>OY728148.1:1698423665-1708423665 GCA_963277665.1 Viscum album
ACACACACACAAATCGTGCACACATAGGTCTACAAGGTAGGTCATAGACCCCTCAGGGTTTACCCACCCATTTGTCCCTATTTATTCATATATTAAAGGTTCATAGGCCCAACATTAGATGGCCCAAAGGCACCTGGATTTATGATTTCCCAAAGGACTTTATTACATTAACATGTAATATCCCAATAATTCACGATGCATTATCTTCAATAGCTTGTGTTGTTCATAACACCGGCTTGGCTTGTGTAACACGCAAGATTGAGTTTCTACGAAACAACACTTTAGTGTTAAAATTACTTAAATGATATATTTACAACTTATCCATTAAATATTATAACATAAATAGTAATAAATAATTTTTAAATGTTATTTATAATTTTTTCATATAAATAAAAAATATTTATAATTAAATGTATAAGTTTCGGTAAAATAGTTATATGTTTAGAAATAACATTTTCTTAAAGTAACTATTTTTTATGTCCTTTTGTGAACAATAATAAAATTAATTATAGACACTCTTATAAATTGAATTTGGTTAAATATAATTCATTTTTTAATTATTAATATCAAAATTAGTTTAGGGTAAATTTTTGGTATTTTTCTGAAAACTTTCAATTTTTGATGAATAGTGAAAACAATGCATTATTCACTACGGGAAAAAACGATACTTGCGACGGGTTATTTGCGACGGGTCTTATTCCCGTCACAAAAACTCCGATGAAAAGAATTTTTGCGACGGGAATATATTCCCGTCGCAAATGGTCAGTTATTTGCGACGGAAATACAGGGCCCGTCGCAATTGCAATGGCGCGGTTTGCGCGCCAGAACGCGGGAAGGTTATTTGCGATGGGTAGAAGGCTACCCGTCGCAAGTACCCAGCGGTGGTAATTAGTATTTGCGACAGGAACATGTCCCCATCGCAAAAAAGTATTCACCCGATACTATTGGCGACGGGGCCCGTCGCCAATACTGGCCGCTGTAAATCCTATTTGCGACGGTCACCTACAACCCGTCGCAAATACCCCGCGGTGGTAAATACGGTTCTGCGACGGGACTATTTACCCGTCGCAACAGATAATCCAAGGGAAGGTATTTGCGACGGGTCCCGTCGCAAATACCGGCAGCGGTACATAGTAAGTTGCGACGAGGATATCCGCCCGTCGCTAATGGTGTGACATTAGCGACGGGCCCGTCGCAACAACCCTTTTACCCGCCGCCCGTAATTAATGCGGGCGAAGGTATTGGAGACGGGCCCCATCGCGAATACCGGCGGCGGTAAATAGGTATTTGCGACGGGGATAGCCATCATCGCTAAAGGTGTCTATTTGTGACGGGCCCGTCGCAAAAGGCTATTTACCCGCCGCCTCTATTTAATGCGGGCGAAGTCATTTGCGACGGTATCCCATCGCAATACGTTGTATTTGCGACGGTCACCCGTCGCAAATGCGACCGTCGCAAATAATCTAACCTATATATACACCCCATCCATTTTTTTTACATAACATTCAGATCTTCATTCTTCTCTCTCTCTCGTTTTCATATCTGAGTAGAATTTTTTTTGTTTTAATTTTTTCTTTCGAGAAGTGGAAGGAAGGAGTTGGTGCATATTAAAGGTATTTATATTTTTTGTAATATTTTTTTAATTGTTAAATTATTTTTAATTATTAATTTTATTTTGTTTAATAGAATGTTTAGCTATATAGTATAATTAGTTTATGTGTTTGTACCAAATAATCCTTGTCTGGATACGTAGAGGTTTAGCTATATAGTATAATTAGTTTATGTGTTTGTACCAAATAATCCTTCTCTGGATACGAACAAGTAGAGACGACTCTGGCACAGATGTACCTAGGAGTGAAAACTCTGACAAGGTGTTTCGAGCTTGACTCGGGGTAACCTGGTACACGACAACGAGCCTTGTTGCACTCTTGGTTCGACACTCCCGGGGGATGTTTTGGTAATAATTAGAAATAAATATATGATTATCAAATAATTAAGAAATAATTAGATTTAAATGAAATAATTATCAAATAATTAGGAAATAATTATATTTAATTGATTAAAAATAATTAGGGAACAATTAAAATAATTAGAAAACAATTAATAAGAAATAATTAGATTTAATTAACATAATTATCAAATAATTAGGAAATAATTAGATTTAATTGATTAGAAATAATTAGAAAACAATTACAATAATTGAAATAATTATCAAATAATTAGGAAATAATTAGATTTAATTGATTAAAAATAACTAGGGAACAATTAAAATAATTAGAAAACAATTAATAAGAAATAATTAGATTTAATTAAAATAATTATCAAATAATTAGGAAATAATTAGATTTAATTGATTAGAAATAATTAGAAAACAATTACAATAACAATAATTAGGAAACAATCAGTATAATTAGGAAACAATCAGTATAATTAGGAAACAATCAATATAATTAGGAAACAATCAGTATAATTAGGAAACAATCAGTATAATTAGGAAACAATCAGTATAATTAGAAAACAATCAGTATAATTAGGAAACAATCATTATAATTAGGAAACAATCAGTATAATTAGGAAACAATCAGTATAATTAATAAACAATCAGTATAATTAGGAAACAATCAGTATAATTAGGAAACAATCAGTATAATTAGGAAAAAATCAGTATAATTAGGAAATGTGATTGACCGCTCATCTACCTCAATTTTCTTTTCATTTGTGTGTTGAGGCTTACTGGAAACTTCTGACTCCACATGTAATATCTGCTTTTACTGTCAAAATTATCAACCTCCTCGCCAATATAGAGGTGAGGAGGTTTATAATTTTGACAGTAAAAGCACATATTACATGTGGAGGTAGAAGTTTTCTGTCAACCTCAACACACAAATGAAAAGAAAATTGAGGTAGATGATCGGTTAATTACGTTTGTTTGTCTATTCATTGATTGATTAACCACCCGACCTATATGTATATCTTCGCATTTCTAATTATTAACATAAATAGTAACATAAACAGTAACATAAACAGTAACATAAATAGTAACATAAATAGTAACATAAATAGTAACATAAATAGTAACATAAATAGTAACATAAATAGTAACATAAATTGTAAAATAAATAGTAACATAAATAGTAACATAAATAGTAACATAAATAGTAACATAAATAGTAACATAAATAGTAACATAAATATTAACATAATATAAAATATTATATTACTTTGATATTAATAGTTAAATAATACTTATAATATAATGATTTTATTATTATATGTTTAATATTTATAAAAAATTATTAATATTATTAAAATTATAAAATATTTATAAAATATTACAATTATCAATATTTTCAATAAGTTTTGCTTTATTCTTAACAATTCAAATTTTAAAGGGTCGCCAATTTTCAGGTCATGATTAATAAAAAGTTTGCGTCAACTGTGTCCAATGTAAACTCTATAATTATTTTTGCTTGGTTGATCACCTCGCAAGTAGCGTTGCAGTAGGACAACCCATGTAATGTCTTTCTCATTACTTGTGTTGTCCTATTGCAACACTACTTGCGAGATGATCAACCAAGTTAGAACAATTATAGAGTTTAAATTGGTCAAGGTTGACCCAAACTTTTTATTGGGCATGACCTGAAAATTGGCGACCCTTTAAGATTTGAACTGTTAAGAATAAAGCAAAACTTGTTAATATTGATAATTGTAATATTTTATAAATTTTTTATAATTCTAATAATATTAATATTTTTTTATAAATATTAAACATATAATAATAGAATCATTATATTATAAGTATTATTTAACTATTAATATCAAATTAATATAATATTTTATATTATGTTACTATTTATAAATTGGCATATTTCATTTTGCCAAGTATTGATAAATTAATAATAATTAGTGGGGATGATTACAAACCAACTATGTCGCCTATAATTATTAGTAATTACTAATAAATAATTGTAATTATGTATCTTCTTTTTTTAGGATATTGTTTCTTATATCAAATTATTTAACAAGAGTAATGATTTTAAATTTTGTAGAAACATATATATGAATATGGAACAAGGAAATCGACATCAATCATTATTAGATGATCGTGCTTGGATAAATCAGCACAGAAATCCAAACGGTTCTAGTTTAAATCCTGTATATGTTGATGATGTTGATGATTTCTTATCATTTGCCTCATCAAACCCGAAATTTGTTTCAGAAGGGACAATTAAGTGTCCTTGTAAAAAATGTGCTCTGAGAACGTTTGAGACATTTGACATCGTTGGGAAACATCTCCTGCGTTATGGTTTTCAATCAAATTATATTTTTTGGTATCAACACGGTGAATGTAGTTCCAGAGAAGATACTAATAATTTGATTTCGGATCCATCACGGTTTCAGAATTTAGTACATGATGTTGGAGGGTCATCCGTTCAACAAACAAAAATTGAGGATGATGTTGATTTACCTCCCGAGTTGGCACCATATGAATTTGCTGAGTTGTTTAGGTCTTCTGAGGATGCATTATATCCTGGTTGCAAGATAAGTAAATTAGAAGCAGTTGCAAAATTTATGGCTATTAAATCAGATAATGGAAGGTCAAATAACTGTTTTGATCGTATATTTTCTTTGGTTAAAGAACTGTTACCTGAAGGAAATGTGATGCCTGCTAATTATTATGAGAGTAAAAGACTCGTTCGTAATCTGGGCCTTAGTTATTAGAAGATCCATGCATGTTAAAATGATTGCATCTTATATTCTGGTGAAAATGAGTCATTGGATAGTTGTCCCACATGTGGAAAATTGAGGTATAAAGAAGCTCAATTAGGGAAGTCTGGATTGATTCCTGTAAAACAGTTGAGATATTTCCCGCTCACACCCAGGTTGCAGCGTTTATTTATGTCTCAGAACACAACGACAATGATGTCATGGCACAAAACCAATATTTCAAATGGTAAAAGCTCGGTTCATCCATCTGATGGAGATTCATGGAAACATTTTGATCAAGTGCATCCGTCTTTTTCTTTAGAGTCCCGGAACGTGCGATTGGGTCTTTCTACTGATGGTTTTTGTCCATTTGGATCTTTTGGTAGTCAGTATTCCTGTTGGCCTGTCTTTATAACTCCATTCAATTTGCTTCCAAGGATGTTGATGAAAGAGCCTTATATCTTTTTGACATTATTAATCCCAGGACATCCGAAAAAGAATATTGATGTTTATTTGAAACCACTGATTGATGAGTTAAATTTATTGTGGAGTCATGGTGTTGATACATATGATGTTGCTGAGAAATAGAATTTTGTAATGAAAGCTGCTTTGATGTGGACAATTAGTGACTTCCCGACATATGGAATGTTATCTGGATGGAGTACACATGGTCCAAAATCATGTCCTTACTGTATGGGAGACAACAAAGCATTTATGCTCGTGAATGGAAAAAAACCTTGCTATTTTGACTGTCATCTCATATTTTTTCCAATCGATTATCCTTTTTGGAGGAATAAATCTCATTTCAGAAAAGGCAGAAATGAAAGAGATGAACCTCCAAAAATGATCTCAGGTACAAAGTTACAATCAGTTTTATTTTCATTACCTTCCATCACTTTTGGACCGACAATAAACAAACAGAAAATTCATGGTTTTGGGAAAGAACACAATTGGACAAAACGGAGCATTTTTTAGAATCTGCCATATTGGTCTGATTTGTTGGTCCGACACATGTTGGATGTCATGCATATTGAGAAGAACTGCTTTGATAATTTATTTCATACAGTTTTGGATACACAGGGTAAAACCAAAGATAATGTAAAGGCACGATTAGATCTTTCCCAAATCTGCAGGCAACCAGAACTTGAATTGTTTGAAAATGTCAGATCACAAAGATTAATGAAGCCAAAAGAAGCTTATACACTGACCAAAGAGAGTCGCTTATTATTTTGTCAGTGGATTGCAGATTTGAGACTTCCAGATGGCTATGCTTCCAACTTGGACAGATGTGTTAAAAATGGTCATATTACCGGATTAAAAAGTCATGACTGTCATGTTATAATGGAAAGGCTTATGCCTATTGGATTAAGAGATTTGTTGAATTATAAGATTTGGGATTCGATAACAGATATATCATATTTGTTCTGAGACATGTGTGTGGAAACAACAGACTGCGATACACTAAGAAAACTGGAAGAAGCTGTTGTTGTAATTATATGCAAATTGGAAAAAATCTTTCCGCTGGATTTCTTTGACTCGATGGAACATTTGATATTACATTTTCCACATGAAGAAAAATGTGGAGGTCTGGTTCAGTTTCAATGGATGTACCCATTTGAGAGATGCATGCAAAAATTGAAGAAAAAAGTCCGTAACAAAGCATCAGTTGAAGGCTCAATTGTTGAAGCTTATTTTCAAGAAGAAATTGCTTTATTCTGCTCTCATTATTTTGAATCTGAATATCCCTCAAAATTTAACCGCATGGGCCAGAATGAGGGGAATGTTGATGATGATATGAACAATAATTATCAGTTTTCAATCAGCCTGAACTTGGCTTTGGTGGATTTCATGATAGATGGAATTCAGATGATGAACATCATAGAGCTCATACATATATTCTACTCAACTGTGAAGAAATGTCACCAATTGTACAGTGAGTGCTCTTATCCTTTATTCTATAGATTCTGTTACAGTAAATTAATCATATTGTATTTGTAGGTTATATGATTATCATATCAAGAAACAATTTACACAAATTACAGTAGCTGGCTTAGAAGAACGTCAGCAAAAAAATTTTGCCTACTGGTTTTAAAAACTAGTAACATACATTCTTTTTTGGTTTTACATATAAAATCAATTTATTACTTGTAATAGTGATAAATGTTTTACAAATTTTCAGGTATCTATACATGCTGATAAGATTGATAGTCGATTGTGTATTTTGAGTAGCCCACCATCCAAAATGGTTAAATCTTATAATGCATATGTGGTGAATGGTTATCGCTTTCATACACGTGAATATGGGGAATCAAAGAAAACAATGAATAGTGGTGTTTGTTTGAAGGGATCACATCATAGAGATATTGAAGTTGACTTTTACGGCATGCTTGAAGAAATTATTGAACTGTGTTATTTGGGACAGAATTATGTAACAATGTTTAAATGTTGATGGCTGGATACTGAGAGAGGCCTGCGTATTCATCCAACTCATGGAATTGTTGATATTAAACATAAAAGTCATCTTACAGTAAATAAACCATTTTTATTGGCTCATCAGGCACATCAAATTTATTATGCAAAATACTGTGCTACTGCAAAAGAGTTGGATGATTGGTGGAGTATAATAAAAGTTAAATCTCGAGAAAATCAGTTTACTCAAACTGAATGTGGTTCCATTGAAGTGCAAGGAAATGAAATTTTTCAGGAAACTCCTCAAAACACATCTTTTTCACAAAGAGACATGGATATTGAGGATGACACCCCACAGTTAAGGGTCGATGGTGACGATGTTGTCAATGATGTTAAAACTGAATTTGAAATGACAAGAGATGATGACAGTGAAACTAATATGGAAATTGATGATGTTGATAAGGAAGATGAAGACATTGACATTGAAAACTATAAATATGATGATGAAGATGAACATTGACATAGTAAAATGCTGGTTTGAATCATAACAAATATATATCTATACATAATAGTTATTTTCAACTATTTGCTAATAACAATCATTTCATGTTTCAGATGGACTCGGAAACATTTCCCCAGTTGCTGGAGGCTGATCTACCTATGGATGATGAGGTTCTTGAGTCACTGACCCTCAGGCTGTTGGCACTACAGGGAGCACTTGGAGGGGGCGTGGTCTTGCCAGACTGATGATTCCAGATCCTATCCTGGAGCGACGTCCACCTCTTGGATTCGATGCGCACACGCGGTGGTATGGTAACCTGTGTATTTTAGTTATCTTTCATTATAATTTATTAATATTCTAATTGTTTGATTATTTTTTCTTTTTCCACAGTTTTATGCATATAGCTATTGGACAGGGGAGCGCTATCTTGCGCAATTATTTTTCTCAGCCCTGGCTCACATGGGATCAGATTCCCGCTGATGTGCAGGCCGCCATGTTCGATCATTGGCTGGTACGTAATTAAATATTATTTATTTTGAAATTTAATTCATTAATAACTTTATATTAGGGTTTATGGTATCCCATCGATTAGAGCATGCGTGCCACTATCCACGCGACATGGGTGGTGTGTATCCGTGACCGTTTCCATCAGTTTTTGCATAATTTGAGAAAGGCGGCTGTGAAGAAAGCCGGAGTGACAGAATTTGATGAGTCCTGTAGAGCCCACCGACCAGAGTACATTTCATCTCATGTTTGGGATGGATTATGTACACACTGATTGGGTGGTGGGTTTCAGAGGAGATCTGCATTGGGTCGACAGAATCGGGGGAGACAAGAGGTGACGCATCGAGCCAGTAGTCGTACATTCAGTGCGCATAGAGAGCATCTAGTAACTACTTTTTTTAAATATTTTATACAACTTTAAATATAAACAGTTTATTTTATATTCATATAGAAAGCCGAGAAGCCCGGTATTTCGGCGTACGACGTTTATCGGAGGATGTACACTGACCCGGCTACTGGAGAGATTAGAGGTGACCGCCAGCGTCAGATTGTGGTCAGTATTATTTTATTTTCAGTTTGAAAATTAAATGCATATAATATTTTCATTATTTTAATTTCTAATTGAAACTTAAGGAGTCATATGAGGCCGCAACCTCTCAGACACAGGCTGAGAGTCAAGACGAGACGGGTGATCAGACTAGTGCCCACCATTTTGATGAGACGACATGGATACAGGCGACCCAATATGGCTTCGAAAAGGGCTGAGTAGTTGGTATCGACTCTCATTTGACTTCTGCAGCTTATTATGGTACTGCTGCGATGTCGACGTCCAGCTCGAGAGGAGCTCGTGGAGAGACATCATCTTCTGCCTCACAGTATCAGGAGCAACTGCGTGCTCAGAGTCAGCTTATAGAGGATTTGTGTCAGGGGCAGGAGCAGATGCGTCAGCAGCACGGTCGCAAATATTCAGTTTTCCTGTAGTGATTGTTAAAAAACAGAATTTTTCATTTAAATAATTATTTTACTTTAAATTAATTTTAAATCTATAATAGATAAATAATAAATATATTAACCCAATTTAGGTCATTATAATCATTTTTATAATATAATTAGATATAAAAATTCATCGAACATTTTTTAACATCTTTTTACCCCCCTTCTAGCCACATTTGCAGATTAGCATTAAATGTAATTTTACCACTTCTATGAATTTGATTTAAAAAAAAAATTCATACATGGTTGTAATAAGTTTAAAAAATGTGGTTCAATAGAATCAAAATAATTTTTTTATGAATAGTAACTTTTGAATTTTATTTATCACAGTTAAAGGTAAATAGGGTAATTAAAGGTAAAAATAATACTATAATAATATAAAATTACCCTAACAATTTTCCTAGTTTAATTGGATAAGTTTTTTTCAAAAAAAATAAATCTTAGTTCAAAAATATGATCCTTTTTAATCCACTTGTGTTAGATTAATAAATTTATTATATTTTATTTAAAGAAGGGTTAAAAGTGTCATATTCAAATTTTAATAACTAAATAATTTTTAATATAGGGTTATACATAAGATAAATTCTAATAAAAATATTCAATAGAAATATAATAAATTTATCTATATAATTATAATTTATTTATAATTTTTAGACATTAAATAATTAAATTAATTGTGACACAATGATGATGCAGTAATTGATTTATTAAAGGAAGAATCAAATAAATGATATTAATAATATTAAAATAAATATAATTTGACTTAATTAATGACATAAAATAATTTTATAGATAACTTAGACATGTTATTGAAATATTTGATGTATTTTTTTGAAGTTATCATGTTGTTTTGATATTTTTAAAAATGAAAATACTAAATAGTATTAAAATTGACATAAATGATATTTTAAAATAAATACTATTTTATTAAATGATATAAAAGTCATAAAAATATATGGTTCATCCAAATAACTTTATAATGTCAAATATGTCATAAATGGTTCAATTGGGGCTCTTTTGGCATTTTATAGTAACTTTATTAACCCTATAGTGTAAAAATACAAGAAGACGCGGTAATAGTTAAATTGTTTAACTAAGGGTTAAATCCAAAAGATAAGGTTAATTTTATGACCTAAACATGTATAAAATTCATTAGTTGAGAGGATTTAAACTCATCCTCATATTTTACTAGAAATAAATCACTTTTTAGCTATTTTAAACAAAAAATAAATTTATAATAAATTAATATTTTAAGATATTTCAAAAGTGCCCATCACCTCTCTTATAAAAGGGCACTTCTCCTTCTCCTTAATTCACACATCCAAAGACATTTTTCTCAGACAAAACCCGAAATTTTCCTCTCCAAAATCCCCTAAATTCATCCTATATTCCATAATTTGGGCATAAATCAATCCTAATGAGACCTTTTGTGTAAATTAAAAGAAGACACCCAGAAAAGAGGTAATTGTTTTATCACCTCTTTCAAAGTTATTTTCTTCTTATACTTCTTATTTATATGTTGTTTACATACCAAATTAATAACCAAAATATCATTAATATACTTAAATTTTATTATAATCATGGGACAACCATATTCCTCACTTTATTCAACCTATGAATAATAATATCACCATGCGTGTGTACATACAACTTACCGTCTCCATGTCGTGGTGTAATTTTTTATTCAAAACTAATTTATTATAATGGGTATGATGATAAGTATAATGTATATAAATAATAAACACAACATTATAATTATTTTTTATAATTAATATACCACCCAATCTCATACCATTGTACCATTAAGGGAATGGTACAGTCGCTCGTGTGTACGTACAGCTTACCGTTTCCACGACGCGGTGAGATTCATTATCCACATTAACCATTAAAGATTGATTATAAAAATATATATAATGAATAAGTATTAAATATATGAAATAATAATTCTACTATTATAATATATATATATATATATACATATAGGTTATTTAATTACTTTCATTCAATACGATAAGAAAACAAAAACATTGTTCATGCATACGTACTACCTACCATTTTCATAAAGGTGTGTTCCATTTAATTTGTCTATCTATTATATATATTTATATAATGAATATATATAATATATAAATCATGTCTTATATTATGGAAGTTAGTAAATTATTATCTAAGTAATAAGATCAAGAATAACAAGTCAAAACATGTACGATAAACAAAGCGATTATTACCCAAAATGTTGATTTAACTTGGAAATTATTAATAAAAGGGTAATATAAAGTCATAAATGAATCATGTATGATATCATAAATATTATTATGGTTCTTTTATAAGTTAATAATATGTTGAAAAACATTATACAGGAGTTTCAGACACGTATAGAGAGTATTAGACCTAAGGTAAGGGAATTCCATCTCACTTTTAATTTTCGTGAGATATAAGTCATATTCACCACCTATTTCTTTTGTGTGGTGTATGTATTTACCCTATTATTTTTTATATCATAAATACATTTATCTTCACGGTATTTAAATATTCATTTGAAGATATTGGGCTTATTATTTAAATGTTCAAAGTGGTATGGGATGATTTGAATGTTTAAAGAATTAATCCTTTCTCGATTTCAATATTTTTGATATTATAATACATATTTATTTATATGTATATAAAGTATTATAAATAAAATTTTTTGTCTATTTTTAATTTTATTTAAATGTTTTCAAAAATAAATATTTTAAGGTTTTTATGTAAGGGTTAATTTCACAACCTCATTATTATCTGAGGTTGTTTATACATAAGTATCTACTGAGATATCTTTATCATTCATGTCCATGTTTCTTAAAATGTATTTCAAAATATTATCAACAACTATTTAAATAAATCTTTACCCATGTTTGAATTTTTATAAAAAAAATTAAAGTAATATTTATGTTTTTTTTCAAATGAGGTGCTTTATGACATTTTTGAAAAATTAAGGAAAGAATGTTTTTTTAACTTATACGGCGCGAGTAGCTATTTTACACTGTTATGAAGCCTTAATATTTTGAATCTCCCCTTACAAGCTTACAAGTTTGCTTTTAAAGGAAATTTTTTCTTTTATAATTACACAAGATTTTAAATTATTACAAAGTAAAAAAGTGATATTTCTTTCAAAGAGTATTAACGATTTTTTTAGATTACTTTTATCTATTTCAACATCCTTTGTTGGATTTTATGCTTAATTAAGGTCTATTTATTATGATAAAGTATTCCATATTATATTTAAGAGTTTATGTTATGTTTGACTGTGGATATGCTATTTTTATACCATTCATGGCTTATGGTTAATGTATTAACATTTCGTATTCTAGTTTTAATACAAATGACTATATTGGTTATGTTTCACCCTTTTCATATAAGGAATGCATTGAACTTAGAAAGAAATGGGTTGGGGACCAGTTAATGAAATCCCTATGGGTTGGGGACTGGTTAATGAAAGCCCCCCGATGCATCGATAGTTCTCATGATACAAACTAATTTGGGTTTTGACTAATGTATTACATGTATGGTCTTGGCATGAGGCCTTGACAGTATGTCTGACATTATGCATTCTCTCATTACGAGATTAGTTATTGATATTACATGTGATTATTCAACTAGTAGAATATCCATGTGAATGTTTAAATGACATTATTTGATTTATTTTTTCCATATTATGTTGAATATTATGTTTATAAGGCTTGTGTTTCAGTTTTATACTTACCTTAAAAGTTTATGATTATTTATAAAAGATTTTGTTGTAATGTTTAACCTTACTAAGCATCTGATCTCACCATTTTCTTATGTTTTATTTTCCCAGGATTCCAAGAAGTGTTTTGTGATTGATATTTAGGGTTAAGCTAGGATAATAACGGTGTTCTCAAAAAATTATCCATGTTACATTTTATGCTTTGAATTGTAATGTAAAGTTCATGTATGTAATCTATTTTCTATAACTACTAAACTGATAAGCCCTTTGAGATTTGATTCCTTATAATCATGCCAATGTATTAAAATAATGCACCGACTCCAGGCATCTGGGGTCGAGGCGTTACAAACATGTCCATGGGTCTTCACCCCTTTCCTGCATCATGCCTGTATCATTATCTGTATGCATCATGCTTGCATCACCACCACCTATATCAATGCCTGCATCATAAATCCCCAAAGGGGATTGCCAGGATTCAAACCCTAGTCTTTTGGATGCAGTATTATAGGATTTATCACTCAATAATCGCCCCAAATATAAATGTGTTATTGGGTAACAAGGTATAAGTGGGTGCCACACCACATCTGTCCTTGGCTCAACCCACCACTTGTGCACCACACACCTCTAGATAAATTTAAGTGTGGAAGGACTCTAACCCATGCTAGTTTCATTTCTAGAAAGTTTCCACCTTACACAGTACCACTTAAAAAACCCTCGATTGACAAAAGTGTTATTGGGTAATGAGGTATAGGTGGGTGCCACAACACGTCGGTCCTATGCCCAACCCACCACCTATATGTCACATGCCCCCAGCTAAATTTGAGTGTGGAAGGACTTGAAAATGCAACAATTCCATTTCCAGGGAGTATCCACCTTACACGGTACTACTTAACATATAATACTATATATGATATAAAAACAATGGTTTATTTATTAAATATTTTTACTAAAAGGAAATAAGTGTTATTTCATACCATAAAGGAGTTTTTGTATGTTAGCATGATATTTTGAAAAAGGATATAGTTTTGAGGAGACTATTGGGAGTATTTTTATACTGAGAGAAGTTCAAAGATTATAAATAAAAGATTATACTAGTTAAAATACAACATGAATGTCACTTTATCCTAAAGGATTTTATGATGTAATGGTAAGTGATAGTGTAAATAGTTACATTAGTTACTAAAATATTTTAAAGAATTTTTTTGATGGAATTGGTTCTAAAGAATGATGATGATTTACTTAGAAAGATTCCAAAGTAGACAATAGAATTTAACATCATACCATTGGATTTTGTGGAGTTTGGAAGTTTGAATATTTTTAAGGATTTGAACTTTAGGAATATGATTCCGAAGGCTCACAATTATTCAAACATTTCTTCTTCATATACGTTACTCACTAAAGAGTTTAATGTGAGGGTTTTATCAAATGATCATATAGATATGTGAAAATAATTACATAGAGATGTAATGAGTTTAATAGAACCCCTAATAGTGTAGTAAACATAAGGTTGATCTAGTAATTAATCAGATGTGATGTGTTAAATAAGTGATTATGTATGGTTTTGTTAAGTATTCTTAAAGGATTTTAAGAATATTAAATTGGACATGTTAATATAAAAGGTAATCACCACATTATCATTCTTTCACATTGGCTGCATATATGTATATATTAATTTACATTTTGTAAACTGTAATGGTAATTGACCTCTCAAAATATGAATTTTATTTATCCCTAACAGATGTTAATCATAGAGTATTATAGGTTGTGATAAAATATTAAGATTATAGTGAGTATGATTCTTGTATTGAGATACACAATATTCTCATGAGGCACAAAATGGGTTTTATGTGTTGGATATCCCATGAATTATACCACATGAAGGCCCATACACTATGTCATTGGTATACTGGGGGTGTATGAATCATATTTAAAGTCCCTGTTACTTGAGGTTGGAAATATACCAAGAACGAGAACCTTCATACTTTGATAACTTTCACATGCGTGCCACGAGGCTTAGCTAATCATCAGGGTGGTTGGATATGTTATTTATCATGTTGTTAGCTGGAACTCAACTAAGATAAGATTTTTCCTCTTATATGACGAGGGTGACATCTAGGCCCTTGATTGAGATAGTCTTAGGAAGCGTGTTACCACACCTAGATAGTACATATGACGTGCTTATCTATTTGGGTGAGGGTAATGTGATGTGATCATCCATAAGGTGAATGAAATGTAATACATTCATCGACCAAGTCAGTATATACTCAGAGAATCGAGAATGTTTGAGTGGGTTATAAGGGATTGACATACTCAGTTTTCCATGTTCATTTAATGTCTTGGACACAGGGATCAAATTAGAATTCACACTTGTATATGATGCAGTTAGTGTACATTGTTATAGAGATACATCTATTTGGTGAAGATCATATCATATCCCTTTGCAACTTGAGTAACATTAATGCTTTGTGATAGGATTATTCTTGCCTACATTTATAGATTTGGTGAATCATATTTGTTTTCAATGCTACAAATGTCTATGGGGTCACATCATTTGGTTAATTGAATAAGGATTGAGTTTGAATTAGAAAGCTACTCTAAAAGTGTTTTAAAGTTAATCTAAAATAATTTTGGAAATTTATTCACAAGGTATCGCATATGATGTGATACATGGTGAATTTAATGAAAGTTTTCCAAAAGTTTTTTATAATATATCCAAAAGGATTTTTGGATAGGGTTTCAAAAGTTGTTTTATATGATATTTTATAAGGTGAGATGACACAAAGTCCATGAGACTTTAGTGAAAGTAAGATATTGGAGGAGATATGCCTCAAATCCTTTAACTCATATGATGAGTTTTTGGCCACATCACATTTTATGATTGGTGCAAGTAGTATGGTACGAAATTCATGGAATATCATTTAGTACGATATGTGTGATGTCTTAATCATCACCTTAGTTTATTATTTTATACAAAAGTAGTGGAATGTTTAATGGTTAAACATTAGAATAACTCCCCGAGGCTACCATCAAGTAAGTCATTTCATAGGATGAAACACATAGGGGTTGCATTCATATGATGAGTGAAAAACTACCAGAGACATTACACATATGTTTTGTAACACTTGAGTAAATTAATAGAGTTCTTGGGAGAGTCTCAAAGGATATATAAAGTAACCTACTAACATACACTAGGATTAGGACATCTTCACGCCACTTGTTGAGAATTTCATGGTTTATATCAGTTATGGGATAAATACCATTTTAATGAGACATGTTATTGTTGGCATGCAAGCTAAAATTATAGAATTAATTATTATAATTAATTTTTAGAATAAAATTAATGTCTAGAATTTTATTTCTTATGTTATTATGTTTTAAAGGTGAATTTTGAAGTTTTTAAGAGGTTTGAAGTACTTTGGAGAATCCTAGATATCTTGTGTGGAAAGAAAAAAAATGGAAAAGGAAGTGAATTATACTTTGTAGATGTAGAGTACATTTGATCCATGCAGAGTTGACGGGGGGTTTAATTTTGGAAAAGGGAATGACAAAGAGTTCCCATAAACCCTACATCAACTCACATATAGTTACCATGAACTCTATGTTGACCCACATAAAGTTTTTTGGCTACCCATGTCCAGTTCTATCATTTAGAAAACCTAAATACGAGGTACCACATATAGTTGTTTGAAGGCCTCATAGAGTTCATTATTTTTTTTTGAAAAATTGTACTTTGAACAAAGACCTAAGAAAATTATCTACCCTCCAAACTAAATATTGAGGTACCACATTGGCATACATAAAAGAAAAAATTATACTCACCAACCAGAAAATACTCCTGTTGGCCATCACCACCAGGATCCCAGATCTGCAAATCCAGCATGTCACCATCCCTACTTTCAAGTTGGGCCACCACTATTTCCCACACCTGATGTTGTCGGTGATTCACCACCTAGATGCCCCGTTGATCTGTCATCAACATAAATCGACCTCCATCACCACAGATCTCAAATGATCTTCCCAGTCCTGCATTGACCCTAATCATCGATCATCGATGACTACCAATCAGAATAGATTCCACTGCCAAATCTATGACGATTCTCTTCCTCGATGTCAACTTTAGACCGGAATGAAGGCCATTGTTGACACCATGCTTTCATCCTCTAGAATCAGTCACCATTATCTCCAAATTGGACCGAGGTCTTCTAACATCACCTAATTGATAGTCAATAACATATCTAACCAAGAGATCACCCCCCATTTTTCACAAGATTCTACCTGATGCCAAAATCGATAGGCTACAAATATCTCAAAATGACTGACAATTTCATAAAAGATCTTGTTTGGTTTTCCAAAGAAATCCCCATTGAAACTTAGAGAGAGAGGCTCTCCATTATTGAGAGAGAGGATCTCTATCAATATAGTAAATATAATATCTCATTCTCTAATTAATAATAAGAAGATTAAAATAATCTAAAACTATGATAGTATTATAATTAAACATACATATTTGAACTATCACCCTCTTATCATTTTATTTTCAAAAATTTACTTCAAACTCTTCATTTTAATTTTATTTCAATCAAATAATTCAAAATCCACCATTTTATAATTTAAAGTGAAAACTAATTTTTGAGCACTCATCTCTAGAGAAAACCTTAAGTGACCACTATACTATATTAATCTTAGGAAAATAAATAGTTTTTTCACACCCTATGACAAGGTACTTGTCAAAAATTGGCATCATTTCTAGGGAGGAAGTTCCAAAATTCTATTTCTAACTTTTTAATTTCATGACCAAAACATCAATTGACTAACTATTCTCTCTTGAAACAAATATAGAGAGAAACCCACTAACATGGATTAAAAATTTAAACTTACAATATGAATTTGAGAAAGTTTCCTTGATAGTTTCAAGTAATACTTCTATTATTTACCTCAATCTTAACACCATGATAGGTTACCCCAACCAAAATCTAAGATATATTTATGCTCATTAGTTTCAGAATCAAAACAACCAAATTTTCATGCCATCTTTACAAAATGATTTTGAATTGAAAACTATTTTTATTCAATTTCTATAGAAGTTTTATGGTTTGTTAGGAGAAGATCCCAATAATAAAATCAAGGAGTTTACCTTTTTTTCCTCAACATTGAAGCCCATAGGATTGGAAACAGAACAAGTGAAGTGGAGATCATTTCCCTTTTAACTTGAATGAGTAGTTGAGGAGTGTTTATACAATATAAAACTTGGATAATTCCATGGTTGGTATGACTTAAAATCATATTTCCTTTAAATATTATTCTCTACCTCTAGAATCACAACCATTATAAATTAGATTTATTTAATCATAAAGGTTTTTGGAGATACTATTTATGAGTACTAGGAGAGATTCAAGAAGTTGTGTGCTAGTTTCCCACATCAATCCATAAAGGAGAACTATTTTATTATCTTATTTTATCAAGGATTTATTAACATTTATAGGAAATTTCTTGATTCATCCTTAGGAGGATCTTAAATAAATAAATCACCACCAAAATATAAGTGTATTATTGAGAAGATTGCACAAAAATAACATTAGTTTGGTACAATAGGAAAAATAAAAGAGGTCTACATGAGGTAAAGTCCCCTGGATCATTTCCATTACTAGAATCAAAACTTTAAGAGCCAACTAGTCTTTTCAGACTTATTGAATTAAAACAAACCAGTAAAGGGCATGAATAATCCCAGGGCATGGATATTTTTGCAATATCCTTTTAGCTATGAAATACCAAAAAACTTCCCAAGGATGGAGAGATAAATCTCTATCCCACTATGTATTTGGAAATTAATAGAACTATGTCAGACTATCCTTTCAAAATTAAAACCAGCAACAACCACCTTATTAGTAGAAATTACAACAAGACCCACCATTTAAATAACTATAAAAATAATCCCATAACCAACCAACCTACTATCCACAAACTTTAAAACAGAAGAAACCATTTGATCAAACCTTAACTAGTGTAAACCCCCTGTATAAAAGCAATAAGAACCTGAAGTTGAGAATCTTAGGAATAAAGTAGAAGATTTTAAGGAATTAGATTATAATCCTTATGGAAAATCTATCTAAAATTTAGGCAAGTTACCAGCTTAGTCAGACCCTAAAACTAAGGAACATGTTAGCATTATGATCAATAAAAATAGTGTGAAAATTTATCCCCCATCCACACCTAAGACTAAACAAAATCAACTCAAAATTGAGAAACTTGAGTCTAAAAAATCTGGATAGTACCTTGAGTAACAGTCTAGGGAAGAAAAGGAAAAAGGTAAGGAATAAAAATTTAGAAAGAGAATAATAAAGACACCAATGAAATGGGAAAAAAGGGAGAATAAGGACCTTACACTTATATTTCCATCTAGGGATATCCTATCTAAGAATATCCAAGAATAAGAGTTTGATAAATTTTGGAAACTTTCCAAAAATTTAAGATCAATATTCCCCTTCCAGAAGATCTCATGAAAATTATCATTCATGATAAGTTCCTTATATAACTACGACTTAGGGGAATTATAGGATTGATTTTGTAATATGTGTATCGGTTTTGATAACCTCTAGTTAACTGTAAGGTTTCATGATCCATGGAAATTTTCTATCCCTTACACCATTGGTTCAATAAAATTTTTAGATTATTTATGTGATTAGGTGATTTAATTAATGTTATTCCTCAATAAATCTTTACTTATTTACATATGGGAGAATTTAAACCCACAAGAGTGGTGGTAAAACTTCTAAACAAATCTATTGCTTTTCTAACAGGAGTTTTAGAGGATGTGCTAGTTAGAGTTTAAAATTTAATCTTTCCAGTAGATTTCTATATACTCAAAATGGAGGAAGATTGAACTCCAACACATTCAAAAATAATTTTTTGTAGAAATTTATTAAATAAAACCAATACTATCAACAATGTGCATATAGTAACCCTCACCATGGAGTTTAGTGACAATACAATCCATTTTAATATTTTTAACTCCATGAGGCACCCTTCAGAGGATCATTCCCTTATTAAACTTTCCCACATTGAATAGTTTGAACCAAGTGAAGATATAGGTATTTCACATGAAATTTTATCCTTAGGTAAACAATTTATAATTAAAACTCAATAGAGAAATAATCTACTGAGAAATCTAGAAAATCTGTTTTTAGAGTGGAAGAAGAGTTAACATATGAATTTTTTGATGGATTTGATTATTTATTTCTTGAACAAGAAGATAATTTTTCATCTTGTTTCTAGTAACTTCAATCCTTGTAAGTGAATAACCCCAATATGATTTTATCTGTAAAATAACCCTCAAATCTCGAATTAAAACCATTACCAATTGAAATCAAATATATATTCCTCATAGAGGTAGAAAATTTATCAGTAATAATTGATAGAAACCTATCACTAGGTCAATAATAAAAATATATTGAAATTTTGAGGGAATATGTACAATAAATAAGTTGGATTTTAGGGGATATTCAAGGCATACATTCCAAAATATACTCACACATAATTCTTCTTGAGGGGAATTTTATACCTTTCAAACAACCCCAAATAAGTTTGAATCCCAAAATGATCTAGGAAGTAAAAAAGAATATAGAGGATTTATAAGAATCATGAATAATATAACTCATCATTGAATCATAATGGGGTAGAACCATCTACATTATTCCCAATAAAACATGGCTGACCATAGTAAGGAATACGAATAATAAATTTCTCTCTATTAGAATTCAAAATAGGTAGAGAGTTTTTATAGACTATAATAAGTTGAATCAGGTCACCGGGAAGGATAATTTCTCCATTCCCTTTATTGACCAAATATTAGAGATATTTGAAGGCTGAGCTCACTACTTTTTTTAGATGGATTTTATGGTTACTTTTAGGTTCCCATTACACCTAAGGATTAGGATAAAAAAAACGTTTACACATCCCTTTGACACCTTTGTATAGAGGATGACACCATTTGAATTATTTAATGACCTAGTTACATTACAAAGGTGTATTTTAAGTGTCTTTTATGAACACACTGAAGACTTCTTAGAAGTTTTCTTATATGATTTCACTATTTTGGGTATTTAATTTAAACTTTTCTAGAGAAATTTAGAAAAAGTTTTGAAAACATGCATTGAAATAAAACTTTTTTTAAATTTTTAAAAGTGAAATTTATGGTGGAAAGAGGTATAATACTTGGAAATGTGATTTCTCAAAAAAGGTATTGAAGTAGACAAGTCCAATATTGAAGTGTTAAATACATTTTCTTATAAAAATTGTGTAAAACATGTTATATATTTATTAGGACATGATAAATTTTACATAAGGATCATAAATAATTTTAGTAAGACTGATCTTACACTTTCCAAGTTGCTTTTTAAAGATTCTGGTTTTAATTTGGATGATGAATGTAGGGAATCTTTTAAAATTGTGAAAGAGACTAATCACAACACTAGTGATACATCCACCAAACTGGAATCAACCTTTTGAGTTACTTTGTGATGATTCTAACCATCTAGTTAGAGAATTTACACCCCAAAGGATTGAAGGAAGGCATAAAGTCATTTCCTAGACTTCAAAGACATTGGATGATGCCCAAATTTACTACCCCATCACTAAAAAGAAGTTTTTAATAGTATTTTTTTCTTTAGAAAAATTCATATCATAACTATTTGGAACTAAATTCACTGATTTTATAATCATTAAAACCTTAGGAATTTGATGAATAAAACAAATTAAAAACCAAGTCTGTTTAGATGGATGCCACTACTTCAAGAGTTCAATTTAGATATTAATGATAAAAAAGGATGTGAGAATTTGGTGGAAAATCACTTGAGTATATTTCCCAACACATTAGAAGTAGATATACTAACTAAAGACCTAGTGAATGACCATATTTCAAGAGAGATATTATACTTGATTTAAGGTGAGATACCCTGGTATGTGGAAATGGTCATTTTTTTCGTAACCTCTCAAGTACCATACCAAATCAACCCCTAACAAATTTAGAGACTCAAATATGACTCAAAATTTTACATTTTGAAGATACATAACTTTAGAAAATTTATAATGATCAAGTGATCATAATATTTTTACATGAAAGTTTTAGGTTTCGGGCACAATGGAAGCGTATTGGTGGGTATACCCAACTTTAATTTTAGCATTAACAATGATCAATCTGAGATCCGTCTTGATAATAAAACACTGGATATTTGAAATAGAATGAAGAACAAAAAAGAAAGAAGGGAGTCCCAAAAGCATATATAGGATCATAATATGTTGGTTATAATTAATTTAATTAATTGACAAGAATTACCTTGATGGAATTATTTCTTCGTTGATGTTTCCGGTCACGATATGATGTGATCCGTCGTTGCGTCATAGAATCCAAGTGTAGGATTCCTCTAGTGGTGATCCACACATGCTCCAAATATCTCTAGATGACGCCAAAGGGATCTCTGGGTGCTAGCATGGAAGGGCCTTCTCTTGCTATGTCCGCCTTCGATTGCCTTGATCTGATGGAGGTGGGTCTCTCTCTCGTAGCTTGAGAGTGTTCTTGGTAGAAAAATAATTCTCTCTTAGCTTGAGATATTTTCCAAATCCGTTGTGCAAAACCACCAAAAATGGCTAGGCTAATGAGAATTATATAATTGGGATTTTGATTACTTAGAATAATAAAATTAATTAATTACCTGAAAAAATTTATTTATTTATTTAATTCTTAGAAATACCCCATGTCTGATAATAACATTTGACTGTTATTATTACTTTACAAGTGCCCATCGAATTACACCTAATATTATTTAATTAAATAATATTATTTTTCATAAATTACTAGAAAAAATTCACAGTGTGTATATTAATATACACGACGTGTACTTCTTTCTCCATTCTCTTTATTTCCTCCACCACATTTATTAGACCTTGAATAATGGTTATTTATTTCTAAAATAAATATCACTACATTACTCGCTAATAAATAAAATATTTCACCCACAATATATTCTCTCGAATAACTAGTGTCAAAATAAATGCGATCAGGAATCCTTAAATAATTATTAAACCACAATCAGAAATAATCTTTATTTAACTTGTTAAATTAATATTTAACTCAGATACTTGGACACACTTAGTGTGTGGCCCTCTAGGCCTCTTTCTAAGTGGCATTAGGTGGAGCCTACCTAAAGTCCAAGGTTAGCATCTAGGAACATGCCAAGGCACCCATAGAGAAATAAGTTAATGCCCCAATGATGTGTCACCTCCTATGAATGCTTACCATGTACTGTAATCACTTTGTCACAATATCTCAAATCAAGTGGGTTGCATGCTAGTGCCATCAACCCATGTGATCGATTATTCTTTCTCTAACTTTTTGGAATTGAACTCACCCATTCCTTACCATGGCCATGGATTTATTTAGGCTATATCAATTCCATCAAAGGGCCTAATATATCTACTTACATTATGGAACAGAAGGGACAAATACTTTCTCTCATTATCTATTAATGTAGTATTACTTGTGACACACCCAACATATCCTACCTCGCTGCGAATAGTGTGTCATCATAGTTTTAGTCAATATATCTAATTGCATGAGTTGTAATACTCATTAATAACAATATTAAAGTCCAAGTACCAATACGCACATTTGTAGATAGGAACATCCAACGACACTATGAAATGTGGATTTCCTACTGGTGGGTCTCGTTCTCATAATATCCTCCTAGATATTACCAAGGGCGCACATCATGAGAAGGTGCCTCAAATTTTTATGAGTCCTCACCCCTAATGGCCTGTATTATTTGTGTCCCTTAAATAACATCATCCGACCATAGAACATATGTTCAAGAATAGTGTTATGGAACTTCTAGGTTCTCATCATAGCAGGGATCCACTATGAATCTTTAATGCAACAGCTATCCTTAGGACATTATCACATGCATTGTCACACATAAGATCAATCAAGATGTGATAAAGTATTTATTAATGAATAAAGTAAAAAGTAGTTGGTTCTAGGCCACCAACTCTAACAAACTCCCACTTGGACTAGATCCAACTACTAACAACCTTTAACCCGCTAGATCTCACATGATATTCATTCTTCTGATGAGATATGTCTTTAGTATTGGGGTATTCCACATTCTCTTCCATGGACACTCTACTCACTGCAACTTCACCCCTTTGATAGAAATCACTCAAGAGGTGATACTTCCAAAGTATGTGCTTTGTCCATTGATGTGACCTTGGTTCTTTTGAAAGAGCCACCACTGTAGTATTATCACAATATAATGTGATAGGATCTTTAATTATAGGAACCACATCAAGCTCCTGGACAAAGTTCTGAATCCAGATGGCTTCCTTGGTTGCATTAGAAGCCACTATATATTTGGACTCTGCTGTAGAATCGACGACAACTGGTTTCTTTGAACTCTTCTATCTCACAACTCCTCCATTGAGATAGAAAACATATCTATATTGGGACTTCAGATCATTATGATCTATCTGAAAATCCTGCATCATCATACCCTCTAATAACAAACTCCTCGTCTCCTCTATACACCCGAACATATCCTTAGTTATTCTTAGATACTTAAGGATTGTCTTAACAGAAGTCCAATGATGTCCTCCTAGATTTTCTTGATATCTGCCTACCATGCTCAGTGCATAGGCAACATAAAGACTAGTACATAACATGGCATACATGATGGATCATATAGCCGAAGCATATGGTATCTTACTCATTCTATCTTTCTCCTGTTGTGTCTGAGGACACATTTTCTTAGAAAGATGTAGGCCATGTGACACTGGAACCAATGTATGGTCAATGTATGTACTCTGACTTAGTCCAAGAAGCCTCTTGGATCTATCACGAATGATCTCGATCCCTAGAATGTAGGCTGCTTCACCCAAGTCCTTCATGGAGAAACACTTGTTCAACCAGTCCTTAACTGACTACAAGAATGGTACATCATTTCTAATAAGTAATATGTCGTCAACATATACTACTAGGATAATGACTGCATTCCCATTAAACCTCTTATAAACACATGGATTACATTCATTCTTAATGAAACCAAATTACTTTATGGATTCATCAAATTGAATGTTCCATGACCTGGATGATTGCTTTAATCCATAAATGGATTTTTGTAACTTGCAAACCCGTTTGGCTTCACCTGATGTCACAAAATCTTCTGGTTGTGTCATATATACATATTCTTGAAGGTTCCAATTAAGGAATTCCATTTTGATATCCATTTCCCAAATATCATAGTCATGGTAAGATACTATGGAAAGTATGATTCTTATGGATTTAAACATGGAAACTGGTGAGAAGGTTTCATCATAGTCAATTCCTTGACGCTTTCTGAATCCTTTAGCCACTAGCCTTGCTTTATAGGTGATAACTTGACCTTCCATGTCCAGTTTTCTCTTGAATACTCATTTTCATCCAACAAGATTTACATCAACTGGATCATCAAACAGAACCCAGACTTGGTTCTTATACATGGAATCCATCTTATAATTCATAGCTTTTAGCCATCTTGTAGGTTCTGATCTTTCTATTGCTTCCTTATAAGAGATAGGTTCATCATTTTCCAATAATAATGATTCACCATCCTCGGTGACTAGGAAACCAAATCTCTCTTGTTCCCTTTCCTCTCTTGATCTCCAACGCAGTACTTGTGTTTATAGAACATCTTCCTATATAACTTGTTCCTATACCAACTCCTATGTATCATGAGAATCAACTTCATCGAATTCAATCTTGCTCGCACTATCCTTTTTGAGGATGTGATCCCTCTCAATAAACACAACTTTTCTGGCAATATTCACTTTCTTGTCTGAAGGGTTATATAGGTAATATCCTTTCGTTTTCTTGGGATATCCTATAAAGTTAAACCTCATGCCCTGGGGTGCTAGTTTGTTACCTAAGAAGGCCTTAACAAATGCCTCACATCCCCGTACACTTGTGTACAAGAAAATGGGTTTCTTTATATTCCATAACTCATAGGGAATTCCATTTTCCACCTTAGTTGGTACTCGGTTTAATGTGTATGCTGCAATTTGTAATGCATATCCTCAAAAGGATAATGGAAGATCTACATGACTCATCATTGACCTCACCATGTCCAACAAGGTGCGGTTACTTTTTTCATTAACACCATTAAACTGTGGTGTATAAGGAGGAGTGAGCTAAGATAAAATCCTAGAATCCTGTAGAAGATCAATGAACTCTTGGTTAATATATCCTCCACCTTGATCTAATCGTAGTTTATTTATCTTCTTATGAAGCTGATTCTCTACTTCATTATTGAATTCCTTAAATTTCTCTAAGGACTCTGACTTATGACTCATTAAGTAGACATAGCCATATCTACTCAAATCATCAGTAAAAGTAATGAAGTAAGAATATCAACCTCTAGCTTCTACTGGAAATGGTCCACATACATCCGTATGCACCAATCCCAGAAGCTTTGTGGCCCTTTCACCCTGTCCACCGAAAGGCATCTTGGTCATTTTACCTTGTAAAAAAGCATGACATCTATCAAGTGGTTTTAGCTTAGTAGAGTCTAAATAGTCATCTTGGTAGAGCTTTTTCAAGTGCTTTTCATTTACATGATCGAGACGGTGATTCCACAACTGGGTGATGTATGAGTCATGTGAGTTTGTTTCATTATCAATTGCCAACACTTGGTTTTCGTAATTTAATACATACAAACCATTATTTAAATGTTCCATACCATAACATATGTTATTCTTATAAAATAAGAAACCCTTATTTCCAAACATGAAAATAAATCTATCCATATCCAAACATGATACAAAAATTATGTTTTTGGTAACACTAGGAACATAATAATAGTTATGTAAAACCAAAATCATCCCAGTTGGAAATGAGAGATAGTAATCGCCAATGGCCAACGTATCCAGCCTCATGCCATTGGCAGCTCTTAGATCCACCACTCCACTATCAATCTTTCTAAATCTACTTGGTTCCTATATTTGAATACAGACCTGAGCCCCACAAGCTGTATCTAATACCCAATGTGTAGAAATGGAAAGATTACACTTGATAACGAATGCACCTTTAGCATCCCCATGCTTCTGGGTGTAGTTATTCTTATAATGGCCTTTCTTGACACATGAAAAATATAATTCCTCCCGTTCCTTTCCCTGTCTCTAGATCTTCCTCTTCTTAGAGGGACGGTGCTCAGGGGCTTCATATCATTTATGAATCCTTGGGCCCTTTTCCTTGTCCTTCCTTTTCTTATTCACCATAAGGTTTGTGGGTTTGTCACACACCATGTCCTTATCTACCTAGATAATTAAGGTTAAAAGTTCTGATAGACACTTATCATTGTTTCTCATGTTATATTTGACAATAAATCTTGATAAGGTCTTGGGTAGTGATGATAGGATGATATCTATATGCAACTCATCTGAGAACTTAATTCCTAAGATGTCCAGGCATTCAATGTAGCCAATAATCTTGACTACATGAGGCCCAACTGATGCATACTCTCCAACCTTAGTTGTAAACAAAGAGTTGGAGACCTCATATCTCTCATATCTCACCTTCTCTTGGTAGAGATCCTTAATGTGAGACATCATGCTATACGCGTCCATGGTTTCATGTTGCTTCAAGAGCTCATTAGACATGGTTGATAGCATGAAACATTGGAAATATATGGCATCATCCATATATTTCATATAGAGAGATAGTTCCTCATCACTGGACTCTTTCCCAGGTACAACTAGAATAGGCTCTTCCAGCACATACAAGTTCCTCTCATGGCGAAGGATGATGCGTAAACGCCTCTGCCACTCTTGGAAATTGGTACCGGTGAGAAGGTTTTCCTTCTCGAGTATGGTTCAAAATAATATGTTTGAATTCATTTTTCTTTCAATTTATACAAATTAAGATGATAAAGGGTTTAGTATTTTATTATGATAAAACTGAGACAAATAAATAAACTAATACTTATTAGTCTCCCACTATTTTATCAAAATCTAATAGCCTTCACCATTAACTTCAGAATATTCTATTGCCTGAATATTCTAGCGACAAGGATCCATATTTTCCTTCGCATTTCCCCAACTAGGGTTGATCAAGCATCTGTAAGGGTTTTATGTAGTCATTCCAAATTCCAACTGCATTAACTTTCATCTCCTTGATCCGCTGAGTAGACTCCCCAACCTTGAAATACTTTTTTTTATTTTGGATTTCCTCAAACTTTGCCTCTTGGTCACACCAAGTCCTACTGTGGCAATCAAACCTTGATGAAAACCAAGTCAAGTCAACCCAAAACCTTGAATTAAAATTCCATGATAATTGAAATCACCCCAACTAGGGTTGGTCAAGAACTTTAAACTATGGTTTGATTCTAACCAATATTATAGAAGGCTATACCGACTTGATATTTTCTTTGAGGGATTTTATCCTTATACATAAATTTCCATTTTATTATCTTTGATTACATGATTGTTAATATTAAGCGGGATATAATTAAGTGATTAACCATGTCTAAGATAATATTTACACATAACCCAGTCTTATTTTAGTTCCATCTTGCATGCTTTTTTAATTCATTAATTGTGTGATTATGAAAATACACCCACAATAAATAAAACATGCAACTAATAAAAATAAAATAAATGGTATGATCATGAGATTGTTCTATTGGTTAGTTTATCTAGTGGTTGATAAACTAACCAAATACCTAGGGGAGAAACACTTTGAACCTTTTGGGTTTGTGTTTACATCTTTCCACCTGTTCACCTTTGTATCTTCTTGGATTAGTTTCACCTTGGATCCTAACTTGAGCCACCTCCACCAGCTTGGGAGATCCATCCATTACACATGCTTTTATCTCACACGTAGGTGAGGGGTGAAATAGGGTTTTACATAAAAGAAACCTTTGGCACTTAGGCCCTATATATTAATGAGGAGAATGCTGGCATGCCAACAAATTTAAAATAAATAAATTAAAATAAACCATTCATATACAAAGGTCTTGGTCTAGATCATGATCATCCATACATGCAATGATATTTATGCATAAATAAAACTAGCATTCAATTCTTTAATCATTCTTGTTTAAGATAAATAATTCTTGAATCAATTAATTATCTTTAATTAATCAATCCTTTTATATTAAACCCTTTTCTGAATTTCCTTGAGATTCTCATCCATCATAATTTTAAAAAAATAAATTCATTAAAAATTACCTTTGTACATAACTTGTACCTTGGATTAAAACCAATGAATTGCCATTCATAACTACCCAATGGGTAGAAATGAACATTACACAGATGTTAAATTAAACACACACACACACACATATATATATATAACACCTATCATGTATTGTGCCTTAGCTTTACACCTGCACTAAGGTACACATCTCAAGGGTTTGTATAATATAATAATAAATTTTAATAAATATGCGTAATTTGGATGAGTACATGACGTTTAATTCTGATTACATGGCATGTACTTTTGTTCATCATCCATCTGAAGTACATGCCTGAGGACATGGCGTGCAGATGTACTTCAGAAATTTTAGGAGTACATGATGTGTTCAGTGGGACACACACCCTGTAGTATCCGCGTTACATGGTTTCCAGCCAGGCAAGCCATGTATGGGGTACACAGTCCAACCCTAACCCAAAGGGACTGCACACCGTGTTCAGTGGACAACATGACATGTAATCTGGAAACTGTGTGCCACCTATTACTAGTCAACACATAATGTCATTTAAGACTTAGAAATACTCCAACACATGACCTGATTTGGTGGACCTGTCTGATGCATTGAACCTAGACTATATAATGTGTACTTCCAAATACACGCTGTGCATTCTGGTGTTGTATGGCCAGGAATGTTTGGAACCTTTGGATGAGATCCTATGTTTTATTTTAATCAAAATTAATGAAAAATTTGTTTTTGTAAGGTGAACGAGAAACAAGAGAGGGGGAACAGATCTCGAGATTCAGATTTTTAGCACGATTAACTTGAATTGAAACAACTAAATTATTGAATGCGTAAATTACCAATGGAAAACTAAATAATTATAATCAACGATATGACCCCTCTGATACCACTTGTAGGTTCTGGGTGCAGCAGAAGCACGTTGGTGAGTATACCCAACATTAATTTTAGCGTTAACAGTGATTAATCCGAGATCCGTCATGATAATAAAATGTTGGATCTTTGACATAAAAAGAAGAACGAAAAAGAAAGAGGTGAGTACCTAAACCATATATAGGATCATCATATGTTGGTTATAATTAATTTAATTAATTGACAAGAATTACCTTGATGAAATTCTTTCTTTGTTGATGTTACCGATCATGATCCGATGTGATCCATCGTTGCGTCATAGAATCCAAGTGTAGGATTCCTATAGAGTTGATCCACACGTGCTCCACTTATCTTTGGACAATACCGAAGGGATCTCTAGGTGCTAGCATAGAAAAGCCTTCACTTGCGATGTCCTCCTTCGATCGCCTTGATCCAGTGGAGGTGGATCTCTCTCTCGTAGCTTGAGAGCGTTCTTGGTGGAAAAGGAATTCTCTCTTGGCTTGAGATCTTTTCCAAATCCGTTGTGCACAACCACCAAAAATAGCAAAGATAATGAGAATTATATAATTGGGATTTTAATTACTTAGATTAATAAAATGAATTAATTACTCAAAATCATTTATTCATTTCATTTAATTCTTAGAAATACCTCATGTCTAATAATAAAAGTTGACTATTATTATTACTTGACATACACCTAGAAAATTACACCTAATATTATTTAATTAAATACTATTATTTTTCATAAATTGCCAAAAAAATACATGGTGTGTATATTAATATACACAGAGTGTACTTTTTTTTTCTATTCTATTTATTTCCTCCACCACATTTATTAGACCTTAAATAATGGATATTTATTTCTAAAATAAATATCACTGCATTACTTGCTAATAAATATATTATTTCGCCCACAATATATTCTCTTGAATAACTAGTGTCGAAATAAATGCAATTAGGAATCCTTAAATAATTATTAAACCATAATCGGGAATAATCTTTATTTAACTTGTTAAATTAATATTTAACTGAGATAATTGGATACAATTAGTGTGTGACCCTCTAGGCCTCTTTCTCAGTGGCATTAGGCAGAGCCTACCTAAAGTCCAAGGTTAGCGTCTAGCAATACGCCAAGGCACCCATAGAGAAAGAAGTTAACACTGCAGTGACGTGTCACCTCTTACAAACTATTATCGTGTAATGAAATCCCTTTGTCACGATATCTTAAATCAAGCATGTTTCATGCTAGTGCCATAAACCCATGTGCTCGATTATTATTTCTTTGAATTTCTAGAATTGAACTCGCCCATTTATTACCATGGATATAGATTTATTTAGGCTATATCAATTCCCTCAAAGGTCCTAATATATCTACTTCCATTATGGAAGAGAAGGGACAAATCCTTTCTCGCATTATCTATTAATGAAGTATTACTCGTGACGCACCCAACATATCCTACCTCACTGAAAACAGTGTGTCGTCACAATTTTAGTCAATACATCTAAGTGCGTGAGTTGTAATACCCATTAATAATAATCTTAAAGTCTAAGGACCAATACACATGTGTGTAGATAGAAACATCTAACGACACTATGAAATGTGGATTTCCTACTGGTGAGTCTCGCTCTCATAATATCCTCCTCGATATTTCCAAGGGCGCACACCCTGAGAAGGTGCCTAAAAGTTTTATGAGTCCTCACACCTAATGGCCTGTATTATTTGTGTCCTTCAAAAAACATCATTCGGTCATAGAATATATGTTCAAGAACAATGTTATAGCACTTCTAGGTTCTCATCATAGTAGGGATCCACTATAACCCTTTAATGAAACAGTTATCCTTAGGACATTATCACATGCATTGTCACACAGAAGAGCAATCAAGATGTGATAAGGTATTTATTAATGAATAAAATAAAAAGTAGTTGGTTCTAGGCCACCAACTCAAAAAAAAGTGAGATTTTATATATTTTAAAATTTTTCCACACTCTAGCTTGTGGAGACTACTTTTTACCTCAAAAAACTGAATGAAAAGTGTTGTAATTTGGAATTTATTTTCCCACATTGTTTAAGGATGCTAATAAATTGTTCAATAGGTGTAAAAAATGTCAATTAATTAGAAAAATCTCAAAAAGACAAGAAATAACCCAAATACCCATCAAATTTTATGAATTTTTTAAGGAATATACTTCATGGTACCCTTTCCCATGTCATTTGGTAACTCTTAAATATTACTAGAAATTGATTATATTTTAAAATGGGTGGAATTAAAGGCCACCCATACTAATGATGCTAATGTTGTTTGTGTTTTTGTCAGGGATAACATTTTGTATAGGTTTGGAGTCCTGATATCCATCATTAGAAATCAAGGAACACATTTTTTGTAATAGGAGTATGTAATATTTGACTAGGAAGCATGAATTGAACCATAAAAAACCCACAACCTACCATCCCAAAATAAATGACCAAGCTAAAGTTTCTAATAAAGAGATCGAGGAGATTTTGGAAAGAATTATTAAAATAAATAGAAAATATTAGAGCAAAGGGTCAGAAGACACCGTATGGGATTAAAACAGAGCCCACAAAACACCCATAAGATTGAATATATATAGTTTTATACATGGGAAGAGTTATCACCTACTTGTGGAATTGGAATATAAGGCATATTAGGTAGAAAGAAAGGTAAATTTAGACCTGGTCAGTGATATAAATGAGAATAAAATATAACAACATGAGTTATAATAAATCAAAATATAATATTTAGAGAACTCAAGAATTTATAAATAAAATAATAGAGTGGCTCATGAAAATATCATTAAAAAATAGTTTCATATTGGGGACCAAATATTGTTATATAACTCATGACTCAAGATGATTCTAGGTAAACATTATTCCAATGGGAAGGTTTATTTATATTCACTCATGTATACCCTTTTGGTGTTATGAAAGTTGTGAAAAAAGGATACAAAAACCCATTTACTTTTAATGGGAATAGACTGAAGAAGTTTTATGGAAATCTACCTTGAGAACTAGTATAGGAGATCACACTCCTCCCACCTATTTATCAATGAGAACCATCAAGCTCTGCCTTTACTTACCACTTAAATAATTAAAAAAATTGTTTAAATTTATTTTTCATTGATAAATATTATAGAATAAATTTAGTAAAGTGCATCATTTATGTATGGGTGAGGTAACCTTTATAGTTTATTATTTTTAGTTTATGACTTTTCGAATTCTGGGTTTTCAAAATTTTGTGTCCTTTTTAATTTTTTGTGTGTTCCCTTTTCATTTTTATTGTGTTTTAAAACTTTTTGTGCTCAATTTGAAAAAACTTATAAATTTTGAATCCAATCCAATGTTTTGAAAATATTTTGAACCATTTACTAAACTTAATTAAATGTTTAAATAAACTTGTTTTAAAATTTTATGTGAGAGAATTTCATACAATAAACACTAAATTTTGAATCCCATGGCATGAAATACTGTCGTACATTTTAAATCACTTACCTAGGAGGATTTCAACCAACTTTGACATCTTATTTCAATAAACTCTTTCTTAGGATAACCAAGTCATTCTTGAATAATTAGAATTTAATAAATAATGTTTTGAACACCTTAAAGAATTTAAGGACCTATGCTATAAATGATTGATGAATTATTTTGATTTTTAAATCCCCATTTTTAGTGAACATTAATTTTTGGCCTACCTTGACATTTGAACCTTATAGATATTAGAAGATATAAATGAACTTTCTAGGTAGACACATTTTAAGCCAAAAATCACTATCTACCTTGCTCTATAAGTTGATGCGTGATCTAGATTGAATTCAAGTGTGGGGGAGGAAAAAAGGTGAGCTAGAACAAGATGTCTTGAAAATTATATAAGGAAGGTTTACTTCATTTATACTACTATTATTAAGGAAAATCATACTGGTAATGATGAGAATATGGCCTAAATATCATTTAAATATGGGCATAAAATTCCACCACTATTTTGAAGTGAAAAAGATGATATCTTTCTCTAAAAAAATAAAAGTCTACATTGAATTCCAGATCTGTAAAAATTAGAAATAACTATTGAAAAAAAAAGAAAAAAAGAGATTTTTTTTGATAATACTAAATTTATCTAAGGTAGAATACCCAAGAAATTGAATAGTAGTTTGTAGGATAACTTAAATTTAACAGGTGTTTAAATCTATTATGAAAATATTAAAGTCTGTTGGGCTATCCAACATGAGTTATTTGGAATAATTAGTGATTTTTTAAAATAATATCCTTGAAAACAACCAAAGTTGATGAGAATAAAGTATAATATCTACCCAAACTAAGGAAAATCATAACTCAAAGGGGAGGATCTATATTAGTGGAAGAGGAAGAGAAGGTAGGGATCCATTCTTAAAGGAAATTGAAAATCATTTCCTTTTCTTCAAAAAAGATCCAAAAATCCCAATCCACCTTATAATTTTTCTCATTATAAACCACCAACACTAAAGACTAAAAACATTAATATAAATCCTCATGATATGAACACATACTTGACTAATTGAGTTGAGGTTTATAAATTCATTAATACTATAGTGACCTTTTCATGATCTTGATATGAGAAAAACTTTTCTTCAAATTATACTTGAGTGTTGAGTGAATTTTTTTTGGAAAGGTAGGTATAAGTGATAATTAGAGGATAAAATAAGTAGAAATTATTTGAATAAAACTCATGAATAAAATTTAATTAATATAATTAAGTATTCATGATAATATTATAAAACATGGTGTTGAAAAGGGAACTCACATTTCCTAGTAATTTAAATTTTTCTTGGATAATATTTTCAAAGTTCACTTGTCTGGGAGTCTAAGTATTTAATGTATAAGAATTGATAAAGTAAATAATTCATTGTATTTTTTTAATATTCAATTCAATTTATTTCCCCATATTTATCAATTCATTGATATTTTGGATATTTTGGAATTAAACTATTCTTTCAATAAGTCTGATAAATATTGTTTAAATAGAAAAATATATAGAATTAATTATTATAATTATTTTTTGGAATAAAATAAATGGATAGAATTTTATTTCTTATTTTATGAAATTTTAAAGGTGAATTATGAAGTCTTGAAATTTTTTTAAGTAATTTTGAGAAGGCTATATATTCTATATGAAAATTAAAAAATGGAAAAGGAAATGAACTCTAAATTGTCCACGTAGAGTACATTTGATCCATGTAGAGTTGATGGAGGGGATGATTTTGGAAGAGGGTATGATATAGAGTTCCCATGAAATCTTGATTGAACCACATATATTTTTTAGGCTTTCCATGTAGAGTTCCATCATTTGTGAAATCTAAAGACCGAGTGATACATAGAGTTGTTTGAGGGCTGTGTAGAGTTCATTTTTTATGTATATTTACTTTCATTTGTGAAAAATTACACTTTGAACAAAGACCCAAGGAAATCATCTTTTCATTAAACTAAATATTGAGGTGACACATAGACATACATGCAAGACAACTACTAATTACTACTTAGAATTCATCAAATAAAATCAAATGAATTCCATGTTTTATATTTTTAGTTGAAACAAGGAAACTCGAAATATGAAGCTATGTATTTATTAGAGAATTGAAGAATATAACAAAATTATGAAGGATACCCCAAAATATAAGGAAACTATCAAAAATTCAAGCTGTGAGGATCTCAAGAGGTATTTAACCAATCAAAGTTGAAGGAAAGAAGGATCTTTTAAAGGAAGAGATGTTGTAAAGGAGAGGAGAGTTCAACACACACTGTTGTTTATTATATTCTCATGCTATTTATTATTTATTTTTCTATTTTTATTTTGTAGTAATGTATTCTTACTCCTTTTCACAATTTATACCTATCACATATATGGATAGAACCTATTGTAAATTGGGGAAGGTAAGGATGCCAATTAAGATGCTTGAGTATTGAACTTTATGAATAAAACTCTATCTTCTGTTAATTGGTTTCAATATTCAGACGTAGTTCTTAATATCATATGTGATTGTTATTTAATTCTATTTATTTTATTTCTATATTGTAAAATGTTCATTATCTCCCCCACTTAGATTAATCTATATATAATGGAATAGACAAGGCTATGTGGTGAAGAAATTGGAAATTTTTGGCTTGTGTGTGAGGGTTTGTAGAGCATTCTTAGACAAATTAGGAAACAAAAATCCCAATTAGGTCCTTCCTGATTTAAATAAGGGTGGGTTTTTGAATCATTTTGCACACAATAAATGCGGATATACCAAACTAGGACCCATATTGAATCAATTCTCACTATATCTATTCCACCATGGGTGAGAGGTGAAACTTTTGCGGAACCTCTCACTTTCCCATTAATTAGAAGAAGAGTAAAATAATTTAAAAATATGATAGAATTATAATTGAATATCCATCCCTAAACTATCAACCTCTCATCATTTTATTTTCAAATGTTTGCTTCTTACTATTTATTTTAATTTGATTTCAATCAAACAATTCAAAAACACCCATTTTTCTAATTCAAAGTGACAACTAATTTCTGAGTACTTCTCTCTGGAGACAACCTTAGGTTACCACTATACTATATTAAGCCTAAGAAAATAAATAGATTTTACACACCATGTGATAAGGTTCTTATCAGTATCATTTACTTATTAAGTATATTTATTATTGTGGCTTGTATTATCATTCTTACTCATTATTTTATGCTTATGTGATTATTATTATTATGAACAAAATGAATGCATGGAATTTTATGGACTTATAAAATGGGGTAGGATCATGTCAACTTAATATCCACTAAAGGATCATACAACCTTGGATAAAAAAAATTATTTATTTTTTCTTTAGTTGGATGAGAACTGGTGACTCATATTTTTGTTTTCATTAACACCTAAGTTGATGTATGTCGTGGTTTTATAAAGGCAAAAGGTTTGAACTTAAATTACCCAACGAGTTGTGTAAAGGATAGTTATATTTATTTTAAATATAATTTAAAAATCATATAAATAATTTTAGAATTTTTTTGTGATGATTTGAGGTGATTATAGAAGCTTAAACAAGGTTGGAGTTTCTTTGTATGCTAGTTCCAAAAGTTGAACCAGTTGCGTATGTGAGTTTAAAAAAGTTCAATCGGTTTCGTAAGATTAAATTGTTTTCTTTGTAAGTGAGATTCTGAAGTTAAATTAACCATTCATGATTTTATTATATATCAATGAAAATAAATGTTATTTATATAAAATTAACACACACACACACACATATATATATAAACTCAAAAAAGTTAAAACATAATTATAATTTTTTATTAATAACTGAATTAATGATCATTAATATGTAAATTAATTTGTATATATAAATATACGTAAATAAATTTATAAGTTTATTTATATTAATATATTAATATATATATATATAATAATATTGATAATATTATTTATATAATAGTATTACATAACCTCAAAAATAAATGTTATATATATAAAATTTACACACACAAAGATACACACACACAGACACACATAAACATGCAAACACAAAAGTTAAAATATAATTATAATTCCTTAATAACAACTAACTAAATGATCATTAATTTATAAATAAATATATAATTATTTATAAGTATATCCATATTAATATATATATATATATATATATTAATAACAAATAAATAAATGATCATTAATATATAAATTAATATGTATATATATATATTAATATACATATATATATATATAAATTTATTAATATATTGATATTAATTCACACACACACAAATATTAATATATTTACATATATATATATATATATTAATATAAATGTACTTAAAAATTTATATATATTAATTTATATGATAATATATATATATATGTATATTAACATATTAATTATCATATAAATATATGTATATTATTATATAAATTTATAAATGTATTAACTCATATATAAATATAATATAGTATTATAATATACCAAAACAATTCCTAGATGAGTGGTTCAAGAATTGATAAATATCAACCACATTGCAGGTTCGTGCCCTGCGATGCGTGGTTAAATTTCAATGCTTGAGGGGGGGGGGGTGTTGGCTTGTGTGTGTGGGGCATAAGGGAAGGTAATGTCTATGTCAGGGTGTGTTGGTGAAAGGGGACCAAGTAGGTTGGTATTCAAGGGATGTTTGGGGGGGGGGGTGGACCGAGCATGTGGGGATGTAGGGGCTGGGGTTTCGATGGGATACGAGGGACAATGATTTTAAAAAAGGTTTCCAATGATTTTAAAAAATAAGTTTAATAAAAAGTACTTACCCATGTTTTCAATATGTTGGTAAGATTGGGCCATTTAACAGCATTTCTTAGAAACATGGCTAAGTTCAGTTAGAGACATTACTAATTTAGCCAAACCTTATTTAATATAATTTTTATGAAACATGAGTAATTAATTTAGTGATTTTTATCAATATATCTAACATCAAATAGAAACATGGCTAATGCATGTTTTTGTAGTAAGTGGATATGTAAGATTGAATGGAACTTTTAAAAGTCCACATAAGAATGATTTAATCTTGGGTAAGATTTAGTAATGGTTTTAAAAGATCACATAAGATTCAACTTAGTTTTATAATCCTCACACATGTGGGAATCCTATCTATATAATATAAATCAAATTTTATGTAATAATTATTTATTTTAAATTCATGGTAATTTTAAATTATTTTCAAGGTTTATTTTATAAGATATAAATGGATTAGAACATGGGAAGATTATAAAAGATTCTCAAAAGATATTTGTGTAGATTTAAAATAAATATTTTGTTTCTATATTTTTAGATTTAATGTTGCATGGATTTTGGGAAAATTTTAAAATTAATTGATATATATTTTTTATGTAGAATCTAAAGTATTAAATTCATGATGTTTTTTGAAATACAAAAATGGAAATATCCATGTTTACATAACTAAGTTTTTAAAAATATTTAGATCAAAGAGTAAAAGAAAAGTTAGTGAGAGATTGAGTAGAAACTATTGTTGAATTTTCACATCAAGGGAGGAGAATATATTCATTCTAAGTAATATAAAGGCTCATGAAAATTTTACAATTAATATTTTCATTTATATAGAGGAATTTGAATTAATTTTTTATTAATATTGAACTCTTGGCATGGAAGAATATCTACCTATTGATGTTGAATAATTTTGAAGTTTTGTATGGTTCTTTTTCATTTGAGTTTATTAAATCATTACATTCAAAAGGAATCCTATATAAACAACTAGGATATTAAAAAACATTGGGAAATAGTTCATTAATTAAGGATGATACATTCAAAAATTAATTATAATTACTTTATAATATCAATTATCAATTTGTAATTCATATTTTACCTAACATAGTAAGGACGTAGTTGACCACATAGGGGGTGAACCTTACAAAAATATTGTGTAACTTGTATTTTTTTTATTTTCTATATATAGGTGAATATGTGTTTAAAACTGTAGGGGATTAAAACATTTTACAATCATGAAGGTTTATTTTGGAAAATAAATTTTAAAACCAGGTAACATATATTCAACTACTTTTTTCCCTCTAAATCATTTTTTTAATAAAACCCATTTAGAATGGAAGTAGTTACCTAACTAAAAATACCAAAAGATTCCCTGAGTAGATATACAATCCTTAGTGAGTTATAATCACAAATAGTTAAGTACAGGTCTATATCCTTAATGGGATCCTACATCTGTCCAATTTTAATGTAAATTCATAATAATCTCCTTTTCCTTCTCTTTATATTTATTCTTTCTACCCTTGAGTTTCTATAAAGTTACATCAAAATTTATATGACCCTATTATTTTTTAGTAGATCTAATTGATTATTTATATTTAATACCTCCCAAGAAAGAGGGACTGTATTAAAAATGAATCATAAAACTTCATTCATGTTTTGGTATTATGTCACATCTAACCTATTTTTTTACATAATCCCCTATCTAAATTCCCTATAAATATTTCCATATTCTTATCTCCCAAACCATGAAACTCTTCCTTACCCAAACCTTGAATATCATATCAATGCATGACCTACCCTTCTTGTTTTCTCTCTATCAAACCATATAGGTAAAAAGATCAGGGTAGTGCTGTTGATTTTCCTTCCATTATTATTATGAGGATTTAGTTAAGTAGTAATTTTTTTTCCATATTATAGCTTTTACCATCACTCATATTCTTGGATTTTCATAGTGACATAACACCAGATATACCAACCATTGAAGACTCATCAACCTTATTATTCCACTCCAAGTTAGCTACCAAAATAATACTCAAATTGGAGATCAATTACAATTGAGATGGAGAAACTCATGTGACCATATCTCTATTGGCCTAGAACTACATTAAAGCCTCATGAAAAGAAAGATTCTTAGTTTTAGTAATCAAATATTCTTGGGGAACTCCACATTGTATCAGAGTAAACCAAGTTACCTTTAAAGGATCCATAATAGATTTAGTTTTTTTGTTTTATCTAAGTTTTTTTATTCTCCATAGATCATATAGAGAATCACAATTTTATTAACAATAAAGGTATACCCATTTTTAATGTAAAAAACATATAATGGATAGAATAACATGGGGGTTAATTATATCTTATCTATTGTCTTGGAGTTTGTTAATACTACCACTATTTCTTTCACACATATTGGGAAATAAGATCCCATGATACATTCTTATAAGAAGAATCTTGAGAATGATATCAAGGAAAGGAATGCTATCTTGATGTCTCTATTTAAAATGGATCTCACCATGGTGGTGGGAAATAAATTTTCCTAATAAATTTAGGAAAACCTAAAAATATTTATAAAGGTAATGTCAAGTGAAGTAAGACAAGTTGTAAATATAGAGACCAACTTTTGAATATGTGAATATTTTTAATGATAAAACCATTGATGATTTCTTCACCATAGTAAATGATATTATGGGTAGTATCAAAAGATTTAAAGATAAATTAAAGGATTACACTGTGGTTAAAATAATATTAAATATTTTATTGATAGATTTGATTCCAAAGTCCTCATTAGAAGATTTTAATTAACCATATCTTAATGAACTAAATAATACACCTAAAAAATATCACACCACCACTCAAAAATCTGACCAATCAAGTTTACTCAAATTAAGTAGTCATCGATGACCAAATCAATATTTCCTTGAATAATTTAATTATAAGGTCCTGAATGAGGAAACTAGAGGAAGGATATTACCTATATCCAAGTATAATTGTTACCCAATAGTGGTGTTTTTAGACAAAGATATTAAAGATTTGGCATTGGCCTTCTGATTCTCCTTGGTTAGAAAATTCCAAAAAAGAAGACCCAGTATTGATACACTCAATAAATCGATGTTACTTGTTGAATTAATTACTATGATGATTGTAATTCTTGATGAATTCCATATACTTCTAATATTTGGAAACAAGTAAGACTTTTTTCACTCTTGGAGGAAAATATCTTGGGATTTCTTTGGATATAAAATGGATATACAAAAATGGTATCATTTTTTTAGTGAATTTGAATCCCCAATTACATTATTATGGATAAATTTAATTAGGTTATTGATTCATATCTTCCACTATGATGCTCTATTAGATATCAAAATAATGATTAGAAACTTAGTGAAGTTTAATGTTGTGATAAAAAACCTTTTACGAACTTTTGTTGCATATATTTTTGTGTTTAAATTGATGTTTACTTGCCTAATACACATCAAATAAATATTATGAATGATTATTTATGACTTTTTAAAAAGGATAAATATAAAAATATTCTATTATTTTGTTTAGAATATCAGATATTTGGACACACCACTATCTCATATTCTTATGCGACTAATCTTGATCATTGGATCCCAAAGTCTAATATTAGAATTAGCTCAATATTAGCCTAGAAGATAAATATATTGTATATTACTGAATAAAATAATAAGAAAAATACTCAAGAACCATAATAGGAATCATGAAAGAAAACTTCTTAAATTATCCCAATGTTGGTACAGTCAGATACTGTAGAGGTTTCAGATCCGGTTACAGTTCCTTTATTAGACTTAGATCACAGATTTATAACCTCAAATGTCAATCCATTTTCTTCAACTAATGAGATCATTTATATTTAATAATAAAACATTTATGAATTTTTTATTACTCAAATGAAGGATTGTTCATCATTTCCTTACAAGTTTGAAGAAACTACTAATGTCTTAGCTGAATCTCCTGAGTGCGAATCAGTAAATCCTGTCAGTGTGGTGGAAAGTAATGAAATGAAACTTCCCAAGGGATGAAAACCATTTAAAAATTACTAGGTTTAAAGAAATTAATACTTCTATATTTTATATTTTGTAACAATTGATGTTATTGTTGAAATCAAAACTCTATATTATAATTCATTAAATCCTCTAGTTGTTTACATGAATGTTCTTGAAGGACCTACTGAAATATTTCAACAAGAGGATACCCCTCCATCTATTTTTACTTAGAATAAGGATACATTGTCTACTAAACAAGTGGAGTATTTGATAAACACGAGTTTTAAAATATCTACAAACAAAAAATAAAATAAAAATCAGTTGATGAGGATGGGTACACTCTTAAAATTGGAATGAAATATAACAATTGAAGGGAAAAAATCACTCTAATAGAACTATTTTGATGAGATTAAAATATTATTTGGTGAATTTATCTATAATGATTATCTAATAATATGATCATTTTGGTAACTTTATAGATGGGGATTACAAGAAGTGCACTGATACCAATGTGTCCTTAACTAAGGAAGAAAAATAAAAAAATTTGAGTGGAAGTGATTCAATAGAGAAGTTCATAGAAGACCAATGTGTATGGATATCTAAAAAATATGTAGTTATTTATACATGGAAGAATACATAAAAATATCTCACTAGATTAATATATTCAGGTGATGGACCTTATCTTTCAAATATTAGTGGCGTACAACAGTGTTAATTCTTTTGCTAATATTTTGGACCTTAAATGGAAATTATTTATTTATTTTGGATCTTTTGATGTACCCTTTAATGTTTTCGTCACTTATATTCTAAGGTTTTCTTCTTCCACAAGTGATACTATAATAAAATATTTCTTTTCATTTATAAAATGAACAATATTTCACAATTTTTTTATATGAGTTAAGAAAATACATTGTTTTTAATAAGATGGTCAAAGAGGAGCAAGAAATTTATTTTAAATAAATAAAAAATATAAACTCATGGAGAAGACAGAAGAGTCACCAAATGAATCTGATAATGATGGAGAACATGAAGAAGAGTATAAGAAATTCATGCCACTTATTTCTAACAATTTTAGAAAAGGAAAAGTAAGTACAAAAGTAATTTACCTCTGATATGTTTTAATTGTGGTTTTATTATACATTTTATAGTTTTTTATCCAAATAATAGGACTAATAATTCATAAAATTATGAACAAAAAGTGTCTATATTAAATAAATGGAGTAAAAATATATGCTCTAGGAAGGGAAAAACTATTTATAAGAAAAATAATATCTGGAAGTAGGAGGAGAAGGTTCCTAAGTAAAAAAGTAATTTTTTTACACAAAATAGCAAGTCATTGGAAGAAAATATTACTATTAAACACATAAACATCATTGATCATATTGAAAAACATAAAGAAACTCCAATTAGTGATGAAAATATGATGAAATCTATATTGAATACATGATAAAATCTGAACTTGAGTCTCATCTTGATTAAAGTTTTATGATTAAAAAGGAGATCAGGATATTGAGAAAAAATGATAAAAATTAAAATTAAATAAGTTTGGAATGCTCAAGAAAAATATGAATATACTAAAAATCGAGTCTTTTCATGGTTAAAGTTTAATATTAAGATAAATTTTAAAATATTATGATGAAAATTTTAATCTAAAAGAAAAAAGGAGCTGAACAAAGATTAATCATGGTGTCTAGATGATTAAAATACCTTGAAAAATATAAGAGAATATTATAACAAAGTTTTTTAAGTGAAGGTTGAATCTTCACAACCTGATGAGGTTGTTATCCCAAAGAAAAAGGTAAAATATTCTTTAAAAAATACAAAAACCATTTTTTTTATTTTAATAGTATAAGTTTTAAAATAAATTATGGGATTCTTTGAGTTGAGTTTTTTTGAAAACCTTATCATTTTATAAAAAAGGGATATGAGTATTCATACAAAAAGTTTTTCCCCAAAATAAAGGAAAAAATTTCTAAAATTTTATATATAAAATAACTAAATTATTCTAGAAAAAATTCATATTATTTTAAGAGAAATATTATCTAGTAATTATTGGTGTTTTTGAGTTTATGGGTATAATTATTTTGTTTTATGGTATGAAAATGAATTCTCTTGGAGGAAAGGAAGGAATTAACTAAGGATGAGTCACTCAAGGAAATTTTTTAAAAATATTTAGTACATGGATGTTTTAATGATTGGAATAAATTCAAATATGAATACTCAAAATAAATTTAAATACTTAAAGGAAGTTTATAAAAGATATGACGAAGTTAGTTATTTTATTGAAAAATGATTAATAATTTTTCTAAAATAGTTGCAATAATCTATCGTAGTTGATAATTCTCAAATGAGGAGAAAACATTAGAGGTTCTTGGTTTTTAAATTTGTACTTAAAGCCATTATAAATAATAATCCATGGATTCTTGTTACAAGTTATTCATTTCACATGAAAAAAGATACAAATATTTTAAATAAAATTAAAAGTCATGATAAATATTTAGTAACTTTTAGTAGTGGAAGATTATTAAGAATAAAAGGAGTAGGCACAACTAATATTGAAGCACTAAAAGTAAATTCCAAAGTAGTTCTTTTTAATGATAAAATTAGACATAATATTTTTAGTGTTATCCTATTACACAACGATGACAATGAAGTAATTATTAATAAGAAAAATTTTATTATAAAAATTTTAAAGGATGAAAAAGTTATTAATAAGGGAGAAAGTTCCAATTATAATTTATCTTATATTAGAAATGCACATGATTGAGGTTCTTTTAGTGAAAAAATATGATAATAATCATTGAAATAGAAAACTTGGTCATCTGAGCCAAAGAAGTATAGGAAAAACAATTTAAAGTATAATATATGAGAGAAATTCCTAAACTGAAAAAAGAGATTATTTATAAGACATTTTAAAATGGATATATTATGTAGGGATGTCATAAGAGAGTAGAGATATAGTTCACAAAGGCCTCTTGGATTGATTTATTGAGGTTTTTTGTGAACCCATGAGGCATAAGTTGTAACACCCCAAGTAAGTAATGAATAATAGATATAGTTATCTATGTATATTTATGAATTATATAGTGTTTTAGAGGCTTAAAATGAGAATAAATCCAACCTAAAGCATGAAATACTCTAATATTTTCAAAAGATTGTTTTACTGCCTTTTGATGGTGAACCATTTTTAAATCTATATTTTGATAATTTTATAAACTATATTTGTCAAAATAAACTTATTCTTTATTATTGGGACATTGAAATTTACTTCAGATAAATTTCTGGTATTTTTCTAATAATGTTCATTTTTTAATGAATAGTGAAAAGTGTTGTATTTTAATTCAAAACAACTTTTTAATCTAATTTATTTATATAGTTAGATTATATTTTTAATTGGTTTTAAAGTGAAATTAGAATATATTTTTACCATTTAATACAATGGTGGTCATTGGAATTAATATCACTTTGAGATTGGACATAAACGAGTGTCAATCTTTTGATATATATTGTTTCATAAAAACACGCTATTTGTTCTGGCAGCGGGAATTAATTATTAAATTAATTATTGTAACTTATATGTTTTTAATTTTGTAAAATAGACTTAATTTTTGAATTTGGAATATCAAATATAGCTTAGGGTGAAGTTTTGGTATTTTTCTGAAAAACTTCAATTTTTGATGAATAGTGAAACCACTAAGTGGTACTTAAAAACTAATTTTTCATTTAAATGAAATTTTACCACCTCTATGTTTTGAATTTCAAAAATCTGACATACATGGTTGTCATTAGGAAGTAAAATGTGGTTCAATGGGATTAAAATAAATTTTTGGTGAATAGTAACTTTTAAGTTTTTAATCGCGATTAGAGGTAATTAGTGTAATTTAAGTTAAAAATAATGTTTTAATAATAAGAAATGAACTTTACACATGTCCTACCATTATTGGTTGTGTCATGGCCGACAAAGAAAACCCATGGGTCTATTTTTGGGACCCCATGGAGCCACTTAGGTAAGATAATAACATTAATGCCTTTTATTTAATATAAAAGTAAAAATGACACAAACATGTATTGTTTTACTAAAACAATTTTTACATGGGGCTATAAAAGTCAGATTTTTGACTATAAATATTCATTGGAAATATAAAAAGATTTCCTAAATCATAGTATTTTTTTTATAATTTTTAGACTTTAAAAAAATTAAATTATTTATGACATCATGATGATGCAGTGATTACATCATTATTTAACAGTTTAAATAAAATGAAACGATAATGTAAAATCTAAGACCTAAACTTGTCAAAAACCTATTGTATGGGTGGATTTAGAACTCTTATCACCTTATCCTCTAAATATATAATTGTGGGACCTTTAAAAACCGAAACTCATTTTATAATAAAGTAACCTTTTAAAACTTTCCAATAGTGCCCCTCCTCTCCTCTTATAAAAGGCCCCCACCTCTACCTCTTTACCCAAACCTCTTAAGCCTTTAACTCGGCCAAACCCTGCCCATTTTGTCTCTCCACATCCCTATATTACTCCTAGAAGCCTCACGTTAGTCACAAGTCTTCCCAAAGAAGCCTTTGAGCTCAAATCAAAAAGAGTTACCCGATTTAAAGGTAGTGTCTTCTCTTGTGTTCTTCTGTTTTATTTTGCTTCTCCAACCCCCTAAACTCTTTTTATTCATTTATTTTGTAACAACTCCAGTATATTAAATATAATATGATGTTTTTATAAGAATAATTCGAGCTACACTTACACACACCTACATCTAATGGTTAAAGAACATACTGTTTCTGTGGATGGTGAATTTCTGCCTCACGAAATGATGATTGTTCAATATTCTTTTAACACCTTAAAAGGTGGCCATTAAGATATCACCATATTTATATATGATATATAATATGTTTATGTTTTCCTTAATCTTCTGTATTTTTCATTTATGGCATACCTTTATGGCTTCCATTATGGGTATACGCGATATCTTCATTTTAGGAAGTGCGGACTACCGCCCCCTCAAAGTGATTTGATTCATTAATGCCATATGTGGGACGTATAAATGATGGATTTAAAGTTATTATATATTATGTTATACTGTAATTATAATATACCTTTATATCATTATTATTTCTTTCCATTAAAGTATGAGATAGAAATGAAAGTAGCGTTCACGCGTACGTACGACTTACCGTCTCCATGAACGGTGCATTTCATTTCTTATCCCCAAATGTAATGTACTATTAGAAGTAAATATATATAATGGATATATATGATTTATGTTACATCTAAATGATTAATATAATTCTGTAATTAAAATATACATATCTCTCATTTAGTTTTAATTCCATTAATATGACATAGAAATGAAAGTAGCATTCATGCGTACGTACGACTTACTGTCTCCATGAACGGTGCATTTCATTTCTTACCTCTAAATGATTATGTAATATTATAAATACATTTATATTTTAGATATATATGATATATATGATATCCAAATCATGAATATCATTCTGGATATAATGAACCTTTGACCACACGAATAACATGTAATTGTAAGAAGTCTACTTTCGACTTAAGGACCAAATATCGACAAAACAAACATTTTTAACTTAAATGATTAAATAATGTTTAAAACATGGAAATAAGTGATATAAAAGGACTAATGGACTTGAAAAAGGTTCTTAAGCAAGTATAAATTAACTCAAGTTTATTATTCAGGACGTTAAAGAACGATCGAGTCAAGTCGGACCCGAGGTAAGGGAATTCGTCTCAATCTCCTTTCATTGAGGCATATATTATTCTAATAAAAGACTTTCTTTTATATGGTGTATAAAACCCTTTCACTTATAATTTTATACCAAATGAATCTTTTTATACGAAGCGTTTTACAAAATGAAAAAAAGGAATGTTTCTTTTAACGTACGCGGTGACAATGACCTTTTCCACCGTCGCGAGTATTATTTGCTCTTTGGCTTCCTCAACAAGCCATAATGTTTTTAAAATGAAATAAATACCATATACTCTTTTATGTATTTTGGTATTGAAAATTATTTTTATAATGGATTTGTTATGTCAATATATTTAAGTGATATATTGTGATCAAAGTGTGGAAATGTTTTCTTTCCATTATATTTGTTTTATGTGTTTTGATTTTATAATGGTACTTGGACATTTGATAGGTGGTTACGTGATAAACCATATGACGGGTGGTGCCGTGAATACCAGGACGGGTGGTTACGTTATAACCTCCAATGCATTGGGTATGGAAGTCGTCCGTATGGCTATTCCATTAAGTGATATGTGTGGAAGTCGACCGTAGGGTTATTCCATTTAAGTATGTTTATGTCCCAAGTTACCTTTATATGTTATGTGTTCTTTATATGGGTTTTATGGTAATATTTTGATTACAAAAGGGTAAGTAATGATCTTTTATTCAATTAAGAGTATTTTCTGCTTCATAAAGGTGAAAAGTATCACTTTGATAAAGTATTCATGGTTTATTGGTTGTTTTGAAAAACTAACAGTTTTCCTTCTTTGTGTATCCCTTACTGAGCTTTTTATGCTCACCCCAAGTTTTTGAAATGTTTTTCACAGGACTTAAAGTGGAATAGGGTCAAGGATGGGATCAAGGAAAAGTCATGCTATCTAAAACATCTAACTAGACATGTTTCTTTTTAAGAGTTTTTATTTTATGGAAACTTAGTAGAAGTGTCTACTTTGTAATATTTTGAGATGTAATAGTTATGTACTAATTCTCTAAAACTCTAAACCTGAAAATATCCTCAATGTGAATTGTTCATTTAATTCAATATTAAGTAAGGTTTAAGGCCATGGCCTTATATAAGTAAACTAAAGGTGATATTTATTTCATTAAATTTATTAATGATTTCACTAGGAAAAATAATGCGATGTTCATGAAGCACAAGTCTAGATCTATTGAAAAAATAATATTTTAATAAGATATTTTGAAAAGGAATTGAGTTTATTTATCTAGAAATAGAGAAAAAATAATGTAAGGTAATATACGATCATCATTGTAGCATCTTATTTTAAAAATCATATAATTAAACATGGGTATAATAATCTATTTAATCCCAAGTAAAATGGAGTTTCATAAAGATAGAATAAAATCCTTGTGGAAATAGAAAGAACCATATTGGATGAATTTAAACTCTCAAACTACTTTTAGAGATAAGCTATTTTAATTATTATACACATTCAAATTTTTTGAGAACTTGATCAAATGTGAGTGCCTATGAGACATGATATAATAAGAAACCATTTTATAAATACTTTAAAGTGATTGGTATCACATGTTTGATGAAAATAAAAAACCTTTTCTTGGAAAATTTTATGATAAATTAGATAAAGGGATATTTATGGTTTATTTATCAAATAGAAGAGGTTGTAAGTATTAAAAAAAATATTTCATAATATCATTAACGACAATAATGCAAATAATATTAAAAATAAATCCATTTCAAGTGAGTTTCATTATGAAATTTCTAAAAAATATATATGAAGGAGTTATTTATAATTTTAGACAAGTGAGTGAATATAAAGTAGGAGATATATTAAATTATGGAATTATATATTTATATCATACTGGTGATAAGAAATGTGTTGCTATAAATGGAAAGTATAAGTATAAAAGTGTACAAAAATATATGAAAGCTAAAGATATTATAGGAAATTAAAAAGAACATCATAAAACCATAATAATATTGAGATTTTACAATAAAAAATATTTGGTGTCTTATATACTAATAATGAAGCAATTAAACATAAAGAGTGTAAAAATTATATGAATGATGAGATAGATAAAATTGAAAAGAATAATACTTGGGATATTATTCCAAGACTAAAAGGAAATAATGTTATCCATGTTAAGTGGATGTTCAGAAATAAACTATTATAAAGGTGATATTTCACAAAACAAATCTTAATTAGTGTGAAAAGGTTTCTCTCAAATTGAAGGAATTAATTTTGAAGAGATATTTTCTTTTGTTTAAAGGCTTGATGCAATTAGGATATTCTTAGTCGTGGATACTCATAAATGATATATGATCTATCAAATGGATATAAAATATAATTTCTTGAATGGTGGTCTTGAGGAAAAAATGTTCATTTAAAAACCTAGAGGTTTTAAACTTGATGATGATGGTAAAAAAGTTTTAAGGATTAAAAAGTTTTTATATGAAATGAAATGTCACATAGATCCTGGCATTAAAATATAGAAAACCACTTTAAAGAGATGAATTTTATTTAATAAAAGGATAAAAACTACCTATATATAAAAGAGACAAGTTCAAGTACCTTTATTGTAATTTTTTGTAATAATGAAATTATTTTATAGGTAAAAGGATAGTATTTGTAAGGAATTTATAAACAAATGAAGCAGAATTTTGAGATTTTAATGCTTAGTGAAATAAAGTTTTTTCTTGAATTTTAAATAACATGGTAAAAGTGTTTTATATTTATATATTAATAGATATATACTAAATAATTATTGAAGATATTTTTTTATGGATGATTTAAAAAAGGTTTTGAAATATTTGAATTTTGGATTGAAGTATATTAAGGATACTATAGGCTAATGCGTGAATCAAAAGGAGCCCAAAAATAGTTTTAAAGCTTACTTTATCACATAATATCTAGGATAGGCATAGTCTATGTGTTGAAACCATATCCCAACACACACTAATATGGGGATGGGTGAATTAGGGTGTGTAATTTTTCTTCACTTATGGGACCTTTATCTTAGGTTATAAAGAGTAGGATAAACCTGCTAGCCTTCACACATGCACACTATTGGAACAAGAGACACCCTAAGAAAGGGGATGAATTAGTCTATTTCCAAATTTTATCTTTTACTTTCAGTATCTTCTTTGAGTTTCTAGGAACATCCATTCAATCCTTTCTTTCTTTCATATGCATCCACATCACACAACATGTACATATTCTAAATGTACATCACATAGGGAAAATGATATTTTACTTGGTTTATCTAAATAGACTAATCCAATGAGAACACACCAAAAATGTGTTGTCGTTTTAGGTATGTAATACTTTGTATTAATGTTATTACATGAGATTCAGGAAGGGTGCATTATCAATCCTAGGAAAAATGCCTATTCTCTACTCTCCCACATTACTTAAGTGAGGGATGATGTTATTTTATGTACTTAAGGGTCACTTTATTATATCCATGGTATGAACTAGATGCATATTCAAACTTTGGAAAATGTTCTTTAATATTCAACATGTCACCATCCTTATTACATCAAACCAAATGAGTCTAACATCTCATATGTAAGGGTTGAGTCTGTGTTCTCACTCACACTATATAAAATCATCCTCTTATATGGATAGATATAATAGTGGTAAAATTTCTACCTTCTTTTCCTAAGATCCATCCTCCAATATCTACCACATGTTAACATCGAAAATTATTCTTCCTTCTCCTTTTTTTACATAGAATTTATATACATTGATATGTGAAAGGCCTTATTCTCTATCTATTTATATTGATTCCAGAAGTGTTGATATATAAAAACTCCCAACCCTCTCTTTCTTTGAAATACTACCACAGATCGACACAAGGTTAGCGTCAACCTTTATCAGTGTTAAGAAAAACATGCTGATAAAAGGGTGGCCTTTATCAGTGCTAGCTAAAAGCACTGATAAATCCACCCTTTATCAGTGTTAAAAAAAGCACTGATAAAATGTATATTTATCAGCCATGATAAAAGTTTATAATAAAAATATTATTAATTTTTATAAAATTTTTATATTTATATTAAAAAACAAAGTTTATTTATATACATTAAATAAAAAAGCATGTTTATAATTAATATATTTTTTTATAATTAAAATATATATAAAATATTTAAAAAAATCATTTATAAGATTATAAATATATATTTAAATAATTATATGATTATAATAAAAAAATTAAATAATAAATATATTTATTATATTTATAATTATATATTTATAATTATATATAAATACTTTAATATATATATATATAATTATAAATAAATAAATATATATATATTTAAATAAATATATGTTTCTAATGAATTTGGTCAATAAATATATTGATGCATGAGTATAATTGACGTGCATATGTTACACATTCATAATGATTTAATGTTCATTTATACATTACACCCTTATTATTATTATTCATGTTGTCCATATGTGATGACTCGTTTTTTATTATCTATATACTTTACTAGGTATATGATTCATTGAAGTTATAACCATATGAATCTATTCTTCTAAATACTTTTAAAATTACAATAAATATATTTAAATAATAAAAATATTAATTATATTTATAATTATAAAATTTTAATTATATATAAATACTTTCTAAATATATTTATTTATAATTATAATTATAATTATATATATTTAAATAATTATAAAATTATAATAGATACATTTATTATATTATATATATATATATAATTATATACAAATATTTATCAATATATTTACTTATAGTTATAATTATAAATATATATATGTAAATAATTATAAAATTATAATAAATATATTTATTATACTTATAAAGTTATAAATATACTAGAAATGGGGCGAACTATGGATTAAATCCATAGTCCCAAAAATTTATTAGAAAAAAGAAAGTACACAAGTAAATAATATGGTGAGAAACAAATTAGAAACATGGCACAGACAACGCCATAATAAAATAAGGGTTCAAACAGCGATCCCCATCCTTTATATATGACACCCCTCCCTCGAGATACACCCTGACTTTTTAGATGCCTGCCTCTCATCCACTGCTTAGGGACCTGCCAGGTTTCATCATGAACATCCATGTTCGATGAAGCTTCCTAATCATGAGAATAATTTCCCCAGATGAGATCATTTTCTTGAATCAAGACGCCATCTTGATTTGTATCATCCTTCGAATCAGTATTGCCTCTTTCTTGGAGAGGCTTCACAACTGAGGATTGTCCTCCAAAAGAGTCCTAAACATTTCCAAATTACTCAAAAAAGAATCCTTGCAATAAGATCTATTAATAATGTCAACCAAACTAAGCGAGCACTCCCTTACCTTTTGTAGACTTAAGGGAGACGTACTTCCCGACAGTTGTCTCTCCACTTGTTCAATATAATTTCACACAGATTTTTCAATATCTGCCTTAGATTCAATTATTTTGGTGCTCCCAATAATATCATCCTTAAATGACACCCCCTGGGTGTGATCTCTCTTAGTGAAAACAACCTTAGGAAAATGATTCATCTCAGAAACATGTCGATTAGGACGTGTATCCACTTGGACCTACTCATCCTGATTTTGCTCTTGGGTATCAGTGGTAGGAGACTACAATGGTGTATCTCGAGTCATATCCTTAGAGACATTGCCAACATAGGCTTATTTCATGTTCGACTCATTTCCCACATTTGAGGGGCCATGATGCTTCCCATGGCTAGGCTGTGAGGAAATCCCCACCTGCTTCAACTAGATTTTTCTAACATTTTGACAATCAGAAACATCATGCCCCACCATCCTGCAGTAGTTGCAAAATGCTGGGATGTATTCATATTCAAAATCAACCTTAATACTTTAACCATTGGCCATCAAAGTGGTGCAATAAGGGAGACTATTCATCATATCCACATCCAATAAGACTCTGGAGAAATAGCCAAATCTCCCTTCTACGGTGTTTTCGTCCATCTTTATAGGCACACCAATATAGGAAACTAAATCATTCAAAATTAGTGGATGCTAAAGCACCCAATTAAGACCATATATTCTCACCCATATCTTTGCATTTGAATGCTTCTACGAGTAGGGGTTGAAATTGAACTCTCAAGAAGAAAGATGAAAAATGCCTGGATTCATTGAGGAGATGTCGATGCTCTAGGCCTTCAATCGATCAGTAGAAGATGAAAACAGGAGATGGAAATAGCCTCAGCCTATGGGGACAATCCGCCAACCTAGAATGCCCCATACCCGAGAAAGCTTGGATTTAAACTCCTCTGTGTTCATCGTCTTATCCCCCATAGACAGGATGAAACACCCAATAAGCAAGAACTTGCAGGCACCTAGCCTCTCTTTGATTACCACCGAATCAATAATGACCATAAATTTCCCACCATTAGATCTAGAAATCAGAGGTTCCCGAGTAGCATGAGTCAAAGCATCAGATTCCAGCGGTGTACCTTTAGAGTGGGTTTCAACAAACGAAATGCCTTTGTGCATGCGTCACCAACTCCCTGCGTCACCATCTACCTACATCATGCATGCATCACCATCTGCCTGCGTCATCTCTACATCACCGCTTTCTTATGTAATGTCTGCGTCACCGTCTGTCTATGTCATGCCTATGTCACCGTCTGCGAGTGAAAATTCACTCCCACCCAAATTTGACATATATATAATAATAGAATTATAAATATAATAAATATATTTTTTAAAATTATATATATATATATATATTAATTATATATATTAATTAATTTATAAATATAATAAATATATTTGCTATAATTTTATAATTATTTAAATAAATAAATAAATATTTATTTATTTATAATTACAACTATAAATAAATAAATATTTATTATAATTTTATAATTTTATAATTATTTAAATAAATAAATAAATATTTATAATTATAACTATAATAAATATATTTATTATAATTATATATATATTAATTATATATAGTAATAAAATTATAAATATAATAAATACATTTGTTATAATTTTAGAATTATTTAAATATATATATATATATAATTATAACTATAAATAAATAAATATTTATTATAATTTTTTAATTATAAATAAATAAATAATTATTTATACTTATAATTGTAATAAAATATATATATATATATAAATAAATAATTATTAAATTATAATAAATATATTTATTATAATTATAATTTTAAAAATATATATAAATAAATATATATATTTATAAATATATACAAATATTTATAAATAAATACAAATATTTATAAATAAATACAAATATTTAAAAAATAAATACAAATAATTATAATTATAATTATAATAAATATATTAAATATATATACTTATAAAATTATAAGTATAAAATAAATATAGTTCTTATAGTTTTATGATTATTTAAATAAATAAATATATTTTTTATAATTATAACTATAAATAAATATATATTTATTATAATTTTTAAATTATATATTTATATAAATATATATTTATTATATTTATAATCTTATAAATATATATAATTAATACGTTAATTATATATATTTATAAAATTGAAAATATAAGAAATATAGTTATTATAATTTTATAATAATTTAAATAAATAAATATATATTTATAATTATATATAAGTAATGTATTAATTATATATGTTTATTATATATAATTATAAATGTAATAAATATATTTATTATAATTTTATAATTATAAATAAGAAAATATTTATTTATAATATATATAATTATATAAACATATTTATCATATATATAAATATAAATAAATAAATATTTATTTATAGTTATAATTATAAATAAATAAATATTTATTTATTATATATATATTTTTATAAATATATATAATAATATAAATAAATTATTAACATTATAGGTTTATCAGTGCATTTTTAGCATTGATAAAGATAGTCCTTTATCAGCGCTAAAATTATAGCGCTGATAAAGTGTCACGACCTGTCCCGAAGGGGCCTGTTCAATGACTATCCCAAGCCCACCTCCAGTAGGCCAGGGGCTGGTGACTAACATCGAGAAGACATATCCCACAAATGGGAGGCATTTGCCTAAGTACTTATACACACGTACATGTCTCTAAGCCATAAATGATGAAATGTAGAAACACTAAGTAATCAAATGCATGCATACACTATATCCCAACCAACATAATATAATAAGAATGTAAAGTGCAGTAAATTAAATTGGGTCAGAATACAAGCCCACCAAAAGAAAAGTTTGTAAACCACAAAGTCCAACCTGCAGACAAAGGTATTGGGGCTGCTGTTCGAAGCCGTAGGAACATATCAGCCTGCCTGAACTCACAAGGCTCTGTCTGGTCTTTGTTTTCCCTGGACTCTGTCAAAAGGTTACTTGTTTGCATAAGATACGACTCGTGCAGGCAAAGCCTGTGAAGGGGTGCATAAAACAATACTCAGTAAGGCACATCGAAACTACAAAGGAATACCAAAAAGGAAATACCACACAGGAAACACCACATAGGAAATACCACAAAGGAAATACCACACATGAAATACCATGAAGGAAATACCACACAATAAATACCACAAAGGAAACACCACATAGAAAATACCATGATAGAAATACCACATAGGAAATACCATGAAGGAATAATACAATTAACTCCTTAAAGATATACACCCACGACCCATATATTAAGAATATATGGATATACTCTCTCTAATGAGACACACACTCTCTATGATACACATAGTCTTCATGAGACACACAGTCTCGGTAAATTACACAGTATCAATGAGACACACAGTGTCTAAAAGACATAAAGTCTTTGGGAGTCACACATTCTCCATGAGACACATAGTCTCTATAAGATTCTCAGTCTTTCGGAGTTACATAGTCTCCATGAGACACCCAGTCTCTATGTCACAACCATCCACAGGATTCTGCTCAAAGCACACTCATTCCGGGAGAACCTACTCCTCAATCCATTAGGTCGTATACACACTTCCAAAAAAACCCACATAGGATATTTCAAAAGGACCTTCTCATTTCAAGGGCCCCAACACCATAGATGGTTCGTCAAATGGACACACGGTTTGAAAGTTACGGGAATTTAAAAATTCAAAAAGGGGTCTACTAGATCGCAGACTGACCGGGCAATCGGCCCACCGACTCTGGCCCGGTCCGGACACCTGGGTCCGACCCGCCAGGTCTAACCTAGTTTATAGGGTTGACCCAACCCATTGGGACCAGTCTGATCCGGCTGGGCTCGACCCACTTGGGCCTGACCCATATCGCTGAGGCTCGACCTGCATAACCGGGCTAGCTCACATGCCGCGTCTTCACCCCGAATACGTGCTCCCCTCCACAATAACCGCCATGTCCTATGACCATTTCACACGATCAATTATCACGGGCTCTTATGAAGATCTACTATAGCACGCGCACTGCCTCCCACACATGGCTGGCCGCCGCGTGCCGATGGACCCTTCCACGGGCCACTACCCCTCTTCCAGTGGTTTGATTTATAAAATGAGACAACTTCCACGATCCTTGGGTCTTCAGATACACTGATATGTCCTTTGCTTCATCTTTCCACCAATCTAGGGGTCTGATTGTATTAGAAGCCTCCCGAAAATTCAAGTCGTGACTAAGAGGGTCCAACGACGGAGAACACTAAGAACGAGAGAAAAGGAAATCACCAAGAACACCCTAGGAATGAACCTCAAAATTTGTTTTTATAAACCTTGATTCATTCTCGTTATAAGAATAAATTAAGAGCCATAATTATCACAAATATATATCTCCCATTAAAACCCTACAACAAATATCCATCCTGAAAATGATCAAACCACAGATAAAACTATTCATGGGTTAGTTTGTTTTTGTCGTATAATTTAAGAACGAGAAAACCATGAATAAAAAATAAATTTCCTACCTCAAGTTGGATTGGTCTTTGACGAGGAGCGGTTGCTTTATCATCGTTGATGAGATCCTTCAATTCTGTTGGCATGACGATCCACAATCCCCTATCATTTGTTGGAGAGGGTTCTTTCTCCATGGTTCAAATGAATTCCAAGGTTATGGATGAAACCATAAATTCTCTGAAAAAGTATTATTAAAAAAACATCATTTCATCTTCATGTAATGTTAAATAAAATAAAACTTAATTTATTTTATTCTTTAAAACATCCAAAAAATGATTTTCACAACCAAACCATGCTGGTTGATGTTAGGCCTTACCTAAGGTAAAGTCACTGCTCTGAACACAACAGTGCCCTTGGATTTCTGATTCAGGTACTCATTTAGGATTTATTCCACTTTTTCAGTTAAACTGTGTGCATGTGTTATATAGTATTTTAATAGTATTCAAACTATTGTTCTAGGTACCCTAAGTCTTGGAATCACATGTCATCTCAACACCTAGTCTCGAAATAAATCCATATAATATCTAAAAACAATACATGGAAAATATTAGATGTTATACTCTCCCACCTTGGGGATTTACCTTTATGAAAGCCGAAACAAAAGGGAAACTCAAAAAGATGAGAGAACTGCAAACGAATCTGAGCCTCCTACTCCCAAGTACTATCCTAGAGATTCTCGTGCTACCACTAAATGTGAACCAGAGGAATCAACCACCCATGAAGGATCCTCTCCTCTCAATCCTCGATCTCGAGTAGATACTTAGTAAAAGTCACGCCATCATCGATTTCTATCTTTCCTTAGTCAATGATGTGTGATGGGTTATTCACGTACCTCCTCAGCTGTGACATGTGGAAGAATCAATGCACCTACTCTAACTGCAGAGGTAGAGCTAAGTAGTATGCTACCTCACCAACTCTACATAGAATTTGGAAAGGTCTGATTAAACTCAGAGATAGCTTTCTCCCCTGGTCAAATATTCATAATCCGCATCAAGGTGAGACCCAAAGGAACATGTAGTCTCCTTTATCGAACTCTAAAGGACTTTGTTGCCTATCAACATAAGAATTATGATGGCTCTATGCAGTATTCACACACTCCTAGATAACCTTCAACTTCTCTGTAGTCACATGCACCAACTCCGTTCCCATGAGTGCTAACTCTACTGGGTCCATCCAGCAAAGTGGTGAGATAAAGGGTCACCTGTACAAGGCCTCGAATGGTGCCACACAGATAGTGTAATGGTATATATTGTTGTATAAAAACTCTACCAGTGGTAGGTGATACTCCCAACTGTAGCCAAAATCCAGTATGCAAGCACGTAGTATGTATTCTAGAACCTGAATGGTTTACTTAGTCTAGCCATCCATCTGTGGGTGAAATGATTTACTCAAGCATAACCGAGTCAAAAATGCCTCCTGCAATCTCTTCCACAACCGAGATTTAAATAGAGAATAATGATATGATACTATCATCTATATAACTCCATGAATTTTAGCTATATCCTACACATATATGTGTACCATAATCTCTACTAAACTCTACTCCCAAATAGATAGGAAGTGGGACAACTTGGCGAGTCGTTCAACTATCACCCAGATGGTATCATGTCACCTGGATGTATGTGTTAAACTCATTACAAAGTCCATTGATATCCCATCCCACTTCCATTCTGGAACCTCTAGGGGTTGGGTCAAACCCGCCGGAACCTGGTGCTCATCCTTCACTTGCTGACACATGAGGCATTGAGAAACAAACTCTACAACTCCCTTCTTCATTCTCAGGCACCAGAACTGATGCTGAAGGTCATGGTACATCTTCACCACACCTGTATGTACCACCAAAGGGGGTGTATGAAACTCACTCAAGACCTCCTCCTCTAACACCACCGATACTATTGTGCATCCTCTGAAAAGAACAATGTGCTCCCCACCTTTTGAATATCCATCAGGGGCATTACCTATGGATATATGAGCACATAGAGTTTCGTAGTCAGTATCCCCAAGATATTCCTCCTTGAATCAATATAAGAGTGGAGGGGTGACAACCATAAAATATAGGTAAGTTTCTCCATTTCCATCCAAAAAGGATATCTGTAATGAGGCCAACTACTCTGATACCCTGTTCAGAAACTGTGAACTGGATCTCCTGTTGAGAGCATCTACCACCAAGTTCCCCTTCCTTGGAGTATTAAAATTATCAAAGTCATAGTCTTGTAGGAACTATAGACATTACCTATATCTCAAGTTCAAATAATTCTAAGAGAAGATATACTTGAGACTCTTGTGGTCAGAGTTGATGATAAACCACTCTCCCATCAGGTAGTGTCGCCACATCTTCAAAGCGAAGACTACCACTACTAACTCAAGATCATGGGTTATGTAGTTCTACTTGTGTAGCCTTGACTAACATTAAGAATAGGAAATCACCTCTTTTCCCAACATTAGGACACAACCAAGACTGGTTCCTGATGTATTATAGAACACTATGTACTTGGAACCCTCCTCTGAAAATATCAAGATGGGAGCGCTCATCAATCTCTATCTCAATTGCTAAAAGATATCCTAAAACTTCTCCGTCCACACGAAAGGCTGCCCCTTTCATGTCAAATTTGTCAAGGATGATACTACTATGAAAAATTTGGGTACAAAACTCCAATAGTATCAAGCCAAATCAAGGAAAATCTTCACCTTACTAACAATATTTGGTGCCTCCCAAGCAAGAACCACCTCAATCTTCATTGGATCCACTGCAAATCCAGCCTCTGAAATGACATGTCCCATAAAATGGACCTCTAGAATCTAAAACTGACACTTTGAGAGCTTCCTGTAAAGCTAGTGATCTCGGAGTGTGTCCAGGACCATCCTCAAGTGTCTCAAATTCTCCTCCTCAGATGCTGAGTACACTAGGATGTCATCAATGAAGACCACCATGAACTGATATAGGTAAGGATGAAAGATCATGTTCTTGAGTCACATAAACACTTCTGGGGTGTTCATAATGGCAAATAGCATCACTGAGTACTTATAGTGGTCGTATTAGCATCTAAAAGCTGTCTTCGGTATATCCTCATCCCGTACTAAAAGTTGGTGATATCCAGATCTGAGGTCAATCTTTGAGAACCACCACACCCATTTCAAATTATTGAAGGGGTCATAGATCCTCAACAGTGAATAATTATTCTTCACGATCACCTGGTTTAGGTGCCATAAGTATACATATAACATAAAGATCCCGTCTTCCTTCTTTGAAAACAAAACTAGGGCTGCTCAGGGTGAAATACTGGGTCTCATGAAGACCTTCCTATGCAAGTCCTCAAACTGTACCCTCAGCTCGCGAAGCTCTGCGGGATCCATCTGATATGCAAGTATAGATATCGTTGCCATCTAGAGATATAGATCAATGCATAAATCTACCTACATGCGAGGAGGTAATCTTAGAACATCCTTAGGAAAGATGTCTTCATACTCCTCCACCACTATAGGAAATTGACGACTCATATCATCCACTGAGCCGAGGGTCAGGCTAGCCAACCGATGAGTGATCGGCTGTAACCTACTATGTGTGAGTCTATCCTATGCTGCTTGGGTTTCCTTTTCTCTAATTAAGGAAAATCCGGTCCCATCACTACAGACGCACCATACTCTGTGCCTAAAATAGTCAACCTGATCATGGACTATGGGCAACCAGTCTATACCGAGAATGACGTTGTAAGACATTGACGTCACTACCAAGAGATCCCAAACAAAAATCTTACCTCCAAGACTATGGTCACACTATCATCACGAGTATTTGATAATCAAATCTTCTCCCATAGAAATCTCTACGTGTAAGGTTTGAGTCAACGGTTCAACCAAAATCTCCGAGTCTCAAACAAGATTCATGGAAAGAAAATAATGACTGAAACTTGTGTCTATCAAAACAGTAGATAAGGTGGAAAATACACATATCTTACCTTTAATTATCCCTGGAACCCTAGGTTCATAGGCCTCCATCTCCTGAATATGGTCTCTTCTTTGTCCACTATATCATTGAGCATGTCGTGGACCACTTGAGGGTAGAGGTGGTAGTACTCCAAACCTTTTCCCACCTCCTGCTACCCTGCCTACTCCTCTTCCACATCCTCCATCCTATGGACCACCCTTCTCCACTCTCTTCCTCTTCCTTGACGGTCCCTCGACCATCTCCTAATTATCCATATTATGGGTCGGGAAGTCTCGTTCCAGATGTCCCTGACTGCCGCACGTGTAACACAACCTATCCTTCAACTGATTCAAGCTATCCTGGGATCATCCCTCAAAGTTACTGACCCACTTAGGTTCTTGTGACTACCATCAGCTACCTACTATCGAGGTCTCAACTACCTAGTTTCTATTGGTATCTCCCACTGTTGGTGTCTGGTATACTATAAAACTATCCACCAGCAGAGCTCACTCAAGTACTTCATCATAAGAAGGAATGATAAGGGATATCATGGATGCCCGAATATCCTAGTGTAGGCCCTACTCAAAGGTCCGAGCCCTGAAGAAATGGTCTTATACCATATCCATGGAGTAACATGAACAATTAGTAAACCTCACTGAGTACTCTTCCATATTCAGACATACCTACTGTAGATGCAGAAGCTCTTGTATGCGCACTGATCACAATGTAGTCGGAAAGAACTCCTCTCTGAAGAGACGCTCGGAGTCTACTCAAGAGAGAGTCATATAATCGTGTTTCTGGGTCTCTAAGATCCACCATTTCCCTGATAGTACCTAGAAAAGACTTATGGAAAGGACTTATATATGGTCACAAGGCATACTCACAAGGTGTAAGATAAGTGTAATTGCCTCCAGCCAATCCTCAATTGCCTGGGGGTCTGGCTCACCACAAAACATGGGAGGTCACTACCTCTGAAACTTGTGAAACACATGCAGTTTGTGTTCATCCTCAGCTGGTAATGCTGATAGTAACTGCCTCTCAACGGGTGGTGGTATCGCTGGAAAACCACATGGAGGTGTTATCTATGGTACCGACCCCTCTACCGATGCCTCATCACTAGGTGGATCATCCTCATGATCATAAAAAGGAATCCTAGATGGCGTTTGTGTGGAGGAATCCTGTAATAAAAAAAGATGTACCATGATCAATAGAGTATATCTAGAGATCTTTCTCAATAAGGGCATGGAAAACACAACCCATTCCTATATGATGCATGTACCATTATTTTTCCCTACAACCAGTGTTTTCATGTACCAAGTCAGAAAGTAGGAATCAGAGTCTTGGTGTCTGGATATGTCGGCCACCACACCAACACTAGATTCCATTTCCTAAAAGGAAAACTCGAAACACTTAACACTATTTCCCCAAACCAAACTCATAGTCTCTTGGTCCTAAGGTAGAATTTACATGCTTTGATACCACTATTTCATGACCCGTCCCAGAGGGTCCCATATTGTGACTACCCCAAGACCGCCTCCAATAGGCTAGGGGCGGGTGACTAGCATCGAAAAGGAATATCCCACAAATGGGAGGCATTTTCCTAAGTATCTATACACACACACACATCTCCAAGCCAAAAAATTCTGAAATGTAAAAAACTAAGTAAACAAATGCATGCATACAATATATCACATCCAATAGAGTAAGATAGGAAAGTAAAGTGTAGTAAAGTAAACTGGGCAGAATACAAGCCCACCAAAATAAAAGTATGTAAACCACAAATCCAACCTGTATACAAAGGTACTGGGACTACTACTCGAATCTGTAGAAACATCTCAGCCTGCTTGAACTCATAAGGCTCTATCCTATCCTGGTCCTCCCTGGACTCTGTCAAAAGGTTGATCATCTTTATAAGACATGAAACATGTGGGAAAATCCCATGAAAGGGCGAGTTAAACAATACTCAGTAAGGCACCCTGAAACCACAAAGGAAATACCAAATGGGAAATAATTCACAAGAAATAACACAAAGGAAATACCACACAGGAAATACCATGAAGGAAATACCACATAGAAAATAACATGAAGGAATATTACAGTCAACTCCTTAAATATATACACCCATGTCCCATATATCATGAAATCTAGATATACACTCTCCAATGAGACACATAGTCTCCATCAGACACACAATCTTCGTAAGACACACAGTCTTTGGGAGTCACACAGTCTCCCTGAGACACACTGTCTCTATAAGACACACAGTATTTGGGAGTCACATAGTCTTCATGAGACACATAGTATTTATAAGACACCCAGTATTTGGGAGTCACATAGTCTCCATGAGACACCCAGTCTCTATGTAACAACCATCCACATGATTCTACTCAAAGAACACTCATTCTAGGAGAACCTAATCCTCAACCCATTAGGTCGTATGAACACTTCCACAAAAACCGACTTAGGATATACCAAAAGGAACTTCTCATTTCAAGGGTCCCAATGCCATAGAAAATTTTTCAAACGCACACAAAATTTGAAAGTTACGAGCATTTGAAAATTCAGAAGGGAATCCATTGGCTCGTGGACCAACCGGGCGGTCAGTCCACTCGGGTCCAACTCGGTTCGCCAGGTTAACCCGACACACTTGATTGGGCTGGCCCACATGCTGTATCCACACCCCACAGACATGCTCCCCTATGTGGTGACTACTGCGTCCCATGGACGACTGCCATATGCTCCCACGCAGCTGGGCCACCATGTCCATGTAGCTCTGCCATAGTGCACACTGCTGGCATGCACGTTGCCTTCCACACATGGTCGACCACCGTGTGTAGCCTCTGGTGTCGGAATGCGGTTGACCCCTTCTGTGGGCCACCACGCCTCATCTGGTGGTCCTATTTTTGAAATGAGACCACTTCCAGGATCCTTGTGTCTTTAGCTACACTGATCTAGCCTTCACTTCATCTTTCCACCAATATGAGGGTTCAATTGAGTTTGGAACCTCCTGACAATTCAAGACGTGACCGAGAGGGTCCAATGGTGAAGAACACGAATAATAGGGGAAGAGGAAATAACCAAGATCACCCAAGGAATGAACCTTTACCTTTTTTTGTATCAGCCTCAATTCATTATCATTATAAAGATAGACAAAAATCCATAATTATCACAAAGATCTATCTCCCGTTAAAGCCCCACAACAAATATACATCCCGAAAATGATCGAAACACTGATCAAACTATTTGTGGGTTGGTCCAAGTTCATCATAGAATTTAAGAATGGGGAAACCATGAAGGAAAAATATATACCCTACCTTGAGTTGGATCGGTTGTTGATGAGGAGCAGTTTCTTTTCCTTCATTTATGAGATCCTCCAACTCTGTTGGTGCGACAATCCATGATCCATCATTTTTCACTAGAGAGGGTTCTTCCTCCATGCTTTAGAGGAATTATAGAGTTATGGAGACAACCTTGAATTCTCTGTAAAAGTATTATTAAAAAAAATAAGTGTCATTGCGTTGTCATGTAACCTTAAATAAAATAAAACTTAATTTATTTTATTCTTTAAAACGTCCAAAAATTACTTTTCACAGCTGACCCTTGTCGGTCGATGTTAGGCATTTCCTAAGGTAAAGTCACTACTTTGAACAAAATGGTTCCCTCATATTTCTAATCTGAGAACCCATTTAGGATTTATTCTACTTTTTCAGGAAAACTATGTGCACATGCTCTATAATATTTTAATATTATTCAAACAATTGTTCCGGGCACCCCGGTCCTTGGAATTACAAGCCGTCTTAGTGAATGGTCTCAAAATCAATCCATATAATATCTAAAAATAATACATGGAAAATCTAAGATGTTACATAAATACACCTTTTATCAGTGATTTTTTAGTGCTAATAAAGGTCTATCTTTATTAGTGCTAAAAAATTGATGATAAAGGAATGTTTTATCAGCGCTTTCTATTTTATCACTGATAAAACATAACTTTATCAACAATTTTTAACTAGTTCTGATAAAATATTGACCCAGTTTTATAAATGGACCCTAATAGTAGGCTTCTTCTCTCACACATCTCAAACTCTCACAAAAGTCGACCCCTGTTGCCAATTCCTCCTCTGCCAACCCCTCCTATGCCACCGCTATCCCCTACCACCTCCAACCCATCCTCTACCTCCAAACCCTCCTCTTCCACCACAAATCCCTCCTCCACCATGGATAGTACCACCTCTGTCACAAACTCCACCTCCACTATGTGCTGAACCCCAACTCCATCGTGAACCCCTCCTCTGTCAGGAACCCACCTCCGCTGTGAAATCCACCTCCACCGCAAACCCCTTTGCGGCCTCCGCCACTGCCGCTGTACCCTACTGCTACCACTGGACCTCCAAATCTAAGGTATGTTCTTATTTGGCTTGGAATTATTAGACATTGAAGATTAATTATAGTGTTTTAGTGTTCAAAATCTCAAAGAGTGTTTGATCATTGTACTGTTTGTGGGTATAATTTTCTATCATTGAGACTAAGGGAACACACTCATTTATTATTGGTTTCATATCTATTTATTGGATATTTCCTATAAATATATAAACATATGTTTTAATATTAGTTATTATAGTTTATTTTTCATATATAGATCTGGTTATAATTTCCAATAATAAATCTTTTGTAGTATAAGTAATGTGGAATCATTCATTATCTATGATTTTATGTTTGTTTTTGATACTATGTGATATATGGGCATGGATAACAGAGTGTAGAGGATTTTATGGGTAACCAATAATATTAATATGTCTATGAAAAAAATTAATAATACCTATTAATTTTGTGGTGTATGGTATACACATGTTACATTTATTTTAGATTCTTTTTATGACTATAATGTTTTTAGATATTTTTAAAACTATTAAGAGGACCCTAGGATGAGTGACTATTCATTGGTAAAAAATGAGAGATATTATTCAACCTTTTGCGATGATATGTGATGCTTCACTGAGAGTGTTGAGTTGTAATTTGGGCTAGGTGATAGCTTTTCCTTGTGGGTTAATTTTTGAAATAAGAGATTGGTGGCCTAAGTTACTTTGGATTATCTGAGATATGATCATTGTGTGTGAGGAGTTTTGTTAGGGGTAGTCTATATCGATACATAGTATGACAATTTATATAATTCTTGACATGTTATAGAAGAAAAGGTTATGGTAGGTAGACTATATGAGTCCATTTTTTATGTTATTACTTACATTGACTTGTGATTCCATTTTTATATTATATTCCTGAGGGACTAGAAAGGTTATACCTAGGCCCAAGATAATGTTTAAAAGGAAAACTATCTACATGATAGTCATTACTCTTCTTGGGGAATTTGTTATGTTATGACTATAACCATGAATCAGATACACTTACAATGGGGATGCCATTTTTATTTTGATGGATTAACAAATATTGAGGGATTGTAAATTTTAAAACTCCTCCCAAAACATAGATATACTAACCAAGAGGCTGAATATGTTATGTAAAAAAATTAACTCTTCCAGAATGGTTGACTATATTACACCACTTATATTATTCCAATGCATGTTACTAGATAGGTAGAATAGATGTTATGTCTTATTATTATAATGGTGTAGAATATTATCTTATTTTGATAATTAGAATGACTCAACAACAATGTAAAAATATGGGAGGCTCACAATTCATAGTTTCCTATCCTGTTAAGAACACCTTGAATCAAAATAGTTGTTTGTATGAAATGAATTACTACATTTTATATGATATTATACATGCACTCACAAATATTTGGAAGGTACCCCTTAATGGTTGATGCTTGATATTTTATTATTATTTTATCTTATGGTTGTATCTTGGTAAATTATATTTTCTTTAAAATAAAAATATATGTTTTGTTAGTTTTATTTACTCAACCCTATGTAATAAAATTCATTTCATTATTTTACCTAAAACTATATTTTTTTAGTTTTTCTTAAAAAATGAATGGTATAAAATATTTGATGATATCCTTCTATACTCTTTTCTTACACCATACATATACACATTGGTACATATATATACTTATTTGTCTATGATACACGTAAAAGTAAAGGGTCACACTTTTATAGTGGGTTTCCATTGTCACTTGTTAAATATAAAATGATAATGGGATGTAGAGGTCACCATAGAAAATAAAGAGACAATATTCATTTTGTGTTATTTTAAGATATTTACTATAAAGTGCCTCTCTTGCAAATAAATTTAATTTTGATTTACCTTTATATTTTGAATCATGTGTAAACCTTTTATAGCTTTATATTTTATAAAATGTTATTTATTTTTGATTCATGAATCTTTTATAATGTGCCTCTCTAGGGATTTATGTCTTTGTGAAAATTAATAAGTGGCTCTTTTAAAATTATTCAAGTGTTTTAAAACGTTTCTTAAAAAATTATATATGTTCAACATCACATTTTTTGGTTTTAAATATCTTTAAAATGATTTAAACACTTAGCATGGAATTAGGTTTCATTCCAAGTGTTTTTCAACTCACCCAATTGACTTTCATAAAAGGATGTGAATGTTTTGAATGTGTATTTAATGCTGGTTTCATTTTAATAAGGGTTTTGTGAAGTTTTAAATGAAAATTTGTAAAATATAGAGGGTTTCCACTCATTTTAAATGATTAAGAATGTTGTGTCATGAAGTTTCCTTGAATCATTTAAAAAATGGAATTGTGGTTTTGTGAAAGAGTACTTGGAATTTATTGGTTTATTTTGAAAAGGGTGTGTTATTTTAAAGAGGAATTTGTGTAAATGGTTGGTTTTTTAATGGGATTTCAAGTGTGATTTTATAAATTGTTTAAAAAGGACATATGAAATGTAGTTTTTCCATAATCCTTTAAGTTTATATTTTTATAGAATTAGGAAAACAATTACATTATATAGGTAAGAAAAGTAGATTGATAATAACACCATGGAAAGGGAATGTCATCAACTCTATTCAACCCATAGGATATATATCATGAACTCACTCCCATAAATTTTGAATTAATTTTTAACCCCATTGTAAATCCTAAACCTAATTTGCATCCAACATCACCTGCATGGTTTAAATTAGGGGATTACTCTACAATTACATATTCTTTCTAGTTTAGTGTTATATTTTAAGGGGATGAGTATCAAGCAACAAAATGAAATAATAAATATCATTAAAATAATGAGTTCCCCTTATTTAAAAGGGCCCTTTTGTGTATTTATTTTGTTAAATATTAATATTACTGAATCAAATAGGATGAATATGAATAAATAATGGATGGAGGCCAATCATCTAACAAAAGAGTATGAATATGGGATGAAAGAGTTCATCAAGTTTGAAAAAGATCATGCATATGACCCTTCTCAACTCCTTTTCCATGTTTATGTTGTTTTTATTCAAGAATAATTAGTCCAAAGGAGTTATAAGAACACTTGATCTATCATGGAATAAATTGAAGTTATAAATGTTGGAATAAACATGGGGAAAAAGTGAACGTAGCTATTGTTTGGGATATCATTTCTTTTTATGGATCATCTAATATGATTAAAAGTGTGGAAAATGAAGAAGAAAGCATCAAGGATTTGATTACATATGTGAATAAAAAAGAAGATCGTATTGAGGAAATGACAAGGATAGTTGAAGATGAATTTTGTGATTTCCCAAAATTGTTTGAGAATGTTGGGAAAAAATCCCTCATTTTAACATTGAATCATTTTTTTGAGGTGATTGTGTTTGTTGAAAAAATAGGTTTGTTTGTTGAAAAAGAGGGTGTCCATGTTTATTTGTCTAGTTCTAGAGATATTTTTGAAAACCTATGTTGACAAAGAATAGTGAAAAAGGAATAGTCAATCTAGAGGTGATACAAAAAGAACAGATATAAGGTGGCACTGTTTTCCAGTGTTTGCCAAATTTTTGGGCCTCAGAATCAGGAATATGGAGAAATGTGTTTTTGGAAAAGGAAGTTGCATGAAAGATTAAAAGTGTTTTGGAAACTTGCGTGCAAGGCATGATTTCGGATCAGAATGTAGAAAAATGTAAAAGTCACGAAGTGCGTGAAAATGAGGTTTCATGAAAGAAAATTGCACGCCCAATGTGTCGTCAAAGTAGGTTTTGCGCGTACAGAGGGAATCTTGTGCGACATAGTGAATCTTACAAAAAGGGGTTAGAAAAGAGTATAAATAAGAGGTGACACCATCATTCGGGAGAGCTCAATACTTAGAGAGAATCCAAGCTCCGGATCACATAATAATTTTAAGAAAAGAGAGTTGCATGAAAGATTTTGAGTTGTGCACAAGCTAAGAAAGTTGTGTGTAAGATCTAAGTTTCACATATGATTGAAGTTATGAGCAAGGGGTGTTTCCATAAAAAGGTGGAATCTTTCATGCAAGGCATTAAAGTTTCACATAAGGCACAGTAAGTGTTTCGCATAATATTCGAGGTTTCCCAGTAATACTAAGATAAAGCAGTATTCATCAGTAGATGAAAGTGGGACATCAATAGAGCATCTACATATAGTGGAGGATGCATTAATTTGAGATAATGAAGGGGCTTAAAAGTCTATAAACTATGAGTGGATATTTTGGAGAAGAAGTGAGCACACTTTAGTTGAGAGAGTATAGATCTTTCAAATTGTGATTGGTTGTAAACCAAGAGGGACAGTGAGTCCACTCCGAACTTTGTAAACATCAGTGATCTTTTAGTAGATTTGGTACAGTGGAACATCTTCAGTGTATGATCCTTGGACATAGCCCAGTGTGTGTGAACCAAGTAAAATTGTTGTGTCCTGTGCTTGATTTAATATTTGTTCATTCTCTATAATGAGAAAGAGAGAGAAGAGAGGTTTGTCTAAAAACAAAACAAGACCAATAGGGGAAGTTGTTTTAATCGGTCATACCCTGATTCACCCTCCTCTCAAGGTATCTAATGTAGTAGACCTAATAGATAAGTTAAAGAGTTGTGAAAAGATTCCATTGTATGCTGGTTTCACTAAATATAAAAATTGTCATATGTACTAAAGTCTTATAATTTTAAAGTAGGAAACAAATGGAGTGATTCTAGTTTTACAGAACTACTTTCTCTCTTGAATGAAATTATCCCAGAAGATAATGAGCTCTCGAGCTAAACATACAATGCCAAATGAATGATATGCTCGATGGGTATGATCTTTGAAAGAATACATGCCTTCCTGAATGACTATATACTATTTCTCAAGGACCACAAATCACTTACATAATGACCAAAGTGTGGTGCTTCTCGATATAAGAAAGATGAATCTAGTCCTATGAAAGTTGTATGGTACTTTCCAATAATTCCAAGTTTTAGGAACCTATATAGAAGTGAGGATATTGTAGGGAAATTGACATGGAATACAGATATGAGAATTAAATATGGGAAACTATGTCACCCAATAGGCTCTCCTCAGTGGAAGATAATTGATCATGAGTATCCTGAATTTGGAAATGAGCCGATAAACCTTCGTCTTGCATTATCTATAGATGGAGTGAATATTTTTGGTTTTTAAAGAAGCACTCATAGTACTTGGATGATCATGTTGGTAAATTTTAACTTACCACCATGGTTATGCATGAAATGAAAATACATCATGTTATCTATGATTATATCAGGACCAAAACAACCAGGTAATGATATTGATGTTTATTTATCTCCGTTGATCAAGGATTTGAAATTATTGTGGGATTCAAGTGTTATGTTGTATGATGCTTATATAAATGAATATTTCACATTGAGAGCCATGTTGTATGGGATGATAAATTAATTTCCTTATTATGAATTTTTTTCAGGATATAGCATTAAAGGAATTCAAGGGTGTCCCATTTTCGAACAAGGTACACAGTCAATTAGGTTAAAACCTTCATAAAAAACTGTGTTTCTAGGACATTGCCGATTTCTACCCTAATGAAATAAGTACCGATCTTGGATGACACCATTTTATGGAAGTTCAAAATAATGTACAACACTATCTCCACTAATAGGTGATCAAATGTTTGAGAAAGTAAAAGATATAAACACTGCTTTTGGTAAACCATTTTTGAAAAACCTTACAAAAATCGGTTGAAAAATGATATCAGTTTTTTTGAATTACCATAATGGAATTTTCTGTATGTCATACAATTTATTGATTTTATTCTTATTGAAAAAATGTATGTGATGTCATCTACACATTGCTAAATGCACCTGAAAAAACAAAGGATTGAGCTAAGGATAGGTTGGACATGGTTGACATGGGAATACGAGAAGAGTTGGCTCCAGTGAAGGGTGAAAATTGAACTTTTCTTCCACCAGCTACTTACACTCTTTCCAAGTAGAAGAGATATCATTTTTTCAACTTCTTAAATGATGTAAAGGTTCTAAAGGGGTATTCATCAAATATCAATAATATCATATCAATGACCTATTTAAAGTTAAAGGGTCTAAAATTGCATGACTGCCATGTTTTGATGCAAGATATAATTCCTATAGATTTACTTTTCATTTTTCCCAAGAATGTCCATTATAAATTAACCAAGATCTGTTTCTTCTTCAAAGCTATATGCAACAAAGTTATAGACTCAATGAAATTTCTAACTATGTAAAGAGAAATTACCATCATATTATGTGAATTAGAAATATTATACCTACCAACATTCTTTGATATGATGGTTCACTTGGTGAGAGTGATTCAACTATGTGGTCCTATACATTATAGATGGATGTACCCCATTGAATGATATATGATGATTTTAAAAGGGCATGTTAAAAATCAAATTCATCTAGAGGGTTGTATTGTAGAGTGATATATTATTGAGGATGTCATTAAATTATATACTGAATACCCATACGACGTGGAAAGCATCTTTCTACTGAAATATCATCACATTGGGTGGCTTGAGGGGGAAGTAATTTCTATAATAGATGTTGTCACAATCAATATTACAGATCAGGAGCAATCCCACCTTTATTTTTTCATAATAGTTTGGAGGTTTCCCCATATATTGAAACCTAAAAATAAATTATTAGGAATTTGAATCCATCAAGGGCTAAAATATGGATATCAAATAAAAATAATCAACAGTTTATAGGATGGTTTCATGACCATATTTTTAAGGATTCCGATGAAAATATGGATTCAATTATGGAATGACTTTGATGGTTAGTCGGAGGACCAAGTGTGTATGTATTTTCTTACAATGGTTTTTCAATTAATGGTTATATGTTCTATACAAATAAACATGATGAAGATAGTACCATAAAAAATAGTGGAGTTACACTTATGGATGAAGTGATGCATGTTTCTAGTAATAAGGAATAAAATCTAATTTACGTGAATATGTCATACTTTGTCATCATAAAACAAATATGGGAGTTGTATTATACAACATTCAAAGTGATGATTTTTCAATGAAAGTGTTTTAATAATAGGAGTTCTATTAAAATAGATGAATTGAGATTTTTAAAAGTTGATTATGTAGGTTCCGGGTGTAGTGGAAGTGTGTTGGTGGGAGTGCCCAACTTTAATATTAGCGTTAACAATGATCAATCCGAGATCCATCACGATGTAAAATGCCGGATCTTCAAAATAGAACGAAGAATGAAAAACAAAAGAGGGATTCCCAGAACCATAGTGATAGGATCATCATATGTTGGTTATAATTAATTTAATTAATTAAAAAGAATTACCTTGATTGAAATGATCTGGTGTGATTCATCGTTGCGTCGTAGAATCCAAGTGTAGGATTCCTCTAGTGGTGATCCACACATGCTCCACGTATCTCTGGACATCACCGAAGGGATATCCAGGTGCTAGCATGGAAGAACCTTCGCTTGTGATGTCCGCCTTCGACCACCTTGATCCGGTGGTAGTGGATCTCTCTCGGTCTTGAGAGCATTCTTGGAGGAAAGATTTCTTTCGGCCTTTAGAGAACTCTCCAGAATTGTTGTGCACAACTATTGATGGAAAAGTGTTGGTATTGTGAGGATATTTATAATCGGGTTTGAGGTTAAAGAGTTATGAAAATAAATGAACACATTACACATTTTATTTACTTCATTAACTCTCATTGAAAACCCCCATGTCGAATGATTGATTCCTTGACATGCGGCCACACTGATTATAATAAATATCATTTAATAAAATGATATTATTTCCTCAAAATCCCGACTAGAAAAACTACACGGCATGTAATCATTAATACATGACATGTACTCATTTTCCATGGAAACTACATAGTTTGTATATTAAATATACACGGCGTGTAATTTTATCTTCCATTTTTCTTTATTTCCTCCACCACATTTATTAGACCTTGAGTAATGGATTTTTATTTTTTAAATAAATGTAACTGCATTACTCACTAATAAATATATATTATTTTTCCCACAATATATTCTCTCAAATAACTAGTGTCGAAATAAATGTGATCAAGCATCCTTAAATAATTATTAAACCATAGTCAGAAATAATATTTATTTAACTTTTTAAATTAATATTTAACTAAGATACATGGACACACTTAGTGTGTGACCCTCTAGGCCTATTTCTCATTGACATTAGGTGGGCTTTCCTAAAGTCCAAGATTATTGTCTAGCAACGGGTCATGGAACCCAAGAGAAAGAGGTTGAATCCACATTGACGTGTCACCTCATACGAATGCTTACCATGTAATATAATCCCTTTTTTATGATATCTCGAATCAAGCGGGTTGCATGCTAGTGCTATCAACCTATGTGCTCGATTATTCTTTCTTTGACTTTCCGGAATTGAACTCACCCATACCTTACCATGACCATGGATTTATTTAGGCTATACCAATTCCATCAAAGGGCCTAAGATATCTACTTCTGTTATGAAATAGAAGGGACAAATCCTTTCTCGCATTATCTATTAATTCAATATTACTCATGACACACCCAACGTATCCTACCTTGCTACGAATAGTGTTTCATCAGAGTTTTCGTCAATACATCTAAGTGCGCAATTTGTAATACTCATTAATAATAATATTAAAGTCTAAGGACCAATACACACATCCGTAGATAGGAACATCCAATGACACTATGAAATGTGGATTTTCTATTGGCAGGTCTTGTTCTCATAATATCCTCCTAGATATTACCAAGGGCGCACACCATGAGAAGGTGCCTCAAAGTTTTATGAGTCCTCACCCCTAATGGCCTGTATTATTTGTGTCCCTCAAATAACATCATCCGGCCATAGAACATATATTCAAGAATAGTGTTATGTCACTTCTGGGTTCTCATCATAACAGGGATCCGCTATGACCCTTTAATGCAACAGCTGTCCTTAGAACATTATCACATGAATTGTCACACAGAAGAACAATCAAGATGTGATAAGGTATTTATTAATGAATAAAGTAAAAAGTAGTTGGTTCTAGGCTACCAACTCCAACAGAATCCCACTTGGACTAGAGCCAATTGCTAACGACCTTTAACCTGCTAGCTCTCACATGATATTCATGCTTCTAATGAGATAGGCCTTTAGTCATGGGATCTTCCATGTTCTCTTCTGTGGACACTTTACTCACTTCAACTTCACCCCTTTGATTTAAATCCTTCAAGAGGTGATACTTTCAGAGTATGTTCTTTTTCTGTTGATGTGACCTCAGTTCTTTTGCAAGAGCCACCGCTGCAGTATTGTCACAATACAATGTGACATGGTATTTAATACTAGGCACCACATCAAGCTCCTAGAAAAAGTTCCGAATACATATGTCTTCCTTGGCTGCATCAGAGGCCACTATATATTCATAATCCACTGTAGAATCAGCGACAACTAGCTGCTTTGAACTCTTCCAGCTCACATCTCCTCCATTGAGACATAAAACATATCCAGATTGCGACTTTAGATAGTTCTGATCTGTCTGAAAACTAGCATCATCATACCCTATGATGACAATATCCTCATCTCCTCCATACACTAGGAAGATATCCTTAGTTCTTCTTAGTTACTTAAGGATAGTCTTAACAATAGACCAATGCTGTTCTCTTAGATCTTCTTGATATCTTCCAACCATGATCAGTGTATAGGCAACATCAATCCTGGTACATAACATGGCATACATAATGGATCCTATAGCTGAAGCGTATGGGATCTTACTCATTATATCTTTCTCTTGTTGTGTCTAAGGACACATTTTCTTAGAAATATGTAGGCCATGTGACACTGGAACCAATACTCTCTTGGATTGTTCCATACTAAATCTCTTTAGTTTCTGGTCAATGTATGTACCCTGACTTAGTCCAAGAAGCCACTTGGATCTATCACAAATGATCTTGATCCCTAGAATGTAGGCTGCTTCACCCAAGTTCTTCATGGAGAAACACTTGTTCAACCAGTCCTTAACTAACTGTAAGACTGGTACATCATTTCTAATAATCAATATGTAGTCAATATATACTACTAGGATAACGATCACATTCCCATTAAACCACTTATAAACACATGGCTCACATTCATTCTTAATGAACCCAAATTACTTTATGGCTTCATCAAATCAAATGTTCCATGACTTGGATGCTTACTTTAATCCATAAATAGATTTCTGCAACTGGAAAACCTGTTTAGCTTCACATGGTGTCACAAACCCTTCTGGTTGTGTCATATAGAGATCTTCCTAAAGGTACCCATTAAGGAATTCTGTTTTGACATCCATTTTCCAAATCTCGTACTCATGGTAAGCTGCTATGGCAAGTATGATTATTATGGATTTAAACATAGAAACTGGCAAGAAGGTTTCATCATAGTCAATTTATTGATGCTGTGTGAATCCTTTAGCCACTAGCCTTACTTTATAGGTGATAACTTGACCTTCCATGTCCAATTTTCTCTTAAATACCCATTTACATCCAATAGGATTTACATCAACTGGATCATCGACCAGAACCCATTATTGGTTCTGATATATGGAATACATCTCATAATTCATAGCTTCTATCCATATTGTAGCTTCTGATCTTTCTACTGATTCCTTGTAGGAGAGAGGTTCATCATTGTCCAACAATAATGATTCACCATCCTTAGTGACTAGAAAACCAAATCTCTATGGCTCCCTTACCTCTCTTGAGATCTTACGCAGTACTTGTGTTTCTAGAACCTCTTCCACGAGGACCTGTGGAACTTGTTACTGTACCAACTCCTGTGTATCTTGAGCATCAACTTCATCAAAGTAAATCTTTCTCCCAATATCCTTTTTGAGGATGTGCTCCCTCTCAAGAAATATGGATTGTCTAGAAACAATCACTTTCTTGTATAAAGGTTTATATAGGTAATATCCTTTCGTTTCCTTGGTATATCTTATAAAGATACACTTCGTGCCCCGGGGTTCTATTTTGTTGCCTAAGAAGGCCTTAACAAATGCCTCACATCCCCATACACGCGTGTGTGACAAAATGGGTTTATTTCCATTCCATAACTCGTATGGAATTCCATTTCTGCCTTAGTTGGTACTCAGTTTAATGTGTATGATATAGTTTGTAATGCATATCCCAAAAAGGATAATGGAAGATCTGCATGACTCATCATCGGCCTCACCATATCCAATAAGGTGTGGTTCCTCCTTTCACTAACACCATTCCACTATGGTGTATAAGGAGGAGTGAGTTGAGATAGAATCCTAGACTCCCGTAGATGATTGATGAACTCTTGGTTCAGATATTCTCCACCTCAATCCGATTAAAGCTTCTTTACCTTCTTACCAAGCTGATTCTATAATTCATTATTGAATTCCTTAAATTTCTCTAAGGACTCTGACTTATACCTCATTAAGTATACATAGAAATATCTAATCAAATAATCAGTAAAAGTAATGAAGTAAGAATATCCTCCTCTAGCTTCTACTAGAAATGGTCCACATACATCTGTGTGTACCAATCCCAGAAGCTCTGTGACCCTTTCACCCTATCCACCAAAAGGCGGCTTGATCATTTTACCTTGTAAACAAGCGTGACATCTATCAAGTGGTTTTAGCTCAGTAGAGTCTAAATAGCCATCTTGGTAGAGCTTTGTCAAGCGCTTCTCATTTACATGACCGAGATGGTGATGCCACAATTGGGTGATGTATGAGTCATGTGAGTTTGTTTCGTTATCAATTGTCAACACTTGGTTTTTTTTAATTTAATACATACAAACCATTATTTAAATGTTCCACAACATAACATACGTTGTTCTTATAAAGGAGACAACCCTTATTTCCAAACTTGAAAATAAATCCATCCATATCCAAACAAGATACAGAAATTATGTTCTTGGTAACACTAGGAACATAATAACAGTTATGAAAAACCAGAATCATCCCAGTCGGCAATGAGAGGTGGTAATCACCAATAGCCAACACAGCTATCCTTGCGCCATTGGCAGCTCGAAGATCCACCTCTCCTCTGTAAATATTTCTAAATCTACTTGGTTCCTAAATTTGAAAACAGATGTGTGACCCACAAGCTGTATCTAATACACAATGTGTAGAAATAGAAAGATTACACATGATAACGAACACACCTTTAGCATCCCCAAACTTCTGGGTGCAGTTCCTCTTCTAGTGACCTTTCTTTCCATAAGAAAAACACACCACCTCCCCTTCCTTACCCTTCCTCTGGATCTTCCCCTTCTTGGAGGGATGGAACTCAGGGGCTTCAGACTATTTATAAGTCTTTGGCCCCTTTTCCTTGTCCTTCATTTTCTTATTCACCATAAGTACTACGAGTTTGTCACGCCCCATGTCCTTATCTACCTGGAGAATCAACTTCAGAAGTTCCGATAGACTCTTCTCATTATTTCTCATGTTGCAGTTGACAATAAAGCTTGAGAATGTCTTGGTCAGTGATGATAGGATGAGATCTATATGCAACTCATCCGAGAATTTAATCCCTAAGATGTCCAGGCATTCGATGTAGCCAATAAGCTTGACTACATGAGGCCCAGCTGGCGCAGAATCTCTAAGCTTAGTTGTAAACAAAGCCTTGGAGATCTCATATCTCTCTTATCTTGCCTTCTCTTGGTTGAGATCCTTAAGGTGAGACATAATTCTATACATGTCCATGTTTTCATGTTGCTTCAAGAGCTCATTAGACATGGATGATAGCATGAAACATTGGACATCTGTGGAATCATCCATATGTTTCATATAAAGAGATAGTACCTCATCACTGGCCTTGTTTCTAGGTGCAACTGTAATAGGCTCTTCCGGCACATAAAATTTCCTCTCATGGTGAAGGATGATGCGTAAACGCCTCTGCCACTCTTAGAAATTGGTGATGGTGAGAATGTTTTCCTTCTTGAGTATGGTTCACAATTATATGTTTGAAGTAATTTTTTTGCCATTTCTACAAATTGAAAAGATAAAAGGTTTAGTAATTTATTATAAAAACTGAGAAAAATAAGTAAATTAATACTTATTAGTATCCCACTATTTTTTTGAAATCCAATAGCCCTCACCATTGACTTCATAATATTCTATTGCCAGAATATTATAGTGGAAAGGATCCATATTTCCCTTCACATTACCCCAACTAGGTTTGGTCAAGAAACTTGAAGGGTTTTAGGTAGGCATTCCAAATGCCAACTGTATTAACTCGCATCTCCTTGATCCGCTGAGTGGACTCCTCAATACGGAAATCCTTTTATTTTGGATTTCCTCAACCTTTGCATCTTGGTCACACTAAGTCATGTTATGGCAGTCAAACCTTGATGTGAACCAAGTCTAGTAAACCCAAAACCTTGAATTATAGTTCCTTGATAATTGAAATCACCCCAACTAGGTTTGGTCAAGCACTTTGAACTATGGTTCGATTCCAACCAAGATTATAGAAGGCTATACCGAATTAATATTTATTTGAGGGATTTTATCCTTATATGTAAATTTCCATTTTATTATCTTTGATTACATGCTTGTTAATATTAAGTGGGATATAATTAAGTGATTAACCATGTCTAAGATAATATTTATGCATAATATGGTATTTATTTTAGTTCCATATTGCTTGCTTGTTTAATTCATTAACTGTGTGATCGTGACAACACACCCACAATAAACTATGAAACTGACAGAAATAAAATAAATGGTATGATCACGATCTTTTTCTATTGGTTAGTTTATCTAGCGGTTGATAAACTAACCCAATACCTAGGGGAGAAACACCTTGAAACTTTCGGGTTCATGTTTACAGCTTTCCACCTATCCACCTTTGTATCTCCTTGGATTGGTTTCGCCTTGGCTCCTGACTTAAGCCACATCCACTAGCTTGGGAGCTCTATCCATTACATATGCATTTATCTCACATGCAGGTGAGGGGTAAAAAGGGGTTTTTACATAAAAGAATCCTTGGGCGTGCATGCCCTACATATTAATGAGGAGAAGGCTCGCAGGACAACAAATTTAATTTAAATAAATAAATTAAAGAAATGATTCATATAAAAAGGTCTTGTTCTAGCTCATGATCATCCATACATGCCAAGATATTTATGCATAAATAAAACTAGCATTCAATTCTTTAATCATTCTTGTTTAAGATAAATCACGATTGAATCAGTTAATTATCTTTAATTAATAAATCCTTTTATCTTAAACCCTTTTCTGAATTTTGTTGAGATTCTCATCCATCATAATTTTAAAAAAATAAATTCATTTAAAATTATCTTTGTATGTAACTTGTACCTTGGAGGCAACCCGGTGAATTCTCGTTCATTACACAGATGTTAAATTTAACACACATATATAAAACACCCATCACGTGTTGTTCCTAATATTTACGCATGCACTATAGTACACATCTCAAGGGTTTGTATAATATAATACTAAATTTTAATAAATCTGCGTAATTTGGGTGAGTACACGACATGTAGTTCTAACTACATGGCGTGTACTTTTCTTCACCGTCCATCTAAAGTACACGCCCAGGGACATGGCGTGTTGATGTACTTTGGAAATTTTTGGAGAACACAACGTGTTTAGTTGGACACACGCCGTGCAGTTTCCGCGTTACAGGGTTTCTAGCCGGGAAAGATGTGCATGGGGTACACGGTCTAATGCCAGCCCAAAGGGACTACACGCCGTGTTCAGTGGACCACACGACATGTAATCTGGAAACCGTGTTCCACCTATTCCTGGTAAACAAACAGTGTCATAAATGACTTAGATAAGATCCAATACATGACCTGATTTGGCAGACCAGTCCAATACATTAAACCTAGACTACACGGTGTGTACTTTCAAATACACGACGTGTATTCTGGTGCTGTACGAACAAGAACGTTTGGCACCTCTGGATGAGTTCCTCTATTTTATTTTAATCAAAATTAAAAGAAAAATTAATTTCTATAAGGTGAACGAGAAACAAGAGGGGAGGAACAGATCTCAAGATTCAGATTTTGAAGAATGATTAAATTGAATTGAAACAACTAAATTATTAAATGCGTAAATCACCAATAAAAAACTAAATAATTATAATCAATGATATGACCCGCTCTAATACAACATGTAGGTTCTGGGTGCTGTGGAAGTGCGTTGGTGGGAGTTCCCAACTTTAATTTTAGTGTTAACAATGATCAATCTGAGATCCATCATGATGTAAAATGCCAGATATTTGGAATAGAACAAATAATTAAAAACAAAAGACGGAGTCCCAGAACCATAGAGATACGATCATCATATGTTGGTTATAATTAATTTAATTAATTGACAAGAATTACTTTGATGGAATTTTTCCTTCGTTGATGTCTCTAGTCACGATCCAGTGTGATCCGTCATTATGTCATAGAATCCAAGTGTAGGATTCCTCTAGCAGTGATCCACACATGATCCATGTATCTTTGGACGTCACCAATGGGATCTCCGGGTGCCAGCATGGAAGAACCTTCGCTTGCAATATCCGCCTTAGATCACCCTGATTCGGTGGTGGTGGATCTCTCTCGGTCTTGAGAGCATTCTTGGTGGAAGGAGTTCTTTCGGCCTTGAGAGAACTCTCCAGAATTTTTGTGCACAACGATTGATGGAAAAGAGTTGGGGTTGTGAGGATATTTATAATCGAGTTTGAGGTTATAGAGTTATTACAATAAATGAATGCGTTGTGCATTTTATTTATTTCATTAACTTTCATTGAAAACCCCCATGTCGAATGATTGATTCTTTAACATGTTCCCACACTGATTATGATAAATATCATTTAATAAAATGATATTATTTCCTCAAAATCATGACTAGAAAAACTACATGGCGTGTAATAATTAATACAGGATGTGTAATCGTTTTCTATGAAAACTACATGGCATGTATATTCAATATACATGGCATGTACTTTTATTTTCCATTTTTCTTTATTTCCTCCACTACATTTATTAGACCTTGAGTAATGGATATTTATTTGTTAAATAAATGTAACTGCATTACTCGCTAATAAATACATATTATTTCTCCAACAATATATTCTCTCAAATAACTAATGTCAAAATAAATGCGATCAGGCATCCTTAAATAATTATTAAACCATAGCCAGGAATAATCTTTATTTAAATTGTTAAATTAATATTTAACTGAGATACATGGACACACTTAGTGTGTGACCCTCTAGGCCTCTTTCTCGTTGGCATTAGGCGAGCTTGCCTAAAGTCCAAGGTTACTGTCTAGAAATGGGTCAAGGCACCCAAGAGAAAGAGTTTGATGACACATTGATGTGTCACTTCATATGAATGCTTACCGTGTAATATAATCCCTTTTTCATGATATCTCGAATCAAGCGGGTTGCATGATAGTTCCATCAACCCATGTGCTCGATTATTCTTTCTTTGACTTTCTGGAATTGAACTCACCCATACCTTACCATGGACATGGATTTATTTAGGCTATATCAATTCCATAAAAGGTCCTGATATATCTATTTCCATTATGGAATAGAAGAGACAAATCCTTTCTCACATTATCTATTAATGCAGTATTACTCGTGATGCACCCAACGTATCCTACCTCACTGTGAACAGTGTATCGTCACAATTTTTGTCAATACATCTAAGTGCACGAGTTGTAATACCCATTAATAATAATCTTAAAGTCTAAGGACCAATACACACATCCGCAAATAGGAACATCCAATGACACTATGATATGTTTATTTCCTACCGATGGGTCTCATTCTCATAATATCCTCCTAGATATTACCAAGGGCACACACCATGAGAAGGTGTCTCAATGTTTTATGAGTCCTCACCCCTAATGGCCTATATTATTTGTGTCCCTCAAATAACATCATCCGGCTATAGAACATATATTCAAGAACATTGTTATGGAACTTTTGGGTTCTCATCATAGCAGGGATCCGCTATGAACCTTTAATGCAACAACTATCCTTAGGACATTATCACATGAATTATCACGCAAAAGAATAATCAATATGTGATAAGGTATTTACTATTGAATAAAGTACAAAGTAGTTGGTTCTAGGCCACCAAATCCAATAGATTCCATTAAAAAGGGGTACAATGAAAAACCATTTATAATGGTATCACGGGTAGTACAAGTATTTTTTATTCGAGATCCCACAAACTGAAAGTGGTCAATTGTTCTGTTATCGACCAAAACCACTGAAGGGTTAGATAAAAATTTAACTGAGGATGACCCTTTCATTGGGAAGTCACAATCATTTCATAGTGGTCCCAATGTAGATGATATTTTGTATGTCAGAGAATACAACAATGAAGGGATTTGGATAGTCAATAGAGGGGTCAAATTCCTTTATCCTTAAAAAAGAGAGTTTAATAATAATGATATTTTTTTGCAATATACATCATGTTACCTCATGTTATTATCCATTATCTACTACATTTATATACGATAAATTCAATTTTAAACCACTTTTGTAGATAATGACTTCCACACGTTCTAGTGCTCCCAATCCCGAGGAAAAATTGGTCTCTAAACTTGCTGCTACTTGTAGTGCAGAGGAACAACGACCTTATGCACATGCTAGTGCTCCCAATCCTAAGGAACAATGAGTTTGTAAACCTATTGCTTCAATCAGTGAAGAGGTAAAATGAATATTTTCACATAATGATGTTACCTCTCCATATGAACATATTTACGATGTTGAATATGAGAAAATGGTAGGTGATGAAGTACTGATGATGCAGAAAAAATAGGAGCGTCGTAGTTTGACGATGATAAAAAATATAATTAAGGGGAAAATCAAAGGAATAAAATATGAGGTTGGATGGATTTCATGGGGACAACATTTTCACCCCAAAATGGCTATGTTCAGTAGTTACATTGGAATCGCCACTCAACAACATGTGTCAATTAATGTAGATTTGTGGGACCATGTTGTGGATGGGCTTAAGACACTAATTTGGGAAGAGATTACAGTAAAATTATGATATCATTTCTTTATTTTAATAAAAAATAAAATAATGAAACATTTACTTACTCTTTATTATCTTATATAGAGTAAATTTATAGTAGATGAATCCTACACGAAATATGTATTAATGATTTCTGGAAGGATTCAAAGAGGATTTCACACAATTCTAATTAGACACTATCTTAAATATGATGAAGGGAAAATAAACCCACACCCACTGCTTATCTATGAACACTTGATAAACTAAGAATCATGGGATGCGTTTACTGGCTGTCATGTATATGTGTCTTTTTAGGTACATTATGTCTATTAATATGTTGTTTAATGATATGTGGATTCGTCACTTTGATTAACAATTTTTTATTTATGAAACAACAATTGAGTGATTAAAATAAGAAATGGGTAGTAAAACCAATGTACCCCTATCTTAAAGTAAGGATGGGGTATGCTTCACTCAAAAAAATTGGTATGTATTTTAAATCTACTGTAATACTTTTATGTGACATGAAACAACAACATAATTATGTTCCTATATTTATATGCAGATTGATGAATCAAAATCAAAATCTACTTTCATCCCATGCCATGTTCTATGAAAGGAGGAACATGTAAATAAATATGGGATACTAATAGATGAAAACACACAAAAAGTGTGAGAACCATGTGTAAGTATGACAAAATAAAAAATTGTTTTTATTTAAATTTATATTACATAATAATGATTACTTATTTTTCTATATTTTCTATCTAAAAAAGTCATAGGAATCAGAAACATCTGTATTGGATGACCACCTACTATCGGTGGACTTGAAGTGGCAAAAAAAGTATGGTCGCATTAGAGGTGTAGGTTTTCAGGTGACATGCTGAACATATTTTGAGAAAAAAACAGTAGGAGGATCAAAGTGAAGAAATGAAACTGATGAGAGAGAAAATATCCACCCCTAAAGAACAATTCCAATAGAAGTGAGAGTTGATAGAAACTTTATTGGGGGGGGGGTAAGCAAAGATAATAAATAACTTAAGAACAACCATCACATGAAGATCCCACCCCACCCCACCATCTTTGAGGTGATCCATTCCCCTAAAAAAACTATCTTAGATGAGGTAATAAATGTTCTAATAACTTTTTCTGTGAAATGTGAATCATATAGACACTAATACCTTTCCTATACTGATATTATACAGGGTGATAATGACTATGATTGATATCTATCAACACACACCCATTGAATTGTATCAAGGGATATGGAGTTCAATATCCAAAAGTAATTGCTACATAATAGACCACTTCCAACAGGTCATGTGAGAGTGTCGATTAGTATAAACCATGATCTGAGTGCCGAGATACCTGTTCCAATTGATGAGTAAGATATTTATAAGTTCGAACAAGATATTGGAACATTAATCTCATGGATTCCACATCTTTTAATAAAATATCAACACTGGTATTAATTTACAATTTATTTTTGAAGTTAAAACTTTAAAAATTAATAAAAAAATGTATGAACTAATTAATGTTATTACAGATGGACAAAAGGAATGGGTGAAATGAAAGACTGACTTAAAACCATATAATGTATTGACTAACCAATCAAAAATATATACCAAAATCACCTTTAACCCACCTTTTCTATATCCACATTTACTATCATTGAAGGTTCATGTGGATAAAAAGTTAAAAAATGGTTTTTTTCATAGTTTATTTTGAAGAAAATATGTAAGAAGAGAAAGTTCAAGAATTCATTGGTGTTGATAATGTAAGTGAAATACTCAACTGTGATTATCTAGGCACCTTAGTTGTAAATATATACATGAGGTATATTTTCATGACTTGATTTTCCAAAATCTGATATACTATGTTAATTATGACTAAATAAATTTCATATTTTTTCTAGATGTATATATAAAAAAAATTAAGGGACTTCCCCGTGATTTTTTTGGACTCATTAGTCCTCAAATCTCCACTATAGAACAACCAAAAATAGATTCCAACAAGAAAGATAAAATAGTGGTAGGTCTGGTCAAATCATTTGAATGAAGAATTTCAGATGAAAAACTCTTCTTAATACCAACAATGTAAGAGTAAAACTCTAAAATTTAATTATATAAAATATATTTTCATTTCTTTCATTACTTATTCGTTTTTTTGCTTTTATCCAACATTGGATTCTCATTGTGGTCAATTTAGATACTCCAAATATTTATTTCCTAGATTCAATGCATGTATATCCACCAAACCAACCAAATATGATGGAAATTTTCAATTTTCAATACAGTATATCCAACATTTTAGAACTAAACATCAAGTTATATAATTTAGATTATGTTTTAATGAGGATTCTATTATGATATGTTAGTGCATCAATATCATAAAAAACAAGGAATGAGGCTAGGGGATAAGCATGAGGACCATGAAAAGTTCTAATACTGGACAAGTATCGGGGTATATATAATAATATTTCAATATAAAAACACATATAAAAACAAATTACTTATTCTCCTCAATGTTTCTATAGTTTCCAAAATAAACAAATGGAAAATATTGTGGTTATTATGTTTGTAAATTTATGAGAGAGATCATATTCCATCAACAAACTAGCATCCTTGAAGAGGTATTTTCGATGATAATTACTATTTCATTTTAAATATTTATTAATCCTTTGGATATTTTTATTTTTATAGTACTACTATGACTGTTGAAAAGACTCATATTCACAAGAAAATATAGATTTTCTTAGAAACAAATAGGCATCATACCTTATGGAAGAATGTACATAAATAGAATGAAGATGTGAATTCCATAGAAGTAGTGGATTGTTTCATATTTATATTTAATTTACTTATTTTTAGTATTACTCACATAATAATTTTTTTCTTATATAGGTGGATTCCTTTGTTTGAGTCAGGGTGGTTTGTTTGAAGATTCTCATGCTCATGAGAGATAGTACTTCAAGGATGAAACTCAAAATTCAATGAGACGGTATTTTTTTTTAATATACTACGTTTTTTCTCATAATATTATCAGTTCTATACTACATTAACATAATCTAAGTGCTTTTTTTATTTAAAATTGACATTAATTTTAGTAAAAAAAGACAATTGACATACTCAAAACTGAGAAAACACATTCAGATTGTTTTGATACTTTAGGAAAATGATCTATAATTCATTTGTGATGTGCAGGAATCATCAAAACCTCAATATGATTCGTGGTGTGTCTAGTATTACTAAATTTTTATTTAAAATTGACATTAATTTAGTAAAAAGAACAATTAACATACCGAAAACCAATAAGACATATTCATATTATTTTGATAATTTAAGATAATGATCCATGAGTCATTTATGACTTGTAGGAGTCAACCAAACCTCAATATGATGCATGATGTGATGGGTGTGACTCCAACTGTGTCTTTTTATTTAAAATTGACATTAATTTAAGTAAAAAAGAATAAATGACATACTGAAAACTGAGCAAACAAATTCGGGTTGTTTTGATACTTTAGGGAAATGATCTATGAGTCATCTGTGAGATGTAGGAATTATCCCCACCTCAATCCTATGCATGATATGACTAGTATGACAAAAAGTGTTCATTATCAGTTTAAAATTGACATTTTAGTTCAAAACGTGTCACTCACTAAAAACCAAGAAAACACACTTCAATTTTCTTGATAATTTCTGAAATATATTCATAAATATGTGTGAAGCATTATCATGTGAAACAAATACACGATGTGACCAGTATGACTCAAAATGTGTGTTTCTAGTTTGAAATGAAATTTTAGTAAAAAAACACAACTGTCATATTGAAAACTGAGAAAATGAATTTGGATTATTTTTATACTTTAAGAAAATAACCCATGAGTCATTTGTGATTTTTTAGAATCAATTGAACCTCAATAAGGCTCATGGTGTGACTGGTATGACTCCATGTGTGTCTTTTTATTTAAAATTGACATTAATTTAAGTAAAAAGAACAAGTGACATACTGAAAACTGAGAAAATGCATTCAGATTGTTTTGATACTTTAGGAAAAAAAATTCATGAGTCATTTTTGATGTGTAATAATCAACCACATATCAATACGACACATGGTGTGACCAATATGACTAAAATTGTTCATTATTAGTTTAAAATTGATATTTTAGTATAAAACATGTCACTCAATAAAAATCAATAAAAAATTCTCCAATTGTATTGATAATTTAGGAAAGTGATTCATAAATCATTTGTGATGTGTATGAAGTAGTCTCACGTCAAACTGACGCATGATGTGGCTGGTATGACTCAAAATGTTTGTTTTTAGTTTGAAATGAAATTTTAGTAAAAAAACACAACTGGCATACTGAAAACTAAGAAAAAATATTCATATTTTTTTGATAATTTATGAAAATTATCCATGAGTCATTTTTGATGTGTAGTAATAAACCACGCCTCAATTCGATGCACGGTGTGACTGATATAACTCAAAGTGTGTCTTTTTATTTAAAATTGACATTAATTTTAGTAAAAATAACAAGTGACATATTGAAAACCAAAAAAAAGAATTTTTATTATATTGATAATTTATGAAAATTATTTATGAGTCATTTGTGACATTTAATAATCAACCACACCTCAATCCAATGCATGGCGTGACATTTATGACTAAAAGTTTCCATTATCATTTTAAAATTGACATTTTAGTTCAAAACATGTCACTCACTAAAAACTAAGAAAATGTACTCTAATTGTCTTGATAATTTAGAAAAGAGATTTATAAGTCATTTGTGACATATATAAAGTAGTCTCACATAAAAGCGATGCACGATGTGACTAGTATGACTCAAAATGTGCATTTTTAGTTTAAAATGACATTTTAGTAAAAAACACAACTGACATATTGAAAATCAATAAAATGCATTTGGATTATTTTGATACTTTAGGGAAATGATCCATGAATCATTTTTGATGTGTAAGAATCAACCACATCTCAATCAAATGCATAGTGTGACCGTTATAACTATAAGTGTGTCTTTTTATTTAAAATTGACATTAATTTTAGTAAAAAGAACAAGTGACATACTGAAAACCGAGAAAACACATTTTTATTGTTTTGATACTTTAGGAAAATGAACCATGGGTCATTTTTGACATGTAGGGAGTAACCAAACCTCAATCTGATGCACAATGTGACTGGTATAACTCCAAATGCATTTATTTTATTAAATATTGACATTTTATTAATGTATTCTTTCATATTAATATTTAATTTATTTATTTATACTATTACTAACATAATATTTATTTTCTTATATAGGTGAAATCTCTTTCTCGGGTTGAGATGATTTGTTCAGCAACTGATACCATGGGCAGAAATTTTTGAGAGGGGATCATGGGCGTCAAAAGATGAAACATTATTGTTTTTAAATGTTTGTTGGATAATTGTAAATGTAATTATATAAAACATTGTTTGAAATGTATATAGTAGTATTTTTTTGTATATAGCATGGGCGTAATTTTTTTTATTCATGGTGTCACATTAAATGTATATATAATTGTTTAAAATTGCAGGTTTTTGCTGGGTGTGCTGTTATATTTACAACACATTCTAGCCAGCTAGGCCTTTGTCAACGTTTTTTTAGCATGGATAAAGGGAACCCTTTATCAGTGATGTGATTAAAAACACTTTTTTAGCATTGTTAAAAACCATTTTAAGTGCTGTTAAAGGGTATATGTATAGTAGTGAAACATGATATGTAGATTAATATATTATGTGTACTCCCTTACTCTTATTTCATATGATACCAGATTTAGAAATTAAGTGTTCTTACTTTTTCTTTAATAGATATCTTGATATCATACATAGTCTCTATTTCTTTTATTTTAGGAAAAATAGATATAGGAATATACTTATTTTGATAACCTCTCTAGAAATGTCGCATGTAGTTTTATATACATGCACATCCGCCTTCATGATTCTACCAAAAATGGCAATGATTCCTACACATTCATTCTGGCTTCCCAATCTTCTCCAAGTGTCCCATTATGTTTTTTGTGGTTAAACAAATCTTTATAAATCCTCTAATAATTCCTCCATGATCTTTATTTCTTCTCATGCCTCACAATCACACCGTCTATCCCATGCAAGGACCCATTTTAAGTTAAAAAAAAATATTCCATGTAAAACCTACATAATCTTCACCAGTTTTTATTCAATTTTTTGTGTGGTTAGTTGAATTAAAATATATTTTAAAATTAAATGAATATTCCTCTATAATGTATACACAATATGTACTTTTTTCTCAATAAAACTAGTTATATTTATCAATTTAAATTAACCTTAAAATCATAGCATAACTTATTTATTCAAGTACTCAAATATATATACACAAATATTTCTGTATTAAATATCAATTTAAAGCCTTCAAAAATCACTACATGGATATTACTCATTATTTCACATCTCTGAGTGAAACACTCAATGAAACACCCATCACCATGCTCAATTTTCCATTTTGGCTTTAGCACTAGAAAACTTGATTCCAACCACACCTTCTATCATAGTGTGGTTTATTTTACTTGACCATTTTCCATACCCAAATATTAAAATTTTGTATCACTGCATATTTTCCTCATGCAATTCCACCATAGATTCCAACACACCTTCAATGGGTGTCCTCATTTCACACAAATAAACATCTAGTGTAACACGCTTATCAAAATTACCCTATCAAATGAACCATGATGTGGTGTAATAATTCTTCGTGATATACTCTTATGCAGGGGTCCAAACAACCTTTACTCAGTTTCTATATTACCCTAACATACAACTAAATTACCTTTACATACACCTTATAAATATGATGTTACCCTTACATGCATAATTGACTTACCCTTATGTTGATAGCATGAATTGGGTTACCTTTACACAGGTCAGTGTATACCTTTACATAGCCTATGCATGCTATCTTACATTTATAAAACTCTAAAATTACCCTTAAGAAGCTTCAATATTTTAGAGCTACCTTTACATAGTCCATCCATTACCTTTATAAAGCCTCTATATATTTTCTTACCCTTACACAAGTCAGTGTATACCTTTATGTAACATCTATATGTTTCCCATTTACCTTTACACAGATTGTATATACCTTTACATAGCTTCTAAAAACTACTCAAATCTATTTCATACCTTATAAAAAATATCATCCAGTACTTCAATACATCACATGAACATGATCATCATCCAATTGAAAAACTTTATTAACTTCCAAATATCCTTAAAAATACTCCAAAACTCTTTAAAACTTATTTATAAAACATAAAATATTTCATATATCAATGCATCGACTCCTTCAACATAAATTATAACTTCCTTCCAAATATACAAGGCTTCCTTGAATCCATAGAAAATATACAAGCATCAACATGAATTCATAACAATCCTCCAAGAATGAAAACCAATTATTTCCACCATTACTTCATCCAAATCCTCTATCATAATTCTATATACACATTGTCGATAAATTCAATCATATAAAACCATGGTTATAATATTATCCCCCTTTGGATTTTTTTGACAATATCTAATGAAGTATAAACTTATATATCTTCGCTCCAACCCTTTGTAAGTAAATTATAAAGTGCACTACCACAAAATTAGTTTTATAGAGCGCCAAATTTTAACATCACTAAAAAAATGCTGATATAGGGGGTACCTTTATCAGTACCCAAAAAAGAGCTATTAAAATGTGCTTTTATCAGTGCTAAAAAAGAACTGATAAAAGTACCCCTTTATCAGGGCTTTTTTAGCACTGATAAATGGTAATTTTATCAGTGCTTTTTTAGCACTAATAAAAGGTATATTTCATAAAAAAAATTATTTTTCATTAAAAATAATATAAGAATATATAAATATATTTATATTGATATAAATATAATATATTTTATAAAAATAAGATTTATATAAGGCTAAATACACATTTACCTTAATATATAAGATATTTAGTGAAAATAGATTATAAAATAATTTTAAAAATTATAAATTAATAATTTTATAATTATTATTTAGTAATAGTAATTTAATAACAATTTAAAGATAGAAAAAATAAAAAAATAAAAAATGATCTAAAATAAGTTGAAAATGTGACTCAAAATTCAAACAACCATAAATTTTGATCCGAATATCCATTTGGGCTCTACCACTTATCAAATCAAATAATGAGATTAACTCTACACTATCATGACTAGGTGGGACCCAAGTAAATATTTTTTAGAGGCCAAAAATGCCCATAAGGCCTCTAAAACCGAGTTTTTAGTCGGGGTATCCTAATTTTTTAACATTCGATGGGATTTCAGCCTCATTTAAGGGGGTCTTATTATCTTTTTTTTGTGGAGACTCAATTTATTTTCAAGGATTAAACTCATAAGGATATGATGATGTTAATATTTTTTTTCATTTTTCATAATGTACTATTATTTATAATTAAGTATGCACACATATATACATATTTGTATATATTTACACATAAAAATTTAATTTTAGAAATAAATATGTAAATATATTTAGATATAAAATATATTTATAAATATATAAACCATATCTAAATAAAAAATAATATTCATTTTTTAAAATAAAAAATATATGAATATTTATATAACTATATAATCTGTGCGTGTGTGTGTATTTGTGTGTGTCTATATTAACAAATTGATATATATTATCTATATATTCTAATATATGTATATAAGTATTAATATATAATATATGTAAATAAATAAAAATAAATAAAAATATATTTATAGATACACATATAATATATATAAATATGTGTGTATATTGTAGATATGTTTGTATTTATTTATTTATAAACACACACACACAAACATATTTTATAAATATATTTAAAAATGATCATATAAATATATATTAATACTCAAATAAATATATAGATAAAAAATATAACTACTTATATATATATATATATATATATATCATAAAATTGAGAACAAAGAAACATGGAGGAGTGGTAAGGGTCCAAACGCGCAAGGAAGAGGCCTCGGGTTCGAATCCAAGGGGAGGTAGTGGCGCGTGCACGGGTGGGTGAAGGGAAGTGCCTATCACTATTAAAGGGTGTGAAAAAACTAGCACTATTAAAGGGGGGGTAGCACTGTTAAAGTGGGGTTCAGGCACGGATAAAGGCTGGGGGGTGTTCACCTCCGATTCCATTTTTTTCAATTTTTTTTAAACAATTGACTCTTATTAGTGCTTTTTTAGTGATGATAAATGGGGCCTTTATCAGTTCGTTTTTAGAACTGATAAAAGGGACCCCCTTTTAATAGAACCTCAATTATCAACATTTTTTAGCACTGATAAAGGCCTTTTTAGTGCTGTTAAAACCCTATTCTGTAGTAGTGGGGTCTTTTTGCTTCTTCCCTTGGTGGAACCAATACCATTTTTACTCCCACTTTTTCAATAAACTATTTACACCAAATTAAATTAGAGAAATCATCACCTCATAACCCTTTCTAGAATTATATATTTAGAGAGATAATGATCCCACTTAATACTCTATTCAAAATTCCATGTGAACCCATAGGATTAAAAACCCCCTGAACCATATTGAATTAACCTTTAAACCTCCAAAACTTTTTCAAATAAATGATGCAATCATTTAAAAATTACAATGGACAATTTTTACAACTTAGAAATTAATTTTCAACAAATCCTGTAAGACTATTGAGCTTTAACTTGATGTAGTAAACAATATTTTTTATTAAAAATATAAATGTTGTCCATATTACTCACTATATATTCAAAAAAACCATTTACAACATGATAAACCAAAAGATTCATGTAAACTCAAAAAAAACCTCATAAAATTATTAGTACACAAACATTAAAGCACATGGGTGGGGAACATAACACTTAAATAACTAGTTGATATCACTCATTAATACCGAACAAGTTATACCACTTGAAATACATATCTTCCAGTTTCTCTAAAATGCATTATTCATTCAAATGTGTTTAAGAAACCATTATGATCAATCTTTAACTCCCCTTGATTTTTGAACCTCTATAAATTACTTGCTGAAACCACTTTATTGAGATAACGCCACTTGTTCATAATACTCTTTCTATAAGCAATATCCAGGTTTTTATTTTTAGGATTTAACATTATAATATCGGGTTTTATATCACTTGAGATGATTCCAAAAATATCTTAATTACATTGGAAGGACTGAAATTTGGATTTAACACTTAGATCTCCCCAAACCAGCCTTGATACCCACTAAACTTTTATATTCCAGTCTACATGGATAAATTTAAACTTGTAAATATAGATTTATAAAGACTCCCCATCAAAACCTTCTTTGTGTATTTTAATATATAACTTGAAACTTATTTTCAGAAAAAAAATTCTAGCCTATGATATCGATGGTGATAGGATTATACAATTTCTTCACATGATGTGCCTTGACATAACCGTAACAATTTTCTTTTAGCATATAATCTTTAGATTCATAAATATCTTTATTTTAATGCACACATGGTGAACATCCCCCATCGATTTTATTTCCCCATTTAACCCACAATACTCCATTCATAAAATATAAAATTAATATACAAGGGGAGAGGGGTACCTCTGGACATCCCCAGTTTGAGGATTTTGGCTGGTCATGGTGAAACAACCCTTTGGTACACGTTTTATTTAATGCCTTGTTAGTAGATAATTTGGAAATACCACTTGTTCATATTTCATTATGGGTACTGTCTCCAAGTTTTGTTATCTTCCTTGTCTTGGGTACCTTATTCACTATGAGGCTCATCCCACTTATGTATGTCTCTTTAGATGATGCATCACTTGTGTATCTTTTTCCATGCTTCCTCTAACATTAGAGAGATCTTTCAAAAACATTGAACTCTTTCCTTGTAGTGGGATATGAGATACCACTGAGGTATGCTTAATGATTTTTATCTTCTTCAATATCCATAAATTATACCTCATACTTATTCATCCTTGGTAAATCATTTTTTGAGTACACTTCCTTCTTCCTCACAACTGGAAAAAAATATTCTTTCTTCTTAGTCATACAAATTTCCTTTCTTTCTTTACATGATAAATACCATGGGTGTAACATCATTGGTTCTTATAGAACCTTTTGTTGAGCTCCACTTTCCTATATAAAATTATATATGTTCTCTATCTTAATAGACTTTATTTTGGTGTAAATTAATTCCTTATATGTCATATTAATGGAGGAATTCCTATTGAATTCTTTGGTTCCCCTCCTATTACAATGTCTTTCCAAATGTTCATGGTTAATACAAATAAAACTTCTACCATAATAATCATATCTTGTGTAATTATTTCTCAATTGATATATTCTTATGGTAGGTTTTATTATCCCACTAGTGAGACCTTGGGCTTCTTGACACACACCACTTGCGTGCCCCATTTTTTCACAGAAGTAACACTAAAATGATACCTTTATATTAGATCCATCTCTTCCAGACATATCATGAATATTATACTTATTTCAAGATTCTAGATTTGATCTTTTATTCTTTATACTTGATAAGTAATCCATGGAGGGAATAATTTTCTTTTCACTAGAGGTTTTCAATATCTCCTCAATATTCTTGATCTCCTCCTCCTCCTTCAACTGAATAACCATCTCCTTCAACCTACAAGATGTTTCTTGTCAATATCTTCTATTTTCTTCAAGATTTGTCATGAGAGGGATAACAATCACCTTTAATTCATACTCTATGACCATATTATTTCTAATTTCTTGAGAAATTTTATCTAATAAGTCACTTTGAACTTTTATATTTTCACCCATCTTTGTTATTCCCACGTTTAAGGCCACCTCCACTCTTCTCAATCTTTTGGTTTCCAAGGAAAGATCTTTAATAATAGTGAGGTTCACTTGGTGAATGTTATACTGCTAATACATTATCCTATACAAGGATTTGATCTCATCATGATCACTAAATGAGCATCCAATATACCAATTAATTACTATTATTTCCATATCTTCATTAGAATCCAAACTTCTATCTATATCTGAGAGAAGTTTTGAATTTTAAAATTCAAAAACATCTTCAAAATATTGTTAGAATCAAAAATAAAAACATAATTGGAATCACTTACATCAATTTGAGTGCTAGTATTCCTATGAGTACTCTTCTTTTTCTTCTTATTTAATTTTTTCATAAGCTATTCTTCACTAGCCTTGTTCACTGGTTTTTCATCTTGGATAGTTTTACAATCTTCACAAGAAATAAACAACACAACTTATTTTGTATCAGCTAATTTTTGATAAATGACTTCTTGTGTCTTCCATATTTCAAAGTCTATAACACAATGGATGAATTTCATGTGAACTTCAATGGAAAATGAAATTTCCATGATATTTTTAGTCCTTGAATATGCATTCAACTCATTGTGATTTGTTAAGTTACCAACCCATTGAATGAATTCCATAACCTCCTTTACATAGGCCTATACGAACACAAGAATTTATTTCTTACAATTATCAAAATGAGTTCCTCTAAAAAATGAAGCTTTCAACATTGATTGCATGTGTGTAATAAATTTAAACAGACTGAGAATGAAACTTCAAGAAAAAACCTTTTGTCTCTGAAACCACTTTCTAGAACTAGAGACACCCTAAGAGGGGGGGGGGGGGTGAACCATGGTGTTATTAAATTTTATCTTTTAATATCACGACCTTATAACCAAGTAATTGGAAATATTCATTAAACCTATTATTTATTTTTAATTCATCCACACCATGCAACATACATACATATAGAATGTAAAGAACACAAGGACACCGGGGTTTTACCAAGTTCACCCAAATAGGCTAATCTAAGGGAAAAAAGGACATGTTCCTATCATGGTGCATGAAAAAAATAATTATTTCCTAAGTTAAAATGAATTATAGTGGTCAAAATAGGTTTTATCCAGAGAGGAGCACACAACAATCAAGTTGTCACTTTGAATTATAGGGGAAGGGGGTGTTTTTGAAATTGTTTGATTTTGAAAACAAAAGAAAGTAATGAAACAAGAGATTGAAAATAGATCAATGAAGTAAGTTATGGTGTTACGGTTGGATTAACTTTTTAAATTCCATCATAGTCATAAAAATAATCCTACCTCCCTTCTAATTGAATGGTAAATGAAATACTACTTGACTGAGTTGTCAATAACCCTTGGTTGAAGGAAGTAATAGAAACCACTCCAGTGTGAATAAAAGCCATTAAACTATTAATAAACTACTAAGTAAAGTATCAATGAGGAATCAATGATCTTTGGAAATATAGAAATAACTCACTTCTTCCACACACATGCCAATAACCGCTAGACACTCACCACCCAATATAATCTTCTTAATTGAAACAAGTTTCACTAGATGGGGGAGTTTAAAGAACATAAAACAACATTGTAAATAATGAATGACACAAAAACCCTAAATATAATAACATTAATAGAATTGAACACCAAAAAAATATAAATCATTAAATAGAAAAAGAGAATTTTAAATTATAAAACAAGAATTAAACATTACAAAAGGGAACCCCCTCCCCAATCACTAAAAAATTGTATCCCTCCATACAAAGGGTAATAGAGATGAATGGGGAAGAAGAGAGAATTATAAAAAAATAAAAGAGAAGATCGAAAATCAGTATCACTTAAAGGTTTCAATTCTCTAGTATATCCCTTATTTATTCTTCTCAATATATTTTAAGGGAGGTGGATACACATATTCACTAAAAAAAGACCTATATCAATAGAAATTCAAGTACAAATAATATATATATTGGTAAAAAGGAGTATTTATAATAGATATTAATTTTTTTTGACATTAATTTAATATACCAACAATTTTTTTTACAAAAAAAATATATCTGTTAATAATAATTGTTCAATACCAACAATTATTTTACTAAAAATTAAATATGTTAGTTTATTATATCAATACCAACATTTTTTTACCCAAACGTGAATATGTGATTAATAACCATTATTATGAAAAAATCTATTAACATCAAAAAACTATGTTGCAATAAACTACAGGATGAAAAATATTTCATCATTAACCAATTTAGAAAACTAAATTTTTTATATTATTATTTTTTAAGACCAATGTTAATCTTCAATTTATCATTTTTGGATTTTTTTTATAAAATATCCAATTATATATAGTAATTTTATTTTATATTTAAATTTATTAAATATAAAAAAATAATCAGCATAAATCCAATAAATTATTAATTTAACTTAAGGAAATAAAAATACATAAAAATCAATTAAGTATTATTATTTTATTAATAAATATATTTAAATTTTAAAATTTTAAGTTAAATTATAGAAAAAAATTTGATTTTTTATAAAAAATTACATTTAAAATATTTTTAAATAATTTAATGTATTGAATATCATTTTTTATTTTATTAATTTGAAATTTATATAATAAAAAATCAATATATACCAAATAGGTTGGGGACGAACCCCTTTATTAAAAAAAGAAAAAGAGAACCCCTTTTAAACTGAGATAAGGTAAAAATCATTACATGACATGAACTCTAAAAACAAATGATACAAATTCCCAAAGAGAAAAGATGAAACGTTGTTGATGGCCTGAAATCACAGTAGAAAAGAGTATAGAACATGGCCCAAAGACCCAGAACATGACTCTAATGCTCGAAGACCCAAGAAACATGGCCCAAAATCCCAAAGTTGTGAACCCCGAAGTCCCATGACCCAAAGCCCCAGTATCATCCAGAATTTTGGTCTATAGGTATGATATTCGAAGGCCTAGGGATATGTGCTTAATTGACCACCGCTCCCATGTGACCACTATAGAGCACCGCCGCCGCCGCCTGGAAACCCTCGCAGCTTACATCAAACCCATACCCAAACACTTATGATCAACATGACTAGCAGTGAACCTAACATACTCGAAACACCAAGCATCTTCCTAGCCAATCATCTCCACCAAGTGTTGTAGATGCCAAAATAAAAAATAATCGGTTTCCATAACTCCCATAACGGATTCTGTCAAATGAAGGTGACACAAGCACCACGATGAGCACCACACCGAACTCCAAGCCATTGACCCCACCACCTCCCACACCATGGATACCGCTAATAAAAATCTACCACTGATGATTAATAAAATGACATATATGATACTACATCTTAACATCAGATGATAGAGGATAGGGTTTTGAGGAAGGACATGACCCAGAGACGCATCATAGGGGTTTCAGGACACCACCAACATATCAAAACTTGTAGCACCCTCTTGAATCTTGCATCCTCTCCCTACTTCCGTGTGTGATGAATCCTCTACTAGGTAATTTTCTATCTCTAGATATCTGTTTCCCAATTTTCCGGTGTTGTGTATAACCCTAGTTGAGTTTCTAACTGCATTATAGGCCATTAGTTTCAAGATTTTTTGGAGCCACATTTGAGTTCAAATTTATCCACTTATTCCTCAAGGATGATCAAAAAATTTTTCTCTTCATATCCAGGTCGACACATCTTCTATTCACTGATACTATGAGTCGACTTTGAAATCATCCCATACACTCATATTCATTTCTCAGAGGTCTAAGAAATCAGGTAATATTTCATCCCCTTTCTATAGTTTCCCCACATTCCTAAATCTTCTATCTTGTATTCATATATCTTTCATTTGTTTTCTTTATATCTTGAATTTTGTATATATGACAATTTATCCAAATTTTACACTAATTTTTTATGTTATGTATATATAGAACATATATATTCCACTTTCTCCATCCTTGGGCACAAAATTATATATTTTCTACACACACACACACATACATGGGTGTGTATGTTTTGTGTGAATCATTGATTCTTTCAGATAGGGTAAGGGAAATTTCCATTCTATACATGCGAGAAGGGGTGGCATGACGATTTTCATGGCCTCTGACCATATATGGTAAAAGATCCTCTATTCCCAAGTTATGTCATTCCATTCCATGAGCATATTTAGTGTCCTATGATAGGTTTATATTCTTTCATTATAATTGTTATATCTAATTAATCTTGTATGAAAGAGTTTATTTTTTATGATTCCATCCCATCTGCACCCTTTCTTTATGATATTCAATTAGAAATGTTAAAGTAATAGTAATTATAAGGACCCAGCCTTAAAACATTACATAATCTTGAATTAAACGAATAATTAAGATTGAGGATCTTTTCAGGTTTAGAGTTTTAGAGAGTTAGTTCATAACATTTACATAACAACATGAATATTACATGTAGACACATCTACTCAGTTTCCATTTTTTCTCAAAATAAAATCTCTTGAAAAAAAGAGTCATGTCTAGTTCCATGTTTTAGAGATCATGACATTTCCTCGATCCCATCCTTGACCCTATTCCACTTTATTCCCTATAAAAAACATTTCAAAAACTTGGGATGAGCATAAAAAGCTCAGTAAGGGATACCCAAAGAAGGAAAACTGTTAGTTTTTTAAAACAATAAGTAAACCATTAATAATTTATCATAATTAATACATTTTACCTTTATGAAGTGGTAAATACTCTTCATTGAATAAAAGATCATTTATTACCCTTTTGTAACCAAAAGATTACCATAAAACCCATATAAAGAACACATAACATATAAAGGTAACTTGGGACATAAACATTCTTAAGTGGAATAACCATACGGTCGACTTCCACACATATCACTAAATGGAATAGCCATATGACCAACTTCCATACCCAATGCATTGGAGGTTATAACGTAACCACCCATCCTGGTTTATCACGATACCACCCGTCATTTGGTTTATCATGTAACCACCCATCAAATGTCCATGTACCATTATAAAATCATAACACATAAAATATTGCAAATATAACATTTCACTAATAATATTTAATTTTCAATCACAAGAAATAATTTCAAGATATTGAAATAATCAATCCATTTCAAAAACCATTTTCAATACCAAAACACTCAAAAATAGAATAAGGGATTTCCTTTTCATTTTAGAAAACATTAAGACTTATAGAGGAAGCCAAATAACGATTACGACGGTGGAGAGGTCATTGTCGCCGCAAACGTTAAAAACATTCTGTTTATCATTTAGTAAAATGCTTCGTAGAAAAAAGATTCCATTTGACTGAAATTAAAATTCAAAGGGTTTTATTATACACCATGTAAAACATGAAGGTATATATTATCGAAATATGCCTCAATGAAAGAAGATTGAGACAAAGTCCATTACTTCGTGTCCGACTTGACCTGTTCGTTCTTTAATCTCCTGAATAATAAACTAAAGTTAATTTTTACTTTCTTAAGAACCCTTTTTATGTTTATTATTCTTTTTATATCACTTATTTCCATGTTATAAACATTATGTAATCACTTAAGTTAATAACGTTTGTTTTGTCGATATTTGGTATTTGAGTCAAAAATGGACTTCTTATAATTACAAGTTGTTCACAAGGTCGAAAGTTAATTATATCCAGAATAATATTCCTGATTTAGATATCATATATATCATATATATCCATTATATGCATGTATTTATAATATTACATAACATTTGGAAGTATGAAATGAAATGCACCATTCATGGAGACGGTAAGCCGCACGTACGCATGAACGCTACTTTCATATCATATTCTTATTTTAATGGAATTTAAACATAATTATACATAGGTATATTATAATTCCAGTATAATATCATATATAATATCATTAACACCATCCTTTATATGTCCCACATATGGCATTAACGAGTCATATCACTTTGAGGGGGCGGTAGTCCGCACATCCTCAAATGAAATTATCGCGTTTACCCATAATGGAAACCATAAAGGTATGCTATAAAAGAAAAATATAGAAGCATAAAGAAAATATATACATAATATATATCATATATAAAAACAGTTCCATCTTGATGTCCACCATGAGAGGTGTTAGGAGATAATCGAACAATCATCGTTTGGTGAGGCGTTAGTTTTCCATCCATAGAAACAATATGTTCTTCACCCATTAGATAGAGGTGTGTGTAATTTTAGTTCAAATACTTCTCATAAAAATATCCTAGTATATTTAGGATACTGGTGTTGTTATAAAAGAAAGTAATAAAAAGATTTTAGGGGTTGGATAAGTAAAATAAAAGAAAAGAAGTTAAGAGGAATCGTTACCTTTAATTTGGGTAACTCCCTTTGGTTTGAACCAAAAGGACTTCTTGAAGTGCCTTCTGCTTAAGGTAAGGCTTCTAGGAGGAGGAGAGGGATCTTGAGAGAATAGTTGGTCAGAGGTTGGACAATACAAGATTCTTGAGAGGTGTGAGGAATGATTAAGAAGTGAGGGATTTTTATAAGGGGGAGGAGGGGCTCTTCAGGAAAGTGTGAAAATATTATTTTATTATATAATGATATTTGGTTTCTAAAGGTCCAAAAATAATTAAAGTAGAATATTAGATTACTAATGGTCGAAATAAAATCATCCAATAAGAATTGTACAGGTTTTTTATATTGTTTTAATATTTATAATCTTATTTATTTAAATCTTTTATTAATGAGGTAAATACTGCATCATTATTGTGTTATAAAAAATTTAATTTATTTGATGTCTAAAAATTATAAAAAAATCCCATTATGTAGTAATTTTTTTTAGTTTTCCAATTAATATTTATATTTGAAAAGATATCTTATATAACCCCATGTAAAAATTAATTTACTAAAAGATATTTGTTTGTGTCATTTTTATCATTACTTTAAGTTAATTAATCTAAAGTGTCATTATAACTCCCAAGTAGCTACATGGGGTACCAAAATAGACCCAAAGATGCCCATGGTCGTAAGTGACTTAACCAATAAGGTTAGGACAAGTGTTAAGGTAATTTTGTATTATTATAATATTCTTTTTACCTTGAATTACCTTATTTACCTTTAACCGCGGTAAATAAAAGTCAAAAGTTACTATTCACCAAAAATTATTTTCATCTTATTGAACCAAATTTTACTTACTAATTACAAACATGTATGTTGGTTTTTCTAAATTTAATCCACAGAAGTGGTAAAATTTCATTTAAATGAAAATGTCGGTTTTTAACTACTACTTAGTGGTTTCACTATTCATCAAAAATTGAGTTTTTCAGAAAACTACCAAAAATTTAGCCCAAGCTATATTTGATATTCTGAATTAAAAAATGATTTATATTTTACCAAATTCAAAACATAGAAGTTGCATTAATTAATTTAAAATTAATTCCTGTTTTCAAAACAAATAGCGTGTTTTTAAGAAACAATAACTATCAAAAGATCGACACTTGTTTATATACAATTTCAAAGTGAAATTAATTCCAATGACCAAAATTAGATTAATTAGTAAAAATATAATCTAATTACACTTTAAAACCAATTAAAAAGATAATATAACCATATAAATAAATTATATTAAAAGGCACTTTTGAATAAAAGTACAGTATTTTTCACTATTCATAAAAAAATGAACTTTACCAGAAAAATACCAAAAATTTACCCAAAGTAAATTTTGATGTCCCTAATCTAAAGAAGAATTTTATTTTGTCAAATAAAACATATAAAAGTGGTGAAAACTATATTTAAATAGGGTTCACCATTAAAAGGCGGTAAATCGACCTTTTAAAGTAAATTATGATTAAAATTAGATTCATTCATATTTTAAGCCTCTAACTTTTATTTAACAAACATGTATAATCATATTGTAGTTAGTTTTTTTCATTCCCGCCAATACAACAGATGAGAGTTAAATACCATTTAAAATAATAATAATATATTATTAGTGTGCAACGTAATATTTCAAAGAAACCCATTGTTGCGTATCGTGTACTCCATCGAATATAACAACCCCTTTAAAGTAAAACTAATATTTAATGAAAAAAATATTAATAAAAAAAATAATTTATTATTTCTTTATTTACCTGGGATGTTACATCCTTCCCCCTTTTGGAAATTGCATCCTCGAAATTTTATTCACTTATCAAATAGGTGGGGGTATTTATCTCTCATAGCATTTTCAGATTCACACGTTGCCTCTTCAACCATATGATTTTTCCACAAAACCTTTACCTGGTGAATTACCTTATTCCGCAACACTTGCTCTCTATGGTCAAGAATCTAGACTGGTTGTTCCTCATAAGAGAGATTTTCTTCCAACTGAACTACCTCTGGACTCAAAACATGAGATGGATCTGACATATACTTTCTCAACATTGAAACATGAAAAACATTATGTACCTGGGATAAACATGGAGGTAAAGCCACTCTGTATGCAACTGATCCAATTTTCTCCAGGATTTCATAAGGTCCAATGAACCTCAGACTCAACTTTCCCTTCTTACCAAAACACATCACACTTTTCCATAGATAAATCTTGAGAAATACTTGATCACCTACCTTAAAAGATAGATCCTTCCTACGGTTATCTACATAACTTTTCTGCCTGCTCTGAGCTGTTCTCATGTTCTTCCAAATCAACTGAACTTTTTCTACCATCTCTTCTACCAATTATGGTCCCATCAGTTTCCTTTCACCTACTTCATCCCAAAATGCTGGTGTTCAACAACGCTTTCTATATAATGCCTCAAATGGAGCCATCTGTACATTGGAATGAAAACTATTATTATAAGAAAATTCAACCAAAGAAAGATGTTGGTCCCAACTTCCCTGGTAATCCAGTGAACAAGCACGTAGAAAATCCTCCAGGGTCTGAATTGTTCATTCTAACTACCCATCTAATTGTAGATGAAAAGTTGTACTAAAATTTAATTCAGTACCAAATGACTTCTGAAGGCCTTTCCAAAAGTTAGAAGTAAACCTGAGATCACGATCAGATACAATGGAGAGGGGAACTCCATGCAGCCTGACTATCTCTTTAACATACAACCCGAGAAAGATGATCTAGAGACAAATTATCTTGAATAGGAAGGAAATGAGTAGATTTAGTCAACCGATCAACAATAACCCAGATTTCATTATTACCTTGAGATGTCTTTGGTAATCCCACAATAAAGTTCATGGATATATTTTCCCATTTCCACTCTGGCACTGGTAAAGACTGAAGCATCTATTTTGGTAACTGTCGCTCAACTTTAACCTGCTGACAAGTCAAAAAATTCATAGTAAAATCAACAATATCTCTTTTCATTCCATCCCACTAGTAATACTCCCTAAGATCTCTTTACATCTTTGTACTGCCAGGATGAAGTGAAAACAGGGAACTATGATCTTCACATAACAACTCATTCTTCAATTGTGAATCACAAGGCATGCATAATCATTTTCCAAACCTCAAAACACAATAATTATCAATGTTAAAATCAAGAAACTTACCCTTTTGAACTAACTCTACCTTTTTCTATAACTCACTGTCTTCTTTCTATGCTTGCTTTATTCTGTCTGATAGAGATGGTTTCACTGACACCTGAAACAAAACAGAAGAATTTCCTACACCGAAAAATTCTATTCCAAAGTTCATCAAATCAAAAACTAAAGGATCTCATTCCAAATGTATCATGGTTATTGAAGCATTACTTTTTTGACTCAAAGAATCAGCCACTTTATTTGCCTTTCCTGGATGGTAATGAATCGTGCAATCATAATCCTTGATTAATTCCAACCATCTACTCTGTCTCATGTTCAATTCTTTTTGAGTGAATATATACTTCAAACTTTTTTGGTCAATATATATTTCACATTTTAATCCATACAAATGTTGACACCAATTTTTAAAGCAAAAACAACAGCAGATAATTCCAAATCATGTGTAGGGTAATTTAACTCGTGAGGTTTGAACTGACGTGAAGCATAAGCAATTACCTGATCATTCTGCATAAGGACACATCCCAGTCCTTTCAACGAAGCATCACTATAAATAAAAAAACTCACCATTTCTAGAAGGCAGGGCCAAAACTGGAGCATTCACCAATCTTCTTTTCAATTCCTAAAAACAATCATCACATTCTTTTTTACAAATTAACTTAACACCTTTTTGAGTTAACTTAGTCAGTGAGCTAGATAATCGTACAAAATTCTCAACAAACCTCCGTTAATAACCTGCTAAACTAAGAAAACTATGGATCTCAGTTATATTTGTGGGTCTTGGCCATTCTTCAACAACCTTTGTTTTAGAAGGATCAATAGTTATACCATTTTTTGAAACAATGTGACCAAGGAAAGAAATTTGCTGTAACCAAAATTCATACTTGCTGAATTTCCCAAACAGTTTCTTTTATTTTAAGGTTTGAAAGACAATCCTTAAATGCCTTTCATATTCCTATTTACTTTTGGAATAAACCAAAATATCATAAATGAACACAACCATAAATTTATCCAAGAACTCATAGAAAATTATATTCATAAGATCCATGAATACAGCAGTTGCATTGGTTAAACAAAAAGGCATAACTACAAATTCATAATGGCCATATCTAGTACAAAACGCATTCTTCAGAATGTCTGATTCCTTTACTTTCAACTAATGGTACCCCGACCTCAAGTCAATCTTTGAAAAATATTGAGCTCCCTGGAGCTGATCAAACAAATCATCGATATGAGGAAAAGGACACTTTTTCTTAACAGTGATGTTAATCAATGATTTATAATCAATGAAAAGTCTCATTGAACCATATTTATTTTTAACAAACAAGGTAGGAGAACCCCATGGTGATGTGCTAGGTCGAATGAAACCTTTATCTAATAACTCATGATATTACTTCATTAACTCTAAAATTTCAATTTGAGCCATTCGATAAGGGGGTTTTGAAATTGGATTAGCATCAGGAACTAAGTCAAAAGTAAATTCAAATTCCCAATCATGTATAATACCTAGAAACTCATCAGAAAAAACATCAAGATAATCATTTACCACTGGAACATCATTTATCTGAATAGTTCCTTTGTTTTCAACAATTTGTGCAAGGTAACATTCATTTACATCTTATACTAGTATCTCAGCTTCCTGATATGTTATCAAAATTAATGGTCCATTCTTGTATGAAAATTGAAAATCTTTCTGAAAAGAAACCTCTTTAGCTCTATAGTAAATCTTAGCATGATAAATAGATAACCAATCCATGCCCAAAATAACATCAAACTCTACTAGAGGCAAAACAATAAGGTCTGTAGGTAGATTCTTTCTACACACAAGGACAGGAAGGTTCTTATAATTTCTTTTTGTCTCAAAATTTCTTCCAGGTGTTTTTACCAGAAGTTTAGGATTCATATCTTGAGATGGAATTCCCAATTCACTAGAAAACTTATCAGAAACAAAATAATGTGTAAACCCTGAATTAAACAACACATTGGCATAATCTGAACAAAAAAATAGTGTACCTGATACTACTTCATTTGATGGCCCAACATCTCCTGAAGTAGTTGAAAAGGATTTCACCACCCCTTTATGCTTGTAGTCTAGTTTCTTTCCCTCGGTTGAGTTCTTCACTGGACACTCATTTGAATAATGACCCATTTCATTGCACTTAAAACATCTTACCACTAGCTTTTCATTGCCTGCTTGATCATTTTCCTTATAGTTACGAGCAATATGACCAGACTCACCACACCGAAAGCACTTCCTAGACATTGATAAACATTCTACAGGATGATTTTTACCACACTTCTCACAATATGGATATTTAGTTTTCTTACCTCCAAGCTTATTTGATGAATTCTTTCCCTTTACCTGTCAACTGAACCTCTTATTCTGTTGTTTGTCAAAGAACACCTGATCATAAGAAAACTCCATTTCCACCTTCTACATACATCAAATAAGTTTTTCATAACTTTTAAACTTACGAGAGGATAATTCTCTTTGATATCGCAGCTTCAGTCCTGGGTAAAATTGATTTATCTTACTATCAAGATCTCAGATGAAATTTAGAGCATACATTACCAGTCGAGTGAACTTTCCTTCGTAAACAGCCACTGATTCATCCTCTGACCTCAATTACAAGAACTGTTTTTCCATCCTAAGTTGAACCTCTTTAGGAAAATATTTCTGAAGGAACATGCCTTTGAATTCATCCCAGACAAGAGCATCAATCTCCTCACTATGCCTAATATTTTCACCATCGACCACCACTGATCAGCTTCACCTTCAAAATAGTAAATAGCAACACTAACCTTTTGATGTTATGAACACCCAATGACATCAAAACTTTTCTCCAGTGCTTTAGTCCACCCTTCTGCTAGCACAAGGTTAGAGGATCCTCTGAATGATGGGGGATGTTGCCTCATGAAATGCTCCACTTCTAACATGTTACTCTGTGGTTTATCTAGCTAATCTCATGCATGGATACCACCACCATTTATAGTCTGAGTCAACTATTCCATCACTACAAAAAACTATTCAGTTCTGATTCCGACCGTCTCAGGTTGCTGATTTGGAAGGTTGTCTTCCTCCTGATGTCATCCCAACATAGCTGTGATGTTTCCTCTACAGAAAATAATTCTAAACACAAAAATATCTTAGCCAAAGCAACATGGTAATCTGTAAATCCTATATCATTTAAATCATAACTTAAGCTAAAAATAATTTATGGATATTAATTTAACTATATTCTAACTCCTAAAGTTGTCTAAACTGACCTCTGATACCAACTATAAGGACCCGACCTTAAAACATTACATAATATTGAATTAAATGAATAATTCACATTGAGTATCTTTTCAAGTTTAGAGTTTTAGAGAGTTAGGTCATAACATTTACATAACAACATGAATATTACATGTAGACACATCTACTCAGTTTTCATTTTTTTCACAAAATAAAAACTCTTGAAAAAAAGATTCATGTCTAGTTCCATGTTTTAGACAGCATGACATTTCCTTGATCCCATCCTTGACCCTATTCCACTTTATGTCCTATGAAAAACATTTCAAAAACTTCAGATGAGTATAAAAATCTCAGTAAGGGATACGCAAAGAAGGAAAACTATTAGTTTTCCAAAATAAAAAGTAAATGATGAATAATTTATCATAAGTAATACATTTCACCTTTATGAAGTAGTAAATACTATTCACTGAATAAAATATCATTTCTTACCCTTTTGTAACCAAAAGATTACCATAAAATCCATATAAAGAACACATAACATATAAAGGTAACTTGGGACATAAACATTCTTATGTGGAATAACCATACGATCGACTTCCACACACATCACTAAATGGAATAGCCATACGGCCGAATTCCATACCCAATGCATTGGAGGTTATAACGTAACCCATCATACTGGTTTATCATGGCACCACCCGTCATTTGGTTTATCACGTAACCACCCGCCAAATGTCTATGTACCATTATAAAATCATAACACATAAAATATTGTAAATATAAACATTTCACTAATAACATTTAATTTGAAATCACAAGAAATAATTTCAAGATATTGAAATAATCAATCCATTTCAAAAACCATTTTCAATACCAAAACACTCAAAAAAAGAATAAGGGATTTCCTTTTCATTTTAGAAAACATTAAGGCTTATAGAGGAATCCAACTAACGATTACGGTGGTGAAGAGGTCATTGTCGCCGCAAACGTTAAAAACATTCTGTTTGTCGTTTAGTAAAATGCTTCATAGAAAAAAGATTCCCTTTGAATGAAAGTAAAATTTAAATGGGTTTATTATACACCGTTTAAAATAAGAAGGTATATATTATCAAAATACGCCTCAATGAAAGGAGATTGAGACGAAGTCCCTTACCTCATGTCCGATTTGACCCGTTCATTCTTTAATCTCTTGAATAATAAACTAAAGTTAATTTTTAATTGATTAAGGACCATTTTCACGTTTATTATTCCTTTTATATCACTTATTACCATGTTATAAACATTATGTAATCATTTAAATTAATAACGTTCGTTTTGTCAATATTTGGTATTTGAGTCAAAAATGGACTTCTTATAATTACAAGTTGTTCACATGGTCAAAAGTTCATTATATCTAGAATGATATTCATGATTTAGATATCATATATATCATATATATCCAGTATATACATGTATTTATAATAGTACATAACATTTGGAGGTAAGAAATTAAATACACCTTTCATGGAGACGGTAAGCCGTATGTACGCATGAACGCTACTTTTATTTATGTTTCTTATTTTAATGGAATTAAAACATAATGATACATAGATATATTATAATTATAGTATAGTATAATATCATATATAATATCATTAACTCCATCCTTTATATGTCCCACATATGGCATTAACGAGTCATATAACTTTGAGGGGGCGGTAGTCCGCACTTCCTAAAATGAAATTATCACGTTTACCCATAATGGAAACCATAAAGGTATGATATAAAAGAAAAATAAAGAAGCATAAAGAAAATATAAACATAATATATATCATATATAAATACAGTTCCATCTTAATGGCCACCATGAGAGGCGGTAGGAGATAATCGAACAATCATTGTTTCATGAGGCGTTAGTTTGCCATCCACAGAAACAGTATGTTCTTCACCCATTAGATGGAGGTGTGTGTAAGTTTAGTTAAAATACTTCACATAAAAACATCCTAGTATATTGAGGATACTGGTTTTGTTATAAAAGAATGTAATAAAAAGAGTTTATGGATTGGAAAAGTAAAATAAAATAAAAGAAGTTAAGAGGAATTGTTACCTTTAATTTGGGTAACTCCCTTTGGTTTGAACCAAAAGGACTTCTTAAAGTGCCTTATGCCTATGTTAAGGCTTCTAGGAGGAGTAGAGTGATATTGAGAACTTATTTGGTCAGGGGTTGGACAAGCCAAGAGGTGTTAGAGGTGTGAGGAATGAGTAAGAATTTAGGGCTTTTTATAGGGGGGAGGAGGGGCTCTTTAGGAAAGTATGAAAATATTATTTTATTATATAATGATATTCGGTTTCTAAAGTTAAAAAACTAATTAAAGTAGAATATAAGATGACTCATGGTCGAAATAAAATCATCCAATAATAATTGAACAGGTTTTGGATATTGTTTTAATATTTATAATCTAATTTATTTAAATCTTTTATTAAAGAGGTAAATACTGCATCATTATTGTGTGATAAATAATTTAATTTATTTGATGTCTAAAAATTATAAAAAAATACCATGATATAGGAAAGATTTTTATCTTTCAAATGAATATTTATAGTTGAAAAGATAGCTTATATAACCTCATGTAAAAATTAATTTACTAAAAGATATTTTTTTGTGTCATTTTTTATCGTTACTTTAAGTTAATTAATCTAAAGTGTCATTATCACTCCCAAGTGGCTCCATGGGGTCCCAAAATCAACCCAAAGATGCCCATGGTCGTAAATGACTCAACCAATAAGGTTAGGACAAGTTTTAAGGTAATTGTGTATTATTATAATATTTTTTTTACCTTGAATTACTCTATTTACCTTTACCAGCAGTAAATAAAAGTCAATAGTTACTATTCCCCGAAAATTATTTTCATCTTATTGAACCACATTTTACTTACTAATTATAACCATTTATGTCGGATTTTTTAAATTTAATCCACAGAAGCGGTAAATATTTATTTAAACAAAAATGTCAGTTTTTAAATACTACTTAGTGGTTTCACTATTCATCAAAAATTAACGTTTTTCAGAAAACTACCAAAAATTCAGTCTAATCTATATTTTATATTCCAAATTCAAAAATGATATCTATTTTACCAAATTAAAAAATAGAAGTTGAATTAATTAATTTAAAATTAATTCTCGTTCTCAAAGCGTGTTTTTAAGAAACTATAACTATCAAAAAATCGACACTTGTTTATGTCCAATTTCAAAGTGAAATTAATTACAATGACCAACATTGTATTAATTGGTAAAAATATAATATAATTAAACTTTAAAACCAATTAAAAAGATAATATAACCATATAAATAAATTATATTAAAAGGCACTTTTGTATAAAAATACACTATTTTTCACTATTTATAAAAAACTGAACTTTACCAAAAAAATACCAAAAATTTACCCAAAGTAAATTTTGATGTCCCAAATATAAAGAAGAAATTTATTTTGTCAAATAAAACATATTAAAGTGACTAAATCTATATTTAAATAGGGTTCTCCATTAAAAGGTGGTAAATCGACCTTTTAAAGTAAATTATGCTTAAAATTAGATTCATTCACATTTTAAGCCTATAACTATTATTTAACAAACATGTATAATCATATTGTAGTTAGTTTTATTCATTACCACCAATACAATGTCTAGGAGTTAACTACCATTTAAAATAATAATATTATATTATTAGTGTGCAACGTAAGATTTCAAAGAAACTCGTTGTTGCATATCGGGTACGCCATCGAACATAGAAACCCCTTTAAAGTAAAATTAATATTTAATTAAAAAAATATTAATAAAAAAAGATAATTTATTATTTATTTATTTACCTGGGATGTTACAATAATATTGAATTCTTTTCACATCAGTCTGGTATATCTTTGATATATGAATTTGTGCTAAATTTGGTAAATAGAGGCTCAAAGTGGGCTATTGGTTTTTTTTATCAAGAAAATAAAGAGAATCAGTTGTTTTGAGGTTTCATGGTGTGAAGATGATTTCTTATGATGGTTTGTTCTAGAAGTTATAATGATTAGGAACAAAAAGGAAATGTAAACAATGTGACACAAAAAGAAAGAAAATTAAATAAATTTCTTGGTTTAAGATATTATACACCCATGACATGCATGTTATACTAATAAAATTCTTAATAAAACTATTAAACCCGAGTTATTTCTAGTTATACATAGTGTTCCTCCTCAAATATAGTGTTTTCCCTCTTTGACCCACTCCACTTTCATAAATGTACTTTAAATAATTTGAATAATCTCATACATAGAATGGGAATATACCCTTGATAAGGGAAATGATTTTCATCACCTAATATATGCTAAAATTATTAGAATATTCATACTTTCTTTAGAGATATTGTATGTAAATAATATATAGTGGATACTCTTATATGAAGAATCTCTAGTGGATAAATTTTGCTCAGTTAGTTTTTTATACCATATATTTTTCTAATTTTGATTAGAATATTGAAATTTTCATTAGAAAATTGGTCCAAAGGAAACCCAAAGTGTTTAAATTTATGACATTCATAGATCCATCAATTATTGATAAGGTTATGTAGAAAACACACACTATAAATGGTATAATATTTGAATCTAAGAGGACCTTTTCAAGGGAAGAGCATCAAAATTCCACTATGACTAAACAGACTTTGCCTGCTAGAAATTTTGGTAATAGTGGAGCTATGAGGAGTAAAAGAATTTTGTTAGTGGCTTGTTCACCGCTCCAAAAGAAGACAGGTTTCATTAGTATGTGGTAGTCATGTATGAAGAGGGAACACAATCTCCTTGTGGATTTTGGTTCATCTCTTTTAACTTTTAAAATTCTATTGGTAAGGTTTCATGATGTACTAAAAACGGCTTATAACATTTATCATTTGGGATAATGATGCTGAAAAATGAGTGATGTTTGTTCTATTTAAAAACCCAACCTAAATTCCTAAAGAAAAACCCTTAAATAAGTGGTATAAAATCACTTTTTCAATAATAAATCTTGAAAAAATAACACAAATTCACTTATCAAAATTGGTAATGCTAAAAGAATTTTTCATGAAGCATCATAAAACAGATTATTATTCTTAAACAACCATCAAGAGATAAGTGCTATAAGCGGTTTTCAATTGCCAAATGGGGGAAAATATAGATGATGATTTCTACTTCAACATTTTCTATTTTTTATAAATTTGAAAAATGGTTCCAAATGGTGTCATCAAATAGATCATTATTTAGAAAGTGGTTTAGTTTTGAGAAGCCTTCTTTAAAAAGTGACAATACACACTACCCTGGGCACTCTGGGCACCTGAATCCTTCTCCACTTGAATTTAATCACCACTAATATTTTATAAATATGGTTATAGATGAATTTTTTTAATTCATCTCTTATTTATTTTTTAATTATGTGTAGAAGAATTTGGTTGTTTTAATCTATATTGAAATTGTAGTAGACTGACCATACTTGCAATACATCATATATCACAGTAGAAGATGTACTATATGTTATAGTTGATTTCCTAGGACCAACTATTTTTACTTTGATTACATTTATATTCTATGTATTTAATATTAATAAAAATTATTATTACATATTTTTCATTTTTTGTATGACTCTATTGTAATAATGTCCAAGAGTATAAGTTACATTGATATGGTCATAGTAGTTCTCTGTTATGTTGAGAACATTGCAGTGATATGAAGATATTATTAAATAATGTTTTATGGTTGGATAACATACTATAATGAAACACATATTATATACACTGTCAGGTGTGAGTACTCGTAATTAGATGAGGCTTATTCTCATGAAGTTCACACTTGGTAATCTACAAGGTGGGAGATTATGAGAATAGACCTGCCAGTAGGAATTCCGCATGTTTTGGTGTCATCAGATATTCCTATCCATGAGCATTTGTAAATATACTTAGATATTAATATTATCATTAATGCATGTCCTAACCCATGCACTTAGATTTTTTGATGAAAACCATGATGACATATACTCACAGAAAGGTAGGGTACGTTGGGTGGGTCATGACTGATATGTCATTAATGGATTAATTAAGTATTTGTCCCTTACATCTTTATTAAAGCTGATATCTCATCCCTTTAATTGAAATAGAACCATCACCCTAAATTCCAGGTCCATGGTGTAATGACATGTTTATTTTAGATATTCAAAGAAAGACGTATCAATCATATAGGTCGGTGATACAAATGTGCGACCTGCTTGATGAGATATTGTGACAAAGAGATTATATTACACAGTGAACATTCATATATGGTTTTCATCATTATGACATTAAGTTCTTACTCTTGGGTGTCTTTACCCATTACTAGATAGTAATCTTGAACTTTAGGCAACCCTACCTAATTCCAATGAGAAAGAATTCTCAATGGTCAAACACTAAGTGTTTTTAATGTTCTCAATTTAATTCTATTAGAATTTAATTAATTGAATAAATATTATTCTTAAGACCAAGGGGTAATTTTATTCATGTTTTATTGATCAAAAATATTTATTGATGAATGAAATATTTAAATTAAATATTTATTTGGGTGTTCAATAAATTTTAGAGGAGTTCGAATGGACCAATACCCTGTTCAGTGACAAATATTAATTAACAAGATGATTAAATAATATTTTTTATTACACAAGTTGGCACACACCAAAAAAATAATAATAATAATAATATATGGAATGGGGTTCATTAAATTTTATAATATTATTTAAGGGACAACATGTAATTAAATAATTATTTTAACCTAAACCCTATCTCTATAAATAGACGATTTCGTCTATTGTGTAGGGTGTACAATTGAAAATAGAGAATTGTTACACATAATGAATTCTCTCTCGAATCCTCCTTCTATCACTATCTCAAGAATGATAAATGCAAAAGATATTCCTTTAAGACTTAAGTACGAGAGATCAATACAAACAATGCAAGACAATCAATTTTCTACACTAGAACCCAAAGATTGATTGGAATTTCTTGGAGATCAAAGGAGCATTAGTGGATCACCTGTAGAGGGATTCTATCCTTGGATCCTCATAGCACAACAAAGGCAATTCTAAAGGGTCTTGTCAGATGATCAACATTCACATCAAAGAAAGATCCTAAACCTAGGTATTCGTTTCTTCTAATGTTAAATAAATTAATTATAAATTTGATGCGCAAGATCCTCACTCGTGCTTTCAGGTATAGAAATATTAAAATAAATTTTAATATATCACCCATCACTATACATTTCTATAGCACCCATAACAAAAAAGTGATATCAAAGGGAGGTTATGTTTAAATTTATAATTATTTATTTGATTTTTGATCCATTCGTAATCATTGTTGAATTTTTATTTCATATTATTTTTTCTTTAATTTGTTTTAAATTAACATGTTATCGACATATTAATCAAGTTCATTCAGTGTTTCATTTTCTTAAAGTTCTAATAATTGATAAAGAATGAATAGAGATTCTATCAGGAAATACCAAAGTTTTGGCTGGTAAGACAAGGTTACATGGAGTGTAGCTGAAATACACACCATGTACTCTAGTACGCTACACTTGGACATGTCGTGGGATACACGATATACCACACAGTTATTACACGTGGTGTACATTGTATATTGACTGACCAAACTATCACATAGTTATTTGTTTTTGTTTTTTTATATAAAACTTTTTTTATTAAAATTGTAATCAGCATGTATTGACACAAAACATCACAGGAAACATGGGATCACAGAGGTCTAAAAAAGTCCAAGAGAATCTCCAAGAGCGACGTCTGTGCTGCCTGGGGGCAGGGATCTAAGGGAGTTGAACATCGATAGGGGAAAGTCATGGGTCACCCTGGGAGCCAAGAAGTCCACCAACCGGTTACCCTCACACCACGTGTAGAGGATCTCAATATCATGGGCGATGAGATCCTTACACTTGAGAATGAGATAAGTGATGTTCCAAGGTGGGGGTGTCTCCTTTTAGGGATCTCCAGATGATTTCTGAGTCTGTTTCCACAGTGGTGAGAGGGATAGCCCGAGAGAGGCAGAGCTCTAATCCAATGTGCATGGCCTTGGATTCAGCCACCAGAGAGTCACCCATCCCAAGGTATGCAATGAACATGAGGATGACTGAACCTGCAGTGGACCTAACAACCCCGACTCCCCTCATGATTCCTTGGCTGCAAGCCCCATATTTGTTGATTTTGAAGCCATCGAGAGGGGGGAACCATCTGATCCATGACCCAGGGGGAATATGGGATGGAGGATCAGGATGCCACAACTTTTCAGTGAAAAGTCTAAGGGAAGGCACTGACTAATGGTGTTTATGGAGGTGACCCAGATCAGAGGCAAGAAACCTAGTCCTGACACCCAGCGCACAGAGGGAGGGGCAAGACCCATGGCATCTTGCAGTATTGCGTGCTTTCCAATTGCACCAAAAGCCCACGACTATCAAAATTGACCTCCCATCAGCCTCATGTTTGGAGGGGGCTCCGTGAAACTAGTGGTGGAAGAAGTCCTCAAAAGAAGAGGCCACCTGTGGAAGGACCGTGAACTCCCCAAGAACACTCCAAATATGGCCGGACCAGTCACTGTGGAAGAAGATGTGGATTGTGGATTCCTCTTTAGGGGATGAGAAATAGTCGCATTGTGAGGCCATAGGGATAAATTTTACTATGATGGCCATTTCTATTGGAATGGCATTATGCAAGACTCTCTAGATAAGAAAGATGAATTTGGGTGGAATATATTTAACCCAGAGAGTACAACCCTAGGGGTCGCTAGCCAGTTTCTCAGAGATGGTATTCCTATAATCCTTTTCTGAGAATCTACCTGATGGATAGCACCTGAAGATGCACCTATCCGAAGATCCATCCAGGCAGATTTCGAGGAAACAGTCATCTTGAGATAGGCTTAGCAAAACCCTAAGGAATGAGGGATGAAGGGAGACCTACCTGACTGATAAATCAGGAGTTGGGAAACCTAGGAAAGCGAGGAGACTGCCACCTAATTCTCGCTCAAATTTACCCAAGAGATGAAGGTAGAACGGTCCTTGTAGTTTAGCTTGGGTTATCAAATCCTCAGAGACCTAAGAAGAAACTTATAGACACGTACATTATATGGACTATTTTTTTCTATGAAGTGGCCAACTTAGGTTGATTTTATATTGGTTTAAAGGATAAATAACAAATTTAAGTGAATTCAATTTAAAAGAATGAGTTGATCCTAGGTTATCGCTCGGGGTGGATTGGATGTATTTCCTTTTCAATGATTTCAATTTCTTATATTTGAGATGGATTCATTTAAGAAGATAAAACAACATCATCACTTATTGGTTTAATACCTACACCCTTTAATACTAATCACCTATACACTTGAAGGATCAATGTTTTGAGCACTTCAAGGTAAAGGTTTGTATTAGTACATGAAGTGTGTGGCCTTAAATTCAACAAGGACGATGGAGTTTAAAAATCATCAAATAAAAATATCAATTAAGAAAGTGATTATACATTAATGAGGTGATAAATAACATCCAATACAGCCCCTTGATACTCCCTTGGATCAACCCATAAGTGGGTTAGCCCTCCATTGATCCCATGGTTTCAATGGAAGCAGAAAGTAGACTCATGAGGGAGGAAATGGAGAAGTAAGAAAACAACAAAAATAAAATGATCACTCCACCGTTGTGTGAATAATTTTTCAAGGTTTGGTGTGAATAAATTCACACCTTGAAGCAACGATATCAAATTGAGATGTAGAAAAACAGAATAATAGGAGAAGAAGAACTTTTATTAAGAAACTAAAGTGAATTGAACAACTTACATGTGAAAGACAAATTTGAGACAACAAAATTGCAGCATAACATTACAATTGAACAAAGCACCAAAGATGCTTCAATCCTCCAACACAATTGCCTTAAATAGGAATTTATGAGCCCTTGGGTCGATCCTCCAACAGTCCAAGTCTCCTCAATTAATTGTGGTAGGCCATAGGTGGGTGGAAAGTAAGGGAGAGTTGATTTTTCCACCCTTGACCCGAGGTGGCAGCCAGCTTTCCTTCACCGAATAGACGCATCTGGAAGATCTTCTAGATGGCCGAATCAGAGTGGTCAATAGAAGAAGAAAATGGAGCTCCGGATGTCTTCTAACCGCCTGTAAAATGTAGGCCCATTTGGAGTTGTGGATTCGGAGATATGATCAAATTAGTATAATGTTTTTCTGGGCCACAGAATCTGTCCCAGAATTGTATCTCTAACTTGGGCTGCCTCAATGACCACCATAGAGGAAGAATTAGCATTGGATCATGAAGAGTGATTTGTTCCTATAAATTTATTCTAGTATCCCACAAAATTTAGGATTCATTGGGCCTGTATGTTGGGCCCCACAGTCCCTCATAAGTGGGATGGTTTCCAATATGTCTTCTCTTAGAATTTCTTCCATTCATCTCCAAATATCTCCATCATCATTTATGAATCATCCATTGATCCCTGAATTAAAAATGTTAACATTTAAGTGTAGATAAAGTTTAGAAAATATCAAATTAAAATATTGATAATTACATTCCTTAGAATCAGATGACTCATTGGGCCTAAATTGGTGTATATTAGGCATGAAGTGCACAAATGATGAGAATGGATGTTCATAATGAAAATGCACTAACTCAGGCCCATAAGATCAAAAATGAATATTTAATACCATTAAAATGTAATTAAAATATATGTTTCTATTGGATAATCACACCCCCAACTTGAGATTTTCTAGTCCCGAGCAAATAATTCAATGATTTTATTTGAATTCCTTTCTTCAAACACATTATAACAAACAATGTTCACAATGTAAACTGCACACAAATATATCTTTATAACATATCAAGATAATTTAAAAAAAGATGAATTTAAAAGTAGATCCCAATCCCAAGCCCATTCCTTTGATCAAATCCATTATCATACTTCATCCAACTCAATTAGGTGTAATGTTGTGTTGTGAATCACAATAGATATGGGGGTTCATTTTCATTCAAGGGGGAAATCATGGAAGCGCTAGGTGGAATCACATTTAATCCTAATATGAGTATTCTTGATTCCTTTTTTTTTATTTTTTTTTCAATATTGCCATAGTAATTGAGATTGCAGTTAATCAAATTAACCCATGTAGCAAGACTTTGCCAATGACTCCCAGACTCAAAGGCCTTAGGGCACCAAGTGAAGCCCACATACTCGGGCATCGTCTCAAGTTAACTTAATCAAAAACAAAGTCATATTACCATAAATAGAGATAGATTGAAAAACTCAGGGCTAGAAAACTTTGGAGTCACGATCCCCAAGTGCCTAAAGCCTCACATTTTATCAATCCATTACTCTACACACAATTTTTTTTTAATTTTTTTTAATTTTTTTGAATACTCATATTATTCATAAAAATCAAACCAGACTATGCTATTTATTATGGGACCCCAAAAATTCAAATTATTACCCCACAGTCTAGAGGACATGCATTGTGGCATTTTGATTTAATGGATGAAAATAAAAATAATGAAAATTTTCATTGGACAACCAAACTTCCAAAATAAATTCTTTTAAACTTAACCATGAATTAAATTAAGAGTCAAGGAAATAAGAGTTATTTGTTATGTAGTTTTAATTTGAGCAAATATGTTATTATATGAATGATAAAGGAATTTTACTTCTTTTTTTTATCATTGTTTTTTTTAAACAAACATTTTCTTTCCACACCCCCCAACTTAGAATGAAACTGTACCTAGTTTTGTAAAACTAAAATTAGAATGGGGTAGAGGAATAAAAGGGGAGTTCAATAAGGAAATTGAAATATGAGGATCATGGAATGAAGTAACCTGGTGGTTGAAGTTTCAAGTTCTTACCGCTCAAATTTAGTCCTTTGATATCCATGTCGCTTACAAAGTTCCCTAGTGGAAAAAGGAAAACAAACAAACAAAACAATATATATATATATATATAAGTAAAATATAAGTATATATATGAAAATTATAGAATAAGTAAGCACATTAAGCCGTAGGTCAGTGGTAAGCGCGCGCCCCTGTCTCCCTTCAGTCCTGGGTTCGAGTCCCCGCGGCTTCGCCAGTTGTGACGGGGTTTGCCCCACGGCCTATGGCGTGTCCCTTTTTTAATTATTATATTATTATTATTATTTTTTTCTTAACCTATAAAATAATAAAAATAAAACAAAATAAACTGATGATATATTGCCTTCTTTTTAAATTTCTGGGTAAGGTATTACTCAAGGATCACACCACGTGAAACAGATGAATATGGTGCTCCCCTTTCGTACCCATCCATACTCATAATAGAAGAATAGGTCAAAAGTATATTTTTTTATTTTTAAATATAAAAATGATTAATTAATCTTATTTAAAAAAAAGATGATTCAGAAGGATTAGAAACATAAAAACCACGGGTTGCCTCCCGTGCAACGCTTTGTTTAATGTCGTTAGCCCGACATAGGTCCTAAATTTATCAATTTTTCCCTAGTTCATAGATTGGCTCAATTAACTCAACATCTATTTCCTATTTATTGAATGATTCAATGAATGTTTTTAACCTTTGACCATTGACCTTGAAAATGTGACCACTAGTGGGATCTTGAATCTCTACTGCCCCATGGGGGTATACATGATGAACTATGAAAGGACCTGACCATCTGGACCTTAACTTTCCCGGGTGTAAATGAAGTTTTGAACTATACAAGAGCACATGTTTTCCCGATTCAAAATGTTTGACCTTGATATTTTTATATTGGTAGGCTTGAACTCTAGCTTTATTGATCCTTGAATTTTCATAAGCCTCCATCCTTAGTTCCTCCAGTTCATTGAGATCTAATTTCCTTTTTGTTCCGACCAATGAGAGATCATAATCCATTTTCTTAATTGCCTAAAAGGCCTTATATTCAATCTCCACTAGCAAATGGCATGCTTTACCATAAACCAACCTATATGGGGAAATTCCTAAAATGGTTTTATATGCGGTTCTATAGGCCCAAAGAGCATATAAGAGTTTCTCAGACCAATCCTAGAGGGGTTGACAGTTTTTTCAAGAATTTGCTTAATATCCCTATTCGCTAACTCAGATTGACCATTGGTTTGAGGATGGTATGCAGTGGACACTTTATGAGAAATACCATACTTTGACATGAGTGAAGAGAATGGGCGGTTGCGAAAATGGGTTCCTAGATCACTGATTATAGCCATAGGAATTCCAAATCGAGAAAATATGTTCTCTTTCAGAAATCGAATCACAACTTGATGATCATTGGACTTAGTGGGAATGGCCTCAACCCATTTTGAGACATAATCAACAGCTAAGAGTATGTAGAGGTATTCCTGAGAGTTTGGGAAGGGACCCATGAAATCAATTCCCCAACAGTCAAATATTTCAACCACTAAGATGAGAGTGAGTGGCATTTGATCACTTTTTGTAATGGACCTACTTGTTGACACCTAGGACAACTTTGACAAAATGTGTAGGAGTCCCTTGAAAGGGTGGGACAGAAGAGACCACATTGAAGAATCTTAGCAGATGTTTTCTTAGAGGAAAAGTGACCTCCACATGCCTCACTATGACAGGATTTAAGGATGGACTCTTGTTCAGATTCTGGAACACACCTCCTAATGAGTTGGTCAGGGCAGAACTTATAGAGGTATGGATCATCAAACACATAGTGTCTAACATCATAAAGGAATTTCCTTCGAGCTTGAGTCCCTAATAATTTTGGAATGACTCCTGTAACTAAGAAATTGGCTATGTTGGCATACCAAGGGCAGTCACTCACAGAGTATAGGTGTTCATCAGGAAATGAATCAGACACAGAAAGGTGATTTGAGTTGTCTTTGAATTCCATCCTAGAGAGGTGATCAGCTACAACATTTTCAACACCCTTTTTATCCTTGATTGTGAGGTCAAATTCTTGTAAGAGAAGGACCCACCTAATCATTCTAGCCATGGCATCTTGTTTTTGGAAGAGGTATTTTAGTGCAGAATGGTCAGTGAACATAGTGATGGGGGATCCTAAGAGGTAGGACCTAAACTTCTCTAAAGCAAACACAATAGCAAGTAACTCCTTTTCAGTAGTGGTGTAGTTTATTTGGGCATCATTTAAGGATTTTCTTGCATGAGCAATGACATAAGGAGTTTTATCACAGCGTTATCCTAACACAGCTCCAACAGCAAAGTCACTGGCATCACACATAAGTTCAAAAGGAAGGTTCAAATTTGGAGATTTCATGATGGGGGGAGAGGTGAGAGAGGATTTGAGGGTTGAGAATGAACCCTCACACATTTCTGTCCAAACAAATGGAGCATCCTTTACTAGGAGAGCACACAGGGGACAGGATATTGAACTAAAGTCCTTGATGAATCTTCTATAGAAACCAGCATGTCCTAAGAAAGACCTCACTTCCTTGACAGTTTTGGGTGATGGAAGGTGACGAATGATGTCAACATTTTCTTTATCAGCTTTAATCCCCCTACTCAAGACTAGATGGCCTAGAACAAGTCCCTCTTTAACCATGAAATGGCATTTTTCCCAGTTTAGGACCAGATTCTTTTCTTCACATCTTGACAAGACTCTCTCCACATTCTGCAAACATCCCTCAAATGTATCCCCAAACACAGAGAAGTCATCCATGAAGACCTCTAGAAAATCCCCTACCATGTATGAGAAGATTCCCATCACGCACCGCTGGAAGGTTCCAGGGGCATTGCATAACCCGAAGGGCATGTGTTTGAAAGCAAAGGTTCCGAATGGACATGTGAACGTAGTCTTCCCTTGATCCTCTAGGGAGAACTCAATTTGATTGTACCCCGAGTACCCATCTAAGAAACAGTAGAAGGCATGACCTTCCACTCTCTCAAGGACTTGGTCAATGAATGATAAGGGGAAATGGTCCTTCTTGGTAAAAGATTTTAGTTTCCTATAGTCAATGAAAACCCTCCATCCACTACTCACCCTTGTTGGAAGAATCTCTCCATCCTCATTGGTTATCACTGTGATTCCAGCCTTTTTTGGAACCACTTGGATGGGGCTCACCCACTCACTCTTAGCTATGGGATACATGATACCAGCTTTTAACAATTTCAGAAGTTCTTTCCTTACTACCTCCATGAGATTAGGATTGAGTCGCCGTTGAGGTTGGCAACATGGATTTGAATCAGATTCCAGAACAATCCTATGAGTCCTAATAAGTGGGCTAATCCCAGGAATATCAGATAGGGTCCAACCAATGGCTTTCTTGTATTTCCTAAGGACATCTAGAATCATCCTTTCATGATTGGATTCAAGAGAAGAAGAAATTACAATAGGATGTGTTTGATTGTCCCCTAGGAAGGAATACTTTAGTGCAGTAGGAAGTTCCTTCAATTCAAGATCAGGTTGGTTCAGGATTTCAGCAGAAGATTGGGACATTGGATCAAGATCAATTTTATTTTCTAAAGTTTTAGACAGGATTGATTCCCCACATGTATAATTTTCAGCTACTAGATTGGCTTGATCATATTTAGGGAAGGAAGTTTGATTGGTCTCCATGAAATTGGTTTCTTGAAAGGTTTCACTGATTTTTGGACCTAAGAATTCATCATAAGAGCAATTTGAAAACGATTCAAGCCAAGGAGATAAACTTCCTTCATATGAACAAAGGAAATCAATCTCATCTTGACTTAAACATTCATTATCAATGCTTCCTATCATGTTTACTTCATGAATGTCCTCATCATCCCCTATTTGTGAGCTTGCATTATAGATGTTCAAGTCTAGACTCATGTTCCCAAAGGTGATGGTCATGTTCCCATTTCGGACTCGGATAACAGAGTTGATTGTTGCAAGAAAAGGACGACCAAGGATGATTGGGGTTTGTTCCTTATTTCCTAAGTTTGGATGGTTGTCAAGGACAATGAAGTCAGTAGGTTAGATGAAGTTTTCAACCTTTGCCAAAACTTCCTTCAAAATCCCCTTTGGAACCCTAATGCTACGATCAGCAAGATGAAGTGTGACAGATGTGGGTTGAAGATCTTCTAGGCCTAACTGGCAGAAAACGACATAGGGGATGAGATTGACACTAGCACCTAGATCACACAAGGCCTTGACAACTTTGCTTTCTCCTAGTTCAACATTGATGTAAGGGCAACCTAGGTCTTTAAACTTAGGAGGAATGGTCCCTTGAATTATGGTACTCACATTAGCAGCCAAAAGGACTTGGTTTTTATGTGAAAATTTTCTTTTAAAAGTGCACAAGTCCTTAAGGTACTTTTAGTAGGCAGGTATGGTTTAGATGGCATCGAGAAGAGGAATGTTCAACTTGAATTGTGAGAAGATTTCCCTCAATGTTTCACTCAATTCAGGCTTGGTTTTCCCCCTCATGCGTTGAGGAAATGGAGCAGGTTGTGGGGTTGTTTGTTAAAGAGTTGTTTCCTTGACAATGTTATCAGTTTCCACAGTTTGATCTTGTGGTTCATTTGAATTTTCATCCAAGTTTGAATCTTTAGGTGGGTTCTGAATTAGTTGTTCAGGTTTCTCAATTGATTTCCCACTTCTTAAAATAGTCACAGCCTTTAGTTGTTCATGAGTTGTTTGAGTGCAACTTGACTCTCCCCTTGAAGTTGAGGATGGAACCGCCTGAGTAGGCATGGGTGCCTTTCCAGTTTTGATGGTTTGAAGTTATTTTTTAAGGTAAGAGACTTTTGAGTTCATCCTTTCCATTTGTTTTCAAAGTTGTTCTAGTAGGCTTTGTGGAACAGTTTGGGTTGGTGCTTGAGAAGATTGGTTTATCCCGGGGGGATATTTTGGAGGTGGGATGGTTTGTTGAAAGTGGACCAGTGGTTGTTGGTATTGGATAGGTTGGGTTTGGAACTGGTTATGGGTTTGGAACTGGTGGGGGTAAGGATTTTGTCCCTGTGGTTGACTAGGTTGTTGGTTATCTTTCCAGCGGAAGCCTGGGTGGTCGTTATACCTTAGGTTAAAGTTGTTTTGGTTTTGAGGCTTTTGAAAGTTCAAGGCATTTACTTCTGATGGGGGTCCTCCAAAAAGAACATCCTTGATGGATGGAATGGTTGGGCAATTTTCTGTCTTATGGTCATGTTTGTCACAAATTGTGCAAACAAGGTCTACAGTTTGGATTTCATGGACTTTCCTAAGGTCTATCTCTTCAACCTTTCTAGAGAGTGCTGCGAGTTTAGCCCTAAGGCTTTCCTCTTCTCTAAGTGTATGAATTATTGTAGTTATTTGTGGCTTTTCAGAATAAGGTGAATTTCTCCATGTTTGGTTTTGTTCAGAAAGGCTTTCTAGATACTCGTAAGAATCATTTGGGGCTTTGTTTTTAAAGGTTCCATTACACATCATGTCAATGAATTGTTTGTTCCCCGGACCCAACCCTTCATAGAAAATTCTCACTTGTTCAGGAATAGAAAAACCATGGTGTGGAACCATTTTTATAGTGTCTTTTAACCTCTCCCATGTTTCATAGAATGACTCTCCCTCTTTTTTAAAAAAGTTTTGGATACTCTTTTTTAAGTGCAATTGTTTTGTGGTGGGGAAAGTATTTTTTGTAGAATTATCTTTGTAGTTGGTCCCAAGAGTTTATGGATGATGGTCTCAAATTTTTTAGCCAATTTTTAGCTTGATCCTTTAAATAAAAAGGAAATATCCTCGTCTTAGCTGATTCTAGTTGATGTAGGGGACACATGGTTTCTACAATGTCATTGAATTCCTTAATGTGAAGGTAGGGCATCTCGGACTCCATTCCATGGAATGTGGGAAAGTGGTTTAGGACATGGGGTTTAAAGATATAGTTGGAATCTCCTAGGGAATTGTGTCTAATTCATGAGGGGTCATTGGTCCAAGAAGGTGTGAGGTAGTCATTCATGGTTTGATCCATCGCCTTCCCCAAGTTTGGGGCTGCCTCATTTGGGTTTCCATTTGGGTTTCCACCCGGGTTTATGAGTTGGTTTCCTTGAAGACCTTCCATTGAAATTGGCTCAATTTTGGACTCTAGAGTATTAGGAAGATTATTATCTAATGGAATGAGTTCCCTTGGTGTACTTGACTCCCCAACCCCAGGAATATCCACCCTAATTAGACGGTTTGATTGATCGCGGGTGTAGGCGGACATGCGCCAAAAGAAAAAAAACGAGAAAGGGACAAGATAAGAGAATTTGGATGAGAAAAGAAGAAATGGGGGAGAATAGAATGGGTGTTTAGATGACTTACTTTGTTCCCCGGTAATGGCGCCAAAATTTTATTCTCGCTCAAATTTACCCAAGAGATGAAGGTAGAACGGTCCTTGTAGTTTAGCTTGGGTTATCGAATCCTCAGAGACCTAAGAAGAAACCTATAGACACGTACATTCTATGGACTATTTTTGGCTATGAAGTGGCCAAATTGGGTTGATTTTATATTGGTTTAAAGGATAACTAAAAGATTTAAGTGAATTCAATTTAAAAGAATGAGTTGATCCTAGGTTATCGCTCGGGGTGGATTGGATGTATTTCCTTTTCAATGATTTCAATTTCTTATATTTGAGATGGATTCATTTAAGAAGATAAAACAACATCATCACTTACTGGTTTAATACCTACACCCTTTAATACTAATCACCTATACACTTGAAGGATCAAAGTTTTGAGCTCTTCAAGGTAAAGGTTTGTATTAGTACATGAAGTGTGTGGCCTTAAATTCAACAAGGACGATGGAGTTTAAAAATCATCAAATAAAAATATCAATTAAGAAAGTGATTATATATTAATGGGGTGATAAATAACATCCAATCCAACCCCTTTATAATCCCTTGGATCAACCCATAAGTGGTTTATCCCTCCATTGATCCCATGGTTTCAATGGAAGCGGAAAGTAGACTCATGAGGGAGGAAATGGAGAAGTAAGAAAACAATAAAAATAAAATGATCACTCCACCGTTGTGTGAATAATTTCAAAAGGTTTGGTGTGAATAAATCCAAACCTTGAGGAAACGGTATAAAAGTGAGATGTAGAACAACAGAATAAGAGGAGAAGAAGAACTTTTATTAAGAAACTAAAGTGAATTGAACAACTTACATGTGAAAGACAAATTTGAGACAACAAAATTGCAGCATAACATTACAATTGAACAAAGAACCAAAGATCCTTCAATCCTCCAACAACATTGCCTTAAATAGGAATTTTTGAGACCTTGGGTCGACCCTCCAACAGTCCAAGTCTCCTCAATTAATTGTGGTAGGCCATAGGTGGGTGGAAAGTAAGGGAGAGTTGATTTTTCCACCCTTGACCCGAGGTGGCAGCCAGCTTTCCTTCACCGAACAGACGCATCTGTAAGACCTTTTAGATGGCCGAATCAGAGTAAGACATAGATGAAGAAAAATGGATATCCGGACGTCTTCTAACCTCCTGTAAAATTTGGGCTCATTCGGAGTTGTGGATTCCGAGTTATGATCAATTTAGTAGGATGTTTTTCTGGGCCGCAGAATCTGGCCCAGAATTGTATCTCTAACTTGGGACGCCTCAATGGCTACCATAGAGGACGAATTAGCATTGGATCATGAAGAGTGATTTGTTCCTATACATGTATTCTAGCATCACACAAAATTTGGGATTCATTGGGTCTGTATGTTGGGTCCCACAGTCTCATAAGTGGTCTGGTTTCCAATTTTCCTTCTCTTAGAATTGCTTCCATTCATCTCCAAATATCTCCATCATCGTTTATGAATCATCCATTGATCCCTGAATAAAAAATGTTAAAATTTAAGTGTAGATAAAGTTACCAAAATATCAAATTAAAATATTGATAATTACATTCCTTAGAATCAGATGACTCATTGGGCCTAAATTAGTGTATATTAGGCATGAAGTGCACAAATGATGAGAATGGATGTTCATAATGAAAATGCACTAACTCAGGCCCATAAGATCAAAAATGAATATTTAATACCATTAAAATGTAATTAAAATATATGTTTTTATTGGATAATCACCACCCCAGTTGCACTCCTAGAAATTGGCCTCTCCCTGCCCAAGAATCCAATGGGAGTGACGTCAGAGCAAGGGCACCTGATCACGAATAGAACTCCAGAGAGGAGAGGGCTTCCTACCATTTTACCTAAGGACAAAGTCATAATTCCCTCTGATGAAGCGGCCCCATAAAGACCGACCATCAATGAACTCCTGGGCTAGTTTACCTTGCAGAAAAAACATAGACTCCTCTAAGATTCTCACATTAAAGTTGCCAAGATCTAGGGGCTTGTCCAGCTTATTCCAAGAGGCCCATCTGCATTTGTTGTCACCATGAGTTTCCAAAAGAAATGAGTTTAAAAATGAATCCAGAAATTTGATGACAGACCTTGGAACCTTAATAATAGACAATATGTGCATGGGAATGGAGGACAACACACAGTTATCAGAGTGATCCTACCCCCAAAGGAGAGGAACCAGTTCGTCCAGTTATTGATTCGGCTTGTGATCCTGTTAGAGAGATCCTCGAAGAAATGGACCTAGATCCTCCCCAGGGCAAGGGGATCCCCCAGGTAGGTTAAGGGGAAAAATTTCTCATGGATTCCAATAATGTTTTCGATGGAGCTCTTGCACCTTCTTGGGCAGCTTGAAGGTAGAAAGATGCCATTTTTTTGCCAGTTGATTAGTTATTCACTCCACTTGGCATAAGAGTCCATGATCTTCATGAACCCTTTGATGGAGGGGATCCTACCATTTATGAAGAAAATTAGTTCATACTCAAAAAAAGGTGAGAGACACTGGGGACATGGGAACCGTAGTGAAAGGGACAAATAGATCCTTGTTGCATGGCTAGGGAGAAGTGTCTGCTAAGGGCGTCTTGGGCTAGAATGAAAAGGGTCGGGGAGAGAGGGTCCCCCTGGCATAAACCCCTGAACGACTTGATGACGCCACACTATTTCCTAAAAAGTATATTGTTAAACCAGGCCAAGCTGCAGCAACAGAAGCATATATCAATAGCGACCTTAGAAAACCCCATGCACCTCATGGCACTGGTGATAAAATTCCACTCCAGACGATCATACGCTTTGTCTAGGTCAAGCTTAATGTTTACATTCGAACTCATAAACTTCCTGTTGATGTCCCGAACAATCTCATGGGAAACCCCAATAGCCCATTGGATTGATCTCCCTTTGACAAAAACATGTTGTTCCTTAGCGATCCATTGATTAGTGAAGTTACCAAGCCTGTTGTTAATGATGGTAGCCATGACCTTGTATACAAAGTTACACAAGATGATGGGCTGGTATTACAAGATAGAGGAAGGAGAGCCAACCTTGGTGATCAAAAGCATGGTGGTTTCACTGGCTATCCGTGGGAGAGAGCCACCTCTGAAGAAGTCTTGGATGGCCTCAGAGAGGTCTTTCTTTATGATGTTCTAATAGGAAATGAAAAAGGAGCCTAAAAAGCCATCTGGGCCAAGTGCACTATCGGGGTTGAGGAGATTCACTATGCCCCAAATTTCCTTCTCATTTGGGATATTTCTAAGAATATCATTAGCCTGACTGGTAACGCTCCAGGGGATTGAGTCAAAGATCTTCACCTGCCCGAAAGGGTATCCATCCTGGAAGCGAGGGTTAGGATCACATAAGAGGTTTTTGAAGTTGAAAAAAACCATACTTCCAAGTAACCCCAGGTCACTGGTAAAAGATCCGTCCATGAGCCTGATGTTGGGAACGTGAGCCTGGTGCTTCTCCTTTAAGCAGGCGTGGAAGTAAGCAGTGTTCTGATCCCCCTCTCTAAGCCAGGAGACATGACCACTTTCACAGAGACGCCGCTCCTGTTCCAGAATGATCTCATTGAGTTGTTGTTTCTTGAGGCAAAGGTTGGAAAAGGCATCGTCATCCCATCGATCTTCCAAGTAAACTTCAATACTCTCAATGTCTTTGGTAATGTCATCTTTTTCCGAGTGGTTAGGTTCAAGGGAGGAAGACGAAACCAGGAAAGATCCACTGTCTCCAAAAATCTTGGGTTATGAGTCCATGCGTTGGAGAAGGAGAACCACCTCGATCTCAGGGGACCCTGTATCATGAGAAGAAGGGGGTGGGGGGAGTGGTCTGATAGTCCCCAAACCAAGTGAGATACCTCAGTGTTCTAAAAGGCCAAGATAGCTTGAAGGTTACCCAGGCAACGGTTGAGTATGCACAAGGTCCTCGTATTCGCTCATTGGTTGTTGCACCATATGAATTTTTCTCCTGTGAAGCTGAGGTCAAGAATCCCCTCACGTGAAATGAAGGAGGAGAAGGCCAACCTTTCATTTCAGGGGAAGGAGAAACCACCTTTCTTTTCCAAGGCATTCATGATTGAGTAGAAATCACCACCCACTATCATTGGTACCTCCCCCAAGTTGAAGAGGCTGAGATCTGATCAGAGATGCTCCTGCTGATTAGCGTCACACTTGGCATAAACAAAGGAGAAAAAGAAGGTGAGGCTTCCATCCATCACTTTAACTGAGAGATGTTGATCAGATGACGCCAACAGATCGACCCTCAAGCTAGAATGCCAAAACATCCAGATGTGGTGGTTAAGCGGGTCTCCATGCATAAAATAGTGCAATCCAATCCTTTTAGAAAACTCACCAATATTGGAAGAGCACTATTTGGGATCCAGGACCACAACAATAGAAACAGTGAATTTAGACCTCTCAGACGATAGAAAGTCCGTCTTCACTCTGGACCCAAGGCCAAGAGAATTTCAAATGATGAGCGAGATCATTGGATGAGGGTGTACTTGGTACTGGCTCTGGGAGGTGAGGGCATTTGGCTTGGCTCCGATGAGTAAGCATGAGCAGCTTTGGTTTGAGATCTGGTGAGCATTCTCTTAGGGGAGGTTTTGTGGGAAAGGGGCAAGCTAGTAGGGTTAATGAGGTTGAGGTGAGATCAGCCACTTCTCTTGGTAAATTGGCTCGGAGGGGAGAGATTCTCCACAAGAGATAAAAACTCAAAAGAGTTGGCTGTGGGAAAAGGTGAACAACTAGAGACTGGTGACTGCAACTGGGCAGGAGCGCAAGGCTTAGCCATGGCTAGGGGGAATATCCATAGGAGAGGAGGCCGATGAAAAAGGAACCAGATCCAAGTAGGGGAGAGGAGGGGGAGGAGAGGGGGTAAGGAGGGGCCGCACTCAATCAGGGGGGCCATGGGAGGGAATAGGAGTGAGGTCGAGGTGGGAGGGACGGGAATAAGAACCATGCATTGGGGGGGGGGTGGAAGGATGTGTTGCCATGGATGTGACAGATAGAAGAGCCGTTGGGACCAATCCAGCGTGTCCTCTACGTGGAGGAGAAGCTGGGGTGGGGCCGTGATGAAAGGTCCAAAGCCACACAAATGTGGGTGGAAGTAGTGTCAATCAGGCGTAGGTTCCAGTCATCCGCACACAGGAACTCAGCAAGGGAGTTCCCGATCTCTTCTAGAAAGCCCAGGTTCTGAAAAGGTAAGGGGAGACCCAGGAGGGTGACCCATACCGCATCAATCAGAGATTCCCAGCCTTAGTGGATGTACAAGGACCACCTGAAGAGATGAAAGCGCCACTAGTTGATGGATCTGGGGAACCTTGCCCTGGCATTCACAAAATCCTTACAAGATTCCAGGAAAATTAAGAAGGTCTTCTTGCTGAGATCCAAAACCCTTGCAGGTAGATCTAGTCCCCAACTGCAAACAAAATTCTGGAAGAGACCTAGTGGAGGTTTTTCAACCCCAAACCGGTCGATGAGCGACCATCGGAGCTGCAAGGAAGCCTCCTTGAAGGAAGAAGGTGGCAAGGATAGGACAAGTATGCTGTCCTTTAATTCCACACTGGTGGGCTCCATATGGACCTCCGGAAATTGGAAAGGGGGCTGCAAGGGAGGAGATCGGAGTAGGATCTCCTTTAGAGAGGGATTTTGTCTAGCGTTATCTAAGGACACAGAGGGGGGCAGTCTATCGGCTCCGGTGGGGGAGGAGGAATCTGTTGGCTATACAAGCCGAGAAATATGAGAGGAAGAATGGAATAGGTAGAATATTGGCACACAACACAAAGAAGCTTTCAAGCTTTTCACAATTTCACACAACTTCACAATTTTCACACTTTTAAATTTCAGACTACAATTACATCAATTTATATACCCACAACATTAAATTCCTAGCATTTATGTTGGTACAAAGAAAGACCAAAACATTAAATACAGAGAATCTATGACGGTACAAGGAAAGACCAAAATATTAAATGCAGAGCATTTATGACAGTACAAAGATATACCAAATCTTTAAATGCAGAGCATTTAAATTCATTCAAAGAAAATAAATGGAGGTGGACCCATGGAAAAAATGTGCAAGTAATAAATGACACCGTAGACAGCTTTGACTCATGTTTTTGGTTTGCAATTCCAACAATCCCCTTCAAACAAAAACCAGATTCATTCCGAGCATCATTATGAGTCTTTTGAATACATCTGTCAGTAATGCCTTTGTGAAAATATCAGCCACCTGCTCCGTAGTATGACAATATTCCAATTTTATCATTTTCTGCTTCACATGATCTCGCAAAAAATGGAATCCGGTATCAATGTGTTTGCTTCTTCCATGTTGCACTGGATTTTTGGCAAGTTCAATTGCCAAATTTTTATCCACATATATGACTGTGGATCCATCCTGTGGATGCTTCAACTCCTTTATTATATTTCTCAACCAGATTCCCTCACAAATAGTGGATGATGCCGCCACGTACTCTGCTTCACATGTAGACAAGGTGACCACACTTTGCTTCCTTTAATTCCACGTGAAAGCAGTCGATCCAAGAAAAAATACATACCCAGTGGTGATTTTTCTTTCATCTTGGTCACCTCCCCAGTCACTGTCTGAGTATCCATGCAGATTTTCTTCTTCATTGTATGGATAAAAGAGACCAAAATCCACCATTCCTTTAACATACCTGAGGATACGTTTTGCTGCTAACCAGTGGGACTCTTTTGGTGCTTCCATGTACCTTCTTAGAAGCCCAACACTATAGACAATATCAGGCCTTGTGATTGTGAGATACCTCAGGCTTCCAATTAGACTCTTGAACAGAGTCGAGTCAACACTTCTTCCTTCTCCATATTTTTTCAGTTTTAAGCTCATTGCCACATGTGTGTTTACAACATTGCAATTAGCCATCTTGAATTTTTCAAGCAACTACCTCTTCTAAGAAATATAGATGCCTCCATGTTGTTGCTTTACTTCTATGCCCAGAAAGAAGGACATGAGACCTCCATCGGTCATCTCTAACTCCTTGAACATAGCCTTCTTGAAATCATCGAACATCTTTCAACTATTCCCTATAAACAGTAAATCATCAACATACAAGCATGCAATGATTATTCACCATGATCATTCTTCTTGATGTAAACTGCATGCTCATATGGGCATTTGGTGAAGCCGTTCTCTTGAAGATAGCTGTCAATGCGTGCATTCCAAGCACGAGGAGCCTGCTTCAACCCATAAAGAGCTTTCTTTAGTCGATACACTTTGTCTTCCTCCCCTTGCATAACAAAGCCTTCAGGCTGGTCTACATAGACCTCTTCCTCTAGAATTCCATTCAGAAATGCAGACTTCACATCCAATTGGTAGATCATCCAACTGTGATGAACAACAAGAGAGATAATCATTCTCACCATGTCAAGGCAAGCAACAGGAGCGAATACTTCTTCATAGTCCACCCCATACTTCTGTTTGTACCCCTTTGCTATGAGCCTTGCCTTGTAGCGATTGATTTCACCATCAGCATTTCGCTTGATCTTGTACACCCATTTGACACCAATGGATTTCTGGCTATTAGGAAGTGCGGTCAGCTCCCATGTGTCATTTTTCTCTATGGCGCGAATTTCTTCTCCCATATCCATTCTCCAACATTCTTCCCTTGTGGCTTCCTGAAACGTCAGAGGCTCATGATCTGCATGCAGGAAAAAAAGATTTACCTCTTCGGTTTGTTCATAAATGTCGCTTAAGATTTTCATCTTTATGGGCGCCATGGGTGAGGATGAGCTTGCCAAATTTTGACTTGATGGAGTCCTTTCAGGAGTGATGGAATGTCCTCCTGGAATCCTGTGTACTGATGATGTGCCCGGGGAAGGTGTTGCTGGCGTTTGCTCTTGATGATCACGCCTTTCTTCAGGATCTTTTATTTCGATTGGAATCTCTTTGTTTGGTTCTTCATCATTCCATTTCCAAGCTTCTTCCTCGCTAAAGACCACATCTTTACTCACCACTAATTTATTGGTTAGTGGATTGTAGAGTTTCTAGGCTTTAGACTCTTCACTGTAGCCAATGAAGATGTAATTTTCACCACGATCATCAAGCTTCCTTCTTCTTGCTTCTGGAACTTGAGCGTAGGCAACACACCCGAAGATTCTTAGGTGTGCTACGCTCGGTTTGTATCCACTCCATGCCTCTTGTGATTTCATGTTTCTGACGCTCTTGGTTGGACACCGATTGAGCAGATATGAAGTACATACCACTGCTTCTGCACAGAAGTTCTTTGGCAAGCCTTTCTCTTTCAGCATGGTCCTCGTCATGTTGAGGATGGTGTGATTATTCCTTTCTGCAATTCCATTCTGCTGTGGCATGTAAGCAGTAGTATATTGTTGCTTGATGCCTTGTTCCCTGCAAAAATCTTGAAAAACATTTGAAGTGTATTCCCCACCTCTGTCAGATCTGAGAACATTGATTCTATAACCACTTTCAGCTTCAACACGAGCTTTAAACATTTTAAATATCGCAAATGCAGAAGATTTTTCTTTGATGCAACACACCCAGAGTTTCCTGCTAAAATCATCAATGAAGGTAATAAAATACCTATTACCTCCAAGTGAGGGTGTTTCAAGCGGTCCTCAAATATCAGTGTGAACTAACTGAATTGGTTTATTTTCTCTTCTAGACATTCCACTTGGGAAGGATTTCCTTTGTTGCTTGCCGAGTGTACACGCCTCACACACATGATTTGGAACTTCAATTGCCGGAAATCCGCGCACCATGCTTGATTATGATAGAATTTTAAGCCTGCTAAAATGCAGATGTCCAAATCGCAGATGCCGTCTCCATGAGTCATTTTTCATGGGTCCCAAGAGACACTCCTCGGACTTTGTGTTGATTCACAGCGGAAACATGTGATTCTTCTCCATTTGGACTTGAGCAACAAGTCTCCTGTGAGAATCCCTTATAGGCAAAGAAGAATTTTCCAAGTGTATGACATACCCCTTCTCAAGAAGTTGGCCGAGACTGATGATATTATTTTTCATACTTGGTACGTAATATACATTAGAAATGTAATTCGACTCTCCATTATTCAGATAGATTTTGATATTACCTTTGCCTCTCACGGGTACCTTGGATGAGTCGCCAAAACTCACGTCGCCACGAACTTCTTCGGTGAGTTCCTCGAACAGTTGTTTGTTACCACTCATGTGGTTTCTTTCACCCATGTCGAGATACCACACATCAGGGTGTTCACATGCATTTTCTTGTGCGAGGAGGAGTGTGGTACCTTCTTCTTCATGATGAGATGCTTCAACATAGTTGGATCGTTCATCATGATCCACTTTGCTCCAACAATTAGACGCATAATGGCCAAATTTCTTACAGTTGTGGCATTGAATGTTCTTTGTGTTTCCACGACCACGCGTGAATCGTCCTCCACCATTCCCTCTTCCACGAAAGCTGGTAGGATTTTGTTGCTTTTGTTGATGGCTTGGATAATATCCACGCCCTCTTCCTCTTCCATGATGACCGCCTCATTTCGTGTGGCCATTCTTTTGTTCTTGTAGAGTCAACTTGGACTCCAAGGCATGCTCTATTGTTGAACCAGTATTCTTTTGCATCCGTTGCTCATGCACTTGCAACGACCCCATCAGTTCTTCAATGGACAGTTTCTCCAAATCCTTTGATTCATTGATTTCCACAACCACATGCTCAAACTTGGTTGTGAGAGATCGAAGTGATTTTTCGATAACTCGAATGTCCTCCACTTTTTCACCATTACTTTTCAAATTGTTAAAAATAACAATTAATCTTGAGAAATAATCAGAGATGCTCTCACCTTCTTTCATGTGCGCCGATTCAAATTCCGCTCTTAATGTTTGAAGACGTAAATGCTTCACTCGATCAACACCTTTGAAGACGGTGGAAAGGGTATCCCAAGCTTGCTTTCTTGATGTTTCTTCGGCAATCTTTTCGAACATTGATTCATCCAACCCTTGATAGAGGAGGAATAACACCTTGTTGTCTTTCTTTCTTTGATTTTTGAGGGTCGCCTTTTCTTCATTCATGAAAGCAGCTTCTTCCGCCGTAGTGGGTACAACATACCCGTCGGTAATGATCTCCCATAATTCTTGTGACCCGAATAACGCCTTTATTTGGATGCACCACCTTTCGTAGTTTTCCTTATATAGCTTCGGAACTTGCTGCTGGATTGCGGCCATCTTAAAAAAAAATTGGAGGATCTTGGTAACTTGGCTCTGATACCAGTTTGTTGGCTATACAAGCCTAGAAATATGAGAGGAAGAATGGAAGAGGTAGAATATTGGAACAAAACACAAAGAAGCTTTCAAGTTTTTCACAATTTCACACAACTTCACAATTTTCACACTTTTAAATTTTAGACTAAAATTACATCAATTTATAGACCCGCAAAATTAAATTCCTAGCATTTATGTTGGTACAAAGAAATACCAAAACATTAAATACAGAGAATCTATGACGGTACAAGGAAAGACCAAAATATTAAATGCAGAGCATTTATGATAGTACAAAGATATACCAAATCTTTAAATGCAGATCATTTAAATTCATTCAAAGAAAATAAATGGAGGTGGACCCATGGAAAAAATGTGCAAGTAATAAATGACACCGCAGGCAGCTTTGACTCATGTTTTTTGTTTGCAATTCCAACAAAATCACCACCACAACGTTCAAAGACAACAAGGGCGCGTGCCACACGTTCTCAAAATTAGAAACCATATTTTCTTGTTACAAAGTTTCACACAATTATTGGATTACATGGAGTGTATATTGCATACATGTCATGTAGTCTACATATGTTAGTGGTATAAATCACATAATTTGTGTTGTCATTATACCTGGTCAAACAACAAGAGACTGAAAACCTAGAGCATCTTTAATATACATGATGTGTATATGGTGCACACAATGTTTAGGTCATCAATTCCCAAATCATATATACACTTCGATTCCTCAATATTTATCTAGACAAACAATATTAGATATACATGACATGTAGCTGGAGGCACACATTGTAGACTTTCGCCCGAGAACAAGCTGAGTCTATCAGCGGGTTGTATGGGCACACAAAATTCGGATCACATGATGTGTAGATGGAATGTACACACTATGTAATCTGTTGATATACATATTAAAGATCCATATGAGTATCTCGAGCATACAATAAGAAAATACACAATGTGTAGCTAGAATGTACATGCCATGTAGTATGGTCAATTCAACATGTAAAATACGTCACACCCCAACCTTGTATTTTCTTTTTATTTTATTATTTTATTAGTGATTGGGTTTTTTGGTTGAGGTTTGGGTTGAGTTCTCGGTTTGAATTTTGTAATTTTAGAAGTTATGGGTGAGTTTTTGGCCTATGCCCAGTTTAAGGATTAACCATGCAGCCTATTGAGGTAGAGGGTGTTTTCAGCTCAATTTCTTCTTATATAGTTTGACTTGCATGGTTTGGGTAAAACCATGCAGGTCCAAGGAGAAACCATGTGTCTTTAGGGTTAGTGTTTGAGGCATGGATCATGGTTTGCGCATAGTTAGAGGAAACCATGTGGAAATCATGCGAGGGATTCTAAAGTTTGGGCAGTTGAATTTTGCATATTTGGCGCACAATTTCCCAAAATGTGTGGCCAAACCATGAAAGGTTCATATTTTTTCTAGTAGGGTGTGAATGATTGGTGCACAATTTGTTAAATTGTGCATCCTAACCTTGCAAGTTACCCATATTTCTTAAAACTTGAAATTCCAAGTTTTCCCTCTAATGTTTTAACCTTAATTCAGGGTTTCCTCCCTCTTGGATCATTTTTGGCACACAAAGGGGATCCCAAGCTCCCTTACCCATTTCTACTTCCCTTGTTGGTGCTTCTCATTCAGATCTAAGGTGAGTTCTTGTGATTTTTTTCATTCTTTTCTTCTCCCCATCTCCTCACTTAGTTTCTTGGTATTTTCTTAGTGGGTTATCTCTCAACCGAATCCTAAGGGTTAGAGTTTATGTGTGGTTCAATTTATTTGATATTATGGTGTGAATATTGTATCTTGGGAGGTATTCTTCCTTCTCTAAGAGTTTCATTTCATTCAAACATTTTTGAGATAGGTGTTTCCATCCATTTCATTTCTAGAACACTCCATTTGATGCTTGTATGTTTCTAAGTAATTTATAAATGCGCTTTACATGCTTGTGATGTGTTTTTTTGGTTTATTTTGGTGCTTTTATATTGGTGAAATTTGGAAAAAATTGGTTTTAAAGGGTTTCTTGAGTTGTGTCTCTGTAGAAATGCACACAAGGTGTTCTATAAAATTTCAATTGATCTTTTAAAGTGTAATTGGGTGCTTGAGGTGGCGTTTTACCTTAGTTATGTTTTGGTATCATGGGTGGGTTGTAAATTGGGTATTGTATGTATGAATTGGTGACTATTATGCTTTGATGCTTATGTGTGGCTTGTAGTAATTGGTGGTAAAAAAGTGGTGTTATTGAAAAAAGATTTTGGGTGCTTTCATGGATACTTGAAGAGTTTTATTGGATGTTGGCACATCCATATGTGCATGGGGTTCACATAGGGATGGGAAAACAAATGAAAACGTCCCTTGAAAGTGATATTTTCTTTAACCCTAGTTTTTCAAAGGCTTCTCCTCCCATTCATCTTCCATTTTATTTTCTCTCTCTATTATCTCAAATGGTTCTTCAAGTTATCGTTATTTCCAAAATGGTTCCTTGACTTATAAATGATGACTTGGTGATTTAAGTGGATTTAAATGTGGTTTCAAATGTGTTATATAAGGCTTGGAAAGTTTGGAAATTTGAGGTGTGTTTAATAAATAAATGGTGTAAAGGCCCGTTTGGCACTTTTTGAGTTTGTGGTGGATTTTATCTTGGATTTTGGTAATAGTATGGAGATGGGTTTTCAAGTGGATTTAAATTTGAAACTTTAAAGGCCCATTTGGTACTTTTTGTTGTCTTGGGAAAGTTTGTTTTGATGTGATGTGATGTGAATGCCCGGTTGGTATTTTAAAATGGTTTGGAAAATTATTTGAAAGTTGATGTGATGTGAAGGTCCGATTGGAACTTGTGTATGGTTTTTCATGTGAGATGGGCACCACTATGGTGGATCCTCCGAAGAGTGGGTCATCACATAGGTGGTGTTGGTGTTTGGGATAGGCAAGAATAGTGGTAGTGGGTTTTAGTTAAACCACACATGTTAGGACATCCCAATTCACTGTGAACTATTATCATGGGATTCTTGGGAGTCATCTAGAGGGTGAGTGAAAATTGATTTTTGACCTCAATCAGACAGTTTGGTACCCCCTGGATTTGATGAGGCCAGGTGGGACGTGCCATGGTATTGACTAGTTTAGAGAGGCTAGTTGGTTATTGATTATGGAGCTACACCATACGTCGATAGGTGAGTCAGGACTAAGTACATCTATGGATTGCTTCTAGATATTTTTAGGAAAAGACCATGATTGACTATCTGTATGTTTTTTTTACTTTTGCTGCATGTTGTATATTAGCCCTACTAGTTCATGCTTACTTGATCTAGTTTCCTTTAATTTTATCTTATCCCCTTTTTATCATCGGAAATGGATTTGGGATTAGGTTTTGATTTGGGAGTGGTATGTTTTGAAATGAAAAACTATTTTAAGAAGGGAAATATGCATGTGTTTTTTAAGGGAATTTGTGGAAAACTATGTTTGGTTGTTTAAAATGATTAAAAAATATTATATAAATGTATTTAAAACTAGTTTTATAGACTATTTTGAGAAAGGAAATACATGGAATCTATGGTGATTACCTACTGATCTGTTTATGATCACGCCCTACTTGTGCCACTCAGTATCGGTAGACCCGATTTGTTTTCAAGGTGTAGGTTTTTGGTTCAAGTGTGTGCCTTTGGATGGTATTATGGTTGGTGGTGACCTGGAGGTCACATGGAGACCGTGTTAACAAGGGTTGGTTTTAGTTTTGTATCTAGTTTTTTGTGTTCAACAACTATTGTATCTAGATTAGTTTGTGTATCTATTGATGTTTAGTTATTGGTTATGTTACATTCTATTTTTGGTTATTTTGATATTTTTTTGGGAATAAATCATTCCCATTTAGATTATTTTGATTTCTGACACAAGTTTCTAGCCCATGGGAATCGGGAACACCTTTCAGGCCTAGTCTCGGACTAGGTCGAGTGTCGATTTGGATGGAATCCTGGCCTGGTTCATGAAAAAATCCCTAGGCATGTTACACTAATACACAACAATAGAGGTACATGACATGTAGTTGGATCGTACATTCCGTGTAGTCTTCCAATTACTTGCAGAATTAAATTACATTAAATTAAAAATTGAAGCATTACAACCTTATTGATTTTATTGGCACTTTAAGTGTTAGACAATTTAATAAGGGTTTTAAAGATTTTTAAATACTCAATTAATTTATTATAATAGATCTATAACTATTTGTTCTGCCATTTATTTTCCATCAATGAATTTATGATGGTTATCTCAAAATGAATTCAGTTGTTCATTAAGATGAAAGGGAATTAATTAATTTATTAATACAAGTGTTCTTATCTCAATAATAAATAACGAATTTATTTTTGCATATACGCTGCATATATGATCATTAATGAGCTAGACCAAGACCAGTGTATGTGTTGGAATTTATTTAATTTAATTTATTGCATGAGTTTGCAATTATTTATTATTAAATTAAATTTAATGGATAGTGAGTCATACCTCCCTCCATTATTATGTAGGACACGCATTTCCAACAATATTTATGTAACCCCCTTTAACTAATACTTTGGTTCCCATCACCTACATGTGAGTTATAAATACTTGTAATTAATGGATATTACTAAGGCATGTAGAGGTAGTTCATGATGGAACCATAATGATGCCAACCCAGGTGTAATACAGGTGGATAGGTGGAATGCTGTAACTCATGCCAAGACCAACAATAATATTTATTTCCCATAGGCCATATATTGATTTAATATTCACTCATTAAATAAACCATTAGATAAATATCATAAACAAGTCATTTAATTAATTAATTAATTCTGTCTATGCAATTATTTATTTTATAGATGCATGACCATGATCACATAAATAAATGAATTAATCTGTAAAGACAAAATTCAAATAAATGGATTTTGTGTAAATGTTTTATCCAAAATGGTTAATTAATTAAGTAACACCCACTTAATACTAACAAGGAATGTAAAGGATTAAATACAATAAAAAAAGATAATGAGAGTGAGATAGAATTTTATGAAGATGAGGCTCAAGGTATACAAGAGTTGGTATAGGAGCAGGTTCCAAAAATTCCCATAGAAGAAGAAACTATTCCAGATACATAAGTACCATGTAGGAGTACAAGAGAGGTTAGAGAACTAGAACAATATGGTTTTCTAGTCTCCAAGGATAGTGACTCATTATTAGTTGATAAAAATGATCCTCTAACCTATAGAGAAGCAGTAAGTGGAACAGATGTTTCCAAGTGTCAAGAAGTCAAGAATTCTGAAATGGATTCCATGTACCAAAACCAACTCTAGATTTTGGTAGATCCTCTAGTGGATGAAAAGCCTATTTTTTGAAAATGGGTATTCAAAAAGAAACTATACATGGAAGGACAAGTAAAATACTATAGGGCATGACTGGTTATAAAAGGCTTTAAATAGCATTAATGCATTAACTATGACAAAACCTTTTCACCAGTTGAAATAATGAAATCCATAAAAATCATACTTTCAATTGTGTCTTACCATGACTATGAGATTTGGAAAATGGATGTCAAAATAACCTTCCTTAATGAGAACCTTCATGAATATGTCTATATGACACATTTTAAAGGGTTTGTGACTCCAATGGATTCCAAAAAGATATAAAAATTGAAAAATACATACATGGATTAAAGCAAGCATCTAGGTCATAGAAAATTCATTTTAATAAATCCATAATAGAATTTGGTTTCATAAATAATGAGTGTGATCCTTGTATCTACAAATGGTTTAGAGGGAGTGCATTCATTTTCTTAATAGTATATTTTGATGACATATTACTCATTGGAAACAAAATACCAGTCTTATAGTGTAATGGCCCGGACCTCTCCGGCCCATTCCTTTGTCGAAAGGAAGGACATGAAGTGTTCTGGAGGGTAGAATGGACTTTTCCCACACTTTTCTGAATTTTGTAACTACACACCGTGTAGTGTGAGTACACGCCATGTACCACCTTGCTGGGTATACCCCGTGTTGAAGTCGTGTCCTTGTCGTGTGAAATAAATGAGTACACGCCATGTAGCCCATACTACACGCCGTGTAGTGTCTCCCCGCATATGCGTTACCCTCAAACAGTGTGTTGACCAGTCAATAGTCGTGTGTTGTGTTGAAGTCGTGTCCTTTCCGTGTGAAATAAATGAGTACACATCATGTAGCCCATACTACACGCCGTGTAGTGTCTCCCTTCGTATGCGTTACCCTCAAACCGTGTGTTGACCAGTCAACGACCGTGTGCCACATTGATGGCTGTGTTGGAAGCCGCGTGGCGACCGTGTGAAATGGCCAACTACACACTGTGTACTAGAAAGTACATGCCGTGTACTTTAGTTTTTCTCTCCTATAAAAGGAGGGGGCCTCTCCTTCTTTTCAAATCACTCCTCTCCTCCCCTCTACTTTAATCAGAGCTCTCCCAAGAGACTCCGAAGCTCTTTTCTTCCATAACTTCTTCGTTCGAGATCCGATTTACGATCCTTCAGTGGCCACAAGATCATAACGATGAGGCTGAACTTCTGAACATGGAACTGTTGTTTCCCCTCGGCCTTTCCTTCCCAGCTTCCAACTGTGGAGGTTTTTCCGGGTTTTGACAAAAGCGATGGACACCGACGGATGTCTTCTAAAACTGATCTGGGGGAGCGTTGTGATCAGAACCTGTTGAGGTAGGGATCTTACCTTCGTCTCTCTAAATTGTGCATCATGCGGGGTGTGTGTCCTCTTGTTTACGTGAAACACATTTTAACCGGTTTAATAAAGATAATAACTGGATTATATAATGGGGATGGGAAGTTTGTGAATTCAGTTACATTATTTATATCCTGTGATATTATGTTGTGAATTTTTTTTTTTTTGCAAATCACTTTTTTTGGATTTTTTTAAAAGCCGGTTTAAGGGGTATCTGGTTCCCGAAGACCGCGAATTCAAATTTCAAAAACTAAACATCATAATCACCCTTCAACTCGATTCACGTGCCTGCCTCGAAGCGGACGCCCATCGCATCGGCGTCAGATCCATCTGACTCCCATCATCACAGTGCCGGAAAGCCAATCTCGCCGTCGTCACACCGGGGTCAACTCCAGTTCAGATCACCGGCGTGCCCATCCCGGAGCCCGTCGTCGCCGAAGTAACACCATCCTCCCCTCCTCTATCCTCAACGAGACCGCATCCCTCAACCACCAGCTCAGAAACTGGTCAGAAACACCATTTCACCAGAAAACAACCACGTTCATAAACCAAAACACATCCATTTTCATCCGTGAAACCAATAAACGCTCGCAAAGCAGATTGCGAGAGGGTGAACATCACCAGCAAACCAGAAATCACTCAAAAGAGAAAATCAAAACGAACCAAAAAACCCTAAAATGAGAACCCCACCGCCACCGACTAGATCGACCGCATCAGACGCAACAGAGCCCCCCTCACTCACCTGAGAAGAGTCGGAGCCCCCAAAACACCGACGCATGAGCGTAGACCTCAAACGCTAAGAAACACCCTAGAGCATGACAGCGAGCTGCATAGAACAGAGCCAAAGGCGCTCCGGAGAGTGTGCCGTCGACGGAGACCGGTCTTACACCTGCAGATCTGAACCCGAAACCACCGCCTTCCTTAGTGCATCTCCACAGCCAGTGAGGTACCACGAAACGCAAGTTGGTGTGAATGCTATGTTGGTGATGGGAAGCGGGGCTGCGATAAATGGTATCAAGGGATGATGATGTACGAGTTTTGGTGTGTTTGTGGTTATGGTGGTTGGAAACAGGGCTGCAGGGATGGGTTTAAATGTGAATGAACTATGGGTTGTGAATAATAAATTAAAGTGGAAGAGTTAATGAATGGTGGGGCATGGTAATGGAAGGGAAATAATAATCAATGGGGTTGGTTGGTTAATACTAAGGGACTTGTTTGTGTTGTTTGTGTTTTCCTAACTTGATTTTTGGATGGTAGGAATATGTTTTACGAACGAATGATATGGTTGGTTACGGTTAATTTCTAGTAGTTAAGGAACTAATAAACTAATTCTGTTGGAACATGAAAACCTAAATGGGGTTGGGGTTGTTTGTTGTATGCATTCTTCAAAATAGTAGTGCCGAGGCACGTGCTCAGTTCTCTGTTTAGAAGCCATAGGTTGGGCTGTGTGTTTGGTATACATATATATATCTGTATCTTTGTGTTTTATCGCACCACACCCATGTTGAGAACTTAGTGCCGAGCACTCCCATTTCAAGGGAGAGGGTGTTTTCCCCTTAGTTACTAGCTGCTTCATGCTATTTCTTCCATAGGCTGTGATGGTTTGAGGCGACCTTACACCCAAGACTCTTCGGGTAGGTTTCGATTGGGGTGGTTTTAGCCCAAGACTCTTTGGGCAGGTTTACTATTTTTTCCCACGAATCTTCGGGATGAGGCCCAGGTGTGTACGGGCGGGATATGTGGTTATGAGGCCCATGTGTGTGCGGGCAGGTTATGTGGTTGTGAGGCCTAGGTGTGTGTGAGCGTGTTATGCGGTTGTGAGGCCCAGGTGTGTGCAGGTGGGTTACGTTTTTGTGAGGCCCAGGTGTGTGCGGGCGGGAATGTGTGGTAGCGTCAGGACGTTCACCATCAGGAAGAGCAACTAACTAGTGGGAAATGGTGCGGGATACCCAATACTCTTGTTCTTATATACTACTACTATCTGTTGTTTGTGTTTTTGGTGAGCGTGGCTGGTAAGGTTGGGTGGATAGAATTCCTTGTTTGGTTTTGGTTTCTTTTTTTGTTCTCACAGGACATTAGGATATCTCCCTACTTGTGTAGGAGAGCTTTAGGTTTCCCTACTGAATATACTTGTATGCTCACCCTACGTTTACTTTTAGGTTTCCAGGAGGAATACTAGGGCCGTGCGGGACCCTACTAGTCCGAAAAGTTGGAGTTGTTGTAGTTTTTTGTACTCTTGTTTCTTTTGGTATTGTACTTTTGCGCTTTCTTGTACTTGTACTTTGATTCAGAATTGTTTAAACATGCATGTGGGATTGGTTTGGGTTTATTTCAATTTATTTGTTATTTTTTGTCTTTTGGTGTTTGACTCATCCTATTTACCAATCTTAAATAATAAAAGGGTAATGCCTCCCATATTTTTGAAAACTCATACCCTTGGTGCTAGTCGCCACTCCGGGGCCTACTGGAGGCGGGACTCAGGGGTCATTATCTCCCTTTCACCATTTCCAGCTCAGGAGGGGCATCTTTTGTGGGAGGGGGTCATGACAGAATGGTATTAGAGGTGATGATTGAGGGATAGGATGGAGTTTAGAGTTAGGCACAGTGAGGATTGCATGGGATGGTAGGGCAACAGTGTTGGCTGATCTTGGTGTGTGACATAGGCCAGGGAAGACCATCTAGGACACGAGATTTTTAGGCCCCCCATGATCTGATACAAGGACTATGAGCCTACCGAACGACCAAGTGAGAATACATTGATTGTAGGGTAGAGAACCTAGGGAAGGTACATGCATCATCATGATTGTTTTTTACTTGATTTGGGTGTTCTGGGAAAGATATTGAAATAAAATGATAAAATAAAACCTTGAGAAAAATTCCCTTACTACTTGGGCTTAGGCGATCTTTGTTTACCGTACAGCTATGGCACCTGGACGTCACCCCCGGGTGACTTAGACGGCCGAGGCCCAGCTAATTCAGGTGGTCGATCAGTTGAGTATTGACCGAGAGGAGGAAGATAGCCAGGGGCAGAAGACTCTCCTTTCTTTCTAGAGGCAAACCCTCAAGAAGTATGAGTGCAGTACTTCGGATATGGAGATGGAGGGGTGGATTGAGGAGCTAGGGATCGCTTTTACTTTGATCCGTGCTCCGAGGGAGTACTGGGTTCCCCTAGCAGTCAGTCATCTGAGAGGTGTGGCGCGACAGTGGTGGACGCTCTACCTCGGGGAGAGGTCACAGGCAGAGGTTCCATGGGTTGACTTTGAGAAGGAGTTCTGAGAGGAATTCCTTTCTTCCATGATCAAGGAGGAGAAGTGGCAGGAGTTACTCTCCCTCCAGCAAGGGAGTATTTCAGTACGAGAGTTTGGGATCAAGTTCAAGGATCTCCTACACTTTTCTCCAAATTTCTTTCCAGATGAGGAGTCTCAGGTGAGACATTTGGAGGAGGTGCTTCGTCCTTCACTCCAGTATTTTGTTACCCCCTTCACCCTTCTGATGTACTTGGCAGTATAGAAGAAGGCATAGGTTGTAGAGAGGATTCACTCGTAGGGAGGTGCACCACGTGAGGGGATCCAGCCAGGTTCGTCGAAGGGGAAGGCAGTCAGCAGTAGGTCTCCTGCGACGGGACCTTCCAGATTCAGGCCAGTAGGGAGCAGGCCCCAGCAGTTCCAGTTCAGATCTTCAGGTCCTCGTCCCTTTTTCATGAGCCCAAGACCAAATTGTTTCTCTTGTGGAGGTTTCAGGCACATTCAGAGTCGGTGCCCGACCCAAGCTCAGTATGGTGGAGGTGGGCAGGTTCAGCGCCCGTCTCAGCAGCACCAGTTGCCGGTGAGGCCCTTCCAGCAGTAGCAGGACCTTACTCCTCTGAGGGAAGACTTTTCAGGAGGAGGCCGACCACAGGGTGCTCCTCAGGGACCTCAACCAAGGTGTGGTTAGGGAGGTGGATGACATCAGAGATTTAGAGGAGCTGGGTGAGGACAGTTGCACGTAGTAGAGTTGGCAGCTTCAGCAGGACCAGAGGTGGTGCGAGGTAAGATTTGTTTATTCAGCACTCTCGTTTCTGCGTTGTTTGATTCAGGAGATTCTCACTCCTTTTTTGCACCCAGTCTAGCCCATGCTTTGGGTATAGACGTAGAGAGACTTTCGATACCCCTAGTGCTGAGTACACCAGTTGGAGGCCATACCAGTGTATCTTGTGTTTTCTGAGGATGTGGGCTGACGTTGGGACTGCATCGATCTAGTGGGGACCATCTTTTGCTATAGATGAAGCCATACGATGTCATCCTAGGCATCGAATGGTTGTTTTTTGTTAATGTCGTTATCGATTGCTTCCGAAGAAGAGTTGTGTTCTCTGACGTGGATGGGAAGCGTGTTTCTTTTGTTGGAGAGAGGTGCTATCAGGTGGGAAGCCGGCATGTGAAGCCTCTATTTTCAATGTTAGGTGGGTTATCAGTGATTTCAGTTGATATAGAGATGATGGATGTCACAGAGGTTATTGGGGAGTTCCTAGATGTTTTTACCAAGGAGGTTGTGACTCTACCCCCCCCCCCCCCGACGTGACGTTGAGTTCGGGATAGACTTACAGCCTGGTGCCTGTCCGATTTCGATGGCCCCTTATCGGATGGAACCTTTGGAGTTGCAGGAGTTGCGAATTCAGATTGATGATCTGATGGAGAAGGGTTTTGTTCAACCCAGCGTGCCGCCATGGGGTGCTCCAATTTTGTTTGTAAAGAAGGCAGATGGTGGTCTCGGGTTATGCATAGACTATCGAAGGTTGAATCAGGTAACGGTCAAGAATCGTTACCCCCTTCCAAGGATAGATGATCTCTTCGACCAGCTGAGGGGAGAAGGTTTGTTTTCTAAGATTGATCTACAATCTGGATATCATCATTCGAGGGTAAAGGACAGTGACATCTCGAAGATGGATTTCAGGTGCAGGTATGGGCACTTAGAGTTTGTAGTGATGCTGTTTGGAGTTATGAATGCACCAGTTGTGTTCATGGGACTTATGAACCTTGTCTTATGAGTGTTTCTGGACCGGTTCGTCGTTGTTTTTATCGATGAAATCTTGATCTACTCAAGATCATAGGAGGATCACGTTGAGAATCTCAGGGCAGTCTTGGATGTCCTTCGACACCACCAGCTTTATGAGAAATTGTCGAAGTGTAAGTTCTTGATGCAAGAAGTACACTTCCTTGGGCACATGGTGTCTCAGTATGGAGTGTCAGTGGACCCGTCGAAGGTAGAGGCAGTTGTTTCTTGGGCATCACCCAAGAGCATGGTAGAAGTTCGTAGTTTTCTGGGGTTGAGGGTTATTATCGGAGGTTCGTTTTGGACTTCTCTCGAGTTGTTGCTCTATTGACAACTTTGACTAGGAAGAACCAGGTCTTCCTATGGAGCGGGCAATGCCAGAAATCTTTCGACTACCTGAAAGATAAGTTGGTCAGTGCTCTAGTACTCAGGTTGCCAGAGGAAGGGTTGTTGTATGAGGTATTTTGTGATGCTTATGGCCTTGGTTTGGGGTGCGTACTGATGCAGAAGAAGGGTGTGATCTATTATGGGTCTAGGCAGTTGCACCCTCACAAGCGTAACTATGCCACCCATGACCTAGATCTTGCAGCAGTAGTGTTCTCACTGAAGTTGTGGCGACATTACCTCTTTGGGGAGCGCTTTGTGGTCTTCTCAGATCATAAGATCTTACGTTATATCTTCTCTCAGCGTGACCTGAACATACGGCAGTGGAGATGGGTCAAGTTTATCCAAGACTATGACTTTGAGATCTCTTACACTGAAGGTAAGGGCAAAGTTGTAGCTGATGTACTGAGTAGGAAGTCACATAAGGAAGTGGTTCGGGAATCCCCTAATGCCTGGAAAGCGATGGGATAGTTGGCTACCTTGCACTTGGATGCAAGGGTAGAAAGTGTTAGAGGCTGTTTGTTTCAGATGATGGTGCAGTCCTCCTTGTTGCAGCAGGTGGAAGAGTCTCAGTGGGGGGACTTTAAGGCGGAAGTAATGCGAGATCGTGTCGATCAGGGAAATGCTCTAGAAGGATGGTCAGAGGACAGCCGACATCAGATGGTTTTCCATCGAAGGTTGTTTGTCTCAGAGGTGATGCGTGAGGGAGTTCTCTGTGAGTTCCATAGCTCAGCCTTGGCGGTACATCCAGGATTTTCAAAAATGTACCGATGCCTGAGGGAACAGTTTTGGCAGCCCGAGGTGAAATGGGTAGTGGCAGAGTTTGTGGCTAAGTGCCTAGTGTGTCAGTAAGTAAAGGCTGAACATCGTGTTCCCAGTGGATTTTTTCATCCTTTAGATATCCCCAAGTGGAAGTGGGATGACATCTCGATGGACTTCATCACAAGACTACTAAGATCTCAGGGTGGTTATGATGCTATCTGGGTAGTGGTGGATCGACTGATGAAGTCAGCTCACTTCTTAGCAGTTAAGGAGTCGGGCCTGGTGAGTACCTTAGCACAGAGGTACATAGATGATGTGGTGCGTTTGCATTGAGTTCCGAAGAATATCGTCTCAGATATGTATAATCGGTTTACCTCACGAGTCTGGAGGGGGTTACAACATGCTTTTGGCACCCAGCTACGCCTTAGCACTGCTTTCCACCCCCAGACCAATGGGCAGATAGAGCGGACTATCCAAATGTTGGAGGACATGCTGCAGGCATGCGTTCTGGATTTCGGAGGATCATGGGTGTGAAACTTGCCTTTAGTAGAGTTTGCCTAAAACAACATCTTCCACTCTACTATTGGCATGACACCGTTTGAGGCTTTGTATGGAAGACCATGTCGTTCACCCATTTTCTGGGCAGAGGTTGGTGAGGCATATCATCTGGCCCTGCCACCTCAGTTAGAGAAGGTTCATGACATCTTCCACATCTCCCAGCTTCGTTGGCACTTACACGACAACTCTCATGTTATCGACTGGGGAGAGTTAGATAAGGGAGAAAACGCGACCTTCGAGGAACGACCAGTCAGAATCGAGGATTGTAAAGAGAAGGTGCTCTGTGGATGAACCATCGCCTTGGTTTGTGTGTTGTAGAGGCATGGAGGCCTCGAGGAGAGCACTTGGGAGCGGGAGGACCGGATGCACGCTCAGTACTTGGAGTTGTTTTGACTTGTGTTTTTTCTTGTTGTTTTGAGATTTTTTTTGATGTTATACTATGTACCTTTGATATATGGAATTCTTGGCATGTTGGTTGTGAGACCTTTTGTTTCCTTGTTTACTAGATGTGTGTAACATGTCCGGATGTGTGGGGAAGGGGAAAAATTTGATCCTTAATTGAGACACATTAATGTGAATGTGATTGAACCCGTATGGGTGAGTCAATGCCACCTAAAGCGGAAAATATCTCGACATAGGAGAAGGAATTTCCCCAAACCATGTGTTCAGGCAGTGTGTTGGTTGTACGGAGCTGAGGGCAGTGTAAGTTGGAAAATCCTAATATGTGGAAGCAGGAAGACCCAATTCTTAATCGAGATGCATTAATTAGGATGTGATTAAACCCATGCAGGTGAGTCAGTGCCGCCTAAAGCGGATAATATCTCGACATAGGAGAAGGAATTCCTAACACCTATGATTAGGGTTGTTGGTTGGGTTCCTATTATAACGAGAACCCTAATAGGTATCTTGTTGGGTTCCTTTGGGTTGGTTTTGAATTCTCAGGGATGAGAATGTTTTAAGAGGTATCTGATGTAATGGTCCGGACCTCTCTGGTCCATTCCTTTGTTGAAAAGAAGGTCATGAAGTGTTCTGGAGGGTATAATGGACTTTTCCCACACTTTTAAGAATTTTGTAACAACACGCCGTGTAGTGTGAGTACACACTGTGTCCCACCTCGCCAGGTATACCCCGTGTTGAAGTTGTCTCCTTTCCATGTGAAATAAATGAGTACACTCCGTGTAGCCCATACTACACGCCGTGTAGTGTCTCCCCATATATGTGTTACCCTCAAACCATGTGTTGACCAGTCAACGGGCGTGTTCCGTGTTGAAGTTGTGTCCTTGCCGTGTGAAATAAATGAGTACACACCGTGTATCCCATACTAGATTATGTGTAGTGTCTCCCCGTGTATGCGTTACCCTCAAACCATGTGTTGACCAGTCAACGACCATGTGTCGCATTGAAGGCCGTGTTGGAAGCCGCGTGGCGACCGTGTGAAATGGCCGAGTACACGTCATGTAATAGAAATTACACACCATGTACTTTTGGTTTTCTCACCTATAAAAGGAGGGGACAACTCCTCCTTTTCAAATCACTCCTCTCCTCCCCTCTTCTTCGAGCAGAGCTCTCCCAAGAGACTCCAAAGCTCTTTTCTTCCATAACTTCTTCGTCCGAGCTCCGATTTACGATCCATCAGCGGCCATGAGATCGTAACGATGAGGTGGAACTTTTGAGCTTGGAACTATTGTTTCCCCTCGGCCTTTCCTTCCCAGCTTCTACCCGAGGAGGTTTTGTCGGGTTTTGACAGAAGAGACGGACGCCAACAAACGTCTTCTAAAACTGATCTGGGGGTGCGTTGTGATCAGAACTGGTTGAGGTACGGATCCTACCTTCGTCTCTCTAAATTGTGCATCATGAAAGGCGGGTGTCCTCTTGTTTACATGAAACACATTTGAACCAATTTAATAAAGATAATAACTGTCTTATATAACAGGGATGGGAAGTTTGTGAAAGCAGTTACATTATTTATATCCTGTGATATTATGTTGTGAATTGAATAAGCTTATGACTCTTGAAAATAACATTCATTAGGGGCCTTTTATTGCGCAATTAAATACTTCCCTATCTTTCTAGACCATTTATGGATGGAAACTTTGTTGAATGTTGGTGTTGGTTAGGGTTTATTTATGTGAAGGGGGTGTTTTGTGGGTTGTTGTGGATCGGGTGAGCAGTAGGGTTGCAGTTGTCTTGGTTGTGGGTTGGTGTGAATGCTATGTTGGTGATGGATAGCGGGGCTGTGATAAATGGTATCAAGGGATGATGATGTACGAGTTTCATTGTGTTTATGGTTATGGTGGTTGGTAGCAGGGCTGCAGGGATGGGTTTGAATGTGAACGAACTATGGGTTGTGAATAATAGATAAAAGTGGAAGAGTTAATGAATGATGGGGCATGGTAATGGAACAGAAATAATAATCAATGGGGTTGGTTGGTTAATAAGAAGGGACTTGTTTGTGTTGTTTGTGTTTTCCCAACTTGATTTGTGGATGGAAGGGATATGTTTTACGAATGAATGATATGGTTGGCTACGGTTAATTTCTAGTAGTTAAGAAACTAATAAACTAATTCTGTTGAAACATGAAAACCTAAATGAGGTTGGGGTTGTTTGTTGTATGCATGCTTCAAAATAGCAGTGCTGAGGCATGTGCTCAGTTCTCTCTTTAGAAGACATAGGTTGGGTTGTGTGTTTGGTATACATATATATATATATATATATATATATATATCTGTATCTTTGTGTTTTGTCTCACCCCACCCATGTTGAGCACTTAGTGCCGAACACTCCCATTTCAAGGGAGATAGTGTTTTCCCCTTAGTTACTAGCTCCTTCCTGCTCCTTCCATAGGTTGTGATGGCTTGAGGCGACCTTACACCCAAGAATCTCTGGGTAGGTTTCGATTGGGGTGGTTTTAGCACAAGACTCTTCAGGCAGGTTTACTATTTTTTACCAAGAATCTTCGGGATGAGGCCTAGGTGTGTGCGGGTGGGATATGCGGTTATGAGGCCCAGGTGTGTGCGGGCGGGTTATGCGGTTGTGGGGCCCAGGTGTGTGTGGGCGGGTTATGCGGTTGTGAGGCCCAGGTGTGTGCGGACGGGTTATGTGGTTGTGAGGCCCAGGTGTGTCCGGGCAGAAAGAGTGTGGTAGCATCAGGGCGTTCGCCGTTAGGAAGAGCAGCTAACTAGTGGGAAATGGTGCAGGATACCCAATACTCTTGTTTTTATATACTACTACTATATGTTTTTTGTGTTTTTGGTGAGCGTGTCTGGTGATGTTGGGTGGATAGAATTCCTTGTTAGGTTTTGGTTTCTTCTATTGTTCTCATGGGACATTAGGATGTCTCCCTACTTGTGCATGAGAGCTTTAGGTTTCCCTACTGAGTATACTTTTATGCTCACCCTACGTTTACATTAAGGTTTCCAGGAGTACTATCAGGGCCGTGTGAGACCCTACTAGTTAGGGAAATTGGAGTTGTTGCAGTTTGATGTACTCTTGTTTCTTTTGGTATTATACTTTTGAGCTTTCTTGTACTTGTACTTTGATTCAGAATTGTTTAAACATGCATGTGGGATTGGTTTGGGTTTATTTCCATTTACTTGTTATTTTTTTCTTTTGGTGTTTGACTCATCCTATTTTCTGATCTTAAATAATAAAAGGGTAATTCATCCCATATTTGTGAAAACTCATACCCTTGGTGCTAGTCGCCACTCTAGGGCCTACTGGAGGCAGGACTCGGGGGTCATTATCTCCCTTTCACCATTGCCAGCTCAGGAGGGGCATCTTTGGTTGGAGGGGGTCATGACATATAGTCTGTCAAGGCATGGTTGAATAAATGATTCTTTATGAAAGAATTGGGTGAGGCAATATATATTTTTTGGATCAAGATCCACCATGATAGATCCAAGAGGTTTCTCAGCCTAAGTCAAAGTATATATATTAAAAAGACACTGAAGTGATTCAGTATGGAACAATCCAATAAGGGATTGTTTCCAACATCACATGACATTCATATTTCTAAGGAAATGTGTCCTCAGACACATGATTAATAAAATATAATAGTTAGGATTCTATACACATCAGCAAATGGGTCATTCATGGGTGTTATTCTATGTACTAGGCTAGATGTCTCCTATGCATTAAGTATGGTAGGAATATATCAAGATGACCTAGGAGAATGAAATTGGATGGAAGTCAATATTATCCTTAAGTATATGAGGTGTACTATGGATATGTTCTTGATTTATGGTGGATAAGAGGAACTAGTCATCATAGGATATAAATATGTTATTTTCCAAATATATCAAAATAACATAAAGTCACAAATGAGATACCTCTTCACATTAAATGAAGGTATTGTGAGATGGAAGAGATCAAAGCGGACTGTGTTCATATATTTTATGATAGGGACTGAGTATATTATGGATTATGAGTTAGCTAAATAATTATTATGGATGCATAACTTCATCCAAGAACATTATGTGGTAACTAACAGTAAATATCCTATCATACTCTATTATGATAACACCACAATGATGGTTCTCAAAAAATATCCAAGGTCACATCAGGAAAAAAATCACATACTTTATAATTATCATCTCTTAAGAGAATTTTCTTAGAGATGTGTGGTTATAGAAAGTATTATTTCCATGGAAGACAATGTTTCAGAGCCCTTAACTAAATCTTTGACTCAATAGAAACAAGATTATCATGTGAGGTATAACAGACTAAAAGCTATAGGAAGTAAGCTCTAGTCTAATTTGGAGTTTGTTGTAGTTTGTGACCTATGATAAATTTTTTATACTTTGATTAAATGTATATTAGATTTATTAAATATTAATAAAACTTATTATTATATATTGTTCATTGTTCTTCATGAATCTAATGTAATAATGTCTTGGAGTATATGTCACATTGATAATATCATAGATGTTCCCCGCTATGATGAGAACCTTGAAGTGCTATGATGATATTCTTAAATAATGTTCTATAGTTGGATAACATATTGTGATGGGACACATAGTACATAAATTGTCAGGTGTGAGTACTTGTAAGTGGATGCAGATTCTTCTCATGAAGTTTTAACTTGGTTATATCCAAGATGGGAGATTATGAGAACATGCCCACCAGTAAGTATTCTGTATGTTGTGGTGTCATATGATATTCTTATATGTGAGTGTGTGTAATGGTACTTTGACTTTAATATTATCATTAATTCATTTACTAACTCACACACTTAGATTTTATGACAAAAATAATGATGAAATATTTTTTCTGTGATGTAGGGTACGTTGGGTGTGTCATGATAGACATTCCATTAATAGATATGTCGAGGAAGGATTTTTACCTTTCATATTTATGGAATATGAAATCTTAACCCTTTTATTGGAATAAAATCACCACCCTAAATTCCATGACTATGATGTAATGACATGTTTATTTTAGATAGTAAAAGAAAGAAATATCAATCATATAGGTTTGTGAAATGGATGTGAAACTTGCTTGATGAGATATTGTGATTAAGGGATTATATTACATAGTGAGCATTTTTATGTGGTTTTCATCATTACAACATTAATTTCTTTCTCTTGGGTGCATTGAACCATTACTAGATAATAATCTTGGACTTTAAGTAATCTAGCCTAATGAAAAGGAGAAAGAATCCTAGAGGGTCACACACTAAATGTTTCTAATGATCTATATTAAATTATATTTGAATTTAATTAATTGAATAAATATTATTCTAAATAATGAGGGATAATTTTATTCACATTTTATCGATCAAAAATATATTTTATTAATGAAATATTTAAATTAAATCTTTATTTGGGTGTTAAATAAATGCTAGAGGAGTTCGAACATACCAAGTCTGTGTCTGGTGATAAATATTAATTAACAAGCCAGTTAAATAATATTTTTTATTGTGCAAGTTGGCACACACTAAATAATAATAACAATATTTTTTTATTATGAAGAATGTGGTTCATTAAAGGTTATAATATTATTTAAGGGCTGATATATAATTAAATAACTATTTTAACCTAAACCCTAGCTCTATAAATATATGGGTATGTCTATTGTGTAGGGTGTGCAATCGAAAATAGAGAATTTTTACGCACAATGATTTTTATCTCAACTCCTATTTCTCTCCCCCCTCAAGAATGAGAAACACAAGAGAGATTCCTTCAAGTCCAAAAGATGAGCGATCAACACAAACTACACAAGATAATTGATTCACCACGCTAGCACCTGGAGATCAATTGAAATTGATTGGATATCAAAGGATCATGTGTGGATCTCTGCTATAGGGATTCTATCATTGGATCCTCATAGTGAAACAAAGGCAACATGAAAGGGTATTTTTAGATGATCAATATTATCATCGAAGAAAGATCACAAAACCATATATTTGTTTCTTTTGATGTTAAATAAATTAATTATAAATTTGATGTATAATATCCTTTCTCAAGGTTTTGGACATAGAAATATTAAAAGAAATTTTTATTTATCACCCACCACAACATGCTTCTGTAGTTCCCAGAACCAAAACTACAGTCTATGTGTAATAGGAGAGGATAAATCATACTTTTAACACCAACTATAATGGACTGATCATACTAAATGCATTAGATTGGTCATACTTACACATAGACTTTTCCCACAATGACTTTAGTAGAATGATCATAGATAAATTTCACACCCAGGTTTTAGTACATACACAAACATATGTCATTTTCATCACACATAAACTAGAAGTAGAATTATCATACTTACACATAGACTTTATAACTTTTCAAAAACATACTATATTATAATAATCATACTTATATTATATCATATATCATATTATTAGATTCAAAAACAGACTATAGTATACTCTACTACGATATATGATTATTTACTCTACTACAATTACACACAAAAACTTCCACTACTATTTTGGATCATATGTTTTATTCATATCACCTCTATAATAAGAAATAACTATGTAATATGTATAAAAATTTGTGTTATATATATATATACTATGTGAAATATGGAATCTATATAAAATCTTAAATATGAATATTCTAAAATCTATATGTGTTATATATATGTGTATCATTCATTACAATTCATTAATAGATTATCTGTGTAATCACTGTAGCATATTATCTATGTATCATTAATTATAATACAATATGTGTAATCTATATAATAGATTAAAATTAATTATCTATGTTTCATTTATTAAAATCCATTTATTACAATTCATTAACATTTTATAATTAATTCATTATATATGTATCTTTATATCAATGTGGGGAAATTCTAGTTCTTACATTGAACATTAAAAGGGCACCACCAGTTCTTACTTTGAATATGGTTGTGTGAATAATTTTTGTAACATTACCAGTTCTTAAATTTGTTAAAATAAATTATTTTTCATTGTTTTTAAGTTTTACTTTCTTGATTCAACTGGGATATGGACACTGGTATTTTAATATATCACTCCCTACAAAGGGTGTTGAATGCATAGAGGGATTTGAACTTCTTGTTGTTATAGATGGATGTATTGGATAATGTTATGATGAGAATTGGTCCTAGAATTTTAGGGCAAGGTCTGTTATAGATGGCGATAGATAAGTCTACAATTCACTACTGTCACATTTTAGAAAATATGGAGATTCTATATGGGACATATGATTTTTTTAATTTTTTTATAGTTCTTATTTTTTATACTATATATATGTTGATTGAATTTTTGAAACAATGATAGAGTTAATTTTTTATATTTATTATTTTCATGTGTTACTTATGTAATCTTTGTAACAAATTATTATCTATTATGTCATACATGTGTAATATGTGAAATATATCAATATGTGTATCATTATATACCAATTTAAGGATTGAATGTTAAAGTGGGTCTATCAGTTGTTGCTACATTGGATCTATACAAATATAAGGTTTGGGATGGTTTCATGTTTGTTCACTATAATGGAGGTTGGAATTTTCTATTTATAAATCTTTAGGTTTGTAATTCGGAAGCTAGAGGCTAGGTGACTCGAGTTTAACATTGTTGGTCATGACTAATATGGAGTTGGTGGTTTTACCTAGTTCATTTTTTAATAGGATTTTTTAGTGAGACGATCGAAATATGACTAGTTTAATACAAAGAGAGGCCTTCTTACAATTATGAGAATAATTTTATAGGAAGTTTCATAATCCAATGAAGGTTCCTAGGATACTACAGTTTGAATATCCAAGGTGAATTATAGTGCTTTCTCTTATCTATAAAAAAATAGCTGAACTATACATGAAATATATTCCTACTTGGGACTTCTTGGATAACCTTATTCTATTTTCTCTATTTCTGAATATTGTATTAATTTTTATGATTTTATATTAAAGTTTAGTTCATGTATCAATATGTTTATTATTTAGTATGTGTGTAATATATCAATATACAGTGTAATATATTTATTTATTATCTATGAAATCTGTATGTATTATCTATGTAATGTTTACAATATATAATTATCTAATATGTAATATGTGTGTAACATATTAAACTATGTGTATCATTCATTACAAACCATTTTTTTCTTGATCCTATAAGATATTTCTTATACTATTATCATCTGGCTCAGTTCTTAGTCTGGATGACACGACTTGGATCATTGGTTTACCATCTCATTTCTCAGTTTGGATGATGTGGATTTGGTTGTTTGTTCGACATCTGATCCAATATGATCATATTATAGGTGATAATTAGCATTGGGGCCATGTCATGACTAAGTGGGTCAAATGAATTCATTGATACCATCACCAATGTGAACCATGACAATGAAAACTAATGTGTGGAACAAATTGTGGATGGAGTTTTATGGAGTTTCACATAAAAACTTTTGGAGTTTGAATAGGACTAAACATTTTTGTATCATGTTTCTTGTAGCTTCATGTATTTTATTGGAGTTCAAACATTTTTATAGAATTATGTTTGAACATTTATTTTTCAAATAAACCCTCAATCTGTTGGAGTTTCATATAAGTTAATTTTTTAATTATCATATAATAAATATATTATATAAAATTAGATTAATAAATATAATATATTTTTTCCCAATAAATATTGGAATACCCACACATAATATATTATTTAAAATATAAATTACAAAAAAATATTAATTGTTGGTATTGGATATAAAAGGTAAAAATGATATTATCAACAGATAAATATATTGTATGAATCTATTGCTAAACATTTTAGCCAACCTATATATTATTTGTTGGTATTACTATAATTACAACCTAAATATTTTATCTATTACAATAGTATTTAGTGACAAAGTTTTTACCAAAAAATTTGTGTTGTTAAAATAATTTAATGATAGAAAATTCACTTTTACCAACAGATATACCCTTGTAGGAAAAAGCTAATTATTTTGTAGTAATTTATAGGATTGAGGGGTGGAAAATTATTCCTCTAGTTTTACAAAAATCTTGAGAATAGTTGGTATAGTAAAGGTTGATTCTCATAATGGAATATTATTAAAAAATTCCCCCTATATATTTCTCATTAACCCTAATAATATCATCATATTTGAAATGTATAGAAAAAGTTGCAAGTGAATTACTCAAGTGAACTTTTTATCAATGAACAGACTATTCAACTTCCTCAATGTTGACCCATGAATCAACAAAATTAATGAGAGAATATCCCCATGAATTTTAATTTTGAAATTAATATTCGAGTCTTGTTTTATTGAAAATTGGAATCACCTAATTTTATGTATTATACCTTGATATATTCCTTATTTATTGAAAAATAGTCAAATCTGTTGGTCCAAACAGTTTTCCACATCAATTGATTTATTTGGGCCCTATGGAGTTCAAATGAGCACATGGTATAGTTGAAGAATTTGGATCCAATTAAGTATATAATCCTAAAAAATAATAATTTCTCAACTTGGATTAATATAGTAAATGTTATGCTTGAAATATCGAAGTGATAAAAAATAGTTAAAATTACAAAATTAAGAAAATTTTAAATTTAATCTCAAAACATCCCTAAAATCCAAAAATGATGCAATTCAACACAAATTAGTAAATTTGTGAGAATTTGTTCAATGAAATTAATATATAAAGTAATGAAATGTTTATATCTATCAATTCCCCCAGACTTAGCACTTGGAATCCTAGATAAGTAAGCATCAAAATCAAATCAAAGAAATATTAAAAGCACATTCCCATAAGACCCATTAATTTAACACAATGAAACAAAAGATACCATACCTTCTAAAAAACATTATTTCAATTTATCCATTCAGTCCATTAAATCTATTTCCACTCCATTTACCCTCCCATTCATACAAAAAACTTACCACAAATGAATTTTAAATCATTAAACAAATATATATTTTCAACAAGGATTTTCTCCTCCAAACCCATGAATGATTCACCATATTGATAAATTCCTACATATCCACCTGATGTAAGTGAAGAAAATGTGTTTATTATGAGGACTTTTTAGGGTTTTTAGTGGCTTTATATTGGTAGGTTTTAGATTTCAAAAAATTTTGAGGCAGAATAAGGAGGTTTTGGCTCTTTTTGAAGAAAAATTGCATGATTCTAATTTTTAATCAAGTATGGTCTCCTCCTCACTACCCTTAGTAGAAAATAATCTCTAATCATCATGAAAACTGAAAGTAAAGTGTATACCATTCATTATTTCAATAGAAAAATGATATACACTCAACTATATTCAATATAATTGATTTTTTATTGATATTTTCTAATTATACACAGCTTGATTTTTGAAGTTAGTGATGGTGATTTGAATTTTAAGAAGTGGGAGCGACTTAATATTATTTATCTTGAATGAAAATACATTTTTTTCTTTACAAAATTTATCTTTCATTGATTTTTACAATAGCTTCATCTCAACATTTTTTAAAATTATATTTAACAATCTCTAGTAAGGAATTTTTTTTAGCAAAATAACTTTTTCAGCTACGAACAAAAATTTTCATCATTTAATTTTCAACCCAAAGTATCACCAAATAATATAGTACACCACACAAAAACTTTCCTCCACACTTAAGTTTAACTAGATCATGAATTTTCACTTCTATAGTAGGTTAGATTGGGAAAATTGGCTTGTAATGTGTCTAAAATAACTAGATATACATGGATACTAAGTATTACAAGGATTAAATATACAAGTCATTTTAGAATAAAAAGGTTTCCCTTATAAAGGATATTTTAAAACCAATAAATGCCTCAATAATTTTAAAAAAGTACCTTAAACCCTCAAGTTTTGATAAATATAAATAAAATTTTGGTTATAGGAAGAATTTATTGGTTCTCTCAATAAATGAGGTGAATGTAAAGAATATGTAGAAAAGAGTTTATAAGCCTCACAATAAGGTGAATTTAAAGATAAAGAAAATGATACGTGTCATGAGATTATAAAATTAGAGGTATTTTCATGAAATCCTCAAAGTTTTGAACTAAAAAAAGTCATTTTAAACATTCATTTATGTTCAGTTTCCTGGGATAAATTGGTTAACTTATTAAAATGGGTTTAAAAAATGTAAAATATATTAGTTTGTGCTCACAATTTTTAAAAACAAACAAAAGATGAAAACAAAACACAAAAACAGTTAAAAAAGACACAGAAATTTTGAAAAATAGAAATTTGAGAATCATAAACTATGAAGGTTCCCTCCACCACACTTAAATGATGAAATAAACATAATTAATTCAAGTAAATTTAACATATAAGAATATTTTTAATTGAAACACATTAAGTAATTAAGTGTTAATGAGAGGTATAACCTGATAGATATTATTGATAAACTGGTTGGAGGAGTGTGATCTCCTATATTATCTCCAATGGAAAGTTACCAGGGAATTTATTCAGTGCATGTACATTAAAAGTGAATGGTTCCTTCTCTAATTACTTTATAGTCTTAACATTACCAAAATGATATACATGATTAACTATATATGGAACTTCCCATATAGAACAAAGTTTTCCTAGTATTAGCTTGAGTCTTGAGTTAAATAACAATACTATGTCTCCAAGATATAAATCTTTTGGTTGGATCAACTTATCATGAGCCACCATTGTTCTATATTTGTAAATATGGGAATTTTCAAAATATTCTCTTAAAATTTCATCCATATATTTCTATTGAAACCTTTTCTCTTTTATATCTCTTTCAAGATCCAAATTCATCTCTCTCATATCCCAATACACCTTATACTCTAATTCCGCATGCATGTGACAAATTTTTCCATAAATATTCCTATATGGGTTCATTCCTATTAGGGTTTTATAGGTTGTAATATAATCCCATAAGGTTTATTCTAACCCTTGACTCTAATCCTTCCCATTGGGTCTAACAGTATTTTCCAAAATTCCTTTGATTTTCCTGTTGGACACTTTAGCTTAACCATTAGACTATGGATGATAGGGAGTTGGTGTTTTATGATAAACCCCATATTTTCTCAGTAAATTTTCTATTATCCTATTTAAAAAGTGATTCCCTTGATAATTTATTATGGATTTTGGAACTCAAAACCCTAAAAATCATGTTATCCCTAAAAAAATCACAAACAACATGAGTATCACCAAATTTAGTGTCTTTAGCTTCCACCCATTTCAAAACATAATCTACTTAAATAAATATGTAATAATTTATAAATGAAATTGGGAAAGTTCAAATAAAATATATTCCTTGGACTTTAAAAATATAAAAAAAGTTTATTTTGGGGAATTTCTTATCTCTTTGAAATATTTCCATAATACTAACATTTTTATACCTTTTAAAAAATTCATGTGCATATTCAAAAAGGACGGGACAATAAATTCTATATTTTAAAACCTTATTATCTTTACTTTGAGGTCCAAAGAGTCCTCTAAAAGATAAAGAGTGAAAAAAACTTAAAATAAGAGTCAATTTCACTTTTAGGAAAACATCTTATTATCACTTGGTCATTAAATTTGTTCCAAATAAATGGATCCTTACAGATACAATATCTTGATTTAGATTTAAATTTTTAAATTTGGTGGGAATTTAAGTGGTATGGGGCCTGAGATGTTACCAGATAATTGACCATGTCATCATACCAAGGCACTTCTTCTTCAATCAAGTACAACCTCTCTCCTAGAATGTGATCATTTAGTAGTTCTTGGTTTGGAATTTTTTTTCTTTAATAGTGTTGGGTAGCCTACTCAAGTGATCGAACACTTGGTAATTAGCTCCCTTCTTGTATTTTATTTATATGTTGAACCCCTATAGTAGTAGCATCCATCTAACTAGACTTAGTTTTGCTTCATCCTTTTTTATCAAGTACTTAAGAGCTACATGCTCAGAAAATACAATCAATTTAGTTCTAAAGAATATGTGATCTAATTATTTTCAAAGTAAAGAAAACTACCAAAAACTATTTTTCTATGGTTTTGTAATTGAATTGGGACACATTTAATGTTCTTGAGGGATAGGTAATGACTTGTTTATTTCCCTCAATTCTCTGAGAAAGGACTACTCTAACTACTTGGATGGAAGTGTAATAAACCAACCTGAGTCAACTAGATAAGCCACCCAAGGTGGTCTTCTACATGGTGAGGTGCAATAAGATAATGGAAAAAAGTCTTCTATATAAAAAAATAAGGCACACAACTAGATTAAAAAGTGGAATAAAGAGATACATTCAATATACATAAAAACCAAGCCAACCAACTAAACCAGAAAGTATTACATGACAAGAACAGCAAGTCTCTATGTGACCAACCGTCACCTCTAAACCATCTTTATACGAAGGTAATGAAAAAATAGAAGCTGAAATGCTACAATATTCCCCTACATTTACTTGGATCCTACAATAGAACATCTACAACCACCCAAAGAAAAAATTTGGGTGTGAGAAAAAATCCTAGTAGGATACCACCACAAAGTATATACAAGGTCTAATACCAATAATGTAGTATTTATATCTTTTAAAACAAAAAAAAGTTTTAAAAAGTATTTCCATAAATCTAAACCCATTTTTAAATAATTTTCCTTTGGTTTTCCTAAAAGCCTTTATTATTCAGAAAGTTAGGAATATAAAAAGTATAAGTGATAAAATAAGAAAGCATATCCATACACTGTAAGGTAATAAATTAAACACACATCCATGACACAATCCATCATTCAAATCCATGTGATACAACGTTATGTGAAAACATGTGAGCAACAATCCTTGAAAAAAATCCATCATGAAATAAACAAACAAAAATGAAAAATCACACCATATTGGTCCCTAAATGATGGGAATACACACTAGACATAAAACATCCTAAACCAGACATATGTTAGTACCCACTAATATTGAGTCCCACCATAGTCCATCGATATCAAAAAGTAACCACTTGCGGTTCCATATACACTAGGTCCACCCATGAATGTTTCCTAATGCACCCAAGGTTCCCAATGTGCCATGTTTGTGAAAAATACATTTCAAAACCATACTCAATTCATAAATTATTTTCAAATACAAGACAATACACTTTAGTGTTTGAAAACCCATTTCTTAATCAAAACCACCATTAAATCATTTAATCAAAAATTCAGTGGGAAAAAACTAGTTTCAAAGAAAAACCCCTTTAAAAACATGCATATTTATAATAAATCCCTTGAAACCAAAAATCAAATCAAATTAATGATTAAACCAAAGGAATTTTATAAGAAATAAAATAAATTCATATAATTAAACCATTGTATAGATACACCTACCTGAAAATGGAGGTAGAACAAATTGCCTTTGAAAACGGAGACTAGGGAAGAGTAGATAGGCTCCTCATGATCATAGATCCACAAGAAAAAATTTCAATCATACATCAAAGCCATTAGATCTAGAATCATAGCCTAATTGAGTTCTAATAATATGATAGGAGAAGAGATATAACATATATCAACAAGGAAGACAACAATAAGATCAAAAACACAACTTACCTCAAGTTGATCTATAAAAAATGAAAGAATTACACATAGAATCCAAGGGGGGAGACCTCCAAATCACTAAGGAAGGGTTAGTATGAGAAAGAATGATATTAGGGGGTGATTATTATTAAAACTGACCAAGGTAAAAAGGGTAAAATCCCACTTTTAAGAGTTTATAATGGGTTCATGTGGTTTCCTGGGGCAGGATGCATGGTTAAACTAATTGTGCACCTCTACTTTACATTCTATTTGGGGGGTGGGGGTGCACAGTTTTCACTGGGGGCCACATGGTTTGGGAAAACCATACTAGAACCATGTGACACCCTTATATAACCACCTGACACCCCGCATGGTTAATTTTTCATGTCACACAGTTTTACTAACCATGATAAAATTGTGTAAAACACCAATGGAACCTCACAAAGGCATACCATGCGGTTACCACAAGGTTAAACTAACCATTCACCTTAACCATATGCCTAACATATTTTCTCTAAAAACCCTTGTTTTCAACCTATGATCCCCTGAGTCTTTTTTGGATCTCAAAAGAGAAAGACCAAGGATCAAGTAAGGAATACGTGTGACCTAGAGGGTGTTACAATTCTCCCCGCTATAAGCGATTTCTATCCCTAGAAAGTACTAAAAATCCTAAACCCGTAAATAGAGAATGACACTATTTCCTTATTAATTATTTCTTCTCCCATATCTCATGGATATCCCATATGTACAACCACAATTCCAGGACTAAGGGAATCATTTTATAGCACAATACTGTATCCTGGAAATCTATTATCCAAACTGGTAGCTCAACCACGATGGCATAAATCTAAAGATCAACATTATCCCATCCAACCACACGAGAAGGGTCCAGGTGATACCTCCTTAGCTGGGAAACATGAAAAATATTGTGTATCAAAGTCAAATGAGAAGTTAAGTCCAACCAATATGATATCTTTTTGAGTTAATCTATGATCTCAAAGGGGACAATAAACCTTAGTGAAAACTTACCCTGCTTACCCAACCAATGATTTTACAAGTGAGGTGAAAATCTGAGAAAAACCTCATCACCAACCTCAAACTCTAGTATCCATCGACAATAGTTTGTATAATATTTCTGATGGATCTATGTTGTGACCAACCTATTCTAAATCAACTACACCTTTTCCATAATCTCCTGAATGAGACTCGACCAAAAAACGGACCGCTCTCCCAACTCTTCCTAGCATAAGGGAGACTTGCATGGACGCCCACACAATGCTTCAAAGGGAACCATATTTATCAAAAAAATGATAAATATTTTTAAATGAAAAATTGAATAGTGTTAAATGATTTTCCCAAGATCCACCAAAATTAATAATTCAAGCCCGAAACATATCCTCAATAACCTGGATATCTATCTCTTTCCATCCACCCATCCACAAATGATAAGTTATGATCAATTTCAACTGGTAACCCATCACCTCTTGAAAAAATTTATAGAACCTAGATGTGAACCTCAGGACCCTATCAGAGACAACCAAATATTGAACCCCATGAAGTATCACAATCTCTTGTATATACAAGTCCCAAAGCTGCTCCACCTTAGTCTTCTCCTTAATAGGTAGAAAATATGCCGATTCCATGAGTTAATCAATGATAACCCAAATAATATAATTCATAATTGTTTTACATGGTAAACCAATAATGAAATCCATGGAAATATCATCCCACTTACATACTATAATGTGAAAGGGATACAATAAACCAGCAGGTCTTTGGTTTTCCACTTTAATTTTTTGACAAGTCAGACACCATAATACTAAATCATCAATCAACCACCTCATCTCTAGCCACTAATGCCAATGTCTCAATTCATGATACATTTTGGTAGACCTTAGATATATGGACTAACATGATCATTATAGACTATTCATTTACTCTTAACTCAGAGAAATCAGAACAACCAACCTACTATGAAAGCACAAAGATCCACTGGGAGACTAAAACCACTCACTTGATGTCTCCCCACCATAAAGGATTTTACTAAAGAATTAGAACTCAGTGTCTATCACCTTCATGACCTGAACTCACTCATCAAAAAAAGATTCATCTTTCATCAAATCCAATAAAACCTATCCACCAACCTCTTCCACTCCCAATCTCATGTAAAAAAATCATTAGAGACCACTCCTCAACTGATTCCTTCATGGATTTTACTGGTAATTTTCTTCTCAACACATTGGAAACCACACTCCCTTTCCCAAGAGTGTATGAAATATCTAAATAAAAATTCTGAATATACTCTACCTGATGTCTATATCATAAATTCAATTTCCTTAGAGTAAAATTATATTTTAGGCTCTTATGATTGGAATATACTGTAAAATTCCCCCCAAAGAGACAGTGACACCACATTTTCAGTGCCTACATAATTGTTTCCAACTCTAGAACATGGGTAGGTTAGTTTTTATCATGAGTGTGTAACTGTAAGGAGCCATATGCCACCGCATATTTCCCCTACATTAAGACACATCCCAAACCTATACCAAAAGTATCATAGAAAGCATCATAACCTAAAACTAGTTTTGGATGAATATAAACTGGTGTGGAAGTCAACCCCACCTTAATATCCTCAACAATTCTCTAACATTTTCATTCTATTCAAAATTTACACCCTTATGGGTTAAAGCTATCATCGAAGATGTGTGCTTAGATAAATCCTAAACAGACCATATACAGTAACCATCTAAACCCAAGAATCTCCAAATATCAAATACATTTATGGGTTTATCCTAAGACATCAATAAATAAATATATAAATAAATAAATAAATAAATATATATATATTTAGGATTCATTGATATGCACCTCTTAGATATCACATGCCCCAAAATTTTACTTCTCAGATCCAAAACTCACATTTGGAAAGCTTACCATATATATGATGTTCTTTCATGGTTTGAAAAATGATATCCAAATGGTCCATATGATCCTTCTATATCTTAGAGAACTCAAAAATATCATCCATAAACACAACAACAAAATATTCCAATATCCAATGAAATATTTAGTTTATAAAACCCACACATACCATAGGATAATTAATGAGAAAGAATGGAATAACTAAAAACTCAAAATGACCATATCGGCTCCCAAAAATTGTCTTAGGTATATCATCTTCTCAGACCCTCCACTGGTGGTACCCTGACCAAAGTTCAATATTTGAAACCAACATGCCCATCTAAGATGATAAAAAAGATCATCAATCCTAGGAAAAAGATATTTGTTCTTAACAGTCACTTGATTCAACTTTTAATAACCCATAAAAAGTATAAGAATCCCATATGTCATATTAAAAAATAGGATAGATGAATCCCACATTGACACACTAGGATGAATATATCTCTTAGAATATAGATCCTCAAGTTTTAATTTAAGTTCTATCAACTCAGCAGGTTCCATTTGGTAAGATGGATTAAAAATAGGCAATGTACTAGGGAGAAGGTCAATAGTAAACTCAACCTCTATTTATGGTGGTAACCTAGGAAAATCATCTAAAAACACCTTGGGTTATGCATGAACCACTGTAGAAAGTGAACTACCTAAAAATGGTCAACAATATCAAGAAAAATCTCTAAAAACTGGCATGAGATTACCCCAATATAAGGATAAAAGGCCCCACCCATCCTGATCTAGAGTCCCACTCACTCTGAAAAACATGAGTGAACCCATCAGAAGATAAAAAATGAACCTGATGATTATAAAATTCTATCTGAGTCTTAACACTACTCATTTATTCCATGATAAATATCATGTCAAATATGTCAATATATAGAAATAAAAATTCCCATATCACCTCATAGTTGGCTATCACTACCCGACACATAGAACACTTGAAACCTTATTTGGACATCTTTACCAAAGTAATGGAATGATCCAATAAGTACAACATAAGTTTTGAACATAAAACCATCACATCAACTAACTTTGATGATATAAAGGAATGATTAGCACATGTATCAAACAAATATATCACCATAGAAGATGAAATAATCACTGTACCTCTAAAAATAATTGTCCCTACTTTAGATTCCTATGGAACACACTCTATCACATAAATTCATCTAGGCTTAGCCACATAAACACCCCATTGGATTGAGGATTAGACCCACCACCCATGGAAGTATTAGTACAAACCTATAAACCCTTGGTGATAGTGGGTCCTACCTTACTTCTCAGGGATATCCTTTCAAAAAAATGTTTTAGGTGACCAGAATTTACACAATGATGACAACTCTTAGGAGACTTCATATAGTTTGGCTTGGTATAAGCATGCCTTCCAAATTGATAACATATATACTTTTACTGTCCTAAATAATCCCCTGAAATTAGTCCTGAAGAAAATTGACCACCCTTGTGATTCCTTTTCTGGATAGAAGACATACCCTGGCTAACAACTACACTAACTAAAGATCCACCCAAACTAGTGTTTCCAACTATGTATACCGCAACCAAAGATGATTTATTGATCACCTCAAAAAATGTTAGAAGGCACATGAGAATCAGCATCAACTGAATATCCTACCTCAATCCCAACTCAAACATACGAGACTTTAGGTACTCATTGGTGACAAGATATGATGCTATATGCACCATCTCTACAAAATAGGTGGAATAATCCAAAACGGTATGCTACCCTTTCTCTAAGATTAGAAAATACCAGGTATTCACTACATGTAATGTCTTTGGTTAAAACTACTGATTGCATATTTTCTTGAAATAAGTATAGGCAATTTTCCCATGAGACTTAGCTTACATGACGATTTCCCACCATCTCCTTCCCGACCCTTCAAGCATATACATGGTGAAAACCACCTTAGAGTCCCCAGGAATTATAAAGAAGTTAAAGATCCTCTCAATATGATCAAGCCACTCCTTATATTCATAGGGTAACTTGTCACCATAGAAGATGGGTGTATGTTGATTAGTGAATTCAAATCCATGATCCACCACACATCTTGGGTTCCTAAAACTCACTTGACCTAGAGTCCAAATTATAAAAATTATAGCTTCTACCAAAGAAGAGTCCAATATAGGATTTACCTGATGATCTTATCTTGCAGCTTCCTCTCTCAGATTTAGAAGACCCCTTCTTAGAGGCATTTTCTATTAAGAATAATACAATAACCAATCATCTTTAGAGCATATTCCAAAATATTAGGACCGACTTTAAGAATTCACATTAATGCCTTAAAACATCAATAATTTAAGAAATCATCAAATTTTATGATTGAAATAAAAAACTTTATGAAGAAACATGTCCATTTAAATAAAATCACCATCCATTTCATTAAAATAACCTCAAAATCCAAGTCTCAATCTTGGTAAAAATTTTCTGATTACCCATGGTAACTCAAGTTCAGACATGAAAGTGATATGGCTAAAAACACTCCCACACTTACTACCTGAATTCTAATAGTCCTATTTTCTATATACCCAAGAAAAAAAACCAAAATCAAGTAGTGTTAACACACTTAAGGATGAACATCCCTCTGATACCAAATTATAATGAACTAACCCAAGTCAAGTGGACAAGTCACCCAAGGTGGTCTGCCACATGGTGAGGCACAATAGGATAAAAAACAAGTATCATATATAGAAAAATAAGACATGAAACTAGAGTATAAATAGGAAGAAAAATATACATCCAAGATCTATACAAACTAATAAAAACTGGATAAAACATAAATTATAATAAGATAATACCAATAAGTCTCTATGTGACCAACCTTCACCACCAAATCATCCCGCTATGAAGGAAATAATGAAAAGAGACGCCAATATACTACAAGATTACCTTCCCTTCACCTAGATCCTGTAATACAACATATATGACCACCAAAAAGAAAAACTATGGTGTGATCATAAATCCTAGTAGGATACCACTATAGAGTCTATACAAGTTCTAATACCATGAATACATCAGTTCTAGACTTTGAAATAAAAAAAAAATACAAAGAATTTCCATAAATCCAAACCCATTTGTAAATCATTTTCCTTTGGTTTTCATAAAATAAACTAATATTCAAAAATCCAAGAATATGAAAAGTATAAGTGATAAAATATGAAATAATATCCATACATCACAAGGTTATCAAGTAAACGCACATCCATTACATAATTTATCATTCGAAGCCATGTGATATAACCTCATGTGAAAACATGTGAGCAACAATGCATTAAAAAAATCTATCAAGATATAAACAACTATAAATGAAAAATCACACCATATTGGGACCTAGATTATGGGAATATGTACTAGATATAAAAGATCCTAAACTAGACATATGTTGGTACCAACCAATATCAATTCCTACCACACTCCATCAATATCACAAAGTAACACCTAGTAGTGCCACACACACAACGGTCACCTATGTCCCTTTCCTGATTCACCTAAGGTTCCCAATGTTCCAAGTTTTTGAAAAATCAATTTAAAAACCCTTATCACAATTTATAAAACATTTTAAAGAAAATACAATCCACTACGGTGTTTGAAAACCCATTTATGAATCAAAACCACTATTAAAGCATTTAACCAAACACTTAGTGTGCAAAAACCCATTTTTAAAGAAAAACCCCTTAAAAAACATGCATCTATATAATAAATACCTTTAAACCAATAATAACTTCAATTAAATGATTAAAAAAATAATTTTACAAGAAGAATAATAAATTCATAGAATTTACCCATTGTATAAAAACATATACATCAAAATAGAGGTAAAAAAATCGCCTTTGAAAATAGAGATCGAGGTAGAGTAGATTGGGTCCTCATGATCCTAGATCCATGATAAACAATTTCAATACTCCATGAAACCCATTAGATCCATAATAAAAACCCAATTGGGTTCTAATAAGACGCGAGGATAAGAAATCTAGTGTAGATTTATGAGAAATAGGGTAAATCGGATAAAAACACAACTTACCTCGAGATGACCCATCAAGAATAAATCAATTCCACCTAGAACCCATTGGGGGAGACATAAAAAGCGCTGAAAGGGTTAGGATGAGATAAAATGATATTATGGGGTGATTATACTTAAAAATAACTAAGGGAAAAGGGTAAAATCCTACTTTTTAAGAGTTTTGAGGGGGATTACATAATTTCCTAGGGCATGCCACATGGTTAAACTGACTGTGCACCCCTATTGTCCATTCTATCAGGGGGTGAAAATTTTTCACTAGGGGCCACATGGTTTTGGAAAGCTACACTCAAACTGCATGAAACCCCTAGAAAACCACCAAACACCCTGCACAATTTGTTGGGCATGTCACACAGTTTGAATAACCGTGCTCAAACTATTATAAATGCAACCAGAACCTGATAGAGGCATACCATATAGTTAAACTAACCATGTACATTAATTGTGTGCATGTAATATTTTCTCCAAATTTTTTTTTCAACCTTCAATCCCCTACATATTTCCAGACCTCAAAAGAGAAAGGCCATATCTCAACTAAGCCGTACCTGTGACCCATAGGGAATCACAAGAATCATATTAAAGTAGCTCAAATGGTTCTTCCCAATTTATTGGCTACATAACTGGTGGAGTTATCAATATCCTATTTAACCTATCAAAGTATTCCATACACTCAACATTGAAATTAAAATTATAATTTTTGAAATTAATTTATAGGTAGGGATATCAATATTATTGAAATATTTGAAAAAACTCTAGTAGAATCATGCATGTCCTAGAAATGATCTAACATGTTTCACACAAGTTGGGTAACGAAAGGTATTTATCACTTCAATTTTTAATCTATCAAATTAAATTATTTTTTTTGAAATGATATACCCAAGTACAATTACTCTCTCAACCATGAAATTAAACTTTTCAAAATTTAAAATAATATTATTTTTAATGAAAATTTTCAAGTTTTTTTTTCTATATTTTTCAAACAATGGTCAAAATAATTTCCAAGGACCAAGAAATTATCCAATAATACCTCCAAAAATACTCAATGTGATTAGAAAATATATTCACCATGCACCTATGAAAATTACCTATAGTATTACATAATCCAAATGACATCCTTTTGTAAGAAAAAGTGATGAAGAGACAAGTAAATATAGTCTTCTATTAATACTCTAGATCAATGGGTACCTGAAAATAACCTGAAAATCATTCCAAAAATCATTAATGGGTTCTCCCTATCAATCTATATAATATATGGTAAATGAAGGGTATGAAGAAATTATATTTTTGAGTGAAATGATTCAACTTCTAAAATTCTATTCACACTCTCTAACTATTTTAAATTTTCTTAGGGATTAATTCATTATTTTCATTCTTAATTGTAGTTAGGCTAGTTTTATTAGGTACTACATGTATGGGGATAACCCAATGTTAATTTTAAATAGGTAAGATGATCACTGATCCTAATTGATTCTCTATTTTTTTCTTCACAACTTCCATCAAGGTGGTATTTGGCCTCCTTTGGGTTTGTTTGATAGGTTTGGAATCTCCCATAATAAAAATTCTATGTGAGCATATTTTTGGGTTTATTATTTGTATATCACTTAAGGCCCACCATATTACCTATAAATTCTATCTCAAAAGATCAATAAAATATTTTTCTTGGGTTTTAGATAGATTATTAGAAAGTATCACTGGTAAATTTTATCCATCCATGAGGTACACATATTTTAAATTAGTAGGAAGTGGTTTTAATTTCAGATTTAGGGGTTGATCAAGGGTTGAGATTGAATTTAGGTTCCCCAATTATAAATATTGAATCTAATATGTATAGTAAATCATATAATCTCCTTCATAATCTAATAAATCATCAAATAAATCAGATATTACCACTTCTTCCAAATTTTAATTAGAATTTCTAGTTTTTGGGAACTCACATATTCTGTGGTATTTTCAATGGGGAGTTTCTCTCCTAAGGATAATAAATCATGGAACAAACCCAATTCTTCACAAGACTCATTAACTTCTTTATGGGAGAGTGAGAAAAGTAATTATTTATTTAATAGTGCTTCATGGAGCTAATAATGTTAAAGTGGATAGTGCTGTACCCAAACTACATGGTGAATGTTCCTTCATGGAAATTGATGATTGTCTTGGATGTATTTAAGAAAGTTCTCCCAAAAATTATGGGTGAGTGTGATGTTCTTCTATATTATTCCATGCTAAACACATAAAAGTTAGTTGGGAATAATAGATCTTTGAATTTCACAAGGACATTTTTTTAAAAGGTTGTGGGACAATGAAACATTTCAAAACTCCTTCTGGGAAAACTATGGATCTGTTTGAAATCTAGACCACCACTCTTGTGGGATTTAAGTCTCACATATAAAAATAATTGTATAATGAGTGTGGAAATACATTAATTAAAATCACCTATATCACATAAATCATTATGTAAAGTTAAATATCCAATGGTGTATAGAATGGAACATGTCCTTGGATATTGACATTTGGTAAGAAACTATGGTTTGATAAGGGCTAAAAAACTACTTCCCAAGATGATCCTATAATTCACTTAAATTTTCCTCTTCTTTTTGTAATGATCTTTGATAAATTTGGCATAATTTTGGAATTTTCATATAGCTTTCAAAAAGGGATATTTATTTTAACTTTTTGAAAGGTTTATTGTATTTCAATTTGTTGTTGTTCTTCTTCAAGCCTCATTGAATCAGTTTTACTAGAAGGAAAAAACAATGGAATATCTTTATTCTCCTTTTACTACCTTTTTAAGGGTGTTTCATGTATTTCATTTCCAAACATTATCCTTATTTACTATTTCTTATTTTTTTCTTTTGGTTGGCTGAATTGGTCTTCAGAAATTTTCTTAGAGTTTTAAGACTTTTTTCTTCAAGTTTAGGTTGAACTTTCTTGGGTTTAGGTGGATGAATCTCCTTTCCACTCCTTGTTGTGATCATGATTACATTATCCTTTAGATTTAGAACTATTTGGTCTAGATGTTTCCCTTGATTTTTGGATAGCATGTCTATAAGACTTGTAAACTAGTTTTCTAGCTTATCCATCTTATCTTCTAGCCCTTTAACTTTGGACTATAGCCGTTGATGATTAGATGTTGTTGCACTTATTGAGGGATGACATAAATATTTTTCTAGAATGGAGTTGGTTGATAAGAAATCTATTGGTATGGATGTTTTTAAGGTTGTTGGAAAGGTAGTGGGTTTTGGTATTACAATTGGTATGGGGGTTGATTTGAATATCAATTTAGATAAAAAGATCTATATTGATTTTGGGCTCCAAATACAGGTTGGGATTGTAATGTTTCTATTTATAGTTAAATATTTTGTGATTTCTTTGGATGAAAGGTTATCACACAACTTTATATCCCTTACACTTCAATACACTAGTCAGTAAAATGATTAGTTGAAGAGCATAAACCAAATACATAGTAGGTGTTTGTTGTTCACTAACTTTTTTATAGCCACCTATATTACTAAATTGTTCATCTACTCAAGTTTAGTTTCAATTAAAGGTGATTTTTCAAGATTTATTACCTCATAAATTTTTCTTGTTCTAGTACCACTTGTTCCAAATTGATGAAAATTTTGTGTTATATTTTCAATCATAATCCTAGCTTATTTTGGTGACATTTCAATAAAAAATCCTATAGATGATACATCTACTAGGTTTCTATCATTTTCCAGTAAGACTTGGTAAAATAAAATAAAGCAGTGATGCACCTTGATTTTTTAATGCGGGTAGATGGAATATAGCTTCTTAAACCTCTCATAATACTTTTAGAGCGTCTCTCTAGATGACTATCAAATGGAATGGATCTAATTTATAATGTTTGTTATTCTGGAGGTGAGGAAGAATATTTTAAAGAAACATTTTAGTAAGTCATCCCAGTAATGCACATCTCTTAGTTATAGGCTCTAAAACCATTCTTTAACATCTCCTTCCAGTGTAAAGGGGGAAACTTTTCACTTTACCTACTTCTAATATACTCTTAAGGGTCTAAAAGTGGGTAAGAGATATGTGAACTCTTTAATATGTTTGTTTGGGTATTCTATTGAAAATCCATGGAATTTAAGAAGAAATTGGAATATGTTAGGTTTTATCTCAAAGTATTTTTGTAAAATTTTCATGTAAATTTGATTATTTTGATTAAGGAATTGTGGTTCACATAAATCTCTAAGGGTTTGATTAGGATTTCCAGCCACAATGATAAGATCAGAGTGAACACTTGAAGTTTTAATTGATAATGAAATGAAAATTTCCTCAAATTTAGATAGAAAATTAATTTTTGTAAGTCTATTAAATAAGGATATTCCAATTTTAATTACTAGGGGGTAAGGATCAATCTTAGTGGTTCTAGTCATGTAATTTGAAAAATAGATTGTTGTCAGTTTCCTCCTTAGAAACAACACATAGTTTTGACATGTGACTATCATGGGGTGTGGAAAAAATATTTATTTCATAAGTTAAAATGAAGTATAATGCTCAACCTAGGATTTCTACAGAGAGGAGTGCACAAAAATCAAGCTGTCTCTTTTAATTAGGGGAAGGGGAGGTATTTTTGAAATTATTGTATTAAAAAAATAATGTAATGACACAAGAGATTAAAAATAGATTAATTAAGTGATGGGTTCGGGGTTAGATTACCTTTTTCAATGCCATTATAGTCAAAAAAATTATCTCACCTCTCTTATAATTGAATGATAAATAAAAGAATCATCGATTGAGTTTTTAATCACCCTTTGTTGAAGGAAGTAATGGAATCCACTCCTGAGTGAATGATGAAGGTACTAGGCATATAGTGGATGCCTCGAAACCTGGGTTTTTAAAATTTTTCCCTGAAAAATGACATGAATTTGTCGTCATTGGTGAATCATTTCCTAAAATAAGATGAGGATCTTGTGTGAAGAGGTTTAAGAAGAAAATTAAAACAATAAATACCTATTATAGGATTAGAATACATGAATGAATACTACTCATCATTAGGGATCACTGCTCAAGGAATATAAAAATGAATTCCTATATATTGTCCACATGCACTTCAAAAATCAGCTAGACCACCGATCATTGAAAACAATGTGCTAGCTCTAAATTCCGATAATGCCTTTGATGCTCCGACGATCACTACATTGTCTTTATTGAAATGCATGGGAGGGATCTTGGTCTATGATCCTAGATCCAAAGAATCTATCTATATAATGGGGGAGAGAGAAGTTGAGAGATTGTGTCCATCAATAGTCATTGTAAAATCTCTCTTCTCCTCTATTTATAGTGTGGTGGTGATTACCTAAAAATTCCAACCCGAACCCCGAATAATTAACACACTATATAAATAATATTTTGACTAGTAAAATGAGTGATCAATATAATTTATTAGTATTATTATCACTTTCTTGTAATATAATAAATATATTACATGATAATACCCAATCCATTAACTCAACTTGTCATTCCCACAAATATTAAATGAACCTTGAATATTTTAAACTAATATTTGTTCAAATAATATTTCCATATATTTACCTAAAAACTTATAAATACATTTAATAAATAAATTCAATTACAATTATTCTTAACTTTAATAATATGAATTTATTTATTACTTTGTTGATTTTATCGCTTTGGACAAATCCCAGACCCCAGTTGTGATCCCACCATGTCCAATATACCTATTCAACTGAATATGGAAGATTATTGAATATACTATTGTGTGTGAACCTCTAGGACCTTATCTTTATATTAGTGAATAATATTCATAAACCAAGAGTGGGATCTAACAATCTATCATGTACCCTAAAGAGATAAGAAGTGTCAAATTAGTGAAAACCAACCTACGAACACACACTGTGTTATACAATCTATTTGTCTTTAATATCTCATAAAGAAGGACACACACTTATGCCATCACCCTTTTCTTGCTTTATTATTTTTTGATCTAATCAGATGAATTTACCCTTAATTTCCATGAACATGGTCTTATGAAGGTACTACCATCTAGATCAATTTGGACCAAGATATAAAACTTCCTTAAACTAGAAGAAAAAAATAATTTCTTAAAAATTCAATCAATGTCATACCACAAATGATGCACCCAAAACAAGATAACTTTCCATGATTTCATTATCATGGTTTTTTCCTTAAATCAAAGTAAATGATCAAATGGAACACATTGGTAATGATATCAAGTCAGGCGAGCAATACACATGTCCAAAGACAGTAGCATGCAATGACACCCAAAAAATGTGGTGTTCTTATTGGCGAGTCTATCCTCATGATCTCAACTACTAGATATCACCATGTGTGAACATAATGAGAATAAGTCTCAATGAAAATGATCCCCCAACACCTAATAGTCAAAAATATATTGTATCTAATCAGTAAGATGTATCTAGACCATATGCCCTTTGTTTAAGATTATCATCATAGTATCTTGAGGTTATCATTATAGCCTAGTATTTCTTAATTCCTTCAAACACATGTTTTAATTTTAAGAATCACTGCTTCTAGGCGGTTTCCATTGGATTTATTCAGGGAACCAGAAAGTTCCAACATTTATTTATCCAAAAGGGACCTGCTTTCCAAATGTAGGTGTTCACCAAGTTTTAACTTTACAATACCCAGGAATGTGAATTGGTCAAGAGGATGAAAGGTCAGACTCATCACACCCTTTTGGGGGGAATTATTTTCTATTTTGGGACTCTCTTTATAAATTTAAGATATTTTCACAAATCCTTATTAATTCACCAAGTATAACATAAGTCTCCCTTGGAATTTTCAATCACTTATTAACATGTGTAAAATTTAGAATCATCAGTATATATTCAAGTTTATTCATTAATGGAGATACCCGTATGTATTCGAGGTTCTCCATCAATGGTATCCTCTCATATAATATTTAAAGATTATTTTAATTATTGTTATGATGATACTGGTTTTTAAGTCACTTAATGGGGCACTCTGTAATTTACTATCATCTAGGGAGACTAATGTTTGTTTTGATATTGGGATCATACCCATAAAATGGGATACCTATGTATCCTTGTGAAAGGAATCAGAACCCTCATAGTTCGGTGCTTCTTGATGGGTTACATCATACCTTTTTAAGGTCATGTGATAAGAACCCATCCATACAATTTAATCTCATGTGGTAAGGACATCTAAGTAGAAGGTTCTTAGTCAAATATTAATGTTGGACTTATACCAAAGTAGCCCAAGGAACTTGGAAATAATATGGGTTTCCAAGTAAGATTAGACCCTGTTGGGAATATGGCCCAAGGAGAATAGGGTTGATTTGAAGTGTTGTGTTTGAACCTCAAGGAGGTTTTCTACATATCCCGTTTGTATGGGAATCAAAGAACACATAGTTCAATGAATTTAATAGGATATTATAGTCTTTTGAGAGAAATGAGTTTGGGATTACTTCCTTAAAAGGATGCCTTGATGATTTGGGGGTTTAATTTGGGGATTATCCCAAAGGAGGATGCCTAGATTAAATTAATTAGAGTTGGATTCTTGAAGAGAATATCCAGTGAGATTGGGACCTGAGAAGGCTTCCTACGTATCCCAATTATGGTGGGAATCAGAGTTATTGTAGTTCATTAAAAGTGAGTGTTTGTGCACATGTTGTAATCATCATGAATCTCTAAGCCCACGTGATTCATGATTAGTGTGAGAAACAAGAGTATTTGAAAGATTAAAAAATGACACACACACTTTTCCTCCTTCACTGGTGGTGGAGGGAAGGCATGCAGTGATGACGGTGGATGAGGGCAAGGTGACCCGGGAAGAGGGTGAGGTGACCAACCTTCCCTCTATTCACTTTACATTGGACAAGGGTCCAATAAAAGGAATAAGAGATGAAGGTTTAGGGGCTTAGACCAGGATGGATACACTAAAATTGATCCTGGTAGGGGAGGGAGATTTTTATTTTTATTTTAAGTAAAAGCAAGCATGAAACTTACCTTCCCTACCAGAAATTTGAGGTTTTGGATCTTTGAGAAGGGAGAGGTTAGGACCCAAACCCTTATTATTAGAATTGGGAACTTCCCATCACTCTTCTTGGGAGAAAGTTCCATGTGACTGTGGATATACAAACCCACATAAACTCCATGAATCCTAAACCCATTCTGAAACAAATGTAGGAAACCTCTGAATTTGGATATACAAATCCAAATAAGAGACACACTGATGTGACTTTCCTAAAGGTTTAATAAGTCAAGAGGTTTTGGTGGAGGTATTAACATAATACCTTTCAAACAAGGGATCCAGTGAAGAAGAATCCATGCCATGAATGGATTTAAAAATGGATTGATGGATTTTATACTGAAGTGAGTAAGTGAATCAAAGAGGGGCACCCAAGTAGATAAGGGCACGCAAGTATGGGAACATAAGTAGGCTTGGGAGATCTGATATTCACTTAAGAGATGAACAAACTGTATGGTAATAATTGGGTGAGACCTGTATTAAGCCTTCGGGATTATTAACAGATGATCCCAGAATTGGGGCGCTCAAGTTCCTATGAAAGGAATAGGTGGCACACAAGTTTTTCTGATTTTGGGAGGTTGGGTGATTTAGGCGCGCAAGTGTTATTGATTTCAAACACTAAAAGGACTTAAGTAATATGATCCTCCTTCAATTCCTCCACTTTAGGTGTTAAAGAACTACCATTAAAGTTTCAGAGGACTTGGGAAAAGAACTAGGGAGACCAAAGCAGCAATTGGGCTTTAGGGAAATTCATCCATACAAATGAAGGCCTCAAAGATCTATTTATAGGTAAAAATATCACCCTGGGTGAAAGGAGTTTGGTCATGCAAGTGGGTTGTGCGCCAAATTTGTGGCGCGCAAGTGGCTACGTGCTGGATGGGTGGTTCCCATGTAGACTTGTGCATCACTGGTGATTTGGCATAATTATGGTGCCACTTTAAGGACTTAGCCAAAATAAATTCTTAGCTCTAACATGGTGGCGTGCATGTATTTGTGCGTAAGTATCTTGGGCGCCTCTTTGGGGACTTAGCCAAAATAATTTATCTATACTGCGGGGAATGCGACCCCACACCCCTACTTGGGATTAGTGTCGGGCTTCAGTTCTGACCCTTTGGGCCAGTGCCTTCACTATCGTCAGTGACCCCCATGAAAAATGCAGAGTCGCACTGCAAACTTTTCAAGCCCGATTGAGAACATTTTTCAAAAAAGTGCATGGAACACATTTCATGGTGTCTACAATATCCCCCCTTAGAATTTGATTCATTTGAAATGAAAATAATCTTGTTCTAAGGTAAATGTAGGGCACTTTAATGAATTCCAACATCATTTGGTTAGATTTGGACTTACGAAAAGTTTGGAAGGATGCTTTAATTTTTTCCTATTCCATGGGGCCTAGCGATCATAGTTTGACTGTTTCTAAGGTCATGTGGAAAACCCTAAAAACATTGTGTATTTTGACTTTTTATTTCTCAATATTACCTAAATCATACAAAATGTACCTTTAGTGAGCTGGGACTCGACTTTTTTTCAGAGTTCCCTTTGTGGGTTCTCAATATAGTGAGTACCACATCTCTTTTTGTTGGTAGTTTAGAGTCATTCATGTGGGAATATAAAGGGATAATGTTTAAGGTTGAACAGATTTGACTATAAATTTTGAAATTAGATCCCAAAAAATACTCAGTGGCTAATAATTTCTTTAATATTATTTAAATATTTCCAAGGGTGATCTTGAGCCATGATTTTTATGGTCACCAAATTTAAAACTTGTATTAATATAAGGGGAGTCACGTCCAAGAACAAAGTTACCATTATTTGAGAAACTTGTTATGAGAGTTGTGTTATGCAGGGCTAACTAGGGTGCATTCTACATAGCCAAATATTGGAATATTTTGATTGACATGCCCATTATATAGGAAAATTTTATGCAAAGCCACCTAAGGGCACGTACTGCATAGTCAAGAAAAATAGCTCTTAAGAATTTAACATTTTAATGTTGATAGAAAATGGAAAATAAGATTTGGGTGACTCAAGACCATAATGGGTGGTTTTTCCAAGGAAAGGAATTTTGAGAATAAATTGTTATCTATGTCAACATATGTTATGAATAATAAAACCATTTCTATACAAATTTGGTGTATAATGAATGGTTAAAATTTATTAGAAAGGGGAATTTCTGATATCAAACTATGCAGTTTTAAGTCATGCAGTGAGGACATTATACTGTGTAGTTTTAAGTCATGCAGTGAGGAAATTGTGTGGCTTTAATTTTAAGGTCTTTATCTTTGACCAAAGGTATGAGACTCTCCCAAATTTTTGGTGGTTTTTTTGGAAACATACTACCATATTCAGGTATAGAATGGGAAATTATAAACTATGATTTGGGAATTTATAGATATGAAGAATGATATGGTAAAAGGGATAAAAGCATTAGAGGAAGTCTCTTCCAAGAATGAAGCTACCATTATTTGAAAAACTTGTTATGGGGGATGTGTTATGCAGGGCCAACTAGGGAATATGTTGAATATCCAAAGAGTGGAATCTTTTAACTGACATGCCTATTATCTTGGCGTCTCACGCAAGACCACCTTAGGTCACGTACTTCATAGTCAGGCAAAAGAGCTTTTAGAATTTTGACATTCTATTTCTACAAGATGAAGAAGGTTTATGGTGATTCATATTTTCCAAAGCACAGAGTTTGGTTTATGATGAAAGGTACCTAAATATGGTGAGGGTATTTCCAATCATGATTTCCAAAGAATCTAAATAATAGGATTTCTACAAAGGTCTAACCCAAACATAGAAGGTATGGTATCTACTGTTTTAGATCATATAACTAGGACAAGAAATGGAAACAATATATAATATGTGGTCAAGTTATCCAAGGTTATTTCATATTACTTTGAACACATGGAGAGAGAGATGTGTAAACTATGGTCTTGAAGACTTTTAGATCGACAGAAAGATAATGGGAAAAATATTCATGAATGACTATTTTAAAATATAGATTCTTATATATTGTCATCAAAGCTTGAAGAGGACAAAGACACTATAACCAAGAATGAAGTTACCATTATTTGACAAACCTATTATAGGGGCTGTATTATGCAGGGCCAACTAGGGAATATGCTGCATAACCAAATAGTGTCATCTTTTGATTGAAAGGCCCGTTATGTTGGAAAATTATGCAAGGAAAACTAAGGGAATGTACTACATATTCAAGCAAAAGAGATCTCAGATATTAGAAACTTTGTCACTAGAAACTGTAAGAAATATTATGAAGATCTGAAAATATTCAATATTAAGAGTATGAAGTATGGAAGAGGGTAATACTCAATGCACATGAGAAATATTTGAATCAATATTGTCCATGAGTTTGAATTCGTTCACATAGATATGACTCATATGTAAAAATGGAGAATTTATTTGTTTTATTTGAATCAATATTATGATGTGTAGTTTAAATTCATGCAGTGAGGAAATTATACTGTGCATTTTTAAGTCATGCAGTGAGAACATTCTACTGTGCAGTTTTAAGTCATGCAATTAGGGAATTATAATGTGTAGTTTTAAGTTATGTAGTAAGGACCATTGATAACCCCATAAGAAATTGAGACACCTTATTTATACAGAGAAGCTTTTTTACCCAATTCCTAAGCCCACATGATCTATGATCAGTGTGAGAAATAAGGATTAGTAAATGCTTCTTCTGTAACAAAAATATAACACAAGTGAAGAATAAAGGTATTATGATTAAGTGATGGATGATCCAGGGCATAAGATCTGGGCTTACTACGTATCTCATTGGAGTAAGAATCAAGCCAAACACAGTTCTTGGATTTTCATGTAGTTTAACATCATGTGGTAAGGACAATGATGAAATGATGTGAAAAGGAATACATATCATACTTGGACTAAGGGACAAAACCCAAGTGTTTCTACATGTCTTGCTGAGGGAAAGAATCAAGTCATATGTATTTCTTTAAACATTCTCTATGCAGATTTCGATTCTTAAATAAGCAATAAAGGGGGTTGTTTATATCATGGCTAGGCCCAAGATTGGAGATCTAGGTGTCTCTATGTATCTCATAGAGATGATAATAAAGTCGTATATATTTATTGAAACATTCATTTCCCACACTAATCAAGTTTGATATGGGAGATGGGGGGATTTAACACATTCTATAAGAATGATTAAATTTAAGACACAAGTTGGTATGAAAATAATCATGTATCTTAAAAGAGCACTCTATATAGATATAGTCCATATACAGGAGAAGAAAAAGGGAAATAAAAATTTTGTGGTTGCATATGGGCCCAATATTGGAGATCCATGCGTCTCTACGTATCTCAAATAGATGAGAATCAAGCCACATTTAGTTCTTGAAATGATTTCCCTATGCATATCTAATTCACAAATAGGGAAGAAAAGGAATGATGTGCCACTAAGGAGTAGCAATGATACCAATGATGCTTTCATATAGAAGCTCCTAACGTTAAGTAGAGAAGACATTAACCGTACATTTTAATGTCATGTTATGAGGAAAAATGGTGTCATGTAGTTTAACATCGTGCGACAAGGAAAAAGATGCTACACATTTTAACGTCATGCAACATAAACACTTATGGTTGTTATAAAGTTTAATGTCTTGAAAATAGGACTTTATACTGTGATGTTTTAAGTCTTGCAGTGAGGATGAGGGGGATGTGCAGTTTTAAGTCTTGCAGCAAGGACGAGGGGGATGTGGATTTTGTAGTCTTGCAGCAAGGATGGGGGGGGGTTGTGCAATTTTCAGTCTTGTAGCGAGGACGAGGGGGAAATTACACAAAGTATTTCTTCAAGAATATCACATTGGTTGGAGTTATAATAAGCTCTCTATCCATTGATATTAAGGAATAAGATCCATTTGAGTAGACCTTATGTATGGAATAAGGTCCTTCACACTTTGGATCAAGATTTGGAGGTTTCTTTCCTGGTATCACTGGAGTCCTAAGGACCAATACCAATTCTCCTTGAAGAAAAGAATGAAGGTGAATTTTCTTGTTAAAAGCTCACACTATTTTATTATAATAGACTTATAAATGATACAAAGTATGAAATATTTTCTCTTCTAATCATACCATCTCATCAAACTATTTATAAGACCTCTCATTTGTAGACAACTGATCATATATTGCAACTCTATGTGAATGAAATTTCATTTCAATTGAAAAAACTGCTACTATTCCATATAACAATGAATAAGGATCTGCCTAGGTGGCTGTATGATTAGTAGTCCGATAAGCCCATAAAGCATGAAAAAGTTTATCAGGCCAAGATTTCTTATCTTTATCTACCACCTTCTGGAGTATATTTGATAGGGTCCTATTAAAAGCCTCTATCTTTCCATTGTCCACCACATGATAATGAGATGAATGGTTGGATTTGATATTGTGCACCTTATATAACTTATTTAACTCTATAGAACAAAAATTGGTTCCATTTTCCATCAATATAGTATGAGGGATACCAAATATGGTGATGATGTTAGTTTTGACAAAACTAACAATGCTTTTGGCTCTGACTTCTTTGAGAGGAATTGCCTCATTCCATTTAGAGAAGAAGTCAGTAGCAGTAATAATATACTTTAGCTTCTTATTCATAGATAGAGAATAAGACCCTACTACATCCATTACCCATGTGGAAAATGGATAGGAGTATTTAACTGTATGTAGAAACTCTGAGGATTGATGAATGAAGTTGGAATGCACTTGGAAAGGATGACATTTCTTAGTGAAATCTATACAATCCTGCATCATTAAAGGCCAAAAATATCCAAGCCTTCAGATTTGATCATAAATCCTATTCCTAGATTAATGATAACCACAAGATCCTGAATGAACTTCTTTAATTATAGCCACAATTTCTTCTCAATCAATACATCTAAATAGGATTCCATCGAAGCCTCGTTTTTAGAGGATTTTATGGTGATCTGGACTATCATAAAGAGTAAAATTGGCCGCTAATCTTCAGATCTATATTTTTTCATCCCTATCTGGTGGAAGTACTCCATTTTGAAGGTATTCCATGATGGGTATTTTCCATCCTATGGTATGACCATATGGATCATAAATAGGGATAATTTCCTTAATTTCCTCCATTCTGGTTTGAGAAAAAGGTGAGACCGCATGAAAATGAGCTATGCTGATGACTATCTCATCCCGATTTGGATCTGCCAAGGTTGTAGCTGCATTATCCATTATATCAGCTTGGGAATTTTGTGATCGTGGGACATAATAAAATGTTGTATCTGAGGGAAATTCATCTATTAACCTTCTGAAATAATCAAACAAAGGGATTAACTCTTATTTTCTAATAAGAAAATTCCTCATTGATTTGTTTGATTACCAATTCTGAATCACCTTTCACTTTCAAGTGATTCACTTGCACCTGAAGTTCCAATTCCAAGCTTGTGATGAGAGCTTGATACTCTGCCTCATTGTTGCTTCTGCCTTCTAATAATAGGAAGGAATAAGGCAATACTACCTTTTCTGGGGATATAAGGATAATTCCTAAACCAACTTTGTTGAGTTTATGGTTTTCCATTCTATTCTCTGTTGGACTTCTGTAGGAACCATCAAAGTACATCTCCCATGTTTGGGGATTATCTTGAATAGAGAAGACATCTTCATCAGGAAGTTCAGTATTCAATGATATTTCTTCCTCAGATGGATGTTCTGCAAGGAAGTTAGATAGATCATGGCCTTTTATTGACTTATGTGGCACAAACTGGATATCAAACTGTTGATAAATAACTACCCACCATGCCAAACTCCCTATAAGCATAGGACAACTGAGGATAAATTTGAGTGGGTTACTACGAGATACCAATTTGACCTCATGATGTTGTAGGTAGTGCCTCAATTTCTAAAATGAAAATATTAATGCCAAACATCACTTTTCAATACTTGAATACCGAGTTTCTATATAAATCATAGTTCGATTGAGATAGTAAAGGTTTTTTTCATTCCCAACTTTGTTCTTTTGTGCAAGGAAGGCACCCAGTGATCGCTCTAAAGATATCACATAGAGAATAAGTGGTCTTCCTTCAACACGTGGAATTAATATTGGTGGACTCAAGAGATATTTCTTTAGGGTATCAAAGGCTTCTTGGCAGTCTTTAGTCCATTGATAGGTAACTCCCTTCTTCATTAATCTGGTGAAGGGAAAACACTTGGCTGCCAAATTAGCGATAAAGTACCGAATATAGGCCAAGTGTCCTTGAAGACCTCTTAATTATTTCAAATTTTTAGGTGGTGACATTCCAAGGATTGATTTTTTTCTCATGATCAACTTCGATACCAAAATGGCGTACAATAAATCTAAGGAACTTTCCTAAGGTTACCCCGAAATCACATTTCAAGGGGTTCATCTTCAAACTGTGTAGCCTAAGTTTATTGAATATATTCTCCAGATTAGCCAAGTTATTGGAACGTTGTCTGGATTTGACCACCAAATCATCCACATAACATTCAAAAAATTTACCTAAGATGTTTTTGAAGATATGGTGCATGGAACATTGATATGCCTAAATTATTTAAACCAAATGACATTACCCAATAAAAAAACACAACTTGAGGGGCTCTAAAGGCTATAGATTATTCATCCTCTAGGGCCATATAGATTTTATTATACTTATATTATCCATCCATGAATGAAATAGCTTCATAGCCAACTGTTGCATCAATTAAAAGCTCTATGATCAGAACTAAAAAGTCATCTTTAGGACAATTCTAGTTAAGATCTCTGAAATCAATGCAAACTATGATTTTACCATTCTTCTTTTTCATTGGGACTATATTGGCCATCCAGTTGGGATATTGAACTTACCTAACAAAGTTAGCCTTTATAATCTTATCAACTTCAGCTTCAATTTTAGAATCACGAGTTGGGTGTGTTCTTCTTGCTGCCTGCTTGAATCCTCGATGTTCTTTTGGAAAACCCAAATGATGAGTGGCTACATCAGGATTAAGTCTTGGAATTTCTGTATAATTCCAAGAAAATATATCTTGATGTTGCTTTATAAATTAATTATGCACCTCTTGCTCTTCAAAATTCATGGATGCACTAATTAAAGTGGGGCAATGATATTTTTTTGTACCTAGATTTATTTCTCTAAGCTCATCCTGTAACACCCCGACCCCTCTAGGCTGGAGCCGGTGCATTACTTGTGATATTGGCATGGTTAGAAGGAATGAAAATCCTAAAGGAACGATCAGTTTAGTAATCTTGAAAAAACTAGATACATAGATGTTACTCAAATTACATTGGAAAAGTTTACAAAATAAAATACATAACAAAAACTAAAAATGACATTCCTAGGAACTCAATAAAAGATCTTCTCTTCATCACCTATTGAAGGTAGACAATGAAAGGGGTGAGATCAAATGCTTAGTAAGGGTTACAAATAGTGGAAGCATGAGTACAATAATAAGTGATTCACAAACAATCTGACAAAATCAAAATGGTATAGTGAATAAATGAATAACTAATGCCATTAATAAAATAAAAATGAAACTGCATCCATAGATTTTGTCATAGTGAAAATCTCATGGATAATAATAATAACTAATAATGAGTAAAGATAATGCTTATTAATTGGACATCTTGTATCTGGAACATTAAACCATAAGACCATAAAAACAGTTTAGTTCTGTGGGTAGAAACCCATCTGATTTTTTGGAAACAAACTTGAAGGGTCTGTCGCCAAACTGTTTTGTCTCATGAGACCTACCGATGCATTGAGGGGATATTGAGGGCCCCAACCTCCACTGTATGTACAAAGCATTCTTTATACATTGATTCAATACAATATCAATATCCCTTATCAATATCTGTATAGAGTATACAGATTTATCAATAATTCCATAATTAAAATAACTTTCCAAATAAACACCATATGTAAAATGGTATACAGTTTAGACAACAAACATATCCATGATATGAGATTATGGATATTTAATATAAACATAATTTTAAATGAAAATTTATCTCAAATGGGCAGTAGGTACACCACATAAAGATTATTAGGTGCACAATACAAAGTTAGTCACAACGAAAAGGTAGTTGAGACAAAGTCCCTTACCACAATGTAATCAGTCGAATCATATGACCAGAACTTAATGAGCATCAAATGAATCATTGAATAACATTAATAAAAGGAGAATAATGTTATTATATATCAAATTTCAGTACAAATATACCACATACAAGAAATAAGTGGCAAACAATGAAAATATCACAGAAATGAAAGTGAGATGAGAAACCCCTACCTTATGCTCGAGTGTGTTCTTCGTTTGTTTTAATGACCTGAATAATCAAAATTAGCTTCATTAATTAATATGTAAAGAACCTAATAAACATTTAGTTGATATTATACAACATTATTAATTTCATTCATGGCCCTTTCTGTGGGTTCAATTGGTTCAACTTTCATGTTTTGGAAGCATTTTCTTCCTTGGTTTTCATGGTTCGTTTACTTGTTTCCATGAATGGGAGTTCATTTGAAACATGGTTAAACATCCAGAATTGTTAATACATATTATTAATGAAATTATGGAGATATAAATTATCTTATAATTATTTTGGGTTATATATCATGATGATGATTCATTAGTTAAAACATTAATGATGTTTGTTTAGATCGTTTTAATGGTTCTTTGATAATAACAACCTCATTTTATTGTATAAATTATAACCATGAGTAAAAAAGAATTACAGAACCATGGGTGAGTCATAAAACATATATTATAACCTGGATAAACCATATAAATGTTTTCATGCCCATACTTGGAAGAATTAATGGAAATTGAGATTACATCATCTACGATGTCAGTGTTTCGATACATCACGGACAATGTTTTTAATTCCTTGAAAAAGTGGGGGAAAAAGAAGAAGATTGATGATGAATTTCTCATGAAAATGAGAAAATACTGAATATACAAGATTCTGGGGATTTCATTCCTCTTGGGTAATAAGAGATGAAGAAATAATAAATAAAGAACTCAAAATAAAAGAATAATTTTGAAATCGCTTACAAAAATTCGGCAGCCTAACGACTACGCAACATGGTTTTAGAAAATATTTAAAAAGAGAGGGGAAAAGGGTCACCTATCCAGAAATGAATCATAATATATAGTATATGAATGATAAGAATAAAAATAAGAACATGGTATGGAAACTTGAAAGGTATACCACATAAAAGAAAAATTGAAAGGAAAAAAGAAAGAAATTGAGAATTTTCTTACCATGTAGAATAACCCTTAGGACATGAAGGTTGAGACCATGGGGGCTTGAGGAAACATTGGGAGGACTAATATGGAGGTAATGAGGGCAGAACTTCATTGAGTGAGAATTGTGAATGAATTCAATGAAGGGAAGAGTTGGTATTTATAGGAAAAGTGAGGGATTATTTTAATAATTTTCAAGGGACACCTCATGAGTGGTTTTTGCAAAACCATGGGCTTTCCCATGGTATTTTCCCATGGTATAAGCTCCTTGGGACACCTCACATCTTATTTAAGTATAAAAAAGTCAGACAGATTTATGAAATCATTATTTCATCATTAATGATGTCATAAACACACTGAAACTAAAAACTGTATTTTTTTACTATTCACTAAAAAATCAACTGTTTCAGAAAAATTCCCAAAATTCACCCTAACCATTTTTCAACGTGTAGAATTAAAAGTGAAATCTATTTTTAAAGAATAATTTTCTAAATATTATTAATATAATTTTTAAATAAATTCATAGTTAATTCGAAAAATAAAAATCTTAAAGTGCAATTAGTTTTATATCTCATTGAAAAAATATTTAAGATCTCATTATCATGTTGCCTTAAGAAAATGAAATAATATTATTATTTAATATTCATAAGGGTAATATTAATATTAATATTACTATTCATAAGGGTATGTTACTATTCAACAAAAATTAATTTTATTCTATCAGACTCCAAATGACTTACTGATCACAACTCTAGATGACCATTTTTTGAAATTCAAAACATAGAAGTGGAAAATTTATATTTAATGGCTATGTTTTGACTATATCCTAAATAACCTAGTGTTGTTTCGAAAGAACACAGTGATGAATATAATGTATTTAACATAAACATTCCATAAAATGTTTGGGGTGCTACATTATTCCCTCCTTCATAAATTTCATCCTTGAAATTTTATGTACATAGCCCACCAAAAAGATATGGGTGGTTCTTCTTCATGAAATCCTCTAGTTCCCATGTTGCTTCCTCCATATTCTGGTTTCTCCAAAGAACCTTTACTAGATGAGTTGTTTTATTTCTCAATACCTTCTCCCTTATGTCAATAATCCGGATGGTATTTTCAGAGTATGACAAATCTGATTCCAGTTCTATTCCTTCATATGTGAGTACATGTGTTGGGTTTGGCATGTATTTCTTTAACAATGATACGTGGAACACATCATGAACTCTGGAGAGATTTGGCGGCATTGCTAAACGGTAAGCTACAGCTCCGATTCTTCCCAAGATTTCAAATGGTCCGATGTACCTGGGGCTCAGTTTCCCTTTCTTATCGAACCTTAAGACGCCCTTCTATGGAGATACTTTCAGAAATATGTGATCTCCTACTTGAAATTCCAAGTCCTTTCTCTGGTTGTCAACATATCTCTTTCGCCTACTTTGGGATGCTTTAATATGGTCTTGTATTTTCTTCACCTTTTTCGTGGTCTCTTCAATAAGTTTTGGGCCTATAAGTTACCTTTTACCAACCTCGTACCAACAAGTTGGAGTTCGACATCTCTTTCTATATAATGCTTCATATAGAGCCATTTGAATACTAGAATGGAAACTATTGTTATAGGAAAATTCCACCAAAGGAAAGTATTGATCCCACATACCTTGGAAGTCAAGAGAGCATGATCTCAGCATGTCTTTTAGAGTTTGAATATTCCTTTTAGACTGTCTGTCAGTTTGAGGGTGACATGAAGTACTCATATGAAGCTCAGTATTCATAGCCTTCTGGAGACTTTTCCAGAACCTTGATGTAAAACGTGGATCACGATCAGAAACAATCGATAGGGGAACTCCATAAAGTCTCACAACTTCATTAATATATAGTCTTTCTAGATGTTCAAGTGGTAGATATTCTCTTATAGCAAGAAAATGTGCTGAGTTGGTAAGACGATAAAAAATGACCCATATTGCATCATTCCTTCTAGAAGTCTTTGGTAGTCCCATGATAAAGTCCATCGTGATATTATGCCATTTCCACTCAGGTATGGGAAAAGGTTGCAATACTCCTCCAGGATGTTGCCTTCCAGCTTTCACTTGTTGGAAAACCATACATCTTGACACAAAATCAGCAATCTCCCTCTTCATGTTGTCCCACCAAAAATGTTCCTTCAAATCTCTATACATATTAGTGCTACCAGGGTGTATAGAGAAATTGGAACTATGGGCATCATCTAACAATTCCCTTTTTAGATCAAGAATACCGGGAACATAAAGTCTCTTCCCAAATTTCAGATTTCCATCTTCATATATGAAGTCACTCAATCTCCCATCATTCACATCTTTAATATTATTTTGAAACTCTTCATCATCAGCTTGAGAAATTTTTATCTTTTCAAGTAAAGATGGTTTGGAAACCATTTAAAAATCATTGATGTTACACCTTCCATGGTTATTCCCATATCCATCTTTACTAGATCCATGAAAATAGGATCCCTTTCAACTCTCATCTTGTTCAAAAATCCATGATCCTTTATGTTCAAAGCATCTGCCACCTTATTTTCCTTCCTCGGGTGGTAGTGTATCATGAAATCATAATCCTTGAGTAGTTCAAGCCATTTCCTTTGCCTCATGTTGAGTTCTTCTGTGAGAAAATATACTTCAATCTCTTGTGATCAGTATAAATCTCACATTTTTCACCATAGAGATAATTTTTCCATATATTCAAAGCAAAGATTATAGCAGCTAACTCAAGATCATGAGTAGGATAGTTTTTCTCATGAACTTTTAGCTGTCGTGATGCATAAGAAATAACCCTATCATTTTGTATAAGGACACAACCAAGTCCTTTATTTGAAGCATCACTATAAATAAAAAACCCATCATTCCCCGATTGTAGAGTCAATATAGGAGAATTAGCTAATATTCTATTCAGTTCTTCAAAACATTATTCACAATATTTTGTACAAAAAAAATTTAACCCCTTTTCGTGTGAGCTTCGTTAGTGGGTTATCCAGTCAGGCAAAATTCTGCATGAAACACCGATAATAACCTGCTAAGCCAATAAAACTGCGTACCTCAGTTATGTTTGTTGGCATGGGCCAATAATGGATTGCCTTTGTCTTCACAGGATCAACTAGAATTCCATCCTTTGAGACAATATGGCCAAGAAAAGAAACTGACTGAAGCCAGAATTCACACTTACTAAACTTCCCATACAATCAATTTCTTCTAAGAGTTCCCAGAATAACTCGCAAGTGACTCTCATGGTCTTCATAGATTTTTGAGTATATGTGGATATCATCGATGAATATCACAACAAAGTTATCAAGATATTCCTTGAAAACTCTATTTATTAAATCCATGAAAATAGATGGTGCATTTGTCAGTCCAAAAGGCATCACTGTAAATTCGTAATGCCCATACCTGGTTCGAAATGTTGTCTTCAGAATATCTTCCTTCCTCACACTCAATTGATGATATCCGAATCGAAGGTCAATCTTTGAAAAGTATTGAGGTCCATGAAGTTGGTCAAATAAATCATCAATATGGGGTAGAGGATACTTATTTTTTATTGTAATAGCATTGATTTCTATGTAATCAATGCATAGCCTCATGGATCCATCTTTCTTCTTTAAAAACAAGACCGGGGCTCCCTATGGAGAAAAAATAGGTCGAATAAATCATTTGTAACTCAAATCTTATAGTTGTTTCTTCAGCTCCACTAGCTCCACAGTGGACATTCTATATGGGGTCTTTGATATAGGTCTTGCACTAGGAATTAAGTCAATGGAAAACTCAATTTCCTGCTCTGGAGGATGTCCAGGTAAATCCTCTAGAAATACATCAAAGTAATATTTCACTATGTGCACATATTTAATTTGAATATTTCTTTCCTCTCCCATAGATATTGGTTTATCTTCCTCTCCTATTATTTCATTCAATAGAGCTACTGGGGGTGGTTCTAGATAAGAATCAGGTGCCGAAGTTTCTACCCTAAAGACAAGGGATTCTACACCATTTCCAAAGATTGTAACTTCCTTTTTCTTGTTATAAATCTTCACATCATAATTTGATAGCCAATCCATACCGAGAATTATATCAAATTCAATAATGGGTATGATGATAAGGATAGAAACTAAAGCACATTTTGGTGTTTGGAGGGGGACTAGTCTACATGCCTTTGTTGCAATGATACATCCCATGGGAGTTTTGACTGATAACTCATTTATTAAATAAAATTGGACATATCTAATTTTCTTGGAAAACATAGAGGATATAAATGAATGTGATGATCCAGAATCAAATAAAATGTTGGCTAAGATTTAGGAAACAATTAAAGTACCTACCACCACGTCACTAGAAACTTCAACCTCCACGGTTGTAATCACATAGGCGCTCCCTTGCTCTCTTGGATTTTTCTGAGGAATGTTTCCCTAGTTATTTGGACACTCATTTGCATAGTGTCCCATATCACTGCAATTGTAGCATTGAACATCATTGAATTGTTTCTTCCCCTTGCATTAATCAGATCGATGACCCTTTTCTCCGCAGTTATAGCAGACTTCCTTGCCTTTCAAGAATTTCCCGAGATGATTCTTTCCACAGTTATCACATAATGGGAAACTATTATTTCCCTTTCTCTTCTTTGGTGCTTCTCCTTTTCCTTTGTTATCAGAATGCCGCTTCTTATCTTGGATTCCTTTGAAAAAATTTGATCTAGCTAATTATTTCTCTATTTTGATGTCACTTGATACAATTTCATCATTTGATGAAAATGATTGAGAAGCCAGTTACCTTCGAAGAATTGGCTTAAGACCTTCAAAGAAATAACCATTCTTGTCCGTAGAGTCACGTACGTAATCCACAGCATACCTAGATAGACTTGTAAAGGTAGCCTCATACTCAGCAAAGCTGTCTTGTTCCCTTTGTTTCAATCCAAGGAATTTCCTATTCATTTCAGTTCATTGCTCATGAGGGAAATATTTTTCATAGAATATTTTCTTAAAATTCCTCCATTCCATATCCTCTATCTCTTCTTCCTCCATGGTATTTTGAATCAAGGACCACCATTGATCAGCGTTGCCCTTGAGAAAATATAATACCAGTACTACCTTTTTAATTTCATTGCATCTTAACGCCATGAATATATTTTCAATGGACTTGATCCATTTCTCAGAAACCACTGGATTAGTAGTCCCACTAAAAAATTTGGGCTTCTACCGCATGAAATGATCCAACATAGATGTTTAATGGTTATTCATTACAACTTGAGTAAGTTGTCCCAATATGGTCATGATCTGATCTGCTCCAACGTTGACTGTGTTGACTTGATCAGTAGGGAGATCCCTACCTTTCCCATGAGTATTGACTCCTATTCTTCCATTAGACACCATTTATAAATAATAGGATACACTAGATTAGTTTATGAATCTCAAATAGAAAAGAACTCAACATAGATTGAAATTCTATGCATAGGTAATCTTATAAACAAGGTTCCTCTAAGGAAAAATTTACATTAAACTCCTTTATAATGGTTTGTAAAGAAAATATGAATTATCCTAAGCATATCCCTCAAGATTTTCATAACCAAGAGTGCAGCAAGACCCATTTTCGTGCACCAGTTCCCATTCGAGTCTATCTCAAAGTGGTGTTTTCGGGTTTTACCCCTAGACACATCTGTGCTAGAGCTGTCTCTACCTGCTCATATCCAGACAGGGATGTATTTTCTAGAAGGATTCACATATTCTATTCCTTAGAAAAATACCAGTATGTTCTTGTACGTTTATACTCAAATACTACCTTAGGGATTTGTTCCCTACTATAAATTTCCTAGTCTAGTTTCCAAGTGTTCTACTAAACTTCCATTGATACCAACTGTAACACCCCGACCCCTCTAGGCTGGAGCCGGTGCATTACTTGTGATATTGGAATGGTTAGAAGGAATGAAAATCCCAAAGGAACAATCAGTTTAATAGTCTTGAAAAAACTAGATACATAGATGTTACTCAAATTACATTGGAAAAGTTTACAAAATACAATACATAACAAAAACTAAAAACGACATCCCTAGGAAATCAATAAAAGATCTTCTATTCATCACCTTTTGAAGGTAGAAAATGAAAGGGGTGAGCTCAAATGATTAGTAAGGGTTATAAATAGTATAAGCATGAGTACAATAATAAGTGATTCACAAAAAATATGACATAATCAAAATGGAATAGTGAATAAATGAATAACTAATGCCTTTAATAAACTAAAAATGAAACTGCATCCATAGATTTTGTCATAGTGAAAATCTCATGGATAATAATAATAACTGATAATGAATAAAGATAATGCTTATTAATTGGATGTCATGTATCTGGCACATGAAACCATAATACCGTAAAAACGGTTTAGTTTTGTGGGTAGAAACCCGTCTGATTTTCTGGAAACAAACTCGAAGGGTCTGTCGCCAAACTGTTTTGTCTCATGAGACCTACCAATGAATCGAGGGGATATAGAGGGACCCACCCTTCACTGCATGTCCAAATCATTCTTTATACATTGATTCAATACAAGAGCAGTATGCCCTATCGATATCCATATAGAGTATACATATTTATCAATAATTCCATAATTAAAATAACTTTCCAAATAAACACCATATGTAAAATGATATACGGTTTAGATAACAAACATATCCATGATATGAGATTATGGATATTTAATAGAAAAATATTTTCAAATTAAAAGTGATCTCAAATGGGCAGTAGGTACACCACATAAGGATTATTAGGTGCGCAATACAAAGTTAGTCACAACGAAAAGGTAGTTGAGACAAAGTCCCTTACCACAATGTAATCAGTCGAATCATATGACCAGAACTTAATGAGCATCAAATGAATCATTGAATAACATGAATAAAAATAGAATCATGTTATTATATATCAAATGGAAGTACACATATACCGCATACAAGAAATAAGTGGTGAACAATGAAAATCTCACAGAAATGAAAGTGAGATGAGAAACCCCTTACCTTATGCTCGAGTGTCACTAGTGCAGAAAACATTTTTTACGTCGGTTATTTTTCATTATTTACGTCGGTTTTTAGGCGACGTTAATACGGACGACGTTATAAATAACGTTTTTACGTCGGTTATTTAAAACCCGACGTAACATCCCTAACATCACGGTGTTTATCACGTCGGTTCATTAATGACCGACGTGAAAAATGATGGGGGATGGGGATTTATAACGGCGGTTATTATATAACCGCCGTGATAAACCGCGGGTGGGGGGGTTTAGCACGTCGGTTATATAATAACTGACGTGATAAATATGCGCGGGGGGGTTTATCACGTCGGTTATTTCTAAACCGACGTGATAAAACGCCTGGGATATCGTTTATCACGTCGGTTATGACATAACCGACGTGATTAACCCTTCCCCGGGCCTATTAGCACGTCGGTTTCTTAAATAACCGACGTGATAAAAAGGCCTGGGAAACGTTTTAGCACGTCGGTTATCCAATAACCGACGTGGTAAATCGATTCCCAGGCCTTTTAGCACGTCGGTTATATTAAGAACCGACGTTCTAAAAGGCCTGGGAACGGTTTATCACGTCGGTTCTCGAAAAAACCGACGTGATAAACCCCTACCGATTTATTTACCACGTCGGTTATAAAATAACCGACGTGAAAGCGATATTTTTTTAAAAATAATTGCACTGCTCTCACCAAAAAGAAACCAGAAACCAAACAACAAAAATAACCATGCCAGCCCTCCCCCAAGCCCCAACTGAACCCCACCCTCATCTATACCCACCTAACAACCTGGCCAGCCCTCCCCCAAGCCCCAACTGAACCCCACCCTCATCTATACCCACCTAACAACCTGGCCAGCCCTCCCCCACCACATTGGAGCCCCACCACAACCCTTGGACACCCCCAACTGAACCCCACCCTCATCTATACCCACCGAACAACCTGGCCAGCCCTCCCCCACCACATTGGAGCCCCACCACAACCCTTGGACACCCCCACCCCTTGGACAGCCCCCCACCCTCATTTACACCCCCACGACCCCTAGTACAACCTCAAACACCCATTGGACACCCCTCCCATATCCCTTGGACACCCCCCACCCCTTGGACACCCCCCACCCCTTGGATAGCCCCCCACCCTCATTTACACCCCCAAGACCCCTAGTACAGCCTCAAACACCCATTGGACACCCCCCCACACCTTGACAGCCCTCCCAGACCCCTTGGACACCCCCCGACCCCTGGACACCCCCCGACCCCTTGGACAGCCCCAAACACCCCTTGGACACCCCTCCCATATCCCTTGGACACCCCCCACCCCTTGGACAGCCCCCCCACCCTCATTTACACCCAACCGGCCCCTTGGACAGAACTCCCAGACACCTTGGACACCACTCCCATATCCCTTGGACCCCCCCACCCCTTGGACACCCCCCACCCCTTCGACAGCCCCCCCACCCTCATTTACACCCCCCGAACACTAGGACATCCCCAAACACCCCTTGGACACCCCTCCCATATCCCTTGGACACCCCCCCCCACCCCTTGGACACCCCCCCACCCCTTGGACAGCCCCCCACCCCCTGGACACCCCCCCGACCCCTTGGAAACCCCCCCCCCCCCCCCGACCCCTTGGAAACCCCCCATCCCCTTGGACAGCCCCAAACACCCCTTGGACGCCCCTCCTATATCCATTGGACACCCCCACCCCTTGGACAGCCCCCCCACCCTCATTTACACCCAACCGACCCCTTGGACAGCCCCAAACACACCTTGGACACCCCTCCCATATCCCTTGGACACCCCCACCCCTTGGACACCCCCACCCTCATTTACACCCCCCCGACCCCTAGGACAGCCCCAAACACACCTTGGACACCCCTCCCATATCCCTTGGACACCCCCCAAACACCCACCCACCCCCTTGGAACCTCTCCCCCTATACCAAAATCCAGACCAGAAAAACCATAAACAGTAGACCAAAACAAGAAGTAGAGAAAAATTAAACATTCACTTATATAACATTCAAAACTTACACTATCAACTTCAAAAAAAACTAAATCCAACCTAAACGACTATGAAATACACAATTACATTGACAATATTCAAAATTACATTTTACATTACAAACAACTAAAAGTCAATCAAACCTGTAAAATAATTTGACCACTCCACTTGTAAGTGTTTGATATCTTCAGAAGTAAAGGGTTGAGGGTCATCAAAAAGCTACAAAGGAAAAGGATAGTAGTCAACGTGTATAATGAATAAATCAAATTGAAATATTATGAGAAAGAGGAAATCTTACCAGGTCAAAACTCAGAACTGTCCCAGTTGTTATTATTTCATACATAAATCTTAACATGTAATATCCGCATTCGATGATGCCTTGTTGCTCATGACATTTCTGTTTGAATGAGTGTAAATTCAATATATTATTTTTATGTAATAAATCAAAATGTACAAATTATAAATGGATATTTACCTTCGCATGTACATATTTGATCTTGAAATTCCTTTTCTTTGCGCTTTTTCGAAAGTGGACCCATGCCCTGTTAGAAAATAATACGAATGGGGTAAATTTAAAATTCATTATAATATATAAAACTATTGTGAAATTGAAACTTACGTTTCCAATATATTCTTAAAACTTTCTCGCACATCATCATGGAGAGAGCATATCCAATAAAGTGCTTTCTCCCTAGGGCAAAACCCCCCTAACATCCAATGATCCCTGATAAAAGGAAATTTAACGTTGGTGGTTTTTTATGTTAAAAGATAATTAACTCTTTGAGAGGGATGTGTTTCATACCTCTCACAAAAAGGCATCATCCAACACTGTGTGATTACATTCTTTTCAAATCTATCAGCAATATAAATCATTCTTTGTTCCTCATCCAATGCACATGCTTCAGGGGAAATCAATTGTGGGTCCACGAATCCATATACATCTGTCAGATCATTCCTCTCACAAATTTTATACAGATACCTAATACAAAGTAGACATAAGTATACATTTTTAATAAATATAACGCAAGGAAAAGGTGTTAAGACTTACATGATAAAAATTTGCACCACGTTGACGCCCAAATTATCTCCAGTGACAAACTCCATGATATCCATTTTCATAATCCCCACACTTAGTTCACGTCCACAGACATGAGCTTCCATTGTAAAGTCATAATGATCCGCCAACAAATTTGAATATCTTGACAATTTGTCAAGACTGCTAGTATCTGCATCTGATGTCATAGCTATCTGTCTTTGTTGTTGTATATACAGTATTTATTTACCTTTGAAGTATTCCTGTAAAAATAAATTGAAAAATATATTAGTTTTCAAATGATAAAACATTAATAAAAATATAAAATAAAAGATATAACATCCATACCTCTATGGTAATGAGTCTAAGAAGTCTGGATGGCCAAAGTAAAAAATGGCCGATACTATGTCCAACTGTCGTCACCTCATCTGTAGGTAATGGTATCCGAGCTGATCTATCTATAATATCCTGTACAGTGACCCTCTGATTCTCTACCTCTAACTGTTGATGATGAACTGTATCTCCTATACAATATACCATCCCATATGCAACTATATGATGTTGAGGATCATCAACATACAACTCACAATAAGTAGGTAGCTGCGGAGGAGGAGGAGGATAAAAAATGGGGTCCGCAAGCTGAGGTGGGGGAGTGGGAGCTACTGGGAGAGGTGGAGTGGGAGCTGCACCCTGAAATTGTCTTTGCAAGTCTGCAAACATAAACTGCACCGATGCTCTAATCTTTTCCTCCATTGTCGCATTAATATTATGGACTTAAGCCTCCAAGGATTCTATTTTTTTTATAAACTCCCTCAACGTTAGAAGTTGAGGAACGTGGCAACACTTTTCTTACCGATACACCTGCCGGATATCCTCTTACACGGCCAGGATGTTCGGGCTTTCCCAATGCCACAGATAAAATATCTTCCCTCCCAGATGGTGTAAATGTCCCCTGTGAACTCTGCTCCTCAAGAGAGTCCTGTAATAATTAATTGAACATTTCTATAATGATTGGAAATATATGACAAAAATAGTAAACTTAAATAAATAAAATAGATATCTTACAATCCTCTCAACTACGAGTCTCGATTCTTCCAAAAGATATTTTCCTTTTTTGCCCTTCCGATCTCTTTTCCATTTCTCATTTCTAGATTGAGGGGATGGAGGGGCCACCTCTCCAGAGCTTGAAGACACAGCTCTTAGTTGTTGAAATTTTTCTGCCATCATTTGTTCTTCCAATAATGCATACCCTCCCCGAGATAAACTATGAGGGTATACATTTTTAGATTGGATCTCTTGATGAGCTTTCCTTGTTTGCTGTAAATTAAGAATAAGTAATCATTAACAAAAAAATAATAAGACTAAATGTAAATAAGAAAAAAACATTTGTTCTAACTTGTTTTCAAGTGTTTTTGTTGATAGGCAAAAGGTTGCCAAGGAGTTGGCCCAAGAAAGCTGAAAAGTGGACTCACTGAGTCCACCGGTCAGCCGGTGTGAGCTCACCGGCCAGCCGGAGGACCCAGGCAGTAGACTTGCCCACTACCTGGTGTCACCGGCCGGCCGGTGGACCAGACAGAGCCTTCCTCTCTGTCTGGACCACCGGCCGGCCGCTGGATCACCACCGGCCGGCCGGTGGACCAGACAGAGAGCCTTCCTCTCTGTCTGGACCACCGGCCGGCCGCTGGATCACCACCGGCCGGCCGGTGGACCAGACAGAGAGCCTTCCTCTCTGTCTGGACCACCGGCCGGCCGCTGGCTCATCACCGGCCGGCCGGTGGACCAGACAGAGCTTTGCTGTCTGGACCACCGGCCAACTGGTGATCCACCACCGGCCAGCCGGTGCGCCCATGACTTCTCCTCTTTACGGTTTTTATTGTTTTATCATTTTGGTTTGATACATGTTTTAATAAGTAAAAAATTTACAATATCTAACATTATATGAAAAAACTAAATGTAAACAAGAAATAAACATGTGTTACCTGTAATTTTAGGAATGTACAGTTGGATTGTTTTCCCAAATTCCTTCGTCGTGATCGTTCCTTATGGCACAAACCATGTCTTCAACATACTCATCATTATGTTATGTTAATCTTTCCATGGAAGTAGGGATCTCACATAAGTCAGCATCTTCATCAAATTCATCCTCACCAACATATTGTTTTTTCCCTTGTAAAACAACAGCCCACTACATATCTGATTGATCTACTACATAGAAAATTTGTTTGGCATGTGTTGCCATTATAAAAGAATCAGCTGTGTCTTCCAATCTATTCAGATTAACAAGTGTCATTCCAAATTCATCGTGTCTGACACTGTTGTTACCGATAAACCATTTACAGTTAAAAACAGGAACTTTAATTTTAAAGTAATCAGCCTCCCATATGTCTTCAATCACTCCATAATATGCACTTGATGCCGAAATTGGGTTTCTGTCCTTAGCACTCGAAAAATGCATTGCTTCTGCAAACACCAATACACCACTATTCTGAACTGCACTTCTGTTGTCCTGAGCTTTCATATGAAATGTATAGCCATTAATGTCATAAGCGGACCATGTTATCACATTTAAAGATGGACCACCCACTATCCATTTTGATGTCTCTGATACATCTGATCTACCAAGAAAGGTCTTTTTAAACCATGGCAAAAAAGTTTTGTTGTGCTCATTCAAAATCCACATTTCTTTCTTCTTTGGATGACATTGTTTCAACTCATTAATATGCAATGTGATATACGGTTGAACATCAGCTATGTTATTCAAGATGTATGATTCTAACTTCTTCATCTGTTCAGCTGACAGTGATTTGACTTTCAAGCCACGAATCCCCTTTCCCTCATTATTAACCCGTTCATGGCGAGATGGAGGCAAACCTATGTGTTGCGCCGTAGCCAAGTAGCTCGTACAAAACTCTGCTACCTCCTCAGAAATATACTTTTCAATAATGGAGGCTTCAGGTCAATATGGATTTTTAACATATCCCTTTAATATTTTCATATACCTTTCAAAAGGATACATCCAACGAAGATATACAGGTCCACAAAGCTTTATTTCTCGAACCAGATGAATCATTAAATACACCATCATATCAAAAAAAGTTGGAGGAAAATACATTTCCAAATGACAAAGTATAAAAATTGCATCCTTTTCCAAAATGTTCAAAGCATTCACATCAATCGCCTGGTTACAAATTGAATTGAAAAAATAACACAACCTCATTATAGTCTTTCTGACACGGATGGGCAATATTCCACGCAGTGCAACTGGTAGAATTTGTTGCATCATGACGTGACAATCATGTGATTTCATACCTATCAACTTCAAGTATTTCAATGAGACAAAATTTTTTACATTTGAAGAATAACCTTGAGGCACTTTGATATCATGAAGACACTGACAGAAGCTACTTTTCTCCCTCTTCGATAATGTATGACAAGCCGGGGGAAGAAATGTTCGTCTTCCTTTAGGAGTGGGAGCTAACTCCAAACGTATTCCCATTGATAGTAGGTCTAACCTTGCATTCAACCCATCTTTTGTCTTTCCTTTAATATCTAGCAATGTTCCAATCAAAGAATCACAGATATTCTTCTCCACGTGCATGACATCAATATTATGTTTGACTTCATGATACCTCCAATATGGTAGCTCAAAAAATATTGACCTTTTCTTCCAAATATGTCTATCATTACCAGATTTCTGTGTCTTTCCCAATGTCACATCAAGGTTTTTCACCCTCTCAAAATACAAATCTGGGGATAAAGGTTTTGGAGCAGTATCAAATTCTTGTGAGCCATTGAATGCCTTTTTTAGTCTTCTATAAGGGTGATCCATAGGCAAAAACTTTCGATGACCCATGTACACTGTTTTCCTCCCATGATGCAATTGACAATATGACGTCTGTTGTTCGCAAATTGGACATGCTTTATGCCCTTTAACACTGTATCCAGACAAATTTCCATATGCTGGGAAGTCATTTATAGTGAATAGAAGCACTGCATGCAGTTGAAAATATTCCATTTTATAAGAATCATACACCCTAATACCATCAGCCCATAACAGTTTCAAATCATCAATCAGCGGTGAAAAGTATACATCAATATCATTGCCGGGTTGCTTTGGACCAGAGATCATGATACTCAACATGACATATTTGCGCTTCATACAAACTTCAGGAGAGAGGTTGTAAATTACCAATAAAACAGTCCATGAACTATGTGTGCTACTGAGGGTTCGGTATGGATTCATTCCATCTGTGCACAAGCCTAGTCTCAGATTTCTAATTTCATTTCCAAATGTAGGGTACTGGGCATCAATTTTCTTCCATTGTGGACAATCAGCTGGATGACGTATTTTTCCATCACATACCCGCTCATCAGCATGCCATCTTAACCTTTTTGCATCATGTGAATTAGCAAATAAACGTTTGAAACGAGGAATTATAGAAAGATACCAAAATACCTTTGAAGGGAGCTTTGTAACCTCTACATCAGCTTGTGATTTTTCTTTCACCTTATACCGTGATGTCCCACATTTAGGACACTCTTTCAGAAATTCATATTCCTTCCTATATATAATGCAGTCATTCAGACAGGCATGTATTTTCTTGTATCCCAATCCCATCGGGCATAATATTTTTTTGGCCTTATAATGTGAATCTGGAAGATCGTTATCTTTTGGAAGAATGTCTTTCATCAATTGTAGCAGCTCTGTAAAACTTCTGTCACTCCATCCATGTTTCGCCTTCAGGTTAATCAATCTTAACACCGCCGAAAAAACCGTAAAATCTGTACAACCAGGATATAATGGTTTTTCGGCATCACCATATAGACGTGCAACTGTCGGTTCTATCTCAATTTGTTCTGCTACAATATCGCGAATCATTTCTTCAATTCCATCGGAGTTACCATCTTCCGATTCATTATCATCAGTGACATTCTGTCCAGTTTCTCCATGCCAAATCCAAGGGTTGTAACTCGGATTGAAACCATGACAAATCAGATGATCTTTTATCTCTCTACTTTTCAACTTCTTCATATTCAGACATTTCAGGCATGGACAGAAAAAATGTCACTACTTGGAACATTTCGTTTAGCAAATTCCAAAAAGGCATCAACACCTTCCTCATATTCATTGCTCATTCGATGTTCCGTAATCCAACTTCGACTCATTATTACCTATAACAAATAGCAAAAATATATATATTTTTTAGATAAGACAAATATATTTTTATATGAAAAAAATCATAATTTGAATGTAAACAATTTTGAAATATAAAACAAATTGATGTGTATTTAAAAAAATATGCTTGAATATTATTTTTTAAACAAAATATAGTAAGATATAACACCCCCCTCGACACCCCCCGACCCCTCTGGGCAGCCCCCCGCCCCTCCTGGACACCACCCCCCACCCCCTACCCCCTTGGACACCCCCCTGGACATCCCCCAACCCTCTGGACAGCCCCCCCCCCACCCACCTGGACAACCCCAAATACCCTCTGGAGAGGCCGCCACCCACTTGGACAGCCCCCCACACCCATCCACCCCCTTGGACACCCCCCTGGACACCCCACCAACCCCTCTGGACAGGCCGCCACCCCCTTGGACAGCCCCCCACACCCACCCATCCCCTTGGACACCACCCTGGACACCTCCGACCCCTCTAGACAGCCCCCGACCCCTCTAGAAAGCACCCCCACCCCTCCTGGAAACAACCCCCCACCCCCGACCTGCTTGGACACCCCCTGGACACCCCCAACCCTCTGGACAGCCCCCCACCCCTCCTAAACACCACCCCCACCCCCTACCCCCTTGGACACCCCCCTGGACACCCCCCAACACCCACCCACACCCTTGGACAACCCCCCACACCCCCCCACCCCCTTGTAAACCCCCCTGGACACCCCCCGACCCCTCTGGACAGCCCCCCGCCCCTCCTGGACACCACCCCCCACCCCCTACCCCCTTGGACACCCCCCTGGACATCCCCCAACCCTCTGGACAGCCCCCCACCCACCCGGACAACCCCAAATACCCTCTGGAGAGGCCGCCACCCACTTGGACAGCCCCCCACACCCATCCAACCCCTTGGACACCCCCTGGACACCCCACCGACCCCTCTGGACAGGCCGCCACCCCCTTGGACAGCCCCCCACACCCACCCATCCCCTTGGACACCACCCTGGACACCCCCCGACCCCTCTAGATAGCCCCCGACCCCTCTAGAAAGCACCCCCACCCCTCCTGGACACAACCCCCCACCCCCGACCTGCTTGGACACCCCCCTGGACACCCCCAACCCTCTGGACAGCCCCCCACCCCTCCTAAACACCACCCCTCACCCCCTACCCCCTTGGACACCCCCCTGGACACCCCCCAACACCCACCCACACCCTTGGATAGCCCCCCACACCCACCCACCCCCTTGTAAACCCCCCTGGACACCCCCCGACCCCTCTGGACAGCCCCCCACCCCTCCTGGACATCACCCCCCACACCCTACCCCCTTGGACACCCCCCTGGACACCCCCAACCCTCTTGATAGCCCTCCCACCCCCCTGGAATCACTGAAAATTTACCATAACAAGAAGTTGGGCCATTCAAAGAATGTTTTTAGGTGTGGAGGAAGAACTGAGTTTCAATAGATAGAGAAGGAACTCGACATTAGGTTGTCTATTCCAGGTGTGGATTTGAAGGAGTTAATGTTTGTTCAGTGACCCAAGAGATTGAATCAGAAATTCAGATGTTGTGCCATTTTCTCATGATGAGGATGAATAATTGGTGGGGTTTGACTTTTAAATGGAGAGCTTAGCAGACCATCATATTTTCTATAGATCAGTAAAGGATGTTAGCATCGAACATAAGTCTTAAGGGATGCTTTCAGATCCAAATATGTATGTTGATGGATGCAATGGATCTAGTAGAGGTTCTAGAAAGAATGGTGGTTTTATTTGTTTAGGATAAGTAGTGAAGAAAAAACTAGTTAATTTTTTACTTGCTGAAAAGAGGGTATCTAAAATTTTTAACATGCCGAGGGGAAATCTGGCGAGTCCTCCTCGTGAAACTTTGTTTGCAGGGGGTGAAAATGGTGATGTGATCCCAAATCCATGCACCTATGCCATGGTTGTGTGTGAATAAAGTAGTAACAACTGTAAAAGGGCAACCCATCCAAATGGACACGCCCCAACCCTCTCGGGGATTTATAGAAAACGATGAAAAATTAGTGAAATCATAAAATTAGTCAATATTGCAAGTCGAACTAATAGATCTAGGGATGATAAATAAGATTATGGTGCCAAAACGAGTTAAAAGGGTTCACAATCGAAGAATCTTAGCTAGTTTCAACAAAAAAATCACAACACATATATATATACTATCCGCGAAAAAAAACGAACGAGTGGGAGGATTACCTGAGTGCTGCGAGTTTAGATGATTGATCCGAGGAGATTAAATATGAGAAATGATGATCACAAAACGAATCTAAACCAACGAAATGGACGAGCCGATTCGGGTTTACGCGCGAGAGAGACGATTCGCGACTGTCGAAGGTAAAATCGCGAATGACAATCCACGGGTCTGGGTAAATTTTTAAATGAGTTATCACGTCGGTTATTCAATAACCGACATTATAATTTTTTTAAAAACATTTATAACGTCGGTTATTCAATAACCGACGTAAAAAACTTCCTCCGATTCTTTTTTTACGTCGGTTATTTTATAACCGACGTTATAAAGGGCTCAAAATCCGCGTTTTTTTACGTCGGTTATTCCATAACCGACGTCAAAAACATCTGCGGATTCTTTTTTTACGTCGGTTATAAAATAACCGACATAAAAAGGCCTTCAAAAACCGCGTTTTTTACGTCGGTTATTGAATAAACGACGTAATAACTCGTACATATGTCGATTTGTTACGTCGGTTATTGAATAACCGACGTAATAAACACCCCCTGCTTCTGTTTTTTACGGCGGTTAATGTATAACCGACGTAAAAAACGAAGCCGCGCGATTAATAACGTCGCTTATAAAAATAACCGACGTTAAAGGTGTACTAAACACAGGTTTTTACGTCGGTTATTAAATAACCGACGTAAAAAACCTCGTTTTACATATTATGACGTCGTTTTTATATAACCGACGTAAAAAATGGTGACGTAAAAAACGTTTTCTGCACTAGTGTGTGTTCTTCGTTTGTTTTAATGACCAGAATAATCAAATTTAGCTTCATTAATTAATATTTCCAGAACCTAATAAACATGGAATTGATATTATACAACCTTATTAAGTTAATTCATGGCCCTTTCTATGGGTCCAATTGGTTCAACTTTCATGTTTTGGAAGCATTTTCTTCCTTGGTTTTCATGGTTCGTTTACTTGTTTCCATGAATGGGAGTTCATTTGAAACATGTTTAAACATCCAGAATTATTAATACATCGTATTAATGAAATTATGGAGATATAAATTATCTTATAATGATTTTGGGTTATATATCACGATGATGATTCATTAGTTAAAACATTAATGATGTTTATTTAGATAGTTTTAATGGTTCTTTGATAATAACAACCTCATTTTGTCGAATAAATTAGAACCATGAGTACAAAATAATTCCAGAACCATGGGTGAGTAATAACACATATATTATAACCTGGTTCAACCATATAAATGGTTTCATGATCAGACTTATGAATTAATGGAAATTGAGATTACATCATCTACGATGTCGATGTTTCGATACATCACAGACAATGTTTTTAATTCCTTGAACAAGTGGGGAAAAAAGAAGAGGATTGATGATTAATTTCTCATGAACATGAGAAAAACCAAAATATACAAGATTCTGGGGAGTTCATTCCTCTTGGGTAAGAGGATATGAAGAAAGAATAAATAAAGTACTCAAAATAAAAGTATAATTTTGAAATCTCTTACAAAAATTCGGCAGCCTAACGGCTATGCAACATGGTTTTAGAAAATATTTAAAAAGAGAGGGGACAAGGGTAACCTATCTAGAAATGAATAATAATATATATTAGATGAAGAATAAGAATAAAAATAATAACATGGTATGGAAACTTGAAAGATATACCACATAAAAGAGAACTTGAAAGGAAAAAGAAAGAAATTGAGAATTTTCTTACCTTGTAGAATAACCCTTAGGACTTGAAGGTTGGGACCATGGGGGATTGAGGAAACCTTTGGAGGAATAATATGGAGGTAAGGAGTCCAGAACATCATTGATTGAGAATTGGTAATGAATTCAATGAAGGGAAGAGTTGGTATTTATAGGAAAAGTGAAGGATTATTTTAATAATTTCTAAGGGACACCTCATGAGTGGTTTATGCAAAACCATGGGATTTCCCATGGTATTTTCCATGGTATAATCCAATTAGGACACCTCACATCTTATTTAACTATACACAAGTCTTCCAGATTTATTACATCATTATTTCATCATTAATTATGTCATAAACACACCAAATCTAAAAACTGTATTTTTTTACTATTCAATGAAAAATCAACTGATTCAGAAAAATTCCCAAAATTCACCCTAACCATTTTCCGACATGTAGAATTAAAAAGTGAAATAAAATTTTCAAAAATAATTTTCTAAATATTATTAATTTAATTTTTAAATAAAGTCATAGTTAATTTGAAAAATAACAATCTTAAAGTGCAATTAGTTTTATTTCTCATTGAAAAACTATTTTATATATCATTATGTTGTTTCCTTAAGAAAATGAAATAATATTATTATTTACTATTCATAAGGGTCATATTACTATTCATATTAATATTCATAAAGGTATGTTACTATTAACCAAAAATGAAGTTTTTTCTATCAGACTCCAAATGACTTACTAATCACAACTCTATATGACCATTTTTCGAAATTGAAAACATAGAAGTGGAAAATTTATATTTAATGGCTAGGTTTTGACTATATAATAAATAACCTAGTGTTGTTTCAAAGGAACATAGTGATTAATATAATGTATTTAATATAAACATACCATAAAATGTTTGGGGTGCTACACATCCACAGTGGTAGAGACAACCTCCTCAAATGCTGGAGGAGAATCCCTGAGATATTACTCTTCTTCTTCATCTTCCTTATGTGTCACTTCTTCTGTTTCCACTTGCATAGTAGATAATGAAGAAAAAATTCCAGAGTGAGGAGAGAATTTAATATTTGAATATCCTGAAGAAGAGGCCACCATTTCTAAGCCTACTGATGATGAAGGGTCTTCTTGGGGTAATAAAGAAGAGATAGTGGATGGGGAATCAACATATTTGTATTCCTATAACATTGATACAACTTCCTCTATTATAATTGACAAAGTAGAGGCTTGATATAGTTTTGTAGATGAAATGAAAACATCTCCATTGAAGTTTCCATCACTACTTGATGAATCAACAATTTCTCCCATGCTATTAGGCTCAGTTGCTGCAATTGATATTATGGAAGTTATTGTATGAGTGCTTGGATTTGGATTTACCCTTTCAATTTTATTGATAGGTAACATATAATCTATACTCAAATATTTGAATGGGTTTGCTGGGATCTTTTCCTATCTATTCAGAGCATTAATTATGGTTATATCCTTTATCATAGACCTCGTTCCCCTTATATAATAAAACTCTACCTCAATGTATTGAGATTCACACATTTTTAATGAAGCTTTGTCACTATACAATGTCCTGATTTAACCATTGAAATAGTATTTGAGACCTTTATGGTATGATGAAGTTATGGCCGCATGTTGATGTAGTGAAGGCCTTCCAAGCAGAATGCTGAAGGTTGTGTCCTGACGAACAACCATGAAATCTGAATTAGATACAAGTTCTCTAAATTGAGTTCTAAGTGTAATCTCGCCCAGAGGTTCTTTCTCATTCTTTTCATATCCTTGAAACATTAAAGTAGAAGGATATAAGTTAGATTTAGTAAGGCCCAATCAATGAAGTGTATGAATGGAAATGAGGTTGACTCTGGAGCCATTATCAATGAAGGCTCGTCAGATGTCTATATCATTGACCTTTCTAGATAGATATAAGGGAATAATATGCCCATGTACAACATCATCTTCATCTTCATCCATAAATGATATAACTACATGACACTCTGCAGGATCATTCTCTATACGATAAACTTCAGCAGCAGTAACTTCAGTTTCAAACTCTTTAAGACTTAACAAAGCCTCAATAAGTGCTTCTTAAAGATATTTTTATAGATTTAAGGCATCAAAAATTGACAAATTGGTTGGTACTTGGGCCAATTGTTTCAAGGCATCATACTTTTGGTCCAAAGGTCTGCGTTTCCTAGAATGGAGATGCTGTTTTGCAGGTGCCTTGGAAGTTTATTCTTCTGATGTAGATATACCCTATGTTAGAGAAAAAGCTAGAAATACTTCTGGATTTGGTAGATTATACTGTCTAGGTCTATTTACTTGCTAAGAGGAAGATGGTGTGACTTCTAATAATTCCTCCAAAATAATCATGTCACGACCAAACCTGTCTTGCATGGAAGAATATCCTTGTTCTAGTTGATCCCGCTAAAGGGATCTTCCACGATTTTATGGCGCATATACAATTCGAGTAGGGGTAGAGTTAAAATAGTGGCTTCTAGAATACCCACGTCTTCCCATGTATCCTCAACCTTGGGCTCTTCCTCTAGTTCCCCAGTTAGGTATAAAGAACTCCATATCATTATAATAATAATCACCATTAGAATAAGGATTTTTTAAGTGTATAACTTTGATAGAACCAAAGATTAATTCTTCATCCGATGAAGATTCTAATTGGTAGGTTAGTTATGGTTGTGCCATTTGGCAGGGCAGTGCCCGTGATTTTGAAACAAATGGCATGAAATCTTCCAGAGTCAAAGGCAAATTTGGTCTTGACACAAGCTTCTTTTATTCTGACTACTCTTTATCCTTCTGATCATATTTCTTCTTTGAGGATTGACATTTTGATAAAGGTGGTTTTTCTATGGCTGGAGTGGTGGAAGACACAATCGTTTGTTTCAACTATGTTCATAAAGTGGCATGAGTTTGGTTGATCATTTTCTTGATAATCCAATCATCATATTTTTTCACATTTTTACTTTTGACTTCATGACTTTCACCTTATTCCTCTGAATCAGTAGCAGTAACACATGTTACTTGAGCTGATAAAATTCTTAGTTTTTCTTGTCCAGAGTCTACCATTTTTTCAGGAGGACCTTAAAAACAAAACAATCCTAAATGGGATGCCCCAACATCTGGTGAAATATAAAATAATTCAAAATTTCTTCATATCCTTCTTCGTTTGGTTTATTTGGCCTTGGTAATTGAACCAAATTGTTTTCCAGAGCTGAGATGAAGTAACCGGGAACTTGTTCATTATGGAAGGAATAAAATTTGTTCATTAATTCCTCAAACTATTTCCTCCTTTAATCTATTTGGTCGTCTTAATAAGGAGGTAGTTTTTTCTGATGCTCAGGAGATATTCCCCTTCGATATGATAAAGGTTTTGAAGTGTAAGTAGGTATAAGTGGTTGCTTGAGTGTAATTTTAGTAGCCTCTGCCTTCCCTGTTCTCCTTCCCAAAGCTGATAGAATTACATGAGTTTTAGCCTTAATTTCTATAATAGAATATTCTATCTATTGAGAAATTGAATTAAGGTCTCGAAACCCTCATGTGTATTTTAAAGGGATCAGTGGTGTGCATAACTCATCATGCAAATTTTCTATACAAATTAGCAGCAAATTTTCTTGAGGGAGTGCTAGACTTAAGGAATATGTTAATCCTTTCCATCGAGCAATAAAATCTAAAACTCTTTAATTCTCCCTTTGTTTGTAATTTGTAAGATCAAAAACTATTGTCTTCAGTAATGTTGAGGTAAATTGGTGAAGGAATTTATGATGAATATCTTCCCATCTAGTAATTGATCAAGATTTCAAACTTCTATACCATACAAAAGTCGGTCCTTGTAATGACTACACAAAACACCTAAACTTTACTACTTGTTGTTGTAGAGAAGTTCCCATCATGGGATCAAAATGAGAAATGAAATGTGTTAAGTGTTTTTATGGATCTCCCGAACCATTAAAGATTGGAAATGTGGTATTCACAAAATTTGGTGGGGGAGGAATTATGTCCACCCACTCAGGGTAAGATTTATTTTTTGGATGAACTAGTGCACATCATTCCTCCATGTCTTACAATCGAGTTATTAATGCCTCAATTGTGTTCATAAGCACTTGGGGAATATCTATATGAGTTGGGACCTGTACAGGTACAACAGTTGGAGATTGAACTGGTGTAATGACCGGAAAAACCACTAGTGGTGGTGCTGTATTTTCCTTGGACAACCCATGGCAAAATTCCTATAAGGATGTGTCTAATCCTATCCTGGTTGTGTACCCAATGGAGGGAATTCATTATTTGTGTATGTAGTTACCACAAATCCTCTTTTCTGAGGAGCTACTATAGGATGTTCAAGTTGAGGATCTGTCTGGGGAGTACATCTAGTAGAAATGATACTTCAAAGTAACTCTATATTGAGTCTTTTCAACTCTTTCATCCCCTCCTCTTACTGTGTAAATATCTCTTCAAGAGAAAGATATTGAACATCTCCATTAGAAAAGTTAAAAATAATTTCACTTTTACCTTTCCCCTTGTTAGATGCCTTTAGGAGGGGTGGGATTTGGTTATTTGAAGGCATACCTAGATTCTGGGTAAGTCTCTGATTTTAGGTATGTACACCTTCTTCATTTTCTTCAACATGTACCATATTATAGATAAGAACATAATCTTATTATTCCCCTAAACTAGACTCATTTTCTGTAGGATATTCTGTAATGGTGTTAATGAAATTTACTGACGCATAATGCAATGATGGAATTCTATTATTATTATTGTAATATTTTCTCCCTATGTGTCTTCCATGAGACTTTTCTCTCTTATATGATGGATTCTCAGGAGCTGTTTGATGGATAGTAACCCAATGGGAATCCTTGGATAGTTTATTTGTGATCTATTCTTGGTGATTCTTCCTTAATCAGGAGAACACTGACTTCTGTTGAGGAGGGGATTGTCGATGTAAAAAATCCCCTAGACCTGTAGGATGGGGCTATTCTTCTTCTTCTTCTTCAAACCTTTGATCTTTTTTTAATGAATTTGAAGGTTTAATTAAATTAGCCCCTACCCCTGAAAGCTGGGGTGGTTCTTGAACTTCTATGGCTAATATTCATGTATCATTTCTTCTGAGTTTTTGAATTTTGGTTCGGAAATTAGTTGGATGCATTATCTAACAACCACTCAAATCACCTGTTTCATAAGATTCCTATTCTATTTCAAACATTTGTGTTATCTGATGGCTAACATCCGCTAAGTGGGAGGCCTGGTCAAGATTCTCAGATGCTTGATGTAAAATTAACTAAACAACTTGTTTTATTTGGGTCTGACTCTGATGAGAGCTAGTTGAGGCCCGTTCTTGAGCGTACATTTGATTACATAAAAAATATGTTGATTGTAGTTGGCTGTGGGCAATAACATTGCATGAGATCACTTTTGGCAGGCATTGATGAATCTATAGTGCAGTGAAATGAAATTCTTCATGTGCACCCCATCCTCTGATACAAACACCAGATGGGGAATTAGAAATTAATTATCATAGCCTCTTTAAAGTATTGAGGCATGCACACTGAAGGTTTCTCTGCTATTGTTCAACCTTTGGATATTGGGAAACTGAGAGAGATGCCAAGTCAATTTGGCATTTCACCCCTTATATTACCTTTGCATGATATTGATATTCATCATATGGTAATATTTTGGTTTTAAAATTGTCACGACCCTAACCTACCCGGGCTCGAGCCACAACTACCCCAAGCCCGCCTTCATAGGCCAGGGGCTGGAGACAAGCACCGAAGGCTAAACAACTCAGGGAGACCTTTACCTGAGTACCTGTACACACGCATGCATCACACTCAATGAAAAAGTGTAGAGTAAAAGAAGAGATGAGCAGAGTAAAGTTGAACTACTATATACAAACCACAAAGTGCATCGACCTCTAATCAGTACAAAGTAAGATGAAGGTAAACAGAAAATGGAAAAAGGGAACAACACGCGCCCAACCAGAAAAGTGCAACAACCTGACAACCAGTGAACAAAAGAAAAACAGTTGGAAGGGTCCCCCACCTGGAACCTGACTATGACCACCGCACACGGTCCAAGCTTCCGAACTCCTATGCTCCACTGAAGTCACGACCAACCTGTCCGTCATCTGTAAGGGCACACCAAGTGCGGGCAAAGCCCAATAAGGGGTGAGTATAAAAATACTCAGTAGGATACCCTGAAGGCTCGAGGGAGAAACAAAGGAGGTACCGAAGGGTGAGTAGTAGATCAAATGGGGAATAGAACAGAAGTACAACAGAGAGTGTAGTAAAGAGCACAACTCAACCCAACAAGAGAAAGGAGATAGAATCATCCAGACACAAGGAGCTAGAAAAGGTGAGAAGATGAACTTCTCGTCGAGTCTTCGCTACCTATAGCAGGAGAGTAGACTCGTCCAACCACGTGAAGCTAGAAAGAGAAAGCACGAGGCATACCCCATGCGTCTTCGCCTCTCCTATAAGGAGAGTAACAAAAACCCAATAAGTGGGTACTGGAACAAGGTATATATATATATATGCTCTGTCAAGAAACCCGAACAAGGTTGTAAGGGGATCTCTGACCCATAGCTCAGCCTAAGAAAAGTGAGTCGCCAACAGTCCCAGAAGTAAACATCGTTGATGCCCAGCATCCCGCACGTCTGCCCCAAATTGCAAGTCAAGGGGCTCAAATCACCGCACCTTGATACTATCCGCTTCGGGCGGCACTGACTCGCCCTCACAGTTTTAGGTCGCATCACAAGGACGCGTCTCGGTGGGTAAAGTTCCCCTCGCACTTGAAAGTTCTGGGGGAACATCAAACCACACCATGTCACTGCCCCGTAGTCGAGAGGTCTGCTCAGAGTCAAAGATGTCACATCACTGACCCGTACAAAAGAGGGTCCCGCTCTGGTAGCCACGGAGTAAATCCACAAACTATCCTAGTAGAAAGGACTGAGTCTGAAATGTCAACGGGTGACCCACTGCTCAGCCCTGCTGGAGGGTAAACCCTAACCAGATATCGGGTGACCCACTGCCCATCCCTGCTGGAGGGTAAACCCTAATACATCATCAGGCGACCCACTACCCAGCCCCGCTGGAGGGTAGACCCGGAATAAGTCGACAGGCGACCCACTGCTCATCCCTGTTAGAGGGTAGACCCTAAGAGGTTGTCGGGTGACCCACTGCCCAATCCCTCCTAGAGGGTAGACCCTAAGTGTCGGGTGACCCACTACCCAGTCTCGGCTGGAGGGTAAACCCTAGAAGTCAGTGAGCAACCCACTACCCAGTCTCTACTAGAGGGTAAACCCAGAACTGCTCTGGCCATCTCTACTGGATGGTATAACACTGGCCAACCGAACACGGAGTGGGTAGCATGCAACCACCCGACTCTAGAACAAAACCAGGGGAAACCACTCAACCCTACTGATCCAAACCATCGAGGACAAATCCAGGGAAAAAAACTCAACCCCATTGGTCAACAATCGGGAACCGAGGGATCCTCTACGTTGTGAGAGGTCAAAAGTACACAAAGCAGAACACGACACGCACCTGGGGCCTACACGACTTGTGGCCCCAAGTCAACCCCATCCAAGCGCACAAACATTCTTAGGTACCAACATCCACATGTACCTCCAAGCGTTCCCGTATACTCCCAGACTATACCACGTTCCAGCCCAAAGGCTATCATGCACAGGGCACCCAATGTCAACGTGAAGGAATAACATCACACCTCCAACCTGCCACCTCAACGGATGAGGCACAACCAACCACATCCCTTCAAGCCCTTACATCACTCACACGGGAGTGCATGCGATCACACGCCAAGGTTCTACTTCAAACATGGTAGAAGAACCACCACCGGGGCACCTTCATATTTCCACATTTAATAAGATCATATAAGAGGCTCTTCTCGCTTGAACAGATTACACCATTGTGATCCTCATGAAAAAACACGCGAGATAGACTACTTACTCACCTGAAACGGTCAACCGGTGAAAAAGGTACTATTCACCATAACCAACCCGTGTGGGGCCCACCCCAAGATCCAGAAACTGAACAAACGGAGCACACCACTATGATCCCCTCAAAAAAAACACATGGGATTGACTACCCAATCGCCCAAAATGGACACTTGTTGAAAAAGGTACTATTCACCGTAGCCAGGTCAGGTAGGACCCACACCACATCCCCGAAAAGGGTCGAGCGAACTGCGCCATCGCAATGCTCTCAGAAAAACACGTCAAAAGAACTACTCACTTGATCAGAACGAATATCCGGAGAAAAATATACGTTCTAGCTTATCGAGCACGAGCGGTACCATGTGTAACCCACACCTCGGTCTCGAAGCGCTGCCAACGGATCCCACCATTGCGATCCTCTCGAAAAAGTACACAAGATGGACTATTCACTTGTCCAAAATGGTCGCCCGGTGATAGAGATGGAAAATCATCATCAATGCCCAAACGACCCTTGTGGGGCCCGCACCATCATGCCAGATTAGAGCGGGCAGATTGCACCATTGCAATTCCCTCGGAAAAACATCTAGAATCGACTGCTCGCACGCCCCGAACGGACGCCCAATGAGAAAGTCGCTAAACGCTGCTCGCAGCTCGAAGACGGGTCATGGGGCCACACCTCAACTCCGGCTTCAACGCACGAAACCACACTAGAAAACTCTACCTCGGCACCAGGGTCCCAACGCCACTGACAGTGCTCAAAATGGACGTCAGACGCGTCTGTGCCGTCCAAAACAAGATCCCCCAGAGAAAACGTCAATTCACTTAAAGACGCGTCGCGCCTCCGAGGCCCCTCGTTTCAGGAATGAAAATTTCCCGAAACCATCTCAAAAATTCCACCTCGACGATATGTCTCCACAACCATAGACGGCATGCAAAATGGACGCCCGTAGCGGAAAATACGGGTGTCCGAAAAATGAGGGGGCAAATCCCCTTGGGCCGGCCCGCGGTCCGGCCGGCCCGGACCGACCTGTGGTTCAGCCGTGCGGGCCGGCTGTGGACTTGCGTTCCACTGTCCCACCGACCGGCCTGAAGGCTAGTCGCTTCTCACGCGGAGACCCACCTTTGGCGGGTCTTGGTCTGGCCGCGGGGTCGCACAGCGCGACCTCGGTCTCCGCTCCGCGCCGCGGAGCGCCTTCGCCTGGTGCCCACTCGCCGTCCGCGAGCCCTGAACGACACCGCATGCCCCTGGCCGCCTCCCCCGCTGAAGGTCGTCGCCCTGCGCCTTAGCCGCGCTGCCGTCCGATAGCCCCGCCCCCGCCTCCTAGGGACGCCGCGCCGCCGCTCGAACCCACCGGAAACCGAAAACCCACATATTTTGGCGGGTCATTGCAGAGGCCTCGGGACTCCAAATTTAAAACTGAAAGATGTGTGGGAAAGCTCAAAAAATCTACCACACATTAATGGGATTTTTTCGAATATCCAACAGCAATTTGACGTGATTAAATGGGCTCAAATTAGGTGCGGGGAGTATAAAACGAAAATGACAAATCCTACCTCTTGGGCGAAGCCCGACGCTTTGCAACGAACCGATGGAGTTCCCACGCCTTGCCAAAGTTGCCTCACCGGAGTGGAGGAGGAGATGGAGGGTCTTCCACCTACTGCTATCCAGACGAAGAAGAAGAAGAAGAAGAGGGAGGGGGGGTATTTAAGTAGGAAACACTTAAACCCCCGCCTGGCACGCCCACAACTCCGCTCCTGACGCAGACAAAAAAGAGGGTGCTCGTGGGGTAAACACGACGCTCTGAGCGCAACGGTGGTCTCAGAATTTTAATCTGAGTCCCCATTCAAAAGTTATTAAACATAGCACCCGAGGCTTCCAAATTACGAAAACGCCTCTGGGGCCATTTTTCACTGACGGCCCGCGCCCGCAAAACTTATACCCCTCCTAGGGTAAACGACATGTTCCAAACTCAAAGGTGCCTTCATTTTTCCCATCTGAGCCACCGTTTAAGAGATAGTTGTGTTAAGCCGTTAAACAAATAAATTAATTTTTTAATTTATTCGTTCTACGCTCCGATAGCGATCGAGGGGTCCAAACGTCCCACGCCAACATGTTTTATGTCGTTACTACGGTAAAAACCCCATTCCGGACCCATTCGTACACTCGAATATTTGATCCAGATCACCGTTTAGGAGTTATCACATTTATTTGGCATTCCTAGTGTGAACGCATTGAAAATTTAATTCCAGCTACACCGGGGCTCGGAATCGCATGCCGTCTAAAGGCGCTGCTCTGGAATAATATCAAGAAATATTCCAAAGTATTTCGCAGAAAAAATCGAGTTCTTACATCATTCCCTCCTTCAATATTTTCATCTCTGAAAAGAAAAAGTAGGGAACAACTCAGGGTACTCAGCCCACACCTGGCTCCTTCGTACCCAGAAGAACTCATGCACAGCTCTATGCCACCGCACACAGACCAAAGTATTTGATCCGTTCATGCGAGGTATACCCTTTCCGATGATGTGCATAGGAGCACGCACACATCTCTTCAGGTAAACCACGTGGGAGATGTCATGCACCCACTCCAGACTTTGGGGTTAGGGTAAGGTGTTAGGGAACCTCGCCATCCCTTCGCACGGTCTCAAATGTCCCGAAGGCTCTCGGGGGTAGCTCACCTCCCCGACCGAACCCTTACGTCGCATGCCGCGACTGGAATCACCGCCCGCACCTTGAACAAGGCCCAATGATTCCCTCCTTTAGAATATCCATATGGTGAAACACCCAAGTATATATGGTCATGAAAGATTTCACCATTGATGTCTCGCAACCAAGACTCTCTTACATGCTCGGAGAGCGAAAGAGTCGACTCCATCGACGAAAGAATAAGGTTCCACACCTTCTACTCTATCAACACAGGGTTACGCTGACGCCCCGCGTCACCCTGGTAACAACCCAAGCAAGGAGCAGGGAGAAGAATTCCACAAACAGAGTCTTACAATTCTAATGATAAAAGTAGAAGATTCATAGAGCATACCTCTTATCACATAATGCTCTGTAGGGTCGTATACTTCCAAAGCTTGTGCCTGTCTGCGGTCCCAACTGTCAGCTCCCAGAGCCTGATGTGGACCGCCTAATGGTGATGAGAAGACCTCATAAAGTCGTCCCCCACTACTAGCTCCTCTCACTCCTCTGCTAGCACCACCTCTCTGGGTGCTACTCCAATCATGACGCTGCCTCCATCGTGGTGGTGCACCTGCTACCTGCCCGATGCTCTCTGCATGCCTGGTCGGGCAGTCCCGTGCCAGGTGACCTCACCCATCGCAAGCATAACACCAAATCTCTTTGGGCTGCACTGGTTCCCTCCGGTTCCACTGTGGTGTACGACCATGCCCCTGAGTCTGGTTGTCAGAAAGCCACCTGCGTCGAGGTTCTGCTTGCCAATGGCCACTGGCTACGACAGACGTCTCGGCTCCAACGTACCTGCTGCCACCACCAAATCTAGAACGTGATAGAAAGATCTTTGTCACCAGCGCCTGCTCTAGAACCCCGACATATGTGAAAATTCCCAAGGGTACTATGACAGTATGAATCTCTCGGTGGAGTCCCTGCTCAAGCTTCCGCGCTCGGATGTTGTCGTCATGGACCAAGTTCAGGTAAAAGCATGCACGGTCTACAAAACTAGCCGCGTACTCAGCCACCGCCATCCCTCCCAGCTGAAACTACAGGATCTCATAAATCCGAATAGAGCGCAAGTAGGAGGGGAAAAACTCCTCACGAAACGACAACAGAAAGTTGCCCCACGAAAGAGACGACCCGTAAAGAAACTGAGTCACCAGACTCCACCAACGTAGAGCTTCTCCACGAAAAAGGTTGGTTTCCAAAGCCACTCTATGATATGTCGGCGTCTTCACAAGCCTTAAAAGGTGAACCATTATCTCTTGCCAAACCTTTGCTGCCTGAGGGTTTGGCTTACCACTGAACCTCAGCGGTCTCTACCGCTGGAACTTGCGGAGTACACTCAACCTGCGCTCAAACTCAGCCTGCTCTGCTGAAGCTATCTGCTTCTCAACAGGTGGGGGTGCTGCTACCGGCCCACCCTGAGAAAGGGGCTCGCATGATGGGTCCTGGACTGAGGCCTCATAGCTCACAGGGTCATCATCACGAACCCAAGCTAGTATCCTGGCTGGCTGCCTTCACAGAGACATCCTGAATATTATCAAGGAGTGTCGCGGTCAAATGAGCATATGTGTAAATCACAACAACAACAACGATGGGGAGCTGAATCAAGAAGGATAGTAAAAGACTCAATCCTATGTGATTCACTAAACAATTTTCCTTTCAACAAGTGTCTCAGCATGCCGAGTCGACAAGTGGGTTATTAGGGTCCTGGTTAATGGATACGTCAGCTGCCACACCATCATTGGACTCCCTGGCCTTAGAGCCACTCTCGAGACACATTAACACTATTGCCCTAAATCCCAACCAATTCCTTTTTAGGAACGGCTGAACAACGTCCCAAGGAACAAAACACCTCTGGTACCACTTTTTCACGAATCGACCGTACCCACACTACTAGAAAGATGATCTTTCCCAACACTTCTATACCAACGGTTTGTAAAAACCATTGGTATAGGTACCATTTCCCAATGGTTTGGCCAAACTGTTGGGAAAGCCATAGATTTCCCCACCTTTCCCAACGGTTTGGAAAACCGTTGGGAAAGGGTCACTCTTTCCCAATGGTTTATGCTAAACCGTTGGGAAAGGGTGTATTTTGAGCCTCTTTTCCAATGGTTCACCAAAACCGTTGGGAAAGAGTGACCTTTCCCAACGGTTCACCAAAACCGTTGGTAAAAACCACCCAAAATCCAACCTTCGGCCTAGAAAATTCAACCCACCCCTAACCTATCCCAATGGTTTTGAAAACCGTTAGGATAGGTTCTTTGATTTTTTTCTAGATCTACTAACCGATAACATTATATAAATCAAAATTTTAAATAATTATGATAATACATATATATATTTATGAAATTATGTTTACAAAAGTGATGTTAGCTTAGTGGTTAAGTCGTTCGATTATAAACAGGGGGTTCTAGGATCAAATCCCACTGAATGTTTTTTTTAAATACATATACCAACGGTTTTATAACCGTTGGTATAGATATTCATATTACTTATACCAACGGTTTTCAAAACCGTTGGGACAGGTATATAACAACGGTTTTGGGAAAATCATTGGTATAGACCTATTGTCACGACTTACTTTCCAACGGTCCTCCAAACCGTTGGTATAGCCTATACCAACGGTTTGGGGGCCTATACCAACGGTTTGGAACCGTTGGTATAGGGTATTTTTCCAGTAGTGCCAAGATCGAGCCACAACTACCCCAAGCCTGCCTCCATAGGCCAGGGGCTGGCGACAAGCGCCGAAGGCTAAACAACTCGGGGAGGCCTTTGCCTGAGTACCTGTACACATGCACGTAGCACACTCAATGAAAAAGTGCAGAGTAAAATAAGAGATGAGAAGAGTAAAGTGAAACTGCTATATATAAACCACAAAGTTCGTCGACCTCTAATCAGTACAAAGTAAGATGAAGGTAAACGGAAAAGGGAAAAAGGGAAAAACACGCGCCCAACCAGAAAAGTGACACAACCCGACAATAGGTGAACAAAATAAAAACAGCTGGAAGGGTCCCCCACCTGGAACCCGACTATGACCACTGCACGCGGTCCAAGCTCTTGAACTCTTATGCTCCACTGAAGTCACGACCAACCTGTCTGTTGTTTGCAAGGGTACACCAAGTGCGGGCAAAGCCCAAGCAGGGGTGAGTATAAAAATACTCAGTAGGATACCCCGAAGGCTCAAGGGAGCAACAAAGGAGGTACCGAAGGGTGAGCAGTAGATCAAATGGGGAATAGAATAGAAGTACAACAGAGAGTGCAGTAAAGAGTATAGCTCAACCCAACAAGAGAAAGGAGATAGACTCATCCAGACACAAGGAGCTGGAAAAAGTGAGAATATGAACTTCTCATCAAGTCTTAACTACCTATAACAGGAGAGTAGACTCGTCCAACCACGAGAAGCAATACACGGAAATCACGTGGCATACCCCATGTGTCTTCTCCTCTCCTGGAAGGAGAGTAACCAAAACCCAAGAAGTGGGTACTGGAACAAGGTATACATATATATATGCTCTGTCAAGAAACCCGAAAAAGGTTGTAAGGGGATCTCTGACCCGTAGCTCAGCCAAAGAAAAGTGAGTCGCCAACAGTCCCATAAGTAAACATCATCGATGCCCAACATCCCGCACGTCTGCCCCAAATTGCAAGTCAAGGGGCTCAAATCACCACACCTTGATACTATCCGCTTTGGGTGGCACTGACTCGCCCTCAAGATTTTAGGTCACATCACAAGGACACGTCTTAGTGGGGAAGGTGCCCCATGCACTAGAAAGTTCTGGGGGAATGTCAAACCACACCATGTCACTGCCCCGCAGTCGAGAGGTCTACTCAGAGTCAAAGCTGTCACATCACTGACCCGTATAAACGAGGGTCCCGCTTCGGTAGCCATGGAGTAAAGCCACATAATAGCCTAGTAGAAAGGACTGAGTATGAAATGTCAATGAGTGACCCACTACCCTGCCCTGCTAGACGGTAAACCTTAACCAGTTATCGGGTGACCCACTTCCCAGACCTGCTGAAGGGTAAACTCTAATACATCATTAGGCGACCCACTACCCCGCCCTGTGGGAGGGTAAACCCTAATACATCATCAGGCGACCCACTGCCCAACCCCGCTGGAGGGTAGACCTGGAATAAGTCGACAGGCGACCCACTGCCTAGCCTTGCTGGAGGGTAGACTTGGAACTAGATGATGGGCGACCCACTACCCAGCCCTACTGAAGGGTAGACCCTAAGAGGTCTTCGGGTGACCCACTACCCAGTCCCTGCTGGAGGGTAGACCTTAAGTGTCAGGTGACCCACTGACCAGTCTCTGCTGGAGGGTAAACCCTAGAAGTCAGTGAGCAACCCACTGCCCAGTCTCTACTTGAGGGTAAACCCAGAACTGCTCTATCCATCTTTACTGGATGGTACAACATTGGCCAACCGAACATGGAGTGGGTATCGTGCAACCACCCGACTCCGGAACAAAACCAGGGGAAACCACTCAACCCTGCTGATCCAAACAATCGAGCACAGAGCCAGGAAAAAAAACTCAACCCCACTGGTCAACAATCGAGAACCAAGGGACCCTCTACATCACGAGAGGTCAAAAGTACAAATAGCAGAACATGACACGCACCTGGGGCCCACACGACATGTGGCCCCAAGTCAACCCCAACCAAGAGCACAAACATTCTTAGGTACCAACATCCACATGTACCTCCAAGCATTCCTGTATACTCCCAGAGTATACCACGTTCCAGCCCAAAGGCTATCGTGCACACGACACCCAACATCAACGCGAAGGCATAACGTCACAACTCCAACCTACCACCTCAATGGCTGAGGCACAACCAACCACATCCCTTCAAGCCCTTACATCACTCACACGGGAGTGCACGCGAACACACACCAAGGGTCCGCTACAAACACGGTAGAAGAACCGCCACCGGGGCACCTTCATATTTCCACATTTAATAAGATCACGTAAGAGTCTTCGCTCGCCTGAACATATTACACCGTTGTAATCCTCATGGAAAAAAATGCGAGATAGACTAATTACTCGCCTTAAATGGTTTACCGGTGAAAAAAGTACTATTCACCGTAACCAACCCGTGTGGGGCCCACCCCAAGATCCCAAAACTGAACAAACGGAGCACACCACTACGATCCCCTTGGAAAAACACACGGGAATGACTACCCAATCGCCCAAAATGGACACTCGGTGAAAAAGGTACTATTCCTCATAGTCAGGTCGGGTGGGACCCACACCACGTCCCCGAAAAAAGGTCAGACGAACTGCACCATCGTAATGCTCTCAGAAAAACACGTCAAAAGAACTACTCACTTGAGTAGAACAGATATCCGGAGAAAAAGATACGTTCTGGTTTACAACGCACGAGCGGTACCATGCGGAACCCACACCCCGGTCTCGAAGCGCTGCCAACAGATCGCACCGTTGCGATCCTCTCGAAAAAGTACACAAGATGGACTATTCACTTGTCCAAAACGGTCGCTCAGTGATAGAGATGGAAAATCACCGTCAATGGCCAAACGACCCTTATGGGGCCCGCACCATCGTGCCGGATTAGAGCGGGCAGATTGCACCATTGCAATTCCCTCGGAAAGACATCCAGAATCGTTTGCTCGCACGCCCCGAATGGACGCCCGATGAGAAAGTCGCTAAACGCTGCTCGCAACTCAAAGACGGGTCGTGGGGCCCACACCTCAACTCTAGCTTCAACGCCCAAAACCACACTGGAAAACTCCACCTCGGCACCAGGCTCCCAACGCCGCTGACAACGCTCAAAATGGACGTTAGACGCTTCCGCGCCGTCCAAAACAAGATCCCCCGGAGAAAACATCAATTCACTTAAAGACGCGTCGCGCCTCCGAGGCCCCTCGTTTTGGGAATTAAAAATTCCCGAAACCATCTCAAAAAGTCTGCCTCGGCGATATATCTCCACATCCATAGACGACATGAAAAACGGAGGCCCTTAGCTGAAAATACGGGCGTCCGAAAATTGAGGGGGCAAAGCCCCTTGGGCTGGACCGGCCTAGACCGGCCGGTCTGCCCGGACCGGGCCGGCCCGCAGTTCTGCCGCGTGGGACGGCCATGGACCTGCGTTCCACTGTCCCACCGACCGGCTTGAAGGCCGGTCTCTTCTCACGTGGAGACCCGCCTTTGGCGGGTCTTGGTCTGGCCGTGGGGTCGCACAGCGCGACCCCGGTCTCGGCTCTCCATCGCGGAGCGCCTCTACCTGGCGCCCGCTCGCCGTCCGTGAGCCCCGGCCGACACCGCACACCCCCGAATGAAGCCCCTGTCTGCCTCCCCCACTGAAGGCTGCCACCCTGCGCCTTAGCCACGCCACCGTCCGAGAGCCCCCCCGCCTCCTAGGGACGCCACACCGCCGCTCGAACCCGCCGGAAACCGAAAACACGCAAACTTCGGCGGGCGATTGCGAAGGCCTCAGGACTCCAAATTCAAAACTAAAATATGCGTTTGAAATATCATAAAATCTATTACATATTCATGGATTGTTTTCAAAAATCCAACAGAAATTCGATGTGATTAAATGGCCTCAAAGTAGGTGCGAGGAGAATAAAATGAAAACGACAAATCCTACCTCTTGGGCGAAGCCTGACGCTTTGCGACGAACCGCCGGAGTTGTCGTGCCTCACCGGAGTTGCCTCTTTGGAGTGTAGGAAGAAAGGAAGGGGCTTCCTCCTGATGCTGTCCAGGTGAAGAATAAGTAGAAGAAGAGGGAGGGGGTGTTTAAGTAGGAAACACTTAAACCCCCCGCCCGACACGCCCCCGACTCTGCTCCCAACATAGACAAAAAGGAGGGTGCCCCTGGGGTAAACATGACACTACGAGCACAACAGATGTCTCATAATTTTAATCTATGGCCCCATTCAAAAGTTATTAAACTTAGCACCCGAGGCCGCCAAATTACGAAAACGACCTTGGGGCCATTTTTCACTAACGGCCCACGCCCGCAAAACTTATACCCCTCCTAGGGTAAACGGAATGTTCTGAACTCAATGGTTCCTTCGGTTTTCCCATCTAAGCCACCGTTTAAGAGATACATGAGTTAATCCATTAAACGAATAAATTAATTATTTAATTTATCCGTTCCACGCTCCGATAGAGAGCGAGGGGTCCAAACGTCCCGCGCCGACATGTTTTATGTCATTCCTAGGGTAAAAACCCCATTCTGGACCCATCCGTACACTTGGATCTCTGATTCGGATCACCTTTTAGGACTTATCCCATTTATTTTGCGTTCCTAGTGTGAACGCACTGAAATTTTAATTCCGGCCACACCGGGGCTCGGAATCACACGTCGTCTAAAGGCGCTGCTCTGGAATAATATCAAGAAATATCCCAAAGTCTTTCGTAGCAAAAACCGGGTTCTTACAAAAATGATGAAGAGTCTTCCATAAGTTGAGGCAGATATCATGAATTCAATCTTCTGCCATCAATTCTAGAATATTATATCAAGAATTTTTCAAAGTCCAGAACATGACTGGTATTTCTCCTTTAGCCAATTGTTTTATCATGTTTAACATATCTTCATTATCTTTTACTAGAGGTTCCTGTTCTTGGTCTGACCAAAGTTGATGCTCTGTATTAGAAGAAAAATTACCCAAGGGAGGTTCATAGAATAACCATTCCCTTAATATGTCTTTTGGTTGATAAAGTATTTCACTCGTCAATAAAAAGACCCCAGACATGACTGGATTTTTTTGGAAAGTGCCTCAAGATAAGAGGTATTTTTCATCACTACATTATTAATTATAGAATTATCTTGACAATGTGAAATACTATTGAAAATAGGACTTTCTTAGTGAATGCCAGCATGGGGAGGGCCACCATGGTGGATTACAACAAGGGATAAATCATCTTTCTCCTTGGTCTTCTAGCCACATGGAGGTTTCCATGGCTCTCATCTAGAGATAGGATTTCGAGATTGATGAATTTTCATGAAGAAATCCTTCATGACGAAGTGTTCGATGGGGAACATCAGAATTACTTCTACTAATCTCATAATTTGGTAATGAGAGGGTAGGATCTTGAGCTGCAATAGATAAATGTCTGAGGGCTTCAAGAACTCTAGCATTACGAGGAGCCAAATTGCAGTTTAACTCTTAATTTACCAACTGTGTTTGGTGAGACTTCTTCTTGGATTCTATCTTACACTTAATTGGGGCCACTTGCTGGGAGAAGTGGTTATCATGGGTAAGTGTATGTGCATACCTTGGAGCAGCCACCAGAACGGACTAATTACCTCCAATTGGAAAGGGTGTATGTTACCGATCTTATTGTCTGTATGATATGGGGGAGTATGCCCCATGACCCTCCTGGACTAGAACAGAGTTGTGTATATGCTCTGGGATGGCATGCTGATGTGACATACCAAATGTGGGGAAATTTTTATGTGTCTGTTCCTCTGGTACTGTTGAAGTTTTTGTTATAATATCCAAACATGCTTCCAAAATATGGTCATGAATTTGTGTTTTTCCTTTCACCATTGATAAGATGTGTTTGGTGACTTCAGTGGTCGGGATAAGAATATACGTCCATTTTGTATCGGGAGTAGGTGTATGTACCTACTCCTATCCTCCATTTACTGTTAGTGGGTATTGACAGTACTCATGCATGGAGGTAGAGAGTTGGGTCTGCCACAGATTTATCATCAAAACATTCTGACTGACTTCTCTAGGTGCAACCAAACAAGACTGTTGGCAGGCTTGATGAACACTGTTCGGTGTATATACCAACTGGCTACTTTCCGTTAGATATAGTTGATATAATTTCTTCAATACTAGCAGATGAGACTACTGGCAGAATTGGTGATTGTAAGCAAGTGTATGTTCCTATTTACCAGTTTCCACCACATTGGATTGGCGGTCTTCTTTAAATGCAGTCGGATGATCCTGCTGACTGCATGATAACTTTTAATCAGGTGTATGTGCCGGTTCACAATACTCCACTGGATTTATCTGATGGTATTGGTGGGTTGCTGCAAGATGAGTCTGCTAGACAACAAAATTAGGACGGACGAGTGTATGTGCCCGCTCGTTGTTTGCCATCAAGTTAGGTTGATGGACTTATCTGAAGGGGGTAGAGGTAATAACCTTCTCTATGTTGACCAGACATTATCCCTAGTGGTTCTTCTTCCATGTACTGGTCTGAGAGACCTAGGCCAAATGTCTAGAGGCAACACCCCCATCATGTTGGGGGTTCACAACCGCACAATTCTGTTGGCAGTGATTGTTGGTGGGATTCCTCAGGAAGGACCCATATATCCTTGAATTGAGGCCTTGAATGACCTCTTGATCCACCAAACTATAGTACGAGAGGTACTGGTTTTTGCGTTCCAGGTATAAGGACCCGAAACAGTTGAAAATGGTGGTTGGCACCGTCTGCTTCTTGATCATCAGTCATCGATGTCCAGACAATTGAGTATTTCTATTGACCTAGAGGGCATGTTGGGCAGCCTCCTAAGTTGGGATTATACCATGTTGGAGATACTCCTTTACCAACATGTTGTAGACCCAACATTGAAGATGCTGGGTGGGTGATAATGTCCTTCCTGTGGATGAGGATCCAGCTTGAGCAGCGGTCGGGAAGTTCACAGATTTTGTCTTTAAGAAATCCATTTTGGACTGAAGGGAGTTTTGAGAAAAAATTTGAAAACAAAAATAAACTTCATTAAAGTGACATGTTTTATATGGATACATGCATGATTGATTCCTTTTTCTAGCCTTCCTTTATCAATTGACAGGGGCATGACATGTGGGTAACATTATTAACTTGGTTATGTATTTACATTGAGTTCACCATTATTGTTTCGTAGTTCCTTGAAACTTATGTACAAATTTTAAGAATAATTTCTTCTAGGAAGTTTCCATTGGATTTATTCATGGAATCGAAAACTTTCAACTATTCTTTATCCAAAAGGGACCTAATTTCTAAAGGTATACATTCGTCAAGTTTGAACTTTACAATAATTAGGAACACACATTGGTCGAGAGGATAGGAGGTGAGACTCATCAAACCCTTTGGGGGGAATTACTATCTAATCCGGGAGTCTCTTTATAAATTTAAGATATATTCATGAATCCTTATTAATTCACCAAGTATAAAATAAGTTTCCCTTGGAATTTTCAATCACTTATTAACATGAGTAAAATTTAGAATCATCTGTATGTATTCAAGGTTCTTCATTAATGAAGATACCCATATGTATTCAAGGTTCTCTATCAATGGTATCCTATCATATACTATTTAAAGATTCTTTTAATCATTGTTATGATGATACTAGTTTTTAATCCACTCAGGGAGGCACTCTGGAATTCACTATCATCTAGGGAGACAAATGTTTGTTTTGATATTGGGATCGTACCCATAAAATGGGTTACCTATGTATCCTTGTGAAAGGAATAAGAACCCTCATAGTTTGGTGCCTCCTGGTGGGACACATCATACCTTTATAAGGTCATGTGATAAGGACTCGACCATACAGTTTAATGTCATGTGGTAAGGAAATCTAAGAGGAAGGTGCTTAGTAAAAGTTTAATGTGGGACTTATACCTAAGAAGCCCAAGGAACTTGGAAAGAATATGGGTTTCCAACTAATATTAGACCCTATTGGGAATATGGCCCAAGGATAACAAGGTTGATTTTAAGTGTTGGTTTTGAACCTCAAGGAGTCTTCCTACGTATCCCATTTGTATGGGAATCAAAGCCTATGTAGTTAAATTAATCTCATAGGAGAGTATAGTCTTTTGAGAGAAATGAGTTTGGGATTACTTACTGAAAATGATGCCTTGACGATTTGGGGGTTTAATTTGGGGATTATCCTTAAGGAGGATGCCCAGATTAAACAAATTAGAGTTGGATTACTGAATATAATATCCAGTGGGCTCAGGCCCTGAGAAGGATTCCTACATATCCCAATTATGGTGGGAAGTAGTTCATTAAACGTGAGTGTTTGTGCACATGTTGTAATCATCGCTAATATCTAATCCTACATGAGTCACACTCGGTGTGAGAAACAAGAGGATGTAAAATATTAAATAATGACACACAAACCTTTCCTCCTTTACTGGTGGAGGAGGGAGAGCCTATGGTGGTGACGGTGGATGAGGGAAAGGTGACCTAGGAAGAGGGAGAGGTGACCAGCCTTCCCTCTATTCACTTTACATTGGACAAGGGTCTAATGAAAGGAAGAATGGATGAAGGTTTAGGAGATTACACCAGGATGGCTTACCTAAAATTGATCCTGGTAGGTAAGAGATATTTTTTTTACTTACATGGAAAATCAAGCGTGAACCTTACCTTCCCTACCAGAAATTTGAGTTTTCAGCTCCTTGAGAAGGGAGAGGTCAATACCCAAACCCTTATTCTCAAAATCAACAACTTCTTGAAACTTTTCTTGGGAGAAAGGTCCATTTGTATATAGATATAAAAACCCACATACACTCCATGATTCCTAACCCCATTGTCAAACAAATGTGGGAAACCTCTAAATGTGGATATACATACCCAAATAGGAGACACGCTGATCTGCCTTTCCCAAAGGTTTGATAAGTCAGGAGGTTTTGGTGGAGGTTTCAATAGAATCCCATTCAAACAAGGAAGTAGATGAAGAAGAAGCCTTGCCATAAATGTCTTTGAAGAGAGATTTATGGCTTTTAGACTAAAGAGAGTAAGTGAATCAAAGAGGGGTGCCCAAGTAGATATGGGTGTGCAAGTATGGGCACACAAGTAGGCTTGGGAGACTTGATATTCACTTAAGAGACAAACAACCTATATGGTAATACTTGGGCAAGACATGGATCAAGCCTTTAGGAGTATTCACAGGTGATCCCAAAAGTGGGGTGCTCAAGTTCCCATGAAAGGAATAGGTAGTGCGCAAGTGTATCAGATTTTGGAAGGTTGGGAGCTTTAGGTGCGCAAGTGTTATGGATTTCAAACACTAAAAGGACTTAAGTCCTATGATCCTCCTTTAATTTCTCCACTTTAGGTGTTAAAGAACTACCTTAAAAGTTTCAGAAGACTTGGACGAAGTACTAGGGAAACCTGAACAATAATTGGTCTTTGGAGAAATTCATTCATACAAATAAAGGTCTCAAAGCTCTATTTATTGGAAAAAATAGGAACCTTGGCGAATGGAGTTTGGTCACACATGTGGGTTGCGTGCCAACTTTGTGGCGCGCAAGTTGTTGCGCGCTGGATGGGTGGCACCCAAGTAGACTTATGCGCCACTGATGATTTGGCATAACTAGGGTTCCACTTTAAGGACTTAGCCAAAATAAATTCTTTATTCAACTTCATCATGTTGGCGCGTAGGTATTTGCGTGTAAGTATCTTGGGTGCCTCTTTGGGGACTTAGCCAAAATAATTTCTCCATACCGCGGGGACTGCGCCCCCTACACCCATGCTTGGGATCAGTGTTGGGTTTTGATCCTGGCCCTTCGGGCCGGTGCCTTCGCAATCGTCACTGACCCCCATGAAAAATGCAGAGTCGCACCACGAACTTGTCAAGCCCGAATTAGGACATTTTGTGAAAAAGTTCATGGAACACATTTAGGGGTGTCTAAACCTGGGATCTGCTATAAAATTTTGATATGAAAATTAATATATGGACATTACCATTGAATAGTGGATGCAAAAAAGTCTACACTATAATTATAAGAAAAAATCATGTATAATAAATTTTATAAACAATATGGGAATCAAAAGTATTTCATAGTTAGGTCTAGGGCACCCACTATTCCAACACTCCCACTTGCACTAGAGACAACTTGATAATCATACTTGTTATCTCTAACATGACTTAGATCATGTTTTTACTAAGTCATGACTTTAGCTTCTGAATTTTCCAGGATTCTGCCACATGACTATTCTACTATACACATACCCATCTCCTTGTGTAAAACCTCTCAAGAGATGGAAGCCTCGAGTATATACCTTTTGTTCACTATCATAACATGAAATTTTAGATAATAAGAATATGATAATTTACATTATGATAATTTTTACATACTATGTGAGATTCCAAGAAATGGAACAAATAGTTTCATATAATGACTACTTCTTAGCTACCTCAGAAGATGCAAAATACTCAGTATTTGTAGGTATTGAAACCACTGAATTTTATAACTGTGATACTAGATCACATGGATCTAAGGAAGACAAGTTTGTGTCCCCTATATACTACTATCCTTTCTTCCCCACTTTCTAGGTACATATCCTTTATAACAACCCAAACTTCCATGGTACATTTCTCTTTTAATAATATAATAGTTTGTGTTGTACGTAGCCCCGAGTTCTAGCACACCACGGCCAATAAAACTAGCTGTTTAAAAAGTAGTTAAGAATAGTAAAACCTACCATTTTAAAATTTTATAAATTTTATTTTTCAAAATGGACTTCATTTTTGGATTTAGAATATCAAAATTAGTTTAGGGTGAATTTTTGGTATTTTTCTAAAAAGTTTCAATTTTTGATGAATAGTGAAAAACATTGTGTTATTGTTTAAAACCGAATTTTTATTTAAATAATTATTATTTTTATTTAAATTTATTTTAAAGCCAAAATAGATATATAATACCTATATTAGTCTAATTTAATTAATTTAATTCATTTTATAATAAGATTAGATATATAAAATTTAATTGAACTTTTTAACACCTTTTACCCACCTTCTAGGCACATTTGCAAATTTGAATAAAATGTAATTTTACTGCTTCTGTGAATTGAATTTCAAAAATATGACAAACATAATTTTCATCAGTAAGTAAAATTTGGTTCAATAGGATGAAAATAATTTTTGGTGAATAGTAATTTTTGAATTTTATTTACCACGGTTAAAAGTAAATAGGATAATTAAAGGTAAAAATAATATTATAATTACCCCAACATATGTACTAATTATATGGTATAAGAATATTTAGACCAAAATAAACCTTATAAAAAATATGATCCTTTTTGACCCACTTTTATTAGATTAGGACATTTATTATATTTTATTTAAAGAATAGTTAAAAGTGTTAAATTCACATTTTAATAACTAAAACATTTTTAATATAAGGTTATACATAAGATACATTCAACTATAAATATTCATTATAAAGATAAATATATTTCATAAATCATGGTATTTTATTTATAAATTTTATACATTAAATAATTAAATTTATTTATGACACAATGATAATGTAGTAATTACCTTATTAATGAAATATTAAAATAATTGATATTATAAATATTAAAATAAATGTAAATTGAAACTTTTTATGTCATCCACTAATTTTATAGGTGAATATGATATGTTAGGGTTTATTAAATGTATTTTTTTTGAAGTAATCAAGTTTTTATGACTTTCACAAAAACCAAATACTAAATAGTGTCAAAATTGACATAAATGAGTTTTTATAACACATACAATTTTATTAAATGATATAATATTCCTAAAAATATAATATTAGGTCAAACGACTTAGATAATTTTATATATGTCATTAATGAACCACTTTAGGTTCTCTTTTAATTTTATAGTAACTATATTAATCATGTAGTATAAAAATACAAAAAGACATGGTAAAAGTTAAAATATTTAACAAAGAGTTAAATCTAAAAGATAAGGTTAATATGGTGACCTAAACTTGTCTAAAACCTATTGGTTGATAGTATATAGACCCATAACCACCTTATAATCTAAATAAATCCATTTTTAGCTATTAGAAACCGAAAATTATTTTATAATAAATTAATATTTCAAGCTCTTCCTAAAGTGCCCCTCACCTCTCTTATAAAAGGGTACTTCCCCTTCTCTCAAATTCACACCTCCAAAGCCATTTGTATCATCCAAACCGTTCTAAAATACCCTCCCAACTACCCTAACTTCAACTTATAGTCATTAATTTGATAAAAAATCCAACATAAGGATCCATTTTGTTCAAATTAAAAGAAAGTACTCGAAGAAGAGGTAATTATTTCATCACCGCTTTCAAAGTTCTTTTCATATTACACTTACTATTTATTTTTTATTTACATACTAAAATAATAACTCATGTATTTTATACATAATTATATGTTATTATAAATATGGTACAACCATATTCATTATTCTATCCATCCTATGAAATGAAAAAGTCACCATACGTGCGTACGTACGACTTATCGTCTCCATGATGTGGTATAGTTTGTTATTCAACACTTCATTATTTGGATGGGTATAATAATGAGTATAATTTATGTAAATAATAAATATAACATTTTAATTATTATGTAAATATAATATAATATCCAATTACATATGATTTCACTATCAATAGAATGATATTGTCGCTCATGCATACGTACGGCTTACCGTCTCCACGACGCGATGAGATTTCGTTCTCCATCATAACCATTCAAGAATAATTTTAATTTGATGATTAAAAATAATGTTTAATAACTTAATATCATTCTGTATATGAATCAAATACATCCTATCCTCAAAAAACATGACTTACATAACAAAACATATAAAGTAAAACAAATCAGTTAACACCTAAAACAATGATAATATTGTAATATTATTAACAAACCAATATTAGAGGATCATATATGATATAATATTTATGTATGTTGTTCTTTTATAATTTAATAACAATGATTTATCAATTATACAGGAGGTTAACATACTCTAGACTAAGGAAAAGTACAAGGTAAGGGTCAATTTTACAATCTCTTTATTTTTCGAGATTGTTTATATGTAAGTATCTACTGGGACCTCTTTATCATCCACATGTGTGTTTCTTAAAAATGTATTTCAAAACATTTTTAATATTTACTAGACCATGGGTTAAAATCATTTATACCATTTTTTGACTTTTTATAATTTTTTTTGAAAAGAATCTTTCCATATTTTTCCAAACAATGTACTTTATGACCTTTTAGAAAAATTAAGAAAATAATTTTTTAACATATACGGAGGATTTAACTATTTTAAGCTATTATAAAACCTTTTAATCTTCCCTTAAAATATTATATTAATATTTTCAAAATAAATGTTTTCCTTTATAATTATGCTAATTTTAAATTATTTCAAAGTAGAAAGAGATATTTTTTTAAATAGTTTTTGGATCGATTTCATCTATGTCAACATCTATTGTTGGATTTTATATTGATATAATATTCCATATTGTATTTATAGTTTTATGATATGTTTTACTGTTGATATGATATTTTTATGTCATTTACAGTTTATTGTTAAAGTATTAACATTTCATATGTTAGTTTAATATGAATGTTTGTGTTATGTTTCGCCCTTTTCATATGAGGAATGTATTGGATGTAGTAAGTGACTAGCGGGGACTACTATAGCCCCTCGATGCATCATTATGTATCATGATACAAACTGGTGTCTTGGCACAAGGCCTTGACAAAATTTATATTCAGGGTCTTGTCATGAGGCCTTGAATTTGTGGTTAAGATGTCTGACATTATGCATACTATAACAACCCTTCTATTTATTACACACTTAAAAATGATTTATTACATAAAACTCTTAACTTGATAGAACACAAAAGATAGATAGGTCTAGTGTCTTTAGGGATTAGGAACATTTTATAAAAACATAAAACATAAAGCACAACATCTTATTGAAAACTTCTTTCACATGACCACATCATTCCTTCATACTTAGCATTGCATGGGATAACTTGAGGACATGCATAATAAAAGGGTGAGCTATAAATCCTAGTAAAAGATTAAAAATTAATAACATGAATAATACAATACATGTTAGGAAATATGAATATCTATGGATCATAAGTGAAACATGAACATAAAGACATAATATAGCATGATTATCATAACATGGAAATGCGGAAACAACATTTAACATGATATTAGCATGATCCAAGCCTAATTTTACATAGATCATGAGTAAAACCTCATTGAACTTGAATTATCATGAGTACACCCCCATTGAACTTGACGTATCATGATACTATTCTTTACCCAATCCATTGGAGCACTATCAGGGCACACCTTTCTTAATCATTTCATTTCATGTATAAGTGTGCCACATGGATCATATAACATGAATTAATTAAACACCATAATTTATTCCATGATAAATGAATATTTAATTAATATATGAAACTATATAATAAATAAGTAAATGTGCATAAAGGTGAATACCCTCGATAGAGAAATGTGTATGGTATTCACTACACAATGACTTTGGCTTGGAAAATCACGATGCAATTTAGGCAACATAATGATGTGACATAAGAATTCATAAAAATAGTTGATGAGAGAGAAATGGGTGTCTCATAATATTTACATGAAATTTAAAGTAAGGGGTTCATATATATACATGTCCCAAAACATGTAATAGAATTTAGATTAATAATAAAAAATAATTGCTTGAATGTAAATGAGAGGAGTGAAATTCCTTACGAAAATTCAGCATGATAACCGGTGTACATGGGAGGAATTAATTAGAGAGAAATAGGTATCTAATAATTAAAAAATAAGGATGGAAGTATGTTGGAGGTTTTAAATCATACCCCAATATTTGTAATTGAAAAGTGTATAACAACATAAAGAAACTTGGACAAAAATGAGAGAGGAAGAAATCCCTTACTTGGAAGTGTGATCCCAAAGGCTTAAGAGAGTCTTCTTGGGAGATTGGGGTGCTTTGGGAGGATTCTAGAGAGAGGAGGTCAGGGGTTGGTCGAGTCCCAAAGGCTTTTATTGAAGATGAAGTGGGATCTTGGGCGTGTTTATATAGGAAAAGAGAGATAATTCTTTATTATTTAGGTTTTGGGCACCACACATTAAACTAATCAAAACCAAAAACCAACCAATGGTTTTTGCCCATGTGTTTTGATAAAGGGGAGTGTAAAACAATATTTTATAAGTCCAATGGCCTAAATTCTTAAAATATCTGGCTTTATTATGTGGAGGTGAGTCACATTCTCAAAAAAATCATTTTAAAAAGATAAAATGTTTTATAAGTCTTGGAGGGTCCACTAAGGATTTGTAAAATAAATAAATAAAACCTAAAATCACATTATTTTAATTTTAAACATATATTTTATGAAAATTACACTTATATTATTTTATTACATCACTATTGGGTCATTATAATGTCATAAAACACATTATATAATTAAACGGTATTTAATATTTTACCCAAAAATCCAACTGTCTCAGAAAATTATAAAAAATTCACCATTGGATAATTTCGACATCCTGATTCCAAAAATAATATTCATTTTATCTAAATAATTTTATAAATATGTGAATTTTTATTTTTAAATTAAAAACTGAAATTTATCGAAAATTCAGAGGTTTTGACAAAAAATGGCTTTCAAACCTTAATAATAATTACAATTGTATTCATAAAAATCATATGATAATTTATATTTAAAAAAAAATTATTAATTTTTTTATTAAAATATTATTTAATTCAAAAATAAATTAATTCATAAAAATATATTTCTTAATTGAATATTAACTAAAAATACTATTTGTGCTTTAAAAACTATTTACAAAGTAACAATAATAAAATGAATGTATATTATTTATTATATAAAAAATAATAATACACACAAAAATAGTGCTAAGGTATTGATACATAACCCCTTATAACACCTACACATGACCTAAGGGTAAGGTGTGTGATTGTGACAGACTCTTGGGGTGGCGCGGATAACATCACTCGGGTGGTAATCCCTATCAACTTCCACTTCTCCCGTAGGCAGTTCTATTCGAGATTAACGTGTTGAACCTCATCTTGTTCTTGGTCAAGAGTGAAGCCCAATGACACCACATCCTTTACAAGCTCTGAAAAATGGGCTTTTTATGGAGTAATTCTACTGGATGAGGCCATCACTTCCTCTATATGAGTAAATTGGATTTGTTAAAGCTTTATATTTATACTAATCATGTGATCACTTATCAACGGATATATTAGAAATGGTAACAATTCTTAATGGTATTTTGAAATCCAAAAACATAAAACCAAGGAAGTGCATATGTTATATAACTATTTCACATTATAAGACATTTAATTAGATCAAGAGTAATTTTAATTAATGAAAGTTTGGGTCGTTACAATATCCCCCCCATAAGAATTTTCACCCTCAAAATTTTATTTTCCCACACTAAAACAGATGCGGGCAACTATGTATCATCACTTCTTCCTATTCCCATGTTTCCTCTTCAAACTTGTGGTTTCACCACAACGCCTTGATGAGGGGCATTATCTTATTTCATAGAACTTTTTTCCTATGATCTAAGATCATCACCAACTTCTCTTCATAGGAGAGGTCATTATCCAATAGTACCACCTCTGGATTGATTACATGTAATGGTTCAAGTATGTACTTACTAAAGTATGATACATGGAATACATCATGTACTTGAGATAGGTTCAGTAGGAGTTCTAGTCTATAAGCCACTGCTCCAATGTGATCAAGGATCTCAAAAGGGCTGATGTACCTTGGACTAAGCTTTACCTTATTACCAAATCTAATAACTCTCATACATGGTGATATGTGGAGGAATACCATGTCTCCAACATGAAACTATATATCTCTTCGATGATTATCAACATATCTCTTTTTTCGAATCCGAGTAGCTTTAATGTGCTACTAGATGGTCTTACCCTTCTCCACCATTTATTCAACCATTTTTAGACCTAGGAGTTTTCACTTCCTAACTTCATCCCAACATGCCGGTGTTCTACACCTCTTCCCATACATGGCTTTACAAGGAGCCATTTGGATTCTTAAGTGGAAACTGTTATTGTAAGAGAACTCAACCAGAGGAAGATGTTGATCCCGTCCTCCTTTGAAGTCCATTGAGAATGCTCTCAACATGTCCTCAAGTGTTTGGATAATCCACTCAGATTAGCCATCAGTTTGAGGATGATAAGCTGTACTGAAGTTCAGCTCAGTATTCAGAGCGTGTTGAAGACTCTTACAAAACCTAGAAAAGAATCTTGGATCTCGATTTGATACAATTGATAGTGGTACTCCATGCTACCTTACCACATATCTGATGTATATCCATGCTAGTTTATAAAATGATAAGTCCTCTCTAATTGCAATGAAGTGTGAAGTCTTTGTAAGAAAATCCACAACAACCCAGATAGCATTGTTTCCTTTGAATGTCTTTGGAAGTCCGGTGACAAAGTTCATGGTGATGTTCTCACATTTCCATACCGGTATGGATAATGGTTTCATAATACCCTTATACTTTTTCCTCTCAGACTTCACTTGCTGACATACCAGACACTTTGATGTATACTCAGCAATCTCTTTCTTCATGTAATCCCACCAATAATTTTCTCAGAGATATTGATAAATTTTTGTATTTCCTAGGTGAATGGAGAAATTTGAACTATGTGTATCATCCAAAAGTTCTTTCTTTAACTCAATATTTGATGGAACACATAGTCTTGACCCAAATATCATATTTCCTTTTTCATTAACATTGAACTCTGAGTTTTCCCTTTTCTGATAGTTTCCACTTTCTTCTGAATTCCCACATCATCATTTTGAGCATCCTTTAGCCTTTCAAAAATATACGGTTGAGAAATAATCTGTGAAAGGATTTATAATGTTCCATTATTTATGATTCCCATGTCCATATTCATCAAATATAAGAGGATTAGATCCTTTTAAATTCTCATCTTTGATAAAATTGCTGGGTCATTTCTACTTAGAGCATCCACAACCTTGTTCGCTTTCCCAGGGTGGTAATGGATTGAGCAGTCATAATCTTTGATCAGATCTAACAATCTTCATTGGATCATATTCAACTCTTTCTATGTGAATATATACTTGAGGATTTTGTGATCCGTGTATTTTTCAAACTTCTCCCCAAAGAGGTAATTTCACAAAATTTTCAAAGTGAATATTACTGGAACCAACTCTAGATCATGTGTTGGATAGTTTTTCTTATAAAATTTCAATTGCCTTGAAGCATAGGCAATGAATTTGTCATTTTTCATCATTACACAGGCCAAGCCCTTCTTCAAAGCATCACTAAATACCACAAAATGTTCTCCACTTATGGGTAGTATAAGAACGAGCACAATGATAAGCCTCCTTTTCAACTCTTTGATGATATCTTCTCATTAATCACTCTAAGAAAACTTTAATCCCTTCTGAGTTATCTTGGTAAGAGTTCTGGGAAATTTTGAGAAATTTATCCCAAATCGGCAATAATATCCAGCTAACCCCAGGAAGCTATAGATATCTGTTACTGATATTGTCCTCATCCATCCCTCAATTGCAGCTTTCATGGAGGGATCCACAAATATCCCATTTCTTTTGATGATATGACCCAAGAATGAGACCTCCTTCAACCAAAACTCCCACTTACTATAATTTTCATAGAGCTTATGAATTTTAAATGTCTCTAGTATAGTTCTTAAATGCTCCTTATGATCCTCCTTGGTTTTGGAGTATATTATAATATTGTCTATAAATACTACCAAAAATTTGTTGAGGTAAACTCGAAATACCCTATTCATCAAGTCCATGATGATTGTTGGAGAATTAGTGAGTTCTAAAGGCATTAATCTAAATTCATAGTGCCCACATCTTGTACAAAAAGCAACCTTGGGGATATCCTCATTCTTAACCCTTACTTGGTAATATCCTAACTGCAGATCCACATTGGAGAAGTATTGTGCTCCACATAGCTGATCAAACAAGTCATCAATTCAGGGCAAAGGATACTTGTTCTTTATCGTGATTTTGTTGAGGTCATGATAATCAATGAAAATGTGCATTGACCCATCCTTATTCTTGATGAAGAGGATTAGAGCACCCTATAGTGAAGCACTTGGGCATATAAACCCTTTATAAATATTCTCCTATAGTTGTTTCTTTAGCTCCTCAAGCTCCACAACAACCATTCTATATGATGTCTTGGATATTGGAAACACCCCAGGTATAAGTTTAATTGAGAATTCAACATCTCTTCTATGAGGAAGTCCATGAAATTACTCGGGAAACACTTAAGTGAATTCCATCACAATAGGCATGTCTTCATGGATGTTTGCTTCCTTGGACTTAATCATCTAAACCAGATACACATGCTCATAGGGCAGTAATATCCATGCTTGAGATGATGGTGCTAAGGAAGATTCATCCTCATCCTTGAACTTGAATAGAATCGGGGGTTAATTCACCATATAGAGAGTGAATTCCCTCTCATGGAAATTTATGTTGGCTCTATATAAGTAAATCCAATACATGGAAAGAATTGCATCAAATTATACTAAAGGGAGTATGATGAGGTTTTACAGGAAGTTCAATAGAAAAATTTTGATAGGGGAGGAGTTATATTCATGGGATGCAATGATTTCCCCATTTTCCGTACTAATTGACATCTTTATTTTCATGATTTTTGGTGGTGTTGAGAATTTTATACTAAAATCTTGGGATATAAAAGAATGCGTAAAACTAGAATCAAAAATTACATTCGCTATTCTTGAATGAATAACTAGCGTACCTATCACCACTTCACTTCCGGGGTTCACTTCAATGGTAGTGATGGAAAAATATCACCCTTGCTACCTTGGAGGTTGTTGGTGCCTCCAAAAACCCTTGGATTAGGGAACTGGTTTGCAAAGTGCCTCTGCTCTTTGCAGTTGAAGAAATGAAAAATACGTTGAGGGTCGAATGGAGAATTCCTCTCCTATGTTGTAGCCACAGGTTTCTCTTGTCAATAGTTAATAGCTAGGTGCCCTTATCTTCCACACCTAAAGCATTTCCTCATCCCATTTAGGAAATTTCTAGGATTCTTATTTCCATACCGTTGGTAAGTGGGGTGCTAGATTTTCTTAGCACCACTGGATTTATCCATCAGACCTCCAGAATTAAAGTCCACCTTTCAATTCTTACCCCCATGATACCCTTGAGATTCACCAATCTCTATTTTGACTTTGAGGGCACATCAGACAATTTTCTCATAGCTATCAAAGTCACAGATAGCTAGGGCTTTCCGTATGCTAGGTTTTAGACCACCAAAGAAGTGATCAACCTTGCATTTAGGGGTAAAGATAAAGCCGGAGGCATATCATGAAAGCCTTGTAAGGTTTTCCTCATACACCCTGATAGATTCATCATATTTTTTCTTAATGGAAAGGAAGTCCATTTCCATCTTAAGTTGGAGGGTGCGAGGAAAATATTTGTCAATTTTTTTTCCAAAAATCCTTCCATTCCAATGCCTTGATCTCCACCTCATGCTTCTTATTTTTGATAGATGTCCACTATTGATCAGCTTCACCCTCTTCATGATAATAATCCAGAATTACATTCTCTTGTTCAGAACATTGAAGTATAGAGAAGATCATTTCAATGGAGTCGATCCATTGTTTGGTGATTGAGGGATCAAATGATCCATTAAAAGTAGGAGTCCTTTGTCTCTTGAATCTATCGATTGTGACTTGTTCATTCTTAGGGGGGGGGGGGTTGAGTGTTCCTATTGATTGATTTTTTCATTCAAAACTTGAGTTAACTGAGAGAGTATCATGAAAAAGTTCTTGATTCCCGATCCTATCAGATTGGGAATCTAATTAGAACAATCATCACATTGATCTTTGCATAGTTTGTCAGCTCGAGTCCTCCTATTACCATCCATTGGATATAATAAAAGGAAATTTAAGGGTAACAGATAAAGGGTAATCCAAATACAAAAATAGATGACATATAAATTACTTTTATTTCCTCAACTTATGAATTTATAGGCTTAAATCTATGTTATCCATGATTTAATTCTCAACATATATTCATAGGGGGTATTTTTTTAATTCCCTTAATAATGGTTCATACTAATCTTGTGAATTTACCAAATCATATCCCCCAGGACTTTCAAAACCAAGAGTGAAGCAAGGCTCATTGTCATGCACCAGTTCCCGTTCGAGTCTAGATCAAAGTGGTGTTTCCGTGTTTTACCCCTAGATACATCTATGCTAGAGCCTCCTCTACCTACTCGTATCCAGAAAGGGATTCATTTTCTTAATAAAACACTTACTCACTACTCAAAAAAAAGGTATGTTTTTATTATACTTAGTCTTATCCCTAAGTCTTTCACTAGGATTTTCTAATCCTAATCCCAAAAACAACTAAACCTATTATCTGATACCAACTATATCAACCCTTCTCTTTATTACAAACTTACATGATTTATTACATAAAACTCTTGAATTGATACAACATAGAATATAGAGAGTTCTAGTGTCTTTGGGGATTTTTAACAATAAATAAAAACTTAAAACATAAAATGCAATATCTTATTGAAAACTTCTTTCACATGACCACATCATTCCTTCGTACTTAGCATTACCTGAGATAACCTGAAGACATGCATAATAAAAGGGTGAGCTATAAATCCCAATAAGGGAGTAAAAAGACATAACATGAAGAATAAAATACTTTTTAGGAAATAGTCATATATATGGATCATAAGAGAAACATGAGCATAAAGGCATGATATAACATGATTATCATAACATGAAAATGTGGAAACAACATTTAACATTATATTAGAATGAGCCAAGGCTAATTGAACATAGAGCATGAGTAAAACCTCATTTCACTTGAATTATCACCAGTAAAACCTCATTGCACTTGATGTATCATGATAATATTATTTACCCAATGCATTGAAGCACTATCAGGGAACACCATTGTTAATCATTTCATTTCATGCATAAGTGTGCCACATGGATCATATAACATGGATTCATTAAAAATAACAATTTATTACATGACAAAGTAATGTGGAATTAATATATTAAACTATATAATCAATAATTAAATGTTAATAAAGGTGAATACCCTTGATAGAGAAATGGACATGGTATTCACTACACAATGACTTTGGCTTGGAAAATTGTGGTGCAATTTTGGCAACATAGCAACATGACATAAGAATTCATAAAAATGGTTGATGAGAGAGAAATGAGTGTCTCGTCATATTTAAATTAAATGGACAGTAATGGGTTCATATAGATACATTTCCCAATATATTTAATAGAATTTAGATCCATAATAAAAAAGAATTGCTTGAATGTAAATGAGAAGAGTGAAATCCCTTACAGAATTTCGACATGATAACAGGTGTACATGGGAGGAATTAATGAGAGAGAAAGAGGTATCTCATAATTAAAAAATAAGTATGGAAGTATGGGGTAGGTGCGAAATCATACCCCAATATTTTTAATTGAAAATACAATGGTATAGAAACATAAAGAAATTTAGAAAAAAACGAGAGAAGAAGAAATCCCTTACTTGGAAGTGTGATCCCAATGGATTGGGAGAGGCTTGAGAGAGGATTCCTAGGAGATTTTGGTGACTTTGGAGGATTCTAGAGAGATGAGGTAAGATTTTGGTCAATATTTAAAGGCATTTATTTAAGATTAAGTGGGTTCTTGGGTGGGTTTATATAGGAAAAGAGAGAGAATTCTTTATTATTTACGTTTTGGGAACCACACATAAAACTAATCAAAACCACAAAAAAAACCATGGTTTTTTACCATGGTTTTTTACAAATGGGATTGGAAAAAAATATTTTATAAGTCCAATATCCAAAATTCTTAAAATATTAGGCTTGCTTATGTGGAGGTGAGGCACACTCTCAAGGAAATCATTTTAAAAAGAAAAAATGTTTTATAAGTCTTGGAGGGTCCACTATGGCTTTGTAAAATAAATCAAACAAAACTAAAATTAAATTATTTTAATGTTAAAACATATATTGGCCTAAAATCCCACTTATATTATTTTATTACACAACAATTGGGTCATTATGATGTCATAAAACACATTATATAATCAAACGATATTTGATTTTTTACCCAAAACTTCAACTATCTTAGAAAATTCTGAAAAATTCACCATTGGATAATTTCGACATCTTGATTCCAAAAATAATATTCATTTTATCTAAATAATTTTCTAAATATGTTAATTTTTATGTTTATAATAAAAACTGACATTTATCACAAATTCATGGGTTATGACAAAAACGACTTTCAAACCATAATAAAAAATACAACTATATTCCTAAACATTATATGATAATTAATATTTAAAAAAAATTAATTTAGTAATAATATTTTATTAAAATATTATTTATTTAAAAATCCATTAATACATCAAAATATATTTTTTAATTGAATATTAACTGAAAATACTATTTGTGCTTTAAAAACTATTTACAAAGTAAGAATAATAAAATGAATGAATATTCTGTATTATATACAAAAAAAATAATACACACAAACATAGTGCTAAGGTATTGTTACATAACCCCTTATAACACCCGTATATGACCTAAGGGTAAGGTGTACGATGGTGATAGACTCTTGGGGTGGCTCGGATAACATCGCTTGGGTGGTAATCTCTATCAACTTCCACTTCTCATATAGACAGTTCTGTTCGAGCTTAATGTGTTGAAGCTCAGCTTGGGATTGGTCAAGAGTGGGACCCAAGGATATCGCCCCCTTTTTTATCTCTATCAAATGGGCTTTGTATGGAGAAATTCTACTGGATGGGGCCATCGCTTCCTTTGTCTGAGTAAATTGGATTTTTAAAGCCCTATATTTATACTAATAATGTGATCACTTATCAATAGTTATATTAGAAATGATAAAAATTCTCAATGGAATTTTGAAATCAAAAAACATAAAACCAAGGAAGTGCATATGTTATATAACCATTTCAAATTATAAGACATTTAATTATATTAAGAGAAATTTTTATTAATGAAAGTTTGGGTCGTTACACATTCCATCATTATGAGATTAAATATTGATATTATATGTGATTATTCGACTAGTAGAATATCCATGTGAATAAGTAAATGGAATTATTTGATTTATCTTTTCCATATTATGATGAAGTTTAAGTTTAAAATCCTTGTATTTTATTTTTATACATTGTTTTAAATGTTTATGCTTATTTATGATAGTTTTATCTATATTGTTATCCTTACTGAGAATCTAAGATCACCCATTTTTTATGTTTTATTTTTACTAGGATGCAAAGAATTATATTATGACTGACCTATAGGGATATGCTAAGGAATATGAGTGTGTTTAATGGGTACACAATGTTTTTTTTCATTTCATAATGTAATTTGAAACTTATGTATATATCTAGAACTTCCAAGGATATTAAACTGATTGGTCTTTCAAGACTTGATCTCTTGTGATCATTCCAATGTTATGTAATAATGCACTGAATCTGGGTAACTGGGGTCGAGGAGTTATAGTTGGTATCATAGGAAGTTTATTACAAACCTTGGAAACTAGATTTAGAAAAATTCTGTTTAGAGAACATTACCTTAAGATAGATTTTGAGGATTAGTACAAAAGAACATACATTTTTTTAATGTAGATATTATTTCAGTTTTACAAGAAATACATCCCTATCTGAATACTACAACTAGATTTGGTTCTGGTACAGATGTACCTAGGAGTGAAAACTCTGACTAGGAGTTTTGAGCTTGACCCGGGGTATCCGGGTACATGACAATGGGCCTTACTGAACACTTGGTTTGACATTTCTAGGGGATATTCATAGGATAATTCACATTTTCATTACAAACTATTATAAAGGATTTATGAGTAAATACTTCTATAAAGAAAATATTTTTATTATTATGGATTATATGCATACACTATTCAATTTATTTTAAGTATTTTACAGGTTTGGAATTATGCATTGCGATTCATAAACTAATCTAGTGTATGTCATTGCTTAGAAATAGAGCATAGTGAAAGGAATGGAAAATGTATCAATACACATAATCTATGTAGGGGTTTACCTTTTATTCAAGATAATTATAGTGGAGCCGGTGATGCAACTAGTACTGAACCATTTATAACCATTCTGGGAAAACTCACTCAGGTTATTAATAATATCCTTACCCATATAGAGCACCCTGATCCACAATGTAGAGGATCAATGTTAGACCACTTAATGAGGAAACAACCAACAACATTAAATGGGACCAAAAATCTATTTTTAACTGAGCAATGGATAAGTTCCTTAGAGAAAATATTTCATGCTTTAGGGAGTAGCGAAAGGGAAAAAGTTGTCATGGCAGTTTATCACCTCTTAAGACATGCAGATCAATGGTGGTCATTAATTTAAAACACAAAGGAGGATGAAGAATTATAAAATATATAATGGAGGGAGTTTAAAGATCTTTTCTTAGAAAAATACTTTCCTCATAAAGATCAAGTGGATATGAAAAGGTAATTTTTGAGTCTGAGGTAAAAAGAGGATGAGAATTTTGCAAAGTATGAGGAGAACTTTACAAGGTTAGAAAGGAATGCTACAGATTATATATGTAACCCAAGAAGTAATATTGATCAATTATTTTATGGGTTAAAACCATTTCTCCGTTGAGCATTAGTCTCATAATCTTTCTCGTTGTATGAAGATATAGTATCATGTGCTATCAAGACATAAAATGAATTCCCTAAGTATTATGAATTTAAAGCGAAGTAAGAGAAGAGGAGATCTTCTAAACACTCTGGAAAAGGAAATAAGGGGAATAAGGTAAAAGTTGAATATCTATCCTATAGTAATTGTGGGAAGAAACACCATGGTATATCCCTAAAGGGTATGGGAGTTTGTTACAAGTGTGGATAAAAAGGCCACTGAGCTCATGATTGCAAGGGGAAGAAAGAGGATGTCAATGTTCAAAGTGAAAATTATAAATAAATGGGGAATTATGAAAATGAATTCCCTAAGCATCAAGTAAAATTTACATATAAAAGGCCAAGGTAGAAAGGCCAAGCTTATGCGATCACAACTGCTGAGGTTGAAGCTTCTAATGACATGGTGGCAGGTACTTTAATCATTTCCTCAAAATTAGACAATGCTTTATTTTATTCTAAATCATTGAAATCTTTCATATCTTCCCAGTTTTCCAAGAAAATTAGATATTTCCAATTTTAATTAATAAGGGAGTTGTTAGTCAAAACTCATAAGGTAAGCATTATAGTAACAAAGTTTTGTCAATCGGTTACCATTATGGAATATATATGTGATTTATTTGTTGATCTTATTGTCATACCCATGATTGAATTTGATATAATCCTTAGTATGGATTGGATTTCATACCATGATGTGAAAATTTGTTGTAAGAATAATGAGGTTACAATTTTTGATGATGATAAGGAATCCCTTATCTTTAGATCAGAAACATCGCCATCTGATTCTCATCTATATCCACCCCTAGTAGCTTTACTAAATTCATTTATTGGGAAGGAAGGGAGTGAAACAACTATGGGTTAGGAATGTAATGTTCAAATAGAGGATGTACCTATTGTTCAAGAATATGTTGATGTGTTTCTAGAAGATTTACCTGGACATCCTCTAGAAAGAGAAATTGAGTTTTCCATTGACTTAATTCCTAGTTCAAGGCCCATATCGAAGACTCCTTATAGAATGGCCACTTTGGAATTAATGTAACAAAAAAAAACAACTAGCGGAATTGATTAATAAAATACTTATTCGACCTAGTGTTTCTCCATGGGGATCCCCTATTCTTTTTGTTAAGAATAAAGATGTATCTATGAGGTTTTGCATTGACTATAGGGAGATAAATGCTATAACAATAAAGAAAAAGTATCCCCTACCTCTCATTGATGATTTATTTGATAAACTTCATATAGATCAATGTTTTTCAAAGATTGACCTTCAATATGGATACCATCAGTTGTGTGTGAAGAAGGAATACATTTCAAAGATAACATTTTGAACCAGGTATGTGCATTATGAGTTTACAGTAATACCTTTTGAACTGACTAATGAACTCTCTGTTTTCATAGATCTAATGAATAGAGTTTTCAAGGAATATCTTGATGACTTTGTAGTTGTATATATTGATGATATCTTGGTATAATCCAAAAGATATGAAGATTATGAAAGTCACTTTCGCACTATTATAAATATTCTTAGAAGGAATGAATTATATGGGAAGTTCAGCAAGTGTGAATTCTGGCTTCAGGAGATTTCTTTTCTTGGCCATATTATCTCTAAGGATAGAATCTCTATTGATCCTTCAAAGACAAGGGAATTCCTAGAATGGACAGCACCGACATGTATAACTGAGGTACATAGTTTTTTTGATTCAATATATTATTATCAGCATTTTGTCTAGATTTTTTCTCAATTAGCTAACCCATTAACCAATCTCACACATAAAGAGGTTAATTTTTTTTGGAAAAAAGAGTGTAAAGAGTGTTTTGATGAATTTAAGATAAGATTAGTCAATTATCCTATCTTGACTCTACCATCAGGTAATGATGGGTTTGTTATTTATAGTGGTGCTTTAAATAAAGGACTTGGTTGTGTCCTTATGCAGAATGATAGAGTTATTGCCTATGAATCACAATAGATAAAAATTTATGAACAAAACTATCCTACTCATGATCTTGATTTAGAAGCTGTAATATTTTCTTTAAAGATATAGAGAAACTATCTCTATGTTGAAAAATTTAAGATATATACTGCTAAAAAGAGTTTGAAGTGCATTTTCTCACATAAAGAACTCAACATGAGGCAGAGGTGATGGCTCGAACTACTCAAGGATTATGATTTCACAATGCACTACCACCCAGGGAAGGAAAATAAGGTGGCAGATGCCTTAAGAAGAAAGGATCATGGCGTTCTGAACAAGATGAGAGTTGAAAGGGATCCTATGTTCATGGATCTAGTAAATATGGATATGTGAATAATCATGGAAGGTGAAACATCAATACTTTTTCAAATGGTTGCCAAAACATCTTTACTAGAAAGGATAAAAAGTTCTTAGACTAATGATGAGAAGTTTCAAAAGAAAATTAGAGCTGTAAATGATGGGAGATTGATTGACTTTGTATATGAAGATGGAATTATGAAATTTGGGAAGAGTCTTTGTGTTCCCTATATACCTGATCTAAAAAGGGAATTGTTGGATGATGCTCATTGATCTAATTTCTCTATACACCCTGGTAGAACTAAGATGTATAGAGATTTGAAGGAACATTTTTGGTGGGACAACATGAAGAGGGAGATTCCTGATTATTTGTCAAGGTGTATCATTTGTCAACAAGTGAAGGCTAGAAGACAACATCCTAGAGGATTCATGAAACCTCTTACCATAACTGAGTGGAAATGGGATGATATTATGATAGACTTTGTCATGGGGCAATCAAAGACTCCTGGAAGGAATGGTGAAATATGGGTCATTGTTGATCATCTTACCAAGTCATCACATTTTATTGCTATAAGAGAAGATTTACCACTTGAACATTTAGCAAGACTATATATTAATGAAGTTGTAAGACTTCATGGTGTACCCCTATCGATTGTTTCTGATTGTGATCCCCGTTTCACATCAAGATTCTAAAAAAGTCTTCGGAAATCCCTAGATACTGAACTTCGGTTGAGCACTGCCTACCACCCTCAAACTGATGGACAATCAGAATAGACTATTCAAACCTTAGAAGACATGTTGAGATATTTCTCACTTGACTTTCAAGGTATGTGGGATCAATATTTACCTCTGGTATAATTTTCATATAAAAACTCATTCAAGTATTCAGATGGAACCATATGAAGTGTTATATGGAAATAGATGTCCCACACCAACTTGTTGGGATTATTTTGGTGAAAAAAAACTCGTAGGCCCAGAACTTGTTGAGGAAACAATGGAAAAGGTAAAGATTTTCAAAACCCACATCAAATCGGATCAAAGTAGGCAAAAGAGTTATACCGATAACCGAAGGAAGGATTTGTAATTTCAAGTAGGTGATCATGTTTTATTGAAGGTATCTCTATAAAAGGGTGTTATAAAATTCCGTAAGAAGGGTAAATTAAGTCCTAGGTACATCGGTCCTTTTGAAATCCTAGAACAAATTGGAGTTGTAGCTTACCATTTGGCAATGTCTCTATGTCTCTCCAAAGTTCATTATGTGTTCCACATATCACTATTGAGAAAATACATGCCTAACCAAAAGCATGTACTCACCTATGATGAAATAGAACTGGAACCCAATCTGTCTTATTGTGAATATCCTATTAGAATTCTTGACACCAGAGAACAAGTGTTGAGAAACCAGAAAAATCATCTGGTAAAAGTTCTTTGGAGAAACCATAAAATGGAAGAGGCAACGTGGGAACATGAGGAACTTATGATGAAGAACCACCCAAATCTTTTTATGTAGTAATATTATAGAAATTTCAAGGATGAAATTATTTTAAGGAGGGAAGAATGTAACACCCCAAGTTCCACAATATGTTTCTCTTTGAATAATACAATAGCTTGCATTATACATAGCCCCGAGTTTTAGGACACCACGACCAATAAAACTAGTTGTTTAAAAAGAAGTTATGAATAGTAACAACCAATTTTTTGAAATTTTATAAATTTTATTTTTCAAAATGGACTTCATTTTTGGATTCATAATATCAAAATTATCTTAGGGTGAATTTTTGGTATTTTTCTAAAAACTTTCATTTTTTGATGAATAGTCAAAAACATTGCATTATTGTTTAAAAGCAACTTTTTATTTATTTTTATTTTTATTTTTATTTTTATTTATTTTAAAATTGAAATAGATAATGTAATGGCCCGAAACTCTCCGGTCCATTACTTTGTGAAAATGTGGTGTTGGAGGTGTTCCGGGAGGTCAAGGTGACTTATCCTCAACACTTTGCCAAATTTCCAGTTCTGTGAACAGTGTTTCCAGTTTTATGAACAGTATCGATAAGTGAACAGTGTTTCTATCAGTGAGGTTCTATCAGTAGACTTCTATCGGTAGGCTTGAATAGTGTTTCCAGAATGGTAACCTTCTAACGGTGACCTTCTATCGGTAGGCTTGAACAGTGTTTCGAGAACGGTAACCTTGTAACAGTGACCTTCTATCGGTAGGCTTGAACAGTGTTTCTAGAACGGTAACCTTCTAACGGTGACCTTCTATCGGTAGGCTTGAACAATGTTTCCAGAACGGTAACCTTCTAACGGTGACCTTCTATCGGTAGGCTTGAACAGTGTTTCAAAAACGGTAACCTTCTAACGGTGACCTTCTATCTGTAGGCTTGAATAGTGTTTCCAGAACGGTAACCTTCTAACGGTGACCTTCTATCGGTAGGCTTGAACAGTGTTTCCAGAACGGTAACCTTCTAATGGAGACCTTCTATCGGTAGGCTTGAACAGTGTTTCTAGAACGGTAACCTTCTAACGGTGACCTTCTATCGGTAGGCTTGAACAGTGTTTCCAAAACGGTGAGGTCTAATGATGACCTTTTCTTTCCTTTGCCAAATTTTGAGTATATGAACAGTGTTTCTAGCTTCCTACAGTTTTTCCCCATTTGACGTTTCCTTTGACATAGAATAAATTTAAAGCCTTGTTTTAAGGACTCTTAAGGCTGATTCAAATGCCATATATCCTATATTAATTAATCCTAAGGCCGGGATGTATTTACTTGGTCAAACCGTGTGGGTTAATGCGATCCATTTTTAATGGAGAATTAACCAGATCTTAAACCGTCTCCCCATTAAATCTTCAAAAAGGGATGAGATATCATTCTCCCTTGTTCTTTCCCTTTGTTCTCAGCTAAAAGACGCTAGAACCTTTCAATAATTCATGTAGGAGTTGCACAATCAATCTTTACTCCTAGGATTGGTTCTGATCTGTTTTGGATGCAACCGAGCTGTGTCGGTCAATCTTCCCAATAAGGTATGTTTTATCATCATTCTTTTGGGGATCATCTTCTCTTGTTTCTCCCTTCCATATTATACCATGTAATTTCCAAGATTCTAATGGGTTTTCTTGGGGTTGGTTTGTACTGTCGTACCGTGGAATCCTCTGGTGGATGCGGTTGTTGTGAGAGGAGGATTGTGACCCGTTGTGTGGATAAAGGACATCAAGAACTCTTCGAGGTAGGTGATTCATGGATTCTCTAATTGTATATGTGAAATCATAGAATTATCATGATTTATCCCTTTGGATCACAATGAAATTGACCTAATTAAATACTTGAACCGAATTAAAATAATTGGCTGATCGCATGTTGTTGCTTTATACCGTGATAACGGTTTGCCTCATGTTTTGCTAGATAGAGTGATATCTATGTTTTCTTTGATTAGTTGTTCATTCTTGATGAAAATTGATAATTAACGTAAAGCTGAAATTAATTGTTAATTAATTGGCTAAAGATAAAGAGTCATGTAAATGAATCTGGTTGTTGCTGTTGTTTTAGTTGTTCTAATTTGAGGTTAATCAAATTAGGGAAGTAAGTATGGTTATTTAATTTTGATATCTTACTGATTAGGTATCCCGTAATTGGAACCTATGAATAAAAAATCTTCTAATTCAATATGGATTAAAGAATAGATTGTGTGAGAATTTCTTAAAGGGTTCTGAGTTACCCTCTTGTTTGTCAAAGGGTCAAGAGCTCATGGTTGTGATTGTTGTTTTCCTGCTGCTTGTGCTGTGATGTGAGCTTGGATAGCTATTGTGATATGTGGAGGCATGGAGGCCTTGTGGTTGTGGCAGCGGATGATGCCTAGAGTGGAAAGATGCATTAGTTTATGCATGTGGGTGTCGGGAAGGACACCAGGGGTGATGGAATGGGATGGATGTGGTTGTTGGATGCTTGTGGATTATTTGAATGTTTATCTGCTTTGATTTTCCCCACTTGTCAAGGCAGCTGGTCTTGATTACCCTTCTTCCAAAGGAGGTGAAGACGCGTGGGGTATGCCACATGCTTTACGTGTTTAGCCTCTCGAGGGAGAATGGGTCTGTTCTCCTTCTATAGGAGGCAAAGACTCGATGGGTAGTATATTTACTCATTGTGTTGAGCCACCTTTGTGTTTAGTAGGAAAGGATTATTTTCTATAATTCCTGGGAATATGGGAAAGTAATTCTATAATGAATGTTTGATTAAATGGTGATAATCCATGGGGATGGAGATACTGGAATTTAAAGGTGATGTGAATCTTAAAAGGAGCAGTTGATTTTGAATGTGATGCCATTTCAGTTTAATGTGCAATTGTTCATGGTTAATTAATTAATTACGTACAGTGGAACAGATAAAATGAGAATGGAGTAATCTAATAAAGCTCTTAAAATGTTTGTGTGCTTATAGGATACCTAGTCTTAAAAGTAGCAGCCTGGAGTCTGAGAGACCTTAGCTGTAGTTGTATCTAAGACTAGGTAATTCCCATAGTGTTGATGTGAGTTATATATATATTCTGTACTTTTTGTGTTTCTATACGCTACTCCACCCTGTCGGTAAGGGCAATTAACACCCCGGGGATTCTGAGCCCTAGGGGGTGTTTTCCCCAACATTCTGATGGGAGGTCGAATGGCTGACTACCCCCTTTGGCCTCACTCTCTTCTCTTGGTAGATACATGTGCCAACAGGCACAACAGTTAGTTTCCCCATATATGTGTGTAGAGGGATGTAATTGCTTGTGGTTATTTCACACACATATATTCTGGATATAGTATCCCATGGACTACTATAGGTGTAACATGTATAGGTTGTGATGGCTTGAGGATCCCTACTCGGTGTATGGGCTATAATGGCTTGAGGTATAATACCTGATGTATGATGCACGTTATGTGGGCTGTGGTGGCTCTCGGAACATACTTGGTTACTTTTGGTTGTGCGGATGGTGTGGTGCTTCGCCCAGGTGTCTGCAGGCAAGCCTTTGTGGTGCACAAGGTGCAGATTGTGGAGCTTAGCCTAGGTGTTTGCGGGAAAGCCTTTGGAGAGAGATGCACAGGCCGTATGTCATTGGGGAAAAGCGGAAAACCAGTGGGGAAGTAGTAGCGGGGTACCCTTGATAATCTTTACTATATGCTATATTCTTGTATGAGTTACTTGGTGAGAGTAACCATGGTGAGGTTGGCAACTTAGTATACCTATTTAGGTGACGAATTAGTTTCACTTGTTGTTCACTGGGCTTTAGCATGCTTTCTTTACTTTTGCACGAGAGGCTTGGGGAGGACCCTACTGAGTATACTGTTATACTCACCCTATGTATATATAAACTATTTTTCATGTCACTTGGAGCTGGTTGGAGATCAAGTTGGTTACTACTAGCTTGTGGTTGGAGGAGCTGTTCGGGCTTGTGGTCACTACCATTTTACTTTCTTTTGGGTACTTTTAGTTCTCTCTTTCAGTTGTAGTATTGTTGCATGAAATTTTATATATGTACTTGGGTTTCTTTTATATTTCAATTCTGAGTTGGAGTTGATTGTTGTCTATCTTATCTCTCTCTTCTGCATGTGTTCTCTTAGAGGGTAATGCCTCCCATTTGTGTGTTTATTATACCCTCAGTGCTAGTCACCAACCTGGGGCCTACTGGAGGTGGGACTCGGGGGTCATTATCTTCATTATCACATTTCCGGCCCAGGAGGGGTACACTTTGTGGGGAGGGGGTCGTGATAGAGGGGTATCAGAGGTCTGGTTGAGGGATAGGATGAAGTTTGGAGTTAGGAACAGGTGAGGTTTCATGGGATGGTAGGGAAACTGTGTCATTAATGTTTAGCAAGTGGGGTAAACACTGGAGACCGGTAGAGACATAGGCGTTTAGGTCCCCCTATGATCTGTTGCACGGACCTTTAAGTTTACGATGGATACTAAACAAAGTGATACTGTTTGCAGGGTAGAGACCTAGGAAAGGATCATGCATCATTCTTCTTAAAGCATGTGTTTGAATGGGTAGACCTTGGGATAGGTTTAACTAAAATTAATAAAAGAAAAAAAATTAATTTATTAATGTTGAGTCTTCCATATTCCAGGATTAGGAGCTCTAACAGTTGTTATGTTACAGGTATAGATCTAGGTTGACGTCCTTGACACGTTTGCGCAGAAGATGTCCAGCAGGCTGTTCCAGCGGATCGTCGCTGGGTAGGGGTTGAAGACGATGACACTTGGAGGAAGACACTCTGAGAGTTTCAGCTCCAGAGTCTATAGAAGTACGAGGGCTCCATTTAAGATGCAGTCACAGAAGACTGGTTGAAGGAGGTCGAGATAGGCTTTAGTTCGATTCATGCTCGGAAGGAATACATGGTGTTTTTGGTTGTGACGATACTGCGTGGAGCAGCAAGGAAGTGGCGGTTCTTGTTCCTCGGGGATCCTGAGGAGTCAGTGATCTCATGGGAGGAGTTTTGAGATAGGTTTAGAGTCGAGTTTCTTTCTTCGACTGCGAAGGCGTCCAGTCGCCAGGAGCTTCTTACCCTTCGGCAGGGGAGCTCCAGTGTTCGAGAGTTTGGAATCCGTTTCAGGAACCTTCTACGATATGCTTCAGACCTATTACCAGATGAGGAGGCTAGGGCGAGGCATTTCGAGGAGGCTTTGCATCCAGAGATCCAGCGCCAGGTCACCCCATTTATGCTGAAGACATATCTTGAGGTGCTGGTGAGGGCAGAGGTTGTTGAGAGGACATTGGCCAAGACTAGATCGTCATGAGAGGGGAATCGTCATGATTCCTCATGAATTAGAGCTGTGGTCTGGGGTTCCCGGTTTTCCGGGCAGAAGAGTTTCTGTTCACCTGAGGGTAGGTCCCAGCCCTTCCCATCTCATTTCTCCGGAGGCAGCAACTCTTAGGCCTATACCAAGGGATCAAGTGCTTGTTTTTCTTGTGGTGGTCATGGTCATCAGCAGAGGGAATGCCCGACTTTTCAGAGCAGTCATCGTGCACCGGGTTCTCCGCTCCAGGTTCCTCCGTTGAGGCAGTTCCAGCCGAGGTAGCAGCAGCAAGTTGCATCAGCTTTAGATCACCAGAGGGTAGATGGAGCAGGTAGAGGATAGCCCCATGACGCTCCCCATCCTCAGAGAGCAGAGCACGACTGTGGTGGTGGTTTTCATTAGGTTCAGAGAGGTCATGGAGGAGGTCTTGGTCAGCTTCATGCTCTAGCATTACCAGCCCCAGGCGAGCCAGATGTTGTTCGAGGCACCCTTTGCTTGTTTTCTAACTTGGTGTATGCCTTGTTTGATTCAGAAGCAACACACTTTTTCATATCACCTACCCTTTTCCATACTTTAGGACTTGAGGTAGAGAGGTGAAACACACGGCCGATTGTCACCTATCAACCGTTCAAAGTTCCGGTGCTCTGCTAATGTGTATAGAAGCACTCGGGTCGAATCCTCGACGATGATACTTTGTAATAGTCATTTGTTTTTAGTTGATTGTATTTTGATTAGGGGGGTTTGTTTGCAGAGCTTAATTGAAATGATTTATTGACTATAATTGATTTAACAAATTGATAAATATTGGGGTGAGTTCATTATTTGGGATTTAAGCTTGTGATATCCTTGAGCTTTGCTTTATATTGCATTTAAATTAACACCCACTTCACATGTTGACGTCGATTAGAATTCCTAAGTGTTAAAGCTTTAATCCAAGCCTTAACTTAACTAGGATTATAAACTCAATCAGTACTTGTTTATGGTAGTGTATTTATGGTTCCAATAATCCATGGAAACCACATGATAAACAAAAGATGTCATTAATCCATAACATATTAAGTCCAACATACACAATGTTAAATTAACGAATACTCATCGAGCAAATACTCTCAATCACTTAACACCCCTAAATTTTGACTCACCCCAATGAGATATTTACTTATCCATTTGGGTGTTTAATATTCTGGTTAAAATAATTATGATGATAAATTATGAATAGAAGAAAAAGAAAGGGATTAGAAAAGAGTGGTACGCTGGGCACACACACACGAACAATGATGATAATTAAAAACAGATTTTTGATTGAATGAGAAAGCAAAAGAAGGGAAGGGGATTCAACTGAATTTAAAATATTTTAAGAACATAAATATTAAACTATATAAGGTGGATGATAATAAGAGATATTTAAGAAGTAACTTGCATTAAAACAGAATTACAAAGAAAGAGAATTACAAGATTACAAAAACGAAGAACACGAAAGTAAGTGAAAACAAAGAGAGGAGGAAAGGTCTCTCAAGTGAAAACTTGAGTATGGAAGGTCCTCCCAAGACTTTTTAAAGGATTTGGTCGTGAAAATATGATATCCTCTCTTCTTAAATGCCAACCCCTCTCAAGGAGAGTACGGGAGAGTATTTATAGCCCAAGGAGTGGACTGTTTGCATTCCCAATCTGTCCCTCCCCTTGCATCACCAATTTGGATACTCAGATAGCCGAATCATCAAATATCTCCTTCTTAAAAGTTTTAGAAACTAATGTTGGCCGACTACTCTCAAAATTTGGAGTCATTTGGACTTAAGGATCAAACTTTATGGCCGGTTTATTAAACAATGTTAAACTGTCCATTTCAATCCAGTCTTTTTGAAGTCCATAATCTGAAAGGGTTTTTGAATATGAATATTCCTTCAAATCCAAATGGTTTCTTCAAAAAAGTCAGCCGAATATATCCCCTATTTCACACTGAAAAATATCAGATCGACTTGATTCTTACATCATGAGATATGGCATGAATACTATACTGATTTTATTTCTAGTCCAGAATGGTGGGTTGGAATTAAAAGCTTCATTTGGCCCCCTTGTACTTAGATTTGGGCCTTGAAATTTTTATCCAAGATGACATGTAGTGTCCCCTGAATCATGGTGGGGATTTAATGTTTTTGGACTTTTGGATTGATCCCAGTAAATCAATCATCAAGGCTGGTCCAGTTTGTTCACAGATTCTTTGGTCTTGTTTGTGAGAACCATATGACCCTTCAAATGGAAGAATTGGCTCATGGTACCTTCTAATGAAATGTTTTATATTGAAAGGAGAATCCTATAAAACATAAACCACACAATTTGGATCAGTATAGTGATAGTTATTATTAAAACATTAAACTAACTCAATTGGACTACTTCTAAAAATGCTCAAAAATTATACTTAATATTAAAACATTAATATTTCACACAAATTATGCACATTTCATATAAAATCAGTAAAGGGGCAATATAATAAATCATGAAAATATTAAAAATACCAACTCCCCCACACTTAGTCTTGTGCATGTCCTCATGTGCAACAAATATAAAAACATGACAAAATCATTTTTACTCACCAACAGATATTAAAATTTTGTTTTCTCCAATCAGGGAAGGTTTAGACTATTTCACTCATCCATTTTGAAATCCACCACAAGTTGTTACAGAAACAATGTTCCAAAACTAATTCATTTTTTCATGCTCAAATTTAGAAATGGAAAATGTGGACACTCAAAACTCACACCTCTCAAGATGATAAAATTCATTTGTGGAGGTTCACTCTTTCACCAACCAAAAGTGAAAATCTTAGAGTTTGAAAAGAGCTCTCAGCTTATAATACATATCCAAAGTGAAAAAGAATCAAGAGGTATTTTTAAGGGGTTTTTATGTGGCTATGGGATGGTAGGAATATAATGTCCAAGAGGGAGAAGAAGAGGGTTAAAATACCAACATAGAAAAAGCAATGCACATTTTTTTTGAAATAAAACATGGAAGGAAATGAAAACACATATTTACAAGGGAATGATTGTGTGAAGAAATACACAATAGAGGAAGAAAATATGAAGGTAACGAGAAGATGGAATATTTACAAAACAAAAAAACTTCTCCCAATAAGAATATAATGAAAGTGTTGTTTTTTTCTTTGCCTTTTTTTCTTTGTTTTTTTGAAAGTTGGCCTTGAAACAGATCTCACACTCATATCCCAACCCATGTTTGATCTCCTCACGACACTAATTTTAATAGTTATAACAAGATCAAAGGTTGAGGAAGAGTTATTTTTGACCTACCCAAGACACAACCCATTTTTTCATTTTTTTTTTGATTTTTGATTTTGAATTTTTTTTGAATTTTTTTAACACTTTTCAATATCATTTGTATAATACATTCCCAAATACCACTAAATGACAACCTCCCCCCACACTGAAATGGATGCTTGCCCTCAAGAATATGATAACACACCGGAAAGTAAGGAAATGATACCCAAAAATGAAATCCATTTCCCCCACACTTAAATTTCAAAAACTTATGCAATGAAAATCCATGTTGATATTGGGTGGGATAAGGTATTGGGCTTGTAATGTGTCTATCAAGGAAAATTGTTTCATAGGCTCGAAGGGGCTTTCAAAAGGAGGATTAATGTAAGGGAAATGGGAGGCTATTTGGCTATTGTGATTCTCATGTGGTTCAGAAAATGCCTCTATCATATTAATACACACTAAGGTAGGAAATTCAGCTCAAAGGTCCACAAAATCAAGACTCACAAATGGGGGTGAAACACACATTTTTAAAAGTTGGCCATAGGTGGCCTTGGCATGAAAGCAAATGTTGTTCCTCACGGTTCGGGAAAATCATTTTTCAAATCAAAATGTGAGCATTAAAAATTTGTTAATTTTGACACAGAATTATTTATCCAAAGTCATGATGAAAACACAAAATTTTTGAGAAGAAAACATGTCTGTTAACTTACCAAAATGGTTGGACAAAATTTCAAAACTCGATGGTGAGTAAGCATGACTCTTTTTTTGTATTTTTTTAAGTGATTGTGTTTTTTGGTTTTTTTAGTTTTTAAGGTTTTTTTAAAATTCACACCCACACAATAAAGAAAAAAAGGGTTTGATGAAAAAAGTGGTAAAAAAATGAAAGAGAGAGGAAGAAGAAGAAAGAGGTAGAGAGAGGAAGAGATAGAGAGAGTTAAAGGGAAAGAGGTTCCCCCTAGTTTGGATTTGGTGGGTGTCCATCTCCATCTAGTGGTGGGTCGGCTAGAGAAGTTGGGTATCCAGTGGAAGTTGATGTTGTTCCAGGAATGAATGTCCTCTCATGGTGATGCTTTAACCGATGTCCATTAACCGTGAATGTCCTTTTGGAAGAGGGGTCTTGGACTTGCACTGCACCAAATGGGTAAACATTAGTAATAACAAAAGGACCTTCCCAACGAGAATTAAGCTTACCTGGGTGAAGTCAGAATCGATAATTGAAGAGCATTACCTTTTCACCTTCATGAAATACCTTTCTCAGGATGTGTTTGTCATGGAGTACCTTAGCCTTCTCTTTGTACAGATTGGAATTCTCATAAGAATCAATTCGAAGCTCCTCCAGTTCAGCCAATTGCAACAGTCTTTCTTCACCAGATTTTTCACAATCAAAATTACAGGTTTTCACAGCCCAAAAATAATTATGTGGGATTTCAACTGGTAAGTGACATGATTTACCAAAAACTAGACTAAAAGGAGACATCCCAATGGGTGTTTTATAGGCAGTTCGATAATCCCAAAGTGCTTCACCAAGTCTTTCAGGCCAGTCTTTTCTGGTGGGTTTTACAATTCTCTCAAGCACTCTTTTCACTTCTCTATTAGAAAGTTCAGCCATTCCATTTGTTTGGGGGTGATATGCAGTTGAAGTTTTATGTACAACCCCATTATTTTTCAGAAGAGATTCCATGGTTCTATTACAAAAATGGGTTCCTAAGTCATTGATCAAGGCACGAGGTGTGCCAAATCTTTGGAAGATGTGGGTCTTTAGGAACTCACTAACAGTATGAGCATCATCCTTCCTTGTGGGTTTGGCCTCAACCCACCTTGAAACATAATCGACCGCAAGAAGAATGTATGAGAATCCATTGGAAGGGGGAAATGGTCCCATGAAATCGATGCCCCAAACATCGAAGATTTCATAAAAGATTAAAGGGCTTTTGGGGCATTTCATTTCTTTTAGAGATTGTGCCAAAATTTTGGCAAGTGAGACATGATTGACAGAACTCATGTGAGTCCTTGAAGAGTGAAGGCCAGAAGAATCCAGAGTCTAGGACCTTTTGGGAGGTCCTTTGTGGTCCAAAGTGGCCACCTCCGGGAAGTGAGTGACAGAATTCTAAGATGGAAGAATGCTCATTTTCTTCAACATATCTCCTAATTACCATTTCTGCCCCAGTTTTACAAAGTTTATTTTCTTCCCAAAAATAGTATTTTGAATCACTTTTCAACTTCATTTTTTGTTTTTTTGAAAAAATTTCGGGAAAAACACCAGAAACCAAGTAATTTACAATTGGGGCATACGATGGTATTTTTGGAGTGAGAGATGAAAGGTGATTAGTGGGGAATTCAGGATTGATGATTTCAGATTAAGAAGAATTAGAAATTCTACTCAAGTGATCAGCCACAGAGTTTTCTTTTCCTGGTCTATCTTTTATTTCAAGGTCAAATTCTTGGAGCATTAGGATCCATATTATTAGCCTCGGTTTGGAATCAATTTTCTTGAGTAAGAACTTTATAGCAGAATGGTCTGTGAAGATGATGATTTTGGCACCTAAGATATAGGACCGAAATTTATCTAAGGCAAAAACCACTGCTAAAAGATCCTCTTCAATGACAATGTAGTGAGATTGAGTTTCATCCAATGTTTTTGAGGCATAATAGATGACATGAGGAATTATTTCTCTCCTTTGACCAAGAATAACCCCAACGGCTCTATCAGAAGCATCACACATCAACTCAAAGGGTAATGACCAATCTGGGGGTTGGATTATCGGGGTAGATGTGAGTGAAATTTTGAGTTCAATGAAGGATCTCTTGCAAACCTCATCGAAATGGAAAGTGACATCATTTTGGAGCAAACGAGTGAGTGGGAGGGAAATTTTACTGAAGTTATGGATGAATCTTTGATAGAAACCAGTATGACCAAGAAATGAATGGATGTCTTGAATAGAGTTGGGTTCAGGAAGTGATTGGATCACTTCAATTTTGGCAGGATCGACTTCAATACCATCTTTTGAAACTATGTGCCCTAGAACAATCCCATTTGCAACCATTAAGTGACATTTTTCAAAATTTAACACAAGGTTACACTTGACACACTTTTGGAGGACAAGAGAGAGTGAATTCAAACAAGATTCAAATGACTCACCATAAATGGTGAAGTCATCCATGAAGACTTCCATGCAGTGTTCAATGAATTCAGAAAAGATACTCATCATACACCTCTGGAATGTTGCAGGAGCATTGCAAAGTCCAAAAGGCATTCTTCTATATGCATATGTTCCAAAGGAGCATGTGAAAGTAGTCTTTTCTTGGTCCTGAGGTGAGATTGGGATTTGAAAATAGCCGGTGTATCCATCAAGAAATAAATAGTGTGACTTTCTGGTTAATCTTTCTAGAATTTGATCAAGGAATGTAAGAGGGTAGTGATCTTTTCGTGTTTCAGCATTCAATTTTCGATAATCGATGCATACACGCCATTTGTTCTTCACTCGAGTTGTGACTACCTCCCCATGTTCATTTGTGACAATAGTTATCCCACCCTTCTTAGGTACAACTTGAATTGGACTAACCCATTCACTATCAGAAATTGGGTAGATAATACCAGCTTAAAGAAGCTTGGTGATCTCTTCCCTAACTACCTCAAGTATGAGTGGATTAAGTCTTCTTTTTGGTTGTCTAATTGGTTTGGATGATTCCTCAAGATGGATGTGATGCATGCAAAGGGCAGGTTTGATTCCTGGTATGTCATCTAGGGTCCAACCTAAGGATTTTTTGTTTTCCTCTAACACTTGAACAAGTTTGGACTCCTCGGTTTCAGTAAGTGTGGCAGAGATAATGACAGGATATGAGTGATCATGGAAGAGGAATGCATATTTCAGGTGTGCAGGAAGAGGTTTCATATCAATCTCATCTTTCACTTTTGGGTTAGATAACTCAGGAATAGAAGAAGGGACTTCAGTTGCTTCAAATTCATTATCCTTAATATTGTCCAAGGTGGAGAAATAGATATCAGAGTTGATGTGGGATTCAAGAGAGTTTTCAAGTTCTTTTAGATTGATGGAGTCTATGAATGAGAGGTCCACATCAACTTCACCATTTATGACTTGGTTAATCATGGTGCAGATTTCACAAGATCCTTTGTCATTAGAATATGAAGAAAATGGTGGATTGGGGTTCAATTGAATCTTATAAGTGTCCTCAGAAGCATGGATTGAGAATTCAGAGTGATCCTCAGATGGGTATCGCATGGCGTGGAAAATGTTGAACTTGACCAGTTGGTCACCGAATTCCATGGATAGGATGCCTGAATGGACATCAATCTTCGTTCTCACAGTCATTAGGAATGGTCTTCCTAGAATTAGGGGAGATCGAGAAGATTTCATCTCACCTTCCATGTCAAGGACATAGAAATCAGCAGGGAAGATAAGATCATTGACTCGGACAAGGAAATCCTCAATTATTCCCTCAGGACTGGATGTTCTTCGATTGGCTAACTGAATGAAAACACCTGTTGGATGTAAGGGACCTAGACCAAGGTTGGAGAATATGGATTTAGGCATGACATTAATTGAGGCTCCTAGGTCTATGAGTGCATCATCAAAGTTGAAACTTCCAATTTGCCATGGAACCGTAAAGGTCCCTGGATCTTTGCACTTTATGGGAATAGACTACTGGGTGGAAACATTTTCGAAGGTCCTAAGTTGCCTCTTATGGGTACACAACTCCTTGAGAAACTTGGCATACTTAATAATTTGTTTTATGGCATCTAAGAGGGGAATGTTGACTTCAACACATCTAAACATGTCGAGCATTTCAGGATCAGGTTCAAAGGACTTCCTTGGTTTAGAAACAGCTTGTGGAAAAGGAATTGGATTCCTAAGTGTAATGGAAGGAGGTGAGGGAATGGATTCAGGTTCTTTTTCAAGTTTCTTTTTCTTTTCGTTTTCTAGGTCAACATTCAAAGGAGGGTTTGAGGATTTATCTTGAGGCATATCAAGTTTCTTTCCTGATCTAAGTGCAATTGCACTTACATTAACCTTGGGGTTGGGTAATGGTTGAGCTGGGAGTTGGGAAGAATTTTATTGTTGTTGTTGGCTCAGGTGGGATGCAAGTTGACCTATTTGAGTTTCAATGTTTTTAAGGCTAGAACGGGTGAAGGAGGCAAGATCTTCCACTGCACTTTCCCATGGTTGCTTGGAAGAAGAGACTTGTCCCGGATTGGGGTTTCCTTGATATTGGTTCTTTGGAAAGAGATTGTATTGGGTTGGGAATTTGGAAGGCTCACTAGGATAATGGAATCCAGGAGGAGGATTGTTCCTTTGAGGTTGAGGAACAAAAGGATAAGGTTGATGGAAGTTACCACCACCTTGACCATATTGAAATTGGTTTGGGTTTTGAGGAGGGAATTGAGGGGGGTGAGACATGGGGTTACCATACCTCAATACTTGGTTAAAGTTAGAGGAGAAGGGATCAAAGTGAGGTTGGTTGAAGTTTCTAACAAACTGACCTGATAGTTGAGGATTGGTGTTCCGCTGAGCATATGATGCATTGAGCTCCATTGGTCTAGATGAATTGGATTTATCCTCTTGAAGTTGTGGACATGTGTTAGTTGGATGAGATGGAGAGTTGCAGATTCCACAGTTTTTGATAGGTCCAGGAAACATTGATTGCGGAGAAGATGAGGTTGGGGATTTGGTGGCCACAGCTAGTTATCGCAAAAGACCTGTAAGTTCACTAATCCACTTAGTCATTTTGTTCGGCTCAATTGATTGATTATCTTGGTCTTGTTGACTTGAGCATGTGCTTGAGTATGGAATTGTTGTGTGTTTTCAGCCATGTTACTTATGAGATCTCTTACAGCTGCAGGAGTTTTATCAACAAGAGCACCGCCACTTGCGGAATCTATGAGAGTTATCTCCATAGCCAATAACCCATCATAGAAGTATTGGATCATGAGTTGGTCAGGGATTTGGTGATGTGGGCAGGTTTCCACAAGCTTTTTGAACCTCTCCCGGTACTCATGGATTGATTCACTTGGGAATTGACGTATACCATTTATTTCCTTTCAGATAGAAGCAGTACAAGAAGCAGGAAAGAATTTCTCTAAGAAGAGTCTCTTCATGTCATTCCATGTAGTTATGGAACCAGGAGGAAGGTAGTAGAACCATGACTTAGCAGTGTCAGCTAGGGAGAAAGGGAAGGCTCAGAGTTTGATTTGTTCTTCAGAAACCCCTTGAGGCTTCATGGTAGAGCACACTACTTGGAACTCTTTAAGGTGGAGATGTGGATCCTCACCGGCTAGCCTGTGGAAATGAGGAAGAAGATGAATCAAACCCGATTTGAGTTCTAAGTCAGCCTCTATGTTTGGATATTGAATACCAAGGGGTTGGTAATTCATATCCGGGGCAGCAAGTTCTTTCAATGTTTGTTCCCTAGGATTGTCCATATCGAATTCAATTGGTAGGGCAATGATTGGTTCTTGGGTGATTTGGTTATCCCTAATGGTCCTCCTAAGTCGATAAGAGTTCTATCAATTTCAGGGTCAAAAAAATCCGATGTATTTTTTGGGAGGCTACGGGGCATTCAGAGAGATTTTGGAAGAAAGAGGAATACCGATTTTCCTTTTTGTATTTGTTACAATTTTTTTTTTGTTTTTTGACAATAACCAAAAACTAATGACTACTTAAAGCACCATCCCCATCAACGACGCCATTTCAAATGCATGGCCGATTGTCTCCTATCGACCGGTCAAAGTTCTGGTGCTCTGCTAATGTGTATAGTAGCACTCGGGTCGAATCCTCGGCGATGATACTTTGTAATAGTCATTTGTTTTTAGTTGATTGTATTTTTATTAGGGGGGTTTGTTTGCAGAGCTAAATTGAAATGATTGATTGACTATAATTCATTTAACAAATTGATAAATATTGGGGTGAGTTCATTATTAGGGATTTAAGCTTGTGATATCCTTGAGCTTTGCTTTATATTTCATTTAAATTAACACCCACTTCACAAGTTGACGTCGATTAGAATTCCTAAGTGTTAAAGCTTTAATCCAAGACTTAACTTAACTAGGATTCTAAACAAAATTAGTACTTGTTTATGGTAGTGTATTTATGGTTCCAATAATCCATGGAAACCACATTCTAAACAAAAGATGTCATTAATCCAAGACATATTAAGTCCGACATACACAATGTTAAATTAACAAATACTCATCGAGAAAATACTCTCAATCACTTAACATACCTAAATTTTGACTCACCCCAATGATATATTTACTCAGAAATTTGGGTTTTTAATATTCTGGTTAAAATAATTATGATGATAAATTATGAATAGAAGAAAAAGAAAGGGATTAGAAAAGAGTGGTACGCCAGACACACACACACGAACAATGATGATAATTAAAAATAGATTTTCGATTGAATGAGAGAGCAAAAGAAGGGAAGGTGATTCAACTGAATTTAAACTATTTTAAGAACATAAATATTAAACTATAGAAGGTGGATGAGAATAAGAGATATTGAAGAAGTAACTTGCATTAAAACAGAATTACAAAGAAAGAGAATTACAAGATTACAAAAACGAAGAACATGAAAGTAAGTGAAAACAAAGAGAGGAGGAAAGGTCTCTCAAGTGAAAACTTGAGTATGGTAGGTCCTCCCAAGCCTTTGTAAAGGATTTGGTCGTGCCAATATGATATCCTCTCTTCTGAAATGCCAACCCCTCTCAAGGAGAGAAGGGGAGAGTATTTATAGCCCCAAGGAGTGGACTGTTTGCATTCCCAATCTGTCCCTCCACTTGCATCACCAATTTGGATACTCAGACAGCCGAATCATCAAATATCTCCTTCTTAAAAGTTTTAGAAACTAATGTTGTCCGACTACTCTCAAAATTTGGAGTCATTTGGACTTAAGGATCAAACTTTATGGCCGGTTTATTAAACAATGTTAAACTGTCCATTTCAATCCAGTCTTTTTGAAGTCCATAATCTGAAAGGGTTTTTGAATATGAAGATGCCTTCAAATCCGAATGGTTTCTTCAAAAAAGTCAGCCGAATATATCCCCTATTTCACACTGAAAAATATCAGATCGACTTGATGCTTACATCATGAGATATGGCATGAATACTATACTGATTTTATTTCTAGTCCAGAATGGTGGGTTGGAATTAAAAGCTTCATTTGGGCCCCTTGTACTTAGATTTGGGACTTGAAATTTTTATCCAAGATGACATGTAGTGTCCCTCGAATTATGGTGGATAGTTAATGTTTTTGGACTTCTGTATTGAGCTCAGTAAATCAATCATCAAGGCTGGTCCAGTTTGTTCACAGATTCTTTGGTCTTGTTTGTGAGGACCATATGACCCTTCAAATGGAAGAATTGTCTCATGGTACCTTCTAATTAAATGTTTTATATTGAAAGGAGAATCCTAAAAAACAAGAACCAAACAATTTGGATCAGTATAGTGATAGTTATTATTAAAACATTAAACTGACTCAATTGGAGTACTTCTAAAAATGCTCAAAAAATTATACTTAATATTAAAACATTAATATTTCACAAAAATTATGCACATTTCATATAAAATCAGTAAAGGGGAAATATAATAAATCATGAAAATATTAACAATATCAAGAGGCTTCCAGTTCCCTTGGCGTTGACTACGCCAGTTGGAGGTCGAGCTGACTTGTTTGAAGTATGTAGAGAATGTGAGCTAGTGTTGGGGCAAGACCGCTCTTGGGGAGATTTCCTATATTTACGAATACAACCATATGATTTCATACTGGGCATGGATAGGTTGTATTCGGTGCAGGTTATTGTGGATTGCTATAGGAAGAAGATCATTTTCTTTGATGTAGATGGAGATAAAGTGGCGTTTGATGGTGAACGAGATCCCCGGATGGGTCATAGATGAGTTCTATCCTTATCATATATAATGGATGAGATGACGCTGAGTTCTTCAAGGGTTTAGCAGTGGGTGTTTCCTAGGGTCGTAGAAGAGTACCCTGACGTCTTTCCAGAAGAGGTTGTAGTGTTACCCCCTCGATGAGAGATCAAGTTTGGGATCGAGCTTCAGCCAGGAGCGTCTCCAATATCTATGTCTCCGTATAGGATGGCCCCTTCTGAGTTACGAGAGATACGTATTCAGCTTGATGGTCTGTTGCAATGCGGTTTTGTTCGGCCAAGTGTGTCACCATGGGGTGCGCCAGTTTTGTTTGTGAAAAAGGCTGATGGCAGTTTGCAGTTGTGTGTCGATTATCATCGATTAAAAAAAGTGACAATAAAGAACTGCTATCCTCTCCTGTGGATTGATGAATTATTCAATCAAATGAAGGGTGAAAGTTGGTTCTCAAAGATTGACTTGCGGTCAGGATATCATCAGATGTGTGTAAAGGATGAGGATATCCCGAAGACTGCTTTCCGTTGCCGTCATGGGCATTATGAGTTTGTTGTAATGCCATTCGGCGTGACGAATGCTCCAGCTGTTTTCATGGGGTTGATGAATGCTGTGTTCCGTGAATTCCTGGAAAAGTTTATTGTCGTTTTCATTGACGACAACCTTGTGTACTCCAAATCTGAATAGGAGCATGCAGAGCATCTATGAGCCGTTTTGGGATTTATTCACCAACATTAGTTGTTTGGGAAGTTGTCGAAGTGTGAGTTTTGGGCTTGAGAAGTTAGTTTCTTAGGGCATGTTGTGTTCCAACAGGGAGTAACTATGGATCCATTGAAGATAGAAGCAATGGTGTCTTGGGCAGCCCCCAAGATCGTGTCAGAGGTGTGAAGTTTCCTTGGTCTCGCAGGCTATTATTGAAGGTTTGTAGCCAATTTCTCCCGATTTGTGACTCCTTTGATAGCTTTGACCAGGAAGGATCAAGAGTTCATATGTACTGATCAGCGTCAAACAGCTTTCGATTAACTAAAAGAGAAGTTGGTAAGTGCTCCAGTCCTTTTTCTTCCAGTGGAGGGAGTCCAGTTTGATGTTTTCTGTGATGCTTCACATCTGGGGCTAGGTTGTGTTCTCATGCAGTAGAGGTCAGTTGTTTCTTATGGGTCTCGACAGTTGCATCCCCATGAACGTAACTATACCACCCATGATCTTGAGTTGGCAGCCATGGTGTTTTCTCTGAAGTTATGAAGACATTACCTCATTGGTGAGCACTTTGTGGTCTTCACCGATTATAATAGTTTGAGGTATGTTTTCTCCCAACGTGACTTGAACTTGAGGCAGCGTCGGTGGATGGAGTTATTGTAAGAATACAACTTTTAAATATCGTATACACCTGGAAAAGGGAATGTTGTAGCTGATGCACTGAGAAAAAAGTCACTTAATGATGTTGTGCGTGAATCTGGTGATTCCTGGAGAGTGATGGAAGAGCTATCAGCTTTTCATCTTGATATGGTAGAAGTTGGGGGTAGAGGTTGTCTTTTCCAGATGACGGTGTAGTCATCCCTGATGCATAAGGTGGAAGAGTCTTAGTTGGGTGATATAGAGGTGGAAGTTCTGAGAGACAGAGTTGTTTTTGGTGAGGCCCCTGATGGTTGGTCGGAGGATGAACAACACCGAGTGTTGTATCATGGCAGGCTTTTTGTTCCCTTGGCGATGCACAAGACGGCTGTCCAATAGTTCCATAGTTCACCCTTGGAAGTACATCCAGGTGTGACAAAGATGTACCGATCCTTGAGGAGTCAGTTTTGGTGTCCTGGGTTGAAGCATGCAATTGCAGAGTGTGTGTCTCGATGTTTAGTCTGCCAGAAAGTGAAGGCCAAACACCGTGTTCCTGGTGGTCTTCTCCAGCAATTAGAGATTCCTCAGTGGAAGTGGGAGGACATCTCAATAGACTTTGTTACTGGTTTACCTCGAGCTCTGGGAGGACATGATGCTATATGGGTAGTAGTGGATCATTTAACAAAATCAGCCCACTTCATAGCGATCAAGGAGTCGAGCTCAGTGGAAGTTTTGTCGAGGAAGTATCTAGAGGAGGTGGTGAGACTTCATGGAGTACCTTGGATGATCATTTTTGATCGAGATCCTCGTTTTACCTCCAGGTTGTGGAGAGGTCTCCATTATGCTTTTGGCTCTCAACTATGCCTTAACACTACTTTTCATCCTCAAACAGATGGTCAGACAAAGCGAACCATCCAGACTCTTGAAGACATGTTGTGCTCTTGTGTTCTTGATTTTGGAGGTTCATGGATGAAGCACTTACCCTTGGTAGAGTTTGCTTACAATAATAGTTTTTACTTTACCATAGGTATGGTGCTGTTTGAAGCCTTGTATGGCCGGCCATGCCGTTATCCGTTGTACTGGACTGGGGTCGGAGAGTCAACAATTCTCGGACCAGAACTAGTGCAGAATACAACAAAGATGGTTCAGGTGATTTGTGAGAGGATGAAGACAACCCAAGATCGTCAGAAATCATATGCTGATCAAAGAAGGAGACCCTTAGAGTTTAATGTTGGAGATCATGTGTTTCTGAAGGTGACTCCCCGTCGTGGGCAGCGAAGGTTTGGTCATGGATGTAAGATTTCTCCCTGATTTTTTGGGCCTTTCGAGGTTTTAGCTCGTGTTGGAGATGTGGCGTATCGGGTAGCACTTCCCCCTAAGATGAGTCAGATACATGATGTTTTCCATGTATCACAACTCCGTCGTTATCTTCATGATGAATCTCATGTTATCGATTGGGGAGAGATCGATATTGATGATGATGCAACCTTGGAGAAGCGACCTGTGGAGATCCAAGACCGCAAGGAGAAGGTGTTGCGTGGGCATTCTATCCCCTTAGTTCGTGTCTTGTTGCGACACGGTGGCATGGAGGAGAGTACATGGGAACGTGAGTCACATATACGTGCTCAGTACCCAGAGTTGTTTAATGTTTAACTCCTTTCATGTAATGATGTTTTCTTTGTGGTTAGACCTTTCATATTTTATTTATGTACCTTTCATGTGATGTTATGTTTGAATTGTTTGGATATGGATTGTTTGTTCCCATACTCTCAGATGTCGTAGTTTTGTTCCAGCTTTCGAACAACTCATTGTGGTTTTTCCCCTGAGAGGTATCTTATGGGGTGGTTGTTCGGACCCCTCTTTTCTTCTGGGTTGGGTTTTAATTCTCGAGGACGAGAATGTTTTGAGAGGTATCTAATGTAATGGCCCAGACCTCTCCAGTCTATTACTTTGTGAAAATGTGGTGTTGGAGGTGTTCCGGGAGGTCAAGGTGACTTATCCCCAACACTTTGCCAAATTTCAAGTTCTGTGAATAGTGTTTCAAGTTTTATGAATAGTATCGGTAGGTGAACAATGTTTCTATCGGTGAGGTTCTATCGGTGGACTTCTATCGGTAGGCTTGAATAGTGTTTCCAGAACGGTAACCTTCTAACGGTGACCTTCTATCGGTAGGCTTGAACAGTGTTTCCAGAACGATAACCTTCTAATGGTGACCTTCTATCGGTAGGCTTGTACAGTGTTTCCAGAATGGTAACCATCTAACGATGACCTTCTATTAGTAGTCTTGAACAGTGTTTCCAGAATGATAACCTTCTAACACTGACCTTCTATCGGTAGGCTTGAACTGTGTTTCCAGAATGGTAACCCTCTAATGGTGACCTTCTATCGGTAGTCTTGAACAGTGTTTCCAGAATGGTAACCTTCTAACGGTGACCTTCTATCAGTAGGCTTGAACAGTGTTTCCAGAACGGTAACCTTCTAACGGTGACCTTCTATCGGTAGGCTTGAACAGTGTTTCCAGAATGGTAACCTTCTAACGGTGACCTTCTATCGGTAGGCTTGAATAGTATTTCCAAAATGGTAACCTTATAATGGTGACCTTCTATCGGTAGGCTTGAACAGTATTTCCAGAACGGTAACCTTTTAACGGTGACCTTCTATCGGTAGGCTTGAACAGTGTTTCCAGAATGGTAACCTTCTAACGGTGACCTTCTATCCATAGGCTTGAACAGTGTTTCCATAACAGTAACCTTCTAACGGTGACCTTCTATCAGTTGGCTTGAACAGTGTTTCCAGAATGGTAACCTTCTTACGGTGACCTTCTACCGGTAGGCTTGAACAGTGTTTCCAGAACGGTAACCTTCTAATGGTGACCTTCTATCGGTAGGCTTGAACAGTGTTTCCAGAACGGTAACCTTCTAACGGTGACCTTCTATCGGTAGGATTGAACAGTGTTTCCAGAATGGTGAGGTCTAACAGTGACCTTTTCTTTCATTTGCCAAATTTTGAGTATGTGAACAGTGTTTCAAGCTTCCTACAGTTTTGCCCCATTTGACGTTTCCTTTGATGTAAAATACATTTAAAGCCTTGTTTTAAGGACTCTTAAGATAGATTCAAATGCCATAAATACTATATTAATTATTCCTAAGGCCGGGATGTATTTACTTGGTCAAACCGCGTGGGTTAATGTGATCCGTTTTTAATGGAGAATTAACCGGATCTTAAATAGTCGCCCTATTAAATCTTCAAAAAGGGACGAGATATCATTCTACCTTGTTCTTTCCATTTGTTCTCAACTAAGAGATGCTAGAACCTTTCAATCATTCCTGTAGGAGTTGCACAATCAATCTTTACTCCTTGGATTGGTTCTGCTCTGTTTTGGATGCAACCGAGCTGTGTCGGTCAATCCTCCCAATAAGGTATGTTTTATCGTCATTATTTTGGGGATCATGTTCTATTGTTTCTCCCTTTTATATTATAACATGTAATTTCCAAGATTCTAATGGGTTCTTGGGGTTGGTTGGTACTGTCGTACCGTGGCGTCCTCTAGTGGATGCAGTTGTCATGAGAGGAGGATTGTGACCCGTTGTGTGGATAAAGGACGTCAAGAACTCTTAGAGGTAGGGGATTCATGGATTCTCTAATTGTATATGTGCAATCGTAGAATTAGAATGATTTAAACCTTTGGATCATAATGAAATTGACCTAATTAAATACTTGAACCAGATTAAAATAATTGGTTGATCGCATGTTGTTGCTTTATACCATGATAACGGTTTTCCTCATGGTTTGATAGATAGAGTGATATCTATGTTTTCTTTGATTAGTTGTTCATTCTTGATGGAAATTGATAATGAAGGTAAAGTCGTAATTAATTGTTAATTAATTGGCTAAAGATAAAGAGTCAAGTAAATGAATCTGGTTGTTGTCATTTTTATAGTTGTTCTATTTTGAGGTTAATCAAATTAGGGAAGTAAGCATGGTTATTTAATTGTGATAGCTTACTGATTAGGTATCCTGTAATTGGAACCTATGAATAACAAATCTGCTAATTCAATACGGATTAAAGAACAGATTGTGTGAGAATTTCTTAAAGGGTTCTGAGTTACACTCTTGTTTGTCAACGGGTCAAGAGCCCATGGTTGTGATTGTTTTTTTCCTCCTGCTTGTGCTATGATGTGAGCCTGGATGGCTGTTGTGATATGTGGAGGCATGGAGATCTTGTGGTTGTGGTAGCGGATGACGCCTAGAGTGGCGAGATGCATTAGTTTATGCATCTGGGTGTCGGGGAGGACACCAGGGGTGATGGAATGGGATGGATGTGGTTGTTGGATGCTTGTGGATTCTTTGAATGTTTATCTGCTTTTTTTCCCCACTACTCAAGGCAGCTGGTCTTACTTACCCTTCTTCCGAAGGAGGTGAAGACGCATAGGGTATGCCACGTGCTTTCCATGTTTAGCCTCTTGAGGGAGAATGGGTCTGTACTCTTTCTATAGGCGGCAAAGACTCGACGGGTAGTATATCTACTCACCGTGTTGAGCCTCCTTTGTGTTTAGTAGCAAAGGATGCTTTTATAGAATGCCTGGGAATATGGGAAAGTAATTCTATAATGAATTTTTGATTAAATGGTGATAATCCATGGGGATGGAGATGCTGGAATTTAAAGGTGATATGAATCTTAAAAGGAGCAGTTGATTTTGAAATTGATTCCATTTTAGTTTAATGTGGAATTGTTCATGGTTAATTAATTAATTACCTACAGTGGAACAGATAAAATGAAAATGGATTAATCTAATAAAGCTCTTCAAATGTTTGTGTGATTATAGGATACCTAGTCTTAAAAGTAGCAGCCTGGAGTCTGAGAGACGTTAGCTGCAGTTGTATCTAAGACTAGGTAATTCCCATAGTGTGGATGTGAGTTATATATATATTCTGAACTTTTTGTGTTTCTATTTGCTACTCCACCCTGTCGGTAAGGTCAACTAACACCCCGGGGATTCTGATCCCTAGGGGGGTGTTTTCCCCAACATTTTGATGGGAGGTCGAATGGCTGACTACCCCATTTGGCCTCGCTCTCTTCTCTTGGTAGATACATGTGCCAACAGGCACAACAATTAGTTTCCATATATATGTGTGTAGAGGGATGTAATGGCTTGTGGTTATTTCACACACATATATTCTGGATATAGTATCCTATGGAATACTATAGGTGTAACGTGTATAGGCTGTGATGGCTTGAGGATCCATACTCGGTGTATGGGCTATAATGGCTTGAGGTATAATACCCGATGTATGATGCACGTTATGCGGGCTGCGGTGGCTCTCGGAACTTACTTGGTTACTTTTGGTTGTGAGGATGGTGTAGTGCTTTGCCCAGGTGTATGCGGGAAAGCCTTTGTGGTGCACGAGGTGCGGATTGTGGAGCTTAGCCCAGGTGTTTACGGGCAGGCCTTTGGAGAGAGATGCATATGACATATGTCATTGGGGCAAAGAAGCAAACCAGTGGGGAAGTAGTAGTGGGGTACCCTTGATAATATTTACTATATGCTATATTCTTGTATGCATTACTTGGTGAGAGTAGCCATGGTGAGGTTGGGAACTTAGTATACCTGTTTAGGTGACGAGTTAGTTTCACTTCTTGTTCACTGGGCTTTAGCATGCTTTCTTTACTTTTGCACAAGAGGCTTGGGGAGGATCCTACTGAGTATACTATTATACTCACCCTATGTATATATAAACTATTTTTCAGGTCACTTGGATCAGGTTGGAGATCAAGATGGTTACTACTAGCTTGTGGTTGGAGGAGCTGTTCGGGCTTGTGGTCGCTTCCATTTTACTTTCTTTTGGGTACTTTTAGTTTTCTCTTTCAGTTGTAGTACTTTTGCATGACATTTCATATATGTACTTGGGTTTCTTTTATATTTCAGTTCTGAGTTGGAGTTTATTGGTGTCTGTCTTATCTCACTCTTCTGCATGTGTTCTCTTAGAGGTTAATGCCTCCCATTCGTGTGTTTATTATACCCTCGGTGCTAGTCGCCAACCCAGGGCCTACTGAAGGTGGGAATCGGGGGTCATTATCTTCCTTCTCACATTGCCGGCCCTGGAGGGGTACACTTTTTGGGGAGGGGGTCGTGACAGATACATAATACCTATATTATTCCAATTTAATTCATTGTAGTTATTTTATATTAAGATTAGATATATAAAATTTTATTGAACCTTTTAACGTCTTTTACCCACCTTCTAGGCACATTTGCAAATTTTCATAAAACATAATTTTACTGCTTCTGTGAATAGAATTTCAAAAATATGATAGACATGGTTTTCATTAGTAAGTAAAATTCGGTTCAATAGTAAGAAAATATTTTTTTGATGAATAGTAACTTTAGAATTTTATTTACCACGGTTAAAAGTAAATAGGGTTATTAAAGGTAAAAATAATATTATAATTACCCCAACACATGTCCTAATTCTATTAGATAAGTGTATATCATCCAAAATCAACCTTAGGAGAAATATATGATCCTTTTTTATCCACTTGGATTAGATTATTATATTTATTATATTTTATTTAAAGAATAGTTAAAAGTGTTAAATTCATATTTTAATAACTAAACCATTTTTAATATAGGGTTATACATAAGATAAATTAGAAAATAAATATTAATTTGAAATATAAGAATATTTCCTACATTATGGTATTTTATTTATAATTTTAAGATATTAAATAATTAAATTTATTTTTGACACAATGATGATGCAATAATTACCTTATTAATGAAAGATTAAAATAATTAATATAATAAATATTAAAAAAAATGTAAATTGAAACTTTTGAAGACATCTGAAAATTTTATAGGTGAATAGGACATGTTAGTGTTGATTCAAGGTATTTGGTTCGAATTAATCAAGTTTTTATAACTTTCAAAAAAACCAAATACTAAATAGTGTCAAAATTAACATAAATGAGTTTTTAAAACAAATACTATTTTATTAAATGATATAATATTAGTAAAAATATAATATTCTTCCAAAGGAAATATATAATGTTATATATTTCATTAATGAACCACTTGAGGTTATCTTGGCATTTTATAGTAACTATATTAACAATGTAGTATAAAAATACAATATGACATGATAAAAGTTAAACTATTTAACTAAGAGTTAAATATAAAAGATAAGGTTAATATGGTGACCTAAACTTTTCTAAAACCTATTGTTTGACAGAATTTATACCCATACCCACCTTATCCTCAAAATAAATCCATTTTTATCTATTAGAAACTGAAAATGATTTTATAATAAATTAATATTTCGAGCTCTTCCTAAAGTTCCCTCACATCTGTTATAAAATGGCCCTACCCCTTATTTCAAATTCACACATCCAAAGCCATTTGGCTCAGCCAAAACCTACTCAAATATCCTCCCAACTACCCTCAATTTAACCTAAAGGCCTTAATTTTATCATAAATCCAACCTAAGAAGCATTTTTTTTAAATCAAAAGGAAGCACCCGAAGAAGAGGTAATTATTTCATCACCTCTTTCAAAGTTATTTTCTTCTTGAAATTCTTATTTATTTTTTATTTCCATACTAAAAAAATAACTATAGTACATTATACATACTGATATGTTATTATAAATATGGTACAACCATATTAATTATTCAATCCATCCTATGAATGACAAAGTCACCATATGTGCGTACGTACGACTTACCGTCTCTACGTCGTGGTATAGTTTATTATTCAACACTTCATTATTTGGATGGGTATAATAATGAGTATAATTGATGTAAAAAATATAACATGTAAATGATTCTGTAAATATAATATATCATCCAATTACATATGATTTCACCATCAATATAATTATATTGTTGCTCGTGCATACATATGACTTATCGCCTCCACGACGCGATGGGATTTCATTCCCCATCATAACCATTCAAGAATAATTTTCATTTTATGATTAAAAATATTTTTTAAGAACATAATATCATTATGGATATGAATTAAATACATCCTATCCCTAAAAAACATGACTTACATAACAAAACATATAAAGGAAAATGAATCAGTTAACACCTAAAATAATGATAATATTGTAATATTATTAACAAAGAAATATTAGAGGATCATATATGATATCATATTTATGTATGTGGTTCTTGTATAATTTAATAAAAATGATTTATCCATTATACATGAGGTTAATATACCCTCAACTAAGGAAAATTATAAGGTAAGGGTTAATTTTACAATATCTTTATTATCTGAGGTTGTTTATACGTAAGAATTTACCAGGACTTCTTTATTATCCACATCCGTGTTTCTTAAAAATACATTTCAATACATTTTTATTATTTCCTAGACCATGGGATAAATTCATTTATACCCTTGTTTTAATTTTTATAAAATGTTTTGAAAGGAATATTTCCGTCGTTTTCCGAACAATGTACTTTATGCCCTTTTTGATAAATTAAAGAAATATTGTTTTTTAAATTATATGGCGAATGCAGCTATTTTTGGTTGTTATAACAGCTTCAAATCTTACCTTACAATATTATATGAATATTTTCAAAATAAATGTTTTCCTTTATAATTATACGACATTTAAATGATTTCAAAGTAGAAAGAGATATTTTTCTCAAATAGTTTTTGGATTGATTTCATCTATGTCAACAACTATTATTGTATTTGATGTTGATAAAATATTCTATATTTTATTGATAGTTTTATGATATGTTTGATTGTGGATGTGATATTTTTATGTCATTAACAGTTTATGGTTAAATTATTAACACTTCATATGTTAGTTTAATACGAATGTTTATGTTATGTTTCACCCTTTTCATATGAGTAATGCATTGGATATAGTAAGTGACGGGTGGGGCCCGCTATAGCCCCTCAATGCATCGATAGGTCTCAGGAGACAAACTAGTGTCTTGGAACAAGGACTTGACAAAATTTATATTTATGGTCTTGGCACAAGGCCTTGACTTTGTGGTTAAGATATCCAGAATTATGCATTCCATCATAATGAGATTAGCTATTGATATTACATGCGATTATTCAACTAGTAGAATATCCATGTGAATAAGTAAATGGAATTATTTGATTTATCATTTCCATATTATGATGAAGTATAAGTTTAAAAGGCTTGTGTTTGATTCTTATAAATTGACTTAAATGTTTATGCTTATTTATAATAGTTTTCTCTATATTGTTATCCTTACTTAGCATCTGAGCTCACCCATTTCTTATGTTTTATTTTTCCCATGATGGAAAGAAGTATATTTTGACTGACCTGTAGGGATAAGATAATGAATATGAGTGTTTTCAATGGAGAAACAATGCTTTTTTTTCATTTCATAATGAAATGTGAAACTTATGTATGTATCTATTACTTCCATGGCTACTAAACTAATCGGTCTTTAGAGACTTGATCTCTTGTGATCATGCCAATATTATGTAATAATGCACCGACTATGGGTAACTGGGGTCAGTGCATTACATCCTTTGAACTTTCCTAAGTAAAAATGGATATTTTTGACTTCTTTATTTGCAGTTCTCATGGGTATAACTGATGTTTTCCTACTATAAAGTATATATTGGCATTATCAGTTCTTGTACATATCATGGAATACATGATTGATCCATATCTAAACTATATGAATTTCAAATCACCATGTTAATCTAATCTCATGTACCGAACATGTCTACCCAGAGAGAAATATTCCTTGTGACATTGGTAACAATTCCTCTCTTCAATTGTTCCAGCTTGTATTTTTCAATACGATGTCACTATATATACAATTAACTAGGTCCAAGAAACTATTAAATATACCACAGTAGATCTTGTTCCCTATAACATTGGTTGCTACTTTAAGTCAATAACTGGAGAATAAATTCCTTCGTTCTTTTTTTAACTAAATCAAAGACAAATATCTATTTTCCATATGTTTGCAAACATATTTTCTTAGAAAACTATGGTTCTGCCACCAACATCTAGTAGACACATGACCAACATTCAGTCCAAATGAATATTCTATGATCCAATTGCTTACTAAATCCTTAACTGGATTTCAGTAACTTGAAACCTTTATTATAATTCTGTGATGTGACCATCCCATTCTAGTTTTGTTGTATAGACACCTTCCATGATTGGTAGTCATGACAATAAATACTCAATATACTAATCATAGAAATTATCTACGACAAGTAAAATTTTAACAAATTTAGGCATACTGACTTGGTATAACCAATCAAGCCTTATTGCAATTACTCTTTTAACATCCACGTATCATCACATTTGAATACCTACCATAGTATTCAATTTATAATCCCCTTTTCATTTTGATATACAGAATTCACCATTAAATTTTAGTGGATCTTTTCAATCTGATATAATTGACATACACTGTTTACTTATTGGAAATATTATTCACAATGAATAATTTATCACCAACCATGGTGAATTCAAAACCATCACCATGTTTTTAACCTTCCAACATAGTAAGTGTCTCTATAACATTCCTTTTCTACTTTCACTTGTGGAACTAGTTCCTATGCTAACTACATGTGCATTTCAAGCATCGACTAAACCCTAGTCATTCATTCTCCAACTATCTGTAAAGTTATGTGAATCCTTATATATAAATGTAGTCCATCGCTTAACTACCACTTCTATAAATTATGTATTAAAATAACATCCTAAGAAACTATTAGAATAATTACTTTAGATGCACATTGTGTTTGTTGTTTATGCAATCTTGTTTATGTCCTAACAAACTCTTTGCATCTAAAAAAATTTCTGTATGACATAATGGATTTCCATCGCAATACGAATGTTATGTTATCCATTACTCATTATATTTTGAATAAGGTTATGGGATATCACTGCTATTTGTGAAGCATGTCATGAAATATAATGGAAGTTTCTACAAGTTGCAACATTGATGCTCCTTATATCATAAATCTGATATATAAAATTTTCATTTAGGAATTTCACTATGATAAATTTTGTTGATCAATGTTAACATGTAAAACTTCATCATCTATCCTCCTATATAACATCAATGATGTGATGTAAATAAAGTAATGTGTGTTTATGAATTAATCCATGCTACATTATTTTGATCGATGAATGGTCAGTCAAGATATTCTTTGGCATGATGGCTTGAAGCAACTTATATATTCTAACCATGCATATAATTTACTTTCCTTAAGAAATTAATGTAATATAATGAATTATATATACCTCTAGATTTCCCTTGGAATATTTCTCACTCTCAAGCTATACTAATTCCAAGATCCTTGTGGCATACATTTATTTCCAATGGTTTCTTTGTCCAAAATAAAGACGTTGATAATACCGAAGGTGTTAGATTTACTGAGTCTAAATACCAATCCATGTATATACTTGAAATCCACTTACTTTTTTATAGACAAAGATTTAAATTTCTACAATTGGGTAAATGAGTCTTTAATTTTATATTCATCAGGTATTTCCTATGATTCATGTATCACTGAACTATTAATTGAGTATTATAAACCATAAAAAAAATTCATTCCTAAACCTAGAATTATTTATCCTAGTTTCCAAAGGACATGTGAGATAAATGTTTCGGTTATACTCGATAATATTTTTAAAAGAATCATTCATTTAGAAATATAGAAGTCTTGTACTTATCACTATTTCCCTAGGAATAACCCTTTCTCAGCCACTCAGAGAATACACCTAACTTATAGTAATGTTTCTATACTTACTTGGTTACTGTATATCAATAAACATATGTGATAGGTATATTGTATTGAATACCCAAGAAGTAGAACCAAAACATTACATTGATGAATATAACTGAAAAAGTGATAACTTTATTTGCTGATTCAGTTTATTGAATTTAAAAATCCATTGTTTTATTTCATAATATAAAAAGAAAATAACCACATTTTAATACCTCATTCATTGAAGGACGTTGCAAATATGATTTTGGCATTACTTTCCATTGGACCTATTTATTTTCCATTCAATATGTTTTCCATAAGAACTAAATATTAATCTATCTTTAATATTCTTATTTACTTTGAGATCCTTACCTAAATAGGTAATGAATTGCTTACTCAATAAAATTTTGTTTTGTAACCTAAAACAAGGCTTGATTAAATTGGTGAAAATGATATGAGAAATAGATCCACTTAAAGATCATGATCCATCTCTCAATTTACACATTTCAGTGTAACCATCACCTTATTCATATATTGCTTCACTTTCTCCTCAAAGACTTCTTAGAGATGAGACTACATGTTATATAATCCATGTATTGATTTAGAAACCACAACTAGAATAAGATGATGATGATAGAATAATGACATTACCATAATATACCCTATACATGAGTCTCCAGTAAGTAATTTATCACCCTCACTTCTTGAGGTATCTTAGAAGGTATTGGGGACACTAGCACCATGAACTTCCAATATTGTAGTATTTTGTGCAAGTGCCTATACTACTATTGGATTCTCGTTCCAGTGTAGACATTTAATTTGTCTATTATTTAAACTATGTTCATTGTAGTATAACTTTTTATTTTATAAAAAAATAAAATTCTATTAGATTAGTAATTTTTATCATGATTACCGATTTAGACATTTTTTATTAATTAAATTATTAAATGTATCCCACTATTTTATCAAATTCTAGGAACCCTCTATGCTAGAATTATAATACTCTATCACTTGAGTATTCTAGTGGAAAGGATCCTTGAACCTCCCTTCATAGTCTAAAAGCTATATTTACACCACTACTCAGAGGGTTCAAGGTAGGAATTTGGTTGTCCAATCGTATTAACTCATGGTTCCTTGATCTATTGAGTAAAGTCCCAGCTTCAAAAATCATAAGTTGATTTACTCAATGCTTGCCTCTAAAATGATAAAAAGTTATCTATGGATAATAATTACTACCACTTTAGTTAATTCGACCCACCATTCTCATAATAACTCATTGGTAGTAAGAGGAACCCTCATCTATGGAAAGGTGAGCACCCCAAACTCCCAGTTTTGTTCAAATTTGAATGATGGAAGATGGTAATGACTTAATATTTATTTGATATTTTTTTATTTTAATGTGATTAAAGAAATAATTTTCTATTTTCTAATCATGTACTATGTGATCACACTCATAACAAACCATGAAATAAATAGAAAATGTCTATCACATCACATATCCATTTTATGGTCATTTATTATTTCTATGTGATAGTGCATAAACTATACATTCACAAAAATAATAAACCATGAAAAAAATAAAATGATGACTTGATCATGAGACGATTCTAATGGTTGATCCATTGAGTGAATAATGGATCAACCTAGACCCTAGGGATAATACCTGGAGTCATGTCACTTGCGACTAGAATTGCAGCGCCTACCCATCCAATGCATCAAAAACCTATTTGGTGTGCCACCATAACTCAATGATAAGTGAATTTATGCTCATTTAGTCATTATACAACATTAATCACATGAAGGTAATGGGGTCTGGGGAGTATAAAATACATCTATTAAATGGACACACAAGCTCTTATACATATAATGACATGGAAAATTCACAGATCTCCATTTATTTAAACTACTTATTACAAACCATGAAATAATTAAATTAAATAAATAAATTAAACACCAGACAGACATCAGTTGGTTTTAGGATCATGATCAGTCTAATACACTTTAAACTAGTGTACTAAAAATTAAATATATAAATAAAAATTAAACTTTCATTAATTATTTTTTAAAGGTTATTATTTACTGAATTAAAATTCACTCTTATTTTAATTCAATAAGTTTCATCAATCCGTACCACTAATTAATTTAATTTTAAAACTACAAATTAAATTAATTAATTAATTTAATTTAACACTAAAATTAAATTAATTTTCCCCACAGATTAAAAATTAAAATTTTAACCAAAAATTAATATTTAATTAATTTAATTTACAACCAATATCAAATTAATTAATTTTTGTTTAAATTAAATCAAAATAAGCCCGAAAAACCTCGGCCATAGCCTATGTGGGTTGGGTTAAACCCATACAGGCCCATATTAGACTGTACCGACCCTATGCATGGGTGTTATAGTCCAAGAATTTCTTCCTTGACCTGTTCTGGGTCAGACTGACCCATCCAATACTTTTTTTGGGGCCCAACAGATCAGGTCGAGGTTACATGTCCACTAGGAGGACTGGGCGGTGGCCAGAACTGAGGTTTCCAGGGACCAGTTCCTCACGGTGGTTGTGCCAGCCGGTATTATGGTAGGAAGTATTCAGGGATCTTATACATGATGGCAAAAATTATAATTGGTTAAGGTGATAGTCTGTCCAGATCCGAGGATGCCACGCAGTTGGAAGGTTGGTAGAGGGGCTCGCCGGTCCTAGCATGCAGAGGTTGGTCGGAGGAGGGAGGCAGTGACTGAGAGGGAGATTCTGGGAGGGACCCCAGCTCCACAGGTTTGTCCTATGGGGTCATGGGTGCAGGCGCACAACTGTGGGATGCCTAAGAGTGGCGAAATCACACGCTAGACCAGATCTGGCCAGTTGGAGGGAGGTTTAGCCACAGAGAGATGGAGCGCCACTAGTTCTCATGATATGGAGGTCGCCTAGAAATAATGTCAAAAGGAGGAGATCAGTCGGTTGGGCTGTGCATGTGGTTGTCGGCAGAACATTTTCCACAGACGGTGGTTGTCCCCTTGTCTGTCAAAGGGGGCAGGCGTGACTGGTGGATGGTGGGTGGCCAACCCCACCAATTGATCCAGTGGGGAGATGATGGCAGGGGGAGATGCGACCTATATAAAGGGCTCTCTCCCATTGGTTTTATCATACCTCATCATTCCTCATCAACACCATAAGATCCAATCATCACATTCATCTGATTTATCTCATCCGGTTCTATTTAAGTGGTATTTAGTGAGACAGTTTCCCATTTTTTCAAGAGAGAATATTACAAGGGTTTTCTCCTTGTAATAAGTGAGGGAGTGTGTACCTACTTTACCTATAGTGATCCTTCTATTTTCATATGGTTTTTTACCCCTTCCATTTGGGGGTTTTTCCACGTTATATCTGGTGTTCATTTATTTTTCTGTATTTTGCACTTTATTTTTATCTCGTGTTTATCACTTCACCAATGGGCCAATCATTTATGGTCCCAACAAGTGGTATCAGAGGAAAGGTTCTAGCCTGGTGCTGTTCATGTTTTTAGGTATTAATAATGCTCATAAATATTAGTATGCTCTGTGATTGTGACTCTGGTTGATCTTTTACATCAAAAAAAAATTTATTGAGATTATTAAATACACCATTGTGAAACAGAGGAGGTTTGGGACTGATGGCGTGTCTAGATGGTGGTGAAATTTGAGATCGGAAAATTTAATGGGAATAATTTTTTGTTGTGGAAAATGAATATGCAGGCAGTGCTGTGGAAGGATAATTTCCTCCTAGCAATTAGCGAAAAGACCATGGGTGTGATGGAGGAGAAATGGAATGATATGGACAGGAATGCTATTGCCAAAATCCATTTGGATTTGGCAGATGGGGTCCTATCAAGTATTGCAGAGAAAAAGATGACAAAGGAAATATGGGATACTCTGACGAAGCTATACGATGCCAAGTCACTGCACAACAAAATTTTCCTGAAGGGAAAATTGTACACTCTTCATATGGAAAAGTCATCATCGGTGACTGACCACATCAATAACCTCAATACCATGTTCACTCATCTCACAGTGTTGGACTATAAAATTGTGGATACTAAACGTGTAGAGATTTTACTCCAGAGTTTTCCAGATTCGTATGACCAACTCATCCTCAACATCATCAAAAATATCCTGATGAATATTCTTCTATTTAATGATGTTGTAGTCGCGGTTCTTGAAGAAGAAATTTGGCACAAGAACAATGAGGACAGACAGACAACTTCGAACCAAGCATAAGCTCTATTAATAGAGAGAGTAAGGATGTTGGAGCGTGGTTCCTATGGGATCCAAAATCATGGAAGGTCCAAATCAAGGAGTAAGAAGAAGAATATCACATATTTCAATTGTGGAAAGAAGGGGCACATCAAGAAGTATTGTTTGAATAGGAAGAGTAGTGAAAAGAGATCTCAGGGGAATTTGGTGAGTACTTTGGGAAAAGAAGATATACTAGTTAGTGAAGCGACAACGACTACTGGAAGCAGGAAGCATCTTGACGATGCATGAATTATCGACTTAGGAGAAACATGTAACATGATTTCTTGACGGGAATGGTTTGACCAATATGAAACCATCCCGGAAGGACTTGTGTATATGGGGAACGATCACACTCTGAAGATTATTGTATTCGGTACCATCAAACTAAAGATGCATGATGGTATTGTTTGGACCGTCCAAGGAGTACGTCTTGTGAAGGGCCTAAAGAAGAACATATTGTCTTTGGGATAATTCGATGACATCAGATGCAAGACTCACACCGAGAATGGAGTGATGAGAATTGTGAAGGGTGCGCTTGTGGTAATGAAGGTGAAGAAGATCTCCAAGAACCTATACGTGCTTATGGGTGAAACGTACAAGGAGGTGGAGATAGTTTTTGCATCAACTACCTCGACAGATGCATTGAAAAAGTTATGGAATCGAATGCTTGTCCATTTGTCAGAACATGGCCTAAAGATTCTTGTGGATCAGAAGTTGCTTCCTGGACTGAAAAAGGTATCCTTACCATTTTGTGAGAATTGTGTTTGGAGCATGAAACACAGATTACAGTTTGTGATGTCAACAACGAGAAGTCAGAAGATATTGGAATTGATCCATTCTGATGTTTGGTAAGAACCGATTATATCCCTGGGAGGATCAAGGTAATTTGTATCATTCATTGATAATTATTCCACGAGATTTTGGGTGTACCCAATCAGGAGAAAGGCATATTCTTTTAAAGTGTTCAAAACATTCAAAGCGTAGAAGGAGCTTGACTTTGGAAAGAAGATCAAGTGTTTGAGAATAGAAAATGGTGGGGAATATACAAGCAATGAATTTGATACGTTTTTTCAACATGAAGGAATCAAAATGAAGTTCACGGTGGCGTACACTCCTCAGCAGAATAGAGTGGTAGAGCGGATGAACATAACCCTATTGGATAGAAAAAGGGTGATTATGAAGACTGCAGGTATTGCAAAAAAAATTTGGGTAGAAGGAGTGAATACCGCTTGTTATGTGATCAACCGATCTCCTTCAATGGTGATTGAGATGAAGACACCAATGGGGATTTGGACTGGTAAACCCACTAACTATTCTCGTTTACATACTTTTGGAAGTCCTGCATATGAAATATTTAATGACCAAGAAAGATCGAAGTTAGATTTGAGATCCAGGAAATATATCTTCTTGGGGTACTCTGATGGTGTGAAAGGGTATTTTTTGTGGGATCCCACTGCCCAAAAATTTATCATCAGTAGAGATGTCATTTTTGTAGAAGATATGGTGAAAATGACAATTGATCGATACATGGATAATGAGAATACAGAAACTACAACAGTCAAAGTAGAGAAAAAATACAAGGAAGAACCAGTTTCCTCTGAGGTATTACCAGAGCACTATGATCAAGTACTGGTTGAGTCTAGACCACGATGGTCAACTCAGGGGAAAAGAGCACCAGTATGGCACTCAAACTATGTCACTTAGAGAAATATTGCATACTGATTATTGACAGAGGATGGAGAGCCATATTCTTTTGTGGAGGTGACCTAGAGTCCAGATGTATCCTCATGGATGGTGGCAATTCAGGAGGAACTTGAAGCCCTACATAGGAACAAGACTTGGGATCTTGTTCCATTACCTCGTGGAAGGAAGGCTATAAAAAACAAATGGGTCTTTAAGATCAAGTGGGATGGAAAGGACCAGGTGGAAAGATATCGTGCAAGATTGGTGGTCAAAGGATTTTCTTAGAAGGAAGGTATTTATTTCAATGAAATATTTTCTCTTGTTGTTAGAATAATGACTGTTCGGTTAGTTTTGCCAATGTGTGCTACATACAGCTTACATCTAGAGCAGCTGGATATGAAGACTGCATTTCTCCATGGTGATCTTGATGAAGAGATATATATGCTCCAAACAGAAGGTTTTTCAGAAGAAGGCAAAGAGAAATTGGTTTCAAGGTTGGACAAATCTCTGTACGGTCTCAAACAAGTGCCAAGGTGTTGGTACAAGAGATTTGATTCCTATATCATGAGCCTTGGATACAAAAAAATTCATTCAGATCCTTGTGCATATTTCAAGGGTTCATATGGTAATGATTCCATCATTAATCTATTGTGTGTTGATGACATGTTGGTTGGAGGCCCCAAAAAAGATCAGATCCAGGAGATGAAGGCACAATTGGCTAGAGAGTTTGATATGAAGGACTTGGGACCAACAAAAAAGATTCTTGGGATGCAGATTTACCGAGACAGAAATAATGGGAAGATTTGGCTTTCACAGAAGAGTTACTTACAGAGAGTCTTAAAACGCTTCAACATGCAAGACAATAAGCCAATCTCTACCCATCTTCTTTTTAATTTCAAGTTATCCTCCATGATGAGTCCTAGCAGTGAAGCACAGAGGATGGAAATGTCTCGAGTACCGTATGCATCAGCAGTGGGTAGTCTAATGTTCTCTATGGTTTGTACTAGACCATACATTACACATGCAGTGGGAGTAGTTAGTCAGTACATGGAGAATCCAGGATGGGAGAATTGGATCACAGTGAATAGGATTCTTAGATACATTAAGGAGACCTCAGATGCTGTATTATCTTATGAAGGATCAGATTTTACTGTCAGAGGATATGTTGATTCAGATTTTATAGGTGATTCTAACCGAACGAAATCCACTACTGGTTATGTGTTTACTCTTTCAGGAGGAGATGTGAGATGGATTTCAAAGTTACAGTTAGTTGTGGGTTTATCCATGGCAGAGGCAGAGTATATGGCAGCTACACTGGCTTACAAAGTGGCGATTTCGATGAGAAGGTTGTTGGAGGAGCTCAGGCACAAACAGATGCAGATTCCTTTGTTTTGTGACAGTTAGAGCGCCTTGAACAATGTAAGGAATCCATATTTTCATTCTAGGATGAATAAAATTGGGGTAAAATATCAATTTTTTTGAGATGTGGTGGAGGAAGGAAGTGTGTATATGTAGAAGATTCATACTAAATAAAATCTGGCAGATTTCCTGACGAAGGCGATTAACTTTGATAAGTTCAGTTGGTGCAGATCCTCGAGCGGCCTTGTAGATACTTGAGCAGCATGTCTGGTAGATAGAAAAGATGTGTGGAGATGTGATTGGTTCTCAATCAAATATCATAGTGGGATATGTTTCGGCAGAATATTTTCCACGGATGGTGGTGACCCCCTTGTTTTTCAAAGGGGGCAGGCATGGCTGGTGGATGGTGGGTGGCCAACCCCACCAATTGATCCAGCTGGGAGAGGATGATAGGGGGAGATGTGGCCTATATAAAGGGCTCTCTCCCACCAGTTTTATCACCCCTCATTGATCATCATCAACACCAGAAGATCCCATCATCACATTCATCCAGTTTATCTCATCCAGTTCTATTCGAATGGTATTTAGTGAGACAGTTTTTCCCTTTATTCAAGAGAGAATATTATGAGGGTTTTCTAGTTGTAATAAGTGAGGGAGTGTGTACCTAATTTACCTATAGTGATACTTCTATTTGCCCATGATTTTTTACCCCTTCCATTTGGGGGTTTTTTCATGTTACATCTGGTGTACATTTATTTTTCCACATTTTTCACTTTATTTTTATCTCGTGATTATCATTGCACTAGTGAGCCAATCATTTACGGTCCCAATAGTCGTGGGGATGGCCGCCTTAGTGGTCTCAAGAACCGCTTTCATGGGGATATGCTCGAGGTGGAAATGGGAATTCTGGCCAGGGGGTGGGGTGCTGACCTAAGCTCACAGGTTGGGTTGACACAGAGGAGGGATCATGTTAGGTTCACAGTGGTCTAGTGCGGTGCCCTGGTGTGGCCCAAGGTGGCTATTCCCATAGAGGAGGAAAGGAAACTTTCTCAGTCATTTTGCCATAGATTTAAGCAGTAACTACAATGTCCAAGTGCGGTGATCATCCATGAACAAGTAGGGAGGATACCACCGGCAAGGGGGGGTCCACCATATGTATTTTTTTAAATTCCAGCTGAGAACACAAAAATTTACAACCCATTAATTTTTTTTGTCTTCTTGTGGAATACTCAACCCCTTCTATTTTTTTTATCTAAAAATGTGACCCTCTACCAAACTCTCCTTTAGCTATTTTGCTTCATATGTGGAAATATCCACATATGATTACACATTTTTTTAGATATTATAATTAAAAAAATTATTATTAAATGAAATAATTGAATATCTGATAGTTATTATTGCTAGCCAAGAAATACTATTCCGGTTGGTACTCATTAGAAAATAGGTTATAATAAACTTATACATTTTTTATAAAAACCTCATAAAATGAGTTTTCAATCCGTTGTGTAAATATTTGGATGACCATAAATTGGTCATCTGAGGTTGGATTGGAAATTTGTCTGCAGCATTGGTATCATAATGATTCCCTCTATTAAATTTAATGAAAATTTAATTCTTATTTAGCTTAATTTTTTCACACATCACTCTGATACCAATTGAAGATACCAGACATGAACCAAAAGCCCAAAAACATGGTTTGTTAAAATTTTCAATCGAAGAATGACATGAAATCAACATCGTCAGTGAATCTCTACCCATGATAAGTTGAGGATCTCGTTTGAAGAGGTTTAAGTAAAAAATAAAAACCATAAATACCTGTTAGTAGGTATGAAGATGCACATGACATCTACTCATCGTTGGGGATCACTGCTCAAATAATCCAAATCCGAATTCCTCTAGATCGTCCGCACGTACTTCAAAAATCTGTTAGAGCATCAATCATTGAAAATTGGGTGCTAGTGTGGAATTCGGATGATGCCTTCGATGATATGAAGATCACCACATCACCTTGCTTGAAATTCATGAGAGGGTGCTCAATCTGAGCTCCTGGATCGAGAGCCTCTCTATCTAGAATGCAATAGATATAAGTAGAGATAGAGACCATGAATAGTCATTAGAAAATCTCTCTTCTTCTCTATTTATAGTTTTATGGTGATTACCTAGAAATGTCATCTCAGCCCCCAAATAATTTACAAACTATATAAATAATATTTTGAAAAATAATAAAATTCATTAATATCATTTATTATTATTATTATCACTTTCTTATAATATAGTAAATATAATACGTGATAATACCTGATCCATTAACTCGACTTGTCATTCCTGCAAATATTAAATGATCCTTGAATATTTTAAACTAATATTCATTCAAGAAATATTTCAATGTATTTACCTAAAAAATTATAAATACATCTAATAAATAAATTCAATTCCAATTATTCCTAACATGAATAATATTAATTTATTTATTACTTTGGTGATTGTATCACCTTGAAAAAATCTCGGACCCCAGTGGTCTGGCTCACTATGTCCAATATACCAATTCAACTGAATATAACAGATTCTTGCATACACTGTTGTGTGTGACCCTATATGCCTTTATCTCAATAACGGTGAATACTATTCATATACTAAGAGTAGGATCTACCAACCCATGATGGCCCCTAAATAGATAAGAAGTGTCACAGTAGTGACCATGAACCTACAAACACACAGTATGTAATATAATTTATTTGTATTTAATATCTCATAAACTAAGACACACAACCGTGTCATCAACCTTTTCTTTCTTTATTATTTATTGATCTAACTGGACGGATTTACCCTCAACATCCTTGGACAAGGTCTTATGAAGGTACCACAATCCTGATCAACATGTACTGAGATATATAACTTCTTTAACCTAGAAGGGACAAATCCTCTAATGACCATTCAACCAATGTCATACCACCAATGACACACCCAACACAAGCTACCTCAACATGATTTCATTATCTTGGTTTTTTTCGTACATAAAAGTATGCTATCAAATGGTACAAATTGGTAATGATCTCAAGTCATGTGACTATTACACATATCAGTAGATAGGAACATACAATGACACCCAAAGCACATGGTGTTACTATTAGTGGGTCTATCCTCATGATCTCATTACTAGAGATCACCAAGTGCAAAATTCATGAGAATAAGTCTCAATTATTATGAGCCCCGACACATGATATTCAAATATATACTCTATCCAGTCAGTAAGATATATCTATACTATAAGACCTTTGTTTAAGATTAATGTCACAGTATCTTGAGGTGCTCATTATAGATTGAGATCTATTATAACCTTTCAATATGACAATTAATTATTGAAATTACCATTGAATAGTGGATGAAGAAAAGTCTACAATATAATGGTAAGAAAACCTCATGTATAACTAATTTTATACACAATATGGTAATCAAACTTACTACATAGTTGGGTCTAGGGAACCCACTATTACAATAAATGAAAGGTAGTAAACTATTCTTAAACTACTAAGGAAAGTACCAATTAGGAATCAAAGCTCCTTATAAATCCATAAAAAACTCACTTATTCCATAAACATTCCAATTATCACTTGAAACTCACCACCCAACACAATCTAATCAATTGTGATAAGATTCTCCAGGATGAGGGAGTTTAAAGAACTTCATTCAAAGCTGTAAATAATGAATGACACCAAAACTCTAAATAAAATCACATTAAGAGAATTTAGAAATTTATAAAATATAAATCATTTAACAGAAAAATATAATTTTAAATTATATCATAAGACTCAAACATTAGAAAAGGAAACCCCCCTTCCCTGATCACTCAAAAGTTTTACCCCTCCATACAAAGGGTAATAAAGATGAATGGGGAAGAAGAGAGACTTATAGAACTAATAAAAGAGAAAATAAAAAACCAGTATGACTTAAATGTTTTAATTATTCAACATAGACCTTATTTATCCTTTACCCAAAACTTTTAAATGATAGTGGATACACATATTTATAAGATTGAGGGGTGGAAAAATTTTCCTCCAATTTCTATCCAATGAAAATTTGAGCATATTTGGCATTTTAAATATTTGATTATCATAATGGTGTCTTATTAAAAGTTGTTTCCCCATGTCTTTAACATGATCCCTAAAAATATTAGTATCTTTAGGCACATTTATAAAGAGTTTTAAGTGAATTAATAAAGTTAAAATTTTCTAGCAGAATGTATATTCACCATCTTCCACTTTGACCTATAAATCAACAAGCTTAGAGATAATTTATCCATGAAACTTAATTTGTACATGAAACTTCAAGTCCCATTTTATTGAAAACTAGAATCACATAATTTTAAGTATTTTATCCTAATATATTCCTTATTTTTTTGTGGATTTTTTAAAATTTTCAGCCCAAATGGTTTCCCACATTGACCGATTTATTTGGACCCCATGGATTTTGAATGAGAACTTTGTTTAGTTAAAGAAGTTGAAGCCCAAAAACTATGGAATACTTAAAAAAATAATTTCTCAAATTTCATCAACAAAATAAAAGTTATACTCAAAATATAGAAGTGATAAAAATAGTTAAAATTAAATAATTAATTAATTATTATAATTAACGTCAAAACATCCCTAAAATCAAAAAATGAATCAATTTAGCACAAATTGGAGAATTGGTGTGAAATTATTCAATGGAATTTATATAGGAAGTAATGAAATGTTCAACTGTATCAATAGAAAATAACATGTTGTTGTACTAGGGCTATAATACTCTATATTAGTGTTATTATATGGGATTTAGGAAGTACACACTATCGATCCTAGGTGCAATACCTATTTTCTAATCTCACACAATACTTAATCAAGGGATGATGTATGATTATAGACTTAAGGTCATATTAATGATCTCCATGGTATGAAATGGTTTTATAACATATCAAACTCTAGAAATATAGAGATGATAGTTATATTACATTATTGATATATAATGCTAGTGTTATTGAAGGATCCAACAGTTTAGTAGTCTTGTAAGACCAAATACATACATACAATACATTTGAAAACATATGATACAACATGATCATATAGAAAGAACATGGTTAACCCTTCTATCATATCTTTGAAAATTATGCACAGTCCTCCTCTAGGTTTCATGAGGAAAGGAAAATAAATAAGGGTGAGATTAGATGCTCAGTAAGGAGTAACATAAAAAAAGTATTACATAACATAAACATGACATAATTGATATTGTATGAAGAAATAAACAACCTGAATCCATAATAAACTGAAAATGAGGGCATGATATATCCATCACAACAAATTAAAACACAAATAACAATAACCATTGATCTCATACTAATAGAATAGAAAATTTCAGACATAAAAAACATATTGTAAGGCCTTGTTCTAAGACATTTTATTATCCTGGGATGAGATATACACCAAAACCCAACCTGTTTTGTCTCATGAGACCTATCGATGCATCAAGGGGATATATAATTATGAGACCCACCCATCACCTAATTAATTTCAATGCATTCACCTACGAGTCATCAAGAATTTTCATACAATTCCTTGAGGAACCTATTACTGAATAAAACATAGCCATCTATATAATGATAAATATAGAAATCTATAATTATCAATTAAATAAAATAATGTGTATGTGTAGGAAAACATCCCTTAATCAACTTGGAAGCCATGGGGTGTTATCAAAGTTACAATAAGTACCCTTATCAAATAAATATAGTGGAGAGGGAACTTAAAACATGCTAGGTTATGCATGGAAGATAATAATTGGATTCAATAGATTGAATTGGTAGGATACAAAGGCAATGGTAGGAAAAATCCTTTATTATGGTTCATAAAGCATGTGTGAATATTCCAAAATCATATCTCCCAATAGTGTCTAGCTAGGTGTGCAGTTTTAGGCCCATTAGTAATGCATCAGAGTAATGATTAATTCAACATTAAACCAAACCTTTTCAGGGTGATGAAACCTAGGTGAATTTGTGTCAAAAATTATCCACCTTAAAATATCTAGATATGGATGTATTTTCTAAGGAACTATACCACTAGTGGAAATACGGGCTTTAACGTCGTCGTAATAACGTCGGTTTTTTAAAAACCGACGCGAATAGTATATGCGGGGAATTTTTGGCGTCGGTTTTACAAAAAACCGACGCCAAAAATAATTATGTGTTGATTTTTCGCGTCGGTTTTTATGAAAACCGACGCGGAAAATATTAGTATCCATATTTTCCGCGTCGGTTTTCCTGAGAACCGACGCGGAAAAATGTTTCGGCGTCGGTTTTTATGAAAACCGACGCCGAAACTCATAAAAAAAAATATCTTTCGCGTCGGTTTTCCTGAGAACCGACGCGAATAATATTATTCGTTGATTTTTCCGCGTCGGTTTTCCTGAGAACCGACGCGGAAAATAAATTTTTAAAATGTTTCGGCGTCGGTTTTCATGAAAACCGACGCCGAAACTCATAAAAAAAATATATTTCGCGTCGGTTTTAATGAAAACCGACGCGAAAAGTCTTTTAAAAATATTCACGGTCAGAAACCCTCATTTTGTTCGTCCGTCGAAATCGAGTTCCGCTGTGGCGCTTCGGACTCCCGACGACCTTCGAACTTGATTTGCGATCTTGAACGGCCATTGTTGAAGGTTTTTTGTCGTCTGCACGATTTTGGGTATGTGTTCTTCCTATTTATCTCTTGTTTCATATCCCATTGTTTATTTCTTTATCAATAACCCTATTTTGCGTGATTTTGATTATTGGTTAGATTTTAGTTGTAATTTATCATTATTTTTTGTTTGTATTATCATTGTTGGTGTAGATTTGATATTGTTTGTTTTTGGAAGTAATTATACCGGTCGCAGTTTGGATTTAACATCTCCATTCGGGTTGAACTTCAAATTTTTTGTGTTAAATGAATTCACTCACATTTTTGCATGTAGTTTGTTGTTATTTCATTACTTCTTGAGATTTACCATGCCAAATTCCTCAATTCTTTTTGGTTCTAATCATTTAACTAAGACATGAATAATTACCACTATCTATTATGTTAAAAAAATTTGAATAATTATTTTCATGCCATTATATAATAAATAATTTTTCTTGCAATGTCCATAATACGACTAGAATCATAATGTATTGTAATCTTCATAGATAATAATATAATCATTATCCCTCTATTAATGTTCAAAAATACCTTTCCACTTTCATATGTGGGGTTAGATTCATGCATTTTTAATAAATGTCCTCTTAAACTAATCTCATTCCATTGATTATATTTATTCATCTTTCTCTCCCTCTAAATAATAGTCATGAAATGATTTACTTCTCCCTCTAAGTCATAGGCTGCAAATAAAACATTCTCATGATCTAATCTTTCATGGATGGATAATATATTTCTCTTCATGTTGATCCATTCCTTGACATGTTTTGCTGCAATAGACCCATGGATGGGGGTGTAAGTTGTCACCTACAATATGCAATGGAATTTTTATCCCTCCATAATGAATTTATATGTTCATAGTTCCCTATTATAAAACTCATGGATTGAGGGAGTTGAGTTATCATAGTCACCAAAAATTGTATCATGTCTCTTAATACACATTGTTTTAAATAAGGATAGTTATTGCACTATTTTTCACATTAATTTTTCCATGATTCATTCATGTTACATCAAATGAATAAAAAAATAAATATAGTGTGATCAATAGTAGTCATAGTGAGAAATCATATTATCTTGTATGTCATTCATATAATATTTATATCATGAAACTTTATTTTCAAAAAATGAAACCTTTGATTTAACCATTTTGTCCTTGTATTTCAATATAACACACATGTATATAATATTAAAATTAACTGTTTACTATATTTGTAAACGTGTTTCATATCTGATGTCTTTTATCTGATTATCAATAGTTTTTATGGAATATGTTTTTGTTTACAATTTATCTGATAGATATTTAAATGTTTTTATGTTTTAATATATTCATCAATTATATTGTGATATCAGGTATTAATATGGATCATAATTGGATTTATCTACGAAGAACTACTAGTGAATATGAAAGAGGAGTTGACAATTTTTTGGAATTTGCTAAACGGCATAATCAAAATATTGATTTGATTTTCTGTCCATGTGTGAAGTGTGTAAATATGAGAAAGTTAAACTTCAGAGAAATCAAAGATCATCTCATTTGTTATGGTTTTAGCCTTAATTATACACGTTGGATCTTGCATGGTGAAAGAACTGAAAATTCAACATCCAATGTTGATGACGATATTCATAATGAGGCAGAGGATCGTATTGAAGAATTAATTCATGATTTAGGTGTTGAAACCATCGAAAAAACACCAACTGTTGAACGATTGTATGGAGATTCTGAGAAACCATTATTCCCAGGTTGCAGTAAATATACAGTGTTATCAGTAGTTTTGAGATTAGTTAACTTAAAAGCAAAAAATGGGTGGAGTGATAAAAGTTTCTCCAGTTTACTTGAGCTTTTAAAAGAGCTTCTTCCAGAATGCAATGGGCTTCCAGATTCCAATTATGAGGCGAAGAAAATATTATGCCCAATGGGATTGGGGTATAAAAAGATACATGCTTTCCCCAATGATTGTGTACTGTATAGGAAAGAAAATGAACATTTATCAAGTTGTCCTACATGTGGAACATCGCGCTATAAGATGGATGAGAAAGTCAACTCAGATTCATTTTCAGGTGATGTCATGTAACTTTATGAAAAATCAATTTTTTTACTTTCCAATGATATCATCCAATATTTTTTTCAAACAATTCTGATAATTCAATTCTGGTTTATTTTTAGGTACCAAAATCAAAACTCCATCTAAAGCATTTTGGTACCTTCCAATTATTCCTCGTTTGAAGCGTCTATTTGCAAATTCAAATGATGCAAAAAGGTTAAGATGGCATTCAGATGAGCGCATTTCTGATGGTAACTTACGTCACCCTGCCGATTCACCACAGTGGAAGAGTTTTGATAAAAAATTTCATGATTTTGGAAGTGAAGTTAGAAATCTCAGAATGGGATTGTGTACTGATGGAATGAATCCATATCGGAGCCTCAGTAGCCAACATAGTTCATGGCCTGTTTTGCTGGTACTTTACAACTTGTCCCCACATCTATGTATGAAGAAAAAATATGTTATGATGAGCTTGATGATTTCTGGACCAAAACAACCAGGAAATGATATTGATGTGTATCTTACACCATTGATTGAGGATTTAAAACTGCTATGGGAGAAAGGTGTTACAGTTTTCGATGCATACAAGAAAGAGTATTTTCTTTTGCGTGCTATGATAATGTTCACTATAAACGACTTTCCTGCGTATGGAAACTTATCTGGATATAGTGTTAAGGGACATAAAGCATGTCCAATTTGTGAAGAACAAACTTCATATTATCAATTGCAGAATGGAAGAAAGACAGTGTACATGGGACATCGAAGATTTTTGCGAATTGATCATCCTTATCGTAGATTGAGAAAAGCATTTAACGGTTTACAAGAATTCAACCTCCCCCCTCAACCATTGTCAGCTGAAGAATATTATGACAGAGTGAAAGATATTGATTCAACATTTGGAAAGAGAAAAAGTTCTGGTTTACAAAAACATATCTGGAAGAAGCAGTCTATTTTTTTCAAACTACCTTATTGGAGATTTTTAGAGATAAAACATAACATTGATGTTATGCATGTTGAGAAAAACATATGTGATAGTTTGATTGGAACTTTGTTAGACATAAAAGGAAAGACAAAAGATGGATTACATGCTAGATTGGACTTGATATTAATGCGAATACGTTTGGAGTTAGCTCCCGCTGTGAAAGGAAAAAGAACATATTTACCACCGGCTTGTCACACATTAAGCAAGATTGAAAAGATGAATTTTTGTCAGTGTCTTCATGGTATTAAAGTACCCAGCGGTTTTTCTTCAAATGTGAATAATTTTGTGTCATTGAAGGATTGTAAATTAATAGGTATGAAATCACATGATTGCCATGTGTTAATGCAACAAATTCTACCAGTAGCAGTGCGTGGTATATTACCGAAAGCTGTCAGGAAGACAATCATCAGGTTATGTAATTTCTTTAAATCCATTTGTAGCAAAGTCGTTGATCCAAATTTGTTAGATTTGTTGGAGAATGAAGCAACTCTTATTCTTTGTCAACTAGAAATGTATTTCCCACCCACATTTTTTGATATAATGGTTCATCTATTGGTTCATTTGGTGTGTGAGATAAGAATGTGTGGGCCTGTTTATTTAAGATGGATGTATCCTTTTGAAAGATATATGAAAATTTTGAAAGGATATGTTAAAAATCCTTATCGACCAGAGGCCTCTATTGTTCAAAAATATGTATCAGAAGAGGTGATTGAGTTCTGTACTGATTATTTGAATGAAGTGGAGCATATTGGTCTCCCTCTATCTCGACATATGACAGTTGACAGAGAAGGTAGAGGGGTTCGAGGCTTAAAGGTAAAGTTCATTCCACGTGATGAAGTGATGCAAGCACATTTATACATTTTGAACAACACAGATGAGGTTCAACCATATATATCCTCACATATTGCTGAATTAAAGTTACGATATCAGAAAAGAAATGAAAAGTTGTTGATGATTGAGCATAAGAAGACATTTGTTTCATGGTTTAAAGAGAAAGTCACCTCAGATATATCTGTATCAGAAACATTGAAGTGGTTATCAGGGGGACCATCTTTTAATGTGATCACTTGGTCTGGTTTTGATATCAATGGCTACACATTTTACACAAAAAACCTGGATGACAAGAGTACCGTTCAGAATAGTGGTGTGATGGTATTCGCTGAAGCAGTGCATTTTTCGAGTGCCAAAGATAAAAACCCAATTTCTGCATCAACATCATATTTTGGAGTTATTGAAGACATATGGGAAATTGATTATATTAAATTTCGAGTCACTATTTTTAAGTGCAATTGGGTTGATAGTAATAGTGGCGTGAAACATGATGAATATGGGTTTAAACTGGTTGATTTGAAAAGATTTAATCACAATGAGGAACCATTTATCTTGGCGACACATGCAAAACAAGTATTTTATGTCATTGATCCGTCGAATGATCAGTGGTCAGTTGTTTTGCAAGGGAAAAGATATCATTTGGGTGATGATGATGATTCTGATGATGCTAGTGATTTACATGAGCATTATTCATCTATTATGCAATTTTCAGATGATTACAATGAATATAAGACAGACATAGTGCATGCAGTACGTACCGATCATGATGAAGGGACGTGGGAAAACACTAAATTAGTCTCCTAATTTTTCTGGTAAATATTTATATTTTGTGTCTATTTTTAAAACTTACAAATGCATTCCTCTATTTTTACATATTTATTTTTCATTTCCTTGTTTCTAATTATTCAGTTTTCTAATGATATGCAGGTACCCAAAATTTCATTACACTTTCTAGTAGCAATGTCAAATACAGATAGAGATGAGCAGTTACCGAGGTATATCTATTTTGACATATTATTAAATATTCAGTAATATACATATTTAATGAAATAAAACTGTTAATTTATTAAAAAAAATTGCAGGACTACTGATGCGTCCTCGGCGGAGGAGACTTCTCCAGTTACTACTGAAAAATAAAGTTCTCTAGTTGGTAAACGTGGTATTACACGTTTACCAAAACTATCACTCGCTCGTGATGATAACAAATTACACATCCGTTTTGATGATAATAATAATGCAGTTGGCCCAAATGCAGTTCAGTTTGTCAGTTATATAGCGATGCAGAGCCGTTGCAGGATTAGTATTTTATATCCTGATTGGAAGTCAGTGGACAGGACGGCGAAGCAACAGCTTTGGGAGGCCGTGACGGTAAAATATCTTAATTATTTATTTTATCTCATTTTTTTAATATTATATAGTTTAAATGACATATTTTATTTTTTCAATTACAGATGACATTCAATTTTGAGGAAACCAAAGAAATTAGGAAAAGACATCTCTCTTTAGCGGCGGTTCGATGGAGAGATTTTAAAAACAAACTGACGAAAGATTATGTTTTTGGAAAGAGAAGGTTTGAAAGCCCATGTCTTAAGTATCCATATATAGATGAAGAAACATGGAAGCGATTTGTTGACAGTCGTCAGGAAGAGAAATTTCAGGTATTGTAATTGTTTTATATTTTAAAATTTATGCTATATTTTCCTTATTACTTATGTGTTTATTTTTATGTAACAGGCCTCCAGAAGATCTCATCAGGAGATCCAGTTGAAAAACGTATACCCTCATACTTTATCACGTGGAGGATACTCGTATTTGGAGCAGAAAATTATTGAAGAAAAATTTGAAGCATTAAGAGCTCGATCAAGTAGTGGTTCAGAAGAGGTCCAGTATGGTCCTCCATCTCCTCCCACTCGCCATGAGAAATGGAAACGAGCAAGAAGAAAAAAAAATGAACAATATCTTACAGACGAAGCTCATCAAGTGGCTGATAGAATTGTAAGTAAATATTAATTCTTTGTTAACAATTTTCCTTTTTTATAATTTATAAACACTAATATAAATTTTTTATTTTTCATTTCAGGATGAACTTCAAGAGAAAGAGACACAGGGATCTTTTATCCCTGAGGGTAGGATGGATATCCTAGCCACTGCTTTGGGAAAGACTGAACACCCCGGCCGTGTTAGAGGATATCAGGCGGGTGTTAGTATTCGGAAGGTTTTTGGTAAGAGTAAGCAACCAAGAGACCCGGAAATTGAATCCTTAAAAGAAGAGCTGCAGGATATGAAACGGTCTATGGGTGATCAAATTCAAGCAGCAGTACAGAAGGCTTTATTAGAACACTTGGCAAGACAGTCACAGTCTGCTCATCCTTCCGAGGTATATTATTTACTGTTAACAATTTTTCTTTTCTATAAATTATAAACACTGATATAACTTTTTCATTTTTCAACATTCTCAGCCTACTCACTCAGACTATCATGCCTCATATGCTTACCCAACACCGTCTGGGCAGCCTTCCGAGGTATATTATTTAATGTCATCAATTTGTCTATTTTATAAATTATAAACACTGATATAACTTTTTCATTTTTCAACATTCTCAGCCAACTCACCCGGACTACCCTGCCTCATCTGCTTACCCTGCCCCGTCTGCGCAACCATTTGAGGTATATTATTTAATTTAATTTTTAATCAATTTTTCTATGTTAAAAATTTTAAACACTAATATACCCTTTTCATTTTTCTGACTTCTCAGCCTGCTCACCCTGACTACCCTGCCCCACCTGCTAACTTTGAGCCTCCACCTCCTCCATCGGATCAAACCTTATATTGTGAGTTGTTTGCGGGAGATCCTCATGTACATATTGTTGCGTTAGGACAAGTGTATTTTTTGGGGGACTCGGTACATCATCAGCCTATGCAGATGGGTCAGGTTAGAGTATCAGTACTTTTTATTATAGATCCTACTGCTCTACTACCATTTCCTACTGCGGAGATCACCAGTGTTGGGGAATGCATGGGCCATTTTTTACTTTGGCCAACTGCACTTCTTCGTTATATTTCACATGAGGTATGAGTTTTTTTAACTAGTAATTAGAAATGATTCCAAATTACTTATAATGTTTTCTGACATTTAACTTATATAGGAATATCTGAAAGCAAAAGAAACTGTACAAATGCAGCAAAATGTTCAAAAACAGTCGGCTGTAGATACTTCTGATATTTCTTCTGGGTTGAAAAGATTATCTCAGTGCTCTTCTTCCTTGAATTTTATCTATGAGTTTCGGATGACGCCCGATATATGTGGAAGAAATTATAAATTGAGAATATTGAAAGAAGATATCATGAATTTAGTTAATTTTGAAGAGATCGGGCTGAATGTGGTGCAGTTGTTTTCCATGTAAGTAAATTGACGTCTGAATTGCTATTTCTTTACTAAAATATTGTTATGTCATTGACTAACTATGTTTTCTTTTTAAATTAGGTATCTATACAGGATTCTTTTACAAAATGAAACTACAAGCATTTATAGCTTTATAGATCCAGAGTACATTTCCTCGGAAGTCAAACATGTGAAAAATGATGAAAAAGTTAAATATATATCCGAGAGATTATCACAAACAGAGATTCAGTGCTGGTTTTTTCCATTTGTTGATAAGTAAGAATATCAACATAATTTTGAACTCATGATCATTATAATGTCATTAATTATGAACTTTTTGTATTATAGGGGGCATTGGATGTTAGGTGTATTTTGCCCAAATGAATGCACCTTATATTGGTTTTGCTCTTTATTAGGAAAAGTGCGTAAACCGTTTTCCAACTTATTAAACAGGTAAGTTGTTTTTTTATTTTTAGAAGTTTGTTATGTTTAATTTTAATTGTTTACACAAGTTTTATTAGTTCTTATATAAAAAAATGCAGTTCATGGAAACATTTTACAAATGAAAAGAAACCAACGAAAATCAAATATGTGGAAGTACAGGTAATTAGTTTTTATATTTTTGTTATATATTGGGTTTCATTATTAGTTAAATGTTTTATAACTGCAGTGTCATCGTCAAAATGGAAGCGTTGAATGTGGTTATTATATTCTACGATTTATGTACGAGATAATCACAACTGGGGAAACTACTGATTTTCATAAGGTTAGTTGTATTAACTTTTTTATATATTTTCATCCACTTTCTTCTATTTATTAATTTCATATCATTCAATATTATTGTAGGTATTCAATGATTCACAGTCATATTCTCAATCTGATATGATTCATATTCAATCTACTTTTGCGGACTATTTGTTAAGTCTGATTAAGATTTGAGGTATGTATACTAATATTTATAAATAATATTATATATGGGTTTAAAAAACTAACTCTTATGATATATTAGGTGTTTGAACCTACTAATAATCAAATGAATGCTTCAACAATAACAAACAATGAGCATGTCATATATTTCAGGTACGTGTATTTTAATTCTGCTTTACTGAGTTTTCTCAAGTGCCTCTGCAAAAACTGTTTTATTGAATCTACTAATAATCAAATGAATCCTTCAACAATAACCAACAATAAGCATGTCGTATATTTCAGGTACGTGTATTTTAATTCAGAATTAGTTATTATATTTCTTTTCATTGTTATTTCTTAAAATCATTTGTCTGTACAGTGACAAATCTGTAGGGTGGTACTTGGATCATGAACATAGAGATTCGTATAGCGAAATAACATTCACAAACACTAAAAATTGTCTCCCTTGAATGCACAGCAATATCTTCTAGGCCTTTTTATTTTTTATGCAAATAAATATCGAAAAATGATTGCCGAGAAGCATATCACATAATACCTGAAACAGCGCTTAGTGGGTTTGCACAAAGATAAAATAGAAGGCGTCAATTTTTAAGGTATGTTTCTTTATGTCTCTTCAATCTGCATTTGATTTCAATTTTCTAACCTATTTTTTGCACTCAAATTTATTTCTCTGTTATTCCATAACTTAAACAAATAACAATAGTGAATGGGTAATGCACGTCTATACAGAGCAAATATAAAAACCTGAGGTTGGGGGTGGTGGGGATCCTATGGTGAAAAGACACCCCCAACATCTTCAGTGGGGGAGGTGAGGAAGAGGTTGCATCGGCTGAGTGTTCCTGGAATTTTGATCAGGAGTCGTAACATTTCATTTTGGTAATTTACTTTGTGAAAAAATGAATGATTCAAATAAATTACACATTTTCATTTAATGTTTATTCATTGCACTAATAACTTGGATTGATTTTTTCACTCACATCTCCTTAGTTTCATTACTGTTTTGACAGGATTGGTGCTATCTATGGGAGGAAACTTACAATGATTGATACTGAGTATGGTTAGATTAAGAAAATGCACCATGTAGGTACGTGTATTTTAATTCTGCTTTACTTTGAGTTTTCTGAAGTACTTCTGTTAAAGCTGTTTAATTGTTTTTGTATACTTCGTTATTTTTTTTCAGGGTTCCGATTTGTTTGGAGGAGAAAATATATGTATTTTATTTAAAAAAAAAAAATTTTACGGCGTCGGTTTTTAGAAAAACCGACGCGGAAAACCTCTTCGACTATATTTTCCGCGTCGGTTTTTTAATGAACCGACGCGGAAAATAATGTCTAAATGTAGCTTCGGCGTCGGTTTTATAAAAAACCGACGCCGAAGCTCATAAGCGAATTAATTTTCGCGTCGGTTTCTATGAACCGACGCGAAAACTCTATTTTTAACGTCGCCTATAAAGACGTCGGTTTATAACCGACGTTAAAAATTAAAAAAAACCGACGCGAAAAAGTGTTTTTGCACTAGTGTACATACTTTTACTACACCAAAACATAGGATGGTTTTTACACCATGGAAAACATTGAGTTTTACAATAGTTTTAGTAAATCGTGAATAAAATGAATATGATGGAGGGATAATAAAATAAAAATTTAATCCCTTAAATTTTATGAATAATATGGTAAAATTATTCCATGGAAATGTATGCACCACACACAAGGAAATAGGCAGTGAATATAACATGAGTTCCAATGTATAAAAATTGATATAGAAAAACCTCACTTATGGATTGGGTAGCAATTAAGTCATAAACTATTGAAATAGAGGGATTAAAATTGATCTTAAAATACCATAAATAATGGTATTTCATTAAATAAATTCTCAAATATGTAGTATATACACCACATAAATAAAATTAAGTGCATAATACAAAACATGTCTCAAAGAGAGAAATTCGAGATGAGAAACCATTACCACTTGTCATGAATTACACAAACATACTTTAAACTCTTATAAAATAAACATACCTATATTAATAAATTAATTTATAACCTTATCAATGACCATTTTCATCTATACACTACTACATGAATTCTTATGATTTTCCACATCAGTGTTTATAGTTTTGATCTTTTGTACTAGTTTCATAATAGGGGTGTTTTTATTCATTCTTATTCCAATGTTCATAATTAAAAGGTCATTAAAGTTACTATTATAAATTATTTATAATTATTTTTGATGTATCAAATTCCTTTCATGAGTGTTTTTGTTTTTATCGTTGAAGATTAAATCAATAATAAGCTTTTGATGATTCCTGGTGATCAAAGAGTGTTTTCTTAATTAATGAATTTAAATATTGATATAATATAAAAAAATATAAAATATTTATTTACAAATTTATATAATTTTAAATGAGTAATTATTTTAAAATATTCATTCAAGATACAAATTTATAATATTGTTCAAGTTGGTGGTTAAATTGACCCAAACATGAACATACCCTGATTTAATGAATGAGTATGAGGTGGTTTTGTTGTATTATCATTATACTAGAAGAATACTGATATTATTTAATTTTTATTAGTGTGATATATAATAATTATAAATTATTTATAATTATAATTAATTGATATAAAAATATTACACAATTTGAATAAAATATTATCCTCTTACTACACACATTTTAAATGATTAAATTAATGATGACCATTTATTGATCATATCATTAATAGGATCTTAAAATTTTTATACTAGAACCTTAATGATATCATAAAAATCATATTTATCTTTTAATATCATACATATATCCAACCTTTTATAGTAGTTAAGGAAAACGAAACACATTGCGTCATGGGGGTGGTAGTTCTCACAACGCACGGAGGAAATTTTTGTTTTTCTTAATGGATAGGGTATATGAATAAAAAATGGTAATACCATTAATATAGTAAAATTATACTTTATAAATTATACTATTATAATTATATGAGTGTGTCTAGAATAAATTTTAAAGAAGATAATTAAGGAAAAAATCTAAGTAGTTGATAATACTCACGTCGGGGACTTGAACTTTCCTTAGAAGTCCCCTTGGAAATATAGGCCTTATGATAAATAATGGTGTATAGAAGCTTTCGAATGTGGGAGAGGTTTATAGGGTGATAAACATGGTATATTTTAAATTATTAATTCTAAATACAAGTGAGTCTTTAATTGGTAAAGATTTTATCCTTTTATAAGTGAAGGGTAGGGTAGTTTTGGGAGTAACCCTTACTTTTTCAATAATGTAAGGTTACTATTCAAGTGTCAAAGGAAAAAAATGGAAAAAATATGATATTAAAATCATATTTTTTTTTCAAAAATAACCTCATAATATCCATTTTAAATCAAATTTGAGTTTTTTATGGATTTTTTGACTTTTAACTTTTACCATAATTTTCTTTTACCCTAATTTACTTTTACATTTTGTAATTAATTTATAACCTTAATAATTAATTTTAATGAAAATGATTAAGATTGAAACTTTTTACCTAATTTTATACTTATGATTTCAAAATTTAAAATAATTTTATTAAATAAATTTCTAAAAGTGTGAAAAATTTAATTTTAAAATAAATATACTTAATCATATAAAAACAAAATTTAGAGAAATAATGTTTTAAGTGTTAAATATATATATAAGATAAAATTATATTAGAAACTGATTTTAATAACATAAATTGATTTATTATAAAAAATAAAGGGTATTAGGCTTTAAAGTCAAGGAAAAACCAAATCAACCTTAAAAATACTTGATTAGAAAAAGGTCAAAAATATATTTTTTATTATAGTAATGTTATAATTAGTTATAAAAATATTCGACACAGGATATATAAGTTCAAAAAATATTTCAAAATATATATTTTTATCCCTAAAATTAATATTTTATCACTTAAGAGGTTTTTTAAAATTCAAGTTCATTCTTATATAATGATAAATTCATACAAATTACATGTTTTAGAAAAACCATATTTTTTGACCAAAAACTGATATTTTAAAAAAAGTCTCAAAAATTAAAAGTAATTTAATCTTGATATGATGAATTCAAAAATAAAGTTATTTTGTTCAATTATAAATTATAATATTTATTTTTTAAATAATTTCACGAATAAAGGCTCTTTAGAATGATAGTTCAAGATATAGTGTTTACCTGCTATAGTAGGATCTCAGGTATTACATTCTCACTCTTATGTAATTTCATCCTCAAAATTGGGGTATATATTAACTATTAAACAAATGTGGATACTCATTTATGATATCTTATTTAGGATCCTAGTTTTCCTCTTCTAATTTTTTATTTCTTCAAAGGACCTTCACCAATCAAGTTTTCTGATTCCAAAATACTATCCTTTTAGTGTTAATAATATGGATAAGATCCTCATTATAATACAAGATAAGAGATAACTCTATTCCCTCATATGTACGAAAATTCATTGGATTAGAATTGTATTTCCTTAGTAAATAAACATAGAAGATGTCATATACATTAGAAATTTTGGGTAGCATAACCAACTGGTAAGCTACAACTCAAATTCTTTCTAGTATTTCAAATGTACCAATGTACCTAGGTATTAACTTACCCCTATAAAAAATCTTAAAATTCCATTCCATGGTGAAACATTAAATAAAAAATGATCCCCAACTTGAAATTCCAAGTATTTCCATTGATTACCAGCATAACTCTTTTGCCTACTCTGGGATGCTTTAACATGATCCTGAATAGTCCATACTATAAAAATAATATTTTATACAAGATTTAGACTAATTAAATTTATTTCTCCAACTACTTCCCAATAGGTTGGAGTATAGAACCTCTTCCTATACAACACTTCATATAGCACCATCTGGATGATCTAATTGAATCTATTATTGTATGTAAATTCATGAAAAGGAAAATACTGATCACACCAACCTTGGAAGTACAGATAACATGATCCCAGCAATCCTTCCAATGTTTGGATATTACTTTTAGAATTTCTATCAGTTCAGAGATGATTGGTGGTTCTTAAATGTATCTCAGTGTTAAAAACCCTTTGAATACTCTTCTATAATTTTAATATAAATTAATGGTCATGATCAGATATAATCAATAGAGGTTCCCCATGAAGCCTTACAATTTCATTGATATAGATCCAGGAAATTATTTCAAGGGGTGGATCTTCTCTTATCCCTAATAAATGATAATACTTATTAAGATAATAAATAATGATTCATATAAAATCATTCTTCCTTGTATTATTAGGGAGTCTAGTGAAAACATCTATTGTTACGTTGTCCCACTTCTATATAGGTATAAGAAGAGGTTACATGACTCCCTTAGGATATTGAAATTCAGCCTTTACCTATTGGAATACTAAGCATCTGGACACATAGTCAACAATTTCCCTCTTTATTCCATCCTGCAATAAATGTTCTCTGAAATACCTATACATTTTTGTGTTACCAGGGTGTGTATAGAAATTTGAGCAATGTGCTTCATCTAACAGTTCCCTATTCAATTATAGTATGGATAAAACACATAGCCTCTTCTTAAACTTCAACACCCTATCTCTATAGATGAATTCCGTCAATTTCTCATCATTCACTTCATTAATCTTACTCTTTTAATTTCTATTCATACTCATGGTATTTCTTTATATTTTCTAATAAGTATGGTTTATCAATTTCTTGGAAAAGGAATGATGGTTCCCCTTACCTAGAAATCACCATATCCATCTTTACTAGATCTCTGTATATAGGATTATTATTATTCCTCATCATGGTTATAACTCCATGGTCCCTCGTACATAATGCATTATCCACCTTATTTTTCTTCCTTGGGCAGTAGTGTATCAAGAAATCATAGTCCTTGAGTAGTTGCAACCATCTTCTTTTCATCACATTGAGTACTTTCTAAGATACAATATACTTCAAACTCTTGTAGTGTGTATATATCTCATATCCTTCAACATAGAGGTAGTGTATCCACATTTTAAAAGAAAATATTACAAATTCCATATCAAGTTCAAAAGTTGTATAGTTCTATTCATGGATTTTGAATTACCTTGATACATAGGAAATCACCTTATCATTCTTCACAAGTAAACAACCAAGTCATTTACTTGATTCATCACTATAAATTATGAATCCTTCTTCACCTGATGGTATAGTTAATATTAGTGAATTAATCAGTCTCCTATTCAAATCTTAAAAAATTTCTTTACATTCCATTGATTATGTGAATTTATCCCCTTTACATGTTAACTTGGTTAATGGGTTGGACAACCCGAAAAAATATTGAACAAACTACTCATAGTATCCTTCCAAGGTGCGGAAACTTTGGATCTCATTTATGTTTGTCAAAGTAGGCCATTCATTTGATACCTTTTTATTTTAAGGGTTAATATATATTGAATTCTTATAGATAATATGTCCAAGAAAATAAACTTCATTAATTCAGAATTCACACTTACTATACTTTGCATATAATTCTCTTTTTCCAAGGTTCTCAAAAATTATTTGTTGATAAGTCTCATGATATTAATATATATTAGATTATGTCATGATATCATCAATGAATATCACCAAAAATTTATCAATATAACACTTTAAAACTATATTAATAAGGTATATAAAGATAGAAGGTGCATTAGTCAATCCAAAAACAAATTACCATAAACTCATAATGTCCATACCTTGTTCTAAATTCAGTCTTCAGTATATCATCCTTATTTACCTTTAGCTGATGATAAACATATTAAAGATCAATATTTGAAAAGTATTGGGATCCTTGAAGTTGAACAAATAAGTCATCAGTGCTTGGAAAATAATAATAATTATTTATAGTAATGCCATTAATCTTTTTATAATCGATGCATAGCCTCATAAAACCGTCCTTCTTTTTCATAAATAAAACAAGGGATCCCCATGGTGAAATTCTAGAGCATATAAATCCCTTTCACTCAACTCATAAAGTTGTTTATTTAAATACCCAACCCCACTTGTACCATTCTATAAGTATTTTTAGACACAGGTCTTGCATTAGGAATGGATTCAATGAAGAACTCAACTTCATGCTCTGGTGGATGACTAGGTAATTCTTTTAGAAAAAATTCAATGAAATTTTATACCATGGGTACATCCTCTATTATTAGGATATATTCCTCATCCATATATCATTCTTGAACTTCCTATTTATATATAATTACATTAAATATAGCTACTGGGGGAGGATATTAACATGATTTAGATAATGAAGTTTCCACTATATAGAAAAGAGATTCCACCTCACCTCCACAAATCATAATCTCCTTATTTTTTAAATAAGTATTTTCATAGTAATTTAAAGGAAAATCAATACCAAGAATCATATCAAATTCAAACATAGGTATAATAACCAAGTTTACAATAGGGTATTCCAATGCATCATGATTATAACTTCCTGAAATATATTTGTTTCCATAGGTATCTTAATTGATAAATCAATTACTAGTGTGCTAGGAAAATATCCAATGTTTTTGGAAAACATGGAATATATAAAAGAGTTAAAATATCCAAAATAAAATAAAACATTATCAAGATTTATGGAAATGATAAAAGTACCTACCACCACTTCATTAGAAACTTAGAATTTAGATGTTGTAGTCACATAATCTTGGCCTTGTTCCATTGGACTTTTTTTGTGGTAAATTCACTTAACATTTGTGGAATTCGTTTGCATAATTTCCCTTTTCCCTAAAGTTCAATCATTGAACATAAAAATGTTATACATTTACCCTGATTCATGATCTTTATGGACCTTTTCCCCACACTTGTAACAAAATCCTCTTCCCTTCCCATAATACCCTAGGAATTTATTACCAAAGTTATCACATGTTGGAAATACCATCCTTCCTTACTTCCCTTTTTTCACATTGTTCATTCAATTATGGTCATATGACCTCTTCTTCTCTTGATTTCACTTAAATACATACATCTTAAAGAACTCCTTTTACATCTTAATGGCTTTTGAGACTATATCCGCATATGATTAAAAGGTATGATAGACTAATGCCCCTCAGAGTCTCAAATTTAGACCATTAAAAAAGTTCCCAATATTATTTTCTATTTTATGTACATAGTTCAAAACATAATTAAACAACCATGTAAAGTTATCCTCATAATCAACAACAGTTCCCCATCCTTTTTTCTATGAGTGAGGAATTTCATTTCTATTTCTTCCCTTTTCCGATGAATAAATTATTCTTTTTTTATAACTCATTCAAAGTTACCCATACCATGCACTTGATCTTATCTTCCTCTTTAGTGTTTTGAATTAGAGACCACTATCAGCTTGTATCCCCATTCCGAGATAGACTGTGATGATGAGTTTTTCCTTTTCACCACTTCCTAAAGAGATCTTGATCTTCTCTATGGACTTGATCCATTGTACAACTAATAATTAATTAGTAAACCACTAAATTTTGGAGGCTATTGTAACATAAAGTGATCCATCATAGTTACACCATGCTAAGAATCAGTAGGTCACTCTATGTAGGTGAGATTATTTGTTATAACTTGGTTAAACTGCCAAAATATGGTTATGATCTGATTAGACTCAACTCTACCTTAATTAAATTTCTTAGGGGGAATATCCCTACATTGATTATGGGTGTTGACATGATTCCCATTCCCCCTGTTAGTCACTATCTTTCTATAATGACATGCACATAATTAGCCAATCATATTGAATTGTAAAATACAATTTCTACAAATTTTTCTAGAGTGTTACCTAGAAATCTTGAAGGATTTTCATAGTACTTATGTTATATTACATGTTTCATATTAATCTAATCCCAAAGGTTGCTACTAAACTTCCTTTTATAGTAAATGTGACATCCTAGAATCCAAATCCTCAGAACCGTTAGTTATACTATAATATTGGTACAAAATAAAAGACTTCCTAAAATATCCAACAATTTATTAGTCTTGTAATAGTAGAGATGTACATAAAATAAATTTTAAAAAATAAGATAAATCATGAAAATATAATGAGAATATGGTTATCCCTTCCATCATATCTCTGAAAATTACACATATTCCACCTCTAGGTTTCTTGGGGAAAGGAAAACAAAGAAATGTGAGCTCAGATTCTTATTAAGGAGTAGCATACAACAAAAGATCATATAACATGAACATGACTTAAGTGATATGGTAGGAAAAAATAAACAATATTAAACCATAATAAACTAAAATTGAGATCATGATATATCCAAGGAAATAAATGAAAATATGAATAATAATAATCGTTGATATCATAATGATAGAATTTATAATGATAGACATCAAAATCTTACTATCAGTGCCTTATGCCAAGACACTTTCCTATCATGGGAATAGGTATACGCAAAAACTCAACATGTTTTGTCTCACAATAAATATTGATACATTGAGGGGATATATAATTTTGGGCCCCACCCATCACTTGATTGAGTCCAATGCATCCAAAATAAGAGTCATCAAGACCATTTATACCATTACCTGAGGAACCTCTTACTAAATAAAAATGAGTTATCCATATAATTATAAATATTGAAATCAAACACTTTCCCATTAAATATAATAATGTGGTGTCTATAATAACATCCCTTAGTCAACTTGGAAGTCATGGGGTATCATAAAAGTAACATGAAGTACCCTTATTAAAGAAATGTAGTGTCAAGGGTAATTAAAACATATTAAGATCTCCATGGATGACAGCTATTGGATTCAATATCTTGTATTGGTAGGAGAACAAGGAAATGGTAGAAAAAATCCATCATCACGGTTCATAAAGAACATTTGAATATTCCAAAGTAAACCCCTCAAGAGTGTCTATCCAAGTGTGCAGTCTTAGACCCATTCATCACACTTCAGAGTAATTATTGATTCAATGAAGAACAACCCATTTATGGGTTGACTACCACTAGGTTCATCTATTCCATAACCACATCAAATTTTCATAATCTATTTAGGGATTTATTTTCTAGGAAAATTTAAATACATTTACTTCACCAAAATATAGGATGATTTTTTCACCATGGAAAAGATTGTGTTTTATAATGATTTTTCTAAATCATGAATCAAATGAATATGAGGAGGGGATAAAAATATAAAAATTTAAATCCATTAAATATTATAAATAATATAGTAAAATTATTCCATGTAAATTTATAAAACACACACAAATAAAAATTTGGTGAATATAACATGAGTCCCAAAGAATAAAAATTGAGATGGAAAAACCCCAATATGGCTTGGATAATAATTCAATCATAACCACTTAAAATATAGGGATTAAACTAGTTATTTAAAAACCATAAATAAAATAATTTCATGATATAAATTCTAAAATAGGTAGTATATACATAACATAAATGAAATTCAGTGCATAATACTAAATATGTCTCAAAGAAAGGAATTTGAGATGGAAAACCCTTACCACTTGTCTGAAATTACACGAACTTAATTTAAACCCCTATATAATAAATATATATATATTAATAACTTAATTAAAAAAATTAAATTATATCTACTTTCATCTATAATATTTATAAATAGTCATTTTATACATGAATTCTTCTAATTTTCCACATTAGTGTTCGTAGTTTTGATTGTTTGTACTAGTTTCACAATAGTAGTGATCGTATTCATTATTATTCAAAATAAAATAATTAACAGGTCATTAAAGTTACTTTTAGGTATTATTTATAATTATTTATGATGTTTCAAATTTCTTTCATGAGTGCTGTAGTCTTTATCCTTAAAGATGAAATCAATAATAATCATGTTTCTATGATTCATGGCGATCAAAGTGTGTTTTATTAATTATTGAATTATAATATCGATATAACATCACAAGAACCAATTTTTTTATTAAAAATTTTATACTATATTATACCATTAATTATTTTCCCATATATATTCATGATAAAAATTCATATTATTGTTCAAGTAGGTGGTTAAACTAACCCAAACATGAACATACCCTGATTTAATGAAAGAGTACGTGGTGGTTTTGTTGTAATATAATTATACCTAAAGAATAATGTTCTTATTTAATGTTTATTAGTTTTACATATCATAATTATAAATTATTTATAATAATAATTAATGGATATAAAAATATTACACAATTTGAATAAAATATTATCCTCTCAGTATGCTTGTTTTAAATGATTAAATTAATAATGAACATTTATTGATCATATCATTAATATATTTTTCTTTCTTTCATACTATAACCTTAATTATATCAAAAAAATAATATTTATAATTTAATAACATCCATATATTCTACCTTTTAAGGAGGGTAAGGAAAATTAAAAACATTGCGTAGTGGAGGCGGTAGTCCTCACAACGCACAAACAATGAATTTGTTTTCTTAATGGATGGGGTATATGAATAAAAAATGACAATAATATTAATATAGTAACATTAAAGTATATAAATTATATTAATATAATTATATTAGTGTCTATATAAAAAATTTATAGAATATAATTAAGTAGAAAAGATAAGTAGTTGATAATACTCCCAACATGGATTTAAATTTTCCATGGAAGCATCTTTGTAAATGAAGGACTTATGCTAACTAATGTTGAAGAGAAGATTTTTAACATGGTATAAGGTTATATGTTGATAAAATAATTCAGTTTTTATAGAGGTAATTCAAATGATAGGTGAGTATTGAAGTGGTAAAGATGTTACCTTTTATAAGTGAAGGGAAGGGTAGTTTTGGGAGTAACCCTTACATTTTCAATAATGTATGTTAATATTCATGAATAAAATTGTAAAAAATGGAAAAAATAGGATAGGAAAATGAGTGTGGGTATAAAATAAACAAAAAAACTCATTTTTTATAAAAATTAGAGCGTTTTAGGGCGTTTTTTTCTAACTTTTATCTTTCACCCAAATTCACTTTTATCTTGGTAATTCACTTCTAAAATTAGTAATTAATTTTAATGTAAAATATTAATATTAGATTTTTTACCCAATTTGATACTTATAATTTAAAATTTTAAAATAATTTTATTAAATAAAATTCCAAAAGTTTTGAAAAGTTAATTTTAAAATAAATACACTTAATCGCATAAAAACAGTTTTTAGAGAAATAACATTTTTAAGATTTAAATTTATATATATGATAAAATTATCTTTAATAATGGGTTTAATGAAATAAATTGATTTATTATGAAATAAATAAAGGTTATTAATCTTTCAAGTAAAACTAAAACCTAATCTCCCTTGAAAATATTTAATTAAAAAAAGACAAAAAACATTTTTTTTATTAAATCAACATTTTAATTAGTTATAGAAATGTTAGAACTAAGATTTATAAGATTAATGAATATTTAAAAATGTATATTTTTATTCATTAAATTCATATTTTATCACTTAAATTTTTTTATAAACTTATAAGTCATTCTTATATAATTATAATCTCATACAAATTTTTTTTTGGGAAAACAGTATTTTTTGACTAAAAATTGGCCTTTTCAGAAAAAGATAAAAAATTTATACTAAGCTAATATTGATATGATAAATTGAAGAATTATGTTATTTTTGTCAATTTAAAATTATAAAATTTATATTTTGAATAAATTCTTGAATAAAATCTCTTTAGAGCATGATAGTTTAGTATATGGTGTTTATCTACTATAATAAGATCTCAGTTATTACGGGTCACATCTTCAAACTACGAATAGATGTGATTTGATATTAAAAAAACCTACATCCTTATTTTTTCAAACCATATGGAACTAACACCTCATATTTGAGGTTTTATTCTGTATGATCACTCACACTCCATTAGCTCTTACTCTTCTATGGAAAGATATAAAAGTGGTTAAACTATTACCTTCTTCTCCCAAGATTTATCCTCTAATAAACACTAGATGTTAGTACTAGAAATTATTATTCTCAATATTCCATTTACATAGATTCCATATACATTGATATGTGGAAACCATTCTCAATATATTTATATTTATTCTAGATGTGTTCATATATGTAGACTACATTCCCTCTCTTTCTTTGAAATAAGACTTGTCAATGAATATATTATGTATACTCCCTTCCTATTATTTTATACGATAAAAAATTTGGAAATTTAGTGATATTTATTTTTCATCAATATATATCTCGATATCACATATAGACTCTATTTTATTTCCTAAAAAATAGATATATAAATATACATTTATTATAAACTATCCAGAACTACAACATTCAGTTTTATATACACGCATGTCATCCTTAATGCTTCTACCATAAATGGTGCATATCCCTTCATGTTCATTTTATCCCCCTGATATTTTCCAAGTGTCCCATGGTATTTTATGTTATTAAAAAAATCTTTATAAATCATCTGATAATACCACCATGATCTTTATTTCTGCTTATGCCTCATGATCATGCCCGCTTTCCCATGAAAAGGACCTATTTTAAGTTCAAATAAATATTTCATATAAAACATCCATCATCTTCACTAGATTTTCCAAATATTTTTATTGACATTTGAATTCATATCTATTTTTAAATCATCTGACTATTCCTCCATGATCTCTACACAATCCTCACCTTATTACTCATAGAACTAGTTATAGTTATTCATTTAAAACCACTGTAAAATTGTAGCATAACTTCTACATTCAATTCATAAAATATCTATAAAAACATATTTCCATATTAAATATCTATTTAAAGCCTTAAAAACCCAAAAAATGGATATTCCTCATTATGGCGTATCTCTAAGAAAAACAATCTATGAAATTCCCATCACCACAATCACTAGGCCATTTTGGTTTTAGCAGTAGAACACTCAATTCCCACCATGACTTCTACCATGGCTTGGTGGCCTTTACTCCAAATTTTTCCATCCCCAAACCTTGACACATTTTAGATCCATGCATTTTCTTTGAATAAGTGCACCACCACTTCTAATATTCCTAAAATGGGTGTCCCTATTTCCAAAAGATAAAAATCCAGTGCAATATGCTCATCAAAATACCTTTTTCAAATGAACCACAACACATTGTAGTAATGATTCATGACATACCCATACACAAGGGTCCAAATTAACTTTATACGGTTGATGTATTCTCTTAAAATACATTAAAATTACCTTTATGTACAACTTATAAATTTGAATTTAACCTTACAAACATACTCAACATACACTTATATAGACAACATGAATCAATTTACCTTTACATAGGCCAGTGAATACCTTTGTGTCCTCTATATGTTTCCTCACCTTGACACAACTCAAAAATTACCATTATGTAGATTCATTATTTTAGATATACCTTTATGAATGTTATACATTACCTTTATGTAGCCTCCATATATTGATTTACTGTTACATAGGTTAATGTATACCTTTACATGCCTCTATAGGTTTCCTTTCTAGATTTACAAAGGTTTCCCATACCTTTACACAACTTCCAAAAAACTGCTCAAATCATCTCTATCCCTTAGAAAACATATCATTCAATACAATAATACATACCATGAAATTGATCATTATCTAATTTCCAAACATTATCAACTTAAAAATATCCTTAAAACTATTCCACATCTCTTTAACACTTCTTCATGCAACAAAACATCTTCCATATATTAATGCATCAAATCCTTAATAATAAACCCTAAATTCCTTACAGATATGAAAGAAATATTTTAATCCACAAAAAAACCTCTAAAAATCACCTTGAATTCATAAAAATCCTCTAAGAATGACATATAATTATTTCATCTATTACTTTATTCAACTCATCTCTCAAAATTCTATATATATATATTGTTAAAAAAATATAATCATATAAAACCACGATTGTAACACACACACACACACTATTTGAATGAAAAAATGAGAGGGCATAATGTTCTACTTGGTTCACCACTTTATGGTTAATCCATGGAGTATACGTTAATAGTGTGTCAACATTACAAGAGGTAACACTATCCATTATAAATGTTACAAGAGTTTAGTAAGAACACACTATCAATCCCAAAAAACATTATTTTCTTGTCTTCTTTCACACTACTTGAGCTAAGAGATTACAAAGTGAATTTAACATGCATGTTTTTTATAATATTTTTTAAGAATTATAATAAGAACAATAAAATTAAAGGGTGAATTTGCTTTTTTCCTTCATATCCTTCTTTTATTTCAGATATTCAAAAATTATTACTCCATATAAGTACTGAAATTCATTTTTTATTTTCTTCTTTGCATGACACAATAGTATCTGCTCTTAATTTTTATTAATCCCAAGATATTTTCTATATTTTTGAAATGGAAACTCTATGAATTATGTACCAAAAAAATATTTTTCTTTAATTCTTTATAATCCCCATTATTCCCTCCAAATATCATTTTCTTATATTCTTATATAAAATCTACAAGATTCTATAAAAATTTTGAGTAAATTATCATTCATATATAATGATTGATAATATAAATTATAATCCACATGGTTTACTAAAATTATCTTAACTGTATGCTCAACCATAAAATATAGCCTCAATATCTTATTGACAATATATTTCACAAATTTGTATTCTCACATAAAAAATTAATAGTATATTTCTTGAAAAAATAACCTCAAACTATATCAAGATATGTCATAGTCTCCATTTCAGATCACTATATAACCTCTGGAAATTATATTTATAGTAATGTAATGTTACAATCCTTATAATGATGATCGAGTATTCCAAAAAATAATTCAATCAATCCAAGATCAATCACTTTTAAAATATTTTGATCAGAATCATTTTAATTTAATAGAAATTATATATTAGATAAACCAATAAGGAAAAACTAGTATAGTATGCGATATACTAAAATACCACACTGATAAGAAAATTGGGCATCACAAGACTGATTAAAATTTGAAAACATTGTACAATGAATATAGTCCTGAATGGCCCAAAGGCCTTATTTTTTATTTTATATAGATAATCCCCTTTTTAAGGGTTGGAGGGGAACCCGTACATGACCCGTAGGCCCAAGGCACAAGGCCTGACATGACCCGAAATACATGACCCGAAGGGCCAGAGGCTTACCATGCCCAATACAAGACCCGTAGGCCCAGCCCACTAGAACTGCCCCTCCCCAGCTTCTACATCATTGGTTGCTTTTAGCTCCCCACCTGCATTGCTGATCGACTAGCATTTCCACATACAAAGATGCACAGTGCCTGGTCCCGATGGCGGTTGCCATACCCTCTCATTCTTTCAATCCAGTTAGCTCTACTTCTAGTGACTACTACTGGTGCTCTGATCCTCATCTGGGGCCTGCTCTGTGTGAACTGGGATACTTCATGGTCTTCAATGGCCTGAAGGCGCTCTGGCCCGAAGGCCTTTGATGGACCGAAGGCCCTAAGACCCGTAGGCCCAAACCGATGGCCCAAAAGCCCAAATCAGGAGAATAGTCTGGCTGCTACAGTACCGAACAGTGCCTGCTACTACACCTATTATAGTACTGCTATAGTACCTACTACAGTACTGCTACAGTACCTGGAAATTTGCCTCCACCTGTTTTGAACCTAGGTCTCTTGAATGCCAAGTAGGAGCCCTTACCACTTGGGTACGGGCTCATTGCCTATTGCACAATGAATATGATACTCAAGAATACTTTGGAATCTTCATAACCTCAAGATGGATCTTGAGAGATCCATGGTTGTAACGTCACCCTAAGATGAAAAATTAACATTGAATTCTTATAGTGTTGACATGTGGAGTAACTCAATGATATATATATTCTTTTAAAAATTAAATATAGAGTTACACCTTGGGAATGAATTCTCGCGGGAAGGAATATGGTGTCACACAACACACCATCCATTCTTCCAAAAATATAACATAAAGTTACACCTTGAGAATAAGTTCTTATAGTAACAATATGTATATCATTTATATAGCTTCTTATCATGTGTTAATCATATCATAAATATTCAAATTAAAAATATGTTGGAGGTGATGACATATATAGCTTCATGCCTTTACCATTTACTTAGTTTCTTCTAGAATTTTTTATGTACACCAAATCCTTTTCATATCTTTTATACTCATAACTTTCAAATCTTAATTATTTTCCGATTGAAAACAAATATAACAAAACAAGTGGTGGTTCCAACATTATATCCATTTTTATTTTTTTGCAAACCCACCATCTATTATTTCCAGCTTAACCAAAATACCCCTTTAAATTGCACTCCCATTAAAACCCTTCTCCCCCTTTGAGAATAAAATGAAAAGGGTTCTTCCTCCAGGATGAGTTACTCTTGTGGTTTCTAGTAACTTATATATTTGAAAATACATAGCGATTCATTAGTATATTCTTTAAGTAAACATGATCCAAAAATTGATATAAAGAATATGAGAATAAGTTATGTTCTATAGTGTTTTCCATATAATTTAGATCAATCCTTCATTCTTCTTCTAGAATCCCCTATTTATAGAATATACCTAGAATAGAGATATCTTAACCTCCTTAATTTGATGGAGGTGGTTGAAAACAAAGGTTTATCCAATGCCTCACAAATTCTATGTTATCCAAGGGCCTAGTCATGTTATCTAATACTTGTTGATCAGTTCCAATGTACTCTATCTTGATCCATATTTTCTCCAAATTTTGTTTAATAAATATCTTAATGTGTTTGGTTAAGGTATTTTTATCTTGGTTATTTGTGAGCTAGATAACACTATTGTTTTCACAAATTATTGATATTGGTTATTACAACTTTTCATATAGATATTACAATTTTTGTTTCATCCAATAAAGCTATGTACATGATTTAGTTACTATAATGTATCTTGACTCTTCTATACTAAGAGATGTTCCATCTTGTTTCATACTTATCCATATTACACACTTAGTGAAAATATAAAAAGAACCTCTATTTGTGGACATCCATTATACTACATCACTATAACAATCAACATCTATGAAGGATGACAGTTTATATTATTTCCCTGAATTAAAGGGAAAAACTTGAGTGGGAGTACCTTAGATATACCTCATAATCATCTTCACTACTATAATATGCATCTCCTTGAGATTTATTTGAAATTAGTTCTCCATGAATGTTTCATAGGATATTTTTGTTTGATATGATGTTAGGTATAACAAACTTCTTATGGTCCTTCTATACAAGGTGAGATCCACCAAACTTTTATCCTTATACTTCCCAATCTTGGTTCCAACTACAATTAGGGTTAATATGGACAATAAATTATGTATTTCCAATTTCTTTAATAATTTATTTTAATATTTAGTTCAGGAGATAAAATAATAAATCTCTTTCTGAATCACTCGTATCCCTAGAAAATAAGGGAGTTCACTAATAATCAACATTTCAAATTTCAAGCTCATTAGATTAGCTAACTCCTCTATATATTTTTGTTCTCTCCCACCAAATATTATATCATACACATAAAATAGTACCATAAATTGTTCTTCCTCACATTCCTTCACATAAATTTTATGATCAAAACCACCTATTTTGAATTCCTGTTTCTTCAAATATGATTCAAGTTGATCATACCATGCATGTGGTTCCTACTTTAGACCCTACAATGCCATATTTAGTCAACACAACTTTTTTTCATCACTGCCAGTATAGAATCATAAAGAAAAAAATAAAAGAATTTAATAAGGATTTGAAAAAGAAAATTCAAAGTATTATAAGGATGATTATCTGACATCATATATGTAAATAAGAATATATGTTATTTTTCTTGAAGAAATTGTATGGATAACTTCAATATAGTAGCCTTTACATTTGATGACTGGTGAATTGTGATTCATGTTTAAGACAAGTGTTGCTGACAAGAGTGTTGTCCATGTCTTAAAAATTAGATAGAAATTAGAAGTTTCCATCTATTGGGGGAGTTAGAATTAAATTTCATGCTTGATAGGGAAACTATTAAAGAAATTGGAAAAAATATCAAAGTAACAAGAGAATATTTGGATGTAGTTTGAAGTTCATTTGAGCTGATGAAGATGAATAAATATGGTTTGTGCTACTTATTTGGTAGTTTTAGTGAAGTCTAAAAGTTCCGAGGGAAGAAATATAGCTAAGTACTGGATCCCATAAGGTTGATACAACCACCAACATAAGGTACATACATGTCTCTGTAAGGTTGAGACAAGAATCATCTTAAGGTTGAGACAAGTGTCTAGTGACTTTATAAGGTAACATCATAGGGTACACAAGAGAATCATAGGTTAAATCTTGATAAGGTATAAATAAACCCTACAAATAATTTGATAATTCATTCTACCCTTAGAAAATAGTGAAATCAGAATTCATAGTGTACACATGAATAACTCTGCATAGATGAGTGACTTTGGAAGAGTCAATTTATGACTTCATAAGATATGAGGTATCATATGACAACCATACTTTGTATGATTCCCATGACTCATAATATAAAAGACTTGTGTAAGATACTAATGGATTTTATGATATGAGGAACACATAAGATGATAATGAATTAGAATAACGGGTCATATATGATGAGATGCTTATAAGATACAGGTGTCGTGTATGATGCTGTTTTTGTAATATATCTATTTAAAATAATGCAAAAACCATAATATAAAACATGTCTTATGAAAACTATCTAGAATACTTTAGGAACTTCATAAGAATGAAATATCAAGGTTGGAAGTGAAATTATGAAAATAAATTGGGAATAAGTCTAATGATGCTACTACTGTGATCTTTATGGATTCAACTATCATAATCACATTAAAATGATTGTGATTCATTTTTAGATTGAAGGATGTATATCCAAGGAATATGATATATTCTGATATAAGTCCCACACCATTGGGAGGATAACCACATAACAACACTACATTATTTTTTACATACATGGATTAAATTAAAATTGAACTTAAATGTTGTGGATTTTATAAATTTTAAAAGAAGGAAAGATCCAGAGTCTTATAAGATATAAAAGAGTTTTCTAACCAAGGATTAAAATGAGTTTTAATGAGAAAATAAAATTGAAGTCCATTGATTTAATTAAAAGATGATATTACTGATAATAAAAAACCCGGAGTTTCAAGAATTAAATTTTTGAAACTAATATTAATGATATTTTTTAGTGAATATATATGTACAAAAATGAAGAAGAAATATGTGAAAGACTTGGGAAGATGAGTGAGACTTATATACTGCAGTATCAAGTGTAAGAGTTGGTGTCCTAGAACCAACTTATTTTACTTTAATTAGATGGATATCTAATGAATTTAAATATTAAACATCTTATTACATATTGTACATTGTTCTTCATGACTATGATGTCCAAGAGTATTTTTTTCATTCATAAGGTCAAGGCAGTTCCCCACTATGATGAGAAACATGAAATGCTATAACAATATTCTTAAATATAATTCTATGGTTGGATGACATACTATGATGTGACACATAGCATGCAGACCATCAGGTGTGAGTACTCGTAAGCAGATGAGACTTCCTCTCATGAAGTTCTCACTTGATAATCTCCAAGACAGGAGATTATGAGAACGTACTCACCAGTAGGAATTCTAAATGTTTTGGTGTCATTAGATATTTTTATCTTTGAGCATGTGTAATGATCCTTAGACTTTAATATTATCATTAATACGTTTCATGAATTGCACACTTTGATTTACTGATGAAAACCATCATAAAGACAGTTGGCAGGAAGTAGGGTATGTTGGGTGCATCATAAGTGGAATTTTATTAATGGATAATTCGAGGAAGAATTTTTCTCTTCCATTTATGAAATTTGATATCTCAGCCCTTTGATTGAAATAGAACCATCGCGCGAAATTCCATGGCCATGGTGTAACGATGAGTTTATTTCAGGTAGTCAAAGAATGACATATCAAGCATAAAAGTTGATGACACTATCATGAAACCTATTTTATGAGATATTGCGACAAAGGGATTATATAACACAGTGAGCGTTTATATGTGGATGTCATTGTTGGGACTTTAAGTTCTTTCTCTTGGGTTCCTTGACCCGTTGCTAGACAGTACTCTTGGATTTTAGGCAAGCTCACCTAATTCCAATGAGAAAGAATCCTAGAGGGTCACACACTAAGTGTTTTTGGTGGTATCGGTTAAATTCTATTTGAATTTAATTAATAAATATTATTCTCAAGAAAATGGAATAATTTTATTCAAGTTAAAATGATTGTATAAATTAAATAAATATTTATTTATCAGATTGTGGGTAAAATATATTTATTTATTTTATTAAACATTTAATAAATATTTATTTACTATTTTATAAATAAAATATTTATTTAAGAGAATAAATTATTTATTTATTTATTTGTGTGTTCAATAAATGGAAGTGGAGTTAAATAGGACCAAGGCTGGTCTGGTAGTAAAATAATTATTTACAATATAATAAATAATTATTTAACTAGTTGGCATAAATTAAAAATATGTTGCTATTATTTTGTGATGCATAATTTAATTTATAACTCCGTTTTGTGCAAGTTGGTGCACCATAAATAATGACGGAATATTATTATTAATAACATGGGTTCTCTCTAAGGTTATAAATGTATTTAATTTCTGTTATGCAATTAAATATTGTAACTAAAGCCCCATTCCAATAAATAGACACATACGTCTATTGTGCCATGTACCGAACCACACAATTAGTGAATTGAGAATTGTTGAGCTAAACAATTTCTCTCTCAAATCCTCTTCCTTCACCTCTCAAGAACGAGAGACGTTCTTCATGGCTGAAGAACAAATGATCAAGAATGACCAACACAAGATACTCGCTTCGCTACGCTGGCATCCGGAGAAAGAGCGGTGTCGATTGGAGGAAATCAGAGAATGTGTGGATCACCTCTAGAGGGATTATAGTTTGGACCCTTAGAAGTGTAACAAGATAATCTGGAAGGGTCATTCTAGATGATCAACATCATCAACGAAGAAAATACCAAATATCCAGGTATTATTTTCTTTATTAAATTAATTAAATTAATTATAAACATGATATGAAAGATCCAATATAAAGGTTTCGTGCCTCTTCCTTCTTTATCTAAATCTTTGATTCTATTCCATGGAGATTGGTTTTCATCATTGTATTCATCCCAAAATAATCATTGATCATGGTAAAAATAAAATTTGGGTGCTATCCCAACCATGATTTTTCTATGCCCAGAACCTTCAAGTTGTATTAGAGGGGTTACATCATAGTTTATAATTATTTAAATATTTTATTGATGGTTTACACATTTAATAATTTAGTTGTTTCAATTCAAGTTAATCATTCTGAAAATCCGAATCTCGAGATCTATTCCTCCTCTTTCATTTCTCATTCACCTTACATAAACTATCTTTTATTTTAATTTTGATTAAAATAAAACAGAGTATCTCATCTGAAGGTGAAAAAGGTTCCTAGCCATACAAAACCAAAACACATGATGTGTATTTGGTAGTACATACCATGTAGCCAAGGTTCAATGCACCAGGTCTGGTCTGCCAAACCAGTCTGTGTCATTGGAGTTTATCTAAGTCTTAATGACTCTGTGTGTTGACCAGGAACAAGTAGAACATGGTTTCTATATTACACACTATGTGACCCACTGGACATGACGTGTGTTCCCTTCATGTTAGGGTTGGACCATGTACCCCGTACACAACTTTCCTGGATGGAGACCGTTTAAAGAGGAATTACACAGCGTGTGACCCACTAAACACACCGTGTACTCTGAAGATTTTTGAAGTACACTCACATGTTGTTTCCCTAGGCATGTACTTCAGATTATCAGTGAAAAATAGTACATTCCATACAGTTGGAACTACATGCCGTGTACTCATCCCAATTATGCAGATTTATTAAAATTTATTAATTTATTATACAAACCCTTGTGAGGTGTACCATCATGAAAGTGTAAAGCTGAGGCACAACACATGATAAGTGTTTTATATATATATGTTTAATTTAACATCTATGTAATGTTAATTTCTACTCATTGGGTAGTTATGAACAAGAATTCAGCGGGTTGCCTCCAAGGTAAAAGTTATGTACAAAGATAATTTTAAATAAATTTATTTGTTTAAAATTAAGATGGATTAAAATCTCAAGGAAATTTAGAAAAGGGTTTAAAATAAAAGGATTGATTAATTAGAGATGATAATTAATTGATTCGAGTGTGATTTATCTTAAATAAGAATGATTAAAGAATTTAATGCTAGTTTTATTTATGCATAAATATCATTTCATGTATGGATGATCATGAGCTAGATCAAGACCATTGTATGTGGATAGTTTATTTTAATTAATTTATTTAAATTATTATTTTTGGCCTGTGAGCCTTCTCCTCATTAATATGTAGGGCATGTATACCCAAGGTTTCTTTTATGTAAAACCCCTTTTTACCCCTCACCTACACATGAGTTTAAAAAAGGAATTTATAATGGATGGAACTCCCAAGCTAGTGGAGGTGGTTCAATTTGGAGCCGAGATGAAACCAATCCCAAGAGATACAGAGGTGGATAGGTGGAAAGCAGTAAACATTAACCTAAAAGGTTCAAGGGGTTTCTCCCCTAGGTTATGGTTAGTTGATCAACTGCTAGATAAACTAACCATTAAAAAACCTCATGATCGCGCCCTTTAATTTATTTATTTCTATCAGTTTCATGGTTTATCATTATGGTTGTGTTGTCACGATCACATAATTAATGAATTAAACAAGCTTACAAGATGTAACTAAAATAAACCAAACGTATTGGTAAATATTATCAAGACATGGTTAATCACTTAAGTAAGTTCCACTTAATATTAACAGGCATGTGATAATGATAATAATCAATTCACACATAAGTGAAAAAAATACCTAAAATAAAATATTAAGTCAGACCAAGCCTTTCGTTACATGATTAAGGAAAAAACTCAATAAAACTATGTGTTTGGCCAACCCTTTTTGGGACACTTACTTTTATAAAGGAATACCTTATGAAAGGTTTCAGGTTGACTTAACCAAAATAAATCAATAGAATTATCCCTTTCTAGAATTGGTGTAATATTGGAGGAAAGAGTTGACGAAATCCAAAGTCATGATTTTAGGATTGGGGATTCCACTCAACAGATGAAGGAGTTGCAAGCCCACAGTTGGCAAAGACCTACCTACCTAAATACCTTCTAATAGCTTGACCAACCCTTGTTGGGGTTATGCGAAGAGGAATATGGATCCCTGTCACTAGAATCTCATGGAAATTGGACATTCTGATTTCAATAGTGAGGGCTATTGGGACATGATAAAATAATGGGAGACTTAATAAAATTTATTATTTATAATAAAATGTAATCAAGAAATTACTAATGATATGCTCTTTTAATTATAAAATAAAAATGACAAGCTCATCGACCACACTATCCCTGTGATCAATTCTAGATAAATTCAACATCCTCACTAACAGTAACTTCCAAGAATGGTTTAGACACCTTCAGGTTTTCCTACACCATGAACAGAAGTCTTACGTACTGGAGTTGACATTACCTGATCCGCCTACCAAAGAGGTGAGTGGTGAGGATTTATTTGTCTATCAGAAACATATGAACGACCTAATCAATGTTCAATTTTTGATGTTATCATCAATGTATAGAGATCTCATGAAGTCTAATGAAAACATGGATGATTATATCATGATCAAGCACCTCCGTGGTCTTTACCAGGAGAGAGAAATATAAGAAAGGTTTTGAGATCTCTAAGGAACACTTTCAGAGTAATCTTAGAGAAGGTTCCCCAGCTGGTTCTCATGTAGTCAAGCTCGTTGTCTATATTGAGCACCAAGAGGTTCTAGGATTTAAACTCCCCAAAGAACTGGGCACCGATCACATTCTCGCATCACTCCCTCAAATCTTATCTAACATTGTTTTCAATTTCAATATGAACAATATTGAGTAGTCTCTATCTGACCTTCTTATCCTCATTTTCCAAGTGGACAAATATATTAAGTACAAAAAGCCTTCTATCCTAATGGTGAATAAGAGGAAAGGGATGGTGAAGAGAGTTAAGCCCAAATATTATCAATGGCCTTCCGATAAAATGAAGATCAAAGGGGAGGCAAGGGAATGGAAGGCTGTTTATTTCATATGTGGCAAGAAGGGCCACTGGAAGAAGAACTCCACACAACCTAAGAAGCAAGGGGAAGATTCAGGTGTATTTTTTATCGAATGAAATATATCTGTTTCTACAAATTGGGTATTAGATACATCTTGTGGTGCTTACATATGTATCCAAATACAGGTACCAAGTATATTTAGGAAGATTGACTGAGGGGAGGTAGATCAACAAGCAGTCAATGGAGTCAGACTTTCTGCTGTAGCTATTGTGGACTACCACCTAACATTGCCAACTAGGATGATATTGGTATTAAAGGGTTTTTATTATGTACCGTATGTTACTAAAAACATTATTTCTGTATCCAGATTGGATACAGATGGATTTTTTTTTTCAATTTTGAAAATGAATGTTACTTCTTTTACAATGATATCATTTGTTTTGGTAGGGTACATTTATACAATAGTCTTTATGTGTTGGATTACACAAAAAAAGTAATGCCAATCAACAACAAAGATACTTCACATGACTCATGCCACACCCAAATTTGAAATCACTGGCTATGTCATGTAAATAAGAAACGCTTGATAAAGTTTCATCAAGATGGATATATATATTATTTCGAACTAAAACCACTTGGCGTATGTCATGCATGTTTAAAAGAAAAAATGACCAAATACCCATTTAGTGGGATAGGTGAAAGGGAAAAATAACTTCTTGAATTGGTTCATACTGATGTGTGTGTACCATTTTTATTTGAAGAAAGGGGAGGGTACTCATACTTCATAACTTTTACTAATGATGTTAGTAGATATAGATATATCTACTTAGTGAGGTATAAGTTGGGTTATTTTGATAAGTTCAAGGAATACAAGAATGAAGTTGAGAAACAAATTGATAAGAAGATTAAGAAACTCTACTTAGACCGAGGTAGAGAATATATTAATCACAACTTCATTGATTACTTATAGAAGTTTGGGATCCTATCCCAACTCACTCTTCCATACACACCCCAGTGGAATGGTGTGAGCGAAAGGAGGAACCACACCCTTTTGGACATGGGGAGATCAATGATGAGTCATGCGAGTCTTCTATTATCCTTTTTGGGATATGCGTTACAAATAGTGGAACACATACTAAACTAAGTACAAAATAAATTAATAAATGGTATTCCATACGAGTTCTAGAGTAGAAAGAAATCCATATTATTGAATTTACATGTGTGGGGAAGCGATGCGTTTGTTAAGGCCTCTTTAGGTAACAAAATTGCACCCCGAGGCACAAAGTGTACCTTTATAGGATACCCTAAGGAAACTAGAGGATATTACTAATAAAACCCCTTATACAAAAAGGTTATAGTGGAAAGACATACCATATTCCTTGAAAGGGAACACATATTCAAAAGATATAGTGGGAGCGAGATAGACTTTAATGAAGTTGAGGCTCAAGGTACACAAGAGTTGGTACAATAACAGATTCCACAAAGTACTGTGGAAGAAAGAACTGCTCCAGAGACACAAGAGCTGCGTAGGAGTACAAGAGAGGTTAGAGAACTGGAAAAGTATAGTTTTCTAGTTACCGAGGATGGTGACTCATTATTAGTTGATAATAATGATCCTCTAACCTACAAGAAAGCAATAAGTGGTACAGATGTTTCCAAGTGGCAAGAAGACGTGAATTCTGAAATGGATTCCATGTACCAAAACCAAGTTTGGATTTTGGTATATACTCCAGTTGATGTAAATCCTGTTGGTTGCAAATGGGTATTCAAGAAGAAATTGGACATGGAAGGAAAAGTTAGTTCATATAAGGCACGAATGGTTGCAAAAGGATTCAAATAGTGTCAATAAATTTAATACGACAAAACCTTTTCACCAGTTGTAATGCTGAAATCCATTAGAATTCTATTGTCCATTTCCTCTTACTATGACTATGAGATTTGGAAAATGGATGTCAAAACATCCTTCTTTAATGGTAACCTTCAAGAAGATGTCTATATGATACAACTAGAAGGTTTTATGACTCCAAAGGATGCTAATAAGGTATGAAAGTTTCAAGAAATCCATTTATGTATTGAAGAAAGTATCCAGGTCATAGAGTATTCATTTTGATGAATCAATAACAAAATTTGGTTTTATCCAGAAAGAATGTGAGCCTTGTGTCTACAAATGGTTTAGTGGGAGTGCAGTAGTTTTCCTAATAGTATATGTTGATGACATATTACTTATTGGAAATGAGATACCAGTCTTACAGTCTGTTAAGGCATGGTTGAATAAATGCTTATTCATGAAGGACTTGGGTGAGGTAGTATATATTCTTTGGATCAAGATCCATTGTGATAGATCCAACAGATAGTTGGGACTAAGTCAAAGTACATACATTGATAAGATACTGGAGGGATTCAGTATGGAATAATCCAAGAGGGGATTGTTTCCAACATCACATGGCATTCATCTTTCCAAGAAAATGTGTCCTGAGACACTTGAGGAAAGAAAGATAATGGCAAGGACTCCATATGCATTAGTGACTGGGTCAGTCATGTATGCCATTCAATGTACTAGGCTGGATGTCACCTACACATTGAGTATTGTAGGTAGATATCAAGCTAAACTAGGTGAACTCCATTGGATGGAAGTCAAGATTATTCTAAAGTATCTGAGGTGTACTAAGGATATATTCCTAGTTTATGGTGGAGATGAGGAACTAGTTATCAGAGGATATGAAAATGCTAGTTTTCAGACTGATCAAGATGACATGAAGTCACAAACAGAATACATATTCACTTTGAATGGAGGTGCAGTGAGTTGGAAGAGCTCAATGTAGAGTGTGGTCGTAGATTCTACAGTAGAGTCTGAGTATTTCACAGCTTCTGAGTTAGACAAAGAAGTAGTTTGGATGTGAAGATTCATCTAGGAGTTGGATTTGATACCTAGAATTAAAGATCCCACCACACTGTACTGTGATAATACTTCAACGGTGGCTCTCACAAAAGGTCCAAGGTCACATCAGCGGATGAAGCATATACTTCGGAAGTATCATCACTTGAGGGATTTTTCTCAGAGAGGTGATGTTATAGTTAGCAGTATTTCAACAGAAGAAAACATGGCAGACCCCTTGACTAAATCCTTGACTCAGTAGAAAAATGATCACCATGTGAGGTCTAGTAGACTGAAAGTCATAGGCAGTTGGATCTAGTCCAAGTGGGAGTTTGTAAGAGTTAGTTTCCTAGAACCAAATGATTTTAATTTGATTACATTTATATTTAATGTATTTAAATATTAAACATCTTATTACATATTTTTCATTGTTCTGCATGACTATGATGTAATAATTTTTTAGAGTATTTGTTGCACTGATAAGGTCATGGAAGTTCCCCACTATGATGAGAACCTTGAAATGAAATATCAATATTCTTAAATATAGTTCTATAGTTGGATGACATACTATGATGGGACACATAACATGAAGACCGTCAGTTGTGAGTACTTGTAAGCAGATGAGACTTCCTCTCTTGAAGTTCGCACTTGGTAATCTTCAAGATAAGAAGATTATGAGAACAGACCTTCCAGTAGGAATTCCACATGTTTTGGTGTCATTGGATATTTCTATCTGTGAGCATGTTTAATGATCCTTAGACTTTAGTATTATCATTAATACATTTCATAACTCATTCACTTTGATTTATTGATGAAAACCATCCCGCAGATAGTTGGCGAGAAGTAGGGTATGTTGGGTGTGTCACGAGTGGCATTTTATTAATAGATAAGTCAAAGAAGGATTTTACCTTACATTTATGGAAGTTTATATCTTAGAAATTTGATTGAAATAGAACCATTGCATGAAATTCCATGGCCATGGTGCAATGATGAGTTTATTTCAGGTATTCAAAGAATGACGTATCAATCATAAAAGTTGATTACACTATCATCAAACCTTCTTGATGAGATATTGATACAAAGGGAATATATTACACAATGATAATTCATATGTGGATGTTGTTGTTTTGATTTTAATTTCTTTCTCTTGGGTGCCTTGACCCATTGATAGACAGTACTCCTGGACTTTAGACAAACTCGCTTAATGCCAACGAGAAAGAATCCTAGAGGGTCACACACTAAGTGTTTTTGGTGGTCTCAGTTAAATTCTATTTGAATTTAATTAAATAATATTATTCTCAAGAAAATGGAATAATTTAATTCAAGTTAAAATGATTTCATTAATTAAATAAATATTTATTCCTCAGATTGTGGTTACAATATATTTATTTATTTTATTGAACATTTAATAAATATTTATTTACTAGTTTGTAAATAAAATATTTATTTAAGAGAATAAATTATTTATTTATTTACTCAGATGTTCAATAAATGGAACTAGAGTTCGAGAGGACCCATGCTGGTCTGGTAGTAAAATAATTATTTTCAAGATGATGAATAATTATTTAACTAGTTACCACAAATAAAAATAACACAACTATTATTTTGTGATATGGAATTTTATTTATAATTCTGTTTTGCACAAGTTGGCACACCAAAAATAATGACATAGTATTATTATTAATAGAATGGTTTCTCTCTAAGGTAATGAATGTATTTAATTCATTTTATGCAATTAATCATTGTAACTGAAGCCCCGTTTCAATAAATAAACACATGTGTATATTGTGACATGTACCGAACCGCACACCCGGTGAATTGAGAATTATTGAGATAAAATCTTTCTATCTCAAATACTCTTCCTTACCCTCTTAATAATGAGATATATTATTCAAGGATAAATAAAAAGTGATCAATAACGACCGACACAAGACACTCGCTTCGCATCACTAGCACCCGGAGAACGAGCGATGTCGATCGAAAGCCATCCGAGCACATGTGGATCACCACTAAAGGGATTCCAGTTTGGATCCTTGAAAGTGAAACTCTAAAAGGGATATTTTAAATGATCAATATCATTAAATAAGAAAATACCAAATATCTAGGTATTATTTTCTTTATGAAATTAATTAAATTAATTATAAACATGATGTGAAAAATCCTCTCTAATGGTTTCAGACCTCATCCTTATTTATCTAAATCTTTGATTCTATTAGTAGAGACTGGTGTCCATAATCGTATTGATCCTAGAATAATCATCGATCATGTTAAAAATCAAATTTGGGTGCTAGCCCAAGCATGCTTCTACTACGTCCAGAACCTTCATCAAGGATATATAAAGAGACCGATGATAAGATCCATTCCAATAGAAGTATACTTGTGAGCCCAAGAATTTGAGTAGAAGAAACTATAATTGTTGAATATTTTAAGTGACTATTAAATACTAGTAGATCTAATCATGACTATCAAAAAACAAAGTTTCTACAGGTACATGAGTAGACTAGTTGATCCAGTTCGGTCTTGGTGGGTGGTCCACATCAGGTGGTGTAGAAGAAATTTTGAGAAGAGGGAGATATTTATTATTTTGGATCATATATTTTTATTGTGGAGTGGGAGTATATGAACTCCGATGGGACTTTAGAGTAGGAACATAGTGGGAATCTATTTTTATAGGAATGATAAGATCTATGATGTAATAACTTGGGTTTATTGTAATGAAACTATGATTGGGATGATTAACCAATCACAACAAGAAGTATGATCTTATAGTAAAAACTTGTAAATATTTATGTTATGTGCCTTCTATATTTCTATTACATATGAGGTGAGTCTAATTTAATTAAAAATTAATAGGACTGAGAGTTTAACCACTCCAAGAGGTTAGATTAAATGGAATTTATTAAAATTTTGTACCACTGATTCACCCCCCTCTTAGTGGTACCTAATTATACATGGGCTCTATAATTGCTATCAAGTCCATATTTCCTTTAAAGATCTAATATGTTTCGATGTATAGAAAATATAAATTCTATGATTAATATTGGTGTCCCTACTTTATATGATGAGAACTACCAAAAATGGAGGAATAATATGTTTCCTTAACTCTTATCACTTGTAATGGGGGTAAGAGAAGCTATAACCATTGGTTTTCCACCCATTTTTTAAGGATACCCTATGTATTTTTTTGGAAATAAAAATATGGAAGTTGACTGAAAATACCAAAATTATATTTTTATGTCACTCCCGAAAAGAGTATACACAGAGGTCATGAGAATTTAAACTACCAGAGAGATTTGGGATAAATTGATTAGTTGCAATGAAGGAAAAAAGTCAATTAGGCTAAATTAAAAGTGGATAATAGTAGGTATAAAGATATTAAAATGGATAATGATGAGACCATTGATTACTATTTTATAAGATTCAATGAGATTGTGAATAATATTTGGTATTTTGGTGAGAAGTTAGATAACTCTATCATTGTTAAAAAGTTTTATGAGAAACTTCTAAGATTGGTTTGATCCAAAATTATTATATTTATAAGATATATAAGACCATTCATTAGTTGAGTTACATAATATAATCATTACTTATGAAACGGGAAAGGCTATAGCCTTAAATAGTAAATCAAAAGATGCAATGAAATTTATGTCCATGATGAAGAATAAAGCTTGAGATTAATAAGTCATATAATCAAGTGATTCTGATGATAAATAAGATAAGTAATACATAAACATGATTGTTTCTCTTATTATAAAGAAATTTTTAAATGTAAAGTGGAAAGGAAAGGTAAAGAAACTACCAAGGTGCTAAAATTATAATGGAATTGGGAACTTTTCCTTAAATTTACCAAAGAAGAAGTTCACTAAAAAAGAATTAGATGGGGAGAAAGATAAATCTATAAAAAAGAAAAGGTGTATAATAAGAAAAATTATTCTAGCAGTAAGAATAATAATTTTATGATCATAAAATAATAAATTGACTAATCATCAAAAAATCAATCAGATAATTAAGTGAAATTTATATCTAATATTGAGAACATTTCAGATACCTCATGTAGTGATGATAGAGAAGAAAGTATAGAACCAGAATACAATTTGAAAGATAATTTAGAAACTTTCCTTAAGTAGAATGAAAAACTTAAGTAGGAAAATAGGAATCGGTTGTAAGTAAATAAAAAAGTGGCTAAAAATGATGAATTAGTTTAAATATAAATAGTCTATATTGATGAAATCAAGAAGTAAAAACTAAGTGTTTCTGATCAAGAAAAGATATTGATTGATATTGAGGAAAATAAAGCTATTTAGGAATAGGAATTATCAAATTCATAATATATTTTTATGATATCTCAAAATTAGTTAAATAATATTAAATAAAACTTCTCAATGTCTATTGAGTTTAAAAGTGAATCTTCTTTAATAGGAAGGTTAAATACGATCCTAATAAGTCTCAAAATAAGCATGTTATTCCTGATAGTGTAAGTATTAAAAATTTGTATGATATTTTTTGGAACAATATTTCTAGTGAGAGACACTCTTCCACATAAAATGAAGAGATAAATATGTCATGAAGGATATTTCCCTAGAAAAAATAGGCTCAATTTGAAGGATAAGAAAAAAAATTATGAGAAAATTTATTATTAAGATGTAAGATCACAATTCAATTTTTTTTTCTAGATACATAGAATACATGGAAACAAATTATACTCTTATGGAATAATAATTCATTTCCTAGGAAAAGGCATGAAACAATAGGAGATATGGTGTGCAGATGAGGACTAGTTCTCAGAGAAATAAAACAATTGACAAAACTTCATAAAATCTCTCAAACCAAAATAGATTTGGTTATTTAGAACAATTATATGGAATAAATGATAAATAAGGTCATATATCCAAGGAGTTTATAACTAGGATACTAGGAGAGGTTCCCAATGGTGTGAAAGGGAAGGGACTTAAAAGGGTAAAAGTGAAGTTCATATTCTACTAAGGTTTCCAAGAAACCATGTAAAGAACCCAAATAGGATGAGCATACCAATAATGATGTCCTAATGGCCTGGATAACCTAATTATATATGGTTAAAAAGATAGATAATTCAAGAATTAGTGATAAATTTAAAGGATAAAATTTTCTTCACATGAGAATACTAAGTTATATGAAATTTTATCTATAAGTGATGACTTAAAAATGTAAGAAAATAGGTGTGAGAGATGAGATAAATCTACACATGGTGTGAAAGATTGTATGATAATCCTTATATATTCAGAATAATTGACAATAAATCTAATAAAAGCATCAAAAAATAAATTTTCATTGATGACTGAAGTGAAGAAAACTACTCCACATAACTAAGTAGTTCAAGGGAAGAAACATATTATGGAATCTATTAAGACTCATAATAGGAAGAGAAACATGGATAAATATTCCCATTCTAATATTTTAAGAAATGATAATACTTGGTTAATAGGAAACTTCCAGATTTTCTATTTCTAATGAAAAACTAAGAGGCACCTCCTTATCCCCCTTTTTATTGTTTATTTATACTAACATACATGGAATTTAAGGATAAATATGAGTGATATATACACTGCATAACAAAGAAATTATCCTTAATGAAGTATTGTAGCTACCATGAGTAAGATTAAATGAGTGAATCCTTTGAGGGGGATCCAATATGAGATATATCTATAAAATTATCAATATTATACGAATCTATAGTTTCTGGATAACTTTATAAAATTGTATAATGAGGTATAAAATTCACACTTATCTCCTTTTTTATTGTATCAAATATATTTAAATAGGGGGAGTGTTTATTGATGAAAAAATGAGATAAAGGGGGAGTTTAATGTCTTTCACATAAACTTTTTGATCATTTTTATTGAGTTGAGTGAAAGTTACACTTTTTCTTAATAAAAATATTTAAAATATCCCTTGAGATGAGATTTTAAAATGATCTAAATTGGTATCACATGCATGTGAATATATTGTCATCATTGATCACCTTGGTTGAATAACTCTTACTTTCAGCACTAGGTTAGATCCCATAGACTTAGAGTTGACTAACTAATGGTTCATTACTAAGAAAATAGTATGACGCCATCTTTCCCTCAAAGGTTGATCAATATTTGATTCTAAATTAAAGTGGTGGTTGGTTAGTTATTTATAAGGAATTTGAATATGATTATATAATAATACCACTATATTCCCTTGACATTTATTATTAATAAAGGGGAGAGAAATTGGTTTGAATTTGGTGAAGATGAAATATGTATTACCAAACAATGCATAGAGGGGGATTGAAGTGCCTAAATAAATGATTTTTATTTGTTATTAATAAGGTTGTGAAGAAGGAATTTCAAAGTATTATGAGGATAAGTGACTACCACCATAAATGATAAGAAGAATATATGTTTTTATTATTGAAAAACTTGGCTTGATAACTTCAATATAGTTGACTTAACATGTAATTATTAATGAAATGTTCTTAATGTTTAAGATAAGTTCTTATGATGAGAGTGATTTATATGCATATAAACTTTTATAGAAGTTGGAAGTTACCAGCTTGTGGGGGAGTTTACATTGGATGTCATTATTGATAAGGTCATTTTTAATGAAAATGGAAAGACTATCCAATTAATAAGAGAATATTTGGACGAGGTTTGAAGTTCAATTGAGTTGGTGAAGACTGGTGAATATGGTTTGTGTAGTCTATGAGTTTTTGAGTAAATTTTGCAAGTTTTGATAGAATAAATATAGCCAATTCTTAGATATTTTATGGTTGAGACTACCACTAACATAAGGTACATACATGTATCCATAAGGTTAAGATAACCATTATTATATGTTTGAGACAAGTGTCTAGTGAATTTATAAGGTACCTTCATAGGGTATATATTTATAAGTTATAAATGAACCCTATATATAATTGGGGAATTCCCATACCCTATAAAAATAGTAAAATCATATTTCATAGGGTACACTTGAAAAAATCTATATGAAAGAGTTACTTTGGAATATTCAACTGATGATTTTATAAGATATCATATTTTAAACAATTTACTACCTCTGTAAGATATCAATACCTTATAATATAGTAGACCCACATAATATATATATATATATATATATATATTTTATGATACAAGGAACATGTAAGATGAGAAACACATAAGATAATTAATAGTGTAAGACATGATATACATATGATGCATGTATTTCATATGATTATATTTTTGTAAGATATGAATTAAATATGATATGAAATAATAAGGTACAACATGTCTTATGAAAACCAGCCGGAATACAAAAGGAACTTCATAATAAGTAAATATCAAGGTTTAGAGTGGAATTATAAAATATATGGGGAATAAATATGATGATGATGATTATGTGATCTTCATAGATTCAAATATCATAATCACATTATGATTATTTTATTCAATACAATATTGAAGAAATACAAACTAAGGAAGATGCTAGATTCTAAGATTATTTTTACACCACAGGAAGGAGATCCATGTTGAAAGGATGCATGATTTCATGCACATTCAGATTAAATTCAAATTGAATTTAAATGTCTCTAGTTATTTGGAGTTTCAAAGAAGGAAATATCCTAAGTCTTATGGGATTTAAAATTAGATATTGATTAATAATTCTAATGAGTTTGAATGATAAAATTAAATTGGAATCTTATGACCTATTTAATTGATGAGATTATTGCATAAAAAATCTTGGAGTTCCCAAAATTCCTTTTTAGAAATTAGTATTCATGATATTATTTGATAAATATATATTTTCAAAAAATAATGAACAAATATGTGAAAAAAATTGAGAATCTATGTGAACATGATATGCTGCTGTATCAAGGAGAGAAGAAGAAACCAAATATAGAAGCTATTCAAGTAGGAAAAGACTTACAAGCCTAATCATTCGACAAGCTAAGACTTATATCATTGAAGATTGGTAGTGAGTATTCATGATTATCAGATCTGATCATGAATATTATCTATTAATGTTATTAAAGGTACATGATTATACCATTTTTCCGTTTTTTTCATATAGGGAGATCTACATTAGGTTGTTTAAAAGAAACATAGAGTAGAAGGTGATCATTTTTTTGGATCATACATTTATAGTGTGCAGTTAAAATCTATGAACACTAGTGAGAATCTTGAGCAGGAAAATAGCGGGACTCTTTGTTGATGCGATCAAGAAGGTCCTCGGTGTAACCAATTGGATTTATAGTTTATAATACATGATTTGGGTGACCAACCAGTCACAACAAGGAGTTGTCTTTTATAGCCTAATCTGTAACAGCCCGAGATTTTATGAAAAATATTCTTTTAATATAATTAATGTCTTGTGTTGTACGCTACACCAAAAGCAGCTTGCATAACACACATCCTTTACTTGCCTTGCATTACACGCAATCACGACCTTCCTCGATAGCGTGTGTAGTACGCAATACCGAGTTTCACTAAACAACGATATGTTGTTAAAATATTATTATAACTAGCCGTTATGAATATTAATAACCACTTTTTGAAATTTTGTAAATTTTATTTTTCAAAATGGACTTTATTTTTGGATTCGTAATATCGAAATTAGCTTAGGGTGAAATTTTGGTACTTTTCAGATAACTTTAATTTTCTGATGAATAGTGAAAATTACTAAATTTTAATTAAAAACAACTTTTTTAATCGAAATAATTAATAGTGATAAATTATTAATTTGAGTGGTTTTAATGTATATTTAGAATATATTTTTACAATTTAATACAATGATGGTCATTGGATGTAATTTCACATTTAAACTAGACATAAACAAGTGTCAATCTTTTGATAGATATTGTTTCTTAAAAACACGCTATTTGTTTTAACAGCGGGATTTAATTATAAAATTAATTAATGCAACTTCTATGATATGAATTTGTTAAAATAGACTTCATTTTTGAATTCGGAATATGAAATATAGCTTAGGATGAAATTTTGGCATTGTTCTGAAAAACATCAATTTTTGATGAATAGTGAAACTACTTAGTGGTAGGTTAAAAACTGAATTTTGCATAAAACTTAATTTTACCGCTTCTGTGAATGGAATTTCGAAAATCCGACAGACACGGTTGATATCAGTAAGTAAAATGTGGTTCAATGAGATAAAAATAATTTTTTGGTGAATAGTAACTTTTTTACTTTTTTTACCGCGGTTAATAGTAAATAGGGTAACTAAGGGTAAATATGATATTACTATTACCCTAACACATGTCCTAATTCTATTGGATAAGTGTAATTCGACCAAAAACAACCTTATGAATATAATATGACCATTTAGGCCCACTTGGATTAGATTAGGACATTTATTATTAATTTATTTAAAGAATGGTTAAAATAGTTAAAATCAAAGTTTAATAAGTAAATCATTTTTAATATGGGGTTATACATAAGATAAATTCGACTATAAATATTAATTATAAAGATAAAAAGATTTACTACATAATGGTATTTTATTTATAATTTTTATACATTAAATAATTTAATTTATTTATGACACAATGATGATGCAGTAATTATCTTATTTATGAAATATTGACATAATTGATGTTATAAACACCAAAATAAATGTAATTTGAGACTTTTTATGAATTCCACTAATTTTCTAGGTTACTATGATATATTAGTGTTGATTTAATCAACTTGGTTCGAACATATAATTCTGTTATAACTTTCACAAAAATCATATATCAAATAGTGTCAAAATTGACACAAAATAGTTTTTAAATCAAATATTATATTATTAATTGTTATTTTATTCCTAAAAATCTACGGTTCGGCCAAATGACTTAGATAAGGATATATATATTAATAATAAACAATTTGGGGTTCGTTTGGCATGTTATAGTAAGTTTATTAACCATATAGTGTAAGAAAACAAACAGACACGGTAAAAGTTAAATTATTTAACTTAGAGTTAAATCTAATTGATAAGGTTAAAATAATAACCTAAACTTGTCTAAATCCTATTGGTTGATAGGATTTAGACCCATCCCCACTTTAGCTTCGAAATAAGACCCTTTGGAACCATTATAAACCGATTTTGACTTTAATATAAAATAATATTTTGAGATATTCCTAAGGTGCCCCTCTCCTCCCTTATAAAAGGGCACCTCCTCCCCCTCCTCCTCACACCAATTTGAGCACTCAAGCTCGGCCAAACCCTGCCAAAATCCCTTCTCCACTTCCCTAGAATAATCCTAGAGGTCCTGGTCTTCTTCAAAGACCAATCATAGTTCCCTAAGTGGAGGATTCAAAGAGGCGTTTCAAAGAAGAGGTAATATCCATTACCGATCTTTTTCAATTTCTTTCTTCTTCAACTTCTTATTCTTTAGTTGTTTCATGATAAAGTAATAACATCAGTATTTCTTATATACTGATATGTTATTATAAATATTAAACAACTATAATTAACCTTCTATCCATCCTACGGAAAAAGGAAATCACCGCGCGTGCGTACGTACGGAATACCGTCTCCACGCCGTGGTGTAATCTATTTTCCGCCACCACCTTAATTGGATGGGTATAATGGTGTAAGGAGTAACTATATATGATTATTATAGAGTTATATTGATACTGATAAGTATACATACACTTCAACACAATTCCACGACCATGGGAACGATATCATCGCTCGTGCGTACGTACGGACTACCGTCTCCACGACGCGATGAGATTCATTCTCAATGATTAACCATTCATGAATGATTATAAAGTATATATAATAAGTACTAATGAAATATATGACATAATAATGATACTGGATTTATGTATATTTATATGTATATCATCTACTTAATTCCATTCAATTCAATAAGGAAACGAAAACAGCGTTCATGCGTACGTACGGACTACCGTCTCCATGAACGGTGTATTTCATTCCATTTATCGATATATTATATATATATGTATTCTGAATATATATTATATATAAATCATGTTTTACATTCTGGATATAAGTAATCATGATCCAAGTAATCATATTAATAATTACAAGTTAAAAACACGAACGACAAATGAGACGATTTTACCCAAAACGCTACTTTAACATGAATTTACAAAAGAACGGGTAATATAAAGTCATAAGTGGACCATATATGATATAATAACAATGAATATGATTCTGGAATAAGTCAATAACATGATTTAAACCATTATACAGGAGGATTCGGACACTTACAAGGCAAGTCGGACCTAAGGTAAGGGAAATATCACAATCTCATTTTTATCCGAGATTGTTTATTCGTAAGTATTTACTAGGGTGTATTTTATCATCCAAATCCATGTTACCTCAATATGTAATATTGTTTCCATCCACTTAAAATAGTTTAAATCCAATTTTACCCTTCGGTGAGTTTTTAGTAAAGAATATGAAAGGAATCTTTTGTCGTTTTTTCGTACGAGGTACTTTTTGACTTTTCCGACAAAGGTACGAAGAATGTTTTTTTTAACTTATATGGCATGAATGGATTTTTAAAAACATTATTTCCAAGAAGCTTCCTTTACAAGTTTTCAAGTTTATTTTTAATCAACTTCTTTTAGTTTATAATTGTATGACATGTTAAGAAAAGAAAAGTGTTTTTGAAGAAGAAAGGATATTTTCCTCAAGAATGGAGTTCAAGTGTTTTATCAAAATTATTTTCCATATAAGATAATATAGGGTTCTGTTTTTATCCCTATTATTACATTGATTTGATTATGTTTTGAGGGAATTATTTTTATGAAGTCATTTACCTTATATGATTTGTTTTATGATGTCATGATGTTTCAAGAATCCCATTTTTGTTACATGTGTTATGCGATGATGTATGATTTATGATTATGTGGCACACATAAGAAAGGATTCATTATAAGATGGGTGGGACCTATATCTCCGTCCAATGCATTGGGTAAAGATTTTATATCTCATGAGATAGACATGGCTGGAACAGTAGGTTATACCGGTTCAGTGAAACAGGACTGGAACGAGGGTGACTCGGTTTAGAAAGGGACTTTGTCCACTAAGATAGTCTTGGAAATGAGTCTTGACTAACAAGAAATTATTCTCTATGATTATGTGTGTATGCCACAAAGTTTCATGTTTTAAGTTATGATTATTGGGATTACATTTCACTTCTATGATTTATCCCATGTTATGATATTATGTGCTCTTTTGCAGGTTAAGATTTCCAAAAGCTATGTTCTTATTGATATTTCTTTTGTTTACCCTTACTGATCATTTGAGCTCACCCTTTTATGTTTTCTTTTCCCCAGGATATAAAGAAAGGTTTTAGGTAAAAAAAGGGGAAGATCTTTATGGGAGATATTGAAGATCTTTCACCACGATTAGAAGATTACGTTCCAAGTTTCCAAAGACACTAAACTATTACGATCCTTGTGTGTGTGTTTTTGTTATGTACTAAGTGTTCCACAAAAGTAATGTAATGTCCATGTACGTCAGGCTTCGGGTCTCTACATAATCATATAAATCACTATGTGTTTTTCTTTATCTATTTATTTTTTATATGTGGTGAGGTTGTGTTAAATAAATATTTAAAATATTAGGATTTTTACCTATCCATGTGGTTGAATTAAAAGGAATTTTTACAAAAATTATATCACTAATTCACCCCCCCACTCAGTGGTAACTAATCTGAATTGAGCTCTATAAATCCCACTTTTACTCAATGTCGGTATCCTCCTTCAGTATACTATTTATTAATTATATTCTCTAATCAATTTAATTTTTTGAACACTATTTGGATCAAAACTACTAGAAAGATCTGTATGTACTCAAGTCAAGCCACTGGTGTAAAGGTTTCTTTATCATCCACAACCTCTATTTGGGAATAACCTTTACATACTAATCAAGAATCATTTTGAACTACATTTCAATGTTCATCAAACTTATTTACAAAGGATTAATTTTCACAAATAATGTTGTGGATTTTAGGTATCTCTATAAGATCCCATTTATGGTTTTTGTTAATTTGATATAACACCTCATTCATGGATCTAACCCATGATGCGTCTTTTTCACTTATTTAAAATATGCTCCATGGTTGACAATAAATAGTGTGCTCTACTTCCCCCACTCTTCATGTGTGAGTTGGTGCATCTTCATCTCCAATTATATTAGACGGATCAACTTCTGACCTATTACCTTTTTACTAAGGTAAATTCTAAATTTCTTAAGTATCTATTTCCTCCACCTACTATTTTAAGATTATTCAAAATTTTAAAAACCTTTTATAGTTCCAAATCTATATATATTTCATAAAATTCTTCACTTAGATCAAAATTTTGAATCCCAAAATTCCTTCCATGTTTATACAATATAAATTTGACATAATTTCTCTCAATATGTTTTTTCATCATTTTATTATAGAATTTATAGGTTCTAATATTCATTGAGTATCCCAAGAATATTATCTCATCTATGAAATCACCATATTTCCCTTGATTAACTTCCTTTTTCTGGATGTATCATCTACTTCCAAAAACATGAAAGTGATTTAGTGATAGATTTATTTCATTCCACATATCATAGTGGGTTATTTACTTTCCAAGGATTAGAAATGTTTATTTTTTTTATAAATTTTGACCGGGGTTTCCTCCTTCTAATAATGGCATGAAACACCATTTTCAATAACAATATTTTAGCCATGTTATTCGCCATCTGATACCATCACTTAAAAACTTCATTTTTTGTGGGGACTTAACTAAGGGAACCTCATTTTTTATATCATACATATAAATATAATTTTATACATTAATATATGTGTACTCCATTAAATTATCATATAGATTTTTTTATTTTATGACCAATTTCATTTACCACACACCTCTGTTACCTCTTCTTGCACTACATGAACACAATGAAATACATCCTACTAAAATCATATAAAAAGTAAATGAAGTACCATTCTACAAAAGTTACAGGTTGATTCGTAGGTCCAAAAACATTAGTATGTACTAGATCAAGTGATTTGGATGCTCTATTCTTCTTTTTTTCAATAAGGTTTATATACCATATTACCCCACATGCATGCATTTAATTACCTTTATCGACCATTATTATGATTAGTGATATCCAATATTTCTCTAAATTTTAATTGGTTTCCATACATTATTGATGAATGTAGCCTATCCTTTAATTCCAAAAGATATTTTCTTCTTCCATTATAATAAATCATGCATTCTCCTTACTATACACTTTATAAAGATTATCGTTGGTTTTCTATCCCTTTATGAGTGAATTACCTAGATAACCTTGGAATAAGAATCCTTTTTGGTTGAAATTAACTTCAATCCCAAATTCACATATCCCACTCATTCTTAAGAGGTTGTGTAATAAGCCATCTATATAGAATACTCTTTTCACTTTAATTCGTTGCTTTCTAGCATGATATTCCCAATGTTTTTATCTCCAGAGCTCCATCATCATCAAAACAGATGATTAAATAAAATATCCTTTTCATATTTTGTAGGAGGTTTATATTTCCATTCATGTTGGATTAACACCCATTATAAAGGATCTATGTTCTATTTTTCTTTATCGATTTGAGTGAAATTTCATCCAAGTTCTATTTCTCTCTATTCGTCTTTTACTTCTAAGAGATGCATAACTGGTATGTGACATTAGATGGAATATCCTTTCATTCTCCAGCACATGAAGCATAATGATTTTCTTTTTATTTATAAAATAAATAAATTATATTACCTAATTTAATATAATTTTATTTATTTATAACCATATTTTTGTTACTCCCATGGTGATAACTTATATTTTTTTTCTTATAGTCAACTTCTTTATGCCCAAAGTCAGAACATTAATAGAAATATCCATAAAAAGAATTTTTTTACTTGTATTGAAAGATATTGATTTGTTCTTATTTGTTGAATTTAATATTCTTTAAGTAACTCCTTGAGTTTTTATAACAAGACATGGTGTTCCAAAATAGCCACAAAACTAACACTTCATTTAAGATAATATCTTTTCACTTTCACTCCTCCATATTTATCCATCTTTTGAGTAGCTCCCTGGTTTTTTATTACCCCTTAAACTCTGAGGGTTTTGTAAAACATTCTATTTCCTTTTGTTCAAGAATATCTCTACCCTTGTTTTTTATGTCTTTATATTACAACCTAATCCACTTTTACACATATAACCAGGTATTTTTCATTCAAAATTGAGCCTCATTTAGATCTTTTAAATTATTCCATATCTAATAATTTTCCAAAATACAACTTATTATTTGGATAATTTTACTTTATTTTAGATTCAAATTCACCTCTCAAAGTAACCAATTATTCTTCAATATCTTTAAAGAACTTTGAAATTTCCTCCAAACAAGCATTAAGGTTATAAATCACCATAGACTGTTCTTTAATTTCTATTTGAAACTATACTACTTATCATGATATTTCATAACTAGTTGATTAATATTACATATCCTTCTATAGTTTTTATATATCATCCTCAAGATGATCCACATATTCTAAGGAATCTTTAAACAATGCACTATTTTTTTGATTTTTTTCCTTGAATAACGAGCCCTTCAATAGCTACCTCCAATTCCACCTTAAGATCTACAACACCTCCAGTATGTTTTTCATTCTCTCTCTAATATTTTATTTTTTAATAGTTTCCATCATATAATCTTTTGTAACATATTTAAATTCTTACACTTATTATTATAAGTAATCTTCATCATATTCCTCTTCCTTTCTCATAAGGCTATTTATATGAAACTTATTTAGGGAATATATTCTTAATTTAAAATTTATTTTACGGGGAAACTTTGTTATTTTTGTATTGTTTCTATCTCATCTTCATCATTATCGAATCTCCTTTGATTCCTTACTATAATGTGTCCAACATTTCCACATAGGAAATAAGCTAAGGGTAGCTTACATTAAAATATACCCTTTCCCCCTTTGAATTTTATTTTCTCTTAGTGATAAAAAATAATCATATATATGTTTCTTTACATATCTATATTTACTGATATAGATATTCTCTATGGGATTTAATGCCATTTTAATGTCTGTATTATTTGATGTTCCTTATGTCTTGACTCTTATTTCATAGGAAACCAAATTAATGTATAATTTATCTAGTAATAGATTAACCCATTTAATTTCTTCAAGTTTTGATACTTTTGGGTTGTATAGGGTTTACAGCCTCCTCAAGATATTCTTCACAACTTAAATATCTTTCAATTATTAAACCAATCCTTGAATGGATCCAAAAACTTTAATAATGAAATTAAAAAATCAATCTATACTTTCATCAGGATACATCTCTAGATAATCAAACATATTATGAAAAACTTTAATCATTTTCTTATTCACCTTAATTTCCCATTTATAAATGCTATCCAATTTATCCCACATAGATTTAACAACAATGAAATTCATCACCTTTATATAGACCTAGTTTGATTGTGCCCATGATAAGGCATTTTGAGATTCAAAATCTACATCAAGAAATTTTCTATCTACTTTAGTCATGGATAACTCAAAGACATCACTCATGTATATCCCATGTACATATATGAATAATATTTCAAGTATTAGATACTATATGTGAGGCTTTATCTTGTTCTTATAGATTTGGTAATATCTACCATAAAATAATGGGTCTCCCTTATAATTCATCATGTTATCTATAAAAAATAGTTTTTGATAATAGATTCATCACTTTCAACCTCATATTTGATACCACTTATTAAAACTACAACCCAACACATCTGGTGGGGGTTAGGTAGTATAATTTTTCTTAAATTTTGGGGACTTTATATCAAGTTAGAAAGAGTAGGACAAACATTATATCCTTAAAACATGTATAAACTATCCAAATATATAAAAATAAATACAAGAACACAATTTTTTACTTAGTTAACCACTTAAAGGATAAACCAAGGTGCATACATTGATAGTGTATTGATGTAACAAGAGGTAACGCTATGTATTGTAGATTTTATAATGGTTTAGGAAGAATGCATTGTTGATCCAAGGAGTGTTTCTTGTTCTTGTCTTCTTACACAGTACTTTGTGACAAGGGATGATAACGTGAATTCAACACACTTGTTACTTACAATATTTTTTAATAATCAGAATAAGAACACCGAAACATCAATGGTGAATTCACTTTTTATTCACCTACTTATTTGATTCTATATTTTTAAAAAGTATTTCTCTATAACAACATTGTGGTTCCTTTTATTTTTCTTCAATGCATGATGCAATAATATATTCTATTCTTTTTAATTAATCCCAAGATATTTTACATATTTTTTAAATGGAAACTCTAATAATTAAGTACTAAAAAATCTTTAATTCTTCATAATCCCCATGATTCCCTCCAAATATCACGATATTATATTCTTCCAAAAAATCCACAATATTCTATAATAATGTTGATCAAATTATCAATCATATATTTTGATTGATAATATGTATTATAATCTATGTGGTTTGTTGAAATTCTATTAACTATACATCCAACCATGCAAAAAAACCTCAATATATTGACAATACATCTCACCAGATCATATTATTTCATAGAAACTTAGCATTAAATTTCCAAATAGTCTCAAACTATATCCTTATATGTTTTAGTTTATATAATGCATCCTTTCACAACCTACAAACATTATGTTAGAAGTAATGTAATGTTAACCTTATTATAATGACAAACTATTCTTCTAGTAAATATTTCCATCGATCCATAAACAAACAATTTTAAAAAAATTTAATCAAAATTAATGTATTTTTATTATAATTATAGAATATATGTAACAATGAGGAAAAAATAGTATAGTCCCCAATAGACCGAAATACCACACTTCTAAGGAAACATGGAATCAAAATGATGATTATGTTGACCTAACTATGTATTCTCATGATGGTACTCAATAATATGTTGGTATCTTCATGACCACAATATGTTAAGTTAGAGAGTGTTGGATGTAACATCACATTGAGATGAAAAATTAACTTGGAGCTATTAAAGTTATGCCATATGGAGTTATTTATCACAAAATACTTTCTTTTGAAAATATAATATAGAGTTACACCTTGAGAATGAATTATTGTGGTGAGAACATGTGGAGTTACACAATTAAACATACATTCTTCTAAAAATGTTACTTAGAGTAACACATTGATAATGAATTCTTATAACGATGACATGTATATCCAAAATGCAGCTTCCACCCATGTGTTAATCATATCATAGAGGTTAAACTTGAGTTTATGTTAAAGGTGATGTGCAGTACCCATGATTTATTATTTGTGACATCTAGTTACCTTGATCGGGTAATTTTCCACCTTTTTTATGTCCCCTTTCAGTTAAAAATCCTTTTATGTGATTTTTTGGGCTTACTGTAGACTGCAGAATAGGTAAACACGTGTACCTGAAGTACATGACATGTACTTTGAGCTGGTTTCAAGTCATGAATGGGGAGATCACACCGTGATATGGTGCACATTGTGTATATGAGGGACACATCATGTAGGGGATAAATAGTGTTTTTTACTCAAGGTGATGGGTTTTTCGGCGTACTTATCCAGCATGGACTTCACATCGTGACCAGGGGGTACACGTTGTGACCCAGCCTGCACCCAGCTTAAAGTCACACATTTTTCTTTCTCTCAGTCTATTCTTTCCAGGCCTATTATCTATCGACTCTAGACTATCCCTAGGTAATTTTTAGAGGCACCCCTTCTTTCGGATCGATCTGATCGACTTTGGATCTTCGTTGCATCTATGGAATGTCTCTCCAAGTAAGTTTTATATTAGATATACTTATTATTTCCTCTTGGTTATAAGATATATTCCCATTATTTGTAGATCTAGGTTTGTGTTTCCCAAATAAGTTGAGATTTTTATTTATTTTTTGATAGGAGAAGGGATCTAAGGATGTTTCATTGAATAATAAACTCAGTTTTTATGAGAGTTCTTCTTACTATGTTGGGTTTCATCAAAACCTTTGAGGTAGGTGGCTTCACTCTCGAATCCTCTTAGTAGAACTGATTGACATGCTTTCAATTGAATGTATTATTCTGAATTGATTGTGACTTGATTGTTGAACACTTGTTGGAAACCTTCTTGAGTGACGATTTTTGATATCTAGAAAATTGGGTTAATGTGGAAAGTACTTTTGTTATTAATTTTTAAATAGATATTTTAAAATGGTAATTTTTATGAAATGTTGGAACTTGAATTCTATTAGATGTTTTCAACAAAAGGGAATGTTTTATTGAAATGAAATGCTGCATTGAAATTGGTTGTGCTTTGGTTTTCAAATAAAAGTTCAGTTTTATTTAAGTGAATTATTTTGGAAATGGAAATATTTGGAATACATGGTGTTAGTGTGAGTTTATGATTAACATGCATTGAATAAGGGGAGAATAACATTGGGGTACATGGTACGTGACTTTGGATCGAGGGTGGGTGTTAGTGGGACACAAAGTGATTGGACAAGAGACCACTCATGAGTATGGAACTGTCAAACGAAACATGAATGTGTGGGTGTGTTGTGAACTATAGAATGGGTATGCCAAAATAATAATCAAAATTCGTTTATAATCCATGATTAATTATTTTCCAGAAAATAACTTTCTGAAAATTGGTTTCATTTAATTTTGTTTTCACTTGGTTACAGTTGGTCTTTGAACTTATTTATATTTGGTTATAAACTGTTTTGGTAAATTATTTTATATAAACTATTTTATATAATGTTCTAACCATTCTATCATAGTGTCATGAGTAGGGAAGTCATTGGGAAAACCTACTATGTTTTATACTCTCCACTGCTTTGGCACTTTGTTGCTTTTGCAAATGCTACCTTTAGGGACTTGGGAAAAGGTAAAGTATCACACTTATTTATCACCATGTCATGATACATTAGACTAATTGGTGATGCTGGAGCATGGAGCTTGTGAAGCATGGAGTATTGTTGTTGTCTTGGAGTTTATTCATTGTCTTTTTTCTGTTTACTTTGATGTTGGTTTATCTTCCACTGTATCATACCATGGTTGGTTTTTTTAAAGAGAATGATTTGAAATGTCTTAGTTTATTTCATGAATCATATTGTGAGATGTTTGTGGATGGTTTGTAGGGTTTTTTTATACATTAAAGGTTAAATTGTCCCCCACTTTCTTTTGAAACCCTTTGGAATTTATTTCCACCCGTTGGCATCTTGGGGATGTTGCTTAAGGACAAGTAATGACTCATTTTACTCTCAATCCAATGAGAATTAATGGGTCATTACAAATGGTATCAGCTTGTTCAGTCCTTTCCTAACAAGTAGTAATCAATGTTCTTTCTCTTGGAGTTGGAATTTTTTCATGTATATTCCTTGGGTTAGAATCTTAGAAAGGTGTATAATTTTCAGAACATGAAATTTATAAAATAAAAAAAATAGATAACCCTTTTATGGTGAACTTCAATTTACCAAGGAGTTGGGTAAATAAGTATTTTAGAGACACTTATAGGATTTTTATAAGGCCCCGGCCTTAAACCTTACCTAATATTGAATTAAATTAATAATTCACATTGAGGATCTTTTCAGGTTTAGAGTTTTAGAGAATTAGGACATAAATATTACATCTCAAAGATTACAAAGTAGACACAACTACTCAGCTTCCATTTTTTTCCACAAAATAAAAACTCTTGAACAAAAGAGTCATGTCTAGTTCCTTTTTTAGACAACCTGACATTTTCTTGATCCCGTACTTGACCCTATTCAACTTTATGTCCTGTGAAAAACATTTCAAAAAAAACATGGGATGAGCATAAAAATCTCAGTAAGGGTTATAACAATACGGAAAGAAATCATTAGTCCATGTATACATAAGAATCAATGAGATCATACATTACTCATAAAACAAAAACACGTTAACATACCTCATGAAATAATAAGATTTATGAATAACTCATAGAAATCATAAGACATAAAGGTAACTTGAGGAATTCATAACTTTCTTACGTAGGGAGAAACCCTCTTGGTTACGTTTGGAATACCCATCACAGTATATTCCCTAAATCTCTTCGGAGAAATCTTAACGTTTAACTCCTTCGCGTTACCAAATGCATTGGAGAGCTATATCGGGATCACCCGCCCTTAGTTTATCACGGAACCACCCGTCTTCATAACAATTCCCAAGAACCATAACATAATCGTATCACATAAATCACGCATAAAGGAAACATAACATTTTCAAATTTCAATCACAAGATATCAATACAACACATTGAAATAAAAACATTATGAAAACCATTTTCAATACCAAAATAAAATAAAAGTAAAACATGGTATTTATTTTTCATTTAAAAAAAGGCATGGCTTGTAGAGGAAGTCGAAACCCAAATAATGGTCATGGCGGTGGAGAAGTTGTTGTCACCACATACGTATGACAAAAAAATCCCTTTTGTTGTTTAGAAAAATTCTTTGTATAAAAAAGATTCCTTTTGGATAAACGTAAAAGTCAAAGGGGTTTATACACCGTATAAAAGAAGGTTGTGCATAAAATAAAATATGCCTCAATGAAAGGAGATTGAGACAAAGTCCCATACCACATTGAAGCTTTTAACATTTTAAACCATTAATATCCATAAAAATAAATCCTTAAAACCATTTTGAAAACATGGATATTAATGAGAAATATTTATAAGAGTAAATCATTAAAACATTTAAAATGATATTTTATTTAAAGGGTTTTTAACAAAATGAGAGACACTTGAATACAATAATTGAGGGATAACATTTAATCAAAACATTATAATATCATGAGAATAAAGGGATTCATGATATAATATTCCAATGGACAGTATATACACCATATAATATTGAACTGGTGCATAACAACAATGAAGTCTCAATAGAAATGTAAAATGAGATGAAATCCATTATAAAGAAGGTATCCTTAAATTAAGGATAAATCAATCTCATAATTATGTGTGACATATATAAATACACCCAAGATACGTGGATATTAAGTGTAAAATAATCAAATGTCATTCAAAAATATTCAAAGGATGACATATTCAATAACTACATGTTGAACCCAAAGAAATCAAAATTGGGTCAAGAAGTTCCCTTGACAGCCTAACAACGTCACATCAAATTTTAGAGAAAGAGTTTATGACAGAGATAAAGGGTATCTCATCAATTGGAAATAGAATTTACGGAAATAAGGATATATAAGAACATATCCCCACATAATAAGATGAAAATTAAAAGACATAACAAAAGAAGTCTTTTAAAAAGAGGAGGGTGAATGGTTCCCTTACCGATTTGGGTAACTTTCGAAACGTACACCCCATGTAAGAAGGACTATACAACATTGATGTAAATACTCATAAATGAAAGTATGTTACACAAAGAGTAGAATAATGGACATTACATATACCAATCAAAAGGAAATATTGGAAAATGTAGCATGAATCTCAAAAAAACACAAAGTGAGATAAAAAGCCCCTTATGAAATTTCGGCAGCCTAACGACGCCAATTAAAACTTCCAAAAATGGATTTATGAGATAAAATAGGGTCTATCATAATATGAACATAAAAACTACAGAATTAGTAATATAAAATAACATCCCCAAACATAATAAAGATGATCTTAAAAGAAATGACATAAAAGGGAGTACTTAAAAAGAAAGAGAGAGGTAGGATCCCTTACCTCATGTCCGACGTGACTCGATCGTTCTTTAATCTCCTGAATAATAAAATTTGGTCAATTTATAATTTCTTAAGTACCTCCTTTAGATATTATTATTCAGTTCATATCAAATATTATAATGTTATAATAATTGGTTAATGAAGTGAGTTCATATCAGACGTTTTTGTCGATGTTCGGTACATGAGTAAAAATTGAACTTGTTGGAAAAGAATTATCCATGTAGTTATAGGTACATCATATCCAGAATAGTATTGATGTTTTAAATATCATATATATTCAATATATATTTATTTTATACTATTCCATAGAATTTGGAGATAAAAATAAAAATCACTGTTCATGGAGACGGTAGGCCGTACGTACGCATGAACGCTACTTTCATTTTTTGTCATATTAATGGAATTAAAACAAAATGAGATATATATATATTATAATTCCAGAATGATATAAATCATTTAGATGTAATATATTACATATATATCCATTATATATATGTACTTATTATAGTACATAACATTTGGAGATAAGAAATGAAATTTACCGTTCATGGAGACGGTAAGCCGTACGTACGCATAAACGCTACTTTCATTTCAATCTCATATTTTAATGGAGTGAAATCATTATGATATAAAGGTATATTATAATTTCAGTATAATATCATATATAATATCATTAAATCCATCCTTTATACGTCCCACGTATGGCATTAACGAATCAAAGCACTTTGAGGGGGCGGTAGTCCGCACTTCCTAAAATGAAATTATCGTGTTTACCCACAATGGAAACCATAAAGGTATGCCAAAAATGAAAAATACAGAAGCGTAAGTAAAACATAAACATATTATATATCATATATAAATATAGTGTCATCTTAATGTCCACCTTTGAAGGTGTTATATGAGTGTTGAACAATCATCATTTCGTGAGGCAGAAATTCGCCATCCACAGAAACAGTATGTTCTTTAACCATTAGATGAAGGTGTGTGTAAGTTTAGCTCGAATATTTATTATAAAAACATCCTATTATATTTAGGATACTGGTGTTGTTACAAAATAAATGAATAAAAATATTTTAGGGGGTTGGAGAAGTAAAATAAAACATAAGAACATAAGAGAAGACAATACCTTTAAAACGGGTAACTCTTTTTGATTTGAGCTCAAAGGCTTCCTTGGGAAGACATCTGCCCAACGTGAGGCTTCTAGGACTAATAGAGGGATGTGTAGAGACAAAATGGGCAGGTTTTGGCCAAGCAAAAGGCTTGAGGGGTGTGTATAAGGAGGTAGAGGTGGGGGCCTTTTATAAGAGGAGAGGAGGGGCACTCTTGGAAAGGTATAAAATGTAACTTTATTTTCAAATTATTTTCGGATTTTAATGGTCCCACATAGATGTGTTTAGAGGATAAGGTGATAAGGGTTCTAAATCCACCCATCCAATATGTTTTTGACATGTTTAGGGCTTATATTTTACATTATCTTTTCATTTTATTTAAATCGTTAAATAATGAGGTAATCACTGCATCATCATGATGTCATAAATAATTAAATTTATTTAATGTCTAAAAATTATAGAAAAGATACAATTATGTAGAATTTTTTTCATCTTTCCAATGACTATTTAGAGTCAAAAATATGACTTGTATAACCCTATGTAAAAATTGTTTTAGTAAAACAACTCATTTTGTGACATTTTTATTTTAACTTTAAATAAAAAGTTATTTATGTCATTTTCCTACCAAAGTTGCTCCATGGGGTCCCCAAGTTGACCCATGGATTGTATTTGTCAGCCATGATACATCCAATGAGGGTAGGACATGTGTCTAGGTCATTTCTTGTTATTAAAACATTATTTTTACCTTAAATTACACTAATTACCTTTAATCGCAATTACTAAACATAAAAGTTACTATTCACCAAAAATTATTTTAATCCCATTGAACCACATTTTACTTCCTAATGAAAATCATGTATGTCGGATTTTTGAAAATCAAATCATAGAAGTGGAAAAGTTTCATTTAAACGGAAAATCAGTTTCTTTAACTACCACTTAGTGGTCTCACTATTCATCAAAAATTGAAGTTTTTCAGAAAAATACCAAAAATTCACCCTAAGATATATTTGATATTACGAATTCAAAAATGATGTCTATTTTAAAAAATTCAAAACATATAAGTTGAATTAATTAATTTAATAATTAATTCCCGTTGTCAAAACAAATAGCATGTTTTTATGAAACAAAAAGTATCAAAAGATTGACACTAGTTTAAGTCCAATTTCAAAGTGAAATAAATTCCAATGACCACTATTGGATTAAATGGTAAAAATATATTCTAATTTAACTTTAAAACCAATCAAAAATATAATCTAATCATATAAATAAATTATATTAAAAATAGTTTTTGAATTAAAATACAACATTTTTCACTATTCATTAAAAATGAACTTTATTGGAAAAATACCAAAAATTTATGCAAAGTAAATTTTGTTGTCCCGATTCTAAAGAAGAATTTTATTTTGTCAAATATAACACATAAAATTTTCAAAAAGTGTATTTAAAAGAGGTTCTCCATCAAAAGGCGGTTAATCGACCTTTAAAAAAATATTAGAATGTTTACGCTTAAAATTGGGTTCATTCGCATTTTTAATCCTCCAAAATTTATTGTAAAAAGTAAAAATATTTGAAAAACATATATAATCATTTTTTAGTTAGTTCTATTCATTATCGCCATTAAAACGTCTAGGCGTTAACTACCATTTAAAATAATATTATTTTATTATTAGAGTGCAACGTAAGGTTTCAAAGGAAATTGTTGTTGCATATTGGGTAAGCCATCGAGCATAGGGTTCCCTTTAAAATAATATTATCATTTTATTCCCAAAAAGGGATAAATATAAAAATGTCATATTCATTATTTACCTGGGGTGTTACATCCTTCCCCCCTTTTGGGAATTGCGTCCTCGCAATTTTAAAATTGGGCTCGGAAACTTCATTGAAAGTCCCACATCGGAACAAGAGTTGGTAAAACAATCACTTTAAAAGAAAGAAAGAGGAGTGCAGAGGTCACCCGAGTTAACCCATGCTAGGATTACATGTAAGAAAACATGGACATGGAGGAGAAAACAAAAGGTCATGTTCTGATGGAGAGTGATAGAAAAAATGTTTAGGAGAAAGTTAACCATAAGGAAATCACAAACTTGTGATGGGTTAAACGGTATTCGATTCCCCAGTAGGAAAAGTTAACAGACAACATTTTTGTTTTAAGTTACTCTTCATTGAGGAATTTATTTTTTAGTTTAACTAAATCATAATGAAACATACTTACTTATCACGTAGACTTTCAACTTTTACTAGATTCCTTAATCAAACTCATATTTTCTCCAAAAGTCAAGTATTTAGGAAGACTTGTTCGCATTAAGAGTACTATAATCAACTTCTTGAGAATCACCTAATCCACAAAAGAGAACTATATATTTCCCATGTCTTTAGACAAAATCCAAAACCAAATTTGTTAGTATGAGATTAGATATTCCACAAAAGTATAATCCTTTATAAAAAGAAAATCTATTCTTAATCTCCAAAATTTGTCCAAAAAAACACAAAGTTCAACGAAGAACATTTGATAAACAATTGTCCATAAAATTCTTCAAATTAAACCTAACTAATATTGAAACCCGAATATTTGAAGGATTTAATCACATAGTCTTCCGAGATAAACCTTAACATTTATCTCCAAATAACATTAGTTACTCTTAAATTCTCATATTGAAATGTATTTAACCTAATCACATTTCCTCCATGATAAGTTAATCATTTCCATAGATAACCCAAAATAAAATTACTCTTGATTCCTAAAATCATCTAACTAAAAATAATTAGTCAAAATAACCAGGGACTTCACATAGTCAAGTGGTAGGTGATAAATACCAGTCACACTTTGGTTGTGGGTTCGATTCTCGCAGCTTTGTCCGACGTGACGGGTTGTCACACGGTCTACGTGTTGTCCTTTTTCAAAAAATATATAATTCTAAAACATTCCCCCAGAAGAGATAAAATCTTCAAAAATAATCATAACATATTTTAACCTCAAGTTTATCTCAGGCCTTTAATTTTCCATCATAACATATAATAACCCATAATTATCTCAAAAGTAAGGATCATATAAACTCTAATGATTACCTTTATAATTATTACCTGAACTTCCACATCGATTGGTCATCTCGTACATGATGCATTACAGAACATACCAAGGTTCAAGTGGTTGATCATGACTCCTTGATAGTTGGTTTAGAACAACCATGAGTTTCCTCATTGAATCCCCCATTTCATCCAGTCTCTTAATCAGAGAACCAACACAATTTCCTTCAAACCAATTATCACTTTGGTGCCTACTAGATCCATCCATTCACTAAAAACAGAAATATCAGTGTGAGTATATTAACAAAACCATCATGTACTAATGAGAAATATAAACACTAAGATATACTTACTCATTCACTTTATCTAAAACTAGGACTCTTTCTGAAATCCTAACCATTATGGTAATGTCACTTATGCTTAGAGAATACCCTAACCTCTAAAGTTATCTAAACCTCCCTCTGATACCAACTATAAGGCCCCAACCTTAAACCTTACCTAATATTGAATTAAATGAATAATTCACTTTGAGGATCTTTTGAGGTTTATAGTTTTTGAGAATTAGGACATAACTATTACATCTCAAAGATTACAAAGTAGACACAACTACTCAGCTTCCATTTTTTTCCACAAAATAAAAACTCTTGAACAAAAGAGTCATGTCTAGTTCCTTGTTTTAGACAGCCTGACATTTCCTTGATCCCATCCTTGACCCTATTCAACTTTATGTCCTATGAAAAAAATTTCAAATAAATATGGGATGAGCATAAAAATCTCAGTAAGGGTTATAACAATACAGAAAGAAATCATTAGTCCATGTATAGATAAGAATCAATGAGATCATAAATTACTCATAAAACATAAGCACGTTAACATACCTCATGAAATAATAAGATTTATGAATAAATCATAGAAATCATAAGACATAAAGGTAACTTGAGGTATTCATAACATTCTTACGTTGGGAGTAACCCTCTTGGTTACATTTGGAATACCCATCACAGTATATTCCCTAAATCTCTTCGGAGAAACCTTAACGTTTAACTCCTTCTCATTACCCAATGCATTAGAGAGCTATATCGGGCCCACCCGCCCTTAGTTTATCACATAACCACCCGTCTTCATAACAATTCCCAAGAACCATAACATAATCCTATCACATAAAACATCAATAAAGGAAACATAACATTTCCACATTTCATTCACAAGATATCAATACAACACATTGATATAAAAACATTATGAAAACCTTTTTCAATACCAAAATAAAAGAAAAGTAAAACATGGTATTTATTTTTCATTTAAAAAAAGGTATGGCATGTAGAGGAAGCCGAAACCCAAATAATGGTCACGGCGGTGGAGAAGTTGTTGTCGCCGCATAAGTACGACAAAAACATTCCCTTTTTTCGTTTATTAAAACACTTCGTATAAAAAAGATTCCTTTTGGATAAACGTAAAAGTCAAAGCGGTGTATACACTGTATAAAATAAGGTTGTGTATAAAATAAAATATGCCTCAATGAAAGGAGATTGAGACGAAGTCTCATACCACATTGAAGCTTTTAACATTTTAAACCATTAATATCCATATAAATAAATCCTTAAAACCATTTTGAAAACATGGATATTAATGAGAAATATTTATAAGAATAAATCATTAAAACATTTAAAAAGATATTTTAGTTAAAGGGTTTTTAACAAAATGAGAGACACTTGAATACAAAAATTGAGGGATAACATTTAATCAAAACTTTATAATATCATGAGAATAAAGGGATTCATGATATAATATTCCAATGGATAGTATATACACCATATAAGAGTGAACTGGTGCATAACAACAATGAAGTCTCAATTGAAATGTAAAATGAGTTGAAATCCATTATAAAGAAGGTATCCTTAAATTAAGGAGAAATCAATCTCAAAATTATGTGTGAAAAATATAAATACACCCAATATACGTGGATATTAAGTGTAAAATAATCAAAGGTCATTCACACATATTCAAAGGATGACATATTCAATAACTACATGTTGAACCCAAAGAAATCGAAATTGGGTTAAGAAGTTCCCTTGACAGCCTAACGACGTCACATCAAATTTTAGAGAAAGAGTTGATGAGAGAGATAAAGGGTATCTCATCACTTGTACATATAATTTACGGCAATAAGGATATATAATAACATATCCCCACATAATAAGATGAAAATTAAAAGACATAACAAAATAAGTCTTTTAAAAAGAGGAGGGTGAAAGGTTCCCTTACCGATTTGGGTAACTTTCGAAACGTACACCCCATGTAAGAAGGACTATAAAACATTGATGTAAATACTCATAAACTAAATTATGTTACACAAATAGTAGAATAATGGATAGAAGATACACCACTCAAAAGGAAATATTGGCAAATGTAGCATGAATCTCACGAAAACACAAAGTGAGATAAAAAGCCCCTTATGAAATTTCGGCAGCATAACAACGCCAATTAAAACTTCCAAAAATGGATTTATGAGATCAAATAGGGTCTCTAATAATATGAACATAAAAATTACAGAATGAGGAATATAAAATAACATCCCCAAACATAAGAAAGATGAGCTTAAAAGAAATGACATAAAAGGGAGTACTTAAAAAGAAAGAGAGAGGTAGGATCCCTTACCTCGTGTCCGACGTGACTCGATCGTTCTTTAATCTCTTGAATAATAAAATTTGGTCAATTTATAATTTCTTAAGGACCTACTTTAAAGATTATTATTCAGTTCATATCAAATATTATAATGTTATAATAATTGGTTAATGAAGTGAGTTCATATCAGACGTTTTTGTCAATGTTCGGTACATGAGTAAAAATTGAACTTATTGGCAAAGAATTTTCCATGTAGTTATAGGTACATCATATCCAGAATAGTATTTATGTTTTAAATATCATATATATCCAATATATATTTATTTTATAATATTACATAGAATTTGGAGATAAAAATAAAATGCACCGTTCATGGAGACGGTAGGTCGTACATACACATGAACGCTACTTTCATTTTTTGTCATATTAATGGAATTAAAACAAAATGAGAGATATATATATTATAATTCCATAATTATATACATAATTTAGATGTAATATATTATATATATATCCATTATATATATGTAATTATAATAGTACATAACATTTGGAGATAAGAAATGAAATGTACTGTTCATGGAGACGGTAAGTCGTACGTACGCATGAATGCTACTTTCATTTCTATATCATACTTTAATGGAGTGAAATGATAATTATATAAAGTTATATTATAATTTCAGTATAATATAATATATAATATAATTAAATACATCCTTTATACGTCCCACGTATAGCATTAATGAATCAAATCACTTTGAGGGGGCGGTAGTCCGCACTTCCTAAAATGAAATTATCGTTTTTACTCACAATGGAAACCATAAAGGTATGCCACAAATGAAAAATACAGAAGCTTAAGTAAAACATAAACATATTATATATCATATATAAATATATTTTCATCTTAATGGCCACCTTTTAATGTGTTATATGAGTGTTGAACAATTATCATTTCGTGAGGCAAAAATTCGCCATCCACAGAAACAGTATGTTCTTTAACCATTAGATGAAGGTGTGTGTAAGTTTATCTCGATTCCTTCTTATAAAAACATCCTAGTATATTGAGTATACTGGTTTTGTTACAAAATAAATTAATAAAAAGAGTTTAGGGGGTTGGAGAGTAAAATAAAACATAAGAACACAAGAGAAGACACTACCTTTAAAACGGGCAACTCTTTTTGATTTGAGCTCAAAGGATTCCTTGGGAAGACTTTTGCCAGAAGTGAGGCTTCTATGAGTAATATATTCTTGTGGAGAGACAAAATGGTCATGGGTTGGCCAAGACAAAGTCTTGAGGGGTGTGGGTAAGGAGGTAGAGGTGGGGGCCTTTTATAAGAGGAGAGGAGGGGCACTCTTGGAAAGGTATAAAATGTAACTTAATTTTCAAATGAGTTTCAGATTTTGATGGTCCCACATTGATGTGTTTCTAGGATAAGATGATAAGGGTTCGAAATCCACCCATCCAATGGGTTTTTGACATGTTTAGGGCTTAGATTTTACATTACCGTTTCATTTTATTTAAATCGTTAAATAATGAGGTAATCGCTGCATCATCATGATGTCATGAATAAATAAATTTATTTAATGTCTAAAAATTATAGAAAAAATACTATGATGTGGTAAATATTTTTAGATTTCCAATTAATATTTATAGTAAAAAATCTGACTTGTATAACCCTGTGTAAAAATTGTTTTAGTAAAACAACTCATGTTTGTGATATTTTTATTTTAACTTTAAATAAAAAGTTATTTATGTCATTTTCCTAAAAAAGTGGATCCATGGGGTCCCCAAGTTGACCCATGGATTTTCTTGGTCGGCCATGACACATCCAATGAGGGTATGACATGTGTCTAGGTCATTTTATATTATTAAAACATTATTTTTACCTTAAATTACACTAATTACCTTTAATCGCGATTAACAAACATAAATGTTACTATTCAACAAAAATTATTTTAATCCCATTGAACCACATTTTACTTCCTAATGAAAACCATGTATGTTGGATTTTTGAAAATCAAATCACAGAAGTGGAAAAGTTTCATTTAAACAAAAAATCAATTTCTTTAACTACCACTTAGTGGTTTCACTATTTATCAAAAATTGAAGTTTTTCAGAAAAATACAAAAAATTCATCCTAAGATATATTTGATATTCCGAATTCAAAAATGATGTATATTTTAAAAAATTAAAAACATATAAGTTTCATTAATTAATTTAATAATTAATTCTCGCTGTCAAAACAAATAGCATGTTTTTATGAAACAAAAAGTATCAAAAGATTGACACTAGTTTAAGTCCAATTTCAAAGTAAAATTAATTCCAACGACCATTATTGGATTAAATGGTAAAAATATATTCTAATTTCACTTTAAAACCAATCCAAAAGATAATATAATCATATAAATAAATTAGATTAAAAAGAGGTTTTGAATTAAAATACAACATTTTTCACTATTCATTAAAAAATGAACTTTATCAGAGAAATAGAAAAAATTTATGCAAAGTAAATTTTGATGTCCCGATTATAAAGAAGAATTTTATTTTGTATAATATAACACATAAAATTGTCAAAAAGTGGATTTAAAAGAGGTTCTCTATCAAAAGGCGGTTAATCAACCTTTTAAAAAAATATTAGAATGTTTACGCTTAAAATTGGGTTCATTCGCATTTTTAATCCTCTAACATTTATTGTAAAAAGTAAAAATATTAGACAAACATATATAATCATTTTGTAGTTAGTTATATTCATTCCCGCCATTACAATGGCTAGGCGTTAACTACCATTTAAAATAATATTATTTTATTATTAGAGTGCAACGTAAGGTTTCAAAGGAAATTGTTGTTGCATATTGGGTAAGCCATCGAGCATAGCGTTCCCTTTAAATTAATATTAACATTTTTTTCACAAAAAGGGATAAATATAAAAATGTCATATTCTTTATTTACCTGGGGTGTTACAATTTGGAAATATCATTGTCCTGGGTTTAGACACTGAGATAGGCATTACCTGAATTGTAGAGAAACAAATTCCCTCTAGGATTTTATATTTCATTTGGGGTAACAGTTTATGATTTTTTTTGAAAATATGAATTTTTTAAAAAAATGAATAATTTGTTTTCAAATAAATGACTTTGAAAAAGGGAATGATTATTTTATTTTTTAAATGGGTTAATTTTCAAAATCAAGAATGGTTTTTCAAATATGGTTGAACATGGAAAAATGTTGTTTTTGGAAAACAATTTTGTAATAGTTGATGTGATAGAATTTAAAATGCTAATCCATTAGTTGTGTAACGTCCTTGTTCAGGAAGACACCCAGAGACGCTCCGTACCAAGTTACATGGCCTCAAGCACATTTCCCTGAACGCCAGAGGCTACTGACTAGTAGTGAGGGCCTCGGGTGTGATAGTGGGGAAACTATTCCCTCATTGGTAGAGTAACACAGTGGAAGTAAAACAATTATCCAATAGCCGAAGTAGTAAACATACCAAACTATAGTAAATAGTGGAAGACTGATAAAAGAACATCTGGAGCACACATATATATAACTGATGCATGATACGCATGTTTGGGAAAGAAGCCAAGAAAGTCACAATGTTGAAATACAGTACTAAACCAAAGTACAAAGGAAAGAAATAAACAGCTCCACAACATCACAATCCTAATCTTGGTCCTATGCTCTCGAGCTCCAATGCAGTCAAGTACCTAAAGTAGAAGGGCGCTTTCCATTATCTATACCTGCAATAATATAATCTGTTTGGCCCCAAAAGCATGACCCAAATAGTGTGTGAGACTAAATCCTATTAGATAACCACCATGAGATCTGTACCTAACAGCCAGTGAATACATATGGAAGGAAATAAGCAATAAAGGAAGCAGTAAACAAGGAAGTACTCAAATGTAAACAATTATATAGTTTTAAAGCATTCAGTTTCTCATATCAAGTAAACAACTCAACACATACAGGTAACCCCCTGGGAAGTACTCACAACCTAAACCCTATGGTTCAACCAAATAACCCAAGAATCTCAAGTAACCCTCTGGGAAGTACACACATCCACACCCCTCTGGTTCAACTTTAGTAAAGAATCTTTGGAAAAGCACTCGCCGTCAATTCCCCATATAGTCTCATATCGGTGACTAAAAGGTACTCTGGGGAAGAACTTACATCTCATTCCCATGTGGCCTGCGTTGAGGAGCTACATTAACTTTTAAGAAGCACTTATGTCAATTCCCCCTATTGTCTCACATCAAAACAATAATAACAGACACTCTGGAGAAACCCTTACATCTATTCTCCCTATGGTCTACTACACCAGGTTCTCACATCCCTATGTAAGTCAAACAAGCATATCAATGCAAAGAGGCCAAAGTAAACCTCAAGAACTACTTGGATAACTATTCTACAACATAACATAAAGATAGATAATAATAAATCCATCCTAACAATACAACGCATGGAAAACAAGGCAGCAGCTTGATAGGCAAAACTAGACCAAATGGTCAAAACAAGCATACATGGGGAAAACCTCCATAGCATGAAAAAATAAACCCTATTAACAAAATAGAACCTCTATCTAATCAACCAAGGAATATCAAGAAAACATTAGGCCTAAAAAAAAACACACAATACCCCGTTCAAGGGTATTGGGCACTTTTTCACATATAACTCAAAGACTAACTATAGAGAGGCACAAACCACCTACCTCAGTGTTGTAGGATCGTTATGCGTGAACCTAAAGCATTGAATCATACAAGAACAACGTATATCTACAAAAACACTCAAAAAAATCAAATGGGGATAACTTGAGAAAGAGAAGGAATCAGAAAATGAATATTTATCAGAAGGAAGAGCTTACAGAGGCGATCCCAATGCAGTCAAAAACGGTCGATTTGGAGAACAGATGCTCAGTCGGGGGCTCAGAGATGTTCCGTGGCCATACGGTATCTCTCGGTCGAACCAGACCTAGAAGGATATGGTTCTATCCATTAGACATGACCCATGTATGTTTAATGAAAAACAATAAAGTACATGGCATGTACTTTGAAAGTAAACGACATGTACTTGCCTTAACCCGCCCCTATATTAGGCGGTCTCCAGGTCACCATACACAGCTTCGTGTATGGCCGATACATAGCGATCACATGACTACTCTTGGTAACCGAGTACACAGCGTGTACTCATAAATTACACGACATGTACTTAAGACTGACTGAAAATTATTTTTTATTGATAAAACACTTTTAAGGAAAAAGTGAGAAACCGTAAGTTCCAACAAACAACAAACATAGCCCAACAGGAAAAACCAGAACTAACCTGTTCCAAGTAAAAGCAGCAACTGCTAGATCCAAAGAAGAACCGCTCGGCGATCCCATGCAAGCATGGTCCCTCCCGATGGCAAGCCATCCCTCTGATCCAACCACATCCCAAATGGCCTTCCGAGGAAGAAGCAGTGTGCTCTAACCTGCCGAAGCTGATCTGGCCCTCCACCATTTCCACCCACAACATGAATAATAACTCAAAAAAACATTAGTTAGGGAAGAAATAAATAGAATCATTGAAATCCAATTGCATTCTACTGGAATCCATATCCCTAAACAGTTTCTAGGATAAATTGGAAACCTTTAGGAACGGATCCACCCTTATCAGATCCTCAAAAGCAGAGGTCAGGTGGTTCCAGATCTGCATGTACTCCTCAATTCTGAGCAACCCCCTGTTGAAGCCTCCAACTAGAATCGTGTCCTGTTTGTCAACCCACACATACTGTTCTTCATTAAGGTCCACTTCAAGGCTTCGACCCATCATTTTGGCCGCATCCTCCTCCGATGCATTGAGAAACAGCACCTGCTCTGCCACTACATCATCTGAACTTAAAACCAAGTCCGGGGGAGTTCCAGGATGTTCACAGGATCTTATTGGACACCTGACCTTCTTGCCCATCTCCTCCAGTGTCAGTTTCCTTGCTGACCGAGTCCTCAGAGGGGGAGGCAATGAAGAATAATCCTTTCTAGACCTTCTTCTCCTCTTACTCCTATTGTTTCTTGGACCAGACTCATCATCAGAAAACCTCCTACTGACCTCGTCAAATTCTGACTCCCCTCCACCGAGAACACACTCTGGGATAACATGCCCCATGTTCTGTCCTCCCAGAGTGAGTTCGTCAAAACTCCTCCTGTTGATCTTACCTTCCTCAGCCAAGTCAGATGGTTCCAATCTCGGATCCTCTTCATTCAGACCTTCAAACCTGTTGCTCAAGATGACAGGGGGCTGGTTAACAGAAACCACCCCTGGCAACATTCTAGAGCCCGAGCCCCCTGGTTGAAGGTCTCCTAAGGAGGCAGCAGACTTCCCATCCTCCTCCCCTGCATATTCCTTATTCTCCTCCCCCTTCAGTGATAGGGCATGGTTCGAGGAACATGGTTCAGCACTTTCCAAAGCAGCGCTAATCGGGAGGACCTGCTCCGTATCATCTGAGTTTGTTGAAAGGTCGAGACCACGTCCCATGAATTGGTGTCCACCACTGTTAGCATTATCTTGAGTCTGTAAGGAGGGCTCCATTGCCTCCCTACCAACATTATACTCAAATACATTATCCCTGAGATTATCCTGCAGCCTACTATAAATGCTATAGACCGAGGGGTTGTCACCCTGTTTTGCAGCCGGAGCAATGTGTCCATCGACACTGGGCCCATATCCTAATGGTTCGTTATCCCCTTTCGCCAAACCTCTAGCCTTCACAGCATCAAAATTCCGTATACAATTGCATTGGCAGCAAGCCACTGCGTGGCCCAGTTTATGACAAACCGAACAATAATCCATCCAATGATCATAGATCACAGGCTGCTTGCATCGAACCTCCTCAGCAGCTTCAATCCAGATCATCTCCACCGGCGCTCTAGAGGTGTCGACCTCCACGCACATTATTGGATTAATCGGGTGGCTGACCGTGGCTGTACGAGAATCCACACACAAAAAGCGCCCAACCATGTTCCCCAACACACACATAATCGCTTGATTTTGGAATGAAAGTGGAAGCATGGGAAAACTAACCCAGACTGGAATGAGAGGGGAGTCCCGATTCATATGAAAATCGTATGACCATCTGCATAAATGAAATTCATACCTTCCTCACTTCCTGGGAGCAAATGAAAGCGCACGAACCATGTCCTCCGATGAAGAGAAACAAACCATCAAACTCCGCTTATCCAGCAAACCAACAACCGGTTGCAACTGAAGTCTCCAAGATTTGGCAACGAACCTGTCAAAGTCGTCCACCGAAGGTCGAAGCTTCCTGAATCACGCAATCAAGGTTAAATTGAGGAGATTCTCAGCATCCGAAATCTCCCGACCCGAAAGAGGGACCACGGGGTCACCGTTCTGTAAGCCATGAACCTTCTGGCCGATCTGAATCTCAGGGAACAGAGGATACAAATCAGGGTCAGAGAAACGGGCGAAACGGTTCCGCCTCGGGGACAACTTCTCCTCCACCCCCCCTCCGGCTTGCGACGGAGGGGGGAGAGCCGCCGACCCCATTTAGGTTTAGGAGGCCATCAGCTCAAGCTTCCTGAATCGCGAGAATGAGAAAGTCAACATGTACTTAAGAAATTTTTAAAAAAACCTATTTTTCTCAAAAATGACCCGAAATAAAAACATACATGAAAAAAAGATTTGGGTTCTTACAAACTTCCCCCCTTATAGAAATCCAACCCTGAATTTCCCTAGAAAGGCGGAGCATAAGAAGAATCCTTGAAAAGATCTAGCCACTATGATCATACATCGACCTCCCTCTCCCAAGTCTCATCCTGTACTCATCCGTGCTGCCATAACACTCGTACCAGAGGAATAGACCGGCCACAGAGAACCTTCATACTACAGTCAACAATCCAAATAGGATGCTCCTAAATTGAAGCGTCCAACTCTAACTCAACCTCCTCGGGTTGGAAAAAATGAGAAGTGTTTGAGAAATAACGTCAAAGTTGAGAAACATGAAAGACATCGTGCATAGCCCGGTACCTCTGAGGTAACTGCAGCCGATATGCAACCAGCCCGACTCTCTCCAAAACCTCAAAAGGTCCGACGTACCTTAGCTAAAACTTACCCTATCTCCTAATCCACTTGTGCCCAAACCTTGGTGTGACACGAAGGAAAACCTGATCCCCGACCTCAAACTCCATAGGTCATCTCCACTGATCATCATATGACTTCTATTGAGACTGCACAGTAGCCATCCTCTTTCGAATCAACTCTATCATCTCTGTGGTCTCCTGGACAATACGAGGTCCCATCATAACTGTCTCTCTTGCCTCCAGCCAACATAAGGGTGATTAGCATGGCCTACCGTACAAAGTCTCATAAGGTTCCATATGAATAGTTTCTTGAAAACTATTATTGTAGGAAAACTCCACAAGAGGTATTTGCTTATCCCAATAACCTCTAAAATCTAGGATTTATGCTTGAAGCATGTCCTCAAGCACCTGAATCGTACGCTCAGATTGGCCATCTTTCTGGGGATGGTATGCCGTACTCAGAAGTACCTATGTACCCAAAGCCTTCTGTAATCCCTACCAAAAATGAGAAGTAAAAAAACTGTCCTTATCTAAAATAATGGAATGTGGTACCCCATGTAGACATACAATATCTCATATGTACAATCTTCCCAACTCATCAACATTGAAGGTCTCCTTGATTGGAAAGAAGTGAGAAACCTTTATGAGTTTGTCAACGATAACCCATACTGCATCATTTCCTTGAGGTGACTTCGGTAATCCTATCACACAATTCAACACGATGTCATTCCACTTCCACTCAGAAATGGGTAACTACTGTAAAAGCCCTACTGGTCGCTGATGCTCCGCCTTCACTTGCTGACAGGTGGAGCACCTCATGACGAAATAAAAAATATCTCTCTTCATACCTAGCCACCAAAACTGATAGTGTAGATCATGATACATCTTTGTGACACCAAGATGAACTACCCAAACCGAGGAATTAAAGTCCCAAATCAGATCCTCACGTATTTATGCTTACACCCATACACACCCATGAAAACACAAGATCTCATCCTTTCTTATGGTCCATCCATGAATAGGTTCCTCTCCTAACACACCTTCCCATAGGACTAGGCCTTCTGAATCTGATAGCTTCCTCATTCGAACTTGATCAAGTAGAGTCAAGGTAATAGTTATAGAAGAAAGAAATGTATTCCCCTGTCTATCGTGAACCTTTAAATGCATCTTAGAGAACAGATAAATAAGCTTCTACTCACCGCTGGCCTCCTGAACTACCTATATTTAAGTCCTCCTTCTCAACACATCAGCCATAATGTTGCCCTTCCCAGGCATGTAGGCAAGCTCAAAATCAAAGGACTGAAGGTTCTCAACCCAACTTTGATGTCTCAAATTCAGGTCACACTGAGTGAATATATACTTGAAACTTTTGTGGTTGGTGAAAACCACAAAATTCTCTCCTAAAAGATAATGTATCCAATAGCATAAATCATGAACAAATACAGCCAGCTCAAGATCGTGTGTTGGGTAGTTCTTCTCATGTGGCCTCAACTGCTGAGACCCTTATGCAACGAATCCTTCTCCCTGCATAAGCACTACTCCTAGCCTGATAACTAAAGAATCACAGTACATAGTATAACTTTTTCTCAGCTATAGAAAAACTAGTATCGGTACAAATTCAACCTTCCTTTCTGCTCCTGAAAGGATGACTCACAAGAATCTAACCATAAATACTTTGCACCTTTCTTAGCCATGCCCGTTAGTGGTACTGCTAATCATGAAAAGTCTTTTATGAAATTTCGGTAGTATCCATCCATCCTTAGAAATCTTCATACCTCAAAAACATTCTTTATCTGCACCCAGGAAACTATAGCTCTCACTTTCTCTGGGTCTACTGATACTCCAGTCTCTGAGATAACATGACCCAATAAGTGAATCTAGTCCATCCAAAAGTGGAATTTTGAGATCTTAGCATATAACTGATGTTATATCAGTGTACTTAAAATGATCTCAATATGGGCTGCATGGTCATGTCGAGTAAGAGAGTACACCCAGATATCGTCGATGAAAACCACCACGAAAGAATCCAAGTATGGATGGAACACTTGGATCATCAGAGCCATGAAAACAGCAGGCATTCTTGTGAGACCGAATGACATAAAAACATACTTATATAGACCATAACTACTCTGAAAGGATGTAATAGGAATATCAGATGGTATAATGCACAACTGATGAGAACCGGATCTCAGGTCAATTTTCAAGAATAGTCGGGCTCCTCAAAGCTAATCAAAGAGATCATCAATCCTCGACAAAGGATATAGGTTCTTGACCGTTAACTAGTTCAGATTCCGATAATACACACAAATCATGAGGGTACTGTCTACCTTCTTCACAAACAGGATATGTGAACCCCAAGAAGAAGTACTGGGTTAGATGAAACCCTTTGTTTGCAACTCCTCCAACTACTTCATAATCTCCTGTAACTCTGGTGTAGCTATCTTATAAGGAGGAATGGACACCAGTGCCGTTCTAGGCATGGGCTCTATAGAAAAGTTCACCTCTCACTTTGGAGGAAAATCTGAAAAGTCCTCTAGAAATAAATTCCTGAAACGATCCAGCACTGGAGGAAAGTACATCTATGAAGTCCCATGGTCATCTAGATATAAACTATCAATCTGGGTTGTAACTCCTCCCAAACCATGATGCTCAGGCCCCGCTCTGCTCGCACGGACACCCCATTCACCCTTATAAAGAAACTATCTACCTTCTGGTGATGTGAAACTCACCCTATGATAATAAAAATTGATAACAGCCTGGAAGGGAACCAACCAATCCATTCTAATAATGAAATCATAGACTATATTCTCTAGGATATAGAGATCCCATAAAAAGTGAAACCCACCAACCTCAAGAGGGCACTCCTTTCACTATTGTACACTAGCTGTTCTTGTCCCCAACGGCATGTCTAACATCAAGATATCAGTAGATGAAAATACACAGAGCCCAAGGCTCTCCACGATAACAACATATATAAAGCAATGGGAAGACTCTATATCGAAAAGAGAAGAAGCTAAAACTGAGGCAACTAGGATCATACCTCAAACTGTAGAGGATCCGAGATCTTTCTCCTGCTAGGTGTGCTCCACAACAAAATTCTAACCTACACCGCAGCCCTATGACCCTGACTGACCACCCTGAGCTGATCCGCCTTATTGTCAATGGAATTCTGGTGACTGGCTACCTCAGCCACAACCTCCACCTTGGCCCGAACAGCCGGATGAACTCCAGTTCCTAGATTGAGGAGAAACTGGTGGTGCTGCTCCTGAATGAGAAGTCATAGAAGAACCCCTATCACCTTTTTCTGGTGAGAAGAACTGATAGAAGTGCTGAATATGGCCCATATTACCGCATTATCGACACTCCACTGGGTCTCTCGGGAAATGCGACCTCATATTCCCACTCTTCCCGCACTGTTAGCACACCACTTGGCTACCAGAAGAAGTGTCATGCCTCCTCGAATCCCCGTGGGTAGAATCCCATTGACACTTCCTACTATCAGTAGGAGGGATACTAACTCTGGATGTTGAAAAACCCTGGCTCACAACTCCAGAATCCCTCAGATTGCGCTATGTGATCAGCACCTGGTTGACAATAGAAGTGATAGACTTAAACCTGAAGATATTAAATTGAGATCAGATGTCGTATCTTAGACCATCCTCAAACTTTTTTCTTGGAATAACTCATCACCTCCTAGAATAGGCATGATGAACTACAACTAAATAAAGCAAGAAGAATAATCCATAACAGAAAGAGTACCCTGCTCCAGACTCATGAACTCTCGGGCTCTATTGGACCTCAATGTCTCTAGATAGAAGTTGTCGTAGAAGGCATGCTGGAACTCATCCTAGGCCATGACTAGCTGGTGTCCCAGTTGTGAGATCACATCCCACCATCTCTTGGAGGAATCCCAAAGAATATACGTAGCGAGCTTGAACCTTCCCTCCGGAGGCATCTCTAGGTTCTTAAAGATAGAAAGCATGGCCTCTAACAATGACTATATAGCCTGCGATCCTCCTTCCCGTAAGAAAGTGGGAGGATGATACTGCTGGAAAAATCACATCATCTCTACCATAGATGGGGTAGGATGCAGTACTCTGTGGAAGGTCTGCATGAACCTCATAAAGCCCTCTCAGAACTGTGCATCATCACCTGTGTTCATAATAACGGCTGGTTCCAAGACTGGTACAACTAAAGGATCTGTTGTAAGTCCTTGATTAGCCATGTCTGGTGTTTGATTGTTGATCTATAACTGGCGTAAAACCAGAGGACATCTCGGTGGCATGACTCTGCAAGGTCAAGCGCACACCTTAGATCAAGATTATCAAGGACTGAAAACTGGAAGTGCAATAAGGGAATAGGATAAATAAAGCATTCAAGTTATTCAAAACAAGGATACACATTGTGTATATTTAACTACATGGTGCGTTCCCTTAATCCTTTCACATGGGAATGTATTTCTGCCAAACTGGTCGTGTAACACCCCAAACACATGGTGTGTTGTCCTGACACACGACGTGTACTAGAATCCACTTCCCCTGCCTGAGCCCTTATACATGACTAAGCTACATGGTTCTCCAAGAACAAGACTACATGAAATGTTTGTGCCAGACATGGTGTGTACTAGATTAGCTTCACTGACTTGTGTTGTTAGTGACACGGCCGGATACACAGATCATACTACACGGTGTTTTCCAGACGAACATGGCATGTACTAAAGGATTTACACTGACCTGTGTTGTTAGTTACATGGCCAAATTCTAGGGATTACACTACACGACACATTCAAGACTGAAACGACACGTATTGATTAAGTTTTTATCCATCTGTGTCGTTAGTCACATGGGAAGACACATATTCTAAACACACGGCGTGTATGTCTAGTACACGGAGTGTCCCACCAAAATTTTCCCAACCCCGTGTCTCTGCCCACATGGCCAGTGACATAGTTAGAGACTACACGGCATGTACATAGAGTACACAACATGTACATAGAATAAATGACATGTGCTTAAGAAAAACAGTTTCTTCCTAAATAGAAGAACACATGGCGTGTTTTCAAAACTACAAGGTGTGTATTCTAGGTTTTTTCAGATAGTAAGCCTCAAAAACTACTCCGGATGCCCAAAAAATAGTGAAATGGACATTAAAGTTCCAAATTCCGATTCGTGAGGGCCCATACTCCCCGCGAATCAAATCTTGGCATCTCTTACATGTCATATACAAGAAAAAAGGCAATGATCCACCAAATTCCAATCCATGAGGGACCATAACACCTCAAAAACCAAATTTTGGAATTCATTCAAACAAAACTTTACACAAATCAATACCCTATAAAACAATAGGTACTTTATCAAGGAATCTATCACAACAACATGCATATCCAGCACAACATCTATCACAACAACATGCAATCGATAATGCACCCTAAATGGCATTGCAATAATGTACGACATGTGATTCCTATAAAGTGCCTATATGATGCATGAGATGGAATACCCTCATCTCATCAGGTTGTAATAGAAATAGAACCCCAATAATATTAACAATAACAGCACAAAGCATGTGAATCACCCAACAGTGAAATCAAATCAACCGTAAAATTGAAAAACCAAAAAATTTCAATATACGAGGTAAATTGTCATTCCCCTATACATGAGTTAGCTACTCCTGGGCACAAGTTATTACCAAGCACCAATTTCCATCCTATCCCTAACTATAGGCTCCAAACAGTAAGTCAAGAAGAAAAGAACGCCTCTGATACCAATTTATAATGTCTTGGTTCTGGAAGCCACCCAGAGACGCCCCATACCTAGTCGGTCACATGGCCTTAAGCGCATTTCCCCAAACACCAGAGGTTTCCGACTAGAAGTGAGGGCATTGGGTGTGATAGTGGAGAAACTATGACCTCATTGGCAGAGTAACGCAGTGGAAGTAAAACAAATATCCAATAGCAGAAGCAATAAACATACCAAACTACAGTAAAAAGTGGAAGACTGATGTAAGAACAACTAGAGAACACATATATATAACTGATGCATGATACATATGTCTAGGAAAGTATCTAAACAAGTCACAATGCTGAAATAAAATACTAAACCAAAGTACAAAGGAAATTAATAAATAGCTACACAACATCGCAAGCCTAAGCTTCAGCCCATGCTCTCCAGCTCAAACGCAGTCAAGTACCTAGAGTATAAGGGAGATTTCCCTTATCTATACCTGCAATAATATAATATGTTTGGGCCTAAAAGAATGACCCAAATAGGGTGTGAGACTAAATCCCAGTAGGTAACCATCACAAGATCTGTGCCTAATAGTCAGTGAATACATATGGTAGGCAATAAGCAAGAAAAGAAGCAGTAAACTAGGAAGTACTCAAAGGTAAACAATTCCATAATTTCAAAGCATTTAGTTCTTCATAGCAAGTGAATAGCTAAACACAAGTAGGTAACCCTCTACAAATTACTCATAGCCTAACCCCTCTGGTTCAACCACACAACACAAGCATCACAAGTAACCCTCTAGGTAGTAAACACAACCTCACCTCTCTTATTAAACTTTAGTAAAGACTCTCTGGGAAAGCACTCTTCGTCAATTCACCCTATAGTCTCATATCGGTAATTAAAAGGTGCTATGTGGAAGCACTTAAATCTCATTCCCCCTGTGGCCCATGTAGAGGAACTACAGACACTCTGAGGAATCGGTTACGTCAATTCCTCCTATGGTCTCACATTGAAACAATAATAACGGATGCTCTGGAGAAGCCCTTAGGTCTATTCTCCCTATGGTCCACTACACTAGGTTCTCACACCCCTGTGTAAGTCAAACAAGCATAAAAATGAAAAGCAGAAAAAGTAAACCTCAAGAACTACTTGGATAACCAGTCAAAAACATATCAACAAGATAGATAATAATCACTCCATCCTAACAATACAAGGCATGGAAAACCAAGCAACAACCTAACATGCAAAACTAGACCAAACGGTCAAAACAAGCATACATGGAAAAAACCTCTATAGCATGGAAAAATAAACCCTATTCACAACATATAACCTCTATCCAATCAACCAATGGATAGTAGACAAACATTAGGGCCAAAACATAACCATGCAAAAACCCCGTTCAATGGTATTGGGTGCTTTTACATATATAACTCAAATAATAACTACGGAAAGGCACAAACCACCTACCTTGGTGTTGAAGGATCTTTATAAGTGAACCTAAAGTCTTGAATTGTCCAAGAAAACTATAGATCTATAAAAATTCCCAAAACTCTGAACTGAGGATAACTTGAGAAAGGGAAGGAATCAGGAAACAAAGCTCTAGAAAAAGGAAGAGATTAAAAAGGAGATCCCAACACAACTGTTGGTGGTCGATTCAGAGAACAAATTCTTGATTGTAGGATCAGATAAGTTCTATGGTGTATGGTATCTCTTGGTCAAAATAGACCTAGAAATAGATGGTCTTGTCTGTCAGACGTGACCCCAGAACATTTAATGGAAAAAAAGAAAGTGCATGACGTGTACTTTGAAAGTACATGATGTATACTTGTCTTAACCAGACCCCACATTAGGTAGTCTCCAGGTCACCATACACGACCGTGTGTATGACCGTTACACGGCCATCACCCACGGTATCCAAGTACACGGAGTGTACTCATAAAGTACACAATGTGTACTCATGAAATTTCAAGAAAAATCTATTTTTCTCAAAAACGACCAGAAATAAAAACATACCTGAAAAGAAGATCTGAGTTATTACAAGTTTCTAGAGAGTGAGACTTACAGAGTTTGTATTTTTTTTTATAAAATGGCAAATGGTAGGCGTCACAAGAACCAACCAGAGGAAGCTACAAAGAATGTAATTGCACCTGAGACATAGGTGAACCAAGATCTGGTCTAGAGTATCATCCAAGCATTCCAAGCTATGGACACCGGGAACCGGAAGGATGAGCCAAGGCATGTAGATCACTCCATCTTGTTCATGAAGTAGAATCCACCCATCATTAGGGGTGATTCTGAACCCAAAAAAGAGGAGGTGTGGATGAGTAGGATGAATCGTATCTTCAATTTCATCGGCACACCATCAGAGATCAAAGTCAAGTTGGTGAATTATATACTCAAGGATCTTTCATGCCAGTGGTGGGATTTAGTGGTGTAGTCTAAATTGGATGAAGGAACTACATGGGTGGATTTTGAGTAATTGTTCAACAAACAATTCTATCCTCACATGTTCAATATCCATAAAAAGACAAACTTATTCAGCCTAAAACAAGAGACTATCTATATCAATGATTATGCATATAAATTCATGAATTTAGTGTGCTATGAACCATAAGTTGTGGAAAGTGTATCTTTAAAGGCACACATCTTTGAATTGAAGCTATGGTAAGATATTCGATCAAAGATTTTAGTGCTATGTTTTAATGATTATACAGAGATGGTGAAAAAAGCAATTGTGGCTGAAGATGATATATTGGGATCTATGGGAGGAGGTATGATAATACCTATAAGGAATGGTGGGAAATCCAATGCTGGGAGCAAGAAAAAGAGAGACACCTATTTCCAGGGTGGGAGAGGGAATCAAAATCTGACAGCCAGATTAGTGAACCTTCCTCCACGACCCAAGAGAAAAGTTGGCTATTTCCAATGTGGTTCTCTTGACCACATAGAGTGAGATTGTATGAAACAACCTAGAGCATTCCATAACTACAAGAAGACGTGGAATCTTCAGTGCTATTGTCGTGGTGATCCAAGTTCAGGTGCTTGAGACACTTCTCATGCATCACAAGAATCATATGATTCTACAGGATGAGGACAGTAGAATCAGTCACGTTAATAGAGTAGAGATAGCCATGGTGATTCTAGAAATACCATGACTCCCCAAATTGGGCAATCTCAGTAAGGAAACAAGGAGAACATTGTAGTGACGATGTAATTTTATGGAGTTGAGAAGATGATTGTCGATGATCAGGCTGGACCATCTATGGTGTGATATACTATTTTTTTGAATTTTACCCTTGTGCAAGTGCTCTTTGATACTGGTGCATCACATTATTTCATTTCTTCTCATGTTGTTTATTTTATATGTTTAAAGTTGTAAAATCTGTCTTATTTTTTAAAATTAAAAAGTCCTCTTGGGGAAAGAGAATGTCAAGCCTTTGTGTGTAGAGCATGTGCTATAACTGTTGATGGAGTTGAGCTTAAATGAGACTTCTTAACATTGGACATGGATGTATATGATGTAATCTTGGGTATGGATTGGTTGTCAACATTCAAGGATCACATCAACTAATATGGATAGACTATTTATTTCACCACTAAAGATAGAAGCGGGCATATATCCAGAGGATAATAGGTTGTAAAGATAGGTGAAAAGAGCTTGTTGGAACCAATAGTGGGAACAATACCTTATCAGTTGGAAGCGTTGACTTTGGAATCAACAGAAGAGATTGAAGAAAATATTTTTCTATTAGTTGTGGATCAATTTCCAGATGTCTTTCCCAATAACTTTTCAAGGTTACCACGTCTAAGGGAAGTGGAGTTTACGATAGATCTCTTTCCGGGGACCAGTCCTATCTCCCATCCTTCTTATAGGATGACACCAATAGAGTTATGGGAATTGAAAGTGCATTTGGGGGAGCTGGAAAGCAAGGGTTTCATTTGGCCAAGTACATCTCTGTGGGAAGCACCGGTCTTGTTTGTGAAGAAAGAAGATGGAACTCTTCAGCTATGTATTGATTATCATAAGCTTAACCATGTTATGATAAGGAATAGGTACCCACTTCCACGAATTCATGATATATTAGATCAATTGAGGGTATCTTAGTGATTCTCTAAGATTTAATTGCGATCAGGATACCACCAATTGCGAGTTCAGAAGAAAGATATTCCAAATACAACATTCAGAAGCATATATGACCACTAATAATATATAGTCATGCATTTTGGTCTAATGAATTCACCAATGGTATTCATGGATTTGATGAATCGTATATTTCAGTGATATCTGGACTCTTTTGTTGTGGAGTTTGTGGATGACATCTTAGTGTATTCAAAGACAAGGGCTGGCCATGGGGAACACCTGGAAATAGTGTTAAAAATTTTGTGAGATCACCATTTTTATGCCAAATTATAGAAGTGTAATTTTTGGATACATGAAGTATTTTTTCTTGAACATCTGATTTCTGAGAAAGGAATTTATGTTGATCTTGAAAATATAAAAGCTATTATATCATGGAAACCACCAAAGAATGTCTTCGAGATTCAAAGTTTTCTTGGTCTAACTGGCTACTACCGATGCTTTTTTCATGATTTATCATGACTAGATTCACCAATGAAAACTATGACAAAGAATAATACTCCATTAGAATGAAAAAAGGAATGCCATAAGTCTTTCTAGGAGATAAAAGTTAATATTACATTGGCACCTATCTTGATTTTTCTAAAATCTTAACAGGGGTATATGGTGTACTGTGATGCTTTAGGATCAGGGTTGGGATGTGTTCTCATGCAAGGAGACCATGTCATGGATTATGGTTCAAGGCCGTTGAGGGTGCATGAGAATAATTACCCAACACATGATTTGGAGTTAGCTGTAGTTATCCATGCTTTGAAAACATGGAGACATTATATCTTTGGTGAGAAATTCACTGTGTTTATGGATCACAAAAGCTTGAAACATATTTTATCATAGTGAGATTTTAATATTAGTTAAAGGAGTTGGATGGAGTATCTCCAGATGTTTGAATTTGACTTGATGTATGCACCCAGAAAAGGGAATTCAGTGGCAGATGCATTGATCAAAAAGTCATATGCTCAGTTGGAAAAGAAGCTTCAGATGAATGAAAGTTAATGTCAGTCCTTGGCAACATGCATGTAGAATGTGAAGATTGAGGTTATGTAGCAGTTTTCTTTTTAGCTATGCTTGTTCCTGATTTGGTAAATATGGTCAAAGAGGCATAAACATCTGATTCAGAATGTCCAGTTATGAGTTCAAAACTAAATGATAGGGAGACCATTGAGGGATGGAAAATTTATGGGAGTTCAGTTTTGTGTTTTAGAGATCAGATGGTTGTACCTATGAATATCATGAACAAATCCTTCATGCTTACCACTATTCGATAAGGGATGTACATATAGGTACATAGAAGATGTATAAGGTGTAGAAGGCACAATTTTGGTGGAGCGACATAAAAAGGAAGGTTGCAGAGTTCGTCTTGGAGTGCTTAACTTGGCAACAGGTTAAAGTAGAGCACTAGAGACTTGTGGGCATGTTGTAGTCTTTGCCTACTCCAGTGTGTAAATGGGAGTAGATAGTGATGGATTTTTTATAGGTCTTCCAAGAATGGTTTAGAAACATGATGCCATTTGGGTGATAGTAGATCAACTTAACAAGTTAGACCATTTCATCCCTATTTGTGAAACTCATATGGTGGAGGATCTGTCAAAAATTTATATCATAGAAGTGGTGAAGTGCCATGGAGTACTAGTTTCAATTATGTCGGATAGAGATCCAATGTTCACATCTCATTTTTGGAAATCCTTATAAAAAGACCTTGAGACTCAGTTGACTATGAGTACAACATATCATCCTAAGAAAAAAGACCAGTCTGAGAGGAAGATACAGACATTGGAAGATATTTTGTGGGCTTGTGTAATGGATTTTGGTGTCTCCTGAGAAGATCATATACCCTTGGTGGAGTTCTCATATAATAAAAGCTATCACACTTTAATACATATTGTTTTGTTTGAAGCACTGTATGGGCATCCTTGTCGTTCTCCATGGTTTTGGGTGGAAATGGGTGAGACTTCATTAGTTGGGATAATCCTTGTCCAAGAGACAAAGGATAAGATCCAATTGATTGGAAAGAGGATGGATATGCATCAGAGTCATCATAAATCATATGAAGATCACCGTCGAAGACTGTTTTCATTTTCTTTGGTTGATCATGTGTTGTTTAGAACATATCTAAGGATTGGAAACCATCATTTTTTGAAGCAGAGAAAGTTATCTCCTCGATATATAGACACTTCTGAGATACTATAATAGGTTAGAGAGGTGGAATATTTTCTAGAATTACCACCATGGTTCAGTTCAGTGCATAATGTGTTCCATGTATCCCAGTTGAAAAAGTATCAGCCTGATCCTGAACATGTGATCAGATGAGATCACATTGACCTAGATCAGGATGCTTCATTGATACATATCCCAGTGTGGATTGTGGATAAGAAAGAGAAAGTATTTCATGGAAAAAATCCTCAGTTTTGTGTAGGTTTTATGGTAGTATGTTCAGATTTAGAAAGAGACTTAGGAACACAAGAAGGAAATGAACGAGCAATGACCAGAACTCTTTTAGGGCAGTGATGGTTTTTTACTTTTTGAGAATAGAAAAACAATGGTGGGGAGAGTGTAGTACCCCCAGTTTCTTGTTTTTTACATCCTGTTACATTGATCTAGTAATTTTTCCACCTTTTCTATGTTCCCTTTCAGTTAAAAATCCTTTTATGTGATTTTTCTAGGCTTACTGCAGAATGAAGAACTAGTGCACGCCATGTACCTAAAGTACACACTATGTACTTGGAGGTAGTTTCAAGTCATGAATGATGATATCATGTTATGAGATGGTACAAGTTGTTTATATTAGTTACAAGTAATGTACATTAGTTACAAGTCGTTTAGGGGATAAATATCATTTTTTACCCGAGGTGACAGGTTTTTCGGCATACTTATCCAACATGACCTTCACATCTTGACCAGGGGGTACACATTGTGACCTGGCCCACGCCCAGCTTAAAGTCACACATTTAGATGTTTTCTCAATCTATTCTTTCTAGATCTCTTATCTCTCAACCCTAGACTCTCCCTAGGTGATTTTCAGAGGCACCCCTTCTTCAGGATCGATCCGATTAGCTTTAGATCTTTATTGCATCTGCGACACATCTCTCCGAGTAAGTTTTCTATTTGATCTACTTCTCCTATCCTCTTGGTTCTAATATCTATGCACATTATAAGTATATCTAGGTTTTGTTTTCCAAATAAGTTGAGATTTGTCTTTGTTGTTGATTGAAGAAGGGATCTAAGGCTATTTCTTTGATGAATCAACCTGGTTTTTGTGAGCATTATTCATCCTTTGTTTGGTTTCATCAAAACCTATGAGGTATGTGGCTTCACTCTCAACTCCTCTTAGTAGAACTGATTGGAATGATTTTAATTGAATGTATAGTTCTGAATTTATTGTGACTTTACTGTTGAACACTTTTAGAAACCTTCTTGAGTGACGGTTTGTGAATTATAGAAAATTGGGTTAATGTGGAAAGTGATTTTGTTCTTACCTTTTAAATAGAGATTTTAAAAAGGTAATTTTCTGAAATTTTGGCACATGAATTGGATTAGATGTTTTAAATAAAATGGAAAGTTTTATTGAAATGAAATTTTTCTTTGAAATTGGTTGTTTTTTGGTTTTCTATAAAAGTTCAGTTTTATTGAAGTTGTTTATTTTGGTAATGGAAATATTTGGCATACATGGTGTTGGTTTGAGTTTAAGATTAATAGGACTTGAATAGGGGACGAGTACCATTGGGGTATAAGGTACGTGACCCTATATTGGGGAAGGTGTTAGTGGGACACAAAGTGATTGTACAAGAGACTTCTCATGAATATGGATCTGTCGAACAAAGCATTCATGTGTGGGTGTGTTGTGAACTATGGAATGGGTATGCCAAAAGGATAATCATAATTTCTTTATAAGCCTTGATTAGTTATTTTATGGAAAATAACTTATTGAAATTTGGTTTCATTTACTTTTGTTTTCACTTGGTTACAATTGGTTTTTTAACTTGTTTATATTTGGTTATAAACTATTTTGGTAAATTGTTTTATATAAACTGTTTTATATAATGTGATAATTGTTCTATCCTAGTGGCGTGAGTAGTTAAGTCATTAGGAAAACCTACTAAGTTTTATACTCACCCCTACTTTGTAACTTTAGTGTTTTTTCAAATGATACCTTCCAGGACATGGGAAAAGGTAAAGTATCACACTTCTTTAGCACTGTGTCGTGATACTTCGGACTACTTGGTGACTTTGGAGCATAGATCTTTTAGGGAAAGGATTCTTGTTGTCATATTGGAGTTTATTCATTGTCTTTCTACTATTTACTTTGATCTTGGTTTGTCTTCCGCTATACTATACCTTGGATGGTAGTTTTAAAGAGAATTATTTGAAATTTCTTAGTTTATTTCATGCATTATATAGTGAGCTATTTTTGGATAGTTTTTTTGGTTTTTTGTTTTTAGAAATTAAAGGGTAAATCATCCCCCACTTTCTTTGAAACCCTTTGGAATTTATTTCCAACCTTTGGCATCTTGGGGATGTCACTTAAGGCGAAGTAATGACTTGTTGTACTCTCAAGACAATGAGAATTAGTGGGTCATTATGTGATGAAATATATATATTTAAAACTTTACCACTTCTTTACTCTTTTATATGATTTAAAATGCACACTAAATCACTTATATATCATATAGAGTCATAAATTCTAGTTCTTTGTTATGTTCTAATTGAAAAAAAATACAATAACATAAACTATGTTTCTGAAATTATGCATTTAATATATTTATAAAATTTTAAAAGGTACCTAATGAATCAGAAATAAAAAATGCTAAAATAATTATTAGATACATAAAAAAGATTGCATATTGTGGTCTTCTATATAAAATAGGTAAAAGGATAGATTTATTTGGATGCACTAATGCTGAATTTGAAAGAAACATCGATGATATAAAATAAATATCAGGTGTTAAATTTTTCTTATAAATAGTTATGTGATTTGGAATTGTAAGAAATGAGATTAAGTAAAACTAATTATTAAAAAAATAAATATTTATATAAAGGAGAAGATAAAATATTTGAAAGTGAAAATTGAAAAACCATTGATAATTATCTATCATAATCAAAGTATTGTAATTTTTTATAAGAACTTAGTGCAACATTCAAGGTCAAAACACATTAATATTAAATAATATTTTATAAAATAAAAGGTTGAAAAAAGGATAATGAGACTAGAATATATTTCAATATTGAATCATATTGTAGTTATATTCATAAATTCTCTGATAAAGGATAAAATTAAAGTGATAAGTCTAAAAATAAATGTTTACTAATTCCCTCCTACTTAAGGTATGGTGGAAATTACGCACTTTTCTTTAAATATTTTCATCAGAATAGAATTATAGACATAAATTATGTGACAATTTTTTAAATTAATTATTTTTGATGAATCAAAAATGTAATTATTAATAAAATTGAGAGTTATGAGTTTGGATGATTGAATATAAAGAGTGTACACACTCAATTTTATAAGCTATAAATTACATATCACTAAGGAAGGAAATTATCTCAAAAAATTACTTTATATATTCATGTGGTATTAATAAGTTTTATTTGAGGGGAAAGACTAAAAATTATTGGTATTTATTTAAATCAATAAAAAATATATAGGCGGAGATTAAATAAACAAAGGAGTTTTGTGAATAATGGTTATATTTGATCTCAATATCATTTGAGAAGCAAAAAATACACATGGAATGTTTTTGAGATCATTTGACGTGATTGAATAAGTTTAATGGAAGTTTCAAGTTACCGTATTTGTGAGATATAAAATTTAAAAAATTGTATATTCAAGTCTAAAAATATCAAATAGTTGTGTAATATTAAATTCTTTTTTACATAAGTGATATTTTGAAGTTGAACTAATCATGTATGTTTGAATATAATTTTCAAAAAATCATCTAAGTTTGAATTGAAATGATATCAGGCTATATAAGATTGAATAAAAAATTTTAAAGTTCATATAAGAATGTTATGAGCATGTTTAAAATTGGTCAATGGTTTTTAAATATTATGTGTGATTGAATTGAATTTTATGAGGCTCGTGTATGTGAGAATCTGGGCTATGTAATATTAATCATATGATATATAAGAGTTATTTATTTAAAAACCACAAGAATTTTTAATTATTTTCAATATTAATTTCATGAAATATAAATGGAGTAAAATATTAAAAGATTATAAAAATTTTTTGAAAGATATTTTTGTATATTTAAATTAGAATATTTGTTTCCATTGTTTTCAATAAATGTTGTGTGATTTCTCAAAAGATTTTAAATAGAATTGACTGATATTTTAAATGGTGATTCCAAAAAAATAAATTCATTGGATTTATAAAATTAAAAAAAATAGAAACTATCTATATAATAAATAATTAGGTTTTTAAAAATATTGAGATCAATAAGTAGAAATAAGGTGTATGATGGATTAATATGACACTATTTTGGATTTTATACATTAAAAGAGAATAACATAATCATTAAAAAATATATAAAGGCTCCTGTTAAGTTGATGATCCGAAATTTATTTTATGTAAAGGAATCTGAATTACTTTACTATTTATATTTAACTCTTAACATGGAAGAAGATCTATATATTGATGATAAAGAATTATAAAGTTTTGTGAATAGTTTTTTGGGTTTTTTAAATCATTACAATTATAAGGAATCCTATATAAACCATCAGGATATAAAAAAATATTGGGAAATATAACCACCTTATGATATCAAGTATTAATTTGTGATTTATATTTCACCAAACATAGTATTAATGTAGTTACCAAATTTATGGGTGAACCTTGAAAAAATTAAGCTTGTCTTATGTTATTTTTTATTTTCTACATATGGGTGATGGTGTATTTAATAATTTTATAAGATTTATATTTTAAGTAGTCATAAAGTTTGGTTTTTAAAATGAAATTCTAAGACTAGTTAGAAATTATTAAAAATAACCTTCTCATTGTTACTAATTAATTATTTCTTGGAACCTCAAACATTTAAAATGATATTTTTAGGGTCATTGTCTCTAAAATCAGTTTTTGAAAAAAATGGTTTTTTAAATTGAGTGATTTTAAAATATAATATCGAAGGGGAAATTGGTTTATTTCAAAATATAATATTCATCGGTTTTAAGCCAAGGGCATTAGGTGTGTGGAGTTGAGATGTGATTCTTTTTTATTGGTTTATAAAATAATTGTTTTATTGGTGTTTTTAAATTACTATAAAGAGATGTTGTTTTATTAAATGGTTTGGTATTATTGATTAAGTTTAACTGATTCCTCATTTTAAAATCATTTATTATAATGTATTCTCTCCCACTTGATGATTTCCTTGTATGTATTCTTTTATATATGATAAATATTTTTCTATATGTGAAGCTTTCCCTTGGGTGATAGGTTCATTATATTAGGCTGAGGTATCCAATGAGTCTTTAATAAACCATTGATTCGGGGGACCTTAGAGGTTCTTAATTACATTGTGTTATAATTTAGAACACTTTCTTTCATTGATTACATAGAGTTGGGTTGTTGGATATAAATGTGAATTTTATAATAGATATCATATAGTTTGTAATTAGAGTGTGTTATAACCTTGGGATGGTATGAAATTACTTATATTTACTAAATGATAGGTGATAGAGTTCACCTTTAACCTTGGGCTGTGATTTATATATTGTGGGTTACACCCAATGTAGTTTTCATTTATAAATAAGGTCAATTTTAGAGAGATATCCTATTAGTTCCAAACTCACACCATGATACCTTGTTAAGGTAGTTAGGTTATTCAAAAATTCTCCTTTAAAATATATATTTTTCCTTATTACAAGAAACATATATTCAAACATTTTTCATATATAATTCGTATATATAACAATTTAAATAGAATAAATCTTCAAAAATATAGAGCATATCAGATTTACCTAGTAATCCTAAATGTAATACATCAAAATATAATGTATAAAGTAAGGTGCTAGTGTACCAATTAATTACTATTTTATTATAGTTATAAGATTCAGTCAAGGGAACTCCAAGCCCAAAATCACTACCTTAATAATTTTTAGGATTTCTCACTGCATCAAAAAGAAACACTCTCTCTTCATCTCTTAACAAAATATTGTGAGAATATTAAAAAAATATTGTATTTCAAGATAGTGAATAACCAATAATAAATTATAAAATAACACCAATATTGTAAGGGTGTGTCCTCTTTGGCATGTACATATAATAAACCTCACTTTCATTGATCTTCAATCTCAAGAGTTATAGATTTTCAATAAAATAAAAAAATGAAAACAATTTCTCTCTTATTTTGATAAAATATACTCAATAATCATTATCTTTATACTCACCAAAAAATGAATTATGTTCTACAGAATATTTTATAAAGAAATGATAAATAAAATCTTCACAAAATATAACCATATTCTCAATTAGATTTTATCTTGTAAAAATATCACATTCAATTTATCAAATATTGAAAAAATTATTTCATTTAAATTTCCATATTTTTTGTTTATTATTCTCTTTAAATATTATATTATTTTCTCTATTTAATTTTTCTATATAATATGTTTTAGAAAAATTTGAGAATGAACCCATGATTTTATTCTGTCACCATTGATGTGACTCTATAACACTATATTTTACTTACATGAGTTTTAAAATTTCATTTTACTCTTACATAGAACCCAATCTCATTTATATAGATATTTGAAAAATAAATTCAATCATACATGACCAATTAAATATTTAGTTTAAACTTAAATAGATAGTTAAAATTTAATGAAACACTTATGTAGTTGGAATTTAATCTTACTCATCCTGTTGACCTTAGAATATTTAATTACATAATATTCATTTCAATTTATTAATTATTACACATACATTTTTAATCCAATGACTCATATACATAGCTTGTAAAAATTTCATTTTTCATTTATGTAGTAACTTTTCATTCATTACAGATTTTGAAAAATTATCACTATTCCAACAAAGTGACTACACACTTTTACAAATTTCACCAAGAATCAAGAACTCACACACCTATTAAAAATAAATTCTTTAACTAAAAAATAATTTTGATAGAGAAAAAATAATTTTGATAGCCAAAAATTAATTTTGAAAATGAATGCAACCAATATATCAATAATTGATTCACCAATTCCAAAAATTCCCCCTTTGAATTATTTTGTCAACATTTTTAGCCATATGATTCAAAAAAAACTTTATCCTATAGTATAAATATTCTTAAATATATTATAAAAAAGTTATTTAATCATATAAATCTTATTAATATCAATTTATTTTATCTAAGAACATCCCCCCTTTTGAAATACTTAAACCCTCTTTCTTCAAAGACTTCAAATTATAAACACTTTGGAACTATTCTCCCACTGAATCATTGAATTGTTCTCCCCCTTTGACACTCAAATAAAAATATTAGATAAATAGTTTTTAATCACAAAGAAGTCTTAAATGGATAATAAATCTCTATAATTTTCTCTAAACTCTCTTGTGTCTCAGTTCAATGTGAGGAAAAAAGAAAAATGATTTTAAAACATGTTTGAAATAATTAACTAAATTATACTCATAGTGATATATTTTAAGCTCATACACCACTTTTCTGAAATATACCTAATATTCCTTGTATTTCCTTATTATAATCCCCATGGGTCATATCACTCCATTAATTTTTAAATAGCTATAACCAAATGTGAGAAAAAAATAGGGAGAAGAGTTCCTTCCAAATATCTTGAAGTTAAGGGATATAGTTTAACACCAAGGTAAAACCTGTGCTTCTAAAATATAGGTATTGTGTTTTCCCTACTAGGTTAATTACCCTAAGGGAGAGGGAGGGGTGAATGAGGGAATATCAATGTAAAATATTTTCTACTTTTTATCTTGTTTTATCATTAAATAAAATTATCTTCTCTTTTTTCTTACAGTAATATATAAACTATAATGAAAACATGTAAGAGACACAGTAATTTTTATTAGTTCACCCAAACTGGGATAATACAAGGAGTATATAAAGGTAATATTCCAATCTCTCATAATCAATAAATTGAACTAGTCTTGTAATGTTTAGAGTGAACTCATTATCCCTCCCAGTTTATAACCACTCACCTTTTGAAATCTCACTACTCTCTTTTCTAAAGTGTATTAATTATTCCTTTAGTATAAGCCTCTAATAAGTTAAATCACTTTTTATTACTCTATAGTTTCCATGTCAAGAAGAACTTTATTTATACAAATGATAAAATACAATTTACCGCAATTTTTTTCGGTAATTCTAATGAGTTTCTCTCAACTCAATTTCATGCAACCTTTCTAAACTTTCACACAACTATCTAATTTTTTGAAACTTCACACATTCACTAAACATTAAAATTTCACAAAAATAACTTATTCATGAAACACAATAATGCTTCTTCATGTAATTGATGTTCATGTAAAATGTATTCATGTATGAAGTAATATCATGTAATTATTATACAAAAATAGAGCACTAACATCTTGTTTAAGACTTTCACTCTTTAAATGATGGGTTAAGGACCTATTTATAGGCATGGATGACCATTCACGCAACTCTAACTTCCTTTAAAACATAATTATTTTCTTGTTTAACCAATTTTCTTTATGTAACTTTACTTTTTTATTCACCATATTCATGTAACTCCACTTTCACGAGCCTTCCAAAATTGCACAAAAATATTCCATTTTCTTTTGAAACACTTTGTCGTCTTACAAAAAATGACTTTTCTAGAACTTATCTATTTTATTTTAAAACAAATTTTATCTTCTTCGTGAATTTTAGAAGTAAAAATTTGTTAAACATTAGGAAACTTAACCACATTATACATTCAACTTCCTAGAAAACCTCTAACCACCTCTAGAGCTTCCCCATTATGAGTTCCATACGGTCTCTTCTACTCTAGAGCACTAGAAACATGGTTTTCAACAACAATCCAAAAAACTCCAAGATAGCATCTTGAGAGATTTTACCAACAATACCCCTTTGGGTTTGTTGAAAATACTTAATATATCATTATACTTCTATTGAAAAACACTAGAATACCTATTTATTGAATCACTATTTACCTTTTATCATCCTAAAATATCCAACTTCGAACAGTGATAAAAGTCTTGATCAATACGTACTCTAAACCCACATGAGTTAAGATCAAAAATGATAAATAATATTAGTGTGAAAATTTTATAAAATAATCACTTAATTTTTTAGGCCATTTGATAAATGACATCATTTTCTAAGTCATTTAGAGCTCTTGATATTAATTCTTAAATCACATTGGGTAATTTATTTTATCATGAACCCAAAAGTCACTCCTTTTTTTATTTGCATTCATTGATAGAGAAACTTAAACACCATTGTATTTATTATTATACCCTATATATCCTTTATCCCCTTAATTAATCATTAAAGATACCCCTTTTCATTCGCTTTCCTATTCCCCTTAGGAGGTCAAAGAAATATCTCTCCCTCCATGAATAGTATTTCTCTCTATTTATTAACAAACCCAAAGGTCACTCCTCATGGTTTGTAATATGAAAAATTTCAATTATCAGCACATGGAGAAATTCAAAACATACCCTGGGGAGTGGGGATTCCATATAAATATCATTAAAGTGTGGGGACTTGACTAAACTTAAAGAGGAAACCAATGCATTTCAAACACTTTTTTTAGGAAAGGCCTTTTTCAGGATGTTTGTGACCTAAAGTTCTATAGGAACATATTCTAATTTCACCAACCCATGCTCCAATTTATCCTTTATAAAGTGATACTTGATATTAATTTTATTCATCCTTGAGTGATGAACATGTTTTTAATTGTGATTTATAGAACTTTAATTGTCACACATGATTTTGATTAAAGTCTTCACTTCAACTCTCATGTATTTAAGCTACTACTTCATCCACGGTAATTACATGAAAGATTGAGTGGATATAATATATTTAATCTCTACAGTGCTCATATAAATGTAGTCTTATTTCTTACTAAGTCATGACATGCATATTCTACCATGATAAAATGAATTGCCATATTTTTAATTTCTTCTATCTACTGAACTGACCTAATTTTCATTTGTATATCCTAATAACTCTCTCTGAGATGTTTTAATATACAACAAAAAAAATACATCATTACTTTGAAATACTGTAACACCCGAGACTTTTATGTTATATAAATCATCAAAGGAATCTTTATTTACAAACAACACTTGCTTGACTAGTTTTACACGAAATCACGACCTTCCTCGATAGCTTGCGTCGTACGCAATACCGAGTTTCACTAAACAACGATATACTATTAAAATATTATTAAAACTAGCCGTTATGAATAGTAATAACCACTTTTTGAAATTTTTTAAATTTTATTTTTCAAAATTGACTTCATTTTTGGATTCGGAATATCGAAATTAGCCTAGGGTGAAATTTTGGTATTTTTCTGAAAACTTTCACTTTTTGATGAATAGTGAAACTACTAAGTGGCTGTTAAAAAACTGAATTTTTCATAAAACTTAAATTTACCTCTTCTGTGAGTGGAACTTCAAAAATCCTAGAGACACGGTTTATGTCAGTAAGTAAAATGTGGTTCAATGTGATGAAAATAATTTTTGGTGAATAGTAACTTTTTACTTTTTTTACCACGGTTAAAAGTAAATAGGGTAATTTAGGTTAAAAATGATATTATTAAACCCTAACACATGTCTTAATTCTATTGGATAAGTGTAATTCTACCAAAAACAACCCTAGGAATAAAATATGACCATTTAGGACCACTTGGATTTGATTAGGACATTTAATATTAATTTATTTAAAGAAGGGTTAAAATAGTTAAAATCAATGTTTAATAAGTAAAACAAATTTAATATAGGGTTATACATAAGATAAATTCGACTATAAATATTAATTAGAAAGCTAAAAATATTTCATACATAATGATATTTTATTTGTAATTTTTATACCTTAAATAATTTAATTTATTTATGACACAAAGATGATGCAGTAATTATCTTATTAATGAAATATTGAGATAATTGATGTTATAAATGCTTAAATAAATATAATTTGAGACTTTTTATGAATTATACTAATTTTATAGGTTAATATGATATTTTAATATTGATTTTATTAACTTTTTTAGAACTAATCATTCTGTTATGATTTTCACAAAAATCAATTACTAAATAGTTTCAAAATTGACATAAAATAGTTTTTAAAAAAATATTATATTATTAATTATTATTTTATTCCTAAAAATCTAAGGTTCGGCCAAATGACTTATATAAGGTTATATATATTAATAATAAACAACTTGGGGTTCGTTTGGCTGCTTATAGCAAGTTTATTAGCCTTATAGTATAAGAACACAAGAAGACACGATAAAAGTAAAATTATTTAACTTAATGTTAAATCTAAATGATAAGGTTAAAATAGGAACCTAAACTTGTCTAAATTCTATTAGATGAGATTATTTAGACCCATCCCCACCTTATCTTCGAAATATATCAATTTGGAGCTATTTAAAACCGAACTTGACCTTATAATAAAATAATATTTTTAGTTTTTCCAAAGGAGATCCTCTCCTCCCTTATAAAAGGACACCTCCTCCCCCTCTTCCTCACACCACTTTGAGCCTTCATTATCAGCCAACCCCTGCCACTTTCTCCTCTCCACTTCCCTAGAGACATCCTAGAGGTCCTGGTCTTCTTCAAAGACCAATTTTAGTGCCCTAAAAGGAGGTCTCAAAGTAGCACTTCAAAGAAGAGGTAATATCCATTACCGATCCTTTCCAATTTATTTCTTCTTCAACTTCTTCTTCTTTAGTTGTTTCATTATGAAGTAATAACATTAGTATCACTCATATACTGATATGTTATTATAAGTATGAAAAAACCCTATTTAACCATCTATCCATCCTACGGAAAATGAAATCACCGTGCGTGCGTACGTACGGAATACCGTCTCCACGCCGTGGTGTAATCTATTTTCCACCACGACCTTAATTGGATGGGTATAATGGTGTAAATAATGACTATAGTTGATTATTGTAAAATGATATTGATTCTTAAATATTATACATACACTCTAATACAATTCCACGATCATGGGAACTATATCATCGCTCGTACGTACGTACGGAATACCGTCTCCACGATGTGATGCGACTCGTTCTACATGATCTTCATTGCATAATGATTATATAAATGAATTTAATGAATGAATATGATATATATTACACTAATACCATTCTGGAAATGAGGTATCTATAACCTAAAGAGAAGAATAAGAATTTATTTGGCAAAACATGCATAAGAACAAAGAGTAATAAACACTCAAATAACAAGTAATAATGAAGTATTACTAATAAGAAGCTAAAAATATGACCATATATGATATCATAACAATAAGTATGATTCTGGAATAAGTCAATAACATTATTTAAATCATTATACAGGAGGTTTGGACACTTACAAAGCAAGTCGAACCTAAGGTAAGGGAAATATCACAATCTCATTTTTATCTGAGATTGTTTATACTTTGAAATTTACTGGGGTGTATTTTATCATCCGCATCCATGTTTCCTCAATATGTAATATTATTTCCATCCACCTACAATTGTTTAAATTCAATTTTACCCTTTGGTGAGTTTTTAGTAAAGGATATGAAAGGAATCTTTTGTCGTTTTTCGTACGAGATACTTTTTGACTTTTCCGACAAAAGTACGAAGAATGTTTTTTTAACTTATATGGCTTGAATGGATTTTTAAAAAATTATTTCCAAGAAGCTTCCTTTAAAATTTTTCAAGTTTATTTTTAATCAACTTCTTTTAGTTTAGAATTGTACGACATGTTAAGAAAGGAAAAGTGTTTTTGAAGTAGAAATGATATTTTCCCTCAAGAATGGAGTTCAAGTGTTTTATCAAAATTACTTTCCATCTAAGATAATAAAGGGTTCTGTTTCTATACCTATTATTACATTTATTTGATTATGTTGTGATGGAATTATATTTTTATGAATTTATTTATCTTATATGAATTGTTTTATGATGTCACGATGTTTAGGATTCCCATTTTTATTACATGGGTTTTGAAATGATGTATGATTTATGATTTTGTGGCACACATAAGAATGGTATCATTATGAAATGGGTGGGACCTATATCTCCCTCCAATTCATTGGGTAAAGATTTTATATCTCATGAGATAGACATGGCTGGAACGGCAGGTTAAACCGATTTAGTGAAACAGGACTGAAACGAGGAGTGAACTCAGTTCAGAAATGGACTTTGTCCACTAAGATAGTCATGGAAATGAGTCTTGACTAATAAGAAATGATTCTCTATTATTATGTGTGTATGCCACAAAGTTTCATGTTTTAAGTTATGATTATTGGAATTACATTTCACTACTATGATTTATCCCATGTTATGAAATTATGATTTCTTTTGCAGTTTAAGATTTCCAAAAGTTATGTTCTTATGTATATGATGTGATTGAAATTTATTTTGTTTACCCTTACTGAGCATTTGAGCTCACCCTTTTGTATGTTTTCTTTCCCCAGGTCAGGAAGAAGGTTATTAAGTAAGATATGCCAAAAGGGACTATAGATATGATGAAATAAATGAGAGACAGTGTAGATGCTTTATGAACCAGTTGTTTATGTTTCCCAGTTTCTAAAGACACTATACCTATACGGTCCTTTTCTGGTTTTGTTACATGTTGTAATAAGTGTGCTTCAATTCTGAAGTAATAACAATGTATGTAAAGTATGGGTTGTTATAGTTGGTATCAGAGGAATGGTATAGTCAACCTTTGGAAACTAGGCTATGAAATCCTTAGTAAGAACCCTAAGTATAAGTCTAAGCATAGAACACAATCTTAGTGTTTTAGAAATGACCATGAATAACCTAGGATAAGACCTTAAGTGTGAAATTTTATTCTTGATTATGCGGTTTTCCTATTATAATTAGTGTTTCTCACACCATTCTTCTTGGTTTTAGTCAATGGCTGGAACCCGAAGGAACCGTGTTAATGCGGAATACGATGGGAAATGCAATGATTGTCCCCCCTGAGCAACCAAACGTTATGGGAGCTGGAATGAAAAATCTTATAGCCATGCTCACACAACTTTCTCAAGCTATGAATCATGCAGGACTTCCAAACGAGCAAAGGAAGGAGCAACATTCTGTGGAATCCTTCATGAGGTAGCGTCCACCTTCATTCAGTGGGTCTACTGATCCATTAGTTTCCGAACAATGGATTAGTACTACTGAAAAGATATTTTCAGTTCTTCAATGTTCTGAACATGATAAAGTCATCTTAGCAGTGTATCGTTTGGAATGTGATGCTGATCAATGGTGGAATCTTATCAAGAATACGAGGCAAAGGGATGAAATTGAGTTCATGGAATGGGATGAGTTCAACAACTTATTTTTCAATAATTACTTCCCTCGTATTCTTCGAACAAAGATGGAGAAAGAGTTTCTTGAACTGAAGCAAAAGGATGATGAATCTGTTGGTACCTATGAAGAAAATTTTACAAGACTTGCAAGGTACGCTTCTGATATTATTATCCAACCTGAGAGTAAGATCAATCGATTCTTTAGTTGCTTAAAACCAAGTCTTCAAAGGGCGTTAGCCATAAGGGACTTCAATAGCTACGAGGAAATAGTTCGATGTGCTCTCAAAGTCGAGATGGATATTGGAGTAACCCATCAGTCATATGGGTTTGATAAGAAGAGGAAAATGGAATTCAAAGGAAAATCTAAAGAGCACACTGAAAAGAAGATGAGCTTTCCCTTATGCTCAAAGTGTGGAAAGAAACATGGAGGAAGTTGTCTTAAAGGGACAAGTAAATGTTTCAAATGTGGAAAGGAAGGTCATCAGGCATTTGAATGCCGTAATGATGGGAAGAAGATGTCTAATGATGAAAACAAAGGAAGGGATGCACAGAATGAACATACTACACTTCAATGTTTCAAGTGAAAGGAGATGGGGCATTATGCCAATTAATGCCCAAATCCAAGGGTTGATGATGGTGGTCAACGTCAACAAACTCTTAAGGCTAAAGACAAAGAAAGTCACATGCAATTTCTATCAGCGATGTGGAGTACGATAACGATGTGGGGAAAGGTACACTTACCATCCACTCTAAAGTAGAAAATATTTTATTTGATTCTGGATCCACCCAATATTTTATTTCTAAAGAATTTTCTAAGGATATCACCGTATTACCTCAACAATTAGATGTTGAGTTAGCTGTGACAACCCCTAATGGCACAACAGTCGCATCAAAAGTTTATAATTCTTCTCCGATCGAAGTTTGTGGGAAAGTGCTTCCTGCAAATCTTGTGATCCTTCCTATAGTGGAATTTGATGTGATTATTGGCATGGATTGGCTTTCTTTATATGGATCTCATATCAATTTCCAAATAAGGGAAGTCACATTTCATATTCCAGATCAATCTATGATCATCTATCAATGCAAGGATGAACATAACCTCCCAGTGGAAATTTCTTCCATCTTATGGGTCTTTATTCCACTAAATGAAGGTTATTTATCTCAAATGGTTGGTGAGAAACTCATTATTAAGAATATGCCCATTGTACGGGAGTTTGATGATGTCTTTCTCGAGGAATTACCAGGTCTTCCACCAAATCGTGAAGTTGAGTTTTCAATAGAACTCGTACCAGGTGCTTTGCCTATTTCAAAGTCACCTTATAGAATGTCCCCAATTGATTTGCAGGAATTGAAGAAGCAACTCCAAGAGAATCTTGATAAGGGGTTCATACGCCCTAGTGCGTCACCTTGGGGAGCACCTGTTCTGTTTGTTAAAAAGAAAGATGGATCAATGAGACTCTGCATTGATTATCGAGAACTGAACAAGATCACTATCAAGAACAAATATCCTCTCCCACGCATTGATGACTTATTTGACCAACTATGCGGAGCTCAATACTTTTCCAAGATTGATCTTCGTTCAGGGTATCATCAATTAAGAGTCAAAAGGGAGGATATACCAAAGACGGCTTTCCGTACAAGGTATGGACACTATGAATTTATAGTGATGCCATTTGTTCTTACTAATGCCCCTGCTATCTTCATTGATCTGATGAATAGAGTCTTTAGAGACTATCTTGATCAGTTTGTGGTAGTCTTTATAGACGATATTCTTGTCTATTCAAAGAGCAAGGAAGAACATGAAGATCACTTGAGAATTATATTGAAGACCCTAATAAAGGAGAAGCTTTATGCCAAATTTACCAAGTGTGAATTTTGGCTTCAAAAAGTTTCATTTTTGGGTCACATAATCTCAAAACAGGGGATATCTGTGGATCCAGCAAAAACAGAGGTTATCGAAAGATGGTCGAGACCAACAATAGTAACCGAGATCCGAAGTTTTCTTGGTTTGGATGAATATTATCGACGTTTTGTGAAAGATTTTTCACGATTATCTAATCCACTCACCAAGTTGACTCGGAAAGGAGTTAAGTTTGTTTGGACGGAGGAATGCGAAGATAATTCCAAGGAGTTGAAAAGAAGGTTATCCAGTGCACCTGTACTCACACTTCCTTGTAGTGGAGAAATGTTTGTGATCTATAGTGATGCATCCAAGAAGGGACTGGGATGTGTTCTCATGCAAAATGATATGGTGATAGCTTATGCCTCACGACAGTTGAAAATACATGAGCAAAATTACCCAACTCATGATTTGGAGTTAGCTGCGGTAATCTTTTCATTAAAGATTTAGAGGCCTTATCTTTATGGAGAAAGGAGTGACATTTATACTGATCATAAAAGTTTAAAGTATATTTTCACACAAAAGGAGCTGAATATGCGCCAAAGAAGATGGTTGGAGCTGATTAAGGATTACGACTGCTCAATCCATTACCACCCTGGGAAAGCAAACAAGGTGGAAGATGCATTAAGTCAACAAGACCATTCCAGTTTATCCATGATGAGGATCACAAAAGATCCAATATTTATGGATTTACAAAGGATGGATCTTGGAATTATAATGGAAGGGGGAAAATTGTATCTTTCTCAAATGAATGTTCAACCATCTATAAATGTGAAGATTAAAGAGGCACAGAAAGAAGATGTATAGTTACAAAAGAAGGTGAGAAATGTTCCCGAATTCAACCTTGATTGTGATGGGATAATAAAGTTCAGGAATCGGGTTTGTGTTCCTCCCATCCCCGAATTAAAGAAGGAGCTACTGAATGAGGCTCATAGTTCTTCATTCTCTATTTATCCTGGAATCACGAAGATGTATAGGGACCTGAAAGAGTAATTCTGGTGGGATGGCATGAAAAGAGATGTTTCTGAATATGTCTCTCGATGCTTGGTTTGTCAGCAAGTTAAAGCTGAGAGATAGAAGTCTAAGGGGATGTTACAACCATTACCCATACACGAATGTAAATGGGAAAACATCACTATGGACTTTGTCACCGGACTTCCTAACACATCCAAATGCAATAATGCTATTTGGGTCATAGTTGATCGTCTTACAAAGTCTGCACACTTCATTTCTATTAGCGAGGATTTATCTCTGGATCAGCTTACCAGAATATATGTAAAGGAAGTGGTAAGATTGCATGGAGTACCACTTTCTATTATATCTGATCGGGTTTACCTCGAAGTTCTAGCGAATTCTTCAGCATACTCTAGATACAGAGTTGAGTTTCAGCACTGCTTATCATCCTCAGATAGACGGTCAGTCTGAGAGAACAATTCAAACTCTAGAAGATATGTTGAGAGCTTGATATATGGATTTCAAAGGTGGTTGGGATCAACACCTACCTTTGGTGGAATTTTCTTATAATAATATCTTTCACTCCAGTATTCAGATGGCTCCTTATGAAGCTCTCTATGGAAAGAAATGCAGGACTCCAACTTGATGGGATGAAGTTGGGGAAAGAAAGCTATTAGGACCCGATCTCGTTGATGAGATGGCAGAAAAGGTCTGATCTATTCAACAACACATAAGAGAAGCTCAAAGTCGATAGAAAAGTTATGCCGACAACCGAAGAAAAATCTTAGAGTTTGAAGTGGGTGATAAAGTGTTCTTACGAATATCTCCCTGGAAGAGGGTCATGAGATTTGGAAAGAAGGGAAGTTGAGACCTAGATATATCGGTCCTTTCGAAATACTAGATCGTGTTGGGAAGGTAGCTTACCGATTGGCGCTTCCACCGAATCTCTCTCAAGTTCACGATGTGTTCCATGTATCTCTCCTGAGAAAGTACATACCTGATCCTTCACATGTACTCATCTCAGAAGTTGTACCGCTGAAGCAAGATCTTTCTTATGAATAACAGCCGATAGAGATTCTGGATCGTAGCGAAAAAGTCCTACGAAACAAGACCACTTGCTTGGTGAAAGGTTTATGGAGGAACAACCAGTTATAAGAAGCTACATGGGAGCTTGAGGATATGATGAGGGAGAGGTATCCTCATCTGTTTGTTACAAAGTGATGAATTTCGAGGGCGAAATTCATTTTAAGGGGTGTAGAATGTAACACCTGAGACTTTTATGTTATATAAATCATCAAAGGAATCTTTTTTTACCCATAACACCTGCTTGACTTGTTTTACACGAAATCGTGACCTTCCTCGATAGCTTGCGTCGTACGCAATACCGAGTCTCACTAAACAACGATATGCTATTAAAATATTATTAAAACTAGCCGTTATGAATAGTAATAACCACTTTTTGAAATTTTTTAAATTTTATTTTTCAAAATTGACTTCATTTTTGGATTCGGAATATCGAAATTAGCCTAGGGTGAAATTTTGGTATTTTTCTAAAAACTTTCAATTTTTGATGAGTAGTGAAACTACTAATGTAACGCCCCAACCCCAGTTACCTAGAGTCGGTGAATTATTACATAACATTGGCATGATCACAGGAAAGATCAAATATCTAAAGACCGATTGGTTTAGTAGCCTTGGAAACACTAGATATATTCATAAGTCTTACATTACATCATAAAGTGAAAAAGTACTACAAAAACATATTGTCTCTAAATACACACTCATATCCCCACATAATATCCCTGAAGGTCATTCATAATTTACTTCTTCACTTCCTGGGAAAAATAAAACATAGAAAAGGGGTGAGCTCAAATGCCCAGTAAGGATAACAATATAACGGAAACTTTCATAAATAAGAATAAACATTTAAGGAAATGTATAACTAAAACAAAAGCCTTTTAAACTTGAACTTCAACATAGTATGGCAAGAGTAAAATGAAATAATTCCATTTACTTATTCACATGGATATTCTACTAATTGAATAATCACATGCAATACCAATAACCACTTTCATAATGATGGAATGCATAATTCCAGACTATCATAACCACATAGCCAAGGCCTCGTGCCAAGACTACAAATAAGATTTTGTCAAGGCCTTGTGCCAAGATACTAGTTTGTCTCATGAGACCTACCGATGCATCGGGGAGCTATAGCAGGCTCCACCCGTCACATATTAAGTCCAATGCATTCCCATATGAAAAGGTTTAACCATAATATAAACATTCGTATTAAAACTAGCATACGAAATGTCAATACTTTCACCATAAACCATGAATGGTATAAAAATAGCACATCCACAGTCAAACATACCACAAAACCTTAAATAAAACATATAAGTTTTGTATCATAATAAATCAATTTCACATAAGTGTAAAATCCATCAAAGGATGTTGACATAGATGAAATCAAAACTCTTTTTAGAGAAATATCTCTTTTTATTTTGAAATCATTTAAGAGCCATATAAAATAAAACTTTTTCTTTGAAAATATTATTATAATCTTGTAAGGGAAGCTTCGACAAATTTATAACGGTGGACAATAACCACACCCGCCGTATAAGTTAAAAAAACATTCTTACCTTAATTCTATCGAAAAGGTTAAAAAGCACCTTGTTTGGAAAATGACGGAAAGATTCCTTTATAAAACTCTTATAAAAATTCAAACAAGGGTATAAATGACTTTAACCCATATTCTTTTAAATAGTAAAAATGTTTTGAAATACATTTTTAAGAAACATGGATGTGGATGATAAAGAGATCCCAGTTGATAATTACGTATAAACAACCTCAGATAATGAAGAGATTGTGAAATAAACCTTACCTTGTACTTTTCCTTGGTTTAGGGTAGGTTAACCTCCTGTATAATGGTGAAATAATTGTTATTAAATTATACAAGAATCATATACATTCATATGATATCATATATGATCTTTTAACATTGCTTTGTTAATAATATCTTAGAATTGTCGTTGTTTCGGGTGTTAACTTACTCTTTTTCTTTTATATGTTTTGTTAAGTAAGCCATGTTTGTCATGTATATGTTGTATCTTATGATATCAAGTCCTTAAACTTTATTTTTAAATCATCAAATGATAATTATACTTGAATGGATACGATGGAGAATGAATCTTATCGCGTTCCTGGAGACGGTAGTCCATACGTACGCACGAGCGATAATATCTTTCTTTTGACATTAAAATAATATATAATTGGGTGTTATATAATATATATAGAATCATTATCATGTTATATTTATTATTTTCATGAGTTACATATCATTATTATACCTATCCAAATAATAATATATTGAATAACAATTACACCACGACGTGGAGACGGTAAGCCGTACGTACGCACGTATGGTGACATGTTATTCAAAGGGTGGATAGAATACTGAATATGGTTAGACCATATTTATAATAACATCACAGTATATATATTATACTGGAGTTATTATTTTAGAATGTTAACAACAAAGGAAGAATAAGTGGAAGAAGAAGGGAACTTGAAAAAGGGTGGTGAAATCATTACCTCTTCTTCAGGTTCTTCCTTTTGATTTTATCAAAAGGGATCCTTAGGTTGGCTTTCTGATCAAAATAAGGCCTCTAGATTGTAGTGAGGGAAGTTGGGAGAGTATTTGGGAAGAGTTTGGCCGAACCAAAAGGCTTTGAAGGTGTGAAGAAATGAGAAGGAGGAGGGCCCTTTTATAAGAGGGGTGAGGGGCACCTTTGGAAAAGCTAGAAATATTAGTTTATAATAAATTCATATTCGGTTTATAATGGCTCCAAAGTTGATTATTCAAAGGTTAAGGTGGGTATAGGTCGAAAAAAATTCAACCAATAGAATTTAGACAGGTTTGGGTACTTATATTAACCTCATCTTTAAGTATTAACTCTTAGTTAATTAGTTTCACTTTTACAATGTCTCTTTGTATTTTTATATTATATGGTTAATAAACATACAATATACATCCAAGAGACCCCCAAGTGGTCCATTAATGAGACACATATCATGATATAAGTCTCTTGGCCGAACCTTAGATTTTTATGAATTTAATATCAATTAACAATATAATATTTTTTTTAAAAACTCTTTTTTGTCAATTTTGACACTATTCAATAGTTGATTTTTGTGAAACTCATAACAGATTGATTACTTAAAAAAAGTAAATTAAATAAATCCTAATATGTCATATTATCCTATAAAATTAGTTTAATTCATTAAAAGTTTCAAATTATATTTATTTGGGTATTTATAATATCAATTATTTTAATTTTTCACTATTATAGTAATTACTGCATCATCATTGTGTCATAAATAAATTAAATTATTTAATGTATAAAAATTATAAATAAAATAGAATTATGTAGGAAATCTTTTTATCTTTCTAATTAATATTTATAATCTAAAATCCAACATATATAACCTTATGTAAAAAAATGTTTTTTAAAAGATATATGCTTGTGTCATTTTTGTATTCATTTTAACTTAATTAAAATAAAGTGTCCATATCACCTACAAGTGGCTCCATGGGGTCCCAAAATCTACCCAAAGATGCCCATGGTCGGAAATTTATCTACCAATAAGGTTAAGACACGTTTTATGGTAATTTAGTATTATTATAATATTATTTTTTAACCCTTATTTACTGGATTTACCCTTAACCATGGTAAATAAAATATTTACCGCAGTAATTATTCAAAATGTCTAAAAATAAAAGTTACCTATTTACAAAATTTGAACATCCTGATTCCAAATATGGAATACATTTTTCCAAATTCAAAACACAGAAGTGTCAGAAATTAATTTAAAATTAATTCCTGTTGTTAAAACAAAAAGCGTGTTTTTAAGAGATAATAACTATCAAAAGATCGACACTTGTTTATGTCTGGTTTAATTGTGAAATTATGTCCAATGACAAACATTGAATTAAATGGTAAAAATATATTTTAAATATACTTTAAAACCACTCAAATTCATAATTTATCAATATTAATTATTTTGATTAAAAAAGTTGTTTTTAATTAAAATTTAGTGATTTTTACTATTCATCAAAATATGAAAGTTATCCGAAAAGTACCAAAATTTCACCCTAGGATAAATTCGATATTCCGAATCCAAAAATTAAGTCCATTTTGAAATATAAAATATATATAATTTCAAAAAGTAGGTATTACTATTCATAACGGGTAGTTTGATTGGTTGTGGTGTGTTAGAACTCGATGTTGCGTACAACACACGCTATCGCATTATTCAAAGCGAAGCATTCCGTAGAAGCTTGGGGTGTTACATTCTCCCCTCCTTCAAATAATTTCATCCTCAAAATTTATATAATACTACCGCATGAAAAGACTCGGGTGGTTCTTCATCATAAGTTCCTCGGGTTCCCACGTTGCCTCTTCCATCTTATGGTTTCTCCACAAGACTTTTACCAGACGCGTCGTTCGGTTTCTTAGCACTTGTTCTCTCGTATCAAGAATCTTGATGGGCTCTTCGCAATAAGACAGATCGGGTTCCAGTTCTAACTCCTCGTAGGTGAGTACATGCATTGGGTCAGGCATGTATTTCCACAACAGAGATACGTGGAACACATCGTGAACTTTGGAGAGACTTGGCGGCATTGCCAATCGGTAAGCTACAACCCCAATTCGTTCTAGAATTTTGAAAGGTCTGATGTACCTAGGACTCAATTTACCTTTCTTACCAAAATGTATGACTCCTTTCCATGGACATACCTTCAGGAAAACATGATCACCGACTTGAAATTCCAAATCCTTCCTTCGATTATCGGCATAGCTCTTCTGCCTACTTTGAGCCGCTTTGATGTGATTTTGGATTACCTTCACCATTTCCATTGTTTCCACCACCAGTTCTGGACCTACAAGTTTTATTTCACCAACTTCATCCCAACAGGTTGGTGTGCGACATCTCTTTCCGTATAACGCTTCATATGGTGCCATCTGAATACTCGAATGGAAGCTATTGTTATAGGAAAATTATACCAAAGGTAAATATTGATCCCACATACCCTGAAAGTCAAGTGAACAAGATCTCAGTATGTCTTATAAGGTTTGAATAGTCTGTTCTGATTGTCCGTCTATCTGAGGGTGGTAGGCATTGCTCAAAAAAAGTTCAGTATCCAGGGATTTCTAAAGATTTTTCCAGAATCTTAAAGTAAAACGGGGATCGCGATCAGAAACAATCGATAGGGGTACTCCATGAAGTCTCACAACTTCATTAATATATAGTCTTGCTAGAATTTCCAGTGGTAGATCTTCTCTTATAGCAAGAAAATGTGATGACTTGGTAAGACGATCAATAATAACCCATATTGCATCGTTCCTTCTAGGAGTCTTTGGTAGTCCCATGAAAAAGTGCATCGTAATATTGTCCCATTTACACTCAGGTACGGGAAGAGGTTGCATGACTCCTCCAGGCTGTTGCCTTCCAGCTTTCACTTGTTGACAAACCATGCATCTTGAAACAAAATCAGCAATCTCCCTCTTCATGTCATCCCACCAAAAATGTTCCTTCAAATCTCTATACATTTTGGTGCTCCCAGGGTGTATAGAGAAATTGGAACTATGAGCATCATCCAGCAATTCCCTTTTTAGATCAGGTAAATCGGGAACACAAAGTCTCTTCCCGAATTTCAAAATTCCATCTTCATACACAAATTCTTCATCATCGGTCTTAGAACTCTTAATCTTTTCTAGTAAAGATGGTTTGGCATTCATTTGAAAAAGCATTGATGTTTCACCTTCCCTAGTTATTCCCATATCCATCATCACTAGATCCATCAAAATTGGATCCCTTTCATTTCTCATCACGTTCAAAACTCCATGGTCTTTTCTGCTCAAAGCATCTGCTACCTTGTTTGCTTTCCCCGGGTGGTAGTGTATCGTACAATCATAATCCTTGAGTAATTCAAGCCATGTCCTTTGCCTCATGTTGAGTTCTTTTTGTGAGAAAATATACTTCAAACTCTTGTGATCAGTATAAATCTCACATTTTTCACTATAGAGGTAGTGCCTCCATATCTTCAAAGCAAAGATCACAGCTGATAACTCGAGATCAGGAGTAGGATAGTTTTGTTCATGAATTTTCAACTACCGTGATGCATAGGCAATAACCCTATCATTCTGCATAAGGACACAACCAAGTCCTTTCTTCGATGCATCACTATAAATAACAAACCCATAATTCCCCGATGGTAGAGTCAATATAGGAGCATTTACTAATCTTCTCTTTAGTTCTTCAAAACATTCTTCACACTCTTTTGTACAAACAAACTTAACCCCTTTATGTGTGAGATTCGTTAATGGGTTAGCCAATCGGGAAAAATTCTAGACGAAACATCGATAATAACCTGCTAAACCAATAAAACTACGTACCTCAGTTATATTCGTTGGTGCTATCCATTCTTGGATTGCCTTGGTCTTAGAAGGATCAACAGATATTACATCTTTAGAGACAATATGGCCAAGAAAAGAAATCTCATGAATCCAAAATTCACACTTGCTAAACATCCCATATAATTCATGTCTTCTCAGAGTCTTCAGGATAATGCGCAAGTGATTTTCATGATCTCCGTAACTTTTGGAGTATACCAAGATATCATCAATAAATACCACCACAAATTCATCGAGATACTCCTTGAAAACTCTATTCATCAGATCCATGAATACAGAGGGTGCATTAGTCAATCCAAAAGGCATTACATTAAACTCGTAATTCCCGTACCTAGTTTGAAATATTGTCTTTGGAATGTCTTCCTTCTTCACACACAACTGATGGTATCCAGATCGAAGGTCAATCTTTGAAAAGTATTGATCTCCATGCAGTTGGTCAAATAAATCATCAATGCGAGGTAGGGGATACTTGTTCTTTATTGTTATAGCATTGATCTCCCTGTAGTCGATACATAACCTCATAGATCCATCTTTCTTTTTAACAAAAAGAATAGTGGCTCCCCATGGAGAAACACTAGGGAGAATAAATCCTTTATTACTCAATTCCCCTAGTTGTTTCTTTAGTTCAACTAATTCTACAGTGGCCATTCTATAAGGGGTCTTCGATATAGGCCTTGATCCATGAATTAAATTGATGGAAAACTCAACTTCTCATTCTGGAGGATGTCTAGGTAAATCTTCCGGAAATACATCTACATATTCTTTCAAAATAGGTAGATCCTCTATTTGAACATTCCTTTCCTCACCCATAGTCATTTCATTATCTTCCTCCCCAATAATTGAATTTAGTTGAGCTATTGGGGGCGGATCTAGATAAGAATTAGGTGGTGACGATTCTGCTCTAAAGATAAAGTGTTCCTTAGCATCATCATCAAAAATTGTAACCGATTTCTTCTTACAATAAATCTTCGCATCATAGTCCGAAAGCCAGTCCATACCGAGAATTATATCAAGCTCAATCATAGGTATGACGATGAGATCAGCAGATAAAGAACATTTATGTGCTCTAATGGGGACTGACTCACAAAACTTTGTTGCAATGATACTTCCCTTAGGAGTTTTAACTGACAACTCCCTTGTTAAATCAAATTGGAAATATCTAATTTTCATAGAAAACTGGGAAGATATGAAACAATGCGATGATCCAGAATCAAATAATGCATTTGCTAAGCTAGAGGAAACCATTAAATTACCTGCCACCACGTCTTTCAGAGCTTCTACCTCAGCAGTAGTGATAGCATAATCTTGGCCTTGGTCCCTTGGAATTTTCTGAGGTAAGTTCCCCTGATGCTTAGGACATTCATTTGCATAATATCCCATCTCCCTGCAATTGTAGCACTGAACATTGGTAGCTTCCTTCTTCCCTTTGCAATCACGAGCTTGGTGGCCTTTTTCACCACACTTGTAACAGACTCACATTCCCTTCAAGCAAGTACCGAGGTGTTTCATCCCACATTTACCACATGATGGATATTCAACCTTTCCCTTCTTCTACTTATTTCCATTCCCAGATTGATCAGCAGATCTCTTCTTCTCTTGCTTTGCTTTAAAGTCATAAGACTTAGAAAATTCCTTTTCGGTCTTGATAGCGCATGAGAAAATGTCTTCATATGATGAAAAGGATTGTGAGACTAATGATCGATGGAGAAAAGGTTTTAACCCATCAAAGAAACGATCAATCTTACTTCTTGGGTTACGTATATAATATCCATCATACCTTGATAACCTTGTAAAGTTAGCCTCATACTTTGCGACATTCTCATCCTCCTTTTGTCTCAGACTCAGAAATTGCCTTTCCATATCTGCTCGATGGTCACGAGGAAAGTATTTTTCTAAAAACAGATCTTTGAACTCCCTCCATTCCTTATTTGATACTTCATCATCTTCCTTTGTATTTTGAATCAATGACCACCATTGATCAGCATCTCCAGTGAGGCGGTAAACTGTCATGATAACTTTTTCCCTTTCACTACTCCCCAAAGCCTGAAATATTTTCTCTAGGGAATTTATCCATTGCTCAGCTACTAAGGGATTTGTACTCCCATTGAACGTTGGTGGTTGTTTCCTCATAAAGCGATCTAACATTGATCCTCCACGCTGTGGATCAGGGTGCTCCATATGGGTAAGGTTATTATTCATAACCTGAGTGAGTTGTCCCAGTATGGTGATTAGCGGATCGGCACCAGTTGCATCACCAGCTCCGCTATAATTATCTTGAGTAGGAGGGAAATCCCTACATGGAGTGCGTACATTGATATGATTTCCATTTCTTCCACTAGGCTCCATTTCTAAACAATGGCATAAACTAGATCAGTTTACATAATCCCATACTTATAAAACACTTAAAATAAATTGAACTATTTATGGATATAATCCATAATCATAAGAATGTTTTCTTTGAGGAAGTATATACTCATAAACCCTTCATAATGATTTTTAAAGAAAATGAGAGTTATCCTAAGCATATCCCCTGGGAGTGTCGTAACCAAGAGTGCAGCAAGGCCCGTTGTCGTACACTAGTTCCCGTTTGAGTCTAGCTCAAAGCGGTGTTTTCGGGTTTTACCCCTAGGTACATCTGTGCCAGAGCCACCTCTACCTGCTCATATCCAGACAGGGATGTATTGCTCAGAAAACTCACAAAATCTCTACAATACCAAAATTCTAGGAAGTTCTTCTATACTAATCCTCAAAGTCCATCTTAAGTCTATGTGCTCTAATCAGAGTTTATCTAAATCTTGGTTCCAAGGTTTGTACTAAACTTCCTCTGATACCAACTGTAACGCCCCGACCCCAGTTACCTAGAGTCGGTGCATTATTACATAACATTGGCATGATCACAAGAAAAATCAAATCTCGAAAGACCGATTGGTTTAGTAGCCTTGGAAACACAAGATATATTCATAAGTCTTACATTACATCATAAAGTGAAAAACTACTACAAAAAAATATTGTCTCTATATCCACACTCATATCCCCACATAATATCACTGCAGGTCATTCATAATTTACTTCTTCACTTCCTGGGAAAAATAAAACATAGAAAAGGGGTGAGCTCAAATGCCCAGTAAGGATAACAATATAGCAGAAACTTTCATAAATAAGAATAAACATTTAAGGAAATGTATAACTAAAACAAAAGCCTATTAAACTTGAACTTCAACATAGTATGGCAAGAGTAAAATTAAATAATTCTATTTACTTATTCACATGGATATTCTACAAATTGAATAATCACATGCAATATCAATAACCACTTTCATAATGATGGAATGCATAATGCGAGACTATCATAACCACATAGCCAAGGCCTGATGCCAAGAATACAAATAAGATTTTGTCAAGGCCTTGTGCCAAGACACTAGTTTGTCTCATGAGACCTACCGATGCATCGAGGAGCTATAGCGGGCTCCACCCGTCATATATTAAGTCCAATGCATTCCCATATGAAAAGGTTTAAACATAATATAAACATTCGTATTAAAACTAGCATAAGAAATGTCAATACTTTCACCATAAACCATGAATGGTATAAAAATAGCACATCCATAGTCAAACATACCACAAAACATTAAATACAACATAGAAGTTTTGTATCATAATAAATCAATTTCACATAAGCGTAAAATCCATCAAAGGATGTTGACATAGATTAAATCAAAACTCGTTTTAGAGAAATATCTCTTTTTATTTTGAAATCATTTAAGAGCCATATAAAATAAAACTTTTTCTTTGAAAATATTCTTATAATCTTGTAAGGGAAGCTTCGACGATTTTATAACGGCGGACAATAACCACACCCGTCGTATAAGTTAAAAAAAACATTCTTACCTTAATTCTGTCGAAAAGGTTAAAAAGCACCTTGTTTGTAAAACGACGGAAAGATTCCTTTATAAAACTCTTATAAAAAGTCAAACAAGGGTATAAATGACTTTAACCCATATTCTTTTAAATAGTAAAAATGTTTTGAAATAAATTTTTAAGAAACATGGATGTGGATGATAAAGAGATCCCAGTAGATAATTACGTATAAACAACCTCGGATAATGAAGAGATTGTGAAATAACCCTTACCTTGTACTTTTCCTTGGTTGATAGTAGGTTAAACTCCTGTATAATGGTGAAATAATTGTTATTAAATTATACAAGAATCATATACATTCATATGATATCATATATGATCTTTTAACATTGCTTTGTTAATAATATCTTAGAATTATCGTTGTTTCGGGTGTTAACTTACTCGTTTTCTTTTATATGTTTTGTTAAGTAAGCCATGTTTGTCATGTATATGTTGTATATTATGATATCAAGTCCTTAAACATTATTTTTAAATCATCAAATGATAATTATACTTGAATGGATACGATGGAGAATGAATCTTATCCCGTTCGTGGAGACGGTAGTCCGTACGTACGCACGAGTGATAATATCATTCTTTTGACATTAAAATAATATATAATTGGGTGTTATATAATTTATAAAGAATCATTATCATGTTATATTTATTATTTTCATGAGTTAAACATCATTATTATACCTATCCAAATAATAATATATTGAATAACAATTACACCACGACGTGGAGACGCTAAGCCGTACGTACGCACGTATGGTGACATGTTATTCAAAGGGTGGATAGAATACTGAATATGGTTATACCATATTTATAATAAAATAACAGTATATATATGATACTGGAGTTATTATTTTAGAATGGTAACAATAAAGGAAGAAGAAGTGGAAGAAGAAGGGAACTTGAAAAAGGGTGGTGAAATCATTACCTCTTCTTCGGGTTCTTCCTTTTGATTTGATCAAAAGGGCTCCATAGGTTGGCTTTCTGATCAAACTAATGCCTCTAGGTTGTATTGAGGGAAGTTGGGAGAGTATTTGGGAAGAGTTTTACCGAACCAAAAGGCTTTTAAGGTGTGAAGAAATGAGAAGGAGGAGTGACCTTTTATAAGAGGGGCGAGGGGCACCTTTGGAAAAGCTAGAAATATTAGTTTATAATAAATTCATATTCGGTTTCAAATGGATACAAAGTTTATTATTCAAATGTTAAGGTGGGGATAGGTCTAAAACCATTCAACCAATAGAATTTAGACAGGTTTTGGTACTTATATTAACCTTATCTTTAATTATTAACTCTTAGTTAATTAGTTTCACTTTTACAATGTCTCTTTGTATTTTTATATTATATGGTTAATAAACTTACCATATACATCCAAGAGACCAAAAAGTGGTCCATTAATGAGAAACCGATCATGATATAATTATCTTGGCCGAACATTATATTTTTAATAATTTAATATCAATTAATAATATAATATTTGTTTTAAAAACTCTTTTATGTCAATTTTGACACTATTCAATAGTTGATTTTTGTGAAACTCATAACAGATTGATTACTTCTAAAAAAGTCAATTAAATAAATAATAATATGTCATATTATCCTAGAAAATTAGTTTAATTCATTAAAAGTTTCAAATTATATTTATTTGGGTATTTATAATATCCATTATTTTAATTTTTCACTATTATAGTAATTACTGCATCATCAGTGTGTCATAAATACATTAAATTATTTAATGTCTAAAAATTATAAATAAAATATCATTATGTAGGAAATCGTTTTAGCTTTCTAATGAATATTTATAATCTAAAATCCAACACATATAACTTTATGTAAAAATTATTTTTCTAAAAGATATATGCTTGTGTCATTTTTGTATTCATTTTAACTTAATTAAAATAAAGTGTCCCTATCACCTAAAGGTGGCTCCATGGGGTCCCAAAATAGACCAAAATATGCCCATGGTAGGAAATGTATCTACCAATAAGGTTAGGACACTTTTTATGGTAATTTAGTATTATTATAATATTATATTTTAACCCTTATTTACCGGATTTACCCTTAACCATGGTAAATAAAATATTTACCGCAGTAATTAATCAAAATGTCTAAAAATAAAAGTTACCTATTTACACAATTTGAACATCCTGATTCCAAATATGGAATACATTTTTCCAAATTCAAAACACATAAGTGGTAGAAATTAATTTGAAATTAATTCCCGTTGTTAAAACAAAAAGCGTGTTTTTAAGAGATAATAACTATCAAAAGATGGACACTTGTTTATGTCTGGTTTAATTGTGAAATTATGTCCAATGAAAAACATTGAATTAAATGGTAAAAATATATTCTAAATATACATTAAAACCACTCAAATTCATAATTTATCAATATTAATTATTTTGATTAAAAAGGTTGTTTTTAATTAAAATTTAGTGATTTTCACTATTCATCAAAATATGAAAGTTATCCGAGAAGTACCAAAATTTCACCCTAGGCTAAATTCGATATTCCGAATCCAAAAATGAAGTCCATTTTGAAATATAAAATATATATAATTTCAAAAATTAGGTATTACTATTCATAACGGCTAGTTTGATTGGTTGTGGTGTGTTAGAACTCGATGTTGCATACAACACGCGCTATCGCATTATTCAAAGAGAAGCGTACCGTAGAAGCTTGCGGTGTTACAACTAAGTGGCTGTTAAAAAACTAAATTTTTCATAAAACTTAAATTTACCATTTCTGTGACTGGAATTTCAGAAATATGAGAGACACGGTTTATGTCAGTAAGTAAAATGTGGTTCAATGAGATGAAAATAATTTTTGGTGAATAGTAAATCTTTACTTTTTTTACCACGGTTAAAAGAAAATAGGGTAATTAAGGGTAAAAATGATATTATTATTAACCTAACACATGTCCTAATTCTATTTGATAAGTGTAATTCGACCAAAAAAACCCTAGGAATAAAATATGACCATTTAGGCCCACTTGGATTAGATTAGGACATTTAATATTAATTTATTTAAAGATGGGTTAAAATAGTTAAAATCAAAGTTTAATAAGTAAAACATTTTTAATATAGGGTTATACATAAGATAAATTCGACTATAAATATTCATTAGAAATATAAAAAGATTTCCTACATAATGATATTTTATTTGTAATTTTTATACTTTAAATAATTTAATTTATTTAAGACACAAAGATGATGCAGTAATTATCTTATTAATGAAATATTGAAATAATTGATGTTATAAATGATTAAATAAATATAATTTGAGACTTTTTATGAATTCCACTAATTTTCTAGGTTAATATGATATGTTAATATTGATTTTATTAACTTTTTTCTAACTAATAATTCTGTTATGATTTTCACAAAAATCAATTACTAAATAGTGTCAAAATTGACATAAAATAGTTTTTAAAAAAAATATTATATTAGTAACTGGTATTTTATTTCTAAAAATCTAAGGTTACGCCAAATGACTTATATATGGTTATATATATTAATAATAAACAACTTGGGGTTCGTTTGGCTGCTTATAGTAAGTTTATTAACCTTATAGTATAAGAACACAAGAAGACACGGTAAAAGTAAAATTATTTAACTTAATGTTAAATATAAATGATAAGGTTAAAATAGGACCAAAACTTGTCTAAATTATATTGGATGAGAGTATTTCTACCCACCCCCACCTTATCTTAGAAATATATCAATTTTTAGCTATTTAAAACCGAACTTGACCTTATAATAAAATAAATTTTTTAGTTTTTCCAAAGGAGCCCCTCTCCTCCCTTATAAAAGGGCACCTCCTCCCCCTCTTCCTCACACCACTTTGAGCCTTGAAGCTCGTCCAAAAACTGGAACTTTCTCCTATCCACTTCCCTAGAGACATCCTAGAGGTCCTGTTATTCTTCAAAGACCAATTTTAGTGCCCTAAAAGGAGGTCTCAAAGAAGCACTTCAAAGAAGAGGTAATATCCATTACCGATCCTTTCCAATTTCTTTCTTCTTCAACTTCTTCTTCTTTAGTTGTTTCATTATGAAGTAATAACATCAGTATCACTCATATACTGATATGTTATTATAATTATGAAACAACCCTATTTAACCATCTATCCATCCTACAGAAAATGAAATCATTGCGCGTGCGTACGTACGGAATTCCGTCTCCACGCCGTGGTGTAATCTATTTTCCACCACCACCTTACTTGGATGGGTATAATGGTGTAAATAATGACTATAGTTGATTATTGTAAAATGATATTGATTCTTAAATATTATACATACACTCTAATACAATTCCACGATCATGGGAATGATATCATCGCTCGTGCGTACGTACAGAATACCGTCTCCACGATGTGATGCGACTTGTTATACATGATCTTCATTGCATAATGATTATATAAATGAATTTAATGAATGAATATGATATATATTACACTAATACCATTCTGGAAATGAGGTATCTATAACCTAAAGAGAATAATAAGAATTTATTCGGCAAAACATGCATAAGAACAAAGAGTAATAAACACCCAAATAACAAGTAATAATGAAGTATTACTAATAAGAAGCTAAAAATATGACCATATATGATATAATAACAATAAGTATGATTCTGGAATAAGTCAATAACATTATTTAAATCATTATACATGAGGTTTAGACACTTACAAAGCAAGTCGTACCTATGGTAAGGGAAATATCACAATCTCATTTTTATCTGAGATTGTTTATACTTTGAAATTTACTGGGGTGTATTTTATCATCCACATCCATGTTTCCTCAATATGTAATATTATTTCCATCCACCTACAATTTTTTAAATCCAATTTTACCCTTTGGTGAGTTTTTAGTAAAGGATATGAAAGGAATCTTTTGTCGTTTTTCGTACGAGGTACTTTTTGACTTTTCCGACAAAAGTACAAAGAATGTTTTTTTAACTTATATGGTATGAATGGATTTTTAAAACATTATTTCCAAGAATATTCCTTTATAAGTTTTCAAGTTTATTTTTAATCAACTTATTTTAGTTTAGAATTGTATGACATGTTAAGAAAGGAAAAATGTTTTTGAAGCAGAAAGGATATTTTCCCTCAAGAATGTAGTTTAAGTGTTTTATCAAAATTACTTTCCATATAAGATAATAAAGGGTTCTGTTTCTATCCCTATTATTTCATTTATTTGATTATGTTATGATGGAATTATATTTTTATGTATTCCTTTATCTTATATGAATTGTTTTATGATGTCACGATGTTTAAGATTCCCATTTTTATTACATGGATTTTGCAATGATGTATGATTTATGATTTTATGGAACACATAAGAATGGTATCATTATAAGATGGGTGGGACCTATATCTCCCTCCAATGCATTGGATAAAGATTTTATATCTCATGAGATAGACATGGCTGGAACGGCAGGTTAAACTGGTTCAGTGAAATAGGACTGAAATGAGGAGTGAACTCGGTTCAAAAATGGACTTTGTCCACTAAGATAGTCTTGGCAATGAGTCTTGACTAATAAGAAATGATTCTCTATGATTATGTGTGTATGACACAAAGTTTAATGTTTTAATTTATGATTATTGGAATTACATTTAACTACTATGATGTATCCCATGTTATGAAATTATGATTTCTTTTATAGGTTAAGATTTCCAAAAGTTATGTTCTTATGTATATGATGTGATTGACATTTTTTTTTACCCTTACTGAGCATTTGAGCTCACCCTTTTGTATGTTTTCTTTCCCCAGGTCAGAAAGAAGGTTATTAAGTAGGATATGCCAAAAGGGACTATAGATATGATGAAATAAATGGAAGACAGTGTAGACGCTTTATAAACCAGTTGTTTATGTTTCCCAGTTTCTTTTGTTTACCCTTACTGAGAAAAGAAAATTGGTTACTATAAATACTCCATTCTCTTTATCTATACTGGCACTATTTAGTAATAAATGATGTTTCTCTCACTAATCTCATCCCAAATCTTTAGTTTTTGTGTTGGTATGGGTATAAATTCATATTTCTCATTATTACTATCTTATTATGGATTTTAATTATACCGTTATATGCCCCTTAAGTTTCTAAAATCTTTATAATTGTCCTCCTAAATCAGCTCACTATGTTATGGAAGATTATAACCATTCTCTAATTCAGTAACATAATTTATTTCAAAAAAAATTATTAATTAATTTTTGAAGAATTTATGTGCATTTATTTTTCATGATTATCCAAGTAAAAACATTTTTATCTCTATGAGAGTCAAACTTATTGTGTTTCCCCTTATTTATAATGAAACATTTACTTATAAAGATTTGAAAGTACTATAACTTTGACTTCTTTCCATACCACATCTCATATAAAATATTTTATTCCTCGAGACATAATAATGATCTATTATAAATATAGACCAATGTTATAACCACTTCCTTCTAAAACATACTTGGTAGGTCTTTCTTAATAAGAACTATTTTGGAAATTTTGTTTATGATTTGGTTTCTTCACTCAATCATACTATTTTTTCTTCCTAATTTCATAACTTTCTGTGAGATCATCATTTTAGCCTTTCACTAATACCAATTAATGCAACCGAACACCCTATACTTTTGAGTGATGACCATTATCTATGCCATATTACTATAAAAATCAATGAAAAGAATATAATATCTCTTATGATCTATATCTCTTGGAAATATAGGTCCAAACACATCAAAATTCACTAGTTCAAGAACCCTTGTTGACTTCTATTATTTTTCTTTATACATATTTTTAATAATCATCCATTTTTTACACATATTGTATGTGTGTGTATAATCGTGTGATAGTTTAGGGAGATCTTGAGCTCCATTATTTTCACCAGATCTTCCAAGGATTTTTGGCTCAAATAGATAATTCATTTATAAAATAACATATTTTATTATTCCTTGGATAGAAAGAAAATTTCTTCTTCTCCATTGAAAATTTAGATATTTTTCTTCATGTGATTACCCTATATAATAATTGCACCATACTTTCACTTGATAAAACAAGTCTTCATGGTAATTTTTATTGCATGAGTTGAGTAACATAGTTGACTAAAATTTTACATATTGTGATTGAGACCTTCCAAAACCAAAATATCAACGTGTCTCATTTCTTTCTCCCTAAATTTGTCTTTCTCATATCCAATTATCTTTAATCCTTCATCATTTTTAAATCTAAAAAAACCTTTCTTATAGTACATGATACTTGTGACGAGATCCTTATTTTCCATCATATGGGATGTACACCAACTTTCAAGGATCTATAAAATTAAATTATCTGATTCTTTTTTAGAAATATCTACAACTAATTTACCCTCAGATGTTTTATTTTTTATTAATTACTTTGACTTCAAAACTTTTGTTTATTAATGAATTTGATCTTCCTCAGAGTATGATATACCAACGTCATTTATAAAATATGAAAATGAATTTACATTTTCAAAATTCTTAAACATTCCATGAGATTTTATATATGACTATTTTGGGTCTTCATCGACACATCACTATACATCACTAATGAGAAATGCCCGGTCATATGTTAAAATCATCCACATCCAAAACAATGACCATCAAAAGAATTCTTGGAATATTGAACTCCCTTAGATGCCTTTATTTATTTGGTACCCTTTAGTACCTTTTGGATATAGAAAAAACATTTTTAGAATATACCATCTTTCCAAAATAATAAAACCTGGTAGGAGGAGAATTCTTATGTGTCTTTTCTCCCTCACAGTTTTACCTTGGGTTCTCTAAGTATTCTGATTATAAGTCATATCCAAATCCACCTTAAAATATATAGTGGGTGCTTGTAGTCAGGAATAAACCATCACTTATTTCTTTTTATGATAAATCCCATACCATCTTTTTCATTAGGATGTATATTTTTCTTCTCCTAACAATCTTTTTCATGTTTTTCATGATCTACATGCCCCACTTTCACATTTTTTATCACCCATATGATCTGTTTTCCCAATTTCATATTGGGTTTCAAGAGTCACTCCTAATATTATACTTTTCATCATAGTCTGAAAACTTAATACTCAAGATATTTGAAACATTTGACTCAGTATTTAAGTGAGTTAGTAAAACAATAATAAACCTTGACATGTTCTTAAGCTTTTAGATTTTACTTAACCTTTTATGAGATTCCCAACTTTCCAGATTTAATCTTTTTAATATTTTCCTTCAACTCAAACTTTTCCTATTATTAATATTTTATATAATGTTTAGAATCATATACAACTATATTGGATTTATTTTTTTTGTCTCTTAAAACATTTATATCTTTAAGAGTAATCTTTAACTCGTTTTGGAGATTAAATCTATCTTCAACTTTTCCTTCATCATCATTACTCTCTTACCTTATTTTGGAACTATATACAACATCCACTAGAGAATATTATTTTTGGTATTTGTAGTATTCAATTTCTTCTAGATTAATTTTTTCTCAACTATTATCCTATTATGAATGTAGTTTTTGTTTCTTAAAGAAGTTTTATTTAATAATTATACTACCTTTCACCTAAAATATCAATTTCTTCATGGTAACTTCATCATCCTCATCATTTTATTGAAAATTCTTGGAACACTTTGTTGCAAGGTGATCAACCTTTCCACTTAAAGAGCACATAAGTGAAAGTTTCCATTTAAAATTTTCTTTTAACCATTTTATATTTTAGTAAAGGAATAGAAAGACTTCATACATATATTCTTCTTTATAAATATATTATAATATAAACCTTTTTAAAGCTTTGAATTATTCTTCCTTTGACTTCCCCCTTTTTAATGACTGTTTATCAACATACCTCATCTTATATATAGATAGATAACTATAAAGACTATCTAATATCATCTCATTTGGATTTTTACCCACCAATATAGATAATTTTTCATTTAACTAGGGTGGAAACATTATCTGGATTCACTTGATGATCTTTACATCATTAAGGTTTTCTCCAAGACACACATTTCTTCCATGATTACATAAAATTATTTAAATAATGCATCAATTTTTTTTGGGGTGAATCCTAAAGTCCTTATACCTTTTCCACACAACCTTCAATTTAGATTCTAGTAATTTTGAGTAACCTTTATATATATTAATAAAATTTTCCCATACAGTGTGTGGAGATTTACATGACATCACCTTTGTGTAGATTGTGTTGGTTAAAGATCCACCTAAATCATTTATTCTTATGGTGTTAACATCAAGTTCTTTATTATATCCTTATGATAAACCCCCACTATCTATACTAAACTAAATACCACACATAGCAGTCTTATAAACACCAATTCATAAGGATTAGAAGTAGTTATGCATCTAATGTTTCCATATTTGAAAGTTGTTTCCTTCGAAGATAAAAATCCCTTTGTGATTTCATACTTACATTTATTCTACTAAGAGATAATTCCACTAAATTTAACCTTTAACTGTAATACCAATTGTCAGCCCTAAAATTTTAAATACCCATGATGGGTTAATCATGGTGTGTCATATTCATTCAATTTTCCCATTTTATCACGTTTCATTGTAAAAAAATCTCTTCACTCTTATTCTAATATAAATAAATAAAATAAAATGAAAGCATATAAGAGAAAAATAAATTTTACTTGGTTAACCATAATTGAGAAAATCCAATTAGAATAAAAATGTAATGCTCCAATGTACTATAATCACTAAAGTGTGCTACTGTTATAATTTTTGGAGTAGACTCGTTTTCCCTCTTGGTTTAAAACCACTCACTTGTTGAAAGATCACTACTCTATCCATTGAAGTGTACTCATTTTTACTTTAGTATAAACCTTTAATAAGCTAAATCAATTCTGATTACACCATAATTGGTATAATTGGCATTTCATAAAGCACATCATCCAAATAATGAACACTAATTGTTTTATAGAAATTCTTGAAAATTTTCTTGAGGTTCACGCAACTCACTTTATTGAAACCTTCATGTAGCTACCCAATTTAGTGAAACTTGAAAATTTCACTAAACATTACATTTTCATGAAAATCACTAGTTTATGGAACACAATTATCTTTCTTCATGCAATTTAGGTTTTTATAAAATATTTTTATGTAAGAAGTGCATTCAAGAAAGTCTTATATAAATTTAGATCCTTGTGATCTTATATAAGTCTTTATCTCATTAAATGATGGAGTAAAGACCTATTTATATGAATGGATTACCATTTACACAACTTTCCCAAAATGGGAAACATGATTCCTCCATTAACTATTTTAACACAAAACTCTCAATATTCATGAAACTTCACTTGTGAATACATCATGTTCACGTAACTCCACTTATAAAAGTATTCCACACTTGAGCATAAATCTTACCTTTACCAGTAAAATACTATACCTACTTTTTGAAAATGTTTTTTTATGAAAATAATACATTTTATTTGAAATAAATTTTGAACTTTCTCCAGAATTTCACACCATTTTTTCAAAGACTATAAAACTTCACCACTTTATACATGAAACCTCCTGCAAAACCTTTAACCTTCTATAGATCCTTCTATTTATGAATTTCCGATGGTATATTCTACTCTAGATAATTGGAAACATGATTTATAAGGAAAATACACTTTTTAATAAAACACAACCCTAAAAAATCCAAGCAATCAACTTGAGAGATTTTTTCCAATATATTATCAGTGGTTTTGTAAAAATTCAAGCCACTTGATCAGTGGTTCCAATATATTCTACCTTGAAAACTCATTATTCTACATTTTCGTTAATGAATTTATATCTTATATCGATGGGTTTGGTTCTTGAGTTCTAAATTAGATATATTTTGAGATTAATATGACTATTGTTTTTATATAAAATTAGAATAGGAAGATCCACATCTTCAATAATATCTCTCAATTATTATTTCATTCTAGTTAATTAAGTAGAAGCTTTATTTGTAGAAATTATTTAGCCTCTAAATTACTAAGTGATATAATTTTCCACTTCTTACTTATACAAGTAATATAATTTTCTTTAATATAAAATGATTCATCTCTTATAAACTTTTTATACAATAAAATTCCATCCCAATAAACATAACTATATTTCATCATGCCTTATTTACATCCTACTAAATACTTCAATCCATATTCAATAGTTCTTTTGAAAATGTCCTCTTTATAGACCTGATATGTTTTTCTTTAATATTACTCTAAAATCTTGTTGTTAAGAATGTTTTATATATAATATCATATCTTTTTATTATTAGATATAATAAATTTCCAATCAATAATCTATAAATAGTTTAATCAACCACCTTTATCATATTATTTCTTCTATGTTTTTCAACCACTATCATGGGTATTTATACCTTTTTGCTATCATACACAACAATTTTCTTCAAGATTTCATTACAATAATTAATTTGTTAGATTAATTTAAACTCACCATATTTATTAACCTGTAATTTTTTAAAATATATGAGTTATCCAATAATGTACATTTCATATTAAAATTTTGATAGATTTGAAAACTTCTCACAAGTTTTAACTTTTCATACTCTAAATATTATATCTTCAACTATACCAATATTTTTAATTATTTATCAGTTTTAATCTTTAAATAATGACTATAATCTAAACCTCTTATTTTAGACTCTAGTTTCTTTAAAAATGTGTCAATTCTATCATACTAAGAATGAGGTGCTTATTTTATCCCATATAAAGAATTATTTTAGTATCTGACTTTGTAACCATCACCATGAAGTGGAAATACACCAGGATATTTAATGGATATAGAATTTTTTTAATAAAACATTCATGAAATATAAATTCTCATCCATTTAAAGTATTTTAAATATTATTTGAATAATAATTTCTAAGAATAATATGATTTAATCAATTTATATTATTTTAGAAAAATTTTATTCAATATTAATTTCTTAAACCTATGATTTTTTTCACATAAGGCTATCTTTATTACTTTACAGTTTTCCTTGTTCATCAATATTATTTTTAAATACCCACATGGTTCTAATAACATTGTTCCCAATTGGTTTATATTTATTTTTCCATGTATTATTCTTTTTAATAAAATAAAACTCCTCATTCATGGATTTAGCTATGATTATTCCTTTGATTCCTCTTCAATTGAGCTAGTCTTAACTTGATATAATAGAGGTTTTCTATTAATATTATTTATTATTTTAGTATAAATGATTATTTTTTTGTCTCAAAAAATATTGGACTCATCCACTTTATCTATTTTTTTTTCACCGTTTAAGGATATTTCATTCACTTTTACTTCATCCACTAACTAAATTTTACAATCTTTTTCTTACTGAGTATACTATAATTATTCAAAATCCACTTCCCAATAACTTTCCTAAATCAATCTCTATTGAGGTTTACATGATTAATTTTTATATTATTTTGTTAATAATTTTTATATTACTAATTTCAATTTTTTACAAGACTCTTATTTGAATAGTTTTAAGCCTTTCTCTATATAGAATATCTAAATTATATTCTCTCATATGAAAAATATCTAGTATTTCATTTATTTTATTCTTTATTTTTAATAAATAATTTTCTTCAAACCACTGTAAAGTGTTTATGAATTGGCCTATTTACATGATATAATTCAAATGATGTAACTTATTTCACATATTGAGTAAAAATTAATTCCAAATATAAGTAAATTATTATACAACATTCTTACAATAGATTATTGAAACTCAAATTCCAATCAGTAAGTCTTTCCCATACTATTAATATTTATATTTCACCTTTATAAAACTCCATTTTGTTACAAATTCACTACAGATAAAATTTAATATCTTATAATATGTTTCTAAAGATAATTTTCAACTTCAATTGATGTGAATTTAGTGCCATTATCTGATCTAAAAGTTTTAGTGGTCCTTATATATTATTTCTTATCCAGCCTCTTAAAATTATAAATGTATCACACTACCCATTTCTTTAAACATATACCAAAAATACATTTCATTCTAGTATAATCATCAAAAAATTGAATGTAATACCATTTACCTTTAAACCCTTTTCGTGCTAAAGGAGTTTAAATTGTTTTTACCAAATTAAATAAATTTATAGATTTTTTATTTTTAGGTTCATAATAATTCTCCCTATATTTCCCTCTATAAAAGGATCGTAATTATCATCTCATTGACATCTCAAAACTAGGCATATCAATTTCATATTTTTAGAATAAAATTTTCACTATATTTCTTTGATGAACATGGACCAAACCTTTATTCTATAGTCTATTTTCTTTATCAATATATAATAAGAAAGTTCTATATTTTTGCCAACCTGATAAAGATTACCACTATTCATCCTTCCTTGTATTAATGATCCCCATTAATTTATTTCAATAGAATATCTCTTTCTACAAAATTGAATTTCTAGGACCAATTCAAAAATTTGAATTATTTTCAGAATATTATATCTTGTCACATCAACAAAAATCACTATATCATTCTATAACTCATTTTATATAATTGTATTTATTTCACTTATATTGATTTTTAGACCTTCATCATTCAAAATTTTGATAGTTTTATTGACCAGATTCTTCACATTCTCAAGAAACTCAAAATTATTAGTTATTTGGTGTATTTTTAGAATTAATTTTTAATAATATTGTGTATATATTTTATTTAGGTTTAGTGTTAATTTTATTAATATCTTAGATTTATATTTTTTACTTAATTTTATAATAATATTTTATTTTTACAAATATTATAAATTTAAACCATTGAAAGTTTATCATGATTGAAAAATAGATTTTTATACTTATAATTTGTGGCATTAGAATGGAAAATTTTGTTTTATGAAGGATAAAAATATGGGTTTTCATTCATTGAATAAGAAGGGTTCCTATATTAACTATTATGTTTAGTTGAAGATGTCAATTTTTTTTAAGATAAGTCAATATAAAATCTATTGGGAGTAATTTGAGAATTATGTTAGAGGAACTAGATAGAGGCATGGTCAGAAGAACTGAGGAAGTATAAAGAAGAAGATAGAGTGGCTAAATTAGTGGAGAAAACTAACACCATATGGTGGAAAGTACATAATAAATAGAGGACTCAAGTAATATCAAATTTGTTGAATTATATAATAATTAATCAATGTTGTTTAAAGGATACATAATATTCTTAAATTAGGATGCATAAGGGTAAAATAGTTAGTTTTCAATGTTCACAGGGAATTAGGAGTTTAGTAAGTGTATCTTCAGATAGATTTTACTAATCATAGGCCATCTAAAAATATCATAAAAAGGTGGAGTTTTCCATAAATATCATTAGGTGGTGGAACTAGGCCTAATGGCTATGTTTGTCTATAAATATATGAGTGGAATCACTTGTTCAATTATCTCAAGATCTTGTAATATTATTCTATGATTAATAAATGAATCTGTTTTTATTATATGGAATAAAGTTATGTTTTGAACCAAGTAATCCATTTTTTATTCTGTATTGGTGTGAGTTTTGTTATTCTTCTACTTGTGTGTGTTTCAAAAGTTTCTTAGGTGATCAAAGTGATTATCCATGAGATGTTGGAGTATAGTTCCCTCATCTGGACATTGATATTGAGTGATTTAAATCCAAAATATTCTAGAATACTTTGTAAGTGAGGTTTATAAAGGTTGTCATCCAATTTTAGGATCTAGCACAACATGTGGCATCAGATCATGGTAGAATAATTCTGTAGGTTTCATGTACATAATGGTTTTTTATCTCAGTGGGAGTGAACTGATTGAGAACGATTGTCTTTAGAAGAAGGAAAATTAAAGATTAAAAAGTTTGATGGATAAAACATTGGATTTTTTCTAATATAGATTTAATATTTTATGTATTATAAGAAGATTGGGATTCCATTAATAGGGATAAAATTGAAATGAATGAAAAAAGTGGAATTATAAATACATGTTTGGAATGAGTTTGGGGTATTTTGAATGATATTATCCTAGAACATGGTCTTCAATATCTAGAAGTAAAAGAAAACTATTAGACTAATGATAACCCTCACCAACATGTATGAAAAATATATCTTGATGAACAAAGTTTTCATAATGTAGTAATTATTTTATATAATGATATTGGAATATAAATTATTGGTGGATTATATTAAGGATTTCAACATGATTCAAAGTAAACTTGAATCAATGGGAGTGAAGTTTGATTATATAGTGTGGGAATTGATTTTTATTTCATTGCTTCTAAAATCTTGGTATGTGATGGTTACATCTATAAATAATTATTGGAGAAAAAATTAATTTTAGTTTTAGGAAATATGAAATCTAGTTTGGAATAAGGAGTTCGAGAAAAATTGAATTTCAGAGTGTTACCAGAATAATATTTAGTGTATAATTTTAGGGAATTTCTTCTAAAAGGGAAAACCAAAGTGAAAATAAGGGAAAGGATAAAAGATAGAATATTAAAGGGAATTCAATAGGTCCCAAACTAATATGATCACATCATGGGAAAAAGGGTAACTTAATTATTTTTTTCAAATATAAGAATATTTATTTTTGAAGGTTTTCTTATTAAATTTATTCTAAAGATAGCATAATTGATGATTAAAAATATTTATTACTTCATGTAACCTATCCATTGTAATCATGGATCATTGATTTCGAGACTTAATTTCAATCAACATTTAAGAGGGGGATCATGAAAAATTATATCTCTAAATTTCACAAACCAAGAAATGATTCCATCCAACTTGACACCCAACTCGGTCCGAGACATGGCCCGAAGGGCATTCCTGATACCCATGATCTTGCAACAAGTACCGAGCATCAATAAAGTGACCAAGGGAATGATTTTTTCAAATATAAATAAATAAATTGAACTATATAAAAATAAATAGAGTTTCCCAATACACACACACACACACACACACACACATATATATATATATATATCAATATCCAAAATAAATATTATTTTACAAAGTTGAAAGATACAAAAAAATACACAAAAAACCCAGACTAATACCTGACAACACAACACCTCCATGTGACCCAAATGGTCACTCTCCAATACCAAACTGACCATTTACCATGATGATCAAAACTAAGATGAGACCTACACTACAAGCTAAAAACAAGAAATAACTATAGGTGTGAGTATTAAAACTCGGTAGGCATGCCCGAACAAATCTATTCCTAATGCACATTGTAACACCCCGACCCCTCTAGGCTGGAGACGGTGCATTACTTGTGATATTGGCATGGTTAGAAGGAATGAAAATCCTAAATTAATTATCAGTTTAGTATTCTTGAAGAAACTAGGTACATAGATGTTACTCAAATTACATTGGAAAATTTTACAAAAAACAATACATAACAAAAACTAAAGACGGAATCCACAGGAACTCAATAAAAGATCTTCTCTTCATCAAATGTTGAATGTATAAAATGAAAGGGGTGATCTCAAGTGATCAGTAAGGGTTACAAAAAGTTGAATTATGAGTAAAATAATAATTGAATCATAATCAATGTGACATAATCAATATGGCATATTGAATAAATAAATAACTAATGCCATTAATAAACTGAGGATGAAACTGCATCCATAGATTTTTTTCATAATTAAAACCTAATTGATAATAATAATAACTAATAATTAATAAAGAGAATGCTTATTAATTGGACTTCATGTATCTGGAACATGAAACCATAATACTGTAAAAAAGGTTCAGTTCTATGGGTAGAAACCCTTCTGAATTTTAGAAACAAACTCGAAGGGTTTGTTGACAAACTGTTTTATCTCATGAGACCTACCGATGCATAGAGGGTCTATTGCGGGACCCACCCGCCACTGCATGTCCAAATAATTCTTTATAAATTTAATCAATACAAGAGAAATATACCTTTTCAATATCCTTATAGAGTAGAGTATACATATTCATCAATATTTCCATAATTAGAATAACTTTCCAAGTAAACATCGTATGTAAGATGTTATACAGTTTAGACAACAAAAATATCCATGACATGAGATTATGGATATGAATACAATTTAAAATGAAAGGTGATCTCAAATAGGTAGTAGGTCCACCACATAAGGATTATTAGGTGCACAATACAAAGTTAGTCACAACGAAAAGGTAGTTGAGACAAAGTCCCTTACAACAATGTGATTGGTCGAATCATATGACCGGAACTTAATAAATATCAAGTGAATCATTGAATAACATGAATATAAATAGAATCATGTTATTATATATCAAATTGTAGTACACATATACCACATACAAGAAATAAGTGGCAAACAATGAAAATCTCACAGAAATGAATGTGAGATGAGAAACCCCTTACCTTATGCCTGAGTGTATTCTTCGTTTGTTTTAATGACCTGAATAATCAAATTTAGATTCATTAATTAATATTTATAGAACCTCCTATACATGTATTTGATTTAGTATAACCTTATTAAGTTTATTCATGGCCCTTTATATGGGTTCAATTGGTTCAATTATCATGTTTCGGAAGTATTTTCTTCCTTGGTTTTCATGGTTTGTTTACTTGTTTCCATGAATGGAAGTTAATTTTAAACATAGTTAAACATACATAATTGTTAATACATCTTATTAAAAAAATTATGGAGATATAATTGATCGTATAATAATTTTGGGTTATATACCATGATGATGATTCATTAGTTAAAACATTAATGATGTTCGTTTAGATCGTTTTAGTGGTTCTTTGATAATAACAACCTCATTTTGTTTTATAAATTAGAACCATGAGTACCAAATAATTCCAGAACCATGGGTGAGTCATAACAGATATATTATAACCTGGTTAAACCATATAAAAGGTTTCAATACTATACTTGAAATAATTAATGGAAATTGAGATTACATCATCCACGTTGTCGGTAATTTGATATATCACGGAGAATGTTTTTCTTCCTTAAATAAGTGGGAGAGGAAAAAAAATAATGATGAGGATTTTACATAAACATGATAAAATATAGAATATAAATGATTTATGGAGATTTCATGCCTCTTGGGTAAGAATATATGAAGAAATAATAAAAAAGGATCTCAAAACAAAAGAATAAGTGAGAAATCTCTTACAAAAAATTCAACAGCCCAACGACCATGCGATAGGGTTTTAGAAAACATTAATAAGAGATGGGAAAAGGGTAACCAATACAAAAGTGAATCATAATACATAAATAGATCAATAATAAGAAGTACATAAGAACATGGTATGGAAACTTGAAAGTTATACCACATAAAAGAGAGCTTGAATGGAAAAAAATTGATAATTTTCTTACCTTGTAGAGTAACCCTTAGAACCTGATGGTTGAGACTTTGGAGGCTTGAAGAAACCTTGGGAGAACGAATATGGAAGTAAGGAGGCTAGATCATCATTGATGGAGAATTTGGAATGAATTCAATGAAGGGAAGAGCTGGTATTTATAGGAAAAGTGAGGGATTATTTTAATAATTTTCAAGGGACACCTCATGTGTGGTATTTGAAAAACCATGGTCTTGCCCATGGTATTTGCCCATGTTTTCATCCACTTGTGACACCTCACATATTATTTAACTATACACAAGTATACCATATTTATAAAATCATTATTACATCATTAATGATGTCATTAACACACCGAAACTAAAAACCGTATTTTTTAATATTCACTGAAAAATCAACTGTTTCAGAAAAATTCCCAAAATTCACTCTAACCATTTATCAATGTGTATATTTCAAAAATGAAGTCCATTTTTTGAAAATAATATTCTAAATATTTTTAATTTAATTTTTAAATAAAGTCATAGTTAATTCGAAAAATAATTATCTTAAAGGTGCAATTAGTTTTATTTATCATTGAAAAACTAATTAAGATCTCATTATCTTATTTCCTTAAGAAAATAAAGTAATATTATTATTTACTATTCATAAGGGTCATTTTAATATTCATATTACTATTCATAAGGGTATTTTACTATTCACAAAAAAATCAAGTTTGTTCTATCAGACTCCAAATGACTTACTGATTACAACTCTAGATGACCAATTTTCGAAATTCAAAACATAGAAGTGGAAAATTTATATTTAATGTCTAGGTTTTGACTATCTCCTAAATAACATAGTGTTGTTTCAAAGGAAAACAATGATTAATACAATGTTTTTAATATAAGCATACCATAAAATGTTTGGGGTGTTATATTATTCCCTCCTTCAAAAATTTCGTCCTTGAAATTTTATGTATAAATCCCACCAAAAAGATGTGGGTGGTTCTTCTTCTTGAAATCCTCTGGTTCCCATGTTGCTTCCTCCATATTATGATTTCTCCAAAGAAAATTTACTAGACAAGTTGTTTGATTTCTCAATACTTTTCCCTTATGTCAAGAATCCTGATAGGATTTTTACAGTATGACAAATCAGGTTCCAGTTCTATTTCTTCATATGTGAGTACTTGCGTTGGGTCTGGCATGTACTTCTTTAACAATGATACGTGGAACACATCATGAACTCTGGAGAGATTTAGAGGCATCACTAAACCGTAAGCTACAACTCTGATTCTTCCCAAAATTTCAAATGGTATGATCTACCTGGGGCTTAGTTTCCCTTTCTTACCGAACCTTAAGACGCCCTTCCATGGAGATACTTTCAGAAATACATGATCTCCCACTTGAAATTCCAAGTCCTTTCTCTGGTTGTCAGCATAACTCTTCTGCCTACCTTGGGCTGCTTTAATATGAGCTTGTATTTTTTTTCACCTTTTTCGTGGTCTCTTCAATAAGCTCTAGGCCTATAAGTTTCCTCTCACCAACTTCATCCTAAAAAGTTGGAGTTCGACATCTCTTTCCATATAATGCATCATATAGAGCCATTTGAATACTAGAATGGAAATTGTTGTTGTATGAAAATTCCACCAAAGGCAAGTATTGATCCCAAAAACCTTGTAAGTCAAGAGAGCATGACCACAACATGTCTTCTAGAGTTTGAATCGTCCTTTCAGACTATCCGTTGGTTTGGGGGTGAAATGCGGTACTCATATGAAGATCAGTATTCAAATCCTTCTGGAGACTTTTCCATAATTTTGACGTAAAACAGGGATCTTGATCAGAGAAAATTGATATAGTTGCACCATGAAGTCTCACAACTTCATTAATATAAAGTCTTTCTAGGATATCAAGTGGTACATCCTCTCTTATTGGGAGGAAATGTGATTTTTTAGTGAGACGGTCATCAATTACCCATATTTCATCATTCCTTTTAGGTGTCCTCAGTAGTCCAGTGAAAAAATCCATCGCAATGTTATCCCACTTCCACATAGGAATAGGTATAGGTTGCATCACTCCTTTTGGATGTTGTCTCTCTGCCTTCACTTGTTGACAAACTAGACACCTTGAAACGTAGTCAGAAATTCCCCGCTTCATATTATCCCACCAAAAATATTCCTTCGGATCTCTGTACATCTTGGTGTTACTCGGGTGTATAGAGAAATTTGAGCTTTGAGAATCGTCTAATAGTTCCCTTTTGATCTCAGGTACGGATAGGATGCATAACCTCTTCCCAAATTTCAGAACTCCTTCTTCATACATGAAGTCATCCAGTCTCCCATCCCTGACGGCATTAATTTTCTTGTGCAGATTCTCATCATCAGATTGAGAGATTTTTATCTTCTCTAATAAAGATGGTTTAGCAATCATTTGAAAGAGAAAAGATGTTTCCCCTTCCTTAAAAATTCCCATATCCATCTTTAGTTGATCCAAAAATAAAGGATCTCTCTCAATCCTCATTTGAGTCAGAATTCCATGATTCTTCCTACTTAATGCATCTGCCACCTTATTAACCTTCCCTGGGAGGTAGTTTATTGAAAAATTATAATCTTTGAGTAACTCGAGTCATCTTATTTTCCTCATGTTGAGTTCTTTTTGTGTGAAAATATACTTCAAACTCTTTTGGTCTGTATAAATCTCACATCTCTATTCGTAGAGATAATGCCTCTATATTTTCAGAGCAAAGATTAAAGCTGCTAACTCAAGATCAGGAGTTGGATAATTTTTCTCATGATTCTTCAAACTATCTGATGCATATGAAATAAATTTATCATTTTTCATAAGCACGCAACCCAGTCCACTATTTGATGCATCACTTTATATTACAAATCCATCACTTCCAGAAATAAGAGTCAAAATTAGAGCATTAACCAATCTTCTTTTCAATTCATCAAAGCATTATGTGCATTATTTTTTCCACACAAACATAAATCCTTTACGTGTGAGCTTTGTTAGTGGATTAGCCAGTCAGGAAAAATTCTGAACGAAACGTCTATAATAACCTGCTAAGCCAATAAAACTGCGTACCTCAGTTATGTTTGTTGGCATGGTCCATTCTTGGATTTCCTTTGTATTTTCAGGATCAACTAGGATTCCATCCTTAGAGAAAACATGGCCTATAAAAGAGACTGACTGAAGCCAAGATTTTCATTTTCTAAACTTCCCATATAATTGATTTCTTCTAAGAGTTTTCAGAATAGTCTGCAAATGATCCTCATGGTCTTCATAGATTTTTGAGTATACCAGGATATCATTGATGAATACCACAAAAAAGTTATCAAGATATTCCTTGAAAACTATATTCATTAAATCCATGAAAATAGAGGGTGCATTTGTTAGTCCAAAAGGCATCACTGTAAAGTCGTAATGCCCATACCTGGTTCGAAATGCTGTCTTCAGAATATCTTCCTTCCTCACACGTAGTTGATGATATCCGGATCGAAGGTCAATCTTTAAAAAGTATTGAGATCTGTGAAGTTAGTCAAATAAATCATCAATCTGAGGCAGATGATTCTTATTCTTTATTTTAATAGCATTGATTTCTCGGTAATCAATGCAAAGCCTCATGGATCCATCTTTCTTCTTGACAAAGAAGACAGGGGCTCCCCATGGCGAAACACTAGGTCGAATAAATCCCTTTTCACTCAAATACACTAGTTGTTTCTTTATATCTACTAATTCTATAGTGGACATTCTATAGGGAGTCTTCGATATAGGTCTTTCATCATGAATTAAATCAATAAAGAACTCAAATTCCCACTCTAGAGGATGTCCAGGTAAATCCTCTGTAAATACATCAATTTACTCTTTCACTATGTGCACATCTTCAATTTGAAGATTTCTTTCCTCTCCTTTAGATATTGGTTTATCTTCCTCTCCAAGTATTGCATTCAGTAGAGCTACCAGGGGTGGTTCTAGATAATAATCAAGTTGCAAATTTTCTGCCCTAAAGACAAGTGATTATACACCATTTTCAAAAAATGTAACTTCCTTCTTATTATAATAAATCTTCGCATCATAATTTTACAGCAAATCCATACTGATAATTTATCAAATTAAGTCATTTGTATGATGATAATGTTATAAAATAAAACACTTTTTGGTGTTTGGAGGGGGACTAGTCAATATGCCTTTGTTGCAATGATACATCCCATGAGAGTTTTGACTGAAAACTCCTTTCTTAAATCAAATTGGACATATATAAATTTCTTGGAAAACTGAGAGGATATAAATGAATGTGATGATCCAGAATCAAATAAAGTGTTGGATAAGTTTGAGGAAACAATTAAAGTACCCGCCACCACATCACTAGGAACTTCAACCTTTGCGGTTGTAATCACATAGGCTCTCCCTTGATCTCTTGGCTTTTTCTGAGGCATGTTTCATTGGAACTTAGGACACTCATTTGAATAGTGTCCCATATTTCTACAATTATAACATTGAATATCATTGAATTGTTTCTTCCCCTTGCATTCATCAGATCAATGACCATTTTCTCCGCAGTTATAGCGGAATCCCATGCCTTTCAAGCATTTCCCAGGATGATTCTTTCTGTAGCTATCACATAATGGGAAACTATTTATTCCCTTTCTCTTCTTTGGTGCTTCTCCTTTTCCTTTTTTATCAGAGTACCACATCTTATCTTGGTTTCCTTTGAAAAAATCTGATCTAGAAAATTCCTTATCTGTTTTGATGGCACTTGATACAATTTCATCATATGATGAAAATTATTGAGAAGCCAGTGCCCTTAGAAGACTTTTCTTAAGACCTTCAAAGAAATGATCAATCTTTCCCACTGAGTCATGTACGTAATCTACGGCATACCTGGCTAGCCTTGTGAAGGTAGCCTCATACTCTGCAACACTGTCTTCTTCCCTTTGTTTCAAGCCAAAGAATTTCCTCTTCATTTCATTTTGTTGCTCACGAGGGAAATATTTTTCGAAGAATATTTCCTTAAAAGTCCTCCATTACATATCATATATCTCTTCTTCCTCCATGGTATTTTGAATCAGGGACCACCATTGATCAACGTCGCCCTTGAGACAATATACTACAAGTACTACCTTTTCATCTTCATTGCATCTTAATTCAATGAATATCTTTTCAAGGGACTTGATCTATTGCTCAGTAACCACTGGATTAGTTGTCCCATTGAAATATGGGGCTTCTTCCACATAAAATGATCCAACATAGGTGTTGAATGGTTATTCGTTACAACTTGAGTAAGTTGTCCCAATATGGTCATGATCTGATCTGCTCCAACGTTGACTGTGTTGACTTGCTTAGTAGGGAGATCCCTACCTTTCCCATGAGTATTAATTCCCCTTATTCCATTAGATGCCATTCCTAAATAATGGGATACACTAGATTAGTTTATGAATCCCAAATAAAAAAATCACTCCACATAGATTGAAATTCTATGCATAGATAATCTTATAAACATGGTTCCTCTGAGGAAAAATTTATATTAACTCCTTCATAATGGATTATAATGAAAATATGAATTATCCTAAGAATATCCCCCCGGAGTGTCGTAACCAAGAGTGCAGCAAGGCCCATTGTCGTGCACCAGTTCTCGTTCAAGTCTAGCTCAAAGTGGTGTTTTCGGGTTTTACCCCTAGATACATCTATGCCAGAGCCGCCTCTACCTGCTCATATCCAGACAGATACGTATTGCTTAAAATATCCACATAATCTATTCCTTACCAAAATACCAGGACGTTCTTGTATGTTATTCCTTAGATACTACCTTAGGTCTTTGTTCCCTACTATACATTTTCTACTCTAGTTTCCAAGATTTATACTAAACTTCCTCTAATACCAACTGTAACACCCCGACCCCTCTAGGCTGGAGCTGGTGCATTACTTGTGATATTGGAATGGTTAGAAGGAATGAACATCCTGAAGGAATGATTAGTTTAGTATTCTTCAAGAAACTAGATACAAAGATGTTACTCAAATTACATTGTAAAAGTTCACAAAATCAATACATAAGAAAAACTAAAAACGACATCCCTAGGAACTCAATAAAAGATATTCTCTTCATTGCCTGTTGAAGGTAGACAATGAAAGGGGTGAGCTCAACCACTCAGTAAGGGTTACAAACACTTGAATAATGAGTAAAATAATAAATTAATCATAATCAATCTGATATAATCAATATGTCATAGTGAATAAATGAATAACTAATGCCATTAATAAAGTGATAATGAAACAGCATCCATAGATTTTGTCATAGTAAAAACATCATGGATAATAATAATAACTAATAATGAATAAAGAGAATGATTATTAATTGGATGTCATGTATCTGGCACATGAAACCATAATACCGTAAAAACGGTTTAGTTCTATGGGTAGAAACCCTTCAGATTTTTGGAAACAAACTCGAAGGGTTTGTTTCTAAACTATTTTGTCTCATGAGACCTACTGATGCATCGAGGGGCAATAGTGGGCCCCACCTGCCACATCATGTCCAAATAATTCTTTATATATTGATTCAATACAAGAGAAATATTCCTTTTCAATATCCGTATAGAGTAGAGTATACAGATTCATCAATATTTCCATAATTAAAATAACTTTCCAAGTAAACACCATATGTAAGATGGTATACGGTTTAGAAAAAAAACATATACCTGACATGAGATTATGGATATAAATATAATTTCAAATGAAAATTTATCTCAAATGAGAAGTAGGTACACCACATAAGGATTATTAGGTGCACAATACAAAGCTATTCACCACGAAAAGTTAGTTGAGACAAAGTCCCTTACAACAATGTGATCGGTCGAATCATATGACCAGAACTTAATAAATATAAAGTGAATAATTGAATAACATGAATATAAATAGAATCATGTTATTATATATCAAATGTCAGTACACATATACCACATACAAGAAATAAGTGGCGAACAATGAAAATCTCACAGAAATGAAAGTGAGATGAGAAACACCTTACCTCATGCCCGAGTGTGTTATTGGTTTGTTTTAATGACCAGAATAATCAAATATATCTTCATTAATTAATATGTACAGAACCTCCTATACATTTAATTTATTTATTATAACCTTATCAGGTTCATTTATGTCCCTTTATATGGGTTCAATTGGTTCAATTTTCATGTTTTGGAAGCATTTCCTTCCATGGTTTTCGTGGTTCGTTTACTTGTTTCCATGAATGGAAGTTCATTTGAAACATGGTTAAACATCCAGAATTGTTAATACATCTTATTAAAAAAATTATTTAGATATAATTTATCTTATAATAATTTGGGGTTATATACCATGATGATGATTCATTAGTTAAAACATTAATGATGTTCATTTAGATCATTTTAGGGGTTCTTTGATAATAAAAACCTCATTTTCTTTTATAAATTCAAACCAAGAGTACCAAATAATTAAAGAACCATGGGTGAGTCATAACACATACATTATAACCTGTTTCAACTATATAAAAGGTTTCATGACCAGACTTGAAAGAATTAATGGAAATTGAGATTACATCATCCAGAATGTCGGTAATTCGATATAACACGGACAATGTTTTTATTCCTTAAATAATTGGGAGAGGAAAATAAAAATAATGATGAGGATTTTCCATAGACATGATAAAATCTAGAATATACATGATTTATAGATATTTCATGCCACTTGTGTAAGAAGATATGAAGAAAGAATAAGGAAGGAACTCAAAATAAAAGAATAAGTGAGAAATCTCTTGCAAAAATTTCAGCAGCCCAACAACTATGAGACATGGTTTTAGAAAGCATTAAGAAGAGATGGGACATGGGTCAACCATCTAGAAATGAATCATAATATAGAAATATATCAAGAATAATAAGTACATAACAACATGGTTTGGAAACTTGAAAGTTATACCACATAAAAGAGAACTTGAATGGAAAAAAAGAAATTGAGAATTTTATTACCTTGTAGAGTAACCCTTAGAACTTGAAGGTTGGGACCTTGGGGGCTTGAGTAAACCTTAAGAGAACTAATATGGAGGTAAGGAGGGTAGATCTTCATTGAGGGAGAATTGGGAATGAATTCAATGAAGGGAAGAGTTGATATTTATAGAAAAAGTGAGGGATTATTTTTATAATTTTCAAGGGACACCTCATGAGTGGTATTTGCAAAACCATGGGCTTGCCCATGGTTTAAGACACTAGGGAGAGATCAAATCTTATTTAACTATACACAAGTCCACCAGATTTATGACATCATTATTATATCATTAATGATTTCATTAACACACTGAAACTAAAAACTGTATTTTTTACTATTCACTGAAAAATCAATTTTTCCAGAAAAATTCCCAAAACTCACCCTAACCATTTATCGAAATGTAGTTCTGAAAAAAGAAGTCCATTTTTTGAAAATAAATTTCTAAAATTTTTTAATTTAATTTTTAAATAAAGTCCTAGTTAATTCTAAAAATAACAATCTTAAAGGTGCAATTAGTTTTATTTCTCATTGAAAAACTAATTAAGATATCATTATCTTATTTCCTTAAGAAATAAATATTATTATTATTTACTATTCATAAGGGTCATTTTACTATTCATATTACTATTCATAAGGGTATGTTACTATTCAACAAAAATCAAGTTTGTTCTATTAGACTCCAAATGACTTACTGATCACAACTTTAGATGACCATTTTTTGAAATTCAAAACATAGAAGTGGAAAATTTATATTTAATGGCTAGGTTTTGACTATCTCCAAAATAACCTAGTGTTGTTTCAAAAGAAGACAGTGATGAATAGAATTTATTTAATAGAAGCATACCATAAAATGTTTGGGGTGTTATACACTTTCTTTAAAATAAAATAAATATCAACTTCAATTTTGAAATAAAATATATAAAATTAAGACTTTACACATGTTTTATACTTTAAAAAAACGATCCATTTACCTTTTTACCATTTAAAAAAACACTCTTTTCCAATGAAAAACCACATAAATTTGAAAAGAAAAAGGTAAAATTCCATTTATAAGAGATAAAGAGTGTAAAAAATATCCAAAACCTTTTTCTATAAACATTTTAAAACATTTTATAATTCTAGGAATAAATCCAAACAACTCAAGAAGTAACAAGAACAATCATATAATAAGGGAAATGGTAAAATATCCCACAATAGAATCTAACCAATAGTGCATCACAAATCATTCTCTAGAGAAAAATAAGTTCCAATAGACATGGGTGAACCTAGGAGCTCATGAATAATCTGGAACAAACTAATACATGTTGACTCATCTCAGGAAGCATGCCTCACTCGATAAAAACAATAACGACCTCACACTATCATCCATCCCCTATATGGTACAAATCAAAAGGCACTATCCCATATCAATAAAAATCAATATACCCCCATGTTATGGGCCATTATCCAGTGCGTAAGCTAAGCTAGTATAGAAATAATTCTTAGAAAATTCTCTCACTATGCCAGGTTCCCATATCAATATATAAAATAGGGTGATCCAACTAATTCCAACCAAGATTACAATCACATTAACATATATAATAATAATTACACAACTTACATCACCTGAGTCACCCCAAGGACTAATCTCTTTCCATAACCAATAGATCCAAAAGGAGTCCACACCGAGGATCTCCCATTACATACAAAGTAAATGGGTCACAAGGAGTTCACAACAAGGAAGCCACACCCATTCTAAATAAACACGACAATAGAATTATCCAAGGAAATTTTTCATGATAAGCGCTTTCACTATTTTTACAAATGTGCCAAACGGGCCATCAATCATTCGTTAAGAAACCATCACTTTTTCAAAATGGTAAAAATAAAAAATTTATCATTTCACAATCATTTATAAAATACCACTTGAATGCTCACATCACATTTTAAATCCAAATACCTTTTCATCAAAAATTCCAAACGTCCCATTGACCACTATCTCTTGTCAAACCATTTTTAAAAGCCGAATACACACTTCTTTTAAATACAAAACCAATCGGGAAACCCATTAAAGGAACCCACATCATCATTTCACGTTTAAAAATTATATTCAAAAATAGAAACCATGATTTATATATCACAAATGACTTTAAAAAACCATATGTACATTTTATCAAACACTTGGTGTGAAAAATTCAACAAAAATAAAGCCATTTATTAGAAAATAAGGAATAATCATCAATTTTCACACCAAAAAATTATTCCAAATATCACACATCACTATTTAATATTCAAGGAAGGTGAAAAAATCATGAAAATAGTGATTATTAAATTATAAGGAAAGCATAAAGGGAAACCTACTCAAATCACATGAACTTCAACAACACACACCCAAAACCACCTCCCAAAGGTCTGAAGAAGGAGGAATAATCACAAGAAACCTTAAACAAAAAACCCCAACATAAATCAAGGGTAATAATGAACCCTAGGTCCATATGACCATGGGATAAGAGAAACTCAAAATAAAATGGAAGGATAAGGACGAGGGAGAAGTTGAGAGGAGATTACCTTGAGAAATCAAACATAACTCTTAAAGAGATCCATAGATATACACCAAGGGAGGAAGGAGGAGGCCTGAATAACCAAGGAGGGGCTCCAATAGGGATATAAAAACCAAATTAATGGATAAATGGGTGATTTTGGGGTTAAAATCCCAAAAGGGTAGAAATGGATTTTCAAAAAATTTAAAATTTGGATAGCTCACACGGTTTGACTTCACATTTTAGTAAACCATGTTCCAACCATGTGTAATAGTTATACCATAAGAAAATTTATTCCCGTATGCTTTAAGAATGGTTTGACTAACCATGCATGGGTCGTTCACCCTCAACCAAAAGCACACCAAATCTTGTATGATTTCTTAGGCTAGGCCGCACAATTTTCTCTAATCATGCGCCAACTACGCACCAAGAGAAAACACCCTAAAACTCAAAATTCAAAACCATCACACCCATAACATGAGAAAAAACCCAACTCCAAAAGTTAAACTAGATCAAAGGTAAAAATTAAATATCTAGGTGTGGAAATTCACCCCACCATTACACTTTTTACCCCCATAATGCCACAATATCTTCTAGTTGATTGATCAAAGACTAAGTATTACCAAAACCAAATGATACAAACTATCAAAAAAATAATATCCCAAACACTTCCAAAAATAACTTATCCCTATTTCCTAAAATATAACAAAAAGCAAAACCAAATAATTAACACAGGAGGCTGGAATGGACTCCCCACCATTTAGAAAAAACTAACACTGATAAATTCCTGTAGAATTCACAATGAGACCCCATAGTGGGTCTCACCACCATTATGAACCAACTAGATTTAATAGATTACACAAAAAAAACTCAAAATGGGACAACATGAGAACTTTCCCACATATTGCAACTACCCCCACTGAAAGGGCCTTACTAAAAGAAACTCAAGCTAAACAGTACCAAAACCATGGTAAGGAAGAGTTACAAAAAGAGTATTTATACATATCACTCCCCAATAGAGGAGACAAGAATTGAGACAAAGATCCCCACAAAATCGATGGTTTTCTGATTGCATGAAAATATTCACTCTAAGACTTATGGATAGATCCTTGATGTTTGAAGCATCTGCTACCTCTTAGTTAGGAGCTAATGATCCCTGATTGGAACTTATTTCTTTGGTGCCACAAGCAGCCACAAAACATCCTAGATAGAACTAGAACATCACAACATTCCATTAAATTCACTTTATTAAACAAATAAATTTTCTCCAAACATGGACTTATAATATGCACATTCTGAACACACCACCACTTTGAATAGAAAGATTCAGAATTTCAAAAAGAAAACCTCACTTTCATTAAAATAGGAGTTCTCAAGAGATTCCAATAAATCCCCATTCATTTAAAACAAAATAGAACACCACTAGGAAAAATTTATATAAAAAAAGAGGCACCATAATAGAAGGGACATCAAATTGAATCCCATCCAGCACCCCACTCCTACAAATAGGTAGGGGTGTTTTTCAAAGAGGTGGATTCAGCTCCATGACGCTTCTTGGGAAAACCCCAACTGAACTGTTGTAAGTGACCTAGATGTGAACAAGAATAAAAGGCCTTTGGAGAACTTGGTACTGATGAATTATTATGATCTGTATTGCCATACTGATGATACACCATGGTACTTCACTTAGAAGAATTTTAAAAAAGATCAAGATGGAATTTCATCCCAATACCAGTGCCAACAGCTTCATGCCACTTCCCCACTTCCTTAATAGAATTACCATCACCAATTATAGGGACTAAAGTATGAATGACTATCTCAATATCTCCTCCTAACATAGCTTCAACATAAACAACTTACCTCACCATGTAGACAAGAGAAGTTAAACTGACTCTGACACCTTAGTCTATAGATCAAGATGAATCCCAAACTCAAAACATAGAGACTTCAAGGAATCTTCTATGACCCACTATGGAGTGTAATTAAAGAGATATAAAAAATTATGGAAGTACTCACACACCAATACATCACCCTACTGTAAACAACGCATCACCATTTCCTTTCTCACCTTCACTATTTCAGAGCAACACTGATGGATGAACGAATCCTTAAAGAACTCCCAAGTGAGATCTTCCAATGGTTTATTTAAAGATACCAACTTCCACCACTTCCAGGTTAGTCCTTCAAGCATGAAGGTAAAGAAATTCACCTTTAAAGACTTAGGAAACTCAAGGAGACTGAAACTCATTTTGATTTTCCACATCCACTCTTTTGTTTCAAGATGATATAATCAACCATAAAAGAGAGTTGGATTTAACTTTCAAAACTCAAGATAGAAATCCTTAGTTTGATCAACTAAACATCCTACTAATGGGGAATCACCCATAGCTACACCATGAATATCCATCGAACTTTTATGGGAGAATACACCAATCAACAAGAAAACCAAGAGATCAATCAAAACCAAGTCATGAATAAGAGTTCTCAAGCTCAAACACCACATAATAATCATACCCAAAACATGGGGAACATGAGCAAAGAAACCATTGGATATCAAAACATAAAAATTTTATTCGTAAAAAAACATTTTAAAATAAAACAAACTTGGTGGATTTTCATAATCACAAATTTTATTCAATGGAGTATCACAAATGCACAATTCCATGCCACCCTAGGCACCCATCAGCTTATGCCAATACATGAAAACATCCACCCACTTATCCAAACATATCATGTATGTAAGCACCCATGAAAATTAATATGGTCAAAAAAACATTCCCATTTTCCAAAAAAAACATTACACCCAAGTTTTTACCCTTTCAATCCACCTATCATTTAAAAATTCACAAATATTTTCAAAAAACCACTAATCGTTCAATAAAAGTTCATTTTCAACCTCCAAAATTCCAAAAATTTTAAAATATAAATCTTGTGAGTCCCATTCAAAATATTTTCAGCATCTCAAAAAGTCCCATTCCATCAAATTCATTTGATTAAAACCCATTTTCTAAATCTTTCTCAAAAAAATTCTAAAAATCCATTTTTCCTTTTTCCCAAAATCAAACCATTATTACTAAAACTCCAATCTTTACAATCCATAGAATTGAGTTTTCAAAAAAAAATTCAAAATCAAGGAAGACACAAAACAATTCACTAGGGGAAAATTAGTGTCGATGGGTGACTTGACCAAATGGTTTATAACCACATGCCAGTCACACCACCGACATAGAGAGTATTCTAGGATTATTTCCCTGACTCCACATGTCTTTCCATGCCCTGTGATCTCATTGAGACCACTATACCAACTCCTTTTTCATATCCAAAACACCAAACAATACCCAAGGAAAAAAATAGACCAAATAAAACCCAACTTCCCATGTAAATAGAAGTCTTGGCATAGAAAGTGTTGGACATACACTTCATTATACCTACACCCCAAGGTTAGGATAATCCTACTCCATCTACACTAACATCCCAAATAATATAGGGCACTCTGAAATCAAGATGCTATATAGAACCAGACTAGTATGATACCATTTTTTCACAAACCAAGTTGGGATTCCATCCAACCTAACACCCAAACCAGTCCAAAACATGTCTTGAAGTGAGTTCCATATCCCTATGGGCTGACAACTAGTGTTGGGCATCAACAGACTACCCAAGGGAACAATTTTTCCCAATATAATTAAATAAAATGAATAATTTAAAAATAAATAGAGAATCCCTATATATATATATATATATATATCTAAAATGAACATTATTTTACAAAGTTGAAAGATACAAAAAACTACACAATGAAACCAAAACTGAAACCTGACAACACAACACCTCCATGTGACACTGAGGGTCACCCTCCAATACCAAACCAACCATTTCCCATGGATATAAAAACAAATATGATTTCTTCACCACAATATAAAAAATAGAACCATGTGTGTGATTATTAAAACGCATTAGGAATGCCTGAAAAAATCTATTCCCAATGCAATTTATTTAAAATAAAAGAAACATCAACTTCAAGTTTGAAATACAATATATAAATGTAAGCTTTTTCCACACATTTTCTACTTTAAAACTAAACATGGTATATTCCCCCTTTTACCATTTAAAACCACACTCTTTTCTAAGAAGAAACCATATAAATTTTAAAAGAAAAAGATAACATTAAAATTATAAGATAGAAAGAGTGTAAAACAATCCAAAAACATTATTCCTTAAAAATTTGAAAACATTTTATCATTCTAAGAATAAATACACATTGCTCATGAAGAAAGAACAAAAATCATAAAATAAGGGTAATGGTAAAATGTCTCATAATAGAATATAACCAATAGTTTATCACAATCATTCACCACATACAACTAAGTGCCAATAGAAATGGGTGAACCTAGGATCTTGTTAATAATCTAGAACATAATAATACATGTGTATCATCCTAGAAAGCATGATTCACTCAATAAAATCAATAAATACCTCACACTCTTGTATGTCCCATACATGGTACTGAAAAAGGGTCACTATCACATAGTAATAAAACTCAATATATCCCCTACTATGGGCCACTATCCTTTGCATAACCTAAGCTAGTGCAATAATAATTCTCATAAAATTTGTTTACTATGCCAGGTTCCCATATCAAGATGTAAAATAGGGTGACCCCACTAACGACAACCAAACATCTAATCAAAACAACATATATAATAATAATTCACACAACATGCATCACCTAAGTCACCCCAAGGACTAATCTTATTCCATAACAAATAGATCCCGAAGGAGTCCACACTGAGGATATACCATTATGCACAAACTAAATGGATCATGAGAAGTCCACATCAAGGACATACCACCCATTCAATATAAACTTAGCAATAAAATTATCCAAGGAGATTTTTCATGATGAACACTTTCACCATTTTCACAAAAGTGCCAAATGGGCCATCAAGAATTCTTTAAGAAACCGACACTTTTAAAAAAAATGTAAAAATTGACCATTTTTCATTTCACAATCATTTATAAAATCCTAATTTAACACTCACATCACATTTTCGATCCAAATAAATTTTCATCAAAATAAAAAAAAAGCCATTAAACACCATCACATGACAAACCATTTTTAAAACCAATAAATACACACTTCTTTTAAATCCAAAACCACTTGGGAAACCCACTCAAGGAACCCAAATCATCATTTAACATATAAAAAGTATATTCAAAAAGCCAAAAAATGCTTTAGATATCTAAAATCACTTGAAAAATCCAACTAGAAATTTTATCAAACACTATGTGTGCAATATTCAACGAAAACAAAGACATTTATTACAAAACAATGATGATGAATCATTTTTCACACCAAAAAATTATTAAAAAGACTAAAAATCACTATTTAATATTCAAGGAAGTTATAAAAAGCATGAAACCAATTATTTTTAAATTAAAAAGGAAATCACAAATTGAAACCTACCTCAAATCACATGCTCTTAGACAAATCACACTCAAATCCATCTCAAAAAGGTCCAAAGAAGGAATAAAAACCACAAGGAACTGTAAAAACATAAAAACCCCAAAATAAATTAAGGGGAAACATGAAACCTAGGTCCACATAACCATGTGAGAATATAAACTCAAAAGTAAATGGAAGGAGAAGGAAGAGGGAGAAGAATAGAGGAGATTACCTTGATAAAATGAACCTTAACTCTTGAATAAATCCATAAATCTACACAAAGGGAGAAATGTTGAGGTTTTCAGAACTAAGGAGGGGATAACAGAGGGCCATAAAAACTATAGTAAGGGATAAATAGATGGATTTGGGGTTAAAATCATGAAATGGTATAAATGGAATTTCAAAAAATTTAAGATCTGGACATCTCGCATGGTTTGGTAAACCATGTGCCAGCCGTGTGGAATGGTTCTACTACTAGACAATGGATTAATACATGATTTGAGCATGGTTTTAATAATTTTGTGTGAGACTTGAACCATAAACCATAAGAACACAAAATATCACACAGTTTACTGGGCTAGGCTGTACGGTTTCCTATAATTATTCCCCAACTGTGTGCCATGATAAAAACAACCGAAAACTCAAATTTCAAAACAATCAAACCTAGAACTTGAGCTAAAAAACCCAAGACCAAAATATAAACAAGATCAGAGATTAAAATTAAAAATCCATGTGTTACACTAGAATATTCACCAAGGTATATAATGTAGATGATGAAACCCTTGAAATAGTTTTAAAGGGACATGAAAATGTTTGTTCTAGGAGTGGATACCTTCTAGAGTTGGAAGGGGTGAAACACATATCGGGTTTTAAGGAATAATTTTATTTTAGTATATCATGTGGATGATGCTAGTTTTTATTTTCTAAAGGATAATGAAATATAACACATAGTTACATGGTGGTGTCCAAAGGGGTGAATGAATAAATGTTGTATCTTATCAGGAGATAAAAGGATAGAACACTTATGAGAACAAAAACTTTCAAAATTCAAAATTAGTGGAATGGTCATCTATAACACTTGGGTGAGCAAGGTATGAAAGTATTTTATATAAAGGGAATTATAAAATGTGATCATATAGAGTATGGAATGTTTCAAGAGCTCATTCTTGGGAAGAAATGAAAGGTTTATATTGACATAGAATTAAGAACACCAAATAATTAGAGCTGTTATATATGGATGTATGGGGGAAAGATCCAGTTTGGTCTCATGGATTGTAATTGTATTTTCATACCATTATTGATGATTTTGAATGCAAGGTGTATATGTTATTTTTCAAGTACAAGTATTAATCCTTCATAACATTCATTCGATAAAGATCCATGACAGAAAGAGATGTTGGTTCAAAGATTAAGTGCTTATCATATGATAATGGTGTGGAGTATGGAAATAGGGAGTTATGATGTTTTTACTATAAAATAAGTATTTTTTAGAAGGTGGTTCCTAAAACTCTAGACCACAATAGATTAGTAGAGAAGATAAACTATATGTTATGTGAGATATCTAGAAGCATGAGAATTCATTCTAAGTTTCCTAATGAGTTTTGGAAAAAATAAGTGAATTGTATGATGTAACTTTTGAATATAAGTCCATTCCAAACTAATCGGATATGAGGTTCTAGAAGAATGAGGTATTATAAGAAATATCAATATCCCCCACATCAAATTATTTGGATGTACTGTCTATATAAATATTAATTCTTAATAAAGGTAGAAATTAGAAGCAAAGTATCAAGCATTTTTATTTTTAGATTATGAAAATGAATACTTTGGATTTTCTTTATTTGAGATAATGAAAAATATAAGGATATAAGAAACAAAAATTTACACTTTAATAATGGTATTCTTTGGAAGGATCAAAACCTAATAAAATATGCATATTAGAATAATGAATTAGTAGTTCATGCTAAAGTTCATATAAATGGAAGTATGGTGAGTCCATAAAGTTCATGAATAACTCAAGTTCCATAAAAACATGTTATACCAAAAGGTGGAGTCTTTGATAAAATTTATATTTCAAAGGTTCATGTAAGGAAAAATGTACAAGAAATATTAGGGATTACAAAAGCATGGTGAATAGTTCTAGAAGTTGCAGTTTCTAAAATAGGAAAACCTTATGAGGTAAGGTGTTTTCTAGAATTAGAATACCAATGGAAATTTATAAAATTGACTCAAATTATCTACTTATTACATATGGTGGAGATCCTAAAATCCTAAACAATTTTATAAGTCTCAATAATGAAAATTAGTGGGAGTTAAAAATAAAGGAGGAGATTAACTCCTTTCATAGTCTTAAAACAAAGGATATCTTGGAACTTCCAATATGAAAGAAGGCAATTAAGAAAGAAATGGGTCTACAAGATAAATTAAGAAGTGTATAATATGAAGTATTATACTGAGATAATAGTTTTGAGTGGAATTAAATATAAGGAAGGAGTGGAATTTAGTGAAATTTTCTCTCTAGTTGTTAAGAACACAAAATTCATGAGAAATTCTTAGAATTTTTTAGGAAGAATGTCTATATATTGAAAAATTATATATAATGAAAACCTTACATTATATATATTTATAAGAGTAAGATTATTTGGAGAAATTAGAAGGATTCAAGGAATTCAGAAGAAACATTGTATGCATGATCAAATAGAGTTTTTGTGTGCTAAATCAATAATCTAGGTAGTGGATTCATAAGTTTGACCCCTTTAGGTAAGAAAAAAAGTTTATCTAGTGAAAAGTGGAAAATTTATACTACCAAAATGTGTTTGATGATATGATATTCATAATAATTATCTTGTATGTGGATTATATGATCTTGGTGGGTCTGGATGAGAAAATAATTAAAGAGATGAAGGTTGAGTTATCTGGAAGGTTTGAGATGAAGGATCTCGGTGAAGCCAAATAGAATTTGGGGAAAAGGATCTAGAGGGTTTGGAAGCATGGAATATTGATATTGTCACAGTTGTATTATATCTCAAAGATAATTTAAAGATTAAAAATATCTAAATATAATACTATACACACCACATTAGCTAAAATTTTAAAATAGCCAAATAAAATACACCACATATAAAAGACTAAGCTAAGTACATGCGAAAGGTTATTTATGCATAAACGGTTGGAAGTTTGATATATGCTATGATTTTTAAAAGTAAAAAATTTATCGAATAGTGAGAGTAATTTGTTGGTTCATTGAAAATATTGTAAATAATAACTAGGAAGTGGTGTAGTGGATAATCTAATATCTCAAAGGTTTTGAATCATTATATTTGTATTTCCGAATGGACAATCAGTTATAAGAGTATCTTGATAGAAACTGTTTAGGGGATCTAGATACTCAGAGAAGTACCATGATATTTGTGTTTAAATCGGGAGACACTTCCATAAGTTGAATTTTAAGGCAATAGTTTGTAGTTACACTCTATAACATGTAAAAATAGTATGTTGTGACAATGAAAGAAGGTAAGGAGATGATATGGTTGAATGGTTTATTGGAGGAGCTCAAAAGGAATCAAGGGAATGAAGAGTTATTATATGATAGTTAGAGTACAATAAATCTTGAAAAGAATTCATTATTTCACTCAAGGAAATAACATTTAACCAAAATATCACATCATCCAAAATCTTGTGGAGGAAGGAGTGTTAGAGCTAAAAAAGATTGGTCAAAGTCATAATATGGATGATATGCTAATAGAGGCCAAAGTCCAGAAAATTCTAAGGTAGTGTTATGCCACAATGGGACTTGGATGACTGAGAAGGAAAGGAATAGGGGCTCACTAACAATTTATATAGTAGAAATATGGAAGGAAGACTAAAATGACTAAGTGATCTAATTGATAGGAGATAATGTAGAGAAAACAACTCTAAAGTGGGAGATTTTAGATAAATATATGATAAATATTTTTTGACTAAGTAAAAATAACTTATAGTGGGATTAATTATAGAAGTATGTTTATAGAACTAGATAGTACCAGAGAAGTATAAAATTAGAAATTGGAGTAGTGAAAATATTAGAGATAACTGACTCTAGAAGATGGGAAGTGTGAAAGATGGATAATATTCATGTAGGATTAACTTTATTCAATCACATGAGAATAATTATACATTTTTCAAAGGATATGTAAGGTTTTGAAAGAGGGATGAATATGGGTAAACCAGTTAGATTAAACTATTTATCAAGAATTTGGATTTAAGGTGGTGTATCTTATGGTGTCTTTGACGAATCGAAGGGATGTATTCATAAATTGGAAAGTGGTGGAGTTTTTTATGAAGATCAAAAGGTTTTGGAACCAAATATATCATTTTGGTTTGTTTATAAATAGATCAGTGGGATCACTTGGTCACTTATCCTGAGATATTGTAATTCACTTCTATGAATAATAAATTAAGTAATATTTCTCCCATGGAATATGATTAAGTTCCAAACCAAGGAAACCCTTTTTTATTCTATTTTGGAATTATTTTATTTTATTATTAACATTTTTCATGTTGAAGAAGATCTATAGGTGATCAAGTTGTTTTTGTATGAGATGTTGGAGCATAATTCACTTGCTCAGACATTGATATTGGGTGCTTCCATTTCTAAAATGTTCTAAACTTGTTTCACTAGAAAGGTTATGAATTTTGGGGATTTTACCTAAAATATGAAATATGATATATCATATAATCATGAGAGGCATGATACTTCAAAGGGAAGTGGTGTTCCATATCCTATGACATGTGATCCTAGAAGAAAATGGTATCTTAATACTTTCTAATGGATTCTAGACCCTTTATGACATGTAAACCTCAAATAATGAAATCTCAAGATTTCACCCCAAAATTTATCTTGTATGAATAATGTCAAAACTAGAATATCCATTTAAGATTAAATTAGTATGAAAATATAAAACGTAAGAATAAAATGAGAGTTTCACATGAATAAAATCAAATGAATTATTCCCATGTAAGAATAACTTGGTGGGCTATGTACAAATAATTTTTGAATAAGGAAGGATGTGTAAAAGAAACTAAATATACTCTCAAGTTATACCAATATAGTCCTAGAATTTGATGTAACCACAAGATTTATTAACATAATATTAGGTTCCAGTACTCTCTTAAAATTATCCAAAATTTATTTAATTCGACACATTTTTCACGTTAATTATTTTGAAAATGGCGTGAAAAATAACATTAACCGCTTTTTTATGTTAGTTATTAAATAAACATTGTAAAAAACCTTTAAAATTTTCATTAAATAATGGAATTAGTTTTTTTTGGTTTAATTATTTCACGCATAGCCTTTGCTTTTATCTCACGAGAAGAACCCTAAACCTTTTATATTCAACCTGGTGGACTCAAATCTCTTTATTCTTTGATCTAGTTTCCTTGGACCTCTTTTTTGTTGGAATTCAACACTGTCTTCAACCATAAACGATAATCAAAATCCACTTTCTATGTCTCTTTGCTAACATGTAGAATTATAACCCTTCCATATTCAATCTGGTGACCTCAAATCTCTTCATTATTTGATCCAGTTTCCTTGAATCTCTTTTCATTAGAATCCACCACCATGTTCCACTGTCACCCATCATTAGTCATCACTTTTGGAATATCTATTCCTTATTCCCATTGGTTTCAACTTCCCAATATCCCCCTTCTTGTATCTATTTACTTTTTGGGTTTATTGTTTCAGTTTCCCTTATATCAAAGGTATTTTCATTTGTATTTTCACTTCTAATTTTCCATTGGTTTCATATTATATTTGTTATTTTTATTTTTAATTATAATTATTCTCAAATCTAGGGTATTTTTAAATACATGAATTATTGTTTTTAGAATAGGATTGATTAAATGAAAATTTGATGAATTGGTGTTATAAATATTCATAGTTTACTAATTAATGTGTTTCTGAGGTATGTTTTTTATCTTTATTATGAACAGTTGTTTAGATGATCATGCTAATTGTACAATATTTTTTGATATTTTTATTGAATAATGATAATTAAATATGTTCAAAGCTACATTTTTTTATCAAATACACTATCTTTCTTTTATTTGTAAAATATTTTATAGTATTTTATAATTGTTATTTATAAAAGTAAATTTTAAATTATATATTAAAATATAATAATTTTTTTAATTCTTGATATTTTTTAAAGTAAATAATGAGATGAAGTTGGATTACTAAACTATTACCAAGTGATTAATATTAGAAAGGTATTTATTATTTTTTAGAATTTTCTAAATGAAAATTCCCAAACAACAACCTGTTCTTCTATCCATTCTTGAAATGTTTAAATATGAAGATGTTAATAGGAATAGAATTTAAGATCAATTATTTTTCATAGTTTTAATCCAAGATAAAACCCTTGGAATTATAATGATTAAACTAGGTAGAATTCAATATCTACTAACGATGCTAATTTTTAAGATGACAATTCTTATCAAATTGAAGAAATGATTCATGATATTGAAGTATAAGAAATTGAGAAAGAACTAATAATTGAGAATTTATATGGTGATAATGAAAAACCATTATATCCAAGTTGTATGGAGTTTATGATTTTATAAATGGTGATAATATTGGTTGACTTTAAGGAGAAAAATGAATGTAGAGACAAAATTTTTAAAGTGTTATTGCATGTATTGAAATTTATACTTCCTAAAGCCAACGACCTTCCAAGTTGACATTATAATGTGATGAAAATATTATGCTTTATGGGTTCGGGTACAAGAAGATATATACCTACTCAAATTGTTGTGTTATATATATAAAAGAATAAAAATTTCAGTCATTGTGTCTTAAATGTGGGACATCATGGTATAAGTTGAAAGAGAAATCACAAGATGATTTAGTAGTTACAGAGGCTCCTACAAACACAATTTATTATCTTCCTATAATTTATTATTTGAAATATTTATTTGAAAATTAAAATGATTTCAAAAGGTTAATATGGAATGTATATAAATAGATATATGATGGAAAATTACATCATCTAGCTGATTGTCCATAGTGGAATAAAATTGATCAATAATTTCCTACTTTCAAAAATGAAGTAAAAAATATCATAATTGGACTATGCATAGTTGAAATGAATCCATACCAAATCCTTAGTAGAAAACATAGCTGATGGACTATTTTATTGTAAATTTACAACTTAACTCTTTAATTTTGTATGAAAATGAAATATATCATGTTGAGTTTAATTAATTCTAGGCCAAAACAGCCTGAAAACGATATTCATATGTTCTTATCTCCATTAAGTGATGATTTGAAATTTTTATGAGATGAAGGTATTAGTGTGTATTATTCTTAAAAAATGGAACATTTTTAATTTCATTAAATGGTTATATTCACTATAAATGAATTCCCGTAATATTGAAATTTGTATAGATATAGTGTTAAGGGGTATAAAGCCTATCTAATTTGTGAACAACATACTTCATATTATAAACTACAACATGGGAGGAGAATAGTATACATGGGTCATTGAAGGTTTTTATCTATGGATCACTCTTATTGATGACTAAAAATGGAATTCAATGAATCAATTTTTTTTATATTTCTCCAAAACCTTTGTACATAGATCAATATTTTGAGATGGTGAAAAACATTGATGTCACATTTAAGAAGACACAAAAATCTGGTACTGATAGAAATATTTTGAAGAAACGATTAATATTTTTTAAGACTCCATATTAAATAAATCATGATGTCAAACATAACATTGATTTCATGAATGTGGATAATAATAACTATGAATGTTTTATTGGAACATTTTTAGATATTAAAGGAAATAATAAATATGTATTGAATGAAATATTGGTCTTACTCTCAATGGGAATATGTTTGGAGTTAGCTCCCACTCATAATGGAAGATGAACTTACTTGCCTCCAGATTTTTATACATTATATAAGAAGGAGAAAATTACTTTATGTCAATGTCTCCATGGTATCAAAGTGCCATGGGGTTATCCTTCAAAAGTAAATTTTTTGGGTCATTTAAATATTTGAAGTTGATAGACATGAAATACCATTATTGTCAAGTCATGATACAAAAAATTCTACCAGTTTCATTGCGTGGAATATTTCTATTTGATTTAGAATAACTATCATGAAAGTGTGTTATTTTTTGAATTCAATTTGTAATAATGTGATTTATCTGAATTCGGTCAATAATGAGGGAAAAAATTATTCCAGCTCTTCCTTGACCAAAGCGGTGATGAGCCTTGTTCTGGCCCCTCCCCTGTCGGAGGGGGAGGGTCCCTTGTCGCATCTCCTTAATGCTCGAGATACTACTTTCACCCCATTTTCGAACCCTAACATTATTATTTCCTTCCCTTAGATTTTCATCAGCCCAAAAGTCCTCAAAAGCATTGAGGGGATCCCACTTCTTCCAATATCGAACCTGGAATTCACGGAGGCTTCCTCCCTACTGGATCTAACCTTTATTTCATGTTTCAAGCGGTTTCAACCGTCGGTGGATACTTTTGATCACTTAATTTTTGAAAAATGGGGTTTTTTAGAGCGTGCTGTTGTTGGCCTCCTAGACTCTAAGAGTTTCATGATTCGGTTCACCTCTAAAGATGACCTAATTCTTGCTTGGTCGAGAACACCTCAATCATGGGATGATGCTTGATTTCTCCTCTTTAGATGGTCATATTATGTCCATATGAAAAGAGAACCTACAAATATGGTTATTTGGGTAAGTTTTCCAGAGCTTCCTCTTCCATTTAAAAATCCCTTCATTCTTCGTTTACTCATAAATATGGATGGGTGGTTCCTCTATACCAATAATCCAACCCGTGCATTGTGTCACTCGATATCTCTGATGGTGTGTGTCGAGGTTTCTATCTCGAAGCCCCCTATTTAAGCCTTCTGGATTGTAGTGGGAGAATAATTTAGATATAAACATAATTTCACGTTTGAATCCTAGTTAGATTATGGTTCCCTATGAAAGCTTCTTGGTCATAGTCTAGAAACATGCAGGTGTAGGGTGAGGCAATAGGTATCCAATTTGGAGGTCTAAGTGGACTAGGTACAGGGTGGTCGTCCTGTTGATAATGGTTCATTCTATGTTAGAGATGGTGTAGGGTCGGGAGATGGTTGTGAAGGTTCTAGAAAGGGGACTAGCAAGGCTGAGGTGCCCGTGGGTTTGGTTGAAGAAATGTTTCAAAAACTAGTAAATAGAACTCCTCTAGAACCAATTCTAACTTGTAATTTTAATATAATATGGAGATATTTGGCAAGACCTCCTAGAATCAAGACTTTTTTGGGGGGTTCCCATGCCAGTGTGGTGGTTGAGGCTCCTTCGAAACTAATGAAGACACTTTCTCAGGATTCAGAGGCCTCCATGACAGTTGTTGAACTAGCCCCCAAGAGTGAGGCTAGCTTAAAACCATTCTCATATGAAATGGAAGTGCATACTAGTGAGAGAAACACCCCTAATAGGGGGATACATTCATCTGGAAAGGGAAAGTTCAAGGATGGGCCAGAGTGGGAGTATCCTACAATTGAGGTAGGAAGAACTTTGGACACCTACCAAGGAGCCAACTCAGGGATAATTTTGTCTAGACTCAACTTAAACAATAGATGAAAGGTCTACATAATGAGGGAGAGCTTGTAGGTTGCCCCAACTTCCCCTCTGAGGCCGATTCTGATGGATTCCATTCCTCAGATGATATCAGTTGGGGGGGGGGGGGGGTTGGTAAAGGTCTACACAACCAAAGAAGGAAGAAATAGAGTAAGTAAAAAAGGGATCTGGTAAGTTGTATTATTTCCAAGAAGTCAAAATCTAAGGGACACAAAGACTACTCTTATCTTCCTAAACCGATGGAGACTCAGTCAGCCAAAAAAGAGAGTAAACCCAAGGAGCATAATATTCAGCAAGAGACATGGGATGAGGTTAGGATGGATGTTTTTGTAGTGTCCCAAGTTCAATAGTACGGAGTCTCAAAGGTAGATGACCAATTCCATGGGATTCTGAAACTAGAGGAGCTGATGCTAGAAAGGGTGGATCCTCTTTCCCCCCAGACAACAACATACAGTAGGGTCTTCAGTCGGCCTGCAGATCCTGGAGGAGATGTAGTTGTATTCTAAGCTGAAACTACTCATGCACTTTGGTGAAGAAATTAAGGAGGATATTTTGGTGATCAAGGTAGTGATGGAAGACATTGATCAAATTATGGGAAGATTGATCCAAGTGGCAGTTACTAGGGAGCAAGCTGAATGGATTGACAAGCAAGATCGTATACTAGTCAGAGGCTTCAATATGAAGAAGATTAACAAAGAAGAATACATGAAGGTTTGGGAGTATCTTTAAAGGCACTATGAAGAGAACATATGGGATGATCCAAGATACTAGGTAAATTCCCTCCCCTATAATTTTTTTGAGAATGAGACTCCAATCGCCCGAGACTTGTATTTAATTGCTTAGTTGTAACCTTTGATGATTGACTTGCTTTTTTTGTAGGGTTCTCACTTCCCCCTTAAAAGTGTTAGAAAATAAAAAATATAATTTGGAGGATCTATCTGAATTCATTAAATTATTTGTATAACAATACAGTTTCTATACTTTGTGAAATGAAAATGTATTTTCCTCTATATTATTTTGATATCATGGTTCATTTGATGCAATACATTTAGCTTTGAGGATTTTCATATCTATGTTTGACTTATACTTTTGAAAGGTATATGAACATATTAAAGGTATATGCTAAGAATCCTTATCAACTTTAAGCCTCCATTTTTGAAAAGTATATTTATGAGGAGCATGTAGAGTTTTGTACAAGCTACTTGTCTAAAATGGAGCACATCGGGTTGCCTACAGTTCACTGTGGCTGAGTCAATTATGGGGGAAAGGGGATCCATAGATTTAATGTAAAATCATTGACAGGTAAAAAAATAAAGAAGGTAAATTTATAAATCTTGAATAACATATATTATTCTCATCCATATATAACATTGTATATTAATGTGTTAAAAAATGTTATCCAAAGAACAAAGATATGTGGATTTTAATGAGAATATCATTTTTTCATGGTTTAAATAGACCCTGAATGGTAGATAAGATAAATCAAAAACATTTATATAGTTAGAAGGCGGCCCAAATTTAAATTTTATAGCATGTTCTGAGTATGAAATTAATGGTTATATATTTCATACAAAAGATCCGGAAAAAAAAAGTGAAGTTTAGATTAGTTGTGTATTGCTGTTCACAAAAGAAATAATTTTTTCGAGTGAAAAATAGAAAAACCCAATCTACTTGTTAAGTGTATATTATAGATTCATTTAAGAAATATGGGGGGTTGATTACATTAAATTTTAAGTTCAAGTGTTTAACTATAATTGGGTTATCGGTAATAATAGTGTCAACCATGATGAATTTGGAATGAAACTAGTTAATTTGAATAGATTAGAATACATAACCAATCATTTTTTATTAGAAACACATGATTTTTTTCTATGTTCTTGATCTATCAAATATACAGGGTTTTATCATTTTACAAGGAATAAAATACTATGTTGGTGATGAAAAAATTGATGATGATGTTGATTTACATGGAAATATTGATAGAGAATATTGATGAGAACGTTATGGACATAGTTTGTGCCATAGGGAATGATCACAAGAAAAGTACATGGGAAAAAAACTTCAGTGATTTCCTAATATTACAAGTAACATATATATTTTTTTAATTTTATAAATTTCATTAAAAGTTAGATATACTAGTTTTATTTTTTTACTTAAAACACATATTATTACTAATATGATAATTTTTTTTAGATTAGATTAGTTTTGTTTGTTTCACTTTTCAATTAATCAAATTTATATGTAACAAATAAATTTTTATTCATTATAACTTAAGATTTGTTTTTGTTGTTTTTATCTTTTTAAAATCATTATTAAAAATTTTATGTAACATTTGGATGCATTTTCCTTCATTTATGTCATTTGATCCACCTATCATTAATGTTTTTGGCATTTCAGTTAACTAATTTAAAAAATATGAATAAAAATATGTTTATTTTAGTTTAATTTTTTATTAGATCTTTTTTATTTTTTATTGAAATTAATATTTAATAGGTGGATTATTATATCTATGTACTAATTTTTTGTTACTTTGATTTTTAGAATAATGTATGATCAAATATTTGATCCACCTAAAGATCCTAGGGAGGATCGTACACACACTTTTGAGGAGCCACCTCATCCTTCTTTATAGGAGCCATCTACATCTAAAGGGGTAGAGAAGAATTTTGGGTTTAGTAAATGTGGATGCACACATTTACCAAAATTATAAGATTCTCGTAGCTGGGACCAAAGGATACCGGTTGAATTTGATGATAATGATATTCATAGGGGTCCAAATTCATAAACAATTTAAGAATTTTGTTTCAATTCAAGATCAAGAAAAAGTTAGCGTTTTGATTTGTGATTGGAAAAGTGTCGATAAAGAGATAATATCTAAATTATGGGTGACACTTTTGGTACGCTCATTTGTTATTTTTTTACTTATCATAATTTTTTATTAATATAGGGTTTTATTTTTCTTATTATTTGATGACATATGATATAAAAAAAACTCAAGAAGTCAATAAGAAATGTTTAGCTTTGGATTCTAGGAGATAGATGAATTTTATGTCACGACCCATCCCCCGGGGCCCATGACGTGACTACCCCAAGCCCACCTCCCAAAGTCCAGGGGCTAGCAAGTAGTGCCAAAGTCATCAACTTTCAAGTGGGAGGCATTTTCCTAAGTACCTTTGCACATGCACACACAACCACATCCCCAAAACTGAAAAGGTAAACATGCATTCCACTAAACAACCACTGAGTAAAGTTACAAGATGTAAGTCAAATGGGCCAGAATACAAACCCAACAAAAGAAAAACTAAAAATAGAAATGTACAAGGATCTCAGGAAATCCGTCTTTTGTGAAATCACACCTGATGGTAAGTTTAGAGTTGTTGCTGAAATTTATAGAAGTATGCCATGCCTACATGATCTCACTAAGACCTACCTAGTCCTAGGACACCAAGCCCTATGTCTAGGTGTCAGTCTTCTGCACAGGACAAGACATGTGTGGGAGAAGCCCATGTAGGGGTGAGTAACAAAATACATAATAGGGATCAAGAAACAAAAAAAGTACACAAAGGAAAGTATACATATGGGACTATCGGCTCACACAGGTATAATATAGAGTATAGAAAGAAAGACCATCAGTCACAACACTGAATACCTTGGACAACTAGGGTACTCATCCCTAATGAGTATTGGGGGTATACTGGGTCACATAGAGCCGCACCCACCTTGGGCCTACCAGGTCAAACAGAGCCACCTCATATCTTGGCCATCGTACTGAGCTACTCATCCCTGATGAGTACCGTGGGTCTACCAGGTTACATCGAGCCCCTCCCCTCCATGGGCCTACCAGGTCACACAGATCCACTTCCCACTGGGCCATTATATCTTATCTACACAGGGTTTCTTGTAGCTGATTCACACAGGGTATCTTGTTAGAAATCTTCGGGTCTTAGTTAGCTGTAGGATTCCCACATGTAGTGCACTTGATTCCAGGAGAAACTGCTCCTCAAGCCATTCTTCTCATTTTAACTTCCATGAAAACATCCTTAGAGTATTCCAATGTAACCGCCTTGTCTCAAGTGTTCCAACTCTATAAACGGATCATTAACTGGACACCTGGTCTGAAAGATATGACATTTTAGTAATACGGGCCCGGTCATGTCTCAGCCCAGTCTGACCCGGTCAGATTGACCCATCCAACCAGTCCTGGGGACCCCACATTCCCCGTACTAGTTTTACCAATCCAAACCAACCTAGTTTGGGTCTGGGTGGACCATTCCAGCCTGGATGTTGGGTCAGGCCCTTGGGCAATGTTGGATCCGACCCGTTTTAGATCGGGGTCCAGCTGGTCGCGTCGCCCAGTGACCCGGTTCTATTCGGCCCGACCCACAACTGGTAGGTTGGTCCTCTCCAGTCTAGAAGCCATGTGGCATCTGGTTCGGCACCCTACAACCTAGCCCGCATGGCGGGCCGTTCTTCTCCATCCTAGGTCGCTCCACATCACAGTTTGGTTGCAAGTAGCCAACAGGAGCCGACCACCCTTCCTCCCACACATGGTCCCCACTGGACCACGTTCTAGTGAACCACGACCCACGCGGGGTGGGGTGCCCTTCCGATGTGACTGGATGTCCATATCCCACCTCCACCAGCCGCCGGCCTAAGCACTGATGGCTCCTGCTGCTCCGCCACAACCCAAGTAGGCCATGACACCTCCTTCAGCGCATCGTCGTGGCGTGCCACCGCCCGCCCATGGTTTCTAGAACCGATGTTCCATAGGTGCCTTTAGTGGACCACCAGGTATGGTCTGGTGGTCAGTTCCTCATTCCTTCTACACCTCCATCCCCCAAGGTGTACCACCTTCTGTGTTAAGGCCTCAAAACCGCTTTGCTGTCTACTTGGAGGTTCGAACACTAAGAACACACAAGGAAGAGGGTCTCAATACTTGTTCATTTCGGCCCACTCCCTCTACATTATAGTTCAAAACAAGGGATGGGGGTGTGTTTAATATTATGATTCCATCAGAAAATAAATAATCATGGTGCAAAACCCTAAGAAAAAGTACCCTCCTACCAGAACAAGCAATCCGAAGATTAACCTGTTTAGGGGTTGATATGTGTTTGTTGTTTTATAAGGAAGAATGAGAAAAATAAAACAAAAGAACAATAACCCCTACCTAGGATAGATTCATTCTGGAGGGAAACTCATTGTTGGTGGCGATCCATCCACGAAGATTTAAGAGTTCGAAACAGTCAGCGTCGATCGCTCACTGATCCCGTTCTTTGAGGTGCATCAATGTCTCTAGAGATTCTCCAGTATTCATTGGAGATGATTCCTCACTATTTATTCTTTATATTATTTCCATGTTTTTGATCCTATTTCTCTAACCCCATTAATCCAAAGAGAAACACGGCACAATGTTTCTGTTACGCTGTGTCGTTTCGTCTTTATGCTTCATCTAATGAGTCATTACGCTACATAGTAATGATCCATTACAGGTATTAATATAATTTGACTCATTATTTACTCATCACCACACTTTAGTGCAGACATTTCACCACTCAATAGTGAATGAAATAAATAACGTTTTAAAGTTATTTTTATTTTTCTCCGAAAATGTCTGAAAAATAACTTTTCTGGTTGACCCTTACTGGTCGAAGTTATGTCTTTTATGGGTGAATCATGATGTTCTGAGTTCAATGGTTCCCTCAAAATTTTAATCTAAGAAAATTTTTAAAAGTTAAAAAAAACCCCACTTGCACGTTTATTTAAATGAACTTAAAAAAGTCCAAAAATATATTTTGGGCTCACCGGGCCTCGAAAACAGGTGCTTTTTGAGCATTTGGTCTTATAATAGGCCCATATAATTTAAAAATAATTACATAGAATTTATAGGAAATTAAATTACCCCCACATATAGGGATTCACTTCCATGTAAGAAAAAATAAGGTCAAACAAAAAATGGGGGTACTGAGTAAAAATCTGAGCCTCCCACTCCCATGTTCTTTTCTGAAGATTCACATGCTACCACTGAATGCTCACCATAGGAATCAACCATCCATGAAGGACCCAATCCTTTTGATCCTCTATCTCCACTGGGAACTCCACAAATGTTTCCCCATCATCAATGTCCAGCTCGCCCCAGTCAATGATGTGTGATTGATCATGCATGTACATCCTCACCTGTGACATGTGGAAAATATCGTGGACCCGGTGCATCTATGGGGGGTAGCTAGGAAGTATGCCATCTAGCCAACTCTACTCAGAATCTGGAAAGGTCCAATAAACCTCAGATATAACTTGCCTCTTTAGAAAAATCTCTACAATCCCCATCAGGGTGAGATCTGAAAGAAAAGACGATCTCCCTCCTCGAAACTCCAAGGGCCTCTATCTCCTATCAGCATAAGATTTCTTCCAGCTCTATACTGTCCTCATCTACTCTTAGATGGTCTACACCTTCTTAGTGGTATTCCATACAAACTCTGCACCCATGAGTGTTGACTCCCCTGGGTCTATCTAGCATAGAGGTGATCTGCAAGGCCACCCGTACAAAGCATTCGAATAGTGCCATGCCAATGATGGAGTGACAACTATTTTTTTATGAAAACTCCACCAGTGGTAGGTGTTCCTCCAAACTATGACCAAAATCAAGGATGAAAGAACAAATAATTTCCTCCAAGGTATGTATGGTCTGCTCCTTCTGACCATCAGTCTTTGGGTGAAAAGTTATGCTCAAGCACAGCTAATTCCCGAATGCCTCCTGTAATCCCTTCCACATTCAGGATGTGAAGCAAGCAAAATGATCTAAGATGATCATCAAGAGAACCTTGTGAAACCATACTATCTCATGGACATATAGGAATCCCAAGCCCTCTATCGATCCCTGCTTTTAGATGGGTAGGAAGTGATCCGAATTGGTGATTCAATCAATGATCACCCAAATGGAATTATGGCCTTTGGACATGCATGGTATTACCATCATGAAGTCCATAGAGATACCATACCACTTCCATTACAGTTCCTCAGCTGAATATTCCAAGCCTACTGGAACCTGATGCCTGGCCTTCAGTTACTAAAAAGTAAGGCACTGTGAAATGAACCAGGCCACTGCTTTTTTCATCCCTGGCTACCAGTACTAATGTTGGAGATCCTGGTACATATTTTCCACTCTAGTATGTACCTCCAAGGGAGGGGGGGTATGGAACTCCCTCAAAATATCATCTCATAATGCCACTAGTACTACTGTTCTCCCCCTAAAAAGGATGATGTTCTCCCCAACTATTAAAAATCTATTAGGAGCTCGTCCTGAGGATAACTAAGCATGTCGGGTCTTGCAGTCAACATCAACAAGATGTGCCTCCCTAAATCACTATAAGTGTGGGGGGTGATAGTTATCAACTCAAGGTAAGCTACTCCATCATCATCCACAGAGGATATCTTCACTACGGCTAGATACTCTGTCGCTTCACTTAGTAGCTGCAAACCAGATCTCCTGTTGAGCGCGTATGCCACCACATTCCCTTTCCCAGGAGTATATAATATCTCAAAGTCATAGTCCTGTAAGAACTCGATCCATCACCGTTGACTCAAGTTCAGGTTCTTATGGGAGAAGATATAACGTGGACTCTTATGGTCAGAGTATATGGTAAACCATTCACCCATCAAGTAGTGCCTCCACATATTCAAAGCAAATACCACTATTTCTAACTCTAGGTCACGGGTCGTATAGTTCTACTCATGCTGCCTCAACAGCTATGAACCGTAGGCAATCACTGCTTGATCTTGTATGAGGTCACATCCCAATATTTTCCATGATGCATCACAAAAAACTACATACCCAATGCGCTCCTTTGGTAGTCTCAAGATGGGGGAACTCGTTAGTCTCTGCCTTACCTCTTGAAAACTCTGTTGGAACTTCTCCATCCACATGAAGGGATATCCCTTCCATGTTAAAGCTGATAAGGGTGATGCTACTCTATAAAAATTATAAACAAACATTCAGTAGTATCCGAACAACCCCAAGAAACTCTTCACCTTATTCATGCTCTTGGGAGGCCCCCCAAGAAAGCACTGCCTATATCTTCGCTAGATCCATTACAACTCCAACCTTTGAGATGACAAGTCCCCAAAAGTGAACCTCCCGAATCCAAAACTGGAACTTTGAGAGATTACCAAAAATTTGGTACTATTGGAGTGTATCCAAGACTATTTATAGGTGTGTAGCATGATCCTCCCCTAACAACGAGTACACCATGATTTCATTAATGAATACCTCCACAAAACGATCGAGGTAAGGCTGGAAGATCCTGTTCATGAGTCCCATGAACACTATTGGGGTATTGGTCATACTGAAAGGAATAACCAAGAACTCGCAGTGTCCATATCGGCATCTGAAGGCTGTCTTCGGTACATCCTCATCCCGTACACGATGTTGGTGATATCCTAATATGAGGGCTATCTTTGAGAACCATCTCGCTCCCTTTAGCTGATCAAATAGGTCGTCAATCCTCGATAGTGGATATTAGTTCTTCATGGTCGCCTGGTTTAGGTGATAGAAGTTCACGCATAGCCTCAAGCTCCCATCTTCCTTATTGGAAAACAATACTGGGACTATCCATGGTGGAATGATGGTCCTCACAAAGCCCTTCTCCTGCAAGTCCTCCAGCTGTACCCTCAACTCACGATGCTCTATGGTAGCTATCCAATATGATAGCATGGATATTGATGCCATCAGAGGGTATAGATTGATTCAAAAGTCCACCTCTCTACAAGGAGGTATTCCCAGAACTTCCTTAGGGAAGACATCCTCATACTCATCCACCCCTTGAGGAAAGCTTGTACTCCTCTCTTCCACCACACTGAGGGTGAGGCTAGACAAATGGTGAGTGATCGACTGAACCCTCCACCAAGAAATCCCATCCTGTTCTGCAAGTGTTTCCATTCTCGTGAGTGAAGGAAAACTTGGTCCCATACTTATAGACACACCACACACTATGCCTAAGACTATCAATCTGAGCATTAACTGTTGATTACCAGTCCATACCCAAGATGACATCGTAAGGCCACAACATCGCTTCTGGATATCCCATCTGAATCTCTCACCTACAAGAGTAATTTCACACTACTAGAACTAGTGTGTAATCATCAAATCACATCTCTTAGAAGTCTCTAATCATAAGGATCGAGCAAACGAATCCCCCAGAATCTCTGAGCCTCAAACGAGGTCCTTGGAATGGAAATACTGACTAGAACCTGTATCTATGAGAACTATAAATAAGGTATACAATACATAGATAATATATTTAATCATATCTTAAGAACCTTGTTTATGGTCCTCCACTGCCTGAAGCAGAGCCTTCCCTTTTCCACTGGCTCCCTAAGTCTAGGGTGGACCACTTGGGGGTGGTGGTGGTCGTACTGTGAAACGTCGCCCACTGCTTACTACTTGGACTGCTTCTCTGCCACATCTTCCACCCTACAGACCTCCTAACTCGAATCTATATCTCTTCCTCAGTGGTCTCTAGACCATTCTTTGATCATTTGTGTGGTGGGTCAGGCAGTCACAAGCCATGTGTCCCTACCTACCCCACATGAAGCACAACCAAACTCCCTACTGACTCCTTATACTCTGGGAACCCTACACCACTGACTTTGAGTCCAGGGGTTTCCCTCTAGATGGTCTAGCCCACTTGGAGCTCTACATCATTTATCAGATACCCTCCATGGATGACTCATCCACTTATCACCCGGTGGTATCTCCAACTGTCGGTGCCAGCTCTACAAGGAAGCTCTTTACTAGTAGAGCTGACTCTAGTACTCTAGCCAAAGTGGGGATGCTGAGGGAAATCATTGACACCCTGATCTTCCTTCATAGTCCCTATTCAAATGTCCGGGACCTGAAGAAAGGGTCCCATACCATATCCGTAGAGTAGCGGGAGAGGTATGTAAACCTCACAGAGTACTCAGCCACTGACATGCTACCTTACTATAGTTAAAACTTCTCCTGTATACATAGTGAGTAAAAGATTGCGGGGAAGAAATCCTCCCAGAAAAGTTGCTTGAAGTTATCCCAGGAAAGGGTTTCCTCATCATGAGTCTGAATAGTAAAACTCCACCATCTCCCTATTGAGCCCTGATAAAGGCTCATTGCTAGGATCACTATCTGGTTGAGTGGAATGCTCACTAAGTAGAATACCCACGTCACTGCCTCTAGCCAGTCCTCAGTGACCCGTGGATCTTTATCTCCCATGAACATGGGAGTTCTCTATCTCTGGAAATCATGCAAGGTTCTGAGCCTACATATGTCCTCTACCATTAACACCGATAGTAACTACTGATCAAAAGGTGGCGATAACACTGGTTCACAACCTGGCAGGGCCATCTCTAGAACGGGTCCCTGAACTAATGTTGCATCACTAGGTAGGTTGTCCTCACCGTCACACATCAGAATCCTACCTGGATGTCTGGGTAGAGGCATCCTAAAATAGATCAAGATATACCACAATCAATAGATTATACCTGGTGAGATGACTCTAATTCAAGAAGAAAATGATAAAACACTCAATTCCTATATGATGCATTCAAACAAAGTTTTTATGTATATAATTGAAAAATCATAATTCAATGTCCTGGTGTATGGATATGTTAACCTCCACCCCAAAACTAGACTCCCCAAATCTAAAATTCAAACTCAAAACATTTAAAACTATTGCAAAAAAAACAATAGACTCCTAATCTATGAGGTATAACTGACCACCTATGATACCACTTTTTCATGACATGTCCCCCAAGTCCCATTCTGTGACTACCCCAAGACCACATCCCAAATTCCTGGGACTGGCGACTAGCACCGAAGGTGTAAACCTAGAAGTGGGAGGCATTTACCTAATTACCTGTACGCAAGCACACACAACCATGTACCAAAAATTAGAAAGGTAAACATGCATTCCACTAAAAACCCACTAAGTAAAGGTACAAGATGTAAGTCAAATAATCCAAAATACAAACCAAATAAAAAACAAACTGAATACAAGAATGTACAAGGATCATGGAAAAGGAATATGCTGTGAAAAACCCACATGATGGTAAGTATAGAATAACTACAGGAATCTGTAGAAGTATGCCCCAATTTCCTGATCTCACTAGGCCCCACCTGGTCCTTGGCCGCCAAGCCCTCTGTAAAGATGTCAGTTGTCTGCACAAGATATGACATGTACAAGCAAAGCCTGTGTATGGGTGAGTAACACAATAATCAATAGGGATCCCGAAACAAAAAAAGGAAAGACCACAAAGGAAAGTATACACATGGGACTATCAGCTCATGCATGTATAATCTAGAGAATAAAAAGAAATACCATCAGTTGCAACACTGAAAACCTTGGACTGCTGGGGTACTCATACCTGATGAGTACCATGGGTATGCTGGGTCACACAGAGCCTCTCTCCACCGTGGACTTATCGGGTCACACAGAGCATCTTCCCACCTTGTCCATCATACAAATGTACTCATCCCTGATGAGTATCGCGGGTCTGCCAGGTCACACAGAGCCACTCCCCATCGTGGGCTTGTCGGGTCAGACAAAGCCAATTACCACTGGTCCATCGTAGATGATCCATATAGGGTCACTTATAGCTGATACACACATGGTCACTTGTCAGTAGTCTTTGGGTCTCAGTCAGCCACGGGATTCCCACATGTAGTGCGCTTGATACACACATGAAAACCTCCTTAGAGTATACCAAAAGAACCGCATCGTTGTAAGGGTTCCAATGCTGTAAATGTATCATCAATCAAACACCTGATCTAAAAGATTTTGGAATTTTAATAATCGAGGGTCTGGTTGTGTCTAAGCCCGATCTGACTCTACCAACCTATCCCAGGGGCCCCGCATGCCTTGGCTCGGTTCGATTGATCCTACCCAAACCAGTTTGGGTCTAGGCCAGCTCGGTCTAGCTTGACTGCTGGGCTAGATCCATTAGGCCTTGCTAGACCCGACCCGGTTCAGCTGGGGGTCCAGCCCATCGGGTCACCCAGCGACCCTGTTCCATCTAACCCAGCCCACAACCAACATGTTAGTTCATTCCCACCTCGGGTCACCCAGTGGACACGTTTTATCCCATTGGCCTGACCTGTAAAATCTGGCCGATTTTATTTCGATCTCAAGCTGTGTAACAGCCCAATTTGCACGCCCCGGTCCACCCTACCCAACAGACCGGTCCCCTCCAGCCTGGATGACATGTGGCATCCAGTTTAGTACCATGCAGCCCATCCTTCATGGAAGAATGATATTTTCTATCCCAGGATACTTTGTGTCCTGATTCGGTTACACACGGCCAGCAGGAGCCATCCACCCTTCCTCCCGCATGTGGTCCTTGCTGGACTGCGTGCCAGCGCACCGTGATCAGATGGTCGCGTCCTGCCTTCGCGAGCTACTATCCCTAGTGATGGAGGATTTTTCTACTTTTACACATCCTGAATATGCTGTGGAACCTCCTTTAGTGTTTCGTCATGGAACACCACCACCCGCATGCGGTTGATGCCACAGACCATCTCCAGTGCGCTGATAAGGCCATCAACGGACCATCGAGTCTACTCCGTTAGTCTGTTCCTCCTATTGTCTATGCTTTTAGACCCCTTGGGATGCCCCCTTCTTGATAAGTCCTTGAAACTTCTTATCCATCAACTTGGAGGTTCGGCCACGAATATCGCACAAGGAGGAGGGGCTCAGGCCTTGTTCGTGTCAGCCTGCACCCTCTGCTTTAGAGTTTATAAAAAGGGGGGTGGAGGGGGGGTACGGGTGGGGGTCTTAAAATTATTATTCCATTAGAAAATATATAATCCTATTGTAGATCCCCAAGAAATAGCACCCTGCCTGTAGACACCCAAAGCCTGACGTACATGGAAATTACATTACTTTTGCGGAAAACTTAATACATAACAAAAACACACACACAAGGATCGTAATAGATTAGTGTCTTTGGAAACTCGGAATAAAATCTTCTAATCATGGTGAAAAATCTTCAACATTTCCCATAAAGATCTTCCCTTTTTTTTACCTAAAACATTTCTTTATATCCTAGGGAAAAGAAAACATAAAAGGGTGAGCTCAAATGCTCAGTAAGGGTAAACAAAAGAAATATTAATCACATCATATTCATAAGAACATAACATTTTGGAAATCTTAACCTACAAAAGAGATCATAATTTCATAACATGGGATAAATCATAGTAGTGAAATGTAATCCCAATAATCATAACTTAAAACATGAAACTTTCTGGAATACACACATAATCATAGAGAATCATTTCTTATTAGTCAAGACTCATTGCCAAGACTATCTTAGTGGACAAAGTCCATTTCTGAACCGAGTCACCCTCGTTTCAGTCCTGTTTCACTAAACTGGTATAACCTACCATTCCAGCCATGTCTATCTCATGAGATATAAAATCTTTACCCAATGCATTGGAGGGATATATAGGTCCCACCCATCTCATAATGATACCATTCTTATGTGTGCCACAAAATCATAAATCATACATCATTTCATAACCCATGTAATAAAAATGGGAATCTTAAACATCATGACATCATAAAACAATTCATATAGGATAAAGGAATTCATAAAAATATTTCCATCACAACATAATCAAATCCATGTAATAATAGGGATAGAAACAGAACCCTTTATTCTCTTAGATGGAAAATAATTTTGATAAAACACTTGAACTCCATTCTTGAGGAAAATATCCTTTCTACTTCAAAAACATTTTCCTTTCTTAACATGTCATACAATTTTAAACTAAAAGAAGTTGATTAAAAATAAACTTGAAAACTTGTAAATGAAGCTTCTTGGAAATAATATTTTAAAAATCCATTCATGTCGTATAAGTTAAAAAAACAGTCTTCTCGTACTTTTGTCGGAAAAGTTAAAAAGTACCTCGACAAAATATTCCTTTAATATCTTTTACTAAAAACTAATTGAAGGGTAAAATTGGATATAAACTATTGTAGAAGGATATAAATATTACATATTGAGGAAACATGGATGTGGATGATAAAATACACCCCAGTAAATACCAAAGTATAAACAATCTCGGATAAAAATGAGATTGTGATATTTCCCTTACCTTAGGTCCGATTTGCTTCGTATGTGTTCAAACCTCCTGTATAATGATTTAAATAATGTCATTGACTTATTCCAGAATCATACTCATTGTTATGATATCATATATGGTTCACTTATGGATTTATATTACCCGTTCTTTTGTAAATTCCATGTTAAAGAGCGTTTTGGGTAAAATCGTTTCATTTGTCGTCCGTGTTTTGACATGTAATTATTCATATGATTACATAGATCATGATTACTTAATTCCAGAATATAAAAAAATTATTTATATATACTATATATTCAGAATATATATATATAATAGATCAGTAAATGGAAAGAAATACACCGTTCATGGAGACGGTAGACCGTACGTACGCATGAACGCTGTTTTCTTTTTTTTTTATTGAGTTGAATGGAATTAAGTAGATGACATACATATATATACACATAAATCCAGAATCATTATTATGTCATATATTTCATTATTAATTATTATATATACTTTATAATCATTCATGAATGGTTAACGTGGAGACTGAATCTCATCACGTCGTGGAGACGGTAGTCCGTACGTACGCACGAGCGATGATATCGTCCTCATGATCGTGGAATTGTATTGGAGTGTATGTATACTATTTCAGAATCAATATCACTTTACAATAATCACATATAGTTATTATGTACACCATTATACCCATCCAAGTAAGGTGGTGGTGGAAAATAGATTACACCACGGCGTGGAGACGGTATTCCGTACGTACGCACGCGCGGTGATTTCGTTTTCCGTAGGATGGATAGATGGTGAAATAGGGTTATTTAATACTTATAATAACATATCAGTATATGACTGATACTGATGTTATTACTTTATGATGAAACAACTAAAGAAGAATAAGTGGAAGAATAAATAAAGATGAAAGAATCGGTAGCGGGCATTACCTCTTCTTTGAAGCGCCTCTTTGAGACCTCCTTTTAGGGAACTAAAATTGGTCTTTGAGGAAGCCCAGAACCTCTAGGATGTTTCTAGGGAAGTGGAGAAGAGAATTTTTTCATGGGTTGTCCGAGCTTGAAGGCTCAAAGTGGTGTGAGGAAGAGAGGGAGGAGGTGCCCTTTTATAAGGGAGGAGAGTGGCACCTTTGGAATAACAAAAAATATTATTTTATTATAAAGTCAAGTTCGGTTTTAAATAGCTCCAAATTGATTTATTTCGAGGCTAAGGTGGGGATGGGTCTAAATCCTCTCATCCCATAGAATTTAGACAAGTTTAGGTTCCTATTTTAACCTTATCATGTAGATTTAACATTAAGTTAAATAATTTTACTTTTACCGTGTCTTCTTGTGTTCTTATACTATAAGGATAATAAACATACTATATCAAGCCAAACGAACCCCAAGTTGTTTATTATTAATATATATAACCTTATCTAAGTCATTTGGCCGAACCTTAGATTTTTAGGAATAAAATAACAATTAATAATATAATATTTGTTTTAAAAACTATTTTATGTCAATTTTGACACTATTTAGTAATTGATTTTTGTGAAACTCATAACAGATTGATAAGTTTGAAAAAAGTTAATTAAATCAATAATAACATGTCATATTAACCTATAAAATTAGTGGAATTCATAAAAAGTCTGAAATTATATTTATTTGGGTATTTATAACATCAATTATGTCAATATTTCATTAATAAGATAATTACTGTATCATCTTTGTGTCATAAATAAATTAAATTATTTAATGTCTAAAAATTAAAAACAAAATACCATAATTTAGGAAATATTTTTAGTTTTCTAATGAATATTTATAGTCGAATTTATCTTATGTATAACCCCATATTAAAAATGAATTAAACTTTGATTTTAACTATTTTAACCCTTCTTTAAATAAATTAATAATAAATGTCCTAATCTAATCCAAGTGGGCCTAAATGGTCATATTTTATTCCCAAGGTTGTTTTTGGTCGAATTACACTTGTCCAATAGAATTAGGACATGTGTTAGGGTAATAATAATATCATTTTTACCCTTAAATACCCTATTTACTTTTAACCGTGGTAAAAAAAAGTAAAAAGTTACTATTCACCAAAAATTATTTTCATCTCATTGAACCACATTTTAGTCCTTGATATTAACCGTGTCTCTCGGATTTTCGAAATTCCACTCACAGAAGCGGTAAAATTAAGTTTTTTGAAAAATTCAGTTTTTTTAACTACCACTTAGTGGTTTCACTATTCATAAAAAATTGAAAGTTTTCAGAAAAATACCAAAAATTAGACCTAAGCTATATTTGATATTATGAATTCAAAAATGATGTCTATTTTACCAAATTCAAAACATATCATTTGCATTAATTAATTTAAAAATTAATTCCTGCCGTCAAAACAAATAGCGTGTTTTTAAGAGATAATAACTATCAAAAGATTGACACTTGTTTATAACTGGTTTAAATGTGAAATTACATCTAATAACCAACATTGTATTAAACTGTAAAAATATATTCTAAATATACTTTAAAACCACTCAAATTAATAATTTATCACTATTAGTTATTTCTATTAAAAAAGTTCTTTTTAATTAAAATTTAGTAATTTTCACTATTCATCATAATATGAAAGTTATCCGAAAAGAACCAAAATTTCACCCTAAGCTAATTTCAATATTCCGAATCCAAAAATTAAGTCCATTTTGAAAAATAAAATTTACAATATTTCAAAAAGTGGTTATTACTATTCATAACGGGTAGTTTTAATAATATTTTAATAGCATATCGTTGTTTAGTGAAACTCGGTATTGCGTACTACACACGCTATCGAGGAAGGTCGTGATTGCGTGTAATGCAAGGCAAGTCAAGGATGCTTGTTGTGTAAGCTCCTTTTCATGTAGCGTACAACACAAGACATTAATGAAATTAAAAAGAATATTTTTTTATAAAATCTCGGGCTGTTACATTCTACCCCCCTTAAAATGAATTTCGCCCCCGAAATTCGTCAGGGTTATAAATGGTTTACTACTCGAAAGTTTCTTTAATAGAAACCCACATCGTAAAAAGGAATACCAAAACTTGGCTTTAAAAACTAAAGTATGAAATGTAACGATTACCCAAATAAACTAATCACTGGGTTTCCACATAGGTGAAAATATGGATATGGAAGAGAAATCTAACCATCATGTTCTGATGGAGAGTGGTAGAGAACATGGCTATGGAAAATCCAGCAATCACAAAGCCATAAATTTGTGACGATCTAAGGTACCATCTGATTTATCAGATATAAGAGCACAAGGACAACATTTTTGGTTTTCAAGATCATTTCCCTAAAGTTGATGAAATTAGAATTAGAATAAATACTTTCGTGATTTTGGTATAGTCTCACCGTTTTTTGTTCTTTGGACAATTTCCACTTCATCTCTTAAAGAAATGAAGTTGAATTTGTCATTCGTGATGTGTTAGTAGATCATGTGATAGAATGATGGGTCATTCTATCTGTCTCAAACAAAAGGTTAGAAAAGTTATCAAAAAATACATTAGTCCATCTATAGTGAGATTAATCATATAGAGTTCCTAAAATGGACTTATACTTCATATATCATAATGCTTAATATAATAAAACTAGTATCTACTAAACAGGGACTTCCTGTAGGCCAATGGTAGGCGATAAAAGCCAGTCACACTTCGGTTGTGGGTTCAATTCCCACAGCCTTGTCCGACGCGATGGGCTGTCGCCCGTCCTGCAGGTTGTCCTTTTTCTAAAGCTATATTACTATAACATCCCATCAACAATATTAAAAATGTTTTATCCTTAAACAATACTAACTTATGTCCAACATAATCCATTCCAATCTTTAGGCTTATCTAAACTACTTCGTTCCAATCTCATATTATAAAGAAAATGATCACGTGAATGCCATCATTTATCCCCCATATATCATAAGATATATCTTTTTGGTCAAATTACAAACATGTGAATACCTTAATCAAGTATTCTCTTGAATAATGAATATCCATTGAACCTTAGTGAAAACATGAATGCAGTTAAAAGTTAACACTTTCCACGTACCAAAATCCTGAAAATTCTATATCCTCAAACCATGATATCACTTAGTCCTTATATCAATCATGAGCTCATGAATACTATCAAACATATTAGATTCTCTTTATCCCTTCATTATGTGCATGCCATCTGTTTTCCAAAAATATTTCAATCACTTTTCATGGTTACCGCTGCCATAAAATTATTGAAAACCACAATAAACCAAAACATAAATATTCCAATATTCCATGATACTATATACAACATTATTCTGGAATAAACACTTAATCATTCCACCACATCGTTGTCATATTCAACATCACCAATGGTGATCGCATGTGACTTCCCTTTGTCCTTTTCCTTAAGTGGTTGCTCATGTCGATCATCACTAACCCTTGGATTAGGGCATTTATTTGCATAATTCCCCATTTCCTTACACTTGAAGCATTGAAGTGTTGTTGGTGCGTTCTCTGTAGTCTTTTCTTTATTCACATCATTAGAAACCCTTTTTACATTACTTCGACACTCAGCTGCTCGATGACCTTCTTTTCCACACTTAAAACATTTTCTAGTCCCTTTAAGACAATCTCCACCATGATTCTTTCCACACTTTGAGCATAAGGAAACATTTATCTTCTTTTCACCATTATTCTGAGATTTCTCCTTGAACTCCATCTTTCGTTTCTTGTCAAATCTATGAGATGGATAAGTAACACCAACTTCCATTTCTACCTTGATAGCACAACGCACAATTTCTTCATAGCTACTGAAGTCTCTTATAGCTAATGCCCTTCGAATATTTGGTTTTAAGCCACTGAAGAATCGATCAACTTTACTTTCAGGTTGAATGATAAATCCAGATGCATACCTTGCAAGCCTTGTAAAATTTGCTTCGTATATACCAACAGATTCATCATCCTTTTGCTTTAGTTCAAGAAACTCCTTCTCCATCTTTGTTCGAAGAATATGAGGGAAGTACTTATTGAAAAATAAGTTCTTGAACTCATCCCATTCTATGGACTCAATTTCATCTCTTGGCCTCGTATTCTTGATAAGATTCCACCATTGATCAGCATCACCTTCCAAACGATACACTGCTAAGATGACTTTATCATGTTTAGAACATTGAAGAACTGAAAATATCTTTTCAGTAGTACTAATCCATTATTCAGCAACAAGTGGATCAGAAGACCCACTGAAGGAAGGTGGACGTTGCCTCATGAAGGACTCAATAGAATATTGTTCCCTTCTCTGCTCATTTGGAAGTCCAGAATGATTCATAGCTTGTGTAAGTATAGCAAGAAGATTTTGAACTCCATCTCCCATAACATTTGTTTGTTCAGGAGGACAATCATTGCATTGTCCATTGCATTGATCAACCGGTTCCTTCGGGTTCCAGCCATCATCTAAAACCCAAAAAGAATAGTGTGAGAGGCAAAAATCATAATAAAGGGGGAGTAACTTAAATATCTAACATCTTTGGTTTAATCTAATATTGTTACCATAGTTCTAGGACTGTATCCTATACGTATACTTATCCTTAGGGACATCCCTAGACATACCTTAGAAATATCTCTAGGGATCTCACTAATGTTTTCACATCCTAGTTTCCGAAGGTTGACTAAAACCTTCCTCTGATACCAACTGTAGACACCCGAAGCCCGACGTACATGGAAATTACTTTACTTTTGCGGAAAACTTAATACATAACAAAAACACACACACAAGGATCGTAATAGTTTAGTGTCTTTGAAAACTCAGAATAAAATCTTCTAATAGTGATGAAAGATCTTCAACATCTCCCATAAATATCCTCCCTTTTTTTACCTAAAACTTTTCTTTATATCCTGGGGAAAAGAAAACATAAAAGGGTGAGCTCAAATGCTCAGTAAGGGTAAACAAACAAAATATCAATCACATCATATTCATAAGAACATAACATTTTGGAAATCTTAACCTGAAAAAGAGATCATAATTTCATAACATGGGATAAATCATAGTAGTGAAATGTAATCCCAATAATCATAACTTAAAACATGAAACTTTGTGGTATACACACATAATCATAGAGAATCATTTCTTATTAGTCAAGACTCATTGCCAAGACTATCTTAGTGGACAAAGTCCATTTCTGAACCGAGCCACCCTCATTTCAGTCCTGTTTCACTGAACTAGTATAATCTACCATTCAAGCCATGTCTATCCCATGAGATATAAAATCTTTACCCAATGCATTGAAGGGAGATATAGGTCCCACCCATCTCATAATGATACCATTCTTATGTGTGCCACAAAATCATAAATCATACATCATTTCATAACCCATGTAATAAAAATGGGAATCTTAAACATCATGACATCATAAAACAATTCATATAGGATAAAGGAATTCATAAAAATATTTCCATCACAACATAATCAAATCCATGTAATAATAGGGATAGAAACAGAACCCTTTATTATCTTAGATGGAAAATAATTTTGATAAAACACTTGAACTCCATTCTTGAGGAAAATATCCTTTCTACTTCAAAAAAATTTTCCTTTCTTTACATGTCATACAATTTTAAACTAAAAGAAGTTGATTAAAAATAAACTTGAAAACTTGTAAAGGAATCTTCTTGTAAATAATATTTTAAAAAATCCATTCATGCCATATAAGTTAAAAAAACATTCTTCTCGTACTTTTGTCGGAAAAGTTAAAAAGTACCCCGACAAAAGATTCCTTTCATATCTTTTACTAAAAACTTATTGAAGGGTAAAATTGGATATAAACTATTGTAGAAGGATATAAATATTACATATTGAGGAAACATGGATGTGGATGATAAAATACACCCCAGTAAATACCAAAGTATAAACAATCTCGGATAAAAATGAGATTGTGATATTTCCCTTACCTTAGGTCTGATTTGCTTCGTATGTGTCTGAACCTCCTGTATAATGATTTAAATAATTTCATTGACTTATTCCAGAATCATAATCATTGTTATGATATCATATATGGTTCACTTATGGATTTATATTACCCGTTCTTTTGTAAATTCCATGTTGAAGAGCGTTTTGGGTAAAATCGTTTCATTTGTCGTCCGTGTTTTGACTTGTAATTATTCATATGATTACATAGATCATGATTACTTAATTCCTGAATATAAAAAAATGATTTATATATACTATATATTCAGAATATATATATATATAATAGATCAGTAAATGGAAAGAAATACACCGTTCATGGAGATGGTAGACCGTACGTATGCATGAACGCTGTTTTCTTTTTTTTATTGAGATGAATGGAATTAAGTAGATGACATACATATATATACACATAAATCCAGAATCATTATTATGTCATATATTTCATTATTAATTATTATATATACTTTATAATCATTCATTAATGGTTAACGTGGAGAATGAATCTCATCGCGTCGTGGAGACGGTAGTCCGTACGTACGCACGAGCGATGATATCATCCTCATGATCGTGGAATTGTATTGGAGTGTATGTATACTATTTCAGAATCATTATCACTTTAAAATAATCATATATAGTTATTATGTACACCATTATACCCATCCAAGTAAGGTGGTGTTGGAAAATAGATTACACCACGGCGTGGAGACGGTATTCCGTACGTACGCACGCGCGGTGATTTCGTTTTCCGTAGGATGGATAGATGATGAAATAGGGTTGTTTCATACTTATAATAACATATCAGTATATGAGTGATACTGATGTTATTACTTCATGATGAAACAACTAAAGAATAATAAGTGGAAGAAGAAATAAAGATGAAAGAATCGGTAACGGGCATTACCTCTTCTTTGAAGCGCCTCTTTGAGACCTCCTTTTAGGGAACTAAAATTGGTCTTTGATAAAGACCAAAACCTCTAGGATGTTGCTAGGGAAGTGGATAAGAGAATTTTTCAGGGGTTTTCCGAGCTTGAAGGCTCAAAGTTGTGTGAGGAAGAGAGGGAGGAGGTGCCCTTTTATAAGGGAGGAGAGGGGCACCTTTAGAATAAAAAAAAATATTATTTTATTATAAAGTCAAGTTCGGTTTTAAATAGCTCCAAATTGATTTATTTCAAGGATAAGGTGGGGATGGGTCGAAATCATCTCATCCAATAGAATCTAGACAAGTTTAGGTTCCTATTTTAACCTTATCATGTAGATTTAACATTAAGTTAAATAATTTTACTTTTACCGTGTCTTCTTGTGTTCTTATACTATAAGGTTAACAAACATACTATATCAAGCCAAACGAACCCCAAGTTTTTTATTATTAATATATATAACCGTATCTAAGTCATTTGGCTGGACCTTAGATTTGTAGGAATAAAATAACAATTAATAATATAATATTTGTTTTAAAAACTATTTTATGTCAATTTTGACACTATTTAGTAATTGATTTTTGTGAAAATCATAACAGAATGATAAGTTCGAACTAAGTTAATTACATCAATAATAACATGTCATATTAACCTATAAAATTATTGGAATTCATAAAAAGTCTGAAATTATATTTATTTGGGTATTTATAACATCAATTATGTCAATATTTCATTAATAAGATAATTATTGTATCATCGTTGTGTCATAAATAAATTAAATTATTTAATGTCTAAAAATTAAAAATAAAATACCATTATGTATGAAATATTTTTATATTTATAATGAATATTTATAGTTGAATTTATCTTATGTATAACCCCATATTTAAAATGATTTAGTTATTAAACTTTGATTTTAACTATTTTAACTCTTCTTTAAATAAATTAATAATAAATGTCCTAATCTAATCCAAGTGGGCCTAAATGGTCATATTTTATTCCTAAGGTTGTTTTTGGTCGAATTAAACTTGTCCAATAGAATTAGGACATGTGTTAGGGTAATAATAATATCATTTTTACCCTTAATTACCCTATTTACTTTTAACCGTGGTAAAAAAAAGTAAAAAGTTACTATTCACCAAAAATTATTTTATCTCATTGAACCACATTTTAGTCATTGATATTAACCGTGTCTCTCGGATTTTTGAAATTCCACTCACAGAAGCGGTAAAATTAAGTTTTATGAAAAATTCAGTTTTTTTAACTACCACTTAGTGGTTTCACTATTCATAAAAAATTGAAAGTTTTCAGAAAAATACCAAAAATTAGGCCTAAGCTATATTTTATATTATGAATTCAAAAATGATGTCTATTTTACCAAATTCAAAACATATCATTTTCATTAATTAATTTAAAAATTAATTCCCATCGTCAAAGCAAATAGCGTTTTTTAAGAGATAATAACTATCAAAAGATTGACACTTGTTTATAACTGTTTTAAATATGAAATTACATCCAATGACCAACATTGTATTAAAATGTAAAAATATATTCTAAATATAATTTAAAACCACTCAAATTAATAATTTATCACTATTAATTATTTCTATTAAAAAAGTTCTTTTTAATTAAAATTTAGTAATTTTCACTATTCATCGGAATATGAAAGTTATCCGAAAAGAACCAAAATTTCACCCTAATCTAATTTCGATATTCCGAATCCAAAAATGAAGTCCATTTTGAAAAATAAAATTTACAAAATTTCAAAAAGTGGTTATTACTATTCATAACGGCTAGTTTTAATAATATTTTAATAGCATATCGTTGTTTAGTGAAACTCGGTATTGTGTACTACACACGCTATCGAGGAAGGTCGCGATTGCGTGTAATGCAAGTCAAGTCAAGGATGCGTGTTGTGAAAGCTCCTTTTCGTGTAGCGTACAATGCAAGACATTAATGAAATTAAAAAGAATATTTTTTTATAAAATCTCGGGCTGTTACACTCCCACTAGAACAAGTGATCCAAAGATCAACCTATTAGTGGGTTGATTCGTTTTCGTTGTTTTAGAATAAAGAATGAGGAAACTAAAACAAAAGAAAAATAACCCCTACCTTGTGTAGATTTTAACCATAGGGAAACTTGTTTTTAGTGGTGATTTTTCTGTAGAGATTCAAGAGTTCAAAGTTGTCAGTATCCATCACTAACCGGTCCCATTCTTAGAGGTGAATCGATGTCGTTAGCGATTCTCCGACATTTGTTAGAGAGGATTCCTGACTGTTTATTCGTTATAGGAGTTCCACATTTTGGATCCTATTTCTGCAACCCTGTTAATCCATTAAAAGAGAAACACATCACAACATTTATTTTATGCTACATCATCGTTTCATTATGATTTATTTAATGGGTCATTATGCTGCACATTAACAAGCCATTAAAGGGCTTCTTCTAATGTGACTCATCATTGCCTCATCGCATGCCTCATCGCCACACTACAGTGTGGATGTGCCACCACTCAACGGTGAAGGAAACAAAAAAATAACTTTTTTTTAATTTATTTTTATTTTTCTCCCAAAAGTCCAAAAACTATCTTTTCCAGTCTACCCTTGTCGATCAAAGTTAGGTCCTTTCTAGGCGAATACCAATGTTCTAAGTTCAAAGGTGCCCTCAATTTTTTGATCTGATCACTAGTTTAAAATTTAGATAAACCCGCTTGCATTTTTATTGAAATGAACTTTAAAAAAAGTTCAAAAATATATTCTGGGCTCATTGGGCCACATAATTAGGTGCTTTCTGAGCGTCTGGTCTCAAAATAATCCCATATAATTTTAAAAAAAATTACATAAAATTTCTAGGACATTGCATTTTAACTCAACCCTCACAATGGAATTAATATTTTGTGTAAAGACAAAATACAAATCCATGTGATATATATTCTTATCCAGATGAAGATATATAGAAGTGGTTTATTGAATTTAGATGGAAAGAATCATTTTTGGTAAGTAAAATGTCATCTTTTAGAAGTTTGTTTTATATTAATGATCATAGTAATGATTTATTTTTTCATAATTTACATAAACCGAGGAGATCTCATCGGGATATCCAATCCCAAAACATATAGTATCATACTTTATCTCATGGAGGGTATATGTTATTAGAAGGGAAATTGATGGATAAATTTTTTCAAAAACTGAGAGATTAGTCTTCTAACTCCGCAGAGGTTGGACCTCCCCCTAGATAGGCATGACAAATGAAAGAGGTCCCAAAAAATAAAAATGGGACAATATCTTATAGAAGTGCCAAGGGATGCAGTTGATAGGATTGTAAGTTATTTAATTTATTTATGTTGTTTTAGGTAATTAAAATCATGAGATATTGTGATCAACTAATGATTTTTTCAAATATTTTATATAGGAATCTCTTATAGAGAAGAGATACTAGGGGAACTTCATACCTGATGTTAGGATGGGTTTTTTATCTACTAAATTAGGGAAATCCAGACACCCAAGTTACCTATGAGGATACACAGTAGGTGTATCGATAAAAAAATGTTTGATCATTCAAAATAATCTTCTATGGAAGATGTATATAAAAGGAAAATAGAATCTTTGGTAGCTAAATTTCAAGATATGGGTGAGATGATATATGATAAGATTAGAGTTTCGGTACATTTTATATTTAAAAACATGAAAAAATAGTTTTAGACTGTACCTCATCCTGTAGATCCCACTCCACCTCAACCCACAAATCCCACTCCCCCAGCTCCTCCTACATATCCAACTCCTACACCTCCTCTTCTATAGATTCCCATTTATTATGAGTTATATATTGAGGATCCTCAACATCATATTATTTCATATGATATTGTATATTATATTGGGGATACTATAAATCATTAACAAATAGATATAAAGTAGCTTAGGGTCATTGTACAAAATATTATAGATAGATCAACAAGAGTACTATTTACTATATATGAGGTCACTATATTTGTACAAAGTATAAACCATTTTTTAGTTTAAACATCTAGACTTATTTAAGAAATTACCACTAAGGTTTGTATAGATTATATCATTTATTTAATAGTGTTGTTAAATTTGTTTTAAAAGTATAAAATGTATATATTTATCTCTTTTTATAGGAAAACTTTAAAGGTAAAGACATATTATCTAGACAACAATGAGTATAGGCTTCTATTACTTCAGATACTACTTCTTCTGCACTTGATATATTATCAACATATTCATCTATGTTGTTGGAAGTTTATGATCCTCTAATGGATTCTAACGTTTGTGGGTTATAACTAAATGTGATGATTTTAAAGAAATATATAATTAATCTTGTAACTAGATATTTGTTAGGTATCAACGTTATGTAAGTCTTTTCCATGTAATTCGATTACCATATATCTTCCAGTCATCTTAATTTATTGAAACTTAATACTTCTGTTTTTTTATATTAGGTTTTTTTATTCTATTTTTATTCAGCATGATTCTACATAAATATATTATTTTTTGGTCCTATAATTTATTTCACCAATAGTGATGATAATGACAAATGAAGAAAGAACAAAATATATTATCGAAAGATTTCAAAATAATGCAATTCAGTGTTGGATGCTTTCTTATATTAAAGTGTATGAAGCATATATTTCGTAAAGTGTTATTTATATTAACTAAATAACCAATAAAATTATATTTTTTGTATATTAGTAGCCATTTTATATTGTGTGTTTTTTTCTAAGAGAGAAGATAATTTACTAGTTATGCTCTATACATGGTGATGTGCAATTTTTTTAGTAAAGTATTAAACAGGTAAGTTTGATTATTTGAATACTTGTATATTATAAAGAATTTCAATTTTATTATATATATAATTTTCAAATATAGAATGATATTATTTTATAGAGTTAATAAGAAAAAAGATTAAAAATATCAAATATTGTAAAAGAAAAGGTGAATTATCATTTATAATTACTACATTTTTTCTGAATATATTTAAAATGTTATTTTTAATTGGAAAATTCTTTTGAAAAAAAATTTTAATTATCAAGAAGGAATAAAGGATTGTAGATATTTTGTTTTAAGATTTATATTTGAAATAGTTTTAACCGGAATATTTACAAAATTCCACAAGGTTAAATTTGATTATGAGCTTTCATTTAATTTACCTTATAACTATATTGTGGACACATGTTAAATGTTGTTTTAAATTTATAGATTTTTTATGACCCTTTTACTTATAATGAAAAAGATTTTAATCAATTAAAAATATAATGGGTGTAATATTTGATGGGTTTTATTGGGTTTTATTTTATTTATAATATATATTAAAAATTTTAAATTTCATATTATAAATTTAAATATGATTTGAATATATGTCTATTATCTGGATATTCTTGTGATATTTTTTCCCTGGTTATGTTTCTATAATTCTAGGTTCCAATTTAATATTTTAATTTTTTAAAAATATTTTTCACATCGGTTATGAAATAACTAACATGAAAAATGTCATTTTTTGTCAAGTAGATTATACCAAAATTGACATGATAAACTAAGATATTAATATGTATTTAAGGTAATTTCTACACTGGTTTTATAAAAACTGATGTGAAAAGTATTTATTACATAAAATCTTATTAACAAATGTGAACACATATTTAAAAAATCACTTAAAATCACATTATGAGGTAACTGATTTTAAAAACCAAGAAAAAACAATGTAATAAACCCTTTTATATACTAGTAACTTATATGTAAGAGTAACCTAGTGCCTAAAGGTGAATTTATAAGAACATATAGTTATAAAAAATGGTGGGGAAGATGATGCATGTATGTGGATCACCTATCAATCCCTCAGTTTAATCTGAGTACACATGGGAGAAAGAAGCTTCATACCCATTAAACCTAAAAGAACAAATGAAGGAGAATATTACAAAACCAATCTAGTAGGGGAAGAATCAATCTCAATTATAACCATAGGTCTCATCTACTAGAAACATGAGAGACATGTAATTGAGGAGTATATTTCATACATTATTTTTTCCCAAATCAAGAAATCAATTAATAAGTAGTCCACATGGTGGATAATGATTGGGGAAGGGGAGTGTTGTTGAATCATGATTTAATCTCTCAAAGTATAGGAAATGTTTAATTTTATAGAATATATTAATGAGATCATGAGACTTGGATATTTTAAATTTATCATGAACATCTATAGGTTATGGTAACTCACTCAAGGAGAAGGTAGCTAATCCATACATGATACCATGTCAACCATTCCATTTCACTTGGACACACCTCATTCATCATACCACTCACCCATTTTTCATCCTAATATAATTAACTATCATTCCATCCTCACCCATTTATCACCATAACCATTCATCTACCTATTTATCTCTATATATTCCCATTTAACCCACTCAACCAAACTTACAACTGCTTGTATAGTACCACCATTCCATTTTCTATTCTTATTATGTTGTCTCACCTATTCAATTATATATTCTTCTCCTAGCCTATCATTATTCAAGCATCCACCTACCATCAGTGAAGAGGAATCTATAGATTGAGGAGAAAAATAGGTCCATACATCACCCATTAGGATATATTCTTTCTCTATTTATTTTTATTGTTTCTAGTATTTATAACTAGTCTTATTTTGGAGAAATAAGGGCAATGTGACTATTTGTTGTGTTATATTCCTCATGGAACCTACATGTTGTATTAACCATGATTATTTAATAATTATTCTAATTGATTATCAATTGGTTAGATAATATTATGGATATAATGAGATAATAAGAATTGAATCTTAATCTATGCACTTAATTAATGCTCATGGAATCCTAATGGATGAGAGTTCTAGGTCTCTTATGGAAACCCAATCATAGAAATTGAATATAATTGCTACTGATGGGGGATAAGAAAAACCTTATAGTAAATATTATAATTATGAGTAAGTCTCTTTCTACCATGAGAGTGGGTGAAGGGAGATGATGATATTTATAATTCACTTATGTTATAAATTCTCTTAATATTTTTCACAAGGTAAATCACAACCCAAATTTTCTCACACTTTTCATATCACATAAAGGATCCTATTGTTTACTAAATTATTCCTATTTCCTATAATATTATACAAAAAAATAAATTAAATAACTAAAAAATTATAGTTATTTCATGTCACATAAACAAACCCCCTGATACATTTAAAATTTTAATTCTTTATACAAGTTAAATTTGTGGACTAGACACTCTATCCCTATCTTTGAACTGGTTACTCATTGATAAAAATATTATTTGTGACAAAAAATATTTTAATTCAAAAATTGGAACCATTTTGATGGATATGTGTTATTGATTCACTTATTTTTATTAATTTTATAGATAAAATCTCAAAAATACAAAAACAAAATAAAAATTGATCTTGTTTTAATTTTAAACAGATTTACATAGATAATTTCTAACTAATGGAATAATTATTTTAGGTGAAATTTTAAGTGAACTAGATAACCTATTTCATCATTTTTATACCACTGATTTGTGATATTGATGGTACATATCCTTATGGAAAATCCAACACATGTAAATCATGGAAGGAGAATAAAACCAATCTATTTTGTGTCTAGAACTAGGTATAAAAAACCACTAATATTGGCCCCAAACAAGGTGAATACCATATGTGATGAATAAAGGTATTATATATTTTTTTAAATAAAACCTTCCAATGATCGTGTCCCCCTTTTAATAGGGAAAAATCATTATTCCTCCCCATCAATATGAATCTGTAAATCAGTAAATAAATACATGAAATATTTTTACTTGGTTCACCCAAACATATCTAATCTAAGGAGAATGAAAAGGAAATGTGCCAATACACCTAACACACAAAGATTAATACCTTTTGATTTTAGAATATGGAGTATCCACACTAACCCCCTAAGTTTAAAACATTCACAGAATAAATTAAGTACACATTTTTCTTCATACTAGATAGAACACACTACTTCTCTTGTAACTTGATTTATCTTACATGAAAAATAGGTAGAAATCACACCAGAGAGAGTGTAGAACATCACTTCCTCAAAACTGGGCAAGGCAGGCACCTGCCTTTATCAGCACTAATGGAAAAGCACTGAAAAAGGGGTAGGACTTTATCAGTGCTAAAAAAATCACAGACAAATATACCCTTTATCAGCGCTAAAACAAGTGCAGATAAACGTGTACCTTTTATCAGCACTTTTTTAGTGCTGATAAAGGGTACATTTATCAGCGCTTTGAATATCCCTTTATCAGCGCTTTTCTTTGCGCTGATAAAGGTTACATTTATCAGTGCTTTTTTTAGCGCTGATAATGTTTATTGTATAAATTAAATAAAAACACATGTTATAACTAAATATATATAATTAAATAACTATAAAATTAATAATAAATATATTTATTAGATTTATAAGATTTTTTAGATTTATTAATTCATTATATTTATTATATTTATTAATTAATCATATTTAATATATATATATATATATATTATATTTGTTTATATTTAATGAATTTGTTTTAATTATAAATATGTAACACTTTTTAATATATATGTAAAATTAAAATTATTGAATATAAATGTGTTTTCCAATGAATTTGGGTCAATGAATATATCATGCATATATGTTATGTGATCATATATGTGCATGAATAATGTCCATTTATAGATTATAATTACATATCACGTTGATGTGTTATTGATTTATAATTCATTATGTTACCCATATAATATATATGTTCTACAAAATTTACACTTATAATTAAAATTACAATATATTTAAAAAATAAATATATATATTTTATTATATTTTCAACGATATATATATAAATATACCTTTAAAATAATTTTATAAGTTTAAATAAATATAAATTTATTTAGAGTTATAATTATTAATATATATATATATATATTTATCATAAATATCATTTTAAATATATATATAATAATATAAAAAAATTATTAAATTTATACATTTATCAACACTTTTATTAGTGCTGATAAAGTATGGATTTATCAATGCTACAAAAGCACTGATAAAGTGAGTCTTTATCAGTGCTAAAATGAAAAGCGCTGATAAAGACACCCTTTATCAGCACTTTTAATTTTAGCGTTTATAAATACCCCCTTTATCAGCACTTTTTACTAGCGCTGATAAAGGTCCCCATGGGATTTATAAGTGCCATTGGGTCCTCCTCCTCCTCCCCACACCCTGTCAAGCTTTCGCGGAAGCCCTTACCTACGCCTCCGCCGCTACCTCCTCTCTGTCGCGGCCTCCTTCTCCTCCTCCTCTACTGCGGCCACCGCCTCATTCTCCTCCTCTGGTGCCCAATTCTCTTCCTCCTCCTCTTTCCATGGCTCCTCCATCCCATACCCTGTCAATCACAGTGCGCCTCCGCTGCTGCCTCCTCTCTGCAGCTGCCTCCTTCTCTTCCTCCTCTGTCGTATCCACTGCCTCATTCTCCTCCTCTGGCACCTACTTCTCCTCCTCCTATTACCGTGGATCCTCCTCCTCCTCCTCCACTTTGGCTCCTCCTCCTCCTCCTATGTCGCGGCTCATCTTCCTCCTCCACCACGGCCTCCTCATCCTCCTCCTCCACTTCTGCCTCCTCCTCCTCCTCTGCCTACTCCGCTGCCTCCGCTGTCTCCACTTGTTCTGCTACCTCCGCTGCCTCTGAGCTTCCTCTACTGCCTCTGTGCTACCTCTACTGCCTCCACTTCCTCCGTTGCCTCCACTGCCGACGCCTCCTTCTCCTCTGTCACCGGATCCTCCTCCTTAAGGTGAGTAAAATTGAATTTTCATGAATTAATTATGTTTTCATTTATTTTCAATATTGAGATTAATTATGATTTTGCGTGATTCTTGTGTGTGATGGTTGTGTGTGTGACACATGTATATGTGGTAGGTTACTTGTTTGATATTGATTAGCTCTCCCCACTATAGCCTTGTGATAGAAACCTGAATAGAGAGAGTATTTTTTGTGAAAGGTTGTTACATTAGATTAGGATTTCACTCTGTCTAGTGGCCCTTAGTATGCATATTTTTTTGATTTTGGATACTACCCCATAGTTAAGCCATGTAGGGTTTGAACCGTCCATGTTGGTGAATTCATGTCATCAGGTGAGGCATGCCAACGGGACGATACATATGTTTAGTATGTTCTATATTGTACACAATATTGTACACTATTCTCCTTGGGTTCGAAAAAAACGATCCTTAATAGGGTTTCTACCAATTCCTTCCCACTACCCACTCTCTCTGGGTTGGGTTATATACCAATTTAAATATCACATCCTTTCTTATAACATAATAGTGCCACCAACCTCTCACATTGGGTGTGATTCACATATCCTTTAATTCCACAACATAGAAGTTGATCCCCTCTCACTTACGGTGGGTCTCACCATCACATCACATAAAAAAAATTTGAGGAGGGAATATCTATATAAAACCTCTCACAAAACTACTCCAAACCAATACTAAGTGATCCCCATTTCTATATCTCACATCATATTATCATACACAAAAATTATCTAAGGAAGGAATCACAATATCCAACCTCTATCACAAGTCAAAATACACCATCAATAGGTGGATCCCATGGAAGCCACACACTAATCCCCTTTGACCAAGGCGTTCTCACTCAAAGTAGGGTCCTACCAACACCTCATCACTTAAATAAAGGCCATCCATATTTTCCCATGCCACAAAACATATAAATAGTAATCTAAGGAGGGTATCTAGATAGCCAACCTCTCATACTAGCTAAACCACATCATCAATAGGTGGGCCCCATGGATGATCATACTTCAACTAGGTGAAAGTCATATGAAGTCCCAATATCTTAGTCAGTCTGACCATAAATGATAAAAGTCACCATCCTTTTATCCTTTCATAATAATCTCCTTAAAACCATCTTGGTTATACATGAAATTTTTTCCCATTCTATCAACATTCTAATTCAGCCTATAAGGGAATCTACTGGGTTCCACAAACCTAACCCATCTCTACTCATTGATACCAACACACACTCATCTCTACATGGTAATGTCACAACCCACATGCTATACTTGATCTAGGCCTCGATAGTCCAGTATATATCATCTTCTAATTACCACATTAAAACTCATTAAAACTAAATAATAACCATCCTAATAAACTCACACTAATAGCCATGGATACCCTATGCTAAGTCATCCAGACTATTACCATGACCCTCACTTAGGTACCATATCATATCTCCCCTTGGAGATCTCTTAATCCAATTATAAGAAGGAAATCCTCTATGTCACACTTCACCAATCCCTATATGGAATATCCTACTCACCACACACACCATTAATCTTATATATCCTTAAGAGGGTGTTCCCCGTCATACGTGATATATAAAACTATATTATCCATCTTCTTTAGGCCTATGACTCTAATACCTACTCAAATAGCCTTAGAAAACCTAACTGGGCTATGAAAATCTCATACCAAATACAATCCTCTCATAAACACAACTAGAAACCTCACCTCCATGGAGACATAATCTCTGGATGATCACAAAATCACAAACATTCAATAGAACCCTCACTCTATCTCTTGTTTTATCAAAAACACCCTATTTATTTACCAAGGTTTCTCTTTATTTCTCTCCCTTTCACTGAAACACATATACTCATGCATGAACGCACAATCATTCATAAATTTGAACATGGTTTTGTATTATAGGGTCCACCTACCTAAAAAAATGGAGTAACCCCCTCACCAAGATCAACTCATCCTCAACCAAGACTATACATGTCTTATCTAATCTTATACCAATTATTGAGACCCAATCTCAAGGCACAATTCCCAAATAATTAATTATAGAAACTTATAATTATTTATTCACCTTAATATAATTAGGAATAATCTTATAAAAACTCAATGGGAAACACAACACCACCTAAACCACAGAAAACATGGTGCGTTCATCATACGAGGATAACCTTTAGCCAATACAAACAAAATCTATATCATCTGAATTGATTTAAAGATGATATAGTGAAATCATCACATAAATCTTAGTTAAAATCATCCCAAATCATAGGGAGATAAAGTATAATAGTAATGGAGGAAGTATGAGGGAAGAACTCACTAACGCACTATAAAAACTCACAAGAACCACCCGTCATCAGGGGGGATCGAAGAGAGGAAGAGAATGTATGAGTCCTAAAAACCAACAAATATTTTCTATTAATGAGAACACCCCCACCATTTTTGAAGTATATAAATAGTTTTTTATCTAAATTATACTTATATTACTTCTCCCTTAACCGATATACCCATCCTTTGGATTTCAAATAAGATATATAAATAAAGAATTGATGAATTCCAATTGGTTGACAAAAGAGTATGAAGAAGGCATGAAAGAGTTTATCAAGTTTGAAAAAGATCATACATATGACCCTTCTCAAATCCTTTGTCCATGTTTATGCTATTGGTATTAAAAACAAATTAGTCCAGAGGATTTGGAAAAACAATTGATCTGTCACGGAATAGATCAGAGTTATACATGTTGGAATATACACGGGGAAACAACGAATGTATGTAGTGGCTGGGATAACACTGCGTTTTACGGATCATCTGATATGATTACAAGTATGAACAATGAAGATGACTGAATGGAGGATGTGATTACAGATGTGAATGACGATGAAGATCTTATTGAGGAAATGACAAGGACTGTCAGAGATGAACTTTTTGATTTCCCAAAATTGTTTGAGAAGTTAAAATGTTGTCCAAAGACGCAATTGTATGATGGTTGCATTAAATATACCGCATTGTCAGCCATACTAAAGTTGTATAATTTGAAATTAGACAATGGGTGGAGTGACGCTAGTTTTACGGAACTACTTTCTCTTCTGAATGACATGATCCCAGAAGATAATGAGCTCCCAAGCTGTACATACGATGCCAAACGAATGCTACGATCAATGGTTATGATCCCTGAAAGAATACAAGCCTACCCAAATGATTGTATACTGTTTCGGAAGGACCAAAAATCGCATATAGAATGCCCAAAGTGTGGTGCTTCTCAAAAAAAAGAAAGATGAATCTAGTCCTACTAAAGTTTAATGGTACTTTCCAATCATTCCATGGTTAAGGTGCCTATATGAAAGTAAGGAGACTGCAGGACAATTGACAAGGCATGTAGATACAAGAATTAAAGATGGGATACTACGTCACATGGAAGACTCTCCTCAGTGGAAGAGAATTGATCATGAGTATCCCGAATTTGGAAATGATTTGAGAAACCTTCGTCTTGCGTTATCTACAGATGGAGTGAATCCTTTTGGTTTTCAAAGAAACAGTCACCATTTATGTTGGTAAATTGTAACTTACCACTATTTTTATGCATGAAACGAAAATACATCATGTTATCTATGCTTATATCAGGACCAAAACAATCGGGTAATGATATTGATGTTTATTTATCTCCATTGATCGATGATTTGAAATTATTGTGGGATTCAGGTGTTACATTGTATGATGATTACAAAAAGGAAGATTTCACTTTGAGAGCAAAGTTGTACGGGATGATAAATGGCTTCCCTGCTTATAGAATTTTTTCAGGATATAGCATTAAAGGAACTCAAGGGTGTCCCATTTGCGAAAAAGGTACACAATCAATTAGGTCTAAACATTCATCAAAAACTGTATTTCAAGGACATCAAATATTTCTACCCCGACGACATAAGTACCAATCTTGGATGACATCATTCGATGGAAGTTCAGAAGAACGTACAACACCATATCCACTAATAGGTGATCAATTGTTTGAGAAAGGTAAAAATGTGGGCACTAATTTTGGTAATCCGGCTTCGAACAACCTTACAAAAATGGTTGTAAAAAGTGATCAGTTTTTTTTTTGAATTACCATACTAGAATTATTTGTATGTCAGACATTTTCTTGATGTTATGCATATAGAAAAAAATGTATTTGATAGTGTCATCGACACGTTTCTAAATACACCTAGAAAAAAATATATAGAATTAAGTCTAGGTTGGACATGGTTGAGATGAGAATAAGAAAAGAATTGGCACCAATGAAGGGTGAAAAATGAACATTTCTTCCTCCTACTGCTTACACTCTTTCTAGGAAGGAGAGATATCAGTTTTACAACTTCTTTAATGACGTAAAGGTTCCATAGGGGTATTCTTCAAATATCTGGAACCTCGTGTCAATGAGATATTTGAAGTTAAAAGGTCTGAAATCACATGATGACCATGTTTTGATGTAAGATATCATTCCTATTGATTTACATTGCATTTTTTCCAAGAATGTCTGCCATACATTAACAAAACTTTGTTTCTTCTTCATAGCTATATGCAGCAAAGTTATAGACCCAGCGAAATTGCCAACTTTGGAAAGAGAAATTTCCGTCATATTATGTGAATTAGAAATGTTCTTCCTACCTTCATTTTTTGATATGATGGTTCATTTGACGGTCCACTTGGTGAGAGAGATTCAACTATGTGGTCTTGTACATTACATATGGATGTACCCCATTGAACAGTATATGAAGATTTTGAAAGGGTATGTCAAAAATTAAAGTCGTCCAGAGGGTTGTATTACGAAGTGATATATTTTTGAGGAAGTTGTTGAATTTTGTACCGAATACCTATCTAGTGTGGAAATCATTGATCTACTGAAATCTCATCACACTAGGCAGCTTGAGGGTGAAGGAATTTCTGGAAGACAGGTAGTCACAATCAATATTACAGATCGGGAGCAGGACCACCTTTATGTTTTGCATAAAAATTTCAACGTTGACCCATATGTTGAAACCCAAAAATAAATTCTTAGGCATTTGAATCCATCTAGGGCTGAAAAATGTATATCAGATACACATAATCGATAGTTTATAGGATGGTTTTAGGACCATATTTTTAATAAGTCAGATGAAAATCCAGAGTCAATTTCAGACCGACTTTGATGGCTAGCTAGAGGACCAATTGTGTATGTATTATCTTACAATGCTTATGTAGTTAACAATTATACACTTTATACTAATGAACATGATGAAGAAAGTACCATGCAGAATAGTGGGGTTACACTTGTGGCTGAAGCAATGTATGTTTCCGGTGCTAAGGACAGAAATCCAATTTATGTGAATATGTCATACTTTGGTATCATCAAAACAATATGGGAGTCTGATTATACGGAATTCCAAGTTCCGATTTTTCAATGAAAATGGGTTGATAACAGGAGTTATATTAAAATAGATGAATTGGGATCTAAAAATATGTCATACTTTGGCATCATACATGAGTCATTTGTGACGTGTACGAATCAACCACACCTCAATCTGATGCACGGTGTGACTGGTAAGGCTAAAAGTGTCTGATATTAGTTTCAAATTGACATAAAATTTAGAAAACAACACTACTAACATATAGAATACCAAGCAAACATGTTTGGATTGTTTTGATACTTTAGGAAAAAGATCCATGAGTCATTTTTGATGTGCAAGAATCGACCACACCTCAATCCGACGTATGGTGTGATCGGTATGGATAAAAGTGTCTGATATCAGTTTCAAATTGACATAAACTTTAGAAAACAACACAAGTGACATACAGAAAACTGAGCAAACGATTTCAGATTGTTTTCATACTTTAGGAAAATGATCCATGAGTCATTTTTGACTTGTAAAAATCAATCATACCTCAATCTGACACATGGTGTGTCCGGTATGGCTAAAAGTGTCTGATATCAGTTTGAAATTACATTAACTTTAGAAAACAACACAAGTGACATACGAAAAACCAAGAAAACACATTCGGATTGTTTTGATACTTTAGTAAAACGATCCATCAGTCATTTTTGACATGTACGAATCAAATTCACCTTAATCTGATGCACGGTGTGACCGATATGGTAAAAAGTGTCTGATATTAGTTTGAAATTGACATTAACTTTAGAAAACAACAAAAGTGACACATGGAAAACTAAGTAAACATGTTCAGATTGTTTTGATACTTTAGGAAAACGATCCATGAGCCATTTGTGATGTGTATGAATCAACTTCACCTCAATCTGATGCATGGTGTGACCGATATGGCTAAAATTGTCTGATATTAGTTAAAAATTGACATTAACTTTAGAAAACAACACAAGTGACATACATAAAACTGAGAAAATGAATTCGGATTGTTTTTATACTTTAGTAAAATGATCAATGAGTCCTTTCTGAGGTTTATGAATTGACCACACCTCAATAAAACCCATGGTGTGACCGGTATGGCTAAAAGTGTCTGATATCAGTTTGAAATTGACATTAACTTTAGAAAACAAAACAAGTGACATAAAGAAAAACCAAGAAAACGCATTTAGATTATATTGATAATTTAGAAAAACAATCCATGAGTCATATGTGACATGTGAGAATTCATCACACCTCAATTTGACGCATGGTGTTACTGGTATTTCTAAAAGTGTCTGATATCAGTTTCAAATTGACATTAACTTTAGAAAACAACACAAGTGACATACGACAAACTGAGAAAACGAGTTCATATTGTTTTGATACTTTAGGAAAATGATCTATGAGTCATTTGTGACATGTAAAAATCAACCACACCTCAATACGATGCACGGTGTGACCGGTATGGATAAAAGTGTATAATATCATTTTCAAATTGTCATTAACTTTAGAAAACAACACAAGTGACATATGAAAAACTGAAAAAAAAACGTGTTTGTATTATTTTGATACTTTAGTAAAACGATCCATGAGTAATTTGGGATGTGTAAAAATCAACCAAACCTCAATACGACACACGGTGTGACCGGTATGGCTAAAAGTGTCTGATATCAGTTTCAAATTGACATAAAATTTAGAAAACAACACTACTAACATATAGAATACCAAGCAAACATGTTTGGATTGTTTTGATACTTTAGGAAAATGGTCCATGAGTCATTTTTGATGTGTAAGAATCGACCACACCTCAATACAACGGACGGTGTGATCGGTATGGATAAAAGTGTCTGATATCAGTTTCAAATTGACATTAACTTTAGAAAACAACACAAGTGACATACGGAATACATAGAAAACGCCTTCAGATTGTTTTGATACATTAGCAAAATTATCAATGGGACATTTTTGATGTGTAAAAATCAATATCACCTTAATTCAATGCACGGTGTGACCGGTATGGCTAAAAGTGTCTAATATCAGTTTGAAATTGACATTAACTTTAGAAAACAACATAAGTGACATACGACAAACTGAGAAAAAGCATTTGGATTGTTTTGATAATTTAGGACAACAATCCATGAGTCATTTTTGATGTGTACGAATCAACATCACCACAATCCGACGCACAGTGTGACTGGTATATCTAAAAGTGTCTGATATCAGTTTGAAATTGACATTAACTTTATAAAACAACACAAGTGACATATGAACAATAGATAAAACACATTCATATTATTTTGATACGTCAGTAAAATGATCCATGAGTCATTGGTTATGTGTAAGAATCAACCTCACCTCAATCCAACACACTGTGTGACCGGTATGGCTAAAAGTGTATGATATCAGTTTGAAACTGACATAAACTTTAGAAAAAAACAAAAGTGACATATGAAAAACCACTAAAACATATTAGGATTTTATTGATACTTTAGGAAAAAGATCCATGAGTCATTTTTGAGGTGTAATAATTTCATGTACCTCATTCTGATGCATGGTGTGACCGGTATGGCTAAAAGTGTATGATATCGGTTTGAAATTGACATTAACTTTAAAAAACAATACAAGTAACATACGAAAAACCAAGAAAACACATTTGTATTGTTTTTATACTTTAGTAAAATGATACATGAGTCATTTGTGACTTGTAATAATTGATTACACCTCAATCTGACGCATGGTGTGATCGGTATGGATAAAAGTGTCTGATATCAGTTTCAAATTGATATTAACTTTAGAAAAAAACACAAGTGACATATGAAAAACAGAGAAAACGCATTCATATTCTTTTGATACTTTAGGAAAATGATCCATGAGTCATTTTTGATGTGTACAAATCAACCACACCTCAATCCAATGCACTGTGTGACCGGTATGGCTAAAAGTGTCTGATATCAGTTTCAAATTGACATTAACTTTAGAAACCAACATAAGTGAGATACAAAAATCCAATAAAATGCATTCGTATTGTTTTGATATTTTTGGACAATGATCCATGATTCATTTTTGACGTGTAAAAATCAACCGTACCTCAATCTGACACATGTTGTGACTGGTATGGCTAAAAGTGTCTGATATCAGTTTCAAATTGACATAAAATATAGAAAACAACACTACTAACATATGGAATACTGAGAAAACACATTCATATTGTTTTTCTACATTAGGAAAATGATACATGAGTCATTTTAGACCTGTACGAATTGACCTCACCTTAATCTGATGCACGGTGTGACCGGTATGGCTAAAAGTGCCTGATAGCAGTTTCAAATTGACATTAAATTTAGAAAACAACCCAAGTGACATGCGAAAAACTGAGAAAACATGTTCAGATTGTTTTGATACTTTAGGAAAATGATCCATGAGTCATTTGTGATGTGTAAGAATAAACCGCACCTCAATCTGAAGTAGGGTGTGACCGGTATGGCTAAAAGTGTTTGATATTAGTTTCAAATTGATATCAACTTTAGAAAACAATACTACTGACATATGGAATACTGAGAAAATTCATTTGGATTGTTTTGATACTTTAGGAAAATGATCCATGAGTCATTTTTTATGTTTAATAATCAAGCACACCTCAATCTAATGCACATTGTGACCCATATGGCTAAAAGTGTCTGATATCAGTTTCAAATTGACATAAACTTTAGAAAACAACAATACTGACATATAGAATACTGAGAAAACATGTTTGGGTTGTTTTGATACTTTAGGAGAACGATCCTTGAGTCATTTGTGACGTGTAAGAATTAACCTCACCTCAATCTGACGCATGGTGTGACCAGTATGGATAAAAGTGTTTGATATCAGTTTGAAATTGACATTAACATCAGAAAACAACACAAGTGACATACGAAAAATTGAGAAAACACATTCATATTGTTTTGAAACTTTGGGAAAACTATTCATGAGTCATTTTGGAGGTGTAAGAATCAACGGTACCTTAATCCAATGCATGGTGTTACCAGTATTTCTAAAAGTGTCTGATATCAGTTTGAAATTGACATTAACTTTAGAAAACACCACAAGTGACATACGGCATACTGAGCAAACGCGTTCTTATTGTTTTGATACTATAAGACAATGATACATGAGTAATTTTTGATGTTTAATATTCAATCGCACCTCAATCCGACGCACTCTATGACCGGTATGGCTAAAAGTGTCTGATATCAGTTTGAAATTGACATTAACTTTAGAAAACAACACAAGTGTCATACGGAAAACTGATAAAACACGTTTGGATTATATTGATACCTTAATACAATGATTCATGAGTCATTGTTAATGTGTATAAATCAAACGCACCTCAATCCGATGCACGGTGTGACTGGTAAATCATTTCATTAGATAAAGAATCAGTATTTATTAAATGAGATAAATCATCCAAAAACATATTAATTTTACATTATTCCCTTTCATTGTTATCAGAATGAAAACATTTTCATTTATCATTTCCATATTTTAGTTTCACATTTCCATATTAATGTATTCTTTCATATTAATGTTTTAATTTATTTCAGTATTGTGTTACTAACATAATATTTGTTTTCTTATATAGGTGAATTTTCTTCCTTGAGTTCGGATGCATTGTTCAGCAACAAATACCTTGGATAATAATTTTTGAGAAAGTATCACAGATATCAAAGCATGAAACATTAATTTTTATAACTTTTGTTGGATAATTGTAATTGTAACCATGTAAACCATTGTTTGAAATGTATATAGCAGTGTTTTTTTGTATTCATGATGTTAAGTGAATACATATAGCCTTTTTTGTCAAAATATTGTGTGTGGGTGCTATTTTTTGTAGGTGTACAGGTGCTCTTTTGTGCAGGTGTGCAGGTGATAGTTTGTGCAGGTGTGTAGGTGCTGATTGTGCAGGTGCAGGGGAAGGTGCCTTTATCAGCACTTTTTTTAGCGCTGATAAAGGACTCCTTTAACAGCACTAAAAGAGCATTGATAAAGGTCCATATTATCAGTTCTCAAGAAAGAATTGATAAACATACCCCTTTATCAGTGCTAGAAAAGCGCTGTTAATTCCAGCGTAGATAAGGGGGGTCCCCTTTATCAGTGTTCTGAAAAGCACTAATAAAATCCACCTTTATCAGCGCTAAAAAGCGATGATAAAGGGGGTCCTTTATCAGCACTTTTCAAAGCACTAATAAAGGGGACCCCCTTTTATCTATGACAACATTAACAGTGCTTTTCTAGCACTGTTAATGTTGGTTTTTAGCACTGATAAAAGGCCAAATTGTAGTAGTGAACTCAACACCACTTCCTTGAACTTATAGTTAGAGGATATCTTGTATTCCAACCTCCACCTTCTTATTTCCATCCTGAGTTTAAAATTATTCTACTTAAATTCTAGAAAACTGAATATCCCTTTTGATTGCTTCTCCTCCTTCCATTACTTTGATCACAAAGAACTTCATTGGTTGATCATCTATTATAAATTGATCCATGTTATTGAGTTATAATGAAATTCATTATCATATTCTCCAATACTAATTTTAAATCATTCCTGGTTTTCATTTTTATATCTTTCTATATTCTATTTTTACTTCCAGATTCAGTTTAAGCTTTTCCTATCTAAAATATATCTTATTTTTTCATTCCACCTATTTCAAAAGAAAGGTTGGGTTGTGGCTCCTAGACAAAATTTAGTTGGGTTGTGACTCCTATAAAATCATTTAGGTTTATACTACTAGGTGAGAAAAAGGTGTATCTATAACAGGGTTATCACTCCGTAAGAAAAGAAAGACTCTTAGTGAATACCAATATTCTTGGTGATTTGAGAATATTTAATAGTGGATTAGGATCTTGAATATTTGTACCTCTATAAAAATACTATTTTTTATTTTCTACAACATTTTTTAATACTATGATAATTTTTTTTAAATTTTTATAAAAAAGACTATTCACTCCTCTCTAAAAATCTTTTCATCTCAATAGGATGTAGTAATTGTTATCAAAGGGTGGTACATTTTTAGGATTTGGTTATTACTATTTCATTATTTATTTGTACTAAACATTATCTTAGACCTAATAGTCCAAGGAAAGATCCATTGCTTTATTATGGAAAGTAAATAATTTGAGTTTTTGGAAATATTGGAGGGAAGTATTTCTAAAAAATATTGGTCTTGAATTTTGGGCTATCATGTCAAAAACATATAAATTTACCGAGGTATATTAAGAAACTCAAATGGGAAATGATGTTACCAAATTTGTTCTAAACTAAAACTTTATAAATTATTTATATTTTTCTTTAAGTAAAAATATGTATAGCCATATTTTATCATGTAAAACTACTTTTGACATCTGAAGGAATTTAAAATTCACTAATCAAGGAACTAATAAGTTGTAGAGAACCAAGCTAGGAATTCATAAGGTTAAGTTTCAAGATTTCAGAATGAAAAATCAAGAGAGAATCAATGATATGTATAATAGATTCACTAAAATTTTAAATAAAATAGTTAAACATGAGGAAACCATGAATAATGAAGTTATTATCAAAATAATACTTCGAGATATACTTAAAAGGTAGCACTTAAAGAAGGTTGTAATTGAATAAAGTAAGGATTTCAGTGAGTATTCAATGGATGAACTGATACGATCACTTCATTAATAAAAGATATAGTTGAAGAATGTTAATGGTGAAGTAAATGAGAAAATTAAAGGAATATAATTCAAAATCGTATATAAATGTTTTTGTTAATTCTTCTGATTCTGAGTTGCAATAATGTGAGAAAGATGGAATTAAATTTTTTACTAAAGGAGTCTACAAGTACATGAAAAGAAAGATATGTTTTTAGATGAATCCTAGAAGAGATCATCAAAAGTATGAAGTAAATGTAAGTGATAAAGGAAATGATAGTAAAAACAATGTTTCAGGATTAATATGTTGTGAGTGCAGGAAAAAGGGATATATCAAAATAGATTGTCCAAAACCAAAATAAGAATGTAAATAAAATAAGTTCAACAAGGATTTAAAATATGCATATCAAGATAGATGGAGTTTCGAAAAAGATTTAGAATCAAGTAGTGATGATTCTAAAAGGGAAAAATAATAATCCAATCTATGCTTAATGGCAACAACTATGAATTAAGTAAGAACTGGTTTTGATTCCATTTTAGGTTATGAGTCTGATATTGAAACTGGAGTAAAATAATTAATAGAATAAAATGAAAAGTTTCAGAATGATATTTTGATAATGGCTGAACTATATAGATAAATACAATATAAAATAATAAAATTAAATAATAAAATAAAAAAATTAAAGTTTCTTCTTTAAGAAATACAGAATAAAAATGGGCAGTAGATTCCAAAATGATAAATTTTAAAGATGAAAATAAAGTAATGAAGGATTTATTATCAAAAAATAATAAAGATAAATAAAGGATATTTAATTTAGTTTTTGATTATTTATCTAAAGTTGAAAGGTAATGTTAGAAGATCAAACAAGAAAATAATAAATTAATAAATACAAGATCATGTTTAAATATGAAAATATGTAATGACTTGAAGGTTATTAAAAAAGATAATGAAAATCTTAAAAGACAATTACTATATTGAACTAAAACTTATATATTTTTGTTTAAGTAAATGAATAATTTGATAATATTATAGATATGAGAAAACACAACAAAGATAAAACTAGATTTGGTATAATAGTCAAATTCCTAATCTTTATTGAACTAATTTTGTTAAATAAAGCAAAGGAATGTCTCAAATGTCACATGCTTTATATGTAATTTGGAAGGGCATTATGAAAATGAATGTTCATTAAGATTTACTTAGTAATTAGTACATAACAAGAATTTTAATTCTCAATATCTATCTTCCATATTACCCTATAATAAATGTATTAAAATAGTTTGGGAGCCTGAAAGTCTTATACCTAATCTAGTTGGACCCAAAATATATTGGGTACTAAGAAAATTATCTTCTTAATCTATTTTATAGGTAACCTACCTAAATAGTTTTAAAGATAAATTTTATATGGAAAAAAGGTGTACTGGTTTCATAAATGGTGATACTTCTAAATTTTTATCTTTTAATTCATTTGATAAGGCATTATCACTTTCGGTGATAAATCTAAAGGCAAGGTGAGAGGTTTTAGATAAGTAAATATATTTAGATCTATTATAATTTCAAAATTTCTATATGTAGAGGGATTAAAACACAATTTTAATAACATATCATATATTTTTTATAACAGAATGGGTGTCAAGTTTGGAAATAATAAATTTCTCATTTATAAATATAAGAATGTTTTATTTTATTCTAATTGAAATGAAAATATATAATCTATAGATTTTTAAAAACTAAATCAACAAAATGTTAAGTTTTTAAATTCTATAGAAACAGACCATATTGTTTGGCACATAAGGCTGGGACATGTTCATCTCTGACAATTGTACAACTTGGAAGAACATGGACATGTTTTGGAACTTCTATAATTCAAAGTAAGTATTTTGTGTGTGATTCCTTTATAAAGGGTAAGAAGTACAATGAGACTTTTATATCTCTTAACAATGTAAATACTACTATATGGTTAGAAATATTTAATCTTGATTTATTTAAACCCATGAGAACAGATAGTTTAAGAAGTAATAAATATGTTTTTTTAATTACAGATGATTTTAGTAGATTCACTTGGACTCATTTACTATCTCATAAAAGTGAAACCCTAAACAAGTTTATTACTTTTTTAAAATAGATTCTAAATAAAAAATTCCATTGAATTAAGTCGATTATGAGTTATAATTATAGAGAATATTTTAACATATATTTTAATAAATTTTGTGAAGATAATAGATACTTTTATAAATTTTCCACCCCTAAAACACCACAACAAAATGGTGTTGTAAATAAAAAATATAACTATTCAAGAAATTGAAATAAACATGATAAATGAATTCAATTTTCCATCATATTTTTTGGATTAATCAGTTATCACAACTTTATATATCATAAATAGAGCTTACATTAGGCTCATGTTGAATAAAACCCCTTATTAATTGTTAAAATAAAAGAAACCCAAGATTAGACACTTTAATGTTTTTGGTTATAGAGTTTGTATTTTAAATACTAAAGAAAATACTGATAAGTTTGATTCTAAAAGAGATGAAATTATTTTTCTTGGATATTCAAATAACAATAGAGCTTATATATTATATAATAAAAGAAACATTCTAATGGAGGAATCTGTGAATGTAAATTTCATTGGAAATAATGAAAAACATAATTCATATTCTGATAATCTTGATAATGAATTTAAAGACATCAATTTTTGTGAACATAAAATATAAAATGATATGCATTAGATGAGGGTGACCACATATCTTATTAATATTATCTTATAATTTAGAGAACTCAAAAATATCATTCTTTAGAAAATATAAGTAGAAATTTTTAATCTGGAATGATAACTAGAAAATTAGTATTGATTTTTTTTGTTAGTTTCGCCTTTATTAATGTTTATTATTGATAATGATAAATAAAAATTTAATGATTCAAATTGGATAAATGATATTCATGTTGAAATTAATCATTTTGATTGAAATAAAGTCTGAAATTTGGTTGAGTTTCCTAAAGATAAACAATCCATTGAAACCAAATGGACTTTTAGAAATAAACCGATCGAGTATATTATTATAGTTAGAATGAAGGATAGACTAGATTTCAAAGTATATTTACAATAATAAGGTTTTAATTTTGATGATTCATTTTCACCTATTTCTATAATAGGACCCATTCAGATTCTATTATATTTTACATGTTATCATAATTTTAAATTGTTTCAAATGGATGTAAAAAGTGCATTTTTAAATGGTGTAATTTATAAATAGGTGTATATCAATCAACCACTTTGTTTCAAAATTGATGAACTTACATATCATGTTTTCATACTATTAAAATCTTTGTGTATTCTAAAGAAAGATCTAAGATATTAAAATTATATAATGGCCATATTTTCATTTCAAAATGATTTTAAAAAAGGAAAGGTTGATCCAAATTTATTCATAAAGAAATTTTCTAATGATATCTTTATTTTACAAATAAATGATGCTGATATTGTGTTTGGATCTATAAATGATATTCTTGGTGATGACTTTTTAAAATTAATGATATATGAACTTTATATGGGAATAATGGGAGAATTAAAATTCTTCCTTATTCATTAAATTTTATAAAGAAAAGATTTTATTTTTCTAAATCAAAGAAAATATGATAAATGTTTGGTTAAAAAATAAATTTTTATTTATCTAAAACTATGAGAACTCTAATGAGAAGAAATTATAAACTGGATGTGGATAAATTTGGAAAATTTGTGAATGATAAAATATATTGAGGAATGATTGAAAGCTTACTTTATTTGACTGCATTAAGTCCTGATATTATGTTTTATTTCTACATGTATGTAAGATATCAGTCTAATATGAAAGAAATTTATTTAAATGATATTAAAATAATAATAAAATATTTTAAAGTAACTGTTAACACTAGTTTATTTTACTACAATAAAAATTGTTTCAATTTGTTATTATATTTTGACTCTAATTTTGGATGTTGTAGACTTAACAATGAAAGAACTTCAAACATGCATCCCATACTTAGTTAATATTTAATATCATGAAATCAAAAAATAATAATTGTTAGTTGCATTATTCGAAGACCCTTTGTAAAGTTTTCATAATAATGTTTTTTGTTTTCTATCAATATATTTTTTTATCAATGTTTTTTAACAGGTTATAATGTTTCTATAAATTTTTTAAAAAAATTTTTTATAAATTTTCTAGAATAAATTTTAGTTAAAAATTTCTTGAAGTTTGTTAATAAAATTTTTTTGAAGCTTCTGGGTATTAATAAAAAATTTTATAAAGTTAATAGAGAATAAAAATGTGAGAAATTTATAAAATTGTAAAGTCTCCTTAAATTTGTTAATAAACATTCAAAATGAGTTAGATAATTCCTTATTGTTTGTTCAAAGTTTCCAACATCATGAAGAAGCTCATGATACAAGATGGAGTTATTTGAAGAGAAAAAAAGTGGAACTACACTTTTTTTAATCAGAAAAATAATTTACAAATAAAAAAAATTGTGAATAAGGACAAATTTTTTTAACTAGAAAAAATTTTGTTAATCAGAAATTTTTTTTTGAATCAGATGAACTTTTTTTAAGTGGATGAAATTTTGTGAATCAAATGAACTTTTTTTAAGTGGATAAACTTCTATGAATCAGATAAAATTTTTTGATGTGGCTAAACAATTGTGAATTATATGAACTTTTATGAATTATAAAAACCAATATTAATTAGATGAAATTTTGTAAAGTAGATTAACTTTTATAAAATAGATTAGATTTTTTGATTTAGGAGAACATTTGTGAATCATATGAACTTTTTTGAATCAAATTAACTTTTATAAATCAAAAAAAAATTTGTGAGGATGTAATTCAGAAAACAATTTGTCATATAGTTGAATAGTTAAAACATATAGATTTTTTACAAAGGTCATAAAAATTTAGAATTATAATGTTGAAGTTTCAAGCTGAATAAAGTTGGAGTTACAAATTTAAAGTTGCAAGCTGTAAAAATTTTATGTTATAAAGTTGAAGTTATAAATTCTATGTTTCAAGTTGTATAAAGTTTATGTTACAAATTTAATGTTAAATGCTATACAAATTTTAATTTACAGTGTCAATGTTATAAGATATAAAAATTACAAGTAACAAAGTTCATGTTCTTGTTTTATAAAGTTTATGAATAGTGAAATCAAATAGAGAAATTGAAATATAGATGGACGAATATTAAAGAGAAGGTGAAAGTAAATAATGTATGAGAATATCCTCAATGTTGTGTTTAATGAAATTTAATGAAATTTTAGAAACACTTAATTTGTAATAATATTCAAGAATATTATTGAAGTATTGAGAAGTATCCAGTGAAATTAATTTTAGTGGGAGTACTAAAATTTTAATTTTAGTGAACCGGAAAATAAATTTATTTTTATTCCTTTTCTATCTTAGGAGAAAATATATAAAGGTTTTAAAAGTAAAATCATAATTAAAACTATATAATAATAAGAATTTGAAGTGCTGGATGATTTGTGTCAGAAGTGAGTTTCTAAATAATGTTTTTTTGCATGATGAAGAATAGTTTCAAATAGATTTTTCATTTAGAGAATTAAAATGTAACACCTCAAGCTTCCATAATACGTTTCCCTTTGAATAATGAAATAGCTTGTATTGTATGCAACTTGGATTTTTAACACACCACGACCAATCAAACTAGCCGTTATGAATAGTAATACCCACTTTTTTAAATTTTATAAATTTTATTTTTCAAAATGGACTTCATTTTTGGGTTTGGTATATCAAAATTATCTTATGATGAATTTTTGGTATTTTTCTGAAAACATTCAATTTTTGATGAATAGTGAAAAACATTGCGCTATGGTTTAAAACAGAATTTTTATTTATATAATTATTTATTTTATTTAAATTTATTATAATTCAAAATAGATACATAATACCTATATTATTTCAATTAAATTCATTGGAGTAATTTTATAATAAAATTAGTTGTATAAAATTTTATTGAATTTTTTAATGTCTTTTACCCACCTTCTAGGTACGTTAGAAAATTTGCATAAAATGTAATTTTACCATTTTTTAGAATTGAATTTCAAAAATCTGAGAGACATGGTCGATATCAGTAAGTAAAATGTGGTTCAATAAGATGAAAATAATTTTTGGTGAATAGTAACTTTTGAATTTTATTTACCACTGTTATAAGTAAATAGGGCAATTAAAGGTAAAAATGATAATATTATTTCTCTAACACAAGTCCTAATTCTATTAGATAAGTGTATTTCGACCCAAATCAACCTTAGGAATAAAATATGATCCTTTTGGTCTACTTGGATTAGATTAAGACATTTATAATTATTTTATTTAAAGAAGAGTTAAAAGGTTTAAATTCAAATTTTTAGAACTAAAACATTTTTAATATAGGGTTACACATAAGATAAATTAAACTATAAATATTCATTATAAATATATTAATATTACATACATAATGGTATTTTATATATAATTTTTATAAATTAAATAATTAAATTTATTTATGACACAATGATAATGCAGTAATTACCTTATTAATGAAAGATTAAAATAATTGATATTATAAATATCCTAATAAATTTAAATTGAGACTTTTGATGAATTCCAATAATTTTATAGGTCATCATGACATGTTAGGATTTATTAAAAGATTTTTTTTAAGTAGTCAAGTTGTTAGGACTTAAAAAAACCAAATACTAAATAGTGTCAAAATTGACACAAATGAGTTTTTAAAACAAATACTTTATTATTAAATGATATAATAGTCCTAAAAATATAAGGTTCATCCAAAGGAATTATATAATAATTGATATTTCATTAATTAACCACTTGGGATTCTCTTGTAATTTTATAGTAATTTTATTAACCATATAATGTTAAGATACAAGGAGACGTGGTAAATGTTAAACTATTTAATCAAGAGTTAAATCTGAAATATAAGGTTAATATGGTGCCCAAAAACTGTCCAAAACCTATTATTTGAGATGTTTTCAACCCATACCCACCTTAGTCTCACAATAAATCATTTTGGAGCCATTATAAACTGAATATGATTGTATAATAAAATAATATTTCATGGTTTTCCTAAAGTGACCCTCACCTCTCTTATAAAACGGTACTTTTCCATCTCTCAAAATCACACCTCCAAAGGCATTTTTCTCGGCCAAACCCTGCTAAAATATCCTACCAAATACCATAAATTCTACTTAGAGGCCTTAATTTGATTAAAAATCTAACCTAAAGAGCCCTTTAGATCAACTCAAAAGGAGACACCCGAAGAAGAGGTAATAATTTCACCACCTCTTTCAAAGTTCTTTTTTTCTTCCACTTCCTCTTTATTTGTTGTTTACATACCAAAAAAATAAATATAGTACCTTATACATACAGTGATTTTATTATAAATTTCTTATGCCCATATTCATTATTCTATCCATTCAATGAATGACAGGTCACCATAAATGTGTACGTACAGCTTACCGTCTCCACGTAGTTTTGTAGTTTGTTTTTCAAACACTTCATTATTTGGATGAGTATAATAACGAGTATAACTGATGTAAATAATAAATATAACATGTTAAGGATTCTTTATATATGATATACTATCCAATTACACATGATTACACCATGAATATAATGATATTTCTGCTCGTGTGTATGTATGGATTACCGTCTCCACGAACACGATGAAATGTATTCCCCATCAGAATGATTCCAGAATAATTTTCATTTTATGATTAAAAATAATATTTAAGAACATAATATCATTATGGATATGAATCAAATACATCTCATCCATAAAAAACATGACTTACGTAAAATAACATATAAAGGAAAACAAATCAGTTAACACCTGAAACGATGATACTATTGAAATATTATTAACCAAGAAATATTAAAAGATCATATATGATATCATATTTAAGTATATAGTTATTTTATAATTTAATAAAAATTATTTAAATTTCATATAGAAGGTTAATGTACCCTCAACCAAGGAAAATTACAATGTAAGGGTTAATTTTACAATCTCTTTATTATCCGAGGTTGTTTATCTGTAAGTATCTACTCGAACCTCTTTATCATCCACATATGTGTTTCTTAAAAATGTATTTCAAAACATTTTTATTATTTCCTAGACTATGGATTAAATTCATTTATACCCTTTTTTGACTTTTTATAAAATTTTTATAAAGTATCTTTCCGTCATTTTCCAAACAAAGTCCTTTATGTCCTTTTCGACAAAATTAAGAAAAGAATGTTTTTTAACTTATACAGTGAGTGCATATATTTTCCTCCATTATAACACCTTTGAAGCTTCCCTTACAAGATTATAATAATCTTTTCAGAATAAATTTTTTATTTTATAATTTCATGACTTTTAAATGATTTCAAAATAGAAAGAGATATTTCTCTCAAATAGTTTTGATTTCATCTATGTATTGAAGGTTTTGTGACATGTTTGACTGTGGATGTGTTATTTTTATACCATTCATGGTTTATGGTTAAAGTATTAATATATTGTATGCTAGTTTTAATCTGAATGTTTATGTTATGTTTCAACCTTTTAATATGAGGAATGCATTGTACTTATAAAGTGATAGGTGGAGCATGCTATAGCTCCTTGATGCATCGGTAGGTATCTTGAGACAAACTAGTTTCATGGAACAAGACCTTGACAAAATATTATTTGTAGTCTTGGAATGAGGCTTTGACGATGTGGTTATAAAGTCTGGCATTATAAATTCCATCATTATGAAATTGGATATTGATATTACATGTGATTATTCAACTAGTAGAATATCCATGTGAATAAGTAAATGTCGTTATTTGATTTATCTTTTCCATATTATGCTGGAGTTTATATTTAAAAGGCTTGTGTTTTAGTCTTATACATTGCCTTAAATTTTTATACTTATTTATGAATTTTTCTATTGTATTGTTATCCTTACTGAGCATCTGAGCTCCCCCTTTCTATATTTTATTTTTCCCTAGATGAGAAGAAGTATATTATTACTGACCTAAAGGGATATTCTGATGGATATGTATGTGTTAAAAGGAGACACAATGTTGTTTTTTTTATTTCATAATGTAATGTAAAAATTATGTATGTATCTAGTACTTCAAAGGCTACTAAACTGATAAGTCTTTCGGGATTTGATCCCTTGGGATCATGCCCATGTTATGTAATAATGCTCTAACTCTGAGTTACTTGGGTCGGGGAATTATAGTTGGTATCAGATGAAGTTTAGTACTAACCATGGAAGCTAGATTTAGAAAAACTCTGATTAGATAACATTACCCTAAGATATAATTTGAGGATTAGTATAGAATAACATCTTATAATTTTGGTAGTGTAGAGATTTTGTCTATTTTACAAGAAATACATCCCTGTCTGGATACAAGTTGGTAGAGGCGGCTCTGGCACAGATGTACCTAGGAGTGAAAACTCCAAGAAGGAGTTTTGATCTTGACCTGGGGTATCCTAGTACACGACAACATGCCTTGATACACTCTTTGTTACGACACTCTCGAGGGATATGCTTATGATAATTCACATTTTTTTTACAAACCATTATGAAGGATTTATTATTATATACCTCCTAAAAGAAGACATTATTATGATTATGGATTATATCCATAAACTGTTCAATTTATGTCAAGTGTTTTACAAGTTTGGAATTATATATTTCAATTCATAAACTAATATATTGTATGAAACTGTTTAGAAATGGAATCTAGTGGAAATAATGGAATTCATATCAATGCATGTAATCTATGTAGGTATTTCCCTCCTAATCAAGATAATTATAGTATAGAAGGTGATGCAACTAGTGCTGGTCATCTTATCACCATACTGGGACAACTCACTTAGGTTATGAATAATAACCTTACCCATATGAAGCACCCTGATCTGCAATACAGAGGATCAATGTTAGACCAATTAATGAGGAAACAACCACCAACATTCAATGGGACTAAAACTCCATTTGTAGCAGAGAAATGGATAAGTTTCTTAGAGAAAATATTTCATGCATTAGTGAGTAGAGAAAGGGAAAATGTTGTCATGGAAGTTTATAACCTCATGGGAGATGCAGATCAATGGTGGTCATTAATTTAAAACACAAAGAAGGATGAAGATGTATCAAATATTGAATGGAGGGAGTTTATATTGATTTTATTAGAAGAATACTTTCCTCGTGACCATCGAGGGGATATGGAAAGACAATTTTTGAGTCTGAGGCAAAACGAGGATGAGAATGTCACAAAGTATGACATTGACTTTACAAGTTTATCAAGGCATGCAACAGATTATATACGTAACCCAAGGAGTAAGATTTATTGATTATTTGATGTGTTAAAACCATTTATCCATTGAGAATTAGTATCACAATCCTTCTCATCATATGAAGACATTATCTTATGTGCTGTCAAGATAGAAAATTAATTCTCTAAGTCTTACAACTTTAAAGAAAAGCAAGAGAAGAAGAGATCTTCTTAACACTCTAGAAATGGAAATAAGGGGAAGAAGGGAAAATTTGAATATCCATCCTCTGGTAAATGTGGGAAGAAACACCACAGTAATTTCTTGAAGGGAATGAGAGTCTATTATAAGTGTCGTGAAAAATGCCACCAAGCTCTTGATTGCAAGGGAAAGAAAGAGGCTGACAATGTTTAATTCTACAATTATAGAGAAATGGGGAATTAAGAAAATTATTGTCCTATATGTCAAGGAAACTTACCTCAGAAAAGGCTAAGGGAGCAAGGCCAAGATTATGAGATCACTACTACTGAGGTTGAAGTTCCGAAAGACATGGTGTCAGGTAATTTAAAGGGTTTCTCAAGTTTATCCAATGATTTATTTGATTCTGAATCATCACATTATTTCATATCTTCCCAGTTTTCTAAGAAAATTAGATATTTCCAATTTAATTTAACAAGGGAGTTATTAGTAAAAACTCTTAAGGGAAGTATCATTACAAAAAAAATTTGTGAATCAGTTCCCGTTAGGGCATATAAATATTCATTATCTGTTGATCTCATCATCATACTCATGATTGAATTTGATATAATTCATAGTATAGATTGGATTTCAAACCATGATTCAAAACTTTATTATAAGAAGAAAGAGGTTACAATTTTCGATGATGATAAGAAGTACCTTATCTTTAGAGAAGAAATTTCACCACCTGATTCTTAGGTATATCCACCCCTAGTAGCTCTACTAAATTCAATTATTGGGGAGGAAGAAAATGAAATAACTATGGGTGAAGAAAAGAAAGTTCAAATAGAGGAAGTACCTATTGTGGAAGAATATGTTGATGTGTTTCCAGAGGATTTACCAGGATATTCTCCAAAATAAGAAAATGAGTTTTCCATTTATTTAACTCTTGGTTCAAGGCCCATATCGAAGACCCATTATAGAATGGAAACTATGGAATTAGTGGAAATAAAGAAACAACTAGAGTAATTGAGTAATAAATGATTTATTCTCCCTAGTGTTTCTCCATTGGGACCCCCTATTCTTTTTGTTAAGAAGAAAGATGGATCTATGAGGTTGTGCATTGACTACATGGAGATCAATGCTATAACAATAAAGAACAAGTATTCCCTACCTCTCATTGATGATTTATTTGACTAACTTCATGGAGGTCAATATTTTTCAAAGATTGACCTTAGATATGGATATCATTAGTTGTGTGTGATGAAGTAATACATTATGAAATCAATATTTTGAACAAGGTATGAGCATTACGAGTTTATAGTAATGCCTTTTGGAATGACTATTGCACCCTCTGTTTTCATAGATCTAATGAATAGAGTTTTCAAGGAATATCTTGATTACTTTGTAGTAGTATTTATTGATGATATCTTGGTATACTCAAAAATCTACGAAGATCATGAAAATCACTCGTGTACTATTCTGAAAACCATCAGAAGAAATGAATTATATGGGAAGTTTAGAAAGTGTGAATTCTGAATTTAGGAAATTTCATTTCTTGGCCATATTATCTCAAAGGATGGAATCTCTGTTGATACCTCTAAGACAAGATCAATACAAGAATGACCAACACCGATGAGTATAACTAAGGTATGCAGTTTTATTGGTTTAGCAAGTTATTATCGACATTTCGTCTAGAATATTGCCTGATTGGAAAACCCATTAACCAAGCTCACATGTAATGGGGTTAAATTAGTTTAGAAAAAAGAGTGTAAAGAATGTTTTGAAGAACTAAAGAGAATATTATTTAATCCTTCTATCTTGACTCTACCATTGGGGAATTATGGGTTTGTTATTTATAGTGATTCTTCAAATAAAGGACTTGGTTGTGTTCTTATGTAGAATGATAGAGTTATTGCCTTTGCATCATAATAGATAAAAATTCATGAATAAAACTATCCCACTCAAGATCTTGAGTTAGTAGCTGTAATATTTGCTTTGAATATATGGAGACACTATTTATATGGTGAAAAATTTGAGATATATACCGATCACAAGAGATTGAAGTATAATTTCTCACAAAAAAAACTCAACATGAGGCAAAGGAGATGGCTCGAACTACTCAATAATTATTATTACACTATAGACTAACACCCAGGGAAGGAAAATAAGGTGGAAGAAGCTTTGAGCAGAAAGGATCATGGAGTTTTGAACAAGATGAGAGTTAAAAGGGATTATATGTTCATGGATCTAGTAAAAATGAATATGGGAATAATCATGGAAGGTGAAACATCAATTCTTTTTAAAATGGTTTCCAAACTATCTTTAATTGAAAGGATAAAAATTTCTCAGAGTGATGATAAGGAGTTTTAAAAGAAAATTAAATATGTGAATGATGATAGATTTATTGATTTTGTATATGAATATGTAATTTTGAAATTTGGGAAGAGACTTTGTGTTCCTGATATACCTGATCTAAAAAGGGAATTTTTTTGATGATTCTCATAGCTAAAATTTCTCTATTCACCTTGGTAGCACTAATAAGTATAGATATTTGAAGGAACATTTTTGGTGGGACAACATGAAGAGGGATATTGCTGATTATGTGTCAAGTTTTATGGTTTGTCAACAGGTGAAGGATAGAAGATAACTTCCTAGAGGATTCATGCAACCCCTTCCCATACCTGAGTGGAAATGGGATGATATTATGACGGAATTTGTCATGGTGCTACCAAAGACTCCTAGAAGGAATAATGCAATATGGTTCATTGTTTATCATCTTACCAAGTCAGCACATTTTCTTGCTATAAGAGAATATTTACCACTTGAATGTTTAGAAAGACTATATATTATTGAAGTTTTAAGACTTCATGGAGTACCCCTATCGATTATTTCTGATCGTGATCCCTGTTTTACATCAAGATTCTAGAAATGTCTTTAGAAGGCCTTGGATACTTAACTTTGTTTGAGAACTACCTACCACCCTTAAACTGATGGAAAATCAGAATAGACTATTCAAACCTTAGAAGACATGTTGAGATCTTTCTCACTTGACTTTAAAGGTATGTGGGTTAGTATTTACCTATGGTAGAATTTTCCTATAACAATAGCTTCAATTAAAGTATTCAAATGATTCCATATGAAGCATTACACAGAAAGAGATTTCGCACACCAAAGTTTTGGGATAATGTTGGTGAAAGAAAACTCATAGGCCCAGAACATGTTGAGGAAACAATGGAAAAGTTTAAGATTATCCAAACCCACATCAAAGCATCTCAAAGTAGGCAAAAGAACTATGCCGATAAGTGAAGGAAGGATTTGAAATTTCAAGTATGTGATCATGTTTTTTTGAAGGTATCTCCATGGAAGGGTGTTATATGATTCATTAAGAAGGGTAAATTAAGTCCCAGGTAACTTATACCTTTAGAAATTCTATAAAAAATTGGATTTGAAGCTTATCATTTGGAAATGTCACCAAGTCTCTCCAAAGTTCATGATGTGTTCCACGTGTCACTGTTGAGAAAATACATGCCCGAACCAATGCATGTAATCACTTATGAAGAAATAGAACTGGAACCTGATCTGTCTTATTATGAAGATCCTGTCAAGATTCTTGATACTAGAGAACAAGTACTGAGAAACCAAATGACGCATTTGTTAAAAGTTCTAGGGAGAAACCATAAGATAGAAGAGGGAACGTGGGAAACCGAGTTACTTATGATAAGGAACCACCCAAATCATTTTATGCAGTAATAGTTTAGAAATTTCAAGGAATAAACTATTTGAAGTAGGGAATAATGTAACACCCCAAGCTTCTACGGTACATTTCCCTTTGAATAATGCAATAGCTTGCGTTGTATGCAACTTAGAGTTTTAACACACCATGACCAATCAAACTAGCTGTTATGAATAGTAATACCAAATTTTTAAAATTTTATAAATTTTATTTTTCAAAATAGACTTCATTTTTGGATTTGGAGTAACAAAATTAGCTTAGGGTGAATTTTTGGATTTTTTCTAAAATCTTTCAATTTTTGATGAATAGTGAAAAACACTGTGTTATTGTTTAAAACCAGATTTTTATTTAAATAATTAATTATTTTATTTAAATTTATTCTAAGTTAAAATAGATACATAATACCTATATTAGTTCAATGTAATTCATTGGAGTCACTTTATAATAAAATTAGATGTATAAAATTTTATTGAATTTTTTAACGTCTTTTACCCACCTTCTCGGCACGTTAGAAAATTTTCATAAAACATAATTTTACTGCTTCTGTGAATTGAATTTCAAAAATCATAGAGAAATGGTTGATATCATTATGTGAAATTTCGTTCAATAATATGAAAATAATTTTTGGTGAATACTAACTTTTGACTTTTATTTACCACGGTTAAAAGTAAATAGGGTAATTAAAGGTAAAAATGATATTATTATTACCCTAACACATGTCCTAATTCTATTGGATAAGTTTATTTCGGCCAAAAGAAACACTAATAATAAAATATTATTATTTTGGTTTACTTGGATTAGATTAAGACATTTATTATTATTTTATTTAAAGAAGAGTTAAAAGTGTTCAATTAAATTTTTCTTAACTAAAATATTTTTAATATAAGGTTACACATAAGATAAATTCAACTATAAATATTCATTAGAAAGATAAAACTATTTCCTACATAATTGTATTTTATTTATAATTTTTAGATATTAAATAATTAAATTTATTTGTGACACAATGATGATGCAGTAATTACTTTTTTAATGAAAGATTAAAATAATAGATATTATAAATATCCAAATAAATTTAAATTGGGACTTTTGATGAATTACAATAATTATATAAGTTAATATGACATGTTAGGGTTTATTAAATGTTTTTTTCAAAGTATTAAAGTTTTTAGGACTTTAACAAAAATCAAGTACTAAATAGTGTCAAAATTGACATAAATGAGTTTTTAAAAACAATACTATATTATTAAATGATATAATAGTTTTAAAAATCCAAATTTCTACCAAATTACTTATATAATAATATATATGTCATTAATGAACCACTTGGGATTCTTTTTTCATTTTATGGTAAGTTTATTAATCATAAAATATAAAGATACAAGGAGACATGGTAAATGTTAAATTATTTAACCAAGAGTTAAATCTAAAAGATAGGGTTAATATGGTAAGATAAGCCTATCTAAAACCAATTAGTTGAGATATTTTGACCCATAACCACCTTATCCTTGAAATAAATCATTTTAGAGCCATTATAAACTGAATATGATTGTATAATAAAATAATATTTCAAGGTTTTCCTAAAGTGACCCTCACCGCTCTTATAAAAGGGTACTTCCCCTTCTCTCAAAATCACACCTCCAAAGCCATTTGTCTCAGCCAAACCCTAATACAGTATCCTCCTAACTACCCTAAATTTGACCTAGAGGTCTTACTTTGATCAGAAATCCAACCTAAGGAACCATTTTGATCAACTCAAAAGGAAACACCCGAAGAAGAGGTAATAATTTCACCACCTCTTTCAAAGTTATTTTCTTCTTCCACATCCTATTTCTTTATTGTTTCCATAACAAAATAATAAATTCAGTACCATATACATTTTGTGATGTTATTATAAATATGGTACAATCATATTCATTACTCTATCCATCCAATGAATGACAAGTCACCATACGTGCAAATGTACGACTTAGCGTCTCCACGTCGTGGTGTAGTTTGTTATTCAAACACTTCATTATTTGGATGGGTATAATAATGAGTATAAATAATTTAAATAATAAATATAACATGTTAAATATTATTTATATATTATATACCATAAAATTACATATTATTTCACCATCAATAGAATGATATTATTGCTCGTGCGTACGTACATATTACTGTCTCCATGAACGCAATGAAATTCATTCCCCATCGTAACCATTCCAGAATAATTTTCATTTTATGATTAAAAATAATGTTTAAAAACTTAATATAATTCTGTATGTGAATCAAATACATCCTACCCATAATAAATATGACTTACATATCAGAACATATAAAGTAAAATGAATCGGTTAACACCCGAAACGACGATACTACTGAAATATTATTAACAAATCAATATTAGAAGATCATATATGATATAATATTTATCTATGTGGTTCTTGTATAATTTAATAAAAATTATTTGACTATCGGAAAGGAGGTTAACATACCCTCAATGAAGGAAATATACAAGGTAACAGTTAATTTTACAATCTCTTTATTATCCGAGGTTGTTTATATGTAAGTATCTAGTGGGACCTCTTTATCATCCACATCCGTGTTTCTTAAAAATGTATTTGAAAATATTTTTACTATTTCCTAGACTATGTATTAAAGTCATTTATACCATTTTTGGAATTTTTATAAAAATTTTATAAAGTAATCTTTCCGTTATTTTCCAAACAAGGTCCTTTACAACATTTTCAACAAAATTAAGGAAAGAATGTTTTTTTAAACTTATACAAAGAGTGTGGCTATTTTCCGATTTTATAACACCATCTAAGCTTCCATTACAAGATTATAAGAATATTTTCAAAATAAATGTTTTATTATATAATTACATGACTTTTAAATGATTTCAAAAATAGGAAGAGATATTTCTCTCAAATAGTTTTGATTTCATCTATGTCAACATTATTTTGATTGATTTTACACTTTTTTGGAGTTGATTTGTTATGATACAATCTTCCATATTGTATTGAAGGTTTTGTGATATGTTTGAATATGGATGTGTTAGTTTTATACCATTCATGGTTTATGGTTAAAGTATTAACATTTCGTATTCTAGTTTTAATACGAATGATTATGTTATGTTTCAACATTTTCATATGAGGAATGAATTTGACTTAGTAAGTGACGGGTGGAGCTCGCAATAGCTCCTCAACAAATTGGAAGGTCTCAAGAGACAAACTAGTGTCTTGGAATAAGGCCTTGACAAAATCTTATTTTTAGTCTTGGCACGAGGCCATGACTATGTGGTTATGAAGTATGATATTATGCATTCCATCATTTTGAAATTGGATATTAATATTACATGTGATTATTAGACTAGTATAATATACATGTGAATAAGTAAATGACATTATTTGATTTATGTTTTCTATATTATGCTGTAGTTTAAGTTTAAAAGGCTTGTGTTTTAGTGTTATACATTGTCTTAATTGTTTATCCTTATTTATGAAATTTTCTTCTATATTGTTATCCTTACTGAGCATATGAGCTCACCCGTTTCTATGTTTTATTTTTCCTAGGATGCGAAGAAGTATATTATGACTAACCTGCAGGGATAGTCTAAGGGATATGAATGTGTTAAAAGGAGACACAATGTTGTTGTTTTTATTTCATAATGTTATGTAAAACATATGTATGTATCTAGTACTTTCAAGGATACTAAACTGATCGGTATTTTGGGATTTGATCTCTTGTGATCATGTCCATGTTATGTAATAATGCACTGACTCTAGGTAACTAGGGTCGGGGTGTTATATCGAAAGAGTTTTTGGTTTAGAGTTTCTGAATAGAGGTTAGTGGATGGAGTTTCTGGGTAGAGTTTATCTGACATAGTGGGATAGTAATAATACATAATTGAGGTTTTATATTAATCATAGGTTTTATCAAGATGAAACTGATATAAATTAAATAGATATAGAAAAGTGTAGACTATAAAAAAAAATTCAGATGGAGAAATTAGACAGATTTTCTAGAAAAAAATTTATAGGGTGTTGTTTTTACATATTTTCTTATTTTTTTATTTCATATCATGTTTCTTATGAAAAATATAGAAATTTTATGGGAGTAGGTATAATAATTATAATCAGTATATATAAATAGTATAATTTGAGTTATAAAATTTGGTAAGGAAAATAACTTTAACAAGCTATAGGGGTTAATTTTCATAAAGATAGAAATATTTAAAAAGACAACCACTTATTCAACCCCATTCTAATTAGTTCAATGATCCTTAAGAACATAAATTGGCATCATATCCAAGGTTACCCTATTTAATCCTTATAACAGAAAATATTAGTTTAGTAATAAAATAGAGTTATTCCTTCATTCGATAGTAGAAATTATCTTGGATGGAAAAAATAGGATGATACTCAATCTTCTATCAATTTTCATAGAGGTTATTGATGTAATAACTATTGGTTTTCCACCCATTAAGAAACATTTTCTCATTATTTTTTCTAAAAAGAGAAACATTCAGGTTGATGGTAAAGATATAAATGTTATTCATATATCTTTGTTAGAAAATTACTTTATAAAGGTGACAAGTCTCAAAATAGCTAAAGAGACTTGGGACAAACTCAAAATTATATTTGAGAGAAACACCAAAGTGAAAGATGAAAATTTATAAATATGGTGAATAATGTTTGAGTATATAATGAGATATGGAGAAACTGTTGTTGAGTACTCTCCTAGAGTTAATGAAGTTGTTTACGATATTATAGGATTTGGAGATATCATGGAAGATTATACTATTGGAAAGAAACTCGTAAGAAACTTTCCTGATAGGTTTGAATCTAAAATTTATACCATAGAAGATAAATATTATTTATCTCTTGATGAATTGAATAACATTCTTATTGATTATTAAATGATAAAAGATTCGTCATTTAAAAATAATATCAAGTCTGAAATGAATTTTGAATCCATGAGAAAGACAATAATACAAGATATTGATAATTACAACCTCAATGATTCATAAGATAAGTAATATGATGAAATGAATGAGAAGATCATGTATCTTATCTATAAAAAATATCAAAGAGGTGGAGAAAAGTATGGAGGAAACTTTCCACTCAAATGATTCAAGTGTGGAGAAATTAGGCATTTTTCTATGAATTTCCCCAAGAAGAAAGTTGGTTAATATGAAAATCATTATGAAGAAAAAAACCATTGGAATATGTTTAACAAAACATTTAAAGAAGAAAATAAATACACTAGTGGGAAGAAAAAGTTCCATGGAAATAGAAAAAGTATGGTGAGTAATAAATTTGAATCTAAATCTACTAAAAATAATTATTCAGAAGTTGAATGTTTTGAAAAATTGAAAACCATATTTGAAAATTTTGATAAAATTGAAGATTCTTCAAATAATTAAGAAAAAGAAGAAGAATGTGAAGAAACTTATAGGTAATATCAGCCCATATTATAACTTTCCACATGTATTGAGTAAACACTAAACTCAATAAATAAATTATATTAATGAATAAAGAAAGTGGAAATAATTATTAAGGAAGAAAATATGTTATTAAATAGGTATATGATTATATTCAAGTGATTATAAACCTAAAAATAAAGTTGTAGAACTAGTAAAGATGGTGGAAGATCTCAGTAAGAAACTTTCTTTTAAGGAATATGAGGCTTCTAATACTCAATTAAAACTTATATAGTTTGAATTTTCCATACGAAAAATGAATGAATATTTCAAAAAAGTCTTTGTAGATGAAATATGAATCATATCAAGATGTTGAGAAATATTACTCCAAGAATTAGGTGAAATCCTCACCCACTAAATCGAAAAGTTCATCTAATTTTGATAGCAAAACATTTGTTTGAAAAAATGTTTAGAAGTATTAGACTGATAATGAATTTAATAAATCTATCATAACTAAAAAATTTGAGAACAACCTTTTTAATAATGTTTCCCCATTCTAGGAGGAAATAAAAACAGAAAGAAATTACGATCCTTGATAACCTTCTAACAAAGAAAGATTCTACTTTTATAGAAAAATGAGATTTTATGGTTTTTGTTAGTGTTATGGATATTATAGTAATATATCTTAAAATTATTGTCACAATATATCTTCTCCTAAAAATAGTTATGAACCATGGGGGAGAAATAGTATAAGAAAAGTGAGTAGATTACCTAAGATAAAAGAATTTGGAAAAGAAAAATCTCAAGATGTTAAAAATTCCCAATGAAAAACCAATTTTATTGATTGGAGGATGTTTTCAGAAGATGTGACCAACCTTTTAGCTTTTTTGGATAATTCATGTATATTCTTTTAGAAAATTTTTTTTATAATAGAAAAAAAATCCATAAAGAATAAAGTTAAATAAAGTGACTTTGTTTTTTAGAAAACTTTGAAAGAAATAAAAAGGGAAAAACCATAGAATATTAATATTATTTGTTCCTCACTTATTATAGGAGATTAAAAAATATTTAAAGATATTTAAAATCACAATGGAGGAGTAGTTAATTTTGAAAATGATAGTTCCTCAAAATAAAGGGAATATGATCAGTTGATATAGATACAAACAAAGAAAATTAAATGATGTTTTATACGTTGATGGCCCAAAACCCAAATTACTTAGTGTGATCCAATTTTGTGATAATGGTAATAAAGTTATATTTAGGAAATATTCATGTATAATTTGTAGTGTGAAAGATGTTATAGTTTTTAACAAGGGAAGAAAGAACCAGTATACATCTCTTTCAGATTGGAGAACTTTATAACTCATGTTATTTGAATCATTAAGATGAAAAAGTAGAAGAATTATAGGCTTGGGCATCACATATAGAAATATATGAATTTGTTTTCTAATATAGATGTTGTAAGAAACTTTATAATGTGGGAAAGTAATGAAGACTATATCTATATAACATTTTTAAAAAGGTAAAATTACTAGTAAATGGAATATAAAATTAAAAATTAAGTCTATTAGAACTCTTAAGCTTATTCAGTCAGATATTTTTGGGCTAATGATAAATCAATAAGAAAAAGAGATTTTAACTTGATCAATTTTATTTATGATTTCACTTAGTTGACCAACATTATGTTTATGAAGTATAACTCAGAGGAAGGATAATTATTTATATTTTTTAGAATCTAAGTTTAAAGAGAGTTGGGTGTTTATATACTAACACTAAGAATCGAGAATGGAATGGAGTAATCATAAATTATTTAAAAAAATACCTGAAGAAACATGGAATTAAACATCAATAAAATAGTCTATACACTCTAAAAAAATGGAGTGGAATAAATGAAAAATAGAAATATGGTAGAAATGGTAAGAAGTGTGATGAATGAGTATAAAATTTCTATATTTTTCTAAAGAAAAGATGTTAGTACTTTTTTACATGTAAAAAATATTTTCTTGTTAAGGTCAGCATCTAACATGGCTTCCTATAAAATGTGGTATAAAAAATAACTCTCAGTGAAATATTTCATGGTTTTTCAAAGTCCTTTTTTACTAAGGATAAAAATCCTAATCTTGGAAAATTTGTTGAAAAATTTTGAGGAAGGGATTTTCCTGGGATATTCACCCAATAAAAGAATTTATAAATGTTGGAACTAATGTTTATAAACATTGGTGGATTCCTACGATGTTAATTCTATTTAAAATCAAACTCCCTTAATAAAGGTTGTTGAAAATGTTGTGGATGATAAATTTAATACTTCCAATGAAAATAATAAAATTGAATATAAAAGTTTTCCAAAATAGGTGATTGAAGATTCAAAATAATTATGTGGTAAAGAAAGTGAAAGAGGAAGTAGATCTATAAAATTTCATACCCTATAGAAATAGGTTTAAGGTGACAAAATTATTGTAAATAATAATGATTTTGTTCCAATTATAAAGAAATTGAGATTATAAAATCAAACATCACTTATCTCACATGTTAAAACAAAAACAGTTTTAGAATCAATGGAATGTAAATAATGGGTAGATGCTATGAATGAAGTGTTATATCATATATATAAAAATTAAACAAGGGAAATTTTTTCACATCTAGAAATAAAAAATATTATTGGTACAAAAGAGGTGTTCATAAATAAGATGAATGAACATGGGTATGTTTCAATAAACAAATCATGACTTCTTTGTAAAGTCTATTCATAGGTTTAAGGTGTGAATTTTGAATAAATTGTTTCTCCTGATGCAATATTTGAAACTATAATAATGTTCATATAAGTGGATTCACATAATTTTTTTGAGAAACGTGATATCATAGGCTCTTTAACTAAGTAAAATAAGAGATACAATAGTCTAAAGGTGGGACCTTTACATTTATCCCTCTATAAAATTGGCAGAAGATTATTAGGTAAAAATTTTATATTGACAAACTTTGTGGGTTCTTACTTGATGAATATGAATCCAATTTATTTAGGTTATATAATGTTTTATATGGTTTGAAATAATATCCACACTCATGATACTCAAAATATGATAGTTTCTTGAAGAAATTGAAATTTTATAAAGTGAATGTTAACAACAACTTATATGTGAAGTAGATGAACTTATGTACCCTGATTGTTATAGTTTATGTTGATGATATATTTTTTATAGGGGACAGAGAAAATTCTCATAAATATTCTATAAAAGAGATGAATAGAATCTTTTAAATGACAATGATTTAAGAATTAAACTTCTTTCTGGGATTACAAGTGCAACTGATAGAAAAATATATTTTTCCATCATAAGAAGAGTATGCCAAAGCATTGTTATAGAAGTTTGGCATGGTGGGTTCAAAATAAGATTAAAATCCATTTTATTTTGGCATAAATATTTCTAAATATGGATCTAGTAAAAGTGTGAATTAAAAATATTTCATTAAATTTGATAGGAATTTTTCTTGATTTTATAGCTTCAAGGCCTAACATTGTTCATTATGTTTATTTTTGTGAAAGATATCATAGTGATACAAAAGAATCACATATACTAGAAGAAAAATAATTATCAGACATATAGAAACAACATATTCTTATGGGATATTGTAAAAAATAAGTAGTGATATAAACTTTCATGAATATATTATTGCTAATTTCTATAGAGATTGCAACAATAAAAAATAAACTTCAGGAGGAACATTTCTATTGGGAGAAATTTGTTTGAGTTGGCATAGTAAGAAATAATGTTTAGTTACTTTGAGAACATCTGAAGAAGAATGTGTTGCTTCCACCCATGCTTGTACACAAATGATTTGGATGAAAGTAAATCTGGAAGATTTTAAATTGAAAGTTTCTACACCATTGAAGATCCTTTGTGATAATAAATGTTCTATTGATCCTTCTAAAAATACTATTCAATAATTTAGACCAAAACACATTAATATAAAGTATCACTCCATTAAATATAAAGTTACTGGTGGAAATTTTATACTAGAATACATTTACAAAGAATATCAAATTGATGTTTTTTTCACCAAATCTATTAAAAATGAAATATATGTTAAATTGAGGTTGTAACTTCATGTCCATCCTCTACTAAATACTTCCTAAAGTTTGTAAGGAAGTACCCTAATGTGATTTGGATTATGTTTAAAATGGGGGAGAGTATGTGAAACATTTCCCTAATAAGTGGAGAATAGTCTTTATCCTGAAATGGGACTAAGGGCATTTATTTTTAAAAATTAATCTAAATTTGTGTTTATCATAAAATGGGTGAGATAAAAAAAAGTGATAATAAAAAAATACTAAGAGAAAAAATTAAGGGAGATTTTCTCTTAACATGGACATAAATTTTCTTATCACCGGGGGATTTTATTCCTTAAAACACATTACTTTATCAAGTAGTTTTGTGTTAGTACACTCTTTATAAAAAATTTTGTGTTTTGGTAAAAGTTAAGAAAAAAGGAGTTGTTAAAAATATGAGATGTGAAAAATTTGGGTGATGAAAAATGATAAGTTTTAAATATTGTTAACAAATTTTTTTAAAAATGAGGATTTTTGAGATCCATTATGATATTTTATAATAATTTTTTTTTTCAATATTTTTTATTAATTGTTTTGTTAATAGATGATAAAGTAGCTAGAATTTTGATAAGAAACTTTTTTTATAATGTTAATATAAGAATGTTTTGTTAACAAGTAGCAGGAAGTTTGTTAAGAAAATTTTATGAAGTTTTTATATGTTAAGAAAGTTTTTTATAACGTTTTTAGAGATAAACAATGAAATACTATTAAATTATTTGAAAGTTTCCATGAATTTGTTAAGAAACTTTATAAAAAATTAAGATGTTGCCTTATGGTTCATTCAAAGTTTCCAAAATCATTAAGAAACTCATGATACAAGATGATGTTTCTTAAAGATAAAAAAAGTATAACTAAACTTTTATAAATCAGATGAACATTTTTAAATTAGAAAAACTTTTTTGAATCAGATAAAATTTAGTGAACCATAAAAACCATTTTTAAACAGATTAAATTTTGTGATTTGGATGAACTTTTGTGAAGTGGATGGATTTTTGTGATCTAGATAAACTTTTTTGAAGTATATGACCTTTTGTGAATTTAAAAAAAAATTGAGAATAAGATGAAATTTTTTGAACCTGGTGAAATTTTATAAATTTGATAAACTTTTGTAAAGACAAAAACTTTTGTGATGTGGATGAACTTTCTTGAATCGGATGAACATTTTTGAATCGAATAAAAATTTCTAAATCAAACAAACTTTTGTGAGGAATTCATTCAATTATTTTTTTTAAAGTATGAATAATGAAAATAGACAGTTTTTAAAAATTTCCTACAAAGTTAAAATTACATTGTTGATATTATAAAGTTGAAGTTTTAAGCTATAAAAAGTTGAATTCAAAAAATTCTATGTTTCAAGAAGTATAATGTTGATTTTATAAAGCTAAAGTTGCAAGATATAAAAAATTTAAGTTGAAATCTATATAAAGTTGAAGTTACAAGCTATATGAAGTTGAAGTTAAAATGTTGAAGTTACAGTTTCAAAGTTACAGTATGTATTATGTTCAAGTAAATAAGATGATGTTGTTTTTTTACAAAGTTTATGAATAGGAAAAATGGAATGGGAAATTATAAAATGGATAGATGAAAAGTAAACGGACAGTGAATGTAAAAAACAAATGAGAAGTTCCTCAATATTGTGTTCAAGAAAATTCAAAAAAATGTTAGTGATTCTTAATTTATAAAAATATTAAATAATATTATAGAAGTATTGAGATGTATATATATATATATATTAATTTTAGTGGGAGTGTTGAAAATTTAATTTGAGTGAACATGAAAATGAATTTATTTTCCTTCCATTTCTATCTTGGGAGAACCTATATAAAGGATAAAAAATTACAATTATACATACAAATTTTTAATAAAAAAACAAATTACTGAAGGATTTGTGTCAGAAGTGAGTTTCCAATAGAATTTATGTTTTGTTTTGAATATGAGTTTTAGATAGAGTTTTCATTCAAAGAACTAGAAATATTTTCAGTTCAAAGTATGCTGATGGAGAGGAACTGATAGATTTTTTCAGCATAATTTTTGAGGTGTAGTGGTTTTATAATTAGACAAAATTAAGGTTATATATAAAGAATATGTTTTATTGAGACACAATTGATAGAGATTCACCAAATGTAGAAAAGGGAGGACCCGACTAAATTTTTAGATGAATTTTTTAGATGAACATTTGTGAGGAAATGTTTTTATAAATTTTCAAGTATTTTGTTTTGGATCATGTTTTTTATGAAAAACTTTTTAAATGGATGGGTGTCAGTATAACCATACCTATCGAGAGATTGAAGGAGTCTAATGGGAGTTCACTCAAAATTTAATTCACTTATTTAAAATAGTAAATTTACACGAACCCACGAAAGCGACCATGATAGGGATGTAGGTTCTCACACTTAAGTAAAACCTTGAAAATTTAGTGCGCCTTTTTTAATTTCTCATATTTTAATGCTTTTGATATTTTTATAAATGGTGATAATGAAAATAACCCAAATAGGTTTTAGGGGTTAAATTTCAAACAGTTTAAATTTTTTAAAAATAAAACTATTAATTAAACCCCCCTTCTCAACGGTTCGATGATCCTTAGGATAACTAAGGCTGAGTAACATTCTAATACAAAATTATTATACAAAAAATATTTGGATAAAATAAACTCTATCTGATTTCAATGTTTATTTAAAAAAATATCCATGTATTGTGCCAATACATTTTTAATTTCAATATCTAAGAATAATTTATAACATTCTAAGACAAAACATAATGATGTTATATTAAATTTATTAATAGATTATATTAATAAAGGAGATATAATTCTTGAATATGTTCCAACAGAAAATAAACTTGAAGATATATTTACTAAACCATTATATTATATAATATTTGAGAAATTAGATTTTGAACATGGTTTAATGGATATTTAGTGAGAATACTATTTTTTTTATTTTAATTATGCTTATATATATAATATAAAAGCATGAATTGAGGGGGGGTGGGTTATGCCTTTTTTAATAATATGGGAGTGAAAATTTGGTTTTTAATAGTATAATCATATTCAGATTAAATAAATGATTAAATTTCATAAATTGGATAATTTTTTTCTTAATTTTTTTATTTATTTTTTTACAAATTTTAAAAAAGGGGGAGAAAATTTAGAGTTTTTTAATCAAAAGTCTACTTTTGGTTCTGAAATTTACAAAAAGGGGAGATTTTTTGTGTTTTGAGTTTTGATATTGGTATTATATATTATTTATTTTATTATTTTGTTAAATTGTAAATTCCTTCATTTAAAATTATTTATTGAAAATCATTTATTTATTTTTTTATTAACTTTATTTTCTATAATATTATTAATTGTTTATTTTTATTATTCTTCAATTTTTTTTAAAATTATATATTAGGGTTTTATATTGATTCTAAGTATAAATTATACCATTAAGTAACTATTTGTTTAACTTTATGTATGGTTTATAATACGTTCTTTACCTATATGCAGGTATCTTTTACCATTATGTTACTATTGTTTACCTTTATAAAGGTAGTAGAAAATTTATATTACCTTTATGCATCTTTATGATGTACCTTTATGTAGTGGTTATATACATTAGTTTACCCATACACAAAAACTTGGCTACCTTTATGAAAACCTTACATATTTAGTTTTCCCTTACACAAGTGATTGGTTACCTTTACACAACCCTTACATATTTAGTTTACCCTTATGTGAGTTTTAGAGAACCCTTATACAACATGTACATTACCTTTACATAGACCATACCTTTACACAACATATATTTTTTACCTTTACACATCTACTGAGATATGATCTTTAAGAAACAACCTTACATTTACATGTATAGAAGATTTTAATAAACTAACCTGAGCCACCATTTGAACCAACCCCTAAGCTGACCCACCACTGACCTGAGGGGTACCTTTGACCCCCCTTGGATTACAAAAATATTCAAGGGTATCAAACCTAAACATTGGAACCAATTTCACCCCCAAGAACCCAAAAATAAACATTCAAACAAGGAATAACAACAGAGAAATAATTATAAATTTCAAAAAAGTCATTTTGAATAAAAAAAATTCATAAATGATTACAAAACTAAAAACTAGAACTGAATAAAAATAATTTCACGCTAAAGAGTCCAAAACATAACTCAAGCCAACCGATTTCATAAAATTCATGGAACGAAAACCATCTCTATGTGACTCTCAAGTCACTACCATAATCCCATCAACAATCCACTTCCTATGAAAAATGAAATCAATTAAAACAAGAAGGCTAATATCTGAAGAATCATTAAAAAGACATAAAGACTACATACCCACCAATGTGAATATGTAGGGTGTGAGAAAAAGTCTTGTATGATACCACATTTAATTCATTTTATAAAATAAATCAAAACTTATATTTTGAAAATAATATAAAAAATAGGTCTTGATTTCATTTACATGATATAGGAATAAACAAAATATAGAAATTTCCCTTTATCAAAGAAAAAAATTTATAAAACATGTCTTAATTTTTTTTACCAAAAATAATTCCAATTTTAAAAACCATTCATCTATATTTAAAACATCACACTCCTGGAAAAAAATCTATAACATGTTTTAAAACTTTTAAAAGGAATTTATATTAAATACCAGCAATTTGAAAACAACTTCCCCATTTTTCCTTTAAAATATTTAACACAACTAACTCAAAATTAATAAAGGATCAAGGTAAACTATAATGATAACAGAACCAAATGAATTATTAAAGACTACCAATAAAAAATGGAGCAATACTAGTCGATATCAAGACTAAATCACAAGAGGATGAATACATCAAAGTAATCCCCTCCATACAATAAGAAACACACATGCTAATAAATAATAAAAACATAACATATGATACATATCATGATCCAACACCGTAGGGACAAATGGGACAAGTATAAGATCCTAAAAGGTGAACTAATTGCTAGTAGTTTAATAATAAAACATCCTATCAACCAAATCACTCTTACCTAGTCTTATCAATAACACACCTACTAGCCATAAATACATATAACTTGGGAAACTTTCTAGTGCTTAATGTCAACTAGCCTATAAATTTTCCATAACTACCCACTTAGTAGCCTATTTTTTCTCATGGAATAACTAAAGGAGGTGGTCTATGTAAAAAAATGTCATCTTATGAAAATAACAAAGCCTAAAGGATAATGCCATAATCACATCCTTTCCACATCACACTTCCCTTAGAAAGATCTACAAACCAAAAGAACATCATTAATCATAATAGAAACATCCACAACATGGATATAAATTAATTTCATTAATAAACACAAAGGGGATCAACAAGGGCACAACAAACCAATCAATAAAACATCACTTAACAATGCTCCAACCATGCCTTTCACTTATAACTTAATATATATATATATATTCACATTTTTAAATCCCTTTCCAAAACCATGTGGAAACCAAAAAAAATCGAAGGGAAATTATAATCAACACTAATAATATTTAAAAATATCAAAGGTATATATTTTTCAATTCAAAAAATAACACCACTCTTTTTAAATCATGCAAACCTCTCAAACTCATAATGGAAACCCACTTTGAAAATAAAATTTTTCTTAAAACACAATGGAAGCATGTTTTTATTATAAAATATAATCCTTCTAATTTTATCAAACATGTAGAGTGCATAAAATACCAATTTACAACAAATTTACATTTAAACATGAAATTCAATCCTTAAGCCACATGAAAACTAAGTGAAGTTACAAAATAATTTGATAAACCAAACCTAGATAACACACATCATAACTATCAATATTAATAATGAATTTATAAATCTAAACATCCATGTAACTTTTAAATAAAAGGCAATTAAATAGAAACACCCACCTCATGTGGTGGAATTATACCACTTTCTATGAAAACCACCATCTTAGGTCTCAAAAAAGGGATCACAAAACCTAGAAAGAAAACCCCATTTTTAGAACAACCGTAGGTATGGAAATCATTCAACAAAGGCTTCTAGGGTTAGAGATAAAGGATAAAAATGAAAAAAGCCCAAGAGAAAGGAAAAGGAAATCACAAACTTTCAATCAAGGTGTATAATCACTAATAAACCACTTCCAAATCGACTTATAGGACCTTAGGAGAGAAATAGAATCCTTTATGAGGTACCTAAGTCAATGTATAATAAATGGGGATGACAAGGGAGAAACCCCCAATTAAAAATAACTTAAAAGGATAAAAATACCCCTCTTTTACTTGGTAACATGGTTTTCCAACATGGTTTACCAAACCATGTGGTAAATGTGAAGATATCCTATATTAAAAATTGTAGGGGAAACACACTTAGGCTATATGGTTAATTTTACCATGCACCTTAAAATTAAAACCTATAAAAAGTCAATAAATTTTCATCTGTTTAGCCCAAATGACCCTTAACTCAATGGGATAGTCCATGAAATAAAAACCGACCAATAAAAGTGAAATTGGGTCATCATAAACTCCCTAAATTGTAATTTTATGTCCCTAGAATGTATTTATACACTAAGTAAAACTGATAATTCCAAGACTACCATCCCTATAATAATGAATTTATTACTAACAAATTTATCAAACCTCAAAACTAAGGACATGAGATATAAAAAAACCCATTCAACGGGATAACCACAACTAGATGATTCAAAATTCCCCAACTAAAACTATAATATGAATCCTAAGAAGTATAATCCTCACTAAATTAAATCAAAGAGACAATGAAATATGAAATTTTGATATCCACTCTTATAATGTTTTTGAAATCAAGAGTATCAAAAAAATACACTACTACTCCCAAGAACCTCTTGAATTCCAAAAATAGATCACAAGAAAAAACAAAAACACCACCTCTAGAACATCTGAGGTCACTATATCCAAATGAAATCACATAACAACCAAAGGAATACCCAAGGATAGCTCCCTAAGAATAATAGAAATACATGGAGCCCTAGAATAGGTTTCTTCGCCATTTATAATTTTTCTATAATGGTGAAACATTATCTTGGCACACCCAAAAAGAAGATCATCACCAAAGAGACATGATTCCACAAACCATGAAAACTATCTTAAAACACCACTAGAGATCACATAATTTATAAAAATGAAAAGATAACTAAACCCAATCACTAATAAAACACCCTCCATGGAACAATAGGGACACCCTAACATACACATGCATCAACATGGAATGACATGGTTTTAAGATATAGTCATAAAACCACAAATAGGGTAACATAGTTCTAAAATTTTGAAACACCCACTACTCATGGAGATGATGATGAAAACCTTGAAATAATATCTCTAAAGATCTAACCAAAATCCAACAAATTATCCTCATTACAATAGCCTGCACCTAAGACATCCTCATGTCATCCATTAATCAAACCTCAACACAGGGTCCAGACCATGCATAAAAGACATCAGACATCAAGAATTAAAAATACATGAAAATCTAAAAAGACATTAAAATAGAGTCAAAATCCCTTTTATACATTATAAATTATTGAACCATGTATAAAAAATATGGGTCAAGTCCTAATATAAAAAGAAAAATTTCAAAAGAATATGTTCCTAAAACAATACTCAGCTTGCAACTTTATAATAGAAGAAAAAACATAGAATACTAAATAGATTTAATATAGTTTAAATAATTTTTATTATTATTCATAACCATCCCATAGAACCTATTAATGTGACTAGGAAACAAACACAAATGGGAGGTCTTTATGGCTGGCATACATGAGTCCTTAACATGTCCAAACTTCGTGCTCCGAAAACACACTAATGGCTTACACTTTAATAAAATAGAAATGGTTGTTTGTAAATATATATTACTATCCTTATTTCCTTCCTTATTCTCCTTCTAATTAACCAGATCATCTTTACTAGATCCAACGTTAATGGAAGCATTGTCCATCCCAGGTGCATCTACTAATTTTTGCTTTGAGATGATGTCCTTTTAACCCACTTCCATATAGGTAGTTAGGCTAGAAAAAACCACTGATGAAAAAAAATCATAAATTTCTCCACTATGCATGATATAGCTTCATGGTTTATTAGGTCATGCACTAACCATATAGCTTCCATAGGAATTTATCCAGAATGGTTTGTATAGAATGCACATGGTTTGACAAACCATGAACCTTAACCATGTACCATCTTAATTTCTTCCAATTTTAATTAAAAATAATTAATTTCCCAAGATGTCTCCAGAAATATTCTCATTACCAAGAGTAACAACTATCCATATCATAATATCCCAAAAATAACCAATTAAAAAACCAAAAATTAAAATAAAACACCCCACCACCCATGGAAACTTAAGAACCAACACAAGAGATGTCCAAGAACTTCCTTGGACCTACTACATGATTCCTGACAATCTTATATCATATATAACATCAAACCCAAAATTAAAAAAAATATGAATCTCAAAAAACTTGTTCCCTTTCTATAAAAGTGGGATCTGATACCATTTTTAATGAACCGTCATAGGCCACCATCCAGACTAGTGACCTAGCCAAACCATCACTGATTGAGGTGGATCCTCGAACCCCCAGGATAATGATAAGTATAAACGGTATCAAATATAACCATTGGGGATGGTTTAACACTCAAGAACCCAAACATAAACATAAGAAATGGAGTAATATTACCAAAGAAATAATAAATGCCAACAAATTATTTTCTAATAAAAACATTTTAATACATTATTACAAAATTGCAAACTAAAAATAGAAGAGAAAGAATGGAATACCAAAGATTACAAAACATAATGTAATGAAACTAGTTTCATGAAATTAAAGGACTTACCAACATCTCCAGGAGACTCTTCAGTTATATCCATAATCCCATCAACTATCCAATTCACAAGGAAAATGACACTAAGTCAAACTTAAAGACTAATACCTAAATAATCATTCATAAGATGTGAAGACTACATGCCACAAATTTGAGTGTATTGGGTGTGAGAAAAAGGCTAGTATCATATCACCTTAAGTATATTTCATTACATTATAAAAGAAACCAAAATATTTTGTTTGAAAAAAATATATAAAAATAATTTTTCATTTCCTTTGCATGATATAGGAATAAAAAACATATAAATTTAAATATCTTAAAGAAAAAAATTTATAAAACATGTCTCAATGATATTTTACCAAAATAATTACAATTTAAAAAACCATTTTATATCATTAAAACATAATACTCTTGATAAACAATCCCTCACATGTTATAAAACATTTCAAATTCATTTCTAATAAAGAATAGAACTTTGAAAAAAATTCATTATTTTTTCCTTTAAAATATTTAACACACTCAATTCCAAATAATGAAGTGAAAAATGGAAAAATATAATGAAAAAAAATAACTAAATTAATAAATAAATAATACCAAAATGCATATGGAATAATATTAGTCAATATCAAGACTAAACTTTTAGAGGATGAATACAATAAATAAATTCCCTCCATGTAATAAGAAACACACATGATAATAAATAATGGAATTCATAATATAGGATAAATATCTCGAGGCAACACCATAGTAACTAATGGTACAAGTACAATACATACAAATGTAGAAAAACCATTGAAAGTTTAATAGTCAAACATCCCATTAACTGAATCACTCTTACCTAGTCTCATCAGTGATCCTCCCACTAACCAGAAATACAAAAAACTAGTGGTGACTAGCCAATTCCTAATATCAACAAGACTAGAAACATACCATAACTTAACACTTAGTAGAATAGGTTTCCTAATGTAATAACTAAAGAAGGTGGTCCATGATAAAAACAAATTTCATCCCATGAAAATAAAAAACCCAAAGTCTAACAACATAATCATGTCCTTACCACATCACACTTACCTTAGAAAGATCCCAAAACCATAATAACATCATCAATCACAATACAAACATCCACTACATAGATACATATAAATTTCATCAATAAATAAAAAGGGTCTCCATAAGGTCAAAATATACCAATCAATCATATGTCACTTCAAAAAGTTCCAACTGATCCTTTCACTTATCATATATATATAAATTTGGAAATAACTTTAAAAAACTATTTGAAAACCGAAATAAAATCCATGTTAAATAATAATATACACTAATAATAACCAAAAAACTCAAATTAATATCTATTTCATTTCATAAAACAACACCAACCCTTTTTAAATCATGAAAACCCCTTAAACCCAAAAGGGAAACCCACTTTGAAAATCACATTTGTATTTAAACACAATGAGCAATATTTTACTTATAGAAAACCATCCTTTGAATTTTATCAAACATGTAGAATATATAAAGTACAAATTTACATTAAAGATCCATTTAAACATGAAATTATATCCATCAACCCGCATGAAAACCAAGCGAAGTTATTAAAAACTTTCATAAGCCAAACCTAGATAATACTAATCATAACAATATAGATTAATAATCAATTAAGAAATCCATTAATTCTTGGAAATATCAAATACAAGAAAAAAATGGAAACACATACCTCATGTGGTGGAATCATATCACCTTCAACGAAAACTACTGGTTTAAAAATCAAAAGGGGGGTCAAACCCCATAGAAAAAACCTCCATTTTAGAACAAACCTAAGTATGAAAATTGGATAAACATGGACAATAGGGTTAGAGAGAAAGGATAAAAAGGAAATAAAACCCATTAAGAAGGAGAAATAAAACCTAATATTTCATTCTAGGTGAAGAATAACTAAGAAACATCTTCTAAATCCACTTGGAGGAGCTCATAATAGGAAAATAACCCCTTGGGAGGAACCTAATTTAAGGGATAAAAAATGGTGATTCCAAGAGAGGAGGCTTCAATTATAAAGAGTCCAAAATGATAAAAATAATCCTCTTTAAGTTGGTTGCATGGTTTACCCACACAGTTTACCAAACCATACAATAACTGTGCATATTACCTCTATTAAAAATTAGAAGGGCTACACACTTAGGTTTCATGGTTAGTTCGATTATCCTCCTTAATCGTGTGACATGAAAAAGTCCGAAATTATTTATCTTTTCATCCCAAAATGCTTCTAACTCAAGGGGATAATCCATGAAACAAATAAACATACATAAAAGTGACACTAGGGAGTCATAGAAATGAACCTTACATGGGTTCTTACATTATATATACATATCATAGATAACATATCTTTACAAATATAGTTTATTTAACTTCATACCCTTACACAATATATTTAAACTCCTTTTATATTTATGTATGATGTTAAAAATTCATTTTACTCTTATGCATGCATGTAAACCCACCAGTATTTTGGAATGAAAGCATGGATTTTCTATATTACTCTATTTCATGATATTTTTTCTATATTTATTTACTATGTGTTTTTAACAAATTTTAAAACCATTTTAATGATTTTTCAAATTCCTATTAATGATATTCAACCTACCTCATGACTTATTTTGAAGCTACCACATGATGATTTTTTATCAAGTTACCACATGATTAGTTTTTATCAAGTGACCGCATGAGTTATATTTCAAATGACCACATGACTATATCTCAGGTGATCAGAAATAAAGTTACCACATGATTATATTATCAAATGACCACATGATTATATTATCAAGTGACCACATAAGTATATTTCAAGTGACCTCATGAGTATATTTTCAAGTGAATGAATGATTATATTTAAATATACCACAATTGATTGCACATTGATTCTATTTACATAGCCAGTATACCAACCACACACTTAAATGGAATGAAAATTTAATCGATCACAAGGATTTTTACTCACAACCACTCAACACTCATGGCCAGTTCATTACTTTTTTTTATTTTGTGAAAATCTATATTTTGAATATTTCTCTATTTATTCATTATTTTGATAAAATATTTAAATTAAATTTTATTCAATTTATTTTAATCATTTTAGGTATTTGTAAAATAAATATATAATGACTATGTGAATGATATTTGATTGAGAAAATATCATGGAAATAATTTTAGAGATTAATTTGTTACATATTATTATTCAATACTCTATTTTATTATTTTCAAATTGTCAAATTATTGAAAGTTTTTAATAGTGTTTTATTGGTATACCCATTTTAAAATATTTCATATAACATAATGGGTATAATGGAAGTTGTTTTTATGATTTAATTAAAGAACAAAATAGGATTATAATTAGCTAATAAAAAGTGTGATAATTCAAATTACAGGTAAATGGTATTATTCTAATTATTATTATTATCTTACCCATGGAATTCTATGATTGTTTATTTATATGTTCCTCAAATTTCTTAGAGTTAATGATGCATGATTAACTACTAGAATTTGATCAATTAGTAATGTGATGAAATAAACATGAAAAAATTTATTCACATTTGATCATAGAGAGAGAAGACACATATAAAACATTACAACATTCATATAATAATTTTAAAGTACTGAAACCCTACTATTAGTATTGTTTTATTATTGTTATCATGAATTAATTCATCAGTAGATCATCTAGTACTAAATTGATCCAAGTTATTGAGCTACAATTACATTCAACACCATCTTCTCCATTATTGATTTTAAATTTTGTATTGTTTTCTTTTTGTATCATTCTATATTCTATTTTTGATTCTTAAGTCACTTTAATCTTTTCCCACCCAAAATCTATCTTACCAGTTAATTCCACCTATTTCAAAAGGATTATTGGGTTTTGACTACCATAAAAACGTTAGGTGGGTTGTGACACCTATAAAAGTCAGTTAGGGTATTACCACTAGGAGAGAAAAAGGTACATTTATAATAGGGTTATATCTTAATAAAAAAGTGAGTCTATTAATGAATAATGATATCCTCACTGAGTATGGAATATTGAAGAGTGGAAAAAGATCAAATTAATATGAACCAATATCAAAATATTATGTTCATATATTCATTTCCACATCATTGTTTATTACTCTCATAAGTAAATTTGGTTTATTATTTTAAAAGGACTATTTACCCCCTCTTGTAAATATTGATATCTCATTAGGGACTAAGACATATTCCTTTCCTCCAATGGAATAACTTTATTAGGATTTCTTCCCAAATTATTTTTTAGGTCTCCCTCCCGAGAGATGAATTGAATTTGTGATTGAACTCATTCTAGGATCACAACCTATATCAATTACACCATATCATATGAAATAATTTGAGTTTAAGGAAATCAAAGTAAAACTCAAGGATTTAAAGGTGAATGGATTTATTAAGATAAGAACATATCCCTAGGGTGATTCAATGTTTCTTACAAAGGAAGATAATAGTCTTCAGTTGTGTGTAGGCTATAGGAAGATGAAATAAGTGTCCATAATGAATTGATACAAATTTTTGAGGATCAATGAATTGTTTTACCAATTTCTAGTAGCCCAGTGGTTATCTGAGATTAAATTATTTCCAGGATACCACCAAATTAGATTCAGTAAGGAGGATATTACTAAGATAAAATTTAAGAGTATATATGGACTATATAAGAAACTTCTCATTCCATTAGAGTTGAAAAATGTGTTAGTGGTTTTCATAACTCTCATGAACATGATTTTACATCCATATCTCAACTCATTCATTGGGGGTTTTTGTTTATGATATCCTTATATACTTATAGTATTCATAAATACACATAAGGAACCATGATATTATAGTAAGCACACATAAATCACATTGTTTTTATGAAAAACTATATAAGACTCAATTTTTTTATTTAGAAGGTGTTGTTCCTTGGGAAAGTGATCTCTAAGGTGGTAATTTCAGTGATCTTGAAGAATACTGAGGTTGTGACGTCTTCGAAATTCCTTATAAATTGGTTTGAAATAATCATTTTCCTTTGTTTAGTTGGGTACTATAGATGGTTCATACATGACTTATCTTATTTTGGAGTTCTTATTACTAGGATTACAAACAAATGAGTGAATTTTGAGTGGATATATCCTTATGAAGGAGCCTTACTATAACTAAAGAGAAGACTAAAAATGGTCCCAATTATGAAGTTTCCAAAGCCTAGGATTGGATATGTAGTTTAATATGATACCTCAACTATTATTTTTGGATGTTTGATGATGTATAGGGACCAGGTAGTATCATATGAGTCAAACCATATTAAACCCCATGATCATAACTACCTAATGCATGAATGGGAGTTTACAACTGTAGTCCATGGATTAAATTCTTGGTAGAATTATCTCTTCAAAGAGAGGTTTGTTACTTACAAGGTCGACAAGATCCTCTAATATATATTCTCTTTGTGGAATTTTAACTTTAGGTAGAGTTATTTGGTGGTGTATCTACAGAAGTTTTACTTTGAGATGGCCTATACTCTGAGTAAGGGTAATTTCATTATAGATTCTCTCAATTGGAAAACACTGAAGATTAATGTACTTAGAGAGAAGTCTTAATAAGAGGAATGACATCTAAAGAGTTTGATAGATGAGTGTTTTGTGGATGAATCGAAGAATCATGGATTTATGACTTTTGGAACTTTGGTTATTACATCTACGTTAGTGGATCAGGTGATTAGTAGACAAGAGTTAGATCCCGAGTGTGTGATATTCCAAGAATTATTTTCAGGTGGTGACCTAGTTTTATTCTAGTAGGTAAATAATGAAAACATGTCCAGTATACATCAGTATATTCTAGTGCTGAAATCCTATAGAGATGAGTTGATGAGAGACTCTCATGATTCAAAATAGGTAGTGTATTTAGGGTCAACAAAGATATACCATGACATCTGATGTCAGTTCTGGTGGTTGAGTATGAAGAGGGTCATCACAATATTTATTTCACAATTATTGCCATCACCTGAAAATGTTGTTAATTATCTTAGTTAAATCAAAATAAATATTTGTAATAACCAGACTACACTAACTAAAATAACATATAATAGTGGTAAGATGGGTTTGATACCATGAGGAAAAGGGTTACAAGGTTTTTATAGTTTTGGTGTTTATCAAAATTTTACTAAAAATAAAATCAACTAACCTAACTTTAGAGTTTGTGATAGAATGTATCAAAAAGGTAAAAATAAGGGAAAAGATTATTGAGTTAATATCGAGGTTTTTTTCATAAATTTAAATCAATTATACCAACCATGAGAATTATCTGGGTAATTAGTCTTCCTTCTTATACTCAATTATAACTACCTAAATTAGCTGAATCCTCTCTCAAGGTATATATATAATAGTATTAGGTTCTTGATGTTTAATCTTGAAATTGACGGTGATGTTAAGGTCGAATATCCCTTTCCCACTCCCCTTTAACATATTTAGTTTTATCCTCTAAATTCCATCACTCTCACTAAAGAATTAGGGGATATTATTTTATTATAGTCAAAGTGATATTAATTGAAATATGGTCTTTAATATTTTCATATTCATCCTCTTTACCAAACTCACCTTTCCCTTGAACACCGTAATGACCAAAAAATTTATTAATGAAAATTCCTCTTGATCTAATTAAATGTCATATTATGTAAAATGGTTATATAAACTATATACAGTTCCTTGGTTTTATGTTTTTGGATTTTAAAATACCATTAAAAACTATTACCATTGCTAGTATAGCCATTAAATAGTGATAACATGATTAGTATAAATATAGGGTTTTAACAAATCCAATTTACTCACATAAAGGAAGTGATGACCTTATCCAGTAGAATTTCTCCTTATGAAGACCATTTTTTGGAGCATGGAAAGGAGGTATAGTCACAGGGATTCACTCCTTACAAAGCCAAATATGATCTTCAACACATTAAGCTTGAAAGGAATCACCTATGGTAGAAGTGGAAGTTAATAGAGATTACCACCCGAGCGATGTTATTTGATCCACCCTAAGAGTCTGTCACCATTGCACACCTTACCTTTAGGTCCTATGCGGGTGGTATAAGGGGTTATGTAACACGACCCTATAACTATGATTATGTGCATTATTTTTTTATAAAGAATATACATTCATTTTATTATTGTTACTTTTTAAATGTATTTTTAAAGTAGAAATAGTATTTTTAGTTGATATTTAAATTCAATTTTGAAATCTATTTGGATTAATTAAGGAATTTCTGAATTAAATAATATTTTAATAAAATTTTATTACTAATTTATTTTTTATTAAATATAAATGATCATATAATTTTTAGGAATACACTTGTAATTTTTTTATGGTTTGAAAGTTGTTTTTTGTCAAAACCCATGAATTTTTTATAAATGCTAGTTTTTATTTTTAAAAGTAAAAATTCACATATTTATAAAATTATTTAGATAAAATTAATATTATTTTTTTATTCAGAATATCAAAATTATCTAATGGTGAATTTTTCATAATTTTCTGAAATAGTTGAATTTTTGGGTAAAAAGTAAATACTGTTTAAATATATAATGTGTTTTATGACATCATAATGAACTAATAGTGATGTAATAAAATAATATAAATGGCATATTAGGCCAATATATGTTTTTAAATTAAAATAATGCAATTTTAGATTTTCTTGATTAATTTTATGGTGCCTTAGTGGACCCTCTAAGACGTATTAAATATTTTTACTTTTTAAAATGATTTCCTTGAGAGTGTGACCCACCTCCTCATAAGAAAGCCTAATATTTTAATAAGTTAAAACTTTAGAATGATAAAATAATGTTTTACACTCCCGTTTGGAAAAAAAATATGGGAAAAACCATGGTATGGTTTGTGGTTTTGGATTTTAGTTTAATGTGTAGTATCCAAAACCCAAATAATAAAGAATTCCCTATCTTTTTTTATATAAATCCACTCAATCTCCCTTTACTATTCACTAAAACCATTTGGAGACTACCAACCCCTGAAATAATCTCTTTAGAATCCTCAAAAGGTTCCCCAATCTCCCAATAATCCTCTCTCAAACCTCTTCCAAGCCTTTGGGATCACACTTCCAAGTAAGGGATCCTCACTTCCCTTCCTTCCGTATTTATGTCCAAGTTTCCTTATATTATTATGCCCTTTAATTTTCAATTAAAAAGGTTGGGTTATGATTTTTAAACTCCCCTATACTTACATACTTATTTTTTAATGATTATAGACCCATTTTGTCTCATTAATTCTTCCCATTTATACCCGTTTCCATGCTGAAATTCCGTAAGGGATTTTCTCTCTCATCATTTAAATTCAATCAATTATTTTATATTATGTATCTAAATTCCATTAAATATTTTGGGATATTATTTTCCATGAACCCTTACTTTAAATTTTATTTATAAATGATGAGATACCCCTTTCTCTCTTATCAATCCAATTTATGATTTCTATTTCACGTCATTAGGCTGCTGAAGTTACACCAAAATTTCCATGCCAAAATCATCATATAAGTGAATATCATACCCATTTCTCTATCAAGGGTATTAAAATTTCATAACATATACTTTTTTATTAAGGACATAAATTTATTTATTCCATATATCTTATTCATGGAATAAATTATGATGTTTAATGAATCCATGTTGTATGATCTATGTGGCACACTAATGAATGAAATTAAATGATTTACAAGGGAGCACATTGATAACGCTCTAATTCATTGGGTAAAGAATAGTATCATGATTCTCCATGTGAAAAAACATTTTACTCATTGTTATTCAAGTGAAATGAGGGTTTACTCATGCTAATTCAAGTTCAATGAGGGTTTACTTATGCTCTATGTGCAATGAGCCTTGGATAATGCTAATATCTTGTTAAATGTTGTTGACACATTTCCATGTTATGATAATCATGATATATCATTCCTTTATGTTAATGTTTCTCTTGTTCTCCATTGATATGACAATTTCCTAAGATGTACTATATTCTTGATGTTATACCTTGTTTACTCCCTTACTGTGATTAATAGATCACCCTTTTCTTATGCATGTCCTCAGGTTATCCCATGCAATTCTAAGTACGAAGGAATGTTGTGGTCTTGTAAAAGAAGTTTTCAATAAATATTATGTGTTTTAAGTTTTTATGTAATGTTACTAATTTCCGAAGACACTAGACCTATCGATCTTATGGGTTGTTTTAGATGTAAGTTTATGTAATAAATCATGCTTAAGTGTGTAATAAAGACTAGGGTTGTTATAAAAAATAGTTTATTAATGATTAAAATCTTGATAAATATGAATAAATTATGAGTTCAAGGTAAAGGAATAGAAAATTTTGGCTAAAAGAAAAGTTCATTGTAAAATTAGATACATATGCTCATAGTTTTCTCACCTACATATGAATTTAAAATTATAAAGTGAAACTAGAAATTAAAAATGAAAGTCTTAATTTAAGCAACATAATAGTCTATGATGACTATTTTTTTCCACTCTCACTACAAATATTATATAGAGTTGTCTTTCTAGCCTCCTACATTAGCCTCCTAACAATAAATGGAACCTAATCCGAATCTATGTAATATGAATCCTGGTCTCTTTGGATATACCCTTCAATTAGTAGAATCATGATATATATTTATAGATAGAATTATCTCAATTAGAATGTAGAAATCTCTTATTTTCCAAATTTGAATAATTATCCTTCTCTCTCCTAATTGTTTCTATTTTAATTATTATTTTTATCCTACTATGTTTTTTATCAGTGCTTGAATGGGTCATTATAAATTAAAACTCTCTTTTTATTGAACTCCTTGCTTTGTGGGGTGCTTTTAAACACCATTTTATAAGGTGAGGTCTGATGTGTACTTGTTCTACAACTTCTACCCAAAGTTTGGATTACTGCTATTGATAACTTCAAATGTTTGATCTTTTGAATTTACAGAAAACTCATACCCTATGGAGTGGGTGTTTTTGTTATGGCACAACTTTATCATGATTTTCATGTCCATAGTATAGTGTAATTTCCCAAAGTTTTAGATTCTATCTCTTCATTAATTCTTGGTTCTACCATTTTTGGAACCACCACATCACAATGGAGAGCCTATGGTGAAACCCTGTCTCCTTTTTTGGGTTACATGGATCCAAGACCCAATGGAAGGAACATGGTAAAACTTTTATATTTCTAAAAACCCTCAATTATTCCATAATCACAACCTCCATGGTTTATTTGAGGGACTATAATGCATCTTCTTCTTCATTTTGGTATCCCTTGTCAACTAGGCTATATGGGAAAAGCCTGTGGCATAGTGGTATTTAAAAATCTAGTAGCAACTAAGATCTTCAATCAACATTCATGGTTGTACTACAACACAATAATGATGTCCTACTACATATCTTAACTAGTGGATGACATAACATGGTGGTATGTGGATTATATTTAATCTAAGGGTGATGAAGCAAGAGAATGACTGAGAAGATGCTATATTATTTAGTAAAAAGTACCCCAAATAAAGATCATGTCCCACAGTGAAGTTTAGCATGTCTAGACTCTACCATATAAAAAAATCCCATGACTCACTCAGCTTATAATGTTACTATTGGGATGGGACCCCTCTAAACTCACTCACAAATTACATGGGCCCTTTTTAACATTCATGGGACCAATGGGCTTTGGTCCAACCCTTGTGTATTCACTATGTGTGTGATCGGTACTGCTCCCCTCTATTACCATTGTTGACCTTCCTCATGTGATTTTATGGCTAGATGAGCCTTCATGAGATGCCTATGTTGCTTGTGGCCTATGGGTTTAGGAATATCATGGTTTGACTCATTTTTTTGCTAATTCATATTCTAAAATTTTCTATTTCCACCTACAATACGCACAAAAAATATCATTGATAATAAAACAAAGTAAAACATGCATTTATTTTAATATTCTTATTCCATTTTCAAATAAGTTATCTGAATAATATAAATAATAAAAAAATGAATATAATCAATTAAATCATGGATAATATCAATTAAAAACATAGGAAATTAATCAATTAAAATTTTAAAATTTATGCACAAAACTAACTCATCAAATCCCCCACACTTAAACGATACTTGTCCTGAAGTATAAATCTCAACTATGAATTTGAAATGGAAACCACCACTCTACCAATATTCAAAATTTAAAATCAATGAAACTAAAAAAATTTCAATGGTGTATAATAAATTTCAAGTTTCACATATGAAAAGTGATTCCAACTCCTCACTAGACACAATATAATTGAACTTCCCAATGATAAATGATGCATCTTATCATATCTTCCATTTTGGTAGTTTAATTTATCATTATTAACATGACAAGTTATGATCTTCCTTGCTATTTTTTTATTCTATCATCAATCATAGTAAAATAAAAATGTGAATATTTCCTCATAACTTGAGTACATTATACCTACTTATGAATTTGAAAATCATCTACTTTATCCACTTACTAGAGAAAAATATCACTAAAAATAAAGAAGAATTTAAAATTTGGATCAAATGACCACGAGGTTAAGGGATAGTATGAAATTGATGAATAAAAAATTAATCTAAAAAATGTGGCTAATCTCTAGATGTTAATAATGATAAACAAAGTAAACATAAGGAAACTCTCCTCTTAAAAATTACAACTTCCCCACACTTACCAAGCTCATGTAAGGCCATAGAAAATGAAAATAGTGAATGTGTTACCCATATAATTTTTTCATTTTCAATTGTTTCATTTTTTTTAAAATTAATCTAGGGCATGTCTCACATCCATCATCCAACCCCACATGATGAAAATAATTGGTCAAGTGATGGCGATTTTTAACCCTCAATAACTCAACCCGTATATTTTTAATTTTTTATATTTATTTTTAAATAGGGATAGATAATAAAAAAGTAAATGAAACATGAGACTTATTCAGAAAATCTAGTGAAACACCCAAGACATTCTCTTAATAAAGAATATCCATTCTTCCATTAAATCCCTCTTCCCCCACACTTGAATTCTGAAAATCATGAAAAACATTAGATGATGGGTAGGAATGTATAAATCAGTTTGAAATGAGACTATTATTATCAAATTATATTCATGGTATAGAAGGGATAAAAGGATGAATATTTTTAGGTAGGTATCAAGGATAATGGCTAAATCAATTAATATGCCTCAGTAATATTATAGGAAAATTTTCATGACCATTGCTTTGAAAAGATATAAATTAAAATCCTATAAGGTAACATGTCCTGAGTTATCTTAATAAATTTACTAAGAAATATAGGAAACATTTATCTAGAAACCTCTTTGGAATATAGAATTTAATTTCAATTCAATCAATCTTGGCATGTTTCATAAAAACAAATTAATTCACAAGAATTTTTGAAAAATAAGAATGATAATGGAAGGAAAATTTCACCTATATGTGACTATAATGAAAAACATGATTCATTGAATTCATGTAACTGTGTTTCTCTATAATCATCCAACATCCCTATCATACTCATTCAATTCACTCAACTTGAAAATTAAAACATGTAATTACACGTCTCCTAAAATTATAAGTGTCATTTTTCAAAAAATAAAGCATTGATCTTATTATGGGAATGTATTTTTTCTCATTAATGGTCAAAAAATAGATTCTGAAAAAATAGAGTGTAAAAGTAAATATTGAAAATTGAATCTTACTCCCATTGACATTTTATGATATTTTCCTCTTATATCCTAATTCCTTTGTCATTTATGGACCTAAAAATGAATTCAAAATAGAGAAAACAAAATATTCATGCATTTAAGGTTCATAAATGATGGAATGGGTTTCACTGCAAATAAAATTAAATCCAAAACTAATAATAAATATATATAAAAATGTAGGTTTCCTCCAATAAAGTGTTTTTGTTAAGGCCATTAATATTGATCTTTCATCTTATATCACATAATAGGAGTAGGGTATAGATCCAACCATCACATATTGTACTAATTTCTTCTTTTTTGTGAGTATTGTGTAGATATTATACTATTCATTCTCTTTGAAATATCTTCTTTATATTGTTTTAGAGTAAATTAAAAAGTTGTGTACAACCCTAATGCTTGGAATCAATGCTCATGGTCTGTCTAAATAGGGTAAAAATCCTTTGTTTCTTCATTTTCTGCTTATTGTTCCTCAAATTATGAACTCAAATCTTCATTTTCAGTAGTGATTCGTTGTTCTTCTTCCCTATGGGACTACTCTTCCATGATATCCAAAGTATCATTGAAAATTTTTGTGGACCTAAGATTTTACTACTCCTCTTGTTCTTCTTATTCAATAACAGAGGATTTCTCTTCTTCTTTGACAATAGGAGGGGGTAAACAGAATCTAGATAATAGTAAAATCATGAATAAAAATTCATGGTCTGTCCAGTATTGGTTCCCATCCTTCTCTTATAATTTTTTATTCCTATTTGGGATTCACTAAATTTTATGTTAGTGGGTCTTCCTATTCAGTAGGTTTTGGTTGTTTATCCTCCATCTGGTCAACATGTTCCCCCATATGTTAGCAACTCCCATATCTCTCTCTTATTCTTATTCTTCTTTGAGTAAGAATTCTTCAATTTCCTTATCATCCTCATCAAAAAAATATAAGGGTGTTCTATATAGAAATATCATAATTATTATGAGGAATGGGTCTTACCTGTGATACCCCATATACCTTATTCATTCCCTCTAGGATTTTTAATCCCTTTTTAAACTGAAATTCCATGTTAAGGAGTTTCTCTTTCCAGAATTGGGTGCAGTTTTAGTTCTCTTAGGATGCCTTGATACTCCCATCCTTATTCTTGAACTTCCATCTTGAGTTCTTAAATTTTATGTGTCAGGGTTTACAATTGGATTACAAATTGGATGTGTGCCTTCATTCCTTCATGTTCCTAAGATTACCTACCAAAAAACACCTAGTACATAAAAATAATACAAATGAAAAAGAACATTATCTAAAATCAAAATAACATAAAATTATAAGATAAAATATATTTTTAACTATTAAATTTATAAATTCCTATACCCCAGCAATGGAGCTAGTTTTGGGATTTTCTAAAATCATCCTTAATTCTTTCAGGTATATCGAAATAAAAATTTAAAATAACTCAACTACAATAACTATTAGAACGTAGAATTGTTTTAAGATGGGGTTGATCTCATGAATAAAAGGGTTATAATATTTCAATATTTTTGAAATTTATTTCAATTTTAATAAAACTAAAATTAACTAATATAACTTTATAGGTTGTGATGGGTTGACTCAAAATGATAAAATCGAGGATGAAGAGAAGGGAGTTGATATCGAGGATGGGTTTTCATAAATTTCAATCAATTCCATTAACCATTATAATTATCAGAGTAACTAGTGTTGCTTCTCAAACTCAAATAGAACTACCTAAATTAGAAAAATAATCTCTCAAGGAATGGTTATAACTAGATTAGGTTCATGTTTTTTAATATTGAGAAATAATTGATGTTAATGACAACTATCGCTCTCCCACTTCCCATTACCACATTGAGGTTCATCCTATAAATACCATCACTAATTCTAGACAATTTGAGGATATGATTTTATAAAGTTAAAGTGATATTAATTAAAAGAATATATTAAAAAAAATTATTCTCATACTATTCACCAAACTCACCCTTCACTTGAATACCAATTTATTCATGATTAATCTCTCAATAAACATGAATGAATTATGTGTTTGAGGTGATGAAATAGAAAATTAGTGCTAAAAGAAAATTTTAGGGTAAAATTTGAAACACATGCTCATGGATTTCACAAACAAATATGAATTTAAAATTACAAAGTTAAAAGATAAACATAAAATGAAAGTCCTAATTTAAATAGCATCTTAGTTGACGATGATTGAATTTCTCCATTTGTGCTTCAAATACCAGATAGAGATATCCCACTAACCTATTATGTTAGCCTCATAACTAGAAATTGAATCTCCTCCGATTATGTAGAATGTGAATTTTGGATCCCTACAAGTATTTCCTTCAATCAGTAGTAGAATTATCTCTATATATAGAGATAATTCTCTAAATTTTTATTTTTAATTCTATTATAACCCTATTTGAATAATTCTAATTTTCTCTCCTAATTTTTTCCATTTGATTTTTTTTCTTCTCTTTCCTATTTTTGTTCTAAATGCTTGAAATTGTCAGAATCAATTGAGACTTATTTTTGAAAAACTCATTGCTTTGTGGGGTTCTTTTGAAATCTCTTTTGTAATATGAGACCTAGCGCATACCTATTCCACAACTTCCCCCAAAATCTCAAATGAAACCCATGGATGACATGAAAGGTTCAATCTATTTAATTCATAGACAACTCATACCCCATGGTATGGGTGGTGTGGCTGCAAAATAACTTTTATATGGCCTGCATGGTTATAGTTCAATGAAATTTTCCATGATTTTAGCTTATATCCCATCATAAATCCTTGTATATACCACTTTTTGAACCTCCACATTTTAGTTGAGAGCCTATGATACAAACTTGTCTCCCATTTTCATCCAATAGAGAACCAAGAAACAATAGAAGGACCACAGTGAAACCTTCCTCTTTTTTAAAAAAACATTGGTTCTACCATTACTGTACCCATCCATGATAGATATGATGGAACAAGATAATTTTTTTATTTAGATCAGGCTTCCCTTTTGACTATACTATAAGCTTGAATCCTATGGAAAAGTGGTCTTCAAAAATCAAGTGGTGGATAAGCTCCTTAGTAATATTTTATAGATGAACTACAAAATAGAAATAATGTTTTATAGTATATCTTGACTAGTGTATGGGGTAACACAATGGTATGCGACGTATATTTTAACTGAGTATGATGATGTACAATAATGAATGATGTCACGACCCATCTTAGCGGGGCTCGTGATGTGACTCCCCATGCTCTACTCCAATAGGTCAGGGGATAATGACTTGCACCGAGTAGGCATATCACTAACACGAGATTGCTTAGGCTAAGTACCTGGACACATGAACACATCTCTATGCCTATACAATGATGAAATTTAAAAATAATTGAAGAAACAACCATGCATACATCTAAATTCCACAACTAGAGTGCGACATGAAGTAAATGAAAGTAAAAAGGGCCAAATATAATCCCACAAAAAGGGTCTAAAACAGAAGGCCAACCTGAATGTAAGTGCTGGGGGCTACTGTTAAAAGATGCATGAACACACCTTAGTCTATCTGGTCTCACTAAGAACCATATGGTCTTGGTATGTTGAGGACTCTATCAGGATGATGATATTATTCATAAGACACGACATGTGTGTGAAAATCCCGTGCAAGGGTGAGTATAAAAATACTCAGTAGGACACCCCGAAACCATAAAGCATGTAACAAATAAAATACAACCAACTCAACATAGGTATATGTATACAACACATATAATAATAATATCCAAATATACTCAACAAAGGAACACTATATAAAGGTAAGTCATAATAATAGTATGTCAGCCTAGGATTACATATTTGAGGATCACTCCCAAGTCTATGAGATGATACCAAAAACTAAATATGGATTTAATATATAAGTATAGAATCAAAACCAATACAGTTTTGGTCACAACGATACCAAGAACTCTACATAGGGCATAAATATGAATAGAATATCACACTCTGGGCCTCACAAAGGGATTAAAATGACTCTATCCATTAAGTTATACTGAATTAATCCTAATACTAGGAGTAGAAGATAGTTATATAATAACCCATAGGAAATGGATAAGGGTAAAACCCTAATGAAACTTGTATAATATATGGAGGAAAAGGGCTCCAATCCATGTCTATTAAAGCACAAAATGTGTAGAAGGGATACATGACATGTCCTTTGACCCTAGGTCCTACCTGTATAAATTGACCATGTCTCAAGCCATGTATGTATATAAGTACACAATATGTAGGCTTCTTATTTATTTGACCCATGTTCCATTAAAAGACTTTATCACATGTATATGTTTCCATATATCATTACATGGTATATCCCATGTACTTTGGTCCAGACCATGTCTGTGTAGGGGAGTACACGGTGTTCTCCAACCCATGTACTCTAACCCATGTATGTGTACCCTCTGAGGTACACACCAAGTATTCAGGGAGAGGTCAAATTCCATGTGATACTTAAGTATCTCCCAAAACCATATCCTCCACACAAGGAGGCCCACATGGTATGTAGATCTGGTTTACATGTCGTGTGATGTCGTATTTTCTAGAAATATAGATCTGGTTTTGTGCATCTCAACTGTTCCTATGACCTTTGATCGAGCAATAACTTCACTGAAAAATAATAGATCAATCCTCATTGAGTCATTCCATTTTCAATAAACATGTTCTGAGCCTTCGATTAACACAAAAAACGGGATTGTTCTTCATTATTCATAACACACTCAAGAAAAGGAAAATCTGGTATGTATTTCATCTGATCCACTATAGTCTGTTTCGTTGCACCATCTTCATGTCATTTCGATCCCAAATCTATGATATCATATTCTTGTGCCAAGAAATGGGTGTGCAATGATCGATTTCATTAGTAAACTTCAAACTGTGGCCAAATGAATAATGCCTACGATGAATGGAGAATCAGGAGAGAAAAGCACAAGAACAATCAAGATGAACTAACCTCAATCAATGTTCATATCAATTTTGGTTCATTTACATTATAACTACAATATAAGAATAAAAAATCATAAATAATTATTCCAATAAAATCCCCCTAACAAAACCCATTCCATAATACACACAATATGTGAATCAATATATTAGTTGATTGAATCACGTTCATGGTAGAAATAAGGAATGGGGAAGAAAATCCAAATAAATAACACCCTACCTCAATTTAGATCAATATCTAATGAAGAACGATGTGGCATCATGATCATTGGAAAGATCCTTTGAATCCGTTGCATGTTAATTGTAAATTCTAGGATTTGGTTTCCATTTGTTTGAGAGAAATTCTCCAATGCTCTCTCCAATGGCTCTCTAATGGTTCCAAGGTTATGTGGCTAACCTTGGAATTCCATCATAATAATCTATTTAAAGATTTTTTAGTCTCTGCATCAAGAAATAAAAATAAAATAAAATAATTAATTGTTTTATTCATTTTCATACCCTAAATGAATTTCATACAAATGACCAATGTTGATAATGGTTATGTCATGATTAGGGTAAAACCTAGATTCTGAACTCAATGGTGTCCTCATATTTTTGATCTGGTCCCCCTCTTATAATTTATTACACCTTTTTAAGAAAACTAAGCCTGAATTATATTTAATATATTTAATATATTTGAAACATTTATTCTGGGAACAGCAGGCCTCAAAATCTCACATCATCTTAGTCCCTGGTTTCGAAAATAATCCATAAAATATCCAAAAATAATACATGAAGAATATGAGTCCTTAGATTCTCCACAACATGGGAATTTTCATCCCCAGAAATCCAAAATGAGGTCTAAACAAAGAGATGTGGATACTAAGCATGAATCTGATCCTACATCTCCCATGTGCTCTCCTAAATATTTATGTACTACCACCGAACACATACTAATGGAATAACTCACCCACAGAGGATCCTCTCCTACCGATCCTCAATCTCTACTAGATACTCAGTAAAGGTAGATCCATCCTCGATTTCCTACTCACCCTATTCGATAATGTGTGATTGGTAATGCATGTACCTCCTCACTTGTGACATGTGGAAGACATTGTTTTCCTAGTTTAATATCAGTGGTAGAGCTAAGTAGTACGTCGCCTCACCAACTATACACAATATCTATAAATGTCCAATGAAACTTGAAGATAGCTTTCCACCCCATCCAAATCTCCAAAATCCACATCACGATGAAACATGTAGGAACACATGGTCTCCTTCCTTTAACTACAAAGGCCTATATCGTATCTCAGCATAATACTTATAATGGCTATGTGCAGTCATCATTTTCTCTTGGATGATCTGTACCTTCTCAGTAGTAGTTCGTACCAACTCTGGGCCCATGAGTGATGACTCTTCTATGTTAGTCCAACAAAGTGGTGACTTGTAGGGTCTCCCATTCAATGCCACTAATGGTGTCATGCATATGGTGAAATAGTAAATTTTATTGTACAGAAACTCCACTAGTTGTATGTGGTCTCCCCAACTATGGCCAAAGTTCAACATGCATGCTCGTAATGTTTCCTCTAAAACCTCAATGGTCCACTCTGTTTGGATTTCTGTTTGGGGTTTAAATGAAGTGATCAAGAATAAATGGTTCCCAAAAACCTCCTATAATCCCTTCCACAACTAGGATGTGAAACAAGAATCATATTCAGAAACTATCATCCATGGAACTCCATGGAGTCTTACTACCTCCTTTATGTAGAGGAGTCCCATGCTCTTTACTGAACTCTACTTATGAAGTTATAAGAAGTTAGCCAACTTGGTGAGTCTGTATATGATCACCTAGATGGAATCATGTCCCCTAGAAATATATGGTAAGGCCACCATGAATTCCATGGATATCCCATCCCACTTCCATTCTGTCACCTCAAGGGTTTTAGCCAAAGTTGCTGGAACTTGGTTCTTAGGATTTAATTGCTAACAATTAAGGCATTTAGAGACAAAATCCACAAATCATTTCTTTATCCCTCGCCGAGAAAACTAACATAGTAGGTATCATTACATCTTTTCAACATCTATATGTACCACCAAAGTAGACATATTAAACTCTCTTATAACCTCCTCCCGTAATGTCACTGATACCATTGTGTATCCTTTGAAAATAAAAAACATGCTCCCCACCTTTAAAAAATACATAAGGAGCATGTCCCCTGGATATCTAATTGTGTAGGGTCTCAAAGTTGGTATCCTCAAGTAGTGCCTCCCTGACTTGTCGTAAGAGTGGAGGGGTGACAACCACTAACTGGAGGTAAGATTCTCCATCTCTTTCTATAAAGGATAACTGTAACGAGGCCAACCGATCTGATTCCTCATTTGGAATCTTTTAACAAGATCTCTTACTGAGAGCATATGATACCATATTCCCCTTCCCAAGAGTATAGAAAATTTCAAAGTCATTATCTTGGAAGAACTCTATCCATCACCCTTATCTCAAGTTAAGATCCTTCTGAGAGAAGACATAATTGAGACTCCTGTGAATGGAATATATGATAAATTGCTTGCCCATAAGGTAGTGTCACCACATATTTAGTGTGAATACTACTGCTACTAACTCAAGACCATAGTTTGCATAGTTCTAATCACATGGTATCAACTAACATAAAATATAGGTAGTCACTGCATGATTTTATATCAAAACACAACCAATCCTAGTTCCTAATGCATCATAGAAAACAACATACTCGACACCATCCTATGGTAATATCAAGATGAGATAACTCTTCAAAATCATCCTCAACTACTGATAATCCTACTGAAACCTCTCTATCCACATGAAAGGATAACCCTATCATTTCAAATTTGTCATGGGTGCAGATATTCTGAAGAAATCAGGTATGAATCTTTAATAATAGCTTTCCAACCTATGGAAGCTTTAGAACTCCATCACGCTCTGAGGTGGCTCCCAAGATAACACTACCTCAACCATTTTCGGGTTTACTACCACTCCATCCCCTGAGATAACATGTCCTAGAAAGTGGACCACTTGAATCCATAACTAGAACTTCAAGATATTTTTCATAAATTTGGCACTCTACGAATACATTTAGAACCATCCTCAAGTTTGGTGCATGATCCTCCTCAGACACTGACTACACAAGGATATCATCGATGAAGAATACCATGAACTATTCTAAAAAAGTCTTAATTATCTGGTTCATGAGTCTCATGAACACTATTGTGGAATTAGTCCTACCAAAGGGAATCACCAAGTAATCATAGTGACCGTAGCGACATCTGAATGTTGTCCTCGGTATTCCCTCATCTCGTACTCGTAGCTAGTGATATCCCAAACTCAGGTCAACTTTTAAGAACTATCATGACCTTTTGAATTGATCAAAGAGGTCATTAATCATCGATAGTGGATACTTGTTCTTCATGGTCACTTGGTTCAAGAGCTGGTAGTCCACACACAACCTCAATCGCCCATACACCTTTTTGGAAAACCAAATTGGGGCTGATCAGGGTGAAACACTATGTCTAACAAATCCCATCCTCTGGAAGTCCTCCAACTTGACCCTTAGCTTATGATTCTTTATAGGATCCATTTGATATGATGGTACCGATATCAATTCCATACCAAGGTTTAGATCAATACACTAGTCTATCTCTTGGTGGGGTGGTAAACATGGAACATCACCGAGAAATATTTCCTTGTACTCCGCTACCACTATAGGAAACTGGGAACTCATAACATCCACTACACCAAGGGTTAAGCTATAAAACTAATGGGTAATCAACTGAACCCTCCTATTCATGAGCCTATCCTGTACTTATTGGGTTTCCTTTTCACCAAAAGAGGATAACCTAGTCCCACTACTGTGGACACACCACTTCCTCTACCTAAAACGATAAATATGATAACGGACCATGTATAAAAAATTCATACCTAGGATGATGTCATATGGAATCATTACTGGTAAAAATATTTTCCAACTAAAAATATCACCTCTAAGATTTAGGTCACACTATTAGCACAAGTGTGTGATTGATGAGTCTTCTCTAGTAGGAGTTTGAAAGCATAAGGGTCAAGCCAAGGGCTCAACCATAATCTCTAAGTCTCAAAAAAGGTATGTGTAAAGAAAGTAATGATTAACACCTATGTATATAAATACTAAAACTATGGTAGAAAATACACAGATCATACCTAGAATCATTCCTGATGCCTCTAGGGTCGTATGATTTGACCATATGTAGCTATCCACACCCTTATCCTCCAGATCCATAAGCTCGGTATAAACTAAATGGAGGTGGTGGTGGTGGTGGTAATAAGTCAATGTGTTGACCACCTCCTTATTCTCTCCAAGCTCCTTTACCACATCTTCCACCCTACAAACCTATTTTATCCTACCACTACCTCTTCCTTGGTGGAACATCCATGGTCTCTATTTTAGTTGTATGACAGGTTATACAATATCATGCAAGATACCCCTTGTTGTCACATGAGTAGCACTGCCTCTCCCCAGGATGACTGATCCCACCCTGTGTGCCTTGAACCATAGACCCTCTATCCTATGACCACCTCCTGAAATGCCTCAGATGTTTAGATTCCTAAGACTGACATCAACTCTCAACTACCAAGGTCAATTCTCCTGCATACCTGCTACCAGCAACTACTAGCTATATCTATTCAACCAAGAAACTCTTAACCAACAAATTTCTCTCTAGCACCCCAATATAGGTAGGAATTAATCGAGTGATAAAACATTATCAAATTTATCTAGTTATATCATGATCAAAGGTTTGATATCTAAAGAAATGTTTGTGTAGTATATGCACCGAGTACCTAGATAAGTTGATAAACATTGATGAATACTCAGCTACCATCGAACTACCCTACTAGAGCTATAGAAGATCTTGGATACATAAATACCTTTTCATAGCTAGTGATAAAACCTCTCTAAAAAGGAACTTTAACTATGAACATTCTAGAGACAACTCATCGTAAGACTATGTTACTAACCCCCACCATCACCCTATGAAGTCGTGAAGAAGGCTCACTAATAGGACTACCATCTAATCTGTTGGTGTCCCAACTAGACAAAAAACTTAGGTCACCATCTAAAGATATTCCTCTGCTCCCTTTGGGTTGGGATCACCTTAGAACATGAGGGGTCTCTATCACTGAAACTCATGAAGTGTTCTCGGTCTACACACCTTATCCGCTGGTACTGCAGGTACCATGTGCTGCACCATAGATTGTGGTATAGCTGGTGCATGACCTGGAGGTAACATCTCTAGAACTGGTCTCTGTATCGATGTCTCATCATTGATGGGATCATCCTCATGATCATGATTATAAATCCTAGATATCATATGACATGGAGGCATCTTGAGAGTAAACATGATATACCATAATAAATGAGAACATCTTGAGAGTTAAATCAAGAAGGACATGGAAACCACAACCCATTACTATATGATGCATGTACAATTTTTTCCTTGCAACCAATGTTCTCATGTACTGATTTGAGAAGTCGATGATCAGAGTCCTAATGTATGGATACACCGGCCTCCAAACCAACACAAGATCCCTTGGCCTAAAATTCAAACTTGAAACACTTAACATTATTTCCCCAAACTAATCTAATAGATTCCAATTATAAATTATAATTGACTGCTCTAATACCACTATCTCATGGTATTTCCCATAGGGGTCTATGTCATGACCCCCTAAGCCTACATCTAATAGGCTAGGGGCTAGTGACTAGCACTAAGTAGGCATATCAATGACATGGGAGGCCTTAGCCTAAGTACTTGTACACACACACACACCCATATCCAAGCCTATACAATTCTAAAATGTAAAAAAATTGAACAACCATGCATGAAAACATCTAAATCCCACAACTAAAGTATGAAAGGAAGTAAAAAAAGAAAATTGTTCAAAATAAAAGCATGCCATAGAGTCTAAAACACAAGCCCAACCTAAATGTAAGTACTGTGGTGTAACGCCCCAACCCTAGAAGCTCAGATCCGATGCATTATTTTATTACATTGGAATTATTACAAGGAAACAAACCACAAATGATCAATTAGATTAGAAGTATTTGAAATCCACATTACATACATAATACCCATAATACAATTGGAAAATAAAATAAAACACGATACATAATAAAATGAAATAAATTGAATCCTAGAATGCTTATTCAAAGTTATCTTCTTCATAACCAGGTGAATGAAACATAATAAGGGTGAGCTTAAATAATCAATAAGGGTAAGTAAAGTAGAATAAATAAAATATCAATGGGAATAAATTAACATGGAAAGGTTAATAACTAACAACACATGTCATTAAAATAACTAGATAAGGAAAAATATACATTGAATGGAAGAAACTAAAAAACATTTCATTTAATCAATGAAATGAAATGAAATGTATCCATAGATATGTCGACACAAAAATATCCTGGATTAATAATAACTGAAACTAAATGAGGGAAATGATTTCTTAATGGAATTCATGTCTAAGGCACGTGAAAACCTATACTATGAAAAACACTCACAAGATAGTTTAAAAATATTGATAGAAACCCATTTAATTTGGACAACTTATTTATCTCATGAGAACCAGTCAATGCATTAAGAAGCTATATAAATTTCAGGATCCACCCATCATTGTCAGTCCAAAATATTCATCATATCCAATAATCAAAATAAATAATATGCCTTATCAAATATCTATATTGAATAAAGAATACATAATTATCAATATTTTCAAAAAATAATCAGTTAACTATCAAAGTAGACACATATGTAAAATGGTATACAGTTTAGGCAATACTAACATCCATTGTATGAGAATATGGATATTCAACTAAATTTAGAAAAAAAATCATTACAACAAAGTGATTTTTTCCAGATAAGGCTAAAAATTAAAAAATGAAGTGAGATTTCAAATATAATCATTAAGAATAATCTTGAGGAGATTAATCTTTAAATATTCCAAAGTGTCCCATTCCACTTGAAACATTTGAATCATAATATCTAGAAAGATATGACATTAAATGAAACATTAAATATCATGAGAAATATGGTATTTATGATATAACATAAAAAAGGAAGTATTTACACTGAATAAAATAAAATTAGTTCATAATAACAAATAAGTCTTAATGAAATGTAAATTGAGATGAAATTCTCTTACCTTAACCTTTCTTTTGTGGTGTGGTCTTTAACAACTTCTTAATCAGGTAAATTCTTTAGGATTGTACCAAAAGGATTCCTTGGAAGGATTCCCACACAAAGGGAGGATTCAAGGCCAAGTGGAGGGATTTTTGGAATCTATTTATGTAGATTTTGGTTGAACCAAAGTGGTTTGAGAGGTGTGAGGAATGGGGATAGGTGGTATCCTTTTATAGGGAAGGAAATTGGCTCACTTAGATTTTTTTGAAAAAAAGTTAGGTGTACACATGTTCTGACCTAAAACAAGTCATAAAAAACCATAAAAACTCAATAATGGAAGGTTTATGGCTGATATAAGGCTATAAAATGGTTTTAGGATCAGTGTATAGGTCACTTGGGCCCTTAAGTTAAAAGTTTAGTTTTTTACTAAGCTTAATTTTTCCTTAATAATTGTAATTAATTTTAATGACTTTCACTAATATTTTAGGTCAAAACTATATTGACCTTATTAGAAATTAGAAATTATTTTGATTAAAAATATGGAATAAATTTTTACAAATTCCAATCATAGAAGTGTCAGAAATTAATTTAAAATTCATCCCGTAAGTGGGACGACACCATGGGGTTTTAAAGTAAAAATGTCCAAAAGTATGCTATATTTTTATAGTCAATTTCAAAGTAAAATTGATTCTAATAACATAAATTGTATTAATTTATAAAAATATTATCTGATTAAACGTTAAAACTAATATAAAACACAATTTCATTATATAAATAAATTTGATAAAAAATTAGTTTTGAACTAAAATGCAGTATTTTTAACTATTCATTTAAAAATGATATGTTTCTAAAAAATATCAAAAATTATTCAAAACCTAATTATTATGTGTTTATTTCAAATATGAAGTTTATTTTTACATATTAAATCAATTAAAGTGTCAAAATTTAGATTTAAAATGGGTTCTCCATTAAAAGGCAGTAAAATTTCCTTTATAAAAATATAGGTTTTTCTGTATAAAATAGGGTTTGTTCTTATCTTATGAATATAATACATAATGGATGAATATAAAAAATATTTTATTGAATATATGACATATATTTTTTATTAAAATCATTCAATAATTTTAATTAAGTATGTTTGTTAAAAAAACTACTTTGGAAGTATATAAATAATAATATTTTTTTATATCCAATTGGTTCATATTTTCGTTTCTCAATAGTTGGTAACCAATGAATTAATTTTATATTTATATAAACCATAAATTTTTATAAGTTAGTTAATACTATTCATTACCGCTAACATAGTGGTTATGATATATCATATGATATTAAATTTTAGGGTTTCAATAATACACTGTTATTTGGGGAAACTTGGTCTTGCGTGTAACAAAAGCTATTGAGGAAGGTCACTCTTGCGTTCAACTCAAGCTAATTCAGTGTTTCATTCATTAAAATATATATCATGTATTGAATATATTTTAAATATTAAACATATAGCATAGTATCAGGATATTATATTCCCTTGAATTCTTGGTGAAGCATGTTATGCATGCTATCGAATGCAAAGTTGTACATTAGAATTTCAGGGCGTTACATTCACCCCATATTAATTAAATTGTGTCATCACAATTTAAACATGACCTTAGTAATCTAGGTATTGAAAATAAAATATTATTGAAAGAAACACATCATAAAAAGAGTTAATATCACATCTTCTTAATAATATAGAAAGTAAATTACAACACTCACATAACTAGATTCCCTAATAGGGGAACATTGGTGGGAAATGGAAACATGGATATGGAAGAAAAATTACAACAATCAAGTTCTGATGGATGGTTCTAGAGAACATGTTCATATGAATGTTTTTGAACACAAAACCATAAACCATAGGTGAGAATAAAAGTATTGATATCATAAAAAATGATGATAATAGGACATCATTTCTCTTTAAAAACCATTTTCTTTCTATATTTAAGGAATTATTTCACTCTATAAAAATATAAGTAAATATAAATTTCTATAAACATAATATTTTCATTTTATTACACCTTGAACTATCTCTACTAAATCTCTTAGTACATGATGAATCATATGTTGAAGTAATACACTGACCTCTAAAATCTCATCCAATGATCATCATAACCCATTTTATAAACAATTAAAATTTCCAAAAGATTATGATCCAATAACGTCTAAATTAGAGTCACTAACTTTAAAAAATTAACTTATCATTAGACTTTAATCAACATAAAGTTGCTCTAAATTTTCAAATTCCAATTATGTGTATAACTTTGACATGTATCCTCTTAAAATATGGTAATAACTAAAATCACCATAACAGCTTATTGGAAAAATAAATTCTTCCTTAATCCTCAGGTAAGATATAGTTTATTGGATATATTCATTTAATCCAAAAGTATTGTAAACTCCATCAGTGATGGAATAGACCACTTGTTGAAAAGTAATTAATTAATTCCAAGGTAGTCATAATTTATCTAAAAAAATCATTTATTCATCATTATCTCAACATCATGAACATATTAAGGGTTGTTTTTCCCTTAATCATGTGTTTTTCAAAAAGATTAAATTTATACTAAATAAATTTTCTTGCTACCATTTATAATATGATCTCAAATCCTTAATTAAAAATTATTGTAGTACAATATTCATATATTTCATAATTCTTATAACCAGTACATTACTGATAAAATATTCAAATTACATAATTATTTAATAGGCATACTAATCATTCATCTTCATATTATTTAGTAGAATAACTTGATCATTATCCTCTAAAATAATTTGGGGTATATTATTTTGATTCTTGGACATTTATTCACATAGTGTTCCATCTCCTTATAGTTAAAACATTTAATAACAATATTTTCATTCTTTCTTTTTCATTATTTTTCCTGGTGAACCATTTCTCCACACTTATAAAAAACTCCAAATCCTATCAATCATTTTCTATGGTGATTCTTTCCACAATTATCACATGTCAAGAAAATTTTATTTCTATTCATCTTCTTTGACTCATTCCCTTTTTCATGGTGTTCAGATGACCTCTTCTTGTATTGGCTTCCTTAAAAGATATTGGAGTTGGAAAATTATTTACCCATCTCATTTTTACATGATAATTTGTCCTAATATGATGAATTTTTTGGAGACTATTTTCCTTTTAAATATTGTCTTAAGACCATGAAATATTTGATCCTTCTTACTCTTTGGATCATGTGCATCAAAGAGATTTACATTCCTTCTACTAGGCACCATTTATAAACATTAGAATATATGGGATTAAACCATACAATTGTGAACTTTGTATAACTCTAAATATGGTATAGCACAAAACATAAATTTATGCATCATGAATCCTAGAATCATAAAATTTGGTTACTTTTGGATAATCTTTAATTTAAAATCCTTCATAATGGCAGGTAAAGAAATTGTGAACTATCCTAAGCCTATCCCCTAGGAGTGTCAAATTAGGTGCACAGTAATTCCCATTATCATGTACTAGGTTACCCTGGGTTAGGCCAAAAACACTTTGTCAGAGTTATTACTCTTAGGTACATATGTTCCAGAACTGTATCCACCTGTATTATCCAAAAAGGATGTATTTCTAGGAATACCCACATCATCACTACCTTACCAAAATTATAGGATGTTATGGTATACTTATCCTCAATGTCTATCTTAGGGTTGTGATCCCGAAAATAAGTTTTCAAAATCTAGTTTCCAAGGTTGCTACTAAACATATTCTGATACCAACTGTAATACCCAAACTCAAGAAGCCCAAAGCCGGTAAATTATTTCATTAAATTGGAATTATTACAAGGAAAAAAATCTCGAAAGACAAATCAGTTTTGCAGCCTTGGAAATTTAGGTTACATAAAAAATACCCATAATACAATTGGAAAATAAAATAAATCATGCTACACGATAAAATGAAATAAATTGTATCTTTTAATTATTATTCAAAGTTCTCTTCTTTATAACTTGGGGAATGAACATAATAAGGGTGATCTTAAATTCTCAATAAGGGTAAGTAAAGAGGAAGAAATAATGAATCAATATGAATAAATTAACATGGAAAGGTAAATAAATGACAATAGATTACATCCAAATAACTAGATAAGGAAAAATCAATATAGCAAGGTAAGAAACTGAAACACATTCCATTTAATCCACGAACTAAACTGAAATGTATCCATATATATATCGATGAAAAATCTCATGGATTAATAATAACTAAGACTAAATGAGGTAAATGTTTTCTTAATGTAATTCATGTCTAAGGAACATGAAAACCTATATCATCATGAACTTTTACAAGATGGTTTAGAACTATAGATAGAAATCCATTTAATTTGGACAACTTACTTGTCTCGTGAGAACCAGTCGATGAATCTAGGAGCTATATAAATTCTAGGATCCACCTGTCATCACCAATCCAAAAAATTCCTCATATTGAATAATCAAAATATATAATATGCCTTATCAAATATCTATATTGAATAAAGAATAAATAATTATCAATACTTCCCCATAATAATCAAATAAATTTCAAAGTAGACACCGTATGTAAAATGGTATATGGTTTAGGAAATAATAATTTCCATTTTATTAGAATATGTATATTCAAGTAAATTTACACTAAAAAATGATTACAATATAGTGATTGTTTCAAGATAAGTTTTATAGTCACATAAGGAAGTGATATTGAAAATATAATCATTTAGAATAATCTTGAGGATAAAAATATTTAAACATTCCAAAGTGTCCCATACCACTTTGAAACATTTGAATCATAATCTACAGAAATGTATGACATTAAATGAAACTTAGAATATCATGAGAATAAGGTGATTCATGAAATAACATTAAATAATAATTATGTACCCTGAATAAAATCAAATTGTCACATAATAACAAATAAGTCTCATTGAAAAGTAAATTGAGAGGAAATCCCCTTACCATATCCTTCCTTTTGTAGTGTGTTCTTTAGTGTCCTCTTAATTAGGGAACTTCTTTTGGATTTCCCCAAAAGGATTACTTGGAAGGATTAAAACCCAAAGGGAGGCCTCAAGGTTTAGGTGATGGATTTTGGGAAGATATTTGGGAAGATATTTGTTGAACCTATTTGGTTTGAGAGGTTTGAGGAATGGGGAGAGGTGGTGGCCTTTTATAGGGAAGGAAATGGGATCACTTGGAATTTTTGGAAACAAGTTTGATGTACACATGTTATCACCTAAAAAATTCATAATAAACCAAAACAAATCAAGAAAGGAAGGTTTATTATAGATATATAGCCTGCCAATGGGTTTTGGACAAGTTACTAGGTCATTTGGGACTTAAAGTTAAAGGTTTAGTTTTTTTATTAAGCTTACTTTTACCTTAATAATTGTAACTAATTTTAATTATTTTCCCTAATATTTTATGTATAAAAATATTTTGACCTTATTATACATTATAAATTATGTTGATTCCAAATATGGAATTAATTTTTCCAAATTATAATCACATAAGTGGCATAAATTAATTTATTATTGATCTCGTAAGTGGGACGACAACGCTGGTTATTAAAGTAAAAATGTCCAAAAGTATGCTATTTTTTACAGTAAATTTCAAAATGAAATTGATTCTAGTAACTTAAATTTTATTATTTGAAAAAAAAATTATCTAATTAAACTTTAAAACCAACATAAAAAATAATTTAACATTTTAAATAAATCATATAGAAAAGTAGTTTTGAACTAAAATGTAGTATTTTTAACTATTAATTAACAAATGATATGTTTTTGAAAATTATCAAAAATTCATCAGAAACTAATTCTTATCTTTCTATTTCAAATATAAATTTTAATTTTACATAATAAATCAACTAATGTTTAAAAATTGATATTTAAAACGGGTTCACCCTTAAAAGGTGGTAAAATTTCCTTTATAAAAATACATGTTTTTATTTGTAAAATATGGTATTTTCTTATCTTATGCATATCAAACATAATGGATGAATATCAAATATATTTCATTGAATATAAAATAAATATATATCATTAAAATCATTCACTAATTATAATTATCTATTTTTATTAAGACAAAAATCCTTTGGAAGAATATAAATAATAATATTTATTTTTATATTCAATTGGTTATTATTTTCATTTCTAATTAATTGGTAACCAATGAATTCATTTTATATTTATATAAACCATAAATTTTTATAAGTCAATTAATAATATTAAAAACATCTAACATAACAACTATCATATATAATATTATATTAAATAATAATGTTTTAATAATACATTGTTATTAGTTGAAACACAGTCTTGCGTGTAACACAAGCTATCGAGGAAGGTCACTCTTGTGTGAAACACAAGATAACTCGATGTTACATTCATTAAAATCTGTATCATGTATTGAATATATTTAAAATAGTAAATATATAGTAGAGTCTTGGGATATTATATTCCCTTACACACATGGGGATGTATGTCATCCATGCTATGGAATAACAAGTTATACATTAGAATTTTGTGGTGTTACATGGGGGATGCTATCAAAATATGAAGGTACACACCTCGGTTTGTCCATTCCCACTATACACTATCTAGATCTATTATGTTGAGGAATCTATTAAGAGGTCAATCATACACACAAGACACGACACTTATGGTAAAATCCCATGCAGGGGTGAGTATAACAATACTCAGTAGGAAACTCTGAAACCAAAAAGCATACAATAAAGTAAATATGGTAATATATACATAGGTATATGTCTAAAACACATAAAACAAGAATATATAGTTATACTCAACAAAGACACATTGTCTAAAGGTAAGTCACCACCATAATATGTCATCTTAGGTTTCCAACTTGATTCCATAAGCACTTTTCTGGGAGAACACACTCTCGAGTATGATAACACTGATAAAATCCATTTGAGAGATAGTGCTCATCAGGTTTCACCATAGGAAGTACACACTGGGAGTCCAAAAAGAATATGATACACTAATGAGCATCAATCCTAAGTCAATGGGGTGATACCAAGAACTAAATCTGGATTAACCCAATTAGTATAGGACCGAATCTCTCATAGTGTTAGTGATGATGATACCAAGAACACCACCGAGAGAATGAAGATTTATAGAGGATCTCACTCCAGGCCTCAGAGAGGGATTCCAACTACTCTATCCAAGAAGTACTATTGAAGGGATCATAGTCCTACGAGTATGAGATGATTCCATATTAACCCTTAGGGAATAGATAAGGGGAACACACCCTAATGAAACATGTCCAATAAACAAAGAAAAAGGGATCCAATCCACATATAAGAAAGTAAAAAATGTGTATAAGGGTTACACGCTGTGTCCCTTGACCCTGGGTCTTTCCCATGTAAATGAGCGATGTCTCAAGCCATGTCTGTGTAGAAGTACCTGGTGTGTAGGATTCCTGTATAGTCTAAACATGTGTTAGTATAAAAATTTAGCTCATATACATGTTCACGTGTACCAATACATGACATAACATATGTATTCTGGTCTAGGCCACATTCATGTAGAGTACATGGCGTGCTCCATCCCATATACTTCAACCCATGTCTGTGTACCCTTTTAGGTACACGCTATGTCTCTAGGGAGAAGTCACACGCCATGTGATAATTAATTATCTTTTGAAACCCTAGCTACTGAACATGGTGGCCCACACGACATGCAGATCTAGTTTACATTTCGTTCAACATAGGATTTTCTAGAAATCCATATTAGGTTTGGTGCATCCCATCCATTCCTTTGGCCTTCAATATAGTGACCAATCCACTGTAAAATCATAGATCGATCCTTATCGACTGATGAAATTTCTAGATAACACATTCCAGGCCTTTGATCCACTCAGAAAATGGGACCATTCATCATTTTTTGTGTGCATTTAATAACATGAAAATTGGGTATCTACATCAAACAATCCACTGTTGTCTCCATCATCGCTACACCTTCATATCACATTGATCCCAAATATATGATATTAGATTTTTTTGCAGATAAATAGGTGTGCAATGATCGATTTCATCAGTAAATGTTAAACTGAGGTCCAACAAAGAATGACGATGATGAACCGAGAATCGAGGGAGAAAAGTGTAAGAAAATTAAAGAGGAATAGAACTCGATTGATTTTTGTGTTGATCAGCTAGGTGTGTCGTTTGTCTCGGTTGGCAGTCTATCGAGGCTTGTTTCCATTAAAGGTCAATGATGGATCTGGAGTGGCCCGGGGAGGGGAGGCCTTATTTCCTTTTCTTTATGTTGTTTTTTCAGTGGTGAAGGATTTCTTTTGGGGGTAATCGTTCGTGTTTGAAGGGATTTATATGATAGGGTTCATCCTGTTGTCGTCCCCTCCCTGTGGTTGGCTTCTTCGATGCCTCTAGTGCCTTTGCGGTGGTTGCGCGGCTCCTCCAGTGGCGATGCGCTATGGGATTCTGCGGTGCTGCTGGTTGGATCTAGGGTGTAAGACCGTTCCACTGGCATACTCTCTGGAGCATTCTAGGTCCTTCTCGGTAGTGCACCGATGTCCTGCGGTGTGTCTCCCGGGGGTCACCTTCTGCGGTGGGTGTGTTCATGAGGTTTATATTTGGCCTTCTTTGGCAGTAGGTGTGGCAGAAAAGGATGTCTACTGGGTTGATTTCCTATTTTCGGCAGAAAGATCTTTGAGTTTTGCTGGATTATTCCCATTTTTCTATTGGATTTCTTTGTGTTTCTAGATGATTTTGGCCTGTTTGTCTGCATACCATGGCGGAGTTCAAGCTTCGGAGTCGACAACGGAAGATGGCTTCACCGGTGTCCTCCTGTGAAAGGTGGAGCGTGGATGGATGGCCAGTGGGTCGACGGTCACTGGTGATGCTCATCGGCGAGTTTGTGTGATGATGACTGGTCTGGCCGGTTCGGCAAGTCTCGCTTGTGGCGTGATTGTTGTTGAGGTGGGTTTCGTGGTTCGAGGTGGCATGCGGATCGAGGTTGGTGACGCGTGCTAATTTGTGCGTGACTCGAGATGGGACACATGATGATGGGGGAGACTCGATGGAGCATGTTTGGTTTGAATTTTGAATCTTGAATTTCAATGAATTCTGTATGAGATGGGATGTTTTGTACGATTGTCGGATTTCCTTAAACCGGTTTGGGGTACCGGTTCCCTTTAATCGGCTTCAAAAAATGGGAAAAAAATGATTTGCGGTGGCGGCAATTTGGATTGACCGCCGATGAATAACAATGCAGGCCAAGATCGTTGGAGAGATCCTTTGAATCTGTCTCATGTCGATCATTGATTCCATGATCTGGTCACCGTTCATTTGATATAAATCTTCCAAATATCTCTGTAATGATTCTTCAATGGTTCCAGGGTTATACATCTAACCCTAGAATACCAGCATAATAGTCTACTTAAATACTTATCCGTCATTATGTTAATAAATAAAAATAAATAATTTAATTAATTATTTTATTCCTTTCTGCATCCTTGATGAATTTTCCACAAAAAAACACACAGAAAAAGGTTAAGTCTTACCTAGGTAAAAACCTGCATTTTGAACTCAACGGTGTCCTCAGATTCCTGATTCGGGCACCTACTTAGAAGTTATTCCACTTTTTTAGGAAACCTACTTGCATGTGCTATTTAATATATTTCAAATATTTATTCATAGTACACTAGGCCTTAGAATCACACACTGTCTCAAAACCTAGTCTCAAAAATAATCCACACAATATCTAAAAATAATACAAGAAAAATTTGACTCATTAAATATGAGATGCCATCGTATTGGTAATTGCATAGTACCTTAGCTAAAGATCACATTCCAAATCAAATTTCATCATGGATGACCTATCCCATATAAAAAATCCCATGGCCCACCCATCTCAAAATCCTTATATGGTTATGGGATCCTACTATACTCACAAAAAACTTACATGGTCCCATACAAACGTGAACAAGCTATATGGGCTTTGGCCCCACCCCTATACATTAATTTTGTGTGTGACTGATGCTTCTCTATTCTTCCACCAGTGCTAACCTTCCCCATGGGTTTGTTTAGTCTGCTAATCCTTTATGGGATGGATATATAGATTAAAGGACAGGGGTTGAGTGATATCATGGGTTAGCCCATTTTTTTGCTAAGTCTTCTTCTAAAATTTTCCATTTCCACCTATAAGCACAAATTATTCATAATAATAAAACAAAGTAAAACATGTATTTATTTTTACCTTTATATTAACTTTCCACATATGTTATAAAAATAATCTAAATACCCAAAATTAATGCTTCCAACTAAATCTTGTATACTATCAATTAAAAACATAGGAAATACAACTATTAATATTTTTAAATTTATACACAAAAACTAACTCATCAATGCCTCATCTTCCAGGGGTAAAGCTAGAGAATCAGATTCCTAGTGGTTTTACTCAACCACTTTTTCTTCTTATATATAATTGGTATGACATGATGATGGGATTCCTAATGTGGTTACCCAAGATCCAAGGTAACGAAAAATTGTTTTGGGTGATAGTTGATCTGTTTGAGAAATTATCCCATTTCTTGCTAATCTAAGAGACTGTTTATGTATATGAGTTGGGAAAATTTTTTATTAGGGATATTATATGACTATATGGAGTGCCTTATAATATCATATCATATGGGGAGGAACACTTAACATCATAACTTTGGGAAGTATTTCCAAACACTTTTGGTACTTAGTTGAAGTTGAGTATATCATATCATCTATAGACTAATGGAAAATCCAAGAGGATGATTCAGATCCTTGAGGACATGCTTCAGGTATGCATCTTGGACTTTATTGGAGTGTGATATAATCACCTAGACTTGGTAAAGTTCATGTACAATAATAGTATTCATGTTTCTATTCATATGGAACCTTTTAAGGCTCTCTATGGATGGTCGTTCCACTCACCACTATGTTGACATGAGGTGGGTGAGGAAGTCGGGCTAAGAATGGTGAAAGAGAACTTTGAGAGAGTACAGTTGGACAAGAAGAAGTTGGTTACCACTTATAGGAGACATAGTTATTATGTTCTCCAGAAGAGATAACCTTTGGAATTCGCTATTGGTGACTACATTTTCTTGTGGGTGTCACCTCAGTTGGGGCATCATCATTTGTGAAAGTAGGGGAAGTTGGTACCATATTTTATAGGGCCATTTGAGATCACTGAAAATATCAGAGCAATGGATTACTGACTATACCTTTCTCTATTTTATAATGGAATGAATGATGTATTCCACATTTATCATCTTTGGAGGAAAATTATTAATACTATGAATATGATTAACTAGGAGGATGTAGAGCTGGAACCAGACTTCCTTTTTTGGATCTCCTAGTGTGGATCATAGATCAGAAAAACAATGTACCGAGGGGTAATATGGTGCCACATGTTTACGTCTTATGGTATCATGGATGGATCTAGGAGGAAATGTTGGAGTAGGAGTTTGATGTTCGAACTGAGTAGCATATTTTTTTGAGAAAGATTGATATAGATGCTTATAGAGGACAAAAATCCTTAGAGAAGAATATTGTAAAGTCTCAGTTATTTTTATAATATGTTAACTTTTTTCTCTATATTTTACTTAAGGTTTTTAGGTTTATATTTTCTTGGGTAAAGTATGTTGACATTTTGAATATCTTTATGGGTGTTTTGGAGCCTCTTTGGTTCAATAAGGGCTACACCATGACCATGGTAGAAGCTGTCGTGGTCTCTGGTGAGCCCCTATGAAAAACATGAATGGAAAAATAGAGAAGGCCAAGGAATGGACACAATAATGGATAATTGGGGTAGAAAATATGGTCCAAAACCATAGATACCTAACCAAACTTATGGTGGAGGCCATGGTGAGGGAAAACAACCAAGATATTGGAAACATTTCATAAGTGGTATTTATGTTTGGATAACTGGGCTGATGTGCTCAAGACCACTATAACCTTGGTATAGGTCATAGTAACAATTATTTTAGAGTTCTAATAGATCAAATGACCACACTTCTTCATGGATATGAAACATTTCAAAGGGTAAATGCGTGAGACCTCAATGAGGGGTCTTGAATGTGATTTTAATTCAAATATTCCCTCTATTAATTAATCTACAATCTTTCTCGTTATTGTTCCATAGAATTAGATGAATTCCAGATGAGTTACATATCTTTTTTAGATATACCAAGGGTGAAACCCTGAATGATATTATTCTATGACCATAAAGGGGCCTATTGAGGTTGATCTAAATTCATAGGGATCTTGGGTACTCTTCTCTAATCAATATTCTAGGAGTGATAGGTTCTTATCCTTTGAATGGACCTAGATCTAGTGAAATTGGGGGATTATGAGAGGTATGTTGGTGTATATCCAACCCCTTGTCTTTTTTCCTTCTTTAGTCTCATTTGATAACCCTTGTTACATTTTTATAGAGTTGGTTCTAGGGAACCTTGATGTATGTGTTTGATTTGGTGCTGCATGAGCGATATTTGGGAATAGACACTTGAAGAATCTTAACTTTTGACATCATGAAGATTAAGGTCAAAAGTTCCTTACCATGTAGAGTATATATATTTGTTTTTTGGATTTATATGGTGTTGTGTTTCTATGTTCTTTTAGACTATGCTTGATGTTTGATCACATGTTTGTGCATGTATATCCCATGAGACCATGTTTGATGTTTGATCAGAAGTATGTGTGTGTGTGTCTATCCTATATGACCATGTTTGAGTATGATCACATGTGTATATATATGGATACTGGTACACATTATTGTTATTATTGTTGTTCCTATATGTGGTATTCCTATTGTGTGTGATATATGGAATTTGGAGGTTTCACTTATCATAGTGAATAAAAGGTTGATCGTCATGGACTAGTTATCACTTAGAGGGAGAGCATGTTGACATGTGATAAAGGAGATGGTGTACTGAGACACATGTATGGGTAAGATATCCTTGAGTCTTGACCCAATTTAGTGTCAGAATATGACATACATATGAATCAACTTGAGGTATAAATAGGGTATGATTACCTTATGATATGTCCTGTGATTGCGACGGGGTTAGACAACCATTTTCTTAAACCCAAGACTCATTAGACTTGTGGATACTAGGAGTCATTGTCCTTGTGGATACTATGTGATACTTTTGGTGACCTTATTATTGACCCTATTTCATGACTTTTGTTATGATTTTTCTTCTGGCATGGAGCTGAGGTAAGAACGTTTAGTGGTTTATGGAATCTTAGTCAGTGCACTAATTCTCAGTGCATTATTTTTAATGCTTGTTTATGAATTTACTTATAGTAATGTCATAAAATGTTATGCTTGGGCACTCATGTTAATGATAAATTATTGTTTTTCTTATAGGTTTATACTTACCTCATGCATAGACATCTTGATGCGTGTGAAGACTTCATGATTAGTGATATATGAAAGAGAAAGGACCCAATGAAAAGGATCTAGGTGATAAATTATGGTTTTTGAATGTAGTATCAGGATGGAATCTGAAGTGATTTCATAGTATTTAATTTACATACCTGTATTTCACATTATCTTGTTTGGAATGACATATTAAGAGTTCTTGTATTATTATTCATTATGACTTGAGATATATTCCATTCTATTTTTTTTAGAATTTATTATTAATTTCATTGTGTTGTTCCATGTTACTATTTATTCTTAACTTTACTGATACTGAGGGTAAAATTTCCCCACTGACAGTAGTCAGACCATCACTTCTAGTTAGAACAATCTTTCATATGGGGATGATCGCATGAGGATATGTGTCACTGTATCTCATATCTGATGATTTGGGTTGAGGAATTATAAGTGGTCCCATTAATATAAATTTATATATATGTTTATACATGACTGTAAACATTCATGCATGTTACATTGGACAAGGTAGATGGATATGGACTAGGGACGCCTTAGGAAGAAGGGATAAGATGAAGTTTAGCCTCCTATGATTGAGATAAGTTCTCTTTATAACTTAGGTGAATTAAGATCACACTGTGATTATGTCTCCAAGGGGTGGGGATATTGTTTGAGCTCTTTTGAGGGCTTGGGTGGGTCTCAAGGTATGAGATGAGACACGAGTATCCTAGGTAGGGTTTTTTAGGGATAGTTGTGATAGATAATTAGATATAGGGATGATGGGAGAGAGGACCATTCATCACATACCTAGTGAGTGACACCCTTTCTAGGGTGGTCTGAGGCTTGATTAGCACTGTGAGAGGGATGATTCCTTTAAGACTAGACAAGGTGTGATTAAGAGGGGTTTCCTCCAAGTGATGGGATGAGATACATACCTTATAAGATTTGATATGAGACCTAGGTATAGGGCATGGGATTAGTTAGGACTTGGCATAGATATCCCAAGAGGATTAGAGTTTGTAGCTTGGGATGGTCCCTGGGTAGTGAAAATATGAGTGATGAGAGACCTTAACAAGGTTGAATAAACCATGAGGTATGGGTTGTAATGAACCTATGACTTGTGGTGTCATCAAGGGGTGAGGGGAATGACTTGGAATCTATGACCAGAGACTGTGGTAGGATTAGAGGACCCAATGGGTGACCTAATGGGAAAGGTAAGATGTGTTACCAAAGCAAAAAGGTCAAGAGAAACTATTTCATAGTGGGAAGTTGAAGAGTTTTGTAATAGTTTGTGGCATTGTGTGCTTGACGTGACCTCCTCAGAGACTGCGGTGATGGGTTGGTGTGCTTGTTTCATCTTTAGAGTCTACAAGGATGAGATAATGTTCTTATGACATCCCCAGAGTATGTTGGGATGGGTTAGTTTTCTTGTAACCTCCCTAGAGTTTGGGGGGATGGTTCGGTGTGCTTGTAACCTCTCTTGAGAATCCAATGATTGGTCGGTGAATATAATAGACCTTTCTTGAGAGGCTTGGTTTAAGGAAGTGACCGCCTATAAAGGAATATGTTATAGAACAATGTGAAAAGAGACTGATGGACCTAACTTTGAGTGATCATGCAGTGGGTCATGATGTGGACATATTACCTTACCCAATTAATGCAGATATCAGGTTCAAGATTTGATTCCACAAAACCTTGAATATTTTGGTATGGGATTCGTATCATTACGATGGAATGAGAAAATGCAACATGGTGGATTATGGCATGGAATAAAAGTATGTATGACTAGGTGTTGTGGTAGCCTGGTTAGCACATGGTGACCTGACACGTAGGGAGTTATAGTGGCCTAGTTAAAACACAACTTCCAACACAAAAGTGTGGCATGTTTATTTTTTCCTCACACATACACATATATGATAATGTATACGAGGGCCACTTGGTGAGACCCAACTGGGAGGTATTTCTAACACCTTGTATGATAATATCAATGCACATAAAGACCTTATGTTTTCTTTTTAGTTCTATACTTGATATGAATTGGAATGGGCTGAAGCTGCTCAAGCATAATAAGAGACATGGTGTTTGAGGTCCTGGGATGGTAGTAGGCCCAGTGTATGTGCATTGTATTTTTTGTTTATTTTTTATTTTGGATCAGACCAATGGGAGATCAATGTATGTATGACTGTATGACTTCTGTATGGAATTTCTTATAGCATTATGTTTATCTATCTGTGCGTACTATCAAGTTTATATTGTGTATTATTTTTTTTATTTTACCGATGTTTCATGACTCTGATTCAAGGGCATAGTCTCCCCATTGTATAGATTAGGACTTCCCTGCTAGTTGGCAGCCTCTAGCATATGGGGAGGTGTACATGATTCTATACGATAACCTCAGTACGAACACTATTGAGTGGCCTGTGGTGGGGCATCATAATAATATTAATTATATAATTTAGAAAATTAATAAATAATAATTATATCAAATATTTAAATTACAAAAACATTTTGAAATAAATTTGAATAAATATATTTTATAAATTACAAACATGTTAAATATAATAAAATTTAATAAATAAAAATGAATAAATATTAATCATATAAATTGAAAACTTATTGAAAATATTTAAAACTAATAAATCAATAAATATAAATAAATATTAGAAAATTAATAAATTAAAAAAATATTACAAATTAATAAATATTACAAATGAATAAATTAAAAAAATATGAAAAATTAATAAACGTAAATGAATAAATTTACAAAATATTAAAAATGAATAAACAAAAAATATTTATATTAAGTGTATTAAAAAAGTAAATATATTATAATAAATCCATTAAAATTATAAAATATGTTTAATTAATAAATATATTTGTAAATGTATTAATTATAAATAAAAATATTATTCTTCATATAAATAAATAATTGTTTTACAAGTATACATTCAATATAAATCTATATATTGTAATATTATATATATATATATATATATGTTTTTTAAGATATATCAATAATTATACAACTATAAATTTAAATATATTTTGTTTAATAACTGTATTCAAATATATTTAAAATTTATATATAGATATATATTATTATTTTTAATTATAGATGTATGTATTGTATTGATTTTATATAAAAAATATATTTAATTATTAACTTTTTGAATTTTAAATTATAAAAAAAATATTATTTAACTAAATTTATAAAAAAATTTAAAATAATTAAAAATATATTACTAATTAGAGAAATTACTAAAATTATAATAATTTCGTTTTATAATTTATATTCATTTAAATATTTAAAGTTGCATTTTTTTTAATCACTTACACACACACACGCACACATATATATGCACAGATTCATGAAAGATATATCAAGTAGGTATAAACCTCGCACGTGTTGGGATGGGTCATCATTTTTTGACTTTATATAACCCATTTAAGTTATGTGAAATGACACCATACTCTCCATCTAATTAACTATATTTTTGTTTCTTCCAGGTTAATTATTATGTGTATGTGATTAATGTATGTATAATTATAAATAAGTATAAATTTATATTTATATATATATAAAATAATGTGTTGTTGTAAAATACCATTTAATAAAGAAAATAAAACAAAAATCAAGAAGGATAAGTTCATATAGTGAAATCCTTCCCTCAATCCCAAGAGAAATGAAGGAGTAAACACAATTTCTAGAATTGAAGCTAAAAATACATAACAAAGATACCCAAGTTGGGTCTAAACATACTCAAACTAACTTGAAGGGTCTTGTTAATAGATGATATCACCAGATTTGAATCAAAGATTCCAACCCCAATTGTATTAGACTAAAAATTCATTCCAAGTCCTAATAGTTATATACATGATCATTGTGAAACGTCTTATTGTCCACCATATTTTTTTTGAAATCCACATAGACACAACCATTTAAAAATGAACCACTACCAGAGCCAAAATCAAGAACCACAAAACTGAGAATGATTTCCTAGTATATAATATTGAAACTAATAACTATGATATATAAAATACAAGTCTAGTGGATCAAGACCAAAGTCTATAGCTCAATAGGATGTGCCAAAAAAATCCACAAAACACCAAAACAGGTATAGAGAACTAAACACCCAAAGGATTCAATATTCTTTATATTATCATGTATTGCATATATCCCTACCTGCCTTACACCCAACCATAGAAAGGAAAAGGCTCTTATGATTGGGTCTTGGATCGAAGACTCATGGTGTGGTAGGCCCCATGATCCATCAACCACATGGGATTCAACCTATCCTCTAGGTTCTTAATTGTTTCCATTGAGTTCCTTATCTATATGAGTCCACCTCAATGCTAACATCCCCCATTTTGTAATCTACCATCGCTAACTTTGAAGTTATATAATTTTTAGGAGCTAAAATATTTCTTCAAATATCAGAATCTAGATTGAGAAAATTAAATGAGTTTCATGTAGATACTTTAAATCTCACCTACCCTTGAATAAGTTGATCAAGGTCGTCAAGTCCCTTATAAGATTCCTAATATGAGGAATAAGTTTTACCCTCTTGGAATCATTAGATCAAACCATTTTAAAAGAATTTGAATGACTACAAGGTTGAATATCCCTAGAAAAAGACTAGATTTTTCACCCACCACGATTAAAACCATTTTTCTTCACCAAAATAGTTGGAAATTCCATAAATATAGGCCTACCCTAGGTATTTTTTTCAATCATCATGTTCTTGGATGTTTCCTCAAAGACTTGATGAACATTTTGATTCCCAATAGATACAGATTTCATAAACACTTCACTAATAGTAGATATTCACTTGTCCTGAGTCCTCATAAGACTAGAAATTATTAAAAACAAATAAATATGCATAAATAAATAAAATTATTCTTAATTTATTTTAATAGTTCTTTTTTGGTGCTAATGTAATTCCTTTTAATAGTTCTTTTTTATATACGAGAGCATGATAACCTGTGATGAACATTAACAATGGATTTGGGAGAAATAAATAACGATACATGAGTAAATGTTTGGATTATAGATCCATTAAGAGTAATAATATTTTCATTTTTTTCAAAAAAACACATCCATATATTATTTACAGTCTCACCAGTCATGCATTATCAATAATACCATTAAATATATCGATTTAAATAGTTCAAAATAAACTATCATCAAATTTTGAATTTTTAAAAAATAAAAATAAAAATGTCTATGATCATTGTTAAGGTAATTAGTTTATAATTCTAATTATGACATGATTAAAAAATATTAACAATTATTTATGATTTTCATTAATTAGAATTAAATATTTTCTATCATGTAATGGGGTTGATAATAATGGTAACAATTTGAGAACATTGATTTGATTACTTAATGCTTATAATTGTATATAATTAATATAACTATTAATTTAATATATTTATTTAAATAAATATTTATTAGATCATTAATGTTCATGATTGTATATAATGTTATGCACAAAAAATTACAATTATTTTACAATATTTATCTAATCCTTTCATAAATATATTAATATTGATTTTATTTTGAGTTAATTATATATGAGATTTATAAATTAATTCTAAACTCAAATCCAAGTAAATTTATTATTATTAAACTATTAATAATAATAAAATCATTCATCTCTCATTTAAAAATCAATTATAAAATTTTAAAATTTTAAATAATTTTATAAAGTAGTTAAATAAGTATTTTGATGTTTAATAATATTGAGTTATTAAAAGGATCTTAAAAAATAAAAATAAAATCATTTAAAAAGTATTGAAATTTTCAACATATTAATAAATGTGTTAAATTGTAGAAAATTATTATTATTATTATTATTATTAATTTATTTTTAACACAAAATAAATCTTAAATTAATGGACTCTTTAGTAATTGTGAAATTATTTAACTAGTTACTTTACAATGATGAAATATAATATGTTTTTTATTTAATGTTTTTATATATTTTAGGTATATGATTCAATTATTAATAAATAATTTAATTTAAATTAATATGGAAAATCATAAATTTTTTTAATAATATGGAATTAATACTTTAAAAAATAAAATAAAATAAAATACCTATTTTATTATATTTTAAATTTCACAAAAAATTTATGAAATATATTAAACAAGAAATAAATATGACTAAGGAACTAGAGTAACATGAGGGATACAAATAATATTTTTTTAAAAATGAAGGAAATATATTTAAAACTTATAACATAAAAAAATTTAAAATACAAAAAAATTAATTTCTTATGATCATATTTCATTAGAAATTATATTTCTCTCCATATTCATATTTTTGTGTCATAGATATGGTTATTTCCTAAACTATATACCGTTTGTATATATTTTGTTTTACTATGAATGTTATTTGATTTACTGGGGAAATATTAATATTCAATATTCATGACTCAATATGGATATTTTTTTATATGGAATAATTATTGTGACTTAAATTGATCGTTCAATATATGAGGAATTAATTTGACTGGAGGAGGTTAAAGCTTTGGGTTTTCTTTCATCAATTAGTAGACTTCCATGCGATACTTATGGTAGTAGGAAAAGGAAGGGAGATGATTCATGCCTGAGCAGGGAAAAATAGAAAGAAAAAACATTGTATTTTCAGTATATTTTATATAATAAGGAGGTCCTTAGTGTTTCAACTATGGATAGAGTGGTAATTATCACAAATTTTTCCCATTTTCTCAGATTAAGTGCCATTGGTATGGCAAGATAGGGAATCATTAATAGTTTTTTGAAATGGAATTACAGATAGGTCGTTGCAGAGACATAAGAAACTTAGGTTATGACTGGGGGTCTAGGTAGTGTCCTCAATATCTGTTTATGACCCAATAGACTTCGGATACCCATGAAAGTAACATGCAGAAGGGGAAAGGTCATTGTCTAGAAGAAAAAAGGATGTATTTAATAGAGAAAGTTATAGATGATAGTGGTGAGGGACAATAAACTATTTGAGGTACAGTCTTGATTAAATCTATTATTTTTACTACCTTTTTTATATACAAGTACTTCCCATGGGTTTATATATGCTCAAATATTTATTGGGTTTGACTTACTGATCAAAATATCTTTTGAATTATTGTCTCTTGATACACCCATGTGGAAGATAGTGGATCATATTTATATATTTCTAGTATGTCCCATAATATTTTTCATCTATGGATGTCCATAGGATTTCATAATCCTTGAGATGACTATATTTTATGTGATATTTGGAATGGAATTGTTTGACTTGTAATTGAGTGTACACTGTCTACTATAAGATACTTTCATCCTTTATTATGTCTAAGGGGGAGACATTTATAATGAATGGTGAATGGTAATTTAGATAAAAAATAATGATAAAAGGCCTAAGGAAAATCAGAGCTATTACTATGTAAGTAGCATGCTTGTATCTTGAAACATAGACACCTTTATCCTCTTCATTTTCTCTAATGGTGGACCTTCATCAGGATGTCTCCTCAGATGGATTTTTAGGTTTCCATTCTGAGAGAGGAATTAACCTTGAGATTGAAACCTATATCAATTCCACCATATTTTATGGTGTTGGTTGAGATAAAGGAACTCAAATTATAGCTCTAGGATTTAGATGCAATAGATCTTATTAGGTTGATAACATCTTTCTAGGGTGCTCTAGTATAGTTAAAAAAATGGTGGATGATGGTCTTTGGTTGTGTGTAGACGAAAGGAAGATAAACCAACTGAAAATAAATAATTTATATCTACTTTTGAGGACCCATGAATTTTCTGAGCAGTTGTGGGGAGCTCAATGGTTCTCTAAGATTGAATTAAAGATAGGCCACCACCAGATTTGAGTTAGAGAGAAGGATATTACTAAGACAATATTCAAAAGTTGATATAGACTATATGAGTATCTTGTCATTATATTCAGGTTAAAAAATGCTCCAGCAATGTTCAAGGCTCTCCTGAATTGGATTTTCCATCTATATCTCTACTCTTTTTTTGTGGTTTTTTGACCATATCCTTATATACTCACAAAATTCAAATATTCACACAAGGAATCTAGATATTATATTAAACACACTTTTAGAACATTAGATTCATGTTAAACATTCAATGTGTCACTTTTGGATTTAGGAAGTGTAGTTCCCTAGTCATGTGATCTTTAAGTTTGTATGTTCTATAGACCTAGAGAAGGTTGAGGCTATGATGTCTTAGGAAAGAACCAGGAATGTGTTTGAGATCATGAGATTCCTTGGTATATCTAAGTACAATATATGGTTCATACATGTTTTTTTTTTGGATTCACATAATATTGGGATTAAAAATAAATGAGTTAAGTTCGAGTGGATATATCGTTATAAAGTGTTCTTTATAGAGATGAATACAATATTAATAATAATCCTAATTTATAAATTTTTATAACAAGGTATTGTATATATAGTTTACTATAATGCCTTAGGTTTATTTCTAGTAGTAGAGATGATATAGAGGGACTAGGTAGTAACTTATGGGACACTTCATTTCTAACCCCATGAGAAGAACTTCCTAAATCATGACTTAGAGTTTGAAAATGTGGTCTATGATCTGAAGTGTCAGTGATATTATCTCTTCTATGAAAGGTTTGTAGTTTACTTGAAAAATAAGATCATCTAATACATCTTATCTTAGTGGGATATGAACTTGAGGTAGAGACATTGGGTAGAGTATCTATAGAAATTTTACATTGATATAGACTATACTCTATAAAAGGGTAATTTCATTATAGATTCTCTTATTAGGAAAACATGAGAGACACAAGGACAGAGAGATCGACCTTCAAAATAAGAATGTTATCTGATGTGTTTGATGGATGAGTGGTTTGTGGATTCAAATGAGAATCATGAAGTTATTACTTGTGAAAATTTGGTTATCTTTTCGAAATTAGTGGACCGAGTGATGGTTGTACAAGAGATAGATCATGAGTGTATGGTGATGTGATAATGATTAGAAAGTAGTGACACAATTAAAAAATGGTTAGAAGAAGATGATAGTTTGATCAACATACATGGGAATATTATAGTGATAACCTCCTTGAGAGGGGAGTTGATGATAGACTATCATGGTTCGAAATAGGAAGTACATGTAGGGTTCAAAAATATATACTATGACATCCTGCATTAGTTATTATGGTTGATTATAAATAGGGACATTGTTGGTTTTATTTCACAATTCCTTACGTATTAGTGATTAAATCCCAAGAATTACATTCCTATTGGTTTTATTTAGCTTATTCTAAATAATAATTGTAATTGGGAAGGAAATATTATGGAATTTGTGATGGGGTTACCCATGGACCCATAGAATGAAAATGATATTTTGGTGATAGTTTATTAGTTGATGAAAGTTTCCCATTTATTTTTGATTTCATAAACTCATTATAGAGATTATATTAGAAAGATTTATGTTTGGGAGATTGTATGATTATATAGAGTTGCTTCTAGTATCATATTATATAGGGATGTGTGTTTTACATCATGAATTTGAAAAGTCTTAATGAAGTCTTTAGGTACTCAGTTGAAGATTAGTAAAACATATCATCCATAGACGAATGGAAATTCAGAGAGTATGATTAAGATCCTTGAGGATTTTCTTTGGGCATGCATCTTGGACATCGTTGGATCATGGGATGATAACCTAGACTCAGTAGAGTTCACATAGAACAAAATTTTCATGGATTCTATTCAGATGGAAACTTTTGAGGATCAATATGGATGAGCATGACACTCACCACTATGTTGGTATGAGGTGGGTGAGGTAGTAGTTATTAGGATGAGTATGGTTCAAGAAACCTCTAAGAAAGTGCAGTTGGTTAGGAATCCCTTGGTTACTACTTAGATTAGGCAATGATCATATGCCGACTGGAGGAGATGACCTTTGGATTTCACTATAAGTGACTGGTTTTTCTTATGGGTTTCATCTTGGTTGAGGTATTATCATTTTTAAAAGTAGGGGAAACTAGTTCTATAGTTTTTGGGACTGTTTTAGATCATTAAACATATTAGATCAATAGATTATCGGCATGAAGTTCCACCATGTTATCGAGGATATCATGATGTGGTCCATGTTTCTCATCCCTGGAGGTATATTTTTGATCCTGTATATGTGATTGACTATAATGATATTGAGTTGGAATTGGATTCATATTTTTTGGAGTGCTTGGTGCGGATAATATACTTGAGAAACAAGGTGTTGAGGGGAAGAAAATTCTATTTTTTTGAGTCTTATAAAAAAATGGGTGGATATAAGAGGAAATGTGGGAGAAGGAGTGTGATGTTCAAGATTAGTGGCCTCATTTGTTCAATCATTACCATTAGTAACACATCTATAGGATGATAATCCATAGAAGGTGAGATTTTTAAGCCTCAAAATTTTATTCCGAAAATGTTTAGCCTTATTTCCATATTCTCCTGATGTTTTTGGGTTGATATATTCTTTGGTAAAATATGGTAATACTTTGAGAATATATTTAGGTGTTTTGGAGCCTCTTTGGATCAACACGAGCTACACCATGGTCATGATACAAGACATAGTCATCTTTTGTGATCCCCTATAAAAAAAAGAAATTAGAAATGAGGAATGACTAGGCATATCCATAGGCATGGAGTGACGGGGAAGAACCTATGGTCCATGTCCATAATGACCTCATCATGATTTTGGGGGAGGTCATGGTGAGGGAAAATAGATAGGATCTCAACAACCTTCTATAGGTGGTAACCATGTTAGGCTACATGGGATGATGTGCGTGAGACCAACATAACCATTGTGGAGGTCATGATGACGGTCGTGCTGGAGTTAGAATTGCTAAAATGACCATTTTTCTTTGTGGATCTTGATCTTTTAAAAGGGTAAGAACATGTGACTTCAAATATGGTTATTGAATTATATTTTAATTCATTTCATCCGTATAATAATTGATCTCCTCTCCTTCCCTTGACTATTCATTGAAATGTGATGAATTCCAAATGAGATCCAAACCTTTTTCAGATAGACTTGGGGTGAAACCTTGAATTATCTTCTTCTCTGACCAGTATCCCAGAGTGTTTCCTTTTTTCAAAGGGTTTTTCATTTTGATATATATCCCTATGGATCTTAGGTACTATTATATAATCACTATTTTATGAGCAACAAGTTCTTATCCTTTTATTGGACCAATATTTAGTGAAATATGTTGATTCTAAGAGGTATGTTAGTGTAGATCCAATACCTTTTATTTTTTCCTTCATGAGTATCATTCTATAACCCTTGTTACATTAGTATGGAATTGGTTCTAGGGACACTTGATGTAGGAGTTTAAGGTTTCAAACACAAAAACTCACCTTTTGGGTGAATAACCATTAAGGTTTTTGTCTGATTCGATGTATCATTCACCAATTTTGAATGATGTAAATGTCATGATCAATGAATTTTTTCCATTGAATATTGACATATAAATCCCAAAACTAGGAAAGTATATTTTTATATTAAATTTATAATAAATTTAAACAGATTATAAAAAATAATACCTCATCTTAGGATCTTTCTTGGATAATATTTTTGATCATCCAAAAAACCCTTTTAGGATTACCATTATTGCATAAGGAGGACCCAAAGTAGAGCCCCTTTAGTAGTGATCCACATGTGGTCCTTTTATTTCCAAATAAAATGGATGGAATTCTGGGTGATAGAAGAATAGATCAATTATATTGTATTGTTCATCTGGATCACTTAAATTTCCTTCAGGATTATAGGATTCTCTCTTGCTCTTCTCATTTTTGAGTGGATAAGAGAAGAAGGAATCTAGAGAGAAATGCGTTGTGAACAAAAATTCTCAATTCTAAATTAACCCTACATGATAGATATTATAATTTATTTATAGAGTTAGAGTTAAGGTTAAAAGATTATTTAATTAAACATATATTCTTAAATAATAAAATAAAACTTATCTGACCCCATTATATATAATACAATAATATTATCATTTTATGGTTTTTACTAACTCACACAATGATAAATATTATTTTTCTAGCTTGAAAATTAATAGTTACCATCAGAAACTATTTTGGTATACTCATCCTCTTTGATATTTAATAAATACATGAATAAAAATTTATTAATTATCCATATAATTAAATAAATTATTTATTAATGAATAAATAAGTATTTATTACCCTATGAATAAATATGTTTTATTGATTAAATTTAAATAAAATTATTGATCAATATTGAGAATATTTTTTATTCTAATAATTAATTTGAAATAGATTTTATTTGAGATCAATCGAAACACTTTGTGTGGGACCCACTAGGATTCTTTCATGTTGGAAGTTGGCAGGCTTGACTAAAGTCCAAGATTACTAACTAGAAGTTGTTCAAGGAAACTAATAGAAAGAAGTTAATGTTACAATTTCGAAAAATACATATGAACACTTACTATTTAATATAATATCTTCATCTAAATATCTCTTCATGAAGGTTTCACACATGTGTCACCAACCTATGTTCTTGATACATCTTTCTCTGAATATCCAAAATAAACCCATAATTACACCATAGAAATGGAATTTAATGCAACATTTCCATTTTAATAAAAGGCATGAGATATCAACTGCCATAAATATAAAAGTAAAAAACCCTTCCTCAAAATATTCATTAATAACATGTTATTCATGATATACCTGACATACCCTAAAACACAACACACTTGATAACTTTTAGAAATTAGTGTAAAACCACAACTGTACCACCACAAGATACTATAAAGTAAATATCGAACAATAATCATCAATATTATCTTCAAAAACATAATATCAAACCCTCTTTAGGTCAAACATCCTACGAGACAATAGGAACTCATGATAGGGGGAATAATAACCCTAGAAAGTGGGGGAAATCAAGTGTAAAAGGGCTTAATACATGTATCCTTTAATAATTGGGTTCAAAACCACCCAAGGATTGAGGTTAAAAGCCTTTAACAAATCTTAGAGGAAGCTCCCATGGATGAAAATTACAAATGGGGTGAATTTGACATGTTTTAGGGTTAAAATTGATAATGGAACAAAGGCAAGTTTCCACTTTTTAATCACCTGGATAGGTTACATGGTTTTTCCACACAGTTTTCCAAATTGTGTGGAAACCGTGCATCCCTCACATTCTAAGAGGAACAATATTCAGGGTTTTTCTACATGTTTTTCCAAACCATGTGCCAAATATGCGGTTTCCACTATCTAAAAATGCAATTGTCCATGTATTTTACTAGGAAAGGGTGCACATTTTCCCCTTAAAATGTGCCAACCATGATCCACCTGTTACCAAGCCCAAAATATCAATTTTCACTAAAATATTTTAGGGAAACTATGAGATAAACACCATACCAAAAATAAAAAAAATATTACCTCAAAACAAAAACACTTATGTGACAATTTTCTAGAATATGAAAACTTTCCACCCCCCGAAAGTCAACTCAAATCTTGATTAGATAACAAAAACATATATTATTTCTCAACCCAAGACTTTCACTCCCACGTCTCATGTTTATCATTACAATTCTACAAAATAACTTAGACCAATAGAATAGACTTTCCAAGAAGCACTTTATCTTGAGAATCCATAATCTGTATTGACCATTCAAACAAAGAAAAATCAGGCTCCAATTCCAACTCTTCCCAATTCAACACATGAAATGGATATGGGTTATAATTTCTTAGTTTCAAGACATATAACTCTTCATGAATTAATGACAATTGATAACTAAAAGACAACCTATATTCCACCTTACCAAATCTCTCAGTAATTTTAAAAGTTCTGACATACCTTGGTGTTAGATTCCCTTACATACCTAAATGGAAATGAACCAAGTGAGGTACCACTTTCAGGAACACCTGATCACCCATAAAAAAACTCTAGAGAATTGTGTCTCTGATCGACATTAGACTTATAGGGACTTTGACCCATAAAAACCCATTGTATGCCCAACTTGACTTTCTCAGAAATCTATTTTGAAAGGATTGGTCCCAACAATGAGGTGTCACCCACTTCATCCTAAAACAAAGAGGACCAACATGACTGATCATAAAAAAAACTCAAAAGGAGCCATTCAAATTGAGGATTGGTAACTATTTTTATATGAAAAATCATCCAATACCAAATGTCTATGCCACAAACCTCTAAAATACAAAACACATTCTCAGATCATATCATCCAAAATATGGTTTTATAGCTCAGTTTGACCATATTTTTTATGGTGGTATTCCATACATAACTTGACCTGTGACCCCATTTCCTTCTGAAGGAATTCCCAAAACCGTGAAGTAAATCAGTGGTCCCTATCAAAAGTAATTGTCGATACTACACCATGAAGCCTCACAACCTCATAAATATACAATTAGCCCAACTCATCCACTTTGGTTGAATATCTGATTTAAATAAAATGGGTTGATTTTGTCAAACTGTTAATCACTACCCAAATAACATTCCTCACCTAAGTGTACGAGAAAAAAAACAATAAAATCCATGGTGATCTCATCCCACTTCCAGGTATGAATAGGTAGCGGTTGAAGAAAATTAGAGGGACTATAGATCTCTTCTTTAACCTTCTAACACAAGTAACACAGTGATATATAGTTATCCACATCTCTTATCATACTTGGACACCAAAACCAACTAAACACAGCATAATACATCTTTGTAGAACTAGGATGAATGGCCCACGGGTGTTAGTGGCTATCTTGCATCGCCACCTTCCCCATAGACAACGTCACCCCAAAGCAACCCTTGTGACAAAAAAATCCCTTAGGAGACAATGAACAATCCCAAGGTATATCTCCACCATCTAGAAACATCATAGACTACTGACACAACCCATCACATGGATATTCTTTCCAAATAAACTCTAGAAGAGAAGGTGTTAACTTCACGGTGGCCAAGAACACACCTCCACCATGTTCCATGGTTTTGAGATGAATTTGAGAGAAATATCCATCAATTTACACTCCCAACTGGACTCTTTTAATGCTTGAATTGGAACTTTCTTTCTCAAAGAATCTACCACAACATTACCCTTACATGGTGTATAGACTATATCAAAATGGAAACCCTGAAGGTACTCAACCTAATGAGGTTGCCTTAAATTATGATCCTTTTGGTAGAATATATAGGATAAGATGTTATGATCCAAATAAACCAAAATATTCTCCATAAATAGATTTTGTACCCATGTCTTCAAGGTATGCATCACCACTGTTAACTCCAAGTCATGGGTTGGTTAATTATTTTCATGTGGTCAAAGTTGGAAAGAACTATATGCCACCATATGGACATCCTACATCATCACACACCTAAGAACCATACCAGAAGAATCAAATTAGACCACATATCTCCTTCCAAACTCTAAAAAATAAAAAATGGGTTTTGTTCAACAGTTGTTAAAGCTCCTCAAAGGACTCTTGATATTATGGGCTCCATTCAAACTTCACCCCTTTCTGAGTAAGCATTATCATGGATGAACCAATCCAAGAGAAATCTCAAATAAACTGCCTATAATACCCTTACAAGAACAAAAAAAATTATTTCAAAAACATTCTTTGACTGTTCTCATGAAATCACCACATTGATCTTCTTGGGGTCCACCAAAACCCCTTGCTCTGAGATCACATGGACCATAAATCTCACCTACCTAATCGAGAAGGAACACTTGGAAAACTTCACAAATATGTAATGATTCTGAAGGGTTCCTAGGACAATTATCTAAATTCCACTCCTACTCCTCTTCATTCCCAGAATAGACTAAGATATTGCCCACAAATACCACAACAAAAGTCAAGATACTAATGGAACACACTATTAATGTAACAACCCATGTATTTAAAGAATAATAATTTTTAATTTATATTAATATTTATGAATAATGTATTATTTTTACATTAAAGGGGATGCTTTTTCTGATATCATACTAAACACACAACAACAAGTTTCTTTGAAATCAAACATTGCACACAACTTTGAGTTATACTAAAAAACAATAATATATTATTATTTTAAATGGTAGTTAACACATAGCCATTATATTGGAGGGAAATAATAGAACTAACTAAAATATGATTTTATATTTTTTTTAAATGTCTTTACATTTATCCAATAAATTATAAAGGCTTAAAATAAGAATGAATTTAATTTTAAGAACGAAACACTCTAATATTTTTAAATGGTCATTTTACCGCCTTTTGATGGAGAACCTATTTTAAATATAGTTTTTGTCACTTTTATATGTTCTATTTGAAAAAAATAAAATTCTCCTTCATAAGAGGAATATAAAAATTTACTTTGTTTGAAAATTTGGTATTTTTTGACGAAATTTATATTTTAATGAACAATAAAAAATATTACATTTTTAAGTCAAAATTTCCTTTTAATCTAATTTATTTATATAGTTATATTGTGATTTTAATTAGTTTTAAAGTCTAATTGGATTATATGTTTATCATTTAATCCAATTTTTTCATTATATGTAATTTCACTTTTAAATTGGACATAAACACATGTTAGTCATTTAATAGTTATTATTTCTTAAAAACCCGTTTTTTGGTTTTTGACAACGGGAATTAATTTTAAATTAATTAATGAAAATTCAGTGTTTATAATTTATAAAAATGGATTCCATATTTGGAATCAGAAGTTCCAAATTGTGTGAATAGGTACCTTTTATTTTTGGAACTTATGAATAGTAACTTCTGTAATTATTTTATTTACCATGGTTAAAGGGTAAACCTATTAAATAAGGGTAAAAACAATATTATAATAATATAAAATTATCCTAAAACGTGTTCTAATATTATTGGATGATATATGTCCAACCATGGGAATATTTGGGTCGATTTTGGGAACCCATGGATCCACTTGTGTGTGATAGTGACCTTTTATAATTTTTAATTAAAAGAAAAGTGAAAAATAACATAAACATGTATCTTCTTACTAAAAATCATTTATATGGGGTTATATAAGTGATATATTCAAATATAAATAGCCATTGTAAATATAAAAACATTTCCTAGACCATGATATTTTATTTATAAATTTTATACATTAAATAAATAAATTTAATTTGACACAATGATGATATGGTGATTGCTTCATTAATGAAATTATTTAATAAATGATATTATAAATATTAAAATAAATGTAATTTGATTATTTTTATGCCATATAATAATTTTATGGATTATATTGACATATTATTTTTTATTTAATGCCTTTGTTCTGAAATAAATAAGTTTTTATGAATTTAACAAAAATTAATTACTTAATAGTGTCAAAATTGACATAAATGAGTTTTTAAAAAAATACTATTTTATTAAATGATATAATAGTCCTAAAAATCTAATATTCATCCAAATATCTTATATAATGTTAAAAATTTCATTAATTATCCATTCATGGTTTTCTTCGCGTTTTTTAGTTAATATAGTTACCATATATTATGAAAATGTAAGAAGACATGGTAAGAGTTAATGCTTTTAACTAATGGTTAAAGCTAAAAGATAAGGTTAATTTTGTGTCATAAAGTTTTTTTAAAACTTATTGGTTGAGAGTAAGTCGACCCAAAATCATATTATCTTTGAAATCAATGAGTTTTCGAACATTTTAAATCAAAAATAATTTTATAATAAAATAATACTTCAAAACATTCCTAAAGTGCCCTCCTCCCTCTTATAAAAGGGAATCAACTCTACCCATTTACTAACACATATAAATCCCCTTGTATCATCCAAATTCATCAAAAATAATCTTCCAATGTCACTCCCTTATTTATTTAATCCTTACCTTCGGTAGAAGGCAATTCAAGAAAGCCTTTTGACTCAAATCAAAAGAAGTTACCCGATTTAGAGGTAACATCTTTCCTCAAGTTCCCTTCCTTTATTTTACTTATCCACTCCCTATTCTATTATTATTCTTTTATTAAATAAAAAACAGTTTTCTCAATATACTAGGATGTTTTTATGATTAGTATTTGAAGTACACTTACACACACCTACATCTAATGGATACGAACATACTGTTTTTGTGTATGGAGAACTACTGCCTCATGAAACGATGATTGTTCAATTTTACCCTACCAAATCTCATGGTGTCCATTAAGATAGAACTTTATTTATATATGATATATATTATATTTATATTGTCTCTATTATTCTTTATTTTTTATTAAAAACATACCTTTATCCTTTCCATAATTTGTAAATATGATAATTTTATTTGAGGAAGTGCAGACTACTGCCCACTCAAAGTGATATGACTCATTCATGTGATACATGGAATGTATAAAGGATGGTATTAATGAACTTATGTAACATATATAAAATATGATATTATACTGTAATTATAATATACCTTTGTATCATTTAGTTTTCATTCACTTAAATATGAAAAATAAATGAAAGTAACATTCATGCGTACGTACGGCTTACCGTCACCATGAATGGTGCATTTCATTTATTATCTCTAAATTTTATGGACTATTATAAATACATATATACTTGATATATATGATACTTAAATCATGAATAATATTTTGGCGATGATGGAATTTTGACTACATGGTCAATTTACATCAAAAGAAGTTCATTTTTGACTCAAGTACCGACCATCGAAAAAATGACTGATATGAACTTAAATAATTATATAATTTTTATAACATGATGATAAGTAATGTTAAATAAATAATAAACTTGAAAAAGTTTCTAATTCAATTATAAATTAACCTAATTTTATTATTCATGAGTATAAAGAACGAATGGGATAAGTCAGACTCAAGGTAAGGGACTTTGTCTCAATCTCCTTTTATTGAGGCATATTTTTTATTTATACAAGAACTTATTTTATATAATTTATAATTTTACCCTTTTTATTTTAATTTAATTCAACTATTTTCAAAAGGAATATTTTGTTTTACGAAGTGTTTTTCTAAATGAAAAATTGAATGTTAATTTTTAACATACACGGTGACAACAACCTTTCTACTGTCACAAGTAATATTTTATATTTAGATTCTTTAACAAAGGATTAATGTTTTTAAAAGGAAAATAAATACCATATAACATTTTAAAATATTTTGGTTTTGAAAATGGTTTTCAGAAATCATTTATTATGTCAACATCTTGAAATGATATATTTTGATTACAATGTGGAAATATTATCTTTCATTTATGCTTGTTTTATGTGTTATGAATATGTTATGATTATTGGGAATTGTTTATGTATACAGGTGGTTACATGATAAAATAAGGGTGGGTGAGCCTGATATATCTCTCCAATGCATTGGGTAACGTGAAAGAGGTAAATTGTAATGTTTCTCCTAAGAAATTTAGGGAATATACTATGATGGGTATTTCAAACGTAACTCCCTATGTAGCTGTGAAAGCTAAAATATAAGTATGATATATATTCCACAAGTTTCCTTCATTATTTATTATTTCTATGTGTTATTCATAAATATTATGATTTCATGATTTATGTTAAAAATATCATGTTTTACAATTGGATATTATAATTTCTTTGGTCTGTATGTATTGATGGGATAATTTTTTATTTCCTTATTTTATAAACCTTACAAATATTTTTATGCTCATCCCAAGTTTTTGAAATATTTTCCATATGGTATAAGGAAGGTTAGGAGAAAGGAATAATTCATGAATATTTATATCAAGAAAATAATTTTTGTCTTATTTAAGGAGTTTTATTTTCCAAAAAAAATAGATAGAGAAGAAGTTTCTACTTTGTAATTTTTGATATGTAATAAAATAGTTATGGACTAACTCTATAAAACTATAAACCTAAAAATATCATCAATGTAGAATTCTTTACTTAACATAAGATTATGTAATATTTAAGGATGGTGCCTTATAGTTGGTATAAAATTCCAATTTCAACAACTTTAGGAGTTCGGATATTGTGAAATGAATATCCATAAATTATTTTTACTTTATGGTCAAATTGAAATGATATAGCATTTAAATATTACCATGTTTCTTTATCTAAGATATGTTTGTGGTCAGAATGGTTTTTTTGTAAAGGAAATAGGGAAACTATGAATTGACGACATCAAGAGGAAAACAACCTTCCAAATCAGAAACCTAAGATGGTCAGAATTAGAATTGAATAGTTTGTTGTTGTGATGGAATAATTGACTCAGGCTATAAAGAGTGGTTGTATCCATGAAAGAGATCATATAAATCAACCACAACAGAACATGTCAGTAGTTGAGCATTTCAAGAGCCAATATCCTCCATCATTCAGAGGATTATCTGACCCTATTCTAGATGAAGGGTGAATTAAAGTACTGGAAAATATTTTCAATGTTATGGGGTGTCCAAAATATTAAAAGGTTATTCTTACTGTTTACCATTTTGATGGTGAATCTGATCAGTGGTTGTCAATGGTTAAAAATATCAGGGATATTGAGAAGATTGATGCTCTTTATTGGGATGAATACTAAGGTATGTTTCCTGAAAAATATTTTCCTAAGGTGGTTCAACTTAGGATTGAAAAGAAATTCCTGTAATTGAGGTTGGAGGATGAATCAATGGCTGCTTATGAAGAAAAATTCACTCAACTAGAAAGGCATGCTCCAAATTTCATACGGGATCTTGATAGTAAAATCAATCATTTTTTACTCAGGATTAAATCCAAAGATTCAAATGTAATTAGCTTCTTATGAGTTCAAAATTTATGAAAAAACTTGTTTGATGTGTGGAGAAGGTGGAAATGGAGTTTTTCGACTGCTAGGTGTTCTTTGACAAACAATAGAATAAGAGGTCATGGTGGAAAATGAAAGGGAATAAATCTTCAAAAAAGTATGATGGTAAGAAACTTAAGATTAAAGTTTATGAAGATTGTTGTAAAAAGAACACTGGGGAATGCCTTTAGAATTCTGGTAAGTACATTCAATGTGGTAAAATGGGAAATAAGGCTCATAATTTGCCTAAAAAAGACCAGGGTACTGTTAATATAAAATATGATTTATAGTTAGTAAAATGTTTTAAGGGCAATGAAATGGGTCATTATGCAAATGAGAGCCTGATGAAGAACTAAAATGATGTAAATCAGCCATACTACAAATAGAATGGGGTGGTGAAATCATTTCCAACTACTTTAGTAGATGTTGGGCCATCAAATGAAGTAGTATCAGGTATATTTTATTTTTATTCAAATTATGACAATGTTATAATTTGTTTCTAGGTCTAAACATTCTTTCATTTTTGAGAAATTTTCTTGTAAATTTGGAATCACATCTCAAGATTTGAATCCTGAACATGTGGTAAAAACACCTGGAGGAAATTTTGAGTCAAAAAGAAATTATAAGAACCTTCCTATCCAGTGTGTGGAAAGAATCTACCTACAATCCTTATTGTTTTTCCTCTATTATAGTTTGATGTTATTTTGGTTATGGATTGGATTTCCATTTATCATGCTAAGAATGACTATAGAGATAAAGAGGTTTCATTTTAGAAATAATTTCAGTTTGTGTACAAAAATGAACCCTTAATTTTGATAACATATCAAGAAGCTGAGAAACTAGTAAAAGATGGAAATTAATGTTACCTTCCACATATTGTTGAAAAAAGGAACTATTTAGATTAATGACACACCACTAGTAAATGAGTATCTTGATGTTTTTCTTGACGAGTTTCCTAGTATAATACATGATTGGGAAGTTAAATTTACTGTTGAATTAGTTCCTGATGCTAATCTAATTTCAAAACCCTCTTATCGAATGTCTCAAATTGAAATTTTAGAGTTAAAGAAGCAATTGCATGAGTTATTAGATAAAATTTTCATTTGACCAAGAACATCACCATGGGGTGATCCTATCTTGTTTTGTTAAAAATAAATATGGTTAAATTTAGATTTTCATTGATTATAGAGCCTTGAATAATGTCATTATTAAGAAAAAGTATACTTTTCATCATATCGATGATTTGTTTGATCATCTTCAAGGAGCTTAGTATTTTTCGAAGATTGACTTGAGGTCGAAGTACCATCAGTTGAAATTAAATAAATTAGACATTCAAAAGACTGCATTTTGTACTAGATAAGGACATTATGAATCTATAGTTATGCCTTTTGGGTTAACCAATGTACATGGTGTATTCATGGATATTATGAATAAAATTTTCAATGAGTTCTTATATATGTTTGTGGTTGTGTTTATTGATGATATTTTTTTATATTCTAAAATTAAATAATAGCATGAAAGTAATTTAAGAGTTTTCATGCAAACTGTAAAAGAAAATAAATGATATGGGAAATTATGCAAGTTTGAGCTTTGGTTACAATAAATTTTGTTCCTTGGTCACATTGTTTCTAAATATGGAATAACTATTAATCATGTTAAAACAAAATTTATTGATTAATGGACAAGACCCACAAATATAACCAAGATTCATAGTTTTCTTGATTTAGCAGGTTATTACCAGAGGTTTTTTGATACTATTTCATAGTTATCTAGTCCACTGACCAAGTAAACTCGAAAAGGTGTTATGTTCATCTGGAAAAAAGAATGTGATGATTTTTTTTAGGAATTGAAAATAAGATTGGTGAATGCTCTAGTATTGGAACTGCCCTCCAGAAATAGTGAATTTGTTATCTATAGTGATGCTTCATTGAAAGGAATTGGTTGCGTCCTATTGCAGAATGATCAGGTAATTGCTTATGCTTCACGTCAGTTGAAAACTCATGAGTTAAACTACTCTACACATGATTTGAAATTAGATGTTGTTGTTTTTATTTTAAAAATTTGGAGGCATCATCTGTATGGAGTAAAATGTGAAATACATAATAACTATAAAATCTTTAAGTATCTATTCACTCAGAAACAATTAAACATGGGAAAAATAAGATGGATGGAATTAATCATGAATTATGATTGCATGATTCATTACCATCCATAAAAATAAAAAAAGGTGGATACCACTTTGAATCAAAAAAGTAATTCTACATTAACCATGTTAAATTTGGAACATGACCGTTTTATTAATGATTTGTTGAAATTTGGAATAGAAGTTATTAGTGTAGTAAATTACTCTGTTTTGTTTCAGGTTTCAGTATAATCATCTCTAGCAGACAGAATAAATCAAGCACATAAAGAAGACAATGAGTTGTAGAAAAAGGTAGAATTGGTTCCAAAGGGTATGTTACCAGAATTTAACACTAATAAAGATTGTGTTTTGAGGTTTAGAAGGAGTTTATGTGTGCCTTGTGATTCACAGTTGAAGAAATAGTTGTTATTTGAAGCTTATAGTTCTTCAGTTTCAGTTCATCCTCATAGTACTAAAATGTATATAGATCTTCAAGACTATTACTAGTGGGATGGAATGAAAAGTGATATTGTTTAATTTTCTAGGAAATGTTTGACTTGTCAAAAGGATAAAACAGAATGATAGTTACCGAAAGAGATGATTGATCCATTTCTAATTCCATAGTGGAAATGGAACAATATATCCATGGATGTTGTAGTGGGATTACCAATGAATTCTCAAGGTAATAATGCAATTTGGGTTATTGTTGATCGATTGACTAAATCTACCCATTTTATTTCTATTCAAGATAATATATTTCTAGATCAACTTTCTCGATTGTATATTAATGAGATAGATAGGTTACATGGAGTTAACCTCTCCATTGTATCTAATCGTGATCCCAAATTCACTTCTAACTTTTAGAAGGGCCTTCAGAAGTCATTGGGTACTGAATTAAATTTTAGTACAACTTTTCATCTGTAATAAGATGAGAAATCAGAACAAACAATTAAGACGTTGGAAGATAGGATACGTGATTGTTTAATAGATTACTATGAAAGTTGGGACCAATATCTTTCTTTGGTTGAGTTTTATTATAATAATAGTTTTCATTTCAATATAAATATGGCACCATTTGAAGCATTATATGGAAAGAGGTGTTGAACTCCTGCTTTTTGGGATGAAGTAGGTGAAAGAAAGTTGATGGGACCAAAATTGGTAGAAGAGATTGCAGAAAAAGTTTAGTTGATTTAGAAGAACTGGGGAACAACTCATAGTAGGTAGAAAAGTTATGCAGATAACCAGAGGATCTTTTTTATAAGGTAGGTTATCATGTCTTTCTCAAAGTTTCTCTAGGTAAAATTTTGATGTGTTTTGGTAAGAAGGGAAAGCTAATTCTAAGTTTAATTGGACCCTATAAAATCCTATAGAATGTTAGATCAACTGCCTATATAGTGGATTTACCTCCAAGTTTATCGTAGATACACAATGTTTTTCATGTTTCAATGTTGAGAAAGTATATGCTAGATACATACCATATTTTGAGTCTTGAGGTAGTTCAGTTGGAAGAGAATCTTTCTTATGAGGAACAACCGGTCAAGATTCTTGACCGTAGAGAGAAAGTGTTTCGGAATAATTTAATTCAGCAGGTAAAGGTTTTCTGGAAAAACTATATGGTTTAAGAGGCAACAGGGGAATCTAAAAATGTTATGAAGGATAAATACCCCCACTTATTTGATACGTGAATAGAATTGTGAGGATGCAATTCCCAAAAAGGGGAATGATGTAACAAACCAGGTATTTATAGAATAATACATTTTCATTTCTATTAATATTTATGAATAAGATATTATTTTTACATTAAAGGGGATTATTTTTCTAATAGAGTACTCAACACTCAATAATGAGTTTCTTTGAAATCTTACATTACACACAACTTTGAGTTATACTGAAAAATAATATAATAACATTAACTTTTCAAATGGAAGTTAATTCCTAGAAATTGTATTGGTGGGAAATAAAAGAACTAACTACAATATGATTATTCATGTTTGTTAAATTTAGCAACATTTATTCAATAAATTTTAGAGGCTTAAAATAAAAATGAATATGATTTTAAGCATGAAATACTCTAATATTTTAAAAAGTCATTTTATCTCCTTTGATGGTAAAACATTTTTAAATCTACTTTTGTCACTATTATATGTTCTATTTGAAAAAAAATGTTCTTTATAATAGGAAAATAAAAATTTACTTTGGTTGAAATTTTGGTATTTTTCTGATGAAATTAATATTTTAATGAATAGTGAAAAATACTACATTTTATGTCAAAATTACCTTTTAATATAATATATTTATATAGTTATATTATAATTATCATTGGTTTTAAAGTATAATTGGATTATATTTTTATCATTTAATCGAATTTTTATTATTTCAAGAAATTTATCTTTTAAATTTTACATAAAAACATGTCAATCTTTTGATAGTTATTACTTCTTAAAAACCTGATTTTTGGTTTTGATAATGGAAATTAATTTTAAATTAATTTTTGCAACTACTGTTTTTTGAATTTGAAAAAAAAAATATATTCTATATTTGGAATCATATGGTCCAAATTGTGTGAATAGGTACCTTTTTATTTTTAGACATTATGAATAGTAACTTTAGTAATTATTTTATTTATTATGGTTAAAGGGTAAATCTGGGAAATAAGGGTAAAAAAATAGTATTATAGTAATATAAAACTATAATAAAATGTGTTCTAATCCTATTTTATTATATATTTCTAACCATGGGCATCTTTGGATCTATTTGGGGACCCCATGGATTCACTTGGGTGTGATAGTGACCTTTAATTTTTTTTAAAATAATGAAAAGAGAAAAATAACATAAACATATAACTTCTTACTAAAAAAATTCTTATATGAGGTTATATAAGTGATATCTTTGACTATAAATATTCACCATAAATAGAACAAAATTACATACATTATGATATTTTAGTTATAATTTTTATAGATTAAATAAATAAATTTAATTATGACACAATGATGACGTAGTGATTGCTTCATTAATGAAAGATTAAAATAAATGATATTATAAATATTAAAATAAATGTAATTTGATTATTTTTATTCCATCCATGATTTTATGAAGGATACTGACATATTATCTTTGAGTTAATGTCTTTTTAATGAAGGAACCAAGCTTTTATGACTTTACCAAAAATCAATTACTTAATAGTGTCAAAATTGACATAAATGAGTTTTTAAAACAAATACTATTTTATTAAATGATATAATAGTAATAAAAATATAATACTTATCCACCTGACTTATATAATTTTAAAAATGTCTTCAATTATCCACTTATGGTTCTCTTGGAATTTTATAGTAAATATAGGTACTATATATTATGAAAATGTAAGAAGACATGGTAAGAGTTAATGTTTTTAAATAATTGTTAAAGATAACAAATAAGGTTAATTTTGTGACATAAACTTGTCTAAAACCTATTGGTTGAGATTATATCGACAAAATACCATCTTTCCATTGAAATAAATGAGTTTGGGACCTTTTGAAACCGAAAATCATTTTATAATAAAATAATAGTTCAAAACTTTCCTAAAGTGACCATCCTCCCTCTTATAAAAGGGAATCACCTCTACCCATTTAATCACATCCCTCAAGCCCCTTGTATCATAAAAATTATACTCATATAATATCTCAATAACCCTCTCTTAATCATGGAATCCTTTCCTTTGGATGAAGTCAATTCAAGAAAGCCTTTTGGGTTAAATCAAAAGAAGTTACCCGATTTAGAGGTAACGTATTCTCTCAAGTTCCTTTCCTTTATTTTCCTTATCCACTCCCTATTCTATTATTATTATTTTATTAAATAACAAAACTAGTATCCTAAATATACTAGTATGTTTTTATGTTATGTATTAGAACTACATTTACACACAACACCATCTAATGGATACAAACATACTATTTCTATGTACAATGAACTACTGCCTCACGAACTGATGATTGTTCAATTTTCCCATAAAACCTTTCACGGTTGAAATTATGATGGAAATTTATTTATATATGATTTATATTATATTTATATTGTCTATATTCTTCTGTATTTTTCATTTACATCATTCCTTTATGCTTTCCATAATGTGTAAATACGATAATTTCATTTGAGGAAGTGCGGACTACCGCCCCCTCAAAGTGATATGACTTGTTCATTCCATACAGGGAACATATAAAGGATAGAATTAATGAAATTATATAACGTATATAAAATATTATATTATACTGATATTATAATATAGCTTTTTATCATTTATTTTTCATTTCATTAATTACAAAAAATAAATGAAAGTAGCGTTCATGCGTATGTACAGCCTACCGTCTCCATGAACAGTGCAATTCATTTATTATCTCCAAATGTTATGAAATATTATAAATACATATATACTGTATATATATGAAATTTAAATCCTGAATAATATTCTGGTGATGATGGAATTTTGACTACATGGACAATTTACATCAAAACAAGTTCATTTTTGACTCAAGTACCGAACAACGACAAAAGGACTGATATGAACTTAAATAATTATGTAATTTTTATAAAATGATGATAAGTAATGTAAAATGAATAATAAAATTGAGAAAGTTTTGGAAGAAAGTATAAATTAACTTATTTTTATTATTCTGGAGTATAATGAACAAATGAGACAAGTCAGACTCAAGGTAAGGGATTTCATCTCAATATCCTTTCATTGTGGCATATTTTGGTTTATACATGACCTTGTTTTATACGGTGTATAATTATAAATTTTTATTTTAATTTAATTACATGGTTTTAAAAAGGAATCTTTTTTATGAATCATTTTACTAAACTACAATGGGAATGTTTCTTTTTAACGTATGCGGTGACAACAACCTTTCCCCAGCCACAAGTATTATCAGATATTTGGCTTCCTTAACAAGCCGTAACATTTTAAAAAGGAAAATAAATACCATATACCATTTTTAAAAATTTTGTTATTGAAAATTGTTTTTAGAAATCATTAATTATGTCAACATCTTGAAATTATATATTGTGATTGCAATGTAAAAATGTTATCTTTTCTTTATATTGGTTTTATGTGTTATGAATATGTTATGGTTCTTGGGAATTGTTTACGTATATGGGTGGTTTTATGATAAACCAAGTGTGGGTGAGCCCGAGATAGCTCTCTAATGTATTGGGTAACATGATGAATATAAATATTAATGTTTCTATTAAGGGATTTAGGGAATATAATGTGATGGGTATTCCAAATGTAACCCCCTATGTTTTTGTGAAAGCTACAATGTAAGTAAGTATGTTATGACACATGAGCCTCAGCCCAGTTGGTGAGGTATCGTTAAGTTCATCCATAAGACCCAGGTTTAAAACTAGGCAGAGGGATATTTCTGGGGGCACTGTAGCAGTACTATAGTAGGCACTATAGCAGAACTGTAGACTGTCCGGGTACTGTAGCAGAATTGTATAATGCAGCAGAACTGTACATTGTGCGGGTACTGCAGCAGGCACTATATCAGTTACTGTAGTAGGTACTGTTCGGTATTGTAGTAGTTGTAACTATTCATCTTGGGCCACCAGTTTGGGCTTGGAGTCCTTAAGGCTTTCGGGCCACCCAGGCCTTCGGGTCAGTAGGTCTTTCAGGCCACCATTAAGGCCTTCAGGCTACCTCAAGGCCTTCGGGCCATATGATGTTGCCCCAAACACACTACAAAAAAAGGAGCAGCCCCAGAAGAGGATTCAGAGTAGGTGCAGTCACTAGAGTAGAACCAAATAGATTTGTCACAATGAGAGGGTATGGCTATGCCATTAGGACCAGCCTATGCTTGCACGTGAAGCCTAGCCAGATGACCATACGAAGGTGGGGAGATACTATCATGATGTAGATTTTGGGGAGGGGTAGTTCCTTGTAGATAGTCTGGTTAATTCCCTAAGACCTTTGGGTCATGTAATCTCCTAAGCCTACATGACATGTAATCTCTAAGACTACGAGCCTTGTAATGGTTTCCCATCATCCCTTGAAAGGGGGGTTATCAAAAATCAATAAAAAGGAAGGCCTTCGGGCCATTCGGTCCATGTATGTTATGGATGCAATAAGTAACCTTTATAATTTATGATTCCTATGTGTTATTCATAAATCTTATGATTTCATTATGAATGTTAAAGAGACTATGTTTTATTATTGAAAAGTGTGATTTCATTGATTTGTATGTATTGATGGGCTAATGTTTTCTTTCCTTATTTTATAATCCGTAATGAGATTTTTATACTCATGCTAAGTTTTTGAAATGTTTTTTCATAGGGTATAAGGATGTGTAAGAGAAAAAAAGTATTCAAGAAGATTTATATCAATAAAATAATTCTTGTTTTATTTAAGGAGTTTTATTTTTGGGAAAAAATTGAATAGAGAATAAGTGTCAAATTTTTAATTTTTGAGATGTAATGTAATAGGTATGGCCTAATTCTCTAAAACTATAATCCTAAAAAGACCATAAATGTCAAATTATTAGATTAACTCAAGATTATGTAATGCCTAAGGTTGGATCCTTATAATTAATGAGTTCCATAATAACCAATAGATCATTTTACAACTTGAAATGCATGACCTTGTACTCAAAATGGTTGTACCTACTTTGGAAGGTTGTTTTTGGAATATTTTCCTCTCTAACTCTAACTTCATCATACCCAAAATGTATATCAATATTGGAAGTCCATCTTTCCCCCTTAATCTGATCTAAAATTGTATCAATTTGAGGAAAATGTTAGTTGTTCTTAATTGTTACCTTATTATGAATTTCGGTAATCAATGTACAACCAGAGAGATCTATTATACGTTTTTCACAAATAGAACTTGGGTGGACCAAGGTTAGACACTCGGAAAAATTAATCCTTGGATTACAAATCATCTAGATATACCTTTAATTATATCAACTCAGTGGGGTCTATATGGTATGAGGGAAGAGATATCAACTGTATTCCTAGCACCAAGTCAATGGTGAAATCCATATCCCACTCCAGCGGAAAACCAGAAAAATCATCTGGGAATAAATTTGGGAACTCATCCACCACAGGTGGTAATCTAACTTTAATAGAAACATCATAATCCTACAACATTAGTGATGAGATATGAGAAACAATATTTCCCAACTCCAAAAGTGGAGGTCTAGCACGTCCTGACCAAGGATCCCATTCACCTAGAAAAAATTGGGTACTACTATCAGGTTCTACAAAACATTCTTGCAATCGATAACATTTGATGTGAACTTGGAAACATACCATCCAATCCATAATAATTATCACATGAAATAACTCCATATCTAAAACCAAAAAATACCATTCCAACTTGACTCCTGACATAGTTAGTGCAAAAGAGGGACACCTGAGACCCTTCTCTTTCTTCTTATCGAGCAGTGTTTCTAACTCCATTGAATACAACATATGGTTTGTTGGGAGCTTTAACAAATCAAAAAGGTGGGAAGAAATTAAAGAAACCAAAGCACTAGTATAAAACAAAAAATAAATAAATACAATGTAATAATAATGGTAACTCAAACAATTATAGGCCCTGCTTTCAATTCCACTGGAACTCGATCCACCACACAGAGTTGGCTCATCTCAGACTGAGCCTGAGAATGTCCCCTAGCCTGCAAATCTTCCCTAAACTGGCTCTACCCAGATAATGATACAACCCTATCTGCAAGACCTCCAAACTGAGAACCCAATTTCCTAGATGTTTTTGACCAGTCTTTCATCCATTTGGAAGCCACAAACCCTACACTACTTTAATATGGGTGCACCATTCTGAAAATATCAGGGAAAGTGCCCCATAACTCTACATAGATGAAAATACATGGGTACAGAATAACATGTAGGTTGAATGATCTATGCCTTCCCAAATTGATGGCACACGACCGAACCAGTGTCAAACGATATAGAGGAAGACATTCATGAAGGATAACCTGAACTACCATCTCCCTTCTTCCCCTGCTCATCCCACTTCCTCTTCTTCTCAAATGAACTGCCACTGCCCACTAATGATACTAATTCATATAAACAATACTTTCTTCCATGATAAATTTCTACTATCATGGAATGATCAACCACTTCCACATATATCTTTAGTGGTAAAAATAAAACATTGGATCATATTTCTGGCTACAAACCCATCTCAAAATTCTGATCCTTCATCTGCTCATTAGTAACGATCTTGAGTGCATACCTGAATAACTATGAAAAGTAGTTAGCATACACTATCATGAACTAGTATCTATGGATAATCTCTATAAATTCCCATGACCTGATGAATTCCAAAATCTCAGGACAATACTACTCATTTAAGATAACCTTGAAATCTTTCCATCTCATCTACTCATGCTTCCAAGCTTGCACCACCAAGTCCCACCACATTCGACTGGGGCCTTCCAATATGAATGAAGAAAACAATAATCTAACTACTTCAAGAGTATCAAGAAATTATAACACTATATATACCTTCCCTATTCACTCATCTTCTTCTTACAGTTTCATGCTACCTCGAAAAGAAGGAGTCTTGTTCTTGAAGAACTCCTAAGCCTTGTGCTTTCTAGGACCTGGTTCAAATTCTCTAACCTAAGTTGGACCATAGCCCAATCCTTATCCCAAATATCAGATTGCCCTAACCATAGCTTCAAATAACCTCCAATCAACTAGTGAGGGAGAACTCTCTCCTGCCTCTTCCCACAGTTGCACATGAATTCTTCAAGGAGGCATTTTAATACAATAAGCAATAACCAAAATGAAGAATCATCAACACATGCTATGAAAATTTTAAGCAAAAACAAAAAATATAAAACACTTCCATGAATCAAAACACAACCAAATCTATCATAATAAAAAGGTAAACCAAACCACTCCACCCCCACTAGAGTCCATGTACAGTCTGCAGTCTCTACGTCTCACCGGGAGGAGAATTCAAACCAAATCCAAACAAGCCATGGTGACTCAAGTCCAGTAATAAGGTGTATTGGCTAGACACCCCACTCATAATTAGAACCTCATGCCTCAAAAATCCAAGCTTCTATCTATCTAGACTATTTTCCAAATAACTTTCCCCAAAAAGATTATAACCTGGATCTGATGCCATTTTTTCACATACTAAGACAGAGTTCCATCCAACTCGACACTCGACCCGATCTGTGCCATGGCCTGAAAGGAATTCTCAATCCACCCAAACTATAAATTAGTTCCTAGTTATCAATAACAATCTTTGTGAATGGTTTAACCCATCAATATAATCATTTTCTAAGAAGGTGGTGCCTTGGTCAAAGACCAAAGCACAAAATATATTATTAAAACAAGGCATCACATGAGTCTAAAAGACAATATTATTTGACAATATCTGTCATAAAGGGGAATTAAATAAACATGGAGGTCATCAAACCATGTGGTGACATGGTTGAAACCTATATTTTCAAGACCATCCTCCACTATATTCGCTTCATGAAAGGCATGCATAATGATGTAGTTGAATTCCATGAGCGAATGAATACAGTCCATCCAGTATGCTGTTAGAGGTGACACAAGGTGCATAAAACCATTCCAAATAGATTGAATGATGGTAGTTGAGTCCCTTTCAGTCTAGATGTTGTTCCAAACATGTTTCCTGGTGTAGGAGATAAAATAGATCATGCTTATCATTTTAACCTCAAAATCCATGGAGATTTCACAAGTGCCATAGAAACATCCATGAATCTTCCCAGAGTGATTTCTAAGAATATCACCTCAACCTAAAGGGACCATGTGGCCTTTCTAAGAACTGTACCCATCAATATAATCATAAATAACCAAAAATAATAATTATATAAATAATAAATAACCATAACCAAATGAGGCACAACAATTTTCTAATTAAAATTTTATAACTTTAACCAAAAACCAAAAGTGATACAATAGAATGGGAACAAAAAAAACTATCCCAAAAATCTCTATGCAATAAGAGGGACCTCACCCTCAAGATACCACAAAACAAATCCTACAAGAAGTGGAACACTAGAAACCAGATCCACCATCACCACCCTGATATATCTTTCATTTACCTAGGTCATACATAAAAACGTGTACATACACAAAAAGGTATATGTAGTGTGTCAACCAAATCATAGTAGGGTGAAACCCAAAACAGAAGATTCTATGTTATAACATTAGAAGACAAATCAATATGCATATTTCCATAAGAATATTTGAAACATTTCCAAGAAAACATTTTATGGAAAACTTTATTAAGAAACACTTTTAATGGATTTTTTTCACAAATAATATTGCTTCAAATAGAAAAGTACACAAGTTATACTATAAACTAAAATTGGAACCGCATCCCATAAGCATCATGTCATAACAGATCACTGTGAGAAAATTACTATAGGTAACTAACATAAGTGGGACCCTATGAACATATTACCTCTATGACCAAAATCCTCCAACTCAATTACCAACAATGTTCTTTTGCACGAAACATTAGAGAGGATGTTGTAAAAATTTCTAGTGGTCCAACAATATCCTCATGATTGAGACACTAGAGAGTGTACAATCTAAAGATCCAGTGTTCTTCGATCATATCACATGGTTAGTCAGTTTTATAATCGCTAATTTTGTAATATAAATCTGATCCTTGACCACTTCTGAATCAATAAGCGTACTAGTTCAAGTTCACTGACCAAAATACCCATGATTACCTTTGTTCTCAAATTATATTTCACATATCACATAAATTAAAATTTCAAATAAATTTTCCAAGAATCACAAGAACATAATGAAATCACCACTTTTATATTTTTGATAATTCACCATTTTCATATTGATCCAATGATCAAAGCTCACATGGAAACCATCACTTTACATAAACAAAACTGCTTTCCATTTCACATGCACACCAAATCCAATTGGAGATACATTTCACACCACTTGAAACATTTATGAAAATCCATTTAGATACACCACAAGGAAACTCATGGAATCCAACCATTTTCTATAGGAAAATCCCCTTTCAAAATCATACCCACATCAAGACCATTTTTATAACATGATTCACAATTCAAAGATTAATTTAAGTTGTATAAAAAAGATTCCAACATGAAATGAAAACCCATTTTCCTTGGAAAATCCACTTCCAACACATTTTCACATTTAAATATCTTTGAAAACACATTTCACACCTTTCACAAAAGGCATGAAAACACATTTGGGAAACACCACAACAAAACACTCATGAAATATAACCATTTTTATTTCAAAAATTCATTTCCATCACATGTGCATCATAAAACCTTTCAAAAACATATTTCTCACCACAAAAATAATCCAAAGAACACATTTAAGAAACCAAGAAAGCATATCAAAATCATCTAATAATATAAAATGATGGATCCACCTACCTCACACTTGAAAACTTTCATAAATTAGTGCGAAATAATAACCACACCTCCAAAATCCCCTATAAAGGAAAGATAAAAAATAATCATCAATATTTTCCCCAACAACACAATGTAAAACCCTTTTTAGGGAAAACATCCCACTATAAAATAGGAACACAAGAAAGAGGGAAGAAGAACCCTATAAATATGGATAAATCAAGAGAAAAAGAGCTTAATTGATGTTTCCTGTAAGAATCAGGGTCAAAACCACCCAAGGATTAAGATTAAAATGCTTTAATAAATCTTGTAAAAATATCCCATGGAAAAAAATAATGAATGGGGTAGACGAGAGGTGTTTTAGGGTTAAGATCAATGAGAGAACATAGGTAATTTTTCATTTTTTAAGGACCTGGGAATATTTTTTGGTATTCCTGCAATGTTTTACAACCGTGCGGCAACTGTGAATCCCTAAATATTTAAGAGGAACATGCTTCATAGTTTTCTTACACGGTTAGAAAAATCATACACCAACCATGTGTTCACCAACATCCAAAAATTAATTTTGATGCACAGTTTCTTGGGCAAGGGCGCACGGTTTTCTTAACCATCTGACACCTACTGCAAAGCCCAAAATATCTATTTTTAATCAAAATATCATGGGGAAAATATGGGATAAAACCAAACAAAAAATAAAAAAAATATCACCTCAAATAAAAAATATGTATGTGACAAGAACAATAAACATGATATAAGTTATTTATATTAATATTTAATTCTTTGAATACACATATAATCTAATGTAAAAAAGTAGTTAGTTCTAGGATACCAACTCTGATAGACTCCCTCTTACACTACATCCAACCACTAATTATTGGTTAGTTCTCATATGTTAAACATGCTTCTAATGAGTATGGATATTGATATTGGGCCTATTATGTTTCTAAAAAGAGGTTTGGTAAAAGAACATGTATGTATGGAGAATATTCTTACTACAACATTATTACCTTGAGAAAATCCTTCATGTAGTGATATAATTGATAAACCAACTTTTGTTACCATGTTAGTGTCTTAACACCCTAACTAAGTCCATAGTCAAATTTTATCATAATAATGATAAAGATTTTATTTTGATATAACCCATAATCAAAATAAAAAATTTCTAAACTACTACTTAAGATACAATAGAATCCGCAACATACATAGATATTGTAGATATTGAAACCACTAGTTGTAGTAAGTTTTTCTTACATATTATCTTATTATTTTTTTATACATGGTCAAATTGAAAAAAGTGAATAAAATGATCAATTCCCTTGATCATAAGTTTTCCCACTTCTCTTGACCCCAAGAACTCATCTAGATCAACTTTTCTAATTAGTTTTAGATAGTTTTAACTGCAAGTTGATGTAGGCATATTGGGTCTATTTGATATTCACCTATTATGAATTATGAATTATTGTTATCAAAATTCAATACATATCATGGAATATTGAATGAATTATTAGTACACAATGATGTGAAATTATTTTAATCTCAATAGTATATTTTTATTCCCATGCATGTTCTATTTAAAGGATTATATGCCTACAAAAAAATGTTCTTGAATTTCTTTGACTTTTATTTTTCAACAATTTACTAATATATTAACTATTAAAAGATTCAGAAAACCCATGGATCTTATTATGTAGATTTTGTTCCATAGAACATAGTTTATACTTTAAGTCATACTTTGAGAAATTTAATTCCTTAGTCTTTATAAAATGTTAAGACAGATTAATTTCTTTCAATATGTTATCAACATATCTATCTTAAAAAATTATAGCACTCACACTAACTTTTTAGAGACACATCTCACTCATTCATTTCCAAAAAAATATTCTATGATCACTATACATGAATTATTCATAAATTAATTTATGTAATCTATATTTCTCATTGGTATTTATTGATGTCATATACCATTTCTAGTTATAACTTTTAGGCAGATACCACAATATCTCTTTTTTGGTCATGTGATATAGACCCCATTCATAAAGATTCATCTAAATGAGATGTAAATTAATATCAATACACGAATATGATGATCATAGAATAAGATTTTACAATATGAATTCAAAATGATTTTAGTAATGATGATTAGTGCATATGTTTTATCATAAACTAGATCTTCCAATAATCAATCATGCTTTATTGGTAGAATCTTGTTCTAACCACTTAAAATATACTGAAAGTAGTTTTTATTTGGGTATAGAACATTCTGATTCTTATTTCTAATATATATAAAAAACATATAAAAATAAATATATTTTTTTTTGTAAAATTTATATAAATCCTAATGAATTACTATAATTTCAAACTTACACATTCTTGTTATACTGCTTATGTGTTTTCATCAACTAGTTATCCCTCTTTATTTATATATGAATCCGTCCATAGCATATAAAGTGGGATGGAATTGGATTCATATTTTGATTCATAAATCTTCATTTAAACAAAGGAACATATTTTTTTCATATCACATAAAATATTTACTATAGTTTTAAAAATAAATACAATTTTATTTTCAAGTGAATAGTACACATACTTACTTTCCCATAGGGGAACATTGGTTTTACTGCATATGTTTATATTCATCACTCTTTAATTGTTTCTTAAGTTAAATTTTTTCTATCAAAGTGGATGAAATAAATAATTCAAAATAAAATATTTTTCAACATAATTCAACTAAAAATATTTCTTATTATAATGACTAATAAAATCGTTCTATGTATCCTATTTTATAATGTGTGCATACATAACTGGTGGGAATGGATTTACTTTATCCTAAAAATCCCTAAGATGATTCTTTATTAGATGTTTCTAGTAGCCTATATGAGATTTTATTGTATCCATTAAGATATATCTCTTATATAAATCATCTAAAATAAATAAATAAATCCTGCAGGGTATAATGAAAATTAAATCAACGTCTCATAATATAATTTTTTTAATAAAATAGAGAAACCATATCATAACATTACCTTAATATCTTCCCAAAGGGTTTCATTAAATAAAGGAAAGACATGGTTCAACGTATCTATATCAATTGGAACATTAATTATCATTGTGAGACAACTATAACTAAAGAACATTGACTTTTTTGGGGTCAACATTTTGGGTGCATTGATTTCAACCAACCTAAAATTTTATACAATTATTCCTTGCCTTGAGGATTTTATTTAAAATAGTGATGTTGTGTTTTTCTTGTTTTTTTCAAATTTTTTTTATTGATCCTTTGATAATTATGAAGTTTTAACATCAACCATATGTTCTTCCTTTGGATTTGTAACATCATCATGTGAAGAAGTCATTATCTATATGAGTAGTCAAAAATATAATTTATATTATGTAAATGTAGTTGAGAAAACATCATATTATGAGTAAAAGTATAGTATATTAAAAAAATTAACCTTCTCGTTGAACTCTCTATTTTTTATTTAAAGGTTAAAGGGATTTGGATCCTCTAGTGAGTATCCAAATCCCATCTTTGTGGTCCCCTATATTATACAAGGAATTTTCTACACTGGGAATGCTTTGAAATAATTATGATATCCCAATAAAAGGACCATCTTCAATTTAATACTCATCTGACCCTACAGTTGTTTTAGCCACCAATAGAAAAATTAAAAAATTCTTATTTTCTGGATCTGAAACATAATATTCCTGCACTACTTGTGATTCAATTATTTATGGATCTTCCTTATACCCTTCCACACTATAATTCACCATCATGAATCCAAATTCATAAACTTTCACTACACTAATATTTTCAACCCATTTGCAATGGAAAATAGACACTTGAATCATTTTATAATTCAAATCATATATCTTTTAGATTATTCTAGAATATTACATATTCAATTAAATTGAATTTATATCCTTGAAACTAAATATGTGCATCAATTCCTCCACAATTGTAAATCTTGAATTTTTCATCATAGAACATTTATATTATTCCATTTTATATATTGTATAATCATTAATTAAAAATCTAGTGTAAGATATAAAATTTACATTTCATCCTCTAGATACCCATAGAAGTTGTTCAACAATGGAATTTAGATCTTTAAATAACTATTTATAAATATGATCTTAGAACCATCCTATAAACAGTTGATTATGTGTATTTTATTTCGATTATATATCCATTTACGGATTCAGATGTCTAAGAATTACTTTTGGGGATTTAATGTAAGGATCAAACTATAAACTATTCTGTATAATGTAAAGGTGATCTTACTCCTGAAATTTTATGGTAATTGTAACAACATTTATTCCAAAAATATTTTATCCCATAAGCCATCCATTGTGGCTAGGATTTGGGAGGCTGATGCTATTAACTTCTGATAGGTAATCAGTATATAATTCAAAAGATTCTTAAAAAATATATCAATCTTCAATACAACCATCTTTCGTACTTTGATTCTTGATATACCCTTTCAAAATCTCAATATATCATTCAATGGGGTATATCCATATGTAATGAAAATATCCCATATATCAGGTTAACCATTATATCAAATAATTATGATGGTAAGAACATATCTAATTCACATAATATAATTTCAATCTCTTATTCATTATTGGAAAATTCATTAGGTATATAAATTTAGTGCATATAGATTTGATAAAGAAGAAAATTCTGGTTAACTTATGTCATACATTTTTAGAAAGAATGAAACATAAAGCAAGGACAAAAAATTTAGCATCAAAATATGAAGTTCATGTGATTTTAAAATTTGTAACTTCAAATTAATCATTGACATGTAATTATAGATATTTGATGAATACCCCAATGTAACTTTTAAACCATTAATGAAATTTAAAAAATGAATTTTGTGTTTTCTGGATATACTGTAAGCAATTAGAGTAGGAAAAATATACCTTTCAACCTTCATTGGTACCAACTATTTCCTTATCCATGTGTCAATCATGTCCAACATAGCCTTGGTGCCATATTTTGTTTTTGTTAGGAATATTTAGTAAAATGCCAATAACAATATCAAATACATTTTTTTCTTTATGTAAGTCATCAAGAAAATGTCTGACATAAAAAAAATTCTAGTATGGTAATTCAAAGAAAATTGATCTCTTTTTCTAACATGATTTCATAAGGTTTTTCAAAAAAAGGTTTACCGAAAATAGTGTGAATATATTTTAATTTCAGGAAAATTTGATCACCCATTAGTGGAGATAGTGTTGTACCTTTTTCTGTATTCTCATCAAATATTGTCATCCAGGATCGATATTTATGTCATCAAGGTAAAAATTTATAATTCCCTAAAAAAATTATCTTAGAAGAATGTTTTAACTGAACTAAGTGCATGAATTCTTCACAAATGGGACACCCCAACATTCCTTTAATGCTATAGTCTAAAAAATTTCTATAATCAAGAAATTCATTTACCATCTCATCTAAAATGGATCTCAATGGAAATTCATCCCTTCTATGAGCATCTTAAAATATAACACATGTATACCACATCAATTTTAGATATTTTATTTAAGGATCCAAATAAAAATATATATCATTACTAGGCTGTTTTGCTCTAGATATTAGTAGATAAAAAATAATGTATTTGTGCTTCATACATAACCATGGTGAAAAGTTATAATTTACCAATATAACTGGACTTGTATTGTGAGTACTACTCTATACACCAAAAGGATTTATTCCATCTATAAATAATATAACAGAGGTTTCTAGACTCATTTCTGAATTTAGGATACTCATAATAAATTTTCTTATACTAAGGAGAGTATATTGGAAGATGTAGTTTCCCATATTGAATTATTTTATTTTTATTCCTTTCAAATTGTCCTGTGGTTTCCTATGGAATTATAAGAAATTACCATGCATATTTTTAGGGACTCAATTCGTATTTCTTATATAAATTCACACCACACTTTGGTAATTTTATGAGTGATTCATGGTTCTTAAAAACTAATATGAATCATTTGGATAAGCATCTATTTTTTCATAGATCATTCCCATTTAACATAGCATTAAATTAGCATCATATATTCGATATGGAAGTTCATTTTCTTCTAGTAGCATATCATTTATAAGGCCAAGTAGTTTTATAAAATTGGTATCACTCCATCCACTTATTGATTTCAAATTATATAACTTTAATACAACTAAAAATGTTGTACATTTAGTATAATAATCATACAACGATCTCAATGCATAACTATTTAACTTTTCAAACAACTTTGAACAATCATTAATGTCATATTAAATTTCCATTTAAATTTATCTATATGATCTCCATCATCATTTATAATGGTATTCATACCAATTAACACATAAAATGCTATATCATCCAAATTTGTGCGTACATTCATTTTCTCCACATTTTTAGTCTAATATTTATAGATATGATATATATTTCATGATAAATCAAATGTCATTTGAACTATTATAGGATAATTTTTCTTGAATAATAATAATGTAAAAATGGAAAAAGGATTTGTGAAGGTTCATAAGCATGATCCATTGAAAACATTATAAACTATTTAACTCCATCTTCATAATATTATTTCATATGATTAGAATTCATTCATATTCAATTCATATCCATCCCATTAGGTTTATAAAATATTCATTTTTTATAAAAAAAATAAATACTCATAAGATATTCATAATGAAATGAGAAACTGATAGATAATTATAACAAGGGAACCCAACATTTGAATGTCATTGGTGATCATTACTAACAAGCTATCTTTTTACACAAGGGTGAAATGAAAACAAACAACCTAGGGTAAACATGTGGATATTGATCCAGGTTCTTGATTTGATATTATATGGGATAAAAGGTGGTAATTCTAGGAAGGTTTCACTAACCTTTCTGGGTGGAAGTCTAATAAGAGGAAGTATTTGATGTTTATTCATTGATTCACCTGGTAGTTGGTGTGTCAGGTGGTGTTTCATTGAAAAGGTCCTTAGAAACCAAATTTTACAATCTTTTATCACAAGATGAAAAAATTAGATTCAACACTAATTGAATAAGTGTCCCAATGAGATCAACAAAAATCCTCATCTCAAACTACTTATTGGAGTATAAACCCAAATACCTAGGATCACCTGAAAACAAAACCCAGCCTCAGTGGAACCAATAGAGAGAATAAACTCTAAAAAGTGTCAAAGTAAAAATTGGGAATGATGTTTAAAAAAATGAAAGAAGATATGGATGTTTTGAATGCTAGTAATGATACAAATTTAAATCGTGAAGGGTGGTCTGAGTGTAATATAAAATAGTGTTTTGGGAGTCCCCATAACAGGGACTAGGATTTAAATAAAATTTTGGTCTATCTTAATGGGATGGACTAATAAATTATTCTGAAAAAAAGATCAAAATATTAATGATTTAAAAAAAATACAATGTTGGTTAGAATGAATGAATGTGGGGAAAATAGAAAGAACACATTGAAAAGAAATACCCACTTACTAATAGGAACTGGGGTTGAAATGAATACAATCATTCTAATGATAGAAATATATTCCCCATATAATGATATATAATAGATATAATATTTAATGATCATGTTTTGAAATTAAAATATTTCAATATTTTTACCATATTTCATAAATTTAATGTAAATAATTTTATAAAATTTTAATAGTGATTTGAAATTTTAAACAAAAAATAAATGTAAAAATTTATTTTAGGAATAGTTATAATCCTCAATCTATTTAATGAATCCAAATGAGAAGCATTAGTTGAGTGGATGGTCATGCTATAAATATATCCTCAACCCCCTATTTTTATTGTTTACCTTCCCAAAACACATATCTATATTATCATTAGTGCAATATATGATTTATATCCTGAGATTCTGTGATATTCTATAAACCTTTCCCAAAAAAGTTAGTGCACTAAAAAATAGATGGATGTTTTCAGTATGGCCATAGATAAAAGGAAGAAATGTGGTAAAATGAAATATTTATCATTGGGCATCCATTTAAAAAAATTCTTATCATAATTTGATCTGTTAATGAATTTAGTGAATAGGAAAATTCCACCTGGTCTAAGTGAAATCCATTAGAATATCATCAAGAGATTCTATACATTTTCTAAAAAAACATATAGTTTTTCCTCAAGAAAATTATTCACATTGACATATATTAAATTAAAGTAATGAATTTTACGATTTTAGAAAAGATGTTTGATGCATTTTGTGAGAATCCTTTTGGATGTTAAAGTCAACACATATCAAAAAATATTTTATAAATATTGGGTAGTGTTTGGGAAGATAAATCTTATATGTAATTATATAAAAATATTTAAGAAATGTAAAATCATAAATATCCCAATTAAAATAAATAAATTATTTAAAATTTATTATAGGAATTCCATGTTTAATTTAAGGGAGACACAAATATAGTAAAAATAAATTATATCGGTATATTAGGAGTCCAAAATGGATTGATGCATCATTGAAACCATACCAAGGTATTAATGTAGAGAGTTGTTTTATTTTAAAATCAATTTATAAAAATATTTATATATATTATGTACATTCTGTGTCTTATTTATTCTATACAATTTGATAAGGGAAGAGGAAAACAAAAAACAACACCATATTTCAAATTAAATAGTTTGATAGGGGAGATAGATTTTAATCCCTCAAAATCATCTCATTTCCCCCAGAATCATCCCTACCAAAAAACATATAAGAAAGGGATATCATAGGTGGCTACATGCTGTGGTTCCAGGTATGCGTAGGGGAGGTGACGTGTTTTGAGGAAAATATAAAGACACTAATAAACAACAGAGGAGTAAAAATAATAACATTCCTTAGGTTTTGAGAGTCTTGATTAATCTGAAAAGGTTGGGGGGAGGAAGGTGGGCTTCCATGAGTGATTTAATGGGGTAAGAGAGTTCGGTTCAATTAGGGATAAATTTATAAGATCAAGTAGAGTTCAATCATTATTTTTAGCACTAATAAAGATAGCTTTTATCCATGATTTATTTTACTACCCTGATAAATATAGGTCTTTATTAGTGCTATAAAAGCACTGATTTAGGTACTATCTTTATTAACAATAAAAAATCACTAATAAAAACTTATATAATGAATATTAAATAATATAATTAATATAATTACATTTTTTAAATATATATAATTATAAATAATTATAGATTTATATAATTATAAATAAATATTTATATAATTATAAAAAAATTTAAAGATGTGTAAAAATATATTTATAAATATAATTATAAATAGATCTAAGTATATATAATTATAAAAAAATAATTATTTATATACTTATAAATATATTAAAATAATTGTAAATATGTATTTATAAATATAATTATAGATATATATTTATAATTATAATTATAAATAAATATATTTTTAAATATTTTTATAAATATTTTTATATAATTATAAATATATTTATATACATTTATAAATATATAATTATAAATAGAACAAATATTTTTATTATTGATATATAATTATTATAATATTATAAAAAATTAATTATAAATATATAAATTATTTTATCAAAATAATAATAAATATTTATTTATAATTATAAATATATAATTTTATAAATATAGTAAATATAAATTTATTAATATATTTCTTTATAAATATAAATATATTTTTTACAAATATTTTTTATAAATATATTTTTAACATTATTAATGAATAAATAATCTTAAATGCCTGAATGTTAAAAATAAATGAAATTGAAGAACGAAAAATGAATAGACTTTAAAAATATTAAAAAATTGGATAAGTTTTATTTATTATAAAAACTATTAAAAAAAATAAATAGGGATATATATTAAAATGAAGATGAATAAATATTGAAAATATTAAAACCTAAAAAATAAAAATACATAAATAAATATTAGAATATGATGAAATTCCAAAAATATAAAAAATATAAAATATAAAATATAAAAAAAAATATTAATATAAATAATGTCAAAAATTAATAAATACAATTTATTAATTAAAAACATAATATATTAAATATATTACATTATTAATGAAATTTTAAAATGAATATTAAAATTTGAATAAATTACACACACACACATATATATATACGTGTGTTTTTATATAAGACTTCATTAATTACATAAATGTGTGTGTGAAATTAATGTATGTATATATATATGTGTGTGTGTGTGTGTGTGTAACACAAGTTTGATATATATTTTTTTGAATAAGTGATGCATGGACACTTTATTTATAATAAAAAAGAATGTACATGAAGAAAATATAAGAACAAGGTGGCATAAAGTACCCAAAAAAATAGAAAAAAACATATCACTTGCATTTCCCTCTAAAACCTATGTTCATAGGGAATCAACCTCTTCCCCATGGATGTCACCCTTGACTCTATGTTTTGGCCTTTTGAGGCGGCTCATGATCCTCATCTGAAGACAATCAGTGTCCTCTGAGATGGTCTAAATCATAAATTTCAATGATAGATTAAAATATTCCACCCATGTATTGTCTTGTAAACTTTTCTAAAGGTTAATGGACCACAATTTCATGACTGTGAGGTAGTCCTTCAAGCCCAAAACTTATATTTCCAGTTTGGAAAAGAGAATCTCAACCTGTGAGTCAAACCAATTATATGCACCTTCCCTAAGATCTTTGGGTAACCTTTCACATTCTTGATCCTCTAATAGAATATTAAAATTAGAATTGAAAGCTATTACTTCAGCACATTCTTAGTTAGAATCCTTAACAAAGGAGTCATAATAATTTTTCATGAGCTTGAAAAATCAAGGAGGGTAAGACCATCGCTCACTTTCAACTTCATCAGCCCTAACTCTACATAGAGTAGAAATTTCCGTTGATGGAGGAAGAGAAATATTTATACAATATCTAACATCTATTAATGAAATAAATAATAATAATTATTAATAAATTTTAAAAATGAATAAGTGTTATTAATTGTACAAATTATTAAAAAAATTAAAAATGAATATATGCTAATGATATTGAATACTTATTAATTATATAAATTACAAGATAATTAAAAACATTAAATGACAATGAATAGACATGGATAAATAAATATTAAAATGGATAAAATTAATAAAATATTAAACAAAGAAAAATTGAAAAAAATAAATTACAAATATATTAAAAAATAATTAAGATTATTAATGAATAAATGATATTAAAATTTAATAAATTTAAAAAAAATATAAAAAAGTAATAAAGAGTATATGTGTTCATGAAATTAAAATAACACAAACTTGATACATGTAAATTACAATAGTATTTAAAACAAATTAAATTTTAACAAATAAATAAATATAAATATAAAAAATGAATAATGTTTTAAAAAATATCAAAAAATAAAAAATAAAAATGAGTAAATTTAGTATATATATATATCAATTAAAAAGAAATAAATTAACAATAAAAACATTAAATGAGTAAATTTTTTAAATTTATAAATTATATAGAAAGTAAAAAATTACTAAAAAATATTAATAGATAAATAATATTAAATAAATTCATGTTCAAAATCAGTAAAATTTAACTAAAAGATGAATAGATAGGAAAAATATTTAAAAATTGAATAAGAGATTAATTTTATAATTTTTTTTTAAATTAAAATGAATATATGTTTAAATTAATATGAATATATATTAATTATGTAAATTAAAAAAGTATTCAAAATATTAAATGTTAGTCAAAAAATATAAAAAATATTAAAGATTAATAACATATAAAAATTATTAAATGAATAAAAATAAAAAATGAATAAATTACAAAAAATATTTAAAAAAGTATTAATGAAATAATAAATAATAAAAATGAATAAATTTAATTAATAAACTAATTATAAATAGTAAAATAAATAGTGTATATTAAATATAAATAAATAATTTTTTTAAAAATGTTAAGCCTCAAGGCATCTTTATTGATGTTAAAAAAAGAAAGAGGAGACCTAGGAACATGCAAAACCACATATGTCCATTGAAAAAGACATCCGACCTTTTTAGAGCGAGTGCTCATACTGTGCTGATTGAGTCATCCACTTCTACCCTGAGGATGTCGTCCCCTCCTCCATGTCTTAACATGTATCCATAGGCTATCCCCATCATCTGAGAGCTCTGTAATATCTTCAACCTTCGTGACTTTAGCTCCAGAAACACCATCACTTTTTTGCATCATCATTACTACTAGTCGAGGTGAGCACATTAAAATAATTGTGAGTACTCACATTTTATTTTAGTTTTTCATTCAGAGATTTAGAATAAGCTTTGATCAATGGAAGAGTAGATGTTTTTGTCTTAGCTTCATCTAACCTCACATCTTTTGAAGTATCATTCCTATATGATTTAATTCTATTTGAATCATAGATGAACATTTTTCTACCCATCTCATTCCTTCAAGAATCTATAGAAGATAGAACAAGATTCACCAACTCAAAAAGGGAGTGTGCAGGTGGTATAATTACCTTAACAACACCCGATCATGAAACATGGACAAGAGGACAGTCCTTCATAGGAGCTAGATTTACATGCAATTTTGGGTTTAATTGTTTCATATTACCACTAAAGGCAGCATCAAAATAAGGATATTGGATGTTTTTAAATGATAAAACCTCTATGTGAGATGAAGAAGAGGCAGTAGGTTTAGAAACATGAATTCTATCTATAGGCCTTTGAACAGTCCTCTTGGGCTTAATCTTACTTGATGTTGCAACATCTCACTCTTCCATACCTCTCATATTTTTGGAATTTACTAGAATTTTATCTTGCCACATATTGAAGTCAGCTTCCACTTCAGTTGAATGAAAAAAATGCAATAGTTAAAAAATATTATATTAAATACTAAATATTAATTGTTAACAAATAAAAATATAAAATGACAATATCAACAAATTGTATTATTTTTTATTTGTAGCTCAATAAAATTGAATTAATTTCATATATGTATTCATTTGAAACTATTGCATGACATACAAAGTGTAATGTATTGAGCCAATTTTTTAAATTAAAAATTAAAAATTTATTATTTGATACATATGTAAAATTGCAGAAAATTACATTGATAAAACAAAATGTCTTAATTACTAAATATTTTTTAATTAATAATATATTTTTTAATTAATTTAATAAAATATTTTCAATAAGTATATGACATTTGAGTTTATATGATTTAAAATACATATTTTGTATTATGTTAAAAATATTTAAGAAATATATATATATAATTTTTATTTTATATGAAAATTTTAACTAAATTCATTATATATCATCTGAAAATGTATATTTATTCATATATAAATCATATTGAATAAAATATATTATATTTTTATAAATATAATTTATTTACATATAAATATATTATTTTTAATGATATAATTATTTTAATAGAATATAACCTTTATCTGCACTTTTTAGCACTGATAAATGGTATCCTTTATGATGGATAAAAAAGTGCAATTAAAGGGTGGTATTTATCAGTGCTTTAGAAAAGTGTTGTTAAAGGGTTCATTTATCAGTGCCTTTATCTAGAGACGAGAAAGGCAACCATTGTATATTGCACATTTTTTAGTGGTGTTATATGTCATTTGTCTAGCTACAATTCACAACTTTAGTTCAACTACATCAACCCAACTATTTACAAGACCCGCATTTTTTATTTCTTAGAAATGATACTACGAAAATGGTTTTTGGAAGTAATGGAGTGAAGGTAATGTTATTGAAAAATGAAGATCACTAGAATTATTTTGTAGATTTGGTGATTGTTGAAATGGTTTTAAGTATGAATCAATGAAGAAATGATTCAAATATACTAAACCCCACTCTGTTAGAATTGATTTTTTCTCAAGTACCCCAGGTTCCCTATAGCTAGATAAGAATGATAATGTTGCAATATCGATGGAATTAAATTCAATCATTCTAGAAATAATGATCAGTGATTATAGAATAACAATCCATTTTAAAAATAATATCCCTGTTTTATGGAACAATTGTGTTGTAACATATCTATAAATTCCATCAGAATAACATCTTACGTTAACTCTTCTTTCAACACATTAAGATCCCCCAAATAGGGTTTTTTAAATTTCCAAGTATATATAATATCCTCCCAATATCACCCTTGATAGATTATCTGTGATACGATTCAATTTACCCATATTGTAAATGACTATAAAAATATCCCCATAAATTATACTTACACCAAAAATATTCAATTAAAACTACCCTTTGACCTAGAAAATCCTTAAGGTTGTAATGATTAGTGTATACCTAAACCACCTTCCTATAAAATATTATTTTTAGTGTTGGATTTCTCACACTAAATCGATAAGATCCTTTTTGTATAGTAATATTTCCATGTTGGTTTCAGATAATGCATTAATAAAATAGAAAATCCCGATCCCTTCCTATATTAACATAGATCCAACTCCAATATAGAGTAATCACACTCCATTAAAAATCCCTTGGATAAATATAACATATATAAAAGTGGGACTGTAGTCATGTTTTTCTTATGCATGTCAAATGATGCTTGAGTTTTAGGTGCCTATTTAAACCCGTCATTCATAGTTATGATCGTTAGGGGTATTTCAAGATCTCCATAATAATTGATAAATTTTTATAGTATTCAGTTATCCCTAAAAACCCTCACATACTTCTCATTCCTTATCCCAATTCACAATTTATCCACCCCCTATTTTTTGGTTCCATTGTAACCCCTTCAATTGAAATTATATTCCCTAAATAGTCCAAAGACTTCCATTTAAAAAATAATCCTTCTTTATTACAAATAGTACATTGTATATCATCATTTTTAAAACTTCTTATAACTTTTCAAGGTGTTCGTTCCATCTCTCACTATTCACTGGTATATCATCAAAGAACAAAAAAAACACCCCTTTCATATAGAAGGCTAGAATACCACATTCATAATAGTGTGGAAAGTTACGAGTGAATTCAATTATATGAAAAGAATAAAAAGGTATTAATAATTCCCCTCATTGTTTATGAACATATTATTTCAAATATCTTTCTCTTTCATCTATACCTGGTGGAAATCTGATTTCAATTCCACCTTTTTGAAGTATTCTACTCTATGAAACTCATCCATCAGCTCTTCTATTACCAGAATTAGGTATCTATCCATCACTGTAAAACTATTTAACACCTATTAATCATTTCACATTCTCTATCCACTCTCTTTCTTATTTACTAAAATTATTGGGATTGAGTATGAGTTGGTTCTATGTTTAATGAAACCATGTTAAAAAATAAATTCATTTTGTTTTTAAATATGATTCTTCATAAAATAAACATGTTTATAAGGTTGAATATTTACTATATACACCATATCTATCAAATTTATTATGTTATCACTCTCTCACTTTGATTGTAAATTCTGTGGTTCCTCAATAACTTACACTCTAGTTTCCTTTCTTCCATCACTAACTGCAACCCATGAACCCACAAAATACATTATCATAAATATTCTTTTAATTAACATGGTGTTTTTATAGGATGTTTTAAGGGACCTAGGTTAGATAACAACTGAGAGGGGTGGGGGTGAATCAGTTAACTACTTTTATTAATATTTCTTCTCCTAAATTCAACATCATGAACCAGTTTGAGTTCTTATCCTGTAATTATATTTCAAATCCTCAGACCATATCAAGTGAGAATAAGATAAATCACATCACATGATATTTAAAAGGTTTTATATAAAAGTCTACCCCTTTCCATGAAACCTTTTAGACACCCAAGTTACAATTCCCTATTAATCGGTTAGACACTGCAATTGTAATTATCCATGATTGGTTAGACACCCTAATCAAAATACCCAAAAAAAGGTTAGAAACCTCAGTCAAAAATATCATCTTCAACTTTAATTCAATCATAGAAATATATTTTAATCTCTTGTATTCTTCTATGACACTTGTAAAATATATTTCCCTTCACGATTAGACTAGATCAACAAGACAACACATGTACTTATTCTTCAAGTTCTTCAATAACTACTCACAATAGTAATGTTGGTCTCAAAACTCTTACTAGATATTGAGTGATCCATTTATTGTCAATTTTATCAAATACTTGGGTTCACAATAGAATAATGGATGTTTGTTTAAACACGTTCTCTTCTCTTGATAATATGATGTATCAGGCTATCACAAATCTCTAAAAAAATGTATGTTAGTTCTCAATATTCTCAACAACATCTTCTTCAGAACATACAAAAATAAATATTCACAATAATAAAATAAATATTTTTCTAATTTATTCTAGAAAATTATTTCAAATTTAATATTAAAATAAATCTCGATCAAATTTTCTTCTTCTTGAGTCATCAAATCATTAGGTGGATCAATTATTTTTTCATTTAAACATATCATTGAATGCCCCAAAGACTCAAAAATTTATTCTCATACTACATTTTAATAACTAAGGATCTATAATCCCCTCAAATCACATTTTATATAAATCCATTTAAAACCTCCCCACATCTACAAGAATATATGAAATTCCATGGGATAACCTATGACATCGCTCAACTCACCGTTTCTCATAAGTGGACTAGATTTCAAAAAAGTTAACCAAAAAGGGCCATTGAAAAATCACTATGGCATGGTGAGGTCATTATTTTTCTCTATCCATTATAATAACACACATTTAACATGAAAATATATACTTTTGATCATGTATTCCTTCCATCTTAAATAATCTTCATGTATGAAGATAATCATTATGATATTTATTTTTCATTTTAGAACATCATACAAGTATTGTCAGATTTCATTTCACCAAAATATACTAATTCTAGAACCCAGTTCATCTCCCTACAGATCATCCATAATAATTGATTGATTTCATGTCTTAACCTGGACAGGACACATGAAAACCTCAATGATCAACTGTATAAATAAATCCAGATCTACTGCACATGATCAAACACATAAACGAGTCAAGATTTACTACATGCTCAAATGCAATCAACTGCAGTAGCTTTAACTCATGTTTATGTAGCCCAAAAATTTTCCTTAATACCATGATATGGTGTATTGAACTACATTTATATAATTTGATCAAATCTCAATGTATCCTTATAGATCACCTCATAAACTTTAGGTTTCATGAATTAGTGCATGTTACCTATACATAACCACTAAAACTCCCTCATTACCATTACATAGGTCTTGAAAATCATAGATTACCTTTACATAGTTGTAGGAATACTTCTACACCTTCACACAACTCATCAATTTCCTTATCACATTCACGTAGACAATTAATTTATAAATTCACCTTTACTTATCCAATTTAATTCCCACATTTATTTTAAACAACAGGTACAAGTCACATGTTACATTTACATAGCTTCATAATTTTTTGTCTAAGCTTGATATAGATAGAGAAATACCTTTACATAGATACTCACACTCTTGTTTTACCATTACATGTAAGGGGAAATATTGGTGACACCTTTACCTAAGTAATGTAGATATCATGTGATGAGTGGGATGGATTTTAAGTACAATGGGATCTGGGCTTAGTCCATCAGGTCCTTAATTTTGGGCCCAATTTTATTTTTGGTTTTTAATTCTGGTAATCCTGACCAGAACTGGGACTTGTTATGGATTTGGGTGAAAGTTTTTGAGATGAAGAGTGTGATGGGTGTGAGGATGTGATTTCATGTTGGCCCATGGTGAGGTCTTTAAGACTTGATGATGTTGCAATATTGGATCACGAGCTATTGCCTCATGTCTATTAGGATGCATAGAGGTGAAGTTGGTCTGTACATAGATCAGCACTGCACTAGGAGAAATCCAGGACAATCACTTCATATTGGAAAAGGTTCCAGTCATCTAGGAATTTCCTTGAACATCGCGGGTGCATCCTCCTTTTACCTTAAAATCACTAAGTCATAGATCTTAGAGCCCCTACCATATTCTTCTTAGTCATGATATCAAACTATATCTGGTTAGATACATCAAAATAAAGTACAAATCATATATTTTTAAAGTTCAGCATCGTATCATTCAATTAACCATGGTGCAGGTGTACCTCAGTTGATATCCTACACCTAGTCAATCTCCTCTAATTTAAACAAATACTCGTCATTTAAATTTGATGAAAAATTCAACATGATTCATAGTTATTCATCATTAATCATTGATAAGTGTTCATGCTTCTTCATCAAGATTCATTCTTAACTGATCTCCTCTTAGTCAAGTTGATCCAACATAGTATGGTTGATAGATTGAAGGGGAATGACCCGATTTTAACACATGGTCTCTTTTGGAATGGTATGTGGATCCACAGAGATATCTGCATAATTTAGAAAATAGAAATAAAATAGAGAAAATATCAAAGATAAATCATTATAAAAATAAATCAATTACTTTTTAGGAATTATATTTCAATAAATGTATTTGAGGTTCTCCCTTTTAAAAATCAAAAGAAAATTTTATTAAAATCCACAATTAACCTAGTTTTTTTAAAACATAATCAATTTAGTTTTATCCTTTAAAACACATTTAAATTCCAAATTGACTATTCAAAATTAATATTTTTTAACCAACTTTAATTTAGTCATCAAAACACATATTTCTAGATTAAAAACATGTATTTTTCATAAGGGTTATCCAAATGATTTCCAAGATGATAATTTTTTTATTAAAAACCACAAAATATGAAAAATTATAATTATTTCCCTAGAAACAATTGATGATACAAAAATGTGAATTTTACATGGGTTTAAAATTGGTTGAGGGGGTTATAATAGTGAATTTAAAAAAAATCAACAAAATATCACTTTATCATTTTCATTTGATTCCAAATTATCAAAAATGACTTTAATTTCATTTTTTGTTTCCATATTTTAAAACCATTTTCCTAGTTTTGATCCACAAAATTGTGATTTATCATTTATTAATAAGTGTAAACAATTTGAAAAAATATTTTTCCATCACATCAAGCAATACAAGCCTTGGATTGATCTATGATTGATTCCTACAAGTAAAAATTGTTTTTAAGATCTTTTTCCTAAGTTTCTACACCAATTAGAATTCAATTGCTTGGTTTTGATGCCTTGATGGGTTTTATTCTATTTTAATAAAAATTTAATGTTGAAATTATACTTTGGATCATATTGAGTAATTCTAGAATTAGATTGATTCTCAATTTATTCTTATATATCACAAAGGACCTAAGGATCATTTTCATAAGTCTCTACACTAATCTTAAATCACTTGATTGATTTTTTCCCCTTGATGGGTGATATTCCATTTTAAAAAGAATAAAAATGGGAAATTTTACTTTAAATAATACTATAAAATACAAGAATTAGATTGATACTCAATTAATTCATATATAAAAAATGACCTCAGAATAATTTTCCCACATTTTCATGTCAATCCAAGGTCGGTTGCTTGGTTTGGACCCCTTGATGGGTGATATTACATTTCAATGAAAATAAAAAGGTTAAATGGTACTTTGTTTTGTACCAAGAAATATGAGTATTATATTGATGTACGATAGATTAATATAAGTAAGAAATGTCCCAATGATCATTATCCTATATTTCAATAGAAATACAAACTCATTTAATGAGTTTTGACCCCTATTAGGTGATTTTTTACTTTAATAAAAATCTGATGGTGAAACCACACATTCGATCATTCCAATCAATTTAGGTATCAAATTGATATGATATTTATTCCATTATATCATAAATGACTCAAATATTATTTTCTAGAGTTTTCATTCCAATCTAATACTGTTTTCTAAGTTATGACTGCTACAAAATTGAAACTTTCAATATAAATTATAGAAAAACTTCCGCCATAAATTAAATTGAAACTTCCACTTGAAAATTCTAGTGGAATATTACAATTAAAAATTCTAGTGGTAACTTCAAATTACAATTTATAATACTAGTTAAAAATTTTATTAAAAAATTTAGTAAAATTCAATTAGAAATTACAGTGAAACCTCTAAAAGAAATTCTAATAAAACATCTACTAGAAAATTCTAATTAAATCTTCCACTATAAAATTCTAGTTGTAAATTCAAATTCAATTTGAACATTTCCATTAAAACATACATTGAAACATTTTGGGGGAAAAATCAACTAAAAAATTAAAATGGAAACTTCAACTTATATTTGAATATTTCAGTCGAAAATTTCACTATAAATTCCAATGAAACATTCTCTTGAAATTCCATTGAAACTTACTATAACATCCCAAGACTTCATAGTAAGTTATTTTCTTTAAATTAATTCAATAGCTTGCGTTATACGCAACACCGAGTTCGAGCAAACCATGACTTACCAAAATAGGCATTCAAAAATAGGTTATGAATAATATTAACTTAATTTTGAATTTTATATACTCCATATAATTTTAGAATCCATATTATGTGTTTTTTAGACATAATATAAGAACAAATTCATTTTTTTCAGATAAAAGAAGTATTTTTCAAAAAATGCAATTTTACTACATTTTAATCGAAAACCCTTTTTAAAACCAATATTTGACACTTTTATATATTCAATTTAATGAAATTAAATTATTATTTAGAATGGGGATATAAAAATTTATTTTGGATAATTTTTTTGTACTTTTCTGATAACTTTCATATTTTGATGAATACTGAAAAATACTAAATTTTAATTGAAAACAAATTTTTTAATTGAAATAATTTATAGTGTTGAATTATGAATTTGAATACTTTGGAAGTATAATTAGATTAAATTTTTATCATTTAATACAATTTAGGTCATTATAAGTAATTTCACATTTATATTTGACATAAAGGCATGTTAATCTTTTGATAGTTTTTACTTTTTAAAATCCCAATTTTTGGTTTTGACAATGGGAATTAATTTTAAATTAATTAATAGAAATTATATGTTTTGAATTTTTTAAAATAGAATTCATTTTTGAATTTGGAATATCAAAATTATCTTTGGGTAAAGTTTTGTTATTTTTTTGAAAACATTCAATTTTTGATGAATAGTGAAAAACACTACATTATTCTTTAAAAACAGACTTTTATTTAAATAATTATTTAATTTCTTTAAATATATTTTAAGTCAAAATAGATATATAATACTTAAATAATTTTAATTTAATTTATTGGAGTCATTTTATAATAAAATTAGATGTATAAAATTTTATTGAACTTTTTACCGTCTTTTACCCATCTTCTAGGAGCATTTACAAATTTGCATAAAACATAATTTTACCACCTCTGTGAATTGAATTTAAAAAATTTGAGAGACGTGGTTAATATTAGTAAGTAAAATCTGGTTCAATAAGATGTAAATAATTTTGGGTGAATAGTAATTTTTGACTTTTATTTACCACATTAAAAGTAAATAGGGTAATTAAAGGTAAAAATGATATTATAATTACCCTAACACATGTACTAATTCTATTTGATAAGTATAATTCGACGAAAAAAAAACTTAGTAATAAAATATGATCCTTTAGTTCTAATTGTATTAGATTAGGACATTTATTATTATTTTATTTAAAGAAGAGTTAAATGCATTAAATTCAAAGTTTATTAACTAAACCATTTTTAATATAAGGTTATACATAAGATAAATTCGACAATAAATATTCATTAAAAAGATAAAAATATTTCCTATAAAATGGTATTTTATTTATAATTTTTAGATATCATAAAATTAAATTTATTTATGACACAATGATGATGCAATAATAACCTTCTTAATGAAATATTAAAAAAAATTATATTGTAAATATTAAAATAAATAGAATTTAAAAGTTTTGATTCCATCCATGAATTTTCTTGGTTAATATGACAAGTTAGGGTTGATTAGATAAATTTTGTTTAAAGTGATAAGGTTTTTATGACTTTCACAAAAACAAAATACCAAATAGTGTCAAAATTGACATAAATTATTTAACTAAGAATACAAGAAGACATGATAAAAGTTAAACTATTTAACTAAGAGTTAAATCTAAAAGATAAGGTTAAAATGGTAACCTAAACTTGTCTAAAACCTATTGGATGAGAGGATCTCGACCCATCCCCACCTTATCTTCTAAATAAATCATTTTGGTTCTATTGTAAAATTAAAAATGATTTTATTATCAAATAATATTTCAAGATTTTCCTAAAGTGACCCTCACCTCTCTTATAAAAGAGTACTTCCCCTTCTCTTAATTTTACACCTCCAAAGCCATTTGACTCTACCAATACCTGACCAAATATCTTCCCAAATTCCCTCACTTCAACCTAGAGGCATTACTTTGATCAGAAACCCAACCTAAGGAGCCCTTTTGATCAACTCAAAAGAAAACACCCGAAGAAGAGGTAATAATTTCACCACCCTCTTTCAAGTTATTTTCTTCTTCCACTTCATATTTATTTTTTGATTCCATACCAAAATAATAAATCCAGTACATTATACATACTGTGATGTTATTATAAATATGGTACAACCATATTCCTTATTCTATCCATCCTATAAATGACAAAGCCATCAAACGTGTGTATGTACTGCTTACTGTCTCCACGTCGTGGTGTAGTTTGTTATTCAAACACTTAATTGTTTGGATGGGTATAATAATGAGTATAACTGATGTAAGTAATAAATTTAACATGTTAATGATTCTGTATATATGATATACCAACCAATTACATACGATTTCACCAACAATATAATTATATCGTCGCTCGTGTGTACGTACGGCTTACCGTCTCCATGAATGCGATGAGATTCATTCCCCATCATAACAATTCAAGAATAATTTTCATTTTATGATTGAAAATAATTTTTAAGAACTTAATATCATTCTGGATATGAATAAAATACTGCCTATTCATAACAAACATGACTTATGTAACAAAACATATAAAGGAAAATGAATCAGTTAACAACCAAAACAATAATACTACTAAAATATCATTAACAAAGAAATATTAGAAGATAATATATGATATAATATTTATATATTTGGTTCTTTTATAATTTAATAACAATTATATCACCATTATATGGGAGTTTAACCTACCCTATACAAAAGAAAAGTACAAGGTATGATTTTTCTTATCTCACTTTTAATTCTGTGAGATTTCCATTGTTTGGCGCTTATTTATTACATGTGGTGTATTGTTTACTGCCATTTGATATATATTATAATGATTATATCTATATTCATAGTATTATTTAATTAATTTTGTGGTTATTAACTTTGGTCATACGACTTGATTGATTACAACGTGGTACGGGGTTTTTATCTCACTTCTTATTCCCGTGAGATTCATGCTATATTAACACTATTTCCTTTTGTATAGAGTATGTATTTCCTATGACTGTATTATTTGTGTAATATAATTTAATTTATGGGTATTTACATCTTCATTTTATGATACTTATTTCATGGTGTGTATGTTTCGTAAGTAACCAAATCGGTAAGGGAATTTCAAATTTCAATTCCCACTCATTGGGCTTTACGCAAACTAATTGATTATTTTACACCAAGATTATGTGTGGAATCACTATTTCTAATTTATGTAGTAATATAAAATCCCCTTTCTATGGATATTCCTTTAATACACATAATCAATCCATTGATAAATCCACATTCCATTGATATGAACTTTTTAAGGGTAATCTTAACTCAATTTTCATTCATTGAGTTAGACATCCAAGTCATTGATTTTGTTTTTACAAGAATATGTGTGAATATAACATGATTGATTTAAACTAAATATACAATTATATTGATTTTATTTATATTTTTCTCAAATAATTATTTCATTGATTTATCCTTAATCTAAGGATACGGTCTTTATAAGGTATTTTGTCTCAATTTACATTCCTTTGAGACCTCTTTGTCCTCATGCACCAATTCACTTTTATATGGTGTATATACTGCACTTTGACATATTATATCATGAATATATTTATTCCTATGATATTATAATGTTTTTATTAATGTTATTCCTCAATTACTAGTATTCAAGCATCTCTTATTTGGTTAGGAACTCTTTAACTAAAATATTGTTTTAAATGTTTTAAAAATTTATTCTTCTAAATATTTCTCATTTATTTCCATGTTTTAAAAATGGTTTTAAGTATTTATTTATATAGAAATGAATGTTTTGAAATCAAAATTCATTTTAAAAGATTCAAAGTGGTATGGGACACTTTGATTCAAAAATATCTCTTAAATGACTTCTTTGATAAATAGTGTGCCACATAAATGTTTTCAAGAAAAACGGGATATTTCTATCAAATAGTTTTAATGACTATTTTCATGTATGACAATATCCTTCAGTGTATTTTATTATTGATTTAGGTTGATTATTATAATAAAATCAACTATATTGTATTTAATGAGTTATGTTTTACCATAGATGTGATATTTTTATACCATTCATGGTTTGTGGTTAAAATATTGACATTTTGTATGCTAGTTTTAATATAAATGTTTAGATTATGTGTCAACCTTTTCATATGAAGAATGAATAGGACTTAGGTATTGACAGGTAGATCCCTCTATAGCTCCTTGATGCATTGGTAGGTCTCATGAGACAAACTGGTGTCTTGGTAAAAGGCCATGACAAACTCTTATATGTAGTCTTGGCACAAGACCTTGATGATATGGTTATGAAGTCTAGAATTATGCATTCAATCATCATGAAATTGGATATTGAAATTACATGTGATTATTTGACTAGTAGAATCTTCATGTGAATAAATAAATGGAATTATCTGATTTATCTTTGCCATATTATGCTGAAGTTTAAGTTTAAAAGGGTTGTGTTCAAGTCGTATACATTTCCTTATATGTTTATTCTTATTTATGTCAGTTTCCACTATATTGCTATCCTTACCGAGAATCTGAGATCACCCCTTTATTATGTTTTACTTTTCCCTGTATTCAAAGAAGTATATTATGATTAACCTGCATGAATAGGATAAAGGATATAAGAGTGTTAAAAGGGGAAAAATGTTGTTTTTTATTTCATGATGTAATGTAAAACTTATGTATGTATCTAGTACTTCCAAGGATAGTAAACTAATCGGTATTTCATGACATGAATTATTGTATCATGCCAATGTTATGTAATAATGCACCGATTTTGGGTAACTGGGGTCGGGGCGTAACAGTTGGTATTAGAGGAAGTTTAGAACAAACCTTGGAAGCTAGATTTCGAAAAAACTATGATTTGGAAACACTAACCTATGATAGACATTGATGATTAGTTTAGAAGAGAATCCAAAAAATTTGGTAATGTAAATATTATGAGTTTTCCAAGAAATACATCCCTCTCTAGATACGAGTAGGTAGAGGCAGCTTTGGCACAGATGTACCTAGGAATGAAAACTCTGATAAGGAGTTCTGGGTTTGACTCGAGGTATCCTCATACACAAAAACGGGCCTTGCTTCACTCTTGGTTATGACACTATCTGGGGATATGCTTAGGATAATTCACATTTTCATTACAAATCGATTTGAAGGATTTTACTATAAGATGAGAATAAATAACCTTGGTTAATCCTGAGGTGTTTTATATTGAAAATAAGGTGTTATGATATTCTCAAAATGATATTATGGCTCACACTATGCTTTCTTGTGTTAGCCAATGGCTGGATTCCCATGAGGTCATAGTAAGATTGAACATGATGTACAAGGTGGGAACAGTGGTGGAAATGAGCAAAGAAATGGAATGATGATAGGTTTAAAAGATATCATGTTCATGCAGAATCAGGTTTTCAAAAATATGATCAACAACATATATATTAACCAACTCCAGGACACAACAAAGAAGATAAAGACGATGAATTATAAGAGCTCCAGTAGTGGAGACCATGGAGAAAAGAAAGCTCAATTTCCATCATGTAGAAAATGTGGAAGGAGAAACCTAGGAAAGTGTCTCAATGGAACAAAGAAATGATTTATGTGTGGTAAAAAAGGACATAAAGTAAAGAATTTCTGAAGAAAAATGTAGAGTACTATGGAAGAAAAAAATGATCACAAGAATCCATTTATAGTCATTTTCCATAAATTTAGGGGCTGGGCATTACCCGAGTGAATACCCTATTCTATAGGATAACGTCTTGGTCAAGGAAGAACATATGTGGAAACAAATTGATGGAGAAATTTTTAAAAGTATTTGTGCTCTTTATTTATGGGATTAATTTGGAAAACTTTTCTCTTGTATGTGTAAACCTATATTTTGTTATGTGAAAATGATATTTTTGGAAGAATTATATTTTCTATTGTTTATATAGTTATAAATAACCATTTGGGTTTATATGATCCATGAATTTGAGACAATTACAAGTTATTAAATTTTGGGATGAAAATGAGAGGTATGAGATAACATTTGAGGTGAAATTATGTTATGGTTATTTTAAGTGAATTATCTCATTTTGGGAATGTTATAAAATATAGTTTTTGAAAAAGGAAAACATGAAGACCGTGTGACAACCCATCACATCAGAAAAAGATGTGAGAATCAAACCCACAACCAAAGTGCGATTGGGATTTATCGCATACCACTGAATTACATGAAGTCCCTAGTTAGTGTGACTAATTTTTTATAGTTAAATTATTTTATTGATCAATAATATGTTGATTTGGGATATTATGTCTTATCAAATGGATATCATTAGTATAGGAAAATTATTTGGTGATTAAGTGATAAATATTATTTTGGAAGACGTTCACTCTATTAGGAACACTATATGCCTAAGGAAAATATAATACTATCGGATTTAATTTTAGAATTAATGGAGAATATTTATCTATGTTTTTATTGTGGATTTATAGAGATTTGGGTTATTTATGGAAATGATTAACTTATCATAGAGAATATGTGATTGTGTTAATTAATTTTGAGTATGTGACTTTTATAGTAGTTGATGTTATTTGGAGATACAATTTAACATCTAAGACTACATAATCAAAGTGTTCTAAGTTTTGGGTTTCAATATTAGTTTGGATTATATTGAAGGATTTTAAGGAAAATTGTTTATTGAATGGTATTTATTAAACTTTGGGTATTTTTGGTTTAATTTTAGAAATTAAGATTATTATTTCTTTCTCTAAAGGATTATCCTTTTTTGGATCATCTGATCTTGTACCAACCATTTTGGTTTTGGTTAATCTCTAAAGACAAGGTAAATATATAGTTTATCCTTTTTGGACCATGTGATTCTCTAGAAGTTGATTCTAGCACTTCAAGTGTGACCAAGTCATCTTGAATACTCATTGTTTGAAAAAAAGATGAGTTAGTGGTAGAAATTTATTAAAGGCTGAAACTATACTTAAAAAGTAAGTATATCTCTTTATGTTCTTAGTCAATCTCATAAATAAATTCCTCAAATTTATTAAATGGAACTTAAAATAAAAAAATTTATTCCATTTACTTTTCCTACTAGGAAACTAATGACCATTTACCCCATCACAAGTTTTTGGTTTTCTTGTTGTTAACTATCTTCTGATCATGTTTTCTATCACTCTCCATCAGAACATGACACTTAATTTATCTTCCATATCCGTGTTTTCATACATGGAATCCTAGTATGGGTTATCTCGGGTGACCTGTGTACTTCTCTTTCCTTATTTTAAAGTGATAGTTTTATTGAATCTTTTTCTGATGTGGAACTTTCAATTAAGTTCCCAAGCACAATTTTAAAATTGCAGGGATACAATTTCCAAAATGGGGAAAGAATGTAACACCCCAAGATTTCATATTAAGTTACTTTATTTAAAGTAATTTAATAGCATGTGCTATACGCAACAGCGAGTTCGAGCGCACCACAACATACCAAACTAGTCGTTCAAAAAGCAGTTATGAATAGTATTAACTGAATTTTGAATTTTATATACTCCTCAAAATTTTAGAATCTATATTATTGTTTTTTTAGACAAAATATAAGAACAAATTCTTTTTTTCATATAAAAGAAGTATTTTTTAAAAAATGAAATTTTACCACCTTTTAATGGAAAAACTTTTTTAAAACCAAAATTTGACACTTTTATATATTCAATTTAATGAAATTAAATTATTCTTTAGAATAGGTTCATGAAAATTTATTTTGGGTAAATATTTGGAACTTTTCTGATAACTTTCATATTTTGATGAATACTAAAAAATACAAAATTTTAATTGAAAACAAATTTTCTAATCGAACTAATTTATAATGTTAAATTATTCATTTTAATTGTTGGGATGAATAATTAGATTAAATTTTTATCATTTACCTCAATGTAGGTCATTATAAGTAACATCACATTTAAATTTGACAAAAACATGTGTCAATTTTTTGATAGTTTTTACTTTTTAAAAACCTGCTTTTCAGTTTTGAAATCAAGAATTAATTTTAAAATAATTAATGAAACTTCTATGTTACAAATTTGATAAAATAGAGTTTATTTTTTAATTCATATTATCAAAATTATCTTAGGGTAAATTTTTGATATTTTTCTGAAAACATTCAATTATTGAGAAATAGTGAAAAGCATTGCGGTATTTTTTTAAACCGACTTTTTATTTAAATAATTATTTATTTTATTTATATTTATTTTAATTCAAAATAGATATATAATACCTATATAAGTTCAATGTAATTTATTAGAGTCATTTTATAATAAAATTAGATGCATAAAATTTTATTGAACTTTTTACCGTCTTTTACCCATCTTCTAGGAGCACCTGAAAATTTTCATAAAACATAATTTTACCACCTCTGTGAATTGAATTTCAAAAATCCAAGAGACACAGTTAATATCAGTAAGTAAAATATGGTTTAGTAAACTGAAAATAATTTTTGGTGAATAGTAACTTTGGACTTTTATCTTTCACAGGTAAAAGTAAATAAGGTAATTAAAGGTAAAAAAGATATTATAATTACCCTAACACATATAAAAATTCTATTGGATAAGTGTCATTAGACAAAAAACAACCTTAGGAATAAAATATTATCCTCTAGGTTTACTTGGATTAGATTAAGACATTTATTATTATTTTATTTAAAGAAGAGTTAAAAGTATTAAATTAATTGTTTATTGATTAAGAATTTTAAATATAGGAGTATACATAAGATAAATTAGACTATAAATATTAATTAGAAAGATAAAAATATTTCCTATATAATGGTATTTTATTTATAATTTTTAGATATTAAATAATTAAATTTACTTATGACACAATGATGATGTAGTAATTACCTTCTTAATAAAATATTAAAATAGTTTATATTATAAATATTAAAATAATTATAATTTAAAATGTTTTGATTCCATACAAGAATTTTATAGGTTAATATTACATTTTAGGGTTGATTAGATAAAATTTTCTCGAAGTGATATGGTTGTTATAGCTTTCACAAAAATAGAATACCAAATAGTGTCAAAATTGATATAAATTAGTTTTTAAAAGAAATACTATATTACTGGTTGATATAATATTCCTAAAAATCTAATAATCCTACAAAGAGATTAAATAATATTATATATGTCATTAATTTACCACTTGAAATTCTTTTGTAATTTTAGAGTAAGTTTATTAACCATATAGTTTAAGAATACAAGAAGATATGGTAAAAGTTAAACTATTTAACTAAGCGTTAAATCTAATAGATGAGGTTACAATGGTAACCTAAACTTGTCTAAAACTTATTGGTTTAGATGATTTAGAACCATCACCACCTTATATTTGAAATAAATCATTTTTGAGAAATTAGAAACCAAAAACGATTTTATTATAAAATAATATTTCAAGCCTTTCCAAAAGTGACCCTCACCTCTCTTATAAAAGGGTACTTTCCCTTCTCTTAATTTCACACCTCCAAAGCCATTTGTCTCGGCCAAAACCTACCAAAATATCTTACCAAATTCCCTCACTTCAACCTAGATGCCTTACTTTGATCATAAATCCAACCTAATGATCCCTTTTGATCAACTCAAAAGGAAACACTCAGAAAAGAGGTAATTATTTCACCACCCTATTTCAAGTTATTTTCTTCTTCCACTTCCTCTTTATTTTTTTGTTTCCATACAAAAATAATAAATCTAGTATGTTATATATACTGTGATGTTATTATAAATATGTTACAACCACATTCATTACTCTATCCATCCTATAAATAAAAAACACACCATACGTGCGTACGTACGGCTTACCGTCTCCACGTTGTGGTGTAGTTTGTTATTCAAACACTTCATAATTTGGATGGGTATAATAATGAATATAAATGATGTAAATAATAAATATAACATGTTAATTATTCTATATATATGATATATGATCCAATTACATACAATTTGACCATCAATATAATGATATTATCGCTCGTGCGTACGTACGACTTACCGTCTCCACGAACGCGATGAGATTCATTCTCCAACATAGTCATTCAAGAATAATATTCATTTTTTGATTAAAAATAATGTTTAAGAACTTAATATAATTCTGGATATGAATCAAATACAGACTATACATAACAAGAATGACTTGCATAACAAAACATATAAAGGAAAACAAATCAGTTAACAACCAAAACAATTATACTACTGAAATATCATTAACAAAGAAATATTAGAAGATCATATATGATATAATATTTATGTATTTGGTTCTTTTATAATTTAATAACAATTATTTCACCATTTTAAAGGATTTTAACCTACCTAATACTAAGTAAAATTACAAGGTAATAGATTTCTTATCTCACTTTTAATTATGTGAGATTTCCATTTTTCGCCACTTATTTATTGAATGTGTTGTATTGTATACTGCCATTTGATATATATTATCATGATTCTATTTATATTAATGGTATTTTGTGATTAATTTGGTGTTTATTAACTTTTGGTAATATGATTCGATTGATTACAACGTGGTAAGTGGTTTTCATCTCACTTCTTATTCTCGTGAGATTCATGCTATATTGCCACTATTTCCTTTTTAGTGGGGTATGTACTACCCATGATTGTATTATTTGTTCAATATACTTTAATTTATGGGTATATACATATTCATTGTATAATACTTCTTTTATGGGGTGTATGTTTTGTAAGTTTCCAAATCGGTAAGGGAATTTCAAATTTTAATTTCCACTCATTGGGCTTTACAAATACTTCATTGTTTATTTTACTCCAAGATTATGTGTGGAGTCACTATCTATTATTTATGTAGTAATATACACTCCCCTTTATATGGATATATCTTTGATACACAGAATAACTCCATTGATAAATTCACATTCCATTGATATGAACTTTTTAAGGGTAGTCTTAACTCAATTTCCATTCATTGAGTTAAACATCCAAGTCATTGGTTTTGTTTTTACAAGAATATGTGTGAATGTAACCTGATTTATTTACACTAAATATCCAATTATATTGAGTGTATTTATATTTTTCACACATAATTATTTCATTGATTTATTCTTAGTCAAAGGATACGGTGTTTAGAAGGTATTTCATCTCAATTTACATTCCTTTAAGACCTCTTTGTCGTTATAAACCATTTCACTTTTATATGGTGTATATACTGTAATTTGACATATTATACCATTAATCCCTTTATTATCACGATATTATAATGTTTTTATTAATTTTATTCCTCAATTACTTGTATTCAAGCATCTTTTATTTGGTTAGTAACTCTTTAACTAAAATTTTGGTTTTAAATGTTTTAAATATTTATTCTTATAAATATTTATCATTAATTTCCATGTTTTAAAGATGGTTTTAAGTATTTATTTACATGGAAATGAATGTTTTGAAATAAAAATTCCTTTTAAAAGTTTCAAAGTGGTATGGGACACTTTGATTCAAAAATCTATTTTAAAGGACTTCTTTGATAAATAGTGCGACATTTAAATGTTTTCAAGAAAAAAGGGGATATTTCTCTCAAATAGTTTTAATGACTATTTTCATCTATGTCAATATCCTTCAGTGTATTTTATTCTTGATTGAGGCTGATTTATTATAATACCATCATTCATATTGTATTGAATGAGTTTTGTTTGACTTTGGATGTGCAATTTTTATGCCATTCATGGTTTGTGGTTAAAATATTGACATTTAGTATGCTAGTTTTAATATAAATGTTTAGATTATGTTTCAACATTTTCATATGAGGAATGAATTAGACTTAGTAAGTTATGGGTGGAGCCCTCTATAGCTACTTGATGCATCGGTAGGTCTCATGAGAGAAACTAGTGTGTTGGCACAAGGTCTTGACAAAATCTTATTTGTAGTATTGGCATAAGGCCTTGACTATGTGGTTATGAAGACTGGAATTATGCATTCAATAATTATGAAATTGTCTATTGATATTAGATTTTATTATTTGAATAGTATAATATCTATGTGAATAAGTAAATGGCATTATCTGGTTTATCTTTTCCATATTATGTTGAAGTTTAAGTTTAAAAGGCATGCGTTCTTATCTTATACATTGCCTTAAAAGTTAATTCTTATTTATGACTGTTTCCACTATATTGATATCCTTACTAAAAATATGAGCTCACCCCTTTCTTATGTTTTATTTTTCCCAATATGCAAATAATTATATTACGATTAACTTGTAGTAATAGGCTAAGGGATATAAGAGTGTTCAAAGGGGACACAATGTTGTTTTTTATTTCATGATGTAATGTAAAACTTATGTATGTATCTAGTACTTCTAAGGATACTAAATTGATCTATCTTTAGAGAAATTATTCCTTGTATCATGCCAATGTTATGTAATAATGCACCAATTTTGGGTAACTGGGGTCGGGGCATAACACTTACACTTAAATTTATAGAAAAACTACTAAAATAAAATTCAAGTGGAATATTACACCATAAAATTCTAGTAGTAACTTCAAATTCCACTTGAATATTCATGTAAATACTTCTAATAAAAAAATTCATTTTAAAAATCCTCTGAAAAATTCTATTGAAACATCTGATAGAAAATCTTTGTATCTTTCCACTAGAAAATCTCAGTGAAAACTTAAAATGGTATTTAGTAGAAACACTCACTATATAATTATTTACTAATTTACAAATTTAATACTAATTTACTTATTTAAGTATATAAAAAATTAAATAAGTTAATAACTAGTAAATGAGTAAGTAGAAAATTAAATTGTGAATGTTTCAATTGATGATCCGAGTAAGTTTCCATGAGAATTTTCATTTGGAAATCCACTAGAATTTCTCTTTTAAGTCCACTAGAATTTTCATTTTAAGTTTCAATATAAATTTTTAGTTGAGTTTTCAACTGATTTTATTGTAGTTTTTTAGTATAATTTTCAAGTTGAAGTTGAATTTTCCACTATAATATTCTAATAGAAACTTCCACTTGAATGTTCTTGTGAAATTTGAGCAAGAAATTCTCATGGAAGTTTCATTTTAATTTTTATATAATTTTTCATTTTAATTTTAAGTGAAAGTTTCATCTAAAATTTTCAATTTGAATTTGAAGTTACCACTAGATTTTTTTAGTTTATGTTTCTATAAAAATGTTTTAGTGGAATTTGGAATAGAAATTTTTGGGTGGAAGTTAAATTTACCACTATAATATACTATTTGAATATTCTAATGTAATTTTATATTGGATGTTTCAAAAGAATCTTTATTATAAGTTTCAATTGAATTTATTTTAGAAATTTCACTTGAATTTCTTTTGAAAGTTTAAACTTATATTTTCAAGTGGAAGCTAAAGTTTCCATTGGAATTTTCCATTGTATGTTGAGACTATAATATTTTTGTTAAAATTTATACTATAATTGTTTATAAGAAGTTTGAAGTGGATTTTTTTAATATGAGTCTCAAAATTAATTTCATAGTCAAAGTTCCAATTGAATTTATTCTATGAAATTTCTAAATGGAATTTTTAAGTAGAATTTAACACTAAAATTTCTTTCCACTCTAATTTTCTATTGAATGTTTCAAGTGGAAATTTCCCATTTAAGTTTTCACTATAATTTTTTAATGGGAGTTTTTATTAGAACCTTTTAGTGGGAGTTTCCACTGTAATTTTCCAATGGGATTTTTCACTATAATTTTCATATGGAAGTTACCATTGATATTTTCTATTTGATGTTTCCGCTTTAATTTTCCATTGTAATTTTCTACTGGAATTTTCTAGTAAAAGTTTATAGTGAAAATGTTTAGTGAAATTTTATACTATAATTTTATGGTGGATGTATCAACCAAAATTTTCCAAGGGAATTTTAACTTTCCACTAAAATTTTATATAGGAAACATTATCCTTTTGACTAAAAAAATTATTTTTATTATTTAAATAACTTTTGAGGATGAAGTGGGAAACCATTCCAATTCAAAATAGACAATCATCCAACACCCAAAGTAATAACCAAATTATTAAAATCAAGGTTAAGTAGACTAGAAACCTTACCTTTGTAAAACCTCTAATCCAAAGTGGGATATTTCATATTCGAGTCGTCCATGATAATGTCTTAAAAAAGATAGGCCATCGTATTCCACTATTTAATATATTTTTCCACACCAATCTTCCTCTCATTGAAACTGCGCTCTAAAATATGATTTTTTATTTCAATCCAAGAACACTGCTCCTGGTTATGGTTAACTCTAATCATTCTCTCCACCATACTTTTGTAATACTCTTGAGTGGTTTTGAACTCCAAAACCTCCTATAACATCTCTTCATTTTAATGAAAATTGAACTCCCATGATTACCTTTCCTCTCAGACCACATCATACTTTCCCATAACTGTAACCTTATCTACCACCTTATCCTATATCAGATTATCTATCTTATCATTAGTGTGATTTGGTTCCTTAGCTTCACCACACTCTATCTTTTATTTATCATGATAAGTAAATGACATCTCTTGGTCAACTAGGACATAAGTCATGGGGCCACTTTCTACTACCATATTCCTTTTGGAAGATAGGGTTTCCATTAGCTTTATTAAATGAGAATAGTCCTTATAGAATTTAGTATTCTTTCCTTTTAGGATAATGCAACCTCCTTCATATGTTTTTTCTTTCCTCTCTTTCTTCCTCCTATAACGGTGGAGGCCTCTTACATTTCCTTAATCAAAACTTTACACTAAGACTTGGATTGAAATATCATCCTTTAATCTAGTTACATAATATCTATGATCCTCCAAGAGGTTCTGCATTGAAGTTTTGGTTTGAATGGTTCTTGGAAACACATCCACTTTAACCAATTATAGACCTTCAAAATCCAGGTTCCTAAAGCGGCTACATACTTTTATATTCAAACTGATCCCTCTCAACCTCATCCTTCTAGTAGCATTTACCCACTCCTCACCACCTATACTCAAACCCCTAACATTTTCCTCTACCTTAACTTTTCCTGAGACACCCTCATGTCATTTTCACCAAAATGATTGGCCCACATCACATCATTGAAAATTCAAGGAGCTTCATTATTTTGGGAATATTCTAATCCTTTAGCTCCAATACCCATTACCATTTCATGAACATGACTCACCACTTCCCCAGGAGCACACAACCCCTCCAGGAAACTTTTCAATTGGTCATATATATCAACCACTTTCGGGTCATGAGGTATATCCATTTCCTTCTAATGAGTATCCTTTACTACTTTGCACAGGACCATGGGATCGACAGTATGACCAAAACACAAACCAATCCCTATCGACTCCCTAAACTCATGTATTAAATTGCGTACCACATCTAGGAAACTACCTAGATCAAATTTCACTCCAATTGGAGCCTAATTTGTATGGTATGCACCAGAAATGGATTCTAATTCTTCAAAACTATTTCTCAAACCCTAAAACATCTTACATATTGACTTTTTGTGCCTATGCACTACCGACAGATGCCCCATTTTCTTACACAATGAGTAGAGATCATACCATGACTTGATAATAAGTGGTTGTTTGTATCAAAACTCTTCACTAAAAGAAACCCAAAAATAATCAACAGGTAATATCAAAACATCCACTTCAATAATAAATCCTAGTGAAATTGGGGGACATACTAATCTAGTACTACTATTGGAACATAGATAACACCCTACTAGATTTCCTAAGATACACATAATCAAATTATCATAAAAAAAGAGTGGTTTTTCTTGAAATCTGACCCATATATCCGTGGTCAGTGAATCATGCTTCACCTGGATGTCAAAAATTCACCTGAAGAGGAAAAATTGGTATTTTTTTGTAGATTTGAGGAGTGATCGACCATGCCAAGGCCATGTTATCTTTTTAAGGAAAACAAATGATTATGTTCTTAGAATCGATGAGACCCATATTGGCACATGCCTATAAAACCTAAGATGCAAAGATGAGTTGATATAAAGAGTCCAACAACGGATTTCGTTTTTTGAACCTTCCTATCAGCGTCAGATACAATAAGGAAAAAGCTTCAGAAAATTCTAGGGATCAAATCGAAAGTTACGGGATGCCATATAACAACTATGGAACTTTTGGTATTTGGTAGATCTAAGGGAAGGAAGTATGACAATTGGGATTTGAAAAGGGGAAGAAGGGGGAGTGTTGATTTCTTTCTAGTGTAAAATTTCTTTGCAATTTTTCATTATAAATTTCCAATCAATTTCATGAGGTGGTTTTTATGTTTTAAAGTATTATTATGAACTGAATTTGTTTTTAAATATATATAAAATCTTTTTTTTAAAGTCTTAAAAAAATATTAATTATTTATAGATATAAAAAAATATTTTGATATGAATAACGTTTTTTTACTTTTTTTAACATGTTCAAAATTTTCATTTTAAAGTAATTTTTTCTTTCTTTTGGAATCAAGTTTGAAATTATTATTTCCTTAATATAAATAAAAATTATTAAGTTTTTTTGGTTTTAAAAAATTATTATGTAATTCTATAAACAACATTTTTTAGACTAATAAAAAATTTATTAATTTTTTAAATGATATTTATTTTTTAATTTTTTTTAAAATAATATTTAACATATTATTATGAATTTACTTAGTCATTTTTAATATATAATTACATTTTTTGAAATTTTTTAGGTTTTAAAAATTAATATTTAACAATTAATATTTTTTCACTATGTTGTTATACAATTTATTATTTTTTTATAATGTTTTATAATTTTCTATATTTCTTGAAATTAATTTTAGACTTTTTTATGTGTAATACACTTGTGTTCAAATAATGTAATAATCAAGTTTTAAAAAATATAAGAGTCCTACTTTAATAATTCTTTTCAAATTAATGGAAAAAATTTTAACTAGTTTTTTTACACATGTAATCATCTCTAAAATACTAGATATTTTAGTAAAATATGGTAATTGGAGTTGATTCTAGTTCATGAAAGGTGTGTTTGATTGACGACCTTATGGTCAACCTTAAATTCTTCTTATGGTAGATTGATTGGACATTATAGGGGAACAAAAGATTTATTCCATTACTAAATTTTCATGCATGCTCACATCCAGAATGGTAAGTGGATTGAATACAATCTAGGATATCTACATAGTTTACAAAATATAAACAATGGAAAAATTATTGTAGAAAAATCCTTAAAAATTAAATCAATTATATTTTTAGGAATTTAATTTTAATAAATGTATTTTAGATACTCATATTCAAAATTAAAAAGGAAATTTTATTAAAATCTATAATTAACCAAGGTTTTTGAAAACAAAATTAATTTAAGTTCATCACATAGAAAAAATTTAAAATTTAAAATTTTCTACTCAAAACTCACAATTGTAATCCAAATTTAATTTAGTAATCAAAAACTCATAAATACATATTAAAAAAAAGTATTTTCTAGATTAATTTTCCAAATTATTTACAAGAAGATGAATATTTTTTTAAAGAACATTAATTATTAGAAATTCTAATTATTTCACCATAAACACATGATGGTACAAAAATGTGAATTTTACCTGGGTTTTAAAATGGGTTGAGGGGATTTAAATAGTGAATTTAAAATAAACTTTTCAATAAAATATCACTTTATCATGTGAAATTTATTCCTAAATATCTAAAAAAAATTAGATCATCACCCTATTTTTTGGGCTAATATGAACCTATTTTCTCAATTTTAACCCCTACACTAATGATTTTTTATTTATTAACAAGTGTTAACAATTTAAAATCATATTTTCATTCTACTTGTAAATAAAATAATTATATTGATGTGTGGTTAATTCCTATAGATAAAAAATGATTCAAAGATCAAAACCTAAGCATCTACACAAACACAAACTCACTGGTTTGGTTTTTAACCCTTGAGAGATAATATTTCATTCAATAAAAATACCAAGGTGAAATTGTAATATGGTCCATACAATGAAATCAAAGTATAAATTCAATGATTGATTGATTCATATAGATAAAAAATGACTCAAGTATCCTTTTAATAATTTTCATTACTAATTCAAACTCACCTTATTAGTTTTCACCCCTTTATGGGTGATATATCATTTTAATAAAAATACAAAGGTGAAAATGTACTTTGGTTCATACCGAGAAATATAGGCATTATATTGATACTCGACTGACTCCTATATATAAAAAATGACCTAAGGATAATTTTACTATGTTTTCATGTCAATATGAAGTCATTTTCATAGTTTTGAGACCTTAATGGGTAATATGACATTAAAATAAAATACAAAGGTGAAATGGTACTTTGGATCATACCAAACAATCTAAGCATCAAATTGATGCATGTTATATAATTATAAATAAAAAATATCCCAATGATCATTCAACACGGTTTTTCTGACAATACAAACTCATTTACTCAATTTTGACCCTGTTTAGGGGATTTGTTACTTTAATAACAATGTAAAGGTGGAATAAAACATTCAATAATTTCATTCAATTCAAGTGTTGAATTGATATGTGGTTTATTCCAAAAAATAAAAAATCACTCAATGATTTTTTCCCCAAAGTTTTCATGCCAATAAAAGCTTTTTTTGTTATGATTCCTACAAAGGTGATTTTTCATTATTAATAAGTGTTAAAAATATGAAATCATATTTTCCAGCATACCAAGAAATTCAAGCATTAGATTAATGCATGGTTGATTCTTACAAATCAAAAATTATTCAAGGATATTTTTCTTAAGTTTTAAAATAAATATGACGACAAATTCTTTGTTTCAACCCCTTTATGGGTGATATTCCATTATAATAAAAATTGAAATGTGAAATAGTAATTTGGATAATATTTAGTAATATAGACATCAAATTGAAACATAATTAATTTTTATAGATAATAAATGATTTTAGGATCATTATTCATTGTTTTTTTGTTAATACAAACTCATTTTCTTAGTTTTGACCCCTTATAGGTGCTGTTACTCTATAATAACAATATGATGGTCAAAGAGCACTTCTGATAGTATCGATCAATTCCGTCATTATATTGACATGTGTTTGATTCCTATAGATACAAAATGACTTCTAAGATCCTTGTCCTATTATTTTTCACCAATATGAACTTATTTTCTCACTTTTGACCCCTACAATGGTGATTTTTCATTTATTAATAAGTGTTAACAATTTGAAATCATATTTTTCATCATAATGAGAAATCTTAGTATCACATTGATGAACATTTGATTAATATGGATCATAAATTATTTAGGAATAATTTTTCAATGTTTCAATATCAATCCAATTTATTTATTTTTTTGGTCCCTTGATGGCTGATATTCCATTTTAATAAAAATACAGTAGTGAAATTTAACTTTTGATAATACCTAAGAATCCAAGAATCAAATTGATACTTGATTGATTTTTATTTATAAAAAATGATCCAAGAATCATTTTCTTATGTTTTGTTTTCTATATAACGTAATTTTACCATTTTTTACATATTGACTAATGATATGTCATTTTAGTAAAAATACAATGATGAAATGATACTTTAGATAAAAATGGGCAATTTGAGCATCATATTCATGTGTAGTCAATTACTACAAATAAAAAATGTCCCACAGATCATTCTATTAGTTTTATATTAAAATATAAATTCATTATCTTGGTTTTCACCTCTTATAGGTGATTTGTTACTTTAATAATAATGTGAAGGTGAAACGTCAATTTTCATCATGCTTATTAACTCATCATGATATCTATGAAATAATAGAATTATTAAAAATGTAATATTAAATCACCTCATCATGAGTTCTAAAAGTATTCTAAAATCATATACTCTACCAACTCATTTATAAAAAAATCTATTTCTCCTTTTGAATATATAGACTATTAGCAATCCTAGTGGTATATGAAAAATACAGACAAACAAAGGCTTAATAAATATTTTTAATGAAAGTGTAATTACCTTTAGAAATAAATAATTGTGGATGTTAGTTTATTTATGGAATATGAATGCTTTTATAAAATTAAAAATATAATATTCATAATCATTGTCATTATTTTATTTTAGGAACTGTAAAAATATTATGAAAAATAGATAATTTGTTTTTATATGTGATTTTATAGTGAAATATTATTATAGATACCAAATCATAATATATGTGTAGAAATAAATAGGATTTTTTTCTCAATAACCATACTCATTACATGATTTTGATGATATTAAAATATTTTCCAATCATAACATAATTATCCTTTATAATATAATATAAAAAGTTTATTTTAATGTTTATCTATAAAATTTTGATTGTAGTGTATTAAAAAATCACAATCGACAACATATGTGGTTGATTTTTTTAATTTCGTGCTTTGAATACAAAAAAAATAATGATTTAGAGTATTCAAATTTACTATAATGATCATCTGGTGCTCAAAAAAAAGAATAAGTAATGAAAAAATAACAATATATTTTATATGATTAGATTATATAGTTTTACCCTTGGATTATAGGAATCAAGAAGATCCTAAATTCTCTTATTTTATATTAAAATTATGAGACTACTTTAGATTATTTTTCAATTTATTATTTTTCTAATTGTGTTTTTGTTTATATAAATGATACTAGGATTAATGAGTCTAAAATTTTACTCATAGGGGTTTCCATTTTTATAGTTGTGATACATACACCTATATATCCAATCCCTTTGATTGTTTCCTTCTTGTGTCTTATTATATAACCCTTGTTATATTGGTGTGGAGTTAGTTCTAAAGACCCTTGACATGCGAGTTTGATTTGGTGGTGCAAGAGCGAGATTTGGGAATCAATACATAGAGAATCTTGATGTTGATGTCATCAAGCTTAAGGTTAGAAGTTCCTTAACATGTAGAGGTCATCTATCTGATTTTTTTATTAATATATTTTTATATTATTATGTTCTTTTAGACCATTTTTTATGTTTGATCACATGTGTGTGCATGCATAGCCCATGAGACCATGTTTTATGTTTTATCACAAGTGTGTGCATGCATATCTCATGGGACCATGTATGAGTATGATCACATGTGTGTGTGTATGGATATTGATACTCATAGGTGTTATAATGTTTGTGCCTATATGTTTTATTCCTATTATATGTGATGTATGTAATTTGGAGGTTTTTCTTCTGGTAGAAAATGATTAATGGACCATCGTCACTTGGTTTTCCCTTAGATGGGGATCATGTTGACATGTGATAAAGACGATGATGGACTGAGACATAGGCAGAGGGTTATGATAGCCTTGAAAATTAAAACAAGGTTGTATCAGGATACAATATCCATGTGGATCAAATCATGTTTGAAATAGGGTACGATGGCCTTATGATCTAACATGTGATTGTGATGGGGTTCAATGACCGTGTGGCATGACCTGAGACTCATAATCTTTGTGGTAGATGTGATTTTTTAGCCTTGTGGATTTGGTGGGATACATTTGGCGACCTTATAGTTGACTCTAGTTCATGAATGATATTATGATTTCACTTCTGTAATGGAGCTAAAGAAGGTATTATTATGGGTTTATGGTGGATTGGTTAGTGTACAACCACTAGGTACATTATTGTTTGATGCCTGCTGGTATATTTTCTTATTGAATTGTAATACACTCTTATAAACATGAAATCATGTTAATGATGCATCATTGGTGTCCTAATGGTTATATACTCATACCTTGTATGGAAATTTCTATGTGCATACATACTTCATGATTAGATATGTAGGAAAGGGAAAGGCCCCAGTGATTAGGATCTAGGTTATGGAGTATGGTTTTTTGAGATGGTAATCAGATGGGATTTGGGGTGATGTCATAATGTTTTATTTACTTACCTATCTTTATCATTCTATTGTTTGGCCTGCCACTTTGGGGGTCCTTAATTTATTATTTTGTATGAAATGAGATACTTTCTAGGAAATTTGTTATAACCTTTCTTATTTATTTTGTTGGGTTATCGTATGTTACTATTTAAACATGTATTTATTGATAAAACGAGTATAGTCTCCCCATATAGGGGATTCAGAACGTCACTACTAGTCAAAAACCTATTGCGTATGGGGATTCATACATGAGAAAATGTTGCACTTGAGATTAGATCTGATGATTCGGGTTGGGGTGTTATAGGTTATCCATTTAATATAAATCCATATATTTTTTTATTCATGAGTGAATACTTCCATGCATGTTTCATGAGAATAGATAGATTCTAGGGGCTAAGGATTCCTTATAAAGAATATATTGGATAATTTTCATCCTTATAATCTTGAGATAAGTTCCCTTTATCACTTAAGGTTAATTATGATCACCTGAAAACTGTATCGTCAAGGGATAAGAATGTTGTTTGAGCTCCCATGAGGCATTGGGTAGGCCTTAAGGTATGAGATAAAACAAAATTAGGATAGGATGAAGTTTTTCATGGATAATTGGATAGATGAGATATGCTTAAGCCTAGTGATGATGGATGAGACAACCATTCATATCATTCTTAGAGAGGGCCACACTTCTGAGGGTGGTCTAATGCTTGATTAGAATTGTGAGAGAGATGAATCCTTTGGGTCTAGAAAAGGTGTAATAGATAGTGGTTTCATTATAGTGACATGCTAAGAGATATCACTTAGAATATGTGAAATAAGATCTAGGTGTGTGGAATGTTCTTGTTTGACACCTTTCATTGGGATAGAAAGGGTCTTAGAGTATGCAGTTTGGGATGAAACCTAGGTAGCAGGACCAGGAGTGATGAGAGTCTTTGACACAGATGACTGTACCATGAGGTATTTTTTGGGACATAAATATAGTTTTTGGTGTCCTTGATGGGTTATGTGAATGATTTTTTATTAATGGGAAAAGATTGTAGTGAGTCTAAAGAAAAAAATGAATGCCATAACAAGTGAGGTGAGATGTGCTCATCAGGAAAATTATTCTCCAGAAACTAGTTCCCAAGGATTAGTTTAAGAGTTGTATCATAGGTTGAAACACTTTTTAATTTAAGTGACCTCTCTATAGACTGAATAGATAGATCAATGATCTTGATACCTCCTTAGAGTCAATGGGGATATGTTAGTGTGCTAGTGACCTCCCTAGAGTCTATGGGGAAGGGTTGGTGTGCGTGTGACCTACCTAAAGACTGGGTTAATAGGTTGGTGTGCTTGTGACCTCCCTATATCATAAAGGTATTAGTTGGTGTGGATGATAGATGCTTCTTGAGTGGTTTAGTTCATGGAAGTTACCACCTGTGAGGGGATAGGTCATGGGAAGACTTTATATGAGATCGATGGACCTTGCCTTGAGTGATCAAGAAATGTTTAGGTTTGGATTCAACACCACCCCAAGTCATTAGGCACACGATGGGAATTAGTATGATGAAATGAGATGATGAAACATATTACTATACCCAGTTCTTATAGGTAATGGTTGATGTTTGGATTCCAAAAAACCCTGAGTCATTAGGTACAAGATATGAATCAGTATGACGGAACAAGATAAACCAACGTGGTGGATTATAGCATGGCACCAAAGAAGGTATGATCAGCTGTCATGGTGGAATGGATAAAAAATAGTGACCTGAAATGTTTGATTTATGGTATCCTATTTATCACACAAAATCCAACATGAACTAATAAAAATTGGGTCTTAAAAAGCACTAATAAAGTATTAGTAGTGCTTAAAAAGCAATGATATTGTGAGCATGTTAAAGGGTTTTTTTTACAATGCTAAAAAAGCACTATTAAAGGTACCCTTTATCATCACTTTTAAGCACTATTAAATGGTTCATTTAACATTTATTTTTTACTGTTGTTAAAGGTTGCATTTAACAATGTTTTTTAGCGCCATTAAAATGTGTATTTTAATAGTGCTAAAAAAACACTGTTATAAAATATGGAAACAGTTAAGTTTTCATGGACCCCCCTGACCCCCTTTCTCAGTGATTACAACCCCCATTCTCAGCACTTTCCAATACCCATATTCCATCACACACCATACTTCCCTTTTTCTGCACTATAAGGATTCATTGAACAATTACACGTGCCTCGATTCGATCATAGGACCTCCCTTATGCGAATGAATTATATTTACCACAATGAAATGCATATTTGGTTGTATATTTAATGAATTTTATATTTATTTATATATATTTTAAATTTTTTGATATATATATATGATTATAATTATTTAAATATGTTATATAATAATATTAATTTTTATATATTGGAATATAAGTAAATATATATACATATATGTGTGTGTGTGTGTTTATTAATACACAAAAAAATGTATATATAAAAGCTATATATACTTATGAATGCATTTTAATAAGGTAAATGAAATAGATAATTTTTTAATTTAAATAAAATTAATAATAAATATTTATTTATGTATTTAAAAACTCATTCTATATAAATATATTGATATATGAATTTATACAAGTGATTTATTATATGTAAATATAAAAAATATGTATATATTTAATTATAAATAAAAATAAATTGTGAAAAGTGATAAAATTGGAAAACCATAATATCAATATGAATGTAATCCTAATATGTAAATTCAGTCCCCACTGAAAACCAAAAAACAACCCCCTTAAATGAGGCTGAAATTCCATTAAATGTTAAAAAATTGGGGTACCCTGACTAAAAACTCAGTTTTGGAGGACTTATAGGAATTTTGGAGCCTATAAAATCATAATATAGTTTTATATATATCATCAGGGTCATATAACTTGTCATAGGATTCAATTTGATATGTGGTATAGCCTAAACGGACACCTGGATCAAAAGTTATGATCATTTGAAATTTGAGTTGCGTTTTCAACTTATTTTAAATCTTTTAATAATTTTTTGATTTTTTATCTTCCAATTGATATTCAATGACTATTACTTGATAAAAATATGAAAATTATTGATTAAAAATATTTTTTAAAATACTTTATATTCCATTTTCACTAAATATATTTTATATTAATTGTAAATGACTATTTACCCTATCTAAAACATTTTTAAAAAATTTATTATATTTATATCAATAAAAATATATTTATATATTAATAAATTATTTATAAGGAAATATAATATGTTTTTGAAATATACCCTATATCAGTGCTAGTAAAAAAGCACTGATAAGGGAAGGGGGCTTCATCATCTCTTTTTTAGCACCATTAAATAGGGCCCTTTATTAGTGCTTTTTATAGCGCTAACAAAGGGGGTCTTTAACAATGATTTTAGCTAGCACTGTTAAATACCTAACACTAGATAAACCTAGTTTTGAAGTAGTGATGCATGTGTGACATGTTTATCTTTTTCCTCACGTATACACGTATATAGTGGAATTTACAAGAGGCACATGGTGATACTTACTGAGATGCATTTCTCACACATAACACGAGCACCTCAATGCACATGCAGACCTTATGTATTCTTTTAGGTTCAACATAGGACATGCACTGGATTGGGTCAGTACAACTTAGGTGTTTTTGGAGATAGGGTGTGTGAGGCCCAAGGATGGTAGTTGTGTCAATGTGTGTGCTCTGTAATTTTTTTTTTTGTGTTTGGGATTATCTAAGTGGGTGATCAATGTATGAATGACTGTATGAATTCCACACAGAAATTATTACATCATTGTGTTTATCTACATATACATAATATGATGTTTCCTTTTAATACTATTTTGGGTATTTTTCCATTATTTTATAACTTTGGTTCAAGGGAATAGTCTCCCCATTGTATAGATTAGGCCCTCTCCACTAGTCAGCAACCTTTAGCATACACGGAGCTGTGCCAGAGGTCATGTGATGACCTTGACCCAAGAACTGTCGAGTGGTTAGGGGAGGGACATCATAATAATATTAAATATATGATTAAAAAAATTATTAAAAATGCATTATAATAACTATTTAAATTAAAAAACATTAAATAATACATTTAAATGAATATATTATATAAATTTATAACAAATTAAAAATATTAAAACTTAATAAATAAACGTGAAAAAATAAAAAATATTGAAATTAAAAATATATTTAAAATATATTAATCATACTGAATAAAGAAATATAAAGAAATATTAAAAAATGAATAAAATCGAGAAATGTTTAAAATTAAAAAATATTATAAATGAATAAATCACAAAAATAATAAAAAATAATAAATGAAAATGAATAAATTGGAAAAAATAAAAAATAAACAAAAAATAATAATTATGTTATATGTATTATAAATGTAGGAATATTATGATAAATGTATTAATATTATAAAATATGTTTTATTAATAAATGTATCGATAAATGTATTGAAGATAATTAAAAATGTTTATATTTTTATAAATAAATATATGTTTTTTAAAGATATATTTGTAAATTTATAAATATTAATATAATGTTTATATGCTTTTTCAAGAAATATCAATAATTAAAAAACTATAAAATTAAATATATGAATTTTAATAATTTTATTTAAATATATTTAATATTTATATATAGATATATATTATTATTTATAACTATAGATTTATGTATTGTATTGGTTTTATATAAAAAATATAATTAGTTATTAACTGTTATAATTTTTAATTATAACTAAAAATGTTATTATTTAATTAAAATTATAAATATTAGATAAAATACATTACTAATTAGTAAAATTACAAAAATTATAATAAGCTCATTTTATAATTCAAATTCATTTAAATATTTGAAGTTGAATTTCTTCAATTACTTACACACACACACACATTACATGTGTGTGTCTATATATATATATATATATGAACAAATTAATGAAAAATATATCAAGAAGGTATAAACCCCATGCGTGATGGGATGTGTCATCATTTAATGACCTACCCTAACTCATTTATGATAAGATTGATGACACCATCCTTGTTATCTTGTTAACTATATTATTTGTGTCTACCTGGTTAATTACTGTATGTATGTGATTAATGTACGTAAAATTATAAATAAGTATAAATTAATATATATATATATATATATAGGGGTGAAAACACCTTTATTAAAGAAAAGAAAACAAAAAATTTGGAAGGATGGGGTCAGAGAGGGCAATCTCACCCTCAATCATAAGAGGAAGAGAGGAGTACAAAACAAGGTCTAAAATTCAATATAAAAATCTATAAAAAAGTGACCCAATATTGTTCCAACCTTTCTCAGACTAACCTGTAAGGTCTTGTTAATAGATTTTTATACGAAATTTAAATCAAATATTCCAACCCCAATTGAATCATCCTCAAATTTCATTATAAGTCCCAATAGTTGTAGGTAGGATCATTGTGAAATATTTTCTCATCTATTAGATATCCTGAAATCCATACAGACATAACCATTTATAAAAGAACCACTTCCAGTTCCTAACTCAAGAACCAATCAATTGAGAATGATTTATAGTTACATAATCATGAAACTAGTATATCTGATGTACAAAATCATCATTTGGTGGATTAGGACCAAAGTACATAGCTCAATAGAAGGGTCTAGGAAAAATCCATAAAAACACCGAATTGAATTTTATGAAATAAACACCCAAATACTTAAATATCCATCATATTATTATGTCTCTCAAATATCCAAACATTTCTTACAACCAATCAAAGAAAGGAAAAAAACTTAAGACTGGGCATAGGTTCGGTGACTCATGTTGTAGTAGGCCCCCTCCCCCCGACCATGAGGGTGTCAGCCTCTCCTCCAGGTCTTGGCATGTTACCAATAATTTTCTTGTCCATCTAATTCATCCTTAAAGGGAACATTGTCCATATTAAAATCTACCACCTCAAACTTATAAGTGAAATAATTTTCTGAAGCTAAAATATTTATTCAAATATATGAATCTAGATCTAGAAAACCAAATGAGAAGTAAGAAGAGACTTTAAATATCACCTTTCCTTAAATACATTGATTAAGGTCATTAAGTCCCATAAGAGAGGCCTGAGATGAGGAAGAATAAGTTATCATCATTTTAGCATCAGATAAACCCATTTTCAAAGAATTTTAATGACCAAAAGATTGAACATTCATTGAAACATATTTAATTTTTCTTTGTAATTTATGAAAATAATTTTTATTCACCAAAATAGAAAGACTTTCTATAAATATATACTGTCTTAATGTATTTGTTTTTAAGTTTCCAAGTACTTGGATGGTCCTTAAAGACTTGATTCTCTTGTTGATTCCAAACATAAATAGATTCTACAACCACTACCTTATCAGTGGACATGCACATATCCTAAGTACTCCTAGGACTAAACACATTTAAACATATATAAATATGTATAAATAAATAAAATTATACAGAATTACATTAATAGTTCTATTTATGTGCTACTAAAATCCATCATTTATTATCACTCAAAAGGAGATGATAAAGATCTAAATTTTATCAATGATAAAAAATTATTGATAAACATATAATTTAATCAGCACTTTTTTAGTACTAATAAATGAAAACCTTTATTAGAGATTCTAATTATTTTTTGTGTATTTAAACCTTTATAAGAACTTTTAACTAGTGTTGATAAAATACACCATTGATAAAATGTGATCCTACAATAGTGAAATAATTTTTTATAAATATATAAATAAAAATAAACTAAATAGATTTTATGGTTATGTGGTTATTGATGTTTAGAATTTGATATATTACTTAAGTTCGAGTCATTTCACCTGTGATATTTTATATTTTTTCCCACCTATTTCATCATTTATTGATTTAATTGAAATTAAAAATATCCAAAGGAAAAACATTTATGTGTTCTCATTATTGGAATCAATAATGTGATATATATTAAAGTAAAAAAATAAAAGTAATGAGTCACCCACACATGGAATTTTAAAAAATTGAAGTCTAAAGGCTCATGGGCTAGCTTGTGGCCACACGAGGTTTCTTGTACTGATACAAGTTCGTTTTTAAATTTCATTTTAGGAAAGTTTTTTAAGTGGGTAATGAAATTTAAAGCTCAACATGTGGAATATCTATGGGCTTTATGAGCAGGCTCGCGAGCTTTGTAAATATTAATAAGTCTATATAGGGGTGGTCATATTTTTCAAAATAATTTTTAAATTGAAACATTGATATTTTTAATAAAAAGATAATGATAATATATTAAAATATATATAAATATTTTGTAGTCTTTTATATATGAGATAATGATAACTAGTGACAAACATCAGCAACAGATGTTGGAGAAATAAATAAAAAGTCATGAGTAAATGTTTCACTTTGATATCCATTAAGAGTAGTATGACTTCTGTATTTTTTTCAAACAAAACACATCTAAATATTAATTATAGTTTTTATGGTCATAAATTATCAGTAAAACAATTAAATATATCAGTTTTAAAATTTCAAAATGAACTATATTTAAATGGTGCATTCATAAAAAATACAAATAAAACTGTTTATGAGCATTATTATGGTAATTATTTTCTAACGCTAATTATGATATGATTAAAAATGTTAATCTTTCATTGCGATTATTGACAATGGGAATTAAATTATTTTATTTATTTAATGGGGTTAATAATAATGGTAACAGTTGAAGATCATTTTTTTTATTACTTAATGTTCATTATTGTATATAATTAATATAATTGTTAATTTAATATAACTATTTAAATAAATATTAATTATATAATTATTTTTTATGATTATATATAAGTTTTTTTTCAAAAAATTTTAATTATCTAATCCTTTCATAAATATATTTATGCTACTTTTATTTTGAGTTAATTACGTATTGGATTTATAAATGAATTCTAAATTCAAATATAATCATGTTAGTAATAATTAATCCATTAATATTAAAAAAACTCATTCATTTTATATTTAAAAAGTAATTTTAAAATTTTAAAATTATAAACACTTTTTAAAGTATTTAAATAAGTATTTTTATATATAATAACATTGAGTTAACAAAATGATCTTAAAAATGAAAAAATAATTTAAAAAAGATTATAAATTTCCAAAATTTATATAAATGTCTTAAATTTTAGAAAATTATTTTTATATGTTATTAATTTTTTAAAATTGGAGCTGAAGTAGTTATTTTGTATTTTAATGTAATAATTTATTATCAATGAAAACATAATTCTTAAAGTAATGGACTCTTTTGTAAATTTGAAATTATTTTAGTTAATACATTCCAATGACGAGAGATAATGTCTTTTTGATTTAATGTGTATATAAATTTTAGGTGTTTGACACAATTATTAATAAATTAATTAATTTAATTTAATATGGGAAATCTTAACAAAAATCAATAATTTGACAATAATATTTGAAAAAAATGGATTAAATAAAATGTGTATTTTTATATATATTAAATTTCACTAAATAATGAAGGAAATATATTAAAAAAGAAATAAATGTGATCGAGGAATCAGAGAAACATGAGATCTATAGAGAATATTTGTGAAAAAAATGAAGGAACCTAAACAATAAAATTACATTTTTAAAGTATAACAATAATATTTTGTTATAATAAATAAATAAATATCCAAGTTATTTTACTTTTAAATAATATACTTTTTTATTTTAAAATTAAAAACCTTAACTTAAAATATTTGACCTATTTTAATGTTCAACAACATTAAAAATTTAAACTCTTAATCAACTAATTTATTTTAAATATTCATGGTATTTAGATTTAATTAAATTTATCTTAAAACATTCACTTTATTGTGTTCATATTTCATCATACATTATATTTATCTTCTATATCCATACTCATTGTATCATAGATATTATTATTTCCTAAACTGTGTACCATTTATACATATGTTGTTTTTATATGAAAGTTATTTGATTGAATTGGGAAATATTAACATTCTGTATTATTTAACAAAAAAATATATTTTTTTTGATAAGGAATAATGTTTACGATTTAAATTAATTATTCAATATATGAGGAATGAATATGACATACAATTATGGATGGGGCTCAGTTATATATATCCCCTCGATGCATCAACATGTATAATGAGATAAACTAGTTGGATAACCGTATTAAATGGGTTTTCGTGTATACTTACCCATATTTGAAAATATATCCGCACAAGGCCTTGATCAACATATTTGAAATTACATATTTCCTTCATTGAGAATTAAATTACTATTATCCTTGATATTATTACATTGATAGTATCTATGGGTTCATTTTATGCTCAAGGTATTTGTTAAGTGGAATGTTTTTTCAGTTATTTACTTTCCCATATTGATTATTCCTTATTTTATCATGATATCTTCTATAGTACGCAACACTTAGTGAGTATTTGAGTTCACCATTATTTTGTTTTCCTTTCCCAAGGATATGAAGAAGGAATCTATGAATGAATTTCAAGGACACATAATATTTACTTTTACAATGTTTTATATTTTATTTACAATGTAAAAATGGGAATCATGTATGTATATGGTTATTCAATACTACTAAACTGATTGATCCTTGGTGATGTGATCCCATGTATATTTTTCAAACGTAATAAAGTAGCCACCAACTCTTAGTTACTAGAGTTAGTGTTTTTTCATAGACCACTCTCAAAAGTTCATGAGCTTTAGCAGGTCTTAATAATGGTGACTACATACTCAACACATTACATAGTGTTATTTTTCTCCACTCCTATATTGGTTGGGAACAAAGTGAAGATGTATTGGAAGTTTGAGATCAGCCTCTAACTAAAGTTTAGGAATAAAGTTAGAATCTCAAACCAGAAAAAATATACAAAGTTACTTTAAAATTACCTAATGAATGATAAGGGTATGGAGAAGGATAGAGATATTAGTATTATTTCATCCATTAGTGGACTTCATAATGATACTTAGGGTATAAAGAAGAGGAAGTAAAAGGAATCATGCTAGAGTAATAGAAAATAACTAGAGAATAGTAAACGTTTTTTGCATCTTTTTGTTGGAGAAAGAGATCCTCAATGTTTCAATTATGGATAGAGTGAGAATTACTACATGTTTTTTCCAAGTCCTCAGATCAAGTGTCATTAGTGTGGAATGATGGGGCATGTTTTGTAGTTTTGTTCTCGGGGGTTGCAAACAAGTTCTCATAAGGAAGTAAAACAGATATGGGTTTTGACCTAGGGGTCTAGCTGGGGTCATCAATTATAGCTTTAGAACCCAAAAACTTTATCAACCTAGGTGAGTCACATACCATAGGGGAAAGTTATTATTCTATAAGTAGGAAGGATGTACGCAATATACCAGATTCTAGCCTATGATTTTGAGGAAATATTAACTATTCAAGGTATTTTCTTGATTATATCAATTATTTCTACTTTCTTGTTTGATATGGATGCTTCCCATATATTTATATCTACTCAAATTATTACTGGGAATGACTTAATTGTCAAGATATCTTCAGAATTGTGGCCTCTTGATACACTGATTGATAAGAAATTAGATCATCTAAAAAATGTCTTGGATGTACCAGAATAGATGATGGCTATAAACATATATGAGATTTCATGATCCTTGAGATGACTAGCTTCAAAGTGATCTTCCTCATGGATTGGATGAATAGTTATTGAGTTCACATTAACCCCTATAGGATATATGTATTATTTACTATAACCAAGGGAGTGAAATGTTTTTTGAATGTTTAATAGGAAGTTGGATAAGGAAGAATGGGACCAAGCCTAAACCAGATCAGAACTATTGTGATGCAAGTGGAAGGCTTGGATCTTGCGATGAATCAAACAACATCCTCTTATTTTCCTCCAATGGTATACCTTTATATGGATTTATTATAGGATTAATTTTTAGGTATCCATAATATTAAATGAATTGACATTGATATTGAACTTATGTTAGGATCACAACCTATATTGGTTCCCTCATACTTTAGGGCACCTGTTGTATTGAAAGAACTCATAGTAAAACTCAAAGATTTTTGGGTGAAAGGTTTTATCATGATGAGATCATCACCATGGGGTTATCAAATGTTGTTTGAAAAGAAATAATATGGTATTATTTGGTTGTGTGTAGGATAAATAATCTAAACCAAGTGACCATAAATAATTGATACTAATTGTTGAGGATTAATGAAATTTTTGACAAATTATAGGGATCTTGGTGTTTCTCAAAGATTTTTTTACAAACATGCTACCAAAAACTTCACTTCATAGATGAGGATATTCATTAGATAATGTTCACAAGTAGATATGAACAGTATGGTAAAATTTTCATGCCACTAAGGTTGAAAAATTTTCCATAAGTGTTCATGAATCTCATAAATAGGATTTTCTATTCGTATCTCAATTCCTTCATTGTGGTTTTTATTGAAAATATCATTATATACTCACGGGCTTCATAAATACACACAAGGAAACTTAATATTATACTGATCAAAATTTGAGAACATCAAATTTATGCTAAACTATCCAAGTGTCATTTTTTGGATTTAGGAAGTGTTATTCGTTGGTCATGTGATCTCTGAGGTATGAAATTCTATGGAATTATATAATGTTGAAGAAATGATGTCTTGTACATTCCCTAGGCATGTGTTTGAGATTAAGAGATTAATTGTTTTAGCTAGGAACTATATATGGTTCATATAGGACTTCTCTTTTTTGGAATTACATATGACTGGTCTCAAAAAGATATGAGAAAGTTTGAGTGGATAAATCCTCACAAAGAGGTTTTTTTAGATATAAAGAGAATATTTATTATATATATATGATTTTGATATTTCAAGATTCTAGGATTGGATTTGTAGTTTACTATGATGCCTCATGTGTTTTTTTGGATATATGATAATGTATATAGACTAGGTAGTAGTTTATGAGTCACATCAGTTTGGACCCCATGATTAGAATTACCAGATTCCTGACTTGGAGTTGGAAACTGTGGCCCAAACTTTGATGTTTTGGTAGAATTATCTCTTTAATGGTATATTTTTGGTTAAACAGACTATAAGAGCCTCCAATATATCATCCCTTAGCAGGACTTGAATTTGAAGAAGAGGATTCATGTAGAGTATCTATATAAATTTGACTTAAAGATAGACTATACTCTATGTAAAAGTAATTTCATTATAGATAATCTCATTACAAAAAATGAAAAAGATGTAATAATCTTGAGAGTAACCATTATAATAGGAATGAAATCTGATCAGTTTGATGTCTATTTGTTCATGTATGCATAAAGGGATCAAAGATTTATTACCTAGACACCTTTTTTATTACTTATCCAATAGTGGACCATGTGAAGACTAGCCAAGAGTAAAATACTATGTTTTTAGTGATGTGAGAATGATTGGTAGCTAGTGACATAGTTCCAAGATGTCTGGTAGAAGATGATGATGATATCAATATAAATGGGTGTATTTTAATGAAATAATCATTGATAGAAGAGTTAAATAGATAATTTTATTATTTTAATTGGGTAGTGCATCTAGGGTCTAAAATGATATACCATGTAAATCAATATTTGTTCTGATAGCTGGGTATGAAGAAGGACATTGTTGGTTCTGTTTCAAGATGTGTTGCCTTCTAGTGGTTAAAGGCCTAACATCATCTTCTGGGTGATTTTCTTTCACCACATTTAGTGCTTATAGAGAAGTGGGATGACATGATTATGGAATTCAGGATAGGGTTACCTAGAACCCCCCAAAACCAAGATGTCATTTGAGTGATAGTTGATCAACTGATGAAAGTATTCTATTTATTGCCATCTTGAGAGACTCATTATATAGATAAGTCAAGAATGATTTATGTATGGGATATTGTATGAATACATGGAGTCCTTTATAGTATCATATCGTACAAGTAAACATGTTTTTCATCACAGTTTTGTCAAGGTTTTCCAAAGGCTTTGGGGATTAATTTGAATATCAGTGCAGCATATTATCTATAAACCAATGGATAATTAAAGTAAATGATTCAAATCCTCGTGGATATTATTTATGAATGAATCCTAAACATTAGTGAATCATGTTATGAGAACCTATATATGGTATAGTTTATATAAAATAATAGTTTATTTGCTTTTATTTAGATGGAACCTTTTGAGGCTCTCTATGGATGGTCATGCTGCTCCCTTAAGTTGGCATAAGGTAGTTGAGGGAGGATTTATTAGGTTGACTATGGTGCTGGAGACCTATGAGAGAGTTAACTTGGTTAAGAAGTAGTTGTTTACCACATAGAGTATATAGTGATCATATTTATACCAGAGGATATGACCTTTCAAGTTCAGTGTTGGCAACTGGGTTTTCTTACAAGTGTCACCTGGGTTGAGGCATCATCATAAGTAAAAGCAGAGGAATTTGGAACTGTAATGACCCAGGTATTTATAGAATAATACATTTTCTTTTTATATTAATATTTATGAATAATATATTAATTTTAGGTTAAATGGGATTCTTTTTCCGATAGCATACTCGACATGCAACAATAAGTTTCTCCTAAATCTTACGTTGCACACAACATTGAGTTATACTAAAAAAGAATAAAATATTATTATTATTATTTGAAATGGTAGTAAAATCCTATTCATTGGAATGGAGGTAATGAACAATATCAACTTAATTTTGAAATATGGTTTACATATTTTTAAATAAATATTCATTGGTTACCAAATTTATTATAAATGGAAATAAAAACCAATTGAATATAAAGGATGTGTTTTTATAACAACCTATTTAAAAAGAGAATAATTGTGTTTATAAAATCATATCACTCTTTATAGTTTTTTATTTAATAAAAATTATATGTTATATATTTAATTCAATATTTTAAATTCATCTTATATGTTTTCTGGATATGATATAAGAATAAATTTAATTTTTTTGATAAAAGAAGTTTTTTTTCAAAAAATGTAGTTTTACCGCCTTCTGATAGTGAACCCTTTTTAAATTTAGTTTTTTTCACTTATATATGTTCTACTTGGAAAATTAAATTTATTATATAAAATTGGGATACTGAAATTTAATTTGGGTAAATTTTTTTTAATCTTCTGATAAAGTTCATTTTTTAACGAATAGTGAAAAATATTGCATTTTAATTAAAAACTGGCTTTTCATCTAAATTATTTATATTGTTAGATTGTAAATTTAATTGGGTTAAAGTATAATTGGATTATTTTTTTATCATTTAATCTAATTATGGTCATTTTAAGTAATTTCACTTTTAAATTGGATATAAACACATGTTAATCTTTTGATAGATTTTACTTCTTAAAAACCCACTTTTTGGTTTTGACAACGGGATGTAATTTTAAATTAATTTCTGAAAATTATGTGTTTTGAATTTACAAAAAATTATTCCATATTTATAATCACAAGTTCTAAATTGTGTGAATATGTACTTTTATTTTTAGACATTATGAATAGTAACTTTAGTAATTATTTTATTTACCATGGTTAAAGGGTAAATCTGGTTAATAAGGGTTAAAAAATAATATTATAATAAAATTAAACTACCCTAAAACATGTACTAATTCATTTTTTTGAGATATTTATAACCATTGAATTGGGTATATTTTGGGACCACATGGAGCCACTAGTGGGTGAAAATGACATTTTATAAAAATTAATTTAAAATAAAGAAAAATATAACATAATAATGTACCTTTTACTAAAACAATTTTTATATGGGGTTATATAATTAATCTCTTCAACTATAAATATTAATTGTAAATATAAATAAATCTTCTACATCATGATGATTCAATGATTGTTTCATTAACAAAGGATTCAAATAAATGATAGTATAAATGTTAAAATAACTATAATTTGGTTATTTTGATGTCATAAAAGAATTTTATGGATGATATTTACATATTATATTTGAGTTAGTGACTTTGGTTTGTAGTAATCAGGTTTTTATGAATTTTTAAAAAAGTCAAGTAGGAATAGTGTCCAAAATTAACATAATTCATAACTTAAAATATAAAATAGTTTATTAAATGATATTAAATTTATAAAAATATATTATTTGAAAAAATGGTTAATAAATGTCAAAATATGTCATAAATAACTTTTTTGTGGGTATTTTGACATGATATGGTAATTACATTAACCCACAATGTGTAAATAACATGATATCACAGTAAGATTAAAAAAGGTAATATAAGGGTTAAACCAAAACTATAAGGATAAAAAAATATTAAAAACATGTCAAAAAATTATTGGATAATTGGCATTCAAATTAAAATTATCTTATATTATAATTAAATGAGTTTTGGACCATTTTTAATTGAAATGGATTATTAATAAAATAATATTTATTGACTTTCCTAAAGTGCCCCTCCTCCCTCTTATAAAAAGCCACCACCTCTACCCACAAAACTCACACATCTCAAGCCACTTGGATCATCCAAATTCATCTCAAATAAGCTCCCAAAATCCCTCCCTTCCACCTAGAATCCTTACTATGTGTAGAATTCAATTCAAGAAAGTCTTTTGGCTCAAACCAAAAGAAGTTACTCGATTTAGAGGTAACGTCTTCTCTCATGTTCTTTTCTTTTATTTTCCCTCTCAAATCCCTATGATCATCTTATTATATGATTAAATAACAACACCAGTATCCTCAATATAATAGGATTTTGTTATTATAAGGATTATAAAAACATTTATACACACCTCCATTTAATGGATACGAACATACTGTTTCTATGTATGGTGAACTTCTGCATCACGAAACGATGATTGTTCAATTTTCCCCTAACACCTCTCATCATGGCCATTATGATGGAACTATATTAATATATGATATATATTATATTTATATTAACTCTATTTTTTTTATTTACAACATACCTTTATTCATTCCATAATGTGTAAATATGATAATTTAATTTGAGGAAGTACGGACTACCACCCCCTCAAAGTGATATGACTTGTTCATGGAATAGATGGAACGTATAAAGGATGAAGTTAATGAACATATGTAATGAATATAAAATATGATATTATACTGGAATTATAATATACCTATGTATCATTTAGTTTTCATTCCTTTAAATATGAAAAAGAAATGAAAGTAGCGTTCATGCATACGTACAACTTACCGTCACCATGAACAGTGCATTTCATTTTTTATCACCAAATGTTATGGAATATTATAAATAAATATATAATAGATATATATGATACATAAATCATGAATAATATTCTGGTTATGATTGAGTTTTGACTATATGAACAATTTACATCAAAACAAGTTCATTATTGACACAAGTACCGAATATCGACAAAACAACTGATATAAAATTAAATAATTATGTAATTATTATAACATGATGATAAGTTATATAAAATTAATAATAAACCTGACAAAGGTTCTTAAAAAATTATAAATTAACCTAAGTTTATTATTCAAGAATATAAAGAATGAACGAGACAAGTTAGACTCAAGGTAAGGGACTTCATCTCAATCTCCTTTTATTGAGGCATATTTTAGTTTATACATGACTTTATTTTATACATTGTATAATTATAAATTTTTATTATAATTAAATTCAATGGTTTTCAAAGGGAATATTTTTTATATAAAGAGTTTTACTAAATGAAAAAGTTATATTTCTTTTTAACGTACACAATGACAATAACATTCTCACGGCTGTGAAAATTATTTGATATTTGGATTCCTTACTAAGATGTAATGTTTTTAAAAGGAAAAAAATACCATATAACCTTTTAATGTATTTTGGTGTGGAAATGGTTTTAAAAAATCATTGATTATGTAAATATCTTGAAATGTTAGATTATGATTGCAAGGTGGAAATGTTATGTTTTCTTTATGCATGTTTTATGTGTTATGATTATGATATAGTTCTTGGGAATTATTTATGTATATAGGTGGTTCTATGATAAAATAAGGGAGGGTGAGCCTAAGATAGCTCTCCAATACGTTCTGTAATGTAACAGAGGCATACGTTAATGTTTCTCCTAATATATTTAGGTAATATACTGTGATGGGTATTCTAAATGCAACTCCCTATGTAGTTGTGAAAGCTTTAATGTAAGTATGTTATAAATGCCGCAAGTTACATTTATGATTTATGTTTTCTATATGTTATTCATAAATATTATTATTTCATGAGGTAAGTTAATGATATTAGGTTTTATGACTTAAAAGTATGATTTCATAGATTTTTATGTATTCAAGGACTAATGTTTTCTTCACTTATTTTATATCCCTTACTGAGATTTTTATGATCATCCCATGTTTTTTAAATGTTTTTTATAGTGTATAATGAAGGGTAAGAGAAAGTAAGAATTCAAGAATTTTTTTATGGAGAAAAATAAATATTGTTTTTATTGAAGGAGTTTAATTATTTTAAAAAAATTGGATAGAGTAGAAGTATCTAATTTATAATATTTGAGATGTAATGTAATAATTATGGCTTAATTCTATAAAACTCAAAACCAGAGAATATACTCTACGTGAATTATTAACTTAACATAATATTATCTAATGTTTAAGTATGATGCATTATAAGAACAATAATTAGTGGGACCTATTGAGATCACCAAACATATTAGACCAGTGAATTACTGACTGGACCTTCCTCTATGTTATTAAGGTATGCATGATGTGTTCCATTTTTCTTAACTTCAATTGTATATTATAGATCCTATGCTTTTTATTGACTATGAATATGTTAAGTTAAAACCAGAAAAACCTTTTGAGGAGTGCCTAGTGTAGATCATAGACAGGAGCAATAAGGTGTCGAGGGGGAAGACAATACCACTTTTTCGAGTCTTATAGTAGAATGGATGGATCTAAGAGAAAATGTGGGAGTGAGATTATGATGTTTAATATTAGTGGATTTATTTTTTCATATAGGACCAATAGATATGATTGTTGAGGATGGGAATCCCCTATGAGGGAGATTCTAATGATTCATAATTTTTTTCTAATTTTTTAATCCTTGTTTCCATCTTCTCCTGAATGTTTTTGGGTTGATACATGCTTAGGTAATGTATGGTGATAATTTGAGTAGATTTTTTCGTGTTTTGGAACCTCTTTATTTGATCATATGTTGCACCACAGTCTTGGTACAAACTATGGTGGTCTCTAGTGATCTCCTTGTGAAAATGGGAAAGGATAAATTGAGAGGGACATGGTGTGTCTAAGGACATGGAGAACTAAGTAGAACCTATGGGGTATGACCATATAAATCTCACCATGACTATGGTGGATTCCATAGTGAGGGTAAATGGATAAGATCTTAGTAACATTACATAGGTGATAGTCATGCTGGGATGTCTAGTTTTATGTTTTAGAGGCCACCACAATCATGGTGGAGGTCATGGTGATAATCATTTTAGAGTTTGAATAGATTAAAAACCAACATTATTCATGGAAATCAATAATTTAAAAGTGGAAATGAATGTGACTTCCCTAGGGGGTCATTAATGTGATTTTAATTTCATTCTTCCTACTATTAATCAATCCATGCTATTTCCTTTGATTTTTCATTGTAATGATATAAATTCCAAATGAGTTCCAAACATTTTCTTGACAGACCTATAGTTAAAACTTGAATGATATTATTCTATGACCATTAGCCCATGGTGATTACAGGATTCATGGGGTTTGTTCATGTTGATTTAAATTCATGAATATCTTATTTAATCTTCTTTAATCACTATTCTAGGATCTGTGAGTTATTATCCTTCGAATGAACCAAGATACAAAGATGTAAGACTATTTTGATAGGTATATTGGAGTAGATAATTTTTTTCTTATTTAATTCTTGAGTATAATTCTATAACCACTGTAATATTAGTATATAATCAGTTCTTGGGACCCTTGACACAGGAGTTAGATTTTTTGGTGCATGGGTGAGATTTAGGAATCAAAACTTGGGAAATCTAGATATTGAAATCACCAAGCTTATGGTCAAAATTTCCCTACCATGTAGAGGATATGTATATAATTGTTGTATTTATATGGTTTAGTGTTCCTATGATAAATTATACCATGTTTGATGTTAGATCACAAGTGTGTGCATCTGTAACCTATTAGACCATGTTTGATGTTTGATCATAAGTGTGTACATGTATAGCCCATGGGGCCATATTTCAGAATGGTCACATGTGTGTGTGTGTACACTGATACTCATGATTTTTTTGCTTATGGTTCCTATATGTTATATGAATATTTTTAATGATGTATGAAATTTAGAGGTTTTAGTTCCAACAGTGAAGGACAGGTTGACCATCATAGCTTGGTTAGCCATTATAGGGGGATCATGTTGACATGTGATAAAAATACTGGTGGATAGTAACATAGGATGTGGTAGGATATCCTTCAGGCTTGAAACAATGTATTTTTGGGATACAATTTCCATAAGGACAACCTAAATGTAGAAATAGTTTATTTAACTCATTATCGAGCACGTTAAATTAGATGTTTATTTTTAACTAGAATTTCTGCAGTAGAGAAGCAACCCTAGGTATTTTATCAATGAAGCCTTTGATAATTAATTAAAAAATAAATTTCTTATTATGAAAATAAAAGTGGAATGAGAATTTAAAGAACTTGGGGATTTTTGGTTTTAAAACATATATTGAAACTATCCTACTAAGTGAGACAAATAAGATAGAGAAATCGTGATCAACCTAGGTAAGTGTTCCTTGATGCTCGATCCATCATCACTCTCAAGGGAATGGGAAAGATCCTTGAATCCTTGATTTATAAAAAAATGAAACTAGTATGGCATGTTAGTACTTACTAGGTCACCACCTAGGATATTATCGATTAAAAATATTGATTATCAGTGACCACTAAAAATAAAAAAAAATTAATCGATGTAAAAACAGAACTCAATCAAGGCATCGCATCAACAACTTAATGAGTTGAAAAAATTTGTGTCAAGGATAAAGTATTCCAAAAGACAAGAAAATTCATATTAGTTGGTTAAATATCCTATAATTTATCAACCGGAATAACCCATTCACACACTCATGAAAGGGAAGGGGTGAGAAAAGAGGAAACCCCACTCAAATCATCACAAGATCCAGGTTATGCATGGAAGCATGCAGATTTTTGTTACTTTGATTTGTATTTGATCATAAAATAATAAAAAAACATAAAAGTTATAAATGAAGAAAAACTGAAAAAAAACCTAAAAATCATTTAACTTATAAATATTACATCCATTGAGCTTGGGATTACAACAACGGATACCCCCCAAATTGATCACTAAGAGGTTTAGAAGTACATGAGGGAGAAGAGAACTAAAATGGGTGAATAAAGATATAAAATTAGACTAAGATTTACCCCTGATATTGAATCATTAGAGAATGATGGGAAGGAGTGATTTTATGGACAAACACTTAATAGTTACCACAAAATAAGTCAAGTGCCTAAGGGACTAGGTCACTATTCATGACAGACTTTTTAATCCTTATTTATCTGGTTATTTTGCTATACAAAACGCATTTAATTATCATGAAATTAGGTTGAGACGTGTGAGATAGAGATATCTGTCCAAGGGAGGTGGAATCAGACCAATTGGATCTTCGAGACCCAAGTTATGGCTCAAATATAGAAGGGTGGTCCAATCTGGCCTGCCTAGAATTTCTTCACATTATGGGCCTATTTTGGGCCTCCAAATAGAATAATTGGGCTACATGTTATTCTAGAGAAATATAGCCCGCATTTTTTCTAATTCATACACCCATTTTTATCCCAATAGTATTTATGTATTATCCAATGTACATATTAATGTCCACATGCATGATATGGATCTAGGGCAGTTTGTCACATTTTGCTAGAATTCTATCATGGGCTCTCCAAATTACCTCCTCCTACAATGTAAAAACTGGAACAAATAAAATTGACCTATTAAAAATCGATAAAAATTAATTCACTGAATCAAACATGAAGTGAAATTTATTATTATATTTTTAATATTCTTTACAAAACCAGTTTAAAACTATGGTGTAAGGTTGGAATTGAATAGTGAATCGATATGCGATCACACCCCAACACATAAAAATTTTCACTCCTAGGAAATGTCACATATCCAAAAAATTATGCATTTATATATTACCAACAACATGAATATTTAACATTTGAGTAAATTTTAATTCATTAAAGTAATGTGATCAATGCAGAAACCACACCAGGGTGTTATTCCTAGTGAAAATGGAAAAAGATGTCTCATAAATAATATCACAATGAAATTAAAAGATATTCATGATTAAAAATAGATAAAGGAATTAAAAATTCAACCATTCCACTAACTCTCAAAGTGTGTGGGTGAAAATAATTCAATGCTATTCTTTCCTCTTTCTATCCAATAAATATAAGTTATTTTAACATTTTTTAGCTTAAATGATTTTTTCCACTGAAACTTCCCTACATCCTTTGCAGTTATATTTAAAGTCCCAATAACTTAAGAATTCCCAAAAGTCAAACCATATGTTCTTAAACTAGATATCCCCATATGTTTAAAATTTCATCACTCCCCTCATTTTTTTTTCAAAAGTTTCATTTGGAACAAATCTCATAGTCATCTCTCAACCATTATTTGGTCTCCTCACAAAAATATTTGTAATGGAAATAACAAGATAAATGGTTAAGGATGAGTGTTTTTTATCTTGACAAGCCACAAATAAATTTTTTTTGTTTTTTTGGGGTCATACAATAGTAAGATATCAGGTACATACACATAGGTTAATCCGATAGAGTAATGAAAAAAATCATATAAGGAACGAATGTATGGAAATATCATTTTAAGCTTAAAAATATTAAACTAACATATATTTACAATATATTAACTAATAAATTTTCACACTTTGTGGTTTGGTGAGAAAAATGTGTGGAGATATTAGTGACACAGTTTTCTAAAAACTACTCACACAAGGGGTATCAATCATCTCAATATTTTCACAGAGATACAACCTTTATATCATTAATAGAAAACTAATTGACCAAAAATCACTCCCTGATGTTAAATTCATAAAACTATTAATTCATAATAGAGAAAAGTTTTCATAAAATGTTAAAAGAATATGGAATAAAAAATTTCAACATGCATTTTCAGCAAGTTCTATGATTTGGTGACTATAAGGGGGGAGTAAAAATACCATAAAGAAGAAGAAAAAGAGAAGAAAGAAGAATGATGATTAAAATCCTATTGAACCCAGGATGATGGGGAAAAGTGAAAATACCATAAAGAAGCTTAAAAAGAGAAGTAATTTGATGAAAATTATAATAAACCTTGGAATTTATCTACCCCCACACCTTGAATGTGCAGTGTTCTCATTGTAATAATTGAGAATGTGAGAAAGAAAGATAAAACCTGGTGTATTTCACTAGTATGTTGCTTCTAGAAGGTGGATTTACTCCACCAAATTCTTTGTAAAATGCTCAAATAAGTGTTTAAGTCACTTCCCATTCATGGTAATACTTCATCCACTCTACTCATGCAAATATGTATTGCACCAAAAGGGTAAACATTAGTAACAATATAAGTACTAATCCATGGGTAACGAAGCTTAACTGGGTAGATCATTAGCCTGGAATTGTACATGAGAACCTTCTCACCAATATAAAACTTCCACTGATGAATCATGCTATCATGGATATCATTTTTCTTCTCTTTATAGATCTAGGAGTTCACATATGCATCACATCAAATTTCCTCTAACTTTTGAATCTACAGCTTACTATTCTCACCTGCATCTGAAAGATTCATATTACATTGTTTAACATCCCAATATGCATGATGTTCTACATGAACATATGGTGACAAACATTTATAAACAAAATTTTATACGGTTATATTCCTATTAGGGTTTTAAAAGCTTTACGGTACACCCAAAGATCATCATCCAAGCGCAAACTCCAATATTTCATGTTGGGTTGTACAGTTTTTTCCAAGATTCTATTAACTTCCCAATTTGAGATTACTGATTTTCCATTAGTTTTGGAGTGATATGGAGTATATAATTTATGATCAACCCCATACTTATGAAGAAAATGTTTCATGTTGTGGCTACAAAAAATTGAACCCTAACAACTAATGATGAATCTCAGAAAACCAAACCTACTGAAAATATGGGACCTTACAAAATCAACAACAACTCGAGAGTCATTAGTCTTAGTAGTCTTTTATTACACCCATTTATACATGTATTCCATAGACAATAATATGTACACAAAGCCAAATGAATTAGGAAAACTCCCGATGAATTCAATCCCCCTTTCATAAAAATTTTCACAGAATAACATGGGTTGTTGGGGCATTTCATTCCTCTTAGAGATATTTCTTGTCAATTTACATTGACTACATGACTTACAAAATCTATGGGAATACCTATAAAATATTTTCCAAGGAATTCATGAGTCAAGGACCTTTCTAACTTTATTTTGAGATCCAAAGTGGACCCCATAAGACAAAGTCTGGTAGAAGGTCAAAACAGATGTGAACTCATGGTCAGGGACACACCGACGAGCTACTTGGTCACCACAAATTCTCCAAAAATATGGGTCATCCCAAATGTACAAATGAGGATCATGTTTAGGTTTCTGGGATTGGGAAGTTATAAAATTAGTGGAGACCCTATATGTTTCAATAAAATTCAGAATGTCTGCATAGCATGAGGTAAGTTCCACAACATCACAAATGTTCTCATGGGGGAATAATTCTCCAATGACGAGGAAAGAGTCAATATGGTAGTACAATGAAGGATAAATCCTACTAATGTGGTCAGGTACTACATTTTCTAATCCCCTTTTATCTCTAATTTCAAGGTCAAAAACTTGGAGTAGAAGCATCCACTGTATGAGGTTGGGCTTAGTTATAGGTTTCTTTGGGAGAAAACAAAGGACATCATGATCGGAAAAGACAATGAATTTTGACCCAAAAAGATATGAATGAAAATTTTCCAAGTAAATCACAATAGGAAGTAGTTTTTTTCAATGTTTATGTAGTTTACCTGGGCAAGGTCAATGGTACGCATGTCATACACAATGAAATGAGGATCCTTCTCAACCCTTTGTGATAAAACTACCCCAACTATATAGTTAGAGGCATCACACCTAAGTTCAAAGGGGAGATCCCACCTTAGTGGTTAGATGATGGGAGGTGATGTGAGACTTCTTTTAGTGAATTTAATGCATCCTCACAGTCTTTATCAAACAAAAACTCATAATCTTTTTGTAATAACTAGGACAATGGAAGTGTGATCTTACTAAAGTCTTTAATGAATCGACTATAAAATCTAGTGTGAACAATGAAAGATTGCACCTCCTAAAATAATTTTGGATATAGAAGGTATGAAATTAAATCAATTTTAGATTTATCAACTATAATTCCATTAATTGAAATGACATTCCCAAGAACTATCCCTCGTTTAACCATAAAATGACATTTCCCATAATTTAATACTAGATTTTTTCAATGAAGCAACAGAGGAAAGAACCTAGGTGTTCCAAAAAGTCATCAAAATAAGAACTGTATACCATAAAATACCCATAAAGACTTCTATAAAACTCTCAAGGTACTCAGAAAAAAATACTCAACATACATCACTGAAAAGTACCAGGAGCATTACATAGAACAAAAGGCGTTCTTCTATATGAAATTGTGTCAAATGGATAGGTAAATGTTGTGTTTTATTGATCCTTAGGGGGAATATGGATTTGGAAATAACCTGAATAAACATCAAGGAAATAGTAATGGGACTTACTATCCAATTTTTATAACTTTTAGTCAATGAAAGGTAGAAAAAAGTGATCCTTTTGCGTGTCTTGATTTAGTCAATAGTAGTAAGTATAGACTCGCCAACTATTTTGCACACATATTAGAATCAATTCATTCCTTTCATTTGACACTACTTTTATTTCAGTTTTAGGAACAATTTTCACTATCATAACCCATTTACTATCCGATATAGGTTAAATGATCGCAACAACATATAATTTACTGAATTATAATTTTACCACTTCAAGCGGAGTGTGATTCACCCAGGGTTGAGATTGTCTTATGAGCTTAGCCTTATCATCCAAAAGTTCATGGTATATACAAATAGATGGGATAATCCTGATAATATTATCCACTATTCAACCTATCACCTTTTTACACTCTCTCAAAAGGCTGAGTAGTTTTTATTCCAGCTCTGGATAGAGGTTATTGGAAATAATAATAGGAAATTGGTCAAAACCCTCAAGATATTCATATTTTAAATTAAATTAAGTTGTTTAAGTTCTAACACTGATGGTTTTTTGGATTGATGGAGGGGGTTTAGGGGGAGTGAGTTCTATGAAACTCTCTATCTACACATGTTTATTCTCCAAGGAAATAGAATTTATAAAAATGAGATTTGAAGAATCATCGATGGTCATGGGTACCCTAGAATGAACACACTCATCAATTAAATCAATAAATTTAAATTTTTCAAAACCCACACAATAATCAAAACATGAATCAAAAATCAAATCATACAATGGAGAAGAAGAGGAACATGAGTCGAAGTATGTGTTGAGAAGAGAGTTTTGCTTGTGTGTGTCATTTGAGAGCACTTCCATTGAATATACATGAATATTGGAGTGCTATTAAATAGGGTGTTTCATTACATCAACGATGTTAAAACTTACCCTTTCTCCACTGAACACCATGGACATCATACCATTATGAACATTAATGTTCGTTTTTTTTTTCATGAATTAACTCCCAATTAAGTGATGACCATGTCCCTGGGTTCATGTATCTTCTATATCAAGAATATAGAAATCACCAAGGAAGATGAGATTCTTCACTCTTATAAGGACATCCTCAATCACTTATGTGGGATGGGTAGTACTCTGGTTAGAATGTTTCATTATAATTCATATTGATTGAATCTCTCCAAATTGTAGATAAGTATACACAGAGTGAGACATTACATTAATGGAAGCACCAAAATCTAACATAGTATCTGAAAAGAATGTCGCCCCTATGGTACAAGGTATCGTGAATGTGCCCAGCTCCTTATATTTGGTTGGAATTTCTGGTTGAATCAAGGCCGATACATTCCTTCCCATGTTTAATCTCTCATTCCCCTTCAACCTCCTTCTATGGGTTCAAGTATATTTAAGAAAATTTTTATATCGATGGATTTTTTTAACTGCATCAAATAAAGGAATGTTAACTTGAAACTTTTTAAATGTATCCACTATTTCGTTATCAACATCATTATCAAAATTATTCTTAGATTTAGATATTTATTAGGGTAAAGGAAGATGAATGGATTGTTCATTTGAATTATCAATGATAATGTGATTACCCTTTTTATTTTTTTCTTCATTGGAATCTTTTATGGGTGGATAAAGAGTGTTTTCAAGAGGGGAACATACCTGTTGGGTAGAATTTTTGGCATTGCAAATTCCATAGCACTATGAAGATTTATGGAACAAACATTACCTTTATCTTTTGTATTAGAAAATGGATGGGAAAGTAATTGTCCATAACCTAGCATCTTTATCTCATCGATGGTGTTATCTAATTGTACCCCTTGAGTTTGATGGTCATGAATAACCGATTGTGTGGTCTGTTGGAACTAGAGGTTTTGGGTTTCCATTTTATTCACCATATCCTCAAGGCTTGGTTCTTATTTTAGAGGAGGAGGAGGATTGTTTTGAGAAGGTGAATGATAAGAAGGTTTCATACCTTGGCCTTATTGATACCAATTCTGCTTTTGGTAACTTGGTTTTCTTCCTTGTAGATGTAGGGGTTGTGATTTCCACCCAGGTTTTGGATTTGGTCTGAATGGTTCTTGTTTTAAGAAAGGTTATTGTTGTAATGGACACCCTAGGAAAACGACTGCACAAGACATAGGTGAATCATGATGTTATGGGCATTGGTCAAAAAAAATGAGTATTGTTAGAACAAATACCACAATGTAATGGAACTGAACAAGAGTGTGATTTACCCAGTGCTCGATATAATTTCCTTATAAGGGTATGCATATCATCAAGTTTATTATCTACCTTTTTATAGTGATGAACTACTTAACTCAAAAACTGCTCGGGTTGGTGTAATAGCTCGTGTAAAAAAAAATTTGTGCTTTTTGAGCCATGTTGGCTATTAATTCACTAGTGGTGGAAGGAGTTTTTTCAACTAGGGAACCACCAGCAGTAACATGATTCATTATAAAATCAATGAGGATAATTACCTCATAATTTATTGGATTAATAATTGTTTGCTAATTTGGTGGTTGGGCGTTCTTGATTGAAGTCTATTGAATCTCTCTCAGTATTCATGAAGGGTCTATCCTTGTGATTGCCTAATGCCACAAATTTCTTTCCTAATTGATGTAGTTCTATAGGAAAGGTAGATATTATCTAAAAATATTATTTTTAGGTCATTACAGCCCCCAATTGTTGTTAGAATTTTTTATATCCTATATTTAACTACACTATCAAGGGATAAAGGGAAGGCCCTAAACTTAATTAGGTCCTTAGACACATTTTGGGGTTTCTTGGTGGAGCAGACTATGTGAAACTCTTTTAGATGTTTGTGAGGGTCCTCATCAAGAAGACAACGATATTTGGGAAGTAGATGGATGAGGCCAGATATCAGCTAAAATTTAGCTACTTTCTCAGGATATTGGATGTACATTGGTTGGTACTCCACATCCAGGGTGGTCGGTTCATTTAAAGTTCAGTTATTTGCATCCATGATTTATGGTGTTTGATTTGGTTCAATTTTTGATTGGTTTAAGACAAATTGAGGTTAAAAAGGGGGTTCCATAGTGTTACTTTATTGTCCTACTCAAGATGACATGATTTGTGATTGAAGTAACTTTTCAATTTCAGGTTCAAATTTGAGTAGTGTTTCTTTGCCAGATCCTATCACCCAATAATGATGTCCAATTTGATTGATTGATTGTTTGTTGTTTTTTTATTTATATATATTTTAATTTTTTTATGGGAGGTTAATGAAATAAAAAGTTTTAATAAATTAAATGATAAAATAAAAGATAATTTTATACTACATAATTATAGAGAGATCAAAAAAGAAGAAGTAGAGAGAGATAAAGAGAGAAAGAACTCACAAAAACAAATAAAACCCGAAACAAAAACAAAAACAATAAAATGAAAGGTGGGATATTGAAAGGAGTACTAATTAAGAAGTAGAATAAAAAAATAAACTTGTATCCCCAGCAACGATGCCAAAATTTGATTGCATTTTTTAGGGCGTCAAATTAGATGTTTATTTTTAACTAGAATTTTTGAAGTAAAGACAGAACCCTAGTTCATATCTCGATGGGACTTATATAATTAATTTAAAAATAAGGTTTTTATTATGAAAATAAAATACTAATGAGTATTTATAGAACTTTGGTTTTGTTGGTTTTAAAACTTAAATTGAAATTACTACTAATTGAGAGAAAAAAGATGGAGAAATCATTATCAACCTTCATAAGTGTCCCTTAATTCTCAATCTATCATCGATATCAATATAATGGGAAGCATCATTGATTAATTGATTTATAAAAACTGAAACTAGTATGTTATGTGATTTATTACTAGGTTCTTGTATTTTATTGATCAATGATATTGATTATCCGTGACCACACAAAATCAACAAATTTGAATCAATGTAAAAATGAAACTCAATCAAGGAATCACATCCACAACATGATGAGATGATCAGACTTGTGTCAATGATAAAATATTACACAATACAAGAATAGTAATATTCATGGGTTTAAGATCTTGGAATTTATCAATTGACATAATCCATTCGCACGCTCATGAAAGGGAGGGGTGAGAAAAGAGACAACCACAATCAAATCATCACAGGATCTAGGTTATGCATGGAAGCATGAGAATTATTGTTACAATTATTTTTATTTTATCATACTATAATAAAAAAATTAGAAGGTAGAAATGAAGAAAATTTTAAAAAAATGATAAAAATTAATTACCTTACAATGATTACATGCGTTGAGCTCATGATTACAACAATGGACACCGCCAAATTGATCACTAAGATTTTTAGAAGTTGAAGAGGGAGAAGAGAACTACAATGGGTGAAGAGAGATCTAAAATTCGACTAACCTTAACCCATGGTAGTTAAACATGAGGTAATAATGTGTATGAGTGATTTTATGGCAAAAAACATCACACTTTCCACAAAAGAAGTCAAGTGCCCAAGGGACTAGGTCACTATTCATTGAATACTTTTTAATTATTATTTATCTGGATGTTTGGCTGACTGAAATGCATTCAATTTTCATGAAATTGGGGGGAGAGATGAATCATAGAGTTATCTATCAATTGGGTGTGAAATCATCCCAATTGGATCTTCTAGGCCTATGATATGGCCCAAATACAAAAGGGTGGTCCAATTTGGCCTGCCCAGAAGTTCTTCACATTGTGGGCCTATTAATATAAATATTAATATAAAGTTTATATTCATTTTCAAAAATATCAATAATTAAAAAACTATAAAATTAAATATATGAATTTTAATATTTATATTTAAATATATTTAATATTTATATATAGATATATATTATTATTGATAACTATAGATTTATGTACTATACTAATTTTATAAAAAAAATAATTATTTATTAACTTTTATAATTTTTAATTATAACTAAAAATATAATTATTTAATTAAAATTATAAATATTAGAAAAAATACATTACTAATTAGTAAAATTACAAAAATTATAACAAGCTCATTTTATAATTTAAATTCATTTAAATATTTGAAGTTGAATTTTTTCAATAACATACAAACACACACAGACACATTTACATGTGTGTGTGTATATATATTTACACAAATTAATGAAAAATATATCAAGTGGGTATAAACCCCATGTTTGATGGGATGGGTCATCATTTAATGACCTACTCTAACTCATTTATGATATGAGTGATGACATCGTCCTCCTTTTCTTGTTAACTATATTATTTGTGTCTACCTGGTTAATTACTATATGTATGTAATAAATGTACGTAAAATTATAAATAAGTATAAATATATATATATATATATATGTATATGTATATTTATATTTATATATATATAAATAGATGGGGTAAAAACTCCTTTATTATAGAAAAGAAAAAAAATCAGGAAGGATGGGGTCAAAGAGGGAAATATCACCCTCAAGCATAAGAGAAAGGAGTACAAAAAAGGTCTAAAATTCAATATAAAAATCCATAACAAAGTGACCCAAGATTGTTCCAACCTTGCTCAGACTAACATGTAAGGTCTTATTAATAGATGATTATACAAAATTTAAATCATATATTCCAACCCCAATTGAATCATCCTCAAATTTCATTATAAGTCCCAATAGTTGTAGGTAGGATCATTGTAAAATATTTTCTTGTCTATTAGATATCCTGAAATCCATACAGACATATCCATTTATAAAAGAACCACTTCCAGTGCCTAACTCAAGAACCAATCAATTGAGAATGATTTATAGTTACATAATCATGAAACTCATATATCTGATGTACAAAATCTAAATTTGGTGGATTATGACCAAAGTACATAGCTCAACAGAAGGGTCTAGGACAAATCCACAAAAACACCAAATTAAATTTTATGAAATAAACACCCAAATACATAAATATCCATCACATTATTACGTCTCTCATATATCCCAACATTTCTTACAACCAATCAAATAAAGTAAAAAAAAAACTTAAGACTGGGCCTAGAATTGAAGACTCATGTTGTAGTAGGCCCCCTCCCCCAGAAAATGAGGGTGTTAGCCTCTCCTCCAGGTCTTGGTTACCAATAATTTTCTTGTCCATGTAATTCATCCTCAAAGGGAACATTGTCCATATTAAAATCTACCACCTCAAACTTATAAGTGACATAATTTTCAAAAGCTAAAATATTTATTCAAATATATGAATCTAGATATAGAAAATCAAATGAGTAGTAAGAAGATAATTTACTTATCACCTTCCCTTAAATACATTGGTTAAGGTCATTAAGTCCCGTAAGAGAGTCCTGGGATGAGTAATAAGAAGTTACCATCATTTTAGCATCAGATAAACCCATTTTAAAAGAATTTGAATGACCAAAAGATTTAACATTCATTGAAACATTTTTTTTTTCTTTGTAATTTATAAAAATCAATTTTATTCACCAAAATAGAAAGAATTTATATAAATACATATTTTCTTAAAGTATTTGTTTTTTAGTTGTCAAGTGCTTGGATGGTCTTCAAATACTTGATGCGCTTGTTGATTCCCAACATAAATAGATTCTACAACCACTACCTTATCAGTGGACATGCACTTATCCTAAGTACTCCTAGGACTAATCACATTTAAACATATATAAATATGTATAATAAATAAAATTATACATAATTCCATTAACAGTTCTACTTATGTTCTACTAAAATCCACCATTTATTATCACTCAAAAGGAGATGATAAAGATTTAACTTTTATCAATGATAAAAAATTACTGATAAACATATAATTTAATCATCACTTTTTTAGTACCAATAAATGACAACCTTTATTAGCACTTCTAATTAGTTTTGGTATATTTAAACCTTTGTAATAACTTTTAACTAGTGTTGATAAAATCCACCATTGATAAAATGTAAACCTACAATAGTGATTTTTTTTATAAATATTTAAATAAAAGTAAACTAAATAGATTTGATGGTAATGTGGTTATTGATGTTTAGAATTTGATATATGACTTAAGTTTGAGTCATGTCACCTAAGATATTTTATATTTTTCCCCACCTATTTCGTGATTTATTAATTTAATTAAAATTAAAAATATCCAAAGGAAAAAAATGTATGTGTTCGCATTGTTGGAATAAATAATGTGATATATATTAAAGTTAAAAAAATGAAATTAATGATTCACCCACACATGTAATTTTAAAAAATTGACGTCTAAAGGTTCATGGGCTAGCTTGTGAGCACGCAGTGTTTCTTGTACTGAGACAAGTTTATTTTTAAATTTCATTTTAGGAAAGTTTTTTAAGTGGGTAATGAAATTTAAAGCTCAATATGTGGCATATCTATGGAATTTATGAGCAGGCTCGCGAAATTTGTACATATTAATAAGTCTATCTAGGGGTGGTCATATTTTTTAAAATAATTTTTAAATTGAAACATTGATATTTTTAATAAAAATATAATGATAATATAATAAAAAATATATAAATATTTTATAGTGTTATATATATGAGAGAATGATAAATAGTGGCAAACATGAGCAAAAGATGTCAGAGAAATAAATAACAAGTCATGAGTAAATGTTTCACTTTGATATCCATTAAGAGTAGTAGGACTTCCGTATTTTTTTTAAACAAAACACATCTAAATATTACTTATAGTTTTTCTGGTCATAAATTATCAATAAAACAATTAAATATAATAGTTTAAAAATTTCAAAATGAACAATATTTAAATGGTACATTCATATAAAATACAAATAAAACTGTTTATGGGCATTATTATGGTAATTATTTTCTATCGCTAATTATGATATTATTAAAAATGTTAATCTTTCATTACGATTATTGACAATGGGAATTAAATTATTTTATTCATTTAATGGGGTTAATAATAATGGTAACAGTTGAAGAACATTTTTTTGATTACTTAATGTTCATAATTGTATATAATTAATATAACTATTAATTTAATATAACTATTTAAATAAATATTAATTATAAAATTATTTTTCTTTATCATATATAATTTTTTTTTTAAAAAAAATCAATTATCTAATACTTTCATAAATATATTTATGTTACTTTTATTTGGAGTTGATTAATTATTGGATTTATAAATGAATTCTAAATTCAAATCTAATTAAGTTAGTAACAATTAATCCATTAATATTAATAAAACTCATTCATCTTATATTTAAAAATTAATTTTAAAATTTTAAAATTATAAACACTTTTTAAAGTATTTAAATAAGTATTTATATATATAATAACATTGATTTAACAAAATTATCATAAAAATGAAAACAAAATTTAAAAAAGATTATAAATTTCCAAAATTTAAATAAATGTATTAAATTTTGGAAAATTATTTTTATTGTTTATAATTTTTTTAAAATTGGGGCTGAATTAGTTATTTTTTATTTTAATGAAATAATTTATTATCAATGAAAACATAATTCTTAAAGTAATAGACTCTTTAGTAAATGTGAAATTATTTTAGTTAATACATTCCAATTAAGAGAGATAATGTCTTTTTGATTTAATGTGTATATAGATTTTAGGTGTATGACTCAATTCTTAATAAATAAATAAATTTAATTTAATATTGGAAATCATAACAAAAATCAATAATTTGACAATAATATTTCAAAAAAATGGATTAAATAAAATGAATATTTTTTTACATATTAAATTTCACTAAAAAAATAAGGAAATATATTAAAAAAGAAATAAATGTGATCGAGGAATTAGAGAAACTCGAGATCTAGGGAGAATATTTGTGAAAAAAATGAAGGAAAAATATAAAATACCTAAACATTAAAATTACATTTTTAAAGTATAGAAACATTAATTTATTATAATAAATAAAAAAATAACCTAGTTATTTTAATTTTAAATAATATACTTTTTTATTTTAAAATTAAAAAACCTTAACTTAAAATATTTGACATATTTTAAAGATTAACAACATTAAAAATTTAAACTCTTAATCAACTGATTTATTTTAAATATTCATGGTATTTAAATTTAATTAAATTTATCTTAAAACATTCACTTTCTTATGATCATATTTCATCATACATTATATTTATCTTCTATATCCATACTCATTGTATCATAGATATTATTATTTCCTAAACTGTGTACCATTTATACATATGTTGTTTTTCTACGAAAGTTATTTGACTGACTTGGGAAATATTAACATTCTGTATTGTTTAATCAATATATATATATATATAAGGAATAATGTTTATGAATTAAATTAATTATTCAATATATGAGGAATGAATTTAACATACAATTATGGGTGGGGCCCAATTATATATAGCCCCTCGTTGCATCTACATGTATAATGAGATAAAATAGTTGGATAACCGTATTAAATGGGTTTTCATGTATACATTACCATATTTGAAAATATGTTGGCACAAGGCCCTGATCAAGATGTTTGACATTACATATTTCATTTATTGAGAAATAAATTATTATTATCCTTGATATTATTATATTTATTGTATCTATGGGTTCATTTTATGCTCAAGTTATTTATTAAGTGGAATTTTTTTTTAGTTATTTACCTTCCCCTATTGATTATTCCTTATTTTATTATGATATCATCTATTGTACGCAACCCTTAACGAGTATTTGAGTTCACCATTTTTTTGTTTTCCTTTACCAAGGATATGAAGAAGGAATCAATGAATGAATTTCAAGGACGCATAATATTTACTTTTACTATGTTTTATATTTTATTTCCAATGTAAAAATGGGAATAATGTATGTATATGGTTATTCAATACTACTAAATTGATTGATACTTGGTGATGTGATCCCATGTATATTTTTCAAACGTAATAAGGTAGCCACCAACTCTTAGTTACTAGAGTAAGGGTTTTTTCATAGACCACTCTTAAAAGTTCGGGAGCTTCAGCAGGCCTTAATAATGGTGACTACATACTCAACACATTACATAGTGTTATTTTTTCCCCACCTATATTGGTTGGGAATGAAGTGAAGAAGGATTGGAAGTTTGAGATTGGACCCTAACTGGAGTTGAGGAACAAAGTTAGAATCTTAGACTAGAAAAAATATACAAAGTTACTTTAAAAGGCCCTAATGAATGAGAAGGGTATGGAGAAGGATAAATATATGGGTATTCTTTCATACTTTATAGGAATTCCAAATGATACTTAGGTTAGAAGGAAGAGAAAGTAAAATGAATCATGCCCGAGTAATGGAAAAAAACTAGATAATATCAGAAGTTTTTAGCATCTTTTTGTAGGAGAAAGATATCCTTAATGTTTCAAATATGGAAATAGTGGGAATTACTACATGTTTTTCCAAGGCCTCAGATCAAGTGTCATTATTTTGGAATGATGGGGCTTGTTTAGTAGTTTTTTTCTCAGCAGTTGCAAACAAGTTCTCATAAGGAAGTAAAACAGACACAGGTTGTGACCTAGAGGTCTATCTAGGGTCCTCAATTATTGCTTCAGAACCCAAAAACTTTAGCAAACTAGGTGAGTCACATAACATAGGGGAAAGTTAGTAATCTATAGGTAGAAAGGATGTACGCAATATACCAAGTTATAACCTACGATTATGAGGAACTATTAACTATTCGAGGTATCGTCTTGATTATATCTATTATTTATACTATCTTGTTTGATATGTGTGCTTCCCATATATTTATATCTTCTAAAATTATTTCTGGGAATGACTTAATAGTCAAGATATCTTCTGAATTATGGCCTCTTGATACACTGATGGATAAGAAATTAGATCATCTTCAGAAATGTCTAGGATGTACCATAATAGATGATGGCTACAAACATATATGATATTTCATGATCCTTGAGATGACTAGCTTCAATGTGATCTTCATCTTGGATTGGATGAATAGTTATTGAGTTCACATTAACTCCTAAAGGATACATGTATTATTTACTACAACCAAGTGATAGAAATGTTTTTTAAATGTTTAATAGGAAGTTGGATAAGGAAGAATGGGACCAAGCCTAAACCAGATCAGAACTATTGTGATGCAAGTGGAAGGCTTGGATCTTGTGATGAATCAAGCAATATCCTCTTCCCTTACTCCAATGGTGTACCTTTATCTGGATATATTCTAGGATTATTTTTTAGGTATCCATAATATTAAATGAATTGACTTTTATATTGAACTTATGTTAGGATCACAACTTATATTGGTTCCCTCATATTTTATGGAACCTTTTGAGTTGAAATAAGTCAAAGCAAAACTCAAAAATTTGTGGGTGAAAGGTTTTATCATGATGAGATCATATCCATGAGGTTCTAAAATTTTGTTTGAAAAGAAGGAATATAGTAATATTTGGTTTTGTGTAGGATAAATAATCTAAACCAAGTGACCATAAATAATCGATACTAATTGTCGAGGATCAATAAAATTTTTGACCAATTATAGGGATCCTGGTCTTTCTCAAAGATTTTTTTACAGATATGCTACCAATAACTTCATTTCATAAATGAGGATATTCATTAGATAATGTTCACTAGTGTATATGAATAGTATGGTAAAATTTTCATTACATTGAGGTTGAAAAATGTTCTAGAAGTGTTCATGAATCTCATAAACTGGATTTTCTATTCGTATCTCAATTCCTTCATTGTGTTTTTTATTGAAAATATCATTATATACTCATGGGCTTCATAAATACACACAATTAACCTTGATATTATACTTATCAAAATTTGAGAACACCAAATTTTTGTTAAAATATCCAAGTGTCATTTTTGGAGTTAGGAAGTGTTATTCCTTGGTCATGTGATCTCTGAGGTATAAATTTCTATGGAACTATATAATGTTGAAGAAATGATGCCTTGGACATTCCCAAGGCATGTGTTTGAGATTAATAGATTCATTTGTTTAGCTAGGAACTATATATGGTTCATATAGGACTTCTATTTTTTGGAATAATATGTGACTGATCTCAAAAATATATGAGCAAGTTTGAGTGGATAAATCCTTACAATGAGGCTTTCCTATAGATGAAGAGAATATTTAATATATATATATATTATTTTGATATTTCTAGAGTTTGGGACTAGATTTGTAGTTTTCTATGATTCCTCATGTGTTTTTTGGGATCTAAGATAATTTATATAGACTAGGTAGTATTTTATGAGTCACATTAGTTTGGACCCCATGATTAGAACTACCAGATTCCAGACTTGGATTTGGAAACTGTGGCCCACACATTGATGTTTTGGTAGAATTATCTCTTTAATGGTATATTATATGTTTAAACGGACCATAAGAGCCTCCAATATATCTTCCCTTAGCAAGATTTGAATTTGAATAAGAGGATTTCGGTAGAGTATCTATAGAAATTTGACTTAAAGATAAATTATACTCCATGGAAAAGAAATTTCTTTATAGATAATCTCATTACAAAAATGAAAAAGATGTAATAATCTTGAGAGTAACCATTATAAGTGAAATTAAATCCAATAAGTTTGATGTTTATTTGTTCATGTATACATATAAAGATCATGTATTTATGACTTGGACACCTTTTTTATCACTTATCCAGTAGTGGACCATGTGAAGACTAGCCAAGAGCCAAATCCTAAGTTTGTAGTGATGTGAGAATGATTGGTAGCTAGTGACCCAGTTCCCAGATGCCTGGTAGAAGATGATGATGATATCAACATACATGGGTGGATTGTAATGAAATAATAATTGATATAAGAGATAATTAGATAATTTTATTATTTGAAATGGGCAGTGCATCTAGGGTCTAAAATGATATACCATGTCAATCAATATATGTTCTGCTAGATGGGAATGAAGAGGTACATTGTTGGTTTTGTTTCAATATGTGTTACCTTCTAGTGGCTAGAGGCCAAGCATCATCTTCCTGGTGATTTTATATCACCACATTCAGTGCCTATAGAGAAGTTGGATGACATGATTATGGAATTCATGATAGGGTTACCTAGAACCCCCAAGAACCAAGATGTCATTTGAGTGATAGTTGATCAACTGATGAAAGTATCCAATTTATTGCCATCTTGAGAGACTCATTATGTAGATAAGTCAAAAATTAATTATGTATGGTATATTGTATTAATACATGGAGTCCTTTCTAGTATCATATCATACAAGGAAACATGTTTTTCATCATAGTTTTGTCAAGGATTTCCAAATGCTTTGGGGATTAATTTGAATATCAGTGCAACATATTATCCATAAACCAATGGATAATTAAAGTAATTGATTAAAATCCTTGAGAATATTATTTATGAATGAAACCTAGACTTTAGTGAAGAATGTGATGAGAACCTATACATGGTATAGTTTATATAAAATAATAGTTTATAAGCTTCTATTCAGATGGAACCTTTTGAGGCTCTCTATGGAAGGTCATGCTGCTCCCTTAAGTTGGCATAAGGCAGTTGAGTGAGGATTTATTAGGTTTAGTATGGGGTAGGAGACCTATGAGAGAGTGAATTTGGTTAAGAAGTAGTTGGTTACCAATTATAGTATATATTGATCATATTTATACTAGAGGATATGACCTTTCGAGGTCAGTGTTGGTAACTGGGTATTCTTACAGGTGTCGCCTGGGTTGGGGCATCATCATTTGTAAAAGTAGAGGAATATGGAACTGTAATGACCCAGGTATTTGTATAATAATACATTTTCTTTTTCTATTAATATTTATGAATAAGATATTAATTTTATGTTAAAGAGGATTCTTTTTCTGATAGCGAACTCGACACGCAACAATAAGTTTCTCCTAAATCTTACGTTGCACACAACATTGAGTTATACTGTAAAACAATACAATAATATTATTATTATTTGAAATGGTAGTTAAGGCCTAGTCATTGGAATAGAGGGAATGAACAATATCAACTTAATTTTGAAATATGGTTTACATATGTTTAAATAAATATTCATTGGTTACCAAATTTATTATAAATGGAAATAAAAAACAATTGAATATAAAGGATGTGTTTTTATAACAACCTATTTAAAAAGAGAATAATTGTGTTTATAAAATCATATCACTCTTTATAGTTTTTTATTTAATAAAAAATATATTTTATATATTTAATTCAACATTTTAAATTCATCATATATGTTTTCTAGATATGATATAAGAATAAATTTATTTTTTTTGATAAAAGAGGTTTTTTTTCTAAAAATGCAGTTTTTCTACCTTTTGATGGTGAACCCTTTTTAAATTTAGTTTTTTTCACTTATCTATGTTATAATTTTAAAAATAAAATCATTCTATAAATTTGGGATACTGAAATTTACTTTGGTTAATTTTTTTGTAATTTTCTGATAAAGTTCATTTTATAACGAATAGTGAAGAATATTGCATTTTAATTCAAAACTGTCTTTTCATCTAATTTATTTATATAGTTAGATTGTAATTTTAATTTGGTTCAAAGTATAATTGGATTATGTTTTTATCATTTAATACAGTTATGTTAATTTTAAGTAATTTCACTTTTAAATTGGATATAAACACATGTTAATCTTTTGACAGTTTTTACTTCATAAAAACCCACGTTTTGGTTTTGACAACGGAATTTAATTTTAAATTAATTTTGGAAAATTATTTGTTTTGAATTTAAAAAAATTGATTCCATATTTATAATAACAATTTATAAATTGTGTGAATAGGTGCCTTTTATTTTTGGACATTATGAATAGTAACTTTAGTAATTATTTTATTTACCATGGTTAAAGGGTAAATCTGGTTAATAAGGGTTAAAAAATAATATTATAATAATATTAAACTACCCTAAAACATGTATTAATTATATTTTTTGATATATTTATTACTAGGGACAGCCTTGGGTATATTTTGGGACCCCATGGAGCCACTAGTGTGTGAAAATGACATTTTATAAGAAATAATTTAAAGTAAAGAAAAATATAACATAATAATGTACCTTTTACTAAAACAATTTTTATATGGGGTTATATAAATTATCTCTTTAACTATAAATATAAATTATAAATATAAAAATATTTTCTACATCATGATATTTTATTTATAAATTTTAGGCATTAAATAAAGATATTTAGTTATGACACAATGATGATGCAATGATTGCTTCATTAACAAAGGATTCAAATAAATGATATTATAAATGTTAAAATAATTGTAATTTTGTTATTTTGATGTCATAAAAGAATTTTATGGATTATATTTATATAATATATTTGATTTAATGACTTTGGTTCATAGTAATCAGGTTTTTATGAATTTTTAAAAAATTCAAGTATGAATACTGTCCAAAATTAACATAATTCATAACGTAAAATATAAAAGAGTTTATTAAACGATATAAAATTCATAAAAATATAGTATTTAGAAAAATGGTTAATAAATGTAAAACTATGTCATAAATAACTTTTTTTTGGGTATTTTGACATGATATGGTAATTATATTAACCCATAGTGTGTAAAAAACATGATATCACAGTAAGATTTAAAAAGGTAATATAAGGGTTAAACCAAAACTATAAGGATTAAAAAATATGAAAAACTAGTCTAAAAATTATTGGATAATGGGTATTCAAACTAAAATCATCTTATCTTAGAATTAAATGTGTTTTGGACCATTTTTAATTGAAATTGATTGTTAATAAAAATAATATTTATCGACTTTCCAAATGTGCCCCTCCTCCCTCTTATAAAAGGCCACCACCTCTACCCACAAAACTCACACATCTCAAGATGATTATATCGTCCAAATTCTTATAAAATAAGCTCCAAAAATCCATCCCTTCCACCTAGAATCCTTACCTTTGGTATAATGCAATTCAATAAAGTATTTTGGCTCAAACCAAAAGAATTTACTCGATATAGAGGTAACGTCTTCTCTGAAGTTATTTTTTTTATTTTCCCTCTCAACTCCCTATGATCTTCTTAATATTTGATTAAATTAAAACACCAGTATGCTAAATATACTAGGATTTTGTTATTATAATGATTATAACAACACTTATACACACCTCCATTTAATGGATACGAACATACTGTTTCTATATACAGTGAACTACTGCATCACGAAACGATGATTGCTCAATTTTCCCCTACCACCTCTCATCGTGGCCATTATGATGGAACTATATTTATATACAATATATATTATATTTATATTATCTATATTATTTTTTATTTACAACATACCTTTATTCATTCCATAATGTGTAAATATGATAATTTCATTTGAGGAAGTGCGGACTATCGCCCCCTCAAAGTGATATGACTTGTTTATAGAATATATGGAATGTATAAAGGGTGAAGTTAATGAACTTATGTAATGAATATAAAATATGATATTATAATGGAATTATAATATACCTATGTATCATTTAGTTTTCATTCCTTTAAATATGAAAAATAAATGAATGTAGCGTTCATGTATACGTACGACTTATCGTCGCCATGAACAGTGCATTTCATTTTTTTATCTCCAAATGTTATGGAATATTATAAATACATATATAATGGATATATATGATAGATAAATCATGAATAATATTCTGGTGATGATTGAATTTTGACTACATGAACAATTTACATCAAAACAAGTTCATTTTTGACTCAAGTACCGAATATCGAAAAAATGACCGATATAAACTTAAATAATTATATAATTTTTATAACATGATGATAAGTTATATAAAATGAATAATAAAATTGAAAAATGTTCTTAAGAAATTATAAATTAAGCTAAGTTTATTATTCAAGAATATAAAAAATGAACGAGAAAAGTTAGACTCAAGGTAAGGGACTTCATCTCAAACTCCTTTTATTGAGGCATATTTTGGTTTATGCATGAATTTCTTTTATACATTGTATAATTATAACTTTTTTAATATAATTAAATTCAATGGTTTTCAAATGGAATTTTTTTTATATATAGAGTTTTACTAAATGAAAAAGTTATATTTCTTTTTAACGTACACGGTGACAATAACATTTCCGCCGCTGTGAACATTATTTGATATTTGGATTCCTTACAAAGTCATAATGTTTTTAAAAGGAAAATAAATACTATATACCCTTTTTACGTATTTTGGTATGGAAAATGGTTTAAAAAAATCTTTGATTATTTAAATATCTTGAAATATTATATTATGATTTCAAGGTGGAAATGTTATCTTTTCTTTATACATGTTTTATGTGTTATTATTATGCTACGGTTATTGGGAATTATTTATGTATACGGGTGGTTCTGTGATAAACTGAGGGTGGGTGAGCTAGATATAGCTCTCCAATACATTGGGTAATGTGACAGAGGTATAAATTAATGTTTCTCCTAATATATTTAGGTAATATACTGTGATGGGTATTCTGAATGCAACTCCCTATGTATCTGTGAAAGCTACAATGTAAGTATGTAATTAATGCCACAATTTACGTTTATGATTTATGTTTTCTATGTGTTATTCAAAAATATTATTATTTCATGAATTAAGTTAAATATATTAGGTTTTATGAATTAAAATTATGATTTCTTAGATTTTTATGTATTCATGGACTAATGTTTTCTTCCCTTATTTTATATCCCTTACTGAGATTTTTATGATCATCCTATGTTTTTGAAATGTTTTTCATAGTTTATAAGGAAGGGTAAGAGAAAGGAATAATTCAAGAAAATTTTTATCAAGAAAAATAATTCTTTTTTTTATTGAAGGAGTTTTATTATTTTAAAAAAATTGGATAGAGTAGAAGTATCTACATTGTAATATTTAATATTTAATGTAATAATTATGGCTTAATTCAAAAAAACTCAAAACTAGAAAATATCCTTAATGTGAATTCTCGACTTAACACAATATTATGTAATTTTTAAGGCTGAGGCGTTATAGGAACAACAATTAGTGGGACCTATTGAGATCACCAAACATATTAGACCATTGAATTACTAACTGGACCTTCCTCTATGTTATTGAGGTATGCATGATGTGTTCCATTTTTCTTAGCATAAATTATATATTCTTGATCCTATGATTGTTTTTGACTATGAATATGTTGAGTAAAAACTAGAAACACCTTTTGTGGAGTGCCTTGTGTAGATCATAGACTGGAACAATAAGGTGTCGAGGGAGAAGACGATACCACTTTTTTTGAGTCTTACGGTAGAATGGATGGATCTCAGAAGAAATGTGGGAGTGAGATTATGATGCTTAATATTAGTGGAGTGATGTTTTCATATAGGACCACTAGATATGATTGTTGAGGTTGGGAATCCCCTATGAGAGAGATTCTGATGATTCATAATTTTTTCCAAAATTTTCAAGCCTTGTTTCCATCTTCTCCTGAATGTTTTTGGGTTGATACATGATTAGGTAATGTATGGTGATAATTTGAGTAGTTTTTTGAATGTTTTTAAAGCTCTTTATTTGATCATGTGCTACACCACATTCTTGGTACAAGCTATGGTGGTCCCTAGTGATCTCTTTGTGAAAATGGGAAAGGATAAATAGGGAGGGACATAGTGTGTCTAAGGACATGGAGAACTATGTAGAACCTATGGGGTATGATAGTAGAAATCTCACCATGACTGTGGTGGATTACATAGTGAGGGTAAATGGATAGGATCTTAGTAACATTACATAGGTGATAGTCATGTTGGAATTCTTAGTTTTATGTTTTGGAGGCCACCACAATCATGGTGAAGGTCATGGTGATAATCATGTTAGAGTTTGAATAGATTAAAAACCACCATTATTCATGGAAATAAATAAATTAAAAGGTTAAATGCATGTGACTTACCTAGGAGGTCATTAATGTGATTTTAATTTGAGTCTTCCTACTATTAATCAATCCATGCTATTTCCTTTGATTTTTCCTTGAAATGATATAAATTTCAAATGAGTTCTAAACCTTTTCTTGACAGACCTATAGTTAAAACTTGGATGATATTGTTCTCTGAATAGTATCCCATGGTGATTACTTTATTCATGGGGTTTGTTCGTGTTGATTTAAATTCATTAAGATATTATTTCATCTTCTTTAATCACTATTATAGGATCTATAAGTTCATATCCTTCGAATAAACCAAGATCCAACAATGTTAGAATATTTTGAGAGGTATATTAGAGTAGATAAAATATTTTTTCTTATTTAATTATTGATCATAATTATAGAACCATTGTTATATTGGTATATAATTAGTTCTAGGGACCCTTGACACATGAGTTAGATTTTTTGGTGCATGGGTGAGATTTAGGAATCGAAAATTGGCAAATCTAGATATTGACATCACCAAGCTTAAGGTCAAAATTTCCTTACCATGTATAGGATATGTATATAATTGTTGTATTTATATGGTTGAGTGTTCCTATGATAATTTATACCATGTTTGATATTAGGTCACCTTTGTGTGCATGTGTAACCTGTTAGACCATGTTTGATGTTTGATCATAAGTGTGTACATGTATAGCCCCTGGGGCCATGTTTGAGAATGGTCACATGTGTGTGTGTGTGTACACTAATACACATTATTTTTATGATTATGGTTCATATATGTTCTATGACTATTTTGAATGATGTATGGAATTTATAGGTTTCAGTTCTATCAGCGAATGATAGGTGGACCATCGTATCTTGGTTAGCCATTATAGGGGGAGCATGTTGACATGTGATAAAAATACTAGTGGATAGAGACATAGAAAGTGGTAGGATAGCCTTGAGGCTTTAACCAAGGTATTTTTGGGATACAATATCCATAAGAATCACCTAAAGGAAAAAATAGTGTATTGATCGCATTATCATGTGTGTTAAATTATATGTTTATTTTTAACTAGAACTTCTGCATTAGAGCAGCAACCCTAGGTATTTTATCGATGGATCCCTAGATAATTAATGAAAAAATAATTTTTTTATTATGAAAATAATATAGAAATGAGAATTTATAGAACTTAGGGTTTTTTGTTTTTAAAATATATATTGAAACTACACTACTATGTGAGAAAAATAAGATAGAGAAATCGTGTTCAACTTGGGTAAGTGTTCCTTGATGCTCAATCTGTCATAACTATCAATGGAATGGGAAGGATCATTGATTACTTGATTTATAAAAACTGAAACTAGTATGGCATGTGAGTTCTTACTAGGTCACCACCTAAGATTTTATCAATTAACGATATTGATTATCAGTGACCACTCAAAATTAAAAAAAAAATTAATCGATGTAAAAAATAGAACTCAATCAAGGTAGCACATCAACAACGTAATGAGTTGAAAAAAATTGTGTCAATGATAAAGTATTACAAAAGAAAAGAAAATTCATATTTGTTGGTTAAATATCCTATAATTTATCAACCGACATAACCCATTCACACACTCATGAAAGGGAAGGAGTGAGAAAAGAGGCAACCCCACTCAAATCATCACAAGATCCAGGTTATGCATGGAAGCATGAAGATTTTTGATAATTTGATTTGTATTTGATCATTCCATAATAAAAAATCTCAGAAGTTAGAAATGAAGAAAATCTGACAATATAAGTAAAAATAAATTAACTTACAAAGATTACATGCGTTGATCTCGAGATTAAAACAACAGATACCCCCCAAATTGATCACTAAGAGGTTTAGAAGTACATGTGGGAGAAGAGAACTAAAATGGGTAAATAGAGATATAAAATTAGACTAAGATTCACCCCTGGTCTTGAAACATTAGAGAATGATGGGAAGGAGTGATTTTATGGACAAGCACATCATAGTTTCCCCAAAATAAGTCAAGTGCCTATGGGACTAGGTCATTATTCATGATAGACTTTTAATCCTTCTTTATATGGTTATTTTACTATACAAAACGCATTTAATTATCATGAAATTATTTTGAGACGTGTGAAATAGAGATATCTGTCCAAGGGAGGTGGAATCAGACCAATTAGATCTTCGAGACCCATGTTAAGGCCCAAATATAGAAGGGTGGTCCAATCTGGCCTGCCTAGGATTTCTTCGCATTATGGGCCTATTTTGGGCCTCCATATAGAATAATTGGGATACATGTTATTCTAGATTAATGTCACCCACATTTTTTTTAATTCATACATCCATTTGTATCCCAATAGTATTTACATATTATCCAAAATACATATTAATTTCCACATGCATGCTTTGGATCTCGGGCAGTTTGTCACATTTTTCTAGAATTCCATCACGGGCTCTCCAAATTATATCCTCCTATAATGTAAAAACTGGAACAAGTAAAATTGACCTATTAAAAAGTGATAAAAATTAATTCACTAAATCAAACATGAAGTGAAATTTATTATTATATTTGTAATATTCTTTACAAAACTAGTTTAAAACTATGGTGTAAGGTTGGAATTGAATAGTGAATCACTATGCAATCACACACCCCCAGATAAATATTTTCACTCATGGGAAATGTCACATATCCAAAAAATAATTCATGTATATATTACCAACACCATGAATATTTAACATTTGAGGAAATTTTAATTCATTAAAGTAATGTGATTAATGCACAAACCACACTAGGGAGTTATTCCTAGTGAAAATAGAAAAAGATGTCTCATAAATAACACCACAATGAAATTAAAAGATATTCATGATTACAAATAGATAAAGGTATTAAAAATACAACCATTCCACTAAACCTCCATGTGTTTGTGTGAAAATAATTCAATGTTATTCTTTCCACTTTCTATTTAATAAATATGGGTTATTTTAACATTTTTCAGCTTAAATGAGTTTTCCACTGAAACATCCCTACATCTTTTGCAATCATATTTCATGTCCCAATAACTTAAGAATTCCCAAAAGTCAAACCATATGCTCTTAACCTAGATATCCATATATGTTTCACATTTCATCACTCCCCTAATTTTTTTTCAAAATTTGTATTTGGAACAAATCTTACAGTCATCTCTCAACCATTGTTTGGTCTCCTCATGAAACTAATTATAATAGATATAACAAGATCAAAGGTTAAGGAGGAGTGTTTTTTTACCTTACCAAGTCACAACTCAAATTTTTTTTTTCTTGGGTTATAAAATAGTAAGATATCAGGAACACACACATTGGTTAATCTGATACAGTAATGAAAAAAATCATATAAGGAATGAAGGTATGGAAATATCATTTTAAACTTAAACATATTAACATAGCATTTATTTGCAATCTATTAACTAATAAATATTTAAACTTTGTGGTTTGGTGCGAAAAATGTGTGGAGATATTAGTGAAATGGTTTTTCTAAAAACTACTCACACAAGGGGTATTAATCATTTCAATGTTTTCACAGAGATACATCCTTTTATATCATTAATAGAAAATTAATTTACCAAAAATCACTCCTTGATGTTAAATTCATAAAAATATTCATTCATAATAGAGAAAAGTTTTCATCAAATGTTAAAAAAACATGGAATAAAAAATTTCAACATGCATTTTCAGAATGTTCCATGATTTTGTAACTATAAGGTGGGGGAGTAAAAATACCATAAAGAAGGAGAAAATGAGAAGAAAGAAGAAGGATGATAAAAATACTAATAAACCCAGGATGATGGGGAAAAGTGAAAATAATATAAAGAAGCTTAAAAATAGAATAAATATTATGAAAATTATAATTAACCTAGGAATTTATCCACCCCCACACCTTGAAGTGTAGTGTCCTCACTGTAATAATTGAGAATGTGAGAAAGAAAGATAAAACCTAACGTATTTCACTAGTATGTTGTTCTATAAGGTGGATTTACTCCACCAAGTTCTTTGTAAAATCCTCAAATAAGTGTTTAAGTCACTTCCCATTGATGGTAAGACATCATCCACTCTGCTCATGAAAATATTTATTGCACCAAAAGGGTAAACATTAGTAACAATATAAGGACTAAGCCATGGGTAATGAAGCTTAACTGGATAGATCATTAGCCTGAAGTTTTACATGAGAACCTTCTCACCAATATAAAACTTCCATTGATGAATCATGCTATCATGGATATCATTTTTCTTCTCTTTATATATTTAGGATTTCACATATGCATCACATCAAATTTCCTCTAACTCTTGAATCTATAGCTTACTATGCTCACCTGCATCTGAAAGATTCATATTACATTGTTTATCATCCCAATATACATGATGTTCTACATACTACATGTGGTAACAAACCTTTTTAAACCAAATTTTTTATGGTTATATTCTTATTGGGGTTTTAAAAGCTTTTCGGTACACCTGAAGATCATCATCCAAGGGCAAACTCCAATCTTTCCTGTTAGGTTGTACTGTTTTTCCAAGATTCTATTAACTTCCCGATTAGAGATTACTAATTGTCCATTAGTTTTGGGGTGATATGGAGTAGATAATTTATGATAAACCCCACACTTATGAAGCAAAATTTTCATGCTGTGATTGCAAAAAATTGAACCCTAACAACTAATGATTAATCTCAGAAAACCAAACCTATTGAAAATCTGGGACCTTATAAAATCAACAACTTGAGAGTTGTCGGTCCTAGTAGTCTTTTATTCCACCCATTTAGACATGTATTCCAAAAAATAATATGTACAAAAAGACAAATGAATTTGGAAAATTCCCTATGAAGTCAATCCCCCATGCATAAAAATTTTCACAAAATAACATGGGTTGTTGGGGCATTTCATTCCTATTAGAGATATTTCTTGTAAATTTACAATAAATACATGACATAAAAATATATGGGCATAGATATAAAATATTTTCCAATGAATTCATGTGACAAGGACCTTTCTATATTTATGTTGAGAGCTAAAGTGGACCCCATAAGACAATGTCTGGTTGAAGGTCAAAACAGATGTGAACTCATGGTCAGGGACACACCGACGAGCTACTTGGTCACCAAAAATTCTCCACAAATATGGTTCATCCCAAATGTACAAATTAGAATCATGTTTATGTCTATAGGATTAGGAAGTTATGAAATCAGTGGAGACCCTAGATGTTGCTATAAAATTAAGAATGTCTGCATAACATGAGGTAAGTTCCAAAACATCAGAAATGTTCTCATGGGGGAATAATTCTACAATGAGGATGGATGAGTCAGTATGGTAGTCCAATGGTGGATAAATACTACTAATTTGGTCAGCTACAAAATTTTATAATCCCCTATTATCTCTAATCTCGAGTTCAAACTCTTGGAGTAGAAGCATCCGCCATATGAGGTTGGGCTTAGTTTTAGGTTTCTTTGGGAGAAAAAAAACGACATCATGATCAGAAAAGACAATGAATTTTGACCCAAAAAGATATCAATGAAATTTTTCCAAGTAAAACACAATAGAAAGTAGTTATTTTTCAGTGGTTGTGTAGTTTACCTGCGAAAGGTCAATGGTACGCAAGTGATACACAATGAAATGAGGAGCCTTCTCAAACCTTTGTGATAAAACTGCCCCAAATATATAGTTAGAGGCATCACACCTATGTTCAAAGGGGAGATCCCACCTTGGTGGTTAGATGATGGGAGGTGATGTGAGACTTCTTTTAGTGAATTTAATGCATCCTCACAGTCTTTATCAAACACAAACTCATAATCTATTTGTAATAACTGGGACAATGGAAATGTGATCTTACTAAAGTCTTTAATGAATCGGCCGTAAAAACTAGTATGAACCAAGAAAGATCGTACCTCCTGAAAATTTTTTGGATATAAATAGAAATAAATTAATTCAAGTTTAGATTTATCAACTAGAATTACCTTAATTGAAATTACATGCCCAAGAACTATCACTCGCTTTACCATGAAATGAAAATTCCCATAATTTAAAACAAGATTTTTTTTCAATGAAGCGGTAGAGGAAAGAAACTAGGTGTTCCAAAAAATCATCAAAATAAGAACCATATACCATGAAATACCAATAATGACTTCCATAAGACTCTCAAGGTACTCATAAAAAATACTCAACATACATCACTAAAAAGTACCAGGAGAATTACATAGACCAAAAGGCATTCTTCTATATGAAAATGTGCTGAATGGATAGGTAAATGTTGTCTTTTATTGATCCTCAGGGGCAATATGGATTTGGAAATAACCCGAATAGACATCAAGGAAATAGTAATGGGACTTACAATCCAATTTTTCTAACTTTTGGTCAATGAAAGGTAGAAAAAATTGATCCTTTTGTGTGTCTTGATTTAGTCGATGGTAGTCAGTACAGACTCGCCAACTATTTTTCACACATGTTGAAACCAATTCATTCCTTTTATTTGAAACTACATTTATTTTAGTTTTTAGGCACAATTTTCACTATCATAACCCATTTACTATCATATATAGGTTAAATGATCCTAGAAGCATGTAATTTACTGAATTCCAATTTTACCACTTCAAGCGGAGTGTGATTCACTGAGCATTGAGATTGTCTTACAAGCTTAGCCTCATCATCCAAAGGTATATGGTACATAAAAATAGATGGGATAATCTCGATAATATTATCCAATATTCATCCTATCTCCTTTTTACACTCTCTCAAAAGGATGAGTAGTTTTGATTCCATCTCTGGAGAGAGGTTATTGGAAATAATAACAGGCAATTGGTCAAAACCCTCAAGATATTCATATTTTAAATTAAATGAAGTTGTTTAAGTTCTAACACTGATGGTTTTTGGATTAAGGGAGGGGGTTTAGGGGGAGTGAGGTCTATGAAACGCTCTATCTACACATGTTTATTCTCCAAGGAAATAGAATTTATAGAAATTAGATTTGAAGATTCATCGATGGTCAGGGTACCTTAGAATGAACACATTCATCAATTAAGTCAATAAATTTACATTTTTCAGAACCCACACAACAATCAAAACATTAATCAAAACTCAAATCATACAATGCATAAGAAGAGAAAAATGAGTCGAAGTATGTGTTGAGGAGATAGTTTTGCATGTGTGTGTCATTTGAGAGAACTTCCATTGATTATACAAGAAGACTGGAGTACTATTAAATAGGATGTTTCATTACATCAATGATGTTAAAACTTACCGTTTATCTACTGAACTCCATGGAAATCATACCATTGTGAATATTAATGATCATTTTTGTTGTTTTAATGAGTTTCCTCCAAATTATGAGACGAGCATGTCCTTGGGTTCATGTATATTCCATCTCAGGAATATAGAAATCACCAGGGAATATGAAATTCTTGACTCTTATAAGGACATCCTCAATCACTTATGTGGGATGCGTAGTACTCAGATTGGAAAGTTTCATGATAATTCATATTGGTTGAATCTATCCAACCTATAGATAATTATACATAGAGTGAGACATTACATTAATGGTAGCACCATAATCTAACATAATTTCTAAAAAGAATGTCACCCCTATGGTACAAGGTATCGTGAATGTGCCCAGCTCCTTATATTTCGTTGGAATTTCTGGTTGAATCCAGGCTGATACATGCCTTCCCAAGTTGAATCTCTCATTCCACTTCAACCTACTTCTATGGGTTCAAATATCTTTAAGAAATTTTTCATATCGACGAATTTTTTTAACTACATCAAATATACGAATGTTAACTTGAACTTTTTTAAATGTATCAACTATTTCATTATCAGCATCATTATCAGAATTATTATTATATTTAGAAATTTCTTAGGGTAAAGGAAGAGGAATGGATTGTTCATTTGAATTATCAATGATAATTTGATTACCCTTTTTATTTTTTTCTTCATTGGAATCTTTTTTGGGTGGAGAAAGAGTGTTTTAAAGAGGGGAACATACATGTTGGGTAGAATCATTGGCTTTGCGACTTCCTTAGCACTATGAAGATTTATGGAACAAAAATTACCTTTATATTTTGTATTAGAAAATGGATGAGAAAGTAATTTTCCATAACCTAGCATCTTTATCTCATCGATGGTGTTCTCTAATTGTACCACTTGAGTTCGATGGTCATGAATAACCGATTGTGTGGTCTGTTGGAACTGGAGGTTCTGGGTTTCCATTTTATTCACCATATACTCAAGGCTTAGTTCATATTTTTTAGGAGTATTAGGATTTTTTTGAGAAGGTAAATGATAATAAGGTTGCATACCTTGGCCTTATTGATACCAATTCTGATTGTGGTATCTTGATTTTCCTCCTTGTCGATGTAGGGGTTGTGATTGCCACCCAGGGTTTGGATTTGGTCTGAATAGTGCTTGTGTAAAGAAAGGTTATTGTTGGAATGGAAACCCTAGGAACACAATTGCACAAGACTTAGGTGAATCTTGAAGTTGTGGGCATTAGTATGAAAAATGAGAATTGTTAGAACAAATACCATAATGTAATTGAACTGAACAAGAGTGTGATTTACCTTGTCCTCGATATAATTTCCTTAGAAGGGTGTGCATCTCATCATGATTATTATCTACCTTTTTTATAGGGATGAACTACTTACCTCACTAACTCCTTAGAATGGTGTAATATCTTGTGTAAAAAATTGTTGTGCATTTTGTGCCATGTTGGTTATTTATTCACGACTGGTGGAAGGAGTTTTGTCAACTAGGGAACCACCAGTTGTAACATTAGTCATTCCAAAATCCATGAGGATAAGTACCTCATAGAAGTATTGGATTAATAATTGTTCACTAATTTGGTGGTTCGTCCTGCTTGAGTGAAGTCTTTTGAATCTCTCTTAGTATTCATGAATGGTCTATCTTTGTGATTGCCTAATGCCACAATTTTTTTTCCTAATTGTTGTAGTTACAGAGGAAAGGTAGATATTATCTAAAAATAGTATTTCTAGGTCCTTACAGCCACCAATTGTGGTTGTAAGATATTATATCCTATATTTAACTAAACTATCAAGGGAGAAAGGGAAGGCCCTAAACTTAATTAGGACCTCAGACACATTTTGGGGTTTCTTTATGGAGCAGACTATGTGAAACTCTTTGAGATGTTTGTGAGGGTACCCACCAATACGACCATGATATTTAGGAATTAGATGGATGAGGCTAGATATTAGCTCAAATTTGGATACTTTCTCAGGATATTGGATGTACGTTGGTTGGTACTCCACATCTTGGGTGGTCGGTTCATTTAAAGTTCAGTTATTCGCATCCATGATTTCTGGGGTTTTATTTGGTTCAATTTTTGATTGGTTTAAGACAACTTGAGTTTAAAAAATTGGTTTATTAGTGTTACTTTATTGTCCTACTCTATATGATATGATTTTTGATTGAAGTAATTTTTCAATTTCAGGTTCAAATTTGAGTGGTGTTTCTTTGCTAGATCTTATCATGCAATAATGATGTCCAATTTTATTGATTGTTTATTTGTTGTATTTTTATTTATATATTTTTTAATTTTTTATGTAATGTGAATGAAATAAAAAGTTTTAATAAATTAAATGTTAAAATAAAAGAGAATTTTATACTACAGAATTAGAGAGAGATAAAAAAAAGAAGAAGTATATAGAGATAAAGAGAGAAAGAACACACAAAAACAAATAATAAAAAACCAAACCAAAAACAATAAAATGAGGGGTGGGATATTGAAAGGAGTACTAATTAAGAATTATAATAAAAATAAAAAAATAAAAAAATGATCTTGGATCCCCAGCAACGACGCCAAAATTTGATTGCATTGTTGAGGGCGTCAAATTAGATATTTATTTTTAACTAGAATTTCTACAGTAGAGCAACAACCCTAGTTCATCTCTCGATGGGACTTATATAATTAATTTAAAAATAAGTTTATTATTATGAAAATAAAATATGAATGATTATTTATAGAACTTGGTTTTTTTGGGTTTTAAAACAAAAATTGAAATTGCTACTAAGTGAGAGAAAAAAGATGGAGAAATCATTATCAACTTAGATAAGTGTCCCTTAATGCTCAATCCATCATAAATATCAAGAGAATGGTAAGCATCATTGATTCATTGATTTATAAAAACACAAACTAGTATTTTTTGTGATTTATTACTAGGTTAAAATATAGGATTTTATTGATCAATGATATTGATTATCAGTGACCGCTCAAAATCAACAAATTTGAATCAATGTAAAAAACAAAACTCAATCAAGGAATCACATCAACAACATGATGAGATGATCAAATTTGTGTCAATGATAAAATATTCCACAATACAAGAACATGAATAGTTATGGGTTTAAGATCTTGGAATTTATAAACTGACATAATCCATTCGCACGCTCATGAAAGGGAGGGGTGAGAAAATAGACAACCACAATCAAATCATCACAAGATCTGGGTTATGCATGGAAGAAAGAGAAATATTTTTCCATTTATTTTTATTTTATCAAACTAGAATAAAAAAATAGAAGGTATAAATGAATAAAAATTTACAAAAAACATAAAAACTTATTACCTTAAAATGATTACATGCGTTGAGCTCATGATTACAACAATGGACACCCCCAAATTGATCAATAAGAGGTTTAGAAGTTGATGAGAGAGAAGAGAACTAAAATGAGTGAAAAGAGAACTAAAATCTGACTAACCTTATCCCTTGGTATTTAAACATGACATAATGAAGTTTATGAGTGATTTTATGGACAAAAACATCACACCTTTCACAAAAGAATTCAAGTGCCTAAGGGACTAGGTCACTATTCATTGAATACTTTTTAATTCTTATTTTTATGGATGTTTGATTGACTGAAATGAATTCAATTTTCATGAAACTAGGGGGAGAGATGAATCATAGAGTTATTTATCCATTGGGTGTGAAATCATCTCAATTGGATCTTCTAGGCCTAAGATATGGCCCAAATACAAAATTGTTGTCTAATTTGGCCTGCCCAGAATTTCATCACATTGTGGGCCTATTATGGGCCTCCAAATGGGTGAATTTGGATACATGATCATATATAGAAATTCATCCCACATTTTTTTCATTAATATATCCATTTTATCCCAATGGGATGCATATATTATCCACAATTCATTTTAATGTCCACATGCATGTTTGAGCTCTCGCGCAGTTTGGTCTATTTTACTTGAATTCCATCACAAGCTCTCCAAATTACCTCCTCCTACAATGTAAAAACCAAAACAAGTAAAATTTACCTATTAAACAGTGATAAAAATTAATTCATTTAAACAAAAATAAAGTTAAATATAATAATATATTTTTATTATTCATTGCAAAACCAGTTTTAAGAAAAGATGTAAGGGTGGAATGGAATGGTGAATCACAATGCAATCATGTATGATGATTTTATAGTCTCAATTGTGATTATTAATGGGTAAGAAAATTTTATGTATAATTACAATAACCATTAGAATTGTGGCTTCTAGGATTCATTGGCCTTGTGGATGCTTTAAGATACTTTTAGTGACCTTATGGTCAATTATAGTTCACGAATTTCATTATGATTTTCCTTTCATCATGAAAATTAAGTAGGTATAGTTTGGGGTTTGTAGTAGCTTCATATGTGCATGAACGATCCATACATTATTTTTTTATTCTATCTTAGGTGTTTACCTATTGTCATGTCATACACTATTATGTGTATTAAATCATATTAATAATTAACTGGTGAAATCCTATAGGGTTTATATGGATACCCTACATGGGTATATTGATGTGCATGAAAAATTCATGATTAAGGATATAAGAAAGGGAAATTCTCCACTAACAAGGATCTAGGTGATGGAGTATGGTGTTTGAAGGTGGTACCAGGAAATACTCTAGAGTGATGTTGCATTATTTTATTTACTTACCTATCTTGATCACTTTAATTTTTGGTCTACCACTTTCAGGGTCCTTGGTTTATTATTATATACAAATTAACATAATTTTCATTTTATTTGTTGTATCATTGCTTATTTATTATGGTTTTTTATCATGTGTAACTATCTATACTTTTTTTATTGATATTGATGGTATAGTCTCCCCACTAACGATTCTTAGACCATCACTGGTATTTAACAACCTCTTATATATAGGGAGGAGCACATAAGTTCATGTGGAACTATATATTAGATCCAATGATTCATGTTATTGGAGGACTTCTAGTGAAATACACTACTTCAAGTTAGGAAATAGTTCCCCATAAACCCACCCATAAAAAACACAATAAGATTTGATCCAAACAAATAGTTCATAGAAAAAAGAGATATATAAAAACCAGAATCAAATTGATGGGAAAAAAACATAAAATACACCATAATGATAATGATAGAAAAATATATGAAAGAAAAAGAACACATAGAATTAATTTTGTTCAAAAAACTTGTGTAATGAACCTAGATTTTATAAATTTAATTTCCCTTTGGATTATATATTTTCTCAGACTTAATTAATTAATATTTCATAATGAATATTCACCACATGATAAAAGAAACAAAATTTTATTATATTTATGTGAAAATTACATTTAGAGAATAAAATTGGCCTTAATAATTTCAAATATTACAATGAGATAAAAATAGAAAATAAGATAACTAAAATATAAAAATTTGGATATGATTTATCTTCTAAAATAGCTACACTCAGGAAAAACACTATAAAAGAATAAGAATATTAGTAATAAAATATTTATTTTGATAATGAAAATATATATAACCTTGAGGAAAATATAATTTAATGAAGAATGAATGAAATGACCAGTATTTATATAAATTATTGAACTCGTATGACTATTAAAAATCTCATATAGTAATATGATAATTGGGAACAGTAACAAGACCATTATAATTGAAACCTCACATATGGAAGTGTAAAATAATATTTAGTTGTATCTTATAAAATGAAGATATGATATATTTATATAATGGTACAAGTAAATAATGGTTTTAAAAATAGTAAAATATGTTTTTGTATCTTTGTAAAAACATAAATGTTTTAAATGAACTATTATAATTAAAAAAATATTTAAAAATGAATTTATTTTTGTAAAATAGGTTTATAAATAAAAATTATGTTTTACAATAATAATAAGATAATTTTGTGAGACCACCAGTAATTTTTCAAAGGGTTAGAAAATTGATCATAATGTTAAAATTCAAAATTTTTAAATAAATAAAAATTTTATTTAAAAATAAAATATATCATATTTATAAAATTAATTTCACAAAATATATATCCTTTTATATATCTACACACTAAAAATGGTTAGGGTGAACTTGTGTTGTTTTTATAAAATAGTAGAATCTTTTTTGAATAGTGAAATGTAGTAAAATATTATATTTTACATTATAAGTTAAATACATGAATTTTTGAGTTGCAGATTATGTAATCACCCATTATTTAGAATTTTAATGAATCATATACTATATATATTCACAATAATAAATACTATCGGAATTCGTATCCAAATTAATTAACTAATGAATATAATAATCCAAAAGACCACTCTTCTCCCCTTATAAATACCTCCCTCACTACCCTTTCTCCTTGCAACTTATAAGCCTTATATATTTCAAAATTTCTACCGAATTACCTCTCCAATAATCTTCATCATTTACTAGTTCTTATAGTTTCACCCAAAACTAAATTCCATGATCCTTAAAGAGTATTTCAAGGAGGCGACATTTAAGAAGTAATATTCCCAATTTACCTCTCTTAAATTCATTTCTTCTTCTACACTCTCACCGCCTTACTCATAAAACATAGAATAATAACTCCAGTATTTTATATATACTACAATTTTATATTTGTAATGTAATATCTATCATAAACCCCTTTATCATCTCCTCTTATTCTAAAAAATGAAACCATTTTCTATGTTAGGTCAGTTCACCACCTTCATGGATGATGAGCTTTCATTTTCTACTACCACCTTCACGGTAGTTCAAATTGACTTATAATAATTTAAAATTAACTAATTATGTATATTATATATATTTTTTTTCACATTTTGGATTAAATATATGACTATAATATTAAATAAAATGAAAATAGTTTGTAATGGTCGGTAAAACAACCTAAATAAACTAACTGTATAAAGTTAAAGGTTTTTTTCTAAAAGAATCACCCCTATGTCAAAACACATATGATTATTTGGGACCAATTAAATTTATATAAGTACATTAATACCATTTAATTTCACTTATTTATTTTTAATCCCTTTTTACAAGATCAAAAATAATTATCCATAAGTGATCCGACCTTGGAACCATGCAATGAATGCTCCCGGAAAAACAATATTAAACATTATATATCATTTAAATGACTATAAATAAAAATAATAAAATAATAATAACTAAAATAATAATTAATTTTTTTTAATTAAGTAATTAATAAATATAATTTGATTATTCATGATGTTAATTATGGTATGTTAGTCCACTCATCACACTAACATTTATGACAGTTAACATTTGAAAGTTTCAAAACTAGTACTTTTGCAAGAATTTTGGGGTTTTTAGTTGTGGTGTTCTGTTCTATAGTAATTTTCCTATGGTTATTCTTTCTTTCAATAATTTGTTATTGTCTTGGGTTAAATAATGGTTTTTTATGGGTTTTTGTTTGGTTTTTACATCATTCATTCTTAATCGTATGTAGAAATGTTTTACCTTCAAAAAAAATTGAGGGAGCCTCTGAGCGGCGGGTTCTCCCTCCTTCGGCGCTTCTAAGGTTTCTTCTCGGGAGTTTTCTCCTCTCCTCCTCCAGCGTGGCTTGGAGGCTCGGTGCTGGCATCTTTTGAATCTGTGGCGTGCTCGGCGACGGTCTTTTGGATCTCGTCTCGGATAAGCGGTGCTCGGGGCTCAGCTTGGTGACGGTGCATTTCGGCGACTGTCCATCCTCCGTCACTGCTTCGAGTTCATCCCTGTCCCAGAGACACCCTCGTTCTATTGTGTCTTCAGATCCGGTGAGTTTCTTGGTTCGACATTGTTGGATTTGCATCGACGTTTTCTGACTCAGCTCGGATCTGGGGTGCTTCTGGTTTGGGGCGCCGGCTCTGGTAATGGGTTTCAGCAGCGTGTTCTAGTGATGGATCTGGTGTGTCTCAGTTCGTCTTCGGCTTCAGATGGGTGGCTCGGTGATGCCTTTGGCACATCACAAATGGGGGACAAATTGGTTCATGTTCAGATTTGGGTTTTGGCTTTTGTGAAGGTTGTGATTCTTTTGCAGGATGTAGTGTTGGTTGTGGGGCTAGTGTTCTTACCGTGTCTTCATTACTGGAGTTTATCATCTTTTCATTTGATGATGTTTTTCCTGTTTGATTCCGCTCGTTGATGTTCTTTCTCAGTGATGTTGTGATCTTGGTTTGGATTGGTTGGTGGTGACGTCGACGGTTGTGGTTACGAGATGTTATATGATGAAGGTGCTTGGATGTCAGTGATGGTGATGAGTCAATGTGAAGGCGGTGAGGTTGAAAAGTTGAAAAGGTCAGCGAGGTGATGATGACTTCTCAGGCATCTTGTTTTTCCCGCTTGTTTTGCAATTTTTGAATTTGAATTTTCAGGTTTGAATATGGCTTTTCATTCTGCTATATGTTGTGCATTGCTGTTTAAGTTAGAGGTTTTTGAATCTGTATTGATGTCTGTAAGGTCCAACTCACCCAAAAAGTGGTTTGTTTTAGAAAATGAAAAAAATATTTGGCCAAAAAAAAGGTAAGGGATCTCTGTGAAGCACCCTTTTTATTTAGGTTATGACCTTTCTCTCTATAAATAAATTTCTCTACCTATTTAATGTTATGAAATAATTATAAATTATGTATATAAGTATCTTAAATATATACATAGCTTATTGTTCCTTTATTTGATAGGGTAATATATGCCTTAAGATCATTTATCAAATGCCTTATATTTATGACTTATTGATTTCATTTTATAGCACACATAAGTATGTACATGTTATGAAGGGTGAACATAGATAATGCTCAAATGAATTGGGCAATGTTTCTATCTCCCAAACATTATATTTATTATTAGGGACTAAACCTAATCCATGATGGGTTTTTTTACATTTTGTGATATTGCCTTAGTGGTTAGCCTTGACTTATACTCATGTCATGTTATATGTTTCTATCACTTAAATATTTTACCATAATCTTCTGGTATCATGTTTAATGACCTAGAATTTTATAAATGAAGTTCCTTTTGTGATTAAATTAAATTATCTAATATGTAATTTGGTTATATAAAAAACATGCACTACTTTAGTTATTATAGATCATTATAATTTATATCCTTTCATATTTAAAAGACCATTAACCATAATAACCATAGATAATATAGATGTTTTATAGTTATCATATGATTAGTATATATTTTGGGTTATGATAAAGTCCAATTGACATAGATGAAAGAAGTGATGTCCTTGACCAGTAGGATCACACCTTATAAAGCCAATTTTTCGGAGATTATGAGGAAGATAACAACATTGGGATTTTTCCATAACCAATCCCAAGATGAGATTTAATAACTAAATAATTAGTGAAACCATTTATGGGAGAATTTCAAGCTCATAGATATTATGACCGAAACCATGTACATCGAACCACTGTAAGAAAATATCACCATCACACACTTTACCCTAACGGTGTTCATTGGTGTAATAAAAGATATGTATCTAAACACTAACAATATGAATTTATATATTTTTATTTTCAATAAAATAATGATTATATTAATCATTTTATCATTATTCTATAACTATTAAATAATATGTTTTATAAAAATTAGATTTTGATTAGATGAAACACAAATTGTATTTTGGGGAAATATATAGTTTCAAACAAAAAACTCTTTATGATAAATTAAATAATTTTTTTAAATGAATTATATTCTAATAAATTATTATTATCATATAATATTTATTATAAATAAATTATAATATAATTTTATGATGTTAATAATATTTTTTATAAGGGCCAAAAAAATGTTATTGTAAAAAATCCACTATTTTTTCATAAATATGAATTTTGTTTTAAAAGTGTAATTTATAATATTTAAATTATAATTTTACCAAAATAAATATTATTTTTGGAATCATCATGTTTAAATTATACAATGATGAATTTTTCATAATTTTCTAAGATAGTTAAATTTTTGGGTGAAAATTAAATGCTACATAAATATATGGTAGATATTATGACCTAATCACGACCAAAAAAAATGTAAAATTTGTCCTAAAAGGTATAAATGACCAAATAAATATTTCCCCTTTAAAAACTATGTTTTTTTTAAATTATTTGATTAATTTTATAAACCCTTAATGAATTCTCTAAAAACAAATATTATATTTTAAGGTTTTAAAATCACTTCTTTGTAAACATGAATCACTTCCACATCACCAAGTATATTATTTTAGTGAGATATGTTATTAAACATTTAAAATAATTATAATAAAACAAATTTGATAGAAAAAATTAGAAAAAATAGGGTAAGGTTTATATTTTTTATTACGTTATCATATAGAGTCCAAAACCTATGTTTGAAAATTAATAAAGAATTATTATCTCTCTTTTTCTATATAAACCCACCCAAAATTCCACTTATATTCACTCAAAACACTTTAATAATGAAATTAATCTACCATTAACTCTCTACATCCCTCCCATGGTGCCCCAATCTTTCAAGAATCTCCTCATAATCTTTTATAAGAACCCCTCAAGGTAAGGGATCCTATCCTTCACCTCTTTATTCAAGCACCTCCATTATTCTATGCCATGTTTTCCTATTTTTTCATGTTTTGATATGTTATCACACATTCCTTTTACATCAGTTATGATTTCCATGTTTTTATTTTACCCTTTCACTCTCATTGATCCCTCCTATAAACATTTACATATCCTCATTATGCTACCAGAATTATACTTCATTTTTTACATGCTAAACATTTATTTTTTGAATACCCATCCTTATTTACACTCATGATTATTCACCTAGATGTCCCAATAAATCATTGATTTAGAAATTATATGTGTTTAACACACATTCCTTAATTATGGCATTAAATTTGATTAAATATGTCTGTATGTTAAATGATCTATATGGAACACATAAGAATGTACATATTTTGATGGGTGCACCTAGATTGCACTCCAATGCATTGGATAATGTTTTAGTCTCTTGAGATGTAATTAATGGAATTAATAAGTAACCCTAATGCATTATGTTACTTTTTATACTATTTTATGATTTCTTGGTGGTTATCATTGACCTATTTTTATGATTTCACATTTAATGTTGTCTCCACATTCCTCTGTTACCTTTACGCTATCAGGTTATCTCATGAATCTTTGTTCAATTTTATGATGCTCAGCCCTTTTATGTTAGCTTTATATTCCCCATGAATTACATGTACCAATTTATCTTATTCTATTGTTTGTTTATTAACTTAATATGATTTATAGTTCACCCCTTTCTTATGTTTGTCCCCATGTTATACTGTGTAGTTTTAAAAGAGTAATGGAAATTTCATAGCATGTTAAGGAAGTTTTCAATAATTTCATTGTATTCTGGTTGAAATTTCTTATGATATGTACCTAATTTACCAAAGACAGTAGGCTTTATGATCTTTTGGAATTTTATTATGTGTACCTTTAGGAAATGAATCATGAAAATAAGTGTATTAAAAAATATGGGTTTTCATAATCGGTATTAGAGAAAAGTTTAGTTATTTTTGGGATTATGATTATAAAACTCTAGTAAAATCCTTAGGGATAAAAATAAACATAGGAAACCATCCCTAGGTTTCGTTAAATTATAGAGTAAGTGTTTTCTAATAAAATGGATCCTTGTATGGGTAATATAAGTGTATGTGGATCTAGCACAAAGTTAACTAGGGGTAATAACCCCAAAATGGAACATTGAGTTGGAATTGACCATCACCTGGTGCACGACAATGATCCTTTTTGGAAAACTATTTTGACAATGATGGGGGATTGTTTTTGGTAAATTCCCAAGTTCCTTAATAACTATTATTATTGGAACAAAAAATACACATAATGTTTTAGGTTAGGAAATTGATTTTGGAAAACATAGAATAAAACTGAGAAATTCATAGGTTTGAGAATGTATATCATTAATAAGTTATCACTTTAATGGTCTTGGTTTTCTATTTATGTGATTAATATTTTAAAAATAATCATCTGTAATCATCCCTTTTTTCTATTCAAATTGATATAAATAGGATAAAATGAGTCAACAACCAATGTGATGAGTAGTGCAATGGATTCCCAAATAAGATGGCCAACCTGATGGGAGCAGGAGTCAGGAAATTCAGGATAATAATGTATAAATTAACCATTGTTTTAAACCAAATCCTAAATCAATAGGAATGAAAAAATCCACTAAAAAAATATTATGTTTTAATTGATACCATTTATGTGAAAAAGGACTCTGACTTTTAGTCAATCTTTTGATCCCTTAATCACAGAGAAATGGATAAACTAAATTAAAAAGTTCTTCTCCATCTTTAAACACTCTAATAAATTTAACAGTGTATATTTATTTTATCATATAGAAGGAGAATATGATCAATGGTGGATATTTATTGAAAATAAAAATCCTAATGAAGAGGTCAAAGTGATGTAATGTAAATAATTTATGAAAATGTGTCTTAATAAATATTTTACTTGCACTATTCTACTGAAAATGGGGAGGGACTTCCTTAACCTCAATCAAAACGATGATGAATCTATCATGGTATATCAGAAAAAGTTCACAAGACTTTCATGAGAAGACTCTATCTTTATCATTAACATTAAAAGTAAATTCGATTGATTCTTTGATGGGATGAAGTCAAGTTTATGAAATGCCTTAGAAATTCAGGGATTTGATAGCTATGAGAAAATTGTTCGATGTGCCATAAAAATCCTAATAGATATTAGTAAATATCAATGTTATCATGTAGATAAGAATTAGAAAATAAATTTTCATTCTAGTGGGATGATGTAGCAATCTAATAGTGTAAATAAACCCCAACATCCCACTTATCAAAAGTATGGGAAGAAGTATTCGAGAAATTTCCTAAAGGGGATGAGGAAATTATTTCGGTGTAGGAAAAAAGGGAACCTAGCTAGAAATTACTAATGGGAGAAACCCACTAATGTGATGGAATAAAAAAATTCTCTAGTAAACCATTAACCAACTGTATATTATTTAAACTACCAGGAACACATGAATTATGAAATCCAATTCCCTAAGACCTAGGTTGTCAGATACAATCAATCGTAATAACCTCCAAGGTTGAAATGGTGAACTTATGCCTTCAAATTTGCTGAGGTGGATCCCGAAAATGATGTGGTGATAGGTATGCTAGTTATTCCTTTAGGGATAGTAAACATACTTTTTGATTCTAATTCTACACATTATTTAATATCATGAATGTTTAATAGAATTATTCAAAGACCACCACAAATCATAGAAGTAGATCTATAGGTGAAAATTAAAAATGTGAAAATTATTTTATCCAAAGTATATAACTCCTTCCATATAAAAATTTGTGAGATGGACTTTCCGGTGAACCTTTTCATACTTACTTTAGTGTAACATGATGTTATTATGGGCACTGATTATCTTTACATATATATATCTAACATAAATTGTGGAGAGAAGGAAATCACCCTTTGTATTGCAAATTGTCCTAAAATTTTATTCTAGTGCAAGGAGTTGGATGGATCTTTGTTCGTACCAACATCTCAATGCGGATATTATTTACTTCAAAGTAAGCATATCTAGCTTAAATTACCGAGAATAAGGAAAATATCATCCTTAATGACATTCCCACAGTGAGGGAATATGCTGATGTGTTTCATAAATAATTTCCTTATTTTCCTCCTAGATGAGAGATTAAATATTTAATCAAGATTATAGAAGGAGCATTACCAATAACTAAGACTCTATATAGAATGGATTTTTCTGAACTTATGGAGTTGAAGAAGAAAGTAAAAGATATTTTCTAAAAAGGGTTCATACTCCCAAGTGATTCACTATGGGTTTCACCGATCTTTTTCATCAAGAAGAAGGATGGATCAGTTCACCTCTAAATTTATTATTATAAGCTCGAAAATATCCCAATAAATAACAACAATGTTCAACCATGGATTGATAACTTGTTTTTCAGACTAATTATAGCCCTATATTTATCTAAGGTGGATATTTGGTTGGGATATTATCAAGTGAAGGTGAAGAATGAGTATATCCCTAAGTCTTATTTTTAAAAAAGGTATGAGAACCATGAGTTTGTAGTGATTCCATTTGGACTCAAAATTATCTAGAAATGTTTATGGACTTTATGAATAGGTTCTTTAGAGATTACCTAGATAAATTTGTGGTAATATTTATAGAAAATATTCTCATACACTCAAAAATTAAGGAGGAACATAAAGATCATTTGAATACTATATTTGAATATCTTTCAAAAATAAAACATTTTTGTGAAATAAAATAAATTTGAATTATGGTTGGAATATGTAACATTCATGGGGTATGTTATCACCAAAAAAGGAATATATTTGGACCCTTTAAAAACATAGTTAATTGAAGGATGGACAAAACCAACATCTATAATGACTATCAAAATTTTCCTTGGATTAGATGGGTACTATCATTGATTTGAGAGAAACTTCTCATGAATTTCAATCCCACTAACCATTCTAAATCGAATGGGGGTAATGTTTTTCTAGAATAAATAATGTTTAGAAATTTTTAAAGAGCCGAAGAAGAGGCTTATCACCACACTGATACTCATATTAGCCACCCATGGGGATTGATTTTTGCTATACATTTATGCATCCAAAAAAGTATTGTGTTTTTACTCATGAATGATTAATTAGTTATAGCATATCACAACAACCAACTAAATATCCATGAGAATAACTACACAACTAATGATCTATAATTGGATGAAACAATCTTTACATTCAATATTTGGTGATATTATCTCTATGTGTATATGTATGATATATTCACAAACTATAAAATCCACAATTATATATTCATAGAAAATGAGTTTAATATGTTCCAATTATGGTGGTTAGTGATAATCAATGATTATTATTTTTCAATCCATTACAATCCTAGGATATAAAATAATGTGTTGGATGCTCTGAGTAGAAATAATTCTACAACTCTATCCATGATAAGGATTGTAAGGGATCCAATATTCATAGACATTTAAAGGATGGATGTTGGAATAATAAAAAGATATTAATCCTACCTTAGTCAAATAACTTCTTAACTATCCAATCTTGAGAGGATCCAGGAGGCCCAAAAAGATGACGAGGTGATACAAAAGAAGGTAGTGAATATTCTGGAGTTAAAATTTGATAATGATATATTTATAAGATTTCAAACTTAGATATGTGTCCCATTAAAACCAGAATTGAAGAGGGAACTTTTGGATGATACACATAGATCATCCTTCTCTATTTATCTTGGACGAATTCAGATGTATACAGATTTGAAGTAGAATTTATAGTTGGATAACATGAAGAAGAAGATTGGAAAGTTTTTATCTTGATGATTATTATGAAAAATATTAAAGGATGAGTGATATACTTCTAAGGATATGATGCAATCATTTACTATGCCAATATATAAATTTGAAATCATAACCATGGATTTCGTTTTAGTAATCCCTAGGACATTTAAAGGAAATAATTCCATCTAGGTGGTAGTTGATATCCTTATAAAGACATTGCTTTTTCATTTCCATCAAATAAATTTTATCCATTTACCAAATTTACAGGATATACATTTTGAAATTGGTAATATTTCATGTATTTACACTCTCTATTATATCATATCGAGATCTGAAGTTTACATCTAGGTTTTGGAGAAGCCTTCAGCAAGTATAGAATACAGAATTGAGATTCAGCATGGTTTATAACCCTCAGAAGGATGTATCATCTGAATGTAAAATTAAAACACGGGATGATATGATGAGATCAAGTTCAATGAATTTAAAAGGATTTTGGGATGAACACCTTCCCCTAGTAGATTTCTTATATAACAACAATTTCTATTCTAGCATTCAAATTTCACCTTATGAATCTATGCATGGGAAGAGGTTTCAGTCTCCATCAAGCTGGGATGAAGTTGGGGAGAGGAAGCTAATGAGACATAATATTATCCAAGAGATGATTCATAAGTTTCAAACCATTCATATTCAAATTAAATTAACAAAAAGTTATAAAACAATCTATAAATATAATCATTGACGAGACCTAGAGTTCAAGGTTAGATATAAAGTGTTAATTGATATATCATCATGGAAGAAATTTATGAGGTTTGGAAAGAAGGGAAATATTATTCCTAGATACATCATCCCCTTTTAGATCCTTGATCACATCAGAGCAGTGGACTATTGAATATAACTACTACCTAACCTATCTCAAGTACATTATTTGTTCTATATATCCATCTAGAGAAAGTACATAAAAGACCCCTCACATGTACTTAATCCAAAGGTGGTACCATTGGAGAATAATATTTCATATGGGTATCATTTAGTGAACATATTAGATCATAGAGACAAAGTTATATGAAACAAGAAAACTCGCATGGTTAAAGTGTTGTGGATGAACCACATGTATGAGGAAGTGACATGAGAGCTGGAAGAGGTGATGAAACATAAGTACCCTCATATATTTTAGTTTATGAAATTAAAATTTAAATGGATAAATTTATTAAAGGTGGGATAATTTAATAAAATTAAATTTTATAAATGAATTTACTTTTGATATTAAATTAAATTCCCTATTATGTAATGTGTTTATAGAAAATACATGCACTTATGTGGTTATTTAAGACCATTATAAATTGTATCTTTCCAGATTTAAAAGACCGTTAATCATCATAACCATTGATAATATAGCTATTTTATTGTTATCATATGATTACTATATATTAATGGTTATAATAAAGTCCAATTGACATAGATGAAAGAAGCGGGGGCCTTAACCTATAGGATCATACCCTATGAATCCCATTTATAAGAGATTTTAAGGGAGATAACATTACCTAGATTTTCTATTAACATATATGAATCCATGATTCAATAAATAAATCAGGAGGAAACCCATTTATAGAGCAGTTCAATCTCATCCAGATCATGACTCAAACCATGTATGCTGAACTACCCCTAGAAAATCTCACCATCGCTCACCATACACTTAGGGTGTTCGTTGGTTTAATACTGGTTTGTGTATCTTGACTCTAAAATTATAAATTTATAAAAATTTATTTTCAATAAAATAAATATTATATTTATGATTTTATCATCACTTTATAATGACTAAATAATAAGTTTGATAAAAAAATTATAATTTGATGTAGTGAAACATAAATTGTATTTCTGGGAAATATATAGTTTCAAACAAAACACTTTTAGTTTGATTAATTCAAGAATTTTCTAAATTAATTATATTTTAATGAAATATTATTATTAAACAGTATTTATTAAATATAAATGATAGTATAATTTTATGAAGTGAAAAATAATTTTTATAAGGGTTAGAGAACTTTTATTATTGAAAAACTAGTATTTTTTAATAAATGGGTATCTTTATTTAAAATTTTAATTTATAATATTTAATAATTTTTTTTGATAAAATAAATATTAATTTTTGAATCATTACATCAAAATTATCTAATGGTGAATTTTTCATAATTTTTATAGACTGTCAATTGTTCAGGTAAAAATTAAATTAAGTATAAATATATGATATGTATTATGACATCATAATGAAACAAAATTGATTTAATATATTTCATAAAATGTCTAAAATAATAAATTAATATTAGAAATTTAATTTTTTTTTAAATTATGTGATTAATTTTACAAACCCATAATTAATCCCCCAAAACCTATATTATATTCTAAGGTTTCAAAATCAATTCTTTATAAACATGACTCCCCTCCACATCACAAAGTATATTATTTTAATGATATCACCTATTAAACTTGTAAAACAATTAAAAACACTAAAATTTGTTAGAAATTATGTTCTATAACCATGTAATGTTTTTTTGGGTTTTTATTACTTTATCATATAGAGTCCAAAACCTATGTTTGGAAATTAATAAATAATTATCTTATCTTTTTCTATATTAACCAACCCAAATTCCATTTCCACTTCAATAAAAAGCCTTGGATAATGAGATTAATATTCACTTACCTCTATATATCTATCCCATGGTGCCCCAAATCTTTCAAGAATCTCCTCTAAAGCTTCTAGAAGCACCCTATCATGGAAAGGGATCCTCTTCTTCGCCTCTTTATTCAAGACCTCCTTTATGTTATTAATTTTGTTTTCTAATTTTTCGTATTGGAATATGTTCCAAAACCTACATATTAATATCCTTATGATTCCAAAGTGATGAGGGACCCCTTTCCTTCTCACTAATACTTTTTATGAACCTTTACGTATCCCCGTTATGCTGCTTGAATTATCTTGTGATGCTTTTCCTACACCAAACATTTTTCTAATAAATACCCATACCAATTTACACTCAATAGTATTCATATAAATGTAACAATAATTAACTTATTTGGGACTTATATTTATTTTAACCACACTCCTTAATTATGAGATTTAATATGATTAAATATGTTCTCATGTTGAATAATTTATGTTGCACACATGAGCATGTGCATATTATAATGGGTGCATCCAGATAGCGCTATAATGAATTTGGTAATATTTTAGTTTTATGAGATATCATGTATGGGATTAGGGATTAAACCTAAAACATTATCAGATTTTTCTACCAAGTTATGATGTTTGGTAGGCTAGCCTTTATCCATGTTTAGGATGTCATGTTTAATGTTATCGCTGCATTCCTATATTGACTTTATGATATCATGTTTTACCATGTCTCAATTGTTCATGATTATGATGCCCAACCCTATTATGTTTCCTTGATACACCCCTTTTGTTACATGTAATACTTTACTTTATTCAATGTTTTGTTTATTCCCTTACTGGGCTTTATAGCTCACCCCTTTCTTATGTATATCTCAAGGTTATACTATGCAGTTTTATGAAACCAATGGATTTTTAAGAACATGTTAAGGAATTTTTAAATAATTTCATTGTATTATAGTTGCAATTTGTTATGATATGTACCTAATTTTCCGAATAAACTATGGTTCTTTATCTTTTTGGATTATATTATGTGGCCCTTTATGTAAAAAACTATGAAATAAAGTGTATTAAATAATATGGGTTGTTATACTATCTTCTTTATGTTATGATTTCATGTGATTACTCATGAGTCTTATATTTTATTATACCATATTATAAATCATGACTCGCATCTTATGAATCATTATCATTTTTATTCCCTTACTGGGCTTTATAACTTACCCCTTTCTTTTATATATTCCCCTAGTTATCCTATGCAGTTTTAGGAGCTTGATGGAATTGAGGAGCTCATTAAAAAGAATAAAATAAAGATGTTATGTTTGAGATTAATTTTTATATACTTTGAAAATAGTCTTATAGAGACATGAGGACTCATGATATTTGGTTTTTTAAATATATATTTATTTTAAAAATCATGTAATAATTTGTGTAAAAGGATTAGGTCACTACAGTTTGTATCAGAGTGAGGTCTAGTTTTTTTGTTGCGATTAGAACTAGAATACTTCAGTGAGAACCCTATGGATATTTTTAATTATAGTATAATATTATTTAATTTTGGTGATGTATAGAGTGAGTGATTTACACAAAATTTCATCCATGTATGAATTCTATAAGTGGATGTGGATCTGAAACAATTTTACCTAAGGGTAATAATTTCAAAAATGGTACAATGGGTATTAACTCGATCATCACATAGTGCATGAAAAAGAGACCTTACTATGAACCTAGTTTTAAACACTCAGAGGATATGATTTGGAAAATTCCAAAACTTCTTACAAAACATAATTAAGTATTTCAATATATTGTTATGTTAGAAAAAATAGTAGGTAAATCACCATAGATAACCTAGATTGAAACCTAGAGACTCAAATGTTAGGATTTTCAAGTCATTTCTAAGTTATTCCTTCTATGTTCATAGTTTCCCTTTTTATATGATTTCTTATTTTGATTATTCTCATATTTTTTCTTTTATTTTAGTTTATAGTGTGAAATAAGAGGAATAATTCCAAAAAACCAATGTGATTTTTTTTGATGATTTCCTTAATGACATTCCTAATCTTATTGGAAAAGGTACAGAGAAAATTAAGGTAATAATTTATTAGATAACTCTTGTTAGATAAAGTTGTGGTCATGTCCTTTATGTAGTGAAGGCCTCCCACCTTTAATATATCTTCCAATACCATCATCACAGAACACATGTTAACTCTATTGAGAATATACTCTATGTCTTCCAATGATCAAAAAAAGAGAAAGTCAAGATGGCAGTCTATTATCTTGAAGTGTAAGCCAATCAATGGTGGACACTGATCAAGAATATGAAGTCCAATTAGAAAATTGAATCCATGGAATGTGAAGTATTCAAGAAAATATTTTTCAATAAATATTTTCCCCAAAATCATCATATTAATATGAAAAGGTAGTTAATCCGGATGAAGAAAATGGAATATGAGTTTATGAGGGTGTATGAGGAAAACATTACAAGAATTTAATGATACACCTCCAATTTTGACATCAATAATGAAAGTATGATGGATCGTTTCTTTACTAGGTTAAAGATGAGTTAATAAAATTATTTAAAAATTTAGGATTATTAATTCTACAAAGATATTTATTTTGTGCTCTTAAGGATTAGTTGGATATTGGTGAATTTTAGTAGTCTCATGTTTCTAGTGTTAAAAGGTATAAAAGGGACTTTTAGTCATGACTATTAATCGATAAATCCCATGGAAGAAAGAAAACCCAATTTCCAACCTGTCAAAAGTGTGGGATGAAGCATCCCAAAAGCTTCCTCAATAGAACTAGGATATGATTCATTTGTGAAAAATAAGGGAATAAGGCTAATCAATGATGAATATATATAAATAATCCCATAAATGAGACAATAGAAAAGAAGGTTTAGATCAACACTCAGTCTATGTTAAATTGTTTCAACTATAAGAAAAACATTCATTATGAGATCCAATTCCCTAAGCCAAGGGTTTTTGGGGAAAATAAATGAAAAAAACCTCCATGTCCTAGAGATAAATTAAGGGAATATTCTATTACTACTATTGAGGTGGAACTTGATAATTATACGGTGGTAGGTATGCTGGTCATTCATTTAATAATAGAGATAATACTTGTTGATTCTAGTTCTATGCATTTTATCATATGTTTCAAGTTTAGTTAAACTATTCAAACACCACCTCAATAAATGGGAGTTGCGCTATCCTTAAGAATAAAAAATGGATCAATTATTACATCCTGAGTATATAAATCCTCCCTAGTCAATTTTTGTGGAATGATCCTCCCAAAAAATATTGTCTTACTTACTTTAGTAGAGTTTGATTATATATTGGGCATGGATTGAATTTCCATATATAAAGAAAACATCAATTATCAAGAGAGGGAGATCACTCTTCATGTCTTGAGTCATTTTAGGGTCCCAAAAATTCAGAAAAGGGAAGGAAAGTATTTCCACAACTTTGGTAAATAAGATGGAGACAAATTGGATTTCTAATTTGAGAAGAAAATTGAAGAAATAAATTTTTTCAAATGTATTTGGCTCAACTACATACCGATTACCGAGAAAGCTTCATAGAAGTAATTATATGCGAACCATTCAGTATGTGGAAGGCCTATGATGTGCTGGCCCCTAAGACGTTGGCTAGAAAATGAAGTAGTTCACAGTGAATTTACACCCACAAACTAAACCTGTCATGAACTGTTTTCACTGGTGAGAATCTGAATGAAGTGCGTCCTGCGTACTATCCCCGTGAACAATGGGGTTCATGGATGAAGATATGTTGAAGACGTACCACAAATCCACAAACCCCATATTGAATTATTCTTCCATGGGTCAGATTTCTTCTATGGGCTTTTGGATATGGTGTCACACATACCACATATATAGATTTCCCGAAACACTATAAAAGTACAACTATGGGAATCATAGAAGAGAGGAAAATAACAGAAAGGAATAGGGTAACAGAGAGATCTTGAGGATGGGATAAAAGGGTACTAAGAACATAGAGGGTGCAAGAGAAATTTCTCCCACACCCAAAGCAGTTCACGAGACTCCATCCTACATTCGCAATAGTTCACAGATTCCATCCCGCGAACAATAAGCAGTTTGTAGAATCCATCCCATGAACCATATGCATAAATTAGTTTTCATAAGTCTTCCCTATTAACCATATTTGGAAGATCCTCTGCATCCAACCTGTGAACCAATAAAAATTATAATAAAATGGTTCGTGGATTCCCATATGTGGAAAATGGTTCGTGGATTCCCATATGCGGAAAACGGTTCATAAAATACCATATGAGAAAAACGGTTCATAGATGCCCCTATGCGGAAAACAGTTTGCGGATGCCATTTATGGAAGATAATATGTGGACCCCCTATGTGTAAGATAGTTTGTGACCAAAACCTCTGCATACCATCCTATGCGGCCAGCTCCTACGCTGCCTGGTCTATGGGAAAATAGTTTGTGACCATTGGTCCATACCATGGGGGTTGTACCCCCACACCCCCCATGAAAAATTGAAAGTCACACCATGAAATTTCTGGGCCAGGTCAATGACATTTTCTATTAGGCCCTTATTCCACCAAGACATCCATCCCTTAAATACCATGAGAAGAGACATTCCTCATGCCCCTCCCAAAAATCCCTATCAACTACCTACTATGCTAGGTTGACCCAGAACTCCACGGACAATCACATACTGAGTGTTTATTAAATACCCAAACACATCCTTTCCATATATCAAAATCCATATATATGGTGATTCTATATCCTCGTAAACCTCCATGACCATCATAAGTAGAAGTATAGTGTACTGTAGATACCTTTGTTTGACTATGCACATCATGCCCTAGGGGCTCTGCATATGAAGCCAACAAGATGGCCATTAATCAAAGGAAAATTTTTCCTTAGGAGAGTCCTTTCCTACCTCTGTATGCCTCAATGTATTCCATTCCCCATATGATTTCTCCTGATCTGAAAATCCCTAAAGTCACAGTTTACACATTCCTTTACTCTCATGTTCGAGGAATGTTAGAACATCCCAGCCTGATTATCCTTTAGTTAAGAATTGGCTCCTTCCCTTCACAGTCCAAACTCTATGAACATGACCTATGAGTTTTCATCCTAAATGCATGACATTAAACTGTATGGTATTCATTCATGATATATGACATTAAACTACTGTATACTGGTTGATTTCAAATCTTCATAAACAACCTTGACCATTATAAATGGAAGGCTAGTATCTTGGGGGCACCTTTGTTTTACTTTGCACATCATGCCCTAGTGGATCTGTATATGTTGCCTACAAATATGGCTTGTCAACAAGAGAAAATTTATTCCTCAGGAGAGTCCTTTCCTACCTCTATAGGCCTTAATGGATTCCATTACCCATATCATTTCCCCCAATCTGGAATCTTCTATAATCATGGTTTACACATTCTGCACCTCTCATGTTTGAGGCACATCAGAATATCCAATCATGAGTTTCCTCAAGTTAATCATGGTTTTGTTAACCAGCGGTCCTCATATCAAGTCCTTAAACTACTAAACCCCAAATAGTCTTATCCACATGACATTAAAATGTGATGCCATCCTCCCAGCTATATGACTTTAAACTGTAGTATACCTCATATGATGCTCCATAGACCTCCCACTGAGATAAGTCTTCAAACATCTAAGGTTGGGCTGCATGTCCTTTTAATGCCAATTCACATGGAAAGATTCATCGCTCTATGCCCTCACCCACGGTCACCCTAGCCTCTTCCACAGTGGGATCTCCCTCCCCCACCAACATGGGGGGAGGCCTGTGTAATGTCGAATCTTTAACATCCTCATATTTTTCACACCAAGCACGACTCACATGGGCTTAGAGGTTTGCAAGTATTACGACATATCCACATCTTCTGAACTATAAGAACTCGGATTCCTGACCAAATCAGGATATGTAGGACACCTCTCAGAAGGCCCGAGCTCAAAAGGGTGCCCATTCAAAAAGGGTCCACCAAATTATGTTCTCATCAAATGGACAACTTCTAGGTGTAATCCCCACACCTCCAAACAATGTGGGTTATGATTCCTCTATTGAGGATATGTAAGAATCCCTCCTTATGGGCATAATCCCAACATCAGGTCACCTTCCATCCTCCATGGATGACAATAAACTCTAGAGATCCTCATAATACAGCTAAGTTAGTATCACTTCCATGGAATATAACATATGAATACTCACAATGATATTGCAAAGCAAAGGTAGACTATGGACACACTCTTCAGAAATAAAACATGGATTCAGCGCACATACGAACACAACTTAAATCTATAAGAGAGTCTCAGAACAGGACAAAATCCTCCCCCGGATGGGTGCGGTGAGCCTGACCTCCCATCCTCTTGGCCAACAGAGTCCTTAAGTGTCTTTGGATAAATCTCCAGTCGATGAGCACTTGAATTTTTAAAGAAGGTCCATGAATCATGGATACTAGGGCCATTGGGCATTCCTGGCTCCACGAATAAACCAGTTGGAGACCATCTGGGGAAGTTATATCCAAGAAGTTCTGGTTGGATGAGCAATTGAACCCCATGCAATCACCTGTTGGGATCAACAGTTCCCCACAGGGTTAATTCTACCTTCTTTAAAGGTTAATGATTATTCCACACATGCCACCTCGGAGGCGGAACCAAAATGGAGAACCTGACATGAATCATTAACCAAGGTGGAGTTTCTACCCAAATTGTAAGAGATAGAAGGATAATTCATGTCATACCATTTTTTCTTCCCCGTTACGCGAAACACACGCCACCTTGGAGGCCGAACAAAAATGGTGAACCCGACGTGAATCCTTAACCAAGGTGGTGGGCTTATCCCACCCAAGCCCCCTCACCCCACAACAAAAGAAAAGGGGATGGGGGAAAAGTTGAATTTCCAAATATGCACATGTTTAATTAAATACTACTTTGAAGATGTTGTGTGGTCTATATGTCATACATATATTTTAGGTTCCCACATAGTGGCCTTCGATTCAAATGGAATCCCATCGATCCCTGAAGACGCACGCATCAATGACCCCACGGGCGGTGGGGGCCTCAATGAAGAGTAGGGCCCCTTCGCCTACCCAGCATCTTCAATGTTGGGTGTCCAATACGTTGATCAAAGAGTACCACCAAAATGGTATTATCCCCTTACTAGAGGCTATAATACAAGCCCTATAGTGTGAAAAGGTCCACCATCTGCCTCCTTAGTCGATTCCAGAACCCCAGCACCAGGCGGCCCTGGTGGTAGTCTCAAACCGTTTCAGGAGCCTATCCCTAAAAAGTGACAATGTGTACCACCCTTATCTTAGAGAGGAAGATGAATTCAGTGATGATGAATTCATCCCAGCTGCACAGGGGTCCTACCCACGGGCCCCCACTAGAGAGCATCACCGCCAACACAAGACGACCAGACCTCCTCCCACCGAGGAGGATATTATGTCGAGAGAACCTACCAAAGTCCAGGATAACTGGGCCCCTTAGGCTACTCGTCAAGGGAAGAAAAAATATAACCAGGGACACGCTATCACCCTAGTTTCTGAGGAGTAGATCCTCCATACTAATGCGACATAATTCAACAGGCAGACACATAACCTTGCCCTCTCAACTCAAGCCCACCACGAAAATAGGGTGGCAGGATATGAGCACACACATGTCTCTACTAGTTCTCGTTGGTCCCGACATGTAGACAAAGCGTCAAACAACAGGAAGATGCAGATATTTGCCGATGCAAAAGAAGACTGCCATCCAAATAGGGTGACACTCAGCAATATGCAGGCACAAACACATACTAAATCATTTCAAGTCTGTCATCTATATAGGACAGCAATAGGCTATACGCCGGAAAAAACACCTGTTTATAAACTTCAATCCTGCCATCAATATAGGGTGGAAAGAAAATAAGAGCAGATTCAAATTCTTACGGATTCATACAAAGCACGTGAGACAAATATAATGGCAAGCGAGTGGATGAAGATCCCCTCCCATGAATATGAAGAGCACCAGTCAAATACGGTGGCAACTAGAGAAGACAACTGGTGAGAGACTCGTTCCTATGTCCCAACACAAGAGAATTGCCAGTATCTATTGGCGACTCTTGGAGGACTAGAGTAGGCACAAACTCAAGCTCTGACATAAGAATGTGCCTTCATACTCGTTCCAGACAAATATGTATCTCAACACATCCTAGTCAAGATGGAATATCAGACGTTGATTCTAGACTATATATTCCAAACATTCTAATATATCATTTCATCGATAGAAAAGGTGAGAAATATGGCCCACGACCCGATTTACTCGAACGGAATGGCTCACTCAAAAAATTAGTTAGTCACATCGGATCAGTTATGCATCCTTGCTCCAGTCCAGGAGGGTCGATGGCAATATCCCAGGACATAAAGACAACCAGATCAGGAACAAATACTCGTTCCAACTGGAGGACGCCAATATATCCTTTCTATAAATCAAGATGTTCTTCAGCGTATCTTGACGACATAACGGGACCCAAAAAGATGGGAACCCATATATGAATTCCATTACCAACAACATATGGCCCCAGTCACCCACAAGAGAGAACCTAAAAATGAAAAGTGCCAAAGGAAAACAGAAAATGAATAGCACATACCTGACTCTACTCTGCTGGAAGCCAGGGTTCTCGATGCCCTCAAACACATATCAGCCAAGGCTTCAAACCTTTCCATTTCATTACCAAATTATGGAACTGGATTACCATTTACAAAGTTCCTCCCCTCAATATCGCTACCAGCAGCTCTGAAGGTCCTCCACAGAGCACCCAATAGGGATTACTTCATGGGTCAAGAATTATCGATCATGAGATCCTATCTCCTGATGTGATTTGGGTTATCCCTCCCCTCAACATGAAGATCATACAGCAAGAAGGTCCTCCCCTTGCTGTCTTCCACCCTGATGGTTCTACCCAGTGTATATGCTACAAATATGCTTCTCCCTGTAGATGGATATCAAGTCATGATGGTATTCCTCACCGTGATGATGGTCATTGCGAAGGCCCTCCCCATAATAACAGTTGTTGTAAAGGTCCTCCACATAGAAATTCCAAGCAACGATAATGTCCTCCCCTCATTTCAGTACATATTGAAGGTCCTCCCTAGGATGTACACTACCAAAATTCTCCTTCAATCCAGACATAAAGTCATGATATTAGTCCTCACCATGATGAAAATCATTATGAAGTACCTCCCCACAATGATTTTTTCTATGAAGGTCCTACACACAGTAACTCCATGAAGAAATAAGGTCATCCCCTTGCTACATCCCACCCCGAAAGTCCTCTATAGGGTATACACCGATAGGAAAATTCCCACGGTCCGGAATCAAGTTGCAATAACATCCCTCGCCATTGTAACACCACTTTCGAAGGTCCTCCTTACAACCAAAATGCATAATGGAAAGAAGGTACTCCCCTTGATGGAGAAAATATGAGAAAAACATCCAACGCTGAGGCGCTTAGAAAGGATTCAGACACATCAGGCACTCCGTCTATAATGAGTGATATTTTTTCTCAACCAGAGGATGGCCTGGGTCCTCGCTCATCTTCTGAGCCACCCCCATGGGGTTTGAAATTTGTTAAGTCTCCCACCAGCCTAGTTTCTTGGAAAGAAATCTTCAATAAGAAATCGAGCTAGGCATTTCAAGTAGATAATCCTTTGGAAGAACAACATCATGATACATTTCTTGTGAGAAGACAACTAGCTTAGGATAATATACCAATGATGTATTTCCCTATGACCACTTCCCACTTCGGCATACCAGGGGAATTTTCCATGGAATGCACACATGAAATTATCCTCAATATATAGAAAACTCTTCAAAATATAAAAGAAAATCACTACCCTACAAAGGGTACACAAACCATGTTAACACAATAGGAGAGCTTTATTGTCTGATCAACTTGGAAGCCCTCCCGTCCTCAAGGAATCCACAATCCGAAATGATAAATAAGAATCTTCAACTGGCCTGCCTCCATGCACTGTATAAATTGTGTCGCCTCAGTGGAAATGCCCCGACATAAGTTCACATTTGAGGATGGTGAAAACATGGAGCTTTTCACTTCACCCCATGTCCCGTCCAACATGTCCCAATGGAAATGACATCCTACAATGTCATCACCCAGAGGAAACAATCAAATGAATTCCCTCCTTAGGGAATATAGGATACTAAAAAAACCTAGGATAGATTAAGTCTCAACAGTGTTAGGGCCGAAGAGATCAAGCAATTGAATAACTTTTGAGTCAAGTGACCAGGAACATCCAACAGCCTTCCCACTGAAGGGAAGCCAACCTGTAAGCAGTGATCATGTATTCAAGAGACCATAGACCCCATGCAGACCTAATGCAACACTCAGTTTACAGCTGTGCGGGAGTACGTGAAATTGAATGGGTGGAAATAGTGTTGGCTACCGCCGTGATACAAAAAAAACCCCATCCCCAAGGACTGAGTGCATTTTTAAATCAAAATTTCCCCACAAGATTGACAAATCCAGGCCGTAGCGCATCGACAAGAGAATGGGAATGATCCCATCCCATAGGGTTGGGGGAATATTTACCTCAAATACTTTCACAACAGACATATGACTTCCGTCGTCTAGGAAGATCAATGGACAAAGGAGTTACCCATTCCACCCCTTCTCGTGGTTCACAACCTCTGAGACAAAGGTGTGTTACAAGGTCAAACCAAGGCTCCCTTCGGGTCAATATCCATCAAGAAGCCCGAAGATTACTATAGAATGGAAGAAGAAAATCCAATAAAGGGTGTAGTAATCCTTCATAACATTCGGCACCGGGCACACCGTCCCCAATGCGGAATCCCTCAGTGAACGTGGTGAGCATCAACCCCATGGATCTCATAGGAAACGACATAGAGGAAGAACATGAAAAGGAATATGGTTCCCTCCCTAAGGCATTCCACAATGAGCCGGATTACATGCATACCCAAAACCAGAGGGAAACCCAATAACTGGGTACCCCTTCAGTCAGTCCAACATTACCACCCCCACGAAACACTAACAAAGAGAGAAAAAATACAAGTTCATCTATGAACTACCTCCTCCTCCTAATGAGAGTGCGTCCCTAACCCTTGAGGAAAGGTTCTCCCAGTAGGAGGAAGAAATGAAGAGCTCAGATGAATTAATGTCGAGCTACATCGAGGGAGTTATCTCTCTGGATGTGTTCCCTCCACGGAATATGAGCATATTCTCCCAGAAGAGGTTCCCATACCCCAACCACTCATTCCAGTGAATTGAGCAAAGTTCGGAGGTCCGTTCAACCAGTCCCTAGAAGGACATCAAGAATTTCCCCCATTGGGAAGGCAGCCGGAATATACCCAGGTAAATCCATAGATGATGCATCTGCTGGGCATCCACCCCCAATTCTAGTTTCACCAGCATTCCCAATCTTGTCCCCTACCGCACCATATTAAGCTCAAGCCTGACATGATATGCATCGAGTGATCTTAAATACCTTCAAGAAGATAAAAATCTCAACTAGAAGCCATGGAAGTGTGGCACACTCCGATACAACTAGAGCACAAGCCCTACCCTGAGTGGGTGAGCAATGTTCCACCACCACTAAACTTTGGGAACCCCATATTCCCAGTATTAAATGTCTTAGGGGGACCCATAACAGTATTTGATGCACTATGACTCTTAATGTGACCCCACTATGGGAACTCTAGAGCATCAAGAAGCCATAAAACTCAAGTGATTCATATAATACCTGCAAGGCTCTGCTTTTATATGGTATACTAGCCTACCATCCAATTCAATTACAGGCTGGGAAGACCTCCGACAACAGTTTCTCTTCCAGTTTAGTTAGACGCTACCCAACAAAATGGTCAGTGACCTCATGAATTGCAATCAGCGATGGAATAAAGGAGTATTAGACTTCATTTCCAGATGGAAAGGCCTAACATATACCTTGAATAGGCCACTCCCATAGGATGAGATTCTCTCCATGTGAATTGATAACCTTTGGGATGAATTGAGAACGCCACTCATCCCAGGGAAGTACACCAGTGGGTTTAGATACTTCTCCATCATTTCCCAAAAGATATAATACTACTTTCAAAGGACTTACCTTAAGTCCCAAGTGGCTCCATTGTCCCCTGGGAAAATAACGGGAAAAGGTGAAGTAGATTCTATCATTCTTAAGACACCCCATCACCGACCCCAGTTGTGAGGCCCCCACCAAACTGTGTGGGACCCCCTGGGCACCAACAACCACCCCCACCTCAGCAAGATGAGAGATATGGTGCTAAAATAAATTATTTCGAACAATGAAGAAATAGAGTTTTTTAATTTCAAAATGACTAGTTCCATGGCTATTTTATAGCTGCCATGAATTGTAATCTGCTCTAGCTTCCAGATCCAAAGAAAGCTGATGAAGTAGGTATTGAAGAGAATCCAAATTACTATCTATATAACAAGATACTAGGACACACCATCCAAGAATTATTTGTTTTCAAGGATCTCCAACAAAATATGGTGGATTCCAAGCAAGTAAATTTGGGCCCACCACCAGTACATGTAGTGTATGTTTCCACCTCTGACTCAAGAGGGGAGAAAGAATGGAAAATAGTCACCAACAAAAGGGACAAAAAGTTTGAAAATTGGATGAACTAGAGGACCATCAACCAAGTCCACAACATCCTCTAGGCACAGTTGAAACAACCTATTGTGCCCTCAAAAGCCATCAATACAACACATCCATCCTCCTAATCCCCAATGACTTCTAAAGGCTATAAGGGTAGAAAGAAAGATCCATAATATGAGATGGTACCAAATCCAAAGTCAGTGTTGACACGTTTGGACTTCATACTAATAGACTTGGTACATCGGGCACCTCCCCTCCAAATGGTAACATCATAAGGAGGTCATCAGATAGGAATAATGTCACATCAATAACTGATCTTCAGCTCCATTAATGTCATTAACTAGATGGACCCCTTCTCTGATGAAGATTGTGGCCATGAACTCGAGTTTTCTGCACCCAACTGTAGAGCTGGATGAAGAGGTCGTAGAGGCCAGAGGTTTTCTGTAAGGCATGGTCGTGGCAGGATTCAAATTCCTAGACATGCCACAAGTCAAACCGTTAACATCATGAAAACTCATAGAAGGACCCCACAACAGATGAAAAATGAACCTGAAAGATCCTTTAGCCCTATCAGAAGAAACCCAAGCCCAGTCATTTTAGAGTATCCATCTGGGGAAGAACAAGTGTCAAACCGTCCAAGTCATACAAGAAGACCAGTTCATCCAAACATGGAAAGGATTGAAGCACTGCCATCTCCTGTCATAAAGGCTAGGCTATCTAATTACAAAGCTAAAACCCATAAAGTTTCTATAAAAGAGCGATCCCAAGCTAGGAAGCGCTGAACTTTAGAGCAGAAGTATGATATTCTAAATCATTTGGCTTCGGTACCAACGAAGATATAAATCTTGGATGCATTGTTTTTGTCTGCAAATCTTAGGGAGGCACTTATTGAAGCCTTTCTATGCCCTCAAAAGGTCAATGTTGAAGTAGTAGCAGCTGATGTCTTCTAGAGGGAGACCAATCCCGAAAAATGTCACGATGTCATCTCCTTCACAGATAGGGATGAAGACGCCATCATGAAAGGGCACATAAAACCCTTATATGCATCCGACAAGATAAATGGAATTGATGTTCGAAGGAACTTAATCGATAATGGATATGGAGTTAACCATCCCCACTAAGGACGTTTCGTCAACTAGGATATGATGAAGACAACTTGACACCCTGCACTACAACTTTGCTGGGATATTACAAAAGTGACCAGAACCCATTCCGATGAATCAAGCATAAAACATGTCTCGGAGATCTCATATCGGATTCTGAGTTCCTAGAGGTGCAACAAAGTACAACCTTTAACGTTTTATTAGGGAGGCCATGAATGAATCAGCATACAACAATTTTGTCTTCATACCATCAGTGCATGATATATTGGAATAATGGAAAAAATAGGACATTGCACGGTGATAAATCCTCATTTGAGTTCTGTGAGTTTCATTACATTGACGCTTTGTTCTATGAGTCAGAAGAAAAATACCTTTCAACCAACAACGTGGATTGGATCAATGGACCGAATGAATTAGAGATGGATTCCAATGACATCTTCTAGCTGCTTGGGGAGGAGTACATACTACCTATCAAACAGGTTGAATGCGTGAGTACAAGCCCGGATACATGCTCAGTTGTCTGCTTGGTCTCTACTATGACCACTAAGTCCAATGTCATAGAATAATGGGATGACCCACACATTGTCAAGAAAAAACCTAACGAAGATGGTCTCGGACTGTTCATGGGACCTCCAACTTATCCTTCATTACTCACTAAGAAAAAAAGATGATTTCTTTCCCAATATTGGAGAAGTTATCTAAAAAATCCTTTCTCCATCAGAAGGGGAAAATGATAATGATGAAGAAGAAGAAGAGGAAGAAGACCTCAAAGATTCCCCTTCGTCATTTGAATAAGGTGTTTCTACCACCATCGAAAAACTTAAGGAGATAAATCTGGGCACTGGAAGTGACCCGCAGCCCACTTAAATCAGTGTGGCCGTGCCGGTTGAGGAATAAGTGGCATATTCCACCTTCCTAAAGAAGAATTGATATTTTTTTTCCTTGAATTACACAGAGATGTCGGGCCTCAATCCTAAAGTCTCCACCCATAATCTTTGTTTACCAGAAGATCATTGGGGCTATAAACAGGCAGCCAAAAGGACCCACCTGATGCACGATACTAAGATAGAGGCTGAAGTCAACAAATTGATCAAATCCAACTTTATACAGGAGTTTCAATATCCAATCTGGATGGACAACATAGTCCTCATCAAAAATAATAATGGACAAATTAGAATCTACATCGACTTTGGGGACATCAATCGGTATTGTCCAAAAGATAAATTCATATTCCTGATCATAGAATTGTTGATTGATGCAACAGACGGATAAGAAGCCCTATCCTTCATGGATGACTATTCTAGATATAATCAAATATGGATGGCCCGAGAAGATGATAAAGCTACCACTTTTAGGGCCCCTAAGGGTTTGTTCTGTTCTAAAGTGATGCCCTTCAGTCTAAAGAACACGGGCGCTACATATCAGTGCGCCATGCATCGGATCTTCAAGCCTTTGGGGAAAAATTCAACAAGTGTTATGTCAACGACCTGGTGGTTAAGTCATGATATAATTCAAACCACCTGTCTGATCTTGAAACGGTCTTCAAAAAATTGTGACAACATAGTTTAAAGATGAATCCCTTGAAGTGTGCCTTGGGAATTACCTTGGGAAAATTTCTTGGATTTTTCATACGCCATCGGGGCATCGAAGTAGATCCCGAGAAGAAAAAATCCATTCTTTGAATGACCCCATCTTACAACCTCACCAAGATGAAAGGTCTCCAGGGAAACCTCACCTACATTTGGTGCTTCATAGCTAACCTAGAAGGTAAATGTTTACCTTTCACCAAGATCATGAAGAAAGTATTTATGTATGAATGGGTTTAAGATTGTTAAGAAGAATTTGACAACCTCAAAAGATATATCCTATGCCTGCTGATGCTCATGCTTCCAGTTTAGGGGAGACCACTCATTCTGTATGTAACTTCCCTAGAATGGTCATTAGGCGCCTTCCTCATGCATAAAAATGATGAATGCAGCAAGAATATCCTCTACTACCCCTATAGAACAGTGATTGATGTCTAAACTCTGTATTCGAAGATTTAAAAGAACTATCTAGCCCTAATCTTTGCAGTTCAGAAGATCAAACATTACTGGAAGCACCATGAGGTCCACCTGATTTCTCGCTGCAACCCGTTTAAGTATATCCTCAACTGTCCCATGATAAATGGTTCCTATCATGAAGTGTAGTCATCCTGCAATAGTTTGACATATAGTACATTCCCCAAAAGCCAGACGTTAGCATAATTCCTGGCCGAGCACCCCTCGGAAGAGACAACACCATTGGATGTCGACCTTCTAGATGAAGAAGTGTTTTCCATCCCAGAGAACCCTAGGATATGGGAAATGTAGTTCGATGGTGCTTCCTAAATATCTATAGGGAAAAAGATGGATAATCCCAAGCTCAACAAAGTGGGGCTGGGATTTGTGCTTGTATCTCTCGAAAGGCCATATTTTCCTACTCTTTTATTCTTTCATAAGGGTGTACGAACAATTAATCTAGGTATTAGGCCCACATTACAGGCCTAGAATTGATACTCCAGGTGCAATCTGAACACCTAAAAATAAAGGGTGATTTGGAGCTAGTAATCAAACATGTTAATGGTGACTATGATATCAAGAAAGAAGTGTTGGTTCCCTTAATTAACCATGTTTGAGAACTGATAGCAGAATTCCCATCAGAACCAACATTGAATCATATCCCCCGGTCCCAAAATGCTCAAGCTGACGCTTTGGCAAATACAGCCACAACCTTGCATGATTTCGACCAGGATGAAACCATCATTATAATTGCTCACTGTCAGATAGTATTTCCATTCATATAGTTAAATATAGAGGAAATCAATGAACTTAGTCTTTTCCCTGAGCCTTATGGTCATACCACTAGTTGGATGACCCCTATTTCAAATTTCATTCGAAATAGGGAACTCCCACCAGTTATGGCTGAAAGGGAGCATGTCCAAAGATGGGAAATCAATTTTACCATGTACAATGGGGTGAACCAAGAGAAGGTTCTCTACAAACAAGGCATTGACAGAGTCCTTCTTAGGTGCATTGATAGAGAAGAGACTGATGCCATTATGAAAGAAGTGCATGCCGGAGCTTGTAGAGCACACCGGTCAACAACAAGCCCTCTCACCAATTATAGAGGTTTGGGTATTACTAGAACACCATGATATAGGATTTCACCATATTCACTATGAAGTTCTATTCATGCCAATTTCATGATAATTTCATAGACCACCCCTCAGAGTTTCTTCATGCGGCTAAATACTCCTGGACATTCATCACCTGGGGGATGAATGTTGTGGGACCATATCCTCCCGCTATAGTAAGACAATTCAAGTTCATACTCACAGAAAATGAATTCTTTTATAAATAAGATTAAGTTATACCTCTTAAGGAATTCGGGGTGAAAAATATTGTCAGCTTTATGAAGGCCAACATCTTCACCAGATTTGGTGTCCCTCACACAATAATGACAGACAACGACACCAAATTCCGCTATGTTGAGTTAGACAAGTTGTACCCGGATTATGGAATCAATGATAACCGGTCATCTCACTACCATGCGACATCTAATGGGTATATATAGTCTTTCAAAAAAACTCTATCCATTATACTCTATAATATGGTTTATAGTGATGAGAAATCATGGTCGAACAAGATCCTCCATGCTTTCTGGGCTTATCGGACCACGACTCGCACCACCACCAAGGAAACCCCGTACTCACTAGTATATAGGGTAGAGGCATTTTTACCTATCAAAATCCATGTGAAGTCACTTTGCATGGCCATTTGTGATCAAATATCTATGTACGAGCAATTTCATAGAAAATTTGATGAGTTTGATCAGCTAGAGGAGAAAAGGTTGCACACTCTTCACCATTTGGAAAACTACCAAAACTATATTGCATAGGCCTTCAACCAAAAGGTTCCCCTTCGGTATTTTGTAGAAGGAGAAATGGTGTTAGTCCTCAGAACCCCGATGATACTAAGGATGAAGCCTTCGAATCTTGACCCAAAGTGAGGAAGACCATATTTCATACATAGGGTCTATTCTAATAGAGCATTCACCCTAATATCAATGGAAAGAAATCTCATCACAGCTCCCACAAATATGGGGTTATTGAAGAAATACTTCGCATTAAAATGCTCCCATATCATGGGTCGAACTCAATGAACCTAAAATATGAGTCATGACCATCCCCAAAAGATGATGTCTATGCTCTATGACGTTAAACTATGAGTCACAAAAAAATGTGTGTCCCATGTTAAGGTCCAAAATCTAAGACATTAAACTTTGAGCTAAAAATATCACCCTAAAGACAAAGTCCAAGCTCTATGACATTAACCTATGAATCAAAAAAAAACAAAAAAAAACAAGGGGGGGGGGGGTTCCCTCTAAATGTGATTGTCCAAACTCTATGACCCTAAACTATGAGCCATAAAAATTCCCTCACATCACGGTCCAAACTCTACGACCCTAAAGTATGAGTTATAAAAAATGTCCCACACCATGGTTCAAACTCTAAGACCTTAAAATAGGAGTCATAATCCTTTCTGCATGATGTGTAACTATAAGAAACATGTTTTCACTATAATATGTTAAGTACATAGCACTAAACGTCCTAAGTATATGACAATAAACTACATGATCTCTCACAAAACTATGTGTGTATTGATTCTTGCCCTCATAGGATACATAGAAATTCCTTGATCTTTAATCCTGGACCAGCCCCCATCATAAAAATAAATTCCTTTATCACACCCCCTATCTACCTGTACTCATAAGGGAACCCTTTATCACTCCTTGTTTCTCACACCGAGTATAACTCACATGCGATTAGGACTTGTAGTGGATATCCTCTTACAAAAGTCAGCTATGAGGTAACATAATAAATTTGGCCAATGTGATGGGTAGAATGAAAATTCCCCTACCCTTTGGACCAAACTAAATCGGTATAGGGTATATACAGAAGTACTTGTGGCTTGATTCCTACTATTGCAGGGTACGTAGCGATGATCAGATTCGATATACTGGCCCATCCACCAGCAAAAAAATTCCCCCTTTCCCCCACATGCAGGTCAAACCGATATGGACGCTCTGAGAAGGTCACGGTTAATTATTGTCTAGGTAGTCTCACATTCTCAGACATAGCTTTCCCATTTTTCCCACTCTATACCTCGAGAAAACATGGATCCTCATAATCATCCAAGGCCATATGGGATGGAAGGCTTGTGTCCCACATACACCTTTGATTGACAATTCACATCCTGCCTTGATGGCTCTACATACGTCGCCCACAAAAATGGCCATCAATAAAAGGAAAATTTGTCCCCATGAGAGTCCTCTTTTATCTTAGTAAACCCAATGGAATCTAAGACCCATGTCATCCCTCCTCATTCATGTCTCCCTAAGACTATGGTTTACACATTCAATCATCGATCACATCTAAGGATTGTCGGAACACCCTGACTAGGATTAACTTGAAGCTTTTGAAGACTTCTATAAGGCCAAAATCATCCCCACCGCAGGACGTTAAAATGCAAGGACAAAATAGTCCTCAGCGCACAATGTTAAACTGCTAGGCCAAAATCGTCCTCACCACACGACATTAAACTACAAGGCCAAAATTTTCCTCACAACATAACATTAAACTTCAAGGACAAAATTTTACTCACTGTAAGACGTTAAAATTCAAGGCCAAAATCGTCCTCACCGCACGATGTTAAACTGCAAGGCCAAAATTTTTCTCACCACACGATGTTAAACTACAAGGCCAAAATCATCCACACCACATGACGTTAAACTGCATGGACAAAATCATCCTCACCGCATGATGCTAAACTGAAAATCAATGGATTTAGGCGAAAAATGTCTACTAATGTTGAATTAATTATTCATAGATGGTAACCATGGTACCCATGTGATCCCCTTTTTCTCACACCGATTCCAACTCACGTGAGTCTAGGGATCTTATCAAGAGATCCACCAAAATATTATGGCAAAACTATCTGGTAACTTGGTCCTAGAAGCACGACCTTAAAAGGAATTTCATGGTTCCATCCCTTGAGAGGAACCCCATGTCCTTGCCATGTGATGTTAAACGATCAGGTATCCCAAAGGTAGAATGAATACCTCACCCTGTATATGGGTCAGACCTATGTAACAGACACAATTCCATGAGTAAATCATTGCCCAAATGTCCCCAATATTCCCTGGTGTACCCCTACCATATTCCAAACTCCATGATTTAAGTGATTTTGAATGCCCATAAACCTTCAAGGCCATCTGATATGGAAGGCCAGTGTCCCATGGATTCCTTTGATTGATTATGCACATCATGCCCCAGTGGCTCTACATATGTCTCCCACAAAAATGGTCGTTAAATCAAAGGAAAATTAGTCCCCAGGAGAGTAATCTCCTATCCTAGTACACCCATGGATTCTAAGACATGTTCCATCCCTCCTTATTCAAGGACCCTCAAAGTCATGGTTTATATTTTCCTCTATTCACACAACTGAGATATATCATACATATGGTCCTGATTCAGCTATCATCTCTTTTGAGGTTTCTAAAATATACCCTATCTGCATGTGTGAAGTTGATCTACAAGCAAAGGAAGAGTTCTATCACTCATTTGGGAGTTTCTATAAATAATTTCAGCTAAAAATCCCCCACTTTTGAACTAGGGAACCCCTGGTCAAAGGTCAGACACCGTGTTTAGAAAGTTACAAATCTCCATAATCCCCAAAGGTCATTGGAAATGGAAGGCTAGTGTCCTGGGGACACCTTTGCTTGACTATGAACATCATGCCCTGGTGGATGTGCATATGTCGCCCACAAAAATGGACATCAATCAAAAGAAAATGAGTATCAGAGAGAGTCCTTTCTAGCCTCTGTATGCTTAAATGATATTAACGTCTTGTCACACCCCTAGATTCAAAAAACTCATGGATGACAGCTTATGTACCTCCTTATTCCCAAGTTCCCCTGATGTAGAAAAGGGGATACTCTTAACTGAATTGACCAATTTCCAGCTCTCCCTCAAAGAAGTAAGAAATGTGTGGGAATGATTTCCCACTCAAGGTCAATGTGAGTGTTTCTAATATTCTCAGACAACACCACTGAATCCAGCCACCTATTATGGATCCCAAAATCAAGGTAAATCCAAAATGTGGAAAATCCCACTAGTCCATTAGAAATGGAAGGCTAGTGTCCTGGGGACACCTTTGATTGACTATGCACATCATGCCCCAGTGGATCTGCATATGTCGGCAACAAAAAAATGGTCATCAATCAAAGAAAAATTCATCTCTAGGAGAGTCATTTCTTACCTTTGTATTCCAAAAGAGGATACTAAGCCTCATGCATGTCCTGAATCCACAAATTCATGGTCATGAAAAATCCATAACACATGTATAAAGAATACTAGAACATTCTTGACTAACAGTCACAAGTTGGGGCCCTACCCTGTTAAATTTGGTCAAATCCGTTCAACCTAAAAATCAGTAATATGTTTGAATGGAAGGATTGTAAACTGCCAGCAAAAAAAAGAGACATTATGCTCTCCATAGGGGAAATCCGTTGAAGGAACCTCTGATAAAAAGTCAAGTATCAGTTTGTTAAAAAACATTGGGTCATCAGAAAAGGCGTAAATCTTGTCAGGTTGGAAACCCACAAAGGGAGGCCTAAGAAAAAGCCTAGTTATACCCACAAATATCATACCAAGAAGGATTAGGAAAAAATTAGGGTAATAATGATAGTGTCATAAACTTTGTGTGGCTTTCCATGTATCCCTAGAAATAGACAAACTACGCTCCCTGAGCCCCTGGGTTCGAGCAGAAATTAAGGCATTATCTGATCATTCACATCGGGACCACTTCTACATCAGAATGGTCTCTTTTTCATTCCTAACAGACCCCATTCCAATGGGGGGAATTTGTAGGGTCCCGAAATTTTAGAAAATGGAAGTAAAATACTCCCACAAGTTTGGTAAAGAAGATGGAGACAAATTGGATTGCTAATTTGAGAAGAAAATTGAAGAAAACAAAATTTTCAATGTGATTTGGCATGACCACATACCAATCACTAGGAAAGGTTTGTAGAAGGAATGAGATGTCAACCATTTGGTATGCTAAGGTCCTATGATGCACTATCCCATGAGGCATTGGCTAGCAAATGAAGCAGTTTGTGGTGAATTTCCACCCATGAACTGAACCCGCCGCGAACTATTTTTGCTGGCGAGAATCTGAAGTAAGTGCACCCCACATACTATCCATATGAACTATGTGGTTTGTGGATGAGGAGATTCTAACGATGTACTGCACATCCCCAAACCTCGGATTGACTGAGTCTCCAATGGGTTATATTTCTTCCATGGGAGTTTGGAGAAGGTGTCGAGCGTACTGCAGGTAGTGATTTCTCAGAACACTATAAAAGTAGAACCATGGGAATCAAAAAAGAGAGGAAAAGTAGAGAAAGGATGAAGGAAATAGAGATATATCAGGGAAAAGATAAAAGGGTACAAAGAACATAAAGGGTGTGGGAGATATTTATCCCACACCCAAAGAAATTCACGGGACTTCATCTAGCATCCATAGCAGTTCACAGATTCCATCCCACAAACAATAAGCAGTTTGCAGAACCCATCCCATGAACCATATGTAGAAATCAGTTCATGGAAGTCCTCCCCACAAATCATATTTGAAAGATTCTTTGTAGCCAACCAGTGAACCAATACAAATTATAATAAAACTATTCACAGTTACCCACATGCAGAAAACAGTTCACATATACCCATATGCAGAAAACGGTTCGCAGATGCCCATATGAGGAAAATGGTTCGTGGATTCCCATATGTGTAAAATGTTTCATGGATTCCCGTATGCAGAAAACAGTTCACAGATTCCCAGATGTGGAAGACAGTACACTGACCCCCTATGTGGAAGACAATTCATGGCCAACCCCACAGCGTACCATCCTAAGAAGCCAGCTCCTATGCGGCTAGGTCTATGGGAAAAATAGTTCACGCCTATCGGTCAATACCATGGGGCTAATCTGCCTCACCCCTTCTCAAGATCAGTGCCGACCTATGGTCTTATCCCTCTGGGCCAGTCCCTTCACTTCCGTAACTGAACCCCATGAAAAATGGAAATTCACACCGTGAACTTTTCATGTCGGGTCAACAACATTTTCCATTACACCCTTATGCTACCCAAATATCCGTCCCATAAATACCATGAGAAGTAACATTCCTCACGATCCTCTAGAAAAGCCCTATCACCTGCCTCTTATGCTAGTTTTACCCAGAACTCCATAGACAATCACATCCTGAGTGTTTCTTAAATGCCCGAACACATCCTTTCCATCCATCAAACTCTGTGTCTCTGGTGATTTCGGATCCTCATAAACCTCCATGGACATCAGAAGCGGAAGGACAATGTCTTACATACACCTTTTTTTGAATATGCACATCATGCCCTGGTGGCTCTACATATGAATCCTACAAGACGACCATCAATCAAAGGAAAATTCATCCTCATGAGAGTTCTTTCCTATCTCTGTACACCTCAATGGCTTCCATGCCCCATGTCATTTCTCCTGATCCGAGAATACCTAAATTCATAGTTTACACATTCCTTCCCTCTCATGTTCGAGTCATGTTAGAACATCCCTGCCTAATTATCCTCATGTTAATAATGGATCCTTATCTCCACGGTCCAAAATATATGACCATAAACTATGAGTTTCCATTCTAACCACATGACCTTAGACTGTACGATATTTGCCAAAACTATATGACATTAAAATGTAGTATACTGGGTGATTTTGGATCTTCATAATCATCCCCATCCTTCATAAATGTAAGTCTAGTGTCTTGAGGACACCTTTGTTTGACAATGCACATCATGCTCTGGTGGCTCTGCATTTCATTCCCCAAAAAAATGGTCATAAACCAAAGGCAAATCCATCCTCATGAGAGTCCTCTCCTACCTCTATACACCTCATTGGATTCCATGCCTCATATCATTTCTCCTGATATGAGATCCTCTAGAATCATAAACATCCTCAACCATCAAAAATGGACGGTCAGCGTCCTGAGGAAACCTCTTCTTGATAATTCATTTCATACCCCAGTGGCTCTGCATATGTTGCCTACAAATATGGCCTATCAACAAGTAAAAAATTCTTCCTTAGGTGAGTCCTTTCTTACCTCTGTACTCCTCAATGGATTCCATTCCCCATATCATTTTCCCCAATTCAGAATCATCTATAATCTTGGTTTACACATTCTTCACCTCTCATGTTCGAGGCACATCAAAATATATAATCATGATTTTCCTCAAGTTAATCATGGTTTTTATAACTAGTGGTCATCATCGCATGACCATAAACATCAAAACCCCAAATAAGCCTATCCACATGATATTTAACTGTGATTCCATCATCCAAGCTGTATGACTTTAAACTATAGTATACCTTATATGATGTTATAGGGACCTCCCACTAAGGTAAGTCCCCAATATTCCGAGGCTAGGTCGCATGAACTTTAATTCCATTTCACATGGAAAGGTTCATCACTCTACGCCCTTTCCCACAGTCACCCCGGCCTCTTCCTCCGCGGGATATCCCTCCCCCACCAAAAAGGGAGGAGGCGTGTGCATTGTCTAATCTTTCACATCCTCTTGTTTCTCAAACTGACCATAACTCACATGGTCTTAGAGTTTTGTAAGGATTACGACATCACTACATCTTCTAAACTATGAGAACTATGATTCTTGACCAAATCAGGATACTTAGGATGCTTTTTAGAAGGCCTAATCCCAAAAGGGTTCCCATTCAAAAAGGGTCCACCCAATTATGTTCCCATCAAATGGGTTGTTTCCATGTGTAATCCCCACACCTCTGAACTATGTAGGTTTTGATTCCTCTCTCAAGGATACCTATGAAACCCTCCTTGTGGGCCCAATTCCAAAAACAGGTCACCTTCCATCCCCCATGGATGACGATAAACTCTAGAGTGCCTCATAATATGGCTAATTCAACATCACATCTGTGGTATCAAACATATGCATGATCACGATGATATTGCAAACCAAGGGTAGCTTGTGGACACACTCTTTAGGAATAAACCAATGATTCAACGCATATATGAACACGAATTAAATCTATAAGGGAGTCTTGAAACAGGAAACAATCCTCTCCCAAAAGGGTGCGGTGTGCCTGAACACCCATCCTCTCGACCAATGGAGTCCTTAAGCATCGTTAACTAAATTGTCAACTAATGAGCGCCTACCTTTGGAAATCAGGTCCATGAATCTTGGATACCAGGTCAGTTGGGCATTATTGGATCCATAAATAAACCTGTTGGATACCATACAAGGTAGTTATATCTGAGAAGGACCATTTTTATGAGCACTTGATCCCCACACAATCACCCACTGGGATCAACAGTTCCCCACAAGGTTAATTCATCCTTCTTTAAAAGATAATGACACTTCAACACACACCACCTTAGAGGCAGAATAGTCCTCCTATAACTTTATACAAGTGTAAGGAGGTGTATGAAAGTAATTTTAAATATTATTATCTATTATGGATTTTATTACCTTATGAGGGAGAATATATATATCAAATTATTGAGACAAAGGAGAGAACCCTGCTCAAAGACATTATCATTGTGAGGGATTATACTGATGCATTCGGTGAAGAGTTTCTGGTCTTCCTCCAAACCAATAGGTTGATTTATCAAGACAAATTATACATGTATCTTTTCCCATACCCAATACTCCCTATAGAATGCACTCTATTGAGTTGGAAGAACTAAAGAATTAGTTACAAGATAATCTGGACAAGGGTTTTATACACCCGATGCTTCCCCTTGGGGTTTGCTGGTCTTCTTTATGAAGAAGAAGGATGTGTTAATGTCCCTATGCATTGATTATCATGAGATAAAAAAACATGATAAAGAATATTTATCCACTTCCATGGATATATGAATTATTCAATCAACTACACGGGGACTAGTATTTATCTACGGTGGACCTTCGGTTGGGATATCACCAATTAAAGGTGAAGAAATAAGATATTCCCAAGTCTACCTTCTGAACAAGGTATGGACACTATGATTTTATAGATATTACCTTTAAATTCACTAATTATCTATATATATTTATAGACTTATTGAATAGAGTATTTATAGATTACCTGGAAAGTTTTTTAGTAGTACTTATAGATGATATTTTCATATTCATGAAAAGCATGGAGAAGCATGAGGAGCATTTTAATACTATTTCAAAGACTTTACAAAAGGATAATATATATGCAAAAGTACAATAAATGTGTTTTCTGGGTGGTGGAAGTATAATTCATGGGGAATGTTATCTCTAGAAAAGGGATATATATGGTCCCTTATAAGACAAGGGTAATTGAGTAGTGTCATAAACTAACATCTTTAATAAATATATATTGTTTCCTTAAACTGGATGGGTAATCTAAATTTATTTTGATAAAATTATCTTGATTTTTAAACCTGGTAACCAAGCTTAATCGAAAGGGGTTAATGATTTTCTGGATAGATGAATGTGAATATATCTTCAAGGAATTGAAAAATAGGCTTATCACCACACTACTCCCCATGATACCCACTAGTGGGGAACTTTTCATGGTACAAAATGGTGATTTAATTAAATTATTAGGCTATGTACTGATGAAAAATGGAAAATTGATAACATATGCCTCAAGGAAGATGAAAGTGTTTGGAAAAAACTACCCAACGCATGATCTATAATTGTTTTTAGTGACATTATCATTGAAAATATCATGAAATTATCTATATGGGGTGAAATGTTAAATATATATGGATCATAAGAACATAAAGTATATATTCACATAGAATGAGTTGGATATGCGCCATTGAAGATGGTTATAGTTGATCAAGGATTATGAGTTCTAAATTCACTACAATCCTGGGATATAAAATAATGTATATGGTTATCTATGTATAAAGGATTATATAAAGTTATAGATGATGATAATTTAGAAGGATAAAATCCTATTATACTTGAAAATAATGGACATGGTGATCATAAAGGAAGGAAAATTATCATTCATTTCTAAAATGATTACTTAGCCATCCCTTTTGGAGAAGATAAAAGGATGCTCAAAGAGATGATGTGAAAATTTATAAGATGGTAGAAGCTATAATAAATGTGAAATACTTAAATTTAAAAAATTTTGAAGAATGATTTTTAATATTTGGGTCACGACTATGTGTACCATTAAATCTTGAGATAAAGGAGTTGTTGAATGATGCACATAACTCAAACTTATCCATCCACTAAGGGAAAATAATGATGCATCAAGATATCCAAGATCACTATTGGTGTGAAAATATGAAGAAGGACATCGTAGAATATATATCAAAGTGCCTAGTTTTTCATTAGGTAAAATATGAAAGGTAAAAGTCCAAATGGATGATGAAACCATTACACATACTGACATGAAAATGTGAAAATATCATCATATACTTTGTCACTAAACTTATAAATACATCCAAGGGAGATAACGATACAAGGTTTGTGGTGGACTATCTGACAAAGACTTCTTATGTCATTACTATTCAAGAAGAATTCTCACTCGATCAACTTGCAAGAATATAGATTAGAGAAGTGGTGAGGCTGTATGGAACACCATTATTGATTATATCTGATTGAGACATCAGATTTATCTACAAGTTTTGGAAGATCCTAAAACAATATATAAACACTAAGTTAAACTTTAGTATGACTTATCACCCTCAAACTGATGGCTAATCTGAATGGATCATCTAGACACTGGAAGATATATTGAGAGCATTATCAATGGAATTCAAAGGATGATGGGGTCAACATATTAATCTAGATGATTTCTCATACAATTATATCTTTCAATCAAGAATATAAATGAGTCCATATTAATCCCTCTATGAGAAGAGATATAAAACACCTATATGCTGTGGTGAATTTGGTGAACACAATATTTGGGACCTAAAATGGTCGAAAAAATGGTAGAAAATGTAAAGATCATTCAACAACACATCTGAGCTACTCAAAGATGATAGATGATATTTGCTAAAAAATCATCGTTGAGACTTAGAGTTTGAGGTTGGTGATAATGTGTTCCTCCATATATCTCCATGGAATATACTAATGATAATTGGGATGAAGGGAAAGCTATGTCCTAGGTATATTAGCCCCTTTGACATTCTCGATAACATCAAAGTTGTAACCTATCAACTAGGAATCTGAGAAACCATTTCTCTAGTACATGATGCATTCCATATATCCCTATTGGGTAAGTATAAACTATGCCCCTCACAGGTATTGAATTCAAAGGTGGAATAGATGAAAAATTACCTCTATTATGAAGAGATTCCAGTGAATATCTTGAACTATAGATATAATTTTTTATGTTATAAGACAACTCACCTAGTTAAAGTACTATTGAGAAACCATAAGTATGAGGGGGATACATGGAAACTAGAGGAAGAAATGAATCATAAGTACCCTCACTTTTTTCACCATACTATGTAAAATGAAATTTTATGGTGAAATTTCTTATGGGGGAAGAATGTAATGATTAGGGATTTCATCAATGGAATTTTCCTTTTGAATGTATATTGTTTCATATTTTGTAATATAATATTTTATAATGTACACATGAGTTTTTTTTAGGATTTTAATATTTTTTTTTAAAATAAATATAATTTAAACATTTTTTGAAAATTAATGTAGAAAGGCCGAAGAGGCCCTACCACCTTTAGGTTAGTTAGAAAGGTAGAAGTTCCTCCACCACCTTTTAGTAAAAATAAAAAGAAACATATTTTAAAAATACATGTTTGTATATTTAAAAATATATATGTTTTTATATTATGATATATATATTGAGTTAATTGTATTTTGTTTAGAATTATATCCATTAATATTTGAAAGTGAAAGTTTTATGTTTTTTCAAAATAAATTTTGTGACATGTAAATTATATTTTACTTATTATATTTATGATTTTTTTAATTTTCAATTACGTTTTATATATTGAGTTACTTTTTCAAATATCCCTTAGATTGTATTTATATTTTATTTGTTATATTCTTTTAAAGTCACATAAATGAAACATAGAAATGTTTGATGTTGGTGGCTTTGAAAATCTATACCAAATAAAATATAAATACAATCTAAATGATATTTGACACACTTATTGAACGTATATGAAAATAATTCAAAATAAAAATCATTTATTAAAAAAATTGTTGAAAAGTAATTTTATTGGAACAATATAATTTTTTTCTAAACAATTAAATTTTTTTATAATATTTTTTTTAATTCCTTTCATTTTAAATTATTTATTATATTTAGGAAATTATTTTTATCTTTAACTAATTTTTTGATTATTAGGCTATGTTTTATGCTTTATTTGTATTGTTTTTATATTTAATATTTTATAATATATAAAAGTTACCTTCAATAAATTAAATAAGTTTCCCAATGTTTCAAATTGTTGAATTTTAAAGATTAGAAAATATAATATATAACTAAAATATAAATGAAAATTTATACTGTGGATAAAAATGTAAAAATGGTTGATAGGAAAAATAATTTCATCATTTTAATAGAGTGAAAACATACACATGAATGAGTAAAATCAATCTGTATGGTAATGTCATGTCCCACATGATGATGTATGAATGGGATGTCTGTATCGAGATTTATGATCTCTGTGTTAGGGTGGAGTATGATGTACTAGAGAGGGATGATCCTTAGATGTTAAAACCTAGACTGTCAGATTCTCTAGTTGTTTTTCAATGGGAGGAGGTATGAACTAGATTTAGTTATGTACACCTGATCCTTATCCCATTAGGTGAGTAGAAGGACATTCCATCATCTCTTGGGGTATCCATATAGCTTGTGAAGGATATTTCACAAAAGATGGAGGCATGAGAAATGACCCCTATTAAAAGATCATATAATTTTTACAAAAAATAGATATAAAACAAACACAGATGGATCACATGCCTCCTGATGCATATCCTCAACTAGTTGAGACTGGAATAATAGAGGGATAACCTCTACTTGTGGAACAAGTGAGGCCTCACGTGAAGCATGATGTGGTCTATGTCATCATTGTCAAGGCTCTTCAGTATCAAAAACTGCTAGAGGAGGTTTCTGAGTATGAACCTCCAATCCCTGGGTATGTACAGAATCTCCTTGGGCTGGAAGATTTAAGATACTATAATGAACCACATGATAAGATGACATCATCCCCTATGTTACAAAATGGATCACTAGTAGGCTAGTAACCGCCTACTACTCCAGATCTGACATGCAGATAATTTGATATAGTTGAGTATGCTGTAAAGAGATTAAAAATATATTATAAAATATTATAATAAACAATCTAATAGAAATTTATTGACTTAATAGATCCATAATCCCTCTTTCATGTGGATTAAGATATAATATAGACATCATTCTATACAATGTATCATACTCGACCTGTTGTGATAGATGTAATCACATTGTACATATACCCTCGATATGAAGAGATGATCATATGCCCCAGATGTCAAGATACTCAATATGTTGTCCATTACAGTCAATATTTTTCCTCCACATCACCTTCATAGAATAAATAATTGGTGACTGTCTTAGTTGAAATGTAATGCACTGAACATAGAAAAACCGGTACATGCATCTATGAAGCTGTTGCCACTCAATAATATGAAAGTGAATTAATGGAACCAAATCCATAGTATCATGAAGTCTAGTAGTACAACATGTAGGAAAATGGTCTAATAAATCCCATTATGGAATTAATGTAATCTGAAATGACATGTGATATTTTTCAAAAAATGTTTTACTAAAAACAAAAAATGATGATATTATGAAATTGGTTAGTCAATGAATGATTTTATATACTTACGTCAGTGGGTAGAATATTGTCCAACATGAGACAATATGCACCCAAATTGTGTCTCATAGGGATGATGAAGTGGTGTTTATAACTCTACCTATAATATAAAAATATCAAAAGTGATAAATAATAAGAAATTAAATTCAATAACTCTTACTAGCAACAAAAAATAGTAGAGATGGGTGATCATACCTATATCCACACAGAGCAACATGCATGAAATCTATAGGCCACTTCAGAATAGCAACAATTGGGGTGATAGGAGGGATGAACAACCATGACCACATCTGAATATGGATGAAACATTCTTCGAGATCCATGTGGTCTGAGTGGCATGTTGTGTAAAATTATCTCTATGTGTAAGACAAGCATATAGATCCCTAGATCTATCTCCCAAATCAATCAAAATCCTCTAGTAGCTCTATAAACATCATTTTCAAATGAAATCTAGAGTGATCAGTGCTTGATATCCCTCAAATGAGTTTCCAGATATATGGATGGGCATGATGCATGATAGCCTGATCATCAATGTCATCAGGTTACTTTGAAAAATGCATCTTAAGCCACCTTATAGATTTCAACCCTCCATTTGTAGAAGAATAATATACCAAAATTTCAACACCTAGAAATATATATACAAGATTAGGACATTATCAATGTGTGGTTCCAATAACTACATCCCCAACGGGGTGGGCGCGGCTCTCCCCCCTGACAGAAAAGGAACCCCGCTTGAGGTTGGGAAAGGGAGGGTGTTGATCAAAGGTGGTAGGGCCTCTTTGCTGGGATTTGGATCGAGCGTCTAGCAATAATTGAATTCTGCAATCACGCTCAAGGAATCATTAGAAGATTGGATAAAGAACATGAAATACTCATCACAGTGGAGGAAGGCGCCATTGGGGGCTTTGGATCTCATGTGACCCATTTTATGAGCTCAACTGGACTTCTAGATGGGCCTATGAGAGTAAGTATATATGTTTTATAGCAAATTTGATTTTTTTTTGATTCTCATCGATAATTTATAGATCAATTGACATTGTATCACGTGTGGTGTTTATTTCTAGTTGATCCCAATTGTTCTTCTGAATAGATACATGGATCATGGATCACCGCAAGATCAAATTGAAGCACCCGGTCTCTCTTCAATCCATATTAGTGCAACGGTGCTTTCTCTTATGGGGATTCAAGAAGGAATATTCAAACGTAGTTGAGTTGATCATATATCTTCAAGGATCAACAATTTTGACACATATCAATGCGGTTTTTGTATAGCTTTGTGTGATGTGCAATTGCGTGTCTATGGGTTATAGTAATTATATTGGTGTCAACATTTTAGTCATTTTTAAATTGCCAAGAGTATAAGAAGAAAACTATTAGAAATAACAATTAAACAAAACACCACTCCTAGAAATTATATAAAATTAAATGCAGAGAACCAAAATAAAAGAAATAAAATGTGATTACACACATTAATGACATGAAGAAGAAAACTATTAGAAATACCGATAAAACAAAACACAATTCTTGGAAATTATATAAAATTAAATGCAAGAGAACTAGAATAAAAGAAATAAAAAGTTTTGTTCTACTTACTCTCCTAGAAAGCAATCACTCACCATTCATCAGTCCATCCATTGGTTCCATCATAGAATGGAGAAACTTAAATTGACAGTGAAGTGGGAAGGAAAAAAAGGAACACGAGGAAGGAAAAATGGACAATTACACATCAATGCTTTGAAGCTTTTATTTTCACACTTTCCATACGAATGACATTTGAACCCCTTTTATAGACTCCAACAACATGGAATTTATTTAAGGAACAAAAAACAAAGCTTCAAATAATTAAATAGTTTTCATAGGAATTAAGTGGACATGTGGGGAGAGGAAAAGAGCCAAATGAGGAGAAAAATAAAGGGATGTATGGAAACTTCCACTTGCTTTGAACAACCAACCAACTATTTTTGTTTGTACTATCTGAGTATCTATATCATTTTGCTTCATCATGGATAGAAAAAACCAAAATCCATTGTTCCTTTAATGTACCTGAGGATTCTCTTTGCGGCTACCCAGTGTGACTCTTTTGATGCTTCTATGTACCTCCTTAGAAGCCCAAAATTGTAGAGGATATATGGCCTGGTGATTGTGAAGTACCTTAGGATTCCAATAAGAATCTTGAACAAAGTAGAGTCAATGCTTCTTCCTTCTCCATCTTTTTTCAATTTTAAGCTCGTTGTTATAGGAGTTTTTACAATATTGCAATTTTCCATCTTGAACTTTTCAAGAAATTCTTTGACATACTTCTTCTGAGATATATAGATACCACCATGTTGTTATTTTACTTCTATGCCCAGAAAAAAGGACATGAGACCTTCATCGGTCATCTCGAACTCCTTAAATAAGGCCTTCTTGAATTCATCGAACATCGGTCGGTTGTTCCCTATAAACAACAAATCATCAACATACAGGTATGCTATAAGCATATCACCACAAGCATTCTTATTGATGTAAACTGTATGCTAATATGGACATTGGGTGAAGTCGTTCTATTGAAGATAATTTTCAATGCATGCATAACAAGCACATGGAGCTTGATTCATCCTATAGAGAGCTTTCTTTAGTCGATACACCTTGTGCTCTTCTCCTTGCATAATAAAGTCTTCAGACTGGTCAACATAAAAAAAGACATGAGACCTCCGCCGGTCATCTCGAACTCCTTAAACATGGACTTCTTCAATTCATCAAACATAGGTAGACTATTCCCTATAAAAAAAATCATTTAAAAGTTTGGTAGGGATACGAGATCAGATTCACAATCCTTAGAGGATCTGGAAAAAAAATGTGTTGGTAGATCCTCTTGTCGACGAACGACGAACGGTGGCGGATCGACGATCGGATTCAAAACATGCATCGACGGATTGACAAACGATGAATGTAGGACTCATGCTTCGTCAATGATCGATCCAATCCTCGAGGCAGGGTGTTTATTTTTCTTTCTGAATTATTTCCCTGTTCTTTTTTACAACGAAGAACGCGGACCAACCCACGAACAAGTAGATCCGTGGTTTAATCGTTCTTGTCAGATAGTTAAAAATGCAAGATTAAAGGGGATGAATTATTAAATATTCTTTTGTTTCTCTTTCATATTTTCCACTGACATGAATGGACCAAGGCCAAGGTCCATTCTAAGGGTGTTCTTGTGCTTATCTCTCTTCCTCATTTTTGTGTTCTTCGTCGGTAGACCCTCGTGGCCATGGCATGTTTTGCTGGGTGGTTTCGAATGTGGTTGAACCCCCATAGTGACAATGAGAAGAATTGGAGATCATGGTGATGAAGAACATGACCTGAGGGTCATAGTTATGATTATATTTCAAAAAAAGGAGCACTAGAGTGCGACCGACGACTCGCAGAATGAGATCCTCCAGCGGCGGCGCGACCACCCGACAAGAGACAATCATTGGATTGATGACTGAGGAGCCCGAAGCAATGGTGGGAGGAAGTGGCTCCCCGATTTGTGTTGAATGAAGGACCCACGGTCGATCCGTAGTTGGATATGATCATGCGGAATGGCTCTGTGAAACGCAGTCCGGTCATGTTGACCCGGGCAGATGGGGCTAGCGGGCCGTGTGCAACTAGAGTGGACGCGGTATTTGTCGCATCCGAGCAGACCAAACCGGCCCGCATTCGAGCGGGTCAGGTTGAAGCCGGCAAGCAGAAGTTGGCGTATAAACTATTGGCTCGAGAAGTAGGTGCTCTCAAAATGAGCGTGCTAAGGACAGAATCATGCGACTGGCTACGACCTAGAAGCTATGTGATTACCTAGACTGTGTGTCTTACCTGTACCATGTGTCTTATCTAGACTTTGTGTCTGACCCAGACTGAGTTGGTACTCCCATGTCCCACCAGGGTGTGGGTCCTCTAGTCTTTGATGACACTCCATGTGTTACAAACCCTCTGTGTGTTATCTACACTCCCTGTGTTATTGACACTCCATGTGTTACTGACACTTTGTGTGCTACCGACACTCCGTGTGTTACCAACACTCCGTGTGTTGCTACTTGAGGGTACTATGGATTCTTACGACAATCTTGTTTATGTACCATAGACCTATGCTTGGTTTGAGCTGACTCTAGTGACTCTCTTGATTATAATTCTTAGAGGTTACACTTCGTGTACCTCTTTGGTAGTCTACTTGGTGTATTTCTTAGTAATCTTGTTTGTGGTATACTTCGTGTGATTCCTTGTGGTTTACTTTGTGTAATTACTTTTTGGTTTGGATTCCCTACTGAGTATTGTTTTACTCACCCCTTCACGGGCTTCGCCCACACGTGTCGTGTCTTGTGTAGATGACCGACAGCTTTGATGGAGTCCTCGGTGGGCTAGGGCCAGGTGGTGCTTGGAGGGTGACCCAACAGACATAGTACACTTCAGCGACATTCAAAAAGCTTACTGTACCTACCCTTCATGTAGAGTTTTCTACAGATGACATCCAAGAGCTTGACATTTGCATATACAGTTGAAAAATTTCCTCTGGTGGCAAGTACAGGAAACATAAAGGGTGCTGAAAAGTGTGTTTCCCCAATTAGCATTGCTCGCATGAAACCTTCCTCAAATATAATCATAAGAAACGCCTTTTATTTTCTTGCCTCTTGAGGCAGTGAAGAAGAAGCAGTATGCAGTGATGGTGGACCTGTGGTTGAAGAAAAATTGGTGTTGAGTGATGAGTAACCATCAGATGATGGCAGTGGTCCGTGGATAAAGGTTAAAACTGTAGGTTCTAGGCACATCGGAAGCATGTTGGAGGGTGTACCCAACGTTAATAGTAGTGTTAACAATGATCAATACGAGATCCTTCACGCTAATAAAATGTCGGATCTTAGGAATAGAATGAAGAACAAAAAAGAAAATAGGGGAGTCCCAAAACTATAAATAGGATTATCATATATTGGTTATAATTAATTTAATTAATTGACAATAATTACCTTGATGAATTCTTTATTTGTTGATGTTTCTGGTCACGATCCGATGTGATCCATCATTGCGTCATAGAATCCAAATGTAGGATTCCTCTAGCGGTGATCCACACATGCTCCACGTATCTCTAGATGTCATTGAAAGGTTATCCAGGTGCTAGCACAGAAGATCATTCGCTTGTGATGTCCGCCTTCGATTGCCTTGATCCGGTGGAGGATCTCTCTCTCATATCTTGAGAGCATTCTTGGTGGAAAAAAAATTCCCTCTTAACTTAAGACCTTTATTCTAGATCTGTGGTGCACAACCAAAAAAATGGCTAGGCTAATAAGAAATATATAATTGGGATTTTTAATTACATAGAATAATAAAATGAATTAATTACCTGAAAGAATTTATTAATTTCATTTAATTCTTAGTAATACCCCATGTCTAATAGTAATAGTTGACTATTATTATTACCTAACATGCACCTGGAAAATTACACCTAATATTATTTAATTAAATAAATAATATTATTTTTCAAAAATCCCCAGAAAAAAATACACGGCGTGTATATTTAATATACACGGCGTGTACTTTTGTTTTTCATTTTTCTTTATTTAATCCACCACATTTATTAGACCTTGAATAATGGCTATTTATTTCTAAAATAAATATCACTACATTACTCGCTAATAAATATATTATTTTTCCTACAATATATTCTCTCAAATAACTAGTGTCGAAATAAATGCGATCATACATCCTTAAATAATTATTAAACCAAAATCAGGAATAATCTTTATTTAACTTGTTAAATTAATATTTAATTGAGATACTTGGACACACTTAGTGTGTGACCCTCTAGGCCTCTTTCTCAGTGGCATTAGGCAGAGCCTGCCTAAAGTATAAGGTTAGCATCTAGAAACACTCCAAGGCACCCATAGAGAAAGAAGTTAACGCTGCAATGAAGTGTCACCTCCTACGAACACTTGCCATGTAATATAATCTATTTGTCTCAATATCTCAAATCAAGAGGGTTGCATGCTAGTGTCATCATCCCATGTGCTCGATTATTCTTTCTTTGACTTTCCGGAATTGAACTTGCCCATTCCTCACCATGGCCATGGATTTATTTTTGCTATATCAATTCCATCAAAAGGCCTGAGATATCTACTTCCGTTATGGAACATAAGGGACAAATCCTTTCTCGCATTATCTATTAATGCAATATCACTAGTGACGCACCCAACGTATCCTACCTCACTGCGAACAGTGTGTCATCACAGTTTTCGTCAATACATCTAAGTGCGCGAGTTGTAATACCCATTAATAATAATCTTAAAGTCTAAGGACCAATACACACATCTATAGATAGTAACATCCAATGACACTATGAAATGTGGATTTCCTACTGACGGGTCTCGTTCTCATAATATCCTCATAGATATTACCAAGGGCACACACCATGAGAAGGTGCCTCAAAGTTTTATGAGTCCTCACCCCTAATGGCCTGTATTATTTGTGTCCTTCAAATAACATCATCCGTCTATAGAACATATATTCAAGAACAGTGTTATGGCACTTCCGGGTTCTCATCGTAGCAAGGATCCTCTATGACCCTTTAATGCAACAGCTATCCTTAGGAAATTATCACATGCATTGTCACGCAGAAGAACAATCAATATGTGATAAGGTATTTATTAATGAATAAAGTACAAAGTATTTGGTTCTAGACCACCAACTCCAACAGACTCCCACTTGGACTAGAGCCAACTACTAACAACTTTTAACCTGCTAGCTCTCACATGATATTCATGCTTCTGCTGAGATAGGTCTTTAGTCATGGGGTCTGCCACATTCTCTTCCATGGACACTCTTCTCACTAAAACTTCACCCCTTTTATAGAAATATCTTCAGAGGTGATACTTCCAGATTATGTGCTTTGTTTGTTGATGTGACCTTGGTTCTTTTGAAAGAGCCACCGCTGCAGTATTATCACAATATAATGTGATAGGATCTTTACTGCTAGGCACCACATAAAGCTCCTAGACAAAGTTATGAATCTAGACGACTTCCTTGGCTACATCATAAGCCGCTATATATTCGAACTCCACTGTAGAATCAGCGACAACTGGTTTCTTCGAACTCTTTCATCTCACAGATCCTTTATTGAGACAGAAAACATATCCAGATTGCAACTTCAGATCGTTCTAATCTGTCTAAAAACTAGAATCAGCATACCCTCTGATGACAAGATCCTCATCTCCTCCATACACCAGGAACATATCCTTAGTTCTTCTCAGATACTTAAGGATAGTCTTTACAGTAGTCCAATGTTGTTCTTCTGGAACTGCTTGATAGCTGCCTACCATGCTCAGTCCATAGGCAACATCAAGCCTGGTACATAACATGGCATACATGATGGATCCTATAGTTAAAGCATAAGGTATCTTACTCATTATATCTTTCTCTTGTTGTGTCTGAGGATACACACTACTAGAATTTTTAGCTTTCGAGGCAGTGGACTAATAGTGGCTACCATTTGGCTGCCGCTAATACTATCAACAGCGGTCGCTGCATTTTAATACACCCAACACCCTAATTTTCCCCTCCCCGACCCCACAACCCCAATTTCCCCTCCTCGACCCCACGACCCACCCCTCCCCAACCCCGCGACCCCTGCCCCCAGTGACCCCGACCCCCGGCGACCCCGACCCCCAGCGACCCCGATCCCCGGCAACCCCGACCCCCAGCGACCCCCGACCCCAGGCGACCCCCGGCGACCCCGACCCCCGGTGACCCCCACCAACTTGCCTCTGCGCTACTCCACCCACAACCCCGGTGACCCCCACCACCTTGCTTCTACGCTGATCCACCCGTAACCCCGGCGACCCCCACCGCCTTGCTTCTGCGCTGCGCCCGCCATGACCCCAACACCCCTACGACCCAGCAACCCCCACCCCATGCCTCTGCGTTGTACCTTCAAATAGTCCTGCCACCGTCATCCCCTCCCAGCCCCGCTGTATCCCTCCGGAAAGTCCTCACATCCTGCCTCTGTTGGACCCTCCCGGTCCGTCGTGCCCCGCCATGTAGAACCCTCCCACGCTTCATCCAATGGTTACACCCCTTTCGAGTCCATCCGTCAAACCCCTGTCGTCAAGTCGTTATGTCATCATGGATCCGCAATTGAGTCACACCCCGTTACCCATGATCGAGTCCTCTTCAGGTAATGTTTTTTGTCCTTCAAATTAGCTTTGAAGTCCTTGATTTTTAAATTTTAATGATATGTGTTTGTTTAGAATTTAAATAAGATATTTTACTTTTTATTTCTATTAAATACAGATATGGATAAGAGCTGGATTGATATGCAAGATAGGTTTTCGGCTGAATATTATGAGGGGATTAAGTGATTTATGGATTTCACCAACAGATTTCCAAGAGATATGATTAGTTGTCCATGTAGAAAATATGAAAATAGATATCTCTTCAAACGAGATAGTGTTAGAGAACATTTGATTTTGAATGGGTTTTTGAAAAACTATAATACATGGACATGTCATGGAGAAGATTTTGTTTCATGTCATCACTTAGAAAGTATTCATATGAATGTCGATTTGAGAACAGTTGATCTGATGAACATAATACTCAATGATATGATGCGTCAGTTTTAACCTGAAGACAGTAATGTCGTAAATGACGACGTTGGATCGAGTAATCCCCATTCTTCTGCAGATGGAGAAGCATTGAAATTCTTTAAAATTATTGATGATGTGCATACTGAATTATATCCTGGATGCACTAAATTTAGTAAAATATTGTTAATCATTGAATTGTTACACCTGAAGTCCTTGAACCAGTGGTTAGACACCTCATTTGACATGTTGTTGGTATTGTTGAAGAAGGTACTCCCTACTGAAGCGAAGATTCCAAAGTCATTCTATCAAGCTCTCAAGTTGACCAATGATCTTGGTTTTACATATGATACAATTGATGTGTGTCATAATAATTGTATGTTGTTCAGAAAAGAGAATGCAAAATTAAATATTTGTACTGTTTGTTATACATCTAGGTGGAAGACCAATGATATTAATCAAGGTAGTCAGATTCTTCCTGGGAGAGTCTTGAATCAAGGAAAACAAGTTGTCACTAAACAGATGCGTTATTTCCCACTGAAACTGAGACTGAAGAGATTCTTCTTGTTCACTAAAATTGCTAAATTGATGACTTGGCATTTATAGAGAAATAAAGAGGTTGATAAATTAACTCACCTGACATATTCTTTGGCATGGAAAGAGTTTGATCAAAGACACCCAGACTTTTCCTGAGATGATCGTAATATTCGATTGGGTTTGGCAGTAGATGGTTTTAACCCATTTAGGTTCATGGTTGGTGTGACACATAGTATGTGGCCAGTGGTGTTGGTTCCATACAACATTCCCCAATGGGTATGTATGAAGCAACCTTTTTTGTTACTGTCAATTCTAATTGATGGACCAAGAGGACCTGGTGATAAAATCGATGTTTATATGAAACCTTTGATTGATGAGATGTAAGAATTTTGGGTCGATGGTGTATTGAATTTTTACTCGGTAGCTAATGAAATGTTTAGACTTCAGGCCACTTTTTTATGGAAAATTAATTATTTCCCAACGTATGCTAACTTATCAGGTTGGAGTACAAAAGGAGAATTTTCTTGCCCTTGTTGTAATAAGAGTAAGAATTCTATATGGATTAAGAACTATATAAAGTGGGAATATCTTGGTCACAAATGCTTTCTTCCTCCATTGCATAGGTTCAGAAAATACCGTGTATCGTTTGATGGGAATAGAGAGTATGACCCATCACCACAAATACTATCTGGGGTTGAAATTTGTGCACAACTTGATCAAGAAAACATCCGTACAATGTATGATTTTCAAGATTTATTGGTTCCTGCATTTCCTTCTATTCCTGCTACAAATAGACAGTGAAGTCATAATTGGAAGAAAAAAAGTATTTTTTTGAATTGCCTTATTGGAAATATAATATTTTAAGACATAATTTGGATGTGATGCACATTGAAAAAAATGTATGTGATAATATATTGTGCACCATTTTAGGTGTTAAGGTGAAATAAAATGATAGTGATAATGCTCAACGTGATTTGCAAGAAATGGGATTGAGAAAACCTTTACATTTACAGCTAGGTGAAGGTAATCAGGCATACATGCCTGCTGCATAGTACACAATGAGTAAAAAAGAGAAACAAACATTTCTATCAATTTTGAAGACCGTTAAGGTGCCATATGGTTATTGCTCTAATATTTCAAAGCGTGTGAATATGATGAGCATGACATTATAGGGGTTGAAAAGTCATGATAATCATATTCTTCTTCAAAAGTTAATTCCTATAGCAATTCATGAATGCTTACCTGCCTAGGTTGTTGAGCCATTGATTGGAGTTTCTAATTTTTTCAGACAACTCTGTTCTAGGAATCATCGCATGATTGATTTGAAAAAGCTATAGGATAATATTTTACTTGCACTATTTCAGCTAGAAAAACTATTTCCACCATATTTTTTTGATGTCATGGTTCACTTGACTGTGTATTTAACTGGTGAAGTCATTGCTAGAAATCCCGTGAAATTCAGGTGGATGTATCCAATAGAGCGATACTTAAATACATTAAAATGGTATGTGCGCAACAAATCTCATACAGAAGCCTCAATTACCAAGGGATATTTAATGGATGATTGTACTAATTTTTGTGCTTTATATATTGATTAGGTTGAAACAAAGATAGATAAACCCTCCTAGAATGACGATGGTCTAATTGGAGAAGGAATAACGTTTGATATGTGGAACGACAAGTGGGTTCAAGCTCATCGATATGTGTTGTTCAACACTCCATTATTTATTCCATTGATATAGTAAGTTTCATCGTTGATGTGTATTCTGTTTCTATATTTATTTTATTGCTTACCTTATATTATGTAGTGATTTAGGATTCATATCACTGAGTTGAAATGTGAAAGGCCCTGTGCAACTGACTATCAAATCCAAAAACATCATTTCAACACATTTCATGAGTGGTTCAAGACTCATGTATGTATAATTGATTTAATATTTTTATAGTGAAACTTAGTTGTATTTTCACAATCCTTTATCCATTAAACTATATATGTGAAATTTTCAGATTCAAAAGTTACGTGATTTAACTCATCATGTGAGTGAAGAACTCAACCAACTAGCTGATGGTCCATTTATTACAGCTCGTCACTACAAGTCTTTGGTTGATAACGGATTATGATTTCATATTAGTGATGTTGACATGAACCGAGCCACACAAAATAGTGGTGTTGGTTGTTCTTTTGTTAGTGCGGGTTATTATTATGGATTACTGAGAGATATTATTGAGGTTATTTATGGTCATGGCTTAAAACACATACTGTTAAGGTGTGATTGGGTCGATCCGTTTCGTGGAACGAAAGTTGATAACTTCTAATTTACATTATTAAACTTTAACAATATGCTATATAAAGATGACCGGGTAAGCAATGAGCCCTTCATACTGACATCGCAGGCAGAACAAGTTTAATTTGTCAGCATTGATTGTGATTGGAAAGTTGTGGTGAAAATGTCTAGAAAAGGGGTTTTTCTGATTGACCAAGAGGAACCTGAAGTTTTCACATTTCCTGATCAAACACTTGACCAAACAACATTAGTTGTACAAGATGAAGATATACAATGGGCCAAAGAGACAATTTAAGGAGATATGATAAACTTGCATGATTAGTGAAAATTGTAATTATATCCCCAGTTATTGTTTGTAAAAATATTTATGAGTTATATATGTATAAAAATTGCTTGATTTAACTATAATTTCTTTTAATTTAGGTATGTCACAGGGTGGTCACATTGGTTCACCTGATGTTTTCAGTATGTATATTTTCATTTTTCAAAATTAATTTATTGTAATTTTCTGTGTATATTTCCCTAAATGTTTCTAATCATTAATTTATATTGTAATTGAATTATGAATTTATGTTTATCAGGATCTAGTGCATCTTCCAGCAGACACATGGGTCTTGGTAGAGGTGTTCGATCTTGGAACTCTGGAGCCTGATTGGATGTGTTATTTGATGACACATTTCATTCAGTCGGAGAATGTGTTACTGTATTGAGTCGTCAGTTTGGGCATATGATACGAGACTCACACAGATTCCCTCTGATGACTCATTGATTAGTAATTGAAAGTGGCTAATATTAATTTTTAATATCTTTATATTCATTGTTCCAAAGTCCATAAACATTGTTTTTAGTGCATTACATAAATAGAACTTTATTTCTCATCTTAAATGCAATTAATGTTTAAAATTAAAATTTGGGCCCAATCATTCATCTGTTTGTGGATAGCATTATATTAATTTTTTGAATTTTATATTTTGGGATATGATTGATCACTTTATTTGGAACATTTTATATTTTAGGTCTAATGGATGAATCCCAAGGGAAAATGAATATTTTTGCACCTGAATGCATAAATTTACTGGAAAAAGTATAATGGGCCTAAGCCCATCAAACAAATGTGGGGCCCAAAAACCAAGCCCAATGAAGCTCAAATTTTTACAGTAGAAATATAAAAATATGAGGATAATTTTATTCAACTGTGAACAGAGCTAATTCTGAAGTTTTCATGGAGATATATGGATCCAAATTTTACATTTAAATGGTGGGACCGATATGAACGCCCATAAATTCTTCTCACCATTTCAGGAATAAATTTCAAACGGATGCACCAAATGACCTGAAATTTGGAAATATGATAGAGGAAACATGTAAGAAGATATTTGTCTTATAATACCTCTTATTATTCGGCCATATTTAATGTCAAATTCTAACGTCTAAATGGAGGATGAATATGGACAGTTTTCCGAGTCAACTTTGAAACGTCAATTTCCTTTTGATTCTTCACCCTCCTTTTGACTCTCTTAATTTTTGGGGGTGAATTGATTGTTGGGGTGTGGATCTAAGGCTCATAATATTCCTATATAAGTATTTGGTGGTGAAGGGAATAGGCATCTCATATTTTTCTTATCATCTTTTGTTGCTTGTTTCATTGTAAGGTTATGCTTCCAAAGTTCCTTTGTAATGTTTTCCATTTCCATGTAAGTTTTTTTGTATCTTTATCTTATTAATCAACTTATTTCACTTCTATATTTTCCATTTATTTTATTAAAATTTAATTATCAAAAATCACAGTGATATCTCTGTGTTGTGGTGAATTTTTTCACACATAGGTGTGAATTTCATTCACGCACACAGAGGAGTGCTCGTTATTTCCGCAGTTTTAATTTCTTCAATCCAATTATTTTAAGCCATATTTCTCCCACCATTGAAAGAATAGAATCAATGGAGGGATAACCCTTTAATGGGTTGATCGTAGGAGGATGAAAAGGCTGTATTGAATGTTATTTTATGAACGAATTGTTGTTAATTGGCTAATTAATTTAAGACTTCCATTCTTCAGTTATTTCTACTCTTTATCTTCACTATGTTTGAGCAAGATAAATTCAATTACTAAATGACCATATACCTTGGTGAGATCATGAATTTGGTTCTATAAGTGTATAGGGGATTATTAATTGTGTTTAGTAATCACCAAACTAGAAAATGATGAAGGTGGTGTTATTTTTGAAGAATGGATTCATCAAGAATTAATAAAACCAAAATTGTCTAAAGAAGTAAAATTCATTCAATCCACCCCAAGCATAATCCTAAGATCAACTAATTTTCATTTAATTGAATTCAATTAGGTTTATTAGTGTTCTTTAAAACCATCCAAAAATCAAAACCAAAGTTGGCCACTTCACAGCCCATCCTCCACCAAATCATAGCATCTCAAGGTTACTTCTTTGGTCCCTGTGGATTCAACCCTACATGTACTACATCGACCGCTTTTACCAGTAGGGTAAATTTGGGCACAACCAAATTTTGGCACTATTTCCGGGGACCCAAGTAAGTACCTTAGACACTCATCTTCTTTTCTCACCCCAAATTATCTATCCTCACCCTAATTTCTCTTCTCTATTCCCCTTTTTGTTTTTGTGTGTCCAATAAATCCCAAAACCAATTTTCAATCAACTCAAATGTATTATCTTCCATAATACCCATTGATTGACCAAGAATATAATCAAATGGAAAATCAATATTTGGAATCACCTCACATAGGGAATTTTATTGACCAAACCTCGATTGAATACACCACACCATATGAGATGTACAATTAATGGGATGATGATTGTTTAAAGGATCAATTTCCATACCTCTTGAGGATGATTGAAGAGATCAAACTTAATGAAGTTCATGATGTCCAAACATATATCAATCCTAATCCTGAAAAAATTCTTGAACATTTGTGTGAAAAATGGTTAAAATGAATTCATAAGTTTCATCACTGAGATTAGAAATACAAAGCATTGAGACTTATGAGGAACTCATTCCCACTCAGGAGGTCCTTTATGCATCACTGATATAAGAATATTTTATCCCAAAAAACACTCATGAATTTAAAAAAAGAACTAACCTTTGGATATGAGATAACTAAAGAAGATCAATGAAATGTTAAAGGGTCTTTAAATCAGGAGGAAATTTATTTTTTGGACTCAAAAGAGGAAAATTTAACATCATGGATGGAGTTTCCTAAATATAACTCCATTGATAAATTTTTAGAAGTTCCAATAATTGAACCATTAGGAGAGATCACAAACAATGAGTCCATACCCATTCCTGATATTCAACTTGACAATTTTGTGGATGAATCATTTTTTCAAAAGGAACCAATTCTTTCAAAATGTTTTATAGAAGAAACAAATTTGGATTCAAATTTCCATTCTTCTTTGGGAAAATTCTATCAAACTGAACTCTACGTTATAATCCTTCCTTCCCCACTCAAGAATCCCTCAATTTATGATAACCATGACCTTGCATTAGTCATTCATTCATCTCATAAAACCCACAAAGGGGGTTTAACCCTTGAAATCTTAGGAAAGACTGTAGAAGAAACTAGATCAACCATTACTGAAATTCCTTGGATTTTCACACTCCTTGTTGAACATGGGTTTTTACCTGACAAAAAATCAAAGAAAACAATCAATCTCAATATTGTTGAAGTGGAGAAATATGGGTTTGTTAAAATTTTGAAAGTTGGTATTGGATAAGTTGGGGGGTTCAAGTCGAGCTAAAGACTTTAAATTAAGCGCTTTCTTGGAGGCAACCCGGCTTCTGCCTTTTTTTATTTCATTTTGTGTGTTTTTGTGTGTTTTCATGTTTCCAATCCTTATGAATCATCTTTATTTTTTAAATAGTATTAATAAATCATTTTGATATATAAAAAATAAAAAAAATTCAAACTTTGAATATGATAGTACCTTAGATCGTTGACATGTTCTTCTATTATGAGTATGGATGGGTATAAAAGGGGAGCATCATATTCATCTGTGTCATGTGGCGTGATCTATGAGTAATACCTTAACTAGAAAATATAAAAAAGACAATGTACCATCAGTTTGATTTTTAAAATTAAAAAAAAAACTAAAAAAACAAGGAAAACCATAAAAATGTTAATACTTGGTTTTAAATAAATTGTTGTGTTGTTTGTTTTGTTTGGTTTGTTCTTCTTTGTATGGTTTAGGGACTATTTTGGGTGATATATATTCGATCAAGGAGGTGCATACATCTCTCAAGAGATCAAAGGAGTAATCTGGAGCATCATGAACTTCAACTTCAAAAACCAGGTGAATTTGTTCCATGTTTATTGTTTCAAATTTTTTTAGAACACCTCTCATCTTCCTCTACCCCCTTCTAGGTTTTCTTTAAACACTGAGGATGGTGTTATTCTATGTTGGGGGGAGAATAAATAAAAAATTATTTTTTTAATAAGAACATGCATGGAAATAAAAATTCCATTAACTTTAAACATGATAACACACATTGAAAACTCTGAAATTGGATATCAAATAATTTTGCATGCCTTGATTCTGATTTTAATGCAAGTTTAAGTTCATGAGCATAGTTTTTGGAAAGTGCGGTTGTCCGATGTGATTTTTCAAAGTTTACATTTTCATCCTCTTAATAAAAATGACACAATGCACATATACTGAATATTGGGTGTAAATTTGAGTTCTTGGGTCCCTTTCATTATAGCATAGGGTTCTGGGGTCACTTTTAGTTTAATTTGAGTATCCAAAAAAATTAAAAAAAAATTAAAAAAATTGAAAAAAAATAATGACCACATTGAGAAATGTTTTGTCCAAATGTGTGGCATTTGGCACTTGGGGATCGGGACTCCATAGTTGTCTTGCCCAGAGTTAGGCTTTATATCTCTATTGTAGAGCATGTAATTGACAATATGTGTGGTGTTTGGCACTTGGGGATCATGAATCCATAGTTTTATTGCCCAGAGTTAGTCTTTTCATATCTATTGTGGTTAAAAAAACAAAAAAAAATCAAAAAAAATGGATACTCCTCTTAAGGTTTAATGTGATTCCCACCTAGCGCTTCCATTTTTTTCCCCTTGAACAATAAAATGGGCCCCATATCTTTTGTGATGCACAACACTTTATCATGATTAATTGAAATTGGATGAAATGTGGCGATTAATTTGAACAAAGGAATGGGCTTGGGCTTGGGATATGCTTATGGAACTATCTTGTTTTAAATGATTTTGATGGGTTTCATAATTTTTTTTTGGTATGAGGTCTTTGGGTGAGCAATGTGTATTAAAATGTTTTTTGGAAAAGGGGATTCGAATTTCATATTTGAAATATATTTTGCTCAGGACTAGAAAAACTCAAGTTGTTGGGTGTGATTAGTCATTGAAAGTGGAAAATATTCATTTTTAATATCTTTATATTCATTGTTCCAAAGTCCATAAACATTTTTTAGTGCATTACATAAATAGAACTTCATTTCTCATCTTAAATGAAATTAATGTTTAAAATGAAAATTTGGGCCCAATCATTAATCTGTTGGTGGATAGTATTATATTAATTTTATGAATTTTATATTTTGTGATATGATTTATCACTTTATTTGTAACATTTTATCTTTTAGGTCCGATGGATGAATCCCAAGGGAAGATGGATATTTTTTTGCCTGAATGCAGATATTTATGGGAAAAAGCATAATGGGCCTAAGGCCCATCAAACAAATGTGGGGCCCACAAACGAAGCCCAATGAAGATAAAATTTTTACATTAGAAATATAAAAATATGAGGATCATTTTATTCAACAGTGTCTAGATCTAATTCCGAATTTCTCATGGAGATATATGGATCTGATGTTTACATTTAAATGGTAGGACCGATATGAACGCCCATAAATTCTTCTCACCATTTCGGGAATAACTTTCAAAAGAATGTACCAAATAACCTAAAATTTGGACATATGATAGAGGAAACATGGATGAAGATATTTTTATTCTATGACTGCTGATTATTTGGCTATATTTAATGTCAAATTCAAACGTCCAAATGGAGGATGAATCTAGATAGTTTTCCAGGTCAACTTCAAAACGTCAATTTCCTTTTGATTGTTCACCCTCCTTTTGACTCTATTAATTATTGGGGGTGAATTTATTATTGGGGGGTGTACCTAAGGCTCCTAATATTCCTATATAAGAAGCTGGTAGTGAAGGGAATAGCCATCTCATATTTTTCTTATCATCTTTTGTTGCTTGTTTCATTGTAAGGTTATGCTTCCAAAGTTCCTTTGTAATATTTTCCATTTCCATGTAAGTTTTTTTTGTATCTTTATGTTCTTAATCAAATTATTTCTATTATATATTTTCCATTTATTTTATTAAAACTTCATCATCACAAAGCACAATGATATCTCTGTGTTATGGTGAATTAGTTCACATGTAGGTGTGAATTTCATTCACGCACACAGAGGAGTGCTCATTATTTACGCGGTTTTAATTTCTTTAATCCAATTCTTTTAATCCATCTTCCACCCACCATTGAGATAATAGCATCAATGGAGGGATAACCCTTTAATGGGTTGATCGTAGGAGGATTAAAAGGCTAGATTGAATGTTATTTTATGAATGAATTGTTGTTAATTGGATAATTAATTTAAGACTTCCATTCTTCAGTTATTTCTACTCTTTATCTTCACTGTGTTTGAGCAAGCTAAATTCAAGTACTTAATGAACATATACCTTGGAGAGATCATGAATTTTGTTCTCTAAGTGTATAGGGGATTAATAATTGTGTTTAGTAAGCACCAAACCATAAAATGATGAAGGTAGTGTTATTTTTGAAGAATGGATTCATCAAGAACTAATAAAACCAAAATTGTCTAAAGAAGTAAAATTCATTCAATCCACCCCGAGCATAATCTTAAGATCAACCCATTTTCATTCAATTGAATTCACTTAGGTTTCTTAGTGTTCTTTAAAACCATCCAAAAATCAAAACCAAAGCTTGCCACTTCACAGCCCATCCTCCACCAAATCATAGTGTCTCAAGGTTACTTCTTCGGTCTCTATGGATTTGACCCCTACATGTACTACATCGACCACTTTTAAAAGTAGGGTAAATTTGGGCACAACCACTCATGAATGGAGTTCTTTCCCCCAGGATATGATGGACAGATTATGGAGGGAGGTTCAGGTAAATTTAATGTTTAATTTTTCATGATATTATTATTATTATTGTCCCATCTACTGACAATTTTTTTTAACAGGATAATTTGACATCCTGTACAGATGAGTTTCGGGCTGTATGTATGTCCAAATGCCGAAAATTATGGAAGTATTACAAGTCAAGGGTGAAGATAGATCACTGGACACCATTTGCAGGTGTGCCAGACATTCTACAGCAAGTCCCTCTGGGTATTCTTCCTACGTAGTGGAAGGATTTGGTTGTGTTTTGGTCGAGTGAGGCGACGATGGTAAGATTTATTACTTTTAATCTATAAATAACTAATTTTTCAAATGTCTATTAAGTAAATACGTTGAATGTAGACTGAGTCTGCTCATCATTCACATAATCGGGTGATGCAGAGCATGCCTTCCAGACTTGGCACTCGACATGTGTCACAACTCAAACATGATGTAAGTTTATAATTCACTATTAATTCATATTTTAAAAATATTTTAGTATAACATGGTGAACCCCTTTATTATAGTTACAACAATACAGCGAGCCGATCGATCAGATGTCCATATGGGTGAGGACTCGTAGGGCGGGTGATCTCAATGTTTCTGGTGTTATAGTAAGAAAATTATTTACTAATAAATGTATTTTTATTTTATATAAATTATTCATATTTGTTCATTGATTCATTATATTCTATAGGCTTAGTTTGATGCTCAGTTAGCATGGTTTCCAGAGGAGCAACATCGTAGTACTGTGCATAGAGATGAAATATTTCACCATGTCGTGGGGCGTGACGGTCATGGTTATTCTTTGACTTATGGAGGTGGTGTCCCACGACGTGCAGTTGTTAGAGCAGATGCAATGGGTGCATGCAGAGATTCAGGGATGCACACACAAACTAAGATAGATTCTTCCATGCAGGATATGCAGCACAATTTTGATGTGCAGTTTCAGTAGTTACGTGCTGAGTATGAGGAGAAGTTGTCAAAGATGTCATCACGTATCGATAAAATGATGACACAACAAGTGGATCCCCAGGTAAACAATAAAACAAACCATACTCAGATTGACTTATATTGATATGTTTAAGATACATAATATTGATATATATTGTAGGCTCTGAATACAGCTGGTGGACATCACAGTGATATTGGTGATCTAGATGAGGATGAACCCCATGCATGAGGTAATTTCATTTGTGTTGATGAATTCTATAGAAGTTTTTATATCCTTGATGAATAGAATCTTCTATTTTTACCTAGATTAGTTTGTTTTAGTATTTTTGGATGACATCTTTGTGCACTCCAAGACTGATGATAATCATACCCAATATCTTGACATCATCTAGATTACACTTATAGAGCATCGACTATATGCCAAGCTATATATATGTCACTTTTGTATAGATTAGGTATAGTTATTGGGTCAAATAATCTCAGAGGAAGGTGTGTTAGTGGATGGAGAGAAACATCAGGCAGTTGTTTCTTGGGAGAATCCCAAGAACTCTTTTGATCTCTTTATCTTTCTAGGGTGAGTGAATTGTGAAGTGGTCGGGCAGACGGCACGTTAATCGGAGGTGTCGTGTGCCCACGGTGACCGAGAACGCAGTTCTGGTGTCATAAACGGCCAAAACGGGCGTTTAATAGTCAAATTCATAGAGGACGACATCAGATTGACCCGAAATCATAGGGAAACAATATAATTATTATTTTTGACATGTAAGAGGAGACGACATGTCAACCGGACGTGCGGTTTGTGCGGTACAGCTCAATATGCGTTTTTAAGTGTTGGGTGCGCTTCATAAACACACGTGGGGGGGGTCCAAACCAGTCGAACGATGAAGGAAAGGCCTAAAATCAGACAAAAACAATGAGTGAGTGAATTTTGAAGTGTTTGGGCAAATGGAACATCAATCGGAGATGTCGTGTGCCCGCGGTGACTGAGAACGCAGTTCTGGCGTCATAAACGGTCAAAATGGGCGTCTAACGGTCAAATTCAGAACGGACGACATCAGATTGACCTAAAATCATAGGGAAAAAATCTAATTATTATTCATGATGTGTATGAGGAGATGATACATCAATCCAACATGCGGTTTGTGCAGTACGACTCAATATGTGTTTTTTAAGTGTTCGGTGCGCTTCATAAACGCGTGTGAGGGGGTCCAAATCAGCCGAACCAAGTCAGAAAGGCCTAAAATCAGACAACAACAATAGTTGAGTGAATTTTGAAGTGGTTGGGTAGACGGAATGTCAATCGTAGGTGCCTTATGCCTACGGTGACCGAGAATGCAGTTCTGGTGTCACAAACGGTCAAAACGGGCGTTTAACGGTCAAATTCATAGTAGATGAAATTGGATTGACCTGAAATAACAAGGAAAAAATCTAATTATTATTCTTGACATGTACGAGGAGACAACACAACAATCAGATGTTCGGTTTGCACGGTACGGCTCAATATGCATTTTTTAAGTTTTGGGTGCACTTCATAAACGCGCGTGGGGGGTCCAAACTGGCCGAACGACTTCAGAATGGCCTGAAATCAGATGGAAACAATAGGTGAGTGAATTGTAAAGTGGTCGGGCAGACGGAACATCAATCAGAAGTGTTTTGTTCCCGTGGTGACCGAGAACACAAATCTGGTGTCATAAACGGCCAAAACGGGCATTTAACGGTCAAATTCATAGCGGACGACATCATATTGGCCTGAAATCATAAGGAAACAATCTAATTATTATTCGTTATGTGTATGAGGAGACGGCACATCAATCGGATGTTCGATTTGCATGGTATGGCTCAATATGCATTTTTTAAGTGTTGGGCGTGCTTCATAAATGCATGTGGGGGGGGGTCCAAACCAGACGAATGAAATTAGAATGTCCTGAAATCAGAAAAAAAAATGGGTGAGTGAATTTTAAAGTGGTTGGGTATACGGTACGTCAATCAGAGGTGTCGTGTGTCTGCGGTGACTGAGAAAGCAGTTCTTGTGTCATAAACGGCCAAAACGGGTGTTAAAGGTCAAATTCATAGGGAACGACATCGTATTGACTTGAAATCACCAGGAAACAATCTAATTTTTATTCGTGACGTGTACGAGGAGACATAACATCAATCTGACGTGTGGTTTTCACGGTACAGCTCAATATGCGGTTTTTAAGTGTTGGGTGCGCTTCTTAAACGCACGTGGGGGGGGTCCAAACCAGTCGAACGATGTCAGAATAGCCTTAAATCAGACAAAAACAATGGGTGACTGAATTGTAAAGTGGTTGGGCAGACGACACGTCAATCAGAGGTGTCGTGTGCCCGCGGTGACCGAGAACACATTTCTGGGGTCAAAAACGGCCAAAACGGGCGTTTAACGGTCAAATTCATAGCGAACGACATCATATTGTCCTGAAATCATAGGGAAACAATCTAATTATTATTCTTGATGTGTACGAGGAGATGTCACATCAATCGGACGTGCAGTTTGCACGGTACGGCTCAATATGTGTTTTTTAAGTGTTGGGCGCGCTTCATAAACGCGCGTGGGGGGTCCAAACTGGCCGAACGAAGTTGTAATGGACTAAAATTAGACAAAAACAACAAGTGAGTGAATTTTAAAGTGTTCGGGATGACGGCACGTCAATCGGAGGTGTCGTGTGCCCGCGGTGACCGAGAACGCACTTCTGGTGTCATAAACGGCCAAAACGGGCGTTTAACAGTCAAATTCATAGCGAACGACATCAGATTGACCTAAAATCATAGGAAAATAATATAATCATTATCTTTGACGTTTAAAAGTAGATGGAACATCAATTGAACATGCGTTTTGCACGGTACGGCTCAATATTCATTTTTTAAGTGTTGGGCGCGCTTCACAAACTCGCGTGGGGGGTCCAAACCTACTGAACGATGTCAGAATGGAATGAAATCAGATGAAAACAACAGGTGAACGAATTTTGAAGTGTTCACGTAGACTTCAAGTCAATCGGAGGTGTTGTGTGCCCGCGGTGACAGAGAACGCACTTCTGGTGTCAAAAACGGCCAAAACGGACGTTTAACGATCAAATTCATATCGGACGACATCAGATTGACTTCAATCATAGGAAAATAATCTAATTATTATTCTTGACATGTAAGAGGAGACGGAACATCAATCAGACATGCAGTGTTCACGGTACGGCTAAATATGTGTTTTTTAAGTGTTGAGCGTGCTTCATAAACACGCATGGGGGGTCCAAACCAGCCGAACGAAGTTGGAATTTCCTGAAATCAGATGACAACAATTGTTGAGTGAATTGTGAAGTGTTCGGGTAGACATCACATCAATCAGAGGTGCCATGTGCCTGCGGTGACCGAGAACACACTTCTGGTGCCATAAACGGCCAAAACGGGTGTTTAACTGTCAAATTCATAGCAGACGACACCATATTGACCTGAAATCACAGGGAAAAAATATAATTATTATTCGTGATGTGTAAGAGGAGACGAAACTTCAATCAGACGTGTGGTTTGTGTGGTATGGATCAATATGCGGTTTTTAAGTGTTGGGTGCGTTTCATAAACGCGTGTGGGGGGTCCAAACAGGACGAACGACGTCATAATGGCCTGAAATCAGATGAAAAAAATAGGTGAGTGAATTTTGAAGTAGTTGGGTAGACAACACGTCAATCGGAGGTGTCGTGTGCCCGCGGTGACTGAGAACGTACTTCTGGTGTCATAAACGGCCAAAATGGGAGATTAACGATCAAATTCATAATGGACGACATCGGATTGACCTAAAATCATAGGGAAACAATCTAATTATTATTCGTGGCATGTATGAGGAGACAGAACATCAATCAAACATGCGGTTTGTGTGGTATGGCTCAATATGTGTTTTTTATGTGTTGGGCGCGCTTCATAAATGCGTGTGAGGGGGTCTAAACTAGAAGAATGAAGTTGGAATGGCCTGAAATCAGACTACAACAATGGGTGAGTGAATTGTGAAGTGGTCGGTCAGACGACACGTCAATCTGAGGTGTAGTGTGCCCGCGGTGACTGAGAACGCACTTCTGGTGTCATAAACGGCCAAAACGGGCGTTTAACGGTCAAATTCATAGAAGAAGACATCATATTTACCTGAAATCACAGATAAACAATCTAATTATTATTTTTGACATGTACGAGGAGACGGCATGTCAATCGGACATGCAGTTTGTGCAGTACAACTCAATATGTGTTTTTTAAGTGTTGGGCGTGCTTCATAAACGCACGTGGGGGGGTTAAAACTGGCCGAATGATGTCAGAATGGTCTGAAATCAGATGAAAACAATGGGTGAGTGAATTGTGAAGTGTTTTGGCAGACGGCATGTCAATCAGAGGTGTCGTGTGACCACGGTGACCAAGAACACACTTCTAGTGTCATAAACAGCCAAAACGGGCATTTAACGGTCAAATTCATAGTGAATGACATCAGATTGACCTAAAATCATAGGTCAACAATATAATTATTATTCTTGATGTGTAAGAGGAGACATCACATCAATCGGATGTGCAGTTTGCACGGTACGGCTCAATATGTGTTTTTTAAGTGTTGGGCGTGCTTCATAAACGCGTGTGGGGGGTCCAAACCATTCGAACTAATTCAGAATGGCCTGAAATTAGACGAAAACAATGGGTGAGTGAATTGTGAAGTGGTCGGGTAGACATCACATCAATCGGAGGTGTCGTGTGCCCGCGGTGACCGAGAACTCACTTCTAGTGTCATAAACGACCAAAATGGGCATTTAACGGTCAAATTCATAGCAAACGACATCATATTGACCAGAAATCACAGGGAAACAATATAATTATTATTTTTCACAAGTACGAGGAGACTTAACATCAATTGGACATGCGGTTTGCACGGTATGGCTCAATATGTGTTTTTTAAGTGTTGGGCGCGCTTCATAAACGCGCGTGGGGGGTCGAAACCAGCAGAATGATGTTAGAATGACCTGAAATCAGATGACAGCAACAATTGAGTAAATTTTTAAGTGGTCGGGTAGACAGCATGTCAATCGGAGGTGTCGTGTTCCCACAGTGACCAAGAACGCACTTCTGGTGTCATAAACGGCCAAAACAGGTTTTTAATGGTCAAATTCAAAGAGGACGACATCATATTAACCTAAAATCATAGGGAAACAATCTAATTATTATTTGTGATGTGTACGAGGATATGGAACATCAATCAGATGTGTGGTTTTCACGGTACGGCTCAATATGCGTTTTTTTAGTGTTGGGCGCACTTCATAAACGTGCGTGGGGGGGTCCAAACCAGCCAAATGAAATCGGAATGGCCTAAAATCAGACCAAAACAACGAGTGAGTGAATTTTGAAGTGTTCTGGTAGAAAACATGTCAATTGGAGGTGATGTGTGCTCGTGGTGACCAGGAACGCACTTCTGGTGTTATAAACGGCCAAATGCATAGCGAACGACATCAGATTGACCTGAAATCACAGGGCAAAAATCTAATTAGAACCATAGAATTAACAATTTTAAATTTTTAAAATGGTAATAAAAATTATGAATATATTTTGAATATCCAATACTTTTGATCTGTTACAATAAGTTTGAATTGAAATATGTTAATTTGTTTCAATTATTTGTTCATAGGTTTTATTTAGTACTAATTTTGTTATTAAATTTTGTTATGCAGTTATATTTGATGATGGATGTGGATCTTGGAATATGACTGATGAGATTTATGTGGGTATATTTTATTGTATTATTGATATTTATTTTTAAAAAAAATTAAAACCTATACCAGCCTCCATTTGGCGGTCGCTGATAGCAACAGTGACGGGCCAAAAGCGGCCACCGTTTGGTGGACGCTAGGCGGCCGCTATAGACCTTTAGCGACGGATTTTGGTGGCCGATAAAGGTCATGATTGTACTGGTGACATTTTCTTAGAAATATGTAGGCCATATGACACTGGAACCAATCACCTCTTGGATTGTTCCATACTAAATCTCTTTAGTATCTGGTCAATATATGTACCCTGACTTAGTCCAAGCAGCCTCTTGGATCTATCACGAATGATCTCGATCCCTAGAATGTAGGATGATTCACCCAAGTCCTTCATGGAGAAACACTTGTTCAACCAGTCCTTAACTGACTGTAAGAATGGTACATCATTTCCAATAAGCAATATGTCATCAACATATACTACTAGGATAATGACTGCATTTCCATTAAACTGATTGTAAACACATGGCTCACATTCATTCTTAATGAAACCAAATTCCTTTATGGCTTCATCAAATCAAATGTTCCATGACCTGGATGCTTGCTTTAATCCATAAATGGATTTCTGCAACTTACAAACCCGTTTGGCTTCACCTAGTTTCACAAAACCTTCTGGTTGTGTCATATAGACATCTTCCTGAAGGTTCCCGTTAAGGAATGTTGTTTTGACATTCATTTTCCAAATCTCATAGTCACGGTAAGCTACTATGGAAAATATGATTCTTATGGAAACTGGCGATAAGGTTTCATCATAGTCAATTCCTTAACATTTTATGAATCCTTTAGCCACTAACCTTGCTTTATAGGTGCTAACTTGACCTTCCATGTCCAGTTTTCTCTTGAATACCCATTTTCATCTAATAGGATTTACATCAACTGGCTCATCGACCAAAACCCAGACTTGGTTCTGATACATGGAATCCATCTCAAAATTCATAGCTTCTATCCATCTCACAACTTCTGATATTAATACTGCTTCCTTGTAGGAGAGAGCTTCATCATTGTCCAATAATAATGATTCACCATCCTCGATGACTAGGAAACCAAATCTCTCTGGTTCCCTTACCTCTCTTGAGATCCTACACAGTACTTATGTTTCTGGAACCTCTTCCATGAGGACCTGTGGAACTTGTTCCTCTACCAACTCTTGTGTATCTTGAGCATCCACTTCATCGAAATCAATCTTGCCCCCACTATCCTTTTTGAGGATATGCTCCCTCTCAAGAAAGACGGCTTGTCTTACGACAGTCACTTTCTTGTCTGAAGGGTTATATAGGTAATATCCTTTAGTTTCCTTAGGATATCCTATAAAGATACACTTTATTCCCCGGGGTGCTAGTTTGTTGTCTGGGAAAGCCTTAACAAATGCCTCTCATCCCCGTACACGTGTGTGTGAAAAAATGGGTTTCTTTTCATTCCATAACTCAGAGGTAATTCCATTTGCCGCCTTAGTTGGTACTAAGTTTAATGTGTATGTTGCATTATGTAATGCATATCCCCAAAAGGATAATTGAATATCTACGTGACTCATCATCGACCTCACCATGTCTAACAAGGTGTGGTTCCTCCTTTCATTAACACCATTCCACTTTGGTGTATAAGGAGGAGTGAGTTGAGATAGAATCCCATACTCCCGTAGAAGATCGATGAACTCTTGGTTCAGATATTCTCCACCTCAATCCAATAAAAGCTTCTTTATCTTCTTACCAAGATGATTCTCTACTTCATTCTTGAATTCCTTAAATTTATCTAAGGATTCTGACTTACACCTCATTAAGTAGACATATCCATATCTACTCAAATCATCAGTAAAAGTAATGAAGTAAGAATATTCACCTCTATCTTCTACTGGAAATGGTCCACACACATCCGTGTGAACCAATCCTAGAAGCTCTGTTGCCCTTTCACCCTATCCACCGAAAGGCGGCTTGGTCATTTTACCTTGTAAACAAGCATGACATCTATTAAGTGGTTTTAGCTCAGTAGAGTCTAAATAATCATCTTGGTAGAGCTTTGTTAAGCGCTTCTCATTTACATGACCAAGACGGTGATGCCACAACTGGGTAATGTATGAGCCATGTGAGTTTGTTTCGTTATCGATTATCAACACCTGGTTTTCATAATTTAATACATACAACCATTATTTAAATGTGTCATACCATAACATACGTTGTTCTTATAAAAGAAGCAACCCTTATTTCCAAACTTGAAAATAAATCCATCCATATCCAAACATGATACATAAATTATGTTTTTGGTAACACTAGGCACATAATAACAGTTATATAAAATCAAAATCATCCTAGTTGGCAATGAGAGGTGGTAATCACCAATGGTTAATGCAGCCAGCCTCGCGCCATTGGCAGCTCAAAGATCCACCTCTCCTCTGGCAATCTTTCTGAATCTACTTTGTTCTTTCATTTGAATACATATGTGATCCCCACAAGCTTTATCTAATGCCCAATGTGTAGAAATGGAAAGATTACACTCGATAACGAACACACCTTTAGCATCCCTATGCTTCTAGGTGCAGTTCCTCTTCCAGTGGCCTTGCTTGCCACATGAAAAACATACCACCTCTTGTTCCTTGCCCTACCTCTAGATCTTCCCCTTCTTTGAGGGATGGTGCTTGGGGGCTTCAGACTATTTATAAGTCCTTGGCCCCTTTGCCTTGTACTTCCTTTTCTTATTCACCATAAGGACTGCGGGTTTGTCACACCCCATGTCCTTATCTAACTGGAAAATTAAGGTCAGAATTTTTGATAGACTCTTATCATTGTTGCTCATGTTATAGTTGACAATAAAGCTATAGAAGGTCTTGGGCAGTGATGATAGGATGAGATCTGTATGCAAATCATACGGGAACTTAATCCCAAAGATTTCCAAGCATTCAATGTAGCCAATAAGCTTGATTACATGAGGCCCAGCTGGCACAGACTCTCCAAGCTTAGTTGTAAACAAAGCGTTGGAGATCTCATATCTCTATTGTCTCACCTTCTCTTGGTAGAGATCCTTAAGGTGAGACATCATGTTATACGCTTCCATGTTTTCATGTTGCTTTAAGAGATCATTATACATGGTCGATAGCATGAAACATTGGACATTTGTGGAATCATCCATATGTTTCATATAGAGATATAGTTCCTCATCACTGACCTCTTTTCTAGGCGCAACTGGAACAGGCTCTTCCAGCACATACAATTTCCTCTCGTGGTGAAGGATGACTCATAAACGCCTCTGCCACTCTTGGAAATTGGTGCCGGTGAGAAAGTTTTCCTTCTCAAGTATGGTTTTCAATGATATTTTTTAAGTCATTTTTCTTGTCATTTCTAAAAATTAATATGAAAAAAGGTTTTTTACTTTATTATGATAAAACTGAGACAAATAAATAAATTAATACTTATTAGTCTCCCACTATTTTATCAAAATTCAATGGACCTCACCATTGATTTCAGAATATTTTGTTTCCTGAATATTCTAGTGGCAAGGATCCATATTTCCCTTCACATTACCCCAACTAGGTTTGGTCAAGTAACTTGAAGGGTTTTAGGTAGGCATTCTAAATGCCAACTGCATTAACTCGTAGCTCCTTGATCCGTTGTGTGGACTCCCCAATCTTGAAATCCTTTTATTTTGGATTTCCTCAACCTTTGCCTCTTGGTCACACCAAGTCCTATTTTGGCAGTCAACCCTTGATGAAAACCAAGTCAATTCAACCCAAAACCTTGAATTAGAATTCCCTGATAATTGAAAGCACCCCAATTAGGGTTGGTCAAGCACTTTGAACTATGGTTCGATTCTAACCAAGATTATGGATGGTTATACTGACTTAATGTTTCTTTGAGGGATTTTATCCTTATACATAAATTTCCATTTTATTATATTTGATTACATGCTTGTTAATATTAAATAGGATATACTTAAGTGATTAACCATGTCTATGATAATATTTTAGGCATAAGTCGGTCTTATTTTAGTTCCATCTTTCATGCTTGTTTAATTCATTAATTGTGTGATCGTGACAACACACCCACAATAAATAAACCATGAAACCGAAATAAATAAAATAAATGGTATGATCATGAGCTTATTCTATTAGTTAGTTTATCTAGTGGTTGATAAACTAACCCTATACCTAGGGGAGAAACACCTTGAACCTTTTGGGTTCGTGTTTACAGCTTTCCACCTGTCCACCTTTGTATCTCCTTGGATTGGTTTCACCTTGGCTCCTAACTTGAGCCGCCTCCACTAGATTGGGAGCTCCATCCATTACATATGCTTTTATCTCACACGCAGTTGATGGTTAAAATGGGGTTTTACATAAAAGAAACCTTGGGCATGTAGGCCCTACATATTAATGAGGATAAGGCTCACAGGCCAACAAATTTAATTTAAATAAATAAATTAAATGAAACCATTCACATACAAATGTCTTGGTCCAGCTCATGATCATCCATGCATGCAACGATATTTACACATAAATAAAACTAGTATTCAATTCTTTAATCATTATTGTTTAAGATAAATCACGTTCGAATCAATTAATTATCTTTAATTAATCAATCCTTTTATCTTAAACCCTTTTCTAAATTTCCTTGAGATTCTCATCCATCATAATTTTAAACAAATAAATTCATTTAAAATTATCTTTATACATAACTTGTACCTTGGAGGAAACCCGGTGAATTCCCGTTCATAACTACTCAATGAGTAGAAATTAACATTACAGATGTTAAATTAAATACATATATATAAAACACCTATCACGTATTGTGCCTTAGCTTTACGCCTACACTATGGTACACGTCTCAAGGGTTTGTATAGTATAATAATAAAATTTAATAAATCTGTGTAATTTGGATGAGTACATGACATGTAGTTCCAACTACACGGTGTGTACTTTTGTTCATCGTCCATCTGAAGTACATGCCCGGGGACATGGCGTGTAGATGTACTTCAGAATTTTTTTGGAGTACAGAGCGTGTTCAGTGGTGTTGGTCGGAGTGGATACTCAAGAGGGGGTGAATTGAGTTCCAATTAAAAAATTTTGTTTAAAATATTTATATTGCAATCCCCTAATTTAAATAACAAGCTAAACTGTAGTGAATTTTTAATACAGTAAAGGTTCAGTTAGGTTCTCAAGAGATTGATTAGTTCTCAGTTAATCTAATATAAAGATTAGATTAGCTTTTGAAAATAACCTACTAGTTTACAATAAATACATAAACTTTCTAGTTTAACTATCAGAGTAACTTTAAAATAGATTTATATTTAAAGTACTTAGTAGCAGAATAAAGAGAATAGTTTAAACTAAAATAAGATGCACAATAGATTTAACCAAGAGGTTCAGTATCAAGCTCAGACTTAGTCCTCTCAAACAGTTTATATAAAACTTTGATCCACACCCTGGATTGGGGTTTACAACAGTACTCAGACTGTTCAGGTCCTCAGACCTCTACCATAGTTCTACATGGTAAAGCAGAAATAACAACAGCTCACAGGCTGTCCAGGTCCCTAAACCTCTACCACTATCCACAGTGGGATACAAGAGTGTAAGGGAAAGATTGAGTGAGGATTTATAAATCCTCCAGTTCATCTTAGGAGTGAGTGTGTGTTCAAATAGAGAGAAGCACACACTACTCGTAATGTAGAGAAAAGGATGATCACAGTCGAGCAATAAAATAGAGATGAGTTTAAAATGCTCTTGTGTGATGTTAATGCAGTTCTGGACTCCTTTTGATTGAAGCAGATGAAGCTTTTATTCCTTCTCTGGAAGTTGTGTGGAAAACAGAGTGTCACGGTTCTTCTTGTGTTCTCCGTGAAGTTCAGTCGAGTGAAGATGTTCTTTAGACTTCAAATATGCCTTGTGTGTTCAGCCATGTCAAGTTTCATGCAGTGTGAATTTCTTCTGAAACTTCATCCAATTATGTTCTTTGTTCTTGTCCTCACTACCTTACTTTTTGTTTCTGTATTGCGTGCGATGATTCTTGGTCACACTTCGATTTTAACTTGAAATTCACATGTTGGAGCCGACAGGTTTCATGTGTTCTATACCTCGTACCTCATACTGTCTGATGATATGTCTACAATGAAACATTAATTATGTAAGTGCATTAAAGTAATAAAATATGACCATTAGAAATTAAATTGAAATACGACAGAATAGTTTAAGAAACGGTGTCACAGTAAGTCGTGAAAACAGTGTCTCTTTCACACGGTGTTTAGGTTGATCACGGTGTCTGAGTGTCACAGTGTCTTGTTCATGGTGTATGGATTCACGGTGTCTTGTTCACGATGTATGGCTTCACGGTGTCTTGTTCATGGTGTCTGGCTTCATGGTGTCTTGCTTCATGGTGTCTGGCTTCATGGTGTCTTGCTTCACAATGCCTGGCTTCACAGTGTTTGGCTTCACAGTGTCTGGCTTCACGGTGCCAGAAATACATAGCCAGTGGCAGACTCACGGCGTCTTAGAATTTCCAAAGTAACTATGTGTAGACTTAAATAAAGATGATAATATAAAGGATTAGAATTAAGCATTTGTTAAAGAAGGTATTCTGAGAGTAGATTAAAGATATTATAAAGTAAGTAAACTGAATAGAGAGCAATTAAGATCTTGCATGGCTCTTCTTAAAGCATGAGAAAACTTTAGATATAAATACACATGATCTAGATTGAATAAGATTTAGAATCATTAATACATGATTAAATAAGATTTGTGATCATTAAAACATGATTAAAACATGCAGATTCCAACAATATCCCCCTTTTTGATGATCACAAATCATATATAGTTAAAGAGTATATAGGATTCAACTATAAAGATAAATTGCTAACATAATATATAGAAACTTCTCCCCCTTTTGGGATTATCAAAAAGATAAACTAAGAGAGGTCAAAGAGGTTCACATTCCATTAACAACAAATAATTGATAGTACAAAAAAAATCAATACACAAACAATAGCGTCCCTATCAAAAAGAGTAAACATTGTTCTTCTTCATGGGTTGTCCTTCTCTTTGCCTTTTGCAGTAGCAGAAGAGGAAGCCATAGGGGCAGTGTTTGAGATAGAAGAAGGCAGAGATGCGGTTGATAAAGAGGGTAAAGGAAGGCCTTCAAATACTAAGGGAGCCAAGGTAGGAGCAATAGAAGATCTAGGCAGTTGCTGATCAAGAATCACAGGCCTGATCTAACTGAGTGCTTGGCCGACAGACATGGTGGTTGAGGCTAGGGAAGAGGTGAAGGTAGGCAGCCCCTGGTCTGAGAGGTGCAGTCGCTGGAGCAACAATAGTTTTACTTTGAACATGAATATAGGGCTAGAGGAGTTTGATAAAATTGTTAATGATATCTCCACCATAATGCATGAATTTATCAAAATCTTCCTTGTTCTTCATAAACTTGTCCAACAAATGAGTAAACTCTGTGAGTTTTTGGACTTGGTTCTTGAAATCTTGAGTCACTGGAGGAATCCGCAGATTTTCTACAAGGTACTTGAAATTGTTTGTCATATCGGTCTTGGAGAAAATTATGTTGAAGTAGAAATCCACTTTATTGGCAATCTCTTGCTGAGCATCATTAGAAATTTTGGAGTGGATTTGTACTAAGTAAATAATTTTATCACTATTTTTTATTACTTCAGATAAAGAAGTCACATTAAAGCCACTGAAGATATTATGAATCTCTTCTTTAACTACAGATATGAGAAGATCACTGTCCAGGGAGGGTTTAGAGGATTGACTAGATGCTTTGACAACCATGGTCAAGGATTTTAGTTGATTCATCACCTTTTTAAGACATCCGGTGTACTCATCGGTGAGTTTATTGAGGTTGGAAACAAGCTCTTTCATTTCCTTCACAATTTTCTTGTTCCTTTCAGCAATCTTTTCATCTAAGGATGCAAGATAAGGTTGAATCTAAGACACACCAACTTGTGGGATTTGAGGAGCAGCATGTTCTATAGGAGGAGAAACAGATTCAGATCTCAAATGCAGCTCTCTCTGCATGTCTTAAACCATACTTCTTAGGGACTGAACTTCATTACTGATCAGCCTATTTTCAACTCTTACCTCTTGAATCTCATGGAGCATCTTAGGTTGTATTTTCCAAATAATATTTTCCAATAATAGTGAGGAATCTCTCTCACTTAAATTTGTCATAGGAAGAGGTTGGGTATTCATGAGTTTCTGAACTCCAGATAAGAGAGTATCTCCAAATTTCTTCAGATTATCCTTACTCACAAAGGATGGTTGTTCAGATAAGGGATCAGGAGTAGGAACTAGTACAGGTTCATGTTCCTTCTTAGGTGCAAATTTTTAGATTGATTTCAACTGAAATAGGGAGGAAATATCAAGCCCGGTTGCTATAACCTGCTGAGACTCATTCACATCATAAAAACTAGGAAATTTGTACTGAATGTCTGCAAGACTTAACTCAGTTAGATGTGAGGCTTCAACAGACTCAAGATTCGGGGTTTTCTCCCCCTCAACAGGTGCTTCCTTCTCAAGATTGAGAGGCTTAAAAGCTTGGTCTAAATCCACAGACTCAGCTCTAAGTTCCTCACTCATTTATTATCTATCCAGCTAAAAATCTAGTTCCATTCGTTCCTCAGCAGAAGGTATGATTTCAGGAACAGATTGTTCCAAAGGTAGTTCCTCAAGATTGACCTCTTGCAGAAGAGGTACCTCTTCCACTATAGGCTCTTCTACTGTAGGCTATTCTAAGTCATGATTTTTTTAATCTTTGGAAATTGATTCTGTTACAGCCTCGATTTGAGTTTCCAAACTAACAACTTCTTTAGGAGTAGGAACTTCTTCTTCAAGAACTTCATGAGAAACAGTATTTCTATCTTCCTCAACAACAACAACCTCCTTAGGTGGCACTTCAGCCTCTTCTTCTTCTTCTTCAGGATACTCAACAAGCTCATCTAGTTCTAAACTAGGATCAAAAATGTCTTTCAGCCTTGAGGGATAATCCACAGGATTGAATTTCTCATAAACCTTATCATTGTCTTCCACCCATTCCTTTTTCCAAGTATTCTAGTTTATCTTCATTATTTTGATAGTATCTTTTGAGAGGCAGTACTCATAGTCCATAATAACTTCCTCATTAGGTCCAACCACACCTTTTGCAAGAAGCATGGCTGATATAAGCCGAGAGTAGAATAGATAAGTTGACTTGGATGTGACTTTGATCAACTCACACATGTGGTGTATGATATACTTGCACAGGTTGATCTTATGTCCATTTTTCATGAGGTGAATCAAAAACACATCTTAATATTTTGACACAGAAAAATCACCTTTTCTTGGACTTAACAAATTTTGTACAAACTTAAACAGAAGCCTTGTTTCTCCATCTAATTCAGCAGTGATGGCTCTTCTTTGAGTTCCATTTCCAGTTAGGGTTTTCAGGGAATCTTCTAAATCAAAGAAATCAGTTGACGATGGAGATCCTCTTTGATAATCATCAAAAATTCCCTCATGAGGTATCTTAAGGCATGCAGCCCATAACCTCAAAGAGAATGAGCATCTTTGGACGTTTACCCAGCTTCTTATAAAATAAATCTCACCAGAATCAAATGAGAACTGTACGTACTGGTAAAACTGAGCCACTAACCTGGGATAGATGGGTATATCCTCCTTAGAGAACCATTCTAACCAACCTTTTTGTTCTAAAACTTTCAGTACTAGTAACTTACTAGACAGAAGCTACTTGGGGAAAATTTATTTCTCAGGTACAACACTACGGTTTACCCGATTCGGATTTAAAGGCCCTTCATGTGTTAGTTTAGGTGCAATCTTCTTCTTCTTTGAGCTATGCTTCTTGGGTGTCGATGATGACAGATGTTTCATTCTTGGCAGTCACTGATGGTTCGAGTGAGATAAAGGTTGAAAGGATGAATAAGGGTTCGAAAAGAGTAGGTAGAAGAAACCTTGAGTGAATAATTAAGTGATACTTTGTTTTATCATTTAGGAATACCAAACGTTGCTAAAATAAAAACGCGGGAAACATAAAAGAGGTGAAATAATAATTACCATGATACAGGTTTAAAGAAAAACATAAAGATTTTTTTATAGTGAGACCGTGAGTGATCATTATGGTGAGACAGTGAGCGGTCGTTACGGTGAGGCAGTAAACAAGTTTCACAGTGAGACCATGAGTGAGATTTTCAGTGCAGGTTACGGTGAGACAGTAAACGTCAGACTGTAATTACAAAATTCTAATGGTGAGACAGCAAACATACAAATTTATGGTGAGACAGTAAACATGAGAGACAGTAACTAAGAAACCGTAATCATTAAATAGTAAAGTATAACACTGCAAGATATCGCACAGTAAGACCTGAAACAGTAACAAGCAAGGTCTCTATTTGAGATTTATCATGCCTAGTTCATGTATGATGTAGTCTATTCTCTCATAATTTAATGGTTTAGTGAATATATCATCAAGTTGATATTCAGTACCAATTAATTCCAAAGTTATATCACCTTTTTGATAATGATCTCTTAAAAACTGATGTCTTACATCAATATGCTTTTTCCTAGAATGTGAAACAGGATTCTTTGAGATGTTAATAGCACTTGTGTTGTCACAATTTATAGGTACATGTCTGAATTGATATCCATAATCTATTAATGTGTGTTTCATCTACAAAATTTGTGAACAACAACTGCCAGTAGCTTTGTATTCAACTTCTACAGTAGATAATGCAACAGAATTTTGTTTCTTAGTACACCATAATACTAGTGACTTGCCTAAAAGGTGACATGTTCCAAAGGTGCTTTTTCTATCTAACTTACAGCCACTGAAGTCAGCATCAGAATAACTAACTAACTCAAATGTTTTTCCTTTAGGATAAAACAGTCCTAGATTGGATGTATGCTTGAGGTATTTGAAAATTATCTTTACAGCATTTAGATGAGATTTCTTAGGGTTTTCATGAAAATGAGCACACGTACACACACTAAACATAATGTCAGAACGACTAGAAGTTAAGTAAAGTAAACTTCCAATCATTCCTCTATAAGTGGTTTGATCAACAAATTTTCTATCTTCATAAAGATCCAACTTACAAGTGGTGCTCATGGGAGTGTCACTACTTTTAGTGTTATCCAATCCAAAAAAATTTATAAGATTCTTTGTATAATTACTCTGATTTAAAATAATACCATTTTCATTTTGAAAAACTTGAAATCCAAGAAAATATTTGAGTTCTCCCATTAAACTCATTTCAAATTAATTTTTCATAATTTTAGAAAAATCAACACATAAATAATTTCTCTAAGATCCAAAAATAATGTCATCTACATAAATTTGAACAACTAAAACATCATTAGAAATTCATTTTATAAAAATATTAGGATCAGCTATTCCTTTTGTAAATCCTTTGGAAATATGAAAAGTACTTAATCTGTCATACCAAGCTCTTGGAGCTTGATTTAAACCATATAAATCTTTTTATAGTTTAAAAATATGATTTGTAAAATGTGGGTTTGTAAATCCAGGGGTTGTTCAACAAAAACATCCTCAGCTATATACCCATTTAAGAATGAAATCTTAACATCCATTTGATATAGTTTTAAATTCAGATGTGCAGTATAGGCAAGCAGGATTCTGATGGATTCAAGTATAGCTACCAGAGAAAAGGTCTCTTCATAGTCAATTCCTTCTTCTTGACTATATCCTTGTGCAACAAGTCTAGCCTTGTTTCTAACTATGTTACCAGCTTCATCAACTTTATTCCTAAAAACCCACTTAGTGCCTATGGTCAAAGTGTCCTTAGGTCTGTCTACTAATTCCCAGACTTTATTTATTTCAAATTGATTTAATTCTTCTTGCATATCCATCACCCAAAATTCATCATTGATAGCATCATTGATATTTTTAGGTTCAAGCTGTGAAAGAAAAGCTTGATGTTCAACCTGATTTCTTAGAGAAGCTCTAGTTTGTGTCCCTCTATCTAAATCTACTAATGTAGCATCTAAAGGATGGGTTTTAAGGGTCCTAATGGGTCTAGAAAAGATAGGTCTAGAGATTTCAGGTTCATTTACAGGTTCAGGTTCAACAGAAGCAGATTATGGAACATTATCAGAACTGGTTGTCTTAACAACAGGTTCACTGTTTTTGTCATTAGGGTCTAGAATGGACATATCTTCTTCAAGATTTTCAAGATGGGTCTTAGGTTCATGTGGATCAGTTTCATCAAATTTTATGTGTACAGATTCTTCCACACATTTGTTTCTGTTATTGAATACTCTATAGGCTTAACTTGATATTGAGTAACCTAGGAAAATTCCTTCATCACTTTTGGAAGCAAATTTGTCAAGATTATCTTTAGTATTAAGGATAAAGACTTTGCAACCAAAAACTCTAAAGTAGTTAACCTTAGGTTTCCTACTGTTCCAAAGCTCATAAGAGGTCTTTTTAAGAATTGTTCTAATCAAGAATCTATTGATAATGTAACAAGTTGTATTAACAGCTTCATCCCAAAAGTAAATTGGTAAATCATATTCATTGAGCATTGTCCTAGAAATCTCTTGAAGAGCCCTATTTCTTATTTCTACTACACCATTCTGTTGAGGTGTCCTAAGAGAAGAGAAGTTGTGACTATAGCCATTATGTGAGAAATAAGATTCAAACTCTTGATTTTCAAATTCACGACCATGATCGCTTCTCAAGGTCTTGATCCTAAGTCCATTAAGGTTTTCTATAGACTTGGAATATTTAATAAAGTAAGAACAGGCTTCACTTTTTTGAGCTAGAAAATATACCCAAGTGTACCTAGAAAAATCATCTACAAGAACATAGAAATAGTTCTTCCCATATAAGCTAGAAACTCTAGATGGTCCAAATAAATCCATGTGAACCAACTTGAGAGGTTGAGAAGTAGAAAATTCTTTCTTTGATTTGAAGGAAACTTTATGTTGCTTACCCTTTTGATAGGGATTAAAAACTTTGTTAGTTGGGAATTCAAGTTTAGGTAGGTCTCTAACTAAGTTCTTCCTAGTCAGTTTTCTAAGTGAGTGTATATTACAGTGTCCTAATCTTCTATGCCAAAGCCAAGATTCTTTATGAAAGGCATTTAAACAGGTAATATTTTGCTTAGCTAAAGAATTCAAATCTATAGCATAAACATTTTCATTTCTCAGTGTAGTAAATACCAGATCACTTTTATAATCAAACACACTGCAAGCATCATTTTCAAAGTTAACATTGAAACCATCATCACACAATTGATAAATTCTTAACAAATTATACTTTAGTACATCAACAAATAAAACTTTAGATATTAATATTGAATCAGTGTTACCAATCTGGCCTAAGCCGACGATCTTTTCTTTTGAGTTATCCACAAAGGTGACATATCCTCCATCAAATTTGATTAAGTTTTTAAAACATGAAAAGTATCCTGTCATATGCCTTGAGCATCCACTATCCAAGTACCATGTCTTTCTACAGGAAATTTTTAAGCAGGTTTCCTAAAACAAAATTTTAGATAGAAAATGATTTTGGTACCCAGATTTTCTTGGGTCCAGGTAGGTCATAAAGCAGAACTTTTGGTACCAAAATTTGTCTAATGGGTTTCATATAATCAGTAGTTTTAAAAGATTTTGAAAGATAAAATTTGTTTGATCTATAACTCTGTGAGTAGCTGGTTGAGACATAAGAATTTACAGAACTGGAACTAGCAGCATACTGTCCAGATTTTGGAATAAATCTATTCTTTGTAATCTGTCTTTTTCCAGGATGATAGCCTAAACCAGTAGTATATTTTGGTGCTACTTATTTTCCCAGCATTTTTATAAGAGTGTCCTTTACATTAGTAAATTTTTCTAAATCTTTCCTGAGTTTCTCATTAGATAATTTCAGTTCAGTATTCTCTTTGAGTAGTTGAGAATTCTTTTCCTTTTCTACTTCTAGTATAGATTTGACAGTGCTAGTTAAATCATGTTGTTTCTTTAGGGATTTATACTTGTATTTCAGCTCATTGCAGGTATCCTCTAGCATGTTACAATATTCAAATAATTCTTCACTAGACATGTTTTCATAATCCGAATCAGAATTATCTCTAGAATAATAAGAGTTTAAAGAAGAAGTATCCAATGTTACCTCAGATGTGTTTGTCATGAAACACATATTATCTTTTTGAGATTTTTCATCCAGAGTAGAATAAGAATCACTTGAACTATCTTCTGAATCACTCTAGGTTTCTTTCATAGATTTATTGTATTTGTTGTCCTTGTACTCATATTTATTCTTGTACTTTAACATCATACAGTCAGCTTTCACATGTCCTTTCCTCTTGTATTCATAGCAGATTATGTAATCAATTTTATCAGTCCTTTTTCAATCCTTCTTCCAATGACCTTTATTGTCATACTTTCCCTTGTAGTTGGATTTTCTAAAAAACTTCTTTTTTTATAAAACTTCTTAAATCGTCTGGATATCTGATCCATTTTAGAATCACTGTCAGATGCACTCTCTTCACTACTATAATTATCACTTGCAGCTTGAATTTTCTCTTTGTCCTTGATTTTTGAAGCAGAGGTCTTGAAGGCTACTGATTTCTTTCTTAGTTCGTCATCTTCTTCTTTGTTTACTTTCAATTCTTCTTCATACATCATCAACTTGGCAATCAGCTTCTTTACAGGTAGCATGCCAATGTCACATGATTCTCTTATTGAAACCGATGTGTCTCTCCATCTTTCTGGTAGACATCTGAGTATTCTCATGATTTTATCTTTTGCTGGAACAGCTTTTCCTAGTGATATCATTGTATTAACTATCTCATTAAACCTGAGATACATATTAGAAATAGATTCATCAGATTTCATTTTAAATTATCATACTTAACGGTGTATGTATTTAGTCTCATTTCTTTAACATTGGTTGTTCCCTCATGGGAAACAGCCAGAGTATCCCATATTTTATAAGCAGTCTTACAAGCAGATATTCGATTAAATTGTTCATCTCCTAAGGCACAATACAGGGCATTCATTGCTTTAAAATTATTATTGTAAGTAGCTTTAGTAGGTTCATCCCAAGTAGTTCTAACAGTTTCTGGAATCTTATACTGAGTCTCTATAGCAGTCCAAATGTCAAATCCCATACTTTCTAAATAAATTTTCATTTTGATTTTCCATTGGGCATAATTTACACCATTAAAGAAGGGTGTCATGTTCGTAGATACATCTTATAATCTATTATCCATAATAAGATTTTAGCAAATATATTTAAAGAGATAAAATTTATAAATAACAGAAATTTTGAGATCTTTACAATACAACTAAAATCACAGTTGAAAACTTTTCACAAACATGGTTTGAAAAACTTTTAACAAACCTCGGATACCAAATGTTGGTCGGAGTGGATACTCAAGAGGGGGGTGAATTGAGTTCCAATTAAAAATTTCTGTTTAAAATATTTATATTTAAATCCCCTAATTTAAATAACAAGATAAACTGTAGTGAATTTATAATACAGTAAATGTTCAGTTAGGTTCTCAAGAGATTGATTAGTTCTCAGTTAATCTAATATGAAGATTAGATTAGATTTTGAAACTAACCTACTGGTTTATAATAAATATAAACACTTTCTAGTTTAACTATCAAAGTAACTTTAAAATCGATTTATATTTAAAGTACTTGGCAGCGGAATAAATAGAATAGTTTAAACTAAAATAAGATGCACAACAGATTTAACCAAGAGGTTCGGTCTCAATCTGAGACTTAGTCCTCTCAAATATTTTATATAAAACTTTGATCCACACCCTATATTGGGGTTTACAATAGTACTCAGACTATCCAGGTCCTCAGACCTCTACCACAGTTCTACATAGGAGGGGTCTTTCTTTGTTGTTTGATCTAGTTCTTTGAATTTTGGACCGTTGGGGTTCGGTTTGATGTCTCAAGTCTTTGAAGTCATGTTTCTTGGTTTCTCACTTTTTCCTTAAAAGTGTTTCTTTAATAAAAAAAAATTAATTTTCAGTCAGTCACAGGCTATCCAGGCCTTCAGGCCTCTACCACTATCCACAGTGGGATACAAGAGTGTAAGGGAAAGATTTAGTAAGGATTTAGAAATCCTCCAGTTCAGCTTAGGAGTCAGTGTGTGTTCAAACAGAGAGAAGCACACACTGCTCATAATGTAGAGAAAAGGTTGATCACAGTCGAGCAATAAAATAGAAATGAGTTTAGAATGATCTTGTGTGATGCTAATGCAGTTTTGGACTCCTTTTTATTGAAGCAGATGAAGCTTTGAGTCCTTCTCTGGAAGTTGTGTGGAAAACAGAGTGTTGTGATTCTGCTTTTTTTCTCCGTGAAGTTCAGTCGAGTGAAGATGTTCTTTATACTTCAAATATTCTTTGTGTGTCTAGCCATATCAAGTTGCATGCAGTGTGCCTTTATTCTAAAACTTCCTCCAAGTATGTTCTTCATTCTTGTCCTCACTGCCTTACTTTTTGTTTCTGTATTGCACGCGATGATTCTTGGCCACACTTTGCTTTTAACTTGGAATGCACATGTTGGAGCCGACAGGTTGCATGTGTTATGTACCTCATACCTCATACTGTCTGATGATATGTCTACAATGAAACATTAATTATGTCAGTGCATTAAAGTCATCAAATATGACTGTTATAAATTAAATTGAAAGATGACAGAATAGTTTAAGAAATGGTGTCACAGAAATTCATAGAAACGGTGTCTCCTTCACACGGTGTCTAGGTTGATCACAGTTTCTGAGTGTCACGGTGTCTTATTCATGGTGTATGGCTTCACAGTGTCTTGTTCACGGTGTCTGTCTTCATGGTGTCTTGCTTCACAGTTTTTGGCTTCACGGTGTCTTGCTTCACGGTGCCTGGCATCACAGTGTCTGGCTTCACGGTGCCAGAAATACATAGCCAGTGGCAGACTCACGGTGTCTTAGACTTTCCAAAGTAACTATGTGCATACTTAAATAAAGATGATAATGAAAAGGATTAGACTTAAGCATTTTTTTAAAGAAGGTATTCTGAGAGTAGATTAATGATAGTATAAAGTAAGTAAACTGAATATAGAGCAATTAAGATCTTGCATGGCTCTTCTTAAAGCATGAGAAAACTTTAGATATAAATACACATGATCAAGATTGAATAAGATTTAGAATCATTAATACATGATTATATAAGATTTGTGATCATTAAAACATGATTAAAACATGAGGAGTCCAACAAGCGGGACACACGTCGTGTAGTATCCGCGTTACACGGTTTCCAGTCGGGCAAGCCGTGTACGGGGTACACAGTCCAACCCTGACCCAAAAGGACTACACGCCATGTTCAGTGGACCACATGACGTGTAATCCGAAAATCGTGTGCCACCTGTTCTTGTTCAACACACGGTGTCATTTAAGACTTAGAAATACTCCAATACACGACCTGATTTGGCGGACCAGTCCGATGCATTGAACCTAGACTACACGGCGTGTACTGTCGAATACGCGTCGTGTCTTCTGGTGTTGTACGACCAGGAATGTTTGGCACCTCCGGATGAGATCCTCTAATTTATTTTAATCAAAATTAAAAGAAAAAAATGTTTCTGTAAGGTGAACGAGAAACGAGAGAGGAGGAACAGATCTTGATATTCAGATTTAAAGAACGATTAACTTGAATTGAAACAACTAAATTATTAAATGCATAAATGTCCAACGAAAAACTAAATAATTATAATCAATGATATGACCCCTCTGATACTACTTGTAGGTTCAAGACGCAGTGGAAGCGTGTTGGAGGGTGTACCCAATGTTAATTTTAGCTTTAACAACGATCAATCCGAGATCCGTCATGATAATAAAACGTCAGATCTTCAGAATAGAACAAAAAACGAAAAAGAAAAGAGGGGAGTCTCGAAATCATAAATAGGATCATCATATGTTGGTTATAATTAATTTAATTAATTGACAAGAATTTCCTTGATGAAATTCTTTCTTCGTTGATGTTTCTGGTCATGATTTGATGCGATCCATCGTTGTGTCGTAGAATCCAAGTGTAGGATTTCTCTAGAGGTGATCCACACGTGCTCCACGTATCTCTAGACATCGCCGAAGGGATCTTCGGGTGCTAGCACGAAAGAGCATTCGCTTGCAATGTCCGCCTTCGATCACCTTGATCCAGTGGAGGAGGATCTCTCTCTCGTAGCTTGAGAGCGTTCTTGGTGGAAAAACAATTCTCTCTTGGCTTGAGATCTTTTTTCTAGATCTGTTGTGCACAACCACAAAAATGGATAGGCTAATGAGATATATATAATTGGGATTTTTAATTACATAGAATAATAAAATGAATTAATTACTCGAAAGTATTTATTCATTTCATTTAATTCTTAGTAATACCTCATGTCCAATAATAACAGTTGACTATTATTTTTACCTGACATGCAGCCAGTGAATTACACCTAATATTATTTAATTAAATAATTATTATTATTTCTCATAAATTCCCAGAAAAAATACACGGCGTGTACTTTTGTTTTTCATTTTTCTTTATTTCATCCACCACATTTATTAGACCTTGAATAATAGCTATTTATTTCTAAAATAAATATCAATGCATTACTCGTTAATAAATATATTATTTCACCCACAATATATTCTCTCGAATAACTAGTGTCGAAATAAATGCAACCAAACATTCTTAAATAATTATTAAACCACAATCGGGAATAATCTTTATTCAACTTGTTAAATTAATATTAAAATGAGATACTTGGACACACTTAGTGTGTGACCCTTTAGGCCTCTTTCTTAGTGGCATTAGGCGGAGCCTGCCTAAAGTCCAAGGTTAGCGTCTAGAAACATGCTAAGGCACCCATAGAGAAAGAAGTTAACGCCGCAATGACATGTCACCTCCTATGAATGCTTATCGTGTAATATAATCTCTTTGTCTCGATATCTCAAATCCAGCAGGTTGCATGCTAGTGATATCATCCCATGTGCTCGATTATTCTTTCTTTGACTTTTCGGAATTGAACTTGTTCATTCCTCACCATGGCCATGGATTTATTTAGGCTATATCAATTCCATCAAACGGTATGAGATATCTACTTCCGTTATGGAACAGAAGGGACAAATTCTTTCTCGCATTATCTATTAATGCAGTATCACTCGTGACACACCCAATGTATCATACCTCGCTGCGAACAGTGTGTCGTCACAATTTTCGTCAATACATCTAAGTGCGCGAGTTGTAATACCCATTAATAATAATCGTAAAGTCTAAGGACCAATACACACGTCCACAGATAGGAACATCCATTGACACTATGAAATATGGATTTCTTACTGGCGGGTCTCGTTCTCATAATATCCTCATAGATATTACCAAGGGCGTACACCATGAGATGGTGCATCAAAGTTTTATGAGTCATCACCCCTAATGGGCTATATTATTTGTGTCCCTAAAATAACATCATCCGGTCATAGAACATATATTCAAGGACAGTGTTATGGCACTTCCGAGTTCTCATCATAGCAGGGATCCACTATGACCCTTTAATACAATAGCTATCCTTAGGACCTTATCACATGCATTGTCACGCAGAAGAATAATCAAGATGTGATAAGATATTTATTAATGAATAAAGTAAAAAGTAGTTGGTTCTAGACCATCAACTCCAACAAAAACTTGGCGAAGAGGATGACATCCCTATGGTCGAGGAGGACGAGTAGCTTATCATAGCATGAATACTAGAGCTAGGGAAAATTGATTTCAATTGGCATGTTTGTGGAACTTTGATGTGTTTTTATCCCTCTTTCTTTACTTTTATTTAATAAAGGGGTCTTTGCGGCTCAATCTTTTCAAAAAACACACACACACACACACCACACACCTGAATGGCCCGAAGGCCTTATTTTTATTTTATTTTGAATAATCCCTATTTTTAAGAGTTGAATGAGAACCCTTACATAACCCGTAGGCCCAATGCACATGGCTCATACATGACCCAATACATGACCTTAAAGGCCCAAGACCTGACACACTTGAAACAGTCCCTCCCCTACATCTTCATCTTGGAGGTGCCTAACTCCCCATCTCGCATGGCCGATCGGGTAGCATTGCCCCTTGCAGAGCAGCACAGTGTCTGGTCCCGATGACAGTTGTCATACCCTCTCATTCTTCCAATCTGATTAGCTCTGCTCTGGTGGTTGCTATTTTTTGCTCTGAATCCTCATCTGGGTCTGCTTTTGTGTGGTTTGCCCTTCTTTGGTCTTTTTCTGTAGCTTGAAAGCCCGACGGCCCGAAGGAAATTGGTGGCCCTGTGACCCTACAACCCGAAGGCCCTGTGACCCGAAGGCCCCGAGACCTGTAGGCCCAAACCACACACACACCACACACATGTGCCAAGAAGACATGCCATATCCCCCAAGGAATAGTCCACCCATCAAGTCTTATTTATTCAGTACATGACTCGAAGGCCCAGTAGGCATGAAACTCATTACATGACCCAAAGACCATAATCAGCGTCATGCGTGCATCATACTGTCTACATCATGTTTGTGTCATCGTCTGCCTGCGGAAATTCGCTCCCACCCGGATTTGAACCCGGATCTGATACAAGATTACAGGGAGCCTTTACCAATCGGGTAAGCTCCCAACTGCAAAATAAATATTTGTATTTATTTATTAATATTTTTATATATTTATAAATATAATCATTTAATTATATATATTTATAAATATGTATACATTTATTTGTAATTAAAAATTATAATAAATATATATAGATTTATAGTTATAATTATAAATATATATATATTTAAATAATTATAAAATTATAACAAATATATTTATAATTTTATAAATATATATAATTAATATATTAATTATAATTTTATAATTATTTAAATATATCTATATTTTTTTAGAATTATAATTATAACTATTTGTATTTATTTATAAATATTTGTATATAAATATTTATAATTAATATATTTATTATAATTTTATAATTATTTAAATATATCTATATTTATTTAGAATTATAATTATAATTATTTGTATTTATTTATAAATATTTGTATATATTTATAAATATATACATATTTAATTATATATATTTATAACTTTATAGGTATAATAAATATATTTATTTAATTGCACCCCCAAGCACCTAATATATGTAATAAATATATTTATTATAATTTTATAATTATTTACATATATATATTTATAATTATAACTATAAGTTAATATATTTATTGTAATTTTATAATTATATATATATAGTTATAATTATAATTACAAATAAATATGTCTAAAAAGTATATATATATAGAATTAAAATTTTATAATTATAAATATATTGAATATATTTATTATTTAAATATATTTGTTGAATTTTATAAGTACCTTTGAGAACATAATAGATTCATGGGTATATCATGAATGAACCACATCCTAGTAAAGTATAAATAATAAAAAACGAGTCATCACATCTGAACATGAATAATAATAAGGGTATATTGTATAAATGAGCATTCATGATGAATACAGAACATATATGTGCGCCAATTATACTCAGATATTAATATATTTATTGATCAAATTCATTGGAAACATACATTTATTTAAATATATATTTATTTCTTTACAATTATAATTATAAATATATACATTTAAAAAGTATTTATATATATTTATAAATATAACAAATATATTTATTATTTAATGAAATTTATTATAATCTTATAATTATCTAAATATATATGTATTTAATTATAATCTTAGAAATACCTTTTTAAACATTATATATATATATATTTGAATTATTAAAAAATATATATTAATTATAACATGCGTTTTTTATTTAATGTATACAAATAAACATTATTTTTGAATATAAATATAATAACTGTATATAAATTAATAACATTTTTTATTAGAAACTTTTATCACCGTTTTTAGTTACCATAAAGGTCCTATTTTTATTAGTGATTTCTGTTTAGCGTTGATAAGTCGGCACATCCTTTATTCGGATCTGTGTTAGTGAAAACTTTATTTTCACCAACCTAATGAAGAAGAGAATCACAAATCCATAGGAAGAGACTCTCAAGAATCTTTCGAGAGTCTAAATGTCAAATTTTAAGATATTATTACAGTATTGTTTTTGGGATGTTTTTGCATTATTAATGGTGAAATCATTTTTTGAGGAGAAATGATAAAGGGGTGGAAGGACAGAGTCATTTATTTTTATATTTAACTTTGAATTTATCTTATTTTTTATTTGAAAGAATTATGGGGAATTTCAAACCCATTTTGATGAGTTCTAAAACTCAATTGTCAATTGGGATGAGTGATCGTGAATAAACAATTATGATGGAGAAAATGGGACAATCTGATAAAATCGACAATGATAAAGGTATATAAATGACAATGATAAGGAAATCAGTAAATTAATAGCACCTTTACTTTACATTAAAAACAGTGAGTTGACGCGGAAAGATGGACCGGTATTCTTAAATCGAGAAGGCACGTTTACATTTAATGAAACATGTTGTCCGATCATGGATCGTTGTCCTGATTCGGGACATGCACCTTCCGTATTGACCAACATCTATTCTCCTCTGCACTACTGTATAAAGCCTACCACTCCCCCGCTTCCGCACACACCACTCATTGCTTTCTTCTGGTTTCTCCATCTTCTTCATCTCAAACCGCAACCATGGCTGCTTTTGGGTCGCTCCCCGGAACCCGCCCTCCCTTTCTCCAACGCCATTGGGCTCCAAAGCCCCGCCATTCCGGCAGAAAACAGGTCACTCATCTCTGCTCAATATGGGCAGATGGACAGGGGAAGACGACAAGAAGGATCGATCATGGGCGGAGGGTTGGTGTGTCCCCATCTCCAGGGGGAAACCCACATACTCCATTGCTGGACATCATAAATCATCCCGTCCATTTGAAGAACCTCACCACCAACGTAAACCTTCCCACCAACTTCTCTCATGCGCACGTTCTTTTGGTCGATCTCTCGTTGTTGCCTCCACACTTCACTGTCTCTGGTTGTATTTCAGGATCTACAGCAACTGGCGGATGAACTCCGATCAGACATTATCCATTCCGTGTCCCAAACCGGCGGCCATCTGAGTTCAAACTTGGGGGTCGTCGACCTCACCGTGGCCCTCCACCATGTTTTCAACACCCCCGAAGACAAAATCATCTGGGACGTAGGCCACCAGGTTTGATGTTCAGTCCCATTCAAATGTTCTTCTTATAAACTTTTTCCCCTGTCTTGCCCGATTGAAACGCGCCCTCAATTTTGCAGGCATACCCGCATAAAATCCTTACCGGAAGGCGGTCCAGGATGCACACCCTCAGAAAAACATCGGGCCTTGCCGGCTTTCCCAAGAGGAGCGAGAGCGTCCATGATGCCTTTGGCGTCGGCCATAGCTCTACCAGCATCTCCGCGGGGCTCGGTCAGTATTCTCAACATATCTACACCTTGAATCAACGGATGAAACTATACATCATTATGCGTCTTCTGTGTTTTTAAATGGGCAGGCATGGCTGTCGCCAGAGATATTCTCCGGAAGAGGAATCACGTGATTTCGGTGATCGGAGACGGCGCAATGACCGCCGGCCAAGCGTATGAAGCCATGAACAACGCAGGCTCCCACGACACCAACCTGATCGTGATATTGAACGACAACAAGCAAGTCTCCTTGCCCACTGCCACCGTGGAGGGTCCTGCAACTCCCGTCGGGGCCCTCAGCAGAGCTCTCACCAAACTCCAGTCCAGCACTAAACTACGCAAACTTCGCCAGACTGCAAAGGTACCAACAGAAAGACACCTGATTCAACATGCTTTGATTTCTTATTATGCTAACTTTTACGTTTCTCACAGAACGTCACGAAGCAGATCGGAGAGAAAGCGCACGAAGTTGCAGCCAGGGTCGACGATCTCGCCAAGGGCCTGATCAAGGGCTCTGGATCCACTCTGTTCGAGGAGTTGGGATTCTATTATATCGGTCCGGTGGACGGTCACTGCATCGAGGATTTAGTGGGCGTTTTGCAAAAGGTGAAGGCGACGCCGGCGCGGGGCCCGGTTCTGATACACGTCGTGACGGAGAAGGGTAAGGGGTATCCGCCGGCGGAGGCCGCCGCCGATAAAATGCACGGTGAGGAATCTCTTGCTCGACACATATTCCTAATTTTTCCTGCTTCTGATCCTTTTTCATCCCCTCACACAGGGGTGGTGAGGTTTGACACGAAGACGGGAACGCAGTTCAAGCCCAAATCCCCGACGCTGTCCCACACCCAGTACTTCGCCGAATCTCTGATTAAGGAGGCCGAGAACGACGACAGGATCGTGGCCATTCACGCGGCCATGGGCGGCGGGACGGGCCTCAATTACTTCCACAGACGGTTTCCCGATCGGTGTTTCGACGTCGGGATCGCCGAGCAGCACGCCGTCTCCTTCGCCGCCGGTTTGGCGACGGAGGGGCTCAAGCCCTTTTGCGCCATTTACTCCACGTTCCTGCAGCGTGCTTACGATCAGGCAATTTAAATGCATCCATGGCTCCTACATTAATCAACCTTTAACTGTCTCTCTAACTGACTTTGATTATATGAACGCGAAACCTGAAGGTGGCTCACGACGTGGATCTTCAAAAACTTCCGGTCCGATTTGCACTGGATCGTGCCGGACTGGTCGGCGCGGACGGACCCACCCACTGTGGAGCCTTCGACGTGACGTACATGGCCTGCCTGCCCAACATGGTAGTGATGGCTCCCTCCGACGAAGCGGAGCTCATGCACATGGTGGCCACTGCAGCCGCCATTGATGACAGGCCCAGCTGCTTCAGATTCCCCAGGGGCAACGGGGTGGGCGCGGCTCTCCCCCCTGACAGCAAAGGAACCCCGCTTGAGGTTGGGAAAGGGAGGGTGTTGATCGAAGGTGATAGAGCCGCTTTGCTGGGATTTGGATCGAGCGTCCACCAATGCTTGAAGGCCGCAAGCACGCTCAAGGAATCATGGGGTATATCTGTGACGGTTGCCGATGCAAGGTTCTGCAAACCCTTGGATGCGGATCTGATTCGAAGATTGGCTAAAGAACATGAGATACTCATCACTGTGGAGGAAGGCGCCGTTGGGGGCTTTGGGTCTCATGTGGCCCATTTTATGAGCTTAACCGGACTTCTAGATGGGCCTCTAAAAGTAAGTAATATATGTTTTATATCAAATTTGATTTTTTTTTGATTCTCATTGATAATTTATAAACTAATTGATATTGTATCACATGTGGTGTTTATTTGCAGTTAAGGCCAATTACTCTTCCAGATAGATACATAGATCATGGATCACTGCAAGATCAAATCGAAGCAGCTGGACTCTCTTTAACCCATATTAGTGCAACAGTGCTTTCTCTTATGGGGATTCGAGAAGGAATATTCAAACGTAGTTGAATTGATCACAAGGATCAACAAATTTGTCACATGGTTTTTGTATAGATGTGTGCAATGTGCAATTGTGTGTGTGTATGTATGTGTGACCCATGAGATCTTTTATATTTGAATTTTCTATCCTCACCCAGTCGAAACCTCAACCTCTATAACCTTGTATACTCAAACTTGGTGTCTAATTATAAGTGTACCTAAAGAAAAAATACAAATTCCAACCTTTATCATTCACCTGATGCCTTAAAAATTGTAGGAATCATCCACCAAAGCCATATTCCAAACATTTACGTCTCCTAAACCTTAACCAAACCTAAACAAACCAATCTAGGAAAATTTTACCCAAAAGAACCTCTTTTTAAAAAACACGTCATTGTCCACACAAGGTTAAATGAACCAAAAAAATCTCAACCCAATCCCTTTTAAATTTATATTAAAAACAAAATCAAAATCTTCTTTACAAAACATTTAGAAAATGAATCACATACTTTAATCCTCACGATAGGAATTTGGGAAAAATCCTAGTGAAAATTTTCTTACACCACTAAAAAATCCATGAAGAGGACCACTGATACTAATTTGACCAAGTCACCCCCAAAAAACCATTTAAAATTCTATATGGGCATTATATAGTATCAGGACAAAATAATATCATCCCAATTCATGGGGAAAGATAAATTGAATTTAGAAAACATGGGATCAATAATCACAGTGATATCACATGGATGTAAAATCATCAAATAAACAAGATATTCATTAATATAAAATCATACCAAACTCCTATGAGTCCATAAGAACCTATATCAACAATTACCACCACCAGGGTTCCGGCTCGCAATGGGTTGGCCCCGCGCTCGATTCCAGTCCTCTCGTACTAGGGCGATTTCCGTTCTCATGACCCCATGATAGATAGGAACCGAACTGTCTCACGACGTTCTAAACCCAACTCACATACCACTGTTTTCAATCGGCGAACAACCGAACCCTTGGGACCTCCGCCCCAGGAGGTGATGAGTCGACATCGAGGTGCCAAACGAAACCGTCGATGCGAGCTCTTGGGTTTCATCAGCCTGTTATCCCCGGCGTACCTGTGATCCGTTTCGTGAGCGCCCAACCACACGGAACTGCTCGGTTCACTATGACCGACAGCTCAGATTACCTTTTGAATTGTCTGTCCCTGCTCAAGTTGTGCCATCTTGCAGTCAGGCGTTGAACACCAATACGCACCCAGTAGAGTTGGGTGTCTTTGGCCATTGCGCACCACCCGTTACTCTTTAGGAGGCATCCGCCCTATATAAACTACCGAACTCGCTCTGTTCCCAAGACTTGAACTTGAATTGAATGAATAAGCTGGTGAACCAAGGTATCATCCTATATCGGTCACAATTACAACTGTCATGACCATATAGAGATCATACCCACATATAAAGTCCACCAAGACCACCACTATATAGAGATGATACTCTCTATTTCAGGATGCCCCGTGACCGTATCGGAGTAGTGGGCAACCTTGAAACAAGGGGGATGAATGGCCGAACCGCTTTCCGCACCTATCCATGAATCGTCTGGAGCCTTCTGTGGATATGGCCTTAATACTTCATATATATAAGTACCAGGTTGTGCCTATAGTGGAACTGGTGAGTCTCAACTATTAGAATATATTAGTCACTCATGAGGTTAGAGCATTGGGCATTGACCAAACGAGTGACTAGGTGGAGCGGTGGCGGTAGGAGACCAGATCACTACTACCATCCTACGAGGCATTCGACTGTCTTGCTCACAGCGAAACGAATAGTCAAGGTGCACGGGGTCTTACCGTCTAGCCGTGGGGAGCTCGGCATCTGAACCGAGAGTTCATTTTCACTGGATTCCATTTCGGAGATAGCTGGGCAGTCGTGACACCATTCATGCAGGTCGCTACTTATACGACAAGGCATTTCGCTACCTTCAGACAGTTAGGGTTACTGCCTCCATTTACCACTAGGTCGATACGGCTGGGTGCCCTCCGCTCGGTACCCAACTGCATCGGCCTTGCAGCACCGGGCACGTGTCAACAGTCGCTACCTTGCTCCCCACCTGTTGGATGCATGGACCAGAGGTGATCCAATGAGATAGGTCTATCCTCAGTACTCTACTCTAACAGAATAGTTACAAAACTGGTGGTTCAAGCGCTTGCCGAGTTCCTTCCAAATGGGTTGCTCACGCGCCAAATAGTATACTCTACTGGTGCACCTGTGTCGGTTGTTGGTACGATCATCTGTTTTCCGGATTGATTTGACTCGTCCACTCATAGTTGTTTCTAGTTTATACTTTCCATAGCCCAACCACTTCCACCATCAACACTGACAGAACGGTTGGAGTGGATGTGATTCTCACCTTTCGGTGCCCATTGCGCAACTCAACCCCCAACTACTATATGTATATGTATATGTATATGTATATGTATATGTATATGTATATGTATATGTATATGTATATGTATATGTATATGTATATGTATATGTATATGTATATGTATATGTATATGTATATGTATATGTATATGTATATGTATATGTATATGTATATGTATATGTATATGTATATGCGATTCAGATGTGCTATATGCCCAATTCCAACAATGCTGAACAGCTCAGGTACTCTTCTAATAGTGAACTACCGAAGAGTACCTGATCTATCCAGGCACCCAACCATTTCATGGGGAATCATCAGTACTCTTCTAATAGTCTATCAACACTATTAGAAGAGTACTGATGACCTCCACCCTGTGCCATTGCGGCACATGGTCAGTACTCTTCTAATAGTGAACTACCATGGAAGGGTCAGGACTTGATTGGTATTTAGCATATAAAGTCCACATATAAAGTCCACCACTAACCAGTACTTCAACCTTATGGTCATGTTCATCGGTGTTTCACTGTCAGTCAAATAGACCTCTCACTCTCGAGTACCCCCATCGGCAAAAGGAGAGCTAAGGGACCGATTCACTCAACACTTCCGACCACCTGTTGAAACCCTGATCTACTGCTAGTGCTCCCTGTGGAAACATGATTGAAATAGTATACTCATGTCAGCATTCTCTCTTCTGAGCAAACCCCAGGCGTAGTAGCCAAGGCCCTACCATATATCAACAGAACGTCCCGCTACTGACAGCACCATCGTTGTCGTATCCTGGAATACATTCAGTATCTGACTATCTAGATGATACGGAGGGAGGACCATGATGGAATCTTCTCGTCGCTTCGGTGCACCAATTATAGACCCGTGACATTGTCAGTTCGAACTCGCCCTTGACCAGTGAGCTATGACACTTTCGATCATCCGTATGGTTGCTTCCAAGCCGACCGCCTGAACCAGCTCCGATACCCCCACTTCCTTGCACACTAAGATAGTTTCTTGGGGACCTTAGCTGACGATCTGAGCTCTTTCCCTCTAGACAGTGGATCTTGGCACCGCACCGTCTGTCTTGTACCACTGATACCAGGCCAGTATTCGAATAGAGTACCCATGGAGTCGAACACCTCCTAGAATCACATATCCATTGCCAATGCCAACGCACCAGCACCCTCTACCTCGGGCCATTTTGATTGTAGGTACGCACTACTGAAATAGATTTCGCGGAAAACCAGCTATCCCCGATCTCGGTTGGCCTATCACCCCTAGCCACCAGTCGTCCCAGTATTTTGCCACATACTTGGGCTTGGTCCGCCACTTCCAACTAGCAAGTGACCACCTGCCTATGGCTAGCTCGATTGGTTTTGAGTCCAAAGGCATCACATCCCAATGGATAGTATCGCCATTACCTAGTAGCTCTAGCCACATTTCCCATTGACTCGCTAACCCATCATGCAAAAGGTACGCCGTTTGGAATCGAGTGAGTGACCAACCACTCCAATCGAGCCAGACCATAAGGTTGAAGTACCGGCCGCTGCTATGCTACTCGCTTCTCCGACTGTCCGAACAACATCGGAATTGGGGTTCTATTTCACTCCCTTCGGAATGTGGTGGGTGCTCTTTCAAATGCCCCTCACGGTACTCGTTGGGCTATCAGTGTCATGGATGAATCTGGTATGTCAACCATTACAGAGGGTGGTTCCCCGTGTTGCTGCAGGTTGTCATGGACAATACAGAATTCGAACACGCCGCGTACTACTTATTGAGGCTCCACTCTCAATGGTCAGGACGAATGTCAGGGCTTTCACCTTCGTGGGCAGATCATTCCAAACCGTTCAAACCGCACTCGAATCATCACCCCTCAGTACTCTACTCTAATAGTCATCAGTACTCTACTCTAATAGGGGGGACAGTCGTATTCCTTCCGAGCACAGTCACTGCAATTCCATTAGCCTGGTACTGAACCCTTATGGTCTTGCTATTTGAGCTGCCAAATGCCGGACCCGTAGGACGATAGGTGCCCACAGACTGGTGGATTCCTACTAGCCGCATGAGCCCACTCACCCCATGGTGCTCGCTCGCCTCTACTTCCATGTTCTCGGTTGATTGAGTGGATGGATCTAGTCAGATGTTTCCGTTCGCTCCGATCTGTGCCCCCATTTCCATCGCCAACGACTCCCGCACCCATTCGATTGACCCTTGGACGTCCCGTTTCATGGTAGCTGGATCAACCCATCACCTCCATCCCAATCCATCCTACCCAGTCACCGCTAGCTATGCTTGGCTTCCGCCCCCCACTATAGGTGGATGATGTGGTGGTTGGATGTTTCGCTTCGAGATTTCTCACCCATGCCAGCAGTGCATGCCCCATTCCCCATTCCGTATTCCTGATGACCACATGGAACTCGTTTGGTTTGAGTCCTATGTTGAACCATCCACTCATATGCTGACCAATGACCCATTTGCAGCCAAAACATGTTAGGATCTCGCTACACAATCATTCATTATCATGAAACAAGAATAAGATACTATAAAATCATAATCAAGAATCACATCCAAGAAAAACTAATATTTTAAAAAACACGTCATTGTCCACACAAGGTTAAATGAACCAAAAAAATCTCAACCCAATCCCTTTTAAATTTATATTAAAAACAAAAACAAAATCTTCTTTACAAAACATTTAGAAAATGAATCACATACTTTCATCCTCACGATAGGAATTTGGGAAAAATCCCAGTGAAAATTTTCTTTAGGAAACCCCATATTCATTTAAAAAAAAATTATTTTAAAACCATCACCCAAAACCATTCCATTCACCTTCAAATTCCATTTAATATATTTCCTTACACTGCTAAAAAATCCATGAAGAGGACCACTGATACTAATTTGACCAAGTCACCCCCCAAAAACCATTTAAAATTCTATGTGGGCATTATATAGTATCAGGACAAAATAATATCATCCCAATTAATGGGGAAAGATAAATTGAATTTAGAAAACATGGGATCAATAATCACAGTGATATCACATGGATGTAAAATCATCAAATAAACAAGATATTCAGTAATATAAAATCCACCCACCTCAATCAATGATCTGTAAATAGATACAAATCTCATACCAAACTCCTATGAGTCCATAAGAACCTATATCAACAATGAATACCATAAAATTTTAAAAAGTATTATTCAAAACAAAAAACCCATTATTGTATAACCAATAATAAACACACAAGGAGGTATAATAGTTTCATGACCACAAACAACAAGATGAGGTCCATTGATGACACACACATGGTCCTATGCCACAAAAATCCCAAATTTATATACCATAATCAATGGTTAATTAAAAATAATTTTAAAAAATACCTAAATAAATTCATGGAGCAACACACCTCTAGAAGAAATACAAATGAAAACATGAATATATTCTCATGGGACCTCCTATAAAAACCACAACCATGATATGATGGAATCATCTACTTGAAACCCTATACAATAAAATCAAAATAAGATCATAGATAAGTGGAAGAACAATGGGGATAAGTAGAGAGATATTACCTTGAATCCATGCAATTTAAACCTCCTAAACAACCCATATTGAAGGGAGACAAATGGTGAATATTAGAATATCCAAATAGGAATCTCCTTTTTCTTTTGATTAACTGAATTTAAAGGAGACAAATGGTATTCCAAAATAGAACCCCTAAAGAATTAATAATAGGACCATTAAAAAAAATACCCATCATATTAGTCATGAAGGGACCATGATGGTCACATCGTGATGCATCTTCTCCAGGGATATATTGCAGTGAGACCCTTTAGGGCCATGATACAATCACCCTAAAAAAGAGGGGTTGATCCCAAGTAGGTCACTATCACAAACTAGACATTATATTCATGTAGTGACGACATACCCCACAGAGGCCTTACGTCATGACTCCCCACTACCATGTCATGATCCTCTCTAGCTCCAAGTCATCATGCTGTGTCACCCTCTACCACGTTCTGACCCCATGCCTTTACCCAATAAACATGTCATGGAATCCTTTGCTACATTGTGACTAAATTTTTAGATCACTCATATATAATGGTAAACCATTACATATGGTTACCCTTATGTATGGAACTTATTCATTTCCAACAAATCCATGCCTCATGTCATGGCACCACTCTATCATGTTGTGACCTCCTGCACTTATCAAGATGTCACTATGTGGAACCTTCCATTATACCATTACATTACTAGACACTCCAAACATCATGCCATAGTACTCATCATTCATAAAATGATATAGGATCAAGACACTCATTATGATTTGAATCTATGAATCATGACACATAGACCTATATATCACAAAATTTCATCCATCGATACTCAAGAACTCACTATATGTGATCTTCCACAAAACTACCACTCCATAAAAATCCCATAAATCATTTATAAAATGCAAGGACCAATAGGTGGAAAATATATTCCCAAGAATTCATAATTCATATAAAAATTCCATATTCTATTGATTTTCTTCCACAGGAATCAAAGAGCATTTATTGGTATGAAATAACAAAAATCTTTAGTTACTCTCTTACATAAAAGTATTCTTCAAGGGTTTCTCTCCACTAAGTAATAGAATCATGTAACAAGCCAGTGTGATATCTAAAATAGGATTCAATTTTAAACCATATTAATACCAAATTGATATGGGAAACATAATCTCAAGGAGAGTGGCATTATAATATGCCTCAATGGTCTCCATATACTATTATTCAATTAGATCTGTCCATTCCCTCATTATTTTCACATATTAAAAAAATTTAACCATTAATTAATGAATAAATTATCCATTATAATAGTAATAATGGATGGATCTAAAGAGTTGGTCATTTCATAACTTATGAAACTAATGAAATTTAAGTGGCTCCTTTATTCAATGAAGGATTTTTATTTAAGGGTGTTCATCAACCACATTTTCATACAATATAGATCATTCACTAACAAAACTAAAATCCATAGCATTTTTTATGTTCATTAACCTTATAGGTTGCATTAATACACTATTTGAAGGATTTGAGGTCCTATTTAAGAATTTAGTGATTCCATTTTAGTTGGTTGATACATTTAGAGATAGAAGTTATTTAATTTCTTATAATAGATCTCTATTATGGAAATGTTTTATGAATGAATTGTATTTATAGTGAGGATTAATTTATTTATATTTTTCATTTCATTTTATTATTTTTTATTGACCATCCACGATCATCATTACTTCTCATGGTGAACAAAATTTACAAATTATTACTATTATTTCTAAAAAAATGCTACATGAGCATTGTATAACTTAAGTGTAAGGACCATACCATAGATACAAGGATCCCTAACATGAATCCTCAATTAGAAATCCAATACTTATAATGAGAATGATTTAATGTAAAGGTAAACACTAAATAAATAGATTTTATTGAATATGAAAATGTTGACTAGAATCACCAGCTAGGTTACTCAATTTAAGGAGGGTTCGATAACATTGATTAACGCACTATACTATAAAGATTGAGTAAGAATCATTGGAATCTCCTTTACTTATTTTGAGTAATAGTAAAACAACATTCCTCTATAGATTAGGGAACAAGCCTGAACCACTCAATACTTTTCATTATTTAGAGGGTTTAATAAAAGGTTTGTTTGGACACAAAAAGTGGTATTAAAGCTTAAGGTTGAAGTGAATTCAGAGGATCAATCCCCAATGAAGGTGTTTAAGAGATCGATTCAATAGGATCATTATTCTAATGATTTAAATTAGTGGGGGTTCATGAGTTATTTAGGAATTTAATCTATTGATAGTAAGGTCTGGGTAGAGGATTTTGAAAAAATGGATTTTGGGTTTTTGAAGATATAAATAGAGGATTTCCTTCTATAAAATAACCTTGATATTTTGTTGATTAGATCCAAGTCATCATTGATGAAAGTTGAATAATTAGAGATAATGAATAAGAAACCAATCATTTTTATGTGGATAACAATTTCCTAAAATATGGTGTACAACATCTTAAAAGTAAAGACAACCTCAAAAATCATGAAAACCTAAAGTGATATGTATGAGAATATAAATACAATGAATAAAGTTTTCTTTATTCATTGGTTGTTCAATATGATAATATTTGAAGGATACTATTTTTTAAATCATATTAATGACTTCAGTAGTTGGACTTAGTGAATGTAACCTTTAGAGACCCAATTTATGAATTTTTGTTACTCTCTTCACTTTCTATGTCATGGGAATTGCATACAATGTAGAATAAAGTGTATGTATGTGACTTGATCTTTAATGAGAAAATCCATTATAAAGAGATTTAGAAATCTCATAGAAATTCATACAATGAGGAATAAAGAGGATATACCACTAGATGTAAAGTTCCCTAGAAGGGGAAAGGAAGGAGGAGTTGGAGCAGGAGTAGCTCGATTGATAGTGCTCCCCTATGTTAGAATTGTGGGAATAAAGAGCACCTCAAGAAATATTTAATTAAATGAAGGGATAAATTCAAAATAAACACCTCTTGAAGTATATTTATGAACCCAAAAATGTAATATAAGAGTAATTTCCACCTAAGTAGCATTGATTTATTGTGATTATGGGTTATTGACTCTTGATTTTCATTCCATGATATATCTGATAGAGGAAGTATGAAATATTATACTTTAGGAAGGTTTTTAATGGTGCATTTTTCATATGAAAATTATCATTAGATAGTGGGAAAAGGATATATTTTTCTCTAGATGACAAATGAAAGAACACTAGATTTTAAGGAAATGATATATATTCTAGGACTATGGAAAAACCTAATTTTCATTAGGATACTCAATGATTTATTTTTCTGTACAAATTTCATAGATGATGTATGTAATATTTCAAATAGACCTATTATCATCAGAAGAGAAGTGAAGGATGGGATTCTCAACTGAATATGTTCAATGGAAGGAGTGATGTATATCAGAGATTTAACTTTAGTGAAGTTATGGTATGACCATTTTAGTCACCCCAGTTAGAAGGAAATAAAAATACCTATTACCAAAGGATTTTTGAAAGTTGGAAGAACTGGGTATGAAACATGTAAGGATTGTGTATTTGGAAAGCAGTGGAAGGTTTCTTTCTAGATGGAAGGGAACAAGCTAAAGCATCAGAATTTGAATCTAATTTAAACAAATATTTGGGGTCCAACATTGATGGGTTATCATGGAGGTATAATCTTTGACATGACATTAATTTATGATTCCATATGAAAAGTGTGGTTTTAATTTATAAGAAAAAGTCTGAGGTGTTTGATAATTTCATCAAATGGATGGCTATGTTGGAGAAAGTGACTAGATGCAAGTTGAAGTTCCTATAATTATCCAATGGTAGAGAGTATAGAATAGGAAGTTTTGAAGGTTCTACTGAAGGAAGGGGATTCCATTTGAGAAGACCTTTTTAAGACATTGAAACAAAATCAAGCTATGAATAGGATGAACTAATAATTAGTAGAGAAGGAAAGGGGTATGCAAATGCACGAAGGGTTCTGAAAGGTGTTTTGGTTGGAAGCTATGAATTATGCATCATACTTAAGAAACTAGAGTCTATCATTTCCAATTAAATAGAAAATTTTAGAGATTTATTTTTATGAAAGTAATATTAATTTAAACCACATTAAATTATTCATAACTCCAGCCTATGTCCATGTTGATTCTAAAGAACTATTAAATATGGAAGCTAAATCTTGAGCATGTTAATTTTTTGGCCATGGTGATGGATAGTTTTGAGTTACACTATGGGAAAATGAAACTTGGAAACTCATTATAAGTAAAAATGTGATCATAAATAAGAATATTATAGGGAAATATTAGAATGAAATAAAAAATTTTGATGGGGGAAAAGTATCATTGGAAGTCAAGGTTCAACTAGATGGATGACCATAAGTTACTGAAGTTATAGTAAATCCAAAAAACATGAAAGGGTCAAAAGCACTATACCATTTGGTGGAGCTACTATATTAAAGGGTCAAAATATAGTGGGGATTCCCATTCTAGATGTATTGTAGTGTTAAAAGACCATAAAATAATGAGTACTAGAAGTTTATAAACCTGAAGTCATAGTATCAGAAGAAGATCGACCGCAAGGATAATTACAAAGATATATTAGGGAGACTCACCCAATATAAATGTATAGTGATACGTATAATTTTATACTTATAAAAGATGATGGATATCCCAATATACTAGAATATTCAAGAGGATTAAAGGAATTATAATAGTGGGGTTTGGCCATGAAATATAAACATGATTCCCTATATGTGTCTGGAATATGGGTGTTGAAATTGTCACATAATGGGATGTAGGTTCTTCAAAACAAATGGGTTTATGAAATGAAGAAAAATGAGAATTGTAGAAGGAGGTACAAGGATAAGATATTTATGAAGTAACTTCAACAAATAAGTGGCATAGATTTCTCATAAATATTTTTTACCACTATTTAAGCACAAAACTATTAAAATGGTGTTGAGTATGGTTACATAAAAAAAACTTTTTATGGAGTAGTTGTTCATGAAGAAAAACTTTCTTCATGGGGAATTAAATGAAAAAAATCTAATAGAGAAAACTATTGGTTTCATGGATTAATAGAACCAATGAGTTGTGTGCAATCTGAAATGAAGTCTTTATGGTTTGAAGTAAGAACCAGGGTGTTGTAATCAGAATTTCAATGATTTATTGATGGAATAGTATATTTTATAGAGAAATAATGATCATTTCTATTAACAAAATGTTTTCGATGATAAGGTTTTCATCATTCTATTTATCTATGTCAATGAGATGCTTATTCTAGGTTTGATGAAGAAAATAATCGATGAGTTTAAGTCTATATTGGATGAAAGTTTCAAGATAAAGGAACTTGGTCTTGTGAAGTGGGTTTTGGTGATGAATATTGTGAAGAACGTAAGTTTTGGTATACTATTACTAATAGAGGTAGATTATATTTATTGGATATTAGATCACTTCATAATAATAGAAGTTAAGCCAGTGTCCACACCCCTGTTTAGACAGTACAAGATTAACAAGATAAGGATAAGTACATGGATAATGTTTTATATGAATCAATAATTAGAAGTTTTATGTATAGAAAGGTGTGTACTCATTCAAAAATTTCACAAGAATTTGGATTCATATTCAGGCTTATATTGAACCCCATAAGAGATCACTGGGAGGGTACGAAGTGGGTTATTTGGTATTTTAATGGTTGTGAGGACTTGACACATTTAATTGGTATAGATGACTCTTTGAGGGGTTATACTAATTTAGAATTTGGTATAGATTTAGATACATCAAATAGAATAATCAGATATATGTTTAATTTTAGTGGAATGAAAGTAATTTGTAATTTTAAGCTTCAACTAGTGGTTTCACTCTTGACAATAGAAGAAGAGTATGTCACATTTACAGAAGAATGGAAGGAGTTGGTGTGGTCTAAGGGGTTATTAGAGGATCTTATAAGAGGTCTGAAAGTTGGAAAAATATTTTGTAACTCACATATCACCATTAAATTATCCTAAAATAATAATTTTTAATCTCAGATGAATCACATTCAGATGAAGTACCACTTCATTTGGAAGTTGTTGGATGAATTGTTTTGGAACTATATAAGATCAAAGGTTTTTGTAATCCTGTAGATATATTGATAAAGGTGGTTTCCAAGAAAGTAATAGGGTAGTTCTATGCCTTAGTAGGGCTTAAAAGACTAGTGTTTTTGGTTGGAAAACCATGCAACTATTTTACTTAAGTTCATTGGAAGTAAAGAAATATATGGAATATGATGGAGGACTATGTAATGGTGAAGCCTCCAATGAATCTCACGTGGGAGATTATTAGAAGTGTGTGAGATTTATTTTCAAATATAGGAAATTAAGACCACCAGAAAAAGAAAAAATATAGTGGCCTTACTTTAAATGATATATGGGTGATGGAATGACTGTATTTAGCATTAATTACCATGATGTATAAGGTATATGGAAAATAAAGTGTTCAAAAAAAAAGAATGTTATAAGTCCAGATCTTCGGTAGATTTGTTGGACATCATATTTGGTTATATAATCATAATGGGAACAGTGCATCAATAAATATAGTTATGATAGTGGGAGTCCTTAATGCTGTATAGGATTGTTCACAATAACTGGATAAGGTAGATGGAGACCAAGGAAGATTAGATAGTGGTAATAAAGAGAAACACAAAATGTGTTACTCTATTTAAGGGGGATGCAATAACATTGGTCAAATCACTATACTATGATGATTGATAAATAATCATTTTAATTTAATTTATCTATTTTGAGTAATAGTAAAGAAGTATTCCCATATAGATTAGGAAAAAATATAGAACTATGTAATCCTTATTGTTCTTATGCATTGTTTTTCATTCAATCATTTCATTCGATAGTATTATATGTGTTATTTTGGTGGTTTTATGTTGCTTCCTAGTGGTTTGGGTGATATTTTATTCTAAGTTATGGGAATCATAACATGGAGTTCATTTCAGTGATTTTTTTTTCATGCATAATGTTTAGGCGGTGTATGTTTTAGTGGGTTGATCAAAAGGTGGCCATGAACCCAATAACTAGGCGATAAAACCATATTTAAACATTTTTTAAAACATTAGGGAATGAACCACTTTTTTATTAAAACAAAGGACCTCTTTTTTTTGGGTAGAGGAGACCCATTACATGGACCGCATGACCATTGGGTATTAAAGTCCATTAAATGGACCTAAAGGCCCATATTTTTTGCCTAAAGGCCCTTTGGTAAATAGTACTACTATAGTACCCATGATGCTATATTACCTGCTACAATAATTCCACCTCTACAGTTTTTTCTACAATTTTCCAGTGTAATAATACTATTACTGCTATAGTTTTTCTACAATACTACTATAGTGCTGCTATAGTGGATTGGGCTCAATGGTTTTTGGCCAACCAACCTTGATGTAGTATTATTGGGTGCCTACCGCCAAGCCAAACCCCAACTAATTTAAACATTGAAACCTAAACTCATTCAATAATCAATAAATAATTTAAGAAATTATTTAATATATTAAAAATAAATTTCTTAATCAATAAGACAATGATCATTCTTATCAAAATAATATAGGATATAGATGAATGATTAAAAGAAAAGATTGAACAAAAATTAAAAATTAAAATAGAATAACTTCAATATTCAATCAAATTTTATTGAAAATCACATAAAAAAGTATCTACCCTCTCACGATTTCAAGAAAACCTAAATATTTATCCATATAAGAAATGAAATAGAGAAATATGATTATTAAACTATAAGGCAGCCACATCCTTTATACTCCTAGAATCTTAAGAAACATTCCATTCCTCTTGATATCGATGAGATCTCAATAGAAGTCCATAATTAGAGTAAAGGCCTCCTTTTATAGAAAAAAATCCACCTAATATGTCATATATATTCTTTATATGAATTTAGTATTTAAATACCTCTTAAATTATCTTTAAATAATGAATGGGATATACCAAATATCTTCCTAAAAAGATATATCACAAATTATAAAAGAATAGAGATTTTAGGTCTTCAAACATTCACTCCCCATTTTTATAGAATAAAGACATGTGTTATATAGTAATATATATATATATATATATATAAAATAAAAATGACATTAATCCTACTTGAAATTTATTTTAATAAATATATTTTTCATATATTTATGAAAAACTATCACACTACAATATGTATAGTATTACAGTGTCAAAATATGGTTCCTTTTTGTCCATTATTCCTTCTTTATTATGGCACAAATTTTTGAGACGCAACACAACAATAAAAATTACTGTGTAAAATACTATCCCATGAAAATGTGTAATTCCTCTAATCATTATCCCCATTTAGTCACACAAAAATCTTTAAGTGTTACTTCAACATTAATATTTTTCATCTTTCATGGTGAAATCTTCAAGCATTATGCTGTAATGTTCACCAAAAAAATCTATCTTCTACCACTCAAGTATCAGAATGTAATGGTATGATTGTTGCAATTTAATTTTCACCTTAATTTTTCAAAATCATATAAAGTTCTCTTATGTATCTCAATGCTTCAAACTACCTTCAAAAAATCAAAAAACATTATGAATTAGATAGGATCAATGCATAAAAACATTAAATACCTTATGAAAAACTACACACATATTTGAGCTATCAACTCTCCCAGCTATTTTTTTGGTTTTTATTTTTTATCTTATATTCACTATATTTTCATATAGAGATGTCCTAAAAAATGATTCAGTTTTATCAGAGTGGGTGGTGGTGAAGATTTAGTAATATGAAGATTGAAAAATAGAATCCAATTTAGAGTATTTATTAAACCAATACTATGGTTTATATAACCATGTCTTCATTTATATAATGTTTCATAAAATATGACGTGGTTTTAGATAAATGATTTAGTTTTTCTTAAAAAAATGATTTGTAAAATCATGATTTTCATAGAGCAGACTACCTAAAAATTATCATGGCTAATGGGAATTATCTTAAAATATAAACAAACCACAACTAATAACATGTCATGATTTAAGGTATAATCCTTGAACACATTATTGTATAAAATGATTTATTCTAGGAAACCATGGTATGGTACAAGGTGTGAAATTCAAAAAATTCTTTATTTGAAATTAATTTTGTAGAAAAATGATCATGGTTATTGGCCATGGTTTTGTTGAATATTTAAAAAATGGGCCTGTGACAAATTAATATGAATTTAGACCATATAAAAAGTTTTTTTGATATAATTTTTCATATAATAAAGTTTTTATATCTCATGATATATTTTAACTATTCATTTATTTTGGAAATCTATATTTAATATTTATGTATATAAATTTTCATAATATATTTAAATTAATGTGTATATATTTCTTCTTATAATTATCATACCATACATATTAGAGTTACAAGAAAGGTATTCTATATTATTTAGTTTCATTCAACTAGGAATATGAAATATTTTTTAGTTATTAATTAAATAATAAAGATTGATTATTATTTATACATATTAGGTGTTATATCTGTATTAAAATTAAGGTCTCTATTTAGTATTTTTATATGGATAGTGGGACTTGTTAGCACAATAAGGAAACTTCAAGAGAGTGTGGAGTAAATATTTTAAAAATATTTTAAAATAGATCCCTCTTCCAAGATTATTGTTTTGGTGATACAAAAAAATGTATTCCCAAAACTAAATAAAATAGAACTGATACAACATAGTTTAAATATAAATGATAGTTCATATTGTGCAATCAATTTGAAATAATTTAATATAAATGCAATTATGAATACAAAACTCAAGTAAATAACGGTAACACAATAACTCTAGTAACTAGGATCCTATGATTAATTTATTACATTGGTTTTAAATAAAAGAGACCACATTACATAGGATCCAACAATTTAGTAGTTTTAGGGGACCATATACATACATGATCCTTACATTACATTCAAAAACATAAATTACATCATAAAAATTCAATGAAAAATTATTATTACCCCAATAATATCCTTAGATCATCCATATTACTCTTCTTGATTTCTTAGTGAAAGGGGAAATAAAATTAAGGTGTGAGATCAGACACTTTGTAAGCAGTAGTGTACAATGAAAGATAACATGGCATAATTAAGGCATAAAAAATCAGGTGATAATAAATAAAAAAATGGATGAAATACAAGCATAATATATCCATGGGAAACATAACAATAAATAATTAAATGAATAATAATAATGGATTACACAATGATGTGATGCATAATGATGTAAATTTTAATCAAAATGTTAATTACTTGGCCAATAAATAAAAACCATACCATCAAGGCCTTGTGCTAAAATATCAAACATGATAGAGAAGAAAATACACAAAATACCTCAAACTATTTGGATTGTGAGACCTACCAATGCTTTGAGGGGATATATAATTCTAGGTCCAAACCATCAAATAATAAGTCTAGTGCATCCATCAAATGGAAGCATTTGGTTAACGATACATATCACAATTTTCCAAATGGAACCCCTTATATAAACATTTATTATTAATCAATACTTGTTCATATAAAAGAAATGGGTATAATAATTATGAAAGTTTCACTAGTAAATTGAATTAAATGGATATATTAGAGAATATAAATCAATATAGTAAGAGTTATAGGATATCTACATTACAAGGGAACGTGTACTTAATAATAGTGTAGTTGGGAAGGATAATTTCATTATATAGGGGTATCAATATGAATCATTTAATGAATAAAATGGATTGAGACCAAAGTAATGATAAAAAAATACCCTATTAGAAGAAATGGAGTTTATGATATTAAAATGGATTATAATGTCCATATAATAAGTGGTAGTGGTACTTTATTATTGAAAATAAAATCATGGACTTATAATAATAAAAAATATCATCTATATATATGAAAATATAAAAGAATTTAAAAGACATTAAAAATAGAAATAAAGATAAAGGTATGGAAATCCTTACCTTTTTGGGTCCCTTACCAAAGCTTGATAATGATATCCTTAGATACTTGAAAGTCTAGAATATTGAAAGATAAATTTAAATAAGGATTTTTTATTCCTTTCCTCACTAAGTTTCTTGAGAAAATCTATTTGGATTGACTTTTGATAGATAAATAGAGATAGAGTTTGAAACCCTTATCCACCCAAGTCTCTTACCAAAGCTACATGATAGGAAAAAATAGAGAAAAAACTTTCTAAATGGTTTTGGAGTGGAGAGTAATGTGAGGATGGGTGGTTATTTATAGTAAATTTGGGATAATTTTTAATTAATTTCTAAGCTTACTCCTAGGACTTTAGGCTGTGGAAAAATAGAAAAATACTGTATTTCCCATGGTTTTAAACTATAGTATTTTAAATTAAGGACATTATTATGTACTTTTATAGGTTCAAGAGGAAAAATAGCTTAAATTATATTATTTTTAGATATTGTAAAGACTTTTATTTACAAGGAATAGTTTTTAAAATTTTAAAATATATTTTAGGATTTGGAAACAACTTTATAGGTATGAAACAATATTTTAATATTTTGAAATAAATTTTTTACTGAATAAAAATATTTTTGGTTGACAACAACTTTATATTATTTACTGAATTATATTTACATAATAATTAATTCACAATTCTTACTATATACACATACTATATTTTACAATTTAACCAAAAAATCATTTCTTTGAAAATTATGAAAAATATATCTTTAGCTAATTTGTACATTCTGATTCTAAATTTTATTTCATTTTTATGAAAATAATATTCTATAATAAGAAAGTTAATTATTAAATAAATATATTCATGTATTTTAGGATTAGGTATTTGGAACCAAAATATTTAAAACTCCATTCTAAGGAATATATATAGTTATATTATTATTCATTAATTAATATGAATTATTAATAATTAACAATTATATCATTACTAAATGATTTTATATAGTTTAATAGACACTTTTATGTAATAAAATTTTATTAATATTAAAATGGTTATATAATGTAACATATTAAGATTTTAAAAATGAAACTCTCTATTCAATGGTGCATAAGATACGTAACATTGAGCTTAAACGAACTACAAAATCCTATTATTTAAATGTGACTGTTATAACCTAACCAATAAATTAGAAGGAATGAAAATTATTAATGAAATTATGAAATATATAATGATCATACTCATTTAAATTATTAATTAATTATTTGTAAATAATCACCCAATTTTTCAGCAAAGTCATTTTATTCTTAAAAAAATACTTTTTCTTAAAAAATTGGCTTTCTTGCATTTTATGAGAGAATATTATTATTAATTTTTTATAATTTGGAAAATTAATTTTATAAAATTAAATTAATTTTTGAAATAATAATATCATGTTTTACTTTCAGTGATTTTTTGTGATTTTTTAGAAAATATTGGGTTTTTAGTGAATAGTGAAAAATACAGATTTTTGTAAAAATGTCATTTCTGTTCAATAAATTAAAAATTAAAAATTAATATTATGTTTTAAATACGGTTTCAAGTAACATAAGTATTATTTATTTATATTTCATCCACTAAAATTATTTTGAATCGATGTTATATTGTATTTTAGAATAGGTTTATTTTTTGGTTTAAAAATGGGATTTTTTTAAAAATCGTTTCAAAGAACATAATGTTTAAAATTTTTAATTAATTAAAATAAAACATAATGGGGAATGTTTTAAATGAAATTTATAAATTATATATCTTAAAATATTAATTTATTTTCATAAAATGAATATTATTAGTCATAGAGTTAACATAAAATCGTTTTTTTCTTAAAAAATAAACTTCTTGAAAATTCTTTTTTTCATCATGTCTGCGAGTTTTGTTTTAAATTTAAATTTTCCAATTTTGTGTATTGAATTTGGTAAAATGGATTATATATTTTTAATCATATTTTCAAAATTATCTAGTAACTTCATTCTCATTTTTAGGCATAAAATTTTTACCATGGTAAAAAAAAGATTTACTGCAATATTGGTAAAATAATGAAACAAATTAAAGTTAAAGGGTAAAAGATTAAAATACATAAAAAATACAAATTTAAATGGGTGGTTTATGTGTTTATTGAACATAAAAATAATTTAAAACATTAATTATAAACCTAATTTATTGAAATTAGTTCCACCCAAATGTGGTTGGATTTAAATATAAAATAATCATTATTTAATCACTTAAAACCACCCCTCCTCAAGTATAAATACCAATCCTCACCACCAACTTTATCCTCAAAAGACTTGAAGATTTTAAAATCTCTGAAAACCATCTACTATAAACTCTCCCCATATCCAAGTTCTTCTAGTCTCACCCAAAGACCAATTCTAAGTTGTTTAAGGGATCCTTCAAGGAGGTGTTTGTCAAGAGGTAACTTTCTCAAACTACCTCTCTTAATTTATTTTCTTATTCTACCCCAACTACACCAAATTAATCCATAAAGGAATAGTAACTCTATAATAATTTATATAAAATAATGTTATATTTCAAATGTAATTTCTTATATGAAACCCTGTTCTTGTCCCCTCCAATTCAAAGAAACGAAACCATTATCCAAATTATGGAAGTTAACCATCTTTATGGATAATGATTGTTAATTTTCCATTAACACCTTAAAGGATAGTAATAAATATATTATTATGGTTAAATAATATTTTAATAATAATATTTTAAATTATTTAATGTTATATAACAAATATATATAATATTAAATAAAATGAAACAAATTCATGATGGTCAAAAAAACCGAGAAAATAAACTAAACATTTATCATTAACGTTTTATAAAATAAATCATACTCATATCAGAAAAATTGATACATGGGATAATTTAAACTTTTTTCAGTGAATTAATACTATATCATTCCACTTATGAAGTATTATTCCCATTTTAAAAGAAACATACAAAATTATACTTAGGTGAACCCACCATGAAACCTTGAAATGAATGCTCCCAGAACAACGAAACTGAACATAAAAACTCACCAAAATGGCCATAAATGAATTTAATAAAATTATAATAAGTAAAATATACTTGTAAAAGGTTCTTATTTAAGTAATTAATAAATATAATTTTATTATCCTTTACATTAAGATAAAGTACATAACTTTTAGACACAAGGTAAGGGATCCCTCTCTCTTCCTTCCCTTTAAAGATCCTTCTTTATTTTAAGTATTATATTTACAATTCATATTAATGAGATATGATTCTAAACATACATATCATTTTACTTTTAATGTTAAAATTACTATAGAAACCTTTCCATCTCATTTAACCATTTTATTAATCTTTAAATACTGTCGTTATACTGCCTAAATTTAGTAAGGGAATTATTACCTCAATTTCCATTCTTTGGATTATGTCTTTATAAGATTATGTGTGAAATGAATTTTTATTATCTAATGTTTAATTTCCACTTGTTTTATGTGTATTTATAGATTATACACATAATAAATTCATTTAAAAAATTCTCACTTCAATGATATGATATTTTAAGGGAATTTCTTTTAAAAATATTCCTTTAAAGTTTCTTTTTAAAAAAGTTAAATGGAATTTTTTTAACTTATAGGTAATGGGATCATTTTCCCACCATCATGACACATTTTTACTCTTAATATTACTTTATAAGTTTAAAAGTTTATTTTTAAAGAAAATATTTTCATATTTAGGTGAAAATATTTTTTTAGAAAAATAAGTGTTTTTAAAATAGAAAATTTATTTTCCTTAAAAATATTTTTAAGATATTTTATTCAAATAAAAAACCTCTTTACCTTGTTTGGGTATTTTGGTATTAAAAATGGATTTTAAAAATAAAATAGTATTTTTGAAATAAAGATGAGTTTTTAAAAAAGAAAATGTTATTTTTATATACAAAAGTAATTTATGATATTAAAAGAGTTTTTCAAAATTGAAAGCATAACAATGTTTTATTCATTTTTCTTGAGCATTAGACATGAGAAATGGGTGCACCCAGATAGATCCGGGTGAGCCCATTATAGATTATATGATAGGGTTCCCCAGATATCACTGAGTGTTCTAATTATAGATTATATAATGGGGTGGACTGAATAGCATTGTGTGAGCCTATTACAGATTATACTATGGGATGACCCAAATAGCATCGGGTGATCACATTACAGATTTTACGTTGGGGTAGACTAGATGACACTAGGTGATCCTTTTATAGTTTATATGATGGGGTGGCCTAGATAACACTATAATTCATTGGGTAATTATTATATTTTATGTTATCCATATGGTTATTCTAATTAAATGGGTTTTGAAAGGATTTTATGAACTTGATTATCTATGTTTCCATAAAGGGTTTTTATTTTCTTCATATGTGTTTTCATGATTTCTTTGAGAAAAAAGCTTGTTTTTCATATAGAAATTATTTAATACATCCTATAAAATACCATTATGATAAAGGAAAATTTAACTTGATTTATCATGTTTTTCATTGGACTAATGGTTTTATTATTTTTATGTCCCTTACTGAGATTTTTCTGCTCATCCCAAGTTTTAATTTTTTTTCATAGGGTTTAAGGAATATTAGAGAAAAGGATGAGGAAAAGATAAAAATTGTAGATATTGATCATGAAAGAACCATGTTTTATTTTAATTTTTTTATTTATGGATAAAATGGATACTGAGTATAAGTGTCCACTTATAATGTATAAGTTTACTTTATAAGAGTTTTCCCTAATTATATAAAACTATAAACTGAAAAGATATATGAGATTTTAATAATATGAATTATAGTTTTAAATAACATGAATATGTAATGTTTAAGGATGAGTTCTAATATTTGGGATCAGAGGCTGGTTTTCATAACTTTAGAGGCTAGGATGTTATTTAATCAAAAGTTACAAGTCATATATAACTATAATGGTTAGCATGGTAGGGGGTTTCATAGTTATTCTAGATAAATTTAATGAGTTTGAGATAACATGAATAATTATATCTTAGCATTTACCTTCCTCATAAGATGTTATATTATGATTTTATCGATATTATCACACTATTTTTTTGTTTTAGTAAATAGATGGATCCAGTAGGCACCAAAGTAACATTGGATGTGAAGGAAAATGCAATGGTTTTCTGAATTAAAAATAAAATGAAATAGAAAATTTAATGAGAACTCTTATAGTTATTATAAAATAGAAATCATGAGTAAAGATTAACCACTTGAAGTGTGGTGAGTTTCCTAATGCATCAAATATGAGAGAAATGAATCATTTTAGATGTTAGGTGAAAACAATCATAATTATAAATATATTCAATGACCTATGTGTCAAGAATATGGAAATAAGAACATATTAAAATGTCTTAAAAGGATGGGAAAATGTTTTATATGTGGTAAAGTATTTCATAAAGAAAAAAATCTATGAATGAAAAAGGATCACTTAGTTAAATCCATGAAGGGGAAAAATGTTCTTCCCGATCCACCATTTTAATGTTTTATATTTGGAGAGTGTGTTCATTATTATAATCGATTTCCTAGGAAGAAGGCTCATGAATGAGATCAACAAGATCATACATGTATCTATTTAGTAATACCTAATTCCATTATAATTGACGATGAGGAAACTTTAAATGACATGTGAAAGGTATGAATTATTTCTTTGCTCATGTTTTGACATTTTTGAATCTTAGGAAATGATTCGTATTTTTTTTGTATGAATGAATTATTAAAGAATAATATTGAAAATCATGGTTAAGGGACTATAAAGAGTGATTAATGATTAATATGTCTACATATAAGAGACTCAAGAGTTATGGTAGATCTAAGGATGATAAAATGTTTAAAAGTATTAATACTCTTTTGATGATGGGATTAATTTGGGAGACTCTTATTGAGTTTGAGTTATATGTAACCCTTATGTTTATCATGTATAAGAATTATATTTTCATTTTATAGAAATATTTTTAAAGGTATGTATAAACTTTAGGGTTTATATGATCTTTTATTTTGAGGTAATTATGGGTTATTACACTATTTGGATGTAAAATTAAAAGTATAAGAAAAACTTTGCTGTTAAAAAGTTTCTTTAATGTTGAATATATTAAGATCATTTTTGAGGATGATTCTCTCATTTATAGAATTTTATAGGATAAGTGAAAACCTGTCACATCTGGAAATGTTGTGGGGATTGAACCCACAACAGAAGGGTGATAAGGGTGTATCTCCTACCACAGGCCTATGTGATGTCTTGGTTAGTATGAAATTTATTTTCTTTATTTAATATATTTGTTATATAAAGGTTAATTTCATTTTTTTATCATATGTTTTATCATATTGATAACCCTGGGATAAGAAATTGATTTGGGGATTAAGTGATCAATGTTATTTTAGAAGATATTCACTTTTTTTGGGAGCCTTATATGATTAAGGTAAATATAATACTCTTGGATTTTATTTGTGGAAGAAAGGATGAATAATGTTTTAGAAAAATATATGATCATAATGTGGTTTTATTATGATTTAAGTGATTTTTGAAAATTATTATCATACATTGGAGATTATGTGATTTGAAAAATTACATTTCCAGTATGATACATTAAGAGAGATTGATGTTATTATGGGGATAAATATTAAATTTCTCTGAGAATACTATTTGATAAAATCCTTATAATTTTTGGGTTTCAATATTAGTCTTTAATTTTTATAAAATTTTATAGTTATTTATTTTTTGAATGATTTATGTTAAACTTTTTGTATTATTGTTGATTTTTGGATATTAAATTAGATTTATTCCTATAAAGATTTATTATTTTTGGGGAATTATTTTACCTAGTACTAACAATTTTGGTTTTGGACAATTCCTAAATATAGGAGGAATAAATAGTCATACTTTTATGGATTCTGTGATCCATATAAGTTTATTATGGTGTTTTAAGTATGAAAAATTCATCTCAAATACTCATTATTTGGGAAAAAAATTATGGTGGAAATTGATTAAAGGATGAATTTATACATGTAAAGTAAGTATATTTTATTATTTTCTTATTTTAGGTAGTAAAATAATTACTCAAATATAGAAAAAGGATTTTTTAAATAAAACTATTATCCATTTACTTTTCATATCGAGAAATCAATGGCCTTTTAACCAATCACAAATTTTCGGTTTTATGATTGGTAACTTTCTCATGACCATGTTATCTATCACTCTCTATCATTACTTGAGTGTTATATTTTCTATTCCATTTCCATGTTTTCATACAATTAAACATATTATGTGTTATTCCAGATGACTTTCTTGCTTTTCCTTTCTTACTTTTCAAGTGGATGTATTATCAATCCTTTTTACAATGTGGGATTTCAATAAAGGTATTCTGAAAATTTAAAACCCTAGTTTTTCGATCTTGAGTTTAAATTACAAGGAAAAAATTTATTAAAGGGTGATAATTTAACATCATAATATTTTAAAAAGGAAATACTATGTTCGATAGTGTACAAGACATGTAACATAGAGCTTGAACAAACTATGCAATCATATTATTTAAATGTGAACTTTATAACCTAGCCATTAAATTGGTGGAAATGAACAGTATTAATGAAAATATGAAATATATAATTTTCATACTCATTAATAAATTAGTAATTAATTATTTTTAAATAATCACTCAAATTTTTGGTAAATTCATTTTATTCTTCAAAAATATGTTTTCTTACAAAAATAGTTTTTATGCAATTTATGAGTGAATATTATAATTATTTTTTGGAAACTTTATAAAATTAATTTCATAAAATCAACTTAATTTTTGAAATAATAATATCAATTGTTTTTACTTTGGGATAAATTTTGGGATTTTTTAAGAAAATATTAGGTTTTTAGTGAATAGTGAAAAATATCATTTTTTGTAAAAATATCATTTGTTTTCAATAAAATAAATAATTTAATAGTTACATTATGTTTTAAATATTTTTTCAAGTAAAATAAGTATTATTTAGTTATATTTAATCTATTTAAATTATTTTTAATCAATTTTATATTTTATTTTAGAATAAATTTATTTTTGGGTTAAAAAACGAGATTTTTCTAAATAGTGTTTTAAAGTACATAATATTTTTTATTTTTAATTAATTGAAATTATACCTAATGGGGAATGTTTTAAATGAAATTTATAGATTATATATCATTAAAAATTAATTTATTTTCATACAATGAATATTTTTATTCATAGAGTTAATATAAACTCGTCTTTTTTGTTGAGAAATACACTTCTTGAAAATCCATTTTTTCATCACGTCTGCGGGTTTTATTTTAAATTTAATTTTTCTAATTATGTTAAATTAATTTATTAAAATTTATTACATATTTTTAATTATATAGTAAAAATTAGGTATTAATGTCATTTTCATTTTTAGGCATAAAAATGTTACCGTGGTAAAAAAAAGATTTACCGCAGTATAGGTAAAATAATGAAATGTGTTAAAGTTAAAAGGTAAAAGATTTAAATACCTAAAAACTAAAAAATTAAATGGTTTTTTGATGTTTTTATCAACCTTAACCATCCTATACAAATATTAATTATCAATATAATTATTTGGAATTAATTCCACCCAAATGTGGTTGGCTTTAAATATAAATTAATCATTATTTAATCACTTAAAACCACCCCTCATCAAGTATAAATTCCACTCATCACCACACCATTTATCCTAAAAAGCCTTGAATATTTTCAAATATATAAAAAACCCCTCCTCCACACACTCCCCATGTCCAAGTGCTTCTGTTCTCACCCAAATAAAATTTCTAAGTTCTTTAAGTGATCCTTCAAGGGGGTGTTTTTTCACATGGTAACTTTCTTTAACAACCTCTCTTAATTTCTTTTCTTATTATACCTTCTCCAGAAAACATTCATCCATAAATTAATAATAAATCTGAAATCATGTATATATAGGAATTTTATATTTCTATTGTAATATCTTATATTCATCCATTTTATTATCCCCTCTTATTCAAAGAAACAAAACCATTATCCAAATTATGGAGGTCAACCATCTCCATGGATAATGAGTTTTCATTTTCCATTACTGCCATCAAGGTTGGTCATAAAAATATTATTATATTTAAATAATATTTTAATAATAAGAATTTAACTTATTTTAGGTTCTATATCTAATATATGAACATAATATTAAATATAATGAAATGAATTTGTGATGGTTGAAAAAACTGTGAAAATAAACTAAATATTTATCATTAAAATTTTATCAAATGAATCATCCTCATTTAAAAAAATAATATATGAGACCATTTTAAATTCTATAAGTGCATTAATTACATTTAATTACACTTATGGAGTAGTATTCCCATTTTAATAGAAACATCCCAAATTTTACTCAAGTGAACTGACTATGAAACCATGAAACAAACGCTCTCAGAACAACAAAATTAAATATCATAACTCACCAAAATGCCCATAAATGAATGCAATAAATTTATAATAAATCAAATATATGTGAAAAAGGTTCTAAATTAATTAATTAATAAATATAAATTTATTATTCAGGACATTAAGAGTAAGTGAAAAACTTTCAGAAACAAGGTAAGGGACCCTCTCTCTTACTTCCCTTTCAAGAACCTTATTTATTTTAAGCATTTGATTTAATATTAATATTTATGGGATATTATTTAAAAACCCCATTATTTTAATTTTTATGTTAAAATTATGAGAGACACCATCCTCTCTCATTTAACCATTTTATTAATCTTAATTACTACTGTTATAATGCCAAAATTTAGTAAGGTAATTCTTACTTCAATTTCTATTCTTTGGATTATTTCATTCTATGATTATGTGTGAAATAAATTTTGATTATCTTATGTTATATTTACACTTTATTATGTGAGTTTAGAGCTGATATATATAATCAATTCATTTTATTAATCCTCACTTTAATGATCTGATATTTTTAAGGGACTTTCTTTTAAAAATATTCTTTTAAAGTTTCTTTTTATAAAATTTGAAAGGAATGTTTTTTAACTTATAGGGAATGATTGTATTTTCTTACCATCATGAAATATTTTTACTCTTAATATTCCTTTAAAAGTTTAAAATTTTATTTTCAAAGAAATTTTTTTCATATATAGGTGTGAATCATTTTTTTTTAAAAAGAAGCATTTTCAAAATAGAAAATTTATTTTCTTGAAAAATGTTTTTAATAATATTTTATTCAATGAAAAATACTCTTTAAATTTTTTAGGTATTTTTTTATTGAAAATTGTTTTCAAAAAGAGAATGGTATTTTGGAAATTAATATGGGGTTTTAAAAAAATAAAAGGGTATTTTGATATCCAAAATTATTTTATGGGATTAATTTTTTTTCAAAAGCACAAGAATAACAATGTTTCATTCATGTTACATGAGAAATATACATTATAAACAGGTGCAAAAAGATATCATTGGGTGAACCCATTATATATTATATTATGGGGTGGACCATATAGCACTTGGCGAGCCTATTATAGCTTATACAATGGGGTGGCCTAGATAGCACTGAGTGAGCCCGTTACAACTTATATAATGAGGCGAACTAGATAACACTGGGTGAGCCCTTTATAACTTTTATGATGGGGTGACCTGGGTATATTTGGGTGAGACCATTTTAGCGTATATGATGAGGCAAACTAGATAGTGCTCTAATGCATTGGGTAATGATTGTATTGGAAGTTGGCCATATGGATATTCAAATTTAGATTGGTTTGAAAGGGTTTTATGAATGTGATGATCTAAGTTTCTAAAAATGGTTTTTATTTTCTTTATATGGGTTTTATTTATTTATTTGAGAATTTTTTTTTGTGTGATTTTCATATGAAAATTATTTAATATATCCTCTTAAAGACCATCATGATAAATGTAAATGCAATATGAGTTTTCATGTTTTTTAGTGAACTAATGATTTTATTCTTTTTTATGTCTCTTACTGATATTTTTGTGCTCATCCCAAGTTTTAATGCTTTTCACATGGGTTAAGGAAGAGCAGGGACATGGATGAGTTCACGATGACATTTTTTAAAATTGATAATGAAAAGAAACCATGTTTTATTTAATTTTTTTTGGGTGAAAAAATGGATACTGAGTATTAGTGTCCCATTGTAATGTATGAGTTTAATTTATAATAGTTTTTACTAATTTTCTAAAACTATAAATTGAAAATATACTTGGGATTGAAATAATACGAATTCAAGTTTAAAATCACTAGAATATGTAATGTTTAAGGATGGGTCTTTATATATAAGGAAGTTATTATTCTAACAGTCTGATTCCCAATAATCTGATTCCAATGGTCACCTTTACACATTGAATGATCATATTACCCCTTATATATAAACTTCATTTTACCATATATAATAATTCATATCCTTATCTTATTTTTATAAAATTTATAATCCATTTCATTTAATTTTCTTCATAATAACAATGTATATGATATATTTTATATTCTTTTTATAGTATGATCATCCATATTTCTAGATTATGGTGTTTCCTTATGTTGTTATATGTTTAATAGAAATAGTTTTGGATGTTATTTTAAATATAATTTTACACTGTTTATTATACTATGATTATATAATCAAAGGGATTATGATTTTAATAAGATGTTTATTTATTATACTCAGGCCTTAGGTATTATATTATTAGCATCTTAAATAATTCCATCCTCAATGTTTATGATAAAAATTAGTCCATAAAAAATTTTGTGTAGCTTTATATCATTGATTCCTCATGATCTAAAGTTTATTCCTCTAACATGTTAATCCTAAAAATCACTTTCACTAGTTGAGTTTTATAATTTTTTAACACTTTCAATATTTTACCAATGAAGGTTATGGAATGCACTTATTCAATAGCGAGACATGAAATATGTCATACACTTTAAATAGGTTGGATAATATATCCAAATACTAATTGATAGCTCCTATTCTCTCAAAAATATTAAAAAGACCAATATTCCTTGGACACAACTTCTTCTTCTTACCATACATTATAAATACCTTCCATAAAGATACCTTTATGAAGACATGACCCTCTACTTGAAATTAAAAGTTCATCATTTGATTACTAGTATGTTTTTTCTATTTTATTTATGATATCTATATATGATTCTAGATTTATCAAAATTTCTTAGTTTTCTCATCAACCGATTTAGGACCTATTATCCTCCTTTCCACAGTTTCATCCCAATATAGAGTATTAAGACATATCTTCCCATACAAGGATTCATACAGTTCCCTTTGTATACTAGAGGAAAAGATATTATTGTATGCGAATTCCATGAGAGCTAGATACTTTTCCCAAGTTCCTTAGAAGTTGAGTGATAATTTCCTCAACTTCTGTTTGGATAATACTTTTATAATACCCATCAATTTCAAAATAATTTAAAATTATCAAATGTATCTTAGTTATTAGATCCTTCTGAATACTTATCTAGAACTTTAATGTAAAATGAGGATCATGATCAAATAACATTTGATAAAGGTACACCGTGAAGCCTCATGAATTCATCAATACAGAGTCATACAAGACACTCAAGAGGTTGATCCTCCCTTATTTCTAATACATGTGAAAACATTGTAAGTCCATATAAAATAACCCATATTATATAATTACTCTTAGATGTATTAGGAAGTCAAAAAATAAATTCCATTAAGAAATTATACCATTTCAACATTGGTATAAATAGAGGTTTCATGACACCATTTAGGAGTTGTTTCCCAACCTTTACATATTTTAAAACCAATAATCTTGATACATAATCATGAATTTTATTATTTATATTTTCTAAATAGGGCTGTTATCTTAAATCCCTATATATATTGGTGCTACCAGGGTGTATTGAGAAATTTGAGCTATGAGATTCTTCTATAAATTCTCTATTTAGATCATGTATTAATATAACATTTAGTATCTTTCTAAACTTTAATACATTACATTCATAGAAAAATTATATCAATTTCTCATCATTAATGGATGTACTCTTCTTTTGTAGATAATTTCATTATTTTGTGAATTCTTTATCATCTCTATAAAATATGTTTGGGAAATTACTTAGAAAAAATGACATTTTTCCTTCCCTAGAATTTTTCATATCTAACTTTACTAAATATATAATTATTGGATCCTTTTCCATATTCATCATGGATATTACTCTATAATACTTCATACTCAATGCATAAACTACCTTGTTTTTCTTTATTGGATGGAAATGTATCATGAAATAATAATCCTTTAATAGTTAATCTAACTCCATTATCTCATGTAGAGCTATTTATGTTTGAATATTTAATTCAAACTTTTATAATTTGTATATATATCACATACTTTACCATAGATCTAGTGTCTAAATATCTTCAAGGAAAATATTATAGATGAAAACTCAATATCTAGAGTTGGATAATTTTATTCATTGGTCATTAATTTACTTAATTCATAAGAAATAACTTTATCATTTTTCATAAGGTAAAAACCTAATCCTTTCTTTAATACATCACTATATACCATAAATCCTTCTTTCTATGATGGTAAAGTTAATACTAGTACATTGGCCAATATCTTCTTTAGCATGTACCCTACACAAGGATGGAACACACAAATTGAGAAATGATACATTCTTTCGACCATGTGAATCTAAACCCTTTATATGTTAACATGGTTAATGGGTTGGATATTCAAGATTTAAAAAAAAAATCATCAATAGTAACATGTTATACCAAGGAAACTATGTATCTAAATTATATTCATTATTTTTTGCCAATATTTGGACACCTTATTATTTGAATGGTCAATAAATATCCAATACTTATAGATAATATGTAAAATAAAATAAACTTATTGGAGCCAAAAGACATACTTACTAGATTTACCATATAATTCCTTTTCTCTAAGAGTCTGAAGAATAATTCATGAATGATTTTCATTCTCTTCATATATTATAGAGTATATCATGATATCATCAATAAATACCACCATTACTTTACTATAATAATCCATGAAGAATCTATTCATAAAATCTATAAACACTGATGGTGAATTAATTAATTAAAAGGTAATTAATATAAAATCATAATATCTATACATCATACAAAATCTCATATTTGGTATATAATAATTCCTAACCCTTAATTAGTGATAAACAGAATGAAGATTAATATTTTATAAGTATTGAGAACCATGAAGCTAATTGAACAAGTAATCAATGCATGATAAATAGTACTTGTTCTTTCTAGTAATGGAATTAATTTCTCTATAATCCATGTAAAAACACATAGTCCCATCCTTATTTTTGTTACAAATATGATAGGGGATCCTAAATTTGAGAAACTAAAGTCTATGTATCCCTTATTACACAAATATAGTATTTGTTTCTTTAACTATACTAGTTCTACTAGGTCCATTATATAAGAAGGATTAGCTATGGGTTTTGTATCGATATTGAGTTTAATGGAAAACTTAACATCACATTCAAGTGTATCTCTTAGAAATTCCTTAGGAAACACATCAATATATTCTTATAAAATAGGTACATCCTTAATTATTAGGATATCATTCCCATCCATAGATTATTTTTTCTAGACTTCTTCTCCCAAAATTTAATTGAGATGAGATAAAGGAGGTGGTTCCAAAAAATAAACATACAATACAGTTTATCCTCTAAAAAAAGGGTTTTATTCCTTCACTCAAAAATCATAATATATTTTTATTAGTGGTAAATTATTGCATTATACTTTGAGATATAATCCATCCTAAGGATTATGTTAAATTCAACAATAGGTATAACAATAATTTTTATAACTTGATAATATCTATGCATCTTAATTAAAAGTACCTAATACAACCTCATTGAAATAAAATTTCCAAAATGTGGTTTTATTGAAAAATCCTTCATTAATTTATTATAGTATGATATAATGTTCTTAGAAAAAAAGTATGATATAAAATAATATATAGATCTAGAATATAATAATGTAATATCTAACTTTTAGTTTATAATAAAAGTACATGTTGTCACATCATTTTGGAATTCAACTTCTAATATATTAATTTCACAATCCTTAATTTTATCCCTTAGCCTCTTCTAAGGAAAACTTCATAGAAACTTTGGTTATGTATTAGAATAGTGACCCATCTCTTTGCAGTTTAAACATTATAATTTGATGGCTTCTATCTTTGCTTTTCATTTACATGCTTGATGGTCTTTATATCTACACATACATCAAACCCTCATTTTATTCAATCAAGAACCAATGTGTTTCTTCCCACAATTATCACATATTGGTAATTCTACCCTTCCTCTCTATAGTTAACCAAGACTTAAACACATATCATTTCATAATTATTTACATACTTTTCCAACAAATACCAATTGGGGATTTAGAGGTTTAGAGTATTTCAAAGATTAAACATAAAAATATAATATTTATTTAAAACTATACATAGTTATTTTAAATCCCATAGATATTATAAAACTTCAAAGAATATCCTATGGAAAATTCATGAGGAAAAGCATGGGACAAAAATCTTAGTAAGTGAATAAACATGGAAAAAACCATAACAGAGAGTCAAGAGATATAACATGATATCATAAGAAGGAGGATAATAAGTATAGAGACATGGAATAATGAAATTATATAATAATATTACAAAAACATAAAAAAACCATAAAACATGATATCCTAACATAATTCAAGGGTCACTACCAAGACCATCATCATATTGTGGACAAAGTCCCATGGTGGAATAGGTTCACTGCCCAATCCCTTATAAAACATCTCATTAGATATAAATATTTATGCAATACATTAGTGAGCCATATAATTCTGGTACTACCTATAAAATATATTAAAATCATACATATGCATGCCAAATTTTAAAAATAAACCATATATAAATAATAAGAATGATCAAACCATTGAGAAAGAAGTGAGATTCATAATTCTGATTCAATACATAACCAAAAGATAAATAATAAGGATTCTCCAGAGAAGAAGGAATTAAATAATTTTGATGTTCATATTTGAAAATTAAACATAGGAATTGATAGTTTAGTTCCAATATAAATATTCCATGAGAAGGATCTTGGATAATAAAGAATAAAAAAATACCACTTGGGTGAAACTTTAGGAAATAAGTAAAGGATATTTTTTTAATAAGGAAAGACAATATCATTTTACATAAAACTATAATTGAAACAAGTGGGTTATCAATAAATTTATGTGAGTTTTTATTATCTATTAAGGGTTTAATTTTTTTATAATGTGATGATCGATATGATATAATAAAATAGGAAAGTTCCCTTAAACCGAGTTTACTTAAAATTGGGAATTTTGAAGGGAACTAAAATTTGTGTAACAAAAAAAATTAAAAGGATATTTAACTAGGTATATATAAATGGACATATATGTAAAAATATAATGGGTATATGATAATATTATTTCATAAAATGGAGAAAAATAATGAACATGTAACTAGAATGTCATGAATGAGGTATGAAAGATCCCTTATGAATTAAAAAAATTCTAATAAGAACCCATTGAAAGAGAAAAATATTGATGTTAAAGTTAAATAACATGAATAAATATAATTCATGATATTATATATCAAATTTTAAGTATACACACTATTTAAATGAAATTAGTTTCATAAAATAAAATGTGTCTCAAAGAAAGAGATTTAGAGATGAAACCCTTACCGAATGCACGAAAGTGCTTTACACTTGCACTTAACTTCCCAAATAATCCAATTGTGTTGATTAAAAAAAAATCTAAGACATTTATCCATATATTTTTCTTATTTTAAGTTATATTTATAATCACATGTCACCAATTTATTACATTATTTCAGCTTATGTTCGCTACTTGAAGTTCTTCAGTCACTTTCTCAGAAACTTTCATGATATACTGAAAAAGGTAAAAGTGTTGTAAAATAGTTTCATAATATCCAAAATTTTATATTATTATTTTATTTATTATTCCATTAGAATATAATTTATATAGGTAAATAATTTTTCCATGAATAGACTCAAATTAGAAAAGTTACTTTTATATGTCCTTTTTTTGTGGTTAAATTTACTATAACCATTTATTGTTAATATCAGTTATGGGGTGTATAATGTTATCATAAATTTTTTTTAATGGTTTATTAAATAAAAAGTTTATACATTACAAAATTTTTGTATTACACCTATTTTAATCGTTATGGAAAATGGAAGAGAAATGTCATTATGTGGAGGTGTTAGTCTACACTTACGCATGATGATGCCTTTATTTTTCAAAAGGTTCTAGTGGAAGGTATAAAATGAATGTTCCATTTGTATAAAAAAATAAAAAAATATTAATTATATTTTTCTATCATACTCTCATGTATATAAGAATATTGGTGTGGTATAATTCTAAAATAGTTAAAAAGGTGTGGTGGAAAATATTACCTCTTGCTTTGAATGTTCTCCATTGGTCACCAACTTAAGACACCTTAGCTTGGTATTTTAGAAAGTTAAATATTCTATAACATGATTAAAGTATTTATGAGATATTAGTGCGGAGTGTGTGTCAATAATAATGGGATTTTAAAGTGTGGATAGGTTGAGGGGTGGTGGTTCCTTTTATAATTTTGGAGATGATCATTTTTGGCACTTATAAATATTTAATTAAAAGGGTGAACATGTTTCATATGTAATGTGAAAAAAGTGAAAAATAATAGATTTTAATAAGTTTTAATGTTTATAAATCATCAAACAAACTTTTATATACATTATTTATTCATTTTTAATTCATTTACTCTTAGTTTTTTACTTTTACTATTTTTTTTTTATTGAGGTAACTAATTTTTTACCTAATAAATTTATTTTTAATACCTAAAAATAAAATTATAATTATTATATAATTTGAACCTAAATATTATAAATATAAAATTAAATATAAAATAAATTTTTTAGATGTAATAAAAATTAATTTTAATATTAGTGCATGTAACACGCAAAAACCTGTTTTTATAAGAACTGAATTTTAGCTTAAGTTTTATGTTTAGAAGAAAATTATAAATTTTATTGATTATATTGAACTTAAATTTATTATTATTATTAAAATAAAATTTAATTAAAATTAATAAAATTATAAATCCTAATTTCACTATGTGAAAATTTTATTAAGAGAAACAAATGAAAAAGAGTTTTTTTGTTAAAACATTACATAATTTTTCTAAAATGTTTTAGCATGGGTATGATATATCAAAATAGTATTAACAAATTTCTTAATTTAAATTTATGAAATATATTTTCTTTATTAAATGTTTTTTAAAAAATTTCATTGTAATCTTGTATAATAATTTTGTAAAAGTGGCAGTATTAATAAAATTGGTATTTTACTATTCACCTAAAAATTAATTATTTCATAAATAACTCAAAATATTCTAGTTAAGTTAACATTGATATAAGAAATATAAAAATAGATTTGATTTGGTAAAATTAAAATTATAAATTTATTATAAATATAGGAATTCAAAAATTATTTACAAATATATTTTCCTGTTAGTTTAGCGGTTACAACGATCATCTTGAAAAAATTAATTTTATTAATGTTTTTTGGTTTTTGGATTAGTATGTTATTGATTGTAACATTAGATACACATCATAATATTTATTAATAAGAAATAATCACTATTATCTTGGGTTGTTACATTTTACCCCTTAAGAAATTTTACCCTCAGAATTTCCTTCCTTATAGTAGGGTAAAACAAATGATGGTACTTTTGTTTCATGGTCTCTTTTGTTTCCCAAGTTGCCTCTTCATACATATGGTTTCTCTAAAGTAATTTAACTAGGTTAGTCTTCTTATTATACAAAATATTTTCTCTATAATATAAGATTTTCAGTGGTATATTTTCATAAAAGAAATCATTCTCTAACTGTACCACCTCTAAATTTAGTAAATTTGGGGCATCTAGTATGTACTTCCTCAAGATGGATTTGTGGAACACATCATGTATTTTGGAAAGGTTTTATTGGAGTACTAGTCAATATTCAATAAATATGATGTATTCTAGATTCTAAAAGGGTTTAATATATCTTAGAATAAGCTTTCCCATCTTCACAAATCTCATGAATCTCTTCAACTAAGATATAAAAAGGAACACTTTATCACCAACCTCAAAATACAAGTCTCATAGATGGTTATCAAAATAAATATTTTATCAAATTTGTACTAATTTTATGTTTTCTGAATGTTCTTGACCTTTTCTCCCATTTATTTAATCATATTAAGTCCTATAAAATTTTTCCCACCTACTTCATCCCAACATAAAGGTGTTTAACATCTCTTCCCATGGTGGGATTTATATAGAGCCATTTGAATGCCTGAGTGGAAACTGTTGTTGTATAAGAACTTGACGAAGGGAAGATATTGGTAGCATCCTCTCTTGAAGTCCATAAAGAAAGATCTTAACACATCCTTAAGTTCTTAGATAGTCTGTTCATATTGGCTACCAGTCATGGGATGATAGGTTGTATCAATGTTAAACTCTATTTTTAGATATTACTAAAGAATCTTAAAAAAATTTTTAGTGAACCTCAGATCTCTATTAGATACAACTAATAATGGTGTTCCATGCAGCCTCACCACTTCTCTAATGTATATAATTTCAAGGTGATCAAGTGATAAATACTATCAAATGGAAATTGAATGACTAGACTTTATAAGATGGTCCACCACAACCCATATAACATTATTCCCTTTTGATGTTTTTAGAAGACCTATGGAAAAATCCATAGTGATTTTTCCCATTTACATATTGGTATGGGCAATTGTTGCATCACCCATTTGAATTTTTTCCTCTTAACCTTCACCTACTAACACCTGAGAATCTTTGATGTATATTCCTTAATATGATTCTTCATATTTTCCCACTAACAGTGTTCTCGGAGATCACTATACATTTTCATGTTTTCTGGATGGATGGAGAATTTTAAGCTATGACCATCATAAAATAAATCCTTCTTTATCTCTGAATCTGATAGAATACAAAGCCATTTCCCAAATATCAAAACTCCTTCATCACAAAACTTTAACTAAGATATTTTTCTCTTCTTTATAGAATCTATATTATACTACATTTCTACATCATCCCTTTGAGATTTATTAATCATCTAAATTAGTGATATCTGAGAAATCATCTTAGAATAGTAGGTTGATATTCCTTTATTCAAAATTCCCATGTCCATCCTTTCCATGTCCAAGAAGTTCAGATCCTTCTCAATTCTTATTATAGATAAGGTCACATGATCTTTTCTACTTAGAGCATCTGACACTTTATTTACTTTCCTGGATGGTAGAGCATTGAGAAATTATAACCCTATATCATCTATAACCATCATTTTTGGTTCATTTGTATCTATTTCTATGTGAAATTATATTGCAGGATCTTGTGGTCCATATATATATCAATATTCTATCCATAGAGATAATGCATCCAAATTTTTAACACAAATATTTTTATAGCAAAATCAAGATCCTGTTTCAGATATTTATGTTCATACACCTTCATCTGTCTAGAGGCATAAGGTACCACTTTATCACTATAAATGAGTACACAACCCAATATTTTTTGAGGCATAATTGTATATCACAAATCCTTCTCCATGTGTGAGTATGGTGAGTATAGGTTCTATGGTTATCATCTTATTGAGCTCCTTAAATATCTCTTTACACCTATATTTCTAGACACACTTCACTCCCGTCCTAGTGATATTGGTTAGTAGGTTTGATAATCTTCAGAAATTTCTCACAAATCCCCAATAGTTCTCAGCTAATCTGAGGAAACTAAATATCTCTATCACAGATGATGGTCTTGGCTAATCCTCAATCACCTTAGTCATCAAAGGGTCTATATATATTCACATACATGTTATAAAATTTCCTAATAATGCTAATTTCTATATCTAAAACTCACATTTGTTATAATTTGAATATAAATTCCCCTTCCTCAAAGTCTTCAGTGCAATAGTCAAATAATCCTCATGTTCCTTCTTGAATTTGGTGTATATAATAATATCATATATAAATACTTCCAAAATTTTTTCAAGGTAATATCTAAATACATTATTAATTAAGTCCATGAAGATTTCTAGAATATTCATGAGTCCAAATGGCATGAATATGAACTTATAGTGCTTGTACCTTGTATGAAACATGATGTAGGGAATGTCCTCCATCTTCACCTTGAATTGATGATATCCTATACTAAGGTCCCCTTTATAGAAGTATTGATCTATATATAACTGATCAAACAATTCATCACTTTATGTTAGAAAATACTTATTCTTTATCATGATTTTGTTGAGTTCATGATAATTTATATAACGACACATCGACCCATCCTTCTTCTTGATAGAGAGGACCGATGCACCCCATGGTAAAGCACTTAGGAATATGAAACCCATGTCCAGATTTTCTTACAATTTCATGTTCTATTCATCCAATTTAATGGGGAAAATTTTATATGGACTCTTGGATATCTGTAGAGATCTAGGTATAAGTTCAATTGAGAACTCAGTCACTTGGTCAGGAGGAAGACCATGAAAATTTTCTAGGGGAATACCTCAGTAAAATCCCTTACAGTGGGAATTTACTCAAGACTGGTCCTCTTCATTGATTCAATCATTTGATATAGATATGATTTCTCATGAGTTAACAACAACCATAATTCAAAAAAATATTCTGAAGGAGATTCATCATCCTCCTTACACTTGTATATAATTGGAGGGTAATTCTATACATAGAAGGTGATTTCTTTATCCCAAAAGTTGATGTGGGCTCTATACAGAGACAACCAATCCATTCCTAAAATAGCATAATATTCCACTAATGGGATTATGGCAAGGTTTTCTAGGATATTTATCCTATATATATCAACTGGGGAAGAGTTATGTACTTGAGATGAAACAATCACTCTATTAACAATTTTCACTGATAACCTAACCTCCATGTTTTTTGGTAGTGTTTGAATAATTATATTATACTTTCATGATATTAAATAGTACATAGAACTACAATCATACATGACTTTTGATGTTCATTAATGGATAATTTGAACACATTTTACTATTTGATTCTGGTTATAGTCATTTACTAAATCCAAAACAAACTTAGGGATGAGAATACTCAAACTAATAAGCATATAAAAGGGACACTGTGAAAATTCAATAATTACGATGAGTTATTTGTGACGGGTAGGGGTCCTGTTGCAAATAAGTAGTTTTTTTTGCGATGGGAACAGGCCTCCCGTCGCAAACGGTTTGGCGCGCTCTACGCGTCAAACCGCAGGAAGAGAATTTGCGACCAATATTTTCACCCATCGCAAACACCCTTCAGTATTTTTTAGTATTTGCGATGAGATATATCTGTCGTCACAAATACTATTTCGGGATGTGGGTATTTACGATGGCACCCGTCAAAAATACTTTTTTTAACTGCCACCCACTAATTAATAGGGGGTGTATCTTTTACGATGGACCCAATCACAAATAATATTATCTACGACGGGAGATAACTCCTATCACAAATACTATGTCGGCAGGTCGGTATTTGTGAAGGGTCCTGTCGCAAATAATTTTTAACCACCACCCCGAATAAATAGGGAGGTTAGTATTTGCGACCAGAATCTCATCGCAAATAAGTCTGTTGCAAATAATCTAACCTATAAATACCCCATCCGTTTTCTTCCATTTCACACATTTCTCAATTTCCCTTTCTCTAAACTCACATATTTCTCTTCGATTTTTTTTATTTTTTTTAGAGGATGGGGCCGAAGCCTCAATTTATTATTTAAAGTAAAGACCTCTTTAAGACTGGGTAGAGGGAGACCCATTACATAGCCCGAAGGCCCAAGACCAAGTGGCCTGAATACAAGGCTTGAAAGCCCATTTTTTTGGCCCAAATGACCCCTCAGTGAATAGTATTGCTACAATACCGCATTGCTACAGTGCCTACTACAGTACCGCCGCCACTACAGTAGATGTTACAGTGCCTCCGCCGCTACAGTACCTGTTTTAAGGTATTTATCTATCACTTTAATTTTTTAGTTCATTTATTGAATTTTATGTCTGTTATAATTATTGTTAATTAGCGACAATTAAATTAAATTAGAATTAGAAAGTTTTATATTGCATCATTTATTTTTACAAATACGTTATTTCATTAGTAATAAATATTAATAAATTTTAATAATTAGCGGTAATTATTAATAAATAAAAATAATTAGTAATAAATAGTAATAAATAGAAATAATTAGGAATAAATAGTAAAAATGAGTAATAAATAGGAATAAATAGTAATAAATAGTAATAAATAGTAATAATTAGGAATAATTATTAATAATTTTAATAAATAGAAATAATTAATAATAATTAGGAATAATTAGGAATAATTAATAATAATTAGAAATAATTGGTAATAACTAGTAATTTTTAGGAATAATTAGGAACAATTAGGAATAAATAAGAATAATTAGGAATAATTAGTAATAATTAGTAATAATTAAGAATAATTAGGAACAATTAGGAACAATTAGTAACAATTAGTAATAATTAGTAATAATTAGGAATAATTAGCGGTAATTTGGAATAATTAGTGAAAATTAGGAATAATTAGCAGTAATTAGTAATAATTAGGAATAATTCATAATAATTAAGAATATTTCGCAATAAATAGCGGTAATTAGAAATAATTAGAGGCAATAAGTAATAATTAGGAATAATTAGTAATAAATAGTGATAAATAGTAATAAATAGTAATAGATAGTAACAAATAGCGGTAAATAGTAATAAATAGTAACGAATAGTAATAAATAGCTGTAATTAGTAATAAATAATAATAAATAGTGGTAAATAGTAATAAATATGAATAAATAGTAATAATTTGAAATAAATAGTAATAAATAGTAATAATTAGGAATAATTAATAATAATTAGTAATAAATAGAAATAATTAATAATAATTAGGAATAAATAAGAATAAATAGGAATAATTAGAAATAATTAGTAATAATTAGTAATAATTAGAAATAATTAGTAATACTTAGTGGTAATTAGAATTAATTAGTTGTAATTTGTAATAATTAGCGGTAAATATTAATAAACAGCGTTAAATAACAATAATTAAGAATAATTAGGAATAATTAGTAATAATTCATAATAAATAGTGGTAATTAGTAATAAATATTAATAATTAGTAATAATTAACGATAATTAGTAATAATTAGTGGTAATTAGTAATAATTAGCGGTAATTTGAAATAATTAGTTGTAATTAGGAATAATTAGGAATAATTAAGAATAATTAGTAATAAATAGTAGTAATTAGTAATAAATAATAATAAATAGTAATAAATAGTGGTAAATAGTAATTAATAAGAATAAATAGTAATAAATAGGAATAAATAGTAATAAATAGGAATAAATAGAAATAAATTGTAAAAAATATGAATAAATAGTAATAAATTGGAATAAATAGAAACAATTAGAAATAAATAGTAATAATTAGAAATAGTTAATAATAATTTTTAATAAATAGGAATAATTAATAATAATTAGAAATAAATTGGAATAAATAGAAATAATTAGGAATAATTAGTATTAATTTGGAATAATTAGTAATAATTAGTAATAATTAGTGTTAATTAGGGATAAATAGTAATAATTAGTGGTAATTAGTAATAATTAGGTATAATTAGGAATAATTAGTAATAATTTGCAATAAACATCGGTAATTAGTAATAATTAGGAATAATTCACAATAATTAGGAATAATTGGGAATAATTAGGAATAATTAGTAATAGTTAGTAGTAATTAGGAATAATTAGGAATAATTAGTAATAATTAGTAATAATTAATAGTAATTAGTAATAAATAGCGGTAAATAGAAATAAACAGTGGTAAATAGTTTTAATTAGTAATAATTAGTAATAATTAGAAATAATTAAGAATAATTAGGAATAAATAGTAATAAATAGCAATAAATAGTAATAAATAGTCACTTTCTATTTATGATGAGCGACATAATTTCTAGCAGATTGGCAGCAGCTCTTTTTCCTAATAACACACCTCCTTGTAACTTTCTCCGACCGAAATCAATATGAAAAATCTACTCCGACGTACCAATATCCATTTTCATATGCATGAGAATGAAGAGAAATGCTACAAGGTCTCCCTGCTCTCCATTCTCGTGCATATGAAAATGAATATCTGTATGTCGGAACAAATTTTTCATAGTGATTTCTATCAGAGAAAGTTATAAGGAGATGAGCTATCTGGCAAAAGAGCTGCCACTAATCCGCTGGAAATTATGCCGCCTATTGTAAATAGAAGGTGGAATAGGCTCGGTGCCTTTTTATTTATTTCTATAATTAGTTATAATTAGAAATAAATAGTAATAAATAGTAATAAATAGGAATAAATAGGAATAAATAGAAATAAAAAAAAAGTTATAATTAGGAATAAATATTGATAAATAGGAATAAATAGTGATAATTAGGAATAATTACTAATAATTAGAAATAATTAGTGATAATTATAAATAATTAGTGATAATTAGTGATAATTAGTAATAATTAGTGACAATTAGTAATAATCAGTGATAATTAGGAATAAATAGACATAATTAGTGATAATTGCTTACAATTAGAGTAATTAGTAATAAGTGATCATAATTAGTGATAATTGCTAATAATTAGTAATAGTTACTCACAATTAGTGATAATTACTAATAATTATTGATAATTATTAGTAATTAGTCATAAATAGAAATAAATAGTCATAAATAGAAATAAATAGTAACAAATAGTAATAAATAGTAATAAATAGAAATAAATAGTAATAAATAGAAAAAATATTAATAAATAGAAGTAAATAGTAATAATTAGGATTAATTAGTAATAAATGGAAATAATTACTAATAAATGGTAATAATTACTAAGAAATGGTAATAATTACTAATAAATAGTAATAATTAGTAATAAATGGCAATAACTATTAATAAATGGAAATATATAGTAATAAATAGTAATAATTTGTAATAAATAGGGTTAATTTGTAATAAATAGAAATAATTTGTAATAAATAGGAATAATTTGTAATAAATAGGTATAATTAGTAATAATTAGGAATAATTAGCAATAAATAGTAATAATTAGTAATAAATAGTAATAATTAGTAATAAATAACAATAATTAGTAATAAATAGGAATAAATAGTAATAATTTGGAATAATTGATTTTAATTTGTAATAAATAAGAATAAATAAGAATAATTAATAATAATTTGTAATAAATTAGAATAATTAGGAATAATTACTAATGATTTGTAATAAATTTTAATAAATAGAAATAATTAGAAATAATTACTAATAATTTTTAATAAATAAGAATAAATAGGAATAAATAAAAATAAATAGGAATAAATAGGAATAAATAAAAATAAATAGGAATAAATAGGAATAAATAGGAATAAATAGTAATAAGTAGTACTAATTAGTAATAATTAGTAATAATTAGTAATAAATAGTAATAAATTGTAATATAGTAATAAATATAAATAATTAGAAATAATTAGCGATAATTAGTAATAATTAGCAGTAATTAGTAATAAATAGTGGTAATTAAAAATACTTAGGAATAATTAACAATTTTTTTATTTTTCTGAATTGTGTTTTTATTATATCAAATTATTCAAAAAACTAATTATTTTATATTTTTAAGAGAAATATGGAATAAGAAAGTAGATAAAAGTCATTATTAGATGATCACATTTGGATAAATCAACGCAAGAATCCAAACTGTTCTAGTTTAAATCCTATATATATTGAGGGTGTTGAAACTTTCTTATCATTTGCATCATCCAAACCAGAATTGGTTTCAGAAGGGACAATTATGTTTCCATGTGAAAAATATGGTCTGAGGATGGTTGACACATTTGATAATGTTGGGGGTCATCTATTGCGTTTTTGTTTTGAAATAGATTATGTTTTTTGGTATCAACATGGTGCAGACAGTTCCACAGAAGATACTAATAATTTGGTTTCAGATCCATAACAGCCTCAAAATTTAGTACATGATGTGGCAAGTCCATCTTTTCAACAAATTAAATCTCAGGATAATATTAATTTAACTCCTGACTTAGAACCATCTCAATTTTATGAGTTATTGAGGTCCACTGAGGATGCCTTATATCCTGGTTGCAAGATAAGAAAACTTGAAGTGGTTGAAAAATTTATGGCTATTAAATTAGATAATGGAATGTCAAATAGACATTTTGATCAAATATTCTCTTTGGTTAAAATACTATTACCTGAAGTAAATATGTTTCCTACAAATTTCTATGATAGGAAGAGGCTGGTTTGTAATCTGGGTCTTGGTTATCAGAATATTCATGCATGTTTAAATGATTTCATCTTATATTATGGTGAAAATGAGTCATTGGATAATTATCCCACATATGGACAATTGTAGTATAAATATGCTCAACTAGGGAAGTTTGGATTGATTCCTATAAAATAGTTGAGATATTTTCCGCTTACACCCATATTGTAGCTTTTATTTATGTCTCATAACATAGTGGTATTGATTTCATGGCACAAAACCAATATTTTAATCGGTAAAAACTTAAATCATCTCTCTGATGGTGATTCATGGAAACATTTTGACCAAGTGCATTTGTCTTTTGCTCCAGAATCCCAAAATATGCGATTGGGTATTTCTACCGATAGTTTCTATCCATTTGGTTCTTACGGTAGTGAATATTCATGCTGGACTATCTTTATAACTCTATACAATTTACCTCCTTGTATTTTGATGAATGAGCCATATATCTTTTTGACTTTATTAATTCTAGGACATCCGAAAAAGAATATTGATATTTATTTGAAACTATTTATTGATGAGTTAAATTCATTGTGGAGTAATGATGTCAGTACATATGATGTTGTTGTGAAATAAAATTTTCTACTAAAAGCTGCATTGATGTGGACAATTAGTGACTTCCTAGCATATGAAATGTTATGTGGCGAGAGTACACATGGTCCAAAATAATGTTTGTAATGTATGAAAGACAACAAAGCATTTATGCTCATCAATGGAAAAAAACCTTATTTTTTTGACTGTCATTGCATATTGCTTCAAACCGATCATCTTTTTCAGAGGAACAAATATCATTTCAAAAAAGGCACAATTGAAAGATATGAAACTCCAAAAATGATATTAGATATAGAGATAAAATAAATTGTGTCTTCACTACCTCCTATTAAATTTATACCAACAATAAACCAATAGAAAATTTATAAATTTGGGAATGAACACAATTGAATAAAATAGAGCATTTTTTAGGATCTACTATATTGGTCTGATTTATTGGTCCATTACATGTTATATGTTATGCATATTGAGAAAAAATATTTTGATAATTTATTTCATATAGTTTTCGATACACCAAAAAAGACCAAAGATAATGTAAAGGCATGATTAGATCTTGACCAAATTTATAGGCGACCAAAACTTGAACTATTTAAAAATGTCAGATCACAAAAGTTAATGAATCCAAAAGAATCTTATACACCATCCAAAGAAAATCAATTATTATTTTGTCATTGGATTATAGATTTGAGACTTCCAGATGGTTATGCTTCCAATTTGGGTAGATGTGTCAGAAATAGTCATATTACATGATTAAAAATTCATGACTTTCATGTTATAATAGAAAGACTTCTACTAATTGTATTCAGTGGTTTTTTGAATTCTATGATTTGAGATGTGATAATAGACATATCATATTTTTACCAAGATATTTGTGTGGTGACAACAAACTACGATTCAATAAGAATATTACAAGAAGATATTGTTTCAAAAACTGGTAACATAAATTATTTATGGTTTAACATATAAAATCAATTTATTACTTGTTATATTGATAATTGTTTTACTAATTTTCAGGTATCTCAACATACTGATAAAATTGATAATCGATTGTGTGTATTGAGTAACCCACCATCCAAAATGGTTAAATATTATAATGAATATGTGCTGAATTGTTTTTTATTTCATAAACATGTATATGAAGAATAAAAAAATAATGAATAGTGGTGTTTTCTTGAGAGGATATCATTATAGAGAAACATAAGTTTAATTTTACAACATGCTGGAAGAAATTATTGAACTGTGTTATTTGGGATAAAATTACATAATGATGTTTAAATTTTAGTGGTTGGATATTGAGATAGGATTATATATTCATCTGATCCATGGAATCATTGATATTAAATATAAAAGTCTTATTGCAGTAAATGAACAATTTTTATTATCTCATAAGGCACATAAAATTTATTATGAAAATTACTGTGCTAATTCAAGTGAGTTGGAAGATTGTTGGAGCATTATAAAAATAAAATCTCAGGAAAATCAGTTTACTCAAAGTGAATGTGGTTCCTATGAAGTGCAAGGAATTGAATTTTTTCAAGAGACTGCTCCAAATCCATATTTTTCACAACGAGACATAAATATCGATGATGACACCCCACTGTTAAGGGTCGATGGTAACGATGATGTTAATGATGTTACAAATGAATTTGAAATGACAAGAGATGATGAAACTAAAATTTATATGGAAATTAATGATGCTGAGAAAGAATATGAAGATATTGACACCATCAGATATGAAGATGAGGATGAATATAAATATTGATAAAGTTAAATTTTGGTTATAATCATATATAATATATATCCATATATAATAGTTATTTTCAACTATTTTCTAACAATAGTCATTTTGTGTTTCATATGGATGAGGATATGTTTCGTCAGTTGTAGGAGGATAATCTACCTAATAATGAGCATGATGTTGGATCATCTGACCCTTAGACTGCTAAAAGTCTACAGAGGACTTGAAGGAGGCCTGGTATTGAGATATTGATGACTCTTGACCCTATCCCTGAGCGACTTCCATGTCTTGGATTCAATCTACACATGCAGAGGTATGTTTATATGTGTATTTTAGTTAGTTTTTATTAATTATCATTAATTTATTTATATACTAATGGTTTGATTATTTATTATTTTTTATCATAGCTTTATGCATATAACTATTGGAAAAGGGAGTGCTATATTGAAAAATTATTTTTTTGAGGTATGGATTATATGGGATCATATTCCCATAGATGTTCAACACTGCATGTTTGATTATTAGCTATTATGTAAATAAGTAATATTTATTTTGAAATTTATTTAATTAATAACTTTATTTTATTAATTGTTTGTAGGGTTTATGGTATACCATCGATGAGAGCATGTGTGTCTCTATCTGTAAGGCATAGGAGGGTTGTATGTGTGAGAATTGCCGTCAATTTTTGCATAATTTGAGGAGGAAAACAATGAAGAAAATAGGAGTCACAAAATTTGATCAGTCTTACTGTTCCCACCAACCTGATTACATTTCATCTCAGGTTTAGGATAGATTATGTTCACACTGGATGGGTGGTTGTTCTCAGAGGAGATCATTAGTAGGTCAAAAAAATAGGGGGAGACAAGAAGTGATACATCAAGATAGTAGTTGTACATTCAGTATGCAAAGGGAACATATAGTAAGTACATTTTTTTAATTAATTTATATAACTTTAAATATAAAATGTTTATTTTATATTCATATAGGCAGTCGAACAACCTGATATTATAAAGTTTGACATTTATAGGAGGATATACAGTGATCTTGTCACTGGACAGATTAGAGGTGATCACCAACATCATATTTTGTTCAGTAAAATTTCTTTTTGAGTTTTAAAATTAACTACAAATAACATTTTAACTATTTTAATTTAAAATTTAAATTGAAGGAGTCATATGAGGTTGAGACATCTCAGATGTAGACTGAGAGTTAGACCGAGACTGATGGTCAGACCAATGCAACCAGATTTGATGAGGCAGCATGGATGCATGCATTCCAATATACCATTGAGAAAGGACAAGTTGTTGGTATCAACTCTCGATTGACATCTGAGAGTTATTATGGTACCGCCATGATATCAGCGTGCAACTCCAGATAAGCTCATGGAGAGTCATCATCATATGCTACACAATATATGGAGAATCTATGAGCTCAAGATCAGTTTATAGAGAGTATGCGTAGGGATAAGGAAGAGATCCGATGATAACAACAACAACAGGAGGAGCTGCGTCGATGACAATAGGAATAACACAAGCACATGATGGAGTACACACGACGTCTGACTCATGGTTTAGTGATGGAGTTCCCTCCACCATCTCCTCCATCTCCTCTTTCTCCTCTAGCTCATCCATAAGACCCTCCCCATTAGTGATATATTTATTTTTTATGATAAAACATTTGAATATATATTTTTTTTTGTAATATTAACTATTTATATTTCTATATAGTGTGTTTTTTATATTGTTGAAAATATTGAATATTTTTTATTTTTTTTACTTATTTAAATTTTTATTATTTTATAACTTAATTTAATTTAATTTAATTTAATTTATTTATTATTATTTTCTTATTTTTTTTATATTTTTGTGAATATTGAGGTTTTTATTATTTTATAATTTTTTATTATTTTACTAATATTATTATATTATTAATATTTTTTAATTATTAATATTATATTAATATTATTTATAATAATAATAATAATATTTTATTATTTTATATTTTTTTTATTATTTTACTAATATTAATATTATTATTTAATTAATACTAATATTATTATCATCAATATATTATTAATAATAATAATAATAATATTATTGTTATTATTTTATAATATAATATTAATATTATTATTATTTTATTCATTTTTATTATTTTATTATTATTTTAAGTTATTTGCGACGAGCCGTCACAATAGGGTTTTTAAAAAAACTCAGAAATACTATTTGTGATGGGTCAAATCATCATTGTAAATAGTATTTGTGACGATCTACCATAATAGGTTTTTTTAAAAAACTCAAGGAAACTATTTGCGATGGGCCGTCATAAAAAAATATATTTGCGACGAGACCCCATTGAGAATTCCCTGTAGCAAATAAACTAATCTCTAGTAGTGGGAAACTATAATGTTAGACTGAATAACTCATAAATGACACGTATATACTAACTTGTGAGCTGTTAAGATTCAATATTGGTTATCCATGGTCATTTTCCAACTTGGTTATCTAACCTAATTAAGTTCAATAAAAAATATATATCCAAATCCTTTATAAAGGTTTGTAAAGAGAATACGAATTAACCAAATCATATCCCCCGGGAGTGCCTAGCCAATTATGTAGTTAGGATTATTTATCTTGAACTGAGCCATGGTTGAGTTTATAACTAACACACCCTATTTATGGTTATTACCCATTGGTACAACTATTCCAAGTCTTGTATCAACTTTCTAGTATCCGGACTGGGGAGTAATTGTAAGGAAAACCACACAATCTCTATTTCAACAAAAATTTAGGATCTTCTCTTATAATTAGGATTATAACTTAAAATTATCCCTAGGGTTTTCACTAAGGTTCTATCATTTTAATCTCAAAAAATAATTAGACCTTACTTTGATATAAACTCTAGTGATCCATGCCTTAAGCACATATTATTTCGTAATTCTTAACATACTTTTCCAACAAATACAAGATAAGGATCTAGAGGTCTAGTGTCTTTGGAATATTAGATATAAAAATACATCATCTTAATACTACACATAATGCTACTAAATCCCATAGTTCTTCTAAAAGTTTATAGGATATCCTAAAGAAAATTCATAAGGAAAAGTGTGAGCTAAAAAGCACAATAAGGGAATAAACATGGAAATAAAGAAAAACATGAGAGCGAAGATACATAAAATGATATTATAAAAAGGTTGAACATAAACATGGATACATGTAATAAGGAATTGATATCATTAGATCATAAACATGTGGAAAAATATAAAACATGATATTATAACATAATTCAAGGGTCACTTTCATGACCATCATCATAAATTGGGTAAAGTCCCATAGTAGATTAGGTTCACTCCCTAATTCATTACATAACATCTCATGAGATATAAATATTTACCCAATACATTATAGGCTTATATAATTCCTATACCAAAAATCATATAAAAACCCATGTTTTTTACGAAATATTTCTCTTTAAATTATTTGATTTCTTTGATAGCTTTCATTATACGCAAGAACATGTTTAGACCAACCGTGAAACAATATTAAAATATTATATGTTCATTATTGCCTAATAGTTGGACTATAGGGTATTAATAATAATAACTAAATTATGAAATATATATAGTCTAAAAATTTATAAAATTAATTCATTACATCTAAAATTATTATCATTAAAAATAATAATTATTTGAAAATAAAAGACATGTTTTTTCTGAAAAATTGTTTCTATACGTGTAATGTATTTTATATCAATATATCAAATAAATCCCTATTGGTGAATGATTTTTATGAAATGTATATATTATTTAATTGATAAAACATTTTAAACTTTTACAAATATTTTTCTAATAATTGAATAATAATAAATCCAATTTTATACTTAAAAATGTATTTTTTATAAACATAAAATTTTATCACATATTGAACCATTAATTTAAAATTAAATTCTTCCATATATAGGTATTTAATTAGATAAAATAAATTTCATATCTATAATCAAGAGTTTCAAAATTTCTAATTAGGCCCCTTCTATTTTTTGGTTAATATGAATAGTAATCATAGTAAAAGTTATTACCATAGTAAAGGGTAAATCAGGTTATTTTGTATTAAGTGATAAAGCCAAAATTTTTCATCCTAGTTCTTATTGTATGAAGTTAATTTTACCCTTAACACATAAGGTTTAAAATTTAGTCATTTAATGTACACTTGTCTATGAAAATGACTCATATATTATTAAAATCAAAGAAAGTTACAAAATGTCACTCTCTTTGTTTTTAATATATATTATGTGTACACATAAAGAAAAAAGTATATTATGAATGAATATGAGTGTCTATATTTATATTAATAAAATTATTTTCATGATATAAATTTATTTTTAATTTTTAGTAATTATATAATGGCTTTAATTACTTAAGCAACACTGAAGCAATATTTCTATATTTAAAAAAATAAAATAAATTATTTTAAAATTATTAAAAGTGATATAATTTGATTGAGTTAATGTGATACATGAAATTTTATATCTATATGATATTTTAGGGATATTTAAAATCATTATATTCAAATTTCACCTTTTTACTGATGCATTTAAAGTTAAATTAAATGAATAGTGTCCAAATTGACAATAATGATATTTTATCAAAAAAATATTTGAATAAATTATTTAATAATTATAAAAATATTGAAATAATACAAAGTGATTATGATATGGTCTAAAATTTCATAAATTTCAATTTTCACCTTATAAGTAAAAATTACATCATTTTAATATTGAAAAAGTTGCTACCATAGTTAAAATTAAAATAGGTTAACTAAAGGTTAATCAAAATGATAAGGTTTAAAATTACACGTAAAATTTTCTAGATTCTATTTGTTTTTGGTATTAAACCCTATCACTCATTATATTTTAATAACTTTCCATTTTTAGATATTTTTCTTGAGAATGAATTTCTTATAATTAAATATTTTTGATAAATTCCAAAATTTCCCCTAACCTCAATTATAAAAACTACTCCATCACTTTATTAAATCACATTGATCCTTCTATATCAACCATCCTATACAAAATTATCTTCTCCAATTGACTAACCACATTATATAGGGGATTTTATTCTAAAATTACAACCCTATAACACTTTATTGAATATTTAAAGGAGTTATTTTTAAGAAGAGGTAATCACCTTAACTGAACACTATCATTTTCTACTATTCTTTACCTAAACTAAATATATGATATTTATCATAAATAATAAATTAAATATCCTAAATATGATTAAATAATAATATTATTATTATTAAAACACCATTATATACCCTCTTTTCCATCCAAAAATAAGTGAAAGTATCTCTCGTGCGTATGTACGACTTACTGTCTCCATGGAGAGATACAATTCATTTTTTCATCATCATCATTTATGGATGGGTATTATGATGAATTTAATGTTTATATATGATATTTATGAAATAATTAAACTTATTTAATTATAATATATTGTGTAACTTCTTATCTTACTTTATTTTGGGAAATGATAACGTCGCTCGTGCGTACATATGGACTACCATCTCATTGATGGGATGTAATTTGTTTTTAATTTATATTTCACATGGATGGTAATATGGATAGATTTTATAAATATATATTATATATATGTTATAATAATGTTTCTGTAAAGGTTAATTTTTATTTACCTTTCTTTCATTTTATTTTTTGAAAAATGGAAACAGTGTTCATGCATACGTAGGACCTACCTTCTCCATGAACGGTGTAATTCATTTTTCTATATCTACTATTTATGAATGATTATTAATACATATATAATGAATATATATTATTTTTATACCATGATAATAATTATTTAAATAATGGTACTATGATGAAAGTATAAGGACATGGACTTCTGAACCGAAACTTGCTTGGAAAATGAAGCAGTTATCACCCAAAACATTGATTTTAATAACAAATTATTAATAAAAAGACAAAAGGATGTTATAAATAAACCATAAATGGTATTATATATATGAATATGGTAATTTAATACATTTATAATAAATAAATATTTATTATATTTTAATTTTTAATGTGAACTAGGAAAAGTGATACTTGAGGTAAGAGTTTATTTCACAATTTCATCATTATTCGAGATTGCTTATGTTTTTGTATCCACCGAAGAATATTTATATTATATGTCCATGTTTTCTAAAAATGTTTAAAAAAAATATTCTAATATTATCTTATAATTTTTTAAAATCATTATTTTCCATGTTTTACTTTTTATAAAAAGTCTTGAAATTAATCTTTTTTCCATTTTCCAAACGAGGTACAATCTGAATTTTTTGAAAAAACTATGAAGGGATAGTTTTTTTAACTTATATATAATGATTTTATTTTCCATATTTCATGATGAATAAATTATTTGAATATTAATTTATAATTTTAAAAGTTTATTTTTCAACAAAAATGGTTCCCTTTATAAGTGTGTGAATTTAAAAAAAAGTGATATCAAAATGGAACTGTTATTTTCCCCAAGAATTATTCCAAGTGATATTTAAAAATAATTTTCCATATAAAATAAAATAATGATATGTTAATTTAGATTTAATGGGGATGTAAAATAAGGTTCCATAATTATTCCTTCCCTGGATGGTTTATGTTTATAGTAAAAATATAAAAATTTTATGAAACCCATTTCTTTTATATAGGTTATGCTATAATGGAATGTTTATGAAAATCATTTATTTTCATGGGATATGATGTGATAAATGATTTATTATCATTTTTCACAAATACATATGGTTTTCATTACATGATAGGTTGTATCTATATCTATCTCCAATTCATTAGGTAAAGTACTATATCTCAGGATATTGTTATGGGAAATAAGTCAAAGTGCTTTATCTATTTTGAGAAACTAGTCAATTTTCTTGATCTATTATCGGAAAAAAGTTGACATGCTTGATCAAATATAGTAAATAGGTTTTGATTCCAAATTATATGGTCTTGGTAGTTAAACATTATTTATGAAATGGTTTATATACTTATGATGGTGCCACACACATGAACTTATGGTTCATGAATGAGTTATGATGAATTATGATTCTTATGATTCATGCCTTTTGAAATGCTAATGTTTTATGCCATAACTCATGTTTATGAACTCTTTTAGATTGGTTATAAACTTTTTAAGTTATGGTCAATATATCATTCTCTTATTATTATATTATTATTTCATATAATCATAAATTGATATCTTCCATGTTTACCCTTATTGAGCATCCGAGCTCACTATTTTCTTATGTTTCCTTTCCCTAGGTTATGAATAAAGTTTTTAGTAGGGCATTCCTATGAAGATTAATATGTGGGAAGATATATATGGGATATGTTAAAGATCATTCATCAAATAAGAAGATTGTATATATAATATCCAAAGTATCTAAATGTGTATAGTTATAGAGTGGATTGTATTGTTATATAATGAATATTCATTTAAATAGATGTAATATTTGTGTATAAAAATATCATGCTATCATAGTTGGTATCAGAGCAGGTATTAGTCAATATTTTGAGATTAGGGTTATAAAACTTTTATAAAAACCCATGGGATAGGTTTAAGTAGTGGATAAAAACTTAAAGTTTTGATAATGATTATGAATGATCTAGGTTAAACCTAATGTTTCATATAATAATGTGTCACAATTTAAACATTCTATAAATTATTTTTTAGAATTACGTGGTTTTACACTATGAATATTGTTTATTACTCTATGATTTTTGGTTTTTTTCTATGGATGAAATCTAAAGGAATCAAGTTAATGCTGAATATGATGGACAATGCAATGATTTTCCACTTGAGAAACCAAATGTTATGGGAGTTGGAATACATAATCTTGCTTTTATGCTCATGAAAAATTCTCAGGTTATGAATCATGATAGGTTTAAAAATTATCAAAGGAGGAAAAAATGTACTATTGAATATTTAATGAGGCATCATCCACATTTTTTTAGTGAATCTTCTGATCCACTAGTGTCTGAGTGACAGATCAACACCATTGAGAAAATATTTTCTATTATTAAATGCCCAAGACATGAAAATTTTTTCCTAGCTATTTATCATCTAGAAAGAAAAGAAGATCACTGGTGGAATATTATAATGAATATGAGGCAAGAGGAAGAAATTGAATCCATGAAATGGGAGGAGTATAAGGGGATATTCTTTAGTAAGTACTTCCCTTATACTCAACATACAAAGATGGAGAATAAATTTATTAAACTGAAAAAAGGACGAAAAATCCATTATTACATATGAGGAAATTTTTAAAAGGATTACAAGGTATACCTTTGATTTAATTATCAACCATGAAATTAAAATTTATTGATTCTTTGGTGGACTAAAACCATGTCTCCAAAAGGAATTAGCTATAAGAGACTTTAGTTGCTAAAAACAAATCATTCAATGTACACTCAAAGTATAAATGAAAATTGGACATTCCCACCATTTTTATGGTTTTAATAAGAAAATAAATATGGAGTCTTATTAAAACATTAATAAATCACATGATAGAAAGAAATTCCAGCCATATACATGCAAAAAATGTGGGAATAAACATTATGGGAATTATTTTAATGGAATTGGGAGGTACTTTAAATGTGTAATGGCATGCCATAAATCTCGTGAACGTTTAAAGGTGATGAATAGTATAATTAAATAAATAGAGGACATGAATATGCCAACTAATGCACCAACCACACTCCAATACTTCAAATGCAAGAAGTATGGGCATTATGCCAACAAGTGAAAAAAACTCCAAATATTTTTTATGAACATATTCAACAACCTCTTAAGCCTAAATACAAATAGAAATCTCATGCAATCACAACCACCAAAGTGTGTTACAAGAATTATGTTGTGAAATTTACACTTATCACCCACTCTAGAAAAGATAATATCTTATTTGATTATTGATCTACCCACTCTTTTATTTATAAAGAATTTGGTAAGGGTATCACTGTATCACCTAAATAATTAGATATTGAGTTTTATATGATAAATACTAATGGAAGAACGATCTATTCTCAAGTCTATAGTTCTCAATAAATTGAAGTTGTGGGAATGTTCTTCTTGAAAATCATTTGATTGAACCTTTAGTTTAATTCAATGTGATTCTTGGCATGTATTGACTTTCTCTATATAGATCCCATATCAATTATTGAGGAAGGGAAGACAAATTTCATATTATAAATGAACCTATGATAATTTATTGATGTGATGATGAATAATAACATACAATGGAAATTGCTTCCATATGGTGGGAATTAATTCATATACATGAAGGTTATATATCTCAGATGGTTGGGGAGAAAGTCAAAATTAAGGATACAACTATTGTTAGAGAGTTTTTTGATGTATTTATGAAATAATTTCCTGGTATTCTACTATATCTTGAATTTTAGTTTTCAAAAGAACTCGTACCTAGTGATATGACTATTTCAAAGACTCCCTATAGAGTGTAACCAATTGAGTTACAATAATTAAAGAATAAAATCAAGGAAAAAATTTAAAAGGGATTCATTCATCCAAGTGTGTCACTTTAGAGTGCACCTATTCTTTTTTTACAAAGAAACATGGATCAATGAGACTATATATTGATTATAGAGAACTTAACAAGATCACTATCAAAAATAAGTATCATATCACCCTTATTGATGAATTATTTGAACAACTACATATAGTTAAATACTTTTACAAGATTTATATTTATTCTGGATATCATTAATTAAGGATGAGTAAGATAGATATACCCAATACAACATTTCATACAAGGTATGGAAACTATGAATTTATAGTGATTAATTTTTTTATTACTAATTCCCATGTTATCATAATGAATTTAATGAATATATTATTTTTATATTACCATGATCAGTTTATTTTAGAATTTATATATGATATTATTATATATTCAAATATAAAGGAATAGAATTAATATCACTTGATGATTGTACTAAATATACCGAGGAAGGATAATATTTATGAAGAATTTAACAAGTTTGAATTCTAGCTTCATAAAATTTCATTTTTCTGTCATATAATCTCAAGTGAGGTTATACAGTAGATCCTTAAAATATAGAAGTTATTGAGAAATTTATTAGACCAACCATGGTGAAATAAATCCTTATCTTTCTTGGGTTCACTGGATATTATCAATTTTTTTTTGAAATATTTCTCACAATTATCTAATACACTAAATAAGTTGACTCGAAAATGAGTTATGTTTATATAAATAGAGGAATGTGAATAGAATTTCTAGTAGGTGAAAATAAGGTTGGTCAGTGCACCTGTGATCACAATAACCTATATAGGATAAAGGTTTTTGATCTATATTTATGCATCAAATAAGTGACTCAGATGTGTTCTCATGAAAAATGATATGGTGATAGTTTATGCCTCATGCTAATTGAGGGTCCATTAGAAAAAATAACCAAGTCATGATTTGGAGTTAGCTGTAGTAATTTTGGCATTAAATATATGGAGGAATTATCTCAATCAAGAAAGGTGTGACATATAAACTGATCACAAAAGTATGAACATGCACTAAAGAAAATGAATGGAGCTGATTAAAAATTATGACTTCTCAACACATTACCACTATGGGAAAGTGAACAATGTGACATATTATTTGAGTCTAAAAGATCATGCTAGCTTATCTATGATAAGGATAAAGAAAGATACAATATTTATGGATTTATAAAGGATGGATATGTAAATATTAATAGAAGGATAAAAATCTTATCTGGATTAAATACATGTTCATCCATTTATCTAAGTGAAGATTAAAGAGGTGCAGAAAGAATATACAGAGCTATAAAATAAGGTGATAAATGTTCCTAAGTTATAAATTTATTTGGATGAAATAATAAGGTTTATGAATCATGTATGTGACCCACCCATACCATATTTGAAGAATTATTTTTTGGATGAGGCTCATAGTTCATCATTATCTATTAATCCTGGAAGTACAAAGATGTATATAGACTTAAAAGTGTATTTTTGGTGGGATGGATTTAAGAGATATATTAAGGATTATATTTCTTGGTGATTGGTTTTTCAAAAAGTTAAGGTTTTCAAAAATAATTCTAGGGGTATTTTTCAAACATTTACCATACCTGAAAGGATAATGGAAAACATCACCATGGATTTTGTCATCAGACTCCCCAAAACATCTAAAAGGCATAATGATATATGGGTTAGAGTTGATCTACATACAAATTTGGCACACTTAATTGATATTAGGGAAGATTTATCTCTTGATAATATTTCTATAATATATATTAAATAAGTGGGAATATTGCATAGAGTATACCTTTCCATTGTATCTAATTGGGATCCATGGTTTACCTTGATGTTTTGGAAAATTATTCAGCAAGATCTAGAGATAGAGTTATGTTTCAACACTACTTATCATCCTTAGAAAGATTTTTAGTGTAATAGGACCATTAAAACTATAAAATAAATGTTGAGATCTTAATCTATGGATTTTAAAGGTATTTTATATCAACACCTTCCTTTGGTATAATTTTATTACAACAATAGATTTCACTCATCTATTCAGATGAATCTTTATAAATACCTCTATGGTAAGAAGTGAAAAACTCCAAAATACTAGAATAAAGTTAGATAAAGAAATATATTGGGGATTAATATAGATGAGGAAATGGTAGATAAATTTATATCCATTCAATATCACATAAGAGAAGCTCAGAGTCATTGAAAAAGTTATGTTGATAATCGTCAGAAAGATCTAGGGTTTGAAGTGGGTGATAAGGAATTCCTATGAATATCTACCTAGAAGAGAGTGATGAGATTTGGAAATAAAGTAAAGCTTAGACCTAGGTATACCTGTCTTTTTTAAATTCATGATCATATCGGGATGGTACCTTATCGATTGGGGCTTTTACAAAATCTCTCTCAAGTTCATAATGTGTTCAATGTATCTCTCTTAAGGAAGTAAATAAATGATCCTTAACATGTACTAAAATCATAGGTCATACCATTGGAGCATGATATTTATTATTAATAATAACCTGTTGAGATTCTACATTTTAGAGAGATAGTTTTATGAAACAATACCACTCTCTTGGACAAAGCTTTATGGTGAAACCACCCATTTGAGGAAGCTATGTGGGAACCTGAGGATGTGGAGAGGAAGAAGTATCCTCATCTATTTGTATAAGAGTGATGAGTTAAGATGGTTAAATTCATTTTAAGGGTGGTAGAATTTAACAAAATAATTTTTTTAAGAAATATTTCTCTTTAAATAATTAGATTTCTTTGATAGCTTGCATTACATGAAATATTGAGTTTAGACAAACCATAAAACATTAATAAATTATTATATTTCCATCATTTCCTAGTAAATGGATTGGTGGGTATGAATAATAATAAATAAATTATGAAAAACATATGGTATACACATTTATAAAATTAATTCATTACTTATCAAACTATTATAATTTAAAAAAATATTTAAAAATAAAAGTGATTTTTTTCCTTCTGAAAAATTGTTTTTATGCTTGAAATGTACTTTATATAAATATATTAAATTAATCCCTATTGGTGAATTATTTTAATTTAAAATATATATTTTTTACTTTATCAAATGTTTGAAACATTCAAAAAATATTTTTCCAAGCATATGATAAGAATAAAACCAGTTTTATGCATAATTTTTTTGTTCTAAAAAGATTTTTTTCGCATTTTGTGAACTTAATTTAATATTAATTTATTCCATTTATATGAATTGAATTATATAAAATAAATTTCGTATCTATAATCATGAGGTCCAAATTTGGTAATTAGGCCCCTTTTATTTTTTGGTCATTATGAATAGTAACTGCAATAAAATTTAACAACTCAATAAAGGGTAAATCAGGTTATTCTGGAATAAAAATAATTGATAAGACCATAATTTTTCAAAATAATTCTTATTATATGATGGCAATTCAACCCTTAAAACATATTTTTCCAAATTTAGTTATTTATTGTACACTTTTCCATGAAAGTGACTTATATATTATTAAAATCAATGAAAGTTACAAAATGTAACTCTCTTTGTTTTTAATATCTCTTATATGCCCACATAGGGTAAAAATTACATTATGAATGAATATATGTATCTATTTTTATCTTAATATAATTATTTTTATGATATATAATTATTTTTAATTTTTAGTAATTATATAAAGGTCTTAATTTCTTAGGCAACACCAATCCAATATTTCTCCAATTAATAAAAAAATATAATAAATGATTTTAAAAATATTATAAGTGATATAATTTGTATGCTTTAATGTGAAACATTAATTTTATAGAACAAAATTAAATATTAGGGATATTTTAAATAATTATATTCTAATCTAAACATTATATTGATGTATTTAAAGTTAACTTAAACGAATTGTGTAAAAATTTAAAATAATGATATTTTATCAAAATAATATTTTATTAAATTATTTAAAAATCATAAAAATCTTGAAATAATATATTTTTTTATTATATGGTCTAAAATGTCATAAATTTTCCATTTATGGTCTAATTTTTACCTTATAAGTAAAAATTATAGCCTTTTAATGTTGAAAAGGTTGTTATTATAGTTAAAATTAAAATTGGTTATCTATGGGTAAATAAAAATGAGAAGGTTTAAAATTAAAATAAAACATGTCTAATTTTTTTGTAGATTTAATTACAAACCTATACCACCTTATAATTGAATTAAATCCATTTTTAGGTGTTTTTATTGATAATAAATTTATTATAATTTAATCTTTTGGGAAATTCAAAAAGCGCTCCTCACCTCAATTATAAAAGGACACATATTTCCTCACTTAATTACAATAATTGGGACTTATATATCTACCATAATCTACCAATATATCTTTTAAAATTTTCTAAACACATTATATAGGTTATGATATTCTCTAAAGAACAACCCTAGACCCCTTTAGAAAATATATAAAAGAGTCATTTTGAAGAAGAGGTAATCACCATAACTGAAAACTTTATTTTTATACTCTTATTAACATCCATTAAATATATTATATATATCATAAAATAATAAATCAAATATTATAAATATTCTTAAATTTTATTTTGATTATTAAAACACCATTATACACCATCTTTCCCACCAAATAAGAAGTGAAAGTATCACCCATGTCGTACGTCTTACCGTCTCCACACAGCGATACAATTAATTTTTCACCAAAATATTTTATGGATGTGTAATATGATGGTTTTAATGTTTATATATGGTATTTATGACATAATTATACTTCTTGAATGATAATATCATGTATAACTTATCACCATCCAACCTTTTGGGAAATGGTAACGCCACTCATGCGTACGTATTAACTACCATCACCATGATGCGATATAACTCATTTTTAATTTATATTTCACATAGATTGTAATAAGGATGAATTTTATGAATATAAATGATATATATGATATGATAATAATTTTATAAAGGTAAATTGTTATTTACCTTTCTTTCATTCCTTTATTTGACAAATAGAATAAGCGTTCATGTGTACGTACGACCTACCATCTCCATTAATGATGTAATTAATTTTTCTTTCTATACATATTTATGTATGATTATAAATATGTATATAATTAATATATATGATTTTTATACCATGATTAAATTTTTATAAATTACTATGACCAATGTATAAGTATTAGGTATAAAAGTCCATGACCCACACTCCACAATCCTATGCTGAAATCCACAACTTTACATTTCTAGCTTTGGTGATGATAATTGTGATCTAATTATTTTCCATAAATACTTAAAAAATAAAAGGAAAAATTAGACCACTTACATTATTAAGTATCTTTTAGGTTTAGTGATTTATATAATTGGAAAAAACTACTACATAAATAATTCATAAGTCGTCAAGGAACATTTCTCCCATTTAACCTAGACTTCATTATTTCACAATAGGCTATCAACAACATCCTTTTGAAAACTTTTATAGACATAAATAATTCAACATAATTATTAAAAACATTGTAAAAAGGAAATATAATACGTTTGAGCTCAAATTATCAGTAATGGAAAATGTAACCACTAAAAAATGAATATCATCAATGAGAATAAGAGTGTATAAGGGAATGATGAAATATTCAAAGTACACGAGTGAATCATAAAATAAATCAAACACATAAATACCTATATCATCAAATGTAAAAACATTTCAAAGGAAAGAGTCATAAAAATTAATAATCAAAATCCACGTGATATCAATATTGATCATTAAAAACACTATAAACTCATAAAAAATAATTAACTCTTTTTGGTAACTTGGAGAATAAATTTAATATAACCCTTTAAAAACCCTTTCAAAACCCTTTAAATTAGAATAATCATATAACAGAATTATAATATTATCATTACCTATTGAATTATAGATTTATAATGGGACTCACACTTCGTATAATCTATATTAGGATCTCCCATTATTCATGAGATAAAATGGGGCTCAAACCTTCATATAATCTATATTGGGCTCACCCATGAGCTATAATAAGGATCAATCCTTAATATTTTATATATTAGGACCACCTGATTGATATAATGATCAAGTACCATATCCAGAATAAATAACATTCAATATAAAACTCATAGAAACAATTATTATTCATTTATAATCTGATAAAACCATGGAAAAGAAATGCATTTAATATAAATCCCTTTGAAACATGATTAAACCAAGGAAAAGAAATAGGTTACCAAACAATATCTTTGAAAAATGATTAAACCATGAAAAAGAAATGGGTTACATAACAATATATTTGAAAAATGATTAACCCATGGAAAATAAATGGGTACAATAGCAATCTATTTAAAATAATATTAAACCATAGAAAAGAAACGGGTTCCATAATAATCTCTTTAGAACATGATTAAACCATGGAAAATAAATGGGTTTAATAACAATCTCTTTAAAACAATATTAAACCATGAACAAAATGACTTTCCTGGAAAATTTCTTCGAAACACTTATAATCCATACAAATAAATAATGAGGATGGAATCAATAAAAAATATTCCAAGTGTAGGATAAGTAACAAAAATGGTTGGTTATGTTTATTAATTGAAATTACCTTAAAATAATATTAAAAACATTTATGAGGAAAATAATCTTTAAACATTCCAAAGTATCCCATACCACCTTGAAACATTTGAATCATAATCCCCATGAAGGAATAATGTTAAATGAAACATATAAAATCATGATAATAAATATATTCATGATATATCATGTCAAAGGAGAAGTATACACACATCATAAAAGAAGATAGGTGTATAACATAATGAACATCTCAAAGAAGAAAAATTGTGACAAAAATCCATTACCGTTTTGGTAAATTTGAAACCACAAACCCCATGAAATAGAGATACTATAATAGATATGTAAAACCCCATAAATTTAAGTATAATAATCATAAAATAAATTATTTGGTAGTATATACACCACACAATAAAAATAAGTGGTGAATATTGAATAAGTCTCACAGAAATAAAAATAAGACTAGAGACCCCCTTACAACTATGGTGACATCTGAATCAGAAACCCTAAAAGTAATAATCATCACATGAAACATTTAAATACCATAAATATAAAATAATTCATTATATAATATACTATAAGGGGTAGTAGATATTTTACATGAAATAAGTAAGTGGCGAATGTGACATTTATCTCACATATGTAAAAAGTGAGATCAAATTCCCTTACAAAGATCATATCATTAGAGTGAGAATAAATCAATGAAAAAATTATGTATGAAAAATTTAAACCCACAAAATAAAAGTTTAAATACATTATAAAACAATAATATTTCATTTCACACATATTATTGGCATAACATAACCAATTATATAGAAGTTTAACCCAATAAATGAAAATTGAGTTAAGAAATCCTTTACCTTGAGTCTGATTTGTCATGATTGTACTCTATATTCAAAAATAATAAAATTATGTTAATTATTTAACTGATTCAGAAAATTTTAAAATTTTATTATCACATTTATTTCACTTATAAACAATTTATATACAATTACATAATCAATAATGTTTAAGTCAGATGTTTTGACCATATATGGCTTATGTGTCAAAACTGAATTAGATAGGTCCACTATGGTCAATGAGGTCATTATTTAAATATATCCAAAATAATAAAAATGATATAATTATAAATTTTTAAATCAATTATACTTTTAAAATAAAACAGTAATGGTGGTTATGAAAAATGAACCAATCTTATGATCATGGAGATGGTGGGCTGTATGTATGCATGAGCAACGTTCCCATTTTCTAATGATCATTATAGAAATAATGTAATGCTTATCTTTATATAATGACCATTAAATCATAAAAAACATTATTTAATTATATATACTTATATATATCATTATTTTTATGTGGTGATGAAAAAGGAAGAATCACATCGCTTTGAGGAGGTGGTAGTCCACATGTCCACGAACGACGTTATCACTTTTTTAGTGTGTGAAATAGGAAGAAAAACATGATATGTTATATGTAAAGATAGATAATTATTTAATTAATATCATAAATATTTAATTTATATGATATATTTTTGTTAAATCCATCCTTAAAACATTCCATGTAAAGCATGAATGAATCACATCGCTTTGAGGAGACGATAGTCCACACGTCTACAAATGATATTATCGTATTCCCAAAAAAATAGAAAGCATGAAAGTATGATTTATATAATATTTTCAAAAAGAAAAAGTTATCATAAATATCATATATATCATATAAAAATATTATTTCTATCATAATTCTAAACTATAAGAGGTGGTAAATAAAAAATGAACGACATCATTTCGTGAGGTGGTAATTTACTGTACACATGAACACTGATTTCGTTACCCATTTGATGAAAGTGTGTGTAGGTGTAGGTCAAAAAATTAATAGAAAAAAATATCAGTATATTTATGATAATTATTTTATTATATAATATTAGAATAATAATAATTTAATGGGTGGAGAAAGAAATAAAACAAAATTTCTTGTTGAAGAATGTTACATCTTCTTCGGGTAACTCCTTTTGGTTTTCACCAAAGGACTTCCTTGTTTTTATTTATGCCCAAAGTGATTATTATAGGATGATAGGAGGTAATTTGGGTCTTTATTTATGTAGGGTTTTTATGATCCAAAAGGTCTTATGTGGTGTGAATAAAGGGGGAGGGTTTTTAGCCTTTTATTAGGGAGAGAGAGAGGACAAACTTGGTATTATTAAAAAGGTTTGAGTGATACCCATGTTTTAATTGTCCCTTTGGGTCCAAAGTATACTATTATAGAACCTTATATGTTTAATGGTAGATATATGTTTGGAAAATATTTTTTATAAAAGTTTATAGTAATTTTTACATCTTAAATTCTAATTTTAATCATTAAGTAAACTCGTTTTTTACCATAATCACATTAATTAAATTTAATTACATTCACTAATATATTTGGTAAAAAACTAATTTGACCTTAAAATAAATTATAAATTATTTAAATTCCAAATATGGAATCCATTTTTCCAAATTCCAATCACATAAGTGACAAAATTTAATTTAAAATTAATCCCATAGACGTGATGACACAACGAGTTTATAAAGTAAAACGTTCAAAAATTTGAAATGTTTTTATATCCAATTTCTATTTGAAATTGAATCCAATAACCTAAAATGGATTTATTTATGTAAAATTTAACTAATTATACTTAAAAACTAATTTAAAATGTAATTTAACATTATAAATTAATTATACAAAAAATAAGTTATTAATTAAAATCCCTAATTTTCACTATTTATCAAAACATGAAAGTTCTTAGAAAAATAACAAGAATTAACCTAAAGTAATTTTTGATATTACCATTTATAAATTTATGTTTATTTTTTCAAATAAAATTTATTAAAGTGTCAAAATTTAGTTTTAAAACATATCTTCCATTAAAAGTCTATAAAACTATCTTTTAGAAAAATATATCTTTTTAGGCTTATAATTAGATTTATTCTTATTTTATGCCTATACAACTTATTGGATGAATTTAAAAATATTTTATTGAATATATAACATATAAATTTAATTTATATTGTTAAATAATAGTAATTAATTTAATTTATTAAGATAAAATGGCTTTATAGGAAAAAAACAGTTTTCCATAAAAACACACCCTTTATATTCATTTATGACTAATTGAGAACCAAAATAATTCATTATATAAACATTTTTAAAAAATATATTCATAATTTAGTTAATAATATTCATTCCATCCATTCTAACAGAGCAGTGATAACTATCATATTAAATAATAATATTATATTGTTGTTGCGTAAAAGTCAATCTTACGTGTAACACCAGTTATCAAAGAGTCACAATGTTGCATGAAACACAAGATAAACTTGGTGTTTTATATAAAAAAATATAAAAATTTCATTGTGTATAATATAATCTATCAAATAAATTTAATTAATTTTAAAGAATGTATTTTATAAAATTTCAGGATGTTACACCGGGACTCCTGAATCGAAACACGCTTGGAAAACAAAGAAATTATCACATAGAACAATGATTTTAATAACAAATTATTAGTAAATGGGTGATAGTATGTTATAAATAAATCATAAATGTAAGATTGATATGAATATGTCTATGGAATACATGTATAATAAATCCATATTTATTATATTATAGGTTTGAACATGAACATGAAAAGACAAGCCTTGTAGTAAGGGTTTATTTCACAATATCATAAATATTCAAGGTTGCTTATGTTTAAGTCTCCAATTGAGATTATATATCTTACATGTCTAAGTTTTTTAAAAATGTTTTCTAAAAATGTTTTTTACTATTCTCCTAAAAAATCTTAAAATATTTTTTACCTATATTTTACTTTTTACAAAATGGATTAAAATAAATATTTTTTGTCATTTTCCAAATATGTTACTTTGTGAATTTTATGACAAAAATATGGAAGAATTATTATTTTTAACTTATATAGAATTAGTGTATTTTTCCTCCATCATGATTCCTCAATGATTTTAATCTTCCTTTATATGTTTAAATTTTTTTCCTTTATAAGTGTGTGGATTAAAAAATGGATTTCAAAATGGAAAGGTTATTTTACTCAAGAATCATTCCAATTTATCTTTTAAAATCATTTTCCATATAAGATAAAATCCTTTTATATTACTTAATATTGTATAGGGATATGAACTAAGGATACCATCCTTATTATTTCTTAGAATGGTTTATTTTTATGGTGAAAAGATGAAATGTTTATGAAACCATTTCTTTTCTATTGGTTATACTATGATGAAATGATTATGAAACCTATTTATTTTCATGGGTTTTGATATTAAGAATGATTTATGATCTTGTTGCACACATATGTATGGATTTATTTATGTTTTGTTTGAGACCTCTATCTCCCTCCAATGTATTCGTTAAATTATTATATACTATGAATTAGTTATGGAAAAAAAGTCGAAGTGCTTGATCTGTTATGGAAAACATGACGATGTGATTAATTTGTTATAGGAAACAAGTATATGTGATTGATCCAATATGGGAAATATGTTTTGATTCCAAACTTGATGTTCTTGGTAGTTATACTTGGGTTATGAAGTTTTTTCTATTCTTATGATGGTACCACACACATGAACTTATGGTTCATGATTGAGTTATGATGAATTATTATTCTTAAGATTTATATATTTTGAAATGTTAATGTTTTATTAATTTTCTCATGTTTATTATCTTTTTAATATTGGGTATGAATGTTTTCAGTTATTGTCAAGATCTCATGCTACTATACTTATCATATGCTTTCATATGATCATAAATTGATATCTATTATGTTTTCCCTTACTTAGAAACTGAGATCACCCATTTATTATGTTTCCTTTCCCTTAGTTATAAAGAAATATTTTATTAGGGTATGAATTTTTCGAGCACTACGTGGGAAGATATTTATGGGAGATGTTTAATATCATTCATAAAATAAGAATATTGTATATTCAATATCTAAAGACTCTAAACATTTAAAGTTATGGAATGAATCGTATTGTTATGTATTTAATATTAATTTAAATAGATATAATATTTGTACATAAAAATATCAAGATGTTATACATAAAATAAATAAAAATGATAAATATTTGTGACACATTAGGAAAATATACCATACATAAATCATAAGAACGATCAAATGTATGAGAAGGAAGTGAGTTTCATAATTCTGATTCAAAACATAATCGATAGACAGATTATAAGGATCCCTAGAAGAAGAAGGAATTAAACCATTTGGATTATTATATTTTAAAATTAAATATAGTTTTTGATCATTGAGTTCAAATATAGATATTTCATGAGAAGTATATAGGATAAGAATGAATAAAAACATACCACCTGGGGGAGCTGTATGAAATAAGTAAATGACTTTTTTAAAGAAGGAAATACCTTATTATTTTCCATATAACCATAATTGAACCAAGAGGGTTATTTATAAAATAATTATGGATTTTATAATCTATTCACGATTTAAAAACATTTAATGTAGCGATTCTCGACGTGAGACAAGAAATAGGGAATTCCCTTAAACCAGGTATACTTTAAAGTATAATTTTTTAAAGGGAACTAAAAACTTATTTAACCCCAGAAATGAAAAGGATATTTAACTAGGTATATATTTAAGGGACATATACATAAAAATATAAGAGGTACATGATAATAATATTACATAAATGAGAAAAAATAAAGAGAATGTGTAACCAAAAAGTAATGAAGGAGGTATAGAAGATCCCTTACAGCTTAGAAAACATTCTAATAAAAACCACTTGAAAGAGAGAAAGATTTATATTTAAGTTAAATAACATGAATGAAGATAATTTATGATTTTATATATCCAATTGGTAGTGTAAAAAACATTTAAATGAAATTAGGTTTAGAAAAGAAAATCTGTTTCAAAGAAGGAAATTTTGAGATGAAAGCCTTACATCATGTCTGAAAGCACTTTTCACTCTACACTTAACTTCGTGAATAATAAAATTAAGTTTATTAAAAACTTTACTAATAAAATTATATATTGATATTTATTTTTATAAGGTCTATTTACCAGCAGCACCAATTTATAACATTATTTACGTTTATATTGGTTACTTGATGTTCTTCAGTCAGTTTCTATGAAAATTTCTTAGTATGTTGACCAAGGTAAAAATTTAATAAATAGTTTCATAATATCTATAATTTTATATTATTATTTAATTTATTATTCCATTATCACAAAATTTATATAAGTAAATTGGTTTTCCTTGAATGGACTAAAATTAGAAAAGTTGCTTTTATATGTCCTTTTTAGCGGTTAAATTTACAAAAACAATTTATTGTTAATATAACATATAGAAAGTATAATTTTATGACTCTATAATGTTAATAGTTTATTACATAAATTTTTTTAAAATAAATTGTTTTATTACACCCATGTTTATTAATATGGAAAACAAAATAGAAATGTCATCATCTGGTGGTGAAAGTACACATGTACAAATGACGACACCTTCATTTATTGAAAGTTTTTAGAGGAAGGTATAAAATGGATGTTACATTATTATAATAATATTATATAATATTAATAATAATAGTTTTATAATAATATAATGGATATAATAGGTATGTGGTGGTAGAAGTAGAAAATAATTAAGAAGGCGTGGTGAAAAATATTAGCTCTCACTTTAGAAGTTCTTCTTTGGTCACCAACTTATGAAACTTTATCTTGGTATTTTTGAAATGTAAAAGATTTTAGAAAATGGGGATAGGGTTTAGGATACACTAGTGAAGATTTTTAGTCAAGACTAATGTTATTTGGAAGTGTAGAGGGGGTGGGGATGGTTCCTTTTATAATTGATGAAAAGAATTTTTTTGGCATATATAACACTTTAATTAAAAGAGAGAACATGTTTTACATGGAATGTAAAGAAAAAGAGGAAAATAATATATTTTTTGAAGATTTAATTTATATAAATCCTCAACCAAACTTTATCACATACTTTTTAAACATGTTTTAAGTCATTTACTCTTAGATTTTTATTTTTACCATTTGTGGTTTTTACTGAGGTAACTAATTTTCACCTAAGTAATTTATTTTTAATGCATAAAACTAAAATGAGCCATATTTTTTAATTTAAAACTAATGTTTATAAATATGAAATAAAATTTATCAAATAAAAATTCTATGTGTAGGAAAAATTAATTTTAACATTAGCACATGTAACATGAAAAAACCCGTTTTTATACTAATTGTATTTTTAAGACTAAGTTTCATGTTTAGGAAAAAATTATGAATGTTAATGATTATATTTAAATTTATATGTTTATTTTTATTAAAATAATATTTAATTTACATTAAAATAATTCAAAAAATTAATTCCATAATGTGATTTTTTAAGAGAAATAGTAAAAAAACTATTTTTCTTTAAAACATTACCTATATTTTATAAAATGTTAAGTGTAGGCTTTATATATCATAATAGTATTTTAAAATAATTAATATAGGTTTTTAAATTATATATCTTATTTTAAAAATGTTTTTAAAAACTTTAATGGAATTATTGTATAATAATGTCATAAAATTGATAGTATTAGTAAAATTAGTATTTTTACTATTCACCTAAATTTCTATTATTTTAGAAAAAACTAAACAATTCACATTAATCTAATATTGATATAATAAATAAAAAAAAGTATTTTATTTGGCCAAATTAAAATTCTAAATTTATTATAAATATAATAATTCCAAAATTATTCACCACTATCTATTCCAAGTAGTTTAACACCTATAAAGATCCTCCTAAATAATTTAATTTTATTAAACTTTCATTTTTTTGGTTTAGACTATTATTTAATATAAAATAATATTATCAATGTAGCATCCTACCCTAGGTTCCACTCAATAGTGCCTTGAGAGGGTGTACCACAAGACCTCAGGCACGCCTCCCCAAATTCTAGAGGCTGCCAACTAGTAGCGAGGGCCTAGGGTGTGTCTGCGGGGAGACTATACCCTCATAGATCATAGTATGCACTCTAAAAACAAAAGGTAATAAATAGTGGAAGCATAATTTGAAATAGATAGCAGTAGAATATCATATAGATAAACCAAGCAGAAGAAATAAATAACTAGCATATTCTAAGGAACCAAAAATAGGTTTAAAGTGATGATATCATGATGTCTATATAAAAATTAAAGTACACAAGAGAAAGGTATACATTCATATACTGTATTCTATACAAAAATCTAAAAATACCAAAAAATATTCCAACAAGAATCTCGAGCATAGGTTCAGTCCTCTACCACGATCTTCATTCTAAAGTTGTATACCAGTCAAGAATCAGAATCACCATGATTCCCTTTATCCATACCTATGATCATAAAGTATTATTGGGTACTAAGGGAGGCCCAATAAGGGTGTGAGATACAATAATAGTAAGAAAAATTCCATGGTGTCTGGGCCGATCCATTTCATGCAGTAAATAAACAACAGTTTTCCATAATAATAAATATAGGAAAATCATTAAATAAATAAAAATAACTTGGTTTGGGTCCCTAAACGAACACCTATCCAATATCATCTCCTTCATCCCAAGAAGGGTGTCTAAAGAGAGGTACCTATTCAAGTCATTACATGTATAAATATTCCACTATAATTGAATCAACCAAACTGGTGGAATACTCCAAGATTATGCTTTATCTTGGAGGTCACATTGCCATGTCATCATATAAGCATGATCATAATATAAAAGAAACACATCACATGTGAAAAAGAAATAAAGAAATCCATAAAATCCATTGGTGGAGTACTGAGCCCATCCTAGGAGATATAATCAGAATCCCAAGGGTTTCTATAGGTATCTACAATAACATCCAATGCCTTTGAGTCCATCCAAGGCAACCCATGTGGCATCCCTTGTATCACACAAGGCATGGAGAACTATATGGCTATACCAAGTATCTCACATAGGGGACTGGGTATCACCTATGGCATGGCATAACCATCTTTCCAATGGGTCCTTCCTCAGATTCTACCCTAGGGAACCAGAGTCACTCATGAGTATAAGTAAACTGTCTGGAGAGCTCATACCTGGAAATCCAAAGTATTGCTCCCAGTGTATCAAGTAGATCCAACCGATCATGGAGAGTCTATCCATGGAAGCCTTAAATCAGGACCCATTTTCTCTCTTGAACCATAGTAGTTGAGCCATGTCAATAAAGGAACATCACAAGCAAAGGAAACTATACATAATTTCATTCCATCAAATAAACATATCAAAATCACATGCTCACAAATTAAACAAGCTATAAAATTAAATCCAAACAACCATGACACAATTTATATGGAAATCAAAAGGCATATAATTCAATTCAAGACACCCTAATACGACATAAATAACAAGAACATGGAATTATACAATGAGATCCAGGTATAAGTCACATAGCATGGCATAAAGGTAAGAAATGACATATGGAATAAGAAAAGGCATCTAACCAAGATGCATAAACAATTAAGTATGAATAAAGCGAAGCATAAAGCATAAGAAAATCAATTATAATGATTGGGGAATGATACTTGAGGGAAAATCTCATGTCCAACCATTCATTTTAATTCAAATTAAAAAAATAAATTATTTGACAAAGGAGTAAATCACTTAGTGAATAACCATTTTAAGGCATGAAAAAATGGACATCATTGGTGGGTACACCCAAAGAGGTGAAAAAATTCAAGGGGAACACCCCATGGATTGGTTTCACCATATAGTAGGGTCACAACAAACATGGAAAACCATTTTAATTAATTTATTATACAAGAACGAGGCATCACCAGAAGGGTCCAGCGCACAGTATAATGAAACATCATTTATAATATGATTAAATGAGTAAAAATTACCTAAAACACCTACCTCGATGTAGTATCACTCCACTCATCCATTTTAGAGGCTCGATTTGACCGATAATGGAAGAAATCAAACAAATCATCAAACAACCTAAAAATAGTGAAATATCTATCGCACTAAAATAACACAACATACAGAGAAGGAACCTTAAAATAGAAGGGTTTGGAAGGATGATATTACATAGAGATATCCATTTCTTCTGATAGTGAAGGAATCATTCTACAAATGAAGTAGGTAGTACAAAACCTAGGAGAGGGGAAAATGGAGCACTATGCATGGGAGGGGAGAAGAAACCCACTGGAAGGTAGAAAAGGAGGAGGGTTGGATTAAAATCATTTAAAGGGGTATAGTTTAGTAATTTCATCCCAAAAAAACATTTCACATGGTTTGGACACTCAATTGCCAAACCCCGCACCAATTGTACGCCCTCATTTTCTTCAAAAGGGCACATCACATGATTAGGCACACAGTTTGACTAACCATGTAAAAACCTTGCAAAATCCCTCTTCCTTGAAAGCATGTAGTACCGCATGGTCCTAAACCCTTGGTCTCATGGTTTTAGAAAAACTGTGAGGCCCCTGCTACTCTGATGTATGCAACTGAAAGGTTTAGGAAAATTGTTTGACCTGGGTTGCAAGGTATATTAAAACTGTGAAACTGAGTCTTTTCTTCACATTTTGGGGATTTGGGCTCCGAAAGATACCCAAACGCACCCAAAACCTTATTTCCTTAATTATTCCTCATTATTTGGTTTGTTTAAAGGAATTAGAACAAAACATTAATGGTCCCTACCTTTAAAAAATATAGTACATTACAACCTACCCTCCTCAAGACAACTCATCCCTAAGTTTCCCATTCTAGGGTAGTAGAAAGTCATCTGAGAAGTGTTCTAGTCATTGTGCATGTATATCGGCTTCCCACTCCTAGGTCTCATCATGTACATGTCTGTGCTATGATAACACTTGAACCATAGGAAACAAATTTCCTCAAAGAGCCTTCGTGCTCCAATAAACAATATATATTATATGCTTCTCAAAGGCTGCATCCACTTCTATCTCAATATTTTCAGGGTCAAATGAATTATATGAGTTAGAGTGATACTGTCAAAGATGAGATATGTGGAAGACTTTGTGTATGGAAGAAAAGATTCGAGGTAATAACTAATGATAGACTATTAGACCAATTCTCTTCACTATCTCAAAAGGCACAATATATCTTGACAATAACTTTCCTTATCTCCAGACTCATAGATGAGAAATCTAGGTGATACAAAAAGAAAGACCCGATGTCCCACATCGAACTCAAGAGGTATACGATGATGATTGGTATAAGACTTCTACCTAGACTGAGCTGTATCCATACACTTTTGATTCAAATGGAATTTCTCTAAGATCTCTTGAAAAAGATAAGGACCCAGTAGAGATGCCTCACCTACATCTAGCCATCACAGGGGTGAATGACATGGTATACTATAGAGGGACTCATAGAGATCCATCTGAATTATTTCATGAAATATTTTGTTGTAGGAAAACTTAACAATTAGAATATTATTTTCCCATAAACCTCCAAAATCAAGGATATAAGCTTGAATTATATCCACTAAAACACATATCATCTACTCATACTTCTCATTGGTATGTGGGTGATATGAAGTACTCAAGAAAACCTCTAAACCTAGTGCCTTTTTCAACCCCATCCAAAATAATGAATTAAATAGGGAATCCCAGTCCAAAATGATATATTGGGGTACTCCATGAAGTCTCACTATCTTCTAAATATGTAGCCTTCCTAACTCATCAATAGAGAAGGTTTCTTAAACCATTATAAAGTGAATGACCTTGGTCAACCTATCAATGATCACCCATACTACATCGCTACTTTGAGGGTATCTTCGAAAGTTTTTCACGAAATCCATGGTGATGTCTTTCTATTTACGCTCAAGAATGGATAGAGTCTATAGAAGTCCATTAGGTCATTGGTTCTTTGCCTTCACCTACTAAAAGTTGGAGCATTGAGTGATGAAACCTGTTATCCGCCTCCTCATACAGGGCCACAAGTACTGACAACATATATATCTATACTACCCAGTAATCCTAGGATGAACTGCCCAAACAGAGGCATGAGATTTCCTCATCATCTATTACCATATATCCATAGGCACATATACATGACCATATAATAACAAGGTCTCATCCCTATAAAAAACCCAACTAGGAGGAAGGTTATCCCCTATGATACTCTCCCTAAAAAAATGCCTTTGGAATCTAATAATTGCCTCATCCAAACCTATTATATAAGGGAGAAGGTCACTACTAGAGTTGCTAGAACTGGTTGACCATGATATTCCTAAAAATCTAGGTGCATATTAGAAAATAGATCCATCAACTATCGCTCACTGCTATTCTCCATAACAGCTTACATCTTCTCAAGTAATCAACTACGACATATCCATTTTTGGGTGTGTATGTAAGCTCAAAGTCAAATGACTACAGGTATTCCACCCACATGCACTGACTCAAATTCATGTCTTGATGTGTGGATATATATTTTAGACTTTTATGATATGTTTAAACAAAAAATATCTTACCCAATAGGTAGTGCCTCTAATAGCAAAGAGCCCGAACCACGACTTCTATATTGAGGTCATACATTTGGTAATTATGATCATGTAGCCTTAGGTAGTGGGACCCATATTCCACAACATGATCACCCTGCATCAGAACTACACCAAGACTAATTCCTGAAGCATCACAATAGACTATATAACTCATTACTATCTCTAGAAAAATTAGGATCAGTGATGAGGTGAGTTTTCTCTTTAACTCCTGAAAAGATGCCCCATAAGATTTATACCATTATAATTGCACACCCTTCTTAGTTAGTTCCTTAAGAGGAACTAATAAGAAAGAAAAATATTGAATGAAATGCCTATAATATCCATTCATCCCTAAGGAACTGCATATATTGAACACATTCTTGGGATTCTCCTAGGAAACCATGGCTCTCACCATCTCTAGGTCAACTGATATGCCTGCCTCAGATATGATATGACCCAATAAGTGAACCTTACTAATCAAAAAGTTTCATTTACTGATGTTCACATATAGTTGGTTCTCTCTTAGTTTACTTAGCATGATATCAAGATTATTGGAATGGACATATCTGGTGTACGAGTATACTAAGATATCATATATGAAGACTACCATGAAAGAATCAAGATAAGGGTGGAAAACCTGATTCATCAGATCCCTGAAGAAAACTAAAATGTTCATTAGATTGAATGACATAAAAAATTACTCTAATAATCCATACTTGATTCAGAATGCTGTACATGGTATATCTGATAGCCTCACACAAACCTAATGGTAGCTCGAACTCAAATTTATCTTAGAGAAAATAGTTTCTCCTTAGAGCTGGTCAAAGAGGTCATCTATACAAGGAAGTGGATACTGATTCTTTATTGTAATATGATTCAATCAATGGTAATCCATGCACAATATGAGGTTACTATACGCCTTATTATAAAAAAGGACTAGTGAAACCCAAGGTGATGTGATGGATCTAATAAAACCCTTAGACTCAAGGTCTTAAAGCTACTTATTGTGTTCTTGGATCTCTGTTAGTGTCATCCTATATGGAGGAATGGATGAATGGACACTGGACCCACACCAGGAACTAGGTTTATGGTGAACTCAACCTATCTCTTTTGTGGTAAATCAAATAAATTTTTAGGGAAGATAAACAATCTATAATAGGAGTGAACTCTACTAACTACATCCCTTGATGGCTCATAAAGTGACTAGCTAGCTGGGCTGTCACTCTGCCAAGCCCAACTCACTTAGGCCCAACTTTATCAGCCTAGATATCCCATTCTCCTATGCAAATATACATTTTTTCTCAAGTGATGTGAAAGAAAATTGATAGTGATAACAATACACTTGGGTACAATAAGGCATACGACAGTCTATACTGAGAATGATGTCAAAGCCGGTCATCTTGAGGATGAAGAAACTCTAGAAGAAATGACACCCACCTATTTCAAGGTGGAACTCTTGAAATTGGAATATTCCATATTTTATGACCCCTAATGGTGTGCTGAGATATATAACACCATATAAGTACTCAATAACAAGTCCAAGAATTTCCGTAATAGCAGTAGATATGAAAGAGTGTGATGCACCTATATCATAAAGGGAAGAAACTAAAGTAGAGGTCACCCAAATAGTACCTATAATTGTAGATTTTCATGGACGCTTCTCCTTAGGTACTAGATGCACTAAATATATATGGCCTAAATCACGAATCTGAGATACTTCCTGACTATCCTGAGTAGATCCACTCTGATGACACTGAAGATCTAGGGCCTGACTACCTCGATCATGACCACTGCTACCTCAGCTTGTCTGGCTAGTAGAAGACCAAATACCATCCTAATGTGGATTCACATATCCTGTACCTAATTGAGGTGTCAGTATCAATCACATTTCACTGGTTGATGGAGGAAAATAACGACAGAATCATAGAAGATGAACCATCCCACTGTAGGCTCAACACTTAATTGGGTTCCTTGTACACTAGGGATTCTTATGGCCTAACCTACTATACCTATGAGACAATGTAGAGTCAATTCATGTCACCTAAATGGAACCACCCCCACATGCACCCTTGAGATGACACTTCCTACTTATAGAAGAATCATCACTCTGTCTTGGAGCTTAAAAAATCTGGTTCATATTTACAGCTTCTATGAGTTTTTATTCCATAATTGGGGCTTGTTTTACTATCTCTATAATGTCCATTAACCAAAATATGTTCACCTACGAGCGGACAATATTCCCAATCCAATCCTCAAAGAACCTTGAATTCATTAACTCTTCACTTTTCATAGATGGAAAGAAACATTGGATCTTAGTAAAAAAAGAAGAATACTCTAACATATCCATAAAGACATGATAAAGATTCATAAACTCCCTTACATGATCTGCTTTCAGATTCTGTGAAAAGAAGTAATCATAGAAGTCCATTTGGAAACCATACCTCAGTGATGCTCAGACTGCGATATGATGTCCCACCAATGATTGGCTGAGTCACGTAACATGTAGGTAGATATCTTGATATTCCACTCTGGAGGTGTCTTAAGATGGTCGAAGATAGATACTATTTCCTTTAACCAAGATTTTGTAGCATTAGGTCTTTTATACCCCGAAAAGGTGGGATGGTGCTATTATTAAAAGTACCATGTCATCTCTACCATAGTATGGGATGGACAGGGAGAACCCTGAGAAGAACACATAAATTGAATAAGACTATCCCTAAACTGAGCATCAATGCCTAGTGGAATATCTGCAAGAGGTTCCTTTGGTAGAACTACAGAAGGCATCATGGGTGGCTTAAGGCCCACCACCTCTGGGAGTGTGATCATCAACACTATCTTGGAGTAAAACATGAGGAAATCATGATGTAATGCTCTATAATTTCCAAGTGCACAACTCAAACATAATTCGAAACAAATAAGGAAAATGATAAATAAGGGTAGGTATAAGGCCTCCCTAAAACAAAATAGAGTCGACAACCTGCTCTTAGAGCCAGTTTTAGATGAGTAAAATTCACAGAAGGTTCACAAGAGTCATGGCCTAAATACCATTTATAAGGTTAGCTCAAGGTCAAGGTCTCACATTACTCATATAATGAGGTAATTTCATTTTAAAGGAATTTTTCACTTTAATTCCCTTATGTATTAATTCCCTTCTAATTTGGTTGAATTAGGTGAATCACCATTCCAATTCATAAGGTCCAATACACCTCATGAGTTAGAATTAGAATCCAATTAATCCAACCATAAAATATACATGCAGTTCAAGTTGGAACACTTCTATTATTATAACAAACCATGAACTATGAGGCACAATCAACAATCACATGCAACATAAGAAATGAACACTAAAAATAGATTTGGCATGGAAGGATACATGAAATTTAATCCTATGGTTCCAAGTATGATGAATGATTACATTTTACCTCATATCATTAGACCAAATTAGTGAAATCATCATCCCATTAATACAAATATAATAACATTATAAAACAAGCATGTCATATATTGGTGATGTCTTATCAGCTAATAAATGCAATTTTCCATCCCAAGAAATTTGGGTTTCCCCTGTACATGGGTTAACTATGTCCAAGAACAGGGTAAGGTCCAAATCCTAATGTCTTAGTCTCTTTTATAATACCCAAATAGTAAGAAAAAAATAAAAATAGTCTATGGTACCACTTTTTAGTGTCCCACCCCACCCCAGGTTCCACTCAATAGTGCCTCGAGACAGTGTACCACAAGACCTCAAGCACACCTCCCCTAACACCGGAGGATTCTGACTAACAAAGAGGGTGTAGGGTGTCTTTGGGGAGACTATTCCATCATATATTAGAGTATTTATAGTAAAAAACAAAAGTAAATGAATAAAAGAAGAATAATTAGAAATAGATAGCAGCTACATATCATTTAAATGAACCAAAAAGAAGAAATAAATAACTGGCAGAAGATGAGGAGCCAAAAAAGGTACAAAGTGATGATTTAATGATGTTTATATGAGAATGAAATTCTATGGGAGTAGGGGAGTCTGGAATATACTTCATGCCATACAAAAATCCCAAAAGACCAAAAACTAATCCAACAAGCATCTCGAGTATAAGCTTGGCCATATACCCTGATCTCTATACTAAAGTTGTAAATCAGTCAAGAATCAGAAGAAACATGCTTCGCTTTATCCACACCTATGATCATAAAGTCTGCTTGGGTGCCAAGGGCGGTCCAAGTAGGGTGTGAGATACAATCTCAATAGGATGGAACCCACGATGTCTAGGATGATCCATTTAATGTAGTAAATAAATGACAATGTTTTATAATAATAAATTCATGAGGAATAAATAAATAAAGTAGCAACAACTCGGTCTGGGTCCCTAAATGGACACCCATACCATATCACCTACTTCATCCCAAGAAGGGTGTTCGAATAGAGGTACCTATGCAAGTCATGACATGTATAAGTAGGACATTATAGTTTAATAAAAAAATGTAGTGGAAGACCCAAGATTGTGTTTTAGGTAGGAGGTCACATTTACATGTCATCATATAAGTGTGCTCATAATATAAAAGAAAGACATCACATGTGCAAAAGAAATAAATCAATCCATAAAATCCATTGGTAGAGTCCTTAGCTGATCTAAGGTGATCTAATTAGAACCCCAAGGGTCGCTACAGGTATCTCCAACAAAACCAATGTCTCTGAGTCCATCCAAGTCAACCCATACAACGTCCCTTATATCACACAAGGTATGGAGAACCCTGAGTCCATACCAAGTATCTCACACAAGGGACTGAGTATCACTCTTGGCATGGAATATCCATCTTGACAATGTTTTAATCCTCAATTTCTCCCCTAGGGAATTGGTGTCACTCACGAGTATAAGTAAAATTCCCGGAGAGCCCATACCTAGAAATCCAAAGTATCACTACCAGTACATCAAGTTAATCCAACTGAGCACAAAGAGTTTAACTATGGAATCCTTAAATTGGGACCCATTTCCTCTCAAGGACCGTAGTAGGTGATCCATATCAATCAAGTCACATCAAAAGAAAATGCATCAAAACATAATTATATACCATCAAATAAACATCTCAAAATCACATGCTAACTAATTAAACAAACTATACTATTAAATCCAAACAACCATGGAACAATTTATATGGAAATAACAAGTCATAAAATTCAATTCAAGCCACCCAAATATGGCATAAATAAGAAGCACATGGAATTATACAATGATATCCAAGTATAATCCATATATCATGGCATAAAGGTAAGAAATGAAATATAGAATAAGCATATACATCTAACCAATATGCATAAACAATTAAAAAAGGATAAAGAGAACCATCAAGCATAAGAAAATACATTATAGTGAGTGGGGCATGAAACTATAGGGACAATATCATGGAAAAACATTCATATTAAATTAAATTAAATAAATAAATCATTTTACTAAGGATAAACTCACTTAGTGATTAACCATTTTAAGGTATGGTGAAAATAACATCATTGGTGGGAACACCCAAAGGGGTGGAAAAAGGTAAGGAGAACACCCCATAGATGGGTGTTTCCATATGGTATGGTCATGATTGACAAGGAAAACCATTTTAATTAAGTAACTAAACAATAACGAGGTGTATCTTGAAGGGTATGGTGCGCAATACAACAATGCATCATTTAAAATGTGATGAAACAAGAGGAAAGGACCTAGAACACCCAACTCAATGTAGAATCACTACACTTATCCATTTTCGAGGCATGATTTGAACAATAATGGAATAGATCTAAGAAATCGTCAAATTACACAAAAATAGGGAAATATCCATCACACTAAAATAGAGAAAAAGGTGGAGAAGTAACGTTGAAATAGAAGGGTGTGAAAGGATTAACTTCCCAAGAGATATCCGTTACTTACAACAGTGAATGAATCGGTCAAAAAATAAAGGAGTTTTCCTAAAACCTAGTAGAGGGACAGATAGATCTCCATGCGTGGGAGGGGAGGAGAAACCTGCTGGAAGGGAGAAAGGGATAATGAGTGGTGAATTAAAATCATTTAAAGGGGGTAGTTTAGTAATTTCACCCAAAAAAACATTGTGCACTATTTAGTAAAATGGTTGAAATACCATGTGCCAACAATGCACTCTCATCTGCTTCAAAGGAGAACATCACACGGTTAGTTGCACAATTTGACTAACCGTGTGCATATCATGCAAAATCCCACTACCCTGAAAGTCTGTAGCACTGCTTGGTCATGCTCCTTGGGTCACATGGTTGTAGAAAAACTGTGTGTCCCTTGCTACTCTACTATCTACAACCACTCAGTTTAGGGAAATCATGTAGGCTGGGTAGTACAATTCATTCAAACAATGTGGCCTAGTCTTTTCTTCCCATTTCGGGGCTTCGGGCTTGAAATAATCCCCAAACACACCTAAACCCTTCTTGAATTGATTATTCATCATTATTTGGGCCATTTAAAGGAATTATAAAAAAAATTAATGGTTCATACCTTTTTAAAATTCATGTTGTTACAATAAAGACAATATTTATTAAGGGTTAATAACCACTAGTATCTCGTTTAATACCCAAGACCCTATTATAACAAGTAAACACCATATCCTAAACTATTAAAAAATGCACACTATAAAGATCCTTTATTCATAATTATGTTTAAAATTTGAATTTAAGAATGTTATAATATTATTTTAACAAAATATACTTTATTTTTTAATTATCCTTAAATATATTATCTTAAGATGATTTTTTTTGGTTTTGTTAAAATAAAATTATTCTTAGGTGAATAATGAAATTTACCATTCTTACTAATAATAAAACTTTTAGTTCATAAGTATGACATATAAATTTTTTAAACCCATTTCATGAAAAAAGAATAAATTTATAATTTAAATTATTTAATTTAAAATCTTGATTATAGTTTACAAACCTATGATAATATTTTAGAACTCATGTAATATTGTTTTTTTCAAAAATTGTTTTAATATATTATACATTTATTATATTAAAATTAATTTTTAAAAGTTTTAAAAATTGAATAAAAAAATTTATTTCATATTTATAATTAGTAGGTCTAAATTATCTAATAAGTTCTACTTTATTTTTAGGTTTAATGATTATGTTTCTTTAGGTAAAAACTAGTAACCATAATAAAATATAAAATTGTAAAAGTAATACTTGAGGGGTTAAAGGGATTAAAACATGATAAAAAAATGTAAAAAATTTAGTGGTTAAGATATTATTGAAAATACATCACCCTTAACTCAATTATTTTCTTTTTAGAGCCACATTACTTGTTCAACATGTTTTCCATTTATTTAAGTAGAAATATTTACAAAAAATTTCATTCTCACTACTTATAAAAGGGGCCTCTCACCACTTCTTTAATACCACATTAATTTTTTTATCCTCTTGAAAATAAACCCTATTTATTTCCCTTATAATCCAATTTAACTCTCATAATCATTTTTTGACAAGAGATTATCCTAATCCCTTCCTTTCCAAGGAATCCTCAAAGAGAAACCCAAAGTTCTCAATGTAAGTTCAATATTTTCGTGAACATTTTTTCCTTTTATATTTACATTTAATTTTTTACTAATATTATATTATTAATTAATTATTTATAGTACAATTAATTTTTTTATATTTTTTAAATAAACACTTACCTAATTTTCCATTTTCCTTAAGAAAAAAGAAACCATCCATCATGTGTTGTACAAACTACCACCTCCACAATAAAAAATGTTTCGTTTTCCTTCGCTACCATAAAAGGATGGATATAATGATGGGATCAGAGGATAAATATTATTTTTATGATATTATTAAGTTTATGGTATGAAAAATTAGATTATATATTAATGATATGACCAAAAAATGATCATTGTTAATTTAATCATTTAAATTAAGCACACTAAGAAGATAATCATTTATTTAAATTGCGAAATATTTTCATATACATTACTTCTTATTATAATTCCATAAAATTATAATATATTACCCTAATAAATACTAAATAATATCATTATTATTCTGTAATAATTATATTACAACAAATCCACCACATAATCATTCATTAAATCTAGGTATATTCACGTGTGGGTTAGTTTATGCCAATGAGCATGTACTCAAGTGGTAAAGGCAAATAATTGGATTCAAAAATATTTGAGATGAAATATATGTAGGGGTATAATTTTTGTGGTACTGTAGTATCAATTTAGACGTTACATTAGTGGGTGCTGTAGTTTTTATTGTAGCAGTGGAATTATTCACCCGATTTGGGCCCACAGGTCACTGAATTAGGCCTTTGAGCCATAGGGCCTTCGTGACATAAAAGGCCTTCAGAAAATAGGGCCTATGACCCATCAAAAATAAACAATAAATTAAATAAGTGACCATTTTATCAGTTTATCACATTAGGTAGGAAGTGCATCTTGGCTCCAGGCAGTATCACAATGTGGGTAGCTCGAAAGAGAGATAGGTGCGTTGGAACCTATCATCTGTCCCTCTAACCACATGGGAAAAATTGGTGATATTAAAAGGAATTGAAAAGGTATGAAAAAATTATGGTTATTGATAGAGGGTCAACACATAATGTGAATAGTGATGACCAAATAAGCGAAGCGTTACATCTTAGATGCAGCATGGAATGAAGACATGCAGGTGTTGCTGGGTGGGTTGCTCGAAAGAGATATGGATGTGATGGAATGATTAATATAGACCTCTAATCAGAAGTTGTTTTAAATAAAGGTTCTCTATGAAGTTAATCATGGTTCAATTCAGTAAGTGATGGTAAGTGGGGGAATTACAGTAAGATGACTGGGATCATGATGTGAAGCTTAGCTACTCAGATTGGGCCTTCAGGTCATAGGGCCTTTGATCCATAATTTTTTTTAATGGGACTCCAAGATACTATTACTTTTGGTTATGTAAGTGTTACCTCTAAAAACTATTGAAAATAGGTTTATATTTCCTTAATAAAATGGGTCGTTACCCCATACGTGTTAAAAAAATGTTTGAGTCAGTTTAACCACCTACTTCAACATTACGATGAATTTATATCATGAATGACTATGGGGACATAATTACAAGTATAATATAATATAAATATGTAAATAATTATTATTTTGTTTATGGAGATGTAATATAAATTGTTAATCAATTAATTATGAAAACACACATCGATTGTTAAGAATCACCGAAACATTATTGTTATCAACTTCATCTTTAAGGACAAAGACTAAAACACTCATGAATAGAATTTAAAAACTAATAAATAATTATAAATAATACATAAAAATAAATTTTATGAACTAGTAATAATTAAATTTCTAATAATAATGAATATAGTCACATTTATTATGAAACTAGTAGAAACGATCAAAACTATAGACACCTGATGTGAAAAATAAGTACAATTCATATAGAGAATGAATATTTATGAAGAGTATAAATGAAAACGCATACAATTAAGGTTATTAATTAAGTGATTAATATATATATGTTTATTATATAGGATTTTAATGTATGTTCATGGAATTTAAGATAAGAGGTAAGTGTTCTCCATCTCAAATTATTCTCTTTGTGTCATGTTTTGTATTATACACTTAAATTCCTTCATATAGTGTATATATACTTCCTATTTTAGATGTTATATCAAGAAATTAATTTATTAATGTTACTTTAAGATAAATTATAATACCACATATTTAAAATTTTATGATTTAATTTCTACTTAGTCCATAAGTGGGGCTTTTCCGTCTCAATTTTCATTATTTGTGACTAATCTAATTTAACCACCTATTTTATTTTATGTGGTGTGTAAATCACCAAGGAATTTTTTTACATATTAACCATGAAATTTAAGAGGATTAAATTTATATATTTTTACCCATCTATCATATTCTTTTTATTCAAAAGTTTCCAAATCTGTTGTAAAACTCAATATTTTCCATGGTGGAAAAACCATACTATGTTTTAGTAAAGTAAAAGTGAGTGTAGTTTCCTAGAAAATACATCCCTATTTGGATTTTGGTATGTGAATATGATTATAGTACATATTCTCCTAGGTTTAGTCACCATAGAAAGGTCTGGTTGATAATTTACTCAATCATTGACCTGATGTACAATGAGTGGGCCTAATAACACACATCTGGGGAGACACTCATGGAGGATATTATTTGAAATATTCACACACTCAATATTCAAGGAATAAGATTACCATTTTATAAATTTCATGGTCAACCCAAACATTTCCACACCCTCCACAATGTCCTAACCATGGTCAGGGTGTTCATGAAAATATAGAAAAAATTACATAACATACAACATATCCCTTATATTTTTACTATTTGCCTCACCAATACCTCCAAAATATCCATAGTGAAGTCACCTAGTATACAACCTTTAGGTACTCCCCAATTATCTATGTGCATGGACATGTTTTATATATAGTAATTTTTCATGCCTATTTCACACATAAGGACCACAATAGATTACACCAAGGGTGTGGTGTTTCCTGTTTTAGCCCAAAGAATTTAAAAAAAAAAATTTAGGATACTCTAATTCTTCACAAGACTCACTCAAGTATAAATCTACCCAAAACTTAATGAAATGGATGGAAACAAGGATTTAAATATTTAGAAAAAAATTTCAAGGTTTTATAATCTTATCCTCTTAGGATCATAATTCTTGAGAAGTATATCTAATACTCCCACTCAAATAACTCATGCCACTATGGCTGAACTTCTAACTCCCACTGCCAAGTTTCCCCCTAGATCAGTCCATGCTCCCATAAGTCATTAAAAAGTAATTTCATCTTCCCCCAAAACACCTTTACACTCTAGTAAAAAATCCATATCAAATGCTCCATAAAATTTGTTTATGGTTACAACTCAATGTCATTGAATTTGATCAGATTCAAAGGATCAAACATGTACCTTCAAAGCCAAAAAAATTGGAACACATCATGAATGAATCAATAATTAGGAGGAATATCTAGTCAGTAATACACTATAATTATATGTTAGGATATCTCAACAAGTCCCACACACTATGATACTACCTTCCCCTTCTTCCAAAAATAATGATTCCCTAATCAACATGTCATCCGAAAAAAATCCCAATAGCCAATAAAGAACTCCAAAGGTCATTTGCACCTGTAGTCATACAATAATTTCCTTCTCTGGGAGGTAACTGACCACTTCCTGATCAAATAAACTCTCTCAGAGGTCTCCTCCAACATATTCATCGAATCAAAAATTTCCTCACCCACCTCATGCCAATATAGTGGTTAAAATAATGACTGTCTATAGAGAGCCTCAAAAGGTGACATTTGAATAGTATGCTAGAATCTCTTGTCACAAGAAAAATCTACCAAGGCTAGATTTTCATACCAATACCCACAAAAGTATAGGACACATTCTCAAAGAATATCCTCAATAATCTAAATCATCCTCCCTAACTTTACATTAGTCTATGGATGATACATCATACTCAATTTAAACTGATTCCCTAATGCATTCTATAAGACTTTCCAAAACCACAATGTAAAATGAATGTATTTATCTAATATGATACTAGAAGGCACTCCATAAAGTCATAAAATCTATTAGATATAAAACATGACCAACTCATCAATAGAGTGGGCCTCCTAAATTGGCAATATGTGTGATAATTTTGTTAACCAATCAACTATCACCAAAATTAAATCTTGACTCCCTGAGGTCTTGGGTAACCCCATCACAAATTCCATCATCAAATAATACCACTTACACAATTTCAATGGAAGTACAAAAAATAAACCACTAATATGATGGTACTTTACCTTTACCCTCTAGTTGGTAAGGAATCATGAAACAAAACCTGTGATGTCTATCATAATTCCAGTCCACCAAAACTGACATCAAATGTCATGGTACATTTTCAAAGATACTGGATACACTACTAATTTAAAAGAATATGCATCACTAATCATATCCTATCTCAAAGTTTCCAATACTACTAAACTATCATGAACATAGATCACATCATCATCATTTAAGGACCAAATTGGAATATAATTATCCCCTACCAAGCATTCCATAATCACCACACAATTGGGGTCTGAATCTTTGTTTGATTTTACCAAGTCCACCTAAGAATAAATTATCACTAATAGTGAAAAAGTTATCAAACCAAGGTACTTAAATTCATCCACAATACACTCTTCTATCAAAATCTTCAGATAACATTCCTCTAGTGAAATAAACTTTCTAAGATCCCATGTCTCCGGGGTTTTTCTATTGAGTGAATCGGTAATGAAATTATCTTTCCCTAGAGAATAAGACATCTCAAAGTCAAATTTTTTTAGATACTCTACTCAAAACCTCTTCTTCAAGTTTAGATCCCACTGAGGGAAGATATATCAGAGGATACTGTGGTACATGTTAATAAAAAATCTCTTACTGAAGAGATATTGTTTCCAAACCTTCAGTATGTGGACCAAAACAACTAAAATATAATTCATTCATTGGGTATTTCCAATAATGGGGTCATATATGATGTAAACAATATGCTACTACCTAATCCATTTACATCATTAAATATTCTAAACCAATACCTTAGGCATCGTAATAAATAGAATATCCAATAACAGTCTCCCAAAATGTCAGAATCGAAGTTTTTTTCAATCATCTCATCAATTATAAGAACAAATCCTCAAAATAATCTATCCACTCAAACTTCACTCATTTCTTGGTAATACCATTTATTATAAATTCATAATGGGAGAAGTCTAAGATGAAGTGTCGATTGTATCAAACAATTCCAAAGAATCTCCTGATCTCAAAAACATTCCATAGATGATCCCAAGAAATAAACACTTATAATTTCTCAAAGTATAAAAATATTATGTCCTCAAAGATTCCATGCCTATGTAACCAAAACTTATGAATCCAAAAGTGAAACTTAGTGTAACATCCCAGGTAAATAAAGAATAATACATTTTCATATTTATTAATATTTGCGAATTAAATATTAATTTTACTTTAAAGGGGTTTCTATGTTTGATAGCGTACCCGATACGCAACAAAGAGTTTCTTTGAAATCGTACGTTGCACACTAGTAATAAAATAATATTATTTTAAATGTTAGTTAACACGTAGCCGTTGTACTGGCAGTAATGGATAGAAATAACTAAAATATGATTATATATGTTTGTTAAATGTTTTTACATTTATCTAATAAAGGATAAAGGCTTAAAATATGAAAAGAATTCAATTTTAGGCTTATATACTTAATTTTCACGAAAGGTCCACTTATCAAAATTTGATGGAGAACCGTCATTAAATATAGTTTTGTTCACTCTTATATATTCTATGGGACCAAATAAAACTTTTCTTTAGAATCAGGACATCAAATTTTACTTTGTGTAATTTTTTGGTATTTTTCTGATAAAGTTCATTTTTTAATGAATAGTGTAAAATGTTGTATTTTAATTCAAAACCTCTTTTTAATCTAATTTATTAAGATGATTAGATTATCTTTTGAATTGGTTTTAAAGTTAAATTAGAATATATTTTTACCATTAAATCTAATAGTGGTTGTTGGAATTAATTTCACTTTGAAATCAGACTTAAACTAGTGTCAATCTTTTGATACTTTTTGTTTCATAAAACACGCTATTTGATCTGACAACAGGAATTAATTATTAAATTAATTAATGAAAATTTTGTGTTTTGAATTTTTTAAAATGGAATTCATTTTTTAATTCGGAATATCAAATATATCTTAGGGTGAATTTTTGGTAATTTTCTGAAAAACTTCAATTTTTGATGAATAGTGAAACCACTAAGTGGTACTTAAAAAACTGATTTTTCGTTTAAATGAAATTTTACCACCTCTGTGTTTTGAATTTCAAAAATCCGACATACATGGTTGTCATTAAGAAGTAAAATGTGGTTCAATGAGATTAAAATAATTTTTTTTGTGAATAGTAACTTATTATGTTTTTAATCGCGATTAGAGTTAATTAGTGTAATTTAAGGTAAAAATAATGTTGTAATAATATGAAATGAACTTGACACTTGTCCTAACCTCATTGGATGTGTCATGGCCGACCAATACAATCCATGGGTCAAATTGGGGACCCCATGAAGCCACTTTGGTTGGAAAATGACATAAATAACTTTTTATTTAATGTTAAAGTAAAAATGACACAAACATGAGTTGTTTTACTAAAACAAATTTTACATGGGGTTATACAAGTCAGATTTTTGACTATAAATATTCATTGGAAATATAAAAAGATTTCCTACATCATATTATTTTTTTTATAATTTTTAGGCATTAAATAAATTAAATTATTTATGACACCATGATGTTGCAGCGATTACCTCATTATTTAACGATTTAGATAAAATGGAAAGATAATGTAAAATCTAAGACCTACACATGTACAAAACCTATTGGATGGGTGGATTTAGAACCCTTATCACCTTATCCTAGAAAAAAATCAATGTGGGACCATTAAAATCCGTAAACCATTTGAAAATAAAGTAACATTTCCTTACTTTCCAAGAGTGCCCCTCCTCTCCTCTTATAAAAGGACCCCACCTCTACCTCCTTACCCACACCTCTCAAGCCTTTGGTTCGGCCAAGCTCTGATAATTTTGTCTCTACACATACCTATCTTACTCCTTGAAGCCTCAATTTTGGCATAAGTCTTCCCAAGGAATCCTTTGAGCTCAAACCAAAGGGAGTTACCCGATTTTAAGGTAATGTCTTCACTTGAGTTGTTTTGTTTTATTTTGCTTCTCCATCCCCCTAAACTCTTTTTATTCATTTCTTTTGTAAAAAATCCAGTATCTTCAATATAATAGGATGTTTTTATAAGAATATTTCGAGCTACACTCACACACACCTACATCTAATGGTTAAAGAACATACTGTTTCCGTGGATGGTGAATTTCTGCCTCCCGAAACGATGATTGTTCAACATTTTTTTAACACCTTAAAGGTGGAAATTAAGATAAAACTATATTTATATATGATATATAATATGTTTATGTTTTCTTTAAGCTTCTGTATTTTTCATTTTGGGAATACCTTTATGGTTTCCATGATGGGTAAACGCGATATCTTCATTTAAGGAAGTGCGGACTACCGCCCCCTCAAAGTGATTTGATTTAGTTAATGCCATATGTGGGATGTATAAAGGATTTAATTAATGGTATTATATATGATATTATACTGGAATTATAATATACCTTTATATAATTATAATTACATTCCATAAAAATATGAAATAGAAATGAAAGTAGCGTTCATGCGTACGTACGACTTACCGTCTCCATGAACGGTGCATTTCATTTTTTATCCCCAAATGTAATGTACTATTATAAGTACATATATATAATGGATATATATAAAGTATGTTACATCTAAATGATTAATATAATTCTTTAATTAAAATATACATACCTCTCATTTAGTTTTAATTCCATTAATATGACATAGAAATGAAAGTAGCATTCATGCGTACGTACGGCTTACCGTCTTCATGAATGGTGCATTTCATTTCTTACCTCTAAATGATTATGTGATATTATAAATACATGTATATGCTAGATATATATGATATATATGATATCCAAATCAGGAATGTTATTCTGGATATAATGAACCTTTGACCACATGAACAACATGTAATTGTAAGAAGTCCACTTTCGACTTAAGGACCAAATATCGACGAAACAAACATTATTAACTTAAATGATTACATAATGTTTATAACATGGAAATAAGTGATATAAAAGGAATAATGAACTCGAAAAAGGTTCTTAAGCAAATAGAAATTAACTCAAATTTATTATTCAGGAGGTTAAAGAACGATCGAGTCAAGTCGGACCCGTGGTAAGGGACTTCGTCTCAATCTCCTTTCATTGAGGCATATTTCGTTTTATACACAACTTTCTTTTATATGGTGTATAAACCCATTTGACTTTTACTTTTATACAAAAGTAATCTTTTTCTATGAAGCATTTTACTAAACGACAAAAAGGAATGTTTTTTTAACGTACGCGGTGACAACGACCTTTTCCGCCGCCGCGAGTATTATTTGGTCTTTGGCTTCCTCAACAAGACATAATGTATTTTTTAAATGAAATAGATACCATATACTATTTTATGTATTTTTGGTATTTAAAATGGTTTTTATAATGGATTTGTTATGTCAATATATTTATGTGATATATTATGATCAGAATGTGGAAATGTTTTCTTTCCATTATGTTTATTTTATGTCTTATGATTTTATAATGGTACTTGGACATTTGACGGGTGGTTACGTGATAAACCATATGACGGGTGGTTCCGTGAATACCAGGATGGGTGGTTACGTTATAACCTCCAATGCATTAGGTATGGAAGTCGGCCGTATGGAAATTCCATTAAGTATGAATGGAAATTGGCCGAATGGCTATTCCATTAAGTGATATGTGTGGAAGTCGACCGTATGGTTATTCCACTTATGTATGTTTATGTCCCAAGTTACCCTTATATGTTATGTGATCTTTATATGGGTTTTATGGTAATCTTTTGGTTACAAAAGGGTAAGTAATGATCTTTTATTCAGTGAAGAGTTTTTACTACTTCATAAAGGTGAAAAGTATTACTTTGATGAAGTATACATGGTTTACTTGTTGTTTTGATAAAATAACAGTTTTCATTCTTTGTGTATCCCTTACTGAGATTTTTGTGCTCACCCCAAGTGTTTTTGAAATGTTTTTCACAGGACTTAATGTGGAATAGGGTCAAGGATGGGATCAAGGGAAAGTCATGCTATCTAAAACATGGAATTGGACATGTTTCTTTTTAAGAGTTTTTATTTTATGGAAACTTAGTAGAAGCGTCTACTTTGTAATCTTTTGAGATGTAATAGTTATGTTCTAATTCTCTAAAACTCTAAACCTGAAAAGATCCTCAATGTGAATTATTCATTTAATTCAATATTAAGTAAGGTTTAAGGCTAGAGCCTTATAGTTGGTATCAGAGGTCGGTTTAGACAACTTTAGGAGTTAGAAAATTGTTAAATTATAAGTTAATTTATGGTATGACTGAAATGATATAGCATTTAAAGATTACCATGTTGCTTCACCTAAGATATTTCTGTGTACAGAATGGTTTTCCGCAGAGGAAACAAAGCAGCTATGTTGGGACGACATCAGAAGGAAGAAAACCTTCCAAATCAGCAACCTGAGATGGTCGGAATTGAAACTGAACAGTTTGTTGCAGTGATGGAACAGTTGACTCAGGCTATAAATGGTGGTGGTATCCATGCACGAGATCAGCCAGATCAACCGCAGAGGAACATGTCAGTGGTGGAACATTTCATGAGGCAACATCCCCCATCATTCAGAGGATCATCTGACCCCGTACAAGCTGAAGGGTGGATTAAAGCACTGGAGAAGATTTTTGATGTCATGGGGTGTTCAGAACATCAAAAGGTTAGTCTTGCTGTTTACTGTTTTGAAGGTGAAGCTGATCAGTGGTGGACGATGGTAAAATATCTTAGGGATAGTGATGAGATTGAGGATATTCACTGGGACGAATTCAAAGGTATGTTTCTTGAGAAATATTTTCCTAAGGTGATTTGTCTTAGGATGGAAAAACAACTCCTATAATTGAGGAAGGAGGATGATTCTGTGGCTGCTTATGAAGAAAAGTTCACTTGATTGGCAAGGTATGCTCCAAACTTCATACGAGATCTTGATAGTAAAATAAACCGTTTTTACTTAGGGTTAAAGCCAAAGTATCTAAGGGCTTTAGCTTCTCATGAGTTCAAAAGTTATGAAAAACTTGTTTGATGTGCGGAGAAGGTGGAAATGGAGTTTTCCGATGATCAGGTGTTCTATGACCAACAACGGAATAAGAGGTCCAGTTGGTAGGAAAAGGGGAAGAATTCATCAAAGAAGCAAGGAGGTAAGAAAACCAAATATCCATCCTGTGAGAAGTGTGGTAAAATGCATCCTGGAGAATGTTTATCCAAGTCTGTTAAGTGCTTTCGGTGTGGTAAGTCTGGTCATATTGCTCGTAACTGTAAGGAAGATGATCAAGAAGGAAATGAAAAGCCAGTGGTAAGATGTTTTAAGTGTAATGAAATGGGTCATTATGCAAATGAGTGTTTAACAAAGAACTCGACTGGGGGAAAGCAGCCAGACTACAAGCAAAAAGGGGTGGTGAAATCCTTTGAAACAACTTCAGCAGATGTTGGGCCATCGAATGAAGTAGTATCAGGTACACTGTTTGTTTGTTCAGATTATGCCAATGTGTTGTTTGATTCAGGGTCTACACATTCTTTCATTTATGAGAAGTTTTCTAGTAAATTGGAAATTCCAACTCAAGATATGAACCCCGAACTTATGGTAAAAACACCCGGAGGGAACGTTGAGACAAAAAGGAATTATAAGAACCTTCCTATCCTTGTGTGTGGAAAGAATCTACCAGCAAACCTTATTGTTTTGCCTCTAGTAGAGTTCGATGTTATTTTGGGCATGGATTGGCTTTCTGTTTATCATGCTAAGATTGACTGCAGAGCTAAAATGGTTTCTTTTCAGAAAGATTTTCAGTTTGTGTACAGGAATGAACCCTTGCTTTTGATAACATATCAGGAAGTTGAGAAACTAGTAAAAGAAGGAAATGAATGTTACCTTGCACATATTGTTGAAAATAAAGGAACTGTTCAGATTAATGATGTGCCAGTGGTAAATGAGTATCTTGATGTTTTTCCTGATGAGTTTCCTGGTATTATTCATGATCGGGATGTTGAATTTACTGTTGACTTAGTTCCTGATTCTAAGCCAATTTCAAAACCCCCTTATTGAATGGCTCATGATGAACTTTTAGAGTTAAATAAAAAATTGTAGGAGTTATTAGATAAAGGTTTCATTCGACCTAGCACATCACCATGGGGTGCTCCTGTCTTATTTGTTAAAAAGATAGATGGCTCAATGAGACTTTGCATTGATTATAGAGCCTTGAATAATATTACTGTTAAGAACAAGTATCCTTTGCCTCATATCGATGATTCGTTTGATCAGCTCCAGGGAGCTCAGTATTTTTCAAAGATTTACTTGAGGTCAGGGTACCATCAGTTGAAAGTAAAAGAAGCATACGTTCCGAAGACTGCGTTCCGTACTAGATATGGCCATTATGAATTTGTAGTTATGCCTTTTGGGTTAACCAATGCACCTGCTGTATTCATGGACCTTATGAATAGAATTTTCCATGAGTTCTTGGATAAGTTTGTGGTTGTTTTCATCGATGATATTTTGGTGTTTTCTAAAAGTAAAGAGGAGCATGAAAGTCATTTAAGGGTTATCTTGCAAACCTTAAAAGAAAAGAAACTATATGGAAAATTCAGAAAGTGTGAGTTTTGGTTACAACAGATTTCTTTCCTGGGTCACATTGTTTCAAAAGACGGCATAACTGTTGAACCTGCTAAAACAAAAGTTGTTGAAGAATGGCCAAGACCCACAAATGTAACCGAGATCCGTAGTTTTCTTGGTTTGGCAGGTTACTACCGAAGGTTTGTTGAAAATTTTTCATGGTTATCTATTACAATGACTAAGCTAACTCGTAAGGGTGTTAAGTTCATCTGGACAAAAGAATGTGATGATTGTTTTCAGGAGTTGAAAAGAAGATTGGTGAATGCTCCAGTTTTGGCACTTCCTTCCAGGAATGGTGAGTTTTTTATATACAGTGATGCTTCGTTGAAGGGACTTCGCTGTGTCCTTATGCATAATGATAAGGTAATTGCTTATGCTTCATGTCAGTTGAAAACTCATGAGGTAAATTACCCTACACATGATTTGGAATTAGCTGCTATTGTTTTTGCTTTAAAAATTTGGAGGCATCATTTGTATGGAGTAAAGTGTGAAATATATACTGATCACAAAAGTTTAAAGTATATATTCACTCAAAAAGAATTGAACATGAGACAGAGGAGATGGCTATAATTAATCAAGGATTATGAGTCGAAAAAGTAATGCTTCATTAACGATGTTGCATTTGGAACTTGATCCTTTGGTTAAGGATTTGATGAACTTTGGAATAGAAGTTGTTGGTGCAGGATGTCCTTCTGTTTTGTTTCAGGTATCAGTGAGATCTTCTCTATCAGACAGAATCAAGCAAGCACAGAAGCAAGACAGTGAGTTGCAGAAAAAGGTAGAGCTGGTTCAGAAAGGTAAGTTGCATGAATTCAACATTGATAGTGATTGTGTTTTGAGATTTGGGAAGAGATTGTGTGTGCCTTATGATTCATATTTGAAGAGAGAGTTGTTATTTAAAGCTCATAGTTCTCCGTTTTTAGTTCATCCTGGCAGTACTAAGATGTATAGAGATCTGCGGGAGTATTACTGGTAGGATTGAATGAAAAGAGATATTTTTGATTTTACTGTGAAGTGTTTGACTTGTCAGCAGGTTAAAGAAGAGCGGAAGTTACCGAAAGGGATGATTCATCCTCTACCAGTGCTAGAGTGGAAATGGGAGAATATATCCATGGAATTTGTTGTGGGATTACCGAAGACATCTCGAGGTAATAATGCAATCTGAGTTATTGTTGATCGCTTGACTAAATCTACTCATTTCCTTGCCATACGAGATAATTTTTCCCAAGATAAACTTTCCCATTTGTATCTTAAAGAGATAGTCAGGTTACATGGATTTCCTCTCTCCATTGTATCTGCCCATGATCCCAGGTTTACTTCAAACTTTTGGAAAGGCCTTCAGAAGTCGCTGGGTACTGAATTAAATTTTAGTACAGCTTTTCATCCGCAATCAGATGGGTAGTCAGAACGAACAATTCAGACCTTGGAGGATATGCTACGAGCTTGTTCGATGGATTATCAGGGAAGTTGGGACCAACATCTTTCTTTGGTTGAGTTTTTATATAATAACAGTTTTCATTCCAGTATACAGATGGCTCTGTTTGAAGCATTATATGGTAAACGGTGTCGAACTCCAGCATTTTGGGATGAAGTGGGTGAAAGGAAGCTGATGGGACTAGAATTGGTAGGAGAGATGGCAGAAAAAGTTTAGTTGATTCAGAAACACATGAAAACAGCTCAGATTAGACAGAAGAGTTATGCAGATAACCGGAGGAAGGATCTATCTTTCGAGGTAGGTGATCATGTTTTTCTCAAAGTCTCCCCATGGAAGAGTGTGATGCAATTTGGTAAGAAAGGAAAGATAAGTACAAGGTTCATTGGAACATATGAAATTCTGGAGAAAGTTGGATTATTTGCTTACCGAGTGGCTTTACCTCTGAGTTTATCTCAGGTACACAATGTTTTTCATGTTTCGATGTTGAGGAAGTATATGCCAGATCCATCTCATGTTTTGAGTCCAGAGGTAGTTCACCTGGAGGAGAACCTATCTTATGAAGAACAACCAGTCTAGATTCTTGACCGAAGAGAGCAAGTGTTGCAAAATAAGGTAATTCACTAGGTAAAGGTTTTGTGGAAAAACCATATTGTTGAAGAGGCAACGTGGGAATCTGAAAATGCTATGAGGGATAAATACCCCTACTTATTTTGATAAGTGAATAAAATTGCGAGGACGCAATTACCAAAAGGGGGGAAGGATGTAACATCCCAGGTAAATAAAGAATAATACATTTTCATATTTATTAATATTTTCGAATTAAATATTAATTTTACTTTAAAGGGGTTGCTATGTTCGATATCATACCCGATACGCAACAAAGAGTTTCTTTGAAATCGTACGTTGCACACTAGTAATAAAATAATATTATTTTAAATGTTAGTTAACACGTAGTCGTTGTACTGGTGGGAATGGATAGAAATAACTAAAATATTATTATATAAGTTTGTTAAATGTTTTTACATTTATCTAATAAAGGATAAAGGCTTAAAATACGAAAATAATTCAATTTTAGGCTTATATACTCTAATTTTCACGAAAGGTCCACTTATCAGCATTTGATGGCGAACCGTCATTAAATATAGTTTTGTTCACTCTTATACATTCTATGGGACCAAATAAAACTTTTCTTTATAATCGGGACATCAAATTTTACTTTGTGTAATTTTTTGGTATTTTTCCGATAAAGTTCATTTTTTTAATGAATAGTGTAAAATGTTGTATTTTAATTCAAAACCTCTTTTTAATCTAATTTATTAAGATGATTACATTATCTTTTGAATTGGTTTTAAAGTGAAATTAGAATATATTTTTACCATTAAATCTAATAGTGGTCGTTGGAATTAATTTCACTTTGAAATCGGACTTAAACTAGTGTCAATCTTTTGATACTTTTTGTTTCATAAAAACATGCTATTTGCTTTGACAGCGGGAATTAATTATTAAATTAATTAATGCAACTTATGTGTTTTGAATTTTGTAAAATGAAATTCATTTTTGAATTCGGAATATCAAATATATCTTAGGGTGAATTTTTGGTAATTTTCTGAAAAACTTAATTTTTTGATGAATAGTGAAACCACTAAGTGGTACTTAAAAAACTGATTTTTCGTTTAAATGAAATTTTACCACCTCTGTGTTTTGAATTTCAAAAATCCAACATACATGGTTGTCATTAAGAAGTACAATGTGGTTCAATGGGATTAAAATAATTTTTTTGGTGAATAGTAACTTATTATGTTTTTAATCGCGATTAGAGTTAATTAGTGTAATTTAAGGTAAAAATAATGTTGTAATAATATTAAATGAACTTGAAACTTGTCCTAACCTCATTGGATGTGTCATGGGAAACCAAGAAAATCCATGGGTCAACTTGGGTACCCCATTAACCCACTTTGGTTGGAAAATGACATAAATAACTTTTTATTTAATGTTAAAGTAAAAATGACACAAACATGAGTTGTTTTACTAAAACAAATTTTACATGGGGTTATACAAGTCAGATTTTTGATTATAAATATTCATTGGAAATATAAAAAGATTTACTACATCATAGTAATTTTTTTATAATTTTTAGGCATTAAATAAATTAAATTATTTATGACACCATGATGATGCAGCGATTACCTCATTATTTAACGATTTAAATAAAATGGAATGATAATGTAAAATCTAAGACCTACACATGTCAAAAACCTATTGGATGGGTGGATTTCGAACCCTTATCACCTTATCCTCGAAAAAAATCAATGTGGGACCATTAAAATCCGTAAACCATTTGAAAATAAAGTAACATTTCATTACTTTCCAAGAGTGCCCCTCCTCTCCTCTTATAAAAGGCCCCCACCTCTACCTCCTTACCCACACCTCTAAAGCCTTTGGTTCGTCCAAGCTCTGATAATTTTGTCTCTTCACATCCCTCTCTTACTCTTTGAATCCTCAATTTGGGCAGAAGTCTTCCCAAGGAAGCCTTTGAGCTCAAACTAAAGGGAGTTACCCGATTTTAAGGTAATGTCTTCACTTGAGTCGTTTTGTTTTATTTTGGTTCTCCAACCCCCTAAACTCTTTTTATTCATTTATTTTGTAACAACTATAGTATCTTCAATATACTATGATGTTTTTATAAGAAGATTTAGAGCTAAACTCACACTCACCTACATCTAATGGTTAAAGAACATACTGTTTCCGTGGATGGAGAATTTCTGCCTCCTGAAACGATGATTGTTCAACATTATTTTAACACCTTCAAGGTGGCCATTAAGATTAAAATATATTTATATATAATATTTTTATGTTTATGTTTTCTTTAAGCTTCTGTATTTTTCATTTTGGGAATACCTTTATGGTTTCCATTATGGGTAAACGCGATATCTTCATTTAAGGAAGTGCGGACTACCGCCCCCTCAAAGTGATTTGATTTCGTTAATGCCATATGTGGGATTTATAAAGGATTTAATTAATGGTATTATATATGATATTATACTGGAATTATAATATACCTTTATATCATTATAATTCCATTCCATAAAAATATGAAATAGAAATGAAAGTAGCGTTCATGCGTACGTACGGCTTACCGTCTCCATGAACGGTGCATTTCATTTTTTATCCCCAAATGTAATGTACTATTATAAGTACATATAAATAATGGATATATATGATGTATGTTACTTCTAAATGATTAATATAATTCTGTAATTAAAATATACATACCTCTCATTTAGTTTTAATTCCATTAATATGACATAGAAATGAAAGTAGCGTTCATGCGTACGTACGGCTTACCGTCTCCATGAACGGTGCATTTCATTTCTTACCTCTAAATGATTATGTGATATTATAAATACATGTATATTCTATATATATATGATATATATGATATCCAAATCAGGAATGTCATTCTGGATATAATGAACCTTTGACCAAATGAACAACATGTAATTGTAAGAAGTCCACTTTCGACTTAAGGACCAAATATCGACAAAACAAACATTATTAACTTAAATGATTACATAATGTTTATAACATGGAAATAAGTGATATAAAAGGAATAATGAACTCGAAAAAGGTTCTTAAGCAAATAGAAATTAACTCAAGTTTATTATTTATGAGGTTAAAGAACGATCGAGTCAAGTCGGACCCGAGGTAAGGGACTTCGTCTCAATCTCCTTTCATTGAGGCATATTTCATTTTATACACAATTTTCTTTTATACAGTGTATAAACCCCTTTTACTTTTAATTTTATACAAAATGAATCTTTTTCTATGAAGCATTTTACTAAACGAAAAAAGGAATGTTTTTTTAACGTACATGGTGACAAAGACCTTTTTCGCCGTCGCGAGTATTATTTGGTCTTTGGCTTCCTCAACAAGCCGTAATGTTTTTTTTAAATGAAATAGATACCATATACTCTTTTATGTATTTTTGGTATTGAAAATGGTTTTTATAATGGATTTGTTATGTCAATATATTTATGTGATATATTATGATCGGAATGTGGAAATGTTTTCTTTCCATTGTGTTTATTTTATGTCTTATGATTTTATAATGGTACTTGGATATTTGACGGGTGGTTACGTGATAAACCATATGGTGGGTGGTGCCGTGAATACCAGGATGGGTGGTTACGTTATAACCTCCAATGCATTGGGTATGGAAGTCGGCCGTATGACTATTCCATTAAGTATGAATAGAAATTGGCCGAATGACTATTCCATTAAATGATATGTGTGGAAGTCGACCGTATGGTTATTCCACTTATGTATGTTTATGTCCCAAGTTACCCTTATATGTTATATGATCTTTATATGGGTTTTATGGTAATCTTTTGGTTACAAAAAGGTAAGTAATGATCTTTTATTCAGTGAAGAGTTTTTACTACTTCATAAAGGTGAAAAGTATTACTTTGATGAAGTATACATGGTTTACTTGTTGTTTTGATAAAATAACAGTTTTCATTCTTTGTGTATCCTTTATTGAGCTTTTTGTGCTCACCCCAAGTGTTTTTGAAATGTTTTTCACAGGACTTAATGTGGAATAGGGTCAAGGATGGGATCAAGGGAAAGTAATGCTATCTAAAACATGGAATTAGACATGTTTCTTTTTAAGAGTTTTTATTTTATGGAAACTTAGTAGAAGCGTCTACTTTGTAATCTTTTGAGATGTAATAGTTATGTTCTAATTCTATAAAAATCTAAACCTGAAAAGATCCTCAATGTGAATTATTCATTTAATTCAATATTAAGTAAGGTTTAAGGCCGGGGCCTTATACTTAGATAGTTTGAAATAAATCTAATGTTCTTCAAGTGTTCCTAGTATGATCTTAAGGTGCTTATCAATAGTTTCTAAGGATTTTGAGTATATAACAATATCATCAATAAAAACAATAATTAAAGATTTAAGATATGGATGGAAGATACAAATAATGAGAGGAATAAACACTGTTGGTGTGTTTGTTAGCCTGAAAGTAATGAAAAGATACTCATATAATTCATATCTACTCCTGAATTCTATCATAGTGATATCCTCCTATTTGACCCATAAATCATGGTAGCTTGACCGGAATAAAATCTTGGAGAACCCCTGATCTCCCCGAAATTGGTATAAAATTCATTAATCCTTCACAATAGGTATTGATTTATCATGGTTACACATTTAAAATTCCTATATTCTATACATAACCAAAGACTATCATCCCCATTCTTTTTAAAAAACAACAATGTACCCCATGGTGATGTGCTCTATTTGATAATTACTTTTACCTCCAAATAATCAAGATTTACTTTGAGTTCCTTAAACTAAGATGACATTTTAAAACATATGGGAATCGATATAGGTTAAACTTTTGGTATGATTTTGATCTTATAGTCAATTCCTCTTTTTGGAGCTAGACCTAAAAATTCATATGAAAAGAAATCTTGATATAACTCCAAACCGAGTCATTCCTAGACCACTCTACCTTCTCTAACATTTTATTCACTAGTAAATACAAAATTATCCCCCTTAGGTATAGTAAAGGATACCCATCTCCTATAGCAGTCTATGTGAACTTGTTTACTAGTCAAATAGTACATGCTGGAGATCACATCAAAATTAGTCATATCGAGTATCATGAAATCCTAGAGATGTATATATCTAAAAAAGACTACTGGAAACTTTAAAAATCATTGAATATGATCAATTTTCCCATTAGTGTGTAGATAGGATGAAAATTCAAATATGACTTGACATGTAAGTCAATACCAAAAATAATTTGAGGAGATATAAACAAATGGGAAGCCCCACTCTAGAATAGAATAGTTGAAATAGTATATGTGATCAAGGAAATAACTCAAATGGTTAATAAAACCTATCCATAGTTAGTTAGAATCATTTCCACAACATACAATCAAAATAACTCAGCTCTACAACCCTTTCCTTGACATGGATGACTCACCCAAGTCATCATCATTTAAGGGGTTTTAACATGATACTTTGGACTCTATCTAATACCATGGTTTGATGCCAGTGTATTACTCAAACCCCCATGAGACCACTTCTGATATTCCTTCACAAAACAACTTTATATAACTAGTATTTCCATAATATTGACAAGTATTAGGAGAAATAGGAATACCCTTGAGATAGTGTACATTATTCCATTAGCTATAGAATATAACCAAGTCATATCTCATAGAGGGGGTTAAAGATCCTTTGCTATTCTCTATCTATTTTCCACCACTCTATCATGAATCCTATTCCTTAATTTTCATAATACTGAAATTATTGATAGGAAGTCCAATAAAGGCTGAAAGAAGTTCCATAACTCTATCCTCCTCCAGAACCTTCTAGATCATCAGGTCCCTACAAAGAACCTATACACATATCATCAGGTTGAAGTACCTGACCTAGTGTCTCAAATCTAGATAAAGGTTTATTTCAAACCTCTTGGCATTCTATGCCTTATTCCCAATGAATAGATGAGGTAAGTGTAGAAAAACTATGGAATGTGACGAGTATGCTGACACTATCATCATCCCCTAATGAATCACTAGGATGTCCTTTGATCAGTCTAGCTTCATTGTATCTGGAATGAACTCCTCAAAGAAATGAACCTTTAATGTCATCTAAGATAAACCTTCACATATTCTGTTAAGGTTTACAATACTCCACCATCTTACGATGGGTCCCTAAATTATGAAGGTATCAGTTTTTACTCGATATTCTTATAGAGTCGCCACTATAATGAAGATCCCCTCAATAGAATCAATCCAATCCTCAGCTTCCTAAGGGGATTTGGTTCCCTAGAAGGATAGAGGATGTTGAAGTTAAAATCTTGAACATAATCAACCATAGTCATGAAAACTCCTCCATATTATATGGGTGCTATGTGTTAGACTCCTAGATGAAGTGAAACTTATATCTAAACCATTTGAGAAGGTGTAGGGGCATGCTCAACTACATTATCTTACAAGACTGGTAGTAGAACTGGAATGTACTCACACATAAGATTGTTCTAGTTTACTCCACCTAGCAGTCTAGTTAAGCATCTCTAAGGTAAAATTTTCTAAAATTACAAAAAAACATTCATAATTCTTACATAAACTTTATTAATCAATTATATGGAATACATAAGTGATTTTTTTGGAAGAACTATCCCAAGAGGTAACCCCCAATGAGAAAGAAAAACCCTCGTAGTAGTACACAAGGATCTCCATACATGAATGTTAGTCACAATAATATATTTACCAAACAAAAAAACATGATGAAGCTCAAATAATTAAGGCTAAAAGATATATCACAGTAGTAATAACATAGATATATCACTCAAAAGAGAATATAGGTGTATCCCAAACTTGTAACACAATCAAGACATTAAATTAAAGAAATTTTATACATCACACAAAAGGTATATATATGGTATTTGGTCCTACATTCCCACTCATGATACATAAAAACACCTAAATCACATTAAATAGTAATAACATAATATACTCAGGATTAACATGAAACTGTAAAACAATAAGTGTAACAAAAGTCTCAAGAAAAGTTACTCAGAGGTATGTTATACATGTGTTATCTAGACATAGATGAAACTCTCATACCTAAGTCCCATATAGCCAAAATACTTCCTACCTTACCACAAAACATAGTAAATAAGAAGAAAGAGGTAAAACCTCATTCGATACCACTTTGTGACAGTTTTTCCTAAATCACTGAATCTGATCCGAATTTCACATGTCCTCATGTGCATATCCTCATACTCAAGATGTTATCGACTAGTAGCTAGGATTTGAACACCATTAGTGGGGAGAGTATTCCCTCAATATCTATAAGATAATAATAAAATAATATAAAATATAGAATAAATATAAAATTATATTATAATGATATGAAATCAATATCAAGTTATACAGAAAAATAAACTAAGGAACCCCAAATTGTAAGGTCAAAAAAATTGTGCGTAATATAGGTAAGAAAATAAATACCAAATCATCACTCTAGATTCTATCTTAGTACTGCCTCTAAATAGCATGCTCCATCTCCTAGCTCCATATCACTAGGCCCTTCCCTTACCTATAACCCAAATAATGAAGTTTGAATGTGCATTGATATTCCCATGTATGATGTGAGTATAAAACCATTAGGATGCCACCAATGTATCCTTTATATGAGTGCCCATGTATAATAGTTTATTTCATGATAAAAAATAATTTCATAAGAAAAAAAAATCACATATTGAGTGGTCATGCACTAACTAAGAATCCAAAAACCCATGACCATACCTACTTTTTCCTCATGCCAAAAAACATGTATACCCACCACCTAACATATCCCTCTCGATGGAATAGTCCAAAAACATGTCCAACACACCACCTTGAAGGGATAACCCATGTATATGCTGACCAAACACATGAAACCCCCCTCATGAGGGATAATACATATGTATAAAACTACACTCTTAACTAGAAAATATAAAGAAACAACACATGCAATACATAGGTACAATACGAGAGATAAAATATCTGTAGGTTTCGGGTGCAAAAAAAGTGTACAATGGGCTGTGCCTAACTTTGATTTTTTCCATAATCGATGATCAATTATATATCTATATGATTATGAATTCTGTTATCTATGAAATTGAGTCAAATAAATAGACAATGAAGAATTACACCAGGACTAAGATAGAGGATCATAACATATTATTTATTATTAATTTAATTAAATAAAGAATTACCTTTGTTGGAATTCTTTCTTTGTTGATGAATTTGGTGATATATATGTGGTCCACAATCATTTCATTGCAAAAACCAAGTGTATATTTTCTCTATCGGTGATCCACACATGTTTCTTGAATCTCTAAACATCGCTGAAGGAATATCTTGGTGCTAACAAGACATATCCTGATTCTTGCATTGTCCACCTTTGATTACTTTAAGAGGCGCTTCAAAAGTTTTCTCCTTGATCCGTTGGAGTAGGATTTCTCTCCGTTCTTGAGAGCATTCTTAGAGAAGGGATCTCTATAGGTTTGAGAGGATTCTCCAAGATTGTTGTGCACAACTAACAAAAAGAATTGGTTCTCTTTAAAAAATAACATAATTGGGTATTTATATTGCTAGGGTAAAAATAAAATAATTGCACAAGTGACCTTAATTATTTATTTAATACTATAAAAAACCCATGTCAAATAATAATAATAATAATAATAATAATAATAATAATAATATTTACCGACATGCGCTTAACTTGTGAATTAAAATTAAATATTATTTAATTAAATAATATTCAATATTTATTATTTCTCACCCGACCATTAAACTTGGCCTGCCATTCCTCCACAATATTTATCAGGCTTTGAATAATATCTATTTATTTATTAAATAAATATCACTTCATTATTCACTAATAAATAAATAAATATTATATTCACTAAATAGAAAATAATCATTTTTAAATATTCTACTCATAGTATATTCTCTTGAATAACTAGTGGCAGAATAAATGCGATCAAGATTACCTAAATAATTATTAAACCACAAGAAAGAATAATATTTATTCAACATGTTAAATAATAAATAATAATATATTATTTAATTGAGATTCTGGATACACTTACTGTGTGACCCTTTATGCCTCTTTCTCAGTAGAATTTGGTGAACCCATCTAAATTCCAAGGTTAGTGTATAGAAACACACCAAAGAACCCATAAATAAATAAGTTAATGTTGCAATAACATGTTACCTCATACAGATGCTTACTATGTATTATAATCCCTTTATCATAATATCTCAAATCGAGCAGGTTGCATGCCAGTGCTATCAACCTCTGTGCTCGATTATCTCTTTCTTTGAATTTTTATAAATAAAACTTTCCTATAGAACACCATGGAGATAGATTTATTTAGGATATATCATTTCCATCAATGTGCCTGAGATATTAAATTCTATTAAATAATAGAAGGGATAAATTATTTCTTGCATTATTCATTAATTCAATATTACTCATGACGCACCCAACATATACTACCTCACTGCGAACATCTATCATCACTATTTTCTTCAATATATCAAATTATGTGACTCATAATATTCATTAATAATAATATTAATGTATAAGGACCAATATGCACATACGCATATAAGAACATCCAATGACACATATAAATGCATATTTCTTTCTGGTGGGTCCCATTCTCATAATATCCTACTAGATATTACCAAGGGTGTACACCATGTGATGGTGCCTCAAAGTACTATGGGTCTCCACCCCTGATACCATATATCATTTGTGTCCCTAAAATGATATCATCTGGCTATAGAACATTTATTCAATAACACTATCATAACACTTCTGAGTTCTCATCATAGTGTGGAACTACTATGACCTTTTAGTGTAAAAACTACTGTTAGGAAATTATCATATACTATATCACATAGAAGAACAATCATTATGTGATAAGTAGTTTATTAATATTCAAAACAATGAATACATATTTATCATAAAATAAAAATAAGTTAGTTCTAGGGAACCAACTCCAACATACTCCCACTTGCACTAGAGCCAATTGATAACAACATTCAGTCCACTATCTCTCACATGATACTCATGCTTATGTTGCAATAGGAATTTAGTTAAGGGGTCCACTATATTCTCTTTCATGGTTACTCTTCTCACCGTAGCTTTACCCCTTTGATAAAAATAACTCAAGAGGTGATACTTCCTAAGTATGTTATTTTTCCATTATTGTGACCTTAGCTCTTTTACAAGAGCCATCGCTGTAGTATTATTGTGATACAATTTGATAAGTACTTTACAACTAGGTACCACATATAGCTCCTAGAAAAAGTTCTGAATCCAAACAGCTTCCTTGACTGTATCATAAGATTCCAAATACATGGAATCTACTATATAATCAGTGAAAAATAGTTTCTTTGAACAATTATAGCTCACATATCCTCTGTTGAGACATAAAACATATGCTTATTGTGACTTCATATCATTCTGATAATTCTAAAAACTAGCACCAGTATAACCCCTGATGACCAACTCCTCATCTTCTACATACACCAGGAACATATCCTTAGTTCTTCTCAAATACTTGAGGATAGCCTTAACAGAAGTCCAATGATGTTCTCCTAGATCTTCTTGATATCTGGATAGCATTATCAATGTATAGGAAACATCAAGTCTAGTACATAACATGGTATACTAAATATTACTCATTCTCTCTTTCTCTTATTGTGTTTGGGGACACATTTTTTTTAGAAAAATGTAAACCATGTGACACTGGAAACAATCCCCTCTTGGATTTTCCATACTAAATCCCTTTAGTATTTGGTTAATATATGTACTTTGACTTAGTCCAAACAAACTCTTGGATATATCATTAATGATCTTGATCCCTAGAATATAGGCCACTTCACATAATTCCTTCATGAAGTAGCACTTGTTTAACCAGTCCTAAAATGACTATAAGACTGATATGTCACTTACAATAAGTATTATGTCATCAAAATATACTACTAGGATAACAAACACATTTACACTAAACCTATTGTAAACACATGGGTCACATTCATTCTTAATGAAACCAAATAATATTATGGATTCATTGAATCAAATGTTTCATGACCTAGATTCTTGTGTCAAACCATAAATATATCTATGAAACTTTTAAATCCTTTTGGAATTACCTAGAGTCACTAAACCTTCTAGATATTTTATATAGACATCTTCAGGAAGGTTCCCATTAAGGAATGTAGTTTTGAAACCATCTTCCAAATATCATAGTCATGGTAAGTTTTTATGGAAATTAGAATTCTGATTGATTTAAACATGGAAACTAGTGAAAAGGTTTCATCTTAGCCAATTCCATGACACTATTTAAACCCTTTATCCACTATCCTTACTTTATAGTCACTTAATTTACCATCCATGTCTAGTTTCCTCTTTAATACCCATTTTCATCAAACATACTTTACATCAACTGGTGCATTGACTAGAACCCAAAATTGGTTATGATACATGGAATCCATTTAATAATTCATGAATTCTTTCCATATTTTAGCTTCTAAGCTCTCTACTACCTCATTATAGGAGATAGGTTTATAATTATCAACTAATAATGAATTAAAATCCTTGGTGATCATAAAACCATATCTCTCTAATTCTATTACCTATCTTACACTCCTATATAGTACTTGTGTTTCAAGAACTACTTCTACCACATAAACCTATATTATTTATTCTATACCAAATCTTGTGTATCTTGAGCATCAATAAGGCATGATTCCTCCTTTCACCAACAACATTCCATTGTGGTGTGTAAGGGAGAGTGAGTTGAGATATAATACCAAACTCCCATAGAAATTTGATGAACACTTTGTTATGATATTAAACACCTAGATCCTATCAAATCCTATTTATCTTCTTAATAAGATGATTCTATACTTCATTCTTGAATTCCTTAAATTTCTCAAAGGACTCGGACTTATACCTCATCAAGTAGACATAACTATATTTTCTCAAGTCATCAATAAAAGTTACGAAGTAAGAACATACAAATCTAGATTCTAATGGAAATGGTCCACACAAATAAATGTGTACCAATCCTAGAATATTTGGGACCCTTTCCCTCTATCAAAAAAATGGTGGTTTGGCCATTTTCCCTTATAAACAAGCATGACTTCTTTCAAGTGGTTTTAGCTCAGAAGAGTCTAAATAACCATCTTAACTAAGCGTTGTCAAATGCTTCTCATTTACATGAGTGAGATGGTGATGCCATAACTGGGTGTTATATGAGTCACATGAACATGATTCATTATCTATTTACAACACTTTGTTTTCATAATTTAATACATAAATTCCATTATTTAAATATGACATACCATAACATATATTTTCCTTATAAAATAAAAAACTTTTATTTTGAAATTTAAAAATAAACACATCTATATCTTGGCATGATATAGAAATTATGTTTTTAGTAACCATAGGTATATAATAAAACTCTTTAAAAACCAAAATAATTCTCATTGGCAATGAAAGGTGGTAGTCACCAATGGCTAGGGTAGCCATACTTGCTCTATTGGAAGATCTCAGATCCACCTCTCCTATAGAAATCCACCAAAATCTATTGGGTTCCTGTATTTGGATACATATGTTAGCCCCAAAATATATATATAATACTCAATGTGTATATATTTAAATATTAACCTCAATATCACACACACCTTTAGATTCCCCTTACTTGTGGGTGAAGTTCCTCTTCCAGTGGCCTAACTTTACACATGAAAAACATACTACCTCCTTTTCCTTTCCCTGCCTCTGGATCTTCTTCTTCTTGGTAGGACAGTTCTCAAGAGCTTTATACTATTTATAAGTATTAACGCCCTTTGTCTTTTCCTTCAATTTCTTATTTTTTTTATAAGGAATGTCAGTTTTTCACACCCCATATTCTTATCCACTTGAAGAATTAATGTAAGAAGTTCCAGAAGACTCTTCTCACAATTTCTCATATTGTAATTAATAATAAAGTTGGATAAGGTATTGGGTAGTGATGAAATTATGAGATCTATATGCAACTCATATGGGAATTTAATCCCAAATATGTCCAAGAGTTCAATTTAGCGAATGATATTGACTTCATGAGGCCCATCTGGTGTAGTCTCTCTAAGCTTAGTTGTAAAAAAAGTATTAGAGACCTCATACCTCTCTTGTCTCACATTCTCTTGATAGATATCCCAAAGGTGAGACATCATTCTATAGGAATCCATATCCTCATGTTGCTTTAAAATATCATTGGAAATTGATGATAGCATGAAGCACTGAGCATTTGTAGCATCATTTAGATGTTTCTCATAGAGAGATAGATCTTCACCACTTGCCTCATTTCTAGGTGAAACTGGTAAAGGTTATTCCAGTATATATAATTTCCTTTCATGGAGAAGGATGACACATAGACACCTTTTCCACTCTTGGAAGTTTGTACCAGTGAAAAAGTTTTCCATCCCAAGTATGGATCACAATGATATATTTGATGTCATTTTATTATTGTTTCTATAAATAAGATAAGAATAATTTTAGTACTTTATCTGATAAAATTTATACAAATAAATAAATATTATATTTATTAGTCTCCCACTATTTTATTGAAACCCAATAGCCCTCAACAGCAGCTTCAGAATATCCTATTTCTTGGATATTCTAGTGGAAACGATTTATATTCCCTTTCTAATTAACCCAAATTGGTTTAGTCAAGTAAATTGAATGGTTTTAGGTAGGAATTCCAAATTCCAACTCCATTAACTCATAGTTCCTTGATCTGTTGAGTGAAATCCACAATCCTAAAATCATTAATTTATATTTCAACAACATTTTCCTCTAAATTACAACATGTATTATTTTGGTAGTCAACCCTTTATGTGAAACAAGTTAATTCAACCCAAAACATCATGTTAAAATTCCTCGATAATTGAAATCACCCAAACTTTGGCCAGTCAAGCACTTTAAACTATGGTTCAATTTTAACCGAAGTAATGGATGACTATACAGACTTAATATTTTATTGATGGATTTTATCCTTTTATGCATAAATTTATAATTATTATCATTATCACATGCTTGTTAATATTAAGTGAGATTACTTATTTGATTAACCACGTCTTATACAATATTTATGCATAATCCATTTTATTTTAGTTCTATCTTGCATGCCTGTTAATTTATTAATTATGTGATCGTAACATGAAATCCATAATGAAATAACCATGAAACTGATAGGAATAAAATAATGAAGCAGTATGATCATGATCTCTTACTAGTGGTTAGTTTATCTAGCGGTTGATAAACTAACTATTGACCTAAGGGAAAAAACATATTGACCTAATTAAGGGTTGTGTTGTAGCTATCCATCTATTCACATATATATCTCCTCATATTGGTTTGACCTCAGTTCCTAACTTGAAATGCCTCCACTAGCTTGGGATCTCCAACCATTACATATGCCTTTTACTCACACGCAGGTGAGGGGAAAAAGAGTTTATATAAAAGAAACAATGGACACACATGTCATATATAATAAGAGGAGATAAGGCATGTAGGCCAATAATTTAATTTAAATTAGACCAATCACATACAAAAGGTCTGGTATATCTCATGATAATCCAAATTCATGCAAAGAATTATGAATTTAATAAAACTAGTATTCAATTCTTAATCGTTCTCATTTAAGATAAATTGTACTCGAATCGATTAATTATTATATTTATTTAATAAATACTTTTATCTTAAATATCATCAGAATTTCCTTGAGATTATCATCCATTATAATTTTAAACAAATTAAAAAAAATTAATTTAAAATTAACTTTGTACCTAAATGTAACTTGGAGGAAACACGGTGAATACCCATCCAAATCTACCCAACATGTATTATACTCATATATAGTTTATTCTCTATGACATTTAGCATGCACAAATTATCACGTAATTTCATGAAATTTAGTATCAACTTAATGATTATATGAATTACTTGATTTTTCATATAAAATGCCATGATTTAATGCACATAGAGAAACAACCGTAATACAAATCATACATGATATGCATATCTTGAACATTATGAAGCTATTAATTAAACATATTTATATATAAATATTAAAACCCATCACCTGGAGTTTCCTATCAATTTAATAACCACACATAAGAACATGTCTCAAGGTTTACATAATATAATAAATCAATTTTAAATCTTTATAATTGGTAAAGTACACAAAATGTATATCTAACTGATAGGATATATACATCTCTCACTGTCTATCCAAGACACATGCCTATGGACTCAACGTGTAGTCTGTACCTTTGAAAATTTAGAGCACACAGAGTGCCCAATGGGCCACACACCATGTAAAATCCGAGTTACATGGTTGCCAGTTAGGTAGGATATGTCTGCAATACAAATCCCATCTATGACTCAAAGGGACTACATGCCATGTACGTGGGCTACACATCGTGTAGTCAAGTTGACCATGGACCATTAAATCCTAGTCAACATGGGGTACATTAAGTTTGTAATTAATACAATATTCAATGCATAATATTGAATCAATTTCTGAATCGATTATGATGTATTGAATGTTACTACACGGTGTGTAACTGGTGTTGTCCGGCCAGAAACCTTGGCACCTCCGGATGAGTTCCTTGATTTTATTTTAACCATAAAATTAATTATTTTGATTATATATATGAGAAACTATTGAGGAAGAATCATATATCGCAATTTGGATTAAAATAAAAATTAAACTTGACTTTAAAAACTAAATTAAAATGTATTAATCAACAATGATCTTTAAATAATTATAAATAATTATGTGACCACTCTCATACCACTTATAGGTTCGAAGTGTAGCGGAAACATGCGATGAAAAATATCTAACTTTGCTCTTGTCCATAATCAATTATCAATCTGAGATATATATGAATATAAACACCATGATCTACAAAATTGAGTCAAATAAATAGACAATGAATAATTATACTGAAAGAGAGCTAGAGGATCATCACATTTTATTTATAATTAATTTAATTAAATAAAGAATTACCTTTGTTGGAATTATTTCTTCATTGATGAATCCAGTGACAAATCTGTGGTCTACCATCATTGCACTGTAGAAACCAAGTGTATATTTCCTCTAGCGGCGATCCATAAATGTTTCTTGAATCTCAAGACATCACTGAAGAAATGTCTAGGTCCTAGCATGATATATCCTTACGCTTGCATCATCCACATTTGATTACTTCAAGAACCACTTCCAAATAATTCTACTTGATCCAGTGGAGGAGGATTTCTCTCCATTCTTGGGAGAATTCATGGAAAAGGGATATTTATTATCTTGATAGGATTCTCCAATATTTTTGTGCACAACCAAAAAAAATAATTGTCTCTCTTTGAAAAATAACATAATTGGGTATTAATATTGCTAGGGTTAAAATAAAATAATTTCACAAGTGCCCTTAATTATTTATTTAATCATAGAAAAACCCCATGTCAAATAATAGTAATAATAATAATAATAATAATATTATTATTATTATTATTGTTATTATTATTTCTTAACATGCTCTTAACTTACAAATTAAAATTAAATGTTGTTTAATTAAATAATATTCAATATTTATTATTTCTCACTAGACCATTAAAATCAATTTTCCATTCCTCTATAATAATTATCGGGCCCTGAATAATTTATATTTATTTATTAAATAATTACCACTTCATTATTATTCAATAAATAAATAAATATTATATTCACTAAATAAAAAATAAGTATTTATTAAATATTCTGCTCAGAATATATTCTTTCGAATAACTAGTGACATAATAAATGAGATCAAGAATACATGAATAATTATTAAACCAAATTTGGGAATAATATTTATTCAAACTACTAAATAATAAATAATAATATATTATATAACTAAGATTCTGGATACACTTTGTGTGTGACCCTCCAAGCCTCTTTCTCAGTGGCATTAGACAAACCATCCTAAAGTCCAAGGTTTGCATCTAGAAACACACCAAGTCACCCATATAAAAAGAAGTTAATGTCACAAAAACATATTAACTTATATGGATGATTACTATTTAATATAATCTCTTTATCACAAAATCTCAAATAGAGTAGGTTTCATGCTAGTTCCATCAACCTATGTGCTTGATTATCTCTTTCTTTGACTTTATAGAAATATAAATTGCCTATAGAACACTATGGAAACTTATTTATTTAGGATATATAATTTCCATCAAAGGTCCTGAGATATTAAACCCTATTAAAGAATATAAGGGATAAATCCTTTCTTGAATTATTAATCAATCTAATATTACTCATGATTCACCCAACGCATCCTACCTCACCACGAACATCTGTCCTTAAAATTTTATTTAATACATTAAAGTATGTGACTCATAATATTTATTAATAATAATCTTAAAGTCCCAGGGCCAATACACATGTTCACATAAAGGAACATCCAATGATATATATAAATGTGAATTTCCTACTGGCTGGTCCCATTATCATAATATTTTACTGGATATTACCAAGGGTGTACACCATGAGAAGGTTCCTAAAATTCCTATGAGTATCCACCCCTGATAACCTATATCATTTGTGTCCCTCAAATTATATCATCCTAATATAGAAAATTTATTCAAGAATAGGGTCGTAGCACTTTTGGGTTCTCATCATAGCGGGGGAATACTATGACCCTTTAGTGTGACAACTACTCTTCGAACATTATCACATAATATGTCACGTAGAAGAACAACCATGATGTGATAGTGAGTTTATTAATATTCATAACAAAAAATACATATTTATCATAAATTAAAAAGAAGTTGGATATAGGGAACTAACTCTAAAAAATATCATGTTATGTTAATAAAGATTTATAAGAATAACCTATCCACATGTGATAAAACATAAAGTATAGTTCTCACAACTATGCACACACAAATACATGCGATCAAACATTGAACATGGTCTCACAAACCACACTCGCATACATAGACACACACATGTGACCATACACAAAAAAATTTATAAATAATAAAAAAAACATTATATCATTATAATAATTATATACATGGCCTCTACATGGTAAATAAATTCCTACCACAAGCGTGTTGATATAAATGTCAAGTTTCTTCAAGAACATCATCACCCAAACAATGTTTATACTCCAATTGGAACAAGCTAACATATAAAGACTTATTATAATTGATTCTAATATAACATGAGGTGGGTCTAGGATGATACTCAAGAATGAATAAATCCAAGTGGTAGAAAAAAACAATTACCTAATTTTAATCACTAATGATGATAATATTTAAGTTCAGTTGAGGAAGGATGAAATTCGTCACTATTGGAATAAAAAACAAAGTAGAAGAGGTAAGGATTCCATGGTTTTGATTGAACAAGAATATACTCTATCTACCAAGGTTTTATTCTTATAGAAAGGTCAAGAAAATAGTTTTAGATAAATAAGGATATCTAAGGTATAAATCCACAACAAATGAATGGTTTACCAAAAACCCTTGGTTTATCCAGAAGTTTATTGAAATTCATTAGATTGAAGGAATAATCAAGGAAGAGGGTTCCAAATCAATAAATAGGGGTAAGAATCGATTAATAATCTCATTAAAGACCTGAAATTTAATCCACATTAATTTCCCATTTAAAGAAATCAAGCTTTAAGGAAGAATGAGACCATTTTAACCATTTCAAAGCTAGAATAATCATCACCACACCCTCCACCATGGCCTTTCCATGATTGTGGTGTTCTTAAACACACATATTGAAAGGAATTCCCTTACAAAATATCCTTGATATTTTCCCATTTTTCTTCACCATGACCTCTAAAATGGACATGGTTAGATCAATTAGGCCATGGACTATAGGTCCATCCATAACACTCTATGCCTATATCCACACCCAGCTTCTACCCATTTTTCTTTCCCATTTCACAAATAAATGCCACCATATCTTAAAACATGGTAGTGGTGTTTCCCATTTTTTCCCAAAAACTTAGAAAAAACAACCTATAAGAAACTATAAATATTTACAAGTATCTCCTAAGTATGGATCAACCCAAAACTTAATAAAAGAAAAAAAAAACTTGTATTTTTATACTAGGATCAAAAAAATTATGAGGATTTACATTTTTGTATTGATATTTTATTTTTTGAATATATTCATTAATATGATTTTGAGATTTTGGAATGTTATCCTTAGAATATCCCTTTTATTTTCAATCCAGAGTTTCTTTAATAGATCTATTTGAATTTTTCGTTTTTCCATATATTTTATTTTCTTGAATTATTATCCAATAGCCACAATTATGAATAATTGAGATTGTTACTCATGGATTTGTTTTTATTTTTTATTTTCACTATAAAATTTATTGATATTTTTTCTATAATTTATTCTAATTTATTTCAAAAAGTATAGTGACCTCTATTTATTAATTGTTTAATAAAGTCACATTAACTTATTTCTATATTTCATGAATGAATTCATTAGATAAATATTATGAATTATGCCTTTATTTAACATTATTTAGAACCTATTCACTTGGATCAATAGATTTATATATATTTTTTATCATATAATAGCTTCATTTTAGAGATGGTGTCCTCATTAAAAATATTGTTATCAACCTTTAAATGTTTTTTGAGATTCAAATTTTATTTCCTAGAAAAAACTTTATGAGAACTCTCTTTAAGATTCATTAGTAGAGAAGCATATTTAATTTTAAAAATATATAGAATATGGGTTCAATATAATACCATATGAAGAGAACTATGTTGGAAATATATATGTCAAACAAAAAATCAATGATATAAATATTCTATCATTTAATAGTGTCTATGATTCCTTTTCATAAAACTTAAGAGGTTTGCAATCATTTAAAATCAATTCATTATCCCAAACCAAGATTACCCATATTAAGATATTTATCTTAAAGAAATATTATTATTATTTAAAATTTTTTATAAGAGCATAAACTTTAAGATCTATAAGATAATTAGTATCCTATAATGTTGTTTTATTGGATTGACATTATTTTAGAAGAATAATTGTGATATTATCAACCATATTTTAATTTTTTATATATGTTTCTCTCAAATATTATATTTTATTCATAATTATAATAATACTTTGATATATTTGATCATAAAACTCTCTCAAATGAAAATAAAGAGCTTGATACTCAACTCATTGAATTTACCTTATGATTTATAGAACCTTAATTATTCTAAAATGCGTGACTTCTAAATTTTTAAATTTTCTATTGGATATTTCACAATAATAAATTTTATTATATATATTTCATATCATGGAAAATAATATAGTTTTACAAACTTTATAATATAGTTCAAACATATATTTATACTCAAATTTGAATTTTGAAATGTGCTTATCTAAAATCCTATACTCACCAACCATCATTAAGTAATTATAAACTATAATGTTAACTATATACGTAATCATTTTTTCTCAATAATATTCATAATTTTTACCATCAAATATTAGTGGTTGGTTTTGATTCAAAATATCATGAGTTTTTTTGGATAATTTACTTCCATAAATAATTTTTTTTATTTATATGTTAATACAAGGTATATAGATTTTATTTTAAACTAAATGTTTTCCTATTAAGGTTGATTTATGATGGGGTGAATTGGATATTTTAAAAATGTTATAAAACATATCCCTCTTCAAATATTAAAGTTTCGATGATACAAAAAGGAATTCACTAAACTAAATAAAATTTAATAAAAAAATAATACATGTAAATGATAATTTGAATTGAGTAATAAATCGAAAATAATACAATTTAAACATAATTATAATGATAAAACTAAAGCAATGAAAAAAAATAAAAACAATGAAATGGGGTGTTAGATATATAGTATATAATATCCCTATAATTTTATGACATATGATATGCAAGTTTCTATCATCTGAGTATCTTTTCTTTTAATCCAAGGCAAAATTAGGATCCATACCTTGATTTAGATCCATAAGTTTTTGATATAGAACATCTTATATCATTGATCATAATAAATAATATATTATCCAAAAATCAGATTTAGTAAACATGATAAAAATAAATAAGTCATTTCCCTAATATTTCATTGATTAATAGAGTTTAAAATGAAAAAATTAGAACAGGAAATGTTTTGTCCTTTTATAATAAAAGCTCACACAAATAGAGGAACAAAACTAATAACTGAAAAAATGGAATCAAAAGATCTATCATCAAAATTTATTAGATTGTGATTAATGTTTTAAAGATTTATCTCCAAGCCTAAGCTCCAATTTCTATTTATAGGCATTTTATAATTTGATCATTGCAATAAATTCACTAAAAAAATAATTTCCATCTATCTTCATAAGTTTATTTTCATAGAAATATTTAGTTTTATAGATAAACTTTATAATTTTAATTTTGTTTAAAATTATTTAGATGATACACAAAATATTTAGTATATATATAGTTTATTGGGTGAAATTTGGAGTAGAGGAAGTCCAGATGATCCGTTACTTTACTAAAATAAAAATTTAAATAAAAATTAGTAAAAAAATTAACATGTATTATGATTCATCATAGTAATGATATGGAATATATCATTTATAAAATAAATCAATAATTATTTGAGTTAGGATTTTAAATATCTCATGTGGTTAGTCTGTCATCTAGAAAAATTGTGGTTTGTTAACTGCCACCCCATACTTTCTCCTAGGGAGATTTTGGTTGCATATAATTTTATTCCTTTACATGAATGTATTTATTATAATTTTTTCATGTTATTTATTTGGGTATGTGTGGATATAATTAAACTTTATTTTTGGGAAAATAACACAAATCCTTAGTCATATAAAGAGTTATACATTAATATGTTTGTAACAAATTCATTTTCTTAATGTATATGATACAAAACTAAAGAATTAGATAATCCATACCCATAGGGATTTCATGATATTCAATGTTTTCATGAGAGGTAATTATTTCATGATATACAATTATTTTATGAGATGAAATAATATTCATATGCATAATATATTTATAAGAATAGTGGGATGAATAAAAATACTTGAAATAATAAGTGAGATATTTATTTGAATTAAAAAACATATGAAGATCATGGTTATTTAGTATAGGTAAGTTTAAAAGTTAGGTGTAAATAAACTATCTATTATAAGGAATGAAGAATCCGACTAACCCCAAAAGTTGGGTAGCCATGTTCTATTATGAGTATTGGGTTTTACTTAGCTTGATAACCCTATGTATCTAGTAACCAATGAAATGAATTTAGGTCAATTCATATGATAAATTGGTAAAGGAGTTTTTTATCTATCTACTAATAGAAACTAATTTTTTTAATATATAAATATTAAGATAATGATAAATTTTGTAGAATTTTGTATGTTAATAATATAACATGGATAAGTCTTTAGTTATATGTGGTGTACATCTTCATAGGCTTCCATTCCCATATGAAAAATTCATGTGGTCACTATTATAGTGGAACTATGAGAATTTAGATTTCATGTATCATTTAACATTCACTATAAATGGGATAATTATATTTTCAATTAAATATATACTTTGAAAAATATTTATATAAATTTACAGAATATATCAATTCAATGAAAAAGCACTTCACATAATATCAGGAAAAATAAATCTCTCATAGATGTATTTCTTTTTCAAAATAAAAAATGGAACCCCTATGAAATAGATCCTCACACAAATCTCATTATGAGGAATTGTTCTTGAGAAAAATTTATAGAATTTGAGTGTTTATATTTCTATGATTTATATTATAATAGATTAAACTTTAAAGTAAATTATGTGAAAAAAATATTTTCATATACCCACTTTTCTTGGAATTACTTTATCAGGGTTTCCATGTATTATTTTAATTCATATTACTTCCAAAAACACAAAATTCCATGAGAAATTTCCATTTTCCTCAAAATCATAGGTTTATTTCATTGGTCCTAAAAAATTTAAGTATTGGTAATCAAAATACACTTTTTCATTAGTCTTTCCTTCCATGATCTCATGAAATTCACTTATTACTGAGATTTTTATTCTTAAACAAGGTCTTAACCATTATGTTCCCCATCATTCCTATATCTAACTTGTATATATTCAAACATATTTTAGAAAACTTCTATATAAATGCCAATTTATTTTAAGAAACATAAAAGTTTTCCAAATATTTATGTGGTTTTTAGGATTCCCTTTTATATGTATCAAATAGTGATTCATATCACATTTCCTTTAACAATATAGAAAGGTCCCCTCCATATGACTTAAAATTGTATAGTAGAGTTCCTTCTTACATGTGTTAGGATGAAGTTGGATGGAGAACTATATTTTTGTATTTTTTTGTCAAAAATAGGATAAATCAATTCACTTTGTAAAATCCTTAAAAAATCAGACGATGCTTTGCTGATCTGTATTTCCAAAATATCATAAGTTTGGGGAACTTGTGATTCAAGACTTATGAAAGAATGGGGGAGAAAATCCAGATGATAGTGAATCAATATTGTTGTTCTTTCCAAAGAATATTTTAAGGTGGCACCATTTTCCAATATTTTCCAAATTTTTGAGGCTAAAAATCAAGAGATGGAGAAATGTGATTTTGGTAAAGAATGATGCACACAAATTTGAAGATGGATTGGTATGTTGCGTGCAAGGAATGATTCAGGTTCAGAACATCAAGAAATGGAAAATTAATGAAGTATACAAAAGATTTAAGAAGTACGCCAAATGTGAGGGTGGAATGAAAGAGTCTTACATGCCCAATACGACATCAAATGGGGTTTTGCGCGATGCTCCAGGATCTTGCGTGACGCGTTAGGGTTTTTTTGTTTAGGGGCTAGCGATGCCTATAAATAATAGGTGACCCCTCTCATTAAATTATCTTGAAACTTAGATAAATCCTGAGCTCTGAAGCGCGAAATAATTTTAGGTAAATGGAGTTGCGTGAAAAAAATAGAGTTGCGTGAAAGAAATAGAGTTGCATCTAATAAGGAAAAGATACGCGCAAGAAGAGAGTTGTGCGCAAGATTGAAGTTGCATGCAAGAGGTGTTTAGTAACAAAAATAAAATCTTGCACGCAAGGCACAAAAGTTGTGTGAATGACACCTAAAAGGGTGTGCGAAATATTTGGGTTCATTACAAGAAGTATGTTGTGTGAAAGGTAGTTCTTACTAGCTTCTGGGTAGGAAAAAGAATAATTATTTTGAAAAATCACACTATAAAAGTTGATTAAGAATAACTAAAACTTTGTTTTTTTAGGACCAAAAGGGTCCTACATACCCTGAGGGGGGGGGGGCGTGAATTAGGGTATGGATATTCTATTTCAAAATTATTCCCGCCCCACTAGATCTTGACATCTATATTATAAGGGTTAATTTGTTTGATCTTATGTTGTAAAATTTTATCTTCTTCTTTTCTTATTTATCTGATAATGATGTTTTGGATTCAATACAAGGAAGAAAGAAGGTAGACACATAGATTTTTACTTGGTTCACCCTCATTGGGCTACGTTCAAGGAGCATACAACAATGATGTTCCGGTATACCAAATCCACTAAATTTCACTGCCAATTTACAATGTTCAGGCTAGGTCACTTATATGCCCAAAATCACTGCCTTTATAATGTTTAGGGTAAGCTCACTACTTTCCCAAGGATCACTCCCTATTCCTCTCTCTTTGGCTCACTACTGGTAGAAAGGATCACTTTCTTCCTCTTTCTTTGCTCACTCCTTTGGAAAGGATCTACACATAGTTTATGGACTTGTAGGCCTGTTAATTATCACTAATGAAATATACATATTTAACTATTGATAGATTCTATGTTGACATACAACTTTCACCCGCAGATGAATCTCAATTTTCACCAGATGTACCGGGCAACCCCAATTTTATGCGCAACCTTCACTGGGCCTTGCACGTAATTCCCTGATTTTGTGTGAAATCCACTTTTCACGCAACACCTCTTTTACGAGCAACCAATTGTTTTACGCACAATATAATTCTTTTACGTGCAACGTTTTCTTTATATGAAAAAACATTTTTATGCGCAACCTAAGCTTTATGCGCAACCTTCTTTTTATGCGCAACCTTTTCTTTACGCAGTGACACCTGACTTTACATGAAAACTTGATGTTTACGGGAAAATCTCTTGCGTATTCCAATTTCATGTGCTAGAGCTTGAATAATCTCTAATTCTTTAGCTACTTTGAATGAGGGGGGTCACTTCATATTTATAGAAAAAAATGACCCCTATGTGAAAAACCCTCCTTGCACGCGTAATCCTATTTGAGCGCAAAAAACACGACTTTCGCGCAACCCCATATTTCTCATAATGCTCCAATATTTTGCGCACCTCACACATTTACCTATTTTTGAGCTTCTGATCTTGAAACAACACTTGCATGAAAAACTACATTCTTCTATTTTTCCCACCATGCCAATATTTCATGCACCACTTTATATTTCGCGCACCCCTCTAATTTTTCACTCACCTCATGACTTTTCCAATTTTCGAGCTTCTAATCTTGAAACACTTCTTGTATGAAAAACTTCCCTTCAGTATTTCACGCACCACATTATTTTTTGTGCTCTACTCTAATTTTGTGTGCAACTAACTTTTCCAAAAAAACATCTATTTATTTTACAATTTTCATGCCCAAAAATTTGGCAAACACTGGAAAAAGGCACCACCTTGTATCTTTTATTTTTGTACAGCCTCTAGATCATTCATTGTTTTGTCGAGGTTCTTCTGTCAAACATGGATAGACAACAAAATATCTTGAACCCAAAAAACCACCATGAAAACCCCCTTTGTCAACATATTTGTACATTATGGTCTACTTTATCAATAAAAACAATATAGAGGTCCGGTTTTTCAACAAACATAATCACCTCAAAAATGATTCAATGATACCTTGAGGGATTCTTTCCCAAAATTTTTCCCTATTTTTTCTAAAAGTGTACACATGTTCTTTAGGGTTTTTCACAACCCGTCCCCCGGGGTCCATGCCGTGACTACCCCAAGCCAGCCTTCCATAGGCCAGGGGCTGGCGACTAGTACCGAAAGGCGTATTCCCCAAAACTGAGAAGGAATTGACTTTATAACCTGTAAGCACACGCAACCAAGCACACAAAAAGATACAAACACAAGTAAAACTGTATAGAAAAAAGAGTGCTGAAAGTGAGAGGGGCCGGAATACAAGCCCAACAGTAAAGGTACAAGTACGACTAAAATATAGTACAACTGAAGAAAGATAAAGAAAGCTACTCGGTCATCCTCTAAGGTTACTACCTGAAGGGTAAGTACGGATCACCACCTCAGCAATCCACGTCTGCCCGTCTCCTCTACGTACCGAAACACCATATGGTCCACCTCCAGGCACCATCCAATCCTGGTACCCTCGACCTCGATTAGTGTTGTTCATCATATGCCCCAAACACAACAAGGTGCGGGCATAGCCCGTGCAGGGGTGAGTATAACGATACTCAGTAGGGACCCCGAGACCCTCAAGGTCTCAAAAAATCCACAAAGGATAAAACACAAAGCATGAAATCCACTGAAAAACCTACTTAGGTATATGACCATACATATACCTAAGTTATCAAGTATAACCATCTCAATCATGAGGAAACACAGGGTACAACCCAAAATCCCAAAGCTCAACTGTTCTAAAAAGGTAGGAATACCACGAAGGTAAGTACCACACCGGTACACCACACAGAAGAATACCACCAAGGTATTACCATGAAGGAAAGTACCACATAGGTATGGACTCAGATCACACTAGGTATAACTTAGGTACAGTAGTAGAGATGATTAAATGTAACCACTAATTCATCTTACTCTGTTAAGAGTTAGACCCATGAAGGATCCTAAATCATTATCAGACCTAAAGAGGATCATAGTACATCGTCAGACCCACACAGGATCCTAGTACCTCGTTAGAACCACACAGGATCCTAGTACATTTTTAGACCCACACAAGATCCTAGTACATCATCAGTACGTCGTCAGACCCACACAAGATCCTAGTACATTGTCAGTACGTCTTCAGACCCACATAGGATCCCAATACATCTTCAGTACTTCGTCAGCCCCACACAGGAACCTAGTACATTGTCAATACGTCATCAGACTCACACAAAATCATAGTACATCATCAGTACATCGTCAGACCCGCACAGGATCCTAGTACATCATCAATACACATCAGACCCACACAAGATCCTAGTACATCGTCAGACCCACACAAGATCATTGTACATCATCAGTACATCGTCAGACCCTCACAGGATCCTATTACATTGTCAGTACGTCATTAGACCCACACAGGATCCTAGTACATCGTCATAACCACATAGGAACCTAGTACATCGTCAGTACGTCATCAGACCCACACAGGATCCTAGTACATCCTCACAACTATCTACAGGGTTCACGCACTAAGCTTGCTCATCTCCAGGAGAGTCTGCTCCCCAAGCTACTGGTAGATAATTAAGCTTCCATGAAGTATAATGAATAAATATCCCAAAGTACCTCCATATAATAGGGGTCTCAACGCAACAAAAGGAGCATCAATCGGACGTCCGGTCTGTAATTTATTAGCCTTTTAGTCCCGAGGGCCCAGTTGGATTCGTGGTCGATCCAAATTGACCATACCACAACTTTATCCAAATCTCAAGTGAGTTATACCAAAAGGACCGTCTCGCTCCAAGGTTTCCAGCGCCATAGACGGTTTGTCAAACAGACTCCTGTAGCTCAAGATATGGCCAAAAGAGAAAAAATGGGTCGGTGTTGGTCCGGGTCCGGTCCGTCCCGGCCTGGGCCGAACTAGTTTGGGTCGACCCGGCCCGACCCACTGGGTTCATCTCAGCCCGTGATGGGAGGTAGGGCCTGCACTGGGAGGCCCGACCTGTGCTGGGAGGTCGGACCCGCATTGGGCGGCCCGGCCCGCGCTGGGCGGTCCAGCCCGCATTGGGTGGTCTGACCCACATTGGGAGGCCCGACCTGGGCGGCCACGGTGTGGTGGGGTTTCCGTGGTGTGTTGGTCCTCTACGGTTGGCCAGATGGCCAACCGTCCTCTCCGCGAGGTGCAGTCGCGCGCCGCGCCTTCACCGGCGGCCGACTGTCCTCCCTTCATCGCCGCGACACAAGCCGCAACCCTTCCTCGTCGGGCAGCATGGATGCGTGCCGCCGTCCCCATCATGTGGCCGACCTCCTCCATCATGAAGAACACAAAAAAATTTCAAAGGATTACAGAGAGGTTGGGCCATGTTCGTTTGTCCCACACCCTCCGTGTTAAGGTGATAGCAAACGACTCTATTAGACTTGAATCACGAAGAATTGTCAAGAATAGGTGAGGGGGAAATTTAAAACATCAAACCCTACCTTTATTACTTGTTGACATTGGTGAGGAGAGGAAAGGGGTGAAGTCAGTGATGTTGGCATTTCCTCAATCATCGGTTCGTTCATCATTGGAGATCCTTTGATGTAGTTCTTCGTTGGAGAAATATTCATCGAAGGAGAAGAGTTATTTGTTGGAGAGTGTTTCTCCAAAGTTCTCCCCACTCTCCCCTTTGCCAAAATTTTTCTCCCCAACGATAAATTGAGGATACAACATAAATTAAATTAGGTTTATACATTTAATTTATATTGGTACAAAATTAAATGGCTCAAATAATTAATTGGAGAGTTAGAATAATTAAACAATTGATGAGGTATAATTAAATGGGAGAATAATTAATGGGGAGTTGAAAGATTTTCTTTATTAAAGTGGGGTCCAGGTGGTCCCCACCACCTTAGGTTTAAATTGGGTTTTTTATAGCTCAGGTGGTCCCCACCCCCCATAACTCATAGGAGGGGTTTCAAAATAAAAATAAAAATGTTAAATAATTTTTATTTTTCTTCTCCCATGAAAAGTGAAAAACTAACATCCACCCTCGACCTACTGTGGTCGAGGTGAAGGTCTCCTTAAGAGAATACCAGTGCTGTGAGTTCAACGGTGTCCTCAGATTTCAATTCTAAGAACCAGTTCAAAAGTTACAAAAACCAGCTCGCACGTTTACTGAACATACCCAAAAAAAGTTCAGAAATTCATTATGGGCACACTGGGGCTCAGAATCACACGCCGTTAATTTTTGAAGACTTGTAAAATTCCCATATAATTAAAACAAAATTTACATTGAATTTTTTGGGTCTTTACATTCTCCCCACCTTAGGGATTTGCATCCCTAAAAGCCACAACACAAAACTAGGAAAAAAAGTGGCGGTACTGAGTACGTATTTGAGACTCCTGCTACCATGTGCTGTCCTGGAGGTTCCTATGCTGCCAGTGAATGCACACCAGAGGTATTGACCGCCTATGAAGGACCCACTCCGGTAGATCCTTAATATATACTAGAACCTCTGTAAACATCGCCCCATCATCTCCATCCAACTCTCCGTGGTCGATGATGTGAGATTGGTCGTGCACGTATCTCCTCAGCTAGGATACATGGAAGACGTCGTGCATCCGGTGCAACTGAGGGGGAAGTTATAGGCAGTAATCCACCTCTACAACTCTGATGAGGACCTAAAAAGGCCCGATGATCCTTGGAGATAACTTTCCGTCCTAGAAAAATCTCCATAAACCTCATCGGGGTGAGACCCGTAGAAAGACGTGGTCGCTATCCTCGAACTCTAGAGGTCTCTGTCTCCTGTAGGCATAAGATTTATTCCTACTTTGTGAAATATTCATCCGCTCCTCAATGATATGAACCTTCTTCGTGGTAGCCCGTACCATCACTGGTCCCACTAGTGCTGACTCCCCTATGTCAGTCCAGCACAAAGGTGATCTGCAAGGTTGCCCGTACAACACCTCAAAAGGTCCCATCCCAATGGTGGAGTGATAGATGTTTTTTTATGAAAAATCCACCAAAGGCAAGTGATCCTCCTAGTTGTGAACAAAGTCGAGGATTCAAGCACGTATCATGTACTCTAGGGTTTGAATGGTCCACTCAGTCTGGCCATCCGTCTGAGGATAGAAGGTGGTGCTCAAATGAAGATGCATCCCGAAAGCCTCCTGCAACCCCTTCCATAGACAGGAAGTAAAACGTGCATCATGATCAGAGACAATTTTTGAGGGTACTCCACGTAGCCGCATAATCTTCTGCACATAGATGTGTCCCAAACTCTGTACTGAACCCTGCTCTCTGATCGGTAGGAAGTGGGATGACTTGGTGAGTCGGTTGACGATCACCCAGATAGAATCATTACCTCTGGATGTACATGGAAGTCCTATCACGAAGTCCATGGATATCCCATCCCACTTACACTCTGGGACCTATAAAGGCTGAACTAAGCCTGCTGGTACCTGATGCTCTGCCTTCACTTGCTGATAAGTGAGGCACCGAGAGACAAACTCTACTACTGCTTTCTTCATTCCTGGCTACCAGTTCTGTCGTCAGAGATCCTGGTACATCTTCACCACTCATGGATGTACCACTAGAGGGAATGTGTGGAACTCCATCAACACTTCCTCCTAAAGTGACACTGGTACCATGGTACGTCCTATGAAGAGGATGACGTGGTCCCCACCTTCAGAAAATCTATCAGGTGCCTGTCCTATGGATATTTGAGCAATTTGTGCCTCGTAGTCAGTGTCCCCATGCTGTGCCTCCCCGACTTACTGAAGAAGTGGGTGAGTGACTATAAGAGTCTAAAGAAATCTTTTCTATCTCAATCCACAAAGGATATCTGCAAAGCGGCTAGCTGCTCCATCACCTCGCCTAGTAGTTGTATACCAGACCTCCTGCTGAGTGCATCTGCTACAACATCCCCCTTCCCATGAGTATAGAATATCTCTAAGACATATTACTAGAGGAACTCAAGCCAACGTCATTGTCTTAGGTTTATGTCCTTCTGAGAGAAGATATACCTGAGACTCTTGTGATCCGAGTATACTGTAAAACACTCACCCATCAAGTAATGTCACCAAATATTCAAGGCGAAGACCACTTATACTAACTCCAGGTCATGGGTAGCGTAGTTCTGATCATTCTATCTTAGTTGTCGAGAACCATATGTGATAACTTCTCACTCTTGCATCAGGACACATCCGATACCGGTCCTTGATGCGTCACAGTAGACTACGTAATTTACACCCTCCTTCGGTATCCTTAAGATGGGGGTAAATTCAGCCTCTTTCTCAGCTCCTAAAAACTCCATTGGCATCTCTCAGACCAAACGAAGAGTTGCCTCTTCTTCATAAATGCTGATAGGGGTGCTGCAACTCTAGAGAAATCTGGCACAAATCTCCAGTAGTATCCGGACAAACCCAGGAAACTCCATACATCTGTCACACTCCTGGGTGGATCCCAAGAAAGTACCGCCTCAATCTTCGCTGGATCCACTAAAACTCCAGCCTCCAATATGATATGTCTCAGAAAGTGAACCTCTGGGATCCAGAACTAGCACTTTGAGAGAGTACCATAAAGAGGGTGCTCTCAGAGTGTGTCCAGTACTACCTGTAAATGATAGGCATGCTCCTCCTCAGTAGTTGAGTAGATCAAAATGTCATCGATGAAGACTACTAAAAAGTGATCAAGGTATGGCTGAAAGATCCTGTTCATGAGTCCCATGAACTCTGCTAGGACATTGGTCACGCTGAATGGAATAACCAAGAACTCATAGTGGCCGTACTGACATATGAAAGTCTTCTTCTACACATCCTCATCTCGCACTCTGAGCTGGTGATATCTTGATCTGAGGTCTATCTTCGAGAACCACCGTGATCCCTTCAGCTGATCAAAGAGGTCGTCAATTCTTGGGAGTGGGTACGTGTTCTTCACAGTCACCTGGTTTAGGCGCCGATAGTCAATACAAAGTCTCAATCTCCCATCCACCTTCTTAGAGAATAAAATTGGGGCTACCCAAGGAGAAACACTGGGCCAGATTAATCCCTTCCCCTATAAGTCCTCCAGCTATACCCGCAACTCACGAAGCTCCGTGGGATCCATCCGATATGCTGGTGTAGATATCGGTGCCATCCCGAGGTACAAGTCAATGTAAAAGTCCACCTCTCTGCAAGGAGGTAGACCTAAAACATCATTAGGGAAGATATCCACATACTGGTCCACCACTACAAGATAACTCATAATCCCCGCATCAACCATTCTGAGGGTAAGGATAGCCAACTAATGAGTGATCGGCTGCACTCTCCCCCGAGTAAGTACATCCTGTGCTACAAAGGCTCCCTTCTCACCGGTGAAGGTAAACCCAGTCCCATCCATGCAGACACACCGCACTTTGCACCTAATACAGTCTATGTGAGGATGGATTGTAGATAAACACTCCATACCCAAGATGAAATCATAAGGCCTCGACGCCGTTACTAGGAGATCCCAACCGAAGCTCTCACCTCCTAGAGTAAACTAACACTACCAGCACCAATGATTAATCATTGAATCCTCTCCCATAGAAGTCTCTAGCTGTAAGGATCAAGCCAATAACTCCGTCAGAATATCCGAGCTCTGAATGAGGGTAGTGGAAATAAAATAATGACTGGAACCTATGTCTATAAGTACAACAACTAAGGTGGAGTAGACACAAATTGTACCTCATATCATCTTCAGAGCACCATGGTCATAGTCCTCAGCTTCCTGGAGTTGAGATCTCCCCTTTCCACCTACTCCCTATGGTCGGGGTGACCCAACTGGTAGTGGTGGCGGTAACACCTCGAATCGTTGCCCATTGCCAGCTGCATGGCCAGCTCCTCTGCCACGTCTGCCTGCTCCTTATAGACCTCCTCAGTCAAACCTCTATATCTGATTGGGAGGTCCCTCAACCATTTTATGATCATCTGTATAGCAGGTTAGACAGTCATGATCCATGTGACCCTGCCCTCCACATGTGAAACACTGCCTGTTCCTCGCATAACTGACTCTGTCTCCAGTGCCCCGCACAACTGACCCTGAATTGTGTGGTCGTCCAAATGTAGGTCTGGTCCTCTTGGACCTATATGATATCTGTCTGCTGCCATTTGCAGAAGACTCTTCTATGTGATGTCCATTGGTGGGTCTTGCTGCTAGTGACTGCTCAGTAGGAAAACTCTCTACTAAGAGGGCTCGCTCTAACACCTCCACCTGCGTCGGGATGTTGAGAGAAATTATTGAAGCCCTGATCTCCTGCCTGAGTCCCAGATCGAAGGTCCAGGACCTGAAGAATGGGTCCCACACCATATAAGTGGAGTAGCATGAGAGGTCAGTGAACGTCGCTAAGTAATGAGCCGCATTCATGCTAACCTACTGCAGATGAAGAAGCTCCTGTATGCGCACCGCGTGAAGAGTCACTGGGACAAAATCTACCCAAAACAGGCTCTCAAAGTCTACCTAAATAAGTGTCACCTTATCATGAACCTGAAGCATCATGCTCCACCATCTTCCTACTGCTTCCTGTAGAAGACTAACGGCAAGGATGACCATGAGATCAACTGGTGTCCCTATCAGTCGGAAGACTCTCACCATGGCCTCCAGCCAATCCTCAGCCACTTGTGGGTCTATCTATCCCCTGAACCTGGGTGGCCTCTAGCACTGGAACTCATGCAACGAGATCAAGTGGTGTGAACCATATACTGCTGAGGCTAGTGGCATCGGTGGCCCAATGAGTAATGGTACCGTTGGTGTCTCTGCTGGTGTGTCTACTGGAAGAGGGCCCTACACTGAGGCCTCGTCGCTCGGTGGGCTATTAATGCATACTATACCCGGAACCCAAGATGGCTGTCTGCGTGGAGGAATCCTAAAAAGAAACATGTGATCCATGGTCAATAAGTTATACCTAGTGAGCTGAATCAAAAAGATCACAATGAAAACTCTTGAAACACATGTAATCAGTGTTTTTGTGCACTGATTCAGAAATCAGAAGTCATGGTCCTGGTGTATGGATACATCGACCACCGCACCAACACTAGATTCCCTAAACTGATAACCACACTCACTACAATAAACACTATTTCCATTAAAAATATCAGAGTCAAATGTTCTACGGTAGAACCAACTCCTCTTATACCAATTTGTCACGACCCGTCCCCTAGGGCCCATGTCATGACTACCCCAAGATCGCATTCCATAGGCCAGGGGCTGGCGACTAGCACCAAAATGAGTATTCCCTAAAACCGGGAAGACATTGCCTTTATAACCTGTAAACACATGAAACCTAGCACACATCAAGATATGAACACAAGAAAAACTGTATAGAAAAAAGAGTGCTGAAAGTAAGAGGGGATGGAATAGAAGCCCAACAGTAAAGGTATAACTACAACTGAAATACAATATAACTGAAGAAAGATAAATACAGCTACTGGGTCATCCTACGAGGTTCCTACCTAAAGGGTAGGTACATATAGCCTCCTCAGCACTCCACGTTTGCCCGTCTCCTCTGCGTACTGACATGCTGTATGGTCCACCTCTGGGCATCGTCCAGTCCTGGTACCCTCAGCCTCGATCAGTGCTATCTGTCGTTTCCACAAAACATAACAAGGTGTGGGCATAGCCCGTACAAGGGGTGAGTATAACAATACTCAGTAGGGACCCCGAGACCCTCATGGTCTCACAAAATCCACAAAGGATAAACCAGAAAGCATTAATTCAACTGAAAACACTACTTAGGTATTTTCCCATACATATACCTAAGTTATCAAGTATACCCATTTCAATCATGAGGAAACACAGGGTCCAACCCAATAGCCCAAATCTAAACTGTTTCACAATGTTTGGAATACCACGAAGTTAATTACCACACCGGTACACCACACAGAAGAATACCACCAAGGTATTACCATAAAGGAAAGTACCACATACGTACGTACTCGGCTCACACTAGGTATAACTTGGGTAAAATAGTAGAGATGATTAGATGTAACTACTAATTCATCTTACTCTGTTAAGAGGAAGACCCGTGAAGGATCATAAATCATCATCAGACCCACAGAGGATCGTAGTACATAGTCATACCCAAACAGAAACCTAGTACCTCGTCAGACCCACACAGGATCCTAGTACATTGTTAGACCTAAACAGGATCCTAGTACATTGTCACTACATCACAGACGCACACAAGATCCTGTTATATCATTAATATGTCGTCAGACCCATACAGGATCCTAGTACATCGTCATTACATTGTCAGACCCACACAGGATCCTAGTATATTGTTAGTACGTCATCAGACCCACATAGGATCCTAGTACATCGTCAGTACGTCGTCAGACCCACACAGGATCCTAGTACATCATCAGTCCGTCGTCAGAACCACATAGGATCCTAGTACATCATTAGTACATCATCAGAACCACACAAGATCCTTGTACATGATCAGTACATCGTCATACCCACACAGGATCCTAGTACATCATTAGTACGTCGTCATACCCACATAGGATCCTAGTACATCATCAGGACGTCGTCAGATGCACACAGGATCCTAGTACATCGTCAGTACATCATCATACCCATACAAGATCCTATTATATCTTCAGTACATCATCATACACACACATAATTCTAGTACATCGTCAGTATGCCATCAAATCCATACAGGATCCTAGTACATTTTCACAGCCTGCTACTGGGTTCCTGCACTAAACTTGCTCATCTCCGGGATATTCTGATCCTCAAGCAACTAATCGATACTATAACTTCCACAAAGTCCCACTAAGAAATATCCCAAAGGACTACCATGTAATAGGGGTCTCAACGCAATAGACAGATTGTCAATCAGATGCCCGATCTATAACTTATTAGCCTTTTAGTCCCGAGGGCCCAGTTGGATTCGTTCTTGATCCAACTCGACCATACCTCAGATTTATCAAAATCTCAAGTGGGGTATACCAAGAAGACTATCTCACTCTAAGGTTTCTAGCACCGTAGACGGTTCTTCAAATGGACACCCGTAGCTAAAGATATGACCAAAATAGTGAAAATGGGTCGGTGTGGGTCCGGGTCCGGTCCGACCCGGTCGGACTGACCCAGCATGGGCGGACCGGGTTCGGGTCCACTTGGAACAACCTACTAGGTTCAGCCTAGCCCAATCCGTGCTGGGCGGTCTGGCCTACGCTGGGCGGTCTGGCCTGCGTTGGTCGGCCCGGCTTGGGCGACCGCAGTGTGGTGGGGCAGCCACGACTAGCCGGATGGACAACCGTCCTCTCCACGCAGCGCGGTCGTGCACCACGCCTTTGCCGGCGGCCAGCATGGCTGGCTTTCCTCCTTTTGTTGCCGCGACACAAGCTGCATCCCTTCCTCTCCAGGCGACACAGACATGCACCGCCATCCCCATCATGCAACCGACCTTCTTCATCACGAAGAACACAACACAAATTCAAAGGATTGCTGAGAGGTCAGACCATGTTCATTTGGCCCGCACCCTCCGTGTTAGGGTGATAGTAAGCGACTTGATTAAACTTGAATCATGAAGAATTGTCAATAACTGGTAAGTGTGAAATTTAAAACATCAAACCCTACCTTGATTGCTCATTGACATTGGTGAGGAGGGGAAAGGGGTGAAGTCGGTGATGTCAGTGTTTCCTCGATCTTTGGTTTGTTCAACGTTGGAGATCCTTCTACGGAGTTCTTCATTGGAGAAATATTCGTCGAAGGAGAAGAGTTCTTCATTGGAGAATGTTTCTCCAAAGTTCTCCCCACTCTCCCCTTTTCTAACAATTTCCCCCCTAATAATAAAATGATGAGCCAACATAAATTAAAGTAGGTTTATACATTTAATTTATGTTGGCACAAAATTAAATGGATCAAATAATTAATTGGATATTTTTCATAATTAAACAATTGATGAGGTATAATTAAATTGGAGAATAATTAATGGGATGTTGAAAGGTTTTCTTCATTAAAGTGGGGTTCGAGTGGTCCCCACTACCTTAGGTTTAAATTGGGGATTTTTTTCTAGCTCGGGTGGTCCCCACCCCCATAACTCATAGGAGGGGTTTCAAAATAAAAATAAAATTGCTAAATATTTTTTATTTTTCTTCTCCCACAAAAAGTGAAAAACTAACTTCCACCCTTGACATACTGTGGTCGCAGTGAGGGTCTCCTTAAGAGAATACAGGTGCTGCGAGTTTAATAATGTCCTTAGATTTCAATTCTGAGCAATGGCTCAAAAGTTACAAAAATCCACTCGCACATTTACTGAATGTACGCAAAAAAAGTTCATAAATTCATTCCGAGCACACCAGGCCTCAGAATCGCGCGCCGTCAATTTTCACGAACTTGTAAAATTCCCATATAATTAAAAAAAAATTACATGGAATTTTATAGGTATTTACAGGATTATTTTCCAAGTGATACATGAGTGTAAGGGTATATACTACTCGTATTCCACACCATAGGATTGTTTTCTAGTGGATTGTGTGGTAGTATAATACTTTCATACCATACAAAGGACGTAACTACTCTTGTTGAGTAGCGAACCTTGTAAATATTGTGTTCTAGTGGTTGTGTGCATTCAGTAGGGAAAGAACTATTTAATAGGAGGTGAAGGTTGTTTCAAAAATAAATTAAACATAAAAGAAAAAGATAACACTGATTCACCCCTACCCCTCTCAGTGATACTTGGATCCTGACTAGGTAACTTCAACCTGGACATAAATTTAATGACTTTTAATATTTAAAGGATTAAAACTAAATGACTAAATTATGAAGTATGTGTATTATAACCTACTCATATGACATTAAACTGTGTAATTTTCTCTTCTTGAATGGATAAAAATTGCATGCCTCATTTCAATAAGATGAGATACATAGATTTTATATGGATAAAAAATTTATTCATACCCATTAAAACTAAATTTTGGTTTTATATAATTAATATACTTATAAATACTATTCAATGTTCAATGTAAAAATTATTTCCACTACATATTTCCCAGGAAACAATGATTAATAATTATCCCATTTCATTATCAGGTTTTTATAAATGTATTCCCTCTTACTTCCCTCAATCCATCAAATTATTATAATTTTTTTACTCTTTAAAGGATTTCATCATATCCTTATAATAAAAAATAAATTAAAAAATAACATTAATAAAATTTGTATGTATTTTCTCTCTATGATGACCCTTATAATCATCTAGAAATATTTTAAATTATATACCACTTTACATATAGTGCTTTCAAATTAAGGTTCCTTTAGAGAGAAAATTCATCAATGAATATACCCATTCCCTCCTATAGGGATTCCAATTATAGAGTGTATCTATGAGAGTTTAAATCATGAGAATATCTTTAATAATTTAAACTATAGGAATCTTCCAAAGAATTTAAATCATGACCTTTATTAGGTCCACTAGGTCAAATACCCTGGGGGGGGGGGGGGGTGAATCAGGGTATGAAAAATTAAAACTTCTACCCCTTAAGATCTTGTTTTATTGTTAAAAAAACATAATTCTCTCTTTATCCCATAAAAATATACAAATAATAATGAAATCATGCACAAGACATAGCTATTTTTACTTGGTTAACCCTCACTGGTCTATGTCCAAGGAGATACAACTGACAATGTGCCATTGTACCAAATTCACTAAGGTTCACTTCCAATAATAATTACAAGCTTAGAGCTAGTTATTATATGACAAGGATCACTAACTTTACAAGGTTTAGGTTCTTCTCACTACATTCCCAAGGGTCAATCCCTATGCCTATTTCTCTAGCTCATTGCCAATGGAAATGGTCATCGTCATCCTCTTCCTTCACTCACTTCTCTTGGAATGTAATACCCTCACAATTTATAGACTTATAGGTCAAACACAGTTTATAGACATATAGGTCCATTCATTTATAAGAATTTATACATCCTCAAATTTAGTTAGATGCTCTGTTGAAGTCCCTTTTTCACCCATAGATGATTTTCCACCTTATTGGGTACTATTAGATATCGTAAAAAACACTTTCTCAAATTGATTTGAAGCTTTATCAAGCTTCCTTGAGGGTTTTGTGAACCACATTCTCCTCCCGCGTACTATGTAGTGGGTTTGATACGTGAACCACCTCCTCCACATACCACTTACTATTATGAAAACAACCTCTATTCGAAAACTTCCTCTGGGTTTTTCTTCTATGAACTACCTCCTCATACTACATCCATGTACCGCCTCCACATACCGACTGTACTTATGCGAATCAAACTCTGTCCGCAAACTGTTATCTGTTCATGGACTTCCTTCGCTTCTATGTACCAAATCTCCCCCTCCACATACCATGTTCTTCTTCCGCATATGTTCTTCCTTTTTTAGCCTAAAACATCCCGCAAAAACCTTCTACAGAATTCTTTCAACACGAACCACTTCCCTTCGTAGAATCGTCCTCACAAACCACTTCTACCTTTACGAGCTTCAGTACTTCACAAGGACCTTCACTATAATTTCTTATACATAAACTACCTTTGGAGTTCATTGAATTACCAGAGAAAATAGATGCTCTCTAATTATATTCATTATCCCCTCTAATTGGTGGGATTAGTGCTCCTTATATAGGAAAATATATCCGCAAAATCCGCTAATTCGAGATTTACCAAATATTTGATTTAGTACAACCTCCACCACATAACGATCCTCCTGCCACAAACCATAACCCTTTCATGTACCATTCTTCCACCATAGTCTGTGTTCTATATCTCTTCCTACATGGAACACCATTTTGAGAACCTCCATGCCTTCTCCGTACCGCAATCCTTTCGTCATGAATCGTTCTGCGTACTGTTCCCGTTACTCGATACGTGACTGTGAGCCATTAACAAACATGATACACAATCCATGTTATGAGGTACACGGTTCCATTATTTTTCCAATTTTCTTTTCAGTTATTCATACCATTAACTCCTATGACAAAAACCGTCCTTTTCCAAACACAAATTCCCCATTTTGAGTCCCAAAAATTTGGCAAACACTGGGAAACTATGCATCCTTAAAGACCTGCTTTTGGTTAACACTAAACATACACATTCTTGGTCATCTTAAATTGTAAGCAAACACAATAACACCCAAAACATACCAAGAGGACACCATGAGGGATTTTCCCAATAATCTCTCCCTTTGGGTTTGTTGACAACACTTTATTAAAAATTCTTCACATTCTGATACATCGTTAAGGTTTCTTCCATCATCCACTAACATTCTCTTCTATAAATTAAGATAGTTATCAATGATTTAATCAACACACACTATAATCCCAAATTATCCATACTAAGCATGAGAAATAAGAGTATTATGAAAATTTCATCAATGAAGAACTTTATTCCTCACACCAATTCATGAAACTAAACAACCAATTTCATCACAAACCTCATCTATCATGATATGTAATCTTTGATTGATCAATTATAAAATCATCATAAATAATGAACCCTATCTTGCTAATTCTCCAAAAAGATTCATCTCATCTTCAACTCTCCCTATCTTGTTTCTCTACTTAGTAGCTTCTCCCCATGTCTTTTCTCCCCTAGGAATAGTTACAAATTTTCTCCCCCTTTATCAACAAACCCAAAGGGCATTTTAAGGTTGTATCAAATAGGGAAAAGAACAAATATCAATACATTTAAAAAATACACATCATACCTCAAGGATATGGGGTCCCACATCTACAATGTTTTAAGTACAAGGAGTCAACTAGACTCCCAAATCCAATCGATGCCTTTCAAATGCTTCTTTGGGTAAGGCCTTCGTAAGAATATCTACAACTAGTTGTACAGTTGACACATGCTCCAAATTCACAAGACCTTACTCCACCTTATCCTAGATAAAATGATATTTTATTTTAATGTTCTTTGTTCTTGAGTGATAAACTGGAGTTTTTCTAAGATTTATAGCATTTGAATTATCACAATGAATTCCAATTAGAGATTTCATTGCAACTCCCATATCCTCAATCTACTGCTTTATCCAAAATAATTGTGTGCATGATTTAGTAGCCACAATGTACTCAAATTCTGTAGTGCTTAATGAAATGCAATCCTGTTTCCTGATTAACAAAGAAATACACAATCCACCAAGATATAAAGAACCTCTGGACGTTGATTTCCTATCATCTGTTGATCCAACCCAATCTGCATCTGTATATCCCAATAACTCTGACTGAGATTTGTTATTATACATTAAACCAAAAACCACTATGCCCTTGATATAATGAAGTATTATTTTCACTGAAATAATTTGTCTCTCCTTGGGATTTCTTTGATATCTCGCTACTTGGCATGTGACAAATACAATATCATGCCTTGATGCTATCAGTCACAACATACTTCCAATGTTTTTCCTATATTCTATGATATTAACTGCCTTGCCTTCATCATCCCATGAAAGTTTCATCTGGGTAGAAACCAAAGTCTTCATATCTTGGTAATTATCCATTCCAAACCTTCTCAAAAATTTCTTGGCATATTTATATTGAGAAATGAATGATCCATTATTTCCTTGTGTTACTTATAAAACAAGGAAAAATGTCAGTTTACTAATCATTGATATTTCAAAGTCACTTTTCATCAATTCATAAAACTATCTGTATTGTGCTTCATTTGATCCACCAAAGATTATGTCATTAATATAAACCATCACCATCATCATTTGATTACTTCCATTGTTGAAATATAGATTGTAATCAACTCCACCACACTAGAAACTAAGTTTCTTCAAAAACTAGTCAATCCTTGAATACCATGATCTTGGTGCTTAATTCAAACCATACAAATCTTTCTTCATCTGAAAAACTTTGTTCTCATCTTCATGAATGAGAAAACCATCTGGTTTCTCAATTTAAACTTCTTCTTCCAGTACTCCATTCAAAAATGATGACATAACATCCATCTTGAAATCATAGACTTTTTTGTACTGCTATGGCCAATAATTTTCTTATTTTCTCTAGACTCGTAATAGGTGAAAATGTTTCATCAAAGTTTATGCCCTATATCTAGGAGTATCCTTTGCACACTAGTCATGATTTGTTTCAAATCACCACTCCATCTTCATGCATCTTGTTATGAAAGACCCATTTAGTCCCAATTACATTCTTATTTATTGGACTAAAAACAATTTCCCAAGTCTGATTCTTCTCAATTTGATCAATCTCTTCATTCATAGTTTGAACCCAATTCTCATCTCCAACAACTTCACTAAAAAATTTAGGCTCTACCTATGATAGTTACTATGCTTGCTATAGTGAATTCATCCTTTTAATCTGCACTAGTGCTGTTTGATCACTAATTATGTTCTGTCTATAAATTTAATCTCTTCTTACTGGTCTCGGTGTAGACTCTGATTGATTATCATCATTCTCATCATCTGAGTATTATTATGAATCAATCTATGGAACAAGATCATATCTTGATCTGGTTATCTCTTTATCATTATCCTCATGAGACTGATCATGCATTTGATTAATATTCTACTCATTATCCACTATGGTTACATCGTGTCTTTCAAAAATATTTCCTAGATGCTTATTAAAGAATTTGTATTCTTTGATTTTATTTGAGTATACAAGAAATATCCCTTTATCTCCACAAGATTCAAACTTCTTATGTTTCTCCTTATTGAGAATGAAACACTTACCTCCAAAGACTCAAAAGTTTGTCAATGACAAATTCTTTCTATACCATAGCTCATATAGATTATTCTATTATTTTGAACATAGAATCACTCTATTTGAAGTGTAGATTATTTTCATCACTACCTCTTTCTAAAACTTTTATAGAAGATCTTTCTTAATGAGAATTATTCTATCAATGTTGTTCACAATCCTATTTCTTTTCTCAAATACTCCATTACGCTATGGAGTTATTACTGCTGAAACTTGATGTATTATCCCATGTTTCTCAAGATAATCCTCCACTTGGCTATCTGTGAACTATATTCCATTATCTGTTTGAATCTTCTAAATTTTCTGACAAATCATCTTTTCACATTCCTATCAATATCTTATAATGTAACTGAACACCTCATATTTGTGGATTATGATTTAAACCCATTCTATTTTGCTATAATCATCAATGAATAGAACATAATATCTCCTCCCATAAATATCCCTAGGTGAAATTATCCTACACACATCAATATTAACTAACTCAATCAATATTGTTGACTTTTGATCCTTTGGATTATATGTCTTTCAAATGATCTTCCCTTGATGGTAGGCATTGAACATATGGGTACAATCACGTGATAATCTTGGGATATTTCGAGCCACATCATATTTACCAAGATCTTCCAAGGGCATTTGTCTTATGTGGACAAGACGCTTATTCCAAAACTTGTTTTCATCTTCCTTGGAAAAAAATACATATCTTTATCTCCACTCATGAGGTATAGATTCCTTTTTGTACTCATTACCTACAATACAACAGTACCATATTTTTCCATGATGACACATAATTTCTTGGAAAAGATTATGGAATGCCCTAAGTCACACAATTGACTAACACTAAGAAAGTGGTGACTAAGACCTTTAACAACCAATACATCTGATAATCTCATGTCTTTTCCTCCAAACATGGATTTTCTAGAACCAATAATTTTCATGCCCTCATAATTACCAAATCTTACGATACCTTCTTTATCATACCTAATTCCAGTCACTATATCCTTATTTCCTATCATATGGAAGTTTATCGAATATTAATGATCTATATCTCAGTGTGATTTGATGCCTTGAACAAATTTTTTTTAACCACCACCTTCTCAGCCCTTTTCTTTTTGACCCATGTTTTTGAATTCATATCCAACATGGAATGATAATATAGATCTTACTCAGTATATGATGGAACAACTTCATCCTAAATAGTTTCAAATCAATTTTGCATTTTCATCTCATCTGATGATATATTTGGCTTCTTCTTATGACCATATTCATTCTACTTCAGCACATTCCTCTATATTATTGATGAGAAATATCTTGCCATATGTCCAAATCCTCAACACCTAAAACAATGACTTTAAAATTATGATTTGGAGAATTGAGCTTTGTATCACCACCTCTATCACTCTTGTTCTCTTCAGTACCTCTATTCTATAGAGAAATCATTTTTTGGGTGTCCCATTTTTTCACAACAATAGAATATTATGTGGGGTACATTCCTATGTCTCATTATAACACCATTGATCATCCCTTGGGTTCTTTGAATCTTCAGATTATACTTTATACCAAAAATAAATATTCACTCTCGGAGTGAGTGCTTGGGGTATGAATTCAACTGTTGCTGATTTCTATTTTTGGTTAAGCCCCTTACCAGCCTTGTTATTCAGATTTGACTGCTGCTTCTGTTATAATAGACCACTGTGTGAAACTTTCATGTTCTCTATTATCTTAATGATCTTCTTTCCTAATGTCATACTGAGATTCCATATTTTTTCTTACCTTTAACTATTATTCATAGACCTATGAATTCCTCTTTAATTTCTTCAATACGTTTGATTTGATCTTTTCTAGTTTCTTTTAAACTATTGATTTATCTTTTTCTATTATTTAATTTTGATCTTGTACTCAACCACATCTTTTGAAACCTATTGAATTGAATACTTCAGTTTTTCAATTTCTTCATTCATATTATAATTCTATTCTTCGTTTTGTTTCATAAACAGTTTGGCATCACAAACCACTTTGTTGTATTTCTTCATTTTTTCTCTCCATACATCTATCTCTTTAAGTGCAGCTTATAATTTATCCTGAAGGACAATTATTCCTTCAATCTCTCCTTCTTCATTGTATCCTTCTTCCTTTATTTTATAATTTCCCACAACTACCCCCAAAGCATCTGCTCTATGATCCTTTTAGTCCTCCATCTCCTTTGCCTCAGATTATTATAAACTTTTATCTTCCTTTGAAAGTAGACTCTTCTTTTTAAAGAATTTTCTTTTGAAATTTTCCCTTTCACATAGGCTGAAGACTTCTTCATGGGAATTTCAACATCATCCTTATCATATTCCTGACACTTCTTCGAGCACCTTACTACAAGTTTCCCAATCTTTCCACATTGAAATCATGCAAGTGAAAGTTTCCCTTTGAACTTTTCTTAACCTCTTTGAAGATTTTAGGAAAGGAATGACATCACCTCATCTGTATCTTCTTTTTATTGTCCATCTTCAATGGAGATATTCTTCATGGACTTGAATTCCACCTCTTTGGATTTTACCTTTTTCCACAACATCATTATCATCATTTCATATTTCATATCCTACAAGGGTACTGTTCAAGTTATCTAGTGTAAGTTATTTTGGGTCTTTATCTTCCAATACTGAAACTTTCAGGTTGAACCACAATGGAAGTTTATTCAAGATATGATTAAAAATCTTTATGTCTTCAATGAAATCTACAAGACCCCTCATGTCTTCCATAATGAAGTTTACCCTATCAAATAATACATCAATAGACTCATTGGGGTTAATTATAAGATCCTCATATTTGTTCTATAGAACCCACAAATTTTCTTCTCTTGCTTTTGAGTAGTCCTCATAAATGTTTAACAACTTTTCCCATATTGAATGTGATGAATTTTATGACATCAAATTTGTATATATTTCACTTGATAGGGCTTCCCCTAAATAATTGATCCCTTTAGAATCAAAATCCAATTCCCTTATTTCAGCTTCTAATAAAGAACCATTATTAATATCAACTGATATTATATACATAGCTACTACGAAGGCATCCATTCCTAATGATCAAAAAATATTATTTCATTGGATTATTCCATAGTTTAAATTTTTTTCCATCGAAGATCATAATTCCTTTTTGATTGACCACGTATATTTCTTCTACTGAGAGAGAAACAATAAATTTCAACCTTTCCCTATGATACTAATTGTTAGGTCCACTAGGTCAAACACCCTGAGAGTGGGGGTGGGGTGAATCATGGTATGATATATTAAAACATATGCACTTTTAGATAATGTTTTGTTGTAAAAAAACACTTCTCTCTATTTACCATAGAAATATATTTACCAAATTCACTAAGGCTCACTAAAAATAATGATTATAAGGTTTGGGATAGATATCATATGTCGAGTATCACTACCTTTACAAGGTTTATGGTCTTCTCACTGCATTCCTAAGGGTCACTCTCTATGCCAATTTCTTTGGCTCACTGCCAGTGGAAGGGGTGACTATTTTTTCTTCCTTTGATCACTACTCTTGGAAAGGAATCCAATCACATTTTATAGAATTATAGGTCAAACACAATTTATGGACATGTAGGTCCCTTCACTTGCATGAATTCATGTATCCACAAATTTAGGTAGATGCTTTGTTGAAGTCCCTTTTTCACCTGCAGATGATGTCCACCTTTTTGGGTATTGTTAGATACCAAAAAATACATTCACAAACTGATTTGAATCTTTATCAACCTTTCTTGAGTGCTCCTCCCACGTATTATGTAATGGGTTTGATATGCAAACTGCCTCATCCATGTAACACTATCTATTCTGCGAACCACCTCAATCCATGTACTGCCTCCATGTTCCACCTATGTCAACTAACTCCACGTACTACGTTCACGTACCATGTCTACATACTAGCTCTAATTCTATAAATCAGCCTATGTTCATGAACTATTCTCTGTTCATGGAGTTCCTTCGTTTCTGTATACCAAAGCTCCCCCTATGCGTACCACGTTCTTCTTCCACAGGTGTTATTCTTTTGTGTCCTACAATTACCTACAAAAAATTTTAGTGAAATTATATCTCTACGAACCACTTCTCTTCATGGAATCATCCTCATGAACCACTTCTCCCTTTGTAGGCTTCAGTACCTCACAAGAACTTTCACCATAATTCATTATGTGTGAACTAACTTCAGAATTCCCTGAATTTCTGGAGCAAAGAGATGTTCTCTAATGATATTATATCTCCCCTCTAATCGGTGATTCAGTATAGCCTCCACCACATACTGATCCTCCTTCCGTGAACCACAACCCTTTAACATGCCATTTTTCCATCGTGGTCCATGTACTACATATCTTTCTACGCATTGCACCATTTTGTGAACCTCCATGCCTTCCACATTCTGAGATCCTTTCTCCATGAACCATTCCACATACTGTTCTCGCTACTCAGTACATGGCCGTAAACCATTCCTAAACATGGTACACATTCCATATTTCAAGGTACGATGTTCCTTTATTTTGTCGATTTTCTTCGTAGTTCTTTACACCATTCACTCATACAATAAAAACCTTCCTTTTACAAACAAAAATTCCTGATTTTGAGGCCCAAAAATTTGGAAAAAACTAGAAAACTCTGCAACCTTAAAAAACTTCTTTCGAAAAACACCAACCATACTCATTTGCAGTCATCTGGAATTGTTAACAAACACAATCACACCTAAAACATACCGAGAGGAAACCTTGAGGGATTTTTCCCAACAATCTTCTCCATAAAGAAAAAATAATGATCATCTTCAACATGACTTAAAATTGTGAGTACCATCCATTATGACATGAAACTATAGATTTCCTTTCCATATATAAAAATTTCATAAATATTTACATGAATTGAACCAATCTCTCTCACCAAATTAAATATTTTGAAACTTTAGAGTGCCTTCCCACCTACACCATGAGTATCCTCCATTATGATTGAACAAATATCTCTCATTAAAAAATAGCATGATTTTAGAAAATTGATGTGGGTTTTATTATTGAAAATAAAATATTTAAACAATTATGATTTCCACATCATGTTATACCTAAAAAATAATATTTTTAATGGAAATTTCATTTCCATTTGAATAAACCATGAAGTGTAAAATTATTATAGGCCAAGGATCTTTGAATAAAATATTAAATTAAATGAAAATTGATTAAGAACTATAGAGTGGTTAAATGTGTTTACTTTATGAAATTATATATATAAAATGAATTTTATAGAATAACCACATCATGGTTCTTTGACATGGTTTTATTGAATACTCAAAAAAAGGGATCATGATAATTTTTTATACCTTTAGACCGTATCAAAAGATTTTTGATAGAATTTATCATTTCATAAGGATGTTATATCTCATGGTAAATATTTAAATTATTAATTTGTTTGTAAAATACATATTTAATGTTCATGTATATAATTATTTTATATTATGTGTGTTAGTTTACATTAAATTAAATTATTTAAATTTCATTTTATAATTATCATACCTTGAATATAAGAGTTACATGCTAGATAAGACCTAATACTTTATTTTTTTAAACAAATAATATGGTTTTTTAATTATTTATAAATTTAATAATAATTTTGGATATAATTTATACATAATTTGTGTTATAGTTTTATTGAAATTGAGGTCTCTCTTAAATTTTGTTCTATAAATAGTGGTAATTTTGGTAGAACTTCTCACTAGCCCAGGACATTAAGATATCTACTAAAAAATAAGGGGTTATACACCTTTTATAAGATACTTTATTTTGAGTATATTTTGGTTTTATATGATTCTATACCTTGTCATGAAATGTGTTTCATATGACTTTTGTATATGATCTATTTGAATTTTTAAATAAAATAACTTTTATTTTTAGGTAAGTAATGTAAATGATTTTTATTATAATTAGTTATACATTAATAATTTTTGAACATATCAGTTTGATTAAAGGTATATGATTATAAAATAAAATCATTAAAGCATGAAATCTTATATGGATTTCATAATATGCATTGATTATATGAGATTCAATGATATTAATATTCACAACATAAATATATGAATGAAGAGACTAATAAAACTCTATTAAATACTAATTATGGGATTCCTTTATAAGAAGAAACACGTCAAAAGATCTATCATTATGTATAAGAAATTTTTAAGAGCCCATGGATTATGTTGTATAGGGAATGGAAGATGTGGATAACCCTAAAAGTTAGGCGACCATGTCTCATAGAGATATTTGTGATGTAATTAATTGGATAACCCTAAAAGTTAGATAACCAATGAAATAGAGTTAAGATAATTCATATTAATAATTAAGAAAGTAGTTTTATATTTATCCATTCAATAGTTACATATGATATGATTGAAATGATATCTACCTAAAATATTTATGTAATGGGTGAAAAATTAAATCTAAACCAAATATTATTGAAATATATAACTTAATCAAATAGTAAATATGAGGCAAGGGGTTGACATTTTAATAGGATTAAATTCAATAAAATATATTATTTAATTGACATAAAATATTATATTGAACTAAGAAATATTTCTTATTAAATATTATAGAACACATCATAAACATCATTTTATAATCCATTATTGGTTGAAACTACTATTTAATTAATTAGTTTATAATCTTAAGAAATACTATCAAGAGGATAAATTTTGATCATTGGGATGTAAATTGTATAGATATTAATTTATTTACTTATGACTTATGGTTATTAGATATTAGGTTTGAATTAAATTTTTTTGATAATAATAATAGACTCATAAATAATAAATAATTGATGAAAGTAGGAAAATATCTATGTGTAGGAAATGAGGAATGAGTTTTTCATTAGAGGTAGGAACATATGAGAAAAATATTCATAGTGGATTGGTTATTGGATTGGAAAATTTTTACTATGTTCCATCCAAAAATAAAATTTTTATTTACATATATATTTTGGGTAAAAGGTATTGTTTTCTTTATTAAGAACAAATATTTTTTCTATATACGTTGATATTTTTTTATAAAATTTGAAATATGGTGAATGGTGTATAAATTTTATATATAGATAATATAGCATATAAATTGAAATACAAAATTGTCATTGTGATTGATTGATAAAAAACTTATCCTTAAAAAAATCACCTTATGTAGTGTCTTCAATGATTTATTTGGGAGTTTTATTCATTTTGGTCTTGATATCACTTTCTAGAAGTAGGTAACCTCCCAATCACTTAGGGTGATAGCGATGACATATTTTTTTAAGATGAAAGGATTAGAGGTTAGCTCATTCAATATAGGATATTGTTTCCTAGTGTAAGACTCTTTTATATATTTAATATATGTTCATTAAATACTTCCTAGTAACAATATTTTTTACCCTTGTGTGAAAGTTATTAACATGGACCAAGAATTTGTTAAAACACTATATTTATGATATGTTCTCTATTTTTATTTTATTTATTGGATATGATATAATTTAAATCACCATATATGTACGGTAGAAATTTTATCAATATATAGGGAGGTAATATTTGTTAATTTGTAAGGATTGGGCTAGTTAGATGGGATTATTATATATACCAACAAAGGGAATAATTTTTTTTGTTTAATACCATTTAATGAGGAACATGATACCTTTTAAGGTCATTTGTTAAGGACCAATGTGTTCCCTTTTATAGTTGTAAAGTTATGACAAATTATGTGCCTTTTATGTTAATTAATCCAATATCATTATTTTTTATAGTTTAAAGAAATAATACTAGGACCTATTCTGATAAGTTGAAAGTCATGAATAGTGGAATACTAGGTGAAAGGGACCCAATAATGGCTTAGTGTAAAATTTAGGAATGGGAGACCCTTTACTAATTGAACCTTATACTATTTTGGATGCCTATTTGGGTTTTCATCCTATATATTGGTAACTAAATAGAGAAGGGAGATTGGAATCCTAGAAAATCTAGACAATAATGAGTGGGATAGAGCTTATAGTAGATCATAAGACCTTTGTACCTACAATTTGTTGATTGGAACCAAGAGGGATGAATAAATTCTTGAGAGAAATGAAAATTGGATTAGAGTATCCAAGATAAGTATATTGATCCATGAAATATTCCACTAGTTGTGTAATAATTGGGCCCCACTAATAGCACATAAACCACACCTTAACTTGACCATTAGGTCTTGGTCTGCCAGGTACCACCAATTTCCCCACAGACACATGGTCCCCTCCTTAGGGCCCACCCAAATTCTTGAATGGGTCATCAGAATAATGATTATCCCCAAATTCCAACACATGTTATTTTCAGTGTGTTTTGTACTCACTCTTACACACCATGAGAAACTTCACATAAGGTCACCCATCTTGATCACTACTCTATAACAAACATGCTTAACTATGTAGTTTTAATCAGGTAGGCTCCTAAAAATAAATATGCACCTTGTTGACACAAGTCATATCATTTATTATTTTAACTCTTTAAAATTTTAGGGTGTTACATTCAACCCACCTTTAGATGAAAAAAATCCTATTTGTGGAACCTATATCTCAACTAATGTAGTTCACCACACTTAAGGATGAATTCCTCCTATGATACCAAATGTAACAACTAGGCCCTACTGATAACACAGACACTCTATCTAAACATGGTCGTTGGGTGCTGGCCTACTAGGTACCACCAATTTCCCTTCAGACACATGCTTCCCTCCCTAGGTCCCACCCACATGCATGAATAGGTCATTAGACTAATGATTATCCCCACAATCCAACACATGTTATTTCCAGTGAGCTTTGTTTTCACTTGAACACACCCTAGGAAACTTACCAGAAGTTCACCCATCATAATACCGGACAAACATGTTTAACTTCAGAGTTCTAATCAAGATGGATTCTGAAAATAAGGGTTCACCTTGTTGAAAAGAGTCATATAATTTAGTCTTTTAACCCATTAACATTCTGGGGTGTTGCAATTTTCCTAATATTAGGGACTATTTTTATCTCATAAATACATGATTGATTATATTTAAAAGTTATTAATGTTTAGGAAAAACTGTTGATACCAATAGCTATTTGGAATATGTTTAGTACTTGGGAGAGATTTTTGAGACAAGAAGGTTCCTCATGAATTTAGAATTTTTTCTATAAAATGATAATTGGAGGTGTTGAAGTGGATCTTTTTATAGCATTGTATTTTTTTATCAATACATAAATCATATTCTAACTCACATTATATAATGTTTTTTGTGAGGTGAAGGTTTTGGAGGTTTGTAGATAAATTAATTATGTTTGTAGAGGTTTAAATAATAATTTAATGAATTTATTAATTGAAGGTTTTAAATTAAAATGGATAAGTCTGGATATCTAAATACGAGTCATTAAAATTGTAGTTTATTCATATGTTGAGAAATTTTATTGAGGTGTAAATTTTTATGAGTCATTCTCTAACTGTGTAGGATTTATTTCAGAGGAAAAGACAACTATATACAAGTCATTAAATCTATATATGATTAATTGTGTCATATTTAGAAGTCATTTTGAGCTATGTATGATTCAAATGGACTTGTATATGAGTCATATAGACCTATATAAAATTAATTTAGACTCTACATAACTATTATATATAAGTTAAGATATCCATGTAAGCATTATCAAGGGCCTACATAAGAGTAATTTTTTGAATATATGACGAACAATTGGAAAAGGAGTGAAAATGTAAGGATCATTTGTGTTTGTTTAAGGATGATCAATGAATTAATAAGATATATTTCACTAGACTATGAGGATAAATGCTTATAATATTTTATGTGTAAGGATCAACACTTAAAATATTTTGATATCTATTTTGGAGAAAAATTTGAGTTTCCAGAATTTATAATTTAATGAAAAATATTCAGTCAAAGTAATGATAAATCTATTAAATAATTTATTAAACATTAAAAAATAAGATTTTTGATTCGTTAAAATTTAGATGAATGTTCATACTATGAAAAAAATAATTACTACAAAGAATATAAAATAAGTTATGGAATATATTCATGGTTAAACAATGGCCATTTCTGCTACACTACAGTGAGTTGGAGATGAGTTCAAAAAGAAGATGAATGAATTTTTAAGAAAGCGGAAAAGTTGAAAAATAGTTGTAGTAAGTTACATGTTTTAATTTTCATTTTAAATTTATATTCAAATGAGATGTTCTTCTACTGCTTCTACACGATAAAAAATAATATATCTTACATGAAAAATTAAAGGGGATTTAAATAATTATCTCCACATAATTGTTGAGATTTTGTTTAAGAGAAAGAATAAAAATAAGAGGTTTTTTAGTTCACATGGATATAGTGAAAGACCTTACGATAATACATGTTAAAGAAGAAGTAGAAAAAATAATAGTGTAATAACCCTCTAGAATTATTTTTCTATTACATTATTTCCCATTATTAAAAAAAATCATTTTTAATCCTAATGGAGTGGGTAGAACTCAACACAATTGGGAGATGTGTATCAGATGATTGGGTTGTTTCCTGCTAATTTTAACCTATATGTTTATAGTAGTGTGTTGTATGGTCTTAGTGAAATCTAGATTATGCGAAGGATTATCATCTTTTTGATAGGCGGACCTCGTAAATATACTGATCCATGAGTGTGTGTACCTGGATATGTTTGAAAAAAACAAACCTAATAATTTAATAAGTGGATTGTTTTAAAAAAATAACTAGTGAAAAAACCAAATTTAACATTAGTTTTTTTCTTTTTAACATCAGTTATAAAGAGATGTTAATAGGGGAAATATAGAATGTGATATTTTCAAAATCAACTTTTATTTTATTTTTATTAAAACCCCTTCTAAAATATGAAATATTAAAGGATTTCCACATTTTTTTTATTAAAAACCAATATTTAAAGGAATCATACTCATATTTCAATGTTGGTTCTAATATAACTGATGTTGAAAGCCCCTCTATAAGGGCTTTCAGCAATGGTGTTAAGAAATACTAATCTTGAAAGGTTATTTTTTTTAAATATTTTAAAATGAATAATCCCAGACCTATAAACACAAAGTTAAGCACCAAATAATAACAACAAATAGTAAAAATAGAACAAGTAGTAGAAAAACTCATTGAAAACTTTCATAATATTTTTTAAAAAAATATATATAAATGAAACTAAATATTTAAATTATTCAAATATATAAAATAGTCTAGAAATAAAATTTGAATGTGTTTCAAGTCATAATTTATACATATAATCATCATAAAAAACCTATAACTTAAAGTGTTATGAATTTAAAGATATGATATATTTAATTAAATTATAATTGTTATAATGAAACTATGCTTTTCAAAATATATTATTGGCATGGTTGTGATTATCTCATAATTGAATCATAAAACATAATAGTAAAATTTAAAATTCCATTGTTGATGATGAAACTATGTTTTTGAAATAATATTTTAAAAAATATAAACTCTATATTTCTAATAAAAAATAATTATTCACTAATTTAAAAGTTATATATACATGAAATTTCAAATATTTAATTTTTTCTAGTTCCATTGTGAAAAATGAGATCAGTTTAACTCAATCCATGATTTGATTTAATTTAAAATATTAATTTTAAAAAATCATATAAAATAAAAATATTAATATTAAAGAAAAAAATAATGTAATAATACTTTATTCTTTAACAACTTGTTAAAACTTATTCAAACACCACCCAATTAAGAGAAAAAGCAATATTATTTACATTAATTTGGTAATAATTTTCAAAACATATAATTTACTCTAAAATATAAAAATTTCAGCATTAATAAAAAAAACTTAATAGTGATTCATAATTATATATGTGTTATTACTAGTCAAGGAATAAAAAAACAATATCTAATTTTTGTGTTTTTTAATATTTTAGATAAATATTTATTTTTGGTATTTTGATTCAAGTATTGGAAATATATTGAAATGTATTTGAAAACCAATAAAACAAAAAAAAGGAGTGAAATCATATTGGAAGAAATGATCATGGAGGTACCTGGTTATAAAATTATTTAACTAAGTTAATATAGTATATGTTTACTTAAAGAAATTAAATTAATAATTGAAATTCAATTATATGGAAAAGAATCGCAACATGGGTATATTGGGATCCTTACCCTTTACAACATCCATGATATCAATTTAAAATATATTTAATGTATAATATCTTCCACACATATCAAAAATCATTGTAAAATAAAAATAATTATCTAACATAGAATAAATATTTGTTATCATTGTTACCACATCAACATTCTAAGGAGTATCTAACGGTGTTAAAACCTAAAATTTTACTTTTCTTTTATTGTGATTCCTTTAATATCAGATAATCTTATATAAGGTAACCATAAAAAAATATTATAAGTACTTTTGAATTTAAAAATAAATAAAAAATGAAAACATATCATACCACATATGTTTACTAATGATAAAGATTAACTAGATAGTGTAAAAAAATAACCAATACTCTATCTAATTTTGGACACATCCCTAGTAGATAGTGGAGATAGAGTAGTTATGTCAATAATATCATTTACCACTACTCTAAACTAACACAAATTCACAACATGATGATGTATATAATCCCTCATAATCTGTATAATTCAGTTTACTATAATATGTACATATTAATCTCTAGTATGTAACTCAATGTGCATGATTAGGTCTGAATAGGGATGTGGATGATCTGGGTAGGAAATATACACAAGATATATGTATCTTAACTCTTATTTAAGCATAACTTCTACAGATGGTTTAATTCACCCATATATTGACTCATTAGAGTGTTTCAAGTCAGCTTTAAAAGAATCTATTTCTATAATATATCTTCCTACATTAATGTTTAACTAGGGGTGTGGAAAAAGATTTTCTAAAATCGATACCCTCCTTATACTCTTTGACATGGATCAAGTGTTCTATATTTTCTAATGTAGTGTTAATGATATTAATCATAATATCATAGATAAGTGTTACCTATGTAATGTTATACCTTTGTGAATCCTTAAATAATATGTTAAAATGTTTTATTAGAGAGATAAATTTTAAAAATAGTAATATTGAAGAAAATTAACAATTAATTACATACAATATTATCAACTACTTACTTTGTTGGATCAATAATATATTTCACCTTTTTTTCATTATCACATTTTTTTTATGAAGATGGGGAGGAGTTTGAGGGTCATATTGAACATCTTTATAGATACTACTTGACTTAGATCTCGATTCATTATTTTTTTTGATAATCATGTGGTCCTTTAATAAAGGATACACTCTGTGTAATAATGAATGAAAATATAAATTCTAAGACTGTATATCATGGTGAGTTTTCCAAGATTCTTGTTACATAATAAAAAATAAGTTATTTATCAAGTAATTAAAACCAATTAGACAAATAAATTTTACAAATAATAAAAACATTCCATAAAGTCCTCTTTCTAACTGGAAATAAACTTCTAGAATATTTTAATATCTATAAACCCATACTTAAGGCATTGATATTGATTATTTTTACTAAAAAAATATAAAATGAAGTAAAAATTTACTTAAAATCACTCTACCTTGTTTTTGAAAGGTATAAAAAACATTTTCTTAATTTCTTCCATCTCTTGAAATTTTAATGTTATCTATAATTTAATAGACTAAATATTATAAAATTTATAATATTTTAACCATTGGAAAAATAAATAAATAAGTTTATAAACTATACAATTATTCACTCCCATAATATATGTTTCACTGTTTAGATTTTACTCTTATCAAAGAATAAAACAATTATCCTATAATGACTTTGTATTGCCATGTAAGTCCAAAATTGCTTAGCATGTGGGCCAGTTGGGTGTTTGTTGTCGTCAAAGTTAATCATCAACCTACGGTCTCCATGCGTGATTAAAATCTTTGATAAACATTAATCCCATTCCTAAAACCATTAAGAACCATCCTCTATAGATAAAAATAATAATTTTACATAATTTTAAGAAATATAAGTTCAATTTCATTAAATAATTTAATTAATAAATATATTTTTATGTGAAAAAATATACATACCTCAACCCCCTGTCTCTATGTTTTTCATTTATAAATATGTATTTACTTTAACAAAAGTATTCACAACTATATTTTATTAAAGTTAAATAATTGTAATAAATATAAAAATGATTATTCCTAATAGAAAAAAATTCCAAGAAATTTTCAAACACTTCATGCAAGGAAAAAAAGAAAAATTTTATTTCAAGATTTCATTTAGACTCCAAGAAACTATCAAACCCTCTCTCATCTTCATCACTAGTTCATCATGTGTTTATCAAATTATGATCCATTAATTACCTAAAAAGTCACTATGTTATAGTTTAAGATATTAATGTATATAATAATTTAAACAGACACATTTATATAAATGAATTTAAACATACATTCATATAAATATATAAACATGCATAAATTTTAACAAATAATTTGTAACTGATAAAAAATTTAAAAATGAAAAATAATTTTCAATAAGAAAATAATTTTTAGTCAAATGTAATTATAAAAAAAAAATTGGAAATGAAAAAAAATAATAAAAAATTATTTCAACAAAAAAAATTATAAATAAAAAATTATAAATATGAACATTTATAACCAAAAACAAGTTACAATCATGAAAAATTTATAATCAAAAAAATTTTATAATATTAAAAAAAAATTTATAAAAAAATTAATTTTCCAAAGAAATATGGTGAGGGGGGGGTGTGAATTGGATTTTAAAAATTGTTGTAATTAATGAAAATGAAAATTGTAAAATAAAATCATTTCAAAATTATAATCTAATTGAATAGAGGAAACAAATTAAGAAATAATAAATAAATTTGATACATATTAATTAGAAAATTTCAAATTATATTAAGAATTAAATTGATATTATAAAATTTATGAAATTATTTATATTTATATTGAAAATATGAAATATGGAAAATAAATAAAATACTCACTATAATTTGATAAGAAGTTTGGTAATGGCCTAAAAGTTGAACTTATGTCTCCACCCCTCAACTAGATTGACATGTATTATTAAAACCATCCAATGGTTTTAACAGAAACCAAAGAACCAAATTTTATAGGTTTTAATAGAGACCCAAAAACCAAACTTCTCTTCATTTTAATGTAAATTCAAGAACCAAACTATCCTTGGTTTTAATGAAAACTCAAGAACCAAAGGTAAAAGTTGGAATGAGTAGAGATTATTTTATTTAGGAAAATCCATTTCAATTTTGGTCATATATCTCTATTGAAGCATGGATACTATTTTGATAGAGAGAGACAGACTGAGAAAAAGGAAAGAGCTTTAGAGATAGAGAACTATGGTTAGTGCTTTGAGAAAAGGGCTTGGAGAAAAGAGAGAAATAGAAAGAGATTATTCATCAAAGAATCATTTCAATTCCACTGATATTTTTATATGTATTTTTATATAATATAAGATACCCAAGGCCTCTATTTATATGATTCTAGGGAGTTTTATGGGTTTTGTATTGATCCAGAGTAATAAAAAACTGAGTAGTGCCTTTTTTGACCATCCTAAATACAACCCCAGAAGTTCTCTAATAGAACCAATGACTAGAAATTCGATGAAACCATAAAGTTGGTGAGCGTGGTAGTATCCACTACATCCTTGAAACCTATAATGGTTATCCTATGAAATTATGGTGACTATGGGTGGTTCTATGTATTTTACTGGATGGTTGATGCACTCTTTCTATTTGGTTAGTGCTTCATCACTTCATTTGACTTGGAATGAGTCCTTTAAGCCCACTTTGAACCCATATTAAGGTTATTTTCCTTTATATCCATATAAATCAATAGAAACACTAAATAAAACATTAAATAACATGAAGAAAGTTATAAAAATACTAGAGTGTATGTGATCATTAAGAAAACCACAAGAGTAAAAAATCTCCCCCTTTTGATGATCAAAAAAACTGTATATAAAAATAAATAAAAAGAAAAGGTAAAAGACAAAAATTAAGGAGTTACAAAAAATTAATGAAACCATGTATTCCTTTTTTATTAGTTTGAAACAATTTTACCCCCTTTATAAAGAAAAATTTAAATTAGACATCCTTTCATCTTTCTCCTCTATCTTAAAAAATTATCCTCCTTTGAGATTATCAAAAATAAACTTACAAAGAGGTAGGGTTAGATAAATAAGATAATATGATATAAATCAAATTTAATTTACAAAAAACCTTTATATTACATGTATATCATTATTTAACACCCCCTTAAGAAAAATAATAAATATCAAATCGATGGAATTTTCAAAATATTCTATTTCAATATTTTAATTTATATAAACAATTAAACTCAATAAGCTATGTTAATAATAAAAATTAGTATGATTATTAAGACAAGATAAGAATAAGACATGAAAAAAACTTATTTAAAAATATAATATTTTCAAAATAAGGATTTTTTGAAACATGTAAAACAATATTAAAATAATTATATAAATATTTATAAATAATTAAGAAGATAATTCCCCGAGTTATACATTTAAAACATGATTTTAACAAAATATTTTCAATAAATCACATGCTTATAAAATGATAAACCATTGAGAACATTCTTAGATAATGCAGAAAATGATAATTTATCATTAAAACAAATCCAACAAATAAAACAAATAAATCATATATAAATAAGATACTTACTAGAGTTTACACCGTTTCCAACTCTATGGATTTTTATTTATTTTAAATACAATATATGATATTTCAGTAAGGTCTGTGGAGTAACCCTGTAAGATATTAAATGAAAGTTCCTTTTGGTACCCATATTTTTGATTAGATAGTTCCAAATAATAAACATTGATAAGGTGAAAGAATTTTGGGTTCACTAAGATTTTATAATATTTATTTGATAACCCAAACGATTATTGAAGATGATTAGAAGAAATACATATTGACTTGGGTCTTTCATATCTAGTGTTTTTTAAATCATATTTTTATATAATATACTTGTATCTATGAAAATATTTTCAAAAAATTATTTTAAGAAATACCTTTCATAAAAGTTATATTTTTCAAAGAGAATTCATTATTAAAAAAATGAAAACCATGAGTATTTATTTCAACATATTTAGAACTAAGGATCATGGTTATTTTTTTCCCATGGATAAATTTTTAAATAAATATTTTGAAATCCCTAATTTAAGATTTGAAAAATTCATTATTTAGTTGATTTTTTAATTTCAAAATAAAATCACACTTTTCATTTAAAATATGATATTTTTCATTTAAAACTTGTTTTTTCTCATTAAGAACTTACCTATATTTCTTTTCAAGTACTTTATAAAAGGAATAAAGTAGATGAAAACCATATTTGAGTTGATAAAGATCTTATTATAATTATTTAGAACATAAGTGAATTGAAGAAGAAGAATAAGGGTAAGTAGAATAAAAATAAGAAATAGAGTGATACATTGAAGAACTAACCCTATAAACTTCCTTATGATGTTCCATGAGTAATTTAAGTATTGAGTTTCTATAAGAGGTTGAGTAATTACTATTAATCCATGTCAAAACTTTTGTATCTTTATTATATTTATTATTATTTTTTATAGTTTTTTTAGATCAAACAATCTGGTATTATATGGCCATTTTTCTTACATTCGTAACAAGTCACAACTAGAGTTTCAATTTGATCTTTATTTTCGGTATGTTAGGATGAGTTATTATTATTTAGAAGTTTTTTAACCACTTTTAAAAGTTATTCAAGATCACTTTCATCAACTATGTCACATTGAAAATAATTATAATAATTTATATCTTTGAAGAAAAGGTTCTTACTGGTTTTCTTGGATTTTACTCCTTTTATTTCTTGGTATTTCATGATTATATCAAGAATCATTAGAGATCTGATTAAATATTAAATTGAAATATTCTTTATGTTCTTAGTTTCTTGGATTTCTGTTACTTTGGAAGCCCACAAACTAGGTAAAACCCATAGGATTTTCTTTATGAGAATTTATGTGGATAAATCACCACCAAGAGATTTTATAACCTTTTAAATGTCATTAAATCTCATAAAATTATAAAACTATATTCATTTTTTTATATAGATAAAATTTAAAAATCTAGAAAATACATATCCAATCTATTTTATTTGAATTTATTTATGTCTTTTTGGGTGAATTATAATAATTTCTATATTTAATTAGACTCTTTTTAATAATAAATTCATTTAAAATAATTATGATCATGGAAACAATATAAATCATTAATAAATTTTTCATTAAGTTCAAATTTTTTATTATATTCAAGATTCCATTTTTTTTATTCTTTAGTTGGAATATACTCATGCATTACAATTTTTCAAACAAGATAACCAATTCTACTAAGAATGGTAGACATCTAATTTTTCTAATAGGGATAATCAGTTCCATAAAAAATAGAATCATGTGAAAAAAATGAAACAATAAAAATATAAATCTTTGAAATCATTTAGGATTTTGAAAACTATGATTTTTGAGGTAAACACAAATTCTTTTTTGGATACCATTTTTTGGAATCGTAGAATAAAAAAGTATTTTTAAAATAACCACAATTTTGAAATGAATAATATTTTTGATAAAAATAAAAAGTAACACTTTGATACCAATATTTTATTGGAGAAATATTAAATTAGGGGGGTGAATTTAATTTTAAAAATTACATTAATAAGTAAAAATGAAAATTTAAAATAAAATAGATATAAAATGATAAATATATCAAATAAAATAAATCAATGAAGCCATAATTAATAAATCTAATACATGTTAAATAGATAATATCAAATTAGATTTAGAGTTAAAATAATCATATCAAATTTATAAAATTATGTCTTTTTATATATAAATTATGTAATATGGGAAATAAATAATATAGAGAACACAATTTGATTAAGAGTTCAGAAATAGGATAGAAGGTGATTTTATGTCTCCACCCCTCAATTAGAGAGATATGTATTATTAAAATCATTCTTTTGTTTATAAAAAAACCCAAGAACCAACATTCCTTAGTTTTAACGGATTCCCAAGAACCAATCTTACCTTGATTTTAATCGAAACCTGAGAACTAAAAATTCCTTGGTTTTAATGAAAACCCAAGATCGAAAGGTAGAATGTGGGATAATAAGAGATGATTTACATAGCAAAAATACATTAAAATTTTAGTTATCTATCTCTCTTGATGGGTGGAAACAATTTTAATAAAGATAGGGATAGAGACAAAAGTGATATCTTTAGAGATGGGAAAGACTACTATCTCTTTGAGATAAGGGATTAAATAAAGGAGCAAATTTTCTTGAGAATCATCATGAGTGTAGCATTCCAAATCCATTGAATTTGTGTGATATTTTTGTAAATAATACAAGAGATCCAGGCCTCTATTTATAGGATTCAAGGGAGATATAGGGGTCTTGATTTGAGATAGAGTAATAAAGAGATGAGTGTAACCTTTTTTGACCACCATAAATGTAGTCCAAAAAGTTCTAAAATGGTTCCACCAGCTAACTGTCCAATGAAACAAGCTATATTATTTATTCTTTAGTAAAAACTACTTCCCTAGAACCCCCATAGACTATTCATTGGTGTGTTTATTGCTATTAATAGTTCTATGTATTGTATATAATTCCTGTTACACTCATATCGGTTGGACAGTGCTTCAATACTGTATTTGACATGGAATGAGTCCTTTAATCCTAATTTGAAATCATAATAAGGTAAGCCTATCACTATAACATAATAGAAACAATAAAAAACACTTTAAATGACACGAAACAAGTTATAAACACATTAGAGTGTCTGTGATCATAAAAACAGAAATGATTAGGAGAGTAAATTTTTAATTTATAATAAGATGCATAAAAAAATAATAGATTAATGGAATTTATAACTAGTTAATAATTAAATAATTTTCCAAAAATAAAAAAACTACAAAATAAAAAGGATAAAAATAGAAAATAGTTACTGAATTTCTATAAATGCACTCAAGGGTCATTAAAACTGAGAAAACAATGCATGATTAAAGTGAAACATTTTCAAATATAATGTTGAAAATCAAAATGAACAATAAATATGAAGCATGGTTTTTAGTCGAGTGGATTAAGGTTTATATGGAATGAATAATGTCAATGGTAATAAAATAAGAAAAAATTATGGAAGATTTAGGAGAAAAAATGAAAAAAATTAGTTGAAAAGTGAAAAAAATAGAAGATCGGGCATGGGTAGGGTGCCACTGTGAGTTGAGAGTATGAGGGTTTCATAATGGTAATGATGAAAAAATATAGATAAGTCTAATGGAATTAGATTTTTTAAAATCTTTTAAGGTTAGTTTTCTATTAAAATGATGTTAAAATCTGCTTGTGTTACTTTGGATATTTATTTTATCAAAAACGTATAATAAAACTATAATAGTAAATAATTATTTTATACTTTTAAAGGGAAACATAAAAAGAATTGAAACAAAGATTCAACCCCTCTCAGTTTGTCTTAATGATGTTGTGAGTATTTTCATGTGGTATGAGTGATATAGTTCACTTCAATTGTGTTTTACTATTTTTAGGTTAATGTTTTTAAACTTTATCTAAGATTTTGGATTAGTCATTGAATTTTAATATATAATCTAAATTTGGTGAATAGAAATTGAATTACCACCTTTTGTGGGAAGAATAATTATATATTGATATTATAAATTATTTACTTTTCTTCATTTTGTATGTCTTGGAGGTTGTTACTGATGGATTTCCTCCCCGTGTAGAGAATACTACTATGTTAGAGGTAGAAACAAATTATCTAGAAAATGATGGATGCATAAAAAATTTCATATTGTCTTTAAAAAAAAATAATTTCTGAAGGTTAAAGGAATTAAAAATAGAAAAGATATTTTTGATAATATTTAAAATATATATGAATCTAATGAATAATGGAGTGAGAAAAAATACAGATTTAGAGACATTAATTTTAAGATATGAAAATACAAGGTAAGGAAACAATATATATCTTATTTATAAGGGTAAATGAAATTGTTATCATCATAAAAAGTTTTAGTGAGATGTTTTAAGATTCCATAGGTGTCCAAAATATATTTCACATTTTACTAGACAACTTTGATGAAAAATAATTGACTTTGGAAGAGTGAGACCTATGTATTCTCCCTCTTGGTGACTTACACAACATTTTAATTAATTATGATATAAAAAAAGAAAGTTTTTTTCAAGAAGAAGGGAAAGGAAAAAAATAAATTTATTTTAAGACCTTTAAGTAAGAGAATTACATGAATAAGTTTGATAAATATAAATATTCATGTTAAGGTTTGGACTAAAATATGGATATAAATTTTGATAAAATGATATCTCATATCTTTATAATCGTGAGAAGGGGAAAGGTAAAGTTCAAGGGAAATATTATACTCAAATATTTTAAGTTTTAAAAAATTATACCTTTTTCTATTAACATTATAAAGTTAAAAGAAGATTAATCCATTGAAGAATTTGAAAAAAGACAAAGAATATCCTTTAAAACATCATCAAAATATAAAAATTCAAGGATTTATTCAAAATATAAGAGAAAAAATTTCTCAAAATTCATAAAGATGGATTTATTATCCATGTTTAAAATAATGTATTATAGCGATGAATCATTGTAAGTTAATACTTTTACTGATATTGATGAACAGATTCAAATTTCTAAGTTGAATGAAGAAGAATTAATAATTTATAGAAGTATTAAAGTAGGGAGTGATGATAAAATTGTGATGGACTTTATGTTCAATAAAGAATTTATGGAATGTCTTTAAAAGAACTAAAAATTTTAGGAGGATATCTAAATTTAGTATAAAAATAATCAATCTTCTAGCAGTAATGATTCTATCCTTGTAGAAGAAAAATCAAAACCACTAAAATAAATTAAATATTTGAATAGATTTATTGATGATGATAAGACCTCAAAAATAATGATGTAATAAATAATGAATGATAAGTTAAATTTTATTTTTTTCAACAAAAAATTATACCGACATAAAAGGAAGTGAAAAATATCAGATTCAACTTCAATAATTGTATATAGGAATTTGGATAACGATCCAAAGAAAAAGTGTTTGATAAAGTTTCAAAGAATTATGGGAACTATATTAAATATGAATGATCACATACAATGGGTTTAAAATATCTTAAATTTTTTTGGTAGATATCATGAAAAGAAGATTAAAGTGAAGAAGGGCAAGGTTGTGGTAAAATCGAGTGATTATTAGAAATTTGGAAATTCTAGGAATTGTAACACGAAGTAAAAAAACCACTATATCAAGTGAATTCGAAATTTATAGAAATAATAATTTATTTAATAATATTTTTTTAGAGTATATAATAATTTTAGTTCACAAAAGGAATCAATATTTATTACTCAAATAAGAAAGAAAGTAATGAGTCAACTTTTGGGCAACATGCTATTTTCAAAGGAATGTATGATTTTTATGGATATTATTGGGACTTTATAGGATTAAAGAATATGATAAGATTTTGTGGGTTAATTACCTATATCTCAATTAATATATAATTTCTATGACGTTGATATTTAGTGGGAATTAAACCTCTCAAAAGAGAATTGTTATGATGAAGTCTGAAATGTTTTAGATATAAGTCATCAAACAACTTTTATGTACTTGAATAAGTTTGTAGGAGATGTGACCAGCCAGGTTACCTTGATAAATAATTCCACAACATAATATCATTTCATTTTATAAAGTGTTAAATACTCAAAACTATCAAAAGAATAATATTTAAGGAATGGATAAATCCTTTGTAGTTGAAGTAACACTTAAAGAATATAAGATATAATTGAAATGGATTATTGATAGTAGATATTCTTCCCACATGATAGGGGATTTTAAGCTTCTATATAATCATAAAAACCAAAATTATGTCTTATTATCCATTATTAACTATGGGTCACTCAAAATAAATGGTGTTAGAATAGTTGTGATTTATAAAGATCAATTGAAATATAAGAATAATTTATTTGATGAAGAATTGAAACACATTCTTTTTAGTGTTTCTTAGTTATGAGATGAAGGAAATTAAGCAATATTGGAAATTTAAGCAACATAAGCATGAAAATTTAAGCAACATAAGCATAAAAAATGGAAAATCAACTATGAAATTGAAGGATTGATCACCATGGAAAAACGAACATGAGTAATATCACACTATTATATAATGTTCATGATGTTCCCATAATAAAAAGATATAGGAACTTAATTCTATTTAAATTCCAAAAAGGAAATATTATTAGTTTTCCACATAAAAAGTTAGATATTCAATCAAATCATCCATTGAAGCTTATCTATTTAGAAATGTTTATTCACATAAGGAAGAAATAAATAAATTTATATAAATATTTTATTTCCTTTATTGATTAATTTACTCAAATTTCTTGTATTATTTTTCCAAATCATAAATTAGAGGCTCTAATAATGTTCAATAATTTCAAAACAAGTGTATACAAGGAGTGCGGTTTCTCTTTAATGAAGAACTGAACAAATAATAGTTGTGAATATACAAGTGGAATATTTTATTCATAAATTGAGAGTTATTATACTATTAATGAATTAAATTCACCATATTAACCACAAATATATAGTGTTACTAAACAAAATAACTAAATTTTAGTGTAAATGGCTCAAACTATATTAAAAGTGCATGATACCTATTGATATTTTTGGAGAAAATCCACTAGAGTAGAAGTTAATATTTTAAATCCTTGCTTATATATTATAAAATTATATATTTAACCATAAAATATGAATTATGGAAAATCACCAAGTTCTAAGTACCTAAGAGTGTTTGGAAGCCCCTGCATTATCAAAATTAATTGTGAAACTTTGGTTAACTCTAAACTGAAAGGTATTGATGGTATCTTTCTAGGTTATCCTCAACATGGAAGAGGATATGATTATTATAATAAGAAAAATTTAATATTGTCAATATTTTTATTTTATGGTTTTGTAAAACTTAAAAAAAGAAGACACATATGAAGAAGAAAGTTCTATAAGTGATAAAGAAGAATCTATTTTTGTTAACAAACATGACAAAGTTTCATAAAATGATTAAAGTTATTAAGGAGATCATGTTAAATGTGTTGATTTATCCAATTATAATATTTATGAGAAAATATATTCATCTAATCAAAGGATGGGAATATATATGGGGGTCTAAAACATCATTTGAGATTGATAGAAGTAAGGTAAAACCGTGATAACTTTGAGGAAAAAATCACACACCTCACCATTTTCATAGTTTGAACCAAGAGTTTTTAAAGAAACTTTAGAGAATAAATAGTGGATTAATTCCATTAATGAATAATTTTTATAGATATAGAAGAATGAAAAATAGGATAAGGAACCAAATCTAGAAAATAAGAATGTTTTTTGAACTAAAAAGGCATTTCAAAACAAGTTGAATAAAAAACGAAGTATTTGTGAGAAATGAACAAATAATTATATATAAACGGTATTATAAAGTATAAGTGAATAATTTTTATTATATTTTATCACTATTTTCATGGATATAAACCTTTATAATTTTAATTTATTTTATTATAAAAAGGAAATAAAATATATTCCAAATTGATGTTATGCATTTCTTCCTCAACGGTAAACTGTAAGGAGAGGTTTATATTGAAAAAAATTGTAAATTATTACTTGGTGAATATGGTAACTATTTTTAAAATTTGAGTAAGGCTCTATATGGATTATAAAAATTTATAATATCATTAAAAAAATGTACATTAAAGGTATAATTAATTTAGGAAATGATTTGATAATAAAGGATAACTTGATCTATTTTTGTTAAAAAGATACATATTTGGAAAGAAATATTGATGAAAAGTAGTTTACATATGGTGGAGTTTTATTTATAGGAGATAGGTGTGTATACTAGTACATAAAGAAGAAAATTTATATCACCTTGAGAAATAATAAAGTAATGTATGTGGCTATAAATCCATAACCAAATTGATATGGATAAAAACTTTGTTTTATGATATCATGGTATAAGTGAAGTTACTATTGTTTTTTGGTTTTGATAATAAGATTTCTATTAATATTTGAATAAATCCTATTCAATATTCAATAACGAAACAAATTAATATTAAATATCACTTTATGAAAAATCTGGTTGAAATAAATGTGTTGATTCAGGAATTTTTTCATATAAAGGAGAAATTGGTTGATATCTTCACTAAAAATTTATCAATGGATTTTTTTTAAAAGATTAATTTTGATTATGGGAGTTCAACCTCATTATAATAAATATTATTTTATTATGGTAAGTTTGATCTATCATCTAGTTATTTGGATATTTTTGTCAATGGGGGAGAAAAAGACAAAAAGAATCTCTCAATGTTTATTCCTTAATGTATTCATAAAGGGGGATACGTTTTTTATATAATACCCATTGATAAATTTGTTACTAAATGGGGAGAGATCTATTATTAGGGGAATCATATATTTAGATAGAATTATCAATAGTGGAAATCTGTGAGAGATAACGTGTATGCGTGTGAGTCCTTATGAACTATTTAAATAGTTTTGATGAGAATGTGTGTAGGAATATGTTTTTATAAATTTTTTAAAAATATTTATCAATAAATTATATAATTTTGGAGTTGATAAAGTGTTTAGTCTCTAGTTGTATCTAAAATTATATTTCTAGTGGTATAAAATAAAACTAAAAAAGTTAAATATTTATCAAATTTTTATCTATAGGATTAGAGGTTATGAAGGTATGAATGTAAATAACTATTTTATCTAAAAATTATATTATTATTAAATGTTATTTCTTCTTACACTAATATCATTAAATAAGTCTTATAATTATTTATTTATGATTCATTTCTAAGTGGTTTTAGTTAGAAATTCATTTCTATTCATTGTTTTTAAACAAAATCCAAGGGGGGATATTATTGAACCTAAAAGATGCTTGGAATATGTTTATTACTTAGGAAGATTTTTGAGACAATAAGTTTCCTATATCATTTTTTATTTATTATAGGAAAGGATACTTTGAGATTTTTAAGTAGATATGTTTGTAGTATTAGTTTCTTTATCAATGTATAAATCACATTCAAATTTATATAATAAACTAATTATTTTTATGAGGTGAATTTTTTTTGATGTTTGGATATTAATGATTTAGGTTTTAAGTAGTATATAGAAGAAATTTAATAATTCATTAATTAGAGGATTTGACTGAAAAATTACATATCTTAATATCGATGTATGAGTAATTGAGATTTTGGGTGAGTCAAATATTAGGAAATTTGACAAGGGAATAATTTCAGATGAGTCATTATCCAACCATATAGGAACCATTTCATAGGAAAATAAATCTACATATAGGTCATTATATATATATAATTTTAATTTTTCCTTCATACAATTAATTGAGGCCTAAATGTGATTCATTTGGACCTATGTACAAGTCATATAGAACCACATAAGAGTTATTTAGACTCAATATAAGTATCAAATTTTAGTTAAGACAACTATGTAATCATCATTCTTGGTACATGTAAGAGTACTTTCCTAACTATGTGATGAAAAAATGGAAAATGCATGAAAAAATAAATATCATTCTTATTTTTATAAGGATGTTTAATGAATTCATGGGGGTTATTTTCCTAAAATATAAAGATAATTATATTTTATAAGGATCAAAACATAGGAAAATTTTAGATGTATTTTGGAGAAAACTTTAAGTTCCTAGAAATTATATTTTGGAGAAAACATTCATTCCAAATGATGATAAAGCTATTCAATAATTACTTAAAATAAAAAATGGGATTTTTGATTCATGAAAAGGGATAAAAATGTTTACATGATGAATAAGAGAATTGTTATGAAGAAAAAAATCTTTTATAGAATAGATACTTCATCACACTATAAAAAGTGCTACTATGTTGTAGTATCCTAGAGCTACGTTTGAAAAAAAGAATAAGTGGAAAGAGGGATATAAAGTTTAAAAATAGTTTGAGTAAGTTACCTATTTTATTTTGAATTTAAAATTAAAATTTAAACAATATATTATACTATTGTTGTTCCATAAAAAATATATCATTCATGAAAAATAATAAAGAAATTGGATAATACTCTCTAGAAATTTATTAAGAATAATTTTTTTTTGAGAAAAATAAGTATAATTGGTTGTGATGTTTTCTCATAGAGATGTTAAGGTACCCCTGATAGTGTATATTGAATAGGAAGAAAGAGAAAAAACACAAAAAAATTCATTATAAGTTCATTTTTGTTGAAGTATTTCATGTTATTGAATGAAAAATAATTTTTTAATGTAATAGGATATTAATCACCTATAAAATTAAAGAGATATATATCAGAAGAGTACAATCATATTCCTTGTTCATTATAACCTACATGTTGATACTAGTGGTTTGTATGGCCTTTGTGAAATCCAGTTCATGATACAGATAAGTCATCTCATTTTGAGATGTATACCTTATAAATATATTGTTCCATGTCTGTGTGTGTTCTTGAATGTGTGTGATAACAAATATAATTAATACCTTAATTAAAGGAGAAGTTTTTTTTCAAAAAGGAGAACATAAAAAGAAATTCAAACTCAAATTCACTCCTGCTTAGTGTTTCTCAATAATCCTATGGATATTTAAAAAAAACTAAAGGGATTCCCATTATCAATGGAATACATGATTGATATATGGAAAAAGACTATACAGAATAAAAAATCATATATATTAAGAGGTTTTGAAATAGGAATTGGTAAAAGTGATTTTTTGATTTTTTATCTTGGTAACAGGGTTCTATTAAGGTCTTTTGGATATCTAGGGTGAAATAATTAAACTTATCCTAGGTAGGATACCAAGAAAATAGTGGTTATAAGGTAGAACCTTGAAGTTTGTGTATGGATTCAAACTCAGGATCCTTGTGAATGTGTCTCTTTTAGATAGGCATATACACTTCCACTTTTAGAGAGTATTGAGTTCCATAGTTGATACCTCAAAGAAAATTTGTGAATTAGAAACCTTTTTTAACCCACTAGAGGTAGGTAATGACTCCATAATGAGGTAGGATATATTCTATGGTGGTGTACCCTTTTTTTAAGGACTTATTAGAGTTCTTCACCTTAAACATAGGGAAGGTATATTTTAAGTGGTATTTCATGATGCTTTTGAGTGTCAAAACCTTTATATGACCCAAATATAAATGGTTCCCATTTGTTATTGAAATTACCAAAGATTTATGTGTATTTTATTTGTTTTTAGTAAGAGATAAAGAGCTTAAGATGATGGTAAATTCAATATAGGTTTTATGAAATGAAACTTGGAGTTCTTCTGGATAATTTATATTAAAGAAGTGTTCCATCATAAATGTTTATGAATATCCATTACTATATTTGAAAAGAAGATATAGACGAGAGATTAAGATACCATCATATATTTACAATGAACAAAAAGGCTATTCTTGCTTATTGTTTTTAATATTAAGATTTAATGATGTATCCTTAATACATTCAATGATTATTGAGATGAACTAAATGATAAGTAATGATAATATTTAATGTATATAAATAGTACCATCAACCATAAGATAATTTATGGGATTGAAAAGTTTTATATTGAAAATATTGAAGATATGTGATTAAATAATGAAAACATTATCTGGAATAATGATTAAAAATCATTTGTTATCAAGAATGAAGGTTTCATAATAAAAAGAGAATATATCTTAGATGATGAAGTTAATTGAGATTTAAATAGTAGAGAAAAGATGATATAGGTATTGTATTTAATATTAATTGAATGAAGGAATCAAATTGAGGAACTTTGATGAGTTTTTAGATGATAATTATTGATATAGTCTAAACCTTTTTAAATGATCAAGGAAGAGTTCTTATATGCTGTAAAATGATATGGGAATAGAGATAAATAATTGAAAAAATATACACAAGTGTTTCTCAGAATATAATATTAAAAAAGTGCTAGATATCACTATGATATGTAATATTTTAAAGATAATACTTAATGAGATATAGTAATCTCACTATGATATGTAACATATTTTAGACGGTATTTAAGGTTTTACTATTGATACAAAACATAAAATAGTGTGTATAGAAGATATTTTTTGAAGTTATTACTGAAATATTAAAAATTAAATGTTGCAACATGATATATTTGATACTTTGGAGCACATATAAGATTTATATAGTGATTCATAATATTGTATATATAATATGTAACATTTTGAATATAATAAATAAAATATTATAGAGAAAAATATAGAAAATTATGAATAGTACTATGCTACATAAGATCTTTTGGATAATATAGAATGTTTTTATAGCATACATAATTTTTTTGATAATATAGATAATGTTATCAATACTGTAGAATATATGTTTATCTTTATGAAATGATACAATAGATATTCAATTTCATACATAATTTTTCTCTATTTAAAAAATGAGATAATTTTGGAGAATGAAATTAGAGGATAACGAGTTATTCTTTAAGTCCTTATATATCATGACACTGATAGAAATTTAGAAGTGAATCAAGATGAGAATTATAGAGAATATATGAGAATAATATTGAGAGGATCCTAGTGTAATAACTTTAGGTTTTTAAATATCAAGATTTTAAATCAATTAATTTTTTTGAAAGATAGAGGTTATATAAGGATAAATATTTGACTAATTTTAAAGGAGAATTAAATGAGAATATTTATTATATGATCTTATACCCATGTATGATGATAATTCATTTGAGTATTTTTGGAATATCAATTTGAAGAATAAAAAACAATATGAAGGTTATGATATTGTGGGTAACAATCCTACATGATTAGTTAATGAAAATCATGGGGAGAAAACTGACATGATATTTTGATATTTTTAGTATAAAAAGATAAGAAGAAAAAAAGGTATTTGTATATGAGATTAAAGAAATTGATTATATATTCTAATGAAAATCCTATTTATTAAAGAAATATAATTAGTGAGAAGACAATGATATTTAGAGGGAGATTATCCTCTATGTCTATAAAGAATTAAAAATAAAGTAAAAAGAAGAAAGAGAATAAGAAGAAGAATATTGAGTGATCAAGACCAACAATATACTATTTATGGAATTTATCTTTCCAATTGAAGTTCTTGTTGGTACTAAGGAAGAAAAAAATTTGATATAATTTTTATAGTAAATAATTTACCAATTAGAGATTGAGATGATGAGAATAAGTCAAACATACATAATGAAATAGAGGAACACATATTGGTAGAGAAAGAACTTTGTTAAGGAAGAAGATATATTTGTAGATGTAGTGATATCCTTGAGAATACTAAATATCTTTTATGAAACCCACTTCTCTTCCTCAGGTTATACAATGATAAAATACCTACAAAACCCAATTCATTTTCCATAGGTTATGTTTGGATGAAATGATCAAATGATTATGAAACCTATTTATTTTCCATTTGTAATGTTATGATGAAATGTTTGTTAAAACTATTTAATTTATTGGGTTCTGATATGATGATTTTTTTTAAATTCTGGAAAATATATATATGATTTTAATTATGTGAAATGTGTGACCTATATCTCCCTTTAATTCATTTGGTAAAGATTGATATCTTATAATATAAACAAGACTAGAATAAGAAGTAAAACAAGTTCAGTATGGGACACTATCCACTATGATAGTCTTGGTAGTGACCCTTTACTACTATAATGGTTTGGTTAGTGGACACATTTCACTATAATATTCTTGAGAATGATCCTTGAACTACTAAGGAAATGTTTTTCTATGCTTATGTGTATGCCACAAATCTATGTATTGTGCCAATGTTATGTTCTCATAGATGGCGTTATTTGAATCCATTATGATTCATGTCTTATGAAATACCATGTTTTAGTCCATGACTAATGTTTATGATCTATTATATATAGTGTATGGTTTTAAAATGTTATTTTTATATTCTCATACCCCAATGCTCAAGATATATTGATATATCACTTTTTTACCCTTACTGAGCATCTGATCTCACCATTTCTTATGTTTCCTTCCCCTAGGTTATGATTAAATATATTATGTATGATATGTATAATAAGGGTTTTAGTTATTAATAACTTATTGGGATATAATATATCTCACTTATAGACAATTTGTTTATGTTTCCAAGTTTCTAAATGCATTATACCTAAATGATTCTGACATGGATTATTATGTTATGTAATGAATATTAATGCACGATTAGTTTGGGTCTTTACAGTTTTTATTAGAGAAAGGAATATTTAACCTTTGGAAACAAGGATATAAAAACTTTAGTGCGAACTCTAAGGATATGTCTGAGGATAATTATAAGGATGAGTCAAATGTACTGGAGTTTTGGTAAAGATACCATGAGTGGTTTCCAAGAAATAAAATCTATTTTAGGATACTACAAGTGGTTGTGGATCTGTAATAGAGGTAATTAGGGGTAATAAATATGAAAAGGAACATTAATATGGACTCTAAAATTACCTAGTGGATGAAAATGGGCCTTGCTGCACATCTGGATTGACACTCCTAGGGGATATGATTTAGAAATTCACAAAATCACTACGAACCATAATGAAGAATTTAAGTAGATGATGACTATGAATTATCTAGGATAAAGATATAGTGACATAGATTAAAAACAATGTTCCATGATTTATTCATCATATATGTGTTTTTTCATGATTATGTTGTTCCCCGCTATTATTATTGTTTCTTACACTATGATTTTTTCCTTTTAGTTAATTGCTGGAACCTGAAAGAACTATGTTAATGTTGAGTGTGAAGGAAAATGAAATTATTGTCCTCATATGTATCAAAATTAAATTGGAGGGGTAAAGGAAAATATCATTTCTATACTCATATAATTTTATCAAGATATGAATCATGTCAAACTTCCAAAAGTGAAAAGAAGGGAACAATATTCTATTGAGTCCTTTATGATAAAACATCCAAATTCTTTCTATGGTCCCAATTATAATCTAGTTTTTGAACAATAGATTACTACAATTGAAAATATATTTTCTATTATCTAGTGTTTAGAACATAAAAATGTCATTTTGGCCTTCTATTTTTTAGAAGGGGAAGTAGATCAATGTTCGAATCTCATAAAAAATACAATGGAACATGATGAAATTGACCCCATGGGGTGGGATGAGTTTAAGAGCATATTTTTCAATAAGTAAATGGACTGTATCCTTTTTATAAAAATGGTGAAGTAATTATTTGAGATAAAGAAGAACAATGATGAATCTATTAGTGCTTGTAAGTACCCAGTCAATGTATTGTATCAATGAGAGGGGAGGGGGTGAATCACAGATACTTGTTTTATTTTATGTTTCCTTACAATTGAAACAACCTTCACCTCTTATTAAAGATTTAATTCCCTACTGAAAAAAGAATCACACATCCATAAGAACACAAGTATTTACAAGGTTCACTATTCTATATGAATATCTACGTCCTTGGTATTGTTTAGAGACAATCCAATACCTTATAATCCACTATAAAAAATCATTGGATTACAATGAGTAGGATATTAAATTTCACCCATGTATCGCTTTTCATACAATCCAAAAGTGCGTGTGCAACCTCTTAGAAAAAATATGGAAATAAAATTGTAATGTAACAACTCATTTTACCTTCATTTCTTTTCAATTAAACAAATGTATTCAATTGAAATACAATTCTTCAATTCCTTACCTAGAAGAAAGGTAAGAACCTCATGGACTTTGTTATGAAAACTGAGTCTTATTTTCCTGGGTCTGATTTTCTCATTCTGATTCCTCTGAGTACGATTATTGAAATACAATTCTTCAAGTCCAATTTTCAGATAGAATACAATAGAAATGAATCAACACCACTTAAAATCAGAATACAATAATTCTTCAGTCCTTAAAACCCAATATGGAAATCCCAAAGCCGATTAATCTAGTATGATACAATGATAAAATTAATACAATGTTAAAAAATTTAATATGATGATCCACTGAGTATGATAAATTATGAGTATGATGATCAGCCAAATACAACATTACGATCTTGTCTTCTTCCCTGTTGAAATGTATTCAATACAAAACAAAACAATATCACATTCTCTCACTAAACACTCAGGTATTCTCTCTCTACTATGATGAATATTACCAGTGGTTAGAAAGTAAAAAGTACTTATCCTTTTATAGGTGACCCTTGAAATTTTTGGGAGGGAATCCCAAAAAAGTTTCTAGCTTACACAAATTCACCCCCATTTCAATTTCCTCTAAAATCGCGAATGTATTTCGACTTCATCAGCACTTCTCAAAACTTATCAATTTATATTCAAACTTAGTCTCCTTATTTATACATTCATTTGAATAGTATGTATGATTTCAAAACATGAGCAGAATTTTTCTCAATATGATCTCTTCAATACAAATATTTGTATCAATTGAAAAAAATGTATGAAGAAATCGATACCACTCTGATTTATTGAATACGATTCTTAGAACCGATTTGAATTAACATATTTTATTTAAATGTACTGATCCCCCTTGATAATTCCTTTAGAAATATCCTTCTATTTTCTTTTCTATTAATCCACTTGAGATTCAAAACTTCATTCACAATCCTATTCTTATATCACAACTTCACGACTTTAAATTCATTTGAGAACAGCTTTAGCATCGTCAGACTTGAATTGGAATGTATTATAAGTTTCCATTCATTACAAATTCTTTATTTTCTTCCCAACCTGAGTATGATATTTTCTAAATTCAATTGTTCAGAATATGATCATACTGGGTATGATCATTCTAGATACGATTGGTCTATATAATATTTTTTATAATAAAATCTTTTTTTGGGTATGATCATTCTGGATATGATTAGCCTGGATACAATTTTCTAGAAAATGATATTTTCTGGGTATGATCATTCTTGGTATGATTGGAATGTATATGATTTTAAAAAATATGATCTTTTCTGGGTATTATCATGCTGGGGGCGATCATTCTGGAAAACAATTGACACCATCTTTTACTCTTCTATCAACACTTATTCTTCAATCGACCGCGCCTCTTCAATCAGCACCACCATTTCAATTGGAGCCAATTTTTTCAATGAGTAACACCTTTTCAATACACACCACCTCTTCAATAGGCACCACCTTTTCAATCATCACCACTTTTTTAGTCAGTGTCACCTTTTCAATCAACACCACCTTTTCAATCAGTACCACTTTTTAAAATAGTATTACCTTTTAAAACAAAATGACCTCTTTAATCATAAACATATCTTACTTTTCTTTCAACTAGATATGGTTGTTTTGAAAAAAAAATCAGTATAAATTCTTTATCTATGCCACATAGATATGATAAATATAGATATGATCCTTTTTCGATCAGAATCCCATCTTCTACTCCCCCTTTATTCCATCAATCTTTCATCACAAGTTCTCAATTCATATTATGATTTATATGAAATAATAATTGGAAAAGCATTGTCAAAATTAAAACATCATAGTCTTAATGAATCCAATTATCCATTAAAACAACCACTAATTTCATACTGGATCTAGAGTGAATCACACCAATTCATCATTATGATATTTACCAATACTCAACCCTCATTATGATGAACAATGTGAGTCTGATTCTTATCAGTACCATAAGTCTGATTTTTATTAATAAAATGAGTACCACAATTGTTGCTAGAAATAAAGTGAAGTGATTTTATTCCTTCAAAACATACCTTGACAAAAAAAGACAACACTTGAATTAAACGCACATTCATTATCAGCATGGTCCCAATAGTTCATTTGAATAAAATTTTATAAGACACGTGATATATGCTTTTGGCATTATCATCCAACCTGAAAGTAAGGTTGATCAATTCTTAAGTGGCTTAAAACCTATTATCTAAATGAATTTTACCATAAAGGACATCAATAAATATTAGGAAATAATTATATGTGATCTAAAGGTGAAAATGTAGAACGAAGTTACCCATCAATCTCATGGTTTTGAAAAGAAAATTAAGATATTGTTCAAATGAATCTCTAAAAACCACATAGAGAATATGTTGAGATTTACTTCATGATCAAAGTGTGGAAAGAAACATGGATTAAATTTTATTAAGGGGACTAGTAAATATTTTATGTTTGGGAAGGAAGTTTATAGATAAATTGATTGTCAAAGTGATGGGAAGAAGTTAGATAACAATAATAATAAAGAGAAAACTGTATAGAATACACTACCCACACTCGAACATTTAAAATTAAAATAGTATTGGAAATATGATAACCTGTTCCCAAATTTAAAGGACATTGATATGATAAATTTCAAAAATATATTAAGAAAAAAGAAAATGTGAAATATCATGCGATCACTATTTTTTAATGAGGGGTGTGACAATGATGTGGGGAAAGGTACACTTTCTATCCACCCTAGAACTTATATTGTCTTATTTTACGATGGATCAACCCATTCTTTCATATATAAATAATTTTATAAGGTTACCAAGATTACACCCAAATGATTAGATATAGAATTAGTAGGGAAAACCCTTAATGGTATGACTATCGCATCTCAATAAAATGTTTCCTCTCTATTTTACATTTATGGGAATGATATTTCTAAAAATATTTTCATTCTTCATCTGGTTAAATTTGTTTCTATCTAAGTCATATATTAGCTTTCTCAATATAAATCACACATTAATTTTTGAGGATGGGATGTAAAATTTGATATTCAAAACCAACTTATGATAATCTATCAATTTTATGACAAGTATTAACTAATGATGCAGATAAAATCCATTGTATTGATCTTAATTCCCATTAAAAAGGGTTTTTTTTTATCTTAGATGGTTGGGGAGAATCTCAAAATAAATTATATTCCTATTGTGTGGGAATCTTTTAATGTATTTTTGAAAGAGTTTTTTGGTCTTCCAAGAAGTAACGATGTTGAGTTTTCAATAAAACTCATAGCTATAGACACACTAATTCCAAATACTCTATATATAATGACCTCGATTGAGTAGTAAGAATTGAAGAAGAAACTTTTGGAGAACCCAGATAAGGGATTCGTTCAGCTAAGTGTGTCACATTGGGATGAACCTTATATTTTTATTAAAAATTAAGATAGACCAATGACACTTTTCATTGATTATTGGGATAATATCATGTAACATCTTGAATTTTTAAAAATTAAAGACTATGTTAGATAGTGTACAAAATACGCTACATCAATCTTAAATGAAAAATTAAATATTGTTATTTAAATGTTACAAGTATAACCTAGTATTTAGAATGGAAGGTATGAAAATGATTAATTGAACTATTAAATTATGGTTTAAACATGTATATGTAATTTATTATTTGGTTACTATTTAATTATAAATTAATATAAACCATTTTTAAAATAAAATAAATTGTTTTTTCTTTCTGAAAAACTATTTAAATATGAAAAAATGCATTTTGTATAAATAAATAAAAAATAAATCCTATTTTAATATATTAATAAAATTTATACATAATATATTAAATGTAATTTCTAACATTCAACCTATGTGTTTTATAAACATGATATAAAAAAAATCCAATTTTACGTATAAAAGATGTATTTTTCTAATAAGGAAGTTTTTCCACCTTTTAGTAGAAGACTTGTTTTAAAACTACATTTTGATAAATTTATTAATTATATTTGAAAAAATAAAAATTTTCTTTGAATATTGAAAATCAAAATTTAATTTTGTTTTAATTTTTGGTATTTTCCCATAAGTTTTATTTTTTGATTAATAATGAAAAATATTGTGTTTTAATTGAAACCAAACTGTTCGTATAAAAAATTTATAATGATAAATTATATTTTAGATTGGTATTAATGTAAAATTAGATAAATAATTGATCTTTTAATTCAATTAATTCCATTTGAATCAATTTTTTATTGATATTGTATATAAAATATTTGTGAACTTTTGAACTTTTTCACTTCAAAAACCTGTTGTTTCACCCCATCCACGAGATTAATTTTCAATTAATTCTAGCCACTTACATGTGAATTCTATATTTTGAATTATAATTTCCAAATTTATTAAACTTTTTCCGTTTATTTTTAGATAATATGAATAGTAAACTTATTAATTTTATTATCATGGTTAAGGGTAAATCAGGTAATTAAGGGAAAAAATAATATCATAAATATTATAAAATTACCCTAACAATCACCCAATTTTTATTGTATGAGTATTTATTATCCATAATAATTAAAAGATCAATTATTTGACTATTTATGGAATTTTGGATTATATTATAACCTTTATAATATTTTATTCAAAGGAGAGTCAAACTTGTAATAATCTTGTTTTTAATAAGTAAAATATATTTAATATGAGGTTATATATGGGATATGTTTGATTATAAGTAGTATTTTAAAAAATAAAATATTTAATTTGTTATGGATTTTTTTTAATTTTTTATAAAGAGATCATTACCTTAAATAATTAAACAATATCGATGTAGTAATTGTTTAATTAATCAATATATAAAATAAACGATAATATAAATATTAAAATAAATATTATTTGAGATAATTATTTTAATTAACCAATTTTATAGATTAAATTGAAATATTTTAGATGTGTTAAAATATTTTTTAGAATATATCTTCTTGTTATGATATTTTTAAAATTTAAGTAATGAATCGTGTCAAAATTGACATTAATGATATTTTAAAATAAATTATAACTTTTAAAATTATATGAAATGCATAAAAAAATAAAAATTTTACAAAATATTCGGACAAGGTTAAAAATATCACCCAAGATTCATTTATGGTACTTTTAGGATTTTATGGTAACTATATTAACCCTTAAAAAGTAAAAATCCAAGTTGTTATAGTAGGAGTTAAAGGGGTTAAATAAAGGTTGAAGCCAAAAGATAAGGATTTAAAAATAGTTAAAACATGTATAAATTTAATTTAATAAATTTATATAGACCCATAATCATCAATATTATAAATTAATCATTATGGAGAAATTTTTAATAAAAAATTAATTTATATTAATTTAACCTTTTTGAAGAATTCCAAGAGTTCCCCTCCTCTCTCTGATAAATAGAAACCTCCTATTCTCTTAAATTATACTGAAAGACCAATTTTTATTGAACAATATCTATGTAAATATCTTCATAGAATCCCTAACCACATTCTAGAGGTATTATTTTAGTAATAACACTACTCTTAGTGGTATTAAGGTGTTAAGCAAAGGATATTTCTCAAAGAAAAGGTATCATTTTTAAATAAGTGTTTTTATTTTGTTTCTTCTTATAACTACTTCAAATATTCTTAAACCATGATGAAATAAAAAATATATTATCCTAAATATACTAAGATATTATTATATTAATATCATCACTTAAATCCATCTTCACTTTCAAAAAATGTGAAAAAGAAGTTATTGTTCGTGTATACGATGAACTACCGCATCACGAACCGATGAAATTTTTTTTCCATCCCCATCTCTCAAGAGTAGCTATAATGATGAAATTAATGTTTATTTATTATATTTGTAACATCCTAGGTAAATAAAGAAATAATAAATTTTAATTTTAATTAATATTTGTGAATTAAATATTAATTTTACTTTAATGGGGTTGCTATATTTGATGGCGTACCCGATACACAACAATGAGTTTTTTTTGAAATATAACATTGCACACTAATAATATAATATTATTATTTTAAATGGTAGTTAACGCCTAGACATTGTATTGGTGGGAATGAATAAAACTAACTACAATATTATTATCATGTTTGTTAAATTTTGTGACATTTATCCAATAAAAGTTAAAGGCTTAAAATGTGAATGAATCTAATTTTAAGAATAATTTACTTTAAAAGGTTGATTTACCACATTTTGATGGCTAACCCTCTTTAAATATAGTTTTAGTCACTTTTATATGTTCTATTTGAATGAATAAAATACTTCTTTAGAATTGGGACATCAAAATTCACTTTGGGTAAATTTTTGGTATTTTTCTGATAAAATTCAATTTTTAATGAAAAGTGAAAAATACTGTATTTTAATTCAAAACTAACTTATAATATAATTTATTTATACGGTTAGATTATCTATTTAATTGGGTATAAAGTGTAATTAGATTATAATTTTACCATTTAATCTAATGTTGCTCATCAGAATTAATTTCACTTTAAAATTGGACATAAACACGTGTCAATCTTTTGATAGTTAATATTTCTTAAAAACACGTTTTTTGTTTTGACAACAAGAATTAATTTTGAATTAATTAATCCAACTTCTATGTTTTTAATTTGGTAAAATATACATCATTTTTAAATTCATAATATCAAATATATCTTAGGCTAAATTTTTGGTATTTTTATGAAAAACTTTAATTTTTGATAAAAAGTGAAACCACTAAGTAGTAGTTAAAAACTAAAATTTTCATTTAAATAAAATTTTACCACTTCTGTGAATTGAATTTCGAAAATCCTACATACATGGTTGTTATTATTAAGTAAAATATGGTTCAATAAGATGAAAATATTTTTTGGTGAATAGTAACTTTTGATTTTTATTTACTGTGGTTAAAGGTAAATAAGGTAATTCATGGTAAAAAGAATATCATAATAATAAAAAATTACCTTAACACTTATCCTAACCTTATTGGATGAGTCATGGCCGACCATGGGCATCCTTGGGTCTATTTTGGGACCCCATGGATCCACTTAATAGTGATAATGACACTTTATTTTAATTAACTTAAAGTAAAGGAAAAATTGACATAAAAAAATATCTTTTAGTAAATTAATTTTTACATAAGGTCATATAAGTTATTTTTTATACTATAAATATTATTTGGAAAGATAAAAATATTTTCTACATCATGGTATTTTTTTTTTATAATTTTTGGAGATCAAATAAATAAAATTATTTATGACACAATATTGATGCAGTATTTACCTCATTAATAAATGATTTATGATCATCCAAAATAAATAAAATTATTCATTGTATTTCTTTGCCTTATAACCCTTAATGAGCTTTTTATGCCCATCCCAAGTTTTAAAATATTTTTTCATAGGACTTAAAGATGAATAGGGTCAAGGATGGGATCAAGGAAAAGTCATGCTGTCTAAAACATGGAACTAGTCATGACTATTTTTTAAGAGTATTTATTTTGTGAAAAAATGGGAATTGAGTAGAAGTGTCTACTTTGTAACTTTTGAGATGTAATGTAATAGTTATGACCTAATTCTCTAAAAATATAAACCTGAGAAGATCTTTAATGTAAATTATTCATTTAATTCAATATTATGTAATGTTTTAAGGCCAGAACCTTATTATTGGTATCAAATGGAAATTTAAATAACTTTAGGAGTTAGTGTATTGTTAAATTAAAATACATAAATTAATTTATGTTAATATTGAAATTATAGAATTTATAGATTACCATGTTGCTTATCTTAAGATATATCTGTGTTTAGAATGGTTTTCCATAGAGGAAATAGGGTGGCTATATTGGGACGACATCAGGAGGAAGACAACCTTCCAAATAAGTAACCTGAGATGGTCAAAATTGGAATAGAATAGTTTGTTTCAATGATGGCATAATTGAATCAGGCTATAAATGGTGGTGGTATCCATGCACGAGATCATTCAGATCAACCACAGAGGAACATTTCAGCAGTAGAGCATTTCATGAGGTAACATCCCCCATCATTGAGAGGATCATCTGACCATGTGCTCAAATGAAGGGTGGATTAAAGAAATGGAGAAGATTTTTGATGTCATGGGATATTCAGAACATAAAAAGGTTGGTCTCACTGTTTACCATTTTTAAGGTGAAGTTGATCAGTGGTGGAAGATGGTGAAAAATATCAGGGATAGTGAGGAGATTGATTCTCTTGATTGGGATGAATTCAAAGGTATGTTTCTTGAGAAATATTTTCCTAAGGTGGTTCATCTTAGGATTGAAAAATAATTCCTGGAATTGAGGTAGGAGGATGACTCAATGGCTGTTTATGAAGAAAAAGTCACTTGACTGGCAAGGTATGATCCAAATTTTATACAAGATCTTGATAGTAAAATCAAAATTTTTTACTCAAGATTAAAGCCAAAGTATCGAAGGGCTTTATCTTCTCGTGAGTTCAAAAGTTATGAAAAACTTATTCGATGTGTGAAGAAGGTGGAAATATAGTTTTCTGATGATCATGTGTTCTTTGAAAAACAACATAATAAGAGGTCGAGGTGGTAGATGAAAGGGAAGAACTCCTCAAAAAAGTATGATGGTAAGAAAATTATGTTTACAGTTTGTGAAAATTGTGGTAAAAAAATGTTGGGGAATGTCTTGAATTTTGGTAAGTGCTACCGATGTGGTAAAATTGGACATAAATCTTGTAATTACACTGAAAATGATCAAGGTAATGGTAGGACAAAATTTTATTTATAGTCCGTAAAATGTTTTTAGTGTAATGAAATGGGTCATTATGAAAATTAATGTCCAATGAAGAACTCAACTAAGGTAAAACAACCAGACTACAAGTAAAAAGGGGTGGTTAAGTCCGTTGCAACCACTTCAGTAGATGTTGGGCCATCAAATGAAGTAGTATTAGGTACACTATTTTTTTATTCAGATTATGCCAATGTGTTGTTTGATTTTGGGTCTACACATTGATTTATTTCTGAGAAGTTCTCTAGTAAATTGGGAATTCCATATCAAGATATGAATCCTAAACTTATGGTAAAAAAACTAGGGGAAAATGTTGAGACAAAAAGAAATTATAAGAATCTTCCTGTCCTTGTGTGAGGAAAGAATCTACCTTCAAAACTTATTATTTTGTCTCTAGTAGAGTTTGATGTTATTTTGGGTATGGATTGGGTTTCTGTTTGTCATGATAAGATTGACTACAGAGCTAAATATGTTTCTTTTCAGAAAGATTTTCAGTTTGTGTACAAGAATGGACCCTTAATTTTGATAACATATCAACAAGATGAGAAACTAGTAAAATATGGAAATGAATTTTACCTTTCACATACTATTGAAAAAAGGAACTATTCATATTAATGATGTTCTAGTGGTAAATGAGTATCTTGATGTTTTTCCTGATGAGTTGCTAGGTATTATACCTAATCATGAAGTTGAATTTACTATTGACTTAGTTCTTAATGCTAATCCAATCTTAAAACCCCCTTATCAAATGAATAAAATTGAAATTTTAGAGTTAAATAAACAATTGCTGGAGTTATTAGATAAAGGTTTCATTCGACCTAGAACATCACCATGGGGTGCTACTATCTTGTTTGTTAAAAAGAAAGATGGTTCAATGAGACTTTGCATTGATTATAGAGCAATTAATAACATCATTATTAAGAACAAGTATCCTTTTCCTCATATCGATGATTTGTTTGATCATCTCCAAGGAGATCAGTATTTTACGAAGATTGAATTGAGGTTGGGGTACCATCAGTTGAAAGTAAAGGAATAAGACACTCCAAAGACCACGTTTCGTACTAGATATAGCCATTATGAATTTTTAGTTATGCCTTTTGGTTTAACCATTGCACCTGCTATATTCAGGAATACTATAAATATAATTTTATGTGAGTTCTTGGATAAGTTTTTGGTTTTCTTCATTGATGATATTTTGGTTTATTCTAAAAGTAAATAGGATCATTAAAGTCATTTAAGGGTTTTCTTGCAAAACTTAAAAGAAAATAAACTATTTGGTAAATTCAGTAAGTATGAGTTTTGGTTACAAAAATTTTCTTTCCTTGGTCACATTGTTTAAAAAAATGGCATAACCATTGATCCTTATAAAACAAAAGTTGTTGAAGAATGGCCAAGACCTAAAAATATAACTGAGATTTGTAGTTTTCTTGGTTTTAAAGGTTATTACTGAAGGTTTGTTCAGAATATTTCACGGTTATCTATCCAACTAACTAAGTTAACTCGAAAGGGTGTTAAGTTCATTTGGAAAAAAGAATGTGATGATTATTTTGAAGAATTTAATAGAAGATTGGTAAATGCTCCAGTTTTGGCACTACCTTAGAGAAATGGTGATTTTTTTATAGTGATGCTTTGTTGAAAGAAATTGGATGTGTCCTTATGCAGAATGATCAGGTAATTGCTTATACTTCACGTCAGTTGTATGGAGTAAAATGCGAAATATATACTAACCACAAAAGTTTGAAGTATATATTCACTCAGAAATAATTGAACATGAGACAGAGTAGGTGGTTGGAATTAATCAAGGATTATAATTACATGATCCATTACCATCTGGGAAAAGAAAATAAAGTGGCTGATGCTTTGAGTTGAAAAAGTAATGCTTCAGTAACCATTCTACATTTGGAATGAGATCCTTTGGTTTTTGATTTGATAAAATTTGGCATAGAAGTTGTTGGTGAAAAAAATTCCTCTGTTTTGTTTTAGGTGTCAGTGAGATCAACTCTATCAGACAGAATTAAGAAAGCACAGAAGGAAGAAAGTGAGTTGAAAAAAAGGTAGAGTTGGTTCAGATGGGTAAGTTACCTGATTTTGACATTGATAATTATTGTATTTTGAGATTTGGGAAGATATTATGCATGCATTGTGATTCACAGTTGAAGAATGAGTTGTTATGTGAAGCTCATACTTCTCTTTTTTCAGTTCATCTTGGAAGTACTAAAATGTACAAAGATATTTGGGAGTATTACTAGTGGGATGGAATGAAAAGTGATGTTGTTGACTTTACTATGAGGTGTTTGACTTGTCAGTAGGTTAAAGAAGAACATCAGTTATTTAAAGGGATGCTTCAGTATTTACTGGTTCCAGAGTGGAAATGGGAAAATATATCCATGGACTACATTGTGGGATTACTGAAGACATCTTGAGTTAATAATGAAATCTGGGTTATTGTTTATCCATTGACTAAATTTGCTCATTTTCTTCCTATTCGAGATACTTTGTCTCTAGATAAACTTTCTTGGTTGTATGTTAATGAGATAGTCAGGTTGTATGGTGTTCCCTTCTCCATTGTATTTGATCATGATCCCAGGTTTACTTCTAAATTTTGGAAAGACCTTTAGAATTCGTTGGGTACTGAATTAAAATTTAGTACAACTTTTCATCCACAATCAGATGGGCAGTTTGAATGAACAATTCATACCTTAGAGGATATATTACGTGCTTCTTCACTGGATTACCCGGGAAGTTGGGAACACCATATTTCTTTGGTTGAATTTTTTTATAATAATAGTTTTCATTCCAGTATATAGATGGAGCCATTTGAGGAATTATATGGAAAGTGTTGTCGAACTCCAGCTTTTTGGGATGAATTTGGTGAAAGGAAGCTGATGGGACCAAAATTGGTAGAAGAGATGGCATAAAAGGTTCAGTTGATTCAGAAGCACATGAGAACAACTCCGAGCAGGAATAAAATTTATGCGGATAATCAGAGGATGGATCTTTCTTTTGGGGTAGGTGATCATATCTTTCTCAATTTTTCTCCATGGAAAAGTGTGATACATTTTGGTAAGAAGGGAAAGTTGAGTCTGAGGTTCATTGGAACTTATGAAATTTTAGAGAAAGTTGGATCAGTTTCGTACAAAGTGGCTTTACATCCATGTTTTTCCTAGGTACAATTTTTTTTCATGTTTCAATGTTGAGAAAGTATATGCCAGATTTATATCATGTTTTAAGTCCAGAGGTAGTTCAGTTGGAAGAGAATCTCTCTTATGAGGAAAAACCAGTCCAGATTCTTGACCATAAAGAGAAAGTATCGTGGAATAAGATAATTCACCAGGTTAAGGTTTTGTGAAATAACCATATGGTTGAAGAGGCAATGTGGGAATCTGAAAATGTTATGAGGGATAAATACACCCATTTATTTAATAGGTGAATAAAATTGTGAGGACACAGTTTCCAAAAGGGGGAAGGATGTAACATCCTAGGTAAATAAAAAATTAATACATTTTCATTTTAATTAATATTTTTGAATTAAATATTACTTTTAATTTAAAGGGGTTTCTATGTTTGATGGTATACGTAATACACAACAATGAGTTTCTTTGAAATATTATGTTGCACACTAATAATATAATATTATTATTTTAAATGGTTGTTAACACCTAGCCATTGTATTGGTGGGAATGAATAGAACTAACTACAATATTATTATCATGTTTGTTAAATGATTTTACATTTATCCAATAAAATCTAAATGCTTAAAATGTGAATGAATCTAATTTTAAACATAATTTAATTTAAAAGGTTGATTTACCACCTTTTGATGGTGAACCCTCTTTAAATATAGTTTTTGTCACTTTTATATGTTATATTTGACCAAAAAAAATTCTTCTTTAGAATCAAGACATCAAAATTCACTTTGGGTAAAATTTAGGTATTTTTATGATAAAATTCTATTTTTAATAAAAAGTGAAAAATACAATTTTTTAATTCAAAACTAAATTTTAATCTAATTTATTTTTAAGGATAGATTATATTTTTAATTGGTTTTAAAGTGTAATTAGATTATATTTTTATTATTTAATTCAATGTTGGTCATTGGAATTAATTTCACTTTGAAATTGGACATAAACAAGTGTCAATATTTTGATAGTTAATATTTCTTAAAAACATGTTTTTTGTTTTGACAAGAGAAATTAATTTTAAACTAATTAATCCTAATTCTATGTTTTGAATTTGGTAAAATAGAAATCATTTTTGAATTCAGAATATCAAATATAGCTTATTCTGAATTTTTGGTATTTTTCTGAGAAACTTCAATTTTTGATGAATAGTGAAACCACTAAGTATTAGTTAAAAAATAACTTTTTCATTTAAATGAAATTTTACCACTTATGTGAATTGAATTTTTAAAATTTGACATACATGGTTGTTATTAATAAGTAAATTTTGGTTCAATAAGATGAAAATATTTTTTGGTAAATAGTAACTTTTGACTTTTATTTACCACAGTTAAAGGTAAATAGGGTAATTCAAGGTAAAAAAAATATCATAATAATAAAAAATTACCTTAACACTTGTACTAACCTTATTGTATGAGTCATTTCAGACCATTATCATCCATGGGTCTATTTGGGGACCCCATGGAGTTACTTAAGAGTGATAATGACACTTTATTTTAATTAACTTAAAGTAAAGGAAAAAATGACACAAACAAATATCTTTTGGTATATTAATTTTCACATATGGTTATATAAGTTATATTTTAGACTAAAAATATTCATTGGAAATAAAAAAATATTTTCTATATCATGGTATTTGTTTATAATTTTTAGACATCAAATAAATAAAATTATTTATGACATCATAATGATGCAGTGTTTACCTCATTAATAAATGATTTAAATAAATAATATTATAAAGATTAAAAAAATATCAAAAACCCATCCAATTATTATTTTATGATTTTATTTTGACCATGAGTCATCTTATCTTTGACTTTAATTAGTTTTGGACCTATATAAACCGAAAATAATTATATAATAAAATAATATTTTCACACTTTCCTAAAGAGCCCCTCCTCCCCTTTATAAAAATCCCTCACCTCTAACCCATTAATAACACATCTAAATCCAATTGTCTTGTCCAAAATATAACCAAATAATCTCTAAATATCCCTATCTTCCACCTATAATCTTTAACATAGGCAAAAGGCACTTCAAGAAGTCCTTTTGGTTCAAACCAAAGAGAGTTACCCGATTTAAAGGTAACATCTTCTCTTAAGTTCTTTTGTTTTATTTTCCTTCTCCAACCACCTATTTTTATTATTATTTTATTTTATAAATAAACAGGTATCATAAATATATTAGGTTGTTTTTATAAGAATTATTTGAACTGCACTTACACACACATCCATCTAATGGGTAAAGAACATACTGTTTCTATGGACGATGAAATACTGCCTCACGAAATGATGATTGTTCAAATATCTCTAACTGCCTCTCATGGTGGCCATTATGATGGAACCATATTTATATATGATATATATTATGTTTATTTTTTCTTTATGCATCTTTATTTCCCATTTATATCATACCATTATGCTTTCCATTATGAGTAAACGTGATAATTTCATTTGAGGAAGTGCAGACTACCACTCCATCAAAGTGATATGATTTGTTCATTCCAAACATAGAACATATAAAGGATGGAGTTAATGAGATTATATATATGATATTATACTGTAATTATAATATACCTATGTATCATTATGTTTTCATTTCATTAAATATGAAATAGAAATGAAAGTAGCGTTCCTGAGTACGTATGGATTACCGTCTCCATGAACCTTGCATCTCATTTCTTACCTCCAAATGTTATGTACTATTATAAATACATATATATAATAGATATATAAGATATATATGATATATAAATCATTAATATCATTATGGAGATAATGGAATTTTGACCACATATACAACTTGTAAATATAAGAAGTTCATTTTTGACTCAAGTACCAAATATCGACAAAACAACCGTTATTAACTTAAATGATTTCATAATGTTTATAACATGGTAATAAGTGATTTAAAAGAAATTATAAACTTTAAAAAGGTTCTTAAGCAAGTATAAATTATGTTTAGTTTATTATTCAATATATTAAAGAACGAATGGGTCAAGTAGGACATGAGGTAAGTGACTTTGTCTCAATTTCCTTTCATTGAGGCATATTTTGTTTTATACAAAAATTTATTTTATATGGTGTATAAACCACTTTGACTTTTAATTTTATTCAAAATGAATCTTTTCTCCACTAATCGTTTTACTAAATGACAAAAAATAATGTTTCTTTTAACGTACGCGGTGACAACGACCTTTCTGCCGCTGTGAGTATTATTTGATCTTTGGCTTCCTTAACAAACTGCAATGTTTTTAAAAGGAAAATAAACACCATATACTTTTACACGTATTTTGGTATTGAAATGGTTTTGATAATGGATTTTTTATGTAAATATATTTAAATGATATATTATGATTGGAATATGGAAATGTTATCTTTCCTTTATGCTTGTTTTATGTGTTATGAATATGTTATGGTTCTTGGGCATTGTTTAAGTATACGGGTGGTTACGTGATAAACCTAGGGTGAGTGAGCCCAAGATAGCTCTCCAATGAATTGGGTAATATGACATAGGTAAACGTGAATGTTTCTCCTAAGATATTTAGGGAATATACTGTGATGGGTATTCCAAATGTAACTCCCTACGTATCTATGATAACTAAAATGTAAGTATGATATAGATGACACATGTTACCTTTATGATTTATGTTTTCTATGTGTGATTCATAAATATTATGATTTTATGAGGTATATTAAAGATATTTTGTTATGTATGTAATGATGAACTATTTTTTTCTTTTTTTTATAACCCTTACTGATCTTTTTATGCTCATCATAAGTTTCAAAATGTTTTTCACAGGACTGAAAAATGAATTGGGTCAAGGATGGGATCAAGGAAAAGTCATGCTGTCTAAAACATGGAACTAGAAATGACTCTTTTTTGAAGAGTTTTTATTTTGTGAAAAAATGGGAACTGAGTAGAAGTGTCTACTTTGTAACTTTTGAGATGTAATGTAATAGTTATGACCTAATTCTCTAAAACTCTAAACCTGAAAGGATCCTCAATGTGAATTATTCATTTAATTTAAAATTATGTAATTTTTTAAGGTTGAGTCCTTATAATATTAATGAAATATTTATCATTATTAAAATATAATATATCATTTTTGTTCTTACACTTCCACTCAAAAAAAATGATAACATCGTTCGTGCGTACGTGTGAATTATAACTTCCACAAAGTGATGTGATTACTTTTTCATCACCAAGTCAAATGGATGATATATATAAGTGTAATTAAATGATTATAATGATATAATTATATTATTATGATTATTTAAAGATAAATTTATAAATTTATTATTTTCATAATGATCATTGAAAAATGGAAACGTTACTCATGCATACGTACGACTTACTGTCTCCATGATTGTAATGTAGTTTATTTTTCATATCCATATTTAATGAATGGATTTAAAAGTATTATTTATGTATAATAGTGATAATTATTTCCTTATTCATATTCTAGAGATTACAGAATAATAAAAACTTTTTATTTTGACATTATACCTAATAAATTTTGGACTCAAGTACCGAATATCATCAAAATATCCGATATAAACTTAAATAATTAAGTAATTGTTTTAACATGATAATAAGTAATATAAAAGGAATAATAAAAATTAAAAAGTTTCTTAATAAAGTAAAAAATTAACCTGATTTTATTATTTAGGAAGATAAATATTTTACGTGATGAGTCAGACTCAAGTTAAGGGACTTTCTTTTAAAAATCCTCTTTTAAAGTTACTCTTTAAACTATTTTCACAAAATTATAAGGGAATGTTTTTTAACATATAGGAAATGAAAATAATTTCTTGATTTAATGGAACTTTAATGTTTTGAATCTTATTTTATATTCTTACAATTTTATTTTCAAATAAAATGTTTTCAATTATTAGTGCGCATATTTGTAAAAATGAAAAGATATTTCAAAAATAGAAAAGTTATTTTCTCAAGAATATTTCTTTTATGAAAGTTTTATAAATTATGTTTATGTTATGTTTTTTAGGTATTTTTTATGAGTATAGGTGGTTTTATTATAAACCAATTGTGGGTGAGCTCATTATAGATCTCTAATGAATTGGGTAAAGGGGTGGAGTTAACTGAAAGAGTTTTTTCATATGATATTAAGGCAATATACTATGGTGGTTATTCCAAATTTAATAATGAAGGTTAATCCATATGTAGCTATGAGATATACAATAAACATAATAATGATATGAAAATAATTCCACAGGTTACCTTTATGATTTCTATTTTCTATGGATTTCATAGGAAACTTGTGATTTCATAGGGTAAGCTAAGGAGTTTATGTTTTATGGGTGAAAATTATAAATTTATCAAAATATTTTCATGGGTTTATAAGTATTCAAAGAATAACAGTTTATTTATTTCTTTTTTATATCCCTTACTGAGATTTTTATGCTCATACGTTGTTTATTTTTTTTTCACAGGGTATAAGAATGGTAAATAGAAAAGAGGAAGTCAAGTTCAAAGTGTTGAAGAATTTTCATGAAAAATAAATAATGTTTTATTTTAAAAGTTTTATATTACAGAAAAATAGATACTATTTTATTAGTATAATTTTTTTGAATATGGGATTTTATGTATGAATTATGACCAAATTTTCTAAAACTCTAAACTAAAAAGATTCTTTTAATTGTAAGAAAGTGTATTATAATTAAAAGACACTAAATATGTAATGTTTAAGGTTGAGTCCTTATATTTGGTATCAAATGATGGTTTATAAAACTTTATAGATTAGGATTTTTTCTTAAGAGTTACAGATATCAGTTTGGTTTTATAATTTTTTGGGTGTTCATACGTTTAGTTTCTTAAATAACCCTTTTGAGTCTTTAAGTAATGAAATTTTAAGGATAATAATGGGATCTTTAGAGACATTCATTTTTGAGATAATTATGGGTTACTATATTTTGGGATGCAAAATGAAAGGTATTGGATTAAATTAGATGTTAAAAAATATTAAGTTTGTTTTTGAGGTTGTTTCTAAAATTTATATAACTTTATGAGGATTATATTAATATATTTTTAGAAAAAGGAAAATCCTCAGGATGTGTGAAAACCCATCATGTACAACTAGGACACAAGAATTGAATAAACAACCGAAGGGAGACAAGTGTGCATCACCTACCACTGAACTATGTAAAGTCTTGATTAGTATGAATTTTTATTTTTAGTTAAACTATTTGATGGATAAAGAATAATTTGATTTTGGTAACATATGTTTTATCAAATATAATTCCATGGGATTGGAAAATGATTTTGTGATTAATATATTTATGTTATTTTGGAAGGCATTCACTGTTTTAGGAATCCTATAAGATTAAGGTAAACTAACTATTATGGGATCTTATTTTATGAATAATGTTTGAATTTTAATTTGGAGGAAAATATTATTTTATTGTGGATTTATTGTGATTTATAAAAATTACTAGCATATCTTAGTGATTATATGATTTGGGTATATGCATTATGGAGTGAGACTTTAAGAGTCAATGATGTATTTTGGAGATAAATGTTAAAATTTATCTTGGAATATTATGTAATAAAATCTTTTTGATTGTTGGGTTTCAATATTAGTATAGATTATTTTTTAGAATTTTAAGGATAGTTGAATGATCTATGTTTGAATATGGGTATTACTGTTTAATTTTCGATATTAAAAGTATATTCTCTTCATATAAAGATTAATTTTTTTAGAGAATTATGTTATATTATACTAACCTTTTTGGGATGGTTAATTTTTAAATATAGTATGAATATATTGTTATATTTTTATGTATTATGTGATTCATTAGAAGTTTATTCTAGGGATTTGGTCATGAAAAATTCATCTTGAATATCCATCATTTAAAGAAAAGATTATATTTTGGTGGAAATTGATTAATGGATGAAACTTTAATATTCATATAAGTATGTTTAATTATGATCTTAATCAAATATTTAAATTAATTCCTCAACTATATTAAAGTGTTATTGAAATAAAAACATTATCTTTTTTACTTTTCTTATTGGGAAATCAATTTCCTTTTAACCCATAAAAGATTTACATTTTTGTGATGGATAAATTTTTAATGAGAATATTATCTATCACTCTATATAAAAACATGATAGTTATTTTTCTTATATTTCCATGTTCTCTTATATGTAAATCTAGTATGTGATATCTTAGGTGACCTTCATACTTTACTTTCTCTATTTTCAAATGGAAGTTTTATAGACCCTTGTTTTTGAAGTGGGATTTTAACAAAGGTATTTTCAAAATTCAAACCCCTAGTTTTAAATCACAAGTTAAAATAGAGAGGATGAAAATTATTATGGGGGGGGGGGGGTGGAATGTAATATAAAAAGTTTTAAAAAATGAAATATTATGTTAGATAGCATACAAAAATGCGTCACATCAATCTTAAATGAACAATTAAATATTATTATTTAAATGGTATCGTTATAACCAAGCTGTTTGAATGATGGTTATGAACATGATTAACTGAATTATAAAAATATGGTTAAAAAATGTAAATATATTTAATTCGTTGGTGAAAAATTAATTATAAAATAAAATAAAATAAAACCCTTTTTAATATAAAAGGAAATGTTTCTCTCAAAAAATATTTAAATGTGAACCATTTTGTTTTGCACTAATAAATAAACAAATAACTCTTATTAGATTATATTAATGATATATATATATATATATATATAATATCCAATATAATGTTTAATATTAATCCTATGTGTTTTTTAGATATTATATGAGAACAAATCCAATTTTTGTATAAAAGATGTATTTTTCTAAAAAGATAGTTTTGTTGACTTTTAAAGGTAGAATTATTTTAAAAATAAATTTTGATACTATTATTAATTATATTTGAAAAATAAACTTCATATTATAAATATTAATATAAAAATTACTTTCTTTGAATTTTTGGTATTTTTTAGATAAGTTACATTTTTTGATGAATAGTGAAAATAATGCATTTTAATTGAAAACCCACTTTTTGTCTAAATAATTTATAATGAAAAATTACATTTTAAATTGGTTTTAAGGTAAAATTAGATCAATAATTTATATATTAATTAATTTAAGGTCATTGTAATAAATATATTATTTAAATTAGATATAAAAACTTTGTGAACTTTTGAACGTTTTCAACTTAAAAATCCCTTATTTCACCCTATATACAGGATTAATTTTAAATTAATTTTATCCAAATATGTGTTTTTAATTATAAAAAATAGATTCCATAATTTAAATAAGAGTGTAAAAATTTAGTAAACAGTCCTCTTATTTTTAGACAATATGAATAGTAAACTTATTAATTTTATTATCACAATTAACGGTAAATCAAGTAATTACGTGTAAAAATAACATTATAAATATTATATAATGACCCTATAATGTGTCCATTTTTTATTTTATGAGTATATTTCGTCCTTAATAATTATAGGATCAATTATATGACCATTTACATCTTTTAAATGATATTATAACCTTTATAATAATTAATTCAAAGAAGAGTCAAACTTGACACACTCTTATTTTTAACAAGTGAAATATTTTTAATATGGGGTAATATAGTGGATATGTTTGACTATAAATATTATTTTGAAATATAATATATTTATATTTAACACGAGAACTTATTTTTAATTTTCAGTGAAGAAATAATTACCTTAAATAGTTACACAAAGATGATACAATAATTATTTAATTAATGAAAATATCAAATAAATGATAATAGAAATATTAAAATAAATATTATTTTAGATAATTAGTATCATAAAATATTTTTATAGATTACTTTAACATATTAGGGATGTTTTAAGAGAGTGTTTTTGAATATATCTTTTTGTTATGATATTTTAAAAAGGCAAGTAATGAATAGTGGAAAAATTGACATTAATGATAATTTAAAATAAATAATATTTTATTAAATGATATAAAATTCATAAAAAACTAAACTTTGGCACAAATATTGGGATAATTTTTAAAATTTCACTCATGATTAATTTATGTCACTTTTTTCATTTTATAGTTACTATATTAACCATTAAAGAGTAAAAATTCAAGTTGTCATGGTAAGAGTTAAAGGGGTTAAAATTAGGATTAAAGCCAAATGATAAGGATTAAAAAAAATTAAACATATTAATAAATTTTATTTAATGAAATTATTTAGGCCCATAATATTACATATTCAAAATAAATCAGTTTTGATCCATTTTTAATATAAAATTAATTTATGTTAATTTAATATTGGATGAATTCCAAGAGTTTTCCCTCTCTTATAAAGGGGAACCTCTTATTATCTATTATTAACACTTAAAAACCTATATTGGTTAGAAAATATTTGACAAAATACCTTCTTATAATCCATAAAATGATTCTATATCTTTTATTTTGTTCATAACACCACTCTTAGTGGCCTTAAGGTGTTAAGTAAATGATATTTTCCGAAGAAAATGTATCATTTTTAATTAAGTGTTTCTCTTTAGTTTCTTCTTCCAACTACATAAAATCTTCTTAAAATATGATGAAATAATAAATAATTCATCATAAATATACTAATATGTTATTATTTTAATATCATAACCTAAATCCATCTCCACTTCCATCAAATGGGAAATGAAGTTATCATTTGTGTGTAAAACAGACTACCACATCGCGAACAAATGAAATTCATTTTCCATAACTATCTCTCATAATAGTCATAATTATGTAATTAACGTTTATATATGATTTTAATGACATATTTATCATTATTAAAATATAATATATAATTGTTTTCTTACATTTACATGTACAGAAAAATGATAATGTCATTCATGCGTACATGTGAATTATCACCTCCACAAAGCGATGTGATTCATTTTTCATAATAACATCACATGAATGATATATATAAATATATATAAATTTTTAATATGATATTATTTATATTATTATAATTATATATAGGTAAAATTATACTCACATTCTTTTCATAATGATCATTGAATAATGGAAATGTTACTCAAGCGTACGTATGACCTACCATCTCTATGATTGTAACACATTTTATTTTTTATATCCATATTTAATGGATGGATTTAAAATTATTATTGATGTATAAAATTTATAATTATGTAATTATTATTATTCTTACGATGATGGAATAATGACCAATTTTACTTTTACATCAAACCAAATTCATTTTGGACTCAAGTATCGAATATCGTCAAAATATCCGACTTGAACATAGATAATTAAGTAATTGTTATTTCATGATAATAAGTAATATATAAGGAATAATAAAATTTAAAATGGTTATAAATAAAGTTAATAATTAACTTAATTTTTTTTATACAAGTATATAAATATTTTACATGATGAGTCAGACTCAAGGTAAGAGAATTTATTTTAAAAATCCTCTTTTAAAGGTACTCTTTAAACTATTATTAAAAAAGAATAAATGAATGTTTTTTAACATATAAAACATGAATGCAATTTCTATATTTCATTTTACTTTATTGTTTTTAATCTGACTTTACATGTTTACAATTTTATTTCCAAATAAATGTTTTTCAATTATGAGTGTGCGACTTTGTAAAAATGAAAAGAGATTTCAAAAATTGAATTTTTTTCTCAATAATGTTTCTTTTATAAAATATTCATGTGTTATGTTTATGTTATGGTTATTGGGAATTATTTATGAGTATGGGTATATTCATGATAAAATGAGGGTGGGTGAGACTACTATAGCACTCCAATGCATTGGACAAAGTGACAGAGTTAACTCGTAGGGTTTTTACTAAGAGATTAAGAGAATATATTGCAGTGGTTATTATAAATGAAACCATGAAGGTTACTCCCTAAATAGTTGTGAGATCTATAGTAAATTTAATATTGATATGGAAATTATTCCATAAGTTTTCTTTATGATTTATATTTTCTATAAATTTTACAGTACACTTATGATTTCATAGGGTATGCTAAACTATTTATGTTTTATGGGAGAAAATTATAACTTTGTGAAAATATTTTTATGGGTTTATATGTATTCTTGGAATAACAGGTTCATTATTTATTTTTATATCCATTATTGATTTTTTTTTCTCATCCCATGTTTTAAAATGTTTTTCATATGGTATAAGAATAGGTAAGATAAAGGAGGAATTAAAGATAAATATTATGAATATTTTTCATGAAAAATAAATCATGTTTTTTTAAAAGTTTTATATTATAGAAAAAATGGATACTATTTTAACAATATCCACTTTTTATAAATATGGAATGTTATGTATGAATTATAAAATTATTCTCTAAAACTATAAAATTAAAATAACCTCAGAATTATAAGAAAGTGTATTATAGTTAAAAAACACTATAATATGTAATGTTTAAAGCCAATTCCTTATATAAGTGGATCATGATCAAGAACAAGTATCCTATACCCTGTATTGATGACCTATTTGATCAACTACAGAGAACTCAATAATTTTCCATGATTAAACTTTGTTCTAGATATCATCAATTGAGGGTCAATAAGAAGGATATACCTAATGAATCATTCCATATAATGTATAGAAACTATGAATATATAGTAATTTCATTCAATATTACAAATTCCCCCACTATCTTAATGTTTTTAATGAATAGAGTCTTTATAGATTACCCTGATCAGTTTGGGGTAGTCTTTATAGATTACATTCTTATCTATTAAAATATAAAGTAATCGTATGAAGATCACATTAGAATTATACTAAATACCGTAATAAAGGATAATTATATGAAAAATGTACATAATGTGAATTATGGATACAAAAGGTTTCATTTTTGGGTTATATAATCTCAATATAGGGTATATCAGTAGATCTATCAAAGATAGATGCTAATTAATGTTGGACCACACCAACCATGTTGACTAAGATATATAGTTTTCTTGGTTTACAAAGAAATTATCTACATTTTTTAGAGAATTTCTCATAACTATCTAATCCAATTAACAAGTTAACTCGAAACTGACAGAATTTCCTCTGGATAGATGAATGTGAGGAAAATTTCATAGAACTGAAGATAATATTAGTCAACACACCCATTCTTACATTAACGTATAGCGGAGTAGGGTTTTAAATATATAATGATTCATCCAAGAATAGATTATGATGAATTACTATGGAAAATGATATGGTTATAGCTTATGTATCATCAAATTTGAAGGTTCATGAACAAAATTATCCAAATCATGATTTGGAGTTAGCTATATTAATTTTCTCATTAGATATATGGGGGAATTATCATTATAGAGAGAAGTGTGATATATATACTGATTAAAAAAAATTTAATGTATATATTCACATAGAAGGAGTTAAATATCTTCTATAGGATATGGTTAGAGAATATTTATCATTATAATTGATCAATACATTACCAAATTGGTAAAAAGAATAAGGTGACCGATGAAATAAGTCAAAAGGATCATGCTCTATTATCCATTATTAGGATAAGAAAATATACAATATTTCTTAATTTGAAAAGGATGGATATGTAAATATAGATTAAAGGGGTGAAACATTATCTTCCTCAATTGAATGTTCAACCATCCATCCAAGTGAATATTAAACTGGTGAAAAAGGAATATTTAGAGATAAAAAAGATGGATATAAGTATTTTCATGTTTAACCTTGATCATGATGGAATGATAAGGTTCATGAACCATTATGTGTTCTGTATATACCAGATTTGAATAAGGAGTAGTTAGATGATGATCATAGTTCTTCATTATCTATTAATATTGGTATTATAAATATGCATAGTGATTTGAAAGAGTATTTATGGTGGGATAACATAAAGATATATATCCTAGAGTTTGTATCTTAGTGCTTGGTATGAAATATATTAAAGATGAGAAAAAAAATTCCAAAGGGATGTTAAATCTATGAAACAAGACCACTCACCTAGTAAAATTTTTTAGGTGAAACCAATAGTTTTAGAAATCTATATGAGAACATGAGGATAGGTTGAGGAAAAAGTTTCCTAATTTTTTCGAGTAACATAAATCTTGGGAAAAAAATAATTTTATGGGGGGGGGGGGTTAATGTAACACCTCAAGTTTTTATGAATTATTATTTTTTGAATAAAATAAATTTCAACGATAGCTTGAATTACATGTAAAACTAAGTTTTATGGAACCACAATAAATAATTAATATTATTATTTAAATAATAAAATTATTTCATATCTATAAAAGTTGGTAAAAATAATATTAATAACTAAATTTTAAATATTATGCATAATGGTTGTATATAAATAATCATATTTATAAAAATACTTAATTTTTAGTAAAGTCTTTATATATTTCAGAAATACTATTTTCTCAAAAAAATATTTTTTAAATTTTTAATGAAAATAAAATTATTTTTTTACACTTTTAGAAAATTAATTTGATAAAATAAACATAATTTTTTTATATCAAAACTTCAAAATTATCTTAGGGTAAAATTTTTATATTTTTTGAAAGATTTATTTTTCAATGAATAGTGAAAATACTAATTTTTATTGAAAAATAAATTTTCATTTAAAGAACTTATGAAGTTAATTTTTATTAAAAATTGGGTTTAGAGAAAAATAATATCAATTATATATCAATTAATAAAATTTATATCATTATAATAATTTTCATAATGAATTTGATATAAAAATATTGAAACTTTTCAAAATTTTATCTTTGTAAACTCGCTTTATCGCCCCGTATGTGGGATTAATTTTAAATTTAATTTGTCCTTTTGTAAGAATGTAATTTGGAAAAATTGATTAAATATTTTGTATCAGAATAGTTTATATTATCTAATAATTTTAACTTAATTTTTTACCATAATGAATAGTAAAAGAACTATTTACCGCGGTTAAGGTAAAAATGGTTTTACCGGGGGTTAAAATAAGAAGATATGGGTTAAATATGACCCAAATATTTTCCAACACCAATTTATTTAATATTTTTGATCTTATAAGTTTATTTATATATAATTTTCCATTTGTGTTTCTTGATGCATGTGAAAAACTTGGTTAAACCTTTTTCTTTTCAAAAATTACAAGTATACCACTCACCTCACTTATAAATGGATATCCCCTCTCCTCTCCTATTCACACTTTCAAAACTATTTTTTTCATATAATACCAACCTAAAAATATTCCTTAATTACCACCACACATATTAGAAGTGTAGGCTTTTTTAGGATTCCAATCTATGAAGGATTTGGTGAAAACCTAGGGTAGTTACCCAAAGAAGCGGTAATATTATTCAAAGAGTGTTTTTATTTTATTTCTTCCTCCAAATCATTAAATTATTATTAATACATTCTAATATAACATCCTTATTATATTAAATATATTTAGTTATTTATTTTTTAATGTTATTACATAAAACATCTCCACTCCCATCAAATGGGATAAGAAATCATCATTCGTGTGTACAACGGACTACCGCCTCGCGAATCGATGTAATTCATTTTACATCACCATCTCTCATGGATAAATATACTGAGGGATTAGATATTTATATATGATTTATATAATATTATTATAAATATGGAATTATTATACACATATACCTCTCTACCTTCCATTCCATGGGAATATGACAACGTTGCTTGTGTGTAGGTCAGACTACCTCCTCACAAAGCGATGTGATTCATTAATTCTTTACATAGAGGATAATAAGGATATTTTTACTAAATATAGGTAATATATATGACATATAAAGATTATTTAATGATAATATATTATTTACCTTTCTTTATTTCAATCTTTCGAGAAAATGGAAACAACGTTCATGCGTACCTACGACCTACCATCTCCTTGAACAATGCATTTAATTTTCTATATATAACTTTTATGGATAAATGTAATTGAATTTATAATGCATATATATGATATTTAAATTATTTTTAACATTCTTTAGATTTAAACATGATCAATTAAATAGGATCAAATAAATATCTAATCAAAACTTACACAAAAAAATACTTATTGCTCGAAATGTGAAATTAACATGGAATTGTTAACAAATGGGTAATAAAAGGTCATAATTAAATAATATATGGTATGATATATATACATATATATTTATGGTTATTTAATACATTTATAATAAAATTATATTTTTTATATTGGAGATTTGAATGAGTATGAAGGAAGTCAATACTTAAAGTAAGGAATTTTTGTCTCAATTTTCCTTTTTTGAGACATATGTTATGATATGCACCAATCATATTTTATGAGGTGTATATACAGGCCCATTGAAATTTAATATCCATAATTTATTTACTATAATGATATTATATATTCTATTTAATTTTATTCATTCATGGGGCTTATGATTCATAATTACCAAAGTGTAAGTGTTTTATGTTACAATCTCATCATTTATCAGGATTGCTCATGATTATGCTTCTAGTGATGAAATATTAAGATATATTTATCAAGAAACTCATTAATTTTATTATTATATGGTTAGTTATGGATAAAACATATTTTCCCTTAATTTTCTACTCTTTATGTACTTAATAGTTTAAAATTATGTTTTTAAGAAAGATAGTCTTTAATTATCTCTTTGGCCGATAACCATTTTTCATTCAAAATATTATTTTCTAAAAATTTTATCAAAAAAACATTTTTTACATTCTTAAAAATATTTATTAAATAATTTTTTACCCATTTATGATTTTTTTTGAAGGTAAACATCTTATCGTTTTTCAAACAAGGCCAGTTTGTATTTTACCAAAAATGTGAATGGAATCTTTATTTTAACATGTACAACTTGAATAAACATTCCCAACATCATGAACATTATTTTATTTAAAAATTAATTTATAATTTTTCAAGTTTATTTTCAAAGAAAATTATTTATAAAATATTTTATGAATTTTTAATTGTAAAAATAAAATTTTCAAAGTACAGATATTTTGCTCAAGAAATGTTCCAAGTGAATTTTATTTCAAAATCATTTTCCATGTCAGATGAAATATTTTTATGTAACTAATGATTTTATAGGGAGATGATCCAATGATAATATTCTTATTCTTTCTCTAAATTGATTTTTTTTATCATGAAAAAATATTTATGAAGCCTATTTCTATTCCACAGGTTATACCATGATAAAATACTTATGAGACCCGCTTCCTTTTTCATGGGTTACATTGTGATGAAATGATGAAATGACTATGAAAACTGTTTATTTTCCATAGGTCATGTTATGATGAAATTTTTATGAAACTAATTTCCTTTCATGGGTTCTGATATGATGAATATTTTATGAACTTATGGCACACTTTTGTATGATTTTTATTATGTGACAGGTTGGAAATATATCTTCATTTAATGCATTGGGTAAAGATTGATATCTCATGCGATAAAAAGTAATAGAATAGGGAGTGAACCCAGTTCATTAAGAAACTTTGTCCAATATGATAATCTTTGGAGTGAACCATGAGTATTGCAATGGTTTGGGAAGTGAACCTATTCAACTATGATAGTCTTAGAAATAAGCCTTAAACTACCAAGGAAATGATTTTCAATGCTTATGTGTATTCCTTAAATCTATGTATTATTCCAATGTTATGTTCTCATAGATATTTTTCTTTGATTCCATTATGATTCATGTCTTATGAACTACCATGATTTTTTCCATGGCTCAAGATTATGATCTATGATATACAAGTTATGGTTTTAAAATGTTATTATCATGTTCCCATACCCCTATGCTCGTGGTATGTTGATGTCTCCCTTATTTACCCTTTCTAAGCATCTGAGATCACCCTTTATTATGTTTCTTTTCCCTAGGTTATGATAAAGTATATTATGTATGATATGTTTAATATGGGTTATAGTTTTTAAGAACTTAGTGGGAGATGACATAGCTCACTTATGGACTAGTTGTTTATGTTTACATGTTTACAAAGAAACAAGACCTAAATGATTTTTGGAATGGATCATCATGTTATGTAATGAATATTAATTGATTAAGATGTGATATTTATCTATTAGAAGTTTGTGTCTTTATAAAAATAATTTATTTTTAGAATATATCCTATGGTTAAAGGATGATATCTTCTATACAAGTATTCACTTTACTATTTCAGTGGATATATGTGTTTCAAAATCAACCAGGACACAAGAAGGATGTAGTCACCCACATTAGGGGTAAACCTTAAAAAAGTACCATGTTTTGATACTCATGTTTATTTATTACTGTAAATGTGGTTTATTATGTTGGGAATTCATAATAAGATCCATTCAACTTAACTAGTGTAGAGGTAAAAATACTAAGAGAGGCAATTAAAGGAGAAACTAATTCAGTAAAATTGGTTTATAGTAATTCACCCCTTCTTAATGTGACTCTAGAAATCACTCGGCATGTAAAATAGAATCATTATACATGTTTTTACATCTAAATTAATCTAATATATTCTCATAGTTGGGTTTTTATATTATACATGAAGTGAAAATTTAGATAATCTTATGACTTTACTTAAGTAGAGAATAAAGTTTTAACTCCCGGAATCAGAATCTACTAATTTAGTGTTCTGGGTAGGTCCACCAAATGGCCTTAGGAACCCCCCTATACACTAGAATTTTCTAAATAGTAGTTTAGATCTAAGGGTGTATAGTGGAAAGACCATACTCACATATCAAAGTAAAAAAATAAGGGAAAAATAATTCCAATAAAATACAACATCTATATAGAAAATAAAAAATAGCCAATGTCAAAGAATGTTCCAATAACTAATCAAATAAATAACTCATTCTATAAAAATGATTTGTAAAAGAAATTCAGGAAAATATTAAATCAAGAATAAACCATATACATTAGGACCTTAAATAAAAAAAATAAAAAATAGAAAAAACCCTATAACTATTTTTGATTCCTAGATCGGTCCCAATTCCCATGCTCCATCCTAGAAACCAAGAAATAAAAAACCTCAGGAATTTTCTAAACCTAAACCTATTATTCCAGAATGAGAGGTTCTTAGTTATCCAAGTGAAGTGGTAGCCTGAAATGGTTTTTAGTAAAAATCAGTAGGCCACCAATAATGGAATCTATAAAATAACTAGTCTATAAACAGTTCATGCAGAGGTATACAAATAAACTTTTATACAATTATAAATTTAACTATTTGACTGTTAATTATTTAACAATTTAAAAAACTATAAAAATAACCACTGATTTTCATGCTCTGAGGTGACACCCAAAATCAGTCTATACCTTGTTTGGGTAGTACTAGTGATTCTCTAATCATGATATACATCATGACTCAAATGTTTCCTTGGCATACTACCAAGTAAACCATAGTCATAATAATCTGGGGGAATCCAGGGGCCTCAACTGGGCATTCCCTCATAATAAATATTATAGGGAATCCAATGGGATGACCCTTATAATTCCACAAATGCAGTCTAATAGTTTTAACTCAAGGAACTATCCTTGACTTTTAGAATTATGGATTTAATGAAATCCATGTCTTATACCTAAGACATTCCACCCAAATAGATCAAGACAAATATGTAGAGGTCATCCCGTAACATTAAATAAGGTAAACCTACATGAATTCACAAAAATAAATTTATTTCATTAAAAAAATATGATATTACCAAAATATAATTGGGAGATACCCCAAGGTATTCACAATAATTAATATAATAAGAATCCATTATCTTGATTGAGTCATTTCATTGCATCATCCCTCAATGAATCCATGTGTTCCATCACACCATGATATTTATTTGAGTCCCCTAATAAAATCTAGGGACCACTCACGACATTCCACACCATTAAAGTTATTATGGTATACATATATTTTCTCAATGTAATTTCTATAAAATCACTATTATAGTAGAATTTTTTTATTTCCCTTACTACATTCAAGTATTCATCATGTTATTTCACATAATTTTATTTTATAGGAAAACATGTCCCTTAGTTACCATCTAACAATTCTATTTCAATTTACCATTTAATTTCAATTTTACCAAGTTCACATTGTTTACAATAATTATATCAACCCCATTTCACAAAACACAAATCCATTTTTATCTCACACTCATCATTTAACATTTACAAACATGAGATAAAATTAAAATTTCCCTTTAACATTTTAAAACCAAAACAAAATAATTTACAACTCTCATGGTCCACACTTTCTTCGTTATAAAAAAAATTCAACAACCCTTGAATCTCTATTTTTATACATTGATTATTGTAAAATTCCCTTTCATAGTCATAAATAAAAACATTATTTTATATTTAACTACTTAATTTTTTTTCTAATTCAAGCAACCTAAAATATTTTCCCAACCTCATTTCCCATATCAGGAGTCCAATGAATTTATAAATTCCATAATCAAGGTAAATTTTAAAATAAGAACATTCACTTGGATTCACCCTATTTCTTAGGTTCATCACTATTTAAAAGGTGAATCTAACTAAGGTGGGGGAATAATTAAATTATTTTAATTATATCTAGGAAATAGAATAATGAAACCAATATGATGCATGACATAGATACTATACGAAAGACTATGGGTTAAGTCTATAGACCACCTACCTTAATCTTATAAAATCCCACTAATACAATATTGGATATCAATTCAACCTAAAATAAAATAAAATTAAAGTGAAAAATATAAAAAAATAGGGCTTAACATTTTAAAACTAGAGAGAGATCACTTGTGAGTGAGATAACATAAGAATCAAAGGAAGTGGACTGATCTAATCACCTTTAGATTTTAATCACAGATTAAGGAAGAAAAAAAAAGGATTAATGGAGAACTATCATGAATAGAAGAAGGGAGGAAATAGAATCCCATAGATTCCATTGGTCTGTAAGGGTGAAAAAATATTGTGGGGTGGGGATAAGGGTGGTCTTGGTGGAATTATTGGGCTTACCCTAATAAAAAATCAAGGAAGAAGGCCGATAGATACTTCCCGAGTCATTGGATTACCGATGAGCCTAGGTCTAGAGACCTACTATTGTCCAAGGCCACTAGCTAGATAGTATTGCTAAAAAAACATTATACAACACTGAATCCTCCCAAAATCCTTCTGGAATCATCATCAGACTCCTTCAATCCATTAGAATCCTATATTATGGATTGATATATGAGGCTCAATTTTTTTAACCAGTATATACTTCAATAAATGTATGATATTAAAATATACCATACACACAAAAATCCCCCCCTGAGATATTTTTTCACACATCCATAACCTCATAAACATTTTGTTTGTTTCATAAGGGGCCTAGATACCATAAGAGGGGGGGGGGGGGCGATAAATTAGGGTATGTATATTCTCTTTTAAATTATTCCTACCCTAATATATCTTGAACTATTTATTATAAGGGTAACTTTGTTTTCACATAACTATTAATGATAATATTATTATTTTCTTATTTATCTAATGATTATGATTTGGATTTAATTTTGTAAAGAAAGCACACATACACAATAATTTTTACTTGGTTCACCCTCACTAGGCTACATCTTAGGAACATACAATGACGATGTGTCGATTGTACCAAATTCACTAAGGATCACTACTATTAATGATAGTTCATGATAGATCTCATATATACCCATGATCATTTCATTTACAAGGTTTTGGGTTTTCTCACTACATTCCCAAGAGTCACTCTCAATGTCTCTTTCTCTGGCTCACTACTGGTGGAAAGGATCACCGTCTTCCTCTTCCTTTTCTCACTGCTCTTGGAAGGGATTCAAACACATTTTATGGACTTGTAAGTCCCTTTATTATCTCCAATGAATACATCCTTAGTTTTATATAGATGCTCTGTTGAAGTTCTAATTCGATCCAATAAATTAATAAAACTTTACCTCAGATGTACTGGGAATTTCCTTCAGAACAACATTCACGATGCTCACTACCTTCACGGAAGTCAACTTTTGTGAGCTCAAATAGCCTTTAAAGACATTCCTAACCTTCTCTAATATCACTTAGCCTTCACAAAGCACACATTTTCAAAGAACACATCTTTAATGAATCTCAAATATCCTTCATGAAGCTCTTTCCTTTCATGAATCTTAATTATCCTTCACGAATTCCTTTACTTTTTCGATGCTCAGAACATTTAGTTGGCTATCATAGCCTTCACAAACTTCTTGGTATGAAACTCTTTCACAAACCACCTTCACAAACCACCTTAACGATTATTGAACCTTAATATCTTTATTAAGTCTTACTCTTTTTCTAAAGGGGGTAGATGCCTATTTATAGGCGTTTTCTGCTTATTCCAAAACCTTCCATCCAGGTCAACACCATTCTATAGAGATCCCTCTTTTCCACCATAAAGATCCCTTTTTTTGAATCTTCATTGAAATTTTCCATTCATGAATCTTTTCATAATTCGAAATTTTTTTCAAAACCTCTGCACTGCCGTGATACTCCACTCATGATGCTTCTCACATTCTCTGTTCGTGAAGCTCGTCGTTATCGCGTAGACCACCGTTATCTTTCTTTGATCATTCGAGAAACACCATTCACAAATACCATATTCTAAAAACTCATGAATTTTATATATTTTCATAAGACCTTTAAGGAAATCCAATTTTCTTGATGCTTGGACAAAATCAAAATTTTGGATTCCAAAAATTTGGAAAGCACTGAAAAATGACGTCACCTTATGTACACAATTTTCTGTACTACTTATAGGGCATACATTTCTTCTTCTTGTATATTTATCAAAATTACATGTAAAAAATATATATGGACCCCACAAATTACCATGTAAACCCACTTTTTCAACAAACACAATCAACCTAAAAATATTGCAATGTTATGTTGAGGAATTTTTGTCCAACAATCTCCCCCTTTGGGTTTGTTGATAACTCTTCACATTTTGATACCTCATTGAAGCTTCTTCCATGATCAATTACCATTTTATTATTACAATTAAGATATATATAAAATAATTCATCTAGACATACTCTAATTCTACATGATCCATGATCAGTGCGAGAAACAAAGGTATTATACAAAGTTTATCAATGAATCACTTAATTCCAAAACCTATCAACTGATTTCATCACAAACTCCACCTGTCGTGATATATATGCTTTTATCAATCACTTCTAGCATCATCATATTTAAAACTCCCCCTATTAAACTAATCCCCCTATCTGACTTCTTCACATATCACCTTCTCCCTGTGTCTTTGGAAAATAAAATTTCTCCCCTCTATATCCAAAATTTCTCCCCCTTTATCAATGAACCCAAAGGATACTTCATCAATGAACCTGAAGATCACTTAATTTTGGTCGAAAATAGGCTAAAGAAGACATATCAATACATTAGGTAAAAACATGCCATAACTTGGGGAGAGGGGGTCCCATATCCACAATTTCTCAAGTACAAGGAGTCGACTAAACTCCCACAGCCAGTCGATGCCATTCAAATGCTTCTTTGGGTAAGGAATTTGTTAGAATGTCTGCAACCTTCTATTTTGTAGGAACATACTCTAACTTCACAATCCCTTTATCTAACTTCTATTTGATAAAATGATACTTGATTTATATGTTATTTTTACTTGAGTTATGAAATAGATTTTTTCTAAGATTTATAGAACTTGAATTATCTCAATGGATTCTGATTGAAGACTCCAATTCTACTCCAATATCCTCAAGCTGCTATTTCATCCACAATAACTGCATGCTTGCTTGAGTATCCACAACATATTAAGCTTCTATATTACTCTAATAAATGAAATATTATTTATTTATTAGGCAAGAAATACATAAACCACCATGATAGAATGAACCACTCAATGTTGATTTTCTATTATATGCTGAACCGGACCAATCTATATCTGTATATCCCAATAATCCCTTTCGATATTTGTTATTATACATAAAAAAACTACCATTCCCTTGAAATACCAAAGTATTATTTTTTACTATAATCATGTGTATTTACTTGGTATTTCTTTGATACCACACTACTTGACATGTGTAAAAACAATATCCATTTATGTCGCTATCAAGTACAATATGATTTCAATGATATACCAGTATTTAGTGACATTAACTGCTTCACCTTCATCATCCCAGGAAAATTTCATCTGGGTAGCCACTTGAGTTTTTATCTCTTTGTAATTTTCCATTCCAAATATTATAAAATCATCCTTGGGATAATTATATTGAAAAATTAATGTTCCATTTATTCCTTATATTACCTATAAACTAAGGAAAAATTCTAGTTCACCAATCATTGAAATTTCGAACTCACTTTTCATGAATTTAGAAAAATATCTAAACTTCACTTCATATGATCCATCAAAGATTATGTCATTGAGATAAACTATCACCATCATCCATTTATGACTATCATTATTGACATAGAGATTTTAATCAACTCTACCATGCTGAAAATTGAGCTTCTTCAAAAACTAATCGAGCCTTGAATACCATGCTGTTGGTGATTTCTTAAAATCATATAAAGAATTATTCAGCCAATAAACCCTATTCCCATCTTCATAAATGAGAAAACCAACTGGATGATGAATATAAACTTCTTCTTCCCAAAACCCATTCAGAAATGATGACTTGATATCCATCTGTAAAACATTGAACTTTATTTGAACTGCCATGGGAAAGAATAATCAGATTGTCTCTAGCATTGATACAAGTGAAAATGTTTTGTCAATATCAATACCCTATATTTGGGAGTACCTTTTGCACACTAGTCAGGATTTGTTTCAAATTACCGCACCTTATTAATTCATTTTATTGCAAAAGACACATTTATTCCCAATGAAATTCTTATATGTTGTCCTTGAAACAATATATCATTTCTGATTCTTTTCTATACAATAAAGATTTTTGTTCATAGCCTGAACCCAGTTCACATCTCCAACTGCATCCTCCTAATCATCATTAGAAAACTATTTACTATATTGTGGAAGATTCTGATCATTCTATACTATAGTGACATCATTGCTTTCAACTACTTTCCTAGCCTCTTATTGAACCATTTCCCATATTCTCTTAAAGTTTCTTGGTATCCTGAAAACATCCATCTGATACCATATTACTAGAAAAAAATTGATAATCATGAAATACATGAGTTTTGATACTTCTCCCCTCATCAATCTTCATGGTGTAAGACAACATAAACTTTCTTCCTTTATATCCCATTGAGATCATGCATTTGATTAAGAGATAGAATTGACCTCCCATGATATGTACCTCTTCCATTTATTAGTAAAACTATTTAGACCGACAAAAATTCTTCTTCTTCTCCATCATTTATTCTCATGTGGCACTTCATAATGAGCCGTCAACCAAACCACTAAGCCTACTGGGTTAGAACTCGGTGTAAGAACAAGAGATAAATTTAATAACACAATAACTTTCCATTGTTCTCAATTACATCCATACACTTCAAGAATACTTAAACCATTAAACCTATTCAAGGAATTCTTACAGATTAATTATTAAACTCTTGTGACCGATTTGAATTAGTTAAAATTCTGTATAATATCACATCACCATTTTGCATCTTTTGATGCCACTTCCCCTTGAGTCATATCTCCCCTTGAACCAAAAACAATTTAAGAACAGTTAATAGAATTTATACACATATAGAGAGGGGATTCTCTATAATCCTCAAGAAGAGAATTTTGTTTGATTCTGATGGATCAACCCTTTAATAATTTATTATAATGTAATGTACTATTTATGTACCTTTTCTAATTGTCCATAAAAACTCATCTATTTTTTACACAAACCTAAATATTATTTACCCACATTCTAAGTCTTATTCTGATATTTGGGTTCTATGGGTTTTCCCTTTTTCAGAATTTGGGGTTTATACCCACTAGTAGAAATTTCCTTCTTTGAGGCTCTTCTCGAATTCCATTTTTCATGATTCTTTATTTGAGAAGGAATCTCTCCACTGGTATTCTACTCTTTATTCTTCTCCCATTAGAAGTATTTTTCTCTTTCCTCCACTTTTCTCCTTGTATCATGACGTGTGAATTTCTCAATAAATTCTTTATTAATTTTTCTTTTATCAGTTACCCGAGTCAAATTACTCAGATGTGATAGGAGTGAGTCCTTCACTGAACACACATTCTTCTATCTCACAACTAGAGTATATCCTCCCTTTTTATTCCAGGTTTTTTCACATTCATTCAAATAGTTATGTTGTGAATTCAACCTAGGATTTGATTGATACACCTTTATTTGACCTCCTTGTGTATCCCCCAATACATTAAAAATATTTTCTGACTTATCATTTTGACTCCTAATACATGATTTCTCATTATACACCATTGAAATTGGAGATCTCCTTTTGAGTTCAATTTCTTTCCTTACCTTCTTCTAGCTATAAAGTCTTTACAAATTCCAATGATTAGAATATATAAAACATATCGCATTAAAGACATACCTTGTGTAATCATTTCTCAGCTGAGATGTTGATACAACTTGAGTTATTCTTCTGAAATTGACCTCCTTGGATTCTTAACACATATTCATGGTGTTCCCCAGTTTTACACAATAATATCATTTATTGGATACTTCCTTCCAAGATACTCATCTTTCAGATTTCCTAAGATGCTTCTTATTATTCTCAGATTTAGAAATATTTCTGTCTTCACATCATGAAATATATTCCAAATCCTATGAATAAAAACTTGATGTATGACCATGCATCCCACAAAAACAACACATGTTATCATTTCTTCTTGTGAAAACATTTTTCGGTTTGTCTTTAGCACCTACATGATTTTTCTTATTTTTTGGAAATGTTCACAGCTCTTTTCCTCTCCAGCATGGGAGAGAGTTCATCATATCAAATACCACATTTTTCCAAACAACTTGGCCTTTGGGATGAGATAATCATTTCTCGTTTTTACTCTAAAATAACATATTTTATTTTTATATCACTATCACCTTCTAAACGATAGTCAAATAATAAATGAAAAGCATCCTTTATTTTGGGATTTTCTTTAGCATCCCAATTCTTTATTGACTAAATATAGTTATTCTCTCAATTATTGAATCTATTTTTGTAAGAACCTAGGTTTTGGGACTCTGAGACTTTTAAATTTTTTTTGATGTCATTCCAGAGCAGGGCGTTCAGACGGCGTACAATTCCGAGGTCCGTTGTACCCAGAATTAATTATATAAAAATGTTAAGTGTTTTTATATTATGAATGAGTGGTTAAATAAAGAAAATGTGATATCTATTAGATGGTTTATCAGATCAGAAATCCAAGACCACGATTGGGTTTGGAAAGCGGTGTTTACCCTAGGCACGACATAAAATGAGTCGGCGCAGGACGTTCGAACCCCTCGCTCATTGGCGGTGTGTTAAATGGATAACTAAATTATCAAATTATTCATTTAATAGCTCAAACCTGAATAACTCCTAAATGGTTATTCGGATCGGAAATCTGAGGTCACATTTGTGTCCAAAGCATGACTTTTACCCTAGGCGAGGTGTAAAAGTTACGGGTGCGGGCCTGCTATGAGAGATGTCACCCAGGGAAAAAATCATCATTTTAAAAATGACTTAGTGATTTTTATCATTTGCATTATTTTTGAATAACTTTCAAACAAAGCCTCATAATGGAAATCCGAGACTTCCGTTGAGTTTGAAATGTGGCGTTTTTCCTAGGCAAGATATAAAATGAGAGGGCACGGTGATTTAAAACCCTGTTCTAAGTGGTTTTTCTATAAATAGAAAAATGTGGAATTGGGGGAAACCCATTTCTTCCTCTCTCCCTCTCTCCCTCTATTTCTCTCTGTCAAGTGTTCTTATCCATTATTTAGCATTCTTCCTTGTTATTCGACGGATTGAGGAGTGGACTCTGGCAGATCGAAGCAGGATCGAACAGGCGGGTCGCCAACAACGAGCGATCCGAGGTAGGATTTCTGCTAAATTTCCGCACCTTTGTCAATTTCTGGTGTCTCTTTCAATTTCTTCATTTTAATATTCTATAATTCTAGAATTGGGGTGATGGCCAAACGAACACAACCATCGTCCGAGCCCAGTTCTAAAACCATTCTTGAGCGTTCTTCGTCCCAAAATTTCGTATTAGCAATCTTTGATGGATTGTCGAGCAAGGGGCGGTGTTGTGAATCTCCGGACCCGAGGATCCCGAAACTGGGGTCCGATAATTTTTCCGACCAACAGATTGGTCAGGGAATCTGGCCAAAGGTTTGACTCCGACGAGGGTGGTAGCCGGAGGTCGAGGCGGAGGTGCGGCGGAGCGCGGCGATTGGGGGAGCCTGGCCAGTCCAGTGTGGCGGTGTTGGGAACGGCCAGGGCATGGCCGGAGGTTGAGCCAGAGGTGGCGGCAACAGGTTAGTGACCGGGAGGAGCCGGATGGAGCGCGGAGGACCGGCTGGTGCAGAGCAGCGGAGCCAGGCGGCGCGGGCGACTTCTCGCGGGCGGTGCACGACTAGTGTGTAGCCTGTGTGCAGCAGCGTCAGGCGGTGCGTGCAACGGCTGTGGCATTCAGTGGAGGTGGCGGTGCAGTGCCTCAGTGGAGTAGGCAGGTGATGGCCTGTCGTGGTTAGTGGGGGAACCCGAGGCACCGACCTCGGGGGTGTAGAGGAGACCCAGACCCACCCTTTTCGGGTCCTGCTGGCGTGACGTGGAGACCAGCTTCGACCGATCTTCTTTGGAGAAAACCGGAAACGAGGTGGGTTTGGTGTGGCTAGAGCGGGCCGTGGCCAGAGGGTCGTGGTAGTTCGGGTCGGACCCGCGGTTGGGACGCGGGCCGGCGGTTCGATCCGGGATGGCTGGGGTGAACCGGCCTAGTTGGGCCCCCTTGCATTAGGGGGGCATATCTTCTAAGTGGCATGTCCGTTTGACGTGCCGTCTATAGATGTGGGTTTGTGTCAGAGAGACAGACCTTTAAAAGTGTGTTTCGAGGTTTTTGGGTGCTGCGCCCGAAGATGGGTGACCCGAAACACTTTAATTTAATAATATTAAATTATTATTAATGTTTCCATGAATGTGGTTCATGAGATGGACATCCGTTTGACAAGACATCAGAGGCGCTATGGCCTTGGAGTTGAGATGGTCCTCCCAAAGTTGGTTCGGAACCTTTTCGGGTTAGTTACGTTGCTCGGTGGCATGAAACGCTTTATATGAGTAATTAATTAATTATTTTAATTAATTAATTAATTATTGTGTCGGAACTAACTCCTTCTTGGGATGTCCGATTGACGTGCCATCAGCGGCAGTGTGACCGCAGTCCTTGTGCGGACTTTTTATGATGCTCTCTGAAGCGTTCGAGTTGGAAACAAGGTGCAGGCCTCATAGGGCCTAGTTCACACGTTTTATGATGAAATGCCACTTTTTCACCTCGCATCTATTTGGGGGTGATTGATTACTTGTTTCTGAGTGTTTTTACAAGGGGATTGCAATGGCACAATCCGCCCACCTGAATTCAGACTCATGGTGTGGGTCCCACATGGCCCCTTTTGTGTATAACACCGAGGAGTTGTAGCTTCTTCATCCGGAGTCCATTTTAAGCACCATTAGTGGAATTACGACCCTGGTATCGAGATGATGTAGTCTAGGGTGGCTTCAGGCGATGAAGTCGAAGCTGAGGTGTGGGCCCCACGGGCCGTCTTTTGAGCTGTGTGCAGCGTACTGCGACGTTTTCATCAAGCATCCGTCTGGGGTGTATGAATAGTCAATTCAGTGTGTTTTTCCGAGAGCATCACGATGGCGTAGTTCTCCCGACCTCTTTCAGGACTGCAGTGTGGGCCCCATGAGACATCGTATGGGTATAAAGCGATGTTGAATAACTCTTCCACCGGGAGCCTGTTTCCAGCGATTAAGTAGTCTATCTCGTGAGGATCACTTTGGTGGAATCTCTTTGGGCGTGCATAGCCTCGTTTGAGATCTTATTAAATGTGGAAATATGAAAGGGCATTGGTCGGAGGCTTCTTCAACATACTCCGAACCTACACCCGGTAGCGGTGCTAGTGACTCCCAGTGATGACACGGGCAATGCGGAGTTATCGGACCAGTTCCGGGTTTACCGTCCAGTAGGGTTGGGCAGAGGGTCACCTGATGTTTTATTATGATTTACCCTCCAGTGGGGCTGGGTAGTGGGTCACCATTGACTTATTTAGGGTTTACCCTCCAGCAAGGCTGGACAGTGGGTTACCTGACGATCTCTAGTGGTTTACCCTCCAGCGGGGCTGGGCAGTGGGTTACTTGACTACCTTTTGTGGTTTACTCTTCAGTTGGCTGGACAGTGGTTTACCCGACAATCTCTTATGGTTTACCCTCCAGCGGGCTGGGAAGTGGGTCATTGTCAACTTATTTAGGGTTTACCCTTTAGCAGGGTTCGGCAGTGGGTCACTAGATGATTTATTATGGTCTACCCTTCAGCGGTGCTGGGTAGTGGGTCACCGTTGACTTATTGGGATTTACCCTCCAGCAGGGCTGGACAGTGGGTTACCCGATGACTTATTTCATACTTGGTCATTTCTATGAGGCTAGTTAGTGACTTTTCTCCGTGATTATTGGAGCGGGACCCTTGGTGGTTCGCTGTAGCGATGAGGCTGCTTGGCGTGCGAAATTGTTGGGCATCAGAGTTGGATATCCTCTGAGCTGTTGGCGACTCTTCTTGGGCTAAGCTTGGAGGTAGATATCCCCTTAAACAATTGTTCAGATTTCTCATTGATAATATATATATATATACCCTACTGTTGTTCCCACTCATTGGGTTCAGTTACTCTCCTTCTAGGAGTGGCAAAGATGCGCGGGGTATGCCACGTGATTTCCGTGTCTAGCTCCTCGTGGTTAGATGAGTCTACTCTCCTTCTATAGGTAGCAAAGACACAACGAGAAGTTTGTCTTCTCACTATTTCTAGCTCCCTGCGTCTGGATGATTCAACTTCCTTTCTCTTTTTGGGTTGAGATTCACTCTCTCTCTTTTGTACTCTTACAGTATTCTTTGTTCTGTCTACTGCTCAATGTTTTAGTATCTCCTTTGTTGCTCCCTCGAGATTTCGGGGCATCCTACTGAGTATTTTTATACTCACCCCTTCTTGGGATTTGCCCGCACTCGGTGTACCCTTGCAGATGACGAACAGGTCGGTCGAGACTATAGAGGAGTGTAGAGGACACATGAGCTTGGGTTGTGTTCAGTGGCTGTAGTAGGACATTATGGGTGTGAGACTCTCTATATGTTTACTTTCATCTACCTATTGTCGAGTGGTGGCACCTTTCTGGTTGGGAGCGTGTTTTTCCCCTTTTTACTGTTCATTTACTTACCATTCTACTATTCATCACTTTACTTGTACTGATTTGAGGTCGATGCATGTATGTTGGTTTCACTTTTTGATAACAGTGTTGTATCTTGATTTCTTTTCTCTGCACTTTTTGCATTGAGTTGGTTGCGTGGGTGTGTATAGTTTCTTAGGAAAAGGCCTCCGTTAGGTTGTTGTGCCTTTGACACTAGTCACCAGCCCCTGGACTATGGAGGCGGTCTTGGGGTAGTTGTGGCTCAAGCCCTGGTATGGCTCGGGTCATGAAAAAGTGGTATCAGAGGTGGTTCGTTCCTCAGGGCATTGTTCGGACATCCCTAAAAAGGAATTGGTTGAGTTTTGGGGCAATAGTGTCAAAATGTCTCAAGAGAGGCTCTTAGGCCAGGGAGTCTAGTGATGGTGTAGTGGCCGACGTATCCATTCACCAGGACCTTGATAACCCGCTTGTCAACTCGGCACACTGAGACAATTGCTGAAGAGAATTTGGTTCGTGGATCATATAGGATTGAGTCTTTGACTATCCTTATTGAGTTATCTCCCCATCTATGTTGATATATATATATGCTCATTTGACTGCGATACTCCTTGATCAGATTCAGGATGTCCCCGTGATAATAGTCAGCCAGGATACTAGCTCCGGTTCGTGATGATGATTCCGTGAGCGACGATGTCTCAGTTTGAGATCCATCACACAATTACCCTTTCTCCAGGAGGACAAGCAGTAGAACCTCCACCTATGGAGTAGTATATAGTACCAGCAGCGAGGGCCGATGACGAGCGCAGGCTGGTCACGATACGTGAGTTCCAGTGTCAGAGACCACTGAGGTCCCACAGTGATCCATACCCTCAGACAGTGAAGGGTTGGCTAGAGTCGGTGGTTCGCCTCTTTAGTCTTTTTCAGACACTGACAGGTTAGATGGTGGATTTGATGGCCAGTATTTTTCCACCAAGTAGTTTGGAGTGGTAGAGACAGGGTTTCTCAGATACATGAGTAGTCGGTACTCTCGTGGGATGACTTCTAGCAGCTGTTTTGTGTGGAGTACTACCTCTCCTGCTTACTCTTTTTATAGTTTCAGGAGCTGCTGGAGCTTCAGCGGGGAGTGATGTCAGTGGCTGAGTACACGGCTGGGTTCAAAGACCTTACTCTTTACTCTTTGAATGTGGTCCATGATGGAAACTTCTGACCACAGAAGTTTGAACGAGATCTCTGTAGGGGAGATTTGTACCAGTGTAGTGTCCTGGTGCATCCTCACCCATCTTAGAGTGCTGAAGCAGGCACTAGTGACAGAGAACTTTCTGTCAGAGGGATGTCAATTGGCAGGGCCTCGACACCGGAGGTCTCCCATTGATGAGATTTAGGCACATGGTCGGGGACAACATAGGGTACTGAGACAGCCCAGGGAGGCCTAGTGCTATGTTCATGATGTGCAGGGTCATGTGGCATGAGACTATCCAACCAAATGTGTTGATTCTTCCAGATAGTTGGTATATGCGCCGCCACGACAAAGGCAATGTCATGATCAGAGAAATCCTAGGTGAGGACAGGGTGGTCCCCAGGGAGGCAGTGTTGGCAGAAAAGTAGGAAGAACTGTGGTTGGCGGACAATGTTTTGAGGTCCTTCCACCACCACTAGGTGGCCCATGTCAGGCTCAGGGATCTAACGGATGGGGCCGCGGGTGGCTGTGTGCTAAGTATTTTTACAATCCTGTAGTTGAAGAGATGATAAGAGGTACACTTTGTGTCTTTTCTAATTTTCTCAGTTTAACCTGTTAGACGCTGCGTGAGGTAATCTTTTCGTCTAACTCCTTGTTAAAGGGGTTACCGAGGGTGACGTAGGACGTCGGTGTAACCCTATGTTGGTGTTATCCGATATAGCTTTGAATGCACAAGAAAGAGGGGTTCTTCCCCCACTAAGATGCATTTTTGTGATGTGATCAAAATCGTGAGGGAGAATCAGTGCCACCCAAAGAGGATAGTATCGAGGTGCGGTGGATGATTCCCTCTGACATGTGCATTCATGGAAGGGTTGTGCGGTGGAGTGTCAGGGAAGGTTTTGGATTTTCTAGTGGGGCTTTTCTACATGACCTCCCCTTTCTTGAGGTGCCACTAGTGGGTTTGGAAGAGAGCCTGTTTTGGGGATTACTCTCCTTCCAAGAGGGGAAAATACACATGGGGTATGCCACATGCTTTCTGTGTCTAGCCTCTGGCTGTTGGATGAGTTTTCCCACCTTCCTTGTTCGTTGGAACCTTGCATGATCAACGTCAATATAGATACCATTATCAAGTATAGGTTGAGGTGATGGAAACTCCATAAGCAGAACTAAACACTTCACTATGTGGTATTGGTAGTGGTGGTATTTTCATTGAGAATGTGGAGACTCCATCTTCTGGGAGAGTGCTTTGTGGTTGGCTTAGAACACCAGTGTCTCAAGTGTATCTTCACCCAGAGAATATCAGTTGTGATGCACCGACTGTGGAAACTTGTGTGACCAGATATCCTTGGGTGTTTCACTAGATGGGTATTCTAAAGGAGGGATTCACGAGACCATGTTCCAGGAATAAACCGTGATTTTGGTCTTGATGTGGAAAGTAGAGGTTCGGTCGGGGAAGTCCCTCGAGTTTCTTTGGGACGTTTGGGAATCGTGAAAATAGTTGATAGGTTTCCTACCTCCTTTCCCTAACCTCCCAACAAAAGGAGTGAGTGCACAACGTCTTCCATGTGTCACAACTGATGAGGTGCATGTGTATTCCTACGCATGTCCTCGAGAGAAGCATACCTTATAAATACGAACCATCCCTTTGGTTCGTGTGTTGTGTTAGCATGGTGTTGTGCAAGTTTTCTTGGGCGCGGGAGAGCTAGGTGTGAGCTCTGTATCCCGAGTTGTTTTTCCTAGTTTTGTTTTTTGGGGATGAAAATCTTGAAGGAGGGAATGATGTAAGAACCTAGGTTTTGGGACTTTGAGACTTTGAAAAATTTATTGATGTCATTCCAGAGCAAGGCATTCAGATGACGTGCAATTCCGAGGTCCGGTGTGCCTAGAATTAGTTATATAAAAATGTTAAGTGTTTTTATATTACGCACATGTGGTTAAATAAAGAAAATGTGATATCTATTATATGGTTTATTGGATCGGAAATCCGAGACCATGGTTGGGTCCAGAACTCGGTGTTTACCCTAGGCGCGACATAAAATTAGTCAGCGCTGGATGTTCAGACCCCTCGCTCGTTGGCAGTGTGTTAAATGGATAATTAAATTATCAAATTATTCATTTAATTTCTCAAACCTGAATAACTCCTAAACAGTATCTCAGATCATAAATTTGAGGGAACAGTTGCATCCGGATCATGCCGTTTACCCAAGGCGAGGTGTAAAAGTTGCGGGTGCAGGCCTGCTGTGAGAGATGTCACCCTAGGGAAAAATCGTCATTTTAAAAATGACTTAGTGATTTTTATCACTAGTGTTAATTTCGAATAAATTTTGAATGAATCCTCAGAATGGAAATCCGAGACTTCTGTTGATTTTGAAATGTGGTGTTTTTCCTAGGCGCGATATAAAATGAGAGGGCGTGGTGATTTCAGACCCCGCGCTAAGTGGTTTTTCGATAAATAAAAAAATGTGGAATTGGGGGAAACCCATTTTTTCCTCTCTCTCTCTCTCTCTCTATCTCTCTCTCTCTCTCTCCCTCTATCTCGAGCATTCTTCTCCGTTCTTCAATGTTTTTTGCTTTTATTCCCAGATTGAGGAGTGGACTCCGACGGATCAAAGCGGGATCGAACATGCGCGTCGCTAACAATGAGCGATTAGAGGTAGTATTTCTGCTAAATTTCCATACTTTAGTCAATTTCCGGTGTTTCATTCAATTTCATCGTTTTAATTTTCTAGAGTTCTTGAATTGGGGTGATGGTCGAATGAACATAGTCGTCGTCCGTGCCCCAGTCTAAAACTGTTCTTGAGCATTCTTCATCCCAAAATTTCGGACACGCAATCTTTGACGGATCATCGAGCGAGGGGCGACATTGTGAAGCTATAACCCCAAGGATCCTGAAACTAGGGTCAGATAATTTTTCCGACCACCGGAGTGGTCAGGGGGTCTGGCCAAAGGTTCGGCTATGGAGAGGGCGGCGACCGGAGGTCGAGCCGGAGGCACGGCGGGGCGCGGTGGCCGAAGGACCCGGGCTGGTCCGGTGTGACGGTGTTGGGAGCGGCCGAAGGTCGAGTCGAAGGAGAAGACAACAGCTTGGTGATAGGGAAGAGCCGGGTGGAGTGCGGAGGACCGGCTGGTGCGGAGCGGTGGAGTGGGTAGCTTCGCGCGGGCGGTGCGCGACCGATGTGTAGCCGGGGTGCAGCGGCGTCGGGCGGTGCGTGCGGTGGTTGCATCGTTCAGAAAAGGCAGTGGCGCGGGGCCTCAGTGAAGTAGGTGGGCACTGAACAATCACGGTCAGTGGGGGAACCCGAGGCGGTGACCTCGGGGGTGAAAAGGAGACCAGGACCCGCTCTTTGTGGGTCCTGCTGGCGCGACGCAGAGACCGGATTTAGCAGGTTTACTTTGGAGAAAACTGGACCCGAGGTGGGTCTAGTGCGGCTGGAGCGAGCCGCAGACAGTGGGCCGTGGCGGTTCGGGATGGATCCATAGCTGGGCCGTGGGCCGACAGTTCGGCCCGGGCCGGCCAGGGTAAACCGGCCCGGTTGGGCACCCATTGCATTCAGGGGGCCATATCTTCTAAATGGCTCATTCGTTTGATGTGCTGTCTGTGGCTGTAGATTTGTGTCAGCGAGACAGACCTTTGAAAGTGAGTTTCAGGGTTTTTGGGTTCTGTTCCAGAAGACGAGTGACCTAAAACACTTTAATTTAATAATATTAAATTATTATTAAAGTTGTGACGAACGTGGTTCGTGAGCCGGATGCCCGTTTGACGCACCGTCAGAGACACTATGGCCCTAGAGTTGAGACGGTCCTCCCAAAGTTAGTTTGAAACATTTTCAGGTTAGTTTCATTGCTCGGTGGCACGAAATGATTTAAATGATTAATTAATTAATTAATTAATTGTTGTGTCAGACCTAACTCCTGCTTGGGATGTCCGATTGACGCGTCGTCAGTGGAAGCTTGGCCCCAATCCTCATGCAGACTTTTTGAGATACGCTCCTAAGCATTCCAGTTGGAAACAAGGTGTAAGCCCCACATGGCCTAGTTCACATGTTTTACAGTGAAACACCATTTTTTTACCCGACATCTGTTTGGGGGTGTTTGAGTACTCATTTCTAAGTGTTTTTCCTAGGGGGTTGCAATGGCGCAATTCGACAACCTGAATTAGGACTCGAGGTGTGGGCCCCATAGGGCCCTGTTTGTGTATAACGCAGGGAGTTGCAGCTTCTGCATCTAGAGTTCATTTTAGGCACCATCAGCGGCATTGTGATCCTGGTATCGAGATGATGTAGTTTAGGGTGGCTTCAGGCGATGAAGCTGGAGTTGAGGTGTGGGACCCACAGGCTGTCTTTTGAGCTGTGTGCAGCATACTGCGATGTTTTCATTAGGCGTCCGTATGGGGCGTATGAATAGTCAATTCAACATGTTTTTCCGAGAGCATCGCGATGACACAGTTTTACCGACCTCTTTCGGGACCGAAGTGTGGGCCCCATGAGACGCCGTATGGGTATTGAGTGGTGTTGAATGACTCTTCCACCGGGAGCTCATTTCCAGTGAGTAAGTAGTCTATCTCACGTGTTTTTACAGGAGGATCACAATGGTGGAATCTGTTTGGGCGTACAGATCCTCGTTCGAGATCTTATTAAATATGGAATATGAAATGATGTTGGTCGGAGGCTTCTTTGATATACTCCAAACCTACGCACGGTAGCGGTGCTAGTGACACCCAGTGATGGCATCGACAATGTGCAGTTATCAGAACAGTTCCGGGTTTATCATCCAGCAGGGCTGGGTAGCGGGTCATGTAGAGACCCGTAGCTTATCGTACATTGACATTACATTACTTTTGCGGAATACTTAGTACAAAACAAAAACACACACACAAGGATCGTAATAGTTTAGTGTCTTTGGAAACTCGGAATAAAATATTCTAATCGTGGGGAAAGATCTTCAACATCTCCCATAAAGATCTTCCTTTTTTTTACCTAAAACCTTTCTTTATGTCCTGGGGAAAATAAAACATAAAAGGGTGAGCTCAAATGCTCAGTAAGGGTAAACAAAAGATATATCAATCACATCGTATTCATAAGAACATAACATTTTGGAAATCATAACCTGCAAAAGAGAGCATAATTTCATAACATGGGATAAATCATAGTAGTGAAATGAAATCATAACTTAAAACATTACTCATTGTGGCATACACACATAATCATTGAGAATCATTTCTTGTTAGTCAAGACTCATTGCCAAGACTATCTTAGTGGACAAAGTCCCTTTCTGAATCGAGTAATCCTCGTTTCAGTCCTGTTTCACTGAACCGGTATAACCTACCATTCCAGCCATGTCTATCTCATGAGATATAAAATCTTTACCCAATGCATTGGAGGGAGATATAGGTCCCACCCATCTCATAATGATACCATTCTTATGTGTGCCACAAAATCATAAATCATACATCATTACATAACCCATGTAATAAAAATGGGATTCTTAAACAACATGACATCATAAAACCATTCATATAAGATAAAGGAATTCATAAACATAATTCCATCACAACATAGTCAAATCAATGTAAAAATATGGATAGAAACAGAACCCTTTATTATCTTATATGGAAAATAATTTTGATAAAACACTTGAATTGAATTCTTGAGGAAAATATCCTTTCTTCTTCAAAATCAATTTCTTTTCACAAAACATCATGCAATTTTAAAAGAAACAGATTTTATTAAAAATAGTCATGAAATCTTTTAGAGGAAGCTTCATGAAAATAAGGCTTTATAAAACAGTAGAAATCCGTTCGTGCCGTATAAGTTAAAAAAAACATTCTTCGTACTTTTGTCGGAAAAGTCAAAAAGTACCTCGTACGACAAAAGATTCCTTTCATACATATTACTAAAAACTCACCGAAGGGTAAAAATGGTTTTAAACAATTGTAGGTGGATGGAAATAATATTACATTTTGATGAAACATGGATGTGGATGATAAAATACACCCCAGTAAATACTTACGAATAAACAATCTCGGATAAAAAAATGAGATTGTGATATTTCCCTTACCTTATATCCGACTTGATTTGTAAGTGTCCAAACCTCCTGTATAATGATTTAAATCATGTTATTGACTTATTCCAGAATCATATTCATTGTTATGATATCATATATGGTTCACTTATGACATTATATTACCCGTTCTTTTGTAAATTCCATGTTAAAGAAGCGTTTTGGGTAAAATCATTTCATTTATCGTAGGTGTTTTGACTTGTTGTTCTTGACATCATTATTACTTATATCATGATTTACTTACTTACAGAATATAAAATATGATTTATATATCATATATATTCAGTATATATATATATATAATAGGTAGATAAATAAAATGAAAAACACCGTTCATGGAGACGGTAGTCCGTACGTACGCATGAACGCTGTTTTCCTTTCCTTATTGTCTTGAAATGGAAGTAAGTAGATGACATACATATGTATATATATACATAAATCCAGTAGCTTTATAATGTCATATATTTCATTATTATTTCTTATATATACTTTATAATCATTCTTAAATGGTTAATATGGAGAATGAATCTCATCGCGTCGTGGAGACGGTAGTCCGTACGTACGCACGAGCGATGATATCATTTCTATAAATATTGAATTGAATTGGAGTGGATTATACAATATATCAGAATCAATATGATGTTGTAATAACTATGTATAGTTATTCTTTACACCATTATACCCATCCATGTAAGGTGGTGGTGGAAAATAGATTACACCACGGCGTGGAGACGGTATTCCGTACATACGCACGCGCGGTGATTTCTTTTTCCATAGGATGGATAGATGGTGAAATAGGGTTGTTTCATACTTATAATAACATATCAGTATATGAGTGATACTGATGTTATTACTTCATAATGAAACAACCTAAGAAGAAGAAGTGGAAGAAGAAATAAAGATGAAAGAATTGGTAACGGTAATTACCTCTTCTTTGAAGTGCCTCTTTGAGACCTCCTCTTAGGGCACTAAAATTGGTCTTTGAGGAAGACCAGAACCTCTAGGATGTTGCTATGGAAGTGGAGAGGAGAAATTGGCAGGGGTTGGCCGAGCTTGAGTGCTCAAATTGGTGTGAGGAGGAGGGGGAGGAGGTGTCCTTTTATAGGGGAGGAGAGGGGCACCTTAGGAATACCTCAAAATATTATTTTATATTAAAGTCAAAATCGGTTTATAATGGTTCCAAAGGGTCTTATTTCGAAGCTAAAGTGGGGATGGGTCCAAATCCTATCAACCAATAGGATTTAGACAAGTTTAGGGTATTATTTTAACCTTATCAATTAGATTTAACTCTAAGTTAAATAATTTAACTTTTACCGTGTCTTTTTGTTTTCTTTCACAATATGGTTAATAAACTTACTATAACATGCCAAACGAACCCCAAATTGTATATTATTAATACATATATCCTTATATAAGTCATTTTGCCGAACCTTAGATTTTTAGGAATAAAATAACAATTAATAATATAATATTTTATTTAAAAACTATTTTGTGTCAATTTTGACACTATTTGATATATGATTTTTGTGAAAGTCATAACAGAATTATATGTTCGAACCAAGTTGATTAAATCAACACTAATATATCATAGTAACCTAGAAAATTAGTGGAATTCATAAAAAGTCTTAAATTACATTTATTTTGGTATTTATATTATCAATTATGTCAATATTTCATTAATAAGATAATTACTGCATCATTTTTGTGTCATAAATAAATTATATTATTTGATGTCTAAAAATTACAAATAAAATACCATCATGTAGGAAATCTTTTTAGCTTTCTAATGAATATTTATAGTCGAATTTATCTTATGTATAACCCCATATTAAAAATGATTTACTTATTAAACTTTGATTTTAACTATTTTAACCCTTCTTTAAATAAATTAATAATAAACGTCCTAATCTAATCCAAGTGGGCCTAAATGGTCATATTTTATTCCTAAGTTTGTTTTTGGTCGAATTACACTTGTCCAATAGAATTAGGACATGTGTTAGGGTAATATTAATATCATATTTACCCTTAGTTACCCTATTTACTATTAACCGCGGTAAAAAAAGTAAAAAGTTACTATTCACCAAAAATTATTTTCATCTCATTGAACCACATTTTAGTCCTTGATATTAACCGTGTCTCTCGGATTTTCGAAATTCCATTCACAGAAGCGGTAAAATTAAGTTTTATGCAAAATTCAGTTTTTAACCTACCACTTAGTAGTTTCACTATTCATCAAAAATTGATGTTTTTCAGAACAATGCCAAAATTTCATCCCAAGCTATATTTCATATTCCGAATTCAAAAATGAAGTCTATTTTACCAAATTCATAACATAAAAGTTGCATTAATTAATTTTATAATTAAATCCCGCTGTTAAAACAAATAGCGTGTTTTTTTAAGAAACAATATCTATCAAAAGATTGACACTTGTTTATGTCTAGTTTAAATGTGAAATTACATCCAATGACCAACATTGTATTAAATTGTAAAAATATATTCTAAATATACTTTAAAACCACTCAAATTAATGATTTATCACTATTAATTATTTCGATTAAAAAAAGTTGTTTTTAATTATAATTTAGTAATTTTCACTATTCATCAGAATATGAAAGTTATCCGAAAAGTACCAAAATTTCGCCTTAGGCTAAATTCGATACTCCGAATCCAAAAATAAGGTTCATTTTGAAAAATAAGATTTACTGGATTTCAAAAAGTGGTTATTACTATTCATAACGGCTAGTTTTAATAATATTTTTATAGCATATCGTTGTTTAGTGAAACTCGGTATTGCGTACTACACACGCTATCGAGGAAGGTCGCGATTGCGTGTAATGCAAGTCAAGTCAAGGATGTGTGTTGTGCAAGCTCCTTTTGGTGTAGCGTACAACACAAGACATTAATAAAATTAAAAAGAATATTTTTTTATAAAATCTTGGGCTGTTACATTCTACCCCCCTTAAAATGAATTTCGCCCTCGAAATTCGTCGGGGTTATAAATGGTTTACTATTCGAAAGTTTCTTTAATAGAAACCCACATCGTAAAAGGGAATACCAAAACTTGGATTTAAAAACTAAAGTATGAAATGTAACGATTACCCAAATAAACTAATCACTGGGTTTCCACATAGGTGAAAATATGGATATGGAAGAGAAATCTAACCATCATATTCTGATGGAGAGTGGTAGAGAACATGGCTATGGAAAAGCCAGTAATCACAAAGCCATAAATTTGTGACGATCTAGGGTACCATCTGATTCATCAGATATAAGGGCACTAGGACAACATTTTTGGTTTTCAAGATTATTTCCCTAAAGTTGAAGAATTTGAATTAGAATAAATACTTACTTTATTTTGGTACAATCTCACTATTGTTCGTGCCTTGAACAATTTCCACTTCATCTCTTATATAAATGAAGTTGAATTTGTTATTCGTGAAGTGTTAGCAGATCATGTGATAGAATGACGGGTCATTCCATCTGTTTCAAACAAAAGGTTAGCAAAATTATATACATAAGTCGATCTATAGTGAGATTAATCACATATGGTTTCTAAAATGGACTTATACTTCATATATCATACTGCTTAATATAATAAAACTAGTTTCTACTAAACAGGGACTTCCTGTAGGTCAGTGGTAGGCGATAAAGGCCAGTCGCACTTTGGTTGTGGGTTCGATTCCTACAGCCTTGTCCGAAGCGATGGGCTGTCGCCCGTCCTGCAGGTTGTCCTTTTTCTAAAACTACGTTACTATAACATCCCATCAATAATATCGAAAATCTTCTATCCTTAAACAATACTAACTTATGTCCAACATAATCCAGTCTAATCATTAGGCTTATACATAATACTGCAGTCCACTCTCATAATATAGTGACATCGATTACCATAGATTTAATACTGTCGTTGATCCCCACATATCATAAGATATGTCTTGTTGGTCACATTCCAAACATTCAAAGTCCTTAATCGTGTATTCTCTTGAATACCTTAGTGAAAACATGAGTGCAGTTAAAAGTTAACACTTTCCACATACCAAAATCCTCAAAATTCTATATACTCAAACCATGATATCACTTAGTCCTTATATCAATCATGAGCTCATGAATACTATCAAACATTTAATTTTATCCTTATCCCTTCATTATGCGCATATCATCTACATTCCAAAAATATCTGAATAACCTTTCATGGATACTGGTAACATTAATCATATACTTTCAAAACACAAGGAAAGACAACAGTGTAACAATCCATAGATGTATCTTTATTCCAAAATTACACATGATAAACATGTAATCATGCCACTACATTCTCAAACCATTGACCGAGCTTCAAAAATTCTTTCATATATCATTTGTAGTCTCTTCATCATCATCCACATAAATACTACCCATATGACCATACTGATTCTCTTCATGAGTCTTTCCCTTAGAGCATTTGTTTGCATAATGCCCATACATTCCACATTTAAAACACTTAACCATTTTTGATGTCTTAGCAATACCATTATCCTCATCCATGGTGTTAACCGACCCTTTTCCTTTGCACTTACTTGCTTTGTGTCCTTCTTTTCCACACCCAAAGCATCTTCCAGTTCCCTTGAAACATTCTCCTTGATGCCTCTTCCCACATGATTTACATAGGGGAAATTGAACTTTATTTCCTCTATGATCATCATGAAACTCCATCTTTCTCTTATTAGCCGAGTCAGGAAACTTACCAAAGTTTACTTTATTGATCATATTATGAGATTTCTGATTCGGCATAAAAATGATGTTTGGACTTCCAAATCCCATTTCATTCGGTTGCTCATAAAGAATATCATTCCATTGTCCATCATATCCTCCATTATTGTGAATCATCTTGTTTCCAGCCATTTTCTAAAACCCAAACAGAATAGTGTTAGATGCAAAAATCGTAATAAAGGGGGAGTAACTTAAATATCTATCATCTTTGGTTTAATCTAATATCGTTACCATAGTTCTAGGACTATATCCTATACGTATACTTATCCTTAGGGACATCCCTAGACATACCTTAGAAATATCTCTAGGGATCTCACTAACGTTCTCACATCCTAGTTTCCAAAGGTTGACTAAACCTTTCCTCTGATACCAACTGTAGAGACCCGTAGCTTATCGTACATTGACATTACATTACTTTTGCGGAATACTTAGTACAAAACAAAAACACACACACAAGGATCGTAATAGTTTAGTGTCTTTGGAAACTCGGAATAAAATCTTCTAATCGTGGGGAAAGATCTTCAACATCTCCCATAAAGATCTTCCTTTTTTTTACCTAAAACCTTTCTTTATGTCCTGGGGAAAATAAAACATAAAAGGGTGAGCTCAAATGCTCAGTAAGGGTAAACAAAAGATATATCAATCACATCGTATTCATAAGAACATAACATTTTGGAAATCATAACCTGCAAAAGAGAGCATAATTTCATAACATGGGATAAATCATAGTAGTGAAATGAAATCATAACTTAAAACATTACTCATTGTGGCATACACACATAATCATTGAGAATCATTTCTTGTTAGTCAAGACTCATTGCCAAGACTATCTTAGTGGACAAAGTCCCTTTCTGAATCGAGTAATCCTCGTTTCAGTCCTGTTTCACTGAACCGGTATAACCTACCATTCCAGCCATGTCTATCTCATGAGATATAAAATCTTTACCCAATGCATTGGAGGGAGATATAGGTCCCACCCATCTCATAATGATACCATTCTTATTTGTGCCACAAAATCATAAATCATACATCATTACATAACCCATGTAATAAAAATGGGATTCTTAAACAACATGACATCATAAAACCATTCATATAAGATAAAGGAATTCATAAACATAATTCCATCACAACATAGTCAAATCAATGTAAAAATATGGATAGAAACAGAACCCTTTATTATCTTATATGGAAAATAATTTTGATAAAACACTTGAATTGAATTCTTGAGGAAAATATCCTTTCTTCTTCAAAATCAATTTCTTTTCACAAAACATCATGCAATTTTAAAAGAAACAGATTTTATTAAAAATAGTCATGAAATCTTTTAGAGGAAGCTTCATGAAAATAAGGCTTTATAAAACAGTAGAAATCCGTTCGTGCCGTATAAGTTAAAAAAACATTCTTCGTACTTTTGTCGGAAAAGTCAAAAAGTACCTCGTACGACAAAAGATTCCTTTCATACATATTACTAAAAACTCACCGAAGGGTAAAAATGGTTTTAAACAATTGTAGGTGGATGGAAATAATATTACATTTTGATGAAACATGGATGTGGATGATAAAATACACCCCAGTAAATACTTACGAATAAACAATCTCGGATAAAAAAATGAGATTGTGATATTTCCCTTACCTTATATCCGACTTGCTTTGTAAGTGTCCAAACCTCCTGTATAATGATTTAAATCATGTTATTGACTTATTACAGAATCATATTCATTGTTATGATATCATATATGGTTCACTTATGACATTATATTACCCGTTCTTTTGTAAATTCCATGTTAAAGAAGCGTTTTGGGTAAAATCATTTCATTTATCGTAGGTGTTTTGACTTGTTGTTCTTGACATCATTATTACTTATATCATGATTTACTTACTTACAGAATATAAAATATGATTTATATATCATATATATTCAGTATATATATATATATATAATAGGTAGATAAATAAAATGAAAAACACCGTTCATGGAGACGGTAGTCCGTACGTACGCATGAACGCTGTTTTCCTTTCCTTATTGTCTTGAAATGGAAGTAAGTAGATGACATACATATGTATATATATACATAAATCCAGTAGCTTTATAATGTCATATATTTCATTATTATTTCTTATATATACTTTATAATCATTCTTAAATGGTTAATATGGAGAATGAATCTCATCGCGTCGTGGAGACGGTAGTCCGTACGTACGCACGAGCGATGATATCATTTCTATAAATATTGAATTGAATTGGAGTGGATTATACAATATATCAGAATCAATATGATGTTGTAATAACTATGTATAGTTATTCTTTACACCATTATACCCATCCATGTAAGGTGGTGGTGGAAAATAGATTACACCACGGCGTGGAGACGGTATTCCGTACGTACGCACGCGCGGTGATTTCTTTTTCCGTAGGATGGATAGATGGTGAAATAGGGTTGTTTCATACTTATAATAACATATCAGTATATGAGTGATACTGATGTTATTACTTCATAATGAAACAACCTAAGAAGAAGAAGTGGAAGAAGAAATAAAGATGAAAGAATTGGTAACGGTAATTACCTCTTCTTTGAAGTGCCTCTTTGAGACCTCCTCTTAGGGCACTAAAATTGGTCTTTGAGGAAGACCAGAACCTCTAGGATGTTGCTATGGAAGTGGAGAGGAGAAATTGGCAGGGGTTGTCCGAGCTTGAGTGCTCAAATTGGTGTGAGGAGGAGGGGGAGGAGGTGTCCTTTTATAGGGGAGGAGAGGGGCACCTTAGGAATACCTCAAAATATTATTTTATATTAAAGTCAAAATCGGTTTATAATGGTTCCAAAGGGTCTTATTTCGAAGCTAAAGTGGGGATGGGTCGAAATCCTATCAACCAATAGGATTTAGACAAGTTTAGGGTATTATTTTAACCTTATCAATTAGATTTAACTCTAAGTTAAATAATTTAACTTTTACCGTGTCTTTTTGTTTTCTTTCACTATATGGTTAATAAACTTACTATAACATGCCAAACGAACCCCAAATTGTATATTATTAATACATATATCCTTATATAAGTCATTTGGCCGAACCTTAGATTTTTAGGAATAAAATAACAATTAATAATATAATATTTGATTTAAAAACTATTTTGTGTCAATTTTGACACTATTTGATATATGATTTTTGTGAAAGTCATAACAGAATTATATGTTCGAACCAAGTTGATTAAATCAACACTAATATATCATAGTAACCTAGAAAATTAGTGGAATTCATAAAAAGTCTTAAATTACATTTATTTTGGTATTTATATTATCAATTATGTCAATATTTCATTAATAAGATAATTACTGCATCATTTTTGTGTCATAAATAAATTATAGTATTTGATGTCTAAAAATTACAAATAAAATACCATCATGTAGGAAATATTTTTAGCTTTCTAATGAATATTTATAGTCGAATTTATCTTATGTATAACCCCATATTAAAAATGATTTACTTATTAAACTTTGATTTTAACTATTTTAACCCTTCTTTAAATAAATTAATAATAAATGTCCTAATCTAATCCAAGTGGGCCTAAATGGTCATATTTTATTCCTAAGTTTGTTTTTGGTCGAATTACACTTGTCCAATAGAATTAGGACATGTGTTAGGGTAATATTAATATCATATTTACCCTTAGTTACCCTATTTACTATTAACCGCGGTAAAAAAAGTAAAAAGTTACTATTCACCAAAAATTATTTTCATCTCATTGAACCACATTTTAGTCCTTTATATTAACCGTGTCTCTCGGATTTTCGAAATTCCATTCACAGAAGCGGTAAAATTAAGTTTTATGCAAAATTCAGTTTTTAACCTACCACTTAGTAGTTTCACTATTCATCAAAAATTGATGTTTTTCAGAACAATGCCAAAATTTCATCCCAAGCTATATTTCATATTCCGAATTCAAAAATGAAGTCTATTTTACCAAATTCATAACATAAAAGTTGCATTAATTAATTTTATAATTAAATCCCGCTGTTAAAACAAATAGCGTGTTTTTTTAAGAAACAATATCTATCAAAAGATTGACACTTGTTTATGTCTAGTTTAAATGTGAAATTACATCCAATGACCAACATTGTATTAAATTGTAAAAATATATTCTAAATATACTTTAAAACCACTCAAATTAATGATTTATCACTATTAATTATTTCGATTAAAAAAAGTTGTTTTTAATTATAATTTAGTAATTTTCACTATTTATCAGAATATGAAAGTTATCCGAAAAGTACCAAAATTTCGCCTTAGGCTAAATTCGATACTCCGAATCCAAAAATAAGGTTCATTTTGAAAAATAAGATTTACTGGATTTCAAAAAGTGGTTATTACTATTCATAACGGCTAGTTTTAATAATATTTTTATAGCATATCGTTGTTTAGTGAAACTCGGTATTGCGTACTACACACGCTATCGAGGAAGGTCGCGATTGCGTGTAATGCAAGTCAAGTCAAGGATGTGTGTTGTGCAAGCTCCTTTTGGTGTAGCGTACAACACAAGACATTAATAAAATTAAAAAGAATATTTTTTTATAAAATCTTGGGCTGTTACATTCTACCCCCCTTAAAATGAATTTCGCCCTCGAAATTCGTCGGGGTTATAAATGGTTTACTATTCGAAAGTTTCTTTAATAGAAACCCACATCGTAAAAGGGAATACCAAAACTTGGCTTTAAAAACTAAAGTATGAAATGTAACGATTACCCAAATAAACTAATCACTGGGTTTCCACATAGGTGAAAATATGGATATGGAAGAGAAATCTAACCATCATATTCTGATGGAGAGTGGTAGAGAACATGGCTATGGAAAAGCCAGTAATCACAAAGCCATAAATTTGTGACGATCTAGGGTACCATCTGATTCATCAGATATAAGGGCACTAGGACAACATTTTTGGTTTTCAAGATTATTTCCCTAAAGTTGAATAATTTGAATTAGAATAAATACTTACTTTATTTTGGTACAATCTCACTATTGTTCGTGCCTTGAACAATTTCCACTTCATCTCTTATATAAATGAAGTTGAATTTGTTATTCGTGAAGTGTTAGCAGATCATGTGATAGAATGACGGGTCATTCCATCTGTTTCAAACAAAAGGTTAGCAAAATTATATACATAAGTCGATCTATAGTGAGATTAATCACATATGGTTTCTAAAATGGACTTATACTTCATATATCATACTGCTTAATATAATAAAACTAGTTTCTACTAAACAGGGACTTCCTGTAGGTCAGTGGTAGGCGATAAAGGCCAGTCGCACTTCGGTTGTGGGTTCGATTCCTACAGCCTTGTCCGAAGCGATGGGCTGTCGCCCGTCCTGCAGGTTGTCCTTTTTCTAAAACTACGTTACTATAACATCCCATCAATAATATCGAAAATCTTCTATCCTTAAACAATACTAACTTATGTCCAACATAATCCAGTCTAATCATTAGGCTTATACATAATACTGCAGTCCACTCTCATAATATAGTGACATCGATTACCATAGATTTAATACTGTCGTTGATCCCCACATATCATAAGATATGTCTTGTTGGTCACATTCCAAACATTCAAAGTCCTTAATCGTGTATTCTCTTGAATACCTTAGTGAAAACATGAGTGCAGTTAAAAGTTAACACTTTCCACATACCAAAATCCTCAAAATTCTATATACTCAAACCATGATATCACTTAGTCCTTATATCAATCATGAGCTCATGAATACTATCAAACATTTAATTTTCTCCTTATCCCTTCATTATGCGCATATCATCTACATTCCAAAAATATCTGAATAACCTTTCATGGATACTGGTAACATTAATCATATACTTTCAAAACACAAGGAAAGACAACAGTGTAACAATCCATAGATGTATCTTTATTCCAAAATTACACATGATAAACATGTAATCATGCCACTACATTCTCAAACCATTGACCGAGCTTCAAAAATTCTTTCATATATCATTTGTAGTCTCTTCATCATCATCCACATAAATACTACCCATATGACCATACTGATTCTCTTCATGAGTCTTTCCCTTAGAGGATTTGTTTGCATAATGCCCATACATTCCACATTTAAAACACTTAACCATTTTTGATGTCTTAGCAATACCATTATCCTCATCCATGGTGTTAACCGACCCTTTTCCTTTGCACTTACTTGCTTTGTGTCCTTCTTTTCCACACCCAAAGCATCTTCCAGTTCCCTTGAAACATTCTCCTTGATGCCTCTTCCCACATGATTTACATAGGGGAAATTGAACTTTCTTTCCTCTATGATCATCATGAAACTCCATCTTTCTCTTATTAGCCGAGTCAGGAAACTTACCAAAGTTTACTTTATTGATCATATTATGAGATTTCTGATTCGGCATAAAAATGATGTTTGGACTTCCAAATCCCATTTCATTCGGTTGCTCATAAAGAATATCATTCCATTGTCCATCATATCCTCCATTATTGTGAATCATCTTGTTTCCAGCCATTTTCTAAAACCCAAACAGAATAGTGTTAGATGAAAAAATCGTAATAAAGGGGGAGTAACTTAAATATCTATCATCTTTGGTTTAATCTAATATCGTTACCATAGTTCTAGGACTATATCCTATAGGTATACTTATCCTTAGGGACATACCTAGACATACCTTAGAAATATCTCTAGGGATCTCACTAACGTTCTCACATCCTAGTTTCCAAAGGTTGACTAAACCTTTCCTCTGATACCAACTGTAGAGACCCGTAGCTTATCGTACATTGACATTACATTACTTTTGCGGAATACTTAGTACAAAACAAAAACACACACACAAGGATCGTAATAGTTTAGTGTCTTTGGAAACTCGGAATAAAATCTTCTAATCGTGGGGAAAGATCTTCAACATCTCCCATAAAGATCTTCCTTTTTTTTACCTAAAACCTTTCTTTATGTCCTGGGGAAAATAAAACATAAAAGGGTGAGCTCAAATGCTCAGTAAGGGTAAACAAAAGATATATCAATCACATCGTATTCATAAGAACATAACATTTTGGAAATCATAACCTGCAAAAGAGAGCATAATTTCATAACATGGGATAAATCATAGTAGTGAAATGAAATCATAACTTAAAACATTACTCATTGTGGCATACACACATAATCATTGAGAATCATTTCCTGTTAGTCAAGACTCATTGCCAAGACTATCTTAGTGGACAAAGTCCCTTTCTGAATCGAGTAATCCTCGTTTCAGTCCTGTTTCACTGAACCGGTATAACCTACCATTCCAGCCATGTCTATCTCATGAGATATAAAATCTTTACCCAATGCATTGGAGGGAGATATAGGTCCCACCCATCTCATAATGATACCATTCTTATGTGTGCCACAAAATCATAAATCATACATCATTACATAACCCATGTAATAAAAATGGGATTCTTAAACAACATGACATCATAAAACCATTCATATAAGATAAAGGAATTCATAAACATAATTCCATCACAACATAGTCAAATCAATGTAAAAATATGGATAGAAACAGAACCCTTTATTATCTTATATGGAAAATAATTTTGATAAAACACTTGAATTGAATTCTTGAGGAAAATATCCTTTCTTCTTCAAAATCAATTTCTTTTCACAAAACATCATGCAATTTTAAAAGAAACAGATTTTATTAAAAATAGTCATGAAATCTTTTAGAGGAAGCTTCATGAAAATAAGGCTTTATAAAACAGTAGAAATCCGTTCGTGCCGTATAAGTTAAAAAAAACATTCTTCGTACTTTTGTCGGAAAAGTCAAAAAGTACCTCGTACGACAAAAGATTCCTTTCATACATATTACTAAAAACTCACCGAAGGGTAAAAATGGTTTTAAACAATTGTAGGTGGATGGAAATAATATTACATTTTGATGAAACATGGATGTGGATGATAAAATACACCCCAATAAATACTTACGAATAAACAATCTCGGATAAAAAAATGAGATTGTGATATTTCCCTTACCTTATATCCGACTTGCTTTGTAAGTGTCCAAACCTCCTGTATAATGATTTAAATCATGTTATTGACTTATTCCAGAATCATATTCATTGTTATGATATCATATATGGTTCACTTATGACATTATATTACCCGTTCTTTTGTAAATTCCATGTTAAAGAAGCGTTTTGGGTAAAATCATTTCATTTATCGTAGGTGTTTTGACTTGTTGTTCTTGACATCATTATTACTTATATCATGATTTACTTACTTACAGAATATAAAATATGATTTATATATCATATATATTCAGTATATATATATATATAATAGGTAGATAAATAAAATGAAAAACACCGTTCATGGAGACGGTAGTCCGTACGTACGCATGAACGCTGTTTTCCTTTCCTTATTGTCTTGAAATGGAAGTAAGTAGATGACATACATATGTATATATATACATAAATCCAGTAGCTTTATAATTTCATATATTTCATTATTATTTCTTATATATACTTTATAATCATTCTTAAATGGTTAATATGGAGAATGAATCTCATCGCGTCGTGGAGACGGTAGTCCGTACGTACGCACGAGCGATGATATCATTTCTATAAATATTGAATTGAATTGGAGTGGATTATACAATATATCAGAATCAATATGATGTTGTAATAACTATGTATAGTTATTCTTTACACCATTATACCCATCCATGTAAGGTGGTGGTGGAAAATAGATTACACCACGGCGTGGAGACGGTATTCCGTACGTACGCACGCGCGGTGATTTCTTTTTCCGTAGGATGGATAGATGGTGAAATAGGGTTGTTTCATACTTATAATAACATATCAGTATATGAGTGATACTGATGTTATTACTTCATAATGAAACAACCTAAGAAGAAGAAGTGGAAGAAGAAATAAAGATGAAAGAATTGGTAACGGTAATTACCTCTTCTTTGAAGTGCCTCTTTGAGACCTCCTCTTAGGGCACTAAAATTGGTCTTTGAGGAAGACCAGAACCTCTAGGATGTTGCTATGGAAGTGGAGAGGAGAAATTGGCAGGGGTTGGCCGAGCTTGAGTGCTCAAATTGGTGTGAGGAGGAGGGGGAGGAGGTGTCCTTTTATAGGGGAGGAGAGGGGCACCTTAGGAATACCTCAAAATATTATTTTATATTAAAGTCAAAATCGGTTTATAATGGTTCCAAAGGGTCTTATTTCGAAGCTAAAGTGGGGATGGGTCGAAATCCTATCAACCAATAGGATTTAGACAAATTTAGGGTATTATTTTAACCTTATCAATTAGATTTAACTCTAAGTTAAATAATTTAACTTTTAACGTGTCTTTTTGTTTTCTTTCACTATATGGTTAATAAACTTACTATAACATGCCAAACGAACCCCAAATTGTATATTATTAATACATATATCCTTATATAAGTCATTTGGCCGAACCTTAGATTTTTAGGAATAAAATAACAATTAATAATATAATATTTGATTTAAAAACTATTTTGTGTCAATTTTGACACTATTTGATATATGATTTTTGTGAAAGTCATAACAGAATTATATGTTCGAACCAAGTTGATTAAATCAACACTAATATATCATAGTAACCTAGAAAATTAGTGGAATTCATAAAAAGTCTTAAATTACATTTATTTGGGTATTTATATTATCAATTATGTCAATATTTCATTAATAAGATAATTACTGCATCATTTTTGTGTCATAAATAAATTATAGTATTTGATGTCTAAAAATTACAAATAAAATACCATCATGTAGGAAATCGTTTTATCTTTCTAATGAATATTTATAGTCGAATTTATCTTATGTATAACCCCATATTAAAAATGATTTACTTATTAAACTTTGATTTTAACTATTTTAACCCTTCTTTAAATAAATTAATAATAAATGTCCTAATCTAATCCAAGTGGGCCTAAATGGTCATATTTTATTCCTAAGTTTGTTTTTGGTCGAATTACACTTGTCCAATAGAATTAGGACATGTGTTAGGGTAATATTAATATCATATTTACCCTTAGTTACCCTATTTACTATTAACCGCGGTAAAAAAAGTAAAAAGTTACTATTCACCAAAAATTATTTTCATCTCATTGAACCACATTTTAGTCCTTGATATTAACCGTGTCTCTCGGATTTTCGAAATTCCATTCACAGAAGCGGTAAAATTAAGTTTTATGCAAAATTCAGTTTTTAACCTACCACTTAGTAGTTTCACTATTCATCAAAAATTGATGTTTTTCAGAACAATGCCAAAATTTCATCCCAAGCTATATTTCATATTCCGAATTCAAAAATGAAGTCTATTTTACCAAATTCATAACATAAAAGTTGCATTAATTAATTTTATAATTAAATCCCGCTGTTAAAACAAATAGCGTGTTTTTTTAAGAAACAATATCTATCAAAAGATTGACACTTGTTTATGTCTAGTTTAAATGTGAAATTACATCCAATGACCAACATTGTATTAAATTGTAAAAATATATTCTAAATATACTTTAAAACCACTCAAATTAATGATTTATCACTATTAATTATTTCGATTAAAAAAAGTTGTTTTTAATTATAATTTAGTAATTTTCACTATTCATCAGAATATGAAAGTTATCCGAAAAGTACCAAAATTTCGCCTTAGGCTAAATTCGATACTCCGAATCCAAAAATAAGGTTCATTTTGAAAAATAAGATTTACTGGATTTCAAAAAGTGGTTATTACTATTCATAACGGCTAGTTTTAATAATATTTTTATAGCATATCGTTGTTTAGTGAAACTCGGTATTGCGTACTACACACGCTATCGAGGAAGGTCGCGATTGCGTGTAATGCAAGTCAAGTCAAGGATGTGTGTTGTGCAAGCTCCTTTTGGTGTAGCGTACAACACAAGACATTAATAAAATTAAAAAGAATATTTTTTTATAAAATCTTGGGCTGTTACATTCTACCCCCCTTAAAATGAATTTCGCCCTCGAAATTCGTCGGGGTTATAAATGGTTTACTATTCGAAAGTTTCTTTAATAGAAACCCACATCGTAAAAGGGAATACCAAAACTTGGCTTTAAAAACTAAAGTATGAAATGTAACGATTACCCAAATAAACTAATCACTGGGTTTCCACATAGGTGAAAATATGGATATGGAAGAGAAATCTAACCATCATATTCTGATGGAGAGTGGTAGAGAACATGGCTATGGAAAAGCCAGTAATCACAAAGCCATAAATTTGTGACGATATAGGGTACCATCTGATTCATCAGATATAAGGGCACTAGGACAACATTTTTGGTTTTCAAGATTATTTCCCTAAAGTTGAAGAATTTGAATTAGAATAAATACTTACTTTATTTTGGTACAATCTCACTATTGTTCGTGCCTTGAACAATTTCCACTTCATCTCTTATATAAATGAAGTTGAATTTGTTATTCGTGAAGTGTTAGCAGATCATGTGATAGAATGACGGGTCATTCCATCTGTTTCAAACAAAAGGTTAGCAAAATTATATACATAAGTCGATCTATAGTGAGATTAATCACATATGGTTTCTAAAATGGACTTATACTTCATATATCATACTGCTTAATATAATAAAACTAGTTTCTACTAAACAGGGACTTCCTGTAGGTCAGTGGTAGGCGATAAAGGCCAGTCGCACTTCGGTTGTGGGTTCGATTCCTACAGCCTTGTCCGAAGCGATGGGCTGTCGCCCGTCCTGCAGGTTGTCCTTTTTCTAAAACTACGTTACTATAACATCCCATCAATAATATCGAAAATCTTCTATCCTTAAACAATACTAACTTATGTCCAACATAATCCAGTCTAATCATTAGGCTTATACATAATACTGCAGTCCACTCTCATAATATAGTGACATCGATTACCATAGATTTAATACTGTCGTTGATCCCCACATATCATAAGATATGTCTTGTTGGTCACATTCCAAACATTCAAAGTCCTTAATCGTGTATTCTCTTGAATAACTTAGTGAAAACATGAGTGCAGTTAAAAGTTAACACTTTCCACATACCAAAATCCTCAAAATTCTATATACTCAAACCATGATATCACTTAGTCCTTATATCAATCATGAGCTCATGAATACTATCAAACATTTAATTTTCTCCTTATCCCTTCATTATGCGCATATCATCTACATTCCAAAAATATCTGAATAACCTTTCATGGATACTGGTAACATTAATCATATACTTTCAAAACACAAGGAAAGACAACAGTGTAACAATCCATAGATGTATCTTTATTCCAAAATTACACATGATAAACATGTAATCATGCCACTAAATTCTCAAACCATTGACCGAGCTTCAAAAATTCTTTCATATATCATTTGTAGTCTCTTCATCATCATCCACATAAATACTACCCATATGACCATACTGATTCTCTTCATGAGTCTTTCCCTTAGAGCATTTGTTTGCATAATGCCCATACATTCCACATTTAAAACACTTAACCATTTTTGATGTCTTAGCAATACCATTATCCTCATCCATGGTGTTAACCGACCCTTTTCCTTTGCACTTACTTGCTTTGTGTCCTTCTTTTCCACACCCAAAGCATCTTCCAGTTCCCTTGAAACATTCTCCTTGATGCCTCTTCCCACATGATTTACATAGGGGAAATTGAACTTTCTTTCCTCTATGATCATCATGAAACTCCATCTTTCTCTTATTAGCCGAGTCAGGAAACTTACCAAAGTTTACTTTATTGATCATATTATGAGATTTATGATTCGGCATAAAAATGATGTTTGGACTTCCAAATCCCATTTCATTCGGTTGCTCATAAAGAATATCATTCCATTGTCCATCATATCCTCCATTATTGTGAATCATCTTGTTTCCAGCCATTTTCTAAAACCCAAACAGAATAGTGTTAGATGCAAAAATCGTAATAAAGGGGGAGTAACTTAAATATCTATCATCTTTGGTTTAATCTAATATCGTTACCATAGTTCTAGGACTATATCCTATACGTATACTTATCCTTAGGGACATCCCTAGACATACCTTAGAAATATCTCTAGGGATCTCACTAACGTTCTCACATCCTAGTTTCCAAAGGTTGACTAAACCTTTCCTCTGATACCAACTGTAGAGACCCGTAGCTTATCGTACATTGACATTACATTACTTTTGCGGAATACTTAGTACAAAACAAAAACACACACACAAGGATCGTAATAGTTTAGTGTCTTTGGAAACTAGGAATAAAATCTTCTAATCGTGGGGAAAGATCTTCAACATCTCCCATAAAGATCTTCCTTTTTTTTACCTAAAACCTTTCTTTATGTCCTGGGGAAAATAAAACATAAAAGGGTGAGCTCAAATGCTCAGTAAGGGTAAACAAAAGATATATCAATCACATCGTATTCATAAGAACATAACATTTTGGAAATCATAACCTGCAAAAGAGAGCATAATTTCATAACATGGGATAAATCATAGTAGTGAAATGAAATCATAACTTAAAACATTACTCATTGTGGCATACACACATAATCATTGAGAATCATTTCTTGTTAGTCAAGACTCATTGCCAAGACTATCTTAGTGGACAAAGTCCCTTTCTGAATCGAGTAATCCTCGTTTCAGTCCTGTTTCACTGAACCGGTATAACCTACCATTCCAGCCATGTCTATCTCATGAGATATAAAATCTTTACCCAATGCATTGGAGGGAGATATAGGTCCCACCCATCTCATAATGATACCATTCTTATGTGTGCCACAAAATCATAAATCATACATCATTACATAACCCATGTAATAAAAATGGGATTCTTAAACAACATGACATCATAAAACCATTCATATAAGATAAAGGAATTCATAAACATAATTCCATCACAACATAGTCAAATCAATGTAAAAATATGGATAGAAACAGAACCATTTATTATCTTATATGGAAAATAATTTTGATAAAACACTTGAATTGAATTCTTGAGGAAAATATCCTTTCTTCTTCAAAATCAATTTCTTTTCACAAAACATCATGCAATTTTAAAAGAAACAGATTTTATTGAAAATAGTCATGAAATATTTTAGAGGAAGCTTCATGAAAATAAGGCTTTATAAAACAGTAGAAATCCGTTCGTGCCGTATAAGTTAAAAAAAACATTCTTCGTACTTTTGTCGGAAAAGTCAAAAAGTACCTCGTACGACAAAAGATTCCTTTCATACATATTACTAAAAACTCACCGAAGGGTAAAAATGGTTTTAAACAATTGTAGGTGGATGGAAATAATATTACATTTTGATGAAACATGGATGTGGATGATAAAATACACCCCAGTAAATACTTACGAATAAACAATCTCGGATAAAAAAATGAGATTGTGATATTTCCCTTACCTTATGTCCGACTTGCTTTGTAAGTGTCCAAACCTCCTGTATAATGATTTAAATCATGTTATTGACTTATTCCAGAATCATATTCATTGTTATGATATCATATATGGTTCACTTATGACATTATATTACCCGTTCTTTTGTAAATTCCATGTTAAAGAAGCGTTTTGGGTAAAATCATTTCATTTATCGTAGGTGTTTTGACTTGTTGTTCTTGACATCATTATTACTTATATCATGATTTACTTACTTACAGAATATAAAATATGATTTATATATCATATATATTCAGTATATATATATATATAATAGGTAGATAAATAAAATGAAAAACACCGTTCATGGAGACGGTAGTCCGTACGTACGCATGAACGCTGTTTTCCTTTCCTTATTGTCTTGAAATGGAAGTAAGTAGATGACATACATATGTATATATATAAATAAATCCAGTAGCTTTATAATGTCATATATTTCATTATTATTTCTTATATATACTTTATAATCATTCTTAAATGGTTAATATGGAGAATGAATCTCATCGCGTCGTGGAGACGGTAGTCCGTACGTACGCACGAGCGATGATATCATTTCTATAAATATTGAATTGAATTGGAGTGGATTATACAATATATCAGAATCAATATGATGTTGTAATAACTATGTATAGTTATTCTTTACACCATTATACCCATCCATGTAAGGTGGTGGTGGAAAATAGATTACACCACGGCGTGGAGACGGTATTCCGTACGTACGCACGCACGGTGATTTCTTTTTCCGTAGGATGGATAGATGGTGAAATAGGGTTGTTTCATACTTATAATAACATATCAGTATATGAGTGATACTGATGTTATTACTTCATAATGAAACAACCTAAGAAGAAGAAGTGGAAGAAGAAATAAAGATGAAAGAATTGGTAACAGTAATTACCTCTTCTTTGAAGTGCCTCTTTGAGACCTCCTCTTAGGGAACTAAAATTGGTCTTTTAGGAAGACCAGAACCTCTAGGATGTTGATATGGAAGTGGAGAGGAGAAATTGGCAGGGGTTGGCCGAGCTTGAGTGCTCAAATTGGTGTGAGGAGGAGGGGGAGGAGGTGTCCTTTTATAGGGGAGGAGAGGGGCACCTTAGGAATACCTCAAAATATTATTTTATATTAAAGTCAAAATCGGTTTATAATGGTTCCAAAGGGTCTTATTTCGAAGATAAAGTGGGTATGGGTCGAAATCCTATCAACCAATAGGATTTAGACAAGTTTAGGGTATTATTTTAACCTTATCAATTAGATTTAACTCTAAGTTAAATAATTTAACTTTTACCGTGTCTTTTTGTTTTCTTTCACTATATGGTTAATAAACTTACTATAACATGCCAAAAGAACCCCAAATTGTATATTATTAATACATATATCCTTATCTAAGTCATTTGGCCGAACCTTAGATTTTTAGGAATAAAATAACAATTAATAATATAATATTTGATTTAAAAACTATTTTGTGTCAATTTTGACACTATTTGATATATGATTTTTGTGAAAGTCATCAAAGAATTATATTTTCGAACCAAGTTGATTAAATCAACACTAATATATCATAGTAACCTAGAAAATTAGTGTAATTCATAAAAAGTCTTAAATTACATTTATTTTGGTATTTATATTATCAATTATGTCAATATTTCATTAATAAGATAATTACTGCATCATTTTTGTGTCATTAATAAATTATATTATTTGATGTCTAAAAATTACAAATAAAATACCATCATGTAGGAAATCTTTTTAGCTTTCTAATGAATATTTATAGTCGAATTTATCTTATGTATAACCCCATATTAAAAATGATTTACTTATTAAACTTTGATTTTAACTATTTTAACCCTTCTTTAAATAAATTAATAATAAATGTCCTAATCTAATCCAAGTGGGCCTAAATGGTCATATTTTATTCCTAAGTTTGTTTTTGGTCGAATTACACTTGTCCAATAGAATTAGGACATGTGTTAGGGTAATATTAATATCATATTTACCCTTAGTTACCCTATTTACTATTAACCGCGGTAAAAAAAGTAAAAAGTTACTATTCACCAAAAATTATTTTCATCTCATTGAACCACATTTTAGTCCTTGATATTAACCGTGTCTCTCGGATTTTCGAAATTCCATTCACAGAAGCGGTAAAATTAAGTTTTATGCAAAATTCAGTTTTTAACCTACTACTTAGTAGTTTCACTATTCATCAAAAATTGATGTTTTTCAGAACAATGCCAAAATTTCATCCCAAGCTATATTTCATATTCCGAATTCAAAAATGAAGTCTATTTTACCAAATTCATAACATAAAAGTTGCATTAATTAATTTTATAATTAAATCCCGCTGTTAAAACAAATAGCGTGTTTTTTTTAAGAAACAATATCTATCAAAAGATTGACACTTGTTTATGTCTAGTTTAAATGTGAAATTACATCCAATGACCAACATTGTATTAAATTGTAAAAATATATTCTAAATATACTTTAAAACCACTCAAATTAATTATTTATCACTATTAATTATTTCGATTAAAAAAAGTTGTTTTTAATTATAATTTAGTAATTTTCACTATTCATCAGAATATGAAAGTTATCCGAAAAGTACCAAAATTTCACCTTAGGCTAAATTCGATACTCCGAATCCAAAAATAAGGTTCATTTTGAAAAATAAGATTTATTGGATTTCAAAAAGTGGTTATTACTATTCATAACGGCTAGTTTTAATAATATTTTTATAGCATATCGTTGTTTAGTGAAACTCGGTATTGCGTACTACACACGCTATCGAGGAAGGTCGCGATTGCGTGTAATGCAAGTCAAGTCAAGGATGTGTGTTGTGCAAGCTCCTTTTGGTGTAGCGTACAACACAAGACATTAATAAAATTAAAAAGAATATTTTTTTATAAAATCTTGGGCTGTTACAGGTCACCTGATCTTTTATTATAGTTTACCCTCCAGTGTGGCTGGGAAGTGGGTCACCATTGACTTATTTAGGGTTTACCCTCCATCGAGGCTGGGCAGTGGGTTACCTGACTACCTTTTGTGGTTTACCCTCCAGCGGGGCTGGGCAGTGGGTTACCTGACTACCTTTTGTGGTTTACCCTCCAGCTGGGCTGGGCAGTGGGTTACCTGACAATCTCTTATGGTTTACCCTCCAGCGGGGCTGGGCAGTGGGTCACCGTCGATGAAGAAGTTGAAGGATAATTAGATGACCGATGACAAGTTGGATTTCCAATTGCAGGAGTCTAATGGTTTGATTGATAAAAAGTTGAAATTGCTTATGGATTCAGAAGAGGTTCTTGTTGAAACTATTTTGAATTCTAATGCTTCTAATGAGGAGCCTGAAATAATGATGGGAAGGGAACTAAGGGTGACCCCCCAATGAGGAGCAGGCCAACTAGATTGATATATAAGAACTAATTTTAATAATGGGATTCAATAAGGGGAATATCACCTTAGAGGAGTACATTCAATCTTGGGACAAATTGGCTTTTAGAATTGAATATCTTCTAATGGACGATCCATACACCTGGGTAAATACTATCACATGGAAGTTATTTATGGAGTCTAAAATAGGTGGGATGAAACAATTTTTTAATGATTTATTTTTCTCATTTTGTGCTTGAATTTTGGTTTCTCACTTTTTTCCTTAAAAGTTTGGATAATAAAAATTTAATTCTCAGTCTAATGACCACATGATTTAATTAAGAGGCTAATACTTATAAGATTATCCTATGACTTTATCCACCTTCCGAGGAGAGGTTTAATTGAATTTTTTAAATGGTATTGATTGAATTCCAAATACAATCATCGAGTAACCTTTTGAGGTGAGTTTTAAATGAAATGTTATTGGTAATTACTTTTATATAGTAAATTATATCGATTGATTGATTTATTATATTCCTTGGGTGAAAAATGGGTTCATATACAATGGCTATAAACAGACTCATTCAGATTCTACCTTGCTTATGCCTGAGTGAAACTTTAACACCATATATAGATTCCGAAGGACGAACTCAAGGGGGATTAATATTATACGCCAGACTGATACTTGAACTCCTTATAGATTTATAAGGACAACCACATAGGGTAGTTGATAATGTACACCATGGGAGATACTTGGGATCCCCTAGTGGACCTCCAGGGAAGAACTCAAATGAAAGTGATGTTACAACACACCAAGAGTGATACCAGGATTCTAACAAGGAATTCCTAGGATGGTCTTGTATGGTTCTTGGTTCATGTATGCCTCGAGAGATACATGGATTCCAAAATTAGTAATGACAAGTGTTAGGACCAATAGGGGCCTATATACCCTGAGAGACGGGGGGGAGGTGAATCAGGGTATGGATATTCTTTTTCAAAGTTCTTCCTACCCCACTGGATCTTGAACTCTTTGTTACAAGGGTTGCTTTGTTTGCAGTTGTGTGTTCATTATGACCAATTATTTTCTTCTTTATCTTATTATGATGCTTTAAATGCAATGCAGTGAAGCAAGTAAGAAGACACATATATTTTTACTTGGTTCACCCTCACTGGGCTATGTCCAAGGAGCATACAACGACGATGTGCTGCTGTACCAAATCCACTAAGGCTCACTGCCAATAATGTTTGGGATATATCACTTCTTTTCCCAAGCTAAATAACTTTACAAAGTTTAGGGTTATCTCACTACTTACCAAGGATAACTCCCTGTTCCTCTCTCTTTGGCTCACTACCAGCAGAAAGGATTTCCTTCCTCCTATTCCTTGGCTCACTGCACTTAGAAGGGATCCACTCACAGTTTATAGACCTGTAGGTCTCTTCATTTGCATGAATGCACACATCCTCAACTATTGATATATGCTCTATTAAAGTCCAACTTTCATCTACTTATGAATACCCCTTTTCCTCTAAAACATTAGGAAACTACCTTTGGAAACACCTTCTCAAAGCACCCTACTTCTCAAGGCTCCCAATTTCTCAAAGCTCAAACAAGCCTTCGTGAAGCTCCTTCCTTTTCGTGAAGCACTATCGCAAATCACTCTCGCGAAGATCAAGCCTTGACAATGCTTAGTCCGTCGTAGAGATCCTGCCTCTTATAAAAGCACACTCTTTAGAGCATGCGACCTTGCGAAGTGCACTGCCTTTCGCGGAGCTAGATTAGCCACCGCGAATCACCTCTTTTTCACGAAGAACACTATCTTCACGAACCACCTTTGAGAAACAAGAGTAAAGGATTTTCTTTGGAAGCCCTCTATACTTCTCTCGAGGGGGTCAACCTCTTTTTATAGGTGATTCCACCAACTCTTGACTCTTCCGCGCGATGTCAGCGCCACGTCAGTGCCAATCGTGAAGCTCCGAAATTTTCGCCGAAATTCTCTCAAAACCGCGAAGCACCACAGAAATTTTCTGATCGTGGAGCTCGTCGTAATCATGGAGCATCACCATCAACATTATTTCATGCCTTCTCCACGAAGATCCCTCAGAAAGACCTTCACCACTACGATGCACTTCATCCTCTACCGTTCGCGAAGCTTTGACGTAATCGCGAAGAATCACCGCCATCATTCTTCTGGTCTTCGCGAATTCCAAACCTTGAAACCTCTCTTTGCAAAATTCATGACTTTTCCTTATTAAAATATGATATTAATAGAAATCCACTTTTTTCGATGCTCACCAACCTCCAAATTTTGGACCCCAAAAATTTGGAAAACATTGGGAAACAACGTCACCTTGTACGGCTCTTTTGTACCGCCTCCAGATCATCCGTTCCTTTGTAATTGTTCTTTGTCAACATGGATTGTCAACAAATTCTCTAGAACTCAACAATTCACTATGGAAAACTGCTTCATCAACAAACATAATCAACCGAAAAATGTTGCAATGTTACCTTGAGGGATTTTTTCCCAACAGTCTCTCCCTTTGGGTTTGTTGAAAACTCTTAAAAACTCTTCTCAGAGTGATTTTCTGCACTTTGATACCTCTCTGAATCTACTTCCAGCTACTACCACCATTCACCTCTTCCGACTATGATAGAGTTCAAGGAATCACTTAACACGTACTCTAATCCCACATGAGTAATGCTCAGTGTGAGAAACAAGAGTAGTATGAAAAGTTCATCAATGAATCACTTCATGTTAAACACCATTTGTCGATTCCAATCTGATACCAGTTGAAACATTGATACCAATTGTTGAACCATATCGATACCAATTGGTGATAGATAGAAAAAGTTTCTCACCATTCCAAACTCACTGTTCTGTTTTTATTATGATCCTCAGCTGTCGTGATATATAGTCTTTGATCGATCACTTCTAGCACCGTCAGATTCGATTTTATCCCCTTATCTCATTATTCTCCCCCTATCTCACCGCTCCACCTGTTAGCTTCTCCCTGTATCTTTAATGATTTTTCAAATATCCACATTATCTCCCCCTTGAACAATTACTGTTTTCTCCCCCTTTGTCAATGAACCCACATGGCACTCCTCTACGGTTTGTAACAGGGTAAAAACACATATGAGAACATCAGGGAAAAACACATCATACCTCAGGGAGGGGGGGGGGTGTCCACTGCCACAATATTTTAAGTGTGGGGAGTCGACTAAACTCCCAGATCCAGTCGATGCCTCTCAAAAGCATCCTTGGGTAAGGCCTTTGTCATAATGTTTGCAACCTGTAGCTCTGTAGGCACATACTCCAACTTCACGATTCCCTGCTCAACCTTATCCTTGATAAAATGATACTTTATCTCAATTTGCTTTGTCCTTTAATTATGGACGAGATTTTTGATGAGATTTATAGCACTTGCGTTATTGTACTGGATTCCAATTGAAGACTTAACTTCAATTCCAAAATCATCATGCTGCTGCTTCATCCACAATAACTGTGTGCAAGCTTGAGTGGAAGCAATGTAATCAGCTTCTGCGGTGCTCAATGAAATGTAATCTTGTTTCTTGATTAGCCAAGAAACACACATTCTGCCAAGATAGAAATCACCTCCTGACGTTGACTTCCTGTCATCTACTGAACCGGCCCAATATGCATCAGTATATCCCAATACTTCCGACTGAGATTTTCCATTATACATCAAACTTAAGTCCACTGTTCCCTTGATATACCAAAGTATTCTTTTCACTTCAAGCACATGTCTTTACATGGGATTAATTTGATATCTCACTACTTGGCATGTGGCGAAAATAATGTTAGGCCTTATTTCAGTCAAGTATAACAAACTTCCAATGATTTTCCTGTATTCTATGATATTAACTGCCATGCCATCCTCATCTTTGGACAACTTCATCCAGGTAGCTACCAGAGTCTTCATCTCCTTGGAATTTTCCATTACAAATCTTTTAAAAACGTCCTTGGAATATTTGGATTGTGAAATAACTGTTCCATTCCTTCCTTGTGTCACCTATAGACCAAGGAAAAATGTTAGCTATCCAATCATTGACATTTCGAACTCACTTTTCATGAATTCGGGGAACTGTCTGCACTGAGCTTCATCTGATCCACCAAATATTATGTCATCGACATAAACCAAGACCATCATCCTTTGATTACTTTTTTTGTTGAAATAGAGATTGCAATCGACTCCCCCATGTTGGAAACCAAGCTTCTTCAAGTACTGATCAAGCCTTGAGTACCATGCTCTTGGTGCTTGTTTCAACCCATACAACACCTTCTTCAGTCTGAAAACCTTTTTCTCTTCCTCATGAATGAGAAAACCATCTGGATGCTCAATATACAACACTTCCTCGAGAACCCCATTCAAAAATGCAGATTTGACATCCATTTGGAACCATTTGAACTTCCTTTGCACTGCGATGGATTGTAATAATCTGATTGTCTCCAGCCTTGAAACTGGTGAAAATGTCTCATCAACATCTATTCCCTTGATCTGGGAGTACCTCTTGCACACTAGTCATGCTTTGTTCTGAATCAATGTTCCATATTCATTCATCTTATTACGATAGACCCATTTAGTCCCGATGATATTCTTATCTGCTGGCCTCGAAACAATCTCCCATGTCTTTTTCTCTTATGAATAAATATTAGTCACTTATGCTCCCACTTTGTTTCTTTCCTCCTCATCAAATTCATCAAGAAATTTCTCACTATTTCAATGTTCAGTGGAATCATTCCTTTCAACTACTTCTCTGAGCTTCTTGTTGAGATAGGTTTGATACTCTCTTGCAGCTTCTTGGTATCCTGAAAGCTGTCAGCTAATACCACTTGTTAGAAAAAAATAGATAAGAATGAGATGCATGATTATTGCTGCTTCTCCCTATGTTTCTTTCTTCCCTAGATAGGCAACACCTGAGCTGAGTCATCCAATTATTGATTTCATGGCTCATGCATCTTATTTTGATATTGAATGCTCCACCTATGTTATGAATCACTTCCTAGGGTTAGGCCCACTGTTTAGACCCATTACCATTCTTCTCCTCATGAATCATTTATACCAATCTGGCACTTGTCATTGATCCATTAACAAGATCTCTAATCCTACTGAGTTGAAACTCCTTGTAGGAAACAAGAGACAAAGTTAATAACACAATCACTTCTTATTGTGCTATATTTCTCCCTTTCTTCTTCAACTCTGGTTCTGGATTTGAATCAATTGAAACTATGGATCATATCACTTCTCCACTTTGCATCCTTAAATGCCACTTCCCCTTGGATTGTATCTCCCTAAAACCTGAAACACATGAATCATCATTTAATAGCATTTATATACATAGAGAGAGGGTATTTTCTGGAATCCTCAAGATGAGGATGGTGGTTGATCTTGATGGGTCCACCCTTTGATTCTTTCCTACAGAGAATCACACTCCTTACTTGCTTCTTCTAACTGCCTAGCCAACTTCAAATTCTATGGCCATATGACTAAGCATTCATTACCCACATGATGAGCCTTTTTCTAATATATAGATTCTGAAGGCTTGGACATTCTCACTATTTTGGGTTTAAACCCACCAATACACATTTCCTTCTTTGATGTTCCACAAAAATTCCATTTCCCTTGATTCCTTCTTTGGGTAGGAATCTCTCTGCTTTTCATCTTCCCTTGCCTCTTCCTCCATTTTAGGGATTGTTCTCATTCTTTCACTTCTCTCCAAGGAACATGAAATGCAGATTTTTTAATGTATTATTTTTTCATCTTTCTTTTATCAGATGTTTGAGTCACCACACTCTTTTTCACTGGTGGTGAGTCCTACACTAAATGTGCATTCTTATTACTCATAGTTAGAGTAGATCTCCCCTTAATCTTCCAGGTTTTTTCACAATCTCTCCATGAGAGCAGTTCACATTGTCTTCCAGTGCATAATTTCTTATCATGCACACCTGGAGTTGAGAATCTCCTTTTGAGTTCCTTTTCCTTTCCTGCTTTCTTTTTTCTATAATTTCTTGTAAAATTCCCATAATCAGAACATATAAAACATTTTACATCAAAGGCATACATCATTTCATCATTTCTCTATCGAGATGTTGATGCATCTTGAGTTCTTCTTCTGACATTGAGCTCCTGATCTTCCTGACACATACTCATGGTATGTCCCATTCTTCCATAGTAATAACATATAATAAATGATTTCCTCTGAGAGAATCTTCTCTCGGATTTCTCATGATGCTTCTTCTTATTCTCAGATTTATTACAGATTCTGCTTTCACAACATGAAATGTATTCCAGAGCCTCTGAACAGAAGCTTGATGTGTGGCCATGAATCCCACAGAAATAGCACATGTCGTCACTTCTTTTTGAAACTGTCCCCTTAGGCCCATCTCCAACACCTACAGGTTTTTGTCCACTCCTGGAACTCTTGAAGGCTCGCATTCTATCATGCACGGGAGAGGATTCATCAAATCCAATGCCAAAGTTTCCCAAACTATATGGTCTTTGAGCTAAAAAAATAATCTGTTGTTTCTCTTCTGAAATCTCATACTTTCTTTTTCATTTTATCAGCACCTTCTGAAGGATAATCGAATAGTAAGTGCAATGCATCCTTCAACTTAGGTTTTCCATTGTCTTTTTATATCTTTATTTCTTTCTTGTATTTTTCTATCACTTCCTCCAATTGTTGAATCTTCTTATCTCTTGATTCAAGTTAAGCATTGAGTTCTTTTATGAGATTCTTCCCGCTACTCAACTCATCTTCTAGTTCCCATGTGATATTTTTCACCATGTCACTCTTCTCTTTCACTATCAATTTTTCTTCTTCAATAGACTCATAACAACATGCATTCTCTTATTGTAGACTTTGATTCTTATGAACTAGCTCAGATAGTTGTCTAGCAAGATCAACATTTCTGGATTTTAAAATATGAATTTCATCTGTGTCCAGATTCTTTCCCTTAACATCAGCTTTGATCTTCTCTTTATTTATAGACAGCTTTTTCAGTTCTTCGACTTGAGAATCATTCTTCACCCTTAGATCAGTGTCCACATAAATAAGCCTTTGATTTAATCCTCTTATATTGTTAAACTCAATTTACATTGCTTGGATCTTGATTTCTTTAGATTTCATCTCTTCATCGAATTTATGATCCAATTACTTTGTCATATTGAAAAAATATACTGGTGGTGTCCATCTTGAAACATCTTCATTATTAGTTGTTTAGGTATCACTTTGATGTTCAAATAATTCACTCGTTACTACATCACAATTGAGTGAATCAATCTTTTCCCTATCAGATTCATCCAGACCTTCCTTTAGCAAGATGTTTGATTCTTTTAGTTGAATCACACTTTTTCCATAAACACTTCCACACTGAGGGATATAACCTGACTCCTGATTCTTCTTTGATGTTTTCCCTTCTCCATGATACACTGAGAGAAGAGCAGACTAATTTGGCGACACAAATCAACTAAACCAAGTCAGAGCAGACAAATCTGATAAAATAAACCTATCCCTCTAATACTAGTTGTTAGGACCAATAGGGGCCTATATACCTTGAGAGGGGGGGGGGGGGTGAACCAAGGTATGGATATTATTTTTCAAAGTTCTTCCAGCCCCACTGGATCTTTACCTCTTTATTACAAGGGTTACTTTGTTTGCACTTGTGTGTTCATTATGACCGATTCTTTTCTTCTTTATTTGATTATGATGATTTAAATGTAATTCAAGGAAGCAAGTAGGAAGACACATATATTTTTACTTGGTTCACCCTCACTGGGCTATGTACAAGGATCATAGAGCGGCGATGTGCCACTATACCAAATCCACTAAGGCTCACTGCCAATAATGTTCGGGCTAGATCACTTCTATGCCCAGGCTCACAACCTTTACAAAGATTAGGGTTAGCTCAATGCTTCCCAAAGGTCAGTCCCTATTCCTCTCTCTTTGGCTCACTGCCAGCAGAAAGGATTGCCTTCCTCCTATTCCTTGGTTCACTGCACTTGGAAGGGATCCACTTACAATTTATAGACATGTAGGTCACTTCATTTTCATGAATTCACACATCCTCAACTATTGATAGATGCTCTATTAAAGTCTAACTTTCATCCACTGATAAATACCCCTTTGCCTCTAAAACACTAGGAAACTACCTTTGGAAATACCTTTGCAAAGCACCCTACTTCGGAGGCTCCCAATTTCGCAAAACTCAAACAAGCCTTCACAAAGATCCTGCCTTTTCGTGAAGCACTCTCGCGAAGCACTCTCGCGAATATCAAGCCTTCGCAATACTAAGTCCATCACAGAGCTCCTGCCTCTTCGCAAAGAACACTCCTGAGAGCATGCATCCTCGCGAAGTGCACTGCCTTTCGCGGAGCTAGATTAGGCTCCGCGAAGCACCTCTCTTTCACGAAGACCACTATCTTCATAAACCAACTTCGAAAAATGAGAGAAAAGGATTTTCTTTGGAAGATCTCTCCCTTTCTCTCGAGGGGGTTGAACTCTATTTATAGGCGATTCCACCGACCCTCGACTCTTCCGCGCGATGTTAGCGCCACGTCAGCGCCAATCGTGAAGCTCCAAAATTTCCACTGGAATTCTCTCAAAATTGTAAAGCACCATGGAAATTTTCCGATCACGGAGCTCGTTGTAATCGTGGAGCATCACCGTCAACATTATTTCACACCTTTGCTGCAAAGCTCCCTCACAAATCCCTTCACCACCGCGATGCACTTCAACCTCTACCGTTCGCGAAGCTTTGACGTAATCGCGAAGAATCACCACCATCATTCTTCTGGTCTTCGCAAATTCCAAACCATGAAACCTCTTTTCACGAAATTCATGCCTTTTCCATATTAAAATATGATCTTCATAGAAATCCACTTTTCACGATGCTCACCAACCTCCAAATTTTGGACCCCAAAAATTTGGAAAACACTGGGAAACAACATCACCTTGTACGGCTCTTTTGTACCACCTCCAGATCATCCATTCCCTTTTCATTGTTCTTTATCAACATGGATTGTCAACAACTTCTCTGGAACTTAACAATTCACCATGGAAACCTTCTTCGTCAACAAACACAATCAACCTAAAAATGATGCAATGTTACCTTGAGGTATTTTTTCCCAACAATCAGGTTGATATTAGGTTCTTGACTGAATAATAAATGAAATGATTCATGTGTTGTGTCTTCTAAGCCAAGGCACAAAATTGGGTTTTCTCAGAAACATACACTTTATTGATATCTTGGTTAGGATTTCTTGATAACATATCTTCACGGAGGACATTGGGCTATGTTCCATGTCTGAAGATATATTATTTAATTGATATTTATTAATTAAATTATATTGATTATTAAATTAGATTTTATTGACTATTTATTAGAGACATTACTAGTAAATTGAAGTAGATAATAGAGGATGGGTGTCCATGGGAACCCATAACTTTATGTGTTGTTCACTTTCAGTACATCCTTTACATATTCTATTATGTCATTCAGACTATTTTTTATATATTCACTAACTAGATAGAACTATACCTTTGGGTGGTTTCCTATTGGGATTATATCTCACACACTGTTCGGGCCACCAACGGGTACACGAACAGACTATATAATTTCATGTATGGATAAGGGAAAGTGCCCTGCTACAGGTTCTTAATTGCTTCTTAGGAGCATGAAATCATGGGACCGAGACGAGGCTTGTGATGCTAGTTAATCTTTTTTGGTCTTTTTGGTATTTTTTACATGTATTATATACCTACCATGTGTACCTATTTTGTAAGTTTTTAGACACGTGAAATGTATCATCATCATCTATACATGATATCCTTTCTGGTATTGTTTATTTATGCATATTCTTACTAATCATCATTTTCCTAATCAATTTAATATTTTTGATATTTATATATTTTTTTATATCTACTGTGATATACTCTGGTGATAATGTCATAGTCTCCCCACTAACACACCTAAGGTCCTCAATGATAGTCAGTAACCTCTAGTGTTTTGGGGAGATGCGCTTGAGGCCATGTGGCCAACTGGGCTTGGGGAACCTTTAGTGGAATCTAGTCTTGAGATGTTATAGACCTAAATATAGGTCTCAAAATATTAAAACAAGAAATATATCTCTTTTTAGTGAGTCAAACTAAGAATTGATGAAAGTGTATACATAAAATTACCTCTAGATTTAAATCACATCTAATAGAGGGTAAAATGGACAAGAATCAAAGGAGATCTATCATGGATTGATGAAGGATGGAAAGGGAACCCCATCGTTTACACTAGTTGGTAAGGGGAACAAAATCTATAGGGGGAGGAATAGGGGTGGTCTTAGTGAAATTATAGGTCTACCCCTAATAGTTTTTTTTCTCAGTAGGCCATCGGTAATCCACCCCTAGGGCACTGGATACCAGTGAGCCTAGGTAGAGATATCTGCTATTATCTAAGGTCATCATATAACTGATGGTTTTGTACTATCTTGCTAGTGGGGCATAAATAATATATTATATCCCCAGATCCTACAAACTCCACTAAAAATACTCCTATGTACCCTCTGAACACTTGGACACCTCTATTAAAGAAAACTATCATAGGTTGAACAAATTTTTTACCGGTCATTACTTCTAGAAATGTGGGGTATTATAAAATTTTATATCCTTTTAAATACTAACATAATGGTTTTTTATTGATAAATATCTCAAAGGAGAAATATTAAAGACCAAAAATTAAAGGCAATCATAGTGTTAATTTATTTTTTAAATATTTTGAGAGTCATCATCATGAAGAATAAAGACCAAGATGTTCCAATTGAAACACTTGAAGATTTCAACTTTGAGAAAATGAATTATTTTTAAAATTTCCCCATTTAATTTATCACACATATATTGGAGTTTATTAAGGGTATATAGGATGCGAAAAAATATCTGGATTTGGAAGCTAATGTAATGGAATAATCATTTATAACAAAGTTTAAATGGGAAACTCTCTCAATAAATTTATTGATGTAGCGACCCCAACCCCAGTATCCTGGATCTATTGCTGTGTAAAATTCCATTGGTATAAGATACAAGTAAATATAATCCCAAAGGACCGAAAAATTTAGTATTCTTTGTAAACTATATAAAAACACGATTCATGTTTTACACATTAATACAAAAATTACAACATAAGTTTTTTTGATATTAAATATATTCTATCCAGTATATAATTTCACATCTTTCTTAGTACACTTCAGAAAATCCTTAGGATGAGAAATGAAATAAGGGTGATATCAAATGCTTAATAAGGGAGAACATAGATGAATAAATAATGAATCAATGAGCATAATCATTATGAAAAGGTAAATATCTCAACACACATGCCATGTAATCAATGAACTGATAAGGAAGTATTTAAATCAAATGGATGTGTAAATAACTAAAGACACATTCCATTTAAATAAATTTACAATCATGTTAAGATAATGTATAATTAATATGGAAAGAAAATAACTAAGAAAACATGTCATTTAATCCATAAACTGAGAATGAAATGCATCGATATATTTTTTCATAGTGAAAATATCATGGATAATAATGACTGAATCAAAAAGAATACAAAGCTAAATTATTAGGTGTCATGTATGAGACACATTAAAAGATATACCGTCAAGACCATTCACAACATGATTTAAAAATATAAGTAGAAACCTGTATAATTTGTACAGCTAATTTTTTTAATGAGAACCTATCGATGCATCAAGGGGCTATATAAATTTTGGGCCTCTCCCATCACTGATATTTTAAAGCATTCCTTATATCGAGTAATCTATTTAATTAATAAACAATTTTCCTTACCAAATTTTCTTATTAAATAAAGAAAATATATTTATAAATATTTCCCATATAGTCAAATAACCATCAAATTAATTACCATATGTAAAAATGGTATATGGTTTAGGAAATAAACATATCCATGATAAATTATATGGATAATTAGGGGAAAATCAATATTCAATGGTCGCATGAAAGTGAATATTTCAAGGGGACTAAAAAATGAATCAAGAAAGTGAATTTCAGTACTATCATTCTCCAAATAAATCAAAAACCATATAGAGTAAGAATAAGAATTATATCAATACAACATATACCAAGTAGTGTAAAAATAAAGGGTTTCTGCCATTGATGAATAGAAATAATATTAAAAGATATTTTAAAAACATTTTTGAAAAATATCATTTTCATTTGGAAAAATATTTTAAAAATACTTTTATTTGAAAATAATTTTTTAAAAAACATTTTATTTAAAAATCAACCTTTTAAACTTGTAATGCAATATGTAAAGAAATGTTTTTGGGTAATTCTATACAATTCATACAAGATAAAAATAACATTTCTTTTGCAGGGTAAAAGGTTAGAAAGTTTTCTTTTTTAGAAAGGTTAAAGAATATTAATTTGAAAAAATTTATAAAATAAAAAAGGAAAAGTATATTTAAAAAATAATTTTTTAATGGTTAAAAAAATTTTAAAACCTTTTTATAAATTAGTATTTTTATAATAAAATAGGTTCTCTAAATAAATAGAGAAATAAAGTTGGGTTTTCTTAAAAAAAATTCTAAAACATTTTGATTACCAAAGAGGGTAAAATTTTTACTATTAATTGAAAAAGGTCATGAATAACTATAGGAGAATAATATTAAAGTGTTTATTTAACAATTATCATATAAATCCCTTTAATGGGATTTCAAGAATAAATAATATTTATTGGAATGAGATTGTAAAATAAATACTTAAAATGATCATAAGTCGAAGCAAGAATTAATAAAAGAATAGATTATGTGTATCAACTATAAATCAACATAAAATAAGTGTAAATACATAAATAGATAGTCATATTAATTATAAACATAATTATATAATATTAATTATAATGAGGAAGTAATATAGCCCAATAAAAAATGAATTGAGTTATGAAATGTCTTTACCACTTGGTAATTTTATGTTCAAATATCATTAGATTAAATAATTAAAATTGAAACTAAAAATAACATGAATAATTAATTATTAAGGATATTATATGTCAAAGTGGTAGTATTTACACCATATATAAGAAATTAGGTGCACAAAGATAAAGTATACCTCAAAGAATGGAAATGGAGATGAAGTCCCTTACTATTTGGTATCTTTTGAATTATAATACCCATGAAAGAAATAAATTAAAATTAAACTATAAATAACATGAATATAAATTTATTAATGGTATAAAATTCAATTGGGACAATATATACACCTCAAAAAATAAATAACTGGTGTAAATGGTGTATGCCTCATGGAAAGAAAAGTGAAACAAAAATCTCATACCTTGCGTTTCCTTTCGAGTGAATGTTTTTTAAAATACTATATAATTGTTTCAAAAATGGAAATAACTTATAAAATAACCATAATAATTTTTATAATATCATATATGATCTTTTCATAATATCTTATTAACCATTTGTTTATAATATTTTATTATTTTTACTATTTCAGGTGTTAATTGACTATTTTTTGAAGTATATTTTAACATGTCATTTTTTTCTTCTTATGTTGATCCTAATTTTATAATATCCAAGTTTTAAAACATAATATAAATATAATATATAGTTATTATATATTTATATTTAATAATCCATAAAATCTGGTGGTTGTAAATGAAATGAACCATTTATAGAGACGGTAGACCATACGTTCTCATGAACACTACATTCATTTACTTATCGCATTTGAAATAATGAAAAATAAATTATATATATATATAATAATTTAAGTGTAATATGTTTTTCATATATTTCACATAGGTTTATAAATACCATTAATAATACATTCCATTCATAGCGTGAATGAATCACATCGCTTTGAGGAGGTGGTAGTCCATACGTTTATAAACGAAGTTATCATATTCCCACAAAATGGAAAGTATAAATTTATGTGTTTTAAAATAATTCCATAAATATAAATACATTATAGATATTATATATATCATATATAAACTATAAATATATAATTATTTTCAACTATTAAATATGTTAAATGGAAGAACAAACAATATCCTTTTGCAAGGAGTTAGTCTGCCGTACACACGAATGATGATTGCATATCCCATTTGATGGATCTATGTGGAAGTTTATATTATAATATTATCATTAAAAAATTTAATTATATTATTTATAAATATTTTACTATATAATAATGGAATAAAATTAATTTAATGGTATGAGAAATAATTAAAACAAATGTGATCATTGAATAATGTTACTTCTTATTCGAGTAAATCCTTTTGGGTTATACCAAAACAATTTCATTTTTTACCTTTATCCTAAAGTGAGCCTTTTAGGATGAGGAGAGAGATGTTGAGAGATTATTTGGGCTAATGTTGGATGAGGTAAATGGATTGAGAGGTGTGAATAATTGGGAGGGGTGAGTGCCTTTTTATAGTGGAGGAGGAGTGATATTCTTGTAAATTTTTGAAAGAGGGAATTACACCAACATTTTTTTGATGTCATGTCAAACCAATAATGAATAAACATTTATAAAAGGGAGTATATGGTCTATATATTTCTATAAAATTAATTTTTTAAATTTTAATAGGTTATTTTGTCCCTAAATGTCATGGTTTAGTTCATTGTTAAGCTTAATTTTACCTTAAATTTTGTAATTAATTTTAATTAAATTCAATTATATTTTTGGTAAAAAACTAATTTGAAATTATTATAAATTATAAATTATAATAATTTAAAATATTTAATCCATTTTTCTAAATTAAAATCACATAAGTGGTAGAAACAAATTTAAAATTAAAACCGCAAATGGGACGACAAAGTAGGTTTTTAAAGTAAAAATGGTCAAATGTTTTCTATGATATTATATCCAATTTCTAAATTAATTTCAATAAAATGAAATAATTTGTATTAATTTATTTATAATTTAACTATTAAAATGTTAAAATCAATTTAAAATGTAATTTAACACTATAAATTATATACACAAAAAGAACTTTTTAATTAAAATTCAGTTATTTTCACTAGTAATCAAAAAATGAAACTTCTCAGAAAAATATATAAAATTCACCCTAAGATAATTTTTATGATCCAAATTAAAAAATGAAGTTTATTTTGTTATATAAAATTTATAAAAGTTCCAATTTTTTTAAATAGGTTCTCCAATAAAAAACGGTACATCTACCTTTAGGAAAATATAGGTTTTAATGCATAAATTTAGGATTGTTCTTATCATATGCCTATCAAAAATATTTGATGAATATAATTTATTATTTAATATATAATATATATATTTAATTAAAAAAATTCACTAATATTAATTTATTTAATTTATTATGAAAAAACATCTTTGTGATCATAAAAAAATTTCCTTTATCTTCAATTAGTTTTTATATCCATTTATAATTAATTGGAAACCAATGAATTAATTTTATATTTGTGTAAACTATATATTTTAATATGTTATTTAAGACTATTAGTAACTAATAATTTTAATATCTAGGTTATATCTTACTATATTATATAATAATATTTTAATAATACATTATTTTTCAGTAAAACTCGGTCTTGTATGTAACACAAGCTATGAAAGAGATTCATTGTTGCATATGACCCAAGATAACTCAATATTTCATGAATTTAAAGCAATATAATATATTTAATTTATTTAAAATATTAAATATACCACAATTTCTCAAGAGATTATATTAATTTCTACATTTGGTTTTTTGTGTCATACATGAATTTGAATAAATGTTACTCTTATAATTTTCGAGGTGTTACATTCTCGCCACCTTAAATAAAACGAATCCTCACAATTTAAACTCGATCATGGTAATAAATTTCTTGATATTTGATAATTACTTTTTTTAAATCCCACATCATTAGAAGAGTTAACAAAATATCTGCTTCACAAGAGATAATGTGAAGTAAAAAGATCACATGGATTAACTATAACTAGGTCTCTAAGTAGGAGAAAATTCGTGGAAATTAGAGATAATTACATAAAATAAATACATAAATATTTATATGGGTGATTGAAGTCATTGAACAAAAAAAGTGAATGATAAATTAAAATTTGAGGTCCTTGGAGATCTAAATATATAATAATTTAAATGACCACCGGTTCCAAAAAAATGAAGGTATTAAGATAAAATTTTATTTCATGATCTTTTTCCTAATGTTTTGTAATTCATTTTTGGCCTAAAATACAAGAAAATATACTTTCTCAATATATTTATATTAAAAAAATTCATTCATTTTTTTTCATCAATCAATTTAAAATTCACCCATTTACTCTAAGAAATGAATATCCAAAAATGAGTTTCTATGCTTGAAACACTAAAATACACTTTTAACATATTGTAGGTCCTATAAAAGAGTTACATGTATTTCAATTTCTCTCTAACTATTTCCCAAAGAAAATATGATTAATACATTAATCTCTAAACCTAAAAGGTAAAACTAATAGTTCATCATTAATATTGATTCATCAAATTTTTTAACTAAAAACAATGAAATATTAACCAATGCATTACATAGGTTAGTGGTTGGCATTAAAACCTTATCATCCTTCGGTTATGTGTTTAATTCCCATAGCCTTGCCGGACTTGATGGATTTTCACCCGAAATACAAGCTTTCCCACTCTAAAACCATATTAATATAATTTAAAAAATAAATATTATGGACACCATTGAAATATATTAATTAAATAGCCTTTTAACTAATATATTCAATATGTCCCCAATACATAAATAATTCATCCATTTATTTTCACATAGGTCCTTTATTGGTCTAGATTTTAACCTTTATAAGAGGTAATTGACTTAGGTAAATCCTAAGTTCTTCACATTTGAGTAAATAAACTATAAATGGATACATAGAATGAGTTTAATTTTCTTTAATCATACTCTTCATTTTTACATGGAAATTCCTTGATTTATGTCCTCCTTTACCACACATAAAGTACGTCCCTATTCTATTAAGACACTTTCCTAGGTTCCTCCTTCCACATTTCTTACATTATGTAAATATAGCCTTATTTTCTCTATAGTCTCCACCACTCAATATCTTAGTGACATCCATCCTTCTATTTGTTTGTTGAGTTTGGGAGTTAGTTAATTTAATTGTTTTTAATCATATTTTGGGAAAACATATTAAGAATAAACATGATATCTTTCACTCTTATCAATAATTAATTTGGTTTCTCATTGTCACAAGATTTTCCTTCAAGTTTAATGTCAACATAACTCCTTCAAGTTCTATCCGTTAAATAAAACCATAAAGAATAGTGTGAGTAAAAATTGTCATGGTGAGAAAACATATAATCATTTATCATCATCATGTTAATATTTATTCAAGGAGAAAGAGAAATTCTAGGGATGGAAAGGAAATCCAAAGAAATACAAAGGGAGAACAAGCCTAAGGGGGCCTAAAATAAAGAAGACCAAGGGCATCCTCTATAATCAGATTGACCCCCTTAGGATTTAAGCTAGTCAGTTCATGTAAACATAAGTGATTTAGACTGAGGATATCTAGTGAGTCCAAATGATTTCCAACCCTATTACCCTCCCTCCACGTGTGGTTCAAATTGATGTTGTTATTAAGGATGCCCCAAAATTTCCTAATGATTTATAATATCAACCAAGGGATAGATCCAATACCATTCAAGTCATTTTGAAAAATCATAGAATCAATTTATTCTTTTGTGATTTCAAACTTCATTAGTTTGTATAAGTTGAGGCCCAAGAGAATCAGCATGGCCTCCACTAGGAGAGAGGACCCCTTCTACAACCAGGATGAAAAATACAATAATACCAATTCATTGGTGTCATGAACCACCCCACCTCCTATAATGACTCATTGGGAGGATGATCCATCCGTGTTTAGATTCAGGCCTGTGGGAGGAGGAAAACAAATAGCACACTTTTTTAAAGAAAAGGTGAATTATCCTAAGCATATCCCCCATGAGTATCTAAATAGGTGCACAATAAGGCTTATTTTCATGTACCATGATATGTTTGAGTCAAGCTTGACAAAAACTCCTTGGAGTTGTTATCCCTAGGTACACATTTTCCAAAATCACGTCCACTTGTAGTATCTAAATAAGGGCCTATTTCAAGGAAGACCCACATAATTTATACCTTATTTAAGCTTTAGGATTTCTATCTAAACTCATCCTCAAATTATGTCTTAGGGTTATGTTCCATAATCTATGTTTTTTATAAATATAGTTCCCATGGTTGCTACAAAACCTAGCTCTGATATGAATTGTCATGAACCCATCCCCAATATCCTAGACCCGATGTCATGCTACTATTACATTGGCCTAAGATACATGTAAATCACATCCCAAATATCTAAAGAATTTATTAGTCTTGGTAAAATAGATATATAAAATATTCTTGTGTTAAAAATGAATAAAAAAATTACAATATAATTTTTTATTGATATGAACTATATTCCATCTAGCACAACATTGCATATCTTTTTTAGTATACATTAAGAAATCCTAGGGAAATTAAAAAAACAAGAGTGAGATAAAATTCTCATTAAGGGTTAATATAGTGGAATAAAAAATAAATCAATGAGAATAATCATTATAGAAAGGTAATATTTTAACACACATGCCATGTAATCAATGAAATGAGAAGAAAGTGATTAAACATTATAGAAAGGTAAATAACTAAAAACTTATTCCATTTAAATAACTTTAATATCATTATAATTTAAGGAAAAATTAATCTGGAAATTTAATCACTAAAACCCCATTCAATTTAATCAATAAAATGAGAACTAAATGCATATATATATTTTTTAATAGTGAAAATATCATGGATAATAATAACTAAATCAAAGTTAAGGCAATTCATAATTATTGGATGACACGTCCAAGGGACATTATAACCTATAACGTAAATAAAATTTACAAGATGATTTAAAACTATAGGTAGAAAACCATTTAATTTTCACAACTAATTGTTTTCATGAGAACCTATTGATGCATCCTGGGTCTATATAAAATTTGGGCACCACATGTCACCACCAGTCCAAATCATTCTTTATATCGAGTAATCGATTTAATTAATAAATAATATGCGTTATCAAATATCCATACTGAATAAAGAATATGGATTTATAAATATTTCCCTAGGTAATCAAAGAACTATCAAAGTAATAACCATATGTAAAAATTGAATAGGGTTCAGGAAATAAACATAACCATGATAAATGATATGTATAACTAGGGGAAATTAAATATCCAATGATTGTAGGAAAGTTAGTACTTCAAAGGGAACAAAAAAATGAATCAAGTTAGTGAATATTAATACTATCCTTGAACAAATCAATTATAAACAATCTGGAGGAAGAATAAGGATGATATCAACCAAACATATCTTAAGTGGAGTAAAAATAAAGGGTTTTTGTCATCGATGAATGAAAATATTATAAAAAGATATTTTAAAAACATTATTGAGGAAAATATACTTTTCATTTTTGATTTTTTTTTAAAATCTAATATTTTTTTTAATTATCCTTTTAAATGTTCTAATAAATATTCAATGAAACAAGGGTGAGTAATTCTGTAAATACCATACAAAGTTAAAACAACATTCATTTTTCATGGTAAAAGGGTTATAAAATTTCATTTTTTAAAAATAGATAAGAAGAATCCTTTGAAAACATTTGTAAAAGAATAAAAGGGTAAAGGAGAACTTAATAAACTAATTTTTAAAGCTTATTATTTTTTTAAAACATTTATAAAAAATATGGGTTTTATAAGAAAACAGGTTCACCGACTAAGGAGGGAAATGAAGTCCGATTTTCTAAAAAAACATTTTTAAAAGATTTTGATTACCAAAAAGTGAAAACATAGTACCATTAATTGAAAAATTTACTGGATAACCATATGATAACAAAATTAATGGTTTTATTGAAAATATTTTCATATAACTTCCTTTATTAAATTTCAGGAATAAACAATCTCGATTAGAATGAGATTGTGAAATAAACCGTTAAAATGATTATAAAGTCAATGTGAGAATTAATGAATGAATATATTATGTGTATAAAATTTAAATTCACATAATACAAGTGTAAATAAATTAATTCATAGTAAAATCCATTATACACTTAATCATATAATATTAATTATAATGATGAAGTAATATAACCTAATGAAAAATGACTTGAGTTATGAAACTTATTTACCACTTGGTAATTTTATATTCAAATACCCTTAGATGAAATAATTAAAATTGGAAAAAAATACCATGATAAATGAATTATTGATGATATAATATGTCAAAGTGGATGTATGAACACTATATATAAGAAACTAGGTACACAACGATAAAGTATGACTCAAAGAATGGAAACTGGGATAAAGTCCCTTACTATTTGGTAACTTTTGAATTATAATCCCCATGAAAGAAATAAATTAAAATGAAACTATATATATCATGAAGATAAAATTAATAACTATATAAAATAAAATAGGGTCATTATATAAACCACACAAAGAAAATAAGTGGCAAAAATGGTGTAAGCCTTATGGAAAGAAAAGTGAGACAAGAATCCCTTACCTTGTATTTCATTTCATGTGAACATACTTTAAACTGATTTATAATGGTTTAAAACATGTCACTAACATATAAAAAAAACTATAATAATATTTAAAAATATCATATATTATATTATTATAATATATTATTACCCTTTTGTTAATTATATTTCATTTTTTTATTTCGGGTGTTAAATTCCTAGTTTTTTGAGTATGTTTTGACTTGTTCTTTTTGTACTTCTTTTGTAGATCATGATTTAGTCATCTAAAAAATATAAAAAATAATTTAAATATTATATATATTAATTATATATTTAATTTTAGTAATCTATAAAATTATTAAATGGTAAATTAAATGAACCATTCATGGAGATGGTAGGCGGTACATACACATAAACGCTAAAACTATTTCCTTGTCATATTTAAAAGAATGAAAATTAAATTATATATATATATATGTATGTATATTATAATTCTATTTTCATATCCATGTCATATATATCACATAGGATTATTAATACCATCCTGAATAAATTCCATGTATAAAGTAAATGAATCACATCACTTTTAGGAGGCAGTAGTCCACACGTCCACAAATGAAGTTATCATATTCCAAAAAAATAAACACCAGGAAAATATGTGTTATAAAATAATACGATAAGCATAAATACATTTTAAATATTATATATTTCATATATAAACTACAGATACATCATTTTTTATAACCTTTAATGGTGGAAAATAGAAGAACGAATGACATCGGTTTGTGAGGTGGAAACCCACCGTACACACAAACGATGATTGCATATCCCACTTGATGGATGTGTGGGAAGTGTATGTAAAAATAATAGAATAAAAAAGGCTTAACATATTTAGTATAATTATTTTATTATATATTCATGGAATAATAATAATTTAATGGTTTGAGGAACAATTAAAATAAAAGTGATCATTGAGGAACATTACCTCTTATTCGGGTAACTCCTTTTAGATTATACCAAAATAAATCCTTAGTTTTCATTGTTACCAAAGTGGGAAATCCAATATTATGGGATGGATTTTGGGATATTATTTTGGTATAGTTTGGATAATCCAAAAGGATTTATAGGTGTGAATAAATTGTAGGGGTGAGTTCCTTTTTAAAGAGGAGGAGTGGAATTCTTGTAAATTTTTGAAAGAGGGAATTCCAACCATGTTTTTCCCATGTAATTTAGGTCAAATAATAAACAAAATTTTATAAAAGCGAGTATAGGGTCAAAATATGTTCCAAAAATTTCTTTTTACATGTTCCTAGGTCATTTTGTCTCTCATGTTTACGGTTTAGTCGCTTGTTAAGCTTAATTCTACCTTAATCACTGTGATTAATATTAATTACATTCAATAATATTAAAAAAAATAATTTGACCATATTATATATTATAAATTATACTAATTAAAAATATGTAATCCATTTCTTCAAATTAAAATTACATAAGTGGTAGAAATTAATTTAAAATTATTCCCTCAGACGTTAAGACAAAGTGGGTTTTTAAAGTAAAAATGTTTAAACATTTTCCAGGTTTTTATATCCAATTTCGAAGGGAAATTGATTCTAATAACCTAAATTGAATTAATTTATGTATAATATAACTAATTAAACTTTAAAACCAGTTTAAAATATAATTTAACACTATAAATTATTTACAATAAAAAGAAGTTATCAATTAAAATTTAGTATTTTTCACTATTTATCAAACAATGAAACTTCTCAGAAAAATATGAAAAATTCTCCATAAGATAATTTTCATGTCCCTATTTCAAAAATAATGTTTATTTTGTCATATAAAATTAATAAAACTTCCAAAATTTGTATTTAAAATATCTTTTTCATTAAAAGGTTGTAAATCTGATTTTCTAAAAATATAGGTTTCTATGCATAAAATTGTGTTTGTTCTTATCTTATGCTTATAAAGTATATTTGATTAATAAAAAAAATATTTTGTTTAATATATAATATATAAATTTTATTAATATCATTCATTAATAGTAATTAATTTTATTTATTAATATAAAACACCTTTGTGAGCATAAAAACATTTCCTTTATATTCAATTTGTTTTTATATTCAATTATAATTAATTGGTAACCAATTAATTAATTTTATATTTTTTTTCAAATAATATATTTTAATATTTTATTTAATACTATTAATTCCCTATAATTTTAACATCTAGTTTATATATTACTATATTAAATAATAATATTTTAATAATACAATATTGTTCGGTAAATCTCATTCTTGCATGCAACACAAGATATCGAAGAAACTCATTATTGATTGAAACACAAGAAAAAATGTTTTTAAATTAATTAAAATCAATAGAATATATAAAATTTATTCAAAATATTAAATATACCATAAAGTCTTGAAATTTCATATTCCACTCTATATTGTTTTTGTGTGTCATAACCACTATTTATTAAAATGTTAATCCTTTAGAATTTTTGGGGTGTTATAATAGGATAAAAGGTAAAAAATTTATGATTATACAAAAAAATATCATTGTAGGAAGAATAATTTTAAAATTTATTTGATGAAAAAGCTATAAAATCAATTCTTATGAAGAGATAATCTATGTATTAGAAGAAAAAATAAGATCTTCCATGGATGTCAAGAATTATTAATTATAAATAAAGGATAGAAGGACAAATAGATTGAAAATTTAATTAAATAATATAGAAAAAATCATAAGGATTAATTTAATAATATGAAAATTATATAGGAATAATGTTTGTGATCAGTTAATGTTGATAAAAATACCATCATATTGAAGTTTCATGATTTTGAAGTCAAAATAAGAAATCTTGAATTAACAAACCAAATCTCTCCAAACTACTTGGAAATGGGTGTTTCAATGAATGGTTATGATAATTGTCCTAATTTGAAAAAGACGCAAATTAATGGAAATTTTTTCTTGAGATCATATAATGATCTATCTACTATAATCTCAAAGAAATAGGTAACCCTTGTTCTAGAAAAATAAAATTACACTAATAATATTTACATGAAAAGTAAATGTTAAAACTCAAAATATTGAAAAATTTGGATTGATAAAAATATTGAGAAACCCAACACTACATAAAGTGTGAATGTGATAACATTAAATAAGATAATTCTTACAAAATATTCCATAAAATAATGTATTTTTTAGTAAAACATAGTAAGGTGTTCATGATGGATTGATTGGTTCACAAAGTCAAAAATTGATATCCATTGATTACCATTTCTGTTGTATAATGTTCAAAGACAATGCCATTTATTATTGGAATAATATATCAATAGTTGGAAGACATATATGGTCTGCTTAGTTGAAGAGAAACACATAGATAAAGAGAAAATTTCTCCCTTTAAACATATTTGAAAGAGTTGAAATTTTTATTGATTTTATAACACATGTATTCATTGTGATAATGTGTAATGGTTCACACTAACCAATTATAAATCATTTTATTTTGAAGAAATAATACCAAAAAATATAATAAGGAAGACATGAAAAGAACATGACTCTACATTGTTGTGATAGAAAGTGAGTAATTTTAGATAAAAAAACTTAAAGGAATTTTTAGAGTAATTCTACACCAAGGAAGTGATAATTCGATTATTTAATAAAAGAAAACATCATGGGTCATTAAAAATAGGATATTAACATAAAATATATATGAATAAATCTATAATAAATAATATAATCAATCCTTAAATGAAACAAAAAATTAGTTTTGAAGAAGACATCCAATAAAAATAATTAGAGAAGATTTCATAGAAGACCGACTCAAATATCTTTGAAACCTCATGTGGATAATATAATAAAGGTAATAATATCCCTATATAATGGATGATTATTTATCCATACCAATTTTAAATGGATAGGAACATGTTAAAATAAAAAAAATAATGAATGTTAATTGATTTTTGAGGTGAAAAATTCACCTCCACATAAGAATAAAGATGAATGTAAGAAGAGGGATATGATTCCAAGGAATTATTAAGTATTGAATATATTGGGGAGAGAAATATTTAATAGTTATCTCTAAACTATATTAGAGTGGAAAATAGTTTCTATATTGAGAATAAACTCATAACTTTGTTTCCCTCAATAAGAAGCTATTGAGAATAAAACTTATTCCCATATATTTGTCTGTTTGTGTTTTTTATTCAGGGAATTAATGGTGATATATATAGGGGTAACAGGGGAATAGTGTGAATGTTGTAAATCATGGATAATTAGAAATCATGGAGTTATTTAACTAGAATCATGATGATTCCATATAATACTTTAACTAGTAAAATAAATATTTGCTTAAATATTATTTAAAAAAAGACAAGCCATAATGAAAAAATAATTAGAGTTTACCCATTAAGGGGTATTTGAGTTTAGAAGCTTCTAGAATATTATTATTTCATGTAAATCTAAAATTTTTATAGTTCTTAGAGAATTATAAGGTTTGTTTTTTAGAATCACTATTTTTATCCTTATTTTGATTGAATCAAATATGATTATAAAGTGGGAAGTTTGCTCAACTAATTATGAAGAAAAATAACTTCCAATAGGATATACTTTATTGTTCTCAAATGATTTTGAGGTAATATTTGTGTTCATTACAAGTGATAAATTTTTAATAACTAGTTTAACAACCCTTTTAAAAAGATATTGGAGTTGGTATCACATTTTGGGAGGTTTATTAAAAACTATGTTATCAAAATTATTATATCTTATTTTCTACCCGAGTAATGATCACATAGAATTAGAGTTTAATAGTTAATGGATAACTTCATAAAAAAATGTAATTTCATAATTATATTAAGTTAACCATATTTTTAATTTCAAAATGAGTATAAGATGAAGTTTCAATCCAGATTGGAGCTTGATCTGAGTATGAACTCTTCTTTACTCTCAATTTTTTTATTTATTATCAATAGATGGGTGATGTAATACAAGGAAATTATTGAATTATTATTTATTGAAAATTTAAATAGGTATTGATAATAAGTCCAAATTGGTAAATTTAACTAACCAAAGGATTATGACTATTGTATTTTCTGTCAATATTAGATGAAGATGTTGATAAATTGGTAAATAGAATATAATTTGTATAAGATAAAACATGGAGTTACTTTGGATCACTTTTATTTAATATCTCCCCCATTTAACAAGATCATAGAGGTATATTCCTAAATTGGAAAAGAATATAGAGATAATAGATTGAGATGATTCTATATATTGCAAATGAAGATATAGATTTATTTTGCTTAAAGTTTTCCAAGATTCATATTCTAGTATTTATCCTTAGAAAATATGATTATTATTGAGTTATATTTAATGAGAACCAATGAAAAGATGATATAATTATATACCATATGATAATTTACGAATTTGAAAAGTTTACTATTGAAATTTTTAAAGAGATGTGATTGAGTAATAAGAAAAGATAGCTAGAAGAGTGAGTAACCATCATTATACTATAAAGCATAAATAATTGTTAAATAAATAGAGAAAATATCTTGGATGATGAATTTTATTGAGATTAGAATAGTGTACACAAGATAAGATAGTTATAACATTTATTTCTAATTTAATGAATAACTCAGATTTAGGAACAATGAAGAGTTTTAACAAAAAAATTATTGAGATATTGAATATATTTTTAAATACATAATGAAGTGTATTTATATACTAAAAAGTGATTTATGAATAAAGATAAAGAATTTACAAATTTTTATGTAAAGTTTCTCAGAATAAAATATTATAAAATTGTTAGAGATCACCGTATAGAAACCTGGACAATTCATACACAAATATTACATATTTTAAGATGAATATTCATTACAATACACAGTTACATGCCCAATGATCATAATGTATTAGTGTATTTGGAGGATAGATACTCAATAATATTATTTATTGAATTATATTCAACTTATAAAATAATGATCTAACCATATATTATTCTTCTTATAAATACATTACATGAAGCATTTATCCATAACCTAGGGGATGTAAATATAAGAAAGGTCGAACTAAAATTATTAGTAAGGGTAAAAAAGGAAGACACCATTAATAACATAAGAATAATATGAGGACAACTTTATGATGACAAGATGTTAAAATTTGAAAACTATACCCTTCTTATCAAAGCACATAATCATGATTAATGGTATAAATCATGGCAATTCATAAGACATAAATCCTAAAGGAATCAAATAACCCGAGTCATGAGAGTATAACATTGGTATAAGACATAAATTTTTGAAATAAACATAAGTATAGAAAATAATTTATATAGTATTAAAGTTTACTTCCAATACCATCATTTTGTATTGGTTTAACTCCCTAAATAATAATAATAATCAAGGTTCACTGCCAACACTATTATAGTGGAAAACGTTCCTCACTAAACTGAGTTCACTCCCCATTCTAGTTCTATTTGTCTCATGAGATATTTATATATAATTAATCCATTACAGAGAGATATAGGTCCTACACATCCTCTATTATAACATGACCACTATTCTTGGTTATTAAGTAACCACCATACTTGGTTATAAAGTAACCACCATACTTGGTTATAACATAACCACCATCCATAACTTATAATTTAACCACCCATAACATAATGAAAACCACACCTATGTGTGACAAAATATCATAAAATATAGATCATCTCAAAACCCATGAAAGGAAATGGGTTTCATAAACATTCCATCATATCATAACCCATGTAAAGGTAATGTATTTCATAAAACTTTTATGATTTAATCATAGTATAACCCATGGAAAAGAATCAGGTTTCATAAATATATTTTCACCATAAAAATGAAAAAACTAGAGATATAATAAGGAAGGTATACTTGGATCACATCCCCATAAAATATTAATTAACATTAAATAATGTCATTTTAGATGTAAAATGGTTTTTAAAGATCACATGGGGAATTTATTGAGGAAAATAACATTTCTAATTTGAAAATCACCTTTTTAAAACTAAAAGTTCACAAAAAATTGTGAGAATAATTTTCAACAAAAAATATTTTTTAAACTTATAAATAAACCTTTAAAATATTGAGTTTTTATTATGATATAACATACCAATAATTTAATACATGTTTAAACAATGTTTCCTTTAACATTTTTGTTAACAAGTCAAAAATTAAATTATTCAAAAACTGACAAGAATATTTATATTAAAAAATATTTTAAAAAGTAAAACATGGATAAAATATATTTAATAAATCTATGGATGTTATTGAAACATTCATTGAAACATTTTTAGAAGACATTGACATGGAAGAAAAAGGGTTTTTGACCGAAAATAGAAATAATGCCAATTTTTATTAAAAACATTATTTAAATATATTAAGTACATAAATAGTATAAAATGAAAGGAAAAAATTAATTATATTTAAATAGAAAATTTGGAATAAAATTCATGAGTTTATTTAGAGATATATTATAATATTTCATCTTCACAAGCATAATCATAAATAATCCCGATAAACACTAAGATTGTAACATAAAACACTTACCACTTTGGTAACTTTTGAATCATAAGAACTATAAAATTAATAACCATATATGGAAATTTAAATCCAAATAAATTTTATAATAATAATCCTAAAATTGATTCTTAATAATTATATATAATACATAAAAGAAATAAGTGGTGAATATGACATGTGTGCCATTGAAATAAAAAGTGTGATGGAAAGCCCTTATCACCTTGGTAAATTTTGAACTGTAAACCCCCAAAAAATAATAAAATCAAATGGAACATTATATATAATGAAAATATGGAGATTCATGATATAAAATTTTAAATATTCAGAATATACAACAAAAAAAATAATGTAGGTTCATAACATAACATATGTCCCAAAGAAGACAATTTGAGACAATAAACCCTTACCTCAAGCCTTTATTTTATTCTTAGAAATTTAAACTACCTGTATAATAAATATAGGTTCATTATAAATATATTAAATAACCATAATTTTATATATCATACCATATATTATTTACTTATGTCCTCTCATTACCCATTTATCAACAATTCCCTATTAAAATCACATTTCAGGTAATAACTGCTTCAATTATCATATATGTTTTGTTTTGGTATTTTTGGTATTTTTTAAATTGATCATGGTTCTATAATATCAATAATTTTAACCACGAAATAAATATAATATATATTTATTAAATATATATTTATATTAATCCATTAATTTTTGAGATAGAAAATGAATGATATCATTCATAGAGACAGTAGTTCGTATGTATGCATGAATGTTGTTTCCATTTTCTTGACGGATGGAACAAAATGAAGATAAATAATATATAAAATTTAAATATTAATTATTATTTTATATATATCATATATATTCATTAAATTTATTCTTATTAACTTCTAGGTAAAGTGGATGTGAAAGATAAATCACATCACTTCGCGAGGCGGTAGTCCACCGTACACAAGTGAGATGTTATTGTATTCACATGGAATTGAAATTAAGAAGGAATATGTGATATTATAATTCAATAAGTATAATTATGTTATTAATAACATATATATAATATAAACCTATAATTATGTGATTTTGTGAGAGGTGGTGATGGAAAATGAATTACATTAGTTCCCGAGTTAGTAGTCCACCGTACACATGATGAATAGTTTATTTTACCATTTGATGAATAAGGAGATATATGTAGGTTAAAAAACTAATAATATGAAATCTAAATATATGGGCGATATTTATATTATTATATCATCATACTTTAAGAATATTTTTAGAATATTTAATAAGAAATAAAATAAAAACACTCAGTTAAGTTCGATAGCACTTCTTTGGACAACCTCTTTAGTTTAAAACCAAAATCTTTATTAGGATAGTTTAATATTAAAAATAATACCCCTAGAAAATTAAGAGTAAAGTAAGTAATGGGTTTGGTCATGTAGTTTTAGATCCAAAGTGTTTTTAGTGTGAATAGAAGAGTAGAGGGTGTATCCTTTTATAAATTAGGGAGAGGTCACATATGGAATATTTGAATAGAAAAACTTTCGTAAGATCCTAGATTTAATTATGGTATGTATTTGTTTATTTTTTGTTTTAATATCTAATTTTTTAATTAAATATTCACTGGGTGTTAAAGGGAATCCTGAGGGTTTTTTGGGGGTTCGGATCATGAAAAGAAGAAAAAGCGGCCCAACTTATGCAAGGTGAATGCTTGGAACACGGTTAAGTAAACAGTGAAGAATTATTAAGAAAACTGTGAAACCTTGGACAGTGGAATATTGCATGGTTGGTGTATGGTTTTCCAAATTGTACTGACTTCCCAGGTAACCATGTGACCTAACTCCCCTTATACAGTGGCTCGCTCACAGTTTTCGTAAGGTTCGGTAAACCGTGTGGGAAAACCGTGCACGCCTTTAAAAGTTTTAAAAAATTACAATTTTTCCATCTCTATATTTTTATATCTCCAATCAATTTTCTTTCCCATTTCCCCCATTCCAAACTAGTGATGAAAATTCACCTAAAAATCTTACTAATGGTGGTTATCCATCATTTCAAGCTCGTTTGGAGCACTGTTGGTTTCAGATCGAATATCTGGGTATGCCTAATCCCTCTCTTGTCTCTCTTTTCTAGATTAGGGATTGTGTTTTGGGATACCTTCTTTTGAATCACTAAAACCCTTTTTTTCTAGTGGATTTTAGGTTTAATATTCAAGGGTTTCACAAATCCGGATCTAAGTCTATGATTAGGAATGTATTCATCATCATATTTGAGGCAGGTGGTCTACAAGTCACATCCTATAGTCATTGAGTTGAATTGTGCATGTTGGGTCACATTCTTGGTTATATTTTATTATGATTTTGATGCATTTGGTGTTATGTGGTAAAATTAGTGTCTAAATGATGAATTGAATGCCTCATGATCCCCATGGGATGCATGGAGAATGATAAGATTGATATAGGTCCAGCCATGGGGTGAACTAACACTCCTAGACCTTGACATTGGTAACATTAAACATAAAATTGATGTGTAGTAAAATAGAGCAATGATAACATGTTGAATTGTTAATTTGAGTTGAAAGTTTAATATTGATAGATGTATCTAGACTTGGATAATGGTATAAAGGGTTGTTTGGATAAATTCTAAAGGGTTAAATGAGGTATGAAATGAATAAGGGTAATTGGTTGATGGTATAATGTTGTGAATGATGAATGGTCTTTTTGGGTTAAGACATGTTAATGGTATTGGGTGAATGGGTCAAGAATTGTGATTTTATAGAAGTTTTACATGGTCTCATGAATATAGATTGTTAAATATTCTAAATGGGTTAACTGAATTAATGTGAACATGAAAAATGGATTATGAATAGTACATGGAACACATAAGTTAGTTATTGAATGTGAAATGAGGAATGGGTTAAATGGGTTGACATTTGAGAAATTATGAGTAAGATAAATATGATAATTTATGGTAATTATTTGATATTATTAGTGAGATAGGCATAATAAAGGGATGTGGGATAAATGGTATATGTAATGTAAATGAAAAATTTGTTAATGGGTTATGACATGACATAAATTCCCATGTTAGTTATTATGGTTTGTGATGGATATGTGTAGTGTTTTGAGTAAGTTTTGTGATTTGTTATATGTGTGGAGAATGGATATATATAAAAGAATGTGCACATGGTTTGGTAGTTTGGGGTATTGACTTGAGTTTTTATACCCACAGGTTGAGTTATAATGAGGATCTAAAATCCAAACCAAAATGATTGGTTTAGGGAAGGGGATGAAGGATATATTCCCCTAACAGTCGCATCCACCTGGATTGAGGCCTCTAGGTGAGGATAATGTTTTTTTGTGATGTTGTTATCCCAAGTGGGATAGAGACTTAACTTAGCCCCTTAAATTTATTATTTGACTGCTATATACCCTTGTACAGATAATGTAAATGACTAACTAATAGAAAAAATGATGAATACATATTAGGTAATGAATATGGTATAAGTAACGAGAATGATAATAATAATAGGAAGGGTTAATGTAAATATGGATAAATAATGGCACCCTAGTTTTCCCTCATTTACTTATCCTTTGATTATTATTTGCATGCACTATCTGTTAAGACAGGATATTTTTTAGCCAATATTGGTGGTGGCCCAATGAGTTGTACTCACACCCTACTCAGGCTACCATTGGGTGCCCAAGAAGATTTCATGCTTGAAGGTAAGGATAAGGAAAAATTCATGGTTCTCATGATTGAGTTTGGAAAGTAATGTACATGGATGATGATCTAGACTTGGAGTCAGGACCCATTAGGGGACTCATATGTTTGCCTTTATTTTGGGTTTCCTTCACCTCTGACAGTTTTAGAATGACATTTCATGATTATTGTTGGATTTTAGTTGTACCATGTTTTGGTAAATTCTTGGTTGTGCATGTTTATTGGTAATTACATATTATTTCAAATATTTATATTGTTAACTAATTTTGATTACTCTGGAAAAGAGGGTATAATATCCACACGTGACTTATTAGACCCTCAATGCTAGTCAGAAACCTCTGGCATATGTGGAAGCACACTTGAGGTCATGTGGAAACTTTTCTTAGAGTACTAGTTTAGTGGATTCCGGGTCATAAATGTTACAAAGTGGTATCATAGTGATTATTTTCTATGGTCTTATTATTTGGGGTCGTAGAAAGGTATATAGGATGTGTCACACCTTGGTAATGATATCCTGTTGGGGAGTAGACAACCCATTTATTAGGGAAAACCCTAGTCACCTAAGGTGGGAGTTTTTGTTCTTGATATGTGTTGTTTCATTTGATGATATTTCACCATTAGGTGATTCACTTGTTTATGATGTGACTGTTTGGTGATATTTTACTTGTGGCTGGAATGGAATGAGGTTGTGCATTCAGGCATCCTTTTAGGCAGCTAGGAATATTGGTGTCATTAATCATGGTAGGAAGACATGGGATGGGCGTGTGGGTTAGGAAATGTGGAATTAATTTTTACTACTTGAGGATTTAATGAAAATAGTGTCTCATAATAATGATTAAAATGGGTAAAATAGAAGGAATATTAGATAATAGTTAAAGGATTGTATTTAATGAAAGGTGTAAATGAGTAAAAATGTGGGTTGTAGTAAGATGTGAAATTTTAAATGTGCCTAATATAAATTATTTATGTCATGGGTGTGGAAAGATAGAGGCCATGTAAATTATTTTACCCCATGTTGACCATGACATGTAGTAGGAATAATAGAGGGTAGTGTTCTAGACCTGACTATGTCTGCTAGGATTGTGTATGTAGGTTGGTTATTTATGTCTAATGGAGGGGCTTATTTCATACAAATAGTGGATGTTTTATGTTATATTATCTGAGGTGTGTTTGTAATTATGGGGAAATTCCACCATGACAATGTGAGCTGGTTCTGAAAACTGAAAGATATTGTTGGGAATGCTTCCTAGAAGTGGATAAAGACGATCCAGAGTTCCATGGTAATATAGTTGGAGAGTAGTTTTGTGAAAACCTCATTCATTTTATGAAAATTATGGAATGATACCTAGGGTGGGTCATGCTAATTATGGTTGATCTATATAGAGAGTCTCAGTTGTAACACCCTTCAATAATTGTTGGATAGGGTGGACTTGAGTTTCGAGCATGCAGTAAGTTAGAACATGAAAGGACATATGGAATGGGTATCCATTGTGTTGTGAAAATGTTCTATGCATGGGTGGTTTGGAAAGTGATAGTTCCCTAGGGTGAGGCCTTGATTATATGTTATGAGACCTTGATGAGTCTCAATGTGTGGATAAAGGGGTATTCATTGTTATGCTTTTGATGGGGCGATGACCGTGATATTTTGAGATGTATCCTAATAATGAGAAGGTGGTTACCCTTATGGGTTTTAAGTGTGTGGGTTGTACATTAGACTAATGAATGAGTGCCTTATTAGTGGAGTTATTAGTGATGGGTGTGGAGACCCATGTGAGCTCAAACCATACTAGTTGTGTTTTAAACCATAGAGTGGGGGTTTTGGATTATGGTTTTGATGTATGTGTTTGAATTTATTTGGTGAGAAACCTATAGTGGATGTTTACTGAGGTGTGTTGGGTGTAGTGTTCTATAACAGGGTTAGGAGAGACACCCATGAGTAGAGACTTTTTAAAAGTCTTATGTATGTTTCCAAGAGAGAGGGACATTAGATTTAGCTTTTCATGATTCCAGATTAGGGAGTTGGTATATTTCATCCTTCAAGGTGACTTATGAGAGAGTTCATATGTGGTTGCTAGCACCTTTGGGTGTGTATTACATAGTTTTATTCTTTTCATTATATTAGTGGATCATGGAGAGTGTTTCCTAGTGTGAGATTTGCCTAGAGGGATAAGTGGTGAGTTCAATGGTTTTAGAGGATGCGACTCGAGTTGTGAAAATGGGTTGACAGTCTTGGGAAAAATTTAGGGTGACCTCATGGGAGGATAGACCAGTTATGTTGGTTCCTTGGAATATAAAATATGGGAGATGAATCTGAGGTGGGATCAATGTATAGTGAGAACCATCAGGTTCCGGTAGATGGTAAGGTTGTGCCCAAGTTCTTTTAGAAGGGTAGTTGAATGCTTTTGGCTGGTTTTAATGTTAGCTTTAAAAGATTATATCATCAGGATTATTTACTTTTCAATTTAGATGATGATTAATGGATACCCTAATGTTGATTTTCGACAAGAAAGATGAGGGTGATTTAGGCATGGTTAAATGATTCATTGTAAAGGTGATGCCTGATTTTATGGTTGTCATACAGTTGTTCTTGCGCGTAAGAATTGTCTGGTTTTGATTGAAATGTGGAGAAGGCCTTGAGGCCAGTGGAGATGATGTGTTGGGAGGAATGTTTAGTTGATCAAGTAGGCATTGGTCTAGGATCTGGTGAAGTTAGGATTATGTGATCTAAAATTAGTTTATGTTTGTGGTTGTGGGAAGGTGTGAGAAATTAAGGGTTGTTATGATGTCTAGATGTGGGCACATAGTGGTAAAGAGAGATTCCAGTCAGGATGGGCAATAAGTGACTTGAGATAAGTGATTTTAATTATTTATGAAAAAAAGTGGGGAGAGTGGCTATGCGCGAGACTATTGGTTTTGATTGGTGTGGAGGAGCATTATGTTTAATTGTTTACTGACAGGATCGTGTTAGAATAACTTGAGTGGTGTGGAGACATTAGTGCCAAAGGGAATGTTGGTTCATGATGGATTCAAGAGGGTTTATGGAGTGGTGGTATGTCTTGGTTGAAAATCATTCCGAGCATTGGTGGTTGAGTGATGGTGAGATGTGTATAGTAAGGGAATCCTAAAATCCTTAATAGGACATGGTTCCCCGTAGAGGGAGGTGACATTAGTAGCAGATAAGTTGGGGTGGTGTTCATCAAAAACATCTTATCATAATTTTAGTCTGTGACAATCTTGTCTAACATCTTGACATTGTACTTGGTATGCTAAAAAATATTTGGCCTTTTTCCAAGCGACATGAATTCATTTTGGTTGGATGAGAGACATCATGGAGTTTAAGCTCATGAGATAGAATTTGTGTGGATTTGGATGGTGGGATGTACACCAATGACATTTTATGAGTGAGGTCCTTGAGATGGATCAAGTGTCGAAAAATGATGTGGGTGTTGTTCACGGGACCCAGGAATGGGAATTGGGTAACGATGGTTCTATTGATTTGGTGAAAGGTCAGATGTCTATGTCCAAGATTCAGGTTCGGTTTATGATTTAATTTTGAGTCATGTTGGTTGTTTTTTTTAGAAAAGTGATGATAATGACACTCCTAAGGTGGGTAGTGACAAGTCAGTCATATATGTGTGGAGAAGAGTGTGGAATTATTGTGGTGAAATTAGGATTCCAAGGAGAAAACTACAAGGTGCATGTTGGGTTCCTCAAAAAAGGTCAGGTGGGACTTGGATGTGGTGGTTGAATGATCCAATCATTGACTCTAAGATCAAGGTGGTTTTAAATGGAATACGAGATACCTGTGATAAATCTTTTTAAGGGTGTGGTAAGACCTAAAAATAGTTTCTGGCTTGGGAAGTTGGGTTTGAGAACATAAAAAAAATCAATAATGGACATGAGTAATTTTTTTAGTGGAAATTAGAATGTCTAGAACTGTGAAGGCACCCGACCATGCGATTTGGTGCCATGAGAATAGTAAATCTAGGTGTTTCTAGGATAAATTATTTAGGGAAATCTCAACTCATCTAGGAGCAAGGGATGAATGGGGAAAGTCATAGACCACCTTTAGCAGTTGTATTAGAGAAAAAAGTAATTTTAAATTTTTTTAAATGGTTTGGAGAAATAACTTAGCCATATTTAGAGAGTTTAAGGACATTATAAGTTCTTTTTTTGGGATTTTTTTTTGGTGTGGTGATACAAAATTATGTTTTGGATGGTACTAAATTCCATGACAGTGGAGTTCTTGCTAAAATCATGGAATGACCCCAGTAGATGTGTTGTATGATAGTGATATGCCTCAAGTCATTAATCTACTTAGAAGGTGGAAATAGGGGTATCATGCCAACATTGGAAGAAAGATGTTCTGAGATAGGCTAGTCAGGGGCGATCTAATGCGATGTGGAAAAAGGAATGGGTATGGTAAGTGAGACCCACATCCGTTTTGATGTTTGTAGTGAAAAGTGATTTTAAAAAATGAATTAAAATTTGAGTGAGGTTAGTTTGTTATTATTCTGCTAATGGATTTTTTGGGAGTGTACTATTGTATGGTTTCAACGACGAGGTAGGATTACAATGCAGGATGAAGTCCATATGAATATTCAGGCATGGTGAGTTGAAAAAAATGTTAGGAGTGTTGTGAATGTTGAGTTTAGGTTTTTTTGGTCTTTGTTAAATAATGGATGTTCCAAAAAATAGATGATTGTGTGAGAGAACCAAAATTTTAAATTGGGTGGTTGACGGTGTGATAAGAGTCTCATGTTAGAGGGACTCGAGTGATTACCATTTGGGTGAATTAGCATCAATAGTGAGAATTGTCGCGGGTTGGAAAATTTATTTCCTTGAGTGTTTTGGTTGCATCTTGGATATTTTATTATAGAATGTGACCATTAGGACTCGAGTTGTAGAATGAAGTAAGTCAAAAAAATGTCAGAAATACAAGTTTTTTTTGTGGGTGGTGTCGAGTTTGGGTCATTGTTAGAATTTTGAAGAACTGAGTAAAATGACTTCGAATGATTTGGGGAATGAGTTATAAAAAGTATTGGACCAACGGGGTGCTGATTAGATTTTCCACAATGGTATGTTTCCATTATCCAAGTTTACTTCTATTTCATTTTAGGTAGTGTTTCCTAGGTTTCTATATATAGTTTTGGTGGTTTGTGTAAGGTGGAAAGTTGATGTGTCCTTTCAGGAGAATCCGATTCATTTTTTGGATCATAGTGATAAATCAATGAGAGGAAAGACTGTGACCTTGAGTTTATTTTCATGGTGGAATGTTGAAATTCAGTAATAGAATTGGGAGGGGATGATGTATATGCGATCCCAGTGGCTTGATTTATTACCTTGAACAACTTTGTGATGTTTGGCAGGGTGGATTGAGGATGATCCATTATAAGGTGCGGAGGTTGTAAGATCCAATTTTTGTGGAGGTATGTATTTGTTTAATTTTAGATTGAATACCTTATGTTTGTTTAATTAAATGTTCCCTAGGTGTTCAAGGAAGACCGATGGTTTTTTAGGGGTTTAGATAACAAAATAAAGGAAAACAGGACTAACCTGTGCAAGGCGCATCGGTGGTTTATGGTTAAGTAAACTGTGCGGACTTCCCAAGAAAACTGTGCAACCTTGGACAATGGAATATCCCATGTTTGGCACGCATTTTTCTAAATCATGCATCCTTCCTAGGTAACTATGTGACCCAAATCCCATTATATAGTGGCTAGAACATGGTTTATGCATAGATTGGTAAATCGTGTGAAACAACAGTGCGGCCCTTTAAAATTTGGAAAAATTACTGTTTTTCTATCATGGGTTTTTAGATCTCCACCGATTTTCTTTCCCAATCCCCCTCTTGATACCATAGTGATGAACCTTCTCCCCCAAATCTTCATAAGGGTGGTTCTACATCATTTTAAGGCTGTTTGAAGTACCAATTTTTATAGTTAAAAGATCCAAGTATGTCTAATCCCTCTCTTATCATTATTTTATAGATTAGGGTTAGTGTCATGGGATACCATATCCTGATTCCCTAAAAAACTTTCATTTCGGTGGATTTTTGGTTTAATCTTAATGGGGTGATTGAATCGAGATCTAAGGCTACAATTAGAAGTGAATTAATTTTTTTATTTGAGGGAGGTGGTCTGAAAGTTATATCGCATAGTCGTTGAGTTGATTTGTTCATGTTGGGTTGCGTTCATGGTTATATTTTGTTATGATTTTGATGAATTTGGTGATATGTGGTAAAATGAGTGTCTAAATGATGAATAAAATCCCTTATAATCTCCATGGGATATATGGAGGATGATTAGATCAATTTAAGGCCACCCATGGGGTGCGCCGACACTTCTAAACTTTGACATTGGTAATGTTAAACATGAATTGAAAGGTGATAAAATGGAGCCATGATGAACATGTTGACATATCAATTTGAGTTGAAAGAGTAATATTGATAGATGTGTCCAAACTTGGATAATGGTATAATGGGTATTTGGATATATGTTAATGGGTTATCTAAGCTATGAAATGAAAAAAGGGTAATTGGTTGAAAGTCTAAGGCTTATTAATGATTAATGGGATAATGGGTTAAGAGACGTAAATGGGAATGGGTGAATGGGTCAAGGATGGTGATTTTTCGAAAGTGTTAAATGGGCTAACAAATGGTGATGGTTAAATATGCTAAATGGGTTAATTTTTTTAATGTGAATGTGAAAAATTGCTTATGAATTGTACACCTAATGCATAAGTGGGTTATTTCATGTGAAATGAGGAATGGGTTAAATGGGTTAACATATGAGGAATTATGAGTAATATAAATGGGAAAATGTATGGGAATTATTTGATATGCTTATTGAGCTAGGATTAATTTGGATAAGTGTGATAAATGGGAAATTCAATGTAAATGGAAAATGTGTTAATGGGTTAAGGAATGATATTAAATCACATGTTGGTTATTATGGTTTGTGATGGCCTTCTGTATTGTTTTGAGTATGGTTTTTGGTTTGGTATGTGTGTGGAGAATGTATATATATATATATATATATATATATATATAAGCATGTGCCCATGGCTTAGCAGAGTAGGGTATTGACTTGAGGTTATATTCCCATAGGTCGAGTATGAATGAGGATTTAAAATTCACCCCCCAAATAAATGTGTTAGGTAAGGGGATGAAGGATCTATTTCCATAACAATTTCAATCCACCCAAACTAAAGCTTTGATGTGAGGATAATGTTTTTTTTGTAAGGCGTTTGTCCCTAGTGTGATAGGGAATTGACTTAGCCACTAAAATTTATTATTTGACTAACATTGACCCTTGTGTAGATGATGTAAATTCCTAACCCATGTAACAAATGTTGAATATGTATTAAGTAATGAATATGGTATAAGTAATGAGAATAGAAATAGTGATAGGAAGTGCTAAAGTAAAGATGTTTAACTAATGGAACCCAAGTTGTCCCCCGTTTACTTATCTTTTGTTTATTATTTTCTTGAAAAATCTATTTAGACTAGATATTTTGTAGACACTTTTGGTGGTTGCCTACTGATTTGTACTCATACCCTGCTTTGACCACTATTGTGTACCCATCTTTTGTTTATTATTTTCTTAAAAAATCTATTTAGACTAGATATTTTGTAGACACTTTTGGTGGTTGCCTACTGATTTGTACTCATACATTTCTTTGACCACTATTGTGTACCCGAGTAGATTTCATGCTTGCAAGTTAGGGTATGGGTAAAGACATGGTGCTCGGGAGTTGAGTTAGGATAACAATGTACATGGATGAGGATCCAATCATGGATTCAGGACCCATTAAGGGATTTATATATTTTTATTTATTTTGGGTTTCTTTCACCTCTTAAACTTCCCGCATGACAATACATGATTATTGTTGGTTTGTGGTTGTACCGTATTTTGGGAGATGCTTGGTTGTGCATGTTTATTGGTTATTACATATTTTTTATACTATTTACATTGCTAAATACTGTGTATTACTCTATTAAAGAGGGTATAGTCTTCCCACATGAATTAATAGACCCTTAATGATATTCATCAACCTCTAGTTTATGGGGAGGTGCACTTGAGGTCATGTGGTAACTCGGTTTGGAGCACCAGTTTAGTCGCTTCTAGGTCAAGGACGTTACACCATGTACCCAAATTTTAAACACAAAGAAGAATCACAAATAGATCATTATAATAACTTATATGAGATAAGGTCTATATATGTACATAAAATAGAAATTGGACTTGTTTTTAGGTAATTTTAGACCTTATCTTTTTAGTTTAACCCATAGTAAACCCGTTTTAACTATAACCACAATAATTAATTTTTACTCATTTTACTATTCATTTTGACAAACCATTTTATTGAACTTATTATATAATATTAATTATGATGATTAAAAATATGGAATCTATTTTTACATATTATATTCATTTAAGTGTCAAAATATAATTTAAAATTAAACCCGTAGATGCAACGAAAAAGCGGTTTTCCAAAATATAATTTTTATAAGTATACAAAGTTTTAATATAAAAAGTAAACATTAATTTGATTCCAATAACCTAAATTGGTCTAATAATAAAATAATTTAACTAATTTTACATTTAAAACATCTTTAAAGTATATTTATATTTGTAAATTCTTTTGATAAAAAGAATGTTTTAAATAAAAATCTCTAATTTTCATTATTCACTAAAAAATTATTCTTTTTAGAAAATTAGAAAAAGATTCACCCTCCAAAAGTTTTTACATTTTTATTCAAAAAATGATGCTCATTTTCTCAAATATATTTTATAAAATTGTTAAAAAAAATTTATTTATTTTTCACAAAAAGTAATAAAAATCATTTTTTGAGAAAAAAATATTTTCGAATCATATAAAGTATTTACTAAAAATTAATTATATATATATAAATATATATAATTTTAAATATATGTTTATTCATATTAAAACCACATAGTTTAATTTTTAGGAAATAATATTTCTTTTTATATAATAATATTAATAATATTTTTCTATTCGTTAAAAATCAGGGTTTCGTATAATATGAGCTATCAAAGAAAGTAAATTTATTTGAAAAAAATATTACATCAAATCTCAAGGTGTTAAATTATACTCTCCTTAAAATAAATTTCACCCTAAAAATTAAATCCCTTTGATACAAAAAACAAAGGATACTTTTACCTCATTATATTCATAGGTTCCCGTGTACCTTCTTCAGGCTGGTGGTTTCGCCAAAAAACATTAACTAGTTGAGTGGTCTTGTATAATTGAACTTTCTCTATATGATATAAAATATCCTTTTGTTTCTCTTCATAAGTGATATCACGATCTTGTAGAATGACCACTTAGTTTTTTATATGTGAGAGATTAGTTATGTACTTCCTTAAGAAAGATACACGGAATACATCATGAACTTGAGAGAGGTTTAGTGGAAGTGCCAATAAAAAATATACCATCTTGAAATGATCATGAATTTCAAACATTACAATATATATATTGATTATATTTTCCTTATTTTTGAATATAATAACCTTAATACATGGATAAGTTCATAGAAAATCCTTCAAACCAACTTCTAATTCCAAATCACGATGATGATTATCAGTATAAATTTTATGTCAAATTTGTGATGCCATTATGTATTGATGAATGGATATAACCTTTTATATTATATCTTATTCTATAATAGGACCCTATAGATTTTTTATGTAACTTAATCCTATCATGTTATAGTTCCACACTTATTTCTATAGAGGGATTCATATGGAACCATCTGAATTCTCAAGTGAAAGATATTATTATACGAAAACTAAACTAGAGAAAGATATTGTTCCTAAACACCTTTTAGATCCATAGAAAAAGATCTTAACATATCCTATATGGTTTGGATCCTTTTATTATACTTAAAATTTTTTCTAATAATGATACACATTGCTAAAACTCAATTCTGTATCAAGGGATTTATGAATGCTTCACCGAGACTTCAAAGGAAACCACAGATCTCAATCAGATAAAGTTGAATATTGTACTCCATGAAACCATACCACTTCCTTATTGTATATCACGACATGGTGATTTATAGATAAATATTATATAAATGTGATAAAGTGTGATGGATTTTTTAAGGTGATAGTTTATAACCCATATAGCATTATTTCCTTTAGATTTTTTGGGGTGTTCAATGAAAAATCTATGGTGATGTTTTCCCATTTTCATTATGGTGTGGGTAATGGTTGCAACATCCCCGTAGTATTTTTTCCCTCATACTTAAATTATTGAAATACCAAGAATAAAGATAAAAACTCTATAATATATATCTTCATTCCATCCCAAACAAAATACTCCTTCAAATATCTATACATCTGTATAGTTCTAGGATGAATAGAGAATAATTAAATATAATTCTCCTCTAATAGCTCTATCAAAACTAGTATTTAGGGGACAAAAATAGGGTTCCTTAACCTTATAATTCCATCAAAATAAATTTTAAACTCAAGAAAATTTATAAAAATCTTTTATATATCTACATCTTCCTTCTACGACTATTTAACCATAAATTGTGAAGATGGATAAACACCTAGTTGAGAAAGATAATAATTTTCTAATTCCTTAAAAATTTCCAAATCTTTCCACTTTAGATCAAGAAATATTGGGTATTTTGTGATCCTTATCAAAGATAATCTTGCATGATCCTTTTGACACAAATAATCAACAACCTTTCTTACTTTCCCAGGGTGGTAATGTATAGAGAAGTCATAGTATTTAATCATCTCCAACAATCTTCTCTGGAACAAGTTAAACTCCTTTTGTGTGAATTTATACTTTAATATTTTGTGACTAGTATATATATCACACTTTTATCCAAAAATATAATTCCTCCAAATCATTAATGAAAACATTACTGCAACTTACTAAAAATCATGATTTGGGTAATTTTTATCACGGATCATCAATTTTCACGAGACATAATCTATAACCACACCATTATTCACAAGAACTCATCCTAATACCTTATTGGATTAATAAATATATATTATAAACCATTCTAAACTATAGAGTAATATAAGAACATGTGCATTGACTATCCATCTATTTAGTTCCTTGAAATTTTCCTCACATTGATTTTTCTAAAGGAACTTAGATCCCATTAAAGTTAACATGGTGAGTAGATTAGGTATTTATGAGAAATTATCCATATACCATCAATAATATCTAGATAAAACATAAAAAATATGGATCTCTGTCAAAGTGGTTGGTCTCAGCCAATACTCAATAGCCTCCCTCAATGATGGATCTATCAATATACCTTCACTTGATATTATATGACCCAAAAAAAACTTTTTATTAGTAAAATTCACACATTTAAGTTTTTTCATACAAGCTCTACATCATCAGGGTCTTCAACACAATCCTTATATAATCTTTATAATCTTCCTTACACTTTGAATAGATTTGAATATTGTTTATAAAGACTACTATAAACTAATAAAGGTAACCCCGAAAAACACTATTCAATAAATACATAATGATATTGGGGGAATTAGTAATACCAAATTAAATTACTATATATTCATTATGTATATACCTAGTACGTAATGTTGTCTTAGGTATATAATCATTCTTGACCATCAATTGATGATATCTAGAATGAAGTTAAATATTGGGAAAGTTTTTAGTTCCATGTAGTTGATAAAATAAGTAATCAATATAGGGTAAGGATACTTTTTCTTGATTTTGATCTTTTTCATATATCGATAATCAACATAGATTCACATCGATCCATATTTCTTTCTAATAAAATAAACAGTTTTACCCCAAGGTGACACACTTGGAAAAGTAAATACCTTGTAAAGATTCTTTGGGAGTTTCTTCTTCAAATATTACAAATCAATTGTGGCCATTCTATGAGGAGTATATGAAATAGGTGTCACACTAGTTGTGAGTTATATTGGGAAAAAAACTTCATGTATTTTTGTAAGAGTAGGAAACTGTTCTACAAAGTCATAAAAAAACTCATGAATAATAGTTATATCATCAATGTTGAGTTTCTCCCAAAACATATAGGATAAACACCACATTTGAATATGAATCAAGAAAAAAAAGTAATGTGATTTCCATAAGAATTTCATATTTTTCATCACACTGCTAGATGATCATAGAATGGTTGGAAGTGTCCAAAATGTCTTCCCTTCATTGTAAATTTATGTGGAATTTATGTTGATAAATCCAATTCATGCCTAAGATGAAACCAAATTCAACCATAGGTAGAATAACAAGACTTATAGTAATCACGTTCCTATAAAATTCCACAGGATAAGAATCATAGAATCTAGATTTAATCATCATTCCATTAGGGGTTTTTAATACTAATTAAAAATCTAATAATTTGGGTTAAGGATTAACATTTTTATAGTTTTTTCATCATATAAAATAATTCATGTAACTAATCTAAAATAAGATACTTTAATATTTTAGAATACCTATCACCACCCCAATATAATTATTCTATCTTTAATCCCATAGTAAATCCAAGATGGTTAGCATTAATAATAGGAATATTTAATCATAAAGATCAACCAATCATATGATGTCTACATTATTACTTCTTCTATTGAATATATGAAAAATTGGATTTTATCTAGGTCATTATTGATCATTAATCAAATCTTTCATAATTCATCATAATGAGTTTTTAAATTTACAAAGAATACCGCTTTGGGGTGTGAAACTAGGTTTGTAGTAAGGCCTATTTTTGATCACCAGGTGATGATCAAATCAAAGACCAATGATCCCTTTTCAGAGTTATTATACTTAGAAAAAACTATTCCTGGCCCACATCCACATCTAGTATCTAGAAAGGGGTGTAATTTCATGGAAACCCCTTATTATATCATTTTAAAAAAATTCCAGGGCATTTTATTATACTTTGAATTATCCTTAGACTTCTCATTATACATATCCCTAGGGATCTAACAAAAGTTTTATCATCCTTGTTTCCAAAGTTTGAATAAACATTTTCTTTGATACCAACTATAGAAACCCTGGGATTTCATACAAAAATATAACATCTTTTTAGATAAATATTCATTATAATACACAATTATATGATAAAGGATCATGGAGGATTAGTGACTTTAGAAACTAGATAATTAATCTATTTATTTCCTAAAATATCCTCAACATATCCAATAATTATCTTCCAATATAGTATTGTTCTTATACATACCCTATATAAAAAATTTCATCATAACTTAGGGAAAGGAAACATAAGAAAGTGTGAGATTAGATGTTCAGTAAGGGTAAAAAAGGGAGACATCAATGATCACATGGGTATAACATGATTATAAGGGTATTATAACATATTCTTAACATTTTAAAACCATACCATTCATATCAAAGATCATAATCCCAATCCATGGCATAAATATTGGTAATTCTTAAGACAAAATCAAAAAATAATCAAAGTAATTGAGTCATGGGAGCATAATATTAGAATGAAACATATATTTTTATCATAAAAATAAACATATAAAGGCATTTTCTTAGTCATGGCTTACTACAAATACTATCAAGTGTTTTGGTCTAAATCCACAAACCATCATCTTAGTTAGGTTTCACTCCCAATACTATAATAGTGGATAAAATCCCTTATAAAATTGGGTTCACTACCCACTATACTCATATTTATATGATGATATATCAATCTTTAAACAATTCATTAGAGGTTGATATTGGTCCTAATCATCCTCAGTTATAACATGACCACTGTTCTTGGTTATAAAATAACCACCATCGATTGTTATAAAGTAACCGCTAGCCTTTTTTTATAATGTAACCACTTGAAACTTAATGAAAACTAGACATATGTGTGAAAAAATATCATAAAAAATAATCACATCAGAACCCATGAAAAAATGGGTTTTATAAAAATTTTATCATAGAATTACCCATAGATAAGTAATGAGTTTCATAAACATTTCATCATTTCATCATAGTATAACCCATGGAAAAGGAGATTGTTTCATAAATATATTATAATTATAAGTATAAACCATCCAGATAAAGAATAAGGATGAAGTACTTGGATCATATCTATAATATATATAATTTAACATTAAAGGATGTCATCTTATATGAAAAATTATTTTAAAAGGTCACTTGGGACATTTATAAAGGAAAATAATCATTTCACATTGAAAATAACCTTTTTAAAACGAAAATTTCATAACAATTGTGAATATAATTTTCATTAAAAATAATATTTGAAACTTATAAACTATTCTTTAAAATATTTAGGGGTTGTTATAGTAGAAAATTCTGTTCATATATTACATGTTAAAACAAATATTCCTTTCACATTTTTGGTAAAAAGTCAAAAATTAACTCATTTAGGAAACGACATGAAGATTAATTTTATAATTTTTTTATAAAGTAAAACATGGGTAAATATTTTTAATAAATAATTGGATACTAGTAAAAAAATTATTTAAGACATTTTTAGATATCATGGATATGGAAGTAAAACTGTTTGCGACCGAAGAGAGAAATAAATTAGAATTTTATTTAAAAAATCATTCATAATATTGAATAAATATAGTGAGGAAAATAAAAGAAAAAAATTATTCGGATGAAATAAATAGAGGGTAATAAAATTCATGAGTTTATTTATAGATAGATAATATATTTTAATCATTGAAATAATAATCATAAACAATCCTGATAAACAATGAGATTGTATCATAAAATCTTTACCAATTTGGTAATTTTCATATCATAAGACCCATGAAAGAAATAACCATAGATGTATATGTAAATACTCATAAATTTCATAATAATAATCATATAATACCTTGATGGTCTGTATATACAACACATAAAAAAATAAGTGGTGAATATGGAATGTTTCCCACACAAATAAAATGTGAGATAGAAATTACATACCACCTTGTTAAATTTTAAATAGTACGACCCAATATATAATAAAATAAAATAAAACATAAAACATAATTATAATAATTATATTAATGACATAACATGTCAAAGGGTTAGTATATACACCACACAAGAGAAGATAGGTTCATAACATAATGTCTGTCTCAAAGAAGAATTTGAGACTACAAACCCTTACCTCAAGTCTTGATTTTCTTTATAAAAATTTGAAACTTATGTATAATAATTAAATTTTAATTATAAATATATTATAGACCCATAATAAAATACATAATAACTTATATTATTTAGTTATGGCCTTTTTTACCCATTTATTAACAATTCTTTTCTAAAATCACTTTTCAGGTAATAACTGCTTCATTTTTCATGTGTGTTAGGGTTTATTATATTCATTAATTTTAATTTGACCATGGTTATATCATATAAATAATGTTAAAAATCATGTAAATATAATACATATTAATTATAAATTAATATTGAGTAATCCATTAATTTTATAGAAGGAAAATGGATTATACATCTCATTGAGATGGTAGGTCGTATGTACACATGAATGATGTTTCCATTCTAAAAATAATGGAAGAAAAGGAAGTTAGATAATATATATCCTTTATATATACATTATGATTTTATATGTATCACACATATTCATTAAACATATCCTTATTACCTTCCTTGTAAATAATACTGAAAAATGAATCACCTCGATTTGCAAAAAAGTAGTCTGTTATACGCACAAGCAACATTATCGTATTACCAAAGAATGGAAAGTAAGATGGTATATGTGATATTTAAAATAAAAATAAAAATTATTAAATTAATATAATATATATAATTTAAATTCCTAATTACATAATTTCTTGACAGGTGGTGATGGAAAATGAATTACATCGATTCGTGTGGTGGTAGTCCACCGTACACACGATCAATAATTTATTTTACCATTTAATGGAAAAGGAGACATATGTAGGTTATTAAATTAAAAAAATAAAATCTAAGTATATGGTGAAAACCTATATAATTATATAAACATATTTTATTAATATTTATATGAGGTTTAATAATAAATAAAATAAAAACACTCGGTTAAGAATGATACATCTTCTTCAAGAAACCTCCAAAGGTTAGCATAAAAATACTTCATAAGAGGGTTTAATAATGAAAGTGAGGAATCCAGGATGTGTTAAGGGAATTAAAGAATTTATTTGGGCATGTTATTTCTAAAAAAATTGTTTTTTTAAGTGTGAAGTGTAGATGAGAGGGGGGATCCTTTTATAAATGGGGGAGAGTACACACTTGGAATTTTTGAAAAGAAAAATGTGTACCCGTATTTTATACAATAAAATGTGATCCAAAATGGATAATTATAAAAACATATATTATTTAAGGTCTTAATAGGTCCTTAAAATATAAATCAAAAAAAAAATTTGATCATTTTATTCACTATATTTTCAGTTTAACCCCATAGTATACTCGTTTTAACCTTAATTGCGGTAATTAATTTTTATTATTTTTACTATTCATTTTGATGAAAAATTAAGTTGAAATAATTATATAATATTTATTTTTATTATTTCAAATATAGAATCAATTTTAAAAAATTCCCTAATTTTATGTGGAAAGTTTTAATTTAAAATTAAACCCATAGAAGTGATGAAAAAGAAGTTTTCCAAATAGGATCTTTTTATAAGTATAGAAAGGGTTAATATCAAATTTAAAAATTATTTTGATATAAATAAAATAAATTGGATTAATAATAACATAAATGATCTAATTTTACTTCTAAAATAGTTTTTAAAAATATTTAAATTTTTAAATGCATTAGATGAAAAGGCATTTTTTAAAAAGAATAAGTATTTTTTAATATTTATTAAAACACTAATATTTTCAGAAAATTCTAAAAAATAACCTTAAGATAATTTTTAAATTTTAATTCAGAAAATTATTCTTTTTTCATCAAATAAAATTTCTAAAAGTTTAAAAAACTTATTTTATTATTTATTCACAATAACTAATAAAAATTATTTTTTGAGAAAAAATATTTTTGAAGCATATAAAGACTAAACAATTACGTATTTATTTACCATTATAATTGATTTTAAAAATATTGTTATTCCTATTCATACTTACATGTTTAATGATATGGTTAAAATTTTTTATGTTTAAAGAATAATATTAATAGTATATCACTGTTCTTTAAAATACTGTGTAGTGTATAACACATGCTACTGAAGAAGTTAAATTTATTTGAAAAAACTATTTCCTAAAATATCAATTTGTTACAATAAGATTTCATCAGGTAATTTTTCATAAGGGGTAATCTCAATAACTTCTTTCATAAATCACTATACATCACAAACCATTATCTACTACTGGATATTATTAGTGTAGGTGTAGTGATAAATTTATTCTTATGCTCCTTGAAATTATCTTCACATTATTCAATTAAAAGGAACCTTAATCCCTTCCAAATCAAATTGGTTATTGTATTTTATAATAATGAGAAATTTGTAAAAAGGTTATGATAGTATCAAGATAATATAATTTTTTGTAGATATTGATATAAGATATTCTTTAATCACCTATATATTTAAAGGATCCATAGATTAACCCTCCCATGTGATTTCATGACCCATGAATGATATATTTTGTTAATATAAATCAAACTTGCTAAATGTTTCAAACAAATTATAATTTTTAAAGGTTTTTATAATAACAATCAAATGATCATTTCAAAATTTCATACTATTAGAATATATGAAATTATTATCTATAAAAAATTTTAAGTGGCCAAGGTAATCTTTAAAGATTATATTCATTAGATCCATAAATATAGTTTAGGAATTTGAAATGATGAATAACATTACTATGAATTCATAATGTCCATATATTATACAAATGGATTTCATGGGTATATATTCTCTACTTGGCCTTAGTTTATGGGATCCATATTGAACACCCACCTTTAATATGTATTGATACCATCTAATTTCATCAAAAATAAATCACCATTCTAGGGTAGTGGATACTTATTATTTTTTATAATTTTATTAAGTTCACAATAATCAATAAAAAATCACATTATTCCTGAAAATGATAAATAGTGAATGGAATTTTAAAGTAATTAGGCATATATAAACCATATCTATATTCTCATAGAGTTTCTTCTTTAATTCCTAGAATTCAATCAGGTTCATTCTATAAATAGGATTTGATATACTCATATCACTTGGTACGATTTGATGGAATTCTCAACCTCAATATCACAAGGGAGCCTAGGATTTTTTTAAAACATCAATGTACTCATTCAAAATTGGAATATAGTCAATATTGGAATTTTCTCCAACCATTTGAGCTAAATATAACTCATGATTGGGAATTACAACCCAAATTATAGATGTAATTTATATATATCATTTATAGTTAGCCATACAGTTATAGAAGATGAAAGTTAATTTGGTATATGAAATTTGATTCCATTATTCTATAATATTTTTAGGGGATTTATGTACATATATCCAATCTATTACCTAAATTACATAAAATTTAGCTAATGTAAAAATAATAATATTTTTAGGAAGCATATTCCTATAAAAATAAATTGTAGAAGAGTTATAGACATAAGACACAATCATCACATCTCTTTATATTTCCCCAATAATTAATTATATATTTTTTTGTATTTAAATTAATAGTTTTAAATTATTGTAAATAAATAAATGAATTCATAGAACAAGGATCAAATAATATGTTTTCAATATTAAGTGTACCCATCCACAACCAAACATAATTATTCAATATTTAGTCCCTTATATATATATATATTACAAAATAGGTAGGGTGAGTATCATCGAATTCTAACATTATTAAGTGACCATATGATAAGAAAGATCAAGAGTAACATGTACTAAATTTAGACACCTTCATTTTGACTTATGACATTTTAGGTTCATCCCAAATAACTTTTGGTGTAACATAAGTTGTTTTAGGTTCGATAATATTATTCTTTATAAAATAATCCAAAAAAATAAATAAACCCTTCTCTAATAAAAAATAATATAAACAAATAAAATTTATATATTTTACCTCAATTCCATAATTTAAACACTATATCCCATGAATAATTGACAATACCATAACCAAATGGTTTAATTATCTGGAAATTAGTTGTATGATTGTCTTATTATTCATTATTTATTCAATATATCACATAAAATTATCCACAAATGACTTATTTATAAATATATTGATGCATGTAATTGGTAAAAAAATGGGAAAAATAAGGAGTGGTCTCAAATTAACATTAAAAGGAAGAAAATATCAATGATTCAAAAAGATTTATATCATAAATATGTTTTAAAATAAGAACAATTAATACATATCTAATTAAAAATATGATTAAATAATAGGATTTTTTCCAAAGGCAAGATAAAAGGTATTATATCCTCATAGGATTATACACTTACTATGGTTTAATATTACATATATCTAAGATAATAATCATGATCCATGGAGCATAACATAAGCATATGGTATAACATAGAAATGTGTCCCAAGGATAAGAATATTAAATAATAACATTTTATACAAAAAAATCTACAATCAGATCCACATTTAATGTTTTTATTATACAATCCAATCCACTGATAGAATTGAGAGCATGTATAAATATTTCCACTCATAGGGTTTTGAAAATATTATTTGTTCTACACATATGATTTTGATCATGACTAAATGGAATCGGGTACAATCATAACATCATTATCACATGAGATACAAAACTTCAATTAATGCATTAAATGGATATATATAACTCACTAGTTATATAATAATAATCCATACATATGTGTACCATAAAAAATTTATCATACATCTCATCATGAAAACACATGGAAAATGAAAAGTGAATTCGATGTTTATTTTTAATTCAACTCAACAAATACTGGGGGAGTTTTATAATATCTAAAAAAGAAAAATTAAAAATCCTAAAATTTTAGTTTGACTCCAAGAAGAACTTTTTTATGGTTGTTAAGCTTGAATCTACCACTTTTAATATCAAGTGATAGGAGGTTGGAAATAAGTTACTTTATCTCAATCAACAAAATTTCACAACTATGTATTCTCTATATATTTCCCCTTTTTCTTTTTCTAAAATATGTTTCAATTTCTCTATACACATTAACTTTTCAACCTAAACCCTGATAACCCACTAGTGTTTTGTTATCCCAGAAAATTTGGAATTTATATCATAATTTAACAAATCTTATTATCCCTCAATATATTTAGGTTAGCTTTCTTCCTAGCATAATCAATTTTGTCCTGCATCTTCTTTTCTTTATATTCATCGATGTTTTCTTATTTCTTCCCAATAGTAGCCACCTCATTCCTTTATTTAATATAAGGAACATATTCAAATTTTAAATTTTTATCCCCTCCAAGATCATCCAATTTTATATCATAATTATTCATTTACCCATGATATTGAAACTAACCTACTTTCTACCAACTCTGAATCACAATTTACCCAATTAGAAATCAGTCACTCTCATCTAATCACTATGAATAGTCTTCCCAGGATTAGTGGTGTTCATTATTCATCCATATATTATAATGATAAATACAATGGGAAGTATAATTTGACAACTTTGACTAAAATGTCTCCAATCATCTGCTAAGTGTATTTCTCCATAAAATCTGCTAGTTGGACTATAACTTTGAAAGTCTTCATATCTTTACTTCCCATATTCTAGAATGTAGTGCCTAACATTATGTTAACACTATCTTTTAAATCACACAATTCTCTCCCAAACTCATTAGGCAAGATCTTAATAGAAATTAAAAATCTACTCAGGCCTTATTTTTTAGTTGATCCTTCAACTTCACTATTGATGATTCCCTTATGAGTAGAATGGTATATATTTACTATAGTTTTTTCTTATTAGATACCAAATATTTTTGTTAATTTTTCATATGTCAACATGTTGGATGAAACATATCTAAATGGTATAAAGATAAGTAATTTTTTGAAAATTTTCTAAGGAAATAATTCATTTTCTATATATTTTCCCTTACTTTACTCATTTTGAAAATAATAAAATTTTCTTTAATTGTGGTGGAGGTTCTATTAAAAAACTCCCTTATTTAATTTCATTATTTTCCTATCTCTCTTCCATTTTCCCTTATCTTATTTTTATTGTTATTTATACTATACTTTTCTTATTTTAGGGATATACTTTATGGTTTTCCACTTCTATAGGTTATGGTATTTAATTCCCTTCTTGTGTTGACCATTTGAGTTTCTTTGGAACACCCCTCTTGGCCTCTCATTGAGTTTGTTGACTATTTGGAAAACTTATAATTCTAGGTTACTAATTTATACTCTTTGGTCTTTAGATTCATACTTTATCTCTTTGATTCTTATTCCTCAATATTTTGAATAATCCATTAATTCCTTGATGGAATCACTAATGGTGGTCATGTACATGGATAAAGTAACCTATAATGAGTGGATTTGACTTTGGAAAGAAGGTCCTTTATATTCATGAAATCCCATTTCCCTTTGCTGTTATCCTTTACCATTTTCTTGTGGTGGATAGCACACCTAGAATTGATAACAATTATTTTTATAATTATAGTTTACTTTTTCGTTATATTTTCCTTGAGGTTCATTCATGGCCATTCTATAATCCATATTTTTAGTTAGGGAATCCATCAGGACCCCCGTCTATTCATTATTGTTGACCATGTAGACACCTATATTTTATAATACTTTGGATTTATAATGAGATATGTGACTTTCCATCTCTTCCATTAGGGTATAAACTATTTCTAGAAACTTCTTTACTAGTGATCTTCCCACTACATCATCCACAATAGACCAATTTACCTATGATAAACCTTTATAAAATTTATGAGTTAATAAACACAATTCAATTCATTGATGAAATAATTTTATAATAAAGTTTTTGAATCAATCCTATGAATAATTATTTTATTCTTAATCATATTGATTGAAATTTTATAAAATTACAAATATATCCATTGACCTTGATAGGGGGGAAATAGAGTCAAAAAGTGTATTTCCAACTCATCACATGTGGTATTGGAATGTGTTGAAAGGCCTTATATCAATTATTATTATATTCAACTAATGTAAAATATAAATAAACATAATATAACTAAATTATAAGGGATGTTATAAAGTTGTAATGAGTCATAAATTTCTAGAAAAATCCCTAGATATATATTCAGGTCTTTGCGCAACCTTTTAGAAAAATGAACAAAGTTGGGTATCTTCTAGATTATTACATGTTTGATCTAGAAATGTTTGGTTTCAACATGTGGTACCATAATAATTTGTAAAGTTCCATGTTATATGGTATTCCATTTTATACAATCATTTATAACCTCAGGTATCTTGTTGGAACACATCTTATAGCTTTCTCTTTTGGCTCATTCTCAACCAAGGTTTCTCTTTCGCAATTATTCCTTAGACTTTTCTCTAACTCAGGGTCTCCTTCAAGGATTTATTTTTATCTTGTACAAGAATAATTTCCTGGAATAAAATTATAGGCATAAATTGATAACATGAAACACCAATGTAATAGATAAAAGAAATAATAAAATAGGAAGAAAATTCATACTCTAACTAGTCACCACCCCCGACAACAACATGAGAAATTTAACCTCTCATAGGGATTCATTCATTCCTATAGGGAATAAAATTTAGAAATTTATAAAAAGAATAAAACTAAATTTTTTAATTAAATTAATATAGTAAATATTGTATCCAATTTTCAAACCGATGAGATAGATTAATTAAATTTTATGAAAATTTATTGGGATATATATGATTGAGAAAACAAATGAAAATTTTAAATCAATGAGAGAGAACATGCCATATTTTTTTTAATTTTGGGTTATTCTATTAGTATAGCATGTTGATAAATTATTCGTCCATGTTGTTACTAGATTAGGGACTAGGGAAGTCCTTTGTATTGATATTTTACCTCTAACTTATAAAATTTCACTTTATCTTGGCTAGATACTTGGGTTGATTAATGGGTTAGGTGACTTAGTACCTTGTTTCAACATAATTACCCAATAATATGGAATAATAATTCAAAATTCAAGGTAATTATTTATGTAATTAAATGTAACTTAAAAATTCATATATCAATGATCATGAGTTAATAAGTGAAAATAACTTATAATTGGAATATGATTTCACAACCCAGTATATACTAAAAGATAGAAATTAATTACAGTAACAAAATTTCCAATCCTTATATTTCTTGGAACTAAAAAGGCTTACACATCATGTTAGTTATAAGGATGTGTAAAAATAAAAATATGAACCTAGAAATATAGTAAAAAAAATATGTAGTTAGATTCATTCTTCCGTGTAGGTGTAGGATCCATGTTATGATCCTCGAAAGAAGTTTCTAACACTAGTATTTATAATATAGTAAATCCATCAAAAGGTTAGATTTGAAGTCAAAATAGATACCATTAATTTTTTTTACAGTTGTACACAAAAATCACTGGTTAAAATATTTCAAATTGGACTCAAAATCATGAAATATAACGTCAGTAAAATCTTCCATTCACTCAGGGTCATGGTGTGAACTGATGTGTCATGGTGTGAACCTATTTCCTCTTATCTAGAATTTTTTCACTCTAACTTCCTATGGGATAACATCTCTTATGAAGGTGTAACAATTCGAATTAAATTTTATCATATGTATGTCTTGAAAAATTCATATCATGACTTAATATTCATAGAATGAACCAATATTTTTTTAATTTCATTACCTATTTTCATATCCATTCACATGATGTCATTCGCAGATGTTTCATGTGATACATGAATCGTCTTTAACTTCAAAAATTCCTTATTTTCTTATTTTCTATACAAATTTTAGATGAAATATTTTCATACCATCAACTGGATAAAACAATTAGTGTTTGGGTAAACATAATTATATTATTTACAAAATTTAACAATTAAAATCATAATAAATGTATGCATGAAATTTAGGAATCAGTTTAACATACATGTCAACTCTCTCAAAAAATCATCTAGTGTATCACCAAAGATATCCTCATTCAAACTTATTAGTTTTATATAGCCTTGAAATTATTACTGATTCTAATCCTGAAATTGGATATCAATTTTCTAGATTCCTGATTCACCAAATTCATGCATTTGGGAACAAAACAACATTTCATTTAGAAAATTTTACATTAGATAAATACTTCATGAATCAATTTTACATCACGTGTCTTATAAAATACACTCCAAAAAACCATTCATATAATTTTATGACTTATGACCATTATAAAACAATAATTTATCACTAAGTGTCCATTGATGAACTTTATGGATGGATCATCAATTGGAATATACTCCCTAGATGAATATTTAATCTAGAGTGGATGTGAGAATACTAGGTCAAGTAGACATATTTTGACATTGAATACTATCTAAAATTGGAAGTAATATATGAATCCATATAGATATCAAGGAAGAAGTTATATTAGTAATCAAAATTTATTGATGGTCTCTAAAGCCATTAGAAACCCTATATAAACACTTTCTATTCATAACAAAAAGAGGTTGTTCATGGGATGTTTATAAAATACAAGATACACTGATCAACAAGGTGATGTTTGATGAATTCATAGATCAAAAATAATATCAGAGAGACACTATAATAATATCATTTCTAGCTTAATATGTTGATACCAAGTTTTTTTCCTTTCCATAGTTTGGAATATTTCTACATATATTTACAAATATAGGCACTGAGACAACATGAAATTCCACGGCCTGGTGTTCTCAGAATAAATTATACAAAAATATTAAGTTTTTTTTGTACTATGCATATGACAGAAATGGGATATCACTCAAATGGTAGCTCAGATCAGAAATCTAAGGCCATGATCGAGTCCAGAGCATGGAGTTTACCTTATGTGGGACATAAACACTATTTGTACAGGTCTTTGGTAAAAAACACTATGGTGGGAATTTTTATAAATTAAATAATTAAATTTAATTATTTTACCTTGAACACTGAATCAAATAAATTCTGAACGAGGTGTCAGATTGGAAATATGAGACTGTTGTTGAGTTTGAAATGAGGTGTTTTACCTAAGCGCAGGATAAAATGAGAGGGTGTGGGAGGTTCAGATACTGTGACTACAGGAATTATCCTATAAATAGGAGTTAAGAGAACTAATATAGGTTAGATAATTTCTCTCATGAATGGAGAAGCTCTGACCATCTACTCTCGATGGTGATTCGACATTCGAACTTCGTCAGATCATGACGAAAATGCTAATGCTAGCAGATCAGAGCACAACTAACACAACAAAAAATCCAAAATCAATGTAGGATTTATCTTTAATATTATTCTCCTTCTTGATTGATGTTTTGGTTATCATTTTGATTTCTGGTTGTGTCTTATGCTTTGTTTATCTTTGTCAATGGCCAAACTAACAATGGCCATCAATCGATTGATATATTGATTTCTCGTTCTTCAGCATTTTTTTCATTCTTCATTGATCGATTTTTTGACATTCCAAATTTACATCCAAACATCAAGAGGAGCATAGATCTATGATGGTTATGATCTAAGTATTCTGTATCTATAATGGTTTTGGGTTTCAGGAACTGGAGGAAGAACAATGGAGAGCAGAAGTGGAAGTTACTTTTCACCGCATCAGAAAAATGAGAGATCATTGAGTAGAGGATGGGACTTTGAAGATCTCATCCAAAGGATCCAAGATCTGGTCTCAGATATATTTTACAAGTATCGGGTAACCACAAGAGGTCTGTGGAAGTCCCATGGTGGTGGAGGCAACCATAGGAGGCCAGAGTGGCGGTAGTGGCATGGGGGGTAGTGCTTCCGCGTGGAGGAAGCTGCGACCAGTGGGCCACAACAGTTAGGTGCTGATGAGCATGGGGTGCACTAGGTATTGTGGACATCTTCTAACTAGTGGATCCGATGAGCCAATAGTCTAATTGGCCAAGCTGGTTCGATTATACTTGAAAGGTCCTTCAGGCTGAGAAAATATTCAAATGCTCGTATCTCACAAACTGGGTGTCCATTTGATGCGACGTATATAGACATGCATTCCTCTTATTGAGACTAATATTTTTAGATCAGTTTGGTATTTCTATGTTTTTTTTCACGGATCGGTTCCACGAAATGCATGGGTTTAATAATAATAATAATATAATAATTATTATTATTCAGAAATATTGTAGTGAAACTATCTTGCAAACTGGATGTCTGATTCGCATGATGTCTATGGAAAAGAAACCCTTGCTTTGATGAAATCCTTTTAAGGATGTTTTGGTATTTTAATAATTAATGCTTAAGGATCATTGGTTGAAAAGGTCTCATTATAATAATAATAATATAATTGTTATTATTCAAAAATCTTGTATTAAACCGTACATCTACATACTATTTCAAATTGACACACTGTCATAGAAGTTGTGACCCTAGAGTTGAGAAGGAATTTTCGAGACTGATTTCAGGTGCTTAAATAAGAAGTGTGGTGCAGGCCTCATGAGTCTTGATTTGAGAGTTTGTAGTGAAATGAAACCTTTTCACCTGGTGACCATTTGGGACGAAGGAATAGCCAATCTCATGCATTTTTTAAGGGTTCAAAATGGTGCAAGGTGTTTGATGTGTTTCAAGATTGTGAAGTGACCCCTATAATGCACTATTCATGATCAATGCAATGAAATATATTTTCTTTACCAGGAGTCTGATTTAGGTGAATGAATAGTTGAACATGAGTATTTTTCTATAAGGACCCTGATGGTGTGATCCGTTTGATCATAATAGGCCATTTGGGGATGCATTTTGGTTTAAATTATGGTTTCTCCCTTTGGATCAAGAAATGATCATCGTGTGCTCATGAGAATTTTGGTCCAGATGTTTCACGTACTCTTGGAGTATGTAGGCACACCAAGAGGGTACCTTTTCATAGTTTAGTAACTGAGTATGGTCGGGTACATGGACAAGAGATGAGATGGGACCAAACACCTTGTGGGCCCCAAACACTCCATATACCACACTTCAAATCTTCTAACTATCATATATCATTCTTTTGGAATTAGATTTTGGTATGCGAGTAGCCTATATTGAGTGTTATTCCATATAGAATGTGATAGTGCCTTCCATAGTGGTTTTCAAGATATGATGTGAGATGTTCTGGGTGTGATGCCTATCTGGGGTGACACCTGATGACTTTAGATTAGTTCCATGATGCTTTATGAGAGGTACCATCCAGTAGGGATATTCAGAGTACTTACAAGATTACAGTACAACTGGGCTGGGCAGTGGAATTCACCAATGACACTTTCATCTTACCCTCTAGTGGGTTTGGGAAATGGAGTTCTCCATTATCTCTCTTTAGGAATTACCCTCTAGTGGTCTAGGCAACAAGGTTAATCATTTACTCTTCTGGGCTTACCCTCCAGCGGGGTTGGGCAGTGGCGTTCATTGATGACATTTTTGGGATTACCTTCCAGTGGGATTGGGAAGTGGAATTTGCCGATTAAACTTTCGAGCTTAACCTCCACCTTATTACCCTTTAGTAGGGATATGCAGTGGCGTTCTCCAATGACAGTATCAAGCATACCCTTCATCAGGGCTAGGAAGTGGGTCCTCGACCTTGAGACATGATCTCTCAGCTATACGAATCAATGAAGAGACACAGTTTGATGTACTTTTGGACTCACAAGTAAGGGGGATGCTTTCCCCATAGAGACATGTCCTTGTGATGCGACCTTAAACCATGAGGGTGATTCAATGCTGCCAAAGGTGTATAGTATCAAGGTGTGATGATTGATTTCCTTTAACTTGTGTGTTCAGGACTGACGTGAGGGATGTTAGTCACCATTGTTGGTTACTTATATAAATATTGAATACTCTTTTCCTAGGTGGAGCTGTGAGATGGATATCCTCTTACTCTCTCATTTGGGCTTCTTTAACCGAGCATATATATGTATCCTATTTCAATACCCACTCCTTGGGTTTTGGTTAAAACTTTTCTAAGAGAGGAGAAGACACGTGGGGTTTTCCACGTGATTTCTCTGTCTATCTTCTTGTGGTTGGATGATTATACTCTCCTACTATAGGTAGCTACGACTAGATGAGAAGTTCATATTCTAATCACTTCTTTCTCTTTGTGTTTAGATGAGCTGACTTCACTCTTTTGTTGGATTGAGGTATACTCATTTACTGTACCTTATTCTATCTACTTCTCCCCTCTTCAGTATATCTATTGTAGCCCCCTTGAGCATTTGGGGCATTATAATGAGTATTTTTATACTCAAACCTACTTGGGCTTTTCCCGAACTTGGTGTGACCTTGCCGATGATAGACAAGTTGATCATGACTTCAGAGGAGCTAGGTATAGAGAGTTCTTGGACCACGTGTGGTGGTTGTGACTTGGGATTCAAGAGAGGGGATCTTCTAGCTATTTTACTTTTCCACCTAATGTTGGGTTGGGGCACATTTTTGGTTGGGTGTGTATTTTTCCCCTTTCTCCTTTAAGATAACTTCACTGTACTTGTACTATTTAGAGGTCGATTCATATTTGTGATTTATTTATAGAAGTGTTGTATTGTATTTTTCCTTTCCCTCTAAAATTTTTCACTGAGTTAGATTTTTGTGTGTACAGGTACTTAGGAAAATGCCTCCCTGAGTTTGTTATGCCTTTGGAAATGGTCACAACTCCTGACCTATAAAGGCGGGCTTGGGGTTGTTGCGGATTGAGCCCTAGTATGGGCCGGGTTGAGACAAAGTGGTATTAGAGGTGGTTCATTTCTTGGGATGTTGTTCAGACATTCCTTAAAAAGGAATTGGTAAGTTTTTAGGGAAATAGTGTTAATGTGTCTCAGGAGTGAGTATCAGGCCAGGGAGTCCAGTGATGGTTCAACGACCGACGTAGCCATTCACCATGACCCTGGTTACCCGCTTGTCAAAATGGAATGTTGGTACATTTGTTGCAGGGAACTTTGGTGGATGAATCATATAGGATTGAGGCTCTGACTATCCTTATTCAGTTATCTCCCCATTTTTGTTTATATATATATATATATATATGCTCATTTGACAATAGTAATACTTGATGGATTTAGGATGCCTCCACGATGACAGCCATCTAGGATATGAGATTCAATTCATGATGATGACTCTATGAGTGATAAGGCCTCAATTAAGGATCCATCATTTGATCCCATTCCTCTAGGTGGGAAAGTAGAAGAACATTTACTTGTTGAGAAGTAGACATCCCTGGTAGAGCAGGCTGATGACGAGTGCAAGCTGAGTGTGCCTCAAAAGTTCCGACAATAGAGACCACTGATGTTCCACAGTGAGCCAGACCCTGAGGCTGTAGAGGTTTGGATAGAGTCAGTGGTTTGCCTCTTCAGGCTTGTTCTGACACCAACATATCATATAGAGGCTTTGTAAGAAAACCTTTTTTTCTATGGAATAGCTGGGAATTAGTAGAGTTTGGATACTTTGATACACGATGAGTCAGCACCCTTATGGGGTGACTTTCAGTAGTTCTTCCATTAGAAGTAATACCCCTCATTCTTATGCTTCATCTGGATTTAGAAGCTTATAGAGCTCCAGAATGGAGGGATGATAGTGGCATATTATGAGACTCAGATCAAAGGCTTGACTCAGTAATCTCTAGTCATGTTCCATGATGACTACTTAGGAGAAAAATGTTTCAGTAGGGAATCTACAGAGAGATCCATGTTGACTAAGTGCCCTTGTGCAACCCCACCTACCTAGTGGTGCTGGAGTAGGAACTGGTTATAGAGATATTTTTTTCAGTGGAATTCCACTTAGATAGTTTTGGAAAAGGACACATTAGAGTTGATACATTTTCCACATCTATAAGAAGTTAGTTGGTAGGGCATTGACATAGGAGGCCTCCCCATGATGAGACTTAGTTCCATGGTCAGGGTAAATTTAATGGCACCTAGGTTGCTTAGGGAGGGCCGTTGTTATTATTTTGACAAGGGAGGTCACATAACACAAGAATAATCGACCAAATATGATGATCTTCTAAGACATATAGTAAAAAAACCACCATGGTAGAGATGACGCCGTGATTAGGGATCTCTCAAGTGGGGACAAGGTGGTCCCTGGGGAGTTGTTACAAGTAGGGGATCAAGAGGATTTGTGGTTGGTCGAGAACAATATGAGATCCTTCAACCACCCCCATGCATCCCACGTTAGGCTAAGGGACCTAGCGGTCATGGACACAAATAACTACAATATATGGATGTATATAATCATGTAGTAAATGAGATGATAAGAAATAAACCCTATGTCTTTCCTAAATTTTTTCAGTAGAACTTATTAGACACTAGGTGAGTTACCCTTTTCTCCATGCCTATTTCTTAAGGTTTTACTAGGGTGACATTGGGCATTGGTGTAACCCTGCAATGGTGTTGTTCGGCGTAGATTTGAATGCAGAAGGAAGAGGGGTCTTTCCCCCACCAAGAAGAATTTTTTTGATGTGAGAAGAACCGTGAGGGTGATTAAGTGCCGCCTAAAGAACATAATATTGAGGTGTGGTAGGAGAGTCCCTCTGACTTGTGCATTCATGGTGGGGTTGTTCAGAGGACTGTAAGAGTAGGTCTTGGTATTGCTAGTGGAGTTTTTCTACTTAAGATCCCTTTTCTTGGAATGCCAATAGTGGTCATAGCGGAGTATCTAGTTTGGGGGATTACTCTACTTCTAAGGTAAGAAAAGAAACATGGGGTATTCCACATGCTTTCTGTGTCTAGATTCTTATGATTGGATGATTTTACACACCATCCATATTCGTTGGAACCTTGAGTGATCAACCTCAACCTTGATACATCAGTTATCAAGTATAGGTCAAGGTGATGGAGACCCCATGAATAGAACTACACGACACACTATCGGGTGCTTGTAGTGGTAGTATACACCCGAAGAATGTGGAGGTGCTATATTATGGGAGAGTGCATTGTGGTTTGTTCAGATCACCAGAGTCTTAGGTACGTATTCACCCAAAGATACTTAAATTTGAGGTGGCGATGCTGTTTGGACATCCCATAGGACAATGACTTCGAGATAGTACATACACAGGGAATAAGAAATGTTGTAACAGAGGCCCTTAGTAGGAAGTCTCAGGCTCACCTAGTGCGGGATGTTTTAGAGCAGTTAGCTTCCATACAGCTGCCCCTAGTGGAGCAAAAGGGTATAATTTTCTTCAGTCGATGGCATTGAATCCATTGGTTCTTGATCATGTAAGAGAGTCTCGATTATGAGACATCGACTAAGATATCATGCCTGACCAGATATCCTTGGGTGTTTTACCAGATGGATATTCTGAAGGAGGGAATCATGAGACCCTATTTTAGGAAAAAATAGTGATTCTAGTCGCAACGTGGGATGTAGAGGTTCGGTACAAGAGGCAAACTATCCCATGAGTTTCATTAGGATATTTGAGATTGTGAAAAGAGATGGCAAGGTTTCCTACCACCTTTCCTTATCCCCTCAGATTAAGTGGGTGCAGGATGTGTTCCATGCATCATAGCCGAGGAGATACGTGTGTGATCCTACACACACAATCAACAAGAGCAGCAAATATGTGGATGGGACACCCCTAGTTCACATCTTGTGTGTAGAGACCCAAATCTTGACGTACATGGACATTACATTACTTTTGAGGAATACTTAATACATAACAAAAACATACACCAAAGGACCGTAATAGTTTAGTGCCTTTGGAAACTTAGAACATAATATTTTAATCTTGGTGAAAGATCCTCAACATCTCCCACAAAGATCTTCCCTTTTTTATACCTAAAACATTTCCTTATATCCTTGGGAAAAGAAAACATAAAAAGGGGTGAGCTCAAATGCCCAGTAAGGGTAAACCTACAGAACATAAAATAATCCATAAACATTTGAATGTAAAAACTTGAACATAAAATCTAAACATCAAAATCTTGAGAAAGACATGAATCTTGGAAGTACATAAGGCTTATATCATAAGGGGAAATCAATCATGATAAAATAGAATTGGAATAAAGCACGTAATTGTGGCAACCATTAAGCATAGGTTATGATTTCCATAGTAGCCAAGGCATTGCTACCAAGACCATCTTAGTGGACAAAGTCCCTTTCTAAATCGAGTTTACTCCTCGTTTTAGTCCTGTAACACTGGACCAGATTAACTTACCATTCCAGCCATGTCTATCTCATGAGATATAAATCTTTACCCAATGCATTGGAGGGAGATATAGGTCCCACCCATTTCATAATGAAATCATTCTTACTTGTGCCACAAAATAAACTTAAAACATTCATCATAACCCAAAGAATAAAATGGGTTTCATAAACATCATCCCATCATCTCATAATCCATATAAAACAAATGGACATTTCGTCATAAGAAAATTGAAACCATATAAATCATAAAGACATTAAACTTGAAACATACACATATGAAATAATGTCATCTTAGATGGAAAATGGTTTTGATAAAACATTTGAAATGAATTCTTGAGGAAAATATCCTTTCTTCTTTCGAAATAATTTTCTTTTCACAAAATGCCATGAACTTTTAAAATAAAATTATTTTGTTGAAAATAGTAATAAAATCATATAGAGTAAACTTCATGAAAATTAGGTGTTATAAAACCGTAAAAATCCGTTCGTGCCACATAAGTTAAAAAAACATTCTTCTCGTACTTTTGCTGGAAAAGTCAAAAAGTACCTCGTAAAAGAAAGATTCCATACATAAAATGTAGTAAAAGTCAAAAATGGGTAAAAAGGACATTAAATATATGTGAACCCATTTTTGAGAAACATTGACATGGATGTGAATAATAACCCCAGTAAATACTTACGAATAAACAATCTCGGATAAGAATGAGATTGGAAAAGTTATCCCTTACCTTATGTTCGATATGATTCGTATGTATCTAAACCTCCTGTATAATGAATTAAATAATGTGATCGACTTATTACAAAATAATATTCATTGTTTTATATCATATATGGTTCCCTTAGGTATTTATATTACCCGTTCATTTGTCAATTCCATGTTAAAGTAGTGTTTTGAGTAAAATTGTTTCTTTTATCGTACGTGTTTGGACTTGTTATTATTGATATTATTATTACTTATATCATTATTTACTTACTTCCAGAATTTAAATCATGATTTATATATAATATATATTCACAATATACATATATATAATAGATTTTTAAATGGAAATAAATACACTGTTCATGGAGATGGTAGGCCATATGTAGGCATGAACGCTGTTTTCCTTTCTTTTTTGACTTGAATGGAAGTAAGTAGATGATATATATATATATATATATATATATATATATGTATACATAAATACATTAGCTTAATTATGTCATACATTTCATTATTATTCATTATATATAATTTATAATCATTTTTGAATGGTTAATCATGGAAAATGAATCTCATCGCGTTCGTGGAGACGGTATTCCGTACATACGCATGAGCGATGATATCATTTCCATGAACATGGAATTGTTTTTGAGTGTATGTATACTATTTCAGAATCAATATCACTTTAAAATAATCATATATAGTTATTATTTACACCATTATACCCATCCAAGTAATGTGGTGGTGGAAAATAGATTACACCACGGCGTAGAGACGGTATTCCGTACGTATGCACACACGGTGATTTTGTTTTTAGTAGGATGGATAGATGGTTAAATAGGGTTGTTTCATAATTATAATAACATATAAGTATATGAGTGATACTTATTTTATTACTTCATAATGAAACAACTAAAGAAGAATAAGTGGAAGAAGAAATAAAGTTGAAAGAATCGGTAACGGACATTACCTCTTCTTTGAAGTGCCTCTTTGAGACCTCCTCTTAGGGCACTAAAATTTGTATTTGAAGAAAACCAGGTCCTCTATGATATTTATATTGAAGTGGAGAAGAGAATTTAGTAGGGGTTGTATGAGTTTGAAGGCTCAATGTGGTGTGAGGGAGAGAGGGAGGAGGTGCCCTTTTATAAGGGAGGAGAGGGGCACCTTTGGAATAACTAAAAATATTATTTTATTATAAAGTCATATTCAGTATTTAATAGCTCCAAATTGAGTTATTTTTAAGATAAGGTGAGGATGGGTCAAAATACTCTCATAAAATAGAATTTATACAAGTTTAGGTTTCTGTTTTAACCTTATCATTTAGATTTAACTTTAAGTTAAATAATTTTTCTTTTACCGTGTCTTATTGTTTTCTTACACTATAATGTTAATAAACATACTATAACAAGACAACAGAACCCCAAGTTGTTTATTATTAATATATATAACCTTATATAAGTCATTTGGACGAACCTTATATTTTTAGGAATAAAATAACAATTAATAATATAATATTTGTTTAAAAAAATATTTTATGTCAATTTTGACACTATTTGGTAATTGATTTTTGTGAAAATCATAACAGAAATATTAGTTCAAAAAAAGTTAATTAAATCAATACTAACATGTCATATTAACATATAAAATTATTTTAATTCATAAAAAGTCTCAAATTACATTTATTTGGGTATTTATAACATCAATTATGTCAATATTTCATTAATAAGATAATTACTACATCATCATTGTGTCATACATAAATTAAATTATTTAATGCCTAAAAATTAAAAATAAAATATCATTATGTAGGAAATATTTTTAAATTTATAATGAATATTTATAGTCTAATTTATCTTATGTATAACCCTATATTAAATATGATTTAGTTATTAAACTTTGATTTTAACTATTTTAACCATTCTTTAAATAAATTAATATTAAATGTCCTAATCTAATCCAAGTGGGCCTAAATGGTCACATTTTATTCATAATGTTGTTTTTGGTCTAATTAAACTTATCTAGTAGAATATGTACATGTGTTAGGGTAATAATAATATCATTTTTACCCTTAATTATCCTATTTACTTTTAACCGTGGTAAATAAAAGTAAAAAGTTACTATTCACCAAAAATTATTTTCATCTCATTGAACCACATTTTATTTACTGACATCAACCATGTCTCTCGGATTTTTGAAATTTCATTCACAAAAGCGGTAAAATTAAGTTTTATGTAAATTTGCAAATTCTCCTAGGAGGTGGGTAAAAGACGGTCAAAAGTTCAATAAAATTTTTATATATCTAAAATTATTATAAAATGACTCCAATGAATTTATTTGAACTTATATAGGTATTATGTATCAATTTTGACCTAAAATAAATTTAAATAAAATAAATAATTATTTAAATAAAAAGTCGATTTTTAAATAGTAACCCAGTGTTTTCACTATTCATCAAAAATTGAAAGTTTTCAGAAAAATACCAAAACTTCACCCTAGTCTAATTTCGATATTCTGAATCCAAAAATGAAGTCCCTTTTGAAAGATAAAATTTATAAAATTTCAAAAATTGGGTATTACTATTCATAAGGGCTAGTTTATATAACATATCATTGTTTAGCGAAACTCGGTATTGCGTACAACACACGCTATCGTGGAAGGTCGCGATTGCATGTAATGCAAGCCAACTCAGGGATGCGTGTTGTACAAGCTCCTTTTGGCGTAGCATACAACACAAGACATTAATGAAATTAAAAAGAATATTTTTCATAAAATCTCAGGGTGTTACATTCTACCCCCCTTAAAATGAATTTCACCCTCGAAATTCGTCGGTGTTATAAATGGTTTACTACTCAAAAGTTTCTTTAATAGAAACCCACATCGTAAAAAGGAATACCAAAACTTGGCTTTAAAAACTAAATTATGAAACATAACGGTTATCCAAATTAACTGATCACTGGGTTTCCACATAAGAGAACATAGGTGAAAATATGGATCTGGAAGAGAAGTCTAACCATCATGTTCTGATGGAGAGTGGTAGAGAACATGGCTATGAAAAATCCAAAAATCACAAAGCCATAAATTTGTGATGATCTAGGGTACCATCTGATTCATCAGATATAAGGGCACTAGGACAACATTTTTTTTTCAAGATCATTTCCCTAAAGTTAAAGAATTTGAATTAGAATAAATACTTACTTTATTTTGGTACAATCTCACTATTGTTCGTGATTTGAACAATTTCCAATTCATCTCTTAAAGAAATAAAGTTGAATTTTTTATTCGTGAAGTGTTAACAGATCATGTGATAGAATGATGGGTCATTCCATCTGTTTCAAACAAAAGGTTAGCAAAAGATATCAAATATACATAAGTCCATCTATGGTTAGGTTAATCGTATATGATTCCAAAAATGATCTTATACTTCATATATCACACCGCTTAATAAAATAATACTTGTTTCCACTAACCAGGGACTTCATGTAGGCTAGTGGTATGTGATAAAGGCCAGTCGCACTTCGGTTGTGGGTTTGATTCCCACAGCCTTGTCCGAAGCGATGGGCTGTTGCCCATCCTGTAGGTTATCCTTTTTCTAAAACTACATTACTATAACATCCCATCAATAATATCGAAAAAACTTTTATCCTTAAACTATACTAACTTATGTCCAACATAATCCATTCTAATCTTTAGGTTTATCCATAATACTGCAGTCCACTCTCATAATATACTGAAAATGATTACCAGAGATTTCATATACCAAGCATGTTAATACCATCATTGATCCCCATATATCATAAGATATGTCTTGTTGGTCACATTCCAAACATTCGAAGGCCTTAATCATGTATTTTCTTGAAAAATGAATACCCATTGAATCTTAGTGAAAACATGAGTGCTGTCAAAAGTTAACTCTTTCCACATACCAAAACCCCAAAAAACCATGATATAACTATTTCTTTATATCAGTCATGAGCTCATGAATACTGTCAAACATTTCATTTTCTCCTTATCCCTTCATTATGCACATATCATCTTCTTTCCAAAAATATCTCAATCACTTTCCATGGTTACCGTACCATAAAATTATTGAAAACTACAATAGACCAATTCATAAATATTCCAATATTCCACGATACTATATATAACATTATTTTGGAATCCCATTACATAAAAACTTAATCATTCCACCACATCGTTGTCATATTCAACATCGCCAATAGTGATCTCATGTGACTTCCCTTTGTCCTTTGACTTAAGTGGTTTCTCATGTCAATCATCATTAACCCTTGGATTAGGGAATTGATTAGCATAATTCCCCATTTCATTGCACTTGAAGCATTGAAGTGTTGGTGGTGCGTTCTATACAGTCTTTTCTTTATTCACACCATTAGCAACCCTTTTTCCATTACATCAACACTCAGCTGCTCGATGACCTTCTTTTCCACACTTAAAACATTTTCTAGTCCCTTTAAGACAATCTCCACCATGATTCTTTCCACACTTTGAGCATAAGGAAACATTCATATTCTTTTCACCATTATTCTGACATTTCTCCTTGAACGCCATCTTTTGTTTCTTGTCAAAACCATGAGATGGATATGTAACACCAACTTCTATTTCTACCTTAATAGCACAATGCAAAATTTCTTCATAGCTACTGAAGTATCTTATAGCTAATTCCCTTCGAAGATTTTGTTTTAAGCCACTGAAGAATTGATCAACTTTACTTTGAGGTTGGATGATAAAGCCAGATGCATACTTTTCAAGCCTTGTAAAATTGGCTTCATATATACCAACATATTCATCATCCTTTTTCTTTAGTTCAAGAAACTCCTTCTCCATCTTTGTTCGAAGAATACGAGGTAAGTACTTATTGAAAAATAAGTTCTTGAACTCGTCCCATTCCATGGACTCAATTTCATCTCTTGGCCTCATATTCTTGATAATATTCCACCATTGATCAGCTTCACCTTCCAAATGATATACTGCTAAGATGACTTTATCATGTTCATAACATTGAAGAACTGAAAATATCTTTTCAGTGGTACTGATCCATTGTTCAGAAAAAAGTTGATCAGAAGACCCACTGAAAGAAGGTGGATGTTGTCTCATGAAGGACTTAATAGAATATTGTTCTCTTATATACTCATTTGGAAGTCCAGAATGATTCATAGCTTGTGTATGTATAGCAATAATATTTTTCACTCCATCTCCCATAACATTTGTTTGTTTATGAGGACAATCATTGCATTGTACATTACATTGATCAACATGGTTCTTTCGGGTTCTAGCCATCGTCTAAAACCCAAAAAGAATAGTGTGAGAGGAAAAAATCACGCTAGGGAAAACAACATAATAAAGGGGGAGTACCTTCAATATCTAACATCTTAGGTTTCCGTAATTCTAGTACTATAACCTATACTTATACTTAACCTTAGGGACATCCCTAGACATACCTTAGAAATATCTCTAGGGATCTCACTAAAGTTCTCGCATCCTAGTTTCCAAAGGTTGACTAAACCTTTCCTCTGATACCAACTGTAGAGTCCCAAAGCGTGATGTACATGGACATTACATTACTTTTGCGAAATACTTAAAACATAACAAAAACAGACACCAAAGGACTGTAATAGTTTAGTGCCTTTGGAAACATGGAACATAATCTTTTAATCTTGGTGAAAGATCCTCAACATCTCCCACAAATATCTTCCCTTTTTTTTTATTTAAAACCTTTCCTTATATCCTGGGGAAAAGAAAACATAAAAAGGGGTGAGCTCAATTGACCAGTAAGGGTAAACATAGAGAACATAAAACAATCCATAAACATTTGAATGCAAAAACTTGAACATAAAATCTAAACATCAAAATCTTGAGCAAAGACATGAATCATGGAAGTATGTAAGGAATATATCATAAGGGAACATAAATCATGGTAAAATAGCATTGGAATAAATCATGTAATTGTGGAAACCATTAAGTACATGTTATGATTTCCATAGTAGCCAAGGCATTGCTGCCAAGACCATCTTAGTGGACATAGTTCCTTTCTGAATCGAGTTTACTCCTCGTTTCAGTCTTGTAACAATGAACCAGATTAACTTACTATTCCAGCCATGTCTGTCTCATGAGATATAAATCTTTACCAAATGCATTGGAGGGAGATATAGGTCCCACCCATCTCATAATGAAATCATTTTTACTTGTTCAACAAAATATACTTAAAACATTCATCATAACCCAAAGAATAAAATGGGTTTCATAAACATCATCCCATCATCTCATAATCCATATAAAACAAATGGAAATTTCATCATAAGAAAATTGAAACCATATAAATCATAAAGACATTAAACTTGAAACATACACATATGAAATAATGTCATCTTATATGGAAAATGGTTTTTATAAAACATTTGAAATGAATTCTTGAGGAAAATATCCTTTCTTATTTCGAAATAGTTTTCTTTTCACAAAATGCCATGAACTTTTAAAATAAAAGTATTTTTTTAAAATAGTCATAAAATCATGTAGAGTAAACTTCATGAAAATGAGGCATTATGAAACCATAAAAACCCATTCATGCCGTATAAGTTACAAAAACATTCTTCTCGTACTTTTGCTGGAAAAGTCAAAAAGTACCTCGTAAAAGAAAGATTCCATACATACCATGTAGTAAAACTAAAAAATGGGTAAAAAGGAAATTAAATATACATGAAACCATTTTTAGGAAACATTTACATGGATGGGAACAATAACCCCAGTAAATACTTTAGAATAAACAATCTCAGATAAGAACGAGATTGAAAAAGTTATCCCTTACCTTATGTTTGATATGCTTCGTATGTATCCGAACCTCCTATATAATGATTTAAATAATGTGATTGACTTATTACAGAATCATATTCATTGTTTTATATCATATATGGTTCACTTAGGTATTTATATTACCCGTTCATTTGTCAATTCCATGTTAAAGTAGTGTTTTGAGTAAAATTGTTTCTTTTATCATACGTGTTTGGACTTGTTGTTCTTGATATTATTTTTACTTATATCATGATTTACTTACTTCCAGAATTTAAATAATGATTTATATATAATATATATTCACAATATACATATATATAATAGATCGATAAATGGAAATAAATACACCATTCATGGAGACGGTAGGCTGTACGTAAGGATGAACGCTGTTTTCCTTTCTTTTTTGAATTGAATGGAAGTAAGTAGATGACATATATATATATATGTATACATAAATCCAGTAGCTTCATTATGTCATATATTTAATTATTATTCATTATATATACTTTATAATCATTCTTGAATGGTTAATCATGTAAAATGAATCTCATCGCGTTCGTGGAGACGGTATTTCATACGTAGGCATGAGCGATGATATCATTCCCATGAACGTGGAATTGTTTTGGAGTGTATGTATACTTTTTCAGAATCACTATAACTTTAAAATAATCATATATATTTATTATTTACACCATTATACCCATCCAAGTAAGGCGGTGGAGGAAAATAGATTACACCACGGCGTGGAGACGATATTCCGTACGTACGCACACGCGGTGATTTCATTTTCCATAGGATGGATAGATGGTGAAATAAGGTTGTTTCATACTTATAATAACATATAAGTATATGAGTGATACTGATTTTATTACTTCATAATGAAACAACTAAATAAGAAGAAGTGGAAGAAGAAATAAAGTTGAAAGAATCGGTAACAGACATTACCTCTTCTTTGAAGCGCCTCTTTGAGACCTCTTCTTAGGGAACTAAAATTTGTCTTTGAATAATACCAGGAACTCTAGGATGTTTCTAGGGAAGTGGAGAAGATAATTTTTCAGGGGTTGGCCGAGTTTGAAGGCTCAAAGTGGTGTGAGGAAGGGAGGGAGGAGGTGCCCTTTTATAAGGGAGGAGAGGGGCACCTTTGGAATAACTAAAAATATTATTTTATTATAAAGTCATATTCAGTATTTAATAGCTCAAAATTGAGTTATTTAGAAGATAAGGTGGGGATGGGTTGAAATCCTCTCATTCAAGAGAATTTAGACAAGTTTAGGTTTCTGTTTTAACCTTATCATTTATATTTAACTTTTAGTTAAATAATTTTTTTTTTACCGTGTCTTCTTGTTTTCTTACACTATAATGTTAATAAACTTACTATAAAAATCCAAAAGAACCCCAAGTTGTTTATTATTAATATATATAACCCTATCTAAGTCATTTTTCCGAACCTTAGATTTTTAGGAATAAAATAACAATTAATAATATAATATTTGTTTTAAAAAATATTTTATGTCAATTTTGATACTATTTGGTAATTAATTTTTTTGAAAATCATAACAGAAAGATTAGTTAGAACAAAGTTATTTAAATCAATTCTAACATGTCATATTAACATATAAAATTATTTGAATTCATAAAAAGTCTCAAATTACATTTATTTGGGTATTTATAACATCAATTATGTCAATATTTCATTAATAAGATAATTACTACATCATCATTGTGTCATAAATAAATTAAATTATTTAATTTCTAAAAATTAAAAATAAAATATCATTATGTATGAAATCTTTTTACCTTTATAAGGAATATTTATATTTTAATTTATCTTATGTATAACCCTATATTAAATATGATTTAGTTATTAAACTTTGATTTTAACTATTTTAACCCTTCTTTAAATAAATTAATATTAAATGTATTAATCTAATCCAAGTGGGCCTAAATGGTCATATTTTATTCCTAAGGTTGTTTTTGGTCGAATTAAACTTATCCAATAGAATTATTAGATGTGTTAGGGTAATAATAATATCATTTTTATCCTTAATTATCGTATTTACTTTTAACTGTGGTAAATAAAAGTAAAAAGTTACTATTCACCAAAAATTATTTTCATCTCATTGAACCACATTTTACTTACTGAAATAAGCTGTGTCTCTTTGATTTTTTAAATTACATTCACAAAAGCGGTAAAATTAAGTTTTATGTAAATTTGCAAATTCTCTTAGGAAGTGGGTAAAAGACGGTCAAAAGTTCAATAAAATTTTTATATATCTAAAATTATTATAAAATGACTCCAATGAATTGCTTTGAACTTATATAGGTATTATGTATAAATTTTGACCTAAAATAAATTTAAATAAAATAAATAAATATTTAAATAAAATGTCGATTTTTAAATAGTAACCCAGTGTTTTCACTATTCATCAAAAATTGAAAGTTTTCAGAAAAATAACAAAATTCACCCTAGGCTAATTTTGATATTCTGAATCCAAAAATAAAGTCCATTTTTAAAGATAAAATTTATAAAATTTCAAAAATTGGGTATTACTATTCATAAGGGCTAGTTTATATAACATATCGTTGTTTAGAGAAACTCGGTATTGCGTACAACACACGCTATCCTGGAAGGTCACGGTTGCGTGTAATGCAAGCCAACTCAGGGATGCATGTTGTGCAAGCTCCTTTTGGTGTAGCGTACAACACAAGACATTAATGAAATTAAAAATAATATTTTTCATAAATTCCCGGAGTGTTACATTATGGTCACATAAAAGTTTGCAGGAGAGTTACTGGGAGTGGGAGAGCTAGGTGTGGGATCAGTATCCCAAGTTTCCCCCCTATTTTTTCTTTTCATTGGTGAAAATATTGAAAGAGATAAAGATATAGAGACCTAGTTTTTTTCCATTCAATACTTTAGAATATTTTTAAATATATTTCTAGAGCATGGAACTAATACGACGTGCAATTACGAGGCACAATGTACCCATAATAAATTATACAAAAATATTAAGTGTTTTTGTACTATTTACATGAAAGAAATAAGATATCTCTCAAAAAGTAACTCATATAAAAAATATGAGGCCACAGTTGAGTCCGAAGTATGGAGTTTACCTTAGGTGGGACATAACTTTTTTTGGTGCAAGCCATTGGTAGAAAACACCACAGAGGGTGTTTTGGTAAATAAAATAATTAAATTTAATTATTTTACCTCAAATTACAAATCAAATAACTTTTGAATGGGGACTTAGATTAGAAATACGAGACCTCCGTTGAGTTCAGAATGGGGTGTTTTACCTAAGAGCAACATAAAATGATAGGGCACCAGAGGTTTTGATTTTTCAACCTCTAGAAGTCTCCTAGAAATAAGATTTAAGAGAAATGAGCCTATTTAGCTCATTTATCTCATTGATGATGAAGCTCTGAACATCTGATTCTAACGATGATTCTACATCCGAACTTCATCAGATCGCGATGAAAATGCAGATTCTAGTAGATCAGAGCACAACAAACACAACGACAGATCCAAAATTGAGGTAGGATTTCTATTTTATGTTCTTCACCTTCCAGATTGAATATTTTGTTGTGGTTTTGATTTCTGGTCATTTCTTCTACTCTATTTCTCTTTGTTGATGCCAAACTAACAATTTCCATCGACCAATTGATATATCAATTGCTTCTTTTTTGTCGTTCTTCATTTTCTTCATCGGTCAAATCTTTGACACGTTGAAATGATATCCAAATTTTAGGCATAGCATTGATCTATGGAGTTCATGATCGAAAAATTCTAGATATATGATGTTTTTTTGTTTTGAGCACTGGAGGAAGAAAAATGGTGAGTGGAAGTTGAATTTACTTTTTGCTGCACCAAAAAGTGACGGATCATCGAGAAAATGTTGGTGTTATGAAGATATCATCTAGAGGAACCGAGATACAGACTCAGATCTATTTTTCAAGCACCAAGTTGATTTCAACAGTCTGCAGAAGCATCGTGGCTGCTGGCGGCAGCTGCAGGAGGTTGGAGCAGCAGCGTCGCCGCGTGGAAAAAGCTACAGCCAGTAGGCTGCAACGGTTCAGTACCGACACGTGTGGGGAGCGCCGAGCATAGTGGTTGGTGTGTTGGAGGGACGATTTGGGTTGGCAGGTGCAAAACTACTGGATAGGGTCAGTTCAAATGAAATGGGACTTCGGGCCGAGAAAATATTCAAATGCCCATATCTCGCAAATCAGGTGTCCATTTGACACGCCGTCTGTGAACATGCATTCCTATTATCATGTAGAATCTTTTTAAACCTATTTGGGAATTTGATGTTTTGGTTTCACAGCTTGGTTCCTTGAAATTCCTAGGTTTAATAATAATATAATTATTATTATTCAGAAATATTGTATCCAACTCATCATGAAAATTGGATGTTTGATTCACGTATCGTCTATGGAAACACAACCCTTTCTTTGAGGAATAACTTTTGAGGCTGTTTTGGGATTCTAATAATTCATGCTCGAGGCCTAGTGGCAAGAAAATTCTAATAATTATAATAATAATAATATTATTATTATTAATAAATCTAGTATTAGACCATACGTTTTCATACGACATCCAATTGATGTGTTGACAGAGGCGTTTCAACCGTTGAGTTTAGGTGGACATTTCAAGATTGATTTCGAGTACTTAAATCAAAATAGTGGTGTAGGCCACATGTGGCCGGATTTGATCATTTGGAGTGAATTACATAGTTTTCATTGGGTTTCCATTTAGGATGAATGAATATCCAATTCTGTGTTCTTTTTTGAGGGGATCACAATGGAACAATCCATCCGATGTGTTTTTGGATTGTGGCATGGGCCCCATGAGGCACTATTATTGCGCAATGCTCTAAAATGTAGTTTCTTTATCGAGAGTCCGATTTGAGTGAATGAATAGTCTATCTTGACAATTCTTCCACAAGGATCATGATGGTGTGATCCATTTGATCATCAAAGACTATTTGGGGAGGAATGTTGGTTGAAATTTCATTTTTTACCTTCATATCAAAAAACAAGAATCGTGCGCTCATCAGCCTTTTTGGACAGAGGTTCCATATAATATGGGAGTACGTTGTCATTCCTAGAGGGTACATGTTCACATTTTAGTACCCAAGTATGGTTGGGTACACAGAAAAGCGATGAGACAGGACTAAATTTTGTGTGGGGCCCACATGCTCCAGGCACCACACTATAAATTTTCTACCTATCATATCTCTATCTTTTAGACTCAGATTTTGGCATACGAGTAGCCTATCCAAGTGTTCTTCTAAGTAGAACGTGATGATGCCCTCCATGTTGGTTTTTGAGATATAATACAAGATGTTTTGCATCTTATGTCTATCTAGGGAGATACTCGATGACTATAGTGTAGTTCCTTGATGCTTTCTGAGAGGTACCATCCTAAAGGGATGGACAGAGAACTTACGGGATTACACTCCAGCTTGGTTGGGCAGGGGTGTTTGCCTGTGAAACTTTTGGATGACCCTCCAGTGGGGTTGGGCAGTGGTGTTTACCATTCTTACTCATCAAGACATTCTATCCTACGGGGCTGGGTAGTGAGGTACATCATTTACTCTTCCGGGATTACCGTCTGGTGGGGCTAGGTAGTGGTATTCGCTAATGAAACTTTTAGGCTTACCCTCCAGTAGGGCTATGTAGTTGTACTCACCAATGAAACTTTTAAGGTTAACCTACAACATATTACCCTTTAGTGGGGTTATTCAATGTCATTCACCAATTAAAGTACCGAGCATACCCTCCATCATGGCTGAGAAGTGGGTCCTTGACCTTGAGAGACGATCTCTTGGCTATATAAATCAGTGAAGAGAAATGGTTTAAAGTACCTTTGAACTCATGAGAATGAGAGACACTTTCCCCACTGAGATACATCCAAGTGATGTGACCTAAAATTGTGAGGGTGAGTCAGTGTCTTCCACAGTGGATAGTATTAAGGTGTGGTGATTGAGTCCCTTTGAATTTTATGTTCAAGAAAAATGTGTGGTATGATAGGCACCATTGTTGGTTACTTATAGAATTATTGGTTTCTCTTATCCTAGGTTGAGTTATGATATGGATATCCCATTAATCTCTCATTTGGGATTATTTAATTGAGCATATATATATGTATCCTTTTTCAGTACCCACCCCTTGGGTTTTGGTTACTTGCCTTCTAGGAGAGGTGAAGACGTGCGAGGTATGCCACATGATTTTTGTGTCTATATTCTTGTAGTTGTACGAGTCTACTCTCCTACTATATGTAGTGAATACTTGATGAGAATTTAATATTCTCACTATTTCCAGATCCTTGTGTTTGGTTGACCTTACTTAACTACTTTTTTGGGTTGATTTGTACTCTTTTAATGTACCTTATTATATCTACTTCTCCCCTATTCAATACATATATTATTGTTCCCTTGAGTATTAAGGGAATCCTACTAATTATTTTTATACACATCCCTTCTTGGTATTTTCCCACACTTGGTGTGCCCTTGCAGATGACATACAGGTTCATCATGACTTCAGATGAGCTAGGGATACAGAGTACTTGGACTACTTGCGGTGGTTGTGACTTGGGGTTTAGAAGTAGGGATCTCTTAAATATTGTACTTTTCCACTTGTTGATGGGTTGTGGAACTTTTCTAGTTTTGTGTGTATTTTTTCCCTTTTCCCTTTCAAATTAATTCATTGTACTTATACTGTTTAGTGGTTGATGCATATTTTTGGTTTATTTATAGTAGTGTTGTATCTTATTTTTTCCTTTCCCTCAACACTTTTTCATTGAGTTGGCTGCATTTGTGAGTAAAGGTACTTAGGAAAAGGCCTTACCCGGTTTTTTAGGACTTCAGCTCTATTTTCTAGCCCATGTCTTATTAAGGCGGGCTTGGGGTAGTTGCGGATCAAGCCCTGGTGAGGTTTGGGTCATGATATAATATATAGTGTGGGAAGCTTAAAAAACCAATGGAAAGGACCCTCACCCATGAGAAAACATAATATTCAAATAATGGATGGAGATTTTCTTACTTAAGAATGGTTAGGGGCTAACATCACATTGTCTAATGAGAATTTCCACTATAAATGGGTATGAGGACCTCTAGAAATTATTATTTGTTATTTTAATGAGGTTAATAAGATAGATGGGGTTACTAAGTCAACCCTAACATAGACCCCAAAACTTCACCTACAAGATTATTGGCTACATGGATTAGAATATATCAGAATAGGTTATATTTTCATAGTTTATATTTTGTAATTAAATGATTTAGTTTCCACTATTTGGATATTTTAAGGGTATCTATCATATATTTAGTTTATAGTAGTTTTTGGTCATTATTGAAAATATGGACTAAAATGTGATATTTAATAATTTTATTACCACTATATTATTAAATGTATGCCCATATCTTGATAATATTTTGGTTAATTGTTTTGAATGAACTTGGTTAAAGATACTGATGTGGGAATAATTGAAAAAAGTGATAGAATATGTATGATTCATGAACTTAATATATACAATTTATTATGGTGATGATGAGTAGAAATTTGGAAAGTACAAAATATGCATTAGTAATATCTTCTATACATAAGACTAATTTTAAGTGGATGAGAAAAATATTGTTAGAAACATGGACACACAAGAGTCCCATGATCTATATATAAAGTTCAGGTGCACAATAGTGAATTAATTTTTCTAAGTATGATATACTTGAAAATCACCAAGATATATATAAGGAAATTATACCAATACATAAAAGTAATTTTGGAACAATGGGGATATCAAAATGTAACATTGAACAATATGTAAGAGTAACCCAAAAAATATAGGGATATGTAAATGTCATGACTTTTCTTCTGGATATATTTTTTCCCATGATGAAGTGATACATAAGGGTCTTTTAGAACACTCAAGAACATTAAAATGTAATTTTTCTAAACGTAATGGTAATTTCAGTTCAAATAGGGATACATTAGGGTTATTGACTTGGTGAAAATTTTTCCAAGATGATATGTAATTTCCCTACACTATCTATTGGAAGTATACCACATACATAATGAAAATTAGAGTATTCATAAAGGTTTATCCTTTTCTAAATTAGAATAATTGATGTTTGATCCATGGGGGGATCACCCATGCTATGAATTATCTATTTAAATTTTTAGTGATATTGAATATTTAGAGGTTACCTTGATATATAAAAATAAAATAATGACATGTGGGATAAAGAAAGATCAACATATACTAATTATTATGAATCATTCCATGAATAATATATTTTATGGAACAATATAATCAAAAGTACTATTGTATAGTAAGATCCTTCATGATACTTATATCATCTCAAATATTTTCAAATATTTTATTGAAAACATGAATTAAATTAAAGGAAGAATTGAATATAAAGATGAGCCAAAGATCATGGGAATATTTAAAGTAATTAAAAGGTTAATGAAAATTTGGAAACATGTTACCCACATTGTAACATCCCATTGATCAAGATCTAAATGTGATGAATCCTTCCCTATGAACTTGTTGAAACATTCCAGTGTCCATTTTTATTGGTACATATAAAAATAATATTTTCTCCCCATTATAGTTTTTAGTTTACCGACTGATAAAAGTTATAGAGAAACCTTTGTCTTTTGGAAATGTTGATATTGTAGTATAGGTTCTTTAAAAAAAATTTACTTTTTTTTGAAATTTTGTTCTATATTTTTAATAAAAGGGTTATATATTTCTATATCTCTTATTTATACTTTTATTATATTTTTCTCACTAAAATATCTAATATTAAAGATGGACTAGGATTAATATGAGGGATATCCCATGGTAGGAATCTAGTAATGAACCCAAGTCCCTACTCATTCATATTTAAATGTTTCAAAACTTCTTTTGGTTATTATGAGGATAATAAATAGCAGGGAAAGGTGAAACTTTTCACTAATGAAAGTTGTTTTAGGTTTAACTTTTTCCCTTACACAATTATCTCTCTCTTCACTATATTATTAGGGTGTATGATGGAGCTAGGTTGGTTAAGTACTAAATGAGTGTGATTTTGTACCAGGAATGTAGCGACCCCAACCATAGTAGTATGAATATAGTGTCTACTTTATAAAATTTTTATAAGTTATAAGTAATTACATCCCAAAGGAATGATTTTTTTGTTGTATTGATAAACTAGATACATACATTATTCTCATAATACATTTCAATAAAAAATTACAATATTTTTTTGAAATTATTATTTTTCCATTAGGAATATTCTTGAATATATTTCATAATACAATTCCTAAATTCTTTAAAAAGGAAACAAAATAATGGTGAGATAAAATTCTTAATATGGGTTACATACAAAATAATATATCAAGAATCAATAAGAATAATAATCATGGAAAACTAAATAACATAACACACATACCTTTTAAATATTTTGACGATCCTGATTAGATATGGCATAATCAATATAGAAATTTAAATAATAGAACACACTTTCCATTTAATCAATAAACTATTAATAAAATGCATCCAAAAATAATATAATTGTAATAAAAGGGTTTTTACCTTTGGTTAAGATCCATTTAATTTTTTTAATTCTTTATTTTGGACCTAATACAAATGGATAAATAATTAATGAAGGTTTTGGGGATGTTTGGGTATTGTTTAGAGCTCGGAACCATAACTATTTGAGAAAACACTAGGCCACATGATTGGTAGAAACCATGCAACCCATACCGTATGGTATCTTCTAACCATGTGAGGTTGGAAAATTTGGTGAAGTAGGGTGAATAGTTTTCCCTAACCATATACTAGGGGATTCATTTTCATGTGAAGTTTTTGTATTTTTTAGTAGATGTGATTCACAAGGTTGGACATGGTTTACTTAAACATGAAACCTAATCATGTGGGTTCCCTTACAAGGTAGCGAGCCTCAAATGGTTGGTACATGGTTTTTCCAATCGTGAAAATAATATTTTTTGGTTAAATAAAAAAATTAATCTTAATGAAATGTTTAATTCATCATTCTTCCTCCATGGTTCATTCTAGTGGACATCCCTCTACCTTTTCCTCTAGTTTAGATATCCTCTGCCTAAATATAGGATTCTTGATTACTCTCTGATCAAGATTCCAATTTAGCTTCTGTTAGTCTCCTTGGATAACCATCCATAGGATCTCATTTCCTTTTCATCCATTCTTCATTTTTCATTACCTTGATAATGTTATTAAGGTGCAGGATCATATTCCATATTTTCAAGGAATTTATCCATTATTCTGAAATCTTCTAATCTATTCCAAACTAAAGGCTGATACTAGATGAGGAGATTCATGTGAGCTTAAGGTAGGTAGTCTATGACTCATCCCTCAAGTTTTTTCCATTTTTATAAATTGTAGTATTTGTGTGCCCACCGATTTCATCGAGCGTGGCCTATTAAATTCATATTCCTTACTTATATTTGTTAGAATCATATTGTAAGACCCATTTTTATATATGTTATTCAAAATTAGAGGTAAAATCCTCAATGATGACCACCCCAAGTAGGGTGGTTTCCAAAATTATGATTTTGGTAGCTTGTAAAACCTATCTGCCACACTGTTTGGGTGTGCTTTGAATTGAACATTATAAAGGTAGGTGTTTAATTAAGTATATGAATTTTTAATGGATGTTACACGTGAATATATGAATTTAATATTCAAAGGTAAGTTTTCTAATCAATTAATGAATGTTTAAATGGTTAATTGACAAGTATATCATGGATATCACTTGTATTAGTTTATTATAAATAAATTCAACATGGTTAAACATCCTTATACCCCATTTTAATGATAATTAAAGGTAAAGTATTGAACCAAATAGATGAATTGTGATTAATAACATAAATGGTTTCATTCCCTATTAGCCATGTCACCCTAATGAAAGGTGATGGATTGAACCAAAAGACTTATTAAAGGGTATGATTATTAAATGGCCTAAATTATTAAATAAATCAAGTATATGGTGCTTATTTCATATTGACCTATTCATTATTATATTATTTTTAGACTCTATATTTCCTTGGATTTCTGAGGGAATGCCTTGAGTAGTTGTGGACACCACTCTAATTCAAGGATGTCGGTTGCCCAAGGTGAGAACCACCTTTGAACCCAATATTTTTCTACTTGTGGATTCCTAGTATGATACCATAAGATCCATACACTATCATTATTATGATCCCTTGGATACACTCCTTGGATCTATCATGATGTCTACAAACATGACAATCCTTGGACAAACCCTTGGTCCTAATTATTACTTATCATGTTTTACCTTGGATGATTTACATGGACTTAGTTAGAATTGAATTATTGTGGAATTACTTGGGTGATGATCCTTGGATTACACTCTTACCAATTTATATAGCCTAAAAATTATTTCTGAGTTGGATCGACCCCTAAGGTCAAGGATTCTTTTGTTATCATGATGGATCCCTTTCATTAGCATCATCATCATGCATTCCTTATGATATCTTGGTTTTTTATCATTATTATTATAATTTTAGGATGTTTTTGATGGTTATACCTCATGTAACATACATATATAAACTAGAACATAAATAATTAATGAAATAGTTACATGTTCAGACACTAGATGAGGCTAAAGCAGGTACTTGGGTATTTATATTAATATACTACTTTACTTTTATATATGCATGATGGAACACTATTTTGGTTTATATTAAATGGATTGGATGTTGTAGATTCCATTGGTGGAGGCTAACTAAGATTTTTATCACACCCTATATAGATCTCCATTTGTACCTAGGAATATTACATGTATTCATGTGTTGATAAGGGGATGAATCTTACTTTGGACTCCTCATACTGATTTCTTTCTTTAGATGGAGTTTTATAGTAGATGACTGAGATGGATCTCATGATGCATGGACAGTTTTTTGGCTTATTTTTATTATTTTGAATATAATATATTTTCTTCTACCTGGTAACCATGTTTTCCAATTTTATAGATACATGAAATATATTCTCATTAGTTTTGAGTATTATTATTATTTATTTTTATTGTTTCTTATTATTCTCTCTTCTTCTAATTTTACATTTGTTTATAATATTACACTATTTACCTATTATTATATTTATCCACCATGCTAAACTCCAAAAATTATGTAATTGTCTCCCTACAGACACACCCTAGTCCCTCGTTTCTAGTCAACATGCTCTGGAATTTGGAGATATGATCAAGCGGCCATGTGACCAACTGATCTCAGGGACCCTTTGAGTGACACCTAGGTTTAGTACATCATAAATTTTTATCAGAGGGGTTCATTTAATTCATTACTATTTGAAGACAATGGAAAGGATATTAGGAACACTTGAAACTTTACTATAAGCCATTCTTGGGTGTAGCTAACCCATGTTCGGGGTAAATACTGAGTTTTTTGGAATAGTAATGATTGTTTTTCTTTTTCATATTACAATTGATATCTTTTAGCCATTGGTTTATGCACATCAAGTGTGATGATAATGATTATTATTGTGACCAAGTTTTTCATTATCTCATTGGACTGATGACACGAGGGAAAGGATCGTCAATCATGCATCAACATAGGCACCATGAATTCACATGTCATGCATATAACATTCCATATACGTTTATTTTACTTCATTCATTTTCTTTTATTTCTTGTGATTGTTGAGTGATGATATATTAGTTATATCAGGATTATGATTATCTTTGTATGTGATTGAATGATTTCCAATTTTAATTCATGAGGTGTATGAGTGATCATGGGTTGGAATGGGTAGTTTAACGAGTCAATACATCATACATAACATGTTATATTCTAAGACTAAATGTATATAAGTTAAATTTGAGATTAAATGGGTGTATATTTCAGTGATAAGGTGTAAGGAACTTGATTCAGTAGTAATGAAAATCCAATTTAATCAAATTTTGAATTAAGTTTCTACAGAAATGAAATTTTTTAAAAAATTAAACTTTATATAAAAATAAATGGTTTCTAGTAAATGAAGAGGCAAAGTGCTATTGAACCATCACCTATTAGAACCCTTGTAACTTTATCTAAATCAATTACCAATTCCCGAACTTCTAATTATGTATTTAGGGGTAGTATACCTTGTGTAGTGAGTCCTTTTCCTTACTCTCTACTTTCAATAGTGTATTTATCTACTTTAGGATTGTTTTGAAACATGTGCTTGGAATTAGTAGATCCATACCAACATTATGTCTTCATGTCATGTTCTAGGAGGAAGGTGACTACCATGATCCATACACAATGGGCCCTGAGACTCTAGTCTTACCACCAGGAGTGATATTTGTGGAACCACCTATTATACAAAATCTGGGTACTGACATTTAGCTTCATGAGAGTTTCCTATGTCTGACGTAGTTAATATAGGGTGCTCCATGACTTGCACCTCTAATGGATGATCTGAATCCTGATATCTAACAAAAACATACTCCCACATTTTTAGAGGATGGTGGTCCATAGGATAATGAGTCTTAGATGGAGGCCCCTATCTATCTTCAAAAATTTGGAGATGTATCTAGTGTGGAGGGTCATGCTTTCTATTTACATGCTTTGTGATTTGCATAAGTTCAAATGAGATGTAATTACCTAGTTTGGTCACCATTTGGGCATGATCTTGGATTAATTTCAGACTATATTCATGAAAAATTCTTTCCTCAGAAGTTGAGAGCTGACTAAGCAAGAGAAGTTATGCAGCTAGATAAGGGTTCTATTTCAGTTATGGTGTATTCAACATGTTTTACTAAGTTTTAGTGATTTGAACCACTTCTAGTCAGTGATGATCTTTGCATGCTAGATTCTTTGAGGATGGGATCTAGTATGCAATATGTACTTAGGTTAATGTATTTATCATACCTAATTTATCTGATATTGTTAATCATTCTCTTAAATCTAATCACAACCTAAAGGAAGACGATAGTACTAGGCATAAAGGATCAGTGCCGAGGTAGGATGTAGTTCTTCCGGTAGCTGGAAATGTTCCCATGAGGTTTAACATCAGAGTAGTGGTGGTTAGAGTAACCACACTAGAAGCTCAATTGTATTTGATTTTTGTGGAAAATAGAGGCCTCTGAAGCCTCAGTGTGATAGAGACTCGATGGAGTGCCATGTGTGCAACTACATGGGTAATCTTTAGAGGTTCGGTCAGTCCTTTCCATATTCTTATAGTGGTTGAGTCTCCTCACCATATCCAAATTTAAGGGGATGTTATTTTATTCCATGTCAATGTGGTAGTTGGTGTCACACCACTAGGATTTATAGAGAAGGAGGTAGTGTCCATGGTATCCAGACATTAGATCATCCATGGTAGTCGATGGGTCATACTCAAGGTAGTCCAACTACAATATAGATCCATGGATTAGGCTTATTGAATGATTTTTTTCTAATACCCAAGGATCATAGTCTAAAAACATCTATATTATAAGGTACTATTCTAGTATCATCCACTATAGTAACTTTTTATTTGATATAGGTGATTTACACTACTTCATCTATTTATATATCTTGGAAAGTACCAGGATGAAAATTCAGTATTAGTATGGTGTAATGACACTAGATACACCATTGGAAGTATGGTCAGAGGGCATAAGACGATGTAGGTATAGGTCCCATGAGGTAGTAAATTTCTCTTTCTTATAGGATCACTTTATTCTTAAGATGAATGGATTCAATGTCATTCTCAGGATAGATTGGTTGGTCTTCTATCATGCCTTTGTTGATTGTTATCACTATAGGTTATCATTTACATCAACGAATGGTAACAATTATCTACACAAGGGTAAGTGGGATTTATAGTCTAGCAGAGATAGAACCGAGCATCATGGTCTAGTTAGAGTTACCAACCATATTTCTAGTCTATTTATGGTGGAGAAGGGAGTACACATGGTTGGTTTTCCTCTGATAGTAGATCAGTTCAGGGACATCTTTCCATAATTTTTTTCTTACCTTCTGAGAGAGAGGTATATTTTATGATCGAACTTGTTTCAGTGCTATCTCAAATGGCCATTCATCCAAACAATATGGCAACTACCAAGCTCTAGGAGATTAATTAATAGTTGGAGGATCTAGATTCCAAGAGTTTAATATGTCCGAGAACATCCTCTTGAGTTGGAACCATGATTTTCAACAAGAATGTGGATAAGACCTTTCATTTATGCATGGATTAAATATGGCTGAACTAGCTTACGATCAATAAAAAATATCCACTACCTTGAATAAATGATCTCTTTGACTAAATCCAAGGATATAAAGTGTTTTCAGAGGTTGACCTGAGATCGAGTTATCATCAAGTGCGAGTCAGGACATTATAAATTCCTCATATAAAATTCCATAGAAGGTATGGTACATATGAGTATATTTCCATACCATTTGGTATTACAAATGTGCCTTCAATTTTAATGGATTTTATGAATAGGGTGTTCCACCCCTATCTGGATTCCTTTTTCATGGACTTTTTTCACAACATCATGGTATATTCTCACACTCATAGAGACCATGATTGACATCCTGAGATCATTCTAAGTACATTGAGAGAGAATAAAATTTATTCCAAGATTTATAAGAACTACTTATGGATAAATAAATTTCACATATTGGGTCATATTATCTAGGAATTAAGTGTCTCTGTTGATCCATAGAAGGTGAGTGATTTGATTTTTTGGGAGTATCCCAAAAACATAATTAATATATAGTGATTCTTTGGGTGGATGGATCTTATAATTTCTTCATAAAGTACTTATCACACCTTTATGAACCTTTAATGGTCTTAAAATGAAGGGTGTTAAGTTTTTATGGTCAGAAGAATGTGAGAAGGCCTTTTTGGAGCTGAAAATAAGGCTTGTTTTAGCACCTATTCTAATTCTTCCAGATCCTAGTAGAGGATTTGTAGTGTTCTGTGATGAATCAGACATCGAATTAGGAGTAGTGAGGAAACTAGATGATGGATTCATTTCATATAGATCTCAGATATTGAGGCCTCATGAGATAAATTACTTAACGTACGACCTTCAACTAAAAATAGTTCTCCATGCCTTATGTTGCTTGAGACATTATCTAATGGGTGAGTGATTTGCAGTGTATACAGAAAAAAGAGCCTCATATACGTATATGTTTAAATAGAATGAATTAAATCTCAGAAAATGATTAAGGGTTGAATATCTTCAAAAATTATATTTTGAGCCTACCAATACTTCTACAAAGGGAAATTCATTAGCTGGCATAATGAGTTGAAAACATCAGGCACAAGCTATATGGGAAGCTAGTGAAGAATGTAAATTGATCTCCCTATTCCATAATCTACCTCTAGAGTTTAATGAGAGTAATTTTCAGTCTTATATCTTATCTTTGGCAGTTAACTCTTCACTCTATGAGTGGGTAAATAGTATGAAGTTTTTAGGTCCGGAAGGATTGATTCTCCAAGAGAGAATTACTGGAGGAGAACCACCTCCGGATTGTTCTATGGACAGAGATGGCATCCTGTGTATTTTTTGAGAATTTTTGGTTTCGTAAATATATTATAGAGGAACTAATGTGAGATTCCCATTCTTCTTAGTGGGATGTTAATCTAGGAATCTCCTAAATGTATCGATATATTTGATGCCTATATTGGTGTCCTTGGATAAAACATCAGATAATGAGATTTATTACTTGGTGTTCCAGAAATCAATAGGTGAATGTAGAGAACAACAAACCTATAGGATTTTTATAGATTCTTCCAGTCTTGGAATGGAAATGGGAAGATGTTTCTATGGATTTTGTAGCCATCTTACTGAGGTATCCTCAAGGCAGCGATTCATTTTTCAAAGTCATTGACCAACTAGAAAAAGTATCCCACTTCCTTTCCTATCTGAGAGACTTTCTCAATTGATGAGATGGTAATATTTCATATTTTCACTATTATCATGCTGATACTTTTGATCCTGAGGAGGTTGAGTTAGATGATGATGCTTTGTTTGAATATTATCCTATACACATCATTAACTAGAGAACAAAGTCCAGTTTTTCCCTTTAGTTTGGGTTTTATGGTAGCACGAACATGTACACGATGAGACTTAGAATCAGCTAGCCAACGTATATGCCTAGTGTCTAGAGTTGTTCTCAGATAGTGTTTTTCCACCATAGGAAGGTGAACTAAGGGATGAGTTCCTTTAATGAAAAGACTATAAGAACTTGATTTTTATATTAGGTACAGATTCATTTAAATTGAGTCTAATTCTTTATTGTAGACCTAATTTTGATTCCTAAATAATTTTCTATGGTTTTAGGGGATTTGTAGGGATTTTTTAAAGCTCAGAACCCCAACCGGTGGAGAAGATAACTAGGACCCACGGTTAGTAAAAACTGTGCAACCCATACTACACAATATATCCTAAACACATGAGTCTTGATAGTGGTGTGAATCATGGTGCATTGTTTTCGCGGAAAATGCACTAGGGGCTGCACACCCATGCCAAATGTATACAGTTTTAGCAAAAGGGATTCACATGATTGACACCCGATTTACCCAACTGTGAGACCTAATCATGTGGTTTTAATTACAAGATAGTGACACTCACATGGTTGGTGCATGGTTCTTCTAACCATGCAGCCAAACCATGTGAACTAGATTTTTTTGGTGAAATAACGAAGTTACCCTTAATGAAAAGTTCAAATTCGTTCTTCTTCATCATTGGTTAATTCTAGGAAACAACCCTCGAACTTTCTCTCCCATTAATATCTACCCTTCCCAAAATCTAGGATTATTAATAAATATTTGATTCGATTTCTGATTCATCTTCCATCAGTCTCATTGGATAGCCACTAATAAGATCTCTTTTCCTTTTTAGTCGTTATTCAATTCTCTTCTCATCGATAAATTTATTGATGTGCATTCTCATAAGCCATGTTTCATGACATTGATCCATTATGTATATCTCTTCTGATTATAGCCATATTAAAGGATGATACCAGATAAGGGGAGTCTTATGGTCTTAATGTATGTGGTCTATGAATCATCAGTCAAGTATCACTTTTTTTTTATAAATTTTCATAGCTGTTCTTACACTGATTTCATCATACATGACCTATTAAATTCATGCCCCTTTCTTATATTTGTTATAATATTATTATAAGACCCTTTTTATTTATGATATCCATCATTGGAGGTTACGTCCTCAACGCTAACCACCCAAAGTAGTGATTTCTACTTAAATATAATTTTGGTAGCTTGTTAAGTCTATATATGCCACTATTCAGGTGTTATTCAATTTTAACTCGATAAAATTAAGTTTTTAATTAAATATTGGAATTGTTAATGGATATCACATGTGTAAAAATCACTTGACCCTTATAGGGTAAGTGTTATATTTAATTAATTATTGTTTAAATGGTTAATTGGAAATTATATTATGGATATCACATGTACTAGTTTATTATAAATGAATTTCATATGGTTGAACATTATTATACAACTAATTCATGACAATGAAAGGTAAAGGAGTGAACCAAATAAATGAAATGTGATTAATGAACTAAATAGTTTCATTACCTATTATCCTTACCACACTAATGAAAGGTGAGGACTTGAACTAAATGAATTATTAAATGGAATGATTATTACCTGGAATAAATTATTAAATGAATGAATTATATGGTGTATATTTTATATGGAACTATTCATTATTATAGGAGGGGTCATACTTGAGATAGAAATGGATTCCAGATGGAATACCTTTGCCATTCATTGACGCCATTTTAATTCAAGGATGTCAGTTTCTAGGGGTGAGACCCACCTTGGTACCAAATATTTGTCTACCTGTGGTTTCCTAGTATGACACCATAAAATCATTCAATTATCATTATTAGGATGCCTTAGATACACTACTTATATCAAGCTTGACATTAAAAGACATGAGGTGCCTTGGATACACCCTTGGTCCTAGTAATTGATTATACCATTTTACCTTGGAGGATTTATTGGACTTGGTTAGAATTACATTATTGTGGAATGATTTGGGAAATTACCATTGGATGAAACTCTTTCCCCTTTATCAAAGATATTTATTATTACTGAGTTGGATCTACCCTTGTGGTTAAGGATTCCTTGGTTATTACCTTGGATCCATTTCATTATTATTATCATCATCATAGATTCCTTGCTATATAATGGATACATTATCATTATTACTATCATGTAAATATGTCAGTTCAAGATATACCTCATGTGGAGTACTTATATAAACCAGAACATAAATAATTAATAAAATGGTTAAATGTTCAGAAACCAGATGAGGATGAAGAAGGTACTTGCGTATTTAAATTACAGTAATACTTTACTTTTATATATGTATGATGGCATGCAATCTCAGTTTATATTACAAGGACTGGATTTTATAGACATAATTGGTGGTGGAATAATGTGATTTATCTCACACCCTATCCATGCCACCATTTTCACCCTGTAATATTACATGTATTTAGGTGTTGACCAGGGAAAGTGTCCTGCCTTAGACACTTGATACTGCTTTCTTTCTTAGTATCAATATTGGTAGTAGACGACTGAGTTGGAGGTTGGGATGATTGGATAGTTTTTGGTTATTTTTTATTTTTTATATAATCCATTTCATACTACCTTGTAATCATGTTTTCAAGTTTTATATATCCATGAAATACATTCTCATTAGTTTTTGAGTATTATTATCAGCTGTTCCTATTGCTTATTATTGTTTCTTCTTCTACTATGCCATATGTTTATAATTATTCAACTATTTAACAATTACTATTTTTATCCATTTTTCTAAACTATATTAATGAGGTAATAGTCTTCCCATAGTCAAACCCTAGTCCCCACTACTAGTCCGTAACATTTAGCATTCAGAGAGATGCACTTGAGGCCATGTGGCCAACCATGATTGGGGAACCGTTGAGTGGAACCCAGTGTTCATGACGTTAAAATAATTGAAAAAATATCATAGGTAACAATAAATTTATTATTAACAAATTAAATTCTTAATAATTGGATTTCGTAATCTTAGACATCATGATACCTCTACTGTAAATACCTTTTACAAGACAGTTTAAAACTCATGGGTTGGTATATTCCAGAAACCCATTTCAATAAGGCTATACAACTGATTTATCCCACGATACTATCAATTAATTGAGAGGATATCTATTACCATCCCACCCATATCTTTACATCCAAATCATTCTATAGATATCAAATAACTGATTTAATTCATGAAAAATATACCTTATCATCAAATATATGAATTGAGTAAAGGATAATAATTTATCAATATTTCCCCATTTAATCAAATAAAAATCAATGTAAAAAATGTATATTGAAATGATTTATGGTTTAATAAATAATAATATAAATGATAAATAATATGGGTATTTTGGTGAAATGTAATGTTCAGTGATTATAATAAAGTGAATAATCCAAGGGAAAATTAGTGACTACAAAAATGAATAAAAAAGTGAATGTGAAAACATTACTTGGAAAAAATAATCACAAACCAACCATTGAAATAATTAGGATGGAATCAATACAATATATCCCCAGTGAAGTATAATTAAAATATAGGGTTATTTTCATTTATAAATATAAATGCAATAAAATATCATTAAAAACTATCTAGAGAAAAATTTCCATTGCACATTAAAAATAATCTTTCAAAACTAAATGTTCATAAAATAATTTTAAAATAATTTTCATTTAATATAAAAATTTAAAATTTTATAATAAATTTAAAACATTGAGTGGTAATGATGGTTGGAAATTCCATACATGTCGTACATGTTAAATCAAATATTATTTTCACTTTATTGATAAAATCAAAATGAACCATGTTTTTAAAAAGTCATGAAGATTCATTTCAGTTATTTTATTAAAATAAAAAAAATTGGTAACAATGTTTTTAATAAATCATTTGGATACTAATAAAAAAATTGATAATTTTTTTATAAAACAAGGATATAGAAGGAAAATGATTTTTGACCGAAGAGAGAAATGATATCATATTTTACGTAAAACATATTATCAATAATTTTAAGTAAAAATGAGAAGAATATGGTATTATTAATTGAAAAATTCATAAATGAATATAGGATAAGAAAATTAAATTGTTTTATTATCCAATGATCAAATAACTTCCTTCAATGGAAATTCAAGCATAAACAATCTTGATTAAAGTGAGATTGTGAAATAAACCCTCACATTGATCATAAAATTTATGTGAGAATTAATCAATTAAATGATTTTATGTATTGAATTTAAATCCAAATAAAAAAGTTAAAATAATAAATAATATAATAAAAATTAATCATATACATAATTTTACAATATCAAAGATGACGAAGTAGTAATATATCCCAATGAGAAGAAATTAAGTTATAAAATTTCTTACAACTTGGTAATTCTATATTCAAATACCATTGGATTAATTTACTCAAAATTAAAATTAAAATACCATTAAGTATTAATTATTCATGATATTAAATTTAAAAGGATAATTATATCCACCATATAATTGATATTAGGTGCATGACATTACAATATGCCTCATTAAAGGGAAATTGAGATGAAGTTCCTTACCCCAAAATTCATTTTTTTGAACATTATATAAACTCATGAATAATGTTTTTATGTATGTTATTATTTTATACCATAACTAAATTCATATTTATAATATAATATATGGGCCTATTATAACATTATTCCATTAGTTTGTTAATAATATTTCATTATTTTCATTAATTCGGGTGTTAATTACCTTTTTTTCTCATGTTTGTTTTGTCACGAATATTCTAGTTATTGTTTATAGGATATCGATAAATTCAATCCATAATTATATTAATTTTATAATTATAATATTTACTTATTATATAAATATTTGGAATCATTTTTTATGGTTGGACATGGAAAATGAATCACATCGCCTCATGAAGGTGGTTGGTCGTACGTATGCATGAGCGACAATATAATTCCATTAACAAGAAAAAGAGTAAGGTAGTGGGTGATATATTAGTTTTATTGAATCAATATCATGTCATATATATCACATATATTAATTAAATTTATCCTTATCACTTTCCATGTAAAGTGTTAATGAAAAAACTCACATTGGTTTGCTAGGAGGTAGTCCACTATACACACGAGATACATTATCATAATTTAAAAAGAATATAATGTAAAATTTTATATGAGATATTATAATTCCATAAGTTTAATAATATCATAAATATTATATATATATAAATTAAAAACATCATTATATATAATCATGATATGCATTGATGGAAAATGAGTTACATTAGTTTTATGAGGAGGTAGTACGCCGTACCCAAGATTGATGATTTATTTTCCCATTTGATGGAGGAGGAGATGGATAAAGGTTATGACATTAAAAATATTTCTTATAGATATATGGTATATACTGTTTTTATTATACTAACATCACTGAATAACATTTTAAGGAGGTAGAAGAGTAAATAAAATAAAAATGATCATTTAAGAATGCTATTTCTTCTTTGGATGACCTCTTTAGGATTTCAACAAATGCCTTATGAGGATGGATTTGTGATTAAACCTAATGATGTAGGATATTTTCAGGGGATTATGTAAGTGATTTGGGTAGGTTGTTTCTGAAGTACCTGAGAACACCATGATAGGGGATGGGTGAATCAGGGTGTCAAAATATTCTTCAAAAGTGATCGATCTTGTTCCCATGTTGGTAAGAACCAACTAAATATGTCTGAAGGGAATGTAAAGAATTCAAACAAACTCATGAAAATATATCACAAAACAATTTTACTTGGTTCACAACTACCTTTATAATATTTTAGGTATATCACACTATATACCTTATAAAACTTCCATCAAATCCCCTATCTCACTTCTTTGAGATAAGTATAACTCATTTTATCAACTTGAGGGTCACCTAGATGGATAACCATTAAAGTATTTGTTCTATCATGAGACTTTGTTTGCACCATAGACCTGAGTGGATGCACTCTGAAGTTATTGGTCACTAAAAAAATGATGTTCAAAGGTGACTTTAATGAAACTCCTTCATAAAGATCAACCATTCATAAAGATCCTTCAAGGAAATAATAACCTTCATGAATCACTACCACAAAACTGGGCAAGGCATGAACCTACCTTTATCAGTGCTAACGAAAAATCGCTGGTAAAGGGGCGGACCTTTATCAGCGCTAAAACAAGCACTGATAAAGGTGTACCCTTTATCAGTGCTTGTTTTAGCGCTGATAAAGGGATTATTTATCAGCACTTTAAATATCCCTTTATCAGCGCTTTTATTAGTGCTGATAATTGTAACATTTATCAGCGCTTTTCTTAGTGCTAATAATATTTATTGTATATATTAATTAAATGTACACTTAAAATTAAATTATATTTAAAAAAAATATATATTTTATTATATTTTAAATGATATATATATAAATATACCTTTCAAACAATTTTATAAGTGTAAATAGAGATATATATATTTAGAGTTAAATAAATATATAATAATATAAAGAAATTCTTAAATTGATACATTTATCAGCACTTTTATTAGCGTTGATAAACTATGTATTTATCAGTGCTAAACAAGCGCTGATAAAGAGTGTCTTTATTATCTCTAAAATGAAAAGCGCTGATAAAGTCACTCTTTATCAGTGCTACAAAAGCGCTAATAAAGTCCGGTCTTTATCAGTGATAAAAAAGTCCTGATAAAGGTGATATCTATCAGTGATTTTCATTTTAGTGCTAATAAATACACCCTTTATCAGCGCTTTTTACTAGCACTGATAAAGGCTCACGCGAGATTTATAAAAACCCTCAGGTCTTCTTCCTCCTCCCCAAACTCTGTCAATATCTCATGGAAGCCCTCCTCTACGCCACTGTCACTGCCTCCTTCTCCTCCTCTGCGGACGCCACCTCCTCCTCCGGGCGTCGCCACCTCCTCCTCCAGCCGCCAGCTCCTCCTCCTCTTCCTCTTCTGCTCCTGCTCCTCCTCCTCCTCCTCCTCCACCGCAGCCTCTTCCTCATCGTCCTCCACCAGTGACTCCTCCTCCTCCTCCTCCTCCTCCGCCTACTCCACTTCCTCCTCTCCACCACGGGTCCTCCACCACGGCCTCCTCCTCGTCCTCCTCCTTCTCTTCTACCTCCGCCCTGCCTCCGCCCTGCCTCTGCGCTGCCTCCACTACCTCCGGTGCCTCCGCTGTTGACGCCTCCTTCTCCTCCGCCACCGGGTCCTCCACCTTAAGGTGATTTAAATTGAATTTGAATGAATGAATTATGTTTGCATTTTGGTGACCCCTTGCATCCTATCCCAAATTATGAATATTTGATAGCCATTATCTTTTTCCTCCTAACATTTCGATAGAATCCATTGTATGAATACTTGGATGTTATAAGATTTGTTTGGATGTGAACAATTTACAATTGGTGTGGATGTAGGGTGGATGGTGACAACCTTGGTAAACCTCAATGTTGACTCAAAAAAATTGTAGGTAGGAAGTTCCTTACCCCTTGGTTTGTCCTTTACACATGATACCGTGAGGATTATTTATGATGGAATATAATTAAAGCATTATTTATTATGATTGCATGTGGGTGTTTGTATAATGAGATAACTATATTGATTTTTAGATTTTATGAGTATTGTTATTGTGGGTAATTTTTATTTTTGGATTGTGATCACATGATGTTATGTGTTATATTATATACTCATGATAATATGACATTACAACTTGAATGATTCACCTTGTATGTGTGTTAGAATGCATGGTGTTTATATGTTGTACATCAAAGAAGTGGACCATCATAAAATTAATATCCCTTAGTAGGATACTACACTTGATATGTGATGATGAAGATAGAGAACCTAAGCATAGGGTGGAGGTACAACATATCTATGGTGTCGTGTCATGGGTGTGGTTGAGGTACCCAATATTTTCTAGGTCCCATTCACTATGAGATGCATAAATGTTTTCAATAACCACATGGATCTATCTCATTCATAGAAAGAGGGTAAGAAGGTCACTGATTTCCTGGCTACTTAGGCCTCTCTAGGTAACCTGTATACCATATTTAACATCATAGGATCCCCCCAAGCTTGTTAGTTTAGTTAAAGAAGGTCCCCTTGGGATAAACTAATTTATACCTCCTTCGACTATTTTTAGCCTTGTCCCCTTCTTGAAATAAAATATATCAACATTGGATGTGTTGAAATAAAGTTCATTACTGAGTTATTTAAGCTATAACCTAGGGTTTATTGCCCCCCCTCCACTACTCCATCTTGTCTCCACCTCATCCATACCTTCCCTCCTCCCTCATCTCCCTCTCCTCTAACTAAACCTCCTCCCCTTCCTCCACCCATACTCACTTCCCTCCTAGCACCATGATTTGAACTAAGGGTAGGTGCCTTCCCCCATCCAAACACATAGCTTATGAATTGTGGGCTATTGCAGCTAAGCACTAGACCCAAACTCTAACTCCACCATCTCCTTCTCTCTCTTCTTTTCCACCACCATTGGAAGATTCCATATCGTTGGGATTTGATTTTCCTTTTGCATCCCACCACTCACAAGATGTGGTTCCACCTACCAATGTCCATCCCTATTTTCACTTTGAGGAAATGAAACACTATATGTGCTTGGAACATTTTCAATCCAAGTAAATTTTCACCAACAAATCCATGGATTTGGTCATAGTACATAAGGTCCTCATCGACAAGGATGTTATGGTAGCCCTTCACATCAATGAAACACTCCCAAATTATTGATGTTCCTGAGGATACGTTTTAGGAGCTCTTTTTAGAGTTCCTTACAACTTTCAAGATAGAATTAATCTATATCACTTTCAAAATAGGTGGTAGGGATTGGGATTTGACACTGGGTGAGTTCAGAGTAATCTTGGGGTTTATTATTCTAACTTTGCTACATCCACTACCTATGTTGCTTTGTGTCTTGATCTGAACAAGAAAAATACACTAAAGAGTTGGGTGTTGATCACTCATGATCCCACGAGCATCCATGATCCTCCCACATCCAAGAGCACCCAGATGAAGGGTTATTATCTAAGGATTAGTCATTGTTCCTTAGCTCATGCCTGGATAGCATGGGGAGACTCCCACATAACCATCACATAGACTAAGGTGGCCATTATGGACACTTCCATGGGTGCCCTTGTGAAAAACATATACTTCTTCTTACTTATGCATTTGGTCCCATGTGTTTCAATCAAATTTCTACACTTTTACTTTTGATGCACATGTTAGGCTACCTATTGGCCTTACCCATGAGGTATTTCCTTGTACGGACACCGTATAGAGACCACCCTATGAGATTGATCCACAAGTTGCACTGATTATCCTACTTCCTCACAAAAGGTATGGTTAGCCCATGTATATAGTGGTGAACCCCACTAACACACTATAAAAAACTCCCAAGAACCACCCCTCATCAGGGGTGATCGAAGAGATGAAGAGATTGGATGAATCCCAAGAACCACCCAAGATTTTCTATTAATGAGCACACCTACTACCATTTTTTAAGTATCTTGTTTTTATCTAAATTATACTCATATTCCTTATCCCCTAACCTATACACTCATCCTATGGATTTCAAATAGGATGAATATAAATAAAGAATGGATGAATGCCAATCGGTTGACAAAAGAGTATGAATAAGGCGTGAAAGAGTTTATCAAGTTTGCAAAAGATCATGCATGTGACTCTTCTCAAATCCTTTGTCCGTGTTTACGCTATTGTTATTCAAAACAAATTAGTCCAGATGAGTTGGAAGAATACTTGATCTGTCACAGAATAGATCAGAGTTATACATGTGGGAATAAATAGGGAGAAACAAAAAATGTAGGTAGTGACTGGGGTGACACTGTGTTTTATGGATCATCTGATATGATTACGAACATGAACAATGAAGATGAATATATGGAGGATGTGATTACATATGTGAATGATGATGAAGATTGTATTGAGGAAATGACAAGGACCTTCAAATATGAAATTTGTGATGGCCCAAAATTGTTTGAGAAGTTAAAAAGTTGTGCAAAGACGCCATTGTATACTGGTTGCACTAAATATACAGCATTGTCAGCCATACTGAAGTTGTATAATTTGAAAGCAGACAACAGGTGGAGTGACGACAGTTTTACGAAACTACTTGCCCTCATGAATGACATGTTCCCAGAAGACAATGAGCTCTCGAACCGAACATACTATGCCAAATGAATGCTACGCTCTATGGTTATGATCTCTAAAAGAATAAATTCATTCCCGAGTGACTGTATAATATTTATCAAGAACCAAAAATCACTTAAAGAATGGCCAAAGTTTGGTGATTCTCGATACAAGAAAGATGAATCCAGTCCTACTAAAGTTGTATGGTACTTTCCAATCATTCCAAGGTTTAGACGCCTATATGGAAGTGAGGAGACTGAAAAACATTTAACATGGAATGCAGATACAAGAATTAAAGATGAGATACTAAGTCACCCGGCAGACTCTCCTCAGTGGAATAGAATCGATCATGAGTATCCTGAATTTGGAAACGAGTCAAGAAACTTTTATCTTGCGTTATCTACAGATGGAGTGAATACTTTTGGTTTTCAAAGTAATAGTCACAGTACATGGCCGATTATGTTGATAAATTATAACTTACCACTGTGGTTATGTATGAAACGAAAATACATCATGTTATCTATGCTTATATCAGGACCAAAACAACCGAGTAATGATATTGATGTTTATTTAGCTCTATTGATCGAAGATTTGAAATTATTATGGGATTCAGGTGTTACATTGTATGATGCATACAGAAAAGAAGATTTCACTTTGAGAGTCATGTTGTATGGGACAATAAATGACTTCCCTTCTTATAGAAATTTGTCAGGATATAGCATTAAAAGAAACTCAAGGCTGTCCCATTTGCGAAGAAGGTACACAATCAATTAGGTTGAAACTTTCATAAAAAACTGTGTTTCTAGGACATCGCAGATTTCTACCATGATGAAATAAGTACCGTTCTTGGACGACATCATTCAATGGAAGTTCAGAAGAATGTACAACACCGTCTCCACTAACAGGCAATCAATTGTTTGAGAATGTTAAAAATGTGGACACTACTTTTGGTAAACCATCTTCGAAAAACCTTACAAAAACCAGTTGGAAAAAGAGATCAGTTTTTTTTGAATTAAAATACTGGAATTGTCTATATGTAAGACATTTTCTTGATGTAATGCATGTAGAAAAATTTTTTTTGATAGTGTTATCAGCACATTGCTAAATACATATGAAAAAACAAAAGATGTAATTAAGGCTAGGTTGGACATGGTTGAGATGGGAATACGAGAAGAGTTGGCACCAGTGAAGGGTGAAAAACGAACATTTCTTCCTCCTACTGCTTACACTCTTTCCAGGCAGGAGAGATATCAGTTTTTCAACTTCTTGAATGACGTAATAGTTTTAGAGGGGTATTCATCAAATATCAGTAACCTCGTGTCAATGAGCGACTTGAAGTTAAAAGGTCTGAAATCACATGGCTGTCATGTTTTGATGAAAAATCTCATTCCAATTGCTTTACGTTGCATTTTTTCCAAGAATTTCCGCCATACATTAATGAAACTATGTTTCTTCTTCAAAGCTATATGCAGCAAAGTTATAGACCTGGCGAAATTTCCAGCAATGGGAAAAGAAATTGTCATCATATTATTTGAATAATAAATGTTCTTCCTACCTTCATTTTTTGATATGATGGTTCATTTGATGGTCCACTTGGTGAGAGAGATTTGACTATGTGGTCCTATACATTACAGATGGATGTACCCCATTGAATGATATATGAATATTTTGAAAGGCTATGTCAAGAATCGATGTTGGCTAGAGGGTTGTATTGCAGAGTGATATATTATTGAGGAAGCCATTGAATTCTGTACTGAAAACTTGTCTGGTGTGGAAATAATTGGCTTACTGAAATCTCTTCACACTGGGCGGCTTGAGGGTGAAGGAAATTCTGGAAGAAAGTTTGTCACAAACAATATTACAGATCAGGAGTAGCCCCACCTTTATGTTTTGCATAACAGTTTCGACGTTGACCCATATGTTGAAATCCACAAAGAAATTCTTAGGTATTTGAATCCATCTAGGGCTGAAAAATGGATATCAGATACACATAATCGACAGTTTATATGATGGTTTCGAGATCATATTTTTAAGAAGTCATATGAAAATCCAGAGTCAATTTCGGAATGACATCGATGGCTAGCCGGAGGACCAAGTGTGTATGCATTATCTTACAATGCTTATATAGTTAATGGTTATACATTTTATATTATTAAACATGATGAAGACAGTACCATGCAGAATAGTGGGGTTACACTTGTGGATTAAGCGATGCATGTTTCCAGTGATAAGGACAGAAATCCAATTTATGCGAATATGTCATACTTTGGCATCATCAAACAAATACGGGAGTTGGATTATACGGAATTTCAAGTTCCGATATTTCAATTCAAGTGGGTTGATAGAAAGAGTGCTGTTAAAATAGATGATTTGGGATTCATGAAATTTGATTTCAGTAAGGAAGGGGAGAAAGATGAACCGTTTATAATGGCATCATAGGCATTGCAAGTTTTTTATGTTCCAGATCCCGCAAACTGAAACTGGTCAATCGTTCTGTTATCGACCAAAACAGCTGAAGGGTCAGATGAAAATTCAATGGAAGATGACCCTTTCATTGAGACTTTGAAATCATTTCGTTGTGGTCCCAATGTAGATGACATTTTTTATGTTAGAGTAGACTACGATGAAGGGATATGGATAGTTGATAGAGGGGTAAAATCCCTTCAGTCTTTAAAAAAAAGAGAGTTCAATAATCAGGTTATTGAATTTTATTGTAATATAGATTGTGTTACATTATGTTATTATCTGTTCACTGCTGCTTTTATGTGATCTAAATTAAATGTTAAACTAGTTCTGCAGATAATGACTTCTTCACCTGCTAATGTACCCAATCTCGAGACATAACACGTCTCTCAACCTGTTGCATCTGGTCCCACTGCTAAGAGACAACATGTCTCTCAACCTATTGCAGCTGGTCCCACTACTGAGGTACAAAAGGTCTCTCAACCTGTTGCATCTGGTCCCAGTGCCGATGCTAGCGCTTCAGAGAAACATAATGATGATGTAGAAACTGAGGAAATGGTAGGCAATTAAACCCCAGCGACACAAAAAATAGGTGCGCCATAGTTTGACAGTTTTATCCAAAATCCTTAAGGCAAAAGCAAAAGGCATCAAATATGAGGTGGGATGGAATAAACTAAACCAGCATGTAAACCGCAACAAAGCCATGTTTAGTAGCTACATTGGAATCATCACTCGACAACGCATGCCGATTGATGTAGAGTTGTGGAACCATGTTTTCAGTGGGTTGAAAACATTAATGTGGGAAGAGATTACGGTATTATTACGATATCATCTATTTAATTTATTAAAATAAAATAAAATACTGAAATATTTACTAACCCTTCATCATCTCTTACAGAGTGTATTTATAGTAGATGTTTCGCACAAAGAATATGTTTTAAGACTAGCAGGAAGGATTCATAGTGGCTTTCGCACCATTTTAACGAAACATCATCTGAAAGATGCCGAAGGAAAAATCAAGTCGCACCTGCCTCCTCTTTATGCACACTTGATATCCCAAGGAACATGAGATGCGTTTTGCAACCATTGTGCGGAAAAGAATTTTCAGGTACATTGTGTTTGGTTACACGTTGTGTAATGTTTCTTGTATTCATCATGTTGATTGATAGGTTTTTATTTATGAAATAGCAACTGAGTGCTGAAAATAAAGAACGGGCAGCAAAACCAGCATACCCCTACCGTAAAGCAAGGCTGGGGTATGCTTCAATTGAAAAACAATTGGTACGTATTTTAAAAGTACTGTAATAATTTTATGTGACATAAAACTACACTATAACCATATTTCTCTATTTATATGAATATTGATGAAGCAAAATCTCGATTCACTTCCATTCCACGCCATGTGCTATGGAAGGAGGCACATGTTAATAAAGAGGGGAAACTGATAGATGAAAACACACAAAAATTGTGGGAAACATGTGTAAGTATGACATAATATAAACTTGTTTTTCTTTAAATCACTGGTATATAACGATGATTACTTATTTTTCCATATTTTCTATTTTACATAGTCATAGGAATCAACAACACCTGCACTGGTTTCATACATACTTTCAACGGCCTTGAAACTACCAGAACAGTGTGGCTGTGTCAGAGGTGTGGGTTTTGGGGTGTCACACCAGGCATATTTTCAGAAAAAAAACAAGAGGATGAACATACTAAAGAATTGCATTTAATGAGAGATAGAGTATCTAACCTTGAAGAACTATTCCAAACTCAGGGAGAGATGTTAAAGAGTTTTATGGAGGAGAGACGAAGAGAAAAAACAACTCAAGAACAATCCGCGTGAGAAGATCCACCCCTCACCAGCTTTGAGGTGAGCCATTCCCCTCAAAGACCTAACTTAACCGAGGTAATCAATGTTCTAATATTCATTTCTGTGAAATGTGAATCATATAGACACTGATACATTTAATGTAATGATATTCTATAGGGGGAAAATGACTGTGATTTATATCTGTCAACTCCCACCCATCGCCTTGTAGCGAGGGCTAAGGTGTTCAATATGCAGAATGACACGCTCCACTCCAGACCACTTCCAACCGGTCATGTCAAAGTGTCGATTAACATAGCTCATGAGCCGATCACCGAGCTACCTGTGCCAAATGACGACGACGACATTCATATGGTGGAAAAATCTGTTGGAACATTCGTTGCATGGCCATCGAATCTTGTAAAAAAACATGTCAACTAGGAGGTATTCATTTCTAATTCATTTTTCAAGCAGAACCTTTAACATTAAATTAGAAAATGGATGAACTAATTAATGTTATTACAGAAGGACAAAATGGAGGAGCTAAAATGAAAGAGCGGCTCCAACATTGGATCAACCAACCGATCAAAACGATCTACTGAGAGCGTGTTCACCCCGCCCATTTTATATCCACATTTAATATCATTGAAAGCACATGTGGATAAGAAAATAAAATATGGCAAGAGTCATACAATTGTTTGTGAAAAATATATGTATGGAGAGGAGACATTAGATTTCGTTAGTGCAGACGCTGTTTCTGAGATCATCACATACGACTGGCTAGGCGCCTTAGTTATAAATGTATACATGAGGTATGCTTTCATGATTTGATTTTACAGAAGCTGATATACTTTGATAATTATGGCTAAATACATATCATATTTTTCACAGTCATATATATGAAAAACAATTGAAGGGATTTTCCCATGAATACAAATTTGGACTCGTTAGTCCTCATACAATTTCTACACAATGAGAAGAAATAGATTTTGTTTTTTAGGCTGAATTAATGTCAAATCTGCTCAGAACGTTTCAAAGCAGAATTACGACTGACAAAATCTTTTTAATACCAACTTTTCTGGGTTAAAACTCTACATTTTAATCATATCAATTATATTTTCATTTCTATCAGTACTTATTTCTTTTTGTGTTTTTAGGGAACATTGGATGCTCATTACAGCCAATTTGGATACTCCAAAGATTTATTTTCTGGATTCACTGCATGGATATCCAACTAACAGACCATACATGATGGCGATTGTCAATTTCTAATACACTAGATCTAACATTTTAGAACTAAATATCTAGTTATATAATTTATATTATCTTTTAATGAGGATTTTGTTATGATAGGGCGGTGTATGAATATCGTCTAAAGGCTGGAATGAATCCAATGCATAAGGATGAAAATGCCCACAAGATCTACAAATGGAGAAGTATCATGGGTATATATAATTATATTTCACTATCCAAATACATATCAAAACAAATTACTTATTTTTCTCTATGTTTCTGTAGTGTACGAAACAAACAAACGACAAGGACTGTGGTTATTATGTTTGTAAATTTATGAAAGAGATCATATTTCATGAACAAACTAGCATCCCTGAAGAGGTATTTTTGAAAATAATTACTACTTCATTTAAAATAATTATTAATCCTCTGTGTATTTATATTTTTTCAGTACTACTATGACTGTCGCAAAAACTCCTATTCAGAAGATGATATAAACGTGTTTAGAAACGAATGGGCAGCGTCCCTGATGGAAGAATGTAAATAAATAGGACAATGAAAGTGAATTCCTAATACTTATATTATCTTTATATGGTCATTGATATCTCTATTTACACTTATTGAGCATCTATGATCTCCCTTTCTTATGTTTCTTATCCTTAGATTAGTGAATTCCTACTACTCAGTTTGAAATTGACATAACTTTAGAAAACAACATAAGTGACATACGGCTAACCGAGAAAACATGTTCAGATTGTTTTGATAATTTAGGATAAAGATCCATGAGTCATTTTTGACGTGTACAAATCGACCCCACCTCAATCCGACGCACGATGTGACCGGTATGGATAAAAGTGTCTGATATCAGTTTCAAATTGAGATAAACTTTAGAAACAACACTAATGACATACAGAATACTGAGCAAACGCATTCGGATTGTTTTGATACTTTAGTAAAACAATCCACGAGTCATTTGTGACGTGTACGAATTGACCACACCTCAATCTGATGCACGGTGTGACCGGTATGGCTAAAAGTGTCTGATATCAGTTTTCAAATTGAGATAAACTTTGCAAAACAACACTATTGACATACGTAATACCAAGAAAACGCATTTGTATTGTTTTGATACTTTAGGAAAACGATCCACGATTCATTTTTGACGTGTAACAATCGACCGCACCTCAATCCGACACATGGTGTGACCGGTATGGCTAAAAGTGAATGATATCAAGTTGAAAATGACATAAACTTTAGAAAACAACACTACTGACATACGGAATACCAAGAAAACGCGTTCAGATTGTTTTGATACAATAGGACAATGATCCACGAGTCATTTGTGACGTGTATGAATCGACTGGTCCTCAATCCGACGCACGGTGTGACCAGTATGGCTAAAAGTGTCTGATATCAGTTTCAAATTTAGATAAACTTTGAAAACAACACTACTAACATATGGAATATGAAGAAAATGCATTTAGATTGTTTTGATACTTTAGGAAAACTATCCATGAGTCATTTGTGACGTGTACGGATCGACCACACCTCAATCTGACACACGGTGTGACCTATGGACGTGCGGCCTCCTCCTGCATATCAGGAATAATATTCTTATCGTTCCCGTGCGGTTTTAGGTCGTTCGGAGCACGTTTCCTCCGAATTGGACCGCTGCACGCCGTTTTGGTGTTTTATGGCGCCGAAAACGCGTTTCCGGCCACCGCAGTCACACGGCACCTCCTAACGAGGTTTCATCTGGCCGAACATTTTAAAATTCACGCCCCGGATGTTGTCGTACGGTTTCGTGGCATTCAGAGGTCGTTCGGGTGGTTTTGACCCCCCAACGCGCCATTTTAGCGCGCGCCGCGCTGCTGAAAAGGACACAATCGGACGTGCCACGCGCACCCGCACGTCCGATGGACGTGCGGCCTCCTCCTGCATCTCAGGAATAATATTTTTATCGTTCCCGTGCGGTTTCAGGTCGTTCGGAGCACGTTTGCTCCGAATTGGACCGCCGCACGCCGTTTCGGTGTTTTATGGCGCCGAAACGCGTTTCCGGCCGCTGCGGTCACACGGCACCTCCGAATGAGGTGCCGTCTGGCCGAACATTTCACAATTCACGCCCCGGATGTTGTCGTACGGTTTCGTGGAATTCAGAGGTCGTTCGGGTGGTTTTGACCCCCCCAATGCGCCATTTCAGCGCGCGCCGCGCTGCTGAAAAGGACACAATCGGACGTGCTGCGCGCACCGCACGTCCAATGGGCGTGCGGCCTCCTCCTGCATCTCAGGAATAATATTTCTATCATTCCCGTGCGGTTTCAGGTCGTTCGGATCACGTTTTCTCTGAATTGGACCGCCGCACGCCGTTTCGGTGTTTTATGGCGCCGAAAACGCGTTTCCGGCCGCCGCGGTCACACGGCACCTCCGAATGAGGTGACGTCTGGCCGACCATTTCACAATTCACGCCCCAGATGTTGTCATACGGTTTTGTGGCATTCAGAGGTCGTTCGAGTGGTTTTGACCCCCCAACGCGCCATTTCAGCGCGCGCCGCGCTGCTGAAAAGGACACAATCGGACGTGCTGCGCGCACCGCACGGGGGTGCGGGGGGTTGTACGGGGGGTGCGGGGGGGGGGGGGGGGGGCTGTACGGGGGTGCGGGGGGCTGTACGGGGGTGCGGGGGGCTGTACGGGGGTGGGGCAGTACGGGGGTGCGGGGGGCAGTACGGGGGTGCGGGGGGTTGTACGGGGGTGCGGGGGGGCTGTACGTGGGTGCGGGGGGGGGGGGGGGGGGCTGTACGGGGGTGAGGGGGGCTGTACGAGGGTGCAGGGGGCTGTACGGGGGGTGGCGGGGGGCAGTACGGGGGTGCGGGGGGCAATACGGGGGTGCGGGGGGTTGTACGGGGGTGCGGGGGGGGGGGGGGGGGGGCTGTACGGGGGTGCGGGGGGGGGGGGGGGGGGGGGCTGTACGGGGGTGCGGGGGGGGGGGGGGGGGGGCTGTACGGGGGTGCGGGGGGCTGTACGGGGGTACCGGGGGCTGTATGGGGGTGCGGGGGGGGCTGTACGGGGGTGCAGGTCTGTACGGGGGGTGCGGGGGCTGTACGGGGGTGCGGGGGCTGTACGGGGGTGCGGGGGGTTGTACGGGGGTGCGGGGGGGGGGGGGGGGGGGCTGTACGGGGGTGCGGGGGGGGGGGGGGGGGGGGCTGTACGGGGGTGCGGGGGGGGGGGGGGGGGCTGTACGGGGGTGCGGGGGAATGTACGGGGGTGGCGGGGGGCTGTACGGGGGTGCGGGGGGCTGTACGGGGGTGCAGGGGGTTGTACGGTGGTGCGGGGGGGGGGGGGGGGGGGGGGGCTGTACGGGGGTGCGGGGGGCTGTACGGGGGTGCGGGGGGGCTCTCCGGGGGTGCAAAGGCCATCCCATTGATTACAAAAGTGAAAAATAAAAGTGATAACATCTAATTAATACATATTTCTTTTATCGATACCATACAGAAATTTATAAAAAACATATTGGATAATACATAATCTATAATATCAGATTTATTGATCTGTTGGAATTAGTTCGACTTTTTCAAATGTAGAATCATTCAAGATTATCTGATCAAAAACTCAATATGTGTATAAAATATTTAAAAGACCACCATGGATGGTAATAATGCATTACTTAAATGAATAAATACAGTACATCAATGTCAACCCTACCAGTAAAAACAAAAAACATATCTCGTGAATATATGGTGCGTCACGCATTGTCATCACTGCTACCTCCTTCTGGTGGGCCAGGTGCCTACAAAAAATAAACATTATAAATATTTTAATAACAAAAATAATTTAAATTAAATAAATAAATACAGTATATACCTGCACGCCGTGATTTGGAAGAAATGGGTTTAAGGAAACATTTGCATTTACAGTTAGCTGAGGGAAACAAGGCATATATGCCTGCTGCATAGTATTCGATGACTACAGAGGAGAAAGAGACATTTCTTTCCATTTTGAATATGGTCAAGGTGCCTGATGGTTACTCTTCTAATATTTCAAAGTGTGTGAATCTGACGAGCAAGACATTGCAAGGGTTGAAAAGTCATGACAATCACATATTACTTCAGTAGTTGATTCCAATCGCAATTTGTGATTGTTTATCCCCCAATGTTGTTCAGCCCTTGATTGAGATGAGTAATTTTTTTAGACAGCTTTGTTTAAGAAATCAACGAATGAGTGATTTAAAAAGTTTGCAGGACCGAATTGTACTTACGCTTTGTCACTTTGAGAAACTATTCCCCCCCTCATTTTTTGATGTTCTGGTCCACTTGACAGTGCACCTAACTGATGAAGTAATGGCTGCTGGTCCAGTGCAATTCAGGTGGATGTATCATATTGAACTGTATTTGAGTACATTGAAAAGATTTGTACGTAACAGAGCTCGTCCAGAGTCATCAATAGCCAATGGTTATTTGATGGATGAGTGTACTACCTTTTGTGCAGAATATCTTACGGATGTTGAAACAAAATTAGATAAGCCCTCTCGGATTCATGATGGTCCAGTTGGAGAAGTAACCACATTTGATATGGACAACATCGAGTGGATACAAGCACATCGATATATCTTGTTCAATACTCCATCAGTTGCACCATTAATGCAGTAAGTATCTTATCAATGTGCTTGTATAACTTTTACATGTTTTGTTTGCATAAGTTGATCTTTTAAACATCGCGTAATCATTTGCAGGAAACACATTAATGAGATAAAAGAAGAGATGCATCGTGCGACTGAGTTGCAAATTCAACAATCTCATTATGCGGCATTTCATGATTGGTTCAAGGATTATGTATGTATAAATTGATTTTCATTATGAGTGAAGTATTAAACTAATTATTTCTGCATATATCAGTATTGATTTTTATAAATTATGTAGGTTTGTAAGCTGAGGGAGTTATGGGGACCCCACGCTACCTGAAGTATTTATCCAACTGACTGAGGGTCCATCTATAACGGCTCGTCGTTATAAAGCTATTGATGCTAATGGTTTTCGATTTCGCATTAAAGATGTTGACGACAAACGAGCAACACAAAACAGTGGCATCGGTTGTCCCCTTTGTCGATTCTAGTTATTACTATGGTCAATTGATAGACATCATTGAAGTTTTATACACACACGGTTTGAAGTACATATTGTTAAAGTGTAATTGGGTTGATCCAGTGCGTGGATGTAAAGTCGATCAATATTAGTTTTCATTAGTGAATTTTAACTATATGTTATACAGAAATAATGAACGAGTTGAGAATGAACCTTTCATTTTGACATCACAAGCGGAACAAGTATTCTTCGTTACTTTGCCTTCGGATCCAAGTTGGCAAGTTGTTGTCAAAATGTCTCGGCGAGGAGTGTTTTTATTTGAAGAAGATGAACCCGAGACTGTTCCGTTTGTTTACCAACAACTTGATCAACATACCGTAGTTCAACATGAAGAAGATATTTATTGGGTCCGAGCGGCTGTTGAAGGAGAAACGGTCGATTTGCATGCTTAATGAAAGGTATAATTGTTTTCCCGCTATTCAGTAGAATGTCCTAGGATATCATAAATTATCTAATCATTTTATAAATCCTTATAAGTTTTAATCCTCACTTTTGTAAGTTAATTCAGTCATAAATATTTAGGTTGATTAACTTTCTGATTTTTTAAAATTCATTCACAACTAATTATTCAATCCATTTTTTGTTTGATTAACAGTTGTACAAGTTTGATTTATTAAGAACAATCCAATTTATCTTTTAAACACTTTGGACTCATTACTGATATTTTCTATGACTGCAGACATGTCAGGGGAAGAGGCAGAAGATCCACATCATCCATCTGAGGCATCTACGTCTCAGGGTCGAGGTATGTTTGAATGTCATTGTCTATATTTTTTATGTAATTGACATATATATATATATATAACATTTGTCAATTTATATATAAAATTGTTTTCAACAGGATCAGACTCGGCTGCTTCTTCCTCTCGCAGGAGAGGCCCTGGTCGTGGCATATTATCATGGAATTCCGACACGACGATAGATGTTTCATTTGATGAGGTATTTCATCCCGTGGGACCGAATGCCCCAGCATTTATTCGTCAGCTGGGTCATATCATACGTGACCCACATCGATTTCCATTGACCACGCGTGATTGGGCTTCTATCCCTCAGGACACATTAGATCGTCTATGGAGGGAGGTTCAGGTAAGAAAATAATTTTACTTTATTTTCTATTTATAAAGAATACTAATATGTTTGATTATTTTCTTTATAGCAAAATTTTAAAGTATGCCCTGAAGAGTTTCGGCCCGTGTGTATGAGAAAATGCCGTAAGATGTGGAAAGATTATAAAGGCAAAGTGAAGAGGGACCACTGGGTACCAAATGTGGGTGCCCTTGACATTTTGGAAAAAGTCCCGAGAGGTGTCCTCCCGGATCAGTGGCGTGACTTGGTTGCATATTGGTCTACTGAGGGTGTTGCGGTTTGTATATTAATTATTTTTCTATATATATATTTTCAAGAATATGTGATTTGTTTGAAATTTGAATGAATTAAATGTAGGAGGTGTCAACACGCCATTCGGAGAATCGAGCGTTGCAGGGACCAGCTCACAGGCTCGGGACTCGTCACGTGTCTCAGATCCGACATGAGGTATATATTATTCATTTTTTAATTTATTAATTAATATGGTTTTGTGTTTATATTCTTTTAATATACAGTTGCGAGGGCAAGGTGCAGCAACTGATAAAATGTCGGTGTGGATAAGGACTCGTGATCGCAATGATCCAGAGGTTGCAGCATTGATAGTAAGTGTCTGTACTTACCAATAATTACACAAATCTATATATTAACATATATATATTTATATATATTTAAATATTTCACAGGCTCAATTTGAAGCTGAATTAGAACATCTGCCAGAGGACCAGCGACAGCTTCCCATGCGACGGGATGAGATCTTTCATCGCATTATTGGTCGGGACGGGCATGGATACAGTTTGACCTATGGAGCAAGGATTCCCCGTTTTGTAGTGTCACGCGCTGCGGTTTTCGGTCCTGCTGTTGCTCATATGACACAACAGATGTCAGATTTTGAGGCACGGCTGCGCGCTTCCGAGGAGACAAATGCGCAATTGACAGCTGAGGTTAGAGCACTGCGGGAATATGTGCGTCGAGATGATGGTACAGGGGATCATATGACGCAGGTATATACTGTATTTATTTATTTAATTTAAATTATTTTTGTTATTAAAATATTTATAATGTTTATGTCAAGTGGACCATAACATCAAAAAATGAGGGGGGGAATAGTTTCTCAAAGTGACAAAGCGTAAGTACAATTCGGTCCTGCAAACTTTTTAAATCACTCATTCGTTGATTTCTTAAACAAAGCTGTCTAAAAAAATTACTCATCTCAATCAAGGGCTGAACAACATTGGGGGATAAACAATCACAAATTGCGATTGGAATCAACTGCTGAAGTAATATGTGATTGTCATGACTTTTCAACCCTTGCAATGTCTTGCTCGTCAGATTCACACACTTTGAAATATTAGAAGAGTAACCATCAGGCACCTTGACCATCTTCAAAATGGAAAGAAATGTCTCTTTCTCCTCTGTAGTCATCGAATACTGTGCAGCAGGCATATATGCCTTGTTTCCCTCAGCTAACTATAAATGCAACTGTTTCCTTAAACCCATTTCTTCCAAATCACGGCGTGCATTAACATGGTCCTTTGACTTTCCACTGACACCTAAAATGGTCCACAATATGTTATCACAAACATTTTTTTCAATGTGAATGACATCCAAATTATGCCTCAACATGTTAGTTTTCCAATACGGAAGACTATAAAAAATACTTTTCTTTTTCCAATTGTGACTGCGCTGCCTACCCGCAGCACGAATATTACGTACTGCAGGAGCCACCAAATCCTGAATTTCATATACCGTGCGGATGTTTTCTTCCTCAATCTGCGATAACATTTCGACTCCTGTCATGATCTTTGGTGCTGGGCTGAAATCTCTAGAACCATCAAATGTCACTCTGTCCTTTCTGAACCTGTGCTGGGGAGGGAGAAAACGCCTGTGACCAATGTATGCCCATTTTTTGGAATGTTTAAGCCATACAGATTTTTTACTTTTATTGCAATAAGGGAAAGCAAATTCCCCTTTCGTACTCCAGCCTGATAAATTTGCATAAGCTGGGAAGTCATTGATTGTCCACAATAAAGCAGAATGCAGTTTGAACATTTCATTCGTTTCGCAGTCATAAGTCATCACACCATCGCCCCAAAATTCATTCAACTCATCAATCAATGGCTGAAGGTAATCATTAATCTTATCCCCCGGACTTTTAGGTCCATCAATAAGAGTGGAAAGTAATATAAATTGTTGCTTCATACAAAGCCACGGAGGAAGATTATATGGAACCAACACCACGGGCCATGTGCTATGAGTTGCACCAACCATAGACTTGAATGGATTGAAACCATCTGCTGCCAATCCCAATCGGACATTACGAACATCTTTAGCAAAGTCGGGATGTCTCTTATCAAAATCCTTCCATGCATGAGAGTCTGCCGGGTGGGTTAACATGTCACTTTCATGAACTCTTTCTGCATGCCATCTCATTAAATTAGAAACTTTAGATGACATAAAAAATCTTTTCAACCTCGGTTTAAGGGGAAAGTAACGCATTTTCTTTACGGAAATCGGTTTCCCCTGTATCGCAATCTGACTTTGATGAGTCTTATTTCCCCTGTTCTCTTTCCACCTGGAAGCGCCACAAACCGTACAAATATCCAAATGAGCAGTTTCATTTCTAAACAACATACAGTTGTTTGCACATGCATCTATAGTCTCATATGTAAAACCTAAGTTCTCTGTCAACTTACGAGCATAGTAATACGACTCAGGAATCTTAGCGTCGACAGGAAGAACTTTTTTCAATAAAACCAAAAGCATGTCGAATGATGTGTCTGACCAATTATTCAAAGTCTTCAAATGCAACAACTCCACGATAAACGACAGTTTATTGTAAGAAGTACATCCAGGATATAATTCTGTTTTCGCATCATCAAGTACTTCATAAAACCTCCTCGAATCACGATCTGCACCAGAGCGAAGATTTATCTCACCGGTCTCAAGATTCGGGATGTCAATGCCTTCAGGATCAAACCCACGTACCATTTCAGTAAGCATTTCATGCATTGGATCAGTCATCCTTGCATCAACATCCATCTGAGCTGCATCTGTATTTTGACAACGAACATATTCTTCTCCATGACGAGTCCAACTCTTATAATTTTTCAGAAATCCATTAAAGAAAAGGTGCTCCCTCACAGTATCTCGTGTGAATTGATATCTGTTAGCACATTTTCTACATGGACAACTAATATAGTCACTTTCAAATCCTCTCGTGAAGTCAATAAACTGCATAATGCCATTGAAATATTCTCTAGACGTTCGATTTGGAAGATCAATCCAACTCTTATCCATAATAATATCTGTATAAAAAACATTTACACAATACTTATTACATTTACATTTTTCAAATCAACTATATTCAAAATAAATATTAACCATTTGTTTATGAACCATTGATAAAATAATAATGTAACTGAAAGCTCATGTTACATGATTGAGCTACAAACCTGAAAGGGAGGGGAGCCGAAGGCGGTGCTGCGAGGGAGAGGAGGCAGCGAAGGGGAGTCAGAGCCAAAGGCGGTGCGGCAAGGGAGGGGACGGGCGGCGGCAGCAGCGGGGAGCTGGAGGAGAGGAGGCGGTTAGGGGACGGGGGGACGAGCAGCGAGGGGGGGGGGGGTGTCTGGGGTCGGGGGGGGGGGGGGGGGTGTGTCTGGGGTCGGGGGGGGGGGGGGGGGGGCTGTTCGAGGTGCGGGGAGGGGTGTCCGGGGTGTCGGGGGCCTGTCAGGGGTGCGGGCAGGGGTGTTCGGGGTGCGGGGGTGTCCGGGGTGCGGGGGGGGGGGGGGGGGGGGGGGGGGCTGTCTGGGGTGCAGGGGGGCTGTCGGGGGTGCGGGGCGGGGTGTCCGGGGTGCGGGGGGCCTGTCCGGGGTGCGGGGGGGGGGGGGGGGGGTTGTCCGGGGTGCGAGGGGGCTGTCCGGGTTCGGAGGAGGGTGTCCGAGTGCCGGGGGGGGGGCTGTCCGGGGTGCGGGGAGGCGTCCGGGGTGCGGGGGGCGGTCCGGAGTGCGCGGGGGGGGGGGGGGGGGGGCTGTCCGGGGTGCGGGGAGGCGTCCGGGGTGCGGGGGGCAGTCCGGAGTGCGCGGGGGGGGGGGGGGGGGGGGGGGGGCTGTCCGGGGTGCGGGGAGGCGTCCGGGGTGCGGGGGGCGGTCCGGAGTGCGCGGCGGGGGCTGTCTGGGGTGTGGGTGTCGTCCGGGGTGGGGGGGGGGGCTGTCCGGGGTGCGGGGAGGCGTCCGGGGTGCGGGGGGCGGTCCGGAGTGCGCGGCGGGGGCTGTCTGGGGTGTGGGTGCCGTCCGGGGGTGGGGGGGGGGGGAGGGCCGAGAGGCCGGAGGGCGGCGGCCGGAGGCCCGAGGGCGGAGGTCGAAGGGCAGGCGGCGAGGGAGGGCGGGCGGCGGGGGAGGGCGGGCGGCGGGGGAGGCCGGGCGGCGGGGGAGGCCGGGCGGCGGGGGAGGCCGGGCGGCGGGGGAGGCCGGGCGGCGGGGGAGGCCGGGCGGCGGGGGAGGCCGGGCGGCGGGGGAGGGGAGGGCAGCGAGGGAGGGCGGCGAGGGAGGGAGTGGGTTAGGGCGGCGATCGGGAGATCGGGGTCGAGGGGGCGCGGGGGGGGGGGGGGGGGGGGCGCAGAAGCCCCTCGTTTTTTATGTAGGTTAGCGACCGCCATTGGCAGTCGCTATTGGTTAGCTATAGCGACCGCCAATGGCGGTCGCCCGAGTCTGGGGGGCTTCAATGCCCCCTTTTCTAGTAGTGTTCCTTATCCCCTAACCTATACACTCATCCTATGGATTTCAAATAGGATGAATATAAATAAAGAATGGATGAATGCCAATCGGTTGACAAAAGAGTATGAATAAGGCGTGAAAGAGTTTATCAAGTTTGCAAAAGATCATGCATGTGACTCTTCTCAAATCCTTTTTCCGTGTTTACTCTATTGTTATTAAAAACAAATTAGTCCAGATGAGTTGGAAGAATACTTGATCTGTCACAGAATAGATCAGAGTTATACATGTTGGAATAAACAGGGAGAAACAAAGAATGTAGGTAGTGACTGGGGTGACACTGTGTTTTATGGATCATCTGATATGATTACAAACATGAACAATGAAGATGACTATATGGAGGATGTGATTACAGATGTGAATGATGATGAAGATTGTATTGAGGAAATGACAAGGACCTTCAAATATGAAATTTGTGATGGCCCAAAATTGTTTGAGAAGTTAAAAAGTTGTGCAAAGACGCCATTGTATACTGGTTGCACTAAATATACAGCATTGTCAGCCATACTGAAGCTGTATAATTTGAAAGCAGACAACAGGTGGAGTGACGACAGTTTTACGAAACTACTTGCCCTCATGAATGACATGTTCCCAGAAGACAATGAGCTCTCGAACCGAACATACTATTCCAAATGAATGCTACGCTCTATGGTTATGATCTCTAAAAGAATAAATTCCTTCATGAGTGACTGTATACTATTTATCAAGAACCACAAATCACTTAAAGAATGGCCAAAGTTTGGTGCTTCTCGATACAAAAAAGATGAATCCAGCCCTACTAAAGTTGTATGATACTTTCCAATCATTCCAAGGTTTAGACGCCTATATGGAAGTGAGGAGACTGCAAAACATTTAACATGGCATGCAGATATAAGAATTAAAGATGATATACTAAGTCACCCGGTAGACTCTCCTTAGTGAAAGAGAATCGATCATGAGTATCCTGAATTTGGAAACGAGTCAAGAAACTTTCATCTTGCGTTATCTACAGATGGAGTGAATACTTTTGGTTTTCAAAGTAATAGTCACAGTACATGGCCGATTATGTTGATAAATTATAACTTACCACTGTGGTTATGTATGAAACGAAAATACATCATGTTATCTATGCTTATATCAGGACCAAAACAACCGAGTAATGATATTGATGTTTATTTAGCTCCATTGATCGAAGATTTGAAATTATTATGGGATTCAGGTGTTACATTGTATGATGCATACAGAAAAGAAGATTTCACTTTGAGAGTCATGTTGTATGGGACAATAAATGACTTCCCTTCTTATAGAAATTTTTCAGGATATAGCATTAAAGGAACTCAAGGCTGTCCCGTTTGCGAAGAAGGTACACAATCAATTAGGTTGAAACTTTCATAAAAAACTATGTTTCTAGGACATCGCAGATTTCTACCATGATGAAATAAGTACCGTTCTTGGACGAAATCATTCAATGGAAGTTCAGAAGAATGTACAACACCGTCTCCACTAACAGGCAATCAATTGTTTGAGAAAGTTAAAAATGTGGACACTACTTTTGGTAAACAGGCTTCGAAAAACCTTACAAAAACCAGTTGGAAAAAGAGATCAGTTTTTTTTGAATTAAAATACTGGAATTGTCTATATGTAAGAAATTTTCTTGATGTTATGAATGTAGAAAAAAATGTTTTTGATAGTGTTATCAGCACATTGCTAAATACATATGGAAAAACAAAAGATGGAATTAAGGCTAGGTTGGACATGGATGAGATGGGAATACGAGAAGAGTTGGCACCAGTGAAGGGTGAAAAATGAACATTTCTTCCTCCTACAGCTTACACTCTTTCCAGGCAGGAGAGATGTCAGTTTTTCAACTTCTTGAATGACGTAATAGTTTTAGAGGGGTATTCATCAAATATCAGTAACCTCGTGTCAATGAGCGACTTGAAGTTAAAAGGTCTGAAATCACATGGCTGTCATGTTTTGATGAGAAATCTCATTACAATTGCTTTACGTTGCATTTTTTCCAAGAATTTCCGCCATACATTAATGAAACTATGTTTCTTCTTCAAAGCTATATGCAGCAAAGTTATAGACCTGGAGAAATTTCCAGCAATGGAAAAAGAAATTGTCATCATATTATGTGAATAATAAATGTTCTTCCTACCTTCATTTTTTGATATGATGGTTCATTTGATGGTCCACTTGGTGAGAGAGATTCGACTATGTGGTCCTATACATTACAGATGGATGTACCCCATTGAATGATATATGAATATTTTGAATGGCTATGTCAAGAATCAAAGTTGGATAGAGGGTTGTATTGCCGAGTGATATATTATTGAGGAAGCCATTGAATTATATACCGAATACTTGTCTGGTGTGGAAATCATTGGCTTACTGAAATCTCGTCACACTGGGTGGCTTGAGGGTGAAGGAAATTCTGGAAGAAAGTTTGTCACAAACAATATTACAGATCAGGAGTAGGCCCACCTTTATGTTTTGCATAACATTTTCGACGTTGACCCATATGTTGAAATCCACAAAGAAATTCTTAGGTATTTGAATCCATCTAGGGCTGAAAAATGGATATCAGATACACATAATCGACAGTTTATATGATGGTTTCGAGATCATATTTTTAAGAAGTCAGATGAAAATCCAGAGTCAATTTCGGAATGACATCGATGGCTAGCCGGAGGACCAAGTGTGTATGCATTATCTTACAATGATTATATAGTTAATGGTTATACATTTTATATTATTAAACATGATGAAGACAGTACCATGCAGAATAGTGGGGTTACACTTGTGGATTAAGCGATGCATGTTTCCGGTGATAAGGACAGAAATCCAATTTATGAGAATATGTCATACTTTGGCATCATCAAACAAATATGGGAGTTGGATTATACGGAATTTCAAGTTCCGATATTTCAATTCAAGTGGGTTGATAGAAAGAGTGCTGTTAAAATAGATGATTTGGGATTCATGAAAGTTGATTTCAGTAAGGAAGGGGAGAAAGATGAACCGTTTATAATGGTATCATAGACAGTGCAAGTTTTTTATGTTCCAGATCCCGCAAACCGAAACTGGTCAATCGTTCTGTTATCGACCAAAACGGCTGAAGGGTCAGATGAAAATTCAATGGAAGATGACCCTTTCATTGAGACTTTGCAATCATTTCGCTGTGGTCCCAATGTAGATGACATTTTTTATGTTAGAGTAGACTACAATGAAGGGATATGGATAGTTGATAGAGGGGTAAAATCCCTTCAGTCTTTAAAAATAAGAGAGTTCAATAATCAGGTTATTGAATTTTATTGTAATATAGATTGTGTTACATTATGTTATTATCTGTTCACTGCTACTTTTATGTGATCTAAATTAAATGTTAAACTAGTTCTGCAGATAATGACTTCTTCACCTGCTAATGCACCCAATCCCGAGACATAACACGTCTCTCAACCTGTTGCAGCTGGTCCCACTGCTAAGAGACAACAGGTCTCTCAACCTATTGCAGCTGGTCCCACTACTGAGGTACAACAGGTCTCTCAACCTGTTGCATCTGGTCCCAGTGCCGATGCTAGCGCTTCATAGAAACATAATGATGATGTAGAAACTGAGGAAATGGTAGGCAATTAAACCCCAGCGACACAAAAAATAGGTGCGCCATAGTTTGACAGTTTTAGCCAAAATCCTTAAGGCAAAAACAAAAGGCATCAAATATGAGGTGGGATGGAATAAACTAAACCAGCATGTAAACCGCAACAAAGCCATGTTTAGTAGCTACATTGGAATCATCACTCGACAACGCGTGCCGATTGATGTAGAGTCGTGGAACCATGTTTTCAGTGGGTTGAAAACATTAATGTGGGAAGAGATTACGGTATTATTACGATATCATCTATTTAATTTATTAAAATAAAATAAAATACTGAAATATTTACTAACCCTTCATCATCTCTTACAGAGTGTATTTATAGTAGATGTTTCGCACAAAGAATATGTTTTAAGACTAGCAGGAAGGATTCATAGTGTCTTTCGCACCATTTTAATGAAACATCATCTGAAAGATGCCAAAGGAAAAATCAAGCCGCACCTGCCTCCTCTTTATGCACACTTGATATCCCAAGGAACATGAGATGCGTTTTGCAACCATCGTGCGGAAAAGAATTTTCAGGTACATTGTGTTTGGTTACATGTTGTGTAATGTTTCTTGTATTCATCATGTTGATTGATAGGTTTTTATTTATGAAATAGAAACTGAGTGCTGAAAATAAAGAATGGGCAGCAAAACCAGCATACCCCTACCGTAAAGCAAGGCTGGGGTATGCTTCAATTGAAAAACAATTGGTACGTATTTTAAAAGTACTGTAATAATTTTATGTGACATAAAACTACACTGTAACCATATTTCTCTATTTATATGAATATTAATGAAGCAAAATCTCAATTCACTTCCATTCCACTCCATGTGCTATGGAAGGAGGCACATGTTAATAAAGAGGGGAAACTGATAGATGAAAACACACAAAAAGTGTGGGAAACATGTGTAAGTATGACATAATATAAACTTGTTTTTCTTTAAATCACTGGTATATAACGATGATTACTTATTTTTCCATATTTTCTATTTTACATAGTCATAGGAATCAACAACACCTGCACCGGTTGCATACATACTTTCAACGGCCTTGAAACAGCCAAAACAGTATGGCTGTGTCAGAGGTGTGGGTTTTGGGGTGTCACACCAGGCATATTTTCAGAAAAAAAAACAAGAGGATGAACAAACTAAAGAATTGCATTTAATGAGAGATAGAGTAGCTAACCTTGAATAACTATTCCAAACTCAGGGAGAGATGTTAAAGAGTTTTATGGAGGAGAGATGAAGAGAAAAAACAACTCAAGAACAATCCGCGTGAGAAGATCCACCCCTCACCAGCTTTGAGGTGAGCCATTCCCCTCAAAGACCTAACTTAACTGAGGTAATCAATGTTCTAATATTCATTTCTGTGAAATTTGAATCATATAGACACTAATACATTTCATGTAATGATATTCTATAGGGGGAAAATGACTGTGATTTATATCTGTCAACTCCCACCCATCGCCTTGTAGCGAGGGCTAAGGTGTTCAATATGCAGAATGACATGCTCCACTACAGACCACTTCCAACCTGTCATGTAAAAGTGTCGATTAACATAGCTCATGAGCCGAGCACTAAGCTACCCATGCCAAATGATGACGACGACATTCATATGGTGGAAAAATCTGTTGGAACATTCGTTGCATGGCCATCGAATCTTGTAAAAAAACATGTCAACTAGGAGGTATTCATTTCTAATTCATTTTTCAAGCAGAACCTTTAACATTAAATTAGAAAATGGATGAACCAATGAATGTTATTACAGAAGGACAAAATGGAGGAGCTAAAATGAAAGAGCGGCTCCAATATTGGATCAACCAACCGATCAAAACGATCTACTGAGAGCGTGTTCACCCCGCCCATTTTATATCCACATTTAATATCATTGCAAGCACATGTGGATAAGAAAATAAAATATGGAAAGAGTCATACAATTGTTTGTGAAAAATATATGTATGGAGAGGAAAAATTAGATTTCATTAGTGTAGTCGCTGTTTCTGAGATCATCACATACGACTGGCTAGGCGCCTTAGTTATAAATGTATACATGAGGTATGCTTTCATGATTTGATTTTACAGAAGCTGATATACTTTGATAATTATGGCTAAATACATATCATATTTTTCACAGTCATATATATGAAAAAAAATTGAAGGGATTTTCCCATGAATACAAATTTGGACTCGTTAGTCCTCACACAATTTCTACACAATGAGAAGAAATAGATTCTGTTTTTTAGGCTGAATTAATGTCAAATCTGCTCAGAACGTTTCAAAGCAGAATTACGACTGACAAAATCTTTTTAATACCAACTTTTCTAGGTTAAAAATCTACATTTTAATCATATCAATTATATTTTCATTTCTATCAGTATTTATTTCTTTTTGTGTTTTTAGGGAACATTGGATGCTCATTACAGTCAATTTGGATACTCCAAAGATTTATTTTCTGGATTCACTACATGGATATCCAACTAACAGACCATACATGATGGCGATTGTCAATTTCTAATACACTAGATCTAACATTTTAGAACTAAATATCTAGTTATATAATTTATATTATCTTTTAATGAGGATTTTGTTATGATAGGGTGGTGTATGAATATCGTCTAAAGGCTGGAATGAATCCAATGCATAAGGATGAAAATGCCCACAAGATCTACAAATGGAGAAGTATCATGGGTATATATAATTATATTTCACTATCCAAATACATATCAAAACAAATTACTTATTTTTCTCTATGTTTCTGTAGTGTCCGAAACAAACAAACGACAAGGACTGTGGTTATTATGTTTGTAAATTTATGAAAGAGATCATATTTCATGAACAAACTAGCATCCCTGAAGAGGTATTTTTGAAAATAATTACTACTTCATTTAAAATAATTATTAATCCTTTGTGTATTTATATTTTTTCAGTACTACTATGACTGTCGCAAAAACTCCTATTCAGAAGATGATATAAACGTGTTTAGAAACGAATGGGCAGCGTCCCTGATGGAAGAATGTAAATAAATAGGACAATGAAAGTGAATTCCTAATACTTATATTATCTTTATATGGTCATTGATATCTCTATTTACACTTATTGAGCATCTATGATCTCCCTTTCTTATGTTTCTTATCCTTAGATTAGTGAATTCCTACTACTCAGTTTGAAATTGACATAACTTTAGAAAACAACATAAGTGACATACGGCTAACCGAGAAAACATGTTCAGATTGTTTTGATAATTTAGGATAAAGATCCATGAGTCATTTTTGACGTGTATGAATCGACCCCACCTCAATCCGACGCACGATGTGACCGGTATGGATAAAAGTGTCTGATATCAGTTTCAAATTGAGATAAACTTTAGAAAACAACACTAATGACATACAGAATACTGAGAAAATGCATTCGGATTGTTTTGATACTTTAGTAAAATGATCCACGAGTCATTTGTGACGTGTACGAATTGATCACACCTCAATCTGATGCACAGTGTGACCGGTATGGCTAAAAGTGTCTGATATCAGTTTCAAATTGAGATAAACTTTTCAAAACAACACTATTGACATACGTAATACCAATAAAATGCATTTGTATTGTTTTGATACTTTAGGAAAACGATCCACGATTCATTTTTGACGTGTAACAATCGACCGCACCTCAATCCGACACATGGTGTGACCGGTATGGCTAAAAGTGAATGATATCAAGTTGAAAATGACATAAACTTTAGAAAACAACACTACTGACATACGGAATACCAAGAAAACGCGTTCAGATTGTTTTGATACAATAGGACAATGATCCACGAGTCATTTGTGATGTGTATGAATCGACTGGTCCTCAATCCGACGCACGGTGTGACCAGTATGGCTAAAAGTGTCTGATATCAGTTTCAAATTGAGATAAACTTTGGAAAACAACACTACTAACATATGGAATATGAAGAAAATGCATTTAGATTGTTTTGATACTTTAGGAAAACTATCCACGAGTCATTTGTGACGTGTACGGATCGACCACACCTCAATACGACACACGGTGTGACCGGTATGGCTAAAAGTATCTGATATCAGTTTGAAAATGACATAAACTTTAGAAAATAACACTACTCAGATACGGAATACTGAGAAAACGCATTCGGATTGTTTTGAAACATTATGAAAACGATCGATGAGTCATTTGTGATGTGTAAGAATCGACTGCACCTCAATCAGACGTACGGTGTGACCGGTATGGATAAAAGTGTCTGATATCAGTTTGAAAATGATATAAACTTTAGAAAACAAAACTACTGACATATATAATACTGAGAAAACTCATTCGGATTGTTTTGATACTTTAGTAAAACGATCCACGAGTCATTTGTGACGTGTACGAATTGACCGTACCCAAATCCAATGTACGGTGTGACCGGTATGGCTAAAAGTGTCTGATATCAGTTTCAATTTGAGATAAACTTTGAAAAACAACACTACTGACATACAGAATACAGAGAAAATGCATTCTGATTGTTTTGATAATTTAGGAAAACGATCCATGAGTCATTTGTGATGTGTATGAATTGACCGCACCTCAATACGATGCACGGTGTGACCGGTATGGCTAAAATTTTTTGATATTAGTTTGAAAATGACATAAACTTTAGAAAACAACACTACTGACATACAGAATACCAAGAAAATGCATTCGGATTGTTTTGATACTTTAGGAAAATTATCCATGAGTCATTTTTGACGTGTATCAATTGACCACACCTCAATCCAATGCACGGTGTGACTGGTATGACTAGAAGTGTCTGATATCAGTTTCAAATTGAGATAAACTTTAGAAAACAACACTAATGACATACGGAATACAGAGCAAAAGCGTTCAAATTATTTTTATACTTTATGAAAACGATCCATGAGTCATTTGTGATGTGTAAAAATCAACCACACCTCAATCCGACGCACGGTGTGACCGGTATGGCTAAAAGTGTCTGATATCAGTTTCAAATTGAGATAAACTTTAGAAAACAACACTAATGACATACAAAATATCAAGAAAACACGTTCTGATTGTTTTGAAACTTTAGGAAAATGATTCATGAGTCATTTGTGACATGTACAAATTGACCGCACCTCAATCCGATGCATGGTACGACCAGTATAGCTAAAAGTGTATGATATCAGTTTCAAATTGAGATAAACTTTGGAAAACAACACTACTGACATACGGAATACCAACCAAATGCATTCAGATTGTTTTGATACTTTAGTAGAATGATCCACGAGTCATTTGTGATGTGTACGAATTAACCACACCTCAATCCGACGCATGGTGTGAATGGTATGGCTAAAAGTGTCTGATATCAGTTTCAAATTGAGATAAAATTTTGAAAACAACACTACTGACATACAGAATACCAAGAAAATGCATTTGGATTTTTTTGATACTTTAGTAAAACGATCCATGAGTCATTTGTGATGTGTATGAATTGACCGCACCTCAATCTGACGCACGACGTGACCGGTATGGCTAAAAGTGTCTGATATCAGTTTGAAAATGACATAAACTTTAGAAAACAACACTACTGACATAAGGAATACCGAGCAAACGAATTAGGATTTTTTTATACTTTAGGAAAATGATCCATGAATCATTTTTGACGTGTACGAATCAACCGCTCCTCAATCCGACACACGGTGTGACCGGTATGTCTAAAAGTGTCTGAAATTAGTTTCAAATTGAGATAAACTTTGGAAAACAACACTACTAACATACGGAATACCAAGAAAATGCGTTCAGATTGTTTTGATACTTTAGGACAATAATCCATGAGTCATTTTTGATGTGTAAGAATTGACCGCACCTAAATCCGATGCACGGTGTGACCGGTATGGCTAAAAGTATCTGATATCAGTTTCAAATTGAGATAAACTTTGGAAAACAACACTACTGACATACAGAATACTGAGAAAACGCATTCAGATTGTTTTTATACTTTAGGAAAACGATCCATGAATCATTTTCAACGTGTAAAGATTGACCACACCTCAATCCGACACACGGTGTGACCAGTATGGCTAAAAGTGTCTGATATCAGTTTCAAATTGAGATAAACTTTAGAAAACAACACTAATGACATACGGAATATAGAGAAAATGTGTTAATTTTTTTTTGATACTTTAGGAAAATTATCCATGAGTCATTTGTGATGTGTATGAATCGACCACAGCTCAATCCGACGCATGGTGTGACCGGTATGGATAAAAGTGTCTGATATCAGTTTCAAATTGAGATAAACATTGGAAAACAATACTACTGACATACAGAATACCAAGAAAATGCATTCAGATTATTTTTATACTTTAGGAAAACAATCCATGAATAATTTGTGATGTTTATGAATCAACCACACCTCAATCCGACGCACGGTGTGACCGGTATGGCTAAAAGTGTCTGATATCAGTTTCAAATTGAGATAAACTTTGGAAAACAACAATAATGACATACAGAATACTGAGAAAATGCGTTCGGATTATTTTGATACTTTTGTAAAATGATACATGAGTCATTTGTGATGTGTACGAATCAATCACACCTCAATCCGACGCACAGTGTGATCGGTATGGCTAAAAGTGTCTGGTATCAGTTTCAAATTGAGATAAACTTTGGAAAACAACATTACTGACATACGAAATACCGAGAAAACGCATTTGGATTGTTTTGATACTTTAGGACAACGATCCACGAGTCATTTGTCACGTGTAAGAATCGATCGTACCTCAATCCGATGCACGGTGTGACCGGTATAGATAAAAGTGTCTGATATCAGTTTCAAATTGAGATAAACTTTGGAAAACAACACTACTGACATATGGAATACCAAGAAAATGCATTCTTATTGTTTTGATACTTTAGGACAATGATCAATGAGTCATTTGTGATGTGTACGAATCAACCTCACCTCAATCCAACACACGGTGTGACTGGTATGGCTAAAAGTGTCTGATATCAGTTTGAAAATGACATAAACTTTAGAAAAAACACTACTGACATACTGAATACCAAGAAAATGTGTTCAGATTGTTTTGATACTTTAGGAAAATGATCCATGAATCATTTGTGACATGTATGAATTGACTGCACCTCAATCTGACGCACGGTGTGACCGGTATGGCTACAAGTGTCTGATATCAGTTTCAAATTGAGATAAACTTTGGAAAACAACACTACTGACATACGGAATACCAAGAAAATGCGTTCGGATTGTTTTGATACTTTAGGAAAATGATCAACGATTCATTTTTTATGTGTACGAATCGACCGCACCTCAATCTAACGCACGGTGTGACCGGTATGGCTAAAAGTGTCTGATATCAGTTTCAAATTGAGATAAACTTTGGAAAACAACACTACTGACATACGGAATACCGAGCAAACACGTTCGTATTGTTTTGAAAATTTAGGACAATTATCCATGAGTCATTTGTGATGTGTACGAATTGACTGCACCTCAATCTGATGCACAATGTGACCAGTAAAGCTTTTCATTAGATAAAGAATCAATATTTATTAAATGAGATAAATCAATCAAATACATATTGATTTTACATTATTCCCTTTCATTGTTATGAGTATGAAAACATTTGACTTTAAAATTTAATATTTTAGTTTCACATTTCCATATTAATGTATTCTTTCATATTATTGTTTTAATTTCTTTCATTATTGCATTACTAACATAATATTTGTTTTCTTATATAGGTGAATTTTTTTCCTTGTGTTCGGATGATTTGTTCGGCAACAAATACCTTTGATAGCGGATCATAGATATCAAAGGTTGAAAAATGAATGTTTATAACTATTTTTGAATAATTGTAATTGTAACCATGTAAAAAAATGTTTGAAATGTATATAGAAATGTGTTTTTTTTGTATTCATGATGTTAAGTAAATGTATATACCATTTTCGGTCAAAATATTGTGTGTGGGTGCTATGGTGTGTAGGTGTGCGTGTGCTACTTTGTGCAGGTATTCTGGTGTGCAGGTGTGTAGGTTCTATTTTCTAGGTATAGGCGATGGTGCCTTTATCAGTGCTTTTTTGAGAACTGATAAAGGACACCTTTAACAACTCTAGAGGAGTGCTGATAAAGGGGGTCCTTTATCAGGGCTCCAACAAGCGCAGATATAGGAGACCTTTATCAGCGCTAAAAAAAGCGATGATAAAGGAAACCCTTTATCAGTGCTTTTTCTTAGCACTGATAAAGGTCTCCTATATCAGCGCTTCTTGGAGCGCTGATAAAGGGGACCCCCCCCCTTTATCTACACCGGAATTAACTGCGCTTTTCTAGCGCTGTTAATGCTGGTTTTTAGTGTTGATAAAGGTCCAAGTTGTATTATTTAATCTCACTAATTTAGCATGGAATACACCATCATTGTGAAGCACCCTTTACTTAAAATAATTGACATCAATCAAGACTAAACTAGTATTTTCAAGATTCTAAAGCTCACGTAGAAACCCAGATTGATGGAGCTACCCTAGCTTCATGAAGTTAGAGTCATTTCATATTTTCCATGAATAATTTCTATATCAATGAAGTTGGGGTAGAATAATATTTATAAGTTATTCCATTCATGATACTACACTTCCTTTAGTACATCTTCTGGATCATTAAAATATATATTTATGTTGTTACTTCACTCGCAAATATTCATTGATATTTGACATTGTCCTGAAGCTTTTCGTTAAACCATCATGCACTCATGATGCTCCCATTATTGTAATCATAGAGAACAATATCATAATTTTTCTTGCTTTTCATAATCACAGAGATTTCCATGATAACCTTGAATCCTCCATGAACTGCCCTTCACAAAGACCATTCTTTGTGAAACTGATGCCTTTTCCATATTTTCATAAGGCCTTAAATGAAATCCTAATTTTGTGAAGCAATCCATCATCCAAATTTTAGACCCCAAAATTTTGGAAAACACTAGGAAATGACACAACCTTCAATAATGTTGTCATCTTAAAATATAATATCCCTTTCCTTGAAAACTCCTAGATCTTCCATGTGAGGATTGAAAACTAACACAAAGCATACTCCATTTATAGTAATGAACAACCTTGGATCCAACAATCACCCCTTTGGGTTTGTTGGAAATCTGAAGATAAATTAAATGAAGCACTAGCCACAATGAAAACACGATACACAAGAAACAAATAATCTTACACTCTAAGTCTACGAGAGAAAGGATCGATGTAGAAAATAAGTGAAGAAGCATGAATTGGGTTCTTATGTCTTGGGATGCTCAATTATCCTGCAACTTCTCATTTCTCCTTCAACCTTATAACATTGAATTTATCCATTATTCCAATTATAAATAAACCCAAAGAACCTATTATTGAAAATATGAATCTCAAAACACACTCTCCCTAGATCATATATCCCCCATAAATATTCATCACTACCAAAAATAGATTAAAACATTTCAAAAAATTGGGGAGAGGGGAATATTCGTAACCTCCTCATGCACTAGGAGGTGGCATAACACCGAGGTTCAACTGATGTTTCTCAATCACATGTGATACTAATAGGTTGGTCAGAATGTCAGATATTTGGTCATCAGTTTCCATTTTAATCATGCCTTGTTAAACTATTTTCTTGATGAAGTGATATCTAATTTCAATATGTTTCATATGATAATGCTGAACCGAATTATTCGTGAGATCAATCACACTCTTGTTATCATTTTGAATCACCATTGGCTATTTCACCTCATCCCTAATATCAATCAGTTTTGCTTCATCCATAGTAGCTGAGTGTATGCCTTTTTTAATAAAAATATATCTACTTTAGTAGTAATAAGAGAATTAATTTTCTATTTCTTACTCAACCATCCAACAAATTTATTTATAATAAATAATGGTACACCACTTTTGGAATTTATATCTACTACATATCAAGCCCAGTCAGCATTAGAAAATGCCGATAGTTTATCATCTTTTCCTAAAACAGAGTATAATCCATAATTATGAGTATCTTGAATGTACCTCATGATTCTTCTAACAACCTCTATATGATCTTCCTTCATATTAATTTGAATTTATACCACCAAGAATACTACAAAGATGATATCTGGTCATGTTATAGTCTAGTGTAATTGGTTTCTAATGATTCTCTTGTACATGGTGGGACCCACAAAAGTCCCATTCTCATGCTTTCCATGTTTTTCCCAACTGTAATTGGAGTCAACATTGGTTTGGAATCATTCATGCTGAATTTCATCAATATATATCTTGAATTCTTTTCCTAACAAATGAAAGTGTAATCCCTATTCTGATTCACTTTCACCCCAAGAAATATGCGAGTTCACCAATCATAGACATTTCATGTTATGGTTTCATGTGATTGGAAAATTCTTCCACTGATATCTTCCTGCTTTTGAGAAAAATAATATCATCCATGTATACAGACACTATTAATTGATCTTCCTTTTAATTCTTCACATAGATATTAAGGTCAACACCTCCCCTTTTAAATTCTATCTTCTTCAGATATGAAATGCAGATGAGAATACCATGCTTGTGGTGCTCTCTCCAGACTATAGAGATCCTTTTTCATTCTTCAAACCTTCATTTCATTATTATTAATTAGTAAACCTGATGGTTATTCAATGTTGTTTTGTAGATATTTGGAAGGTGTGTTCTAACTTAAGAATCACTACTTCCAGGAAGTTTCTGTTAGATTTATTCATGGAACCGAAAGCATCCAATGCTTCTTTATCTAAAAGGGACTTGATTTTAAAAGGGAGGTGTTCATTAAGTTTAAACTTAAGATACTTAAGAACATGAATTGGTCAAGAGGATGGAAGTTCAGACTCATCACACCCTTTTTGGGGAGAATTATTATCTACTCCAGGACTTTCTTTATATATTTGAGATATTTTCATGAATCGTTATTAATTCACCAAATATAACATAGGTTTACCTTGGAATTTTCAATCAATTATTAGCATGTCTAAAATTTAGAATCATCCATATATATTATAGGTTCTTCATTAATGGAGATATTTGTAAGTATTTTTGGTTCTCTATCAATGTTATCCTCTCATATACAATTTAGAGATTCTTTTAATCATCGTTACAATGATACTGGTTTTTAATCCACTCAGTGGGGAACTCTGGAACTTATTGTTATCTAGGGAGATGAATGTTTATTTAGATATTGGTATAGTACCCATAAAATGGGCTACCTACATGTCCTTGTGAAAGGAATCAGAACCCTTGTAGTTTGGTGCCGTATAATGGCACACCTCATAACTCTTAAGGTCATGTGATAAGGACCCAACCATACAGTTTAATGTTATGTGGTAAGGACCTTTAATAGAAAGGTACTTTGTCAATGTTTGGTGTGGTAATTATGCCTAAGCAACCCACGTAACTTGAAAATAATATGGGTTTCCAAGTAAGATTAGACCCTATTGGGAATATGGCCCAAGGAGAACTGAGTTGATTTTAAGTGTTTGGTTTGAACCTCAAGGAGTTTTCCTACATATCACATGTGGATGTGAATCAAATCCCTCTTAGTTCGATGAGTCTCATAGGAGAGTGTAGTACTTTGAGAGAAATGAGTTTGGGATTACTTCCTAAAAAGGATTCCTTGATAATATGGGGGTTTAATTTGGGGTTTATTCTTAAGGAGGACGCCTAGATTAATGGAATTAGGGTTGGATTAGTAAAGAGGACATCCAGTGAGCTCGGGCCTTGAGAAGGCTTCCTATATATCCCAATTATGGTTGAAATCGGAGTTCTCATAGTTCATTCATCATGAGTGTTTGTGAAAATGTTGTAATCCTCATGAATCTCTAACCCACACGAGTCATGCTCGGTGTGAGAAAAAAGATGTTGTGAAAGATTTAAAAAATGAACCCACACTTTTCCTCTTCCACCGAAAATGGTGGAAGCAGAAGCACCTACGACGACAAAAATGGATGAGGGTGAGGCAATCGAGGAAGAGAGTGAGGTGAAGCGCCTTAACTCTATTCACATTACATTAGAAAAAGGTCCAATATATGGAAGGATTTAAGGTGAAGTAAGTAGATATGAGAAAGACTACAACCTCCCACTTGAAAGGTTAGGGGATTACACCAGGATGGCTACCCTAAAATTGGTCTTGGTAGGGGAGGGAGACTTATCCTTTTCTTGAATGGAAAAGCAATTGTGAACCATACCTTCCCTACAAGATACCTTGGGTTCCAGGTTTTAGAGACGAGAAAGGGAGGTTCGAACCCAAACCTTAATCCTCCAAACTAGGAACTTCCCAACACTATTCCTTGGAGAGAGTTCCATGTGACTACAGATATAAAAACCCATAGAAAATCCATGAATCTTAACCCCATTTTGAAACAAATTTGGGAAACCTCTGAATTTGGATATAAAAACCCTAACAGGAGACACACTAATCTTCCATTCCCTAAGTTTTGATAAGTCAAGATGGTTTGGTGGAATTTTCCACATAATTCCTTTCAAACAAGGGATCCAATGAAGAATAATATTTTCCATTAATGGCTTTGAAGAAGTCTTGATGGCTTGTAGACTGAAGGGTGTTAGTAAATCATAGAAGGGAACCCAAGTAAGTAGTTACATGCAAGTATGAGAGCACAAGTAGGTTTGGGATACCTGATGTTCACTTAAGTCATGAACAACCTATATGTTAATACTTGGGAGAGACCTGACTGAAGTCTTCAAGTATATTCACAGGTATTCCCAGAAATGGGGCGCTTAAGTTCCTATGAGAGGAATAGTTGGCGCACAAGTGTTTCTGATATGGGTAGGTTGGGCACCATAGGCATGCAGGTTTTATAGATCTTAAACATAAAAAGTACTTAAGTCCAATGATCATCCTTCAATTCCTCCACTTTGGGTGTTAAAGAACCACCTTGAAAGTTTTAGAAGATTTGGGCGAATCACTAGGGAGACCAGAGAAACAATTAGGCTTCAGGTAAATTATTCCATCCAAATAAATCCCCCAAGGGTCTATATATAGGAAAATAAGTGACCTTGGGAGAAATGTTGATGGGGCATGCAAGTAAGTTTCATTCCAGAATTGGGCGTGCAAGTACCTTGTGTGCTAATGGCTCCTTGGCCTAACTAGGGTGATCCAATGTTCAAGACTTTGATAATATTGATTTTCTTCATGTGTTTTCACCTCTTTTTTCAAAAGGATTTCCCTTTGTCACTTTGTATAATCTATGAAGAAAATGAGTGTCAACACCCCCCCCCCCTTAGAATTGTATTTAGAATGAAATGAGGATCCTATACCGAGGTATAGTTATGAAGAAGGAAAAAGTGGTTTATATGGCATGCAAGGTAAATGGGCACATAAGGGTCCAACACATAGGGTAATTTACATATCTTTTACATATCAACTTCATTTCTATAAAGATTACCATGACTTACAGAAATCCAAATCTCAACGCGCAAGCCCTTTCACTATGACGCTCCTGTTTGGTCACTCTTCTTCTGTATGTTTTTTATTTCTGTGCCGGAACTAGGGCGCCACACTTGCGTGATGTTTTTATACATTTGTGCCATGTTTAGAATTTCATGCATTAATGCCTTTGTAATATTTTCTTTATTCTTTAATGATGATTTCTGATCCCTTTTGCAGGTTCAATGGATCCTGAAAGAATAAAAACCACTGATGAATTGTCTAGTAAGAGGATTGATGACATGATGAATGTTTTGATGTCTGTGACACCACACTCCTAGACTTGGAAAAATATCTAAAGAAATTTTACTTCAATTTTACCCAGAGCACTTATTTTCCTTTGTATAGTTATGACCATATGCAAGATACCAATGTTCCAGACCCGAAGAACTATATTCCACTTTCTTGGTTCCAAGATTATACCAATTTATCATTTGACAATGTTTCTATTGGGGGATCATATGGTAATGTTGGGACAATAGATAAGGCCCTTTTCATGCATCACAACCCATGTGCTCCAGATTTGAAAGCACATACACCCAAGCTACATCAACACTTCTATTCATCCATCTTTTGATATTCTCAGATGGATCAATTAAAAGGCTAGAAGAAAAGTTGGGATTTCTGCCAAAGAGGGGGTGTAAAACCCACATGGATGTGGGAATATTGGGTGTGCAAGATGTGTGTAGATTTTATGGATGACTTAAAAAATGTTGGGATTTATGAGGTTATATGGGTCAGGCAAACCTAATCATATATGAATGATGATTTTATTCTAGAGATACTAAGCTGATGAAGCCTACAAACTAAATCCTTCTATTTGACACATGGAGAAGTAGGCATCAGTTTTTGGGATGCCTATAACATATTTGGAGCTCCAATCCATGGAGACATGTATGATGAGTTTATTCATCCCAAGGTGACATGAAAAGACTCAAAAAAGACACCAGACTTAGTTTGTGAGTTGATGAAAATATTTTATAATATCTAGAACACAAACACAACAAAATACCACACAAGAAGAGATATTCATCCAGAGGATTGGATGGAAATATTACTTATAAATAAGAAGGAGAAGGCTCCCACTTGCACTCATCCAACCAGCTATCCAAAGGCAGAAAAAAGAGGTACAACCGACACCTTTTGGAAAAACTTAGATAAAGGAGAGTTTAACAAGTAGGTATATGAAAGAAATTGAAAAATTCCTGCAAAGACACACATTCTAGGTTTTCTATACATGTGGCTGAGTGTGTATTTATTACCAGTTTGAGATTACAAAGGGGTTGTAAGGCTAGGATCTTTTTTATCATGACTACGATGGCTGAGAAAAGTATGGTAGGGTTGGGCACCCCTATTTTGGAAAAGATTCATAGGATCACACTTCATATTTTTAGAGGAAAGTCTTATTTCAGAATAGCGGGACCATTATAGGTGTTATGGGGGGTGGATCACCACTCATATCAGAGCTTATGGTGTGCAAAGAGGGGTATAGGTATTTGGAAGTTCTTTACAACCATCTATTTATTATTTCTTTGGTATTTCACCTTTGCCTATGAACACTTATGATATTAAGGCTAGCTTGAGTATTTAAAATGAATTTCATCTCTTCCCTTATAGGAATCCTCCTGCGGGGTGATTCGTTTATGATGGGATGACCAGCTTAGAGAAAAGGGCATATATGTTAGCTTGTAAAGATAGCATATTAGGCACCAGGATTTATGGTGAAATAATATGCAAGAATTATGCTCCTTATAGATTTGTGCATCAATTAATATTTCTACAAAAAATTACTGTATCCCCTCCCATGAACATCATATTAGAGAAACATCTGTTGGTTTCTCGACAACTATGGTTTCTAAAATCAGTGGAGAAAACTAAGGAAATATTTAATTTACCTTTTTTTATTCAATAAGATGATTGACTATCTGGTATGCTGAAAATAGGGTCACATCTTACCCTAAAGGGGTATTAAACCATGTTGTCCCTTGAGTGGAGATAAAGAGATGTAGTAGAAAGGAACCATTTCATTTTGAAGGAAATTATTCATTGTTAGGGGTTGATTACTTGGAGTTAGACGGTTGTGGTGATGATGATCTAAATTAACCAAAGTGACCTCGTGCAAGATATAATCCACCGATCAGAGTTAAGAGAACCACCCCATCAACAAAGCCCTTTTATTAAATTACACAATTTTATTAAATATATTACTTAAGGAATGATTTCAATAAAATTTATTTGTAAAATGCAATTAATTATTAGTAAAATAAATAGACAATATTTAATAAATAGTTAAGAAATTATACATAATACAAATTAATTTATTCATGGACAAAGAAATACATGTTATTCAAAAATATATTGTTTGGTATATATTATAAAAAATAATTAGTATATAAATTTATCATCTTTAGAGTATAACATTTAATATAATTTAGGGGTTATATCTATAAAAAAATGACTTAACATTCCTAAATTTTTTATTACTTATTAATAAATGAGAATAAATTAATAAAATAATTATTTTTGAGATTCTTTAAAAAGTGTTTTTATCTTTTATGAATATATATTTTAATAATAATTTTAAACAATTTTAAAAAATTAATGTAATAAAATTGATTTTTTATTTTGAATCATCATTTTAATATTATCTAATATGGAAAACATCATTTTTTGAAAAAAAGTAACTAATGTAAAAAAGCGAGTTACCATAATAATGGTTGAAATAAGATATAATGGTTAAATTAAAGGGTAAAGTCTTAAAATATTACAAATATTATATATAAATTTATTTAATGATTGTATTCATGACATATATTCACTATTTATCCATTTTGGATCTACTTTACTTTTAAAATGACATTTATTTAAATTTTGGAATGATTGTTTTCTGATTTCCGGTCTTTTTATATTATAAAAGGACCCCTCCACCACACTTTCTAAACAATAAATATAATCTTGATCTCTCAATATATTATTCTCAATTTATTTTAATTTTTCATCTATTTTAAAATTTACATGTTCTATTCTAAAGTGTATTCCTCAAATCCTTCACTATTAATAAGGCTCCCTAAAGAAAACAATTTTTTTTACAAGTAATGGATTTTATCCATTTTATTTTACCATCAAATATTTATTTTTTATTTTAATTTTTTATAACAATTATGAAATCTAAATAATATCATTATTTTTATATAATAATTACATTATAATAAAATAACTTCATAATTATACTTTTCTATTGAATATAGAATGTTCTTGTTTAGTTTGGTTTAATCACCTATCTAGATGATCTTATAATTTTCTTATCATGGATGGTAAATAAAAACTTAATTTTTAGTAATATATGATTTTAAAATGGAAATAGTTTATTGTTAAATTTAATGACATAAATTTTTTTAATGAACTCATTGTTAATCAAACACCTTATATTTGTTAAAAGAACATAAAATAGTGTGTTATGGACATCATATTTTTAATTCATACCCAAAATTTTCATAGAATTAGAAAAGAACCTCATAAATCATTTTTAAACTAAAATTATCATCCCATTACAATTCTTTTTATAATGAAATCATGAGCATGTAATGATAGCTGAGACCGCTATACCAAAACATATATGGAAAAATTAAAACTAATAAAAATAGATGATAGATACAAAAAAAGTAATTAATATATAATATATGAATATAAAAGACTAAAATAATAGGTAATATTTATTAATAAGGTACTTATATAGATTATTAATGAATCTATTTTTACTATAATAGAAGTTAAAGTACATATAATTAATAAAAAATCCAACATAAGTTTTTTTTGAATTAATTTCCTTTCATTGGGTTGTAAAATTTATTTTCATACAATGTTCTTATATGTTTGATTTATTATAAATAATTATTATATTATATTATATTATATTTCCTCCATTTTTTTGTATTTAAATTTATTTATTATATCCTCATTTTTATTCGATTCTTACATCCTAAAATATGAATTTTTAAGGGTTTCCTCTCCAAATATTCATTGTTTTAATATTGTTTATTAACAATATTATATTATATGACTCATTTAAAAAGTGTTGAAAAAATAATTTACTTCATTCCCATTACTTTCTGATATTGTAACTCCCCTTACCACTCTTATTGATTCTTATTCTATACCAAATATTGTTTGTAAGGGGTTTTATCCAGATCTCCCTTTTTTGATTTAAGAGTCCCTATTTATTATGTTAATTAAGAGGATTTGAATGATTAATCTAAAACCTATAATTTATTACCATTATAGAAATTTTGGGGTTTTAAAAATATTTTTACGTTTTCCTTTGGTTTACTCATATTTCACTATTTAGATTTTGATAAAAAATTTCTATATTGATTGTATCACTTTAAGGTTCAATGAATTATTCATACATGTAAATAATTTATAATATATTTTATCCCATACTTGATAATATTATTATATTTTATCTTTTATTTTGAGTATTTTTCTTTCATCAAAAAATTCATTATTTTAATTATTTTACTCTATAATGATATATTGTTTTAAAAATAAACTTTTTCATTCTATTTTGTGTGTTTTATTCCCTATCCATATTCTTTGTTAAAAAAAAATTATTTTCACATTCCAAAAGCTTAATATATATTCCATTATTTACCTTTAATATTTCTATTTATCTATATTAAAACATAGATTTTATATATCTTTTATTGATGTAGTTTTCATTAATCTTTATAAAATTATTTAAAAGGTATTTCATTCAAATTACATACATCTTGAGTCTTTAAATCTTTATTTAATCTTATTTACCTTTATTTATTTTAATAAAATTAATTAATAGTATGTTTAAATTTATTTTAATTTCTTGAATTAATTTTTCTAGTCTTTTAAAACTTATTTTTAAAATGAATTCTAACTTTTTTTATGAAAATGGTTACAACATTAGGAAATATATTTCTAAGTTTTCTTTTCCATTTTTTTCTCTTAAATATCAAGCTTCATTATTGATGAATTTATTATACTTTGTGAATTTTTTGAATATTTTTATATAAAAAATTATAATATTTTTATCATTTCATAGAAGGTATATTTAATCCCTTATTTTCATATTTGTCAATATTTAATCATTAGGAAATTGGTTTATTAAGTCCCCTTTAATTTATTATCTTCGATTAAAATGTTTTTCACTTATAGAAGTAACCTTTCATTTTCCATCCATAGAATATAATTTATGGTATGATTCCTCTAATTTTATCTATTTTCTAGCATCCCATATTCTAAAATAATAATTTGATTCAATATCAAATCATCCATCTTTTAAGGATTATGAGGAAATAAAATCTCCATAATATAATTCATCTATCATTTACCTTTTCATTTATTATGAACACCATTATATAAGTATAAATGTTTTTCAAATTCCATTCCATTATGAGTACCCTTAACATATTTATTTTAATTAAGGGGTACTCACCTAGATAATAATATCTTTTTATTTACTATAAAAAACTATTGGTATGACCATATATTATTTTAGTATATATGGTAAACATTTTATGAAAATAATAAATTGATAATATTGGTATTTGTAGGTTTTTCTATACTCAAGGAATCATCTACCTTCATTTCTGGATTATCTTTATACCCCTTAAAATTTGATATGTAACCCAAATTATTTTCTTGGGTTAATCATTCTAAGACTTTAGATTACTCCATATGGAACACATATTTATATTTTATCATTATGTAATATACTGAACAAAAATTATATATCCCCCAATGAATTAGTGAAATATTTATATATCATGAGATTTCACATATGGGGCTGTGGAGTAAACCAAATCCACTTTGTTAATAGGAAAAGAGAGTGAATCTGATCCATTGGGTTTATGGGATTGGAGAGGGAACCAAAACAACTATCTTATGAAGTTATAAGTGGTTAAACTATAAAAATGTTTTTATTTTATATTATTATGTTTTTTCAATATTTATATGTTATATGTCTAAGAATAATAAATATTTTCATATGATTTTTTATCCCAATTCCATATTAAAAGTGACACTCCCTTGACAATCCTTTAATAATTCCATGTTCATATACCTTGGTCTATTTTAATGACATCATGACTCATTGTAAATTATTATAATAATAATCTTAATATTTTAATAATACAATTCCATTATTGTTCATGTCCGTCACTTGTATATCCTTTATGTATCATGGATATTATAATTCCCCATACCGAGTGTTTGATATAACTCTTTCATTTGGTTTCCCTATTTACATAAAAATTTATATGCATGTATATTTCTAGAATGTATTCCTGAGTGGAGAAATTTTGAAAATAGGATCATAATGTAGTGAAAGGTACATATCTAGAAAATCATTCAAAATCATTAGTCTTATCACCTACTGAATAATTACTCTTAGTATTAATGATTATAGAGAATAAAAATAAAAATATATTCTTGTTATGAGAGTCTTACCAAGATACTATGTTTGAGTTTTCAATATAAATTATGTATAATTTGATGTAATATTTAAGGATAAACTAATAAATTTGTCATTGTTGAATGATAATTAAAATTTTGATGATGAAATTACTTTAAGGGGGAGAGACTATAACACCCTAAATCTAAGTATGAATTTTATTTCAAAAAGTTATATGTTTTAATATTTTTAACATGCGTGCAAAATAAATCATACTAGATATGAATCAAATTAAAAAATAATTATTCACTCATAATAGTACATTATAAAAAAAGTATATAAAACTAACTATTTCATACCATGATTTATTACATACCATATATGATTAAATAAATTAAAGTTTCATACAATAAAATGAGAAAAAAAATCCAATGAATAGTTATTATGTAATATGAAAAACAACTAGATCATCATCACCCTTGAGTATAATTGTTTTAGAACTAACCCTTCAACGAGAAAAAAAATATGAAGGGAGAAAACAATTTTTTCAAATATTAAGAGAAATTAAGGGAACTAGAAGTGAAATTTGAGAAGCACAGGTTGAATGAATTTATGTAATGAAAGGGTGGTAATATAGTGGTCATTTTACCATTATAATAGAGATATAACCATCTTTAACAATACCAGTAAATATAAAAAACGTTCAAAATTACTTGTATGTATTAAATATAAAAAGAGTATATATAGATGTTATATATATATATTATAAAAACTTTATTGGAAATAATATAAATAATTTTTAAACTATGTAAAAATATACTAAATAATTTGATAAATACCTTTTATTTTAATGGATTTTTTTATGAATATGTAATTTATATTATAATTATTAATTTTAAAAAAGATATAAAAAAATTTTATTGATAAAATTAATGGAATTATTTTAAAATAAATAAATAAAATCAAAGAAATAATTTAAGAAATATAATTGATACTAATTTATTTCTTCATGGTCAACAAAATATTTTTCATTTAATGCCATTATTTTTTTATATATTGTATATTTTTATGGAAAATTTAAATTTATCAAATTTGTAGTTTGAAATATAATTAAATGTATTTTTATATTGATAAAATAATTAATTAACATTTGTGGAATTATTATTAATTAGTTAGATTTAATCATATATTCATATAAATTTTTAAAATATATTTTTCAATTTTTTATCTGTACATTATGCATTTAGATTTAAATTTTTAATTTAATTAATTTTAGAAAATAAAATTAATAAAATAAATTTTATATATTGAATCAGTGTGTCAAAATTATATAATATGAACAAACTTATTATTTGAAAATAAAATAAGTTATCACGGTAAAAAGTGAGTTGCGATGATAAATGGTAAAATGTGGTTAAAAGGATAAATCAAGGAGTAAATTCGTAGAATATCTATAAAAATTTCTAAGAATCAATTGAATGAGGATAATCATGATGAATCACTTTTATCTATCCATTTTGGATCCACTTTTCTTGTAAAATGATATTTATTATGCATTATGTAATGCGTATTTGCAAAACCACCACTCCATATCACTTATATAAGGACCCTCCACCACCAATTCTAAACCACACCTAAATTTAATATATATCACTATAATTTTACAATATTATGTATAATTTTTATCAATTAAAAATTTTATATTTCTTGATCTCACTAGGATGTACCAAATCCTTCAAAACTATGAACGTTTCTAAGAGAAGATAAGATTTCTACTTTGTAAGTAATGATATATTATCTTTTATTTTATTTTATCTTTATATAATCCCATTTCATGGTTTGGATTTATTAACTTTATGATTTATAAATAATATCATTGAACTTATAGAATAATTATATTATAATAAATTGACGTCATAATCTTGATCATCCATTAATTGTAGAATGTTATTGTTTGAACAGTTTAGCCACCTATATGAAAGATGATTTGAATATTTTTACCATGGATGGTCATGAAAACATAATTTATTGTAATATATGATATTAATAATTATATAATTTTTTAATTATAGTTATTTAATTTTTATATTATTATATAACTTATTATTATTACAACACTTTATGTTTGTTAAAAATTATCAAAACAAGCACATTATGGATTTTATCTTGGGGAATCGTACCCAAATGTTCAATAGAATTAAAATATAACACACAAAATTATTATGGAACTAAAATTATATTTCCTTGAATATTATTTTGATGATGAACTCATGTGTATAGAATAATAATTTTGGCCTCCATATTAACAAAACCATGGAATAATTGAAACTTTTAACAATTGATATTTAATATAATATAAAAATAAATAATTAATATCTAATAAATGAATATAAAATATTAAAATTAATGATAATTAATATCAATAAGTTTATGAAATATATTATTAATGTGTATAAGTTTATTAAATATAATTTTATATTATGTGTGAGAAAAAGGGAATAATGGGTAAGGGTTTAGTTGAATCAATCTCATTTCATTGAATTGTTAAATTTATTATTTGACTATGCTATTATATGTTTGGATTTTTATACTGAATGATTAGATTACATTTTATTTAATATTTTTTTAATTTACATTTATTTATTACAACATCCTTTTTATTTGATTATTATTTAATTAAATATTTTTAAGGGGTTTCCTTTCAAGTCATCATTATTTTCATGTATTGTTTCTTTACTTACAATATTCTCTTATATGAATCAATTATAACCATTCAATAATATTCCTCAATATATGTCCCTAATATTTTGATATAATTTTCTCCTTACCACTATCATTGATTATTAGTTCATAAAAAACATTGTTTTTATTGTGTTTTCACTCAAACCCTCTCTTCAGATTAAAGATTCCTTAGATATTATTGTTATTTATAGGATTTATGTGAATATTCTATCTAAAACATTATATTTACTCCCCTTAAGGTAATTTTTTTATTCAAAAGTTCTTTTTATTATTCTACCTTAATTTATTCATATTTCACCCTTTTGATGTTGTTAAGGTGTTTCTACACTATTCCTGTCCCCTTGGGATTCCAGTGAATTCTCTATGCCCAAACAATTTTTACATATTATGTTCTACCATATTGAAGTAAAATATATTATTTTATATTTTAATTTTAGTATTTTCTATTCCTCATTATATTAAATATTTTATTATTTTCTCCTCAAGTGTTTTTCTTGACTTAATTTCATTTTCTTGAGTTATAATATTTCTTCATCGACTATGATCTTAAAAGTTTGTTATACTATTACCCTTATCTATATCTTGGTATATTTTATATTTTAATATATACTGACTTCAATTTATTTATGAAATAATATTTTTGATTTATTATAACATTGTAAAGATATATAGTAATAAAAAAATTGATGTTTTATATTTTAATTATTTTTCATCAATATCTAAATTTATTCTTAATATAAACCTTTCTTTTCTTATTTAGAATGAAAAAGTTTTATTCACTTATTTACCGTTGAAATTTTAATTTATCCCATTTTAGAAGGAAATTTTATTTTTATTTTATTGATGTGGGTCTCTTTAATATATTAAAAATTATTAATAATGCATTTCTTTCCACTTCAACACATCTTGTGTCCTCCAATCAAATTTACATCTTAATTAACTTTATTAATTTTAAAATTATAATTAATGAGATTTTTATTTTTAAATTAATATATTATATTTAATGTTATTACATTTTAACAATGATCTTGAAAATATATTTTAACTTTTCTTTTATAGCAAGGCCTAATATTATGAAGAATTTTTTTAGGTTTCATGTTCCATTTTACTATATTTTATATATTGATTAATTTTCCCTGAAGTTATTATTTTTATAATTTTTTAAAATAATTTTTTATAAATATATTTTGATATTTGATTAATTTATTGGAAAAGATATTTAATCCCATAGTTTCCATATTTGTGAATATTTCAACATTATGGAATTTATTTAATAAATATTATTTAATTTCATATCTTCATTTGAAATATTTTTCACCAATTTAAATATTATATTATATTCTATAATTTGAAAGTTAGTTTTAGTAATTTTTCTCTCATTATATATATTTCTTATATTCCTAAAATTCTGAAGTAATCCTTCAATTCATTGTAAAAATTTCTATGTAACAATAGGGATAATGAAATAAAATCTCAATAAGAGGATCGATCCATAACTACCTTTTTCTAACCTCATAGATGCCTCTATAAAAATAACCTTTCTATCAATGTATTTACATTTTGAGTACCATAAAATGTTTTATTTTTATCAAAGGATATCCACATATATAATATATTCAAAAAATATCTCAAATGGAATTTTCAGAGATTTTATGTTGTGTTTGATGGAAAAGAATATTGGAAAGGTTTTAGAGTAGAAAATATGATGTAATATTAATTAAGGGAATGATTTGAAGTATTTTTATGTATGTTTGAGAATATATTATATATAAAACCCTAATATTTTATGGAAAATTTTCTTCTTAAATAATTTCATTTCATTAGATAACTTATAATGAATGCAACATCGAGTCTTTGTTAAACAAAACCTGGTTATAGGATATAGTTATAATCTAGCAAGTAAACAAAATTTTTCCACCTATGTAATTTGAATTTCGAAAAAATAACATACACGGTTGCATTTAAAAAGATATTTAGAGTCTTATATGGCAAACCTAATTTTTTTAAATAGTAAAATACCCTTATGAATAGTAATATAAATTGTAATATGGCCCTTATGAATAGTAAATAATAATATTATTTTATTATATTAAGCTTATAAGATAATGAGATCATGATTAGTTTTTCAAGGTAATATAAAATAAAATTGTGTTTTAAAATTGTGTTTTTTCGATTAAATTATAATTTTATTTAAAAATTAAATTAATCATATTTTGTATATTATTTTGAAAAAATTGAGTTCATTTTTGAATTCAGAACATCAATATTAGGTTATTATGAATTTATGATAATTTTATAAAATAATTTAGTTTTTCATGAAAAGTAAAAATACAGTTTTCAGTTTTCAGTATGATTAATGAAATCATAATGATGTAATAATTAACATGAGATTATGGCTGAATTCTGTACATTAAAATTTTATATGAGGTGTCCTAAGTGGACAATACCATGGGAAATCCCATGGTTTTTTAAATACCACTAATGAGGTGTGCTTTAAAATTAATAACGCACTCCCTCTCTTTTACTAAAAATACCCACTGATTTTTTCATTTTATTTCATTAAAAATTCATCATATTCAAATATATAGTATTTTTACTTTCCTAGGAGTCATCCAAATGAGTCATAAATCCCCCAATGTCCCAAACTGCATGTTTTAGGAGTTACTCTACAAGGTAAGGGAATCTACCACCCTTCTATTTTCCAAGCACTCTTTTTTATGTCATTTTCTTTTAATTTCAATTGGATTATATGAGGATATGTTATTAAATATACCCATTGCTTTAAATATTATATAATAGTGATGAGAGATCCATTTATATCTCATACAAATATTTTATGAATTTTTAAGTGATGCCGTTAGGCTGCTAAATTTTCGTAAGGGATTTCTCAACTTCTCTTTTCTTTTCAAGTTCATTTATTTTCTTTTATATCCTCAAATACACTCATCCAAAAGTTATTATAAATATAGTACTTTAAATATACTTTTTTTTATTCTAATGTAACAATTAATCATTATCTCTTATTTACCCTCTTTATATACAAAAAATGAAAACACCATCCGAGTTGTGTTAATTTATCATATTCCAGGATGACTAGTTTTCAGTCTCGATTAACATATTCATGAAAAACCATGAAACAATTTTTATGGTTGAACCAGAATATAATATTCATATTGTAACATATTATATTTTTTGTAACTAGTATATATACATAATACTAATTCATACAAAAAACTAGATTGTAAGAATTGAGATTTCTCCAAAATAATTTAAATGGTTATCACTGATGTTTTATCTAATAAATCATCCTAATACCATGTAAAAAATTGATATATACAAATATTTACAATTATTTATGTTCATAAATAATATATATGTTCAATTATGGATAATTACATCTATTCTACATAAACTCTATTACTTATGATCAAGCGAACCGATCACGAAATCAAGGAAATGAACACTCTGGAACAATAGAATTCAATCTTATAACTTATAAATAAGAAAATAAATGAACTTAATAAAACTTTAATGAATCAAATATATGTATATAAGGTTCTTAATTAGTTAATTAATGGATTTAATTTAGTTATTTAGGACATTATGATCATGTGTAGAATATATTCGAGCTTTATGTAAGAAAATTCTCATCTCACTTTTATTTCTATGAGATTTCAATTATTTTCCACTCGATTATTCCATTTGGTGTATTTACACTTAATTTTGGGATATAATATCATTATTACATTTATATTCCTGATATTCAATGATTTATTTGATGATTAGTAACATTTGTCCATACGATACAATTGATTACAATGTAGTAAGGGACTTTGTCTCAATTTCCATTTTGTTGAGACTTAATTGGTATTGTACTCATAAATATTCTTATGTGGTATATCTACTACCCATTTGAGGTCAATTTTAATTTTAAATTATATTTATATAAAATATCCATATTTTTTTATCATGGATATTATTATTTAGAAAAGTTGTATACCATTTTAAATATGGTGGTTATTTTGATTGTTGTTTTTATAGAGATAATATTGATGAATTCATATCCTCTACTCAATACACATATTAAAAAGTCATATTTTTCTTATATCAAATCCTTTTATAAAAAATTATTTTGACTTTCTGTGTTGGGTGGGGCCCGCTTTTGCCTCTTGATGCATCGATAGGTATTATGAGACAAAATATCTGATGACAAACCCTTTTAGTTTTTTCTAAAACATTATCAGATGAGTATCTACCCCCAGAATAAAACTGTCTTGATGGTATTATGGAATTCTTCTCTATATTGAAATCATAGAAGTAGTAAATCTTATAAGGATTTTTATCTTTAGTGTAAATATGATTGAACTCTTGATGAATCTTACTGAAAACTATTTTTTTAATTTTTAAGCAAGGATGTTTACACATATTCAACTCATATAATTTTAGCCAATATAGAAAATAAAGATTTATTTGAGGGATATAGTAAATAATTAAAATATAACACCAATTTAATGAATTATTTTGGGGTTTTTTCCTAAAAAAATCAATATAAAGGTAATGTCATTTAAGTCCTCACAATACATGTTGGAAAATATTAATGACAAATATGATGGAAATTCAATGGTATGTGAAGCTATTTTTTTATTCTTTAGAAAAATTATAATGATTTAAGGATGAAACTAAATGAATCAGTTGATGTATTATTTTATAAGGTTAATTATATTATGGGGACATGTGTGGACTTAGAGATGTTGGAATAGAATAGAAGGAAAAAATGGACTAGAGGGTGGGGGTTGAATAGAAATTTGACATGTTACAGTAATTAATCAATCAGAGTTTATTATTAAATGGATCAACAATGTTGTGTATTGCTCAAAATATATTTTAGAGGAAATAAAGTACAAAAAAATACTTTTATAATAATTCATATTATGAAGATGCTAAAACTTCTCTTAAATATTCTCTACATGGAGAACATATCATTATCCACTATAAAATATCACTTTTAATGGAGTGATAAATTATTTATAGACCATGTATTTTACTATATATAGAGTTATAATCAACGAATATTTTACCAGATTCACAACATATACAAACCTGAATTTTTTTTTGGGAGTCACAACCCGAAGACCTTTCTTTTATTTGGTATAATAATAAAAAATAGATTTTTTGATTGGTAAAATAACAAAATGAAACTTTATAAAAAAATTAGAAGAAAATATTGAATAAATAAAAATAAATAAGAAGTTAAAAAGTATGAGAAAATTATGTGGAAGTTTATATATATTAATAATATACAACAAATTCAGTAGCAGAGAGTAAAATACTGCACCTACTTTGAGATCACACCAAAACAATAGTAGTTTTTGAAGATTTAAATCACAATTATAGTAATTTTTTATTGCATGTTTTGGTATTTATTAATAAAAAAATCTTTAACAAATATTACTCTACAAAATAAATCCCATAAATCATCTTGGTGTGGGTGTTTTTAAATTCATGATCACATATTTAAAATTGATAGTTAGAATTAAAAATAGATATATTATCCTTACCTGTGTTTTAAATATCATGTGAACAATAAAAAATAAGGATTAAAACATAGATCTTAAGGCCTTGCTAAGAAGACCTCATTTCTAGTAGAGCCACAGAAAACCATATTATAAGACTCCACACCACAACCTAGGTGCTACACTGTAGGAACCTCATTTCATGAAGAACAACAAAACATATCCTATGACACATTATAATTGAGCTCATATATTATTCCGTAGATACCTCATTTCTATAAGAACAACTCAAATATATGAAACCTTCTACCGTGAAATATCCTTGCTATATAATGTTAACCTTGTCATTATATAGATCATGGAAGGGTGTCATTAAAATGAAATAGGTTTTGTAAGGGTAACTCATAATAAAAGTACACTACATAATGGTAGTTCATAATTCGTAAACCATGTGTAATAGTAAGATAATTCACTGCATAATGGAAAAAGGGAAAATATATTTCTTGTGTAATTGTAGGTTATATTTTCTATATACCACATAAGGGTAAACTGAGTTTGTATATAGTTAGCTAATGAATTCCATGCCCCGTGTAATGGTATAAAATAACTCATGTAAGGGAAAAAGAAAAATTGTTATTCACTATGTAAGGGTAATATAAAATATCATGTAATGGTAATAGAAAGATAACACATGCTACATAATAGTGATATAAAAACTCTTTATATGGAATAAGGGTAACATTAATCTTGTATAAAGGTAAACATAATTTTGTAAGATATGATTAAGGGTACAAATAATGAAACATAAAGGTAAATAAAATTTCATTTTTGTTGTATACAGGTAAAAAAAAATACATATGATTCATTAAGGTAACATCAAAATCTGTGTAAAGATACAACATAAAATATAAAGGTCATGTAAGGTTAATAAAATAGTTACTTAAAGGTCTCAAAAAATATTAAAAACATATATAAGGGTAAATAATAACTTAGGTAATGGTATAGAATAGTTACATAAGGTTAATAAATAGGTTTCAAAATATTCAAAAGGGTAATGAATAACTCATGTAAAGATAGAAAATGCTGACATATAGGTAAAGAGAATTTACCAAAATAATATGTAAGGGTAAATCAAAATAAAAGAAAATTAATTTTTTCATAATAAATAATTATAATTAAAATAATAATAAATGATGATTCATTAAAGAATAATTAAATAAAAAATAATAATTATTAAAATAAATAATAAACCATGTGAGGAATTGAAAAAACCAAAAAAATTATACAATTAAAGAAAAGTAAGGAATTAAAATCAATTTAATCATAGAAAAAAATACTATATAAAAAAAGTAAACTAATTAATATACACATGCGATATAAACAATAGAATACTTAAAACAAAATAAATTAAACATTGAATAACATATGATTAAATTTAAAAATTTAATGCATGTGAGATTTAAATTTAAACAAGAAACACATGTTGATATGTTATACAATTTAAAATAAAATAAATGTGATGTATTGTAAATTTAAAAAAAAACACAAACAATTAATTAAAATCTAACTCCCAAGTTCAAGCACTAAAAATCTGCCACTTTTTATAAATTAAACAACCAAATAATTATTTAAATATTAACATTATTTAAAATACTCTCTCCTATTCTGAAATTTATTAGAAAGTAAAAATATTGTTAAGTCCCCAAAAAAATTATGAACTATAATTTTTAGATGCAAAAATATCCCCCTAAAAATAGAAAAAATTTAAATATAACTTATAATGAATATAAAATTTTAATAGATATAGATAATAGTCATTATAAAACGTCTATTCTTTTCTAGAATATGTTTAAGAAAAAACAATACATTTATTAAGAATAATTGAAAATTTATATCATGTATATAAAAATATTATGGCTCTAACATACGATGCTAAAAACTTCATTTTCTCAATTCTTACAGAATCTAGTTGTTTAGTAAATATGACAACAAATTGTATTTAATTTAGGAAAAAACCTAAAATGATTTTTTCATTATTTATATGGCCCCTCAAGGAATGAAATATAATATCAATATGTTTTGTTTTATAGTTTTGTTGAGGATTTTTGGAAATATAAATTACACAAAAATTTTCATAGAAAATTTTATATTTATCAAATATTATATTAAAATCACATAAATTCTATTTAATCCTTGTATTTGAGAACACAAAATAGTATTAGTATCATACTCATCCTTAGCTGTATATAATGAAACTGATATTTGCTTTCTGTATGTATATAAATTATGTTTTTTCTAAGAAAACAATACATACCTATTGTGCTTTTCCAGTCAACTCCACAACCTCAAAAATTAGATCCCAAATATGATAATAAATCATAAAAATTATTATTTAAATAAAATAAAAAACTTTTAAAAATACATTTTATAAATCTATTAAAACTATTTATAGTATTAAGATATATTTCTTTAGTATTTTAATGAAATATATCCCACAAAAAACTAAAAATATTAATTCTGGTCTTGATACAGAAAAATAAAGTAATCTTTATATCTTCCCTCTTTACTGTATAACATAAAAAGAATTTATAGATTAATTTAAATAAAATTTAATATTTTTACTTATTGGTGTCATAATAGACATTAATTTATCAATAAAAAACCTTTTAATATGTTCTTATTAACAATTTTATTGATTTTAGAAAAAAAAAATTTGGTTTTTTAATTTGTAAGATAGTAAATTTTTTTAATTCTCCTATTAAAGTCATATCAAACACAATATAAATTAATTTATAAAAATAATTAGAAAGTAAATTGTTTTTAGAAAAAAATACTATATCATCAATATATATCTTTATAATCAAAATATAATTTGAGATATGATTTATAAATAAGGTTAGATTAGATTTTCATTTTACAAAATCATTTTCCAAAAAATCATGATATGTTTTTCACACACAACTCTAGGAGAATTCATAATATTCTAAAATGACTTATTACGTTTTAAAAAATGATTTATTTATTTTTTATTTTCAAATTATGGTGGTTCTTTTAAAAAATAATTCCTCTAAAATTATTCCATTTAAAAATAAAATATTTACATTTATTTGAAATAATCTCATATTTGGAAAACAAGTAAACACTAATAAAATTATAATAGCAGCTATCCTAGAAATAGTATGACTAGAATATTAAAATTTAATTCTAAATTCATAATAATAACCTTAACCCACTAGTATTTTATTATTTTTAACTATTTTTTTTAGATTCTTCATATTTATTTGAAAAATCCATTTAGTTCATATTATATGTTTATATTTTGGTAATTCAACAAAATTCCACAATTTGTTTATTTATAATTGATTTATTTATTCATGAACAAAATTATTTTATTTTTAATCATTTAAAAAACTATCATTATTAATAAGAATAAAATCAGTAACAAATGAATAATTGATACAATAATTACAAAACAGATTTCCAAGTTTTTATTCATGATTCTATATTTATTAATTCATTTTCAGGAGGATGATCTTTTTTCGTTTTATATACTTTAAGATAATTTGAAATGAAATTATCCCCCCTAAAATTATGCATTAAAATTTTATTGAACATTAACTTCACCAAAATTGAATTCCATGAATTCATCAATATCTTTATTTAAATTAAAACTATAATTATTATTATTATATTCATTTAATTTAACATGGTAAAACTTTAAAAAAATGTTTTCATATTGTAAAATCTATTAATAACTAGTTTTATATTACCTAAAAATATACCTTCATCACTTTTAGAATAAATCTTGTCTGAATTATATTTTTTATTCAAAATAAAGACTTTTATAGAAAACACATTAAAATATACAATATTAAGTTTAAAACATTTGAACAATTAATGTGATGTTTTATTTAGAAATGGTCTAATATAAACTATATTTAAAACATAAAAAGATTAATTAATATATTTTTTCAAAATATATTTAGGCATATTAAAATAATTTAGTATCAATCTAACTGTTTCTTCTACTGAATTGGTAAGGAATCATCCTTAAACATTACATAATGAAGTGTATTTAGACTATAATTCACTTCCTTTACTTTCCAAAGACATTTTAGCCATATAATGTTATAGATTTAGGTAAAAATGGTAACATAAAAAACCAATAAATTTAAAGGTGGGAACATATATTAAGTACCCATTTTTCCCACAATATAAAACCTTTAAAATAAAAAAATATTTTCTTTTTATGAAAAATATGAATGACTTTCAAAATGGATTCTTATTTTACTTTAACCATCTTCAAACCCTGTGGAAAACATTTAAAAAACATGGTTTAAGAAAAAATAAGTTTAGTAAAGGAATAAAATAAATAATTAAACCACAAGACTTTAAATAATTATAATATTTTTTCCTTTTCAAAGTAAATATTTACCTAAAAATAAAACCATTTTCTTCCAAATAAATCATATTATTTATCAAAAAAAATTCACAAAACATCTCATTATAAATAATAAAGGAAAAAATAAGACCATTATATTTTCTTTTAAAATTTAAAAATCACATGATTGCTTTTCACAATGTTAAACTTTTCACTATTATATAGGGGAAAACCGTCATAGATAAATTTAGAGTGACAATTATATCTACTTAGGGAATACCATCATATTTAACTTTTGAAAATTTACATAGATTAACCTTTGCAACTACTAATAGATTAACCATCACTATTAATCTTGTAATAACCATCATATTATATTAAATTATCTCATAGGATAACCAAATATGTTAACTCCATCACATATTAAGAATAATAATAATGTCAAATTTTATAAACAATTCATTAGAGGTATATTAAATACCCACCCATATTTGGATTGTAATTGAGCCATCCATAATTATACAAAATATTCAAAAACCATATCATGATACATAAAAATATTTAGTATAAAAACTTTTTTTGAGGAAAATTACTTTTCCAATTTGTAATAACTTATTTAAAAATACGTTTAATTTTAAAAGAAAACATTTTATTTGAAGGGAACATTATATACATATTAATAAATCCTAAAAAACAAATATTAGTCCTCATGAATGTAAAATATCATCATGTCATATAGGGTAAAAATAATTCCTTACGTAGTTTTTTCGAAATATAAAAAGTACCATATATGAAAAATAGAAAAAACAACATTACTTTGAAACCATTTGGTAGAAAGTGAAACATAGGTAAAAATGAATTTAAAAAATCATAGGAGAATAGTAAAAAAAATTAAATATTTTTTAGAAAATATGGATATAAAATAAAAATTTATTTTTAAGGGAATGTTTAAAAATGATTTATAAAGGAAACCCCCTTACCTCAGTTCTGGAAGGTCACATATATTCTCTGTCTTCCTAAATAATAAAATTATGTTAATTTTATACTTGTTTAGGGACCTTTTGAATATTCATTATTCCTTTATTTTTTTTAATACCATAATATATGAAATTATTTAATTAATTAAGTTCAATTTTGGGATATTTATTATATTTGGCTCATATGTCAAAAATTAATTGGTAGGTTTACTATGATGAAATATGTAATTATTCCTTCATATGAATAATAAATATTGTAATGGGAAAACCTTAAATAATACATATCCTAGAGTTTTTGAACTAGAATTCACATTATAGGATCATTTTAGTTTCTAGTTTTAGATAATTAGGAAAAGATCTTACAAAGTAAACCCATACATTGTATGTGGACAATAATACTGAGTATCAATTTTTTCCACAATATCAATCTCTTTAAAAAAATAAATTATTCTTATAAATTTTTTTCACAATTATCCCCCATGATCTCATCCTGTTCTTTATTCACCATTAAATCTTATAACATAAATTTTAAAAAACTTCGGGTTAGCACAAAATCTCAGTAAGAGATATAAAAATAAAGGAAACTGTTAGTTCAGTAAAAACATGAAAAATCATATAATGTTTTACTTTATTTTCAATGTTATTTAAGAATATATAACATTTTTACATGAAATAAAAAGAAACATTTTAATCAAATAAAATCCATAAATCCCATATCATGTATTTAAAAAAATTTAGGTTATGTAGAGCATTATATTCATAAAACCATTTTGAAAACTATTTCAATTTGAATAACCATATGACAGACATCCATTTAATATATTACAGGTATACCTGTTGCTATCTTGACCAACCCATGTTAATATGTAATATTATTTCCTGGTGCTATATAGGGCACCCCATGTTCAGCTATAACGGGCTTTCCAAGTGATATTTGGGCCACCTCATGTAAAGGTATAACATGATTTCCCGGTGCTATCTGTGCCACCCCATGTATAAGTTGTAACAGGATCACCCATTTAATTTAATTATCATGTACTATTTCATTAATAAAACAATTTCATCATAAAAACCATTGAAAAAAATATTTTAATCCTAAATGGAAACACTTTTGGATAAAAATGTCATTTTCCTTTAATAACCCAATTTCAATAAAAAACACCATATTCCTTGAAAAATAATTTTAAATACCAATATACCAAAAAAATATAAAGATTATTTTTCATTTAATGATATAAGTAATATTTTAAAGGAATACATCAATAAAATAATAGCAACATCGGAGGAAAATTCATTATCGTCATGAGCGTTAGGAATATAACATTCCTTTTTGTTGTTTTTCAAAAAAATTCATATAAAAACACATAAAATGATTCCTAAAAAATAAATAAATAAAATAATATAAATAAAGTGTCATTTATAATAATTTTATATCCATATAAATAAATATGTAAAATAATATCATGAATATTGACGTGGAGAAAAATATTTAATAATTAAATATTTAAACATTCATGGTGTCTTATATGGCTTTGAACATTTAAATCATAACATACATGAAAACTTTTTTAAAAAAACATTATATTAATTTATTATAGATAAAATATTTTTTTGAAATTTCATTGTAGCTGTATATACACCTTATAAAATATTAAAGGCGCATATCATCAATAAATGCCTCAAGAAAAGGAGATTGAGATGAAATCTCTTACTTTGAGTCCGGATCATCACATACAATATCTGTATTCATAAATAATAAACATAAGTTTATTATTTACATGATTTATAACATTTTTTATGTTTATTATTCCTTTTATATAACTTATTATCATGTTATATCAATTACTTAATTATTTAAATTCATGTCATGTATTTTGATTATATTCAGTACTTGAGTCCAAAGTGAATAAGGTGTTATGTCAATAGTTTTAGTGGTAGTTAGTACATCATATAAAGAATAATATTCATGATATTTTTACAATATTTTTACATCAATTATACTAATAATAAAACCATTATGTATGGCTAAGGAAAATGAACTACATTATAATCATGGAGACGGTAGGTTGTACGTATGCATGAGTCACATTTTTATTTTTCAATGGTCATTATGGAAAGAAAGTAATTATTATTTTATATTTCCAAAATGATAATTATATAAAAAATATAAAATTTATAATTAAAATATACTTATATATATCACCCTTGTAATGTGGTGATGAAAAATGAACCACATCTCTTTTTGGATGTGATGGTTCACAAGTACACACAAACAACATTATCATATTTTTGTGTGTGGAAAAGTATGAATGTAAATGACATATTTTTCTTTAATAATTATAAATATCTCATTAATATCATTTATAAACATTAATTATATAATTATAACTAGTATCTAGAAATAGTGATGAAGAATGAATTATATCGGTTCGTGAGGTGGTAGTCTATCATACACAAGAACAAATAATTCATTTCCATTTGATGAAATCAGAGATGTATTTGAGTGATGATATTAAGATAATAAAATCTCATTATATTTAGGGTAATGGAGTTATTATTTCATTATGGTTGAATAACATTTGAAGGAATTGGAAGAAGAAATAAAATAGAAACACTTAATTAAAAACGACACCTCTTCCTCAGACGATCCCCTTTGATTAACCCCTTAAAAACTATAATGAGGGTGTTATACCTTATATAAGTCCTATAAAATATGGGGAGGTATTATATTAAAGTATTTGGGTAGAGGTTTCCCTAACCAAATTGTTTTTAAAGTGTGCTTATTAGAGAATAATGAGTTCCATTTTATATGAGAGGGGAGAGGCTCTCTTGGAATTCTTAAAAATATTAAAATATAATAAGGATATTATTGATCCAAATAATTAAAAATGACCTAAAAATGAATAGGGAAATAAATTTTAAACCATAAATTATCAAATTTGTGATTATTTATCATTTTTATGATTTTTAAATAATTAAATAATATATTAATTCAATAAAATATCATTGTTATCAAATTTAATACTATTTATTTATTTTGACTTCAAATACATCAAAAAAGTGTGAATTTTAATATAATGATATAAAACATCTATAATATATCTTATAGTCCTATAAAAATTGTTATAAAAATCAAATGATCCAAAATATATAAAAATTAATATTATTAAAATCAATTATTTTATTTTTCTGATAATTAAATAGATAATATTTTACCATTGAATAAGTTTTTAAGGTAATTATATAATTTCTAAAATAAATATTAATCTCTATAATGAAAATAATTTTATTTATACCAATATACACATTTATATTCGTTCCTAGATTAATTCTATCCCTATTTGGATACATAAAATATATTAAATACAAAGAGAGTGACATTTTGTAACTATCATTGAATTAAATAATATATAATTTATTTTCATGTAAAAGTTTAAATTAAACAACTAAAATTTGATATTTATGTAATAAGGGTATATTAATATTCATAAAGATTTTTTATACATGTTTATGTCACATTTGTATATTTATATTTTGGTTTTAACCCTTATTTAAACCATTTAACTCTTACCATGACAACTTGTATTTTTACACTTTAAAGGTTAATATAATTACAATAAAATACTAAAAGAACCATAAATGAGTCATGGATGAAATTTTAATACATATAAAAATAAAATTTCCAAATTTTATATTTTTACATATTTTTATCATTTAATAAAATATTATTTATATTAAAATATCATTAATGTTAATTTTGACACTATTCATTATTTTGCCTTATAATAAAATAAAAACAACAAGATAAATTATAACCAATACTTATATAACATCAAGAATATGTCCAATAAATAAAAACCATGTATGAAATTAAATTCAAAAAATGATAATTATTTTAATATTTTTAATATCATTTATATGATTTGTACATTCATTATAAATTACTACATTATCGTTTTATCACTATTTAAGGTAATTATTTTATCACTAAAAATTATAAATAAATTACCATGACATATATAACAATTTTATATTTCATAAAATTATTTATTGGTAAACATATCCCTAATATAACTCCATATTAAAAATATGTCTTAGGTTAAAAATAAAAGTATGACCAAATTGACTTTCCATTTAAAATAATATTATATAGGTTATAGTCTCATACAAAAGGGCATAAATGGTATCATAACTTATCAATTAATTCCTAGGGATGAAAAATACTCATCCAATAGAATTATTACAAGTGTTAGGGAAATTTTTTAATATTTATAATATTATTTTAACCCTTAACTAACTGATTTACCCTTAACCGTGAGAATATTTTTTTTACTAAAGTTATTTCTCATATTATACAAAAATAAAAAAGAACCAAGTTAAAAAATTTAGACCTTATGATTACAAATTTGGAATTGATTTTTCAAAATTAAAAACAAATAATTTTAAAAATTAATTTAAAATCAATCCCATTGACAGAATGAGAAAATGAGTTTTTCATGTTAAAACATTCAAAATTTTACAATGTTTGTAAATAAAATTCCAATATAAAATTGATTCTAATGACCTAAATGAGGTTAAATAACAAAAACATGATCTAATTATATTTTAAATCCATTCTAAAATATAATTTATCACTATAAATAAATTTGATAAAAAAGTTGTTTCCAATTAAAATGCATTATTTTTCCAATATTCATCAAAACATGATAATTATCATATAACTACCAAAAATTCAACCAGATTAAATTTTAATACAATAATTTCAAATAAAAAGTTTAATTTTTAAAATATAAAGTATAAATGTTTCAAAAAATATTTTTATAACTAGTGCACCATCAAAAGGCAACAAAACTGCCTTTTTTTAGAAATATTTTTTTTATGAATAAAAATAGGATTTATTATTATATCATGTATAAAAAATATATAAGATGAATGTTAATAATTATATTGATATATATATATATATATATTCCATCAATAATATTCAAGTGTGTTTTTTATTTATTATCATGAAATACACTTGTGCATATTTAAATATTTTTTTAGAAAAACATTTCCCTTTAATAACTTGAGATGTTACATTCTCCATCCTTTAATAAATTACGTCCTCAAAATCTGAACTCAGGATCAAACACTAGATGTTTTACTTTTCAAAATATCTTTATTGGGATTCAATATTGGAAAAAGGATTAATAAAACATACACTTTTAAAAATATAAAAGAAAGAATGACAGTCACCAAAGATAACATGTGTTAGGGATCCATCTAGTAAAACTTGACCTCTTGAGTTTCATCATTTAATAAAATTACACCACAAATTCATTTTTTTCTCTATACAATGTGTATTTGAGATGAATTTTCATAACCCTGGCATTATAATCAACTTCATTGAATCACTAAATCCATAGAGGGATGGAAATATACTCCTTATATATGTAGATATTAACCAAAACCAAAATAGTTATGACAATATAATATAATTAGCCCAAAAATACCTTTATATGATGAAAAACTACTTTAATCTCCAAAATTCCATAGTGAAACCAAGAGTTAAACATAGACCATTAAAAAATTGTCCTTAAAATTCCTCAAAATAATCTAGACTAACAATGAAAGAAAAAATACAAAAGGATTTGATAACGTAGTCTTCCACGATATATTTTAACATTTATCTCCAAATAACATCAATCAATCTTAATTTATCACACCAAAAATTAATTTCCCTCATCACATATTATCCAAGATAGTTTAATCGTTTTTTAAATAACCATAAAATCATAGTTTCTTCTAAAAGAGAATTCAATATTTACTTATCCAATAAAATCCCATTTATTCAATTTACCTCAATCAAAAAGGGTTCTAAAATTATTAAACATATTCTAAAAACACATTAATCACTTAATCACAAATTCATTTGCAAATCCTACAGTTTTATTTTCAACAAAAAATATTTTCCACAACAAACTTATTAATCATCCAAAAAATATTTCAAATAGACAAAAAAATTCATACTAACCAAGACTTCGAAAAGGCCATCGGTACGAGATGCACCCTTATCACCCTTCAGTTGTGGGTTCGATTCCTATGTCCTTGGAAGACATGATGGGTTTCCACTCATAATACAAGTTGTCCTTTTTTCTAAAACTATATTAATACAATAATTATTTAAATCTAGAAATTTTAGAAATATCCTCATAAATAACCTAGATATGTTTAAACCAGAAAGGTTGTCTAATTTTTCATCCCCAAATGTAATAACTCATAATTACCTAAAAAATTATTATCTCCAAAAATATTATTAGTCACCTTTAAATTTAATAAATTAAATAATAAAATAGTATTTATATTTAAATACACACATGATCAACCTTAAAATTATAAACCCATGATGATATCCATAACTCTTAAAAATACATCTTAATCTCCAAAGTTATATAAACCATCCATTGATACCAAATATAAGGACCCAAACATAAGCATTACACATCCTAGTGTTATTGAACTATAATTTATAATCAAGTATCTTTTCATTTTAGAGTTTTAGATAATTATAATAAACTCTTAAAATGTAAATCTATACATTGCAAGTGGACACTTATAATTAGTATCCATTTTTTTCAACAATTATAAACTCTTTAAAATAAAAAATGATTTATCTTTATGAAATATATTCAAAATTATCCCCTTGATCTTATCCTTTTCTCTATTCCTCATTAAACTTAGTAAAATACATGTTAAAAAACACGGGTTGATCACAAAAGCACAATAAGGGATATAAAAAGAAAGTAAAATGGTAGTTTAGTAAAGCCTTGAAAACTCAAATAAGGTTTACCTTTATCTTCAAATTTATTTAAGAATATAAAAAACAATTACATGAAAAAAACATACATTTTAATCAAATAAAATCATAAAATCCAATATCATGTAATTAAAACTTTTTTTAGTGACTTAGTGCATCATATACACAAAACCTTTTTAAAACTCTTTCAATTGAAATAACCATAAGGACAACATCCAATTGAGATATTATAAGATTATAAGGTTCTATTTGGGACACCCCATTTTAAGATATAATGGTATTTGCTGGTACTATTTGGGCCACCCCATGTTAATCAATAACTGAATTTCCCAGTGCAATCTGGGCCACCTCATGTTAAGCTGCAACGAGATTCCCTAGTGCCATAGAAGCCACCCCATGTTAAGCTATAAGAGGATTTCTTGGTGATATATAGGAAAACCAATGTATAAGTGGTATAAATCTCACTTATTTCCTAAAATTATCAAGTAACACATCATAAAAAAACTTTCACCATAAACCCTTTGAATTATTTTTAATCCCATATGAAAACAATTTCAGATAAAAATACCCTTTTCTTTCAAGAACCAATTTTCAATTCCAAAACACCCTTTTCCTTGAAAATCCATTTTCAATAGAAAAATACCCTAAATGATAAATATATGTTTTAATTTTAGGATACCTGGAATCTTGTAAAGGAATATAAAAATGAAATAATGTCCACAATGGTGGAAAATTCATTATCACCATGGGCATTAAGAATAGAACATTCCTCTTTGGGGTTTGTCAAAACGTTCCATATGAAAACGCATAAAAATATTACTTTTTGAAAACCTATGAATGAAATTAAATATAGACATAAAATTTCCATTATAATTATTCTATATTTAAATAAACCTGTAATATAATATCAATAATATTGACATGGAGAAAAATATTTTTTAATTAAATCTTTAAACATTCAAGGTGTCCCATACCACTTTGAACATTTAAATAATAATATAAATGAAATAATAAATTTAACAAAACATTAAATAACATGAGTATTTATAAAATGTGGATTTTCATTTTCATAGTATCTGTATATACACTTTATAAAATAATAAATGTGCATAAAATCAAGAAATCCCTCAATGAAAGGAGACTGAGATAAAATCCATTACCTTTATTCCTATTCCTCACATACAATATTTATCATCCTAAAATAATATTCATGAAATTTTTATAATATTTATAAATACATTATAATTTTTAATCAAGCCATCATTTATGGTTATGAAAAATAAACTACGTTATAACCATGGAGACGGTAGGCCATATGTACACATGAGTAACATTTTCATTTTTCATTTGGTCATTATAGAAAGAAAGAAATTATTATTTTATAATTCAAAAATGATAATAATATCATAAATTTAAAATTAATAATTTAAATATACTTATATATATATATCATCCATGGGATTTGGTGATGAAAAATGAATCACATCACTTTTTGGAGGTGATAGTTTACATGTACGCACGAATGAGATTATCATTTTTATGTGTATGCATAGGTATAAATGTAAATGATATAATATTATTTCATAATGATAAATATTTCATTAATATCATATATAAACATTAACTCAATAATTATAACCATTCTTTAGAGATGCTGATGAAAAATGAATTATATCAGTTCATGAGGTTGTAGTCCTCCGTATAGAAGAACGAATAATTAATTTCCCATTTGATGAAATTGGAGATGCATTTAGTTGACTATATTAAGATAATAGTGTATCAGTGTATTTAGGATATTGAAGCTATTATTTAATAATTATTTATGAATTTTTAGGGATTTTGAAGAATAAATTAAATAGAAACACTTAATTAAAAATGATACCTCTTCCTCAGACGATATCCATTGATTAACACCTTACCACCTCTAAGGAGGGTGGTTTACCAAAAATAAGGCCATTAGAATGTGAATATTTATTATAGGAAGTTTTTTTTACAGATATTGGTTGAAACAAATAGGTTTTTATGTGTGAATAAAAGAGAATAATGGATATTCTTTTATAAGAGAGGGGAGGGGCACTTCTGAAATTCTTGAAAGTATTAAAATATATTAAGACTATTATAGAGGTAGAGACTTAATATTTGATTATTAATGGATGTTTTAAGATATTTTAGACTATATACTATCCCCTTTTTGATTATTTAACATTTTATTGATTTTGTAAAAATTTATTAATATATTAATTCAATAAAATATCATTATTGTCAAATTTGACAACATTCATTTAATTTAGATTAACAAACATCAAGAAAAAATGGGAAATAAAATATAATTCTTTAAAAAATATATAATATATCTTATTGATCTATAAAATTATTTAGACACATCAAATAATCCAATATATTTCAAAATTATTATTATTATATTAAATTATTTTGTTTTCTTGTTAATTAAATAGATACTGTTTTAGCATTTATAAATATTTTAAGAAAATTATATAATTTCTAAAAATTACAAATAAAAATATATAATAATAAATTTAATTAAATAAATATTTCCATTTATATTCATTCATACCTTGAGTTTTTTCTAATGTGGAAACATAAAAGATATGAAATACAAAGACAATGACATTTTTTAATTATCTTTGAATTAAATAATATATAAGTTATTTTAATGGAACTGTGTCTATAAAACAACAAAAAATTGATCTCAATTTGATTAGGGTTGAATAATATTCATAGTCTATTTTTTAGACATGTTTAGGTCACATTATTACTCTTATATTTTGGTTTTAACCCTTATTTAAACCCATTAACTCTTACCATGCCAACATGTGTTTTTTCACTTTGAAGGTTAATATAGTCACTATAAAATGCCAAAAAAACAAAAAATGAGTCATTGATGAAATTTTAGTCCTTATACCAATAATTAGGGAGAATTTTATATTTTATGATATTTTATGTCATTTAATAAAATATAATTTATTATAAAAATTCATTAATATTAATTTTGACACTATTCGTTATTTTGTCTTATAAAAAATACAAAAAACAAGTTAAATTCAAAAAATTACCTCTAAAACATCACTAACGTGTCAATTCCATCAATAATTTTTTTTATGATATTAATTATCTCAAATTATATTAATATTAAAAAAAAAATATCATTTATTTGATTTTTCAATTCATCAAAAAACTACTACATCATCGTTATCTCACTAATTAAGATAATTATTTTATCACTAAAAATTATAAATAAATTACCATTATGTAGATAAATATTTTATCTTTAAGAATAATATTTATTGTAATGTATCGGAAATTTCATATAATTTTTTTAATTATAAAGAATTATCTCGAGACTACGAAATCTGACGGTGCGTGATTTCGTGTCCCGGATTGCCTGGAATGATCTGCCGAAGTTTTGTTAAGCTTTAATTAGCACACATAAGCATTTTTCCTAAAAAAAGTTGAATAAATCTTAAATGGTTACTCAGATCATAAATCTGAGGGCACTTTTGCACTCAGGATGACGGGTTTACCCTAGGCGTGACTTATGTTTAGTTTGTGCGAGTCTCCTGTGAGAAAACCAAAAAATAGAATAATAGTAAATAAAATAATTAAAAAAGTTATTTTATTTTATAAATTCTTATAAATCACAAATAGTAACTTGTATTAAAAATCTGAGACCACCGCTGAACTCGTGAGGTTATTCTTTCTATAGGAATATACTAACATTGGTCAGTGTAATCCACTAGTGAAAGTTAGTTTTTGGTCGTAAATAAAATTATTAAGTGAAATTATTTTATTGTAAAATTTACAAATTTTAAATTGTAACTTAGATTAGAAATATGAGAGTATGGTTGGGTTCGTTGGGGAATGTTTCACTTTAATAGAGCCTAACCTCGACTGGCGTGGGTTGAGGGTGACTGTTAATAATTTTCCAAACTTTTTTTTAGGTACGTTCAGTAAACGTATGAGTGGTGTTTTCTAACTTTTGATCCATTGCTTGGATTAAAAATCGAAGGGAACCATTGAATCTGTAGCGCCATGATTCGATTAAGATAGGCATAACTTCGACCGTAGTAGGTCGGGTGAAAATTTTATTTTTGTTGACTTTTGAAAGATTTATAAAATAACATGTTTTGTTATTTTATTTTTTTCTTTCCTCCAATGGATGAATGACGCTGGCGGGACTAGTGACATGTCAAGCCAATAAATGGTTTGACTCTTCTTTTCCTGTAACCACACCATTGGGAATTCAGGAGGTTCATTAATAAAATGAACCTCATTATTTCCTCGAGCATCGCACACTCCTTCTCCTCTCTTATTTATATGGAGGTCGGGAATGGGTGTAGGCATGGCTTCACCAAGCGACGAAGCCCTGACAAAGTACCACGACACCAACTATCTAGAGGTCAAGACTCATTCCAACAAGGAGTGACGAGTGCCACTGAGTCACGAACCGATGATAATGATGAAGTAAGTTCCATCGAACATCATCAGCGGACATCTCTTCCAGGTATGGGGTTAAATTCATTTACTTCAAATTATTTTCCTCTTCTCCTTTCTTTAATAACATGAAGAATATGGGTGAACCGACTAACGGGTTGACCCGTGGTTCATTCGCCTTTGTGGGAGGTTATTGCAGGGAATCTTGTGGGGTTAATACTGTGTTCAAAACAACAGTTTATTGAACTCCCTTAGTATCCTCCATATTACGAGCTAATGTAGAGGGTGCAGACCTAACAAACCCAACATGAACCCTCCGCTCTATTGCTTTCCTTGTTCCCCCTTTGAAGATCATGAGCATGACAACGCACACCACAAGAGGAGGGTCGTAGATTGTCATCCATGACGAACGGAGGAGGCGACCGACAAGATGGCCAACTGCGGGAAGGAAGGAGGCGTGACCGCTACGTCCCTGATGAACGGAAGCTGCGGATGAAGCCGCGGTGAAGGTCGCACTCGCCTCTGGTGGGTTCCATGGTGACCAAGTGGTGCCCACATGGTGTCACCGCATCACCAAACAAATGGCCTTCGGGACGTTTGGGAATCCAGGTGACTAGGTGGTTACGCCCCACACATCGGATCGAGCCAGGCCGCCTCCCTCAAGCAAGGCCACTGCTCTCACACAGGGCCGCAGCCCTCGCACTGGGCCGCCTCCCTCATCCCAGGCCTCTACACTTAGCCCGGGCCGCCACCCTTTAACCGGGCCACCGCCCATGAACTGGGCCGCCACCATCGGAGTGGGCCGCCATCCTAGGAGTGGGCCGCCGCTCTATGAGCGGGCTGCCGCCCTCAGACCGGGTCGTCGCCCCAACGTGCCGCTGCCCCACGTGGGCAACTATATTATGGCTGGGCCACCCTTACGGGAATCCCCTATTGTGGTCCAAACCAGAAGTCGGCCCAGTGGTCCGAGTCCACCCCAGCCCAGCCCAGACCGAGTCGGTCCAACCAGGTTGGACCGGACCCGGGCCCAACGGGACCCAGAAACACTTAAATGGGCATATCTTGAGAACCAAATATTTTTTTGACAATCCATCTGTAGTGTTGGGAAACTTGGATCTAGAAGGTACTTTTGGTATACTCCACTCGAGTTTTGGAGAAAGTTGGAGTATGGCCGGGTTGGATCGAACCTGAATCTAACCGGTCCCTTAGAGCTAAAACGCTTATAACTCACAGACAGAGCATCCGATTGACACTCCGTCTATTGCATTGAACCCCTTAAAACATGTAAGTCCTTTGGGTTACTCATTTTTGGAGCTTAGTGGGGGTTAAGGTATGACTGATATCTCAAGGGGAAGATTCTATAGAACTTGAGAACACTGGGTGCGAGGAAACCTGTGGCAGTCTGCAACGTGAAGAAATAACATAGATCATATGTGGGTCAGTGTCTATCAATCCTTTGCGGGTCAGATCATGTGTGGGTCAGCGCTCAGCGATTCTATGTGGGTCAACGCATACCGATCCTGTGTGGGTCAGATCCCGTGTGGGTCAATGCATACAAATCCTGTGTGGGTCAGATCCTGTGTGGGTCAATGGGGTTTAGTTACCTATCGATCCTATGTAGGTCAATGGGGGTTGGTTACCAATAAATTTTGTGTGGGTTAGCAAAAGTGTTTTATAAAATAATAGGATGATCTAATTTATGACTAATCTTTAGTACTTTTTCACTTAAGTTATACCTAATTGTGAGTTGATTCTTTTACCTGTGTGGTACTTCAATCTTTGAGGTGTTACCTGTGTGGTACTTCTATCTTTGCGGTGTTACCTGTGTGGTAATTCTATCATCATGGTGTTACTTGTATTGAAATTCTAGCTTCGTGGTGTTACCTATGTGGTACTTATACCTTTGTGGTATCGTCTTCATGGTGTTACCTATGTGGTACTTCTATCTTTGTGGTGTTACCTGTGTGGTACTTCTATCTCTTTGGTGTTACTTGTGTGGTACTTCTACCTTTGTAGTATTAGCTTTGTGGTGTTACCCATGTGGTACTTATATCTTCATGGTGATACCTGTGTGGTACTTCTATCTTTGTGGTGTTACCTGTGTCATACTTATACCTTTGTGGTATTGTCTTCGAGGTGTTACCTATGTGGTACTTCTATCTTTGTAGTGTTACTCGTGTGGTACTTCTACCTTTGTGGAGTTACATTCGTGGTGTTATCTTCGTGGTGTTACCTGTGTGGTACTTTTACCTTCGTGGTGTTACCTATGTGGTGTCCTTTACTCATGTATGAGATGAGTATATCTTGATTACTTAGGTATATTTATGGGAATATTCCTAAGTAGAGTTGATGTCTTTCTTTGTAGTTTTTCCTTTGTGGAACTGTAGGAGACCTATGGGGGTCTTGGGGTTCCTATTGAGTATTGATATACTCACCCTTGCACAAGATTCGCCTACACCTTGTTGTTTCTGATGAAGATGACTTGCAGCGTTGATCTTGGCTGAGGGAGCTAGGACTGGATGATGCTCAGAGGTGGACCATTTGACATGATGTGATGTGGAGACGACTGACGGACATGGAGTGCTGAGGAGGTGATCTGTACCTACCCTACCGGTAAGAACCTCGTAGGATGACCGAATAACTATTTTCTTTTCTCTTTCAGTTGTATTTTACTTCCAGTCATACTTGTACTTTTACAGTTGGGCTGGTATTCCGGCCCATTTTTACTTTTAGTACTATCTTACTATAGTAGTTTAATTTGTGGTGGCATATTATTGCATTCTAGTCTGTGTGGTTGCTTCTTGTTTTGTTCTTGGACTGTGTGTCTATACAGGTAAAAAAGTAAATGCCTTCCTGTTTAAGGGATATGATTTTTTGGTGCTAGTCACCAGCCCCTGGCCTATAGAAGGCGGGCTTGGGGTAGTGACAACATGGGCCCCGAGGGACGGGTCATGACAAAGTGGTATTAGTGGAGTTCGGTTCTACTAAAGAACTATGACTCTGATAGTTTTTGTGTGGAAATAGTGTTAAGTGTTATGTGTGTGGTTTTTAGTTCGGGGAGTCCAATATTGGTGTGACGACAGATGTATCTATACACCAGGACCCTGAAATCTGATTTTTGACTCAACGCACAAAAACACTAATTGCGTGTGTTTTTTGAAATGTTTTTATTTTGATTTCTTTGGAGTCATCTCACCAGGTATAACTTAATGAACATGGCACACCTGTTCTTTATCAGGATGCCACCACAAATTCTGCCCCCAGGTTTCCCGAGAGAGTACTTGATGATGGGACACTGAGTGATGAGGCTCTTGTGCAAGGCCCTCTTACTGCGTTGGCACCTTCGGGTGGTATACCAGTAGAACCAACACCCATTGGGCAGCAGTTACAGCCAACTGATCATGCTTGATTCTTCCATCCCTACCATCGTGGTAGAATGAGTTTTTAGTTTTTAGTTCTCAAAAAAATTCTTACGACAACAAGAGACATAGACCTTTTGTGCTCCAAAAGGGGGGACCACGTTTTCTTGCGAGTCTCCCCTCGATGGGGAATACAGAGATTTGGCCAAGGTGAAAAGTTATCCCCAAGGTTTATCAGACCATTTCTGATACTTCAGAGAATTGGAGAGGTGGAATACCACTTGAAACTACCACCACAGTTGGAGTGGGTTCATGACGTCTTCCACGTATCCCAGCCGAGGAGATACATGCATGACTCTTCTCAATTCTTCGACCATGGCGAGCTGGACTTAGACGATGGGGTAACATTTACGGAGGTTCCAGTAGAGATTGAGGATCTACAGGAGCTGTTCCTTTTTAAGTGGTTGATACCTTTGGTGCACGTTCACTAGCTGCACAAGAACATCCTGGATAGAACATAGGAGCGGGAGGCTCAGATCCATGCTCAGTACCACCATTTGTTTCCTTAGTATATGTTGTGGCTTTCAGGGATTTAAATTCCTAAGGTGGGGAGAATGTATTGCCCCAAAAATTACGTATTTTTTTAATTATATAGAATTATTTCAATACTATGAAATCTGACGGTGCACGATTCTGAGGCCCGGAGTGCCCCGAATGATCCGTCGAAGTTTTGTTAAACTTTAATTAGTGCTCATGAGCAGTTTTCCTAAAAAAGTTGAATAACTCTTAAAAGGTTAATCGAATAAGAAATAAGACGGAACCATTGTGCTCAGGATGGAAGGTTTACCCTAGGTATTACTTAAGTTTAGTCAGCGATGGCCTCCTATGAGAAAACCCGAAAATGGCATAACGATAAGTAAAATAATTAAATAAAGATATTTTATTTTTTAAATGCTTATAAATCACAAACGGTAACTCAAATTAAAAATATGAGACCACCGCTAAACTCTTGAGGGTATTATTTATTTTGTAAGATACTAACATTAGCTGGCACAAGCCACCAGTGAAAGTTAGTTTTTAGTTGTAAATAAAATAATTAAATGAAAATTATTTTATAGTAAAATTAATAAATTTTAAATAGTAAATCGAATTAGAAATCTGAGCGTACCGTTGGGTTAATTGGGGAATTTTTCAATTAGGAAGAGCCTAACCTTGACTGGTGTGGGTTGAGAGTGATTTTTAATAATTTTCTGAACTTTTTTTTCGGTACATTCGGTAAACGTGGGAGCAGTGTTTTATAACTTTTGAACCATTGCTCAGATTAAAAATCTGAGGGCATCGTTGAATATAAAATGCCAAGATTCGCTTAAGGGAGGCATAACATCGACCGTAGTAGGTTAGGTGAAAAATTTATTTTTGTGGACTTTTGAATGATTAATAAAATAATATATTTTGTTATTTTATTTTCTTTCTTTTCTCCAATGGATGAATGACATTGGTGGGACCGACAACGCGTTAAGACAATAAATGGCTTGACTATTCTTTTCCAATAACTACACCGTTGGGAATTTTGGAGGTTCATTAATTAAATGAACCTCATTAATTCCCCGAGTGTTGCACACTCCTTATCCTCTTATATTTATATGGAGATGTGGGAGTGGTGTTGGCACAGATTCACCAAGGGAGGAAGCCCTGACAAAGTACCATGACACCAACCACATAGAGGATGAGACTGGTTCCAATGAGCAGTGACGAGCGCCACCGAGTCACAAACCAATGACAAGGATAAAGGAGGTTACATCGACAGTTGTTCATGGATGTCTCTTCCAGGTTGGGGGTTAAATTAATTTATGAATTAAAATAATTTTCCTCTTCTCTGTTCTTGAATAACACAAAGAACACAGGTCAAATGACTAATGAGTTGACCAGCGATTCATTCATCTTTGCGGAAGGTTATTGTGGGGAATCTTGTTGGGTTAATATTATGTTAAATACAATTTTTTATTGAACTCTATTAATATCCTCCATATTACAAGATAATGCGGAGGGTGTGAGCCTAATGAACCCAGCTCGAACCCTCTGCTATCTTTCTTTCCTTGAACCACCTCAGAAGACTGCGAGCACATCAGTGCACGCCTCTAGAGGGAGACTATGGCTCATCAGCTGTGATGAATGGAAGAGGCAGCTGAGATAACGGCTGGGTGTGGGAAGGAAGGCAATGCAATCTCCACGCCACCGACGAACGGATACAGTGACCAAAGCCACGGCGGAGGCCAAACCTGCCTCTGGTGGGTTCCGTGGTGACCGAGTAGTGCCCACACACTGCCTCCACCTCACCAACTGAACGACATCCAGGCTGTTCGGGAATATGAGTGACCAGGGGGTTACACAACTCGCGTCGAATCGAGCCAGGCCGCCGCCCTCGAGCCTGACTGCTGCCATAGATCCGGGCTGCCGCCCTCGCATCGGGTCTCTGCCCTCGGACCGGGCTGCCGCCCTCGGAACGGGTCACTGGCCATGCATTCGTTCGGCCTAGAGGGGCACCACTCTAGTGGCCCACCGCCCCCATCACTTTCATAGACTAAGCGGCCAACCGAGAGGCTGATCGAGTCGCCACCCTAGCCGACCACTACCCCACGTGGGACAGCCCCCCCCCCCCCATCCGGGCCACTTTATTCTGGTCGGGCTGCCCATACGGGCCGCCCTATTCTGGCTAGGCTTCCCTTGCAGGCCACCCCTCTTCCGGGATGGATCACACATCGACCCAACAGGCCAAGTCCACCCTAGCTCAGTGGGCTGAGTCCACCCCAGCCTAGCCCAGACCGAGTTGGGCTGAGTCGGTCCGACCGGGTCGGACCAGACCCGGGCCCAACCAGACCCAGAATCACTTAAAGGCGCATATCTTGAGAACCAGATGTCTATTTAATGAACCGTATGCAGCATTGGGATCCTTGGGTTGAGATATAAATTTTGGTATACTCCACTTGAGTTTTGGAGAATGTTGGAGTACGCCTCGGTTGGATCAAACCCAAATCTGACGGGGCCCTCGGAGCCAAAATGCTTACAACTCACAGACCGGGCATCCGATTGACGCGCCGTCTGTCACGTTGGACCCCTTACGACATGAAGTTCCTTTGGGTTACTAATTTTTAAATATTAGTGGTAGTTGGGTATGACCAATATCTCTAAGGAAAGATTTTATAGAACTCGAGCGCACCGGGTGTGCGGAAACCTGTGGCAGGCTGCTATGTGATGAAAGAACATCAATCCTATGTGGGTCAGCACCAATAAATCTTGTGTGGGTTAGATCCTGTGTGCGTTAGTGCTTAGAGATACTGTGTGGGTCAGTGCATACTGATCCTGTGTGGGTCATATCCTATGTGGGTTAGTGGGGTTTAGTTACCTATCGATCCTATGTGGGTCATCAGGGGTTAGTTACTTATCATTCCACTGTGGGTCAGTTACAGTTCTTATTAACAGAATAAAATGATCTACTTTAAGAATAATTATTTTTACTTTTGTACTTAATTTATATCTGATTTTGAGAAAAGTATTTTACCTGTGTGGTACTTCAATCTTTGGGGTGTTTCCTATGGGTACTTCTATCTTCGCGGTGTTACCTGTGTGGTAATTTTATCTTCATGGTGTTACCTGTGTGGTGCTTTTAGCTTCGTGGTGGTCCCTGTGTGGTACTTATAGCTTTGTGGTGTTACCTGTGTGGTACTTCTACATTTTTTGTATCGTCTTAGTGGTGTTACCTGTGTGGTAATTCAATCTTCGCGGTGTTACTTGTGTGTACTTCTATCTCCATGGTGTTACCTGTGTGGTACTTCTGCCTTTGTGGTGTTACCTATGTGGTACTTCTATGTTCGTGGTGTTACCTATGTGGTAATTCTATCTTCGTGGTGTTACCTATGTGGTATTATCTTCGAGGTGTTACCTGTGTGGTACTTCTATCTGTGTGGTGTTACCCATGTGGTACTTCTACCTTCGTGGAGTTACCTTCGTGGTGTTATCCTCATGGTGTTACCTATGTGGTACTTTTTCCTTCGTGGTGTTACCTATGTGGTATCCTTACCTCATGTATGAGATGAGTATATATAGATAACTTAGGTATATGTATCGGAAAATACCTAAGGAGAGTTGATGTATTCCTTTGTGTAACTCTAGGAGACCTACGGGGGTCTTGGGTTCCCGAATGAGTATTGTTATACTCACCCGTGCAGGTGATTCACCCGCACGTTGTCGTGTCTGATGAAGATGATGTACATCGTTGATCGAGGATGAGGGAGTAAGGACTGGATGGTTCTCAGAGGTGGACCATTCGACGTGATGTGACGCGGAGCAGACTAATGGACTTAGAGTGTTGAGGAGGTGATCTGTACCTACCCTACAGGTAGGAACCTCGGAGGATGATCCAGTAGCTATTTTCCTTTTTCTATCAGTTGAATTTTACTTCCATTCATACTTGTACTTTTACAGTTGGGCTTGTATTTTGGCCCCTTTTTACTTTTAGTACTCTTTTACTACATCGGTTTACTTTGTGGTTGCATCTAATTGCGTTCTAGTCTGTTTGGTTTCTTCTTGTTGTGTTCTTGGACTATGTGTCTGTATAGGTGAAAAAGGCAATGCCTTCCCATTTAAGGGATATGCCTGTATGGTTCTAGTCACCAGCCCTTGGGCTATGGAAGGGGGGCTTGGGGTTCTCATGAAATGGGCCTTGAGGTATGGTTCATGACATTTATAATTTAACATATACTTTATATAACTCCATATTAATTTTTTTTCTCTTGTTATGAATAAAAGTATGATAAAATTTACTTTCCTTGAAATATAATATTATAAAGGATATTTTCTTATCCAAAAGGCCAAAAATGGTCTCATAAACAATTATTTAATGCTTAGGGAAAAAACATACTGATATAATAAATTTAGGACAAGTGTTATGGTATTTTTATAATATTTATAATATTATTTTAACTCTTAATTACCCAATTTACCCTTAACTTTTTTAATATTTTTTAACTAAAGTTACTTTTCATATAGTCTAAAAATAAAGGGGACATATTCAATAAAGTTTTATATTATTATTTCATATATTTAATAAAAATTTTAAAATTCAAAAAACATAAATTTTAGAAATTAATTAAAATTATTCCTATTCATGGAATAAGAAAACAGTTTTTAAAGTAAAAATGTTCAAAAGTTCACAATGTTTTTATATCCAATTTTAAAGAGAAATTAATTGAAATGGATTAAATTGGATTAAATTGTAGAAGTATTATCTAATTAAACATTTAAACCATTCAAAAATATAATTTATCAATATAAATAAATTTGATGAAAATGTATTTTTTAATTAAAATACATTATTTTTTTATTATTCATCAAAATAAAAAACATATCATAAAAATACCAAAAAAATTTAAAAAGTGATTTTTGATACTCCAATTTCAAATAAAATGTTTATCTTTTCAAATAGAACTGTTAAAAGTGTCAAAAATTCTATTTAAAATAAGTGCTCCATCAAAAGGTGGTAAAACAACCTTTTTTGATAAATACTTCTTTTATGAGTAAAATTGGATTTATTATTATATTATTTCTAAAAAACATATAATACGAATGTTAAAAATTATATTGAATATATTATATATTATAAATTCCCCTAATAAATTCCTGAAGTTTGATTTTTTATTTACTAGTATAAAATATAGTTGTTCTTATTTAGATAGATTTTTAGAAGACCATTTCCTTTTCAAAACTCAGGATGATACAATTATAGTTAAATAATTATCATTTTTTATATTAATAATACTTTTAAAACAAATCATGAAATATGGTTATGAAAAATTAACTATGTTATAATCATGGAGATGGTAGGTCATACACATGCATGAATAACGTTTCCATTTTTCAATGATCATTATGGAAAGAAATTAAGTATTATTTTATCTTCCAGTAGTTATCATCAAATAATATATAACACAGTAATTATTTTAATATATATATATATATATATCATCCATATGATTTGGTGATCAAAAAATCATATCGGTTTTTAGAGGTGGTGTCTACATGAACGCACGAACAACATTATCATTTTCCAGGGAATGGAATGTTTAGGATGAAAATAATATATTAATTTTTTATAAAGATAAAAATTTCATGAATAAAAAATATTAATATTAATTCCATCATTATAACCATTATTGATAGATGGTGATGGAAAGGTAATTGCATTGGTTAGCGAGGCGGTAGTCCTCCATACACACGAATGATGAATTACTCTCCCATTTGATGGTGGTTAGAGATAAATAAAGGTTATGGAATTCAAATAATAAAATATCATTATACCTAAGATACTGATGTTATTATATAATCCTGGTTAAATAATATTTTAAGTAATTGGATGATGAAAAAAAACTAAAACATGCAGATAAATACTCTACTTTTTTCTTAGAAAATATCCAATTATTAAAAACACAAGCCCTCTAAGATTGGTAATATGCCAAAAATAATGATTCTATAATTATGGTAGGGATTATAAGAAAGTATTTTGGTAGGAATTGGAGGAAAAATGGATTTTTATTTAAGAAGTATTAAGAAGAATAGGTTTCCTTTTATAAGAGAGGGGAGAGACACTCATGGAATTTATCAAAATATTAATTTAATATATATTAATATTCAATTAATAATGTCTCCAAACTGATTTAGTTTGATTATAGGATGAGGATGTGTTTAAATAATCTCATAAAATTAAATTTTGATAATTTTTTACTATGTTATTATCCTTATCTTTTGGTATTAATCCTCGTTGAACCATTTTAAACATATAATGACAATGAAATTTTTTATATTTTAAGGGTTTAGATAGTTATAATAAATGTAAAAACGGAACATAAATGGTTCATTATTGATATTATAAACTATATTTTAATCACCTGGTTGAATATAATATTTTTGGTAATTTTATTACATTTAATAAAATATTATTTATTATAAAATATCAATAAATTCAATTTCAAGAACTATTCATTACATTGAATTTAATAATATATAGACAAAAATTAGAATTCAATAGACTATTTTAAGTTATACCAAAAATTTTACAGTCATCTAGAAAATCCTTGGATAATAGTAATAATATGAAAGTTTAATACTTTTAATATAAATTATTTTATTTTTATGTTAATTTTAATAATTATTACCTCATCGTTGTGCAAGCATTAAAGGTAAATATTTATTCACTAAAAATTTAAAATATATAACTTTGATAAATAAAACAATTTTAGGTTAATAAATAGGATTTATAATTGAACATATCCACTAGTTAATCCCATGTAAATAATATTATAGTTATTAAAAACAAAAGTGTGACATTTTTTACTTTCCTTTAAATTAATATTATATGAGTCATAATCTCATCCAAAGGTCCAAAAAATACAAAATAACTGAATCCTGGATGATAATGGACAAAATTTACTCATTCAATAAAATTAAGGAATGTCTTTTGGTCATTTTTTTCTTTATTATTTTATCTTTAACTTTAATTACCCGATTTGGCCTTTACTGCGGTGACACAAATTACTAAGCCTACTATTCTTATTGACAAAAAATAGAAGGGAGATATTTAAAAACATTATTCCCATTGATTAAAAATATGGAATCAATTATTAAAAAATCAAAATAAATTAATTTAATTTTTTAATTTATAATTAAATCGAAAAAATGTGAAGAAGAACAGTTTTTCATAAAAATGGAGTTTTAAAATATATAGCATTTTTATACTAATTTCTAGAAATAAATCCATTTAAAAAACCATAATTAAAATATTTTCAATTAAACGGATATAATTAAATATTAAATATAATCCAAAAAATAATTTCACCTTATCAACACTTAAAAATAAAATACAAATTTTTATAAAAGTTAGTGTTTTCAGTATTCATTGAAAATTAATCTGATCAAAAAATTCTAAAAAATTAATAATAAGATAATTTTTAAATTATGAATTAAAAAATGAAATTATTTTTCTCCAATAATTTTTCTAAAATTTCCATTAATTTGTTTTATTATTAACACATAAAAATAAAGAAAACATATTTATGAAGAAAACATATTTTTGAAGAATAAAATGACTTCACTACAAAATCAAGTGATTATTTAAAAAGAATAAATAAATAAATAAATACAAAATGAGTAGAAAAAAAATATATTTTATAATTTTATCAATAATATTCATTCTTAATAATTTAGTGGATAGTTTATAATGATAATATTTAAATAATAATAATTAATTTTTTAAGCTTGGTGTTACGTATCTTGTACACTATCAAACATTGTATTTCCTATAAAAATGTCTGGATATTACATTATCCTTCATTTAATAATTTTCAACCTTCAAATTTTAACTTGGGCATATCATGTGGGGTGTTTCTTATCATAATAACTTTATTTAAAACCTACATCATAATATGGGTCAATATAACATCCACTTAAAAAGAGAGAAATAGAAGTATGAAGGTAACCTGGAATAACACATACTAGGTTTACATATATTAAAATATTGGTTAGAAGTGAAAACATGGATATGGAATTGAAAAATAACTCACAAGTATTGATATATAGTGAAAATTAACATAGTTATGATAAATTTAACCATCAAAAAACCATAAATATGTAATGGGTACAAAGGCCTTTAATTTATCTGAAAGAAATATACATGGATAATGTTTACTTTAAATCCTTTTCCTAATATTAATGAACTAGTTTACTCTCTAGACTAATAAAATAAGGAAATATATATACTTTAGAATTAAAATTTCCTTATATAATCAATTTCCACCACAATATCATTTATTTCTCCAAATGACGACTATTAATGAATAATTTTTCATTCTTAAATCATTAGAATCAACTTCTACAAATCATTAGATACAAAAAAGAATGAAAATATAATCCTCCCATATTTAGTCATAAAACACAATCAAAATAGTTAACATGTGATGAGATAATTCCAAAAATGAATAAACCATCAAATGAGAAAAAAAAACTACTTTAATTTGCAAAATTCAATATTAATACCCAATGATCAACCTAGATCATCCGATAAAAAATAACTATCCTAAAAATTCCTCAAAAATATTCTGTAATTAGTCTAAAAAACAAAAATTAGAAGGATTTTATCACATAATATTAAAAAATAAAAATATAATCTTTATCCTAAAAAAAACAATCGCTCTTAATGTCTCACTTCAAAAAGTATATTCCCTAATCATAAAATCTCTATGATATTCTAACCATTTACATAAATTACCCAAAGAAACATAAAGCCATATTAAAATAGCATATTATTTTAAAAGTAAACACACATTTTTTTCCTAAAATAAATAACCATAATATTCTGTTTACCTTAATCATGTAAGGTTCCCAGACTAGTGAACTTTTTATGAAATAAATTTAATCCCATAATCACCAAATAAGTTTTCATTACCATGATTATCAACACAACAAAACATATATTAACAAAATAAAGTTAATATTTATTTTTCAAATCATTTAAGTTGAAAATAATTTCATACTAACCAATAATTAATGTTGGGAAGTGATAGATGATGCACCCTTTTCACCCTTAAGTTAAGAGTTCAAGCCTCATTGCCTTTCCGAATGTGACAAGTTGATTCCTAGCTTACTAGTTTTCATTTTTTAAAAACTATATTAATAACATTCATATAAATTTGATAAAAAACTTCAAAATAATATTAATATATTCAAAATTAAAGAAATATTTTAACCTAAATTTTTATCTCATACCTTTCATTTTTCATCCCAAAACATTCATAACTCATAATTATATCAAAATAAAAGGTCAAATTCACCCAAAAGGTTATCCATAGTTTTAAAATAATTTCCAAAATATTAAAAATAATAATTATTAAAATTATTTTTTCACAAAATAAACATTAGGGTTACATATACCTCAAACATCTATAAAAACACAATAAAAGTTTCCCAATATACTCCAATCATCAAGAGTGTATTACTTATTTTAAATATGTGATCATCCTTAAATTTACAATAACTCTTGAATCTCTTAATACTGACATCTCAATCATACAATGTTCTTTATAATACATTATCCAAGATTTTTAATCTTATTTCGTAATAATTCTTTCATACAAAAAAGTTCACAAATTTCCCATGATTCAACAATTTCAAAATATAAACTATGAAATAATTGATACCTTTTATATTTAATTTTCTAATTCATCATCATTAAATATAATGAAATTAGGTATTTATAATCAGACATCTATATCGTCTTGTTGATCCCATTTATAAGACTTCCCCAAGAGAATTAATATTAATAATAACCATTATCCCCATATATAAAACATTCAATTAATATCTCAAGATAAACTGCTTCCCTATTCATACATCTAATTTAAAAATTCCATTTTCCATATAAGATTATTGCTTTATGGCCTCATTGTCCACACATAAAACATCATATCATTATTCTGAGACATTTTTTTGGGTTAAATTACTTATTCATTAACTTTATTATTACAGGATTATGAGATAAGTTATTATTATTATTATATTTATATTTTATTTAAAATTTAATTTATGTGCATTTATATATGAAACACATAATCACTTCATCGATTAATTATCCCTTCTACATTATGATCATTGTAAGGGATTTCATATTAATTTCCACTATATTGAGACATATTTGGTATTATACACCTATTTACATTTCTATTTAGAATATAATTTACTTTTTTATTAATTTAACATGAATATATATTTATCCATGATGATTAATGATTCAATTCAATTTACTATTTCAATAGGAATGCTTAAAATAAACTGTTATCCTATTTCTCATTTTGATTGGTTTTATTTTCTTCTATATCAATATTTCTCATAGTTATTTTAAATAGTGTTTTTATTACAAAAATCATTTATTTTGGGAATTATTAAATATTTACATGTTTTTAAGTAATATTTCTAATGTTTTACCCAATATGGTAATTTTCAATTTTTTTGTAAAAATTCAAAAGTAATGTTTCATTTTTATTTTATATGTCTTTAATGGTACTTCCCACCACCATAACCATTTTATGCCTTTTGTATTCTTATATAATATTTTAATGAATTTTTAAATGAAACTCTTTATTAAAACATACTATAATTTTTCATTTCCATTTTTAAAAGATTTCATTTTACTAAAAAATATAATTTTCTAATCGCCATATCTCATATCTGGATTAATTATTGGACATTAAATTTCCCTTAAAAATTCTATTTATTATGATTTATTAAATTTATATAAAATATCAATATTCTTTATCATTGATATGATTTTTTATTAAAACATATATCAATTATACTTATGGTGTTTCACTATGAAAGTTATTTGATTGAGTGGGGAAAATTTATAAAGAAGTATTATTTACTAAAAAAGGATATTAGTTGATAAGACACAATACTTATGAATTAAATTGATTATTAAATATATGAATAATGTATTTGAATTGTAGTGAAGGATATGACCTGATTATATATATCCCCAAGATGCATCAACATGTCTCTTGAGTCAAATTAGTTGGATAACCTTATTTAAATGGGGTTTTGCTTTATACCTCCCCATATATGTTCCCTAATTGTGGACTTTATTATTATAAATATGGTTTATTTTTAAATAATCCTCATTATATACTATATTTAAATAAATGATACAATAATTTATCACAATGTAAAGGATATTAAATTTTTTGAAGGAGATGTGGAATTCCATATCATTATAGGGGAGACTTAATCATTCGAGTCATGTATATATCCAATCATAGTAGCTCTTATAAAATAAATTATTGTGAAAAAAGATAAAAAATATACATATGAACAAGGTAATCTTTAAATTGAAAATTTACATATTTTACATTAAAACTGAATATAAATTAATATATTAATTCAAAAAATACTTTTAAGGGGAAAGTAGGAAACCAAAAAAGTATTGAATTGTACCAAACATAAAACCACATAATAAATTACTATTCCATTGATTATCATCCTTGATTCAAGACTTATATCTTGGACACTATATAGAATGAATACTATGGAATTATTGGTGATAAAGAAAGAACTAGTGTTGTTTTTTTGGTATTTTATTTATCAGCCCTAGTATTTCACCTTGGAAATCCCCATAATCTTTTAATTATGAGTAAATATTGATCTATGAGGATATGAAATGATTATAGGGAAATCAATTATATTAGGATCAAAAATAGTATACTCTGCCTCACATAGATGGAAAATTCATAGAGTTCACTAGTTTTCAACAATTTTCCTTTGTTTAGGGTATCATTAATTTCATGTAAATAAAGAAGATATTATAAAGACATCATTTTGTATGAAGTATAGACATTATAAACTTACAATAATTCTATTTGTATTGACTAATGAAACCTCTAATTTTATGGATATAATTAAAAGTGTAATGATGGAATATCTTATAATTTTATTTTCGAATTTATTGATGATATATTGGTATATTATAAAATATTTGAGGACCGTGAGAATCACTTTTGGATCATTCTTGAGACTCTAAGAGGAAAATTGTTATATATGAAATTTACATGTGTTAATTCTATTATATGAAGGTTTCTTTTCATGGCCATATTTTTTCTAAGGATGAAATCTTTATAGATGCTACAAATACACAGGCAGTCAAAGAATGAACTACACCAACAAACAAAACCTTGGTACATAGTTACATTGGATTAATATTTTACTATTGTAAATTTGTTCCGAAAAATTACCGATTGGCTTACATATTAACCAAACATACACATAAATGGGTTAAATTTACATGTACAATAAAATGTGAAGAATATTTTAAATAATTGAAGATGCGAAATTTTGATTCTCCAATTCTTACTGTACCATTAGGAAATGATGTATTTTTGATATACAATGATGTATCAAAGAAGGTAAATAGTATTTACTTGTATAGAATAATAAAGGTTCTGACTAGGAATCAAGGTAGTTAAATAATCATGAATAAAACTATCCAACAAATTATTTTGAGTTAACGTATATATTCTTTTTTTAATTATATGGAGACATTATCTCTATGTTGAAAGGAGTAAGATAAACACAAATCATAAGAGTCTAGAATATATATTATCATAGTAAGAGATCAACATGAGACAAAGAAAATTAATCAAGATACTCAAATATTGTGATTGATCAATTTACTACCACTGAGGTAAGGAAAATGATGTAGAATATCAATTGATTATGAAATAAAAAAAAATTTATAGAAAAAATGAGGATTGATAGGGATCCTAGGTTTATGGATTTAGTAAATATGCATCTATAAATTTTTAAGGAAGAGGAAACAAACCTCCTTTTTCAAAATATTACGAAACCATATTTATGAGAAGAGATATAATGTTCTCAGCCTAATGATGATAATTTTCAAAAGAATGTTAAGGCCATAAATTCTGGGAAATTTGAAGACTTAATATATTAAGGTGGTACTCTAAAATTTGGTAAGAAGAAATGTGTTCCTTATATACCTGAGCTATAAAGAAAATAATTTTATAATGGTTACAACTCAAGATTCTCTATACAACATAATAGAACCATTATTTTTATGGATTTCAAGGAATTTTTTTACTGGGATAAAATGAAGTGAAAAATTGGTGATTACGTATCATGATGCTTGGTTCAACAATAGGCGAAGACTGAGAAAAAACATCCTATAGGAGTCATGAAACCTCTACCTATTCCTATATGGAAATGGAATTACATTAATATGGATTTTGTAATTGGATTAAAAAATGAACCTAGGAATAATGATGCAATATGGGTCATTTCTACCAAATATGTACAATTAATCACTAGAAGAGAATATTTACCTCTTGACAGACTCGTATGACTCTATATTAACGAATTATTAAGACTTAATAGAGAAACTATTTCAATAAATTCTGATATAGATACAAAATTTATATTGAATTTTTGGAAACATCTTCAGAAGGATCTTGATACTGATCCTCATTTTAGAACCTCTTATCGTCCTCAAATAGATTAAAAGTCCAAAATGACTATTAAAAAATTAGATGATATGTTTAGATCATGGTCATATAACATTCAAGGTATGTGTGATTAGTATTTAATATTGGTAGAGTTTTATTATAATAATAATTTACATTCATGTATTCAAATGGTTTTGTATGAATCATTATATGAAAAAAGATGTCGTAGACAAACTTATTGGGATAAAGTTAATGAAATGAATCTTTTTTTCCCAGAACGTTTTTAGGAGAAAATGTAAAAGGTAAATTCTATTCAGAATCATATGAGAGTATCTCAATTTTGGAAAAATATTTATGCATGTAACTGAAGAAAATATTTGGAATTTCAAGTTGGAGATCATGTTTTCTTGAAATTACCGGAATGTAAGGGTGTTATAAGGTGTGTTAAGAAGGGAAAATTGAGCACCAGATACAATAGAAAATTCTAAATTCAAGAAATAATTATTTTTTGTCTTATCAGTTATAAATTCCACAAATACTGTCAAAGTAAATGATGTGTTATATATCTCTTTTTTAAGAATGTATATGTTAGTTACAATGCATTTTCTCACATATGATGAATTGGAACTAGAACCTATCATACCTTAATGTGAATAGAATATCTAAATTATTTATATTGGATAGAAAATATTGAAAAATAATATGACTCTACTGGTAAAGGTACTTTATAGAAATCATAAAATAAAGGAAGAAATATGATAACCTAAGGATGTTGTGAAGAAGAGCCACCCTCATTTGTTTACAAAGTAATATCCTTGACAATTTTAAAGAAGAAATTTTTATAGAATGGAATAAAATAAAAACCTAGTTAATTTTAGAATAAATAATATTTATATCTTATAAACATTAATTAATTATATTTCATAGAGTTATGATAATATTTAGTAATTTTTTAATCAAAATGAAAAATCTTTATTTTTATCCAAAAAGGATTTTCATACATTATATAGTTTTGTTTAAAATATTTATTTCAAAATTATATTATTTTAATTTAAAAAAATTAACTTTATTTTTTAATTAATAATTTTAAAATTAAAATAGGGTTAATTATTGGTATTTTTATAAAATTTTTTATTTTTCAATGAATATTTAAAAATAAAGTTTTTTATTGAAAATTGTCTATGAGTTTCAAAAATTTGTGAAGTTGAAGAAAATTTTAAAATTATTTCAAGGAATAAATCATTAAATAATATTATTTATAATATAAATACTTTCTTGGGAATAAATGTTATAGTTTAATTTTGTAAAAAAATATTTTTTACTTACAAATACATTTTTCTAAATATTTTATTTTTATTGTATTTTTCTGTTTTAATTTAAAATTAAAATTTTCCAATTTTTTGAACTAAAAGTTATTACGTATATTTCATATTTTTAATTATAATAATAATAATTTTTTAATGAGTTAAAGTTAATTTTTTTCCTGAATGAATAGTAAAACAACCAAAATCTGTTATCACAGTTAATGGTAAAATCAGTTTACTAGAGCGTTATATTAAGGAGATAATATATAAAATGAAATAAAAACTTGTATAATTTAAATTGGATGGTAAATTTTAGACCATATATGATCTAATATTTTTAAAAGGTCCATTTTAGATCCATTTTTCTTAGGAATGACATGAATATATTTTATTATTTTTAAAAATTTAAAGTGTTTCCTCTCCACCACTTATACAAGGACACCCCTCTCCTCACCTACCCACAATTAATGATCCTTTATGTTTAGAAAATACTAACCAAAATTCATTCCATACATATCTATAGATGAACTAGTGTCCTTGGTTTCATTATAAAACCATCCAAGGAAGGATTTAGGTACAGACCTAAAGAGGTTGTCCAAAGAAGAGGTATAGTATTTAACCGTGTGTTTTCATATTATTTATTCTTATACCTCATTAAAATATTCATAAAACATTATTAAATAATAAAAATTTATATTCCATATAATTATAAGTTATTATGTTAATTTCATAACCTATATCTCTCTCCTCTTCCATCAACTTGGAAATGAAACAGTAGTTCATGTGTGTGGCAGACTACCACCTCATGAATTGATGTAATATTTTTTCCATTACCACCTATAAAGGATATTTAAAATGATATATTTATTTTATATTTAGGATATTTATGCCATATTTATAAATATATAAAAGTAATATATCACATATTTTCTTACCTTCATAATAATTGAAACATGATAACGTCATTCATGCTCTCACTATTTGTGTTGTGACTAACCGTCTACAGAATTCATGAGACACATTTCCTTCACATGTGTTTAGGCATGAATTTTGAGAAGTATTTTCATGAAATGTCTTGGTATTACCCTACAATGGGATTCCATGGGTGATTTTGTTCTATCTTGGTTTCATGGTATTAACTTCTCTAGAGCTATTTTGAAAGGAAGGTCATCGGTCTTTTCAACAATGTACTGGATTTTTTGGGAGTCTATGAATTCTTCAAAAAATAGAAATAGAATGTATTCTCTAGTCATAATGGATCATGCTAAATATTTATCATATGATAATATTTATTATATTGTTGGAGAGGAGATCTGGGATTTTTTTAGAGGCTTTATTCCATCCGTTTGCAGGCTTCTTCTCGACATGGTCAGATCTAGATGTGGCTGGTAAATCAAGTGGGAGTACCCCATGCAGGACTTGAAGTTCAATGTTGACGGGCTTGTGAGTAGGGGATCATATAGGGTGGGGTTCAGGTGAGGGACCATAGAGGATATTTGTTTCTTGGATTCAGTTCCTTCTTCAGACCCGAGACACTATTGAGTGTAGAGGTGGGGGCAATGATGCACTACAACCTTGTCCTTTGTGACCCGTTTGATCTGAAGATCTCTATGGCAGAGACTAATTCTTCTAATCTGGTGAGTTTACTTGGATATTGTAAATATACTTGTTGGATTATTTAATATGTTATTAAGAACTACCTGACACACCTAGGGTAAGGTCTTGAGATCAAGAATACCCTTCATGAAGGTAATTTTCTATCTAATTTTCTTACAAGAAATTCTAGTAGTATTGATTGCAAGATCATTTTCCATTGTTTTAATTCCATCCCTCATGATTTTAAGAGCATAATTTGTGGGGATGCTTAGGGACTTTATTATTATCACCCCCTTTATCCACTTTTCCTTTTCCTTTTGTTTTTTGGATATCGTGTTCTTTTCTGTTTGTATTCCCATCTTTTATTATTTTAATAAAAAGTGAAGTTAGAGAGAGATAACGTCGTTTATGCATATGTGTGGATGGACACCCCCCACAAAGAAATTCGAGTCATTTTTTACCACCTTATCACATGGATAAAATATATAAGATTACATAGATAAATAACATGGTATTTATTATATAGTTTTTTTTCTAGAATGGAAAAAACACTTACCTTATTTTAATCATGATCATTGAAATATTGAAACACTACCCATGCATATGTATGACCGATTGTCTCTATTATTATATAACAGTTAATTCTTAATAAACTTATTTAATGTTTGGTTTTAAAATATTAATTAACGCATAAAAATTATAATTAATTAATTATTATAATTTTATAGATGATGGAACAATGAACACTCTTACCATTGTAATCCTACCAAAGTCATTTTGGATATATGATCTAAATATCAACAAAATATTTGATGTGAACATAATTGATTAATTAATTAAATATAAATTTATAATAAATAAAATAAATGGAATGATAAAATAGGAAAAGGTTATTTAGAAATCAAATAATTAATATATTTTAATAATTTATTAATATAGAGAATGTACTTGATGACTTGAACCTAAGGAAAAGAGTTTTTTAAATCAATTTCCTTTAATTAGGTTAAATCTGTTATTTATTGACTATATTATACCTGGATTATGTATGATATGATCATTTTATGATATAAATTTATTTTTTTGAATATTAATTTGATACAACTAATCACTTCATTGATTAATTATCACTTTAATATTAGGATCATTGTAAGGGATTTCATCTCAATTTCCACTCCATTGAGACATATTTTGTATTGTGAACTTGTTTAATTCTATGTGATGTATATAATGAACCATTGAGATATTTAAAATTAATATCTATTTATTTATTATTATTAATTATTCAATTCAATCTTCTCCTTTAGAAGGAATTTTTTAAATAAAATAAAATTTTATTTTTCTTTTTTGATCAGGAATATTTTTCTTAAATGTCCTTATTTTTTAAAAGTATTTTAAAAAATCTTTTTTATTACTAAAATGAATTATTAAGATCATTATTTAATTTTTACATGGTCTGAAAGGAATATTTATAATTTCTTCCCTTAAAGGGTTGTTTTGAAAAAGAAAATTTGTAAAAAATTCAAAAGTAATTGTTTATTTTTAACGTATATTTTGTTAATGGGATTTATGATTGATATAACTGTTTTAATAGATTTTGATTCATATAGAATATTTAAATGATTTAAAAAAATATTTATGAATTTTTTTTAAATGTTTCTTTTACCTTATCTAAAATAATTTATTTTACTACAAAATCTATTTTTTATGGCCATTTCTCATCTCTTAATTAATTTTTATACAATTACTTTTCCTTGAAACAATCAATTTCTTGTGATCATTGGATATTAAATTTATCTTAAATATACATATTCTTTATCATGGATATGGTTATTTATTAAACCATATATAATTTCTATATATAGTGTTTTACTATGAAAGTTATATTATTGACTTTGGAAGATAAGGTAAATCCATATTATTTACTGAATACAAATATTTGTTGATGAGGAATATTGTTTATGAATTAAATTGATAATTTAATATAAGAGGATAGAATTGTACATTTGGTGATGGGTGTGGATCGATTATAGATATCCCCCCGATCCATCGACAAATCTCATGAGACAAATTAGTTGGATAAACTTTTTAAATGGGGTTTTGGGGTATTCCCACCCATAATTTAAACTATCTTGGTGGAAGGTTTTGAAAGTGAATACATTGTGATGTCTAAAATCACAGTGTCTAATATTTATCATTTCATTCATTTACCATTTAGTTATTATTAACAATGAGATTCTTCCACTTGATATTATAAATAGATGTATTTTATTCTCAATTTATTGATTAAATGACATGTGTTTTCAGTTATTTACCTTGTAATATTGATTATTTTTATAGATTCATGATAGCTTCTTTAGTATGTAACTATTACTAAAAATTCAATATCACACTTTATTTGTTTTATTTTCCCTATGGTATTAATAATGTTATAATGATTAATATAAAGTATTAAATAATATTTCTATGTTATTTATTTAATATTTTCAATGTAATATGGTAATCATGTATGTATTTGGTTTTGAAAGACTACTACACCAATTGGACCTTCAATATGAGACCCTTTATATCATATAACAAAATAATAAACTAAACACTATCAATGAGATTTTGGATAAGTTTTTGTTATATTTATATCTGTTTTTTTCACAAAATTTACCAAATTATAAAATGAAAAATTCACCAACTCTATCACTTTTGATAGTAAAATTTTTTTTTTTACATTTTTCATAATTTTGAAAAAATTATAAACCATTGTTAAATTTTAATTTTTTTGAGATAATAAATAAATTTATATAAATCCACCATAATCATAAGCAATTAAAAATATTTATTTCTATTTAAAATAGTAGTTTGTATGGGACCAAATATATAATGGTGTAGAAATTGAATATATATATAGCATTACATACATCATTCCAAAATTTAAACCATTCTTTATGCTGATTTACGTTTTAAATTTCAATCACACACAAATTGCATAATTGTAGTTAAAATGAGAATTATAAAAAACATTCATGCTTTAAATTTTTTTGAAATAGTCTGAATTTTTCATATCCATGACTTTTATTCCATAGAATATCATCTTCCTCTACATCATTTAAACACTTAATTTTCTACTTTGATATTTTAGAAAAATAAATTGTGTAAACACTATCATTTATATTTGAAAAAAATAAAATACATTTTTTTTTCAAAACTATACATTTATAATTTTAAAAAATTACATTTAATCCACCCTCACATAAATATGACATATGTTTAAATTTTATTTTATACCAAGGAAAAAAGTATACAAGTGAAATAATAAAAAAATTCAAAAAACCAAGATCTCTAATACCTTTAAACATACCTTTAAATTTGTCTATATATGTAACTAGAACTCCATCACATGAATTGAAATGTAAATACTCTGAAATATCATACATCAAGTGTCTAAAAAACCCAATTACTAAATAACATAAATCTTTGAGATTTCTAAGGATTATTTCATGAAATAAATCACTCAAATAGAATGTTTTTTGACCCATGATAACTTGGGTCTAATATAATTAGTGGCTAAACATTATAGAATCCAAAAATATTTTAATCATCTATTTTAGGGCTGGTTAGAAAAAAATCAATAATAAAAAAAAAATTTATGAAAAAAATATTGACTAAATCTCAAAGGGAATTAATTAGCACAATTCCATTTTATTATCCATTTAAATAATTTCACACTTGAAATAATTTTTTTGAGCTTTTAATAGATGTAGTCTTATTCAACACTGTTGAAAAATGTTGTAAAAACAATTTTTTTAAAGTTTGGTTTCATCATAGACATAATTTTATCATATTTATTTTTTCCTTAAAAAAGTAGGTAATGTTTCTTTAATATTATAAAATTAATTTTTCAAATCCTCATTCCCTTTTTGAATAACATCTAAATAAGTATATAATTTTTCATTAGAATCAGAAGCAGTATTTCTGAATTATTTTTTTTCTTGAGCTTCTTAAACTCATTATCAACTTTAGTCATTTACTCTAAGAATGAATTTAACCTATATTTAATAATCGTTATCATTTACTATGAGAAAATATTAAATTAAATTATTTTTATTATTTTAGTTTCAATATCTTAGAATCATAATTATTTTTATATTCTTTATTCAATAAAACCATTATAATCATATTTTCACATCCCCTTTTATGTTTGTTATTTTATTTATCTATTTTTTAATTTTTAATTTTTAGGGTAGTATATATTTTAATAACCCTGACACAATAATTTTTTAATTCATCATTATCTTTATAAAACTATATGACATTAGATTTTTTTTAATCAGAATCATAACGAGAATTAAAATCAATTTTCCTTTCACTTTCAGTGATTATATTATGATCACTATTTAAAAGAGTTATTAACTAAGTAAAAAAATGATGCAGTTACTTCAATATATTTATCCATCAAATTAAAGTTCCTTATTTCCCATTTACTTCCCATGTCACTGCACGAATCTAAACTATCTGAGTAGTCCCAATCTCATAACAATGCATTCTTTTTTTCTTTTAATTTTGTATTGATTTTTCTTTGAATTTTTGCATTTGAGAAAATATTCCCTAATTTTTCATTTATTACTACACTCATAACATGTTATGTCTAAAACATCGTTATTATTTATATTATTATCCTTCCTCTAATACCTTTTTTCTTCGTTTTTGAACCACATCTTGCTTCATGTTCTTCAAAAATTTGTAAAAAAATATTTACAAAATTCTCCATATATTTATAACTTTCATATAGCTTAGATTCTTTTGAGTATCTATACTTATTGACATTAGTTTTAATTTTAATACTATTATTATTTATATACTCATCATAGAAAATATTTTTCAATTGATGTTTGTACTACAATAAAGAACCGATTAGTTCATTAAAATTATACTTTTTTAAATTTTTTACAGTCATCGATCACCAGTTTCTTTGCTTGCCATATTTTTGGAAATTCCTTTAGTACCATTTGAAAAAGAGATATATTATCTAGTTCATCATCAAGTAAACTCATACAATTTTTAATGATTATAAATTTTTGAAACATCTAGTTCACTAATTCAAAATCTAAAATCTTTAAATCCTGGTATTATAAATAAAGAATTCCCAAATTGGATATTTAATTATTATCTATCCCAGAGTGAGAAACTTATATAATTCTCCAAATTTCATGGGCTACCTTATAGGCTGAAATATGTTTATTAATACATCTACTTATACTATAGTATAAAATATTCATTAAATTATAATTAAAAAAAATTTATAATATCAATACCTATAAGTGTCTCTAGTTTAGTTTTGGGTAACTTATATGGTTTATCCATGATTATTTAATTATAAAAAATTAGATTATTCTTGCATGATTCCATTTATGCTTTCCAAAACCATTAATCACTTCTATAAAAAATGGAGTCTTTTGAGGTATCCTACCATCATTATCATTAATACCATCCATCTTCAAGAACTGATCCACATTCTATAGACTATTAAGTCTAGTATATTTAGGATACAATATAAATATATATACTATATAACCTATATCCTATTTTTTGCTGAGATACCAATTTTTGGATAGTCATAGATGGTAATAATAGACAGGGGTGAATATTCCATTAATGTTTTACAGAAAATAACCAATCAAAGTTTATTGTTGAATTAATCAACATTGAAGTAAAATATTTAAAATATTGTGTATTAGAAAAAATATATGAACATATTACTTTTATAGAACTTTGGATCACCAAGATCCTAAGTCCACCCTTAAATATTATTTAATCAGTGAGAATATTGGTACCCACTATGAAACATCACATTTTATGGAGCAATAAAATGCTTATAGACCCTACCTTTTACAATACCCAGAGGCACAATAAACATGAATTTTTAAAGGAGTTAAATATTATAAAAACACGAATTGTTTTATTCCAAATTCACTACCCTAAGGCCATCCTTTTCGTTGGTAAAATAACCAAAACTATACTTTCTTTTGATTGGAAAAAGCATAAACTGACTCTTTAGAACAATATATTCTTGAAAACCTCCATTCTAAATCTAGTACAATACAAAAATGAATATTTATTTTTATAAAAATAACAAAAAATATATAGTCAATATTAAATATGAGGATTTTTTCAGATCCACGATCTTGAGGAAAAGGACCACTATTACATATTATGAGAGTGTAAATAATAATTAAAAAAATATTTGACTTTGATAGCATTAGATCTTTCTTAACACTAATCCAATTGAATCCACTAAATTATCCTAAATATATTTTATAAAATATATGGTGAGTATAATTTCCTAGTAAGTGTTTTTTAAAAATTAAATGAAAAACCATTATTGAAAATGATATTAAAAATACAATTTTGAAAATACTATTAAAAATTCTTTCAAAATAAATATATTTTTAAATTTTTTTTTGAAAAAATAATTTTAAAAACACTTCTCAATATATAATTTTTTTTGAAAAATCATTTGAAAATCCTTTGAAAACATGATTTTTAAAATTATTTTTAAAATACAAACACCTTTGAAAATATTTTATATTTTAGAAACATAATAATACCTTTTAGAATAATTATGATTTTTTAAAAATTATAATACCTATGAATATAATTGCACTTTTGAAAATACTATTATACATCATGAAAATTAATACATTTAAAAAATGAAATAAAATAATCTAGTATTTTTTTTCAAAAAATATTATAAAAGTTTTGAAAAAAAACCATTGAGACACTTGAAACATTAAAGGCTATCTAGGAATACAAACTTTCCTTAGGAATGGTTCACTTCTCACTTACCTATCATGTTTACAAATTTAAGGTTCCAAATGTTTATAATTACATTTTGAGATTGAATTTATATATATATATATACTAGAGATTTATCTTTAAAAACATGATAATGAATTCAAATATGTATATAAATATAAATAAATAAATATACATACTTTCTTAAGAAAACATCTAATCGATTTGAATGAACAAAATCTTCTTATAATTATACTTTTCACAAATTCATGGAATATTAATAAACATACATGTATTTAAAAATTATTTCATAAAATCATGAAATACATTTTATTAAAAATGGATATAAAATGTTAAAATTTATCTTTTAAAACTTATCCTTGAATAAGATAAGTATATAACCATTTAATTAATTTAAAATTTGATTTTTTTATATATAAAATAATGATGTAAATCTATAAAAACTTCACATAAAATAATAGAAATTATAAATTACTAGTCACTTAAAATAATAGATATCTATTCTTTCTTAAAATAATCATTAGCAATTTTTTTTATAAAACACATAAAATTATAATATGTAATATTTTTAATGAAAAATTTCCATATTTTATAATATGAAAAATATCAAATTGAGTAAGAAAACATAAAAAAAATTGATACATTAATTAAAATATTTCAATAATAATTAAATGTATATATATATGTATATATATACTCTCACACATACTTCATTTGTATAAAAACCCATTTTATTTGAGAATTATTTCTTTATTACATAAAATATAAATTTTTAAAATGAATACTCATTTAAAAAAAAACTTGGAATCATGATATCATAATTCAAAATTAAGAACTTAAAAATAGCAACCTTTATACATAGAATGATACTATAAAACATAATTTTAAATTAGTATCATAATTTTCAATATAAAATATATATTTCAAAATAGTACAACATACTTTCATAAACATAGCCTTTGAAAATAAATAAGCTTAACTGTTTCAAAATAACAGACATATAAATAATAGTTCATTTAATGAAAAGGAAATTCCCCTTACCTGTTGTTTGGAAACCGAATGTGGTTCTTATGCCTACTTGGTAAAAATAAAACCAGATGGAAAAGAGATGGAAACAATTATGATTGTTTCGTCTTGGGTATTCCAATAAAAGAGAGGTTTTATCCCTATAAGTATAAGCTTATATATTTATATACATGGAGGTTCAGATTTGATGGTTGAGTGAAAAATATGGTGTACACAGAATTCATCAAAGAAAAAATCCCACTTAGAGGCTTGAAACCTAGTGAATCATGAATCCATGGCTTGCGTGGTAAGCTGATTTAATTTCTTTTTTTGAAAAATATATACACACATACATCATCATCTTGAATTAAATTATTTTTATTTATTTTTCCAAGTAAGAATGATAGTTAATTGGGTACTATTCAAAGGTCAAACTTATTGTTTCTTCCTGGAAAAGGATGAAGAAGAAGAAAGCCTAGGGTAAAGGATAACACATTGAAGAGGATGCACTGACATACCAGACTATGATTGTGAACAATGAGGGTGAGAGGTGTCATGAGGAAGGATAAGACTTGGGAGATTAGATGATAATGGTTACTTGAGCACACAGTTGTGATATAACTGATGTTTTCAACAGTGAACATTTAAAATTTCTTCAATACCACATCAAAACAAAACACGACTGGTCACTCACATATAATCTATATGGTGAGTTGTGTTGGCCAGTAGCATTTAATGGGTGCGCTCTTAGTGAGCCTTAAACACATTCCCATATAGGCTTTACGCCTAACCTATACATGACTCGATCCCTGTGGGCACACTGAGCCCTGCCTATGCACCTCCAATGAGTTCCCTAGGTACTTTCCACTAAGCTTGGTAGTCTAAGCTGATCCTCCCCTTGGGTAAAGCTTTCTCTCTGTGGGTTGTATGTATTGTTGGCTACAATTCTTGGTGGGCCATAATTTTTACCAAACTCTAAATATAATACAAAACTATAATTTAACTATAAATAAAACATATCTTATTTTTAAAATTCATTCTTCTATGATAAATTCTAAAAAAATTGTTTTCTTAGTTGATTATTTTGTGAGATTTCATCGCTTAATTTTTTACATAATTACTTAAATTAATATGACACTTAATAATTAAATTTTTTTATTATTATTATTATATTTAATTACTCAAATATTAATATCTAAACTCTAATGATGAAAATAAATATTTTAAACTTAAAATAACATTTAATTTAAAAGTAAACATAATTTTTTTACATATTAAAATTGAAGAGTCTTTAAAATAATAACCAATATGATTTTTAGATTATATAAATTATATATGATGTTTAAAAATATAATTAATATATATAAAAAGTAATTTTTTATAAAGTAATAATGTATTCAAAATTATAATATTAAAACTTGAGGTTTCGGGAAATTAATTTTCAGTGAAGAATTATATATTTATGGTTATTTTAAGAAAATACATTTATTTAACTAATATAAATACAATTTTTCTTAATTTATGAAAAAAATAAGTTATTATTAAATTATATTTTAGTTTTTTAAACATTATTTTTTCAATTAATTAATATTTATTAAAAGAATAAATTATCTAGCCATTATAAGAACAGATAAAAGCCGAAAAAATATAACATAGAGAAACTAGAATGAATTTAAAATAGATGAGAAAAGGATGTGGATGTAGATGTATATTGATTATCTCCAGACACAATAACAATATGGAGTCCAAAATTTATATTTCTTTAAGATAAAAACATTAAAATGGTAGTTACAAATTATCTCAATCATGTGTCCAATAATTTTTATTTTTCACTGCATGTTGTGGTCGTTATTTATAGAAAAATATTTAAAAACCATTATTATTCAAAATAGATCATATTAATCTTATCTATTTGGAAGTTTCGAAATTCATAAAAATATATTTAAAACCAATGTTTATAAATAATAATGGAAACATATTTCCATTACTTATGTTTTAAATATCACAACAACCAAAAAAAATAAGGATTATGAAATAGATATTAGGACCATGTCGCAATGACCAATTTTTTAGAAGAAATAAAAAATTAATCTAATGAGACTCTACTCTATAACATATATTATATGATGTAGTTACCTCATTTCTAAAAGAAGCAAAACAAATTATCCTATGAGACTCTACGTTGCATCTGAAAAGTTACATCATAGGTATTTCTTTTCTAGATGAACCAATCAAACAAATATAATGTGTTATAGTGGAAGTCATATACTATGTAAAGGTAACCTTTAATTTATATTCCTTACATAAGGGTAATGTTTAAATTCAATATTTTTCATAAGTGTAAATCATAGTTTCTATATGCTGGATAAGGGTAGTTTCTATTTTTTAGAGTATTCCTATAGGTAAGAAAATATATTGTGTATAGGTAGTCATAAAAATATATAGCATGAATAAAGGTGAGTTACATTTTATATATAATGTTTAATGGTAAACTAAATTTTCATACTGTTAAATAATTAATTACTGTCACTGTGTAAGGGTAAAAAAGAACTCATGCAAGGGTAATGGAAAAATAATTAGGTGCTACATAAGGGATATATAAAACATAACATAAGGATGAAGTAAAAATAACACACATAATGTAATGGTAAAATGAAAATCCAATTATTTGTATAAGGGAACCATTAGAAATGCATAAAGGTAAACATAATAAAATAATACCTGTTTAAGGGAATAATAAATGCTATGTAAAGGTAAAGAAAAGTTTATATGTACTGTATAATGGTAAACAAGAATATATATATATATTGTATAAGGGTATCATTTGAATATTCTTAAATGTAGAATAGAAGATATAGATCCCACATAAGGGTAAGAAAATATTTATTCAAATGTAACAAAAAGGTTTCAAAACAATCTAAAGGGTAAATAATTACTCACTTAATGGTAGAAAATAGTTGTTTAAAGGTAACAATAATGTTTCAAAATATATGTTAGAGTAAATAAAAACTCATGTAAATGTATAAAATAGTTATGTAGTGGTAAATATAAATTACCAAAGGATAAGTAATGGAAAATAAATTTTTTAGAAAATTAAATTTTCACAAGAATGAATTAAGAATAATTATATAGAATAATAATAATAATAATAATAAATGTTGGAAAATTAACGAACAATTAAATAATAAAAAAAAATTTATAAAATAATAATAAACCATGTGAGGAAATGAAAACCTTTAATGAATTAAAAATTATAGTGTAATTAAGAAACTAAAAATAGTATAGTTAACCAAAAAAACAAATTAAAAATGAAAGTTTAACTAATAAACACACACATTTGATAAAAAATTAGAATATATAAAAAACTAAATCAAACAATTAAAAACACAAGATTATATTAAAAAATTCAAATAAAAAGAGATATAAATTAAAACAACATAATATGAATTAATAAATGTATATAAGTAATACAATTTAAAATATAATTAATGAAAGTTATTTGAAATTTAAAAAATGATAATACATAATTAAATATTAACACCATTGTTCAAACACTAACTTGATAATTCATCGATGGTATGAAGACTAAAAATCATATATTGAGAATATTACCACTCTAGGTTTATAAAAGAGCCTTGGTGATCAAGGATAATGATTTAAAGCTGTTAATATTGGATAGTCTTTATAGTACTCTTGTTTCAAATGAGATGAGGTACAATGATAACAGGTCTATTGAACATAATTAATCTTAGGAAGCTGCATTCAAGGCTATGACGAATCTATCTGTATAAGATTCTCCTAAAGAGAGTGATGTTAAAAAAATTATTTAATTCCTTTTATCAAACATTAAATTAGGGAGATAAATTTTTATGGAAGGATTTAACTAACTTTATTTTAGTGTTTAAAGGTTTGAAAAATCATAGAAAAGATTCCAAATAGGTTACATAATGATTATTATTATAATGAAGTTAACAAATATAAATAATTAAATAATGTGGAATATAAGTGGAGTACTAAGAACTAATTCTTTAATAAGAAGAACCTACTTTCAAAAGAGGATTATAGATCAGAAGAAATAGAAGTCAAAGAAATTAAATTTTTAAAAGATATAAAACAATATGGTCTTATAAATATTAAAGAAACATCACAAATAATGTAATATAATGATGATAATGAGACAAAACTGTAAGGGATAATTGGTCTCAATGAATAGTTATTTTCTACAATTGATGAGATATATTTTTGTATATCCAAAATGAAGAAATAAAATTGAGTGGTACAATATTCCTAAAGTTACATAAAGTATAAATAAGTGGATAAAATTATGAAGATGTCCAAAATTTAAATTCTTAAATATAAAAAATCCTTTAATCCTAGAGAAGGTTCTTTTATATAAGATCAATATTGAGGAGAAGGCCCAAATTATCAATTTTTTGTCGAACCTTATGAAAGATAAATTCACATTAATCTAACAACTTGATAATGAAATTATAGTTCCAATGTGAAAAAACCAAAGATAAGGACAGTCTATTGACTCTCAACTTTTCATCAAGACATCAGATTAGGTGGGTTATAGAAAATGTGAAATAGAAGCTCATATTCCAAAAAGGAAAATTAGAGGATTTTACACAAAAATAAAATATCCTTAAGAATAAAAATTGTCATATGGGTCTTGATCACTATAAAAAGGATTCATTTATTGATTACACTCCATAAAAACTCACTCCTAAGTTAAAGGTTGATTTGGGTTTGATTGAGAATTAGAACACACAAAATAAACAAATAGCTACTGAATCCACATTTAAAACACACATGGATACAACTCATATCAGGTGTCATTATTATAAAATATGGGAGGTGATCAATATTCTTCATCCATCAAAAGTGGGTTTTAGAAAACACATTATCAATGAAGGCAACAAAAAATCTCAGTATTTATGGTATTATTTCAATTACAACTATTTATAGTGTGGTGGATATGGTAATATGACTAGGTATTTATCATCAAAAATGAAAAATAATAATCTTATCAATACATAATTTAGTCATATAAAATAGTTCAATGAATTGTTATGCAGGTTTAAAGTAAAAAATTAATTTATATATTTGTAAGATATATTTAGTCCACCTTATTTAGAAGATGATGAAACATAACAATTATCATTTGGTTTATATATCAAATACATGGATAAAAACTAAAATAGTTATAAAAGAATTAGTTGTATATATTATATGTGAAGAATTAGACCATGATATTATATAGATTAATGATAATAGATTTACTGCAAATATGATAGGGAAACTGATCCAGTCATATGCATCATGTATAATAAACAAGGTGTCATTGGATTTGAAAATATTGAATACTTAATAATTATTGTATTATAAAATATGAAATTAGAGGCATATACATGAAAAAAATGGATTGGCTATTAAATATCTTGGTGAAAACATTATATGTGTATGTAAATTATGTTACTTGGGATATGTGATAAATTTCAAATTGAATAATTATATCATCAATAGGAAGGATGGTGTAGTTGTGATGAAACGAAAATAAAAAAGGTGAATATTTATATAAAAAGTATATAAGAAGATATTTGGATTATATATAAGGAATTATAAATAATAATGTTGCATGAAATGCTTTCCCACTTGAAAAAATAGTCTATAGAAGTTCTGATGAAGAATTATGGGGATTTTGATATCCCTATACTATCATGTGACCATACACACATGTGAAATTTCTATTTAAAATAGATGATTATTCCAAAGTAATATAAGATAAATTAAATTAAGTAAATAAGGCTACTTTAATTTGTGTATGTTTATATGTGTGTACTGATATCACCAACAATAAGTAATGGGAAGATATATTAGGTGCCATTAATTAATGATTTCTTTGGGATAGAATGGATGATCATCATCACTAAAAATACAAAGGTATTTATTCTCATTACTTAGTATTAGAGGAAGGATAAAAAGATTCTTTGGTAGGTGTTTCTAAAATTAAAAATGGACATTGGCATAAATTTTATCAAAATATAATAAGATATTTTTTTCCGAATCATTGGATAATAACCCATTATCAATAGTGTGAAATCTTTAAAAAATGGTGTACTTGATAGGAGAATTCATATCATTAACAACTTGACCAAAATGATTCTTATTAAGTAAGACGTAGAAAATAAGTTCTTAATGGAGGAATCAATTACACCTCTATATATTACTGACAAAGAATTATTAAATTTATGAGAGAAAAAATCTCCATATGATATGGGTATGCTGAGAATTTGACTTTGAAATACATTCAAATATTTGGATGTATGTTATTTATTCTCAATAAGAAGAAACACAATAAGTATGAGTCTCATAGAGATGAAGGTATTTTCCTTGGATAGTAATCAGTGACAAAGGTGTAGAAGTGTTTCCAAAAAATACATAGAAATATTTCAAACATCCAAGTCCTCAAAATGGTAGTAATAAAGAAGAATCTTTAATAAAATAGTGAGACAATTATAGAGATAATTGATGATGATATAAGCATATCAGGGGGATAAAAAGGGTATAATGTTGATTTTAAAGAATCTATTTATGATAAGAATAATTATTCAAGATTATTAAATACATAGATTCCATATAAAATCGATGAAAATGATAAGAAATTGTTTTATTATTGACCTCATAGCTACTATGAACGTGAGGAGAGTGATGTCTCTATGGAAAAAATATCTCTGATCTTAGGTAGAGAAAAATAATTTTTGAAGAGGGTCCAAGTGATTCATTATAATCATGGAAATATTGAGAATAACTGAACATGGGATATTTTTTCATGGTTGACACATAAGAATATCATTTGGACAAAAATGGTTTTCCCTAACTAACTAAATGAAGATGATAACGTGATTCAGAACATGGAATAACTTGTGTGAAACAGACACTCATATATTGAATGTATTAATGTAGCTGAAAAATTTCCATCATGGATAAGTTGGGAATTGTTTTGTAATTTTTTTCTATAACAATTCAAATCATGTTAATGTTTTTACATATTGATATAAAATAATTATTTATTAATTAATTACTTAATAAAGAGGTGTAAATTGTGTGTTGAAATGGTTTTATTACACATGAAGATAAGGGAAAAACATTTGTTATTGAAGTGAAATTATGGATTAAAGATAAAACCAAGATCATGTTATTCTATACAATATGTGTACTTTAACAAACTTGGGTTTTAGCATGGTGGAGTTCATTATAATTTCAATAACAAAACATAAAGTGATCAAAAGATGATGGTTCTCATATATATTTATGAAACAATCTTTAATGGACCAAATCATGAACAATGAAGGAAATTTACTAAATTTATGTGGTATAAATTTGAAATAGTGGTTATCAAAGATTTAACCCTTTTTCCCTTAGATTGGATGTGATACATGGAAGGAATAGTATATTTATCACACAATCAAAATATAACATGGTGGTTCTAAAAATATTTTTAAATGGGGATTTTAAGGTAATTATAAAACTTGTTGCTACTCTAATGAAGTTTTCAATTGATGAGGTCCACAAAGAAGTTATCATCATTAAAAATAGATAAAAAATCAAGTGCCTTCTATACATAATAGTGAAATAACAAATATTGTGTTTTGAATATGTCAGTTTTCAAGGTAGAATAGTAATCCTAAAGAAATATTCTTATCAATGGTAATAATAATACTAATTTATATCGAAGTAATGGTGGATTTCATAATTAATTATATTGATACAACTTAGTAGGATTTATTAGAATATAAAAATATGGATTGGATTAGTTCAATAGATGATATAAAGTTAGAACCTAATAGTTCATTCAATGAATGGAGATTATTTATTTCTTACCTTATAAATAAAGAGGATATAATTTCACTAAGCACTATAAGAAATGAATATATTATGGCCACCAAATTATATAAAAAACTATTATGTAATAGTACAAAAATTGAGTATATGGGGGTTACTAAAAAGTATCCAATTAGAATCAAATATGAAAATTCTAGTATGATAAACCTTAGAGAAAATCCAATCCGTCATTCTAGGAAGAATCACATTAAAATCAAGTATCACTTCATAAAAAAGGAAATTTGATCAAAGGTTAACAAAATTTGAGTATGTAGCAACAAAAATTCAAGTCAAATATATAATTATAAAGTCCATACACATGAATACATTGTATTATAATTGAATGGATCTCAAAACCAAATTTATCCACTGCACATAAATATGTGTGGCTATATAACCCCTACTACCTAAGTTATGTTATTGATTTTACCAGGTTTAGTTAATAGTTCTTTACCATGTATCCCAAATAGAGTAACTTGTTAGTTCACTGAAATAGGTGGAGAGATGACTATTCAGACCATTATAGGGGTCGAGTTTTGATTGTGTGACCAAGGGGGATAGATTATTAGTGAATCCTTTAAAGGGGTTTCATATCTTAAGAAAAATTATAAAAGAATAAATTTCCTCAATGTTAAATAAGGTGGGAGAGAAGACATTGGGGAGAATCAAACTAGGGTCTATAATGGTTTTCATATATTAAGTGGTGATCAAGAGACGAATTGATTATTTTAGTGATGTTATTTTCATGTAACTCTAGTTTCTCATATTTATCTTGACTTATGTGGGCATAGAGTACATGAAAATTGAGTCATTGATTGATATTATTAGTTTAAGAGAGTGATTTGTGTTTGATGAAGAAACTATGAATTATTTTTCAATTTTTTGTACCTTATAAGTGAGTCTTTGACATCTATATAATGTTCTAGAGAGAAAATGGTATTTTAATTAGAAAGTGTGAAATATTTTTCAACAAGTTAGTTAATTATTTTATTGTGCTATCAACAAACTTAAAGGGGTTTATTTCTAAAAAAATGCATCAAGTTTAAAATTTTGAGATATTGTTTTGTGTTTTTTGAAAAATCATGTAAACCATTATAGAGTGGATAAGACTATATGTTATTTATAAAGTAATGTATTTGAATGTGTTTGAAGTCTTTTTGAAAATATAGTGTGTAAATATAGTGTAAAAGAAGAATTATCATGAAAGTTAGGTGGAATCTCACCGTACCAAAGTTTTTCAAATAATGTGATGTTTATTAAATAGAGTTAATGTGTTTTTAATAATTATGATGATTTATTTGATTAATTTTTTTTGGATTTTTTTACATATAAATATAGATCTTATCTCACCCATACTAACTAATGAATAATCAAAGGTATATCATGATAGATAAGTTATATATATCAATATATTACTTTGTTAAACATATTTGTTGAATAAAGGGATTTAAATAACCAATTGTTTCTTATAGAAATGAATTAATGTGAATAATTGGTTATGTTAATGATTTTTATACAAACATCAGTTTTTCACAAGATGGGTTTGCTTGAAAATTAAGGGAGTTTCCCAAAATTTATATGGTGAAGTGGAACTAAATTTTTTTATAAGGGAAGATATGTATTACACACTAGTTTTGGTGAAAATTTCATTGATTTAGTTCATTGAATGTATATTATTAATTAACTATGTGTACCCTTAAGTTGGTAGGGAAATTATTACTCAATTTATGATTGGTTGTAAACTAAAGGGATATGGAGTTTTCTTTAGAAATTTTCAATAATAGTGAACATTAGTAGATTCAGTAAATCGGTACATCATTGATGTATTCTCCTTGGTTTAGCTTAATGTGGTTGGTCTCAATGAAATTACCCATGTCTCATGCATTATTTAATTTCCATTGCACATTGTTTTGAGATAAAGGGTGTTGGATATTTTGTCTCACAGTGTAATAAGATCATAATGCGGTAAATTTAATTTTCCATACCATGATTCAGTCCCCCCCTCAATATATTTAACCATGTGTGGGGCCAAAATAATCATATTGTTCCATTGATTGGGGAAAAATATTGATATGAAATTATATTATTTTATTCTACATGGGAATTCATGTTGGCCAATCATTGATTGATAATTATGTATTGATATGCTGATTTACACCCGTGGTATCATCCACTTTCTTCATTGGATGATTTTTATGCCTTATAAAGGATTATATGAAACCCATTTTATTTTCATGGGTTAATCATGCTCTGAATATTTATTTATTCACATGGAAAAAGGTATAGTTTATCATTATATAATATGTGGGCCTAGAAATATGTAAAACTTCAATTAATTATTAAATGTTTTATATCTCATGAGATGATATATTTAGGAATTGGGAGTAATTATAATCCACTATATATATGTGAATAGAGAGTGTACCTAATACACTATGTTTATCAAACTGGGGAATACATTTGACCCACTCTGTTTATAGGATTGGGGAGTGAACTCAATGCACTATGTTATAATGATTTTATAGGTTAAACTTGATATATGTTATGATTTTAAATTATTATATTTGTTCAATATGCATATGATATATTTACATTACTAATGATTATAATATTATGATTTCACATTCCTATTACATGGTAAACATTATACTCCAATGATGATCCTTTTATGGTACCATGTTATTATTCTTTGATATATGGTTATGATATCATTCCTTGTTCTCACTTATGATTTCACAATCTTATTACTTTAATAATTATATCCATTTCATGTTCACATATTACTATTTTTTTATCAAATTGATATAGTTTCCCCCCTTATTGAGAAATTATCCTCACTCATTTAATTTATTTAACTATTTCTTTAGGATATTATATGCCACGATATATAAAGTGAGTATTCATCTATAAAGATTTTTTGGGAGATGTTAATGAATTATTGGATAATAACATGTTTATATATCTAATATCCAATGACACTAAACCATTGGATCAATGAATGGTGTTTTGGTGTGCTGAATGATCATGTAAAATATTTTATATATTTTTGAGTCATATTTGTTTGTAATAGAGTTTGTGTGTAATGTTTGTCTAATTAGAACCATATCTAGGAGCGAGGATCCATTGGTTTTTCAAGACTAAAACTATATAGGGAGATTTTTCTACCCCTCAGGTGGATGCCATTACCAATGATGCCTTGATACTATAGAATGACTCCCTAATTAAAGTTAATGTGGCTCTTATGATTAAGGAACCACTAGTGGGGGTTTCTAAAATTCACATGGTATCTCCTATAATGCAGTGAGGACATAACTAAGGTATTATCAAGACATTCCTCTTGATTAGGAAAGAAGTCCATTAGGTTCATTTTTAAATATAATTCCAATACTATAACGACCCAGACCTTTATAAATAAAATTCCATTTTTGATTGACTTAAATTCCCTATTATGTATTATAGTTATAGAAAACACATGAACTTATTTGTTTTTATTATATCATATTAAATTTAAAACACCATTAATCATCATAATCATTGATAATAAATCTGTTGAATAATGATCATATAATTATTATAAATGTAGCATTTTGATAAATCTTATTGACATAGAAAAAGGAAATAATAGACTTGACCTGTAGGATAATACCATAATAATAAGAATTATCAAAGATTATTAGGTAGATATAATCACTAGTCCTTTTCCTTGACCAATCCAAATATACGATCCAATAACTAAAGCATGATAAAAACTATTTATGGGATAATTTCTTTCTCACAAGATCAAAACACAAACCTTGTTCGCCGAACCACCCCATGAAATTCTCAAAATTACACACCACAACCTTATGGGGCTTACTAGTGTAATAAAGAAATATGTATCGAGACCCTAATATTACTAATATTTGTATTTTATAGAATAATTAATAAATTTTATTCTTTTTTTTACATTTTTAATGATTTTGATTCTGATATGATAAAACAAAATCATATTTTTGTGTAATACATAATTTCAATAAATCTATTATTTTTTTGATATATTCATATATTTTTTTAAAATAAATAATATATTAATAAAATAATACTATTATATAATATTTATTAAATATAAATTATAATATAAAATTTATGAAGTCAAATGTAATTTTTATAAGGGTTTAAAAATTATTATTGTAACAAAACTCTACATTTTTTTCAATAAATGTAAATTATTTTTTTAAAAATTATAATTCTCATATTTATAAAATTATATTGATAAAATAGATGTTATTTTTAGAATGGGAACATTGAAATTATCCAATAATTAAATTTTCATAATTTTCTGATACATTCTAATTTTCAAGTAAAAAATAAATATGGTATAAATAAATGGGGTGTATTATGACATCATATTGAACCAAAAGTGTTGTAATGAATTATATAAAGGGTATCTAAGAAAAAATATATTATTTACCTTTAACATAAGAATATTTTTATGTTATTTTATTAATTTTATAAAGCCTTTATGAATCTATGAAAACCTATATTATATTTCATGGTTCTAAAATCATTTCTTTAGAAACATTGATAACTTACACACCACCAAGGGTACTATTTTATTGAATTCATACCACTAAATTATAATATAAATAAATCCCTTTATATTTTAAATAATCCTCTAAAAAATCATTGGATGGTCTGTTGTTTTCATTATTTTATTGTATTGATTCCAAAACACTATATTTGGAAAATAATAAAGAATTCTCCCCTATTTTCCTATATATGACTACCCTATCTCAAATTGATATTCACTAAAAAAACTTGGGTCACTTTATTAATATTAAATACCATATTTATAGTTCTATTAAAGTTCCCCAAGATCTCAATAAGCTCCTATGAAGCATTCTAAATCACCCTCTCTAGGTAAGGGACATCTCTATCTTATTTTCAATTCAAGCACCTTATTTATATTTATCCTTTTGAAAATCAATATGATTTATTTTCATGAATTTATAAATCCCCCTATACTATCTAGTTTATTTATTAATAATTAAATATTATTTATCCCCTCTCATTATATCATATACCTAATCTATTACTATAGCTAAATTAACTAAGGGATAATTTCCCTCTTCTATTTATTAAAGAATATTTTCAATTTTATGTTTTTTGATTTGCAATTACTAATAGTGGGATATTTTTTACACATCCCAATTAATTCCATTTTGATATAAAAATAATTAGAGACCCATTTAACTCTCATTAAACTATTTTATGAATCTTTTTGTATCGTATTTATGTTGTTGATATTTCACTATAATTTTTCATGCCAGACAATTATGTCATAAATATCCACACCAATTTCAACTCAACGGTATTCACCTAGATGTAACTACCCTTAATTAATGGCATGCTTCCATGTATGTAACCCACAGTACATTATCATTGGGTTAAAATTGATTATGTACACCCACTTGTTTTTTGATCTACGTGGTACACTTATGCATGTATTGATATGAAAGCAACGAGTACTCCAAGAATTATACAGTGCTCCAATAAATTGGGTAATTTTTTTGTCTCATGATACTTAATTTATGTGATTAGGGTGTGAATATAATCTATTATGGGACTTTTTCCACCATGTTATGATGACTTGGTGGTTATCCTTGACCAATGATTATGATGTCATGTTTAAATTTGTTTCCACTTTCCCAAGTTTCTTTTTTTATCATGCTATATCATGCATATTTTTGGATGTTTATAAATATAACCCCTTTTATGTCCCATTTAAATATTTTTTTCATAAAATGTAAACATTCATAATGTTATGATTTTTTTATTCCCTTACTGGGATTTATATCTTTTCCCTTTATTAGGTTAACCTATGAAGTTTTAAGAGGGATAGAGAATTAATATCATGTTAAAGAAATTTTCAATAATGCGGATGTACCCCTATTTTGAGTGGATATGTAATGTACCTAATTAACAAAATATAAAATATTTCTACAAATTATTTGATGAATTATGTGTATTCTATTAGGACCACTTTGTGTAAAAGTTGTATTTTTTGTCAAATGGTATCAGTAATGGTGAAAATTAAGAAGGAACTACAAAGTGAATGGAGATTGATTGATGTGAAGATGACTGGAAATTTATTATGCATTCATAGAATTGGATTCCACGCATGAACAATTATCCATGATTTTACATATCAGAAAATTTATGTAATGATCTTGAATGCCCAAAGAACTTTTATCATTTGTGATACAATGTTTACAACATTGAACTAGCATTCCTCTAAATATTAATGATGTTATGTGGATTAGATAAACGAAAAAGAAATGAAGAGGAGAATAATGTTGAAGAAGTGGCTTGGATTTTGAGGTGTCCATGCACATATTTTAATATGTCCACACATTTCACTTAGAAATTTTATTTTTGGATTAAAAAAATATGGGCTAACTCTTGAGCTCGCCAGTCAGCATTCAACCTAAGAAATGTGCAGGACAACGAGGGGTCAACCATGACCATAGGGAAGCTAGAATGAGGCTAGGCCCGTGAGCAACAGTGGTTGAATAGCACAGGATACTATGTGGGGTGGCATAGAGGCACGAGGGAATAGTGGGTGCTAGGTGTGCACACGAGGAGGCAGAGTGGGCACTAAGAGCACACCCATAGTGAACCGGTGAGAGGAGGCACTAGAGGGGGGAGAGGATAATTTTGAGTGATTGGTGGTGGTAATTGATTGATAAACGATGGAAAAAATGCATCTCCATTCTGATGTGGGAAATTTTGTTAAATGCTTGGATATAATCTCTACCATCCATCCAATCCTGTGCCTCACCCTACCGTTCGATCAATCTATGGAAGATGGATTTAATCTTCACAGCTCATCAGATCTAACTCCACGTGCATTTGAACTGGGGCCGTCTAATCCTCCCGTGTCATTTGATCCATCCCACTCCATCTTCTTCAACCTCTCGACACCAATGCTACCCACTGGTAACACTGCTCTCACCAAGGATGAAAACCAACCACCATGGATGATCCTAAGCTATCAAAGATATGTCTCGTGATTGAACCAAGACAATACATGCAATATATGTCTGCATGCATGTGATATCTCAAGGAAAAATGTTTGGATAAGGAAAACACAGTTGCTGAGGCCACCTGGGGTTGAGAGAGATCCATGAGCAAGAATTGTGCATATGATGTTGACTCCAGGCATGAATATAGGATCCCAAGTTTGAAGAGGAAACAAACCGCAGATCTCATCATATTTTCACCTGTGGGTTTGAATATTTTAAAAAACTCTGAAATCTAGATCATTCAAACCGTGATCCCCACATCCTCTCATACATTTTCTGAACATTCAAGGGAAACTCCACTCACCAATATAAGTAGGATCCTGAGATGAGAAGAGTTGTTGATCCCATACATTCTAGAGCATCTGTTTCAAAAAATAGAGCATCTTTATGTGAACCATTTCGTGGAGATCAACCAGCAGTCCCGTGAGATTTTTTCTCTACGAAGAAGAGTTCCCGTAAGCCTTCAATAAGTGATATACACCCTCGAACAGATTTTCGAAGAACCAATACCTACGAACATCCGATATGTTTTCTAAAAACCCTCGATGCGTTTCTTGAGGAAGTTCCCATGGGTACACAACCAGTGAAACTGCACCCTTTTTGTACTCTATAAAGGGAAAGAACCATGAATCTCATGCCCTTCCCAAAAGGTTAGTACCCATCTGTTTCCAACATTATCTCATTATTTCCAGGGGCTTTGAGTTTTAGTAAAGAAGGAAGGGTAGTGCATGTTGCATGTTCCCATGTACATGGTTTGAATAAATCCCGAGGCCTTGAGTAGTTGGTTGAAGGATAAGGTTGCACAAGAAAAAGGGTTCACCCATTCATGTTTGATGATTCAAACATATAAACCTAAGGAAAAACACTAACTAAGTGAAAGAGAATAAAAGAAGAGGAAGAGAAGAAGATGCCGAGTGTGTGTGTGCTTAATGAAACTTCACCCATTTGGGTTTAAAGAATCACATAGAATAAAGTGAAGAGGAGGTCGTGTGTGTTTTACCCATTAGGGTTCTCGTACAAGAAGAGTAATAGGTGACTGTAGGCTTACATGCACACACATGCACACATGAAGCCAATTAAATAAATAACCAAAAAAAGTGTGTGTATGTGTTTAAATTAGAATAATGGTTCATTCTAAATGTTGTATGAATGATAACATGCATTAATGAACAAGAAAGAGAATAATTGATTTAGATGATACCAAGTGATCTAATCCTCATTGCATGAATAATCACGTTGGTGTGTGTGATTATAGATAATAAGAAAGAAAAAGTCTTTTTCAGTTGATGTTGCACTAGAAATTAAGAGAAAGAAATAAGGGAGAATTTCTTTCCTACTCATTTGCAAGTGATAAAGTGAAGAGAACTAAAGAAGACCAAGGGAAGAACCTACCTTTGAATAAAGAAGAAGACGGTCTTAGTTAGCAGTATAAAGAACCATCTAGAGGCTGCAAGTTGGACTAGGTTATCACGAGTTCTATAAGGAATGATTATTTTCCTTTCCCCTCTAAGTGTAGGGACTCACACTGGGAAGCAAATATCTTATTACATCCTCCATGTGTAGGGAGCCTCACCGACTAGTGGATTGTTTTCCTAGTTAACCAATTGTAGGAACATATCACATTATAATGTATAATCCATGAACTAGTAATTTCCATGCATCGAAAGGACTTAGATGCTCTTATTGAGTAGTTAACCTTGTAGAAATATTATGTGAATATTATTACTGCTTTATATTATTGCATGAAATAGGTAAAATAGAATAAGAGAATCAAGATACTAACAGATCAGAAGGTACATGGATAAAAAGTTGGAATTGGTTTAAAAAGTCTCTAACACCGATTCACCCCCTCTCGATATTAGGTATATCCCAAACCAGTCCTCTCAATTGGTATTATAGGATGGTTAACCTCGGTTGGATTTTCTTTTAAAGACCTGAGTTTCTTTCTTGTGTTATCAAGGAAGTACACTTTCAGGGAAGATTCAGTTATCTATGGCCAGAAGGATATATCTACCATGACCATGATGAATTGGAAAAATAAGGAGAAGATAAAGTTGAAGAAGAAGTCCCTTCTATTTAAAGAAGATGAAGAATCTAGTTATCCATATCTGGATGACATTGAAGACAAACCCGACTTAGAAAGTAATGAGAAGGTGCATCAAGCCCCTACCAAGAAGATGGACAACCTTCCTACCTAAAATAATAAAGAGGTATGTGTTAGTACATTTCGAAATTATTATCATGATTGAAATTCTATCACATCTGGTGATGATCAATCTATAACATCTCAAGAAATATTAGTTGATAGATTAAGAATGATTCTACATGGTATTTGTGAAGAAATTACATCCCTAGTTTGTGGAGAATTTCAATGCATGATGGAAAATATCACTCAGTTGGAAGAAGAAATAGAAGTTTTGGATAAAGTCTTCTAAGAAAAAACTATTGAATGATTAAATCTGTCTAGAAAAGTTGGAGCCTTTGAAGCAATATAGAGGGGATTTGAAGTAAGTTCTTCAAATTGGATCAAAGATGTTGAAGAAAAGGAAGGAGTCAACAACACTCTGGAAGAGAAGATCCATGCACTTGAAGATGATCTGAAAAGGAGCAATGAAGTCAAGAAGTTATAGTTGGAAGAAGACTCCAAATAGATCAAAGAACTAGACTCTTTGTTACAAAACAATGTAAAAATGCATGAAGATGAAGTTGAAAGATTAAATAAATCTTGCGTAGAGAAGATGAAAATTATTGAAGACTAGAAAGTCATCCTCAATATGATATTTCTAGAATTAGAAGCTAAGTTGACCAATCCTAAGAAGACACATATTGAGTCTCCACAAAATAAGGAAAACGTTTCTGGTAGTACAAAATGCTCACTGGTAGATTCTACTATCAAAATACCTCTAAAATGTGATAAGAAGATCATTACTTCACTCATTGAACCATCACAAGTTGATGAGAAGAAGGTACCATCCATACCAACTTATACTCATGTTTCTAAAATTGTTTCTACAAAAAGTGGAGGTTGGAAGAAAAACTCTAAACAAGTATGGATGAATAAAAGTAAGAAGAAACCTACCACCACAGATAGGGTGGATAGAGGAATAAGTGTGTAAGATAGATCCCCTCAGAAAGCATAACATACTAAGAAGAAGATTCATAATCCTTATAAAAAATATGGAAAGAAGCCAAGGTTTGTTAGTTAATGCTGGTGCTATAATAGATTTGGGAATTGTGCACTAGATTTTTGGTACAAAACCTTAAATGTAAAAGCACAAATAAATCCCATCTTAAGGGGGAGAAAGCCAGAGAAGAAGAAGAAACATACACAGATCCAGAAGCATATATACACTACAAACATATTTGGAATGTTAGATATCATATGTGATGTATGCAATAGGAGTGGTCATGTGATTGGTGCATGTTAATTTCAAAATTTACCCAAAGATGATAAGAAAAGAAGATCATAGAAGCTGGCCCAAAATAGAAAAGCTGATAAGTCCTTGGATTCTATATCAAAGAAGGTGAAGGGTGGTGAATCCAAAAGAACTACTAATAACTATTCCACTCAGTAGAATCCATGTAGAAGTTCCAATATCGATTCCTCAGTTCCTAAGGACACAACGGTGTTTTGGCCAAAAGATTTGGAAATAATGAGGAAAATGGGAGATTTACAGGCTAAGGATTGTGATAAAAACAAAAAAAAATATTGTACATGATTTAAAAGAAATTCTGTGTGTGAGGTGCAACATGGATGGTCACATTGTTAGAAGATGCTTTAAATTTACTCCATCCCAACAAGAATTCCTTAAGAAGATTAATGTTGCACCAAGATATTCTAGTTCATTAAAATCTTTTAAATAGAGAATACTCACACACAAAGAGATGGAATAAGTAGGGAGGTCCATACAATCACAGTCAGCATTGAAAATCAGTTGTGAAGGTGTAAAGAATGGAGCATCTGCTTTGAGAAAATCATCTCAACCTTGTTGTTCACATTGATGGAGCAAGGGTTATCCACATTAATCCCTTAAATATTTGTGTGCAGTATTAGTTCTTATCACACAAGGAATTTAAGGAGAGGTAAGATCTTAGGGGGAGAACCTAGGATTCAGTGAACATATGTGTTCCCTTGAGGGGGAGACACATGAAGGAGCTTCCAGAGTCATTATCTCAATTAGTTTCAACAGTAGTTGGTATAAAACTCAATTACTCAAAATATTGTAAGAAGATCACATCATTGGAAAAGGTATATTATTTATAAATATCTCATCCTTGGTTACTCAAAATAAAGACCATTATACAAAGGGGGAGTAACAAAGTTAACCAGTGACATAAGAAGAGTGAAAGTTCCCCAAGGCCTCTTATCATGGAAATTTCCCTTGGATGTTTTTTATCCTTTTGTTGGAGATAGTGAAGGAGTTATAGGTTGATTATTTCATATAACACTTATTATCCTAATCCTGGAATGAAAGTCGAAATCCCTTAAAGAGAAGTACATGAGTTCTCATCTCATGAGGTGTCATATTTAGTGGGTAATGGAAAAATTTGTTGTATAAATCAAATCCTCTTGTTTTCTACACCTAGAATTGATCAAGTAGACTTAGAATGAAATTATTGATGGAACTTTTCGTAAGTATTAAATGATACCCTCTCTTCTATGAACATTTAATTTCTTATCGATAAGGGGGAGATAAGTAAATTAAAGTCTAGGGGAAAGAAAGAAGTAAGGGGGGAGAGGCGATTCAAATTTTTACATTGACACATTCATTTCAGGAGAAGTCTTAAGGTATTGACAACATAATACAAAGGGGGAGATTTTTGGGACCACTTTGTGTATATGTTTTATTTGTTGTCAATTGGTGTCAAAAATAGTCAAATGAATAAACAACTCCAAATTGAATGGACATTGATTGAAGTAAAGATTCCTGGAGAATTTTTATGGATTCATAGCATTGGATTCCACACTTGAACAATTATAAATGTTGTTACATATCAGACGATTGATGCACCAATCTTGAATTTTCAAAGAACTTTTATCATTTTTGATATAATGTTTACAACATTGAAGTAGCATTCCTTTAAGTAAGAATTATGTACTTTGGATTACATAATCCAAAAATAAATGAAGATGAGAATAATGTTGAAGAAGAGGCTTGGACATCGAGGTGTCCATGTACATATTTTCATATGGCCATGCATTTCACTTATAAATTTTATTTTCGTGTTTGAAAAATTTTGGCCAACTCTTGAGCTAGCCATCCAGCATTCAACACAAGGCATGTGCGGGACCACTAGGGGTCAACCACGCCCATGGGGAGGATAGTATGAGGCTAGCCCCGAGAGTGGTAGTGTGAGCATAGCGCACACCACAGTGCGGGTTAACACGGAGGCATGAGGGATTAGTGGGCGCTAGGTGCATGCACGAGGAGGCAGAGTGGGCACTAAGAGCATTCCCAAAAATAACTGATGCAGAGAAGCACTAGAGGGGGGAGGGGAGAATTCTAAGCTGTTGGTGGGGGGATTGATTTATAAAACCAGAGAAACTCGTATCTTCATTTCAATGTGGGACAACATTTTAAAAATGGGGGTGAAATCTACGCCATCCATCCAATCCCACGTCTTAACTTACCATTTTTTAAATCCATGATAGATGGATCTAATATTTTCCTCTCATATGATCTCACGCCGCGTGTATTCATATGAGGGTCGTTCGATCCTATCATGGCATTCGATCCATCCCATTCCATCGTCTTTAACCTCTCGACTCTGCTGCTACCCAACAACAACACTACTCTCACTGAGGATGAATAATAACCACTATGGATGATCCTTAGGCATCGAGGAAGTGTCTCGTGATTGAACCGAGACCATGCATGAAATATACATCTTTCATGAATGTGATATCTTGAGGAAAAAGGTTCATCCAAGGAAACAGAGTTTCTAAGGCCACATGGGGTTGAGCGAGATTCATGAACAAAAATTGTGCATGAGATCTTGACTCCATGCATGAAGATAGGATACATCGTTTGATGAGGAAACAAACTGCGGATCTCAGTATATCTTCACCCGTGGGTTTGAATATTTTCAAAACCCTTAAAATTCAGAGCATTCAAATCGTGATCCCCGAGGCCTCTCACACTGTTTGTGAAAGTAAAAGAGGAACTCCTCTCACCTATAAAAGGAAAATCCCAAGATAATAAGAGTTGCTTCTCCCACACATTCTAGAGATCATGTTTCAAAAAATAGAGCATATCCTTATGCACCATTTCACAAAGAGAAACCATAAGTCCTGCAAGATTTCTACTTGGTGAATAAGAGTTCTCGCAAGCCTTCTATAGGTGCTACACACCCTCGTACAACATTGTGAAAAACCATCACCTATGAACATCTAATAAGTTTTCTAAAAAACCTCATTGTGTTTCGTGAGGAAGTTACCTTGGGTACACAACCGGTGCAACCACACCCTTGTTATACTCTGTGAAGAGAAATAAATATGCTTCTTATTCATGAATAAGAATTTTTAATCTCATGGCCTTCCTAAAATGTGATCACCCTACTGTTTTCACCTTTATCCCATTGTTTGTAGTGTTTCAAGTTTTAGTGAAGAAGAAAGGGTTGTACATGTTTCATGCACTCGTGTACATGGTTTGAAGAAAGAATAAGGCCTTGAGTAGTTGGTTGAAGGAGAATATCGCACAAGACAAAGGTTTCAACCATTATAGTTTGATGATTCATACATATAAACCTAAAGAAACACCCTAACTAAGTGCAGGAGAAGAAAAGAAGAGGAAGAGAAGAAGAGGATGAGTGTGTGTGTTCTTAAAGAAACTTCACCCATTTGGGTTTAAATAATCACATAAGATAAAGAGAAGAGGAGGTCGTGTGTGTTTTATCCATTAGGGTTCTTACACAAGAAGAAGAAGAGGTGAGTGCATGATTACCTGCATGCTCATGCACAGGTGAAGTCACTTAAATAAAGACCCAAAACAAGTGTGTGCACATGTGTAAAGAAGAAGAATAAAGGTTCAACCTAAATGTCATATGCATGATTACATGCATTCATGAACAAGAGAGAGAATAATTGATTCAGATGATGCCATGTGATCTGATCTTCATTGCTCGAATAACCAAATTGGTGTATGTGATTCTAGCCAAGAAGAAAGAAGAAGTCTAGTGCAGTTCATGCTGCACTATAAAAGAAGAGAAACAAAGAAGGAAGAATTTCTTTCCAACTTCTTTGCAAGTAATCAAGTGAAGATCACTAAAGAAGACCAAGAGCAAAACCTACCTTTGAAGAAGGGAGAAGACTATCTCCTTAGGCAGTATAAAGAATGACGTAGAGGCTTCAAGTTAGATTAGGTTACCACTAGTTCAGGAAGAAGTATTTTCTCCCTTCCCCCGTTTGAGTGTAGGGACTCACACTGGTAAGCGATTATCTCCTTCCCTCGTCCATGTGTAGTGAGACACACTGACTAGTGTATTTTTTTTATAGTCAACACATTGTAACAATACATCACATTATAGTAAAGAATCCATGCTATGGTCATTCCGATCCATGGAAAGGATGTAGTTTCTCTTATTGAGTAGTGAACCTTTTAAAAATATCATGTGTATATTTTTACTGCTTTATGTTATTGCATGCAACAGGTAAAAGATAATAAGATAATCAAGTTCCTAACAAATGATGAGGTACAAGGATAAAATGTTGGAATTGGTTTAAAAAGTCCCCCACACTGATTCACCCCCTCTTAGTGTTAGGTATATCCCAAAATGGTCCTCTCATATTCTTATGTAATAAATGATTAATTAATGTGTAATAAATAATAGGGTTGTTATAGTTGTCATCAGAGGAATGTCTAATTATTTTCAAGATCAGAATTATGAAACTATAGAGAATGCCTTTTGGATAAGAAAAAAAACATCCCTAATTGTTTGTAGATTATTGATTAAGTGGTTTCCAAGAATATACCTCCCTTTATAGATATTATTAGTAGATGTGGCTCTATTAAAAAGGTACTTAGGGGTAAAAATCCTCAAAAAGAAACATTGTGATGGACTCGATCATCACCTAGTTCATGATAACATGAATTTATACACACATGGTTCGATACTATTGGGAGATATTTTTTTTGTAAATTCACACGCTCATTATGAACAATTATTAAGGTAAAAAATACCCATAAGAGTCTATTTTAGTGAATAGATCATCAATAAATTTGATTGAATCATAGAAATTATTAAGTTAAGGAATAAAATTCACTTATAAATTATCCCTTTAATGTTATTGGATTATAATTTGTGTGTTTAAGAGTTTAATGGTACTCATCCCTGTTATTTATATATTCTAGCTAATGGTTGGAAATTGGAGGATCCAAGTAAACAATTATTTTGAATGGAAATGTTTTGAATACCCAAGAGAGATACCCAACCTGATGGGAGCTGGGATTGCAATTATTGTAAAGATACTCTCTTAGTTAACTCATGTTATGAATATAAATTGAATCAAAAATAATTTCAAATTCACCATAATTAATAACAAGCTATAATAGAGACCCTTATGTGAATAAGTCCTTTGACTTTCATTGGATAACCCTATACATTAATCTTGGAACAATGGATCAACTATAATGAAAATATATTCTTTTTTCCTTCAATTTTACAATCGAGATAATATTTCAGTGGGTTTTTGTAATATTTATGGATAAATTGATCATTTTTGGACATTGATCAAAAATACAATGCATAATGAAGATATCAATGTGATAGGGTGGAAGGAATTTTGGAAAATATTTTTTTTTGAAAAATATTTTCATCGCACTCTCTAACATAAGATAGAATGGTAATTCGTTACCCTCAAGAATAAATATGATGAATCTATTGGGGAATATATGGTAAACATCAAAATACTTTCATGATGTGCCTACAACTTAGTTGTTATACCAGAATGAATACTTTATTCCTTATTTGGTGGGTTAAAATAGAGTCTATGAAAATAACTGGTGATTTAGGAATTTTATAGGTATGGGGAAATTTCCTGATGTACCCTCAAAGTAAAAATAGAGGTCAATGAATCTCATGGGTAGCATGGGGATAAGAAAAAGAAGGCTGAGTTTAATTATGGGGATATGATGGATATATCTAACAGTGGTATGAAATTTCAAACCCGCTTATCAAATGTGTTGAAAGAAGCTCCCTAAAAATTTGCTGAAGGGGATGAGGAAATGCTTTAGGTATGGTAAGGAAGGGAACCTAGGTTTCAATTACTGATATGAGAAACCCACCAATGTAATGGAAGAGAGGAATTATCTATTCAAATCTCAACATATTGTCTAATGTGTCAACTATAAGGAATAAGGGGTCTTTTCAAACCAATTCCATAAGCCAAGGGTTTTTGGGAACAACCACTGCTGACAAACTCCAAGGCTATAAGGGTGAGCTTATACCATTAGAACTACTAATGTGGACCCTAAAAATAAAGCGGTGATAGGTATGATGGTTATTAATTCATGAACATAGAGTGCACATCTGAATCTGGTTCTATGCATTCCTTAATATCACAAATGTTTATTATAACTATTAAAACACCACCATAGTACATGTTAGTAGAGTTGTCAGTGAAAAATACATATGAGGAAATTATTTAATTCCTTGTATATAATCCCTACCCTATCAAAATTTGTGGGAAGAAATTCCCAAATAATCTTTTGATACCCCCTTTAGTGGAAATTGATGTGATTATTGATATGGATTGGATTTACTTCATAGATTCAATATAAATTTTCATGATAAGTAAATCACTCTCTGTATTGTGAATCATCCTTAAATTCTATAAAAGTGTGAGGGGAAGGATGAATATTATTTGGCTCCAACATATCAAGCATGGATATTGTTGAACTATGAGAAATAATATCTAGCTAAAATGATTGAGTCTAAGGAAAATATCATCCTTGATAACATGACAATTATGATTGAATACACATATATGTTTTCTAAAGAATTTTTTAGTCTTTATACAAGTGTAGAGGTTGAATATTCAATTGATATTTTACTTAGGGTGTTTCAATTTTCCAAGACTCCATATATAATTGACTTTTTAGAAAATATGTAGCTAAAGAAATAGCTATATATAAATATTGATAAAGGGTTTATAAAGCCATGTTATTCACCTTTGGGTGCACTAGTCTTCTTCATCAATAATAAGAATGGTTCAATGCACCTTTGCACTGATTATCATGATCTCAACAAGATCATGATAAATAAAAATTATCATTTCCCGTGGATTGATGAATTATTCTATAAGATATATGGATCCCCATAATTATCCAAGGTGGATATTCGGTTGGTTTATTAACAAATAAGTGTGAAGAAGGAGGATATTCCCAAGTCATCTTTCTGTATAAGGTATGGGTACTGTAAGTTCATTATAATTCCATTCAGACTCACTAATGATCTAGAAATCTTCACGGACATGATTAATATAGTCTATATACATTACCTCAAAAAATATTTGGTAGTATTTATGTATTATATTCTAATATACTCCAAAATAAAGGAGGATAGTGAGGAGTATTTGAGCACTATGATAAAAACATTATGAAAGGAGACGATTTTAAAAAAGTATAAAATTTTTAGTTTTGGTTGAATGAATTTTGAGTCATGAAGCATGTTATCCCCGGTAAATGGATAACTATAGACCCTTCAAAAATAGATAAAATTAAAGGATGTCCAAGGCCAACAACATGGAGTGATATCCACAGTTTCTTCAAACTATATGGGTATTATCAATGATTTGTATGAAATTTATAAAAAAAATTAAACCCTCTAAACAAGATAACTCAAAAGGGAGTCAAATTTTTATAGAATAATCATTATGTAGAGTTATTAGGGGAGTAAAAATGAGGATTATAACTATACCTATACTTATTATACACATAAGTGGGGAACTGTTTTTGGTATAAAAAAATTATTCATGGTATGGTTTAGAATGTTTAGTAATGCAGAATGAAAAAGTGACATCCTGTGATTAGAACTACCAAAAATATGATGTACAGTTTGATGTGGTAATATTTACATTGAAAATTTGAAAGTTTTATCTCTTTTGGGAGAATTTTGAAATATATATGGATCACAAGATCCTCAAGTATATATTCACATAGAAATATCTGAATATTCTCTAGTGAAGATAGTTAGAGTTGATTAAGGACTATGAATACTCAACCCACTACCATATTGGGAAAGAAAATAAAATAGAAAGTGATCTATGTAGAAATGTTTCAAAAAATTTAGAATTAATAATAATTGAGAAGGATCTGATATTGTTATACTTTAAAAGGATGGATATGGGAATCATAAAAGAAATAACTTCATCAATTCTATCACAATCTATTTCTCAAATATCCCATTAGGAGAAGTTAAAGGATGATAAAATAGATAATGTGGTAATTAAGAAGAATGTGTAAGATATAAGAAAATTTAAATCCTCATAGATCAAAATTAATGAAGTTGGATTTATAATATTTGGGTTAGCACTATGTGTACCATCAAATCCTAAGATAAAGAAGGATCCTCTTGATTTCACATATAAATCAACCTTACCCACCAATCCAAGGAGCACAATGAATTATTGAGAAGTCCTAGATAACTATTGGTGGGTCAATATGAATATGTAGATCATATAATATACATCATGGTGTCTTTTATGTCACAAAATGAAGGTGGAAACGAAAAAATTTAAGGGGGGTGATGAAACCATTACTAATAACTACATGGAAATATAAAAAAATAATAATGGGATTTGTCACTAGTATTCCAAATATATAAAAAATAAATAATTATATATAGGTTGTGGTGAAACATCTTTCATAGAACACTTAGTTCATTGAAATCCAAGATGAATTATCACTCGATCAACTTGTAAGGATATATATTAGAGAAGTTTTGAGGCATAATGGAACACCACTTTTGATTTTATCTGATCAAGACCCAATATTTTACTCCAAATTATGGAATAGTCTCAAAAATTATCTAAATACTTATTTAAAATTTATCATATTTTACCACCCTCAAACTTATGGTCAATCTAAGAGGACTATCTAGAGACTTGAGGCCATGTTGAGACTATGCTCAATGGATATTAAAGGAGGATTAGATAAATTTTTTCCTCTGGTTGAGTTATCATACAATAATAGTTCCCAATCAAGAATAAAAATCGACTCATATGAAGATATTTATGGTAAGAGTTGCATAAAACATGCATAGTGGGATGAAATTAATGAATGAAAACTACTGGTTCGAGAAATGGTCAAGAAAATGGTGGAAAGGGTTAAGAACATTCAGTAACACATCAGTGATTCTCAGAATTGATAGAAGAGCTATGATAATAATCATTAATGATACCTATAATTTGATGTCATAGACAAGGCATTTCATTTCATATCACCATAGATGAAATTCATGATATTTTTTCAAAATAGAAATGGTATCCCATGATAAATTAGTCCCTTTTTTATCCTTGCTCGCATCACAACAATTTCTTATATACAAGCACTCCCACCTAACCTATATAAAGTTCATGCTATGTTCGATGTATTACTCTTGAGGATGTACATACATGAGCACCCATATTTACATAGTTTAGAGGTAGTACCATTGGATAATGATCTTTTATATGAGGAGAATTTTGGGACGATATTCGATCATAGAGAAACTGTTCAATGGTATAAGACAATGCACCTAGTCAAAGTGAAATGAAGAAACAACATGTTTGAAAAGTTGATGTGGGAACCATAGGAGGTGATGAAACAACACTACCTTGTCATTTTTTAGTGTATTAAATAAAAATTTTGATGGTGAAATTATTGAAGGTGGGAATATTTTAACAAAAATAAATTTTATAAATAAAATTCCCTTTATGATTCAATTAAATTCCCTATTATGTATTGTGGTTATAGAAAAAAATGAACTAATTTGGTTTTATTATATCATATTAGATTGAAAATATCTTTAATAATCATATCTATTAATAATATATATTTTTGAAAGTGATAATATGATTAGTATAAATATAGAACTTTGATAATAAAAATGACACATACAAAGGTTGTGATGACCTTGATAAGTTGAATTATACCCTATGAATTATATTTATCAAAGATTACAAGGGAGATAGAATCACATTTATTTTCTCTCATGATTAGTTTAAAAAAATAAAGCACCAGTGAAATTATTTATATGATAATTTCATGCTCCTCAAGATCATAACCCAAACCATGTTCACCGAACCACCACATGAAAATATAACCATAATGCATATTACCCATAGGGAATATTATAGTTCAATAAAGGGTTATGTATTAGGACCATAATAATATTAAAATGTATATTTTATATAATAATTAATATATTTACTTCTTATTTTCATTACTTTTCAAATGATTTTTATTTTGATACTACAGAGCAAAAAACCTATTTTTGAGTAATACACAATTTCAATTAAGATATCCCTTTTTATAAATTTATGATTTTTAAAAAATAAGTGATATATTAGTTAAATAATACATCTAAATAAAATTTATTAAATATAACTTATAATATAATATTTATGAATTGAAATGTAATTTTTATAAGGATCTGAAAATTATTATTGTAAAGAAACATATAATTTATCAATAAATGTAGATTCATAATTTAAAAGTTAAAATTCAAATATCAATAAAAAAATTTATAAAATAAATATTATTTTTTGGAATCACCCTCTAAAGGTAAGGGATCTATCTCTTCATTTCAATTCAAGCACATTCATTATTTATCCTTTTTAGTATCATTTGGTTATTTTATAATGACATTATAAAGATACCTATTTTTTCCAATTTATTTATTGACAATGAAAGATCATTTATCCACTCTCATTAGAAAATTTATGTAAGTCATTATTATTCCAAAATTTAGTAAGGGGTCATTTCTTCATCCTCTTTATAAGAGAATATTTTCTATTATATGTATTTTGATGTCTAATTCCTAATGTTGGGATATGTATTTTTATGCACACATATTTTATTGAGTAAAAAAATAATTCTAAACATTTCTTAGTGTAGCATAGTAGCTAACTAGAGTTGTCTCACTTAAGAAGCTTCATAGGTCTCTAGTTAATCTAATTCTCCTAAGACAAATTTTTATTGGTGTTTTAATTAATTTATTTAAAAAATAAATTAAAATTAAAGAAAATATTTCAAATATTTATCTAAAATTCAATGAAAAAATGTGATTATCAAAGAAATAACTTCCAATTTGTGGTTTGGTTTCTGTGTTCCATCATTCCTATTATTAATATTCAAATTTAGTTTAATAGTTTAGTTATAAATTCTCACTACTAAACTACTATTATTTTCTTTAGAGACTATGGAATCTTGAATTAATATATGATACTAAATTAAACTGCCTCTTGTAATCATGGTTGATAACACACCACAGTAAAAAATGTGACACCTTCCAGGACCTGAATCCACCACATGTCGTTTCATCCTCTGAATGTGTAACACCCCAAGTAAATAAAGAGTATGAAATTTTCACATTTATCCATATTTGTGAATAAAATATTAAAATTACTTTAAAGGGGATGCTATGCTCGATGGCGTACCCAACACGCAACAACGAGTTTCTTGGGAATCTTGCGTTGCACTCTAATAATAATATAATATTATTTTAAATAGTAGTTAACGCCTAGCCATTGTAATGGTGGGAATGAACAAGACTAACTACAAAATTATTATATATGTTTGTCAAATATTTTTACTTTTTACAATAAATGTTAGAGGATTAAAAATGCGAATGTATCCAATTTTAAGCGTAAACATTCTAATATTCTTTAAAAGGTCGATTAACCGCCTTTTGATGGCGAACCTCTTTTAAATCCACTTTTTGACAATTTTATATGTTATATTTGACAAAATAAAATTCTTCTTTATAATTGAGACATCAAAATTTACTTTGTGTAAATTTTTGGTATTTTTCCGAAAAAGTTCAATTTTTAATGAATAGTGAAAAATGTTGTATTTTAATTCAAAACCTCTTTTTAATCTAATTTATTTATATGATTAGATTATATTTTGAATTGGTTTTAAAGTGAAATTAGAATATATTTTTACCATTTAATCCAATAGTGGTCGTTGGAATTAATTTCACTTTGAAATCGGACTTAAACTAGTGTCAATCTTTTGATACTTTTTGTTTCATAAAAACACGCTATTTATTTTGACAGCGGGAATTAATTATTAAATTAATTAATGCAACTTATATGTTTTTAATTTTTTAAAATAGAAATCATTTTTGAATTCGGAATATCAAATATAGATTAGGGTTAATTTTTGGTAATTTTCTAAAAAACTTCAATTTTTGATGAATAGTGAAACCACTAAGTGGTACTTATAAAAACTGATTTTCCGTTTAAATGAAATTTTTCCATCTTTGTGTTTTGAATTTCAAAAATCCGACATACATGGTTTTCATTAAGAAGTAAAATTTGGTTCAATGGGATTAAAATAATTTTTTGGTGAATAGTAACTTATTAAGTTTTTAATCGCGATTAGAGGAAATTAATGCAGTTTAAGGTAAAAATAATGTTTTAATAATATGAAATGACTTAGACACATGTCCTACCCTCATTTTATGTGTCATTTCCGACCAAGACAATCCACGGGTCAACTTGGGGACCCCATGGATCCACTTTGGTTGGGAAATGACATAAATAACTTTTTATTTAATGTTAAAGTAAAAATGAAACAAACATGAGATTTTTTACTATAACAATTTTTAAATGGAGTTATACAAGTAAGAATTTTGAATATAAATATTCATTGGAAATATAAAAATATTTCATACATCATATTATTTTTTTATAATTTTTAGATATTAAATAAATTAAATTATTTATGACATCATGATGATGCAGCAATGACCTCATTATTTAACGATTTAAATAAAATGGAAAGATAATGTAAAATCTAAGACCTACACATGTCCAAAAACTATTTTATGGGTGTATTTAGAACCCTTATAACCTTATCCTTGAAACACATCAATTTGGGACCTTTAAAATCTAAAAATCTTTTGAAAATAAAGTATCCTTTTATTACTTTCCAAGAGTGCCCCTCCCCTCCTCTTATAAAAGGCCCCCACCTCTACCTCCTTACCCACACTTCCAAAGCCTTTGGATCATCCAAAACATGACCATTTTTTCTCTACACATCCCTCTCTAACTCCTTGAAGCCTAACTTTGGGCAGAATCCTTTCCAAGAAAGCCTGTGAGCTCAAATCAAAGGAAGTTACCCGATTTTAAGGTAATGTCTTCGCTTGAGTCCTTTTGATTTATTTTGCTTCTCCAACCCCCTAAACTCTTTCTATTCATTTATTTTGTAACAAGTCCAGTATATTCCATATACTATGATTTTGTTATAAGAAGGTTTTGAGCTACACTTACAGACACCTACATCTAATGGTTACAGAACAAACTGTTTCCGTGGATGGCGAATTTCTGCCTCCCGAAACGATGATTGTTCAACATTCTTCTAACACCTTAAAATGTGGCCATTAAGATGACACTATATTTATATATGATATCTAATATTTTTATGTTTTACTTAAGCTTCTGTATTTTTCATTTATGGCATACCTTTATGGTTTCCATTATGGGTAAACGCGATATCTTCATTTAAGGAAGTGCGGACTACTGCCCCCTCAAAGTGATTTGATTCGTTAATACCATATGTGGTACGTATAAAGGATATATTTAATGATGTTATATATGATACCATATTGGAATTAAAATACTATTATGTATCATTATGTTTTAATTCTATTAAATATGAAATAGAAATGGAAGTAGCGTTCATGCGTACATACGGCTTACCGTCTCCATGAACGATGCATTTCATTTCTTAACTCTAAATGTTATGTAATATTATAAATGCATGAATATACTGGATATATATATGATATATATGATATATACATCATGAATACAATTCTGGATATAATGAACCTTTGACCACACGAACAACATGTAATTGTAAGAAGTCCACTTTCGACTTAAGAACCAAGTATCGACAAAACAAACATTATTAACTTAAATGATTAAATAATGTCTATGACATGGTAATAAGTGATATAAAAGTAATAATGAACTTGAAAAAGGTTCTTAAGAAATTATAAATTAACTAAAGTTTACTATTCAGGAGATTAAAGAACGATCAAGTGAAGTCAGACCCAAGGTAAGGGATCTTACTCCTCTCTTTCTTTTTAAGTACACTCTTTTATGTCATTCCTTCTAAATCTCATCTTTCTTTTTATTGGGATGTTCTTTTATATTACTCTTACTGTAATTTTTATGTTAATATGATGAGAGACCCCATTTTATCTCATCAATCCATTTTGGAAGTTTTGAGTGGCGCCGTTAGGCTGCCGAATTTTCGTAAGAGATCTAACCTCTCTCGTTCTTTTAAAGTACTCTCCTTTATGTCACTTCTTTTAAGCTCCTCTTTGTTATGTTGGGGGATGTTATTTTATATTATTATTTCTGTAAACTTTATTTTAATATGATTATAGACCCTATTTGATCTCATCAATACATTTTTGTAAGTTTTATGTGGCGTCGTTAGGCTGCCGAGTTTTCGTAAGGGATTTTTCATCTCACTTTTATTCCCGTGAGATTTATGCTACATTTGACACAATTTACATTGAGTGGTGTATGTACTTCCCATTATTTTACTCATTGTGTAATATAATTTCATTTATGAGTATTTACATCAATGTTGTATTTTCCTTCTTTCACGGGGTGCATGTCTCGAAAGATACCCATGTCGGTAAGGGAACCTTTCACCCTCCTCTTTTTGTAAAAGTCTTCTTTTGTTATGTCTTTTAATTAACATAATATTATGTTGGGATATGTTCTTATATATCCTTATTGATTTAAATTTTATGTCTAAGTGATGAGATACCCCTTTTTATCTCTCATCAACTCATTTTCGGAATTTTGTAGTGACACCGTTAGGTCGTCAAATTTTTGCAAGGGAACTTCTTAACCCAAATTTGATTCTTTGGGATAATCTTTTACTCAGTGAATATGTCATTCTATGAATATGGTTGAATAACCTCTGATTGTTTTACACTTAATATCCACTTATATTGGGTGTATTCGTTTGTCACACATAATTATGTAATTGATTTATCCTTAAACCAAGGATACCATCTTTGTAAGGGGCTTCGCCTCAATATCCTTCCATTGAGGCACATTTTTGTTTTATACACCACTTTATTTAATACGGTGTATAAACCTCTTTGACTTTTACATTTATTCAAAAGGAATCTTTTTATATGAAGCGTTTTACTAAAGGAAAAAGGGAATGTTTTTGTCGTACGTATGCGGCGACAATGACTTCTCCGCCGCCGCGAGTATTATTTGGTCTTTGGCTTCCTTAACAAGCCAAAATGTTTTTTAAAATAAAATAAATACCATATACTTTTTTTGTATTTTGGTATTGAAAATGGTTTTGATAAAATATTCTATTATGTCAATTTATTTAAATGATATATTGTGATTGAAATATGGAAATGTTATCATTCCTTTATGTTGGTTTTGTGTGTTATAATTTTATAATGGTACTTTGACATTTTACGGGTGGTTACGTGATAAACCATATGATGGGTGGTGCCGTGAATACCAGGATGGTTGGTTATGTTATAACCTCCAATGCATTGGGTATGGAAGTCGGTCGTATGGCTATTCCATTAAGTATGTATGGAAGTTGGCTGAATGGCTATTCCATTAAGTGATATGTGTGGAAGTCGACATTATGGTTCTTCCACTTAAGTATGTTTATGTCCCAAGTTACCTTTATATGTTATGTGATCTTTATATGGGTTTTATGATAATCTTTTGGTTACATAAGGGTAAGTAATGAACTTTTATTCAGTGAAGAGTTTTTACTACTTAGAAAAGGTGAAAAGTATTACTTTCATAAAGTATACATGGTTTACTTATGGTTTTGAAAAACTAACAGTTTTCATTCTTTGTGTATCCATTATTGAGATTTTTATGCTCATCCCAAGTTTTTGAAATGTTTTTCACAGGACTTAACGTGGAATAGGGTCAAGGATGGGATCAAGGGAAAGTCATGCTACCTAAATCATGGAACTAGACATGTTTCTTTTTAAGAGTTTTTATTTTATGGAAACTTAGTTGAAGTTTCTACATTGTAATCTTTTGAGATGTAATAGTTATGTACTAATTCTCTAAAACTCTAAACCTGAAAAGATCCTCAATGTGAATTATTCATTTAATTCAATATTAAGTAAGGTTTAAGGTCGGGGCCTTATAGTTGGTATCAGAGGTCGGTTTAGATAACTTTAGAGGTTAGGGTGTTATCTGGGTGTAGGTAAAGGATCCCATATAACAAAGAGGGATATTAATATGTGGAAACATATGGAGGGTTATGGTAAAATAGGTTGATTTTATAAAAAAACCTGAACAATGGAGATATAAGGAGGTTGATGGATTAGAGTAATAAAAAAGTTTTTATGTTATCTATAAAGGATTTTTTTATTATTATAATTTTTTTTCGTATCATGTTAACATATTGATTCTTTTAGACAGATTACAGATCAATTGTCAAGATGGAAGGAAAGATATCTTGCACAACATTCTTATCCCTCCCTGATGATTTGATCATCACCATTATGGGAAAATCCTGTTCGAATGATTTTGATAGATTCTTGAGTATTCAAATCACCTGCAAGAAATTGTTTGCGCTATCCAACACCTAATCTTTTCTAAAACAATTTTATGGGTCATGGTATCTTTTTTATATGATTTCAAGATCTCAACTTTTCCAATTCTATTGAAAAGTGAAATTACAGAAGTGGAGTGAATGTTTACTTTTTGAAAGTATGACAACATGCCGAAAGAGAAAGAGAACATCCTGAAGATCACGGTATCTGGATTCAAGGTATGATTTATTTTTCAAAGAATGAAGCAACTTTTGATTGATATTTATATATAGTGTCGATATTCGGTCTACAGGAATTGGGTATTAAGAAATAAGGTGGAAATTCATAGCTAATGGATCAAGAAGAACGTTGAATGAGTCAGAAGTCTACATATAAGGGCTTCAAGAGTTATGGTGAAATTCTTAAGAGTATTAAGTCTCTTTTGATGATGGGATTACATTTGAAGACATTTTATAGTATGTGTAACCCTGATGTTTGATATATGAAAATTTTATTCAAGGAATAGTTATATGTTCTTTTGTGGACATAGTTATAAAGAACCATTTGTGTTTATATGATCCTTACTTTTGAGGTAATTATGGGTTACTATATGTTATAATGGAAAGTGAAAGGCATGAGAAAACAATTGAGGTTAAATTATGTTATGACTATTTTTGATGATTTTATCTAGTTTTGGGGGATGTGTTAAGGATTACATAGTTTTGGAAAAAGGACAACACGCAGACCGTGTGACAACCCGTCGCGTCGGACAAAGCTGCGGGAATCGAACCCACAACCAAAGTGCGACTGGTATTTATCGCCTACCACTGGACTACGTGAAGTCCCTGGTTAGTTTGACTAATTATTTTTAGTTAAATGATTTTATGAATTAAGAGTAAGTTGATTTTGGGTTATCTATGTATATTTATTAACCTATCATGGAGGATATGTGATTAGGTTAATTAATTTTCAATACGAGACATTAAGAGCAACTAATGTTGTTTGGAGATAAATGTTACGATTTAACTTGGAAGACTATGTGACTAAATCCTTCAAATATTTGGGTTTCAATCTTAGTTTGGTTTACTTTGAAGAATTTTATGGAAAAATTGATTATCGAATGGTCCTCGTTGAACTTTGGGTTTTGTTGGACAAATTTTGGAGATTAAGAATAGATTTTCTTTTTATAAAGGGTTATCCTTTTCTGGATTATCTGATCTTGTACTAACCTTTTTGGTTTTGGTTTTGGTTAAAGTCTAAATACATGGGAAGTATATAGTTCTCTTTTGTGGATTAGTTGATTCTCTAGAAGTTGATTATAGTACTCTTAATGTGAACAAGTCTTCCTAAATACTCGTCTTTTGGAGAAAATATTAGTTTGTGTAAGGAATCTAATAAAAGTTGAAAGTCAAGATGATAAGTGATTATGTTTCCTTATGAATAAATTCCTCAATGAAGAGTAACTTAAAACAAAAATGTTGTCTGTTAACTTTTACTGCTGGGGAATCGAATACCGTTTAACCCACCACAAGTTTGCGATTTTCTTGTGGTTAACTTTCTCCTAAACATGTTTTCTATCACTCTCCATCAGAACATGACCCTATGTTTTCTCCTCCATGTCCATTTTTTTCTACATGGAATCCTAGTATGGGTTAACTCGGGTGACCTCTGTACTTATCTTCTTTTATTTTAAAGTGATTGTTTTACCGACTCTTGTTCCGATGTGGGACTTTCAATGATGTTTCCAAGCTCAATTTTAAAATTGCGAGGACGTAATTCCCAAAAGGGGGGAAGGATGTAACACCCCAGGTAAATAAAGAGTATGACATTTTCATATTTATCCATATTTGTGAATAAAATATTAAAATGAATATAAAGGGGATGCTATGCTCGATGGTGTACCCAACACGCAACATCGAGTTTCTTGGGAATCTTACGTTGCACTCTAATAATAAAATAATATTATTTTAAATAGTAGTTAACGCCTAGCCATTGTAATGGCGGGAATAAACAGAACTAACTAAAAAATTATTATATATGTTTTTCAAATATTTTTAATTTTTACAATAAATGTTAGAGGATTAAAAATGTGAATGTATCCAATTTTAAGCGTAAACATTCTAATATTCTTTAAAAGGTCGATTAACAGCCTTTTGATGGAGAACCTCTTTTAAATCCACTTTTTGATAATTTTATTTATTATATTTGACAAAATAAAATTCTTCTTTAGAATCGGGACATCAAAATTTACTTTGTGTAAATTTTTGGTATTTTTCCGAAAAAGTTCAATTTTTAATGAATAGTGAAAAATGTTGTATTTTAATTCAAAACCTCTTTTTAATCTAATTTATTTATATGATTAGATTATATTTTGAATTGGATTTAAAGTGAAATTAGAATATATTTTTACCATTTAATCCAATAGTGGTCATTGGAATTAACTTCACTTTGAAATCGGACTTAAACTAGTGTCAATCTTTTGATACTTTTTGTTTCATAAAAACACGCTATTTGTTTTGACAGCGGGAATTAATTATTAAATTAATTAATGAAACTTATATGTTTTGAATTTTTTAAAATAGACATCATTTTTTAATTCGGAATATCAAATATATCTTAGGGTTAATTTTTGGTAATTTTCTGAAAAAACTTCAATTGTTGATGAATAGTGAAACCACTAAGTGGTACTTATAAAAACTGATTTTCCATTTAAATGAAATTTTGCCATCTTTGTGTTTTGAATTTCAAAAATCCGACATACATGGTTTTCATTAAGAAGTAAAATGTGGTTCAATGGGATTAAAATAATTTTTTTGGTGAATAGTAACTTATTAAGTTTTTAATTGCAATTAGAGGTAATTAGTGTAGTTTAAGGTAAAAATAATGTTTTAATAATATGAAATGACATAGACACATGTCCTACCCTCATTAGATGTGTCATGACCGACCAAGAAAATCCATGGGTCAACTTGGGGACCCCGTGGAGCCACTTTTGTTGGGAAATGACATAAATAACTTTTTATTTAATGTTAAAGTAAGAATGAGACAAACATGAAATGTTTTACTATAACAATTTTTAAATGGGGTTATACAAGTCAGATTTTTGACTATAAATATTCATTGGAAATCTAAAAATATTTCCTACATCATAGTATTTTTTTATAATTTTTAAACATTAAATAAATTAAATTATTTATGACATCATGATGATGCAGCGATGACCTCATTATTTAACGATTTAAATAAAATGGAAAGATAATGTAAAATCTAAGACCTACACATGTCCGAAACCTATTGGATCTGTGGATTTCGAACCCTTATCACCTTATCCTCGAAACTCATCGATGTGGGACCTTTAAAATCCTAAAATATTTTGAAAATAAGGTAACCTTTTATTACTTTCCAAGAGTGCCCCTCCCCTCCTCTTATAAAAGGCCCCCACCTCTACCTCCTTACCCACACTTCCAAAGCCTTTGTCTAGGCCAACCCCTGCCCATTTTGTCTCTCCAAATCCCTCTCTAACTCCTTGATGCCTCACTTTGGGAATAATAATTTCCAAGGAAGCCTTTGAGCTCAAATCAAAGGAAGTTACCCGATTTTAAGGTAATGTCTTCGCTTGAGTCCTTTGGATTTATTTTGCTTCTCCAACCCCGTAAACTCTTTTTATTAATTTATTTTGTAACAAATACAGTATCTTCAATATACTAGGATGTTGTTATAATAAGGTTTCTAGCTACACTTACACACACCTACATCTAATGGTTAAGGAACATACTGTTTCCGTGGATGGCGAATTTCTGCCTCACGAAACGATGATTGTTCAACATTCTTATAACACCTTCAAAGGTGGCCATTAAGATGAAACTATATTTATATATGATATATAATATGTTTATGTTTTACTTAAGCTTCTGTATTTTTAATTTATGGCATACCTTTATGGTTTTCATTATGGGTAAACGCGATATCTTCATTTAAGGAAGTGCGGACTACCGCCCCCTCAAAGTGATTTGATTCGTTAATACCATATGTGGTACGTATAAAGGATATATTTAATGATTTTATATATGATACCATACTGGAATTAAAATAATATTATGTATCATTATGTTTTAATTCCATTAAATATGAAATAGAAATGGAAGTAGCGTTCATGCGTACGTACGACTTACCGTCTCCATGAACGATGCATTTCATTTCTTAACTCTAAATGTTATGTAATATTATAAATGCATGAATATACTGGATATATATATGCTATATATGATATATACATCATTAATACAATTATGGATATAATTAACCTTTAACCACATGAACAACATGTAATTGTAAGAATTCCACTGTCGACTTAAGAACCAAGTATCGACAAAACAAACTTTATTAACTTAAATGATTAAATAATGTCTATGATATGGTAATAAGTGATATAAAAGGAATAATGAACTTGAAAAAGGTTCTTAAGGAAGTATAAATTAACTAAAGTTTATTATTCATGAGATTAAAGAATGATCGAGTGAAGTCGGGCCCGAGGTAAGGGATCTTACTCCTCTCTTTCTTTTTAAGTACACTCTTTTATGTCATTCCTTCTAAAGATCATATTTCTTTTTATTGGGATGTTATTTTATGTTAATATTACTTTAATTTTTATGTTCATATGATGAGAGACCCCATTCTCTCTCATCAATCCATTTTGGAAGTTTTGAGTGGCGCCGTTAGGCTGCCGAATTTTCGTAAGAGATCAAACCTCTCTCGTTCTTTTAAAGTACTCTCCTTTATGTCACTTCGTTTAAGCTCCTCTTTGTTATGTTGGGGGATGTTATTTTATATTACAGTTTCTGTAAACTTTATGTTAATATGATGAGAGACCCTATTTGATCTCATCAATCCATTTTTGTAAGTTTAATGTGGCGCTGTTAGGCTGCCGAGTTTTCGTAAGGGATTTTTCATCTCACTTTTATTCCCGTGATATTTATGCTACATTTGCCACAATTTCCTTTGAGTGGTGTATGTACTGCCCATTATTTTACTCATTGTGTAATATAATTTCATTTATGATTATTTACATCAATTTTGTATTGTCCTTCTTTCACAGGGTGCATGTCTCGAAAGATACCCATGTCGGTAAGGGAACCTTTCACCCTCCTCTTTTTGTAAAATACTTCTTTTGTTATGTCTTTTAATTCACATAATATTATGTTGGGATATGTTCTTATATATCCTTATTGATTTAAATTTTATGTCCAAGTGATGAGATACCCCTTTTTATCTCTCATCAACTCATTTTCTGAATTTTGTAGTGACACTGTTAGGTCGTCAAATTTTTGCAAGGGAACTTCTTAACCCAAATTTGATTCTTTGGGATAATCTTGTACTCCGTGAATATGTCATTCTATGAATATGTGTGAATAACCTCTGATTGTTTTACACTTAATATCCCCTTATATTGGGTGTATTCGTTTTTCAAACATAATTATGTAATTGATTTATCCTTAAACCAAGGATACCGTCTTTGTAAGGGGCTTCGTCTCAATCTCTTTTCATTGAGGCACATTTTTGTTTTATACACCACTTTATTTAATACGGTGTATAAAACCCTTTGACTTTTACGTTTATTCAAAAGGAATATTTTTATACGAAGCGTTTTACTAAACGACAAAAGGGAATGTTTTTGTCGTACGTATGCGGCAACAACGACTTCTCCGCCGCCGCGAGTATTATTTGGTCTTTGGCTTCCTCAACAAGCTATAATGTTTTTTAAAATAAAATAAATACCATATACTTTTTTTGTATTTTGGTATTGAAAATGGTTTTGATAAAAGATTCTATTATGTCAATTTATTTAAATGATATATTGTGATTGAAATATGGAAATGTTATCATTCCTTTATGTTGGTTTTATGTGTTATAATTTTATAATGGTACTTGGACATTTTACGGGTGGTTACGTGATAACCCATATGACGGGTGGTGCCATGAATACTAGGATGGGTGGTTACGTTATAACCTCCAATGCATTGGGTATGGAAGTCGGCCGTATGGCTATTCCATTAAGTATGTATGGAAGTTGGACGAATGGTTATTCCATTAAGTGATATGTGTGGAAGTCGACCTTATGGTTCTTCCACTTAAGTATGTTTATGTCCCAAGTTACCTTTATATGTTATGTGATCTTTATATGGGTTTTATGATAATATTTTGGTTACAGAAGGGTAAGTAATGAACTTTTATTCAGTGAAGAGGTTTTACTACTTTGAAGAGGTTAAAAGTATTAATTTGATAAAGTATACATGGTTTACTTGTTGTTTTGAAAAACTAACAGTTTTGATTCTTTGTGTATCCCTTATTGAGCTTTTTATGCTCATCCCAAGTTTTTGAAATGTTTTTTATAGGACTTAACGTGGAATAGGGTCAAGAATGGGATCAAGGGAAAGTCATGCTACCTAAATCATGGAACTATACATGATTCTTTTTAAGAGTTTTTATTTTATGGAAACTTTGTTGAAATTTCTACTTTGTAATCTTTTGAGATGTAATGGTTATGTCCTAATTCTCTAAAACTATAAACCTGAAAAGATCCTCAATGTGAATTATTCATTTAATTCAATATTAAGTAAGGTTTAAGGTCGGGGCCTTATAGAATGGATCAACCCCTTCATATGAAGTGAGAGTGTCTATCAGAAGTAATGAAAAAGATTAAAAGAAAATAATAGAAATTGGTTTGAGTTCAGTTTATTGGTGGGAAATATCCACACTCATACACTTCACCCTTTATCACAATAACCATAAATAAAACATATGAATCAAAGAACAGAATGAATATAAGCACTACTTACCTCCCTTTGGACAAACCTTGGGTTAGTCCATAATTTTTTAGGGTAATACGTGATAGTGGTGCGAATGATAATGGAAAATAATAATTGAAAATAAATAAGAAAAGAATAATTATGATAGAATAGAAAATAGATATAGATAGATAATGAAAATTGAAGAAAAGATAAAATAACATAGAATATAAAATTGGACAAAAAATTAGAAGAAGAAGACGAGGAAGAATAATGAAAGAAAAAAAATTGGTTAAAAACATGCATTAATTATATTTATAAAATAAATTAAATTAAAATGACTTAAATTATAAAAATAAATGGAATGAAAAATAAAAAAATAAAATAAAAAATCGGAGAGCCTCTTCACCCTTCGATGGTGACAAGACTCTCTCAAGTAGTGGTCGATGAGTCCTTTCATAGGTTGGGATACATTACTAGACCTCTTATGAAATGAATCCCCAGTCAAGGATTTTTAATAAAAATTATATATTTGTTTGAATATTTTAATATATATCCCCTTAGGTAATGGGGGTTTTGAATGTTTATGGTGGAGGAAATACACATGGGAAACATGATCATGCATGAATTTACTGAATGAGATTTTTTATGGGATATGGTAATAGTGGTAGTGATAATTGGATGTCTGGAGGAACCTTCATGCATGCGACAATGGTGAATAAAAGAAAAAATGAAATCCTTTAATCCTCTAGCCACCACAGTTGTTGGATAGGGCTTCAAAATTTGCACACTGAGGGCGTTGAAGGCACTATAGGTAATCCACAGTGGTTTTGAGTGGTTGAAGTTGTTCATCATCTCGATATATATTTTCTTGTAGTTCACCCATTGAATTTATTGGTGGTTTCATATAGTGGAAAACTGAGGAAGAAGGTGGTAGACGACGAGGATTGTTGGAGCAAGGTGTCTGAGCACTGCTGAGGTGAAAATGAGTGGGATGAAATTGTTCCATTAAAAATATGAGTAGAAACATGAGTAACATATCACACATAAGATGTTTGATTTAGATATGTGATAATTTATCAATTAAGGAATGTGGTACTAGGCTCAGAATCCTGCATTAGGGTAGGATACTTGATTCGCATGAACACAAAAATATTGGTTCATGCCACATGGGCCTAAGCTTATACAATATGCACATTTATTTCCCTGAGCCACACTCCCTCATTGGTTTTTTGGGATTTCATGGTGGTGGGATTTGCTATCGGCCCCTCTATTGGCTTTCTAGGTGCATGTCTTACCACTAGTTGAGTGTTATCCATCCTAGAAACATTTATTACAAAAGTATTATTCTAAAATTAATCAATTATAGATCCAAATAATATCATAATTAAATAAAAAATTTCCAGATTAAACATTTGCATTCATTTTATACCCATTTTAATTTCTAATTGTTTATAAAATAATTTATTATAAGGTAATATCCATTGAAATCCATCAAAAAATCATTTAAAAAACAAAAATATTATGCATGAAAAATGAGTGTCAATTATACCCACACTTAAACTATGATTATCTTCAATAATAAATCTCAACATTGAATTTATAAGGGAATAAATGTTATCACTATTCAAATCTCAAAAAAATAAAATAAAATTATTATCAATATTAAACCAAACATTAAAAGTTCCATATAAAATATCAATTCAACCTTTTAATTTTCAAAGAAATAATCATCTCTTGTATTTTACTTTTCTCATTGAAAATTATGGAATTGTTTCTTTCATATATTCATTCTGCTTAATAAATTATTAATAAAACATTCAAAATCATGTTTTACTACACCATTGGATTTATTTCTATCATCACTCATGATATAATTCAAGAAAAGGTAAACTCATATCATTAGAACATTCTCCTTATTAATAAGCTTATAAAGGAAAAACTTTCACCAATTTTAAAATTAAAAATTCACATAAAATGAAGAGTGAATTGCAATTAAGTGTGTAATGACTCCGAGGCTTGATGTTGGTAGGAATTTATGTTTAAAAATTAATACTCAAAGAGATGGATTATATCTAAATGTAAAGTGCATGATATAAAAAATAAAAATAAAACGGCATCCTCTTATTCAAAGTAGTGACTCTTACTTTCCCCCAACCTAAAGTAAATATCATGGTCAATGAAAGCATAATGAATGATTTGCACACCTTATTAAAATTTTCAACACATTTATACCTTTTTAAAGTAATTTTTATTTATTTATTTTTTAATTTTTCTAAAGTGATTCAAAGAATAAATTATAGACTAATCACCTAACCAAATATGATAAAAATCATTAATCTAGTAATGATGTTTTTTTATTATTCAAAATAATAACAAATTCCCCTTTTTTTTAGTTTTTTTTCATAAATAGAAAACATTAAAGTATAATTAATAATTATAAACCTTCAAAATAACCAAATATAACACACCCACACTTTTTCATTACAATGTAGATCATCCCTTACACCATGAATTACCTCAACACCCATGCTTAAACATTAAAATATCATTCAAATAGTAAGAGTAGGGTAAGAATGGATAAAAATGGTTTAAAACATGGCTCATTAATAACATGGTCATTCATGGTATGTATGGGAAGAAAAGTATTAATATAAATGTGGTATCATGGATAAAAAATAATGAAAACATTCCACAATCATTATAAATATATTTTTCCACATTCATAGATTTTAAAAGTTTAAATGAATGTTCTAAAATGTGACATGTCCCACGATCACTCAAGAAATATGATCAAGATAAAATAGAAAATATTTAGTCTACAAATCCTACTTGAAATACAAATTATAACATTTTAAAATCATTAAAGCAATGAATAAAATAAAACAAATCAATTCACAAGATTTTATAAAATTCAAAGCATGGAATTGATAGGGAAATTTTGTTTACAAGAATTAACTAATTTCCTGAAATCATGATTCCTCATTTTAATAACCATAATTCATAATAATAATCCAATTTTGAATTTTAATCATTAAATTTTATTAAAAATGAAATCTAAAACATAGTATCATAGGATTACTAAGAAAATCTTTCCTCATATATAATTTAAGTAATGAATATTTCATATAAGAGCATGAAATTTCCTATATAAATCTCAGAAATAGTAATCTCAAAATTATTCTAGGATTTTAAAAGATAAAACATTAAAGTGATATCCATTTCCCATGTAGCATTAGTCCTCTTACTCTACTATTTGGGGGATGCCTTATTCCATAAATGTCCTATAAAAGCTAATTAATTAATTAAACTCAAGAATAATGGAATTAAAGATCAAAAAATTATAAGGGATGTCATATTATTACTAAACAAATTCATAAGACTAAAATTGAATATACTAGAACTAAAGTTAAATCTTGTTATGACCACCCCCAAGTGGCCCATGGCTTTTTAACACCTATATAAGTAATTAAAATATGTTATCCATAATCTAATGGTGGGTGGATCTAGTTGGATATGAACTACCCCATGTGTCTTTTCCCAACTTCTACATCTTTTTTATTGGCGAGGAATGATCTATGGATAGAGTACCAAAAATATACCCCCTACCTAATTATATATTTATTTCATGGAAGGGGTAGGATGAAGTATAGATCATCCTTCTTTGTGGTTAATATTTTTTAAACCTCATCATCTTTATCCAATGATTTCTCAATTGATTCTGTATGAATTGAATGATCAAAGAGAAATTAAGCTTTTATTTTTACATGAATAAAATTAAAATGAAAATTAGAATTATCCCTTTAATATAATGTATCACGTGTATTTTATTCCTCAAGATCAGCAGCATAGACTTCCTCACGGCTTCCTTAAATGTATGTTCAATGAAATTAGGGAGATTCTTGTGTTCCTCAGTAGGTGTAGGTGTAGTTTTTAATTTCATTTAAGGGAAAATAAGGATTTCGAAAATATAAAAATTAAAATTAGATAAGAGTGATAATCAAATCCAATAGAATAATATTAGAAAATAACATATTTAACATAATAATATCTCCCTGATTTTTTTATATTTTTATCACTTCCTTAGTGGTAAGATTATTTTAAAATTTAATCTCAGTGGATAAAGGTAGGTAGTTGGGATCCTCCATATTTTATTCAAATTCCAAAACTGGTGTGTCCTACCCTACTTATATGGATCTAAAAAATTAGAGTTCTGTATGATATTTTACTTTGTATCGAATGGGGAGATTATATTGTACCTCATACTAATTCTATAAACTATCCAGATCTTGTTTATCTCCCATATGTATTTCTATAGGTAAGTATTCCTCGTCTTGAATCCACCCTACCTCATTATCATCATCATGGATTTGGATCCCCAAGTGGTTGGAATGTTTATGGCCTTAATGTTGGATATGAAATTCCTAGATGCCTACAGTAAAATTAGGTAGCTCTAGTTACACATCCTCTATGACCTTTAGTCTATTATAATCATCTTTTGCATCATCAATCTTATATTCCATCTCTTGAAATAATATTTTGTTTTCATTCCTATTCATATGATACTTAGATATGATAGTGAGTTTATCATGTATTTTTAGTATATCTTTCATAGTATAATTTTGAATCAATTTCTCTTGGTTATACACCCATGAGTAATTGTTCCTGGAATTAAAAAAAATGGTTATTTGAAAATAGCATAGAAATAGAATATTCTTTAGTGTTTTTTGAGTAATAAAAATATTTCTTGGTTTTCAAAAAAATAAAATAAAAATAAAACTATGATTATTTCTATATTAATGGAATTTTATTTTAGGGATTCCTATTCCAAGGCATGGAAAAAGTAAATTTATAAATGTTTCCTAATGTGTCATAATAGCTGACCAATGTCATCTCACTTAAGGATCTTCATGGTTTTTTACTTGCTTTATCTAATTCTCCCAAAACAACTTATTTTTTATTTATTATTATTTCCTAAAAAAATTAAATTCAAATTAATGAAAATTTTGGAATAAATTAAATGAACATACAATGATAGAATGTGATTAGAAAAAAAAAGTACTTGGCCTCTGTGTTTTTTTGGGATGTCATCATTATTATTTGTATATTTTATATTTACTTTGATAGTTCAATTATGAAATATAAATATTAAGATACCATTAACTTATTTAGTGATTGTTAAATCTTTAATGCCTAAATTCCACCTCATTCTATAATCAATGTTGATAGCACACCTCAATTAAAAATGTTAACCCTTCTAGGAGATGACTCCATCGTATGCCATTTCATCCTTTTAAATGATCAACTAAATCATGTGAAGAGATGATTTTTAATTTAAGGAAGAAAAAATATTAATATAATAGAATATAAATGAGTTTGAGTTTAGTGTCATAGTGGTAAATCCCAACACTCATACACTTCACTATTTTTGACAAAAAAAACATAAATAAAATAGCTGAATTGAAGCATATAATGAATGGAATCACCCCTCACCTACCCCAGAACAAGCCTTGAGTTAGACCCCAATTTTTGAGGGTAAGAGGCCACAATGGTGAGACTGAGAAATGGGAATAATAATGAATAAATAAATATAATAAATATAATAATTAAGAGAGAATAAAATAAAATAAAAAAGAAAATAGAATTGAAAAAATGGATATAATGTTAGAAGAAGAAGAATAAGAATGGGGGAAGAAAATAATTAATTAAAAAAAATCATGAATTATATTTATAAAATAATAAAATTAATATTACATAATGTATAAAACTAATCCTAATTAAAAAAAAAAAATTAAGAGTATGGTTGAACCTCTTCTCCCTCCAGTGGTTTCCAGATTACTCACGAAGTGTCCAAGGCCTCCTTTTATAGGTAAGGATGATTACCTCAACCAACCATCAAATTAATCCATGGTCAAGGAGTTCTCAATAAAATTAGATTTTGGTTTGAATATTTTAAAATATCTCACCTACATATAATAGTGGTTTTGAATTTTTTTGGGGAAATAAATCCAAATGGTGAATTTTCTCATGCATGAGTTCAATGTGTTGGATTTTCTACGTTCTATTGCAATGGTAAATGTGATCATTTTCTATGTCGAAAAACATTCATGTATACAGTACTAGTGAATTAATGTAATTATAGAATCCCCCAATCCTCCATACTTCTAATTGGATATAAATAGGTTAGAAATATTCTCACCAAGGTCATATTAGAAATCACAGGTAATCCTTGGTGGATTGGATTAGAAGAAATTGTTCTTCAGATCAAACTCAAGATTCAATGAGTTCACCCATTTTCTTAACTGGTGGTTGGAGATGGCAACATGATAATGATGAAGGTTGCGGGTGATGAGGAATGATAGAGTGGGTTGTCCAAGAATGAACGAGGTGTGAATGAGGTGGATGACATTATTCAATTTAAAATATGAAAGGTTACTTGAGTAGTGTGACCAAAAATAAAAGTTTTATTCTAGTTTATTCACTTTTATCAATCATGGTTTGTGTTATCTATCTTATAATCCTGTAACTAGGTGGCCTCATAGATTCACATACACACAAACATTGGGTCGAGCCACACCACTCGGTCCACATGGTCATAGTCTAAACTATGAGCATGGTTTTATCCATAGGATGAACTCCCTAGTCACTAAAGTGTACTTTATTGGTGGTGATTATAGCTATCTAGCCTCTCTGTGGGATAGCAATGTGGATGTCTTTCCATTAGTTGAGGTCTAGCCATCATAAAAAAATTATTACCTAAAAAAGTAATAAAGATTTCATTATGTATAGTTCAAAATAATATCCTAATTAAATTTGATATTTCAAGAATAAAATTTTTAATTTATTTAATACCCATTTTCATTAATTATTTTTAATTTCCTATTGTTTAATAAAATGATGTATTATAAGGGAATATCAATTGAAATCAATCGGAAAAAAATTAGAACACACTTAACATTATGCATGAAAAATGAGTCCATCATTTTTTCACATCCTGATTACTAAACATTTGATATTGGAATAACGAGATATCCCATTCACTCTTATTAAAATTATTTATGAATCCCTATGTACTACCATTATGTTTTCGATATTTCAGTATGATTTTTCGTACAAAACCATTATGTCATGATTATACATCCCCCATTTCAACTGAAGGGTGTTAAAATATATGTACCAATCCTTTAGTGATTGGGTATAACCGTGTATATAATCTATAATCCTTGATTATGGGGTTAAAATTGATAAAATACATCCGTATGTTGTAATATCTCTGTGGAAAACTTTCACATGTACACGATATGAAAGCGATGTGTGCACCCAAAATTATATAGAGATCCAATGGATTGGGTAATGTTTTTGTCTCATGCGATTTCACATATGGGATTATGGACTGAACCTTATCCATTATGGGACCTTTTCACCATGTTATGGTGTCTTGTTGGTTGTACTTGACCTTTATTTAGGTTGTTATGTTTAATTTTTTTCCACTTTCCATTGTTTCCTTTATTAATTATGCTATATCACACCACTTTGATCAATTTTATGGTTATATCCTATTTTATATCCCATTTAAATTACTAATTTCAAACATGTGATGTATTAATTTTGTAATTATTTGTTTATTCACTTATTAGGCTTCATATATCACCCCTTTATTATGTATTTTCCCATGTTATACCATGTAGTTCAATGAATGATGGAAAATTATGAGCATGTCAATAATGTTTTCAATAATTGTAATGTTCCCCTATTTTAAGTTGTTATGGAATTTAACTAATTATAAAAATAAACTAGAATTATTGGTCTTCTAGGTTGTGTTATGATTATTCTTAGGTAATAATTCATAAATTTATGTGTAATAAAGAATAAGGTTTTCATAAATACATTTTACCTATAGTGAAAATATCTTCTTTATAGCAGTGCCTATATCATAAATTGATCCTGCTATTTGACCCCTAATTTATCTATAACTATCCAAGTAGGATCTAGAGGGATAGTTAAAAACTGGTTTTTAGTTATGATGTTACGTGGTCGATGGATTTTTAGATTCTCTTGAGTCATCTTTGGTTTTCTAAATCATAATCGATTCTATCATTTGGAGCCTTCGATTACTGAAATCCATTCTATGAAATTATTTTCCTATGTTCCTCTCCCATTTGGATCTAGAGTGGTGCTAACAAAGTGTTTTTGGGATGTGTGTTTTGGCATCCATCAATTTCTTGGTGCATCCTAAGTTGGCTTTGTCTTGTGAAGATGAGTAATTTTTGGAAGGATTTCTCAAGTTTTCTCCCTCAATGACATTAGTAAAGGGTTTTTGGGTTTCATCCTATGAATTTTTGATATTTTTATGGTTGTTTGGTGAATATGTTGATCAGTATCTTTGGTTTTTGGTAATATTTATTTCTAGATGTGGTAGTCACTGTTGGCATTGGGTGGCCATGGTCATGAGCTCTCTCTCAAGGCCTTAGTCTGATCCATTATATAATCTTTCTCAAGGATTCCACAACTCTTCTTCTTGTGATATATGCATAATGTTTTCTGTGGTGTTTTCGGTTCTGTGTTTGAGTGGTTGATGGTGTTTCATGAGGTGTATCTTAAGGTGGATTCATCTTTGTCTTTGTCTTTAGCCAGGAAAATCCTTATTATGGTTGTGGATTTTCTTCATCTGGTGGTCCTTATATGTTTAGTGGTGTTATAGTGTTTTTCAGTGGTGGTGATGGATTTTTGAGAGTGTTTCTCAATGGAAATAGGGTGAGGTAAACTTTTACGGTTTGGGTCTGGGTGTACAATGCGAGGTGGTTTATCAATCAAGGCGGTAGTGATGGTGTTTATTTGAAATTTGAAATTTTATTTTTAAAATTTTTTTCTCAATGGCCAATGATTTGGATGTGATTGACACTGAATAGGTAATAATGATGTCTTTGGGTTGATGTAAATGACAATGAGATGATGATATAGTCTTGGGTGTATATTTCTTGAGTCTTGTCATTTTTTTATATTTTCTAAAGTTTTTGTTTTTGAATTTTGGAATGTTGTTGTTTTTGAATTATAAAGTGTGTTGTTACCAATAAACCATAAAGTGGATTTTAAAAAATAAAAAATAGAAATTTTGATGTAGTAGAAAGATATGAAAGTACCATTGAACCAAATATGGAACCAATGTAAATATAGGAAGTTGATTTCTGAAGTAATTCATGTAAATTTTACTATTACCCTGTTCAAAGATTCACATTTGATAAAAAAAATTCTTTTCACAAATATTATAGCATGGTTTCTATATAAAACAAAAGAAAAAATTTAATAAAGCCACTATTAAAATGCCTCAATTACAAAATATTATAGACACTCAGGGGTCAAAATTTTTGGTGAGTACTGAGAACATAGTCTATCTAAGTAAATTAGTCTTGTAATGCATTATAAACTCTATAAGAGACTCTAAATCATATATTAAATTTTATATGTTTTAATAGACTTAATTGAAGAGGCTTTATAAAGAATTTTGGAATTTTATAAATAGAACCACTATGGAGATTATTTATAAGAACCCACATAGGCTTTATAATATGTTCATTACCACATGGTATGATTGTAATTTCCATTCACTCATAAGTAACTGAACCCGATCATTCAAATGGACTCAAGTTCACCTCCTCATATTCTAGAGGTTGCTGAATACCAGTGAGGTTCCAATGATGGTATGGTGGGGAGTTGAGACCCACTTGATTTTAGTAGCATAACCATGTAATAAATTAATTAAATGAATAAAAAATAAAATGAAAAACAAATTGAACCATCTTGATAAAATAATAGTCATCAATAACAATATCATGTACTAAATACAACATAATATAATGTCATGTTTCTAAAAAAGAAACATGAAAACATGGAAGCAATAATGAACACATACAGGTATATCAAAAAAATCAAAATAAAAAGATGAAACTATCTATAGATAACATCACAAGCCATAGACTAAACCTATGCTCCCCTTATCTCATTCTACAATGAAGCATGCATCAACAATTGGGTGATTCTCATATCCCTACCTGCATCCATGAAGTCTATCCAGGTACTAATAATTGGATTGAAAAGGGTGCAAGATATACTTATTAGGCCACCAGAAATGTTTTCTACATGAACCCATCCATTGAATATAAATGTTAGAGTGTGCATTTATAACAATCATTAGTGATTTAAAATGTGTAAAGAAACAATTATGTCAGATCAGGATCCCCATAGGATTCCCGGACAACCATACCTACATTGAAGAAAGACAAAAATCTTTATCTACCCCATGCATCATATATATATGCACATACATAGTAAAATCATATGTATAGATATAAATGATTTAGTGTGAACCCATGGATTTGTTCCTAGGGTTCCACATAGTAAATCATTGTGTCCTAAGTCTCATACCTCTAAAACAAGAATTCTAATTTAGATAGTACTATTTAATGATATAAGGTGATATGAGGGAAGCCATTACCTTGGGCATTGATCCAGCTCATAGTAATAACATATTCATTCTGGATATTAGAGTCTGAGTGTAATAAAATGGGCACACCCAATAAATTCCACTGTAAAAGATTCTAATCGAGTTCATGGAGGTCTCCCATAGTAATCCAGGAATAAGCATGACTGGGACCAATGGGATAAACCATGACAACACAAATCTAAGAAATAAGGAAGAATCCAAGGAGTGCATCCAAGTAAATCTAATATCTAAAAAATTTCAATTGAATCATTGGTATAATACTAATTCATATAGTTAATAATATAATTACCATATTTCTCAAAGGTTATTTCCATGGAAATCAACTCATTGAATCGGGGTGGCGTCCTCTGAGTTCTTAAGGAATTCCCCTAGGAATTAAAGGAGATCTCATTTATGACCACTCTTATAATAAGAAAAAGGTCCATAATGAAGGTGAAAAATATGTGAATATGAAGTGTAACATTTTAAATGTAATAATCAACCCAATTTACTACTTTCATTTAAGTTATATTATTACATTTAATTTATTGATGAAAATGTAGAATGGCTATAATAATAGGCACCAAATATAAGTACATGAAGTGTAACATTATCCATGTAATAATAATTACAATTTTCTACTTCTATTTTTACATATCATAACCTTTCATTTATTGATGTCATGGTATAACGGTGGAAGGGTAAATTTGGCCATGTGGAAAACATTCCAATTTACAAAGTATTTTTATACATTAAATTCATATTAATGAAATCTAGATAAGTGTTCTATCCATGATACACCAAATTAGTCTATTCAATTCCGTTTTTGATTTCCTATTTAAAAGTAGAACCAAAGACAACAATAGTGTATTTAATAATAATACAAAAAGTGTATACAATCATATAATGAGAACACTAAAAATGGTGTAACAAGTTTGAAGTTTATGACTTCGAACATTATTAATGTTCTAAAGTTTAATTAGGTTCTGACATAGGGAGACCAGTTCAAGGCAAATAAATTTCTGGGGGAATACTTTGTGAACCTAGTGGGCAACACAGTGGAAAAAAATATAAATGTCAAGAATTTGAGGAAAAATTTATAGACCACGTAACTTATTCCTATAGAAGAACACTCATCCAGTATTTCCCATTTGTTGTTTCCAGATCAGATAAAATAATGAAATATAAAAACTCCCTTAATATAGAACATATGAGATTGCATTATAATAACTCCATAAATAGGAATATGAATGATTAAGGGAGATAAAATAATTTAGAGATTACAAGTGGAAATAGAACATGATATAATACACTTCAATCCAAGTCAAGATTAAGTAGTTTCTTCAAAGTATAGGCTAGGCTCAAAAAGAGATCATCCACAGGTAGGGGCCTAGTATATGTTAGAGGAAAAGGAAATAAGGGAGGAGTTAAATATAATATATAGAAAAAATTATAATTTCACCCATTTTTAAATTGATACAAAGTTTTGTTGCACAGTTGGCCAAAATGTGGGCTAACTGTGTGACAACCACTACCCCATGATACCCCACTCATGAGATAGGCACACGGTTTGAGAATATTTGTGTAGCCAATGAAAAAACATGTTCTATATAGGCCTATAGAACTCAAAAAAACCTGGATTTCTAGGAATCATAGTTAGAAAAAATCATGCACACATAGATAGAGCACTAGACTAACCCCACCATTTAATAAAACCATTCAGACCAGCCTACACAATTTTTACTAACCATACGACCCACCAGTTTCCTCCAAAATCTAAGGCTTCAGGATCCTTACAATCCAAAGACACCCTTGTAAACCGCGTGACCTCATTATAAAGTTCCATTGGAAAAAAATTAATGAATTAAAATGAAATCAATAGGTTCCATACCCTGATGAGAATCCTATTTCTTACAATCTTTCCCTTAAAGAAACTCATCACCAAGATTCCCTTATAAGGGTGGTAAAAAATCATCTGCGAATAACTACAACCACTGAGTATGTACATCGACCACCTACAACCACTTCTCATTTTATACAATGATGTTCTACCATAACACCCTTTCTATAGTATTTTACAATAATTATATAACCATTATTCCTTGATCAAAAATATAGATATGATACTCCTTAAATGGTGAATCAATATCCAATTCAACCACCTTAGGCTTAATAATATGAGATTGATCTAAATGGTATTTGTGAAGATGGGATATATGGAAGAGGTATTTCATGGCCTGGTACCTATGAGGTAACTATAATCGATAGGATTCTGACCTGAATCTCTCAAAACCTCTAAGGGCCTTAAGTACTAAGGAGATATATTCTATTATTTCTGAATTTTTTTATGCCCTAGTCAAGGCGAAACAAGAAATAAAAAATGGCCATCAACTTGAAATATTGTAATCCATGATGATGATTGGTATGACATCTAGAAAGAAAAACATATAGAAATCCACATTCTAATAATATTAATCTTCTCAAACATCTCTAAAATGAGATGAGAAACCAATAGTACTACCTATCATACATCAAACTAGCACATATGTGAATGGAATGAACTACAATATTTGTATTCATAAGGATCCCTCTATATCCTCACATAAATGTGTTGTTATGGGTGAACTCACCTAGGGGTATACATGTCTCCCTAGAAAATTAAAAATAAAGGACACTTGATTTAATCATGTCCTCTAAAACATGTACCGTATGCTGCGACTAATCGTTGGTCTGTGGGTGATAGGATAAAATAAGTAGTACCTATGAAACTGGTTCCCTCTTCAAACCCTTTTAGAACTGTGACATGGAACAAGCCTCTCTATATGATATTATAGAATGCAAAACTCTATATAGGAATATGGTATCATTAATATAGATCCTCTAGAGATCATAATTTGAAAAGGCCTCTCATACAGGTAGAAAATGGGAGACCATTTACAATCTATCTATGATGAATCATATGGATTTACTACCCCAAGGTGATGTAGGTAATATTTTCACAAAATCCATAGTGATTTCATCCCACTTCCAGTCAAGAATACTTAAAATTTGTAAAATCACCACTAGTCACTTGTGTTATTCCATCAACTGCTGATTGATGGAACACCGAGTTACAAACCTAGTTATCTCTATTTTCATCTTTGACCTCTAGTATTGGCATGGTAATTGCTGATACATCTTGTTAATAATGGTATGTACTGCCCATAGAGAGGTTTAAGAATCTCTTATAAACACCTCTCATATATCTGTATGAAACCTAATTCATCCATGAATTCTCAAGATCTTATTCTCATCAATGACCAAATTCAAAGTTACGTTATCTCCTACAATGCTATCCCATAGCAAAAATCCCTTTTAAATTTGATAGTTTCATAATATTTACTCTATCCAAAAGTGAATAGGTCACTAATAATGATGTAAGTATATATTTTCCATTTTTTCATGAAATTATATGTTAATCTCAAAAAACATGGTCCTATGTTGCGACTAGCTATTGGCCTCCTAAACAGCCTGTGTCTGAGTCTTTCTACTCATAGAATAAACAACTTCATTTCCATTTATTGAAATATAGGAATGATTGAAGTTGAATTATTTAAGGTATTCAACCTACCTTCCATTCTAGATATTTAAATAAAACTATTCAAATATGTCTTTGATAATTTTGTTGTCCATATACACAAAAATGATCTCCAAGTATGAAATTCCTCCAAAAATAGAAGGCACAAACAAAATTGGATGATTCATGATCATCAATTGGGTAGTTCCTATCATGTGGACTCAACTGAAGGGACCTATACACCATGACACACTCTTTATTCATTACAAAATCTATCATCCTGATGCTTTATGAATCACAGTAAATTGTATAGCTTATTCCTGGATCTAAAAGAATCTGGATCAGTTCTGAATCTATTATCTCTTTTATGTACTGAAAGGATGTGTTATAGGCTTATGACCATATAAATTCCACACCTTTTTTTATCAAGATAATAAGAGTTTCTTCTAGTCACGAAATTTCCTGAATAAAGTGAATGTAATATTCATCCATCCTCATGAAACTCTTGATGTCAAAGACATGTTTGGGATCCTACCAAGAAACCATTCCACTCACCTTCTTTAGGTCAATAGAAACTTTGGCCTTTGAAATAATATGACCCAACAAGTGAACCTTGTCAATAAAAAATTGTCATTACAGGATATTAGCATACTGGTGGTAGAATATTAGTGTCTTTAATATGATCTAAAGATTTTCCACATTGTCATTTAATGTATAAAAATTAACTTAGATATCATCCATGAAGACTACAAAAAATGAATCCACATATGGGTGGAAACTTGATTCATCAGTCTGATGAAAAATACTATGCACATTCATGAGACCAATAAAGTTTCCGAAATACATGTACAAGAAATATATAATATTTAATGTTTTATGTTGTATATCTAATAGCCTAATATACACCGGATGATATGATAACCTCTAATAAATCTTGGAGAAAATTCATTCTCTTTATAACTAGTAAAATAAGTTGTCTATACATGGAAATAGATAATAGATCATGACAATAAGATGGTCAACCGATGGTATTCCACAAAAATCCTGAGGGTATTATCATCCTTATTAGAAAAAAGGATAGGTAAACCCCAATGTGAGGTACTTGTCCATTTAAAACCCTTATCTTCCTAATCCTATAGCTACCTCTTGAGCTCATGCAACTTAGTAGTAGCCATCATTTAAGGAGGAATGGATACTGGTGATAATATTGGAACTTCCTCAATAGATAAATGCACAATTATCTCTATAGGTAATCTTGAAAAATATCTAGGGAATAAAACCTTGAAGTAGTCTAATATAGGGGGAAAATCAACCAGATTTTTCCTTGATTCCCAATATAAATCCTAAAAATATGGGTTGAAACTCCACCTAACCCACACTACTTTTCTCTAGATATAATTTATTATACATTCCATTTACCTTTTTAAATATAAATACCACACTATATTTGATGTGAAAAATACCCTATGGTAATAATATTCTACATAGGTGTGATGGTGGAGTAACTAGTCCATCCATATAATGACATCGAAACCCTTTATATCAATGATGTAGAGGTACCCTATAAAATGATAACTACATACCTCAATAGGGAATTATTGGCATTAGCACACAATCCCTGATCAACTTCCCAATAAACTATCATGTTTTATTATGCAAAAAAAGTATTAAATGTAAATCCAAATTCATTTTAAAATATCCAAAATATAAAACAATTCGAATATCCTTTTTCAAAAACATAATATTCTAAAGAAGAGGCTAAAAATATTGTTCCTCTAATTATAGATGGTCTGAAACCATTATCCTCAGGTATAGAATGCACTAAATGAATCTGGCATGATCCATGGCCATATACTACAAACTAGATACCTAGAGTGGGTCTTATTTTCTGGTTATTTGTGTCTTTATTCTACCCTCATAGACCACATTCAACTCTTTAGGCAGTATGACTAGTGTTATCCTAGCTTCCATCATGATGCAGAGCTAATGATATTGCTCTAGAAGGTAAAGTTGTTGATGATAATATCCCAATAAGAACATATGGGAAGGTTTGATAGAACCATTGAAGATGATCTATACTACTAAAAGATCGAAACTATACTGGGTATCAATCACATTGAGGTTTTACATGACCGTTATGACCACACTGATGGAATATATATGAGCTACCTGAATGCGTACTCTGAATACCACTTCTCTATCATGAATCCTCACAATGATGTTTCCTAAAATTAGATAAAATATTTCCCTACCATGAAACTAAATTACTATGGATGATACTTGTTGATTTCAATCAAATTATATTTCATAGTATGGTCTTGGTTTACAATTCCCAAGACAATAGTCAAACAAAAAACATTTACTTAAGACCAGATGGCATACCTCCACCCATCCTAAAAACATATCACACTCAAAATCTCATAAAAATTAAGTATTTTAAAAAAGAACTAAATCTTAGAAAAGGTAGATGAATAATCCATATTTTAAAAATATCCTTACTCTGGATACATGAACTATCAATATATATAATCTCTCAATGTCTCCATAAAGAAAAATTCATAGAAAAAAACCTAAAAATATTTTAAGGACATATCCTAATATTGGTGTTCCTTGGTAATAATTTCATACCAATTCTTCTCAGAAAACAAATTCATGTAAGCATAGATCTGGAACCTTATATTTAGAGGCATCTCCAAGTGCTCAAATATGAATGTCATGGGATCTAGCCATGTCTCAGTGGCTTGTGGTCCTCCATCCACCAAAAATGTGGATGGTGGAAACTGCTGAAACTCTTACCCCATCACTTCCATAGTGTGGGAAATCTTGGGAGATCCCGAAAATATCTGTATAAATCAATGAAAACCCTCATGAAACTATGTATTCATGACCATGTCATGGATAAATGTATGTTCCACTAGTGGCACGACTGGAGGTAACTCTAGTGGGTTAATTCCCACCACCTATGGATCCTAGTCGTAACCAGCTTCCTTACAGATGACTTGAGGAAATTATGGTGGAATAAAAATAAAAATGCCAGTCACATTCATAAAATATTATTTTATAACAGTAACCTAACAAATATAAGAATATTATAGGTACATTCCTTCTTATGAAATAGGCACACACCTATGAATACTCATAGAGCTAGGTATAAGAATCATATGAGACAATGATAAAAGGATGTAGATACTTCCTACCCCCACTACTATGGTTAGGTATACATAAATTTCACTATAATATATCAGGGTTCAAGATATCCTTATTTCAATTAAAATTTATAGACAAAAATTCCATTTAAATTTCAATTTTCGTCACTATTTAATGAAAACTATTTATATTTAAACTTAAAAATCAATAGTCCTTAAGTTTTTCATTATGTATATCCATATATATATGGAGAACCATTCTCGTGGTGATTCCTTATCTCATGATGATACTCTAAACCTAATGACGTAGAGCCATTATCCCCCTATCAATCTGAGGGGGGGGGGGGGGGGGGTTCTGCGATATCAATATCATAGAAGGGATGATTACTTCTTTCCATTCCCCAATCCTGATTATATTCCTTCCATAACAAGGATACAAATCTCCCCAAAAGTCCTTGACCTCTTCTTGGTAGCACCTCAGCTACTTCTTTCTCCGGTGGAGCTCAATGGTGCCACATATCTTTGCCATCTCATCCTGGTGGATCAGATTCGTCTTCAACATCATTCAGTTGATGATTTTGACCAATTTTTTTTAATTTATGGGATCTTCAAGATCATGTGGTAGTCAGTTTAAAAGACAAGAGGAACATGATTATTTATTTTGAGATGGAAGGTGATTTGATTACCGTTTGGTCTAGAGCCCCTCGAAGATGCAATGAAGATCGTTTTTATCTTTTTCAATGAAGTCTCTATTTCCACATGCAGCGTGACCCCTCGACGATGGCAACATGGGTGAGTCTCCCTTATCTTACACTTTCCTTTCAAAATACATCTATTTTGTGTGCTATTGGGAATATGATAGGCCGGTATCTTCGAACTGATCATCAAACGAAGGTGGTCTGTCACCCCATATGTCCAAGTATTTGAGTTGAGATCAACGTTGCGAGGCTGCCAATGAATTGATCTTGGATCATGGATGGGAAGGAGTTTAGGTGGTAGCAGGATGTCAAAATAAAATAGTGGATGCTCTATTATGTTGCATGTGGCTGATTTGGGCATGAATAAATAGTATGTCGCACCAAAGGATTCACTGGAGGTTCACATGGGGTGATGATAATGGATAATGGTGGTTGTGGTACATCTGGTTCGGCTTTGGCACTGATGGGGGATCCGCCTAGGAGTACTATGCCACGGTATGACCCTGCTGAAGGCTCTCAAGAGCAGGGAATGTGTGTGGCTGTGACTTACACTAGACTAAAAGTGGCTGAGGAGCAATTTTAGGTAAATGTGGTGTGGGAATCATAGAATATTGGTCCTAATAATATTACATCGCATGGTAATTATCATAAAGATGTGTAATGGAGGCCACATGACCCGATGATTAGGAAGGTTTTTGATCACCTAAAGCGCAATCTTGGTATTGAGAAGGAAATTACAGCTGAAAATTCTACAACATAATGCTCCTCCCGACCCGAGACTATGACTGATGTGGATTTGGAATCTGTATCTTCTGAGGATGGTGTAATCTTGGGGGATTTGGATGCCTATGATGAAGAGTTGCTAGAAAGGGATGATGATGATAGAGGTGTGATAATCACAGTATCCACTGATAATTGCTTTCATGAACTAGAGCATGGGAGGAACTCTCATGTAGAGTAGGGTACTACAATGAATGAAGGTGGAAGTTTGTAGCATGATTTCTCTTCTTAGGATGCTGTAACAGGAGGAGGTTTCATAAAGAAGGTGACACATGATGGTAACGAGTTTGTGGAACAACCACACTATCTTTCCATGATTGACACTAATAGTAAATTTCAGTAGTAATGAAGAGAGAACGAGGGTTACCAAGAGGTTCACATCTCTGGAAAATGGGGGGACACCTCTGATTGTGAGAAATAAAATGATAGTGGCAAGGTCCAGCCTTCCTATAATGATGTTTTTTAGGGTGGGATTAGGATGGTATTCGGGAATTAGGATGCTATAACTACCCCATCATGAAGAAGGCCGAGGAAAGACTATTCTTATCTAAAAAAGACGATGTCTACCAGGTATTCTATTGGGAAGGAAGGATTGGATATGTAGTCTTCTATGGAGTTTCTATCATTGGAGAAGTTGAATCTTAGAAGGAAGTATGCCAAGATTCTAAAGCACTATGAAAGCTCTCGGTGGGAATCATCTACTACGGAGGAAGCAATCTATCAAAAAATGCCGTGATGGGTATGATTTTTATGATCTATAGTTGTCTTTTCTTCCTTGTAGTACTTACTTTCTGCACTTTTCTTTTATTCTAACAAATGTTCAGAGGCTTGCCTCTGACTGAGCTTTTCGGGTATATCCATATATTTATATAGAAAGTCAAATTTAAATGAATATATTATTCCCATTTTATAATGTAATGTGATTTATACATTGAAAATGGAACTAAATGTAAATTAAACTTGGATTTTAATAAGGTTCAATTAGATGGATCACCATTCTTAATTTATAGAGGCACACACACTCTTTAAAATGATATTAGAAAAAATATAATTAAAACCAACTAATGTTTCATCCTGTGAAACCAATGGTTGATGGATCAAACTGGATATAATTGGATAATTAAGGTTCTATCATCACACTATATAGGAAAATACCATTTAGGTCGATGTAGAATATTTAATTATTCTAGTTATTTATTAATGGAAGAAACATTAGTAAAATTCAAATATAACAATCAAAGAACACTGAATATGAAACAATAGTGAAGTCACAAAATAATAATGAGATGAAATAATGAATGAAATATTAATTCACATGTTATTATGATGATTTCTAGGACACCACCTTCTTTACATACTAAGAGAAGGGTAAAAATAGATTTCACTATAATAAGGAAAACACAATACATGTGTATGACCCAAAAGTGAAATTAGTGCAACCATAAAAAGAATAATAGAGAATAACATTCCCCATCCTAGGTAATTTTTCTTTTCTATCATACATGGGTTATATACTCCTAGGAATGACCTAATTTCCAAATTATGATACATCCTAGTCTCTTATATAATAACCCAAACATTAAGATAAAATGAAAAGAAATACCTTTGTTACAAATTTGTAATTTACCAAACTTGGTTCACTCATATGTAACTGAATATGGTTGGTCACATGGGGTCAAACAAGCCTATAAGTATTCTTGAGGATGCTAACTAGAATTGATTATAAAATGGTGGTACAATGGGAAGGCTCTACCATTATGATAAGATCAGCATAGTGGATAAGTAAATGAATAAATTGTGGAATCTTAGCATCATGTGAAAACAGAAAGTAAATCATTTATAAAAAATAATATCCATCAATTGAAATATCCTGTACAATATACAACATGATGCAATTTTAGGTATCTATAAAAATAGGAATAGAAAAACATGGAAGTAATCATGTATATATACAATTGTGTAAAAATAACCAAAAATACTAAATGATACTATCTCCATATAAAATCATGAGCCATAACTCTATCATTTTCTCCACCGCTACCATGATATAATCAATCAAGAATTAATAACAAGGAACTTTCCCATATCCCTACAAGAATCCTTGAAGCCTATCTAAGTACCATAAAGTGGTTGGAATAGGGTGTGAGATATAATTATCATTCCACCACCAATGAAGACTACATGAATCCATCATGTGATTATAAATGTAACATTATACAATTATAAGAATAATCAGTGCTTTAAAATGTGTAAAGAAACAACAATGTCAGAGTGGGATCCCCATGTGATGCCCATCTGATCATACCTACTTTGGACTAAGCTTTAAATGTATCTATACTCATGATATCATATATATATATATATTCATAAAAAAGACAATCATATGCCCAGATATTCATGATCTGGTGAAAACCCATGGATTAGTGCCCATGTCTTGACATAGTCCATCAATATGTCATGAGTCTCATATATCTAATGATAGCATAATAAAAATGGAAATATACTAAAAGGATCTAATGTGAGATAAAAGAATCCATGACCTTAGGTGTTGTTCCAACTCATAGTAATAAATCATGCAGTCTACAAATTAGGGTCTGAGTGAAATTCAAGGGGTACACCTAAGTAATTCCACTATAAAAGACTCTAACCCATTATACATAGCTCATCCATAGTAATCCTTAGTTAATAATTACTAGGCCTAATGGGTGAATCTGTGGAACCAAAAGTCCATATATATCAACCTAAATCCATGGAGTGTGTCTCAAAAATTCTAAAATATGGAAATGTGTCAAGTGAATACTCAGTACAAAACTAAGGAATTTAATTAATAATTCAAGGAGAATATTAAATTTTGAGTATTTTCTATGGAAATAAATTCAATGAAATTGGGTGGTTTCCTTTGAGAGCTCAATTCATTCCCTTTGGAATCAAAGGATATCTAATGTTTGACCACTCCTATATAGAAAAAAGTACTATAATAAAGGAACCAAATATGTGAATATGAATTGAAACCTTGGACATGTAATAATCATTCAAATTTAATTCCTATATTTTATTGATATCATTACCATTTATTTATTTATGACAAGGTTGATGATCCATAATATTAGGCACCACATTTAAGTACATAAAGTGTAACATTGTCCATGTAATAATCATGCCAATTTACTACTTACATTTCATCATATCATTAGATTTCATTTTTTTATGATAGTGTTTAAGGGTGGAAGTATAAAATTTGACATGTGAATAACATTCCAACTTACCGAGAACATTTATAAACAAAATTATTATTTATCAAAAATAGATAAACATCATGGCCAAGCTACATAATGATAGATCATTCAATTCCATTTATGAGTTCCCATTGAGAAAAATAACCAAACACAATAATGTTGTTTTCTATAATAATCCATAAAGGGTATGAAGGAGTACAATGAGCACACCCAAATTGGTGGGATAAGTTGAGGATGATGAACTATAATTAATTTACTAATGATTTATTAGGTTCCAAAATAGGAAGAATAATAGAAGGAAGATTAAATTTAGGGGAAATGCTCGGTGGAATCAGTAGGAAGAAAAATGATAAAAAAAATAACATAATAATTTCTTGGTAAAATTTATAGTCCACCTAAATTATTTCAGAAGAGGAACACTAGTCCCATATCAACTTTTATTTTTTTTCCATATCAGAAGAAGATGAAAAAAATCTATAAATATAGGGCATCTGATATTACACCAAAATAACATTGTTTAAAACAAAATGAATAAAAAATATGTTATAGAAATAGAGATCCTACCAGTGGATGTCCGACATGAAAGACACCAATAGAATCAGAGTCATGATGGAGAAGATACTTCGAAGCCTATGCTAGGATTGAAAGGAGAGCTTCCATGGGTGATGACCTGCTATCCATTGCAGGATAAATAAAATAGGGGAGAAGTTAAATATAATACAGGTGAAGATAATCATTTCACCATTTTTAAGTGTCTCGCAATTAGGAAACCATGCATGAACTATGAAACAACCACTTCCCCAAGACACCACTCACATGAGCTATAATAATGGTTTGACTAACTGTGAACATCTCATGAAGACACCTATGTAAAGAGTTATAGAACATTCACATGGTTGTAAAGTCAAGAATTCATAGTTAGAACAAATTGTGTTACCCCATATAGATCACTAGACTAACCCACATAGTTTTATCAAATCATACAAACTGGGCCACATATTTTCTACTAAGAATCTGACTAACATGTTTCTTCAAAAATCAGGGTTCCTAGGATCATTTCAATCCCCAAGCATCCTCACATCCCAAATTTTATAATTAGGAACATCCATTTGGATAAAATTAAAAAAATTAAATTAAAATTAAAAGGTTCTACACCTCAAAGAAAATATGGTTTAATAAAATGATTAGTTGTATTATCTCACTATCCATTCCATCATGAATAAAATAATATATAAGTGTGAGGGGTAAAATATATTATAATTGAATCTCTTAAGATCAGAATTCATATCTTACTTCACCGAGCTTAGGAATACAGTACTCCAAAAACAATTTTTGTATTCCATGGTGGTGGAGGAACAATAATTCCTATTGGATAAGGAAACTTCCTTAGTAAATTTTCTCCATAAAAAAATAGATGAACCATAGGGGAGAGTAGTAGAGAATAAAAGCTTTCATAAAAAATACATAAATTTGTATGAAGATATTAACATAAAGGTATATAATTCATGCCCTATTGAGGTGGATAAAGATATTGAGATGGCTAAATGATGAAAAGATATTGAAAACTCTAGGTAATTAGTATGTTATATTATATAATTAATAGATCATGGTTTCTTACGCACAGTAACTATACTCTAATTAATATTTATTTCACATTGAAGAGTGACTCTATCTTATGAAAATACCTCCTTCTTTTTATTAATAAATGAAAAAATTATTTTATCTAAAAAATTTATAACTTATTAAATTTCTATGATTTTGAATTTTTATTCTCTAAAAAATTTGAAAACACACAAAGTGTAACATCATAATAGTCATATCCATCAAAATGTTGGATGAAAATGAAATTTATCAATCATAAATTTAAAATACATGAGTTTTTATGAAAATATTTAATGAATCAATTATCGTTTATGGTGTTTAATATTGGATAGGTGTTTTGGGTTTGATACACAACACAATTTCCATCACTATAATAAATGTTTAAAATATTAGAAAAAATGTAAAATATGTTTGGTATGTTCTTATTCTTGTTGTCTAAGAAAAATATAAGTGGGTTAGATATGAAACTTATGCATTATCACTATAGGAAAATGATAGTCCATTGGATATGAGAGATAAAATAACTTAGTATAATTGGAATTATGGTAATTATGGAATTAAATATATAATGTATAAAGTGGGTTTGAGTACCCAAAAATTATATCACTATTCGTAAATTTCTAGACTAATATTTTTAAGGAATGAGGAAATTGAATAACTTTTACAATATAAAAGGAATTAATAAACATGAAATGAATTTTTTAAGGGAAAGGAATTATATATACATGATTTATGGTTTTTCTATTTCATAATTATATTTTTAAATATCTACAGTATAAAAGGCTTACTGGTAGAGGAATTTGATTTTCCAAGGATTCCCTTTATTGGATTTCAACATGAAATGTTTTGTGTCTCTTTTTATTCCTTTATAGTGTTAATTTTATATAATACATGAGAAAAAGGTTTAAAGTTTAGAGATTAAAAATTTTATTAGGCTTTTCATTATGGGGATTGAACTAGATGAGTGAAACACCTCTTTCCATTAGAGATTTTAGTTCACATAGCCCAATAGTTTTTTAGGTGTCTATTGTTTTATCTAATAAAAATTGGATTAAAGGGGTATAAAATATAATGGAATACATATTTGAACAAAAGTAACTAAAGTTTAAGGTTATAAAACATTAAAAAAGTAGATGATGTTTAAGGTCAAAAATATCTGACCAAAAGTATCTAAGTTTTTAGGCTATATAACTTTTACTAAAATAGAGTGTGGTTTATTTTCTAGCGGAACGGGATAAGTGACCCACTATAAAGGGTATAACCCAATGATGTTATGAATAACCTATCTTGGGGAATTTAAATGTATTTTTAAGGTCATATTACCTAGAAAACAATATTTGTAGTGTTTTTCTCTTACATATTTGAACAAAAGGATTGTTGAAATATTTAGGTCACAGAGATTTGAAAATGATGGGTGGTATACATATTAATAATAGAATAATTGACCTAACTGGAATAATGAGGCAAATATTAGTAAAAAAATTAAGGGTAATTTAATGATTATGTTTATACTAATAAATATATATAGTGGTTAATAAAATTAGGGTTTCTTTCATTTAATTATTTTTTTTATCCTAAGGTGAATTAAAATGATGATATTGTGAATAATTGATGGAAAATTGTGGTAGGGAGAGATATTTTTCCAATATAATGGATGCTTGAGAGATAAAAAAACTTTTTAATATTTTTTAAAAAAGGATGGATATTGATTTAAATAATACATTTTTTATATTAATCATGGTGGTAGGATATGAAAAACTATTTTCACATTCAATTGATGGGCCTATAACAATACCGTTGAATATACATACAGATGATGATCACTGGATGCTTTTCAATAACATGTTTCATTATAATAATCTTAAAAAAATTTAATAAGAACACAAATAATGTTATTATAAATTATTTTCATTTCTTATTAATATTCATTTATTAGATTTTTTATTGTTAAATTCATTATAAGAATATTAAGTAATTTTTAAATCAAGAGGGAAAAGGTTTATTTCTAACAAAAATGGGATTTCATGCATTATATGGATTCATTTAAATGATATATTTCCAATTATAAAATTTTAATTTGAAAAATGAACTTCATTTTTTAATATTTCATTTCAAAATAATCTTATATGATTTTTTGAAAATTTTCACAAAATATTTATTTTTTAATGAACAGTGAACAATACTGATTTTTATTAAATACTGTCTTTTAGATTCAAGGATTTAAATAGTTATATTTTTTTAAAAAAATGGTTTCAAAAAAAATTATTTCAATTATATTACTTATAATCCAATTATTTTATTTGGAATTATTTTTATACTTGAATTTGGTATAGAAACCTATTTATACATAGGATGGTATTTTTCAAAATAAAATTCACAGAATTTTATGGTTTAATTTCATATTAAATTATGAATATTATGAGAATTTAATTTGATAAAAGTAATGAAATATTTTTAATAATTATAATTAATATCTGGTTATAATATAGACTTAATTTTTTGTCATAAAGAATATTAGAAAACATAAAGAAAATTAACCATGATTAAGGGTAAAACAGGTTTATCAAGGTGTTATTATTAAGTGGTATGTGTTAAAATGTATTATAAGCTTGTAAAATTATAGTTTCTATAAATATTTAAAACATATATTATCTTATATTAGGATATGGACAACATTGGATACATTTTTCTTTAGTGATACATTAATATTGTATACTCTTTTGAAAAAATCCAGTTGTGTCCTCTCCCCCACTTATAAATAAACACACATAATCCTCTCCTCAAAAAACATAAAAAGCATATTTATTTTTTCAAATACATAAAAAATACCATCCTTATATCCATAAAAATTTTCAAGACAACATTTTGGATCATAAAACCATCCTAGTAAGGCTTTAGGTGTAAACCTAACGAAGTTGTCCAAAGAAGAGGAATAATTATTAACTGATCATTTTTTTATTTCTATTTATATGTCCATAAAGTATTTTTAAACCATTTTTAATAAATAAAAATGTATCCTAAATATATTGTAAAAAATATTATTTCAATTTCATAATGTATATCCATCTCATTCTTCCATTGAATTTTGAACGAAACCACTGTTCCTGTTCATGGTGGACTACCGCCCCCACAAACCAATGTAATTTATTTTCAACCACAAACTCTAGCGACTTTTTATAATGATGGATTATATATATATATATATATATGATAAAAGTGACATATGTATCATTATATAAATATAATATATCATGTTTTTTCTTACCGTTCCATCCATTGAAAACTTATAACACGATTTGTGCACACGTGTGGATTATCACCTCCACAAAGTGATGTGATTTGTTTTCATAACCACATCACATGGATAGTATATATAATATTATTTAATGATATAAAATGATATTTATTATATAAAAATAATCCAATAAAGTTAAAATAATACTTTTCTTATTTCCCCCATGTTCATTAAAAATGGAAGTGTTACTCATGCGTACATACAATATACCATCTCCATGATTATAAAATAATTCATTTTTCATAACCATATTTCATATATGGTTTTAAAAGTATATAATTTCCTTAATAATTATAATTATTTCATTGTTATTTTTATGGATATTATGTAATGATAACCTCTTTGACCTTAGTAAACTTACCAATGTAATTTTGGACAAATGTGTTGAACATCAATAGAACCAATGATATAAATTTAATTGATTATGTAATTGTATATAATGTTGAAATACAGAAAATAAAATGAATAATAATGTTTAGAAATGTTATTATATAATTAAATAACTAATATATGTTTAATATTTAGAATGATTGAGAACGTATCTGATGATTCAGACTCAGGGTAAGAGACACTTTACCATGAAACCATATTTTAAATGTTTTAATGATTTATTTTATAATATTTTTATCCCATGTCCATATCCTCAAAATTATTTTCAATGTATTTATATATACATAAATTAATTTTAATGTAAATTATTTACCACTTTTTAATTTCTTACAAATTCATTCAGAAGGAATCTTTTTATGTATTTTATACAAAACATTTTGACAAAAAGAAATGTTTTATTCTATAATATGCTCCATCAATGGATTTTACCACTATTATAATCATTATTTTATGTTTTTGTTATATTAAAATATAAAAATTTTATTCAAATTAAAAATCTCCTTTTTTCATAGATATTTTCTAAAAGGGTTTAAAATGGAATTAATATTTTGATATCCATTTTTTTATAGGTGAAAAGAATAGTTTTATAAGTATGAAATATTTCATGTGTTATGATTAATTTTGGGCTCTTTGAAATTGATTATAATTATGGGTAAGCCCCATATTTTTCATTATTATATGTGTGAACAATGTAGGTTATAATGATGGGTGACCCGATATAGCTCTCTAATGCATTAGACAAAGGGAAGGATTTAACCAGTTAGGTTTACCCTACTATTTTTTTGAATTTAATAAGAAGGTTATTCAATTTATAAGGGTTATTATAAGAGTTATATGAAGATTATTTCTAATTTTACCTATAAGATTTATATATTCTTGCAATGGGTTTTCATAGAAACATTTAGATTTCACAAGTTAATCTAGTTATCTAAATTATTTAAAGGAAAGTGTATGTTACTACTTAAGGGAGAAATTTATAATTTGTGAAAAAATTTACAATATTTTATCTTGATTGTAAATAAAAATTTATGAGTTTTTTATTTTTTGTAATGATTTATTATGATATTTATTATGAAAATATTTGAGCAGTGACATTGATTTATTGGTTTTGGAAAATGTATATTTTTTACCCAAAGAAAATTTTTTAAAAGTAAATTTTTTATTATTATTCATGTAAAAACAATTTTATTTATTTATTTATAAGTATCTTTCTGAGATATTATTACACATCCCATGTTTTGAAAACATTTTACACTAGGTTTTTAGAATTATTAAAAAAAAGTATTAGGTATAGATTAAAATTGTTAAGATATTTCCTGAAAATAAAACTTATTATATCATAAACAAATTATTTTTTAGAAAAATAGATATATATTGGATGTATCTACTTTGACGTGAAATAATTTATTTATGTAAGCGTGATGAACTAAATATATAAATTTCTAAACATAAATATCTATGAGAATGAAAAAAAATTAATTCTTTCAAAAAGAATTAATGTTACAAATTTTTTAAGGTTGAGTAATTATGGTTGATGATAGAGAAAAATATTGCATAATTTTATATGAAATTATAATGTAATTATTCACCATTAAGATATTATAATTAATAGTTATAATGAAATAAACTTTTAATATTACCTTGACACCTCATATAAACAATTTTTTCTCAGAATGGTTTTCCATGGAGGAAATATGGAAGATAATGTAGAAGGTCACAATGAGAATTATATAATTCTAAATAAGAAACATTGAATGATTTTATTTGGAAATAATGAGTTTTTCCAGTAATGAATCAGTTGACACTAGCTATAAATGATGGTGGTTTCAATGATAGAGAGAAACCATATCTACCATAGAAGAACATGTCTATAGTAGATAATTTTATGATATAACACCCTCCATTATTCAGTAAATCATTTTACATAGTGGTAACTGAGGGATGGATTGAAACTATTTAAATGTTATTTGAAGTCAAGGGTTATTTGAATATTCAAAAGTTAACTCCTTTTATTTACCATTTTTAAGGTGAAACCAATCAATGGTTGTCAATTTTTAATAATACTAGATAAATAGAAGAGATTTAATCAATGTAATGTGATAAATTCCAGAATATTTTATGGAGAAGTATTTTTTGATAGTTCCTTGACTTAGGATTGAAAAATAACTATTGAATTATTTTAGTAGGAGGGATATTCTTCGGTTGTGTTTGAAGAAAAAATAACTTGACTTGAAAGGTAGACACCAAATTATATCAAATATCTTAGTATAATTATTGGGTTTTACTCAGGATTAAATCATAGATATAGTAGATAATTATCTTGTCATGAATTTAAAATTTATGAGAAACACTTTTTATGTGTTGAGAAGTTGAAAATAGTGTTTTTTGATGATTATATTTTTACCATTATAGGTAGAAATAGAGGTCCATGTGAAAAAAAATGGGAAAATCCATTATAAAAATATGAAGTTAAGAAAATAAAGTCCTTAGTTTTTGATAGGTGTGATAAAAATAACATTGGAAAATGTATTATGAAATATGGTAAGTGATTTCTATGTGGTATGTTTAGGTTTATGGTTCATGATTGAAAAGAAAATATTTTGGTATTGGTAATATCAATTTTGATAAATAGGTAGTACAATGTTTTAAATGTAATTATATTAGCTATTATGCGAATGTGTGTCTGAAGAAGAGAATAAATAATGGGAGTAGAAAGACAATAAGAAAAAATACATGTTGAATAATTTTTAACTACTTTTGAAGATTTTGGACAATCAAATGATGTGGTAATAGCTCCATGGAGCTTAATATTTTTTAAATGATGATTTGAGGTCTTTTAACCAACAATTGAAGAAAAATGAGGTTAAAATACCTAAGAGATAATTTCATGATATGTATAGTCATTATGAGTTGGTGGTTATACCCATTGTGTCTGTGAATGATCGGTCTATATTTATAGAACATAAAAATAGGGTTTGAAATGAATATATGGATAAGTTTTTGGTTGTGTCTCAAAATGATTTGTTTTATTCAAAAATCTATGTGAATCAAGATAAAAATCTAAGGATTATTCTACAAATGATAAAATACAATAATTTATATTGAAAATTTATTAAATTTGGTTTTGGGTCTAATTGGATTTAATTCCATGGACATATCGTAAATAAATTTTTCATAACTATTGATCTCACTAAAACTAAAGTGTTTGATGAATGAAGAAGGCCAAAAAATGTTATTTAGACTCATATATTTTTTATTTTAACTTGCATTACTAACTTTTTTTGAAAAAATTAATTGATTATATTGTCTGAAAATTAAGCTAACATAAAATAGGATTAGGTTCATCATGAAAAAAGAATGTGATGACTATTTCTTAGAATTGAAAGGATGATTAGTATAAGGTCCAATTTTGGACATACCATCTAGAAATGGGGTGTTTATTATCTACATGGATTCTTCATTGAAGGTATTGGGTTGTGTTTTAATGTAGAATTACTGGGTAATTTCTTATGTTTTACATTAATTAAAACTTTAAGAGAAAAATTATCTTACACAAAACTTTGTATTGGTGACTATAGTGTTTGATTTATAAATTTTAATAAATATTTTATATGGGAAAAGTAAAATATACATAATAACCATAATGGTTATATATTCACTTAAAAAGGGATGAACATGTGGTAGAGAAGATGAATGTAATTGATAAAGGTTTACAACTAAAAAATTAATTACCATCTAGGAAATGAAAAAAGTAGCTTGTTTGTGCTAACAAGAAAATGCTACGTTAATTATGATATTTCTAGAACATAATTCTTTGGTAAATGATATGAAAAATTAGGGTTTAGAAATTTTATATGTAGTAACTCCATTTTTTTGTTTTAGGTTTCAGTGAAATCATATTTGTCTAGAAGGATTAAGAAGTCTCAATAGAAACATATTGTATTACTAGAAAATGTATATTCAGTCAAGAAGTGTAAGTTTATAGAGTTTAATTTTGAAAAATAAGTTTTTTTGAGATTAAAATAAATGTTATTTGTTTCCTGTAACCCATTGTTGAAGAAATAAATTTTGAGTAAGGTTTATATTTCTCTCATCTATATTAGCTCAAGTGGGAGAAAAGAATAGAGACCTTCAGAAACATTTCTGGGGGTAAGTAATGAAGAATGATTTTGATTGCTTTATTATGAAATGATTAAAATATAAATAGATTAAAGCTAATGAAAAATTATATAATGGGATTACTATAATAATTTGACCTGGGTTCCACACACTAGTCCATTGAGCAGGTCAGTCAGATAACCTCAGGGTTCCTCCTATACACTAGAGGCTTCTGAATAGTAGCAAGTGTATAATATTGATCAGGGGGAACTATTCCATATTTATAAATATAGAAAAATAGAAAAAAATAGGAATAACCAAATAATATAAACAATAACTAGAACAAAACAATATCACATGATGAAAAAATAGGGGTGCAATATCTAAACTAAAATAGTTGATATGATAGGCTAAATACGTGTCATGTGTCAATATGAAAAATAAAAAATAAATAAATACACTAATAACTCATAATAATTCATGATAATATGTTTGGTTCCCTTATCTATGCTCTATTTTGACTGATCTATCTAACAAAGGCTCTTTCCCTTATCCTATCTTGAAACCATAGAATCTATTCAGGTACCGATTAGGCAGCCCAAGTAGGGTGTGAGTAAAAAATAGTAGGCCAACACCAATGACATCTAAAACAATATCCAATCAATGACATTGTATATAGCTGTATAAATAATAATGTACAATTAATATGTAAATAGTTATCACATTTAATTATTCTTTAATTAACCACATAAACCCCTCAGGTTTATGAGTACACTCAAACTCTCAATAACTACTTCTGACCATGAAAAATTATAAACCATATCATATATTCAATTCAAAAAACATTATATCACATGGTTTTTTATTATCCATTTCATATCAATTCATTATCATGGATAATTGGAACCATGGTTTAATTCCAACATTTTGGGTATAGGTCGCCATGCCTAAGACCCATTGAGATTTTTGAAGTAGCATTCTTTGTCCCACACTCATTTATCAATGAAACAAAAAAATTGGGATTTTGAAGTAGTTGTTCGTGCCCCACACTCATTTATAAATAAAACACAAAAGTGGTATTTTGAAGCAAGAGTCTGTGTCCCATACTCATTTATCAATATGGGATTTTGATGTAGCGAACCATGTCCCACACACCTTTATCAATTTATCACTATGGGATTTTGATGTACTGAACCATGTACCACACATATATATCATGTATATCAAAATATAAGATATATCACATCAATCAAGGTTATTTAATATTAAATCTTTCAAAAAACAACATCATTAAACTGTTCCATTTAAATTAATTAAACAATCATGGGGAAACACTTTAATTTACATGGAATAATATGAAAAATTACTATTAGACCATTTATCATTATTTAAAAATATAACCCAATAACCCATTAATAGTTAGGTAAAACACTCATAATTTCCATTATCAACTAATTCATAATCATATTAATTAACCATTTACACCAACTTCATTATTAACCAAATAAATATTCAATCAATATATCTATTCTAAAATCATAGAAATCTATTAATTAATATAAAAATTAATTAATCTTATTCCATAATAAAAAAATCCCATTAATTAATTCATCATGTAATTAATATTAATCACTATTTTATAAGCACAATAATCTCCATTAATTAATTAACCAATTGAATAATTCAAATCCATAATCCCAATATCCTATTAATCAATTCACTAATTAATGAATTTTATTTTAAAAATTAATTTTCCCAAATAAACCCAAATAAATAACACATAGAAATTAAGATTTCATAATTATATACATGTAATTAAATCAATACTATGGGATTTTAATTTAGACTAGCTACCTCAACTTATTTGATAAACGTTCATCAACAGAATGCCCCAATTGAAGTGAAAAAATTACAACCATAAAGAAGAACAAGATCTAGATCCGCAACCTAAATCCAAGAGAAAAAAATCAAGATCCAATAAAATTTGATCTTGATCTAAACCCAATAAAAAATTAGGTAAACATTTGTATTTTATCTATACACAATGGTGGGAGATAGAAGGATATCTAATCGGGAAGAAACCACAAACCCTAGAGGTGCAGATCTATCAACGAATCTTCCATGCTACAAGAAAATAGGACAGAAGGCCTTGGAATCCATCCAAGAGCCTCAAAAAATGATAGGAATAGGTTAGGAACAAAATATGGTATATTTCTGGTTAATACCAGGGATTTAAAATTTTAAAATCTATTTTTCAGTTTAATTAAAACCATATTCATAGTTTCTAGGGAATATGCTCACGGTTTTCCAAACCGTGCACATTAATTGTACACCTCTTATTAGAGGGGTGAATTTTTACTCCTAAGGGGGTAAACACTTTATTAAATTTTTCACCAGCCATGTGAATCCCCTATGTTTGGGTTCACATTCTTTTTTGAAAAGTGATCACAGTTTGGGAAAACCATGCACTAGCTGTGCACCGCCTCTCCTCTATATTGTCTCCAATTTCACCCAAACAACACCAAAGGTAAAACCCATACAAAAAGTAATAAACACAAGGAAAATGAGTACATATAAATGAACCTAATACATATATAACAAATTTTAGGATCTTACAATCTCCCCACCTTATGACATCTCATCCTTGATCTTTATTCACAATAATCTCTAAGATTCTGAGTCGAAAAATTGGGCCACTGATCAGGAATATGCGATAATATCTCCCACGTTTCCTCCTGATCTTTCCCATGCTGCAAAAATACATGAACTATCATAATAGTCATTCCCCAAATCACTTTTCACTATAATCCATCACATGTATTAGATGATCCTCAAAGGATGCATCAGTCTCAAGATCAACACCATCTACATCAATCACATGGTAAGGGTTGGGGTAATACAACAAAAGATGTGACTCATTAAGAACTTCTTTCATATCACAATACCTTTATATAAGATCCAATAGGTACACTACTGAAAAAATTATCTCAACAACCTCAAATGTCCTAAGGAACCTGGGTGCCAACAATCCATCTCTTTGTATCCCATGGTGATGCAATGTAGGTGACACCCAAAGGAATACATGATCACCATCTAAAAAACCTAGGGGTCTTTGACATCTATAATCATAAAAAAATTCTACTATAATCCACAACCATATGTTTCAAAATAAACTAAACCTTCTCTAACATCTCCTTCATGATACTCTACCCCAATGTATCTAACTCACCTACCTCCATCCAAAATAGAGGTGATCTATATCACCTACCATAAAGAGCCTAATATGGTTCCATTTTTTTGGTTTCCTAATATTTTTTATAAGAAAAATCCACCAAAGCTATAGGCTTCTCCCAAGAACATCTAAAGTATATAAAAAATTCTTGAAGAATGACCTCAAACACCTATATAGTATGCTACGACTGTCCATTTTTTTGTTGGTACAATGTCGATCATAGTAAACTATGTTTAAAAAATACCTTCTATAAGACATTATAGAAGGATGATGTAAAATGTGAATCATGGTCTGAAACAATACTCCATCAAACCCCATGATGACAGGATAATTCCCAAATAATAATGTCTCCCAATTACTCCTCCAAGAAGGTATCCTGTATAATAAAGAAAGTTTCCACTTTTTCCTTTTGGTTCATAATCACCCAAATAACATAATTCTTCTAAGACATTATTGGGATACCCAAAAAAAAGTCCATGGTAATTCAATCCCATTTATTTTTTAGAATAGGAAACTACTGTAGTAAACCACCAGGTCACTGATTCTCAATATTCACCTATTGATAGGTGTAGCATCATGTCACAAACCCTGATATCTCCTTTTTCATTTCTGACCACCAAAATATTCATCATAGGTTATAATACATTTTGGTCACTCCTGGATGAACCACTCACTTTGAGGCATGTAATTCACACATCAACTACTCCAATATACTTATAGGTACAACAACTCAATCCTAACATAGATGACATCTTCCACATCTATGGTCCAATTAGAAGGTGACTCCTCACCTTCAAGGTTTTATCTCAAGGATAAACATTCAGTATCCTCATAATAGATATCCCAAATCTAGATTGAATGTGTAGACTCAACTGTAACTCATATGAGAGTTATCTGCTGCTAGATCTCCTAAACTAAAATATGCATCTCATTAGGTATGTTCATCAATTTCTACTCAGTACTAGAATTATGAACTTCCCAAGTTTGATTATTCCTACTTAAAGATTCAACATAAATATTTCAATTCCTTTGAATATATGTTAGATCAAAATTGAATAACTGCATATACTCATCCATCCTTCGCGTCAAGAGATTAAAATATCATTCTAAAGATATATACTTTAATATCTTTTGATTAGTATACATAGTGAAATTTTCACCCAAAATAAAATTTTCCAATGCTTCAAATAATAAACCAATATAGCTAATTTGATAATGTCCATAGGGATGTTCCATTCATGTGTCCTCAAATACCACAACCCATATGCCACAACTCAGTCTCCTTGCATCGACATTACTCAATGACCAACCCAAAAAGTGTCACAAAAATACCATACACTCTTCACTTGGGTCGAGTTGGGTCAAGAATGTTTCCAATTTCAAATGCTTCTTCAAATAGGGGAAGGCATCATTACATGATTTGGACCATTGAAACATTATCCCCTTCTTGGTCAAGCCAAAACGTGGTGCTTATTATCAAGAAAATTCCTAAATAAACCTTAAATAATATCCAACAAATCCCATAAATCTATGGATATCAAAAAAAATATTGGGATAATACTATGAAACCATAAACTAAAATTTCTCTATGTCCACTGACACACCTTCTTCTGAGATAATGTTACCCAAGAAGAGTACCTGATCAGTCCAAAACTTACACATATATAGTTTAAGTTATAGCTGGTATTCTCTTAGTGTACTCAAGAAGATTTAAAGATGTTGGGAATGATCTTAATGAGTCTTGGAGTACACTAACATGACATCAAAAAATAAAATAATAATCTAATCTATATAAATATTGAGGATTTTTTTCATCAAGGCCATAAACACTACCGGTGTGTTCAGCATCCCAAACAACATCAAGATGAGCTCATAAAAGCTATACCTTCTACTAAAAGATGTTCTAGGTATATAAGAAGTTTGAACTTCCAAATGATAGATACCCTTATATGAATTTGATCTTTGAGAAAACAAAATCTCCCCTCAACAGTTTAACAATATCATTGATACATGTAAGAGGACACTGATTCATCATAGTCATCTGGTTCATCTTCTGGTAATCAACACCCAAGAATGATTTTCCATTATCCATATTTAAAAACAAGAGTAAAGAACCCCAAGGTGACATACTTGAACAGATAAAAATTTTATCCTCTAAATCATCTTGCTTATTCTTAAGCTCTAGAATCTTTATTAGTACCATTTTTTGTATGGCGGAATAGAAATTGGATCATCCCTTGACATGAGATCAATAGTTAATTCCACATCTCTCTCTTGATGAATCCCTGAGTAGTCTCCACAAAACACATCCTAAATCATGTCCACTAAAGGTGGAAATAAATCATTCTCTTCACCTTCTTAATATAGAAAGACACTAGAAAATTAGATGGTGAGATCCCCCAGCTTCTAATGAACTAGCCTTGAACGACCCACCTAGATATCCCAATCTCCATTGTGAATATATTTATCACCCCCAAGACATGTAAAAGTCACTCTCCAGTGGTAAAAATCAGGGTGGGATTAGTATGATACCAACTATTCCATACGCAAAATTGGGTCAAAGCCTGAAATATATAGAATAAAGAGATCCTAATGGAAATGATACTCCCCAACCTCTAGAGAACACCCCTGACTAAAAGAGATTTCCCTTGAACGTATTCCCAAAGAAGTATCTATCATCATCACCCTAATGACAAAATCAACTGCTAGGCTAAAACCATTAAAAAGATGTGTATATATAAAAGAATGAGAGTAAACAATATCAAATAATTCACTAGCTTGAATTGAAGCTATAGAAAACAGTTTCTCTAAATATTGATGGTTCATCCTCTCTATTCAACAGCATAGGATGAACAACATGAAACAGTCCTTCCCCTCTTCCTTGTGATACATTATGAGTCCCCTAAGTTGAACCAATATAATGATACATACACTATTTCTTATATGTATCACATCAACTACCTCTAGCACTATGGGTAGTAGAACTATAACATTCAGACGAGTATGGTGTATAAGATACCCTTACAGTACTCTTGTTCTACTGAGCTGCTCTATCAGCACCCATCTATCTTGGGTTCGATAAGAACCTCTATAGATGAATCATATTCCCATAGGATGATAACTCTTCTGGTGGCTAGGGGTACTATTTACATAAGTGTTCCGACCTACCACACCTTTAACAGATCACTCTAGCAAGGTACTATGTAACCAAACCCTCTTTCTAGTCACTTTACTTTCCACTACTCAAGATAACACTCTCATAATGACCCATATTGATCTTGGAATTAATACCTCCACGTCATTTAGTAGAAACAAATTATCCTCCATTGGAATCCTTATTCAGGTTCCCCTAAAATACGAGTTCCTGATTCCCCACTGCTAAAAACTTCTTCAGCCTAAAGATATTCACTCAAGACATAATTTCACATCTAATCCCAACATGAAACCATTTTGTTGAAGTATCATCATCCCCCACCGATCATGTAACAATGCACTAGAAATATGTACATCATTTAGTATAGTTCATCATAGACATTCTCCCCTGATTCAACTACATAAAGTCAACCACCCTAAACTAAATGATCATCTCATGATAAACTTTCTCCATTAACTCCTCCTAAAATTACTTCTACTTTATATAATCGAACTATCCATAATGAGTGTGGATGTCCCACTAATTATTTTCCTTACCACATGACATGTAAGTATCCAATTTAACTCTCTTCTCAGCATGAGTCTCCAAGTGGTCATGTATAGTCTGTATAAACTCAATCTAGAACTTGGCTACCTTAGGTCCACCATCTTTGATAAATTTTGGAGGGTTTTGCAACTGAAACTTCCTCCTCAGATCAAACATTATTTTCACATCCTTCCTTGGTTATCTTTTCATAAACTTCATGATGTAAGAAAGGTTCTCCCATAACATCACTCTGATCTACCCACCTGGAACTATCGGTGCCTTATGTTTCACCACTAGAGGACCATTTCTACACATAACCTCATTTGATGCTCTCAACAAGCATCGTCATTGAGGTATATCTCTATAATTATAAACACATATATTTTGAAACATAGAAAAAATTTAACATATTTAACAATAAGGGGTTCACAATTTCTATAACAGGTCCTTCCTCCATTTTTCCTACCATATGGTCAAAATGGAGGTGCTATCACAACCCTTAACCATACTACATTTATGTTATGATTAACAAAGGGTAAAAACATTCTCATAAATCATGTTTTACATTAGGAGTCCATTTATTCACATTTTCAAACATTTTTTAATTTATATTTCACATTAGGAACCTTTTCAGTTCAATTTCACAGGTAAGGAAAAAAATTTAAATTTCAGCAACTTACCCAAATTCTGTTTTCTAGTACATGCCTAAAATGATTTATGTCAAAAAACTATTCCTGGGTACCTTGAATAATTCATGAAAAAACAACTCTCGTTCCATTTCAGGCACAAGTCAAATCTCAAAAACATAAAAACCATAATCACATTACAAACAATTGAATCACTTGAGGTGAAGTAGAATCAACTATAACAACACACATAAATAACAAACCCCCCTAGATACATGGATTTTACCCTCATATAAGGGTTATATACTCCCATGCATGAACTATTACCCATGGACCACCTCATACTGTTATTATTTATACTGTTCCAAAATAGTAAGACAAAAAAAAACTACCTTTGATACCATGTTGTAACATCTTGACCTGGATGCCACGCACTGGTACCCTAAGCCAGTCAGTCACATGACCACAGGCACACCTCCCTCTACGATAGTGGCTTCCGACAAGTAGTGAGAGTCTAATATCGATAAAGGGGAGACTATATCCTCTTTATAAATGTATCACAATAATAGTAAATAAATTAGAATAACCAAATGATATAACCAATAACCAAACCAATCTAGTATCACATGATAAAATAACGGGAATATAATATCCAAACTGAAATAGTAGATATGGCATGCCCAATACATTTCATGTGTCTATATGAAAAGCCCAGAATAAATACACTAAAAATTACCAAGCAAGTCATGATATTATGTTCAGTTCCATTATACATGCTTCATCCTGAATCATCTATCAAACAAAGGCCCTTTCCCGTATCCCATCGTTTATCCATCAAATGGGAAATTAAACAATCATTTATGTTTACAGAAGAAGACCCCCTCATCAACATAGGTAATTATTTTTCGATCAAATCCTCATATAGATAGTTATAATGGTAGATTAAATGTATTTATATGATATCATGAAATAATTATCATTCAATAAATATAATATAATATAAATTTTCTTACTATTCTTTCCATTAAAAAATAATAATGTTATTCATGTGTACGTCTGGATTACCACCACCACAAATGAACAATATTCATTATTCATAACCACATCACATTGATGGTATATATTATCTTATTTAATGTGGTAATATGATATTTATGATATTATCATCATTATATAATTATAAAATAAAACTTACCTTCATTCCCTCATGTTCATTGAAAAATGGAATTGTTACTCATGCATACTTATGATCTACTATGTTTCTGATTGTATCATAATTTATTTTTCACTACAGAATTTCATGATTGGTTTGGAAAGTATTAAAGAATTAAAAAATTATAATTATTTCATGGTTATTATTCTATTTATTATGGAATAATTTCCTCTTTGACCATATTTCACTTAGCAAACTCATTGTAGTCATATGAGAGAAATATCATCAAACATCTGATGTGAATTAAGTTGATTTTAACTATAAGGAACATGGTAATAGATAGAATAAATGGAATAATAAAGACAAAAAAGTTTCTTAATAAATTAAATATTTAAAATAATTTTATTTTTCAGGTTTATAAAGAATTTATGTGATGAATTTGACTGGAGGTAAGGGTCACATTACAGTAAAAACCTCATTTTAAATGATTTCATTAATTATTTTTTTAGTATTTTCTCCCACGTACATATTCCAATATTTTTTATGTATTTTTTATATTTAAATCAATTAATAATAAAGGATATTTAATTTCACATTTTTTACTTTATTTTAATGTTTTAATAAAGTATTATTCATAATGTATTTTTACGAAATATATTGACAAAGAATGAAAAAGGAATGATATATTTTAATGTATACAATGTCAAAGGATTTTCCCACAACCATAACTATTATTTAATGTTTGAATTCCTTTATAATATTTTTTGTTTTATCTAAGGAAATACCCTAAATCCCATATTTATGGGTATTTTCAAAAAGTGTTTTAACTTGAATAGATATTTCTATATCCAATAATTTTTTTCTTATGGATGTAAGGAATATTTTGATAATTATGAATCCTTCTGATTGTTATGATTATGTTATGATTCTTAGAAATTATTTATGATGAAGGGTGTAATTTATATATCACATAATGATGTGTGAGTCTGATATAGCTCATGATGATGATTGAGCCTAATATATCTCTCCAATTCATTAGTTAATGTAATAAAGTTAACTAGTTAGGTTTCTCCTAAGAGATTATTGGTATTTACCAGGTCAGTTCTGCAAGATTGATTCCAATAGTGATATAAAAATGATGTTGCAAGTTACCTTCATTAGTTATATATTCTTACTATAGGATTCATAGAAATCCTATGATTTCAAAAGGTATGTTAATGAGCTTATGTTTTTAAAGGGACATTTATTTTACTTAATGGTGAAATGTTTAACTTTGTGAAAATGGTTTCAAGAGTTTTTCATGATTTAAATGAAACCTATATGAGTTTTTTTCATTTAATATTTATAATAAATTGTTTTATAAAAATATTTTGAAATTTAAGTTGATTTCTTGGATAAAAAATGCATATTTTGATACCGATGTTTATTTTGAAAAATGAAATTTTTTATAAGTATTTTGGTACAAATAGTTTTCAATATTTTTTATATCACTTATTTATATTTTTATTCTCATCCCATTTTTTAAATTTTTTTACATGTATTTATCTATGATTAGGGACAAGGATTAGGTCAAGATAAAAATTGTTAGGAAATTACATGAAACAAAAACTTGTTATACCTTAAATGTTTTTTATTGTGGAAAAAATGAATACATAGTGGATGTGTCAACATTATGATGTAATATTAATGTATGCAATTGTACCACCCCAAACATTTTATGGTATTTTTCTCTTAAATACATTCTATTCATCACTATGTTCCTTTGAGAAAACACTAGGATATCTAGGAGATAGTCAAAACCTAGCCATTAAAAATAAATTTTCCACTTCTATGTTTTGAATTTCAAAAAATGGTCATCTAGAGTTGTGAACAGTAAGTCATTTGGAGTCTGATAGAACAAACTTGGTTTTTGGTGAATAGTAACATACCCTTATGAATAGTAATATGAATAGTAATATGACCCTTATTAATAGTAAATAATATTATTATTTCATTTTATTAAGTCAACAAGATAATTAGATCTCAATTAATTTTTCAATGTCACATAAAACTAACTGTACTTCAAGATTGTTATTTTTCGAATTAACAATGACCTTATTTAAATATAAAATTAATAATATTTAGAAAATTATTTTTGAAAAATGTATTTCACTTTTGAATTCTACACGTCCAAAAATGGTAGGGGTGAATGTTTGAGATTTTTTCTGAAATTCTTAAATTTTTGATGAATAGTGAAATACGGTAAAATACCATATATTCAATTTATCAGTAAAATATACTATTTATGACATCATAAGTGATTAAAGGACACTTGGTTTGAACTCACGTTCCATTATTACTATTAGGGGTCACATGAAACAATACTATTGGTTGTCTTGTTGGAAATAATAAAATAATGAAATTAAATATTCAAAATTTACCCCTCTCCTCCACTATAAAAACCCCCCACCACCACCTCTTCTCTTCACTTCTCTAAGCCTTGAAGCTCCTCAATGTTCTGACCAATTATCCTCTCAGGTCACTTACCCACGTCCTAGAGCTACTGGTCTCACCAAAAGACCAAAACCAAATCCATTAAGAAGGATCTCAAGGAGAAGAGATCAAGAGGTAAACAAACTCTTTTAATTTCATTCTTTTCATTCATTTTATGTTATTCTCTTCCTTTCCCTTTGGATTTTGTTGGGATATTTCATTAAATATTCCCCCTTACTGTCCATATTATGTATGAATGATGAGATATTTTATTCCTCTCATCAAACTATTTTTATAAAATTATAAGAGACGTCGTTAGGCTGCCGAATTTTCGTGAGAAATTTATCATGTTTTCATTCATTTTAAGATTCCTTTATTTTCTTCTTATTTCCTTGCCTCATCTTAACCAAGAGTCATGTATGCTCTAGAATATTTTATTGTCTAGATGTTATAATGTTTATGTAAAATTCTTCATCATTATTATTCTCCTCTCCCACTTATTTAAGGAATAAAAACATTGTCCGTGATGTGTCGAATTACCGACATCGTGGACGATGTAATTTTAATTTCCATTAATTCTGTCAAGTCTGGTCATGAAATCAAATATATGGTTGAACTAGGTCATAATAAATGTTTTTTATCTTGATTAATGTTTTGGAATCTTTAAAAATTCATAATATGGAATAAAAATTCAAAACAAGTTTATTTAGCACAAAACTGCCAAGCCAAATTCAAGAGTTTATCTTTAACTCATTGAATGAGTCATCATCAAGGTATATAACTAGAATCATTATAATATAATTTATGTATCTTTAATTTCACTAATAATTTATATTAACAATTATGTATGTTTAACCATATTTCAAACCAACTTCCATTCATGAATACAAGTAAACAAGGCATGAAACCAAGTAAGAAAATGCTTCCAAAACAATAAAATTGAATCTGTTAAATCCATCAAAAAGGCCATTAATGAACTAAATATGGTTATACCATATCAATTAAATATAAAATAGGTTCCGGTCTTATGAATTAATAATCCTAATTTTTTTATTCCGGTCTTTAAAAACAAGACAAGAACACCTTCAAGCATAAGGTAAGGGATCCTCTCTCTCTCTTTTGTTCAAGAATATCCCCTTTGTTGTGACTAACTTTGTATTGTGCACATAATAATACTTATGTGGTGTACCTAATTCCCATTTGAGATCACTTTACATTTTAAATTTTATTTCTATTAAATATCCATAATCTCATGTCAAGGATATGTTTATTGTCTAAACTATATACCATTTCACATACGGTGTATATTTGGGATGTTATTGATGAACCCGTATTATATACTCTATACAGATAATGAAAAGGCATATTTATCTTGTAATGAATCATTTAATAATGAATGATTTGGATGTATAGGTGGTTGGGGCCCACTAAAGCCCCTCGATGCATCGGTAGGTCTCATGAGACAAAATGGTTTGGCGACATACCCTTCGAGTTTGTTTCAAAAAATCAGACGGGTTTCTACCCATAGAACTAAACTGTTTTTAAGGTATTATAATTCATGTTCTAGATTCATGAAGTCCAATTAATAATCATTCTATTTATTCATTGTTAGTTATTATTATTATCCATGAGGTTTTCACTATGAAAAAATCTATGGATGCAGTTTCATTCTCAGTTTATTAATGGAGTTAGTTATTCATTTATTCAGTATTCCATTTTTATTATGTCAGAATGATTATGATTCACTTATTATTGTACTCATGCTTTCGCTATTTTTAACCCTTACTGACCATTTGAGCTCACCCCATTCATTGTTTACCTTCAACATGTTATGAAGAGGAGGTCATTTATTGAGTGCTAGTGGATGCAGTTTTTGTTTTTCATTATGGATTGTATATTGTAACCTTATATAATTTAATTTATGTTAAATAAATGTATATAGTTTCTTCAAGACTACTATACTGATCATTTCTTCAGGATTTTCATTGCTTCTAACCATTCCAATATCACAAATAATGCACCGGCTCCAGCCTAGAGGGGTCAGGGTGTTACAGTTGGTATCAGAGGAAGTTTAGTAGAACACTGGGAAACTAGACTAGGAAATTTATAGTAGGGAACAAATCCCTAAGGTAATATCTAAGGATTAATATACAAGAACATCCTGGTATTTTCGTAAGGAATATATTATGTGGATATTTTAAGAAATACGTCCCTGTCTGGATACAAGCAGGTAGAGGTGGCTCTGGCACAAATGTATCTAGGGGTAAAACCCAAAAACACCACTTAGAGCTAGAATTGAATGAGAACTGGTGCATGAAAACGGGAATTGTTTTACTCTTGGTTACGAAACTCACGGGGGATATACTTAGGATAATTCATGTTTTCTTTACAAGCCATTATGAAATAGTTAATGTAAATTTTTCTTTTGAGAAACCATCATTATAAGTATAGCTATGCATAGAATTTCAATCTATGTTAAGTGAATTTCTATTTGAGATTTATAAACGAATCTAGTGTATCCCATTATTTATAAATGGAATCTAATGGAATAAGGGGAATCAATACTCCTGGGAAATGTAGGGATCTCCCCACTGAGCAAGTCAACACGGTCAATGTCAGAGTAGATAAAATCATGATCATATTGGGAAAACTTACTCAAGTTGTAACAAATAACCATTCAACACTTGTGTTGGATCGTTTCATGCGGCAGAAGACCTCATCTTTCAATAGGACTACTAATCCAGTGATTACTGAGCAATGGATCAAGTCCCTTGAAAAGATATTCATGGCGTTAAGAAGAAATGAAAATGAAAAGTTAGTTCTGGCAGTATATTATCTCAAGGGAAATGCTGATCAATGGTGGTCCTTGATTCAAAATGCCACATTGTAAGAAGAGATAGAGGATATGGAATGGACGAATTTTATGTAAATATTCATTGAAAAATATTTCCCTCGTGAGCAACGAACTGAAATGAATAGTAAATTCCTTGGCTTGAAACAAAGTGAAGAAGATAGTGTTGCAGAGTATTAGGCTACCTTCACAAGGCTAGCCAGGTATTCCATGGATTACATTCTTGACTCAGCAGACAAGACTGATAATTTCTTTGAAGGTCTTAAGCCAAGTCTTCGAAGGGCACTGGCTTCTCAAAAATTTTCATCATATGATGGAATCGTATCAAGTGCTATCAAAACAGAGAAGGAATTTTCTAGATCAAATCTTTTCAAAGAAAACCAAGATAAGAAGTGGTACTCTGATACCAAAGGAAAAGGAGAAGCACCATAGAAGATCAAGGGAATGAATAGTTTCCCATTATGTGATAACTGTGGAAAGAATCATCTTGGGAAATTCTTGAAAGGCATGGGAGTCTTATATAAGTGCAGAGAAAAGGGTCATCGATTCGATGAATGCAAGGGGAAGAAAAAATTCAATGATGTTCAATGATATAATTGTAGAGATATGGGACACTATGCAAATAAGTGTCTTAAGAGCCAAGGAAACATGCCTCAGAAAAATCCAAGAGAGCAAGGGAGATCCTATACTATTACAACCACATAGGTTGAAGTTCCTAGTGATATGGTGGCAGGTACTTTAATTGTATCCTCAAACTTAGCCAATATTTTTTTTGATTCTGCATCATCGCATTCATTTATATCCTCTCAGTTTTCAAATAAAATTAGATATTTCCAATTTGATTTAAGAAAGGAGTTGTCAGTCAAAACTCCCAGGGGATGTATCATTGAAACAAAGGCATGTCGACTAGTCCCCCTCCAAACACCAAAACATGCTTTAGTTTCTAACTTTATCATCATACCCATGACTGAATTTGATATAATTCTCAATATGGATTGGCTGTCAAATTATGATATGAGGATTTATTAGAAGAAAAAGGAAGTTACAATTTTTGGAAATGGTATAGAATCCCTTGTCTTTAGGGCGGATACATCGCCACCTGATTCTTATCGAGAACCACCCCCAATAGCTCTACTAAATGCAATACTTGGAGAGGAAGGTAATCCAAAATCTATTGGTGAGGAAAGAAATCTTCAAATTGAAGATGTGCACATAGTTCAAGAGGACATTGATGTATTTCTAGAGGATTTACCTAAACATCCTTCAGTTAGGGAAGCTGAGTTCTCTATGGATTTAACTCCTGATGTAAGACCTATATCAAATAACCCATATAGAATGCCCACTTTGGAGCTAGTGGGGATGAAGAAACAACTAGAAGAGTTGAGTGAAAAAGGATTTATTTGACATAGTGTTTCTCCATGGGGAGCCCCGGTCCTGTTTGTAAAAAAGAAAGATGGATCCATGAGGCTTTGCATTGATTATCAGGAAATAAATGATATTATAATAAAGAATAAGTATCCTCTGCCCCGGATTGATGATTTATTTGACCAACTTCATAGAGCTCAATACTTTTCTAATATTGACCTTTGATCCGAATATCATTAAATATGTGTGAGGAAGGAATATATTCCAAAGACAGCATATCGAACAAGGTATGGGCATTGTGAGTTTACAGTGATGCCTTTTGGACTGACAAATGCACCCTCGGTTTTCTTGGATTTAATGAATAGATTTTTCAAGGAATATCTTGATAACTTTGTTGTGGTATTCATCAATAATATCCTAGTATACTAAATAATCTATGAAGACCATGAGGATCATTTGCAAACTATTCTGAAAACTATGAGAAGAAATTAATTATATGGGAAGTTTAGCAAGTGCGAATTCTGGCTTCAGTCAGTTTCTCTTCTAGGCCATATTGCCTCTAAGGATGGAATCCTAGTTTATCATGCAAAGAAAAAGGCAATCCAAGAATGTCCCATGCCAACAAACATAATTGAGGTACGCAGTTTTATTGGTTTAGCAAGTTATTATCGACGTTTCATTCAGAATTTTTCCTGACTGGATAACCTACTAACCAATCTCACACATAAAGGATTTATGTTTTTGTAGACAAAAGAGTGTACATAATGCTTCGAAGAATTGAAAAAAATATTGGTCAATACTCCAATTTTGACTCTTCCATCTGGAAGTGATGGATTTGTGATATATAGTGATGCATCAAAGAATGGGCTGGGTTGCGTCCTTATGAAAAATAATAAATTTATTTCTTATGCATGAATACAGTTGAATAATCATGAGAAAAATTATCCAACTCGTGATCTTGAGTTAGCAGCCATAATCTTTGCTCTGAAAATATAGAGGCATTATCTCTACGGAGAGAGATGTGAGATCTATATGGACCAAAAGAGTTTGAAATACATTTTCATACAAAAAGAACTCAACATGAGGCAAATAAGATGGCTTGAGTTACTCAAATATTATGATTGTTCAATACACTACCACCTAAGAAAGGCGAATAAGGTGGAAGATGCATTAAGCAGGAAAGATCATGGCCTTCTGACTCAAATGAGGATTGAAAGAGATCCTATGTTTATGGATCTACTAGAGATGGATATGGGAATTGTTAAGGAAGGGGAAACATCACTCCTCTTTCAAATGATTATTAAAACATCTTTACTAGAAAAGATAAAAATTTCTCAATCTGATGATGATAATTTGAAAAGGAAAATTAATGCAGTTAAGGATGGAAGACTGGATGACTTCGTGTATGAAGAAGGAGTTCTGAATTTTGGGAAGAGGTTATGCGTTCCATCATTACCTGAGCTAAAAACGGAACTATTAGACGATGCTCATAGCTCAAATTTATCTATACACGAGGGTAGCACCAAGATGTATATATATCCGAAGGAATATTTTTGGTGGGATAATATGATGTGAGAAGTTTCTGAATATGTGTTAAGGTTTCTAGTTTGTCAACTAGTGAAGGTAGAGAGACAACATCCCAAAGGAGTTATGCAACCTCTACCTATTCCTATGTAAAAGTGGGATAAAATGACGACGGATTTTTTCACCGGACTACTGAAGACACCTAGAAGGAATGATGCAATATGGGTAATTTTTGACCATCTCACTAAAATAGCACATTTCATTCCAATAAGAGAGGATTTAACACTTGAGCGCTTGGAAAGAATTTATATTAATGAAGTTTTGAGACTTCATGGTGAACCTATATCAATTGTCTCTGATCGAGATCCCCGGTTTATGTCAAAATTCTGGAAAAGTCTACATAAGGCTTTGAATACTGAGCTTCATATGATTATTGCATGTAATGAACCCGACAGGCCTAAAGCCCAACCAAACTCGGCCACGCCCGAGCCCAGCCCTCTGGCAGATAGCAGACCCCCACCCCACGGGCAGATAACAGGCCCCCACCTCAGACCGGCCCAGATAACACGTGGCAAGAACTGTCCCCTGCCTTGCGGGGGAGGCGTATTAAATCCTCGCCAGGTAGGGGACAGTTCCTCCCACATGTTATCTGGGCCGGTCTGAGGTGGGGGCCTGTTATCTGCCCGCGGGGTGGGGGTCTGCTATCTGCCAGAGGGCTGGTCTCAGGCGTGGCCGAGTTTGGTGGGGCTTTAGGCCCACCGGGTTCGTTACACTGCATATCACCCCCAAACTGACGGACAATCTAAAAGGACAATTCAAACTCTAGAATATATGTTGAGGTCATGTTCTCTTGACTTCCAAGGTATGTGGGATCAATACTTTCCTTTGGTGGAATTTCCATACAACAATAGTTTCCATTATAGTATTCCAATGTCTCCATATGAAGCATTACATGGAAAGAGATGTCGAACTCCAACTTGTGGGGATGAAGTTGGTGAGAGGAAACTTATAGGCCCAGAACATATTGAAGAGACCACGACAAAGGTGATGAAAATAAAATCCCATATTAAAGCATCCCAAAGTAGGCAGAATAGTTATGCTGACAACCAGAGAAAGGACTTGGAATTTCAAGTGGGAGATAATGTATTTCTGAAAGTATCTCCATAGAAAGGCGTTTTGAGGTTCAGTAAGAAAGGAAAACTAAGCCCCAGGTACATAAGACCATTTGAGATTTTGGGAAGAATCAGAGCTTCAGCTTACCATTTAGCGATGCCACCAAATCTATCCAGAGTTCATGATGTGTTCCATGTATTGTTGTTAAAGAAGTACATGCCAGACCCGATGCATGTACTCACATATGAAGAAATAGAACTGGAACCTAATTTATCATACTGTGAAAATTCTGTCAGGATTCTTGACATAAGGGAGAAGGTATTGAGAAATAAAAAAACTCTTCTAGAAAAGGTTCTTTGGAGAAATCAGAATATAGAGGAAGCAACATGGGAACTACAGGATTTCATGAATAAGAACCACCCACATCTTTTTGGTGGGCTATATACATAAAATTTCGAGTGCGAAATTTCTGAAGGAGGGAATAATGTTGCACCCCAAACATTTTATGGTATTTTTCTCTTAAATACATTCTATTAATCACTTTGTTCCTTTGAAACTACACTAAGATATTTAGGAGATAGTCAAAACCTAGCCATTAAATATAAATTTTCCACTTCTATGTTTAGAATTTCGAAAAATGGCCATCTAGAGTTGTGATCAGTAAGTCATTTGGAGTTTGATAAAACAAAATTGGTTTTTTTGTGAATAGTAACATACTCTTATGAATTGTAATTTGAATAGTAATATGACCCTTATGAATAGTAAATAATAATATTATTTCAATTTCTTAAGGTAATAAGATAATGAGATCTTAATTAATTTTTCAATGTCACATAAAACTAACTGCACTTCAAGATTGTTATTTTTCGAATTAACTATTACCTTATTTTAAAATTAAATTAATAATATTTAGAAAATTATTTTTGAAAAATGGATTTCAGCTTTGAATTATACACATCGAAAAATGGTAGGGGTAAATTTTTGGGATTTTTCTGAAATTCTTGAATTTTTAATGAATAGTGAAATACGGTAAAATACTATATATTCAATTTATCAGTAAAATACACTATTTATGATATCATAAGTGATGCAAAGCCACTTGGTTAGAAATCACATGCCATTTTTACTATTAGGGGTCACATAAAACAATACTATTGGTTGTCTTGATGGAAATAATAAAATAATGAATTTAAATATTCAAAATTTACCCCTCTCCTCCACTATAAAAACTCCCCACTACCACCTCTTCTCTTCACTCCTATAAGCCTTGAAGCTCCTGAAAGTTCTGCCAAATAATACTCCCAAGTCGCTTCCCACTTCCTAGAGCTGATGGTCTCATCAAAAGACCAAAACCAAATCCCTTAAGAAGGATCTCAAGGAGAAGAGATCAAGAGGTAAACAACCTATTTTATTTTCATTCATTTCCTTCATTTTATGTTATTATCTTACTTTCCCTTTTGATTGTGTTGGGATATTTCATTAAATATTCCCCCTTTATGTCCATATTATGTATGAATGATGAGATATTCCATTCCTCTCATCAAACAATTTTTATAAAATTTTAAGAGACGTTGTTAGGGTGACGAATTTTCGTGAGAAATTTATCATGTTTTCATTCATTTTAAGATTCCTTTCTTTTATTATTATTTCCTCACCTCATCTTAACAAAGAGGCATGTATGATTCAGAATCTTGTATTTTTTGGATGTTCTAATGTTTATGGAAAATTCTTCATCATTATTCTTCTCCTCACCCACTTATTTAAGGAATAAAAACATTGTCCGTGATGTGTCGAATTACCGACATCGTGGACGATGTAATTTCAATTTCCATTAATTATTTCAAGTCTGGTCCTGAAACCAAATATATGGTTGAACCAGTTCATAATAAATGTTTTTTATCTTGATTAATGTTCTTGAATATTTAAACATTCATAATATGGAAAAAAATACAAAACAAGTTTATTTAGCACAAAACTACCTATCCAAATTCAAGCATTTATCTTTAACTCGTCAAATGAGTCATCATCATGGTATATAACCAGAATCATTATAAGATAATTTATTTCTCTTTAATTTCACTAATAATGTATGTTAACAATTCTGGAAGTTTAACCATATTTCAAACCAACTTCCATTCATGAATACAAGTAAACAAAGCATGAAACCAAGTAAGAAAATGCTTCCAAAACAATAAAATTGAATCTCTTAAATCCATCAAAAAGGCCATTAATGAACTAAATATGGTTATACCATATCAATTAAATATAAAAGAGGTTATGGACTTATGAATTAATAATCCTAATTTTTTTATTCAGGTCTTTAAAAACAATACAAGAACACCTTCAAGCATATGGTATGGGATCCTCTCTCTCACTTTTGTTCAAGAATATCCCCTTTGTTGTGACTAACTTTGTATTGTGCACCTAATAATACTTATGTGGTGTACCTACTGTCCATTTCAGATCACTTTCCATTTGAAATTATATTTCTATTAAATATCCATAATCTCATTTCATGGATATGTTTATTTTCTAAACCGTATACCATTTCACATATGGTGTATATTTGGGATGTTATTGATGAATCTGTATTCTATACTCTATACGGATATTGAAAAGGCATATTGCTCTTGAATTGAATAATTGTATAAATAATGTTTTGGATGTAGAGCTGGGTGGGGTCCACTACAGCCCCTCGATATATCGATAGGTCTCATGAGACAAAACAGTTTGGCGATAGACCCTTCGAGTTTGTTTCCAAAAATCAGACGGGTTTCTACCCATAGAACTAAACCATTTTTACGGTATTATGGTTCATGTGCCACATACATGACGTCCAATTAATAAGCATTCTCTTTATTCATTGTCATTTATTATTATTATCCATGGGGCTTTCACTATGAAAAAATCTATGGATGCAGTTTCATTCTTAGTTTATTAATGGCATTAGTTGTTTATTTATTCACTATGTCATTTTGATTATGTCAGATTGATTATGATTCACTTATTCTTGTACTCATGCTTCCGCTATTTGTAACAATTACTGAGCATTTGAGCTCACCCCTTTCATTGTTTACCTTCAATAGGTTATGAAGAGGAGGTCATTTATTGAGTGCTAGTGGATGCAGTTTTTGTTTTTCATTATGGATTGTATCTTGTAACCTTATATAATGTAATTTATGTTAAATCAATGTATCTAGTTTCTTCAAGACTACTAAACTTATCGTTCCTTCAGGATTTTCATTCCTTCTAACCATACCAATATCACAAGTAATGCACCGGCTCCAGCCTAGAGGGGTCGGGGTGTTACAGTAATGGTGATTCCATTATTATATACAAATATAAAACTAAAATATATTTGGGAATGAAATAAAATTAATTCAAGTATGAAGAATCAAGGATACATATTTTTAAGGTTGTGTCCTTATATATACAGGGTTAGAGGATCAACTATTTTGAATGAAAGAGTTATTGGGTTTAGGCAGGTAATATATACACTAAAGAAAAAATGGCCTTTTGTGATGGGAATAGATCATGTCGCAAATAGTGCATTGAAGAAGTTATTTGCGATGGAGAACTTATCCCCTCACAAATAACATATTATTTGCGATGAGATAAGGGGTCCCATCGAAAAAGGTTTGGCGTGGTTTTCACACCAAACAGTGCGAAGGGTATTTGTGATGGGGGTGCCTCCCCGTCGCAAATACCTGATGGTGATAAATACTATTTGCGATGGGGATATGTCCCCATCGCAAATAGTGTGTCAGTAGGCCACTATTTGCGGCGAGACACGTCACAAATACACTTTTAAACGCCGAAATTAATTAATGCGATCAAAGGTATTTGCAATGGGTCTCATCGCAAATAATATTATTTGCGATGGGATTCCCATCGCAAATAGTTTCATTGCAAATTATCTAACCCATATATGCCCCCATCTTTTTTTCATTTTTCCTCTCAATTTCTACTTTCTCTCTCTCTAAACTATATTTTTAGAGTTAAAATTTCTCTGAGTTAAATATTTTTTACGAACACGTTTTGAAGTCGTCTACACCTATAAGAGATCATGTTTAAAGGTATTTATGCTTTATTTAATTTAGTATTTATTTCATTTTTTTATATTAATTTTAAGTATTGTTAATTAGTTGTAATTAAATTAGATTTAGATTGTTTTGTCATCATCATTTATTTGTAATAATAAATTGAAATTATTATTACTAATTATTAGTAATTAGGGGTAATTAATAATTATTAACGATAATTAGTAATGAATATAAATAATTAGTGGCAATTAGTAACTTTAATTTGCAGTAATTAATAGTAATTAATGCTAATTAGTAATAATTAACGGTAATTAGAAATAATTGGTGGTAAATATTAATAATTAGGAAAAATAGTAATAATTAGTAAAAATAGTAATAAATACCAATAATTAGTAATAAATTTTTACAATTAGTAATAAAGACTAATAATTTGTAATAATTAGTAATAATTAGTAATAATTAGTAATAAATACAAATAAATACTAATAATTAGTAATAAATAACAACAATTAGTAATAAATTAGAAATAAATTAGTAATAAATAGTAATAAATAGTAATAATTAGTAATAATTGGTAATAATTGGTAATAATTAGTAATAATTACTAATAATTAGTAATAATTAGTAATAAATAATAATTATTAGTAATAAATAGTAATAAATAGTTGTAAATAGTAATAAATAGTAATAATTAGTAATAATTAGTAATAATTAGTAATAAATAGTAATAATTAGTAATAATTAGAAATAATTACTAATAATTAGTAATAATTAGTAATAAATAGTAATAAATTAGTAATAAGTTAGTAATAAATTAGTAATAATTAGTAATAATTAGCAATAATTAATAACATTTCTTAATAATTAGAAGAAAATAGTAATAATTAGAAATAATTAGTAATAATTAGAAATAATTAGTAATAATTAGAAATAATTAGTAGTAATAAGTAATAATTAGTAACAATTTGTAACAATTGGTAACAATTAGCAACAATTAGTAACAATTAGTAACAATTTGTAACAATTTGTAAAAATTAGTAAAAATTAGTAATAATTAATAAACAATTGTAAAAAATTGTAATAAATATTAATAAATAGTAACAAATAGTAATATATAGTAATAAATAGTAATAAACAGTAAAAATAGTAATAAATAGTAATAAATAGTAATAAAAAGTAATAAATAGTAATAAATAGTAATAAAAAGTAATAAATAGTAATAAATACTAATAAATAGTAATAAATAGTAATAATTAGTAATAAATTGTAATAAATTGTAATAAATTGTAATAAATAGTAATAATAAGTAATAATTAGTAATAATTAGTAAAAATTAGTAATAATTAGTAATAATTCATAATAATTCGTTATAATTCGTCATAATTAGTAATAATTAGTTATAATTAGCAATAAATAGGAATAAATAGCAATAAATAGTAATAAATAGTACTAAATAGTACTAAATAGTTTTAAATAGTAATAAATAGTTATATATAAGAAAAAATAGTAATAAATAGGAATAAATAAAAATAAATGGGAATGAATAGAAATAAATAGGAATAAATAGGAATAAATAAGAATAAACGGGAATAAATAAAAATAAATAAGAATAAATAGGAATAAACAGGAATAATTAGGAATAATTATGAATAATTAGAAATAATTAGGAATAATTAGAAATAATTAGGTATAATTAGTAATAATTATGAATAATTAGAAATAACTTGCAATAATTAGCAATAATTAGCAATAATTAAAAATAATTAAGAATAATTAAGAATAATTTAAAATAATTAGGAATAATTAGCAATAATTAGAATTAATTAGCAATAATTAGAAATAATTAGAAATAATTTACAATAATTAGAAATAATTAGCAATAATTATCCATAATTAGCAATAATTAGAAATATTTAGTAATAATTAGCAATAATTATCAATAATTAGGAAAAATTGTAGTAAATTTTAATAAATTAGAAGAAGTTGGTACAATTTCTAGTGGATTTGAGGAACCCCTTTTGCTTGATGACTCTTATCCTTTGAACCATCACTAACTAAAAACAATATAAAAAAATATTCTTCTACATATGCATATCCAATCTCGTATGCACAAGTTTGGATATGAATTCTTAGGACCACATTTTTCATAATGTTTTTAGGTGGTGATAGTCGCAAGTAGACGATTCATCGATGAAAAGTGGGAAATTTTCTCTTACAACTCATTTACTTACATCTTTCCCCCACTGAAATCACAATAAAGAATCCGCTCAGGTGTATGCTTATAAATTCTCATATGAACAAGAATGGATTTGTGTACCTCCAAGTAGATTCTTTATTGTGATTTCAGTATGAGAAGGTTCTAAGTAAATGAGTCGTCAGAAAAAATATTATCCACCAATCCATTGGAAATTGTTTCACTTATAATTAATGGTAATTAGTAAGAAGTAGTTGTAATTATTAATCTTCTTTTTTTATTTTTTTTTCTTATTTCAAATTATTCAAAAATAGTAATGATTTTAAATATTGTAAAAAATATATAGAACAAAGAAGTCGACAAAAATTATTATTAGATGATCGTGCCTGGAAAGTCAGCATAGAAATCTAAACAGTTCTAGTTTAAATTCTATATATATTGAGGGTGTTGAATATTTCTTATCATTTGTATAATGAAAACCAGAATTTGTATCTAAAGGAACAATTAAGTTTCCCTATAAAAAATGTTCTCTAAGAACTTTTGGCACATTTGAAGACATTGGGGGATATCTCTTATAATTTGGTTTTCAACTAGATTATGTTTTTTGGTATCAACATGGTGAATGCAGTTACAGATAAGACACTAATAATTTGTTTTCTAATCCATAACATTTTAAAAAAATTTTACATGATGTTGCAAGTCCATTTGTTCAAAAAACTAAAACTCAGGATGATATTTTAACTCCCGAGTTGGCACCATCCAAATTTTATTAGTTGTTGAGGTCTGATGAGGATGCATTATATCTTGGTTTCAATATAAAAAAATTTGAATCGATTGAAAAATTTATCTCTATTACATCAGATAATGGAATGTAAAACAACTATTTTGATCGGAAATTTTCTTTGGTTAAAACACTATTACCAGAAGGAAATGTGTTGCCTAAAAATTAATACGAGGTCAAGAGGTTATTTTTTCATATGTGACTTAGTTATCAGAATATTCATGCATGTGAGAATGATTGCATCTTATATTCTAGTGAGAATGATTCATTGGATAATTTTCCCACATATGGACAATCAATTTATAAAGAAGATCAACCGAGGATGTACGGATTGATTCATGTAAAACTGTTGATATATTTCCCACTTACACCTAGGTTACAATATTTATTTATGTCTCAGAAAAAAAACGTCAAAGATATCATGGCACAAAACCAAGATTTCAACTAGTAAAAGATTGAATCATCTATCTGATGGTGATTTATGGAAACATTTTAACTGAGTGCATCTATCTTTTTCTTTAGAATCCTAGAACATGTGATTGGGTCTTTCTACTGACATTTTCTGTCCGTTTAGTTCTTATGATAGTTTGTATTCATGTTTCCCTATCTTAATAACTCCGTACAATTTAACTCTATAGATATTGAGGGAGGATCCATATATTATTTTCAACTTATTAATCCTAGGACATCCAAAAAAGAATATTGATGTTTATTTGAAACCATTGATTTATAAGTAAAATTCATTGTGGAGTAATGGTGTTAGTATATATGATGTTATTACAAAATGAAATTTCCTAATAAAAGCGACATTGATGTTGAAAATTAGTGACTTCCCAACATATGGAATTTTATCTGGCTATAGTACACATGGTCTGAAATTACTTCCTTACTATATGAAATAAAAAAAGAATTTATGCTCGTCAATGGAAAAAAACATGCTATTTTGACTGTCATCACTAATTTCTTCCAACTGATCATCCCTTTCAGAGGAATAAATATCATTTTAGAAAAAAAAAATTGAAAGACATGGATCCCCAAAAATGATCTCTGGTACATAGTTAAAATCATTTATATTTTTATTGCCTCCCATCACATTTGGACCAAAAATAAAAAAACAAAAAATTCATGACTTTGGGAGAGAACACAATTGGATAAAATAGAGCATTTTTTGGGATTTTCCATATTGGTCTGATTTGTTGATCTTCCGCATGTTGGATGTCATGCATATTGAGAAGAACTATTCTGAAAATTTATTTCAAACATTTTTGGATACAACAGGTAAGACCAAAGACAATATAAATGCATGATTAGATCTTTCCCAAATTTTCATGCGACTTGAACTTAAACTATTTGAAAATGTCAGATCACATAGGTTAATGAAGCCAAAAGTAGCTTATATACAGTCCAAAGAGTATCAATTATTATTTGGTCATTAGATTGCAGATTTGAGAATTCCTTATGAATATGTTTCCAATTAGTGAAGATGTGTTAAGAAAGGTCATATAATTGTATTAAAAAGTCATGATTGTCATGTGATAATGGAAAAAATTATGCTGATTGGATTTAGAGGTTTTTTGAATTCTATGATTTGGGATATGATAACAGAGATTATATTTTTTTCCTTGAAATTTATGCGGAGACAATAGACTACGATGAACTAAGAAAACTGGTAGAACATGTTATTGTAATTATATATAAATTGGAAAAAATATTTCTACCTACTTTCTTTGAACCAATGGAACATTTTATATTAAATTTTTTACGTGAAGAAAAATGTGGAGGTTTTGTATAGTTTCGATGGATGTATCCATTCGAGAGATGCGTGCAGAAATTGAAGAAAAAAGTATGTAACAAAGCATCGGTCGAAGGCTCAATTAGTAAAGCTTTTTTGCAACAGGAAATTGATTTTTTCTGATCTCAATATTTTGAATCTGAATATCCCTCAAAACAAAAATGAATGGGATGGAACAAAGGGAATGTTTATGATGAAATGGAAAATCAATTATTAGTTTTTAATAATCTAGAGCTTGGCTTCGATGTAGTTCATGAATGATGTCTCCCAAATGATGAACATCACAGAGCTCATACAAAAATTCTTCTCAATTATGAAGAAATGAAATAATTTGTATTGTGAGTGCTTCTATCACTTATTCTATAATTTATGTTATAGTAAGTAAAATTATTTTGTTTGTAGTTATATGATAATCATATCAAGAAACAGCTTCCCAAAATTATAGTAGTTTCTCTTGAAGAACGTCAACAAATTATTTTTCTCAATGGTTTCCAAAACTGGTAACATAAATCATTGATGGTTTAACATATCAATTTAGTTTATTATTTACTATATTAATAATTTTTTTAAAATTTTCAGGTGTCTGAACATGCTGATAAAATTGAGAAGCAACTGATTATATTGAGTAACCCACCATCCAAAATTGTTACATGATATAATTCATAAGTGGGGAATGGTTTGTGATTTCATACATGTGTATAAGAGGAATAAAAAAATAATGAACAATGGAGTTTTCTTTAGAGGATCGCATTGTAGAGAAACTGAAGTTGATTTTTATGCCATGCTGAATGAAATTATTGAACTATGTTATCTCAGACAAAATTACATAATTATGTTTAAATGTTGGTGGTTGGATACTGAGAGAGGATTACATGTTCACCCAAATCATGGAATCATTAATATTAAATGCAAAAGTCTTGTTGCATTAAATAAACCATTTTTACTAGCTCAATAGGCACATAAAATTTATTACGCAAAGTACTATGCTACTTCAAGAGACCTGAGTGATTAGTGGGGCATAATAAAAATTAAATCTCAAAAAAATTAGTTTACTCAATTTGAATGTGGTTCTACTGAAATACAAGGAATTGATAATTTTCAACAGAATGCTCAAAATATATCTTTTTCTCAAAGAGACGTGAATATTAATGATAACACCCCATAATTAAGGGTCGATAGTGATGATGATGTTAATGATGTTATAAATGAGCTGGAAATGGAGAGAGATGATGAAAATGAAACTCGTATGGATATTGATGATGTCAAAGAGGAATATAAAGACATTGACATCATGAGATATGAAGATGATGATGAAGGTGAACATTGATACAGTTAAATGTTGGTTATAATCATAACTAATATATATCTATATATAATAATTATTTCAATTATTTTTTAACAACCATCATTCTGTGTTTCAGATGGATGATGATATATTTTGAGAGTTACAGGTGGGTGAGAAACCATTGGATGGGGAGAATTTGGGATCATCTAACCCATAGCCTACTAGTGGTTTAAGGGGTACATGGAGGGAGCGTGGTCTTGTGTGATAGATAAATCCTGGCCCTATCCCTGAGCAACGCCCATGTCTTGGATTTGATCCACACATGCGGAGGTATGATAAACTGTGTATTTCAATTAACTTCCATTAATTTTTTTATTTACTAATTGTTTGATTATTTTTTATTTTTTCACTGTTTTTTACATATAGCTATTGGGTAGGGGAGCACTATCTTGTGCAATTATTTTTCTCAGCCATGGATCACATGGGAACAGATTCTCGTTGATGTGCAGCTTTTCATGTTCAATCATTATCAAGTACGTAAAAAAATAATATTTATTTTGAAATTTATTTCACAAATAACATGATATTATAAAATATTTGTCAGGTTTATGGTATCCTATAGATGATATCATGTGTGATGCTATCCACGCGGCATGGGAGGTGTCTATGCGTTACTACTTTTGTTAATTTTTGCACAATTTGAGAAGGACAACAATGAAGAAAGCATGAGAGGTAGAATTTGATGAGTCATGTAAAGCCCACAGACCAGAGTACATTTCATCTCGCATTTGGGATGGATGATGTTCACACTAGTTTGGTGGTGGATTTCAGAGGAGATATTCCTTGGGCCGACAGAACTGGAGGAGACAGGATGGGACACATCGAGCTAGTAGAAGTACATTAAGTATTCATAGAGAGCATCTAGTAAGCTATTTTTTAAAATATTTTATATAACTTTCAATATAAACAGTTTATTTTATATTCATATATGCTGTTGAGTAGCCCGATATTATGGAGTCTGGAATTTATCAGAAAATGTACAATGATATAACCAATGGAAAGATTAGAGGTGATCACCAACATCAGATTGTGGTCAGTATTATTTCTTTTTCAGTTTGAAAATTATCTGCATATAATATTTTCACTATTTTAATTTCAAATTGTAACTGAAGGAGTCATATGAGGCTACGACCTCTCAAACACAGGCTAAGAGTTAGGTCAAGATAGTTGATCAGACTAGTGCCCACTATTTCGATGAGGTAGCATGGATGTTGGCGACCCAGTCTGCCATCAAGAAGGGATGAGTAGTGGGTATCAGCTCTCATTTGACTCCTAGGACTTATTATAGTACTGCTGCGATGTCGGCAACTAGATCAAGAGGAGCTCATGGAGAGGCATAATCCATTAGCTCACAGTATCAGGAGTAGTTGCAAGCTCAGAGTGAGATTATAGAGAGTTTGCGTAAGCAACATGAATAGATGCACCAGAAAAATCAGCAGCAGCAACAGTAGTATGAGGAGGAGACATGTCGATGGCAGCAACAACTTCACGAGCAGATGGAGTACATGCACCGTCTGACTCGTAGTTTAGGGATGAAGTTTTCTCCCCCATATCCTCCAACTCCTACACCTCCTCCAGAAGACTACTTCCTAGTGACTTTTTTGAATGTTAAAAACAATTGAATTCAATGTTTTTTTAATATTAACAATTTACAGTTTCTGTTTTTTATATTGGTGCTAATACTACATAATTTAATTTTTATTATTTTTTTATTATTTTTATTAATTTATTATTTATTATTAGTATTATATTTTTTGATTTTTTTTACTCTTACTAACAATAATAATATTATTATTAATTTATTATTTTTTAATATGTTTTTTGCGAATATTGATAATTTTAATATTTTATAATATTTTATTATTTTTATAATATTAATATTTTTATTTTCATAAATAATAATAGTAATAATAATTACATTATTATATTATTAGTATTATTTTATTTTTAATATAACAATAATATAAGTTTTTATATTATTATTATTATTATTATATAGTATAACATTATTTATATTAATAGTATTAATAATATTATTATTTTCTAATATTAATTTATCATTATTTTATTGAATATATATATTTTTATTTTATTAAGTATTTGCGACGAAACCCCATAACATATAGTTCGTATATTTTTTAAATAAGTATTTGTGAAGAGAAAACTGGCCCGTCGTAAATACTTATTTGCGACAGGACCATTGCCACTAGTTTTTGCATATATAATCTATATAAATGGATAACTATTTACAACAGGATGATTTCTCATCGAATATAATATTTTTTTGCAACGGCCCATCGTAAATAGTATTATTTGCGACGCCATTTTTTGTAATGAGCTATTTGAAAAGGGACCCCATCACAAAAGCTCATTTGCAACGAGATCTCATCACAAATAGCTCGCCTCAAATACCTCAAATTTCAGTAGTGATATATATATTAAATGTGTCATTACCATAATAATGAGGTCCCTTTGGATTCGATTGACATATCACCAATGGTTGTTAAATGTTTACTATAATTAAAATGAATTATATATATATGAGTGTGTTTGTGGCTGATAGATATTCCATTATAGATGGGATATTTTGACCAAAGAATCCTAATGCGGAATTGGAATGAATTGAAATAGAGGGGATGAAAAGTGATGATAATTTGAGGTGGGATCTAAGATAAGTGATCTATGTATCACTACATATCATGTGGAAATATGAATTAAGTAACACATAGATATTATAAAATATTTTCTACAAATATTTGGATTATTCACCAATATATGATAGGAAAGGATGAAAGAATATATTAGTGATATGAAAAAGGATCAGATCATGATTCGAATTGGTTAGAGTCTTGAAACCATGTAAAAATTTGGAATGTAATAACATAATATATTATAGTTTAGAATAGAAAATGAATTTTGGTATTCTCTACATGGCCTATGATTATTGGAATAAAATAACACATTGTTATTTCTAATGAAAATTATATGATTTTCTAGTGAATTTTAAATTAAAAGAACAAAATTTTAAATAAATTTATCCCAATGTTATGAGGTATTGGGAATAAAATGAAAGTGGAAATTGTTTTTAAATGTAAGATTAGATATCAGCAAATCATTATATATCACATGGAAACAATATTTATGCCATATGTAGTAATTATAAGGAGTAAATATTTTATTCCAATGTTGGGTTGATGAAAGGAAAAAAGATGTGAAGTTATAATTCTATACATTAGAATGGCTTGGGTGATGGAATATATATTGAAGAATATAACTGAGTCCAGGATAAGTGATCTGAACATCACTGTGTATCTTATGTAAATAGGAATAAGAAAATAGGTAATTTTAGAAAAGAAATAAAAATAAAATAATATATTTTTTTGGAAATTTATTATGAGTGGGTTACCTAAATTTCTCTATAGAGATCTAGATTTCATTTAATAGGGAAAGTGGTGAAACAAATTGTTTATCTATTTAGAAGATAATGGACAAAATCAAACATGAATTACTGAGAACCTTATTACTGATGTGGAATAATAGATGGGTGAAAATGGATATCCTGATTGGGAATAAAGGAAGTAATCTAAACATTAATTTCTATCTTGTGATAACATGGATAAAATCCCACATATTTCTTAGGAGGGAACATTTTTATTCAACTATAGGATTATAAATGGTGGGATTCTTTGAATGTTAGATAGGGTAGAATATATGGGTGTCATTATGAGGGATCTTAGTGATTTTTTGTATAAAACCTATCAAGAACGGAAATAACATATGAAAATGAATCTAACATAGGTCCAGCTATTATATAAAGGGATCAAGTCATATAAAGTATATGACTCTAAGAAAATTTAGTTTAATTCTTGATGTCCCATAAACTTTACATTTTAATGGTTAGGGGATAATGATTGTCTATACTATATAGTTTAAGGTCATACAATAATTGTTGAGAAAGTGTTGTTTTCAACAATACTTTATTTTATTATTATTAATGGAAAATTGTTGAGAACAATACTCTATCTCTTTATGATGATTTTGATGCTCACAAATACCCTTATTTGTTATTCTAATGATTTTATCTTGAGTATATATTAGGAAATTTATATTCTTTATATTCTTATTTCTGGATAAATATTAAAGTTTTTGATCAGTCTTAATCAATTAATAAAGAATTTGGAAATCACTTGAGTGTGTTCTTAAAACATTGTTCAAACCCTACCTTAAGGAGCACGGCATAAAGAAAGAATCAATTGTTTACTTTACGGATTATCAGAAATGTATGGTTAAACAGCCACACATTATCAATAAAGTATATAAGAAAAACCCTATGTTTGGAAGTAACCTTACATTTAAATTATAGGAAAAGTATGGAAGACGTATCTTACATTTGTTTCTCAAATGTATGGTTCATCAAGCTTACTTTTGTAAAAAACCGTACATTTGATTGAAAAGTATGGATCATGAACTTTACGTTCTGAAGTAGAGAAAAGTATGGATCATCTACCTTAAGTTTGAGATTTGAAGTGAAAAGTATGGATGATCAACTTTACGTATGAGATCAACATTACATTTGAAGAATGGATCATAAATCATACTTTCCTGATAAAACTTATGTTGTAAACCTTACGTTGTGAACCTTACTTTCAGAGAATGTATGATATGAAGTTCAAAACCACGTTTGGCATCAGAGATTTAAAATACAACTTTATTAAAGCAGAGGTATTTATACAGATTATTAGGCTGGTTTCCAGCCATATTAAAATCCTGAGTCTAAAGCGCATCTTTGATTGATTCAAAGTCGTTTATTTATTATTCAAGGGATTGATTTAAGAGGAGCTTTTCATGTTAAATTTTAAGGGTAGTTACTACTGCTCTGTTATTCAAACTTTTGAATATCAAAATTCTAAAGGTGACTTTTGTAGATATAAATTTAAAAGGATAATGATCATATTTATTCTATATATACCTGTATTATTTTGTATTATAGAGATAGAGGTGAATCATCAAAAAGAAGAAAAATATATATCAAGTTATTGAGTTTTTCACTACTAAATTTTACAGAGACAATCGAGACTTACAGATCTGCTGTTACGAAGAGAAACAAAGGTTTGTTTTCTGAAGAAAAAGAAACATGATTGAAGATTCACCGATTCTAAATTGTATATATTTTGTGAATCGACTGTTGTTAAAGTTGTGGATTATATTTCAAGATCTACTGCAATCGAATTGACTCAGAACTACTCTTACCTAAAGAACATCATTTCTGAAAATTGATTATCCATTGACTGTCAATTGCGTGTTGTTTCAATTGTGAAGAAAAACTGGAAGTCATTTCAAAGAACAAATACTCTTTTACTTTGACTGATCGGATTCTTATACTAAGCTATCTGTTAGGTTCTTTGTATGAACCAGAAGGCTCTGTTTAGCCTTAAAGTTGTAAAGGTGTCAACTTCCTACACTCATTTGTGGAACGGTCTATTGATAAGAGGACCAGATAGTAAAAATCACCAAGCTCATGGAGTAGAGCATTGGTGGAGTGGACTAGGGGCCTTTTATTCCCCAAACCACTATACATCGTGCGTCCTTTTCTATTTATTTTTTTCTGCTTAATCATTCTGATAAAGTTAAAAGGACAGATCACGATCTCGCGAAGAAATTGTAATACACACAATTCACCCCCTCTTGTGTATATTTGGTATAACCCAATCCAATAATTAGTATCAAAGGTGGTTCTTTTGATAAAGCTATAAAAAGATGAAGGTTTTTGGACTATACAAAGGACAATGGATGAAAAATGAGAGGGTATTTCAATGGTTCGAGCTCCCTGCATCAATAATGAAAATTATAGATGTTGGAAATCAAGGATGATCATTTATTTAAAGAACCTTGGATACAAATTCTACTGAAAAATTATAACTCCCTATGTGATTCTACAGAAACCTAAAACATGGAGTACTAATATAGAATCAGAGTTCGACAAAAACTCAAAATCTATGAATGCTATCATCTGTGGTCTTGGACCAAATGAATTCAATATAGTATCTCAGTGCCAATGACTTATGAAATGTGGAAGATGATTGTAGTTTCCTATGAAGGAACTAAAAATGTTAGATATATGAGGTATGCCACTGTAAAATTTAAATTAGAAACATTTAGAATGTTTGAAGGTGAAAGTATCACCCAGTTGAATGGAAAGATTGCAGAAATTATTAATAACTTCCCTACCTTGGGAGATCCTATCAAACAAGTAGACCATGCCCTAAAAGTTCTAAGAGTACTACCACCTAGATGGAATGGGATATGAAATACTATTAGAAAATCCTAACCAATCAAAGATCTTTCAATGAGAGAGTTAATTGAAACTCTTATGATGTATGAAGCTAAGATAGAAGATGAAGAAAATGAGCATAAGGTTTTAATCAAAAAATAAAATACTGCTATGATGGTAACCTCTCAAAATAAAAGAAAAATAATGAAGAATGAAATCAATGTGGAATTAGAGATGTCTGATTCATCTGTTTCAGATGTGGAACTAGATCAGCTGGCCAAAAAGTTTAGTAAATTTTTCAGAAAGAAGAAAGGATTCAGAAAATCCTTTAAAAAGGATGAAAAAGAAATAAAGAAAGTTAGATTCTATGAATGGAAATAGATGGGTCACATCAGACTTGACAGTCCTCAATTAAAATGAGAAAAGAAGAAGATTTTTTTTGGAAAACAATGACTGTGAGAAGAAAGACAAAAGAGAAATGAAAGCTACTAGGAGTGTTTCTAAAGACTCCATTAGCTCATCAAAGTCTTACTCAAAATAATAAGAATCAAATCTGTAAGAAAAAATGTGATTTATGGTAGTAGCTGATGAGGTACAGTCTTACTACTCATCTTATTCTGATTCTAGTTCTAGTTGTTCAAATATTAAACTTACAGCCTACTACAATATGCTGGAATAGAAATATGATTCCTTATTTAAGAAATATAAATCACTGAATAATATTCATAATGATGTTTTAGGAGAAATAGAAACTCTGATAAAACAAAATCCATAGTTAATTGAAAAATATAACTCATCAAACACAAATTGTATAGGTAATGAAACTAAAATAAAAACACTGAAAATAGAATTATAAACATACAAAAGTGTAGCTCTTATTTTTATAAAAGGAAAAAATACACTGAATGAAATAGTTGGAAAGAATGTGATTAAAAAAGAAAGATATGGAATAGGCAGTAAAGTTGAGAAACATAAACTATATAAGAACTATTTTGTCTGAAGTACAAAAGGTAAAAAATTTAATTACTGTGGAAAAAACGGTCACATATATAAAAACTATTTTTTAATTCAACCACAAATAAGTGGGATTAATAATTCCTTGGTTTAAAGTAGTTTATATGATTATATTGATAATAAAAAGACAAAGCAAGTTGGTATTACAAGGTCTTTACTAGCTAACACTTCTGGGCCCAATAGAATATGGGTAGCAAAACAAATATTTCTATAAATGCCATTACATGAAGCATGTCACAGAAGAAAAACTGAAGTATGATATATGGACAGTGGATGCTCTAAGAATATGAGTGGAAACTCATCAAATTTCAAAACTCTAACTCAAAAGGATGGTGGTCTAGTCACATTTGGTGACAATGCCACAGGTAAAATTGTTGGAATTGGAACTATTGGAGATCCAGAAGTTGTCTCAATCAATAAAGTACTCTATGTATAACAATTGAAACACAACCTAATAAGTATCTCTCAACTCTGTTATGATGGTTTTTTTGTTTATTTTTCTAACAGTTTTTGTTCTATTTTTAATGATAAATTACTTAAATCTATAGCACCCAGAACTGATAATGTTTACCCCTAGACTTAAATTCCTTGTGTAAACAAAATGAAAAATGATTAACTTATAAGATAAATAAATCTTGGATCTCGCATTGAAGACATGTACATTTCAATATATATGCTTTACATAAGTTATCTAAGAAAAACTATTTTTTAATTTTCCTCGTCTCAAATTTGAAAGTGATAGATTCTGTGATGCATGCCAACTAGGTAAGCGGCACAAATCACCATTCAAATCTGTTAACAAAATTACTACATCTAAACCTCTAGAACATAACCATATGGACTTGTTTTTATATTCAATAATAGAAATCTTGGATGATAAATTTTATGTGTATGTATTAGTCTATAAATATTCTATATTTACTTGGATTTATTTTCAAAAATATAAAAATGAAGCTTTTAATATATTTGAAAGTTTTTGAAAATCTGTTCAAAATGAAAAAGATTCGAAAATAATTTCATTAAGAAGTTATCATGGTGAATAATTTGAGAATCTTTAATTTAATTCCTTTTGATCAAATATGGGTATTAAACACACCTTCTCTGCACCAATAACACCTCAAAAAAATGTAATTATTGAAAGAATAAATAGGACTATTCATGAAATGGATAGGATTATGCTAAATGAATACAGTCTTCCTACCTATTTCTAGGTAGAAGCCACAAGCACAACTTGTTATATAGTGAATATATTTTTAATCAAACCAATTTTCAGAAAGTCACCCTATAAACTCTGTAATAACAGAAAACCTAAAGTAAATTACTTTAAAGTTTTTGGATGCAAGGTTTACACCTTAAACACTAAGGAAAATCTTGGTAAGTTTGATCCAAAATCTGAGGAATGAATTTTCTTAGGATATTATGCTATTTCAAAAGATTAAATAGTTTTTTATAAAAAGTCAAAGATTATTGAAGAATCAATTCATGTGAAATTTGATGAATTTGATCCCTTTGATAAAAGGAAAAACCAAATTGATGAATCTGACTCTAATGATAATATGATATTTTAGTACATAAAATATGACTTTGAAGAAGATTTAAATGAAATTATGTTCATTTCAGAAGGACATGACATTGAAGAACCTAACAGTTTACTACCTAAGTAGTATAAAACCCTAAAGAATCACCCTTTAGAAACTGTTATAGGAGACCTAGACACTAGAATAAAAACAAGAAGAAATGTAGGAAAACTTGTTTAATTCCCTACCTTTCTATCCTAGTTTGAACCTAAAACATGAGAAGAAGCCTTAGTTGATAAAATTTGAATGATAGCAATGCAAGAAGAACTAAACAAATTCAAGATAAATGAAGTTTCTAATTTTGCTGAAAGACCTTAGAACTTTCTACTTATTGAAACTAAATGGGTCTTTAGAAATAAACAAGATGATCAAGGAATACTAACTATAAATAAAGCAAGACTAGTAGCTAAATGTTATAATTAGGAAGAAGTTATAGATTATGATGAGACCTTTTCACCTATAGCCAGATTAGAATCCATTAAGATCCTTTTAGCCTATATATCTCATATAAACTTTATATTATTTCATATGGATGTTAAGTATAACTTTTTAAATGGTTAATTATTGGAGGAAGTTTATGTTGAGAAGCCTCTTGATTTGGAAAATTCACAAAAACCAAATTTTTTTAATCTTACTAAAGATCTTTATGTACTTAAACAAGCACCTAAAGCATGGTATGAAAGATTAAGTTCATTTCTTTCAAAAAATGATTTTACTGTTGGGATGGCAGATGCAACATTTTTTAAGAAATCTATCAACTCTAATATTTTATTGGATCAAATTTATGTTTATGAAGAAATTTTTTCTTCAACAAACAAAAAAAATTGTCATGAGTTTTCAAATTTAATGCAAAAATAATTTGAAAGGATTATGATGGGAGAATTAAATTTATTTTTAGGACCTACAATTTATCAAAAGGATTTTGGAAATGTTTTAAATATAAGAAAATACATTACTAATTTACTAAATAAATTTGGAATTGAAAATAACAAGATATATTCAACTCCTATGTGTACTAATATAAAACATGATTTGGATGAACCTGGAAAATCAGTTGACAATAAGTTATATAGAGGTATGATTGGTAGTTTATTATATCTTACAACTAGAAGGCAAGATATAATTTTTTTCATTATGTCTTTCTTCTAGACTTCAATATGTTTCTAAAGAATCTCACTTAAGTGTTGTCAAAAGAATTCTTAGATATTTAAAAGGAACTTTTTTTCAACCTTTTCTTTATCCAAAAAAATCGGATTTTAATTTAATTTCATATTCAAACTCTGACTTTGGAAGCTGTAGATTAGATAGAAAAAGTACCTCAAGGAATTGTCACTTTTTAGGAAAGTATTTAGTGTCGTGGCCTAATAATAAACAACACTTAGTTTCCCTGTCAACAGTCAGGGCAGAATATGTATCTACAGGCAGTTGTTGGGAACATGTTTTGTGGATGAAAAACAATCTTATGGATTTTAGACTAAATTTTAATAACACACACATTTTATATGATAATACAAGTGCTATAAATATTTCAAAAAATCCTATTAATCATTTTAGAACTAAGAATATTGATATCAGACATCATTTTCTAAGAGATCATGTTCTTAAAAAAGATATATTCTTAGAATTTGTAATAATGGAAATTCAATTAGCTGATATTTTTACTAAAACACTTCCCACTACTTGGTTTGATTTTAGTAAGGGGGTCTAGGTTTATCTATTTTTTAAAATGAAATATTTTTTTAATCACTTATTTTTTAATTATTATTTTATTTGTTTTCTATTATTACCTATTTTTTAGAATAATTTAAAATTTCATTCGTACGATTTTCATTTTTTTTGCCGTGTAAATTTTTGCTTTTAAATAATTTAATAATTACTATGTGTGTAATAACATGGGAATCAAGGATATTAGAGCCTTTTAAAATTCCAAACCTTTCATTTTATTAAAAAACACTTCGAAATCCCGAAAGGTTCTACTGCACTTATCTATATGCACCTGAACCTTCAAACCCTATCTTTTTGAACCTTCAGAAATATGTGATAGAAATGGATAAAATCAAAATAACTAAGGATCTAGAAACTAGAAATTCCAAGAGACAACGCTCTACAGGACAAAATATTTTGCAAGGAAAAGTGATCGATTTGGAATGGTTTTATTAGACGGATTTGATGTTGAGGCAAGCCCTAGAATTTTAAAAAATTTAGAAAACCTTCAATGGAGACTATAAAAAGTTTATATATGAGGTTGAACTTCCTTAACTTTTTAAATCAGTTCATTTTAGTCTGGGAGAATATAATGATTCAATATTAGCTAAGATCGAGGATAGGGATTTTTTGATTTCTTCTGTAGAGATTGCAAAAAATCTTAACAGCCATCATGTGAGAGTTTTCCATTTTGATTTAAAGAATATTGGTTATAAAGATCATAAGTCTGAGAAAATTTTGTATTTTTTGTTTAGATATAAAAATATAATGAAGATGTTAGTGAAAAATCTAGATCCTAACTAGAATATTTTAGTTAAATTTATGCAAATAGGTATTGCACCCAAAATATCGAAGATGGAGAAAATATTGTACCCTGATATGTACATAATTTTTCTGTTTATGAGTAATATTAAGATGAATTTTCCAAGATATATGGTGAGATATCTTAATTATTTCTTCCCACCAGAAGTGAGGATGAACTTCTATCCCTTTGGATGGTTCATTTCAATGATTTTATTTAAGAAAGATATGATAATGCTAGTGGATGCACAAGTGAGATGACACCATAGCAACATATTTAATGCTGGAACACTGAGAAATATTGGTTTCTTTCGGAGCACAATAAACAGAAAAATCATGCTTGTTGGAGCAGAAGAAGAGCAAGAGAGTGCTCAGGAAATACCTACAAAATAAAAGGAAGGAGTAGTTAAATCTAGAACCAGTGGAGTATCATGGATGATATGGTTTGAATTTATTTATCCACCTCCCATGAGAAGTCAAGAAGGACATCAGCATAACAAAATCAATGATTCTAAACTTTTTGAGGAGCCTTCTCTAGAATCAAATATTTCAAATATTGTAGATTTGTTAAGCTACATGTTTGTAAGAGAAACTACTATTTAAGAGCTTCAACATGGAGCTATTGTTTAGAATGAGGTGACGCCTCAAATGGAACAAGAAATTGTGCCTCAGGCAGAGGCAACAGTATAGGTAGAGGCTACATCTAGAATAGACCTTATAGAATCTGTTCAAAAGGAATTAGATGAAGAGGAACCCATTTTAGAAGATCCTATATTGGAGGAATTTAATGACGAAGATGTTCATGAAGAGAAACCTCCTGCAAATGTTGATATTCAAGAAGAAATTTTTATTGAGGTTCATACTGAACTATTGAGTGAACAATTTTTTGTGGATGATTCAAGGAAAGACTCAAATGAAAAATCTATAGAAAATCCAGTTAAGAGATAGAATGAAGAAACATATGATGCACAGTCATTTCCCTTGGTATTGATGCATCAAATTGAAGCTAAAACTAAGAATCAAGCACATGGTGCCTCTGATTATGTGAATAGAGAAGTGGAGGAGCTATATAGAAAGTTAAATAGAGATGAATATGAAAATTCTGCCTTAAGAAGAGAATTAGAAAGGAACATATTAAATTTCAAATACTGAAATCCTGTTTGGTTTCTAAGCAAGAAGTAAAAAATTTCAAGAAGGAAATATTGGATTAAGTTGTAAATATCAAATCTGAAATGGTGATGAAGTCAAATTTACTAGAGTTTAAATATTTCAGGTAGCAACAATTCGCAGTTGTCAGAAATAATGAAGCCAGTACATTAGGTACTTCACCTAATTTAATTAGAAGATTTCAATCCATTACAATTGTGATGGGAAATATGAATGAAAGACTGACGGACCTTCAATGTAATAGTTCTCTTATATCTGTGTTGTTGAACAATCAAAAGTTTCTTATTGAGTAGTTGACTTTGAATGAACCAGGAATTAGATCTTTGTTGAATCAGTTCACTGATAAGTTAACTCATTTTATGGAAAAGGAAGAGAGGCTACATGAATTCTTCAGAGTTAACTTTATTGAAAATATTCATCTGACTCAAGAAGGAAGAGATATGATTATCCAATTAAAAGATAGACTAATGAAATGATTGTGGACTTAGTTGGCAGAAATCAAGGAAGTCATTCCAAGCAGATGAAACTTGTCACATACCTTAACCCAAACTTGATTTCTGTTTTCATTCATATACTTGTACTATATTTTCAATAAAATATATATGAATTCTATGTTTATGTGTTATTGGTTTTTTTTCCTGTACTTTCCATATTAAAGTGTGATTAATCCAACTTTAGATATTGATAAACAGTTTATAATGACATTAATTAAGTAAAATGCTACATTAAAATTTGTTATATTCCTTATTCTATCATTATTTTTATATCAAAAATGGGGATAAATTTGGATATACACAATATTTTATTTTAATCTTTTAAACCTTTTATTGGTAAAGAAATTTAATTTGGATAAACAATTTTTAAGTGTTATCTCTTTGGAAGAAATTTGGATTTAAAGTTTTTCTTTTAATATTTTAATCAGGGGGAGAAAAGACATTCTATTTTACTTTATAAAGGGGGAGAAATTTTAAATGTTTTATTTTATGTAACTATGGATAAAACAATGTTTATTTCTTGATGAAATAATTTTGTTAAAATTAAATATTGTCTTATCTTTGAAAAATTCTAAAATATATGAAATTAATTTTGTATATTAATTTCATTTGTTTATGATCATCAAAAAGGGGGATATTTTTGAGCAATTTTTGTTTTCAACAATAGTTTATTTTATAATTATTAAGGGAAAATTGATTAGCATTATACTCTATCTCTTTATGATGATTTTGATGCTCAGAAATACCCTTATTTGTTATTCTAATGACTTTATATTGAGTATATTTTATGAAATTTATATTCTTTATATTCTTATTTATGGAGAAATATTAAAGTGTTTGATTAGCTTTAATCAATTGATAATGTATCTAGAAATCACTTGAGTGTGTTCTAGAAACACTGCTCATACCATACGTTAAGGAGAATAGAAAAAAGAAATAATTTGTTGTTTACTTTACAGATTATCAGAACTACTCTATCCTGAAAAACATCATTTCTGAAAATCGATGATCTATCGACTGTCAATTGCGTGTTGTTGCAATTATGAAGAACAAATTGAAAGTATTTCAAAGAACAAATACTCTTTTACTTTGAGTGACTGGATTCTTGTACTAAGTTGTGTGTTAGGTTTTGTGTATGAACCAGAAGGCTCTGTTTAGCCTTAAAGTTGTAAAGGTGTCAACTGCCTGCACTCTGTTGTAGAACAGTCTGTTTATAAGAGGACCAGATAGTGAAAATAACCAAGATCGTGGAGTAGAGCGTTGGTGGAGTGGACTAAGGGCCTTATATTCCCCCGAACTACTATAAAACGTGCATACTTTGCTATTTATTTTCTGCTGCTTAATCATTCTGATAAAATTAAAAGGACAGATCATGATCTCATGAAGAGATTGTAATACACACAATTAACCCCCCCCCCCCCTCTTGTGTATATTTGGTATAACCCGATCCAACAGTAAGGACCATGCATCTTGTAGTTTATTTTCACGTGATAATGAATTTGGTTACATTAGGGTTAGAGTCATATGAAGAAGACCTTTGAACCCTAAGTGAATTTATATATTCTATTTCTTATGTAAGATTTAATTGGTGAGAGGAATGATATTATTTCCATCTTTCATAATCATGGATTACTATTTATTTTACCAAAACTTATATATGATGTAAGAACCATAACATTTAGATTACAGCTTCATAGGTTTATTTTTTGGTTTCATGGGTGTAATTTAGGCCAACTCTAATTCTAATTTGATGAATTATTAGAGGTGATTGTCCTAATAAAATAATGATGATAACTAATTATGATTAAATTTAATGTTATGTAATGCATTAATCCTTTTCTCTATATGTTTTTCTAATTAGTTAAATTGGATATGTGATCTTCTATCCTTTGTTATCTAGTTATAGATGATTTTCCAAAGTGAAGGTAACTAGGTACAAATTTCTATCATATACACCATTAATTATGGGTTTTCTATCATGTTATTATATGTAGTTGGGTGATAAAAATATAAATAATAAAAGAAATTTCTTGTCGATGAGTATTTATCATTTCCCACTATTTTATAAAGGAAATGTTTTAGAGTATTGTTTAATGAATTTATTTATCTAGTTGTATCTACATGATAATTGGATGGATAATTAAACATGATATTGTATTAGAAATGTAATATGATTGATTTATATGAAAAAAAATTATTTCCATTACCCATCAGAACTATTTTACAAACTAAAAATATTGTGATGATATTAGAATATAAAAAATGATCAACAATATTATCCCACCATTATTTAAGCGTATAACTAAATCCCATTTTGAGAATTATTTGGTGATAAAAAGATAAATTTTAACTTCTTGATTAAGGTTAGAGGGTAGAGATCCATGAAATAATTTTTTATTATAGAGATTGAAAAATAGTACATATATGTGTAAAAAATAATGGGGGTTAAGGAATGGAATTGAAATGTACACGAAATGAATAGAATTTATTTTTTATTTTCAAATATTCATATATTATCGAAGGATTTAAATATCCATGTATCTAAATTTAATTAATGATCTTAATTCTTGTCTGATGCACACCACATGTACCAATATAGAATCCCCACATGATATACATGATATATTGTTCATCAATACATCTTTATAGTACCCCATCTTTATAGTACCCCATCATATACTCTCTTATACAAGAGTTTCTTAGATAATTTCGACTATTATACAAAAAAATTAGTACATGAGAATGAATTTGATCTTTCTTATCTTATTCTTATAGAATATTCCCATTATGGGGTATTTTATTATTGGATACATCTAGTTGGTTAACAAATAAATTAATAGATATGAGGATCTTGATTTAGTATTAGTTTCCTTGAAATCATTTATATCTTCCATATAATTACTAAAAAAAGAAATCCCACTATTTGGTTTGAAATATGGAGGACCATATCAACTTTATTCTAGTTTACAAGAGTTGTTTCAAAATTTTCAAATTCACCTACTAATGTTTTTTGTTATTTTTTTATAATAGGGAACACTGGTTATAAGAGAAATTATGATATCAATTCTAGAGTAAAGTCAATCAGGGTTACTAATTCCCTTTTAATGATAATACACTACAAATTAATTTTTTTAATCACCAGGTTTGAGTCACCTTAAAATTTTAGTTAAGTAGATGGTATTTTAAAATACAATTATAAACCAATGATGTGGGCATGATATGTTGCCTCATTGTGGGTTTATCTTTCTGAGAGGAGGAATAAATAAAGAAAGAGTTCCATTCTTGGGTAAATGAACATTGGCCCAAATCTAACTTGATTTAATTTTGGATTATTTATCCTTTTGAATGTTAGAATTCAATAAGAACCATTGAAATAAATTTACCATATCTTGGTAGCTTCCTAGGTGGAGAATCCCTTATCATTAACATTTTTTGAACTCTATAGTGAACTCCTCTTGGGAAGGGTGTTCTACCAAAAAAACCTCATAGGGGTTTTCCTTTGATCACCATTATGGATACAAAATGAATACTTAATTTCTGAAGGATGATAACGTATATAGTTAATTTTTTAGTAATTATCAAAAATCCAAAAAATATATTTAAGTATATCCACATGATATATCAAGTAGATCTTATGATATTGTATATATAAGAGAACATTTTACACTAAAAATATAAAAGATATGAAATTATTTTCAATTTAAACATATCAACTATTATCCAATATCAAGGAATTACTAAGGTATTAAAGACTATATTTTATTATTTAATTTTTCTAGGAAATGAGGTATCTAAGAGAATACTCCATGTATGTTGTATAGTTAGAAAAGGTGTTTTTTCACAAGAGGAATTAAAATAGGAGAGTGAAAAGGTATATATTTAGGCAATTAAAATCACTAAAATAAATTTCATTCCATATAACAGTTTTTGATTTACTCATTATCTTTTTAAAGGTTAAAGACATTCCTATGAATAAAGTGGAAAAACTTCTGATGTATGTGATGAACCCCTAAAGTACTCTTAACTATTGGAGTATTCAAGTCAGAGGATTCTCAAGCATATCCGGGGGTTTATTGTGATACACTTCAATTCCATGATAACAGACTATAAATTTAAGAAATTATCTCAATTCCACCCCTAATATACACCTTTTTGAATTCATCTTCAAGTAGCGAGGTTATATATTAGTTAAACCCACTTCAAGGTTAGTGAAATAGTCTAAAAATAATTGTAACTTTACAATAAGATCATCCACATAAAATTTCCTGATAATACCAAGGAGGGGATTGAATATGTGTTGCAGTAACCTCTAATAAGTGGCTCTAGATTTTTTTGGTTGAAGGAAATTACAATATAGAAATATACCATGTAGTGTTCCTTAAAGGTATTAAATTATTAATATTCAAGTTCCATTAAAATTTGGTTGTATCTAAATTACCTATATATAATGGTTAAGACTTAATAATCACTAGTCGCATCAATGTTCATTATATGAAGTCATCATAAATTCATCTTTTACAAATTGATGAATCAAATAACTAAATTTTATGAAGAGTATATTTTTAATATTCTCATTATTATTGGTGATAATTTTGACAATTCATTATGGGTATTGGACCACTAAAATAAAATTCAGCTTAACAAATTTATTATCACCAACTTCCACCTTAGCACTATGACTCAAATTCATCATCCCCACTACCTATTTTTAACCAAAAAGGTGAAGAATAATTCCCAAGTGATATAAATATAATTTTGAATATATTTTACATATAGTTCCATGAAAACACATCCTTATATTTCTTAAGAATATTATTTACTATTCTGAATCCTTAAGAGTCATAGCTTTTCCAACAAATACGGGTTGTAGATATTCTTTGATACAAAAATCAACTATCAGTAACTCACATATAGTGGTTGAGATACCTTCCTAAGAATATTTTAATGTATATGTTATATCTTCTACCTCACCATCATCTATAATGGATGGAAAATACTCTTCCCAAATTTCTAATGACTTCATAAATGAATCGATATTTTTTTGGGCCAACATTATTTTAAAGAAGTTGAAGTTTTCTTATGATGAAATGAAACCATATAAATAGATATGAAGGTTCCAAATCTAAATGACCCCTTCTGAAAATTAATTCTCAATTTATTAAAAAGACATGAATATGTCGACTGAACATTAGTTAAGTATAAAATGTTCTACAGATGCTCATAGTTTACATTAACTAGTATAAAATGTAAATGGATATACCCTTTTCTAATAAAGGTAATTTTAAAATATAATATAGTTTCCCATCATATTCCAAGAAGTTAATAGGATGTTATATTCTTTTTTCTAATATAATTATATGATTTCCCTAATATATGATCACTACCATCACACTATTGATACAAAGTAATAAGCATACATTAATCACACACTAGTGATTGATAAGATAAAATCCTAACCCTTTAGAAATAATGATATGTGTTTCACTATTATTATATGACTATTCCTCTATTTTATTCATATATTTTTTCAATATATTATGACTTGAATTAGAAAAATGGGGAACTATCAATGTAAATCACTTTAACTTTTCCTTTAATGATATAATTTAGACACTTGTGATATGAAGAGGGAGTTGTTGTATATACAAGAATCAAATTTTTTCCAAATAAATAATTTAAGATGTTGTGTTGAATAATCCCCATAAATTTAAGATTGGACATGAGGTCTATAAATTATGTTTTCATTATGATCTTTATAAGGGGTTTATATTATCTTTGTTCATAGTCTTGAGTGTTCATATTAGAATGATCAACATTGGTTTCTTTTTTCCAAAACAATGAATATTACTTGATATAATAAGAATAATTATAAATAAATCATCCCCTAAAGATTTATGAATATTGAAATAATTATCCATTCAATATATTTTCAATGGCATGTTATACCCTTGTATTACATTTTCTAAATATTGTTTATTGAAGGAAGTTATTGTGGGGAACTCAAAGAATTCAGTATTCTACTACTACATTTTAGATGTATCCACTTTAGTTTCAAACTCTTATGGGCCAGACAAAGCCTCAACATGGGCCTCTATAAGTAATTTTTATAGGTTAACAGTATCCAAAAATTAAAACCATAGATGAATGACTATGATAAACTTCAACACATCATTTTTCATAACTGGTGGTTGAGTTTATAGGGGGGACTTAAACCAAGAGTTAAGAGTTTATTTTCCAAATTAACATGTCTAAATACTTTTTACAACCATATATAAACCTCATAAAATCCCATATTCTAATATTTATCCATTTTAAAGACTTTTCATTTAGAATAAGTTTATTATATTGTATTCTTTTAATAAACTCCAATTGTGATCACTCCCCCACTTATAAAAGGACACCCATCATCTCTCTTCATTAAAACTCATAGAGCCATATAGCTTGAATGAAACCTAAAAAACTATATTCCCAAATTACCGATCCATGAATGGGTGTTGATAGTAATATTAAAAATCATTTTCAATGGTTATTAAAAAAGGATCTAAAGGTGGACTATAGAATAAGAGGTAACCGTCTTTCCAGAACCCTTCAATATATTTATTCTTATACCTCTTATAAATATATGGTATTCATAATAGAATAATAAATTAATTATAGTAAAAAAATTTATGTTTTTTTAGTAACCACCAATTTACTCCCTTTATTATACAAAATTGGATGTAAAATAATCACGTACATATACTAGTGGAATACTACCTCCCCGTAGCAATATAATTCATTTTCCATAAAAATCATTCATGGACGGTTATTAGGATGGTATTAAACATATTAGCTAATAGTAATGATAGAATTTCTATTATATAATTATTATATAATATCAACCTTTTTACTTTATAATATGTTTGAAATTGATAATGTCGCTCGTGCATATATGTGGACTAACGCCTTAATGAAATGATCTAATTCGTTTTTCATTGACTATTTACATGGATTGTAATAATGATTATTTAATTAATATATATGATATAATAATTATTCTTTATATATGAATTATTATTGAACTTTATTTCATTATATATTTCAAAAAATGAAAACAATGTTTATTCATATGAATGACCTACCGTATCCATGAACGGTGCAATTCATTTCTTCTCTATAACTTTTTTGGATTTATCTAAAAATAAATTTAATTAATATATATGGTATTTATATCATGATTAATATTAAAAATATTATATAACCATGATCAAAGTATACATTCTATAACTACCAAACCAAAACTCATAACAAACGAAACAGTTAATACTTGAAATCGATGATTTTAAGAAATTATTAGTTAAGGGGATTTTAAATGAAATAAGTGGATCACATATAATATTATAAATATATAGAAAACTATTTTATATAATTTAATAAATTTAACCTTATTATATAGTATTTTAGTGTTATTTATAAGCACTTCAAAATAGTTGTAAGAGATTTTTCTCTCACTTTAATTTCCATGAGACACATGCAATATTCACCACTTTTTTTTATATTGTGTATATACTACCAATGAATTTATATTAATATTATTTAAAATAAAAATATAGGTACATACATATATATACAATTTTATATCATTTATGAGGTTTTTATTCAAATTTTATGAAAGTGGTTAGAGATTTATGTTATAATCTCATTGTACATCAAGATTGTTTTTGAATAAATTTATGATGATGAAATATTCAAAGAAATATATCAAGAATATGATAAATTTTATTATAATTTTATTATTTTTAGTGATTAATTATTTTCATTCAATTTTCTTCTCTTTTATAACTCAATAAATAGATATAAATTTTTAAGGAAATATTACATTGTTTCTCTCATCGATCGAAAATACTTTTTATTCATTATTTGGATTTATTAATTTCTTTTCAAGAATTTATTTGAAATTATTATATGATTACATAAATTATTATTAAACAATTATTTAATTTTTAAAAAATATTTTAGAAATAATATTATTCACATTTTAAGAATGAGGTACTTTTTTATCAAAAATTTGAAAGAAATTGTTTTTTTAACATTCATGGAATGAAAAAAAATTATATCAATAATAATATATCAATGAATTGAAGATTCACTAACAACTTTCCAAGGTTATTTTCACTGAGAATATTTTTCAGAATATATTGGAAATTTTTATATTTTAAATAATTGATTTTTAAGTGAAAATGGGATTTTCCTCATGAAATATTCCATGTTTTATTTTAAAGTAGTTTTCATATTATATGATATTCATTGATGTTACATGTGATTTACTAGTGATATGATCAAATTATACCATACTTATTCCTTCTCTATCTGAATTATTATTATGATGATGATATGTTTATTAATGAAATTTATTTTCCACACGATATGTTATGATGAAATGTTGAAAAGATTGTGAAACCTATTTACTTTATATGGATTTTGGTATATGATGAATCATTTATGATCTTTAGGAATACATAAAAAATTATTATGATAAATTGTGGATTGGCCCTATAATTATGTATCCCATAAATGTGTTAGGTAAAATTATATATCTCTTGAGATAACAAAGAATGGAATGGGAGTGATCCTAGTTTAGTAAAAGACTCTTTCCACTAAGATAGTATTAGGAGTTATCATTAATTAATTATAATATGAAATTATGAGTAAAACCAATCCACTATGATAGTATTTTATGTATGATTTGGCTAAGTAAACGATTTTATAAAATTATGTGTATGCAAAAAATTATTTCTTATTATAGTGTTTTTCTATCATGTCTTATGTTGTTTTATTAATTTTTGATTATTATCTTATGAACTGCACAATTTTATTCCAAGATATAGGAGTATGATATATGATATATAGGGTTTGTTTTTCAAAAGCTGCACTGATTTTATTATCCCATGAGTCTCACATAATGTTTTATTCATCATTGTTATCTCCTTTGTTTACTCATATTGAGAATCTAATCTCACCATTTCTTACATTTCCTTTCCATAATTTTTGAACAATTGTTTAATTTATTATGATCTTATTGGAAGATGATGTAGATCTATTTTAAACATGTTTTTTATATTTCTAATTTTCAAAATACATGAGACCTATACGATTCTAGAATGGATTGTAATGTTATGTAATAAATATTAATTTGATAATATGTTTTATTTATTTATTGAAATTATAGTTCTCTATAATTGGTAAAAGAGAAAGGTTTAGTTAAATTTGAAAACTAGAATGAGAAAAATTTACTGAGAACCCTTATTATAATCCTATATATAAGATAAAATACAATGTTATTGTAAATAAAGGAGTGTGGTTTTCATTAAAAAACATCCCTTTATATATAATACAAGTTTATGCGTCTATTAAAAAGATTCATTTAGTTGTAATAACCTCAGAAATATATTTTTAGTATATCTCGACTATTATTTTGTTCCAAAGTGAGGGTGACCTTACTATGCACTAGGTTTGACACCCCAAGGGATATGTCTTGGATAAATCACAATTAATTTTTAAACCATTATGAATTATTTGAATAAATATTAACCATGAATGAAATTGGACAAACCAAAGGTATCATAGTTTGAAATGAAGTTTCATGATTTAGACACCCTATTAATTAAATCTCATGATCATGTGGGTTTCCACTATGATGATTTCTTCTCACACTACTCTTTGTGGTTTTAGTTATTATATGAAGCTCAATGAAATCATTTTAATGTTTAATGTGATAAAAAATGAAATGATTATAAGAAAGAAAATAAGATAAAGGCAAGAGTGAAAGATATTATGACTATACCTAATATTTTAACAAGATATATGATTATAAACAATAAACTAATGAAAATATCAGAATCATGAAATAATATAAGAATATATTTTGTTGAGAACTCGAGTGGTAGAAACTACGGAAGAATAAGGATTTAATTTACTTTATGTTAGAAATTTGGAAAGAGACAACTAGAAGAATGTATAAAAGAAATATGAAAATTAATTATGTGTTGAAAAGAAGAAAATAATGAAAATTGTCAAAGAAAAATTAATATTTCTATAAAGGGAAATAAATTTCATCCATGGAAGGGATTTTAAGTTCATTGAATTAAATTCCGGGAAACATGGCATTATCTGAGTCAATTCTATATTCTAAGTCTTATTCCTAGAGTAAGAAAGGGCCTATATCTTGTATAAGATTGTAAGAATGTGTGTCAGGTAAATATTATTAATGTTTAATTTGGTATTAATTTGGGAATGAGCTAACATTAATTATATAAATCAAATAAAAATTTATATAGGAGGGTAGTGACATTTTACATTCCAAACCATGTTATGATTTTTTATCAACGTGATGATAAATACAAACATATGATTGGAATTAAATCCATTATATGGGCCATGAGTCATATTAAAATGGTTTTTTAATCTCATATGGTTTCGGAGAAACTCAATATTTATTATATTCTTATTTTATAAGAGTTTTTTGATGTCTTTATTGATGATTTTTATAGTCTTCAGTCGAACTGTGAAGTTGAGATACAAATAAAACTAATATATGGCACTAATACTATTTTAATCACTCCATATAGAATGGCCCCTGTCGAGTTAAATGAATTAATGATGTACCTCCATGAAAATATTGACAAGTGGTTCATTAATCTATGTTAATCACCTTGGGGTGAACTATATATTTGTATAAAGAAATATTGATCAATGAGACTTCACATTGATTATATGAATCACGAGAAGATCACTATCAAGAAAAACATATCCTCAACTTTGTATTGAGGAATTGTTTGATCAAATGTGCATAGCTTAATACTTTTTTGAGATTGAACTTTATTTTGTGAATCATCGTCTAAGGGAAAAGATGGAGGATTTACCCAAGACAATATTCTGTAAAACGTATGGACACTATAAATTTATAGTGATTACATTTTATCTTACTAATTCCTCAATATCTTCATGGATTTAATGAATACAGTCTTTAAATATTTCCTTGATCAGTTTATTGTAGTATTTTTAGATGATATCTATATATATTAAAATATAAATTAATAATGTTAATATCACTTGTGGATTGTACTAAAGACCATATGTAAAGAGAATATTCATGAGAAATTTAACAGGTTTGAATTTTGGAAATAAACAATTTAATTTTTAGGTTATATAATCTCAAGAGAAGTTATATTTGTTCATCCATAAATAAAGAATAGTTAATTAACATTGGAAAAAAATCCACAGATATTGAGATTCATATTCTTCTTAGTTTTGATAGATACTATCATGATTTTTAGAGGTTTTATGGTTTACTAATCCACTCACCAAGTTAACTCAGTAGAGATCCATGTTCCTTAGGAAAGTTTAATGTGTGTAATATTTCATGAAACTAAATTGAAATTTAGTCCAGAAATCTATTCTTATAGCACGCTATACTAGATAAGGGGGTTTATCTATAGATTTTTGTTGAATAAGAGACTATGATTCATCCTCACGAATAATTATATGGTGATATATTATGACTCATTCCAATTGAAGTTTCATGAAAAAAGTCACCCAACTATTGATTTGGAGGGATCTATGGGATTTTTTTCAATAAATATATATAAATATTTTATTTATGGAAAATTTTGTGACATATATACTTCTCATAAAATTTAAAAGTATATATTCACTAAGAAAGAGTTGAATATGCACCTGAGAAAATTGTTGGCATTGATTAAAGATTATAAATTCTTAATAAATTACAATCCTAAGAAATAAAATAAGGTGTCTAATTCATTGAGTCGAAAGGATCAGGATATCTTACCTATGATGGGGATAAAATAATTTCAAATATTTCTATATTTTCAAATTATGGAAGTTGAAATATTAAAGGAATGATATAAATTATATCTTTCTTTAAAATAGTGATAAAACATCCTTAGAGGTAATTGTTGAAGAGATGAAAAAGGAAGATATAAAACTGAAAAAGAATTTAAGAATTGTTCCTTAGTTAATAGTTTATTTTTATGGAATGATACGTTTCATGAACCAAATATGTGTCACACCAATACCTGATTTGAGGAAGGAGTTTTTGAATAAATCTTACAATTCATCATTTTTTATTCATCCTAAAAGTACTAATATGTTTAGATATTTGAATGAGTATTTATGGTTAGACAAATTGAAGGGATATATTTAGGATTTCATATCTTGATTCTTGGTAAGTTAAGAAATTTAATACTTAGAGATATAATTATAGGGGGATTTTATTACCATTACCCATACCAGAATGGTAATGGGAAAACATGACCCTCTATTTTTTCATTGGACTCCCAAAAACAATTGAAGGGAATAATGTTATTTTGGTTCTATTGTATTGTTATATGAATTCATAAAACATTATTTTTATCATATAATCCATCTATATTGATCATCTAATGAGAATATATATTAAATAAGAGGTAAGGTTACATGGTGTATTATATTCTATTGTATCTTATTGGGATTTGGTGTTTAGTTTGATGTTCTCACAAGGTCTTTAGAAATACCTTGGTTCAGAGTTGTGTTTTAGTACTACTTATTATCCTTAAATATATTTTAATTCTAATAGATCCATTAAATTCTGATAGGATATTTTTTGATATTGTTTTATGTATTTCAAATGAGTTTGGTATTAACACCCTACTCTAATTGGGTTTTCTTTCAAAAAAATATTTCAATAAATCATTCATATGGATCCTTATGTATACCAATATGTAAATAAGTGTATAAATCTGACATTGTGGGATGAAATTGGGGGAAAAATTTATTATGGCTTGATATATCTGAATAAATTGCAGTGAAATTAATATCCATTTACTATAACATCATGGATTCTCAAAGTCAAAAGAAAGTTGTAATGAAAATCAATTGTAAAATATGGATTTCATTGTTTATGAGATAGTATTTTCATAAATTTATCTATAGAATAAGGTAATGTGATTTAAAAATAATCCAATGTTGAGATGTAGGTAAATTTACTCTTTCAATATTCATGGACGAGTATGGATGATAGCCTTTTTCTTTGCAATTATACCAAGCCTCTCTCAAGTTGACGATGTGTTCTCTGTATATCTCACATTGAAGTAAATACCAGATCCTTTACTTATATTGATCTAATAGATCATACAAATAGATCATGATCTTTACTATAAAAAATGAAAAGTAGAAATATTGGATCGTAGATAAAGTGTTACAGAGTATGACTACTCACCTAGTTAATGTTCTACGAAGGAATAAAAAATACAAAGAAGCTAAATTGGAACACGATAATGTGATGAAATAAAGATATCTCTATTTTTTATACAAGTAATGAAATTTTTATGAATAATATATTAGAAAATAATCATAGGAAATATATATTTTTTAAATGAATTTAATTTCTTTGATAACCATCAGCACACACATCATTGAGTTTTAATAAACCATGATATACAATTAATATTATTATTTAAACATAACCATTTTAACATAGATGTTAAACTTAGTGGTATGAATATAATTAACCATATTTTTAAAATTATGTATAAAGTATTTATATAAATAAAATATATTTATAAATAAGTATATTCTTTTCTGTAATGTCTTTATATTCTTCGAAATTATTTGTTTCTCAAAAAATGATTTTAATTATTTTTTTTGAAAAAATAATAATATTAATTTGTAACACTATTAGAAAATTCATTTTCAAAAATTGAAATATTTTTTGGACTAAATTTTTTAAAATTATCTTAGGTTGATTTTCTGAGAATATTTTTAAAACTTTTAATTTTCACTAAATTGTGACAAATACTAATTTTTATTTAAATTAACTTATGGTTTAAAGAATTTAAAAATATAAATCTAGTTAAAAAACGTTTTAAAAGATAAATTAGTTAAATTGTGTTATTATTTGACCATTTTATGTAATTATAATAAAATTCATAATTACAGTTGATATTAAAATATTCCATACTTATGAAATGTTTCTCTTATGGAAATTGTTTGTTCATTGCGTCTCTGGTTTTAATTCCTAATAAAAAATTGATTTTTTTAACTAAATTTAAAAAATAGACTCGATATCTGGAATTATATTGATTAATATTATATAATAATTCTAAATTATTTTTTTTCCACATGAATAGTACAAGTAATTAAAATTAATTACTACAATTATGGTTAAAATAGGTTTATCAGGGTGTTATACTAAATTGATAAGTGTTATAGTGACCAAAAAAATAGTATAATTCCTATTTTTTTGTGACATATTTTGACCTTATACCCTCTTTGTATTTATAATGAACCATTTTGGATCCTTGAGGCATGTTTAGAATGTGGTTATACCATTTTATTTTCAAATGTTCCTTGTCTGTCCTCTCTCCCACTTTAAAAGGGAACCCCTATTCTCTTATTTTTACACAATAAAAACTCTTTGGATATTCCAATATATAAAAATATCTCTTATTTAATTTCATCATCAAATACTACATTCCTTATCATGATTTATAAATTCCCATAATAAGGATTTAGGTATAAATAAAAAGATGTTCTCCAAAACAGAGGTAAAATTATTAAATTTAATTTTTTGTTTTATTTCTTATTACACCTCCATTAAAAGTTATTAAACTATTAATATATAGTAAGAAAAGATTCGGATATATAATTATATTTTTTATATAAATGTAATATCCTACATATATCTCCTCTTCCATCATATGTTAAATGTAATAGTCCATCATGTGTACAACAATCTACCACCTCACGAACTAATGCAATTAGTTTTCTATCACCACATATCATGGATATATATAATGATTTATTTGATGATTATATATTATATTTATTAAATTATTATACTTATGCAATTATAATATCACTTATACCTTATTACCTTACAATCCACTAAAAGAATATAGCATCGCTTGTGCATATGTGTGGACAACCGCCTATACGAAGCGATGCGATATGATTTTCATTTTATTTTGAAAAGGATTGTAATAAAAATAAATTCAATGAATATATATGATATATATGAAATTAAAACTATTATTTAAATTTGATATATTATTTACCCTTATTTGGTTCCATATGTTGAGGAAATGGAGACAATGTTCATGCATATGTACGACCTACCACCTCCATAAATGATGTAACTCATTTTATATCTCTAATTTTTATGGATTTATATAAATAAATATATAATGAATATATGTGAAAATTATATCATTCTAAACATTCTAGATATGATGGAACTTTGATCATACTAAAGATACTAAAAATACCAATCCAAAATAACATGAAAAACAAATAAATTTTTACCAAAAACATGATTTTAACATGGAATTGTTAATAATTAAGTAATAAATGGTTATAATTAAATCATATATGGTAGGATAAATATGATTAAGGTTCATTAATATATTTATAATAAAAAATATATATTATACATTATTTTAGAACATGTATGAAGGATTTAGAGACTTAAGGTAAGGGATTTGAAGTCTCTATTTTATTTCTAGGAGACATATACCAAATTCACAACTAGTTTTACTTATGTGGTGTATATACTACCCATTTTTACATGTTATATCATGAATATAATTATATTAATTATATTTAATGTTTAATTTTATGATTATTCTTTAAAGTGTCTTATGATTCAAAAGTTACCGAAGTTGTAAGAGTTTTATGATATAATCTCATTTTTATTGGGTTTATGATTAACCTTTAGATGGTGATATATTTTGATATATATCTCAAGAAAATCATGTATTTTCTTATCATATAGTTATTTCATGAAATTACATGTTTTCATTTCATTTTACTCCCTTTATGGATCTAAGAGTTGAAAAAAAATATATTTTTAAAACAACATAATATATCTCTTCGATCAAAAATAATTTTTTAAATGTTAATATTTCTGAATATATATTAAATAATTTTTTTATAATTCAAAAATGAATGTTAAATTTTTTTACCCATTATTGAATTTTTTAATTAATAGTTTAAATGTAATATTAATTTTGTTTTTCAAATGATGCACTTTTTACTTTTATAAAAAATGTAAAATGAATCATTTTTAAGCATGTACAACATGAATGATATTTTACACCTTTTGAGTACTCAATGTTTTAAATATTTATTTATAGGTTTCCATAGATATTTTAAAATAAAATGATTACCAGATTTTATATGAAATTATATTTTTGAAAAGTTTATTTTTAAATTGGGAAAAAAAATTTCTTGAAATTTTCCAAGTGATCCTTAAAAATAATTTTTTGGATGAAATAATTTGATGTTACTTATGATTTACTTAGGACATAATCCAATGATAAAAAAACCATATTTCTTCTTTTGATTTTTTTATTAGGGTGAAAATATGTTTATGAAGCCCTTCTCCGTTTATGGGTTTGGATATGATGAATGCTTTATCACTTTAACGAACACCTATGTATGTTCTTCATTATGATATGGTATTTAAATTATTACTGAGGATGGTGATTACTTTATAGTAAAGGATAATGGTTATGTTATAACAAAGGATGGTTGTTACATGATAACTAAGGACTGTGATTATGGTATAACAAGGGGAAGTGGTCACGTTATAACTAAAGATTGGTGGTACCAATACCTCCCTCCATTACATTGTGTAATGATTGATATATCATGAGATAAACAAAATAGCAATGGGGAGTGAACCTAGTGCGTTAAGGGTATTTTTCCACTATGATATTATTGAGAGTGATCATTGTGTATTATAATGTTTTGGGGAGTGAACACAATCCACTATAATAGTTTTTTCAGTGATACTTAACTACTAAGGAAATTATTTTCTATGATTATTTATATTCTTTTTTATATGAAAAAAATCTATGTCTTATGCCCATGTTATGTCCTCATGGATCAGGTTATTTAATTATATTATTATTCTTGTCTTATTAACCGCATTTATAAATTCCATGAATCATGTTTATAATCAATGATATGCAAGGTGTAGATTTTCATTATTAATATCATGTTCTTGAAACCTTATAAACACATTATGCTGATATCTCCCTTGATTTACCCTTATTGAGCATTTGAAGTGACCCTTTCTTATTTTTCGTTTTCCTAGGTTTTTAGGAAGGATTTTTTGTTCGATATGTCTAATAAGGGTGATAGTTATGAAGAAAATAGAAGAACATGATGTAGTTCACCTACAAACCAGTTGTTAATGTGTGTATGTTTCCAAAGGAACTAGATCTATAAGATTTTGGAATGGATCATTATGTGTTGTAATTTATACTAATCTATTAAGCTATAATATATATATATATATATATATGAGAATTTTGGGTATTTATTGTTGGCATCAGAGAAGAGTATAGTTAACCATCAGAAACTAAGATGAGAAAACATTATTGATAACCCATAAGAAAATCCTATGTATATGGGAACATCCTATGCTATGTTATATAAAAGTTTGGTTTCCCTTGAAAAAAATCCCTCTATCACTACTACAAGTTTTTTAGATTTGGAACATCTATACCAAGCGGTAATATCTCTGAAATGGTAATAATGATATGGACTCGATTGTCACCTGGTGCACGAAAATTGACCTTGCTATAAACCTAGTTTGACACTCCTGGGGATATACTTTAGAAATTCACAATCACTATATAAACCATCATGAAAGATTTTATTAGATTAAAAACATTAATGAACTAGGTTAAACCTATAGTGTAATATATTTTAAAGAAGCTATCATTATTTATACAACATATAATTTATTTTTTATGATTATGAATTTTCCCACTATGATTAATGTTTTTTAAACTACGATTTTTTGTTTTAGTCAAGGGATAATACATGAAGTAATTGTGTTAGTGATGAATGTGATGGGAAATGAAATTATTTTCATTCTATGTGACCAAATTTTATGTGAGATGGAATGAAAAATCTCATTACAATGCTCACACAACATTCTTATGATATGAATCTGGCTAAAAATCCAAACAAGAATAGTACGTAATAACATTACGTTGAGTCGTTATTTAGCGAAATTCTACATTCATTTTGTTGTTCCACTGATCAAATAGATGATAAAAAATGGATCAATACAATTGAAATGATATTTTCCATTATCCAGTGTTTGGAGATGGAAAAATTTATTTTTTATATCTATTGTTTGGAATACAAATCTAGTCAATGGTGGAATATTATCAAGAACACAAGTTAACAAGATGAAATTATATCCATGGAAGGGGATGATTTAATATTTCTCAATAATTAATTTCCTCATATTATTTATATAAAAATGTATAATGAAATTATATATTTAAATCTGAAGGATGATCAATATTTTAGTACCTATGTGGAAACTTTTACAAAAATTTTGAGGTACACATGTTGTATTACCATCTAACCTGAAGGTAGGGTTGATCGATTCTCCAGTAACCTAAAATCGAGTCTCCAATCGGTGTTTTCCATAAGGGAATTTATTATATATGAAGAAATAATTTGATCTGATATCATGGTCGAAATGGATATTAGGATTTCCCATCAATCTGATGGTTTTGATAAGAAAAAAATGACAGAATTGAAAAAAACACTAAAAAACATGGAGAAAAGAAGATGAGATTTCCTTCATGATCAAAGTGTGGAAGGAAACATGGAGTATAATTGTAATAAAGGTACTAGTAAATGTTTTATGTGTGTAAAGGAAGTTCACCAATAACTCGATTGCTGAGGTGATGGAAAGAAGTAATCTAATGATTTGAATAGAGATAAATCTCTATAGAATGCACCACCCATACATCAATGATTAAAATGGAAAGGGTATGTTCATTATTCCAACCAATGAACACATATCCAAATCCAAATCAATAACATCATAATCACATCGGAATCCAAAATCAAGCGGTTCACCATTGCCATTGTACATCTATAAAACATCTCCGAATTCATCAACGCCCTGTCATCATTCCCTGGAGAACCAAAGCCTGCCCGAACGTCACCTCTCAAAGCTCCATTGAACCCCACAATCCCAACCGACCTGGAGAGGAGGGATGGGACTCAGGGCCAGGGCAGGGTTAAGGTCGCAAGGCCCCAGGGGAACTCAAACACCGACGCCGCCGCTGCCTCAATTCCTATGTTTGAACTTCCATCAGCAATGTCACAAAGAAAATTTCACAGAAAAACCCTCAAACGCAGACATCCTCGCATCACGGATTCATCGGATCCAGATCTGAATCTGGTAAGAGTTCAATGCCAAAACTGATCAGCTGTGAACAGATCAAGAATCGGCCTCACCATACAAACGGGTCACATCGTCGGCTGGGTGGAAAGTGGGGTCGTTGCAGAGACTCGGGTTCGTCCTCAGCATCACCTCGACTCCCGAAGAAGCCACCGCCTTGGACCCGCAATCACCCCCTACCGCCACAGCTCCGCTCGCCGAGAACCTTCGCTTTCCCCAGCGGCCCGCAGAACGTCGCCCGTCCAGACCGTCACGTCGCCGTCGGAGAACCCGCCGTCTGCGCCATCCGACAATCGCCCGCTGATCGTTCCAACCACCCATCACCACGGAAGTCCAGAGAAGAGCCCGACCGAGAGCTCCTGAGAAGATCTCCCGGCTAAGCGGAGAAGCACGGCGAAAAACCAACCAATGAACACATATAAAGGTAAATTAATATGATCTATGTTGGAATCCACTTAAGAGAGAAGGGGAAATCTAATGTGATCGATATTTCAGATAAGGCTTTCAATAACCACATGGTTAAAGTTACACTTACCCTTCACTATAGAACTGATAATGTATTATTTGACTATAGATATGACCACTATTTTATATATAATTATTTTTCTATAAAATTCAAAATTCCCCCACAATTATTATATATTTAATTAGTCGGGAAAACCCCTATTAATATGATGATCACATATTATGTATATGATTCATATCTAGTTGAATTTTGTAGTATTATGCTTCCGGAAAACCCCATTATTCTTTCTTGGGTTGAATTTTATTTTCTCTTAGGCATATATTGATTTTTTCTACATAAATCCAGCACGCATTCATAAGTAAAGAAAGTTACCTTTGATATCCCAAACCAACCTATGATAGCATATTAGTGTGATAATAGGTATAAAATTCCGATGGAGGTCAAATACATTTCATGGTATTTTATTAATATTCTAAAGTATCATTTATCTCAGATAGTTGGGAAAAACTAAACATCAATGATATTCTTATTATATGGGTATTTTTTATGTTTTTATGGAAGAGTTTCCATGTCATCCACCAAATCATGATGTAGAGTTTTCAATAGAACTCAAATTAGGTGCCACACCTATTTGAAATAATCCCTATAGAATGGTCCAAATTGATTTGTAGTAATTAAATAAGAAACATTAAGAGAAACATGAAAGGGAATTTATTTTTCCATGTGTGTCTCCTTAGGTTACACATATTATACTTTTTATATTGGAAGTTGGATTGATGTGACTCTTTATTTATTACCATGAACTAAGCAACATCACAATAAAGAACATGTATCCCTTACCTTATATTGTTTACTTATTCGATCAAATACATGAATAAAAATAATTTTTCCATATTTTATATCCTTAAAGTTAGGAAAATTGAGGGTTAATGAGGATATAAACAATACAACGTTCTATAAAAGGTATGGAAATTATTAGTTAATATTATTTTTATTTGGTCTTACAAATTACCCTATTATCTCTATTGATTTAATGAATATAGACTTTAGATATTACCATGATCAGTTTTTTAGTATTTACAGATAATATTCTTATATATTTGAAGAGCATTGAAGAGTATAAAGATAACTTTAGAACTACAATGAAGACCACATGGATGGAGAAACTGTATAAAAAATTTATGAAGTGTGAATTTTGGATAAAAATGGTTTCATTTTTCTGTCATATAATATCAAGAGAGGGTATATTAGTGTATCCATCAAAGAAGGATTCTATTGAACATTGGCCTAGATCATCCACAGTAACTAAGATTATAATTTTTCTTAGTTTAACTTATTATAATTGATAGTTTCTAGATAATTTATCTTGAATATATGATCCACTCACCAAGTTAATTTGTAAGGGATCTAAGATCCTTTGTACAGAATTTTTATAAAAATGATTGTGTAATGTCCCCCGATTTGGAACTCTGTCACATGGCCAGAATGGTTTGTTATGAGACCTCAAGAGTGCCTCCATATATGACCAAGGATGTTGACTAGTAGTAGTGATTTGATAAGTATATTTGGGAGACTATACCCCTGGTTACATAGTTATATCATAGTGTAAATATACAATAATAAAATAATGAATAAATATCAGATTGTGGAAACAATGGAAACAATACAATAATGCAGAATACCAACAATCAAAGACAACAGAATAATATAATAAATAATAAATGAATAATGTAATTATGTTGTGGAATGTATCTAAATTTCATGTGATAAGTAATTCAAAATAAAATAAATATTAGACTCAAAACATAACTCAAAAGTCCCTGACCTCAATCCCATATCGGTCTCATATCCAAACTCTATTCTATCCAAAGAAGATAACCAATAGCACGGTCCCTTTCCATTGTCCAAACCTACACCCATATAATCTACAAGGGTACCTAACGATGTCCTGAATATGGTTTGAGTATAACTTAGTAGGTTGGCACCACCATATATAAGCACAACCATTCTGATGATAAGTGTATAGAATAATTTAACAAATAAATGTATCAATTAATTAAATAATTAAATTAATACCGCATCAGACTTCTTTGGATCTATGCGAGAATGTTCTAGAGTATGTATTATGACCATGCTAACCACAACCTTATAACCTAGGTAAACATAACCTTCCTTAGTTCCATGTAGGAAAGTCTCTGATAATGTATTAATACCATTCCAACCATTACATTATAAAAATGGTTTATACATTACAAAAATTTGTGTTAAAATCAACTATATATGAATTTCAGTAATCAATCAAGGTCAAGCCTGATATATAAGCATTTCATCATTTATGAGGGCCAAGATTGGTATATAAGCATTTCAACATGTGTCACTGGGTATAGCCCACTATATATCATTTCAACATTTATCCACTGTACTGACACCCCATATATGAATTACAACATTTAGGACAACACATGTTCTAACAAAAAGGATATCAAAATATCACATCAACAGGCTCAATGTTTAATTATGAGAATTACCATTTATCTATCAATTACACATTTCATATATTAATTGATCATAACCAATAACATGCTAGTTATCTTAATAAATAAGCCATCCAAGGTGAATCTATATCAAGTGATCACCCCAAAACCCATGTCAAGATAAACATACATTAATCCATTAATCTATTCATTTAATCAATGGTTCGCTCACCCAAATGGTATCTATAAGACCAATAAATAACAAATTGGATCCATAGAGACTCCAAATATTAATAAAAATTAATATTTATTTCCTTCATTGTAATATATATCACTTCAATTGTAATAATGGAAATACTATACAATTATCAAACCCTAGGGGTAAGGTTTAGAACCCTACCTTTAACTGAAGGTCAAACAACAGTTCTAATAGCATTTAACACAAGGATGAAGGTACAAATTATTGAAATAATTTCCTAGAACATAACTAACCATGATCAAAACCAACAACCCACAGATTCAAGAGATTACACAAAAATGGTCATCAAACGATGGAATAGAAGGGGAAACTAATACAAAACCACTTATCGGGGATCAAGTGTGAGATGGGAATTTCTGCATGGGAAGTATAGTTTCCAAAATCACTTGGAAGGACGTCCTAGGTCAAAATAAAAAAGATACGTAGAATTTGGATATAAATATCAACAACACGAAATACATAAAAATACCAGGCCCTGGAATTACATGACATGTAATATAGTTACATTTCGTGAAATTATTTTTAGTGCGATACACCAAAAAACACATCTACTCAGCTTATTATTTAATTATCCCAAACATTACACAACTTGTAATTTTTACACAATGTGTAACCAATTCACAACCTATTTTTTTTTTGATAACATGTGTTGATAGAGTTTATATGGTGTGTATTATAGTTACACGGTGTTTAAAAATTATATTGAAATCATTTCATCTCAGTAACCTCATAAAAATTAAACACCCATTAAGTCTTCTCAACATACAAATAAACCATGGTAACACTTGACCCATTTATACCCAGACACTATTAATTCAATCAAACAAACATCCCTAGATTTTAAGTCATTTTACCAAACCAAGGATCTCCTTCTCCAAACAAGACATGACCACCGAGGATCAAATGAAAAATTAAAAGAGGGACATTAATTAAAAAATATAGGATCTTACAACCTCCCAACAATATAATAACTCATCCCCAAGCTTCTCCAAGCATCACTATGGTGTCTCAATGAACTAGTCTGGCCACTTTTCTTTCTTATCAGACTCCATATCCCAAGTCTCCACCTAAACACACCCATGATACCATTGCACTTGAACCAGAGAAATCTACCTACCACAAAGATACTCTTCACTATAGTCCAAAATCTGTATCAGATGATCCTAAAAGGATGCAGCAACACTAAGATAAATATATGACATGTCTATCATGTGAGAAGGGACTAAATATTATCTCTGAAGATGAGACACATGAAACACAATATTCATGGAACTGAAGGGATGTGGAAGGGATAATTGGTGCTCTACTAGACCGACCATATCCACTATCTCAAACTGTCTTACAAAAATTGATTCTAGATTTCTCTATTTTCTGATATGTCATTTACCCAACATAGGTGACACTAATTGGAAAAAGACCAAACTAAAATTATAGAGGTCATATCTGAGGGTCAACATAATATTTGTTTCCTACTCTATGTGGTCACCAGTGTTGTATGATCAACTCAACCCGCTCAAATGTCCCTTAGATGATACTAGGACCAAAAAGCACTGGATCACCTGCATCCGACCAACAAAATAGCCAACAGAATGGTCTTCCTATAAGGCCATGAAATGTTCCATCTAAATATATTCATGGAAGCTATTATTATATAAAAACTCAAAGAGTTCCATATTCTTCTCCCATGAATCACCAAATTCCATAACACTTTGTCAAAATATATCCTCCAGAACCTGAATAAAACTCTTAGGTTGACCTTTAATTTGAGGATGATTGGTAATACTCAAAATATATTATAATCCCAAATCCTATTGGAGACCCTTCCAAAACCATTATATGAAATAAGGATCTGTATTAGAAACAATACTCCTCAGAAAACCATTTAGTCAAACTAACTTGTGCACATAAAGATCTCCCAAAAAATCAAATTTTAAGGTCTCCCTAATAAGAAAGAAGTGGGACACCTTCATTTTTCAATACAAAATCACCCATATAACATCATTCCTATAGGGTTTCTAGGATACTACTATCACAAAATCCTAAGTGAATTCATCCCATTTCCACTCAAGAATGGGAAATGGATTCAAAATACCAGTTAGTGTATGATTATTAGATTTCACATACTAAATAGTGAGACATCTCATCTAAATTCCCACTACATCCTTTTACATTACTAACCACCAGTATTGTCCATAGAGATCATAATACATCTTTGTCAAACTAGGATGTACCACCCATCAACTACCATGAAACTCTCATTAGCTCCACACACAAGCCCATAAGAACCCATAGCCAACCATAGAAAATAATAATATTTACTATTTCAAAAGACATCCTAATGGTGTCTCCCCACCATATAAGATATCTATCAAAATTAATCCCTCCGTATTAGATAACTACTCATTCTTGATGTAGTCCAAAAGAAATAGTGTAACAGATGTTGAAGTCAGAGCTACTCATCCCTGAGACTTCTGAACATCTATATGCATGTATGAAAAACGGGACATCACCCAAAACTTAGTGTAAGACTCTGATACTTCCTATTCTTATGTGTTTCAACTCAATGCACCAACAATGATGTTTCCATTACCTGATGTATAATTCAAATCAATGTATAATAACTAATGATAATCTACCAAAATTCTCTTTTAAGGTTCATGTAATACATGAGGCTATTATAGTTTGTGTATATTAAAAACCTCTCACCCATGAGATAAGGTAAAAAGCTTCAAAGGGAATTCAAAAATACTTAAAACTCTGAATCATGAGTAGGGAAATGACTCTCATGTAGTCTTAGCTGTATAGATCGATAAGTAACCCATGGATCCTCCTATAATAGAACTACTCCGAGTCCCATTCTCAATGTGTCAAAACACAGATTATATTCTTTTCCTGGAACATGTAATGTGAGAATAAGTGATAAGGTCATAATGCATTTTAGATCTAGAAAATTTCTATCACAAACATTTGACTAAACAAACATCATCAATTTCTTGGTTATCCCTGACATAGGTTCTGAAAAACTAGAAAAGTCATGGATAAAATGTGGAAAATATTCCACTAAACCTTGAAATCTATTTATCTTGAATAAATTATTGGGATTCTCCCAAGATATCTCGAGTAAAACCTTATCTGGGTCCACTGACACTCCTACCACTTAGATAACATGAACTAAGAAATGAATTTTATCAAACTAGAAACTACATTTAGTAAGCACCATGTAAAGCCAATGTTCTCTAAATATAATATGGATGATGTTAAGATGTTTGAAATGATCATTTACTGATTGGGATTACACTAATATTTCATTGATAAAAAAAAAACTGATCCAGAAAATTATGAAATATCTAATTCATCAAGGTTATGAATACCTTTGATTCATTAGTCAAACCAAATGGCATCACAAAAAACTCATTCAAGCCATACCTACTCAAAAACATAGTATAAGGTATGTCTAATAGACTCAACTACAATTTATAGTTTCATGATCTCATATCGATCTTGAAGATGATCTTTTAACCTCTCAAACAATTGATGATATTATCGATGTATGGAAGAGGATACCAGTTATGGACCATAATCTTGTTCAATCTCAGATAATACACAAACAAGCGCAAAGTCCCATCAACCATATTAGTGAATAGAACTGGATAAATCAAAGGTGATGTACTTGGATATATGAATCCTTTAGTTTCAAGATATTCCAACTAAACATTCAAATAAAAAAACTCTCTTGGTGACATTCGATAAGGCATGATATGAACTGTCACTCCTCCCTAAAATAACTAAAATGTAAACTTGATCACTCACTCATGTGGTAAGATATAGAACTTTTTAGGAAAGTAACTCTAAAAATGTTCTACCACTAAAGGAAAAAAATCCTATTTCATTACACAAAAATCTAGAGAAATAATGGTTATATGATTTGTGAGACAATATAATATTCACTAAATTGGTCCTATATGACCAGCCTGAAGATCCCACTCACCCTGCTGAGAATAGCTGCCTCCTTTTGGAGATAAAAAGGTAACACACCTCTGGTAACATGAGATATGGGCATGATATAGAACTAACCAATACATACCAATAATTAAATAGACGTATATTTTTCCACTACGAAAATTTCACAAAAGAAATAGTAACAACTAATATCTATAGAAAATGCCTTACAATGTTTGATATTCTTTGATCACACACCCAATAGTGTGTCAATTAGAAGAAATAACATCCAATATTTCCACATCCAAGAAAAAAATGTTTACAAAAATAGTAGATAAAATGAATTTGATGCTCCTATATAAGAAGAACATAATCAAGGGTAGATGGAAAAAGAATCGTACTTCCAATTGTTGACAGTCATACATCCCCAATAGCTAGATTAGTTTTCTTAACGTGTAGATGAACAACCCCTCTTACCTAGGTTCCATCCTAACTCCCATGAGATATACCCTTTTCCTAATACTACCATTCCTTAATGATGGTACCATGTCCCCTACCTTGACTAGAATTTTCTAGGGAACTCTATCATTCTTCCTACAAAGGAGGATCCAAGTCCTTTATAGACTCTGATACCTGAAATGTTCCCCTAACATTGGTCATATGTTGTATGGACTTAAAAAACCTCTATTGGTGGCCCGACCTACCTTAAGCAAAACACTCCAGATAGGGGTATAAACCCTAGGGATTTTTTGGCCCATCTTTCCACACTGATATCATTATAATATAACACAATACTGAGATGGAGGCCCAATACCCTGACTTATTAGACCATTGATTTCCTAAATAAAACTATCATAATGATGTTTATTTTCACCAGAAGTAGAGTTCAATGTTTCCCCTACTGAAATAGCATGTACTCTACTCAAGGACCCTCCTATATTTCCTTCCGAGATGAGTTCTTGATTCATCACAACTACAAAACTTCTTACACATAAAAGTTCACTTGTGATCTGATCTCATAGTGATGTCCATCTTGAAAATGTCTCACCATGGAGATCTCATCAACTTCTAATTATGACATAAAGAGATGAATTTTGATTAAATGCTTAGGATAGTCTAACATTCACATTCCTTACTATTCCTGATGCGTGAACTCACAAGCCTTCTCATCCCTCAACATATCATGATAGAAATTTCTCTAGAACATCCTCTCATTGTTCTTCCAAGATAACTAATCCTAATACCTTTCTTGCATCAGAGTGTCCCACTAAATCTAGGATGGTCCAGAAAGAATATACATAGAAATAGTCACCCTCATCTCCGCGGGTGTCTCCTGATGCTTAATGATTTTCTAAACAGACTCGATACAGAACTCTTCTACCTTGGGGCCTCCATCCCCTGTAAACATAACTGGATGTTGTAACCGAAGCATTATGTTTAGCTAAGAAATTGAAGGAATGATGTGAATTATATCTCTTTTAGTGGATCTCATTACCCTCGAGATGCTTTCGTGTAGCTGAACATCCATATATTCCTTAGGAACTACAAGAAGCTCCAGTTCAACTTTTTCCAGAGCATGCTAATATCCACTCTCCTAACGCTCAACCAGAAGAGAACTATGAGTCATTTTATCTACTATAATAACAAAATTCATAGATCACTGGATATAATAACAGGGTCAACCTCAATAGGTGATAATAATGGAGAACAAATAACTATTGGTCTCTTTAAACATGGATTATGAGTATTTTATCATGAAATAAGATATAATTTATTTTATTTCGTAGATATAACAAGTATCTCATATCATATTTAAACATGCATGTATATATCAAATGCCATAAATATTCACCAATCCTGAACAATGAATGTCAATATATATCTTCAATATCCTATTATGATACATGCGTAAGCATCGATCACCATATCAAGCAGCAAGTATATATATAAATAACCGATAACATCATTAAACTATAACTTCACACAACATGTGAATCACTCATGGTGAAATAAAATTAACTATAACAAAAAAATAGTATAAACAACAATCCACCCATGGGAACTTGAATTTTACACCATACATCGGTTGGTTAATCTCATGCACAAGATGATTACCAAGTCTAAATACAACCTAGTTATGTATCTATGATTCCTAAATAGTTTTGAATAAGAAACGAAACCTGTACCAATAATACAAAATTTTAATATCCTCAGATCCAATACTCTATCACATGGATAGAAAAGGTTGGTTATGAGACATGAAACACACCTACATGCATGCTAGAGGCCACCTAATAAGAGTGCATGAGTGATAAGTATAGTGGGGAGACTATACTCTATGGTTTCAGAGTTAAAAGATAAAGGGAATCAATAATAAAAAAAATTGATAAATATCAGAGTGTTGAAAGATTGGAAACAATACAATAAAACATGATACCAAAAATAAAATCCAATAGAATAATCCAAAAAATAATAAGGGAATAATGTAATGAGATTCTGAAATTTTTCAAAATTTAATGTTAGAATTATAATAAAATAGATGTATAAAAGAACCAGTAAAAGACTCTAAATTCCCCAGTCTATAACCCCTTGTTGGTCACATATCCAAACTCTAGTCCATCTAGAAAAGATAATCTATAACAAGATCCCTTTCCATTGTTCAAAACAACATCTAATTAATTTGATTAGGTACAAAAAATCATCCAGAATAAGGTGTGATTATAACTCAATAGGTTGAAACCACCATGGATAAGCATAAATAGTCTTATAATAAGTGTTTGTAATAATGAAATAAAAAAATGTATCCATTAATTAAACAATTAAATTAATACCACATCAAATTATATTGTCTCTAGGATTCAATTTCTCTGACCAAGTCTTATGACCATGATAACTATAACCTAATAACCATGGTTGACAAAACCTACCTCAATGATATGATAGAATGTCTCTGAGAATGTCTTACCACCATGCTAACCATAACATTATAACCAAGGTATATAGATTTCCAAAATCTGGGATAAAACCCCCTATATAAACTTTTTAGTTGTAAATAAGTGATGAGCTCAATATATAATAATTTTCATATTTATTAGGGACAATATCAGCACATAATAATTTCATTATGTGTTACTTGGAAGTGCCCGCTATATAATCATTTCAGCATTTATCAACTCGGTCAATGGCCTAGATAAAAAATACAACATTTATCACAACAAAAGTTATAACTACAAGGATATGAGAATATCGAATCATCTAAAAAAATAGTTAATTATGAGAAATAAGATTTATATTTCAAATACACATTTCATATATCAATTTTTCATAACCAATAACATGCCATTTATCTCAATAAATAATCCAACCAAAGTTGAAACTATATCATGTAATCACCCAAAAAAACTATTTAATCCAATAATAAATCCATTTAATCAATGTTTTTATCACCATAATGGTAGACAAAACCAAGGTCAGTAGAAAATTGGATCTAATGGTACTCCAATGAATAACTGAATTCATCATTTAATTCATTCGATGCATGAAATTTCCATGCAATTGAAATATTGCACATACTCAATAATTATCAAACCATAGGGTTAGTATTTAGACCCACTACCTTTAACTAATGATCCACCAATGAAAAAAATAGGATTATACACAAGAACTATCAAAAAAATGGTCAAAATTTAGTTCTTAGATCATAAACGAACAAGATCAAAACCAAAAATGTACTTGGTAAAGATATTTAAACACAAAGATCTTGGAATGATGAAAGTGAAAGGGAAAAGTGAAGAAAAACCTCTTACTAGAGATTAGGTATGAGATCCTAGTGTCTATAAGGGAGGAAAGGCTCCAAAATCACATGGAATATCACTAAACGTTGAGAGGAACAAGCTATATGAAAGTTGGAAATAAAAATCAACCACAAGAAAAACCTAAAAAATTTAGGTTGGGGCACAAAGCATGTAATATAGTTACACATCATGAAATTATATTTATTGGGATATATAGAGATCTGACCACTTTATCTTATTATTTAATTATCTCAGATAATACTTGATGTGTAATATATACATGATGTGAAACCAATTCATGACCTATATTTGATTCATGAAATATTTATAGAAGAGTTTACATAGTGTGTAACTGTTCTACAAACAACTTTTCATCCTAATTTCTTCATAAAAAACAGAACCCCCTTTTAAGATTCTAAACATTCCAAGAACCCTTTGTAATCATGTAACTATTAATAAAAACACTCCTTTAATTAAAACAAATAGACATCTATAGACTTTAATTAATTTTCCCCAACAAAGGATCTCTGTCTTTGAACAAGACCTATCCACCTAGGCTAAAAAATGTGTGACATACTAGAAAATTTAAAGGAAATTATATGTTTAGGGGAAAGATAACTTTATTTAATATAAAAATGAAAACATATAAAAATAAATGGGAAAAGATGGAACCCATTTCATAAACCTGAAGCTCAGAAGTACAAAAAACCAAAAGAAACATAAAATGAAGGAACTTAAATGATATAGAGGGAATCAACATCTATGAATTGACATAAATTCCATCAGACATCTTAGAAGAACTAAATTCCAAAGTGGAAATGTTCATTACAAAAATCAGTATTAATTTTTCTTTTTACCACCTCTTTTAGATCATGCACTAGTGAATATAGTCAAGAATGATGTGTCAATCCACTTCCATGAGGTTCCAACATGCTAGTTCAAAAAAATGTGTAAGAGCACCCCTCCATCACACACCGACATGTGGGAGGAGGATTATAATATTAGTGAAAGCACACCCATCTCTATTTTGAGTATCTCACATAAGGATTCTTGTAAGGAACTAAAAACACCATCATCTTGGTTTTCCAAAAAAAATTAATTGAAATAACATGAAAGTGAGATATGTGGAAGTCTGTTGATCCCTCCCCCAAAAATTAAGTAATATGGAAGAATAATGGGTGTTATCACACCCATATCTCTTTTGAGGCCACCCACATGATGAAACCTATAAGTAAACCATGATAAACCACCTTTTATCATTTATTAGATAAGAGACTCATAACACAATGACACTTGTAACCCATCAAAAAAACATGCTGAAAAATAAAAGGAAAGATCAGATTGAATTCTTCCAAAACCATGGCTGAGATCAATGATTCCCAATGGCCTCCAGAATGAAAAGAAACAAAGAAAAATAAAAATGGATATCACATGTATCATGATTGAAATCAGTTAAGACCTATGTCTAGAAAAGCATCAACATATAATGTATTTCTTATCATTACCACCATTTATTTCTAACCCTAGGACAGTTTCTCATCTAAGAACTCAATTGATCCTTGCTACCATTCAAACATAACCAACAACATCGCACTGATCTAGGGTCAAAAAAGGTGAGAAATGTCCCTGATTTTGATATTGATTATGAGATAGTAATAATGTTCCTGATTTGTGTTCATATCCCTTTAATACAAGTTTCTAAAAATGATCTATTTGAGGAATATCGTAGTTTTTCATTATCTATTCATCTTGTAAGTATGAAGATGTATAGATTTTTGAAGGGGTTCTAGTGGGTTAGAATGAAGAGATATATCATAGAGTTTGTATCTCAATTCATGGTATGTAATTAAGTTATGTATGAGAGAAAAAGGTTTATGGGAATGTTACAACCATTAAACATTCTAGAATGGAAATGAGAAAACATCACCAATAATTTTATAATAAGAATCCCCAAAATGACTAAATGGAACAATTATATATGAGTTGTGGTAAATCTCTATACATAGTCATCCCACTACATAACTATCAAATAATATTTCAATTAGGATCATGTTTACATGATATAAATTGTGAAAGTTATATGTTTAATGGATTTCCACATTCTATTATATATGATAGGGATATCAGGTTTACTATGACGTCCTAGAAAATTATTAAATAAGAAATTTATATAGAGTCGAGTTTCATAACTACATATCATCCTAAGATAGCAATTCAGTCTAAGAGAATAGTTCAAGCCTTATAGGATATACTGATATCATGTTTTTTAGATTTAAAAGGATGTGAGGATCAACACCTTCCCCTATTTGTGATTTCATACAATAATAGCATTCACTCAATCATTATAATTCATCCTACTTAACATTTCTATTGAAATAAGTGTAGAAATAAAATTTTCTATGATGAATTTGGAGAATAAAATCTTTTGGAAAGAGAGATATAAAAGAAAATAGAAAATATGTGTGGAGGTATTCAAAAATACATAAGGTAGGAAGAAGGTTGGTAGAAATTTTATATTGATAATCATTAAAAATATCTAGAAATTGATGTTGGTGAGAAGGTAATTATATAAATTTCTCCATGGAATAATGTTATGCAATTTGGGAAGAAGGGAAAATTAAAACCTATGTTTGGAGGTCCCTTTTAAATTCTTTATCATATCCGAACCATATATTATTGCATGAAACTTCCACTAAAACCCTCCTAGGTTGACGATGTGTTCTATCTATCACTAAAAAAGAAGTACATACCTTATCTATCACATTTGAAAAATTCAAAGATCATACCACTATATTTTTATCTTTCTTATAATGAACAAACACTATAGATTCTAGTTCGTATAGATAAATTTCTATGAGATAATACAACTCACAAGGTCAATTTGTTTTTTTGGTGAAACCACTAGTTTGTGGAAACTATGTGGGATCTTGAGTATTTAATGAGACAAAAGTATCCATATTTGTTTAAAAGAACATGATATAATTTTAAGGGAGAAAATCATTTTTAGTGGGGTAGAATAAAATATCTCAAGACTTTATGAAATAAAAATTTTCAAATTAATTTAATTTATTCCATAGCTTGTGTCTCACACAAAACAAAGATTTAAAGTACCATGATATACTATTAATATTATTATTTTAACATAACCATTATTAATTAATGATTAAAAGTGATGGAATGAATATGAATTAATCTATTATTAAAACTAAGTATAAATATTTCAGATAAATCGATTATTATTATAAATAAGTACTTAATTTTTAGCAATTCATTTCTCTGCATTAAAAATACGTTTCACATAAAAAATGATTTCTATTATTTTCTTTAAAAAATAATTTAATTTTATTTTTAACGGGTTTATAAACTATATTTTTTTTAAAAAAATAATTTATGGAATCAACATGTGAAAAATATAATAGGTTTATGTTTTTAGAATTTTCTGAAAAGATTATTTTTTAGTGAATATTAAAAATATTTGTTTTTAATTAAAGACTACAATTTTTATTAAAGAACTTAAAAAGGTAAAAATAGATTAAAAATATTTTAAAAGTTAAATTATTTAAATTATGTAATTATTAAATCATTTTAGGTTATTTTAATTAAATTAATGTTCAATTTTTATATAAAAACACTATATTCTTAAAAAAATAACATTAGAAAACATTTTTTTCATCACATTCTCAAGTTTAATTATAAATTAAAATTTTCCATATATATGAATTTAATTTGAAAAAATTATGTTCCATATTTATAATAAGTATAATTAATATTTCAAAGTAATGTAACCTTAATTTTGGGTAAAATGATAAATAAAAAAAGTAAAAATCAATTAACGTGGTTAAGGTTAAACCAAGTTTTTCAAGGTGTTAAAATAAAAAATATATAGGTTAAAATGACATGAAAACTAGTTAAATTCATAATTTCAATACATATTTTGACCTTATTTCTTTAAAATTTTAAAAATTTACCATTTTTGATCTTTGTTCCATCTTTAAAACGCAGTTCAACCTTTTTCTTTTCATAATGTCTAAGCACATCCTCTCCCCCACTAATAAAAGTCACCCCTATCCTATCCTATTCACACATCCAAAATACATTATATATTCTAATAACTACCAAAATATATTCCATGAGTAGCTTCACACATCTTAGATCCATTATTTTTTTATAAATCCCTTTTAGTAAATATTTATTTATAAACCAAAAAGGCTCTCTGAAGAAAAAATAAAATCTATAAACTTCTGTTTTTGTTTTATTTTCTATATCACATCCTTCAGGAAATATTAAAATATTTTGATAAAGGGACACTAATATATCAAATATAATGACATATTATTAATTTAGTTTCATAACCAATATCTATATCTTTTTTCATCAAATGAGAAACAAAACTGTCGATCGTGTGTATAGAAGACTACCACCTCATGAATCGATAGAAATTGTTTTCCATAACCACCTCTCACGATAGGGGATAATAGTGGATTTAATATTTATATATGATATTTAAGGAATTATTTTTCCTTTTTAAATTTAATATCACATATATCATATTTACTTACAATATGTTAGAAAATTATAACATTGCTTGTGTGTATGTGTGGAATACTACTTCAATAAACCAATGTGATTCAATTTTCATTTTATTTTGACTTAAATGGCAGTAAGGAAATATTTAGTTGATATATATGATATATATGACATAAAAATTATTTTTGATATTTTATATATTATTTACCTTTCTTTTGTTCCATACGTTGAGGAAATGGAATCATTGTTCTTGCGTACATATGAAAGAAGTTGATACATAATGTAATGGATTTTTAGTCTATCTTTTATCTATGGGAGTCATATTATATATTCACCACTATTTTATTGTGTGTTTTTTATACTTACTCTATAAAATGCTATATCATGGATTTGCTTATTTTCATTATATTTTTATGTTTAATTTTATTATTACTCTTTAACAGTGCTTCTTATTTAAATGTTCTCGAAGTGGTAAGGCTTTTATGATAAAATTATATAAATTAATGTGATTGATTATGATTATTATTTTGATGATGAAATATTATTATAAAAAAATCAGATACTTCATTCTCCTATGGTTATTTTCTGAAAAAAAAATTTCCTTTCATTTTCCTCCCCTTATTTACTCAAGATTCTTAAATAATGTTTCAAATGAAAACTGATTTTATTTCTCTCTTTGGATGGATATCATTTATTTCCCAGAAAGCATTTTAAAAAATTATTTTAAAGAATTTTTTTACTATTCTGAAATGAATTTTTAATGAATTTTTTAACCATTTTTAATTTTATTTATAATTGATTTAACGGAATATCCTTGTTGTTTTCTAAATGAATTACTTTTTAATTTTATTGAAAATTTGATAGAATATTTGCTTTAAAGTGTATGAAATGAATGGTATTTTCCACAATAATGACCACTCAATGTTTTAAATATAAATTATAAGACTGCATGTATATTTTAAAATAAATATATGTCCAAATTTTAATGTGAAATTATAGTTTTTAAAATGAAATTTTCAAAGTGGAAATGTTATTTTCTTTAAAAAATGTTCCACGTGTTCATTAAAAATAATTTCCTATATAAGTTGAAATACATTGGTATTAAATAAGATTTAATGGGGTTATAATCCAATAATACTACCCTTATTATTAATTTTGATGGCTTCTGATTATGATGAAAAGATATTTATGTATTTTATTTCTTTCCATGGTTAATGATCTTATGAATATTTTTTGCTATTATTGCACACCAATTTATGGTTTTAATTATGTGAAAGTGGTTAAATTATAACCATGGATGGTTTTTATGTTATAACTAAGGATTATGGTTGTATTATAAACAATGATAGTAGTTAAATTATAGATAATCATTGTGTTCTTGTTATAACAAAGGATATTGGTCACATTATAACTAGGGATGGGTGGGACCTATATCTCCTTCCAATTCCTTGGGTAAAGACTAATATCTCATGAGATAAATGGTACCAAAATGGGAAGTGAAACTAGTTATGTAAGGTAATTCTTCCACTATGATAGTTTTGGGAATGATCATTGAATACTATGATGGTTTAGGGAGTGAACCCATTCCTCTATGATAGTTTTTTCTATATCCTTGACTACTAATTAAATATTTTTAAATTATTATGTATATACCAAAAATCTATGTCTTATGATAATGTTAGGATCTCATTTCTAATGTTCTTGGATTCCATTATTATTAAAGTCTTATTAACTATCATGATTTATTCCATGACTCATGTTTATATTCTATGATATGGAATATATGGTTTTCAAATGCTATTCTCTTATTCTTATATACTTTTCTCACATTATGTTGATATCCCCCTTGTTTTCCAGTACTAATCATTTCAGTTCACCCTTTTTTATTTTTTCACCAGGTCATAAAAAAAGAGATTAAGTATAACATGTCCAATAAGGGTTCTAGTTATGAAGAAATTAGTGGGAGATGATATAGATCACCAATGAAGAATTTGTTTGTGTATCCAATTTTCCCAAAGCACTAGACCTATATGTTTTTAGGATGGATCATTATATTATATAATGAATATTCTTTTATTAATATGTAATATATATGTATGATAAGTTTTTTTTAATTACAAAGAAAATTATTTTTAGGGGATTAAAATGTAAATCCTTGAGATTTCATGATATATTTCTCTTTAAATAAATTTAATTTACTCGATTGCTTGTAGTATACACAAACCTGAATCTAAAATAAATTCAATGTAGTATACTATTAATATCAATTCTTTATATTGGGACAATGAATATGAATAATTTTTTTTCAAATAATTTATATAACACTAAGATAAATAAAATATATAGTTAAATAGGTACTCTAGTTTCAGTATTGTCTCTATATGATCCATAAATACATTTTTCCTCAAGAACAATTTTTATTTTTTTGGGAAGAAATAATATAATTAATTTCTTCCAATATTATAGAATTCATTAGATAAAATAATTTTTTTTAAATAATATATGAAAAATTATCTTATAGTGAAATTTTGAGTAATTTATATAAATATTTATTTTTTGATGAATAATTAAAAACACCGATCTTTATTGAAATTTCCTTTTTCATTTAAAGCATTTTAAAAGTTTCATGTTGTATCAAAATGGTTTTGAAAGTATAATTTTTTCAATTATATATTTAATAATACAATATATATTATTGGAATAAATTTTATGTTAAATTTTTATATAAAAATGTTTTATACCCAGAATGTCTATGTGGCATGAGTGGCTCCTAAAAAATTTTATTAAAAAAGTAAAGTTTAGAAAAAAGTTACAAAGAGGCCTTGCAATGATAGGTGTGGAAATCACCATGAGAATCTTCTTTAACAGAACCAGAACATATTCTAGTAGAACAAAAGACTAACTTGAACTAATATCAATGATTACTCTCTTAGATATAGCATCAATAGATTGATTTTCCTCCCTATAGGCATGAGTGACATCAATAGAGATGATATCCATAAGATTAAGATAATCAATCTAGGACCTCAACTTATTCCATGGAACATTCCCAGATCATATTTTATGAATTTTTAATCTAATAGAAGAGTATGATTCCAACCATAAATCTTTCTTGCAATAATGAACAACATACCAAACTACCTTAATCATATACCAAAGATTGACTTTAATATCATAGGAAGTTCCAATAAAATAGAAGAAATAGACATTAAAGAGGCCTCGATATGTGAAAAAGATGCCACCAAAACCTGAGGGACATGTTGCACCTAATGATTCCCCATCAACATTGACTTTTAACACCTATATAAGTGGAGGTATCAATCTGATTAACTTGAAAACTAACAGATTTTTCACACTTCCATTAACCCAAAGTTATCCCAATATAACCCGATCAGAAAAATCATTGTGCATTTCCCAAGTTTTTATTTTAGAATAATCCATTATTGCATAATGAATGTTAGAGACACCGTTATAAAATAATGGCACATGATTATTGAACACAATATAATTCCTTGTGCACCAAGTATATGAAAAAACACTAACCACATAAGAAACAAATAGGGAGTAAATTTTTTCACTGCATGACATGCTACAAATGGATCTGAGAAGAAAATCGATAGTCTACCTATTGAATATACAATATAATAGATCCAAAAAACAAATCCATAGTTTGAGGGTTAAAGCACAACCTACAAACAAATGATGAATATATTCCTCATCACTCAGGAAGAAAAACACTTTGAAATAGTCTGTATTACTTTGCATTGTATGATGGATTGGGTTGGAAATGGTCTTTCTTGGTTTTCCTAAATAATAGAAAATATAAAGGTGAAATATAGTCCTTAGAAAATCTAGAAACCTAATATGGAAGATGATTTGAGGTGCCACATTGGGTCTTATAACAATACCTTGTAGTGAATCAACCATTGAGGTAAGGCATCTATAAAAGCATGTCATAGTCAGACAATACATATCTAGAAAACTCCTCAGTGAGTTATACATGTAGCAGGTCACTCAAATCAGTATTCACAATATCTTAGAAATATTGTAGTGTTTCAGGGATGCAATAATTTTAGAAGCAGTTGTAAAAGGATGAGATAATGAGGGAGTAATCTGACAGTTCAATGAATATTGTCTGCATACCATCCAATTCAAGCAACCCATAATCTCATAGTAGGCTTGTTTAATAGCATTTCAGACAGAGGAGGAGATAAAAGTCACATATCCATTATTCAATTTATCAAAAAATCTAGTGGTGAGAAATTCTAACGAGTATTTAGAGGTGAAAATAATTATCAATGTGAAATTTTTAATCAAAGTTTCATTGAATATCCTAGGATCATTAACACCCATAACACCTATATTTTCTGGCCTAACATAATAATTCTAGTAAAACATGACTACTTTTTTCTCTTTATTCGAAACAAACCATATAAAATTATGGATTAAACTTTGATCCTCCTTAATTAGGGCTCTAGGACATTTATAGAATGAGAATAAATAAAAAATATTGTGGTAATAACAGAGTTGACCAAGAAAAATCTACCTACATGAGACATTGTCTTCCCCTTCCATGTTTCCAGGTGATTACCAATCTTTAGACACATATTATCTATATGACATCTTTTCAACCTCCCAAAAAAGGGGCACTCTGAGATAAGTGAATGGAAAAGATCCTTTATTCCCACCAAAACTCAGGACCACTTTTTTCTACTTAGATTCACACACACTTTTCCAAAACATGATATAAGATTTCCCCTAGTTAATTACTTGAACCGTAATATCTTCACAAAGTGGAAAAATTCTCATAATGGACATAATAGTACCTCTATCCGCTTTCCCAAAAAGTAATATGTCATTAGTGCATAGAAAATATAAGGGAGCATAGAAATATCTTCTGATCTACATCCTCTAAAAAAGGACAACATTAACCAAATTATTTAGGCACCAATATAAATAATCCTCGGCTATGGAAAAGAGAATCCCAGATAAAGGATCCCGCTGACCAAACCCTATAGATCACTGAAAAACCCCTTATGGATAAATTAACAAGAATAGAAAGACTAGAACTTTGTTGGATACGTCGAATAAACCTAATAAATATCTATGAGAAACCAAGAATTTTCAAAATAGAAAAAATAAAGCCCTATTTTATTGTATCAAAAGATTTGTAAATACCAATCTTGAGGGCCATATTACTATCATTAAGTATTCTATTCTTAATGTTCAAACAATTAGTGGTTGTATAAATATAGTTCTTAATATTTCTTCCAGGGGAAAACCCGAACATATTTTAAGAGATAAATCCTTCAGCAACCTCACCCAAACTATGTACCATTATTTTTATAATGTCCTTTGATATAGAGTTTACAATAGCCACAAGACAAAAATCCTTTATGTCTAGAGAATTGTCTTTCAATGTAATTAAAACAATAAAGTTTTAATTAAATCCATAAGGCATTGATGAATGTGAAAATAATTATCTCACAACATTTATTATCTCAAGGTAAACAATATCTTCATATAAAATCAAGATTTTTTTTGTGAATCCATCAAGACTAGCAATATTGTCCATATTAATAGAAAAGATAACTACATGAATATAATTTAATCTTGGAGCCTTAACAAGACTTTGATTTTTAAATTCATCAATATAAGGATCAAGGATTTTGAACATTTTATTATCTTTATTGTCCCCATTTTATTGAGTATTGATCCTCAAAATAGCATGTCACGACATTCTAAATATCATTCTCAAAACTAAAAATATTCCCATAAATTTTATGAAAATTGAGAGTTTTCCTTTCTTTTTTATCTATATTCATACAGTGAAACAATAATTAGTTTCTATCACCTTCCTTTAGCCATATGATATTAAATTTTTTATTGGAACACCTCTATTTAAGAGTCATGAGGCTGTCCAATTTATAATAAGATTGTATCTCTTCCTGAGAAGGGACATCCTACAACATGTTACTTTTCTGTAAAAGCACCTAATGGGATTTTGCCTCCTTAATATCCATATAAAGATTAGAAAATGAATATATTATCTATGATTTAAGTCTAGCCTTCACATTATTCAACTTTCTATAAAAAATTTGCAAAGGACTACCCCCACAATTAACCCTCCAAGCATCTATTACAATTTCCCTACATCCTCACACAATAATCGACGCATTGTTAAACTTAAAAGGTAAGGGTTTAAATTTTTATTAACACCAAGATAAATAAAAATATGATTATAATTAGAGTGAAACAATGGGAGAGTGAGTCTTGAAAAATATACAACACCATTCCACTCATCCACCTATACAAAACACCTATCCAATTTACATGCCTGCTTCCTATTTAACGTATACCTACTCCAATTATAATTAGATCATGATGAAATAATTTCAACCAGGACACATTTTTCAATGAAAGAACAAAATTAATTGAACAAAATTATATATAAATTACTTACAGTTTTTTCATTAGGCCCTAAAAAACATTAAATTCACCAAGTAAAATCCAACTATTAACCATATACTCTAGGATTGAAGCATGATTCCTCTAAATATCTCCGTGTATTGTGTACAAATTGAAACCATAAACAAATGGAAAATAAATTGTTGTGGTATTGATGCTACAAGATATAGTCATAGACTAAAAATTCTTATGAAAGGACTTAATAATGACACTACCATGATTAAGAACCAACAAGGACATCGTGGAAGCATCAATGTTATTATGAGCAAAAAATGTGTATCCAAGGTAACTCCACTTGAAATCTATCTAATTCTCAAATTTAATTCATTGATTAGAAAGGCCAATAATAATAGTTTTTTGGTTATAATGAAGTACCTAAGGGTTTTAACCATGGGATAATTCCAAATCCCTTCGCAGTTCCAGAAGAGGACCTCCATTTCTTAGTAGATCTAAGCCTAATGTTGGGCCCATCATGAATGTGTGTCCTTCCTTTGTCAAAATTAAATAAGTCCATTACACGGTCACCCTTTACTACTACTGATTCACCAGAAGAGGATTCATCCAAAAGAGAATAATCCTTATCAACTTTAGTAGAAGATCCAGATTTCAAAGATTCATACCTTTTGACTAATTCAACCGGGATGTTAAAACTCTCAGGTAAATTTCTCTTCACCACACTAGAAGAAGGAGCCTCTAAAAAATCAACTTCTTCATTAATGTTATATGGATCATTCACATCACAAGATATTGTAGAAACAATAGAATCAACATGATCACTAACTTGTAATCTTATAGTAGAGGGAGAATGATCATATGGAGAGAAATCCTTATTATAAGAGGAAGTAACAACCATAGTGTTTCCCTTGACAGAGTTCTGCCTAAGTTCTAGACTAGTGTCAAGGCTAGCTACCTGCTTTGGTTATGAAGCATAGGGAGCATGATCAAATGTAGAGAATTCTTTATGATCAGAAGAAACCAAATTACTGATCTGGACAAAATTATGATCAAATTCCAAACTAGTGGAAAGGAAGGATACCTGCTATGGTGCGGAAACCATAATAAATTTAGGTTCTAAATCAGAAGGAGGGTGAACATCCTACTTTGGAAACATGCTGAACTAATTAGTGTGTGGGACATTCTAGTAAGAGGCAATACTATGACCATCATAAGTGATCTATACAAGATTCACATTCACACCAAAATTAAGAGTACTGGCTGTTGAAGCTGCAACAAAATTAGAGGAGTTCCCTATATTCAACTACTTAGCTAAGGGACCATAGGTATGCATATTCAGGATTTTTCCCTCATGAGAAGAAGTAAGATTCTCCTTGGATGGAAAATAATCGACAAAGAATTTAACATTATTTCTCTTACATCTATCATCATCATGTCCCCTAATCTTATAAAAAACACATAGCTTATTCCTAGTGAAATCAGAAATCATATGCCCAAAAATTTTATAGTTCACATTGAATATCAGTTTCCTTTCATATAGAATTTTTAGATTGGTAATTTTATCTTTATTGATAAGAACAACATCTTCAACATGAGTTGTAGACATTTAAACCTCAAATAGAATCCTTACATAATTACAAAAACATGGGTAATTAGTCATATCCAATCGACTGGGATTACCAAAAGAAGAGGCAATATCCCAAAGAATTTGTGGGTGCCAATACAACCAATTAAAATTGTAGACCCGAATCCAAAATAGATCATGTGTTTTCATTAAATTTCTAGGTTGAAAATTACGATCGAATTCATGAATACGAATAAAAACATGCTTAAATGAGACTAAATCTATACTCCAAGCGCATCATTTACAATCACACAAAGGAAAAATAATGTGATAAAATCCATAACACATTGCCATCATTTTACAATCATCAAATCCATAGATCATAGTGATATTATGAATTAGCTCATGAAATTTCTAGGGTTTCTCCCCTTTTGGGGTTAAGACACGTGTAATAATAATAATTTTTTGATGGTTCATACATTTTTCAATGAAAATTTGATTGGTTGTTACATGTGTTATCCTACCCTTGTTGATAATTCTTCTAAGGGGGGATTATAATCAAGGAAGTAAATATTACATGTAGATTTAACAATTTCTACAAAGTTCTTCTTTGATCTTGATCCTTCAGGTTCTGATCAGGTAGCACTATTTTTCACACATAGACGAAATAGATCCTTCCGACCAATATTGTCAGAATCATCCTCATTCGAATCATCTACCTATTAGTTCCCACGATCATCAATTTTCACCTGGTCACCCAATCTAGGGTTATAATTAATATTTATTTTTGCAAATCACTTCTGATCATGTTTTGTGGGTTTAATTTTAAATTAATTTCATCCACTTATTATAATTGAATTCGATAAAATAGATTCAATATTTATACCGATCATAATTAATATTTTGTATTATTATTAAGATAATTTATTTTCATGATGAATATTAAAAATTGTAAAAATATGTTACTGTGGAAAATATTAAAACGATTTTATGGGGGGGGGGGGTAAACAAAGAGATAAGGGTATATTTTACAATAAAAAATTTATAAATATTTTTAATTGAACATTTGTAGACCATATCATATACCACCATCGAATTTCTAGACAATTGGAAGCATTTATCTTCATAATAACTCTATTATATTTTTTTAATGAAATTCAAAGTATGTCCTCTCCCCCACTTAAAAAATGAAACCCTTCCTTTATATTCATTACACCACTTTGATCCATATATCTTTAAAAAACCCTATCTGATTGTCTTATTAACGTCCCTATCCATGAATTAGAAATTTTGGCCCTCATAAAATTCCATTAAAAGGTGTTGAGTCGAATGTTTCCTTAATACATTTTTCCTTCCTTTATGTTTTGGAAATAACAGAAACATTTCCTTAATAATACCTTCCATCATTAGAGAAGTTTATATGTAAGAACACCTAAATTATTACACATGATTTCTTTCATCTTGCAAGCTATTTTCTAGCAAAGTCAGACAATATTTTCCTTAATATTAAATAGCCGCTATAATTCTTATAGATAATACAATTTATCAAAGATCTTACACTTTATCAAAGATCTTACACTTTATTAAAGATCAAACACTTTCTGAAGATCTTACACTTTCTCAAAGATCTTTTACTTTCCAAAGATCTTACACATTTTCAAATATCTTACACTTTCTCAAGATCTTATACTTTCTTAAAGGTCTTACACTTTATCAAATATCATAAAATTTCTTAAAGATCTTACACTTTCTCAAGATCTTGCAATTTTTCAGAATCTTACACATTCTAAGAATTGTGAATCCAATTCTATCAAAATTGTGAATCCAATTCTCTTTAAAAACAGAATCTATTTCTATAAGAATTATGGATACAATTATCTTATAAATAAGAATATGATCCTCTCAGAAATTAGATACTAATTCTCTTTTTCTCAGAATCCATTTCTCAAAAAAAATCCGATCTGATTTTTATTGTTTCTTACATGTGATTTAATGTTACATCTTTATTATAGTTAATAAATTTCCTTAAAAATTCATTTTTCATAAACCTAATCTATTTTTAAATGTTTCTTATATTCTCCAAGATAATGTTTCTTAAATTCTAAATGATAGTTTTTCTTAAATTATACATGATAATGTTTCTTAAATTTTTCATGATAATGTTTATTACATCTTGCATGATAATGTTTCTTACATTATGTATGATAATGTTTCTTACTTTCTGTATGATAATATTTATTACATTCTGCATGGTAAAGTTTCTTACATTATAAATGATAATGTTTCTTACATTATGTATGATAATGTTTCTAACATTCTATATCATAATTTTTTTTACATCATGCATAACAATGTTTCTTACATTCTACATGATAATTTTTCTTACATTCTACATTATAATGTTTCTTAAATTCTACATGATAATGTTTTTTACATTCTTAATGGTAAATTTTCTTAAATTTTGTAAGATAATGTTTCTTACATTATGAATCATAATGTTTCTTACATTCTTCATGATAATGATTCTTACATGTTACCTGACAATGTTTCTTGTATTCTAATGTTTCTTACATGATAATTTTTCTTACATGAAATGGTTTCCTGCATGATAAAGTTTATTACATGATAATGTTTCTTACATGATTATGTTTCTTACTTGATAATGTTTCTTACATGATAAAATTTATTACATGACAATGTTTGATACATGATAAAGTTTCTTACATGATAATATTTCTTACATGATAATGTTTCTTACATGATAATTTTTATTCAACGATAATTTTTCTAAAATGATAAATTTTATTACATGATAATGTTACTAAAATCCCAGATAAATAAAAAATATAAAATTTTCATATTTATTAATATTTATAATTAAATATTAATTTTAATTTAAAGGGGTTTCTATGTTCAATGACGTACCTCATACGCAACAACAAGTTTCTTTGAAATCTTACACTGCACAATAACAATATAATATTATTATTTTAAATGGTAGTTAATGCCTAAATATTATATTGGTTAGAATGAATAGAACTAACTAAAATATGATTATTCATGTTTGTTAAATGTTTTTACATTTATCCAATAAAAGTTAGAGTCTTAAAATGTGAATGAATCTAATTTTAAGAATAATTTACTTTAAAATATTGATTTACAACCATTTAATGGAGAACCCTCTTAGAATTATGTTTTGGTCACTTTTGTATGTTATATTTGAAAAAACAAAACTCTTATTTAGAATCGGGACAATAAAATTTACTTTGGGTAATTTTTTGGTATTTTTCTGATTAAATTCATTTTTTAATGAAGAGTGAAAAATAATGTATTTTAATTAAAATATGATTTTCACTCTAATTTATTTATATGATTATATTATATTTTTAATTGGTTTTAAAGAATAATTAGATTTTATTTTTACCATTTAATCTAATGGTGGTCATTGAATTTAATTTTACTTTGAAATCAAAAATAAACAAGTGTCAATCTTTTGAAAGATATTGTTTCTTAAAAACAAGCTATCTGTTTTGAAAACGAGAATTAATTTTAAATTAATTAATGAAACTTCTATGTTTTGAATTTTTTAAAATAGAAATCATTTTTGAATTTAGAATATCAAATATATCTTAGGTTGAATTTTTGGTATTTTTTTGAAAAACATCAATTTTGGATGAATAGTGAAACCACTAAGTAGTAGTTAAAAAACTGACTTTTTCATTTAAATGAAATTTTAATTCTTCTATTAATTGAATTAATAAAATATGACATAAATGGTTGTTATTATTAAGTAAAATTTGGTTCAATAAGATGAAAATAAATTTTTGTGAATAGTAACTTTTGACTTTTATTTACCACGATTAGAGGTAAATTGGGTAATTCAAGGTAAAAAGAATATTATAAAAATAAAAAATTACCTTAAAACTTGTCCTAACATTATTGGATGAGTCATGGAAAACCATTGGAATTATTGGGTCGATTTTGGGACCCCATGGAGCCACTGGGGAGTGATAATGACACTTTAGATTAATTAAATTAAAATAAAGACAAAAATGACACAAACAAATATCTTTAGTAATGTAATTGTTACATGGGGTTATATAAGTTAAATTTTTGACTATAAATATTAAGTATAATGATAAAAATATTTCCCAAATCATCAGAGTTTTTTTATAATTTTTATACATCAAATAAATACAATTAATTATGACACACAAATGATGCAGTATTTACCTCATTGATAAATGATTTAAATAAATAAGATTATAACTATTAAAATAACATCCAAAACCTGTCCAATTCTTATTGGATAAATTTATTTAAACCATGAGTCATCCAATATTCATCTTTAATTGGTTTTTGACCTTTAGAAACCGAAAATCATTCTATAATAAAATAATATTTTCACACTTTCCTAAACAACTCCTCCCCTTCTTAAAAAAATCTCTCAATTCTAACCCATTCCTCACACTTATCAAGCCCCATGGGTCATAAAACCCATACACAAATAATATCTCAATATACCTCTCTTCATCCTATAAGCCTTAACTTAGGCATAAAGAACTTCAAGAAGTCCTTTTGGTTCCAACCAAAGGGAGTTACCCAAATTAAAGGTAACGATTTATCTTAAATTCTTTTTTTTCTTTTACTTCTCCAGCCTCATAAACTATTTTTATTCCTTTATTCTATAACATAACTATTATAATCAATATAATTGGTAGTTTTTATGATAAGGATTTGAACTACACTTACACACACCTTCATCTAATGGGTAAAGAACAAACTGTTTCTGTGGACGACGAACAACTGCCTCACGAAACGATGATTGTTCAAATATCTCAAACCACCTCTCATGGTGGCCATTATGATGGAACTATATTTATATATAATATATATTATATTTATATTTTATCTATTCTTCAGTATTTTTTATGTATAGAATACCACAATGGTTTCTATAGTGGGTAAAGATGATAATCTCATTTGAGGAAGTACGGATTACCGCCCCCACAAAGTGATATGACTCGTTCATGCCTTAGGTGGAACATATAAAGGGTAGAGTTAGTGAAATTATATATGATATTATACTGGAATCATAATATAATTTTTTATCATTAAGTTTCCATTCCATTAAAATAAAAAATTGAAATGGAAGTAGCGTTCATGCATACGTACGACTTACCGTCTCCATGAATGATGCATTTCATTTCTTACCTACAAATGTTATATACTATTATAAATACATATATATACCAGATATATATGATATATATGTTATATAAATCATTAATATCATTCTTTATATAATGAACTGTTGACCACATGAACAACTTGTAATTATAAGAAGTCCATTTTTTACTCAAGTACCAAATATCAACAAAATGACCATTATTAACTTAAATGATTACATAATGTTTATAACATGGTAATAAGTTATTAAAAAGGACTTATAAACATGAAAAATTTTCTTAACAAAGTATAAATTAACTTTAGTTTATAATTTAAGAGATTAAAGAATGAACGGGTCAAGTCGAACACGAGGTAATGAGTTTCTTATCTCACTTTTAATTTCGTGATATTTCCATTATTCGCCATTTATTTATTGAATGTGGTGTATTGTGTACTGAAATTTGATATATATTTTTGTCATTCATTTTATATTCATGGTATTATATGATTCAATTTATGTTTATTAAATTTTTTTCATACGACTTGTTTAATTACAATGTGGTAAGGGGTTTTCATCTCACTTCTTATTCTAGTGAGATTCGTGCTATATAGCCACTATTTTATTTTTTTTAGTGTATGTACTATCCATGATTGTATTAATTGTGTAATATAAATTAATTTATGGGTAATTAAATCTTCATTTTATGATCCTTCTTTCATATGGTGAATGTTTTATAAGTTACCAAATCATTAAGGGAACCTTTCACCCTACTCTTTTTTAAAGAATTATTTTGGTTATGTATTTTAATTTACATCTTCTAATGTTTAGATATGTTCTTATATATCCTTAATGTTGTAATATTTATGTCCCAGAGATGAGATACCCTTTTTTCTCTCATCAAATTATTTTTCTAAATATTAAAGTGATGCCGTTAGGTTGTCGAATTTCTGTAAGGGAACTTCTTAACCCAATTTCAATTCATTGGGTTAAACTTATACTTCTTGATTATGTCGTGTTATAAATATTTGTGAATGAAATATGATTGTTTCAAACTTAATATCCACTTATATTAAGTTTATTCTTATTTTTCCCACATAATTATTTAATTGATTTATCTTTAATCTAAGGATACCGTCTTTGTAAGGGACTTCTTCTAATTCTACTTTCATTAAGGCATATATTGTTTTATACATGACTTTCTTTCATACGATATATAAATAAGTTTGAATTTTCATTTCATTCAAATGGAATCTTTTTCTACAAAGCGTTTTACTAAACAAAAAAAAATAATGTTAAGTTTTCACATAAGTGGTGACAACGACCTTTCCACCGCCTTGATTATTATTTGATATTTGGATTCCTTAACAAGATGTAATATTTTTAAAAGGAAAATAAACATTATATACTCTTTAATGTATTTTGGAATTTTCAATGGTTTTGATAATGGATTTGTTATGTCAATATATTTAAGTGATATATTGTGATTGAAATGTGGAAATGTTTTCTTTCCTTTATATTTGTTGTATGTGTTATGATTTTATAATGGTACTTAGACATTTGACGGGTGGTTATTTGATAAACCAAATGAAAGGTGGCACCGTGATAAACTAGTACGGGTGGTTAGATTATAACCTCCAATGCATTAGGTATGGAATTCGGCCATATGGCTATTCTATTCAGTGAATATGTATGGAAGTCGATCATATGGTTATTCCATTTAAGTATGTTTATGTCCCAAGTTGCCTTAATATTTTTTGTGTTATTTATATGGGATTTATGGTAATATTTTGGTTACAAAAGGGTAAGCAATGATATTTTATTTAGTGAATAGTATTGACTATTTCATAAAGGTGAAAAGTATTACTTATGATAAACTATTCATGGTTTACTTATTGTCTTGGAAAAAACTAACAGTTTTCCTTTTTTTTTGTATCCCTCACTATGTTTTTTATTCTTATCCTACGTTTTTGAAATGTTTTTCACAGGACATAATGTGGAATGAGGTCAAGGATGGGATCACGGAAAAGTCTTGCTAACTAAAACATGGAACTAGACATGAATTTTTATCAAAATTTTTTATTTTGTGAAAAAAATATAAACTAGGTAGATGTGTCTACAAGTAATATTCAAGTTGTTATATATTTTTATGACCTAATTATCTAAAGATTTAAACCAGAAAATATCATCAATATGAATTATTAACTTAATTCAAGAATATGCAATGTTTAAGGCTGGGTCCTTACAGTTGGTATCAGAGGTCAGGTTAGATTACTTTAGAGGTTAGGGTGTAATTTAAGCATGAGCGACATAACCATAATGGTTATCATATTATAAAGAGTCATAGTTATTTTAGAGGTGAGAAATGGGTATTACATTTTGGGGTGAAAAATGAAAGGTATTAGATAACCTTTGAGGATAAATTATGTTATGGTTATTTTTGAGGAATTTTCCTATTTTTATGGAATGATATGAAATTGTATAGTTTTTGAAAAAGCATAACACGTAGACCATGTGACATCCCGTCGTGTTGGACAAGGCTCTGGGAATCAAAACCACAACCAAAGTGAGATTGTGATTTATCACCTACCACTGGACTAAGTGAAGTCCCTAGTTAGTATGAATAATTATTTTTAGTTGAATGATTTTATGGATTAAGAATAAGTTGAAATTCTATTTTATCAAATGGATATCCTTAGTATACAAAATTTATTGGGTGATTAAGTGATACAAGTTATTTTGGAAGATGTTCTCTCTTTTGGGAACACTATACGCTTAAGGAAAACATAATACTATGGGATCTCATTTGTGGAGTAATGGTTGAAATTTTATTTTGTAAGAATATATGAGTTTATTATGGGAATATGGTGATTTGGGTTATTTATTAAAATGATTAAATTATTATAGAGAATATGTGATTAGGTTAATTACACTTCAGTATAAGACTTTAAGAGAAGATGATGTTTTTAGAGATAAATGTTAAGATTTACTGTGGAAAACTATGTGATTTAAATCCTTTTGAGTTTTGGGTTTCAATTTTAGTTTTTATTATTTTGAGGAATTTTAAGGACAATTGTATATTGAATGGTATTTCTTGAATTTGGGGTACTTTTTTTTGGAATTTGGAGATTAAGAGTAGCATTTATTTTTATAAAGGATTACCCTTTTAGGGTTTATCTGATCTCTTACTAACCAATTTTGGTTTTGTTAAATATATAAAGATAGGGGAAATATATGGTTCATAATTTTTGGATCATGTTATTCTCTAAAACTTGATTTTTTCACTTTTGATGTGTCCTAGTCAACTTGAATACTCATATTTTTGACAAAAGAATAGTTTGTGGTAGAAATTTAATGAAGGATGAAAGTACAAATGACAAGTAAGTATGTGACCTTATGTTCTTATTCAATCTCATAAATAAATTCCTCAACTTTATAAAAAATAACTTAAAACAAAAACGTTGTCCGTTTAATTTTCCTACTGGGAAACTAATGACCGTTTAACCCATCATGAATTAGGGGTTTTATTGTTGTTAACCTTCTCCTAATCATGTTTTTAATCACTCTGCATCAAAACTTGACACTTAGTTTCTATTCCATATCCATGTTTTCATGGAATCATAGTATAGGTTATCCTGGGTGACCTTTTTACATATCTTTATTTCTTTTAAAGTGATAGTTTTATTTACACTTTTTCTGATGTGGGACTTTCAATGAAGTTTCCAAGCCCAATTTTAAAATTGCAAGGATGCAACTCCCAAAAGGGGGAAGGATGTAACATCCCAGATAAATAAATAATATAACATTTTAATATTTAATAAATTTTTTTAATTAAATATTCATTTTACTTTAAGGGGGTTGCTATGTTCGATGATGTGCCCGATACACAACAACAAGTTTCTTTGAAATCTTAAGTTATAAACAAACAATATATTATTATTATTTTTAATGGTAGTTAACGAATAGCCATTGTATTAGAGGGAATTAATAGAACTAACTATAGTATTACTATTCAGGTTTGTTAAATGTTTTTACATTTATCCAATAAAATTTAGAGGCTTACAATGTGAATGAATCTAATTTTAAGAAAAATTTACTTTAAAAGGTTGTTTTACCACCTTTTAATGGAGAACCCTATTTAAATCAAGTTTTGGTCACTATTATATTTTATATTTTACAAAATAAAATTTTTCTTTGGAATCAGGACATCAAAATTTAATTTGGGTATTTTTTGGTATTTTTCTAATAAAATTCCTTTTTTTAATGAAGAGTGAAAAATATTGGATTTTATTTCAAATATGCATTTTAATATAATTTATTTGTTTGGGTAAGTTATCTTTTTAATTGGTTTTAATCTGTTATTAGATTAATGTTTTACCATTTAATCCAATAAGGGTCATTAGAATTAATTTAAATTTGAAATTGGACATAAATAAGTGCCAATCTTTTGATAGATATTGTTTATTAAAAACACACTATTTGTTTTGACAACGGGAATGAATTTTAAATTAATTAATGAAACTTCTATGTTTTGAATTTTGTAAAATAGACCTCAATTTTGAATTCAGAATATCAAATATTGATTAGGATGAATTTTTTTAATTTTTCTGAAAAACATCAATTTTGGATGAATAGTGAAACCACGAAGTAGTAGTTCAAAAAATGAATTTTTCATTTAAATAAAATTTTACCACTTCTTTGAATTAAATTTAAAATATCCTACATACATGGTTGTTATTAGTAAGTAAAATGTGCTTTAATAAGATGAAAATAATTTTTGGTGAATAGCAACTTTTGACTTTTATTTACCGCGGTTAAAGGTAAATAGGGTAATTCAAGGTAAAAAGGATATTATAATAATACAAAATTACCTTAAAAATTGTCCTAACCTTATTGGATGAGACATGGCCGACCATTGGCATACTTAGGTCGATTTTAGGACCCCATGGAGCCACTTGGGAGTGATCATGATACTTTATATAGATTAATTTAAAGTAAAGACAAAAATGACACAAACAAATATCTTTTAGTAAAGTAATTTTTACATGAGATTAAATAAGTTATATTTTAAACTATAAATATTCATTTGAAATACGAAAATATTTCCTACATCATGATATTTTTTTATAATTTTTAGACATCAAATAAATAATATTAATTATGACACATAAATGATGCAGTATTTACCTCATTAATAAATGATTTATATAAACAAGATTATAAATATTAAAATAACATCCAAAATCTACCCAATTCTTATTGGATTAATTTATTTCGACCATGAGTCATATTATATTATTATTTAATTAGTTTTAGACCTTTAGAAACCGAAAATCATTATATAATAAAATATTATTTTCACACTTTCCTAAATATCCCCTCTTCCCCCTTATAAAAATCCCTCACATCTAAATCATTCCTCGCACTTCTGAAGCCCCTTGAATCATCCAAACACTGCCCAAATAAGATCTCATGATCCCTCTATTCCTCTTAGAATCCTTAACATTGGCATAAGGCACTTCAAGAAGTACTTTTGATTCAAACCAAAGGGAGTTACCTGAATTAAAGGTAACATTTTTTCTTAAATTCATTTCTTTTATTTTAATTCTCCAAGCCCCTAAAATCATCCTATTATTTTATTTTATAAAAAACCAGTATCCTAAATATACTAGGTTGTTTTTATGAGTAGGATTTGAACTTCACTTACACACACCTCTGTCTAATGTGTGAAGAACAAACTATTTATGTGGACGGCGTACTACTGCCTCACAAAAGGATGATTGTTCAAATATCTCCAACCACCTCTCATAGTATCCATTATAATGGAATTTTTTTATATATAATATATATATATATATATATATTATTTATATTGTTTATATTCTTTTTTATTTTTCATTTATAGAATAACTTTATGGTTTCTAGAGTGGGTAAATACGATAATCTCATTTGAGGAAGTGCAGACTACCACCCCCTCAAAGTTATACGAATCATTCATACCTTATTTGGAACGTATAAACGGTAGAGTTAATTAAATTATATATGATATTATACTAGAATTATAATATACTTATGTATCATTATGTTTCCATTCAATTACAATACAAAATATAAATGGAAGTAGCATTCATGCGTACGTACGACTTACCGTCTCCATGAACGGTGCATTTCATTTCTTATCTCCAAATGTTATGTACTATTATAATACATGTATATACTGGAAATATATGATATATATGATATATAAATCATGAATATAATTCTGGATATAATGAAATTTTGACCACATGAATAACTTGTAATTATAAGTCATCCATTTTTGACTCAAGTACCAAATATCGATAAAACGACCATTATTAACTTAAATGATTAGGTAATGTTTATAACACGGTAATAAGTGATTTAAAAGGATTGATAAACTTGAAAAATGTTCTTAATAAAGTATAAATTATCTTTAGATTATTTTTCAGGAGATTAAAGAATGAACGAGTCAAGTTGGACACAAGGTAAGGGGTTTCTTGTCTCACTTTTAATTCCATGAGACTTCCATTATTTGACACTTATTTATTGAATGTGGTTTATTTTGTACTTAAATTTGATATATATTATCATTATTCACTTTATATTAATGGTATTATGTGATTCAATTCGTGTTTATTAACTTTTGTTCATACGACTTGTTTGATTACAATGTGGTAAGGGGTTTTCATCTCACTTCTTATTCCTGTGAGATTTGTGCTAAATTGACACAATTTCCATTTGTGTGGGGTATGTACTACCCATGATTGTATTAATTGTGTAATATACAATAATTTACAAGGAATTATATTTTCATTTTATGATTCTTCTTTCATATGGGGAGTATTTCATAAGTTATCAAATCTTTAAGGAAACCTTTCACCCTCCACTTTTTTAAAGAATTATTTTGGTTATGTATTTTAATTTTTATCTTTTAATGTTGAGATATGTTCTTCTATATCATTAATGATGTAAATTTTATGTCCAAGTGATGAGATACCCTTTTTTCTCTCATCAAAGTAATTTACTGAATTTTATAGTGACATCGTTAGGCTGTCAAAACTCTGTAAGGGAACTTCTTAACCAAATTTCAATTCATTGGGTTAAACTTATACTTCTTGACTATGTCATGTTATAAATATTTGTGAAGTAAATCGGATTGTTTCACACTTAATATCCACTTATATTGAGTGTATTCGTATCTGTCACACATAATTTTGTAATTGATTTATCCTTAATCTAAGGATACCATCTTTGTAAGGGACTTCATCTCAATCTCATTTCATTGAGGCATATATTGTTTTATACACGTATTTATTTTATACACTTTATAAATAGCTTTGAATTTTTATTTCATTCAAAGGGAATCTTTTTCTACAAAGTGTTTTACTAAAAGACAAAAAATGTTAATTTTAAACGTAAGCGGTGACAATGACCCTTCCGCTGCTGTGAGTATTATTTGATCTTTGGCTTCCTTAACAAGACATAACGTTTTTAAAAGGAAAATATATATGATATAATCTTTTATGTATTTTGGTATTGAAAATGGTTTTGATAATGGTTTTGTTATGTTAATATATTTAAGTGATATATTTTGATTGAAATGTAGAAATGTTTTCTTTCCTTTATATTTGTTGTATGTGTTATGATTTTATAATGATAATTGGACATTTGATGGGTGGTTATGTTATAAACCAAATAACGGGTGGTTCCGTGATAAACTAGGATGGGTGGTCACATTATAACATCTAATGAATTGGGTATGGAAGTTGGCCGTATGGCTATTCCATTTAGTGAATATGTGTGGAAGTTGACTGTATGGTTATTACATTTAAGTATGTTTATGTACCAAGTTTCCTTTATATGTTATGTGTTCTTTATATGGATTTTATGGTAATATTTTGGTTACAAAAGGGTAAACAATGATATTTTATTTAGTGAAGAGTATTTACTACTTCATAAAGGTGAAAGGTATTACTTATGATAAAGTATTCATGGTTTACTTGTTATTTTGAAAAAAACTAACAGTTTTCATTTTTTGTGTATACCATACACAGATTTTTATACTCATCCCAAGTTTTTGAAATCTTTCTCACAGGACATAAAGTAGAATAGAGTCAAGGATGGGATCATGGAAAAGTCACGCTGTCTAAAACATGGAACTAGACATGACTCTTTTTTTAAGAATTTTTATTTTGTGAAAAAAATAGAAACCAGGTAGATGTGTCTACATGTAATATTGAAGTTGTTATGTATTTTTTATGACATAATTATCTAAATATCTAAACCTAATAATATCCTCAATGTGAATTATTAACTTAATTCAAGAATATACAATGTTTAAGGCTGGGTCCTTACAATGTTTCTAACAAACTTTGCATTATATATTTTTTTAAATATTTTACACGATTATGTTTCCCAGTTATGATAATGTTTCCCAAACATGATAATCTTTATAATATTTTTTTATATAAAAAAATGTCAATCAATCTGTTATAAAATAACCATTTCTAAATGTCACCTATATAGGTCCCTCCAAAAAATTCATGTAAATATGACCGTTGAAAGAGATTATGTATGTTGGATATTTTTCCTATAAATACCCATCCATTTAAACAAGTTGAGTGTTGTATTTTTCTAGAGAGCTGTTGATATCTGGAATGAAGTGATACTCTAGGAGAGCTCTACTCGATCTTCCTTTTTTAAATGATATGAAAAACTTGTTTAGTTGTGAATAACATCTTCAACCATCCTAGTGTGAATTTGATTATTGTAAATATCAATCGGGGGCTTCCGGGGACTGGAAGATAGAGGTACCAATTACTTTCTTAATCAAGGGATTGTGGGGAAAGTAAGACAGATATCGATCTTTGTATCGAGGGAATTCCCTGGTATGGGTAAGGAAAAATTTCTTGAATGATAAATCAAGGGACCTTTATCCAAGGTTTTTGGATACCCTTCTCTTTGGAAAATTTCTTACACTTGTTTACTTATTGTTGTTACATGTTTTATTTCTACTGCATTTTGTTAAAGTTAGAAAGTGTACGTTTATTACACTTTCTTAAACTTTTACTAATTGTGATTTAGATTCTATAAACTTTAAGGTAGAATATTTACTTAAGTAAACATGTTTATATTTCTTGGATCCACATTATGATATCCTAAGAAAGTAAGTTTCCCAGTTAAGAACTTATGAGGGTTTATGAATTCATATTGTTTAACTTTTTTAAACATAAATTTTAGTATGGTTAAAAATGAATGTTTTAAAACCTACAATTATCCCCCCTCCTGTAATTGTGAAATTTACATAAACATTTCTATCATAAAATTAGTATTAAATCAGGTCTTTGAAAGAATTATATATGCATATAAGTTTTCTTGCCCATCTTTTCTTGCTACACATTACATGTTAATGTTTTTATTAGGATTTTCATTATAAAATCTTTGTTTATAAAAATTTTCTAATAATAAGTTTTTTGGAAAATTATCTTTCTTAATAATGGATAGAATAAATATTTGATAAATAGAAGTCTAAAATCTTACAAAAAATCCAATCGTTGATGGGAATGACTATGAATACTGGAGAGGTATAATGAATAATTTTTTTTTATAAATACTAGAGTTGATAACTTCATCACGTTTACTGGAGACTATATGATTCATGACAAGGACTTCATAACTTTTACCAATAAAGAAATAAAAGAGTACCGACTTAAATTTATAGTATACAATACTTTATTATGGTTTATGACCAGAAATATCTATAGCCAAATTTCTTCATGTGAAGCTACTAATAGCATCTGGATGAAGTTAGAAGTTACATATTTTGGTATATCCAAGGTTATTGAAATAAAAAGAGCTATGTTAAGAGCTGTCAACCAGGGATTTTTATTTACCTAAGGGGAACCCATATGTGAATTCCAACAAAGATTCATGACTATTGTGAATAGTTTATAATCAATGTGATAAAAAGGCTTAGATAATGAAATTATTGTTGAAAAGATTGTTGATATCATGCCTAACGAGTGGGAATAAAAAATAATTGCTATTGATGAATTTAGGAAAGCTACAACAGTTACTCTTGATGAGATATTTGGGACTCTCATGCAACATGAGAATTGATTGAAGTGAGATGTTGATAATATTAAGAAGAAGAAAGAGAGTGTTTCTTTAACAATTAAATCAAATCAGATGAATGATAAGACTCATGAAAAAGTTTCTAAGACAAATAAGTATAAGAAAGTTTTTTTTCAGTCAGAATTAAGTGAATCTGAATAGTCATTGAATGAGTTATCCAATATTTCTTTAAGGATGGACATGATTATTGGTAAGAAGGAATTTCAGTTCATATATAAGAAGTAAATATAGAATAATAATGATTTTGAAGTCACATGTTATGAATGTAAGAAATCAGGACATACCAAACCATATTTTCCTAAGCTTAAAATAACAGACATGAAATATACACATTCAGAAAGGAATCAGAAACAAATATTACAAGACTAAAGGAAAGAATTTTTTAATGGATAATGATTCTTGGAGTGAAATTAGTAGATACTCATCTGATGAATCTTCAAATATTGAATCTTTTGGACATAAGAATATTGGTATAATTTCTAGATTACCTATTGAAAATAAATGTTTCATGGATAAGTTACATACAACATTGTCCTTAAAAAATATCTTTTTGAATGACAATTTTCATGATGAAAAGTATTATGAATCTTCAAATAAATATTTTTCCTCAGAAGAAGATAATTATTTACCTTATTTTGAAGAAGTATCTAGGTTTTCTAGGTTTATTGAAAATGGAAATAGCATGATTAATAATAAACTTGATAAGGAAAATTATAGAATCAACATTTTTACAAAATAATCATTAGATATTTCTAAAGATCATGATTAAAAATATTTTGAAGTTTTTTATATTTCAAAAAACCTTATGGAAGTAAATTTTGAGAATGATAAAGTTTCTAAGGCTCATGAAAATTTTACTTGTAAAAAAAAATTTAGAGAGAAACTCAAATTTTAAGACTAATTACTACAAGGATAAGAATTTTTTCATTAGAATAAAATATAATATATTTCCTTAAACAAAATTTTTTCAAACTTTACTTTTGGTAAGGAATGTTTTTATATAATGTATTCAAAACTTTTTCCTATAAGGAATAGTTCTAGGTTTGGTTATTCTCACTCAAAACTTGTTTTAGTCCCTATTATTTTGTACCTTAAAGTGCCCATTTTTTCACTAAGTGTCAAAGTAGTATAGATTGGGAGAAACAAATTTCTTTAAATAAATCCAATCCTTAGGTTCTCATAAATATTTCTTTTTGAAGCAAATGTGGATACCTAAGATTTTACTTTATAACAATTCTAGATCCAAACAAGTTTGGATTATGAAAGTCTAACTATTTTATTTTCAGGAAAACAAAGTAAGATCCATTAACAATACATGGTACATGACTAGTGGATGTTCCGATCACATGAATAGTAACAATTGTTTTAGATATTTTGAAAATGAAACGTGGAAGAGTAACTTTTGGAGATAATGATCATTGAGAAATTTTCGGTATAGGTATCTTTTATCTTCTTGGAAAATACTTAATTTCAAATGTTTTATTTGATAAAGGAGATATTATATTAGAATTTAACAGAACTCAAGAATAACTTGCAGTTATTTTTGCAAAATTGGTACATTTTGATAGATTTTAATATATTAAATAAAAGTTATAAATGATAAATATAAGGTAATATTTCATATCTATTTTTTGTTTAAAACAACTATTAATATTAAGATAATCCTTTTAATAGTGGGACTACATTTTTTTTCCTTAAACTAAATTTTTTGGAACCTTAACAAAAAAACTTGAACCTTAATAGAAATTTTTGAAATCTAAGATGTCTAATAAGATTCTTATCTAATACAAAATAATATTCTCACATATCTGAAAGGTATGTTTTCTTACTTTTTTATTTTTTATCTTACAATTATATTTGTTCGTATTTAAATTATATTTGAATAAAAACATCTATAGATTCATCTTTACTTAAATCTATTTTATTTCCTTAAAACCTCAAAATATTGGAATTTAATGGTTAAAGGTAATCAGAGATGAGTTGGTGGAGAAACTCAACTCTAAAGAATAATTATTTAAATGTAAGGAAAATAAGATTCAAACCCAGTAATAAAATATTGAGTATCTTGAGAAGAAGAATCAGGATCAAGAATTTATTTGGAAGAATTTTCCAAGATGATAATAAGGAGTTAAAGAAAATGAAAGCCTTAGTCATGAAATATATTCCAAATAAGGATTAATTCTTCTTGTAATATTATATTTTGTTGTATAAAAACCTTTTCAATTTTAAAATGTTGTTATCCACTGTTTGGTATTGTATGATTCCTAAATTTTTTAGGTTTCTTATACTTCCTTTCATTTATTTTTGAAAATCAAAAAGGGGGATAAGGAAGAAGATGTTATAAAAAGAATATAAATATAAGGAAGATATCATCTAAGTAAGGGGAACATTACGTAAAGATGTCATCCTTAAGAAAAAGGGGTAGTTTCTTCCTTAAGAAAAGATGTATATTTCTTAAAGTCAAGAATATGATCCTTATGAGGTTCAATAACCTAAGTTGGAGTTAGTATTTTTCACTATAAGTCATAAAAAAGGGGGAGATAAGTATTTCTTTTAAGATTCATTTATGAATTATTTTTGTCTTAATATTATTTTCAAAAATTGTTGTTTGTGCTTTCCAAAAAATTGGAATATTGTTGACTCAAAATTTTCCTTATGACTTTTTTCATTCCTCTAGGTTTTGAAAATCACAAACACATTTCCTTAATAATTCCTTACATCTTTAAGGAATTTTATAATCTAGAACGCCTAATGTTTTAATGTTGATTTCTAAGGTCTTTCATCCTATTTTCTATTGTAGTATAACCAACTTTTCCTTAATATTTAATAACCATTGTAATTCTTAAAGTTATTAAAATTTCTCAATGATATTACACATTCATAAAGATATTACACTTTCTCAATGTTCATACACTTTCTAAAGATATTACACTTTCTCAAATATCTTAATCTTTCTCAAGATCTTATAATTTCTTAAAGATCATACACTTTATCAATGATCTTACACATTCATAAAGATCTTACACATTCTCAATATGTTACACTTTATCAGAATCTTATACTTTCTCAGAGGTGTGAATCAGATTCTCTCAAAATTCTGAGTCCAATTATCCTAGAAAATTGACTCCAATTCTCTAAGAATTGTGACTTTGATTCTCTCAAAAATTAGAATATGATCCTCTCATAAATTAGACTATGATTCTCTCTTTCATAGAATTAGATTCTCAATAATTTTCAGATCTACATTTCATTGTTTTATACATGTGATCTAATGATAAAACATTCTTAATGTTATTAAATTTACTTATGAATTAATTTTTCTTAAAACTAACCCGTTTCTTAATGTTATTTAAATTCTGCATGATAATGTTTCTTACATTCTGTATGATAATGTTTCTTACATTCTGTATGATAATGTTTCTTACATTCTACATAATAATGGTTCTTACATCCTACACGATAATGTTTCTTACATGAGGCATGATAATGTTTCTTACATCATGCATGATAATGTTTCTTAAATTATTCATGATAATGTTTCTTACATTATGAATGTTAATGTTTCTTACATTCTGAATGATAATATTTCTTTCATGTTGAATGATTACGATTATTGCATTCTGCGTCATAATGCTTCTTATATCCTGCATGATAATGTTTCTTACATTATTTGTGATAATGTATCTTAGATTCTAAATGATAATGTTTCTTACATTATTCATGATAATGTTTCATACATTATGCATGATAATGTTTCTTACATTCTGTATGATACTGTTTCTTACGTTATGTATCATTATGTTTCTTAAATTCTTCATGATAATGTTTCTTACATGTTTCATGATAACGTTTATTATATTCTATTATTTTTTAGATGATATTGTTTCTTACATGATAAAGTTTCTTACATGATAATGTTTCTTACAGGATAATGTTTCTTACATGATAATGTTTCTTACATGATTTTGTTTCTTACATGATAATGTTTCTTACAATATAAAGTTTTTACATGATAATTTTTCTAACACACTTTTTATTATAATGTTTCTTAAATATTTTACATGATTATGTATCCTAGATATGATAATGTTTCCCAGACATGATAATTTTTATCATATTTTGTTACATAAAATGATGTCACTCAATCTGTTATAAAATGACTATTGATGAGTTCCACCAGTATAGGTCCGTTTGAAAATTTAGGGAAATATGAGTGTTTTAGGAGATTGTGACCATTGAAATTTTTTCTTATATATACCCATCCATTTGAATGAGTTGAGTGTTGGATTTTTTTTGAGATTTGTTGAACTCTAGAATGAAGTGATACTATATGAGATCTCTACACGATCTACCTTGTATGAATGCTATGAAAAACTTGTTTAGCTGTGAACAACTTGTTCAACATTCCTAGTGAAAATATTATTGTTTCTGATATCAATTAATGGATTCTCAGGATAAGAAGACATAGGTGCTGATTACATGCTTAATCGAGGGCTTATGGAGATAGAAAGAAAAATTCTGATCATCATATCGAGGATTACCTTGGTGTGGGTAAGAAAAACATTTTTTAATGAATAAATCAAGGGACCTTTATCCAAGGTTTTTGGATACCCTTTTCTTTGTGTTAAAATATTTCTTATACTTGGGTACTTGTTGTTGTTACAAGAATTATTTCTTCTACATTTTATTAATGATAAAAGGTATATCTTTCTTACAATTTTATATACTTTTACAAAAGTTTATTTACATACTATAAACTTTAAGGTAGAATCCTTCCTTAAGTAAACCTTTATAATTTTCATGGATCCACATTATCAGATCCCAATCAAGTTAGTTTCTTTGTTAAAAGCTTAATAGGGTTTGTGAATTCATATTATTTAAATTTTTTAACATAGATTTTCTTAAGGTTAAAAATGAAAGTTTTAAAACCTATAATTCCCCCCCTCTTTTAATTGAGAAATCTACATATACATTTTAATCCTACACAAGGGTCCTTAAAAAAGGATCTAAAGGAGGCCCATAGGATAAGAGATAATCATATGAATTGACCAATTTAAGTTTATTTCTTCTTTAAACTCTTATAAATCTTTGGTATTCAATATAAAATAATAAATTTAGTATCTTAAATATATTGAATCTTATTATTATTATGGAATAACATATATCTTTCCTCTACTTCATCAAACAGTAAGTGAAAGTATCACTTGATAGTATGTGTTGACTACCACCTCCATGTAGTGATGAAATTGATTTTACTTCACCATATTTCATGGATGTTTATTATTTTAGATTTTATGTTTATATATCATGGTTATAAAATAATTATTCTTCTGAAAAAATAATATCACATCTACCTTCTTACCTTCCAACCCATTGGAAAATGATATCATCACTCATGTGTATGTGTGGACTACTACCTCCATGAAGCTATGCAACTCAATTATTATTTATAATTTACATGGATTGTTATTAATATATATTAAATTAATATATATGGTATACATGATACAATAATTATTTTTTAATTGTTAATTATTATTTACTTCTCTTTTGTTCCATCTGTCGGAAAATGAAAATTGAATTTATACGTGCATATAGCCTATATTCTCTATAGATAGGGAAATTAAATTTTAAATATATAGCATTTATTGATGAATTTAAATATAAATAAAATGAATATATATTATATTTATATCATGAGTAAAATTTTTAAGATTATTGAACCACGATCAATGTATAAGGATCCAAACTATCAAAATGAAATTCCTCTAAAAAACGAAACAGTTAACACCTGGAAATGATGATTTTCATCAATTGTTATTGACTGGGAACTAAAATTTAGTAACAGGATCATATATAATATTATTAATATATAAATGAAACTATTAATGAATGTAAATTAATTAAAATTTATTATACATTTGGTTTCAACACTTCAAAAGAAAAGTGAAATCGAGGAAAGGGATTTTCTTCTCACATTTATTTCCATGAGACATGTGTCATATTCACCACACGTATCTTTTATATAGTTTTTATAATATAAATTAATTTATTTTATGATTCATCTCATTATTTGTTTGGTAATATAAATATCCATCTAATGTTATCTCTTTCATGGGTTTTTATTCAAATGTTTTCAAATTGATAAGGTATTTATGTTAAAATTTTATTGTTTTTCAGAATTTTTTGTGATTAAATTTATGAATATTAAATTGTATGAAAAATTACTCAAGAATGCATTGAAGTTTCTTCACATATGGTTATTCATATATATAAATTATTTTCATTTTAATTATATATTTAATAAATTAAAAAATTAATGGAATGTTGTAATGTAAATATGACTTTATTTCACTCTTAAGTTGAAAATCATTTTTCTTCCATATCCATGTATTCTAAAAATTATTCTAAGAATGATTTTTTTATTATATTATATTATTGTTTAATGTAATTTTTAACCATGATTTATTTTTTACAAAATTCTTTAAATTGAATATTCTTTTCATTTTCAAAATGATGTACTTTTGAATTTTAATTGAAAATGTGAATTGAATCGTTATAACATATACAAGATCAATATTATTTACCACTAACATGACCTCTAAATTAATTGAATATTCTTATAAAATCAGCCAAGGTTCATTTCAATTAATGTTTTTTCTATAATATTATGTAAATATTTATATTTAAATAAATTATTTCAAATTGAAAAGGGTATTTTCTCAAAAAATATTACAAGTAAAATTTTAGTGGAATTTTTATCCAAGATTAAATTATTTGATATTACATATTATTTACTGAGGATATTATCCAATTAAACCTTTATTTTTATTATTTTTGGATGGTTTATGATTTTTATGATGAGATTTCTATGAAGATCATTTATATTTCATGGGTTATGCTATGATGGAAAGTTGAAATTTTTAGGAAACCCATTTATTTTCCATTGGGTATGATAAATGATGAATAATTTATGATCTTGAGCTATCCATATAATAGATTATTATTATTTAATGGGTGAGTCTCAAAGTATGTAGCCCTCAAATTCATTGGGTAAAATAGATATCTCATGTGATAATAAGGACATGAATGTGAGTGAACCTAGTTTAGTAAGGGACTAATTAAAATTTTATTGACTTGAGTGTGAAACTTGACTATTAATAATATGGTATCCCAATCCAAAATTATAGACTTGTAAGTAATTCTGGACTAAGGAAATTATTTTCTATTATTATGTCTATTCCACAGACTTATGGATTATTCTACTATTATTCTATCATGTATAATGCTCATTGATTCCTTTATTATTCATGTATTGTAAACTTCCATGATTCATGCCATTATTTAGGAGTATGATCTATGATTTTCAAGGCATGGTTTTCAAATTTCATGCTTATGTTATCTTACCCTTATGGTTAGGTTATGATTAAGTGATCATGATATCTCCTTTTATAACTTTACTGAGCTTCTGAGATCACCCTATCTTTTTTTTTTCATTCCTCGGGTTATGAATAATGGTTTTAAGTCTGAAATGTCAACAAATGATGCTAGTTATAAAGAACATTATGGGATATGATGTAGGTATCTCATGAAAAAGGTTTATATATATATCCTTGTTTCGAAAGTCACAAGACCAATTCATTTTTTTTCATGGGTCACAGTGATATGTATTGAATATTAATATAATAAGATGTAATATCTATATATTTAAATAATGAGTCCATCTATATAATGTCCATGTGAATTTAGTCTAATTTATTTTCCCATGTGTGTTTCTCTTACTGTGACCTACTGTATTTGAAATAGTTACTCTAGGTTTTTGAAAATTTCCAAGAAGTTGGTGCTACCTTACGTTTATATGGGAATTGGGGTCATGAATATTTAGTTTAGTCATTATTGGATGACTTAATTTACATAGTTAAATATTTTTTTAGTCAAATAATCATTATGATTTTACACCCTTATTTCTCGGACCTACCTCTATTTGTGTTCCTCTTAAATTAGAGTAGTTAAAATATACCCTAAATGTATAATTTGGACTTCTAACATTATTTTACATAATATAACATTCTTAGGAGAACACTATTTAATTCAAAATATTATTGGATGTTATAACCCATCACCCGAGAGTAGGGACAATAATTATGGTGAGAGTTCAGCCCTACGTTATTAACTTTTCTGTTCTCTAGGAGTGTGAAGAAATTTTTCTGTAGAGTATACATAAAATAAAAATTTATATGTTCATTGCACATGTTATTAACCTAGTTATTACATTTTTTAAAATTATTTCGAACCAAATAATTTTTTGAATCATACATATTTATATTGGGATATAAATGATTTTACTATTTTCCAATAGGAGGCACCACACTATATTTTACATGATTATGGATTTGAGTTTGCACCTGCTGTAAAGACCTAGGAATTTCAAGGAAATTTTATTCTTAAATACTTTGTAATTTTATGAGTCTGTGGCTTCTGATGGGACTTGATTTCGAGGCCTGGTGTGCCCAGAATCAATTTTGGAAGTTTAGCTCGGGTACGTTCAATAAACGAATGAGCATGTTTTTCTATCTTTTGAATTGGTGCTCAGAACTAAAATCGGAGGGCACCGATGAACTCACAGTGTCGTTAATTTCTTAAGGGAACCTTTACTGCAGTTGCGTTTTATGCGGGTTGTAAATTATTAATTGGGGATTTAGTTTAAAATAAATAAAATTTTTAGAACAATTTTATTTATATATAAGGCGTTATATCCTACAAAGGGGAGTTAATAGTGGTACCCACAACCACCTAACTAACCATGTGTGGATATTTGTGAGGTGGGTCTCACCCGAGCCCCAACCATTCACCTCCCCCTAAACTCCTTAAACTCCCTTCAATTAATTAGCAACCCCATTAATTAATGTGACCTTTCCTCTCCCTCTTCCCCTCTTTAACTCTTGCCAACATACCTAAATTAATGAATGAAACCTCTTCATTTAATTAATTAAGTGTTTGAATGTTTGAATTTTAAATGGCATTTGTTAATAAAATAATAGGATTAACTTATTATTTTATTTTGGGGAGAGATTTCGTTGAGTGAAGGGAGAGAGCTCTTGAGAGAATAGTTTCATTCTTCGACGAATAATGGTGTTTCCTTCGATGAAGAACACCAGTTCCACAAAGAACGACGACGCCCCTTCCTTCATCTTCTCCACGACAAGTGAGGAGACGTCGCTTCCTCCTTGGGTGCAATCTGACGTCATCTTCTAAATACTCACCCCATGACACCGTCTTCCGTGATGACCGATGTATGACATCAATTATCAAGTTAGGGGATTTTATATATTTTCGTTTGTGTGATTATTCCCTCGAGCATGGGCGTTATTTTACGATAAACTATGGTTAGAGCCTCTAACGCGGAGGGCACGGGCTGACGAACAAGTTCGGACCCTTCGCTGATTGTTCGTTTGTGTGCGGATTGACGGGAAAAGATGAAATGGGACAACAATGATGGTTTGAAGCCTTCGAAGTAAAGTTCAGGACTCGAGATGACCATTGGCACAGACGGAAGCTAAAACGGACAACCGGAGCAACTCCAGTGGCCCGCAGAACCTCGTGGCGGCGCGGTGGCGCCGACGACCGGAGGCGGCGGTCAGCGGTGGCACCCCAGTGCAACGCTGGAGAAGATCCACCGTAGCAATAGCTGTGGATGCGACGCGGTGTATCCCACGACCACGCGGGATTCGGGACAATTGGCGGCGGTGCCAGCTGGCGCTGTCGGTTCCAAAAATAGAGGGGTGTCGCGTCTTTCCCCCCGCTCCACGTAACTGCTTGACCAGGCTGGCCGAGCCGCGACCGGCTGCGAACTAGGCCGCGACTAGCTAGGCCGGTCCATGCCCTACCGGGCCGGACTTGGATCTGGGTCGGGTCCACCCGATTCGGGCCGACCTAGGGTGGGTTGGGCCGGGTCGGACCGGGTCCAAACCCCCCTTTTTTGGACCGTTTTCGGTTAAACAGACATATCTTGAGCTACGGACCTCCGAACAACGCGTCATCAGTTGTGTAGGATTCCTTGGATTGAGGCGGTCATTCTAGTATATTACACTCAAGGGTTTGGAGAAGCTTAGGTGTGGACAAGTTGGTTCGAACCCAAAACTAACCAGGCCCTCCGAGCAGAAACACTTATAACTTAAGAACCAGACGTCCGATTGACGTGCCATCTACTTCATTAGATTCCTCTTGATGAGATGTTTTTTTGGCATACTCTATGTGGGATTATGATGATATTGGAGTATGTTTGGGTTGGTTTTAGCTTAAAACCAACTGGGCCCCTAGAACAGAAAAGTTAATAACTCACAGACCGGGAATCCGATTGACGCGTCGTCTGTTGCGTTGAGACCCCTATGATGAGGAGGTCTTTTGTGTTACTTCTAAATGCGAATTCGTGACACTTGGAAGTAACAAATAGTAACTCGTGGAGCAGAACCTCTCGGAGACGAGCGTACAGAGTGCAGAGACCTAGTAGCTATAGACCGGACGACTGCTTGACCGATTCGACTTAGAGTGATTTGATTAGCCTAGTGGACAGAGCACCCTATATTTGGCGGCAGAACCATGATGGACGGAGTGCCTGGTAATTCGCAGCAGACCCGCGGTACTCAACAGGAGGATTACCTCTGTAGGCTATTAGGGGGAGTGCCCGATATTTGGCGGCAGACCCACAGCGGACGGAGCGCCTCGTATTTGCCAGCAGACCCACGGTACACGACAGGAGGAATACCACAGCAGTCTAAGGTTAGTGAGTAGCACCTCAGAGTTGTGACAGGGCCATTGTAGTTGACAGAGGAGGAGTTCTCCAGCAGTTGTGGTCTCGATAATGAAAATCCTGGTTTGAGCTAAGTCAATGACCTTTTTGTTTTCCTCATGATTGCAATGGGTTAATTGGTAACTTAGGTATATGTATGGTAATATACCTAAGTAAAGGTTATTTGTTGAGATCTTTCTTTGTGGTTTACTCTTGTTGGATTTAGTGAGACCTCGAGGGTCTCGGGGTCCCTACTGAGTATTGTTATACTCACTACTGCACGGGCTATGCCCACACCTCGTTGTGTTGGATGCATACGACGGACATCACTGACGGAGACCAAGTGTACGAGGACTGGACGACACTTAGAGGTGGACCTCAAAACGAGTCGGTACTCGAAGGAGGACCTCACGAAGATTCGGTACCCATAGGAGGTTGACGGATGGGGGCGCTGAGGAGGCTATCTATACCTACCCTTTAGGTAAGATCCATGGTGGACGATCCAGGAGCTGCTTGTCACCTTCCAACTATTTTTTCTTTTACCTTGTACTTTATAGTTGGGCTTGTATTTCTGGCCCCTTACTTTCAGCACTACTTTTGTTTTCAGTTTTACTTAGTGTTTTCTTCCACTTGTACTCTGGGTGTGTGTGTGCGTGTTTATGTTTCATAAAGGCAATGACTTCACTTTTTATCGGGATTTACGCCTTTGGTGCTAGTCTCCAACCTATGGCCTATGGAAGGCGGGCTTGGGGTAGTCATGACATGGGCCCTGAGGATGGGTCGTGACAAATTGGTATCAAAGGAGTTGGTTCTACCGCAGAACTTAGGACTCTGATATTTTATTTCTGTGAAGAAATACTGTTAAGGGTACTAAGTGTGGTTTTCAGTCTAGGGAGTCTAGTGTTGGTGCGGGTGGCCGACGTATCCATACACCAGGACCCTGACTTCTGATTTCCGACTCAGTGCATGAAAACACTGATTGTGTCTGTGTTTTCAAAAGTTTCATTTAAATCAGCTCAAACCAGGTCAGCTCACCAGGTATAGTCTTTTGACCTTGTGGTATCTGTTTCTTTTAGAATGACTCCTTACAGATGACCTACTAGAGCCCTGAGAGTTGTACGTACTGACATTCCATAGAGAGACGAGGCCTCAGTACTGGGCTCTCATCCAGTTGAGGCACCAGCATAGGCACCAACGGTACTACCAACCGTTGGGCCACCGATGCCACCAACCCCAGCAGCAGGCGATGCACGCCGCTGGAGCGCGCTGCACAAGTTCCAGTTCCAGAGGCCACCCAGGTTCCCGGGAGAGATGGACCCATAGGCATCTGAGGATTGGATAGAGGCTGTGGTGAGATTCTTCAGGCTAGTAAGGACGCTAGCAGACTTTATGGTGATCTTTGCTGCTAGCCTCCTTTAGGCAATAGCAGGCAGATGGTGTAGCTTGATGCTCTAGATGCATGACAAGGAAACAATTCTATGGGAAGACTTCGAGAGCCTGTTCCGAGAAGAGTTTGTACCATCCACCCTTTGAGCGGTGTGTATATAGGAGAAACTGCATCTTCAGCAGGGTAGCATGATGGTGGCACAGTACATAGCGAGGTTCACTGACCTCTCGCGCTACTCCACTGATATGGTACATGAACCATTCTTCAGGGCTCAGACCTTTGAGCAGGGACTTAGGCAATAGATTAGAGCTTCTATTTTCTCCCACAACATCCTGATGCAGACGAGTGTGTTGGAGCGAGCCCTTCTAGTGGAGAGTTTCCTTTCTGAGCAGTCTCTAGTAGTGGGACCCACCACTAGTCGACTTGCAGTGGAGTCTTCTACAGCTGACAGTAGACAGACGACACAGGGGTCCAAGAAGACTAGACCCATCGGTGGCTGACTGCACGACTCAGGTTCAGTTGTGTGGGGCAACCAGAGTGGAGACAGAGCCAGTCGTGCCAGGAGTGGGTAGTGTTACTCCTGCGGCGGGCTTTGTCACATGGCACATGACTATCCGACCCGCCGTACAGACGATCAACAGATAGATGAAGGACCTCCCAGGCAGAGGAAGAGGTTCGATCAAAGAGGAATGCAATGAGCAGGCGACCGTGGCAGAGGAGCTGGCCATGCAGCTGGTGGTGGGTGACGCTTCAAGGTGTTTCCACCACGACCACCAGAAGGACCACCCCGACCACATGGAACATGTGGACATGGGAGAGCATAGTTTTAGGAAGCTGAAGCATACGACTATGGAGCTTCGGATGTAGGTGTACAAGAGTGGGACTAGTTCCATGCATGGATGCCTTTGTTCTCAGTGCTTCTATTTTCCATGTTGTTGTTGTTTGTGGTTGTTGTGTGTCTTTATACTTGAGCTGCAGAAATAAAAGACACTTTTCTTTGTGAAGTTTACTTTCCTATCCTTTTTGGCTGATACTAAGTGGTTCTGGTTAAAAATATTGACTTGATCCTCACTTGTGAGATTCCTACTAGAGGAGACCCAGTAACCACGCACTGATGCCGACAGTGTGACTCAACCCTTGGAGGCAAGAGTAATATTTGGATATCTTAGTAGTAGTGTCGAGGCCTTACAACGTCATTCAAGACATGAATTGTACCATTCATGTCAGGATTGACTGTATTAGGCAATGAACGTGGTTCGTCCAGGGGATGAGACCATATTTATCTTTTCGGCAGAGGATAAATCTTAGCAGCTGTTGTAGAACTTAGATGAAGAAGGGTGGAGATGAGTTCTTACAATTGGCTAGTCTCACCATTGTTCTTTGAGAGAATGGTTTACAGTTTATTCTAATCTCAACAGTCTCAGGTGTATCTTCTCTTAGAAAGACCTGAACTTGAGACAACAACGATGGCTTGAATTCCTCCAGGACTATGACTTCGAGAGAGTTTATACTATTGGGGGGGGGACCATTTTAGTAGATGCTCTTAGTAGGAGATTGGGCATTCAGCTGTTAGGAGTGATGAGATAGCAGCTTTTCGCATTTCAGATATCCTTTGTGGTTAGTGATAGAGTCAGCACCTGTAGAACCAGAGATGGTTCAGGCTATGATGGAGAGGGTTCAGATCATCCTGGAGCGGATGAAGACTGCATAGAGTAGACAAAAGTTCTATGCTGATAGGATACGGTGATCACTAGAGTTCGAGGGTGGTGACCATGTTTTCCTATGGGTCTCACCTAGATGAGGTCTACGGAGTTTTGGCTGGGGAGGCAAGTTATCTCCTTGATTCTTCGGACCTTTCCAGGTCCTCATCAGAGTAGGCGACATGGCTTACCACTTGGCCCTTCCACCTCAGATGCACTAGGTGCATGACTTCCTCCACGTATCTCATCTGAGGAGATATGTGATCAACCCATTCCACAACATTGACCATAGAAAGATAGATATCGATGATGGGGCAACTTTCACAGAGGTTCCAGTAGATATTTTGGATCGATAGGAATGGGTCCTATGAGGACGGTCAATTCTTCTAGTGCGCTTTTTCTAGCATGACGAGAACCTCCAGGAGGGAACATGGGAGCGGGAGGCTCAGATGCGTGCTCGGTACCCCCTTTGTTTCCCTAGTGTGTGTTGTAGCTTTAGGGGGACGTAAATCCCTGAGGTGGGAGTAATGTAAAGACCCAGAAAAGTCAAGGAAATGTTTTTCTTAAATACTTTGGAATATTACAACTCTATAGCTTCTGTTGGAACTTGATTCCGAGGACCGGTGTGCCCAGAATAAATTTCCAAAGTTTAGCTCGAGTACGTTCAGTAAACAAATGAGTGGTGTTTTCTATCTTTTGAACCGGTGCTCGAAACTGAAATTCGAGGGCACCGATGAACTCTCAATGCCCGTAATTTCTTAAGGGGACCTTTATCGCAGTTGCGTTTTATGCGGGTTGTAAAATATTAATTGGGGATTTAGTTTAAAATAAATAACATTGTTAGAACAATTTTATTTATATCTAAGGGGGTTATATCCTACAAAGGGGAGTTAATAGTGGGACCCACAACCACCTAACTACCCATGTGTGGATATTTGTGAGGTGGGTCCCACCCAAGCCCCAACCTTTCAACTCCCCCAAAACTCGTTAAACTCCCTTCAATTAATTGGAAACCCCCTTAATTAATGTGACCTTTCCTCTCCCTCTTCCCCTCTTTAACTCTTGCCAACCTTAATTATTGAATGGAACCTCTTCATTTAATTAATTAAGTGTTTGAATGTTTTAATTTTAAATGGAAAATATTAATAAAATAATAGGAGTAGCTTATTATTTTATTTTTGGGGGATATTTTTTTGTTTAAAAAGAGAGATCTCTTGAGAGAATAGTTTCCTTCTCTGATGAAGAATGACGTTTCCTTCGATGAAGAACCCTGGTTCCACGATGAAAGACACTGGGCGTCTGATTGACATGCCGTCTATTGTGTTGAGACCCCTATGACGAGGTGGTCCTTTGTGTTACTTCTATGTGAGACTTCGTGACACTTGGAAGTAATTACTAGTAGCTTGTGGAGTGGACCCCCCCCCCCCCCCCGAAGACGAGCGTACGGAGTGCGGAGACCTTGTAGTTGTACACCTGACGACTGCTTGACCGATTCGACTCAGAGTGATTTGATTAGCCCTGTGGACGGAGTGCCCAGTATTTGGTGGCAGACCCACGGCGGACAGAGTACCTGGTATTTTCCAGCCGACCCGTGGTACTTGACAAGAGGAGTATATCTGTAGACTATTAGGGGGAGTGCCTGGAATTTGGCGGCAATCCCACAGTAGACAGAGCGCCTGATATTTGGCAGAAGACACATGATACTCGACAGGAGGAGTACCTCAGCAGTTTAAGGTTAGTGAGTAGCATCTCAGAGTCGTGATAGGGCCACTGTACTCGACAGAGGAGGAGTTCTCCAACAATTTTGGTTTCGATAATGAAAATCCTGGTTTGAGCTGAGTCAATGACCTTTGTGTTTTCCTCATGATTGAGATGGGTTACTTGATAACATAGGTATATGTATGGGTATATACCTAAGTAAAGGTTATCTGTTGAGATCTTTATTTTTGGTTTATTCTTTTAGATTTAGTGAGTCCTCGAGGGTCTCGGGGTCCCTACTGAGTATCGTTATACTCACCCCTACACGGGCTATGCCCGCACCTCATTGTGTTGGATGCATACGATGGACAACACTGATGGAGACCAAGTGTACGAGGACTGGATGACACTTGGAGGTGGACCTCACAATGAGTCGGTACCCAGAGGAGGTTGACAGACGAGGGCGCTGAGGAGGATATCTATACCTACCCTTCAGGTAGGATCCGTGGTGGATGATCCAGGAGCTGCTTGTCACCATTTAGCTATTTTGTCTTTTACCTTGTACTTTACAGTTGGGCTTGTATTTCTGGACCCCTACGTTTAGAACTACTTTTGTTTTTAGTTTTACTTTGTGTTTTCTTCTGCTTGTACTATGGGTGTGTGTGTGTGTGTTTACGTTTCATAAAGGCAATGCCCTCCTTTTTTATCGGGATTTACACCTTTGGTGGTAGTCGCCAGCCCCTGGCCTTTGGAAGGCGGGCTTGGGGTAGTCACGGAACGGGCCCTGAGGACGGGTCATGACACCTGCAATGGTTTGAGAGTGAAAAAAATATTTTTTTCTTTTGTTTAATTCTTTTCTTTTGTTGATTACATTGGTATAGATTTGGTTTTGGTACATCGAATGGAATTTTACATTAATTATGATATTATAACTTACTCTTGAACCCCTCCAAGATACCTTTATTGGAAGTGTGTTGTTCCCAAATAGAAATATATATTTTCCACACATATTTCCAACAATTTTACCTATAGGAGTCCCATATAGAAATAATAATTTATTATTTTTAAAATGAAAATAAAATCCATGAATATCTCATTTTTAAATTTTATATAGTTAGATAGGTCTTAAGAACTTCTCTTCCTCCACATTTGACTAAATTAGTATGTGAATTTTTTTTATATATCTTCAAAAATTTTAATATATTTGAATGTCATATTGTTATACAAGAACGATACATATTTATTCATAGCCTAAATAAAAAATAAATTTTCTTTCTACTCCCAATTTATCTCCTATTACTAACATAGGTCAATGCTTGGATATAAAGTTGGTAAGATTCTTTTCTAGATCACTTGTTCCATTGAACATAGAGAAATTAATGTTCTCAATACTAGGAGGAGGATGGGTTAACTCTTCCCACTCAGGATATGTGTTTATTTTTATATAAAATAGTTCACACTATCCTTCCATTGAATCCATTTAGGTAGCATGTGATTCAATAAATTTTTATGAAACTATTTCTTGAGTTTACATTTAATATGGAATATTTATCTATTCTTGAAATTTTTGGATTATTTAAACAGGTGTTTGTTGGCTCTATTGAGCTAACCTCAGTTAAATATTTTTATAAAAGTAGTTGGTGATTCCCCAATAGAAGAATGTATCGATTAATAATTTAAGCTGAAATCAGACTAACCAATTGATATGATTTGAAGATAATTTGATAGATTGACTATAAAAATGTGTGTCGAGTAATATCCTCATATTGAGGAGGTCCTGTCATGGGAGGCATGATTACTTCATCCTGAATGATGTAATTATAAAAAATGATTAGTAAGATTAATACAATGTTGATGTGCTTCAATTTATTTATTTCATTCTCATAGTAGTATATTTTATCCTCTAGAGAGAAGACCCCAACATTCTTGGAAGTAGGGTGGGATATTTATATAGCGACGCCATTTCTAATTCCATTTGTAGTAACTTTTTGAGTTGGTTATCCATTAATGTAGGTAAGATATTAAAAAACACGGGGTTTCTTTTCGTGTCATTTGTGTACACCATCTATTCACATTTCTTTTCAAAATCTATTTTTGACATATTAACTTTACTGTAATTTTATTTATCATGATAGTCATGACATAAAAAATTTCTGAGGTTCACATCAATGAAATTTACTAATGAAAATCTCGTAGTGGGTACCAAGTCATCATTTGTCTTCATGAATTGTGGAGAATCATAATATTTATGGAATCCCTTTTAGGTTAAGTAAAAATAAACTATTTATCTCACTTTACTGGAAGATATTCTAATATTAAATCTTCTATAAGGCTTCAATTTATCATTGTAATGTCACCATTTAGATGAGGTAGAATATTACACTTTCATAGTGATCCTATGTGAATCCCCCATTACATAAAATAAATTTGATCCAAATGGGGATGTAAAATTAGGGATCATCATTAGAACAAATTAATATGGTATTTCTAATGGGGCTATCCCAAAAAATTGTAACAACAATATCCTTGATTTTGGTAAAATTCCCTCGAACCTGTTGTGTGTGGTTAGTTATTTGTTTTTGTCGTTTTTATTATATATCATCATATAATGATGGTACTGACGGTGTAGGAGGAGGTACAAATGTCCCCAAACTTGTGTAATGGGGTTACATTTTTGTTAACACAACTACCATCACAAACATTTTTACTTTCAATGTTTATATTATAGTGTGTTTTTGTTGTAGTGTGTTTTATAGCTCTAATAGAGAAGTATATAATGTTGAGAAAAAGTTTGGATTAGAAGGCCATTCATATCAAATATATTCCAAATATTTAACTTTTTAGATGTTATTGTATAAGTATTATTAGGATAGGTTTAGAGAAGGATGGATGGGAAATATAGAGAAGAAATGGTTTGAGAGGGATGATATTGATGACTTTAAGATTATCTTAAAAGGTTTCTTGTAAAAGGAAGAATTGTGCCACATCATTTTAACCACGTGTTGGTTATCTCACTATAGAAAAATATGAATAATTTAAATATGGGTATATACCATGAAATGTTGATGGGGAAATTTCATTGGAATGAAATATAATTTCATCAAAACATATATGAGATGTCCCAGTTACCAGAAGAATTCAACATATATATATAAATCATATATTCCCATGATCAACACATAATTCATCCCTTCATAATCCACATACATTCCAAAAAAACCATCAACCATTGTAATGAATTTTTCTATAAATAAAAACCTTGTTATATTTATTTTACAAATATTTAGGAGACAATAATATTGCTAAAATATCTACTCATGCTAGTCTTTCAATCATGCCTTAAGAACCATCACATATATTTTTCAATCATACATCCAAGGGTAATAACCCAAAAGAGTGGGTAATTACATTTACCAATGTTTTGAAACACCAATAAAAATTCCCCATAGTTTATTAAATCTATGATGATGGTATATTACCTGTAAATCCAATTAAGTACTGCTCATCTAAAGGCTTCCACAGGGATCCCCTATTACTGGAGTAAATCCAAAACCATATCTGATATCATGACGAATTATTTCACCCTAATACAACTAGAGTGAAGTTTCTCCCATGTATCATTATGTAGAAGCATATTCTAAACTCCTACTAGGGAGAACCACCATATTTTCCCTCACTATATCAAACCACCTTTTTCACCCTCATGGAAACTAATCCTCTTGATCACAGTCACTTGGGAGAACCACCTTTTAACACAGTCATTCTAGAGAAAACCCAAAATCTCCCTATTATCAGTAGGGAATTTCCATATTCATCCCATATACTGGGATAACTATCTTATTTCCTCTTATAATTAGTTATAATATATCCCTAATCTCACGAATAGAGTATGAATTCACCCATGAATCATATATGAGTGTCCAAATATAAAGGAATCTTGATAATCCACCTAACGTACTTGATTAGACCACCATGAAATCTAGATTTCCCTTACTTTGATCATGTAAACCATTGATTAAATGTGTATCTTACTTATCACCCCTTAATTATATATCCCATAGTGAATTTTAAGTCGTATACTCCTTTTAAATAGAGGTTCCCCATCATAGGTACATCAGTAAGACCATCCCGACTCATGGAACCTTATTCATAGGATGTTGGATTTAATTTGATAGTGTAAGTCACTTTATGGATTCCCGAGTCCTCTCATAAATGGAGGAAAAATTGTTGGTGTAAGTTATACCACTACCCTTCTAGTCTCCTTATTAATAGTTATCCACTTTCATCATTACGTACCAACCAATATGTAGGTATATAGGAGGATAAGGTTTTTTATCAAGTGTAATTCTTTATAAGTATCATTCCTATTCCCAACCAATGTGTTTTCTAAATGTGTAATCCCTAATGCATTTACCTAATTGGGGAATATTCCCTATAATCCATATTCTATAAAAGGTACATTTTCTTCAAAAACCTTTACCATAGGATCATCAAATTCATCTTCTAGACATGATTATCCGTTTTCAAACAATTCATGATGTCGATTTCGCCACAACAATATGCTAATCTATGTGGCCAACATTCTTGTCACACAATGAGAAATTGAACAAAAAAATCCTTACCATATAATGTCAAAACACATGATATGGTCTTTTTATTTGAACTTAAAATGTGTCACAAAAACCATTTAAGATTTTATTCCTATCAAAAAATATAGGGTATGTCTCTCAAAGGACCAAATCCAACATCATCTTTCATATCAATGTTTTTTGGGATTATAATCCCCAAAAAATTGAATTTACTCTATACCAGGGCCATATTCCATGTGCATAATCCTAACTTGGACATAATATATGTGAAACCATAACCCAACTCGGATACCAAATTATCTCTAGGTATCACTACATTTCTTTCATTTGGTTATATCCATGATGAAATCATATAAAATATAGTAGGTCATAGTCATGCTAGACAAATCAAACCTCATTCTTCACAATGAAATATTACTTATGAAACCAACAAATCCTCATTAGGATAAATTCCATTTTATGTTAATTAGAAAGGGTTATTTATTCACAATCACCTTTTTTTGTGGGAATCATTCACCAACAAGTCAACTCTGTATGAATTTATACTACTTGGGAAATGTCCTTATCACACAACATTTAACTGGTACATTGTTAATCACATGAAAACATCATAAATATTGTTTTATAATTACTACAACAAAGATATGTTGCAACCCATTCTAATGGGTCTAATCCAAAAACCATAAGCACCATCCACCTCCTTAGATGATGATAAAATCTACAACACCCCGTTATGTGTAATTAAACTAGCATCACTATGAATTAATAAAATAATATAGAGAAACACTGATACATGCATATGGTACCATCAATGGAGAACCTATAATACATATAGAAAATTTAATTATTTTTATAACACTGATAGGTACATTCATTCATGTCAAAATATGATAAGGACCAACCATTGATTATAGGGAAACTAGTCCTGTTCTAGGATTTGGGAGGGAATCATGAATATGATATAATTTCATAAGAGAGTCCATGAATACGTAAGAGTTTCCTAAAATGGTGTGACAGGCTTGACCACCCATTGTAACACACTTATAATTTAATTTAAGATGATAATAATCTCGATATCTTTCTTAATAGAAAAAACTAAAATTTAAGTGGATTGAATTGTATTATTAAAATATTATAATTTAAATGTGACATTGCCATTGAATTATAATTTAATAAATATAATTTACTTTATTAAAAAAATATATGTATAGTATTCTTACTAAATACAAATATATTTAACAATCTTTGTGAAATAAGCGTTTATTTTTAGTGAAGTCGTGTAATTCTTTAAAAATATATTATCATCAAAAATGATTTTTATTATATTTTTTATGTGGAAATTATAATTAATTTTTACCAAATTTAAAACATTTTTTTTAAAAATTACCTTCATTTTTTAAATCACAATATCAAAATTATATTATTTTTAAATTTTTGGATTCTTCTAAAAATACTGATTTTTTAGTGAATAATGAATGATACTGGTTTTTTTATAAAAATTTATTTTCTATTAATTTAAAAGTATGATTATGAATTGAATTTGAGATTAATTTAACATAATTATTATTTATATAGATATAATATAATTAATTACATAGTAATTAACATGATAACTGGTTTTAGAATATGTTTATTTTTGTGATTATAAACCTATAGTTTTTTTCAAAATTTATTACATTTTACACATTTGTTTTAAAATTTATTTTTGGAAAATTGGGGAATTTAATCATTCAAAACTGTTTTCATATTTGGAATAATTATTTTCAAAATTGAGAATTATGTAATTTTTATTTTTGGTCATTATGAATAGTAAACTTAGTAAATATCATCACCTTGGTAAGGTTAATTTGAGAAATTATGGTTAAAGAAAATATAATAAAGAATAAAAAATATACAAAAATTGTTTTTAATATATTTTATGAGTGGGGTTTGACCATCCTCATAAAATATTTGAATTTATAGAAACATTATGCCATTTTTCTTCAAAAATTACTTATATATTATTTTTATTAAATATAAAGTCAAAAATGTCACTATATTATATTTATTATCTAGAAAACTATTTTATAGGGATAAAAAATTTAATTTGGTTATATTTTTTTATTTTAATGATAAACTATTTATTATCTTGTTAATTTATTCATTATTTTTTATGAAATAATTACATAAAATACTTAGGCAACACCGATTTAGTGGTTGTACAAGCAGTTGAAATATCAAGTAAATAAATTTCAAAACTCTACAAGTAATATTATTTGGGTGAGGTAAATAATTCCATGAATTTTTAGATAAATATGAAAAATTATAAAAGTGAAAAATGTTAATATTCAAATTCTATCACTATGATGTTTTTTTCAATGTCAAATTATTTTAATAGTTCTTAAAATGATATTAATTGAATTTATGTAAAAGAATATATTATTAAATTATTTACAGAAATTAAAATTCATTTAATAGAAAAATTTGGATGGTAAATTGTCTCAAATGAAATCCATTTCTTATTTATGATCTAATTATCACATTACAAGTAAAATTATGACCCTTTAATAAAAAAATGTTATTACCGTAGTTATTGTTTAAATTGTTTAACTAATGGGTTAATCCAAAATATATGGTCTTAAATGATATCAAAACATGAAAAACATTATTGGGTAATTATATTATGTAAATAAAATCTATATAATTTAGTATATGTAATTTTGGAACAATTTTACATGAGTTATACACATATTACATTATAATTTTTCATGTGTTTCAAAAAATGACTTTAATGATATTTTAAAATAAAAAATATTTTATTAAAATGATTGAATTCATAAAAACAATATTTTAAAAAAATTGAATTATCTTTGTCTTAAATATAAAGCATGGTCCATTTATTGGTCACTTTTATTTTTACAGTGATATTCTTGACCCTTATAGAGTGAAAAACATTCATATTGTAGTAATTCTCATAATGTTTAACCTGAAGTTAAAACAATGAGATAAGGGTGAAAAAATCACTTAAATATATCCAAATTTTTTATATTAGGTAATTTATACTCATCCTCACCTTATATTATAAATATATTAATTTGGATCCACTTTAACTTGAAAATTAATTTTTAATTATTTAATTCTTTAAGTAATTCTAAGAGCACACGTCCCCTTATTTTCAAAAGGGTACCTCTTATCCTATCTTTCTCACAATGTTTGAGCCATATATATTGATAGAAAAATTCCAAATTCAGTTACAAAATTCCCTATCCATGAATTAGAGGTTATGGTATTCATAAAAGACCATTCCAAGGGTCTTTAAGAATGGATCTAAAGGAAATACACAAAAGAAGATGTAATTTCCTTTACCGACTATTCCAAATTTATATCTCATTGTACATCCTATAAATCCATTGTACCCATAATAAAATAATAAATCCATTATAATAAATAGAAATATAATATATTATGATTATTTTATAATTATTTTCTATCACTTTTTAATCATATAAATTGAAAAAACATAGCACATGGGTCTGTATGACTTACTATCTTCACATAGCTATAAAAATCATTTTTCACAACCATTTTATTTTGATGGTTATAATGATGGAAATAATTATGTTATATTATATTTATGAAATAACTATTCATATAAAAATTTTATATAATATCTACATTGTTACCTTCCATTTTTTTGGAAAATGATAACATCAATCATCTGTACTTATGGACTACCACCACCACCACAGAGTGATGTGATTCGTTAATCATTTCTACATTTTAGGTATAGTAATATGGGTATATTTAATTAATTTAAATTATATATATGATATCTATTTCATTAATAATATTCCAGAGATGATTTAATGATGATTAAATAATAAATATTAGAAATACTAAATTGAAATTCTCATAAAAAATGAATCAGTTAACATTCAAACATGATGATTTTAATAAATAATTATTAATAAATATGTGTTTACTTGTTATAAGTGGAAATATATTAAATTATAAGTATTTTATTATTTTTTATATAATTATAATAATTTCAAATTTATTATATCACATGTTAGAGTGATTTTGAAGAATTCATACTGGATTTAAGGGTTTATCGTCTCAAATTGTATTCTTTTCAGAATATATTATATTATTCACATGAATTCATTTATGAGGTTTACAATTAATAAACATATTTTAATTATATTTAATTTCTCATTTGATATTATTCTTTCATGGGGTTTATGATTCAAAAGTTACCTTTGTAGTTTGTGATTTATGTTATAATCTCAATTTTTATCAGGATTGGGTATGATCAAATTTTTAATGATGATTTTTTTGACTTAGAACTCAAGAATATAATGAAATTTTCTCATATTTATACTTCTATTTATTACATGTTTTTTTCTCATTTACCTCTCTTTAAGTACTCAAGACACTAAAAAAATATTTTTAATGAAATATTACTTTTTTTCTCTCTTAGGACAATAAACCATTTTGTTCCCTATACATGTTTTATAAAAATGTTTTGAATAATTTTTTACTATTATATTATTATTTATTATTTTTTACCCATTATTTAATTTTTACAAAATATTTTAGAAGTAATCGTATTTATATTTTCCAAATGAGTTACTTTTAACTTTTTCTAAAAATATGAAGCATTTGTTTATTTAATATACACAACATGAATAGGTTTTACTGCAATCATGAATGCTTAATGTTTTTAACCTTACTTTATAAGTTCCCATTGTCATTTTAGATGAATATTTTTCCATAATATTTTGGATATTTTTACATTTTAACAAAGATAATTAAAATTGAAAAGTGTATTTTCCACAAGGAATAGACTATGTGACATTTTAATTGTATTTTAATCAAAGATGAAATCCTTTGATGTTACTTAGATTTAATACAGATATGATATAAATATACTATATTTATAACTTATATAGATTGTTTATGGATTTGATGATGAAATATTGATGAAACCCATTTTCTTTTCTAGGGGTTTTTCTATGATGAATGTTTTTTTGATCTTGTAGAATACATATGATTATTTAATGATTATGTGATGAGTGGTCCTGAAATTATATATAAAATAATGAAATAGATAAAAAATAACATTTTATGTGATCAAAGATCACACGATATGTTATCCCAATCCCAAACATGGTATAACAAACCACAAATAGGGTACACGAGAGGTTGTCCCATGCCTGAAAGAGGGTAATCATGAGGTTATAACAATACCAAAGAATATAAATGGGAAATTAGCCTAAAACTAACATTATATTAATGTCTTGGTGGGTACGTATGACATAATATTTCTATGATTATGTTTATGCTATACATTTTGCCCCTATTTTATTACACGATCTTATGAAAATGTAATGATATCATGTATAATTTTCTTAGATCTCTTTATAATTCATATATTATGAACTTCCATTTTTTCCATGAATCATGTTTATGGTCAAAAAATAGCTTGGTACGATTTTTAATTTTTAAGTTCATGTTCTTATACCCATTATTCTTAGGATATATTTAAATGATCATTGATATATCCTTTATTGATCCATTCTGAGCATATGCATTCACCCTTTATTGTGTTTTCATTTTTCTAGGATGTAAATAAATGTTTTAAGACGAATATTTGTAAGAAGATTTCCCTTCACGAAGAACTATCTGTGAGACAATGTAGAAATTTTATGAACTAGTTTTTATGTATCCATATATACAAAGGGTAAACCATTATGGTTTAGCATGGATCTTTATGTTATGTATTAAATATTATTCTTATAAGATGTGATATTTATGTATGAAAAGTATTGGTTTCAATAACTAGTATTAGAGCAGGGTTTAGCAAATTTTTGGAGATTAGGATTCATGATGATTGTGCAAATACCTAAGGATGGGTCTATATAAAGGATAAAATACTAATGTGTTTGTGATGAATAGATCATATAGTTTTCTAGAAATAAAATACTCTTCGTATAATATATGTGTATATGGTTTTGGAATAGATTAAACTATAGATAATAACAAATAATGTCATTGGTTGGGTATATATCGACCAATATTCTGGTTCGTGGTGACTATTTCATTAATTCACACCTAGTTTGACACTCATAGGGGGATATTATTTGGTTAATTAAAATTTTTAGTTAGATCCATAAAAATTTATTTTAATATATTATTATCATGGATGATATATTTTAACCCAATGTTTTCATGTATTTAGAAGGTTTCATGATTTATACATCTTATGAATACATTTTTAGAATTCCTCACTATGATTACTAATGATCTCAGTATGGTTTTTTGTTTTAGATAATTTTTGCAACTATATGGATTCATGTGAGTTGTGAATTTTAAGGAAAGTGGAATGATTTTCCTCATGAAAACTAAATTAAATTGGAATAATAATGTGAATACTTGTGATTATGACCAATAAACTATATTGATATATGATTAAAAAATTAAAGTTTGATGAATTTTTCAACACTTAAAATAAGATGAAGATGTATATTTATAAAGTTCATGCGGTAATGACCGTATAGGTAAGAGAGTTCAATTTTTTTCATTTCAGGGCTGTTAGAAGGATAACATAAGAGAATGTCTCAAATAAAGGGGATGTTTTTTTGTATGAAAATGTTGTTCATATCACTACTATAAAATAGGGCTTTAACAGTGTGCTAGAAATAAAATGACTACATGAGTGATATTAAAATCCCTAATCTTTTATCAATACTGAAAAAGTTATAATAAAGGGATCCTTTATCAGTTCTAACTACATGCTAATAAATGGGACCTTTATCATTGATTTAATTTAGCACCGCTAATGAAACCATTTATTAGTGCTTATAAAATAACTGATAAAGGGTGTTTTATACATGCTTATAGAAGCACTGATAATGTATACCTTTATTTGTGATTATAAAAGAATTGATAAAGGTCCTTTTATTAGCACTCATAGAAGCATTGATAATTTAGACCTTTATCAGTGCTGATAAATGCATCCTTTATTAGTGAATTTAAAAGTGATGATAAAGGTTCATACTACAGTGTGCTATAATAGTACACCGCAACACCAAAAACACACTAGATATAAACAAAAAAGTCCCAATATAGGATTTAAATGAGATGACGCATTGGCCAATGTAGCCACAAGCTTGGATGATCTAGACTAGTATGAAACCATCATCAGCATTTCCTACCGTCAGATGGTATTTACATTTATTCATAACAATATGGATAAATCAACAAGATTACCCCATTATTGAGCCTTAAGGTCACACCACAGGCTGGATGACTCCCATTGCAAATTACCTCTGAAGGGGGGGGGGGGTACTCAAACCAAATAGGGCTGGAAGAGAATAGATCTGGAGGCAGGTAGCCAATTTTTTATACAATGGCACAAACCAAGAAACGGTTCTCTATAAATGAGGCCTTAATAGAGTCTTTATCAGGTGCATTGATGGATAAGAGATTGCTTCTGTTATGAAATAAGTGCATGCCAGAAATTTTGGACCACACAAATCAGCAGCCAAGCTCTCCCATAAAATTCTAAGGCTTGGATACTATTGGCCCATTATGATACTTGATTTTTCCAAATTCACCAAGAAGTGCCATCCCTACCAAGTTCATGTTAATTTCATTCACCAAAACTCAGATATACCTCACATAGCTAAGTAATCCTAGCCATTTTCTATACGGGGGATGGATGTCATGGGACCGTATCCTCCCCCCACTGCTAAAAAATTTATGTTCATTCTCATAGCAACTAACTTTTTCTCCAAATGGGCTGAAGCCGTACCCCTTAAAGTGGTCAGGGATAGAAGAATTTTTATCTTCGTGAAATCAAACATCATTACCAAATTTGGTATCCCTCATATAATACTAATGGAAAATGGACCCAACTTATTCTCTACTGAGTTGGTCAAGTTATACCAGGAACATGGAATCAACACCAATCATTCATCCTGCTACCATGCAGTGGCCAATGGGTAGATAGAGGATTTTAAAAAGACTGTAAACAATATAATCCAAACAATGGAAGATAAGGATAAGAAATACTTGCCAAAAAATCTCCTTTATTCTTTATTGTCATACCAGATGATGACCAACACTGTCACCAAGGAAACCCCATACTCGCAAGTATACGGGACATAGGCAGTTCTTCCCATCAAAGTTCAAGGGCCATCGATTCAGGTTTCCATTTGTGATAAAATTTACATGGATGTGAAATACCAAAAATGGTTTCATGAGTTGGAGAAATTAGATGATAAAAGGTTTCACAGTTTTTACCATTTGAATTTCTACGAAAATCAGATTGCATGAGCCTTTAACAAAAAGGTTCACCTTTGGTCTTTCCTCGAAGGGGAGATGGTTTTGGTCCTCATAACACAAATGATACTCAGGAAGAAACCCAAAAATCTTGAGCCAAAATGGGAGGTACCATATGTCATACATTTGGTCTACTCTAATGGAGCATATACCCTGATATCAATGGATGAAAAAATCATCACAGCTGTAACCAATGAAAGTTTTATAAACAAATTTTTCACATAATAGTGACAACTACATCTTAGCTGCTTGATGTTAAACTTCATAGTGATAAATACGTCTTACCTTCATGATGTTAAAATACATAGAAACACATATGTCCTAGATACAGAATGTAAAACGACAGGACACCATATTTTTTCTTACAACATGAAGTTAAACTACATGATAGGTATTGTATTCTAGTTATCAATATGGTGTGTATAAGTCAAATTCATGAAGGGAAAATATATAAATACCCTCCCCGTTTCTGTGCATAGGATATACTGACACAAGAAGGGAAATCATGAACCACCTGTGTCTTGATTTCCATTCATCAGGGGGATACATAACAATGCCTCGCCCATCTATCTTGGACCTACCATCACATGAAAATAATTACTCTATAATATCTTCTATCACCCCATACTATGAGGGAAGTCTTTTTTATTCATTTTTTCACATCATTTATAACTCATGTGAGCTTAGGATCAGTGGTAAGGATTTATTTACGTAAACAAACCATAGAGGAATATGATAGACCTGACACCTGTAGAGGATTAAACCAAAATTCCCCTACTCTTATGCTCGAGTCATAATGGTATAGGGAGCATGTTGTTTACTACATATGGATTGATTACTGCTCTTGAAAGATACATAGTGACACCTAGATTTAACATCCTGGCCCATCCACCAATCAAAGAAAAACACCCTATCATTTCCCTACACATGGACCAGACCTGTGTATGGAACCTTTAGAACTATGTATGGATTGATTCCTCCACTTGTATGTTATGTAGTGACACTCATATTTAATATCCTAGACTAGCCACCTATCAAAGAAAAATGCTCTCTTGTTTTCCTGCACATGTACCAGACCTATATAAGTAACCTTCAGTACTATGTATTTCTTGACTCCTACTCTTGCTGGATATGTAGTGACACCCAGATTTAATATCATGGACCAGCCACAAGCCAAAGAGAAATGCCCCTTGTTTCCCTACACATGGACCAGACCTCTATAGGGAACCTTTAGAACTATTTATGGCTTGATTCCTACCCTTATAGGATACATAATGATGACTAGATCATCTATCCTAGACCATCCATCAACACCAGATAAAAATTCCCCCCTCCCAGTGAATGGAATGGACCTATACAAGGAGGGAATTATCTATAACTATATAAGGTTTGATCCCTCTCTCCGTGGGATACATAGTGATTCCCAAATCCCTTGTCTTGGGCCTAACCCCAATGTGGTTATAATTCATTATAGTTTATCTTCAAACTTACTATTGTAAGGACCCAGTTGGAGTAATGAACCACTGAGGGGGGGGGGGGGTGAATCAGTGGTACCCATTTTTATTCTTTTAAGTTCTCTTAATATTGAGAACAACATTTGTCTCCTGTTAAAGATAATATTCCCTTCGGAGATATAAACAAGCACACATCCAAAGGAACACATCAATTTACAAGGTTAACTATTCAATAAGAATAGATACGTCCTTGGTATGTTTGGAAACAATACAACACCATAAAATCCACTAAAAAACAATCCTTGGATTACAATGAGTAGGATATACCCTTACACTCGTAAAGCACTGTGAAACAATCACTCCAGTGCATGTGCACCCTCTTAGCACAATAGGGCAATGTATCTTTTCTTATAACAACTTCTGTTACCTGCACTTCATTTCAAATACACAAGTGTAAGAAAGATCAGAACAAATATTTACTTCCTTACCCAGAAGAAAGGAAAGGACACCTTGGACTTGAGATAGATCAATTACAGTCCGAACTTCCCATTCCGAATCTCCACTCCGAATTCTTCACTACGAATTTTATTCTCCACTCAGAATCTTCAATCTGAGTCTTCTTCAGTCTGAGAAACTCAATACAGTGATATCCAGTACTGATTCCCCATTCTAAATCCCCACTCTAAATCTTTAATCTGAATTATCCACTCTGAATTCTCTTCTTCACTCCGATTCTTCAATTTGAGCCTTCTTCAGTATGAGAAACTCAATACAGTGATAACCAATACTGATTCCCCATTTCGAATCTCCACTATGAATTCTTCACTCTGAACTTCTTCTTCACTCTGAATTCTTCACTCTGAACTTCTTGTTCACTCTGAATTCTTCACTCCAAACTTCTTCTTCACCCCGAATTCTTCAATCCGAGAAACTCAATACAGTGTCAACCAATATCAAATTCTTGTTTGATTGAAACCACAATGAAACTCAGTTGGACAATCTCTTATTCCTCTCTCTAGATTATCAGAGATTCTCTCTCTACTTTTTCATCACTCAATAACTTTGAAATCTAATATCTTTTTATAGGTGTTCCAAAGTGTGCTTAGGTGGGAAACCAAAATAATTTTCTCTCTCACATAAATTCACCCAAATCATAATTTCTCCTGAAATCTCTGAGTAATTAAAACTTTTTCAACGCTTCTAGAATCTTCTCGAATCTTCTTCCCCTTCTTGATTTAGATCTTTGGCCTTTTACAGATCTGAAATTGTTATGCAAGTTTCTTAGAGTCACATTCTCAGATCCACTCTTCTAATTTATCAGTATCATATTCTCGGATCCACCCTTCTTGATTCTTCAGCATCACTTTCTCGGACCCAATCTTCTTGAGTCTTCAGCATGACACCATTTCAAATCTCGATATGTCTCTTCATCACTTATCGACATGACTTCTCCATTATCGGTGGGACTTCACACTTTTGGCTATGAACTTTAGGTTCAGGAGGTCGACTCCGAACTTCTTCAATTCAAACTTCTAACTCAGCAAGTTGACTCCGAACTTCCCGCTACGAACTTCTTACTCAAGAAGTCGAATCCTAAATTCTCGCTATGAACTTCTTCTTTAGAAAGTCAACTCCTAACTTCTCACTATGAAATTCTACTTCAGAATTTAGACTCCAAAAATTATATTCAGAATGTAGACTCCACACTTTTGACTCTGGAAGTCGACTCCGCACTTTTGGTTCTCGTAACGGCTTCACCAGATTATCGGTATAACTTCTCGAACCAACTTTTTCTTGCATCATGAGTACTTGCATATAATCAAAAATAATAGTTACAAAATAGAAAATCATCGTCACAATTTGGTGCCTTCACATATCCTATCAGCCATCTTTCAAGAATTTGCTATTTCCCGGTTCCGAACTTTTCAATTTACAAACTCCGAATTCCAGACTCCAAATTCTTCGAACACCAGGTCCTCGGTTTCGAACTCCTCAATTTCCACACTCCAAATTCCAGACTCCAAATGTTCAATATTCTCGGTTCTGAATTCTTAGAAATTCAAGGTGTCTTTACTTTATGAAAACTTTCCTAAGATCAACAAAAGACAATCCATGCAAACCAACTCTTCCTTCAGCTTGGTCCTAACAATCTCCCCCTTTGGATTTTTTGGTCACCCAAGTTTTCATAAATCACCAAACCTGGAAACCTAAATCAATGGATTACTTATCAATAATTCTAAGCCTACGTGAGCTAACTCATTGTAGGAAACATGAATCATTGGCAGCAAAACCATGCTATCCATAGGTAGTGAAAATGACATCTTCAGCTTCATACTTCCTGTAAATAACTTCAAGTTATTTCCTAAAACCACACCAACAAATAGTTAGAATAGTTCACATACCCAAATAATTGTGAATTCAGAGATTAACCACAACTCTGTCTTTGAAAAATAGATTTATGATACAAACAACTTCTCCCCCTTGACAAAACAATCCAAAGGTTAGAAGAGAGAGGGGATGTTACAACATACCTTATCCTTAAGGAGAAAGAGGTTGGACTCACAGGTTCAACCTCAATCTTGAGAATGATTCCTTCGGCAAGGGTTTCATGAAAATATTAGCAACTTGTTCAGCAGATGAAACATATTCAAGTTTCAGTTCATTATTTTCCATATTCTCTTTGATGAAATGATATTTGATGTCAATATGCTTTGATCGAGAATTTTGGACTGGATTTTTGGTAAGATTAATTGTGCATTGATTATCATAGCCCAAGAGCAAGGGCAAATTCACTTCAACTAACAAATCATCCAGTTGTGTTTTCATCCATATAAATTGAGTAGCGGCCATGGTGGCTGCAACATATTCAGCTTCATTCGTACTAAGTGTCACGGAATTTTTCTTCTATGAGTGCCAGCCAACACAACTTTTTCCCATAAAGAACACTCCACCAGATGTGGAACTTCTATCATCAACATTTCCTTCCCAATCTTCATCCGAATAGCCAAACAAATCAATTTTATTTGAACCACTATACTTGATTCCGAATTCTGATGTGCCTTTTATGTATATAAGAATTCATTTTCCTGTAATAAGATGTGATTCTTTAGGAGCACTCTGTAATCTTGCACATAAGGTAACAACAAAAAAAATATCTGGTCTTGATGCAGTCAGGTACAATAAACTTCCAATCAGCTTTCGATATTCTTTCTAATCAACTTCCTTTCCTTCATCATCTTTGCTTAGCTTCATTCCCTCTGAGATAGGAGTTGATACAGGTTTTGAGTTTTCCATTCCAAAATTCTTGAGAACTTCCATACCATACTTTTCTTGGGAGAGAAAAATAAATTCTTTATATTCCAAGATTTGTAACCCAAGAAAGTATCTCATTTCCCCCAACATGGACATCTCAAAGACATTCTTCATTTTTTCAGCAAACCTTTCATAGATTTTTTCATTATTACCAGCAAAAATAATGTCGTCAACATAGAAAATCATAATGAGAGAAAGATTTTGGCTTTCCTTGATTGTACAGATTGTTGTCAACTCTCCCTTTCTTGAAGTTCATCTCCTTTAAGCAAGTATCCAGTTTGGAATACCATGCTCTTGGAGCTTGCTTTAGCCCATACAAGGCTTTCTTCAACCTGAACACATAAATTTTATTCTTCCCAACCACAAATCCACATGGTTTCTCAATATAAACTTCTTTGTTAAGATCACCATTAAGAAATGCGGATTTGACCTCTATTTGAAAGATTTTGTAGCCTCGTTGTGCATCAATAGAAAGAATGATTCAGATAGTTTCTAATCTGGCCACTGGAGAAAAAGTTTCTTCAAAGTCAATTCCTTCAATCTGCGAGTAGCCTATGCAAACCAATCTTTCTTTGTTTCTGATAACTTCACCTTCTTCATTCAACTTTTTTCGGAAGACCCATTTGGTGCCAATAATGTTTCTTATTTTCAGGCTTGGGTACAAGTTCCCATGTGTCATTATTTTCAATCTGATCCAATTCTTCATTCATGGCTTGAACCCATTACAGATGATCAAAGGCTTCTTTAACATCATTTGGTTCCACTTTGGAATACAATGATGTATGTGATATAGAATTACTTGTTCTTCTTGTTTGAACCGTGTGACGTTGATCCCCAATAATATTTTGATCTTTCACTTGTTTCATTAGCCTTGGATATGTTTTTTCGTGTGCCTTCCTCATCACTTGATATGGCTGAATCTGATTCTTCATCTTGATTAGGATTACAATTCATTGTATCCTTATTAGAATCATCAACTTCAACTTCTTTATCTTCTTTTTTTGTTTGGAAATGCTTATATTTCCTCGGATTTTCAATAACTTTTACATCGACTGCATCCACAATTTATTCCCGTTTCTTTGTTAAAGCATCTATAACCTCTTCCTTCTGGTGCATAACCAAGAAAAATTCCGTCTTCTCCTTTCTGCTCAAATTTTCTACTACTTCCACCTTTATTCTTTATAATGCATGGGATTCCAAAAACTTTAGCATGATTCATACTTGGAGTAATGCCATAGAAAAGTTCATATAGAGTCTTGTTTTATTGAGACCTGTAGAGAAATCAATTTTGAATATAAACAGTTGTACTTATAGCTTGCCTCCAAAAGTAATGAGTAAGACCATGTTCAAGCAACATGGTTCTTCCCATTTTCACCAAGCTTCTGTTATTCCTTTTAGTAACTCAATTTTTTTGAGGTGTATATAGAGCACTATATTCATGTTGAATCCCATGATTCTCAAGATAGTATTCAAATTTTTCACTTCTATACTCACCACCATTATTTGTTCTCAACTTCTTCACAGAGTACTCACAACATTTCTCATCTTTTCTTCTGAAGCTTTTAAACATTTTCAGGGTGCCTGACTTATGATTCATAAACATAACACATGTGATGCGAGTAAAATAATCAATAAAGGTGATGAAGTACTTGTCTCCATTTGTTGATTGTTTTCTCATCGGCCCACATATATTAGAATGTATAAGTCCAAGGGGTTGTTTTGAACAAATGTCAACCTTCTTATGCACAACACTTGTAATTTTTCCATTCTAACAGGTAGTGCAACACCAATATCTTCTCCTTAGTAAGTCTGGAATATCTCGAACACTATCCCTTTGAGATAACTTGCTCATATTTCTCTAAAACATGTGTCCAAGTCTTCTGTTCCACAACTGATTTTCTTCCACTATGCTCATGTAACAAGAGTTTTGTGAATTTCCAACCTGAAACAGATTCCCTTTGGTTTGTTGGCCTCTTGTAACAATCTTCCCATCTTATTAACTTTTCACAATAAACACATCTTTCTTGAAGATAACTTTATTACCCTCATCACACAATTGTGATACACTGAGAAAGTTGTTCTTCAGCCCATCAACATACAAAGTTTTCTTGGACTTCAATTTTTCCTTCTTAATGATGGTTGATCCAACACCTTTGATTTTTAAAGATTCATCATTTCAAAATGTCACTATGACTTCTTTAAACTTCTTCATATTCTTTAGCAACTTCAAGTCTCCTGTCATATGTGAAGAACACCCACTATCAAGTATCCATGTTAATTCTTCCTTTGTAACTTTTAGAGCAGTTTAAACAACAAGAGATTTTTCTTCTTTCACTTGTTTCTTCACCTTTGGCTTATGAGAATTAAGAATTTTTTCTTGAGCCAGTAACAACAAAAGACATCCTTTTGAAAGGTGTCCACATTGTTCACACCTTTCACAAATGGTCTCCAGATGCTGGAACCTATTTTCTATCTTGACTTCATTCTTCTCAACTTTCTTCAAGAAAACCTCTTCACTCTTCTTCCATTGAGGAGATTGACTCCCTCTCAATCTCTACCTTTCATAACTTGTGGGGTGGTGGTAATAATGTTGATTTAACCAACACATATTTGTTGTATGTCCGAATCCACCACAATACCAACAGTACCCATAGAAGGAGTACCTTCCTCTGAAGATTTTATTCCGATACTTATTTGTTGCTCTTTCTTCAGCCCCTCCAACCATTCTTTTGTTAGCTAGATTGCTCTGCTAGAATTCTACCTTCTCTGATTTTGCTTGATTTTCACCAGTGTTAGACTTAGGTTTCCTTGAAACTTCAGAGTTCCCAGTAATTCTAGTCTTAGCCACATAAGTAAATTTCTAAGCTTTTTTCTTCACAACAACCACTTTACTCTTCTATTGAATTTTCTAATAATGTGCTTGTTGAGAGCCTTCACCAACATCATTAGTTATGTTTTGAAAACAAATAGTTTTGATTCAACTTCTGCGAGCTTCTTTTGGACATGTTCTAATTCTTCCTCTTTTTCCTTCAGCTTAACTCTCTTGTGCTCATTTTTATTTTTCTCATCTTCAAGAGACTTCTTCAAGTATTCAAGATCTTTCTCAAGTTCTTCTCTAACATTATCTTTATTGCACGCTGAGGAACATTCATCTTCCAACTTTTTGTTAAGTTTCTCCAGCCTTCTGATTTTCCTTAAACATTCCTTCAATTCTTCTTTTAGATTCATCTCAACCAGAGTTTCTTCTTCTTCCAAGCTACTGCTTCAGAAATCTTCATCATTCACTATTGCAATGAAAGTATTCTCAACACCAGGATCAACTGATTTTTCAGATACAGTATCACTTTATTCATCTTCTTCATTTATGGATAGAAGGCTTTTTTTCTTGGATTTTAAGAACTTATTTTCTTTCCTGGACTTTCCTTTGCCACCCTGCTTCTTCCATAAATTTCTTGGCTTTCTTTCTTCTTCATCACTATCTTCCTCATTCTCCCTTTGAGGAAAGTTATCCGCCAAGTGGCCAATGCCTCCACATTCAAAACACTTTAAGGGAAGTTTTCCCTTGTATTTCCTTATGCCTCTTTTATCATTTTTTGAAAACAAGGATAAAATATCATTAAGATATTTATATACCTCGCTTTCAGAGTCAGAGTCACCACCATATTCTTCAATCAAGATCTTCTTAGAATTTTCTTTCTTCCTGGATTTGAAAGATAATTCTCTATCAACAATTTTCTTGGTCTTCATAGTCTTCTCCCTTCTCATCTCATAAGTAATGAGTGTGCTATGTAGATCATCAAGAGATAGAGTCTCTGAATCTCTATGTTCTAATGAAGATACCTTCACATCTAATTTATCAGGAATAATCCTCATGATCCTTTCCACCACAGTATAGTATTTCAGCTCTTCACAAAGACATCTGATGGTACTAACAATATCATTCACTCTGGTGAAGAAATCCACAACAGATTTATGCTCTCCCATCTTCAAGTCTTCATACTTCAATCTCCAGATTTGAAGTTTTTCCTTCTTGACTTTTGTATTTGATTCATATATGTTCCTCAATTTGACCCATATACCTTTGGCTATGGCCACTTATTTTTCTCTCAAGAATTCACTTTTAGAAAGTGAAGATAATATATCATTCTTGGCTCTTCCACCATTCTCAAGAAACATCTTGTCAACAGGTGTAAGTGGGACATTGTCTTCAATGGGGGGAAACCCAACTATTGTAGCTTCAAGAACTTCATAACTAAGAGACATGAGATACGGTAGCATTCTATCCTTCCAAATGTGATAGTTCTTCCCATTGAATACCTAAATGCCTTTATTGTTCACACAATTCAGATTCTCCATCAGCAAGGAAAACAAAGGTAACCTCCCTTTGTTACCACTTGTAAGGACCCAGTTGGAGTAATGAACCACTGATAGGGGGGGGGGTGAATTAGTGGTACACCTTTTCTTATTTTAAGTTTTCTTAAAATTGATAACAACCTTTTTCTCCTATTAAAGATAAAATTCCCTTCTGATAAACAAACAAGCACACATCCAAAGGAACACATCAATTTACAAGGTTCACTGTTCAATAAGAATAGATACTTCCTTGGTATGGTTGGAAACAATCCATCACCATAAAATCCACTAAGAAAACAATCCTTGGATTACAATGAGTAGGATATACCCTTACACTAGTGAAGCACTGTGAAACAATCACTCTGGTGCATGTGCATCCTCTTAGAACAACAGGGAAATGTATCTTTTCTTGTAAAAAAATATGTTACCTACACTTACTTTCAAATATACAAGTATATGAAAGTTCAGCACAAATATTTACTTCCTTACCTAGAAGAAAGGAAAGGACTCCTTGGACTTGAGATCGATCAATTACATTCTGAAATTCCCATTCCGAATCTCCACTCCAAATTCTTCACTCCGAATTTTCTTCTCCACTCTGAATCTTCAATCCGAGTCTTCTTTAGTCTAAGAAACTCAATACGGTGACAGCCAGTACTGATTCCCCATTCCGATTCCCCACTCCGAATCCTCAATCTGAATTCTCCACTCTGAATTATCTTCTTTACTCCGATTATTCAATCCGAGTCTTCCTCAGTCTGAGAAACTCAATACAGTGATAGCCAGTACTGATTTCCCATTCTGAATCTCCACATTGAATTATTCACTCCAAACTTCTTCTTTACTCCTAATTCTTTAATATGAGAAACTCAATACGGTGTCAACCAGTATCAAATTCTTTTTCGATTGAAACCACAATGAAACTCAGTCGACCAAGCTCTTCTTCCTCTCTCTAGATTATCAGAGATTATCTCTCTACTTTTTCATTAATCAATCACTTTTAACTTTGATCTCCTTTTATAGGTGCTCCAAAGAGTGCTTAGGAGGGAAACCAAAATAATTTTTCCGCTCACCTAAATTCACCCCAATCTTAATTTCTCCTGAAATATCAGAGTAATTAAGACTTTTTCAACGCTCCTAGAATCTTCTCGAATCTTCTTCCCCTTCTTGATTTAGATATTTGGCCTTTTCTGGATCTGAAATTGTTACGTAGGTTTCTTGGAGTCACATTCTCAGATCCACTCTTCTGATTTCTCGGTATCATATTCTCGGATCCACCCTTCTTGATTCTTCGAAATCACTTTCTCAGATCCACTCTTCTTGAGTCTTCGGCATGACACCATTTCAAATATCGATATGTCTCTTCATCACTTATCAGTATGAATTCTCCATTCTCGGTGTGAATCCTCACTTTTGGCTAAGAACTTCAGTTTTAGGAAGGCAACTCAAAACTTCTTCACTTTAAACTTATGAATCAGCAAGTTGAGTTCAAACTTCCCGCTACGAACTTTTGACTCAGGAAGTTGACTCCAAACATCTCACTATGAACTTCTTCTTCAGCAAGTGGACTCCGAACTTCTCGCTACGAACTTCTTCTTCAGGAAGTAGACACCGCAAATTCTATTCAGAAAGTAGACTCCACACTTCTGACTCTGGAAGTCGACTCCGCACTTCTGGTTCTTGTAACGGCTTCACCAGATTCTCGTTATGACTTCTCGAACCAACTTTTTCTTGCATCGTGAGTACTTTCATATAATCAAAAATTAGAGTTACAAAACAAAAAATCATCGTCACAATTTGGTTCCTTCAGATCTCTTATCAGCCAACTTTCAAGAATCTGCTATTTCCCAGTTCCGAACTTCTCAATTTCCAGACTCCGAATTCCAAACTCTGAATTCTTCAAACACCAGTTTCTCAGTTCCGAACTCCTCAATTTCAAGACTCCTAATTCCAGACTCCGAATGTTCAACATTATCGGTTCTAAATTCGTAGAAATTCAAGGTGTCTTTCCTTTATGAAAACTTTATTAAGATCAAAAAAAGACAATCCATGCAAACCAACTCTTCCTTCAGATTGGTCCTAACAACTATATGATGTTAAACTACATGGAAACAACTATAACTATGTATGGTTTTATTCCTATCTCAGTGAGACATGTGGTGGTGTTCAGATCTCATATCTTAATTCAGCCACTATTTAAAATTCATTTCCCCTCCCTGTGCGTACACCAGGATATTACAAAGGGGATATGTCCAGAACTAACTATGGCTTGATCCCCACCCTTGCAGAATACTTAGTGATGTCTGGACCCCAAATCTTGGTTCAACTACTAGTAAACAAAAATGCCCATTTATCCCATGCACGAGCCAAAATTATGTAGGGAACTTCTTTCCAGAACTACATGTTTCATGATTTCTTCCTGTGGAGGAGACATAGTGATGCCCGGATCATCCATCCCGATCCAACCACATTTTCAAACAAACAAAAAATGACCATTATCCTATGTATAGGTCACACTTCCATAGGGGAATCCATGAAAGGTCCAAATCGAATGACATTAAAACTACATGGTTTCTCAAGATTCATGTGTGACCCAATTATTTGCATTACAAGATCCTAAACATGCCCCTGATTACTTATACAAAAAATGAAAAGAGATGATAGCAATTCCAAGTCAGAAATTTGACACCCAAAAGGAGTCAAAATATAATTCTTCCCCCTATATATGCATCAAATCTATATAGATTCTTTAATAGTTCATGGTTAATAATGGTATAGATATTTCATACATTCCTAGACACATATTTATTATTTTTTGAACTCCATACTTTGGAGAAGCATAGGTCCTCATAATCCTTTGTGGCTATCAAAGATGGTAGGACGGTGTCCAATGAACTCCTTCTTTTGTCTATAAAAATCAGGACCTGATGTCTCTACATTTGTTGCCTACTAAATGACCATAAATCAATGAAAAATTTGGACTCATGAGAGGCTTTTCATATTTTCATATGCCCAAAGGCTTCGAAGCCCCATTTCATTCCTCCTAATCCAAGGTCCCCTAGGATTATGGTTTACAACTTATATCATTACTCATATATGAGGAATACTAGAATTTCCCGAATATGATTAAATCAAATCTATTTATGGTCTTTATGAAAAGTTGTCCCCGAAACATGAGAATAAACTATTCTTCCAACGCCTTTATCACATGGTGAAAAACTGCAAGGCCATAAATATATCAGCTATACATAATTAAACTATACCACACAATGGAAATGCCTGAATATCATATCATGGCTCAGCCTCCAAAAAAATGAATTTATTTCCTATAGATGGGCTAGACCCCCGCAAAAAATGATCATTAGGAATCCTGTGTAACACAGTTTCCCCCTAATAAATGCGTGGTAATCTAAAATACTATGATCCAAACTTTACTACAGAATTTATCAACATATACTCTTCTTTGCACATGAATTGAATCAAAGAAAAGAATTCCCACACAAGTTCTATTTATCGAGATGCTTAATGTTAATTTTTTTTTACCTTTTTTCACTAAAGAATTACCCTACTTTCACCCCACATGATGATAAATTGTGTGGAATTTATCCTTGCAACACAATGTTAAATTTTCCAACATTGGTCTCATTATAAAACACTCCCTTCCATATATTATGCCATTCTTAAGTAGTGACCCAAAATACTTATGGCCCCTTATTTCTCTCACCAAGCATAGCTCATGTGAGATTAGGTATCTTAGTATGAGAACCACCATGGTGCCATGGAAAACAAGTCCAAGTCATGATGGTCCTAGTAGCATGAACCTAAAAGGAATTTTATTGTTCCCTTTCCTATAAGGAATCTCAGGTTCTGGTCATACAATGTTAAACTATAGGATACTCCAACTATGGAACAAATGCCTCACCCTGCGTATTAGACAAATCTATATAGGAGGTTACTTGATCCCATAGGTGAATCATAGCCCATACATTTCTAATATATCTAGATACTCTTTTGTAACACATCAAACTCTGTGCTTTGAGTAATATTGGATCCCCATAGTCCTTCATGGACATCAGAGACAGATGCCTAGTGTCCAATGGACACCATTTTTTGACTCTTCACATCATTACCTAGTGGATCTTCATATGTCTTCTAAAAAATGACTATAAATAAAAGGAAAATGTACCCTCAGGAGAGTTATCTCCTACCCCGGTGCACCTAATGGCTTCCAAGACCCGTAAAATCCCTCCTGATTCATGAACCCTCAATGTCATGGTTTACATTCCCTTTCTTACCCACATAATAGATATATTATAATATCTTGGCTCAATTCTCCTATGGTATCTCATGGACTATACAAAATAAATATTCACGATCCATATGTGCAAAGTTGATCAACATACTAAAAAATTCCCCCACTTATTTGTGGTTTTCACAATAAGGTTCGGCCAAAGAAATGCCCACATTAATGTTTAGGTTCACCCCATTTCATAAGACATACGCCATGTCTAGAATGGTCCCAATCCCCATAAACCTTCATGGCCATCAACAATGGATGGCCAATGTCCTACAGACACCCTTTTTTGACTATGCACATCATGCCCTGGTGGATCTACATATGTCGCCTACAAAATGACCATCAACCAAATGAAAATTCATCCCCTGTAGACTCCTTCCCTATTTTTTTATTCCTGAATTTAATTTTTGTCCCATATAACTCATCATATTCAGAAACCCCTTGGATTATAGTTGGCATAATATTCCCCTTTTAAATTCCCAATGATGAAAATAATTTCTAGTTTAACTGATGAATCATTTACTCTTAATATGTTAGAGTAAAATAATATCCCATAATAAGATTCACGTGTCTTGGTTATATGATGTTAAACAATACCATTCATAATATCTCCCTTACACAAGTACAATTCATGTGGGATCGGTCTCCCATTCTAATTCGATACAAATTTCCCAAACACTTTTGGACATCATCTCTCAGATATGCCACCCATTGTGGTCCCCAATATCAAAACAAATCCAAAGTCTAATAAATTTCCTAGTACAAGATAATTGGATGACCAGTGTCCTATGGAAACATTTGTTTGACTATTCACATCATGCCCTAGTGGCTCTGCATATGTCACCTTCAAAATGACCCTCATCTAAAGGAAAATTCGTCCTCAGGAGAGTGCTTTCCTACTTACACATGCCGTAAATGGATCCCAAGCCCCATATACCTACAAAACTCACTAATTTAGGGTCATGAAAAATACCTCACTCATTTATGACAGTTATTAGGACATTACCGATTGATTAATCCTAAATTGGGTTGATTGCACCATCAATTTTGGTCAAAGATGTTCGACCTAAAGAATCAGTAATAAGTTTATTGTAAAGACTAAATCTCCAACAAAAAATGATGTAATAATCACCAGAGTGAAATTCTAAAAAAAGAACCTCTGGGTAATAGTCAAGTACTAGATTCTTTAACCTATACTATGTATAGTTTAGGAAAAACTATTGAGATATCAAAAAAATACATAAAAATTTTTAGGTCAAAAACCCACAAATGGTGGTCTAAAAAAAGTCAATTTATACTAGCTAAGCCTATACCAAACATGATTAGAAAAAAATTAGGGTAATAATGAACAAGTCACAAAATTTTATGATGTTTTCCAAGTAACCCCAAAAATAGTCAAACAACACTCACTGAGTCCCATAACTCAGGGAAAAAATTAAACCCTAATTCAATTATTTTGATTAACCAATTTGGAATCATAGTTTTAATTAATACATGATTGAAATGAAGTATATATGGTCGATTGTGATTGATTAAAATTCCAACAAAAATATAGAAAACAAGGAGAATAGTTCCATTAGTTCTAAATAAATAATGGAGGAACACCCATAGTTTGGAGACTATCCATGATATCAAAATAAAGTGAGTACATCACAATTTGGGAAATTATAGTGAGGCTTGGCTCGCCATTTTTATAAAAATGACAAGTGAAAACTATTGGACGTTAAGGTTTTTCTCTAGAGTAGATCTCTCTTCCACCTCAGCTGCGACCATAGGGTGTAAGTGTTCCATAATGTCTTAGAGTTCTTTCCATTTCTTCTTGATATCTTCATAGTCAGCACCTAAGGAGTCCATTTGAGCCTTCAACCTTACCACACAAGCTTGAAATTCTCATAGATCTTCTGATTGGGTGACCACCAAGTAACGATCCTTCACCTCCTCAGTTGTCAGATGATCGAGTTCCTAAAAAATGTATTGGAAGGTCGTTACCTAATAATGTAATGAATCTAATATTTCTAGTTTATCCTTTAAAGAAGAGTGGTCTTCCTAGGAACTGAAAATATGGTAAATAAGAAAGTGTAAATGCGGATAATTGAAGCCACCCAAACCCAATTTAAAAAATAATCTCTAAAAGTTTTCCTTTTCCTCGGTAATGTTAGCTTGAGGATTTTCTGCAGCAAGGGCACATAACTAACCCCTTGCCCTTTTTTTTCACTCCTTGATGCCTCCTTGTGGCATCATGACCGTGGTCCTCCCCCACTGCAGCATGTTTAATGATGAGAATTTTCATTACTGTAGTTGGAATGGATCTAAGATTGGTTACCCAAGCATGGGGGCTCTCCCTCCCCACAAATGATTTGGTCCCTAGAGCTACACACTATGGACTATCCACAACTTCTAAGGTATCTAGTGACACTATACTGAGGCCTACCTCATTTGGACCATGGACAACATCCACAGTGGGGGGGGGGGGGGTAGTCTGAATCTCTCCCTAACAAGATGGGTTGTGTGGGTAAAGCCACTTTAAGGTGCATCTGATAGTGGATTAAGAATCTTCTAACCATAGGGAGAGGAATATAAGTCATGGCCATGAGAGTAAATTTTTTTCGAATTATAGTTAATGGATTTTGGACTCATCAAATTGGTATTCCCAACACCCTATCTGAGTAACATTTTGCACACAATTGGGAATACTCTAATATAAGAAAGGTAGATCATGTTGTGTTATGGATGATGACCTCCATGGTAGAATCCTCCCTCATCATTATAATACATACTTCATGATGAATTTAAGGATTATATTCACCCCTCAGTTGAACGATAGGAATAAGCACAATCTGTTGAAGGCATCCTAATTACCTAGAAAACCGGTCGGGGGTGTATGAATCCCAAATAACCACTCGATCTATGCGAGAAGTTAGCATCCCGTCTCAAAGAGCAATGATATATGAGCACTCCTATGAAGAACCACATCAATTACCCCTTACAGAACCATTAAGTGTAGGGTAAGGTTCAAATGAAAAGAGATAATCATCATTAAGCAGACCGACTGCATCGCTAATGGTTAAGGTCATAGAAAAAATGACAAAAATGTTAAGAAGGTTGGGTTGAAAGTCATAATTAGGAAACCTCATAGTACGATGATATTCATAGTTGGAAAAAATGTTCTTCTATCCACCCATAGAGAAATTAAAATAGTTTTTTGAGATGATGTAGAGGTTTACCTTCTTGTATCTTCCTAAATAGCTCATAATGTTGGGAAGAGTAGGATTTTCTAGATTTATTGGTTGAACATCTTCCAACGTAGCTTCCATCATCAGAGTACAAACATTTACCCCAGTGTATATATCATAGGAGGGAAAGATCCATTCACTAAAAAACATGGAAAAGAAACCTATTGAACTAATATTAGGTGACAAATCTGATCAAATCTTGTATCCCTAGGTAGTGTATCATCCTACTTCAAGGGTGGGATAATATAACCCTTGAATGTGTTGAGACTGTCATGTTAGATGATTCTGATTGTAGTGGGCCCTTTTCCTAGGCCAATTCACCAATAAAAATTACATTATCCAATCCTAAAATTAGATAAGGGAGTGTGATTTAAGGGGTTGACCAAGAAATCCCTATTCTATGACTAGTAGGCTCCTACCCATTGAGGAAAGCAGATTGGTATTGTCCCATGTAGTGGGTGGTGGAAGAAATTCATTGTACATATTTCAAAGAATGGGGATTCTTCCAAGATGAAGGATGTCACATAATATGATCCTAAACACTCCATACGATAAATGAAATGTACTAGTTTTTGAGTACCAGCAACACATCAGGTCATGTAGGATTTCTCCAGGAGAGAAAACACTAAATTGGGAGGTGTAATCTTCTTTGTAAAAGTTCACCACTTTTAACTGATCATGAGACTTCAAATAGATTTGATGTACCCAAAATTCAAATTCCATTCATCAAAAAAGCATCCTCCAGCTCAGAGGTTCCATTTGGTTCTCTATCCACCATTATGATTTTCTCCGAAAAGGTTGATAATAGATGGGTACTCTTGGGTGACTAGTCTCAGGGAAGTGTTGTGACAACTGTGATTTCTCTGAGTCCACACTGGTCCTATTAGTTTGAACACATTATCTTGAATGGGAGTAGTTATGATTTATCATGTTGAAGGAATGTTGTCCTGATTACACCCTTGGGGTGCTTCTAGGGTAATGAAGGGTTTATTATGGTTATAAAATGTAAAGGGGGTGTCATTAGAAAGACCAAAGTCATATAATAGAAACTACATTGATAATGGTTAAGCTAGAAGCTCTGGTGTAAGAAGATATTTTAAGGAACTATCCTGAGGAACAACGTAAGATCGAATATGGTCTTCAGTGTCCTTAATCATGGATGCTCTCATCCTAGTTAATTTTGTAGAGATCTATGTAAGATCCATTGCAGTCTACATAGAAAGATCCAATAGACCACAAAAAGGGAGTCCAATGAGAAAATTTCTGGATATAGGCCAGAAAAATTTCCAAGGGACTTAAAAATAAGGTATGCATGGGGATTCGCTTACTGCTCCCAAAAATGACACACTGAATCCATTCCTTATGTACAAAAATGGTATGCAGAAGACATTTCATGGGTACTAAAAATGGTAAGCGGAATCCGTTTCCCACATATTTCTCCATGAAACAGTACGAAGAAGCCATATCCCTCATACTACATTGCTACCTGGAAGGAATATCCCATGTACAACCTCATTATGCAGAAGGCCCATGAGACGCTGGCCCATGGAATGTTGGAAAACAAACTATGTGGTTTGCAGAATGAAAAAACCATGAATTGAGGTATCACTATGAGGATGTTCAAAGTCTGTCGATTTAGGTTTGAATTCCGGGTTCATAAAGTTTAGAGTTTAGTTCACCTATTTCTATTTCAGTGTGCAGAACAAGAAAATCAAATAGAGTTCTCTTATGCAGAGGTTAGGATATACTTTCTATGTTACATAGTGCAGTTCATGGACCCAAAATTTAGTTCGTGGAAAAATATATTGTTAAGAGTGAATTTTGTGGAACCTACAGAGTGGTTCACAAATATGGATTTCACAAAGGAGTCGGTACACTGACACAAAGGAAGCTGAGGAAAGGTCGAGAGTAATTTTATCCCTGATAAACAGTAAATGACATATGACATGGGCCTCTATAAATAGGCATGGTCCCCTCCTACTCAACCTACCTGTTCTACTGGAAACTGCTTCAGTCTGGGACCACTTCTTTATTGGAATATCATCCCCATCATTTTGACCAGACCCTAATCCGATGGGGGAAATTTCTAGGGTCCTGAAAACATAAAAAAATAAAATTAAATACTCTTAAAATAACTTTTTATAAGGATGGAAACATTACTATAGGTCTAACAAGACAAATTGAAGAAAATTGGATTGAAAATTTGAGAATAAACTTGAAAAAAAAAAATCAAATTTTGGATATTTTTTTTGTGTATTGTGTACCATCACATGGAAAAGTTCTCAGAGCGCATGAACCACGAACCATTGGTACACAGAAGGACCTATGAGGTGCTTCCCCACGGGGTGGTGGACAACAAAACCAAGACACCTCGAACTGCATTGTTAGTAAAATTAGGCACAAAAATTCCATTTGCATACCATCTCGTGAACTAAGAAGTTCAAAAATGAATCAAGATGGAAGGGTTAAACAAATCATATCTCACAATCCACAACCTCCACAAACCCCAGTTGACTGAGCCTTCTATGGGTTAAGATATATCATCATGGGATTTTTCTAATAATGTTGAATTCCAATAGATATTATTTCTCTAGTGCTCTATAAAAGGAGCACAAGAGGGAGATGAAGACTATGGGTGGAAGAGGGCATGGTAGAGACCCTAGAGACTCGAAGAAACAATCATGATCTAGAAAATCTTCTGACTTCGGTTTTGAATCATCAAAGAAGTGAGATTGAGAATCACTTTTCCCTAGGTATAACTAACTGTGAAGCATAAAAATATGGACCTTAATAATAATTGATGAACCACAATCCTAATTGGTGCCATCACGAACCATATGTTCCTTTCAAGTGAATTCTCCCTAAACCATTGGCTCGAGGACCCTTCTTCAATTTGACACTCTACATAGCACATTTCTATGATGATCAAACCCTAGGTCACGTACTGCATCAATACATAGATGGAGCCCGGAGTAGCATGGAAAACCTCATCTAGGACCACATACCACTTTTATACATGGTGGTTCATACCCCAATCTGCATACCACTTTAGTATACAGAAAACCACTCTGCATGCATAACAATACACTATGTCGGGTGGCCACATCCTGTAAGAGAGAAAAAAACACGTGGAATGGGGGTGTCTTCGGGTGTCCTTCCCTATAGTTCCAATCATTCCCCTTATTCTCCGCCTAACCCTCCATAGAGGTTCCATGAACTGGTCTTATAGGATTAGGCCAAAGCCTCCTCCAAAGCCACTGAACCTGTGTGATCAGATAATGAGGTTCCCCAGTGTGCCTTTCTAAATCTGCATACATAAGGTAAGCAAATTCATGAAGGTTGTACCCAGAATGGTTTCGAACCCTGGAATGTTCCTATGTCTACATTCCTAAGGTTACCCAAGTACTGACTTTGGGATTCCAATTTGAACCTCCCCATTCTCAGGTTGAGGGGTAACCACTAGCCTTTACCTTTAACAAGTGTTAGTGACAAGCAAAAAGGTCACCCTTTCTTTCCTAGGGATGATGCTCCTCCCCTATCCCAAAATTTGAAAGGGCACTCATCCTAGGGTAAGCGCATAAAATTTTGTGAATGGTGTCACTGTTCACCCTCTTCACCTCATCTTGGGATGTTTCTAGATAAATAACTAATATTTTACTATCATAGATATCAACACGGGTGAGGGTTGTATAAACCAATCCCCTCTTTCTCTCATGGATCTAGTACCATCTACCATCAGATGATGTAGGACATGAAATCTCTAGATCCAATTCCTTTTATTTTCTCACACCAAGCATGAATCATGTGGTATTAGAGGTTGGTTGTGATCATGATATCCTCATAGTACAAAAAACGCAGGCCTCATCCCAGGTGGAAGCCCCAACCAAACCTTCAAATTATCATGGGTTGAAATCCTCCTCATGGTTCCAGCCAAATGGGCCTCCTCCCAGGTGTCTGACCCAGGCTACTTAAACTATGAGAACCCTGATTCCCAACAAAATTGAGATACATAGGACACTACAACAAACTGAGAGTTTAGTAGCAATTTATTAAAATAATGATATTTTTTCATATAATTTAGCGATGATCTCTAAAAAACCACTGATAAACCCTTAAATGTTTTCATACCCACGAGCCTTTCCCCCTCCCATGACTCCCCCGACACTCTCGAACCCCCAACCCCACCCCACTGACTCCCCAACACCATACATGTCCCAATCTCCTCCCATCGTTGCCCATCACCAGCCATCGTTGTGCCTCACCAGACTTCATCGGCCCTTGCTGCATCTTTCCATCCCTTACCAGCCATCACCACTGATATTTTTCCACTGAAAATTTTTATAAAGGGTTCAAGACAAATAATATAGATCATTACACTCAATGGATGGATATCTTAGGTAATTCAATTTTGGATTCATGTGAACTAATGATTAATACATCATCTTTTAAATTGTGACATATTTAGAAGCCTATTTATGTTAGTTGATTTTACAAGTACTATAGATGTTATATTGAAATTGAGTTGGCTTCCATGTTAACATGAGGTCTAATTTTTGGGTATTGAGTTGGCTTCCCTATTAATATGCATTTACTTTCTAAATTACATTTTTATGAAATTGTGAATACTTTTGATATACCAATGTTTTTTTTTGAAAATATTTCTTGGTGTTTTGAGGTTGGTAAAAGGGGTTTTCACATGAATACCTTGTTTTATAATTTTTTTAAATGGAATGTTTTATTATTATAAAAATATTTTGAAATCATTTATTTCCTTTTGAAACATCCAATTATGATTTTTAATGCTTTAAAACAAGGTTTTAAAAATAATTTGATTTGTAATTAAGGTGTTGACCTCTAAATTCATTACAAAAGGTTGTTTTAATGTATTTAAATTTTTTATTTTAAATTATAACACTGTTTAAAACTTTTAAAATTTTATGTTGTCTTTTTTAAATTGTTTGATGGATGTGGTTGTCTCTTTTACTTGTTTTGACTTTTAAAGAGAAAGAACGATGTTAATGTGTAGCTTTGAACCATTTTAAAAGAAATGGATGATTTTTGTGGACCTATTAAAACGTTTCAATCTGTGTTTATGTAATTTCTTTGGGGAAATGAAGGTCATTGTCATTGATTTGTTTTTTCAAAAAAGATAACACTTGTGTAAGGGTGACATTAAAATGTTTTAAATGCGTTGGTGTTTTCCATAATTACTTAATTTGTTTTGGTAATTATTTTATGAAAAACGAAATGTTTTTTTCATTCCAAGACATGTATTGATTTCAATGTACTGTTTAGAACATTGGTTTTAAATAGTGATTGTAGAAGGAAACCCTTTATTCCCCCTTTCATGTTTACCACTTGTGTGGGTTTGTATTAAAAATGTGATTCATGTTTCTCCCCATGTATGAGAATGTGTTACTTTATCCTTGAGTGTATTTTATGTATGTATGAGGTACTACGTCATTGGGTGATATGGTTGAGTGTAGTTGTGGTTATTCCTCATGAGTTAAACAAGCCTCATTTTCACTATTCCACAGTTCCACTATTGGTCATGGGAAACCACGTACAAATTGGATGACCTAACCTATTTCTCTATTTGATTCACATGCCACTAGTTTCAAATCATTCATTATATGAATAAGGTCTAGGTGGGGGGTTTCTATCCTAATTATTGTTTGGGAAACTTTGTTTCTAGTTATATATGCAATATAAGCCGATACATTGATAATTCAGGTGGTTATTCCCATACAGGATTAACTTTTTATCAATTAAGTTGCCCAGGGTAGATCCTAGGACACATTCAATTATATGGTTACTTAGTGATTTCAAGGAGTTTTATCTAGTGTTATATTTTATCATTTCTCCTGATTTCTTCATTATGAAATATTTCTTGTTTATGTTGTATTGTATGTTTAATTAGTGATTTAGGGGAGTTTTATCTAATTCTATATTATATCATTTCTACAAAATTATTCATTATGTAATCTTTATTGTTAATATTATATTTTTATATTCCTTAAGTAACTATTTTTCTTACCCTTACATGGAATATATAGTGTGTGTGTTACCTTTACATATGTACCTTTACACCCTTACGCATGCTATGTATTCTTGGTTTTACCCTAAGTAAGATCAACATTTATTTACAAAAGTATTTATTACCTTTACGCAAGTGATTCTAACCTTTATAAAAGGTCTTAATACCTTTACACAAGTGTTGCTTACCTCTACACAAGTGCTAACCTACCCTTAAGTGACGTTAAAAAAATATAATTTACCCTTGTGTAGTGAACTAGATACCATTAATTAGTGTATGAAATTTATGTTCTTTCCTTTACTCATGCTTTAGAAAGTTCTTATTACCCTTATTTAACTTCTTAGTGCCTTTATAAAGCTTTTATTGTTACCTTTAACTGACCAGTTTAAGTAAAATCTTAACATTACATAACATTACTAATTACACTTATGCAATTATTATAATTTTTTCTTAACCTTACATAGAATTATAATATACCTATATACAATATGTGTAAAATGCATCATATCTTTATGAAAGCTATATATTTTAAAGGTTATCTTTGCAGAGATTATAAAAATTATGAGGTAGCTCTATACAACCTGTGAAAAAAATTATTTTACCCTTACGTTGGCTATATATGTTTAAAATTTCCCTATTATATTTATGTTGTAGTGCCTCTCATCAGTTTGAATCCTATGAAACCTCTATAACTAGAAAAAATTATCAGGAATGAAATACATTCAGTGTTTTTGAATTTGAGTATGATACTTTAAAAATTAATATGTTTCTATTGCAATTTTTAACTTTTGGGTTTTAAATGTATGATGAAGAATTAGAAAACAACCATGTGTAGAACATTCAATGGATTTATAAATAATTTTATTCATTTTTTTCTATAAATAAAATATTATAAAATAAGTTGATAAAGAATAAAAAAGATATTTAGAACTTTATGGATTCATTATACTGATTTTTGAGGCATTTCTATTTGCCCTATATTTACTTGTTTTGTATCAATTATTGAAGGGAAGAAGTTCATTACTATACACCAGTTTCATTATCGACATATTCTAATTGTCCAAATAGTTTTATTATTTTTCATAAGTGTCTCTAATTATTATTTGACAGATGGTTATATGTATATTTAAAAGTCATTGTATGATTATTTAATATATTCATATTTTTTCAACTAGTATATATGAGTCTCTTTACGTATTCAGTAATAGTTATGGGTTTTGATTATTTTTTCTAATGTGTAGCCATGTTGTGATATATATATATATATATTTTGGATCACATTAACAAGAAGCACACCTTAGTATACTAAGGGTTTGGAAAAGTTTTTAGGTTTTTCAATTTCCAATTGATCTATTGATGGGAGAATAAGATGTCCATGTATGAAATATAAATTTAGAATATTTTTTAATATAGATGAAGTTTATGAACACTTGATATTTAATAAATTCCCTGCTCATTATTTTTGTAGGATTTGGAACAATTAATCGAATGTTATAGAAATATTGAGCACTAATGTCAATCCACAGAATGAGCTCTCAACATCATTGAAAATGGAAAATGAAATGTAAATCCTTATAAATGATGAATTTGGTATTGAAAGATACCAACATCAACATCAAATCATATTAGAACAACCAGTTGAGGGTGATACAAATATAAATGTTACAAGTGATGTTTTTGAAACTATAGGACAATCAGAACAAGATTGTAGCATATCATTAGATCCTCCTATTGATTATGTGGAGACTAATGTAAGATAAAACATCACTCAGTAGAAAGACTCATTTCATGGTTTATTTTATAATGGAGATAAAGTGTTTTATATTGGATATTTGAAATATTCAAAACATTCTTTTCTTTTGAATTTTTACTATATCAAATGCCTATGTTGAATTAAAAATAAGGTGATGTCCATGATATTGGAATTGCTGTGGGATGCATTTCCTGAAGAAAAGATCCCTGAGTCTTTTTATGATATGAAAAATGTAGTTAGCATGATTGGTATGAAATATACAAAAATATATGCATGTACCAATTATTGTATGATTTATTAGGGGAGATTATTCAAGAACACATGATTGAAAAAGAATTTCTTCTTCAATATGGAAGTCTATGGGTGATGTTGGAAGTATAAATCAACATAATTCCATGAGAAAGAAGAAATGGAATTCACCTGAAAAGGTTTTGCATTAATTTCCTTTCAATACTCTACTGTAATGATTATTCATGTCATCAAAGACCACCAAACACATGAAGTTGTATTCTTTAGATAATAACAATGATGGTTTAATGAGACATCCAATAGATTCACAGTCTTGGAATACATTTTATTCATTACATCCATATTTTTCATCTAATCCTAGGAATGTTTGATTGGTATTAGATGCTGATGGATACATCCCATTTGGGACTTTGGGTACCAGTTATAGCATTTGTCCAGTAGTCTTGATCCCTTACAATCTGCCTTTGTGGATGTGTATGCAACAAACATCTTTTTTTATTTCGATTATTATGACTCAAAAAAAATCTTGTAAATGATATTAATGTATACTTGAAGCCTTTAATTGAAGAATTTCATGAGTTATGGTGAAACAATGTTGAGATATATGATGTATCTTCTAAATAAATGTTCAAAATGCAGGATAATCTAATGTGGAATATTAGTTACTTCCCTGAACTTGGAAATTTTTTTAGATGGAACACTTACACGGGTTTGTCTTGTCCTGTTTGTATCCTTGATTTTCAGCTTGAATGGCTACCCCATTGTAGAAAATGGTTCTTATTGCGTCATTGATGATTTGTCAATGAATCTAATATATTTCAGTTGAACAAGTCAAAATTAAATGGTTTCATTGATCATAGATCACTGTAAAAGTTGTTAATTGGTTTTGAAATATTTGAATAGCTTGGAAATGTTGAAACAAAATTTTGGAAGGTACTTAATTTTAATGATAGTGGGAAACAAGTTCAAAGTGCATCATCAAGTTAAATCGAAACATAATAATGGAAGAAAAAATTATATTCTTCAAAATTTTGTATTGGTAATTTAATTTTTTGTAGAAAACTTTTGAGTTGATACATATTGAGAAGAATGTTTGTGACAATTTGATCTTCACATTGATTAATGAGAATGGAAATTTGAGAGATCATCTTAATGCTCAGAAAAACTTATAAGCAATGAACATAAATCATGGTCTTTGTCCAGATGATAATGGAAGGTATGTTCTAAAAATTTTTGCAATAAAAAATAGGGATAGAGATACATTCATTCAAATTTTCAAAAATTTGAAGGTATCTGATGGGTATTCTAGTAACATCTCAAGGTGTGTTGACATAATGTATCATAGGTCACATAAACTAAAAAGACACAATTCACATATCTTTTACAACAATTACATCCATTGGTATTGTGTATATTATTACTAAAAAGGTTACTACTGTTGTACTCCAATTATGCACAATTTTTAGATAATTATGGGAGAAAAACCTATATCCATTAATGAGAGATTTTTGTTGACACTTTGTTCAATGGAGATGATTATTCCTCCCTCATTTTTACTATCATGATGCATTTAACTGTGAATTTTGTTGAGGAAGCTAAATTAAGAGGTATCTTACATTAATGATGAAAGTATCCAATTGAGAGGTACTTTATTTATATCTTTTTCATTTCAATAAAAAAATCATGGCAATTCATTAAAATCATAATTATTATTTTTATTTTATTTCACATATATCATGGGAATTTGAAATCTTACATGAAAAATAAATCTCAACCTGAAGGATCTATTTATGAAGGTTATTTAAAAGATGAGTGCCTTACCTTTTGTTATAGATACTTAGATGTCATTGAGACAAGATTCAATTCATTTGGACACATTGAAGAAACATCGAATCAATTTGAAATACATGGGAAATCAAAATACATTTCTGACATTGACCGATCGTTTTAAAGGAGCTCAAATGTTACATTGAAAAAAATGGAATAATTATAGGTACAATGATATGTACTTCACAATAGTGAAATTGAAGATCCATATATTAAAGATTTTAGGATAAAAAAATATGAATGAGAGGAAAAACATGAAATGAAAAATATATAAAAAATTTTGTTAATAAAGTTCTTGTAGAATGGTTTGCAAGACATGTAAGTTCATAAATATTGTAATAAATATGAATATTTTGTTGACACAAATATATTATAAAACAAATAATGTATATTAATTTTTTCAGATTATGAATACTGATACTCAAGAAAAGTTTTTATAAGAATTGAAGTTTATTACTTGAGTTCCAATAGAACAAGCTAGAAAGTTTGACGCGTACAACATGAATGGATTAAGATTTTGTACTTATTGATCGAGAAGAGAGTTTGAAAACACAGAATAGTCGAATATTTACATTTCATGAAGTGGAATACTATGGAAAGTTGACTAATATTATCAAATTAAACTACCATGATCATTAATCATTTGTTTTATTAAAATGAAATTAGGTGGATATTATCAGGGGTGTTAAAAGAGATTATTTTCTATTTAATTCTGTGAACTTATCTCGCTTGATGGATTTTGGTGACTGCACTACTTCAAATACCTATTTTATCAGAGCTAAAAATTGCCTTTAACAGTGCTATTAAATCGCTGTTAAAGTCGGCGAAGATAAAGGGGGGTCCCCTTTATCAGAGCTCCAAAAAATCGCTGATAAAGACCCCTTTTATCAGAGCTAAAAAAAGATATGATAAAAGGGTCCTTTATCAGTACTGATAAACACCCCCATACTCTTTTTTTAGCGCTGATAAAACTAAAAAAAAATAAAAAATTTAAAAAAATCCTACCAATCTCGGGGGGGGGGGGGTGGATTTTATACAGTGCTTCAGCCCCCCCTTTATCAGCACTCACCCGCACCTCCAATGCCCGCACACACCACCTCCACCCTTTATCATCTCTATACACCACCTTTATTAGCACTAGCCCCTTAAATTCACCCTTGCGCGCGCGCGCCAACTTCCACCCGGATTTGATCTGGATACCTCCTCCCTGCACGCCTGAAGACTTTGTCACTCACCTATATTGATTTGTTCTCTTATTTATGATATATCTATATATATATATATATATATATATATATATTTAGTTATATTTATTCGTATAGTAATATATATTTATATTTATATATATATATAGTTATATTAATATATATATAGTTATACTAATATATATATATATTTATATTAATATATATATTTATAGTTATATTAATATATATATATATATTTATATTTATATATATATATAGTTATATTAATATATAGTTATATAAATATTCATATTTTGGTATTTTAAATAAAATATATATTAGTTATTATTTAGATGAAGCTAATATATTGGAAACAACAATTTCATCTAATCCATCACGACATAGGTATGGTATACTGGGAGTTGGAGGAAAATTAAAACCAAAATGGTGTTCTTGATGCACCATGATTCACAGAACCTGATGACCCTCTATCGAGTAAGGGGAACCAATCCTATACTACTCATTGAATATAATAGTACCATGTATGTATATATATATATATTTATAGTTATATTAATATATATATATAGTTATATAAATATTCATATATTGGAATTTTAAATAAAATGGATATTAGTTATTATTTAGATAAAGATAATATATTTTATATGTAAATATGATTAATTATTTATTTATAAAATTAAATTTTTAGGTGTGAATATATAAAAAATAGGTACATATAGTTATATATTTGATTATAAATAGCAGTGCATTATGAAAAATGATAAAATTTCAAAGACATAATATCAATAAGAATTTAATACCTTGGAATAAATTAAGTCCCCACCAAAAAAGGCCATAATACCCCTTTAAACGAGGCTGATAATCCACAAAATGTTAAAAAATCAGGGTACCCTGATTAAAAACACAGTTTTGGAGGCCTTCTAGACCTTTTTGTCCTATAAAAAACCTTTACCGGGGTTCCCCCAGTTAAAAGGGTGTAGAGCTCGTTGCATGGTTCGATTTGATATGTGGTAGAGCTCAAATGGACACCCGAATCAAAAGTTATGGCCGTTTGAAGTTCGAGTTGCATTTTCAACATATTCTGGATCTTTTGGTTATTTCTGTTTATTTTTATAGTCTTAAAATTGTTATTAAATGACTATTACTCCATAATAATTAGCAAATTATTAATTAAAAATATTTTTTTAATTTTTTTTATAATCCATTTTCACTAAATATATTATATATTAAGTATATTAAGTGGAAATATATATTTATACTTATCTAAATTATTTTTAAAATCTAAATATGATATTTATATAAATATAACTTTATATATATATATTTATATATTATTTTTAATAATTTTTTTTGAAGTCGATCCTTTATCTGCGCTTTTAAAAAAAGCACTGATAAAGGCCCCCCTTTATCAGCACTACTAAAAAAAGCACTGATAAATGTACGCCCCTTTATCAGTGCTTTTTCGTTAGCGCTAATAAAGGTTGACACCATGAAAAATTGTTTTTGTGGTAGTGCTGTGAACTATATGATCTTTATATATTATCATCACAAGAAAAATGCAAGATTATGTGAAAGATATCATAGATTAAGGGTGGGGTGTAGTTTCTAATGTAAAACAAAGAGACTTGTGTGATATGGGTGATGAAGTGGAAGATTTGACCTATAACAATGAATCCCATCAACAACAAGAAACAAAATTAATTTTCCATCATGATTTTGAAAATATTAGTCTTGTAAGAGTGGTTGAATTAGATGAAGTTATGATGTCGAAAGAAACCCAAATTATTGAAGGAGAAAATGATTATATGTACAGTTATCCATTCATTTATCATCCACTTATGACATTTGTTCAATAATTAATTATCATTATTATGTATATTTTGTTTGTTAGTATTGTTTATCTATTATCATTTGTATTTTTTTGCATAATTTGTTTCAAATATATTTTCTGAATTTAATTTTATTTGATAAAATAATATGAATGCCAAGGAGGAAGCATTATTCTCTCACAATGGGGTCAAGAGTTTTTATAGAATCCAATCGACTCTGGTTATCATTTCATTATTTTAAATATTTTTTAGACAATATAATTGATTTAATATATTAAATTATTGATTTATCTTTGTTTAATGTAGTCATAGAGTTTAGGCCACAAATCAACTTGAACAAAAGTGTGGTTGAATGTTTATAAAAAATATAATGGGAGTTTTTTTAATGAGTTTGCTAAGGAAGTTGGGGTATGAATTGATTTTTCATTATAATAACTTCTTATCAGTTGTAAATATGTTAATATATATTGATTATAAAATGACTTATATTTGATTTATTGATAAGAATTAAAGAACTATGGAATGTTAATCCCACACTGGCCTACTCAGTCTCCCCGGATGACCTAGATAGTAAATTCCTTAAGAAGGAGCATTCTGGTCAAGTGTGCAAGATGGGTTTGGGACCATTACCATCTGAGGTATTTTACAAAAAAATGGGGATTTCATGTGTTGACTGGAGGCGAGAAGGTAAATCACACATCTTCAAAATCATTTAGTTCAAAAAAAATTATTTGTTTTATGTTTAAATATAAATATTCAACATTTTTTTAATTTTCAATATATTTATCTTATATGTTCCGGAAGTAGGAAGTATAGATAGAGATTAAGAGGGTGATGAACAGAGTTCATCATTGGGAAATTATTAGTGGATAGGGTTTGTTCATGTATCATTATGTCTAATGTTTGTATTTTTTACCTTTTTATTATATTTTAGATTAGATTCGTACAACAGGTACTGTATGTATGTGTTATATACACATGTGTCTATATGATGTGTTTCATCTATCTAGGGAGATTGAAATTTCTTTATGATCATATATGACGTTTAGTTTATTGTCCCTATTTTACATATTGGTTGACCTGACTATTATATTCTATTATTTACCAATTTTTTTCATGGTTCCTTACTAAGTATGTTTATACTCACAACTAGATGGGGTTTTCATGCATGATTTCTTTATTATACAGATAATTGGTAGATGATATCCTTAGTGGAACTAGTATCTAGGGAACAAATAATTAAATGTAGGTACTAACCATATATTCTCATATAACAATTTTGACATATCATCTCATCAATAACCCTTTGTGTATGAAAATGTACCATATCATACCAATACCCAATAAGGGTATCCAATACATCACTTTCAAATCGACAATATATTGGGTTTTATAGTACATAATGTACCACTATATATTTCATATAATATACTGATTCACCATATTCCATGAGTATATTTCATGTGGGTTACACTAGTACATCCTATACTCATACCGTGTAGGGTTTTTTAAAACCAATAATCGTAATGGTTTTCCTCTATTCCATAATTGTTCAAACCAATCCTCAAACTAGGGAAGCAGGAGAAGTCAGCCATATGTTCTATTCCCAACTAAGATGTTGTGCTGTGAACTCAGTACCCAGAATGTGAGTAATGAGTTTAGTTATCCAACACAGGATGGGTGTAAATATAAATAAAAAGAAATTAAATATGAAGAATCCACCTTGAATCCCTTACTAGAGGGTTACCATCCAATTTATACTAATAAAACCACAAAACCTTTGATCATATCTGTAATACACCAAGCCACTATTGCCTCATGATGCAACCACTTCCATGAGCTACCTATACCTACCCAATATTTATATGGTATAAATTATTTTCAGTAACAAATCATGTGGGAAATAAGGGTATAGAATCAAGGATTCAAAGGTGTCATAAAAATGGGCTTGCTCTATCATGAAATTTATCTTTCAAAACAACCATTTCATTACTATATTGAATTATCAGGTTCATTATAAAAAATTCCCTTTCACAAAATAATTTATAATCAATAGTTGACAATCAATAAGAGAAACAAAAATAGTCTTTGAGACATTATCAATCTCAGGAGGAATGGTAAACTTATTCCATGCCTCTACCATTAGTTTTCACAATATTACCATATTTATGTTTTTAATCAATTTCCATGTGAAAAAAATCATGCTAAAAAAATGATAACACACTACCTAACAAAGCATGATGATAAATAGGGCATAGAAACATGTGATAAAATATCCCCACCTGATTCATTATTAATTATAGATATTTTATTCATTAGGTTGGTCAATATCATCCAACCAATGGGAACATATGCATTGAAAATCCAAAATTTACATATAATAAAGAGACTTCTCAAAAACCCTACCTCAAATAAATATTTATGAGTTTCTATAAATGAAAACTATGAGATTATACACCTACAAGAGGAAGGAAACCAAGATGAACATAGATCACTTTAACAACTCTTAAAAAATATAGCCCAACCATATGATGATTCAATGTTTGAAATTATGTAAGGTTCATGAGAGAAGAACAAAAGACAATAAAAGGGATAAAGAGAAGAACTCACCTATGATTGATGATGTTGAACCCCTAGATCCCAAGGATCAAAAAAAGGAAGAAATTATGGAATATATCTTAAAATAACCTATGTTTTTCCACAAAAAAAGAGAAATAAGATAAATCTATAATGCTCCATAATTCAAAACATGTTAGAAATATCCAATTCAAAACATGGTGAACCAATTCACATCATGAATATTCATGATGACCCTCAATTTAGGGAATGAATTCATTTTAGTTCATGAATACCATTGAGTCAATGCACTTATAATATACCCCAAAATTCATGTTTCATTAGGTAAAATTAATTTACATCATGAATAAACCATTCATGTCAAGAATCAACTCAACCAAAAACATTGTAAAATCGACCTAGTAGTTCTTGAAAAAATCTATTCCATGAAAAATATTCAGGCTATAAATCAAAATTCCACTACATTGTGAACTAACCATTCACACTATAAACCAACTATATAACTAGAATTTTAGTTCTGAATCAGCATACATTTCCTCATACCTTCAATAAAAACATCCATCACCAAATACACACAATGGAATGACCATGAAACTATTTGGAGCTAAAATTTCCAATGTTACTCTTGTGTTATTCTGGCTACAGATTCTAGGGCTGCAGAACCTGCAAGTTGTTTTTTTATTCATGATTTTTAGCGGTTTAAACCGCCAATAGATGTATTTTATTTGTGGAAGTTTAAAATATCTCTATATTATGGTATGTTTAATCCGGTGGTTAAAACTGACTCTAAATATGAAAAAAATAGACACAGAGGTGATTTTATCCATATTAGTTATGGGTTTTTTTCGTAAAAGATTTCAGTTTTAGCCGTTGTTTTAACCACCATAATATTTTTTATATTTTTGTAATTGAAAACCACCACAGAAACTAAAATAATAACCACTTAATACATGTTCTATGAAACTTTCCAAAAAACCACTTCCAAATGGAAGGAACCGTCACATGTTGAATTCTTACACCAATTTTAGCATCGGTTTTCTAAAACTATCACAGGACCAACTAGTGGTGGTTTAAACCACCTATACATAAAAAAACTTATATAATTTAATTTTTGTCATAGTGGGAAGCCATTATCTAGGCCCAAGCACTATATCATCTCATCCTTGAAATGAGAGATCATGCCGCATTCAAGTGGAAAACATCCATGTGTATACCCCACACTACATGAATTATGAGAACCCTGATTCCCAAAAAACCTGGGATATGTAGGAAGCCTTTATATAGGACTGAGCTCCATATCATCTCATCCATGAAATTGGAGATAATCCCCCTTCAAGTGGGAAGCTTCAATGCGTAATCCCCACACTACATCAAATACTATAACTCTAATTCCCACCCTAAGTGGGACACGTAGAAAGATTATCCAAGGCTCGAGCTCAAGGAATGTTCTCCTCAAAATTTTTTCCTATTGAAATGTTCCCCCAAATTCAAATGGGCTCCCTCTTAGGCATAAGTCCAAATTACCAAACTATGTGGTCTCTAATTCCTCTCTTGAGGATACATAGGAATCCCATCTTATGGGTTCAAATCCAAAATCATACTATATTCCATCCTTCCTGGATGAAGATATACTCTAGAGAACCTTATTATACAACTTAAGTTAGAATTGTCTCCTTAGCATCAATTCTGTGTATATCCATGATTGATTATGCAACCCAATGGTAACTTGTGGGGACACTATTTGTGAATGAACTAAATATTCACGAACATATAAACATGGATTAAATCTATAATAGAGCCCCATAATAAGAAATAATTCCCCCAAAAAGGTTTGATGAGACCGACCTCCCATCTTCTTGACCAATGGAGTCCTTAAGTGTTGTTGGCCAAATCATCATCTAATGAGCACCTAAATTTGGATGGCAGGTCCATGAATCATGCATACTAGGGATATTGGGTGTTTTTGGATCCATGTATAAACCTATTGGAGACCATCTAAGAAAGCCATAATCTAGGTGGACTGATTGCGCAAATATATAACCCCACCCCACCCCCCGTGCAATCCTTCATTGGGACTTTTCAACTGTTCCACCACCTTCATAACACAAAAGGGATAAACTACCTAGTCCCCACAGGGTCAATACAATCCCCCCTTAATGGATAATAATACAGATCAAGTAAAAAAAAATTTGGTGATGTGAAATTATATATAATAATAGATAAATTCTTATCAACCATCAGACCAATTTTCATTTCCTAAAAAAAATCACCTTAGGTTGAAACAGTCATTTCTATGACTATAACGGTAGTGGAGGTAACTTGAAATAAAGTGATAAATAAACCAGTGTATGGGTGAAATGGTTTTGAGGTATAAGAATTATGTGAATGTTTTGGTGCATAAAGGCATAAAATATGGAAAAATCACCTCAAATTGAACAAAAGAATCCACTTATATAATTTTTTTTATTTTAGTAATACTAAAAATAAATTTATTAAACATAAATATGAAACAATAAATTAATTCTATGGACAATGATTTTATTGTACAAACATTAATATTACCTCTATGATTTAGTCAAGACAGTGTCATTTCTCTTCTTGGAAAGGCCGAACACATGGATAGAAATATTGTAAAATAAAAAAACTCTCCAAGGAATATTGAAAATTAAATCAATGTTTCATTATATATTTTTTCGGTAAAATAGAGAAAGGATATAATAAAATTACTTTTATATATTTTCAAAGGGTTTCCATCTTTATAGTTTGTTCTTATGAGGGATGGATAACATCATCATGTATAGAAGTCATTGTCTACATGTGTATTAAAACATTTAATTTAGTTTATGTTAATGCAATGGAGAATATATAATATTATGGGAGAAAACATAATATATTAAAAAAAATTACCTTCTCATTGAACTCTTTCTCTTTTTTTATATGTTTCTAGGATTTGGTTCTTCTATCAAGAATCCATATCCCCTCTTTGTGGTCCCCTATAATTTACAATACATTGTTTACATTTGGACTGACATGAACTAATTGTGATGTCCCAATGAAAGGGTTATTCTCGATTCAATATAGAATTTAATGAAGAGAAAAAAATCTAGGATCCTTTGCTCAGTTTTTGGCGATGTGATGTGGATTTTAAACTAAAATGAAACTTATATATCGGAAAACACACTTGGAGTCATACCAGTAACACTATGCATCATATTGAGGTGCGTATGAATAATTCACACCAAAAATCACTGATGGATCATTTTCCTAAAGTATCCTAAAGATCTGAATGTGTTTGTTCAATTTTGAGTAGGTTAGTTTTTTTACAAAAATTGATGTCAATTTTAAATAGCCACGCTGAGTGTAATACCAATCACACTATACATTGGATTGAGGTGAAGATGATTCCTACACATTCCAAATGAAATATGGATTTTTTTCCTAATTTATCAAAATGATATGAATGTGTTTTCTTAGTTTTTATCATGTCACAAGTCTATTTTACTAAAATGTCATTTTAAACTTGAGACACACACTTTGAATCATATGGACCACATCATGTATCAATTTGATTTTAGACTAATTCATACATGTCATTAATGAATAATGAATCAATTTTCTAAATTATAAATAAAATTCAAGTGCTTTTTCTCAGTTTTTAGTGAGTGACATTTTATGAACTAAACTCTCTATTTTAAACTGTTAACGGACACATGGAGTCATACCAAGCACACTGTGTGTCATATTGAGGTGAGACTGAATCCTACATGACAAAAATGACAGGTTAATTTTTTCTCTAATGTATCAAAATAATCTGAATTTATTTTCTTAGTTTTGAGTAGGCAAGTTGTCCTTTTTATTAAAATTGATGTCATTTTAAAATAAAAAGACGCACTTTGAGTCATATTGGTCACATCGTGAATCGTTTTGAGGTGATACTTATTCCTAAATGTATCAAATGAATTATGGATAATTTTACTAAAGTATAAAATCAATCTGAAGGCATTTTCTTAGTTTGAAGTATGTTATTTTTTTTACTAAAATGCCATTTTAAAATTCCAACACACAATTTTACATATATCAATCACATTGTGTATTGGTTTGATGTGAGATTGATTCGTACATGTCATATAGGAATTATGAATTTATGCCCTAAATTATAAATAAAATCAATGTGTTCTTTTTTTTTCAGTGAGTGACATTTTTTGAACTAAACTATCGATTTTAAGCTAACAACGGACATATTGAGTCATAACGGTCAAATCGTGCGTCAAACTGAGGTGTAGCTGATTCTTGTACATCTCAAATAAATTATGGATCATTTCCCTATGTTTGAATGATGTAAATTCCTATATATATCTTTTTATAATAACATAAAATCTTATATTTTTTTAATAAAATAAAACCTATTATAAAAGGATGTTTTATTGAAAAAAATATAAAAAATCCTCAACCAATTATTTTATTATAGTTTTATTTGGATTATTTTTTATAAATTTAAGGATAGAAATGAAATTAATTTATCATTAACTATACATCCTTGTCAAAAAAAATAAATTAATTAATTTCAATAACATACACTCATTACCAAAATTACACTGTAGCAACCTTAGACCCTTGAGTTATGCAACACTACAGCTGTGTATTTTGATAATTTAGTCTCTATCCTCTCCATTATTTCTCACCCATTAATATATTGTTTCTCTAGTTGTGTGGAGCTTTTATCTATAATTAGTTGGTTCAAATTGAGATATCGAGTTAATAACTAGTTTCAATGGTGTAATTCTCACAAATGGGATGCATTTCCCCTTTTAGAGATCAAAATGAAGTACAATGGGAAATGCCTTGCATTTACTTCATTATGTTCTCTAAAAAGGAAAATGCCTCCCATTATTTATAATTAAACCATTTACAGTAGTTATTAACATGACACCTCAATTTCCACCAAATCCTTCCCAAGTAAAGCTCTATATAACGGGAGAAATGATAGAGTGAAAGGATGGAAAGAAATAGAGAGGTCAAATATGAAAGAATCAGAATATGCAACTAAAGTGTTACATAGCCCAAGGATCCTGGGATTCTAAAATGCAATTTTAGATGATGAGGGTATGTTACTAATATTAATTAATTTATTATATTCAGAGGCAGAGGTACTGATGAATTACTTCCATTTTTATCATTGAATTTATCCACAAGGATCCAAATAAAAATTTAATCAAATAGTTAGTTGAGGTTTTTTATTATATTGTTTTTTTATTAAAAAATATTTTAATATGTTTTACTTAATAAAAAAATGATAGGGTTTGGTATGATTTGAAAAAGAGTTTGATGGAGGTATGTAATTTTTCCACACTTACTTCGACAGGCAATAAATGTTAATGAGGTTCACACATTCCACCATAAAAAACTATAAGATGGAGGTCACTCATCATTTGATACATAGATAAAGAAAATTGAATATACCTAAATATTATATATATATATATGTTATGTATAACTGTGTGTATGATATTAGTAAATTTATTTGAAAATAATTATATATATGTTTGTATATTTTTTATCATATTTAAATTTATTTAAATATATAATATATTATTTAATATATATATATAATACTAATTTTTTTAATGAAAATAAAATAATAATAATAATAATAATTTTTAAATTATATTAATTATATATATTTATTTTTTTGGGTAATTTTTTATAAAATATAACTGTATAAAATTTTGAAATTTAAATTATTTAAAAAAAATCTATATATAGTTTCCTATTTTTATTATTTTGAAAGTAACATGAGTTTACAATATTTTTTTGGTTATTTAATTTTAAACCATTATTCCATAAATATATGAATACTTAATGTAATGATCATAAATATTTTGAAATATATAAATCATATTTACAAACCTTAATTTATATCTATATATATAATATATATGATTTATTTTCATTATCAATAATTATCTAATTAATAAAATATTTAATATTTTTCTCAATTTACTTTTTTTTATTCATAATTTTTTTAATTTTCATTTTTCATGTATATATATTGAATGCGTTCTATTTATTAGTATTTATTATTTATATATAGTATAAAAAATTTACTCATCCTTATCAATAATTATTTAACAAATAAAATTTTTAGTTTTTTATTAAACACATATTTGATTTTTTATTTATTTAATTATTGCATTTTTTTTATTCAGACCATTATCAGTGCTAAAAAATTGATGATAGTGAACTCATTTATGAGAACTTATCAGCGCTAAATATAAATCACTAATAAATACTATTTTTGTTAGGCACTAATTTTATATAAGTATATATAAATAAATTTCTAATGAATTCAATTTCTTTTGTGTGGGGAACATAGTCATTATCCATGCCAATTCCCTAATCTAATGGTTAACACCTATACAATGGAAGGACCTATGTTATGCCAATCAATAACATGAAATGATTAAAGCGTGTATGTATTGGGGTTTAAGAATTACGTTATGAAAGTATTATATAACTAATATTATCGTTATAATAATCATGGAATCTATAAGGATTATTCCATAGTAGTTTTTCATTATATATTTTTAAACATATGTTGAATGGTATAGCTAACCAAGAAAACTGATTTAGTGGTAAGGTGATATATTTGGAGAACACATGATTAAGGGAACGATAACCCATAATTTGTGGCTTATGATGAGTTAAAAAGTTTTTTTTGGGATAAAAATATGATTAACGTAGATAGAGTAAATTTCATAATATTGGTAACAATAAAGATGGTGATTGATTTGATAAAAGAGTTATTTAGGTCATATGATAATGAAGATTATTCCATTTTTGGTTTTGTTGAATATATTCTATAGTATGTTATTTTTTTGAATACTAATTATGTTACTTTTTTTAAGCATGTATGTTTTCACATGGGGTTTACTTAATAGTTATGGATATCGTAATGGGTTTAGATTTTTAAGGTTAATCATAACATAAAAGCTATATAATCCCTTTTTAAGGTTTTAAGTGAAGGGATTTTGGGGTGATTTGAATATATTACTGGGTTTTTTGAATAATAAACTATGGAGTTTTAAATAAACCTTGATGGTTAACAAGTAATTCAATGACAAGATGATATTTATGAGGATATTGTTTGTCAAGCTATGCATTACAATTCTGGTTAGTATCTATATCTTAATCTTGATATTTTTTTGAAGATTAATACATTATAATATTATATAATGATTGATCATAGTGATTAAAAATATTTTGGGAGATTATTAATTTAGTTGAGATATATGTAACTCTTAGTTTTAATATATGGTTTAACATGAAATATTACTTGGAAATAATGATTTAATTTTTTGGGGATGTAAGATGAAAGGTACGAGATTACCCTTGAGGTTTAAAAAATCATTTCTTCTGAACTTATTGAGGTTATATGTTATGTAGGGTTTTTCAAAAAATAATCCATGTGAACATTTTTGTTGAGGAAATTTCATAGTAGAAAGTATTAGTTTTTAACATGAAGGTTATTATAGAAAATTTATTTTCTTACATTGTTATAACCATTTTTGTTCTATTTAATTTTTAGTGATATTAGTGATATCATTTTATCCTTTTATGAACTATGTGATCTGTTAGAAGTGGATTTTAGTGCTCTAGGAAAAAACTCATTTTTAATACTCATTTTTTTGTTAAATTTGAAATTGTGGCTGAAAATTAATAAAGGATTAAATTATACTATTAATGTAAGTATATTTCATAATATTCATAGACTATATAGTAATTAAATTCCTCAAATCTAGTAAAATTATCTTGAAAAAAATTCCATATTACATTATTTTTTTGATTAATCGATCCTCTCTTAACCCATAATATTTTTATGGTTTTGTAGGTGTTATGTTTCTGATGACCTTGTTCTCTATCACTCTATATTATTACTTTCATTTTAGTTTTATCCACTATGTTAAAAATTTATCTTCCCCCCAATTTTTACATTATCTATGGACAAGCTTATGTGTTATTTTATGTAACCATTTTGTTTTCCACACTCACTTTTTAAAAGAAGTTTTATTATCCATCTTTATGATGTGAGTTTTCAATAATGGTATTTTGAAATACTAAAGCTTTTATGACTGATATAAAATTATAATGACATAATTTATTTAATGGGGGGAGAATGAAACACCTCAAAAATTTATATTAAAATAATAAAAAGCTTATATATTGGTTAACACGGAACATTGAGCTTTACATGAATTGAGATATACTATAAAATATAATATAATTTAAAAGTGACCTATAAATTTAATTGGAAGGTATGAATATAATTAACTACATAATATAATATATGAATATTATTTTTACTAAATAAAAATTTATTTCATAATTTTTGGGAAATAATTAGTCAATTTTTAGTTATGTGATTTTATTCTTCAAAAATGAATTTTCATAAAAAATGATTTTATTTCATTTTTTTATGAAAATTATAGTTAATTTTAGAAAAAATATATTTTTTATTTTAATAAATCAAATTAATTTGTTTAAATAAGAATATCAAAATTATCTAACGGTGAATTTTATAGATTTTTTTTTAAAATATGGGTATTTTAATGAGTATTTAAAATATATATTTTTATAGAATTATCATTTATTTCCATTTAATTGAAAAAATTTTATTTTAATTTTAAACTAAATTAAAAACAATTCTTATATTAGATATAATATAAATAATTACATAGGAATCAAAATTATACTTTATTTTGGTATATGTTAATTTTTAGGCTCAAAAATCCATTTTTTTTAAAATCCGTTTTGATTTGAAAATTATGAATTTATATTTAAATTTATTTCTTCAATTCTAGAAATTGAATCTTGAAAATTTGATAACATATTTAAAATCTGGAGGTTGATATATATAAAATACCCCCTTTTATTTTTTCTCATTAAGAATACTAACCTTAGTAAATATTATCACCTTGGAAAGGGTATATTAAGTAATTGAGGTTAAAAATGATATTATAATTAATTAAAAGAATCATATTTTAAACCTATTTTATTAGTGGGTTATAACCATCCTCATAAATTATTCGAATTTATATGAATTTTTTTCCTTTTTGGTTAAAAATGGCTTTTATAATATTTTATGTAAATATAAGTAAAAAGTGTCACTCTTTTAATATTAATATCTCTGATGTTTTGGGAAAGATATTAAAAATATATCTTGATCAAAATGGTTATATAAAATATAAGTTAAATTTTTTTCATTGAATTTCAATTTTAAATTTTATTATCTAAATAATTACCATAAATGTTTACACAACAAAAATTTAGTGGTTGTGCGAGCAATAGAAAAATCAATTACATAAATTTAAAAATAATAAGTAAAAAAATATTAGTGGGTTAATGTTTACCAAAAATTATTGACATATATATTACATATTATAAATTTTTTAAAGGTTTATATTCAAATTCTTTGTCATTCATGTTGTTTTCAATGTCAAAATATTTGAACAATTTAGAATATGGAATTAATAATATTTTTTGTTAAATAATATTTTATTCAATTTTTTAAAATTAATATATCTATTTAAAGAGGTAAATAAGTGTTTTAAATTCTAAAAAAATTCATAAATTTTCCATTTATGAGACAATTTTCCTCTTACATGTAAAATTATAACTCTTTCTATATTAAAAAATAATTACAACAGTTAAAGTTAAAATTGGTAAAACAAAGGGTTAATCCAAAAGATAAGGTCTAAAATTATATCAAAAACTAAAATATTTTGATTGGGTAATTATATAAAGACCGTATAATTCTCAACATTGATAAAATTTCATTTCTAAACCATTTTACACGAGTTGGAAACATATTATATTATAATATTTCATGTCTGTCCAAAATTTTCAATAATGATATTTTATACCAAAAGTATTTTATTAAATAATTAAGAATTCATAAAAATAAAAAATTTATTCCTGTTAATTTCATATGATTTTAAATATTAATAATTTTCTATTTATGGTCAAACTGTATTTTTATGGTAAAATCCATTACCCTTAAAGAGAAATAATCTAAGATATTGTGGTAATTATCAAAAGGGGTAAAGAAGGGCTCAAACAAAGGGATAAGAATAAAATAATAAAATATAATTTCCAAAAATTTATAGTATACGAAGATTTAGACTCATAATAACCATAAAATGAAAATATATAATTATGATCCACTTGAATCTGAAAATTAATTTATAATAATTTAATACTTTAAGTAATTCTTAGAGTGCCAATCTCTTCTCTTATAAAACGAAACATCTTATGCTTTCTTCCTTACACCCTTTGGGCCATATATATCGACCAAAAACATAAAAAATTTCCATTAAAATTCCATATCCACTATTTCAAGTTGATTTTCTTCTAAAAAGACTAATCCAAGGGTCCTTTTGAAGAATTTTTAATCTTCTTTACTAGCTATTTAAAATTTCATTATTCTTCTTATTTCAATAATTCAATTATAAGTATCCTAAAATAATAAATATATAATAATTAATATATATACATGTTATATAATTATTTTAAACCCTTTTTCAATTTATTTTTTATTCTATGAAATTGAAAACATTTCTCATGCGTATGTACAACTTACCGTCTCCATGTAGTGATGATGTTTTTTTTTTCATCATCAATTTTTTTATTTCAATAAAAAAAGAAATAATTAATAAATATATTATAATTATGAAATAATAATTATTTAATAATTATAATCTGAAATCTACAATCTTACCCTCTAATCTATTGGGAAATTACAACATCACTTATTTCAATGGGTGGATTACCACCACCATGAAGTGATGTGATTTGTTTTTTCATTTCAAATTTGCATGGATGCTAATAGGGATATATTAAATTAATATATATGATATATATAATATTTATATAATTATTAAAATTATAGATATGATGAAATCTTGATCAAAGTACATGGATCAAAACTTTCATACTGAAATTCCGACGAAAAATAACATAATTAACACTAAAAAAATGATATTTATAAGGAATTATTAGTAAGTTGGTGTTAAAATGTTATATGTGTATAATAAATGATATTTTGAGTGAATAATTGATTATATTATATAATTATAATAAATTTAAATTTTCAATATATACTGTTAGAGTTATTTTTAATCATGTTATACTTGATGTAAGACTTTATTGTCTCAATTTGTTTTCTTAGAGACATTAGTTATGTTATGAAAATATATTTTTTATGAGGTTTATTTTAGACCCATTGAAATTTTATATAATTAATATCATTTTCACATTACATTCCAAATTTAGTTTTATGTTATTCCTTGACGGGTTTTATGATTAAAAATGTTTCTATGAGGTATGAGATTTTTGTTAAAATCACAATGTTTATTGGGAATGTCTATGGATGAGTTTTTGAAAATAGTATTTAATGAAATATATCTCAATAATGTAATTAATTTTATTCTAATATTTATATTTGATGTTATTATATATTATACTTTTATTTTACTATATTGAAGTACTCATGATAATGAAAAGATATTTTTAAGAAGATCTACCTTAATTTCAATATTTGTTAAAAAAATACTTTTTATTCCATCTCCATATACCTAAAACTACCTTCATGAATGATTCAGTGTTATCCTATGATTTTCTTAATTTATTTTAAATATTATTTAATTTTTAAATAATGTTTTAGAATGAGTCTTCTTTTCTTTTTTCTAATGTGGTAATTTTTACTTTTATAGAAAATATGAAATAAATATTTTTTAATATACATGACATGAATTTTTTTCCCAAAATCATGACCAGTAAATGTTTTTAATATTCAATTATTTTTTTCATGTTAAATTTAAAATTAATTTTTTTAATAATTTATAAAATTTTATATTTTGAAGAAGTGATTTCAGAATGAAGTTGGTGTTTTAATGAAAAAATATTCCGATTTATATTTTAAATAAATTTTTATCAAAGATGGTATCCTTTAATGATACTTATAATTTATATCATGACTCGTCCCAATGTGGCTCTTTTTGTGACTACCCCAAGACCACTTCCAATAGGTCAGGGTTGAGGACTAACGATGAGTATGTCTATCTCATAAATGGGATGCATTTCCTTTACACTTGTATGCACGCACATAGCTTCAAGCCCCCAAATGCCAAAAGGTAAACACTGTTTAAATCTTTTATTCCACTAAGACAAACACTAAGCGTGACAATTCAAAAATACTATAAATTGGACTATTATACAAGCCCAATGAAATAAAATAAATAAAAAAGAGAGTACACAAGTCCATAGAATCCCGTCTATAGAAAAATCTACTCAAAGGCTTGGTGAAGGGTAACATTCTAAAGTCATAGGAGTAAACCTCACCTATATGATCTCACTATGAACCACTTGGTCCTGGACCACCTATGTCTTTTTCAAAGCATCAGTTATCTTCACAATACATGACTTGTGTAGGCAAAGCCCATGCAGGGGTGAGTAAAACAATACTCAGTAGGACACCCTGAAACCATAAAGGAAAGACTACAAAGGAAAGGATACAAAGAAACAACAAAGAAGGTAAGTACACACAATGTACTGTTTTCTAACATAGGTATAAATCTACAGTATGAAAATAAAGACTATCAGACGTAATCAAAGAACACACAATATTGTTGAGTCACATAGACTAGCTGAGTCACTTTGATTTGATGAGTCACATAGACCCACTGAGTCACTTAGAACCATTGAGTCACTTAGACTCAACGAGCCACATAGAACCATAAAGTCACTTAGACTTTTTCATTCACATATACCCTTTATCATATTCATCTCATCACAGCCAGCCAAAGGAGTGCCATTCGTATCATGTTTGTTTTGGGAGAACATATGCCTCATGGATAATTTTTTATATCAAATTTAAGGAAAACCCATTTACATTATTTGAAAAATTCCACCTCATCACAAGGGTCCAAACAATGCAAAGGGATCATCAATTAGACATACTGTTTGAGAGTTATGGTAATTTCAGTGAAATGAAGTCGGTGGTGTCTGGGTCCAGCCCTACCTGGCCAGGACGACCTGACCTGATCCGAACCATCTAGGTTGGGATGACCCAACCCGATACAACCTGGATTCTTCCCGCCTGACCCACTGGGTCCAACCCAACCCATAGGATTGACCCGAACAGCAAGGCCCAAACTAGACTAGTGCCAGCCCGCGTACCACACCAAGCTCATTGGAGTGGACGGATTTCTCCATCGAGGATGCGACGGGCACCACGTCCTTGCTTGTCGAATGTGGTTGGCCTCTGTGTGCCTCACCCATGGATGATTTTATGAGTCCTCTAGTGGAGTCCTGTTGGACTTTAGTTTCTAGCCACGTGACGCAGCCCACCTTCCGGTGGCCCCAACTCTCTACCCGCAACATTTTCCATGGGTTCCTCCCCTCCGTCCATTGAGCTGGTGGCCCTCACCGTCGTCAGGCCCACATGGTCATGGCCTTCCTCCACCATTGGCTCTCATATCAGCGATATTATACCTGGAACCACCATCTCCCGTGGTATCCTGCTTTAGGATGATCGGTTGTTATGGTCCCGTCTAGACCGCAGATTGCCATTGCCGTCAGCCGTCAAGCCGATAACCTAGATTATTGTGCAGCGAGAAATGGGAAGAACACAAAAACTAACAAAGTGTATAAATCTGGGGATTGTTCATGTAGGATCAGATCCATCTGCATTGTAATTAAAATAAATTGGGGGGGGGGGGTGAGATTAATAACTCTAAACATCGATCACATCAAAACATGGATGATCCCGATTCAAATTCCAACAGTCAAACCATCCCGCATAAGCGATTGATACGCAGGTCAACCTGTTCATGGGTTTGTTTTCCTTTTTCATTCAAATTAATGAATGAGTAAAGAAAGAAATCACATAGAAATAAACCCCTTCCTCAATGATTAAATTGATCACTGGTGAATAATAGAGCTGTAGTATAATCATTCGTTGATCCTCGATCCAGAATCCATCTTTTTTTATTGAAATCCTTTGAAGAAGATGGGGCATCTGTTATCATTGAAGATCCGTCATTCATCACCATTTGTCATTCACCAAAAAAATTTGTTCAATGCTTTAGAGAAAACACTAGGATACACACCTGATCATGTAACCTTATTAATCCATTAAAATGAGGAAATTCATTTTATCATTTCTATTATTCTGAGTCTCACTATCGTTACACTATTTCATTTATGAAAAGAAATAGCTGACACATCATTGAACTACAGTGATACATTTTGAATAAAATAATCTTTCTTTAGTTTATTTTATTTTATCTTTAAAACATCCAAAAATAAACTTTCATCCTCGATCTGTACTAATCGAGGTTAGGTCCTTCCTAAGAAAAATTCATCATTCGAGATGAAAATATTCCCTCAAGTTTTTTAATCTGGGAACTAGTTTAAAAGTTACCAAAACATTCCACTAATGAAATTTTAAAAATAGTTCAAAAATTATTTTGGGAACCCCAGGACTCTGAATAAAATGCTTTCTCAACACCTGGTTTTGTAATAATCCATATAATTTGAGAATAAATTACAGATAAATTTATCAGACATTACATTATAACCACCTTAGGGATTTACATCCCTAAATTCCAAAACAATAGATAAACAAAAAAATGGGGATACTGAGCATGAATGTGAGCCTCCCACTCCCAAGTTCTCTCATGGAGATTCACGTACTGAAACTGAATGGGCATCAAAGGAATTGACCATCCATAAAGGACCTACTCTTGTTGATCCTCTATCTCCACTAGGAACTCCACAAAAGTCTCCCCATCATCCATGTCTAACTCACCCCAGTCGATTATGTGTGATGTATCATTCACGTACCTCCTTAGCTACAACATATTAAAGATAACATGGAACCGATGAATCAATGGTGGAAGATTTATGTGGTATGTCGCCTCTCCAACTCTGCTCACGATATGAATATGGCAAATGATCCTCATAGGAAACTTGTCACCCTGACCAAATCTTTAGAATCCCCACTGAGGGAAGACTTAAAGGAACACATGGTCTTCCACCTCAAACTCCAAAGGACTCTATCTCTTGTCAGCATAAGAATTCTACCTCCTCTTTGCAGTCCTCATCTGTTCTTGGATGATCTGCACCTTCTCAGATATAGCCTGTACCAACTCTAGGACCATAAGTGCCGACTCCCCTGGGTCTGTCTATCATAGCTTTGACCTATATGGTCCCCCATAAAGTGCCTCAAATAGTTCCATACCAATGGTGGAGTGGTAGTTGTTGTTGTATGAAATCTCCACCAATGGTAGGCTGTCCTCCCAACTCCGATCAAAGTCCAAGATGCCAGAACCAAGCATATCCCCTAAAATAGGGATATTCCCCTCCATTTGGAAATCCTTTTGGGGATGAAACTCCATGCTTAAGAAAAAATGAGTCCTTAACACTTCTTGAAATACCATCCATAGCCAGAATATTATGTGATAGTCATGGTATAAAAGGATGGTCAAAGGAACACCATGAAGAAAAACCATCTCTTAAGTGTAGAGGCATCCCAAGATCTCTACCAAACTCTGCTCTCAGATGGATAGGAAGTGGGATGACTTGTTGAGCGACATAATGATCTCCCAAATAGTATAATGTCTCTTGGATGTGCGTGGTAAAACCGTAACAAAGTCCATCAATATACAATCTCACTTCCACTCCAACACCTCAAGTGGCCAAGCCAAGCCTACTCAAACCTAATTCTATGCTTTCACTTACTAACAAGTGAGGATATAAGAAACAAACTCTTCCACTACATTATTTATTCACGACCACCAGAACTGATTTTAAATATCCTCATTCATATTTTCTACTCCAGGATGTACCACCAAAGGGGAGGTGTGGAACTCCCTCAGGACCCCCTCTCAAAATGTCACCGGTACAATGGTTCACCCTCAGAAAAGGACAACATGATCCCCAAATATTGAATATCCATCAGGGGATTTTCCTATGGATAACCGAGCACATCAGGTGTGACAGTCGACATACCCTTACTGTGCCTCCTTAAATCACTATAATAGTTGGGGAGTGACAACTTTTGACTGATGTCAAGATGTTCCATAATCATCCATGTAGGATATCTGCATCACGTCTAACTTCTCTGATGCATCACTCAGAAACTGCAACCCGGATCTCCTGGTAAGTGTGTCTCCCACAAAATTCCCCTTCCTAGAAGTAAAAGATATCTATAATTCATAATCCTAGAGAAACACTAGACACCACTCACTACCTCAAGGTAGGGTCCTTCTGAGAGAAGATATACTTGAGACTTTTATAGTCGGATTAGATGGTAAACCTCTCACCCGTCAAGTAGTTCCACCACATCTTCAAGGAAAATACAACTTACTTTAACAAAAGTTAATTGGTCGTGTAGTTATGCTCATGATGCCTTAAGAATCACAAAATATAGTTGATCAATGAATTATACTATATTAGGACACAACCCTATCCATTTAATGATGCATTTCAAAACACTACCTACCCAATTCCCTCGTACGAAATTTACAAGATTGGGATACTCGTCAACCTTCTCCTTAGCTGCTGGAAACTCTACTAAAAGTTATTTATCCACATGAAGGGGTGTCTCTTCCATGTCAAAGTCAATAAGGGTGCTTCTACCCTAGAAAAATCATGAAATAAGCTCTTGTAGTATCTATCCAAACCCAAGAAACTCTTCACATCAGTCGTGCTCCTAGGCGGATCCCAAGAAAGCACCACCTCTATTTTCTCTAGATCCACTACAACTCTAGCCTCTAAAATGACTTGTACTTGAAAGTGGACATAGAGAATCAATAACTTACACTTAGAGAGCTTCCCATAGAGCTAGTGCTCTCAGAGTATATCCAGGACCATCCTCAGGTGGGTTGCATGCTTCTTCTGAGATGCTGAGTACACCAGGATGTCATTAATGAATACCACGATGAACTGGCCAAGGTAAGGCTGTAAGATCCTATTCATGAGTTCCATGAACATTGATGGGGCATTGGTCACACCGAATGAAATCACAAAGAACTTATTATGGACATATCAATATCTAATGTCTGTCTTTTGTACATCATGATCTCGTAAATGAAGATGATGATAGCCATAACCGAGTTCTATCTTCAAGAACAACCTCGCTCCCTTCAATTGATCTAAGCGGTCATCAATGCTTGAAAGTGGATATTTTATATTCACATTAACCTAATTCATTAATTGTTTGTATACACACAGTCTCAATCCCTTATTTGTCTCCTTGGAAAATAGAACTAGGGCCACCCAAGGTTAAACACAAGGCTTCACACATCCATTCCTCTGTAGGTCCTCTAGTAATACCATCAACTCAAAAATCTCCACTGAATCAATCCAATATGCGGGAGTGGATATTAGTGTCATACCAGGGTACAGATAAATGCATAAGTGAACCTCTCTATGAGGAGGTAATCTCGAAACATCCTCAGGGATGATGTACTTGTACTCTTCCACCACTACAAAAAATTGAGGACTCCTCTCATTCACCGCACAGAGGGTATGTTTAGCCAACTTCTGAATGATCAGATGCACCCTCCTCTGAGAAAGTTCATCATGCCCTAGAAGAATTATATTTATGGACGTAAAGGAAAACCCTATCCATATCTACGGAAACATCGCACTTTGTTCCTAAAACAGTCAATTTGTTCATGGATTGTGGATAAGTTGTCCATACCCAAAATGATGTCATAAGGCCTCGACACCACTACTAAGGGATCCCAGCTGAAGCTCTCACCTATGAGAGTAATATTACACTATCTTCACTAGTGCATGATCATCATATCCCTTCTCGTATGAGTATCTAAGCATAAGGGTCAAGCCAACAGCTCCACTGGAATCTCCCAGATTTGAACAAGGTCTGTGGTAAGGAAAGAGTGACTGAAACCTGTGTCTATAAGAACTGTAGATAATGTCACAGAGACATATATTGTACCTCTAATTATCTCTGAAGCATCGAGATCATAGGCCTATATATCCTAAAGCTGGGTCTGCCATTGTTCACCGATTCTAAGAGCCTATAGAGGAATACCTGGGGGTTGTGTTTGTAGTACCTCCAACCTTCCTACCCCACCTGCTAGTCTGTCTGCTCCCCTTCCACGTCTACCACCTTATGAACCACCATGATTGTAGAGACCCACACTTTACGTACATGGAAATTACATTAATTTTGTGAAATACTTAATATATAACAAAAACAGACACCCAAGGACCGTAATCGTTTAGTGTCTTTGGATACCCAGAACCTAATCTTCTAATCTTGGTGAAAGATCTTCAACATCTCCCATATAGATCTTCCCCTTTTTTTCTTACCTAAAACCTTTCTTTATATCATGGGGAAAAGAAAACATATAAAGGGTGAGATCAAATTATCAGTAAGGGTATACATGGAGAAAATAAAACAAATCACATACATTTGAACTTAAAAACATGAACATAAAGTTTAAACATCAAAATATTGAGCAATAACAAAAAACTTGGAAGTACATAACGCATATATCATAGAGGAACATAAATCATGATAAAATAGCATGGGGATAAAACATGTAATTGTGGAAAAAAATTATGCACATGATATGATTTCCATAGTATCCAAGACATTGCTGCCAAGACTATCATAGTGGACAAAGTCCATTACTGAACTGAGTTTACTTGATGTTCCCACTCTGTATTACTGAATCGGATTCACGTTCCATTCTATCCATGTCTAACTCAGGAGATATAAATATTTACCCAATGCATTGGAGGGAGATATAGGTCCCAACCATCTCATAATGAAATCAATATTACATGTGCCACAAAATAAACATAAATCATTCATCATAACCCAAAGAATAAAATGGGTTTCATAAACATCATCCCATCATAACATAATCCATATAAAACAAATGGATATCATTTCATCATAAGAAGAATAAAAACATGTTAATAATAGAGACATTATAATTGAAATATAATCATACTAAATAATGTCATCTTAGATAGAAAATAATTTTGAAAAAACTCTTGAAATGAATTCTTGAGAAAAATATCCTTTCATCTTCAAAATCATTTTCTCTTAAAAAAATGTCATTAGCTGTTAATAGAAAAGGATTTTTTTGAAAATAATCATGAAATCATGTAGATAAATATTCATGAAAATAAGGCATTATGAATCTGTAAAAATTCGTTCATGCCGTATAAGTTAAAAAAACATCATCCTCTTACTTTTTCTAGAAAATTCAAAAAGTACCTTGTTTGGTGAACAAAAGAAAGATTCCTTCCATACAATGTGATAAAAGTAAACACAGGGTAAAAATGACTTTAAAAATATATGAAATAATAGTAAATATTTTATGAAAATAGTTTTAGAATACATGGAAATGGATGATAAATATAACCCCAGTGAATACTTACGAATAAACAATCTCAGATAGAAATGAGATTGCAAAACTTTCCCTTACCTTATGTCCAAATTCTTCCATATGTGTCTGAGACTTATGAATATTAGGTTTAAACATATTATTAACTTGTAACATAACCATAATAATATTTATGATATCATATATGATTCACTTATGACTTTATATTACTCATCTTTTGTAAATTCCATGTTAAAGCAGCGTTTTGGGTAAAATCGTTTCATTTATCGTACGTGTTTCGACTTGTAGTTCTTGATATTATTACTTATATCCTGATTTACATAATTCCAGAATGTAAAACATGATTTATATATAATATATATTCAGAATATAAATATATATGATTGATAGATAAATGGAATGAAATACACCGTTCATGGAGACGGCAGGCCGTATGTATGCATGAACGCTATTTTCATTTCCTTATTGAATTAAATGTAATTAAGTAAATGAAACATATATGTAAATAAATAAAATATAATTATTATGTAATATATTTTATTATTATTTATTATATATACTTTATAATCATTCATGAATGGTTAATCAAGGAAAATGAATCTCATCACGTTCGTGGAGACGTTAGTCCGTACGTACGCTCGAGCGAAAATATCATTCTTTTGATATTAAAATCATATATAATTGGATGTGATATCCTATATAAAGAATTATAATAATGTTTTATTTATTATTTATATCATTTATACTCATTATTATACCCATCCAAATGATGAAATGTTTTAATAACAAACTACACAATGACGTTGAGACTGTAAGCCGTACGTACGCACATGTGGTGACTTTTTCATTCATAGGATGGATAAAATAACTAATATGGTTGTACAATTTTTATAATAAAATCATAGTATATATAATATACTGGATTAATTATTTTATAATGGACATAACAAAGAAGGAGGAAGTGGAAGAAGAAAGGAACTTGAAATAGGTGGTGAGATATTCACCTCTTCTTCGGGTTCTTCCTTTTGATTTGATCAAAATGGCTCCTTAGGTTGGCTTTATGACTAAATAAATGACTCTAGGATTAATGTAGGATAGTTGGGAGGGTATTTGGGGTGTTATTGGCTGAGACAAATGGCTTTGGAGGTGTGACTTAGAGAGAAGGGGGAGTTCCCTTTTATAAGAGGGGTGAGGGGCATTTAGAAAAAACATAAAGTATTATTTTATAATAAATTTATATTCCGTTTATAATGACTCCAAAGTTACCTATTTCGAGTCTAGGGTGGGTATGAGTCGAAATAATTTCAAACAATAGGTTTTAGACAAGTTTAAGTTACCATTTTAAACTTATCATTTAGATTTATCTCTAAGTTAAATAATTTAACTTTTACCGTGTCTTCTTGTATTCTTATACTATATGGTTAATAAACTTACTATAAACCGCCAAAAAAAACCCAAATTGGTTAATTAATGGCATATATATTATTATATAAGTCTTTTTTCCGAACCTTATATTTTTAAGACCATTATATCAATTAATAATATAATATTTTTTTTAAAAACTCTTTTATGTCAATTTTGACACTATTTGTTATTCTGTTTTTTATAAAGTCATAACAACATTATTACTTTGAAACAAATTAATATAACCAACCCTATTAATTTATAATAACATATAAAATTATTTTAATTCATCAAAAGTCTCATATTACATTTATTTGGGTATCTATAATATCAATTATGTTAATATTTCATTAATAAGGTAATCACTACATCATCATTAGGTCATAAATAAATTAAATTATTTAATGTCTAAAAAATAAAAATAAAATACCATTATGTAGGAAATTTATTTAGATTTATAATTAATATTTATATTCTAATTTATATTATGTATAAACCTATATTAAAATCTTTTAGTTATTAAACGTTGATTTCGACTATTTTAACTCTTCTTTTTATAAAATAATTATAAATGTCCAAATCTAATCCAAGTGGACCTAAAGGGTAAAATTTTATTCCTAAGGTTGATTTTGGTCGAATTACACTTATCCAATAGAATTAGTACATATTTTAGGTTAATAATAATATCATTTTTACCCTTAATTACCCTATTCAGTTTTAACCGTGGTAAATAAAAGTTAAAAGTTACTATTCAAAAAAAATATTTTCATCTCATTAAACTGAAGTTTAATTACTAATATCAATTGTGTCTCTCATATTTTTGAAATTCAACTCATAGAAGCAGTAAAATTATGTTTTATGTAAATTTGCAAATGCTTCTAGGAGGTGGGTAAAATAATGTAAAATGATTAATAAATTTTTTATATATCTAAAATTATTATAAAATGACTCCAATGAATTAAATTGAACTTATATAGGAATTATTTATCTATTTTGACCTAAAATAAATTTAAATAAAATAAATAATTATTTAAATAAAAATTCGATTTTAACAAATAACTCAGTGTTTTCAATATTCATCAAAAATAGAAAGTTTTCAGAAAAAAACCAAAAATTCACCCTAGGCTGATTTCGATATTCTGAATCCAAAAATGAAATATATTTTGAAAGATAAAATTTATAAAATTTCAAAAAGCGGGTATTACTATTCATAACAGCTAGTTTATATAACATTTTAATAACATATCATTGTTTAGTGAAACTCAGTATTGTGTACAACGCAAGTTCTCGAGGAAGGTTTCTCTTGCATGTAACGCAAGCCATAAATAGTGTTGCATATACTACAAGATAATACGGTGTTGTGTATAGCTCAAGATAATCTTGGTGTAGCGTACAACAGAAGACATCAAAGAAATTAATAATATTTTTCCTAAAATCTCAGGGTGTTACATTCTACCACCATTAAAATGAATTTTACCCTTGAAATTTGCCGGTGTTATAAATGGTTTACTACTTGAAAGTTTCATTAATAAAAAGCCACATCGTAAAAAGGAATACTAAAGCTTAATTTTAAAAACTAATGTATGAAACATAATGGTTACCTAAATTAACTCATCACTGGGTTTCCACAAAAAAGATCATAGGTGGAAATATGGATATGGAAGAGAAATATATCCATCAAGTTCTGATGGAGAGTGGTAGAGAACATGGCTATGAAAAATCCAACAATCACAGTGCTATAAATTTGTGATGATTTAATGTACCATCTAGGACAACGTTTTTTGGTTTTCAAGATCATTTCTCTAGAGTTAAAAAAATTGGAATTAGAAGAAATACTTAATTGATTTTGGTACAATCTCACCGTTTTCCATTCATTGAACAATTTCCACTTCATCTCTTAAATAAATAAAGTTGATTTTTTCATTCGTGAAGTGTCAACAGATCATGCAATAGAATGATAGGTCATTCCATCTGTCACAAACCAAAAGTTATCAAAAGTTATTAAATATACATAAGTCTATCTATGGTGAGATTAATCGTATATGGTTCGTAAAATGGACTTATAATTCATATATCATACCACATAATAAATTAAAAATAATTTTTACTAACCAGGGACTTCCTGTAGGCCAGTGGTAGGCGATACAGGCCTATTGCACTTCAGTTGTGGGTTTGATTCCTACATCCTTGTCCGACGAGATGGGTTGTCACCCATCCTGTGGGTTTTCCTTTTTCTGAAAATATACTATTATAACATTATATCAATAATATCAAAAAAAGTTCTAGACTTAAAACAATACTATCTTATATCCAACACAATCCTTTCCAATCATCAAGCTTATCCAAAATACTTCTGTCCAAGATCATAGTATAAAGAAAAAAATTACTAGAAAGGTCATCTAACAAGATTGTGAATACAAGCATTTATACCACATATATCATAAGATATAACTTGTTGGTTACATTACAAACATGTGAATTCCTTAATCATGTATTCTCTTGAAAAATGAATACCCATTGAACATTAGTGAAAACATGAATGCTGTCAAAATTTTACTCATTCCACATACCAAAATTCAAAAAATTATATATACTCAAAACATGATATCACTTTTTCCATATATCAGTCATGAGTTCATTAATACTATCATACATATTATTTTCTCCTTATCAATTATTTATGATCATATCATCTTCTTTCCATAAATATCTGAATAACCATTCATGGTTACTGGTACCATTCAACATATACATTCAAATACTTGTAAAAACAATAGTGTAACAATCCTTAGATGTGTATTTATTACATATTACCATTACCTATACAACATAACTCTTGATAAAAATAAATCATTCCACTACCTTCTTAAACCATTGACCGAGCTTCAACAATTCTTTCATCTCACATCATTTGTAGTCTCTACATCATCATCAACATAAATACCACCCATATGACTATGATGATTCTCTTCATGAGAGTTTCCCTTAGGGAATTTGTTTGCATAATTCCCGTACATTCCAAATTTAAAACATTTAACTATTGTTGATGTCTTAGCAATACCATTATCCTTGTCCATGGTTTTAACTGAACTGTTTCCTTTGAAATTAATGGATTTGTGTCCTTCTTTTACACACCCAAAGAATCTTCCAGTTCCTTTGAAATTGTCTCCCTGATTCCTCTTACCACATGATTTACATGATGGAAATTGAACTTTACTTCCTCTATAATCATCATGAAACTCCATATTTCTCTTATTAGATAAGTCAGGAAACTTTCCAATGTTGAGATTATTTATCATATTATAAGATTTCTGATTAGGCATAATAATGATGTTTGGACTTCCAAATCCCATTTCATTTGTTTTCTCATGAAGAATATCATTCCATTGTCAATTATATCCTCCATTATCATGAATCTTCCAATTTCCATCCATTTTCTAAAACCCAAAAAGAATAGTGTTAGAGGCAAAAATCATACTAGGAAAACAAAATAATAAAGGGGGTGTACCTTCAATATCTAACATCTTAGGTTAAATTATAATATCATTACTGTATTCTAGGAATATAACCTATATATATACTTTAACTTAGGTACATCCCTATACATACCTTAGAAATATCTCTAGGGATTTAACTGAAGTTTTCGCATCCTAGTTTCCAAAGGTTAACTAACACTTTCCTATCATACCAAATGTAGAGACCCACAATTGACGTACATGGACATTGCATTACTTTTGCATAATACTTCATACAAAACAAAAACAGACACCCATGGACCATAATAGTTTAGTGTCTTTGGAAACTTGGAACATAATCTTCTAATCACAGTGAATGATCTTCAACATCTCCCATAAAGATCTTCCCCTTTCATTTTCTTAACTAAAACCTTTCTTTATATCCGGTGGAAAATAAAACATATAAAGGGTGAGATCAAATGCTCTGTAAGGGTATGCATGGATAAAATAAAACAAACCACATACATTTGAACATAAAAACATGAACATAAAGTTTAAACATCAAAATATTGAGCAATGACATAAAACTTGGAATTACGTAAGGAATATATCATAGAGGAACATAAATAATGATAAATTATCATGGTAATAAAACATGTAATTATGGAAAATAATTAAGAACATGATATGATTTCTATAGTAGCTAAGACATTTCTGCCAAGAACATTATTATGGACAAAGTCCATTACTGAATTGGGTTTACTTGCCGTTCCATCCCTGTATTACTAAACCGGATTCAATTTCCATTCCAACCATGTCTATCTCATGAGATATAAATATTTACCTAATTAATTGGAGGGAGATATAGGTCCCACCAATCTCATAATGAAATAATTCTTACTTGTGCCACAAAATAAACATAAATCATTCATCATAACCCAAAGAATAAAATGGGTTTCATAAACATCATCCCATCATAACGTAATACATATAAAACAAATAGATATAATTTCATCCTAAGAAGTATCAAAACATGTAAATAATAGAGACATTATACTTGAAACATAATCATACTAAATAATTTCATCATAGATGGAAAATAGTTTTGACAAAACACTTGGAATGAATTCTTGAGGAAGATATCCTTTATTCTTCAAAATTATTTTTTTTTCACAAAATTCCATTCACTATTAAAAGAAAAGGATTTTTTTGAAAATAATCATGAAATCATGTAGATGAAGCTTCATGAAAATAAGGCATTATGAAACCGTAAAAATCTGTTCATTCTATATAAGTTAAAAAAACATTATCCTCATACTTTTGCCAGAAAAGTCAAAAAGTACCTTGTGTGGTAAACAAAAGAAAGATTCCTTCCATACAATGTGGTAAAAGTCAAAAAATGGTAAAAATTAATTTTAACATACATGGAAGAATAGTAAATATTTTATGAAAATTGTTTTAGAATACATGGACATGGATGATAAATATAACCCCAATAAATACTTATGAATAAACAATGTCGGATAGAAATGAGATTGAAAAAATATCCCTTACCTTATGTTAAAGTTCTTCCATATGTGCCCGAGAATCCAGTATAGTAGATTTAAGAATATTATTAACATGTAAAATAACTATAATAATATTAATGATATCATATATGATTCACTTATGACTTTATATTACTCGTTCTTTTGTAAATTCCATGTTAAAGCAGCGTTTTGGGTAAAATCGTTTCATTTATCATACATGTTTTGACTTGTTGTACTTGATATTATTACTTATATCCTGATTTACTTAATTTCAGAATGTAAAACATGATTTATATATAATATATATTCATCATATAAATATATATTATAGATCGATAAATGGAATGAAATACACCGTTTATGGAGACGGTAGGTCGTACGTACGAATGAATGCTATTTTGGTTTCCATATTGAGTTGAATGGAATTAAGTAAATGTAACATATATGTACATAAATAGAGTATCTTTATTATTTAATATATTTCATGATTATTTATTATATATACTTTATAAACATACTTTAATGGTTAATCATGGAAAATGAATCTCATCGCGTTTGTGGAGACGGTAGCCCGTACGTACGCACGAGCGAGAATATCATTCCTTTGATATCAAAATAGTATATAATTGTATGGTATATCATATATAAATAATAATAATAATTTTATATTTTATATTTATATAATTTATACTCATTATTATACCCATCCAAATAATGAAATGTTTGAATAACAAACTACACCACGACGTGGAGACGGTTAGCCGTACGTACGCACGTGTGGTCACTTTTTAATTCATAGGATGGATAAAATAACTAATATTTTTGTAAATTTTTTATAATAACATCACATTATATAGAAGATATTGGAGTTATTATTTTATAATGGAAACAACAAAGAAGGAGGAAGTGGAAGAAGAAAGGAACTTGAAATAGGTGGTGAGATATTTATCTCTTCTTCGGGTTCTTCTTTTTTATTTGATCCAAAGGGATATGTAGGTTGGATTTATGACTAAGGAAATGCCTATAGGATGAATCTAGGATAGGTAATAGGGTATTTAGGTTGGTTTTGTCTGAGAAAAACGGTTTTGGAGGTGTGAATTAGAGAGGAGGAGTTCTCTATTATACGATGGGTGAGGGGCACCGTAGAAAAAACATAAAATATTATTTTATAATAAATTAATATTCAGTTTACAATGGCACCAAAGTGAGTTATTTCGAGGCTAGGATAGGGATTGGTCGAAATACTCTCAACTAATAGGTTTTAGACAAGTTTATGATACCATTTTAGCCTTATCATTTAGATTTAACTCTAAGTTTAATAACTTAACTTTTAACGTGTCTTCTTGTATTCTTACACTATATGGTTAATAAACATACTATAAACTATAAATAGAACACCAATTGGTTAATATATATGATATATATTATTATATAAATATTTTTTCCGATCCTTAGATTTTTTGGACCATTAAATCAATTAATAATATAATATTTGTTTTAAAAACTCTTTTTTGTCAATTTTGACACTATTTGGTATTTTGTTTTTGCTAAATTCATAACGGCATTATTAATTTGAAAAAAATTCATCTAACCAACCATAATATTTTATAGTAACCTATAAAATTAGTGTAATTCATAAAAAGTTCCAAATTACATTTATTTAAGTATTTATAATATCAATTATGTTAATATTTCAATAATAAGGTAACTACTTCATCTTTATTGTGTCATAAATAAATTAAATTATTTAATATCTAAAAAATATAAATAAAATACCATTATATAGGAAATTTATTTATATTTACAATAATATTTATTTTCTAATTTATCTTATGAATAATCCTATATTAAAAATGTTTTATTTATTAAACATTGATTTTAACTATTCTAACTATTCTTTAAATAAAATAATAATAAATGTCCTAATCTAATCCAAGTGGACCTAAAGGGTAATATTTTATTCCTCAGGTTGTTTTTGTTCAAATTACACTTATCAAATAGAATTAAGACATGTTTTAGGGTAATAATAGTTTCATTTTTACCCTCAATTACCCTATTTACTTTTAACCGTGGTAAATAAAAGTTAAAAGTTACTATTCACCAAAAATTATTATCATCTCATTGAACCACATTTTACTTAATGATATCAACTATGTCTCTAGGATTCTTAAAATTCAACTCACAGATGTGGTAAAATTAAGTTTTATGCAAATTTGCAAATGCTCCTATGAGGTGGGTAAAAGACGGTATAAAGTTTAATAAGATTTTTATATATCTAGAATTATTATAAAATGTCTCCAATGAATTAAATTAAACTTATATAGGTATTATGTATCTATTTTAACCTAAAATAAATTTAGATAAAATAGATTATTATTTAAATAAAAAGTCGGTTTTAACCAATAACTCAGTGTTTTCATTATTCATCAAAAATTGAATGTTTTTAGAAAAATACCAAAAATTCACCCTATGCTAATTTCGATGTTCTGAATCCAAAAATGAAGTCCATTTTGAAAGTTAAAATTTATAAAATTTCAAAAAGTGGTTATTACTATACATAATGGCCAGTTTATATAAAATTTTAATAGCATATCGTTGTTTAGTGAAACTCGGTATTGCATACAACGCAAGCTATCAAGGAAGGTTTCTCTTGCGTGTAATGCAAGACATAAATAGAGTTTCATATACTAAAAGATAATATAGTGTTGGGTATAGTTCAAGATAATAATGGTGTAGCGTACAACACAAGACATCAAAGAAATTAACAATATTTCTCATAAAATCTCAGGGTATTTCCCTTATCAACCCTCTGTCTCCACCTCAGAAGTCCCTCGACCGTCTGTGAATCGTCCATGTAGCGTGTAACGCCCTGACCCCAGTTACCCAGAGTCTGTGCATTATTACATAACATTGGCATGATCACCAAAGATCAAGTCTCGAAGGACCGATTAGTTTAGTAGCCTTGGAATAACTAGATAAATTTATAATGTTTACATTACATCATAAAGTGAAAACTACTAAAACAACATCTTTTCTTCATATCCCCTCATAAAATCCCTGTAGGTCATTCATAAATTACTTCTTCACATCCTGGGAAAAATAAAACATTGAAAAGGGTGATCTCAAATGCTTAGTAAGGGTAAGAAATATAACGGAAACTTTCATAAATAAGCATAACCATTTAAGGCAATGTATAACTAAAACAAAATCCTTTTAAACTTGAACTTAACCATAATATGAGAAAAAGTAAAATGAAATAATTCCATTTACTTATTCACATGGATGTTATACTAGTCTAATAATCACATGCAATATTAATAACCACTTTCATAATGATGGAATGCATAATGCAAGACTATCATAACCACATAATCAAGGACTTGTGCCAAGAATACAAATAGGATTTTGTCAAGGACGTGTGCCAAGACACTAATTTGTCATATGAGACCTACCGATGCATCTCAGAGCTATAGCGAGCTCCACCCATCACTTATTAAGTCCAATGCATTCTTCATATGAACAAGTTTAAACATAACATAAACATTCGTATTAAAACTAGCGTACGAAATGTCAATACTTCATACATAAACCATGAATGGTATAAAAATAGCACATCCACTGTCAAACATATCACAAGACCTACAATAAAATATGGATGTTTTTTATCATAATAAATCACATTAAAATAATCTTAAAATCCATCAAAGGATGTTGACATAGATGAAATCAAAACTATTTGAGAGAAATATCTTTTTTTTAAATCATTTAAAAGTCACATTATTATAAAATAAAAAATTTACTTTTAAAATATTCTTATAATATTTTATGGGATTCTTCTATGATTTTATAATGGCGGAAAATAGTCGCACCCGCCGTATAAGTTAAAAAAGACATTCTTACCTTAATTCTGTCGAAAAGGTTAAAAAGGACCTTTTTGAGAAAATGACAGAAAGAATCCTTTATAAAAATCTTATAAAAAGTCAACAAGTGTATAAATGACTTTCACCCATAGTCTGTAAAATAGAAATAATGATTTGAAATACATTTTTAAGAAACATGGATGTGGATGATAAAAAGGTCCCAGTAGATAATTACGTATAAACAACCTCGGATAATGAAGAGATTGTGAAATAAACCCTTACCTTGTACTTTTTCTTGGTTGAGGGTAGGATAAACTCTTATATAATGGTGAAATAATTGTTATTAAATTATAAAAGAATCATATACAATAATATGATATCATATATGATCTTTTATCATTTCTTTGTTAATAATATCTTAGTATTATCGTCGTTTCAGGTGTTAACTTACTCATTTTATTTTATATGTTTTGTTACATAATACATGTTTGTTATGGATATGTTGTATATTATTCATATCCTGAATGATATCAAGTACATAAACATTATTTTTAATCATTAAATTAGAATTAGTCTTGAATAGATACGATGGGGAATGATACTCATCGCGTTCGTGGAGACGGTAGTCCATACGTACGCACGCGTGACAATATCATTCTTTTGATATTAAAATAATATATAATTGGATGGTATATCATATATAAAGAATCATTATAATGTTATATTTATTATTTAAATGAATTAAAAATCATTAAAATACCCATCCAAATAATAATTTATTGAATAACAATTACACCACGACGTGGAGACGGTAAGCCGTACGTACACTCGTATGGTGATATGTCATTCAAAGGATGGATAGAATAACGAATATGGTTGTACCATATTTATAATAACATCATAGTATATAGAAGATACTGGAGTTATTATTTTAGAATTGGAATAACAATGAAAGAAGAAGTTGAAGAAGAAAGGAACTAGAAAGAGGGTGGTGAAAACATTACCTCTTAACCGGGTTCTTCCTTTTGATTTGATCAAAAGGGCTCCATAGGATGGATTTATGATCAAAATAAGGCTTTTAGGTCGAATTAAGGGAAGTTGAGAGAATATTTTGGTAGGGTTTGGATGAGATAAAAGGCTTTGAAAGTGTAAAATATAGAGAAGGGGGGGGGGTGCCCTTTTATAAGAGGGGTGATGGGCACCTTTGGAAAAGCTATAAATATTATTTTATAATAAATTCATATTCGGTTTCTAATGGCTCAAAAGTTTATTATTTAAGGTTTAAGGAGGGTATGGGTCCAAATCCTTTCAACCAATAGATTTTAGATAGGTTTGGGTCACTATATTAACCTTATCATTTATATTTAACTCTTAGTTAAATAGTTTGACATTTACCATGTCTCTTTGTATTTTTATATTATATAGTTAATAAACATACTATATACATCCAAGAGACCTCAAATTGGTCCATTAATAATACAAATATCATTATATAAGTCCTTTTTCTGAACCTTAGATTTTTAGGAATAGAATATTGATTAATAATATAATATTTTTTTTAAAAACTCTTTTATGTCAATTTTGACACTATTGGGTATTTTGTTTTTAATAATTTCATAACAGCATTATTACCTCAAAAAAACTTTATATAACTAATAATAATATGTCATATTAACCTATAAAATTAGTGATATTCAAAAAAAGTGTCAAATTTCATTTATTTTGATATTTATAATATCAATTATTTTAATATTTCATTAATTAGGTAATTACTGCATCACCATTGTGTCATAAATAAATTAAATTATTTAATGTCTAAAAATTATAAATAAAATACCATTATGTATGATATCTTTTTATATTTCTAATGAATATTTATAATCTAATTTATCTTATGTATAACCCTATATTAAAAATGTTTTAGTAATTAAAATTTGATTTTAACTCTTTTAACTCTTCTTTGAATTAAATAATAATAAATGTCCTAATCTAATCCAAGTGGACCTAAATGATAATATTTTATTTATAAGGTTGTTTTTGGTCGATATAAATTTTTCCAATTGAATTAAGACATGTTTTAGGGTAATATTAATTTCATTTTTACCCTTAATTACCATATATTACTTTTACCCGTGGTAAATAAAAGTAAAAAGTTACTATTAACCAAATTTTTTTTATCTTATTCAACCAAATTTTACTCCTTGATATTAACTGTGTCTCTTGGATTTTTGAAATTCCACTCATAGAAGTGGTAAAATTATGTTTTATGTGAATTTCCAAATTCTCCTAGGAGGTGGGTAAAAGATGGTGAAAAGTTCAATAAAATTTTTATATATCTAAAATTATTCTAAACTAACTCCAATGAATTAAATTGAACTTATATAGGTATTATGTATCCATTTTTACTTTAATTAAATTTAAATAAATTAAATAATTATTTAAATAAAAATTTGGTTTTAAACTATAACTCAGTTTTTTTAACTATTCATCAAAAATTGAATGTTTTCTGAAAAATACCAAAAATTCACCATAAGCTAATTTCAATATTCCGAATCTAAAAATGAAGTCGATTTTGAAAGATAAAATTTATAAAATTTCAAAAGTGGGTATTACTATTCATAACAGCTAGTTTGATTGGTTGTGGTGTGTGTTAGAACTCAAAGTTGCATACAACACACGCTACTGTATTATTTAAAGAGAAGCGTATCGCAGAAGCTTGGGGTGTTACATTATCCCCTCCTTAAAATAATTTTGTCCTCAAAATTTCTAGAATATTATTGCATAAAAAGACTTGGGTGGTTCTTCATCATAAGTTCCTCAGGTTCCCACATTGCCTCTTCCATCTTATGGTTTCTCCATAGAACTTTTACCAGATGAGTCATCCAGTTTCTTAGCAATTTTTCTCTTGTATCAAGAATCCTGACAGGATCTTCACAATAAGATAGATCAGGTTTCTGTTCTAATTCCTCATATGTGAGTACATGCGTTGGTTTAGGCATGTATTTTCTCAACAGTGATACGTGGAACACATCGTGAACTTTGGGAGATTTGGCGGCATTTCCAAATGGTAAGCTACACCCCCAATTTGTTCTATAATTTTGAAAGGTCCGATGTACCTGGGACTCAATTTACCTTTCTTACTGAAATGTATAACTCCCTTCCATGGAGATAGCTTCAAGAAAACATGATCTCCTACATGAAATTACAAATCCTTCCTTCGATTATCGACATCGATCTTCTACCTACTTTGAGCTGCTTTGATGTGATTTAGGATTACCTTTACCTTTTCCATCATTTCCTCCACCAGTTCTGGGCCTACGAGTTTTCTTTCACCAAAGTCATCCCAACAGGTTGGTGTGTGACATCTCTTTCCGTATAACGCTTCATATGGTGCCACCTGAATAATTGAATGAAAGCTATTATTGTAGGAAAATTCCACCAGAGGTAAATATTGATCCCACATACCCTAAAAGTCAAGTGAGCATGATCTCAACATGTATTCTAAGGTTTTAATAGTATGTTCTGATTGTCCATCTATTTGAGGGTGGTAGGCAGTGCTCGAATGAAGTTTAGTATCCAAGGCCTTATGAAGACTCTTCCAGAATCTTGAAGTAAAATGGGGATCAAGATCAGAAACAATCGATAGGGGTACTCAATGAAGTCTCAAAACTTCATTAATATATAGTCTTTCTAGACGTTACCATGGTAGATCTTATTTTATAGCAAGAAAATGGGATGACTTGTTAAGACGATCAACAATAACCCATATTGCATCATTCCTTCTAGGAGTCTTTGGTAGCCTCATGAAAAAGTCCATCGTAATATTTTCCCATTTCCACTCCAGTATGGGAAGAGGTTTCATGACTCCTCCAGGATGTTGCCTTCCAGCTATCACTTGTTGACAAACCATACATCTTGACACAAAATCAGCAATCTCCCTCTTCATGTTGTCCCACCAAAAATGTTCCTTCAAATATCTATACATTTTGGTGCTCCCACGGTGTATAGAGAAATTTGAGCTATGATCATCATCTAAAAATTACCTTTTCAGATTAGGTATATCAGGAACACAAAGTCTCTTATCAAATTTCAAAATTCCTTCTTCATACAAAAAGTCTCTCAATCTCTCATCATTCAAAACTTTAATCCTCTTTTGAAATTCTTCATCATCAGTCTGAGAACTCTTAATCCTTTATAGTAAATATGATTTGGAAACCATTTGAAAAAGCATTTATGTTTCACCTTCCATGGTGATTCCCATATCCATCTTTACTAGATCCATGAAAATTGGATCCCTTTCAACTCTCATAATGTTCAAAACTCCATGATCTTTTCTTATCAAAGAATCTGCCACCATATTTTCCTTCCCCGAGTAGTAGTGTGTCATGAAATCATATTCCTTGAGTAGTTAAAGCCATCACCTTTGCCTCATGTTGAGTTCTTTCCGTGAGAAAATACACTTCAAACTCTTGTGATTAGTATAAATCTCACATTCTTCACCATAGAGGTAATGTCTCCATATATTCAAAGCAAAAATTATAGCCGCTAACTCAAGATCAAGAGTAGGATAGTTTTACTAATGAATATTTAGTTGTCATGGTGCATAGGAAATAACCCTATCAATCTTTATAAGGACACAACCAAGTTCTTTCTTTGAAGCATCACTATAAATAACAAACCCATCATTCCCCGATGGTAGAGTCAATATAAGAGAATTGACTAATACTCTCTTAAGTTTTTCAGAACATTCTCCACACTCTTTTGTCCAAACAAATTTAACCCCTTTACATGTGAGCTTTGATAATGGGTTATCCAATTGGGCAATGTTCTAGATGAAAGGTTGATAATAACCTGCTATACCAATAAAAATGCGTACCTCAGTTATACTCATCAGTGTAGGCCATTCTTGGATTTCCTTGGTCTTAGAAGGATCAACATAGATTCTATCTTTAGAGACAATATGGCTAAGAAAAGAAATCTCATGAATCCAGAATTCACACTTTCTAAACTTCCCATATAATTAATGTCTTCTCACAGTCTTCAGAATAATGCGCATGTGATTTTCATGATCTTCGTAGATTTTGGAGTATACCAAGATATCATCAATAAATACCACCAAAAAATCATCGAGATATTCCATGAAAACTCTATTCATTATATACATGAATACAAAGGGTACATTTGTCAGCCCAAAAGGCATTATTGTAAACTCGTAATTCCCGTACCTGGTTTAAAATATTGTCTTAAGAATATCTTCCTTCTTCACACACAACTGATTGTATCCAGATCGAAGGTCAATATTTGAAAATTATTGAGCTCCATTCAGTTGGTCAAATAAATCATCAATGTGAAGTAGGGGATACATGTTCTTTATTATTATAGCATTGATTTCCCTGTAGTCGATACGTAACCTCATAGATCCATCTTTTTTCTTAACAAAAAGGATAGGGGATCCCCATGGAGAAACACTAGGGTGAATAAATCCCTTATTACTCAATTCCTCTAGTTTTTTCTTTAGTTAAAATAATTCCATAGTGGCCATTCTATAAGGGGTCTTCGATATGGGCCTTGTTCTAGGAATTAAATCAATGGAAAACTCATTTTCTCGTTCTAGAGGATGTCAAGGTAAATCTTCTAGAAACACATCAACATATTCTCTCACAATAGGTATATACTCTATTAGATCATTCCTTTCCTTAACCATAGTTATTTCATTCTCTTTCTCCCAAATAATTGAATTTAGTTGAGCTACTGGGGGTGGATCTAGATAAGAATCAGGTGGTGATGATTCCGCTCTAAAGATAAGGTGTTCCTTATCATCATCATCAAAAATAGTGACCTCCTTATTCTTAAAATAAATTTTTCCATCATGGTCCAAAATCCAATCCATACCAAGGATTATATCAAATTCAATCATAGGTATGATAATGAGATACGCAGATAAAGAACATTTATGTGCTGTAATGGGGACTGATTCAAAAAACATTGTTGCAATGATACTTACCTTAGGAGTTTTGACTGACAACTCACTTTTTATATCAAATTGTAAATATCAAATTTTCTTAGAAAATTGGGAAGATATGAAACAATGCGATGATCCAGAATCAAATAATTCAGTTGCTAAACTTGAGGAAACCATTAAATTACCTGCCACCACATCTTTAGGAGCTTCTACATCAGTAGTAGTGATAGCATAAGCTTGGCCTTGATCCCTTGGACTTTTATGAGGTAAGTTCCCCTGACGTTGAGGACAATCATTTGCATAATGTTCTATCTCCCGACTGTCGTAGCACTGAACATAGGTAGATTCTTTCTTCCCCTTGTAATCTGGAGCTTGGTGGCCTTTTTCACCACACATTTAATAGATTCCCATTCCCTTCAAGAAAGTACCTGGGTGTTTCTTCCCACATTTATTGTAGGATGGATATTCAAATTTTCCCTTCTATCCATTATTTCTATTCCCATATTGATCAGAATATCTCTTCTTATCTTACTTTGATTTAAAGTCATAAGACTTAGAGAATTCTTCTTCTATTTTGATATCACATGAGACAATATCTTCATACAGCAAGAAGGTTTTTGAGACTAATGATTGATGGAGAAATGGTTTTAACCTATCAAAAAAACGATCAATATTACTTCTTGGGTTACATATATAATCTGCAGCATACCTTGATAACCTTGTAAAGTTAGCCTCATACTTTGTGACATTCTCATCCTCCTTTTGTCTCAGAATTAGAAATTGACTTTCCATATCTGCTCGATGGTCATGAGGAATGTATTTTTCTAAAAATAGATATTTGAAATCCCTCCATTCCATATTTGATACATCATCAGCTTCCTTCATGTTTTGAATCAATGACCATCATTGATCACCATCTTCAGTGAGGCGGTAAACTACCATGAAAACTTTTTCCCTTTCACTACTCCCCAAAGCCTGAAATATTTTCTCTTGGGAACTTATCCATTGCTCAAAAACCAATGGATTTGTAATCCCATTGAATGTTTGTGGCTGTTTCCTCATGAAGATATCTAACATTGATCCTCCATGATACGGATCAGTGTGCTCCTTACAGGTAAGGTTACTATCCCTAACCTGAGTGAGTTGTCCTAGTATGGTGATTAGTTGATCAGCACTAGTTTTATCACCAGCTCCACAATAATTATCTTGAGTAGGAGGGAAATACCTACATGGAGTGTGTGCATTGATATAGTTTCCATTTCTTCCACTAGGCTCCATTTCTAAACAATGGCATAAACTAGATTAGTTTATGAATCAAAATACATAATTCCATACTTGAAAAACACTTAACATAAATTGAACTATTTATGGATATAATCCATAATCATAAAAATGTTTTTTGAGGAAGTATATACTCATAAACCCTTCATAATGGTTTAAAAAGAAAATGAGAATTATCCTAAGCATATCCCCTGGGAGTGTCGTAACCAAGAGTGCAGCAAGGCCCGTTATCGTGCACCAGTTCCCGTTCGAGTCTAGCTCAAACCAGTGTTTTCAGGTTTTACCCCTAGGTACATCTGTGCCAGAGCCACCTCTACCTGCTCATATCTATAAAGGTATGTATTTCTCGGAAAACTCACAAAATCTCTACAATACCAAAATTCTAGGATGTTATTCTATACTAATCCTCAAAGTCTATCTTAGGGCTATGTGCTCTAATCAGAGTTTCTATAAATATAGCTTCCAAGGTTTGTACTAAGATTCTTCTGATACCAACTATAATGTCCCAACCCCTGCTACCCAGAGTCGGTGCATTATTATATAACATTGGCATGATCACAAAAGATCAAGTCTCAAAAGATCTATTAGTTTAGTAGCCTTGGATAACGAGATACATTCATAAAGTTTATATTACATCATAAAGTGAAAACTACTACAACAACATCTTGTCTTCATATCCCCTCATACTATCCCTATAGGTCATTCATAAATTATTTCTTCACATCCGGGAAAAAATAAAACATTGAAAGGGGTGAGCTCAAACGCTCAGTAAGGGTAAGCAATATAGTGGAAACTTTCATAAATAAGCATAAACATTTAAGGCAATGTATAACTAAAACAAAAGACTTTTAAACTTGACCTTCAACATAATATGGAAAAAATAAAATTAAATAATTCCATTTAATTATTTACATGGATATTATACTATAAGAATAATCACATGCAATATCAATAACCACTTTCATAATGATGGAATGCATAATGCCTGACTATCATAACGACATAGTCAAGGCCTTGTTCCAAGACTACAAATAAGATTTTAAGGCATTGTTCCAAGAAACTATTTTGTCTCATGAGACCTACCGATGCATCGAGGAGCTATAGCGGGATCCACCCATCACTTATTAAGTCCAAGGTATTCCTCATATGAATAGGTTTAAACATAACATAAACATTCATATTAAAACTAGCATACGGAATGTCAATACTTTATCAATAAACCATGAATGGTATAAAAATAACACATCCATAGCCAAACATCTCACCAAACCTTCAATACAATATGGAAGTTTTGTATCATAAAAAATCACATTCAAATAAGCTTTAAATCCATCAAAGGATGTTGACATAGATGAAATCAAAATTATTTGAGAGAAATATCTCTTTTTTTAAATAATTTAAAAGTCACATAATTATAAAATAAAATATTTACTTTTAAAATATTATTATAATCTTTTAAGGGAAGCTTTGATGATTTTATAACAGCGTAAGATAGTCGAACCCTCCGTATAAGTTAAAAAAGACATTCTTACCTTAATTCTATCGAAAAGGTTAAAAAGGACATTTTTTGGAAAACAACAGAAAGATTCCTTTATATAATTCTTATAAAAAGTCAACAAGGGTATAAATGACTTTAACCCATAGTCTTTAAAATAGTAACAATAATTTTAAATACATTTTTAAGAAACATGGATGTGGATGATAAAAAGGTCCCAGTAGATAATTACGTATAAACAACCTCGGATAATGAAGAGATTGTGAAATAAACCCTTACCTTGTACTTTTCCTTGGTTGAGGGTAGGTTAACATCCTGTATAATGGTGAAATAATTGTTATTAAATTATACAAGAATCATATTCAGTAATATGATATCATATATGATCTTTTAACATTTTTTTGTTAATAATATCTTAGTATTATCGCCGTTTCGAGTGTTAACTTACTCGTTTTATTTTATATGTTTTGTTACATAAGTCGTGTTTGTTATGGATAGGTTGTATCTTATTCATATCTAGAATGATATCAAGTCCTTAAACAATATTGTTAATCATTAAATGATAATTAGTCTTGGATGGATATGATAGGGAATGAAACTCATCGCGTTCGTGGAGACAGTAGTCCGTATGTACGCACGAGCGACAATATCATTCTTTTGATATTAAAATAATATATAATTGGATAGTATATAATTTATACGGAATAATTATCATGTTATATTTATTATTTAAATGAATTACACATCATTTTTATACCCATCCAAATAATAATTTATTGAATAACAATTACACCACGATGTGGAGACGGTAAGCCGTACGTACGCACGTATGCTGACATGTCATTCAAAGGATGGATAGAATAAAGAATATGGTTGTAACATATTTATAATAAAATCACTGTATATAGAAGATACTAGAGTTATTATTTTAGAATGATAATAACAAAGAAAGAAGAAGTTGAAGAAGAAAAGAACTTGAAAGAGGGTGGTGAAAACATTACCTCTTAATCGGGTTCTTCCTTTTGATTTGATCAAAAGGGATCTTGAGGCTGGATTTTTGATCAAAATAAGGAATCTAAGAAAAATTTAGGAAAGTTTAGAGAATATTTGGGCAGGGTTTGGCCGATTCAAAAGGCTTTGAAGGTGTAAATTAGAGAGATGGGGGAGGGCCCTTTTATAACAGGGGTGATGGGAACCTTTGGAAAAGTTAGAAATATTATTTTATAATAAATTAATATTCGGTTTCTAATGGATAGAAAGTGGATTATTTAAAGTTTAGTGTGGGGATGGGTTTAAATCCTTTCCACCAATAGATTTTAGACAGGTTTGTGTCACTATATAAAACTTATCATTTATATTTAACTCTTAGTTAAATAGTTTTACATTTACCATGTCTCTTTGTATTATTATATTATATAGTTAATAAACTAACTATATACATCCAAGAGACCTCCAAGTGGTCCATTAATAATACACCTATCATTATATAAGTCCTTTGTCCGAACCTTAGATTTTTAGGAATATAATTTCAATTAATAATATAATATTTGTTTTTAAAACTCTTTTATGTCAATTTTGACACTATTGGGTATTTTGTATTTGATAATCTTTTAAAAGCATTATTACTTATAAAAAACTTTATATAACCAATACTAATATGTCATATTAATCTATAAAATTAGTGTAATTGAAAAAAAGTATCAAATTATATTTATTTTGATATTTATATTATCAATTATTTTAATATTTCATTAATTAGGTAATTACTGCATCACCATTGTGTCATAAATAAATTAAACTATTTAATGTCTAAAAATTATAAATAAAATACCATTATGTAGAAATATTTTTGGATTTCTAATTAATATTTATAATCAAATTTATCTTTTGTATAACCCTATATTAAAAATGTTTTAGTAATTAAACTTTGATTTTAACTCTTTTAACTCTTCTTTGAATTAAATAATAAAAATGTCTAAATCTAATCCAAGTGGACCTAAATGATAATATTTTATTCATAAAGTTGTTTTTGGTCGATATAATTTTTTCCAATAGAATTAAGACATGTGTTAGGGTAATATTAATATCATTTTTACCATTAATTACCCTATTTACTTTTAAATGTTATAAATAAAAGTAAAAAGTTACTATTCTCCAAATTTTTTTATCTTATTGAACCACATTTTACTCCTTGATATTAACTGTGTCTCTTGGATTTTCGAAATTCCACTCACAGAAGTAGTAAAATTATGTTTTATATGAATATCCAAATTCTCCTAGGAGGTGGTTAAAAGACGGTGAAAAGTTCAATAAATTTTTTATATATCTAAAATTATTATAAAATAACTCCAATGAATTACATTGACCTTATATAGGTATTATATATCCATTTTGACTTTAATTAAATTTAAATAAAATAAATAATCACTTAAATAAAAATTCGGTTTTAAACTATAACTCAGTGTTTTTTCACAATTCATCAAAAATTGAATGTTTTCATAAAAATACCAAAAATTCATCATAAGCTAATTTCGATATTCTAAATCCAAAAATAAAGTCAAGTTTGAAATATAAAATTTATAAAATTTAAAAAAGTGGGTATTACTATTCATAACGGCTAGTTTGATTAGTTGTGGTGTGTGTTAGAACTCGAAGTTGCATACAACACATGCTACTGTATTATTCAAAGAGAAGCGTAACGCGGAATCTTGGGGTGTTATATTATCCCCTCCTTAAAATAATTTTGTCCTCCAAATTTCTAGAATATTATTGCATAAAAAGACTCGGGTGGTTCTTCATCATAAGTTCCTCGGCTTCCCACGTTGCCTCTTCCATCTTATGGTTTGTCCATAGAACTTTTACCAGACGAGTCATCTAGTTTCTTAGAACTTGTTCTCTTGTATAAAGAATCTTGACAGGATCTTCGCAATAAGCCAGATCAAGTTTCTGTTCAAATTCATCATAGGTGAGTACATGCATTGGGCCAGACATGTATTTTCTCAACAGTGATACGTGGAACACATCGTGAACTTTGGGGAGATTTGGCAGCATTTCCAAAATGGTAAGCTACAGTCCCAATTTGTCCTAGAATTTCAAAAGGTCCAATTTACCTGGGACTCAATTTAACTTTCTTACCAAAACGTATAACTCCCTTCCATGGAGATACCTTCAAAAAAACATGAACTCCTACATGAAATTCCACATCCTTCATTTGATTATCGGTATAGCTCTTCTACCTACTTTGAGATGCTTTGATATGGTTTTGGATTACCTTTACCTTTTTCATCATTTCCTCCACCAGTTCTAAGCCTACAAGTTTTCTTTCCCCAACGTCATCCCAACAGGTTGGTGTGTGACATCTCTTTCCATATAACGCTTCATATGGTGCCACCCAAATACTTTAATGGAAGCTATTATTGTAGGAAAATTCCACAAGAGGTAAATATTGATCCCACATACCCTGAAAGTCAAGTGATCATGATCTCAACATGTCTTCTATGGTTTGAATAGTCCGTTATGATTTTCCATTTGTTTGAGGGTGCTAGGTAGTGCTCAAATGATGTTCAGTATCCAAGTCATTATGATGACTCTTCCAGAATCTTGAAGTAAAATGGGGATCACGATCAGAAACAATCGATATAGGTACTCCATGAAGTATCAAAACTTCATTAATATATAGTATAGCTAGACTTTCCTGTGGTAGATCTTCTCTTATAGAAAAAAATGTGCTGACTTGGTAAGATGATAAACAATAACCCATATTGCATCATTCATTCTAGGAGTCTTTGGTAGCCCCATTAAAAAGTACATCATAATATTTTCCCATTTCCACTTCAGTATGAGAAGAGGTTGCATGACTCCTCCAGGCTGTTGTCTTCCAGCTTTCACTTGTTGGAAAACCATACATCTTGACACAAAATCAGCAATCTCCCTCTTCATATTGTCCCATAAAAAATGTTCCTTAAAATCTCTATACATTTTGGAGCTCCTAGGGTGTATAGAGAAATTGGAGCTATGAGCATCATCTAACAATTCCCTTTTTGGATCAGGTAGATCAGGAACATAAAGACTCTTCCCAAATTTCAAAATTCCTTCTTAATAAACAAAGTATCTCAATCTCCCATCATTCACAGCTTTAATATTCTTTTGAAATTATTCATCATCGGTCTGAGAAATCTTAATCCTTTATAGTAAATATGGTTTGGAAACCATTTGAAATAGCATTGATGTTTCTCCTTCCGTGGTGATTCCCATATCCAACTTTACTAGATCTATGAAAATTGGATCCCTTTCAACTCTCATCATGTTCAAAACTCCAAGATCTTTTCTTCTCAAAGCATCTGCCACCTTATTTTCCTTCCCCGGGTGGTAGTGTATCATGTAATCATAATCCTCTAGTAGTTCAAGCTGTCTCCTTTGCCTCATGTTGAGTTCTTTCCATGAGAAAATGTACTTCAAACTCTTGTGATCAGTATAAATCTCACATTTTTCACCATAGAGATAATGTCCTTATATCTTCAAAGAAAAAATTACAGCAGATAACTCTTGATCATGAGTAGGATAGTTTTACTCATGAATTTTCAGTTGTCGTGATGCATATGAAATAACCCTATAATTCTACATAAGGACACAACCAAGTCCTTTATTTGAATCATCACTATAAAAAACAAACCCATCATTCCCTGATGGTAGAGTAAATATAAGGGAATTGACTAATATTCTTTTAAGTTATTCAAAAAATACTTCACACTCTTTTGTCCAAACAAATTTAAACCCTTTACGTGTGAGCTTTGTTAATGGGTTAGCCAATCGGGCAAAGTTCTGGATGAAAGGCTGATAATAACCTGCTAATCCAATAAAACTGCGTACCTAAATTATACTCATCAATGCAGGCCATTCTAGGATTTCCATGGTCTTAGAAGGATCAACAGAGATTCCATATTTAGAGACAATATGGCCGAGAAAAGAAATCTCATGAAGCCAGAATTCACACTTGCTAAACTTCCCATATAATTCATGTCTTCTCAGAGTCTTCAAGATAATACGCAAGTGATTTTCATGATCTTCGTAGATTTTGGAGTATACCAAGATATCATAAATAAATAATACCACAAAATCATTGAGATATTCTTGGAAAACTCTATTCATTAGATCCATAAATACCTAGGGTGCATTAGTAAGCCCAAAAGGCATTACTTAAACTCATAATTCCCGTACCTAGTTCGAAATGTTGTCTTCGAAATGTCTTCCTTCTTCACACACAACTGATGGTATCCAGATCGAAGGTCAATCTTTGAAAAGTATTGAGCTCCATTCAGTTGGTCAAATAAATCATCAATGCAAAGTAGGGGATACTTATTCTTTATTATTATGGCATTGATTTTCCTATAGTCGATACATAACCTCATAGATCCATCTTTCTTCTTAACAATAAGGACAAGGGCTCCCCATAGAGAAACACTAGGGTGAATAAATCCCTTATTACTCAATTCCTCTAGTTGTTTCTTTAGTTCAACAAATTATACAGTGTCCATTCTATAAGGGGTCTTCAATATTGGCCTTGATCCAGGAATTAAATCAATGGAAAACTCAATTTATCATTCTGGAGGATGCCTAGGTAAATATTCTGAAAAAACATCAACATATTCTCTCACAGTAGGTACATCCTCTATTAGAACATTCATTTCCTTAACCACAGTTATTTCATTCTCTTCCTCCACAGTAATTGAATTTAGTTTATCTACTGGGGGTGGATCTAGGTAAGAATCAGGTGGTGATGATTTTGCTCTAAAGATAAGGTGTTCCTTATCATCAACAACAAAAATAGTAACCTCCTTCTTCTTATAATAAATTTTTTCATCATGGTCCAAAAGCCAATACATACCTAGGATTATATCAAATTAAATCATAGGTATGGCGATGAGATCCACAGATAAAGAACATTTATGTGCTCTAATGGGGACTGATTCACAAAACATTGTTGCAATGATACTTCCCTTAGGAGTTTTGACTAACAACTCCCTTGTTAAATCAAATTGGAAATATCTAATTTTCTAAGAAAACTGGGAAGATATGAAACAATGCGATGATCTAGAATCAAATAATGCATTTTATAAACTTGAGGAAACCATTAACTTACCTACCACCATGTATTTCAGATCTTCTACCTCAGCAGTAGTGATAGCATAAGCTTGTCCTTGATCCCTTGGACTTTTCTGAGATAAATTACTCTAACTCTTAGGACATTCATTTTCATAATGTTCCATCTCCTTGCAGTTATAGCATTGAACATCGGTAGCTTCTTTCTTCCCCTTACAATTAGGAGCTTGGTGGCCTTTTTCACCACACTTCTAATAGACTCACATTCCCTTCAAGAAAGTACCAGGGTGTTTCTTCCCACATTTATTGAAGGATGGATATTCAAATTTTTCCTTCTTCCCCTTATTTCTATTCCCATATTGATCAGCAGATCTCTTCTTCTCTTGCTTTTCTTCAAAGTCATAAGACTTAGAGAATTATTTTTCTTTCTTGATAGCACTTGAGACAATATCTTAGTACAACGAGAAGGTTTTAGAGACTAATGATTGATTGGGAAATGGTTTTAACCCATCCAAGAAATGATCAATATTACTTCTTGGGTTATGTATATAATCTGCAGCATACCATGCTAACCTTGTAAAGTTAGCCTCATACTTTGCGACATTATCATCCTCCTTTTGTCTCAGACTTAGAAATTGCCTTTCCATTTGTTCTCGATGGTCATGAGGAAAGTATTTTTCTAAAAATAGATCTTTGAATTCCCTCCATTCCATATTTGATACTTCATCATATTCTTTCTTTTTTTTGAATCAATGACCACCATTGATCAGTATCTCCAGTGAGGCGGTAAACTGCCATGATAACTTTTTCCCTTTCACTACTCCCCAAAGCCTAAAATATTTTCTCTAGGGAAGTAATCCATTGCACAGCTACCAATAGATTTGTACTCCCATTGAATTTTGGTGGCGATTTCCTCATGAAGTGATCTAACATTGATCCTCCACGCTACGGATCAGTGTGCTACGTACAGGTAAAGTTATTATTCATAACCTGAGTGAGTTGTCCCAGTACGGTGATTAGCTGATCAACACCAGTTGTATCACCGGCTCCACTATACTTATCTTGAGAAGGAGGGAAATCCCTACATGGAGTGCGTGCATTGATACAGTTTCCATTTCTTCCACTATGCACCATTTCTAATCAATGGCATAATATAGATAATTTTATGAATCAAAATACATAATTCCATACTTGTAAAACACTTAAACATAAATTTAACTATTTATGGATATAATCCATAATCATAAAAATGTTTTCTTTGAGAATTATATACTCATAAACCCTTCATAATTGTTTCTAAAGAAAATGAGAATTATCTTAAGCATATCCCCCGGGAGTGTCATAACTAAGAGTGCAGAAAGGCCCATTGTCGTGCACCAGTTCCCGTTAGAGTCTAGCTCAAAGCGATGTTTTCAGGTTTTACCCCTTGGTACATCTGTTCCAGAGCCGCCTCTACCTGCTCATATACAGATAGGGATGTATTTCTCAAAAAACTCACAAAATCTCTACAATACCAAAATTCTAGGAAGTTCTTCTATACTAATCCTCAAAGTCTATCTTAGGGATATGTTCTCTAAGAAGAGTTTATCTAAATCTATCTTCCAAGGTTGGTAATAAACTTTCTCTGATACCAGCTGTAACGCCCCGACCCCAGTTACCCAGAGTCAGTGCATTATTACATAACATTGGCATGATCACAAAAGATCAATTCTCGAAAGATCTATTAGTTTAGTAGCCTTGGAATAACTAGATACATTCATAAAGTTTACATTACATGATAAAGTGAAAACTACTACAACAACATCTTGTCTTTATATCCCCTCATACTATCTCTGCAGGTCATTCATAAATTATTTCTTCACATCTGGGGAAAAATAAAACATTGAAAGGGGTGAGCTCAAATGCTAAGTAAGTGTAAGCAATATAGTGGAAACTTTCATAAATAAGCATAAACATTTAAGGAAATGTATAACTAAAACAAAAGCCTTTTAAACTTTAATGTCAGCATAATATGGAAAAAATAAAATGAAATAATTCCATTTACTTATTCACATTGATATTCTACTATTAAAATAATCAAATGCAATATCAATAACCACATTCATAATTATGGAATGCATAATGCCGGACTATCATAACCACATAGTCAAGGCCTTGTGCCAAGACTACAAATAATATTTTTTCAAGGCCTTGTGCCAAGACACTATTTTGCCTCATGAGACCTACTGATGTATCGAGGAGCTATAGCGGGATCCACCTGTCACTTATTAAGTCCAATGCATTCTTCATATGAACAGGTTTAAACATAACATAAACATTCGTATTAAAACTAGCAGACGAAATGTCAATAATTTATTCACAAACCATGAATGGTATAAAAATAACACACCCACAGTCAAACATATCACAAAACCTTCAATACAATAAGGAATTTTTGTATCATAATAAATCACATTCGAATAAGCTTAAAATCCATCAAAAGATGTTGACATAGATGAAATCAAAACTATTTGAGAGAAATATATCTTGTTTTTAAATACTTTAAAAGTCACATAATTATAAAATAAAACATTTAATTTGAAAATATTCTTATAAGATTGTAAGGGATGCTTCGACGATTTTATAATGGTGGAAAATAGTTGCACCCGTCGTATAAGTTATAAAATACATTCTTACCTTAATTCTGTCGAAAAGGTTAAAAATAACCTTGTTTGGAAAACGATAGAAATATTCATTTATAAACTTCTTATAAAAAGTCAACAATGGTATAAATTACTGTAACCCATAGTCTGTAAAATATTAAGAATGATTTGAAATACAATTTTAAGAAACATGGATGTGGATTATAAAAAGGTCCCAGTAGATAATTATGTATAATCAACCTCGGATAATGAAGAGATTGTGAAATAAACCCATACCTTGTACTTTTCCTTGGTTGAGGGTAGGTTAACCACATGTATAATGGTGAAATAATTTTTATTAAATTATACAAGAATAATATATATTAATATGATATTATATATGATCTTTTAACATTTCTTTGTTCATAATATCTTAGTATTATCATCGTTTCGGGTGTTAACTTACTCGTTTTATTTTATATGTTTTGTTACATAAGCTGTGTTTTTTATGGATAGGTTGTATCTAATTCATATCCAGAATGATTTCAAGTCCTTAAACATTATTTTTAATCATTAAATGAGAATTAGTCTTGAATGGATTTGATGGGGAATGAATCTCATCACGCTCGTGGAGACTGTAGTCTGTACGTACGTACGAGCGAAAATATAATTCTATTGATATTAAAATAATATAAAATTGGATGTTTTATCATATATAAAGAATCATTATAATGTTATATTTATTATTTTAATGAATTACACATCATTTTTATACGCATCTAAATAATAATTTATTGAATAACAATTACACCACGACGTGGAGACGGTAAGCCGTACGTACACACGTATGGTGACATGTCATTCAAAGGATGGATAGAATAAGGAATATGGTTATACCATATTTATATTAACATCAATTTATATAGAAGATACTAGAGTTATTATTTTAGAATGGGAATAACAAAGAAATAAAAAGTTGAAGAAGAAAGGAACTTGAAAGAGGGTGGTGAAAACATTACCTCTTAATCGGGTTCTTCCTTTTGATTTGATTAAAAGGGCTTCTATGGTTGGATTTCTGGTCAAACTAAGGCCTCTAGGTCGAATTGAGGGAAGTTGAGAGAATAGTTGGGTAGGGTTTGGCTGAGCCAAAAGGCTTTGAAGGTGTAAATTAGAGAGAAGGGGGAGTGCCCTTTTATAAGAGGGGTGAGCGGCACCTTTGGAAACGCTAGAAATATTATTTTATAATAAATTCATATTCAGTTTATAATGGCTCAAAAGTGGATTATTTAAATTTTAAGGTGGGTATGGGTCGAAATCCTTTCAACTAATAGATTTTAGACAGGTTTGGGTCACTATATTAACCTTATCATTTATATTTAACTCTAAGTTAAATAGTTTGACATTTACCATGTCTCTTTATATTTTTATATTATATAGTTAATAAGCTTACTATGTAACACCACAAGCTACTACGGTACGCTTCTCTTTGAATAATGCGATAGCGTGTGTTGTACGCAACATCGAGTTCTAACACACGACAACAAATCAATCTAGCTGTTATGAATAGTAATACCTACTTTTTAAAATTTTATAAATTTTATTTTTTAAAATGGACTTCATTTTTGGATTCGGAATACCAAAATTATCCTAGGGTGAATTTTTGGTATTATTCTGAATAACTTCATTTTTTGATGAATAGTGAAAATACTAAGTGGTAGTTAAAAAACTGAATTTTTTCATAAAACTTAATTATACCACTTATGTGATTGGAATTTTAGAAATTCAAGAGACAAGGTTAATATCAAGGAGTAAAATGTCGTTCATTGAGATGAAAATAATTTTTAGTGAATAGTAACTTTTAACTATTATTTACCACGGTTAAAAGTAAATAGGGTAATTAAGGGTAAAAATGATATTAATATTACCCTAACACATGTCATAATTCTATTGGACAAGTGTATCTAGACCAAAACAAACCTTAGGAATAAAACATTATCATTTAGCTCCACTTGGATTAGATTAGGATATTTATGATTATTTAATTCAAAGAAGAGTTAAGAGAGTTAAAATCAATGTTTATTTACTAAAAAAAATTTAATATAGGGTTATACATAATATAAATTCGATAGTAAATATTCATTAGAAAGATAAAAATATTTCCTACATAATTATATTTTATTTATAATTTTTATACATTAAATAATTTAATTTATTTATGACACAATAATGATGCAGTAATTACCATAATAGTGAAAAATTAAAATAATTGATATTATAAATACCCAAATAAATATAATTTGAGACTTTTTATAAATTAAACTAATTTTATAGGTTAATATGAAATGTTATAATTGACTTAATTAACTTTGTTAGAAGTAATCATTCAGGTATGATTTTCACAAAAATAAATTATTGAATAGTGTCAAAATTGACATAAAAGAGTTTTTAAAACAAATATTATATTATTAATTGATATTAAATTCCTAAAAATCTAAGGATCATACAAGAGACTTATATCATGATATGTGTATCATAAATGGACCACTTGGGGGTCACTTGGATGTATATAGAAAGTTTATTAACTATATAATATAAAAATACAAAGTGACATGGTAAATGTCAAACTAATTAACTTAGAGTTAAAACTAAAAGATAAGGTTAATATAATGACCAAAACCTTTCTAAATTCTATTGTTTGAGTGGTTTTAGACCCATACCCACCTTAACCTTTAAATAATACACTTTTGTTCCATTATAAACCGAATATGAATTTATTATAAAATAATATTTATAGCTTTTCCAAAGGTGCCCCTCACCCCTCTTATAAAAGGGCACTCACCCTTCTCATTAATTAACACCTTCAAAGCCTTTTGGTTCGGACAAACCCTTCCCAAATACTCTATCAACTTCCCTCACTACAACCTAGAGGCCTTATTTTGATCATAAATCCAACCTATGGAGCCCTTTTGATCAAATCAAAAGGAAGAACCCGAAGAAGAAGTGTTGTTTTCACCACCCTTTTTCAAATTCATTTCTTCTTCAACTTCTTCTTTATTTGTTATTCCCATTATAAAATAATGAATCCAGTATCTACTATATAATGTAATATTATTATAAATATGGTACAACCATATTTAGTATTCTATCCATCCTTTTAATGACATGTCACCATACGTGCGTACGTACGGCTTACCGTCGCCACGTCGTGGTGTAATTGTTATTATTCAATATATTATTATTTGGATGGGTATAATAATGATTTATAATTCATTTAAATAATAAATATAACATAATAATGATTCTGTATATATGATATACCATCCAATTATATATTATTTTAATATCAAAAGAATGATATTGTCGCTCGTGCGTACGTACGGACTATCGTCTCCACAAACATGATGTGATTCATTCTCCATCATATCCATTCAAGTACAGTTGATTTAAAAATAATGTTTAAGGACTTGATATCATTCTGTATATGAATAAGATAAAACCTATCCATTACAAACATGGCTTACGTATCAAAACATATAAAAGAAAATGAGTAAGTTGACACCCAAAACAACGATAATACTAAGATATTATTAGCAAATCAATGTTAAAAGATCATATATGATATCATATTAATGTATATAATTCTTGTATAATTTAATAACAATTATTTAAAAATTATACAGGAGGTTAACCTACCCCCAACCAAGGAAAATTACAAGGTAAGGGTTCATTTCGCAATCTCTTCATTATCCGAGGTTGTTTATACATAATAATCTACTAGGATTTATTTATCATCCACATCTATGTTTCTTAAAAATGTATTTCAAAAAAAATTTAGTATTTAAAATAATATGGGTTAAAGTCATTTATACCCTTGTTTGACTTTTTATAAGAGGTTTATAAAGGAATCTTTTTGTCGTTTTCCAAACAAGGTTCTTTTTAACCTTTTCGACAGAATTAAGGTAAGAATGTCTTCTTTAACATATACGGCGGGTATGACTATTTTCCACCGTTATAAAATTGTCTAAGTTTCCCTTAAAATCTTATAATAATATTTTCAAAGAAAACGTTTCATTTTATAAATATATGACTCATAAATGAATTCAAAATAGAAAGATATTTTTCTCTAAAAAGATTTTTGATTTCATCTATGTCAACATCCTTTGATAGATTTTACTCTTATTTTAAGTTGATTTATTATCATACAAAACTTCTATATTGTATTGAAGGTTTTGTGATATGTTTGAATATGGATGTGTTATTTTTATACCATTCATTATTTATGGATGAATTATTTACATTTCGTATTCTAGTTTTAATATAAATGTTTATGTTATGTTTAAACCTTTTCATATGGGAATGCATTAGACTTAATATGTGACGGGTGGAGCCCGCTATAGCTCTTCGATGCATCGGTAGGTCTCATGAGACAAACTAGTGTCTTGGAACAAGGCCTCGACAAATTCTTATTTGTAGTCTTGGCACGAGGCCTTGGCTATGTGGTTATGATAGTCTGGCATTATGCATTCCATCATTATGAATGTGGTTACTGATATTGAATGTGATTATTCGATTAGTAGAATATCCATGTGAATAAGTAAATGACATTATTTCATTTTGTTTTTTCCATACTATGTTGAAGTTCAAGTTTAAAAGGATGTTGTTTTAGTTATACAATGCCTTAAATGTTTATTCTTATTTATGATAGTTTCCGATATATTGTTATCCTTACTGGGCATTTGAGCTCACCCCTTTTCTTTGTTTTATTTTTCACAGGATGTGAAGAAGTAAATTATGAATGACATGTAGGTATAGTATGAGGGGATAGTAATGTGGAATATGGACACTATGTTGTTGTAGTTTTCATTTTTATGATGTAATGCAAAATGTTATGAATATATCTAGTGTCTCCAAGGCTACTAACCTAATCGGTCTTTCGAGACTTGATCTTTCTTGTGATCATGCCAATGTTATGTAATAATGCACCGACTCTAGGTAACTGGGGTCGGGGCATTACAGTTGGTATCAAAGGAAGTTTAGTACAAACCATGGAAGCTAGATTTAGATAAACTCTGATTAGAGCACATAGACCGAAGATGGACTTTGAGGATTAGTATAGAACAACTTCATAGAGTTTTGGTATTGTAGAGATTTTGTGAGTTTTTCGATCAATACACCCCTGTTTGGATACAAGTAGGTAGAGGTGGCTTTGGCACAGATTTACCTAGGGGTAAAACCCAAAAACACCTCTTTGAGCTAGACTCGAACGGGAACTGGTGCACGACAATGGGCCTTGCTGTACTCTTGGTTACGACACTCCCAGAGGATATGCTTAGGATTACTCTCATTTTCTTTACAAATAATTATGAAGGGTTTATTAGTATATACTTCCTCAAAGAAAACATCCTTATGATTATGTATTATATCCATAAATAGTTCAATTTATGTTATGTGTTTTATAAGTATGGAATTATGTATTTTGATTCATAAACTGATCTAGTTTATGCCATTATTTAGAAATGGTGCCTAGTGGAAGAAATAGAAACTGTATCAATGCACGCACTCCATGTAGGGATTGACCTCCATCTCAAGATAATTATAGTGGAGCTGGTGATGCAACTGGTGCCGATCATCTAATCACCATACTAGGACAACTCACTCAGGTTATGAATAATAACCTTACCTGTATGGAGCACCCTGATTCGCAGTGTGGAGGACCAATGTTAGATCGCTTCATGAGGCAAAAACCACCAAATTTCAATGGGAGTAAAAATCCCTTAGTAGCTGAGCAATGGATACATTTCCTAGAGAAAATATTTCAGGCTTTGGGGAGTAGTGAAAGGGAAAAAGTTATCATGGCATTTTACCGCCTCACTAGAGATGTTGATCAATGGTGGTCATTGATTCAAAACACGAAGGAAGATGATGAAGTATTAAATATGGAATGGAGGGAGTTTAAAGATCTGTTTTTAGAAAAATACTTTCCTTGCGACCATCGAGCAGATATGGAAAGTCAATTTCTAAGTCTGAGACAAAAGGAGGATGATAATGTCACAAAGTATGAGGCTAACTTTACAAGGTTAGAAAGGTATGCTGGAGATTATATACGTAACCCAAGAAGTAATATTGATCATTTCTTTTATGGGTTAAAACCATTTCTCTGTCGAGCATTAGTCTCACAATCCTTCTCATCGTACGAAGACATTGTCTCATGTGCTATCAAGACCGAAAAGGAATTCTCTAAGTTTTATGACTTTAAAGAAAAAAAAGAGAAGAAGAGATCTGTTGATCAATCTAGGAATGGAAATAAGGGGAAGAAGGGAAAGGTTGAATATCAATCCTATGGTAAATGTGGGAAGAAACACCACGGTACTAGCTTGAAGGGAATGGATGTCTGTTACAAGTGTGGTGAAAAAGGCCACCAAGCTCGTGATTGCAAAGGGAAGAAGGAAGCTACTAATGTTTAGTGATATAATTGCAGGGAGATGGGACATTATGCAAATGAATGTCCTAAGCATCAGGGGAACTTACCTCAGAAAAGGCCAAGGGATCAAGTCCAAGCTTATGCTATCACTACTACTGAGGTAGAAGCTCCGAAAGATGTGGTGTCAGGTAATTTAATGGTTTCCTCAAGTTTAGAAAATGTATTATTTGATTTTGGATCAGCGTAGTGTTTCATATCTTCCCAGTTTTCTAAGAAAATTAGATATTTGCAATTTGATTTAACAAGGGAGTTTTCAGTAAAAACTCCTAAGGGAAGTATCATTGCAATAAAGTTTTATGAATCAGTCCCCATTAGAGCACATAAATGTTCTTTATCTGTTGATCTCATCGTCATACCTATGATTGAGTTTGATATAATCCTTGGTATGGACTAGCTTTCAGACTATGCTTTGAAGATTTATTGTAAGAACAAAGTGGTTATGATTCTTGATGATGATGATAAGGAACACCTTATCTTTAGATCAGAATTGTCACCACCTAATTCTTATCTAGATCCACCCACAGCAGCTCAACTAAATTCAATTATTGGGGAGGAAGATAATGAAATGACTATGTGTGAGGAAAGGAATGTTCAAATAGAGGATTTACCTGTTGTGAAAGAATATGTAGATGTGTTTCCGAACAATTTACCTATACATCCTCCAGAACGATAAGTTGAGTTTTCCATTGATTTAATTCCTAGATCAAGGCCTATATCGATGACCCCTTATAGAATGGCCATTATAGAATTAGTTGAACTAAAGAAACAACTAGAGGAATTGAGTAATAAGGGATTTATTCGCCCTAGTGTTTCTCCATGTGGAGCCCTTGTTCTTTTTGTTAAAAAGAAATATGGATCTATGAGGTTATGTATCGACTATAGGGAGATCAATGCTATGATAATAAATAACAAGTATCCCCTACCTCGCATTGATGATTTATTTGACCAACTACATGGAGCTCAATAATTTTCAAAGATTGACCTTCGATCTGGATACCATCAGTTGTGTGTAAAGAAGGAAGACATTCCAAAGACAGCATTTCGAACCAGGTACGGGCACTACGAGTTTACAGTAATGCCTTTTGGATTGACTAATGCACCCTCTGTATTCATGGATTTGATGAATAGAGTTTTCAAGGAATATCTCAATGAATTTGTAGTGGTATTTATTGATGATATCTTGGTATACTCCAAAAGCTACAGAGATCATGAAAATCACTTGCACATTATCCTGAAGACTTTGAGAAGACATGAATTATATGGGAAGTTTAGCAACTATGAATTCTGGCTTCACAAGATTTCTTTTATTGGTCATATTGTCTCTAATGATGGAATCTCTGTTGATCCTTCTAAGACCAATGCAATCCATGAATGGCCAGCACCGACGAGTATAACTGAGGTATGTAGTTTTATTGGTTTAGTAGGTTATTATCAACGTTTCGTCCAGAATTTTGCCCGGTTGGCTAACCCATTAACAAAGATCACAGGTAAAGGGGTTAAATTTGTTTGGAACAAATAGTGTGAAGAATGTTTCGAAGAACTGAAGAGAAGATTAGTCAATTCTTTTATATTTAATCTACCATCGGGGAATGATGGGTTCATTATTTATAGCGATGCATCAAAGAAAGGACTTGGTTATGTCCTTATTTAGAATGATAGGGTTATTTCCTATGAATCATGATAGTTAAAAATTCATGATCAAAACAATCCAACTCATGATCTCGAGTTAGAAGCTGTGATCTTTTCTTTGATGATATGGAGGCACTACCTCTATGGTAAAAAATGTGAGATTTATACTGATCACAAGAGTTTGAAGTATATTTTATCACACAAAGAACTCAATTTGAGGAAAAGGAGATGGCTTGAATTACTCAAGGATTATGATTGTACGATACACTACCACCCTGGAAAATCAAACAAGGTGGCAGATGCTTTAAGTATAAAAGACCTTGGAGTTTTGAACAATATGAGAATTGAAAGGGACCCAATTTTCATGGATCTAGTGAAGTTGGACATGGGAATAACCATGGAAGGTGAAACATAAATTCTTTTTCAAATGCTTGCCAAGACATCTTTACTAGAAAGGATTAAGAGGTCTCAGACTGATGATGAAGAATTTCAAAAGAAGATTAAAGTTGTGAATGATGGGAGACTGAGAGACTTTGTGTATGAAGATGGAATTTTGAAATTTGGGAAGAGGCTTTGTGTTCCCGATATACCTGATCTAAAAAGGGAATTGCTGGATGATGCTCATAGTTCCAATTTCTCTATACACCATAGGAGTACAAAAATGTATAGAGATTTGAAGGAACATTTTTGGTGGGACAACATGAAGAGGGAGATTGCTGATTTTGTGTCAAGATGTATGGTTTTTCAACAAGTGAAAGATAGAAGGCAACAACCTAGAGGAGTCATGAAACCTCTTCCCATACCGGAGTGGAAATGGGACAATATTACGATGGACTGTGTCTTGGGGCTTCCAAAGACTCCTAGAAGGAACGATGCAATATGGGTTATTGTTGATCGTCTTACCAAGTCAGTACATTTTCTTTCTTTAAGAGAAGATCTACCACTAGAATGTCTAGCAAGACTATATATTAATGAAGTTGTAAGACTTCATGGAGTACCCCTATCGATTGTTTCTGATTGTGATCCCCATTTTACTTCAAGATTCTGGAAGAGTCTTCAGAAATCCCTGGATACAGAACTTCATTTGAGCACTGCCTACCACCCTCAGAAAGACGGACAATCAGAACAGACTATTCAAACCTTAGAAGACATGTTGATATCTTGATCACTTGACTTTCAGGGTATGTGGGATCAATATTTACCTTTGGTAGAATTTTCCTATAATAATAACTTCCATTCGAGTATTCAGATGGCACCATATGAAGCATTATACAGTAAGATATGTCGCACACCAACCTGTTGGGATGACGTTGGTGAAAGAAAACTTGAAGATCCATAACTGGTGGAGGAAACAATGGAAAAGGTGAAGGTAATCCAAAATCACATCAAAGCATCTCAAAGTAGGTAGAAGAGCTATGCTGATAATCGAAGGAAGGATTTTGAATTTCAAGTTAGTGATCATGTTTTCCTGAAGGTATCTCCATGGAAGGGAGTCATACGTTTTGGTAAGAAAGGTAAATTGAGTCTTAGGTACATCAGACCTTTCAAAATTCTAGAACGAATTGGGGTTGTAGCTTACTGATTGGCAATGCCTCCAGGTCTCTCCAAAGTTCACGATGTGTTCCACTTATCTCTGTTGAGGAAATACATGCCTGACCCAATGCATGTACTCACCTATGAGGAATTAGAACTGGAACCCAATTTGTCTTATTGGGAAGAGCCCATCAGGATTCTTGATACGAGAGAACAAGTACTGAGAAACCGGACAACACGTCTCGTGAAAGTTTTGTGCAGAAACCATAAGATGGAAGAGGCAACGTGGGAACCCGAGGAACTTATGATGAAGAACCACCCGAGTCTTTTCATATGGTAGTATTCTAGAAATTTCGAGGATGAAATTATTTGAAGGAGGGGAGAATGTAACACCCCAAGCTTCTACGGTACGCTTCTCTTTGAATAATGTGATAATGTGTGTTGTATGCAACATCGAGTTCTAACACACCACAACAAATCAAACTAACCGTTATGAATAGTAATACCTACTTTTTGAAATTTTATAAATTTTATTTTTCAAAATGGACTTCATTTTTGGATTAATAATATCAAAATTAGCCTAGAGTTAATTTTTGGTATTTTTCTGAAAAACTTCATTTTTTGATGAATAGTGAAACTACTAAGTGGCAGTTAAAAAACTAAATTTTTTCATAAAACATAATTTTACCTCTTCTGTGATTGGAATTTCAAAAACCCAAGAGACATGGTTAATATCAATGAGTAAAATGTGGTTCATTGAGATGAAAATAATTTTTGGTGAATAGTAACTTTTTACTTTTATTTACCACGGTTAAAAGTAAATAGGGTAATTAAGGGTAAAAATGATATTAATATTACCCTAACACAAGTTCTAATTCTATTGGACAAGTGTATCTCGACCATAAACAACCTTAGGAATAAAATATTATCATTTAGGTCCACTTGGATTAGATTAGGACATTTTTTATTATTTAATTCAAAGAAAAGTTAAGAGAGTTAAAATCAAAGTTTATTTACTACACAATTTTTAATATAGGGTTATACAAAAGATAAATTAGATTGTAAATATTAATTAGAAAGATAAAAATATTTCCTACATAATTATATTTTATTTATAATTTTTAGACATTAAATAATTTAATTTATTTATGACACAATGATTATGCAGTAATTACCATAATAGTGAAAAATTAAAATAATTGATATTATAAATACCCAAATAAATATAATTTGAGACTTTTTATAAATTAAACTAATTTATAGATTAATATGACATTTTAGGATTGACTTAATTAAAATGTTTTCGAAGTAATCATTCTGTTATGATTTTTATAAAAATCAATTATTGAATAGTGTCAAAATTGACAAAAAAGAGTTTTTAAAACAAATATTATACTATTAATTGATATTAAATTCCTAAAAATCTAAGGTTCGGCCAACAGACTTATATCATGATATGTGTATAATTAATGGACCACTTGGGGGTCTCTTGGATATATATAGCTAGTTTATTAACTATATAATATAAAAATACAAAGTGACATGGTAAATGTCAAACTAATTAACTAAGAGTTAAAACTAAAAGATAAGGTTAATATAATGACCCAAACCTATCTAAATTCTATTGGTTGAGTTGTTTTAGACCCCTCCCAACATTAAACTTTAAATAATACACTTTAGAGCCATTAGAAACCGAATATGAATTTATTATAAAATAATATTTCTAGCTTTTCCAAAGGTTCCCCTCACCCCTCTTATAAAAGGGAACTCTCCCTTCTCATTAATTAACACCTTAAAAGCCTTTTGGTTCAGCCAAACCCAGCCCAAATACTCTCTCAACTTCCCTAAATACAACCTAGAGGCCTTATTTTGATCAGAAATCCAACCTAATGAGCCCTTTTGATCAAATCAAAAGAAAGAACCTGAAGAAAAGGTAATGTTTTCACCACCCTTTTTCAAATTCATTTCTTATTCAACTTCTTCTTTCTTTGTCATTCCCATTATAAAATAATGAATATAGTATCTCCTATATACTGTAATACTATTATAAATATTGTACAACAATATTCAGTATTCTATCCATCCTTTGAATAACATGTCACCATACATGCATATGTACGGCTTACCATCTCCACGTTGTGGTGTAACTGTTATTATTCAATATATTATTATTTGGATGGGTATAATAATGATTTATAATTCATGTAAATAATAAATATGACATGATAATGATTCTGTATATATGATATACCATCCAATTATATATTATATTAATATCAATAGAATGATATTGTCGCTTGTGCGTACATACGGACTACCGTCTCCGCAAAAGCGATGAGATTCATTCTCCATCATATCCATTCAAGTATAATTATCATTTAATTTAAAAATAATTTTTAAGGACTTGATATCATTCTGGATATGAATAAGATACAACCTATCCATGAAAAACATGTCTTACGTAACAAAACATATAAAATAAAACGAGTAAGTTATCACTCAAAACAATGATAATACTAAGATATTATTAACAAATCAATGTTAAAATATGATATATTATATCATATTAATGTATATAATTCATGTATAATTTAATAACAATTATTTCACCATTATACAGGAGGTTAACCTACCCCCAACCAAAGAAAAGTACAAGGTAAGGGTTTATTTTTCAATCTCTTCATTATCCGAGGTTGTTTATACGTAATAATCTACTGGGATTTATTTATAATCCACATCCGTGTTTCTTAAAAATATATTTCAAATTTTCTGTAATATTTACAAGAATATGGGTTAAATTCATTTATACCCTTGGTTGACTTTTTAGAAAAGGTTTATAAAGGAATCTTTCTGTCGTTTTCCATACAAGGTGATTTTTAACCTTTTCGACAGAATTAAGGAAAGAATGTTTTTAACTTATACGGCGGGTATGACTATTTTACACCGTTATAAAATCTTCAAAGATTCCCTTACAAGCTTATAAGAATATTTTCAAAGAAAATGTTTTATTTTATAAATAGATGACTCATAAATTATTTGAAAATAGAAAGATATATTTATCTAAAAAGTATTTTGATTTCATCTATGTCAACATCCTTTGATGTATTTTACGCTTATTTGAAGTTGATTTATGATGATACAAAACTTCTATATTGTATTGAAGGTTTTGTGATATGTTCTACTATGGATGTGTTATTTTTATACCATTCCTGGTTTATGGATGAAGTACTTACATTTCGTATGCTAGTTTTAATACGAATGTTTATGTTATGTTTAAACCTTTTCATATGGGAATGCATTGGACTTAATATGTGACGGGTGGAGCCCGCTATAGCTCCTCGATGCATCGGTAGGTCTCATGAGACAAACTAGTGTCTTGGAACAAGGCCTTGAAAAAATCTTATTTGTAGTCTTGGGACGAGGCCTTGGATATGTGGTTATGATAGTCTAGAATTTTTCATTCCATCATTATGAAAGTGGTTACTGATATTGCATGTGATTATTCGATTAATAAAATATCCATGTGAATAAGTAAATGACATTATTTCATTTTATTTTTACCATACAATGTTGAAGTTCAAGTTTAAAAGGCTTTTGTTTTAGTTATACATTGTCTTAAATGTTTATTATTATTTATGAAAGTTTCCGCTATATTGTTATCCTTACTGGGCATTTGAGGTCACCCCTTTTCTATGTTTTATTTCTCCCAAGATGTGAAGAAGTAAATTATGAATGACCTGCAGGGATTGTATGAGGGGATAAGAGTGTGTAATATGGACACTATGTTTTTGTAGTTTTCATTTCTATGATGTAATGTAAAACTTTATGAATATATCTAGTGTTTCCAAGGCACCTAAACTAATCGGTCTTTCGAGACTTGATCTTTCTTGTGATCATACCAATGTTATGTAATAATGCACCGACTCTCGGTAACTGGGGTCGGGGCGTTACATACTATATACATCCAAGCGACCTTGAAGTGGTCCATTAATATTACTAATATCATTATATAAGTCCTTTGGCCAAACCTTATATTTTTAGGAATAGAATATCAATTAATAATATAATATTTGTTTTAAATACTATTTTATGTCAATTTTGACACTATTGGGTATTTTGTTTTTGATAATTTCATAAAATCATTATTACTTTGAAAAAACTTTATATAACCAATCCTAATATGTCATATTAACCTTGAAAATTAGTGGAATTCATAAAATGTCTCAAATTACATTTATTTTGATATTTATAATATCAATTATTTTAATATTTCATTAATTAGGTAATTATTTCATCACCATTGTGTCATAAATAAATTAAAATTATTTAATGTCTAAAAATTATAAATAAAATACCATTATGTAGGAAATTTTTTTATATTTATAATGAATATTTATAATAGATTTTATCTTATGTATAGCCCTATATTAAAAATGTTTTATTAATTATCTTTGATTTTAACTCTTCTTTGAATTAAATAATAATAAATGTTCCAATCAAATCCAAGTGGACCTAAATGATAATATTTTATTCCTAAGTTTGTTTTTGGTTGAGATAAACTTGTCCAATATAATTAAGACATGTGTTAGGGTAATATTAATATCATTTTTACCCTTAATTACCCTATCTACTTTTAACCGTGGTAAATAAAAGTAAAAAGTTACTATTCCCAAAAAATTATTTTTATCTTATTAAACCACATTTTACTCCTTGATATTAACCGTGTCTCTCATATTTTCAAAATTCAACTCTCAAAAGAGGTAAAATTACATTTTATGTGAATTTCAAAATTCTCCTAGGAGTTGGGTAAAAGACGGTGAAAAGTTTAATAATTTTTTTTATATATCTAAAATTATTCTAAAATAACTCCAATGAATTAAATTGAACTTATATAGGTATTATGTATCCATTTTTACCATAACTAAATTTAAATAATATAAATAATTATTCAAATTAAAATTACGTTTTAAACAATAACTCCGTGTTTTTTCACTATTCATCAAAAATTTAATGTTTTCAGAAAAATAACAAAAATTCACCATAATCTAATTTTGATATTCTAAATCCAAAAATGAAGTCCATTTTGAATGATAAAATTTATAAAATTTCAAAAATTGGGTATTACTATTCATAACGGCTAGTTTGATTGGTTGTGGTGTGTGTTAGAGCTTGAAGTTGCGTACAACACAAGCTACTGTATTATTCAAAAAGAAGCATACCACGGAAGCTTGGGGTGTTACACAACAAGTTGGGAAATCATGAACCATGTACTCTTGAACTTCGTATGAGTATCACACCCTTCTCATCTGATGAATCCCACTTCCTTGGGAATCTCATACCACTAAAAATATATCCTAGGGACATCCCCTAGCAGTCATGACCTGCTTGGGTCCCGGCATCTGCTACCTGCTACCCACTACTAAAGACTCCACCACCTGGTGTCTACTAGTAGCTCATGCTGCTGGCTCCTACTCTTCCAGGAAGCTATCCACATGTAAAGATCACTCCAACACCCTAGATAGAGTAGGGATGCTAAGAGAAACAATAGACACCCGGATCTCCCAACATAGACCCTGTTAAACATATTTAGCCTTGAAGAATGGGTCTCACACCATATATGTGGAGTAGCGAGAAAGTTTGGTGAATCTCATTGAGTAATCCACTACTGTCATGTTACCCTAATGTAGGTAAAGTAGCTCTTGTAAACATATAGAGTGTATCATAACCAGAAATAAATCCTCCCAAAATAGGTGCTTAACATTTGTCCAAGTGAGGGTCACCTCGTCATGTGTATGGTTCATCAAGCTCCACCATCTCCCCACTGAGCCCTGAAGAAGGATCAAGGCTAAGACCACATCTGGTCAAGAGGCATTCTCACTAGATGGAAGACTCATGTAACTACCTTAAGGCAATAGTCAACCACATGGGGGTCCGTATCACCCCTGAACATGGGAGGTCTATGCCTCAGGAACATGTGTAAAGCACTGATCCTGCATGCATCCTCTATTGGCAGTGTTGGTATCAACTATTGATCGATAGGTAGTGGTAAAACTAGTGCACCACTCGGTGTGGATACCTCTGGTATGGTTCCCTTTAACAGTGCCTCATCACTAGGCATACCATCCTCAAGGTCATGCAATGAAATCCTAGATGGATTTCCACATGGAGGTAGCCTAAAACAAAGGAAGATGAACTATAGTCAATTGAATTAACCTGGTACGCAGACTCAAGAAGGACAATAGGACACACTCAAAATCCTATATGATGCATATACCATTTATTTCCCTACAACATTTTTTTCATATACCAAGTGAGAAAGTAAGTCTCCAGAGTCCTGGTATATAGATATGTCAGCCGCCACACTAATAATGAAGTCCCTGGCTGGAAATCTGAACATGAAACACTTAAAACTGTTGCCCCAAACCAATATCGCAGACTCCCGGTCCAAATGTGGAACCGAAACTCTCTGATACTACTCTGTCATGACCCCTTCTAGTAGATCCCATGCCGTGACTACCCAAGCCTTCCTCTAATAGGATAGGGTCTGGAGACTATCATCGAGTAGGCCTAGCTCACAAATGTGAGGCAATGCCTATAAACTTGTATGCACGCACACAAGTACAAGACCACAATTTTTAAAAAGTAAACACTAGGTATACCATGAATTCCACTTAGGCAACTACTAAGAGTAAAAGTTCAATATAGAAAGTAAATGGGACCAGTATAAAATAAAAACAAAAGAAAATATATAAATAATTAGTACACAGGTAACTGGAGACCCATCTTCAGAAAACCCAACCTGAAGGGTGTGTGAAGTGTAGCTGATTGAACCCGTAGGAGTACGCCTTGCCTGTCTGATCTCACTGGGCACCACCTAGTCCTTGACCACCTATATTACTATCAATGCATCAATTAATTTCACAATACATGACATGTGGAAGAAAAGCATGTGCATGGGTGAGTAAAATAGTAATAAGTAGGATACACTGAAACCACAAAAGAAATACCACAAAGGAAAGACCAATATAGAATAACAACAAAAGAAAGTACACACTAAGTATTGTCAGCTCAAAAAGATATAAATTTAAAGTATGAAAATAAAGACTATTAGAGATCATCAAATAACACCCAGTAAATTTGAGTCACTTAGTCCCACTAAGTCACTTGGACCTCTTGAGTCACTTAGATCTGCTAAGTTACTCAGACCCACCGAGTCACATAGACTCACTGAGTCACATAGACATGTTGATTCACTTAGACTCACTATGTCACATAGAACCGTAGTCATAGTCTTATCATCAAATCCAACTATAGGATTCCCGCTCATAGCTTTCTTATTATGGGATAACATAATCCTCAAGCCAAAGGTCATATATCCAATTCCATGAAAACCCATTTTGAGTATCTCAAAAATAACTCATCATCATGAGGGTATCAAAACCATAACTAATAAGTCAATAAGATGTATATTTTGAGAGTTATGGAAGTTTTAGTGAAAAGGGGCGGGTCAGGTCTAGGTCGGGTCTGATCTGGTCACACATTCCTGACCCAGGTGCAGCCAATAAGACCCCCCCAGGTTCGACCAGACCCGCAAGGTTGACCCAACCCACCTATCCCACCCAACCTACTAGATCAGTCTAGTTGCTCCACCTTGGATGCAATGGGCACCACATCTCCACCGGATTAACATGGCTAGCCACTACGTGCCCCATAGGTGGCAGATGCTACGGGTCCTCCACCACATGCCCCACCTACAAGTCCTCTGCCGTAGTTCTGCTGGACAATAGTACCCAGCCGCGGGATGCGGCTCACATTCCGTATCCTCAATGGCCCACATACCGCATCCGTCGTGGCTCACATACCACATCTACTGTGTCCCACCATTGGCATCCCCTACTCTCTGCCCACAGTGGTTTCCGCGGGTTCCTTCACTATCAACTATCAACCATTGATCCGAAGGCCCTCACCCTCACTTCATCCTTCCATCACCACCTCAGCCCACCTGGCCATGACCTTCGGCCAGCAACGGATCCCATGACGGTGATCGTCCACATGGAGCGGCCATTTCCAGTGGCCTCTAGCCACATGCTAATCAGCTGCTGCAGTCCCACATGGACCGCATATTTCTATCACCACCAACCATCGAGCTGATGACCTAGATCATTGCATCACGACAAATTGGAAGAGTAAAAGAAAGGCCAAAGCTGATGGATCTGGGCCCTTTTCATGTCAAACCTGATCCATCCGTGTTAGAATTGAAATTAGAAGGGGGGGGGGGATTAATAACTCTAAGCATGGATCACATTAAAACATGGATGAGTCTGATTAAAATTACTACATTCAAAACCATCCTGCATACGCGATAAATTTGTGGATCAACATATTCATGGTTTTATCCACATTCATCACTCAAATCAAATAAAAAATAAAGAAAGAAATCACATAGAAATAAACCCCTACCTCAAGTATTAAATTGATCACTAATGAAGAACAGAGTCGCACTACCATCCTTTGTCAATCAACGATCTGGATTCTTTCTTTTTCTGGAGAAAACCATCAATGAGGAGGAGGAATCCATTGTTTTTGGTGATCTATCATTCATTTTTCACCATTGAAATTCCTTAAATGCTTTAGAGAAATCACTTGGATCCACTCTTGATCCCATATCCCTATTAATCCATTGAAAGGAGGAAATAAATTTTATCTTTTTTTACACCGAGTCACAAGATCATCACAATACATAATTTATTGAATGAAACAACTGACACATCATTACGTAGCAGCGAGACATTTTGAATAAAATAAAATTTCTTAAGTTTTTTTTATATTTTCTTTAAAATGAACAAAAATCAACTTTTACCCTCAACCCGCACCAGTCGATGTTAGGTATTTCCTAAAGAAATGTCTTCATTTTGGTTGCAATAGTGCTCTAAGATTTTTAATCCATGCATCAGTTTTGATGTTACCAAAACCACAAATGCCAGATATTAAAAGAAAAGATCTAACAATTATTTCAGGCACCCTTGGACCTAGAATTAGTTTTCATCTCAGCACCTGATTTCAAAATAATCCATATAATTTTTTAAAAATTACATATAAATTTCAAGAACATTACACTTTAATGGTAATATGATACAATTATAATAATTTTATTCTTTATATAGATGATTTAAGGTTTTTATAATGAAAAATCATTGAAAATTATTTTCTTCTCAATGGGTTAAATTATTATGAATGTTTTAGTTGTATTGTTGAATACATATGAATGGATTTATGATTATGTGATGGGTGGGATTGGATGTATATTTCCCTCCAATGAATTGGATAATTATTAATTTTCTATTATCTCAAATGGTATACATGAGGTTATCCCAATATCTAAAAGTGGTATACGAGATATTATCCTATGCCAAAAAGAGGGTACATAGAAGATTATCCCAAGCCTGAAAGAGGTTACACTGTAGTTTATAACCGGCCTAAAGCTAGTACACTGGTGGTTAACCCAAGTGTAACATGTTAATAATGTCTTAGTGGGTATACTTTACATATTATTTCTATAATTATAATTATTTCACACTTTATACTACTCTTTTATGAAATTATCTTACACCAATGATAGGTTCTCATGGATGACGTTATTTTATCGCTTTATGATTCATGTCTTGTGAACTTCCAAAAAATAATTCCATAACATATTTTTATTATATAAAATTTTCTACATACTATTTTAAAAGTATAAATTCATGTTATCACAATCATTATTACCCTATTATGGATAAATTATTATTTATATCTCCCTTGTTTATCTGTACTGAGATTTTGAGATAATTCTTCTTTATGTTTTTATTTTTATAAGACATGAAGAAATTTTTTAACTATTATGTTTATAATAAGGTTTATAGATATGAATAACAAAGTGGGTGATGATGTATATATTTTATGATACATTTTTTATATATCCATGTTTAGGTGGACACTAAACATGTACTGATTTAGTATGGATTGTAATGTTATGTATTGAAAATTTATCTAATAAGATGTGGTCTTTGGGTATGAAATATAGGTATCACTATACCAACCCTCTCAAAAAAACTAATCTTAGGGTGTCATTGGTGATTTATTAGTGATAAAATTCCCTTATAAAGTAAGTCTGTACTGATATAAAACCAAAATTCTATATAGAGTTAATCACACATCATATGTTTCTCATTTTAAATAAATTACGATCGAGTTTTATTTCTTAAATGGTTCCCAATATTTCAAAACCAATTTAAGGATATTTTTTTCTATTTATTTTCAGAAATAAATATGGTGACCCTGATGCGAATAATTTAACTATTAACGTGGTTATTCAAATATGATTTTACTTTTATCGTTGCATTGGAGAGTTTTATTATTGATGTTTCTTTCTCTTTTTACATATTAAAATCATGAACCCCTATAAAAAATGAATTGAATGATCACAAAAATTAATGTATTATTTTATAGCTACCAAATTTGAGGACCAATCAAATAAGAAGGAATTATCACCCACACATCATCTCCAATTCCTAGTGACGAACACATTAGTTTAGGAGTACCATTTAAATGATACCATCATATATCTAGATGGTTTTTCTATAATACTACCTCAGAAGAATCCTCCCTAACCATACTCTCAATGAAATATCATGAAGGAGGAGGCTTTACCTATCACCACCTCATAAGTGGACTTTCTTTGGAATGAAGTAAGATATTCACAACTTATCACATGATGGAGTATTAAGAGTTTAACTATAGAATAACCTTATTTTGGGATTCACCTTGGAGGGATCCTATAAACCACCTCCAATAATAGATTCATGAAACCTTAACACCTCATTAACCTACTAATGAAACCTATATAAGGTCGATACATCGGTCTACCAATCTCAATAACCCAAGAGATCTCACCAACAAAGAAAATATTACAAACACGAAGAGAAGGTTCATAACCAAAAAGAGAAAAACGAATCCAATGAATATTACATGTTTTAAAAAAAAACATGTGAATTTACATATTTATTCCAAGGAATATTTCATGTATACTCTAAAAGCATCATATGAAGCAAGTTTTTGGATCCTGACATCAATGAATGGTAGAAACATTTTCCCACTGCCACACATGAATCTCATCAACATATCCTAATGGAAGTGATAGGATTTGAGGGGACTCATATTCCCACTCCAGTTGAGGAATGTGAGGATATCACAATTCCAACCATATTTGTAACAAACCAATCTGGATCAACTAGAAAATACCCCAATAAAACCCATCAAAATGGTAAAGATCAATATGAAATGGATATAAAATCTTGAAATTTACAAAACAATACTTACAACCATAGTACAACATGGGAGAAAAGATGAAAAAAGAAATGATCCATATATATCAAGATAAATAGGATAAATCATAATTGTATGAATCATATAATACCAACATATCTCCATGTGAAAAACTTTCACATCCAATCCAACCCAAACAAAAGGATGTGAGAACAAAAGTAGCTATCTTACTAGAAGATTCCTTTTCCATAACCTAGATCATACAATAAATCATATACAACCACCCAAATGGAAAGTTAAGGTGTTAGAATAAATCATATTAGGATACCAAAAAATATTCTATATAGGGTCTAATATCAATAACACACATGTTTTGGATTTGGAATAAATAGATTGAAAATTTATTTTTATAAACCCAAACCCATTTCTAAATAATTTTCAATTATATTTTCATAATTTTTTTTTCATATTCATAAATCCATGAATATGAAAAGTATAAGTGCTAAAAAATGAGAGAGTATCTATAAAAAACATTGTTACCAAGTAATCACTCATACATGACATAATCCATCATGTAAAAGCATGTGATACAACCTCGTGTGAAATCCTATGAGCAACAATCCATGAAAAAATCCATTATGTTATAAATAACCATAAATGAAAAAGAACTCTGTATTGAACCCTTTATGATGGAAATATTTACTAGAAATAATTGATACCTATAAAAGAAAAATTTTGGTACTAATCAACATAGAGTCCTTCCACAGTCTATCAATATACTGAAATATACTCTAGTGGTTTCACTAACACTAGTGTCACCTATGTCTCTTTCCAAATGTACCCAAGGTTACCAATGTTTAATGTTTCTCTAAATCAAATTTCAAACTATTATCACTATTTATAATATATTTTTAAATTCAATAAAATCAACACCAACTTTTGAAAACTGATTTCCAACCAAAACCACCATTCAAGTATTTAGTGAAACATTTTGGTGTGAAACAACATGTTTTTTATAAAATCTCAATAAAAAACATTTAAGAATAAAATAAATACCATGAAGCCAAAAAACACATAAATTAAATGTAAAAACAAAGGTATTTTATTATAATGATAAGAAATTACAAAAACTAATCCTTTATATATAAACAATTTCCTAAAAATGGAGGTAGAACAATCCACCTTTGAGAAGGGGTGACATGGGAAGAGTATATAGGGTCGTTACAATACTAGACCTATAATAAAAAAAATCAATACTCTATCCAACCAATTAGATCTGAAAAAAATCCCAATTGGTTTTTAACAGAATCATTTACTAAGGGATGTTGCATTGATCTATAAAGGAGAGAGGAAACCATATCAAAACCAAAACATACTACATTATGATCCATCCATAATGAAGTAATTCCACAAAGTATCCAAATAGAGATACATATAAAGAACTTTAGAAGTGTTAGGTTGAGACAAAAAGAGATTAGGGTTGATTAGGATCTATAAAAACCAAGGGAATTGGTAAAATCCTTATTTTTAATAGTTTGGAAGGATGAAAAATGGTTACCGTGAGGAGGCTACATAGTTAAAGTAACCATGTACCTTAATGTACTACCCTTCAATACATTATTGTTGTGGTTGCATGGTTTGTACTAGGGGCCACAGGGTTTGGGAAAACAATTATCCAAGATTGTTTCACCCCTATACAACTACCAAAAACTCCACAATGTTCCTGGTCATGTTTCATGGTTTGTCTAATCATGCACAGGATGTGTGAAATTCCATTGATACCTCAAAGAGGCATTCCACAAGGTTATCACATGGTCAAACTGACCATGAACCCTAATTATGCCCCATTATAATTTTTCCAAATTTCCATAATTTATATCATAGGATCACATAAATCATCTAGGCTCCCAAATGAGAAAAACCAATGATAAACTAAGGCGTAACTATAACACATAGGAAATAAAAAAAATAATCCTCCTATTATATCTTATAAGGTCGATCATTGATATCTCCTTAGAATATATTATCCATCAGTTGAAGCACTTCCCTGAGAAACAAGAATCTCACATTTAGAACATGTATTACATCTAGATCATGCATGAATAAAATCAAATAAAATCAAAAGGGAAACAATAACAACTATATAATATTAAATATGGGAATAACCTCACCTTGGGGGGAGGGGTGGGTTTATTTTTAACCTCACTTCCACCAAAGAGATCCTAAAATCCCCAGGGGTTCTAGAATTTTCTAGTGAAAGAACAAAATAAAAAATATCCCAAAAGGCAATGGGAATTTACACCACAACCTCCTCTTTATTTATAAATGAAAATATTATATAGATTGGGGGATACACCAAAATAATGATTCCCATAGTTCCTCTAATAATATGACTCATCTTTCTCTTTGGGGATGAGCTCTAAAAGTGTGTTTAGATATTCTCATAAGACCACCATCCCAAAACTACATCAAAGGGTGAACTAGAAGGAGATACTAAATCACTATAAGTGATAGTTATTGAAATGGTTTTGTAACAATGGAAAGGCTAAGGGGAATTGTGATTCTCATATTAATAGATATTTGTGAGACACTCGACATAATTATCCTTACAATTAAGATATGGTATTGATAATATATTATGAATCAATGCACAATATCAGTACATACCATAATGATGATTTATAATATGATTCCAATTAATAAGAGAAATATCATGAAATTTTATTATGAAGTATGATTCATAACGAAATACTTGAATATTTTTTTCTAATAATAAAATACAAGTTCATAATTTTCAGTGTCCCTTTAATGTTTAATTACCTCTACCTCGATGAGCCTCAAAAAAATAGAAGGGAAAAAGTGTGGCCGAGAACAACCCATCTCCCATAGAATTTGATCAAAATAATTTGGAATAAATATTTTCTCTATATGAATATGAGTCAAAGGGATAAAAATGAATAATTGTAAAATTACACATGATAAATATTCCCAATGATTATAACCTCCAAACATAGACTCAAATTTATCTATTTGAAAATATCTCTAAACTCAAAGAAGAAACAATACCAATAAGATCAGATTTTTGTAATGTGAACACATCAATATTCAAACAATTGGTTTTTATCTAGACATTGTAGTTAAAGAACACTACTGGAAATCGGATCTTTCCCAACACTTATATACACCCTTTCCCAACGGTTTGGGAGAACCTTTGGGAAAGGGGCCTCAAAACACCCCTTTCCCAACGGTTTGGGAGAACCGTTGGGAAAGACCCCCCCTTTCCCAACGGTTTGGGAGAACTGTTGGGAAAGACCCCCCCCCCCTTCCAGGTCTATCCCAACGGTTTTCAGAACTGTTGGGATAGATTCTTTGATTTCATCCAGGTCTACTACCCGAGAACATTATATAAATATAAATTTTAAATAATTATGATAATACATATATATATTTATGAAGTTATGTTTATAAAAGTTATGTTAGGTTAGTGGTTAAGGCATTTAATTATAAACGGGGGGTTGTGGGATCAAATCCCACCACATGTTTTTTTTTGAAATACATATACCAACGGTTTTATAACCGTTGAAATAGATTTTCATATTACTTATACCAACGGCTTACTTCGCAGTGGTTCTCCAAACCGTTGGTATAGGCTATACCAACGGTTTGGAGGCCTATACCAACGGTTCCAAACCGTTGGTATAGGTTAGTATTCTACTAGTGGAACAAGAGTAATTTCATATATTTGGGTGGAATTTAGAACATTTTTAATAAAGATAAAACTAATCTAACTCATACTAACCCTCATCTAAAAAACACAGGAAATCTAGCCATATAATTCTATTACTGATACCACCATTATTGTGTATGTATTACAAAATATCCCCCTAAAACTAATTTTATTGCATTTCATATCATGATTTACTCCTCTAATGGGAACACTTGATAAGTAGGAGACAACCAAAATTAGATTCTTTATGAAATATCTAGATGGATCAACATTGGTATAAAATATTTCCTTATGAGTAAGGTCTATCATTTGTTTATAAATTTTCAATCGATTATTTATTTACAAATTCTAATCAATATTGATGATGAAAATAGATCATGATCTCACAAATTGAAATCATCATGGGAATGAGGGGGGATTTGTCTTTATTGATATATTTAATGGTATGACATAATCACTAAACATTAAACTACCATAATAGAATCTATTATAAATCTATATAGAGAGCTTTTGTGATGATTTTAAGACAATTCTAATTCCAATAAAATCTCATGGAATATTTAATTAATTCACCATGGTGAAAACTACTATAATATTCTATTCAGTGGGGTAAGTAGAATTATTATCAAACACTAACATCCTAATCAAATAGGTCAGAAAAATAAGAAACAATAACTTTTACACATAACCCATATCTAATATTATCCTCAAAACCCATGACCACAAAATATAATTATATTAACCCTCCAAAATGGAATAAATAATGGTATTACCCTCATTATAATGGTATAAAATATGTGATAAACCAGCAATTTTGATGCTGAAATAATAATTCTATTCTCTACCATAATTTTAGGTTCTTGAGTACTTCATCTCAAAAATAGAGATCAATTTTTTGAACTATACAATGCCCAATACTGATAATTATATTGGTCTTAGTGACCATCCCTTTCACCAAATGTTTGGGAAAATAATCGTGGAGTAAATTTTCTTCAAAAACAACCTAAAAAAGATAGCATAATTTGGGAATTTCATGTAAGAAAAGCCACCAATAAAAGTGGATTATGTTTCTTTCATCCCAGTGGAATGAAAATTCCAATGGAATGAACTTATAAAAAAGGGTTCAGGGATTTTTTAAGATATCATGACTAGAAAAGTGGCCATCTGAGAACATCATAGCCTCGTGATACTTCATGACTTCCTCACTAGGTGGATGGGAACTACCCTATCAAATGGTCCCAAGAGAACCAAACCATCAAACAAAATACACATTAAATAATGAATCTAAATATGGATCTTTCAATTTGATTCATATATAATAACATTAAAATTTTGAAGATAATAAATATGTTCATGAATTTAGAAATCATAATCATAAAAATAGTGGAAGAGGTCACCAAGGGTGACATGGTTGAGGAAGATGAGGCTGATGTGGTTCTTGACATTCAAGGACTACCCTTGTTAAAACCATATATTCTATAGATTCTTAGAGGTAGGAACACATACAAGATTATTAGGAAAATAAATATTCTACTAAATCATATAGGGGTCATTAATGTCATGTCATACTCGAGGAATAATCATAAAATAGGAACAAACAAGGTCAGAGTCAAAAGGTGGGAAGGTCAAATCTACCCAACATGCTATTGACCATCATTCCCTCTAGTTTCGATCAGAGGAGTAATCCGATACAATAGAAGAATATATCTCTTAATACTCAGAGCTAGGAGAAGTATCATTCAGGTAAGTGCATGCCTCTAACTCATATGTGGGATATCTTGAGATAGGTTATTGCTGTTTCATCCATTCTCTTGATCAATGACTTTATTTAACTTTCATAATAACTATAAGAATAACTTGTTATGTCACTCCAAATCCATCAATATTTTAAGGATGATGTTTCTTCTAATGAATCATATCGTTCCATAACTGATCCTAATAAACTACATGCGACTATATCCTTCATATATCAAGAAAGGATGATCTCTATTAAAATACACAACAATACATTATATGTCTTTAGAAATCTAGAATACACTAAAATTAATCAATACCTCAAATAGAATGGTTCTAGAATCAATATAATTCTAGTTTATACCCTCCAATGGTTGGGATATATTGAAGACCATTTGTTGTGAAGACCCTGACCCCGGTATCCCAAATGCAATTGTTACTTTACAATATTGGAAATATATATAGGTGATCACATCCAAAAGAATTTTTTTAGAAGTATTGGAAATCCAAATACATTATTGAGTTTCACAATACATTTGAAAACATAGAATACTACATATTATTTTATTTAATAACACTATAGTCCCATTTAGAATATTCTTAAATATTAATCATAAAACAATTCCTGATATTATATGGAAAGGAAATTTAAGAAATGGTTGATCTCAGATTCTCAGTAAAGGCATTCAAACATTAGAAGCTAAATAAATAATACATAATATTATAATAATAAATGATGATTGTAAAATGACATATAAATAATCTTATGAGATGTAATAATTTCTTTGGACACCATATATAATAAAATAAGCACATGGTAATAATTAATTGATTTTATAATGTTGAAATTAATAATTTCATACTTATGAGACATATTTTTAGGTCTTAACCAAGACATATATAAATACCACCAAGGCCTTTTTCTATGAAATCTTTATAAATTTGAAAGGTGTAGACCAAAATCATGTCTAGTTTTTCTATTTAGACCCAAAGATTCATCAAGGGGATATGGATTCTACAAAATATCAACTATTAAGTCCAATACATTTTTATTTGAAGGGGTGTAACATAATGAACACAAAAATTTGATTTAAAAAACTATTTTACGAGATGTTAATATTCTCCCATAACAATAAAAAATCTAGAGTAATATGGATAATGGTGTCCAAGTAGTACATTCTTTATAAAATAAATCATAAATAATTTAGTAAAATTATAGGGATTATATCATTGCAATATATCTCTATTAGAGAATATGTATAATGAGGGGTGTTTTCATCGAATAATAAAAATAGCATAAAAATGTATTTCAAAACATTCCTAGGGAAAATACCCTTTTCACAATGAATTTTACATTTTAAAACTATAAATATTCATAATATTTGGAAAATAAATTTCATTTAATATAATTATTTAATTTTTTAGTAGAATATTGAAATAAAAAAAATGGTAAGGATGGTGGGAAATTATTTTCATGCTATATATATTAAAACAATTATTCTTTTCACATTTTTTGTAAAACAAAAAACAAACTTTGAAAATGACAAAAGATTACTTTTATAAGTTTTTTTAATTGAAACATATGTAAAAGCGTCATTAATAAATCATTTGGGGAGTTTAAAAAATATTCTAGATTTTTTATAAAACATTGATATGGATGAAGAAGGATATATAAACAAAGAGAGAAATAGAGGCCAATTTTATAAATAAAATATTTTCCCAAAAATTTTATATACCAAAGAGAAGGAAATAGAAATATAACATGAAAATATAATGAATTAATAGACTATAATATTTTTTTTCAAATTGTTTTTTTCAAAATTTACCCTGAGGGGGATATAAACATAAACAATCCCAAAAAAATGATTTGATTGTAAAAAAACCCTCACCGCTTTCGTAACTTTTGTATCACAATCCCATTGGAATAAATAACATATAATTAAAATGTAATAAAATTATTATATATTTAATAATTATATTTCATATCAAAGGCGTAGTACATATATCTCATAAAAGAATCAAGTGGTGAATATGACATAAGTCACCTAGAAACAAAAGCGAGACAACAAAAACCATAACTTAGGTTTGACTTAATTTTTATGTGTTCAAAACTCCTGTATAGTAATTATATGTTTATTATAAATATTTTTCAAAAATCATAATAATATATATAATACCATATATTATTTATTTATAACCTTTTATAATCAATTTATTGATATTTTTATTAAAATCACTTTTCGAGGTGGTAACTACAGCGTTTTTCAATGAATGTTTTGTTTAGAAAGTTTTGGTAATTTTACATTAAGAATTGTTATTTAACATATATAAATATAATAAATATTTAATATTAATGTATATTAATTTTATAAATATCTATGGTCATATTTCAATGTTATATAAATAAAAATGAATTACACCTCTCTTGGAGATGATAGACTGTAAGTATGCATGAACGTTATTCTCATTTTTTCATAGAAGGAATGCAAGAAAGGTAAGTTATAATTTAATTATAAGAATAAATATTATATAATATAAATTAATAAAATATATTCTTATTACCATCCATATAAAATGGAATTGAAAAACAAATCACATTGGTTAGTGGAGGTTGTAATACACACATACACATGAGTGATGTTATGATATTTAAATGGATTGGAAGGTAATAAGTTTTATATGACATTATCATTACAGGGATATAATTAGGAAAATTTTGTCAAATATAAATGTTAATACCATCATAATATATTTCCTTGAAATATGATGATGGAATATGAATTTCATTGCTTTATGCAGATGTTACGTCATACGTACGCAAGAGAGATACTTTCACATCCCATTTGATGGGGAAGAGGGTAGATAATAGCGATTTAATAATAATAAAATTTATTTATATTTTTGAAAATTAAGTTATTATTATATGATAAGGTGAGATAATAAGTAAGGAGAATGTGACTGGTTAATGCTATTACATATCCTTTGAAAGAACTCCTTTAAATATCAACATAAGGGTCATGAGATTTTTTATCTTTTGGGACCAAAAACACATCTAGAATGTGGATAAGGAAGCAGAGAATTTACCTTCATTCATAACATTATTATTTACCTTTATGGACACATGATAAACAATTAAAACTAATAGAGTGAGAGTTTGTTAATTTCTTTTATTTAAATATAATATTGGAATTTTTTAGAGATATACTTCCATTAAAATTATATGTTTGACACTAATATGATATGAAAATAATTAATTTCTTCAAATAAAAATAATGATGAATAATTAAAACATTATCACTAAGAGTTAACGTAGATTAACCAGATTTATACTTTATCGTGGGGATAAATTTTACCACGGTTAATTTTCATAGTGACAAATAATGAAGTGAAGAATTTATGAAATTTTAAAATCTTGATTATAAATTTTTAATCAATTTCATTAAATTCAAAACATATAAGTGGAATGATATTATTTCAAATAAGAATGAAAAATGAAATAGATATTTTTTTTAAAAAGGTTATTTTTTGTATAAAAATGTTTTTATTCTAAATTCAACAACAAAATTTATTATAATGAACTAAATTGAATTATAAATAAAAAAATTGAACTGATTTTGCCTTAAAAACAATTTCAAGTAAAATTTAACAATTACAATTTATGAAAAAATTATATTTCAAATAAAAGTACCATTTTTAACTATTAATTGAAAAATCAAGCTTTTTAGAAAAAATATCAAAATTTAAACCTAAGATAATTTTAATGTACTTATATAAATTTTTTTTAAATAAAAATTATAAATGATATTGTAATTAATTATAATATTTATTAAGAAAATTTTATAAATATCATTTTGGAAGAAAACATATTTATGAAGCATAAAATAACTTTACTAAAAATTGAGTAATTATTTCATCTGAAATAATAAATGAATTTTTATCATGTTGGTGCATTACATATATTTCAAAATTTTGTTAAAACTATTCATACCTTCCAATTCAATGGTTGTGTTATTATAGTCATATTAAATAATAATATTTCATGGTTTATTTATGATCGATGTCTCATTTCTTATATCCCATAAAACCAAATTTTCATTTTTAAATTCAAAGGATGTTATATTCTCCCCATTCGATAAATTACATATTAGAAATTTGTACATGTTCTTACATTGAAATTTTTAAATTTATTTATGGAAAACCTACATCCTAAAAAGGGTTATTAAAACCACCATATTGAAAATAAGTAAAGATAAATATTAAGGCCATCTAGAGTAACATATAACTAAGTTTCCAAATATAATAACATTAGTGGGAACTGAAAATATTTTCATGGAAGAGAAATATAACAACTATGTACTGATAGATACTAATAGAGAAAATGGTAATGATAAAGATAAACATAATAAGAACATAAATCTGAGATGGGTTAAAATAACATTGATTTCAAAGAAAGTAAAATGAAAAGAAAATGTGTTTATTTCAATGTTATTTTCCTAATGTCAAGGGACAATTTTATTATCCAGATAATGCACTTGAGAAAAACATTTACTTGATTCTTTCCATGTTATAAGAACAATATCATCCTTTGGTTGTGATTCAATTGATTTCCAATTAATTTCTTAACCCAGGAAATGGGTATTCGAGATAATTTTTATTTTTATTAAATTAATAAAATAATATTTTAATGAATCCTATGTTTCATAAGTCATTCTTTAGGAATCTAAACATTAACCAAAACCAAAGTGGTTAGAACATGTTATCCAATATGATAAATCTTAAATTAACCACAAATAGAAATACCCATGTCTATCCTAACCCATTTAATAAGTTGTTCATTATAAAGATTCTCCAATATTTTCAAAACGAAAATAAAAAATCCAATAATTTAGGAATAAGGCCATTAAATTTTCAAAATCAACTGATCATTAATCACAAAAAACGGAAACTTAATATCAAATGTAAATACCTTGATCACACTATAATTACATTAACCAATATTATAGATTAATAAAAACATGCACGCTTATAAGAATTTTCTCTTACCTTATTAATTAAATGAAATCTCATAAAATCGATTAAAAATCCAAAAATTCAATAAAATTAATCATGAAGTGCATTGTCATAAAATTAATAACCACTTACAAGTTCACCAATATTTTACCATTTTATTATCCAATATCAATATTCTTTTTACCCGAACTAAACATTATTATATCTACACCAATAACATATTAAGTTTTATCTTTAACTAATTAATATATTCTTGGAAAATTTCACATTACGACTAAGTCACTTTTTAGAGTTTTCAATACAAACACACATATGAATTATAATACTTAATGAGAAAAATCTAATTTTCAAACATTATATTTTTTATTATTCTTATAAAAAAGTTTCACAGATAAAAATACTTCTACCACAAAATTAATGAATAGAAATATGAAATCAACTTAATAATTTCATATCTTCAGCAGTTATAGGATAACTTTGACATTGATACATTAGTTAATTTTGAGTTATATTACCTTGAAACTTGGGGAATTCATTCTCATAGTTCCCAATATCCTGATAGTTTAAAGACTAAGAATTATAGGTTTTTTTCATAACCTTTCGATCATTGGCTCGATGGCCTTTCTCTTAACACTTGAAGAAAAATCCAATTCCCTTCAAGAAGGTACCTTAGTATTTATTTGGACAATTACCGCATGTTGTAAAACCATTTTTCACTTCTACCCATTATCAAATATTTATTATTATATCATATTATTCTCTTTCTCCCCTAAAAATATTATGAATGGGATAATTCTCTCTCCATTTTGATAGCCTATGAAATTATATCCTCATATGATGAGAATATTTTAGAGAGAAGTGACCATTCAATTATTGGATTTAACCCATCAATGATACCATAAATATTTATATTTATATAAAATATATAGTTTTTATCATGAATATATATCCATATAATGTTATAATCATACATAGAAACATTCAATTATATATTTTGTCATAGACTCTAGAATTGTATCTCCATATCACTTCATGTTTCATGAGGAATATATTATTACAAGAAACAATCCTTAAAATCCATCCATCCCATACTCACTATTTCATCCTCATCCTTAATGTTTTGAATCATGTAACACCTTTGATTAATATCCCTCAAGAGATGATAAAATTCCATGAAAACCTTCTCCCTTTCATTACTTCCCAAAAAAGAGAAACATGTTTTCTAAGGAAATTTCCTATTGATCAACTACAGTTTTATATTTATTCTCATTAAACTATGGAGGTTATTTCCACATAAAGTGATCAATAATTGTTACAAACCATTTTGGATCATCGTTATACTCTATATGAAAAATGTTATTTATCATAACCTGAGTTAGCTTCCCCAAAACTGTAATAAATTTACAAACACTAACTGTAACTACATCTGCTGAATTATTATATTTCCAAGAAGAGAAAAAATTACATGGATTAGAGGCATTGATATGGTTTCCATTACTCTAATTGGGTTACATTTTCAAACAATTTTATATAATAAATTACATGACAACATTCTTTAGCGTAATGTATAACTACAGGACTACTAAAAAACATGATTTAAATTGAAATTTTAGGTAAAACTATTCTTGAAATATTATGTTTTTTTTCTTTTGGAATATTATCAGTGATTTACATAGGGTTACATTCCCTAATATATGTCTTCCAAAATCCAGTTCCCAAGTTTTCTACTAACCTTACACTAATACCAACTATAAATATCATGAACTTAGTAGTGTAGAGCTAGTGGTTACATTATTACATTGACACTAGATACATGTTATTGTAACCCAATGGAAAAAATTGTTTAGTTTTATTGGAAAAACCATATACATACATAAGTTTCAAATTACATATGAATATATAAATTAAAAAATAGTTTTTCTTTTGAAAACACCATAGTTACCTTTAGAATACCCATACATATCAATCATGAAACAAATCTTTGTATCAAGGGGAAAGGAAAAATAAAAAGAGGTGATATTAGATTCTTAGTAAGGGTATGAATATATTGGATACAAAATAAGGCATAAATAATAGGGAAAGAATACAGATGATCAAATAATGATATAAAGATAATATCAAGATATATAAAATTATCAATGGATGTCATAAAATATAATATAAGTACATAGAAATAAATAAATAATTATATGAAAATGTAATTCATAATTCTAGACATTTGAAACTTATCATTGAGGCCACATAAATAACTTATGAAAATACCATCATGGACTTATTCCATTACATGTAAACAATGGGTAAGGCATCAACCAAAACCAAGTCTACTTTGTATCATGGGACTTATAGATGCATCAAGGGGAAATATTGGGACACAAAAATCATATACTAAGTCCAATTCATTCCTCTAATGAAATGGGTGAAACACAATTAATTTAAACTTTTTTATTGGAGAACTATAATTGGAAATGATATTAATTTTCCATAATAATAATCCATCTATAGTAATATATTAAATGGTTCCAAAGTAGTACACCCTTAGTCATATTGATCATAAACCATCAAGAACAATATTATTGATGGTATCATTATAATATATCGCCAATTGATCATAAATAATATAATATTTATTTTCATTAATGAATAAATGTACCATAATAATTTCATTAAAACATTATTGAGGAAAATATTCCTTTCACTTTTAGAATCACTTTCCAAAACTAAAACATTCTTGAATATTAGGAAAATGGGTTTATTTAAAAATAATGTATAAAAAATGTATTGTAATCTTATAATTAATTAATGGTTAGGGTGGAATGATATTAATTTTAGGTAGTATATGTTAAAATAATTATTCTTTTAATATTTTTGATAAAACAACAAAAATAAATTCTTTAAAAAATGGAATGAAGATTCATTTTAAATGGTTTTTTAAAAATTAAAAAATCAGTAAAAATATATTTAATAAATATTTTTGAGAGTTTTTAAAACACTCATGGGAATGTTTTAAGAAATCAATGGTATATAAGAATAATTATATTTCACCGAAGAGTAAAATGAAGTCTTATATTCTAAAAAATATTTTATAAATCATTCAACATATCAAAGATAGAAAATGTAATGTTAATTTAAAAGTTTATTTATAACTTTTGGATAAGAAAATGGTTTTGTTTTTAGATATAAATATAAAAAAACTCTTCCAAGGGACACTTAAATGTAAACAATCCCAAATATTTATAGGATTCTGTAATAAACACTTACTTATTTAGTAACTTTTGAATGATGAACCCTTACAAGAAATAACATAAAATGAATAATTATATAAAATTAGTATAATTTGAAACTTTATATATTATATTAATGTGGTATTATATAAAAAAATAAAATAATTTTGTGCTAAATGTGATATAAGTGTTTCGGAAACAAATATGAGATTTAAAAACCATTAACTTAGGTTTGAATTCTATCATTTGTGTTCGAATTTCCTATATAATAAAATATTTATTATCAATATTTTCCAGAAAAAAAATCAGATATATCATACCATATATGATTTACATGTAATATTTTATCATCGATTTATTATTATTTTTTATTAAAATCAATATTCCAAGTGGTAACTGCTTCATTTTTCATGAATATTTTGATTCAGTTGTTTGGTCCTTATACTCTGATTTTAGTTATATCATCTCCATAATTTTATTCATGTTATAATTATCATGTATATTATTTATATACTTATTATTGGTCATCTAAAATTGTTATATAAATAAAAATGAATTACAACATTTAGAGGGATGGTATGTCATATGTAGACATGAACACTTTTTTTATTTTTTGATCGATGGAATGAATGAATGTGAAATAATAATTTCTATTTACAGAATCACTATAATATCATATAAATCATATATATTCATCAAATATATAATTATTACAATAAAAGGATAACAAAAAAATCAAATCACATCTATTCGTGGATGTTATAGTCCACTCGTACACATGAAAGACACTATTGAATTCCAAAAAAATTAGAATGTAAGAAGTTATATGTCATATTATCATTCTAGGAGTATAATTATTTCAAAATTATCATATATAGACATTAAAACCATCATAATAACTACCCATGATACATGGTGTTGAAAAAGAATTATGTCGCTTTGTGGAGACGATAAGTTATACATACCTATATAATCCAGTACATGGTTCACATAACAGTTACTAAACCTTGTTTTCCAAATGGAAACAAGAATTCTTCCATATATAGAAATGATACTAACTAGCTGAAATGTTCTATGGTTGTAATGTGGGGAGACTCTACCCCCTGATCAGAGTGTATCTCATCGTTATACAATAACACAAAGAAACAGAAACATCATAATAAATGAAATAAAGATATATAAACCATCCAAATATAATAAAAAATTAGAAGACAAATAAATATCATATAAAAAATTATATACACTTCATGATGCTATAAAAATGGGTAAGTAAATGGGATACACTATACAATCATATATTGTATTCTATACGAAAGATAAAAAAACCAAAATCTATCTCCACAAGAATTACAAGAATAGGCACAACCCCTTTTTGAATTACTTCATATTATGAAATTATTTCAAGAATCCAATGTTGTATGCTTCAATTTTTCCCTTCCTACATCCATAAAGCCAGTTTTGGTACCATGGAACGACCCAAACAGGATGTGAGATATACTTAGTAGACCACCACCAGTATCATCTAGAACTTTCTAGTGTTTGTATATAAATTTAGTTTTTTGAAGTTAATAAATATTGAATAATAGTAAATAAAATAAAACACATCAGTTCAGGTTCCTCATTAGACACCAAACCAATACCACCTGTATTAGCCTTATCCAAAATGTCTCCAAATTGATGTCACCCTGTATGTATATATATATATCTATGTGTGTGTGTGTATATAATTTGTAAATATATATAAATCATATAAAGGATAAAATATATGTGTAAATATATATAGATACACTATATATACTAGGACCATGGTTTATACCCAAGGTGTGTCCCCATACGGTTTCATAGATCTCATGGAATAGGAGTATGATGATTTAACTGGCCTATCCAAAAAATTCATGTATAAAGCATGGAATGAACCCAATCATTTTCATTGTCTTGGATGATGCATTATTAGTTTTAGTTAACTTGCATCCTAGTCCCGGCTAATACTTTCCAATAAAAAGAACCCATGGATCTCTCTAGGTCCACTATAAAACCCACCACATTAGGAGTCCATCCATCGCATTCCATATAAGAAACTATGTATCACCCTCAACATAGTATATATGCAATACCCTCTAATACCATCCTTGTTTTACCATGTATGGAATGGGGTATCTCTCATTTTATGGTATAAAAACATCCCATCATGCCCATCCAAGGTAATCCACTAGGGAATCAGGTATCACTCATGGGTAATGTAAAGGCATACACCTAGTGAGCCTATACAATGTATTATACAAAACTAAACCTAGTATCTCCTCTAGTGTGTTTCAATTCAATCACAATTTCTAATTTTTAATCTTGATGTGCATATCCTTGGCACATTTAACTTGGACCATTACATCTCCCTCTACTCAATGAAAAGGAATGGTCATAGTTATAATCAAAATCATAAAATTCTAATTATACCTCTTATTTATGTTGTCCAAGTCATTAAATATGGTTAATTAAAGCTAAAATAAGAATAGATAGGGTTTATGCACATGGCCTGCCATTTTTCTTTAGTTCAATTCAAAATAAACTACATTCATAAGGGGAAATTCAATACACATCAATTATTGGTTCAAATTAAGTATAAGGATTGAGGATTTTAGGAATATAAAGAAGGAACACCATTAGGGGTGGATCATGATTAGGTGACCATACATTTATATTGATTCAGTGGTTGAAAGGACTATACTATACATGGAAACATCATTTTATTTAGTTAAATAGATATTTTGGGGGATTCATCAGAAGGTTTCGACATGTGGTATAATGACACAACATATAAATCATTAATATTTTATGGAAAAAGAACTATAATACCTACCTTAGGATGGTATATAATCAACCATCCATTATCATATTTAGATTCAATGTAAAACTGGAGAAGTCATAGTAATAGGGAAATTCCGTGAAAATAGTTAATATTAGCTCACATGGATACATAACTCACGAGGGAGAGATAAATGAGGGAAATCAGGAAGGTGATGTAGAATAAAACCATTGGAAATCCAATTCAACATGTAGTGAAGTAATTATAAATTGGATAAATAATGTAGATAATATCAAAGGTTAGAGGAATAGTGAAAGATCCATACTAATAGAGTGATGATACATATGAAATAATGGAAAAATGATTGGTTAAAACTCAAAAGTGGATACGAGAAAAATAATTTTTTACACATTTTTAAGAGGACATGGTTTTGTTATATCATTTTCAAACCTTGTTCCTTTACCATGTGGATCCATTAGTTAAGTGTAATTAAGAACGTGGCCTTGGGAACATAGTTCAAACAAACTGTGTGACCCATAAAGCCTACTAGTGTACTCCATATGGATTTGAGTTATGAGGTACATGGTTAATACCAATTGTGTATCCCACTTTATTTTACTACAACACATGATTGATTGAGTCCCATATCCATCACTAACCATGCAGGTCAATGATCCCTTCGAAGGTCTGGACCTTCGGGTTTCACACAAACCCAAGATACTCCCAAAAAAATATTAATATTCTTAAGCACCTACCAATAATAAAATAATAGGTTTTGATCAACAGTTTAAATATCCTCACCATATTGAAAAAGCTAAGACATTACAAGTCCCCCTCTTCAAAACAAATCATCCCTGAGTTTCCATTTTGATTTTTGTAAAACATCATCTAAGAAATGTTTTGGCAATTGAGCCCATATATTGAACTATCACTCTGATGTTTGATGATGTACACAAATATACTTCTATAACACCAATACTGGAGGAAAAAACATGCCTTGGAGAGACTTCATGCTCTTATAAATTATACTTATTGGATATTCTTAAAAGGTTGTATCTACCCCCAAATATATTTCTTCAAGATCAAAATAATTAGATGTGTTGAAATAATAATGATGATTATGTGGTACACGGACGAAATAATTAATGGGTTGGAACCTCTTAGGTAAAGCCAACCGATATTCTACTTGCCCATCTTCCTCTAATATATGAAATAGCCCGACATAATGAGTTTATAGATTTACTTGTCTTCAAATATAACTTAGAGCCAATATAATTGAATGTTTCAGAAACACCTGATTTTTCAGCTCATACTCCAGAGGCTGGAAGTGATATTTGGTATAAAAATTATTCATAAACTGAGTTGGATCCATACACTTCCGAATAAGATCTACCAATTTTGAGGTCTTCTAAATGAGATGAGATATCATTAGCACAACCTAACCTGACATTATTCGATTAATGGGGAAATAGTACATATTATCTTATTTGAACGTATATAGATTGTAATGCCCTGACCCCAGTTATCCAGAGTCGATGCGTTATTACATAACAGTGGCATGATCATAAAAGATCAAGTCTCTAAAGACCGATTAGTTTAGTAGTCTTGGAAACACTAAATATATTCATAAGTCTTACATTACATCATAAAGTAAAAAAAGTAAAAAACATCTTGTCTTCATATCCCCTCATACTATTCCTGCAGGTTATTCATAAATTACTTCTTCACATCCTGGGTAAAATAAAACATTTAAAGGGCTGAGCTCGAATTCCCAGTAAGGATAACAATATAGCGAAAACATTCATAAATACGAATAAACATTTAAGGCAATGTATAACTAAAAAAAAGCCTGTTAAACTTGAACTTCATCATAATATGGAAAAAAATGAAATAATGTCATTTACTTATTCACATGGATATTCTTCTAGTCGAATAATCACATTCAATATAGATAACCACTTTCATAATGATGGAATGAAAAATGTCAGACTATCATAACCACATAGCCAAGGCCTCGTGCCAAGAATACAAATAAGATTTTGTCAAGGACTTGTTCCCAGACACTAGTTTGTCTCATGAGACCTACCAGTGCATCAATAAGCTATAGCGGGCTCCACCCATCACATCTTAATTCCAATTCATTCCTCATATAAACAGGTTTAAACATAACAAAAACATTCATATTAAAACTAGCATACGAAATTTCAATACTTTCTCCATAAAACATGAATGGTATAAAAATATCACATTCATAGTAAAACATATCAAAAAACCTTCAATACAATATGGTAGTTTTTTATCATAATAAATAAACTTCAAATAAGCTTAAAATCCATCAAAGGATGTTTACATAGATGAAATCAAAACTATTTGAGAGAAATATCTCTTTTTTGAGATAATTTAAAAGTCACATAATTATAAAATAAAACATTTATTTTGAAAATATTTTTATAATCTTGTAAGGTAAGCTTTGAAGATTTTACAACGGTGGAAAATATATGCAACCACCGTTTAAGTTAAAAAAATACTTTCTTACCTTAATTCTGTCGAAAAGGTTAAAAAGGACCTTGTTTGGAAAACAACGGAAATATTCCTTTATAAACTTCTTATAAAAAGTCAAACAAGGGAATAAATGACTTTAAACCATATTCTATAAAATAGTAAGAATGTTTTGAAATACATTTTTAAGAAACATGGATGCGGATTATAAAGAGGCCCCAGTATATAATTACATATAAACAACCTCAGATAATGAAGAGATTGTGAAATAAACCCTTACCAATTTGGTAACTTACGAAACATACACCGCATGAAAGAAGTATCATACAATGAATATGTAAATACGCATATATTGAAGTGTATTACACAAGGAATACAATTATGGGCAGTACATACACCACACAAAAGGTAATAGTGGCAATATGGCATGAATCTCACAGGAATAAGGTGTGAGATGAAAACAAATTACCTTGTACTTTTCCTTGGTTGATGGTATGTTAAACTCCTGTGTAATGGTGAAATAATTGTTATTAAATTAGTCAAGAATCATATAAATTAATTTTATATCATATATGATCTTTCAACATTGTTTTGTTAATAATATCTTAGTATTATCGTCGTTTTGGGTGTTAACTTACTCATTTTATTTTATATGTTTTGTTAATAATACATTTTTGTTATGGATAGGTTGTATCTTATTCATATAAATAATGTTATAAAGTTCTTAAACATTAATTTTAATCATCAAATGAGAATTAGTCTTGAATGGATACGATGGGGAATGAATCTCATCGTGTTTGTGGAGACGATAGTCCGTACGTACGCACAAGCGACAATATCATCCTTTTGATATTAAAATAATATATAATTGGATGTTATATCATATATACAGAATCAGTATCTTATTATATTTATTATTTTCAGGAATTATAAATCATTATTATACCCATCCAAATAATAACATATTGAATAACAATTATACCACGATGTAGAGACGGTAAGTCGTACGTACGCACGTATGGTGACATGTCATTCAAAGGACGGATAGAATACTGAATATGGTTGTACCATATTTATAATAACATCAAATTATATATAAGATACTGGAGTTATTATTTTATAATGGGAATAACAAGGAAAGAAGAAGTTGAAGAACAAAGGAACTTGAAAGAGGGTGGTGAAAACATTACCACTTCTTCAGGTTCTTCCTTCTGATTTGATGAAAAGGGCTTCTTAAGTTGTATTTATGATCAAAATAATGCCTCTAAGTTGAAGTGATGGAATTTGAGAGAGTATTTGGGTAGGGTTTGGCTGATACAAAAGGCTTTTAATGTGTGAATTTGTGAGAAGGGGGAGTGCCCTTTTATAAGTGGGGTGAGGGGCACCTTTGGGAAAAGCTAGAAATATTATTTTATAATAAATTCATATTCTGTTTCTAATGGCTCAAAATTGGATAATTTAAATGTTATGGTGGGGATGGGTCGAAATAATTTCAAACAATAGATTTTAGATAGGTTTGTTTAATTATATTAAACTTATCCTTTAGTTTTAACTCTTAGTTAATTAGTTTGACATTTACCATGTCACTTTGTATTTTTATATTATATAGTTAATAAACTTACTATATACATTCAAGAGACCACCAAGTGGTACATTAATTATACACCTATCATTATATAATTCTTTTTTCTAATCTTTAGATTTTTATAAATAGAATATCAATTAATAATATAATATTTGTTTTAAAAACTCCTTTATGTCAATTTTGACACTATTGGGTATTTTCATTTTGATAATTTTATAACTTAATTATTACTCAAAACAATTTATATAACCAATCCTAATATGTCATATTAACCTAGGAAATTTGTGGAATTCATAAAAAGTATCAAATTATATTTGTTTTGATATTTATAATATCAATTAGTTTAATATTTCATTAATTAGGTAATTACTGCATCACAATTGTGTATTAAATAAATTAAATTATATAATGTCTAAAAATTATAAATAAAATACCATTATTTAGGAAATATTTTTAGATTTCTAATGAATATTTAAAATCTAATTTATCGTTTGTATAACCCTATATTAAAAATGTTTTAGTAATTAATCCTTGATTTTGACTCTTTTAACTCTTCTTTGAATTAAATAATAATAAATTTCCCAATCTAATCCAAGTGGACCTAAATGATAATATTTTATTCCTAAGGTTGATTATGGTCAAGATACACTTTTACAATAGAATTATGACAAGTTTTAGTGTAATATTAATATTATTTTTACCCTTAAATACCCTATTTACTTTTAACCGTGGTAAATAAAAGTAAAAAGTTACTATTCACAAAAAAATATTTTCATCTCATTGAACCACATTTTACTCCTTGATATTAACTATGTCTCTCGGATTTTCGAAATTCTACTCACAGAATTGGTAAAATTATGTTTTATGTGAATTTCTAAATTCTCCTAGGAGGTGGGTAAAAGACGGTGAAAAGATCAATAAAATTTTTATATATCTAAACTTATTCTGAACTAACCCCAATAAATTACATTGAACTTATATAGGTATTATGGATCTATTTTGACCTTAATAAAATTTAAATAAAATAAATAATTATTTAAATAAAAATTTGGTTTTAAACTACAACTCAGTGTTTTTTCACTATTCATTAAAAAATTGAAAGTTTTCAGAAAAATAAAAAAATTTCACCCTAGGCTAATTTTGATATTCCGAATCCAAAAATGAAGTCCATTTTGAAAGGTAAAATTTATAAAATTTTACAAAGTGGGTATTACTATTCATAATGGCTAGTTTGATTGGTTGTGGTGTGTGTTAGGACTTGAAGTTGCGTACAACACACGCTACTGTATTATTCAAAGAGAAGCATACCATGGAAGATTGGGGTGTTACATTCTACCCTCCTTCAATAAATTGCATCCTCTTAATTTGAAATGTTTCTTCGAAAATAAAAGGTTGAAAATAGAAAATACCTTTGTGGAAAACCCACATCATAAATAAGGTTAATAAAATTTAGCCTTAATAAGAGGGAAAGGGAAATGAAAAAGTCACTATCAAATTATGATCTCGATTAGAAGAACATTGGTGGAAATTAGAGACACATAATTAGAGGAAAAATGTAAATACTTGTAGGGAGTGATTGAGGTCATCAATCAAAAACAAGTGTAAAATTGAGGGCCTCAAAGCCTTCAATCTATGGTGATTTAAAATATAATCAGTTCAAAAAAACATAAGGTATTAGGATAACACATTTTTTGTTTTATTATCACTTTCTTATGGTTTAAAAATTAATTTATTCATAGAATAAGAGAGAGGTTTATATATATATACTTGACAAGTAGGGTTTGAACCCTAGACTAATTTCTACCACAAACTCATCTTTCACTCAAAAAGATAATAGAACTCAACAATATTATATTTATCCTAATAATACAGGGTTCCAAATATTAATTCATACCATTTAAATTAGGAAAACTATTTTTTAATAACCAGGGAATTCCTGTAGACAAGTGGTAGTTAATAAAGGCCTGTCGCACTATGGTTGTGGGTTCAATTCCTGCAGCTTTGTCCGATGTGCCGGGTTATCCCCCGACCTGCAGGTTGTCCTTTTCCTAAAACTATAGTATTATAATATTCCAAAAATAATCTTCATAAATGTTTTAACATTAAACAATACTATCCATAGTTCAACTTAATCCCTTCCAACCTTTATAGTTATCCAAAATACCTCTATCCAGACTTTCTCTAAAAGGACTCTAAACTCCAAAATCAATTATAACATCAGATTCACCAAACAAAGTAAAGTTTCTCTTATTGTCACATACTAATAATATGATTACCTTCATCATATTAAAACCTTAATGAAAACAAAAAGTACTATAGTACAATCCTTATATATATCACATTATTCTTATAACAATAATATATTTCTTGAGTCCAAAAACACTAATACAATAATTATTCAACTTAATATTTAGTAACAACATAAGATTGAACTTTATCCCTTGTTATTCTTTGAGGTAAGTTTCCTTGGAACTTAGGGAATTCATTTACATAATACCCCATTTCTCTACAATTGTAGCATTCAACATTGATATCTTCTTTCTTTCCCTTGCAATCACGAGTCTGGTAACCTTTTTCTCCATATTTTTAACAAACTCCCATTCCTTTTAGGCATGTACCGGGGTGTTTATTACTACAATTATCACATAATGGAAAATCCTTCTTTCCCTTTTTCCCTTTATCTATCTCTTATTCCACTTTTCTCTTCTTATCTTGCTTTGCTTTAAAGTCATAAGACTTAGAGAATTATTTTTTCTGTCTTGTTGGCACACGAGATAATGTATTCGTATGACGAGAAGGATTGCGAGACCAATGCTCGACAGAGAAATGGTTTTTACCCATCAAAGAAATGACCAATCTTACTTCTTTGTTTTTGTATATAATCTGCAGCATACCTCGCTAACCTTGTAAATTTACCCTCATACATTGTGACATTCTCATCCTCCTTTTTCCTCAAACTCAGAAATTGCCTTTCCATATCTGCTCGAGGTCACGAGGAAAGTATTTTTCTAAGAAAATCTCATGGAACTCCCTCTATTCCATATTTGATACTTCATCATCTTCCTTTGTGTTGTGTATCAATGACCACCACTGATCAGCATCTCTAGTGAGGTGATAAACTTCTATGATAACTTTTTCCTTTTCACTACTCCCCAAAGCCTGAAATATATTCTCTAGGGAAATTATCCATTGTTCAGCTACTAATGGATTTGTACTCCCATTTAATGTTGGTGGTTGTTCCATCATGAAGCGATCTAACAATGATCCTCCACGCTGCGGATCAGGGTGCTCCATATAGGTAATGTTATTATTCATAACCTGAGTGAGTTGTCCCAATATGGTGATTAGCTGATCAGCACTAGTTTCATCACCAGATCCACTATAATTATCTTGAGTAGGAGGGAAATCACTACATGGAGTGCGTGAATTGATATTGTTCCATTCCTTCCACTAGGAACCATTTCTAAACAATGGCATAAACTAGATCAGTTTATGAATCAAAATACATAATTTCATAATTGTAAAACACTTAACATAAATTAAACTATTTATGGATATAATCCATAATCAAAAAAAAGTTTTGTTTGAGGAATCATATACTCATAAACCCTTCATAATGGTTTGTAAAGAAAATGAGAATTATCCTAAGCATATCCCCCAGGAGTGTCGTAACCAAGAGTGCATCAAGGCCTATTGTCGTGCACCAGTTCCCGTTCGAGTGTAGCTCAAAGCAGTGTTTTTGGGTTTTACCCCTAGGTACATTTGTGCCAGAGCCACCTCTACCTGCTCGTATCCAGATGGGGATTTATTTCTTGTAAAACTCATAAAATATCTACAATACAAAAATTCTAGGAAGTTCTTCTATACTAATACTCAAAGTTGATCTTAGGTCTATGTGCTCTAATCAGAGTTTATCTAAATCTAGCTTCCAAGGTTTGTACTAAACTTTCTCTGATACCAACTGTAATGCCCCGACCCCAGTTACCTAGAGTAAGTGCATTATTACATAACATTGGCATGATCACAAAAGATCAAGTCTCGGAAGACCGATTAGTTTAGCTGTCTTGGAAACACTAGATATATTAATAAGTCTTACATTACATCATAAAGTAAAAACACTACAAAAACATATTGTCTTCATGTCACCTCATACTAATCCTGCAGGTTATTCATAAATTACTTCTTCACATCCAGGGAAAAACAAAACATTGAAAGGGGTGAGCTCAAAATCCCATTAAGGATAACAATATAGCGGAAAATTTCATAAATAAACATAAACATTTAAGGAAATGTATAACTAAAACAATATCCTGTTAAACATTAACTTCAGCATAATATGGAAGAAATAAAATGAAATAATTCCATTTACTTATTCACATGGATATTCTACTAGTCGAATAATCACATGAAAAATCAATAACCACTATTATAATGTGAAATGCATAATGCCAGACTATCATAACCACAGAGCCAAGGCCTCGTGCCAAGACTACAAATAAGATTTTATCAAGGCCTTATGCCAAGACACTAGTTTGTCTCATGAGACCTACCGATGCATCATGGAGCTATATCAAGATCCATCCATCACATGTTAAGTCCAATGCATTCCTCATATGAATAGGTTTAAACGTATCATAAACAATCGTATTAAAACTAGCATACGAAATGTCAATACTTTCTCCATAAACCATGAATGGTATAAAAATAACACATCCATAGTCAAACATATCAAAAAACCTTCAATTCAATATGGATGTTATTTATCATAATAAATAAACTTCAAATAAGCTTAAAATCCATCAAAGAATGTTGACATAGATGAAATTCAAACTATTTGAGAGAAATATCTCTTTTTTGAGATAATTTAAAAGTCACATAATTATAAAATAAAACAATTAATTTGAAAATATTCATATAAGATTGTAAGGGAAGCTTCTAAGATTTTACAACGGTGAAAAATATCTGCACCCACCGTTTAAGTTAAAAAAAGACATTCTTACCTTAATTTCGTCGAAAAGGTTAAAAAGGACCTTGTTTGGAAAACGACAAAAAGATTACTTTATAAACTTCTTATAAAAAGTCAAACAAGGGTATAAATGACTTTAACCCATATTATGTAAAATAGTATGAATATTGTGAAATACATTTTTAAGAAACATGGATGTGGATGATAAAGAGGTCCCAGTAGATAATTACCTATAAACAACCTTGGATAATGAAGAGATTGTGAAATAAACCCTTACCAACTTGGTAACTTATGAAACATACACCACATGAAAGAAGTATCATACAATGAATATGTAAATATGCATATATTGAAGTGTATTACACAAGGAATACAATTATGGGCAGTACATACACCACACAAAAGGTAATAGAGGCAATATGGCATGAATCTCACAGGAATAAGGTGTGAGATGAAAACAAATTACCTTGTACTTTTCCTTGGTTGATGGTATGTTAACCTCATGTGTAATGGTGAAATAATTTTTATTAAATTATTCAAGAATCATAAACATTAATATGATATAATATATGATCTTTTAACATTGTTTTGTTAATAATATCTTAGTATTATCGTCATTTTGGGTGTTAACTTACTCGTTTTATTTTATAGATTTTGTTACATAATCCGTGTTTTCTATGGATAGGTTGTATCTTATTCATATCCAGAATTTTATAAATTTCTTAAACATTAATTTTAATCATCAAATTAGAATTAGTTTTGAATGGATATGATGGGGAAATGAATCTCATCGCGTTCGTGGAGACGGTAGTCCGTACGTACGCACGGGCAACAATATCATTCTTTTGATATTAAAATAATATATAATTGGATATTATATCATATATAAAGAATAATTATAATGTTTTATTTATTATTTACATGAATTACACATCATTATTATACCCATCTAAATAATAATATATTGAATAACAATTACATCACGACGTGGAGATGGTAAGCCATACGTACACACGTTTGGTGAAATTTCATTCAAAGGATTGATAGAATACTGAATATGGTTGTACCGTATTTATAATAACATCATAGTATATATAATATACTGGAGTTATTATTTTATAATGTGAATGACAAAGAAAGAATTAGTTGAATAAGAAAGGAACTTGAAAGAGGGTGGTGAAAACATTACATCTTCTTCGGGTTCTTTCTTTTCATTTGATCAAAAGGGCTTCTTAAGTAGGCTTTATGATCAAACTAAGGCCTCTTGGTTGAAGTGAGGGAAGTTGAGAGAGTATTTGGGATGGGGTTAGCCGATCCAAAAGGCTTTGAATGTGTGAATTAGTGAGAAGGGGGAGTGCCCTTTTATAAGAGGGGTGAGGGGTACCTTTGGGAAAATCTAGAAATATTATTTTAAAATAAATTTGTATTCGGTTTATAATGGCTCAAAAGTGGATTATTTAAATGTTGAGGTGGGAATAGGTCTAAATATATTCAACCAATATATGTTAGATAGGTTTGGGGCATTATTTAAACCTTATCATTTAGTTTTAACTCTTAATTAAATAATTTGACATTTACCATGTCACTTGGTATTTTTATATTATATAGTTAATAAACATACTATATACATCCATGAGTATTCCAAGTGGTCCATTAATGATACTCCTATCATTATATAAGTCCTTTGGCCGAACCTCATATTTTTAGAATATAATATCAATTAATAAAATAATATTTCTTTTAAAAACTCTTTTATGTCAATTTTAACACTGTTGGGTATTTTGTTTTTGATTATTTCATAACAGCATTATTACTTGAAAATAATTTATATAAACAATAATAATATGTCATATTAACCTATAAAATTATTTTAATTCATAAAAAGTCTCAAATTACATTTATTTTGATATTTATAATATCAATTATTTTAATATTTAATTAATTAGGTAATTACTTCATCACCATTGTGTCAAAAATAAATTAAATTATTTATTGTCTAAAAATTATAAATAAAAAACTATTATGTAGTAAATCATTTTAGTTTTATAATAAATATTTACAATTGAATTTATCTTATGTATAAACCTATATTAAAAATGTTGTTGTAATTAAACATTGATTTTAAATCTTTTAACTCTTCTTTGAATTAAATAATAATAAATGTCCTAATCTAATCCAAGTGGACCTAAATTATAATATTTTATTCCTAAGCTTGTTTCTGGTCGAGATAAACCTGTCCAATAGAATTAGGAAATGTTTTAGGGTAATATTAATATCATTTTTACCCTTAATTACCCTATTTACTTTTAACCGTGGTAAATAAAAGTAAAAAGTTACTATTCAACAAAAATTATTTTCATCTCATTGAACCACATTTTACTCCCTGATATTAACCGTGTCTCTCAGATTTTTGAAATTCCACTCACAGAAGCGGTAAAATTATGTTTTATGCGAATTTCCAAATTCTCCTAGGAGATGGGTAAAAGATAGTGAAAAGTTCAAAAAAAATTTTATATATCTAAAATTATTCTGAACTAACTCCATTGAATTACATTGAACTTATATAGGTATTATGTATCTATTTTGACCTTAATTAAATTTAAATAAAATAAATAATTATTTAAATAAAAATTAGGTTTTTAACTATAACTCAGTGTTTTTTTCACTATTCATAAAAAATTGAATGTTTTTAGAAAAATACCAAAACTTCAACCTAGGATAATTTCAATATTCCGAATCCAAAAATGATGTCCGTTTTGAAAGGTAAAATTTATAAAATTTCATAAAGTTGTTATTACTATTCATAATAGCTAGTTTGATTGGTTGTGGTGTGTGTTAGGACTCGAAGTTCCGTACAACACACGGTACTATATTTTTCAAAGAGAAGAATACCGTGGAAGCTTGGGGTGTTACACAGATCCACTAAATTGTATATTAAAAGATTTTATTATAGAAAAAATACAGAATGGTAAGTGTTTTTTCCAAGAACATCCAAAATCAAGGACACTTGCTTGAAGCATGTCCTCTAACACCCGTATTGTATTCTCCTACTGAACATTGGTCGGAGAGTTGTATGTTGTACTCAGATGAATTTATCAACCTAGTTTGTCATACAACCGATGCTATAACTGTGCTGTAAAACAGGAATACTAGTTTAATTTGATTGAATGAGGATGAAATGGAAGGTTTATAATCTCCCAAATGAAAATCATTCAAAGATCATACACTAAAAATTTCTCATTGATTAGATGGAAGAGAATTATTTTGGTAATCATATAGAAGATCACCCATACCACTTCTCTACCTCGAGGCGATCTTGGAAATCCTCTTCAAAAATCCATGGTGATGTCATACCATTCCCAATAAATAATGAATATAGGATATAGATGTACAACATGTTACAAGTTCACTGCCTTCACCTACTGATAGGTGGATCACCTTGTGACAAAAGCAACAATATATATCTTCATGCATGGAATAAAATACTAATGAAAAATATCTTGCTATATCTTAGTAATCGCTAGCTTTACTTCCCAAAAAAATGCATGAGACTCCTACTTCAATTCTTATTATTTTTCTATAGGCACCCATACATGACCATGAATGTGTAGAATCTCTTTTGTTTCATTAACCCTACTAGTTTGGTGGATCATCATGTACGACACTCCCCCTAAGGATTGAACCCAAAGAATCAAAAAAATTTCTAATCATTCCCCATTCCATTAGTGATTACATCCTATATAATTTTTTGAGTACATGTTTCCCCTGATGGTTGGTCCCCTCTCAGTGCATCTCAGAAAAGAGGGCCATCGACTACCACTCAATACAGTCCACATGAATAGTCAGTGTATAAGTCTTCGGGATATGTACATCAGCTTTTGGATTTACATTTTTGGGTTTATAAGCAATCTCAAAGTTGAATGACTGGAGTTACTCTACCTAAATTCACTGTCTGAGATTCAAATCATGCTATGTATAAATGTATATGAGACTTTATATTCTATGTATATGAAAACCACCCAAATATATAGTTCCTCCATTAGTGTAAACCATAACATCTATATCGAAGTTGTGTCTAGGGTAATTCAACTGATGAGGAAATAACCAGAAGTAACTTTATGCTACAAATAAATCTCACTATATCAAAACTAATCCTAGATCGATTATTGTTACATCACAATAAACTATATAGGTTATTTATAGATCTAGTTGGATCAGGATTGAAAATAATATGAATATTATACTCAACCCAAGAAATTATCTCTTTCATTTATATGACCATAAAAAATAAACACCCCTTTTATTCAATCCCATGAGAAGAACTTCTATACTTGAAATTTTATAACTGAAATTCATGAAATAGGAAATCTTTCCCAAAGAAATTAATATATTAAAAACATTCTCAAGATTCTCCCTAGAAACCAAAACTCTCACCTTATGTGAGTCAATGGATAATACTACCTCTGAGATGATGTGACCCAGGAAGTGAAACTTACCAATTAAAAATTGGCATTTACTACGATTAGTATATAGATAGTTCTATATTAGTGTATTCATGAAAATACCAATAGAGTGTTAATGATTTTGTATAGTATTAGAATATACCTCGATATCATCCATGAATATTACCAAAAATTAATCTATATAACAGTGGGGAAAAAATTCATTTGGTCCATGAAAAAAAATGTCAAGTTTGAATGATTGAATGACATTGAGAGATATTAGTTCAATCCATATCTATTCTGGAGTGTCTTATGTGGTATGACTAATGACCTAACATGCACCTGAAGGTAGAATAATATAAAATTGATCTTGTAGAATACCTTTTCTCCCTGAATATGGTTGATGAGTTCTTCTATTCAAGGTATTGGATATTGGTTCTTATCTGTAAGATGATTTGACCAGCGATAATCAACACAAATCATGGTGGTCCCATCTACCTTCTTATAGAATAATACTTGTGAATCCCATGAAAAAGTACCAGGTTTGAGGAAACACTTAGCTTACAAATCCTCAACTTACTTCTTATGTTCTTAAAGAACAATACGTGTCATCCTATGGGGATGAATGGAAACTAGTTCCACTCCTAGAAAAAGATCAATAATAAACTCAATTTATATCAATAGAGGTTACCAAGGAAAGTCATTATGGAAGAAATCCTTGACAAAATCCAATATCAGAGGGAAATATATAAGAATATGTTCCCTTTTATTTTAAAAAACTACTACCAATCTTAGTTATCACTTCAAATAGAACATGATGCTTGGGTATATCTCAACATGTTTGGATAAACCATTAACACTTGTGAACATAGATACCACCCTCAAGTGTTGTGAAAGACAACCTCCCGGGATATAGATCAACTTGATTAGGATATAGTACCAATGAATCTGTTGAGAGTATATTGTTATATCCCATAGTCTCGACAAAAAAGAGATCTTATAAAAAAACAACCACATATCTCGAAGGGTATCCCATATATCAACATAGTCTCTCGGTTTGATTCTCAATTGTTGGTTGAAATTCATAATTCAAAAAAATAATTCTTTTTCTAAGACCATAATTTACATAATTTCCATAAATATAATGGATTGGTAAGTCCTTATATCTAATTATAAATAAACTAATGTAGTGGACACTAGAATTATACCTCAAACTATTGAAATCTGTGGAATATTATCCTTCAGAGTATAATGAACTACATTGATATGTCAAGGTCTCTAGCCCTGAGATGCAACATAACTAACCTGGGTAGGTCTACTCTATTGGAACTATATATCTGAAGTCAAGGTACCTCAGCCATTTCCACCTCCTTAGACCAATTGACAGATTGTTTTCTAGATACCTTCCTAACATGGAGATATTTATCCTATACCTTAATGCGGTGTTAGTTTAAATCCCTTAACACTAGAATCTGGAGGGTATGTTCTAAAAAAATAATGAAGGTATTGAAACTATATTTTTCCTATGTATAATGGTGCTTCTTATCGATTACCCTAACATATTTTAAAAAAAACCATGTAACTATTAGTGTGTGTTAGCTGAATGGTCTTTCTACTATGAGAAGGCTCATAGATAAGTTTTATGCTGCAAGAAGAAACACCTCCCTTCGTCAATTCTAGACTAACCATTCCTAAACCCCTAAATCTCATTAGGATTTTCTTGGTGATGAGCTCCATGTTTTATATCTTAGAAATGGTGTTCAATTGAAATAAATTTAACTATGATTAGATCAATGATGTAATCCTATCCTCAAACCGCCTCACTATCATTAACTTGGTACTGAAAAAGGGTTTGTTCAAAACATTTAAGCTCAATGAAATGTGAATAATACTCCATCATATATATTGGAAACTTTTATAGGTGGGTGAATTCACTATTACAATATACTCTTTTAGTATAAGGGAATAAGTAATCATATAAATCTATCTATAAGTCCACCTAGACCACACCCTAATTTCAATTAGCCTGGTTGATAATGTATAACCATCTCTTACTATTAACATGAAGCATATAGGTTGTGACCTTGAACCTCTTCCATTGGGAAATCTCTATAGATTAGAAGATGGATAACATAGCCTCTATCCATGAATCAGTATCCCATAGAGTACCTTCCCGTTAAAAATATTGGGAGGATATTTCTACTAAAAATATGGAATCAACTCTCCCATAAAAGGAGTAGGTCACTGATAACCTTTTATAGGATGGATGATGAATAATAATCTCTTTCATAACTGAGTATCGATTCCCAATAGAGTAATAGAAGGAGGTTCATCATGTGGAAACAGAAGAGGAAATGATGGTGGCTCAGGCATCACAAACTTTTGAGCATGGTTTTGACAACCCACTTGGCACATGAATTAAATAATTCACGGTTTCATAGATATATAATTTCCAAACTAGGACTTATATATATGATTTAACATAGTTAGGATCAAAGATATCAAAATAGGACATCTATCCACCTTCTTATACAAGTCACACACATCATACTACTTCTAAATTGAGGTCTAGATGATAGATAAGGTAAAATAGCCAAAAATAGACTCTTCATACTACCGACAACTATGTTCGGGCCAGGGTCAAGGTATCACGCTAAGCAGTAGTGGAACAAGTATATAATGTGTCCTTTAAATGGTATAGAAACACACTTTATTTATCAATTTATGTTCCAATTTTATTGTAACCATATTTATTTATAAATTTGAACATAGTTAGGTTTGTTCTCATTTATATTTATATAGATATCATGGTTCAGTTAGAAGAGTAACTAGCCCCGATTTATAATGCTGTAATATTTATAAGTTGTATATGGAATGTCATGTTACTATGACCTGACCCTTACATATGGTATTAGGATATATTGTTTCATATAAAATTATTTGATTAAATTAATTACTATTAACAATTTATAGAGAACCTGCTTCATAAATTAGAATTGGCATTCATGTAATCAAAATCATCCAACCATTTTGGCCATGGAAACCATTACCTATGGATCATACATGGAATAATTTTTTAATTAAGGTTTCACTATCAGATATATAGGAAAACACCATTTAGGTTAATGAGAACACTTTAATTAATCAAATTAATTTTTTAGTGTAAGAAATGTTAGAACATTTTAAAATAAGTTAGTCATGGAACCAATTATATTCAATAGGAAATGCATGAAGTAATATAAATATGGAATGTAATATGCCTAACATGTGAATCCTAAAGTTCCTATAATGACTCATGATATGATACCTCCTTTCCTCAATGGACCAGTGTAATGGAAAAATTATAATAATATAATACTCCACAACTCATGTGATTCACACAGTGGTCAAATTAGTACAATTATAATTGGGAAAAACCAAAAAATAGTTTCCCAAACATGGTAATTTGTATTCCCTTTGTATGTTTTTATATGATCTCAAGGACATGCTCATTACTAAGTCTCAACACATTACTAAACTCTAATTTAATAACGAAATAGTAATACAAAAGAAAAAGGGTCTTTGATACCACATTGTATCATGCGAGATCAAATTGACTTATAAGAAATAAAAACTGGTTAGCCACATGAGCTCAAGCACACCACCCCATATTCCAATGTATGTCGACTAGTAGTGAGGGTCTAGGTTGTTTTGGTGGGGAGAATATACCATCATGATCAGAGTGTATGATAACAATATATTAAAATAGTAAAAAGTGTAAACATCATATTTAATAAAATGTGGAAATATAGACCATCTATAAATAATAAGTAGGCGGAATTAGGCTCAACATCATATATAAAAATTATAGTGACATCATGATATCTTAATAAAGGGGAAGAACATGAGATACAAGGTACATGAATATGTAGGATTCTATAAGAAATAGAAAAATAAAAAATCAATCTACACTAGAATCAAGAGAATAAGATCTATCCTATTTTCCCATACACCATCCTAGGAGAGTAAGTCAGGAATCCAATGATAGATTATTATATTTTTCCCAACCTATATCCATAAGGTCTATTTGGATAAAAATTGAAGGCCCAAAGAGGCTGTGATATATACCATATAGGACAGCTGTAATTGAATATATAGCTATCCAATATTTTCAAATTAAATGTGTAGTGTACAGGTAATTATCATTGCCTAATTTTAAATAAAATAAAACAAATCATTTCAGGTTTCTTATGGGGCACCTGACTAAAACTACTTGCTTCATCCTAAGATGAAATGACTCTAAAAATATGTCACCCTTTTTGTATATATATATTTATATTATTCATGTATTTATATATATCATATATTTTATAACATATATGTGTATATATAGACTCTCTATATCAACTATCAATCGAGGTGTATACCCATGTCCTCCACACATAGTTATATGGGTTTTCAAAGCTCTCATGAAATTTGAGAATGGTAATATTACTAGGTGAAGATAAAAGTCATGTATAAAGCATGGACCAAACCTAAGAATCTTCCATGTCTTGGAAGACACATCCTTAGTTTTAGTTAATTAGAATTCTTAGCCCATCCAAGGAATTATGTAAAAAGGGACCTAGGTATCACTCCTGGTGCACTTTAAAATCAACTATGGATGGAGTTAATCCATGGTGTTGAATATAATGAACCCGCGTATCACTATCAGTATAGTATATATACAAAACCATTATATAATATCCATGGTATACCACATAGGGAAAAATTTATTACTCATTTGATGGTATATAAATTTTTCCCACCAACATCATTTAGGGAAATACATTTGAGAACTATATATCACTCATGGTCATCATAATAAAATCTTTATAGTGAGAAAATCCATCATAATATATATAATAAATAATTTAACACCCTTATCATGTTTCAATTCAATTAAAATTTCTAATTGTTATGATTGAAGAGCGTATCTAATTCAACCGTAATCAAAACTGTTATATTGACCTTACCTTAGTGTTAAGAAATATTCATAGCTAGAATTCAACTCATACCATTACAACAATCCATTTTTTACATATTGACGATTTTATTTAGTATGATTAATTCAAGCTATAAAATTAATAGAAAGGGACTATGTACATGGAATATAATTTCTTTGGTCCAATAAAAAAATTCAATTCACAAGGGGAAATTAAACACAACTCAATTGGTGGTTCAATTTAATTCCATGGAATGAGGCTCTTATGCCTTTAAAGAAGGTATGAAATTTGTTGTGGATCATGTTAAGGTGGTCATCCTACAACATTGATTCATGGGTTTCTAAGACTACACTAATAAAGAAAACATAATTTTAAAATTAATTATATATTTAAAATGTATCTCCAGAAGGGATCCGTGCAAGGTATAATGGATCAACATATATGACATAAATACATTAGGGAAACATAACTATGATACCAACCATAGGCTAGTAAAATATCCCTCATTTTTTATTAGCATTTTATTCGTAGTTGAACAGGAGAAATAAAAAAAATAGAAAAAACCCATAAAATAGGGAATATTAGTTCCCCTAAAAATAGCAGCCATGAGGGTGAGATAAATGAGGGATAAACAAAGAGGTTTTTGAATATTACCATTGTATATCCAATACAATCATTGAGTAAGGAATCAGAAACCAGATGAAGAACCTATATCAAATCCTAGTATTGAAGAAGAGAGATAGATCCATCCAATAGGGGAGAGGCTAAATGTTAAAGTGGATGAAAAAATGGGTAAAAAATAAAAGGGGAAAATGGAAAATAAACTTTTTTCATATTTTTATAAGGCACACTATTTAGAAATAGGGTTTGTAAAACCATGTTTCGATATAGTTAGAAACTACTGGTTAATTGACACTAAGAGTGGGAACCTAGGAACATAGTTTGGAAATCATATGTGTCCCATTCTATACCATTTTTGTACTCTGTATGACAATGAACCCTAAGGTCCATGGATAAAACTAAGTATGTGCACCTCTGTAGTTTTCTAGAACACTCACATAATTGAAATGCATAGTTATCCCTAAACGTGCGCTAACCATGCAACTTAGTCTTTCCTTTTAGGATATGGATATTTAGGCACTGAAAATCGATATATTATCCTAAACCACTATTTAGCATCTTAATTTTCCCAATATCATAAAACAAGTTGTTTTGAATGTTATTTTATGTATCAACACCTCTTTAAAAAAGCTAGGACATTACAACACAGATGAGCAAACACTTCACAATAAATTTATTGGGATAATGGGTGAAAAAAGTTTATTTCATAATAATGATATTACTTAATTAAATTGATAGTTTTGAATTTATTATTTTTTGATAAATATTATCTATATATATATGTCAAAGAAGAATTAAAAATTAAAGTGATCAGTTAAGTATATACCCAATATTTTGAAATAACTGTTTCAAATAACATATAAGGTGACTTAGGGTTGGTATTTTGGGATGGGTAGAACCTCTAGACAATGTATAAGAATGATTATAATGGATTTTGGTATGTTTTGGTGAATATAGAAGGAAAAAATTTGGGTAGTGAAGTGATGGAAGAGGTTCCCTTTTATAATTGAGGTGAAGGGAACTATTGGAATTTCATAATGAAATAAATTATTCTAATGTAATTTATACTAGAAAGGCTCAGTTAGAGGCAATCCTCTGACCATTTATTTATAAAATAAATAGCATAAAGTGAGTACCACAAGCCAGAAAAACAACTACATATCATAGAAATCAAGCCCGTTACTATCCCCATTATGGACTATTTCGTCTGCATTATCTGTTTCCCACTCAGATCTTTCATGATACTTCAGAACCTTGGCATATTTTCTTCTCATATTCAACTTCTCCAAGGATAAAAACTCCTTTGAAGATTGCATCGCCCAACTTGCCTTCCCAATAGAGGCTCTGGTAGACACCGACCTTGGAAGATAAGAATAATCCTTCTTCGGTCACCGACGTGGTGGACTATTCTTATTGTCTGCAACACAAATCACCTCCATCCTACCACCTTGAACAACAACACTATAGGAAGGCTAAACCATACCACCATCTTTTTCCTTCTCACTATCCAAGATGTCACCCCACCTTACTAAGATTTTCACCTCTCAAAATCCCCCCTCTGAACCAAAATCTTGCTGAGACTGATTTCAAGAGTCATCTATGTTAGGGCATTGCAGGCAATCCACCAGGTTCTGCACATGTTCACTAGATGCAACATCTTATAGAGAATCAGGAGCTTGCAAGAGATCATTGTCATTCCTTGCAGCATTCCCCTCTTCAAGCACAACCTCTTCATTGTCTAGTTCCAGGAATCTGTTTCCAGTGGGAACCGAGATAATCATGCGTCCAACATCCTCATCCGGCTCTTGGACACAACGTTCCACATGTTATGACATCAAGGGACGGCATGCCACTGAACCCACTGTATCTGCATTCCCAACTCCAAGATCACACTTTAAATGGTTAAAGACTTGCTCAACTGTCAGATCCCGTGGCTCACATCCCACCTTCTCTAAAGTAATCCTATGCACTAAGAACCCAGAAGCAGATCGCCCCAAATCCTTAGCAAAAGCTTGGGAGTCCTGTATCTCTTTCATACCAGTAGATGAAGATCGTGGTTCCCCCCACTACCTTGCTAACAAAATCCTGTCCCATCCCCTACACAAACACTGGAACCACAGGATCTTGCACAACTGCACCTCCACTTCTGGGATCCCTCACCCGAGTGCCCTGGTCATCAAAGTCTCCACCTCCAGCACACCCAACATCCTCCGCACGACCCAACTTGTCTCTCATATCTTCCCTTCCCGCCACCACACCATCTTTAGTGTGCCTCATTTTCAAGGTCCTTTCCAGAGTAGCAGCAACAACCCCTCCACTGTGACTCATTACTGTCTCTTGTAAGTTTCCCTTCATCCTCCCGCTGCAACAATTCGATGCCAAGTGACCAAATAGGCTACAAGACACACAATAGTGCATCCATGATTCAAAAACCACCTCCTTCTTCCATTGAAATTCCTTATCATCAGTGATCCAAAAGATTCGGGCCAGCTGCCTTTCAGTATTGAATTCGACACAAATTCTCAGACAGATTGGGTTATAAACCACCTCAATAAGCCAATCAGAGCACAAAAACCTTCCAATCAAATTACCAATTGCATCAAAATGGGTAGGTATTTGAATCTATGATTGGATATTGTTGAAATATCATTAAATAATAATAATTTTAAAGGTTTGGTTGGTGTTTCAAATCTTTTCTTATGCTTTAACCCCTTGGCTAACCTATTTTACCATTAACCATGGTAATGAGCTTTTCACTCTTAGAAGTATATAATTTTACATATAAGATCATATATAAAGATTTTAGATCATATATTTTCTACCATTTCCTCTTCCAATATTTCAATTATTTAAAAGTAATTGAAAAAATATTATTATGATAAAATATCATTAATTCCAAATCTAACACTATTCATTTAGTTTGATATCAAATACATCAAAGAAGAAGATGGATTTATAATATAATTCATTTTAAAATAACTAATATTCCATATTAATCTACAATATTCAAGGAAAACACTAAACCAATCATATTATATCATTTTTAATATTTATAATATACTTTATTTTATTTTTCATATTAATGGAATAATTAGTGTATTAGAGTTTCAAAAACATATCAGGTGATTATATAAGAAATAAAATTAATAAATAAAATATTATCTTAAATATATTTTCATTATGAAAAAAATTTACATTTATAAACATTCACAACATGCATTTTTCCTTCATGGACCCAGAATATATATTTAAAACTAAGAGACTAGAATTTTGTAAATTTCATTGATTTAATTATTATTTTGTATATTTAAATTGAATGGTATACATTAAAAATATCCTTAATGTTACATGGTTCAAATTAACTTCGTCTATTATGAATTTTAATGAATAATTATGACATTATTACTTATTTTTAATATAAATTAATTTGATTTACCATTTACTAAGGTTATAAATTTTATCACAGTTAGTATTAAAATTTTAAAAAAAATTAAAAAGGTATATTTAAAAAATTTAATCCTTATGATTCCAAATATGTACAAAATTTCATTAAATTCAATAGTTTTAATTTTTATAATTTAATATAAAATTAAAACGGAAAACCTAATGAAAAGATGTTTTTCAAAAAAAAGGTTTCTTATCTTTAAAAATACTATTATACCAAATTTAATCATAAATTGATTATAATGAATAAATTTAATTATTAAATAATAGAATATATATAATTTTTCCTTGAATCCATTTTCAAATAATATATAAAATTTTAAATCCTTGAACAAAAAAATGTTTTCAATAAAAAAGAGTATTTTACATTATTCCTTTAAAAATCAATCATTTTAGAAATACACCGAAAATTTAACCATATACAATTTTGATATAATAATTTAAAAATTATAATTATTTTTATGAAATAATAATTATTTATTTTAATGAAATTAATTATAATATTTTCTCACAAAAAATAGTAAGAATGTTTTTCGAAAAAAACATATTTATGATGTATAAGATAACTTTACTGAATTTTGGGTATTTATTTCATATGAATTAATTAATGAATTTTTATTTTTTGAATATTTTATAAATATTTTATAATTTAGTTAAAAATATTTTTACCTTCCATTTCAATGTCATGGTTATAATGGTCATATTAATAAATAATATTTCATGGTTCATTTAATCTTAATGTTTCATGTTGTATACGCTATTAAATATAATTTTATTGTTTTAAAGTATCAGGGTGTAACATTTATCATCCACTACCGAAAAAATAGAATTGTATGAAAAGAGTGGGAAATCTAATATATTCCATATAATACCAGATCCTAATTTTGAGATATTCTATTTGATTTCACGTTTTTTGGATTTCTTCGAGTACAAGACATTCAACACAAAATAAAGAAGATCATGCTCGCATTCCCATGCGATTTCACCAAAATCTATTATCTCAAATACGATATCAATATAAATAATATTGTTATAAATGGTGATATTTCAACATTTAAAACACTCAAATTTCAATTCGTATATTCAATATTCTATCAGTGGGAGGGAAAAAACTAGTGAATGTGATGGATTCTGAACAATTTCCCTTAATGGTTTAGAGATGGCCCATGTAAATTCTTTGAATGAACTGGGTAAAAATTATATATTTACCATTTATCAAATTGATTGAATAACTTAAATCTCTATCATGTATACTCCCATTCTCAAAATATAAGTATCATTAACCAAATCTAGTAATGAAAAAGTAGGATTTGATCTGAATAATAATGAATATACCCTGGATAAAAATATTTCTAATTTTTCTAAAATAGCTATGGATATCCTTGTATCATTATCTAGATTAGTAAGTAACTCGACATCACCTCTAAAAAATGAAGTTTACCTTATGTAATTTACAAAATATATGAATGATAGTACCTCTTCTGATCCCATTGATATTATAGAAGAATGATAACATATCCAGAATATCCTCGATGATTATTCCCATGAATTTGTTCCCTAAGAGTCCAAAAATACCTCATCACCATTCAAAGAATATTATAATTACCTCAAATATACTTATAGTCCTAGGAATATCCATTTTTCCCAGTTCAATAGAATATTAGTTAAAAGAATAAGAGTAATTTGACCTTAGTGATACCCCTCCATCATAAAAGGAGGACATATGTACCACAAATTATGAACATAGAAAAGTCATTATGGGTACATAGGAAGCATCATGGGCTACCCTAATTAGTGTCACTATGTTTTCATAGGAATAAGAGAAATATATATCTTTATTGAAGAAAAATCTAGATGTCTTCACATGTAATTTCAATAATATTCTTGAAATTGATCCCGATGTGGACACCTATAATTTGGGTCCACCTGGGGATCATAATGGTTAGAATCACGAATCCTGGAAGGCACATCTGAGTCATGAGGTGAGGGTGGAAGCTAATTTTGATAAGTTCATTAAGTAGTACTACATTATGGAAATTGAATTTCCAAAATATAATTCCAAAATTTTATATGTAAAAAAGAACAATTGAAAAATAAGTGTTTTCATCGACATTAGTAATCTCTATTGACATTTTATAAAGGTGGATTTCTCACTTATGATTACTAAAATTGTTACAGATGTAACTGTTAGTTTAATTTTCCTCTCTATCATGAATTTCAATGTTAGTTAGAACTAAATATAGATAGACCATAAATATTAGGAGGATACCTATTTTAGAACACCAAATGGTGTTTCTATCTATTTATAAATTCCCTTAAAATTGGATAACTCCAGTAAAAATTATCAACATTACACATACAATAACTTCAATAAATTTCTTTTGAATACTATGGAATTCTACATTTATGATTTTTTTTTATTACATCACAACAATGTTTTGATCATATTTCTTATTTTGAAAAAATTTTCATCAAAATTAAAAAGAAAAACCTGAATATTCCCCCCTTTAAATGGGAACATAGGATTAAAACAATAATATTTGTTATCTTCATTTTATTCCATCATGACATTGAGGTAGACCCCAAGAATACCAAATAATTAATTAACATTCCATCGCGTTAAAATATAAAATAATTAAGAGGGATTTTGGGACTCCTCCCCATACATCAAATACTTCATAGAGAAAATCACTACAAAATTCCTACCATTAACCTAGAAGATAAATAAGGGAGTCAATTTTTGGTGGGACCATTATTTTCAAGAAACTTTCAACTACTCAAGATATATCTTTTAACCCCACCTATATAGATGCTGCTAGTGGAAGGAATGAAAATATTCTTAGAAGTAAAAACCCACTATCAATATCTTAGTTCTCTCCTTATAAAAAATAATGATTCATGCATATTAAATATTCATTAATATATAATTAGAACCATTCTTGATAATGAGACTTCATATTCCAATATTAATATTAATTTCATGGCATTTATTTTCATGGTTCAAATGTAAAGGGATTAATTAGTTCATCTCGTGGTCTATTTGTTTCTCAAATTGAAGTGATAAAATACATATTCATTCCTTATATATTGAATTTATGGTTTGTGTAATGGGATTTAGTTATTTAGTAGTGTGATATCCAATTTATACTGTGGAATATAGTTAAAAAAACTGTTTGAATAATATATAGTGGTGCATCCCACAATTGAAATTAATCCACCAGATATAATACTTCCCAATTAATAGGTCTTCTCTATTTATGAAACTCCTCATATATGGGAGATTTAATTTAATAGATATTGTAAAAGAATAATTGGAAGAGGAATGTATAACCAAATAATTAACATATTCATTTTGGGGATTATAATTTTTTTAAAGAAAAATAATGTTTTCCTTATTCCTAATTATTTTTAGAAATAAAAGAACAATGAATTTGAACCCCAATATCTCATTAAAGGTCTTATAATTAGATATATATATATATAATAGTTTACCTTTAAAATATCAAGGGAAATTTAGAGTTAGTGATCTTGTAAATTAACGATGAATACTCAATCAATAAGGAAGAGTTGACCTTTAGTATGATTATTTATAGGTGTTGGTGATATAGTTACCCTATAAACAAACACTGTTTGATATCCCAAATTCTTAAAACACTCTTTTAGATTCACTACCTGATATAACCATAGCCCTAATATATTTATACTAGGATATTATAGTCATCAACATTTCAAACAACATGGTAGTCTCTTCATTCATTTGTAGTAACCTTGAGGAGATGCATGATATCGACACCATCCCCTGTTAAAGAAAGTTGTTATCCTCTATAACCAATAATTCAATGGGATTTATTTCCATAATACAGAAGTACCTATAAATAATAATCCATTCATTATATTGAGAAAATAATAAAAATATCTGATGGTAGTCCATAAACATCATCCTTTACAATGGCCCAAATTCTCATAATTTACTATATGAACATGGATTTGATGGAGTTCTCCCCATATTTATTGATAGAGGAGAGAATCCTACTATTATTCAATTTTCATATATACGATAAAGTGGTTATCATCAATTGTTAAAAATTATTCCCATTAGATCATATTGATCAAATACTTATACTAATTTTTGTTATAAGATAACATGAAATTCACTAGAAAATTTCAATCCCATTATATAAATTCCAATTTCATTCATTATCTCCTTAGAAAAACATAATTTATTACATCTTAATAGATAAATATTCATTACATATCATTAGGATCCATAAAATAAAGAAATATTACTTGTGCCTTTGGAAATATGGTCACATAAACAACTAGTTCATAATAGATCTTACTCATTTACCATTATGTTCTACATAACTAGAAACCTTCCTAGATATATCATACTTAAATAATTTCATGATAACCTAGGGAAATTAATATATGAAATGGTGATCTAAAATTCTATGTAAGGGTATGAAAGGGAGCTATCAGTGATCACTTAAACATAACATGAGAATAAGGGTTTATGAACATGACCTTAACTTTTTAAAAAAATACTGAGCATATCATAGATCATAATACTTAGTCATGTCGTAATTATTAGTAGTTCATAATACATGAATCATAAATGAATCAAAGAAAATAATCTTTGAAAGAATAACATTAGTGTAAGACATAAGTTTTTGGAATCTGTATAATTAGAGAAAATAATATACTAATCCAAGATCAGAAATATGATTGGGTTAACTCCCCATTCCAATGTATCCTTAGTCAAGGTTCACTATAAATACTATCATATATGACACAAAAATTTACTAAAATAGGTTTATATATCAATTGATTTTTTATTATCACTTGATATATCCATCTTTACCCAATAAATTAAAGGGATATAAATTTTTGTGCCCACCTGTCATGTTTTAATATTCTATTAATTTTTGTTCTATAAGATCATAACAAATTCATCATATATCATAACATGTGGAAATCAAATATGTTTCATAAACATTTCAACAATTCAAAAAATAATAACATGTGGAAAATAAAAGGATTTCATAAATATCTCATCTTCATAATCATAAACCATATAGAGAAAAAATAAAGATTGAATCCTTGGATAATATACTTAGTAAATCATATTTAATATCAACAGATATTATCATATATCAAAGTGACTTTAAAATACCATTTGGAAGATTTTTTTTAAGGAAACATCCTTTTCATTTTGCAATCACTTAAAATAAAAAGTTCCATAAATTAACACTTACTTGATGTCTATTATGGAATGATTATAAAGATTGAAATAATATTTTATCATAATTAATTGTGCTTACTTCATATGAAAACCAACTATAAAAAAATATGAAATTTTATTCATTTTGGGGAGTCTGATTACAATATAGTTGGTGATGTTTTCTGATTTCCATTCTAATATGGGTTTTGATTCTAACATCTTCTTAGAATATTATATATCATCCTTAAAATATAAACATATAAAGAATTGAGAAACATAATTTTCAGTGTCTATAATTTGGTGTCCAAATAGAAATACACTTTTAGATCTCTATGCATCATCATACATTTAAGACAAATAGTGAATGATGAAATATGAGAATCAACAAATCTCTCCTTCTTCATGTCTGGTATGGATGAGACACATACATAGTTAACAAACCTTATCTTTCCATCAAAATCATGGTTGAAATTAGGAACATTTCTCACCTTCTTTTTCAACTCTATATCTTCCTCCTCTTTATTTTTATTCTTCCCTTGAATATGTGTTTCAAAAATAATTTGATAATGATAGTATTTATCCCATTATATCAATATTTCTAGATAAATCCTTCTAAAATCAAAAAATGTTGGATCTTTTATAATGATAATCATAGATAATCTAACCTTATACATTTGTTTCAAAGTATCATTCACCTTATTATCTTTCCTAGGGTGGTAATGTATTGATTAGTGATAATATTTAATCAATTCAGACCATGTTATCTAAAACACATTTAACTCACTATGTGTGAATAAATAATTTGAAATTTTATGATGAATTTATTCAAAAAAATAATGTCCATAAAGATAATGCCTTCATATCTTGAACACAAAAATTACCGTAACCCACTCCAAATCATGAGTTTGGTAATTTTTCTGGTGAACCTTTAGTTATGGTGAGGAATTTTTTATCACTACACAATTCCACATGAGGATTCATCCCAACCACTTCTATTATTCATCACAAAAAATCACAATCCCTTCTCTACTATAGGGTTGTGTAAGAACATGCATGATGAATAAACTTTTATTCCATTCCTTATAAATTTTCTTTATATTCATCTATATAAATAAACATGGCTCTTATCCATGTTAACATGTTTAGCAGATTAGAAATCCATGATAAATGTTCCCCAATACACTGATAATATCATGAAAACCCATGAAAAATATAGGTCTAGGTTACCATGGTAGTTCTAGGATAACATTCAATAACTTTTTTCTTTGATGGATCAATATATATATCTTATAATAAGAATATATGACCCAAAAGAGAATCATTTTTAATCCAAAATTAAAACATGATGATATGTAATACTAATTATCCTTTTTTAGGTTCTTTGTTATATTCATTAAACGATATTTATACTCTTACTTACCCTTTGAAAATATAGTTATATCATCCATAAGGACTTCCATGAAAATATTACGGTAATATATAAAACAATATTCATTAAATAAATGATTATAATAGTGGAATTAATATGGATAAGTAGAATAATTATAAATTTATAGTGTCTATATCGTGTCCACGAATCTATCTTAGATATATTGATCTTTTTGACCCTTAATTGATGATATCCAGGATGATGCTCAATTTTGGAAAAACATTTATCTTCATACTATTTATAGAAAATGTAATAAATATGGGGAAGATAAAACTTATTAATTTTGGAGATATTGTTATGTTCCCAATAATTAATACATAGTTTCATTGATCCATCTACCTTTACGAAAAAATTAATAGGTTCAATTTAAGGAAACCCACAATGATAAATGAGTCCCATTTCAAGATTATCCTTGAGTTTCTACTTTAATTCCTACAAATAAATTGGGGTCATTCTATACGGTGTATTTCAAATAGGATTACCACTAAGTGGAAGTTTTGTTGAAAAATCAACATCATGAATTGGTGGGTGACTAGAACCTCTTCCCAAAGGCATCAACAAACTCTTATATAGTAGGATTATATTTTAATTTTTTTCTATCCTTATATATCAAAGATATACATCCATTTTGAATAAAAATCCTGACTCATACAATTTATGTAATTTCCATTGGAATTTCATTTTAATCATCACAATGATATAAGGTCATAGTTTGGTTTGGAAGATCAATCATGAGTTCCCATCCTCATAAATTTATGTAAGATTTATGAAAATAAATCCATCAATGCTTATGATAACATAAAATTATACTAGGTGAGGAATAATAATATTTCATAGAAGGAAATTCCAAAAAAGTCAATTGAAGAATAATCATATACATGAGATGAGATTTTTTCACCATTGGTGGATTTCACTGCTAATTCCACATCTAATCTGTCACGACCCGTCCTCGGGACCCATGTTGTGACTACCCCAAGCCCGCCTTCCATAGGCCAGGGGCTGGAGATTAGAACCAAGGCATAAATCCCGGTAAAAAGGGAAGGCATTGCCTTTGTAATGTAAAAGAACACCACAAAGAAAGCACGCAGTAGAAATAAACACTAAGTAAAAACTGAGTACAACAGTAGTGCGGAAAGTAAAGGGGTCCGGAATACAAGCCCAACTGTAAAGGAAAAACAACAACTGAAAAGTAAAACTGTAGCCTCGAGGCGTCCATTGGAAGTCCATCCTAAAGGGTGAGTACACATAGCCTCCACAGCTCCTTGGGTCCCGCCGTCTACTCCGAGTACGTCCTGCCCAGTGGTCCACCTCCAGGTACCGACCTGCTCTGTAAGCCTCAACCACGATCAGTGCTGTCCATTGTCTGCAACCAACACAACATAGTGCGGGCATAACCCGTGCAGGGGTGAGTATAAGCTACTATATAGGGACCCCGAGACCCCCGAAGGTCTCCCAAAATCCACAAAGGATAACCACAAAGGAAAGATACAATCACGAAGTAACATCTGACACTACTTAGGTATATTCCCATACATATACCTAAGTCATCAATTCCTGTATGCTCTAACCTCTGTTCCCAAGTACAACCCAGTACACACAGGAAAGAAAAACGTATTCTACACAAGAAAGAAAAACATAATCCACACAGGATAGCACAACTCAATCCACAAAGGAAAGCAAAACAGAATTCATCTCACACAGGTATACTTCTTCTAATGTCGATAGAGATGATCAGATATTTCCACTGATTCACCTAAGTCGTCGGATCCCCAAAGGATCGATAGGTACTAACCCCCGCAATGACCCACAAAGGATCCGACCCACACAGGATCGATAGGTAACTAACCCTCACAATGACCCAAGAAGGGTCTGACCCACACTGGATCGATAGGTAACTAACTCCCGCAATGACCCACACAGGATCAGACCCACATAGGATCTGTAGGCGCTGGCTCACACAGAACCGCTGAGCGCTGACCCACATAGGATCAGACCCACACAGGATCTGTAGCACTGATCCATGTAGGATCACTGAGTGCTGTAGTCGTCGCCGTCGAATCCACTGAGGATCTCTGTACAGTCATCGTCGTCGTCGTCGCAGTCGCAGCTAGCTCTAGGGTTCCCGCACATAGCAAGCTCGTTCAGGAGGGTCCACTCCACGAGCCGAGAGGCTGATACATAAAATTACAAAAAGTCCGCTATTGATGTATCCAATAGTTCCGTATCGTCAACAGGAACTCAATGCAACAGACGACGCGTCAATCAGACGCCCGGTCTGAGAGTTATTGGCTTTTTCGTCCCAGGGGCTCGGTTGGTTTTTAAGTCAAAACCAACCCAACCATACTCCACCTGCATCCAAACCACAGGAGGAGTGAGCCAAAAGATCTGTCTCACTAAGAGGAATCCAACCAAGTTGACGTCACGTCAATCGGACGTCCGAAGCTCAAGTCATAAGCGTTTCCGCTCCATGGGCCCGGTTGGTTTCGTGTACGAACCAACCCAGCTGAACCCAAAGTATTTTGAAACCTTGAGTGTAATATGTCAAAATGACCATCTCATTCCAAAGATCTCATCTCCACTAACAGTGCGTCGATCGGAGGTCTGTAGCCCAAGATATGGGCAAAAGACCGAAGAGCATCCGAAAACGAGGGTTTCGGGCCTGGACCGACCCGGCCCGAGACCCCCTGGGTCAGCCCGAACCGGGTCGGCCTGGAGGGGCGCGGCCCGGCCCAGTTGGCGCGGCCAAATGGCCGAGCCGTTAGGTTTTCTAGGGGGGGGGGACTGCCCCCCGCGTTTCGTAACCGCGACCCCCCTTAATGGGGGCCGCTAGCTGGCCGGTCGGGGGTTTGAAACCCCGACTTCTTCCCTGACCGGCCGGCCCGCCCTGGCCGGCCGGTTCCAGCTGCCACGGGACCGGTGATGGCCGATCCCCTCCCTACTCCGATGATGGCGACCCATTTCTGGCTGCCAGTCCTGCTCCGACGCCGGTGGCCCATTTCCATCAGCCGGTTCCCACGCTCTGCCGCGGCCCAGTACCGGCCGCAACCTTCATTCATCCGGTGCGGCACAATGGCACTGCAACCCTCCGTCGTGGCCCCGCTCCGGCCGTGGAGCTTTCAGATTTATCTGATGCGGCACGACGGCATCGCGTCCTTGATCGTTTTCAGGGCGCGGCATGACGGCGCCACACATTTCTTGTCGCACGATTCCGCACGGTGCGACGACACCTCGTCATTCCCGTTTAAAACCAAAATTGAAGCCAACATGGATAAAGGAGGAGGGTCGGCCGTGTTTGTGCGGTCCGGCCGCCTCTCGTTAATTGATAGAAATTGGTCATATTTCACAAAGAACGTCAAGGTAGTAATCACAAACAAATTAAATAAACCCCATACCTCGTCGAATTAGTTGGGTGAGGATTCATCGCGGAGATAACCATCGCGGGAAGAGGCGTCATGGAAGGAGACATCGCGGAAGGAGACGTTGACCTCTGAGGAATTCAGCGTTATTCGCGTTCTTCACATTCTTCGTGTTCTTCGACGAAGAGGATGAAGAAACTCAAGTCTCTCTTAGCTTTTCTCCCAAAAGCTCTCAAGCAACAAGCCTCCAACCCAAAATAAAATAAGTCCCTTACTTATTTTATTAACTCAACTTACGGTTTGAAAATCAAAAGTTTTAATTAATCCACATAATTAATTATCACAGGTTGTCAAATTTAATGAAAGGTTATGGAAGGTTAGAGAAGGTGAAGGGGTAGGGTTCGTGTGGGCCCCACTACCCTCATAACCTCCAAATGGAAGTTGGGTGGTTTTCCCCAACTTCAACACCAAGCTTTAAACCACATAGAGTAAAATAAAAATTGTAGTTAAATTTTTATTTTAACTTCCACAATTTATATCAACTTCTCTCGTGAAAACGAAACTCCAGAAAAGGTGTTCCTATGAAATTACCGGCACTGCGAATCCATCGGTGCCCTCAGAATTTGATTCCGAGCACCGGTTCAAAAGTTAGAAATTACCGCTCGTTCGTTCACTGAATGTACCCGAGCTAAACTTCAGATTAAAATTCCGGGCACACCGGGCCTCAGAATCAAGTGTCATCAGAAACCATGTTCTTGTAAAATTCCAAAGAAAATTAAGAAAAAAATTTCCTTGAATTTTACGGGTCTTTATATTACTCCCAACTCAGGTCTTTACGTCCCCGTAAAGATATATCAAAAACTAGGGAAACAAATGTGGGTACTGAGCACGCATCTGAGCCTTCCACTCCCAAGTGCTCTCCTGGAGATTCCCGTGCTGCCATCTGATGTGCACCAGAGGAATCGATCGTACACGTAGGACCCACTCCTATAGATCCTCGATCTCCACTAGGACCTCCGTAAAAGTCGCCCCATCATCAATGTCCAGCACCCCATGGTCAATAATATGCGTCGGGTCATGCACGTATCTCCTAAGCTGAGACACGTGGAAGAAGTCGTGGACCCGGTGCAACAGAGGTGGTAGAGCCAGGCGATAAGCCACCTCGCTAATCCTTCTGAGGACCTGGAATGGTCTGATGAACCGTGGAGACAACTTGCCGCCTCATCCAAATCTTTGTATACCACGTCGAGGTGAGACTCGCAAGAAGATGTGGTCACCATCCTCGAACTCAAGTGGTCTCCACCTCCTGTCCGCATAAGACTTCTGCCGGCTCTGAGCTGTCCTCATCCGCTCCTGGATGACCTGGACCTTCTCTATCATGGCCTGGACCATCTCCAATCCCATAAGTGCTGTCTCCCCTGGGCCTATCCAGCACAATAGTGATCTGAATGGTTGGCTGTACAATGCCTCGTATGGTGCCATCCCGATGGTGGAGTGGTAGCTGTTGTTGTACGCGAACTCCACCAAGGATTGGTGGTCCTACCAGCTACGACCCAAATTGAGGACACATGCGCGGAGCATGTCCTCTAGAGTATGAATGGTCCTCTCCGTCTGACCATCCGTCTGAGGGTGAAAGGCGGTGCTTAGACGTAGCTGCGTCCCGAATGCCTCCTACAACCCCTTCCAAAGCCGGGAAGTAAAGAGAGCATCTCGATCAGAGACGATAGATGATGGCACACCGTAAAGCCGTACAATCTCCTGAACGTAGAGACGTCCCAAGATCTCTACTGAGCCCTACTATCTGATGGGTAAGAAGTGCGCCGACTTGGTGAGTCGGTCGACAATCACCCAAATGGAGTCGTGAACTCTGGAAGTGTGTGGAAGTCCTATCACGAAGTCCATAGATATCCCATCCCACTTCCACTCCGGGACCTCCAAGGGATGTACCAAGCCTGCTGGTACCTGATGCTTTGCCTTCACCTGCTGGCAGGTGAGGCATCGAGAAACGAACTCCGCCACAACCTTATTCATGCCTGGCTACCAGTGCTGTCATCTGAGATCCTGGTACATCTTTGCCACTCCAGGATGTACTGCCAAAGGTGAAGTGCGAAACTCTCTTAGCACCTCCTCCCGTAAAGCAATTGGTACGAAGATATGTCCTCTGAAAAGGACGTCGTTCTCTACTCCAAAGGAGAAACCATCAGGTGCCTATCCTGAGGATATCTGTGCACGCCGCGTCTCACAGTCAGCGTACCCATGCTGTGCCTCTCTGACCCGCTGCAGTAGTGGAGGAGTGACTATGAGAGACTAAAGGAAGGCTGCTCCATCTCTATCCACAAAGGATATCTGCAACGTGGCTAACTGCTCTGACACCACCTCTAGTAGCTGAATGCCCGTCCTCCTACTGAGAGCATCGACTACCACGTTCCCCTTCCCAAGAGTATAGACTTTCTCAAAGTCATAGTCCTATAGGAACTCGAGCCATCACCACTATCTCAGGTTCAGGTCCTTCTAAGAGAAGATGTACCTGAGACTCTGATGGTCAGAATAGATTGTAAAGAGTTCGGCCATCAGATAGTGTCGCCGTGTCTTCAGAGCGAAGACCACTACTGCCAACTCTAGGTCATGGGTAGCGTAGTTCTGCTCATGCAGCCTCAACTGATGTGATCCATAGGCGATCAATACCCACTCCTGCATCAAGACACATCCAAGTCTGGTCCCTGATGCATCACAGCAGACTACGTGCCCTACTCCCTCCTCTGAAAACCTCAAGATAGGTGTGCTGGTCAATCTCTATCTCAGCTCCTGGAAGCTCTACTGACATATATCCGACCACACAAAGGGTTTTCCCTTCTTCATCAAAGATGAGAGTGGTGCCACAACTCTGGAAAATTCTGGCACGAATCTCCAGTAATATCCATCTAGTCCCAATAAACTCTACACCTCCATCACGCTCCTGGGTGGCTCCCAAGCTAACACTACCTCGATATTCGCAGGATCCACTGCAAGTCCCACCTCAGAGATTCCGTGTCCCAAGAAGTGGAACTCTCATATCCAGAACTGACATTCGAGAGCTTTCCATAAAGCTGGTGCTCTCGGAGTGTGTCTAGTACAACCCTCAAGTGGTAGGCATGCTCCTCCTCAGTCGTCGAGTAAATCAAAATGTCTTCGATGACGACCACGACAAATCGATCGAGGTATGGCTGAAAGATCCTATTAATGAGGGCCATTAACACTTCTGGAGCATTGGTTACGCCGAATGGCATAACCAAGAACTCATAGTGTCCATACCGACATCTGAAGGCCTTCTTCTGCACGTCCTCGTCCCGAACTCTAAGTTGATGATACCCCGACTAGAGGTATATCTTCGAGAACCACTGCCCTCCCTTGAGCTGATCGAAGAAATAGTCAATCCTCGGTAGCAGATACTTGTTCCTCACGGTCACCTGGTTCAGGCGACGATAGTTGACACAATGTCGCAAGCTTCCGTCCGCCTTCTTGGCGAACAAAATCGGGGAAGCCCTGGGTGAAACACTGGGTTGGATGAATCCCTTGCCCAGAAAGTCCTCCAAATATACCCGTAGCTCTCGAAGCTCAGTGGGGGCCATCCAATATGCTGGGGTGGATATCGGGGCTGTCCCGGGGTACAGGTCAATATAAAAGTCTACCTCTCTGCGAGGAGGTAGTCCTGGGACGTCATCGGGGAAAACGTCTGCATACTGATCAACCACTGCTGGAAAACCAGGACTCCATATGTCAACTTCTCCTAGGATGAGGCTAGCCAACTGATGAGTGATGGTCTGACCTCTCCTCTGCGTGAGTCCATCTTATGCTGCGAAGGTTCCCTTCTCGCCGGTGAAGGTGAACCTGCTCCCGTCGGTGCGAACACATCGCACTTTGCGCCTAATACAGTCAATCTGAGCATGGACTGTAGATAACCAATCCATGCCCAAGATGACATCATAAGGCCTCGACGCTGCTACAAGAAGATCCTAGCCGAAGCTCTTGCCTCCTAGAGTAAGGTCACACTGCCGGCACTAGTGCATAATCGTCGAGTCTTCTCCCTTAGGAGTCTCTAGCCATAAGGATCGAGCCAAAAACTCTGTAGGAATCTCTGAGCTCCGAACAAGGGCAGCAGCTATAAAAGAATGACTCAATCCTGTGTCTATGAGAACTGCATCAAGGGTGTAATAGACATATATAGTACCTCAAATCATCTCGGGCGCACCGTGGTCGTAGGCCTCTGCTGCCTGGAGTTGTGCCTGTCTCTGCCCGCTAGCTTCCTGTGGTCGGGGTGGACCTCCTGGTGGTGGTGGTGGTAGGGCCTCAATGCGCCACCCACCACCCGCCGCTCGGCCAGCTCCTCTGCCTCGTCTGCCTGCTCCCAGCGGACCGCCACCGTTGACCCTCTTCCTCTGCCTGGGTGGTCCCTCAATCATCTGCTGCTCCTCTGCACGGCGGGTCGGGTAGTCACGAGCCATGTGCCCTTGCCCGACGCATGCGTAGCACTGTCTGCCTCTCGAAAGACTGGCTCCACACTGTGAGCTCGACACTGCTGAGCCAGTGTCTTGAGGTCGTCTGCCTGAGGGTCTGGTCTGCCTGGACCCATGAGTCATCCGTCGACTGCCTGCTGTAGAAGACTCTGCTATGTGCCGGCCTGTGGTAGGTCTCGCTGTTGAAGTAGGCTCAGCAAGAAAACTCTAGATCAAAAGGGCTCGCTCCAGTACCCCTACTTGAGTCAGAATACTGAGGGAGATCAGCGATGCCCTGATCTCCTGCTTGAAACCCTGCTCGAAGGCCCGGGCCCAGAAGAATGGGTCTCGTACCATGTCTGTCGAGTAGCGCGAGAGATCAGTAAATCTAGCCAAGTACTGGGCGACCGTCAAGCTGCCCTGCCGCAGCTGTAGAAGCTCCTGGATGTGCACCGCACAGAGGGTGGCTGGGACGAACTCCGAGCGGAAGAGGCTCTGAAAGTCCGTCTAGAGGAGAGATGCCACATCTTGCACCTGGAGCATCAAGCTCCACCATCTGCCTACAGCCGCGTGTAGTAGGCTCGCTGCGAGGATCACCTTGAGGTCCGCTGGTGTCCTCACTAACCTAAAAACCCGTACCACTGCCTCCAGCCAGTCCTCAGCTGCCTGGGAGTCTGTCTCCCCATGGAACCTGGGCGGTCGCTGGCACTGAAATTCGTGCAGTGCACTAAGGCGACGTGCATCATCAGCGGCTAGGGATGGTAGCATCGGTGGCTCGGCGGGTAGCGGTACCGCCGGTTCCACTGCTGTCAAAGGGCCCTGTACCGAGGCCTCGTCGCTCGGTGGGCTGTCGTCACGCACAACTCTCGGGACCCTAGCTGGCTGTCGTCGTGGGGCCATCCTGAAAAGAAACAGGTGCACCACAGTCAAACAGTATACCTAGTGAGCTGACACAAATTAATCATAAAGAAAATTTGAAACACACATGCTATCAATGTTTTCGTGCATTAAGTCGGAAATCAGAAGTCAGGGTCCTGGTGTACGGATACGTCGACCGCCGCACCAACACTGGACTCCCTGAACTAATAACCACACCCAATACGCTTAACACTATTTCTCCACATAGAAAAAGATCAGAGTCCTAAGTTCTGTGGTAGAACCAATCTTCTCTGATACCAATTTGTCAGGACCCGTCCTCGGGACCCATGCTGTGACTACCCCAATCCCGCCTTCCATAGGCCAGGGGCTGATGACTAGAACTAGGGCATAAATCCTGATAAAAAGGGAAGGCATTTCCTTTGTAAGGTAAAAGAACACCATAGATAAAGCAAGAGGTAGAAGTAAACACTAAGTAAAAACTGAGTACAACAGTAGTGCGGAAAGTAAAGGGGGACGGAATACAAGCCCAACTGTAAAGAAAAAACAGTAACTGAAAAGTAAAACTGCAGCCTCAAGGCGTCCACTGGAAGTCCCTCCTGAAGGGTGAGTACAGATAGCCTCCACAGCTCCTCGGGTCCCGCCGTCTACTCCGAGTATGTCCCGCCTAGTGGTCCACCTCCAGGTACCGACCTGCTCCATAAGCCTCAACCGCGATCAGTGCTGTCCGTCGTCTACATCCAACACAATGTAGTGCGGGCATATCCCATGCAGGGGTGAGTATAAGATACTCAGTAGGGACCTCGAGACCCCCAAAGGTCTCCCAGAATCCACAAAGGATACCCACAAAGGAAAGATACAATCACGAAGTAACATCCGACACTGCTTATGTATATGCCCATACATATACATAAGTCATCAATTCCAGTACGCTCCAACCTCTGAGCCCAAGTACAACCTAGTCCACATAGGAAAGAAAAACGTATTCCACACAGGAAAGCAAAACATAATCCACACAGGATACCACAACTCAATCCACAAAGGAAAGAAAAACAGGAATCAGCTCACACAAGTATACTTCTTTGAATGACGATAGAGATGATCAGATATTGCCACTGATTCATCTAAGTCGTCAGAACCACAAAGTATCGATAGGTACTAAGCCCCGCAATGACCCACAAAGGATCTGAACCACACAGGATCGATAGGTAACTAACCCCCACAATTACCCAGGAAGGGTCTGACCCACACAAGATCGATTGGTAACTAACCCCCGCAATGACCCACACAGGATCGGACCCACACAGGATCTATAGGCGCTGGCTCACACAAAACCGCTGAGCGCTGACCCACACAGGATCGGACCCACACAGGATCTGTAGCACTGATCCACGTAGGATCGCTGAGTGCTGTAGTCGTCCCCGTTTAATCCACTGAGGATCTCTGTATAGCCGTCATCGTCATCGCAGTCGCAACCTGCTCTAGGGTTCCCGCACACAGCAAGCTCATTCGGGAGGGTCCGTTCCACGAGCCGAGAGGCTGATACATCAACTGACACAAAGTCCACTGTTGATGTATCCAAAAGTTCTGTATCGTCAACAGGAACTCAACGCAATAGACGACGCGTCAATCGGACGCCCGGTCTGAGAGTTATTGGCTTTTTCGTCCCAGGAGCCCAGTTGGTTTTTAAGTAAAAACCAACCCTACCATACTACACCTGCATCCAAACCTCGGGCGGAGTGATCCAAAAGGACCTTATCACTAAGAGGAATCCATCCAAGTCGACGACATGTTAATCGGACGTCCGGAGCTCAAGTGATAAACATTTCCGCTCCGAGGGCCCGGTTGGTTTCGTGTATGAACCAACCCGGCTGAACCCAAAGTATTCCAAAACCTTGAGTGTAATATGTCAAAATGATAGTCTCGTTCCAAGGATTGCATCTCCACTAACGGTGCGTTGATAAGAGGTCCGTAGCCCACGATATGGGAAAAAGACCGAAGAGGGTCCGAAAACAGGGGTTTCGGGCCCGGACCGACCCGACCTGAGACCCCCTGGGTCGGCCCGAACTGGGTCGGCCCGGTGGCCCGGTGGGCGGTGCCAGCTGGATCGGCCGAACGGACAAGCCGTTCGGCTTGCGAGGGTGGGGGGGGGGGGGGGGGCGCTACCCCCCGCATTTTGTAACTACGACCCCCCTTAATGGGGGTCGCTAGCCGGCCGGCCAGGGGATTGAACCCCCGGCTTCTTCGCTGTCCGGCCGGACCACCCTGGTCAGCCGGTTCCTGTCGCCATGGGACCGGCGACGGCCGGTCCCCTCCCGGCTCTGACGTCGGCGGCCCGTTTCCGGCCGCCGATCCTGCTCCGACGCCGGCGACCCTTTTCCGGCCGCCGGTTCCCACGCTCCGCCACGGCCCGGTACCGGCCACGACCTTCTTTTGTCCGGTGTGGCGTGACGGCGCCACACCCCTCCGCCGCGGCCCCGCTCTGGCTGCGGTGCTTTCGGGTTTTTCCGACGCGGCGTGACGACGTCGCATCCTTGTTTGTTTTCACAGCGCGGCGCGACGACGCCACACATTCCTTGTCGCACGATTCCGCGCGGCGCGACGGCACTGCTCCATTCCCGTTTCAAACCACAATAGAAACCAACATGGATAAAGGAGGAGGGTCAACCGTGTTTGTGCGGTCCCACCCCCTCTCGTTAATTGATAGAAATTGGTCATATTTCACAAAGAACGTCAAGGTAGTAATCACAAACAAATTAAATAAACCCTCTACCTCTTCAAACTAGTTGGGTGAGGATTCGTCGTGGAGATAACCGTCACGTGAAGAGGCGTCGTGGAAGGAGACATCACGGAAGGAGACGTCGACCTCTGAGGAATCTGGCGTTCTTCACGTTCTTCGCATTCATCGTGTTCTTCGATGAAGAGGATGAAGAAACTCAAGTCTCCCTTAGCTTTTCTCCCAAAATCTCTCAAGCAACAAGCCTCCAACCCAAAATAAAATAAGTACCTTACTTATTTTATTAACACAACTTAATGTTTGAAAATCAAAAGTTTTAATTAATCCACATAATTAATTATCACAAGTTGTCAAATTTAATGAAAGGTTATGGAAGGTTAGAGAAGGTGAAGGGGTAGGGTTCGTGTGGGCCCCACTACCCTCATAACCTCCAAATGGAAGTTTGGTGGTTTTCCCCAACTTCCACCCCAAGCATTAAACCACTTAGAGTAAAATAAAAATTGTAGTTAAATTTGTATTTTAACTTCCACAATTTTTATCAACTTCTCTCGTGAAAACGCAACTCCGGAAAAGGTGTTCCTAATCAATTACCGGCACTGTGAATCCATCGGTGCCCTTGGAATTCAATTCCGAGCACTGGTTGAATTGTTAGAAATTCCCGCTCGTTCGATCACTGAACGTACCAAAGCTAAACTTCGGATAAAATTCCAGGAACTCTGGGCCTCGGAATCAAGTGTCATCAGAAACTGCGTTCTTGTAAAATGCCAAAGAAAATTAAGAAAAAAATTTCCTTGAATTTTACAGGTCTTTACATAATCATTGAGGATATGAATCAACATTCCATTAGACTTTTCCTAATATACATGAATTCATATAAATATTCTCAAATATGTTACTTCATAATTTTATCTTACCTATTATGACAACTAATTCATCATTATAACATCAATCCCATACCAAAACCAATATAGTTAGAATGACCTTCATTCATATTTAATCAAATTGATCAATCATGAAAAAGAATTCATAGGATGTTCAAATGATGAGTCCTTATTTTCATTCTACTACACCCTATATCATCCATGGTCATTATATATTTAGATACTTAGTAATGGATCACAAAAAATGTGATATATACAAATAATATATCCTTAGAGTACCAACTAGGTAAATAGTAATGACACACTCACCATGATCCAATATTATGGTCAAGATATAATCAACTAACCATTTTAAGGGTTTTTACCCTGATATGAAGGTATTCTAAAACCATACTTACATGTAGTGTCTTGAAAATGATTTTTTTCTAGGAAAACCACACTCTTTTAATTAATATAACATATAATTTCCATCTATACATTGTATTTTCATAAGGGATCTCATTAATGATTTCCCATCCAAGCTTTCAACGGTAGATAAACCCTTCGTTGTTACCCACAATAGATAACTATACATTTCATAAATAGGTAGTACATACCATTTTAATAATATTCATTACATTAAATTACAATCAAAAATGAAAAAATATTGGTTTAAATTATTTGGAGACATGGATATATAAACAACTAGTTCATAATAGATCTACACCAACTCTTATTATGTTCTTTATAAATAGAAACCTTAATAGAGATATCATAATTAAAACAATTATTCATAAACTTGGGAAATAAAACTTAATTAAGGGCAATATCAAATGCTAAATAAGGGTTAAAAAGTGATATGTTAATCATCATATAATCAAAATATTAACATAAAGGTTATTAGAAAATGTGCATAATATTTGAAAACTATACCCTATTTATCATAGATCATAATCTCGAGTCATAATATAAATATTTAATGTTCATTAGACATGAATAAAAAAGGAATCAAAGGATATGATCAATGATATTATTATATTGTCATGATATATAAATTTATAAGATTAAAATATTCATATAAAAAATTTTAAATATAAATGGATCACTTCCAATAAAATCATAGTGGACTGGGTTCACCCTATATCCCATTGTATCATTAGTCAAGGTTCACTCCGACAACTATCTTGTTGGAGATAGTCCTTTACAATACTATGCTCACTCTCCATTTTCTTCCTTACTATCTTAGGAGATTATCCTATTTTCCCAATGCATTGGAAAATTATATAATTCTATAAACACCAATAGCATTATCGAAATCTATTCATATGTGTTATTAATAATTATAAAACATTCATCACATATCAAAACCCACGGGCAAGAAATGGGATTCGGAAACATTTCCTCAATTCATCATATAATAAGACATGGAAAATAATTGGAATTAACAAACATTTCAACATCATCATTATAAACCATATAAAAAATGATTAAGGATGATATCCTTTGACCATATCCTCATTAAAGCATAAGTTACATCAAAGTATGTTATCATAAATGAAAATTCCATTAAACAAACACCTGGAATATTTCTTACGAACCATTTTGAATTTAGAATCACATATTTAAAATAAAAAAATCAATAATACAATAGAAAGATCATTATTTAAAATAAACTATGGTAAATTTTAAAGGAAGCTTCAAATAATATAGTGGTAATGAGAGCTGGAAATTATGTCTAGGCCTTGAATGTTAAAAATATATCCTTTTATCCTTTACGATAAAAAGTCATAATAACCTTATCCCTAAGATGAAAATAATATTACATTAGAACTACATTATAAAAATTTGATAATGAGTAAAAATTAATTTATATAGCCATATTATAATATTAAAAACATTATTGAAAATATTTTTGAAAACATGGATATTGATGAAAATTGATCCTTGAACGAAAAGTAAAACTTATTCAGTTTTCCATAAAAAATTATTTTGGCCTCTTGAATTATTAGAGAGAAAATAATGAAATAATATATTTTATAGAAATAAATAATGGAGAATAAAATTCATTTTATTCTTGAAATATAGGTTATAAAAGTTCATCATCAAAAAAATAATCATAAACAATCCAGAAAAATAATGAGACTGCAACACAAATTCAATAACTAATATTCAAATGGAATAAAAAGAATGATAATTTACCATATAATAAACTAAAATATTCATATAATTATATACTATAATAATTTAAAATATTATAATACCATATATGATCTAGTAAAATCAATTCAACACAAGTTGATTAATAATTTCTTTGTAAAATCGTTATTTCTAGGTGATAAATATTTCATTTTTAATGAGAATTTCAGTTTTGCAGTTATGATCATTGTACATTAACCTTAGTTTCAAAATCAAAATAATTTTAATAATGATAAAAATATAATATTTATATTCATTACATAGATATTTTGAGTCATCCATAAAATATGAAGATAAAAAAATTTATTTACACTGTTCATGGAGAGGGTATGTCGTATGTACACATGAACACTGTTTTCACTTTTCAATGGATTGAAAAAGGTAAATAATAAACTGTATTGAAATAATCATTACTATATCATTTATATAATATATATTATTTAAATCTATTCTTATTACCATCTCTGTAAGGAGGAATTGAAAAAAATGAATCACATTGATTCATGGAGGTGGTTGACCACATATACGCATGAAAGAAATTATTGTTTCCAACATATTAGAAGGTGAGAAGGTTGGTATGATATTATAATTGTATAATAATAAATATTTCATAAATAAAATATATAAACATTCAAATATTTATCATAACAATCCTTGAATGATGGTAATTGAAAATGATTTGTATCCTAATATGTAGGTTGTAGAACACATATACACATGAAAAACACTTTCACTTCCCATTAGATGTATTAAGGTGTTGATATTTGTTATTTCATAATCATAATAACATTTCACAATATTTAGTATAATTAATTATTTCTTTTTGAATTAATACCAAAAATTTATATGAGGTAGAAGAAGAAATAAATTGGAAGAGGTCAGGTGAGATGATTACCTCTTCATTGGTAGTCCTACTTTAGATCCCTTTTTAATGACCATTATAACTACCTTTTAAGAACACCATAACATTTACTTCCTGAATATAGAATTTTATAAGGGATTTTTTTGTTCTTGTTTTTGTTATTTATGGATCAATTTGATGTAAATAAGGGAAAAGAGGGGTGTCCATTTAAAAGTAGGGGAGAGGACGCACTTGTAATTTATTAAAAGATTAAAATATAATAAAATAATACCGATGAAAAATGAATCAAAATGGAAATATATTTTAATATTTAATATTATAAGATCAAAATATGGGCATCTAATAATATTAATACATGTTTAATTGGAAAACACATCCCAATATATTTGTTTAACACCCCAAGTTAACTAATTTTACCCTTATGAGTGGTAATTATTTTTTTTATTACAATTAAATAAGAAAATATATTAATTTTAACTCATTAAATATTATTAATTATTCTGAATCCAAATATTTAATAAATTTTCTCAAATTAAATTCATTGAATTAGAATAATTTAATTAGAAATTAAAACCATAATATACGACTAAAAAACTGATTAATTTTTTTTCATAAGTATAAAATATTTTTATACAAAAATACTAAAAATACAATAATTCAAAAAATCCTAAATTAGATGAATTGTAATATTTTTTTCTTAAAATACTATTACAAAACAAAATATAATATAAATGTGTAAATTCATTAAATGAAAAAGGGTTGTATTATTCACTATACGTTGTAAAATCCATCTTTCTAGAAAAATCTCAAAATATAACTCTAAGATAATCTTGAAATGATGATTTAAAAAATGAATTTAAAATTTTCAAATAAATTTTCTAAATGGTGAATTTTTAATTTTTTTCACATAAATAAATATAAATAATTTTGTAGGGAAAAATGTAATATTAAAGTATATTTATATTACTAAAAATTGTGAAAATATTTGAAAATATAATTTATATATATATAGTCATTATAAATAAGTTTAAAAATGAGATTATTCCTTTAAATTTTCAAAATATAATGTCATAGTTTTAATAATGTACTATATTATGGTTCAATTAAACTTGGGTATTTTTATATCAAAATATTTAAATGAAATTTAATTTTTTTATAGAGAAATATATCCTAAAATTTTAGGGTGTTATAAACTCCTAGAGATATTTAAAACCACTATATATTGTGATAGCGTTTTTGTTGATGGAATTATTGTCATGAAACTTATCCCCCATAAATATCCACGCAGTTCAAGTACTTTTTTACTACAAATTACTTTCTCTCAAAGTGGGTCAAGGTCATTTCCATTAAGGAGATCAAGAAAATGGAAATAAAAACTTTTTTAAAGTCAAACATAATTACCAAATTTTGTGTCCCTCATAGAATATTCCTGTACAATCACCCGAATCTATACTATTCTCAGTTGAAATTTATACATCAATAATATGGAATTCAATCCAACCTTTCATCATGCTACCATGTAGTGATATATGGGTCGATAAAATATTTCAACAAATCTATATCTAATATACTAAAAACTATATTAGATATATTATGATGTTTTAACCCCATAAAACTCTGTATACTTTATTGGATTACCATAACACAACCATTACTTCTATGAAATCGACCCCATATTTTTTGGATATAGTATATATGTAGTTCATCTGATAGAAGTATAATTTCCATCACTCTAAATTCCCTGGTGCTATTATTTTTCTATAGTTGAGAAGTCTCAAAACTGTTTGGATGTGTTGGAAAGACATGACTAGAAATTATTGGAAAAATTAAATAATTTATGAATCCAAAAAAAATGAGTATCATGATATTTCTATAATTATTTTTCTCTTCTGATCATTCCTCTAGAGAGAGTTGGTATTGGTTCATAGAACCATGAAAATACCATGATAGAAGCCTCTAAATCTTAAACCAAAGTGGGAGTGACTGTATTTAATACATAAGGTCTTTTCCAATGAAGATTATTACATTTTAACAAATATTGGGAATGAATCACAATGATACCAATGAAAGGTTTGTTAAGAAATAATTTTCATTACATAATATCAATTTAGTTTTCATCTTAGTGTAATAACATTAAACAATATATTACTCTCATCCCAGTTATATGATTTTAAGATGCATAATTTGCATCTTAAAAGCATGAAATCAAACTGTACACCTTTAGTCCTCAATAAAATACATTAAACTACATTGTAAATTTTCTATTCAAGTGACATTAAAAATCATGGAAATCTGACCACTAGGAAATGTTATATACAATGGTGTGTACCATAAATTTACTTAACCCGTTCTCTAATATTGTATATATATCGCTCCAATTGTAACAAGTTTCTCGCATTGAGAATTGATGATGTGATCTTATAAATCCTTTTGATTCATCTTATAAATGTGATTAATAATAACTATGTATAAAGGTATGGGATAATTTATTGAATCTTATATGACTGCAAACATTATTGAGTGGACCAATTGGATTAGCCTATAACTATATAAGAGAAAGATCTTTGTTTATATCATGGCGTAAAAAATAACTTGAAGTTGGAAAAAGTTATATTAACCATATGTCAAATAATTATATTCATAGAGAGTCTACATTATTATATCCACTTGTGTATTTATTCCTAACATCTTTAGACATGTAGTGACAATAGGATCTCTAATCCCAAGCCTATCTGTGAATTTTAAAAAATGCAACGCTTATGTGTATATGAGCTTGATCTACATGAATAATTTATCTAAAATATCTATGTGTGTATTGAATCATATTAACATAGGATATGTAGGGATAATTGGATCATTTATCATAAGAAAAAATACAATATATAAAAAACATCATTAACTATAGTGTTGTGGGTCTTCTATAAACATTGTTTTCTTAATTGGTACTACACTAGGATGAGGACCAATTTTTGTACACAGAACACAATTTTTACTTGTTCATAAGAAGCCAAAAAAATTACTATGTATGGATTGATAAAAATAATATAACCTATATATAATATCACTTTATTTAGTGACGCCAGTATAGATTCAACCTTGAGAAATTTATTACCAAAAATGTTCCCTCATCGATGTATGATCTAGTTATATGTAAGAGACTTCATTGTGGAGTTCTTAATCAATAAGCATATGATAAAAAATCATTCCACCATGAAAATTAATGATCTACATTGGAAAAACACAATAATAACTATGTATGTCTTGATTCATACTCTTATTTATACATAGTGATACGTGGATCATTTATCCTAGGCCCAATAGAAAATTTGAATTGTTTTTCTATTGGTAACCATGTTTACCCTCACTCAAATCTAGGTCTCCAATATTAAAATTATACAAGAGAAACAAATATATTCCTTTTCACATGATATAATTTTTTAAATACACCACATATGAGCCACTCATGGCCTGTTTCTTAACCTCTAAAGATATATAAGGTTGACTTGATTGTTATTCATGGCACAACATTGAATTCCAATCATAAACCCACTTCATCCTTGTTTTTTGGGACCCTTAAATCACATCAGAGTTTCCCTTCATCATTTAATCATTTATAGAAATCCATATAATTTTCACATGGCCTAGTTCTATTAAGATATCTCACATAGGTCCTTTTTTATGACCCTAAATAGTCTGGAATCTATATTTGTATTGTGTGATGTTAAACTACATGACATATTGTCCTCTATTCACGACCTTAAACTTCTCATAGAAGCCTTATATGAATTCCATATTTCTACTAAATTAGATAAAGATCCATGTAAGTGTTCCTAATTCATTTTTGTTCTCAAATAAAGTAATAGGATAAAATTCCCCTCACCCAATATTATATTAATATTTATATAGCATCCCATATAATATAGAAATGATTTTTGTCTTGATACCTACTCATGTGTGATATATAGATACATTTGAACCATATATTATTAACCCAACCCTAGGTTATCAAGTATATCTAACCCTTACAAGGGAATAATAATGGCATAGTAATGGAATTATCATGTATAAAGTGCCTCCTCCACCTTTCCAAAACATCCTTTTTCTCAAACAACACTTAATGTATTTAATGTTTCAGATCAACTCAAATGTATCTCATCTATCTTTAATGTGTGTATTTGACTCTAAAAGACTTTATCCTTGATAATGAATATATTTCACTAATATTGATCTGTATATGTACCCCCAATATTTCCTCCAAACTAGAATAAATCCATGCTATAATGAGAATGTGCTCTAATCTCAATACACCCACATTGATTTATAAAAGAATCCTTTATTTGAAAATTGGAAGTTGTAATTATATGTCTACATGATTCACATCATAACTTATGATAAAAGAACCTAAACACTGTGACTTAGACCATTACATCCCTATAGTCAAATGGTGTTGGGATATTCTAAGTTTTTTGGCCCTTTAGGGATTTCAATTGTCCCCCATATGGGAAAAAAATCATGACAATAAAACTATGTGAACCCTCTCTATGGTACTATATATTAACAAGGGTTTCTCATTTACATTAGGTTTCACTAGTACCTTTAAAAATATACTATATTCTATATTTATTGATCAATATATCATAACCATGATTTTTTTTTCACTTTTCCAAATGATGTATGAAATTAACCATTATTTAATGATGGTCCAAATAACAATACCATAAATATTTAGTAAAAGATACAATGTACTTTTCACACTAAAAAAATGAAGGGTAGCCTAATAGAAATTAAAATCTCCACTCATTTTTCTTTCTAAATTCATTGATTTGTAAAAATAAATAGGGGAGATGAAAAATAAATAAATATGTTCAGTTTTATATATATAGAGGTGTGACAATAAGGGTTTCAAAAACCTTATTGACTATTCATTTCCTCAAAATATATAATTATTTTTATTGAAGTTTAAATTATTTAAAACCTTTTTTGGACATAAATAATGTGAAAATATGATAATAAAGGATACTTATTATTTACTATTCATACACATCTCTAATATGTCTCTATATATGTGCCCCAATTTATCTTATCAACTATAGGAATAATCTTCCCAAGGAGAGGTTTCTATAATATTTGTACACTCAAACACCATTACATTGGAACCCATCACTAGAATTTGGTCAATAGTCTTCCAAAATATATGAATCCCATATCAACATCATCAATTCAAAAGTATTGATTTATTATGCACAAAATCCATAATTTAACTATTCATACAGATTCAATGACCACAATGTTTCTCAACAATGTATCCTGTTCACTTTCTAATTAGAGATAAAACCTCACTTATTACAAAATTAGATTTATTCTCATTATGAAAACACAATCCACATAAAAAATAATTTGTGATTCAAAATTATAAAATGAATTCCTCATCTTGTGATATATTATATATATAGCAGTGGTCCCTTTATTCACATAAGGTCTTTCCTCACCATTTAAAGACAGAATGAAACAAATATATGGTCCAAAAATAATGAACATAAACCATTTTAACCATTCCTTTTTAAATCTACATTCATTAGATTTTGTTCCCGATACACATTGGTTTTGTTTCACCTATATTTTCATAAAAATATCTTCACTCCATTTGGTTAATGTTGTATGATTTTAAATATTAGTGACCCTAAGTATATGTAATGAGTCCTTCAACAAATATCACCTATATAGATTTATAATGGCTCTTAAACCACATTAACATTAGTTTTTTTCTTTGTCATGATTCTAGATAGATCTCTTAATATTTTGATCAAATATGTTCATCCTAAAACACCAACCATGATGGTATAATATTTCAGACCTAAAACTTTCCAAATGAAGAGACATAAATTTGACATGGTTGAAAAATTATAAATGGATGACTAGGAATAATTTGAGTCTCTACTCAATGGGAATGCATATAACATAAACCAAAAAAAATTAGAAATTAAATATGTATTTATAATTATAGTTAATTTAAAAACATTTAAATAAATATATTATAATTTTTTATGACCCTCCCTAAATATCCTTTCCCTATTGAGGCATGATAAATATTTAAGTCCAACATTAAAAGGCTAAATGATCACAATTTCATCACATGATCAAAATAGAAGTATATCTATACTTGTTAGGACCCTTAGTCTTGTAAATATTTAGAGCATCTAAAAGTTCCTCCATCCCTAGAATTTCAGTTTAATGGATCCTTGAAAAATGAATGATGTAATAATTTCAATGTACTCGAACCATTTTGATTATTAGATTCATTCTTCTATATTTTACCTTTATGATACTCATAATGTTTAGTCAAATAATTAATCCAAATGGACCAACTCAAGTGTTATGTTGTTATTATTTGTTCTTATATCCATCACTAAGCACCACATCGGAGGACATAATTCATTGAAATAGAAAAAATATAGATTATGGTTATGGTATTTCTTCATATACCTATATGTAAGCCACACTGAAGAGGAATTGTTTAGACTCAAATATATGGGGAATTACATTAGATTGTTTTTATCATTTTTATAATTTTATTGTATTTGAGGTATCTTGTTTTTTCTTCTAAAATTTTCATATATTAATATAACGTGACACTTAGAGAAAAACCATAGTTTAAGGATAGACAAAAAAATGAGAAAACAATCAATTATTTGAATTTTGATGTCAAATTTTGAATATAACCATTTATAAATTGGAGTCCCACTTTATTAAAAAGTTTTATACCAAAGAGTTCTTTATATAGAGGCTTGAACAATTGAGAGTAGGGTATCTCACAATTATCAACCATAATGGGAAACCAATGAGTATAGATACAACATAAATTGACCAACCGGATGCCATAAGGCAGTCAATGCATAGTGAGAAGTATCAATTGATTAATGAGAGGATGTTTTAATGGAATATGTAACCATAGATAATGGACATATATCCTTCACTTGATCATTATTATCCTGGTTATTCTGTATGTGGGACTCAAAAATCAAACATAAACTCTAACAAATAGAACATTATTTTAATCATGGGAACATCATATTTATTTCACGTTGTTATAATAAATGATACCATCCACTAGATTTCAAAATTCTCAATGGTATTTTTAGTTGATTAATTATTGAATCACTCAATGAGTTTGGCCCGATGGTTCATGTTGTATAATTTCTAAATATTCTACTCCCACGACCCCAATCACTCAAAAAAACATATGCTTTAGATGCCAATAATGTATATATTTTTGTATTCAATGAGAATAATGCTAGGACATATGAGTAGTTGATGAATGAGGAAAATGTTTTCCTAGTATCATTAACTGGGTACTAAGTAATTAGGATGTATGTGTTTTTCCATTCCACTTCAGGAGTCATCCATCTCATATAGGTGACCCCAATTCTTTAAAATGCCTCATACCTACGAACAGAAATGAATAATAGGATACAATTTCTATATAAATTTTTCTATGTCACTGGTGAAGATAAAATTTAAACCATGTTTAATTTTTTTTATTAAGATGGGCTTTTCCAAGGGATTTTTGTACAATAGTATCTCCATGAGTGTTAATAGTTACAAATGACTTCCTAGATGTTTAAAATATACAATGACCCAATTATTAAATAATAATGGGACAAAGTTTCAGATTAAGGACATTTTTGTTATCATATGAGGAACCCATGTTGATAATTCTCCCATATAATTTTTTTTCCTCTTAGTCATCCCCTTTAATTGTAATTTGTTTTGTATATTCACAAATTAACCACCTTAATGTAGCACCATAGTAGAGTTTAACAAAAAAACTGAGAATACTCCATGTATAATCTAGTTATAGACTCTACAAGAAGCTTAGTGACTGAAGCCTTGATATCAGTATGTGTTTTTATTAACTATAATTGGCATAGGATCATTGGGTGTCTCTCACAACATTATCCATCAAAAAGATATATATTTGTATCTTAAACACACTAAAACTTGAACCCAAAACTAGAGGGAATACAAAATTCACAAATAAAGACCATATTAACCATTTATATTGGAACTACATCCCATATAACTATTAATAATGATTATGTAGTGACTGAGTCATTGATACTGGACAATAACGTGGAAATGTAAACTTTGAAAGGGTTGAAGGTATATAAGGAATGGTCTACAAAAATGTGATCTATTGCTAGTAAATACATTCTTATAGGATAAAATCTAAAATACCCTATTATATAGTCTTACATAAATATTAATTAAAATAGGTAGAGTGCCTCAATTCATAACTGCTAAAGTGAATTGTTATCCTTCCATTTAAGAGTTGGTTCCTGATATAAGTTCGATGTGGAGATTAACCTTATTGAACCCAACCAAACAAATGATATATTTTCACAAAATTTAATATAATATGATTTGATTTTATTCTTGAGTCGAGTTGAGAAATTATTACTAATGTGGTCACCCATAACCCAGTACATGAGTCTCGGGCCAGTAACAACTACTCAATATGAAATATGGCTAGAAGCCATACTAGCTGATGTTTAGAGTTTATATCTAGAATTATTTGGTAAAATAAATTAGTATACTAACCATCCTTTATAATTGAATTATAATTATTCTAATTACTAATATCATGTCTGATAGGGTAAACCCTTGATATTTTCACTGAAATCCTTGATTAGTTGGGAAGTAATAACATTGTAATACTCATGATAAAGGGAACCTTGAAGGCCAATCAAATTTACATCTACATGTTAGTTCTAGAAGATCCAATATATTTGTAGGGTTTCACAAAAAATATTCCCAAAAAGTATTAGTAGGTTATAATTAATCATAAATATCCCCTAGGACGTGGAATATCCTCATCTTGTGGATATCTAAGAGAGTAACATGGACCCTACCACATAGTAGTTGAAAAACGTTGGTCTTAGTACACAATTGGTTGAAATTTTTATGGATGAGTAATATATTTCTAAATATGTATAATGGTGAAGTAAATACTACCTCATATAGTCTAATAGCATGTATGTAGTCCTCTTGATCTGTATAACTATGTTTTAACTAATAAATCCAATCCCATTCCCCATAGAAGCTCCCTCGAGGCCATAGATCCCATTAATGGATCCATCCTCTTTTATAACTCAAAAAAAGAATTTATTAATATTTGAATAAGACTCATAAACATCATAAATATATTCTTGTAATTTAAAATGTAATATTATATCTTACCAATGTATTTTTGGATGATCTTATTTTCAAGGGAAATATTTTCTCCCGTGATAACTTGAGTTGACATAATCTGAATGGTGGAGATGTATCCCTCAAGTATTTGAACATTGATTGGAAGTCTAAATCCATACACAAGTAGTATATTTGACAATAATTAGTTTAAAATAGTTTATTAAATACATATTTTGAGAGTTGTATGATGCATGTTGACTATTTTACATGAATTGGGCTCAATATTTGTGATCATTTCTTCAAAGTGGTCCACTACCTTCACATCCGAAGTAGGGACAATGGTACGGGAAATTAAAATTTTTCTCTATAAAAAATAGTGATTCATTTGAAATTTAGTAAGAATTCAATAAAAAGGTACATATCTAAAGGTATTAAAGGTCATGAAATGTTAGCTAAATATTTGGCTAATTAAAAATTAGTTAACACAGGTTCACTTTTCCAGTACATCACCCATGTTTTTCATGAAATTCACCAATGTTCATTGAGAACATTACCCAAGATCATAACCAAGATACATCAAGAAACATGTTCACAAAACATTCCCACCAAATGTAGAAACACTGAGGTGAAGGTGTATCTGATAGATGTTCACCTACATTAAGAAAGTAAGAAACTCTAGGACACACCCAAGTCATATATCAATTCACTCACATTAAGGATGAGGTGTAGAAAAATGGGATCCCAAACTCTATTTATAAGAATCATGTGAGACCTAAAAACAATTAACGTGTGTGATAATATCACAAAATATAGTCACACACAAATAGAGGATTCCAACCTATACTTAAACACAAAATTATACTATTTTCAAAAAATTCCTTCGTGCTAGATTCATGTAGCCTTGGGATTAAATACTATTTGTTCTAATAAGATGCAATATTGTGAGAGTGGGGGGGGGGGGGGTCATTGTGATCTCCCTTTTTGAAATCATAAGAAATTTAAATATGGGTTATTAATTTTGAAAATATGAATGAATAATTAGAAGGTATGTTATGATGATTTTTTCAAAGAAACAATAGTTCACCCAACATAAATAGAAAATTCAACCTACTTGCCAAATATCTTCATGCAGGTCTACCCTATGTCCACCACTTATGTGAAAAACTAGAATCACCTGGGGTTCCAAACTTTCCAAAAAATAGGATCCTTGTGCCCCTTATTTGGGATATTTTTGGAATACGAGGAGACATAGTGATATTCTTCATGACCGAGTCTTATAATGATTTATTCACACCATTCAGTTAGATTATTCAAGACAAAAACAAGGTAAATTAATAAAAGGATTGGATAATTGAGTTCCCCAAGTTCTTTAAGAACCAAAAAAGTTTATAATAAACCAAATCCCTCTATTTATTTATAAATAGTGTTAAGGAACCTTTACCAACCATAATTTTGAGTGATGATCATCCAAATGAATCCATGAGAACCCCTATTACTAGGGTGAGGCCAATACCATGCACTATATCCTAGAGAAAATATTAACCCTAAAACCATATAAGAATCACTTTTCTCAAGTATCATTAGATATAAGCCTATTGTTCTCCCCCACTAGGGTGATCAACCTTGCTCACCCTCAATATAGAAAACCACTTTCTTCACCATCACAAAGGAGAATACCTTTTCTCACCCTCAATTGGTTGAATCTATTTTAAATCTATAACTATAGAGAAGAAACCTTCTTTATTTCAATATTGTAAACCACCTTTCTCACCCATAATATATTTAATATAATTACTCTACATTACTAGTGAAAATAACCATTTCTCACCCTCAATTAGAAGAAAATATTTACTCCCCCTAGTATCACACATGAAAAGCATCCTTTAACACATATACTAGGAGAACTATCTCCATTTTCTTCCATATTAGGGTATCTTATACACCACCGTAAGATGGATAAAGTATCTTTTTACCAAAGTCTCCATCTTGATAATCAAAATATAAAGGCCTCAACAAAAACTCCCAGATATATATGATTGAGACTCTTTGAAATCTAGAGTTCTCTTCCTTAGACCATGCACACCCTTGATAAATGTTTTATCTGGAATATCATACCTACCATATAAAAAACTCACAGTATTTTCAACCATTTATTCCCTAGATAAAAAAGGTCCTTATTATAGAGACATTAGAAATACCATACACGGCTAATAAAACCTAATCTGACAGACCCTGATCCCAATCTGATGGGTATTTGATCTTATTGGATGCCAAAGTCTACTCATCAGGGGAGGAAGCAACACTTTTTTATGGAAAATATTTACCCTTCCAGTCCCACGACTGGGAGTGAACTACTTTGAACATTACCCACTAAACAATAGGTAAGAAAATTAAATTATTGAATTCCTTGTCATGTGTATGTCTTGATAGGTATCCTTCTTATTACTAACCAATGGAAATCCCTAATTCATAATCCTTAACACATCCCACTAAAAGGTACATATTATTTATGATCCATATTCATTAAAAGTGACTTATTCATAGATAATAATATATCATGGAATCCACATATTTTTAATCCCCACTTGATTATCTATTATCTAACTATTCTTGTTGCAGATATTCCTACTACACAATGTTAAAATTCATGGCCAATATCCTAGTTACATGATATAAAAATAAAAGAAAAAAAATTCTTTTCCAGAAGATGTTAAACCATATAGTATGGTACTATAATATGAAATAAATGTTTTTCTCTTTAAATATGTGAAATTTGATTATTATAAATAGGATATGTAGGATGCATCCATGTTTTAAAAACCCAATATTATCTTTCAAGACTATCTTTGTGGGATCATACTCTTTGTATAATCAAACATCTTATTCATTGTGGCCAAATTCATCAAGAATAATTCCCATTAATTCATGATTTATATGAAACTATACCCCAGGTAGAATACCATATTCCATCTAGGTATCACCGTATTCATTTCATTAACCATATCCTTTATGAAATCATATATCTGATTCTGATCCATACACCTAGTGTCCAAACAAAACCTCAAACAACATAAGGATACATTCCTTATGAAACTAAATTGTTCTCATTGGGATAAATTCCATTAGAGGCTAACTAGATTGGTATGATCATGTGTAAACCCCCACAACAACTATTTCTAGGTATCATTCACACAAAATTTCCCACTACATGACTTTAAAATACATGGAATCATTCCTTGTCACATGACCCTTAAAATTTTTTATGTTCCCTATTAAGATACATATATATATATATATAAGGTTTTGAATTTATTTCAAAAGGATGTATTAGAATACCTTCATATGGGCTTTATTTTAATACCATAATCCCCTTTCCACCGACCCTTCCAGTGTTAAAATCTAGACCACCAAACTCGAAGGCATTAAAATAGAATCCTTAATCATTAGAAAATTAAGTTAGGGAATATATGATACATACAGTTGGAACAATAGATGGATAACTACTAATTCAAAGAGATGTTAACATTTATGGGATATAAATAATATGTATAAATGTTTTCTTTGATGGATGATAATAAACAACCCTTACCATATGGGTATGAGGTACTATAGTGGTGTTTGGAAACAATTCATGAATATGAACAAAATCTATAATAGAGTTCATAAATTTGAAAGATTAAAGGTTTTAGGTGTAGAAGAAACACATTTGGTGGGTGTTAAGTTAGGGTTTCTTTTAATTTAGTGTTTACCAAAATCTATATAGATGGTATTTCATGTAAATTTATTATTAATTTGTCTATATTTGAAGAAATTATATATATTTTATTAGGATCCTTTCTTTGATGTAGATATTGATCATATTAAAACCCTTTTCTATATTTCCTTTTTTACACCATAAGGATCTACATGAATAATCTCTGTAGTAGTGGTCCACACATTCTTCTTTGATTAATGAGAAATTACAAATTATTTTTTGGTAATAGAATGGTGAATAAATTATCGTGTATCATTAGTTTCAGTCACTCATCATTAAATATTGAATGATAATCTCTTGGGTTTCTCATTCATGAGAGGGAGTGGGAAAAAAGAAATCAATAGAAAAATACATTGTGAAAAAAATTATCAATTTATTGATTAAACATACACAACAGAAAAAATGTACTGCCAAAAAATTATAAAATAAGAACATTGTGTTTGATAGTGTGTGTGAAAAAAACTCCAAACAAGTAAGGGAATATAATATCCTGATACTTTACTATATATTTACTTTTTTAAATAAAATCAAGCAATAATATAACTTTCAACACACATGATATGGATTTAGCATGCATCCTATGCAACAACACATTTCATAAATAGATTGATTTATACTCAAGACTGAGTTTTTCGAAGCAACAATATAGTATGAAAATATTATTATATAATATAATAAGATATAAGTAGGTCATTAAATTGGAAATTTTGATTATGATTAACTATGTTTTTAAAATATATAGTCTATATAATATCCCCCAATATGGATCTTTATTTATAAGGACCGATCCTTAAATAATAAAAAATCTTGAATTAAGTAAATAATTCACATTGACGATCTTTTCAAGTGTAGAGATTTAGAGATTTAGGCCATAACATAAACATAATAACTTAAATATTACATGTAGTCACTTCTACTAAGTATCCATTTTTCTCATAAAATAAAAACTCTTTGAAAAAATAGTCATGTCTAGTTCCATGTTTTAGAGAACATGAATTTTCCTTGATCCCATCCTTGACCCTATTCCACTTTATGTATTATGAAAAACATCTCAAAAACTTGGGATGAGCATAAAAATCTCAGTAAGGGATACATAAAGAAGGAAAACAATTAGTTTTTTTAAACAACAAGTAAACCATGAATACTTTATAATAAGTAATACTTTTCACCTTTATGAAGTAGTAAATACTCTTCACTGATTAAATCATCATTGCTTGCCCTCTTGTAACCAAAATATTACCATAAAACCTATATAAATAACACATAACATATAAAGGTAACTTGGGACATTAACATACTTAAATGGAATGACCATATGGCCGACTTCCACACATATCACTAAATGGAATATTCATATGGCCAACTTCCATACCCAATGCATTGGAGGTTATAATGTAACCACCTATCCTGGTTTATCATGTCACCACCTGTCATTTGGTTTATCAGGTAATGACCAGTCAAATGTCCATGTACCATTATAAAATCATAACACATACAACCAATATAAATGAATGAAAGAATTTACAAATTTCAATCAAAATATATCTCTAAAATATATTGACATAAAAAATCCTTTAACAAAACCATTTTCAATACCAAAATAACTATAATAATATATGGTATTTATTTTCCTTTAAAAAAATTATGGCTTATTAAGGAATCCAAAGATGAAATAATACTTGCGGTGGCTAAATGTCATTGTCACCACTTACGTTAAAAGAAAAATTAATTTGCATTTAGTAAAATTATTCTTAGAAAAATATTCCCTTTGAATGAAAGAAAAAGTCAAAGGAGTTTATACAGCATATAGAGGAAAGTTGTGTATAAAAAAAATATGCCTCAATGAATGGAGACTGCGACCAAGTCCCTTACCTCGTGTCCGACTTAACCCATTCATTTTATAATCTCTTGAATAATAAAATAAAGTTAATTTTTACTTTATTAATAAAATTGTTCTTGTTTATTATTCCTTTTATATCAATTATTACCATGTTATAAATATCATGTAATCATTTATGTTAATAATGGTAATTTTGTCGATATTTGGTACTTGAGTCAAAAATGAACTTCTTATATTTACAAGTTGTCTATGTGGTCAAAATTCCATTATATCTATAATTATATTAATGATTTAGATATCATATATATCATATATATCTATTATATACATGTATTTGTAATAGTACATAACATTTAGAGGTAAGAAATGAAATGCACCATTCATGGAGACGGTAAGCCTTACGTATGCATGGACGCTACTTCCTTTTCTATTTAATATTTCAATGGAAATAAAACATAATGATACATAAGTATATTATAATTCCAGTATAATATCATATATAATATCATTTAATCTATCCTTTAGATATTCCACATATGGCATTATCGAATCATATCACTTTGAGGGGGCGGTAGTCCGAACTTCCTCTAATGAAATTATCATGTTTACCCATAATGGAAACCAAAAATGCATGCTATAAATGAAAAATACATAAGAATAAAGAAAACAAAAACATAATATATATCATATATAAATATAGTTCCATCATAATGGAATCCATGATAGGCAGTAGGAGATAATTGAATAATCATCGTTTCGTGAGGCGTTAGTTTTCCATCCACAGAAACAATATGTTATTTACCCATTAGATGGAGGTGTGTGTAAGTGTAGTTTGAATAATTATCATAAAAAAATATTAGTTTATTTAGGATACACGTTTTGTTATAATATAGATGAATAAAAAGAATTTAGGGGTTTGGAGAAGTAAAATAAAAAAATAAATCAAATGAATATAATAGAAACTGTTACCTTTAATTCCGGTAACTCCCTTTGGTTTGAAACGAAAGGATTTGTTAAAGAAAATTATGACTATGTTAAGGCTTCTAAGAGAAGTAGAGTGATTTAGGGAGCTTAATTGAGTAGAGGTTAGACGAGCCAAGGGGCTTGAGATGTGTGGGGAATGGGTTAGAGGTGAGGACTTTTTATAAGGGAGAGGAGGGGATCTTTATGAAAGTGTGAAAATATTATTTTATTATATAATGTTTTTTGGTTTATAAAGGTCAAAAAAATTTAAGTTGAAGATAATATGATTCATGGTTGGAATAAAATCATTCAACAAGAATTGGACCAGTTTTGGAAATTATTTTAATCTTTATAATCTTATTTATTTAAATCAATTATTAATGAGGTAAACACTGCATCATTATTGTGTCATGAATAATTTTATTTATTTGATGTATAAAAATTATAAAAAACTTAACATGATGTAGGAAATATTTTTTTATTTACAAATAATATTTATATTTGAGAGTATAACTTATATAACCCTATTTAAAAATTACTTTACTAAAAGATATTTTCTTGTGTAATTTTTGTCTTTACTTTAAGTTAATTAAAATAAAGTGTCATTATCACCCCCAAGTGGCCCCATGGGGTCCCAGAATCGACCCAAGGATGATCTTAGAATTCATTAAATCAACCAAGAGGATTACGACACATGTTAGGGTAATTTTATGTTACTATAGTAATATTTTTTTACCCTTATTTACCATATTTACCCTTTAACCATGGTAAATATAATATTTTCTGATGTAAATATTCATAATGTCTAAAAATAAGAGTTACCTATTTACAACATTTGGACCTCATGATTAAAAATATATAATCCATTTTTCCAAATTCAAAATACAGATGTTACGGAAATTAATTTAAAATTAATTCCTGCTATTAAAACCAAAAGCGTATTTTTAAGAAATATTAACTATCAAATGATTCACACTTGTTTATGTCCAATTTCAAAGTGAAATTATTTTCAATGACCAAAATTGGATTAAATAGTAAACATATAATATAATTTCACTTTAAAACCAATTATGAAGACAATATAACCATATAAATTAATTATATTAAAAGGCAGTTTTGAATTAAAATAAGTATTTTCGCTATTCATTAACAAATTAATTTTATCATAAAAATACCAAAAATTTACGCAACGTAAAATATGATATCCCATTTCTGAAGAATAATTTTATTTGGTAAAATATTACATATAGAAGGGATAAGAACTAGATATAAAGAGGGTTCTCCATTAAAAGGCGCTAAATCAACCTTTTAAAGTAAATTATGCATAAAATTAGATTCATTCCCATTTTAAGCCTCCAAATTTTATTGGATAAATGTAAAAACATTTATAAAAAATGTATAATGATATTGTAGTTTCTTCAGTTCATTATCACTAATACAATAGCGAGGAATTAACTACCATTTAAAATAATAATATTATATTATTATTGTGCTACGTAAGATTTCAAAGAAAGTCATTGTTGTGTATCAGGTATGCCATCTAACATAGAAACTCCTTTAATGTAAAATTAATATTTAATACAAAAAATATTAATTAAAATGGAAACATATTATTTCTTTATTTACTCAGGATGTTACATCCTTCCCCCTTTTGGAAATTTCATTCTCGCAATTTTATCCACTTATCAAATAAATGGGGGGTATTTATCCCTCATAGCATTTTCAGATTCCCACGTTGCCTCTTCAACCATATGGTTTTACACAAAAATTTTACCTGGTGAATTTCTTTATTCCAGAATACTTTCTCTCTTCAATCATGAATTTGGAATTTTTATTCCTCATAAGAGAGATTCTCTTCAAACTGAACTATCTCTTGGCTCAAAACAAAAGATGGATCTGGAATATACTTTATCAACATTGAAACATGAAAAACATTGTGTACCTGGGAAAAGAATTGAGGTAAAGCCACTCTATACGCAACTGATCCAACTTATTCCATGATTTCATAAGGTCTAATGAAATTTAGACTCAACTTTACCTTCTTACCATAATGCATCACACTCTTCCATTGGGATAATTTGAGAAATACATGATCACCAACCTAAAAATAAATATCCTTCCTCAGATTATCCGCATAAATTTTCTTCTTTATCTGAGCTCTTCTCATGTGTTTATGAATCAAGTAAACATTCTCTGCTATCTATTCTACTAATTCTGGTCCCATCATCTTCCCTTCACCTACTTCATCCCAAAAAGATGGAGTTAGAAAATGCTTTCCATATAATTCCTCAAATGGAGCCTTATGTATACTAGAATGAAAACAATTATTATATAAAATTTCAACCAAAGAAAGATGTTTTTTCCAAAATCCCTGATAATCCATTGAGTAAGAACATAACATATCCTCTAAGTTTTGAATTATTTATTTTGAATAACCATCTGATTGTGCATGAAAAGCTATACAAAAATTTAATTTAGTACCCAACAACTTCAGAAGGACTTTAAAAATGGTAGAAAAAAACATGGTATCAAAATCAGATACAATGGATATGGGAACACCATGTAACCTGACTATCTCTTTAACATACAACTGAGAAATTTTATCTAGAGAAAATTTATCTCGAATAGGAAGGAAACGATCACATTTAGTCAATCGATCAACAATAACCTAGATTGAATTGTTAACTAGAGAAGTCTTTGATAATCCCACAATGAAGAATGTGGATATATTTTTCAATTTCCACTCTGGCACTAGTAAAGACTGATGCATCCCTTTTGGTAACTGTCACTCTATTTTAACCAACTAACAGGTCAAACACTTCACAGAAAAATTAGCAATATCTTTTTTCATTCCATACCACTAGTTATACTCTAGAAAATCCCTATACATCTTAGTACTGCGGGAATGAACTAAAAATGCGGAACTATGAGTTTCACATAACAACTCATTTTTCAACTGTGAATCACAAGACACACATAATCTATTCCCAAATATCAATACACAATCATTATCTACGTTAAATTTAGTCAACATACCTTTATGAACTAACTCTACCTTTTTCTAAAACTCATTGTCTTTCTTATGCGCTTGATTTATTCTATCTTACAGAGATGACTTCACTGACACCTGAAACAAAACAGAATAATTTATTACACCAAAAACATCTATTCCAAAGTTCAACAAATCAAAAAACAATGGGTCTTGTTCCAATCATATCATGGTTAATGAAGAATCACTTTTTTGACTCAAAGCATCAGCCACTTTATTTTCTTTTCCCAGATGGTAAAGGATCATGCAATCATAATTCTTAATTAATTACATCCATCTCCGCTGTCTCATGTTCAATTATTTCTGAGTAAATATATACTTTAAACTTTTTTGGTCAGTATATATTTCAAATTTTACTCTATACAAATGAAGCCTCCAAATTTTTAATGCAAAAAAAACAAAAAATAATTCCAAATCATGTGTAGGGTAATTTAACTCATGAGATTTCAACTGATGTGAATCATAAGTAATTTCCTGATCATTATGCATAAGGACACAACCAATTCCTTTCAAAGAATCATCACTATAAATAACAAAAACACAATTTCTGGAAGATAGTGCCAAAATTGGTGAATTCACCAATCTTATTTTCAATTCCTAAAATCAATCATCACATTCTTTTGTCCAAATGATCTTAACACCTTTTCGAGTTAACTTAGTCAATAGACTAGACAACCATGAAAAATTATCAAAAAACCTCCATTAATAACCTGAAAAACCTAGAAAACTATGGATCTCGGTTATATTTTTCAGTCTTGTCCATTCTTCAACAACTTTTTTTAGAAGGATCAACAATTATTCCATTTTTTAAAACAATGTGAGCAAAGAATGAAATTTTTTGTAACCAAAACTCACACTTTCTTAATTTCCCATACAGTTTATTTTCTTTTACAGTATGAAAGAAAAACCTTAAATGTCTTTCATGTTACTATTCTCTTAAATAATAAAACAAAATATCATCAATAAACACACCCACTATTTATCACCTGATTCATCTGATCCATCATTGCAATAAACTATTCAGTTATGATACTAACCATCTTAGGATAATGATTTGCAAAATCATATTCCACTGTATGCCTTCCCTGAAAAGATACTCTGTTTCCTCTATGAAAAACCATTCTTAACACAGAAATATTGTAGGCAAAACAACATGTTAATCTGTAAAAGATATATCCTTCAATCATACTGTATATTTATTTATGGATATTAATTTAACAATACCCAAACTCCCAATGTAATCTAAACCGACCTTTGATACCAATTATAAGGACCCAGCAATAAACATTACATAATATTAAATTAAGTTAATAATTCAAATTGAGGATATTTTAAGGATTATAGATTTAGATAATTAGGTCATAACATAAACATAACAACTTGAATATTACATGTACACACTTTTACTCAGTATCCATTTTCCTCATAAAATAAAAATTCTTGAAAAAAAGAGTCATGTCTAGTTCCATGTTTTAGACCGCATGACTTTTCATTGATCCCATCCTTGACCCTATTCCACTTTATTTCCTATGAAAAACATTTTAAAAACTTGGGATGAGTATTAAAAGCTCATTAAGGGATAAAAAAAGAAGGAAAAATATATTTTTTTAAAACAAAAAGTAAACCATGAATACCTTATCATAAGTAATACTTTTAACCTTTATGAAGTAGTAAATACTCTTCACTAAAAAAAAGATAATTTCTTTCCCTTTTGTAACCATAATATTACCATAGAACCAATATAAATAAAACATAACATATAAAGGTAACTTGGGAAATAAACAATCCTAAATGGAATAACCGTACGATCGACTTCGAAACATATCACTAAATAGAATTACCATACAACCGAATTACATAACCAATGAATTGGAGGTTATAACATAAACACCCATCCTAGTTTATCACGACACCACCCTTCATTTGGTTTATCACATAACCACCCATCAAATGTCCATTTACTATTATAAAATCATAACACATACAACAAATATAAAATAATGAAAACATTTCCAAATTTCAATCAAAATATATTGTTTAAATATATTTACATAAAAAATACTTTATCAAAAAAAATTTCAATACCAAAATACATAAAAGAGTATATGGTATTTATTTTCCTATTAAAAAAATTAAGTCTTGTTAAGGAAGCCAAAGATCAAATAATACTCGCGGAAGCGGAAGGTCGTTGTCACCGCTTAAGTTAAAAGAAACATTTTATTGTCATTTAGTAAAACTATTTATAGAAAAATATTCCCTTTGAATGAAATGAAAATTCAAAGGTGTTTATATAGTGTATAAAATAAACCCGTGTATTAAAAAAAAATATGTCGCATTGAAAGGAGATTGAGGCGAAATCCCTTACCTTGTGTCCAACTTGACACGTTCGTTCTTTAATCTCTTGAATAATAAACTAAAGTTAATTTCTACTTTCTTAATAACCCTTTTCATGTTTATTATTCCTTTTATATCAATTTATACCATGTTATAAACCTTATATAATCATTTAAGTTAATAATGGTTATTTTGTCGATATTTGGTACTTGAGTCAAAAATGAACTTCTTAAATTTCCAAGTAATCTATGTGGTCAAAATTCCATTATATCTAGAATTATATTCATGATTTAGATATAATATATTACCGATATGTCCAGTATATACATGTATTTATAATAGTACATAAAATTTAGAGGTAATAAATGAAATGCACCATTGATGGATACAGTAAGTCGTACGTACGCATGAACGCTACTTCCATTTCTATTTCGTATTTCAACGTAATTAAAACATAATGATACATAGATATATTATTATTCTATTATAATATCATATATAATATCATTAAATCCATATTTTATACATTCCACATATGGAATTAACGAGTCATATCACTTTGAGCGGGCAGTAGTCCGCACTTCCTCAAATGAAATTATCGTGTTTACCCATAATTGAAACCATAATGGAATGATATAAATAGAAAATAAATAATAATAAAGGAAAAAACATAATATATATCATATATAAATAAATTTTCATCATAATGGACACCATGAGAGGTGGTAGTATATACTTGAACAATCATCATTTCGTGAGGCGTTATTTTTCCATCCACAGAAACAATATGTTTTTTACCCATTAGATGGAGGTATGTGTATGTGTAGTTAAAATAATTATCATACAAATATCCTAGTATATTGGGGATATTGGGGTTGTTATAAAATAAGGGAATAAAATGTGTTTTTGGGTTTGGATAATTAAAATAAAACAAAATAAAACAAAATAATTTAAGAGAAACTGTTACCTTTAATTCAGGTAACTCGCTTTGGTTTGAACAAAAAGAATTTCTTTAATTGCCTTTTGCCTAAGTTTCGGTTTCTAGGAGGTGGAGAGAGATGTAGGGAGATTAATTGGGTAGAGGGGGGATGAACCAAGGGGCTTTAGAGGTGTGAGGAATGGGTTATAGGTGAAGGATTTTGATAAGGGGGTGGAGGGGATCTTTAATAAAGTGTGAAAATATTATTTTATTATATAATGATTGTTGGATTAAAAAGGTCAAAAACTAATTAAAGACGAATATAAGATGAATAATGGTGGAAATAAAATCATACAATAATAATTGAACAGGTTTTGGATATTATTTTACTCATTATAATTTTATTTATTTAAATAAATTATTATTGAGGTACACACTTCATCATTATTGTGTCATAAATAATTTTATTTATTTGATGTCCAAAAATTATAAACGAATACCATGATGTAGGAAATAGTTTTAAATTCCAAAATAATATTTATAGTAAAAAAGATACTTTATATAACCCTATGTAAAAATTAATTTACTAAAATAAATTTGTTTCTGCCATTTTTGTCTTTACGATAACTTAATTAAAATATAGTGTCATTATCACTTCCAAGTGGCCCGATGGGTCCCAAAATTGACCCAATGAAGATAATTGTTGGAAGTTTATCAACAAATAGAATTAGGACATATGTTAGGGTAATTTTATATTATTATAGTAATATTTTGTTTACCCTTATTTAGTAGATTTACCCTTTAACTATGGTAAATAAAATATTTACTGATGTAAATATTCCTAATTTTTTAAAATAAAAGTTCCCTCTCTACAAAATTTTGACCTCATGATTCCAAATATATAATACATTATTCCAAATTCAAAACTTATAAGTGTAAGGAATTAATTTAAAATTAATTCCCACTGTTAAAACAAAAAACATGTTTTTAAGAAATATTAACTATCAAAAGATTGACACTTGTTTATGTCCAATTTCAAAGTAAAATTAATTACAATGACCAAAATTGAATTAAATTGTAAAAATATAATATAATTAAACTTTAAAACCAATTAAAAAGTTAATATAACCATATAAATATATTATATTAAAAATCAGTTATGAATTAAAATATAACATTGTTTACTATTCATTGAAAAAGGAATTTTATCAGACTAATACAAAAAATTTACCCAAAGTAAATTTTGATATATCGATTCTAAAGAAAAATTTTATTCAGTCAAATAGAACATATAAAAGTGAAAAAAACAATATTTAAAGAGGGTTCACCATTAAAAGGTGGAAAATCAACATTTTAAAGTAAATTATGCTTAAAATTAGATTCATTCACATTTTAAGCCTCTAATTTTTATTGGATAAATGTAAAAACATTAAAAGAACATGTATAATCATATTTTAGTTATTTTTATTCATTCTCTCCAATAAAATGGCTAGGTGTTAACTACCATTTAATATAATAATATTATATTATTATTGTGCAATGTAAGATTTCAAAGAACAATAGTGCAGAAAATGTTTTTTACGTCGGTTATTTTTCATTTTTTACTTCGGTTTATAGCCGACGTTAATACGTGCGGTGTTATAAATAACTTTTTGACGTCTGTTATTTATAAACTGACGTCAAAAACATAAAATCGCAATGTTTATGACGTCGGTTATTTTAGAACCAACATGATAAATAAAATGGGAAGGGTTTATCATGTCGGTTCTTTAACAACCGATGTGATAAAAGGCCTGGAAAATGGTTTATCACGTCGGTTATTAAAAAACAGACATGAGAAAAGGACGATAAACCGGGGGGAGGGGGGTTTATCACGTCATTTTTTTAAGAATCGACGTGATAAACCAAGGGGAGGGGGGTTTATCACGTCGGTTGTTTAAGAACCGACATGATAAACCGGGGGGAGGGGGGGTTTATCATGTCGGTTGTTTAAGAACCGACGTGATAAACTGGGGGGAGGGGGGTTTATCACGTCAGTTGCTTAAGAACCGACGTGATAAACTGGGGCGAGGGGGGTTTATCACATCGATTTTTATATAACCGATGTGATAAACGGCGGTGAGGGTTTATCACGTCGGTTATTATATAACCGACGTGAAAAACCAGGGGGATGGGGGTTTATCATGTTAGTTTTTATATAACCGCCGTGATAAATCGGAAGGAGGGGGTCTATCACGTCAGTTATTGGATAACCGACGTGAAAAACCATTGTCCAGGTCTTTTATCACGTCGGTTATTAAATAACCGACATGATAAACCATTCTCCAGGCCTTTTATCACGTCGGTTACTAAATAACCGACGTGATAAACCATTCTCCAGGCCTCTTATCACGTCAGTTATTAAATAACCGACCTGATAAACCATTCTCCAAGACTTTTATCACGTTGGTTATTAAATAACCAACGTGATAAACCCAATTTTTTTTAAAACTGAATGCAGTCATCTTACCTCCACCAGAATCAACCAGAAAACAAATCAAGAAATCGTACCATAAAAACAGAAGTAGATCAAAATTAAGCATGTACATTGATAACATATAAAACATACCCTCTAGACATCCCCCACCCTCATTTATACCCCATGGACAGCCCTCCCCCACCCCATTGGAGCCCTCACCCTCATGTATACCCCCTGGAAAGCCCTCCCCCACACCATTGGCGCTCCCACCCTCATGTATACCTCTTTGGACAACCCTCCCCCACCCCATTGGAGCCCCCACCACACTCCTGGACTGCCCCCCGACCCCCGGACAGCCCCAAACAAACCTCGACAACCCCCCACCCCGCCTGAATAGCACCCCCTCACCCCCTCAACCCACTTGACAACCCCCACCACACCCCTCGACAGCCCCAAGTACCCCTGGACAACCCCCCCCCCCCCCCACCCCTGGAGAGCACTCCCACACCCCTGGACCACCTTCCCACACCCCTGGATACCCCTGCCAGCCCCCAGGACTGTCCCCCCACCCCACCGGACAGCCCTCCCAGACTGCTGGACACCCCCCAACCCCACTGAACACACCCCCACACCCTTGGAACCCCACCCCCACAGACCCAAATCCATACCATAAAAACCATCAAAAGTATAGCAAAACTAGAAGTAGAGAAAAATTAAACATTCACTTATATAACATTCAAAACTTACACTATCAACTTAAAAAAAACTAAATCCAACCTAAACAACTACCAAATACACAATTACAACGACAACATTAAAAATTACATTTTATAATATAAACAACTAAAATTCAATCAAACCTGTAAAATAATTTGACCACTCCACTTGTAAGTGTTTGATGTCTTCAGCAGTATAGGGTTTAGGGTCATCAAAAAGATACAAATGAAAAATAAGGTTGTTAACGTGTATAATGAATAAATCAAATTGAAATATTATGGCAATGTTTAAGAGGAAAGCGTACCAGGACAAAATTCACAACTGTACCAGTTGTTATTATTTCATACATAAATCGTAACATATAATATCCACATTCAATGAAGCCTTGTTGTTCATGACAATTCTGTTTGAATGAGTGTAAATTCAATATATTATTTTTATGTAATAAATCAAAAAGTACAAATTATAAATGGAAATTTACCTTCGCATTTACATATTTGATCTTTGCATTTCTTTTCTTTGTGTTTTTTCAAAAGTGGGCCCATGAACTATTACAAAATAATACGAATGGGGTAAATTTAAAATTCATTATAATATATAAAACTATTAAGAAATTGAAACTTACTTTTACAATATATTCTTAAAACTTTCCCGCACATCACCACGAACAGAGCATATCCAATAAAGAGCTTTCTCCCTTGGGCAAAAAACCCCTAACATCCAATGATCACTGATAAAAGGAAATTTAATGTTAGTGGTTTTTTATGTTAAAAGATAATTAACTCTTTGAGATAAATGTGTTTCATACCTCTCACAAAAAGGCATCATCCAACATTGTGTGATTATATTCTTTTCAAATATTTCAGCAATATAAACCATTCTTTGTTCCTCATTCAATGCACATGCTTCAGGGGAAATCAATTGCGGGTCCATGAATCCATATACTTCTGTCAGCTCATTCCTCTCACAAATTTTATAAAGATACCTAATAAAAAACATACATAAGTATACATTTTAAAAAAATATAATGCAGGGAAAAGGTGTTAAGACTTACATGGAAAACATTTTCACCACGTTGATGCCCAACTTATCTCCAGTAACAAGCTCTATGATATCAGTTTTTATAATCCCCACACTTATTTCACATCCACAAACATGAGATTCCATTGGAAACTCATAATAACCCAACAACAAATGTGAATATCTTGACAATCTGTCAAGACCACTGGAATCTATATCTGATTTCATAGCCTGTTGTCTTTGTTGTTGTCTATACAGTATTTCATTACCTTTGAAGTATTCTTGTAAAAAAAATGAAAAATATAGTAGTTTTCAAATGATAAAACAACTTTAATAAAAAAATAAAATAAAATATATAACATTCATAACTCTATGGTAATGAGTCGATGAAGTCTGGATGGCCAAAATAAAAAATGGTCAATACTCTGTCCAACTGTCACCACCTCATCGGTAGGTATTGGTACCCTAGCTGATCTATCTATAATATCCTGTACAGTGACCCTCTGATTCTCTACCTCTAATTGTTGATGATGAACTGTATCTCCTATACAATATACCAACCCGTATGATACTATATGATGTTGAGAATCATCAACATACAACTCGCAATATGTAGGAAGCTGCGGCGGAGGCGTAGGATAAAAAATGGGGTCCACAGGCGGAGTTGGGGGAGTGGGAGCTATTGGCGGAGGTGGAGGATAAATAATGGGGTCTGCAGGGGGAGGTGGAGGAGTGGGAGCTGCAGTCTGAAATTGTATTTGCATTTCTGCAAACATAGACTGCACCGACTCTCTAATATTGTCCTCCATCGTCGCATTAATATTATGAACTTCAGCCTCCAAGGATTCTATTTTTTTTATAAACCCCCTCAATGTTAGAAGTTGAAGAATGTGGCAACACTTTTCTTACTGATACATCTGCTAGATATCCTCTTACACGACCAGGATGTTCAGGCCTTCCCAATGATACAGATAAAATATCTTCCCTCTCAGTAGCTGTAAATGTCCCCTCTGAACTCTGCACCTCAAGATATTCCTGTATTAATTAATTGAACATTTCTGTAATGATTGAAACTATATGAAGAAAAAAGTTAACTTACATAAATTAAATAGATATCTTACAATCCTCTCAGCTACGATTCTCGATTCTTCTGAAAGATATTGCCCTTTTTTTCCCTTCTGAGCTCTCTTCCATTTTTCATGTCTACATAGAGGGGATGGAGGGTCCACCTCTCCAGAGCTTGAAGACTCATCTCTTAGTTGTTGAAAATTTTCAGCCATCATTTGTTCTTCCAATAATGCATAGCCACCCCGAGATAAACTATGAGTGTATACATTTTTAGATTGGATCTCTTGATGAACTTTCCTTGTTTGCTATAATTTAAGAATAAGAAATCATTAACAAAACATTAATAAAATCATTTATATAAGATATTTTATAAAAGATTACATTGCCCTTACCAGAAATGACTCTTTTCGTCTACTTTCAAAAAACTGTCTCCAAGTGTCTTCATCTATAAAAGGATATATACGACATGGATTATCATGACTCCTATGACCATAAATGAAATCAGATGAGAGGGTTGATTTGAAATCCCTCCATCTCCTGGCAGCCAACGATAAACATTTCTTCCTGACTACTCCAGTGTCAAAAATATCAAATGTCATCTGATAAAGAAGAGTTTAAACATATTATATATACTATAAACATTAAAAGAATGGTCAAACAATGACAAAAGATCTTACCAACATCGTCTCCCATGACTGAGAGATAATCACTTTGTCCACACTCCTCCAACAATCATACAGAATATTTACTTTGTTCTTAGTCGGAGTTGCAACAAAAATCTTAAAATCTTTGGCATTCAGACCTCTAGGAATATCATCATCATCGAACTCAACGACAATCCTCTGATCCTGCATACGGGCAAGTGATAATTTTGGTAAACGTATGCACCCACATTTACCAACCTTTGAACTCTTTGTCGTAATAGGAGCATGTGAATGTTCATCCCCAGAGGTATGACCAGCAATATGCTCCTCTCGAGAATCATGTGGTTTATCATCTGAATGATCTTCCATTATCCTTCAAATCAAAAAAACAAACGTCAGTTCACAAATATACAAATTCAAATATTTTAATACTACTGTAATCAGTAGAAAAGTGTACTAAGTTACATAATAGTAAACATTGGTAATATGGTAAGCATGTTAAACAATGGTAAAGATGGCAAATATGGTCAAGATGTTCAAGATGGTAAAAATGGTAAAAATGGTAAACCTGGTAAACATGGTAAACATGGTAAAGTAATTGTCAGTGAACAAAAATAATAGATATATAAGTCATGTAATGGTTATAAACATGATAAAGTAAACTAAACAAACTTAAAAAAACAAAAACATATAATTATTTTGTTTTAAAACATGTTTTAATAAATAAAAAACTTACAATATCTAACATTTATGGAAAAAATAAATGTAAACAAGAAATAAACATATGTTACCTGTAATTTTAGGAATGTACAAATGGATTGTTTTCCCAAATTCCTTCATCGTTATCGTTCCGTATGGAAAAAACTATGTCTTCAACATGATCATCATTATGTTCTGTTAATATTTCCATGGAAGTAGGGATCTCACATAAATCAGCATATTCATCAAGTTCATCCTCACCAACATATTGTTTTTTCCCTTGTAAAACAACAGCCCACTACATATCTGATTGATCTACTATATAGAATTTTTTTTGCATGTGTTGCCATTATAAAATAATCAGCTGTGTCTTCTAATCTATTCAGATTAACAAGTGTCATTCCAAATTCATCATGTCTGACACTGTTGTTACCGTTAAACCATATAGAATTAAAAACATGAACTTTAATTTTAAAGTAATCAACCTCCCATATGTCTTCAATCACTCCATAATATTCACTTGATGTAGAAATTGGGTTTTTGTCCTTATCACTTGAAAAATGCATTGCTTCTGCAAACACCAATACACCACTATTCTAAACCACACTTCTGTTGTCATGAGATTTTGTATGAAATGTATAACCATTAATTTCATAACCGGACCATGTTATCACATTTAAACATGGACCACCCAGTATCCATTTTAATGTCTCTGATACATCTGATCTACCAAGCAAAGTCTTTTTAATCCATGACAAAAAGGTTTTGTTGTGCTCATTCAAAATCCACATTTCTTTCTTATTTGGATGACATTGTTTCAACTCATTAATATGCAATGTGATATACCGTTGAGAATTAGCTATGTTATTCAAGATGTATGATTCTAACTTCTTCATCGGTTCAGCTGAGAATGATTTGACTTTCAAGCTGCGAATCCCCTTTCCCTCATTATTAACACATTCATGGCGGGATGGAGACAAACCTATGTGTTGCGCCGCAGCCAAGTAGCTCGTACAAAACTCTGCTACCTCCTCAGAAATATACCTTTCAATAATGGACACTTCAGGTCGATATAGATTTTTAACATACCCCTTTAATATTTTCATATTCCTTTCAAAAGGATACATCCAATGAAGATATACAGGTCCATAAAGCTTTATTTCTCGAACCAGATGAATCATTAAATTCACCATTATATCAAAAAAAGTTGGAGGAAAATACATTTCCAATTGACAAAGTATAAAAATTGCATCCTTTTCCAAAATGTTCAAAGCATTCACATCAATTTCCTTGTTACAAATTGAACTGAAAAAAATAACACAACTTCATTATAGTCTTTCTGACATGAATGGGAAATATTCCACACAATGCAACTGGTAGAATTTTTTGCATCATGACGTGACAATCATGTGATTTCATACCTATCAACTTCAAGTCCTTCAATGAGACAAATTTTTTTACATTAGACGAATAACCTTGAGGAACTTTGGTATCATAAAGACAATGACAGAAGCTAATTTTCTCCCTCTTCGATAATGTATGACAAGCTGGGGGAAGACATGTTTGTCTTCCTTTAGGAGTGGGAGCTAACTCCAAATGTATTACCATTGATAGTAAGTCTAATCTTGCATTCAACCCATCATTAGTATTTCCTTTAATATCTAACAATGTTCCAATCAAAGAATCACAAATATTCTTCTCCATGTGCATGACATCAATATTATGTTTAACTTCATGATATCTCCAATATGGTAGCTCAAAAAAATTGACCTTTTCTTCCAAATATGTCTATCATTACTAGATTTCTGTGTTTTTCCCAATGTCATGTCAAGGTTTTTCACCCTCTCAAAATACAGATCAGGGGATAAAGGTTTTGGAGCAGTATCAAATTCTTGTGAGCCATTGAATGCCTTTTTTAGTCTTCTATAAGGGTGTTCCATAGGCAAAAACTTTCGATGACCCATGTACACTATTTTCCTCCCATGATGAAATTGACAATATGACATCTGTTGTTCGCAAATTGGACATGCTTTATGCCCTTTAACACTATATCCAGACAAATTTCCATATGCTGGGAAGTCATTTATAGTGAACAGAAGCACTGCATGCAGTTGAAAATATTCCATTTTATAAGAATCATACACCCTAATACCATCAGCCCATAATAGTTTCAAATCATCAATCAACGGTGACAAGTAAACATCAATATCATTACCGGGTTTCTTTGGACCAGAGATCATTGTACTCAACATGACATATTTTCGCTTCATACAAACTTCAAGAGAGAGGTTGTAAATTACCAATAAAACAGGCCATGAACTATGTGTGCTACTGAGTGTTCGGTATGGATTCATTCCATCTGTGCACAACCCTAGTATGAGATTTCTAATTTCATTTCCAAATGTAGAATACTGCGTATCAATTTTCTTACATTGTGGACAATCAGCTGGATGACATATTTTTCCATCACATACCTGCTCATCAGCATGCCATCTTAAACTTTTTGCATCATGTGAATTAGCAAATAAACGTTTGAAATGATTAATTATAGGAAGATACCAAAATACCTTTGAAGGGAGCTTTGTAATCTCTACACCAGCCTGTGATTTTTCTTTCACCTTATACCGTGATGTCCCACATTTAGGACACTCTGGAAGAAATTCATATTCCTTCCTATATATAATGCAGTCATTCGGACAGGCATGTATTTTCTTGTATCCCAATCCCGTCGGGCATAATATTTTCTTGGCTTTGTAATGTGAATCTGGAAGATCGTTATCTTTTGGAAGAATGTCTTTCATCAATTGTAGCAGCTCTGTAAAACTTCTGTGACTCCATCCATGTTTCGCCTTCAGGTTAATCAATCTTAACACTGCCGAAAAAACCGTAAAATATATACAACAAGGATATAATGGTTTTTCAGCATCACCATATAGACGCGCAACTGTCAGTTCTATCTCAATTTGTTCTGCTACAATATCGCGAATCATTTCTTCAATTCCATCAGAGTTACCATCTTGCAAATCATCATCATCAGTGACATTCCATCCAGTTTCACCATGCCAAATCCAAGGGCTGTAACTCGGATTAAAACCATGACAAATCAGATGATCTTTTATCTCTCTACTTTTCAACTTCTTCATATTCAAACATTTAAGGCATAAACAGAAAAAAATGTCACTACTTGGAACATTTCGTTTTACAATATCGAAAAAGGCATCAACACCTTACTCAAATTCATTGCTCATTCGATGTGACGTAATCCAACTTTGACTCATTATTACCTATAACAAATATCAACAAAAAATATATTTTTTTATGATAAGACAAATATATGTTTATATGAAAAAAATCATAATTTGAATGTAAAACAATTTAAAATATAAAACAAATCTATGGGTATTTAAAAAACTATGCTTGAATATTTTTTTAAAACAAAATATAGTTAGATATAATAGTTTTAAATTTCATTGAATCAAAGAAAACCATGATGCCTACATAGTTTAATATTGATTGCGGTTTTGATGTTTTAATATATTAGATAAACTACCTATTTAACAAGTTATTAATGGTTTCTGTAGACCCTAAATCCATTTGTAAATATTTTCACCCAATTATAAAAATCAATGGAAGTGTTTTTGGGAGGAATATGTTCAATCATTTGATTTTGATGTCCCATATTCTATAACAAAAGGGAATGTGGATACCAAAGCCTTTAGTTTGGTTTTTTATTCTCAAAGGGTTTGTGATGAAAAAGAAGAGTATAAGTTGATGTATATAATAAATAAAATACAACTATATTTTATTTTTTGTTATGATATAATGAATTCATACCATATCATTTAAGATTTGATCCCACCAAAAGTAACCCTCCTCAGTTCGAAATGAATAAATTTAGATAATTATGCATGAATTCCTCCTTTAATACATCATGGTTTTTTGATTAGCACCGATGATATTTAAACCCAAAACATTAGAGGAAATTATTACTATATATGGTTACATAATAAGATATATGAATAGATGAATCACTAAAAACAAACAATAAATAAAATAATTATTCAAAATACATGTATTGTTGTACATAAACCAAAAAGAAGATTATTAGTACTAATAGTAAAACTAAGAAGAAAAAATAAACTCTATATACTCATGAAAGCTACTCCACAACACTTCCATGATACTAACATCTATAAAAAACTACAAATTGCTTTTAAAAACCAAAAAAATTGTTTATATTTATGTATGGTGGGCATAACATGTATACATAGTAAGATCCTCCCTAAAACATCTCATGAAAATGTTGAGGAAGCACACTAAAGCTCTATGAAAAATGAATCTCAATCATCACCTAAACATGAAAAAATAGTTTCATATACTCACTATGGATCACTCACAAAATAATTCATATAAATAAACCATTTCATATAAAAAATTATATATATATATATTAAAATTAAGGTTCTCGGATACCACTTCTCCACTAGTTTTCCTCTCACAACCCAATGCTAATGTCATGGTCTCACCCCGCCCATAAATCATCCTACACCATGTGAAATTGTATCACTTCCATTAGTGAATCATATGTATCTTAGATTATCTCATCACCATCTTATCAAAATAGTAATGAGGTGCATACTTGGAAACCACTACATCTTGTTTACATTAAATGTACAAAAATCGCAAAACATAATTATAGACTATTCGTGAAAAAAATGAACGAAATAAATTTGTGGAAGGCTTACTTGAGTGTTGAGAGTTGAGATGATAGATCCGAGAGGAGTAAAGAAGATAAAAAATGAAGCCAAAATGAGTTTAACGTCGGTCGATCGACGATCCGATTAGGGTTTACCGTGTGACAGAGACGAGCCAGCGGACTGTCAATCGAAAAACCGTAAATGACAATCCACGGGGCTTTAATTTTTTAAATGTTTTATAATGTCAGTTATTATATAACTGATGTTATAAATTATTTTTTAAATTTATAACGTTGGTTATTTTTAAACCGACGTAAAAAACCTCCAGCGCTTTGGTTTTTTACATTCGTTATTTTATAACTGACATAAAAAACGAGTTATCTACGGGTTGTTTTACATCGGTTTCCAAATAACCGAAGTAAACCCCCCCCCCCCCCCGCGCTTCGGTTTTTTACATCGGTTATTTTATAACCGACATATAAAATGCATAGATATCTCATTTTTTACATCGGTTATCTTATAACTGACGTAAAAAACCAATGCGCAGGGGGGTTTTTTACATCAGTTATTTAATAACCGACGTAAAAAACGAGATATCTATGTGTTTTTTACGTCGGTTATCAAATAACCGACGTAAAACCCCCGCCCGCGCTTTGGTTTTTTACATCGGTTATTTTATAACCGACGTAAAAAACCCGTAGATATATCATTTTTTACGTCGGTTATAAAATAACCGATGTAAATAATCCCTGTGATTTGGTTTTTTACGTCAGTTATAAAATAACCGATGTAAAAAATGCGTTGATATCTCATTTTTTAGGTCGGTTATTTGATAACTGACGTAAAAAACCCCCGTGCTTTGAATTTTAACATCAGTTAATTTATAACAGATGTAAAAACCGAAAAGGCGCGATTTGTAACGTCGGTTATTAATATAACCGACGTTCAAAATCTACTCGCTGCATTTGTTACGTCTGTTATAAAATAATCGACGTAAAAAACCACACTTCACAGATTATCACGTCGGTTATATATAACCGATGTAAAAAATGGTGACGTAAATAACGTTTTCTGCACTAGTGGAAACCCAATTTTGCGTACCGGGTAAGCCATCGAACATAGAAACCCCTTTAATGTAAAATTAATATATAATTTAAAAAATATTAATTAAAATGATAATGTATTATTTATTTATTTCCTTGGGATGTTACATTCTTACATGGCCGAAAAGGGTTGGTTATGATACCTAAAGCATGACACCACATATTGCAGAGGCTACTGACTAGTAGTGGGGGTGTGAATAGTACAGTGGGGAGACTATACCTTGTTGTATGAAGTGTGATACACATATAAACAATTCATAAATAAATATAAATAATTATAGTGAATACATTGTAGAAGATAATATTAAAATACAACTAAATAATCCAATAAATTGATAAGGAATAATGTAATGATGTGCTAAAATATAATTAAATTTCATTAATAGAACAATACAAGAAAAGACCATCTGACTTCAATAAAAGTCTCAAAGTCCCTTATCCCATACCCCACGTCATTCCCATCTCCAAACTCTAGCCCAAAAGCAAACAAGCAGTTAACAACAAGGTCCTTTTCCCTTTTCCTAACCTGCATCCATGAAATCAACTCATGTTCCAAATGGAGGCCCAAATAGGGTGTGAGTATAACATGGTAAGTTGACATCATCATGTCTAAAAAAACTAGTACGATAAAAATTGTATGAAATAAAAGAATAATTATGTGTATAAATTAATTATACAATTAATAAATAATACCATAACCATATTTGACTCTGTGATGGAATGTCTCAGAGAATTTCATAAAACCATGCCAACCATGACCACATAATCAAGGTAAAATAACATTCTTCAGATCCATGATGGAATATATCAATGAATTTCTTTTTAACATGCCGACACCAAGTATATAACCAAGGTAAAATAAACTTGTTCGGTGCCATACCAGAATATCTCTAGGTATGACTTCTGACCATGAAATCCACTACCATATAACCATGGTATTGTGACAAAAATCCAGGTCAAAGGAATATAAGAATTATAACATTCTAGGTAAAATCCATATAAACACCACATCATGGGAATGGACACAGACCGATCTTTATAATCAATACAACATGGTACTTGGATGATCCTTCTCAACATAAGTTTGCAAGTTCCCGGGACGAGCCTGATATATAATAATTATAGCATGAAACACAATCCCTATCATACAACATGGATATCACAATATCACATCACAAATATCAATGGTTTGTTATGTGATTTACCATTCATCATTCACATTACACATTGAATTTAATTAAATAATGATTAAAAATTATATGAATAAGAAATACGCCTAAATTTAGATATTCTATATTAAAAAATCACCCATGGTCACATGTCATGATTAAAATGATTTAATACAATATAAAATTAAATTATATTTTATTTTTTTCTCACCCAATGGGTAGCCATATGCCAAGTCAGAATCCAATTTCAAAAAATGTATTCAAGGAATAATTTCATTCATATATTAAATTGATTTTGGTGCACACCATGTCGGTACTATAACAATATTACATAAACATGATAATAATCAAACTATAGGGTTATGACTTAGACCCCCTACAATTATAATGTGTTCTAAATAAGATTACAATGGCCAATTATGATTAGGAAGAAGGTGGGGATGATTGAAAAGGGGTTCCTAGATTAGAACTTGTCAATACTAACACCCAAAATGAAATCAGACAAAGGATTTCACTATAATGGTTGGATAATCAATGAGAAGAAATAAAAAATATAACCAAAGGAACATACTAGGTATTAAAGATGAATATAGAATGTCTGGAAGGGAGGTTGGAACTTCAAAATCATCTAGATAATTCCCATGGTTCGAGAGGAGAGGTGATGTAGTGAAATAAAATGAATTTCAAATGTATTAAATTATTACAAGTATAGGTTAGAAATTAAAATAGTGTGTAAAGTGGTTTCACATATTGTAATTGTTTTTAATGAGATTCAATGAAAAAGAAAGTCCCTTAGATTTATTTTGTTAAAATGCACAAATAATTACACGACATGTAATCCCTTTACACCACATGTAAATGTTCATCCATTGATTTTTCATCTCATTTTCCTTAAAAAAAAGAAACCCCTTTAAAGACTCTCAAATTACCATGAACACAAGAGACACATAAACCATTAATTCTTAGACTCCCTTAATTTAAACGAGAATAAATCCTCAAATATTTTTTCATTTTCACCAACAAAGGCTCTCCATCTCTAAAAAAGGCTTGGCCACCAAGGCTAAAATGAAAAACTCATAGAGAGACATAATTAAAAAAAGATGAGATCTTACAAATTCTCGCACCTTATAATATCTCATCCTCAAGATCCTCTAAGAATCATCACAAGGTATTAGAAAACAAGATTAGCCACTATGTTTTCATATTAGACTACCTCTCCATGGTCTCCTTCTGAACTCTCACTTGATGCAACTTCACTCAAACCAATGGTATGGACCGACCCCAATGATATTTTTCACTATAATCCAAAACACTTATTAGATGATCCTAAAAGGAAACATCAAAAAAAATATCAATTTATATTATCTATATTACATGGTAAGGGTATAGATGATATCTATATAGTTATGACATGTGAAACACGTTGTTCCGATAACAGTAGGGCTATGAAAGGGATAAATGGTTTTCCGATCAACCAACCCTTGACACTATTTCAAGAGGCCCAAAAAACCTAGGCAATTGATTTATCAATTTTTAGATTTAGTAATGCCCCAATATAGGAAACACCTAAATAAAAACATTATGACCAACCTCAAATTCCATATTTCATCTTTGTTGGTTATCATATGACTTCTACCTACTCTATGAGGCCACCTACTACTATGTGATAAACTAAATATATTTAGAAGTCCCTTACATGGGAATATTACCAAATAGTGCTGGATCATCTAACTCTAGCCAAAAAGAGGATATAAACACAACCTTCTATATAAAGCCTCAAAATGGGCCATTTGGATTGATTCTTAGAATCTATTACTAAATAAAAACTCCAGGAGTTCAATATATTTTTTCAAAGAACCACAAAAATCCAAAATTTAGGCTCATAACATATCCTATAAAACATTAATAGTCTTCCTATATTGATCATCCATATATTTATGATTGAAATTTCTTAAAATAAAAATTGATCCAATGGTTTTCTGAAGTCCATCTCTAAACATGATGAGAAATGTGGATCTCTATCAGAAATGATACTCCATTGAACATCGTACTACTAAACCACCACACAATTGTAAATATTTCCCATATTATAAAAAAATGAAGGCTTCCCTAATATGTATTAAGTGTTCTAATGTAGTTATTCATTCCAAAAACACCCATATAATATCATTATTATGGGTCTTACTAGGTATTCTGGTCATAAAATCCATTGTGACATAATCCCATTTCGACTCAGGAATGGGTAAAGGATGAAAAAACCCAATTGTCCTTTAATTCTTGTCTTTCACCTGCTGAATAGTGAATCATGTCACCATGAATATTTATAGCCCTTATTCATTACTTACCAATAGTACATTATATAGAGATCATGATACATATTTTTTAATCCAGGATGCATGACCCTCTAGAAGCATGAAACTCCCTCATTAGCATCTCATGAGAAACTCATATGAAAAGATAATTAGCCATATAAAAGAATATAATTTCTACTACCAATAGAATATATTGATGTCGTAACCCCACCATATAATATTTACCTCATAACTGAGCCATTTTGATCAAAAATCTTCTCAATCCTAATCTAATCCAAAACATGGGTATAACTGATGTCGAATTCATAGCTACACACCATTGAGATTCCTAAACATCCAAATTCCCACATTCAAAAGGGACATTACATTCCATTCACCATAAGACTCTTATACTGCTTCTTCTTGTGTCATCCAGATCAAAGTGTTAGTAATGAAATTTCACTTTCTTACTCTATAAGACAATTCAACGCCTAAAGACTACAAATAATTGACCCACCTCCTCTATTGATGGTTTAGGTCAGACTGATAAACGATGTACCTACGGCTATTGTGATCTGTGTATAGAAAAAAACACTCACCCATTAGATAGTGTCCCAACATATAAGGTCATGTACCACTCTTTATAACTCTAAATGATGAGTAGGGTAATTCCTCTCATACAGTCTAAGCTTCTTATATCCATAAAAAACAACACGATCCTCCGGCATTGAAATTGCTCTGATTCATACTTCGGATGATTAAAATTACACAATATATTAATTTCACATCATAGGAAGAGATAGGATACGTGATGAGCTCATCTTTTCTACATCTTCAAAAAATATATTTCACAATAATCATACCAAACAATCATTACCCCTTTATTAGTTATCCCAGACATTGGTGCTACCAGACAGGATAAATGATGGATAAAACACCTTTAACAACATGATAATCCTAGAAATATATGAATTTAAAATATATTATTATGATGCTCCATAGATATCATGGGATCAAATCTGTATAGCTCCATTGAAGCTTCTTTCTCTATGATTAAATGGAAAAAATGTGCATTTTATTTATCCAAAACTACTTTTAGATAGCTTGAAAAAAATATGATGCTCTCTCAATGTACTCAGAGTGATATCAAGATGTTTGGAATGATTGTTAGCTAACTCATATTACACTAAGAAATCATTGATGAAAACCACCAAAAATATATCCAATAATAGTTGATGGAATGTATATATTAAGGCCATGAATAATGTAGGAGAATTATTTAACCCAAACATCATCAATAAAAATTCATACTAACCACACCTACTATAAACTGATCAAGATGATCATCAAAGTGTGGGGGAGGATACCAATTATTGACCATCATCTAGTACAACCTCTGATAATCCATACATACACACACATATAAATTATCATTTTTGGTTTAGAGAATTGGTGAACCCCAAGGATATTCTCTAGGCCACATGAAGCCTTCAGATTCAAGATATTTGAGTACAAATTTAATCTTCCTATGATCTACAGGTCCCATTAAGATAAGAGAGATAGAAACCAGCTCTAATCCTGACACCAACTCGATTGTGAACTTGACCTCTCTATCAAGGTGGTAATCCACTGAACTCTTCATGGAAACAATTTTATAATGGTCTACCACTGGTGTAAATGAGTCATAATGCATTCCACCATTATCGTGTAAAAGACCAGTGATTTGAGCCACGAGGCCATCAAATCTTCACTGAATTGGTCCCACCTGACTATCTTGAATATCCCACCAACCCTAGGGAGAATAACTACATAATTATAGAGATATGAAGTAAAATCTCTTATTTTAATAGTCGATATTTGCATGATATAGAACTAACATATCAATACCAATAATAAAGTCTAAGCCTATCATTTTCAGTATAAAGGGTTCCCAAAAGAAATGGTAACCACCATTATATTGAGAACACACCTTGAAACATTAGATATTATCTTAACGCATACCCAATAGCGTGTCAATGGTTAAAACACCAATAATGATTTCCAAATCCAATCCCAAAATATTTTTAAAAAGAGCGGATAGAAAATAATGAAATGATTCTATATCAAACAAAATAAAAAATAGGGTAGGTGTTAAATGAATCATAGCTCTTATGGTAGAGAGTTCTATATCCTCATTAAGAGGAGTGGTCAGCATAATGTAAAACTGACTTGTTCCTCTTCCCTAGGCTCTCGTATGACCAACCTAATCTACTTCCCTTTATTGGTACTATTCCTTATGAACTGGTGTTCTATGCCCCCTACATCATTCTAAATGGCATGTGGAACTCTAGCTACCAACCTACGGCAGGTTAGCTCAGGCCCTTCCGGATTTTGGGGCTTGTCCAGATCTTTTACAACTTTGCTTCTATTAAAAGTTCCCAAAAAACCACTAAAGATATCCCAGTCTGCCACATATATGACAATCTATTTTAGGGTAAGTGTTGGAACCATGGATTTTCATATCTAATAATGGAATCTAGTTTTTTTTGTTTTCAATATACAGTGGTTTGATTAGAGAGTTTTCAAAGAAAGTTTTCTTGTGGTATAAGATAAGAAAAGTGTTGAAGGTGTAATTATTTTCAAATGTATTCTAAAGTTTTGGGTCCAAAAAATGGATAATGGGGAAAGCTATTTTCACGACATGTAATTTTTTCACTAGAATGATGGTGAATAGAAATATTTCATGAAATAGGAGTTGCAAGATCAACTCTTCAAAATATGGAAAAGGATGGAATCACACAAATGATGTATTTCTATGAGAAAGATAGTTTTTACGACATGATGTGTTACATGGAAAGTAGAATGTAAAATAGAATCTTATCTGACAAATACAATGGAAAAACAGATTTATACATGAGTGAATTTTTATGATATACACATAAAATATGGTAATGGAATTATTTTTGAGTAAAATATAGAATGATTCAAAAGGATCTGATGTTTGAAATATGACATAAACTTCAGGATTATTTTTATGGGGTTTGGATTTCAAGGAACTTTCATGAAGGGCCATCAAAATATATAAATATGTGGCTACAACCATTTATGGCTTAAAATGTTTTAAAACAAATATTCTGTGTCTCTACTGTGTAAATGACTTTCACATAGAAGAAATGTGCAAAGTAAATCTTATGTGGTGACTGATCTTTGGTTCTATCTAGACCAAGTGAATTTCATGGCGATGTTTCATGAAAGATAAGTGTTGTAAAAAATACATCTTGCTCGAAAATCCCAAAACATGCACATAAGAAAATGTGTTACACCCAAGTGTTGTGATTAGGCTCTATCTAGTTTTGAGTATACAATTTTTCTATCAATGCTTTCAAGTGCATCAATTGAGGAATTCGATGTAATAAGAGTCCGGTGATAGCTACTGAAAAAGACGTAAATGCCAATATACCGATGTTACCTTCAATTCATTCAACTAAGTAAGAATTCCCTCAAAGTAGTGAGATAGGATGAGTCAACAGAAGTGTTCCAAGGGAAACAATGTTCTATCTATAAAATATTATAAAGGTAGTGTTCATAGGCACATAATGAGTGTTCTAAACTCTTAAATTCCCCAACTAGTGAAGATTAGTAATAATGGACTAGTCTATCCCACGATCATGATGTTGTACGTTTTGGGCCTAGCCTATATAGTTTTTCTTTAATTGGTATCTAGCCCTCAGAAATTCCATAGGAAAAGGCCTCATGAAGGTATAGGTATCAACAAAAACTTATAATGTGGTGCTTTATGATTCTCCTCCTTCGATGTTGGATTTCAATAATACACCCCCTTAGAAGGGCCCAACATCCTCACTGTCACAATAAATTGACAATGGATTAAATAACATTTTTGATAGCCCAGTCCATCCAATGATCATGATATTTTCTTCTTTGGTCCTAGCCCACAATATTTTGCATTCCAAGGTCTCTGGACTTAATAATTCGCAAGGAAAAGGCCTCATGGTAGAAGTGGTAGCCATAATAATATATAAAGGGGTTCTTCTTGATCCTCCTCCTTTGATGTGGTATTTCCATAAGGAGGAGAAAGAAACACCCCTTTATAAATGTGGTATAGATACCTCTCCCATCATGATGCATTTTCCTAGGGTTTTCTTAATGGTCGTATCCCAGGGATGGAAATACAATGTGGTCCAGGCCCAAATCGTACAATATCATGATCATGGGATGAATTGAGCCATTACAAATGGTATCATATCTTGTGTCCACTTGATATGTCTGTGAGAACACTCGGGCCCTTTTAGGGGGTGGATAATGGAAATCCCACAATGAAGGAGTAGAAGCACAAAACACCCACTTATAAAGGTGGTGTGGATATCTATACCCTCATGAGGCCTTTTCCTGGGGGATAAATGAGGGACAGAGCCTAGGGAAAGAAATCCCATATAGTCTTTTCCCAAAGTGGAAAATATCATGGATGGACCAGGCCATTACATTAGTGGATTATGGTATAATCAACAACTAGTAGTGTATTCTCCATAAACTATCCCTTTATATAGAACCATGTAAAAACTATTTTTCTATCTATTTTGAAGTGATTTTTTGTTTTCTATAGGTGTCCATTAGACATGTTTAACTAGTTCCTAAAAATGTGGGTGAAGTATCCATCACTTTAGAAGAATATGTCAGCCCCCAGATTCATGAATCCACTTTTAGGGTGTTCTAGGGTCTTTCAAGGTGTATTCGAGCCAACATATTCCTGGATTTAAATCTATCATCTATTATTTTCATGGAGAATTCAATAAATGTTAGGGGTCCTCACCTTTGTTGAAAGAATCTTCTAGATGTGGAAGAACATAATGAGATCTTATATAAGATCTCTTATAATGGATGTTATTTTTTCCCCTACACAAGGGATACATGTAGATGATGCAAAAAAGCTGTCAATAACTGATATATATAGGAAAATGATTGATGTAGATGAAAAAGCATATAATTACATTAAAACACCTTCCTATGATCAAATATATCTAAAATTTAGGAGTTTTAATTTAGATAAGACTTTGTTGAAAAAACTATAGAATATATAAAAAGGGGATAAAAAATTAAAGGAGTCAAAACTCCATGATTTTCATAATTGGTTTGATGATCGGAAGATGCATCATAATAAAAAATAAAAATAACATTTTTATTTGAGTTACTAATGTTTATGGAACTATCTAAGGACTTGGTGAATAAATTAAAGATATTAAAATCATGAAAGAAATTTTAAGAATACATCCACCGCTCTGTAGTCCAAAAGTGTTAGCCCTTGTAGAAAGACATATATCTCAACTTTCAATTGATGATATTCTATTAAGTTTAGAATATTATGAAATGAGAGTCAAATATAAAGATGAAATGACTCGAGTAATCAAGGATATAACTTTCAAATACATGGAAAATATTATGTTTTCTATAGATTTAGTTAATGAATATAATGAGGACGGTGAAATTATTTCTCATTTTTCCAATAAATTCATGAGAGGAAAAAAGAGATTTGAGGGAAAAATTCTTATGTCCTATTTTAAAAGTGATAGATTTGGGAACATTGCAATTGGTGCTCAAGGAAGTCTGATGATGAGTAATGTGAAGCTAGAAGCTTTCAGAAACCTCATAAAAGGTTTTCCCAAAATGGAGACTTCAAATATGGGAAGAAATTATAGAGATAATTTTTATAGTAAAGAAGAATATGGTAATAATATATTTTTTGATTATAAAGAACCAAATTTTAAATATCGATCCCAAGCATCCATGATGGTTATAATTTGAAAGTCAGAACCAGAAAAAGATAAATCTATAGATAGTCTATTAATTTCTAATACTGATCATAACTTGGAACTTGAGGATTATTGATGTAATTCATCATTGAGTCTAGGAAAATTTTACATTTTAAAACATAATTACTACCTAGTACCATGGTATAATAGGGTAGAACCATAGAGAAGGACTAATTTTGTGATTAAGAGACCAAAAAAAGACAAAAAATGGAACAAAAAACAATGTAACAAACAAGATTAGTTGATGATGGTGGGGAAATTATGAAATCACTAATGAATAATGTGTCTGAGAGATGTCGTTAATGTGCACAACTCTGCATGACAAGCATAAAATAAGGAAGGCAAACAATCACTTAAAATACATTTGGACAAACAATATGATGGATATAGGGAAATTGACTACCGAATTCATGAAAATTTCCCTTGTCCATGCACATAAATCCAAATTTATGGATCCGACTGAAAGTAGATAAAAAATTTGTTGTCTGTTAAACCTGTTAATAAACAGTACCTATCATTTCTTCATTGTATAAATCATTCGATAAAATAATGAGTAAAACAAGAATCCACTGAGTTCAAATTTATATTTAAACTCAGTGAGTGTTTATCTCTTGAACTTAATTCACTCTTTAATTGAATGATCAAAGTTTATATTGTTCTAAATTAAATGCAATGAAATTCAGTTTCCATTGATAATTAATGTTTTGAAAATAATAATTACTTGAAGAGTGAGAGAGAGATAATTGGCAGAAAAACAAGTTAACAAATAGAGGGAAGATTAGATTTAACTAATGACTCTATTCCCCCAAGGGAAATTAGATTAACATAATTATAAAAATAATCATATTAATAGGTATATAAAATGAGGTCATGTTGTATAATTTTTTCATAAAAATGGACTAATAAGAAAAATGAGTCACTCTCGTAACTTGATCTCCAGGTAATCAAATGCTCTAATCTTGGTACACTGCTTGCTATCAAATGGTTAATGGAGTGGTTTTCACCAGATCTCCCACCCTAGGAATCGAGAAGTGGACTCATGCTGGTGATTTGATGTTCTGCTCTTTCTCCCAAAAGTCTTGTTGAGGAAGTGGTCGTTCTCATCTGGGTAGTTATTTTCTCCTATTTGTTACTCTCTTACCTCTCAAATGTGTAGGATATGGATGGGGAAAAATAATTTACCCACTCTTTTTCTTCTAAAGTCATCCCAATTATTATAATACTTCTCCATTCACCACTACTAATTGATTCCCTGGCATTAACATGTCACACTAACCACACATCTTCCTCCTCAACTATCACTAAAGTAAAATCCTCTAAACTAAAGTTGTGAGCTCCTGCTATGAAGCCTGACCCTCAATTCCTACACATTGATGCATATAGAAAATGTGGAAAATAAATAAATAGAACACTTAATTTAATTAAATTGGTATTAGAACTATACAAATATATAAGTATATCAATAAATATTTTAATAATTAATTATATATTATAAAAATTTCAATATTAATAAAGGAAAGATAATATTAAAATACTTATATATTCCGATCAAAATTTTTTGTTAAATAAAAAAATTATGTATAAACAAGAATAATAAAAATTACTTAAATACATACAATAATTACAAAAGAATATATATATATATACTATTATATTTAGTATATTATTTTTATTATTATAAATATATAATTCAAAATTATGTAAAAAATGATTATTATTGTTAATATTTAAAAAATATATTAGAAAAAAATTTAATTAAAAAATTATTATTAAATATATGAATTCAGTTAATATAAATAATAATAATAATAAATAATAATAATAATAATAATAATATATTTATATATTATATATAAAAAATGAATAGAAGGGGGGGGGGGGGTTGGTTCGGTCAAGGCGACAGAGGTAGGGAAATAGGGGAGATTTGGTGAGGGAGATGGGGGATCACTAGTTCACCAGTAGAAACCAAAGAAACCCAGCTATGTGGGGTGAAAACACTAAAGGTGAGGCATCGTTCATGTCAGTTGGGGTTTGAGAAGTGTGGTTTGGGGGCATGGAGGGTGGATGGAATGGTTCTAGGTGGTTTCAGAACCAGTTTCAGTGACATTGTAGCTTCAAATTTTTGGGCGGTGATAGAGGAGGTTCAGATTCAATGTACTTAGTGTCCATAATTATTTAGAGTAATAGATTTTGTAGTATTAAAAGGAATTTGAGATTCATCTATGATGTGTTTTTAATTTTTTTTACAGATTTTCGAATTGAATCTTCTTCTATCATTGTAATTTTCCTTTTTTGGATGAATGAAGTTTTTATGTGTGGATTTCTAGTTTTGGAATAGTGGTGGAATCAATCTTTTCTTATGATACTGATGTTCATAAATTTGTTCTACTATCGGTGAAATGGAGGTGCGACCAGGGGGTGGGGGTGTTGGCAATGAGTCGGATGTGGAACCACTAATAGATGAGGCTAATTGTTTGAGGGTGAGGAAATGCCAAGAATATTTGATAGTGGGAGGTCAGTGGAACCACTAGGAAGACCTGCATGGTGTGTGGTTATAGCGGAAGGAGGCTGAAGAAGTGGTAGAATATTGGGAACTTCCAGTAGAGGGCTGGTGGTATGTGGAAGTGGAACTACCAGTAGAGGTCTAGTGGTGTGTGGAATTTCAGCCACTAGAGTATCTGGTGGTGTGATAGGAGAAGCTAGTAGTGCCACTATGATTGAAAATTTCAAAAAAGGTGTAAGAACCGCTAGCTGGGCTAGATGTATAAAAGACCAGTGGTATGTTCCTACAACATAGAAAAAATTAACAAAAAAATGTTATAAAAATAAAAAAAAATCAATTAAAATTAATGAAAAATATAATTGATCAAAAATGAAATTAAAAAATATAATTATATTTAAGAAAATAATTTATGTGAAAATTGATTCTAGAAATTAATTGAAATATAAAAATAGAAATTATTAACAATAAATAATAATAACAATTCAGTGTGATTAATTTAATTAAAAATTCAAGTAATTAATGAAATTATGAAATGAAATAATTTAATTAAAATTTTGATTTTAAATAATTTAATTATTGAGTTAAATTATTAAAATTAATTTAATTATTTAGATAATCAATGATAAATGATATAATTTTTTTATTTATAGATGAATAAATTAAATTAAATTAAATAGTTATTTAAATTAATAATAGAATTTTAATAATGAAAGAATTAAAGGAATGAAAAATTAAAATTTAAAGAATGGATATCATAGATAAACAATGAATTGAATTTTAAAATAATTAAAAATAATGCAAAAAATAAAATTCACAACTGAAAGAAATTATTTTTTTAAAAAATTATGTAGAAAATTTATAAAAAATGATAAATATTAATTAAAATACATATTTTGACATTTAAAATACAATAAAAACAATAAAATCTGTGAAAAATGTATTAAAAATTAGCCACATCAAACTCCCCCATACTTAAATCTCTTTTTGTCCGCAAAGATATGCATGCTTTTGATTTTTTAGAAACAGAAGGAATGATTTGACAATCAATTGAAGATGTGAATGTACAGACTTTAATAACTAAGGCATATAATCTAGAATCATACTTTTCAATCAAAATTTTCACAAAAGTTGTCGTAACCAATTTTATAAACACACGGGAAATCAAAGGCATCCCAAACTCATCCACTGTCATGAATAGCATTCCTCCAATATGAAATCCCAAACTAACCTACTTAAATTCCAAACCAGTTCCAATTCAAGATGTAATGATATGTTATGTTAAAGTAAATTATATCCTCCACCAATGGAACTTCCCATAATCACTTTATATTTGGTTCTAAAAATTAATGTTCCATTATTTCCTCACTTCATTGTTTCTACTCAAATGTTTTTTAATTAAGTAAATTGTTCCGTTCTTTATTTGGGTTCAAAATTCAAGTCACCTAAAAGAGTTTATTTTTGATTGGGAACATTTTTGTAAATTTTCCCAGCTACATTTTTTGTGCAGATCATGGTTCATAACACACCCATTGCACCTTGTCTTATAGACTCGCCATGGGATCATATTTTTTTATTTTACTCTTGTTTCAAAAGACTTAAAAATTAGAAATTTAATTAAATTCTTAAAGTGATTATATATTTTTTTATAAAATTGGTTCTCCTTGGTTCTGGTGAAATTTTCTTGTTACCTAAGGAAATAATCCAAATACCATAAAAAATATTCTATCACACTACCTTCCTTAGTTCCTAAATAGAATATACAAAAAGATAGTGAACAACTCCACTTAATAATCAGTCATCCAAACAATATTTAGACTATGTGAAACTATGAATATCTAATCAGTATTAATACACTTGGTAGGACAAAATTAAACTTCCAACTAGACCCAAATGACCCTCAGGTGATGAATAAATTTAAATATTTTGAGTTTCTTGGAAATCTTTTGAAAAATATTTGACCATTTTTTTAGAAAAATGAAGAGGGATTTTGATGTGACTAGAATGAACTCTCTTCACCACACATAAAACTAAAAAATTTCCACAATGTTGATTCTCATGGTATGAGATAGAAAAAAAATGTTTTGAAATAGAGATTGATGGGATGATAGGGATGTTCTGAAAAAAATTCGCCACACTGAAAAGAAAATTAATTAACAAAAACTAATATACAAAACAAAGGGCACCGACGACCAACTGTAAAAAAGTTATATTATTTAAAGTTAAATTAGTAACATGGAATTCAATTTAAAAAACAATGATAGTATCAATGTGAGTGTGGTGGGTGTAAGTACGTTTAAAAATGGAATTTATCCAAATGTTCAACTAACAAGATTTTAATAAACTATCACCCAAGAAGAAAAATAGAATTTCACCACATTTTAAATGAAATCAAGGGGAATCTACCACACATAATTCCTAGAAAAATTCTGTAAAAAATTGGTCATGAAATAAAAAAATGAGAAATAAGGACAACAATTCCCTATCTATGAGATTTGAACATTAATTTTCATTGAAAATATCGTCTTCTTCAGCACTTAGTAAATTTTTTCTACTAAATTATCTTCATTTTCTACAAGTTTAGAAAAATTAGAATAAGATTTTTTAATTTAATGTTAAGAAAAATTTAATCAAGGAATTGAGTGGAAGAAGTTTTATCAATATGAAACAATGGATTTTTCCCTTGGTTTCCCTTTTTGGAATTTATAGAAGTAATAACCCTCTCAAGCAGTATCAAGTCATGAGACACCATTATCTAATAAAATATCAAACAAGAGATTCAAGCAGCAAGAGTTAACTTTATTAGAAAACATAAACAAATAGAAAACAATATAAAGGCGATGGGTTAGTTACCATGAAACAATGAGTTTAAAGAACACAATTAGAATATAAATAGATCCATTCTTTCAGTAGATATATATCTCCCATGACATTTGGATTACCTTCAAAGAAATGTTTTATCATTTTTTAATTTAATAAAAATGGTCTATTTTATTCTCCAACTAGCTGCAAAACTCCATTGACAAGAACTATCAGAATGGTAAAGGGTCCAAACACTATGGTCTTCAACAATCCAAGAAAAAAGTTTAATTCTATAATTAATAATTAGGACCCTCCTACCAACATTAAAATCCATTTCTGAATGATTTAATCAAGAAAAGTATTTGTTCTCTCTTTGTAAATTTCTACATCATTATAAGACACCCTACATAACTTCACCAACTCAGTTAGCTATAACAGCCTTCTCTCACCAGTTGACTTGATATAATTTTTAGGGCCTTCACTACCCAATAAATTTATTCTAAAATTATATAAGGAGATGAAAATATTTCCCAAAATGTATCTTATTGGGAGATATCCATATATATGTCTTTTAAGTAGTTTTTTATGCTCAAAGCGGCTCATTTAGCATCACTAATCAATATTTCTTATAGGTAGAAACTGTATTATTCAATATTTGAATAAGATCCCTATTAGAAACATTTGCCTACTCACTGGATTGTGGGTGGTAGGTGGTACCTATACTATCTGAGAATCAACACCTCACAATCAAACTCTTGAAATTTTAATTTTTGAAGCGAGTAACATTGTTGATTTATGAAATCTCTAAGCACACCAACCCTGAAAAAAAATATTTTTCTTGATAAAATATATCACACAAATAGAAGAACAGTTGGTTAAAGCTACAACCTTAACCAAATTGGACACATAGTAAAAAAAACCATAATGTACTAATTCCAATAAGTGGATGGGAATAGACCCAAGAATTAAATTCCCCAATCATAAAAAACTTCTACCTCTATATTTTTTTGAGTCCGTTCCTACATTTTTTCAACACTACCTAGAATCTGACACTTGTCATAGCCTATGACTAAACTCCTAGCATCATTGATGAAAGTTATCGAGTAGATACCAACTTTTAGAACCTTTTGATTAGTCCTCTATACATCATGGTTTCCACTCCAAGGTGATTAATTTCAACACTCATGTATGGTAAACATTTCATCTTGAGCCAAAAATCTTCTCAAAATACCATCAGCACACCTCCTAATGAGAATAGGGTCATACCTAATAACATATTTATATGCATAAATGAACCTATTTCTTTGGTTGTGGAGTACGCCCTTGGTAATGAAACAAAATTCCAGAAAAATGGAAAAGCCTGAAATCGAAGAAGACTATTGCAAAGAAACAAAAATCTACTGTTCACCAAGGAATAGATTATTTATCCCTCTTGGCCCTTCAATTTGGGTTTCCGGTAGCCTAAACACGTGGTCTGCCACTATATTTTCTCCTTCTAATCCATGATTACCATATTAAATTTCAGCAACTGCAAGTTCCACCTTATTGGCCTAGGTTTATAATCCTTCATGTCCAACAAGTACTTAAGGAATTTATAATCAGTGAAAATGATAACTCTTGACCCTATAAAGTATTTTCTGAAATTTTCTATGGAAGAAAACATAGTGTCTAAATTCTTTTCATTTGTGGAATAGTTATTTTGGGTATCATCTAGTAGATTGACAATATAATAAACGACATGAAACTTTTTATACATCATTTTTTACAAAATAACACCTATTTTGAGGTCACTAGGATCACTGATTACCTCAAATACGATCCTCCAGTATGGGGAAGTGATTGCATGTGAGGTGGTAAACTTAACCTTAAGAAGATTAAATTAATCCAAGTATTTCACATAAATAAATGGTGTTTCATTAACCAGTATTGGGAAAAGAGTCATAGTGATCATAGAAATTTTTTTAATGAACCTCTTGTAGAACCCAACATAGCCCAAAAAACTTCTGATCCAATTGAATTGTCTTGGTGGGGTAAACATTTAGATGACCTCAACCTTGGCATTATCCACCTCCAACCCCTTCTTAAAAACCTCTTAGCACAACACAATGCCCTTAGTTTCCATGAATTGGAACATTCCCCAATTTATGTCCAGATTTGTCTCTTAGAACCACTCTAAGAAAAGATCCAAATTATCTATAAATTTATCAAAATGTCAACCCACTATTGAAAAATATTCTAGAAAAATATCAACTATCCTATAAATTATATCAGAGAAAATGGTCATCATGCATCTCTAATAAGTGGATGGTGAACTAAACAATCCAAAGGGCATCCTCTTATAGGAAAATATCCCAAATTAACATGTGAAGGTTGTTTTATCTTGATCTTTATGTGAAATAGAAATCTATTTCTAACCAAAGTAACCATCAAGAATGATTAAAAAATCATTTCCCTCAGGCCACTCAAAAATTTGTTCAAAAAATGGCAGGATAAAGTAGTCCATTATTATGGAATCAATGACTTTTATATAATCTATATAGAACATCTATTTATTCACAACACTTGTTTGTATTTTTTCATTCTTATAATTTGTGACCAATGTCACTCCACTCTTTTTAGGGACAAAATAAACATGAATTACCCATGGGATTTCAGAATTGGGAAATAAGATTACATCATCCAGCCACCTGATAACTTCTTCTCTCACTAGTTACTTTATTTTATGATTGAGTTTCCTTTGGGCCTCAACTCTTAGATTATAATCAGGTTCCATGTAAATTTTTTTCATGTGGAAGACTGGACTTATCATATTTATGTCGACAATTTTCCATCCAATAGTAGACAAGAATTTACTCAAAAAACATAGAAGGTTTTCCTCTTGGATTACCGATACATTGTATGAAAAGATTACAGGTAGTTCATAACTCTTCTTTAAAAATTAATATTTTATATGGTCAAGGAGGGATTTGAGTTCAAGAATGGGTGTTGATTGTCACGAGGGAAGACAAATGGGTGTGGTTGAACCAAGTTCTTCATACTACCTCTTAAAGAAGGATGTATATATGGATTCCTCATCATCACAAGAAATTTGAGAAATATTTTCCTTACACTTATTCTCTTATATTAGGGATATAATTTTCCCCATATAAAAGTAATATCTGTGTCACAAAAAATCTCCCTAAAACTCTTCTATAGGTTATATCTTCTTACTAGAACTAATCCCCATGCATGTTGATGTTGGGATATTATGTTTAATCATGATATCTTATTTCATCCTCAAGAACTCCTCTTCCTTATCATCAAAAGAAAAATCATCTATTAACATCTCATCCTTAGAAAAGATTGGGTGGGTGTTTTCTTTGTTTTTCTTAAAGTCATTGAATTTTTCTTCTTGTTAACCCTTGTTGAAAACCAATTTTTACTTTAAAAAATATATCATATCTCCCCATGGGGCCAGGAAGATCCTAACTAAGATGATAGGTACCTCATAGTTACACTCCATATCAAGAATAAAAAAATTATCAATCAAGAAGAGTTTTCCTACCCCCACTTGAAAATTAGTAATCATACCCATTGGTGAGTAATGGATGTATCATTATGTTTCAAGAACAGTATTAGTGGGATAGGTAACTCATAATTTAATGTTTTTAAAGAGTGATATAGGGATTATATTTATGATTACTCCCAAATAAAACAAGTATTTAAACTTACCAACTTTATCCCCAAAGTTGTAGGGGACAAAAAATCTTTTAGGGTCCTGAAGCTTAGGAGGAATCCTATTTTGCGACACTTTACTACATTCGTATATTAGTCTATAGGTGGAAAACTATTTCAGGGTATTTTTGTTTGAGTATATTTTCTTGATTGATTTTAAGTTGGATATAATTTGAATCAATGATTCTATGAAAGAAATATCAATGATAACCTATTTTAAAAATTTTAGTATCTCTAAATAATGAGTTGGGTTTTTTACTCGTCGTGGGTGGGATTATAGGGGATATTTTTCTCACAATTGGGGTAACCCTACATTATCCTTTTCAATATTATATTTCAGATTTTTTTCTTCGTTTTTAGGTTTTTTAACTTGTGGTTTTTATTTGGAACAACAGGAACCATGGGGTTTCTACTGCTATTGTCAAGATTTATAGATTTATAATCTTGTTGATTTTAGTTTACATATTCATCCAATTAATTTCTTTAGTATATTGGGGAACTTTATTAGGATCATTATGGGTTTTGAGAGAACTTCTGGTGTCACATCCATGGAATTTTCCATACGATTGTCTTTAGTGGTTCTAAGCATCTTAGCTTTGTATCTTCTACCCACATCCCATTCCAACTTCCCCATTTTAATTTCTTTATTTTTTATTCTTGAATCCAATTTAACTCTATGAAAATCATTTTTGGTCTTCCATTCATCTAATATTACTATCATCTGTTGAATCATTTCTATCACCTCACCTTTTGAATTCGATGATTTAGCCTTGGGTTGGGGTTGGGGTTGGAATTGTTGCCTTGGAGGCTACTAGAAACTAGGAGGCGAAGCAGGTTGAAGGACTCCCTACACCCTGCACAGGTTGGAGGACTACCTACTCCCTCCACGATAAGTTCAAGTGGTTCATACAGCCCAAATTATATGTTTTTGAGAAATGATATTCCCTATACTACATCTAAGGACCATAGCTAAAACAACTGGAAATTTCAGGAGCTTGGAAAGGCATGTCAAAATTTGTAATGAAAGTTTGGGAGTAACCATTCATGAAAAAGTGATGTTATTTCTCCCTAAGGGTGGTGTGGGTGTTTTCATTGAAAAACCTAGTAGCTTGGTATTCATATTGATTGGTAGGGGTGAATTAATTCATAATAATGGTTCTTATTCTATGGAACTTGTTATTTGATTTTGGTGCCAATGTATTGAAAATTTGTTTGAGCTCCTCTGCAGTTCTATCACTAAAGTCCTATCCAACAGATTTATCCACCAAGGTTTGGTGGTAATGGGTGAGGCTATTATAGAATGTTTTCTTGAGGAACAGGGGGGTTCATTGGTGATTTGTACAAAGATTATGTAATCCTCTAAACCTATAAAAGGATTTATAAAACAGATCCCCCTTTTATTGTATTAATATATTGATCTTATGCCTAATTTCAAATGTCAATATCCTAAGATTTAATTTGATTTTGAACGCATTGTATACTTTATCCCATGTGATAAATAGTTACCCTTTTAATTGTTGGAACCATTTTGTGGAAGTTCCCTTAAGAAAGAATGGGAAATCTCCCAACTTTATCTCTTCCTCACTAAGTCCCCTAAGTGGAAGCCACCAGACACTAGAATAGATACTCATAATGTATTCAAGAGAGTATTCACTAGGCATGCCATTGATGGTTTGTAACTAATAATACATAGGTTTTTTATCTCATAATATTGGGACCTAGTTGAGATCCCAATAAAGGATATGTTCCTATAGATAAAAGTTAGAATGAATAATATCAAACTATGTCTCTCAACAATCCCATTTCAAGGATGATTGAATGTTTTAGGTTGGAGCATGGTTTGGACTTCATTTATCTTATCTTCCATTTTAATTTCCTTTTTATTCTTTTTTAGTTCTCTAAGGTGCTTCTTGATTGCATGAACTATAGTATATATGTCCTCAGATGTTTACCTAGTGTCCCTACAATAGGGTCACTATTTTCTGGAATTACTTTATAAATTTTTAACTATTTTATTTGTTTCTGTATTTATATTTTTTTTTGAATTTCTACTTTTTCAAAGTTTTTTTTATTTTTATTTTCATGTATTTTATGTTTGTTTATTTTTTTTGTTTTTTTTGTTTTGTTATTTTTTGAGAAGTATTTGCACGTGCCCTCCCCAGCAACGATGCCAAAATATGATGTCATGCGTTATTTCATGTGAGAAAATTTAAATTTATAAAACCTTATTTACTAACTAGTGAACTGGTAATATTTTTTTTGAAGAAAAGGAAATTACTAATTTTATGTTCAAGTGAAAAACAGAAAAAATGAACAAAAAAATTTACAAACAAGAACAGTGGATGATGGTGGTGAAATTGTGAAATAACCAAATGAAGAAAGTGCGTGAGAGTTATGGTGAATGTGAAAAACCAAGAAATACAAGGAGATAATAAGGAAGAAAGACAAGAAGTGATAAGAAGTTTAAACAGTCAATATGATGGATAGTGGGAAATCAGCTACTAGTTTCATTATGATTTACTTGGTTCATTCACTTAAATTGAAATATCTTGATCTGATTGAATGTATTTTTCCAAATTTGTCTTCTGGTAAACTTGTGACTAAATAATCCTTATAGTTTTAAATTTTAGAGGTCACCACATTAACTAATGTGTAAAAATAGAAGTTATTCAGTTCAAATTATCATTTGAACTCAGTGAGTCTCTCTCTCTTTAGCTTGATTCACTTTTTATCCGAATCCTAAAATTGAAAATGGCTTGAAATTAAATCCAATCAAACTAATCTTCCACTAATATATAATGTTTTGAAAAGAATGAATATTTTAAGACAGACAGAGATATAGAGAGTTATAATAAGTAGAAAAATAAGTACATAAATAGAGGGAAGATTAGATTTAATAGATCATCTTATTCACTTAACAGAAATTAGCTTAGCGTTGTAATTAAATCATGAATATTAACATATATAAAAAAAATAAGGACATGATATAGAAAATTTTTATATAAAAAAAGTAACATGAAATAGGATTTTCTATCCTAGATTGATCTCCAGGTGCTCTAATGCTATGATCTTAGTGTTCTGCTTGTTCCCTCATAGTGAATGGGATGGTGATCACTAGGTCACTTGCCCTAGGAATCTAGAAGTGGACTGGTGATGGTGATTTGATGTTATCCTCTCGCTCCTTGAATTCAACTCAAGGAAGTGGTGATTCTCTGTAGGGTTTTGATATTACCTTATTTATTACTATCTTGCCTAAAAAATGTGTAGGAGATGGATGATGAACAATCATTTCCCTTCTACGCTACTTCTAGAGAGATCCTGATTCTTCAAATTCTTATCGTTTCACTACTCCCAATTGATTAATTGGACTCTACATGGAACATTGATGATACATATTCATCCTGAACCAACACATAAATAAGATCCTTTTAAGAGAAGTTGGGAGCTCCCACCATGCTCCAATATCCACTGCTCCTACACATTGATGCAAGTAGCAAATTAGAAAAAATAAAACACTTAATTTAATTAAATTTGTATTGGAATTTAACATGAATATAAATAAATCAATATATATTTTAATATTAAAATATATAATTTAAATATTATAATATTCACAATGAAAATACAATATTAAAATATTTATATATACCAATCAAAATTGTTAGATAAATATTAAAATTATATATAAACATGAATAGTAATAGTTATTTTAATATATATGTTTTCCTAGAAACATTAGTTCTAGTTAAGAATCATTATTTCTAAACGATTTACAATAATTTTTTATGGAACCAGAAACACACAATAGTTTTATATCCAAAGGGACATACTTTCCAAAGGTAGGCACTCGTTAAGGATTTTGATCCAAGATGCTTATGAAATCACATTGGTCAAAAGTATAGGAGGTCAAGATCATCACACCATGGAAATTTGCAATCAATTATTATAATGTATGAAAATTAGAATCTTCCTTATATATTTGAGGTTCTTCATCAATAGATATATATATATATTTATGAATTTGAGTTTATCCATCAATGGTATCCTCTGATATACTACTTATAGATTCTTTTTTCATTATTACAAAAATGGTGGCTTTAGAAAACTTAGTGGGGTGCATTGGAATTTATAATCATCCAGAGAGAAAAAATTCACTCTAGAATTTATTATCTTTCAAGGAGATGAAAATTCAGTCTGGAATTTATGGACATCTAGGTATACAGGTGTTACTATAGAGTTTATTGTCATCTAGGGAGATTAATGTTGTTTTGAAGTTGTGACCAAACCCGTAGACTAGATTCCTACATATCCTTTTGAAATGAATTATAACCCACATAGTTTTGTGATGATTAATGTGACACGTCATTCCTTTTATGGTTAGGTGAAAAGGACCGAACAATGCAGTTTAAAATCATGTGGAATGTACATCTAAGTGGAAGGTGCCTAGTAAATGATTGGTATGAGACTTATGTCGAATCATCTCACGGAACTTGGAAGGGATATGAGAATCCATGTTGAATTAGACCATGATGGGAAAGTGTCCTAGAGAGTACAAGGTTGATTTGGGGGTATTGGGTTTGAACCTCAGGGAGGCTAACTACATTTCATATTTGGATGCGAGTCAAAGCCCACATAGTTTGGTGAGTCTAGTAGGGGATTATGAACCTTTGAGAGAAATAGGTTGGGGATTAATTCTATGGAGGATTCCCATGTAATAAGTTCCATAAAAGATGTATTAACTAATAGAGATTTAAGGGGGATTAATTTAGGGATTACTCCTAAGGAGGATTATGAGATTAATCGAATTTGGGTTGGATTCATGAGGAGGATTTTTATTGATCTCGGGCCCTAGATGATGGATTCAAATGTTTCCCAGTTATGGTGGAAATCGGAGTTTACATAGTTCTTTATTTAAGGTGGATTATGTGGATGTTGTGATCATTAAAATTCTATAACCCACAGGATTCATGCTTAGTGTGATAAATATGAGGATTTGAAAGATTCGATGAATGACACACTTTCTCCTCTATTGATGGAAGAGGTTGGGCCTATGGATGAATGGGTCGTGGCTACAAAACATCCCCTTGTTCACTGAACACTGAAAAAGGATCCAATGTAAGGAAGGGGTGAAGGAGAAGGGTGTATAGAGGAGAGAGAATGAAACCTCCTACCTGAAAGGCTAGGGGCTTACACCCAGATGGATGCCTTAAAATGGGTCCCATAGGGGGGAGGGATAATTTTAATTTGTCAAAAGGAAAAAAAGGTGTGAACCGTACCCTCCATACTGGGGACTAGAGGCTTTGGATCTTAGGGACGAGAAGAGGTGGATAGAGTCCTATCCCCAAAATCTAGGACTGGGAACTCCTCAACTCCATCCCTGGGGTAAGGGTCTATATGGCCATAGATATCCAAATATAAGGAAACCCTGAATATCTTTACGCTCTGGAAAGATAAGTGTGGGAAACCTTAGACCATAGTTATCCAAATTCAAATGGGAAACATGTTGATTTACCATTTCAAAATGTTTGATAAATCATGAGGCCTTGTTGATGTTTTCAACTTGGTGTCTTTCAGACAAAGGATCCAAAGAAGAAGAATCCCTAGCACATGTGTTTTAAAATATGGACACAAGGATATCTCATATAGGTGGTCCATGCATGTATGTCATGTAGGTATGGCACACGGGTAATAGGAGGAACAAAAAAATGCATTACCTAGGAAGGATAAGCCTATGAAAGATTGTCATTCCTTGGAAAATGCACTATTGGGAAAAAAGGGGTGAGTTTTTTACTTAAGCACTCTGGGTGTCCCTTGATGTCATTGGAAGAATCCTACGTAGGTCTTTGCTTAAGGAAAACACAATACGTAGGTGAATTCTTCTTATAAAATGAGGGTCCACAAACATGTATATTTTATTTTTGACCCTGAAGGGACTTTGATTTTTTTTATCTCTTTCACTACAAGAAAATACTATTTTAGCGGCAGTTTTTTCTTGACGGTTTTTAATACTGCCGCTAATGTTTTAGGATAAAAAATTTAGCGACGAATTTTAAGACCGCCGTGAAAAAACGCCACGATTTTTTTTTAAAAATTTTATCATTATTATTTTTTAAAATATCTTCCAGACAAAAAAAATTAATTTTTTAGCGGTGGCTTTTTAAAAAAAATACCACAAAATGGCGGCAGTGTTTTCAAAACCGGCGTAATAATTTAAGAAATTTTAAGAAATTATTTATTTATTATTTATTATTTATTATTTAAAATCAAATATAGTTTATTATTTATAATTTTAAATATTTTTAAGGTGTCAATTAATTAATATTTATAATTAATAGTTAATAATATTTTAAAACTGAAAACAAATATTCAATAAGTTGAGGAACATACATCGACATCAAATGACTATAACTTCTAATTTGAGAGTCCATTTCAACTTCACAACCAGTTAAATCAAAGTTTATCAAATGAGTAAAAACCAAGTGAGATTTAAATCATGTGATAATCCAAGGAAAAATATATATACAAAATTCAAAAGTTGAAAATCGGGCTCAAAATTCAAACTACTATATATTTTAATCCCGATGTCCTCTTGGGCACTACCACATATCAAATCGAAGCCTACGAAGTGCTCTATGCCACTTAGGTCTGGTACCAAATCTTTGAGTATTATACCCCTTTTTATTCCACCAGAAAGGTCCAGAAGGCCTCTGAAATAGAGGTTTTAGTTGCAAACACCAATTTCCTAAAATTCAAACTGTTATAACTTTTGATAAAGGTGTTAGTTCAATGAGTACCACATATCATATCGAAGCTCATTTCATGATCTTTGATTTTACAGGTTGTAGCACTGAAAAGGGATTCTCGGATCACATTTTGCTGTCATTTTGGTGTTTTTAGTGTTTTTAGATATTCTTAACGTTTTATGAAATTTTTTATTTTTTATTTTATTTATTTATTTAATTACTTATTTAATATTTATTTATTTATGATTTATTTATTAATTATTAATTAATTATTATTTTGTATCTATTATTTTTTATTTGTTTAATATTTAATATTTATTTATTTATTTATGTATTATTTAGTTATTATGTCTACATTAGTTAATAATTTATTTTTAATTTATCTATTAGATAATTATTAATTATTAATTATTAGTTTATTATTGATTTATCTATTTATTTATTCGTTATTTATTATTAATTTATCAATTATTAATTATTAATTATAAGTTAATTAATTATTATTTATTAATTAATTATTTATAAAATATTTAATATTGAATGCTAAGAATTGGATATTAATAATTAATTTTTAATTTTTAATTATTAATTTTTAATAATCAATTAATAATCATTAGTTGTTAGTTATTATTAATTATTATTTTTTTATTTTTTGTTTATCTATTTTTTTATTTATGTATTTTTTTATTTATGAATCATTATTCATTATTTATTTTTTACTCTTTATTCTTTATTCTTTATTCTTTATTCTTTATTCTTTATTTTTTATTCTTTATTATTTATTATTTACTATTTCTTAATTTATTTTTAATTTAGTAAATATTAATTTATTTGTAGTTTATTATTCATTTATTACTTATTTATTTATTTTATATTTATTATTTATTGATTATTTATTAATTAAAGATTAATTAATTATTAAATATTAAATATTTATTATTAAATATTAATAATTAGTAATTTTTAAATTTTAATCATTTGTTTAATATTATATATATATATATTATTTAGTTTTTATTATTTATTATTTTATATTTACTATTTATTTATTAATTTTTAATCTACTAAATATTAATTTATTATTTGTTTATTCCTTTATTATATCTTTATTATTTATTTATTTTTTCAATATTAAATATTTATTAATTTTTAATTAATTAATTTTTAAATAATTATTAATAACTAATTTTAATCTTTTAAATATTAAATATTATATATTATATATTAATTCTTATTTCCAATTATTAATTATAAATTATAAATTATTTACTATTTATAATTTATAATTTTCAATTTATAAATTATTAATTATTATAAATTATTAATTATTTATTAATAATTATTTATAATTTATGATTTATGATTTATGATTTACGATTTATGATTTATGATTTTTTATTTATTATCTATCATTTATCTATTATTTATTATTTCTTTTTTATTTATTATTTATTAATTTATTATTAATGCATTATTTCTTTATCATATATTTAATTACTTTTTAATTAATTTATTATTTAAACATTACTTATATAATATATAATATATAATATATAATATATAATATATATTATATGTTATATATTATCGATTATATATTATATATTATGCAATATACAATATACAATCTGCAATATATATTATATATTATATGTTATATATTAGATTTTATATGATATATATTCTATATTCTATTTTATGTATTATATATTATGTATTATATATTATGCCTTTTATATTATATGTTAAATATTATATATTATATATTATATGTTATATATTATATATTATATATTATATGTTATATATTATATATTATATATTATATATATTATTAATTGTTAATTATTAATTATTGTTTATTGATTAATCATTACTGATTAATAATTATTGATTAATAATTATTGATTAATAATTATTTAGTGTGTATCTATTTGTTCTGTATTACATGTTTTTCCAATTAATATATATGTGTATAAGTCTATTAAATTTGATTTATTAACCACATGAAGAGCCTGCTGGATTGGAAAGTATTTAAAGAATAAGCATGTGGTAAGGTGTTCAAATACCGTCCAATGCAGAATTTCTATATATTGCATGGATATGTGCATTGACATGGACTTATGCATGGAGATGAGCATGAGTGTGGTAATAATAAATAAATAAATAAATTAATTAATTATGAAAATATAAAAAAATAAAAAAATAATAAATAAAAAAATAAATAAATAAAATAAAATAAAATAAATAAATAAATAAATAAAATAAATAAGTATGTAAATAAATAAATAAATAAAATAATAAAAAAATAAAAAAAATATGTAAATAAAATAAATATAATAAATAATAAATAAATAACAAAAATAAAATAATTAATAAATCCAATAAATATATAAAATTAAAAATAAATAAATAAATAAATTAGAAAATATAAAAATAATAATTAAATAAAATAAATAAAATAAGTAAGTAAATAAATAAGTAAATAAATAAATAAATAAATAAATAAATTATGAAAATATAAAAAAATAATAAAAAAACAAATAAACAAACAAATAAATAAATAAATTATGAAAATATAAAAAAATAATAAATAAAAAAACAAATAAATAAATAAATAAAGAAAATATATAAAATAATAATTAAATAAATAAATATTAAAATAAATAAATAAATAAATAAAATTAATAAAATTAAAAAAAATTAAAAAAAATTAATAAAATTTAAAAAAAATTAAGAAAAATTAAAAAAATTAAAAAAAATTAAAAATGATTTGGGAATTGTTTAAAACACCTCTAAAAAACCACTGCTAAATCATTCTAAGATTGTTTTAAAAAACTGCCGCTAATTATTTCCCAACACAAGATTTAGTAGTGGTTTTCTAAAACCGCTGTAGAATGATTTAGTGGCGGTTTAATCCACCACTAAATGAAAAAAACCACTGCGAAATACAAAGTTTATGGTAGTGTTTCAATTATATATACTCTTGTGTTTTAAGGAGCTACTTGAGAAAATTTGTGGGACCTAGGTGAAGAAGCTGTGAAATGAGAGCTTCGAGAGTTTTTCCAACTTTTTCAGTTGTTGAAATAAGGAGCCCATGTGTTCTATTTATATGAAAAGAGGGGACCTGGTCAAAGGGGAATTGTTCACGTAGGTCTTTGGGATAACTCACTAGAATAGCTCTATTACGTAGGGGTGAAAAAATTACACTACCGCATAGGTCCCCAGCATAGGTCCTCAACGTAGGTCCTTGACGTAGGGGGATGTGCATTGGGTTGCACAGGCATGACCTGCACTAACTGTTGATGCATAGGTAGTATGAGTACGTGTACCGTGCAGGGAGACAGGTCGAACCACCTTGGCAAAAATACTTCTACATACATCAGGGGATCCTCCCCCCGCACCCCTCTAAAGGATCAATGTCAGGATTCCATCCTAGTGCTTCAGGCGATTGCCTTCACTACCATCACTGAACCCCATGAAAAATGGAGACTCACACCATGAACTTTTCAACCCCAGTTGATGACTTTTTGGGTCGTGGTATATAGAAATCCAACATACTCCTTCTTCCGCTATAAATATGTATTTTACTCAAATATATCACTGGTTTTCTATGTAAGGTTCACATCTTTATATCCAATGAAAATTGCATGGAACACATTTCATTGAGTCATATGTGGCATCACGTGAAGATGAGGATGGCGATGTAAAGGGGAGACACTGCTAGGAAGACCTAGTAGTGTGAGGTTGGAGGCACCTCCAAGAATACCAGGTGGTGTGTGGTCAGAGCAGAAAGAGGTAGAGGGAGTGGTGGAAGATTGTGACACTACTAGTATAGGGATAATGGTGTGAAGAAGTGGAACCTCTAGAGTTTCTTGTAGTGTGACCAGAGAGGCTGGCAGTGCCTCAAAGATGAATAATTTGACAAAAGGGTAGTCACTACTAGATGGTCTAGTAGTAGGAAAGACTAGTGGTAGGTACCTTCAATATATAAAAATCAACCACGAAATGATAGAAAAAGAAACCACAAATTAATTAAAATAAATCAAAAATCTAAATAAAAAAATTAAATTATAAATCTAATTAAATTTGAAAAAATAACTTAAATGAAAATTTATTATAATGATTTATTATAAAATAAAATTAAAAATTATTAACAATAAAAAATTATAATTACCATTGATTGGGATTAATTTAATTAACAAATCAAGTAATTAATGAATTAATCAAATGAAAGAGTGATATTAAAATTAAAAATTATAAAAATTAAATAATAAAAATAAATTATCAAAATTAATTTTATTTTTTTGGTAATAAATGATAGAAGATAAAATTTATCTAATTATAGATGAATAAATTTAATTAATAAAATAGTTATTTATAAGAATATAAGAATTGAAATAATAAATGAATAAAAAATTGAAAAATTAAAATTTAAAGAATGGGACAATTAAAACCCAATAATAAATTGAATTTCAAAATTATAATAAATAATGACAAAAAGAAAAAATAAAATACAAAATTGGGAAAAATTATTTTTTTACTAATTAAGTACAAAATATAAAACAGTTGATAAATATTAATTAAAAAATATATTTTTTTACCTTGAAAATACAATAAAAGATGGAGAAAATGCTATTAAAATTTACCAAAATCAATGCTCTTGGTAAGTTTGAAAATCAAAGAAACAAAAAAAGTAGAGAGAAGTTCTGAAAGAGTCATTTGAATATGTTGATCAGCCTGAAGCATACATTAGACATTTGTAATAAAAAGTAATATAACATTAAAAAACTATTTAATACACAAAATATGTAATAGATTTCATTCACAAAATGTTCATCAATAAACCCACATTCAAAGTTTAGTAGACATCTAATACAGTTGAGGGTCTTAAAGAAGAAGATGTTACTCTAACGAGTAAACTAGAAAGATAATCACAATCATTAAAAAAATATAGTTTAGAATATTATTAGATCTTGGGATGTTAAAGATAAATAAGTGTGGTTATAAAGGATTAGAGAAGAATTTTAATGATCAAAGATCGAAATGAGTGGGTAAAAGTGGAATTTGTTTTCATGATGAAACATCAAAGGCTGAAAAAAAGATGAGTCAAAATAAAGGGAAGCTGAAAGTTGGATATTTCACAAAGGCAACAAAAGTCCTAAAAAGGCCTCAAATAAAAATGGAGAACTCAAAACCATCCACATGTATTTGGAAATGATCTCCATTCAAATAATTTTCCTATGGAAGTGGAAATGAGGAGGAATAGAAGTGAGAGGACATTTCCTATCATGAATTATCAATTCTATGGGTTTTAAGCCATACCATGTCATATAGTGAAGTGGGAAGAATCAATTTAGATTGGTAATATCTTGTAAGTAAAAATAAGATAATAAATCAATATCATTCATCTTATAAAATAAATATTTTCTATAAATACTATTTTCATTGTTCTAACTATGGTGTCAAAAAAATTTATTGCATATAGAGGAATGGTGGGAACAATACCTACAGAGCCTATGGACAAGTCAATAGTCACCAATCAAGAATAGTTTCTCTTGTGAATAATTATTATCCTCTAGATGAAAATGATGATTATATTGAACAGATGTATATTGAGAAGATATTGGAAAATCCATAGTTTCCCCCACTGAATAAAATATTTCATGAAAAGAAAATATGAAAATTGAGAAATCCAATCCCATAGAATTCACTCTCAAAGTCACAGAGAAAAAATTAACATGGATTATTGAAAATGGATACTCATCCCATATGAAGGGAAATGTATATTAATATAAGAATTTAAAGAAATAGGTTGATGGAATAGTTAGGTTCGAAAATGATGGTACTTTGATGATTAAATGAAGTAGAAGTACAGAACTAGAAAACAATGAGCTATGGAAAAATGATTTTTTTATGTAGATATTTTACATCACAATATCATAAGAGTGAGTCAAATATGAGACTCAATACAGATAGTAACATTTAATAAAAAGGGTTTAACTCTCAAATAAAAGATAGAGAACTCTCTCATGGATAGTTTTAGAACAAATAGAATTTTATATCAGGTTGATAGTAAAGAAAAAATTTACAACCTAATAGCTGAAGAAGAAAAAAACTCATGGAATCAATGTTTGGGTCACAATAATCATCAATACAAGGAAAATATATCTACATTAATGTTAGTCTGGGATATCCCAAATATGAAACGTGAACTGGAAAAGTCCTGTGATGCTTGCATATAAGGAATGTGGGTCTATAGTTCATATCATCCAAATAAGAAAAGGGAATCAAATTATCTCATTTAATTACAAATAGATGTATGTGGTTTAATAAATGTATAAAGGACATATATAGATAGGTAATTAATTATATTTGTTGATGATTATTGTATATTGTCTTGTGTAATGATTATACACATGAAATAGAAAGTTTATAATTTCATGAAAAGTTATCACTAAATAGTTGAGAATGATATAGGCTGTATAATAAATTTTTACAATCTGAAAATAGTGGGGAATAAAAATCCATTGACTTTAAAAAATAGATGAAAAAACACGAAATTAAGCTTGAGATGGATGCTATGGGAACCCACATCAAAATGGAGTTTTTAAGTGACCAAATCGATAAGTGAAATATATAACCAAAACTATATTGATTTAGAGTCATTTCTATTGTCAGTATTGGAAAAATATTATTCCAGAAAAAATTTATTCTCAAAATAAAACTGGGATTTATAAGGGAGAAACTAATACACATAAGATATATCACCTGTAATAATCCATATTTGAAGTATTTTCATGTTTTTTGGAGAAAATTTTTCATTCAAATCAAATAATGAAATAAATGATAGTATGATTATTCTACTAAGGAAATAATATTCCATGGATATTCAATGAAAAGTAAATCTTACAAGTGTTTCAATAAATATCTTGGAATAATTTTGGGATGCAGTGATGTCAAAATCATTGAAGATAAAAAATAAAATTCCTTCGAGAATTTTAATGATGGTATGATAGAATATAATGGATAAAGTGGAAATAAAACATATTAAAATGAAGAAGTATAGGAATGTGTGTACAATATTTAGGGGGGGATGCTTCGGCTTTGCTTTCTAATGCCCTTATTGCAAGGTTTGTGAGATGACGTCCGCTGTTGGAGGATTTCGGTAAGTTTGTAAACGAAAAATGATGGCTCAAAAATTTTGCGCATGTTGGAATTCTTGGACCACGAAAAATCCTCATCCTGTTTGCGGATGATGGGGATTTGGGGAAGGCGTGGTCCCGAAGTAAGATGGATTCGAGTTTCCATCTTCTTCGATGGACCTTTGAAAATAATTTGAACCGTGATTCTCCAAACTCTGCAATCTGGCTGCAGTTGCCGGGACTTCCCATTCCATTTCAAAATCCAGGACTTCTACGCTCGATAGGTAACTCTATTGGACGATTTATTTTCTGTGATCAAAGAACTAACACTTTGTCAAATCTTGCTTCTGCGAGATTTTGTGTTGAAATGGATCTCTCAAGAGTTCCGCCAGAGGTTGTTTGGATCATCGTGGAAGGTGAATACAGGTACTCTCAGAAAATTCTGTATGAAACTTGGATTCTATTTTGTTCCAATTGTTGCAAGCAGGGGCATGAAATAGTAAAATGCAGAAGAAGGATTCCAGCGTCCCATTCGGGTGCACTTAATAACACTGGAAATGTTGATATGGTTGAGACTCAAGAAGATCTGAATCCAGGGACATCTGAAACTAGATTGGTCCCGGCGGTTGATGATATGGTTCAGCACAAAACAGGTCTGGATCGAGGGGTATCTGAAATTGGACTAGCCCCAGTGATAGATGATTTGGTAAATAATCAGGGTCATGTTGAGGTTTCTTCAGGAATGTGTGTGGGGCAGGAGATCCAATCAGGAGAACTTCCAAATGGAAGTAAGAGAGGTATGGAGGATTCAATGCAGGAAAATAAGCGTTCAATGAATATGGCTAATAGAAAGGGGAAAGAAGTAATGGAACATTCTGATAAAGAGGGGATGAAGGCTGGTGAGCCTGATGTACTGTATATGGGCAGGGGACTACAGAAAAATCAGACATATAGTGGGAGTAAATCTACAGGGCAGAGCTCTCCTGTCATGGTACAGGTTAGTGATGATGGATTGATAAATTGTTCGGAAAATCGGTTTGCTGTTTTGATGGATAATGATCAAAAGGAGGATGAACCAATGGAAGAGGAGGCATTTCAGTGTCTACCATCTCATGAAGATGCCATCATTGTCCATGTGATGGAGAGCTCAGCTGTTCTGACCGTGGGTGACTCTGGTGGACAGCCTCATGTCTCACCTGGGATGGAGCAGGTAAAAAATGGTAAAAGTTTAGGGGGTTATGATGATCAGATCAAGGAGATCTCAAAGGAGGTGAATGGGGGTATTGGAAGCTTCTCATGGGCAGGTTTCTCAAGGTAGGTTGGTAATTAATGGTGTGGCTGAACAGCAGCATGGTTCTATGGTGGAAGAAGGCTGTGAACATGACATTGCCATGCCAAAAGAAACAATGGTGATGGAAAATCCGAAATTGTGTCAGGTTGTTGGAAAGTTTATGAATGACTTGAGTAAGAGCAGTAAGGTTGACCATGGATGTGTTGTGGAGTCACATGGTTACCCCATGCAAGAAGAAGAGCTCCATAATCACAAAGCATCCTACACTGATGTTGTCAAGCATGGAATTCATGAGTCCCTAAGCAAGGAAGTGGAGGGGAGAACCAAAAGTAGGAGGAAGACACAGAGGGACTATATGGACCTACCCAAACCAATGGTGATGAGGTCTTATTACAAGAATGAAGGGTCACAAGAAATTGTTCATGCAAATGGGAACAGTGGCAAGCGAAGGGGAGTGTCTTCTAAGATGGATAATGGACATAGTGGGAAACGGACAATCAAGGAGAAGATGTCTGAGGAGATGCTTAGGAATAAAAACATGTATCTTGAGATGATGCGGAGGTATGAATCTTCAGAATGGGAGTCAGCTGATCCTGGTGATGAGTTATCCGATGATAGGGAGAGGGATGAGTATGGGTTTGATGTAATGTAGAATTTTTATGTTCTATTGTCTTTACTTGCATTTTTTTTCTTAATAAATTTTCGGGATCGGGCTTTCGCCTGGTTCAGACTTTTCTGGTTAATATTTAGGGGGAATAAAACAATGATGATTCAGAAGAAGAATCAGAAGAGGAAACCACAGATTAAGAAAACTCTTCTGAAACTGATAGGTTAAATAAAAGAGCATAAATAGATCAATATAATATCACTAGGTATTGGATAACTCCTAAATATAGAACGAGAATTTGTAATGATTCATAGTCTTCCTTCCTTTAAATTGTGGATCTAACTATATTTTAAGAAGATGATAAAGATGAATCTTGTTTTAAATCCATGAATGATTAACTTTATTACATTGTTAAGAACAAGATATGTGATCTAGTTAATAGACATAAAAACCATAATGTGATTAGAACCATAGGGATCTTAAGAAACAAATTTTATATACATGGAAATGTGATAAGAAGAAAGAATTCCTAGTGTGTAAAGGCTATATATAGATTAGATAAATTGATATCGAAGAAAAAATTTCTTTAATGGGGAAACTAGAGTCGATCAGGATTTTACTTACTATGAAAATTCAAAGAGTATATAAAGTTTTTTAGATGTATTTTAAAAAAATATTCCAAAATGGTTATCGTGATGAAGAAGTCTACATTGAACAACCTGTGGGTTTTCTAATTGGTAATGATTAAATGAACGATTGTATATTGAAAAAAGAATAATATGGTCTAAAGTAGGAACCACGAGAATGGTATTATCACCTAGATTCTTATCTGAGGAATATAAAATTTAAATGAGGAGGTGTCAACCAAAATCTCTATGTGAATAATTAAAAGGAAGATCAGTTTATTATATAGATGTTTACGGATGATATTATATTTGGCGGAAGGAGACATAAATTAGTTAATGAATTTTTGAATCACATGAAATAAAAATTTGAAATTTCTATGATTGGTGAACTCATATAATTCTTGGGGATAAAATTGATTTATAATAGGGATAAAACGTTCATTTCTAAGAAAATATATGAAAGTGTGTTATTAAGAAAATTCTATATACATGACTCCAAACCAATGTCGACTCTGATTGCAGTTGGAAAAAATCATTGAAATTATGTGGATGCATCTTTTATAGATCCCACTATATACAAAAGAATAATTGGAATCCTATTTTTATTGACTACAACATAAATCGATATCATCTTTGAAACAAGATTAGATGACCTCTTTCAATTTAATTTTATGTATTATCATTCAGATACAGTTAAAAAAATCATGAGGTAAATTCAAGGTACTCACAATTATGGGATATAAATTATTAAAGGAAGAGATACTACATTGTTGACATTCTTGGATTTGTAATGGGCTGAATATGTAGTGTATAGAATGTACAAATGTGGTGGATCATTATTTATTATAAGAAAATGTGTGGGATGGTTGAGTAAGAAATAGGAAATCACTTCTCTTAGAAGTGCCGAAGTAGAGTATATCTCTACTACAAAGTCTTGAACTCAGATTCTATGGATGAAAAAACAACTAACTAATATTGGTGATGAGGTGAAATAGATGATAGTGATTCACAATAAAAATATGAGTGTGATTGATTATATAAAAAATCCAGTTCATCCGTTTTATACAATACATATTAAGATCAGATTTCACTTCATCAATAAAAACGTTGAACAAGGTTTAATTAAATGGACCATGTTGGAATTGATAAACATTTACTGAAATTATAACCAATCCAATGACAAAATATTTGTTTGAGAAAAATTTATTGAACATTGATGTTCAACCACCCCAAGTACATGATGAGGTTATAATTGTTCACATATAACTATTTTTGTTATTTTTTCAATCTATCTACTAAAGTGATGTATGATTGTGGTGGAGATCTGATCCTGGGGGAGTGTGTTTTGAGCCCTTTGAGTAAAAATATAGGTCCTTTGGTTTATTTATGAAGGGGGAATGGATAAATTCAACCTTGGAAAGGGGGGGAATGAGAAAGAAGAATGATAAATTAAATGTTTTTTTTGTTTTTTGGGTTGTAAGTTTTTGAACCATGCAATGCTTTTGTGACACGATGAAAATTATGTATTTTGTGGAAATAGTAAGAGCTTAGATTTGATACCATTAAGCATTCCAAAACACGAGAACCAAATTCATGCTTCTTATATTTTTTTATAAACAGAGTTTTGTTCATTTATACATAGAGTGTTGGATGACTTGTCTCTGGAATTTTTGGTTTTTTATGGCTGATTATTTATTAAAATCATCTAAATATTTAAAAGTGACCTAAATAATGATATTTTTGGAAACAATAGTTTTCATAGATAAAAATGGATTCTTGTTTTTTTATCAATCCACACTGGTTTGATCTTAGATTATTCATGGAAGGAGTTCTTATAAGACAAGCTAAGAATAGTGTTAAAGGGGTATCATTACCAAGTGTTTTCCATTTTTGGTCCAACAATTGTAGAATGAGTATTTTTTTGGAAAATGAATACGTGTATAATAATGAATTTCAATACAAATATTTCACAGAAGTGGAGTTTTGGGAACGACCAATCAAAAAATGGAAAATGAAGGATTCGTAAAAAAAATGTATTTCTATGTGAAAGAATGTCTACATGACATGAATTCTTACATGAAAAAAGCATTCAAAAAATAATCTCACATGCCAAATAAGAAATCATACCTGATTTCATCATGAGTAACGTTTAAAGACACACTCGCCATAATACGGTAAAAGCATGAGAATCCCAAAAAATAAGAAATTGTGAGAAATCCTCTTATGCGCTAAATGCGATGTCAGTTTTAGGATCGTGTGTAATGGGTTTGACATGCAAGGAAATTTCATTCAAGGAAATTCAGGTCTATAAATATGAAGCTCCCCCCATTAGAGACTCAATACTTTTTTTAATGAAGATTCGATGTCTCTACAGCATAAAAGACTTGTGAGATGAAGACTTGCGTGCAGTGAATTTTAAAGCCAAAATGATCTAGAGCCTATCTAAGAAAATTAAATTTCTAGGTGGTGTTTCATTAAAGATAAGAGTTTGAGAAATAAATCTTTCAACAAAATATAAAAACATGTGTACATGAATTGGTGTTATGTGAAAGTTCTATATTGAGGTTTTATTTGGTTTTGAGTATCTAATTTATTTGATCATAGATTTCAAGTGCATCAACTCCAAACATAAATGCAAGCTGAGTATTATGATAGTTAGAGACAAATACATAAATTCCAATCTACTAAAGATAAATTAATGTTATTAAATAGAGTAATAATTCTCTCAAATTAGCGAGCTAGGGGGAGTCAAAAGAAGTGTTCTGAGTGAATAAATGTTTTACCATTAAAATATTATAATGTGTTCCTAGGAATAGAGTGACTATGTATGAAATCTTGTATTCCAAAACTAGTGATGATTAATGGATTTTGGTATGACCGACAAGCTGTCTACATATTCTCCTAAGACTAGACCTCTATGGAGAACCAATTAAAAATTCTTGTGTTATCTCCTTGCATGTGATTGTTTGTATTTTATAAGTTTTTATTATGTAGGTTTATCTAGTTCCTAAAAATATGAGAACAAGGTATTTTTCCTTAGAAGAAAAACATAAAACCTTGATTCACACATCCCCTCTCATGGTGATCTGGAGTCCTTATGTAAGGACAATGTAGGTTCCGGTGACAAAACATGCAACACCAATAGAACTAGAACGAAACACAGTCTTGAGATGATGTCCCACTACCCTGACTGAGATACACACTATTTCATTGGTGGAAACTATCATATAGACCCTTCATACCAATAATAGAATAAATTTTAGACTGCCCATCTAGAATAACCTGGCTACTTCTCAAGTATTATCTCATATTCCCTTCTATGTTGAGTACTTGATTGGAAACGTCTTCAAAGTGGATTCAACGGAAAACATATTACAGTTACTTGATCTCATAATGAATACCATCCCTGAAATGGGTCACCCTAGAGATCTCATAAGATGAGAAAGTTGTTGTAAAGTGTTTTAGGTTAGTAAAACATCCCGAGTATTCCATCACTGACAAAACCCCTACATTGAATGCATGAACACATGATTTTTTTCACCCCTAATGGTTTCTAGATTGAAATGGATTAATAATTTTTTTCTCTATGTCCTTCCAAAATAGCTCATCCTGCTTCCCATCATCTTCAATAATATCCCGCTAATTCCAGGAAGGACCATGAAGCACATACATAGAAAGCTTAAACCACTTAATCATGGGTGTCTTTAGAATCATGAATATTTTCTATAATGACTTGATCCGGAACATGGCTGTTTGGGGTTCCCCTTTCCCAATAAACATAAGAGGATGATGAAGGTAAATCTCTATTTTTAGCTTTGACATAGAGTGAACGGTATGAACAGTATACCTTTCCTTGGATCATATGACCCCCAGGAAGATGTTGCGAAGCTGAACATCCAACCACTCTACAAAAACTACAGGAAGATATGGTTCAATAGTGTTAGGAGTGTTCTTATTTCCACTCACCCGATGCTTGATACATAGAAAAGGATTGGGAAAATTCTATTCAAGAGAAATACATAACTTAGAGAAATGTCTAGAAACAAGTTCAACACCACCAAGTGATTGTGATCAAGAACCACTGACTTTTGGTATCTCTAAACATGTCATACAACAATTTTAACATGATAAGAAAAAAAATTCATTTATCCAGTTAAACCTATATCTAATATTATAGTTCAATAGGAAAGTATATATCAAAAGATAATAGATATTCCCATATCATAAACAATGCATGTTAACATATCCTTATGTCCCTATTATGATCCATGTATTATAGTATTGAACTATACCGAGCCAAGAGAAAAAGACCTCAATAAAAAATTAGATCATAAACCAAAAACCTCACTCAACATGTGAATCACCCAATGTAAAAAAACATTAAATTTAACAAGAAAACATAAAAAAACCCATCCCTTAGTACTCATATTTCCCCCATACATGGGTTATCTACTCCCATGAACAAGCTCATTACCAAGTCCTGACACATCCTAGTAACCTTTCCACCTTTCCCAAAATAGTAATGAATAATAAATGAAACCTGATTACTTGATTCCACTTTCTAATTCTCCCCAATATGAAACTCTCTTATGTGTCGGTAAATTGTTGGTTATGAGATCTCAAGCATGCCTCCCCATAATCCAATGTCTACCAATTGGTTTTAGGGTGTGAATAGTATAGTGGGTGGACTATAGACCTTGGTATGATGTTTCATAGTAGTACAAAAATATCATAAATAAACAGAAATATTCATATTAAAGACATTTTATAAGATAATAAAAAAAAATCTAAATAATCCAATAAATAGATAAGTAATAATGTAATGATGTGTTGGAATGTAAAAAACTCTCATATTAGAACAATAAATGAAAATACTAGCAGACTCAATTAAAATACCCAATGCCCCAGATCCTAAAAACCACATCAGTCCCAAGTCAAAACTCTATCCCAGCAAAAAACAAGAAATAAACATCAATGTCATCTTACATTGTCCAAAATTGCATCCTTGAAATAATTTTGGGTGCCAAACATAATTCCAAATAGGGTGTGAGTATAACTTAGTAGGTCAAAACCATCAAGTCTAAACAAAAATAGACTGATAATAAGTGTATGCAATAAATTTAAAAACATGTGTATTAATTAATTGAGTAATTAATAAAATAAAATAAAAAATTTAATTCGGCTCTATACTAGAATATCCTTATGCTTTGTCTTATGACCCTGCCAACCACGACCATATAACTAAGGTGAAATATCCTACTTCAGTGGCATGCCAAAATATCTCTAAACTTGTATTATGACCATGCCAACCACCACTATATAACCAAGGTAAAATAACCTTCTTCAGTGACACACTAGAATACTTGTGATAATGTATTTATTCCATGACCAACACCACCATATAACCATGGTATCTTCACAACAATTCAGTCAAATCTCTGTAACTATTAAATCATTTTAGGTAAAATCCCAATAAGCATTACAACATCGGACTGGGAATATACCACTCTCTATAATCATTACAACAAGGGATTGGGCCGAGCCCATTGATTAGCATCATTAAAATGTATAATTGTGCATGTTATAGGGTTTATCCTGATATATAAGCATTATAACATAGACCACAATCCTTTTCATATGGAATTTATATCACAATACCATATCAAAAATATCAATTGTTAATTATGTGAGTTACCATTTTTTGTTCATATGCCACTTTAAATTTAATTCTAAATTGATTAAAAATTATTTCATTAAGGAATGAGACACAATTTAGGAATTCTATAATAAGAAGTAACCCTAGGTAACATGTCATGATAATCATACTTTAATCCAATATCTAATACAATTACATTCAAAGGTTTCCTCACCCAATGGTTATCCATAATACAAGTCATAAGACAATTACAACAAATAGATTCAATGAAAATAACATTCATTTATTAAATTGATTTGGGTGCACACCACACTAGAACTATCAAAATATTTCATAAACAAGAAAATAACTAAACCAAAGGGTTAGGATTTTGACTTACACCTTTAACTAGTGATCCAATAATGCTTCCAAAAACCAATTACCTTGAGGAAGAAGGTACATATAATTGTATAGAGGTTCATAAATAAGAAATGATCAATATAAAAATGAACAATGAAAGTGTCCAAAGGATTTTCCCATAATGGTTATAGAAACTAAGGTATGAAATAATATATATAACCAAAAAAATTTACCAAGGATTTTAGACATAAATGGAAGATCCAGATGGTAGGTCATTACTCCAAAATTTCCTGATGAATTATTTAAGATTTATAGGATAGATGATACAGTGAAATAGAATGAATTTTAGACACATATAATGTTTTAAACTATAAGTCATCTATTTACCTAGTGTGTAATGTGGTATCACAACATCTAATTTTTTAATGGAATTCATTGAAAACCCTATCACCTCGGTATTATTTTATTAAAACCCATAATCAATTACATGATGTGTAATCCCTTTAATTATTTTGTAAATGTTATAAAGTTAATTTTTTAGAAAATTTTAATTTTGAAATATGAAAACCCTTTTTAAATCTTCTCAAATTACCAAGAACCCATGAAACACTTTACCCATTAACTCCCAAACTCTAATAATTCAATTGTGAATGCATCCCCAAACATTAGGTCCTCTTCTCTAATAAATGATCTTTTTCTATGAACATGAATCAATGACCAAGGATAAAAAAATAGAGAGATAAATACATGAGAAAATATGAGATATTAATTTTTAACTCATTTTTAAAAAATTAATTATAAATGACTATAAGAACTAATTGAATATAAATATATTTTTTGATAGAAAACTATTTTTATGCCCACAAAGACATTTTAACCTAATAAATTAAATTAATTACTACGATTGAATTTTATTACTAAAATATATATAGTATATATTAAATAAAATATTTTTTATATTGATACAATAGAATCGATATATATAAGATAAGAAAAAAATCCAATGTTTCTCTTAAAATCCAGTATTTTTATAATGGTCTGTTTTATTCCTATTTGTGGTGCTCCTATTTAAAATATGTATTTTGATAATTATATAAATTTAATATTGAAAAATAAAATTATTATCTGAAATATAAACATTAAAATTAGTTTAGGGTGTGTTATCGGTATTTTATATTTAAGATTCATTTTTGATGAATAGTAGAAAATACAGATTTTCAATTCAAAAAATCATTTTTGTCTAATTTAATTAAATAAATAATTATATTTTAAATTGGGTTTAAATTATTATTATATAATTTTTCCATCAACTAATTCAACATAATACATCTTAATCAATTTTACAATGGAATTATAATTATAAAAATCTCAAATTTTCGATCATTTTTCTTCAAAACCCTCTTTATCATCCCGTTTACAAGATTAATTTTAAATAAATTTCTTCCACTTATGTGGATGGAATTTAGAAAATGGATTCCATATTTAGAATAAAAAATTTATAATTTCTAATAAGGTTTACATATTTTTTACCAAAAACAATAGTTAATGTGATTAAAATTAATTACAACAATTATAATAAAAAATTGATTAACAAGGGGATAAATCCTATGTATAAGGGATAAAATGGCCTAGAAATGTGATCAAAATCATTTATAATTCAATATTTAGACCATATTTTCCCTTTTATATATATTTTAAAACTATTAGATCCACATATCATAGGAGAAACATGGGTTTAATTCAATTTCCAAAAATTTACAAGAATTTCACTTCTCATCCACTATAAAAAGACACTAAATCCTTCCAATTACTAAACCCTCTAAAGAGAAATTGGATTGAACAATATATTCCAAGAATATATCCTCAAAATACATCTTATAAAACTAGATCATCACCTTGGGAATAAAAAAACAAAGGAATCCCTTTTGTGAAAAATAAAAGGAGTTACCCGAATAAGATGTAACATCCTTCCTTGACTCTTTAGTTTTATTTCTTTCTCTACTATTTAAATTATAATTATCAAATGATTACATAAAAAAATATCCTAAATATACTAGTATATTTTAATGTTATGTTTTTTCGGAAACTTATACATACTTTAATTGAATGGGTAGTAAACTTACAATTATTGTGTACGGTGAACTGCCTCCTAACGAAACAAAGTTGTTTGTTATTATTTTACCACCTTTAATAGCTTGGAATTATGATGGAAAACATTTTTATAAATTATATAAGTTTCATTATTTATTTCTTATTTATTTTTTAATTTTGATATTGATCATACCTTTATTTTTCCATTTTTTACAGAATATAATAACATCATTTTTGGAAGTGTGGGCTTCCACCTCCTAAAAGATATGTGATTCATTTACGCGATACATAGAATGAAAAAAGGATAGGTTTAATTAAAAATATTTAATAAAAATTAAATATATATAATATTCATAAAATATTTTACTTTTTGGAAATATAATATATAATTTTCATTATTACCACTTTTGACACACTAAAAAGTGATAACATTGGTCGCAGATGTGTAGACTACCGCCTCCTTGACACGATGTGATTAATTTCACCAGAAAATAATTATATAAAAATATATATAAGTATATATGATTAAATAATATGATATTTATGATATAATGATAAATCAAGAAATATATATTTCACTTACATTCTTTCCATAATGATTATTGAAAAATCAGAATGTTACTAATGTGTACGCATGACAAACCCTCTCCACGATTTTAATGTTGATTCATTTTTCCCAATCATATATAATGATTGGTTTTAAAATTATTGTTTATTTATATATATGATAAATATTTAATTATTATTATTCTATATAATTTTATATAATGATCTCTTGGTCCATAGTTTATCTACCATATTGATTTTTGACACATTAACTGAGTATGGTCAGAATAACTTATCTGAACTTAATTGTTTAAGAAGTTGATTAAAAAAATTTATATGTGAAATAAATTTAATTATAAACTTGAAAAAGTTTCAAAATTATATGAATAATTAACATATGTTTATTATTTAGTAATATAATACACAAATGACAAGTCAGACTCAATGTAATATATTTTCATCTCATTTTTCACATCCATGAGATAAATGTCATATTCACCAGTTATTTTTTGTGTGGTGTATATAATGCACATTTTGATATATTATATCAGCAACCATTTTATCTTCATGGTATCTAAAAAATTCATTTATTTTTTCCCTCAATTGGGATCTTTATACAAATGTGTCAATGTGGTATGAGATATTTGTAATTTTTAAAGATTAATTTTCACAAGAATGTGTTTTATGATTACCTTTACAAGATCACTTTATTTCGTGATTGTTAAGATTATCTTGAAACAATAACTTTATTATGATAATTTTTATGGAACATTATTTTTTTTCTTAAATATCCACATTTTCATGTAATGAATATTATTTTTTCTAAAAAGTATATACCATTTTACATAACGTGTTCTCACATTGAAAGTAATTTGATTAAATAGAACATTATTGATAAATCCTTATTTTTTTCAATGTAAATATTTGATAAGGAAAATTTTTCGTTAGATAAATTTATTATTTTATATTTGAGGAATTATTTGGGGAGGTACAAAATGGGTGGGGCCAGATTATAGATTACCCCTCAATGCATAGTGAGTATAATAAGACAAATCAGTTGGTGAAATAGGAATGGTTTAAATGTTCCTGATAATAAATCATGATGGTAAAGGTAGCATTTACCTAAGATTCATGGTATCAAATAGTTAATCATTTAACTCATTTTTACTCAATTATTATTTATCCATGTGATTTTTTTCATTGACATGTCTATATATTTATTTTATCATCAATTTATTAATTAAATGGAATGTGTTTTTGTTTCTTGCATTTTCATATCTATATTTCCTTAACAAGTTATTTGAATGGCATGAATTTTTAGTTATTTACCTTTCTATTTTGATTATTCTCATAAATTTATTATTTATTCCACTTTACATACCCTTATTGATATTTTGAGATCAACCTTCTAATGTTTACTTTCATGAGGATGTGACAAAGACTCCTTTGAAAGAGTTTCAAGGATTGTGTTTACATCATTATAATGTGAATCATGTTTTTATTTTATATTACCAATGTATTATGGTTATTATGTGTGTAAAAAAGCTTCCAATAATACTAAACTATTTGTTCTCAATTGTTTTGAAGCTTCTATCAATGCCAATTTAATAAAGTAAGTCACCGAATCTGGGCTTCTGGGGTTGACGAGTTACCGTTAGTGTCAGATGATGTTTTTTAGCAACCATGGAAACTATAATTACAAAACATAGATTTGAGAACATAACCCTAAGATATAAATTTATTATTTGTATAAAAAATATCCTTAAACTTTATTAAGGTATATATTATGTGGGTATTCTTAACTATAAATCCTTGTCTGGATACTGCAAGTGGATGAGGTTTTGGTACAAATATACCATGGGGTAATAACTCTGACAAGGTTCGTTGGTCTTTTTTAGGGTAACATTGTACATTAAAATGATCCATACAGTGAACCTGTTTTGAAACTCTATAGTGATGCCTTCAGGATAAATCCCATGTTTTTTAAACCCATTATAATATATTTGAATGTAATGATATCCCCTAATAAACCATATTTTTTATGATAATATTAGCTATAGAAAACATTTTCAATTTATGATTAGTGTTTCCCTAATTTTATGATTCTACATTATGTTAAATAATGTTATGATCTAGTCTATATATTAATCTATTTTTAAATGGTGATTATAAGGAATAATGTTATCAAAACTCATGTAAAATGAAGATATTTCCCTATTGAGGAAATAAATATAGCTGGTATTGGATATAATGATTCTATGGAAATATTAGGATAGATGAATCAAGTTATGAAACATAACCTTTATTGTATGGAGAAACCTACTCCACATTGAGATTCTATAATGCTAAATTGCCTTATGAAAAAGAAGGCCACATCATTTAGTGGGACTATTAAACCAATGGAGTGTGAGAAATTGATTATGTCTTTGGAGAAGAAACTTATGGGATTGGGATGTCGTGAAAATGAAAAGGTTAAAATTATAGTGTATTATCCAAATAGAGATACTGATCAATAGTGGTCGTCGATCTAGAATACTAGGGAGGAATAAGAACTAAATCTCATGTACTGGGTACATCTTAATGATTCATTCTTTGATAAATACTTCCCCCATGATCAACAAAATCAAATAATGATAAAGTTAATTTTCTTAATGAAAAAGGAGGAAAAAAGTGTTGAGGAGTATAAAGACACCATTACAGTGTTATAAAAGTATTCTATTGATTTTATATGCAACACTGAATACAAGATTTATCATTTATTTGAAACACTTAATATAAGTCTCTGAGGAGAATTGGCGTATCAATTATTTTCTTCATAGGATAAAATAATATATGTGCAATCAAGATAGAGAAATAATTCTCCATGTATTATGGATTTAAGGAGAATCAAGGGAGGAATGGAAAGGAAAAAGAAATAAAAGATAAATATATGAAGGGAAAGAAGGATTTTACCACATGTTATAACTATAGAAATAATCACCCAGGTAAATTCATGAAATGAATAAGAGTTTATTATATCTGTGGATATAAGGGTCACTATGATAAATAATGAAAATGGAAAATTAAAAAGGAAAGTATTAATTATTTTAACTACATAGTGATATGGTACTTTTCAAATTAAATCCCTAATAATAAAGGGAATGATCCTTAGAACAATAAAGGGGTCAAGGTCAAGTATATGTTATTAACCCGACCAAAGTGGAGTGACTAATGTTCTTTTGTATATGGATAATCAAAAATGTTATAAAATATTTTAATTGATTATTTTATCAACATATTATTTTTGAAATATATAAAAAGTGTACTATAGTGTTATTTTAGTAAGAATTATTGATCCTAATATGAATGGTACTACGAAAATTTAATTAGTAGAATGTTATTTTTTTAAAACACATGGTTGAGAGAAATATAACCCTTAAATTATTACTAATGTTGAATAATTATTTTTGTACAAAGAGATGGATGATATAGATAATGTAAATTGGGTAGTAAAAAACACATTTTAAATGATTCTAATATGCTGGATCATAACCTTTTGTAATGTTTAAATATTTGTGAAATTGTTTTAGTTGGTATTTGTATATGTTTTTTGTGGTTAATGTATTACTTCACCATATGGGGAAACCTGTTATTTGAAATAAATTATGAATTGATCCAATAGAAAAAAGGATAATATTATGATTATAGAAATATATATTTACAAATATTCTTAGGGAATGAAGCAATTCTACAACATTTTTAAAAGTATGTTAAAATAAAATGATTTCTTAATACCTTAATTTTTCTTGAACTGACGGTCTTTTAATTTATCATAGTTTATGACTTTGAGGCCATGAAAATTCAATTTATCATTCAATTGTTTGTGATTAATCACCTCAATTAATCCCTATAAATATTTACGCTTTTCTCCATGTATATATCTCTACTTTCCACTAATGTACTCCAACTTAGAGACCTAGTTATATGTTAGTCCACATGTCCTTTCGAAATCACATTTTATCTTTTATAGAGGATGTTTTATGAAGCACTCTCATGATGTGGGATTTCATAATAGTAAATATGAAAAAATGTTAATGTTATCTAGTTTAAATTTTAAGTATAAAATTTAATTAAGGTGGGGAGAATGCAACCCCCCTCTATATTCTAAAATAAAAACATTCAGTTTGATAGCGTCATTGACACACAAAACCAATCGTGTAAGGGAATATAATGTACTAATACATTATAATATGTGTACTATTTTAAATAAAATCAAGATATAATATAACTTTTTGTGCTTGTGATACGGAGATAGCACGTGTCATATGCAACGATAAGTTTCTTCAATAGATTGTTTTATACACCAGAATGCTTTTTACAAAGTAACAATATATTATTAACAAATTATTATTTAATATAATATGATTCAATCAACAAATTAAATTAAAGGTTTCGAATAATAGTAACTAAATTAAAAAAATATATTATTTAATTCACCAGCTGAAAATTAATTAGAAATTTTAAAAATAAGCAATTGAATACTAAGTGAATGTTTTTATAGAAAACTAATTTTATGACCACAAAGCTATTTTATCCCAATAAATTAAATTAATTAATATGATTCAATTTTATTAATGAAATGAAAATATTATATAGTAAATCAAATATGGTTTATATTCATCCAATATATTTGATAGGCATAAGATAAAAACAAACCCAATGTTTCATATAAAAACATATATTTTTATGGTAGTTTTTCCAACTTTTAATGGAGAACCTATTTTAAATATGAATTTTGAAAATATTATAAATTTAATATGGTAAAATAAACTATATTTTAGAATGGTAAGCATAAAAAATTAGTTATGGTGGTTTTTTGGTAATTTTTTGATGATTCATTTTTTGATAAATACTGAAAAATACTGATTTTAAATTCAAAAATGATTTTTTGTCTAATTTATTTATAAGGTTAAATATTATTTTTAAATTTTTTAAGTAAAAATATATAAATTTGACATAAAAAATGTAATTTAGGTCATTAGGATCAATTTTACAACAAAAGTATTTATAAAAACATCTTAAAATTTTGAAATATTTTACATTAAAAAACCTCTTTATCATCCCGTCTGTGGGATTAATTTTCAATTAATTTTTTCCACTTATATTATTAGAATTTTAAAAAATGGATTAAATATTTATTATAATAATAATTTATAATTTTTAATAATTTGGACTTATTTTTTTCTAAATAGGTTAGAAAATAATTATTAAATTAATTACAACAATTAAGAGAATAATTAGTATAACAACATACTAAAGCTTAGACACAAGTAAAAAATGTCCTAGAAACATTTAAAAAATCCATTTTATTTTCATATTTTGACCATGTCACCCTTTTATGAAATTTGGGCCATTATTGGAGCCACTTGTAATCGGAAAAACATGGGTGGAATTCCATTTCTATAAATTTATAATAATGCCACTCCTCCTTTACTATATAAAGGTAGTAACCTCTACTACTTTCTCACACCTCTAAAGAAACATTGGATTGATATTTCTCTAAAACAATTTTAAAAAAAAATTACAACCATTATCCAAGAAGACTCTGCATTTGTTTATATCAAACTGATGAATCCCTTTGGTGAAAACCAAAAAGAGTTACCTAAATAATATGTAAAATACTTCCTCAAGCTCTTTAGTTTTATTTCTTTTTCCCCTTTAAATTTCATTATTCCATAATTATATAACTAAAACATTATCTTATGTATACTAAGATCTTTTTAAGGGTTTTACCTTCACTTATATACATTTTAATCTAATTAGTAAAAAATTTACCATTCTTCTCTACGGGGAAATACCATCTCATGAAAAAAAGATGTTCTTTTTTCATTTACCACCTACCATGGTTGGAAATTATGATGGGAACACTATTTATATATTATATATATGATATTTTTTTGATTTAGTTTTCTTAATATATATATATATATATATATATAACATACCAATATCCTTTCCATTATTTTGGAATATGATATGATCGTTTTTGGATTTGTGGACTAGTACCTCCTAAAAGTGATGTGATTCATTAATGTGAAACATGGAACATAAAAATTATAGTTTCAAAACAAGTATGTGACATAAATTAAATTTACGTAATATTTATTTAATAAATAAATTTTTGGAAATATAATACTCCATTTTGTTTATTACCCCGTTTTCACACACTAAAAAGTGATAACGTCAGTCGTGGATGTGTGAACTACAACCTCTTCAACACGATGTGATTTATTTTACATAACAAGAATTATATATATTAGTATATAAGGTTAAAAAAATATGTATTTTATGATATAATTATCATTCTAGAAAGTTAATGTTTACTTACCTTCATTCCAAAATGATCATTGAAAATTGGGAATGTTACCCATGCATACGTATGACCTACAATCTCCATGATTGTAACATTAGTTCATTTTTTATAACCATATTTAATGAATGATTTTAAAATTATAATCTATGTATATATATGATAATTGTTTGTGGAATATTATTCAGTATATTTTTATATAATTACAACTTTGACTATAGTTGACCTACCAAATTAATATTTGACACATAAACCGAATATGGTCAAAACACTTCAATTAAATTAATTAATTTAGTAGAGGTTTAAAATATTGTCATAAGTGAAATAAAATTAATGATAAACATGAAAAAGGTTATAGCGCACATAAATAATTAACATAACTTTATTATTCAGGAATATTAAGAGACACATGATATTTCATACTCAATATAAAGTATTTTCATCTCAATTTTTACATATGTGAGATAAATGTAATATTAACCACTTACATCTTTTGTGGGGTGTATCTATTGTCCCTATTGATCTATTATATCATGAAACCTTTTATATTAATTTTATAAAAAACATTAATTTAATTTAATTTAATTTATTTATCTGGATTATGAATCAAATGTTTCAAAAATGTAGGGGACACTTTATTATGTTCAATGATTATTTTCCTCAAGAATGTGTTTAATGATTACCATTTAAATCTCACTTTATTTTTTGATTGTTAGATTTCTCTTAAAACAATCAATTTATTATATTCATTTTTTAGTAAATTATATTTGACATAAATATCCATATTCACATGTAATGGGAATTATTATTTCTTAAACGTTATACAATTTTACATACGGTGTTCACATTAAAAATTATTTGATTATCTATGGAATTATTGGTAAATATGTATATTTAATTCAATAAGAATATTTTATAAGGAATATTGTTTATAAGGTAAATATATTATTTTATATATGAGGAATGATTTAGATAGTAATAGCTCTGGTAAGTCCTGATTATAGATATCCACTCAATTCATAGTTAGTCCCATAAGACGAACCAGTTGCCCAAATCAAAATAGTTCAAATTGTCTTGAGATTAAATATTAATGGTGGAGGTAACATTTACCTTGGAAAAATTATATCCAATAATTATGAATGGTCATAATTTATAATCATTTATTATTTATCCATGAAATTTTTCTTTGACATATCTATGATGGTATTATAATATTAGTTTATTAATTATGTAGAACATGTTCTTTCTTTCCTTGAAATATTCATATTTCCTTATCTAGATATTTCAATAGAATGTGTTATCATTTATTTACCTTTCTATGTTGATTATTCTTATCAGTTAATTATTTTTTCCTATTTACTTACTCGTACTAAGCATTTGAGGTGGCCCTTATTTTTTTCTTTTACATAGGTTATAAATAAGATTCATTTGAATGAGTTTAGAGGATTATATTTAATTTAATTTTATATATATCATGTTTTAATTTAATTTCCCACTGTAATATGGGTATTATGTTTGTCATATAGTTTTACAAAAATTATAAACTATTTAGTCCCTTGGGATTTGAATCTTGTATCTATGAAAACGTAATATAGTAAGGCTACAACTTCAGGATTTTTTGTTCGATGAATTATAAAAAACCATTGATTTATAGATCTTAGGTTTATGTTAAACTCATATTTAATTATATTCCAAAACATAGATAATATATTTACCTTCATTAAACCCCATGTAATAATAATAATAATTATAATAATTTTTTTCAAGAATGATAACTTGTGAAATAAAAAATATTATTTTATTAGGTTGTAAACTAATATATTTCATTGGACATGGTCATGGACCATTCTAACATTGGTATATTTTACTTAACACCTAAATAAATATTTTTGATTGATAAAATTTGTATAAAATTATTCTATGGTCTTTGGAATAATATTTATTCCATTGGTTAAATTAAAATATAATTTAATCGAGATCAATGGAATCACTTAGTGTTTAACCATATAAGATTAATTATTGTCGGAATTAGTTAGCTGTGCCTAAAATACAAAATTATGATCTAGCAATGGGTTAAGGCTCCCATGATATTGAAAAACATTTCGTAATGAGAAAAACAATATACAAATTCCCACAATAATAATATAATCAAACTATGAAAATATATCACCAAAAAGCATACGCATATCTGTCACCAAGTTAAAAAAATCAAAAAAAATTCATCGCCTATATAAAATAAATACAAAATTTTCGAATTACCGTGAAATTTAATGCATCACTTATATTCCAAAAAATGAATCTTATATGAAATTTCATGAAGATAGAAGGGGTATATATTTGTTTACTTATCAGTTTGTAAAATTCCATTAGTGACACACCCAAAACACCATACTACCCACAAACATATGGTGTGGTTGTTTCATCAGTGAATATAATTATACAACTAATGACATTCATCAATGGAAATCTAAAATTCGAATGAGGATTCCACAATCGTAGAAATTAATATCAAATGAAACCAAAACATGTAGAATTATGATTAGTAATTATACTCTAACAATCTCCCATATTTGAAATAACAAATTTTGAAACTCATAATAAGGAGGATCGTACACTTATGAGCACTCAGACATGATAGTCCCTTTCAATGTGTCCCGTCATAGAACATTACCTAACCAAAAAACTTTATCAAATAATATTTTCATGAAATTTCAAGGTTGTCATCATAGAGGGGAAATGCTATGAAGTAATTAATTTGAGAGATAATATATGATATTATTAAAATAAATTCATCCATAATAATGAAAAATATGTAATACAAAATTTTATTATTATTCATTTCATCAAATAAACAAATAAGCAAAGTACAAATTTTTTTTCAAGGACACCAACAAAAACAAACTCACAAAGGGAATAAATCCAACTACCTATGTAATTTAGTCCCCTAGACCTTAGATGATCATAATGATTAAATGAGTAATAGATTTAGTGAAGGGGAATCCATAGAGTCTTATATAGAAATAAAACTCACTGAAACATCACGTATTTTATAAAAATTCCTGAAGAGATGATACTTTTGAAGAATATTATTTTTTACTAATATGACTTTAGACCCTTTACAATGGACACTGTTTTTATATTATCACAGTAGAGTGTGAAACAATCATTAATACTATTAACTACATCATGATCATGGAAAATTTTAATTATATATACTAATTCATTATCCTCCTCAGAAGATACAAAATACATGGACTCTACAATAGTATACATGACTAAAACCTACTTTCAACTCTTCCAGCTTGCAGAACCTCCATTCAATGTGAATATATACCCCATTTTCTAATTCATATTGTATTGATCTATTTTGAAACCTATACATACATATCATCCGATTACTAGTTCCTATTATCGTTGATAGACTTGGGAAATATCATTATTACTCCTTAGGTACTTATGGATAGTCCGGGATTCTATCCAATAATAGTCACCTTGGTATTCAATGTATTTCCAACCATAGTTATTAAATAAGATAAATCTTGTATATTTCATATAATAACATATATGTATTACCCAAAATAAGATGTGTATGTAATCCTTTCTACATTTATTATTACTCATGTTTCTGAGCACAAATTTTCTTGTAAATATGAATATAATGTAACACTAGAAACCATATCATATTGGATTGTTCTATACTGATACACTTACATATATTATAAGTATATGAAATTTTATATAGTCCATGAAACCTCTTGTACATATTATTATGGATATTTTTATAAATAATAAATGATGCCTCACCTATGTTCATTATGGATAAATAATTATTCAACCAGACCCTAATAGAGTGTAAGACTAGAATTTAATTTTCAATATATAATATTAGATAAATGTATATTGTTATGAAACTGACTAAACTACCACTAATCTTATTATAGAAAAAAGGGACACATTCATTATTTGTGAAACCAAATTCTATTACAAATTCATTAAATTGGATGTTCCATGACCTAGATGCATGATTAAATCAATAAAGGTATTTTTATAATTTTTATATATTGTTAGCATCCATTAGAGTCAAAAATATTTTGGGTATTTTCATATAGAAATTTTTCTCAATGTTCATATAAAAGAAGGCTATTTTAAAATCCATTAAAATGATATATTATTTATGGGTGGACATAATGGAAAGTAGACTTTGAATTGATGTTAGAATTTCAACTATTGAAAATGTTTCTTCACAATCAATGAATTGATGCTATATAAACCCTTTTCGTAACCTATCTTGCCTTATTAGCACTAGCTTGTCCTTCTATGTCTATTTTATTCTTGAATAACCATTTATAAAAAATAATACATACAAAAATTATAGGATATAACAAAATATACAATTGTTTTTTGTATATGTAATTAATTTCAGAATAAATGGATTTTCTCCACTTGGTAAAATTTGTTCCGCATGCTACTTCCTTATTGGTTAAATAAACATTATTATCAAATAATAATGAGTCACTATATTTTAATGACTAGAAAACAAAACCATTATATTTATCTAACCTCTCCTATACTCATATGTAGCATTTTTAGTCTTTGGAACAAAAACTTTTTTCATAGGGATTTTTGGGGTATGTCCTTGTACAAAATCTTATCTATCACGATCCTTGACATTATAAATTTCTATCAATCTCCCATTATCTCTTTTAGATAATTTCTCTCTCTCAAGGAATATATAATTTCATTACACTATTGCTTTTCTATGAGGGGTATTATAGGTATTATCCCCTTGTGTCATTGTGGTATCCTTTAAAGGTACAATTTGTGACATGGTGGGGATGTTTGTTACTAGAAGAGGCTTTAAAAATATATTCACTACACATCACATGTAAATTTGAAAACATGGTTTTTGTTACACTCCATATATTGTATAGAATATCATTTATCAATTTACTTTTTAATTTTTTTAGTATGTCTGGTTCTTCTTGTAATGGAAATCTCCAATAGGATATTAGAAAAATCACCTGAATCATCATTGATCTCACCACATATAAGGTGGTGCAGTTCCCCCTTACATATACACCGTTACATTGAGGATTACAAGGAGGATTGAGTAGATATTGGATCACATATTAATCTAAATAATAATGAATGTTTTGGTTAAGATATTATTTATTATGGTATAAGATGTGTTTATTAGTATTCTCACTAAATTGGTTCTCAAACTCATTCTTTTATTCATTGAATTTATCAAAGGAATTTGACTTATACCTTATTAAGTTTACATAACCATATGTAATAAAATCATCAATAAAAGTTATTGAGTATGAGTACCCACCTATTTATTTAATAGGAAATGGTCCACACACATTGGTACGAACTTACTCATGAATCACTTTGTCCCTTTCACCATTCCCACTAAATGGGGAATTTGTCATTTTACATTTTTAAAATTAAATTCATAAACCATGTGATTTTATTTCAAAAGAATATAAATATTAATCTTGGGTCAATTGAGTCAAAATTTTTTGATTTACAAAATATAGTTGGTCATGCCCATATAGGGTGTGGTATGATCCATGTTAATTAATATCATTAATTATATTAATTACCTAGTTCGTGTAGTCTAACACATAAATACCATAATTTTAATAATCCATACTATAAAAAAATAAATACTTATAAAATAAAAAACATATATTTCCAAATCCAAAAATAATTCCATATGTTTCATGTCAATATATTGAAACAAGTTTTTAGGTAATATATGAAAAAATTAAAAATAATTCCTAACCAATATCCTTATAATTAATAATGTGAGGTGTCATTACCTTATATATAGAGTTTATAATTCTTATTTGTTGGATACCTATAGATATACTCCTTGGTTAATCATTTTGAATCTAATTGGTTTATGTATTTGAGTACTTTATTGAGAAACAAAAGAGATTTCTGATAACAAATTTTTAGAAATAGATAAATTGTTATCGATAATAAAAACACATGTAGATTCTCCTTACTTTTTTTGATGGGATCCATTTTTCTTGTAGTGTCCCTTCATTCCACATGTGAATCAAATATCATTATACTCCATTTAATTCCACTTTATTTTTATCTTTATGGAAGGGCATGGATAATATTTTGAAATAGACTTATTCTCTTTCCCTTTCTGTTTGTTCACTATAAAAATGAAAAAAGATTAACGATAAATAAATTAATATAAATTATGATGAAGAGTAAGTAGATATGGTAGATAGTTCTCAATGTTATGAAAATTAAAATTAAAAAAAATTAGAGGTAGTCCGATGGAGTGATACAAGAATGAGTTCAATGGCCAGTTGTTCAGGGAGTTTAAACCATATAGCTATTAGACAATAAATGTAATCAATGAGATAGATTACATGATGCCTATATTTCTAACCCTCTCTAAGATTTCCCTAAAAAAATTGCCTTAGATATTTCAAATCTTTATTATCTATCTCTATCTAGGTGTAAACCAAAAAGATGATCGAGTATGGTATAGGTACCCATTTTTTGGAAGTCCTCATAAGTTCAATAAATATAGATGATTACATCATACATTAAACATAGAACACAAAATTAATATGATTTTCATTGAAAATGATCTATTAATCACTCACATCCTTAGTATTTGTATAAAGAATATATAATTATGATACCTAAGAGTTTAGTTCATGGCACAACACAACCCAATAGAATTTGAACCACTATTTGAGTTTTCTTCTAGTGAGGAGATGTTTATTCTACAATATAGATCATAGGTATAATATAGATTATTAGAATTCCATTTAATCTATAATTTAAAGAATTATATTATTATTACATTGATTTATTACAAATTATGTAATAATTAATAATAATTAAACTTATATAAAATCACCCACTATTTAATCAAGTTCAATAACCATCACTTTTAACCTTATAATGTCTAGTTTCTTAGAAAATCCAATAGAAATTATCCATACTATCCTATACATAAACCCAAAAAAGGGTTTATCTAGATACATTATGTTGTTTAGGTAATCAATTTTTTCTAAGTATGGGCTTTCAATTCTTTCATCCGGGAGTGGATTCCACAATCCAGATATCCAAACTTGTATTTACTATAAAATTACTTCCAAATCACACCATGTCTAGGAAGGGATACTGATTTTATTTTAAAATGGTTAATTGAACAAAAAACCTTCATAATACCCCCCCTAATAAAAGCATGTATATGAACAAGGGATGGTCAAACACTTCTTTCTATCAATTTTATTAATAATCATGTAATGGAAGGCCAAATATGAAATAATATTTAATTGAGTAACTTTAATTTATTATGTATAAATTTTAATTTTTTTAATCCTTTATAACAATTTTTAATATTAATTGTAATTTACATAATTAACAATCCATGTTGGATAAAACATTTACACACAATCTATTTATTTAAATTACAACATTTCACATTAATTAATTTATATATGTGATCACAATCTTTAATCCATAGATTAAATAATTCATATATATAAATAAATGTATAAATAATTTTTTTGATCATGATCTTATATAAAAGCAGATTTATTCAGCAGACAAAAAATAAACATATTATTTTGGGGAATAACTTCTTATGTTATACTTGGCATGAGTTGTACCTTCTATCTATCATGTGTATCACCTAGGTTTGCATCATTATGGTTCTTTATTGATCTACCTCCTTGCACCATGGGATAATCCATTAATAACATATATTTTTAACTCATAATAATTTAAAGGTAACCAAAGGATATGTTATGGGGAATTACATAAATAATATTAGACACATAGGTCATACATTATAATTGATGGAGTGTTGACTCCAATGCCATTAAATATAATTTAATAATAAATAATTTTAATCCAAAGAAATAAAATAAATTAAAAAATTCCAACACATACAATGGTCTTGATCAAGATCCTGATCTATTATAAAAAATAAATGATTATGGATTTAAAATAATTAGTTAGCATTGAAATCAATTTTTTCTTTATTGAGATAAAAAACATACTAATTAATCAAATAAAACATCTTATTAATTAATTAATTCATTTATATTATTTCATATAATAATCAAAAAATTCATATCCACTATTTTTTTCTATAAAATAAATAATATTATTTTTTTATGATAACAGAAAAAACGGTACACAAAATTGTACTTGGAAGCAACCTAGTGATTACCTATATGAATTCTTAAGTACTATTTAATTGTAATCAATGAAATCATACCACATATTATGTACATGGAATGTGTCATAAATTCATGGAATGTACAACCAAATTAGGGAAACTCAAAACACATGAAAATTATGTAGCTTGTATAATTTAATGTGTTATGTATTTAATATACAATAACCATAATTTATTCATAGTCTCAAATATTACAAAGAATTAATTAAACATTTAATATACTATAACACCCAATGGATGATGTGTATTGTCAAATTAATGACCCATGGACCTCAAGTTTATTTGGATTAAAGATTAATAAATTAATTTAAATATTTCGTTGTAAATAGGTAAATTACATTGTGTGTACAATCCATCTACAAGGTGTATACTTATCTTCACTAAATATCCCTATTACATTCCTTAGGACTCATCATGTACTTTTTAGAAATATTAATGAATAATGTGGAATGTATAGATGATAACAAAATACACTACTAGTTAGATAGTTTTACAGTCTATACATGTTTTTTATTAAATACACGTGATGAAAAAATTTCAAAACATAGTTTTATCCCCATGTTTTCGATCTTGAAAATATGTTGACTATATGGTGTGTAGACAAAGTAAATGGGTTGTACATCAGGAAATCCATGTTCCACCTCTACTAGTCTAAATTTGGGGAATTAAATGCATGTTTCATGTACATATTACATGATGATTCAAAATCCACATAGTTGTCCATTTGTAATGTACATGGATACATTTTATATAACAAAGTACCACACACTGTGTATTCTTGAGTTATCTAACCATGATCCAGAGCACTTCTAGATCGTATCATCAAATGAAATATTCATTAATTAATAAAAATTCATGGTAATATTTTTTGAGAAATGAATAATTGAAAGAAGTGATTTAGTAAATAAATAAATAATTAATTAAAACATGAAAATAGGCTTAACATTAAAATTTGATAAAATCAAAAATCAAATACATAATTATAAATATAAACATTAATACGATGATACAAAAAGATTATTTTGGGTACTATGGACATGCCTTTGGTGGGACTTAAAATAATGTTTCATTTCATTTAGATTTTACCAAAACCAAAAGAGAGGATCATTCATGTAAATTTATAAATAATTTATTTAGATGTTAAGAAATGAGTGACCATGTCTCAGGATCCTTTTTTTTATGTTGATGTTGATCATCCAGAAACCATTTTTCTATATTACATTCATTATTTCATAAGGATACATGTATATAATCCTTCTAGTGTAAATCCATTAGTTTTGGTTTGACCAATGACCAATGCCAATTGATTACTGGGTGTAAAACGAGAAATCAATTATCTGGAATTATTTTTCTTGATTTGTAATCCTTCGATCTTTATTTAATCTACCATGGGTTTTTTATTCATGAGAGGGAGAGAAAAAATGGTATTCAAGAAAAAATGCTAAACAATTCTCATTCTCAATACTAACCCTACAAAATAGATATAAAAATTTACTTAAAAATATTGGGTTTAGGTTAAAATGATACGTAATTCTATGTTAGCCAAAAATAATATAATAAGATTTTTTATTACCCATGCCCAAATAAGAACAATATTTTTATTTTATACTGCGTGTGGTAACTTGTGAAATAATAAATTATATTTAACTATATTGTAAATTAATATTTATTACTAGTCACATTCATGGCCCATTAAAACTACCATAAGATTTATTGAACAACAAAATAAATATTTATATTCAATTTTTAATTAATAAACAAATATTTTCAATTAATAAAACATGAATAATATTATTCTCCAGTATTGATAAAATTATTTATATCAATTTTTAAATTTACATATAATTTAAGTGAGATCAATTGAAACACTTAATATGTGACAATCTTGGATTCATACTTGTTTTCATTAGACAGGCTTACATAAGCTGCAAGATTACTATCTAGAAATTGTTCAAGGCCCCCATGTGAATGAATATAATGTAGAAATGATGAATTCTATAAACAAATGATTGATGTGTAATATCATCAAGTAGGTTGAAAATATACGTCACCGTCCTATATGATCTATATATCTTTCATTGACTATCTAAAATTACAAATTCATTACACTATGTCCATATAAATTAATTTTAAGCTTCAATTCCAATTAAAGGTTTGAGATATCAACATCCATGAATATTGAAGCAAAAAATCATTCCTTCAATTATACGTTAATAACATGTCATTTGTGATTCATGAAACATACCCTAATTCCCGCTAGGTATGGTGTAATAGTTTTCATTAGTATATTTATGTACATGAGTCATGACATGCATAATGTATAATCATAGAGTCAATGGACCATTACACATGCTCACAAATTGGAATATCTAGTGGCAACAAAACATGAGGAATTCCATCTGGCTCACCTATTCATATTGTCCTTCGTCCAAGATATTACCAAGTGATAACTTCATAATAATAATACTCATCTATATATGAGTGGTTACACCTAAATTCACATTCTATGCGTCCCTTCATAGAATGTTATCTGATTATTAAACTATATTTAAGAATATTGTTATTGCATTTTTAGGTTCTAAAAATAGTGTGGAACTTCTATGACCTTATCAGTATGATAGATACTATATGAAATTATTAAATTATAGTTATATTGAATAATGAACAATATGTTATAGAAAGTTTTATTGATATTAAAATCTTAATATATACATGTAATAAAAATACAAAAAGTTTGTTTCATGACACAAACTCCAACAAGAATGCCCTTTAAAATTTGTGTTGACCTTGAAATAAAACACTCTCAACTAACACATATATAATGGTGTCACTAGTAATGTAAAAATTACCACCTTCCTTTATAAATAATTCTATCATCAAGTCAAAAAATATTTCCCCATGACATGGATCAAGCATAAGATGTTTACAATAAAAAAAGGTTTCAAAAATGTGTAAGTTGATTCTATGAGTAGAAAAATGGGTATGGGGTCCATGGAAAATTTAAATATATGTGTGGCTTGATTTGGGTGGATATGATCTCCTTTTATTTGTGAAAAGAATAATTTTTCCTTAGAAATAAATTTTAGGTGAGCGGTAAATATGGAATCACATGGGAGTTATGTAGGTTAGGTAAGGAATATTTGGCGAGATATGTGGGTTAGAAATTCCATCCTATCTAATGTCATCTATAATGTCGATGTTTCATATTAATTTAATAAATTTCAATCCACATTAGGCAACCCTTTTTTACCCCAAATAATATTTATTAAATATTTAACATGGTAATTATTTTTTTTATAAAAATATGACAGTAACAATCAAAAATAATTTTAATGTGATTAATATGAATTTATACTAATATAAATCTAATTGAATCTCAAATTATGATAGAATTAATATTTAAATTAAAGCATAAGTTATATGAAAACAGTTTTATAGATATATTTATTTTTATAGGTTAAGTTTTTATTATTATTTATTATCTCTTATAATCTAAATTGGAGTTAAGAATTAATTTATATTTATAAATTATATTATATTTATAATTTAAAATAGATCAAATTGATTTGTTTAGATAAAACTACACAATATTTATAAAACTATTCTATAAAAATTAATTTTTTTACTATGGTAACTAAAATTTACAATGGTGAGTTAAATTTATATTAAAACGGATAATGAAAATGTTTCCATATTTTAATATTTATTTAAAAAATTAAACCATTTAATTATACATAATTAATTGAGTTGATAAAAATTAATTTTAATATAAAAAATAATATCTCAAAAAAGTAATCTTCAAAAAATGTTTCTTTTAGGGAAAAAATAATTAATTTTTATTACCTTCCCAGTAATAAATATTAGATCAATGTATATATTATAAATATGTTTTTAATAAAAATATGGTTTCTTACCATTTATAAAAATAAATGTGAAATGTTAAAAAAATACACATGATTCATATTAATTTTATTTCACTGAAAATTACTTGTTTTTATCATCCTAACAACTATTTATAAAAACCCTAAAAAATAGTATTTCTCAAGCCACACTTACTGTAGTTTGATTTAGGATTGTTCTTCGAAAAACCCTAGTGATGATACCTTAATTTCAATATAAGACAAATTTAATTCATAAGGAATATTTATATGTCATTTTTGTATATTTTTCATAATATATTTTATAATATGGTTAATTTTACATTCTCCCACCAATTCAGAAGTCATGTTGCAGTGTTTATATAATCCAAATGATAGTGTATGCTCAACAACTGTATATAATGGCCGTAATTAATTCCTATATATGATCTAAAATAATTAATCTTATTTTACTAGTTTTCAACATTTGTTTTATATTTATAATTCTTTTTCATACATCGAAAAATTCAATAAGGGCGATGGTATTTCTGGTGAACCCCAAGGATAATGATTTTCTTGTGTTATTTATATTTACTTGAGGAATTATTTTTATTTTAATATTCTTCATGATTGTTCGTACTACATTATCACAAGGTGTTAATGATAACCTTCTATTTTAATATATTTTCTCAGTAAAAGTAAAATGTGTCATTGTTTTGTTTAGTATGTTATTATGTGATAAACAAGCTATTCAAAATAAAATTTAGTTAAAGGAAAATAAATTATAAAATCAAAAGATGTTAAAAAGCCTTATCGTTGTTCTTCACGAGTATATTCTTTATCATCCTTAAAATAATTTCCCATCAAATGGTTTCCATGTGTTTTATTCATCTAGACAATTAAAATTTTTATAGATACCTTCCTTTTCATAAAAATGTATTCTCAACCATGGAAACAAGACTCTTTATGTTCTTTCTTCATCTCATTCTGAGAAAATGTATTTCACATAACACATTATTTTCACTTCATGATTACATATTGATTTTTCTTTTTAGTATTACATAATTACTTATTTTAATTCCATGAAGGATCTGGTACCATAATAACTTTCTTTGTATTAAACACACCCCTTTGGTAGTCTGTTTCATTTTTTCATTGAGTACATGAATATTTTTATAAATATAATAGATTTTAATTCCACACCATATGGATTAATATTTTTCATTGGGGAAATTTTAGTCCTTGGAAATACCCTATTTATCCCATTATAATACATTTAAATATGATATTTTTATAAACATTTATAACTTCTTATAATATACTGATCATAGTTTTTTTCTCATCCTGAAATTCTAGCCCTATAATTATATTTTGTACTAATCTGTCATGTATCCACCCTATCTAAAATTAATACAAGTACTACCCAAGGTTTAGTTTTAACTCCTTTTTCTATGCATAAAATATATTCTATATTTTTATGTGTCATTATACTATCCATCATAATAATTAAAAGAATTATAATTAGAAGAACAAGAGTTATAATTTATCCCATATGGTGTAAATAATCTTGATATTATCTTTCCTTGACAACATAAAAATATTATATATTTAATAAAAAATACAATATCTATATGAATTCATCAATAGTTTTATTTGTTATCATAATTTTTCCATCGAATCCACTACTCCAATTCAAAAAAAGTATTTATTATTAGATTTTAATTCTTTATTTTATATTCCTTAACTTATATCATATCCATTTATTAAGTCATTTCAAGTTTCTTGATTTACTCAGGTTATTATAAATGAATCCAAAAACCCAATTTTACCATCATAATTGGAATTGGAGCTTCAAGACACACATCATGATTTATAAATGTCTTAAACAATCTACACTAATTTTTTTTCAACAACTAATTCTTCAACAATTTTCAATAAAACCTCTATTAAAAACGATTTAGGTTGATCTAAATTCTATCACATAATAAATACTTTAATTTATCTTCAAAATATATTTTTAATAGATTAACTTGAACATCATTCCCGTCTTCTGAAGATACCATTGAACATTATGACTCTAAAATCCTTTTACCCTTTACATATAACTATGAATTATTGACTAATATTCCTAATGCTTATTCTGTATCTATTAATTATTCATGAAGATTTTGTATTGAGTATTTATCTTCAATAAAATTATTCTTTTAAATTTAATAAATAAAAAATTATTACATTATCTTGTTTCTCAATGATTTCCTTTGAGTTCCTTGTTAAAATTACATCAAATGAGTTTATTAAATTATTCAAAGATTAATTTTTTTGGAATACCTTTCTCATTAACCTTAATTTAATCCTTGGAAAACTATTATTTATGATTTCTCTAATTATACATTTCAAACTCATCATCTTTACTAAATCAATCAAAAAATTAACTTTTAAATCAATCATATTTCGATGGATCCCTAGAATTCCACCTTTAAAAAATTTAACTTATACCTTTGGAGAGTCAAACCCTTTATTTAGTTCATCTAAAAACACACTAAGATTAGTTGTCAATATTTTCTATATCATATTATTATTTATTTAAAAAAATATCTGATTCATATTCATTATGAGCGTATTCTTGATCATAAACTATTTCTTCAATCTAAGAGAGTTTGACCTCAAGATATTCAGTAAAATCATAGGACTCCTTCAACAATACATTAATTCCAGGTTTCTTTTATTTATTTTAATATATAATTCTTTAAAAAATTACATTAGATAAACTTGAGGATAAAAAATCCATCTATTTTACTCTTATCTTGAACCATCAACTTTTCTTTTTGAGGTTTGGGTTCCATAGAGATTCAAAAAAAATATCTAAAATGTTAAAATCCAAATAATAGAAACATACTATTTTGATACCTCTTATTGTAACACTTTTAATACAATGTGTCGGTGTAAGATAATTATGTTTCCCAATTAATATTTTAAATTTTTGGTGTTTTATTCCTGTTGTACCTTCTTCCGTAGTTAATAAGAAAAATGTTCAACATGTTTATCGATTACATTTTAAAAAAACCTCAATAAATATATTTCACTAATATATAACTATAAGGAATTAAAATTACATAATGATTTTACATGGTTCACTACTAAGGGATAATCTAATTTTAATAAAGCAGTAACATTTTGACAAACTAAGAGATATCAAGAAACATTGTACATGTTTCATGATGGTTATGAAAAATGAATTATTTATCATAAGGTTACTCCCTCTTACTTATTTCGTTCACTGATTTGGTGAAGAAAATTGTCAATTTTTAGAATTATGGTTCTCTTAAATACTTTTTAGATGTAATGGTATGTTTCATGCCAGAATAGGTTATTGAGACACAATGTATCATCATCTCTAAATAGATGATTTCTAGGACCTTATTCATTATAAAATTATTCTTCAATGTAATTTTCAATTCAGTCCTTGAAATGATGGATGTTACATTTTTTTCTAAAAATTATAATTATATAATATTCTTATAGATAAAATAATTACAAACAATTAATTCTTTTCACCCTCTATAAACAAGATGTAGTAGTGAATTTCCTTCATCCTAATTGATATAACTCTTTTGAATGTAATATGATATGGAAATAGAATTACTCTATGGATATATAATATTTATCTTATATATTTGAGATATATGAAAATTTTCAATCTATATTATCCTTTTTATACATTAAACTTTTAAATTTAATATTTCTCACTTTCTTCCTAAAAACAACATGTTGATTTTATTGATCATCGAGGAAACTAGAAACTTGATTAAAGTGTTGGAAAAAATCCATATTATACTGATTATATTAAATAATGATAGATGAAGAAAAAATTATAATACTATCATTATGTGACAATAAACATGATTCAATTAATAAAACCTAATCAAATTCATCTTCATTTTAATTTCTAACTGATATTGTTTTATAATCAAGATACAAAATGTTAACAATGTGGATTCTCTACCATGGAATTGTCTTATATTTCTTCATATTAATTATGAAATGTTTTAATTTTATATTATTTGAATCATATTTATTCACCATATCCGCATATTCTTATAAATAAATTTTATTTGAACTCCCAAAAAATATCACAATTATACTCCCTCTCAAACATGTTTCTATGTAAGGTTTTATTTCATAATGTAAACTAATAAATCAGTTATCAATTGTATTTGTATTAAATTTCAAGGATTATCTTCCTTATTAATAGAATTTATCTGAATATATGATCCTGTTAATCATGATATTTTCTTAGAATCATGGTGCAGTAGGATCTATAGTTATTCTAGAACTATAGATCCATTGTGTCGGGAAAGACATCTTTTGTGTTGTATATTTCAAATAACCAAAATCAATGAATTAATCACAAGAATTATCACAACATGGGATAAATTTTATGACTTGATAATAGTTTTTTAAATATTTTTTCAATTAAGAAATTATATTTTTCTTGGGATGGTTTTTGAAAAATTACATATATAGAGTTTCTCCAACACTAATTTTCCCTTATCATGACTCAAAAAGTGGTCAATATACTCAGTTAATGACCAAATAACCTTCTAAAAAATAATGGAGGAAACATATTACTACCTATAATAAAATAGTTATCTTTGAAGTGACTTTCCTATTAATTTATATTTAATTCCATTCATGGCCTTACTTATCTGGTTTCTCTATGACCTTCTACTTATAGAGTATTCATTTTAAAATTTCATCCTCCTAAACATAAGACCAAACACCAGAACATAAAAAAATATCTAATTAAATTATAAAAATTAAATGTCCTCAATATATATAAATATCAATGTTTACATTCACATCTATCCATATGTTCTTTCATGAGTACTACTTCTCCATAGATTTCATAAGCATCTAGAATCTTCCATCCCATAAAATCGAATATTTTATCTTGTTATATATATATATAAATTTTATCAAATATCATTCTATACTCACTATCTACACATCACAAAACTATTTCAAACAAATACATTACAAAATTTCATAGTTTCATCATTTTAAATCACTTAAGCCTTAGTAAAATCATGAGTAATGTCATCTATTTATGGTTTTGTGACTCAAAAACATCATATAACCTAAATAACCATAGTTTCTCATTACATATACAAGGTTATCATGTAAAATTAACCTATTTTAATGTTTATCATGATTTGGGTGTATGGTTATGTTCTTAGCTGGATCATGGATTGGACATGTGGCATCTCAAGATCTTGGTATTTCACATGTGTCACTAAGTGTAGAAATGGAGATTATTTGATCACTGTTTATATATACATGGACATTTGGGAATTATGATTTCATTATAACTATCCTTAAGTAACTTTTTTATCTAGATAACCCATTATACACAAGGGGAATAATGGTACATGATGTGTGGTGTGTAGGTATGTCACTGGTATAGTTTCTATAATTTAATGTGTGAGGGAAAGGAAATAGTGCTAGAGTGATGGTGTTTGAGATCCAAGAGGTATATTTTATAGAGATAAATAACTGAGAGGAATTTTTCATGTAGATCTATACACTTTATAAAATAATTCTATAACTTTTATTAGGAATTTATGGGATTATATTTTTCAAACATTTGAAATACAATAAGAATATAATTGCGAAACACACCCAAAGACTCTATAGATATAGATTTATTGTATTCATTATATAGTCAAATATTTGGTAAATGTAATTTTTCATTAGGTAAAATGATAAAATATCATTCTATAAGAAATAGTGAGTTGGTTAATGGAATATTATAATGGTTACATGTTATGTTTTTGGAATAATGAGTACACAATACTATGGTGGGTATAAGTGCTTTATAAAACCTTCAAATTACTTCATTATATATAGTTATGTTTTTTATGATACATGAGTCTATAATAATTTATTAGTGAAAAAAATTCATGAATGAAGTAAAAAAATAAATAATAAAATAGTAGGATTCTATGATCATATCAAAATAGTGAAAACATGAAATAAGAATTTAACAATCATAAAAAAATACAAAATTTTGTTCACATGTATTTTATCCGGATATACCATAGTGGAATGGTTTTTCTTAGAGAAATAATCAAGACTTGTTAGAAATGGTACTACTGATGACTATACAATGTCACAATTATATAGAATTCTAAGAATATATACCATGACTAGAAGAATTAATAGAGGGATCAATAGGTTGAATAGTGAACATGGACAAGACTTTTTTCCAAGGAAAATGATGGATAATTATTTTTTATTCAATAGAAATAATGGCTTCTAATATTTATAATCTTTCAGAAAATAAATAATTTTTAACATGAATTGGTATATTCGTTAAAATGGACATTTTAATTAAAGGATATTTTGGAGGAATATTAAATTTGGATAAGTTCAAGCCTAACGAATAAGAATTGTTCCTAAGATATAAAGTGTAATTATTCTAGAAGAGGTAAGAGAAACAAAACCAAATTAGAATACATCAAAACATAAACGTTATTTTTTTAGAATTCTGGGAGAATTTAATTTTTTATGGGATATTATAATGATATTGTAGTAACATAGTTTTAACATTAGAATCACATAGATTAAAAACTTAATTTAACTCCTCTTTAATTTACAAAATATAATCCAGTGCCTATATTTATTAAATTTGGATTTAATGTTTTTTATTTAAACACTATTAGAATTTTCTTTTATAAATATAATATCTAATCATTATATAAACCAGGTAAAAAATTATTGTTTTTCATTGTAAAGGAATTATTGAGGAAATTTTGAAGTTGTAATTGAGTTGAGGAGGTGTTTTTAACCTACTGTTCCATATTTAATTTGGATCTATGGAGTAAATTTTTTATGATTTTATTAAATTATGTTAATGAATTATTTTTTTTGCAATATAAATTAATAATTTAGTTTGAAAAATATTTATATCTTTAAAATTAACATATAAATTGATGTTTATTCTTCTACTTATTGTTTAAGGAATAATGTTTTATATAGTGATTATAAAAATAATATTCTAGGATACTTAAAGGCCCATTTTATGCATTTTCAACAAATGGATAAATATTACATCATTTTATTTGTTCTTAGATGATAATCACAAGTAAAATTTCAAAGGAGTAATGAATGGGAGTTTTAGATTGCCTATAGTAGTATGGTTGATCCCTTAATATTTAATTGGAAATTTTATTTTGATTATGGTGTATGAATAATTATATATAGAAATTTATTTTATATATTGATTTTACCTTATATTATATTATATGTAAAATTAATATATATATATATATATTTGTGTGTGTGTGTGTTTCTAAATATATATACATATACACATAAGAATAATAAATCCTATGAGACTGTTAATGTCTTTCCACCATATCCCTCCCCTCTCACAGTGGTGTGGACATTTTTATTTTTTATGGAATAATGCCTTACTTAAAAACTCATATGTCAACTATGAGATTTATTGGCACCATAATGTTGGTGGTGTTTATAAATAATGATATATTGAATGTATACTATTGTGAAAATAATTATCAGAAACAATATAATAATAATAATGATGGCCTAAGGATATTTTATTAGCCTCTAATCATGGGTAATGGTTGTTGGACCAAGGTAGAGTGGGTACATTTTTAGCAGTAAACTATAATATTTTATAGGGAGGTATGATTCATGAAATTATTATGATTTAATGTATTGTTATTAGATCATGTAGACGTTATTGATCTAAATAAATGATGTTGTGATTAGGTTTTTTATGACATATACCGTATAGAAAATCTAAGTTTTCTTGCTTTTAGGTATCTAGTAAGAGGTATGGTAGTTGAGGAAGATTTTGTTTGGATTATATATATATAATTTGAAATAAATTTACCCCCGGTATGTTTTGGATGTCTAAGAGATGTTGGTAAATGGTTCTCCATTGGGAATAATTGCAATGTGTACTGGAAATCCCTATCAAGGATGTCTTATTAATAAGATGGATAATCTTAAATCTAGGTGGGGCCAAAATATGAGGATGAAAATATTTACCAATGGTTTTGGTGTTTTCCATGAGTAATATTACACATGGTAAATAAACCAATAAACCTATGATATTGTATGGGAGTCATGAACCCTTGGCCACTAATTTATAAGTAATTTTTTCTTTAAGAAATTTATGAAAATTATTTAATTTTAATTTTGTTTTTTAGATAAATTAGTACTTTATTTTACCAAATTTTCAATATAATTTGTGATGCAAAAATTTTCATGCCCATTTGAGATCATTTTAGGCATTTTTTTATTCTAAATAATTATACATTGCAATTGAAGAGGAAAAGTCCTTAGAATCCTTTTTGAGTACTATTTTTCTCATTTTCATGAGTATAGATTAAAATTTTTCTTATTCTGAATCATTTGGTGATCCTAAGATTTTTTTATTAATAATAGGATATTTCAAATGATTACATTTATACAGGTAGCTCGGTGTCTATCAAGAAGACTATGATACATGGAAATTACGTAGTGTCCCCCATTATAATGAGAATGAATATAAATTTTTTTAGATTAAATATTAAATGTAACATGATGTTTTTGGATGATTATTATTACAATATACCATTATTTTACATTATATAAATTATGAGTTATAAAATCTAGAAAAGGTTTCCTCGAGCTATGAATTTCCAATTATAAGTATTTAAGGTTAGTGACCTATTTTAAACTAAAAAACATTACTTGATTCACAGAGTTAGAATTCTATGGTTAGTGGTATAAGTTGAGGAATAAACATTTTAAATATCATGACCATAAAATTTTTTTGTGTGATTTTTCTCTTCCTATTGTGAAATTTTATAAAAAACTAGACACCATGATACTTGTTTCTAACATATTATATATTCTATTTTTTTACTTCTATATTGCGTTATATTGAATTTATGTGAGAGTTATCATATGGTTTTCAAGATTTCTTGAAGAGATAAATGTCTTGAAAATGGAACTTATTTACATGTAAAACTATTTTCTAGAATGGAAATGTTTAGGTGATGGCTTAAAGATAATGATACCCTAAGAATATACATGTAGATATTGGTTGATCTAATTATTATATAGACATTCTATGAAACGGAATTTGTGGAAAAATACTTGGAGATTATTACTTAGTGATATGTTGACTTGTTATTTGAAGTTGTAAATGATTTGAGATTATTCTATGAATATTTGAATCATTTTCATAGATTAAATAATGTCTTAATATTTGATTAATAATTTTTTTTTATTTTAAAAATAGTTCTATAAATGATTATTTCCAATATAATTCATCTTATCAGAACCCTAATAAATAGAAGGTTTGTTAAATGTACATAACTTAGTTTTTCTTGGAAATATAGATTCATTTGTCTCCTCCTATGAAATCATACTCTATGGTATGAATTCCCTCTATACAAGGTTTGAGGTTGGTATCCCCTTGTATTGTTCTAATAATAAAAAGTCATGGGTACCCCATATGATATGGATGGTTATTTGGATCATATTAATCAATCATATTTATTAGGAGAGTTGGGGACCCCTATTGGTGGGGATAGATATGCCACAATATATTTTTTATGGTGGGAAATTGGTCTTCGACATTGATGTCGTTATTGGGATGAGGGTACATTCACTTCCTGATGAATGATCATTCTTCATGAATAATTTTGTAGTCTATAGCAGAGACTAATTTTTTATGCATATCATTTGTGGAGTTTTTATTTAGTGAGAAAATCATGGCGTGAAATTAAAAATGATGTCCTATAATGATTCATAGTTTTGGATGTTGACTAATTATCACAGGTATATTTTAAATTCATATACAATATCTTAAAATAATTTGAGAACGATTTAGCCTCATAGTTAAAATATTCCAAGATTGACACTATGATTTTTTATGTAGTGTGGTCACTACTATATATTTTTATTTTATATTCCTTAAATATTTTTAATATATGACCTTGGATTTGGAGTTTTCCAACACATTCATTTTATTGCTATGTAATTTCACTCACCATTATATAAGCACTTATATTGTGATGTAATTATAGTTATGATGATGTTTAATTATTTATAAGAGTACATGGATATTTGTATATTGTGGTGTCGTTATGTAGAGGTTGACCATATTGTTCTTGTTGATAGTGTCTGGATGGAGGATTTTATATCCAATTATTGATGAATTCATTTTGGTTTACATTTATATAAATTATATATTTTTCTATTCTATTACATTATGGTTACTTTGAGTATGTAATTATATTTATATTGTTGCAAGGATAACTGATGTAATTCATAGTTTCCCAAATATTAGTTTAGTTATAGATATTAATGGAATTTGTTTCCATCCAATGGGGTTATAGTATTTTTTTCATTATAGTTTTCATGGTTGAATACCACCAACATGTTGTCTTCCACTTCTTGATTATGTGACTGAACTCTAAAATATTATCAGCGGGTGCGTGGAAGCACACCCATCCTTATTAGTAACCATGTAGTATACCAATTGTTTATCCATATAAGAGTGGTTTCATAAGGGATCAATCTTATAAAAAAAGATTGAAATAAAAAAGGTGGGGATTAGTTTTATGAAAATATGAAATAACTACTCGAAATATTTGAGTTTAGTCTAATAGGACTAAGAACCCAACTATATCTTATGATAGTAAATAAATCCACATCCATTAAGTTATATTTATTTGGTATTATTTTTTTGTACATCCATAATATAGTATTTATCTCATAATTTATATTCATGCATTTTTTTCATGAACAATTTTATAGTATGGATAGTTGAAAAATTCTAATAATGTCATATGAAATTATATATTGGTTTTATCATTAATTTATTATGAATTCTGAATTAGTTATGAGATCTATATGTCAGTATGTCATAACATCTATGTTATATTATAAGTTAATTATTATTACATATATAATTATTGATGTTCCACATGATATTGATCATGATATTGGGTGCATGAGTATTATGAAATTGAACTTTATTCTCTTTCAAAAACTATGGCCACTCTAACACCCTGCCCATACCTCATTGTCTTGAGGAAGCAGTGATGGTTACTTGGCCTTATGAGATGTTCCCAAGGCACCAAAGGTTGTCAATAAATGCCTAGGGCTTCTAGAAAAAAATTGGGGAACAGTTTTCCCTTAAGTTAAAACAAACCACTATATGATGCACGTAAATAAAACACCCAGATGTATATTCCCAAAGACAACCAAGTTGTTCCACAATACAACCCAAAACTAATACAACTAGACATGTCCACCAAAATCAGAGTACAAAGAGGAAACTAAAAAATAAACAGCACGAGCCATGACCCCACCACAGCTCCATACCAAGCTCCAAGCTCCAAGATCCCCCAAGAGATCACAATGGCCCTCTAAAAGATGGTGATTTCTTAACTATTCCCACGTTGCGGAACACGACATCTGCAGAGACACCAATGTGCCAAATGAGGGGGTGAGTACTAAATCGCAGTAGGATTTCCCCAAATGACTTCCCTACACATGCCACTCGGATAAAACCGTTAGCACATTTATATAAAACAGTTTATATAGAATAAATCCAAAGTGTAACAATTTTCATAAGCCAAACATGCCCTTACCAAGCCACCAAACCAAAACTAAGCAACCAAGGGAAATGAAACTAAACATTCCACAAGTCATTTCATCATTTCATATAGTACCACACTTTCCATCTTGCAAATAAATGCATAACAAAACAACCAAACAACCAAACGTTGGAGCTTCCGTCCAACCCGTTCACCCATTAACACTTTAGTGGAACTTCCCATCCACTTACCAATGATGTTGGCCATTTCATCCACTATCTATCCCATTTTTATAGTGTTACTTCTACCCACTTCCACATAACATTCATACAAGACAATTCTAAGCATAAAACCCACCAAGGACACAACCACATGCAATCAACCAATTCCATTTCATATCAATGAACTTCAATAAATCACTCATTTATTGAAACCCATTTTCCATGACAAAAAAATTTCAGTAAAACAACCTTTTTATTGAAAACCATTAAGATCAATCATTTTCACAAATCAGCCATAGCATCTCATTTTAAAATCTATATTTTAAAATTCAAAAAAATAACATTTCACCACAAAACCCTCTTTTTCCCAAAAATCCCCAAACATCACCCAAGGGATTTCTACACAATTTTACACATAAAAACACAATTAATATCAATCAAAAAAAATTAATTTTAACCAAAACCATTAGCTTTAACCTAGTGTAGTCGAGAGAGAATCGACCTACCTTTAGGGTTCTCGAGAAATTGACCCACGAATAACCACACCTCAAATCCGGCGAACGCACCACCGAAACCTCTCTAGATCCCATTACCTAACATTCACAAGCCTTAAAATCATCATCCAAGGAAACCAAAACACTATATATACACACAACAAGTGTAGATATAGAAAACCAAGAAAGAGAGAAGATCATATCTAGAGAAAAACACAAAGAAACCATGATAGAAGACTTAGTCGCGCACAATCACCTTCAAAACACAAAGAAACATCTTCAAAATGCATCCAAATAGAGTGGGAAAGCTTGAACACCCCCTGAGAATTGAAGAACCTAAGTGATCCATTGGTGGGAGGAATATTGGATTGTTTTTGGTTAAGCCCAAGGGAACCAGGAACTTATAACCCTATTTTTAAGTGGTCGCACGGTTTGGAAAACATTGCGCTAACCATGCACACACTACTACCTTGGGAGCAAGTGTCCGCACAGTTGGTTTGCATGGTTTGGAAAACCATGCACAGGCCGTGCGATGCCTATTGTCTCCCTTGCACAGTTTCCACTAATCGTGCTCAAACCGTGCACTCCTTTAAAAGCGTCAAAACTCTTCCAAAACCATTCCAAACTCTCCCAAACTCTTTCCAACTCATCCCATGCACTTTAAAAACATCAAAAAGCATAAACAAAGGCCACATAACTCACACTGGGGGTACTAAATTCTCCCCACCATTGGACTTTCCGTCCTTAGAAAGTAGTGAACCCGCCCTTTGCCGAAAGAGAGCAGGCTACTGCTTGATCATCTCTTTCTCCCTCTTGAATCTGACCATGCTTTCACAAAACACGAAATAAACCAATGCTTTTACCATTCAAGATTTTCTCTTGCCTATCCACAACCCGCACTGGCATGTGCATCAACGAAAAATCCAGTTCTAGCTCAACTTGATCCCATCGAATCACATGTTCATGATCTGGCTGATATATTTTCAACTGTGACACATGAAACACACTGTGCACTGCACTGAACCTAGGTGAAAAATCCAAATTATAAGCCACCCCACCAACCCACTCTAGAATCTCAAAATGTCTAATATACCTTGCAGATAACTTTCCCTGCTTCCCAAACTGACGATGTCCCGACCTAGGAGAGATCCTCAAGGACACATGATCACTCACCTCGAACGACAATGACCATCAACGATGATCCACATATGATTTCTGACGACTATAAACTGTCTCCATTATCTTCTTGATCAACATAATCTTCTCCGTAGTATCCTGGACAAGGCATGGTCCAACCATCGAGGACTCACCCATTTCCACCCAACATAGTGGAGAATGACATGGATGCCCATAAAATGCTTCAAATGGATCCATATGTATGGATTCCTGATAACTATTATTGTATGAGAACTCAACCAAAGACAAGTGCTCCTACCACGAGCCACCAAAATCCATGACACAAGCCCACATCATATCCTCCAGATTTTGTATTGTCCTCTCAGATTGACCATCCATCTGAGGGTGATACGCTATGCTTATAGTCAAATCTGCCCCAAGGGCTTGCTGTAAGGATTTACGAAAAACGATATGTAAACATCAGATCTATATCTGATACAATGGAAACTGGAACACCATGCCTCTTTACCACCTCTGGATATATATTTTGGAAAAATACTCCAGTGTATGATATTCACGAATCAGGATGAAATGGGCCAACTTCATTTGTTGATCCACTATCACCCAAATGGCATCGTGGTTTCTCACCATTCTTGGGAGACTTGTGAAAAAATCCATCACTAACTACTCCCACTTACAAACAGGGATTGGTAAATACTTTAACATTCAGACTGGCCTCTGATGCTCTACCTTGACAAGATAATAAGTCAAGCATCTCAAAACAAACTCAGCCACACTTCTTTTCATAGAAGCCCACTAGAACTGTGCCTTTATCACTTTATACATTTTCTGAATTCCAGGATGAACGGACCACTTGGAATGACGATACGCCTTTAGAAGATCCTCTTGACAAGAAACTAGTACAACTATCCGATTCCAAAAACACAAAACTGAATCTTCCTTCAGTTTCCAACCCTCAATGGTCTCCCCAACATTGAGTCTTGACTTCATAGTCACACAGTCAGAATTAGATATCTGTGCCTCTTTAACCAGACCAACCAAGTCAGGAGTCAAAAAAAACGGAAAGAAGGCCACTCTGTCACCCTGGTCCTCTCATTCCAACCACATATCAGCTATAACAAACACCAACTACCCATAGTCCGATGCCTGTTTCACCATATGACCATATGATTTTATAATTAATGCATCCTCCACTGAATTTCCCATACCCGGTGTGTACATCAAGTCAATATCAAACACCGGGAGATATTCCATCCATCTCCTTTGCCTCAAGTTCAAATCCCTTTGTGAGAAAATGTGATTCAAGCTCTTATGATCTGTATATACCATGGATTTCTCACCAAAGAGATAATGATGCCATACTTTCAAAGCATGGACCACTGCTGCCAACTTCAAATCATGAGTTGGGTAGTTCTTCTCATGCACTCTCAACTACTGTGAGCCATATAAAACCACGTGATTCCCTTTAATGAGAACTCACCCCAACACTAATCCCGATGCATCACAATACACCACATACCCTTTTCATGGTTCTGGAAAAACCAAGATTGGTGCTTATGTAAGGAGACCCTTTAGCTCTTAAAAACACTACTGACACTATTCATTCAACTGGAATGGAACATTCTTTCTTGTAAAAGTTGTCCTTGGGGAAGCCAAACGTGAAAAGTCATGAATAGAATGCTGATAATACCATGATAGACTAAGAATACTCTGTATCTGAAACACATTTGGTGGTAGTTTCCACGAGATAACAACATCTATCTTTTCCGGATCCACTGAAACACCTCTTTCCGAAATTATATGGCCAAGAAAACAAACTTCTTGTATCCAAAAGTCACACTTTGACAATTTGGCATACAATGAATGATCCCTCAAGATCCTTAACACTATCGCCAAGTGTTTCTCATGCTACACCATTGTCTTTGAATACACCAGAATATCATCTACAAACACCACCACAAATGAATCCAGATATATTTTAAATATCTGATTCATCAATTCCAGAAACACTTCTAGTGCATTCGTTAGACCAAAGGGCATAACCACATATTCATAATTGCCATATCTACTTCTGAAATCCATTTTAGGAATATCCTCATTCCTCAGCTGCAATTTATGATATTCTGACCTTAGGTCGATCTTGGAGAACCACTGGGCTCCCCTCGATTGGTCGAATAAATCATCAATTCGTGGAAGTGGATATCTATTCTTCATCATAACTTGGTTAAGTCTACGATAATAAACACATAGCCTCAAAGTTCCATCCAACTTTTTCACAAACAACACCAGCACTACCCACAGAGACGTGCTAGGCTGGATAAATCCTTTGTTTTCCAACTCTTCCAACTGGACATTCAATTCCCGCAATTCAACTGGTGCCATTTGATAAGACAAAATTGAGAAAGGACTGGTCCTCAGAAGGAGACTATTTGTAAACTCCATTTCTCTTACGGGAGGTAACCTAGAGAATTCTTCAGAAAAAACATCCATGAACTGATCTACCATTTCCGGAAGAATGTTCTTCTCAACACCCTCTACCGATTCCAATGACAATACCACCAACTGATACAGTAACGTACCCACTACTAGTGATAACAAACTGGTTGCACCCTTCCTTTCTTGCTTCTCTCCTCTAAATAGATGTCTAATTCCATCGTGTGTTGTAAAATCTACTGTTCAGTTATCACAGTCGATGTGGGCCTTAAACGCCACCATCCAATCCATTCCCAGGATTAAATCATACCCCTCCATCTCAATCACTGAGAAATTTCACACTATCTCAACTTCACCCACAACGATACAACATTATCTACACAAGAAGGCTCGACACTCTCTTCAACCCAGAGGTGTTTGATGTTTCAAAACAGAGGGCATCATTTCTACCATCAAACCCAGAAAATAAACCACACGTGCAACAATAAAAGAGTGTGAAGAACCCCTATCAAACAACACTTGAATCAATGTAGAATTTAAAATAATAATACCACGCACCATGCATGGTCTTAGCTGATCATCCACCACCACCTTCTTAGCTCCAAACTCATGTCTTCTTGCCACACTCTGCTCTTTATTATCCTACTAAGGCATCGTGGTATTCCAAGAATCACCATGACCCACTTTACCCTGCTGTCGAGGGGTATGCTGCTGCCCCCGTACTGTCAAAGCATATGACGTCTACGATCCCTAAGAAGTATCATGCGCACCCGACCTCAGAGAATTCCATCAATAATGCTGCAGATGACCCATCTTCTTAAAAATTATGACATGCTCGAGGTTGTTCTGTACAATCCTGCTTGATGTGGCTCGTAGAACCACACTAAAAACATCCTGGCCTACTCTGGGGATTCAGAAGAAGATTTACCGATCCTGCCATTTGATTATATGCCATATTACCACTTTGGGAATAAGTGTCCCTCCTCTGCTTGAACCCAACGTTAGAGTTCCCACTATTCCCCATGGGTACCACCATGCTTCCTCCGCCCAGAGCTCCTAACAAATCCCGCTCACCCACCGAGGCCCAATACACCATCTCTGTGTAATGATATATACATAGTAGTGCTATCTTTGAATGAATTTCTTGCCTTAATCCCACTTCAAATATACTTGCCTTCCATGACGTACTACCCGCCACATCGGGTGAAAACCGCACTAAGTTCATAAACTTAGCTGCATACTCCGTCACAGACATAAGATCTAGCTTCAAACTGAATAAATCAGTCATACTCTGAATTTTGAACGTATGTGGGTAGAATTTTTTATTAAAGAATTATTTAAAGCCTTCCCACATCATTCCCTGGTCTGTCCCTGCCTGGACTACCATATCCCACCACTGAAGGGAAAGATATTCCAATATATACATGACCAACTTCAGTTTTAACTCTACTGGTGTTCCCAAGAACTCGAATATCTTATTCATTCTATTCAACCATGCTTCTTCCCTTTCTGGATCTAAATCACCCCTAAAGATGGGGAGATTCTTCTTTTGAAAGTGAACCACATGATCCACATGCCTTGGTTCACCCACTTTGTTCCCACTTTCCACAGCATGGAAAGCTTGCATGATACATTGCACTAACTACTGGTTCACCCGAGGCTCAGGTGCTACCAGATTCTCAGCTGCCTCCCCCGCTTGGTCTCTACGATGCCTACCCAGTGCCATTTCTATCAATAGAAAACAAACAACCATGAGTCTCACTTCTGTAGACATCATTGAATCCCATTTCAAATCACATTACACAACACTATCACAACAAGGCTTTCCAAAAGTTCGCATTTCCCATGTTTCACCATTTTTAAAATCATACTATTTTCAAAATATCCAATATATTCACATTATAGTTTCACACACAAACCATTTCTCAATTCATCCCATAGATCATTATACCCCAATGAAAAAATGAATCCCAGTGGAAGTTATTTCTTCCATGCATGCCATGCTCATCCCATTGGCTACACCCACGATAATGAGATATCTAATGCCTATAAGTTTCTCCAAAACACTTATGTACCAAACTCCCTAGTAACTTGAATTTTAGCATAAAGGGTTAGCTAGGTCCTTTTATGATATACATTCCATGTTCTAACATTCCTACGCCTTACTACCATCCCGACTCAAGGAATGCACCACAATAAATGTCAACATCAAATACGAGAATCAACTCCAAAGGACCGAAAAAACTGATACCACTTGTAACACCCCACTGCTACCTAATTGGCTTGAGGAGGCGGTGAGGGTTACTTGGTTTTATGCGACGTTTCCAAGGTGAAAGAGACAAACAATAAATTCCAAGGGCTTATAGAACAAATGTGATAATGATTTACCCTTAATATAAAACCAACCACTATATGATACATGTCAATAAAACACCCAAACATGTATTCCCAAAGACATCTAAGTTGTTCCACAATACAACCCAAAACCAATACAACTAGACATGTTCACCAATATCAATGTACAAAGAAGAAACTAAAAGAAACACCATGGTCCATGACCCCACCACAGCTCCATACCAATCTCCAAACTCCATGCTCCACCAAGAGATCAGAATTCTCCCCTAATGGAGGGTGATGCCTTACCTTTGCCCACATCACGGAACACGACATCTGCAAAGACACCAACATTCCAAAGCAGGGGGTGAGTACTAAAACTGAGTAGGATTTCCCCAAATGACTTCCCTATACACTCCACTAGGATAAAACTATTAGCAAATTTATATAAAACAGTTTATATAAAATAAATCACAAGTGTAACCATTTTCATAAGCCAAAGATGCCCCTACCAAGCCATCACACCCAAACCATGAAACCAAGGGAAATCCAACCAAACATTCCACACGTCATTTCATCATTTCATATTAGCACCACACTTTCCATCTTGCAAATCAATGCACAACAAAACAACAAAACAACCAAACGGTGGAGCTTCTGTCCAACCTGTTCACCCATTCACACATCAGTGGCACTTCCCGTCCACTTACCATTGATGGTGGCCCTTCCATCCACTATCCATCCCCTTTTTTTAGTTTTACTTATCTCCACTTCCACACAACATTTATACAGGCCAATGCTAATCATAAAACGCACCAAGGTCACAACCACATGAAATCAACCAATTCCATTGCATATCAATCCACTTCAATAAATCACCCGTTTATTGAAACCCATTTTACATGCCAAAAAACATTTCGATAAAAAAACCCTTTTATTGAAAACCATTTCCATCAATAATTTTCACAAATCAACCATAGAATCTTATTTTAAAATATCCATTTTAAAATCCACAACAATATCATTTCACCATAAAACCCACTTTTTTCCAAAAATCCCCAACCACCACCAAGAGATTTCTATCCAATTTTGCATAGAAAAACACAATCAATTTCATGGAAAAAAAATAAACTATAACCAAAACCATTATCTCTAACTAACTGGAGTCGAGATAGATGCCACCTACCTTTAGGGTTCCCGATAAATCGACCCACGAACAACAACACCTCAAATACGGTGAACACACCACCGAAACCTCTCTAGATCCCCTTCCCTAACATTCAAAAGCCTTAAAATAATCATAAAAGGCAACCAAAACCCTAGATCTACACAAGAAATGTAACGACCCAAAGTTTCATTAATGGAAAATCCCTCTTGATCCAGTTAAATGTTTCTTTATGAAAAAAATGTTTTTATAAGATGTCAAGTTCTTTAGTTTTATGTTAAGATTTGTGACCGTTACTTTTATAGCCGTTGAATATTGATCATCTGAGTAGTATAAATATAAGGCTTTAACGAAACCATTTCTACTCAGACAAAGGAAGCGATGGCCTCATCCAGTAGAATTGCCCCCTTACGAAGCCCATTTGTCGGAGCTCGGAAAAGAGGTGACGTCTTTGGGCTTTGCCCTTGACCAAGCCCAAGCTGAGCTTCATCAAGTCAAGCTCGAACGTGATCGTCTACGGGAAAATGGAAGTTGATAGAGATTACCACTCGAGCGATGTTATCCGAGCAACCCCAAGAGTCTGTCACCATCGCACACCTTACCCTTAGGTCTTATGCGGCTATTTTAAGGGGTTATGTAACAAATAAGTAGCACCATGTTAATGTACATTATTTTTTTTATATAATAATGAATATAATTTTTTTTGATACATTGTAATTAGTTTTTAAAGTACAAATAGTGTTTTTAGTTATTATTTAATTAAGAATTATATTTTATTAAATTAAAAGATTTTTGAATTAAATAATATTTTAATAAAATATTATTATTAATATTAAATTAATTTTTATTAAATATAAATGATCTTATAATTTTATGAATTCAATTAAAATTTTTATTAAGGTTTGAAAGCCATTTCTGTCAAAACCCGTGAATTTTTTATAAATGTCGGTTTTTATTTTAAAAGTGAAAATTCACATATTTAGAAAATTATTTAGATAAAATAAATATTATTTTTGGAATCAGGACGTCGAAATTATCCAACGTTGAATTTTTCATAATTTTCTGAGACAGTCAAATTTTTGGGTAAAAATTAAATACCATTTAAATATATAATGTGTTTTATGACATCATAATGACCCAATGGTGATGTAATAAAATACCATAATCCTTATGTTCGGCCAATATGTGTTTTATCATTAAAATAATAAGGTTTTGGGTTTGTTTGACTTACTTTTCAAAGCATTAATGGAGCCCTCAAGACTTATTCAACACTTTGCCTTTTTAAATTAATTTCCATGGGAGTGTGACTCACCTCCACATAAGCAACCCTAATTTTTTAATAAGTTCGGACCTTGGACTTGTAAAATATTGTTTTCCTCTTTCCTTTTCCAGAAACCATGGGCAAATACCATGGGATGGTTTGTGGTTTGGATTATTTTAATATAAGGGGTCCCAAACCTAAATAATAAAGAATTCTCTCACCTTTCCTATATAAACCCACCCAAGCTCCCACTTCCTCCTCACTCAAAGCCCTTGAAGTTCGTCCAACCTCTGCCCTACTCTCTCTATAATCCTCTCAAGGTGCCCCAAGCTCCCAAGAAGCCTCTCACAAGCCTCTCTCTAGCCTTTGGAAGCACACTTCCAAGTAAGGGGTTTTCTTCCTTTCTCATTTTTGTCAATTTTATTTACGTTGTATTGCCTTTTTTTATTTCAATTAAGAATGTTGGGGTATGGTTTCGCACCTCCCCCATACTGCCCTCTTATTGTTTGAATGATGGGAGAACCCTTTCTCTCTCATTAAATGCCTCCCATGTACACCTGTTACTATGCCGAAATTCCGAAAGGAACTTCTCTCTCTTCTTTTACATTCAAGAAATACTTTTGTATCATGAATCTAAATTCCATTTCTATTGTTGGGACATATATATAAATGATCTCCTTACTGTCCATTACATGTAAATATGATGAGGAAACCCTTTCTCTCTCATCAACCTTTTTTTTATGAATTCTTATGTCACGTCGTTACGCTGCCGAAATCGCACCGATTTTCTAAGCCAATGTCTTTGTGTAGTGAATACCATGCCCATTTCTCCATCAAGGGTATTCACCTTTATGAACATTTACATTTTGATTATAAATTTTCATGTATGAATTCCACATTCCTTTATCGTGGAAGAAATGATTATGTTTTATGAATCCATGTTTTATGATCCATGTGGCACACTTATGCATGAAATGAAATGTTTAAGAAGGGTGCGCCCTTTATAGCGCTCCAATGCATTGGGTAAAGTATAGTATCATGATACGTCATGTGCAACGAGTGTTTAATCATGCTAATTCAAGTGCAACGAGGGCTTACTCATGCTTCAAGTGCAATGAGGGTTTACTCATGCTCCATGTGCAATGAGCCTTGGCTCATGCTAATTCAATGTTAAGTGTTGTTGCCACATTTCCATGTTATGATTATCATGATTTATCATGCCTTTATGTTCATGTTTCTATTATTCTCTATTGATATGCCTATTTCCTAACATTTATTTCACTCCTCATGTTATTCATTGTTTACTCGCTTACTGGGCTTTATAGCTCACCCTTTTCTTATGCATGTCCTCAGGTTATCCCATGCAATGCTAAGTACGAAGGAATGTAGTGGTCATGTAAAGGAAGTTTTCAATAAAGATGTTGTATTTAAAGTTTAAAGTTTTTATGTAATGATCCTAATCCCCAAAGACACTAAACCTCTCGATCTTCTTTGTTGGATCAAGTGAAGTTTTATGTAATAAAGCATGTTTAATTTGTAATAAAAAGCAGGGTTGTCATAGTTGGTATCAGAGGATAGGTTTAGTTATTTTTGGGATTAGGAAACCTTAGTAAAGCCTTAGATACAAGACTAAGCATAATAAAAACATCCCTAAGTTTTGGTAAATACTAAGTAAGTGGTTTATCAAACAAATACATCCCTGTCTGGATACGAGCAGGTAGAGGCGGCTCTGGCACAGATGTATCCTAGGGGTAAAACCCGAAAACACCGCTTTGAGCTAGACTTGAACGGGAACTGGTGCACGACAACGGGCCTTGCTATACTCTTGGTTACGACACTCCCGGGGGATATGTTTTGATAAATTCACAATCTTAGTATGAACCCTTATTAAGGGAAAAATGCCCCTAAGAATATATGTTAGAAGGAATATCATGAAAAGCCTGGATTGAATCCTATAGACTCATGAGTTAAAGAGATTAAAGTTTATTTATAATTCATCAACTTTTGTCTTTGGATTACCCTTTATGTGTTACCCCTAACTTTATTCTATTCCAGCCAATGGCCGGTAATAGGAGAACTCGGGCTAACAACCGTTGTGAAGATCAGTGTGATGATTGTACTTATGAGATGCCCAATCCAATGGGAGCGGGAATCACGAACTTTGTCACGCTTCTCTCTCAGATAACTCAAGTTTTGAATAGAAACACTGGTCAAGAGGAACGTTCAACCCCCCCTAAGAAAGAACAAGTCGCTATTGAAAGCTTCATGAGACAAAGGCCTCCTACTTTTAGTGGATCATCCGATCCCACGATTGTTGAACAATGGATCAACTCAATTGAAAAGATATTCTCCATCCTCCAATGCTCTGAAAAAGAGAAGGTTCTCCTGGCGGCTTATCGTATTGAGGATGAAGCTGATCAATGGTGGACATTGATCAAAAATACGAAGCCTGAGGAGGAGATCGAGGCTTTGGAATGGAAGGTATTCCGGAAGATGTTTTTCGATAAATATTTTCCACGCACCCTCCGTCTTAAGATGGAAAGGGACTTCCTTTCCCTCAAACAGAAAGATGAAGAATATGTGGGAGCGTACGAGGCAAACTTCACAAGGCTTGCACGATACGCTTCCGGCTTTGTCATTACCCCCGAATGCAAGGTCGACCGCTTCTTTGTTGGGCTGAAGCCTAGCTTGCGGAAAGCATTAGCGATCCGTGACTTCGACAGCTATGAGGAAATTGTCCGATGTGCCCTCAAGGTTGAAATGGAGATCGGAGAATCACAGGGGTATCACGGGGACAAGAAGCGTAAGGTGGACTTCAATGCTGGTGGTCTGATGGATAAATCCAACGGCGCTAAGAAATTCCAGCACCCCACTTGCCAAAAGTGTGGAAAGAAGCACCCTGGAAATTGCCTTAGGGGGACAAGAAAATGCTTCAAGTGTGGAAGAGAAGGGCACCTAGCTGTTAACTGTCTGCAAGAAGGACCCGCGGCTGCGACAGAGGAGAGGAACGCTCTGTTCGAACCTCAACGTGTTGTTCAATGCTTCAAATGCAAAGAACCGGGTCATTTTGCGAATTAGTGCCCTAATCCAAGGGTTATCGGAGGCAATCAACAACCTCCAAGACAGCAAGGAAGAGCTTTTGCCATCACTTCTGCCGAAGTGAACCCCGACAACGAAGTGGTGACAGGTACGCTAGTTATTCATTCAATAATAGCGAACGTACTTTTTGATTCAGGTTCTACGCATTCTTTTATATCTCAAAAGTTTAGTAGAACAATCCCTGCACCACCACAAATCATGGAAGTAAAGATGTCGATGAGTACGGCAAATGGGGCAATCATTGCATCCCATGAGTATAAGTCCTCCCCTATTATAATATGTGGATTGAATTTCCCAGCGAACCTCGTCATACTCCCTTTGGTGGAATTTGATGCAATTCTTGGCATGTATTGGCTTTCCTTATATAGAGATAACATAAATTGTCGGGAGAGGGAAATCACACTCCATATGGAGAATCGACCCCCCGATTCTTTACAAGTGTCAGGAGGAAGATGAATCTCCTTTAGCTCCATCATCTCAAGCATGGATATTACTGCCTTATGAGCACGCATATCTGTCCTAGATGATTGAGTCCAAGGAAGAAACCACCCTTGAAGAAATGCCTATTGTGAGGTAATTCGCTGAAGTATTTCCCGAGGAACTTCCTGGTCTTCCTCCAAGAAGAGATGTTGAGTTCTCAATTGAACTTATACCTGGGGCGCTACCAATATCCAAGACTCCATATAGAATGGCTGTTGTTGAGCTTGAAGAGATGAAGAAACAACTACAGGAGAATCTGGATAAAGGGTTTATAGGCCCAAGTGCATCACCATGGGGTGCACCAGTCCTCTTCGTCAAGAAGAAGGATGGGTCAATGCGGCTTTGCATCGATTATCGTGAACTTAACAAAATCACGATAAAGAACAAGTATCCTCTCCCAAGAATCGATGACTTGTTTGATCAGCTGTGTGGAGAACAATACTTCTCCAAGGTCGACTTGCGGTCGGGATATTATCAAGTAAGGGTGAAGAAGGAAGATATCCCCAAGACTGCTTTTCGTACAAGGTACGGGCACTATGAATTCATAGTAATGCCTTTCGGACTCACCAATGCTCCAGCAATATTCATGGACTTGATGAATAGATTCTTTAGAGATTACCTAGACAAATTTGTGGTAGTCTTTATAGATGATATTCTAATATACTCCAAAACCAAGGAGGACCATGAGGAGCATTTAAAAACTGTACTAGAGACTTTGTGCAAGGAGAAGCTCTTGGAAAAGTACAGCAAGTTTGAGTTTTGGTTGAAGGAAGTCTCATTATTGGGTCATATCATCATAAGCAATGGGATATCTGTGGACCCCTCCAAAACAGATGCAATTGAGGGATGGCCGAGGCCAACATCGGTAACTGATATCTGTAGCTTCTTGGGGTTAGCTGGATATTATCGACGATTTGTGAGAAATTTCTCACGATTTTCCAACCCTATTACCAAGCTAACTCGAAAGGGAGTAAAGTTTTCTTGGAGTGATGAATGAGAAGAAAGCTTCAAGGAGTTGAAAAGGAGGCTTATCACTGCACCCGTGCTCACTTTACCCACAAGTGGGGAGCTTTTTGTGGTATTCAGTGATGCTTCGAAGAAGGTCTTAGGATGTGTGCTGATGAAGAATGATAAAGTGATATCCTATGCCTCAAGGCAGTTGAAAATCCATGAGCGAAACTATCCAACGCATGATCTGGAGTTGGCGGCGGTGATCTTTGCCTTGAAAATCTGGCGGCATTATCTCTATGGAGAGAAATGTGAGATATATACTGACCACAAGAGTATTAAATATATATTCACACAGAAAGAGCTTAATATGCGCCAGAGAAGATGGATAGAGCTCATCAAGGATTATGACTGTTCAATACATTACCACCCTGGGAAGGCGAACAAGGTGGCGGATGCCCTAAGTAGAAAGGATCCAGCAATTCTATCAATGATGAGAATTGAGAAGGATCCAATCTTCTTAGACTTGATGAAGATGGACGTGGGAATCATAAAGAAGGGAACATCATCAATCCTTTCACAAATGATTGCTCAACCATATCTTTTGGAAAGGTTAAAGGATGCTCAAAAGGATGATGCGGGAATCCAAGAAAAAGTGGAAGCTATCAAAAAGGGAAAATCCTCAGAGTATAATGTTAATGAAGAAGGAATTGTGCGGTTTGGGAAAAGAATATGTGTTCCATCAAGTTCGGAGCTGAAGAAGGAACTTTTGGATGATGCACATAGTTCAAATTTCTCTATTCACCCAGGGAGCACAAAGATGTATTGAGATCTCCGAGAAAACTTTTGGTGGGATAATATGAAGAAGGAGATCGCTGAATATACATCAAAGTGCCTGGTGTGTCAGCAAGTGAAGGCAGAGAGGTAGAAGTCTAAGGGGAAGATGCAACCATTGCCCATACCAGAATGGAAATGGGAGAACATCACCATGGACTTTGTCACCGGACTTCCAAGGACATCCAAAGGCAACAATGCAATCTGGGTTGTTGTGGATCGTCTTACAAAGACTGCACACTTCATTGCTATTCGAGAGGATTTCTATTTGGATCAACTGGAACGGATATATATCAGGGAAGTGGTATGGTTGCATGGAGTACCACTATCTATTGTGTCTGATCGAGATCCAAGATTTGCCTCTAAGTTTTGCAAGAGTCTTCAACATGCTCTGAATACTGAACTAAACTTCAATACGGCCTATCATCCTCAAACTGATGGCCAATCCGAGCGGACTATCCAAACACTTGAGGATATGTTGAGAGCGTGCTCAATGGACTTTAAAGGAGGATGGGATCAACATCTTCCTCTGGTTGAGTTCTCTTATAATAATAGTTTCCACTCGAGCATCCAAATGGCACCATATGAAGCCCTGTATGGGAAAAGGTGTAGAACACCGGCATGTTGGGATGAGGTCGGTGAACGTAAACTGCTTGGACCAGAAATGGTCGAAGAAATGGTGGAGAAGGTGAAAACCATTCAGCAACATATCAAGGCAGCCCAGAGTCGACAGAAGAGTTATGTAGATAATCGTTGACGAGACCTTGAGTTTAAAGTCGGATACATGGTCTTTTTACGCATATCTCCGTGGAAGAAGGTCATGAGGTTTGGAAAGAAAGGGAAGTTAAGTTCAAGGTACATCGGCCCATTCGAGATTCTTGATCGTGTTGGGGCTGTGGCCTATCGACTAGCACTTCCACCGACTATGTCCAAGGTGCATGATTTCTTTCATGTATCCCTCTTAAGGAAGTACATACCGGACCCTTCACATGTACTCTCTTCCGAGGTGGTACAATTGGAAGATGATCTTTCTTATGAGGAGCAACCAGTGAAGATCTTAGATCGTAGAGAAAAAGTTCTATGAAATAAGACAATGCCCCTCGTCAAGGTGTTGTGGAGAAACCACAAGTTTGAAGAAGCAACTTGGGAGTCGGAGGATATGATGAAGCTAAGTTACCCACATTTTTTTAGTGTGGGAAAAGGAAAATTTTGAGGGCGAAATTTCTTAAGGGGGGAATGTTGTAACGACCCAAAGTTTCATTAATGGAAAATCCCTCTTGATCCAGTTAAATGTTTCTTTATGAAAAAAATTTTTTTATAAGATTTCAACTTCTTTAGTTTTATGTTAATATTTGTGACCATTACTTTTATAGCCGTTGAATAGTGATCATCTGAGTAGTATAAATATAAGGCTTTAACGAAACCATTTCTACTCAGACAAAGGAAGCGATGGCCTCATCCAGTAGAATTGCCCCCTTACGAAGCCCATTTGTCGGAGCTCGGAAAAGAGGTGGCATCTTTGGGCTTTGCCCTTGACCAAGCCCAAGCTGAGCTTCATCAAGTCAAGCTCGAACGTGATCGTCTACGGGAAAAATGGAAGTTGATAGAGATTACCACTCGAGCGATGTTATCCGAGCAACCCCAAGAGTCTGTCACCATCGCACACCTTACCCTTAGGTCTTATGCGGCTATTTTAAGGGGTTATGTAACAAATAAGTAGCAACATGTTCATGTACATTATTTTTTGTATATAATAATGAATATAAATTTTTTTGATACATTGTAATTAGTTTTTAAAGTGCAAATAGTGTTTTTAGTTATTATTTAATTAAGAATTATATTTTATTAAATTAAAAGATTTTTGAATTAAATAATATTTTAATAAAATATTATTATTAATATTAAATTAATTTTTATTAAATATAAATGATCTTATAATTTTATGAATGCAATTAAAATTTTTATTAAGGTTTGAAAGCCATTTCTGTCAAAACCCGTGAATTTTTTATAAATGTCGGTTTCTATTTTAAAAGTGAAAATTCACATATTTAGAAAATTATTTAGATAAAATAAATATTATTTTTGGAATCAGGACGTCGAAATTATCCAACGGTGAATTTTTCATAATTTTCTGAGACAGTCAAATTTTTGGGTAAAAATTAAATACCATTTAAATATATAATGTGTTTTATGACATCATAATGACCCAATGGTGATGTAATAAAATACCATAATCCTTATGTTCGGCCAATATGTGTTTTATCATTAAAATAATAAGGTTTTGGGTTTGTTTGACTTACTTTTCAAAGCATTAATGGAGCCCTCAAGACTTATTCAACACTTTGCCTTTTTAAATTAATTTCCATGGGAGTGTGACTCACCTCCACATAAGCAACCCTAATTTTTTAATAAGTTCGGACCTTGGAATTGTAAAATATTATTTTCCTCTTTCCTTTTCCAGAAACCATGGGCAAAAACCATGGGATGGTTTGTGGTTTGGATTATTTAAATATAAGGTGTCTCAAACCTAAATAATAAAGAATTCTCTCACCTTTCCTATATAAACCCACCCAAGCTCCCACTTCCTCCTCACTGAAATCCCTTGAAGTTCGTCCAAACTCTGCCCTAATATCTCTAGAATCCTCTCAAGGTGCCCCAAGCTTCCAAGAAGCCTCTCACAAGCCTCTCTCTAGCCTTTGGAAGCACACTTCCAGGTAAGGGGTTTTCTTCCTTTCTCATTTTTGTCAATTTTCTTTAAGTTGTATTGCCTTTTTTTATTTCAATTATGAATGTTGGGGTATGGTTTCGCACCTCCCCCATACTTCCCTCTTATTGTTTGAATGATGGGAGAACCCTTCCTCTCTCATTAAATGCCTCCCATGTACACCCGTTACTATGCCGAAATTCCGAAAGGAACTTCTCTCTCTTCTTTTACATTCAAGCAATACTTTTGTATCATGAATCTAAATTCCATTTCTATTGTTGGGACATGTATATATATGATCTCCTTACTGTACATTACATGTAAATATGATGAGGAACCCCTTTCTCTCTCATCAACCTTTTTTTATGAATTCTTATGTCACGCCGTTACGCTGCCGAAATCGCACCGATTTTCTAAGCCAATGTCTTTGTGTAGTGAATACCATGCCCATTTCTCCATAAAGGGTATTCACCTTTATGCACATTTACATTTTGATTATAAATTTTCATGTATGAATTCCACATTCCTTTATCGTGGAAGAAATGATTATGTTTTATGAATCCATGTTTTATGATCCATGTGGCACACTTATGCATGAAATGAAATGTTTAAGAAGGGTGCGCCCTTTATAGCGCTCCAATGCATTGGGTAAAGTATAGTATCATGATACGTCATGTGAAATGAGTGTTTACTCATGCTAATTCAAGTGAAACGAGGGCTTACTCGTGCTTCAAGTGCAATGAGGGTTTACTCATGCTCCATGTGCAATGAGCCTTGGCTCATGCTAATTCAATGTTAAGTGTTGTTGCCACATTTCCATGTTATGATTATCATGCTTTATCATGCCTTTATGTTCATGTTTCTATTATGCTCTATTGATATTACTATTGCCTAACATGTATTTCACTCCTCATGTTATTCATTTTTTACTCCCTTACTGGGATTTATAGCTCACCCTTTTCTTATGCATGTCCTCAGGTTATCCCATGCAATGCTAAGTACGAAGGAATGTAGTGGTCATGTAAAGGAAGTTTTCAATAAAGATGTTGTATTTCAAGTTTGAAGTTTTTATGTAATGATCCTAAGCCCCAAAGACACTAAACCTCTCGATCTTCTTTGTTGGATCAAGTGATGTTTTATGTAATAAAGCACGTTTAAGTTGTAATAAAAAGCAGGGTTGTCATAAAAAAAGTGTATATATAGAAAACCAAGAACGATGGAAGAGCATATCTAGAGGAAAACACAAAGAAACCATGAGAGAAGACTTACCCGAGAGAAATAACCTTCAAAACAACAAGAACACTATTCAAAACACATTTAAATTGAGTGGGAAAGCTCCTCCACCCTATGAGAACCGAATAACCTGAGTGATCCACGAGTGGGAGGAATATCGGAGTGTTTTAGGTTAAGCAGGAGGGAGCCCAAAACTTATAACCCTATTTTTAAGTGGTTGCACGGTTTGGAAAACCGTGCGCTAATAGTGCGCACACTACGGCCTTGGGAGCAAGGGTCTGCATGGTTTCCACACACGGTTTAGAAAACCGTGCGCAGGCCGTGCGAATCCTACTGTCTCCCTTGCACGGTTTCCTGGAGAATTTTCACGGTTTCCACTAACCGTGCTAAATCCTTTCACCCCTTTAAAAGCCTCTGAACTCATCCAAAACCATTCCAAACTCTCCCATCCTCTTCCCAACTCATCCATTGCACTTTAAACACATCAAAAAGCATAAAAATGGCCACATACCTTAAATCGGGGGTACTATAGTCACAATGGAGACTAAGGAAAGTCATGATGGTAGATAGTTAAATGTGTTTCTGTTCATGAGGCTTCCAATGAGTAACATTGATCCAAAATCTAAGAGATGGAGATTGTGAAGGGTGATATTGGAGGTTTTTATCTTATGTGAGGATATCTACATCCTCAAGACTTTTTTACAAAAATATTGTTCTATGATCGGTGGTTATGAAGCAGATGATAATTATTTGACATAAGATATGAGTTACTTGTCTAGTGGGTAGATATTCAGACTATTTTATCATTATTTGGTTTTTAATTATGATGATGGATAAAATTCATTAGTTATGTGATTGGTGATAGTATTTAATTATGTGTAAAAATATGCCTCTATAGTTAACGTACTTTTTAATTCATGATGTTGAGTAGTGATATTCTTAGGAAAGGTTGATATGATGGGGATATTACTCTGTGGAGATCTATATGATGATAAAACCTCTCGGTTTACATCAATGTGTCATGATGATATGTACATATTGAGATCAACTCTATCGAGTAAGGATAAATAATTTACCAATTAGATGGTATATTCAGGATTAAAGATGCTTACATTATGTGTAATAATTTAATTATATAACAACAAATGTGATTTAGAGCACATGTTATAATTATTATTTTTTGTTTTTATGTCATAATCAATCCTATTTTATTTTTTCAAAAACAATTTTATTGGAATAAAGGTTCTGGTGAAAGATGATCATAAATAATTTTGTGATTTCATGTTTTTCATATATGGTTGTCGAATCTTGACATGAAATTTGTTATCCAAGGTTAAAATGAAAATAAATATTTTTATATTACAAAAACCAATAAATTACACTTTATATGTAATGGTATGAGTCTAATATATGTTATTTTTAATTTTATATTGATTGTTAGCTGAGTAGGAGTATAGCATAGAAGAGTATTACAGAAACTTAAGTTACATGGCCTTCTCAACAACATATCCCATAATTAGAGTGATGAATACTAGTCTGTAACTAATAATGGATCATTAATAAAATAATTCATAACTAATGATATTAGATTTAATTTTATGAATATAGTGATTTTTATTTTAAATGATGTCAGAGTGATCACTAGTGGAATCATTTTTTTGGATGATAGTTGTTGAAATGGTAGAGTTAAATTTATTCTTAATATTGAGTGATTGGAAATATTGAAACAATTGACTCAACTCATGATAGTGTATGATTTTGGTAATACATGAAGATATGTTTGATTTTGAATATTACATGATATGTTTTTATTTACATAGGTATATTTTAAAGTGACTGTCCATTTTGAAGAATTTTAGTTAGTGATTTTCATTGGTTGATATCGATGTTTGAAAATTTCAATCCTTTCAAAGTGTATTGTGAATACAACTAGGTTTGGTTGGAAAATAGTAATGATAAAAACAAATTCTCTCATGTTATTTTCCTTAATTATTATTCTTAATGATGGTTATTAAAAAATTAACCTACAATAATTAATGATAACATAGTCATGATAAAAAATAAAATAATTGGGAAAGGTTTATAATTTTCATTTGGAACTACCTTAATTAAATATGTGGTTGTATCGTGAGGGCTAATTAAAACATCATTGAATGAGGATATAAATGGTCCATAAACTGGTACCTAAATATATTAATAGTTATTAGGTGTGGGATGAGGAATGAGATCCTATAGAGGTTTTTGTCCTTCACATTAAATAAATGTGTTGAATTTAAATAATATAATGATGAATTTTATGATAAATAATTTTAGTTTTTGTGAATTTCATGGCATTATCAAAGTTATCATTGACGTATTTACTCAGCATACATGTTTTTTGATTATTTGATAGTTATGGACTAAATTATTCATTATACTAATGAACATTAGTAAGACCATATAATTTCATGTGATATGATTAACTATTAACCCTGATTAATATATCCATTGCACCTCTCAGTTTTAGTATGGTTGCTCAAGATATGAATACACAAATTTATGAGTAAGTGTTTTCAGATGGATAGATAAAAATTAACATGTTAGATTTTTTTAGATATACCTGAATGTATAAGATCTGGTGGATGGTTTTTATGGATATAATTAATCTTTATAAGGGGTATTGTTTTAGCAATATTATTGAACACATGATCTTGTTATCTTGTTAATTTTGAAACATTGACCAATAACACAACCTCCCCATGAAGTCCATTTGATGATATCATTTTAATTAATGTAGGAATGGTGACCTAACTATAGTTATTATAATCATCATTGAATAAAATGATATATATTATATATATTTAAACAATAAAGGTGGTCTATGGATATAGAATCATTAGGATATGATGTGAGGTGGTTGTGAAATATTTTTGTTCATATTATTTTAGTATAGGGTGATATTAGTGTACTAAAAAGTTAAGGGTTTTCCTAATATCACCTTATGTGATATCCCAATAGGAATGTGGAATTTCCATTAATTACAAGAGGTATTATTTGTAGATATAGTCTCTATAGATTCTCCTCCTGATGGGTTTTTTTGGAAAACATATATTTAATCGTTGGGAAAATTTAGTCATAGGATTTTTACTTGAGAATACTAAACTTGTTATCATAATTTAGATCTCATTTAAATTCCATGATATTTATTAGTTCTTGAATTTTTTACATCAAGAACAATTTTATTTTTTTTACTTTACATGAGATGTTTGGAGTGGAAATATTTTTTAAATTTTTCTCATGAAAGGGGAAAATGGAAAATTTTTCTTAGTAAATGATATAATGTGGAAATATAGAAGCATCCACCGATTTTAGAAGGTGGGATATATTTATTGGACATTTTTTTGAAAGGTTTCTAGTAGTATGGTTTTTAGTGCATTTATATAATTAATTCAGTTATTTGTTTTCAATTGTAGTGCTCATTATTATTTATGTTAAGTGAAAAAATGATGATATCTTCTAATTACGACTGCACATTTAAAGTTCTTGATAATATTTTTTCTTGGAGAATGTTTTTTCAATTCATGAATACATAATTTTATATCATTCCATTAGATAGTCACCAAACTATTTCCATTTTTATCTATAAATATATACCTTCTCTTTTAGTGTTTTCATTCATAGCATGCAAATTTAGTGTGGAATTGTAGAGGATATGTGAATTAGAAAGTGTCCCAACTTGGTAGGATTTTTTGTCTCTCATTATTAAATAATATGTTATATTTTTAATCATTGCGTATAAATATATATTATAAAAACAATTTATAACATAAAATTTATTTCATCATTGTAGTTTAATATTACATATATTCTATAAAAATTCATGCTCTAGACCCAAAAAATATTCATAGTATTAGCACACTAGAAACACAATATTATTCTTTCATAAATGATCTTAATCATATACCCCCATGTTCTTCTCTCATAATGCACTTTATATTATTACCCCAATTTAAACATATATTTATAAATGAGGTAAAATTTAAATATAATAAAGAGAGAGAACATATACTTAGTAAGGGTAAACATTGGGGATATCAGCAATGATCATATTTAATAATAATATAAGAATATTAGTATATAATAATGATCTTAACATAAAAAGTTCAAACCCTTGTAATCTTAGATCACAAATCATGTGTTTTCGCATAAATCATCATGTTTTCCAAGTACATGAATCATAAGAGTGAGATATCATAATTAATAAATAACGAGACACTAGGGAATTTCATAGTTATAAGAACATTTTATAATAATTTTGGAAAAATCACACGCATAAAAAAATTCATTTTACACGGTTCACTTGAAACAATATCATATTGTTTATAGTCACATACTGGACTTGTTTTACAATGTATTTAAAACTATTCGTAGTTGGTATTCATATTCATGAAATTCATAGTAGAAAAACCCCATTATATAAATTTTTTTTTAAAAATTTGGGGTCTCATTAAATTACCAAGACAAAATTTATTAAATAAAAAGAAATTACATGATTCTAAAATAAGGGATTTTATTATAATTACTTTCATAAAAATAGAGGAGATAAACAGTTATATCCTCCTTCAAAGTAATTTCCTTGATGATACCCATGTTAGCAAGACAATCTGCATCCTTGTTCACTTCACGAAAGGTGTCCATGAAAATGTAGTTGATCTCTAGAAGCAAAGCCAGACATCTCATCCAGGGGGTAGTGAGAGGCCAAGTGAGAAGGATTACTCTATTCCAATTCACCTAGATAATGGTGGTTTATTCACTCTCAATCCAGATAATATTACATCCCTTTTTCTTGATGAAATTTACATCATGAATCACACCCATCATTTCTTCCTGTAAGGAAGAGGCCATACGGTAGCTAGAAAAAAAAAATCATCCATGCCACTGCCCAATAAAATCTATTAAGATAGAAACATAACCAACATGTCCTAGATTTCCTTTGGAAGATCCATCAGCATTCACATTAATCTATCCTCGAAGTAGAGTTTTCCAAATTACTTCAAAGGTGTGCCTCAATTTCCTATTGATAACATTAACTCTAATATGACGAAGGATCTTGAAATCACCAATGAAGTTTTCATAATAAGCTTTCTATAAAGAAGTTGCATCTGTAATGGAAATTATAATTCATGTCTGACTTGCATTGAGATTGAATGAGTAACTGTTGTGGATAATGGCATTTCTATCATACTAAATCATGTGGAGGAGCTCTGTAACCACTGATAAGAATAGATTCTTGATTTGTTACAAAGATTCTAGCTTCACACAATGTTTTAATTGAGAACTAATAGAGTTAGAGTGTACCCATATGTATCCAAACAAGTTAGTAATATAATTCCAAAGTACTGAAGTCATAGCACAAGACAAAAAAATATTGTTAGAATCTTCTCTATGCTGGTGGGAAAAACGACACTTAGAACAAAGTTGGATTAACAAATATTGAAGACAAACATCTGTGGAAACACAGTTTTGGGAAATATGCCAAACAAGATTGAGTCTCTATGGCTTAATCCAGGTCTTATCAAAATATATTAACCAAACAAAGCTGATATCTGGACTTGTGGGATTGGGATTGTAAAAAAATTTTGAGTTAAGAACCCCATTGTGAGTAGGCTCCCATATAAGGAAATCATCATCATTATCATAGGAGTAATTGTCAATAATATGCATTATGTTTTCAGTCATTATCAAATTCATTTTTGGGATTTAACATATCCTTTGATTGCATTTCCAAAACCATAAAAATGTGTGCTATAATATCATAAATATTTTCATAAATTTATTATAGGATAACCATTATAAAATAAATAGGGTTCATAGATATTTCATCATTACATAATTAACTTGAGGTAATGTGATGTATATCTTAGAATCATCTTTAAAACATCCTCATCACAAGACACTCATAGAAATAAAGTAGATAGTTTCGTAATATAATATCCCTAGTGAACCATACATCAAATGTTTTTGATATATATAGAACATACTATTACAACAAAATTCATTCTACATATTAAAAACATGAGAAAAAATATCCTTTTCTGTTGATAATATTTTAAAAAAAACAACCAAAATTTTAAGAAAAATATTTTCATTAAAAATATGAAGGAAAATTGTAATGCATTCCTTAAATAAAATAACAATCATGATAATGGGAAAATACATTTATGTGATAATAGTTAAAATAAATATCCCTTTCACATATTTTTTCTGAAATTTCTAAAATTAAATTGTCTATAAAATGACCAGAATATTCCAAAAATTTTTGTTAAAAAAAATTCACATATTTTTTAAATATATTTTTAACAATAATTTAGTCATATAAAATGAAATTCTTGAAAACATTTTGAAAAAATGGACATAAAAAAATGTTTGTTGGCCAAAGAAAAAATATGGTCAACTTTTTTTAAAAAAAATTCATGAAGGTTTTAATTACCAAAGAGTAAAGAAGGAAAGGAACCCATGAAAACCAAAAAAATTACCAGTGGAGAAGAATATAATGGGATTTAAGATAAAAAATGTTATAATTCCCCCAAAAATATATTCATGAATGAAAAATCCTAATTTAAAATGAGATTTCAAAATAAAACCTTACCAAAGGTCCTAATTATCTTCAGACACCCTCTAAAGTTTATACATAATAAAATTAGATACATTATAAATCTACTCCAGAACCATAATAATACTTATCGTAAAAAACAACACTCCCTTAAAATTTATAATTACCCATTGATGTACAATTTTTCATTAAAATTATCATTATTGTGAAGATTGGTTTGTTTTCAATCCATGTTTGGATTCAATGGTTTTGGTACTATAACCATTTAAATGGCTTCATCATTTCTTGAATCTTAATCATGTTATTGGTATCTATTGGTTGGAGTGGAGTAAATAAAAGGGAGGTGAATTTGGAATCCACTAAAATTTCTATTTAAAAAAATTAAAACATATTCTAAAATTTTAATAAACACCACAATTAAAAAAAAATCTGAAATATATAATTCTATAATTTTATAATGTTTTTCAAAGGCATAGTCAAAACATAAATAAAACAATTTTTAAATAAACTTTTCCTTTTGAAAAAATTATAATATTATCAAACACAATATATATAACACCCATTATATCTAAATATCATATTCGTTTTCTTATAAATACCTTTAAAATGATAATAAAATTTTAAAAACATAACAAAAAATAACAAGACATAATATAAATAAGAACAAGAATATTAGTGTAAACATACATATTGGTAGAAAATCTAGAAAGCTTTACACTTTATTCAATATAATTGATTATCCATTTTATGAAAAATAATTCTTAAATACTAATATATCTGAACTATATTAAATTCAATAATCTAGTCGTAATAATAAATAATTTGAATTAAAGTTCAGAGAGATATCGTAGCATGGCTTCAACTGGTGGTAACATGTCTATATTAGAGGTATCATTTTGATATGGTATTAACATGACATTACCAGTGCTCATAGAGAATCACTGGTAGTAGTGAATGAATATTGGTAGTTGTAAAGCTCTATTGGCAGAAGAAGATCTGATAAAATAGTAGTGGTAGAAAAACATTCATGGATGTATAATGTATTTAATGTTGGTAGAAATGTATAATTATTAGTATCAATCTTCAACTTATGGTATCACACTTGTTCTAGAAAATCTAGAATACTTTAGGTGGTAGGAAATTTATATTGATTGAATACACCTATAAGTAATGGTAGTATAACATTTACTAGTGATAATAACATTTAACTAGTGTTATCATATAAAAAATGTGGGTAGAAAATCTATTTTGGTAGTTGTAGACATCAACTAGATACATATAGATCCTTCGAATGGTAGAACATTTTAAATTAGTCATAGTAGTTTTGAATTTTATAAGGTTAAAATAAAATTTTCATACTTCATAAAAGGGTAAAATAAATTTGGAGTTGGCGTAAAGGTAATAAAATATTACATATTCTATGTAAGGTTCAAAAAATGATATATAATATGTAAGGGTATGTATATACATACTTAATGGTCCATTAAAACTAATTATTTTTTAGGAAAAATATAATAAAACATATTGAATGGTAGATAAAACATGTGAAATGTTTAATTAGAGATTCAAAGATATGGATAAAAAATATTTAAATTCTCATATAAGGGTATGTCCAATTTCATCTAATGGTAATTGGAAAGTCATAAGACATACATAAAGTTAAAACTATGTTTCAATAAATGAAACACTATTTTTGAGAATTAATACAAGTAAAAACTGGATTAACATAACAATCTCCACTTTTTTGGTAATCATAAATCATGGTTGAAAATGAAATTCAAAAATAGAGGATTCGATGGAATTATGGATATTAGAATAAATAACGTACATTTAAAACTAGAGAATAATGAAAAATTAAAATTAATATCAATAAATGGTTCCAAAATTACACCCCTGAAAAAATTACTTTACACACATTCTCCACCTTCTATGACTTTAAGAAATTAAAGAAAATTGTATCATTACAATGAGAGATTAATAAAGAGTATTGAGGTATCATTAATATGAATGGAAAATAATTATATAATCAAAATATAAAAATTACCATATCAATTCCTAGTCATATTCTAAAAAACAATATTCATTAATTGATGTAGGATCCACTAGGGATTTTCCTTTTACAAATAAAACATGTAGAGAATTAGGGGAAGAAGTAGGTGTTGGAGGCCTGGGCATAATTCTAGAGGCTACATACCTCATATGTATCACATCCAAAATGAGAGTGATTCCAAAAGGTCTAATTGCAATAGATTATGTTTGATGAGGTATTAGAATAGGATTAGAGACTTAATTTTTCATAGAAACTATTGTAGGTGCAATCATTGTAGTCTTACAAGTTTATAGAAATTCATCTACCATTTTTATTAATTGGTAGATAATTATCCCTCTCCTTTCCATCAACCTAGAAAAATTAGTTCTTTCCTCCAAAAACACCATTTCACAAAGGATCTAACTCTTAGAACCAATTCATTAATTCTGCGAAAGCCCTATTAATAAAAGGCACTGTTAGATTCAATGGAAAAAACATGAAATGATAATTAAGTACATTTTTTAAAAAAATAATTTGAATGTAATACTTGGTGGATTTTTATTTAGTTTCCATGTAACTTATAGCTTATTTCAGACATCCTATAACATTTTTATATATAAAATAACACTGATATAAGATCCTTCAGAGCACATCTTAATGATTTGTAGAAGAATCTTCCAACACATTCTACCACTCTTCTGAAATAATCTTATGATCATATAATCTTAAATACTAGAATGAATAGTATGAGGAATAAGATCTAAATAAGAGGCTCCAGTAGTAGGAAAATATTTCATTCTTCTAAGTACTTATTTTTCTATATATTTTAGGCTTAATCTCATGTATTCCAAAGTATAATGGATAACACAATTATACTAAGAAATTAATTCTTTTCCAATTCTACATTTCTTATTAACTATAATTTATTAGGTTGGATATGTGTTGAAAAAAATGACACTATCAATGATATCTAATCTTATATAAGAGACTTATCTTGGAATTTATATGACCTAAGAAAAATGTAATGATTAGAAAAAATATCTTGCTTAAAAGAATCTAAAACAACCAGGTCAAGTAACTTTTTTGATGAATATAAAGAGAATACATATCCTTTCTATGTGAAGAAACATTCTCATGATAATCAACCTTATCAGAAACAAGAAGTCTAGAATGTACCTAAAAATGAAAAGTATTGATAATTTCTTCCTCCTATTTCCTTTACACTATATATCCTTTAGGATATGTATAAATAATAGAACTAGTTGTACCAACATGATCTAGTGGAATGCCAATATTATTTCCACCAACATAAGAATTAGAATAGGTTAGGCCAAGAATGTATAACCTTGGGAACTTATCCCCCTTTGATGGAAAATAATTTACAAATTCATCTAAATCATCTAACACTAATAGGATTCTAGAAACATGAATTAATAATAATCATTGGGTGTTACTGTCTTAATATCCACTAAAATTTGAAACAGAATAATAAATGGTTATTAAGGTATTAGTTTCTTCATCATCGTCCTATACATCATCATCACATAGGGATTCATATGATAATATGGTGATGTACTCGAGAAACTCTGTACCTGAATACTCAAAATGAGAAACACTTGAAACTTTATTATATGAAATTTCATCATCTTCTAGAAAATATTCCTTTTAGGGTAAGAAAATATGAGATTTATAGTGTCTATATAAAACTGTTTTCCTATTGAATGTATCTGGGTTACTCACTTATTCAACCAAAACATCAAAAATTAATTTTCTTTTATTTAACAATTATAAAAACTCTTATTAATATTTTTCATTATGACCCCACCTTTTTATCATAATATTAAACTATAACCACATCTTTCTCTATGCGATTATCATCTAAATCACTCTGTTTGGATAGGGTTTTCACTAGGATTAAATTCACATAATGATATTCACTTTCCACCACACACTACATTAAAAAATAGTTCTAATTACCATTCGTTACTATAAATATATTTTAAATTATAAATTTATCACCACCTATGTAAATTTTTCTTCACTATAAGTGGAAATCCATCTTTCTTCATACATAACCAAAATTAAAATAGGAGACTTGATAGAATTGGAACAAGAAGATAGATTTGATAATTCCAACATACACACTATGATATATCTTTATAGGTTTATATTTTCCCCTATTATCATCAGATACATAAATAATATATCTTGAAACCTAATTAAATGAAGTCCCTTTTAGTTGGATAGAACATATATAGGATAAATTTGAAGAGAATTCAATATTCCTCATCATGTTCTATTGTAGGATGTATTCTTATAAGTATCCTCTATAATATCTTAAATTAAATCCCTAAGAACACATTTCTCATTGTAAAAAATGATTAATATAAGATAGTCTTAAATGTTTCCTCTGTGAGGAACTCTTAAGAATGTATCCTGAGGTGTTGAAGAGAACACTAGGTTACTCACACACATACTAATATCGAAATTAAATATTTCATATCCCTAAATTAATAAAAGAAATAAATTTTAAAATAAATAAGAAATAATTAATATAATTTTTGATTATTTACTAAGATCCACACATCACACACTTTATTTTAAATAAGCACCCAATCCTCAAACATCTATGAAAAAAACCAAAAGAAATTAAATTTTATCTCAATAGGTTCCACTCATCATGAAATTAGATTATCTCTTGGATCTATATGTCAAATTGACTCACCATTCAAATCATTTCTTTTTCATTTCTCATTTGGGGAACTAAGATCATTATTTATCTCACCATCATATCATAAAAACGTATATTAAAGTATTAAGCTCAAAGTCCTATGTTTTATAGAGACATGAATAGAAAGATCGATGGGCTACACATGAGAGATATTCAATTGAGACTCATAAAATTTATTTTTATCATTCATGGATTTAAAGTAATTTTAATTTTTTTTAATTCATGTAAAATAAAAAATTTAATGGTTAAATAATGAAAATTAGAAATAATAGTAAAGAAAGTGTGTCTATAGTAGTGGTGGTATCCAACAATAGCATTAAATAGTGGAAAACACCTACATCACATAATGTTATAAATTTATTATTATTAGGACAATAGTATCACTAGATGAGTTAACTTGAACTGTATCATGATATGATAGTACCTAATGTTATTATTAAATGGTAAAAACTAAGAGATATCAGCCAACGGTAGTATCATAATTGTAGTTCCATGTGGTATCATGTGTTTTGGGACTTAACTTATATAAAAACATAAGATTTATGGAAAAAAAGAATAAGATGAATTAGATATTCCAAGATCATGTCTAATTTAAATAACTCTCTCAATACTCAGGGGACTTGAAAATTTTCATCATATCAACATTCAGTGCCAATGAACACAAGCATTATATCATCTATATTAAAATGGTTTCTCAAAAAGTGATTTATTATCTCAATCTATTTTTTTCCTACAATGAGACAAAAGATTATTATAAATGTTAACATCACTTGTATTTTCATAGTTTATTTGGACACATCTAAAATCTATCCACAGTCGAGTGATGTGTTATTAATCCAAAATTTATGTGCACAAAAACTAACAGAGGCTATATACTCAGCTTCATCAGTGGATAATATTATAATATTATTAATTTTTATTATGCCGTCATGACAGAAACATTCCACCAAAATGTGATATGGTCTAGAGGATATTTTTTCCCACAAATATACATCCAATATTATTAGTATCTGAATAGATAATTAAATAAAAAGTATGCCTTATATAATTAAAAATATAATTAGTATTACATTTTAGGTATTTAAAGATTTATGTAAATGTAATCGAATTTAATTCCTTGGAACATTCTTGAAAATGTACACACATACACATATTAATCATAATATCATAATGGTTATCTATTTTTTTAAAGAAAACTACAACGACCCACATTGTAATGAAGGTAAGGATCGTTAGTTTTTTCTATTCTAATGCCTTTAAAAAACATGTTAAACATGTATTACAACATGAGGAAGGTTATAGGATTGAATGTTTCTTATTTGAAGACTGATGTTCAGAATTTTTTTAGAAAAGAATATGACACATGATTTATAGAAACCATGTCGTTCATAATACAAGAAAACTATGAAGCCCTGAGGTTATAGACAGTGGAGACCTATAGGATAAAAATTTGTCTGAAACTGTGTGCCCTTAGCCACATTGTTTTTTAGTGCTTCTGGATTTTTGGATAAAGCCTTTTTTCATAGTTTGTGCATTGTTAGATAGTCTATTCACCTAATCGTGTGAGGTTCTCCCTTATAGAACTGACTTATGCATTATTTCCCATGGTTTTCAAAACATGAACCTAGACCATGAAACCTATTTTTGGGTGAAAAGTAAAAAATTACTTTACTAAACCTTTTATAAATTTTTCACTTTTCCTATTTCTCATTCTAAAATACCATACCCTCTCCTCCTCCTTTGAGCTTATACCCTAGTCAACCTAGGATATTATATTTCTCTTAATTCCAAAATCCAAATCAAGATCTTATGTAATAGTTGGAAATCTTAAGGTATTAAATTACTTTTTATTACCATATATTCAATTTATTTTTTAGACCAATCTTTCTCTTTAGGTGCAAGCTCAATTTGCCAATTTTATGGGCATATTACTATTTCATAAATCAATTCCAACCTACTTCAAATCTGAGGCTGATATCAAGTGAAGAGTCATATGGACCTGAGGTAGGTTTTCATGTTGTTTTCCTTTGGAGTTTTTTTCCTTGTAGCTATTATGTTTTTCCACTCACTGGTTTTTCCAAGAATCCCCTTTAAATCTAGCCACTCTTATCAAATTTGATCATCGGTCCTTGATACACATCCATTGATTCTTATTTGGTTGTTTTTATAGGGTTGAACTCATATATAGACACCCCTTAGTCATTCCAAGTGGGGTTTCTCCTTTTATATAAATGAGTATTTTTAAAATTCTCCTCCTATGTTTTTGTCTTATATTTTAAATTAAATTTACCCTAGAATAAAAATGTTTTATTGAGCCAATGGTGTATCCCATGTGTTTATAAAACATAGACATGGAATTACCCAAGTAGGAACTTCCATTAATGGCCATGATACCCTTTAAAATACCCTTTTATAATTTTAAATAAATCTTCTATCATTTATAAAATTGAATGGGTTAGAATTATATGGGATATCTAATTCATGACGTTTTTTATTTCCCTAGTGAAAATAAAATTGTTTAAATGAAATGGATTAAATGGAATAAATTATTAATGAAGGGTTTTCTTACATTAATAAATGAAGTGGATTTATTATAATGATTTATAAGGGTGGGGTGACCATGGTTATTCCTGTTAAATCAAATGTATGTTATTGAATTTTGAAGCCCTATTTATATTAATCATGATTACATAGATTCATGAGAGGTAATTTCTCACGACTTAAATTATAAATATGACGTGCCTTGATATAGGCTATGATACGATGGTAAGGGTTAGGTTGAGATTAAAATAATCAACCTCAATTACATCTGGAATTGAGTATGACATATTGTACCATGAAAACTATTATGTTGTTAGAATTGATGTGCCACATTAATTTGATTAAGTGATGATATGATGGATCACTCACCATCTTAAGTGTCTTCCAAGACCTCTCACACTCTATTGGGATATAGGGAATATACCCTACTGCTTTAGATTTTAGGATCATTTTGAGTAGTTATGGATGTCTGAGTTATGCCTCAGTCTGTCCAATGACCATTATTCTATGAATATGGACACTTATGTCTTCATGAACATAGTTCATAATGGTGGAAGAAATATATAAGTAAAGTATATATATTATTACTATATATATATATATATATATATATCATACTTCCATTTTTTCTATGATTCAATGTAGTTAGTCCCACCATGTGTCCTATAAGAACTTGAGTGGGTAGGTTATTTATTTCAACAGTGTTTTCCTTTTTTTAATACTTTCACACTATTTAGTTACAAGCAGGGATTGGATTACACATAGAAATGATTGGTGGTGGCTGAATAATTTTTAAATCTAACACCCTACTTCAGATTACTTTTAACTAAGAAGATAATTTTTATTCTTGTATAGGCAAGGGAATGTGCCGTACCAAAGGTTGTTGATATGATTACATATATAGGGAGTTTAGTGGGAGAGTATTGAGAATATGCATGAGATGATAGTGGATCACCCTTTTATTATTATAGTGCATTTTTTATAGAGAATGATTTATTATTTGACCCCTATTTCAATTTTTATATATTATACTTCTATGTATTCATGTATAATACACTGACTAGGGGAATTTTTATTATTATTTAGTTGTTTAGTGATATTTAATCTTCCACTGATTATACATTATATCTATTTATTTATTTTTCTACAGCTTATTGATTATGTCAATTTACATATGACTCTACTATTGTATGTTTATCTGTATGAATTGTATCACTCTGATATTATTTTATAGACTCCCCATAGTACTACCTTGACACCCTCACTAATAGTCTGTGGACTCTAGAATATAGGGAGGTACGGTTGAGGTCATGTGTCCCACCATCTCGGGGCATGAGGTAAGTGGATCCTAGTATGGGACATTAAAAATTGGTATATGAGCATTACTTTTCCCATTTTATTATAGTTTGGGTATTATATACGAGACTAGGAATTAAAGAAATTGAGAATTTGACCCTTTTGGTAGACTTTTCTAACCCACGTATAGGGGATACCCAAATTACCTAGAATGTGTAATTATAGTTATTGAGTATTCGATTTACAATTGTAATGACTAGACCATCATGTGAAACTATTTATTTATAATGTTAGTGATAATTTTATTACTGGAATGATGACTTTTTACCATGATTCAATGAAATAGGAACTTTTCATTAGTTTATGCATCACCATAGGAACAATAGGACCAATATTGCATGATTTTTTCCATACCATATATAATTTTTGTGTGCATTTTCTTATTTTAAATTTATTATTACATGAATATGTTTTAAATCATTTTCACATTTATTTTAGGGATTTGAAAAAATAATTGATAATTAAAGTTCATGCATTAACCTAATATTATTTTAGCACATTAGTTAATGTAGATACCTTGAGACGTCATTTATGGATCATTGAGCCATGTAACACTGTTCATATGGTCTAGAATGTGTTATTGTGCGGGTTAAGTGGATTCCATGTTTTGGTTCATACAGAGTATGGTCCCTTATTGATCAGAAGTGCTAATACACATATTTCAACAATTTCATGTTATTTAATTATTTGAAGAATATTTTATTTAAAATTCTCATGATTATTAAAGTGAAATTAATTATCTTATACCTATGATACCCAATCATAGACCCGAATACAACATTAGTAGTGGGTGGTGGGGGTATATCATTCTTTTTTTGTCCTAGTGTGGTCTCTTCCTGTAGTCTAGTCCTTGATTTTTGAGAAAGAAAAGATACATGATTGTTTCTATAAGAATGAATTATACCGGTATAATATTTATATATACAATCATTAATGTTTTTAAATATCTTCTTTGAAAATTGTTTTACATTTTAGTATCATGTCACCATGACGTCCTCATACTGTACACTCTGAAGGTGATGTTGAAAAAAATCCTGATGTGACAGGCCCTAAGCAAGATGTGATTCCTTATGCACTACCACTATGAAAACCTCTTCCTTTTCCGTATATAGTTATTCAAATCCTGATTCGATGTGAATACATGTGTATGTTTCAATCTATGTAAGTTTTTGTTTGAATTTCTCCGAGTATCAATGTGTTGGCTTGCGAATTACAGGATAGCATCCTCCCACCTTTTTACGGGATGGAAGACCTCATGATATAGAGTGTTGTGTGAAAGAAATACTTTATATATTCAAGAAACTAGATATTCCACTAGAGAGTAGGGTTAAATTAGATGTGTATATTCTATGGGATTCATATAATAGGTTGTTGGATGTAATGAACCTAGAAGATTTTTGTAGAGATATGGTCTTGGAAGATTTCTAGATGATATTCTATGATTACTTCTTTCTCTAGACACTTTGACATGAGAGAGCTTGAGATTTAGTGATACATTATCATGGGAGTATGTTAATTAGTTATGGAATATTCTTCTCATTTTACAAAGAATAAGTTGTTAGATCATACTCTGTTGGATGATGAAACTCACCATCTCAAGGTGATTTAAGGATGGGATAGTTTACACCATCTGATCGCATGCCAATGTGTTTAGGTTTCCTACAATTTCTGAAATCATCAACTGGGACCTTATTACTAAGAGAAACATTAGAGAATATGATGGTGCGAGTTAGGATGGTTTTAAAACTATATATTATAGTGCTTCTTTTTCTAGGAGAAATAGACGTTTTTTGGTTACTCACATAGGTAAAAGTATTTAGACTCCTTATGTAGATAGTTTCATGATCTATCATTAGTGAAAGAAACTTGGTCATACCAAACCACAATGCATGCATGGAACAATAGAGTGTAGATGTTGTGGTAGGATGAGACATATAAAAAATTTCTGTTGATAATTTGTATCAGTGCCTAAATAGCGAGGATCTACTCACACCCCTCATTATGTATCAGAGTAAGATGTATCTCAAAACGAAGGAAACTAGAATTCCACTAGTCGATTCGGCTGAGGTGGCGGTCAAGGGAGAGGCAATCAGAATTATGATTCATGTAAACAATAGATAGGGCCATCTCAGGGAATTTAGGCAGTGAATCCGGGCTATGGTACATGCCAGATACATGAAGACTATCCTATGATAGTAAAAAATTGAACTAGTCCTTCTACCGTACAAGGTATTATTCTTGTAGCCTACACATTTAGTGTCTACTTTATTTGAAACAAGCATTTATAATGCTTTTATATCATAAGAAATGACTGAGAGTCTTAAACATGAAATTGAGCACTATTATGAAGCTATAATTCTAGAATCCCAATTAGGTATCCATTTATATAGAATTATCTATTATAATTACTACCCACTTGAGATATGAGGCTACCTATTTGTATGGAATATTTATGTCTATGACTTGTAAGTATTTGGAATAATCATCTGGGTAGACTGGTTAGTTCTCTATCACATCCATAATGGTTGCTATCACTTTATGGTGATGCTTATATCACCGGAGGGTGTTTGGAACATGCATATGGGATAAAGTCATGTTAGTGCAACATGAGAATGAACAGAGTAGCATAGGCTGGGTAATGTGATAAGTCATATCGCTAGTATTTTCTTGATGACCATTGGATATGAAAAACTATATTTCTACCTATTTTATATAATTTCTATGAAATAGTTCATGGATTCTTCTCTAGTCAAACTTCGGTTTGGTAGGTAGAGTTTACTATTAAATTAGTAATAAGATCATCACCAGAGACCATTCATCTTTATAGGATGGAACCTAAAAAGATTCTAGAACAAAAGAATTTTTAATGGATCTAGAGGATAAAGGATTTACAAGAAACAGTAATTCCCCTTAGGTTTCACTAGCCCTTTTCACTTAAAAGGAGGATGGTACCCTCATGCTTTGCATTGATTAACGCTATTTGAATCATCTCGAAATGAAGAACCGGTATCCACTTCGTAGAATAGATGACCTCATTGATCATCTATAGGGGGAAAATAGATTTTCAAAGAGATATATAAGGTTAGGATATCATTAGGTGTGTTTTAGGTCCTTAAGCAACCTCTCAGATCTTTTTGGAGATGGTATGGTCTATACGAGTATCTGGTTATGCCATTCAGACTCATGAATGCCCCAACATTCATTATGGATTTAAATAATTGGGGTTTCCACCCTTATATAGATTCATTTATGGTAGTATATGTTGAATATTTTTTGGTGTATTGATTCTCCATACATAACCTTGAAACCCATCTTGAGATATTTATGAATACACAGAGAGAGAACCAGCTCTATGCTAATCTCACCAAATGCCACTTTTGGATCAATAAAGTCAACATACTTGGTTATATCATCTTTGAGTCAATAGTTTTAGCATACCAGGAGAATGTGAGAGTTTTGGTTCCCTTGGAGAATCCCCTAAAGGACATTGAAATTTAGATATTCTTAGAGATTTAAATATTTTATAGATTCTTCATCTAGGATTTATAATGACTTATAATGCATCTTATGAGCTTGAAAAATAAGGGTGTGAAATTCAAAAGGATAGAGATCTTATAAAGCATCATTTTAGGAGATGAAGTGTTGTTTGAATTCAGTAATGACATTGAGGTGATAATTTGACACCTCAACATGGGTGGTTCACCCCATGCCACCAAAATATTTCAGGATCTATGATGCTAGTATTGGTGATCTAGAATGAAATGAAATATTTCCAACTTCATCACTAGGTCATTCCGAGGATTGTATGTTCCATAGGTACATTTTCTTTGGAAGAATTATTGGGTAAAGGAAGAGACATGGGAGTATGAAGATGATATACAAGATTAGGTACATCAACTCTTTTCAGATGATGTCTCTTTACCCTCAAAAGGCCAACTCGGGGACGAGTTACATTAAAGAGGGAAGGTTGTAAGGACTCATATTTTAAAAAATGTAAGATTCATTAGTTTTTTTATTTTAATCACTTTCTTATTATTGTTAAACATGTACTAAGGACTATAATGTTACTAGGAGTGTCAGGGTCATGTTCAGAGCCTGTAATTCTAAAAAATGGTAAAAGATTGGGACTCATGGTTTCTATGAAACCTTTTGGTTGCAAACAGTGGAGACCAATTGGCCACATGGTTTGTCTAGATCCTTGCGACCTAAGGTGAAAAGACATTTGGTTTTAATGGGTTTCTGAACATATCCCTTTTTCATAGTTTGTGTACGGTTAGACAAACTGTGCACCTAACCATGTAGCATGCCCCCATATAACAGTGACCTGTTCATGGTTTTCACATGGTTTGGGAATCATGTACTTAAAAAAATGCACCCCATTATTGTGTGAAAATTCAAAAATTATCTCACATAACCTTTTAATGTTATCCGATTTTCCACTTTCTTATTCCAACACACCATCTCCTCTCCTACCTCTTTGAGCTAATACCCTCCTCAACCTTGGATATTATATATTTCTTATGTTCGACATTCGAATCAAGATCTAATGGGAGCGTTGGATAAATTAATACATTTTGTAACTTCTTTTTAACTTTAATAAATGTTACTATACAGATCCATCATGCTATTTAGTTGTAATATCAATTCTCCTATTTTCAGGTCATTAGAGACTTTTTCATATCCCATCTAACTTGCATAAAATCTAAGGCTGATATAAGGAGAGGAGTCATATACAACTATTTTGTAGGTGATCAAATTGTGTTAACATCGAGTTTTATTTCCTCGTAGATATGTCCATATTCCGCACTCTAGATTCTACAGAGTGTTCTGGTAAAATTGATCCCTTCATATCAAATTGATCATTGAAGTTTGATACACATACCATGATTCATATTTGATTATTTGAGGGTGTTTACCTCATATATGGAAACCCCTTGGGTGTAAAAAGTTTAATTTTCACATTTAGTTAAATGAATATATGACTAATTTTTCCACTAAGTGTTCATATTATATTTTAAATTAAATTTAACATGTAATATGAATGTTTGATTAAACCAATGGTAAATCCCATGTGTTTAGCCAACCTAAACATAGAACTTCCCAAACGGGAAATTCCACTAATGGACATGACGCCCTTTAAAAGTCCTCTTGATCCTTCTAAATAATTATTATATGATTGAGTAAATTTAATCAGATGACATTTTATGTGATAGATTATGAAATATTGTTTTCTTTTTAATCAATAAATAAAATGTTTTAAATGAAATGAATTAAGTGGAATTAATTATTCATGATAAGTTTTATTCCTATAATAAATGATGTTTCTTATTTTTAATGATCTATATTGGTGGTGTTACCCCCACTATTCATGTTAAATAAAATGTATGTGATTGAATCAAGAAGACTTATTTATATTAAGAATCAGTTTTAATATGCATGAGAGATAATGCCTCACAAATTACATTATAAATATGAAACACCTTGATAAGGGATGTGATATGATTGTAAGGGTTAATTTGAGCATGACTTAATCATTCTCCCTTACATTGGGTGTTGAGTATGATATCTCACACCATTGATACTATTACAATTTTTTGATTGACGTTCCATGTTCGATTATTTGAGTAAAGAAAATATTTATCACTCACCATTTTTATTGGATTTCATAAAGTCTTACAACCTATTTGGATGTATGTCATGTACCTTTTTTCTTGAGATTTTAGGCTTGTTTAGACCAGATATGGATGTCTAAGATATTCCATAATCCTTCTAGTAAATAGAATTCTATGTATTTGGCCACTTACATCCACACATAAATTGTTCATATAAGTGGATGTAAAATATAATTATACTATATATATTTATTTATTATTAATATATATATATATATATATGGATCAGACTTATATTCTTTCCATTAGCCGAATAAGGTATATTTACCAGGTTTCATATAGAAACCTTGACGAGAAGGTTATTTATTTCAACACTGTTTTCATATTCTGTTTATACCTTCACACCACTTAGTTACAAGAACTTCTTGGATTACATGAAAAAACCATTGGTGGTGGCATATTTTGATTTAAATCTCACACCTTACTCAGGATTCCGTTGTTAACCGAGAATATCATCACTCTATATTGATTGATAAGGGAAAGTTCCCCACCCCAGGTTATTGATATTCTTACCAGTAGATTGATCTTATGAGTTAAGGGTTGATAATATTATAGAGATTATAGTGGATAATCATTCGGTTTTCTATACCTTTTATATAGCATGATTTTATTTATGTTCGTTGTTTTCCTTTTTGTGTATCAACATGACATGCATTTATGTATATGAAATGTCATAGTGTCCCTTTTTATTTATTTATTTTTTCATTGATATTTATTTTTCCTCTAATTATGTATTATATCTATTGATTTATGCCTTTTAGTTTATTGATTTTTAATGTGTATATATCCTTTCAATGTTTTTTGTTTTTTGTATCCACTGTGAGACTCTGATATGATGGTACAATTTCCCCACTATACTAACTTGACACACTTACTTCTAATCGGTAGCCTTTGGCATATGGGGAGGTTCTCTTGAGGCCATGTGACCCACCAAATCAGGGCACGAGTTAAGTTGATCTTGGTTTAAAACATTATAAAAACACCATATCCTACATTTATAAATGGTTTGTTCAATTGGTTTCTCAATTTCATTAAGATATAATTGATATGTAGTGGTCCTTGGAGTATAAATTCCTTTTATAATATCAATTTTTTTCAATTGATCCTTTATATATTTCCATTGTTATAAAATGATTCCTTTCTTATTTTGATAAATCTTAAAACCAAGTAATAATATAAAAACACCCATTCAACTCATTTAAAATTAATTTTTTCATAATTTTCAAAAATTCATTATAGAAAGAGTTTTTATATGTTTCAAAAAAAATTGAAGTCATATATTTGGACTACAAAAAAATAATTGAAAAAAAAGTATAAACAAGGATGATGAGAATATCCATTATTTAAAAAACATTTAAAAACAATAGAGTGAGAAACCTATAAAACTACGCTCTAGGATCTTGTTTTAAACCATATTGAGATTTTTTTATTTTGAAGATATGATTTTGAAAATGATAATTTGAAAATCAAATAGATTGTTAAAAAATGATATCTTCAAAAATACAAGCACTAACAAAAAAACTATTGATATGCATTTAATATAGATTGAAATTCAAATGTAGTGCATAAGAAATAAACATTCAAATATACTCACTTATAGCTACTAGAGAAAATGTTTCATCATAGTTAATAAATTCATCATGAATATATCCTTGTGATGTCATTTAGACTTTATTTACTATTATATTTCTAGACTCATCATACTTGTACTCAAACCCCAATTCAGTACCAATATTTAAGTATGATTTAGGTATTTTCATTAGTTTCCAGATTTGTTTCTTTGTAAAAAATTTAATTCTTCTTGAATATCCATTGTAATGACCCAAACTATTATAAGTGAAATTTCTATAACGACCCAAAGTATTTTAATGGAAATTACCTTCATAAATATATGTCATAAAATCACATGAAAACACAACATAACGAACTACTTTGTTCTGAGTGACCTTTAAACAAAAGTTTTTCACTTTTTTGTTTGGAATTTTAAAAATCCAACATACACTATTGTGTTTAAGATGATTTTTGGAGTCTAATTGAACAAACATATTTTTTTTGAAAATAGTAACCTAACTTTATGAATAGTTTCAAACCCTTATGAATAGTAATATACCCTAATGAATAGTAACATTACCTATGATAGTATAAAAATAATTTTCAAGTGATATTATGATGTACCTATATTTTAGAATAAGTAAATGAATGTTTTAAAAATGTTTTTTAATAAATTACGATTTTAATTAAATATTAAATTAATTATATTTAGAAAATTATTTCTAAAAAATGAAATTCATTTTTGGATACTACACATCCAAAATTTGTGGGAGTGAAATTTTGGGTTTTTTATTAAATATTTCAATTTTTGATGAATATTGAAATACCATAATTTACAAAAAAAATAATCTAAATAATCTAATTATAGAGTCATGTATGATGTTTTACTTATGAAAGACCACTTGTCTAGGTATCACATGATAAAATTACTATTATTGGTCAAGTAAGACTCAACATTCCTTATATTGTGGAGAAATAATAAATTAATGAATTTTATATTAAGAAAGCCCCTCTCTCTTTCACTATAAAAATCACCCTTCACACCCTCATTTCCTAACACCTATAAAGCTTTAAGACATGTCTAAACTCTACCCAATAATCTTCACAAGCCCCTCCTCCATGTAAAAAATATTCTGGTATCATAAAACAAATCTTAGGCCCCATAAGGAGGATCAAAAAAGTAGGATTCAAGAGGTAATTTGTCTCCTTCTTTTCCATTAAATTACTTTCAATTTCATGTTCTTTTCTTATTCTCTCCCAACCTATCATTGTCAAATTGGTTTGGTGACTCTAGTATTATACATATAGTGAAATTTGGACAATAATTATATATTATATCATCCATCCCCCTTTCTCCTCTTCTTTTTATTTTAATAAAGAAAACATTGTTTGTGAGGTGTTAATCGATCACCTTCAAGAACAACTTGTTTTCTTTTTTCATTTTTACTTTCATATCTGGTAATAAAACCATTTTTATGGTTTAAAATGAATATTTTTTATGTATTATGTTTTATTTAATTTTTGGGAATGAACTTATGTACATATTACAAAACGATTAATCAAAATAAGATCGTTGTGGTAAAAAAACCACCCAAATTAACTGAAACAATCATCATTTAATCCTTATCTAATGATTCATCCACATGGTATAAAATGTAATTCATTATAAGATAATTTTAACTAATTTAATATAATTAATATCATGAAATATATGTTTTGGATGTCTATCCATGTTCTATACGAACTTCAATTCATGAATACATGTGAAACGCTCAAGAAACCCATAAAAATGAACATTCCCGAACAATGTTTTTTAAATATATAACTCATACAAAGGAGAAAAAAATAACTTAATGAAACCATAATGAACCATATTAACGTAAAAAATGTTCTTTAATTGTTATTTAATGGATAAAATGAGGTTATATTATACATTAATGAGAAGGAAGCATTCAGATACAAGGTAAGGGGAAAATCTTGAACCCAATTTTCTTTCTTTGAGTTCTCCCTCTTTCACTCCATATATGGTATGGTAACTACTTAAATATTATTTTTTCATCATTATTGTACCTTTTCTGGGATATATATGTTTTTTACTAATGTTTATGTCAATCTAAATGTTTTCCAAAATAACACTTCTTTTATGAACTCACCATTTACCTCTCATTCACGGTTGATGGATCTTGTATCAAGTATGTTATTCCCAATTTCTTTTGGGAAACCAAAGTTTATGAATGTGTTCATATGAGATGAAACCCATTACGTTCCATGTATTAGTTATGTTTATTATTTATATATGTTATATGTGTCATCCATGATAATGATAATGTTATGATGTGACGGTTGCTCCCAGATTTATATACAGCAATATGAATGTTTGAATGTCATGGGTGCACCCAGAATTATTCAGCGCTCCAATGCATTGAGTAAAGTGATTAATCTCATTGGTAAATGTGAAATTATGTGTGAACAAGATGCTATCTTTTTTTATAGGTATATTTGGTAGTTAGCCACTAATACATGATGTTTCAAATATATGCATTTCGACATTTCAAGTCTTATATTTACGCTTCCTCTCAAGTTCATGATCATTTTCCTATGTTATGATTATTCTAACCCAATTCAATATTGTTCTTATATATCCTATTAATGGGATTTTAGTTCAACCCCTTTTATGTCTATCTTTAGGTGACTACATGTACTAAGTGGAGGTCACATTCCAATAAGAAGATATGGAAGAAAGAATAAAATAATTGTTTATGATTGATGTTGTAATTGTTATGTATGGTCCTAGTTTTCACAAGACACTAAACCTTTGGATACTCTATTTTTAATGCTATTATGTTTCTTATCTTTAGAATGATGTAATAATAATGTAAGAAAAGGCTGGGTCGCTATAGTTGGTATAAGAGGCAAGGTTTAGTTAGATTCAGAATTAGGATTATTAAATCCTAGAGAAAACCTCAAGCATGAGACTAAGAATAAATATTAATAAAAGAAGCTTTACATTGGGATCCAATATGTTATGATTTTAGTATAAGTTGTGAAAATGAATAAGTTATTTATTCATGACATGATGACTTATGTTTTGTTCTAACCCTTTCTATTTTAGAAAATAGTGGGAACATGGAGAAACCAGGCCAACAACTTGTGTGAGGGCCACTGAAACGATTGCCCAAATGACGTCCCCAATGATTTGGGAGGTGGAGTTCAGAACTTCATGGTGATTCTTACCCAACTATCTCAGGTTATAAACAGTATCCATAATAATGGGGAACATCCTCCTTCACCAAAGAGGAAGCAATTGGCTATTGAATTTTTAATGAGGCAATGACCACTGATGTTTAGTGGATATTTCAATCCACTAACTGAAGAATAGTGGGTCAAATTCATGGAGAAGATCTTTTCTGTGCTTCACTATTCTGAAATGGAGGAGTAGACTCTAGATTTTTATCATCAAGATGGAGAGGCCGATCAATGTTGGGATTTGATTAAGAAAACCCAGCCAAGGGAGGAAATTGAAGAAATGGAATGGGAAGACTTTAAGATCATGTTTCATTAATAAGTATTTCCAACGAACTCATCATACAAATATGAAGAGAGAATTCACAGAGCTCAAGAAAAAATTAGGAGAATCTGTCACAAACTAAGAAGCAAATTTTACAAGGCTTTAAAGGTACGCTTTGGGGTTTTTTATCAACAATTATATCAACATTGATAGACTCATTAGTGCATTAAAACCACACATTAGAAAGGATACTGTTATTTGAGACTATGGGAGTTATAAAGAAGTTGTTCGATGTGCTATAGAAGTATATATGGAGTTTGTAGAATGGTAGCATGGATATGGTGATAAGAAATAAAATATGGAGTTTCATGATGGAGGATTTAATGACAAATTTGGGAAGAAAAATCAACGACTAAATTGCCAAAAATTTGGGAAGTTGCACCTTGGGAACTACCTCAAAGGGAAGAGGAAATGATTCAAGTGTGGGAAAGAAGGAAACCATTCTCAAGAGTGTCTAAAATACATAAAAAGTAAGGATAAGTGGTGGAAGAAGTGAGAGAATCACTCATGGTTCAATGCTAAAACTGTAGGGATCTAGGGAACTATACATTCCAGTGCACTAAACCTCAAGTTCTCTAGGGTAATCAGCATCAACAGACCTCAAATCCAAATGAACAAGGAAATGATTATGCAATTACTATTGCGGAAGTGGAGCAAGATAATGAAGTCATACAAGGTACAATTTCTATTCACTCATTAATGGAAAAAGTCTTATTTGTTTCTAGTTCTACACATTGTTTTATATATTAAAAGTTTTCTAGAACTATAAATCGAAGCCCCAAATACTTAATTTATGGATATATATATATAAAAAACAAGTGGTGAAATCATAGTAACCTAAGTGTTTGACTCTTCTCCTATTGGAATATGTGGGAAGATTCTTCCAACGAATCATGTAATACTTTCCTTGGAGAAATTTGACTCTATAATGTGAATGGATTAGCTCTAGATATATAGATCACATATCAACTGTCGGGAAAAGGAAATATATTTTCATTTTCTGAACCATCCCATGCTCCTATAAAAATGAAAGGAAGATCATGAATCTCCTTTAAAAACCCTCCATATCTATGGGTGTTGATTCCATATGAATATGCATACCTCGCTCAAATTGTCGAGTCAATGGAATGTGCCAACCTTATATAAATTCCCATCGTGAAGGAATATAGTGATGTATTTCTGGAAGAGTTACCTGTAATCCCCATTGGATCATGAGGTAGAATTCTCAATAGAACTCATACTCGGAGCTACTCCTATCTCAATGTGTCCCTATAGGATGGCTCCTATTGAATTGGAGGAGTTAAAGAAGCAGCTGCAAGAGCATCTGGACAAGGAGTTCATACACCCTAGTGCATCACCTTGGGGTGCACCAATTCTCTCTATGAAGAAGGATGGAACAATGCGGCTGTGTATCGATTATCGAGAACTCAACAAGATCACCATAAAGAAAAAGTAACCTATTCCAAGGATTGAAGACTTGTTCAATCAGTTAAGAGGAGATCAATACATATCAAAGGTGGATATTTGTTCAGAATATCATCAGCTAAAGGTGATGAAGGAAGATATTCAGAAGACTACCTTCCGTACAAGGTATGGGCACTATCTGTTTCTGGTGATGCCCTTCTAACTTACTAATTCCTCTACAATCCTTATGGATTTGATGAATAGTGTCTTTAGACATTACCTAACCAAATTTTTTGTTGTGTTTATTGATGATATTCTCATCTACTCTAAGAGAAATGAAAAACATGATGAACATCTAAGACTTGTTTTGGAGATTTTGTGAAAGGATAAGTTGTACGCAAAGTTTATCAAGTGTGAATTTTGGATGAAGCAAGTCCCGTTCTTGGAACATGTGATCAAAAGTGATGGAATTTCTGTAGATCCTTAAAAAAAATGTGATTGAGGAATGGCCCATGCCCTCTAGTGTCACCAAAATACGTAGTTTTCTTGGATTATCTGGGTACTACCGACGTTTAGTGAGAAACTTCTCATGATTGTCAAGCCTGCAAACTAAGTTAACAAAGAAAGGGGTAAAGTTTGTCTCGATGGAAGATGGTAAGGGAATCTATAAGGATCTAAAGAGAAGACTGATCACTGCACCTATACTCACATTACCGAAAAGTGGAGAAATTTTGGTGATATTCAGTGATGCTTCAAAGAAAGGCTTGGGTTGCGTACTCAAGAAAAATCATAATGTGATAGCCTATTCCTTACTGTAGTTGAAGATCCATGAGTAGAACTACACGACACATGATCTAGAGCTGGAGCTGTGATTTTTTCCTCGAAAATCTGGTGGCACTACCTTTATGGTGAGAATTGTGACATATACACTGACCACAAGAGCCTAATGTATATATTCACACAAAAGGATCTCAACATGCATCAAAGGAGGTGGTTAGAGATAATTAAGGATTATGATTTCACCATTCACTACCGTCCTGGAAATGCAAACAAGGTTGCTGATGCTCTAAGCATAAAAAAACCTGCTACTCTATCGATGTTACGGATTGCGAAAGACACAATATCCTTGGATATGCAAAGCACGGATTTAAAAATCATAAGGGCAGGGGATACATCCTACCTTTCCCAAATGATTGTGCAACCATCCATCCAACAGAAGATTAAGGAAGCATAAAGGGATTAGGTGAAGATAAAAAATAGGGTGAATGCTGTAAAATAAGGGAAGCTGCACGAGTTCCATATTGATGATGATGGTGTGATTTGGTTTGGAATGCAGCTTTGTGTGCCTTCATCACCTGAGATAAATAAGGATCTATTTTACAATGCACATAGCTCAACATTCTCTATACATTCCCGTAGCACCAAGATGTACCGTTATCTTCGAGAACACTTCTGGTGGGATAACATGAAAAAGGATATTGTGGAATATATCTCAATGTGCTTGGTATGTCATCATCTTAAAGAAGAGTGACAAAAGTCCAAAGGGATGATGCAGCCATTGCCTATACCCATGTGGAAATGGGAAAATGTTACTATGGACTTTGTCATGGGTCTCCTGAAAATGTCAATGTGAAATAATGTGATATGGGTTGTGGTTGATCGACTCACCAAGACTACCCATTTTATCGATATTCAGGAAGATATATCACTTGAATAACTTTCTAAGATATATGTGAAGGATGGGGTGAGACTGCATGGTGTTCCACAATCAATTGTCTTTGACCGTGATCCAAGGATCACATCTAAATTCTGTAGGAGCCTTCAACATGCTTTGATTAGTGAATTAAATGTCATCACAACCTATCACCCCCAAACCGATGGTTAATCTAAAAGGACTATTCAGACACTTGAAGATATGCTAAGAGCCTGCTCTCTAGAATTCAATGGTGGATGGGAACAACATCTCTAATTGGTTCAGTTCTCATATAATAATATCTTTCACCCGAGTATTCAAATGGCTCCATATTTGAAGTTCCTAGTCAAGATCCAAGTATCACTGATTGGGGGAGGGGGTGAATCAGTGATATCTTTTTCTTTTTATGTTTCCTATTTTTTAAAACAACCTTCACCTCCTGTTAAATAATTTCTTCCCTACTGAACACACACATCAACATGAGCACTATATTTACAACATTCACTACTCAAAAAGAGTGGCTACATCCTTGTTATGGTACGAAAACAATCTAGTACCACACAATCCACTAGAAAAATATACTTTGATGTGGAATACAAAAAGTAGGATATACCCTTACACTCGTGTACCACTTTGAAAACAATCCAATAGTGCGTGTGCTCCCTCTTAGCACAAATAGTTCAATGTAATGATTCTGTGCTTTCTAATGAGCTTTGAAAAGTCAATTATTTCAAAAAAAAGTCTTCAATTTCCTACCCAGAAGCGGGTAGGAACCTCTTGGTGCAAACAACTTGTGCACCACTTCCTGCTTGCACGCCTTCCTGCTTGCGCGGCACCTGCTTCCGTGCCTACTCAATACTTTCGCGCCAACTTTGAGCACAACTCACAACTTGTGTGCCACCTTTGACTTATACACATGCCACTTCATGAAAGAACCTCCCTACTTGAACGCCTCTAGAAATTTGCGCACTAAAAATTTCATGGAAAACTTACGCGGCTTATAAATACCCCTCAGCTTGCACGCCGCTTCAGCTTGTGCACCATCTTCTAATATTTGCGTGATCAGAGCACCCTCCACTACATGCGCGGTCAGAGCACAAATTTTATCTTAACTGTTGAACTCATAAAAAAATGAGAAGGTATGTCACCTATTTATAGGCATTTGGGTGAATTGCATGCCACATACACTTGTGTGACAATACTTGCACACTGCTCCATCACTTGCGCACCGATTCATCACTTGTGTGCCGCTTCATCACTTGCGCGCCCTTCCATCACTAGTGAGTCACTTTATTTACTTTGTCATATTTTGATATGATAATTTTGGAATATGAATTGCATGCAACATACAATTGTGCGCCACTTATACTTGTGCACCACACTTGTGCACCACTTATACTTGTGTGCCACACTTGCGCGCCAATTATATTTGCACACCAATTATACTTGAGCGCCACTTTTTGGATTGCGCACCAATATTTAACTTGCGCGACATTTTATTTCCTTTGTTAAATTTTGATGTGATGATCCTGATATATGACTTGTGCACCAATAATTCTGCGCCAATACTTGCGCACCAATAATTGCATGCCACTCTTGACGTGCACGCCACTTTCTTTCCTTTTCCAAAAACACTTATTTACTCTCTCAATTCTTCATAAGGATTGCATCACAAGTTCTTCAAACTGATGAAATTTGTGAAACTAAAATCAGCAAAGTATCATCATTGTTTCTGGTCCTTTTACAAAATGAATTGATTTATCTTCTTTGATAACAAAATACAACACTCTGTAAAGGATAACTCTTCAAACTGCCTTCTCCATCCAACTTGGTCCCAACAATCTCTGCCTATGGATTTTGTTGTCAACCAAGATTTATAAATCACTAAACTTTGTAACCTTATGCAATGGATTGCTTATCGACAATTCTAAGCTTGCATGAGCTAACTCATTGTAGGAAACAAGAATTATTGATAGCAAAAACCATGCTATCCAAAGGCAGTGACTATGAAACCTCATAATCATATCTCATCAGCATTTTTCAGAACATATTTCATGCTTCTACTTCAGTATTCTTCACTTATTTATCATTCCTGGAATTCAAAAAAAATGTTTCTTACAATAACTATAACAAAAAGTTAGAATAGTTCACACACATACATGTTGGATTAAAAGCTTACCAGAAACTCCACCTTTATGCATGCATCTATAAGGATTGATTTATGAAACAATTCTCCCCCTTAAAAACACTATCCAAAGGAAAGATGAGATTGGGGAATGAAACAAGTACCTTAACCTTGATGAGAAGGAGGTTAGAAACCCATTTTCAATCTCAATTTTGCAAATGGTTCATTCAGTAACGGTTTTGTGACTATATTAGCAACTTGTTCAGATGTTGGAACATAATCCAACCTCAATTAATTCTTCTCAACCTACTCTTTGATGAATTGGTACTTCATATCAATGTGTTTTGAACGAGAATGTTGTACTCGATTTCTTATAAGATTGATTGCACTCTGATTATCACAACCCAAGAGCAATGGTAGCTTTACTTCAACAAGTAGATCTTCTACCAGAGCCTTCATCCACATTAGTTGAGTTGCAACATGAGTAGAAAAGAAATACTAGACTTCATCTTTGCTAAGATTTAATGAATTATGTTTCTTGGTATACCATCTAACACAACATTTCCCCCGAAAGAAAACTCCACTAGATGTGGATCTTCGATCATCAACATTTCCATCCCAATCAGCATTAGAATACCCGAATACATGAATATTTCCTAAGCCATCACACATGATTCCAAAATTTGTTGTACCTTTTATATATCTGAGAATTATTTTTCCAGCAATCAGATGTGATTCTTTAGGAGCACTCTGAAATCTTGCACATTAAGTGACAACATAGACAATGTCAAGTCTTGAGGTAGTCAGATACAACAGACTTCTAATCAACTTTCGAAACTCTTTCTGATCAACTTCCTTGCCTTCTCCATCTTTAGAAAACTTGGTTCCCACTGAAATTGGTGTGGAAAATGGTTTCAATTTTTCCATGCCAAACTTATTCATAGGTTCCTTATCATACTTTTTCTTGAGATATAAAAACGTGATTCCTCTTCTGTGAAATTTGTAGCCTAAGAAATTACTTCATTTCTCCCAGCATGGACATATCAAATAACTTCTTCATCACCTCAATAAATTTTTTACATGATCATTCATCATTTCCAACAAATATAATATCATCGACATAAATAATAACAATCTGTAAAAACTCCTGACACTCCTTGATGTAGATATTGCTGTCAACTCTCCCTTTATTAAAGTTCATCTTCTTTAAGCAAGTATCTAATTTAGAATTCCATGATCTCAGAGCCTGATTTAGCCCATACAAATCCTTCTTCAACTTGCACACCTAAATTTCATCCTTTCCAATAATAAATATACAAAATTGATCAATGTAAACTTCCTCGTCAAGGTCACCATTAAAGAATATAGATTTTACATCCATTTGAATGATTTTGTAACCTCATTGTGCAGTAATAGCATGAAATATTATGCTTGTTTCTAATATATCCACCAGAGAAAAGGTTTTATCAAAATCAATGCCTTTAATTTTGGAATACCCTTTACAAACAAATCTTTCTTTGTTTCTTATCACTTTACCTTCTCCATTCAGTTTGTTCCGAAAAACCCACTTTGTACCAATGACGTTTGTGTTTTCCAGCTTGGGTACAAGTTCCCATGATTAATTCTTCTCTATCTGATTAAGCTCTTCATTTATTGAATTAACCCATTCTAGATTATCAAATGATTCATTTACATTATTCAGTTTAACTTTTAAATAAATATTTGTATGTGATATAGCATATGTTGTCATTCTTGTTTGAACACTTTGATTTTTATCTCCAATAATGTTCAAAGCCTCCAATTGCTTCCTCAACCTAGGATGAGTTGTTTGAAATCCATCTTCATCACTTGATATTTCTGAGTCAGATTCGTCTTCTTGAGTAGCACTAACACAGTCTGCAACATTATCAGAATTGTTAACAAAATCTTTTGTATCCTGCTCAACTTCTAAATCAACATATGATTTATTTTCTTTCTCAACATTTTCAACAACTTTTACATCTGAATAATCAATAATTCTTCAGGTTTCTTTTTTGAGACATCTATAACCTCTTCCTTCTAGAGTATAGACAAGAAAAATTCCATCATCTCATATTTTCTCAATCTTTCCATGGTTTCCACCTTTCTTCTTTATAATGCATGGACTCCCAAAAACTCTTAAGTGTTTCAAACTTGGAGTTTTTCCATAGAACATTTCATAATGAGTCATATATGAGTTTGGTCTAATGAAACATCGATTCTGAATATAGACAGAAGTGCTCATGGATTTCCTCCAATAATAATGAAAAATACTATGCTCAAGGAACATAGTACTCCCCATTTCCACCAAAATTCGATTCGTTCTTTCAGTGAATCCATTTTGTTGAGGTGTGTATGGTGAACTGAACTCATTCCAAATTCCATGATTCTCAAGATAACATTTAAACTCTTCATTCTTATACTCATCACCATTATCAGTTCTCAACTTATTCACTGAATACTTATATTTCTTTTCTGCTTTCCTCTTGAAACTCTTAAATATTTTCAAATCATCTGACTTATGTCTCATGTACATAACACAAGTAATACGAGTAAAGTCATCAATGAAAGTAATGAAGTTCTAATATCCATTTTTTGATTACTTTCTCATTGGTCCAAATATATCAGAATGTATAAGTTCCAAGGGTTTCTTGAACAAATTTAAACTCTGTTATGAAAAGAGTTTTTAATCTTCTATTTTTCACAAATAGTCAGTTCCAATCTCTTCTTCTCGATAAATCAGGTATATCTCAGATACTGTCTCACGTTGATAATTTTCACATATTTCTCTGACACATATGTCCCAGAATTTTATGCCATAACTGATTTTTATCCACTACACCCATGTAACAAGAGTTCTGCACTTCACCAATTTGGAACAAATTCCCTTTTGTACGTTGGCCCCTTGTAACTATATTTCCATAATTTTCACTTTTCAGAACAAATCCATCTTTTCTAAAGATAAAATTTTTTCCCTCATCATAGAGTTGTGACACACTAAGTAGGTTATGTTTCAGCCCATAAACATATAGTGTTTTCCTGGATTTCATCTTTTCTTTTCCAATGATGGCGGATCTGACACCTTTGATTCTTAGAGATTCATCATTTCCAAATGTCACTGTTCCTTCTTTTAAGTCTTTCAAATTATCCAGCAGCTTTAAGTCACATGTCAAATGAGAGGAACATCCACTATAATGAATCCATGTACGTTCTCCTTTTGTAGCTTTCAAAGAAGTTTCGACAATAAGATTTTTTTGTCCTTTATTTTCCTTCACTTCATGTTGTGCTTCCTCCAATTTCCTAGCTAGGTCAATGTGTTCTGGCCAGACAACCATGCAATCTTTCTTTTCAGACTTATCATACATATACCTTTTATCTTTTAAAAACTATATCTTTTGATAATTATTAATAATCTTTTATTTCTCTAGTACACACTGAGGCAGACCTTGGCAAGATTTCTAGGTCGATCACATCATTCACAAATAGTTTCTAGTGGTTGGAACCTATTCTCAACTTGCACACTAGTCTTCTCAGATAGTTTCCAAAATTTATTTGGAGACTTTCTATTTTTAAGGGATTGACTCCCCCTCAATCCTTGCCTTTCAAAACATGTGTAATAGTTGTAATGTTGTTGGTTGAACCAACTCATATTTTCCATGTGTCAGAATCCACCAAAATACCAGCAATATCTATAGAAAGAATATTTGCCTCTGAAACTTCTATACTAACCAGATTTGTGAACACGTTTCTCAAAAAACTTCTTAATAAAACTATGCTGACCATAAACCTTCATGTTTTCATTTGTAACCCCCTTTATCATTTTAGATTTAAGAGCACCAGAAGTATTAGAAGTCGTTCTTGACTCATGATTTTTATATATTTCTGATTTTTCATCATTCCTGACTTTGACCACATACATGGTCTTTCCAGCCTTGTTCTTATTATAACCAGTTTTGTATTTCATTTCAACCTTTGAAGGAAACTTTTGTGGATCCTTATTTGGTTCATTATTACTGGAACATTCACCAACTTCTAAGATAAAATTTTTGAAGCTCATATTCATTTCTTTAGCTTTATAAAGTTTTTGTTGGACAAGTTCCAACTCTTATTCTTTTGCCTTCATCTTTACTTCAAGATGATCATTATGATTCTTTGTATTCTCAAGATAATTTTTCAGATCATCAATCTCCTTTTCCATCTTGATTTTCTCATTAGTAAATCCTTCTTTATTGTTTAATGCAGAATTTTCATTTATCTTCTTGTTGTTTTCCTTCTCAAGCCTTCTGATATTCTTCAAGCATTCTTTCAACTCTTCTTTCAGATGATATTCAAGTTGAGTTTCTTCTTCTTTTGAACTATTGCTATCATAATCTACATTATTCACAACATAAATAAAGGCATTCTCTCTTGTTTTTTCAGTAAATAATTTCCCAGATTCATCTTGACTGTCTTATTCATCTTAATCTTTAGATAAAAATCTGCTTCTTTTTTATTTGAAGAACTTTTTATACTTCCCCTTTGAGAAATATTAATCTTTGTCAGATTTTTTCTTCCACAGCCTTCTTGGACTTCTGTTATCATCATCACTGTATTCTTCTTTATTCTTTTTGAGGATAGTTAGCTGCAAAGTGACCAACGACTCTACACTGAAAACATTTCAAGGTTAGTTTACCCTTGTATTTACCTGTACATATTTTCACATTAATAGAAAAAAAGGATAAAATTTCATCAAATTTTTTACATACTTCATCTTCAGAATTAGATTCACCAGTATCATCTTTAATAAGATTATTCTTTGAGTTCTCTCTCTTTGTAGCCTTGAATGACATTTCTCTATCAGTTTTTCCCTTCATAGTATTCTCCCTTCTCATCTCATAAGTAATGAGAGTGCTATGAAAATCATCCAAAGATAATGTTTCAGGGTATCTATCTTCTAATAATGACACTTTAGCATCAAAATTGTCAGGAAGAATTCTCAAGATCTTTTTGACAACTATAGTATACTCCAACATTTCATCAACACATCTGATTGTACAGACAATATCATTTATCCTGGTAATGAAATCCCCAACATATTCAGATTCTCCCATTTTCAAGTCTTCATACTTCAGTATCCAGATTTTTAGTTTAGCCTTCTTCACTTTTTTATTTCCTTCATAGATGTTCTTTAGTTTTTTCCAGATTCCTCTAGTTGTAGCAACAACTTTCACTATTAAAAATTCACTCTCAAAAAGAGATGAGAGTAACGCATTTTTAGCTCTTCCGTCACTCTCAAGGTTCTTCTTATAAACAATAGTAAGAGGAACCTTGTCATCAATATTAAGAAATCCATCCATTGCAGTTTTAAGAACTTAATATCCATGAGACATAAGATAGCGCATCATTATGTCCTTCCAAATGTGATAGTTCATTCCATCAAAAATCAGAATCCCCTCACTGTTCATGAAATTTAGATTCTCTATCAAAACTTCTCATCAACCACTTCAGCAAAGAACAAACAAAGGGAACCTATCCCTCTGATACCAATTGAAGTTCCCAGTAAAGATCCAAGTATCACTGAGAGGGGGAGGGGTGAATCAGGTATATCTTTTTCCTTTTATGTTTCCTATTTTTTGAAAAAACCTTTGCCTCCTGCTAACGAGTTTCTTCCCTGCTAAACACACACAACCACATGGACACAAGATTTACAATGTTCAATACTCAACAAGAGTAGCTACGTCCTTGGAATGGTATAGAAACAATCCAGTACCACACAATACACTAGAAAAAAAATCATTTGATGTTGAATAAAACAAGTAGGACATACCCTTACAATCGTCTAGCACCTTGAAAATAATACAATAGTGTGTTTTCTCCCTCTTAGAAAAATTAGGGTAATGTAATGTTTTTTTGCTTCTCTATGAGATTTCAAAAATCAATTCTTTCGAAAAAAGGCTTCACTTTCTTACCCAGAAGTTGGTATGAACCTTCCAGTGCAAGCAACTTGCGTGCCACTTCCTACTTGCGCACCACCTTCTTGGGTGCCTACTCAATACTTGTGCGCTACATTTGAGCACAGATCACAACTTGCCCGCCTATAGAAACATGCATGCCAAAACATATGCAAAAATAACTTTTGCGGCTTATAAATATCCCTCAGCTTGCACGCTGCTTCATCTTGCATGCCATCCTCTACTACTTGTGCGATCAAAACACCCTCTACTACTTCCGTGGTTAGAGCTCTAATTTTCTATTAAGTTTTGAACTCATAAAAAATGAGATGGAAAGTCACCTATTTATAGGAATTTGGGTGACTTTCACACCACATACACTTGCACACCAATACTTGCACTCCGCTTCATCACTTGCGTGCTGCTTCATCACTTACGCACCCTTCCATCACTAGCACGACACTTTCTTTCCTTTGTCATATTTTGATATGATGATGTTGGAATATGAATTGCGCACAACATACACTTGTGTGCCACTTATACTTGAGTGCCACACTTGTGCTCCACTTATACTTGGACGCCACACTTGTGCACCAATTATACTCATGCACCACTTTTTGACTTGCACGGAAATCTTTAACTTGCATGACATTTTATTACCTTTGTCAAATTTTGATGTGATGATCCTTAAATATTACTTGTGCGCCAAAAATTGTGTGCAAATACTTTCACTCCAATACTTGCACACCACTCTTAACTTGCGCACCACTTTCTTTCCTTTTTCCAAAAACACTTCTTTATTCTCTCCATTCTTCATAAGGCTTGCATCACAAGTTCTCCAAACTTATGATATATCTGAAATACAAATCAGCAAAGCAACATCATAGTTTCAGGTCCTTTTAAAAAGTGAATTGATTTATCTTCTTTGAAAATAAAATACAACATTCTGCAAAGGCTAACTCTTCAAACTCCATTCTCCATCTAACTTGGTCCCAACAATATCAAGCTATGTATGGAAAGCTATGTAGAACTCCAACCTTTTGGGATGAAGTTGGAAAAAGAATGCTACTTGGACCCGATTTTGTACAAGAGATGATAGAGAAGGTTCAAGTCATCTAGAAACACATCATAGCTACTCAGAGTTGGAAAAAGAGCTATGCTGACAATTGTTGAAGGGAATGGTGTTCGACGTTGGAGATAAAATCTTCCTTTGAATATCACCATCGAATAGAGTCTTGCAATTTGGGAAGAAAGGGAAGCTACGCCAAAGGTACATTGGATCCTTTGAAATCCTTGACCGTATAAGAGCTATGGCATATTGATTTTCACTTCCACCGAATATGGCTTAAGTTCATGATTTTTCACATCTATCACTCCTAAGGAAGTACATACCGGATCCCTTACCTGTACTAAAATTAGAGGTGGTACAACTGGAAGATGATCTCTCTTGTGAGGAGCAGCTGGTAAAGATTCTAGACTAGAGAGATATGGTTTAATGCATCATGACAACCCTCCATGTCAAAGTGTTGTGGAGGAACCTTAAGTTTGAAGAAGCTACTTGGGAGCTAGAGGAGGCGATGAAGGAGAAGTACCCTCACCTGTTTGTGTAAAGTGAAATTTCGAGGGAGAAATTTCATAAGGGGGGAAGAACGTAATGACCCAAAATTTTTCAATGGAAATTACCTTCTTAATAATATGTTATAAAATCACATGAAAACACAGCATAAGGAAATTATAAGTGTTGAGTGACTTTTAAACATAAGTTTTTCACTTCTGTGTTTAGAATTTCAAAAATCTGACATATACGGTTGGGTTCAAGATGATTTTTGGAGTCTAATAGAACAAACATAATTTTTGAGGAATAGTAACATAACCTTATGTATAGTAACATAACCTTATGAATATTGATATACCCTAATTAATAGTAACCTTACCTATGATCGTATAAAAATAATATTCAAGTGAAAGTATGATGTACCTATATTTTCGAATAAGCAAATGAATGTTTTAAAACTAGTTTTTTTTAATAAACTATGATTTTTATTAAATATTAAATTAGTCATATATATAAAATTATTTTGGAAAATTGGACCTCATTTTGGATTCTACACATCGAAAAATGGTTGGGTTGAAATTTTGTGATTTTTCTGAAATACTTGAATTTTTGATGAATAGTGAAATACCATAATTTACAAAAATAAGCCGAATTAGCTAATTATAGAGTCATGTATGATTTTATGATGACATAATCCAACTTGTTTTGGGATCACTTGATAAAATTACTATTCTTGGTCAAGTTAGACTCACTATTCCATGTCTTGTGGAGAAATAATAAATTAATGAATTTTATATTATGAAAACTCCTCTCCCCTCCACTATAAAAACCACCCTTCGTACCTCATTTCCTCACACCTATCAAGAATAAATCCTTGTATAAACTCTACCCAAGAATCTTACCAAGCCACTCCCCCATGTCTAAAATCTCTTGGCCGTCTCAAAAGACCATTATTAGGCACCTTAAGTGGGATCTCAAGAGGAGGATTCAAGAGGCAATTTCTCTCCTTCTTTCCCTTTAAATTTCTTTCAATTTCATGTTCTTCTCTTATCTATCTCAAACTATTTTTTTACAAATGGTTTGGTAACTATATTATTATAAATATAATGTAATTTTATGATACTAATGTGATATTATATCTTCCAACCACCTTTCTACTCATCTTTTTATTTTAAAAAAGAAAATGTTGTTTTTGAGGTGTTAATCTATCACCTTCAAGAACGACATGTTTTATTTTTTCTTTTCTACTTTCAGATCTGGTTATGAATGATTTTTATTGTTGAAATAGAATATTTTATATGTATTAAGTCCTATTTATGGTTCTGAAACTAACTTATGTACATATTACTAAATGATTAATCAAACCAAGTTCATTGTGGTTGAAGAACCGCCCAAATTAACTCAAGCAATCATAATTTAATCCTTATCTAATGAGTCATCCACATGGTATACAATTTAATTATTTATAATATCATTTTAAATTCTATAATATCCTTAATAACATGGAATATATGTTTGGGATGTTTATACATGTTCTACATGATCTTCAATTCATGAATACATTTGAAACGCTCAAGAAAACCATAAAAATGAACATTCCTGAACAATGTTTTTAAACTCTATAACTCATCCAAAGGTACATTAAAATAAATTAATGAAACCATAATTAACAATATTCATGTAAAAAAGGTTCTGGAATTTTTATTTAATGGATTTAATGTGGTTATACAATACATTAAGTGATGGAATCATTCAGATACAAGGTAAAGGGAAAATCTCAAACCCAATTTTATTTCTTCATGTTCTCCCTCTTTCACTCCATATTTGGTATGTTAACTCCTTAAAAATAATTTTTCCACCATTATAATACCTTTTTAGGTATATAATTGTTTTATACTGATGTTTATTTCAAAAAATTATTTTCGAAAAGAACTCTTCTTTTAAGAAATAACCTTTTACCTCTCATTCAAGGTTGATGGTTCTTGTATCAAGTATATTTTTCCCCCTTTCTTTTCAGAACCCAATTTTTAGGAATGTTTTCTTATGAGATGAACCCCATTAATTTCCATGGGTTAGTTATGTTCATTATTAGTATATTTTCTATGTGTCATGAATGATAATGATAATGTTTTGATGTGACGGGTGTGGCCAAAAATATACAGTGCAATATGAATGTTTGAATGTGACGGGTGTGCCCAGAATTATATAGCACTCCAATGCATTGGGTAAAGTGATGAATCTAATGAATAAATGTGAAATGATTTGTGACCAAGATGATCTATTTTTTATAAGTATGTGTGGTATTTATCCACTAAGACATGATGCTTCATTTTTATGCTTTTCCACATTTCAAGTTTAATATTTATACTTCCTCTCATGCCCATGATCATTTTCCAATGTTATGATTATGCTGACCCCATGCTATATTGTTCTTATCTATCCTATTACTAGGCTTCTAGATAAACACTTTTGATGTATATCTTCAAGTTATTGCATGTTCTAAGGAGAATTCAATTTCTAATAAGTATATTGGGAAGAAGGAATTAAATAAATGTTTATTCTTAATGTTGCAATTATTATGTATGGTCCTGGATTTCCCAAGATACTAAACCATTGGATCCTTTAATTGTAATTATATTATGTTTTTTATCTTTAAAATTATGTAATAGTAATGTAAGAAAATTTTGGGTCGCTATAGTTGGTATTAGAGGAAAGGTTTAGTTAATTTGGGAATTAGGATTAGTGAACCCAAGAGAAAACCTCTAGCATGAGATTATGTACAAATATGCATAAAAGAATATTTAAATAGGGAACCCATATATTATGATTTTAGTATAAATTTTGCAAATGAATATGTTATTTATTCATTAATTGTTGACTTATGTTTTGTTCTATCCTTTTCTATTTTAGAAAATAGTGGGAAACTAGAGAAACCAGGCCTATAATCCGTGCGGGGGCCAATGCAACGATTGCCCAAACGACATCACCAATGATTTGGGAGGTGGAGTTCAGAACTTCTTGGCGATTCTTTCCAAACTATCTCAGGTTATGAACAACAACCATAATAATGGGGAACATCCTCCCTACCCAAAGAGGGAGAAAGTAGCTATTGAATGTTTTTTGAGGCAACAACGATCGATGTTTAGTGGATCTTCCAATCCACTAATTTTGGAATAGTGGGTCACATCCAAGGAGAAGATATTTTTTGTGCTTCAATGATCTGAGATGGAGAAGGCGACTCTAGTAGTTTATCATCTAGATAGAGTGGTTGATCAATGGTGGGATTTGATTAATGACTCCAAGCCAAGGGAGGAAATTGTAGAGATGGAATGGAAATAATTTAAAATCATGTTTCTTATTAAGTATTTCCCAATAACTCTTTATACGAAGATGGAGAAATGATTCATAGAGCTTAAGAAAAAAGAAGGGGAATCTGTCAAAACCTACGAAGAAAATTTCCCCAAGCTATAAAGGTACACTCCGGGTTTTTTTATCTTCAATGATAGAAAAATTGATAGATTCTTTAGTGTATTAAAACTACACCTTCGAAAGGCTCTTGAAATTCGAGAATTTGGGAGTTATGAAGATGTTTTTCGATGTGATTTCAAAGGGGAGATGGAGTTTGTAGAATGGTCCCATGGATATGGGGATAAGAAATGAATGATGGAGTTTCATGATGAAGGATCTAATGAAAAAGGTGGGAACAAAACTCAATGACCCACATGCCAAAATTGTGGGATGTTGCACCATGGGAACTGAATCAATGGAACGAGAAATTTCATCAAGTGTGGGAAAGAAGGAAACCATGCTCAAGAGTGTTTGAAGTCATAAAAAGGAAGTAGAATGTGGCGAAAAAAATTAGAGAACCACTCATGGTTCAATGCTACATCTATAGGGAGCTAGGTTATTATACAAGCTAGTTTACTAAACCTCGACTTCTCAAGGGTAATCCACGTCAGCAGCCAACAAATCCAACGGAACTAGGTAAGGCTTATTCCATCACTACTATGGAAGTGGAGCAAGTTAATGAAGTTGTACAACATACACCTTCCATACACTCAAAAATAGAAAAATCCTTATTTGAATCTGGCTCTATATATTCCTTTATATCTTACAAGTTTTCTAGAAATATAGAATCAAGACCCAGAATCCTTGAAGTAGGGATATCTGTAAAAACAAAAAGTGGTGAAATAATTGCATTCCAGGTGCTTAAATATTCCCCTATTAGCGTATGTGGGAAGATTATTCCAATGAATCTTGTAATACTTCCCTTGGTGGAATTTGGTGTTATAATGGGAATAGATTGGCTATATTTATATAGAGCACATATCAACTATCGGGAAAAGGAAATATCTTTTCATATTTTGAACCATCCCATGCTCCTATAAAAATTCAAGAAATATCATGAATCTCCTTTGAAAAATAATTCATCTGTGTGGGTGTTGATTCCCTATAAAGAATCATACCTCGTCCAAATGGTTGACTCAAATGAATGTGCCAACATTGCATAAATTCCCATCGTGAGGGAATAAAATGATGTATTTCATGAATAGTTACCTGGAATCCCCCTGAATCGTGATGTAGAGTTATCAATAGAACTCATACCTGAAGCTACTCTTATATCAATGTCACGACCAGTCCTCGGGGCCCGTGCCGTGACTACCCCAAGACCGCCTTCCATAGGCCAGGGGCTGGTGACTAGCACCAAGGTGTAATTCCTGATAAAAAGGGAAGGCATTGCCTTTATAAAGTAAAAAAACACACAAAGTAAGCAAGCAGAGGTAAACACTAAGTAAAACTGGGTACAATAGTAAGTGTGGAAAATTAAGTGGGCCAGAATACAAACCCAAAATAAAAGTAAAGTACAACTGGAAATGGAAGTTCAGCAACTGAAAGGTAAAGAAGAAACATTGAGAAATCCACTGGTAGTCCCACCTAAAGGGTGGGTACAGATAGCGACCATAGCTCCTCGGGTCCAGTCATATGCTCCGTGTACATCCCGCCTAGTGGTCCACCTCCAGGTACCGACTGCTCTACTAGCCTCTACCACGATCAATGCTGTCTGTCATCTGCATCCAACACAACATAGTGCGGGCATAGCCCGTGCAGGGGTGAGTATATGCTACTTAGTAGGGACCCCGAGACCCCCAAAGGTCTCCCAGAATCCACAAATGATAATCCACAAAATAAAGATACAATCACGAAGTAATAACTAACACAACTTAGGTATATGCTCGTACATATACCTATGTCCTCAATTCCTGTTCAGCTCCAACATCCATTCCCAAGTTCGATCACGTCCACATAGGAGTACAACCCAATCCATATAGGATAACACAACTCAATCCACATAGGAAAGCAAGTCAAACATATCGAAGATTATGATTGAAGTCAAGACTCAGCTCACACATGTATATTTCTTCGTAAGATGATAGAGATGATTAGATGTAGACCCTGATTCATCTAAGCCGTCGGACCCACTCAGGATCGATAGGTACTAACCCCCACAATGGCCCACACAGGGTCGATAGGTACTAACCCCCGCAATGACCCACAAAGGATCAGACCCACACAGGATCGATATGCGCTGGCCCACACAGGACCACTGAGCACTGACCCGCACAGGATCGGTAAGCACTGATCCACACAGGATCACTGAGTGTTGTAGTCATTGCTGTCGAACCCACAGAGGATTTCTGTACAGTCGTCATCGTCGTCGTAGTCGCAGCCAGCTCTAGGGTTCTCGCACACAACAAGCTCATTCGGGGAGGGTCCGCTTCACGGGCCGAGGGGCTGATACATCAATTGACACGAAGTCCGAATTTGATGTACCCCAATGTTCTGTATCGTCAACAGGAACTCAACGTGACAGACAACACATCATTCGGGCTCCCGGTCTGAGAGTTATTGGCTTTTTGATCTAGGGGCCCGGTTGGTTTTTAAGTCAAAACCATCCCGGCCATACTCCAACTATGTACAGAACTCGATCGAAGTAAGCCAAAAGGTATGTCTCACTAAGAGAAATCCAACAAAGTCGACGACACGTCAATCCGATGTCCGCGGCTTATGTTATAAGCATTTCTGCTCCGAGGGCCTGGTTTGTTTCGTGTTCGAACCAACCCATCTGAACCCAAAGTTCTCCGAAACCTTGAGTGTAATATACCGAAACGACCGTATTGATCCAAGGATTTCATTGAAACTGATGGTGTGTCAATATGAGGTCCGAAGACCATGTTATGGACTTTTGAATGGTTCTGTCCGAAAAATAGGGGGTTCGGGCCCAGTCCGAACTGGCCCGATACCCCCTAGGTCTGCCTGAACTGGGTCCAGAACCGGACTGGATGGCGTGGCCCAGCCCGGCCTATGTGGACTAGCCTGGCCTGGTTATGGCCCAACCCGGCCTGGGCGGCTCGGCCCGGCCTGGGCGCGGCCAGGCCTGGCGCGCTCGGGCGGCCCGCATGGCCAGCTAGGCTGGCCGAGCTGAGCGGAACAGGGGGGCGCGCTGCCCCCCAGATTGGAAACCTGTGCCCCCCCCCCCACTTGGGGGCCACTCTCCTTCTATTCAGGGGTTATGAACCCCCGATCTCCCCCTGAAACGGCTGAACCGGTCCGGCCGGCCGGTTGTTGCCGCTGCGGGACCGCCGCGGTCCCGCCCTCCTACTCCGGCAGCCGGTGGTTTCGGCCACCACTCCCCACACCACTGTGTCCATAGACCACAACCTTGTCTGATCGGCGTGATGTGACGACACTGCGGCCTCTTCGAGGTTCTCCAGCGTAGCGCGATGGCGCAGCGGCTTGTTCGACTTCAACGACGCCACGCTTCTTCACCGATTCTTCATTGTTTCTGCGCTGTGCAATGGCACCGCGCTGCCTTTTCTTGTGCTGCAATAAGTTCAAACACCAAGGGGGGAGAAGATTCTGCCGTGTTCATGTGGTCCGACCTTCTCTCATTATTGCGATAAGAGGTAGCCCAATTTAGAAAACAATGAACGACGATGAAAGTATTCATGAATAAAAACAATTAATCCCCTACCTTGATAACAAGATGATGTTCGAAGAGCGTCTTGGAAAGCGGCGTCGCGGGGTGAGGTTCCGTACATGCTTGACGGTGGTTGTTTGAGGTGGAGCAGCGTCTCACGCTGCCTACAGAGAGGAGTAGAAAGGAACGTCGTCTTTTTTTGGTGTCGGAGTTCTTCATCGGAGAGTGGCGTTCTTTGTGTTCTTCAACATGGAAGATATACTTCTTCAGAGGAAAGATTGGTCCCTCTCTCAAAAACCCAACACAAAAAAACAACCCCCAAAATAAAATAAGTGTTATGCTTATTTTATTATAACATGCCATGCATTTAAATTTTTAAAATTCAAATGCATAACTCTCAAATTAAAATAAGAATTGGGATGATTTAATGTGAAGGAAGTCACATCATTTAATACAAGGGGGGTTTTAAGGGAAAGAGTTATGGGGGGTTAGGGATTTTGAAGGGGTGGGGTTCGTGTGGCCCCCACCTCACCTTAAATCCTTTCAAGTGAAGTTTAGAACATCAATGGGTCCCACTCCAACATCTTAGCATAGGTTAAACTACTTTGAACAAAAATAAAATTAGTTTCACCATTTTATTTTATTCTTTACTTAACCCAAAATTTTAATAACCACACCTGAGAAAACTCAACTCCGAAAAAGGTGTTCCTAAGCAATTACCGGCACTGCGGTTTCATCGGTGCCCTCATAATTCAATTCAGAGTACCAGATCAAAAGTTGGAAAAACCCGCTCATTATTTCAGTGAACGTACCCAAGATAAACTTCAGAAAATTATTCCGGGCTCACCGGGCCTCAGAATCAGGTGCCATCAGAAACTGTGTTTTTGTAAAATCCCAATGAAAATTAAGAAAAAAAAAATTTCTCCTGAATTTTACGGGTCATTAAATTACTCCCACCTCAGGGATTTACGTCCCCATAAAGATACATCATAAATAGGGAAACAAAAGTTGGTACTGAGCACACATCTGAGCCTCCCGCTCCCAAGTGCTCTCCTGGAGGTTCCCGTGCTACACCTGATGCACACTAGAGGAATCAACTGTCCACGTAGGACCCACTCCTGTCGATCCTTGATCTCCATTGGGACCTCTATAAAAGTCTACCCATCGCCAATGTACAGCTCCCCATGGTCAATGATATGCACCGGGTCGTGCACGTATCTCCTTAGCTGAGATACGTGGAAGATGTCATGCACCCGGTGCAACTGAGGTGGTAGAGCCAGGAAATAAGCCACCTCACCTATCCTGCTGAGAACCTGGAATGGGATGATGAAGCGCGAAGATAATTTGTCTCCCCAGCCAAATCTCCGCAATCCATGTCGAGGTGAGACCCGCAAGAAGACATGGTCGCCATCCTAGAACTCTGGTGGCTTCCGCCTCCTATCAGCGTAAGACTTCTGCCGACTCTGAGTTGTCCACATCTGCTCCTGGATGACCTGGACCTTATCTGTCATGGCCTGGACCATCTCTGGTCCCACAAGTGCTGACTCCCTAGGGTCTGTCCAGCATAGCAGTGATCTGAAAGGCCGGACGTACAATGCCTCATATGGTTCCATCCCGATGGTAGAGTGGTAGCTGTTGTTGTATGTGAACTCCACCAAGGGTAGATAGTCCTCCCTCCTACGACCAAAGTCGAGGACACATGTACGGAGCATGTCCTCGAGAGTCTGAATGGTCTTCTCTGTCTGACCATCCGTCTGAGGGTGAAAGGTGGTGCTCAGCCGTAGCTGCATCCCGAATGCCTCCTGAAATCCCTTCCAAAGCTGGGAAGTAAAGCGAGCATCTCGATCGGAGATGATGGATGATGGCACACCATGAAGCCATACAATCTCCTGAACGTAGAGACGTCCCAAGCTATCTACTGAGCCCTTCTCTCTGATGGGTAAGAAGTGGGCCGACTTGGTGAGTTGGTCGACAATCACCCAAATGGAGTCGAGACCTCTGGAAGTGTGTGGTAGTCCAGTCACAACGTCGATAGATATCCCGTACCACTTCCACTCTAGGACCTCCAAAGGTTGTACCAAGCCTGCTGGTACCTGGTGCTCTCCCTTCACCTGCTGACAGGTGAGACATTGAGAAACGAAACCTGCCACAACCTTCTTCATACCCGACCACCAGTGTTTTCGTCTGAGATCCTGGTACATCTTCGCCACTCCTAGATGTACCGCTAAATGGGAAGTGTGAAACTCCCTCAGCACCTCCTCCTTTAAAGCAGCTAGTACCATGGAACGTTCTCTGAAAAGGATGAAATTATCTCATCCCATAGAGAATCCATCAGGTGCCTGTCCTGAGGATATCTGTGCACACCTTGTCTCACAGTCAACATCCCCACGCTGTGCCTCTCTGACTCACTGAACAAGTGGAGGAGTGACTGTGAGTGGCTGAAGAAATGCTGCTCCATCACTATCCAAGAAGGATATCTGCAAAGCTTCTAGGTACTCTATCGCCTCCCCAAGTAGCTGAATACCTGTCCTCATGCTGAGAGCATCGACTACTACGTTCCCCTTTCCAGGAGTATAGACTATACCAAAGTCATAGTCTTGGAGGAACTCAAGCCATCACCGCTGTCTCAGGTTCAGGTCCTTCTGCGAGAAGATGTACCTGAGACTCTGGTGGTCAGAGTAGACTGTAAAGCGCTTGCCCATCAGATAGTGTCGCCAAATCTTCAGAGCGAAGACCACTGCTGCTAACTCCAGGTCATGGGTGGCGTAGTTCTTCTCATGCTACCTCAACTGACATGATCTATAGGTGATCACTACCCACTCATACATCAAGACACATCCGAGTCCGGTCCCTAATGCATCACAATAGACTACGTACCCTACTCCATCCTTCGGTAGCCTCAAGATAGGCTTGCTGGTCAATCTCTATCTTAGCTTATGGAAGCTCTGTTGACATCTTTCTGACCACACGATGGGTTTCCCCTTCTCTATCAAAGCTGAGTGTGGTGCCGCAGCTTTAGAGAAGTCTGGCAAAAACCTCCAGTAGTACCCAGCTAGCCCCAAGAAACTCCGCACCTCCATCACGATCCTGGGTGGCTCCCAAGCTTGCACTGCCTCGATCTTCACAGGATCCACCGCAACTCCCACCTCAGAGATGATGTGTCCCAAGAAGTGAACCTCACGTATCCATAACTTACACTTTTAGAGCTTACCATAAAGCTGGTGCTCTCGGAGTGTGTCCAGTACAACCCGCAAGTGGTAGGTGTGCCCCTCCTCATTCGTCGAGTATATCAATATGTCTTCGATTAAGACTACGACAAATCGATCGAGGTATGGCTGAAATATCCTATTCATAAGACCCATGAACACTGATGGAGTATTGGTTATGCCGAATGGCATAACCAAGAACTCATTGTGGCCATACCGACATCTGAATTCCGTCTTCTCCACATCCTCATCCCAAACTCTGAGCTAATGATAGCTTGACCTATGGTCTATCTTTGAGAACCACCATGATCCCTTGAGCTGATCGAAGAGGTCGTCAATCCTCAGTAGTAGATACTTGTTCCTCATGGTACCCTACTTCAGGCGACGATATTCGACACAAAGTCACAGGCTCCCATCCGCCTTCTTGGCAAACAATATCGGGGAAGCCTAGGGCGAAACACTAGGTCAGATGAATCCCATGCCCTGCAAGTCCTCCAGCTATACCTGTAACTCTCAAAGCTCGGCGGGAGCCATCCGATATGCTGGGGTGGATATCGGGGCTGTACCGGGGTATAGGTCAATATAAAATTCTACCTCTCTACGAGGAGGTAGTCCTTGAACGTCATCGGGAAAAATGTCCGCATACTGATCCACCATTACAGGTAAGCTCAGACTCTGCACATCAACTGCTCCTAGGATGAGGCTAGACAAATGATGAGTGATGGGCTGTCCTCTCCTCTGCGTGAGTCCATCCTACGCTGCAAAGGATCACTTCTCACCGGTGAAGGTGAACTTTCTCCCATTGGTGCAAACATATCGCACCTTGGGCCTAATGTAAGCGATTTGAGCATGGACTGTAGATAACCAATCCATGCCCAAGATGACTTCGTAAGGCCTCGGCGCCGCTACAAGAAGATGTATAATGAAGCTCTCGCCTCATAGAGTAAGCTCACACTGCCGGCACCAGTGTGTAATCATCGAGTCTGCTCCTGTAGAAGTCTCTAGCTGTAATTATTGAGCCAACAGCTCTGTCAGAATCTCCGAGCTCCGAACAAGGGCAGCGAAAATGAAATAATGACTCACTCCTGTGTCTATAATAACTGTAGCAAGGGTAGAGTAGACACAGATAGTACCTCGAATCATCTCGGGCACGCCGTGGTCATAGGCATCCAATGCTTGAAGTTGTACCTGCCTCTGCCCGCCAGCTCCCTATGGTTGGGGTGGACCTCCTGGTGGTGGTGGTGGTAGAGCCTCAAAGCGTTGCCCACCACCCGCTGCTTATCCAGATCCTCTGCCTCGTTCTCCTGCTCCCTGCGAACCGCCACGGTCGAACCTCTACCTCTAACTGGGTGGTCCCTCAACCATCTGCTGCTCCTCTGCATGGCGAGATGGGCAGTCACGAGCCATGTGGCCCTGCCTGCCACATGCGTAGCATTGTCTGCCTCTCAGAAGACTATCTCTGTGCATTGTCCCCCTACACCTCTGAGCCAGTGTCCTGAGGTCATCTGCCTAAGGATCTGGTCCGCCTGGACCCATGTGTCATCCGTCTACTGCCCGCTACAGAAGACTCTAGTACGTGCCACCCAGTGGTAGGTCTCGCTGCGGGTGTAGGCTCAGCAAGAAAGCTCTTAATAAGAAGGGCTCTCTCTAGTACCCCTGCCTATTCCAGAATGCTGAGGGAGATCAGCGATGCCCTGATCTCATGCCTTAATCCCTGCTCGAAGGTTCGGACCCGGAAGAATGAGTCTCGTACCATGTCCATCAAATAGCGTGAGAGGTCTGTAAATCTCGCCAAGTACTGGGCGACCGTCATGCTGCCCTACCGTAGCTATAGTAGCTCTTGGATGCGCACTACACAGAGGGTGGCTGGGACAAACTCTGAGCAGAAGAATCTCTCAAATTCCATCCATAGGAGTGATTCCTCGTCGTGCACCTAGAGAATCAAGCTCCACCATCTGCCTGTTGCCTCGTACAGGAGGCTCGCTGCAAGGATCCCCATGAGTTCTGCTGGTGTCCCTACCAATTGGAAAAATCGTACAACAGCCTCCATCCAATCCTCGACTGCCTGAGGGTCCGTCTCCCCATGGAACCTGGGCAGTCGCTGATGCTGAAACTCATGCAGTTCACCAAGGTGATGTGCACTCTCAGCGGCTGGGGCTGGTAGCATCGGTGGCTCAGTGGGTAGTTGTACTGCCATTGCTTTTGTAGTAATAGAGCCCTACACTGAGGCCTTGTCACTCGGTTGGCTGTCTTCATGTACAAAACTCGGAACCCTAGCTGGCTGCCGTTGTGGGGCCATCCTGAAAAGGGACAGGTGAACCACGGTCAAAACAATATACCTGGTGAGCTAACACAAAGTAATCACAAAGAAAACTTGAAACACACATGCAATCAATGTTTTCGTGCACTAAGTCAGAAATCAGAAGTCATGGTCCTGGTGTACGGATACGTCGGCCACCGCAACAACACTGGACTCCCTAGACTGATAACCACACTCAATACTCTTAACACTATTGATTCACATAAAAAAGATCATAGTCCTTAGTTCTGTGGTAGAACCGAACTCCTATGATACCAATTTGTCATGACCCGTGCTCGGGGCCCGTGCTGTGACTACCCCAAGATCGCCTTCCATAGGCCAGAGTCTAGTGGCTAGCACCAAGGTGTAATTCCTGATAAAATGGGAAGGAGTTGCCTTTATAAAGTAAACAAACACATAGAGTAAGAAAGCAGAGGTAAACACTAAGTAAAACTAGGTACAATAGTAAGTGCAGAAAAGTAAGTGGGCCAGAATACAAACCCAAACTGAAAGTAATGTACAACTGGAAATGGAAGTACAACAACTGAAAAGTAATGCAGCAACATTGAGCCGTCCACTGGTAGTCCCACCTGAAAGGTGGGTATAGATAGCCACCTCAGCTCCTCGGGTCCAGCTGTCCGCTACGTGTACGTCCCGCCCAGTGGTCCACCTCCAGGTACCAACTGCTCCACTAGCCTCTACCTCAATCAGCGTTGTCCATCGTTTGCATCCAACACAACGTAGTACGGGCATAGCCCGTGCAGGGGTGATTATAAGCTACTCAGTAGGGACCCCGAAACCCCCGAAGGTCTCCCAGAATCCACAGAGGATAATCCACAAAATAATGATACAATCACGAAGTAATAAACAACACTGCTTAGGTATATTCCCATACATATACCTAAGTCATAAATTTCCATTCGGCTCCAGCATCCATGCCCAAGTTCGATCACATCCACATAGGAGTACAACCCAATCCAAACAGGATAACACAACTCAATACACATAGGAAAGAAAGTCAAACTTATCGAAGATATTGATTGAAGTCAGGACTCAACTCATACAGGTATATTTTTCGTAAGATGATAGAGATGATCAGATGTAGCCACTGATTATTCTAAGCTGTCGGACCCACGTAGGATCGATAGGTACTAACCCCCGCAATGACCCACATAGGATCGATAGGTACTAACCCCCGCAATGACCCACATAGGATCAGACCCACAAAGGATCGGTATGTGATGGACCACACAGGACCGCTGAGCACTGACCCACACATGATCGGTAAGAATTGATCCACATAGGATCGCTGAGTGCTGTAATTGTCGTTGTCGAACCCACGGAGGATTTCGGTGCTGTTGTCATCGTCGTCGTAGTAGCAGCCAGCTCTAGGCTTCCCGCACACGGCAAGATCGTTCGGGGAGGGTCCGCTCCATGAGCCGAGGGGATGATACATCAACTGACACGAAGTCTAGAGTTGATGTATCCCAAAGTTCCGTATCGTCAACAGGAACTCAACGTGACTGACGACGCGTCATTCGGACGCCCGGTCTGAGAGTTATTGGCTTTTTCGTTCCAGGGGCCCGGTTGGTTTTTAATTCAAAACAAACCCGACCGTACTCCAATTGCATCCAGATCTCGAGTGGAGTAATCCAAAAGTTCCGTCTCACTAAGATGAATCCAACAAAGTTGACGGCACGTCAATCAGACATCTGGAGCGTAAGTTATAAGCATTTCCGCTCTGAGGGCCCGATTGGTTTCGTGTTCGAACCAACTCGGCCGAACCCAAAGTTCTCTGATACCATGAGTGTAATATACTGAACGACCATCTCGATCCAAGGATCTCTTTGCAACTGACGGTACATCAATCGGAGGTCAGAAGCCCATGTTATGGGCGTTTGAACCGTTCTGTCCGAAAAATAGGGGGTTCGGGCCCGGTCTGACCCGGCCCGATACCCCCTGGGTTAGCCTGAACTAGGTCAACCTAACCCGATTCTGGGTCTGGCCCATTTAGGTGCGGCCCGGCCCGGCCCGGGTGCGACCCGGCCTGGCGCGCTCGGGCGGCCCGCGTGGCCAGCTCGGCTGGCTGAGCTGAGCAGAACAGGGGGGGCGCGCTGCCCCCTTGATTGGCAACCTGCGGTCCCCCCACGTGGGGGCTGATCTCCTTCCATCCGGGGGTTATGAACCCCTGGTCTCCCCCTGAAATGGCCGTCCTGGTTCAGCCGACTGGTTGCTGCCTCCGCGGGACCGCCGCGGTCCCACCCTCCTGCTCCGGCAGCCGGCGGTTCCGGCTTCCGCTCCCCGCACCACCACGACCATAGGCTGCGGGCTTGTCCGATCATCACGGCGTGCCGGTGCCACGCCACTCCGCCATGGCCCCGCTCCGGCCAAGTTCTCTTCGAGGTTCTCCAGCGCGGCGTGATGGCACCGCGGTTTGTTCGACTTCAACGGCACCGTGCGACAGCGCCACGCTTGTTCGCCCATTATTCAATGTTTCTGTGCGGTGCAACGGCACCACGCTGCCTTTTCTCGTGCCGCAACAAGTTCAAACATCAAGTGGGGAGGAGAGTCGGCTGTGTTCATGCAGTTTGACCACCTCCCGTTATTGCGATAACAGGAGGCCCAATTTAGAAAATGATGAACGATGACGAAAGTATTCACAAATAAAAACAATTAATCCCCTACCTTGATAACGAGATGATGTTAGAAGAGCGTCACAGAAAGAGACGTCGCAGGGTGAGGATCCGTACATGCTTGACGGTGGTCGTCTGAGGTGGAGTGGCGTCTCACACCGGCTGCAGAGAAGAGTTGAAAGGCATGTCCTCTTTTTTTGGTGTCGGCGTTCTTCGTCGGAGAGTGGCGTTCTTCGCGTTCTTCAACGTAGAAGATGGACTTATTCAGAGGAAATATTGCTCCCTCTCTCAAAAACCCAACACTACAAAACAACCCCAAAAATAAAATAAGTGTTATGATTATTTTATTATAACATGCCATGCATTTAAATTTTTAAAATTCAAATGCATAACTCTCAAATTAAAATAAGAATTTTCATGATTTAATGTGAAGGAAGTCACATCATTTAATACAAGGGGGGTTTTAAGGGAAAGAGTTATGGGGGGTTAGGGATTTTGAAGGGGTGGGGTTCGTGTGGGCCCCACGTCACCTTAAATCCTCTCAAGGGAAGTTTAGAACATCAGTGGGTAACACTCCAACCTCTTAGATTAGGCTAAACTACTTTGACAAAAAATAAAATTGGTTGCAACATTTTATTTTATTCTTTACTTAACCCAAAATTTTAATAACCACACCTGGGAAAACGCAACTCCGGAAAAGGTGTTCCTAAGAAATTACCGGTTCTGCAGTTTCATCGGTGCCCTCGGATTTCAATTCTAAGCACCGGATCAAAAGTTATAAAAACCCACTCGTTCGTTCACTGAATGTACCCGAGCTATACTTCGGAAAATTATTCTAGGCTCACCGGGCCTCGGAATCAGGTGCCACAGAAACTGCGCTCTTGTAATATCCCAAAGAAAATTAAGAAAAAAAATTCCCATGAATTTTATGGGTCTTTACAATCAAAGTGTCCCTATACTATGGATCCTATCAAATTGGAGGAGTTAAGAATTAGTTGTAAGAGCATCTGGACAAAGAGTTCGTACGGCCTAGTGTGTCACCTTGAAGTGCGCCAGTGAACTTTGTGAAGAAGAAGGATGGGAAAATGTGGCTGTGTAACGATTATCGAGAACTCAACAAGATCAAAATAAATAAGAAGTATCCTTTTCCAAGGATTGATGACTTGTTCGATTAGTTAAGAGGGTCTCAATACTTCTCAAAGGTGGATCATTGTTCAGGATATCATCAGATATAGGTGAAGAAGGAAGATATTTTGAAGACTACCTTTCGTACAAGGTATAGGCACTATGAGTTTCTGGTGATTCCCTTAAGACTTAATAATTCCCCTACAATATTTATGGATTTGATGAATAGAGTCTTTATACATTACCTCAAAAAATTTTGGTAGTGCTTATTAATTATATTCTTGTCTGCTCCAAGATCCAGGAGGAACATGAAGAACATATAAGTAATGTGTCAGTGACATTGAGAAAGGAGAAGTTGTATGCCAAGTTCAGCAAGTGAGAATTTTGGAGGAAGAAACTCACATTTTTGGGACATGTGATCACAAGGGAGGGAATTTATATGGATCCTTAAGAAAAGGCAATTGCAGAATGGCCCAGTCCCTCTAGGGTCACCAAAATCTGTAGTTTTCTGGGATTATCTGGATACTACTGATGTTTTGTGAGAAACTTTTCAGGATTTTCAAGACCGCTATCTAAGTTAACAAAGAAAAGGGGTAAAGTATGTCTATATAGAAGAATGTGAGGGATGCTTCAAGGGGCTAAAGAGAAGGTTCATCACATCACCTGTACTTACACTACCGAAAAGTGGAGAAAGTTTTTTGATATATAGTTATACTTCAAAGAAAGGCTTGGGTTGCGTACTCCTGAAAAATGATAATGTGATAGTCTACACCTCACTGCAGTTGAAGAACCATGAGAAGAACTACCCAACACATGATCTAGAGCTAGCAGCCGTGACTTTTTCCTTGAAAATCTAGTAGAACCACCTCTCTGGTGAGAAGTGTGACATATATATCGACCACAAGATCATAAAGTATATATTAAAAAAAAGGAGCTCAACATGAATCAAAGGAGATGGTTAGAGCTAATCACGGATTACGATTGCTCTATTCACTACTATCATGGTTAGGAAAACAAGGTAGCTGATGCTCAAAGAAGAAAAGAACCTGCTACTCTATCCCTGTTATAGATTGAGAAAGACTCTATCTTCTTGGATATGAAAATCATGGATTTAAAAATCATAAGTACAGGGGATACATCCGACCTTGAACAAATGATTGCGCAACCATCCATCCAATAGAAGATTAAGGAAGCATAAAGGTATGATGTACAAATACTAATGAGGGTGAATGCAGTAAAGGAAGGGAATCTGCTTGAGTTCCATATCAACAATGATAGTGTGATTTGGTTTGGTATGTGGATTTTTATGCCTTCATCACCTGATATAAAGAAGAAGCTATTGGGCACTGCTCATAGATCAACATTCTCTATCCATCCTAGTAGCACCAAGATGTACCCTGATCTCTAAGGACACTTATGGTAGGATACCATGAAAAAGGAGATTGTGGAATATATATCAAGGTGCTTGGTATATCTGCACGTTAAAGAAGAGTGAAAAAAGTCCAAAGGGATGATCCATCCATTTCTTATACCCATTTAGAAATGAGAAAATGATACTATGGACATTGTCACGAGTCTCCTGAAAAAGATGAAGGAAAATAATGTGATATGGGTTGTGGTTGATCGACTCAACATGACTAACCATTTTATCGCTATTAGGGAAGATATATCCCTTTAACAACTTGAAAAGATATATTTGAAGGAAGTGGTGAGACTGCATGGTGTACCACTATCAATTGCCTCTTATGGTGATCCAAGGGTTACATCTAAATTCTAGAGGATCCTTCGACATGATTTGAGAACCGAATTAAATTTCCACAAGACCTATCACCCCCAAAACTGATGGCCAAACTGAAAATACTATTTATACACTTGGGGATATGCTAAGAGCTTGACCATTAGAATTAAGAGGTGGATGGTAACAACATCTCCCATTGGTTGAGTTCTCATACAAAAATATCTTCCACTCAAGAATTCATATGGCGATATATGAAACTCGATATGGAAAGCGATGTAGAACTCCAACGTGTTGGGATGATGATTTAGATAGAAAGCTACTTGGACCCGATCTTGTGCAAGAGATGACAGAGAAGGATCAAGTCATCTAGAAACACAATAAAGTTGCTCAGAGTCAGCAAAAGTGCTATGCTGAAAACCGTTGAAGGGACTTGAAGTTCGACATTGGAGATAAACTCTTCCTTCGAATATCACCATGGAAGAGAGTCATGCGATTAGGGAACAAAGGGAAGCTAATCACAAGGTACATTGTCCCCTTTGAAATCTTTGACTGTATAGGATCTGTGGCCTATCCACTTATAGACCACTGAATATGGCTTAAGTTCATGATTGTTTTCACATATTACTCATGAGAAAGTACATATCTGATCCCTCACATGTACTAAACTCATAGGTGGTATAGCTGGAAGATGATATCTCTTATGAGGAGCAGTCAACAATGATTCTAGACCAGAGAGATAAGGTTCTACGCAACAACACAACCCACCTTGTCAAATTTTTGTGGAGGAACCATAAGTTTTAAGACGCTACTTGGGAACTAGATGAGGCGATGAACGAGAAGTTACCTCACATGTTTGTGTAAAGTGAAATTCCGAGGGAGAAATTTCATAAGGGGGGAATAATTTAACGACCCAAAGTTTTTCAATGGAAATTTCCTTCTTAAAAATATGTCATCAAATCACATGAAAATGCAACATAATGAAATAATAGGTTTTGAGTAACTAATAAACATAATTTTTTCACTTCTTTGTTTGGAATTTTGAAAATTTTACATATACGGTATTGTTCAAGATGATTTTTGGATTCTAATAGAACAAATATAATTTTTGGGGAATAGTAACCTACCCATATGAATAGTAACATAACCTTATGAATAGTTATATACCTTAATGAATAATAACCTTACCTATGATAGTATAAAAATAATATTCAAGTGAAAGTATGATGTACCTATGTTTTAGAATAAGTAAATCAATGGTTTAAAAGGAATTTTTTAATAAACTATTATTTTAATTAAATATTAAATTAGTCATATTTAGAAAATTATTTCTGAATAATGGACTTAATTTTGGGATTATGCACATCGAAAAATGGTTGGGGTGAAATTTTGGGATTTTCTGAAACACATGAATTTATGATGAATAACAAAATACCATAATTTACAAAAATAAGATGAATAAGCTAATTATAATCATGTATGATGTTCTACTGATGCAATCCCACTTGGTTCAGGATAACAAGATAAAATTACTATTATTGGTAAAATAAGACTCAGTATTCATTTTCTTGTGGAGAAATAATAAATTAATTAATTTTATATTAAGAAAACCCCTCTCCCCTCCAATATAAAAAACACCCTTCACACCCTAATTTCCTCACACCTCTAAAGCTTCAAGCCTTGTGTAACCTCTGCCAAAGAATCTTCCCTATCCCCTCCCTCACATCCAAATTCTTCTGGTCTCATTAAAATTTGAAGAATAGGCTTTTTAAAGAGGATCTCAAGATGAGGATTCAAGAGGCAATTTCTCTCCTTCTATTCCTTTAAATTCCATTCAATTTCAAGTTCTTTTCATATTCTCACCCAGCATTTCTTTGTGAAAATAGTTTGGTAACTCTATTATTTTACATATAATTAAATTTTTTTATACTAATAGGATATTATATAATCCAACCCCGTTCTCTTCTTCGTTTTATTTTAAAAAAGAAAATGTTATTCGTGAGGTGTTAATCTATCACATTCATGAACAACATGATATTTATTTTCATTTCTACTTTCAGATCTTGTAATGAAACATTTTTTATGGTTGAAACAGAATATGTTATAAGTATTAAGTCCTATTTAAACTTCTTGAACTAACTTATGTACATATTACTAAATATTTAATAAAAAAAAGTTCGTTGTGGTTGAAAAACCACCCAAATTAACTCAAACAATCCTCATTTAATCCTTATCTAATGATTCATGCACATGGTATACAATGAAATTAATTATAAGATTATTTTTAATTATGAAATATTATTAATAACATGGAATATATGTTCTTTTTGTTTATCCATGTTCTACACAAACATTAATTCAAGAATACCTATGAAACACTCAAGAAAACCATAAAAATGAACATTCACGAACATTGTATTTAAACTCTATAACTCATAAAAAGGCACATAAAATAACATAATAAGCCCATAATGAACCATATTAATGTAAATAAGGTTCTATAATTGTTAATTAATGGATCTAATGTGGTTATACATAACATTAATGAGAAAGAAACATTTAGATACAGGGTAAGGATATAATCCTGAACCCAATTTTCTTTCTTCGGGTCTCCCTCTTTCACTACATATTTTCTATGGTCACTAAATAAAAATAATTTTTCACAGTTATCTTACCTTATCTGGGATATAAATGTTTGATAGTGATTTTATGTGAAACAAAGTGTTTTCCAAAAGAACTCTTCTTTTAAAAACTCACTTTTTACATCTCATTCAAGGTTGATGGTTCTTGTATCAAGTATGCCATTCCCTATTTCTTTTAGGAACCCAATGTTTAGGAATGTGTTCTTATGAGATGAAACCCATTACTTTACATGGGTTATTTATGTTTATTATTGATATATGTTCTTTGTGTCATGCATGATAATGATAATGTAATGATGTGGCGGGTGCACGAGAAATTATATAGAACAATATGAATGTCTGAATGTGACAGGTGCTCCCAGAATTATACAGCGCTCCAATTCATTGGGTAAAGTGATGAATCTCATGAGTAAATTTGAATTGATGTGTGAAAAAGATTCTATATTTGTTCAAAATTATATCTGGTAGTTAACCCTAAAGACATGATTTTTCATTTTTATGCATTACGACATTTCAGTTCTTATATTTATGCTTCCTCTCATGTCCATGATCCTTTTCCTATGTTATGATTATGCTCACCCCATGATATATTATTATTATCTATCCTATTACTAGTATTCTAGCTCACCCCTTTTTATGTATATCCTTAGATGATTACATTTACTAAGGAGGGGTCATGTTTTAATAATAATATAGGGAAGAAAGAATTAAATAAATATTTATGCTTGATGTTGTAATTGTTATGTATGGTCCTAGTTTTCCCAAGACACTAAACAATTGTATCCCTTATTTGTAATGCTATTATGTTTTTTATCTTTAAAATTATGTAATAGTAATGTAAGAAAATGTTGGGTCGCTATAATTTCCCTTTTGATTTAATTAAATGTTTTATTTTGTAAAATGCATACAGAAAACACATGCACATTGTTTGTTTTATTATATCTAAATGGGTTTAAATGGCCGTTAAGTATCATTAGCATTGATAATATAGTTATTGAATAGTAACCACATGACTAGTACAAATATAAGGGTTTAAAAAAATCCTTTCGACATAGAAAAAGGAGGCGATAGCCCCAACTTGTAGTATAATTACCTATAAATCCCATTTACTAGAGCTTTTGAGGGAGATATTATTTCTGGGCTTTTCCCTAGACCATTCCAAAGCCTAGATCCAACTACTTAAGCATGTCCAAAACTGTTTTTGGGAGAAGTTCAAACTCATCAATATCCCAACCCAAACCATGTTCCCCGAATGGCCCTATGAAAGCCCCACCATCAAACACCTTACTCTTTGGGAGTATACTGGTGTAATAAATGGATATATATCATGACCCAAGAATTATTATTATATACATTGTTTTTGTATATAATAATTAATATACTTTCATTTTGTTATTGTTTTTAAAGAAAATGTAGTATTTTGGGTTAATATTCAAATTTAATTAAGAAATATATTTTTATCAATTAAAAAAAATATTTGAATAAAATTTTATTACGAAATTACTTTTATTAAATATAAATGATCATATAATATTTTTTAGGCCTAATGTAATTTTTATTACGTTTTAAATAATTTTTTTATCAAAACCCATCAAGGTTCAATAAATATTGGATTTTATTTTAAATGATTATTGACATATTTCAAAAATTATTTGGATAAAATGAATATTTTATTGGAATCAGTACCTCAAAATTATCCAATGGTAAATTTTTCATAATTTTCTGAGAGAGTCAAAATTTAGGGTTAAAATTAAATAACATATGAATATATAATGTGTTTTATAACGTCATAATTTCCCAATAGTGACATAATAAAAACTAAAAAAGGTATTTTCGGAAAAATATAAGTTTTATGTTTAAAATAATGTGATTTTATATTTGTTTGACTTATTCTAAAATGTCGTAGTGAATCCTCGACAATTAATAACATATTTTATGATTTTATGTTCATTTATTCAATAATGTGACTCAACTTTACATAATCAAGGATAATATTTTAATATCCATGACCCATGGACTTATAAAATAATGTTTATTACTACTCTTTGGAAAAAAACATGGGAAAAAAAGTGGTAAGGTTTTTGGTTTAGAATATTTAATTATATAGATTCCAAATCCTATGTTTGTGAAATATTAATGAATTCCAATTCAATTTCCTATATAAACCCACAAAATATCCTAATTATCTTCTCTAAAAATTCAAATAGAACGTCATTACTTTTTCCTACCCTCTTTAGAATCCCCCTAAGCCACCCCATCTCTCAATAAGCCCCTCTTCTAGCTTTTTAAGTCACACACTCAAGTAAGGGTTCCATCAATTCTAATTTTTATCCATGTTTCCTTATATTGTTAGACCATTTTATTTTCATTTAAAAATGATGGGGAATGTTTTATCACCTTTACCATACTTATATTATTTTTTTAGTTATGAGAGGCCCCTTTCTCTCTCCTTAATCCCTCTCATGTACACCAATTACCATGCTGAAATTTCGTAAGAGTTATTCTATTTCTCCTCTTTCTTCATGTTTATTTATTATAAATTATGCCTTATATTTCAAAATTTTTTATGTTGGGACATGTATTTATGTGACCATATTATAGTGAATTTTATTTATATATGTTTATATATCCCTTCCTCTCTCAAAAACCATTTAATGTTTTTTATGTCTTTCCTTTATGCTGCAAATATTGCACAATGATTTTCCATGCCAAAATCTCTACATAGTGAATACCATACCCATTACTCTATTATGGGTGTTCTATTTTATGCAAATATAACCTTTTATTGAGGGCTTAAATTTATGTATTTTACACCCCTAATCATGGAATTAATTATGATGATGAATGAATCCATGTTTTAGGATCTATGTGGTGCACTTAATAATGAGAATAAAATGAATGTGATGAGTGTGCCAGAAATTTTATAGTGATTCGATGCATTGGGTAATGCTTAGATTTGTTATATTTCATGTTGGGATAGGGGTTTAACTGATTTTTTTATCTTAATTTTTTCACTATGATGTCTTGGCTGCCTAGCCTTGACCTATGATGCAATGATTTAAGTTGTTTCCACATTTCCATGTTATGATTATCATGTTATATCATGCCTTTATGTTTATGTTTCATTTAATCTCAATTGATATAAATATTGACTAACATGTTTTTTCCATCCTCATGTTATACCATGTTAATTCCCTTACTGGGATTTATAGCTCACTTCTTTCTTATGTATGTCCTCAGGTTATTCCATGAAATGTTAATAATGAAAGAATGTTGTGGTCATGTAAAGGAATATTTCAATAATGATGTTATCTTTAATTTTTTAATTTTTTATGTAATATTCATAATTTACCAAGTCACTATAGTTATTGATCTTCTAGGATGTATTACGTATAATTTTATCACATTAAATATAGTTTGAATTTATCAAAATGAACAGGGTTGTTATAGTTGGAATCAGAGGGATGTTTAGTTATTTTTTGGGATTATGATTAGAAAACTATAGTGAAAGACTTAGGGAATAGACTAAGTATAAAAAAATCACTAAATATGAGTGAGTATAGATTAAGTGTTTTATCATGAAAATAATTCCCTATCTGTATATGATCAATTGGATGTGGCTCTGGCACATATGTATCTAGGGGTAAAACCAGAAAACACTGCTTTGAACTAGACTCGAATATGAACAGGTGCATGATAATGGTCCTTGCGACACTCCTCGGGGATATGCTTTGATAAATTCATAATCCTAGTACATACCATTATTACAGGAACAAAAAAATCATATAATAACATAAATTTTATAATATATCGTGGATAACATAGATTGAATCATATAATACCATAATCTACTAAAATAAATGTAATTTATAATTTATCCCTTTATTGTCATTGGATTCCCATTTATGTGATTAATAGTTTAAAATATATACCCATAATTTTCCATTCATTCTATGCAATGTCTAATAATAAGAGGAATCATGCTAACAAATGATGCGAAGATCAATTTAATGACTATTCTAATGAGATTCTTAATCTGATGGGAGGGGGAATCACAAACATTATAATGATATGCTCTCATTTAAGTCATGTTTTGAATAAAAAACTAGATCTAGAGGAAAGTCCAACCCCCCTAATATATAATAAGTCGCATTCAAGATATTCATGAGACAAAGGATCGTACTTTCAAAGGATCATTTGATCTCATTGTCAACGAACAATGGATCAAATCCATTGATAAGATCTTATCAATCTATCAATGCTATAAACAAGAGAAGGTTCTTCTGGATACTTATCATTGGAGGGTGAAGTTGATAAATGGTTTACATTGTTAAAAAATACAATTCTTGGGGAAGGGATCATGGATACGGGATGAAAGGATTTCCAAAAAATTATTTTTGATAAATATTTTCCTCGCACCCTGCAAAATAATATGTAATGTGAATTCCTTTCCCTAAATAAACAATTCTATGTATCCATCAAATAATATGAGGAAAACATCACAAGTCTTGTATGATATGCCCCTAGATTTTTCATTACCCCTGAATGAAAGATTGAAAACTTCTTTGGCGGGATAAAACCTAGCCTATGGAACTCCCGAGAGATCCGTGAATTTAATAGCTATGAGGAAACTATATGATGTGCCCTTAAAGTCTAAATGGATATTGACAAATCTTAGGGGTATTTCAAGGATAATAATTGGAAGGGGAGTCAAATTCTGGTGGTCTGATAGCGTGGTCTAATGTTTCGAAGAAAATTATACACCCCAAATTCCAATTGTGTGGAAAGAAGAACCCTATAAATGTCCTAAAATGGATGAGGAAATTCTTTAGGTGTGGGAAGGAAGAGAACCTAGCCAGCGATTACAAACAATAAAACCCTCTACTATGACGGTGGAAGGTAATGCTCTGGTAATCCCTCAGAACATTGTATTTTGCTAAAAATATGATGAACCTGAGAATTTATCAATCCAATTCACTAAGACAAGGGTGTTCAGAGGCAACCAACAACCTCCAAGGAAACAAGGGAATGCTTTTTCAATGAAAACTGTCAAAGTGAATCACAAAATTGAACTGGTGATAGGTATGCTAGTTATTCATTAATGAATAGGAAACATACTTTTTGATTCTGGTTCTCACGGATTCTTTTATATCTTGAATGTTTAATAGAACAATCAGAACACCACCACAAATCATGAAAGTAGAGATGTTAGTGAAAAGGTCAAATGGGGATATTATAGTATCCCATCTATAAAACTCCTCCCCAATCAATTTTTGTGGAATAAACATCCAAGAGAACCTTATCATTCTTCAGTTGGTGGAATTTGATTCAATTCTTGGCACAGATTGGATTTCCCTATATAGATCCATCATAAATTGTTGTGAGGGGGAAATCACTCTCTATATAGAAAATCAACCGTCGACTCTATACAATTTCATGGAGGATAATGAACCTTCTTTAGAATCACCATCCCAAGAAAGGATATTACTACCATATTAGGATACATATCTTACTCATATTATTGAGTATAAGGATGGAACCATCCTCGATGACATGCCTATTGTGAGGAATTCACTAATGTTTTTCCCAAATAATTTACAAGTCTTCCTCCTAGAAAAGATATTGAATTATCCATTTATATTATCCTTGGGTCATTTCCAATATACAATAATTTTTATGGAATGGCTATTGTAGAACTTGAGGATATGAAGAAACAAATATATGAGAATCTTGATGAATGTATTATACCCCCATGTGCTTTACCATGTAGTGAAATGGTCCTGTATATCCTAAAAAAGTATGGTTTAATGTGACTTTTCATTGATTATTGGTAGATCAAAAAAATAAAGATGAAGATCAAGTATCATTTTCCATGAATTGATGACTTATTTTATCAGCTACATGGAGAAAAATACTTCCCCAAGGTGGATCTGTAGTCGGGATATTACTAAGTAAGGATGGGATATCCCCAAGACAACTTTATGTACAAGTTACAGGTATTATGAGTTCATAGTGATGCCATTCAAACTCACTAATGATCCAAAAATATTCATGGACTTGATTAATAGAGTCTTTAGAGATTACCTCAAAAAAAATTTATAGTCTTTATTGATTATATTCAAATATAATTAAAAGATAATAAGGATCATGAGGAGCAGTTATGTATTGTGATAAAAACCATGAGAGAGTTAATGATTTATTCCAATTTAAAAAAATGTGAGTTATGGTTAAATAAAGCCCAATTCATGGGGAATATCATCACATGAAATGGGATATTTATAGAACCTTCAAAGACCGAGGAAATTAGAGGATGGAAGAGGCCATCATCTGTGAAAGATATCCGTAGTTTCCTTAGATTAGGTGTGTATTATAATCAATTCATGATGAAATTTTTCACAATTAGAAAACCCCTATAACCAATACATATCAAAAGGGTGTCATGTTTTCTTATAATTATGAACATGAAGATAGCTTCATAGAGTTGAAAAAAGCATTATCACCATGCTCATGCTCCAACTAACCACAAGTGGAGGGCCTTTTGTGGTATTCAGTGATGCATTGAAGAAGGGCTTGGGCTATGTGGCGATAAAAAATGACAAATTAATTGCTTATGAATCAAGGCATTTGTCATTTCATGAGAAGAACTATATAAAACATGATTTGTAGTTGGATGCATTGATCTTATCTTTGAAAATTTAGCAACATTACCTCTTTTTGGTGAAGTCAGAAATATATATGGATCACAAAATACTAAACTATATATTCACATATAAGGAGATTAATATTCCACAATAAAGATGGTTAGTGCTTATCAAAGACTATGACTGCTTAATTTACTACCATCTGAGGAAAGAGAATAAAGTGGAAGATTCTCTATGTGGAAAGTATCATGTTACTATTTCATTTATGAGAACTGCAAAAGAGTTGATCTTAATAGACTTGAAGAGGATGGACAGGGGAATCCTAAAAGAAAGAATATCACCAATACTTTCAAAAATAATTTCTCAGCAGTATCTTATTTGGAGGTTAAGGGATGCTCAAAGAGATGATGTGGGAATTCTGAAGAAAGTGAAAACTAATAGAAAAGATAAATCCTTGAAGTTTAATGTTAATGAATAGGGTGTTATAGGATTTGGGTCAAGAATAGGTGTTCCATCAAATACTGAATTAATGGAAATGTTGGACGATAAACATAGCTCAAACTTCTCTATCCATCCTTGAAGAACAAAGATGTATTGAGATCTCCAGGATCACACTTAGTGAGGAAATATGAAGAATAAGATCCTAGAATATTTATCATGATGTCTTGAATGTCAATAAGTAAAGGTGGAAAGGAAAAAATATACAGGGATGATGCAAATATTACCTATAACTACTTGGAAATAGGAAAACATCTCCATGTACATTGTCATAAGGCTTCTTAAGTCATCTTTATGAAAAAATTATATTTGGGTTGCGGTGGATCATCTTACATATACTACACATTTCATTATTATTTGAGTGTATTTTTCAAAGGATCAACTTGAACTAATATACATCGTGGAAGTGGTGAGGCTCCATGTTGTACCACTATCGTTTGTATCCAATCAAGATCAAATATTCACCTCTAAGATCTAGACAAGTCTCCAACATGCTCTGAATAAAGAGTTAAACTTCATCATGACCTGTATCCCTAAAATTGAAGGCCAATTTGTGCAGACAATTCAGAAACTTGAGAACATATAGAGAGAATGCTCAATTGACTTAAATAGAGGATGGGATCAACATCTTCCTCTGGTTGATTCCACTTACAAAAACAATTTCCACTAAAGCATCCAAATGTGTCCCTATGATGTACTTTATGGGAAGAGGTGATGAAAACATGAAAGCAGGGATGAATTTAAAGAACAAAAACTACTATATCCTGAAATAGTCAAGGAAATGGTAGAGAAGGTTGAGACCATTCTGCATCACATCATGGATTCTTAGAGTTGATAGAAAAGTAATATTGAATTTGATTACAGGACCTAGAGTTTGATGTTCGAGACATTGTATTCCTCCACATATCTCAATGGAAGAGAGTAATGATATTTGGGAAGAAGGGAAAGCTTATTCCAAAGATATCAACTATTTTGAGATCCTTGATCACATCATAGTGGTGGCCCACTAACTAGCACCCCCACCTAACCTATCTCAAGCACGTGATGTATTCCATGTATCTTCTTGGGAAATTACATACCAACCCATAGCATGTACTCAATATAGAGGTGGTACCATTGGATAACGAACTATTTTATGAGGGGAATCAAGTGAAGATATTAGATAGTAGAGGAAACATTTTATGGAATAAGAGAATAGGTGTGGATAATGTATTTTGGAGAAACCAAAATATTGAATAAGAATAGTAGGAATTGGAGGAGGTGATGAAACAGGGTTACACTCATCTATTTTAATGCATGAAATGAAAATTTCATGAGAAAAATCTCTTGAGGGGGAATATAGTAATGAACTTAAGTATTATAAGTGAAATTTCCTATTTGATTTAATTAAATGACTTATTTTGTAAAATGGATTTAGAGAAAACATGCACTCAATTTGTTTTATTATATATAATTGGATTTAAATGACTATTAAGTATCATTACCATTGATAATATAGACTTTGAAAAGTGATTACATGAAACAAATCTTTTTCATAAAAACAAATGAAGTGATAGCCTCAACCATTACGATCATTCCCCATGAAGCCCATTTATCATACATTTTGAGGGATATATCATTTTCTGGCTTTCCCCAAGACCAAACCAAAGCCATGATCTAACAACTTAAGTATGAGTGAAAATGATTTTGGGAGAAGTTCAAGCACATTGAGATCACATCCCAAACCATGTTCACCGAATGACCTAATAAAATCCAAAAAAATCACACACCATACTCTTATGGTATATGTTGGTGTAATAAAGGTATATATATCAAGACCTTAGCATTATGATTATTTATATTATTTTTGTATATAATAATGAATTTAGTTTCATTTTATTATTATTTTTAAAGCACCAGTAGTATTTCTTGTTAATATTACAATTGAAATAAGAAATATATTTTGATGAATTAATAAATAATATTTAAATAAAATAATAAGATTAAAATAATTTTGTAAATATAAATGATCATATAATTTTTATCGCACCAAATGAATTTCAAATTAAGGTTTAAAAACTGTTTTTTTCAATACCCATCAAATTTCAATAAATGATGATTTTTATTTTAAAATTAAAAATTGAAGTATTAAGAAAAAAGTTTGGATAAAATGAATAATATTTTTGGAATCATGATTTCAAAATTATCCAATAGTGAATTTTCATAAGTTTCTAAGACAGTCAAATTTTTGGTTAAAAAATAAATACCGTATAAATATATCGTATATTTTATAACATAATAATGGACCAATAATGATGTAATATAAACTATAAGTAGGATATTTGGCCAAATAAAAGTTTTAAATTTAAAATATTGTGATTTTAGATTTGTTTTAATTATTTTAAAAATCCTTAGTGAATCCTCTAAAATGAATATTATATTTTATGATTTTATGTTCATTTTTTTAATAATGCAACTAACCTCCACATAATCAAGGATAATATTATAATATATTTGCCCCATGGAGTTATAAAATAATCTTTCCCACTACTCTTTATATGAAACCATTTGAAGAATCCACATTAAGGTTTTTGGTGTTGAATATTTAATTATTTAGATTCCAAAACCTATGTTTGTGAAATATTAAAGAATTCCCCTCTAATTTCCTATATAAACCCACCCATGCTCCCACTTCTCTTCACTAAAAATTCATGGATCTCATCCTTACACAATTTTCCTCTCTCTATAATCCAAACAAGGTTCCCCAATCTCTCAATAATCCCCTCTTCATGATTTTGAACTCACAAACTCATGTAATGGTTCCGTTTATTAACATTTTTATCGATGATCCCTTATATTGTTAAACCCTTTTATTTTCAATTAAAAATGTTCAAGTAAGTTTTTTCACCTCCCCAATTATTCCCTTATTATTTTATAATAAGGCTATACCCCCTTTTCGCTTGTTAGTCCCTCCCATGTACACCCATTTACATGTCGAAATTTCATAAGAGTTATTCTTTTCCCCCAATTTCTTCAAGTTTATTTTTTATGTTACACATTAAATTCCCAAAATTACTTATGTTGAGACATGTATATTTATGGACCTATTAATTTAAGTTTCATGTATATATTATTATATTACCCTTCTTCTCTCATAAACCCTTTTTTATATTTCTATGCCACGCTGTTGTGCTTTCAAAATTTCACCATGATTTTCCATGTCAAAATCGTCGTATAATGAATACCGTACCCATTTCTATACCAAGGGTGTGTAAATTTATACACATATAACTTTTTATTGGGGAATTAAATGTATATATTCCTCACCCCATGATCATGGACTAATTTATGATGACGATTGAATCAATGTTTTATGATCTATGTGGCACACTTAAGAATGAGAATGAAATGAAAGTGACAGGTGTGATTGAAATTATATAGTGCTCCAACACATTGTGTCATTTTTAGTATCATGATACATCATGTTGGGATAATGTAAAACCTGATTACTTTTTGGGGATTTGTCTACTATGATGTATTGTCGTTCTAGCCTTGACGTTTGATGTAATGTTTTAAGTTGTTTCCATATTTCCATGTTATGATTATCATGTTATATCTTGATTTATGTTCATGTTTCTTTTATGATACATTGATATACCTACTATATAACATGTTCTTTATTTCTCATGTTATTCCATGTTCAGTCCTTTACTGGTATTTATAGCACCCCCTTTCCTACGTATGTCCTCTGGTTATTTAATAAAATGTTAAGTATGAATGAATGGTGTGGCCATGTCAAGGATTGTTTCAATAATGATGTTCTATTTTATGTTTTAAGTTGTTATGTAATGTTCCAAAAATCCCAAGAAACTAGACTTCTGGATCTTCTGGGTTTTGTTAATTGTAATTTTATGTCAATAATCATTTAAGAATGCAGTAAAAAGAGTAGAGTTGTTATATCAATTAACCACAATTCCTCATTGATAGTTTCAATTATATTTTACAGTCTATTTCATAATAATAATTCTTGATTTTCCAATTTAATTATAATAAAATCTCATGTTGTAGTATATCTTTTTAGATCTTGAGAAATATCATCAAAAGGATAGTCGCAATAGGTTTTTATTTCTATAGGGATATAATTACTTGGTATATATTCTTATTTACTAGGAACATTCTTAAATGTTCAGTGATAGCTATTTTTATACAAAATAATATATAATACCGCAATATTTAAAAATAGACCTATTTTTTATAGCATATATGACATAAAACAACATGCCAAAAATAAATCCATATCATTATAATTTAAATGGATGTTATATCCAAGATGTTAAATTAATTTTTTTGAATACTATTAATATAATTATGATATATATATATAGAAACTAATAAATGAACAATCATTGACTAATTTATAGGAAATGAGTACTTCATTTTTTAATAATTATATTTTATTCTTGAAGAATACATTTCCATCATTTTTCTGGATTTTTATGATAATGTATTGTAATTAATTTTTGGAACTTCATTAATTTTTATTTTATTAAAATAATATCAATTTTAAATAAAAATATCATAATAACCTTAAAGTGAATATTTGTTATTTTTTTGAACAGGTTTATTTTCCAGTGAATTGATAAAAATACAACTTTTTATAGAAAACTATATTATTTTTTCACGAATTAAAAAAGATCAATTTTTTTAAAATAATTTGAAAATATTAGTAGCCATATTATATTACGAATAATATAATTAAGGTTTTTTAAAAAAATTTATGATTGAATATGTTGTAAAAACATTTTTACACATATAAGACATTTTTTAAAAAATATTCTTTTTGAAGAATTTTGAATTTTGATTTTAAATGATACCATTAAACATAAAGGTATTTTATTTTATAAAATTGATTCTGTATTTGGAATCATATTGTCAAAATTTTGTAAATAGGGCCCCTTTATTTTGGGCGAATATGAATAGTAACTATGGAAACATTTGTCACCTCGATAAAGGGTAAATCATGTAAACCTAAGTTAAAATTAATTTATAAGGTCATAATGTATCATTATTATTATTATTTAATGAGTATAATTTTACCCTGATAAACGTAGTCTCTAAATTTAAATTTATAATGGACACCATTCCATGAAAATAACCAATATAATATTTAAATCAATGAACGTTAAAAAATACCACTCACTTAGTTTTAAATGTCTAATACAAATCCACATTGTAAAAAACAAGTGGTGATTGAATAAAAATGATAATTTGGAAAAAAATAATATCATTTTAATATTTGAAATATATTTATAATTTTTGGTTTATATATACTTACATTTAATAATTTACCAATGTTAATGAAATATTTATTTAAATAACTAAAAATAAAATTAATGATATTAAAAATATTAAAAGAGATATAATTTGATTCATTTATAGGGTTACATGATTTATTATATGGAAAAGAAGTATAAGAAATATTTAATTGAATTATATTATAAATCTAACTTTTTCTTGATGTATTTGATGTCAAATTAAAGGAATAGTGTATAAATAATCATTAAAACAATTTTTTTAAAAAATATTTAATTAAAATATTTATAAATAATTAAAATAGTGAAAGATTAAATAGTGGACAATATATGTTCTTAAATGTTATCCTTTTTCCATTTATGTTAAAATTTTCATCTTATATTTAAAATTGTATACTTTTAAGTGTGGAAAAGGTTTTACTACGGTTAATGTTTAAAAAAAACAACAATGGGGTTATAAAAATGAAAATTGTTTAAAACAACCCAAAAACATGTCCAAATATATTTGGATGATGGAATTTTCACCAAATACTAACCTAGGATCAAATACTTGTAAATTTTGATGCATTTTACGTAAGAGTGACTTTATTATAATTTAATATTTTATGAAATTCCAAAAGTACCCATTTCCTCACTTATAAAAGGGCACATCCTCCATTACTTATTGATAGAAAATTAGACCATATAGGTAAAAAAACATAATAATATCATTGATAAAGTTCCCAATAAATATTTAAGATATTCTATTAATCCCAAATCACAAACCTTATGACCCCTATGAAGATATTTAAATTAGTTTATTTTAATGAGATGTAATCGTCTTAACTGATCACTTTCTTTTATACTTTTTTACCTACAGAAAATATATTTCATTTATCATAACATGGTATCATCAGTTTCGTATATATACTAAATATTTTTCATGATTATTAAACCACCATTATCCACCATCGTTCACTTCAAATGGGATGTGAATGTATTGCTCGGTCATATGTATGACCTATGATCTCCATATAGCGATACAATTCATTTTTAATTAACATATTTTTTTTATTGGGAATTATGATGGGGTAACTATTTATATATGATATTTACAAAAAAATTGTACTTCAATATTTATTATATCATATCTAACTTCTTACCTTCCAAACCTCTAGGAAATGATAATGTCAATCATGCATACGTGTGGACTACGCCCACCACGAAGTAATGTAATTTGTTTTTCATTTTTTTTCATTAATCATATGGAGGATGGATTTGATGAATATATATGATTTAAATTATTTAATAATTAATTTTTAAATGTGAATATTTATGTTCCTTTTCTTACGTTCCATCTTTAAAAAAATTAAAACAATGTTCATGTATATTTACAAACTACCATATCCTTGAATAGTGTAGTTCATTTTTCTATATCTAACTTTTATGGATTACTATAAATTTATATATAATTATTATATATGATATTTAAATAATTTATATCATTATACATAATATTGATCATTATCAATGTATAGTAACTTAAACTACCAAACCAAAAATACATGAAAAATGAAGTATTTATTACGCCGAATAGTGTTTTAAATAAATAAAATTTAATCAAATGGTAATAAAACATTTAAAGTATTTAATATATGGTGTGATAGAAATTTTTAGGGTTCGGAATATTTTTATAATAAATATATATTTATTATATAGGATGATCAGATACGAGTGAAAGAATTCAAACATAACTTAATGTTTTCTCATTTCACGTTTAGATTCATGAGACATATGCCATATTCACCAGTATTATTTTGTGTTGTTTATATAAGGAACATATGAAATATTATGTCATAAATTTTTGTATCTGGAATTTAAAATTTCAATTGTATTTATTTCTTTTATTGCAATTAGAATTCAAAATATACCTAAGTTGTAATTATTTATTTTACAATCACATCATTATTCTGGATTTTTTTAAGTTAGTAATGGGGGAATATTTTTATTACTTACAAATATTTTATTTAAAAAAGTTTAATTATTAATTATATTATAATATAATGATTTACTGAATATATTTTTAATCATTTTTATTTTTTAAAAAATGGTATGAATGGAATGTTCTAATCATTTTCCAAATGAGTTGAATTTTTTCACTTGTAAAACAATGTAAAAGGTCTTATTTTAACTAATAAAACATGAATATATTTTACCAACGTCATGAATAATCTTTTATTTTATGTTTCCATTCCATGTTTAAATGGTTATTTTCATAGAAAAAGTTTCCATTCTTATTTTTCATGTTTTAAAAATATGTTATTTCAACGTGAAAATAGTATTTCGTTAAGAATTTTACAATGATGTTTGTAAATTATTTTTATATATTTCATTATAATTTTATGAAACATATGATTCCTCATGGTTCTACTATTTTGATCCCATATACCATGGGTTTTTGTTGGTTTTATGATCACTTTGACTTGCGATGTATTATTTTTAATACTATTCACCATACTACAATGGATTGTTTCTAATTATGGTTATTGATTTGAGTAATTATTTAAATTTTTTTCTATATTCAATAAGACGGTTAATTTTGGTTATATTTAACCACTGTTATACGAGTAATGAAATGGAATTAGTATGTGATTGGTAGGGACAACAATATACCCTCGATGTATCTTTAGGTCTAATGAGATAAACAATATTTGGAATGAGTCCTTGATGGTACATTCAGAAATATGAAATTATGTATTCCAACATTATGACATTTTTTATTGATTTACTTGTAAATTTTAAACTATTTTTATGTGCAAGGATATTTTTTACCTCATTTGATTATTTATATAATATTATTTTATTATTGGTTATTTCCATCCAAATTATTCGTTTCTTATTTTGAATCCACTATATAAATACTTTTACTGCGAGTCTAAGATCACCCCATTATTAGATTTATTTTTGATATAATGATAGGAATTGTATTATTATGTATATATAGGGTTATGATAGATTAAATAATAATTCCATCAATAAAAATACTATATTTTATTTTATGTTTCCAATTGGAATGTGGGAATTTAATTTACATCTAGTTTACCAAGACTACGAATCTAGTTAATCTTTTTGGGTGTGATCACTTGTATCTAGTTACAATGTAATTAAGTATCCAATGACTATATGATAATAGGTTTGTGTTCACTATAGTTGGTATCAGAGAATGATTAGTAGAATCCTAGTAACTTGATTTAGTAAAATATTAATTAGGGATCACAAACTTGTGATGAACTTTGAGAATACTCCAAAATAAAATGTGCTTATGAATATGATATTAGGTATTAATAATTTGTTCAATTTAGGTTATGTTTTTCACGTGTTCAATTATTAGTCATTATGTTGACAATTTTATGATCTAATCTAGTATATTCCATTTTTTGAAATCATACCTAGAGAATGGATTGGAAACTGTATAAATTCAAGCAATCCATGTTGGTAATTCCATCCAAGAAAAGATAATGAATACAGAGCTGTTGATAGTGATAAAAATTTATAACAATATTGTGGTAGCTATCTTAGGATATGAATAATAACCTTTCTTATATGAAGTACCATAATGTGGTGTAACAATGTGAGAATACTTCATGCGTCAACAACCTTAATCATTCAATGAGACTACTAATACAATTGTACCTGAAAAATTAATATGTTCCCTAGAGAAGATATTTATTACATTTGGATGTAAAGATAGGGATAAGGATACATGGATATTTATCATCCTTTAGGGGATGAAAATAAACATGGTTCAATGAATCTAAATTAAGGATTTGGTGGAAATAAAATAAATTGTATGTAAGGAATTTAAGTATCATTTCATGGAAAAATATTTTCCTCTTGAATAATGAGTGGATATAAATAGGAAATTCATGAGACTAAGGTAAAATGAAAAGGACCATATTGCTTTTATAAAGCTAACATCCCTCAATTATCAAGGAATGATGTGTAATATGTACATAATCTAGAGAGAAGGAAAGAACATTTCATTTATGGGTAAGAAGAAATCCTTTATTGATAATTACTCTACCAAACATTCTAATAATACAAGGAAAAAATATATTGAGATATAATTATATTGATTAAATTATACATGTCTCATGGTTATAAATGAAATATAGAGAAGGTATGGGAGAAAGAGGGAAAAAATAGATAATAAGAATATGATAATGACATATTTACCCAAAATTGGTAATTGATGAAAGAAATGAAACAAGAGATTCTTAAAGGTAATAAGATTTCTCTTTATGTGTGGAGATAAATACCAGTATGAACATGAATTTAAGGTTAGTATAGAAACTGTTGGAACTTACTGATTAAATTGTAAAAATATGGGGAAATATGAAAACAATTTTCCTAAGTATTGGTTCTTACATCTCAGATGAAAATATGGGATCAAGGTCATGTTTATTCTTTTACTACTTCCAAAGTAGAATGATTAATTTTTTTGTGTACATGGATTAAAAAATTATGTCGTAGAATTATTTTAGCATTGATCTTATGGTTATAATAATAATTAATTGTATAAGGAGTATACTATGGTAATTTTAATTTAAGGATTTGAAATCATATGTTGAATAACACTGATAACAAAGAACAATGATTTATTACTAAGGTAATATTTTTAATGAATACAAGAATAATGGGATGATAAAACATAATGCGATCATGGTGTTTTGTTAAATATGTTTAGTTAGGATAAATAAGAGATTGATATTGAAGAAGAAAATGGGATATTATTAGTGACCCAGAAATTTTTTATTGATTTAATGTAAACCTAATTCAAGATGAAATTAACATCAGTTTTTAATTATATTTGATAATATGATATTATAGTCCTAGAACAAGTAAAGAGTTATTTATTTAAATAATTCATGTTTTCATTAATGTTTTCTGGTAATTCATGTTTATTCTATGTGATAAAGATATTTACATTTGACATTAAGAGTCACTTAATGGGGAATTAATTATACGTTGATTATAAGAACTTGGGGACCTTATTATTAAAATATTTGGGGATCCTTAAGGATAACTACTCATGGAATGGACTGAGATAAATATTTTATATTATTTATTGTGCCAAAAGTATGATTTATCATATTGGACAACCTATAAAAATAATTTTGGTTCTGGTGATTTTTTTGAGGACAAAGGACTGACATATAGATGTTATGATTATTTAAAAAATATTTATCTTATTATAAAAAATAAAATTCTTCTTGAATACCCATTTACTTTCAGAAGAATTGAAGTGGAAATTTATTGAAGCACAAAAAAAGATGAGGATATTCTTATGAAATGGAAGGAAAACTAGTAAGTTAATATTCTTTAATTCCTTAGCAGAATATTAAAATAATCCCTCTACTTTTAGAAAAGGACCATGAAATAAGAACATTATAAGTAAATTTTTCTTACTAAGAAATCAACGATCATTTAACCCAAAAAATATTTATGGTTTTGTGATGGCTAAAATTATAAAAAAAATATTTTGTATCACTCTCTATCAGTCCTTGGGTGTTATATTTCATTTAAATGTCCATATTTTCACATCTTATTGATGTTATCATATTTTGAAACCTAATTTTGTGATGTCCTTCATTATTCCATTTTCTCCTTTTTAGGTGGAGGTTTTAATAACATTTTTTACAATGTGGACTCTCAAAATATGTATATTAATATATAAAACCCTTTATTTCCAAAACTTTTTCTAATTGAAATGGAACATGTTATTCAAGGGGGGGAAATGAATGAATTTGGAGTTCATTTTTAGATACGATAAACTATATTCTATGAAAAGAGAAAACATGGAGAATCATCTTGATTTCTATATTGTTCCAAAGTATTTATTCATATGTCTTTTAATGGTTTTAGGAAAACATGGTGAGAGGGATCCTGTGAATCTGGATTACTCTGGAAGGGGTGGGATTTCCTCTTCTACCTAGTTTTGAAAAGATGTTTCATTCGCTAAAGCTCTTGTATGATCTATATCTACAACATCTAATACTAGTGTATCTCCTGTTATTAAGTGCTCAGGGGATGAATTTATCAAAGTGGTTGTAGACCGGGATGAGATTAAAAAACAAATGAAGCTCTATATATTTTCAATTCATTGACACATCTCGAATTCAAGGGGACATAAACCTTGGTCTTATGATAACCTAAATTTCTAAATATCCCATTGATGGAGCTTTTCATTTTGGTGGATCATTCCAATTAGAAAAGGATTCTTTCATGTCATCCTAGAGAGGAAGGATTATTTTGTTGCATCTTGGCGATTCGGAAACCTCAATCTTAAACCATGTCTCTTACAACATTCAAAATGGGATTCTAATTTTAATTCTTTTACTCAATGGAATTAGAGGGAACATGTGTGAATTATGATTCATGGGATTCCATGGGTTTACTAGAATCCCAAAATTCACAACAATCTAGCTTTTTTAATTGGTACCCCTATGAAAATCTATCATCGTACTATCAATGGTGATCTGGGATTATATGAAAGGGTCTTAACTGAAATCAATATGGACACCCCCTCCAAATTGGGTATCCCCAGTTTCAAACTACCATCACATGGAGGTACAATTTGAATTTAAAAATTTTATGATGTTATGTGATCAATATAAAATGTTGGGCCATGTTATCAACAACATTTATGTTCTCTAAAAGATGGTTAAGCTAGCTATCAAAAACAAGTCCTGGATTTATGTTTTAAGGACCAAGAAGAAGGACTCGGATGTTTTTAAGAGAAAATAAGTACTTGTCTAATATAATTATATAAAATTGGACAAAATGTATAATCCATGAACATCTTGGGTTTCTTTGGTTGAAGAGGAAGAAAGACAACAACAAGTCGATGTCTCTTTTATTTTAGAACCTTATTTTTAGAATCACCTTCATGATGTTGTAACCTTCATTTTTGAACCTGATAATCAGAATATCTCCATAGAAGATTCTTCCAATGTCATTTCTTCTTTATTAACATATATCATATTTTCTATTTTTGATGTCCAATCATAGTATTTTATGCTTGAACTCATTTATCTTGAGCTTAGCACAGATGTGAAATTGGATGTCTACCCTACTCCTTTGGAAGCCTAGCTAATTCAAGTTGTAGGTAGTAACCCATGAAACTTTCTTAACCAAAAAATAGCTAAAAATCATCTATTTAATTTTCATTAAAAGTGTAGTGGGAATGAACACGACACAAATTCCTCTCAAGAATTCATTGATAGTAGTTTAAATGGGGAAAAATATGCTACAATTAATTCGAAGGCAGAACCTTTTAGAAAGTCACAAAGTCAAATGGGGATGAATAGAAAAGGGGAACCTACTCCATGTCAAAGTTAAAACAAAAATCCTATTATGGAACTTCTAGGTAATAGCCATCCCTGGAACTGTATGTTCTTTTTGGATCCTTACAGGAAGGTATATACTTGAAATTATAGGTCTCTTATAACAAAAATTTATCTTTTTTAATTAGAGTGTCTTCAGAGATGTTAGTGGGTACTCAATTATAAGAATAGCTTGAACTACAAATAATAATGATAGACTATGGCTCTTGGATTAGAAATCAATGGAAAAGTATGCTATTGTGAAAGTGGATGACAAGATTATTACATTCATTTTTCTTTTTTCTAGACAGAAACTATTTTTTTCACGTGTCTATGAATTTAATAACTATATTGATAGAAGAGTTATATGGATGAATATAAAGAGCATGTCTTGCATTATCATTTCCCTTTGTTTGATTATTGGGGATTCCAATGTGATGATTCCTGTATATGAGAAATTCATCCCAAATTACAATACAACATCTATAAGGGACATTAGAACCTAAATAGAGGAGACCAACCCCACTGAGATTAATCTTGTTCATCCATGATTTAATTAGTACAGAAGGTACCAATCTGTTATGAGAGCTAGTAGAATTGAAATGTATTTTGTCAATAAAACCAATCTTGGAATTTGGAAAAATATTTCATGTACAACACCCTCCAAACAAAACTATGATCATCGCCACATTTTGGTGAGTCTTTTTGATAATATTGAGAGGTGGCCTATCCCATTTAGGTTTAATAATTCTTGGAAAACTCTTCCATAATGCACCGAAATTTCCCCAAACACTTAGAGCATGACGGTTTGTTCTAATCATCTTTTATTCTGCATCTCCTAACATAAATATATCAAATCTAAACTGGTAGAATGGAGAAAGGATAAATTTGGCTCTCTTGAGGGTAAAACTGAGACCCTTGAGTGCTATCTTTATGAATTACATGAATATATCACTATGAATATGTTTTTTTGGAAATATTGTCCAATATTATGTGGTATCCTCCAAACTAAAAGCCATTACCAGACTCATGGACAACATAAACAGAAATATCTTCAAAGTTAGATGGCTCCCAGATGGGTATAGGAACCCCAAGTTCTTCTATGCCCTTCAATGAGTATGGAATGTGCATAGACCCTTCTCTCTTCTCATGGATGGAGAGAGAATACTTGACACAATACATGATCTCTCAAATCATATTCTCTCATTCTACATGAATATCATTAATGGGTCATCATGGAATGGTTATTTAATGGAAGACATTATTCCAAAACTAGTTTCCGATAATGATAATTCATTCCTCACCTCCATTCCCTTTATCTCTGAAATCAAGGATATAGTATTTGGTATTAATGGGGACAATTCACCTCGCATGGATGGCTACATGAATAATTTCTTTAATGTTATTGGGATATTATCTTAGATGTTGTTTGTAGGCTTGTCATGATTTTCTTAAAGGCGGAAAACTTAATCTGGGCATCAATGATTAATTTATTTCCCGCATTAAAAAAGTGGAGAAAGCGAGTGACATTACCTAGTTTTTACATCTAGAACTTTTCATTACAATTCATAAAGTCATGAAAAATATCAAGTGAACTAGGATTTATTTTGACTCATACAAAATTATCTCCTTGAATTAGATTAGCTTTGTAAAAGGAAGGAACACACACGATTGTTTTTTAATGCCTCAGATGCATAAATCTTCTCTGAAAACTCACCAGGGAATGTAACATTGTTCAAAAATTAGAGATCAAAAAAATATTTTGACACTATGGATTGGGGATTCATTGGTAATGTTCTTCACAAGTTTGGTTTTAATATGAAATTTATTTTTTAGATCGAAAAACTACATGAATCTTACAATGTTTCCATTCCTATTAATGGATCACCTGAAGGTTATTTCGAATTCTCCAGAGGGGTGACGCAAGGAGACCCCTTATTGGCTACAATTGTTTCTATTATAGAGTATTATCTCAAATAATGTTTTCTCCATAAGGTTGATAAGGGTGAAATGTCAAAAATTAGATTGGATTGAGGTAAATATGATCCTTATCATATCTTTTTCGTAGATAAAATTATCATTTTTACACAGGGAGATAGAATAAATATCATCAACATTAAAAACTCTCTTCATCATTATGAAAATTTCCTCAGCCAAGAAATCAGTTGGGGAAAATATTTATCTACTTTGGAAAGAAAATTTCATCTCCCGAGAAAAATAACATCATTAACATGTTGGGCATTAGGGAAGGATCCTTACCTTTAATTTACCTTAGAGTTCCCATGTTCTAGTACATACCCTAGGCCCCACATTTATCCACCAGTTTTATTTAGTTATGAAGAATGATTTCCTCCTTGAAGGGAAAATATCTCTCACTGGCTGGGATAACATTTCTTGTTAGGAATGTGGTTGTCTCAAAGCTATTGTATTTTTTTAGGGTCGACTATTTGGTGTATCTGTGATTAAATCCATTAATTTGATGATGAGGAATGCTTTATGGAGCGGTATCGTGATGGAATAGAAATCATTATATCACCATGGAAACATTAATGCAAGACTTAGGTTCTTGGTGGCCTTGGATAAGTTTAAAAATAGTCTTCGAGAAAATTTACTGGTACACGCATTGGTTAGTAAATATAAACTATTATGTTAGATTTTGGCATGATAACTAGAATGGAAAACCCTTGATTGATTAGGTGAACTCTTATGGTCACACATTTGATCATAGAATTTCTATTAATGTCTAAATAGAGAATATGGATGTTCTTCCCGATGATATATCCTCAATTGATTCTGGTTATTATTTCATTTTCCATGATGATATGCTTATATGAGAACCCTCCCCCAATGGTTTTTATGACACAAAGTGTTTCCATAGTCATATTCTTCATGATGATAGAAAATGGATTGGTGACTTCAATAAAAAGTGGAATCTCATCTCATGATTTACTCTTACATGGAGAATTTCTCTTAATAAACTCCATGTTTATTCTAATATCCAAAATGTTAGAGTTTCTATTTTCTCTAGAAGAATCATCTACCATAAAAATCACGAGGATGTTGATAATTTATTTCTCTATTGTCAAACTACCTTCTCAATGTGGAATGATTTTTTTTTTGATTTTTTGAGATTACTTTCTTATAGACTGTCTCAATTCAACATTTCATGTCCACGATTTTGGATGTTCAACTATTTATCTAATATGTAGTTCTGTTCAAAGAAGTCTACACTGAGATGCTTCATATCATCTAGAACAACTAGAACAAAGCACTTCATGATGGAAAACCCTTCATTTATCAGACTGATATTACCTATATCATGTTGGCAGTCCAGTAGAAAAATACACTCCACTCTGGTGTATGTAGGAATTTGATTGGAGATATAGACATCTTAAGGATCCTCAATGTTTCAGGAAACATCCCTCAACCTCTTGGAACATTTGATGTATTTTGGTACCCCCTTTCTTCATCTTTTTAAAGTTAGTAATAATGGAGCTTCGAGAAGAAATCCAGGACCATCAGGTTATGTGGTGATATTTCGGGACCACAATGGTGATGTTGTTGAGTACACGCATGGTACTTGTGGGAATGTCACTACATTGGAAGAAGAAATTATATGATTTATTAAATATTTTGACACTACTTGTTAATTAGGTTGGTGTAAGATTTGGTTTGAATGTGATTCCACTCTCATTGTTCAAGCTATAAAAATGGGGAAGATTAATCTCTCATGGAAACGGATAGTGAAGTGTGTCAACTACATCGATAACCCAACATCATTGAGTGACATAGTCACACCCATATATCATGATGAAATCCATCTCACTGATGGTCATTTTAAGAATGGTATTGTTGAAGAGTTTTTTAATAGCTCTATAAATCATCCTTATGATCTACTTCTTGTCTTGCAATGAGTCAAATGTAAAATTCCCTTCATTAGACTTGTTTAAATTATTATTTTACTCTTAATAATGAGCATGGAGCTCCCTTTTCTAAAAAAAGGCACGTGAGGAGTATAAAACACCAAAATATTTTAAAAGAAATTTATGTTTGATAGCCAATGCAACATGCACCACCGAGCCAAAATGAACACCAAAATATTATTATTTAAATATTTTTGATATAATGAAACAATTAAATTGATTAGTATGAATTGTATTATCAAAATTATGATATATATATAAATATATAAAGGACCTACTCAATAAAAAATTATTTAGAAACTCAATGTAAATAAGAACTCAATTTCTAGTGAAGTTATTTTATTATTCAACTGTATGTTTTTTTAAAAAATTGTTTTTATGATACATTTTTAAAATTAGTTTTTTGAACTTCAATAAAATATATTTTATAGAAATTATATAAATCATTAAAACTCTATATAAAAACTATATTAGGTTTACAATTTTTGATATTTATGAAATTGTTGATTTTTTATTGGACTATTAAAAATACAGCATTTTATAAAAAATTATATTTTTTCTTCTTGGATTTAAAAAATTCATTTTATCATAAAATTATTTAAAACTAAAATAAGTTCAATTATATTATGAATAATATAATTAAATTCATTAGAATCAATTTTATGATTAAATTTGGAATAAAACATAAATATATATATATATATAATTCATTTTAGTGAAAAAATGATTTTCAATACATTTTATATCATGATTTTATATTAAATTATTCCATATATTGGTAGTCAACATGATAAAATAGTTTTCATGTCTGTAGTCTTAATGTTGAAATTAGATAAATATAGTCCAATTATAACTACCCAGAATTCTAATAGTAAATTTACCTTCTAATAATTATATCATATAATATAAATAACATAAAAACACTTAGAGAACACGTTGTAAACATTATAAATGTTGAATTAATGAAATAATTGTTATTAATAGTAATTAAAGATTTTTTATCGATGAAATTGTAACTTGAAATTATGAATAGTATTATGAACAATATGAATTGTAAACTAGCCAAATGAATAGTAACATCACCCATGAAATTATATATAAAATTTAGGAATCTGATAAATGAAAGTATGATATAATTATATAATAGTATAAGTAAATTAATATTTTAAAAACAATTAATTAAAGTGTTGTTATTTTTGTGATACATAAGTAACTAATTAAAATTTTATAATTAATAAATTGATTTTTAAAAATTGTTTTCATAATTTTATTGAAAAATTAATAATTTTTTCATACCAATTTAGGATAATTTAAGGAGACCATGGTTAATTTTTCAGAGTAATATAAAATCAATTATAATTTTAAAAAATGATTTTTTTATTAAAGCATTTTTTAAATTTAAAATTAAATTTCTCATATTTAGAAAATTATTTTAATAAAATGGTTTTTTTTATATTATACATGTCAAAATATGGTTAAGGTGAATTTTTTAAAATTTTCAAAAATATATGATTTTTTAGTGAATAGTGAAATGTGATAATTTACTATAGAGGTTAAATACAAAAATTATTGAGTCATTTGTGATGTATGGATAATGTAAGACCATAAAGTTGAACTCTACTAAAATATTTTAATATATTTTGTGATAATTATCTAACCATTCATAATCTTAATCAAAAATTATATAATAATAAATAAAGTATTAAAAAAGCACCCCTCTCCTATACTATAAATAACATCCCTCACCACCCATTCTACTCACACATTCCAAGATTGGATCCTTGACTCATTTCTACTCAATACTCTTCCTAATCCCCTCCAGCACATCCATGATCCTTTTTTATCAAAAAAATACCAAAACCAATCCCTTTAAAGAGGTTCTCGAGGAGGACAATTCAAGTAGATAAAATCATCTTTCTTTTCTTTTATTTTCTTTTCAATTTTATTCTTATCGCTCTCTCACCTCCCATATAAAAAGTGACATGATAATTCTAGTATCATTTATATAATATAAATATATCATGTTAATGGAATATCCATCATAAAAATTCTCTCTCTCTCTCTCTCTTATTCTATAAATGAAAACATCACCTGTGATGTGTTAATTTACCAATATCATAGACAATGCATTTTCATTTTCAATTAAAACAATCAAGTATGGTCATAAGACCATTTTTATTGTTAAATAAAAGTATAATATATTTATCACAACCAATTTACTCTTATGAAACCATTATATACACATGATGTTAATTAATAAAGCAAAACTAGTTTGTGATAATTGAAAAATCAACAAAATAATCTATACAATTATCACTGACATCTTATCTAATTATTCAACCACACAAAAAGTAAAAAATACATATATATCCATTTAATATTTGGATTTTAATTAATAAAATATAATATAAATTCTCGATACCAATTCCCATTTTACATGAACATCTATACTCATATACAACAAAACCAACCTTGAAAACCATGGAAAGGAACACTTTAGAACGATAAAATTGTATCGTAAAACTCATAAAAAGACCATAAATGAAGTTATTAAAATAATAATAAATCAGAAACATGTATAAAAGGTTATGAAATAATTAATTGATTTAATTTTATTATCTATGACATTAAGGTGAAGTGATGAACACTTTTGAAAACAATAGAAGGGTTTGTTCCTGAACCTCCATTTTCATTTGGGTAAGGATATTTCCCTATATAAAAAATCTAATTTTTTATTATTTTTATATATTTCTTCTAAATTCTGTTTATAATTTCAAAATTCATGTATCCAGATCAGTTTAACTTTTTTTATGGGAAATACATTTTTTACAAGGCTCACTACTGAATTCTTCTTGATACGCAAGCCTGATTAAATGGAATGCCTCGATTAATTACCCATTTTCAAGCACCATCTAGAATCTGTTTTGAGACCCCATTATTTTTATTAAATTAATAATTTTCTCTAGAAAAACTATGTTTTTAATTTTTAGTTGTATAAAAAAATGATAAATAGAAATTTATTTTTCTAATTAACTATTCTGTGCAAAGTAAAAGTGGTAATTTTTTCTTGAAATCCTTGAGTATTTTATTTGAGTATTTTCATATATTTCAACACCTATGTTGAAGTTAATGCATTATTGATATTTATATATTATTATTATTATCATTTACTATATTTAATAAATGGTTTATGATTAATTTTATTATGGATGTTCTATATTGATACCATTCACCATACTACATAGAATGGTTAGGGATTATGTTTACATATTGGGAAAATCTATTCACAGTTCATATATTTATGATATTTAATTTTAACACCTTATATTTGAAGAATTCATTGGACTTTAAAAGTGACTGGTGGGTCCCAATATATCCCATATATGTCTAATGAGACAAAACAAAAATGGATTTTGGAAGAGGCCTCAAACATAGTTTTTTAGGTGTTTTGGTTGTGGCCTTGATGGTATGTTTATGCTATCCAACATATTAATTAACTCATTATGATTTTTAATTAACTATCCATGTGAATATTTGACTAGTATAATATAAATGGTTAATCATCATTCTTATGTGATTATATATATGACAATATTTATTATGATTTTTTTATTTCAATATTATGCTCTAGATTATGTTATAATGGAATGTGTATTATTCAGTCACCATACCATATTGTTTATATTAGCTTCCTCTGTATTACATACCCTCACAAAAAACTAATTTTTTTCAAAATAAACCCTTTTATATGGCTTAGTGGGAACTGGAACAATCAGATAGTAGAAAATAAAATACAAAAAAACCTAAAAAATAAGTTCAAAAAAAAACCCATCTAATAACATCACAACAAACCAAAATTTATATATTCATAAACCAATGCCATCATAACTCCTTGACCCGTATGCTAGAAAAATATTCTCTGAGGACCAAAATGAGAAGTATCAACCTATTTTAAGAAGAAAAAATATTAAATGAAACTAGTGACTCCACCATACCATCACCAGGGAAAACCAGAACAAAAATCATGAAATTCAAATTCATCATCCTGGGAAAAACACCACCAAACCAAATGATAAAACATAGGCCAATGATGTAGCATCCCAGGTATTTATAGAATAATACCTTTTCATATATATTAATATTTATAATAATATATTAATTTTATGTTAAATAGGAAAATTTTCTAATACTGTACTCAACATGAAACAACGGGTTTCTCTGAAATCGTATGCTGCACACAACATTTAATTATACAGAAAAATCATATAAAAATCATATAATTTTAAATGGTAGTTAACGCCTAGCCTTTATATTGATAGTAATGCATATAACTAACAAAAATATTATTATACATGTTTTTATAAATGTTCTTACATTTATCCGTTAAATTTTAGAGTCTTAAAATGAGAATGAATCCAATTTTAAAAAAAAATAATCTAATATTTTTAAAATGTCATTTTTCTGTATTTTGATGGAAAACCATTTTAAATATTGTTTTTTTCAATTATATAATTTATATTTGACAAAATAAATATCTTATTTGGAATTGGGACATCAAAATTTAATTTGGAGGAATTTTTTGTACTTTTTTGATAAAATTCATATTTTAATGAATAGTGAAAAATACTATATTTTAATTCAAAACTGTCTTTTCATATGATTTATTTATGTAGGTAGATAGTTATTTTAATTGGTCTCAAATTGAAATTAGATTATTTTTGTATCATTTATTCCAATATTATTCATTGGATGTAATTAACTATTTAAATTAGACATAAACACATGTCAATCTTTTGATAGTTTTTATTTCATAAAAACAGGATTTCTAGTTTAGTAAACGAAAATTAATTTTAAATTAATCACTTAAATTTATGTGTTTTAAATTTGGAAAAATGGATTCCATATTTGGAATCATAAGGTTTAAATTTCTTATATAAGTATCTATTATTTTTGAAAATTATGAATAGAAACTTCAGTAATAATTTTATTTACCGTGGTACAAGGGTAAATCAAGTAAATAAGGGTAAACAAATAATATAATAATAATATGAAACTACCCAAAAACATGTCCTAATAATATTGGATGAGTTATTCCCAACCATGATCATCCTTATTCTGAACGTTTGGTATTTGGGAGCCACTTGGGTTTGAAAATGACATTTTATAATTTTTAATTTAAAGAATAAAAAAATATAACATAAATATGTATCTTTTAATAAAATAATTTTTATATGAGGTTATATAAGTGATATATTTGATAATAAATTGTAATTAAATAGCTAAAAAATTATCCTACATCGTTCTATTTTATTTATAATTTTTAAACATTATATAAATAATTTTAATTATGAAACAATGATGATGCAGTGATTGATTCAGTAATAAATGATTCCAATAAATGATATTATAAATATTAAAATAAATATTATTTGATTATTTTTATACCATAAACAACCTTTTTGGATTAATATGATATTTTAAATTTGTATTAATGAGGTTTTATCGAAGGAATCAAGTGGTTATAGATTTTTAAAAAGTCATGATATGAATAGTGTCCAAATTTACATAATTCATAATTTAAAATATATAATATTTTATTAAATAATTTAAAATTTTCAAAAAAAAAATATTATTCAAAATGGTCATTATAAGTCTAAAATGTTATTAATGACTCTTTAATTAGAAATTTGTCTTTGTTTGGTAACTATTTTGGTTCTCAAAGTATTAAATTCATGATTGAATGGTAAAACATAAAAAGTTTTAAATAAATAAGTCAAGGATTTAGAAAACATAAAAAACCTATCTAATACTTTTTGGATCATTTTATTTCAACTTATATTCATCTTATCTTTTACATAACTAAATTTGGACTCATATTTAATCGAAATATAATTTATAATGAATTAATATTTCATGAAATTCCTAAAGTGTCCCTCCTCCCTCTTATATAATGCCACTAACTCTACCCATTTACTCATACCTATCAAGCCCCTTGAATCTTAAAAATAAGACTCAAATAATCTCCCAACATCTTTCTTGTACTCCTATAATCCTTACCTTGGGAAGAAGGAAATTCAGAAAATCCTTTTGGCTCAAATCAAAAATAGTTACCAATTTTAGAGGAATCTTCTTCTTTAAATTTTCATTCCTTTATTTTTCCTTCTCCACTACCTATCATCTTATTATTATTTGATTACATAAAAACATAACTATCCTCAATATACTAGTATGAGTTTATGAGAAGGATTCAAACTACATTTTTACACACCTCCATCTAATGGAGACGAACATAATGTTTCTCTGTACGACGAACTAATCCCTCACAAAACGACGATTGTTTGATTTCCCCATACCACCACTCATGGAGGAAATTATGATGGTACTATATTTATATATTATATAAATAAAATTTATTTTGTATCTATGATTTTTTAATTTTTATTTATTCCACACCATTATGCTTTTTATAATGTGAAAACACAATAATTTTATTTGTGGAAGTGTGGAATACCACCCCCCCAATGTGATATTATTCATTAATTCCATAAATAGAACATATAAAGGATGGAGTTATGGAACTTTTGAGACATATATAACTTATATATTATATTATAATTATAATATACCTATGTATCATTTAATTTTCACTATTTTAATATGAAAAAGAAATGAAAGTGGCGTTCATCGGTATGCACAACCTACAATCTCAAGGAATGATGCATTTCATTTATTGTCTCCATGTGTTATGGACTATTATAAATACATATATACTAGATATATTTTATATTTTAATCATTGATATAATTCTGGAGATGAATAAATTTTGACTACATGTATTACTTATATCAAAACAAATTCATTTTCGACTGAAGTACCGAATATCAACAAAATAACCGATATTAACATAAATAATTATGTAATTTTTATAATTTGGTTACTAGTGATATAAAAGGAATAATAAAATAGTGAAATGTTCTAAATAATGTTGAAATTAAATTAAGTTTATTATTCAGGAAGACCAAGGAACATACGTGATGAGTCAGACTCAAGGTAAGGGAATTCATATCAAAAACCTTTCATTGAGTCATATTTTGGTTTATAGATGAACTTATTTTATACGGTGTATAATAGACCACGTTGAATTTTAATTTCATTCAAATAGAATCATCTTTCTATGAAGCGTTTTGCCAAACAATAAAAGGAATGTTTTTAATGTATTCAGTGACAACCACATCTCTGTCATCATAATAGTTATTTGATATTTGGATTCCTCTATAATCCATAATGACTTTAAAAAGAAAAAAATACCTTATTACCTTTTTGGGTGTTTTTGTATTGAAAATGGTTTTGGAAATGGATTTAGTATTTACATATGTTTAACCGATTTCTTATTATTGTAAATGAAATGATATTTGTTAAATGTTGATATTTACAATATATTATCTGTTATGATTATATAATGGTACATGGACATTTTATGGTTGGTTGCATGATAAACCAATGATGGGTGGTTACATGATAAACCAAATGAAAGGTGGTTCCATGATAATCCAAGGATGTGTGGTTACATTGTAACCACCAATTCATTGGTTATGGAAGTTGGTCATATGACTATTCCATTTTGTGATATGTGTGTAAGTTGACCATATGGATATTCAATTTATGTATGCTTTTGTCACATTTTTCTTTTATATACTATATTTTTCTTTCATTGGGATTTATAGTAAACTTTTGGTTACAAAATTGGTAAGAAATGTGCTTATATTTAGTGAAGTATAGTTTTTACTTCTTATAGGTGAAAAGTATTACTTTAGGATAATGTATTCATGGTTTTCATGTTAGTTCCCGATTAATAGTTTTTCATTATTTTTATATCTCTTTATATGATTTTTATTCTCATCCCATGTTTTTAAATGTTTTCCAAAGGATAACAAAATATAGTAAAGGATGTGATCAAGGAAAAGTCATGCTATTTAAAAATGAAATGAAACATGTTTTTTTAAGAGTTATTTTTATGAAAAAAGGATAATGAGTAAATGTGTCAGTATTTAATATATTCATGTAGTTTTTTAAAATTAATGACATAATTATATAAATCTATAAACCTAAAACGATCCAAAATGTGAATTAAAGTCAATTTTTTTGACTTAACTCAAGATTATGTAATTTTAAAGGCTGGGACCTTATAGTTGGTATTAGAGGTAGGTTTATATAACTTTAGGAGTTATAATTTTGTTAACAGAATATCAATAATCAATTTTCACTTTATGTTAAATTTGAATTCATAAAGAATTTGATGATTACAATGTTTCTTTGTATAATATATTTTTTGTTAAGAATATTTTCTACAGTGGAAATAGAGAAGTTGTTCTTGGAGGGAATAGAGAGGGAAATAACCTTCCAAATAAACATACTAAGTTGTTCTAAATCAAAAGTAAACAATTTGATTTAGTAATCTATCTACTGACATAAAAAATAAATGTTGGAGGTTATCATGCATGAGATCAACCATACAAACCGTAGAGGCATATATCGATCATAGTGAAATTCATGAGGCAACATCCTCTTTCATTTAGATGATCATCTGACCCTATGCAAGCTGAAGGGTGGATTAAAGCATTGGAAAAGATTTTTGATGTAATGGGTTATTCATAAAATCAATAGGTTAGTCTTATTGTATATCCGTTTGAAGGAGAATCTGATCAGTGGTGGTCAATGATTAAAAATATCAGAGGAAGTGAAGAGACTGATTACATGTAAGGTGATGAATTTAGGAAAATCTTCCTTGAGAAAATTTTTAGTAAATCTATTCGACGTATAATGGAAAAGAAATTATTATTATTGAGACCAAATGAGGGAGATTTTGTGTCTATATAAGAATAATATTTCACAAATTTTCAAGGTACATCCCAAATTTTATCCAGGATATTAATAGAAATATAAATCGGTTTTACTCAATATTGATGCCAAAATATCGAAGGGTGTTATCTTCTTGTGAGTTCAAAATCTATGATAAACTTGTACAATGTTCTAAGAAGGTAGAAAAGAAGTTTTTTGATGAGCATATATTCCATGATGGAAAACAAAAAAACAATCAAGTTGGATGACAATGGTAAATAATTCATCAAAAAATCATGGAGGTAAGAAAACAAGATTTCCAACATCTGAGAAGTGTGGTAAAAAGAATCTTGGAGAACTTATCTCAAATCCTAGGAAGTTCTTATAAGTGGTAATATTGTTCTTATTTCTCATAAATATAAGTATGATGATCAGTAATGAAATGAAATAATAGTGTTAAGATGATTTAGTTGCAATGAGTTAGTACATTATGCCAATGTGTGTCCAAAATTGATTACCCAAAGTAGAAACCAACATGATCGAAAGAAGAAGGGCATTGAAAATTCATTTGAAACTACTACGATTGATGTGGGACCATCAAATGAAGTTGTGAAAGGTATGTCATAGATTTCATAAAAATATAAAAATACTCTATTTGAATATATATCTTCACATTCTTTCATGTATGAGATCATTGCAAGTAGATTTGATATAGAACCACATCAATGTGATATATATCTTTTTGTAAAAACAATGAGTGTAAGTATTAAGGAATCAAATATTGACAGGAATCTTCCTATTATCATTAGTGGGATAGACTTTTCGGCAAACCATTTTGAACTTTATATAGTGGAATTTGATATCATTTTGTGTATGGATTGACATTTAGTTTATCAAAATAAAATAGATAATAAATTATAGAATGTTTTATTCAATTATTTCATACCATTGATAACATATGAAGAAGCTGAAAGATTGATTAAATATGGTAGTGAAAGTTATCAATCTCATGTTATTCAAAATAGTTAAATAGTTTTTATTGGTGACATTCCAGTAGTGAATTAATTCATTAATTGTTTTCAGGATGAATTTCTAGGTGTTGTTTCCAATTGATATTTTGAATTTAATATTTATTTAGTTTATGATAAAAACTTATTTCTAAACCCCCTTATAAAATAGATCAAGTAGATCTCATGGAATTAAAAAATCAGTTGCATGAATTACTTGTTAAAGGTTTCATTGTACCTAGCACTTCACCATGGTGTGCTGCAGTTTTATTTGTAAAAAAGAAGGATGGTTATATGGGACTATGTATTTATTAAAGAGCCTAGAATAACATCAATTTTTATAAAAAGTATATTTTTCCTCATATTGATGATTTTATGAATCTTCTATAGGGGTCTCAATATTTTTCAAAGATTGATTTGAGGTCAAGGTCCCAATAGCTGAAGGTGAAGGGGGATGATATTCCAAAGACATATTTTTGAACTAGATATGGGAATTGTGAGTTTTTAGTTAAGATATTTGGGTTATCTAATCCACATGATGTATTTATGAATCTCATGAGTGGAGTCTTTCATCAGTTTCTAGATCAGTTTTTGGTTCTATTTATATATAATATTTTTTTATATTATAAAACTTGAGAGGAACTTGAAATTCACTTAAGGATTATTTTGAAAACCTTAAAACCAAATTAATTATATGGAAATTTTATTAAGAGTGATTTAGGTCGGAAAAAATTTCTTTACTTGGTCATACTTTTTCTAAATATGGAATAACTATTGACCCTTCTAAAACAAATGTTTTTGAAGTGTGGTAAAGACCCACCAATGTAAAAAATCATTATAGTTTTCTCGGATTAGTAGGTTATTACCGAAGGATTGTTGAAATGTTTTCGGTTATTTATCCCACTAACTAAGCTAACATGTAAGGGAGTTAAGTTAATATTGACAAAAGAATGTGAATATTGTTTTCAGAAACTGAAAATAAGATTGGTAAATTTTAATGGCTCGGACCTATCTAATCCATTAACTTATGAAAATATGGTGTTTAAGGTGTTCTAGGAGGTCAAGGTGACATATCCCCAACACTTTTCCAAATTTCCAATTCAGTGAACAGTTCCATCAGTGAACAGTGTTCTATCAGTGAGGTTTAGCGAACAATGTTCTATAGGTGAGGTTCAGTTAATAGTGTTCTATCGGTGAGGTTCTATGAACAATGTTCTATCGCGGAGGTTTAGTGAATAGTGTTCTATCATTGAGGTTTAGTGAACAATGTTTTATCAGTGAGGTTCAGTGAATATTATTCTATTAGTGAGGTTTAGTGAACAGTGTTCTATCGGTGAGGTTTAGGGAACAATGTTCTATCAGTGAGGTTTAGTGAACAGTGTTCTATCGGTGAGGTTTAGTTAACAGTGTTCTGTCTGTGACGTTCAGTGAACAATGTTCTATCGGTGAGTTTATAATGGTGAGGTTAATGAACAACATTCTATCTGTGAGGTTCATGAATAATGTTCTATCAGTGAAATTCACGGACAATGTTCAATCGGTGATCTTCATGAAAAATGTTATAATGGTGAGGTTCATGAACAATGTTATAATGGTGAGGTTCATGAACAGTGTTCTATCAGTGAGGTTCATGAACATTATTTCTAGGTTCCTACATTTTCACCCCTTTAGCATTTTCCATTCCCATAAAATGAATTTAAAGCCACGTTTTAAGGACTCTAAGTCCGATTCAAAGGCCATAACTCTTATATTAATTATTACTATGATTCGGGATGTTTTTACTTTGTCAAACCACTTGGTTTAATGCAATCTTCTTTTAATGATAAATTAAGCATGTCATAAACCGCCACTATGTTAAATCTTCTAAAGGGAAGGGATATCTTCCTATTGAATTATTTCTCCTTGTTATTGGGTGAGAGATTCTCAAACATCCAATTCCTTCTCACAGTAGTTACACAATCAAAATTTCCTCCTCAGATTTGTTTCACTCTGTTTTGATGCAACCAATTTGTATCGATCAATCTTATATATAAGGTATGGTTATCGCCATTATTTTGGGGGCCATCATCTCTTATTTATCCTTTCCATACTATATCATGAAATATCTATACTTCTAATAGTGTTTTCTTGGGTTTTGGTTGGTCCAGTCATACCGTGTCATCCTCAGGTAAATGTAGTTATCGCGAGAGGAGTATCGTGACCTATTGTGTGGATAAATAATGTCAATAACTGTTGAGGTAGAGGATTAGTTGATTATTTTTGATTTTTATGTGCAACTGTATAGGTATCATGTTTTATACCACTGGAACACAACTGAATTGACATAATAAATATTTCAACTAGATAAATAAATGGATATCGATCGTATGTTATTGCTTCTTATTTTTCTAGATAGTGTGATATCTGTGCTTACATTGTTTAGTTGTTCGATCATGAATGAAATTGGTAATGAACGTAAATAGAAATTAATTGATAATTGTTTGGTTAAAAGATAAAGAGGAAAGTAAATGAATCTAGTTCTCCTTGTTTTAATTTGTTCTCAATCAAATTGGCACAGTAAGCATGCTAAATTATGTATGATATATTACTAAATAGGTTTCCTGAATTTGGAATCTATGAATAATAAATCTCTTAATTCAAGATGGACTAAAGAACTGATTGTTTGAAAATTACTTAAAGGGTTCTGAGTTACCCTCTTGATTGTTAAAGGGCCAAGATCCCAATTGATGTGATTTTTGTTTTCAAGCTGCTTGTGCTGTGGTGTGATTCGGGATGGGTGTTGTGATATGTGGGGCATAGAGGCCTTTTGGTTGTGGCGGCAGATGACGCATAGAGTGGAGAGATGCATCTATTTATGCACGTGGGTGTCGAGGAGGACACCTGGGTTGATGGAATGAGATGGATGTGATTGTTGTATGCATACTGATTCTTATTGGTTGTTTATTTTATTTACTTTTTCCCACTACTCCAAGAAGCTGGTCTTACATACCCTTATTACAAAAGAGGATAAGAGACATGGGGTATGCCATGTGATTTCCATGTTTAGCTTCTCAAGGGAGGATGGGTATATGATCTTGCTAATAGGAGCAAGCACTCAAGAAGTGGTACATCTACACACCATTTTGATCCCCCTTGTGTTTAGTTGCATTGAATGTTTTTCTAGATTGCCTGGGAATTTGGGAAAGTAATTCTGCAATGAATAATTAAAACCCATGAAGAAGGAAATCAGACCCTAGGTAAGGGCCCCTCATCTAACTTTTACTCCCATGAGACACAAGCCACATTGAAAAATTATTTATTTTATGTTATTAATATACATCTCATCGTTTATTTTATATTTTGAATGAATTTCAATTCATTGTATTTAATTTAATTTTATGTAATTTATTCTATGGGGCTTATGATTCAAAAGTTACCAAAGTGATAAGAGTTTATTTTACAAACTCATCATTATTAAGGATTGTCAGTGTCCCTTGGGGGAATTAATAGTCATCTATATCATATACAATATATAATTATAGAATATTTTTATTTATTTTATTTTTTAATTAATAGTACAATATTTCCACACATTTTAACTTAAAATGAATGGGAAAATGATTTTAAGTGAATTTTAGTTTATTTGTCCCTTCAGTCAGAAATACTTTTTCATCAAAACTGATATATTATAAAAATGTTTCACCAATTCTTTTTAACATTTATAAAATATTTATTAAATATATATATATACATATATTTTACATTTTTTAATTTTTTTTAATTTAATCTTTTTGTAATTTTCAAAATAATAAATGTTCGGATTTTACCAAAAATTTGAAATGAATATTTATGATACCGTTTTTGTAAAAAATAAATGTATTAGTTTTCATGAAAAAAAAAATTCATTAATATTATTTTAAATTTCATCAAAGGATGATTATAATTAAATGAATTTTTAGAATATTTATTGAAATTTTTTGAAAAATTAATTTTCAATTTAAAAGGTTAATTTTCTTAAAAAGTTCCTTAAATTAAATTTCTATTGTATTGATATTCAACAATATAATAATTTTCTTATTTTAGTTATTATCCAATTTGGATATTTTTTTGATTCCATTATTTTTATCTCTACATATAGTCTATAATTAGTTTGAATAGGGATGTACAATTTTACTACCATTCACCATTTTATTATGGATGATTTGTAGTTATGTGTATTGATTGGGTTATATATTATCTATTAAAATGGATGATTTTAATTATGAATTTTTATGTTGATTAGGTTTTAAAAAATAAATTTAGGGAATGAATTGAACTTAGTATGTGATGGGAAGGTCCCTTTATAACCCCTTGATGCATTAATTGGCATCACGAGACAAACTTGACTTTGTTTTTGATGTGGCCTAAACCTTTTAATTAGATTTCTTGAAATATGGCCTAGATAGTGGGTTATAGATGTCCACAATTTGTACTCAATCAGTAAGAATTTTGTTAGTGATATTCCATGTGATTAAAAAATATGTTATAATATCCATGCTTATGTTTTCATATTCTTATGATACTTTATATGGAATTATTTGAACACAATTTTTTATTGACATGTTATGATCATGTTATTACTTATAGGTCATGTGTTTTAGTTATCGACCTTTATAAATAGATGATGATTATTGATTCATGATATCATCCAATATACAAATACCCTTTCAAAATGTCTGATCTCACCTATTTTTTATGTTTTATTTTTCCAATGATAACAGAAAGTGTTCTGAGATTTATTTATAAGGATATTTTAGGGAAAATAATGTAATTCAAAAATAAATCAGTCTATATAATTAATGTTCCAAATATAATTTTAATTTCAGATATTTATCTATACTACTAAGGCTAATAAAATTATCATTCCATTAGGATACAATACTTTATATCATGTTTGAAAATAAAAATGTCAACAACAGCACTAGGTTACTAGAGTTACAGTCTCTACCATTTTTATTAGCGGAAGTTTAGTTGAGTTTTTGGGTATTTGATATAGTAAAACATAAATCAGGTACATAACCCTAAGATAGACTTTGAGGATATGTATATATGAACATCCTAGTGTATTTTAAAAATGATATTATATTATTTTTTCAATAAATATATCTTGATATAGATACTACAGGTGGACATGATTCTAGAAAATTTTTACATATTAGTAATAACTCATAGAAGGTCGAATTAGGCTTGACCTGATTATCATCAAGTGTATCAAAATGGGTATTACAGTTTACTTGGTTTGAAACTAATGGGGTTTATTCATAGGATAATTTTCCTTTTCATTAAAAAACATAATGAAGGAATTTAAAATAAATATATTCCCAAAGAATATTTATTTATGATTATGTTATTAGCTATGCATAAATATTGTAAATTTATGTTATCTGTATCAATATTTCATCTATTATAAAACATGTATCATAATTTTATTATCTGATATTGTGTATTTGATCATTTATAAAAATATAATAGTGGAATTAATGAGAAAATTATTAATTCATGTAATAAAAAGAGTATGAACGATCATTTATTTAATGAGATTAATCCAATATTTTTTAAGGAATCTAGCATTCAAAACATTATCATCATAAAATGATATATTATCATGTTCTTTAAATATAGAAAATTAATTATCCATGTCATATGAAATCTAAGAGAAACAAGATATTAAGATTATGGAAGTGAAAAGGATAGATAAATAGAAGTGGGTAGTGTTGGATTTTCCAATGTGTGATACCCGTGTAAAGAAACACCATCATTCATTATTAAATGGAGAAAGATTTTTCATTACATGTGGATGAAAATTAAACCATGATCATTATTTCAATTGTAATAATTAATCATCAATTTTCAATTCCTCTAACAAAAGGAGATGTGAAACTACACAAATGAATACCCCAAGCATCAAGGAAATATTGCTCAAAATAAACTAACGGATCACGGTCAAGAATATGATATTAATATATATTATGAGGAATTATTAATGTGATTGTTTTTGGATTAAATAAATATTTTATAGTACTATTTTAATCAATGATATTATTATTATTAGAATATTGAAATTTATAATGGTGATATTGAAGTAATATTTCCTAAAAAAATTAAGAACATATGTTTAATGGTACTGATGATAATGAAATTTGTTTTAGTGTCAAGATAAATCCCTTAGAAAACACTTGTTTAAGGGAGGACAAAACTTTATTAGTTTCTTATGTTGAGATAATAATGATATGTTTATGATATAGTCTTGGGGACCCTAAAAATGGTTAGATGTTTGATGGTTTATTTCATCTTTTTGATAGTTTAATATATTTAGTAATATATGAAATTTATTTACAACAAGTTATTTTATGTTTGGAAGCATACATGTTTTCATTATGTTTTAATAGTGATCAAGGTATTAAAATATTTTTAATTTCACCACAAGGTCCAAAATAAATTGTCATGGGAATATAATTTTGATTTAGTGAAATTCCTTCAATAATTTTGGACATTAAATTTGGAAAGAATCATACTGGATGAGTTGTAAGGATAACTATATATGGAACAGATTTTGTTGAAATTTGGATGTCATTAGTTAACTTGGGATAACCAGTTTTGGAAAGATATCTATAAATAGGATGATTACCTTGTCATGATAATGATATGTTAAATGTTCTTTAGGCAGCTGTATTCTCTTCCATGTATATATTTTAATTCCCCATAATTGTTTTACAATATATAAACTCAATAATGTGTAATTATGTATAACCATTTTTGTTCACTTTCTCTATTATGAATTTGTTTTTTTATTTACTCTTTTTAGGGTGTGGTTCTTAAAAAAGGAATCGTCAAATGTCAAACCATTGATTATCAAAATGAATTTTAAATAGCATGGATTCAATTTATTTAAGTGGGGATAGAACACCATGAGAATATTAAATTGGAACATCATGTTTGATAGCATGCATAACACACAACAGAAAACTTAGAAGAGAATATAACCCTAGGGGAATTATAATACATTTCTTTTGAAATAAATTCAATCTTTTTAAATATTGTGATGCATGAAACACCTGTTTTAAGTGAAATAAGATACTCTCTTAAAATATTATAATTTAAACATGAAAATTTTAACCTAGTAATTAAGTTGGTGGGTATGAATTGTAGTAACCAAATTATGAAAATTTATTTTTTTAAAATGTTAAAAATAAAATTAGTAGTTTTCTACTGATTATAAAAAAAATATGATTCATTTTAAGGTAAATTAATTATTTTTTGAAAAATATATTTTACAAAAGGTATATTTAGTATTAATTTGCAAACCTAATTTATAATAATTAATTTTAATAATTATAAAAAATTAATTCCAAAAAAAAATTAATTTTGTAAAATATAGTAACAAAATTATCTTAGGATATTTTTTAAATGTTTTATTTTTTAATGAATAATGAAAAATAATAATTTTTACTAATAAAATATCTTTTTAATTTTAATTAGTTACAAAGTTAAATTATATTATAAATTGGTTTTAATGTAAAATTGGTAAAAATTTATTACAAATAGACTAATTTGGGGAATTTCAATCCATTTAATATTTAATTTTTATGTGAAAAACTGATATACTTACGAGAACATTCTCATCTAAAACCCCCTTTTTTATCACGTCTAAAAGTGAAATTTTAAATTAAATTTTCCACTTCAGTGAGTGGAATTTTTAATATGTAATTTAATATTTGGAATAAGAATAAATTTTATTATCTAATAAGGTCAAATTATTTTTAAAAAAAATTAATTGTTGAATCTTTAAAAATTAATTACCATAGTTAAGGTAAAATGGGTTTACTAGAGAGTTAAACAAAGTTAATAAGGGTTAAAATGTCCATCCAAATAGTAAAAATCATATTTCACAGCCATATTTACACTATATAATTTAACAAAAAGGATCCTTAGGTTATTTTTAAGATTTTTTGATGTGAAGGAATTTATCATTTGGATTCTTTTGAGAAATATAAAGGTAATTTCCACGAGGGTTCCCTTTCTTCACTTATAAAAGGAAACTACATCCCCTCACTTATTCAATCCCATAATACCATTTTTCTCCAAGAAAACTATGAAAAAGGATCCCCCCAACAAATTTGAAATATTATAGTTCTCTTAGTCCTTTAAAAGACCATAAATATATCATTAATAGGAGATCCAAAGGGAATTTCTCTTAGAGAAGGTAATTATTTTAACAAATATATTTTTTTTCCATTGTTATTTACTTACAAATTTTTTGTATTAACACATTAAATATTGTTAAAATTATCTCACCAAAACTTATATGTTATTATATTTATTACATATTAATTATCCATCTCCACTTCCATCAAATGGGAAACTAAATCCTCAATCATGTGTATAACGGACTACCGCCTCCTGAACCAATGTGTTTCATTTTCTCTAAAAACCTTCAATGGATATATATAATGTTTCATTTATGAAATTTTTATGATATTTATGATATCATTATTCTTATTTAATTTTAATATTATATATTACATTGTTGTGTTCTATTCCATTTCCAATATGATAATGTCGCTCATGTCTACAAAGGAATACCACCTCACAAAATGATGTGATTCGTTTTTCACATACTCTTTATAAAGAATATAATATGTATAAAATTAATTAATATATGTGATATATATGATATTATATGGATTTTTGAAAATTAATATATCACTAAATTCAACACCCTTTCACCAGTTAACAGAATGATGTCATCTCCCGTGCATATGTACAACCTTCCATCTCCACAAGGAGATGCAATTCATTTTCAATGTCCAAAATTAATAAATGGATTTTAAAATTATTATATTAAGTGAAAATGATATTTATAACATTATTATCCTTATTTTTCTGATATATATAATTCATATGAATTGGAACTAGAAATCTAATGACTAAACATGCATGAGAAAAAAAGACAATTAAAACCAAAAAGGATGAAAATAATGAAATATTATTAACAAATGGGTAGTAAAAGTTTACAATAGGATCATATATAATGTTAAAAATATAATTATTTTAATGAAATAAATTAATAACATTTTTAAAACAATTATATAGGTTTTAAAAACATGATTCTAGGAAATTATAATTGTGGTGAGGGTTTCTCATCTCACATTTACTTCTGTGAGAATACACCATAATCACCACATATGTATTTTGTTTAGTGTATATACTACCCATTTTTACTGTTATATCATATATTTATTTAGGTTATTATTATATAAAAATTCATTTGTTTTAATTTATTTCATGAGGATTATGATTCAAATGTTACCACAGTGTTAAGGGTTTATTTCATAATCTCATCACTATTCAATATTATTTTTTTACCTTTATTATGGATAAATTAATTTTTATTTATATATTTGTTGGAGCCAATATTTTGGAAGAGAAGAGAACACAAAAAGGCATTAGGGCTTCCTCTCGAATATTGTCTGCGGAGCCCCACAGTACCGCAGTCGGTGTGATGCTACGACCTTTTTGAAGCTGTCATAGAGTAATGAGGCAGGAGGCTCCATGATCCGATTTGATGTTTGCAAAGAAGCTACAGTGCAAGGAGGTGGGAGGCTCTGTGTTTTGATTAGACATTTGTGAAGGCGCCACAGAGAAATAAGGCAGGAGGCACTGTGATATTATTTGAAATTTGTGAAGCCACCACGGAGAAAGGATGCAAGAGGCTATACAGTTACTACAAAGTGCCACGTAGCTCTGTGACGAGCTAGATCTTCTTCACATAATCTCATGCCTATAAATACCCGGATCAACTCGAGACTAAGGATGGATCATCCGACATTTCGCCTTCCTAGCTCTCAACTTGCAAATCAATTTCTACTCTACAAACTATGATCTCTTCAAGGTACTTTAGAATTTTGAAGTGCCTTTCCCATCACATAAATTCAACCCCTTTTCAAAGAGGGATTCCCTTATCGGAGCCCACATGCCTCTACGAAGAAAGGGGAATCCCAATGGGACTCAGGTCTTTGCAGAGCACTTATGCTTCGTGAAGTACCCTCCATGCACATGTATCCCACCTGCTAAGGAAGGGGTCACTAGGATCTGTGAAGCACACCAATTCACAGTGCTACGCTTCGCATGGCACCCTTGCATAATGAAACCTTACTCCACAAAATTATTTCCACTTTACGAAGCACCTTCCATATACACCTATGCCCTATGCCTAGGATAGGACACTTCACATCCTGAAGAATACCCATTCACGAATCCCATCCACTCAATGGAGAACCATAGCTTCATGAGGTTTCTTCCAATGAAACCCTTTTCTCCAAAACCCTTTTTCCTATATGATCCTCTAGGTTTGCACAAAGTGATTTCAAAGACCCTTGGGCGGTGATTCAGGTTATGTTGATTCACCACATGCTTCTTCTCATAGGCTTGCAAATAGCTACTACTTCTTCGCATAACCATGCTAACCTGGAACCCTCAGTGGATCACTCCATGACACCCCCTCACCACAACCTTGTTGATGCCTTCCCTTATACAAGGTTGAGCGTGTATCTATTATGTAAGTCCTAGGGGTGTGGATTGCACCCACCTCCTCTAAGTTGAAGGATGTTAAACTGCCTAGCGACATCTTCCTCAGCACATGAAGTTAAACTGTGGCCCCGCCCCGTGTATCATACACAAGGTGACCCATCTTAGACATTCATTATTTTCACTCATCTCCATGGGAGTGAGCTCTTCCTCACATGGTATGAGATACTCTTTGTAGGGGCGATGCCAGAATGTGGGGAAGGGTAACCATCTTGTGTAAGCCCATATCCTTTATTGTAGGAGTCAATGTCCCTGATTCCCCTCCTCTATTATTTGGTTCCAAATACCAGAGGGGGGGGGGAGGGGGGGGGGGGGGGGGCAGGCACCATAACCCTCCTCTATTTCTTGCCAAATCTATCTCCCATTTGGCTTTGTCACCACTTGGGCCTCCATCCTAGAGTAAGTTCCAATCTCCATATCTCTAGCCTACTAACCATGCATAATCCCTTGTTTCTTCTATGGATAGCTCACCATATGAAAGCCCCACTTCACTTCCCATGGACACACCTTTCGCGATGTGATCGTTATGTATTTTCTACCTCCTGTTTCTCACACCGAGCATGAACCATGTGGGATTATAGTAATCATTGACCATGGAATCCTCTTTGGGCCACCCAAGAGTGTAAGCCCAGACACCCCAGTTCCGAACTACATGGACTTTGATCCTTTCCAAGGCAAGGTACGTATAAAGCATCCCTGAGGTTCAAGACCAACAACCATTGGTAGAAACCAATTCATGTTGGTTCCCCAAAACCCCTTCCGAACAACATGGACTTTATCCTTTCCATGGAAATGTATGTAGGAAGCATCCCTGAGGTTCATGCCCAACAACCATTGGTCTTGGCCACTTATTGTATGTTCACCAACACCTCTTCCACATTATGTGGAATTTGATCGTTTCAAAGGCAAGGTACGTAGGAATCCTCTCTGAGGATCAAGACGAACAACCATTGGTCTCGAGCACTTCGCGCTAATTCCCCAAAACCCCTTCCGAACTACATGAAATTTGATCCTTACCGAGGCATGGTAGGTAGGAATCATCCTTGAGGTTTAATACCAACAACCATTGTTCCAGAGCACTTCATGTTAGTTAACCAACACCTCATCCGAACTATTGAAACTTTGATCCTTTCTAGGGCCTAGAATTTAGGAGGCATTCTTGAGGGTCAAGCCCAACATACCCATCCGTCCTAACCACTTCACATCGGTCCACCCTCTTCCTTCATGGCATTAAACTATACTCCCCTTTTCCCCCATATGAAACTAAATTGTCCCCCAATCATTGATAAGTTGTTGTGTCCCCCATTCGATGGTAGGCCGTTGTGTCCCCCAATCGACTCTAAGTTGTTGTACCCCAACTGATGGTAAGCCGTTGTCATCCCTATATGATGGTAAGCCATTGTAAGATGAACAACGTAGGTTTTTATCCCTATCTCCAAGACAGGGTACATAGGAATCCTCTCATGGGATCAACCCTACTCACTGTTAAACTTTGGTGTCCCCCATATTGGGATCCACATCTCTGGTTCATCCTAGTGTCATCAATCTAACCCAGGGCTACTAAACACATGTAAGCCCCATTATGTATTCAGGTCACTGTCCTATGCACACACCCTGATCCTATACCCACCTCATTATCTATGCATACTTTTATATGGCATGTCAAGGTATGTAGGAATCCTTATTGAGATTTAAGCCCATCACCCATGTCTCGTCCTTGTCTTTCATTCGAGCCTATGTGTCCCTAGAATATCATTCCCCAACTCGAAGGTTCTACTTAATCTGGGTCCCATCCATACGAGTCGCCTTCTCAGGTGCCCCATATCCCTCCAAACTACACGAAAATTGATTCCTTGAAATGAGGATACGTAGGAAGCCTCTCTAAGGTTCATGAACAACACTAATGTCACCTTTATCATGGTTCCATATCATTCTCCCGCCACTTCAGTTGACTCTCCATCATCCATCCTGATTATTATCCGGGCTGACACGTCCTTGTGAGATCATTCCATTCATCTCTTCACTTCCCTTAGCAGTAATCAAGTACCTAACCACGCATTAGCAGTAGAATTAGTGTTCCCTCCAGGGGTCACACCCATCTAATCCACTCCCTTCAGTGTTCATATTATACTGATCTGTCTTTGCTAGGCGTTAAACATACGACATAAAATATGTTAAACATGGGAAGATGGGGAAATCTTAGAGACATTCCTATGGAATAAAATTCCCCGCATTCAATGTGGGATGACTCAAGCATCCACTCCCACGAGAATCCTGATCATAGAGGGAAGAAAGCCAGACGTGCAAGTTTTCTAGAATCCATACATGCAAGTGATGTCCAACGTGACTACTACCCCGACCGAAGGTTGATTCCCCGACCAGACCCCTTGGTATGTCCAGATAGAAGTAGTGTGATTAACGATAATCCCAGAAGATATGGAACTAAAAATATTTTCACGAACAATGCCTTAAGTCTATAAGGGAGACCCAGACTAGGTAAAAAAATCTGAGGAGGAATCCAAGGAAAGAGGAACCTATATCCCCTAATTCTGTTTTGATCATGAATAAAACATCCCTGAATAAGTGACATATGCTGAATACCTTTGGAAAGTGAGAATATGGGGAAACAATCAGCGTGTACTTCATAGATGGATTTGATCCCCAGTTAAATCATATGAAACAAAAATGGTGAACCCAACATGAAATTATTCTCCTCAGTGTGGAGATTAGCAGTGTTTGAGACATATGTTGACTAGCGTGTCACCAGATCCATGTATACGATGTTGGGTCCTGCCAAAAAAATACTGGGCCTTGTGTGAAACTCACCAGAAGTCAAGGATATAAATACATTGGGCATCTTGATCTGTGAATTTGTTTGCATGGATCATTCTGACCAGCTATGGAAGACAGAATGGTGCTAGGACACTGGGCGTTTTTTTGTAACTTTCATCCCTAATGGTTTAATCTCACTTCCTTTTAGGACCCAAGCTTCCGTAAAAGGAAACCAATAAGCTTTTATCCACTAATGCAAGTTTAAGGGAAATTTCAATGTAGAAACCCTGCGTGGCTCCACCACTTCTGCAATAGTCTCCACGTCCACTACTGTTGGTCACCCAATTCCCATCTCCCTATATTAGTTCTTTCATCAAATGGTGATAAAAGACCTCATCCCATGATACAAGGAGGAAGGGATTATCTCGACTAGGGATACGACCTGCTAGGATTTAGAGGAATCTGCACCTCGTCGCCACCCCCCCCCCCCACAAGGGCCATGCAGGGATCCTCTACTCCCCACTACCCCACTTTTATGCACTACCGTTTTGGAAGACTCTCCACGGAATGTTCGATGACTCCCTCCCCTACGTTGATGAGTGTTTCCCTCGGAATCTGAGGATGACCTCCTGGACAGGAGATTCAAACGTTCCGATTGGTTTCTAGCGGGTTTGTTCGTAGAACCGGAAACATCCAATGATTCCACATCCGTTTGGACCTACTTTCCAAAGGTAGGCGCTCATTAGCTTGTGGATTGATGAGGCTTAGGAATTTGAATTGGTCGAGAGGATGGGAGGTCGGACTCATCACACCTTTTTGAGGGGAATTATTGTCTACTCCAGGAATCTCTTTATAGATTTATGTTATGTTCGTGAATCTTTATTACATTAACAAGTATAAAATGAGTTTTCCTTTAGTTTTAAAAATCAATGATTAAATATGTAAGAAATTTAGAGAATCTTTTATATGTATTCGAGGTTCTTCATCAATAGAGAATCATCTGTATCTATTTATAGATTCTTGGTCAATGGTATCTTTCAAAACATTTATAAAAGTCTCTTGGTCATTATGATGACCAAGCTGGTTTTAAAGCCACTCAGTGGGGCACTTGAAGTTTATCATCATTCAAAAGGACATGGATTATTTCAAAATTGGGATCAAACCCATAGAATGGGCTACCTACGCATCCTTTGTTTTGGAAAAGGAATCAGAACCCACGTAGTTCGAGTAAGGGAGTATGACGTTTATGATTGATGGCTCAAAGAAGGATGTCATAATTACTTTTACACTCTAAGCTCACGTGAGTCATGCTCGGTGTGTGAAACAAGATGTATTGGTAAAAATTAGACAATTGTGCCATGAAAGATGCAATCATAAGAAATGGTTTGGGGCTTATGTATGTATGACTTCCCAGATAGATGAAGTTTTAGGATTCACTTTTAGGGAGAAAAATCCATGAACAGGGTCCATAAAGGTATATGTGCTTCATGGATATTTGAATACTCTAATCTTGGGGATTAATCCTAAGGAGGATTCCCAAGTTAGGAGGGGATTTATGATTGGGTTTTACTCCTGAAAAGGAAACCCAAATCAAGGGTAAATTAGGACTGTTTAAGAGAAATTAAGGAACTTGGGGCTTACTCTTGAAAAGGAAGCCCAAAATTATGACTGGGACTTATTCCTGAAAAGGAGACCCAGGTTAGGGGACTTGGAGCTTACTCCTGAAAAGGAAGCCCAAGTTAGGGGTCTTGGAGCTTACTCCTGAAAAGAAGCCCATGATTATGACTGGGTATTATTCCTGAAAAGGAGACCCAGGTTAGGGATTAAGGTTTGGAGCTTACTCCTGAGGAGGATGCCCATATTTGAGATTGGGGCTTATTCCTAAGAAGGATGCCCAAATTAAGGGACTCGAGGCTTACTCCTAAGAAGGATGCCCAAATTTGTGGGACTCGGGGCTTACTCTTAAGAAGGATGCCCAAATTTGAGATTGGGGATTACTCTTAAGGAGGATGCACAAATTTGAGGACTTGGGGCTTACTCCTAAGGAGGATGCCCAAATTAGAGGATTTATGATTGGGGCTTACTCCTGGGGAGGATGCCCAAATTAAGGAATTAAGGTTTGGGGCTTACTCCTGAGGAGGATGCCCATGTTTGGGAACTTTATGAATTTGGGGCTTACTCCTGAGGAAGATGCCCAAATTAAAGGACTTATAACTGGGGATTATTCCTAAAAAGGAGACCCAGGATAAAGATTCTCTCATCTTAAAGGATGAGGTTGAATGAATGAACTCTCAATCTTTGGTGACATAAATATGTGTAAATCATTAGGTTTTGAGAGATATTCCACCGAATTCCTTTCAGATAAGGAATTCAAATCAAGAAATCATGCCATAAATGGCTTTGAAGAGTATCTTGAAGACAAAATCCTGAATAGGAGAGGTGAAATGGCTTAAGAGGGGTAAAATGGGCAAGATGGGCACCCAAAAAAGGTAGGGGCGCGCAAGTCTTGAAAGGCGCGCAAGTCTTGCGTGGGTGCTCAAGTATTGATCGCGCAGGTATACTTGCGCGATATGTGGGGTACTTGCGCGATTTTAAACCAGCATTAAAATGCTTGAGAGACTCTTTCTTAAAGCCTTTAGAATCCTCTTGAGGTTCTCCCAGAAAAGGGACGCGCAAGTTCTATCGAAGGAATATGGCGGCGCGCAAGTGTGATCAGTTCCTTTAAGGGCTGGCCACTCAGGCGCGCAATTGTTGATGAGTTTCAACACGTAGGCCTTCCTCACTCTCTTTAGATCTTCCGTTCTAGGTAAAAAATTACCTTAGAAGTGTTCCAGAAGCTTTGAGAAGAGACTTGGGCGTCGGGAGATTCAATCCAAGTTTCTGGAAAAAGATCCTCTCGAATGGGGGGCCCACAGGGTCTATTTATAGGCAGGAGAAGACCCTGGGTGGTTACCGGGCGGTTATCACTTAAGTCGCGCAAGTCACTTGCGCGACCAATGGCGTCGCGCAAGTGGACTTGCGCGACAGTGATATAACTTGCGCGGTGCAGTTGCTGTTGAACCTTTCTTCATGCCTTTGTTGATTTGTGATATTTTCTTCAAAGGTTGAATCACTTTGAGCTCAGATATTCCCCTTTTCCGATTTTTAGATTCTATGACGAAAGGAGCGTCAACAAAGAAGTGGGCGATGTCCAGGACAGCCTGGTCACGATCCCATTTTAGGGTTTCCCATGGATTTCTCCCACTAGGATATGCTAGCACCACCACCCATCCCTACTGGTCAAAGAACATGTATTCTATATGCCTGCTTCGCCAGCCCCAGTCCGATTGACCCAATGCCATTGTTAGGCGCAGGCTGAGTTCGACGCATGCCGAGGGGTTTCAAATTCACCAACTACCATGGATTTTTCCACCACCGATGTATATTATCAGTTAACTATCTATTCTGAGAAGGGGAATGCAGACACATGACCCGGATAGAGGATCCAACCGCCCCACGGACATAATGGGTAAACACTTCGGGTTGCTGACGTAGGTAGTACTCTCCGTAGACCCACCAACAACAATAATACCTATTAAGGAGCCCCCATACCAACATCATTGAGAATGTGCTTCCTACCCGCTTCTAAGCTTTACATGTAGTTCTGGACTATGCCACCTTAAATACAAATGAGGGTCCTCCCCATGGTAGTGACACTAAGTACGAAAGCCTCTTTTTCACTCATGACATCGGTTATGGTGTCGTTCCTCCTGCCATAGGCCACCGACAAAGAGATATTACACATATGATCAATCATCAGCGTGGGGGCCTTCCCCAGGTCTATACAATACCCGGAGAAGGTCCTCCTCGCCCCAAAAATTAGAGGAGTGATTGTCAACCTCATTTTATTGGCACCCAGCACGGAGGTCCTACTCATGTTCGGCTTGAACAGTACGAAGACCCTCCTCATGCTGATGCTGCCGGGGTAAATATGCATGGAAGTCCTACACATGCTCCTACCACAACTGGAAATGGAAATTTTCCCAATGGTTCAGAACAGTTGGGAAAGCCTGTAGAATCTTTTTTATATCTTATACCAACATTTTTGCAAAACGTTGGTAAGTAAGCTGTTGGGAAAGCTTTTCTCAACGGTTTGCATAGAACCATTGGGATAGCTTAGAAAAATGAATCTATCCCAATGGTTGTACCAAACCGTTGGGATAGTTTTTCCCAAATGTATGGAAAGAACCGTTGGAAAAACCAACAATATGACTTCTTACCCAACAGTTTTAAAACCATTGGAAAATGTTTTTTACCAACGGTTCTCTATGAACCGTTGGTAAAAAAATACTCAGAATCCTATGCCAAGGGTTTGAAACCATTGGCATAGCCTATGCTGTATAAATTGCACACCAGCCTACAATTTTCACAGCAGGATGAAATTTGCACAACATCCTCCAATTCCCTCTCATTTACAATTATTGTACCTATAATTATCAACTAACACATACATATACAATTACTGTACCTACAATAACCAACTAAATTATACATATACAGAACAAATTCATACACATTTCACATATAATGCACCATGGAACAATAAACATCCAGAATTAAATCAGAATTCATACCATAATTAAAAAAATACATAATTCATTTAGAATTCAATTTAAAATTTTGATGACAATTATATGTTGAATCTGGAATTCAATTCATAATTTGATCGGTTTTTCGTATACCAGATTTTTTTACTATAAAAATTGTTCATTTAAAAAAAATATATACACCTAGAGTGATACCGGCCACACCATGTCTCAGATTGAGGAGAGGTTAACTTATACACGTCACAAATGACCCAAGGATCATTTTACTAAAGTATCAATGTATTCCGAAAGCGTTTAGTCAGTTTTCCGTATGTCAGTTGTTGTTTTCACATAAAATGAAATTATTTATAAATAAAAGAGAGACACTTTGAGTGATTCCGGCCACACCACAGTGCGGATTGAGGCGGGGTTGACTTTTACACATCACAAATGACCTATGGATAATTTTGATAAAGTATCAACACAATCAGAATTAATTTGGCTGGTTTTCCATATGTACTTAAAATGTTATCCATTATAAACATAAGAGAGACACTTGGGGTGGTTCCGGACACCCCGCAACTTGAATTGAGGTTCAGTTGACTCGTACACATCACATATGACCCATGGATTGTTGTCCTAAAGTTTCAACAAATTCTGAATGCATCTGGTCGGTTTTTCCTATTCCAGTTGTTATTTTCACTTATAATCCTATCCATTTTAAAAAAAAGAGACATAGTTAGAGTGCTACCAGCCACACCATGCCTCATATTTAGACGAGGTTGAATCATACACATCTCAAAGGACCCATTGATCATTGTCCTAAATTATCAACAAAATCCGAATGCCTTTGGTCGGTTTTCCATATGCCAGTTGATGTTTTCACTTACAATGATGGCCTTTTAAAACAAAAGAGAGACACTTTGAGTGGTGTCAGCCACACCGCGCCTCAGATTAAGGTGGGGTTGATTCGTACATGTCACATATGACCCATGGATCATTTTGCTAAAGTATCAACACAATCAGAATTTGTTTGGTCAGTCTTCCATATGTACTTAAAATGTTGTCCATTTTAAACAAAAGAGAGACACTTTGAGTGGTGTCGGCCACACTGTGCCTCAGATTGAGGCGGGGTTGACTCGTACACGTCCATATTACCCATGGATCATTGTCCAAAAGTATCAACACTTTTTGAATTCGTTTGGTTAGTTTTTTGTATGTCAGTTGTTGTTTTCACTTAAATTTATGTCCATTTTAAACAAAAGAGAGACACTATGAATGGTTCTGGCCACACCACACCACCGATTGAGGTGGGTTTGACTCGTACACATCACATATGACCCATGGATCAACATGCTAAATTATCAACACAATCAGAATCCATTTCTTCGGTTTTCCTTATGTCAGTTGTTGTTTTCACTTAAAATGAAGTTCTTTTTAAATAAAAGAGAGACAGTTTGAGTGGTGATGGCCACAAAATGCCTCAGATTGAGGCGGGGTTGACTCATACACATCACAAATGACCCATGGATCATTGTGCTAATTTATCAATAGAAACCGAATGTGTTTGGTTAGTTTTACATGTGTAATTAAAAAGATGTCCATTTTAAACATAAGAGAGACACTTTGGGTTGTGCTGGCCACACCGCGACTTTTATTGAGGCACGGTTTAGTCGTACACATCACGAATGACACATGGATCGTTGTCCCAAAGTTTCAATAGATTCTGAATGTGTTTGGTTAGTTTTTCGTAGGCCAGTTGTTCTTTTTCACTTATAATCCTATCCATTTTAAACAAAAGAGATATAGTTAGAGTAGTACCAGCAACACCGTGCCTCAGATTTCTACGGGGTTGACTCGTACATCTCTCAAATGACCCATGGAACATTTTCCTAAAGTATTAACACAATCCGAATGTGTTTGGTCAGTTTTCCATATGGTAGTTGATAATTTCACTTAAAATGATGTCCTTTTGAAAAAAAAATGAGAGACACATTGAGTGGTGTCGGCCACACCGTGCCTCATATTAAGGTGGGGTTGATTCATACATGTCACAAATGACCCATGGATTGTTGTTTTAATGTATCAATACAATCATAATCTATTTGGTCAGTTTTCTATATATACTTAAAATGTTGTCCATTTAAAAAAAAAAGAGAGACACTTTGAGTGGTTCCGGCCACACCATGCCTCAGATTGAGGCGGTGTTGACTCGTACACATCAAATATGAACCATGGATCATTTTACTAAAGAATCAACACATTCTGAATTCGTTTGGTTAGTTTTTCGTATGTCAGTTGTTGTTTTAACTTAAAATGATGTTCATTTTAAACAAAAGAGAGACACTATGAATGGTGTTGGACACACCACGCCTCAGATTAAGGCGTTGTTGACTCGTTCACATCACATATGACCCTTGGATCATTGTGATAAATTATCAACACAATCATAATCTATTTGGTTGGTTTTCTGTATGTCTGTTTTTGTTTTCACTTAAAATGAAGTACTTTTCAAATAAAAGAGAGACACTTTGAGTGGTGCCGACCACACCATGCCTCAGATTGTGGAAGGTTTAACTTGTACACGTCACATATGACCCATGGATAGTTGTGATAAAGTATTAATAGAAATAAAACGTGTTTGGTTAGTTTTCTATACGTACTTAAAATGTTGTCCATTTTAAACATAAGAGAGACACTTTGGGTGGTCCCGGCCACACCGCGACTCGGATTGAGGCACGGTTGACTCTTACACATCTCATATGACCCATGGATCATTGACCTTATTTTTCAACAGATTCCAAATGTGATTGGTCTATTTTTCATATTCCAGTTGTTCTTTTCACTTGTAATCCTGTCCATTTTAAACAAAAGAGACACAGTTAAAGTGGTACCGGCCACACCGCACCTCGGATTTAGATGGGGTTGACTCGTACACATCTCAAATGACCCATGGATTATTTTCCTAAAGTATCAACACAATACGAGTGCGATTGGTTAGTTTTTCATATGCCAGTTAATATTTTCACTTATAATGATGTCCTTTCGAAACAAAAGAGAGACACTTTGAGTGGTGCCGGCCACAACATGGCTCAGATTAAGGCAGGTTTGATGTGTACACGTCTCATATGACCCATGGATCGCTGTGATAATGTATCAACTCAATCAGAATCCATTTGGTTAGTTTTCCATATGTACTTAGAATGTTGTCCATTTTAAAAAAAAGAGAGAAACTTTTAGTGGTGTCGGCCACACCGTGCCTCGGATTGAGACGAAGTTAACTTATAGACATCAAATATGACCCATGGATCGTTTTCCTAAAGAATAAACACATTATGAATGTGTTTGGTCAGTTTTTTGTCTGTTCGGTATTGTTTTCACATAAAATGATGTCCATTTTAAACAAAAGAGAGACACTATGAATGGTGTTGGCTACACCGCACCTCAAATTGAGGCTGGGTTGACTCATACACATCACATATGACCCATGGATCGTTTTTCTAATTTATCAACACAATCAGAATCCGTTTGGTCAGTTTTTTATATGTCAGTTGTTGTTTTCACTTAATATGAAGTGCTTTCTAAATAAAAGAGATACACTTTGAGTGGTTCCAGCCACACCACGCCTCGGATTGAGGCAAGGTTGACTCGTACATGTCACAAATGACCCATGGATTTTTGTTCTAAAGTATCGATAGAAACCAAATGTGTTTCATTAGTTTTCCATATGTACATAAAATTTTGTCTATTTTGAACAAAAGAGAGACACTTTGTGTGGTGCCGGCCACACCGCAACTCAGATTGAGGCGCAGTTGACACGTAGACATCAAATATGACCCATGGATCGTTTTCCTAATGTTTCAAAAGATTCCAAATGCATTTGTTTGGTTTTTCATATGCCAGTTGTTCTTTTCACTTATAATCATGTCGATTTTAAACAAAAGAGACACAGTTAGAGTGGTACCGGCCACACCGCACCTCGGATTTAGATGAGATTGACTTATACACATCTCAAATGACCCACAGATCATTTTATGAAAGTATCAAGACAATAAGAATGTGATTGGTCAGTTTTCCGTATGCCAGTTGATGTTTTCACTTAAAATGATGTACTTTTGAAACAAAAGAGAGACGCTTTGAGTGGTGCCGGCCACATCGCACGTCAGATTGTGGCGGAGTTTACTCGTACACGTCACATATGAACCATGGATCGTTGTCCTATAGCATTAACACAATAATAATTTGTTTGGTTGATTTTCCGTACATACATAAAATGTTATCCATTTTAAACAAAAGAGAGATACTTAAAGTGATCCCGACCACACTGTGACTTAGATTGAGCCAGGGTTGACTCGTATACATCACATATGACCCATGGATCGTTTTGATAAAGTATCAATAGAATTAAAATGCATTTGGTCTGTTTTCCTTATGCCAATTTTTCTTTTCATTTAAAATCTCGGCCACACCGTGCATTGGATTTAGATAGGGTTGACTCGTACACGTCACTTTGAGTGGTGTCGGCCACACCGCACCTCGGATATAGGCATCCTTTCTTGACAAGTATGTCACATAGGGGATCGGGTATCACCTGAGGCATGGTATTACCATCTTGAAAAATAGACATGTCCTCGGTTTATCTTAAAAGAACAAATATCACTCATGAGTAATAGAAACCATCCTAGTAGACCTCACCTAGAAACCAAAGCATTCATCCTGGAATTTAATGTCTAAAATCCTTGTGCATGATGTGTCCGTCCATGAGTCCTTAATATGTAACCCATGTCCTATCTTAACAATTGACAAGTAAACCAAATCAAACAGGGCATAATTCACAAAACATGGAGAATGTACAATAAGACTTTGTATTCAATTGAAAGCATATCATCACATGAATTTGATGAGAATGAGCTCAAAATCATACCAAGACATTCATATAATTCAAGGCATAAAAAATGGAATAATCCTAAATAACATAGCATGATCAGAGAAATAAAAAAGGCATCTGAAATCAAGGAGGAGGGTGGGGGCTGTTTGGGGGTCCAGGGAGGAGGGTGGGGGGCTATCCGGGGTCTAGGTAAGAGGGTGGGGGGCTGTCTGGGGGGTGTCTAGGGGGCTATTTGAAGACCAAGGAGGAGGGTGGGGGGCTGTTCGGGGGGCTGTCTAGGGGGTGTTTGGGGGGCTGTACGGGGACCAAGGAGGAGGGTGGGGGTGGGGGATGTTCGGGGGGCTATCCGGGGGCTGTCCGAGGAGTTACCAAACACACAAAACTTTATAAACATGCTCAAGATACGCCTAAACCACTGAAAGACATCAACATCCATGAAAACAGAAAATATATAAAAATAACTCAACTCCAATACTATACTACAGGTCTTAAAGAAACCATCAACTAGAATAGTTTAAACATCAAATCTCAGTAATATTAGTCAAAAATGTAATGGATCAACTTTTACCACATCACCATCACCATCATCATCACCCTCGTCCTCGTCCTCACCCTCCTCAATGCCCTCCTCCTCTCCCTCCTCCTCACCATCGCCATCCACCTCGCCCTCCTCCTCTCCCTCCTTTTCCGCATTAGACTCCTCGCCATCATCATCGTCAAGCTGAACATCGTCTTGACCACCAGTAGAACTTCAACTTAGAGTACCATATATAAAACATATCGATGTCATATATTCATCAAAAGTTGGGTTGGCCTCTAGTTGAAGTGTTGGATGTAGAACTTCAATAAATTTCATAGATGCAATGTTTTCCCTAGCAGACTGTTCTTCCCTCACTGTGGCCCTTTTGTCAGCCTGTTCTGCCTATGCCCAAACTTGCTGCACCTCGGTGTCACTACAACTCATACCTGAGGAGGTCCAATACCTTGTCCGGGCTATCCTAGGCCAGTATCGTACTCTTCTAGGATACTCCTCTCCTAACACCTGATGTAAGTGGTCAGTTGGCCCAAAATTGTCTGGTTCTTGGGCATCGAGGGCCTCTAATGTAGCCTGTGAAAAATATAAATATAATATTGAGCTAAAATATACATATTAAAATGTATACTCAACATATTAAAACTTAAAATCTACTGCTTAGTCTCTTCATTGATGCACTTCCATCCTTTTTCCGTCTACTTGAGCAAAATAGTATTGGTCGAGGCACACATCCTTCAATATTCTGTATTTGCCTCTACAATGACATTGAAAACTAAAGATATATAAAAACTTTAGAAAACAATTAAATAACTAAGGAAACAATAGAAAGTGTAAGCCGTAAAGAAAACTTATAAACAATTGTCATACCCACTTCCTCTCATAATCTGGCATCATAGTATGTCCCAGTGTGTGGAGGTACTTTTTTGCATTAATGTTTTTTTTTATTTTTCCAGATGATTCATAAATAAAATTCGAATATGCAAAAGATATTATTAATTCAAAACATGAAAGTTATTGTTTAAATACCTCAAATTTAATTAATACCTTAAACTGGGTAGTCGTCCAATGAGTAATCATCAGATGATACTGCTCTATAAGACAATCATCCATGACTGGAACCGCCTCTAACTCAGTGCCAACTCTAGAATTCCAACCATTATACATCTAATGATTGTAGGCTCTCCAAAACATTCCTAAATCCTTTATATGTTCTGATCATGCACCCTCACCATCGGGAAAATTAAATCAAAGCTGACATCAAAATATTAATTCATATAAATACAAAAATAATTCATGGCCTTAAAAACAACAGAATTTTTTACCCATATCTCTGCCCAAGCTCTATACTTGACCTCATGGGGAAACTTTCTCCATGATAGCAGGCCGATGGTAATGATGTCGGAGTATTTGAAAGGCATCGCCAAAAAAATCTGACATTGCTACCCTGTTTTCTCAACCATTTGGCTGTCTTCATTGTAATCCACCATAACCTATGTGTGGCGGTTCCACACCACATGCATGCGTGTACGCCCCCAACCCCGCCTCCTGTTAGTAGATGTATGTTTCATGAAATAAAAACAGATATTTTATCAAATCATGTTATAATGAAAATAAATATTGCAATAAATTTTTTTAGGGTTCTATAAATATACCTATGCCAGTATGATCGCTGAGCACCAGTGGATCCACAGAAACTGATGGAACCCACTATAGTGGAACAGGAGTTGAAGACGATGGAATATAGAAGCTTGGAGAGAAAGAAGTAGAAGGAAAAGTAGATGGGACAACTGTATGACCGGATTCTAACTGGGAAGTGGGAATTATCATAGGATATGAAAAATATGGGCTAGAAGATGCAAAAGGTGGTGAAAACATTTGAGGAATAAATATCCAGTGTGTCCCTAATGACAAAACGGGATCAGAATGTTGGAAGAATTACATGTTAGTGGGAGGGGTAGGGTCTAGTCAGGTACGTGAAGCTGGTCGTCCACCTCTGGTATGAACCATCCTCGTACCACTGGCCTGAGTACTAAGACTAGTACTAGGCTCATCATTAAATAACTATCGACAGATAGGTGGATCCTACAAAAATTTTTACAAAAAAATTAATCACGTGAAATTATATATCCATTAAATATATATATTTGAAATAAAGTAATCACTGTAGGCACTAATGTTGGAACACCCATCTACACCATTCAACGATTGTTCTCCATCATTTTTTTCCTTATCCCCTCTTCAATTGGCTGCATTTTCTTCTTTTGAAAACAAATAAGTAATTAATTAGAAAAAGGAAACTAATGTGTAACAAAAAAACTAAATATATGAAGGAATAGGGGGATTCATTGGTAATTTAGCTATCAATTGTTTTATAAGATCTTGAATGGATGTAATAAATTGTACAAGCTGTAATGTTCACCAAGTAAGAAATATTGTTTGACTATGTTTGAATACAGTTCGATTTAAAATTAGAAAATGAAATTCAAATAAGACTACAACCAATAAACATTGAACATTCACATAACAGTCAAGTTAGCTAAATCATATTTGTGATCAATACTAAATCAATTTGAATATTACCAACCTTAACAACCCAACTTGAAGTAAACCAAAAGAATTGAGAACATGGATGAATGATTCTATATATTTTTAACCACAACATCGGGTTCACAATCAACTCTGACAATTGAGCTATTAGAGTCATAAATAGGAATAAATGGACTGGTTCCAATTGCACTAGGGAAAGTGTTAATTCCATCATCATAATCATAAAAAATATGTCTTGGAATTACTTCAACTATGACACAAAATTCAGGTTGAAGTTGGTCTTTGACATAAAAAACTTGTTTATCCATTGATGCCAACACATATTGCTCTTTGGTAGCAAGAGTGCGAGTCATATTAATTACTTGAAATCCACAATCATAAATAAATGTGTTCTCTCTCGTCATCGAATCAAATTGATGGAATTTCCTCATTGTGATTCATCCATGAGAGTAATAATCCAATATTATTATTTCCTCAACAACTCCATAATAACCCACATTTTCAAATCATGGTCTACTATCTGATGTACTTCCATAACAATCTGTTGTGGTAGTAACCATAACACCATCATTTTGTGTCCTCATGTTCTTTTCTTGTTCAGTGACAATGAATTTGTACCCATTGATAATAATTGATTTACAGTCATGATCCATGGTATTCGGACTAAAAGCCAAAGCTCTTATTTCCTTAGAGATAGTGTCAGAAGAAAAACTCAATACCTACAATATAAATGACTATTAAACTTAATTAAATAATGATATAATTATTTTAAACAGTAATATTTTTACCTTCAATTTTAACCAAGCATAAAACTCTTTGATATGAAAAGTCTCCCTCCTTCTAAAAGGTAAAGAATGATGCTTTCTATTTTTCATTGTTTTATGTTCCCTTTAGATAAAAATATGAATATTTTAATAGATATATATGTCAGATATACATATTAAATTTAGTTACCTGATATAGTCATCAAACAAATCACAGTTGAACAAAACTGTGTGATGTGCCATCTCCCGCTCTTCATGGATTAATGTATTCAATCTATATGATTCAGGAAATTGTCTTGTTGGGGGAAGTGATGGAAAACTGGGTTCAATTTTCTCATACTATTCTTCTTAATTTCTCATTGGTCTGTTCATTCTTGTAGTAATATCAGACTAATACATTGAGCAGAAATCTATACATTCTTTAGCCAAGTAACCATTGACGATATAACCTTCGAGATGATTCCTGTTTCAGGCATAAGACTTTAATGTGTTCATATTTCTTTCATTTGGATACATCCAACTCAAAGAAATAGGTCCTTAGAGAAGTATTTCAGTGGGAATATGGACATTTAGTTGCAGCATGCATGTGAAAAATGATGGAGGAAATATTTTCTCCAACTCACACAAAATTAATGGGGCATCTGTCAACATTTTTTCCAAGAAAGACTTGGACAACTTATTTGCCCAAAGATCTCGAAACAAATGGCACAACCAAATAACAGTCAATCTTACATTATTGGAAAAATGATGACAGATTTCTATTGGAAGCAACTCATGCAGTAGAACGTGATAATCATGAGTCTTCAAAGATTTCAGCTTTAACTCTCTTCTATTGACCCATTTAGATATGTTGCTTGAATGGCCATCAAGAACTCTAATAGTCTCTAATACTTCCAAAAAAATTTCCCGTAACTTTCATCACATAAGAAAAACTTGGAAGTTTCCATTTATTTTCACTAATATGCACAAGATGCAATTCTGGTCAGATGCCCGAATCCACCAAGTCACGCTGAGATCATAAATCATCTTTTGTCTTCCCCTTGACATTTAGAAGAACCTAAAGCAACATTTCGCATATATTCTTTTCAATATTTGTTATGTCTAAGCAATGATGTAACAAATTGGTTGACCAATATAGAAAATCAAGAAAGATACTTCTCTTCCTCCTATTGTAACATGTTTCAGTGGAAACATTCTTTCTATTTCTATATTTCATTTGACCCTTCCCGAATGAAAAACTTAAATCTGTCAATTTATTAAGCACATAAGTTCCAGTCATACGCTGAGGTGGATCATCGGTCTCTATGGTATTATCAAATCTTCGACGATTCATTATATATGGATGATCCTTTGGCAAGAATCGTCGATGTCCCATAAAACTAAAAATACAATTATGTTTCAGTCTTTTGGATCATGTATTCTTCAAAAAAATTGGACATGGCAATTTTCCCTTTGTGCTCCATCCAGACATCATTGCATAAGCCAAAAAATCATTGATCATCCACATAAGCGCAATACGAATCTGAAATATATCTTTCGAACCTGCATCGTATGTGCATACACCCACATCTCAAAGAAGTTTCAACTATTTTATTAAAGGTTGCATGTATACATCAATATCAATGCTGGGATCAGAAGGAACAAATATGAGTATCCTCATGAAAGTGAAAGGTTTTTTCATACACAACCATGGGGGAAGATTATAAATGTGTACAAAAACTAGCCACGTGCTGTGCGAAGTAAGCATCTGCCCAAATGGATTAAAACCGTCTGAAGAAAGACCAAGCCTCACATTATGCATGTCAACTGCAAAATCCAGATGTCGAGCATCAAATCTCTACCATGAAAATCCATCTGCAGGATGAACCAACTCATCATTAGTCTTCTTTCTCTCGGTATCATGCCATCTTATTTTTGTTGATATTTCATCAAACATAAAAAGATTCTGGAGTTTGGGGATCAATGTATAATGCCACATTACTTTCTATGGAATGCGGTATAGTGTTCCATCAGATTGTGACATCCAGTGGGATGTGCCACATTTTATACAATCATTTCATTCAGCAGTTTCCTCCCAGAATAAACTGCAATCGTTCCGGAAATCATGAATTTTGTTTCTTGAAAATCCAAGTTCCTCAACTAACATCCATTATATATAGTGGTTTGATGGAATATCTATATCATCTGGAAATAAATCCTTCAAGAGGGTAAGAATGTAATCGATTTCTATATTAGAAATACCATACATAATTTTACCATTAAACAATCAGATTAAAAATTCCAGCCTTTTCATTTTATCGCATTGTCGATATACTGGAGTCGTGGAAGCATCATTCAATTTTTTCACCATATAAATATCATCATTTTCACTAGATGCATCATCTGTTCTCATATCGAAGTCTTCTTGAGTCGAAATCCTTTCTTTTTCATGATGGCGAATAAACGGAAACCGATCATCTTAAAAATTCTCCATTCCAGTCCTTTCATTTCGATCATCACTAATTTGAGATTTCATTTTCTCCCCATTGTGATACCACACAAAGTAGTTTCCTTGAAAACCATATTTGGTTATGTGGTAGCTAACTTCTTCATGGCTCAACCAAGGTCCACCAACACAATTTAAAAACATGGGCAGTTTATGCAACCACTATCTGAAGCATTGGGAAATGAAAAATCTATAAAGCTCTCTAAATTGTTTTGAAAATCACCTGAGATCTGATCGGTTTCATACATCCAGCTTCTGTCCATTCTGTAAAAGGGATTTATATAAGTCATTTGGTCATAAACAATACAATAGGATTAAACATTAACAAAAAATACAATTAAGTAAACGATAAAGGAAGAAGTTTTTAGTTGACGTAGATAACTATTAAAATAATGTAAAGAACAAGTACTCAAAAATTAAATTTAAATTTATTTATATTCATTTTCATTAGGTCTATAAGAGGCACATGCCTCAGGTCCTGTTATGTGTTATATTCATCCCAAATCATTCACTCATGTTCAGTAACTCATTATTGGAACCTCTATGGACATATATTTCATTACCCAATTATTTACAAAAGTCAAGCGCACCCCATGGGTGAATAAATTTTATGCTTGTACAATAATAGGTTTTTCATGGCTTTAAGGAAGATTTATTTTCATAAAGTATGGAAAAAAACCTTTATTTTTAAATTTGAGATTAATAATAAAGCATGTCAATGATAACAACATTACAGAATTAAACATGTGACTTATCTAACAATTTTATGGTTGTTTACACATGACAGCATGGCTAGTGAAAAGCACCCTACCCTAATAAAAGTGAGTATTGGCCAATACGGACACATAATATACAACATACAATGAGAACCATATTCAATTGAACCTAAAGTTATATTAGTATAGTCATCTTGGGGGAAATGGAATATATGATCCTGGTTAACAGATGAATTCAAATGCTCGTTTTCCATTTATTGGACACTATCTAAGGAATGAAATCATGTGAGGATGGGTATACATCATTAAATTTCTTAAATTCTAGTGAGAATGAAGGACTGAATTAATGACTTGAGTTCACTGATTAAATGAGGGTAGAGGTTGCATAGGCCGTGTAAACAGAATGGTTAAATAAGGGTAGAGGTTGCATAAACTGTGCATGGTGGGGGAGCCTCAGCCGATTTAGAAACTAAAATAAATTCCATCATAGGTATTAATAAGAATCATCAGCATCAAAAGAAACTCCAAATAAAAAAATGACTAAAAACATCACAAACGTTTTATGTTATCCAACCAAAAAATGATCACGAATGTCCCTATACATTTTCATACTTCCAGAATTTATAGAGAGTTTATAGTTATGAGATTCAACCACCTACACACCCTCCCCACCCCCTTGGATAGCCCTACCCCCACCCCACTTAGAAAACCCAACCACCCACCCCACATGGACAGCCCTACCCCCACCCCACTTGGAAAGCCCTACCCCCACCCCACATGGACACCCCTTCCCCCACCCCACTTGGACAACTGATCCCTCGCCACCCCACTTGGACATCCCTACCCCCACCCCACTTGGACAACCCAGCCCCCCCCCCCCCCACTTGGACAACCCTACCCCCACCCCAGTTGGACAGCCCTACCCCCACCCCACTTGGACAGCCCTACCCCCACCCCACTTGGACAACCCAACCCACCCCACCCCACTTAGACATCCCTAGCCCATCCCACTTGGACAACCATGCCCCCCCCCACCCCACCTGGACAACCCTACCCCCACCCCAATTAGAAAACCCAGCCACCCCCTCACCCCACCTGGACACCCCTACCCCCACACCCCACTTGGAAAACCTAGCCCCCCTACCCCACCACACTTGGACATCCCTACCGTCACCCCACTTGGACAACCCATCCCCCCACCCTACCTAGATAGCCCCTCCCCCACCCCAGCTGCACATTCTCCTCACCCCACTTGGACAACCCTGCCTGGACACCCTCCCCCACCCCACCTACACACCCTCTCCCACCCTAAAAAGCCCTACCCCCACCCCACTTGGACAAACTTACCCCCACCCCACATGGAAAGCCCTACCCCCACCCACCTGGAAAACCCAACCCCCGTCCCACCCCACCTGGACATCCCTACCATCACCCCACTTGGACAACCCATCCCCCCCACCCTACCTAGACAGCCCCTCCCCGACCCCACCTGCACACCCTCCCCCACCCCAAACATCCCTACCCCACCCCATTTGGACAACCCAGCCCCCTCCCCCACCCTACCTAGACAGCCCCTCCCCCACCCCACATGCACACCCTCCCCACCCCACTTGGACAACCCTGTCTGGACACCCTCCCCCACCCCACCTATATACCCTCCCCCACCCCAAACAACCCTACCCCCACCCATTTGGACTACCCAACCCCCTCCCCCAACCTACCTAGACATCCTCTCCCCCACCCCACTTGGATAGCCCTCGACATCCTCTCCCACCCCATCTGCATACCCTCCCACACCCAAATTGAAATATAAATTCATCCAAATAAAAACATAAAACAAAAATTCATAGATTCATAAATCCAAATAAAAATAGAAAACAAAAAATGATATAATCATAACAAAAAAATAAAGATAGAACTTACCGACTTACCGATTTGCAGTGTAGAACAAGAAAAGTGTTGATTGAAGAGGATGGAAGGAGATTCCGAAATTGGGTAATGAGATAGATTCAATAGATACATTGAGCTAGGGAAATCACGCGTGGATATGGAATTGGGGGTCCTATGTATTTGGAGGAAAACATTCCCAATGATTTTAAAAAATCATTGGGAAAGGTATTCTTTACCAACAGTTTAGTATAACTATTGGTAAAGGATATTAAAAATAGATATTTCCCAATGGTTTGAGTAAACCAATGGAAGAAATGATCTAATGGGAGATTTCCCAATGGTTTCCTTAAACCGTTGGAAAAAATAAACCATGCCAACGGTTTTCTCAAACTGTTGGCATTAAACTGTTTGTATATCCTACCATTCCAGTAGTGTACCCACTCCAGCACTTCCTGCTAAGATTTCCTCTACACATCTGCCAGTGGAAACATAGGTCCCCCCATGTTCCCTTTGACATCTTCCCAGGTTATCCTCATACCTTAGCTCACTCAGGAAAAAGTCCTCTCCGCCCTAGCACCAGATCGACAGAAGGGCCTCCTCGATCTAAGAATCAACCCTACCCTGAAAAACCATCCTAGGAAAGGAAATAATGTCTTCTCCACCATAAAAAGAATTCCAGGAAGATTAAGACCGAGATTAAGCTCATCTACTTCTCAGATTCTGAGGTAGAATATGACTCAACAATAGAACCCTCACCAATATCTTTCGTGTTAGGGGATAGGGTAGGAACAAGGCACATCATCCTCATACATACAGATTCTGAGGTCCACTAGATCCCTGTCTCCCTCTGCTTATACGTCTAGGAGGATGAAAATTTGGCATCTCCCTATGGACTGGCCGTGCAATCGCAACCATCATTACCAGGATAACTCTCTACCTTGACTAGAGATCACAGATTTTTATTCTGGGGACTAAGGGATAAAGTGAAATAGAATGGTCCACCACCAGAAATTGTAGTCCCAGCGCCAGAAACTATGATATCCATCCCGCCTTATCACAATGTAGTGTCCATGTCACTGTACTCTTCATAGGACAACCCTAGAAGTGGTGGTTTATCAGCCCGCTCACCTAATTCTACACTGGCCATCATACCATCTTAGTGTTATGCTTAAGTACCACTACCAGTTCCCCAGTCGCCTCCAGATGGTGAGTAGGGCAATAAAGGGTTAGACCCTGAGTCTAGAATGAGGATTTTGTGGGTCATTCATGAAGCCGACCATTTAATAGAGATGTTTTGGCTGGTCGTGACACCAATGTTCTGTGCATAGGAGTTACTCACCCAGGAAGAAGTTGGATGCTTTCTCCATAACCTCTGGGCAACACACTTCCTTCTTCATCATCGGGTAGTGGCTAACCCTAAAATACAAGCACATTTCAAAGACATTGCCCAAGAATTCCATCTGGTTGATATATCCTCACTTCTCGTGGCAGAGAACCTTGAGTCACGAGGCCGCCATAGGACACTCCAACAAAGATGTGTCTATAGCTTCTATGTGCTCTGTGGGATTATCAATGTGGCTTACCCCGATGTGTAGATCCAGGGATGGGGGTATTACGCGATCCTACACTTCAGTTCTATCTGGTGCTAGCCTGACTTTCCAGGCGATATAGAGGATATGACTCATGGAAGAGTCATGGTTAACATGGCTGATTGATCGGAGGAAGAGAAGGAAACCAAACTCCTTGGGGGAAAAAACCCCCCGGAGGATTGAAACAACTTTTGGACCCATCATGAAGGGTCAATCACCAGCAAAGAAATCTATTGGGTCTTCTCATACCCACTGAGGCATTGATCCTATGCCAAAATCTCAACAAGGGTAAGGAGCACCTTGGAGCCTCCTAACCCTCTAACCTGTCTGGATCAGTACAAAAGACAAAGGATGATCCAAAGAAATATACATTAAATCAGTAGCTCATGGAGCATAAGAATATGGTTGATGAAATCATTTCTGAGTGTGCCACAGAGCAATGACCAGACCATGGTGATCCTCAGCTGGGGCAGCAAGATCAGACACAACTCCCTCACCCTGATGAATTGCCTCTAGTTGACCCTGACCATCTGGCCCACGCAGATAGTATTGAGGCAATAACATAAGGAAAGATTGTGTGGTATGTGTTTCCAAATCTAATAGAGTGTTAATACAATCCCAGGGAACTGGATACAGTTCCCCCAACCGCTTATCAGGTCATCCAACCAACCACTCCATGAGTCTCTGGGCCAACCTATCACATTGAAGAACCTGCCAATGCACTGGTGGTCAGGAATCCCTGTCAATATAGGAACCCCAGAACAAATTATCCTATAACGGTACTCATTTTTCACCTCGAGGCATTTGAAATGTGATAGGTGTAAATCCCTCCTAATGTAAATCCATATCCAGCGTGGGTGGATGTATGCCAGCACCCCTAAGTTTCGGATGTTCCACCATCTCCCCCTTTAATTAGATAGGTGGCCAACTGTAGCATCTAGATCATTTAATTTGAAGGTGAAGACCCATACTGGGAACTCCAGTGTAGCAAGAGGCTGCCAAACTCTGATGCTTCATATAGACATTTAAAGGACATGCATTTGTCTGGTACATCCAGCTACCCATCGGGTTATTAGCTGGCTAGAAAGATTTTCGTATGAAATTTCATTACCAGTTAAGTTCCACCTATCTAAAGATAATTATTGAAGAATAATTTAAGTGATAACCAAGGCTTAACAAGCATGTCACAAACTTTGTTTCCTTGTGGAAAGGGCCCACATACTCCCTTGACATGCCACTGACACAATAGAAACTACTTACAATGAATTTGGTGAATGTCAAGACAGAACTGGTCCCCTCTCTGATTACCCAGAATTACCCCGAGTGTTTTTGAGACTTCTCTAAGAAGGCCCAATGCCTAGAAACAGCTTTACAGTAGGCCATGTAGGCAAGTCTATTCCCTCCTATAATTCTTATGAGAAGGGATTCCAAGGATGAGCCCACCTTGGTGGCCCAAATAGAGTCCCCTAGGAAACATTAGTTGTTACAAGTGAAACCACTTCCTCAGCCTCATAGTGGACCTCCACCTCAGGCATATCCTCAGGCCTAGGAGCACCCACATCAGAACTAGAATGCACCCTCGATTAACGTAGAACCACTGCCTAGGCGAGATTACCAGGATCCGCCTCCTTGAAAGGCTCACCGAGACTTTCATTAGGGTTAGGATCCCAGACCCTTCCTAGATTGAAGAAACTAGATGTACTCATTTAATGATTCTCTGGTACACGACTATTTTTTATGTGCTTTTAAAGAGAGGATTGTACGTTTTTCTAAATGTAGGAGGTGAGAAGAGGTGGTTCTCATTGATCGCCTCAATTACTGCCCCTATCACTAGATCCTGGGACACACCCTAAAAAAGTGTTATGTGTTTAAGGACTGGCTTTGAGACCAATTTGATAACTATATAATCAGGTTAGGCATAGCTCTGGCACATGTGGCATGTGTGTTTGTGAAGCCTGATTGCAGTAGTGACAACGAAGGGGCGTGGTGTCAGGTTTCTAAGTATGGGTCCCATATGTTTGGAGATTGGATATCTTGTAAGGTAGTCAGCTTGGAAGATGTTATTATCGATGCATTCTTGAATCGACCAGAGCCTTCAGAAGATGTTGTGTAACCCGCAGCTAGTACCTCTAAGTCAACAGCTCATTCATCCTCTTACCAAAAGAGAAAGCATCAGCTTCACAAGGGAAAACAAAGTTCCACACCAATGCCATCATCATTCCATACTATCAGCGACTTTAGGTACTTGGAGATGGAGATTCCCCACAAGAATCCACCTAGTAGTGGATGATTCTTGATGAGATAGTTAAGGGTATGCCTCAGTTAACACCGTAGAGCTGTTAAACCTCTACATGATTTCTGATGACGAGGAGCGCCAGGAAGATCTTCCCAATGTTCGCAACCACTGCCAGCATCAACAGATTTGTAGTAATATGGGTCTTTAGAGTGCCTCAGTCAGTGATTCTTACCAGGTTTTTCAGGCCCCTAAAACCAGACATTAGACCCAATGTAGAGCCCAGCATGTGTTTCTTTCTTATCTAGTGTCATCAGATCCTCCTTCGCCCCCGTTTGTGTTTCTTGATTTGGAAGATCTACCTCGACAACACTTTAATCAGCCATGCTCTACTATGGGCCAGTCTCAGTCATCTAGACCTCATCCAGTAGTCACTCCATAGACTTTGAATAGTGAACAATGGGATATTCCCAACACCAGCCAGTTGCTGGCCACTATACCTTCTCTTACAAAGCAACCTCTTGTAAGCATTATCTCACACCTAGCATGAACATATTAAGTATTCAAGAATATTTCCAACATTCCAGAAAGGATCTCTATCCTCAAGGCCCACCGCCTATCATAAGATATGCACAAATCCTTTGCTGAGGCTTTAAGAAGCCCCTTATATTTTGAGATGGAGGTAGACCATTATCTCATTCTCAAGAGAAGATGAAGGCTCTCACATACCAGGCACCTTTTCCCCCTGTATATCATTGGAAATTTTAATAGAGTGGAGGTTCGTCATTGTCTTGTTGACATAGGCTATGATATCAACATAATCCGGACTCAGACACTATGAAAACTGGGGTAATATGAGGATGATATGAGTCACTATGACCTAAAAATTCAAGGTTATGATAGGATGAAATAGAAACTGATAAAAAAGATCCACCTAAAGACCCAGTTTGGTGGCCTACTTGCTAGCACCATGTTCAAGGTTATATCTTAGTATAGTACCTACAATGCATTGAGGGGAAGGCCATTACACCACATGCAAGTGGCAATTCCTTCATCCTATCACTAGTTCCTCAAGTAATCCCTCAATGGTTGAGTGGTCATACATCATGGTTACACATATCCCTTTGCCTCTTGTGCATCCCACTATCTAGATGATGACTATAACAAGAGAATGAAAAAGTGGATTCTGGATAATGAGGTTGAGCATGCTTCGGTTGGACCAACTTGTGGATAGATCTAGATGATGCCTACATCTTTCAATCCACTGGATGGAGGCTACAACCTCAGACTTGGGACAATGATTAATTGTTTTTGGTACAAGGGGGGAGCATGTTCCCATGCCTAAGAAATGCAGAACGATGACATCATATTTCAACCTGAATCAGGATCGGGTGATCCCGGAGCCCCCTACTCCCAAAAGCTATTGGGAAATCTTCCCCATGGTAATGTAAATACATTATACATTCTTGATTTTCCGGGATGGGATAAACTGGCTCAAGATGAAATGCCAATATTTCTTCGATACCATCCCGTGTGGCCTCTTGAGACGAATACCATATGGGACTACATCGACAACCTTTATCGTTATGGTTTTGGTAGAATAGGAGTCACCCGATGTGGAGTTCATTGCTGCTTGGGCTGGTACCAACCTCCTGTCGAGATCTGTTGACTCAGAGGGAACTCCTCCTACTACGGATACCTCCTCCATTAAGTGAATAATGGGATTTAGTTGATTCTCTCCCAACATTTGATAAGGAAATATCCAAAATGGTCGATGAATTGGTATAGGTGAGCCTTAGTAGAGAGGCAGACCCAAATCCCACATTGATCAGTCCTTCTATGCCACTTGTGGAGTAACAACAGTACACCAACATCCTCAGACAACACAATAATGCATTTTCTTAGAGCTATAACGAGATTTAAGGACTATTTATTCTGGTATCCATCCACTTCCTTGGCCTCCCAAAAAGTCATCATTTGTTTAAGAAACTCCCAAAAAGATGCACCTCTCTCATGGTGCCATGGTCAAGGTCGAAGTCGATAAGCTCATCAGGGCCAATTTTTTTAAGGTGGTCCAGTACCCAAGATGGGAATCCAGCATTTTTCTAGTAAGGAAGAAGAACAGATAGATCTGAGTCTGCATCGACTTCTAGGATCTCAATTTTCATTGCCCGAAGGATGATTTACCCCTCCAAGTGATGGAATTGTTAATTGATACAACAGCTGGGTTATAATCCCTCTATTTCATGGATAGGTACTCCATGTATAATCAGATATGAATGGCTCCAAATTATGAGGAGTATACACCCTTCAGGGAACCAAAAGGTAATTTTTATTACCAAGTCATGCCTTTTGGTCTAAATAATGCTTCTGCCTTCTATCAACGGGCTTTGCATCACATATTGAAGTCGATCCATGGGACACTAGTGGAATGCTACATGGACGACAAGCTGGTTAAATATTTCCAGCATACTGACCATCCCAAAGACCTTGAAAAAGTGATTATATTCCTTTCTTCCCGCCACCTAAAGATGAACCCACTTAAGTGTGCCTTTTGGGTCACCTTTGAGAAGTTTTGTGGATTCTTTGTCAGATATAGGGGCATCAAGATTAACCCAGAGAAGATAACTCCCATCAGCTAGATGCCGTCCCTAAGCAACATCAGAGAGCTACGAGGTTTCTAAGTACAATTAGACTACATGAGCAGATTCATTACGAATTTGGCATGCATGTGTAACCCCCTTTATTGTCCAATGACCAAAGTCACTGTCTACAAGTGGGATGAAGAATTCCAAAATGATTTCAAGGAAATCAAGCAGTATCTTCTCCAGACTCTGGTCTTAATGCCACCTGCCTCTAGAAAGACGTTGGTCCTTTATGTGACTACCCTAGGACGATCTCTCAATGCCCTTCTCACCTAGATGAAGAATGAGGGAACATATAATGGTCTATATTATATCAGCAGTATGATCCTTGATTCGGAGACTATATACACCACTATCGAGAAGAGTTTCCTCGTGCTGGTTTTAATAGTACAAGAAATTGTGACATTACATTCAACACCTTGTGCTATAGTAGGTGTCCCGAGTGGATCCACTGAAGTACATCATGAACCACCCCATGCTAACATGCCATCTAGATTAGTGGGAAATAATCTTTCAGTAGTACAACATCTAGTTTGTCCCTACGAAGGCTATTAAGGGGAAAGAATTGGTAGATTTTCTTTCCACCCATCCAACTCGGACTGACCAGTCTCTAGACATTTATTTTCTTAATGAGGCCATCCTCTCAGTAGATCAAGACAACTCATGATGGAAAATGCATTTGATGGTTTTTTATATATCCCTACTGAATAAAGGCTCAATTGTCCCAGACTCAACAGAGTATGCATGGGTCTCATCTTCATCACTCCAGCACAAGCCATTCTAATGTATTCATTCATGATGTCAGAAGGCTGCACCAATAATGAGGAAGAGTATCAAGCTCTCATCACTGGCCTCGAGCTAGCCCTTGATATTGATGTTCCACACATTCACATGAAAGGGAACTATGAACTAGTCATCAAGGAGATAAATGGTGACTACGTCCTTAGAAAGCCATATCTCATACCACTATTGGAACAAACCCACCATATAATGGCCTAGTTCCCATATCAGCTAGAAGTTACTCATGTCCCTCGATCCCAAAACTGTCAATATGACACCTTGGATAGCCTAGCTGTATCACTTGAAGATCTTGGATAATATGATTTGACTATCCACATGGCACACCAGAGATTCGTCACTCCCGTCACTCTAGATGACAGTGACAGCCTGCAGGTAAGCCACCTTTCCACCAATGCCTCCATGTGAGGACCTTCAGGAACCCCGAATGCAATTATTAAGGTGAATACGGACTAGAGAACCTACTTTTCCTAGTACCTTCAAAATGGAAATTTCCCAATGGATCGGGCCGAGTGTGAGAAAATCTAATGCTGGGCGTTACAGGTTACCCTTCAAGACGGTCCTGGTCTTGGGTAGATCGTCTACAAGCATGGGTTTGATGGAGTTATCTTTCATTAAATTCAAAGAGATGATAATTCTCAAGTCATACAGGATGTTCATTCCAATTTCTGCAGGTCTCATTATACTAGGCTGAAACTATCTCACTAGATCTAGAGACTAGGGTATTTTTACCCATCCAGGATTCGTGACTGCATTGAGTTTTCCAAGATGTGCCATACCATCCAAATTCTTTCCAACATTGTGAATTAGCCACCATAGCCTCTCAACACTACCATGAAATGTTGGAACATTGTAGTCTGGGGACTCGATGTCGTGGGAACATATCCACCTATGACAACTTGCCAATGCAAGTTCATCCTGACTGATACATATTTCTTTACCAAGTGGGAAGAAGTGGTTCCTCTCAAGGAGGTCAAGGACCATTCTATCATTGAAATTGTGAGCTCAAATATCATCTACCAGTTTAGGGTCCCTCATACCATCCTCTTTGATAATGACACCAATTTATGGGTGTTAGAGTTGTAGAAATAGTTTTCCAAGAACAACATCTGTTCCAACCATACCTCCCGCTACCACATGCAAGAAAATGTGCAGACTAAGGCATTCAACAAAACCCTATCTAACATTTTTTAGAAAATGGTCAGTCAAAATAGGAAGAGTTGGCTGGAAATGCCCCCAACAACCTTTGGTCTTACCGAACGATGACTCTTAGTTCCACACAGGTGATCCAATACTCCCGGGCATATGGAACAGAGGTTGTCCTGCCCCTCGAGATCATATTTCATTCATTATGCACAACTTTATATGATCGACAAGCACCAAAAAAGTACCTGAAGTCCATCTGGATGAATTGGAATCCCTCGATGAGAATAGGCTTTGTGCGCTTCACAATCTGGAGAGGTATCAGAACAAGATAGCTAGAGTTTTCAACAAGAAAGTTCACCTCTTCTCTTTCTTTCAAGGTGACTTGGTGTTGGAATTGATAAAACCAATGATACTTGGGTGGAAACCAACCAAGATATAGCCCTAGTGAGAATGAACATACATTTTTCAGATGGTTTATACCAATAGCGCATACTCCCTGGTTACCATGGATAGTGAAAGTATAACTCCACCCACCAATTACAAGGCCCTCAAGCAATAATTTTCCTAAGAAAATTTGGTCTTAAATTACCTTAATATTTTGGGTCCTACAGGACTATAAACTTTTATGTTTCACATGACATTAAATTGTATGTCATCCTGTAGGACATTAAACTGTATCCTGTCATACATTACCTTACACTGTCAGGTCCAACTTGACCATAAAATGTTATGTCCGGCATGACCATAAATTTTATGTCATCCTATAGGATATTATACTGTATCCGGTCCTAAATCAACTTAAATTTTCAAGACCTACATGACCTTAAATAGTTATGTCTTTAATGAAATTAAAATGTATGTCATCCAGCAGGATGTTAAACTGTGTCCAGTTCTACATGACCTTAAAATTTCTTATCCTAAATGACCTTAAACTATTATGTCCCACATGAAATTAAATTGTATGTCATCCCATAAGATGTTAAACTGTATCTGGTCAAAAATGAATTTAAACTGTTGAGTCCTACATGAACGTAAACTGTTATGTCTTGCATAATATGAAACTTTATTTCATCCCGTAAGACATTAAACTGTATCCGGTCCCGCATGACCTTAAACTGTCATGTCCTGTATGACAAAAAACTATATGTCATCCTATAAGATGTAAAACTTCAAAAACTATGTATAGCTTTATTTCCATCCTCATAAGATATGTTGGAAGGCTTAGAAGCTTTGTCTTGAGTCTAGCCCCAGTTTCATCTTTGAATATCCCCCTGTGCATAGTTCTCTTGGAGGATCTTGCATGGTGTAATGTGGACTTCTTTTTCCCCACTCATGTCAGGATTATGATGACCGTGCCATATTCCCCCTATGTTCTTCTATTCTCCCACTTCCTCATTGCATAATACTAAACTACATGGCTTTTAAGAAATACACGTGGCTTGATTCCCATCATTATGGGATATGTAGGACTGCCCAAACATTTTGTCTATTGGACCAGACCTAACTTAAAAATCATTCATTGGGAAGGAAAACATGGAGTGATTCTGGCCTTTCTGTTCTTTACGTCGGGTTCATCACGACTGCACTATATATCCCCTTCCCTAGAGATATCCACCTCTTTCACCATCCCTCTTGACCTCAATTTGCATAGGCACATTTATGCTCCACACACTCCTTGTACTTGGGAATCTGTCATCTTTCACATCCAAAAGGCCCCCTGAAGGGTACTGATACTTAGCCTAAGGGTTCTATTATCAATTCAGTCCAAAGCCCTGATAGACCCCAAATAACAAGTTGATATAAGTCTCATGTTGCGAATATGGTTATTGGACGATGCTGATTTGTTGTTCCCATTTTGGGTCACATGATATGGATGTTGTATTTCGAACCTAGTCAAAAATTATCCTTTGTAGTTGTCACCACCCTCATAAGTCCCAAATATTGAGTGTAGTGGTTTTTTATTCCCCACTGTCTCCTCAAGATTCAGCCTGCCTCAGGAAGAAGTGTGAGTCCAGCAATCGTACCCCTATATGATGGGAAGATCTTGGTCCTAATACTTGTTTCCCACATTTATAATTTCTCACATGGGATTAGGAGATGTGGTAAGGCAATACCCACATGAGGGGTTACATGTCTACAGTTGGCCGAGACTCCCAGCCTTAGGTCCCTCGACCCTTTCGATCCCCTGGGCCAGTTTCTCATTTAGGATTGTGTGGTGTAGTATGAACCCACATTATCATTCACATCGAGATATTTTCCCTTTCCACACATATCCCCTTGAGGCATCCCTCCTTCATCAATCGTCTTTTCTGCCAGCACAAGCCCCGCCAAGCTTCATGTGCCCCATCATCTGGGTTTCCATCATCTTTTATATCAAAATCTCTCCCCTGAACAACGTAGATTCTTAGCTCAAAGGCTCTCCTACCATTTCGGGCCATCATCCACAAGGATTTTGAGAAAACTATTGATAAAAGTCCTATTTTGAGAATGCATTCAATGGTTGATGGTCAATTGCTTTCCCAAGAACTCTGGTCACATAAATACGAATACTGTGTTCCAAACATGGTGAACAGTTATCCTCTATAGCTATTATTGATTATTTTTTTTCCATAGGCATGGTGATTTTCCATCTCCACTCAGTTTTACCTTGCATATAACATTAAACTAGGAATATACATTCTGAGCCCTATGACCTTAAACTAAGAGCACCATCATCCTCACCATAAGACATTAAAGTTTGAACTGGTTTGCACATCCCATTTCAAGTCCCTAAACCTTTTTGGCCCCTCGTCCCAAGTGTTCATTTGGGATTTTATGATGTTTCATGAGCTTATTCCATCATTCATCTTTGGTTACTTGTCATGTCATACACATCCCTCGTTGGGGTTTCTTGCCTATATTTTCATCCTAGTTGCATGATGTTAAACTGCCAAACATCCTTCCTCATAACTACATATGTCTTGATTCCCATCCTCATGGGATACATAGGACCACCCGAATATCTAGTCTCCAGGTACATCCCCATCTCTTATAAACCTCCTTATCTTTTTGGCCTCTTGGTTTAAATCCTTCTAGGGAGGGGTAAGAGGTGTGTATGGGATTATGTACCCATTCACATCGAGTTTGTAAAAACCTCACCATGTGCCTCTATCTACTATGTAGCCTTCACTCCTTTTCACTACACTAATTTTTTCTAGTTGTCTTCTCTTATGTTCAGTCCCTAGACCCCCTTCCGTGATTCAACAATGTGCCCACAAGTACTCTGGTTCAGAACCTAGAGAGTCAGATTCTACCTGGATGGGATTTCACCCATTTTAAGGCTTCGTGTTACCCTTCATATTGAATTTAATTATATTTGACATCTGAAGGGACCCCCAAATCAAATAGATGATCGACCCAAGGGATCTTCGTCTATTACAGGTCAAATTCCTCTAGGGTTTCGAACAAAAAATTGATACAAGTCCCACGTTGCCAATACGGTCAGTGGTTAGCACTCATTTTTTGTTCCAATTTTAGGTCACACGATATGGATATTGTGTTTTGAACACGGTCAAATGTTATCCTCCATCGTCATGCCAACCCCATCAAGACTTAAATTTTGATTGCATGATTCACTCCATTTTCCACCCCATCAAGTCCATGGAAAATTTTGAAACTCTTGGTTCTATCCCTTAGTGTTCATTTTCATGTTTGGGGAACATAGATGTGGTAAACCAACATTCAGGGCTCCATACTAACTTCCCCTTTTTGTGTATCCCATGTGTTTCAAATACCTATTCCCATGTTTCCCACACCTACTTCGACTCATGTGGGATTACAGATCAGATAGAGGTCTGCGCTCGCTTGGATAAGTTTCACTTCTTCATGGTCCAAGCTCTAAGAGCTTAAACTAAGATCTACTTATATGTCCTATCCCTTTAACTACATCTAGATTGATTCCAACCCTCAAGGGATATATAAGAATTCTCAGACATCACATATTTGTGTCCATATCAAGTTTCACTAATTATCTCTTCAATTTAGCCTTTTAGGACCCAAATCTAAAAGGATTACGAGGTGTGGAATGTGTGGGATTATTTCCTTGTTCATGTCGAGTTTGTAATAGCTGCACCACATACTCCACTTCTAGGAGCTAGTCTCTCTTAAATCCTGTCCCACAATATATTAAACTTTATGTCTTCCTACATGATGTTAAACTGTAATGGACCTACATGACCATAAACTATTACGTCCTGCCTGACCTTAAACTGCACTCTCAGAACTATGTGTGGCTTAATTCCCATTCTCATGGGATACATAGGAACACTTGGAAATTTCGTGCATAGGTCCAGTCCCATATTTTTTTCCTTTTCTAGCCCCCTCGGACCAAGGTTTCCTCCTTAGAATCATGCATGGTGTGATGTGGACCTTGTCTTTATTCACATCGACAATGCTTTATCACATCATGAGAATCCAACCTATGGTCCCACATGACTTTAAACCACTGTGTATTTATTACATTACGTTAAAATCAACCAGTTGGTCCTATCCCATGACCCTAAACTGTGACATTATCATCTTGGATACAGGATGAAAAAAACCACTCCATCATGATGTCCTCACTCAATGGGACATCATGTTGGGTATTGGTCTTCCACCATACCATTTTTCAATTCCTACATGTGGCTTGATTCATGTGGAGATACTAGGATTCTCTGTCCTAGTTTTATCGCTTCAGAAAAAACACACTTCTACCCTAATGGAAAAATAAGATCTATCAAATGAAACTTATTTTGGTGCAAGGCCCAAACCCACAAGGCCTTATTATCCCTAACACTGATACCTTACCATTTTATCTCCATAAATATGTATGTCATGATTCTGATTCTCACGGGGTATATAGAAATGCCCGGGCACTTCGCCTCGGGCCCAACCTAACCCTCACTTTCGGTCCCTTAACCTAAAAGCTTCATAGGGAGCACATTGTGGTATGGGATTACGACCTCATTCTTGTTGGGTTTAATAATTACTACAACATGTGTCTCCCTCCTTTATTTCTATATATGGTCAGAGATCTATGACCATAAACTAAGGACACTCTTCTTCCTCACCACATGATGTTAAACTGCCTGACATTTCTAGAACTACGTATGGCTTGATTCCCATCCTTATGGGATACGTAGGGATGCCCAGACATTCCATCATTGGGTCCAACCCTAATAATCTTAAATCCTGACCACTGTTTTTTGGCCCCTTGGCCCCAAATATTTTTGGAACAAGTGGTGTAGTGAGTACCTCTTTGGTTCTCATTCATATTGGTTTTTTCAACAACTGCACCATCCACCTTCCTTATGGGAGTGATGTATCAAGTTTGGATACATCACCACCCTACGCATAGTCCATAAAACATATTACCCACTTAGTGGTCCACCCTATGACCTTATGCTTGAAGCGTGCAACCCCAGGACCCTTGTCCTTAGAATAGGACTCGACTCCCTCTATCTGATACATCTTATTTTCATACTCAGATGTGTTGTGACAAAGAGACCAAAGTGTGCAATTTTTATAGGGACATTCCCTCATTCCATGCCTGAGCTTCGTGAGCCCATTATTTGGATCCTCATCCTATTCCATGTTTGACGGGACCACCTTTATAGCCCGACCCCATGCCATATTGTCTCACCTACCATATTTATCCAACTCTTCTGAAGACCTCAAATTTTTTTTGATAAGTCCCGTGTTTTGAAAATGGTCAGAAGTCGACCTTAATTTGTCTATCTCCATTCAAGGAAAATTTGAAATAGATACTATGTTTTGAACATGGTCATTAGTTATCCTCTATCTCCATGTCACTATCATTGAGATCCAGATCATCGATATCATGATTCGTGTTTTCCCACTCCCTTATGTTTAAGTTGAATTCCAACACACTCAGTTTTACACCTATGTGGATCTATGGGTGTTAAGAAGGAAGGTAAATATTATTGGGGTGTCATTAAAATATCTCCTAGTTTCCCCTAATGTGTGCCTCCCTATTCCAACAAAGTCCCACCACTACTCATTGTATACCACATCGAGCATGCCTCACATGGATTTAGTAGTTTTGGTAGGATGTGTACTGGTGCAGCCATGCCACACATACCTTTTTTCCCACATGACGTTAAACTGCATTCTTAGAACTACGTAAGGCTTGATTCCCATTTTCATTAGATGCGTAAGAATTCCCAAACAACCTATCTCGGGCCCAAACTGGTTTTCAACTTCTGTCCCTTGACCTAAGGATTCTACGAAGATAATGTGGTGTGGAGAGTAACTCTTGGGTTCTAATTCACATCATGGTATGTATCGCACCACACATTTCCTTTCTAGGTATCCATGTCCTCAACACATGACAGTAAACTACATACCCTACCTTGAACAAGTTTATGATGCCCCATGATAATTATGGGACACATAAAATTCCTCACTAGAGAGGATTTACCCTACCGTCATTGGCCTCTTACCACAGTAGGCCTAGAACTACATTTGGCATAATTCAAATCTTTATGGGATATGTAGCGATGCCCACGAAATTCACCTTGGGCTTATCCTTAGGGTCATTAACCCTTCTGGCCCCTCAGCCCTAATTTTGGTCTAGGTAGTATAACATTATAACTATTTTCTATGTCCTCACCGTATGACAATAAAATATGTGTTTATCATATTCATTGGTATGACGTGGTGCTACATAGCATTCCAGGTCCTTACTAGAGTGGTCCTGTTCATAAGTAAGTTTGATCCCAGAGCAGACCGATCCACTCACCTAATGTGTTTCCACCCTGGTAGCATAATTTCAGGAGTGTTGGACTTAATTCGAACAAACAATCACTTTACCCCCATTATTTTCATTACATTTGTTTGGACCATCATCCTATTTCACGTCTAAAATAACCCACCAATAGTATGGGTTCTCGGCCTAGGGCTCACCAACTGTTTTGGGAAAATGTTCTGAAAGACTAATAGATAACATTTTGAGTCCGGTCTTGTGTATCAAACATGGTCAATGGTTAGACCTCATATGTTATATCCCTTCCAAGCTAACGCAATAGAGGTACCGTGTTTCAAACTTGGTCAACTGTTATACTTCATTGTCACACCACCCCCACAGTGTTATGAATCATGGGTATCTTAATTCACACCTCCCATTCACTTTTGTTCAGATTTATTCTAAAGACCCTAGAGTTACCCTGCTCGTGCACTAGAGCACATTGGGAAGATGAAACTTTAGATTGTTCTAGGACCTTCGTTCTCCATTCAGGCCTCTGCCTTTCTTCCTGGAAATCTCAATAGGTTGTTCAATACCCGGATCCCTGAAGATTAATTTTAAATATTATATTCATATTGAATAATAAGGTGGTCATACCTTGTTTCTCACATTAGGCCCAACCCACGTGAGCTTAGGGATTTCTTGCTGGATGTTCCACAAATGTAGAAAGAATATAATAAACAAAAAATGAATAACAGAACTCATGCATGCATCCGACATAAATAATCAAAGAATGAAAGTATGTTCAGAAGTTACATGATTCACAACACTTGAGGATCAACTCCTACCATGGATTGGTTGACCCCTTCAAAATAGAATTGTAGCTCTACGACCCTCTAGCTTGTGGCTTCCAGGATTCATTGTCGCCGGTTCTGTTCCTACTCCTCCTCGGCAAAAATGGGGTGCAGTTCGTCAGCCAAGATCTTAGCCCTCTCCCCATTGGTACAGATGATTTTCATATCTTTAGAGTATTGATTCATGCACCCTTAGGTCTCTCCCCACTGGGCCTTCAGATGCGATATGATCTTTGATTGTGCAGTGAGTAAAGAAGAATGATCATATACCCAGACCTGTAGCTATTGAATATCATTTTTCGCTTACTGGAGCCTCTTGATGTTCACCACCATTCTCCAATTCCAAACCAAACTAAGGCCATAAACAAATTCGTAAATCTTCTCCATCATGAGATCATGGAAAAGTATGTGATGATTCTGGGCATCCACTACCCCATCACACAATTCATGCAACCAGGTCCGAAGACTCACCATCTAGTCTATCCATTGTTCTTGAGGGGTTTCATTGACGAAGCCCTTAATCAGCTTCCATGACCAGAAATAGGAAATTTTTCTATCCTCCTCATCAGATGCCATCTCTTCCCGATCCCATGGGTAAGTAGGTTAATATACACGAAACTCCCAAAGAAATTGTCAGCAGGGTCTACATTTGGTGTTTGATTGGGTATGTCTAAACCCATGTTTTCCGATCGATCATCATAGTCTGATCCCACCTCAATGATCTCGGGTTCTATCCTACTAATGGTCCCCCCAATGATCGAGAGCATCGTAACATGGTTAGTTTGGTTATCCACCTACATGACAATCAACATCCAAATGGGAAAGGTTCCACCGGGAGTAGTAACCAACCTTGCCAAGGCATCCCATGCCATTTGAAGAACTATACGTACCAAAATATTGACGGACTTCAGTTATCCTGATCAATGGGTGGCAGTCATGAATTTTGTAATGAAGGCTTACAGTGATCAAATTGTTGTCCTCAATCCTGGGTTGTTTCCATTAGGACCCTAAGGCACAAACCTCCATATATTGTTGGGATGTCTGAAAACTCTTGAAGAACTACCTGGGGTGTCCCAACCCTGTTGGACGTGGTTATCACCATAGCCACATTCGTAGATCTCGAAGGCCCCACAACTGTATCTACTATAGGGTGGGAATATGTTCTGTGTATGAGGCCCTCCTGAACAGTTCAAATATTAGTGAGGATTCCAAAGTAACTTGGAAGCGGACCTCGAGTACGAGAATCATGATTTTACCTCTAGAGCCTCTAAAACCTATTCATGTTATGGGTCTAAATTTCCAACTTCATCCTCCTATAGAGGGCACCCTCAACCAGCCTCCTCCCCCTATGAGAATTCATCTAATTCATCTAGAAAAGGGAAGCGATCCCTCAATTCCATAGACGATAACTGTAGTGGGGCTATTCGATCTAGAAATACTTTTACCCAATCCGTCATTGGATTCAAGGCACCCTAGGAGTGCACGAAGTCCTCCAACTTAGCCAAGTATTTCTCTGCCTCTGTCTTGGATACTGCAATGCCATCCTAGATAAGGTCGATCCCTAGAAAATCCATCCCTATATGGTTCAGGTGTTTCCAAATCTCGGATGGGTTGAGGAATTGTTGGTTGACATACTAGATGTACCAAGATTCTGGGAAGACAGGGTTCTCCAGCATGTCTATGTGGCGTAGCCCCTTTCCTAATGCCCAGGTGGATATCTTGCGGAAACACCTGGGCAGACTCTAATCCATATGAATCTACTCCTCTAGGACAGTTGGGTATGCCGATACCGCCTCCCTTTCGATTAGTTCGAGCCTTGCCGCCACTGCAGCCCCACAACCACAAGATGTCCTCAACACCTTCCAGCATCGACCTCGAGGATGGGGAGGCCCCCTATCACTAGCCCGAATAGTCAACTTCTTTAGCATCTCCTACAAGTATACCTCCCCTTAGATCATGGCATATTCCTTTACTAGCCCAATGATAGATGTGGGAAGAGGAAACTCATTCCACATCATTGCATCTTCCTGTGTGAACATGATCCACTTCTGCCTCATCACACAATGGTGATCCTCATGGAAGACCCCCAAATACACCCATTGGGCCAGTCATTGCATGCACTGAAACTACCTTTCAAATTGGTGTGGGGTGTAAAGCTCACAAAGGGATCTGCAGTGCACCTGCGCCACCAGGGCTCCACCCCAAAAGGCCAAGTGGGTGTACTGATGCTATTTAGTTCCCCATATTTCATCAAGTAAAACACCTTTTGGCAATCGAAATGGGTCGAAATTGAACTCATCTTCCATCTAGACCTGGTTCAGTAAGGCTTTCAACGTCATCTTGGCCAGAAATATCCCCACTTCATTTAGAATGGAAATGTAAAAATTCGATCGTGGAAGGGAAATGGGGTTTGTATATACATATATTCCCTTGACATGCACAATATCCACCCATATAGAAGGTGGAATGGCCCACATGTCCTATGTGGCTTCTCCCCCTCACTGATATGCCACAAAATCTTGTATAGTTTGGTGAGAATATTGATTCCGATGTTGACTCGTACCACTGTCGCCAACATGGACACCATGATAAACGTGCTCGATTGCATGCCCTAGTCCATGTCTCTCACTGGAAGGTTACAATAGCAGATTAGCACTGTAATGAATGCATCCATCCTGACTACCAATTGTTACTCGGTATTGACGCTGAACCTCTAGTTTTTCTACAAGATTTTCTCCAAAAGATGCTAGTATGAGTGTTCATTGCCACATTGAGCCCCCTTCCAATAAGGCCTAGGTCTCATAAGGAACTGCTTATTTTTAGGGAAGTTGAAGAACTACTAGAACCCTAATTTGAAATGAATGTCCCGGACCAAATGTTTGTCCTCTCCTGACAGCAGATCAATCAATTCCGTCACTAGCAGCAACATCTACTCCGGATCCTCCCACACACCCATAATAGGGAGGAAGTCATTGTACATTCCCCCCAATATTGGGACCCCATAAATATAGTGCCGATATTTTAGACTGATGTCAACCTCTCCATGGTGAAAATGGAAGGTATCGGTCCATGATGAACACCTACTCTGAAACTCCGATATCAGTTTCTTCAGCTAATAGATATGGAATTGTTAGGCCCACGCCACCTCATTCAGGCCCACTCACCTTTGCTCTACCTCAAATTCTTTGAATGAGGCACCTAACCCGTAGGCCCAGGACCAGTCATCCATGATGTTATTGCCTTGGCATAGATCCCACTCTTCGGTCTACCCCTTCACCAGGTTCCCTAGTGCTGCGTTCAGAATACAATTTTACAACAAGGGAGAGGACTATGGATATAGTTTCTTCCCGACAATATTATTCACATGATTATATGGATAGTCAGCATTGACAAGAATGAGTTCCTCTTGGGCATGGTCTCCACCCACCCTGAACCATTAACGTTGGCATGAAATGATCATGAACTAGTAATCTAGCTTATCTCTGCTTGCTTCAGGGATGAAGACATCATCCCTTAGGCCAAAGCTGTAGAGAGGCAGCCTCCCACATAGTGGATAGTTTTTCTGAAACTCTGATATACGATATACTAGTGAATTATGGTCATAATGGATTCATATAAAATCCCCTATACCCTAGCTATCCTTTATTTCCTCCCTCAAGGCAGCATCCGCATGGACCCCCATGGAAGCCCCCCAAGTGATGCATTCATTTTTTGTAAATTTGGAAACATTTAGTTCTGGTTCACGAATCACTTTCACAAAGATCGTTTGCAATGCCTGTTCACAGAGCTCAGTCAAAAAAAAAAGAAATCACGGAGCCATGTCCTAACCTTCAGGTGCAAGCCTCAGAGCACACCACTATGGAGTCGATGACTCACAGTGCACCGTAAAACAGAATGCCAGATTCACAGAGAGAAATCATGGAGTAAGGGGAGATTTGTGAATCGAGCTCACTAATTTCCAAATAATGGATGTGAGAAATCAGAAATGAGAGGCCAGACTCCCCTATTTATAGACAATGACCCATCATGCTTCAAAAAACATTTGACCATAGTGATCTTCATGGAACTTTCATCCTGTGCTTCACCTCTCTTGCTTGTGAACCTTCTTCGCGAAACATATTCACAATTGACCAAGGAGTTTTGGAAATTGAACCTTAGACATTGACCCTCATTTTCTCCTTGTCTTCAATTTTGGGGGAGCATTTGTTGGTGCCAAAATATGGGAAGAGGAATAGAAAATCCAAATCCTTTTGGTCTACATTGCAAAGATTGTCCACGCAGCCCCGTAGCATCATGGCCAGTGCGAAGATACCCACTTTGAGAAAATTCCGCGTAGAAAGGAGTTGGGAGGATTCTCAATCCGATTCGACATTTTCAAAGCCACTACAAAGCAATGAGGTGGGAGGAACCACTATATGATTTGATGTTGGTGAAGCCACTGCGGAGCAAAGATGTAGGATGCTCTATGATCCGATTTGACCTTTGTGAAGCAGTCATAATGCAAGAAGGTGAGACGCACTCCATTAATGACAAAGTTCCACGTAGCTCTGTGCTGAGAAAGATCTATTCACAGTTTATCATAACTATAAATATTGGTGTCCCCTCGATCCCAAAGGATGGATCCTCCAACCTTTCTCCTTCTTTGCTCTCAACTCAGGAAACAATTTCTTCTCTGTCTACCATGGGCTCTTCAAGGTACTTTAGTATCTTGAAGAGCCATTATCTTTTCTTAAATTCAACCCCTCTTGGAAGAGGGATGGTTTTCACGGAGTCCACATGCCTCTGTAATAGAAGTGGACCCCAAAGGGGACTCGTGTCTTTGTGGATATCTTATGCTTCACAAAGTACCCTCCATGGTCATGTAACCCACTTACTACGGCATGGCCACTATGCTTCGTGAATCAAGATGCTTCTCAGTGCTACGATCCAAAGGGAACCCTTGCTTCACAAATCCCTTCTCAGTGAAATCATTTACACTTCTCGAATCACCTTTTATATGCACCTATTCCAAATTCCTGGGATAGGAGACTTCAATTTGGGAAGTATACCCCTTCATGAAGACCCTCCACTATATAGAGCACCAAAGCTTCACTAGGATTCTTCTTTTGAACCCCTTTTCTCCACAACCATTTTTCCCATACAACCCTCTAGATTTTCATGAATTGCTTCCGATAATCCTAGGGAGGTGCTTCATGTTGCATTGCTTCAACTTAGGATTCTTTGCATATTCACACTAACAGATATGGATTCATCACATAACCACGCTTACATGGCCCCCTCAGTGGATCACTCCACTAAACCCCTCACCACACCATTTTTGATGCCTAATCTTCCACAAGGAAGGGTGGGTATCAGTTATTTATGTCCTAGCAGTGCGAAGTGCACCAACCTCGTTTGATATGGAGGACGTTAAACTACTAAGCACCATCGTCCATAGCACATGACATTAAATTGTGACCCTTCCCTATGTATCATACATGGGGTTATCCATCTCATAAATTCTCTACACCCGTTATTATCCCCCAGAGTGAGATCTCCCTCACATGGAATGAGATCTTCTTCGCTAGAGAGGTGCCTGTCCACAGGGAAGGGCAACCATCTTGGTGTAATGCCAAAACCTTTCTTCCGAGAGGCAGTTTCCCTGATCTGCCCCCTCTATTCTTCGGTGCCAATGCCCGAGGGGGGGGGGGGATGGGCACCGGATTCCTCTTATCTTCCATGCCAAATACATATCTCGTTGGGATTTGTGGAAACTCAGGCCTCCATTATAGAGTAAGTCCCAATCTCCATCTCCCTGGGCTGCTAACCACGCATAATCCCCTGTTTCTTCTTTGGGTGGCTAACCACGAGTAAGACCCACTCCACATCCCATGGACGCATGTAGAGACCCAATGCTTGACGTACATGGACATTACATTACATTTGCAGAATACTTAATACATAACAAAAACAAACACTCAAGGATCGTAATAGTTTAGTGACTTTTGAAACTCAGAACAAAATCTTCTAATCATTGTGAATGATCTTCAACATCTCCAATAAAGATCTTCCCCTTTGGTTTTATTACCTAAAACATTTCATTATATCCTGGGGAAAAGAAAACATATAAACGGTGAGCTCAAATGCTTAGTAAGGGTATGAATGGAGAGAATAAAAAAACCATATACATTTGAACTTAAAAACATGAACATAATGTTTAAACATCAAAATCTTGAGCAATGACATAAAACATAGAAGTACATAAGGCATAGATACATCAATCATTATAAAATAGCATGGGAAAAAACATGTAATTGTGGCAACCATTAAGCACATGATATAATTTCCATAGTATCCAATGTTGAGTCAATAAGGTTTTCCATTATGACATTTCCATTCATTCTTGTTTTGAAAATCACAAACACCTTATCTTTAAGAAAATAACTTTTATAAGGAAAGCTGATTTTATAAGGAAAGTTTCTTTTATAAGGAAAATCTCTTTTGTAAGAAAAATTATCCTTATCATATTTTCATCCATATATTTATTAAGTACAAGATTCAGATTCATTTCTAGATTCTCGGAATCGTTCGAAACTTTGATGTGAATCATTCTGTTTTAGGTTCTGAATTCTAGATGAGATCTGTAATGAAGTTTCACTCCGAATTTCAAATGAGAACTGTAATGAAGTTCCATTCCGAATTCTGGATACGAACTTTGATAAAGTTCTACTCCAAATGCTGGATAAGAATTTTCATTACGAATTGTAATGATGATTTCTTATTACGAATTCTGATGAATAATTCTTTGTACGAATTCTGATGACGAATTCTCAGCATGAATTCTGATGTCAAATTCTCATTACGAATTCTGATGACGAATTCTCATTACGAATTCTGATGATGAATTCTCATTACGAATTCTGATGACAAATTCTCATTCTGAATTCAAATTCCTAATTCACCTATTAAACAGAATATGATCATCTTTACTTTATACACTCCGAATTTATTTAGACTCTGAATTTTGTTTACACTCCGAACCTTCACTCTGAACATTTGTGTTAGACTTAAAACGATGTCATACATTCTATTACACTTGTTCTGTTATAAAAATGATGTCGTCTATTTTGTTATACACTAACCATTGGTTAAGTGACACGTGTACAGGTCCCTCCGAATTTTAAGAAAGATATGGCCATTGGTAGAGGAAGCCGACCTTACCTATAAATAGAAGCTCATTTGAAAGAGCTCATAATGACTTTTTCGACATTGTTCACACATGTTGTTGAAGTGATTTCTAGAGATAGATGCTCTTATTAACTATCAAAGCATTGTGCGACTCCGAATGTTGGTGATTACATTCGAGAACTTATAGGGATAGGAAGACAGAGGTGCCGACTACCTTGAAGTTTGAGGGCTTTCTTGCTAAGGAAGTCAGAGGTTTCCAACTACCTTGAAGTTGAGGGCTTACGGGGATAACAAGACCGAGATTCTGATATTCATATCGAGGGCTTACCCTGGTGTGGGTAAGACAGACTTTCTTGAAAGTATAAATCAAGGGACCTTTATCCAAGGCTGTTGGATACCCTTCTCTTTGGGTTAAAAGATTTATATTTTGTTACGTGTAGTTTAACTACTTGTTTTTTTCCGCTGAATTTTGTATTGTAAGGAAAGTATAACTTTCTTATACTTCCCTACATGTAATCTGATTCATTTAGATTCTATACGATTTAATGTAGAATCTCATATTGTAATCTTTAGTTGAGTTTCAACCTCCAGAACCATATTTCCGTAACCTACTTTCGGAGTCTCTTTCCAGTTTTAAGCAAGTACATAGAACATGATGTTTATAACTTCATTCTTTATTTCAAATTTTTATTGGTATTAGAGGTGTTGTGAATTTACTTAGTTTGAATTTGTTAAACTTAGCTCTTTCCTTTGTTTAAGGAAATTTCTAAAGTATACAATTCACCCCCCCTCTTGTATATTGAGCATCTATATCATTATTTCGATACTACAATTGGTATCAGAGAATGGAAACCTCATACTCTATACCAATCTTTCATTTGGTATCATAGGAGGTCTCTGAAATACTTATACTCACATACAAGTTTTTCTTTCTCATATTTTTTCTCATACTTGCTCATTCCGAACTTTGTCATTACGAAATTTCTCATTCCGAACCTTGTGATTACGAACTTTTTCTATTAACATGTTTTGTTTCTCAAGTTGTTTTAAGTATGGCAGGAATCAATGTTGTCTCTATTGATAATCTAAATCCTACAAGACCACCAATCTTTGATGGTAATGACTATGAGTATTAGAGAGATCGAATGAAGACTTTTGTTATCAATACTGGAGTGGATAATTTTGTTATGCTTAGTGGTGATTATAAAATTCCGGATAAGGAAATCAGAACATTCACTAACCAGGAAAAGAAAGAGTATCAACTCAATTATAAGGTACTCAAAACCTTACTTTGTTCAATGACTCATAATATATATAGCCAAATTTATTCTTGTGAAGCAGTGAATTTTATCTGGAAGAAGTTAGAAGTTACTCATTTTGGAACTTCTAAAGTGACTAAAACTAGAAGAGCTATGCTTAGAGATGAATACCATGGATTCAATTTTCCTTATGGTGAACCAATCTGTAAAGTTCAACAGAGATTTATGAATATAGTCAACATCCTACAGTCTATGGGAGAGAAAGGATTAGATGATGAAGCTCTTGTGGACAAGATAATTGATATTATGCCTAATGAGTGGGAATCCAAGAGAACTGCTATAGATGAGAACAGGAAAGTCAAACAAATTTCTCTTGATGAGCTATTTGGAACTATTCTCCAACATGAAATGAGAATGAAGAGAGATGCTGAAAACATCAAAAAGAAAAATGGGAATGGTACTGTTGCTTTTACAACAACTTCAAATCAGATGAAAGCCAAGACTCCAGAGAGAGTAACCAGATCCAAGTCTAAGAAATTTATATTCCAATCCGAATCAAGTGAGAGTGAAGTCTCTGAAAATGAGTTAGAAAATCTTGCTCGTATAATGAACAAGATAGCTGGCCAGAGAAATTTCCAATCCATGTATAAGAAAAAGGAAATGAAAGATAAGAAATATGGAGAAGTTACTTCTTATGAATGCAAAAGAGCTGGACATATTAGACCAGATTTCCCTATGCTCAAGAAGAACGAAAGGAAAGAAAGGAATTCAGACAAGAACAGAAATAAGTATTATAAATCCAAAGCTAAGAATGTTTTGAAAGAAAATGATACCTGGAGTGACAGTGGTGGTGATTCTTCAGATGAATCTTCAAGATAGAAGAATCTTGGTTTTATAGCCAGAATACCTATTGACAATCATTATTTTATGGATAAGGTACAAAATGCGGAATCATTGACCAATGTTTCTTTAAATTATAATAACAGTAAATATTATAACTCTTCTAATGAATAATATTCTTCTGATGAAGATAATACTCTACCTACTTATGAAAAAGTTTGTATGTTTTCTGAACTTCTTGAAATTGAGAATTCCAAACTCAATAAAAAACTTGATAAGGCAAACTCTAGGAATTCTATTCTTACAAAAGAAATATCAGATCTTTCTAAATATCCTGATAAGAAAAATGCTGATTTTGAAAGTATTTCAAAAAATCAGGAGGAAGTAAGTTCTCAGAAGGAAAAACTTTCAAAAGAGTTAGAAAAAGTAATTTCTAAGAAAAATGTTTTTGAGCCTAACTCTAGTTATAAATCTAATGATTTTTGAGATAAAAAATCGGTTATAAAACTCATGTCCGAAATCTTTTCCTTAAAGAGGTTTTTATCAAACTTTACCCATGATAAGGAAAATTTTGATAAAATGTATTCTCAAATACGACCTTTAAGAAATAAATTCGGATTTGGTTATACCAATTCAATACCAATTTTTAGTAACAATTATTTTGTTCCTCAATGTGCCCCATTTTGTACCAAGTGTCAATGTGGTGGTCACTGGGAAATTTTTATTTCCTTAATCAAAACCCAATATTTAGGATTTCACAAAGCTTATTTCTCTAAGAAGATGTGGGTACCTAAAATTTTATTATCTGGAAATCTCGAATCCAAATAAGATTGGATTCCAAAAGTCTAATTTTCTTCTTGATTTCAGGAAAATAAAGAGAGTACCAGCATCAATATATGGTACATGGATAGTGGATGTTCCCGGAAAATGACTGGTAACAAAAGCTATTTTGAAAAGATTATCAAAATGAAAGGAGGAAAGGTAACTTTTAGAGATAATGCTAAGGGAGAAATTGTTGGTATTGGTAATATTGTTCTTCTAGGTAAAACCATGATTTCAAATGTTCTTTTTGTTAAGGTTCTTAAGCACAACCTCATTAGCATAAGTCAGTTATGTGATGAAGGGTACCTTGTGAATTTTAGGAATGATAAGTGCTTAGTTCACAATTCCAAGAAGAATTTATTCTCCCAGCGAATAGGAAAGAGAATGTTTACACTTTGAACTTTGAAGACCTTAGAAGCCAAGATTTACCTTTCCTAAGTGCAATGGAAGATCACTCCTGGTTATGGATTAGAATACTAGGACACTGTAACCTTATAAACTTATGTAAACTCTCTATGAAGAAACTAGTTAAGGATCTACTGGAACTTAGATTTGATTCTTCTAAAGTGTGTGATCCGTGTCAATATGGCAAGCAACATCAATCTAGTTTTAAAACAATCTGTGAAGTATCAACAACTGATGCATTACAGTTAGTGTACATGGATCTTTTTGGTCCAACACAAACTGGAAGTATTGGAGGCAAATACTATGTATTTGTTCTAGTTGATGATTACACTAGATTTACTTGGGTCTATTTCCTAGCAAAGAAGTATGACATTTTTTCTTATTTCAAATGTTTTAGAGCCCAAGTTAAAAATGATAAAAACCTTCCATTGAAAACTATTCATAGTGATCATGGAGGAGAATTTCAAAATTCTGATTTTGAAACTTTTTGTAGTAGAAAAGTTATTACTCACAAATTTCCAGCACCTAGAACTTCTCAACAGAATGGTGTAGTTGAAAGAATAAATATAATTCTTCAAGAGATAAATAGAACCATGTTGAGTTAATATTCTATAGCTAGACATTTCTGGGCTGAAGCTGTAAGTACTGCTTGTTATACTATAAATCGAGTTTTGATTAGACCTTTTCTTAATAAAACACCTTATGAGTTATGGAATAGTAGAAAACCAAGACTTTCCTACTTCAAGGTTTTTGGTTGCAAAGTATTCATTCTGAATACTAAAGATAATCTACATAAATACACACCAAAATCTAATAACGGAATTTTCTTAGGTTATTCCACAACATCTAAGGCTTATAGTGTTTTCAATAAAAGGGGGAGAAGGAAAAGATCCTTAAGGAAAAAGCACTATAACAAAAGTGAAGAAGGAAACAGAACCTTAACAAAGAGTTTATCTAAGTGGGAGTATTCACTAAAGAAGAGTTTTCTTATTCTTAAGGAAATATCATTCCGAAAATCCAGAATATGACCCTTAGAGTGTCAAAGCCTAGGGGGGAGTTAGTCGTATTTATCAACATCCATAAGAAAAGGGAGATAAGCCTTAATGTGTTCATTTTATTCTTAGAATTTGTTTTTTGTAAGGATGTTTGTGCATTCCAAAAAGGTGGAGATTATTGATTCAATAAGTTTTTCCTTATGACTTTTCAATTCATTCTTGTTTTGAAAATCACAAACACCTTATCTTTAAGAAAATCACTTTTATAAAGAAAGTTTCTTTTATAAGGATAGTTACTTTTATAAGGAAAATCGCTTTTGTAAGAAAAAGTATCCTTATCATATTTTCATCCATATATTTCATAAGTACAAGATTCGGATTCATTTGTAGATTCTCATAATTGTTCAAAACTTTGATGTGAAGAATTCTATTTTAGGTTCTGAATTCTAGATGAGAACTGTAATGAAGTTTCACTCTGAATTTCAAATAAGAACTGTAATGAAGGTCCATTATGAATTCTGGATACGAACTCTGATAAAGTTATACTTCGAATGCTGGATATGAATTTTCATTACTAATTCTAATGAGGAATTCTTATTACGAATTATGATGACGAATTCTCAGTACGAATTCTGATAATGAATTCTCAGTATGAATTCTGATGTCGAATTCTCATTACGAATTCTGATGACGAATTTTAATTACGAATTCTGATGACAAATTCTCCTTCTGAATTCGAATTATGAATTCACCTATTAAACAGAATATGATCATCTTTACTTTATACACTCCGAATTTATTTAGACTCTGAATTTTTTTTACACTCCGAACCTTCACTCTTAACTTTTGTGTTAAACTTAAAACGATGTCGTACATTCTGTTACAGTTGTTTTGTTATAAAAATGATGTCGTCTATTCTGTTATAAACTAACCGTTGGTTAAGTGACACATGTATAGGTCCCTCTGAATTTTAAGGAAGATATGACCGTTGGAGGAGGGAGCCAACCATACCTATAAATAAGAGCTCATTTGAAAGAGCTCATAATGACTTCTTTGACATTGTTCACACATGATGTTGAAGTGATTTCTAGAGAGAGAGGCTCTTATTAATTCTCAAAGATTCGTGCGACTCCGAATGTTGGTGATTACATTCGAGGACTTCCGGGGATAGGAAGAAAGTGGTACTGACTACCTTGAAGTTCAAGGTCTTCCTTGCTATGGAAGACAGAGGTTGCCGACTACCTTGAAGTTGAGGGCTTGCGGGGATAGCAAGACAGAGATTCCGATATTCATATCGAGGGCTTACCCTGGTGTGGGTAAGACAGACTTGCTTGAATGTATAAATCAAGGAACCTTTATACAAGGCTGTCGGATACCCTTCTCTTTGGGTTAAAATATTTATATCTTGTTACTTGTAGTTTCACTAATTGTTTGTTTCCACAGTATTTTGTATTGTAAGGAATGTATAACTTTCTTATACTTCCATACTTGTACTCTGATTCATTTAGATTCTATACGCTTTTAGGTATAATCTAATATTGTAATATTTAGTTGAGTTTCAACCTCCGAAACCATATTTCTGGAACCTACTTTCGGAGTCTCTTTCCAGTTTTAAGCAAGTACATATAACATGATGTTTATAACTTCATTCTTTATTCCAATTTTTTATTGGTATTAGAGGTGTTGTGAATTTACGTAGTTTAACATTGTTAAACTTAGCTCTTTCCTTTGTTTAAGGAAATTTTTAAAGTATAAAAATCACCCTCTCTTGTATATTGAGCATCTACATCATTATTTTGATCCTACAGCCAAGGCATTGCTGCCAAGAACATCTTTGTGGACAAAGTCTCTTTCTGAATCGAGTTCACTCCTCGTTCCAGTCCTGTAACACTAAACCGTATTAACTTACCGTTCCATCCATGTCTATCTCATGAGATATAAATCTTTAACCAATGAATTTGAGGGAGATATAGGTCCCACCCATTTCATAAGGAAATCATTCTTACTTGTTCCACAACATGAAAAAAAATCATTCATCATTACCCAAAGTATAAAATGGGTTTCACAAACATCATCCCATCATAACATAATCCATAAAAAACAAATGGATATCATTTCATCATAAAAAAAGTGAAACCATGTAAATCATAGAGACATTATACTTGAAATATAAACATATTAAATAATTTCATCTTATATGGAAAATGGTTTTGATAAAACACATGAAATGAATTCTTCATGAAAATAACTTTTCTTCTTCAAAATCAATTTATTTTTGGAAAATGACATGAAATTTTAAAAGAAAAGGATTTTTTTTTGAAAATAATCATGAAATTATGTAGAGGAAAAGTCATTGAAATAAGTCGTTATGAAACTATAAAAATCCATTCACGCCGTATATGTTTAAAAAAATTCTTCTCGTACTTTTTCCAGAAATGTCAAAAAGTACCTTGTATAGTAAACAAAAGAAATATTCCTTACATACCATGTATTCAAATTCAAAAATGGGTAAAAGGAAATTAATAACACATGAAACCATTTTTAGAAAACAGGAACTTGGATGATGAATATAACCCTAATAAATACTTATGAATAACAATCTCGGATAAAAATGTGATTGGAAAAGTTATCCCTTACCTTAGGTCCGATATTCTTTATACATATCCGACCCTCATATATAATGATTTAAATAATTTCATTGACTTATTAAAGAATCATATTTATTGTTATGATATCATATATGGGTCACTTATAACTTTATATTACCGGTTCTTTTGTAAATTCCATGTTAAAGCAACGTTTTGGGTAAAATCATTTTATTTATCGTACGTGTTTGGACTTATTGTTAATGATATTATTATTAATTATATAATGATTTAATTACTTCTAGAATGTAAATAATGATTTATATATCATATATATTCATTATATATATATATATAATAGATAGATAAATTAAATTAAATACATTGTTCACGGAGACGGTAGGCCGTACATACGCATGAACGCTGGTTTCTTTTCCTTATTGACTTCAATGGAAGTATGTAGATGACATATATATATAAATATACATAAAACCAGTAGCTTTATCATGTCATATATTTCATTATTATTCATTATATATAATTTAAAATCATTCTTGAGTGGTTAACCTAGAGAATGAATCTCGTCGTGTCATGGAGACAGTAATCCGTACATACGCACGAGCGATGATATCGTTCCCATAATTATTGAATTTAATTGAATTGGAGTGGATGAAGTAATATATCAGAATCATTATTATGTTATAATAATCATATATAGTTATTCTTTACACCATTATACCCATCCAAGTAAGGTGGTGGTTGAAAAACTGATTACACCACGGTGTGGAGTCGGTATTCCGTACGTACGCACGCGCGGTGATTTCATTTTCTGTACGATGGACAGAAGGTGAAATAGGGTTATTAAATATTCATAATAACATATCATTATATAATTAATACTGATTTTATTACTTTATAATGAAACAACTAAATAAGAGGAAGTAGAAGAATAAAGAAACTTGAAAGAGCCGGTAGAAGAGATTACGTCTTCCTCGACGCACCTCCTTTAAACTTCTTATTAAGGCAATAGAGTTGGTCTTTTGAGAAATCCAAAACCTCTATGATATAACTAGGGAGGTTGAGAAGAGGAATTGGAAGTTTTTGGACGATCTTCATGGCTAAAAAGGGTGTGGAGAGAAGAGGGAAGGGGTGCCCTTTTTATAAGGGAGGAGAGGGGCACCTTTGGAAAACTTAAAATATTATTTTATAATAAAGTCCTATTCAGTTTATAATAGCTCAAAATTGATTTATTTAGAATCTAATGTGGTGATGGGTAGAAATACCCTGAACCAATAGGTTTTAGACATGTTTAAGTTCCTATTTTAACCTTATCATTTAGATTTAACTCTATGTAAAATAATTTAACTTTTATCGTGTCTTCTTGTTTACTTACACTATATGGTTAATAAACATACTATAACAAGCCAAAAGAACCCCATGTGGCTCATTATTCATATATATATCCTTATATAAGTCATTTTACCCAAAATTATATTTTTAGGAATAAAATAATAATTAATAATATAATATTTATTTTAAAAACTATTTTATGTTAATTTTAAAACTATTTGGTAATTGATTTTTGTAAAAATTATAACAACTGTATTAGTTCAAAAAAAGTTACGTAAATCAATACTAACATGTCATAGTAACCTATAAAATTGGTGGAATTTATTAAAAGGTTCAAATTACATTTATTTGGGTATTTATAACTTTAATTCTGTTAATATTTCGTTAATAATGCAATTATTGTATCATCATTGTGTCATAAATAAATTAAAATATTTAATGTCTAAAAATTATAAACAAAATACCATTATTTAGGAAATATTTTTATCTTTCTAATGAATATTTATAGTAGAATTTATCTTATGTATAACTCTATATTAAAAATGTTTAGTTATTAAACATTGATTTTAACTATTATAACTCTTCTTTAAATAAAATAATAATAAGTGTCCTAATCTAATCCAAGTGGACCTAAAGGGTAATATTTTATTCCTAATGTTTTTTTGGTCGAATTACATTTATCCAATAGAATTAGGACATGTGTTAGGGTAATAATAATATCATTTTTACCCTTAATTACTCTATTTACTTTTAACCATGGTAAATAAAAGCAAAAAAGTTACTATTTACCAAAAATTATTTTTATCTTACTGAACCACATTTTACTCTTTGATATTAACCATGTGTCTCAGATTTTTGAAATTCAACTCAGAGAAGCGGTAATATTATGTTTTATGTAAATTTTCAAATTCTCCTAGAAGGTGGGTAAAAGACGGTGAAAAGTTCTATAAAATTTTTATATATATAAAATTATTATAAAATGACTCAAATGAATTAAATTGAAATTATATATTTATTATGTATCAATTTTGACCGAAAATAAATTTAAATAAAATAAATAATTATTTAAATAAAAATTTGGTTTTTAAATAGTAACCCATTGTTTTCTCTATTCATAAAAATTTGAATGTTTTCAGAAAGATAACAAAAATTCACCCTAGGATAATTTTGATATTCCAAATACAAAAATGAAGTCCATTTTTAAAGATAAAATTTATTAAATTTCAAAAACTAGGGATTACTATTCATAACAGCTAGTTTATATAATATTTTAATAACATATCGTTGTTTAGTGAAACTCGATATTGCGCACAACACACGCTATCGTGGAAGGTCGCGATTGCGTTTAATAAAAGCCAAGTTAGTGTTGTGTGTAGTGCAAGATTCATTTATTGTTGTGTATAATAGAATCCAACCATATTTCATTTATACATTGAATATATATATATATATATACACTCAATGTTGTATAAAATAACTTCTATGAACCGAACATGAAATTGTGTGTAACACGATCCAAGATTAGTGTTGTGTATACTGCAAGCTAATATGGTGTTGCGTATAGTGCAAGAAAAGCTAATACGGTGTTGCGTATAGTGCAAGATTATCTCGGTGTAGCATACAACAGATGATATGAAAGAAATTAAAAAATATATATCTTATAAAATCACTGGGTGTTACATTCTACCCCCCTTAAAATGAATTTCTCCCTCGAAATTCATCAGGGTTATTAATTGTTTACTACTTGAATGTTTCTTTAATAGAAACCCACATCGTAAAAAAGAATACTAATGCTTAATTTTAAAAACTAATGTATGAAATGTAAAGATTAGCCAAGTTAACTTATCCCTGGGTTTCCATATAGGAGAACATAGGTGAAAATATGGAAATGAAAGAGAAATCTGACTGTCAAGTGCTGATGGAGAGTGGTAGAGAACATGGCTATGAAAAAGCCAACAATAACAAAGCCATAAGTTTGTGATGATCTAAGGTACCATCTAATTCATCAGATATGAGTGTACTAGAACAACATTTTTGGTTTCCAAGATCATTTCCCTAATGTTGATGAACTTTTACATAAGGAGAAATACTTACTTGATTTCAGTGTAATATCATCTTTGGCCATTTCATGAACAATTTCCACTTCATCTCTATTTAAAGAAATGAAGCTGAATTTGTCATTCATGAAGTTTTAGCAGATCATGCGATAGAATGATAAGTCATCCCATCTGTTTCTATCACAAAAAGGTTAGCATAAGTTATTAAATATACAAAAGTCCATATATGGTGAGATTAATCATATATGATTCCAACAATGGACTTATACTTCATCTATCATACCGCTTAATAAAATAAAACAAGTTTCTACTAACCAAGGACTTCCTATAGGCTAGTGGTAGGCCATAAAGGCCTGTCGCACTTTGGTTGTGGGTTCGATTCCCGCATCCTTGTCCGATGAGACGGGTTTTCACCCATCTTGTAGGATGTTCCTTTTTCTAAAACTAAATTATTATAACAATCCTGCAATAATATTGAAAAAAGTTCTTGCCATAAACAATAATATCTTATTTCTAACTTAATTCATTCCAATCTTTAGGCTCATCCAAAATACTTCGGTCTAAGTTCATAGTATAAAGAAAATTATTACATGAAAGGTCAAATAAAAAGCATGTGAATACCATCATTTATCCCCTATATATCATAAGATATATCTTGTTGGTCACATTCCAAACATGTGAATACCTTAATCACGTATTAACATCGAACCGTAGTGAAAACATGAGTTTGGTTAGAAGTTAATTCTTTCCTCATACCAAAATCCCAAAATTTCTATACACTCAAACCATGATATCAGTTTATCCTAATATCATTCATGAGATCATTAATACTATCAAACATCTCCTAATCTCCTTATCCTTTCATTATGCACATATCATCTACCCTCAAAAAATATTTGAATAACCTTTCATGGTTACCGGTACCATTCATCATATACTTTCAAAAACTCAAGCAAAGAAAATAGTGTAACAAACCTTATATTTTTCTTTATTCAACAGTACCATACATTATAAACATAAAATAATTCCACTACCTTCTCAAACCACTGACTGAGCTTCATCATTTCCTTCATCTCTTATATCATTTGTAGTCTCTTCATCATCATCCACATAAATACTACCCATATGACTGTGTTGATTCTCTTCATGAGATTTTCCCTTAGGGCATTGGTTTGCATAATGCCCGTACATTCCACATTTAAAACATTTAACTGTTGTTGATTTCTTAGAAATACCATTATCCTTGTCCACGGTGTTAACTGAATATTTTCCTTTACAATTACAGGATTTGTGTCCTTCTTTTCCACACCCAAAGCATCTTTTGGTTCCTTTGAAACATTTTCCTTGATGCCTCTTCCCACATGATTTACATGAGGTAAAATTAACTTTCTTTCCTCTATAATCATCATGAAACTCTATCTTCCTCTTATTAGCCGAGTCAGGAAACTTACCAAAGTAGAAATTATTGATCATATTATGAGATTTCTGATTAGGCATAATAATGATTTTTGGTCATCCAAATCCAGTGTCATTTCGTTTATCACGAAGAATATCATTCCATTGTCCATCATATTCTCCATTAACATGAATCCTCATGTTTCGTGCCATTTCGTAAAACCAAAAAAGAATAGTGTGAGAGGTGAAAATAATAATCAAGGGGGATTACCTTCAATATCTAACATCTTAGGTTTAATTATAACATCATTACCGTAATTCTAGGACTATAACCTATAATTTTACTTAACCTTAGGGACATACATAGACATACCTTAGAAATATCTCTAGGGATCTCACTAAAGTTTTCGTATTCTAGTTTCCAAAGGTTAACTAAACCTTTCCTCTAATACCAACTGTAGAGACCCAAAGCATGACGTACATGGAAATTTCATTACTTTTTCAAAATACTTAATACATAACAAAAACCAACACTCAAGGATCATAATAGTTTAGTGTATTTTAAAACTCGTAACAAAATCTTCTAATCATTGTGAAAAATCTTCAACATCTCCCATAAAGATCTCCCCCTTTGGTTTTCTTACCTAACACTTTTCTTTATATCCCAGGGAAAAGAAAAAATATAAAGGGTGAGCTCAAATTTTCAGTAAGGGTAAGCATGGAGAGAATAAAACAAACCATATACATTTGAACTTAAAAACATGAACAAACTGTTTAAACATCAAAATCTTGATAATGACATAAAACATAGCAGTACATAAGGCATAGATATATAAATAATGATACAATAGAATTGGAATAAAATATGTAATTGTGGAAACCATTAAGAACATGATATAATTTCCATAGTAGCCAAGGCATTTCTACCAATACCAATTTAGTAGAGAAAGTCCCTTTCTGAATCTAGTTCACTCCTCATTCTAGTCCTATAACACTGAACTAGATTAACTTACCGTTCGAGCCATGTCTATCTCATGAGATATAAATATTTACCCAATTTATTGGAGGGAGATATAGGTCCCACCCATCTCATAATGAAACCATTCTTACTTGTTTCACAACATGAACATAAATCATTCATCATTACCCAAAGTATAAAATTGGTTTCATATACATCATCCCATCATAAAATAATCCATATAAAACAAATGGATATCATTTCATCATAAAAAATTGAAACCATGTAAATCATTGAGAAATTATACTTGAAATATAAACATATTAAATAATATCATCTTATATGGAAAATGGTTTTGATAAAACACTTGAAATAAATTCTTGATGAAAATATCCTTTCTTCTTCAAAAAAATATTTTTTCTCAAAATTCCATGAAATTTTTAAAGAAAATGATTTTTTGGAAATAATCATGAAATTTTGTAGAGGAAGCTTCATTGAAATAAGTTGTTATGAAACCGTAAAAATCCATTCACGCCACATAAGTTAAAAAAACATTCTTCTCGTACTTTTGTCGGAAAAGTCAAAAAGTACATTGTATGGTAAACAAAAAAAATATTCCTTACATACCATGTAGTAAAAGTAAAAAATGGGTAAAATGAAAATTAATCATACATGAAAACAATTTTAGAAAATAGGGACATGGATCATAAATATAACCCTAGTAAATACTTACGAACAAACAATCTCGAATAAAAACAAGATTGGAAAAGATATCCCTTACCTTAGGCCCATTATGATTCGTACGTATCCAATCCTCCTATATAATGATTTAAATAATGTCATTGACTTATTATAGAATCATATTCATTGTTATTATATCATATATGGTTCACTTATGACTTTATTTTACCTGTTCTTTTGTAAATTCAATGTTAAAGCAACGTTTTTTGTAAAATTATTTTATTTATCGTACGTGTTTCGACTTATTATTCATGATATTATTATTAATTATATCATGATTTAATTACTTCCATAATTTAAATCCTGATTTATATATCATATATATTCAGTATATATATATATAATAGATAGATAAATGAAATGAAATACACCGTTCATGGAGACGGTAGGCCGTACGTACGCATGAACGCTGTTTTCTTTTCCTTATAAACATGAATGGAAGTATGTAGATGAAATATATATATAAATATACATAAACCCAATATCTTTATCATGTCATATATTTCATTATTATTCATTATATACATTTTATAATCATTCTTTAGTGGTTAACATGGAGAATGAATCTCATTGCGTCGTGGAGACGGTAATCCGTACGTACGCATGAGTGATGATATCGTTCCCATAATTATTGAATTGAATTGAATTGGAGTAGGTTATATAATATATCAGAATAAATATGATGTTATAATAATCATATATAGTTTTTCTTTACACCATTATACCCATCCAAGTAAGGTGGTGGTGGAAAAACTGATTACACCACGGCGTGGAGACGGTATTCCATACGTACGCACGCGCGGTGATTTCATTTTCCGTATGATGGATAGAAAATTAAATATGGTTGTTTCATATTTATAATAAAATATAAGTATATAAGTAATACTGATGTTATTACTTTATAATGAAACAACTAAAGAAGAGGAAGTAGAAGAATAAAGAAACTTGAAAGAGTCGGTAGAAGAGATTACCTCTTCCTCGACGCACCTCCTTTAAAATTCTTATTAGGGCAATAGTGTTGGTATTTTTAGAAGACCAAAACCTCTATGATATAACTAGATATTTTTATAAGAGGAATTGGTAGGTTTGTTCTGAGATTCAAGGCTCAAAAGGGTGTGAAGAGAAGAGGGGAGGAGTGACCTTTTTATAAGGGAGGAGAGGGGGACCTTTGGAAAACTTAAAATATTATTTTATAATAAAGTCATATTCAGATTATAATAGCTCCAAATTGATTTATTTAGAATCTAAAGCGAGAATGGGTCAAAATACCCTCAAAAAATAGGTTTTATCCAAGTTTAGCTTCCAATTTTAATCTTATCATTTTGATTTAACTCTAAGTTAAATAATTTAACTTTTACCGTGTCTTCTTGTTTTCTTACACTATATGGTTAATAAAATTACTATAACAAGCCAAACGAACCTCAAGTCATTCATTATTAATATATATATCTTTATCTATGTCATTTGGCCAAACCATAAATTTATAGGAATAAAATAATAATTAATAATATAATATTTTTTCAAAAACTATTTTATGTCAATTTTGACACTATTTGGTAATTTATTTTTTTGAAAATAATAAAATCATTATTAGTTAAAAAAAAGTTACATAAATCAATACTAACATGTCATATTATCCTAGAAAATTATTGTAATTCATAAAAAGTCTCAAATTACATTTATTTGGGTATTTATAACATCAATTATGTTAATATTTTGTTAAAAAGGTAATTACGACATCATCATTGTGTCATAAATAAATTAAATTAATTAATGTCTAAAAATTATAAATAAAATACCATTATGTAGGATAGATCTTTATCTTTCTAATGAGAATTTATAGTCTAATATATCTTATGTATAACCCTATATTAATTTTTTTTAGTTATTAAACATTGATTTTCACTATTTTAACTCTTCTTCAAATAAAATAATAATAAGTATCCTAATCTAATCCAAGTGGACCTAAAGGGTCATATTTTATTCCTAAGGTTATTTTTAATTTAATTAAACTTATCCAATTGAATTAGGACATGTGTTAGGGTAATAATATTATTATTTTAACCGTTAATTACCCTATTTACTTTTAACCATGGTAAATAAAAGTAAAAAGTTAGTATTCACCAAAAATTATTTTTATCTAATTGAACCACATTTTACTCCTTGAAATTAACTGTGTGTCGTCGATTTTCTAAATTCCACTCACAGAAGCGGTAAAATTCTGTTTTATTTAAATTTTCAAATTCTCTTAGGAGGTGGGTAAAAGATGGTGAAAAGTTATATAAAATGTTTATATATCTAAAATTATTATAAAATTACTCAAATGAATTACATTGAACTTATATAAGTATTATGTATCAATTTTGACCAAAAATAAATTTAAATATACTAAATAATTATTTAAATAAATAGTCTGTTTTTAAATAGTAACCTAGTGTTTTCACTATTCATCAATATTTGAAAGTTTTCAGAAAAATACCAAAAATTCACCCAAGGATAATTTTGATATTTATAATCCAAAAATGAAGTCCATTTTGAAAGATAAAATTTATTATATTTCAAAAAATGGGTATTACTATTAATAACGGCTAGTTTATATAATATTTTAATAAGATATCGTTGTTTAGTAGAACTCGATATTGCCTACAACACACGCTATCGTGGAAGGTCGTGATTGCGGGTAATGAAAGCCAAGTCAGTGTTGCGGGTAGTTTAAGATTTATTTGTTGTTGCATATAATATAATCCAACCATATTTCATTTATAAATTGAATATTTATATATACACTCAATGTTGCATAAAATAACTTCTATCAAACAATATTGAAATTTTGTGTGACATGATCTAAGATTAGTGTTGTGTATACTGCAAGCTAATACGGTGTTGCGTACAGCAGAAGATAATCTTGGTGGAGCGTACAACAGAAGATATGAATGAAATTAAAAAGAATACATCTTAGAAAATCTCGGGGTGTTACAATGCACCTTTTATGAAATTATCATTAAGTCTTTGATGCCTCTTATTTCTCTCACTGAACATGACTCACGTGGGCATAGAGTAAGCATTGACCATGGCATCCTCTTTTCCTCCTAGAGTGTATTCCCCGACACCCCCATTCTGAAAAATGTGTACTTTGATCCTTACCAAGGAAAGATACGTAGGATGCCACCCTGAGGTTCAATCCCAACAACCATTGGTCTTGACAACTTCAGGTCGGTTCACCAACACCCTTTCTGAAGTATGTGGAAATTTATCTTTTCCAAGTAAAGGTACATAAGAAGACTCCTTGAGGTTCAATCCCAACAACCATTGGTCCTGACCACTTTATTTCGGTTCCCCAACACCCCTTAAGAACTACGTGGACTTTGATCCTTTCAAGGAAAGGTATGTAAGAAACCTCCCTGAGGATCAAGTCCAAAAACCATTTCTATCGACCACTTCATGTAGTTCCACGAACTCCACTTCCGAACTATGTGGACATAGATCTTTACCAAGGCAAGGTACGTAAGAAGCCTCCATGAGGTTCAAGGCCAATAACCATTGGTCCTGAAAAATTCATGACAGTTCACCAATACCCCATCTGAAATATGGGGACTTTGATCCTTTCCAAGGTAAGGTACGTAGGAAGACTTTATACGGTTCAAGCCAAAAAAACCCATCAGTCCCAACCACTTCACGTCAGTACACCCTTGTCTCGTATGACATTAACCGGTGCACCCCTTTTTTCCAACATGACACTAAACTATCCCCCAATCGATGGTAAGCCATTGTGTCTCCCGGTTGATGGTAATATGCTGTGTCCCCCAATCGATGGTATGTTTTTGTACCCCAAATGACGGTAAGTCTTCGTCAGCCCCACAAGAAGGTAAGACACTATATGATGAACTATGTGGGTTTTGATCCCTGTATCCTAGATAGGGTAGGTAGTAAGCCCCTCAAAGGATCAACCACAAACACTGGTAGACATTGGTGTCACCCCGTATTGCGATCCACATCTCCGGTCCATCCTAGTGACATCAGAACAAACTAGGGATGCTAACCATGAATAATCCCAAACATGTCGTTGGGTTGTTGTCCTCTGCACTCACCCTGATTCTATACCTCCCATCATGAACTACATGGACTTTTATCCTTGCCAATGGAAGGTATGTAGGAAGCCTCATTGAGGTTCAAGACCATCGCCCATGTCTCATCCTGGTCATTCCCTCAAGACTATGTTTCCTGATAAGATCATTCCCCAACCCGAAGGTTCTACATCCCCCAGGTCACATCCATATGGGTTGCATCCTCAGCTACCCCATCATCCCACCAAACTACACGAACATTGATTCCCTTACACGTGGATATGTAAAAATCCTCTCAAAGTTCCAAGCCCAACACTACTGTCACCTTCACGATGATTCCATCTCATTCACCCAACAATTTAGTCAACTCTCCATCATCCATCCTAATTCTTACTCAGGCCACCACATTCCGGTGAGATTATCCCATTTGCCTCTTCACCGCCCTTAATAGTAATCGGGTACCTAACCACGCGTTAGCCCCAACATCATTGTTCCCTCCAGGGGTATCACCCATCTAATCCTTTCCTGTTAGTTTTCCAATCGTTTTGATATATATCCACTAGAAGTTAAAACTATGAAATATTCTATGTTAAATATGGGAAGATGAGGAAATCCTCAGAGACATGCCTGCGACATATGATAATCCATATTTGACGTGGGATTCCTCGGGCTTACTCTTTGTCGAGAAGCCCTATCATAAGGGAAAGAAACCATAAATCTCAATTGTTCCAGATTCTAAGCACACGAGTGATGTCCATCGTGACAACTCCCTTGACCGAAGGATGTTTCCCTGACTGACCCCTTGGAATGTACTGACAGAAGAAGTATGATTAATCAACATCTCTGAAGATAGGGCACTAAGATGACTTTCATGAACAATATCTAAAGTCTATTAGGGAGACCCAGACTATGTAATGGCCTTCGAGGAGGAAGCCACTAAATGAGGAACTGACATCCCATCATCCTGTTTTGATCAAGCAAAAAAGGTCCCTGAACAAGCGACAGATGTTGCCGTCATTTTGAAAGATGGAATGTGGGGAAACATTCAGTGTTTCCTCCACAAACGGATCCACTCACCAGATAAGGCATTGAAAAAAATATTAAAATTAATATATTTTAATCACCTATAGTTATTAATTACATTTATAAATTAATAAAACCAACTTTATATTATTTGGTACATGAAATAATTGAGAAAATTTTTCTTATGAAATATGGCATTATTTTACCCTTTGGTGAAATATTATTTTTCATCAAAAATAATTTTTTTTAAAAATGTTTTTAGTATTTTTAACCGTTAAAATGATTAATTATAGAAAATTTCCCCATTTTTACTGTTAAATTTTTTTGAATGGAATTGTCAAATCATTTTCAAACTGATACATGTTTGTAATTTATCAGAAATGTGAAAGGATTATTTTTATTATCGAGTATAATAGGAAAATAATTCCAGTATTAGGACCAATATATATTTAATATATTATTTTACATGTTTTAGGAGTTTATATTTAATAAAAATTATATTAAAAACGTTTTGGGAACTTTTTTTAAAATATTTTTAACTTGAAAGGATTATTTTCCTTAAAAAACATAAAATGAAATTTCTATAGTATTTTATTTTTCAAAGAAATCGAACCCTTTATTAAAATTATGAAACACTAATGATATATGATATATATTCCATCATTATCAATTACATGGATGGTTTATGATCTTTTTGACAGGGGATGTAAAATTTTATTTCCTTTCACAAAATTGTTTTGGATGGTTCAAGATTACATTTATTGATTGGAGGATATTTCAACATTTAATAGGCTTGTTTTTTAATACAAATTTATATTTAAATTTTGTTTCCCCCCATTCATATGCTGAATGAATTGGACTTAGTATGTGATTGGTGGGACCCTTTATAGCCCCTCGATACATTAGTAGGTCTCATGATAGAAATTAGATTGGGTTTTGGATATGGTCTTAACTATATATTTAGATGTTTGGAAAAAATCCTTGGTTGTATGTTTTATATGTATGAAATTATCCATTCCATCATTAGAAATCAATTAATTTATAATCCATATTATTATTTGATTAGTTTGAATATATAATGTTTAGTTTTCAATCACATAAGATTATTTTTAGGATATCATTAAATTGTCATTTATTCATGGTATATTATAAAACTGTTGTCATTTAAATGGAATGTTATTAAAATATTACCCATGCCATATTTATTACACTTAATTACCCATGATAGATTCTTCTGTACACATATCATTACTGAGAATATGAGCTCACCTATTGCTGATGTTTAATTTACTCCATGATACCAGGAAGTGTTTTGTTATTGATATATATGCATAAGCTAAGGGGAATAATGGATCTCACAAAGATATCCCATTTCTTATTTTATTACTAAAATTTAATGTGATGTTCATGTATGTATCCAGTTTACCAAGACTAATAATCTATTTGGTTTTTTTGGGATGTGATACCGTTTATCTAGTTATTATATAGTAATGAAAACACCAGCTACAAGTTACTAGAGTTTGGGTCACTACATGAATTCCATAGGTTGTGGTGTTCTAAAACATTAAACTTGGGGCCATAACACCTAGGATGATAATGAAACCTCTTATACACGTTCTAAACCTTGTTATATGTTTAGATATACCACATTAAGGCATCTTGACCCTTAGAAATCAATTTCTAATTTCTAATAAAAATTTGTGCTATAGAGTAATTGGAAAATAAAATTTCATCAAAAAATTTCAACTCATTAAAATGTGGAATCATAAAACATCCTAATCATAATGAATCTCTTCCTTGATAAGTCTTGGTCAGAATTAAAATAAATAACTACACATAAATGGGGGATGGACATCTTTTTAAATATCCATGTTTCAACTATAAATTCCTAGCACAATTCTAAAGATCCACAAAACAATATAATATGATTAACCTCTAAAACTCAAGACAATAGTCCTTGATACTTCTGAGGAATAAATAGAAAAATAAACCAAACTTTTCTAACAAGATAAATAACCACATAATTATCTCAACCAAAAAAATCTTATGGCAATCACCAAGAAGGTTCTTTATTTAAATTGAAAAATCAATGTAATGGTGATCCCAACTCTCAGACTACATAATGAATCATGCCCTTAGGACAAAAATGAATCTCTAGGCATGGATATCTGTCACATCCAATGATTTAACCCAAGAACAATAATAAATGTTCTAAATTATAATAAAATGGATGAAAAATAATCAAAGTTTCTTAACGAAGTCACCATAGATTTTCTTTTAAAAGCCTCAGGTGACCCTTGCACAAGACATATCTCATTACTATAGTGTTCCTACGGTGGTTACCCACTGGCTTACTAAAACCATTAAAGAGAACTCAATTTGAACCACATTCAGAATAATATTCTCTAAAACTGATGTATTTCACCGCTGATGCATCACAAAAACCCAATCTTGATGTCTTTATCCCAAAGCACATTTAGATCATTCTGACCAAGCTCACTAAAGATTGTAACCAACATCCTATGAAATTTTCTACTTGAACCATCTCCTATATATTTAAATACCCACCCAATAAGATTAACACCATTAAAATAACAATATAATACCCTTGGATAATCATAAGCTAATTCAGGATCTAAGTATTCACTCAAACTCTACACAATTATGTATTTGAACATGTACATAGAAATGTTTATGAAACCCAATAACATCCCCATTCTATTTAAAAAATAATACTAGAGATAAAAAAATTTAATCCAATGATCAATCTCACCCTCCCATAACCCTTTTCACTTGACTCTCACCCACTGGTGACCGACACACCACTCCCCACCTTAAGAGAAACATCATCATTGCATCACCATAGAAATTTCCTATCGAATACGGATCACACTCCATCCAATACATGACACAACCATAGGCATAGATGAAAACCACTAATCCCATATCAATATTGTTCACATTAAAGGGAAATAATTACCATACCCATGGGAATGAAATCCCTAATAGTCACTATGTTTCAACTCATAAAGGTGACACAACAAAAAAGTCATTCCATGGAAGACTCTACCATGAATCATGTTCCACAAACTTAATCAAAGATAGGTATCCCATTCTTTTAATAACTCGTACCACCACACCTCTCGTTATCATGTTTCAAGGTCCACCCTTCGGCACACCCTCTCCCAAAACATGATTTATTTATTATATAGCCCTCGTTATAGTGAACTTCCCTAAATTTTCATTGATCTCGGGGTCACCAAACCTACAAGAATTAAATTAAAAACCATAGATCCACATAACAAACACATACATTAATTGAAATTAAATTTTAAATAGTTACCTCATGATATTGGTGCAATCTAAACTCGCCTTATACAATTGGTCGATAAACGTAAACAACTCGACTCGTGCCCCCACAAGTGGGATATTACAATGGACCATATAAACGTGCTCCAAGAGACATCAGTCTCAACATACCCAGAAATCCCATGAAAATCCTATTTAAAAGTGGAATACAAACATGAAATAACATGATAATTTAAAAGAAAACATTGTTTATTATAATATACAACATAAATAACTGAGCTTTAATGAACCATAAAATATTATTATCTTACGACCATTATAATGTAGACATTGAATTAGAATGTATGAATAAAATTAACCATATTTTTAAATATATATAATGTTAATAGTCAATGATTTATTTTTGAAAAAATTATAGGAAATAAGAACTGAATTTCTAGTAAGGCTATTTTGTTTTCAGAATATGTTATCTAAAAAATGTTTTTTTTCATTTTTGGAAGAAATATTATTGATAATTTATTAATCTTTTAAAATTTATTTTGAAAAAAATAATACCATTTTAGAAACCACTATGTCAAAATTAAAATTGGGTGAAATAATTGAATTTTTGTTAAATGATTGATTTTACAATGAATAGTGAAAAATTAATATTTTTTAACGTACTAATATTTATTTTAAATAAATCTAGTAATTAATATCACATTATATATTGAAATTTTTCTCAAAGTGAAATATGATATTTTGGGTTTAAATTAATCTAATTATTTTTATATGAATAATAAATATTCAACATTTTTATATAAGTTAAATTTTTTGCATGAAAAATTATATTTCTACAAACTATTTTTATTGAATATTAATAATTTATATTAAAATAAATTTTTAAAAACTCTAGAGGTTAAATCTTGTGAATCTTATAACATATATGGAATTATAAGGTTTAAATTTAGAAAATTGGATCATTTTTATTTTCATTATTTATTTATAGTAACAATGGTAAATATTTATCACCTCGATAAGGGTAAAATGGGTAAAACATGATTAAAACCATGTGGAAATATCTATAAATAAACTAGTCACATTATATTATTTCGTTTTTTGGAATAAATTCGGCCATAAATATCCCAAAAAAATAGAGAGAATCTTGGTGCCATTTTTCCTTGATAAGAAAATGTATAATATTTTAATATAGAAATATAAAAAATGTCACTATATTGAATTAAATATATCTAAAATTTTTATGTAAGGATAAAAAGTGGATATGTTATGTTCTAATTTTTTATTTTAAATATTAATTAATTTTTTATCATGTAATTTTATTTTTAATTCTTAGTGTTGAAATAATTAACATAAACACATAAAAAACAAAAAAAATTGTTAAATAAATTGCGAAATAATTTAAATGTATTTAAAAATAATAAAATAATATATTCTAGGTGACTTATGGTGCCCCAATAATTTTATATAATAGTTTAAAAAGTAATTATTTTTATAGTTTTATAATCTAATTAAATTTCTATCGTCATGACAATAAATTTTAGTAAATGAATAATGTCAAAAATGAAATTACTGATATTCTTTTTTAAATAATATTTTACTAAATTATTTAAAAAAAATATTGTTAGAGGAAAATTAGTATGATAAATGGTATAAAATTTCACCACATTTCAATTTATGTGATAATTGTTTACTTATAAGTAAAATTATAACCCTTTGAGTTTTAAAAAGTCATTATCGTAGTAAAGGTTAAAATCATTTAATGAAGGGTTTAAACTGAATGATTATGTTTAAAATAACCATAAAACCTATATAAATTATATTTTATGGATTATATGTGGAAATTATTATTTGTTTATTTTAATCTCTATCAATTTTGTTTAATCTATTTAAAGAACAACTATTATATTTTATTTTTAATGAAATTTCGATTGTGTGGTCTCCACCACATAAAAAATGAAACCCCTCCTCTAACTTATTTACACCACTTTTGGAATTATAGATCGACCAAATCCTCTCCAATTATCTTTTAAAATCACATTTATTTCATTAATAGGTAATGATCTACTTCGAAGGCCATTCCAAGGGTCGATAAAAAACATCTAAAAGATACTAATTGAAAAAGAGGTAATCTTCCTCCCATACCTCATTTAATTTACTTCATATTCTACCTATTATAAATTTTTTTATTCATCATGAAAAATAAATTCAATATCATAAATATATTTAAATGTAATAATTATTCTGGAACTACCATTAGCTACCCTCTTTTATAAAAAATGGAATGTGAAAACATCTCTTGTGCATACATGTGGACTGCCACCTCCATGTTGCGATACAATTTATTTTCTATATAGATCATAAATGGATAGTTATTATTATGGTTTTATTGTTAATATATGATATTTATAATACTATTATTCTTATTTTGATATAATATCATAGATTTCTTCTTATATTTCCATCAACTGTAAAAAGAAAACTTCACTCATGCGTACTTTTAGACTAGCACATTCATAAAGTGATGTCATTTATTTTTCATTTATACATTAAGTTGTTTGTAAAAATAATTGACTTAATTAGTATAAATAATATAATAACTATTTAAAAAGGTTATTTATTATTTAACATTATTTTTTTCTATTTATTAAAAAGAGGAAATAACTTTCATGCCTATGTTTGACTTATTCTCTCTATAAAAATCATAATTAATTTATTTAGTGTCCACATTTTATAGAGGATTATTAATCAGTATATAAAAAATATATGCTTTATTCATAACATAAATATCAATTTTATGATTATTAAACCATAAAAATAGTAGAATTATTGAATCTAAAATACATAAATTCTCTTAAAAATGAAATAGATAACACATAAAAATGATGAATTTAAAAATAAATTATTAATTAATGGGTGTTTAAATATTATAAGTGGATAATATATGATATTAATTATATTTACATGAATATAGAATATAATTATAATAAATTATATTTTAATTTATTTTAGTTTAGTGTTCTTTCAAAGGAAATCAATCATGATTTTAGAGATTTATTTTTCAATCACATTTTAATTAGGATTGTTATTCATGAATTTAAAATGAAGGAAATTATATATTAAATTTATAATAAAACCGATTATTTTTATCAAACAATAGTTTTTTTTAGAATACATGTTTTTCCTTTTTATATTCCTCACATTACGTACTCAACTGGTTGAAAGCATGTTTTTAAGGAAATAGGAAATTATTTTTATCTTCAATTGAAAATCCTTTTTCTTCAATACACATAGTTTTTAATAAAATTATCATTAGTGTTTTTAAAATGATCCCATGATTTTTAACATAATTTATACCAAATATTTCATTTTTATAAAATGGTATAAATTTAATGTTATAGTTATTTTCTAATTGATTTACTATTGAATTTTTATTGAATATGTGAAGAAAAATTTTGTTTTAACATATTAGGCATGAATAGTGTTCAATGAACTTAGGATCAATCTTTTATTTGAATATTAAAATAAATTTATAAATTTTTATTTTTAAATAAAATATTTTCTTTAATATTTTTAAATTTTTTAGTTTTTAAAAAAGTCTTTTATATTTTAAAATGATATTTTCATCAAGAAATATTTAAATGGAATTTTATTGAAATAATTCATCTATAATATCATCATAAGTTGTTTTTTCTTTACTAGGGATATTATCCAATTATTCCATATATATTATTTCACTATAAAATTTATGGTATTGATGGTGAAATATTGATGAAACCCATTTTCTTTTCCAACTGTTTATTTATAATGAATTTTTATGATATTATCAAATAAATATGAATTAATTAATTTTTATGTTATAGGTGGACCCAGAACAATATGTCCCATGAATGAATTAGGTAAATATCTATTTCATATGATATCAAAGGATATACACGAGGTTAACCTAAGTCCCAGAGATGGTACATTAGAGGTTATCCAATTCTTGAAATAGGGTACAAGGGAGTTTAACAAAATCATGAAGCTTGTATAAGGGTGGTTAACCAAAGACTAACATTCTATGAATTTATTTTTGGTTAACAATGACATAATATTACAATGGTTATGATTTTTCCACACTTTATGTCACACATTCATGAAATGATCTTATGAAAATGTTATTTTCACATAGATCAAGTTCTTTTATTTGTTCATAATTAATGTCTTATAATATCTATAATTTATATCATGACTCATGTTTATGAATAAGAATAGTTCAGTATGATTTTATAAGGTTAAGATCATGTTCTGATACCATTATACTCAAGTTAAATTGAAATGATCATTGATATGAGTATTATTTTCCCATAATTAGCATTAGAGATCACCCTTTATTAAAATTCATTTTCTCAATGATATAAATAAATTTTTCATATATGGATTGTCTTTGAAGGGTTAATGTCATGAGGAACTAAGTGGGTTATTATTTAGATATTTTATAAACTTGTTTTTTATATATCTAGGTTTCCAAATACACTATACCAATATAACTATTGTGTGGATTATAATGTTATGAAATGAATATTCATTTATAAATATGTAATATATCTGCATGACAACTATTTGTATATATATTTGGTATCATAGAAAGGTTTATTTATCTTTGGAAACTATGATTATAAAAATTTCTTGATAACCATTCAGATAATCCTATTTATAGGATACCATCATAAGATATGGAAATGAATGAAGTTTGTTTTTATTAGAAACAAGTCCCTGTATAGATAGTTTATGTGGAAATGGAATTGTAAGAGATTTATTTTGGGTAATAACCTTGAAAAGTGTTGGATGAGAACATATTAACCACAATTTTTGTTCTGGGTGTGTGTTCCCATATTATGCATTGGGATTGACACTCCCAAGGCTTATTTATAGGTTAAATAAAATTTTCTTTATGATCCATTATTGATTATTTCAAAAGATAATGACCAAATATGGATTGGGTTACACATAAGGTGTCTTATATTAAAATTAATGTTTCTTTATTTAGACATCATATTAATGAATTCTCATGTACAAGGGAAGAATCCCACAAACAAACTTCTTAAAGTAATGAGAGTATGTATTTTAGTGTGTTTAATATAAGGTCATTGAAAAAGTTATATTTCAACAAAAAATGAAAACATTTATGGAGGAAAATTAAGTTCCTCCTAAGATACCATTTATAGTTTAATTTATTATATTTAGTGTAATGTTGTAATTGTCCTATCCAATTCTCTAATCCAGTGGTTAATTTTTAGACTAATGAATGAATGCTTCCATTCCAACCATTAAAGTTAATGCATTTAGGGGTTTATATACTACTATTTGATAATTATATTATAAAAGTAATAGATCAACGATATTATAGATATAATAATCATGAATCATCTAAGTATTCATTCACAGTAGTGTTTAGTTATATATTTTAAAACCAATATTAAATAGTACTAATAACCAAGAAAATTTACTTTTTGGTAATTTGATAATGATTATTTTAGATAAATATATGATTTAATTTGATGAAGTAAATATGATATAATTGTTGACCTTGAAATTGGTATGTTATTTGATGAAAAAGTTATTTAGTTCATCTTCTATGTTTTTTATTACATTTTTTAATTTACAAAAATAGTCCTTGATTTTACTTAGGGAATAAGAATTGTTTTGTTTTTTGGAAAAATATAATTTTTCAAAAGGTTAAGTTAAAATTTATGAATAAAATCATGGATTTATAAGTTTATAGTTTATCATATGTTCAATTGAATTGATACCACCTATAAGGATTAAAGTGATGATAATTTGATATGATTTGAATATCTTATTTGGTTTTAGGAAGAATACTCTAATTAGTATTAAATCTAACTTTGGGATAGTATATGATTTTATGTTATGTTAATAATGGTATGATTTTTAGTGGGGTATAGATTATATTAATAGTTTAATAGTGATTCATTAAAAAGATTGTATATTTAGATAACTTTAGGGCCAATATAAGGATTATTTTTCTTGTAAGTATCTTAATTTGATTCATGATATTTTGGTTATGTTTACATCATTTAGGAATACATATTGATTCTTTAGGGTAATTAATTTTATTTTTAGATATTACTCATTGGGATGTGGTATATGTAATATTTAAGTTTATCATGTGTTATAAAATGATTTTTTGGTAGTAATGCAATTAAAATTTTTGGGAAGTATGATGAATGGCCTAATATCACCTTTAAAGTTAACATTTATTTTAATGATGAGGTTATTGAGGTTATTTGTGATGTAGAGTTATTTATAGAAATATTTAATTGGAACAATTGTGGAAATTTTAGAGTTAAATTTATTATTTCATTATATTATGGTTTATATAATTTTGATATTATATTTCCTTTTGGTAACCATTTAAGACATGGAAAATTCATATTGAGTACTCATTGTTTAGAAAAAAGATGAGATTGTGGTAAAAATTATTTAAGGTATGAAAATATACATATTAAGTATGTTTATTTACTTATATTTATTTCTATAATGTAAATTAATTCCTTAACTCTAGAAAAAAGGGTATTGAAATAATATTATTTCTATAACATTCACTCTCGATGATTCTATGTTATTTTTCATAACAAATTTAATTACGTGTTTGTGTTCATCAACATTCTTAAATTTATTCACTTTCTTTTGATCAATGTTATCTTTAAATATCATTCATTTCATGAAAATTTAATTTTTTTTTCCTAACCAATATTTTATCCTCCCACTAATGATCTATAAACTGAAAACTAAATTTTGTGAAATTCTAGAAGAACATTTTATTTCCCATTCACTCTATTTTAGAAGATATTTTATTAACTATAATTTTATGCTCTTTTTAATAATGGACATTTTGAAAATAAAAACATTAATTTTTTATAATACATTCAAATTGTGTCGAGGTAATTTATTATGGGGGGATGCAACAACACATTATTTTAAAATAACACTATGTTTGGTAGTATCAACAATAAGCAACACTAAAAATTAACGAAGCATGAAATATTATTATTTTATGAGTACTATAACATTGCCCTTTATTTTGAAGGTATTTATATAAGATAATGCATTATGAAATATATATAAATTTTATAGTCAATAAAAATTTATTGATTAATTATTATGATAAAAGAACAACATTTTTAGTAAGGCAATTTTTTCATTAAAACATATTATCTTCAAAAATGATTTTTAATTTATTTTTGGGAGTTAAATTTATAGTAATTATCTAGATAATACATAAAAAATCATTTGAAAATTATTATTATTATTGAAATGATAATTCCAAAATTAACTTAGGTTGATTTTTTTGATCTTTCTGAAATGATTAATTTTTCAATGAATAGTGAACAATGCCACTTTTTTAAAATATGATCATATATTTTCATTAAATCTCATAATTTGAATTACCAATTGTAAGTTGTATTTTTTCATAAAGTTAAATATGATATATTTTATTTATAATAATACAATAAGTTTCATTTTAATAAGAAATATTTATTATTTCAACAAAATATAAATTTCATTTTCCAAAAACATACTTTTATTATTATTATTATTTTTGTTGTGTTTTATGAATTTACATAAAAACATTTTTTTTCACTTATTGTTATTGAATATTGAAAAAAATACAATATTTTGAAATTGGGGGTTCAATTTTGTTTAATACTTCCATTTTATTTGACATTATTAGCAATAGTGAATTTGGTATATATTTGACACCCAGTAAGGGTAAAATGGGGAAACAAGGTTAAAACCAAGAGATAAGGTCTCAAAATACACCTTAAACAATCCTTTATTTCAACATGTGAAACAAAAATTTCTTTATGAAATATAGATTTTAATATATATTTATTTGGTTCCATTTTTCCTTGATAATGATATTTAAATAATTTTAGGTAAGGAAAATCCAAAATGTCATACTTGAATTTAGTATCATTAATTTTATTAAATAAAAATAAAAGGTGGGTATGTTTATTACTAAATTACTAATTGAAATATAATTTAATTTATTTTTTCCTGTTAATTTCTTTTTTATATTTATTGGTGATATAAATACCTAAAATACCTACATTGTTCCCATATAATGCTTTTGAATGTATTTGAAAAATCATTTCAATGTTCTAAAATACACCAAAAGTAATATTTTATGGGTGAGTTATAGTTACCCAAGAATGTTATAGATGAATATAACATATTTTTACTTGTGATAGTTTTATATTATAATGAATCCAATCTATTTTTTTTTCTATTTTCTAAAATCCACATAGGGGTTTAATGGTAACTGCACATTTCAAAATTTATATTTTTCATCATTGAGAATCAAAATTTAAAATTTAAAATATTCATCAACCAAAAATATGAAAAAAGAAACAATGTAATTATACTATTATCCCATTACCACAAAACCACCTTAGGCTATGATATTATTTTCCATAAGCGACATCCTATATTTTTATATTAAAAGAAATATTAAATGAATAGTGTCAAAAAAGAAATTAATTATATTTTATGTTAGATATTATTTTATTAAAATATTTAAAAATCAGTAAAATATTAAAATTAAAAATTAAAATTAAAATTGATCAGTAATACCACCAATTGTTTATTTATGAGATAATTTTTAACATATAATTAAAATTATTAACCCCTTTAGACTAAAAATATCATCAATACAATTAATGTTAAAAATAGGTAAAGAAGGGGGTAAAAAAATAATAAGGTCTAAAATAACTCCAACATATATCAACATTTAATTCGATCTTGGTATTTAGAACATATCTAATTTTTATTAAAATATATATCCATTTGGAAAAAAATTATTTGAGGATTAATTTATTATATTTTATTATTTTATGAAATTCTATATATTTTCTCTCCACTACATATAAAAGGGTATCCCACCTTTCTATTATTCAAACCACTTTGATAAAAATAGCTTGAATGAAAAATTTCCAATTCAATTAAAAAAATATCTGTTTAGAAAGTATAGAATATTTTATTCATAATATAATCTTTCAAGGGTCATTTATAAAATATCCAAAAGTGGATTACCCAATTAAAGTTAATCTTCTTACTCAAACAATTTGAAATTTATTTATTCTTATAACTCATATAAGTATGTGGTATGGATAATAAAATAAATACATTAGTATCCTAAATATACCGAAATGTTTTTATGATTATGGAACTAACATTATCAATGCTCTTTTATATTAAATGGGGAGTGAATGAATACATGTGGTCTACTTCCTCCATGTAGTGATATAATTAATTTTCCCTCACCATAATTTTGGGACATTTATTATGATGGGTTTAAATTTTATGTATGAATTTAATAATTTGATTATGATTATAGAATTATAATATCACATTTACCTTCTTACCTTCCAATTCATTGGGAAATTATACCTTCCCTTGTTCAAATGTGTGGACTACCATCATCAAGAAGTGATGTGATTCATTTCCTATTTTAACATTACATATTTTTAAATAAGGATGGATTAAAAAAAAAATTATATATGTTTTATAATTATGTTTTATAAAATTTGAGTTATAATATAATAAATATCTATATTTTCAAACACACTAATAGAATGGATCATAATGTATTTTTGAATATTGATATATTAAGATGTAATATCAATGAATGAAAATAATGGGATAATATATCATTTGTTCCATGGTATATTCCATGACTATCCCTCACTTGTTGTCATCATAGAACTTCAATTTCACATACTAGATTAATAAGTGTAAACCTCATCAACAAACCAATCCTCCACCATCTCCATCCCAGTGATAAGAATCCACATGTTTTCTGACCACATTGGTAATAACACACTCACTTGTTAATATAGCCACACAATTTCATAGTCCTCTGTATCAAAGATTGTCTCAATTCACAAGAACCGAGTTTATTTATTAGAAAAATAGTAATCTTCTTTCATATATCACAAAACACATGAAAAACTCATTCATCGGTCAAAACATGAGTGTAAAACTATGATCACTTACTGAAAATTCATCCATAAAACTGGGAAAACCACTATTGTAGGTATATCTCAATAAAGTTATGTATCGACCCTCTAGGGTATATTCCAAAACTATGGGAATATAGTTCTCCACCTATCAATACTAGTAATTGGTCATAATAAGGCCTCTATGTTCGACCACCTTAAAAAAATATAAAACTTCTAAAAGGGAGGTAATGATAACATTGAACAATGAGGGTTAAATACTATCATCTTGGGTTCAATTATATAATTTCTCAATTATAAGGAGTTGGGGAAAACACCATTTATGATGTAATAGGAAACCCATTTAATTGAAACCCATTGATATTTCATCAATATGGGAGAATTCATATTTTTTAAACATATAAGGCATGACCTGACAAGCCTCGAACTACCAGGATTTGATCCTCTTTAAGAATACTAACATAGGATTTCTCACAAAAGGGTTGTAATGTACCAGAGTATTAATATTATGAACATTCCATTATTGAGAGTTCATATTTGGTAATACCCCCATTATGTTCCAGTTTAAAATAAACAATTAGGTACATATTTCCATCAAATAAGAGATTTAAATAATAACCCTACAAAGGTTTCATAATGTAAAATATGATAGCATGAAATATGGGAAAACTCTATATAGGTAGTTAAAAACCAATAATTAAGCACACCTAAAATAAATACTAACATAAGGGGTTCATTAGAAGAAAATTAGCTACCCATGTCATCATTTTTCTCCCAACGGTTATTCTCAAAGTCACCACTTTTCCCTAGAGACCTATTATAGTTATTGATAAGAAACTAATACCCATTATGACCTATAACAGATTGATGATCCTCATTTGCAGATGTAACATTATCTGTATCTCCATCTCCGAGTCACCTCAGACCATATATCACATAGCATATAATATGTAACCGAAATATGGTAGTCCAAACAAGTAGAATTCCACCGAGAACCTATAATGGAAATCATCTTTTATGTTGTTGCTAATATATTAAACAATTTTCCTTTATCATCAAATATATCACACCCTGTCAAGCCTATAACATGTGGACCCTACATTGCAAATATGATGCTTGTATAAATTAATCATTGCTCTACTAGTCCTGATATTAAATAATTCAATGGCCACATTATAATAGCTCAACATACTGAAATCCATAATAAATTAAAAACTACCCACCACATGTGGTCGATCGAAAAAAATGTCACAAAAAACTGTAACATCTCTTCTATATAATTGTAATCCTATATCATTGGAAACCTGGATTCCTTACCAGAACAAGTATTTTTAACACATCACTTTGATATCCATTAATGGATCTAAAACAATCCTAATACTCATGTCTACCATGTCCCAAATAGAAATGTAATGAGATAATAGTTACTCTGATACAAATTTTTCGAATCCCACTATAGTTTATTCTATGACCAGTAACTAGGTCGGTTCACCATACATTCTTAGGCATGCTTCCCATACACTAGAGGCTTTCTATTAACATAAAGAGCCTAGGGTGTGTCCATAGGGACATTATGTCCTCATATTTGGGTAAAAACAATTTATATAACCAAAATCATCTATAGTTGAATATAATTAGTGTGTTGAATCAATCAATATAAATAAAGCTATAAAAATGAATAAAATGCTATAAATTCCTAAAAAACCATGATGTACGTAAAAAATTGATATCCCACTAGGAAAAACACATATACATGACTAAATAAATAAAAAATAGAGGAAGGAAAAATGATATAACTCCCACATTAATTTATATCACATAACAAGATCCATGTACACATCTAATCCATCCTACTCAATATTTACCATGCCCCCACCCATCCTCTACCCATAACCAATATTATTTTTACATAGGTAACATTGTGAAATGGAATAATGAAAGCGATGTAGAGAAAAAATATTGTAGGGAACCACCAATGTGGTCTTATGGATTTTTAAAAAATGAAGTGTATATATATGTGATATACTCATATAAATATAAAAGTAAATAATAATGGATGAAAAAAATATATTACCTATGTTTTTATGGATGCCCTTGTGTGACTATTCCTAGTTCATCTAGTATTGTAGTGTCTCTATGAAGGATACAAAACCATTGGGGGATGCATGTTCTAGACTGGGATGAAATTTGATGGCTCAATATTTTTTGTGAAATTTAAAGCATGATTAAACCCCCCAAATTCAAGCACTCATGAAGGATGAATATATAACGGTTTTATAGGTTTAAAATGACGGTTTTCAAGTGAAACATCATAGACAATAGATCCTTGAATGGTGATAGGCAACAAGATATTAATGGGACAAATTAAATCTTATAAAGTATAACCATTTTCCATTTTCTTGCCATAATATGCTCGTAATTGATGTCTAATTGATTATTACATGGATTTAAGATAGTCAAATTGCATGAATTGAGTTGGAGAGGCAGAAACGTGATAATTTCACGAAGAACATGGATTTCTACGAAAAACTCTAATACAATATGGGTATTCAAAGAACACATAATGTGTCACCCCACCCTTCTATAATGGTAAGTGTTTTAGGAATATGCTAACGATCTCAAACTTTATGGGAGAACCCACACACTATTTGTCCCTTCACAGATGGAAAATCTCTATGTCAATATGGAAATTCCTAGGCCTCCATGTTTTAAGACATTCCATGTACTCTTGGAATACATAGTCATATGTTGGTACCTGAGCATAACCGGGTATAAAAACATGTACACAAGGATGGCCCAAAGTACACCGAAATATAATGGAGAACATATGTAATATTCCACCCTCCTCATTATCATGAAAAGGTGGTGTAAAATTACTTTGACTTAAGTGACTTCACTAAGGAACCATAGGATGGAAAAAATTACAATGGATTGATTAACAATAAGGCGATGATTTTCCCTTTTAAAGTTAAATTACATACCAAATAATATGTAACACAAAACTAATGCATGAAGCATGATAAAAAATGTAAAAAAACTCAATGCAATACCATTTAAATGAACACCATTATTCAAAAGAGAAACATAGTGAAAGAATTCAAAAAAATTTACATATTGGATGACAACCAACAAAACTCAATGAAATCTACATGACATCAAACTCCAACGTGTTCCTTGATACACTCTATAAAACAGAATAAGTATAAATATTCACCACTAGAGAAGTGTGATAGTTTACCCTTTACCATGTCTTAATAAATAATATATGAAAATGTACAAAAGTTACAAATCAGGAGTGAGAAAATAAAATTAGTATTCTTTCTCCAATTTATATTCCTACTCACTCCACTAGGAGAGAAAAATTAATCACATTTATATAAAATAATGAATATGAGAATAATTTGAAAGATTTCACCAATTTATCACAAATCCAAAAAAATCTATACCAAATTAGTTTCCTAAAATATAAAAATATTTAAGGAAAACAACCAAACAAGTCATTTATCCATTTCAAAATTTCTATAATGGCATAAGCCATTCTATTTCCCAGAATCACAAACACACACTTAACCACACAACAACATGGAATATTGGTGTTTCTATTTTCAGTGAAACTTCACATCCAAAACCCATCCCCATTGATAGTGCTACTTACAACCAATATCCATCCATTCCAGATACACATTAACATTTAAAACAACAATATTTGAAAAATATATTTTCAAAACCAATTAAATAATTAAAATAAATTATATTTAAATTAAAAACCATAACAATAAACTGCTTCAATAAAACTTACTCTTTATTGATTTTTTTCCGAACAAACTATTTTAATAAAAGTTACTTTTTATTGGAAACCATTTTCCTTGAATAAAACAAAATCACTAATTTAAATTCTTCATTTTAAAATTATGTTACCAAATTCACCTTTGTCGAAAATAATAAATTTTTAACAGTCCCAAAAATCATCACCAAAGTAGGTTTCCAACAATAATTGCACAATAATTTGAAGAAGCATTTCACACGAAAATAAATTTAAAATCAAGGATTCTAGTTATGAATATAGTATTCGAGAGTGAATCCACCATCCACCGGATTTATGGTGAAAATGATGAATGACACCAAAATGATTACAAAATGGGGTATAATCTACAAAACCTACATTAAATATCTCAACCTATCATAAAAGGAAAAATCTAATTTTACATGGCATAAAAAACCATAGATCTATCCACAAAAGAAATAGATCATGTAAAAAAAGAGAGTTAGAGATGTAAATATATGAAAAAACAACAAAACTCCACCATAAACAATGACTTACTACAAGATTTTGGGCATCAAATCACTAAGAAATGACTCCATATCACTTCTTATTCAACAGATAAGGGTTAAAAGGCATTTGGAAGGGTTAAATTCTATGTTAGGGATTAAATGGAGCAATAAAGAGTTTAAATTATAATCCCAACATAGATCCACTTTTTGTGGATCTTGTTTTTAAACTGTGCATTGTGTATCACATGATTAGTCAAACTGTGCGCTATAGGACACTACCTCATAGAGGAACCTCACATGGGTGGATAACATAGTCAAAAATACAAGCAACAATAGTGAAAAATCATAATATCCTACATTTCATGGTTTCATCATGGCTACTACATGGATTGGATAAACTATGCTCCAACCCATGTACCTTCCCCTTAAACCTTGCCTTACTATGCTCAGTTTCTTATAAGAGTTTCATGGTTTCCACTAACCATGATCAAATAGTTAACCTATATAAAATCCCCCAAAACATTTTAAAAGGTTTCCAAACACTCTAAAATATCACCCAAAAAATTATATATATAATAAATAAATTAAGGGTTGTTTATTTGAAAAAAAGAGTGGTAAATTTTCCACACCATTGGCCTTTTCTTCCTCAAAAAGTAGAAAACCATAATTGATATGAAAGAGTTCTATCCATCTCTCGTTCATCACTTTATCTTCTTCTCAATTCTCTTCTTTAATTTTACCATGTTTCCAAAGATCATGTAATAGGCCGACACATTTCCAATGTAAGAATTTCTCTTACTTATCAACAATCTGTATTTACACATACACTAATAAAGAATTTGACTCATGGTAAGTGAGATCTCATCTAATCACATGGTCATGATCCGAATGTAAAATTATCAACTGATATACATGGAACAATTTCGACACAAAACTAAGCCATGGTGGAAATGACAAATGATATTCCACCACACCAACCCATTCTTTTATTTGAAAAGGGAAAATGTATTGAGGAGTAAAATTTACATGATTCCCAAAATGATGATGTCCATGAATTATAAAGATTATAATGAACAAATGATCACACACCACAAACTAAAATATCCGACGACGATGATTCACATATGATTTCTGAAAACTCGGTGCTGTCTTCATCCTTTTTATGATCTATTGAATCTTGTCTTTTTTTCTTAGACAAGGCTCCACCCAACCAGTGAAATCTCACCAGTTTATTCTCCACAAAGTGGAGAATGAAAATAAAATACACACAGTTCTTCAAAATGATCCATATGTATCAAGGAACAATAAAATTTTTTATACATAAATTCCACTGACAACACATGATCCTCTCATGAGCCACCAAAATTCATTACATAGGCCGACAAAATTTTCTCCAATGTTTGTATTATATTTTTGAATTTAATGATTATTTGAGAATTATATTCTATAATAATAGTTAACTAAGTTGAAAGGAATTTTTATAAGGATTTATAAAAACATAACATAAACCTTGGATTGATATCTAAGACTCCTGGAACTAGTACTCCATGTCTCTTTAACTCTTCTTAGATATAGATTTTTATTGAATCATCCACCGTATGAGATTAAAAAACTTGGGATGAAATTCAGAGACATTATGAGATGATCCAAAATCACCCATATGGATTCATTTTTTTGAACCATTCTTGGAAGAACTATTAAAAAATTCATAGGTATTTATTCCCTTTTCCAAATAGGGATAGTTTAAGACTGTAACATACCCGCTTTTGGTTAATCCTTTGCCTTAACTTATTTACAAGTTAAGGATTTTGAAATAAATAGACCCCCTTCCTTATCAAACCATCCCACCAAAACTATTCATTATAAATTATATATATTCTATATTATAGGATGAAAACCACATCATAAATTATGGTATGAATAAAGAAGTTGTTCCTCACAAGCCATAAGTACGACCATTCAATTTTTGAACCACGACCCTAAAATCTAATCTATCTTACATACCTAAATGGTCTCACCACCCTTTAGTTTTGAACACATAGAAATACATTATGCATTGGACATCTATGCCTCTTTAACCATATCAAAAAAATCAGGAATGAATGAAACTATAATGAAGGGAAAAAAATCACCCCTATCATCACATTTAAAGTGCATATCAGCTAGGATAGACATCAACTTCCACTCATGTAAAGCTTATTTTCCAAATGAGCATATGAATTTTTGGTTAATGCATATTCTAATGAATTTACCTTTCCCGATGTATACATTATTTCATTGTAAATAATTTTAGACTCTCTATCCATTTTCATTGTCATGGATTCAATCCACTTTGTGATAAAAAAAGGTTCAATATCTTATTTTCCATGAAAAGTGTAAATTTATCTCCATAGAGAGAATGATGTGAAGTCTTTAATGAAAAGATTATGATAGCTAACTCCAAATCGTGTGTTTGGAAATTATTATCATGCAATCCAAATATCCTTCAACCATACACTACTACATGATCTCCCTAGATGAGAAAACATCCAAAACTAGATCATAAAGCATCACAACAGACCCCATACTATTGTTCTAATTCTAGAAAAAACATGATCAGTACAGATGTAACGAGATAATTTAGATATTTAAATGAATTATGAAATTCTTGAGTTCAATGGAATGAATAATTATTCTTTTTGAAATATGTTATAAGTGAGTCCAGTGATGAGAAATCATGATTAAGGCATTGGTAATAACTAGAAAATCTAATGAAACTACATATCTCAATGTCTTTTTTGGTAGTTACTAAGATTGAACAGCTTCTATATTTTCTGGATCCATAGAAACAACATTTTCATATATTACATGTCTAAGGAAACAAACATATTATATCAAAAAATAAAATATTGATAGTTTGGAGTATAGATGATGATCCCTGAAGACTCCCTAAACTATCACCAAGTGTTGTTCATGCTCAGACATTGTCATTGAATACACCAATACGTCATCCACAAACACCACTACAAAAAATCAGGATATATATAAAATTAATGATTGTTAAATTCCATAATTCTTACAAGTGATTTTGTAAGACGGAAAGTCATTATCAAATTTTCATATTGGCTATATCTACTCCTGAACGATGTTTTTGGAATATCCTCCTTCCAAACATGTAATTAGTGATTTTCTGGTTAAAAGTTAATTTTAGAGAACCAATAAGATCTCAACAATTGATTGAGAAAATCATCAATGCATGGAAGTGGATGCCCATTTCTTATCATAACTTGGTGAAGCTTATGATAATACAGACACAACTGAAGTGTTTAATTTTCATTTTTGGTAAACCCGAACGCTTCCACCCCTAGAGAAGTACTTGGCTGATGAACTCTTTTATTTCCAAATCTTCCAAACAAACATTCAAATTCCCTTAATTATGTTGGTTACATTTTATGTGGGGGAAGCGAAATATGGATATACCTCTGTAGAATTTCAATCATAAAATCTAATTCCGTTATAGGGGGTAACTTTGATATTTTTTTTAGAAAAAACATCAGGGAACAGATCAAACACTACAAGAGAATTTCCATCATTGATCTCTTCCATCAACTCCTAGTTCAAAGCTTCCATATGGTAAGATATAATCCCGAATGTTGGTGCCAAGAATCATATTGTACCTTTCATTTCATTCCATTCACTATAAATGATATGATTGACGCCATATTCAGTTGTAAAATTGACCTTTCTGATATGACAATATATGTGAGCCTTGAAAATTTTCAATGAATTCATATCTAGGATTGTATAATACAAATCCATTTTAGGAATAATAAAAAATAATTCATCTCAGATCCATCAAAAGTTATAGAACATGATCTACACATAATGGTTCAACATTTAATTTGACAAAGAAGAGGTTTAAGTTTCAACACATAGGGTGTCATATCAACACAAAAACATATAAAATAAACAGTAATAGAAGAAATAAATGAATGAGATAAACTAATATTAATATTTTTTAAGTGTATAATTCAAAAGAATAATACATCTCACTATTGATGGTCTAGAATGATCATCCCCAATCAGCTGCTCACCTCTATATATTTTGTTTCTTTCTATTATTTATTCCATATTTCCATATTGAGATTTCCCTTTTGATGAGTCATGGTATTTCTAGAAACACTAGGGATATCTTTGTTCTAATGATGATATTAAATATGTTTTCCTCTTCATGTTAAAGAATATGATGATTGTGACATATGAGAAGTGTCTCAAACACTCGACCACAATGCACTATGACAATATCACTAAAGATACCCATATGACTGAAATTGTGTAATTCTATAGGTGGTGTGGTACATTATCGCTTTCTTTAACTAATATAACCACACTAGAAACATATTTTCATTCTCTTGGGTCTTGGTGGAAGATTTACTAACCCATCAATCTGATTTTTAGTCATACTTACACCTTATAAATAGGTGTTCCCCTACATCATGTTCCAAGAATTAGAGTACCCACCATTTTACATGGGTATCAACATGTTTACTCCTCCTATAGCTCTAGAGATGTCCCTTCCATCCACTATCACCCTGTTGACTATCACTGTATAATATTTAATATAAAGTAGAAAAATATTCAAGATAATATTTTTCATTCATCCCAATTTAACGATTCATACATTTTAGGACCCAGTTGCAGTAACTTCTTGTAAAAAGTGCACTAAATTCAGGAATTTACTTTCATACCCCGTGATAGAAATATTTTCCTACATCAAGCTAAATATGTCCTTAATTATTTGAATTCTGGACATCATAATAATAAAATATTTATTTAAAAATACTTCAAAATCCTCACATAAATGGCCATGGTATAATTTACACTGAATAGCTAAATACCACAATTGAAATGAAATATCATCATGTATAAAAGTCCCCAGTTTGACATTCATCTCTAATACTTTGATAAGGAAATCAATGATATGATTCAATATATTCGGCCACACCTCTTCCTTCTCTTGTTCAGAGTCACCCTGAAATAAGGGTGGATTATACTTCTATAATAGGATAAAAAGATCAAATTATCTTAGTTCTTCCATCATTTCACCTATCTCTATAACCTGAAAATTTTGGAAGAAACTTTGAAAAAGCTATTAGTTCACTTATGTCTCAGTTGTAGCCACATTCACAGCAGCTTCTTCCAGTTGGGTTGTATAACCCATATCGAGTGCCGTTTATATGTAAAAACAACCTCTATAAATCACACTCTCTATAAATTAATGTATTTACAATTTCAGACTCTTATACATAATATTACTACAACATTTCTTTCCAAAATTAATGTTTTACAATGATCAATTTTTTTTGAAACTTTTTAACTTTATTTTGAAAATAAAACCTTTTTAAAAATACCACAACCATGATATTTTTCAAATTTAATCATTTGAAAACAATTAAAACAATTTTCAATAATTAAAAAATTATACCAAATCATATATCACTACTCAAAATTAAATATGCACTCTTATTGGGAAGTCATTTCTACAATGCATGTATGGATCTTCTCTTTGGATAAACCCATGAAAATGTGATTTCAAATAATATACATGTATCTAAAAACCTAATGTACCCAACTCTATTGGGACATGATGTTAAACATGATAAGATTAGATTGGTCTTTTTATTCCCTACATTTCAAGTCCAGACAGTCCTACTCCTTTATACCAACTTGACACAAAGAATAAACAAATATGAGTATCGACTCTAAGGACAAGAGAAATGATGTCAACTTATTATTCAAGGACCGAACATGACGCTACCAATTATAAAATTCCACACCTCCTCATTGTCTTGAGAAGGAAATGAAACATTAGTTGATCTTAAGTGACATTCCCATGGTGACAAAGGTTAGAAATAAATTCCAAGAACCTCATTAAAAAGTGGGGGATATTTTTCATTTTAAATTAAAAAAACCAAAAAAACATTTTATAACTAAAAATATAAATGATAATAAATGTAAAATAACTCACCATAATTAATTTTATATCATAAAAATTTGATAACAGTACCATAGTGAAACACTAAAAAACAACAAAGTAAGAAATAGAATACAACCATCAATAATCAATGACACCTACAGAACTAGAAGATCCATCATTCACCATGATCCACTCCACAAAACAACAAATGTACCAATATTCACCACTAGATATATATGATACTTTACCTTTTACCATGTATCGATAAGAAATACTTGAAATGAAAACAAAGTCCCAATAAAGGGGTGAGTAATGAAACTTAATATTCATTTCTTAAATGACTTCCCTAATCATGACACTATGATAGAACAAGTTAGCAAATTTATATAAAACAATTTATCTAAACACGATTTGAAACATTTATATAATTAATCAAGAATGAAAAAAATTCCATACAAAAGTAGTTTTCTAAAATAAACCAATTTCTGAGGAAAGAAACCAAAAATATCATTCTACCATTTCTTATTTTCCGTGTTGGCATAACCAATTCCATTTCACATAATCACACACACAAACAATAAACCAAAAAACCATATACAAGATTGCTGTTACCATTGATGGTCCAACTTCACATCCATAACCCGCCCCCTTTGATGGTTGTACATCATAAAAAAATACCAATACATTCCACACACACATAATGATTTAAGAAAAAAATATAAAAAAACCATAATTTCTTAACTAATTAAATAATTTCAATGAACCACATTTTTATTGAAAAACACAATAAGAATACACTTCCATAAAAGTATCCCTTTATTGAGAAAAACTTTTCCAACAAACAATTTATATAAAAAAACTTTTATTAAAAACCATTTTCCATGCATCAGATCCATAGAATAATTTTGAAATCATCATTTTAAAAGCACGGTATTAAATTCACTATTGTATGAAACACCCAATTTTGCACAATCTCACAAAACATCCCCAAAGCATGTTTCAAATAATAATTTCACAACAATTTCACAGAAAATAACCAATTGTGAATAAATTATTCTAGTTCTCAAAATTGTATTGAAGATTGAATCTACATTCATTGGAATTTATAGAAAAAACAAAGAATGACAAAAAGATTCCAATGAAATTGGGTTGAATCTCCAAAAATCCACCATAATTATTTACCCATATCATCAACAAGGGAAAAATATTCCTATTTGGCATAGAAATTATAAATCTATTCACATTATAACTAGATTTAATAATCTAGGATAGTGATAGTGGTATAAATAATAAAAACCACCAAAAACTACCATAGACAGTGGATTACTACAAGAACCAGTCTTAAACTCACTACAAAACACCTCCGGATCACATCCAATTCAATGGGGTATGTTTCTATAGCCTTTGGGAGGAATAAATTTTAATTTAGGGCATGAATGGATAAAAAAAGAGGGGATAATGGCTTATTAAGACCTCTATCTAGTTTTTGTGGATAGTGTTTTTAATGCGTGCATGGTTTGTTGCAAGTGTAGTCAAACTATGCACTAACCATGCACCAACCAATACCTCAAAGAGTAACCTCACATATTTAGATCACATTGTTAGAAATCCACCTTCCAAACATAAAAAAATCCCACAATCTCACATTTCACAGTTTTTCCTTGTCCACCACATGGGTTGGAAAAACCATGCCCCAACCACTGGACATATACCTTAGCCTCTATATCATTGTACATGATTTTCTGTTTTCGTTGAATAGCTTCCACTAACCAAGAGCACACCATTCAACTATATAAAATCCCCAAAAACATTTAAAAAGGTTTCCAAACCCTTCAAAACATCTCACAAAAAATTTATATATTTAGAACATGCATATAAAGGGAAACATACATGAAACTAGGGGTGATAAAAAATATGCAAGACACAAGTGGCCAAGATAAGCCATGTTCCACCAATACATGCAATGAATGGTAAAATTGATGTAAAGTCATGTCTAGAGAAAATATGTTGTGGTAAAAATGTTCATCAAAACAACATCTATACACCTTACATGCCTAGTAAATCTATATATAATTTATTAATCTTATATCACCTTCATTTAGATTTAGATATCAGGTTATGTGTATCTTATCTTGAGTGTTTTTATATATAGAACCTGAAAGTATCCTTCCTCATGGAACATAAGATATGATGAGATATGTTCTGAGCATGATTCTTCTTTGACTAATGCTTGATGATGGCGGTGATCATGGTAGTAGCACTGGATACATTCTAGGGTTGTTACTTCCCTATCAGACTAGGGTGATGGTTATCTATATTATTTATATAAATAGAGATTTCACTCCCATACACTTGGCAAGGGTCCTCGATTTATAGAGCCGTAATACCCTATCTTATAGATTTTTGTATGTGAAGAACCTTCATGGATATTTTGGATCACTTGAATATAATGAATAGTAGTGTGGGGATTTACCTACCACAAATATTTTGGATAGGTTTTGTTTGATAATGGATATGTGATATGGCCTATTAGAGTTTCCAGATGACTCATCGACATTTGTTTGTATGAGAGATACAGATCCATTTTCTCTCTGATTTATGTTTTTTAGGTTCATATATAAATGTATTGGTTTTCATTACCCTGTTGATTTTGGATGAGATGACTAATATTGTTGTGTATTAATATCACTCCCTTTGTTTTGGGGTTTCCTACTAGATATATGTATTACCATCCATGCATGGGTTATGATCACATGTGTAGTGTCCCATGTAGATGACAGATAGATCGATAGTGAATTTGGTGGTGCATATATATACCTGGGTTCATTGACCGTGTATGGTTGTCTTTCAAGGATACGTAGAGTAATTCTCTATTAGTTCTCATTAATTCTAATAATTATTGTATTGGTAAATATTTTCTGGCTGGGTTTTTATATTACTGCTTTACACATTGGTTTTACCCTCTCATACTCTAATGTATTTCCTAGAGGTTATTTTGTGCATGTATTACCATATGTGTTAAAGTCTTTTTATTATTCTTCTACACTATTCCAAGGAATGAAATTAGTGCGTGTATAGAAATAAATTTTAAAATGGACACTCATTTTATATTATTCCTTCTTGGATCTTGTTTCTTGGACATATCCAATTGATATTAAGATTAGGGTCTCTATGGCACAGCCTTCCATCGGTCTAGAAAACATCAATGGGTTGGGTCATGTCATTTATATACAAAATATTTATATGATTTAGTGTTTTTAATTTCAAAATTAACATTTTACAATATTATGTTTTATTTGGACATCATCTTCATAGAGTATTCCAAGGGAAAACCCAATATTATGACATGATTAATACATTAACATATTATTTGTTTACTGTAGATTTGATGGCGGGGTAAGGGGGAGCTTCATGTGACTAAAGAATCCAGGCGCATCATGGATTTGATGTTTTTCCAAAGGATTATAGGGTAGGGAAAGATGATGCCCAGTTTGACATTGCAGGGTACAAGGAACTTTCCCATCTTTGTGCATCAGGTAAAGGTTTTTTGCGTAATGGTGGGACCCTACCCTGAATGCATCAAATCGAAGAGAAATTTTTTGGAGGTTGTGAAATTGGCATTGAATAACTCTATGTACTTTGGTGTTCCCTCTCTGGGAAGGATCATAAAGAAGGGTAGGATAACTCATGTCACTTCCTACCAGGATGCGGTTGAGGAATGAATCAAGCTATGGAACTTATCCATCATTTCAACAGTCTCGTCTCTGAAGGGTGAGAAGTCGTGGAGGTTTAATGAGATTTTTGACAGAATAGTTGCAGTCTAGGGATTTTTGGACTGGAGAATGACTGCTATGGGAAGAGGATACTTTCATATTAATTTCCCCTCCGATGAGTTAAAAAGGCATTCTTTGAGCTTTGGTTCCCTCAACTTAAAACCTGAAGTTCTTAAGATACAGGAGTGGGATCGAAATTTTGATCTGTTGAATGTGAGGAACACTCATACAGTGATTTGGATCTAGATTTTCAGGGTTAATTGGCTGTATTGGCATCATAGAATTTTTTGGGACATTGCTTCATCCATTGGAAATCCAATTAGAATTGATAATCAAACGGGAAATCCTTGGTCTGGACATTATGCCCGTGTACTGGTGGAAGTCGACATGGCCAACACGTCAGTGGAAGAGGTTTTTCTCACCACCAGGGATGATAGTTTCAAACTGGAAATACTGTATGAATGAAATCCCATGTTTTATAATGAGTGCAATGTTTTTGGTCAAGTAGACCTTGAATGTAATAAATCAAAGGTTTTCATGATATGAAATATCAAAGGGAATGACAACCAAGCTTGTCAGATGGATAGTACTAAAGGCAAGGGGAAAATAGAAAATAATGTGACTATTGGCGCCTCTTCTAGGGAGGACCCTCAATCCATGGGAGCTACTGAACCATATCCTGATGATGATGAAGCCCTTGAGATGGAAACAGATGTGGCAGCAATTGTTGGCATGGTTGAAACTGAGGAGGTATTAATGGATTTCAATGATCTTCAAGTTGATACACTGCTGATGTTGATTCACATGGATGATTTTTTCCAAAGAGAGTGTGTGGAAAGGGTTACTAGTGGTGTCACTACTCCCTCTATACTGGACATGGATGTGTGTTCTGGTAATGCAGGTGTTGACTTGGATATGTCTATGGATGTGCAAGCTGTCTAGTGTACTTTTCAGGATTCAACTAAAGGTAGTACAGGGGACCAACCTGTTCAGTGATCAACTTAAGACTCACCCAAAATCTCCCACAGCAAGCAGATTCCATGGGAGATGGAGGAAGGGTTATTTCATGAAGTTGGCCCTACTCACAATATGAGTGTGCTTACATCTCATTAGACCACTACATCTTTTCCATAGGAGCAGGGGGCCTGCCTTTCTGTGCGTATGCAGGTGGAAAAGCAGGTACCTGGAGACTCACATATTGTTGTCATGAATCAGGCCCCTCAAACACCACAGGAGAAGGTTCCTATCTCAGGTATTTTCTCAGGGGCACTTCCATTTGTGCTGGTGGAGGAGCAGGTGCCTGGAGACACCCAGACTGATGGTATGAAGTAGGCTATGGATCAATGTCAAGATGATCCTGTTGATGTGATGTAGCATGGGGTTAATGACCAATTCTAGTAGGTCCCTTCTAGGTAAACTACCTGAGGGGAACACACCAGGGCTCTCCCATGGGCGTTGAACAATCTCCTAATAAATTTACTCCAATTAGCAGATGATTGTGGTCTGATTATAGTGAGGACTCTGAAATCTCTGAGACTCCCTCTATTGATGAGAAATTATGAAAGGGGAAAAGAAAGGGAAAGGGTAAAAAGAGAAAAGTGGAACCAGTACAGAAATAGGAGCCTCAAATAGGGGATAAATATTCCATCAAATGAAGATACTTTTTTGGAACTGTCAGGGGCTTGGGAACTATCCCATGGTCAAGTCCCCGAGACATTTTATTGTGGATAATGAACATTTTATGGTTTCAATAGAAGAAACCAAAATGAGGTTTGAAAACTATAAATCCTTTAGATGGGACTCCCTTTGGTACTATTTTGTTTCTCAAAACTCAAGTGATAGTAGGGATGAGTCACATTGGGCTCTCAAACAAAATAGTATTTTCATTCAATCGATGACCAAGATGCACCAGGTTTTTTCAGTGGATATTGGATTTCAGGGAGATATCATCTCTCTTTATTTTGTTTATTCCTTAAACTTATATTTTAAATGAAGGAGTCATTGGAAGGATCTTGAGTCTATTTATGACCAGTTGGGTAAGAGCTGGGTGGTCTTAGGTGACTTCAACACTGTCCTCAGGCATAATAAAAAGACTTGTTCTCACTTCAAAAAAAATGCTGCAAATGATTTTTCAGTGTGTATTGACAAATGTATTCTGTATGAAGTCCCAATTGTTAGAGCAGATCACACGTGGTATAGGTACACTTTTAATTGGTGCCAAGCCAGTAAATTGGACAGGTTCTTTGTTCAAATCAATGATAGTAATGATGCTATCACCACTTCTGGTCTCACCTTTCCCAAATTTTACTTTGATCATAATACTATCCCTGTGGATATTTGTGTTGGTAGGACGTGATCATCGCTTCTTCCTTTTAGGTTCAACAATGCATGGCTTGTAGTTCCTAGATGCAGGGAGGTCATCCTTAAGGCTTGGGAGACTAAAGCAGATGGCACCCCTCTTACAATAATGACCAGCAAGCTGAAAATCCCCAAAAAATTCTCAAAGAATGGAGAAAAGCATCTTTCTCCAACCCGGAGAATGAAATCCAGGCTACTAAAAAAATGGATTCTTCTTTTACATAATACATGTCAAAATCAGTACATCCCATCAAGGGATGAAATCCTGGCCCTTGTTCATCTTAATTATCTTCTCCTACTGCAGGAACGCATCTTGAAGAGATAATACAATGTATAATGGATGAATGTAAGAGTTAGAAACTCAAGGTTTTTTCACTGCTTACATAGAGAAAAGAAGTCCAAGAGAGGGGTCTCTCTGATTGAAGTAAATGGGTCTCTTTATACATCAGATATGGAAATTTCCATTACTGTGGTGAAATACATTAATGAGTTTTACTCAGAGAAGTGTTTTTATTGAACTTATCTCTTGATAGAAAATATTAAACCAACAGTTAGTACACATCAGAACACACTGCTTGTGGATACCCTAATAGAGGGTAAAATAAAATATTCTCTTTTCTAATTAAACATTGATAGTGTGACTAGACCAGATGGGTTTTCCAATAAATTCTTCATGTTTTACAGGGATATTATGCTACATGAGGTCATTAATGATGTACAAGAGTTTTTCATCCATGAATTCATGCCCTATGGGGCCCATGCATGCTTCATTGCTCTGTTTCCAAAGAATGAAAATTCCATAGACATCAAAGACTTTAGGCTAGTGGATATTGGAAACACCATACCCAATGTTATCAGTATGATCATTGCTTTAAGGCTTGGACACATTATCAACACAAAGATTACTTCAAAATAGTTTGGATTTGTCCCTATAAGAAATATTCAGAATTTCATTCTCACTGCCTCAGAATGTGTCAATTATATGAAGAAAAACATGAGGAATGGAAGCTTAGCCCTCATGTTGGACACTTATATGAACTTTGACACCTTGAAATGGTGATTTATTTTTTTAGTTCTATGAAAACATGGATTTTCTGAATTCTTCATCCGACTTGTCAAGAAAACTCTCCATAATGTGAGACTTTCTATTCTTATCAATGGAGAACCCATGGGTTATTTCCAATTCTCTAGGAGAGTCAAACAGGGGACCTCTTATCTGGACTCCTCTTCTCTCTGGATGAAGATTAATTGAGTGTTTCTTGAATGATATTGTGTAGGCTGGTCTTTATAAGAGAATAAAGGTTGGAAGGGATCTCTTCACCCCCTAAAACCTCTTGTATGCTGATGATATTCTTCTTTTTGGACAGGACAATATAGGTACAATATCCTACATTCAGAAAATCATTGCTCATTATGAGGATGTTTCTGGTCAAGTGGTATGCTGGAATAAATCCATTGTTTTATTGGGGAATGGAATGATTTTCTCCATGAAGAATATAATTTCCAAGAATCTTGAAGTTAAGAGAAGTGACCTTCCTTTTATGTACCTTGGAGTACCGCTTTTTTGGGGAAGGGTGAAAATATGCTATCTTGAATCCACATACTCCAGAATTATTAATCATCTGCCTACATTGAAAGGGAAATCAATCTCTCAAGTAGGAAGATTTTTTATTTTGAACTCTGTTATCACATCAATGTTTTTTATACTTTATCGGTTTATCGGTGTCCTTGTTCCCTTATCAAAGAACATCAATGTTTAATCAGAAACTTCATATGGAGCGGGTGCATGCATGAAAATAAACAAATTACTGTTGTCTGGAAATATTTCATCAAACCCATTGAAATGAGGGGCATGGGTCTTAAGGACTTGAAAGGCTTCAATGATGCTCTCATTAGTAAATTCACTTTGAAATTGTTCACTTCTAATGATGATTACCTATATTTTCTTGTACAAATATTCATATCAAAGATGCATAATGGGTACTCAGCATATGTGACCTCCTCCATATGGCCTGCAATTAATCATTCTTATATTGGAATCATGTACTACTCCTCTTGGCTGGTTTCCAGTGCATCCAACCTTATTTTATGGACAACGAAGTGGTTGGACAAGCCCATTATAGAATGCTTGTAGATCCCACTACAGTTGAAGGATATCTCAATCGCTAACATGCATCGAGACATAGATCTTTGGAATTGTCTACTAAATCATACTAAGATGGATATGTAGTGTTATAACTTCATGGTCAATGACAATTTGATCTGGACACCCAAAAATTGTGGCAAGTTCACTTCCAGGGAGTATTATAGACATTTATGTGGAAACAATGCGACTTCTCCATTGTGGTTGTAGAATTTTAAAAAAACATTCATTCTCCCATCCAATTACCTGATACTATGGCATATTTGGAAAGGCATGATACCTATGAAAAATCTTCTACAACGAATAGGAATACATTTTGCTTCTTTCTACTATTTGTGCACCTAGGATGAAGAAACAGTTCTCCATATTTTATTTTCCTACAATTTCTCTTAGATATTTTGGGAACATTTTCAAGAGGTACTTAGGACAATGTTATCATTGAACAGTCTTGATGATTTCATGAACTCGTTCACTACATCTGGTCAAAGTGAGAAGGTTTTTTCACTTCTTTTCACTGCTGTTGTGGTGACCGTTGATCAGATTTGGAGGGTACGAAATCAGGTCATTTTTGAAAACTATAGGCCCTCTATGAAGTCTATTCTGACTGTTTTTTACAAGGAAGTGTAAGATACTTCCAAGATTCAAACAGGTATAATGAATAATAATATTTCTGATCTCATAACACTGAAAACGATTGGGGTGTCTGGAAGGGTCAAGAAACCATTGATGTTGAAATCGATTAGATGGATTTCTCCAGTTTCATTATGTTTGAATGTGAACATTTATGGTGAAACATGTGGTACACCAAGACCTTTTGGGTGTGGTGGGGTGTTTCTTAACCTTCAGGGCTTCGTTAAGGGCTGCTTCTATCGTTATATCGTAATTGGTTCTTCGCTTGATGCTGAATTATGGGCAATGATTAAAGCAGCCAACTATCCTGTCCACCATGGTTGGAGGCACATATGGGTGGAATCTGACTCAAGTACAGCAGTGCACATTCTACGGGCAAGGTCTAGGGATGTTCCTTAGAAGATTCTCCCATCGTGGATTGCATGACTGTGTCTTCTTGAGCATCATCAACTAGAATTCAGTCATGTTTAAAGAAAAATCAAACCAGGTTGCTGGTGCTCTATCCAAGAGGGCAGTTATGGAGGTCTCCTCACGCTGGTCCTTTACATCCCTGAATTTTAATCACATCTTATTGAAGTGGAAAATCATGTTATTCTCTATTATTGTCTTTGTATACCCCCTTACGCTACCAATTTTTCTATTTTTTAGTCTTTTTGTAATGTACGGGCTTTGTCTGGATCCTGGACCTGATTTTATATTTTTTTACTATAGTTCATCATAATATTATGTATCCTTATTGATATAATGAAATAATAATTATTATTATAATTAAATTTTATTATATTAATTATAAAAATTATTTTACCTTTCCCACAAAGATATAGAAAAGAACATTGGCCATTCATCGTGTTGATTTCCACATCTACGATGTAATATTTTTTTGTTTTTCATTTTTTTCATTCCCTTTTGTAACCACATAAAATTGAGTTAGAAACAAAAAAATTAGTAAATTATATCATTATTGTTTAGTTATATTGATATATAAACATTTTTATCCACACTCACCCATCGTGTTCATCTGTGATCATGTTTGGGTTTGTTTAACCACCTACATGAACAATGATACAAAGATATATTATGAATGAAAATGGGAACCTAAATACTAATTTTTTAAAATTTAAAAATTGGATTTTTATTTTAGAATTGTAATGTTTGGTTTTAAAATAATTTTTAAAATATCTCTATCAAACACTGATATTACAAAAAATGGATGACACTAATTAAATTGTTACATAACCATATTAAAAAATAGTAAATTAATATTTAATAATAATTAATGGTCAAAATTAAATTAATAAAAACAATTATTTTTCCTAGATGTTTTATAATAAACATAATTTTATTATTTAATAATTCAATCTTGTGTGTCGATCAAATATGGAAGAGGATAGGGTTTCATCTCAAATTTTACTTCTTTGAGTCACATTTTCATTTATAAAACCAATTTCCTTTTAATTTTTTGAATTATAACTATTAGACAAATTATATAATGACTAATATTTTCTTTGTTTTATTTTATGATCATGTTTACTTTCTCCCCCAGATTCACAAGGTTTTATTAAGATGTTTCCTATGCTGTAATGGGTTTTTAATCTCAATTTGTATTTATTGAGACATGTTTTAATGTTACGAACAAATTTATTTTGTCTATAGTTGTTATACTACCCAAGAAATTATTTTATATCACACCATTAATTAATGGTTGTAATTTATATATCCATATGATTTTCAAGATTCCAATAATTTTATATTTAAATACTTCTAAATTCTTATGGGTTTTGATAAATCGATTATTTTTCCATGAATTATACTCCTCTTATTAAACATTATAGTTAAAAAGTCATTATATTAGTTAGTATTATGGGATTATGTTGTAATCCTTAAATATTTTATGGGGATTATGTTTTATATCAATTCTTATTTCTACGATTATTACATTTATATAGTGTGAGGTTATAAAGAATATTTTCCATTTTTTTCAAATGATAATTTCTTTTCCTTGTCCATATTTTCCATTTCCAATAATGTATTTCTTTTTGTTTCAAAATATATTCTATTTTATACTTTATAGACTTAAATTTATCATTATAACATATTAAAAGTATCTTTTATCAACTTTAAAAATGATGTGGGTTTTGTAAAAAAATTAATTTTTCTGATATAAAATTCATTTAAATTCAAACACATGTTTTATATCCTCAAAACCACATTTCTATATTCAAGAATATTATAATTTAAATATTTATAATTTACATAAATATTTTTATAAATTATCTATAAAATATTTTTATAGAAATCATTTAAATGACTTTAATCTCTATTTTACAGAAAATTTACAAGGGTTTTAATGGGATTTTATTTTTAAATGGTTTCCATAAAACTTCTTCTCAGCCTAATAATAATTTAACTCCAATTGAGATTAGTTTCAATTTTTACCTTCAAGGTTATCGTATTATGTATTTAATTTTATTGAAAAATTATTCACATAATTTGATTTTATTTATAAATATATTTTATAAGATGCAATTTGAAAATGTATTGAAATCCATTTTTATTTTAATGGGTAATTTTATGATGTGATGTTTTTTATCATATGGAACAAAAATAAATATATTATGGTGTTGTAGGGACATATATCTCAAAAACAAATCATTGGATAAAATATTATATTTCGTTAGATAGATATTTTATATAAAAGGTTACTTGTTAGTTTTGTTCACAAAGGATTAGTGTAGTGATAGTTTTTTGATATAAAAAAATTATATGTGAATAGGTTAGTGGGTATTCTTGATCACAATGATAAGAAATATAATGTTTATAATAGTTAATTCTTTTAAAATGTTCTTTGTATCATGTGATATTATTCATTATTTATTTTCCCAAGACATGGTAATAATGTTATAATTAAAGATGATGTGTTTTACATTCATTCATATAGTTAACACTTATTCATTTTTATTCTTCTAAATCATATATATTTTATTATATACACATTACCACATGTTTTGTATATATATTTTTTGAATTTGATAGGTTATCCCCTACTATGTGTTATATCTCACCCTTTTTAAATTTTTCACCAAACAAGGATTTAATGTGGATAATGTATCATGGAATGTCCAAGTTAGGATTTAGTTTGTGGGGAATTGTTCTACTGATGAAGAACAAGTTTTATATGTTTCTATTCTACAAGAAAATAACCCTTTAGGTCCTTTTTTATGTGATTATTTATGATATTTTTTAATTAAACCATGTTATCAAATTTTTTTATGTATTCTTATCTTAGTTCTCCTCATTCTTGCAAGGAGATATTTGAGTAAATACCTTATAAAAATATATGAACTGTAGATATCATCGATGATTATTAATATTTTTTTGTTAGAATGGAGGTTCCTTACTGTGTTACTAAAATAGTCTATCATTATATTCCATTTCTCTAGACTAATCATGTCCCAAAGATTTAATTCCATAATTTCATCTCAACATATTATAGTACATAACTTATTTCTAAAGAAATTTTTATATGGATCCATATAAATACATGAGTGAAATATATTATTGTAGTAGAAATCAACCAAATAAAGGTGTTGATCTAAACCTCCCTTTAAATCAATATAGATATTTCATGGTATATTATCTGGGGTTAGAATGGTTCTATCATAACAAATATGTATCTGATGATGATATATAGTTCCGTCCATCAATTTTTTATTCATATATTTTATAAGGCTTTTCCTAAACATGAAAGAAACACTATTATCTCGATAAGATATGACTGAGAGTAGTACTACATGTAAACATAACACATAAATAAATAATATCATCAACAAATGATCAAGAGAGAAATATTAAATGATAACAATGAAATTGGGTGATTTCATAAGGTGATTGAATATAACCAATATATTATTTGTTCCCTTTAGATTTATTGGGGTGGTTTAATGATGAAATCCATGTTTGTGTTTTACCATGTCCACTCATGTATGGGAAATTGTTGAAACATCCCTTAGATTTATATCCCTTCTCCAAAACATCCTTTCATAACCTGGACTAAGATACATACTCACAAATATAAATCTGTATGTTATCCCACCATAAATAATATTTATGATCTTTAAGTGTATTTAATCCTCCATGATAGATAAATAATGATAAACTATATGATTCATATACATATGAGACTAATAAATTTATATATTAATGGGACACATACTCAATTCTAAAACCTGATCACTCTATTAAGCGCACGTTCAAACTTTATAATAATACATACCATCTTATTTAGCTGAAAATATTTTTATGCACCTTTTTATTCATCACGAGAATAGATGATTGAAAATTCATATGTGAAAGATTTGATCTTTCAGGTTTCATATTGATTTCATGGTTCATCCTATGAAAATCCTTATGTACTGGATCTCATTAAAAAAACATTATGGATTTTTTTATTTTTACATCTAATAAAATCATCAACGACCATGTATCCATTCCAGTGTAAAAATAAATGTTAAGGATGGGTGATGAATCACCGAGAGATGTGGTGGTGGTGGGGGGGTATCAAAGATCTAATTTATTTGTAATTTTACATGGTGAAACAAACATAATCACCATTTAGTTTAAATTATGATATATATCTAAAACAAAAACACACCCAAATGAATGTAAAAATATATTTACATTATATATATCTCAAAATGTTAAGTTAAGTCCTTAGCATTATCCAAATTTCACGGAGACCATACAACGAATTAGTATCCATATATAAGTAAAATTATAATGTGTTATCCATTAAAATGAAGTTACAAAATGTATCAGGATTATGATATTTATTGCAAAACTATTATAATTATATTTAATATAATATCAACAATAATAAACCCCCCCAAACATTTTATTTATTTGTCGATGTAGTGATTCTATTTATCTTCATCATAATCCTACAGAAACATTGTTATAATCTCTTCAATCAGTACTAATTTCCACCATCACTCATTATTTAACTTATGAAATTATTTTACTATATTTTTAATTTATTTATATCTCTTACCTAATTTTTCATACACATATCCCATACTTAACAAAATAAGAATAACTAATCATAAGAGTATCTATGATTTTTTCAAATTCAAATTCACATTAATAACCACTTCCAATGAACTCAAAAACACCAGATTCATTTGGAACCATTAGATCTTGATATATATTTTAGATAAAATAAACGATTCCAAAATTAGAGTGATAAAAATGAGTTATATATCCCTTGATTCATCCATGAAGACACATTAGAAAAAAACTAAAAATTGAAACAAAACCCCTAACACGTCATGCACACTATCTTGTTGTAGAATTTTGGGCTATTCTTTCTTCAATATGACTTACAATAATAAAATATTCTTCATAATTCGGAAACTTTTTATAGGCAACCATGAATGTTGACCACACATTGATAGACAATAGGTGTGGTTACCTACGTTAACCATTTTACAAAATTAGAATCTATAGACATAATGATAAAAACCACGCCACTTTTGGCCTTGGTTGTTTCACATATGTTCACAGTATGATCACAATAGGGATAACCATAGTCATTCATACATTTACATTTTCACCCATAAACATCAACAATGTTATAAATCCTTCAAAACACCCTACTATGAGTGTAGAATTTACCATTTTTAGATCTTTTAATAATCAACATTCCATTTGAAATAAGAATGGTCTTGAAAGAACATTCAACCAATTATGAACCTTATATCATCCATCAGGTATCCTTTTTTTAAAAAAATGTTAGGGATGAAGCCCCATTTATTATTTTAAGCAAAGAAATGACCACTTTTAATTGGTTAGAGGGAGTCCCATTACATAGCCCGAATTCCTAGTGGGTAATTAGACCATTACATGGCCCGTAGGCCCAATTTTTTGGCCCATGTCCCATTCTATGAGTAGTACTACTACAGTACTCTACTACTACAGTAGTACACAGTATCTGTTGCTTCTACAGTACCCTACCGCCACTACAGTAACCTTCCACCACTACACTGACCTGTTGTAGCTATAGTGCCCGTTGTTGCTATAGTCCCACCACTACTACAGTGTGCTACAGTACGCTATAGTACTACTACAGTTCACTACACCCAATGGGTTTTGAACCCCCATTTTCCATGTAGGATTTTAGGGTACTTATCAGAAATCCAAACACACAAAAATCCTGAATCCTGATAGAAAAATAATGATAAATATCAATGAACATCATTTCACATTGCATCAGATGATTTAATAGGGAATTGAATTTATAAATAAAAAAAATCCATCACACTAAATCATATCCTATCAACTGATTCGTCATCTTTACTTATCAAAAAAAAATCACCTGATCACCTCTTTTCCTCAATAAACTCCCATTCTATATTTATTTTTTAACCAAGGAAAATAAATCACACTGAAATTTTAATAACAAATTAATCAATATTTCATCATCCAAAAATTCTTGGCCAACATGAGCATAATAAGTTTCAGGAAAATGAATATTTAATAAATATTAAAATGCTATAAAAGTGGATGTGAACTATGTATAACTTCTTTAACACAGACATTATAATTCTCAATAAAAAACTCATCATAACATCAAAAATTATTTAAAACCAAGAAGATTCTTTCAACCACTATAAATGATATATTAAAATAGTATACATATACTAAAATCACAACCAACCCCTACTTGTGACTCTCTCTATATATATGATTCTTTTTTAGTGATCATAACCCTATTGTTAATACATATTAATGAATTTAACCCCAAAATTTTATAATATTTCATTAGAAAAAATAAAAAGAGAAACAAAATGTAATTATTTACGTTGTAAATTTCTCACCCCTATTGACAATAATATCCAATGTAATTATGAGATAGGGGACTACAACACCATACCGTAGCATGAAAAATAATGTTGCAGAACACCTAACATCAACCTCAGATTCAGAAATTCCTATTTTTACATTTTATCTATGAAAAAATTTATAATTTTTTAATTTATATAATGAAATTGCATTATTAACTCTTTATTCTCCACTAAATCATTGATGAAGTGATATTTGATATTAAAAATTTTAGATATTAATTGTTGAATAGGATTATATGAAAGATTAATTTCAATTTGATTATATCATCATAACATTTATTGAAACATTAATTCATTTATAAAATTTTCTAACCGAGTCTTCATACACATAATTTTGTTTGTGGAATGATTGGAAACCTCTTATTCAACTTTTGAACTGATCAATGTGACTCAATTTTTCTTTTATAAATACATGAAATCACATATTTTTTACATGATAGAAAACTCTACTTGATATAGAATTCCTATCATCAACACTTACTTACTAATATTAGTCGGAATGGCCTGAAGGCCATTATTTTTTTAATTTTTGTTAATGTACCTTTCAAGGGGTGAGGTGGAACAGTTATAATCCCTAAAGACTTAGAGACAATTATATTATCCAAAGGTCATAGATAAAATCACTTAGGCAAGACAACTTGAAATTCCTACTCCCCTGCATAGTTCAGGATATCAGCACTTGACTTTTGCAGGGCTGATCAGCTAGCTATCTTATGCAAAGCATCACATACCTGGTACTGATGAAAAATCCATACCCTCTCATTCTTCCAAATATGGATAGCTCTTCTCTAGTGAATTCACCTTCCCTAAATCCTCATCTGAATCCTTCTTCCTTGTAGTCAAATTGGTACATCTAAATCCAATGTAAAATAAATTTCTAATTAGCATTAAGAATTTAAATACATCCAAATCCATGAATTTTTCCTTCTTGGTCTATTAAGTTCCTAATAAAATTGTAATATAATTTTTTTTGAATTTTTAATCCAATTATTATTTAAAATTTAAATAGTATACTCCATTTTTTGATAGAAAGATGTAATCTCTTTGTTGTGAAAATATTTACATATAAAATTATCTCATCTCACAATCCATAAACATTTTGAAAATATTCTTTATTTATTTGGGAAACTATTCACAAAATCCTTTATCATTTCAGGAAGAAATTATATCATATATATATAAATGAGAAATGAGAAATTTTTTCTTATCATCTTTAATATATGGATTTCTATGAGATCTACTTTTATAACCTTCATCTTTTTCAACTAGGTGTCAAGGATAGAATTACAAGCACTAGGGGTTTGTCTTAAACCATATAAATGATTTTTAACCTAAAAACACAATTATTTTCTTAACCATTAACGAATCCTCATTATTGTTCAATATATATTTCATCTTCCAATTCAAAAGAAAAGAAGTATTACATGAAATCCAATTGAACAACCATAAATTTAATTTGTACTTTAATAGATAGAAAAAATATTATGGTATCAATTCATGAAACTAGTGAAAATGTCCCACAGAAGTCATCTTATTTGACATTGGAATTTCCTTTAGACCAATCATTCTTTATTTATAATAACATCACTATTTTAATACATCTTATTTTGAAACACATAGTTTTTATGATAATTATTATTCTCATAGGGTTTGGTTACTAACTCCAAAATATCATTACTTATTATTTAATATAACTATTAATTCATCAAATTAATCCACTTATAATGATTCATTACATCTATATCATCTATATATTCAAAATAAGAGAATAATGAGATATGGGAGGATGTCCTTAATGTCCCTATAGCATGAATATGATTACCATGACTTCCAATGATACTTTTAACCAATAATAATTTATCAACCTTTGATAATGTGAAAGATATTGTTCTTCCTCACATTAATATTTCAGAATCAACATCATCATCAAGAATTAATTCATAACTCACACATTTTTTTTGAAACATAATGTTTCTGTTTAGAAAATATATATTCATCATCATTAATTCTAGAACATTTTTATTTACATGAGTTGAAATTATTTGTATGTTCAGATATTTTCAAATCAATAGAATAAGACATCATCCCTATTTTTTTGAATATTTTATAACATATTCAATTTTATGGATGACTTGGGAAGATACTTTCAATATATCCACATTCAAATTTGTGTAGATTTTAAACATTAAATTAACAACACATAGAAATACAAGAATTTATATATATTTATAACATTGATATTTCATTTAATACATATGATATGATGGAATATTAAATTTTATACAATAATGAAAATGTTTCTAAATTTGAACTAGTTCACTAGTAGATTCTTTTTCTGAATAGAGAGATGTGTCATTATTTTAAAAAAAGTTTGATCCACCATTAAAAGACATGTATTATATCATTCATCCACACCATTTTATGAGGTTTTTATATAGATATGTGATCATGATAGATATATACCTTATCTTTTGTATAGGATAAAAATATCCAATAGTATAATCAAAGGCAATATATTTTAAAATCAATTTCAATGAGTAACGACAATCCTTTTATACACTTATATGCATACTGATAATCCATTTTAGATCCTAGAATTTATTCTTCATAAACATAATTAATTTATTTTGAGTAAATTCAACCATGAATTAAGTAGAACACTTATCTAATTTTTTTGATTTTTTCTTCTCGGGGATACAAATGTCAATGTGAGTTAATATCAAATAATGGGTACATTTGATTTTATCCTTCCTATGGGGATTATTAATAATCATTCCATTTTGACACGTGGAACACATCCAATACCATTATATTTTTAAATTTGGAACACCATAAAAATTTTATATACTAATAATATTACATGTATTCTTTTTTCCAATATAATCTAGTAGTTTATTCTACCTTTTATTTTCTTCATTCTTGTTCAAGTAACAAAAATTTCTAGCATCACCAATCTGAATCAAATTCCCCATAGTTTGATGTCATCATTTCAATATAAACACATCATTAAATATCATTATAAAAAACATATATCACTAACAAATCAATTCATTTCATTTATCACATTACAAAAATTAATAAGAAGAATGTGTTTTAATCCTTCAATATACAATATACTTTTGATATCAATTGATATTTACCAATCATTGCAGATCCAATGACATTGATCTTTAGTGACATATTCTTTACAAATATCATCACGACTTATTTATGTTTTTAAACATTCTAGAGTATATTTAGATCCCTGATAATACTTGAGGAATAAACACTATCAATAATATATAGACATCCTCAATTTTAATCATTGAAAGAAACATAAAAAAACTATAGACCACTTTTCCCTTATCCTTATTCATATGAGACTTCTCAACATTAACTATTGAGAACATTTTCTCTGGAAGCATAATATAACACCCATATGAAAAATGACCTAATTCCTCCCATAATTTAAAACTTTATCCATCGGATAAAATATATTAATAATATTAAATTTAGATATCTTTGGTTATCATTAAAATTGTTCTTTATTGAATCGAGGGAATTACCCTCTGTATATATCATTAAAACTATATTAATTGATCATTATATTGATTATTATACCAACAAATCCATGAAATGTTCACAAAACCTGTATAATTCCAATAGTAACCATCAGAATTATATATGTTTTCTAAAAATCATGTTAAATATTACTACAAATATTTCAATAAATCGTATTTCAACCATTAATCCAGGAAGCTTATTGTAAATTTTTTTATTGAACATCTCACTCATTATTCATCACATAAAAATTCTTTTCATCCCTACTTCAACCACTATTTTTAGATGTTTTTATCATTTAATTGGATACACATTTAATTCCTATATTTTAAAAAATAATATTATTTTGCTAAAAAAATAATTCTCTGTTTGATTATTCTTCTCTAGGATATTAATATTATTTTATCTGTCTTATTATCCATACAGAATGATTTAATTTTCCCTTATTGTGATTTAAGAATCCTAAAAAAACTCCCCACTTTCATAAAAAAATCTAAACTATAGATCAAAATTAACTCAATTCATTTTTCAAATTGATAATGGTTCACTATTAATATTGTACCTATTTTTCCTTACCGTCAATGTATCTTCCAACTTAATGATCAGAGAATTTACATCATCAAGAAACATATTAAAACTATAACATCATCAATAAGCATTTAATTTTCTTTTATAAATATAGATTCATTATCAATCATAAAATTTTTTAATATCCTTCTCATGTTTGGATATATTTGACCTACATTATTTAATTATCTCTTAAGAGCGTATTCAAACACATTTTAGTAATTTTCATCAACTTCACTATAGGTTTTACTAATAAATATTATTCATTCCCTATATAATTGGAACCTTTTCCATAAACATGTCTTAAAATATGAATTTCCTCTTCTTCATAACTGCTATAATATATTTTATACAAGGAAATTAAATACCAATTCATGAATTAAGAGAAATAATTTCTCATTACTTTTGAGAAAATCTCTATTTTTTCAATGTTTAATGATTTATTCTTAATTAATTTCTTTGGTGCCACTTCATCATCATCAATATCTCAAAATACATTAAACAAAGAAAAAATTGTATAAAAATGTCAAACTAATCAACCCATAATGGAATTTAGTGGAGGTTTACCATTATAACTCCATTGATACTTATCAGGTTTTAGAGATTAGAGACATCATATTACCAATATTATTTTCACAATTTGAATCTAAACAAAAAATAAGGATCACCATCAACATCAACCTTCTTAATCAACTTTTCTTACATAGTGGATCTAAAAAGGATTTATTATTTATCCCTCAACTTATTCTGGATAGCATAATGATTCTTAAAATAATAAGATATTAAAAAACTATGATAATCCTTAATATTAATATCACATCAAATTTTTTCTTCTAAATTTGAGACTATAGAATAAAACTTTTTTAGAAACATATAAAAATTAATTATACAATTTCATTATCTTCCAACTTATCTCAATAATATCTTATTGTTCTCAAAAAATAATTAACCCTTTTTAAGAAACTATCAATAGCTTCGTTATTACGTATCTAGAGGTATTAATACCCAAGAATCCAAAATAAATTTTTTTCTAACTTTACATTAGTCTGTCCTTCATAAAAATTCATAAGTTTACCCTAGATGTTTTTATTGGTGTCAAATAATTTGAAATTAAAAAACTCGCATTCTGAGAGGGTTGAAATATTTTTTACACAAATGTCCTTCTACAAATTCATATTATCTACTACTATCATAATAACTTCATGAAAATGAGAATAAACATATAAGTTAAAAATTTTATTACATAATAAATAATATATTAAAGTTATCAAATCATCATGTGTTTCAATATGTGATAGATTTTCCGATTAAATGTTGGAATACACTTTCAATTAAATGAATAATTATTATCCCAAATTTAATCCATAAATTCTATGACAAGAACATAAAATAGAGTGAAACCCCATCATTAAAGTCCAAATAGAAAATTATGAATTAGTGGAACATGTTCACTTTGATACCACTTGAAAAGGAACCTCCATTATTATTAAATAATGATTAATAGTTAGGGGGAGGGGAATCACTAATATAATTTACATTTTGTATTTTTAGTCAAAAAACCAGTTTAATACCCTTATAAGGGGATAATTGGGGTGGGGGGGAGGGGGGTGGGGGTGAATCATTGTATAAACTTTTTAAATAATTGACCCTTTAGATATTGTTTTCTATAAAAACAACCTTCTCTACTATTACCATAATATTTAATGAGAATAAATTAAAACATTCATGAGACACATGAGTTTTTGATGGTTCATGCTCACTAGTATATTTACAAGGAGTATACAATGAATATTTATCAATTTTTCAAATAATAGATAACACACTTATGTAATAAGGTTAAATATAGACTCACTATCCCCCCTTGTTTAAAAAAATTACAATTTTGAAAGTTCACTAATCAATGATCTAATTTACTCTCAATTATACTGCAAAATATTCCTATTTTTACCACTTTAATCAATAATGTTTACAACTAATTTATTACATTATGAAGAACTAAATTAATGAACTATATTAATTCCTATTTTACATATAATTTATTTGCAAATCATTCTAGTGCATGTAATATTCAAATTCACAGAACCCTATCATAAAATTCATGAAACTAACCAATTACTTATGAAACATCACTTATATAAATTCCAGGAACATTTTCATTTTATTCTTTGTTAAATAAAAATCCTTATAAAAATTGATGATCTTAAGAATCCATTTGACAAGGAAATATTTTACTAAATTCCTTCATGATTTTAGAGCCTTTGGATTTTTGAAGGATCCCATTGATCAAATGGGGGGGGGGGTATCCACATATTTATTTAAATTTACTCTCCATTGAGAAACGTCGAATGACACCACTCCATTTTCCTTAAACTATTCATTCATGTTTAAAAAATCCATTTCATCCTGAAACATTAATAAAATTTTCATTTTATGAAGCATTTCATAATCATATATATAACCAAAATTTTCCTTCATAGCCCTAGAAACATTCACGAAACATTGTTTCAGGGATCTGCAAACCTTTATGAGAACACTTAAAGATATTCAATAGCTATGAATTTAATCATTCCAAATATACCTAGTGAAAAATCTTACTGGAACACGACAACTTACCATATTAACCTTATTTTTCAACAAACACAATTAACATAAAAACAAAAAATAGTTACCTTGTAAGATTTATTTAAAGGATGTTCCTTATAAAAAACCTCATCACTAATTATATTAAATCTTGATCAAAATATGACACACACACCTGAAGGTAAAAGAATGTTTACATGGATTCCCCATAAAAATTAGAATTCTATACGATGAAATGATCTAAATTTCCCTGAGGTTATACAACCCATTAGATTCAACATGTTGGTAAAATATGGAGGATTATTCCTTTTAATCATGTATTAGTAACATTCATTAATTGATAATGTTATAATTTTTATATTCAACTTTATAGTATAGAATCTCATGTATGATCTATTCAATTATGGCCAAAATCTATATCTCCTTTTTCTTTATCTTTTAATCTTTTCACTCTACAGTTTCTCTTCCTACTATATATTATATTATTTTTCTTATACAAATCCCTGGATTTGAAAAACATCAATGAAATATAATAATATGAAATTATAAATTTCCAAATTCAAATTCAAAATACTAAATTCATAAAACAAACTCATCTAATATTACTTTATTTTGAGACATTGGTTCTTGTTGGAACCTCTATATAACATAATTATATAAAAAAATGACCTCATAACTTGAATTAGACTTCCCAAGATAAATCATGAATTTATTATTGAAAAACATATCAAAATAAAGACAAAACCCTAAAAATATCATACACCACAACCATGTGAATAACATTGACTATTTTACATAAAAAATATCACTCATCATGGGAGTAATGCTCATGAATATTATTATATGATTTGTTACCCTATCAGTTTACCATTATTTGGAAGAAAATGAGTGTGGTCACTAACCTTAGCCCACTGAAATAAGTAAAATTAGTGAAAACCAAGTGGACTACTCTATAAATCTTGGCCATATCCATTTCGTAAAAGATCAATGGAAGATCATTCTCGAGATCACCATGGCCATTTTTTACTTGGTGTTTTCCCATAGTAACACCCTCAATATAACAAGGTTATGAAAAAAACCTACCATGGGTGTGGTCTTGGGCATTATGAAACTTTTTCTTATTAACACACCCTCTACAATAAGATTAATCTTATATGAATTGACATCCCTTCAAGATCATTCTATAAACTTTTTATATTCCTTCCAACTTCAAAAAAGTATGAGTCATGATAAACCAATCAGGATATATGTTATGAAAAATCATTTCACATTGTGTCATCTTTTATAACAATGAATAATATTTATTTATTTGAATTAAAAACCAACACACTCAATCACATGCTTTTCAAAAAATCTTCAACCGAACATATCACAACCACCATCTCAGCACCTATTGGGATTTAAATTAGGGTGAAAATGTATTATCTACTCAAAATCATTAATTATTTACAATAATATTCTTTTATGAATATTAAAATCCTTTTATTTAAATATATTGTTTATAATTTTATGATATGGTATATATGTCACACCCTTCCATATAATGATAATTCCTATATATCTTCAAATAAAAAATTAATTATGTTATTTCAAAATAATGAGTTGGGTAAATTTTTTCTTCAACATTACCATGGTATGGTGAATAATCTTTATCCTTGTCATTTTTCACGAGAACACAACCCCTTTCATTCTTTAATGCATCAATAATGATCAAAAACCATTATCCACAGTAGGGTAGGGTTTCTATATGTGTAGTGACCCATACACCATTCTATTCTATGAATTTTTATTCACATTCATCCATATAAATGATCTTAGATCCCTTTTACATCATCTTTATTAGTGGATTTGATAATATAGATAAATTTCAAAAAATGTATCTATAGTATCCATCCAATTATTCCAAACTAGTAATTTCGATCAACAAAATTTTTTATCATCCTTATAATATAGAATATATTTACCTTTAAATAAATTATATTTCCATTATATCCTATGTTATACACATAACTTAGTTTTAATAAATGAAATTATAATTTTAAAATGTTATTACATAAATGTGACTGATATAACATGTCCATTAAATTAGATTGTATGAATATTATTAAATAATTAATCAAATATATATAATTTTCAAACTCAATATAATTTTATTTAAAAATTCATAATAAATACTTTCTCAACATTAATAGAGACATTGTATTCTACAAAAATATGTTTCCATCATAAATGGGTTTTATTTCTTTTTTTTGTGAGAAACTATGATGATTAATTTTTTTAATTTCATAAATGTTATTATAAAATTAATATAATTTTTGAAATCATAATATCAATATTATCTAAGGTTTAAATTATGTGATTTTTTGGATAATATTAATTTTACAGTGATTAGTAAAAATACCGATTCTGGGTAAACTTGTCATTGATTTTTAGTAATTTTTGTAATATAAAAGTCCCATTGGTCATTTAATGTGATTTAAATAAAAAATAAGTAATAATTATTTATATATCATATAATTAATTAATATTTACTCATATGTGTATTGTATTTTTTATAAATTTATATTCAGTCCATTAGAGACATTTTTTTGGGAAAAATGTTTTAATATGCATAATGTTTTTATTTTTAACTAATTAAAGTAACCCATAGCGATGATTCAATTAAATGAAAAATAAATTTTATAAATAAATAAAATTTAATTTAAATTCATATAAGTATTATTATTTTTCATATAGTTATTATAAGGTCATCTTTTTCAAGGAAAATCAATTTCTTGAAAAACAATTTCACGAAAAAATATATGGGTTTAATATTAAATTTTACTCTAACAATTATATGATTTAAATTTTATAAATTTTATTTTTTAATAATGATAATTTATATTATATAATTATATTAACTTTATTTTTGATCACATAGAATAGTAAAAACATTAAAAAAGAGGTACTATGGTAAAAAAATTAAAGTGAAAAGGCATGTAACTTTATATGTAAAGAGGATAACATGTTTAAAACAATATTATTATAAATGTTAGTGGTTTTTATTAGAATTATAATTCCTTTCTTACTTTATTTTTCAATTTTGGAATTACTTCTCATGGGAGTGACTTCCCATTATTGAATATATTTTTGTATTTACATGAATGACACCCTATGCCTTATAAAATGGAACCACCTATCCCCTAATTTACAAATATCTAAAAACCATTTTTTTCAACCAGTACCTTTATAAATCACATAATTAATTCGATAAAATAATCCTATATGCCTATTTTCGTTCTAAAATCCAATATTAAAAGGCTATTATTATAATCATAAATAGGTTGTCTGAATAAGATCTAATGACGTTAACTGAGGATCTTTATTCTATTTCTTCTTACACCTATTGGTAATCATGATTAATCATTATAAAATAATAAAATCATAATATAACATATAATATGATTTCATTATGGTAATTTCATGTCCTAATTCAATCACTACTTCCAAAAAATGTTAAAAAAATCCAACATTCTTGTGTAGGGAGTACTACTTCCTCACCAACAAATGTAATTCATAGTCTATAATAGCCTCTAAATGATGTTAATAAATATAAATATAGTGTTTATATATGATATTTATGAAATATAAATAAGTCTGGAAATATAATTTTTCTAATAACTTATTACATTAACATCCATTGAAAAATGATAACGTCATTCATGTGTACGGTGGACTAACGTCTTACGATGCTATGTGAATTAATTTTTTTGTCACCACATCACAAGTATTGTATATGTAATATTATCTAAATAAATAATATTATATTTATTAAAAACTAATATTTTAAAAGTATTCAATCATTATCATTGTGTAATAGAAATGTTAGTCAACATAGATATGACCTACAACATTAATGATTATAACATACATCATTTTAAAAAATCATGTTTCATGGATGACTTTAAAATTATAATTTATGGAATAATAATAAAAAAATTATATTATTATTATTTTGGAGATGATGGATCAATTTCACCTTTACAAATGCTCAACCTAGAGATACCATTATTAATATATGAACCAAGCGTCATCAAAACAATTGATGTATACATAAGATATTTAGTAATTAAATAAGGAATTAAATTAAATAAATTATATGGTTTATGCATAAATAACTAAAAATATAAAATTTTATTAAGTAAAAAATAATCTATATAATCATATTATACTGGCGGTAAAAGACATATACAACTTTTATGGACATTAGGTAAGGGTATAATCTCTAAAACATACATCATTAAGACACATGTTCTTTTATTCACCCAATTTAAATTAAATGGTGTATATATTGAAAAATTACATTTTATATCCTTAATACTTAATAATTGATGATATTTTTAGATAAAATTAGTCTACTTTATCCCTAGAAGTTATGGTTTTGAAATTACCAAAGCGATAATGGCTCAGACTTCAATATAATTTTTAATAAGGACTATTTTTTCTTGAATTGTCATTATAGGAAATTATAGATTCCTTTTCGAAAAAATATATATATTTTTATTATATAGTTATTCACTATCTTTTAATTTAATTGTAAAATTTTTCTACCTTTTGGTACTTGATATGACTTTGAATATATTTTAATGAAAAACCAACTTCAATTCTTACTTCATTAAAATATCCCTCTCATTTGTATCTATGTTTAATAAAATAATTCATATTTTATTTATGTTCGAAAAAATATATATATTAAAGTAATTATAACTAATGTTTTAATTTAAAAAAAACATTTTTAATGGAATCTTCAAGTCATTTTTTGAATAAGGGTTCTTTTATCCATTTTACAAAACTGTGAAAGGAATATTTTTTACTAAATGTATGAAAATACCTATCATAATGACAACTAATTTATTTGAAGATTACTTTATTATTTTCCATGTATCATTTTTAAGAAAAATATTTCAAAAATATTTCAAAATTCATAGGTTTTAAATATTTGATTTCAAATTGGAAAGGTTATTTTTCAAATGAATTATTTTAATCATTTTAAAATTATTTCTATTTAGAAATGAAATTAAACCATAAATGATATTTAATACTTATAAATTTTGCATATATTCCTCTTACATATATACCTATCACACTCTCTATTACTTTTTGTGGGGTTGTACAAGCTTTATTATAATTTATCAAATTTAATTTTTTATAAATGTATCTAGATTATTATATATAGTGATACTATGTGACCCATTTTCATTCCATTTATAATTATTATGTTTATGCCTTATGATTTATTCATTCTGTTTAATGCATATGAATGTACTTGATATTAATGTGTTAGGCATTCCCAAAATTATACATCACACCAATGCACTACGTAATGTTTTAGTCTCATGATATTTTATATATGGGTTTAAGAGTGACCCTAATCCATTATTGTAATTTATTCTCTATGTGATGTTTTCTTGGTTGTTATCCTCAACTTATGTTGATGTCATGTTTCAGGTTTGTACCAAATTTCCAATTATTTAATGATCCTATGATTCCATGTTGGTAAAATTATTCTATCATGTGATTTATTTGGTACCTTCAAGAGTAGGATTTCATATTATATCTTAGACTCAATTGTAATAAATCATTACCATGTTTAATCCCTTATTAGAAATTTTAGCTCACCCAATTCTTTCTGTATTTACCCTGGTCATCCTTTTAATTTTTACAAAATAAAATAGATATATGATCTGGTAATGAAGAGTAAAATTAAGGTATTTTATTTTAGTCTCCCGTTATTTGATCTATTATAAATTTAGTCTTCCAAATACACAAGGAATCATCATATTTGGGTTTTAATTAATTTTTTTCTATGTTAATAATATTTTTATAATATGATAAAATGTAATGGGATGTTGTACTTGGTATCAAAGTTATGGTTTAGTTATAGTTATGAAACTTGGTTTAGAAAACATTAGATAGAATACTAGTGTAACTATAAAGATAAGACTAAGTATAGGAAAATATCAAGGAGTATTTGTGAAGTATATAGAAAATGGTTTCCGAAAAATTACATCACAATCTAGATAATACATGTCAATGTGGTTTAGTAGCATAAGTACATTGTGGTAGTAACTCTAAAAAGGACCATTTAGATTCACTCATGAATTAGTAGGTACATTACTATGGGCTTTACGAAGAACCTTGTTCGAAACTATTAGGGGATATTATTTTGAAATTAAGAATCTCATTGTGATCCATTATGAAGGACTTGACATAATTGATATGTTTGGGAAACTAATAGGATTAATTATCATGGATAATATAGATAAAAACAGAGATACACATAATCAAGTTTACACTTTTCAATTATATATATTATTCCATCTATGTTTATATATTTTACATTTATTATGAAAAATAATTATCGTATTTTTATTTATCAATTTTAGTTGATGAAGGGAGATAAGTGAAATCATTTCAACTACTAATATTATAAAAAACAAAATCATTCCTATAATGAGATTCCTAAACTAATGGTAAATGAATTTAGATATCTTATGATCTTCACAAATAATATTTCATTAATTATGAAAAAATGAAACATAATGAATTTCCAAAACCAGAAAAGAAGAGAATGATAGTGCCTCATAGATGTTAATGAGTTAATGATGAAAATAATAGAAAATTAATTTTTCTAAATGTCCAAAAATTTTATGAGGAACCCTATTATATTGCATAATTGAACTACAATATTCATTATATGTAGAAAAGGATGGAAAAAGTATATAATTTCCAAATAAAAACAGCATTCCTAGTAAACTTGATAAATAGAAATAATGGTCAACCTAAGGTACCAAAAACACTTCAACATCATAGATTTGAAGAACTCAATCATTATCCAATTAAATTAAATAATATATATATAATTCATGAGGAAAAATTTCATTAAAATCATTAAATTAGAAATATTGAAGTCATTAGGTGTTAGAATTCGACTATTTTGTTTTTTATTTTTTTAATTATATTCTAGTCATGAGAATAAAAAACAATATTGATTATTCTATAGTAGATTTTCATTAGTGTTTTTCAAGAATATTTTGAATGATAATAATGATGAAAATAAAAGAATTTATGTTTTCTTGATGTTTAGATAATTATATTAAAATATAAGTTTTAGATTTTGCAGAAAGATTATATTATATAGATGACATAAGTAGTTAAAATCCGTTTTGATGAATAATTTCATGTTGAGAATGTTTAGATTATTTTGGGTAATGTTATAGTCATTTTATAAATATTATTTTCTAAAAAATAAAAACATTCATTTCAGGTGATAAAAAATATCATAGGGTAATGAAATGAGGCTAAAACCCATGACTAAAGGAATAGAAGGGTTTTTTCTGCAGCCAGAGGCTGATATAATGTATTTTTTATAATTGAATTGTTTCTTCATAAAAATATTGGTGAATAAATATTATGTTGATTTTATGAAAGATATAATAGGATTAAATAATATGGATTTTCTAGGATTTTTAGGTGATTAATGATATTTTTGGTAACACTTTTTTAGTTTGAGATATATATAATATTAAGGATTAAAATAAAAGATTATTTTTGGAATAATTAAATTATGTTTTTTAAGGTATAGATTGAATTATATGACATAATTATTGAGGATAAAAACTTATTTCATGTTGAGGTTTTTGAGAATTTTTTTGATATATGTATTTTTAATTAAATAATAATCTATGATTAATCATAGGTTTTATTGATGGATTTTTTGAGATTTATATATTCCTATTAAATTCGGGAATTATATTATATTCTGTTAACCATTTTGGATTTAATATAAATAATATGATTGTCAGGTTACTCTTTATAGATTTTATGATTCACTAGAAGGTAAATATAACACCATATGAATAGGAAAAATTATTGGACATTTATTATATAGAGGACGAAGTGAATGGTAAATTTATCAAAGTATAATAAAAGTATGAAGTTATTTTTTTGGAATTAAAATATATAATGTAAGTATCGTCCCTAGTACATTCTATCATGATATAAATAATATACCCCAACTTGAAGAAAATAATCATGAATTTTTTTGTCCAATTAAATTCATTTTTAATGAATCAATTGTATTATAATTTATTATATATTTATGGTTTTGTGGTTGTTAACATTCTCTTGATCATTCGGTTTCTTATTATCAATGATATGTATCAATCTAGGTAATTATTTGTGATTTTCTTAGATATGTATATTTTTATAAGACATTTATTTTCACCTATATGGAAACATGATAATGTGATGAACTAATTTTTTACCTTTCCATATTTTTAAGAAGAATTATTATTATCCCCTTTTAATATGTAGGTTTTACCCAAATGAATTTTAAAATTTTAAACCCTTGATTACTAAGAACAATTAAAAATTTCAAGGATTTAATTTACATAAGAATGGAAGAATATAACTCAATAATAATTTATAATATATATATATATATATATCGTAAAATAATTTTTATTTGATTTATATCTTATATTATATGCAACACTGAGTTTAAACATACCAGAATCAAATATTAAAATATTCTTCTACAAATATGTCCAATATAACATATCAATAAAATTAGATTTTATAAATAATGTAAAATACATCATCATATTTATAAAAATTTAATAATAATTGTAAATGTATTTATAAATTTTTGATAAATATGAAATTAATGTTTATAAAAAATTTTATTCTATGAAAAATGTTTCCTTCAACATTTATTTTTAAATTTTTATGAGAAATATTGTAATTAATATTTTTTACATTAAAAAAATGATATTCAGTAAAATAAAAATATTTTTTTAATCCATGTATTGATATTAAAATTTGGTGATATTTTGGGATTTTTCATAAATTTCAAAATTTTTTATGAATAGGGTAACATACTGATTTGTTGAAAAAAAAGACTTTTTTTAATAAATTATTTAACTTTAAATTCCCATTATTTTTATAATATTATATTAATTTAACATAAGTATTATTTAGATAATGTTAACCTAATTAATTATATTTAAATCTTATCTATAATATATTTTATTACAAGTGTATTTTCAGATTTAAAACACATTTTTCTGAATATTGTTTTAAAGTACATATTGTGTCTATATTTTACCTAATTAAAAAATATAATGGATAATTATTTAAATTAAATTTAAATTTAAAATAATTTTTAAAATTAATTGAAATTTATTTAGGAATTATAAATTTTAAAATATTTATTATAAGGCAATCTTAATCTTAAAAAGTACATTTCATGGAAACCTATTTTTTGACATGTATATGGGTTTAATTTTAATTAAATATTTTCCAATTAATTGAAATTAAATTGATAAAGTGTATCCCATGATTGTAATAATAATATTTTATATTATATAATTAGTTCAAATTAATTTTTATCATGATGAATATTACAAATAGTTGAAAAATAGTTACAATGGTAAACAAATGAAAGGGTAAAATCGGGAAACCTTAGAGATAAATAGGGTAAAATGTGGGAAATATATTTATTTTTAATGATTGATTTGATTCATGGACTTTTAAAATAATAAATATTTTATTTTTCTTTTATTATCTTTTATAATGAGTGATTTTCCATTACTGAATAGTTTTGGTTATTTTTAAGAATGTCACTCTACTAAAATTATAAAAGGGCTCAACCTATCATATAATTTACATACTTAAAAAAAATTAGTTTATCCAGTAACAGAAAATATCATTTCCTTATTCCCTCACCTCATAATATAATCCTTTATTTGAATATAATGAAAATATATGAATGATTTTGGTATAATCCAAAAGAGGAGGTACAAATAATAGGTAATGTTCCAATCCGAGATTTTTTTATATCATCTTCAACCTCCTTAAAATGGTAATAATTATGGATCATATATTTCATAATTATCTTAAATATTCAAATAGTTTTTTATTTTTATTGAAAAACTGATCTCTTTATCCACCCACACAAATAAAAAATGAAACCATCATTCATGTGTACGGAAGACCACTGCCTTTGGAATTGATGTAATATTTTCCACCATCACCATTCATGATTATTCATAATTTCTAATTTGATGTTTATATATGGTATTCATGAAATATTAATCTTTATGGAATGGTAAAATAATATTTACATTTTAAACTTACAATCCATTTAAGAATGATAATATCATTCATTTTTATGGAAGACTACTGCCTTGTGAAGTGATGTGAATCCTTTTTTATTAGCACATGACATGAATTATAGATACACCAACCCTATTCGACCAGTTCTGGTGTATAATTTATTTAACTAGAGTAAGATACAAGGAATCTCTTTCTGATGGGATAAATATTTTATTAGTTATGGTAAACTAGATACATACATGTTTCTCATATTATATTTGAAAAAAATTACAACGTATGGTGTTTTAGAGAATATTTTTATTCCATATATAATATTATTGACTGTATTTCATATTAATCACAATGGATTAATTGCAAAGAAAAAAATATGGGTGAGATAAAATTAAAAATAAAGTTTACATAGAAAAAACTCTATAAAGAATCATTAAGCATACACAATATGTAAAGATAAATAACTGAGCACACAATCCATATAAATAATTTTACCTCTATGATTAGATAAGGAATAATCATTAGAGAAATATAAATTAATAATAACACATGGAATTTAATCAATAAAATGAGAATGAAATACATATTTTGATAATATAATTATAAAATATCATTAATAATAATAAATTTATTCTTACTAAAGGGAATGTTAAGTTATTAGATTTCATGATATCATGGATAATGATACCTCTACTTTAAAGACTTTTCATAAGAAATTGTAAAATAATGGGTAGGTATAAAAAAGAAATCTGGTTCTCTATGTATATACATTCATTTAATTTAATGAGACTACTAATGTATTTTGGGGATATCTATAACATGACCCCACCCACATCTATATGTTCACACCATTCCTCATATTATGAATTATCGATTTAATTCTTGAAAAATATTTCTTATCCTAAAATATCTATTTTGAGTGAAGAGTAAAAAATTTATCAAAAATTATCCATTCAATAAAATAGAATTAAATATATAAAAAAATTAATTTATAAATGATATATGATTGAAGAAATAATTATATACATGAAAAGTAAAATATATATTTTCGAGAAATGTAATGTCCAATGACCGCAAAAAGTGGTAGATTCATAGTAAAGTTAATGACTACAAAAATGAATTAAGAATAAGAATATCAATAACTTAATTTCCCAATATTATCATAAATCAACCATATAAATAGTAATGATGGTATCAATACAACAAATTCCTAGTAATGTATAAGTAAAATAAAGGTTTCTGTCACTAATGAATATAAATACCATAAAAATATATCTAAAATAATTCTTTAGGTAAATATATTTTTGATCTTAAAAAAAATAATATTAAATCTATAAGTTCAAACAATGTTTTTACAATACATTTCTTTTAATATAACACTATTAATCATATAAAATATGCTTCATAACATTGTTTAGTTATGAATGAAGAAAATTTTATAGATTCCATGCACATTTAAACAAATATTCCATTCACTTTTTGTTATACACAAAACATCCATGCTTTGAAAATTACATGAGGATTAATTTAATAGTTTGTAAATTGAAAACATGGGAAAAATTATTTAATTTTTAATTTTTATACTATTAAAAACATTTTTGAAAACATTTTTTCAAAGGTGGTTTTGTGAGAAAAATTATTTTCAACCAAAGAGGGTATTGATGTCATATTTTATTAAAACCTTTTTCATAATTATTTTAAGTATATAATATATTAAAATGTTATTATTAATTTAAAACATCACAAATAAAAAGAATATATGAAAAAAAATATTTTTATTTCCCAAGGATCAAATAATTTCATTCAATGTAAATTCAAGGATAAATAATCCCAATTTAAATGAGATTGTTAAATAAACCCGGATAAAGAATCTAAAAATGATGTGTAGATTACTCAATGAATTGAGTATATGCATTAAATATAAATAAATATAATAAAATTGGAAATAAAACATAAATCAATAAAAATTCATTTCACACATATTCTTAGAATATCAAAGACAATAAAGTAGTAACATAACCTAATTAAAAGAAACCGAGCTATGAAATTCATTACCACATGGTAATTTTCAATTGAAATACCCTAAGTTAAAATAATTAAAATTGAAATATAAAATTCAATGAATTATGATGTATTTATGACATTCATTGCATAATTGTAATTATATAGATCATATAAAAGAAATTATGTTCTTAACATTTTGATATGTATCAATGAAGGAAAATTATGATGAAGTCCCTTGCGTCACACTTCTATTTGGTTGAATGTCCTTTAATATCTAGTATATTGGTTTAGGCATGTTTTTAAATTATACCTAAATTATAATAATATATATAATATCATATATGATCATTTATTAATCGTATCATCTATTCATTAATAATATATCATTGTTACTACTGTTTTGAGTGTTAATAACTTTTTTTAAAATATTTGTTTTGTCATAAACATTCATTTTATTTTGTGTATCATAGTGATCCAGAATTTCTATAATTATATTAATATTATAGATATCATATTTTCTAATTATATAGATGTTTCATTCGTGATTTTTGAATATGGAAAATGTATCACATCACTTCGTTGAGAGGGTTGGCCGAACATATGCATCAGCGATAGTAAAATTACATCAAAGATGGAAATTTTAATGTAGTGGGTCAATATAATTTCACATATAGTAGATATATTCATTTATTTTTTCTATATTACATTCCATATAAATTGAATGTGAAAAAATGAAAAATAGCATGTTGCGATGTGGTAGTCTACCGTACAAATGAGTAACATTATCATGTTTTTAAGGACATAGAAGGTAAACGTTTAAATGTGATATTATAATTCAATAAATATGATATTATCATAAATATTATATATATAAATTCATTCCATTATTATATAAAATTTTTAGACATGTTTATGAAAAATGAGTAACATCATTTTAGCAGGAAGTAGACTTCTGTACACTCGGTCAACGATTTCATTTCCCATTTGATATAGGAGGAGATAGGTAAAGGTTATCCTATTAACATAATAATATATTAGTATATAGAATATTATTTTTTATTATACGATCACCATTTAATAGTATTTTAATGTGGTGGAAGAACAATACAACAAAAATGACTATTTAAGAACATCATAGTGTTTTCTTATGAACTCTTTATGTTTTCACCAAAATCTAACCTAGGATGGACAATTTATCAATAAAAAGTATCTAATATGTTTGGATTGTAGTAAAGAAATTATTTCATGAGGTATTAGTTGAATTAAATATATTTTAAGGTGTAATGAGAATAATATTGGGGGTGTCCTTCATTAAGTTAGGGGGAGGACATACATGGAATTTTTGAAAATAATTAATTAACACCCTCATCTGTATAATATAATAGTCCTTAACAAATATTCATTCTAATACCATAGTGATTATAGGGTCTAAAATGGCTATAAAATTTTATTTTTACATATTTTAGGTTATTTTTACCTTTATATCTTTATTATAACCCCATATTAAGAAGTTTTTACTTCAACAGTTGTATTAATATTTAGTACTTTTTATATTCATAGTCATCAAAACTAAATTTGATACTTTTATATAATATGGATTATTATGAATCCAAACATGTATTTTATTATAATATATTCAATTTTTTTAAGTGTAAAAAGAAAATTTTAAATTATACCTAAGGACTTGATGAAAATGCGTGTTTCAAAAAAGAAAAATCATATAAGTATATAAGGTTTTAATATCAAATTTCAGTATGAAATTTATTTCATTGACAAAAATTATTCAAATTTTAATATACTTGAAATAATTTTAAATTAAACCCAATTTATAAAATATTTTTTTATAAATTATTTAAGCAAAAATATATGTTTTTAATAAAAAATTAGTATTTTTCCTAGTCATCAAAAAAATGAAACATTTAAAAAAATCACAAGATTTCACAATATGGTAATTTTAATATAATTATTTGAAAAATTATTTTAATTTTAATTATTAAATTTTATAAAAATATTAAAAACTAATTTTGAATTATTTTTTTACTGGGGGACTAAACCGCATTTTAGAAAAATATATTTTTTTAAAAATGAAATCATTCTTTAATAAAGAATTGTCTTATTTTATTTATAAAAAATAGAGATAAAATTAATTTATTTATACATATTTAAAAAATCTAATTTTGGAAATTTAATTATTATTATTCAAACCATCTATTTAACAGAATGTATATAATAATATACTATATTGGGGTTTATTTAAACCGGGGATTGTGTGTTTCATAAGATATTGAGGAGAAAAAATATGTTTTAAATAAAATGTCTCATAATTAATCAGGTATCACATTTTCATCTAATATTTGTGTTTCTAATCATATATTCTAGTGGACCCAATTTTAATCGTTTTAAATCATTTGGTGTTATGCTCTTCCCATATTTAGTTAATTATATCCTTAAAACATTATATTTCACTCGAGTTTCAAGTAATTTCCATTTATAAATTAATTTTTTTTAAAAACAAAACATAAAATGTGTTTAAAAATCAAATATTTAAAATTGGGAAGGAGAAATATGATAGGACATCTAGAATAATAAATTATCTGGTTTTTTATTAGGAAGGCATATGTGGGAAGAGAAGATTTGAGAATGAAATAAAAACATAATATACACAATATTGATGGAGGGTGATAGAGGTTATTGAAAAAAATAATGTGAATTATGAGTAGAAAATTGAGGGACTAAAAACCATAAATATGTTCGAATTTAAAAGTAAATAAGATAAATTTTATATGAAATTAATTGGATAACACTTTTTATTATACTTTTCCTAAAGATGAGAAAATAATTTACTCTATTTTATTACATGGAAGTGTACTTAATTGATATGTTTCTATTTTAGAAAATAATTCATCCTTTGGTTATGCTTCAATCATTTTACACTTCATTTCTTACACAAGGAAATGAATATCCAAAATGAATATTTATTCCCCAAGAACTATAAGAATCTTTTATCATATAAAAAAATTTATAAAAGTGTGATGAGCTATTGTAAATGGCTCTAAGTACTTTCCAAAACCAATAAATAGAGAAAAATATATATAGTACAATACATTAATATTTAAATCCCAATTGTAAAACCACTTATTCGTCACGAAATATTTATTCCTTAAATCATTTGACTAAAACTTATGGAATATTAATAAAGGAATCACACATTCTAGTAGTATACATTAAACACATATTATCTATAAGATGTTGGTAAAATCCTCCCTCCCATCAACAGATGCAGCAGGTTCTTTCCAGGTATACAGTATATCCTTATTCTAAAAAAATATTAATATAATTCATATAATGTTACCAAATTCTGTTGACCAATAATTATTAAAACATCAAGGATAAGGTAAACCTTAAATTTTACAAATTCTAATATTATTTTATTCAAAAAATGTAAATTTATTCTCCCTCAAATAAATCTGTATTAGTTTGAATGAATAGGCTATATACGAATAATTTTATTCCAAAAATATCATTAATCTTGTTAATTCCCTACTGAAAATATTTTAAAAAAAGCTCCATTTCATATTTCTAAATATATGATCAACTTCAAATCCGTAAAACAATAATGGTATCCAGAACTCTTATTTCAAAGAATACATATATTCATAACTAATTTAACACAATTTTTAGATTTTACATGATACTTGTAACTAAAATACAATTGGGAAAAAATAATTTTATAAATGTATTCTTAAATTGAAATACTTTAATAATTCATTAATTTAATATAAACATTGGCACTTATAAGGAATATGATTTCACCTTTAAAAGAGGGAATTAACATGGATAAATCCTTGGATCTACACATTTGTGAAAAAAAATATAAATCGATCCATATGACCGAATTTATTTCATTTCATTATACTCTTTGTTTTTCCTAGGAAATTTGTTGTTTTCTTTCCTTCTTCCCCACACATAAAACATTTTCAGGTTCCATTGAGAAACTTTCCTAGGTGACGTTTTTTATATATATTAGATGATTAAAATTTAGAAATATTTTCTCCATGGTGTCAATCACTAAATATATAATTAAGCTATATCCTACTCTTATTTAGTGAGTCCTAGAGTTGGTAATGGTACAGGTTGTTAATATAATTTCAGAAAAACTTATTGGGCATAATCACAATATCATTAAATCCAATCATTATATCACTTTTTTTTCTCATAGTAATCACATTTTCCATTATATTCACTATTAATATGACACCATCTGGTCCTAACCATTGACTAAAATAGATAAATATTGTTTGTGAAATAATTATCATAATGGTAAACCACACAATAATTTATAGGATTTCCAAATAATGTCATATTCTATTCAATATTACAATACTTAGGTTTATCCTAGTATATTTATTATAATTATATATTCAAATCATTTATAATTTTTTTTAATGAAAATTTGAATTATCCAAAGCACATCCCCAAGGAGTGTAAAACTAGGTGCACCATAAGATTGATTTTTAATTATTAGGTAACCCTAGAGTAAATAATGACACATAATTTTTTGATATAACACCTCTATGTACATATGTTCCAGAACCATGTCAATTTTTAATAACCAGTCTGGTATATATTTATTTAAAAAACAACATATTCTATTCCTTACACAAAAATTATGATATTCCTCTATACTTGTCCTAAAATTCTATAATAGGGTTTTTTTCCTTGACCTATGTTTTTTCTAAATCTAATTCCCATGGTTTCTAATTTAATATCATTATTACCAACTGTTGAGATCCCATCCCAGTACCCCTAAGTCAGTGACTAATTTAATACATTGGAATAATATATATGGAATAAAATTATGAAGCAACAAAACATTTTGTAGTCTTGTTAAAATAGACACCTATTAGATTACCATTTTTAATTTGATTAAAAAAATTACTACATGTTTTTTTGATAATATCATTATTACCTCTAGTCTATTATCACACAACATTCATAGAACACTTATTATATTTCTATTAAAGATAAATGAATACGTTTTTGATAAAATTTTAAATAAAAATTATATACAATATAGTCTATCATTAGTGAATAAGAAAAATAAACAATGAAATAAAAATAACTGACAAAAAAATCTATTTAAATAATACCATTATAATAATTAGATAGGTTATAATCATTAAAGAAACTAAAATCACTAAATACAGTAAGAATTTATTCAATAATCAATGGATAAATTAAATCCACATAAAATATCATTGAAAAAATATCATATATAAAAAAACTAAATTATTTTGGAAGGAAATATATAATTATAGTACATCATGATCTTATACATTAGGATACCTCTACTCTCAAGGCCTTTTATAAGGATTTTCAAAAAATGATGGGTAATAAGTCACTAGAAACACATTATCTAAGCTCTACCCATAGGTTAATCTAACAAGACAACTGATCAATCAAGGGTATATATAACTGGGGACCACCCATATCATCACGTTTAAATCATTCCTCACCTATAAAATAATTTATTTAATTCATATACAATATCATCATCACCAATTATATGTATTGATAAAAGGATACAAATATATCAATATTTCCCCATTCAATCAAACAAAATGCAATGTAGAAAATGTATTTCAATATGATATATGTTTGAATAAATAAGAAATTACAAGATAAATAATATGAATAATTATTATAAATTAAATTTCAAATGACTAGAGAAATTTAAATATTTCAAGGGAATGCTAATGACTACAAAAATTAATTAGTAATGTGAATTTCAATTCTTTCCTTAGTAAAAAGGACCATAAAATATCCATTAAAAGAGTAAAGATAATTTTAATATAATATACCCCCTTAGAGTATAAGTAAATAAGGGTTTTATTTTCTCAATGAATATAAAACCATAAAAAGATGTTTGCAATCATTATTGAGGAAATTATAGTTTTTATTTTGAAAATAGTATTTTAAAACTAAAATTTCACAATTTTTTTATTTGAAAAATGTTTCTTTTATAATAACACCATAAACTTATAAAATAATATTTAAATCATTTAGTGTCCATTATGGTGGTAAATTGAATATATGTTGTACTTATTTAAAAAATATTACTATCAATGTTTTGGTAAAAAATGTGTCTTGTTCAAAAAAAGCATTAAGACACATATTAAAAAAATTAACAATTAAATAATGTGTACAAATTAATCTAGGAAATCATTTGTAACATTCTAATAACATTTTTTTAGAACCTAGTTTTGGAGGAGGAAGGATTTTCGACTGAAGAGATAAATGATGTTTCATTGTATTAAATAAATTTTAGAATTCATTTTAATTTCCAGATAGAGGAACACGTTACTATTACTTATAAACATCATTTATATGTCAAAGGGAATAAAATTAAACTGGTTTATTAACCAATGTTATTATAATTTTCTTTTAATGTAAATTCATGCATAAAAAATATAAATTAAGTTGAGATTGTAAAATTAACCCTAAAAAATATCGTAACGTCAATATGAGAATAAATTAATGAAATGACTGTATGTATGAAATTAAAATTGATACAAAAAATTTTTAAATATAAAAAAAAATAATAAAATTTCATTACACAAAGAATGATATAATATCAACGTAAAAATTAGTAATATTACCAATTGAAAAGAAAATTTGTTATGAAATTCTTTTCATCTTTTTAATTTTCATGTGAAATTCTCTTGGATAAAATAATTCTAAATGAAACATAAAATACCATGATGTATGAATGATTCTGAATATTATATTTGAATAGAGAATTATATATAGAATATAAAATATTATTCATGTATAATGTTACAATACCACTCAATGAATGGAAATTGAATGAATTCCCTTCCCTCACACACCTTTTGGTTGAATGTACATTAATATCATATATGATGTTTTCAAGAATTCTATTAAATTATTTGAAGAAAATCAGTTTTTATAATAATGTATATGATTCTTTATTGCATATTATCACACATTTGTTAATAATCATTACTTATTGCTATTATTTTGGGTGTTAAAACCCTTTTTTATCTCATTCAATTTTTTCGACAATGTTTTGGTTATTGGGTATATGATATAGATACACGTTATCCATAACCCTATTAATGTCTGAAATATCATATTCACTAATTATATACATTTTTATAATCATTCTTGAAATATGGAAATGGAAAATGAATCCCATAACCACGTGTAAATTATTACACCTCAACCCATCACTTTTCCATTAATTTATTTATTTTTCAGATCCAATTTAATTTTATTTATTTTTCGGTGATTTCTCTTGAATTTTGAGTTTTTGGCCATGAAATACATGTCACATGGTTAATGTACATGGTTTTTTTAAACCATGCAGCAACCCTGTGTTAGTTACTATAGTTTTTAACAGAGTGAACCACACAGTTTGCACATGGGTTTACAACCGTACGACCAACCCATGTAGGGTGCTCTAGGAGAACCATAGATGGTGCATGGTTGGCACAAGATTTGTCAAACCGTGTCACCCAAAAACATGCTCTACAAAGTATTTTTTAAAAAAACTAAATAAATTTGAAATTAAATTAAAACTAAAAAACCCCTAAACTATCTTCCCCCCTTAATATAGTTGTGAGACACCCCCCTCAGTCCTGTTGTTCAAGCATTCTCCAACATCTGGTGGGCCTCATATCTCCATGATTTAGACCTTATTTCTCTAGTTTTTACAGTTGGATTTCCTAGGTACATCCTCCATTTAAATACCCTTGTGTTTTCCAAATTTTTTCGTCCTATCTCTTTATCATATTTACCTGAAACCCTTCATTGTGGATTGGACATATTTCGGCCCCTTATTCCATTTTAGGGTATGTTATGGGTCTCTTATGTCTTCTTCATACATGCTTCGACATCATCAATTGAAGGAGAAGAACTTTGGTCCATTCTGGGTCATCTAATGCCATTTTAGTTTTATTTATTATACTGTATTTTATTTGATTCAATTCTATTTAGAGTTTTGAAATTTTTGGGTCTCTATATGTTAAATATAGAATTTGGTGGCTCCTTGAAGGGTTACAATCAAATATACATGTATTTATATATTTATATCCTCTTATAAATATTCATACATTGATAGGGTAATATTTCCATTATATTAATGAGTATATATATGAGTGTATGTGTGTTCAATTATGGATAAATCTTCATCAAAATCCTTTAGTGACAAAGTGCTTGTTTTGGATATCTATTTTTATGGTAGGCTCTCCCTTGCATTTAACTTTGAATTAAATAATTTTTAATTCCCTTATTTTTTCACCAAGAATTTATATTAATTAATGAGGAATGATTCTTAGAATGAATGATTGATTAAAATTAAGGTGATTTCCATTTGGATTTATTCACATAAAGTGGTTTTACTAAGTATTCCTTACCAAGTCCTTAAAGAAATTTCTAGATGGATCTTATGAAATAATTTTAGATTTGAAACAGTGATTTGGGTTTCTTAAATGAGTCTCTAAGTGGTTTTTGGTTTTGAAAAGTGGTGTGTGTAAGGTTCATTAAGTGATGGGTGTCCTTTGAAGGGTTATGTGAGGCCTGATTATCATAATTGAAATGGTTTCATTGGAAAAACCCTAAATAGAATGAAACTATTTCCATGTTTATTAGCAAGATAAGAGATTTTCCTTATCTTGGGAATTCCCTCTTTTGTTAATTTTTTAAAGGTTGGGGATCACTCTATTGAGTGGATAGAGTAGTACTAGTTTTTGTGATTCATGGGACAGATCATATTTATAGTTTCATGCTTGGTTTTTTTTGGGAAACCCAATTGTGAATATGATATGGGAACCTGGTATAGCTACGAGGACTTATGAGAAGGTTTACTGCACTAGTTTAGATTTTTTACTAGGAAGTGGCCCTTAGTATGTACTATATTTTATGGGATTGGGCCTCACAATCAAGACAAGTAGGGAAACGATCGAGAACTTGGGAATTATGATTTCATCAAGTAAGATATTCCTTTAGGATGAGTAACATGTATCAAATTTACTATGATCTCATAGGTATTACCATGTTTCCCCCGACCCATTATTATATATATAAGAGAGTCAATGTGTCCTTATAAGTATGGTTACCATGTATCTTTATCCCATTTCCTCATTATGTTATCATAGTATCTTCTCCTTATTTATGGTGTTTTCTTAGTCAAAATAAAATATGTTGTTTTTCAAAAAAAATAATCAATAATGTTTCATTTAATTAATAAGTTTTATCCCACTTTTCCCATGCATGAAAATTGAACATTTGTCATTTGGTTCCATTTTTGTTTTTCACTTAGAACATAATTCTCTTCTTTAAAAAAGATTATTTTAAATTATTAAGGAAATGGATTGTTATTTATTTTACTTAAAATAAAAATGTTTCAAAATATATGTTATATATATTATATTTCAAACATGGAATTGATTATTTTTTGGTTAAAGGAAATGCATTTTGGAAAATATTACTTGGGCATTCTTATTGAGTATTAATACTAATATCTACACATAATTCTTATTTTTTGTGATAGGTGAATGTTTCTTATCAATCATGATTACCAAGGAAGATATTGAGTTTTTGGATTTAAGAGTAAACCAGGGGGTCATGTGGTGTTTTAGTTTTCATCATGTTCGGTTAGTTTTATTTTTCAGTTCTTTCATTATCATTCAGTTTGGTTTATTTTTTTAGAATGTTCTTTTTTATTCTAGTGTTTTTATTATTTATAGTTGGAAACATTGTTCCCTTAATTACTATATTAATTCCCCTGTATCTTTTCACACATCTATGAGGAATGAGAATGCCTCTCAAGCTTTGTTGTAGACTAACTTGGGTGATCAGTTTCGATGTCGGCTTGATATGGTTTGTGACCGAGATAGAGCATTCTAGGTACGCATAAGCAATGATATCATTCGATTAATGGGTGAAAGGGTAAGGAAGTGTGTGTTATATGAATTTATCATTATAAATATAATTTATTTAATTTCACATATATTCATTAAACATATATTTATCACATTCCATGTAAATCATAATAATGAATATGAATCACATTTATTCATGTGGTGGTAGTTCACAGTAAACACTAGAGATGATCACCTATATAATCTTTCATGGAAAGAAAAAATTTGTAAGTGATATTATAATTTCATGAGTGTAATAATGTCTTAAATTTTATATAAATACATTAAATACAACATTATATATAATCGTGAGATGTTTTTATTGAAAATGATCTACCTTGGGTTTTGAGGTGGTAGGCTACTGCACACACCATCAATGATTTTTTAGAATTAAATGGAAGAGATGGATAATGGTTATTCCACTATCGTAATAAAATTATTTTATATGATATATACAATTTTTTATACTATAATTATTGATTAATATCTTAAAAAATTATAAAAATAAATAAAAAATGATCATTTAAGAACGTTACCTATTCTCTAGATAACCTCTTTAGGTTTTCTCCAAAGGACATCCTTCTATTGATTCATGATCCAATCTGAGGCGCTCTAATGTTTTTCTCATAGTAAGGATATGATTTGTTAATGTTTTGGCTATAAAATGGGTTTTTTGTTTTAAGAGGAGAAGTACGATATGGAATTTTAAAATTTGGGTAGAGGACACACATAGAAGTTTAGAAAAAATGAATTACACCCATGTATTGGTGATTCCAAAATCCACCAAAATGATAAATTCAAAAAACAAATAGTTTAAAATCTCCTAATATGTGCATATAATTGTTTATGGAAATGTTTTATGTCATTTATAACCATTATATTCTTTGTTTAACCCCTTATCAAATCATTTTTTACCTTAACCATGCTAATTATTATTATTTTTCATTATTTTACTATTCATAATTGTAAAAAATTAAGTTAAAATTATTAAATAATATAAATTTTTATGAATCATCATTTTTAATCAAACTTTATAAATTTAAATCACATAAGTGGAACAATACAATTTGAAATTATACCCACATACATGATAAAGAATGGGGTTTCCATATATAAAATTATCATAGGTTTGTAAGATTTTAATATACAAATTCATTATGAAATTGAATAAAATGACCATGATTTATATAATAATATTATGATTTAACTAATTTTACATTAAAAACTATTTATATTATAATTTATCATTTTAAATTTTCTTAAAAAATGTTGTTTTCAATAATGAATCAGTACTTTTTACAATTTTTTTTAAAATGAAACATTTCAAAAAAATCCCAATAAATCCACGTAGGATAAAATTTATTTTCTAAATTAAAAAATAAATTTAAAATTTTATAATATTTTTCTAATAGTGGTAAAACATTATATTAAGATATATGTGAAAAAAATGACTTACACACCATTAAAAAATATGTTTTTTCAAAAAACATATATTTTTCAATCAAATGATTATTATTTTATTTATAATCAATAGATCAAAAATATACTTTTTATATATATGAAACCATATTATTTTAGTATATTAGTAATTATGATTCATACTATCCAATTTGACAGATAGGTTTTAACAGTATGCTATATTATAGATCATTTAAACTCAGTTCTATAATTTTCACAATCTATCAAAGAGATTGAATTTATTTAAAAAGAAATATATATAAACCTAAATAGGTGATAGATTATAATATGATATTGGTGTTCTATTTCATATATGATATCAATACTAATTTTATAATTTTATAATTTTAAGGTGTTACATTCTCCAAACATTAAATTAATTGTATCATCACAATTCCAACATATACTCAGGAGCCAATAAATTTCAATTTGATAACATATTCTAAAAAAACACACATTATAAATAATGTTAACAAAAAATAAACATAAAATAGGGAATTATAATTATAAAATTTACCCAATAATAATAAATACCAAGATTTATATATATGAGAAAATAGATGGGATATAAAGTCCTAATCATTTAAGAAAACCGTAATAGAAAAATAATTATGGAGAGTGATAGTGGTCACGATCACAAGAATGTGAACGATCAATGTAATTTAATGGACATAAAAAACATAAATCAATGGTTATTTAAAAAATGAATTGATTCATCTGATATGATATTAATAGGATAAAATGTTCATATCAATATTATTTTCTTAATGTTATGGAATTATTTTGCTACCTAAAAATATTGAGAAATATACATAAGTGATATGGTGCAATTTCATAATCGCAATTTAATACTATGTTTCTGATTTGAAAAATTGTAACTTCATCTTCTAATCGATTAAATTAATATAAAATTAATATCAATATATTATGAAATAAAATTACCTTTTAATAGATCCTAAGGTCCATAAAATGATGAAGAAACTTTTTGGAAATTTGTAAAAATTTTCTAAACCCAGGATGATGATAAAATTTTCTCCAATATAATTTATTAATATATAAATATCAGTAGTAACACCACTAGTTCATAATTAATATTAATTTAACAAATATTTTAACTAAAAACAATGGAATATTAATATGGACATCTTGTAAGCCAATGGTAGGCACTAATCCCTATTCTTCTTTCAGTTGTAGCCCCACAACCTTATCCAAATGCAAATGTATGTCACCCAATATTTGAGTTTTCTTTTTTAAACCATATTAATATAATTACTATAACATTAATCATAATTTCAAAAAATTTAATGGAATTATTCTGAAAATAACTCTTTCATATACTAAACCTATAGGTTTTATTCCCATTTAGGTTTTCAAAAAAAATCTTTAATCATGTTATATCCTTATGATAAATTTTTTTTGAAAGGGGGTGTTTAATATTTATGAGTGTACGATATACCTAAATATTTTAAACCCATGATTATATCCCTAAATATTAAGTTAATTAAGACATGTTTGATTATAAAACTCAATATAATCCCTAGATAATTCATTATTATCATAACCAAAACACCCTTGGTAAAATAAACTTATAAAATGAAATTATTGAATCCGAATACATAATTACTTCATCTATTTTATTTCAACATTGGTCCTTTATTAGTCTAGGGGTTAACCATTAGAAGAGGGAATTTACTCGGACAATGTCCATATTCTATATATTATAAAAACAATAATTGGATAAATTTGTTGTAATTTATTTTCCTTTCATGATAGTCTTTATTTTTAATAGTCAAAACATTATTTTATTTAATTTTTTTACACACATAAAAAATTTGACCATTCCATTGAGACACTATCTTTGGTGTTTATTTCCATATTTATTATTTTATATAAATTGATTATTCTATTCGTTATGGTCTCCATCACACAAGATATTAGTGAATTCAATAAATATCTTCTTTTAGTGATTTATATAATTATTTTCTTATATGTTGTTAACCAAATTTGAAGATAAGTTATTAGGGATAATAAATATATTCTTCACTCCAGTAATTATCTTATTTTTTCGAATAATTTCTACAGTTTCTTATTTAACTAATGTTAATATTTTTTTTCTAGTTTTAACCATTGAATAAAACCAAAAATAATATGTTGATAAAAAATAATCAAAGTGGGAAACCACTTAATAATTTATCTAATGTCCAAATAAAGACACATTAATTCAACACAAGACGCCATATGTTCAACTTAAGTCAGTCGTTCTCATTATTTATTAAAATATTTTGTAGTGGTTTGTAAAGATGATGTTTGTTATCTAAATCGTATCCCCCGAGAATGTCAATACAGGTGCACAATAATTCCTATTATCATGTTCTAGGTAATTCTTAATTTAATCAAGACATGCTATTTTTTTTATTTTTCCCCCTAGGAACATCTATGATAGAACCACATTCACATTTAGTATTCAGATTGGGTTGTATTTCCAAGAAGAAAACATAATCTATTTCTTAACAAAACATTATGATTACATTCTATATATATACTCGAATTATATTACAAGGATGTGTACCCAAATATATTTTTTCTTGTATCTTGTTTCTAATGTTTTTACTAAGTATTTTATGATATGAAATTTATCAATCCCAAACCCAGTATCCCAAAGGTAGTGCTTATTTTTTAATATTCTCATAAGATAAAAGGAAAATCATCCTGATTGACCAAATAAATTAGTAGTCTAGGAAAACTAGATAATAACAAGATTCCCCTATTGAATATCAATTAAAAATTCAAAATATATTTTTATTCATTAATATCATTATTCACTCTAGTATATTCTGATGTATCTTTCATAGAACACTTCATGGATTCCTATAATAGGATACAAACAAATGATGAGCTAAAATTATTACTAAAGCTTATGTAAATGGAAAACTATCATTAATAAATATTCCTTAACAACATTTAATTTTAAATAAATGAACAAAAATGACATATATATAATTCTACTTACATTATTTGATAAGGAATAGTCAACATGGAAAGGTAAAAAACTGAACAAACTTGAAATTTAACAAATAAAATTATAATAAAATCCATCCAGATATTATATAATTTCAATGATTTCATGGATAATAAAAATTGAATTCTTACTGATTTTTTTTAATTATTAGAGGAAATGATATATTTTATCAAAATACAATTAATTCAATGACCATTCACCAGGTAGTTTAAATATAACTTGAAGGTATACACTAAAACCTCATTAAACTAAATCAAGACAATTGTTTCATCTCATGAGACTACTGATTCATCAAGGGGATTTTAATAACCACTCCACACCCATATCATTATTCCCAAATAATTCATCCTATACTCAATAGTCTATTTAATTCATGAAAAATGTTCCATATAATAAATTATCTATATTGTGTAAAAGAAATATATTTCTTAGTATTTTCATTTTCAATCCAATAAATTTTAATGTAAAACACTATTTAATGAAATGATATATGTTTTATGAAATAAAAATATTCTAGACAAATAATATGGTTACTTAGGGTAATTTTAATTTAGAATGATCAAATGAATTTTTATGTTTAAAGGTAATCTTAATGAATACAAAAATGATTTAAGAATGATATTTTTTATAATTTACATAGTAAAAATGATCACAACCCTTAATATAAATAAAATGGATGATATCAATTCAATATATCCCAAGATGATTATATGAAAACAAAATTTTGTTTTCATTGATGAATAAAAAGACTATAAAATATCATTAAAATATTTTTTTTGAGGAAAATATACTTTTCATTTTCAAAATAATATTTCGAAACTAGATGGTCACAAAAAATTTTAAGAATAATTTTATTTCAAAATATAATTGGAAAAATGTAAAATAATATTTAAAAAAATTAATGGTTATGAGTGTAGGAAATTTTATACCTGTCATTAATGTTAAAAAAATATTCTGTTAACTTATTAAATAAAATAAAAATAGGCCTTGTTTAGAAAATGACATGAATATTCCTTTCAAAATACTTTTTTTAAAAAGTAACAAAGGGTAAAAATGTCTATACAATATATTTATAATCTTTAAAAAAATTTGAAATCATTATTTTGAAAATATGATTTTAGAAGAAAAATAATTTTTAAGACAAGGAAAAAATAATATTGTATTTTATTTTAAGAAGTATCTCAATAACGTTACATACAAAAGAGAAATATATGGTACTATTACATGAAAAAATCACGAAAAAAATAAGTGAATAAAAATAAAATTTATTACAATCCAATGTTCAAATAATTACCTTCAATTGAAATTCTAACATAAAAAATATATATTAAAAGAAGAATGTGAAATAAACCACTGAAATAATCATAATTTTAAAGTGAGAATTAATAAATGATTTGATTATACATATGATGTTAAAATACACAATAAAAAATTATAAATACAAAAAATGCAAAATAAAATTTCATTACACATACAATATTAATATATATAGTAAAACGAACAGTTATTATAACATATTGAAGAGAAATTGAGTATGAAAATCTTTAACTCTTTGTAATTTTGAATTAAAATCCCCTTAAATGGTGTAATTAAATTTAAAACATAAAATTAAAATATTTATGAAGGAATAATGCTATTACATATTAAAGGGGTATTATATATAGTATATAAGATACATTAGGTGTATGGAAATACAATATGACTCAATAACGGGAAATTGAGACGAAGTCCCTTAACTCACACTTATTTTTTATTGAACATGCCTTAATATTGGGTATAAATGTTTTAATAATGTTATTGACTTTTAATATAAACATATAATTTTTTTCCAAATCATATATGGTCCTTTATTATATTTTATCAGGTGTTCTTTAATAACCAGTCTTTATTATTATTGTTTTGGGGTGTTAAAATGCTTATTTCCTCATGCGTGTTTCTTCATAAAAGATTGGTATCATGAATATATCATATTATTCCATCATTTAAAAAGTAATTATAGTGTTATAAATATCATATTTACTAATTATATACTGTTTTATAACAATCCTAGAAGGATTTACATAGAGAATGAATCGCATCGTGTCGTGTTTGCGGTATATCGTACCTATGCATGAGAGACCATATCATTCCATTAATGAGTGAAAGAGTAATTTGGTGTTATATATATTTTCCATAATCCACATAAATATATATCATATATTCATTAAACATATCATTATTAATTTATATTTAATGTATTTGTGAAAGGATAATGACATCTCTTTTTGAGGCGGTAGTCCACTGTAAGCATGAGTGAATTATCATATTTTAAAATTTATGGAATTTAATAATGTGTATTTGATATTATAATTAAAAAGTATAAAAATTTAATTAATATTATATATATACATTAACACAATTACTATATAAAATCATGATATTTTTTTATTGAAAACGAGTTACATCAGTTCACGAGGTGGTAGTCTACTATACATACTATCAAAAATTTCATTTTCAATTTGATGTAGGAGGATACTGGTAAAGTCTTTTCCATTAACATAATAAAATGATGTTATATTGGATATACTAGTGTAGTTATACCTTAGTTATTGAATAATATTTTAATGATTTTGAATAAGAAAAAAAAACCATTGTTTAAGGACATTACCTTTTTTTCAGCTAACCTTTTTGTATTTGCCCCAAAATCCCCCCTATAAAGAATTTTTAATCAAAACCATTGTTATATGATAGTTTCAAGAGATTAATGCTTCAATTTTGGCAAGTATTGTATAATAATAATGGATTTTTGCGTGTGAATATAGTATGATAGGGTGTTCCATTTTATAAGTGGCCAAGAGGAAACCCATGGGATTTTGAAAGGAGTCTATTAAAATTATTGTTTATTCATTCCAAAAGACTAAAAATGGTCCATTCTAGAAAATTAAACATTATACGGTCTAAATATTGAACAAAATATTAATTGGAAATGTTTTTGGACATTTTTGACACGTATCTTCAGAGTTTAACTCCCTAGTAAATCATTTGTTACCTTATTGTGGAAATTAATGTTTATTGGTTTTTTTAAAATTTATAATGGTCAGAAATTAGGTTGATGGAATTATATATTATAAGTATTCTTAATTAGAGAAAATAAATCATTTTTTCTAATTCAATTCAAATAAGTGGAAGAATACAATTTAAAATTATATCAGCAAACACGATGAAAAAGTGGGTATCCCAAGAGAAACTTTTCATAAGTATATATGTTTTTAATATAAAAATTCATTATGAAATTAATTCCATTGAAATATATTAGTTAAATTTTGTTATTTTTGACCTAATTTTACTTTAAAACAAATTTGAAAGACTATTTATCCTTTTATATTATTTAAATGAAAGCGAATATTTCTATAAAAATTATGTAATTTTTTCTATTAATAAAAAATGAATCATTTTAGATAGAGTCCAAAATTTATACTCAAGCTAGTTTTGGTGTGATGATTTAGAAAATAAGGTTCAATTTATCAAATAAAATCTCTAAAATAGGTAGTAATTAATTTTACTCAATTTAGAAAAAGCGTGACTAAAGAACCTTTTAGAAAAAAAAATTGTATTTAGAAAACATTTATTCTTTTATCAAGTTAATATTATTTTATTTATAGTCAATAAATAATAAATGAATTTTATATATTTAAACCATATTATTTTTATAATAGCTATATTTATTCATACTTTTCAATTTAACAGCTTGGTTAAAATTATATTCTATATTGTTTTTCATTTAAACTAAGTGTTGGGTTTTTCAAAATTTATCCAAAGGATCAAATTTATTTAAAATTAATTACTTAATAATGTTTTAGGGTGATAAATTCTCAAATAAGTGTAGTTTTTTTTATGTCAAATATGTTATCAAACACAATTTTCTTTATTTAAAATATCAATATTTTATATGTCTGGTATATGTTAGCCTATTTAATAAAATATTATGATATTGATGATGTAGTTATAATTTGAGAAATATAAGGTAAAAAGTTATTCTTTTCCATTAGAATTGTTGAAAAATGGAAATATTACTCTTGTATATGTATGAACTATCATTACTATGATTATAATATAATGAATTATTCATATCTATGTTTCATATTTTGTATTTAAATTTTATGTGATTTCTATAAATGATTTTAATTTCAGGATTTGTATTCTAGAGATTATTGAACAATGACACCTTTTACCACATTCAACACATCGATTCTATAATGAAATTATTAACCAAGAAACTTCAAAACCCCCTATGCAAACATAAATGATTATGTAAATAAAAATTTTCTTAAATTAAATGAATTATATGGTTTATATATAAGTGATTAAACTTAAGAAATTTTTTTAAGAAAAAAATAATTTATTTAATTTTATTATATAAGAGATCAAATAGATACATGACACGTCAGGACTGGAGGTATTGGTTTCATCTCAAGATTTCCCTCTTTAAGAGACATGTTATTTTATATATGTATATATATTATTTTTTTTAAATGATATATATAAATACATTTTCATATAATATAATAATTTCTCCAGAGTAAATTATATTTAAAACTATTATTCATCTACATCATTCATGGGTGTTATGATTCATATTTTACCAAATCCTTAAGGGTTTATGTGTCAATCCCATTTTAATTCTTATTGATTTTGCTTGATTTTTTTGAAGAAAGCATTTAAATTTTTTTTAATAAAACCATCATATTTGGATATCCTATCATTATTAGTCAATGTTCCAAGTTATATTACTATTTTACCTTTATTTGGTATAATAAATGTTAAATATTTTTTAAAAAAGACAACAAAATTGGTTTCTTCAGTCGAGAATCCTTATCTTTTATATCCATATTTAAAAAAAAATTTAAAAATTGTTTTTAAAATTAACCAAATGATTTATTAAATATATCTTTAGCCATGTTGTAACCTTTTACAAAATGATTCTAAATGAATCAATTTTTCATTTTCAAAAAACTTTTATTTTAAAAATACAAACATTATTGAAGTAATATTTTTATACAACATGTACATAATTACATTCCATAATAGATGCTAAATTATTTTAATCTCCTTTTAATGTTTTTATATATCATTTTAATAAAATTTAATTATATAATATTTTTGAAAAATCATATTTTTAAAAATTTATTTTTATAGTAGAATTTTTATTTTCATAAAAAATTTATATAGTTTTTATGTGTAATTATAATCATCAATGAAAGAAACCTATATTATTATTGAATGCTTATGAAATGTATATATATTTCTCTTACATATATACCTAGCTCAAACCACATTCTATTTAATGGTGTAATACATTAATTATAATCACATCAAGAATTTCTTTTTTATTTCACCACTTTTTATTATGACATAATGTAAGATCATAAAACCAATTTTATTTTAGTGGGTAAATATTATGTTTATACATTCGGATTTATTCATTATTTGGAATTAATATTCATGTAAATGAAATGAATTTGATTTGTGTGACCATTATTATGTATCCCTCTAAAGAGTTTGTTATTGTTTTAGGCTCCCGATATATCATTTATTGTATTATGATGTGAACCTAATCAATTATTAGAATCTCTCCAATGTGTGACGTTCTCTCGACGGTTACCCTTAACATTTATTTCATTAATTTTTTATGTTGTTTCATCATTTCATATGATTATATGATATTATGATACCATGTTATTTATTTTATTCTCCCATGAGATTACTCATACACCTTTTTGATTATGATATCATGTTGTAGATTTGACTCACATTTATTTCTTCCATATCATATTTATTCAAATATTGTTATTTTTCACCTAACTTTTTGTTTCTTTATTTTTCCAGGTTATCCAGTAATATTTTAATATCTCAAATTTAATTTTTATATGATTATGGAGAAAAAAATAATAACCTTTAATTTTATTCTCCCATTATTTTAGGTATTATGATTCTAGTCTTCCAATGTCATTTGGACATGGGATATTTGGGTTTTAATTAATACCTATTTATAAAAACAATTATATAAAAAATATTCAAAAGAAATGGGTCTATGTATGATTGGTATGAGCTACTATTAAAAAATTTCAAACCTTTAAGGGTCCATTGATATACACATCTTTCTAATTATGTGACCGAGGAATGATATTTTTTATAGTGAAAACTATATTTACTAAATTTGGTGTACAACTCAAACAACCTCATGATATTTAAAATTATCTTAAAATTAAATCAATTATATTTTGTGATCATTGAATATATAAGAATAATATCTATAAATACTACCAAAAAATGATTACTATAATCCCTAATTACTATATTCATTAGATCATTTAAGGGAGAATATGAATTTTTTAGTTCAAATATAATCACTATAAATTCATTGGTTTCAAAACTCACATGGAGGGATATCATGGATATGTCCTCCTTTATGACTCTCAAATTAGGATATAATTATCAAATTTAAATCTTTAAAAATAATTTAGAACCTCTCAATTGATCAAACAAATCCTTGATATGTGGTAGAGTATAATGTTTCTTAATAGTAATTTTTTTGGTTCTTGATAATTAATATAAATATCGATCGAACAATTTTTTTTAAATAATAGGTTCACCCATAGTGACAAAATTATAAATAATAATCTATTTAATTAATCTCTTTGAGTGACTTTTTTTATTATTCTAACTTAGTTAGAGTTATTCTATAATGAGTGTTTCAAATAGGGCTAACACCATGTATGTAATGTATTAAAAACCAATAATAATGATTTTTGGGAAGGCTTGGAAACTCATAAATAAATAAATCATCATATTCCAATATAATTGTAATATATTCAAATGTTAGTTTATATAAAAAAATAGAGACATAAACCCTATCATAAATAGGTAATAATACCCACATAATGAATGTGGTATTCATTAAAAGTCCATGTTCACCATTATGTTGATAGATAATTATTGGTTTATTTTGAATTTAAAACAAAATTTCCATTCTTTTGTAATTGATATGGGATATAAATATAGAGATCCAATCCATGCCTAATATCAATTAAAATTCATGTAAAATTATAACCAAAATATTTGTTGGAATAAGATTAAAAAAACAAACATTACAAAGGAGATATATACTTTAGATGTGATAATACTACCATTAGGTTTTTTCACTAATAATTCAACATATAATCATTAATATGGTGTTTTGATGAAATTATAAAATTAATTACATATAAACTCAGGGGTTTTACTAGATTCTAATAAGTTTTTTTTGGAGTGACTGCTAATGGTATATTTCACCGTTATATTTTTGTGAACCAATTCAGTGCCTGTGATCATATGAGATTTCAATTTTTCTCTTGGGTTAAGTGGGGTTTTATGATAAATGTCATCATTATCTCTTATATTTTGTATCCAAATGGAATAACTATAATTAAATTTTTAGATGATTAATTAAAGTGTTGGTGGTGAATTCTATTGAGCTCTTTCTGCATTTATTTCCTTGTTTTTCCTCAATATATTTTTTCGAAATTCATATACATGATAGTTTTCATTTTCACGCATTAAATATTTATAAATTACTTTAATATTATTCCCCTATTATACATTCCTCACATTTATTGGATATAAGGATTCATTTTATTTTCTATTTTCTATTTATTATTATATGTTTCTAAAATATCCACATTTTATTCTTATCAAACCCATTATAATGATGGAAATCTCATATCTCTATTTATACGATGAAATATTATGTAATTATTTGAACATAACTGCTAATTTCACTTATGAATAGTTAATTTTATATATATGGTAGATATTCACTAAAAAAATAATTTTTTTGTTTCAGGATGAATAATAAAACCTAAAGCATATAAAAATGTTTTGTAAACAATTATTCATCAGTAAAAATAGATTCAATATCATTTTTATTAATATTATGGAATACCATTTTCTTTTTTAATGCGGAGATCTCAATGTATGAACTTACTAAAAATAACCCTCCTAAACTCATCATATTCCAAGGAGTTAAATTCCACCTTCTAGGTATTCTTAATACAATTCAGACATTCATCCTCTCTCACTTCCAAATAAGACACTTCTTTGAAAAAATTATATATTTTATGGAACTTGATAATGAAAAATATCTTTTAGTGGTACCAATCCATTTATCATGAAACATTCGATTAGAGGGACCACATAAAGAAGGAATTTGTTTTCTCATGAAGGCCTTAATGGTACATTGGTCTCTCTCCTCATTTTTAAGATCGTTATTATTCATGTCTTGAGAGACTTGTATGAGCAAAACAAGAGGATTTTTTATTTTGGATATAAGACCATTAGGATTATAAAGTTTAAAATCATTTCATTTTCTACTATTTTTATTGTTAACATGATTTCTAATAGTTTCCACCATTGGATAAAATAAGAAAGCATAGAGTTGGAATACATCAATAATAACCAGATTAGGAAATCATATAATTAGTATTATCATTCAAAAAAATATAAAATTATTAAATGTTCTTATCATACTATGCACATTTATGTTCACCATATATTACTTTCAGCTCATCGTATTTTGTATTATGTTATAGCATCATATTCTTCCTAACATTAAATATTAAAATAATTAGGCCCTTCTATGATACCAACTGGGTATACTAGATTATAAAATAAATAAATATAGGATCATTTTAGATTAATATTAAATGAAAATAATAATAATACACAACCGAGAACTATAAACTTTTTGTGTCATTAGAAATAAATACATAATCATCATATTAATATAATTATCTTTAATATATACCGTTAAGTTATTCTCTCATAGTACCCTTATTAAACATATCACACATAAAACATTTATTTATATCCTGGGTGAAATTTAAACATTTGAATGGGTGAAATCAAATGTTTAGTAAGGGTAAACATGACATATATATACTGATGATCAAATGATATAATAAGATACAAATTAGTGTATGAGATAATGATCACAATTTAAATTGTTCATACCCATTTAGTCATAGTACAAAAATCATTAGGTGAGAATTTTTTTTGAATTATAAATTAAATGAATCAAATGAGTGAGGAATAATAATTTATCAATTATATATTAGAGAATATCAATTGTAAAGAAACATTTCATATAAATTTTTGAAACAATATTAATCATATAAAATCATTTTAATTGTCACGGATCACATTCAAGAATATAACACTATAAAAATACCCATAGGCTATTAGGTCCACTCACTTTTCATCATTTCCATAGTAAATTATTACAACCAAGAATATCAAAATAAATACTTCCCCTTACTAACATTGTTTTTAATACAGTTATATCTGATATTATATCATGAGAAATCAATAATTAACAAATCCATTTGAAGGAATTAAATAAGACACCTATCATATAATTAAAAGCATACGTATTTGTGCCAAAATATTATATAAACATTAATAAAGTCTTTATAGAATATTATTTTAAAAACAATATAGTTTTATATAGATTTAATTATTATATAGCCTTAGAGAATGTAATTTGTTTCATGTAATTTACCTCGAAACTCTAACATTATAATCTATTAAGATAATGACAGTATATGTTATCATAAAATCATATTGCCAGTGAAACATGTGACAAAGGATGTTTGCATTTATACCATGTACCTTTAAAACAAGATTTGATCCTTTATTTTAAATACATGATAAAAACTATACTTTTATTTAGAAATTATTTTAAATGAAATAACCATAATATAAATATATTTTTTTTATTTCAAAATAACCATTGAATATTGTAAGGGATGTTTCAAAATTAAGAGCATTTATGATTATAGGAAAATCAATTTTTTTGGAAAATGTTAATATAATGATTCCTTTCTCATTTTTAATAAATATTTCAGAAGACTTGATTCAGAAAATGAAATTAATATTACTAATTTATATTTCAAATGATATTAAAAAATGGTTGAAAAGTAATTTAAATAATAATTTTATGATATACATAAAAAGTTTGATATTATTTTTAAAAACATGGGCATGAAAGAAAACTTTTCTTTACAAAAGAATAAATATGGTATAATTTTCTTAATTTTTTTGGTCATGTCAAGTACCAACTATAAGTGAATGTAAGGAAAACATGAAAAACCCATAAATAACCATATTATAAAAAAATATATGGTGGTTATGATAGAAAGATCATATACTTCCCCTAAATGTGATTCAAGACTTAAAATTCTGACTAAAAATAAGGTTGTTAAATAAAACCATTATATCATGTCCATAATTTCTTAGTATACCCACATATGTTCCTATACAATAAATTTGGATTTATTATGAGTCTATATCATAACAAAATTCATCTTCATATTATAATTTCTAATTCCATTATAATTTCATATTACTTATATTATAATAATTATTCATAAAGTTCAACATTCATTTGAAAACAAATCAACCTTCCATGCATGTTTTGGATCGACAATTACCATCCATAAACCTAAGTCATAGTTTCCTCATATAAATAATCCTAATAATGTGCTAAGTATCATATATATATATATTCATATAAAATTTTATAATCATTTATATATGGTGGCGAGGAAAAATTAATCACATCACTTCTTAAGGATGACAATCCATGCATAAGCATGAGTAATGTTTTCGTATTCTAATGATTGGAAAGAATGAAAGGTAAATAATAATCTGTCATTGCATAATCATAGTATTATCTTAGATGATATAATTTTTCATTAAATAAATCTATATGATTTTCCATTTATTTTGGTCATTAATATTATTCAAATATATTCATGGAGGTGGTTGTCCCCATGTACGAACAAACAATATTATCATTTTTCATTTGATGGAAGTGATCTAGAAAACAGTAGTAACATTTACAAAATAAAATTTTAGAGTAGTAAATATACCCATTTCATTATCTTAATATTGTTACAGAGTATTTTGAGTTTTTTAAAAAAGTAATAAAGTCAAAATCTATCGATAATACAAATATCATTAATTGAGAAGATAAAATAAATTAAACGACACACAGTGATGGGGCTGTCACCATGGGGGTGAATTTTATGTGACTAACTTTTATTGATTACTTTTAAATTAAATTTTATTCTTCCTTTATATTAAATAAACCTCTTTTATCTCTTAGGATATTTGATTCTTTATTACCCATTATCAATATGTTTCTATTATTAAATTATGGAAAGGTAATGTAATAAACACATAAGGATATCAATAAGGTTATACCACAATATGGGATATTGTTACTTTCTATGTTGACTCTTCTCGAGTCATTTATTTTCATGAATAATTTTACTGTTAGTTATAATAAGCATGGGAAGGGATTAACATTTACTCAATAGTTATTCCCACATATAAATATGTCAAAATTAGATAATATTAGTTTCCACCAACTTTCAATGTTCCACCAATCATTAATAAATCTATGAACAATGTTTAAATTCCATATCACACAGATAAAAGTTACCCTATTCAAATATTCTAAATGATTACTCATCTCAAGAAATCACTGTCTTAAAATATTACATTTATAACAGATAAATATTATTTCTAGTATGTAGTCTAGCTCACCTAATTCATGTATTATAATGTAGGGGAATCACTCAATTCATAACATCTTCAAGTTTTCATCATATCAAAACTTCAATCAAGTTAAAAATTCCTTAAAATATTTAGTTATATGTTTCATCCCAATATTCTACTTTTATAATAAAAACATTTTATGAATGATTTTTCAAGATAAAAATTCACAATAATGTTTTCCTTAAACATTATATAAAATATCTACCATAGATAAATGTGTGGAAATGAAAGCTCAAATTTTAAACTCAATCACACATTAATTATTTTGTCAAAAAAATTATATATTTTGAAGATTATTGATTTTAACATTCTAAAATCATCCTCATATATAAATTTCAACATTATTTAACCCTTATATAGATCAAAAAAATAAAAATACATTTCTTAATTAATATTTAGAGTTGAATGTTCATATTAGAGTCATAATAATGGGGTTGAGTTCAAAATGATTATTTACAGTCACTAGGAATTTTCTAGTAATGCATATTTGGTAGAATGTACTTTTGGTTAAACATTTTTCATTAAATTCACCTTGGGATGGGGTTTAATTTTAGATAATGAAATTCAAGTAAATTTAAATCCATAAAATGTACTTATATTGAATTTATTTCTAAGGAATATAGTTCTGGTGAATGTGGAAATGGTGAATTTAGTTTTGGTGAATGTACTTTGGGTGCATGTACACTCAAATAATGTACATTTGGTGATTGTGTGTTCAAGTAATGTATTATTTAATAATGTTCATCTACTTAAAATTCAACTTTAACTTATGACATCCACCTAAAATCACCATCACTTGATGAATATCTGATGAAATTTAAACATCGAATATTCTAAAATCATTACATGAACACTTTTAATATTCAATTATAAATATTACCTTTTGAGATACATATTCACATATATACATTTTCACATATCCTAATCTCTTAATATAAATCAACATAAAGATCAATATAATGGTTCTATATCATTCAACCAAAAAAATATGATAGTCTTACTACCTAATCATCCAATGAATTATTTTTGGATTCTTCATCCTTCCATGGTTCCATGAATTTCATATACATTATTTTTTTTATCCAGAGCCTTCAATATCAGACTTAGATATTGTCAACTCACAAAGAATAATTTATTTTGGATACACATCCCATTATTCATTTTTATATTCACAGAATCATACCTAATATAAGGTTGTTATTTGATAGTATTGACTTGTTCAACTTCTGGTTATATCAGTTTCCAGTCACTTCTTCATCCTAAAGAAATACATTATATAATTTATATTCCATCTATTGGATTCACCATTAATGGGGTCTCTTCGATATCCCATTTGATCACCTATTAATAAACACTTATTGTAGAAAATTTTTATTCAACATTAAAAGAATCATCACTACCCTTAATATTAACTCAATAATAAACTATTATATAAGGTATTCTCTAATAAAATATGTAAATTTCTCTCAAACCGTTTCCTAAAAAAATTTGGAGATAAGAATCGTAAATATTATGATAGTTTATTCTACATCTATGATGTTCTTTCTTCCGATGGTTCCACTATTTGTATTGTGAACATCCTGTGGACATATTCAAATAAGTTCAATAAGATATTTTTTTTACTTCTTACATGATTACATTTCCAAAAAATATTTATAAAAGTATAATATATCATCACTGTCATACATTGTGTAATTAAATCCAACCAATATAATTTTTTTTATATAAAAATATCATTAAAGTAAATAAGTCTTCCCTCCCATTTATTATAAAAATTTAAATTAATACACATTATGGATCAACTTTATCTATTTCTCCCCCTTAATAATTGGAATTCAGGTCCCCTTATGGATGTCTTAGGGTTGGGAAAGGAAATTATTTAATTATTTTAATATTCTGTAATTTTATTCAATATAATTAAATTTAATAAATAAATTTCATGAGAGAACACAAATAAGAATTTTATTAGTGTAATATTCCACAAATCAACTAGATCTAGAATGCCATTAACCATTATTTGTATAGAAACCAAGAGTGATTAACTCATATATTAAAAATATCCATAAAATTTCCCATGCGATACAAACGTTTAAAAAATATTCTTTTAAGGGAATGTTCATTATATTTTAGTTTTCTAACATACTATTAACTATATAATAATGTGATCAAATCCAATAAAGAATAATTTAGTATCTTTCCCCCCTTAATAAGATAATTTATACTTTATCATCACAGATCAATTTTATCTGTTGGAATTTAAATAGCTTAATTTATATAAGAATGGGAATGTATATAAAACCTAACTAAAGAGGAAAAAACACAATTTCATATATTTATTATATCTAAAATTTCTTGATCAATATTTAGAGATTCAACATAAAATAACATCAATATATACATCACTATAAATTCATAATTCATCTTCTTAATATTTATTTTCATGAAAATTTTGTCTTTATTTCATATTTATTAGCTCTCTACAATAACTATTTTCTTCTTCTTGGGTAAAACCTTATCTTTTTTGAATGATATCAAACTACCAATTTGGTTGAAAAAACATAGAAAAAAATTAAATAAAATGGATCCCCTTTTCCCATTAATTAAAGAAATAAGGATGTAAAATATTTCTTAAAATTTAAAATCCTTTATTATCTTCATTGATATTCATTATAACTTTTGTTTTTCTAAGAATTAATATACTTGAATGGAAATAAAATATTATTCCATTACTTATATAAATTATCTGGGGGTATATTTTCACAATTTCTCGCAAGGAAATTAAATTCGTCAAAATTTCAAATATAATTTATTATTCTAATTGACCATGACATATTTCTAAGAAAACCATAGGAACATGTTCAATTTTATTATTATCTAGTTAATTTTTAGTACATGTATCTCATAGAATCGTGTATTTTTTAGACACCAAATCATCCTATTAAAGTGATCATGTTTTGAAATTTTTGTAGTGTATTCAACTATCTTATCCATTCTACATGACTTAATATATTATGGAGAGTAACTAATTAGAGGTAATTTTATACCAAGACAAATAATAAATATTTTATAGAAAAATATGTTTTCTGAAAAACCATATTTTTTAAAGGTGTTTTAGTCATTGTTTTCTCACATATTTCAATATAACTTTTCTTAAAGTAAACTTATTTGTTACTAACTTTTCTTAACTCCCAATGGTAGGCATACAATCCAACTTCCTTCTCAAAATATTTTGGGACTTATTCCATTATAATATCATGAGTTTTTCTAATTATTTTTATCCCACTAGTAATAATTACTGTGAACACTTCTTACAAAAATTACATATAAATTTTCAGGATATTCAAATTTAAAGGATATCAATGGGTTCCCTTTTATAGAGTTTTTGGGGAATTTATAAAAATTTCACTTATATTCTAATTTTCTACCCATAAATTTTTCCTTATTTTTCATTCATACCTCATCATATTATGCCAATAATTTCAACAATTTTTTGGAACCTTATACATAACTTAGAGTGGATAATTAAAGTGAATTATTCTTTTTTTTAATTACATATGGTGGAAGTATCAACCATTATTCTAGTATTCAAAGCTTCATTTTAGACACATTATTTGGGAATACATATTCAATTACTCATTAATTGTCACTCATTGATTGTGGTGGTATCCCTATATTTATTATCTCCCATTTATTATAGATTCATGTATTGTTATCTCTTCTATTCAATGATAAATAATTAATGAAAACAATATTTTCATGAATTTATATCTAACTTTTTCTTGAAATTATTAAAATATGTAAATTATGATATATTCACCTCTTTCCTACCACTATATTGAGTATTCTAAGATGAAATTATTTAAATTGATGTTTTGATAGTTTCCCATCTCCTAACATCATCTAAATATTCAATATCATTCATTTCAATGTTTGAAAACATTATTTCAAACTGAAGACAGATTTTTGATCTTATAAAAATATTAATTAATCTATAAATTCATCTCTTGACATCAAAACTAGTTCATCATGAATCTATATTTAATATAACTTAATTTTTTATTATCTTTTATTCTCTAGGATTTCAATTCCATCTAAGATATCTGGACATTAATATTATCTTTTTATACATGTTGATCATATGATAAAACATTTAAAGTACTATCATTGTCAAATATTTTCATTTTCAAATACTCCTCAAATTATGATACTTTTTATGCAAATAGTATAACTAATAGTTCCTTTAAATCTATGATTATTATGAGATTTTAGTATTTGGTGATTTATTTCCCATAAATTCTTAAGTTTTATATTGTTTTGATTTAAGTAATGACTTATCCCTCTAAAATATGTTTTTATATTTAATTGCGTATGTAAGAAAATAAATAGTTAAATTTTACATCCGAGCATTTATTTTAGAGAAAATATCATCAAATATATTAATTAAATCTTTTTTTGTATATTGAGAATGATTATTCTTACTAAGAATTAAATTTTATTTATTTTTCAATAATATGAACCCTGACATTACCATCCATTAGTGGTGGATTCAATATTTAGTATCTTTGGGAGATTAATTTTTACTTATCATAAGATACATTCTTCTTCAGTTTCACCATTTTTTGTAGCTAAAATTCCCATGCATTCATGCTAAGAATAACATCCATTTTCTCTTTCTTAAAAAATAACTACAACATATTCCTAAGATATCATTTAATAATTTTTTTGAACAATGAACTTCATGTAAATTAGTGAATAAAAAATAAGGAAATAATAATTTAAATCTAATGAATGGAAACCAAAGATCTGATACGAAATAGAAGTAACATAGTATGATAATATCACACTATGTGGGGGGTGTAATTAGGGGGTTTTAAATTTTTCTAATTATGTTTACATTAATATAATTCTTCCTCTAGGTTGATCAAACTTATTTTATATTTTATTATATATGGATGTTTATTAAAATACCATAAAAGTTTAACTATATGAAAAGAAAATAATTTAATGTAAAACAAACAAATTAATTTTTACAATGCTCATCCTTAATGTGAGAACCGGCCCCTTTTCTCGTTGACTACCACTAAGACACATATATTTTATCATGAATTATAGTATTAATTACTAGAGGTGTGGGCCAGAATAATCCTTTACCAAATAGTGAATCCCATAAAAATGACCCACATAATTATATTATAATATTTATCACCCACATATGTTTCTCAAAAAACATGAATATGTCTTATAATACCTCATAAACTTCTATAGAACTAATTTTCACATTAGAATATTCTCTACTTCTAGTTGACTAATCCTCTATTGCTCCAACTTCCTCAAAATATGATTTATTTAACTTCATTAGTTACTCCTTCTGGCATTTATAATACACAGGGAACACTCATTTCATCAGAAATTCATCTTTTATTCATATCAAAATATCCTCCCAACGGAGTATTTATTGAAATATGTGGTTGGTTACTCCATATAAATATTGTTTATTTATAATAACATCTCACTATAAATTATTTCCCATCATTTAAATTACAAATAAATGATTTTAATTCTTTATATAGCCTAGAATATACTGTTAATGTTAAGGAATATGATATCTCTAATTTGAAATGGACATCCACTTCATGTGTTTGATCAACATCTTTGGATTTATTTCAAACATGTCATAGTTTTACTTTGAAATATTTAATGAAATAATAATTTCCAATAATATTCATGTAATCAAGTAATCAAGTAATATCAAACATTACATCATGAATAATGAACAATGAATTTCCATCTAAGAGTTATCATAATGTTTGGGACTTCAAAATGTTTATTTAATATAACATTTGAGTTTCTATTAAATTTTCTTTAAATGAATTTACATTTTTTGAATATATATCTAGTGAATATAAATATAGTGAATATATATATGGTGAATTCTATTATGGTTATTGTAATACTTTTTAATTAACTTCCAGGGAATTTACTTTCACTTAATAAAATTTTAGAGAATATATCGCTGGTGAATGTTGTTGTTTTAAATGTTCATTTTTTGAATATAATTATACAGAATATACCTTGAGATAATCTATTTTAGACTAATTAACCTTTATATAACCCTAATTTTTAGTTTAACTCATCCTCCTATGACCTGAATCACATTACGAATATCTGGTGAGAAAATGTTCATTTTGTTTTATAAAACCTTTCCAAAAACAAAACATTTATACACCATACATAAGAATCAATTTGGATCAACATATTAGTGTATATGGACTTCCACTCATTTCCAAAAAACTCCTTCAACACGTTGATTCATCTTTATATTATTTATAATTCTATCAAATTATTTATCTAGTATAACTTAATAATCATCTGATGATTTATCTTGCATGACTTCTTCTTTTGGGTTTTACATATATTGCATTTACATTCCCACCATCATATAGAGAGTTAAGATTTTTTCTTTCAAGAATATCGAATAACATTGTATTTATACCATAGGGTACAGTATACATAATTCCAATTTTATATTTATATAAACATCTATACATGGAATATATCTTCTGATAATCATGATGTCTTCAACATCAAGTAACCTCGTTTTTTGGGCACCTCTTCCCCCATAGTAAATATATTATTTAATACATGGTCCATCTAATGGATTAAGAATTAAATGGACCTCTTGAATATAAAATTTTATCACACATTCATATAAAATTTATATATAAAATGATTATTTATCCTTCATAAATTTATCTCTCTTTAATACATTGAAAAAATGATAATTCTATATATTCTTCTTCTCGCAAAATTAGTGAATGTCTCCCCAACTATTAGAAACATTTACATCTATATATTCATCTATACATCAGGATACTTGATATTTAAATCATATTATTTTATATATCCCATATATTATTTTCTTTAATCTGATGGTTCTACAATTTCGAATATAAACATTCAGTGGACTTATATCAGGATCAATAATTTTTAATTCTTTCTATTGACTTATTCATTGAGATTTCCCAAATTTATTCACAAAAATGTAATAAAAATCATCGATTGTGTACTTAGATATCATCTATATTTATTAAATACAACCATATTTCTATCCATGTATGTTGAATATAAAAAAGGGCTCACATATCTTCAGGGAGGTGGATGTCTATATAAATTCATGAACAATGTTATCATTTATCATAAGATTAAAATGATGTTGAAAATGAAAATTAAAATGTAAAAAATATTTTATTATTCTAAATATTTTGATTTCATCCGGTTGTTATGGTTATATAATAATTTAAATAGTTCAAGGGAGAAATATACTCAAATTTATTGGTAAAAATAACAAACTATTAATTGGAAAATCTTATTTTCATTGAAAAATAATCATTCAACAACTTGTCTTTGATGAAGTCCAAAATCATTAAGATATGTAGAAAAAGGTTCAAAAGATATTTTGGGAGATATTACTGGATTTTGATGGCTCAAAATGTATGATGGATTAAGGGAGTGGACGTAAAGACTCGTAAAATTCAAGGGAAATTTTTTCTTAATTTGCTTTTGGATTTTACAAGAACGCAGTTTCTGACGGCACTAGATTTTGAGGCCCGGTGTGCCCGGAATTTCTATCTGAAATTTAGCTCGGGTACATTCAGTGAATGAACAAACGAGAATTTCTAACTTTTGAACCGGTGCTCAGAATCTAATTCTGAGGGCACCGATGGAACCGCAGCGCCGGTAATTGCTTAGGAATACCTTTTCTGGAGTTTCATTTACACGAGGGAAGTTGATAAAAAAATTGTGAAGTTAAAAATAAAAATTTAACTACAATTTTTATTTTCTCTAAGTGGTTTTAAGCTTTGGGTGGAAGTTGGGTAACTACCAAACTTCCCATGGGAGGTTATGAGGGTGGTGGGGCCCACACGAACCCCACCCCTTCATATTCTTTAACCCCCCTTGATCTTCCCATAACCCCCTTGACCTCCCAAAACTCCCCATAACCCCATTAAGGCTTCCCTTCATTAACTTGTTAACTCCTCTCTTTAATTTTAAACTCACCACCTCCCTCTCGTTAAGTTTGGCAACTCAATTAATTAGTATCCCTATTAATTAAATGAAACAACTCTTCTCTTTGAATTATTTTGAATTGGTTGTCTATTCTTTAAAGTTGGAGTAATCTATTTTGATATTTGGATAACAAATATTATTTGTGGGGGAACCTCTAGAGAAATAGAAGAGCTCCCTCTTTCCACGAATAACGGTTCTCTTTCCGACGAATCTTTGATGAATGAAGATCAAGCCCAGATCGAAGCCACTTTACAGGAGCGACGAACGCCATCGATTGTCGACACCTTCATCTCCTCCCATACGACTACGTCAACGAACCGATGACCGCCTTTTCGCGATATCATCAACGAACAACGACCCTTGAGGTAGGGGTTTGGTTTTTATGTCGTGAATAATTTTTTGACGTTCTTCGATATTAACAGCCAACTGTTATCAAAATAACGGAGGAGGTCGGATCACACAAACATGGTCGAACCTCCTCCCCTTTTTATTTTGGTTGTTTCCTACGTGGCTTGAAATGTATGCGACGCGGTGCTGTCACACCGTGCGGAAATTTAGTGAATCACGATGAAGAAGTGAGGCGCCGTTGCGCCGCGCCTTTGTGGCCGAACGAATCCGCGGTCGGAGTCGGGCCACGGCGAAGGAGCGCGGTGCCATTGCATCATGCCAGAAAACCATGAAGACGACGTGGTTTTTTAATTGATGTGCAGATTGATGAGTGACAACAAACGGGGCCGTAAGGTATTTTTGAAGCATCCGTAGTAAAGTTAGAGACCCGAGATGAACGCCGGCACAAACAGTTTTGAAAACGGACCACCGGAGAAACTCCAATGTCCCGCGAAAAACCAGGAGGCATGGGTCGCCGGCACGACGCCGCCAATGACCGGGGGCAGCGGCCAGAGCCGTCCGACCTCCAGGAAGCAGCAGCGCCCAAGCACGTCGCCGGAAGAAACAACCGCAGCGGCTTGCTGCGGCGGTGCGACACGGGGGATCCTACGGCCGCGCGGGATCCCAGATGATTGGAGGTGGTGCAAACCGCCGCCGACTTCAATCAACAGTGAGGGGGCCCCGCACCCCCCCCCCCCCCTCGCTCCACGGCTTCCGATCAGCCACACTGGCCGAGCTGCGGCTGGCTGGCCGGGCCGGCCGAGGGGGGTTGGGCCGTGCCGGGCTGGGCCGGGCCCAGACCCCCCATTTCGGATTGATTCTATTCGAATGCCCATAACATGGGATACATACATCCAATCGACGCACTGTCAGTTTCATGCGATCCTTGGATCGAGACGGTCGTTTCGGTATATTAAACTCAGTGTTTCGGAGAACTTTGGGTTCGGCCGGGTTGGTTCGGATACGAATCCAACCGGGCCCTCAGAGCGGAAGCGCTTATATCTTGAGCTCCGTACGTCCGATTGACGTGACGTTGACTTTTTTGGATTCCTTTTGAGGAGATGAAACATTTTGCACACTTCTCCTGAGTATTGAATGTTGTTGGGGGTTTGGACGGGTTGGATTGTATCGAAATTCAACCCGGCCCCTCGAACGGAAAAGATGATATCTTTCAGATCGGACATCCGTTTGACGAACCGTCAGTGGCATTGGTGATCACGTTGAGAAACGGTCCCTATGAGTATACCCTATGAGAGTTTGGGGTACAGTTGAGATACGACTAGGTTGGTTCACACACGAAACCAACTGGGCCCCTGGAACGAAAAGGCTAATAACTTACAGACCGGGCGTCCGATTGATGCACCTTCTGTTGCGTTGAAACCCCTATGAAGAGGCGGTCCTTTGAGATACTTATTCGTGGGACTTGTGATACTTAGATTATTGACCTGTAGCTCATGGAGCGGACCCTCACGAAGATGAGCGTAAGGAGTACAGAGACCATGTAGCTGGTTGTGACCTGATAACTTCTTGTCCGATTCAATTCGGAGTGACTAGAATAGCCCAGTGGGGAACACTAATTTGTGAGGTGGTAGACCCATGGCGGAGGAGCACTACTGTGTGAGGTGGAAAACCCGTGGTACTCGATAAGAGGAGTACCTCTGTAGGCTATGACGGGGAGCACTACTGTGTGAGGTGGCAGACCTATGGCGGAGGTGCACTACTGTGTGAGGTGGAAAACCTGTGGTACTCGACAGGAGGAGTACCTTAGAAGTCATAGGTTGGTGAGCAGTACCTCAAAGATGTGACAGAATCACTGTACTACCAGAGATGGAGCTCTTCAGCAGTTATAGTTTCGTGAATGAAAATCCTGGTTTGAGCTGAGTCTATGACCTTTGTGTTTACCTCTTGATTGAGATGGGTCACTTGATAACTTAGGTATATGTATGGGCATATACCTGGGTAGTGGTTATCCGTTGATTTCACAATCTTTGTGCTTCCTCATGATTGAGATGGGTTACTTGATAACATAGGTATATGTATGGGCATATACCTAAGTAGTGGTTGTCTGTTTAGATCTCCTTTGTGGTTATCCTTGTTGTTTTTTGTGAGACCATAAGGGTCTTGGGGTCCCTAATGAGTATCATTCTACTCACCCCTGCACGGGCTATGCCTGTACCTCGTTGTGTTGGTTGCAGACGACGGGCAGTGCTGACGGAGGCCGAGTGTTCGAGGACTGGACGGTACCCAGGGGAGCACTTCACGGCGAGACGACACTCGGAAGGGGTTGACGGGTGAGAACATTGAGGAGATGCGCTATATGTACCTTCCCTTCAGGTAGGATCCATGGTGGACGATCCAGGAGTTGCGTTATCTGTACCTACCCTTCATGTAGGATCCGAGGAGGACAACCCAGGAACTGCTTCCATTATTCCAGCTGTTGTCTTTTTCTGTTGTACTTTTGTTCAGTTGTAGTTGTACATTCAGTTGGGTTTGTATTCTGGCCCATTTACTTTTCATCACTTGTCTTTGTACTTAGTGTTTTACTTCTGCATGTACTCTGTGGTGTTTTGTTTACTTTTATAAAGGCAATGCCTTCCCAGTTATCGGGATTTATGCCTTTGGTGCTAGTCGCCAGCCCCTGGCCTATGGAAGGCAGGCTTAGGGTAGTCACGACAGGGGCCCCAAGGACGGGTCGTGACAAATTGGTATCAGAGGTGTTGGTTTTACCGCAAAACTTATAACTCTGATATGTTTCTTTCTGTGAAGAAATAGTGTTAAGGGTATCGAGTGTGGTCTTCAGTTTAGGGAGTCCAGTGTTTGTGCGGGCGGCCGACATATCCATACACCAGGACCCTGACAACTGATTGCTGACTTTGTGCATGAAAACACTGATTGCGTGTCTGTTTCGAGAAGTTTTTAAATGTTAGATCCAACCAGGTCATCTCACCAGGTATAAATCGTTTGACCGTGTCATGTTTGTTTTCTTTTAGGATGCCTCCCCACGGATGACCAGCTAGAGCCCCGAGAGTTGTTCATACTGACAGCCTACCGAGCGACGAGGCCTCAGTATAAGGCCCTATCCCAGCGGAGGCACCAGTGGCCTAACTACCTGTTGGGCCACCGATGCCACCAGCCCCAGCAGCATAGGGTGCACGTCACTTGAGAGCACTGCATGAGTTCCAGCGCCAGAGGCCACCCAGGTTCGGGGGAGAGACGGACCCGCATGCAGCTGAGGATTGGCTGGAGGTTGTGGTGAGAGTCTTCAGGCTTGTGGGTATGCCAGCAGACTTCATGGCGATCCTTACTGCCATCCTTATTTAGGAAGCAGTAGTCAGATGGTAGAGCCTGATGCTCCAGATGCATGGCGAGGCGACACTTCTATGGGTAGAATTCGAGAGCCTGTTCCGAGCAGAGTTTGTACCAACCACCCTTCGAGCGGTGCGTATACAGGAGCTACATCAGCTGCGTCAGGGCAGCATGACAGTGGCGCGGTATTCAGCGAGGTTCAAAAACCACTCGCGCTACTCTACAGATATGGTATGAGACCCGTTCTTCAGGGCCCGAACCTTCAAGCAGGGACTTAGGAGAGAGATTAGAGCTTCTGTTGTTCTTATCAGCATTCTGACATAGACAGCGGTGTTAGAGAGAGCCCTCTTAGTGGACAGTTTCCTTGTTGAGCAGTCTCTAGCAGCAGGACCCACCACTAGCTGGCATGCGCCAGAGTCTTTTGAAGTAGGCAGTAGACAGATGACACAGAGGTCCAAGAGGACCAGACCTACAGGTGGTTGACCACATGACTCAGGGTCGGTAGTGCGAGGCACCAAGGGAAGTGATAGAGCTAGACCTTCCATGCAGTGTTACTCCTGCGGTGGGATTGGTCACATGGCACGTGACTGTCTGACCTGCCATGCAGATGACCAGCAGTTAAATAAAGAACCTCCCAGGCAGAGGCAGAGGTTCGATCAGGGTGGACCGCCAGGAGCAGGTGTCTATGGCAGAGGAGCTGGCCGTGCAGCTGGAGGTGGACGATGCTTCAGGGTGTTGTCACCACCACCACCAGGAGGTCCACCCTGACCGCAGGGGACAAGAGGGCATTGGAGAGCTCATCTTCAGGCAGCTGAGGCCTATGGTCATAGAGCTCGAGAAGCAGATAGACAGGAGTGGGACTAGCTCCAGACTTGGAGTCTATTGATCATGTTGCTTCTAGTTTTGTTGATGTTTGTTAGTAGTTCCTTTGTGTCTTTGTACCATGAGATACAATAATATAAAGACACTTACCTTTGTGACATTTTCTTTCCGGTCCTTTTGTTTGGTTGATATTGAATGGTCCCGGTTAAGAATGTTGACATGACCCTCAATTTCGAGATTTCTACTGGAGGAGACCCAGTGACTTCACACTGATGCCGACAGTGTGACTCGACCTTCGGAGGAGAGAGTGACAGTTGGATCTCTTGCTAGTAATGTCGTGGCCTTACAACGTCATCCATGGCTTGAATACATCATTCATGTCTGGATTGACTGTATTAGGCAAAGAATGTGGTTCATCCAGTGGATGAGACCAGATTTCTCTTATCAGCATAGAAGAAATCAAAGTAGCTATTGTGGAACCAGAGATGGTCCAGGCCACGACAGAGTAGGTCCAGGTCATCCGAGAGCAGACGAGGACAGCTCAGGGCCGTCAGAAGCCTTATGCTGACAAGAGGCAGAGACCACTAGAGTTCGAGGATGGAGACCACGTTTTCTTACGGGTCTCACCTCGACGTGGATTTATGGAGATTTAGATAAGGTGGCAAGGTATCTCTGTGCTTCATCGGACCCTTCTAGGTCCTCAGCAGGGTAGGCGAAGTGGTTTATCTCTTGACCTTTCCACGTTAGTTGCACCGGGTGCATGAAATCATCCACGTACCTCGTCTAAGGAGATACGTGCATGATCCTTCACAAAACATCGACATCAGGGAGTTGGATGTCGTTGACAGGACGACTTGCGCGAGGATTCCAGTGGAGATCGAGGATCGATAGGAGCGGTCCCATGTGAACGATTGATTCCTCAGGTGCGTTTTCACTGGCAGCACAGGAACCTCCAGGGGAGCACCTGGGAGCGGAAGGCTCAGATGCATGCTCAGTACTGCTTTTGTATCCCAATTTAGTGTTAAAGATTGATGGGGACGTAAATACATGAGGTGGGAGTAATGTAAAGACCCGTAAAATTCAAGGGAAATTTTTTCTTAATTTTCTTTGAGATTTTACAAGAATGCAGTTTCTGATGGCACTGGATTCCGAGGCTCGGTGTGCCTGGAATTTCTATAAGAAGTTTAGCTTGGGTACGTTCAGTGAACGAATGAGAGGGAATTTCCAACTTTTGAACCGGTGCTCGGAATCGAATTCTGAGGGCACCGATGGAACCGCAATTCCGGTAATTTCTTAGGAACGCCTTTTCCGGAGTTGCATTTACTCGAGGGAAGTTGATAAAAAAATGTGAAGTTAAAAATAAAACTGTAACTACAATTTTTATTTACTCTAAGTGGTTTTAAGCTTTGGGTGGAAGTTGGGTAACTACCCAACTTCCCATGGGAGGTTATGAGGCTGGTGGGGCCCACACGAACCCCACCCCTTCATATTATTTAACCCCCCTTGATCATCCCATAACCCCCTTGACCTCCCATAACTCTCCTTAACCCCATTAAGGCTTCCCTTAATTAATTTGTTAACTACTCTCTTTAATTTTAAACTCTCCACCTCCCTCTCATTATGTTTGCCAACTCAATTAATTAATATCCCTATTAATTAAATGACACAACTCTTCTTTTTGAATTAGTTTGAATTGGTTGTATTTTCATTAAAGTGGGAGTAATCTATTTGGATATTTGGATAACAAATATTATTTGTGGGGGAACCTATGGCGAAATAGAAGAGCTCCCTCCTTCCATGAAGAACGGATCTCTTTCCGACGAATCTTCTACGAACGACGCTCAAGCCGAGATCAAAGGCACTTTACAGGAGCGACGAATGCCATCGATTGTAGACACCTTCATCTCCTCCCTTACGATGATGTCAACGAACCGACATCCGCCTTTTTGCGATATCATCAACAAACAACGACCCTTTAGGTAGGGGTTTGGTTTTTATGTCATGAATAATTTTTTTGACGTTCTTTGATATTAACAGCCAACTGTTATCAAAATAATGGAGGAGGTTGGATCTCACAAACACAGCCGAACCTCCTCCCCTTTTTATTTTGTTTGTTTCCTACGTGTCTTGAAATGGAAGCGATGTGGTGCCGTCGCACTGTGTGGAAATTTAGAGAATCACGACGAAGAAGCGCGGCACCGTTTCGTTGCATCTTTGGGGCCGAACAAATCCGCGGTCAGAGTCGGGCTGCGGTGAAGGGGCGCGGTGCCATCACGTCACGCCAGAAAACCACTAAGACGGTGTGATTTGTTAATTGATGTGTGAATTTACGGGCGATGAAAAATGGGGCCACAAGGTATTTTTGAAGCTTCCGCAGTAAAGTTCGTGACCCGAGATGAACGCCGGCACAGACGGTTTCGAAAACAGACCACCAGAGCAACTCTGGTGGCCCACGGAAAACCGGGAGGCGCGGGTCACCGACGACCGGGGGCGGTGACCAGAGCCGTCCGGCCGCCAGGAAGCGGCGGCACCCCAGCATGCCGCCGGAGGAAACAACTTCCGCGACGTTCCGTGGCGGTGCGGCACGGGAATTCCCTCAGCCGCGTGGGATCCCGGAGGATTGGCGGTGGCGCGAACCGCCGCCGGCTTCAATCAATGGCAAAGCCCCCCCCCCCCCCCCCCCCCGCTCCACGGCTTCCGTTCAGCCACGCTGGCCGAGCCGCGGCTGGCCAGTTGGGCCGGACTGAGCTGGCCGGGATGGGCCGCTTCGGCCGAGCCGGGCCGTGCCCGGAAGGGCCGGACTCGGACCCGGGTCGGGTCGACCCAGTGCGGGCCGGGCCGGGCCCAGACCCCCCCCCGCATTTCGGATTGATTCTGTTCGAATTCCCATAACTTGGGCTATGGAATCCAATCGACGCACCGTCAGTTGCGATGCGATCCTTGGATCGAGCCGGTCGTTTCGGTATATTACACTCAGGGTTTTGGAGAACTTTGGGTTCAGCCGGGTTGGTTCGTATATGAAATCAACCGGGCCCTCAGAGAGGAAACACTTATATCTTGAGCTCTGGATTTCCGATTGATGTGTCATCAACTTTGTTGGATTCCTCTTGAGGAGAAGAAACTTTTGGCATACTTCGCCTGAGTATTGGATGTTGTTGGAGTATGGCTGGGTTGGATTGTACCGAAATCCAACCGGGCCCCTGGAACGGAAAATCTGATATCTTTCAGACCGAACATCTGTTTGACGAGCCGTCAGCAGAATTGGTGATCACGTTGAGAAATGGTCCCTATGAGTATAACCTATGAGATTTCAGGGTACAGTTGAGATACGGTCGGGTTGGATCACACACGAAACCAACCGGGCCCCTAGGACGAAAGGCTAATAACTCATAGACCAGACGTCTGATTGACGCGCCGTCTGTTTCGTTGAAACCCCTATGACGAGGCAGTCCTTTGAGATACATGTTTGTGGGAGTTGTGATATTTAGAGTATCGACCTGTAGCTCATGGAGCGGACCCTCCGAGAGATGAGCGTACGGAGTACGGAGATCGTGTAGCTGGTTGTGACCTGATGACTGCTTGTCCGATTCGATTCGGAGTGACTAGCATAGCCCAGTAGGGAGCACTACTTTGTGAGGTGGCAGACCCATGGTGGAGGATCACTACTGTGTGAGGTGGCAGACCGGTGGTACTCGACAGGAGGAGTACCTCTATAGGCTATGAGGGGGAGCACTACTGTGTGAGGAGGCAGACCCATAGCGAAGGTTCACTACTGTGTGAGGTGGAAACCCCGCAGTACTCAACAGGAGGAGTACCTCACCAGTCATAGGTTGGTGATCAGTACCTCGGAGATGTGACATGATCACTATACTCCCAGATATGGAGCTCTTCAGCAATTACGGTTTTGTTAATGAAAATCGTGGTTTGAGCTAAGTCTATGACCTTTGTGTTTACCACATGATTGAGATGGGTCACTTGATAATTTAGGTATATGTATGGGCATATACCTAGGTAGTGGTTATCCATTGATTTCATAATCTTTATGTTTCCTCATGATTGATATGGGATACTTGATAACTTAGGTATATGTATGGGAATATACCTAAGTAGTGGTTTTCTGTTGAGATCTTCTTTGTGGTTATCCTTGTTGTTTTTTGTAAGACATTGAGGGTTTCGGGGTCCCTACAGAGTATTGTTATACTCACACCTACACAAGATATGCCCGCACCAACATCTCATCATCCTGTTTGGATCCGGTGACATGATAATCCACTGATGTATCAAAAGATACTAATATACACATTGAGAATAATAACTTCACATAAGGTTCACCATTTATATTTCTGACTCTTTCACTGGGGCACACACATCTGTCTATGGAGGGCGTACAACTGTTGCCCCGCATTCCCGCTTTCCAATGGCGGGTGACATCCATTGCTTATTCGGTGACGTTTTCTCTTTGATCCAAACAGGATGATGAGATGTTGGTTCCTCCTTCCATGGATTCCTCCTAAAAACTCATTACCTAGTCTGGGTCTCCCTTATAGACTAAGACGTCGTTCATGAAACTCTTCCTAGTGCCAGTTCTTCATTGATGCTGGTTAATTAAATAACTTTTGTTTGGACATTCCATGGGGTCTGGTCAGGGTAGCAACCTTTGGTCGGGATATTAGTCATGTTGGACATCACTAGCAAGTATGGATGCTGGAACACTAGTACATCTAGGTTTCTTCCCCTTAATATAGGGTTTCTCGAGGGTGCGGAAACCCGAGGCATCCCACGTCGAATGAGGGGAATTATATGAAATTGGAATGTATATGAGGTTTTCATCATCTTACCTTGTTTTACATAAGGTATGCTATGATTTTAACATCAAGAGGATGTTGATCAGACTGAACAGAACACTGACTAGAGTGGATCATATAGGTGCCACTGCTCGAGGGAACACTAATGTTGGGGCTATCATGTGGTTAGCTACTCAATTGTTGTTAAATGGAATGGGGAATGAGGTGGAATGATCCCACCAGGATTTGGTGGCCCAGGTAAGAATCAAGATGGATAATGGATGGTTATGTGAAGTGGATGGATAATGATATGGATTCAACTCTAGGATGATTGTGATGTTGGACATGAGCCTCAAAGAGACTTCCTACGTATCCACAAGGCAGGGAATCAAAGTCTGTGTAGTTTGGTGGGATGATGGAACACCTGAGGAGGTGACACGTGAGAATGGATGCATGGATGGGATCTGGATGAAATAGAACCTCTAGGTTTGGTCATGATATTCCTAGAACACATAGGATCGAGGGATTGATCAGGATGAGACCTGAGTGATGGGCTTGAACCTCAGGGAGGCTTCCTACGTATCCCCATGGCAGGGAATGAAAGTATATGTAGTTTATCTGAATGTGGATTACCTTCAATTGGAGACTTCAATGGCTTACCACTGAATGGGTATGAAAATGGCTTACCGTCGAATGGGGTCACAATGGATTACCGTTGAATGGGGTCACAATGGCTTACTGCTGGATGGGGTCACAATAGCTTACCACTGGATGGGGTTAGTTTAGTGTAATGTGGGAAAAAAGGGGTACAGTTTAACATCATGCAGGAAAAGGGTGGACCGATGTGAAGAGGGTCAGAACCAATGGATGGTGGGATTGAACCTCAAGGAGGCTTCCTACGTACCTTTCCATGGCAAGGACCAAAGTACACGTAGTTCAGGAGGGGTGTGTGGTGAACCGGTGTGAAGATGATCGGGACTAATTTGTGTTGGTCTTGAACCTAAAAGAGGTTTCTTACATACCCTTCCATTGCAAGGATCAATGAACTCATAGTTTTGGAGTGGTTTACTAATGTGAAATGGTTGGAACCAATGGGTGTTGGGGTTGAACCTTAGGGAGGCTTATTACATAACATGCCTTTGTAAGGATCAATGTTGACGTAGTTTGGAATAGGTGTTTGGTGAACTGACGTGAAGAGGTTCAGGACTAATGGGTATTGTGATTGAACCTTAGGGAGGTTTCTTATGTAGCCTGCACTGGAAAGGATCAAAGACCTCATAGTTCAGGTGTGGTGGATCGATGTGAAATGGTCGGAACCAATGGTTGTGGGGCTTGAACCTCAGGGAGTCTTTCTATGTACCCTGCCATGGAAAAGATTAAAGACCTCATAGTTCAGATGTGTTTGACTGATGTGAAATGGTCAGAACCAATGGATGGTGGGCTTGAACCTTAGAGAGTCTTCCTAAATACCATGCCTTGGCAGGGATCAAAGTCCATGTAGTTTAGGTGGGTGTGGGGCATACTCTCTATGCTGCCTAGAGAGAATGTCAAAGTCAATGCTTACTCTATGCCCATGTGAGTCATTCTTGGTGTGAGAATAAAAGGCATCAAAGGCATGAAAATCACGTCACAGAAGGTGCATCTGTGGGAATTGGAATGGGGGCTTACATGTATTTAGCATCCCATAGAGGAAAAAAGGGCTTATGCATGGTTAGTGGCCCAAAGAGGAAGTAGGGGCTTATGCATGGTTAGCTGCCCGAGGTGATGGAGATTGGGACTTACTCCAGGATGGAGGCTCGGGTAGTGAAAAAGACCAAAGGGATTCAACACTGAGGAGGATATTATGAGAAATGATGCTACCTCTTGCAAGGAAAGATAGGGGCTTACACCATAGTGGTTTCCCTTTCTGCACAGACAGATGGTGCTCTGATTAAGAGGATATCCTTCCATGAGAGGAATGATCTCACTCCTCTGGACACCAGTGGACAGAGAAAATGTTAGAGATGGAGCTCCCTGCATGTAATACATAGGGAGAGGCCACAGTTCAATGTCTTGTGCTAAGGACGATGGTGCTTGGCAGTTTAAAATCCTGTCGCTCGGACAATGGTGGGATCACTCCGCACCCCTAAGTACTTACATTAAATATACCTCTCGCCCCTTGGGGAAGTGAAGGCATCAAAAATTCCATGGTGTGGGGGTGTTATAGAGTGATCTAATGAGGGTTCCATGTTAGCATGGCTTTGCGACGAAGCAATAGCCATTAGTGCTCCTATGTGAAGAATCATGAGGTGAAATAGTGCAACATGGTGCACCGCCCAATGGAAATTTATGTTACTTCATGGAAACCTAGAAGGTCGCATGAGAAAAGGTGTTATGGAGGAAAGGGGATCATAGGTAGAATCCACATGATTCTTTGGTGCTCCATGTAGTGGAGCGGTTTTGCGAAGGGGTATGCTTCGTGAAGTGACATGGCCTAGCCTAGGCATAGGGAATTTTTGCACATGGAAGGAGATTCACGAAGTGGAAAGGCACTCGTGAAGTAGGGCTTCACAAAGCAAGGGTGCCTTTTGAATCATAGTGTTTTGATGCAATGTGATTCTTGAAGCACAGTGACCCTACCTTAGCATGTGGGTCAGGTGTGCATGGAGGGTGTTTTGCGAAGCATAAGTATATCGTGAAGAACCGATTCCCCTTGGGGATCCCCATACTTCGTGGAGGCCCATGGGATTTGCTAAGGGAATCCCTCCTTGAAGAGGGGCCAAATTCACGCAAAGGGGGATGCACTTCATGATGAAAAATTACCATGAGAAGCTGATGGTTCATAGAGTAGAAGTTTCTTCACGATAATAGAACTATGAAGGAGAAAGGTCAGATGATCCGTCTTTTGGGCTTGAGGGGAGGCCAATATTTATAGGCAAGAGACACCATTAATTATATCCTTCTTGGCACGAAGATAGAGCTTTCCCTGCAGTGGGTTCGCGAATGTCAAATGGGTTCATAGAGTATCTCACCTCCTTGCTCCACGACGGGTGCGCGAACGTCAATGGTATTTGCAGAGCATACTGCCTCCTTCCTCTGTGGTAGGTTCACGAACGTCATAGGGTTTTGGGAATCATCCCACATCCTTGATCAATAGTGGGTTGACAACTGTGAAAGGGGTTTGCAGAGCATCCCGCCTCCTTGCTCCACGGCAGCTTCGCGAAGGGGGAGCTTTTCACCGTTGTGGGGCCCCAGGGGCTCCATGAACTGGCATCACAAGGCATCCCCTAATGCTTCTCATTTGTTCTTATTCATCCCAAATTTTTATTTCAACATGTACTCACCATAGATACATGATGTTAAAATCCATTTTTTAGATATAGTTCAATATTATTGGTGTGGATGTTTTTTCCCATTTTTTGTGTTTTACTTCTGAATATTTAATCCATTAATATTTTCATCTTCTATATGATACTAGTTAATACATTTTAATGCCTCAATTTTTTTTGTGAAAATCATAAGAATCACTATCCTAATTTATCTAGTATAAACAGTAACAATTCCTTTTATTTTCTAAGGAATTAGGTGCTATAGACACTATAAAATCAACATGCAATAGCTTGATCAAACATGCTAATTTCCTTTAATGGTTTATCAGTCTTTTAAACTGTATCCTATTTTTGAAAAGAATCACATTTATAATTTTAATTACAAGTCCTCATGTGAATTCAAAAGGTATCCTCACTATTTACTGAAGTTTATAATTAATTTAATCTTATATGGATAATAAATTTATTCCCTAGTTGGTTTTCATATTGTCTAGACAACATCCACATGTCATATACTCTATCAATGAGATTGAGGCTACCTTTATTTCTTTATATATTTTAAAAAGGAACATATCTCTTCCCTTTATAGTGAATATTTTATTAGTGAACATAACTTCATATCCTGAGTCACACAGTTGACTCACAGTGTGAAAATATTTTCTTAGACATTAAATATGTGACACATCAGTATCCCTTACATCTTTTCTACCCATCTGGGATTATCCTATCACATTGAATATTAGTTCTTCAATGTATTAAAAAACACAAATCCATTAATTTCATATTTTATTCTCATAAAAATGAATCTATTTCCATTAATTTTTAAATTACATCCACTATCTATGATCCACCTATCAATGTTCATTTCCAAAAATTTAATTTTAGAAGTGTTGGAGTTATCATAATTTTTTGGACCTTGTATACTTATTTCATTCATATTAAGTTAAAATAAACTAATTATACTAAAACATATGATTATTTATCAATTAATTTTGATGAATCACGTGTAGTTTGTATTTTTATCCATTTTTATAATAATTCCATATATATTTTTCCACATATTAAGGTCTATGTTGGAACCTTTCATTATATCATTGACGCACAATCAATCATCATATGCCTAAAAATGTTGCATAAAAATATGTATCCATTAAAATTCCATGAATTTGAATAAAAATGTCTTGATTTTTTGTACACATTCTCCTTGAAACACCCATTAGCTGTGGGGAATACATATTAGGGATAACCCATAATTCAATAACAATAACAACTCAATTTTAGTTTGTTATTTTTTAACATTTATATATTAAAAATGGTCTTTAGAGTACCATGAAAATCTACTATATTTTAAGTATTGATACATGAGGTTTGGAATAAACCAAGAACAATTTATTCTTATGATCATGCTACACAATTGAAGTACCTTATCGAATGAAATATAATATTTTTGATAAATTCATAACATATATGGTGAACTCCCAAAGTAATTCTTTATCTTATTTTTGAGTTGATGTATTTTATCATATTGATACTATATCAGGTTTGATAATTCTTTCATGGTCTTCACACTTTTTTTTTAAAATATCATGAATTATCCTTTGGTATATTTAATTATCTTGATATTTTACTTATGATAATTAGTTATTACATCAATTATATGAACTTGTTATTCAGTTTTGAGCCTAATATCATTTTACTTCTCTATGTTTCAAAAATTTTATTTTTTGATATTTTCAATTTATTTTCTCAGATATAACTTGTAATATTTTTATTACTACATGTAAATATTTATTCATTGAAAAAATGCATTAACTATATTTTTATTTGACCTCCAAATGTCTATTTTCTTAATAGATTGGTGAAGTTAAACATCAATATCAATTAATTATTGATTCTAGTATTTTAAAATTAGTTTTATCACCTTTATACTTTTCCACAACTTCCATAAGAACATCATAAATGTCGTATAATTATTCCTTGAATTCTTCCACTTAAGTATTCTTTGAGCTCTCACTATCTTGAGATAATGTCATTTCTTCATTATGATTTTTTATATGGTTTTATCCTTGTTTGTTTACATCTAAATAGATTCATTGAATGATCATAATCATGAAATTTATTAAGGAACATGTATATAATATTCCCAGAATTACCATATCAAAGGATATAAATTAGAATATTTTAATTGAATTTTCCTTTTCCTCTATTAAGATTCATTGAAGGGAAGGAACCCCCTCAAAAACTTCTTCTTCATCCAAATCAACATTCAAAAAAATTTATTTAATACTTTCATTTGCATCTCTCAAGAAGTTTATTCAGACTGAAACTCTTTTTCCACATTACATACCTCTTATGGAAGGAGTTTACTATATAGGATATCTAATGTCATATCCTTAAATTCTTTTTCTTAAAGCACCAATAAATTCATGTTTAAATAAGAATTTAATTTTATCAATATAATTTTAATTATTTTGATATCCATAGGTCCTATGAATGTCCACATATATCTTGCAAAATGATTTCAACCATATCAATAAACACAAGAAATATTGTATTAATGATCATTATCAAATATTCCTACATATTTCAGAAAACCATTAACATTAACTATTTATCTTTTGAATCACCTATATAATTTTTTAGAATATTCTACCAAATATAATTTTATATTTAGCAAGATATCTCATTTTTGTTAATATTGTAAGTCAAATACCCCCATAATGATTTAATTACCCATTAATTAGTATCAATATCTTTGTAATATATATTTGATAACAATCCATTATCCATACTTATTGATATCACATTCATAACTTAATTTCATACATCCATTCCCAATGATTGAATGTAGTGTTACATCATGTTTTTCTATGACTTGAAATTTTTTCCTTAAAAAATAGGAATTAATTTATAATTAAATGACGATTGAATGTATTTTTAGAGAAAATATATATTATGGAAATAATTCGAATTTAATTGGTCTTATTCTTACTAAAAATATAATATACCCTATGATAGAGTGGTTGATTTGGGTTTTGTGGGCTAAAAAATATTCAATGATAACAATCTTGTACTCTATGGTTAATGAACATCATTATCTATCCCATGCTACAAATCATAGAAATTAAAATTTTCTAATAGAAAACATTCATTTATTAGATGGTTCATCAATAATGGCATACTCCAAGCAGAATGAAATTGACACTATCCAACAGCACCAGAGACATTAAAATAAATACTTTATAATTGTTTAAAATATAGAACAACCATAATGAAAATCATAATTCACAATTAGTAAAACATAATTGAATAAGTCACTTTCATTGTTCACAGGTTAGTTCCCTATACTAACACTATGATAATATTATTCCTCATAATTTTTTAATGAAAAAAGACACCTTAGATAGTGTAATAAATTTTAACACAATTAATGAATTTATATTGAGGTAAAACACATAAAACAACATATTTATCACCAATCACCATCCATTGAAAATAATTGGATTAAAGTTTTTACATTCCAATTATGAACTAAATTTCTATATTATTATTAATTAAAAAATGATCTCAATTAATATCTTCAAAAATCCTTTTCTTCTTATTTTATTTTTTTGTTTTACATTTTCATGAAAACATTAGTAAGAAAATAATATTGAACATAACTGAAATTGTAAAAACCCTTCAATTTTTGTCATGAATATTCTATTAACATTTGGTGAGTAATAATTGAATCAATCAAATATTTTATGGATTTTTTTAAAAAATAAATATATATTGAAAACCACATTGAATTTAAATTAACATCATATAAAACTCAACATAAACTTATGAGACCATGTCTATTAAAATCACATTCATCAAATTCACTAAAATATTTATATTTAATAAATTTCCAATGAATTCTATATGAATGATCATAATTCACATGAGTTTATGAATATTTTTAGTGATACACTTTAGATTAGATCACAAAATAATCTCATAGAGTTTGAGATGACTACAACACACTATATAAATGACTATTATGAAAGTATATTATGGTACACAGTTATAAATTTATTATTGTATACACATATGACTATTAAAATATCTAAAAAAATTAAATAAATAATCCAAATGATTTAAAATAACTCATGGATTTATCATTACATTGAAAAAAATTCATATTACATAGCCTCCAGGGACACATAATTTGACCGAATTTAAAAACATTATTCAATTAATTCATTAATGAATTAAAATTGAGACATAAAAAAACTTTTTAACACATAAATTCTTCGTATTATGTTATATTCATGATTATAATGGATATTTTCGATAATTCGGATTCATAATTGTTAATAAAACAAAACATGAAGTGTTCAATGTAGGTTTTTATAACACTAACACACATAGACACACACACACAAAATATCTATGGATAACAAATATTTAGACCCTATCAACCCATAAAATTCATTCATAGTTTATCACAACAACCTATCACCAAATGGTCTTCTATGAGGATAATAACAAAAGCTTTTCCATTATTGGGATTAATGGGTGTACTATTAGCACAAAATGTTTTTGAGATATGAAATGTGATGTGGATTCAGATATATAAAATCATTGGAATTTTAAATATTTGTCGATATGTGATATTAAAATGTCCATTGAAGTATATATTTGTGGTTACGAAGGAGAGATAGAGATTATGAGTCTGTGGTTGGTTCTATGTTTCTTTTAAGATGAGAATTATGATTTGATGTATAGTAATTGTCTCTTATATTGTATAGTGACGTACAATTATGGTATTGTGATGAAGTTTTAAAAGTTCATAAAAAGAGGATGGGTTGTTTATTATTTCATGTGACTAGTGTTAGGTGCTGTGGATGAAATAAATTAGTTGTTTTGAATATATATTTATGTATATATCATCATTAGTTGACACTGATAGTTTTTTTGGAACCATTTCAATATTCAAAGGATATCCCAATTGTGGTATGAAGTAAAAGTGATTTGGTTCAAATTATGAGTAGGTTGGTGATATAGAATATCCTAGGAAAATCAATTCATACTTGGGGAGTTAATAATAGTTTTTCCAGTAGATGATGAATGACCAAGTGCACTGTGAATATCATTGGGTGACGAAAACCCATAGTTATTGATCAATAATTCATCTTATTTTTTATAAATATATATATGTGTGTGTGTTTTATCTCATGGTTTATTTTTGAAACATTAATAGTATGTTTTTTTGTCTTTTTCTATATGGATCATGATGGTGTGAGGTTCTTTAGACGTTCATTTCATTATTATTTATTGGATTCTAAAATTGGTGATGAATCATCCCAAAGAATATTTATAGTACCATTTATTTGTTTTTTTGGATTACAAAATATAGGTATAAAAATATTGATTATTTTGGATAAATATGTTATATAGATATGATATTTTAAATAAAATTATTATAATGAATTACTATGACCTTACCAAAGAATGATTTTTTTATTATAGACTCAGGGAAACTTTTTGTTGAGATATTGAATTCTAATTATGAGTATTTAGGGTTGGTGATGTGGATAAACTAGTAAAATGAAGCAATTTCACTATTTTTGATAATTTAATAATTTTTATACGGTTAGGGATGATTTATTTGAACCTATGAGCCATAAAATGTGTTTTGTGTAACATTTTCATTTGAGTGTGTTATTTGATGTGCTATAGTACATTATGATAAAATTTGCAGCTAATTACTTTATATAAGTAGTGTCTATGGTATAATTTATATATTAAATTATGATAATGTTATATGAAGGTCTAATAGACACTATGATGTGATATGTTACTTATGAATGATATAAGTATGATGACATTCATGTAACCATTTTGATTTAGTTTTGGATATTCCCATGTGGATGAGATATCATTTGATGTTACCTTTAATAAATGGGTTTAGTAATCCTCCTATGAGTAATTTTTAACATGAAATAAGTGTAACATTTATTTTGGTTTATTATATTGGGAAAAGTCAACTGGTTATATTTGGTGGTAGGTGACGATAAATGATCCTGTGAGTTTTTCTCACATGGTTATGGAATCAATACAAGTATCCTCTATGAATCTAGATGTTTTTTTAATATTAGAGATATTAATTCACATGACCACCACCAATAGAATTATTTTTAGAAAAAACTTAATAATTGATAGGTTTAAAGTGTCAATATATTGGGATTTTAGTTACACCTATAGGGTTATATATCCCCACATTCATCATCATCCTTAGTAATGTGAAAGTCTATAATTTTTTGAAATAAGATTTGTTTCCCCATATTTGATATTATTAACAATGTGGTTTTGGTCACTAATAAGAGATATGTATGGTATAATATTCTCTTAATCAACAAGGTTGATCAATAAGGCACATGATCCCAATTAGTAGGGCTAATTAACCCACATATCAATATATTTTCTACAATAAGGTTCATGTACTCTACATTGGTGTAATTACTAGGATGATTATACCTTTTCTTCAGGTTTATTTATTAGTGATCAATGATCCGGGATAGGTCAGTGTTGCATTGTTACATTGGTATGCGTAATGATTTGTTTTTATCTATGGGTAATTGTTAGGTTAATTTTTAATGAATTTATTACCCAAATAACAATCACTATGTACAATGGGTTGTATTCACATGGAATAAGTAAAATCATATTAATTACCATGATATAAGTTGAGGATGAAATTTTCTCAAAGATAATTTTTATGATAGAATACCCATGGGTGGTTTTGAGAGATTGTTTTATGAATTTGTTTTTGATTTTGTATGCACTAAAAAATATATATGCATGATCATGACTTTAGTACCTCAAAGAACTTGAGATGTACTATTGAATCATTGTACACACTCTCTAATAGATACTTTTAAATTTATATAAATATGACTATAAATATTTTGTTGTTTTCAAGAGTTAAAAATTATTAAGAGATGGTGGAGTCAATTTTTTAAGAACAACTGATGGTTTATTTTAAATGTTTTTTGTATTACAGCAGTCTATATCTATTTTTAAGAATTCTATTATGTTTCTATTTAGTTATGTTGAGTATATAACTTCTAATCAAATAGTATATCCATTATATATTGGATGAAATATACTATTTAATGAAATTTAGTTTACATACTGATATATATTGAATTTTTTACTTCTATTACAATTGTTGTGTTTTGAAATTATAGATTTTATTAGATAAATACTCCTAGTTTGTGTGTGATACATCTTCGTGTTAGTCACCAAAAACTGGACTATTAGATTCGCGATTGTGGAGGGAAAATTTACTCTATTATTGAAAAATGCATGGTCTAAAAATATCGAGTCATTTAAGAAGTATAATTTATAAAACAACATCCTGGTGAGATGCCAAATAGAGATAGAATTTTGGTAAATATTTAAATTATAAGAGATCTATGAAGAATAAAATAAATAACAAACAATTCATGATGTAGATATACTCAAAGGACTAAAACCCATAAGATGAATGAATGTTTTATATAATGAAACAAACATTCCTGTGAGTGTTTCTCCTTATAATGAACTTATAGGGGAAAGTGGATGGATATAATTCAAGGTACACACTATAAACAGGGATTTCGATAAGTATTGATAATAATTTACATTTTTATTTTTCATTCCCTTTAAGTTATTTATGATTTTCTCATATATAAAATGGATTTAAAAACCCTATATAATTAAATTTAATTTAGTTGGGGACATATTACTGATTATATAATGGATTTAAGGATCTAGATAATGCCTTTATATTTAAAAAAAATTCAAAATTCAATTTATGGATTCATATAATCTTTTAATAGTAATAAAAAATAATTTGATAGTGTAATCAATGATTTTGGATTGATATAATATTTTAATTTTTATATCTAATAATTTAATCCTGAAGTCAATCTCAATTTTTTTCTATTAAGACATGGTCATGAAAATAATTCATAATTTATGACATTGGTGAAACAACGTAAAAACTATGTAAGAATATTTATAAAGGTAGTTCAAAGTGGTATCCTTCTCTATGATAGAACTAAAATATGTGTAATTTATTAAACATTTTTGGCATTAATATCTATAATAAGGGGGTTTTATAAGAATTACATAGTGTTATATATATGATAAATCAATTTCATATTATTGTGTTCAAATAGAACAAAAAATATTTGATTATTTTTGTTAAACAAATTAGATTTATCATATAATAATCGTTGTTAAATAAACTCAATGTATCATGTGTTTTTCTAATTATAAGAAAATACTTATCGAATATTGGTGTGATTCATTAGATTATATTAAAGAACATTCTTAATAACTTTTGAAGAAGTACAAATATAATCATTGTATTTAGAACCAAAGAAGATATGTTTGTATATTTAACAAGACAAGTTTTGTAGAATGTTCTTCACCAAAGAAATAATAGGTTCTATATATTTCTTCACTCCCAACATGAAACCGTAAAATACAAAAACTCTTTAATAAAAATATATATCTATCAATGTTTGGTTTTTATTTAATAAATAGTTAAAAAAATTTAAAAATATAATGAAACAATTGAACCTTTAATACAATTTCAAAAAATGCATCTATGAAGCTAGTAAATAATTTTTTATTAAAATTTATTTTATAAAATTGATATTTTTAAAATTATATGTATTTATGATTTACAGTAATTTTACAAGAATAGCTAATATACCAAAATTGATTCCCTAAAAAATAGTTTTTCACAATATACTATGATATTATTTGAATGATAAATGTATAAATATTATAATTCATATATGGAATATTTTAATTCATTTCTTTTCTTATCATAATAATATTAATATAATAATAATATTTATGATTTCTATAAAAATTTAGTAAAATGTTGCAATAAACTGTTTTACCAAAACAAATATTTCTATGATATTATTAGTATATAACTATGAATTTTATATTCATGAAACCTTATTATAGAACAATATATAAATTTTTTAATTTGTTTTTGAAATTTAATTTGTTTTATTTACAATCTTATATTAAATATTTTATAACTCTAATTATATATTTCAAAGAACAATAATACATTATAAATTAAATATTTCAAAATAATATTTTAGCACTTTTCAAAAACTAATATTATAAAAATGATATAAAATTCAAAATAATTAGATCCAAATTACATAATAATGTTAATTTTGTTTTTTAACCATATAGGATAAGTTAGGTAAAACCTAGTTACAGTGGTATAAGATGAAATGGTAAAAGTAAAAATGTAATAGTAAAACAACCTGAAACTTGTTTATAATGTGTGATTGAATTATTTGTTGAATACATTACTGAATTTATAACTTCCTCTATACATTTTCCCCAAATCTAGTATCTAATATCATCAAGGTTTATTTCACTTAATTAAATTTTTTAGGGTATTTAAAAAATGACATCTATTTTCACCTGTAAAAGGGGCACTCCTCGCCTCAATTCCCATAAGACAAAACCCCACTTATATTAGATAAATCTCTAATAAAATCTCTCTTAAAAATATATTTAAACCATTAATAGGTTTTGGTCTTCTTTAAAGACAATCCCTCAAAGTATTAACCCCCTTTCCAAAAGAGATAATCTAATAAGTGAAGTATAAATTTCTATCACATCCATTCCCAACATTATATCATTATGTACAATTATTCTACCAAACATTACATTGAAAAAAAATTTAAAATATAAAATAAGTATCAATATTACACTTTTATGTTATTATGATAATAGTACATGAATTAACCAACATTCCCTCTTCATTTTAAAAAATTAAAAAATGAATCGGGCATAGGTGTAGACTAATACTACCATGAAGTAATGAGTATCATTATCCATCAATCATAACTAGGATTTTATAAATGTGGAATTAAAATAATATTAAATATATTTATATATTGTTTATGTTTATAAATTTAGAAACAATATTAATTGTTTCACCCTCTCTTCAATGAATGAAATCATCATCCACATATACTTGTAAAATATTTCCTCCATTGAACAAAGCATTATAATTTTTCACCCCCACCATCTTCAATGGGTTTAGTTTGTATTTAATTTTTTTATATTAAATATTAATATAATTAATACAATTAATATGTTTATATATTTATAATTAAAAATATGACTAGGGATATATGGTAATCTATCAATATCATTAAATAAATCGTAACTAGTTCATGACCATATTATTTTTCTTAAAATGTGACAAAAAATCTAATGTGATGGAATTATAACATTATGAGTATTTGAAAAAAAATAAAGAAACATTAATGGTTTTTAAATGGGTACTTTTTGTGGAAGAAGTAAGATCAAAAATTATTTTATGAACATTGTTAAAAATGGTTAAGATTATTGATGTCATGAACCATGCCAGTGTGCCATAAAACTCTACACCCAATATATCATGAGTGATGGACTGAATGGAATCCCTGATCCCCATGGGCTTATAACAAGTTCATGATAATCAAAAATATAGTTAATTATTTTACATGTGTATTTAATAGTAAACAACCAACAATAATAAGACATCATCACATAACTGATAACCATAACCAGAAATTGTTGCTAGAATTTTCAAATTCAACGTTATAAACATTTACTAGAGACCAAATACCGTACTGAAAAGGGAAAAACCTAAACCACAAAACAAAAAAACTCCATGAAATTATAGGGCCATCAACCTCAATACACAACCAAAAACACCTAAAAGGGGTTTCACACTTGCAACTAGATCAACCCACACCACCGCCGAACATCTCTCCTTTACATGGGTTATACCTAAAAAAGTCTACATACACCGAAATTTTTATATTGGAATTTATTAAAATTACACAATAATTCCAAATAAAGAAACATTATGTGCCACAACATTAGAACACAAATGAAAATTCAATTTTTTATAAGAATAATCAAATCAGTTTTAAGAAAATATTTCTATGAAAAAACTATTTAGGGAAACTATTCTCAAAAGAAAATTACTTTTAAATTTACAAGTACACAATTTCAACCACATAGCGGTAGTGAGAACCAGATAATAATGGACCTTATCATAAAAGATAAACCTAGGGAATTATTATTGGCAACTGTCACTAGTAAGAAACTAGATACCCCATACCTCAATGATTAAATCGTCTAACCAAAACCCACCTCATCATCATACATGATCCACTAGAGGGGATCACATCCCAAGTTCTAGTGTTCCCCTAGAATAAGTAAAAACCCTATAAATCTTCTTGTACAAGCCACTATATGGGAAATAAATAGAAGGTATAGTGTTATTCGTATATATACATTTTTTATTTAGTGTTTTAATTTCAATCATGCTAGATGAAACTGGGTCAAAAGCCCAGTCGAATCAAATATTGTATTAGTTTTAGTTTTTCATCCTAAATACCAAATATTCCCTTTTTTATAAATTTACATTTAAAATGTCACATAAATAATTACATTCACATACGCATTCCATTTGTTAATAAAACACATGAAAATCCATTTCACTGACCTGAAAATTCTCCCAATAATCAAATACCACATGGAAAACACCATTTTTTTAATGAAAACCACAATCAAATTCATATGAACACCATATCTATTTGGGAAAACATCTCAAACCACATTAAATGTTTATAAAACCCTATTAAAAACAAAAAATAGAATAGAAAATACGAAATACAACCATTTCCAGATGAAAAACCACTTTTAAATCTATACGCACACTAAATCCTTTTAAAAATACGCTTCAAATCACTTTCACATTTCATAGGACACATATAATAGTTATAAAAAAGAATTTCACATATAATAGGACCATATTTCTTTTAGAAAAGAAATTTTCATCGCATACATTCCTCAAAAACTTTTTAAAACATATTTATCACCTTTCACACAATCCATTGAACACATTTATTGGGCACAACATAGATGCAAACAAGAAACACAATCAATTTTTGTTATGAAAATTATCTTCCAACCAATACACACTAAAAATCATTTTGAAAAAAATTATTAACCACAAAAATAATCTAGATAATAGGTATATAAAATGAATCAAGAATAAAAAATTTATTTAATAATGTAAAATCATAAACCACCTCCCACAACCTTGGAAACTTCTAAAATCTGATGGAAAACCTCATTTGCATATCAAAAGAACCCTATAAAGGCCAGATCAAACCATATATATATATAGGACCCAAAAACTAATTATTGAACACTTATTATATCAAAAATCCCATCAGAAAATAATAACCCAAAGAGGGTGTGATAGAAACCCAATAACAAGGAGAAAATCTAGAGAAAAGATACATACATGATAATTACTTAAAGAACCATGTTAGGAACCAGCCATAAACATAACACATTCTAGTTTTTTTGAACTATAACTAGAATTATAGGATCTTTTATATTTATAGTTTTATATAATTAGGAAAAAATATGACAATTATACCCATACATTACATGTGGACACTTATACATTGTATCCATTTTCTACCAAAGGAAAACCCTTTAAAATAAAACAGGACTTATTTTCATGACTAATAGAGCTAATATTTTTCTCATTTTTATTATATATATTAATTATATAGAACCTCTATTTTTATCAGTTTGACCTTAAATGAATTGATTTTGAATTTATGGGTGGTTTTGGGTTAAAATTTCAAAATTGATTAATTTTTAAAATTTGACAGATTTTAATCACTTTGCTATTTTGATCAAAACATTTAAGTTATCCATCCAATTTATTTGATTAATATTTTATAGGATGCCTATATTTTTTGGATAAAACATTTTATAGACCATGATATTATTCAAATATATATTCCCTAAAAATTAATCATGTTGAGAAATTGTTCAAGTGGATTTGGTGGACCCCGCCTCACTAAATAAGGTAGAAATCATGGTACATACCTCCAATTTTGGTGATTACAAATGAGGGTGAAGGAGGAAAAATTTATGCATTTCAACAATAAATACCATAGAGTTATTCATTCATCATGGTTTCCATTGTATTCTAATCATTGAAGGAATATTTATGTATCATTTGGCCCGAAAACAATGCATAGTGTAAATTGCTAATATAATTTATCATGCATAGAGGATAGAGATAAAATTTTGCGGGATAAAAAATCAAAAAGTATGTTAAAAACTCTATAAAATAATATATTTTAGGATTTATCCATTAATGGGGTCGACCATTTGAAAAACATTGGAGGAATGATTATAGAGCCCATATTTTTCCTTTTTTTTATGAAAATGGATTCCCACTCCTTATCAAAACATTAACACTTTGGGTATCCATCTTCAAAAGTTTAATTTTTTCATTAAAGATGTAATAGTATTAATAATTTTTAATATACTTTACTCGTATTCTTTATCATGTTCTCATATTTGAATCTTTTTTACCACATATTTCTCTCCTCATTGTGATCTCTTATACTCTTGATCATGAGTAACTAACACAAGGGTGTTCTCCAGGGATCAATCCGGTGTTGAACCTGAGTCATTTTATATTCATGTTTTATGTTTCTTATTTTATTATTGTTTATATGATGGGGTTATTACTGGGAAATGATCCTTTTTTCACCACATTCCATCAGAGTATTAGCTTTATCTTCAACAATGTTCCTTATCAGTCATAGAGGTGGGTGTGCGGTCTCTTGGTGATTCTTGAGTACATCATATATTCATAATCATAGATAGAATATTATTTTAATGTATATAATGGATCATGTTAATTATTTATATTTGAATCTAACAAATAAATGATAAAGGTTCACTCTGGATAATCTCATAGAGGATCTCTTTTCAATCTAACACTTTTCTGTCTGCATTAATTCTATTTTCATTGCATTTACATGTTTAATTCTAGTTTGGAAATTTAAATTATAAAATTTAATTCTTTTGTCATATTATTTCCGAAGTAAATATAAGAAAATATATATAATAATAATAATGTTAATTAGAAGTAGTGATTAATTGACAATAGTTAATCCTCAACGGAATGAACCAGGTCATCCCCTATGTTGAACTTAGTAATATATATTTTTGAGATCATGCACAACAGAACCTAATAAAATTGACACCATTTTTCGAGTGATATGTGCTATTTATTCAGTATTTTTATTTAAAATTTTCAAATAATTTTTCCTTAATTAAAAAAACCAAAACAATTTAAATATGGTTATAGAAAATATCTTGTTCCTGATGTTTTTAAATTCAATTTATTGTGCATGGTCTAAAAAATAACCCATTTGAGAAGAAGTTTACAATGATATTGATGTTAATTTGGATAGTATTAGTAATAATTTAAAAGCATAGAGATCAAAATATAATGGATTTATGAACCCCTAAATCCATCCTAATAGAAATCCAAACGTGATTCGGAACCTGAACCTGAACCGGTTGTGGAAGAGATTTCACCAATTATTTTTTCTGTTAAATTACACAAGGTATGTGAGAAAGGGAAAATAAAATAATTAATTATAGAATATCATACTCAAATATTTCATGAGTTGTTCTACAAATTACACATATAAGCTGATGCACTAATGGTAGATCAACATTCATTAGAAGAATCCTAGAATCTTTTTGTTGAAGATAACCTCCAAAATTATCTCCACATCATTGATAATGAAAAATCAGTACCCCTATACCTCTTTGATGATTTGTAATATGATAATGAAGATTCACATGATGAGATTGACTTTCCAATGGTATTTATTTATAAGTTCAATTTCCAAGATGACATACGTGAAAGGGAAGGTTTATTCATTGATATTAATGTTTTAATTTTAGTCAAATAGTATTATTTTCCAACATCCTTTTTTCTGAAATCTATAATGCAACACAAATCAAGAAATAATTGGATATTATTCCAGAGAACAAAAATCTAGTGGTTATTTCAGAATATGATCTAGATATGTATGTGGTGTGATTTTCACCTCTACATCAACTTTCATACCATATGATGTAGGACACCACCAAAGTCAATATAGAGCACCCCTATTTTATTTTCCCTCCCACTATGAACCCTAATTCCACTCTTTTTTAATTCACAGTGGTTGAGAATTATATTATTTTATTTTTGGTTCTCTAATATTGGTATCTAATCATGTATACTATGAAAAGTCTCATGTGGTGGTTCATCTAAAAGATACCACACCCACCTTCTGATTGGGGATAATCCACTACAATAGGGTGCTTAGGGGTAGCAAAAACCCAAAACCCTATTGTGGGTCTAAACTATTAATTACTCCTTTTCTATATCTATTCCCTATATTTTTATTTATTTCTTTTCATCTTTTCATTTCATTCTGGGATTCTTAATGTGGTAAAATCTATAATCTTAACTCGAGGATTCCACTAATTAATTAGTCATGTTGTTCCTTTCCTTTTCATTATTTTTTTACTAACCAATTTAAATTCTGTGTGTAAAATTTTATTATATGAGTTGAGTTAAAACGAGTTTTGAAAATAGAATAAGAGCAAGGGAAGAATTATAATATTTTCATAGTAATTTTAATGATAATTAATTTTATATTTCATGTATTTTGCTGAAATTTGATTTTGTTTGTCAGGTGTGGTTTTAAGAATGTTGAGATAGATTGAATACATTGGAAAATTCAAACAATCTTAGTGATTTTGGATGATTTCTGTTGAACCCTCTGGGAGAATTAGTTGAACTCATATTTTGATAATCCCAACAATGCTCAATTATAGTTTGATAATCCATATATTGATTAATGGTTAATTACTTATTTCAGTATTTCTGTACACCATGCACATATTTATATATTACAATACTTATATTATCTTCAGAGAATTCAGTTACTGGATGGATATATATTCTAACTTAAACCATTATGACAATAGAATTCTTAAACAGACAAGTGGTCACCGTTACAGTACAAAGCTACCGATTTGTAAAGTCCACCGTTATGTATAAGGTCACCGATACATCAAGTCCACCGGTACAACAAGCCTATCGATATAGACAATTCACTGTTATGCAAGCCTACCGATACAAACAAGTCACCGTTATGTTAGACTACCAGTACATGAAGGCTACCGTTACACGAAAGGTCACTGGTACATTAATTCTACCGCTACCGATCAAGTCTACCAACAGACATGAAGTCTACCGAATAGAAAGGCTATCGTTACACAAGAGGTTATCGATACACAAGGCTACTGATATCCAAAGCTACCATTCCAGAGAAACCGACGCTACCTTAATTTCTTTATCTTTGTTTAATCTAACCAACAACCATATTAGGTATATTTTAATGCTCTGTCATTTATTTAATGAAGGGTGCTGGATGTTAGGGGACTGTACCTTATACCTGTAAAAAGAAATCATTTCTTTTGATGGAGCTCATGCCATAAATATAAGAAGTCCCTATTCCTACAAGAGATACAAGGGAAATACAGAAGTGATATACAAGTGACATAAACAAGAAGAGCTCATACAGATATACATGCATGACCAAGAAGACACAGAATCTCATACACACTCACGCTTACTCAAGAAGAGCTCTGTACTTTCACGAGGATTTTGAAGAACTTCATAGACTACTTTTTCACTGTCTATGAATCTGGATATCAAGCAGACGATACTCTATTTACCAGATAAAAACCTGAAGAGGACTCAAAACCATTTTTGATCAATTTGAAGGATTCTAGAGCTATACTGCAGTCACTAGACCCATTCTAAACTCTATATCTTGCTCAGCGATTTATTATTTAAAATACGAGCAGTGTGTGTCATCACTTTTAATTTACACACACACTATCTCCTGAACCATAACTGGAGGATCTATAAATCGTCATTCAAACTCCTTACATCTTCTATTTCCCACTGTGGATAGTAGTAGAGGTTGTGTGTGACCTGGACAGCTGTATTTGATGTTTTTTTTGTTTCCCACATAGAACAATGGTAGAGGTCTTAGAACTGGACAGTTTTAAACTATTTTAAACCCTGATCCAGGGTGTGGATCAAATTTAAATAAATTGTTCAGAAGACTAAGTCTCAGCTTGAGACTGAACCTCTTGGTTATATCTGATATGATTTATTTAGTTTTATCTAAAACCATTTTATTCTGCTGCTAAGTGCAATTAAAATTTATACTATTTTTCAAAGTTACTTTGATAATTGAATTATCAAGTGTTTTCATTATTTTCAAATCATTAGGTTAATTTCAAAGGCTAATATGATCTTCTGATTAGATTATCGGGGAATTAATCAATCCCTTGAGAACCTAACTAAAAGTTTTCTTTAGTTCAAATTCACTACAATTAAATTAGTATTTTAAATTGGGGGATTTGAGTAAATGATTTTAAATATAAATTTCAATTGGAACTCAATTCCCCCCCTCTTGAGTGTCCACTCCGACCAACATTTGGTATGAGAGGCTTAAAATATTTTCTGAAGTACTCTGTTTTCCAATTGTGATTTAGTTGTATTATAATTGTCTTAAAATTTTTGTTATTTCTAAATTTTTATCTCTTTAATTTTATTTGTTTCAACCTATTTATCATGCATAGCATATTTGAATGTGTTGCTACTAATAGAACACCATTTTTTAGTGGAAACAACTATGCTCAGTGGAAGATTAAGATGAACATTCATTTAGAAAGCATGGGTTTTGATATTTGGACTGCCATAGAATTAGAATATAAATTTCCCACTACTGTTAGATCTACTTGGAATGAAAATAATATGATAGATTACAATAATAATTACAAAGCTATGAATGCTCTGTATTGTGCTTTAAGAGATGAGGAATTTAATAGAATATCTGATTGTAAGACTTCATATGAAATTTGGGATACTTTAGGTGTTTCTCAAGAAGGAACAAAAAATGTTAAGGAAATGAGATTGAACACCTATAATATTAAATATGATAATTTTAAGATGAAGCCTGATGAACCCATATTTGATATGTATCTCAGGTTTTACAAAATTGTCAACACAACGATCTCACTGGGAAAGGATGTTCCATAAAAGGAGAAGATCATGAGAATTTTGAAATGCATACCTGAAAGATGGAGGGGCACTTCTGTTTCAATCAGAGAATCTTTTGATATTGGTGAACTGCCAGTCAAGGAACTTATTTGTAAGTTAATGATGTCTGAAGAAGAGATTATGGTAAACAAAGAAGAATAAGATGAACCAAAAAGGATGTCAGCTGCTTTCAAGACATCAAATTCAAAGAATAAGGATAATGAGAAAATTCAGACCATGAGTGATAACTCAAGCTGTGATGAAAGTGCATCTAACAGTGATGCAAAAATAGATCACATAGCCAGAAGATTTAAGAAGTTTTATAGTAAGAAGAAGTTTTTTAGAAAATCAAATTACAAAGGTAATTATGAAAACAAGGGACACTGGAAAAATGATTGGAAGAAATATTATATATCTGGTGAAGTTGTCTGCTATGAATGCAAAAGAAAAGGACATATAAAAGCAGACTGTCCAAAGCTGATATACAAGATGAAGTATGAGTATAAGGAAAATAAGTATACAAAATCCATGAAGGATACTTGGAGTGCTTTTGAGAACAGATTTAGTGAATCTTAAGCTTTTGAGGCATAAAACAGAAATAAGGCAAACATGTGTTTTATGACAAACACTTCTGAGGTAACATCTGAAACTCCTGATTTAAATTCATATTATTCTGGAGATGATTCTAATTCTGAAATATATCAAAATCTAAACTGTTTGAATATTGTGGTATGCTGGAAGAATCCTGTAATGAGCTGAAAGACAAATACAAAAGTATAAAGAAATAGTATGCTTTATCTGTTAAACATAAATATGATGTTGACATAGAAATGGAAAAGAATGCTCAGTTACTTAAAGAAAACACTGAACTGAAATTTTCAAATGAGAAACTTAAGAAGGATTTTGAAAAATTCACAAATAGAAAATATACTCTTACTCTAATACTAGGTATGCATATTCCACCAAGATATTCTAATGGTATAGGATACCAACATGGACAAAGAAAAATTACCAAAACTAGATTTTCCCCTAAATATGGAAAAAATTTAGACAGTTCTAGTTCTAGAAGTTCATATTCTTCAACTAGTTATATTCATAGTTACAGATCCAATAAGGTTTATCTTTCAAAATATATTGATTCTACGAATTTTATGAGACCCATAAGACAAATTTGGGTACCTAATGTTTTATTAGCTAACCTGTTTGGACCCAAGAAAATCTAGGTACCAAAATCATTTCATGACTAAATATGTTTTGTAGGGAACCTGCTTAATGATCTCCTGTAGAAAGACTTGGTAGTTGGAAAGTGGATGTTAAAGACATATGTCAGGAGACTTCTCATTCTTTAAATGCTTAGTTAGAGTTTATGGAGGTTGTGTCACCTTTGGTGATAATTCTAAAGGGAAAATCATTGGATTAGGCCATATTGGTAACTCTGTCTCTGTATTAATTTCTAATGTTCTATTTTTTGATGGGATTAAGTATAATTTACTACGTATTTCTCAGTTATGTGATGATGGATTGAATGTTAAATTTGAAAATTATTCTTGCAGTGTTTTTAATTCCAAAAATTCTTTAGTATTTTATGCCTTGTGAAATGAAAATGTCTATGTAGTTGATTTAAATTCTTTAGCTATGAATAATATTACTTGTTTAAATGATTTTTATAAAGAGTTCTATCTTTGGAACAAAATATTAGGACACTAAAATGTACATTCACTTAGAAAACTTACTAGGAAGTACATAGTTAGAGACCTACCAAAACATGAATTCCCAGTAGATAAAGTTTGTAATCCCTGTCAAAAGGGAAAGCAACATAATGTTTCTTTAAAATCAAAGAAAGAAGTGTCAACTTCTCAACCCCTCGAGTTGGTTCACATGGATTTGTTTGGACCTTCTAGAGTTTCTAGTTTAAATGGGAAGCACTATGTCTATGTTCTAGTAGATGACTATTCTAGGTATACTTGGGTATATTTTCTAGCTCACAAAACTAAAGCTTGTTTTTACTTTGTTAAATATTCCAAGTCTGTAGAGAACCTTAGTGGAATTAAGATTAAAACCATGAGAACTGATCATGGCTGTGAGTTTGAGAATCATGAGTTTGTATCCTACTGCTCACACAATGGCTATAGTCACAATTTATATGCCCCTAGGACACCTCAGAAAAATGGTGTAGTAGAAAGGAGGAATAGAAACCTTCAAGAAATTTCTAAGACTATGCTCAATGAGTATGACCTACCTATTTTTTTGGGATAAAACTGTCAATACAGCTTGTTATATTATCAATATAGTCTTGATCGGACCTTTTCTTAAGAAGACCCCTTATGAGTTGTAGAACCATTAGAATCCTAAGGTTAATTACTTCAGAGTTTTTGGTTGCAATGTCTTTATTCTTAATACCAAAGATAATCTTGACAAGTTTTCATCCACGAGTGATGAAGGAATTTTCCTAGTTTACTCTATTTCTAGTAAATCCTATAGAGTATTCAATTAGAGAACCAAATGTGTGGAGGAATTTTTTCAAATAAAATTTGATGAAACTAATCCACATGAACCTAAGACCTTTCTTAAAAATCATGAATATGATCTCTCTGTTTTGAACCTTAATGATAAAGACAGTGGACCTGTAGTTAAAACATCCAGTTCTGGAAATTTTCTAGAACATGCTTCTGTTGATTCCCATCCTGTTAATGAACCTGAAATCTGTATCCCTACCTTTTCGAGACCAACTAGGATTCTAAATAACCATCCTTTAGAGGTTGTTGTTGTTAATCTAGATAGAGGAACACATACTAGAGATTCTCTAAGAAATCAGGTTGATCATCAAGCCTTTCTTTCACAGTTAGAACCTAAAAATATCAATGATGCTATAAATGATGAATTTTGGGTAATGGCTATGAAAGAAGAACTAAATAAATTTGAATGAAATAAAGTCTGGGAATTAGTTGAATGACCTAAGGACGCTTTAACCATAGGCACAAAGTGGGTGTTTAGAAACAAATTTGATGAATCTGTAAACATCATTAGAAACAAAGCTAGACTAATTGTACAAGGTTACAATCAAGAAGAAGGAATTGACTATGAGGAAAACATTGCACCTATAGCTAGATTAGAGGCAATTAGGATCTTACTTTCCTTTGAATCAAATCTGAATTTCAAGTTATATAAAATAGATGTGAAAAGTTCATTTCTAAATGGTATTATTGTTGGAGATGTTTTTGTAGAACAACCACCTGGTTTCTCAAATCCTCACTTTCAAAATCACGTTTTTAAACTTTTTAAAGCTTTATATGGTTTAAAACAAGCTCCAAGAGCATGGTATGAAAGACTTACAATTTTTTTTATTTCAAAAGGATTTACAAAAGGAACTGTTGATCCCACTCTTTGTATAAAAATAATTTCAAAAGATGTTTTAATAGTACAAATATATATTGATGTTATTATTTTTGGATCTTCTAAAAAATCTTTATGTACTAATTTTTCAAAGGTTATGCAAAATGAGTTAGAATTGAGCTTAATGTGGGAGCTTAAGTACTTTCTTGGATTTCAAATCTTTCAAACTAATGATGGTATTATTTAGAATCAGAGAAAATATACTAGCGATTTATTAAACCATTTTGTTTTGGATAGTATTATGGAAAGTGATACATCTATGAGTACCACCTGTAAATTGGATATTGATGAAACTGGAAAACCGGTGGATCAAACTAATTATATAGGTATGATTGGGAGTTTACTTTATCTTACTTCTAGTTGACCTGATATTATGTTTAGTGTATGTATGTGTGCTAGAATTCAAGATAACCCTTAAGAGTCACACATCCTTTCTGTTAAAAGGATTTTCAATTATCTTAAATATACTGCTAATTTGGGACTATTTTACCCAGAAGGACAATCATTTGATTTAATAAGTTATTTAGATGCTGACTTTGCTGGATGCAAGGTAGATAGAAAGAGCACATCAGGAACCTGTCATTTACTTGGAATGTCGCTAGTATCATAGTGTAGTAATAAATAGAACTCAGTTTCATTATCTACTACAGATGTAGATTATATAGCTGCTGGTAGTTGTTGTGCACAAATTCTGTGGAGGAAACACACTTTATTGGACTATGGATTTGATTTTAAACATGTTTGAATTAACTGTGATAACACTAGTGTGATCAACATATCTAAGAAAACTTTTTCTCACTCTAGAACAAAACACATTGATATTGGACACCAATTTCTAAGAGAGTATTATCAAAGAGGTGATATAACTCTTGAATTTAAGGCACTTAACTCCAATTAGCTGATATTTTCACTTGTCCTTTATGTTCAGAAATATTGAGTTTCATTAGACACAAATTATGAATGATAACTTACTCTTAAACTGTTAGGATAGACATCATTGTTAGGATAAACCTCACTGTTAGGATAATCCTTACCGTTGGATAAAACTCACCATTAGGATAAAACTCACCGTTAAGATAGACCTCACCATTAGGATAAACCTCACCATTGGATAAACCTAACTGTTAGGATAGATCTCACCATTTCAGGACCCCTCAACGGTACATCTCTCACACTGTTTTAATATTTTTGTATTAAGTCCGAGACTTCAAACCATTTTTAATATGAGATTTATTTTATATGTGAATCCTAAATGATATTAAACTCAACTCTAGACTTCACACAATCAAATCAATCCCGTCTGTTCGAATCCATCCCCCTAAACCTCTGAGGCTCACAAAACCCTAAGCCTCAAAATTTGAAATGGCCCGTGAGAAGCTACCCTCAGTGGATGAAGGGAGTGATGTGACACAATCTATGAAGAAGAAAGTAACCAATGATGGTTCTATTGGAAGCAGTAGAGGTGTTTTTCGAAGGAATCCTGTGAATCTGCATTTTTCAAAGCGAGAAATTGTAGTGGAAAAGAAGTTATGTGCGGAATGGATGTTGGAAATTAATTCCTTGATTCTGAAGATTTTACAAGAGTATGGATGGCTAAAATGCTTCAACAACAATAATGGACCGTATTATCCAGTACTAGTAAAAGATTTCTATGATTTTTTCTATTTTGAAACTTCAGAAGAGGAGAATGGAATGATTTCCTTTTTGAATGGTAAAATTTTTTCATTTTCATCTTTTGAATGGGCTGAGAACCTTAGAGTTCCTCATAGAGGTGATTATAGATTTTATTCAAAATCCATACCTACTGGTAGTGACTTTTTCAAATATGAGGACGCCTTGTTAAAATTTACAGGAAATGGAACTCCTAGAAAGATCATTGCTGCAGAGATGGCAGGGGAGGATAATCTACTTTTTAAGTTCATTTAGCACGTGATTAGTCCAAGGAGAGGATATTTTTCTACCCTCAGATTTCAGGATATTTATTTGTTTTATCTATTAAAGCATGGAGTAAAGGTGGATTTTTGCAGATTTCTAATGATTCAGATTGAGGATATGACTAGGAAAAAGTCTATGTCTAATGTACTATTCTTTTCTAAGTTGATTTCTATTCTGTTAAATGAAAAGGCGATAGCTGGACCTCAGGATGAAACTGTTGTGGTTAAGGATAATTTTTGCATCACTAGGAATGTTTGTAAGTATATGAATGTGAGCTGGAACCCTTAGAAGAAATCATGGGTTAATGATGAATATAAAATCTATGACATGTACACTCCAGTTGACCATCTCTCTAGACCAAAGGATGTGAGGGATCCTGGTCTTGGACCAAATGAGCCAGAACCTATCTACAGTGATGATGAGGCTGAAACTGAGGAGGAAGAGACGTCAGTTGATGAAGTAGGAGACCCAGATTTACCTCATAGTCCTATGCACCAAAATATTTCCTATGGATCAGCTAGCCCTCCAAAAGAGCTACCAAGGAGAGAAACTGTTCTAAAGGACAGTGATACTAAGTCTACTAAAGAATAAGAAGAAGAAGCATATCAGAATGTTGTCAAGGACACCTCTGAGGAGGATGAGGAAACCGAATCATATCATTTTGATCATGATGAAAAGGAGGATATTGCTGAAGCAAATGATGAGGAAAATGAAGAAGAAGAGCTCTATTTGAGCCCTCTGATAGATAATACAGTCAAGATTGTTCCTGATCAGGAAGCAGAAGTGGTACCTACTGCCATTACTGAGGGAGTCATTGATGACTCGGAAAAGGATAGGACTCACCCCACTGTTGATCTATCAAAGAAAATGGTTTTTGAATCTGCTGAATTTGTAGAGGAGGTTATGGAGTTACCATGAGCAGAACAGTTAGAGGATATTCCTCTGGAGAATGCTCTAAGTGAGGGGGAGAATCTTGGTTCAGTTTTTGTGTTGTATGACATTGAAGTTTGGTTATCATATCCAGGGTATATGGTACATGGACTCAATTATTGAGATTCTAATGAGGAAGACCATCCCCAAATGGATTCAGTTATCCTAAATATTGTGGCGGACAATTTAGAAACAAAGGAGGAACTTGATTCCTTAAAGGATGAAATGAAAGAAGCACCGAGAGAATCAGTGGCAGATTTGAAGAAAAGCCTGGTTAAAGAGATGAGGATTGTGGAGAAATCCCTGGAGCTATCTCTAGGATGTGCTGTCTCTAGTCCAGTGAAAGAAATGATGGATGAAGTTAAATTTTTCCATAATCAAATCGAGAGTTGGATAGGAGCTGTGGTTTCTCTAAGACAAGCGATTGCTTCGTTGACTTCTTTGAAAAGTTCTCAAACCCAAGTGAATACTGATATCAGATATATCAAATAAGTAGTCAAGTAGTTTGTGGAAGTATTTGAGGCTTTTATGCCATCAGTCAAAGAACATTTGAACAGTTAAGATGCACTTTTTCAAAAGCTGGTTAGTAATTTGACACAGTTTTCAAAGAGATAGTAGCCTTCTCGGTAAAACCCCTTCCCTCATCTAGCTCCACTGTGAACGTTGACCAGATCAGAACTGTGATTTAGGAAGAGTTGGCTAAGGCCAGTACCAGTGGCACCTCAGATACTCATATCCTTGCTACCACAAGGGAGGTTAACAGTTTTGTTTGTGATCACCTACGAGCAACTACTGCTTCTCAAGAGGCCATTACGAATAAGGTAGATGCATACTTTGAGAAGGTCTATACCATGCATCAAATGATCAACCATTTCAAGATCTTAATAGAGAATATGAAGTTGACTCCGGTAACTCATGCTTTCAAAGAACATGTTAGTAGGCTCAGGGAGTTTACTCTTGCCTTGGATAAATTCATTGAAAATCGAGATGATTTTGAGTTGGCAATGGAGAGAGAAGGTAATATTATTATGGATTTCAAGAACCTGTTGCTACAATTCATGCATGTGGATTCCAGAACTGTGATTGTACCTCGTGCTCTTCTTGCCTCTGCCTCTGGGAGTACACCTCAGTTGGCTCAAGCCTAGGCTATTCGAAGCAAAACACCAATAATCCCACAGAGGAACATAGATTTCTTATCTGGTACATTTTCAGTGGCTGAACTTCCAGTTGTTCTTTTACCTATTCCCAAGCCATCTACTCAATCTGAACCTACACCCTCTTCTGGTCCTAATAGAAAGACTCATGTTCAAGAGGAAGATTGAGTGATTCTAGATGTTTTTGATAGGATTCACTTGTATTTTTGTAATACTGACATTATCAGTTTGTAACTTTTGTGACTTAATGGAAATTTACTCTTATATTCTCCACTCTACTGTGTTTATGTTTCTCTACAGTCTATTCTCTTTTTGTCTCTACATTTCTCTGATTCTACCCTTTTTTTGTTAATCACAAAGGTGGAGAAAATGAAACAAACGAGAACTGGGAGTTCAATTGAAAGGGGGAGAAAAATGAGAAAATTGTTTTAATGTTTTTTTAAGAAATTTTTACTCTAACACCATTTTAATTTTCTTATTACTTTGGCACATGTTGTGAGTATCAAAAGGGGGAGATTGTTGAACCCTCTGGGAGAATTAGTTGAAATCATATTTTTATAATCCCAATATTGATTAATGGTTAATTAATTATTTCTATATTTCTATACACCATGCACATATTCATATATTAAAATATTTATATTATCTTAAGAGAATTTGGTTAATGGATGGATATATATTCTAACATAACCCATTCTTTTAATAGAATGCTTAAACAGACAAGTGGTCACCTTTACAGAACAAAGCAACCGATTTGTAAAGTCCACCGTTATGTATAAGGTGATCGATACATCAGGTCCACCGGTACAACAAGCCCACCGATATAGACAAGTCACCATTATGCAAGCCTACCGGTACATGAAGGCTATCGTTATACGAATGGTCACTGGTACATTAAGTCTACCATTACCGATCAAGTCTATCGACAGACATGAAGTCTACCGAATAGAAAGGCTACCGTTACACAATAGGTTACTGATACACAATGCTACCGATATCCAAAGCTACCGTTCCAGTGAATCAGATGCTACCTTTATTTCTTTATCTTTGTTTAATCTAACCAACAGTCATATTAGGTATATTTTAATGCTCTGTGATTTATTTAATGAAGGTTGTTGGATGTCAGGGAACCGTACCATGTACCTGCAAAAAGAAATCATTTCTTTTGCTGGATCTCATGCCATAAATATAAGAAGTCCCTGTTGCTGCATGAGATATAAGGGAAATATAGAACTGATGTACAAATGACATACACAAGAAAAGCTAATACAGATATACATGCACGACCATGAAGTCACATAAGCTCAAACACACTGACGCATACTCAAGAAGAGCTTTGTACTTTAACGAGGATTTTGAAGAACTTCATCAACTACTTTTTCACTGTCTCTGAACCTAGATGTCAAGAAAAAGACACTCTATTTTCCAGATAAAAAGCAGAAGAGGACTCAAAAAAACTACTGATCAATTCGAAGGAGTCCAGAGATACACTACAATAACTAGACCCATGCTAAACTCTATACCTTTCTCAATGATTTATTATTTACATTACGAGCAGTGTGTAATTAGTTTTAATTTACACCCACACTGTCTTTTGAATCTTAACTGGAGGATCTATAAATCCCCATTCAAACTCCTTACATCTTCTATTTCCCACTGTGGATTGTGTTAGATGTCTTGTGTGACCTGGACAGTTGTATTTTCTGTTGTTTTTGTTTCCCACGTAGAACTGTGGTAGAGGTCTTAGACCTGGACAGTTGTAAACTATTGTGAACCCCGATCTAGGGTGTGGATCAAATTTATATAAATTGTTGAGAGGACTAAGTCTGAGCTTGAGACTTAACCTCTTGGTTATATCTTCTGTGCTTTATTTAGTTTTATCTAAAACCTTTTTATTCCGCTGCTAAGTGCAATTAAAATTTAAACTGATTTTCAAAGTTACTCTGATAATTGAATTAGAAAGTGTTTGAATTATTTTCAAATCATTAGGTTTGTTTCAAAAGCTAATATGATCTTATAATTAGATTAACTAGGATTTAATCAATCCCTTCAGAACCTAACTAAAAGTTTTCTTTAGTTTAAATTCACTACAATTCGATTAGTATTTTAAATTTGGGGATTTTAGTAAAGGATTTTAAACAGAACTTTTAATTGGAACTAAATTCACCCCCCTCTTGAGTGTCCACTCCGACCAACGATTTCATTATTTGAATGTTTTTTGGATTTAAATGATTTCGAAATGTATTTTGGTTCTTGATTTTAGATCTTTCCATTTGATGAGGTTTGGTTGATTTTAAAACTCATGTGTACTTGTACAATCCAAATTGGAGATAATTCCCAACCTGAGATGTTTCTAAACCTTTTTGACATATTATTTACCATTATGTTTTTCATGAGAGTCGTGTAATATGTTTTGTGATCTATAAATTTCTTTTGTTATTTATTTAAAAACCATTAGTGTTTATTGAATGTGTAACGAAATACTGAGGAACACTATAGAAATTCGTTTTTTCATTCAACTCTTATTTAGTCTTAAATTATAATTTGAGCATTATTAAAACCATATTATCCATGAAATAGTATTATAGGAAGCCACATTATAATCCATTCATCCCTTTACAACCTCTGCTAGAAGTTAAATTCGTGATTATTGTTGAACTGAAGTGATGGGGAGGAAGAAAAAGGGAAATACTTTTCATTCTCGAAGAATTATTTTTGTTGCAATGATTTGAATGTGCTTAAATATTATTTTATGATTTGGTGGAATAAAATTGTTGATGTAAACATTGACTGGTGGCCTAAAATATTCTTAAAAATACAGTCTAGGTGTTTTTTAATTTTCTAATATCAATAGATGACACTATTTTCCTCAAAGATGTGATTTGGAAGAGAAATCATGATCTGAATTCGAGCTGATAACATTTCTAAAATTGGATAGATAAGGAAGAAATGTATTGATTCGAAAATTTCAAGTGATAACTACATGGTTAAAAAGAGTTTTTTCAACATGAATTTTTTGATCTTATTGTGAACCGAACTATTATTGAGTAAAACTATTTCATGTATTTACTTCACTTAAGATCTTAACCCTCCTCATTTTACCTCAAATTGTTTTAGTTTATAACCATCCAAACCTCAACCTCATAATAGCAGATGTAATACACCTCATGATTGGCACATTTTTGATACTATGAAGTGTATATACTAAGAATAAATAAAGCCTATAGACAACACATATGTTCTTGATAATGAGAGAAAATTCACCCTCAAATATCCTTGACTGAAGAGAAATATATTTTTATGGGGAGGTAGGTATGACATGCATGTGAGGATTAACATGATATTGAATGAATTATTATGATTTTGGAGTATTTAAAAAAATTATCTATAAAGGAATCATGATATTTTATTTTATATGATAACTTATTTGTGATGTCATTTATGATTTAACATGTTTGTTTTTACCTCTGTATTAGATGATTTCCAAAAATTGCAGTGTTTATGTATGGGAAGATTGATAGAGATAAATATATTCCTCATTTTTATATGTATTAAAATTATTTAAACCCTCTAAATTTATAAATTTTTGCTTATTTGAATCAATTCTGGATTTATGGGTTTTTGGTAAAATTTTTAAAAGTGTTAAATTCTAGAAATTTGACATATTTTAATCACTTTGGTATTTTGATCATAACCATTAAATCATAAATCCAATTTATGTGTATATCTTTTCAAGATTCTATTATTTATGTGATAAAAATTATTATTATGGAAAAATATTTGATTCGAACATGTAGAGGCCCAAAAAATTAATCATGTTGAGAAATGGTGTGGGCAGACATAAATGATATCAGCTCGGTAAATGAGTTATAAATCTTTATATACACATCAATTTGAGGTGAATCTAGATGGAGGGTAAAAAAACCATTTCCACATTTCATAAATTAATTTCATGTAGTTTTTCAAAAATTATGGGGGCCATTTATATGGTCCCAAACCTGATACCTGGTTTCAGCCCTTAAAAATTCGGTGTATTTTCTTTTATAAAACCAAATTCAATAAATAAACAACATTAATTACAACATATGAACTTTTTTTATCTAGGATCTATTAAATTAGATACTTAAATTACATTAAAACAAAAATATACGAATTTAAAAAAATGATTCTTCAGTGTGTTGCTTCCACAATAGAGTTTCAACCCAACAAGTATGCTAAACCTGAAAGGTGTTTATAATATGTAGGTTGAGAATAAAATTCCCAATAATCAGTTTCAAAACAACATATAAATTTTTTAAATCATCCCTTGAAATAAATTATTACACATTTTCACAAATACTTGAATATATATAAGAAAATTGTATTTCAAAAATTAATTATGGTTGAAGGCTGTTGGGAATTCTCCTTTTAAATTATTATGTTTTTATGGGTTGTTAATAATAATTACTAGACCATTATTAAAATCCATACTTACATGCACTAGTCTTCACTAAGACTTTTGGGTTTACACCCCATAACGTTACGTAACTCACTAGTTCCAATTTTGAAAACATTTTCCCATGGACCTTCCTTTCTTATTTCATACCCAAAATCATTTCCAAAATACTTAAAAATAATATTATTTTGTTTGAAAGAAAACAATATTCCTTATGTCATCACCATTTCCTCAAAATGTTTTAAAATAATTTTATAGAGAATACCATACTTGAATAAATAACACTCTTTTAATTGAAAACTGTAATTTTATAAAACATGGGATTAAGTGCGTGCAAGATTGAATAATTCTTGAAATGCCTCACATGAGATATATGATGGCCATACATATTCATGCAAGACTTTGTAAGAGATGCAAATGTGAGTTTAAACATGAAATAATAACTTGACCCATAACCACACATAAAATAATAATAAACATCACATGAAATTATGTAAACAAGGTAAATATAGGAAATTATTCATAAAGAAATCTTTATATACTAGTTTGGTAGTTGATAAATAACATTTATAACTTCTATGTAAATGAGAAAGAATAACTCCACTTAATTTGTTCATATTAGTATAGATGTATATGTGTACATGTATATGTATATATAATTAAATATACACATTCACACACACATGTATGTATGTAGTCTGAAAACGTGAAACCTTTGCAACCATACGATTTTAGGGTAATGATCATTTAAAACAAGATGACTTTTTATATATAGAAATTGTATTAAAATGATATGGTTTTACACACACACAAAAACATATATTACTATATATATATATTCACAAAAAATGGAAAATAGTAAAATCCCTTACTTGACAGTGGAAACTGAAAGGGAATGGGTAATATTATACTTGCATAAGAACATGAATCCAAGGAAGTGGTTTGACTCTGTGTTCTATCCACATGAAGGAGGGGTTCTACCAACTATTTATAAAAAAATGTATGTCCCTTATGCCTAGATTATTTGTATTATTTTTTTTGTTTTTTTAATTCAAAACTAAAGAAAGATTCATAATCACTGTTATTTCATTACACTATATTAATGTATTATATTTATCATTTTTTTAATTTTCATGGGTTATTTTTTTATTCCTCAATCAATCACGGGTTACCAATTTTTCGAGAAGTCACCATTAATTGCTATAAATTATTAGAATTTTTTTATATAATTGTATTATTATTTATGACTCATTTAACCCTTTTTTTAACTTAACACGAAATCTATTATTTTTATTCAAAACTTGATAAACACCCTCAATCACCTTGGTTAAAGATTTATCATGCCACTCACATTAGTTTATATATATCATTTTATTTAATATATTATTTAATTAATTTGAGTTTAAGGTTTTCCACTGAAATCTACTTTACACCATTCTTCTTTTGGATTTTATTCTAACATGTCAAACCTCAATCTTGCCAATAAATTCATCATTTTACTATTTTAATTTGTTATACTCAAAATTGCACATCTTTTTAGTCATTTTCGCTTATCATTATTTTTTTAACATATTCACATCACCATTTTTTAACAAATCGTGTAACTTCTATATATATATATATTAGTTTTTATTTTATATTAAAAAACATGTGTAATAAAAACATTTAAATTATATATAAAAAAATAAAATTTCATTTTTAAACATATAGATTTTTATTTTAAATTTTATTTTTTAATTTGGTTTTATCATTCTCGTTTTCATGATTTTGTTAGGCATATAACTTTTTGTATTTTTTAATAAATAATCATTGAAATTTTTTTAAGACTTTTAATAAAAAATCGAAATAAAACATTTTATTATTTAAATAAAAAATCAATAAAAAATAATAATAAAATAGCACATATAGATTATAAAATTGAAAACAATAACTATATTTTTTATATTTTTAAATCAAATAAAACTTATACATAAAAAATTATATTTATTTACAGACATATACTTATATATATATATTGAAGCATGTTTTTATATATAAGTATATATTTATATATAACTTATGAATTATATTTTCTGGTAATATATATATTTATATATTTAAAACATTACACATTTTTTAAACATATTTATAAGAGTGCATTTTTTCTAATCAAATAATTATATACATTTATAAATTATAATGTAAAATCATAATAAATTTTCAAACATTTAAAAAATATATTAATGTAAAAATAATAATTTTCTAAAAAATATTATTACCATTCATTGTTAATAATAATATAATTAAATTTATTTAAATAAAATTAAATTGTTTTAAATAAAATATAAAATTACTAATTAAATTTCTTTGGGTGTTACACCATTGGATGCTCAACAATGTAGGAATATTTCTGAATATTTTTTCCCCAAAAAAATTTTAGGAGTAAATTGGTGATATCATTCAATACACATAGAATATTGAGATAAAATGTTTCTATAGAATGGTTAAATTTTATTAAGAATATTCTAGAGGAATACATTATTTTATTTTTCCATTAATGGGGAAAAAATAAAATCGTTTTGAGGAATTAATCTACAGAAAATATTTTTCTCTTTTTGACTATAAAAATGTATCCTGTCTACTTTTCAAAACATTTTCACTTTTGGTATAAATTTTTTGGAGTTCGATAATTTATTTCAATATGTAACAATATTAACTATTTTTAATATATTATTATCTTATGATTCATCTTATTCTCACTTTTTTATCTTTTATTTTTCTTTTTTGTTCTCTTCCCAGTGTGATCTCTTGTACTATTGATAATGAGTATCTAAACATAGGATATTCTACGATGAATAATCTAGTGTTGAACCCAAGTCATTTAATATTCATGATTTATGTTTCTTATTTACTATGATTTATAAAAGAGTTGTTTTAATGGGAAATTCACCATTTTTTATCAATATTCCTCTCGAGTCTTTGCTTTATCTTCTATAATATTCTCCCTCGATCAAGGATGTGGATGTACCGTCTCTAGACAATCATTGAGTGCATCATATATGCACAAAAGGTAAAAGATAACCTCTACTCTTATGATTGAGAATGGTCATTTATAATATTTTATTCTAACAATGATAGGAAGACAATTCACTCTGGATAATCTCATAGGAAAATCTCTTTTCTGTATAACATCATTCTTTCTACATTCATTCTATTTTCATTGAATTTTCATGTTAACATTAGTTTTTCCATTTAATTCTCAAATATCCATTTTTGATAATTTTATTTTATAAATTAAAATATATATACATATACCCACATATATATATATATACATATTAAACAATATTAATTATAAGTAGTGAGTGATTGACTGTAACATCTCCCCATGAGACGACCTAGTCCATAACTTGTACTTCACTTAGTTATAAATAATATTTTTGTGCAGACATGAAAAGGATTCATCAGTGCCACAACATCAATTCCTTTATCATGATATGTTCTGATCCCTTCCCAATATTAATACATGTGATTATTTTTAAAAAAGGGCATGACAAAAAATTTTTTGTAAGGGACATAATGATATAAAACCATTACTCTAGTGAAAACTGATACAAAATTTACTTAAATTAAAACATACCTTTTTACCATAAAAAAGAGATAATCATTTCAAAATGTGAATTATCTTAAATTTATGGAAATAAATGTTTTTCATTGTAACTCATTCAAAGAAATATAATATACAAGTAGGTAAACATGGGACATAATTATAATTAAGTGGAATATCTATATTATCCACTTCAATACATGTCACACTGATAAATAGAATAGCTAGACGAGTGACTATGATACCCAATGGATTGGAGGATATAACAAAACAACCAATCCTTGGTTTATCAAATACCACAAATCGTTGGTTTATCACGTAACCACCCATAAAAATACCATCTACCATTATATAATCATAACACCTAATAGATTTCAATTTCTATTATTTCACTCATTAAATTTCATTTTAAATCATAATGAATCATTTCAAGATATTGAAATAATAAATACAATTTCAAAACCATTTTAATAATAAAACACCAAAAAAGGAATAAGGTAATTTTATTAAAATAATTAAGTCTTGTATATAAATCCATATATAAAATATTCATCATGTAGCTAGATAGGTTTTTATCATCGTAAACTTCAAAAAAACATTCCTTTCATCATCTGTCAAAATGTTCTGTATAAAACACATAAAAATATTCATTTTGAAAACCATTGAATGAAATTAAAAATAGAAATAAAATTTCCATTATAATAAATTTATATTAATTTAAAAGTAAATATAAAATGTAATCAAGAATATAAACATAGAAAAAATAGTTCAGTAAAATAAATCTTAAAACATTCAAAGAATACTATACCGCTTTTAACATTTAAATTATAAACCATGAGAAAGTATCAAATTTAAAAATCATCAAATAAAATTACCATGGATTTAATATGGATAATTAATGTCAATGGTGCTGTATATACACTTTATAAATGATTAAAGGTTCAAATCATCAAGAAATATCTCAATGAAAGGGGACTGAGACAAAATCCCTTACCTTGAATCTGATGCATATCGTACCTTATTTATCATCCTGAATAATAAAAATTATTTAACTTTTAATTTCATGAATACATTGTTTACTTTTTTTATTCCTTATATATCATTTATTACTATATTATAACAATTACGTAATTATTTATGTTCATGTCTGAACTTTGGATGATATTTTGTGCCTGAGTAAAAAATTACACTGCTAGGTTGAATACTATCAATGTTTTAATAATCACCTAATCTACATAATAATTTTCATTAGGTAATTATTTAATTTTACAAAATAATTATATTTTTAAGTCTAACCATTAATTATGGGTTTGAAAAATGAATTTTGTTAAAATCACGGAGACGGTAAGCCATTCATATGCATGAGTAACTTTTCCTTTTTTCAAAGACCATGATTATAATAAGTTAAGTATTATTTTAACATTAAATAATGATAATAATATTATTAATATAATATTAATAATATTAATATACTTATATATACTATCCATGTGCTTTGCGGATTAAAAACGAATCACATCGCTATATGGAGGTCATTGTTGACACATACGCACAACCGACATTTTTTTTTTTTATATTTACAGAATTTAAGAACCAAAATGATATATTAGTGTTTTATCATGATATAAATTTCATTAGCACAACATATATACATTAATTACATCTTTATAACCATTTTTTAGAGACAATAATTGAAAAAATATATATCGTTTTTTAAAGGTGATAGTTCCCACAAATGCGTGAAAGATTAATTGTATTCCAATTAGACATAATTAGAAATAGATTTAGTTAATGATATTAGAATAATAATATTTCTATATATTCAGAATACTATATTTATTAATTATTCCCGGATAGAGAATATTTTTACGAAGTGTAAGATGAAATTGAATACAAACACATAAATAAAAACATTACCTTTCCTTCAAATGACCACTTTTCAGAACATATTAACAAAAATAAAGAGTTTATTAAACCTAAAATAAGACCTCTATAATGTAGGGAGATATTAAAGTAAGGTTTTTTTGAAGGGATTGATAGAACAAAAAGGTTTTGTAAGTGTAATTAATATATATGAATGGGTTCCTTTTATAGGAGTGGAAGGGGAACTCCTGAAATTATTAAAAAAATTAAATTATTGTGAATTTATATTATATTAAAAATGGTTCCAAATTGATTTATTATTAATATAGGATGAGTATGAGTCTAAATATAATAAATAAATATAATTTATTCTTGTTTGAATATTATTTTAGTCCTAATATTTTGGTTTTAACCCCTTTTATGTCTTACCATTTTATGAAATTATATTTTGAGGGTTCAAATAATTACCATAACAACTAAAAAGGCCACCTAATGAGTAATTAAATAAATTTTATTACATATATAAAGTTTTTTGATCAATATAATTTTTTTATAAATTTTATATAATTTAAATTAATATTTCCTATTTTAAGATATGAATTTTGTCAATTTGGACACTATTAATTGATGGAATTTTTTAAAACTCCATAAAACATTATTAATTTGAAAAATTAATATTAAAGAATCCATAAAATGTCAAATTAATCCATAAAATTCTTTGATGGAATCAAATATTATAAATAATAATTATTTTTATATTGCTAATATCATTTATTAAATTATTGATTTAATAAAGCTATTACCGCATCATCATTGTGTCACAAGTAAATTTAATTATTTAATGTATAAAAATTATAAATGAATTATCATTATATAAATAAAATTTTATCTTTAAAATAAATATTTATAAGGAATTTATCATCTATATAACAATATATTAAAAATAATTTACTTATTTAATATATGAGTTTGACATTTTTAACTTATCTTAAAATTAAATATAATAAAGGTCATATTCTAACCCAAGGGGATTAAAATAGTTAAAAATATATAATATTGTTTGTTTTTGTCATAAACACTTATCCAATAAAATTAGGACAACTGTTAGGTAATTATTATAATATTATAATATTATTTTTATCTTTAACTACCAGATTAACCCTTAATCATGGTAAATAAAAACAAATGTTACTACTCTCAAAAAATTAAGTTTATACTAATACATAAAAATTATAAAACTTATTATAAATATGTATTTTCATTTTTCAAAATTCAATTCATATACATGGTTTAATTAATTTTAACACTAATTGAGCAGATGTGGTGAGAAGGTGGTTAAAAGGGGCATTCAAAATTTTAAAAAAAATTATATATAGATTCAGAATAACTTATTACAAAATGTAACTAAATTATATTAATACATGCATTATTTACTTGTTGGAACATTAAAAAACTGTTTAAATTATAATAACTATTTAAATGAAAAATATTTTTAAAATTATAATACAGTATTTTTCACTATTCATCCAAGAATTAAAATTTTCAGAAAAATACAAAAAATTCACCACACGCTTATTTAGATTTTAAAAATTAAAAAATGAAGTTTATTTTAAAAATTTATTTCTAAAAAATTGTCAAAATTATATTTAAAATATCCATTCCATCCAAAATAAGGAAAATAATATTTTTAGAAAAACACTCATTTTATACATAAAAATGGATTTTTTTCTTATGTAATGTTTATAAAAGAAGTAATTTGAAATTTATAAATTATATTGAATTTTTATTTCATTAATATAATATAAGATATATGATTTTATTATTTTAGAAACATAATTATTTACATTTAATTTTGTTTTCTAAAAAATAAATCTTATATGTTCATTTGATTTTTCTTATCCTTTATTGTTAATTTGGTAATACATGAATCATTATATAAACATGAGTATGAAATATTTTCAAAATTAGGTTACCATTTTTCATTCCATCAATTATAACTACTAAGTGATAACTACCATATTAAATAATTTTATTTACTTGTTCATTTATGCTTGATGTGTTGTATCAGGTATTTTATCAAGAATTGTGTTTCTTATAAAAAACTCATAATGTTACAAAAGAGTCCAAAACACACATATATTGGGATTCATGGCATATAAAAATATTAGATTAAGCACATATGGATTTAAATCTCATATGGGTCATATTAAGTGTTATTAGTGGTTAAAATTGAAGTGGGTAAAGGGTAATTTTCTTATTTTTATTTACATGGATAGGTCGCACGATAATCCCACATGGTTTTCCAAACTGTTAAAAAACGGTGTGTCCCTATATTTTTAAGTGTAATGAACCAATATAGTTGTCTTGGGGGTGGTCACATGCTCATTTTTTGGGCATCTGGTCTAGATAGCACCCCTTTCCTTGGTGCACTACTTCTTCTAGGTTGGCGCATAGTTTCCCCTAACCATGCGCTAACCATGCACCACCTAATGTAGGGTCCAAATATTTCATTTTTCTCCATAAAATCCTAAAAAATATAATGTATAAACACAAGACCAAATAGAGGAATAACTAAAAGTAAAATCACAGATATGATAATTAACACCAAATATTGAAAATTGATTATTAAAAACATATACCTAAACATAGTTGTTGGTATTGAATAGTATAAATGGTAGTATTTGTGAATATGATTTTAAATTAGGTAATTAACATTATTTTATTTTTGATATAAGATGTTAATTATCTTTACTGAAAATAATGGAAAATTTTAAGTCACTTTTAACCTATAACTTCTTCTCCCTATTATAAATTTTTTTTAGATAACTTTTTATTTCTATTAATTTCATTTTAAATGATGTTCTTTATTCTATTGTGGGGAAAATTAGTTCTTTATTACAATAACATTCTATCAAATCCTTTATTTGTTTCTTAATTTTTGAAAAACTAAGGAGGCTTCATGAAAAGAGACTCATAACTATGGATATTAAATTGATTAATTCTAAATACCATTAAGAAAAATATTTTCAGGATTAAAGTTTTATGTTTCTATCTATTTTCAATATGGTCCATCTCTAATAGTTTTTTGTTTCATGTTTTAATTTCTCTATATTTTTATATTTATATTCTATTTTGTTTATATAATTTTTGTTATCAATTTATTTATTCCATGATGTTATTTTATATCAATTAAATTTTTTATGAATCCTATGTTATGGCCATACAATATTTATAAATAGAGAAAAATTTACTTTAATATATTTTATGAAACCAAATTTATTTCCATGAGTTTTTTATGAAATTGAATAATTTCAATTTGGATATTTTATGAACTACATTTCATTTCCATGGGTTCTTTTTTAATAATGTATGATTTTAATTTAGATGTTTTTTAAAACCCATTTTTTATATGGTTTTTATTATGTGAAAGGTGATGATTTTTATATTGAGAAAAATCATATGGACGAATGAAAGGTGTTACATATATAACCCAAAAATTATTTCATTAAGATTATATGGTTCATGAAATATGTATGTGTGAGAAAACATTAGTTTCTTATAATATTTGGAAATAATATTGTGGTTTATAAAAATAATGTATCCCTCAACTAATGTTTTTCCATAGTTAAAGGACTTCATACACTAGGATCTTATAGATTCATTATTTAATGTTAATGTTAAATATTTTTAATCTAGGTTATAAATATTGTACATGTATGACGCAATTTTGTGGCTTTATTTTCATTTTCCAGGTACTTTGAAGAAGTATTTTGTATTATAGTTATATCCAATAATGTTATGATATTTATTTCACATTCTTGTTTTTACTTATTAGTAAGAAGTAATCCTTGATATAAATTTTATTCATCTATCATGGTGTATTTTTTCTCCCCGTTATTATGTTATTATCCCCTAGGATTTGTAGATGAGTCTTACTATTGAGATTTCTAGAAGATAGTCAATTATAGTTCATTTAATATGAAATAATGACTTGTTTTGTAAAATTATCAAATTAAATTGATATTCACAAATCAAAATGAATTTATCTACCCATGGAATATTATTAGTGATGAAATTTATTATTATAAACCATTTTAATGGTTTAAAATAAATTGATTTTTTTGTAATTTTCTAAATCTGGTATCAAAGAAATTATATAGTTAATTTTAGAGATTATGGAATCTATTTATGATAATTTAGCAAAGAATACCTTATGCGAGTACCTTAAGATTTTTATAAGTATATGATGATATCATAAAATGTTGGTAATATCTTTATTTGGTTGTTCTCCTTGAAATAATATAATTTTATGGATACTATAATTGGACATCTGTATCGACATATTTTTATATACTGGTGATTACATAAAAATGGTGGATAACGTTTTATCTTGATTTCTACCTCGTTCAAGACAAAGAGGCCTAAATTCATGACATTTTGAAATTCATGTGGGATATTATTTAATTGATTAAATTCTATTTATGAACAATTATGAATTAATATTTTCTTTGTTGCGTTGAGAGATTATGTTTAGAAGTTTGAGATAACCAAACATGATGTTGAACTATGAACGTGTAAGTTTGAACTAAAATAAATACAGAACAACAAGATAGTTTTAAAAAGAATTAAATTATATGTTTTAATTCCTTTCATTCTATTAATCCATTAGGATTAAAAAATTTCATCACTCGTGAGAATACCTTTTTGGTTTTTGTAATGTCTATAAACAGAAGGAACCCAATTAAAAATTGAGATGATAAAAAACGAAATGGTTTATAAATCAATAAACCAAATTGAATGAGAGAAGTTTTACACTATATTATAACAAATATAACTCCAAAATTATAATATATGAATAATAATTCTAACCATGATACTCTCCTAAATGGAATAAAGAAAGTGTTTCTTTCTATTGAGTTCTTAATGAAACAATATCCAACATCTTTTAATGTATCTTCAAATATAATAATCTCTATGAAATGGATCAATGTGGTGGAAAATATATTTTATTTAATTGGGTGATTAGATAATGATAATGTTTTTAGGCTATTAATATTTTGTATGGTGAGCCAAACCAGTGGTGGACTCTCGTTTTGAATAAAGTAGAGAAGGAAAAAGTTTACATTATGGAATTGAAGGTGTTTAAAATAGTTTTATTCTAAAACTATTTCCCCAAACTATTTTCATGATTATAGAAAGGGGATTAATGGAGTTTAAAAAAATTATTTCTAATAAATTGGTAAATATAAATCATAAATCACGTGTCATGAAGTATAAGACTCTGGTTTTATTTATCATCTATAATGTAAAATTGATCATTTATTCAAATTATTAAATGATAATATTTAAAATGACTTTCCTATATGTGAATTTGAATGTTATGAATAGAATTATTCAATGTTTACTAATAGTGGTGATGGAATATGGGATCACTTAGTACTCAAGAGAGATAAAACATATATCAAAATACCAATGGAACCCTAATGATATTTAACAAGGAGGGAGGAAATTTTGACCCCCTACATGGATAAATAGTGGGAGGAAGCATCTAATTAATTACAATAAAGGATCATGGTAGTTTTTTATATGCGTTAAAGTAGGCCACACATCCATAAATAGGTAATGTATGTCTAAGTGGACAATTGAAGAAATAGATGATAAAAAGTCCCAAATTAATGGTCTACAGACACTTCAATGTTTCAAGTATAAGGATTTTCGAATCACTATGAATTAAATCCCCAAACCACATTACAATTATCAATAATGGCCGAAATATCCTCATAAACATACATAATAAGAAATATAATTCACAATCACTACCACTGAAGTTGATTACGATAATTTTTCTATGTTAGGTAAATATACACTTTATTCAAGATCTTCAAATACATTATTCAGTTATGGTTTATCAAATTATTTTATAATACATAAATCTACTAAGGATTTGGAATGAACACAAAAAAGTTGTGGAAATTGAAGAGTATTTGAAATCAGCCATTGGAAATTTTTTTCCCTAAAATATATAAATAATATCTGATTGGGGGTTTGTGTATGGATACTACCAACAGATATAATTCTTCTGCCTCTAGTTGATTTTGAATTAATTATGGAAATTTATTGGCTATATATAATAGATATAATATTAATTATAGGTATAAGGGATCCAATTTCATTTCCCTTGTCATTCTATTCTCATGTATCAAATTAATGATAATGTTTTGGAGAAGAAAAGTTTAAAAAATAGGTTCTGTTACTCAAAAAAAGATATTTATAAGTCAAATGATCAGATAAGAAGTTATTATTAATGACATGATTACTGTATAGGAATATACTAATGTATTATTGTATGATTTTCATATCATTTCAACAAATCATGATTTTTAGTTTAAAATTGAATGTATACCTCGATATATCAAAACCTAAATGATTCTATGTAAAATGTCTCCCATTGAATTTTAGGAATTAAAGTATAAGTCACAATAACATCATGACATGTGTTTAATCAACCCAATTTAATCCCCTAGGTTGAACTGACCGTTTTCATCTTAAATACAGATAGGAAAATGCACATATTAATTGAATCTAATGATATTAAAAAGATAAGATTAAGAACATGTATCTTTTACCACATATTGACATATTTTTTGGTTAACTAATAGGAGATATATATATTCTTATGATGGAACTATGATCTAGGTATCATTGTTTTAGGGTCAAAAGGGAATATATTTCAATGAAATACATATAAAAAAGTTTTGGAGCTATATGTTTATATTTATTAAGGTAAAATAAACTAATTAACCCACAATATTTATAGATATATTGAATAAAGTATTTAGAAACTAATTTTATTAGTTTGTGATTAACTGTATAGATGGTGATTATGATTTTTCATGAGAAAGGAAGAGTGTGATGATCATTTTGTAATTGAGTATTATAACATAAAAACCATTATTTTTATTCCTTCTTTATAAATTGTGAATTTTGGAAACAAAAATAATCATTCTTGGGTAATGTAATCACCAGTAAGGGAATATATATATATATGTATCCTTCAATGATGGATCATATAGAGAAATAACCTAGAATAACTAGAGATATTAGGATTCATTGTTTTCATGGGTTATTTGGATACTATAAATATTTTTATAGATATTTTCATTCATAAAATGTCTTTTAACTATATTATCATGGACATTAATCATATTTTATTGGATGTAATAATGCAAATAATGTTTCGAGAAACTGAAGAAGAGGTTCTCAATGTACCATTACTTAAATTTCCCAAAAATAGGGTGGGGATTTTAATATATAGTGATGCTTCAGAAAATATCATATAATGTATCATAAATTAGATTGATATGGTAATTTTATATTCTAGACATCAATTAATAACTCCTAAAATGAATTATAATATGCATTATCTGGAGTTGGTAGCTGTGATATTTGCATTAAATGTTTAACGAAATTGTTTTATAGAGAAAGGATTAATATATAGTGATTAAAATAGATTGAAATAAATATTGACTTAAATGGTGTTTAATGTGAACATATGGTTATGTTTTAAATTGATAAAATAATATGAAATATCAATTCATTACAACTTTGGGAATTGAATAAATGTGTTTGATGCTCTAAACTAAAAAAAATTCTACTCTATCCACGATGATAATTAAAAAGACCCAATACTCATAGTTTTTTCATGGATGAAATCTTGATGTCATATTGGAAGGAGAGAATTGAAACAATTCCCAAATAACTTTTTGAACAACCTTTCATGTAAAGATAAATGAGTCATAAAAAACTTGTTATTGTCTTAGAAAAAGTTACTATTATTTTAGTGTTTATATTTTATAAAAACTCAGTTAAATGGTTTTGAATTGGATATGTGTCTAAACTAAAATAGAAAAACAATTTTATTTTATGATTATTGTATATAATCATCCACAATACATCTATGAATTATGAATTTTTACATTGAGCTAAAAAAGTTTTATTGAGATATCATGACGATGGAAATTGTAGAATATGTGTCCCTATGTTTTTTGTTCCATTATGTTAAGGAATATTGGAAACCTTATATGGGTATATTGAACATATTATCCATAAAATTATGGAAATGGTAAAACAACACCATTTATTTCATTATAAGACTTCCCAACACATCTAATGTTTGTTGAACTATTTGGGTTGTATTAAATAACCTTATGAAGACAACATATTTTATTTCTACAAAATGTGACTTATATTTTGACAAGTCCACCATAGTTTACATTATTGAAGTATTATGGATTCATGGAGTAATTTAATATGTATATATATATATATTATTGATTTTTATGGTTTACTATGTGGTTCTATGGAATTTTTTAGAAGAAGTTTGTAACAAATATTAGTTTCAATACTAATTATTACCCTCGAACAGATAGTCGGTCTGAGGGCCCATAATAAAAAACAAATAACATGATAAAATACTATTAAAGGAAAATTAAAGTATTTAAATATGAACTCAAACCCATAATATATTCCTCATATAAAAACATTTTCCATATAATAATTTAAATGGAACAATATGAAGCTTGATAATAGGGGAGATGTAAGAATCAAATATAATTGGAAAATATTGACAAAATAAATTTATAGGACCAACCCTTATTCCAGAAATTAATGAGAAGGTTCAAAAAAATTTATAGAACAAAAAATTGAAAATATTTGATGGAAGATTTATACTAAAAACCGGTGATGAAATCTAATTTTTGAGGTTAGTGATACAGTTTTCTTTTAGATTTCACATTGGAAGCACATTATGAGATTTTAGAAGAAAAAACATGAGACCTTGGTATACCAGACCCTTAAAAATACTTGATCGAATTAAGTATATTTACTACCACTTGTCCCGCCCTCCATAAATCAAATAAAACATATGAACAATGAATGTAAATACCAAACCATCCACATGTGCTGGTCTTGGAATTTGTAAAATTATGTCATTATCTCACTTTTGATTAAAAACTAGTCAACATCCCCTATTGCATTTATATATTATTTTGGATCATGGACACCCATTTAGTAAAATTACTATGTAGGAATTTCATATTTGATAAATTCATGTGGGATGATATGTATGCAATGAGGAAAAATTACAATCACATGATTTCATCATAGAAACTAGAATTCCAGGAATGAAATTATTTTATAGTCGGTAGAATATAAAAACCCATGTTTTAGTAATATTTCCATCTTTAAATAAATAATATTTTATAGATATTTCTCCACATGAAACAAAAATCCCTAATAGGTGATAACCTTTAATATTAAAATAGTTATTGACCAGTGTATTGTATCTATTAAATAAGTAGTAAAAATAGTTATAATCAACATATAAAATAAAGTAACCTTTTAAAACCAACTATACAATTGAATAAATTCAACTAGTAATATTTTTTTATTAAATTTTATTTTATATAATTGATAATTATCATAATTGATATATTTATGATTATAAATAATAGGACTATAATAATTAAAAAAATGATATCATTTTTAAAATAGTTTTTTTCACAATATGTTTTCGTTTTTTAATATATATTTATAAATATGTGAATATGAATATGAAAAATAAAATAAATTTAGTTTTTCATATATTTAAAATAATTAAAATTATGTTAATTTTTAAATTGTTTCTAAAAAGATATATTTTTAGGTGAATAGTAAAAAATAATGTTTTTTAAATAACATAAAATTTATTAAATTGTTAGTTTAATTATGAATAAAAATTTTATTAAAACATTTTTTAATACCAAATACGTATTTTATATGTTAAATTATAATGTTATGAATTTATTATTAATTTAAAAACCAATATTTTTAATTTTATAACATAAGTTATAATTTTTAATAATAGTTTTTCAAAATATTATCCATTCAATATTTTAACATTTATTTTTATAATTTTTAAAAAATAAAATTTATAAAATAGATATAAAATTTTTAATCAATATTCACAAATTATATAATTATTACTGTATTTAAGAATTAAATATATGTTGCTTATGTAAAAACTAGTTTCTACATTAAAATCTAAATTGGTAAAAAAAATTATATATTTGAGTTAATAACCTCAAACAAGTTTAAAACATGTTTGAGAATGTTTAGTTAAGGAATTAAGAAACCTTATCCCTTCTCTTAGGCATTATTTAACTATATTGGATCTAATTTTCTTGAGTTTGACATCCCATTATTGAATTTTCTTAGTTGATTAGAAAAATGTCATCCATTTTCACTGAATAAAGGGGAACCCTTTTCCTAACATCCCCTCACACCCCAATAAAAATATTTCAAAATAATGTACTCCTAATAAAATCATAAAAATAATTATACAAAATTATTATTTTCTTTTATTCTCAAATTAGGTTCCCTCAATGGATTAAAATATCTATTCAAAGGATATAATAGAATAAGTGAGGTATAAATTTATAACATTTCATTTCTCATTTTGTTTATTTGTTTTTTTAAATTATTCTGGCTAAAATTACATTATACCATCTAAAATTGACAACATCCAAATTATTATTATAAATTAATTATATTACTATTATTGAAAATTAATTAACCACCCACAATTGTTTTAAGAAAAACAAAATTTTGAATAATGTGTTTGTGACAACTACCATCTCTACAGAAAATCATGATTCATTTCTAATAAATTCATTAACTTGTAGGTAATTTTTTTTAATTTATTAAATATATATGATATATATATATATGTCACATTTAACTAAATTAAATTATATACCATGATACTTATTTATTTTTACCTTTGAAAAATGAAATCATCATCTATGTGTACACGGAGATAATCGCCTCCATGGAATGATTCATTACGTTTGTTCACTACCACCATAAATCATTGTTTTAGATTAAATATAATGATTAAATACAATATAAACAAAATATATATAACTAATATGGTTTTTTAAGGATAACCCAAATTCTTATGATTAATATAATATAATCTATCGATCATAGTAAATGATTTGAATATAGTTTTTGGCCATTTTTTTCACAAAATGAGACTAAATCTCCCTTAAAATTGAATTATTATGGTATAGCTATTTATATAATATAAATTACAATATATTTAATTGTTCTGGAATGATGAAATTTTTAATAGGAGATAATATTGATGCTTAGTTTACAAAACTAGTTCAAAATGGTCAGGATTATTAACACATAATGTTGAAAAGTGAATAGAAAAATATAATAAGTAATGAATATTGTTATTTTTTAATACAATAGATTGAAATGTTTTTTTAATAGTTTTATAAAATATGAAATTATAATATTTATGTTTATCATATAGGTGGATAAATCTATTTAGGAGAAGGTAAGGGCATATTTTACAGACTTGGTATGTCTAGATCCTTTATTCAATTTCTATACTTTATTATTGAACTTTAAACATCCAATAAGTTCAATTATGAATTATTTAATCACTTTTAGTCTTTATAAAAATATATTTTGTAAAAAATAAAATTAAATGAACTTTTTTATTTTAATTTATTATAAAAAATGCATTCTTTTTGAAATTAAAATCATAATTGTGGATTTTAAATTGATGAATACAATATGTTTTCATAAAATATATTTCCCAGATTATGTTTTTAATTTCCTATTCATATTAAAAGGTAACTTCCTATAATAAGTTAATGTTTTATATTTTAAAATATATTATATTATTTGTTTTGTGATTAATTTGGGTTATCATGTTTTTAGAATCCAATGATTTAATTCAAGATTGTATTTTCTACGATGATAATGTTTTATTAAAAAAATTATACCCATAGGTTCTTTATTATAATTAGATGATTTTAATGAATATTTTATCATGAATCCCATATTAATTACATGTATTTTTATGAAATGTGAATTATTTTTATTTGATTTTTTTATAAAATCATATCTATTTTTATGGGTTCTTTTGGAAATATTATTTATTTTAATCTTAATTTTTTATGAATCCCATTTTATAAACATGGGTTATTTATGATGTAAAAAATGAATAACATTAATTTTTCCCTCATAATTATGGTTATATGATATATGGGGTCCTATATCACCATTAAATGTACTTGTAAAAAGTGTATATCTCATGATATAAAAAATTTGATTTAGTTTTAGTTTCTTTAAATCATTAGAACTAATTGTGTGTATCATGAAAGTGATGTTTCCATATGATTATGTTTATTCAATAGTTGAATAATGTTATTAATTATGATTTTATTTTAACATGAATCATGGTTTTTGTTAAATGTTTTTAATCCTTATTAAAGATATTAATACTCCACATATATTCGTTGCGGCATTATGTTTTTATTCAAGTACTTTGGTGGTCTTTTATGTATTATAAATATCACTCATGATGCAATAATATTTATCTTATTCAATCATTTTTTATTTATTCATATAAACTCATCCTTAAAAAAACTAATTTCTCATTTACTAAGAATTTTATCTGACCCTGTTCTTATTTTTTAAATCCCCAGGTTTTTTGGTCGAGTCTTACTAATGAGACATCTAGAAGATGGTATAATCCGGTCACTTTATAAATATATGAGTAGAATTATTGTAAAATAAGACTATTATTTAAGTAGTATCCAAATACACTAAACCTATCATTCTTTGGGATATTATTATTCTCGAATAGTAATTTTTTAAATCATAAAAAAAAATTGAGTAATTTTTGTCTTAGGTTGATATAGTATGGTGTTACAATGATTAGTGACTGTTAACATAATTGGGTAACTTATTGTCTCTATATAGTATTAGTTTTCAATAAAAAATTTGATATTAGAGGATTTTTGTTCTAAATAAATAAAATCCATAGATGAGATAAGCATTCCAGTGTATATCACTACATTAGATGTTATTAAAGAAGCCAAATCGATTAAATAGTTCATTGTTAATTATATGGTGGATTATATCATATTGGTAGAAGTTAATGTTTAATTTGAAAATAATGGAGTGATTTATTGATCAATCTATCCACTTTAACAATAATTAAAAAATAATATCCTTCAAAAATACTATATTGTTAAACACATTATTATCAGTATGGATGTAAAAAATATATTGGATGACATAAAAGGTGAATATATAATATCAGTTATTAATTCAACTAATATAGAAGAATCATTTGAGTTATGAAAAGTGATTAGGTAATATATAAATGAGTGACTTTATCAAATATATATTTTCAATATGAATTCATCGTGAGTTATAATTATGAAAATATCATTTGTACATTCTTTTTGTGTGTTGTGTATTTTAAATAATTATTTAATTGTTATCAACCCATTAAAATTCCATAATGAAATACTACAATATATTTTTATGGTTGTGATGATATTATTATATTACAATGAGTATATTTTCATTTATCTAATATTGTATACCCATGACATAATAATTCAATAATTATTATCTCGACATACCTAATGATGTTATCACATAGAATAATAAATATATGTTCATGGATATACTTAATGGAATTTTCTTATATTAATCCTTATTACCGTATTTTATCAAGTTATCTTGTATATGAACTATCATACCTTGATACATTTATTAGACTATCATTATGAATAAACTAATAATGGGGTTCATAGGTAAATTACAAAACTTGTGGTAGATATTTTTTATCACAAATGTGATCTGTACTCTAAATTTTTGGAAATCTAAGACTTTGATAGAAATTGATTGTGATTTTTTAGTCTAGCCTTATTAATTAATATGTTATTTACAAAATAATTAAATGAATTACATGATAAATATATAGTCAATATTATCTTTTTTATTTGAATACATAATTTATTTTTAATATTCTTGTATTTTTAATTATTTTTTCTATAATTAAAAATATTTCAATATTAAATGTATTTTACTTTTCATTTTATAAAATTTAATTCATATATAAAGAAAAATTATGAATCATGTGCACCAGAATGAATAATACCATACTTATTTATTGTAAATTATTAAATAAAAAATTACTTTAACACACATCTAGTAGTCCAATTCAACAATGAAATATAGAAAAAACGTTTTCTGTTACTACCGTTAAAAAAAAATAAAAAGTAATACATTGTTGAAATATTTTTAATTTTGGTTCCCCATGGAAATCAAAACAATGAGTATAACTAATGAAATAATGAAAACACTATCAATATTATCATAATTCTCATGAATTATAATGATTTACTTTTATATAAGTATATAATGTTATATATATATGAAGGTAAAATTGTAGTATGGTGGATATAAAGTTGTTGGGTACTAATATTGATTGGGTTTACATATAAATAATGAGTATATAAATATCAAAATAAATATATTTAAGAAATTATATAAAATGTAAAAATATTATTATAATGTAGATATATTTAATATTTGTTGATTGAATAATTTAACAATTATACGAAGAAAAAATGTATATATTCATCATCAATGAAGTAGTTTTATGGTAAAAATATAATTTTTTCAAAGTATTATCATATTTTAATTAAAATAACTATTTCTTAATTTATGATTTTAAAACTAATAAAATAGACTGATTATTTTTTATCGGGAAATCAAAATATGGTAAGAAATAAAATATTATATTTTAAAGAAAAATAATTTATGTGGGAAATAATTTAGAATAAAAAAATAATGTAAACATGCGTTAACATAAAATTTACATTAAAATACTAATATATATATATATATATATTGAAGAATTCCTTTAAGAATTGTGAAATGAAGATTTTATATTCTTAAAATGTTTTCATCCCAAAATAACCTCACTGTTATATGATTCCATGATATCTTTTTCTATACCACATGTTTCAAGAGAAATATCCCACATTTTTATCAATGATTGTCAAATCCCACCACCTATTCTAATATTCACCCATGATCCACTATTAAATAATTAATTTAGTCCACATACATCCCCAATATCCTTTATCATTTTTGGAAGCCTCTAGTCATAATAATGGTTTTTAAAGAATTAATAATATTGATGGTCCATAAGTTAAGATATGATTTCTTCATGGAATTTGGTGTGTGTTTTTGAATGTTAAATGTTATGGTAAGGGATTTTTATTACACCATATTCACATGTGATCTTATCTATATATAATTTTAATTTAAAAAATCTGTATTTACTATATATTTTAATCCCTATACATAAATTATTTTTTCAAAGTTTGGTATTTACATGTATTTTTTCACTGATTGATTCTTTTTTCATCCATTATTTCATTTATAAGAGTATTTTTATGTAAATATCATATTACTGGGTTATTTTCACTCTTATTTCTCAATAATATTCAATATTGTGCATATAAATTCATAATAATGAACATATTAAAATTTTTCCATTAATTTTGTGGATTAAATTTTTTCCCTCATATATTCCCACACATTTGTCCTTAAAATCATTCATAATATATTTTTTTAATGTATTTTATCATCAAATGTAATTTTATTTCCATATTTTTATAAATATTTTTTATATGAATAGTTTAAAATATAAATTTATTATTCATTTTTATTTTATTATAATTTTTATGGATTTAAAGCTTTTTCCCCTTGGTTTAATTTCTACTTCATACATTATAATGTTTGTAAGATGATTTCTTCCACAACAAAACTTAATTGGGTAATATTTTTTAAAATTTGTACATATTATTTTATATTTCTATAAATCTTTATGATTTAAATTTCCTCAAAATATTATATCCTTGAATTTGTAATAATACCATAAAAATAATGATGTTTATAAAGAGATTTTTCATATTTTCTTTTCTTATTTGAGGATCCATATTTTACAAAATTATTTTGAAAATTTATAACTTCAATGAAATTTAATATTTACACTTATTTCCTTTATATTATTTATTTGGAATTATAAATCAATTTATTATTATTTTTTGATTTGTTCATAATTCACCAATTACATCATCTTTAATGGTAATGTTTTATAATGTCTCCTTTGGGATTGGATATTTGACTTATATATCATCAGGACCTTATATCTGATTTTATGAAATAATTTCCATACCATTATCCATTTAATTTTTCAGTTTCCTATTCAAATTTTTTATTATGACTCATTATTTTATAATGTTTTATTTTTCATTTTTATTCTATCTATTTTTTAGTACGTCCCTTTCACCCAACTATCCCTTATATTATCTTTATATAACATCTTTTAATGACTTATATGAAATATTTTTTATGTAATTTATTAATTTTTTATTTTATATAACCTTCACACATCCATATTTTACCTCTATATAAAAAATTATAAACATATTTCATCTTGACTATAATATAATATACTACCTCTATTTAATTATCTAGTTTTATTTTAATTTAAATTCATATATATAATTCACTATTAAAATGAATCTTAATATTCTACTTTATATTTTTTGGATGCTAATTTTTCTAAATTTGACTTCATACCACTATTTTTTTAATCTATCCACCCATTATTTATATCTACATAAATAAATTAAAAATTCTATAAATAATATTGATTGAATTCATTACAATTCCTTCACTCCATAGGAGTAATTTTTTATTTATATCAAAAATATTTGAAGTTATACATTTTTAAAATTCCTTATATTATACTCCCTCTATTTCAGTGTAATTTTACATTATGTGTATCATCTATATTCCTTTATTGAATTATTTATATAGAATTTTAATGTTGTTATGTAACCAATTTTATTTTCATGAGTTAATCATGTTGTGATTTTCAATACTATTTGACAACATTTATTTATATATTGATTATATATGTATATATTTATTATTATGTAACATATTTGACTAGAATTATGTATTTATCAAAATAATTTGGAAAATAATTTAAGAAATTAGATCATTGTTTATGAGGAATGAGTGGTATAAGTAGTTATAATTGTTATAAGAAATGAGTATTTAGCCTTGTTTACAATTTTATGGACCATGGGTGTTTATCTTAGTACATTATGGTATGATACATGGTATTTTATACAAGTCCACTCTAATGTGGTACATAAATTTCTATCATGTTCTATTATGATATGAAATATGGTTTGTTAGCACAGTCCACCATGAAATAGGAAATTGGTGGTTATCCATGTCCATTATTTTATAATTTTAGTTTAAATTTATTTATCATATATCTTGATATATAGAAGTTATGTATGTTAAAAATTTATATATTATGTTTCATGATACTATTTCTACAGTTCATAATCATCTCAATATGGTTTTTTCAATCTTATCCCATGTTCCAATTTTATGTTTTCATTTTTACATTTTATTATTAGATTAATCATTTATGAAAGTAATTATTTCTTTAAAAGTCAATATAACACATATCTCATGTTTTAACAATTTTATTTTTTGGTTTGGCTTACCATTTTCGTTATTTTTATATCTGCCCTTAGTTTTATGTATTGTTAACTTTCATGGCGGGATCTATATATGGAAAATTTTATTAAAGAAAATATTTTTGATTTCTAAATTAATATTAATCATGATATTATATCCAAAGATACTAAAGTAATATTTTTTTGTTCTTCATAAAATTATTAAACTCTCTATAATGAATAATATAATGAAACCATATAGTGATATAGAATTTCACCTAAAAATGTTAATATATCACGTATAATTTATAAATACTAAGTACTATAAATGTGGTAGACATGTAGACTTTGATGGATTAAAATCCATCTTTCTAAATAAAGTGTATTCATAGAAATGTGAAAATAATTTTATTTTAATGAAAGAATTATTTGTAGTTCATCATTGTTTTTAGGGATTAAGAATTATTTTAAGGTGGTTTTGGTACCTCATTGTGGTGTGTTCATCATTTTTAGTGTTAAAGAAATAAATAATTGTTAATGTATGGGTTTGATATTGAATAATTTAAAGAGGCGGTGTTTATAAATTTTTTAATGAAAATAATCCCTGTCATAAATTATCAGTCACCGAGAATATTTTATAGAAACTTTTTTAATAACGATAAAATCATTTGGGAGTCATTCGATCCTTTGAAAACATATGATGAAGAATAATTTGAGTTTATAGTTATCACTTCATCTTTTTTTTTGAAAAATACATTAATCTTTCAAATTATATTATATTTTTATTTTTTATATCATATCAATATATTTTATTATTTAATTTGTATCCCCATTATATTTTTATTTTACATTTTTATGTTTAACAATACTTTTATGTATAGACCCAGAAACTTATTAAAAATGATATAATTTATTATGAATTCAAATCATGAAACTATATCTTATGTACTAGAAATATTTCTTTGTCTATTATCATATATAAAACTATGGATACTCATGGTTATTTTATGTGTTAAATATTTTGAAAATTATCTAATCCTAGATTTGAAATTATATTAATTACATAATGATATTATATTGTAAAAACCATTTATGGTTTGGATATGTATTATATATTATACAGCTCTTGATTTTAGTAAAAGTATTATGCATAATTGTTTTTGCAAAGGATAACTACCTAAATATTCAAAAAACATTTTATTGATATTGAAGATAATTTGGAATGTACGTCACAAATCATTATGATTTATAAAAGATGTTTTTTATGAAAATATGTATCTTATTAGGTAAATATGTTATTGTAAATGAGTATTATTCATAGAAATTTATTTATATTTATATTTCAGAATTTTTAATTACTGTGGCTAATTTTTAAAAAATATAAACAAAATGAAGATGATGAAACTACAGAGGTTGATATGGAATATTCGAATGTAAATTTTAATCATTCTTTAATTTGAGCAGAATAATTGAACCATATATTATTTATTTAATGAAAATTTTATAGAATAAATGTAACATATAATAAGAAGATACCATTGATGCACTGTATTCAAAGATAATTTTATGAAATATTTTACTGGATTAAGATTAATTTAAAAACAAGTGAGATGAAACTCTAATGGAATGGAATATTTTTATAATTTTTTCTAAAAAAATCGAGTGATTAATTTTGAATTGTGAAATACAATAAATATAACTTATATTATTCAATCATTCTCATTATTATGCAATATTAATTCAAATCTAGTAAAATGAAATGATATATGGTGAAGTCAAGGAAGTCGTTACATAATATTGAAGAATATTTGCTATTGTTCATATGAAAACATTAATGATTATTTTATAATGAGTATCACTTCAGAACTATAGTACATACATGATGATTCATTTTATTTAAGGGGAACTATATACTATTAATTGAGGAGAAATATCTATACTAATGGTGTATTAAAACAATACATGTGGCCTATATCTACTGGAAGTGGAAGAGATATGAATTTTTCATTGGTATAAGTGTAAACTACTTATACATAGTTGTGAATTTAGTATATTATTGTTATATATTGTTTGGGTTAACTGAAAAAAATAAAATAATTATTCAGGATCCCCTGTAAATATATTTTAAGGACTAGTAAAATACGTTTTTGAATTATTCAATATCGTATTGCACTCATTTGGGATATACCAAATAAAAGGATATGAATAAAATCACCAGGATTAAATTTAGTCTTGGTGGATTGGAGTATTGCTTGTTATTTTAAAATTGAAATACTATAATAATTTCATGATTCCTTTGATATTTATTTTTTTATTCCACAAAATTACTTGAGTAAAAATTGAAGAAAAATATGAACATAAATTTTTGGAAAAATTTATGTCAACCAATTATAATAATAGAAACAATTGACCACACATAATTCTTTGTCTATTGTACATCTAGGAAAAATTTTGTTTCAAATAATTTTATGCATATATCTTATTTTTTACCTTATCAATCAAGATAAAATATTCTAATAAGAAAAATAGTAATGGAAGATCCTTGAGATGATATTTTTATAATTAGAGAAAATTATATTCAAACGTGAAATTATTGTCATTAGAAATATTGAATGATGATATATTTGAGGAATTTTACAATGAAATATTAAATAAATGTAGTGAAACCATACATGAATCTACATGGTGAAGAAAGGAAATTAAATTTTTTTCCAGATTGTGATTATGTTTTATACTCCAAGGATATGAATTATATCATTCAAATATTATGAATGAAGGGATTTAAAATAGTTTCCCATTACTCTACTACATATGACACATGTTCGAAATTATCTATTAAACATGAAAGACCTAATAATTTATTAGAATTATGTATAACATTAAAATATTAAATTCTACATGTTTTGTAAAGATTATCAATATATTTTTTAAAAATCAATGTAAGACTCATTGAGATAGTGAATGTTGTTGACTCTATGGGTGATGTTATAACATAATAAAATACATAATTCAATGTTAATATATTTTTACCAATTATATTGAGTTTAATCTAATATTTTATTATATAATTAACTATATTTATTGATATAATTGTACAGTATTTAATTTCAACTCTTTAGATATATGAAGCTAAGATGAAAGTTGAGTCACATGTATATATATAAGTTATGAAATAAAATTTCTCATATAATTTTTATCTATATAAGATAATAAATTTTTTTATGATTACATGAAAATTATTCTTGTATATCACATTCGAGGGATAAACCCAAAAAAATTTATAAAAGGATCCACATGTATTATAATAATAGGAAAACATCTCATGGGAGATAAAAAAATTAAAATTTTCATTTGGAATTAATATAATAATAAAATATATTTTATACATCACTAATGTAACCAATAATATAAAATAATTTCTAGAAATATAATTTACAAAAAGGAAAGGAAATAATTTCATGAACTCTACAAGTATTACTTATAATTATTAATGTAATTAATCTCATTCTAACTCTAATGTTTGGTATTGAAATCCAAAGGTATATTTATGAATAATGGTGAAAGTTGAAGAGTTTCAATCCTTCTGTTACTCTAATTTTAAATTTTAAATTATTTCATTTAAGGAGGTGAATGATTATTATTTTATCGTTAAGAATAAATATGATGATTTATTAAATTGGTATAACAATATTATAATATAATAAGATTCAATTATTTTTGAAAAGGGTGATATGCCTAAACATTATATGGAATTAAGGTCCAAATTTATATATTTTAATATACTTTTAGAAAACATGTTGATATAATTAAATATAATCAGGTGAAGATAATTCTATGAAATTTGTTATTTGTGTTTTAATAAATGTCTGAACTATCTAAAAATGCTTTTCTATGGTAAAAATGAAATAAAGGTAAACATGGACATATAAGTAATGGTAAAAACTTAAAAATTAATAAAAATTATTTTATTCTTTGTTAAAAAAGTTAAATAATATATATATTTAAATTTTTTCATTATAGTATCTTTGAAATTATGTTAATCAATACTATTTTAGGATTCCTCAATTATTTTTTTCTAAGAGGTTTAGATTTTCAAATTACTATTTAACATAAAAATTGGAATTTATATTAAAAATATGATTATTGGGTTTCCTAAATCTCTTATTGATAACACTAAAAAACCAAAAATAAAATTTGTAAAAAGGTATTCATATTTGTTATCTGGTAGGAATAATAATCAATATATTGAATTTAAATAATATAGAGGCAAATGGTTTTATGATGTCTTACTAAATTTATATTTCTATTTTATTATAATAATGTTATAGAGATACATTAAAGTAATGATTATCAATATATATTTATATTTAGAAATATAAGAACTATTTCATTGAAAATAATTTTAAAACAACTCTATCAACATTATTAGGGGAGAACAAACACTTCTTTATTATTTCTTATGATGAAACTATTTTTATTTTTAAATGTTTTATAAATATTAATTAATTTATAGAAAATTATATAATATTCATGAAGAGTTTATTGGGTTGTTTTCTTGAATATTTAATAATGTATATAAGATATCAAAAATATTGAAATAATATAAACAATTTATTAGTCATTCAATATATTTTTGTTATGTATCCTGGAACCTTGAATTCAACTATTTAAAACTTAAATGAACAATGTTTTAGGAAATAGTTTATATTATTATTAAAATTCGTACAAATTCTGATGAATATGATTAGAAATACGTAATTTAAATTTAATCCCTACTATTATTATTTTGAGGGGGAGAATAATTTTTTTTCAAAAAAAATCTTATTTCATTTATTTTTTATACATTGTAAATCATAAATTACTATTATTTGATATTTATTTAATGGGTGATTTCTTATTTAGATTTCTCAAGATACCATGATTATTCTTTTATAGGGATTAATATTATTTCGTATCTTTATTATGTAGGGTTATATTCTATTTAGATATATTATATTACTTTTTATATTTTATTATAATTATTGTTTTTATTAAAATGGTTAAATGGAATTTTTTATAATAAAAAATCATTATTTTATTACTTTTTCCCAAAAATTTATGGATTTTTTTCATGTAGTTTCTATTTTTTTTAATTATTAAATGGGGGATATTGTTTAGGGACTCCTCAAACACCATATTTGATTTAATATTTAGTTCCACACTTCTCCTTAGGTTATATATATATATCTCTCTCATAAAACCATACCATTATCTTATATAATTTTATTACTATTTATATTATTATATTATTAATCACATTTTATTTTACGAAAATACTCCATTTTTAGATAATATAATTCTTATAGAGACACTTCTTAAATATGTAATTTGTTATTTATTTATAATGAGACATGATATCTTATATTTAATAGTTTCTGTACTTCTAATAAAACAAACATTATATTGGAGTTTCAAGATCATTTTTTGTGAAATATAATTAATAAATTTTAATATTTTACACATTATATTATAAATCAACTCAAAAAGCCCTGGAGAGAGCTAGAACTACTCTGAAAATTTTTTATTAAAAAATAAATGACACAGTCAAACATCAAAAGGGAGTTTTACAATTCCTAGTAAAAAACTTGCCACATGCATCTACTATAAAAAAAGGCACACAACAATCAAAATCCATAAAAGAACATTCAGAACTGGATTACACAATATCCTTCTTTGAAAAAGCATCATAAACCTGATTGGCCTCCCTATTAGTATGAGTTACCTCAAAAATGATACCATCAAGGAGATGGAGACAGTCAATCCAAGATGGAAACATCATCCATGGGACATTCCTCGACCATCTCCGACGGATATCAACTGCCACCATTGAGTCCGATTCATGCTAGAGAAATCACCAACCATAGTGAACTGCATATCTGATAGCTTTAATCATGTCCCACAGCTCAGCCTCAATGGAAGATCCCTAAACTATAAAATGATAAAAGAAGCCCTTAACGAATACCTGATAGGTATAGAAGACAACACCGTAGCCTGAAGGCCCTGGTGCACCTGAAGCTACCCCATCAACATTGACCTTCACGCAAGAGGGAATAAGAGGGATCCATCTAATTGACTTCATCAATAATAGTTTTCTTACCCTTCTAGAAACTCCCATGTTCCTCAAAATAACAAGAGCATTCAGCCCATTATGTATACATCCAACCTGTACTGTGGAAGCTGTGCAAACAGCCCTATGAATTGCCCTCACACCTAACCAGAATGTTTGATTGATATCCTCAAACACTTGACCATTTCTAGCCTTCCAAATGAACCCAATAGTTACTAAAACAACAACCATGAGGATATTCCTGTCATGCTCACTGCAGCAGGTAGTAACCACTCATGAAAGATGTCCCTTAATCGATCCCAAGTCCAAAAAACACTCTGTCATGTCTTGAATATACTTCTATAACCTGCAGATCAGAGAACAAGACAAAACGATATGATCAATTGATTCCACCACAACAAAACTGGTAGGGCAGGCTGAGGCAAGCTGAATCCCAGCACGTTGAATAATATAGTGCACCAGGTCCTTCTCTTCCATATCCTCTAAAGAACAATATAATATAAATGAAGGATAAAGAAGGTTCGAAAAGCAGAAAGCCACCTAAGGGCAGCATTCTGCCCATCGCACATGGACTGATACACTTCCTGGGTAGTAATTATACCATTTGTGCTTGGTTTTCAAACAAGAGTGTCTTTGTCAATTTAATTGTATCTATGAATATCATCTTTGATCTGACAAGGAATGAACTCATAAAGTCTTGATATTCTATCCTGTACTACAGCAATCGAACAATGAAACACATCTGTTAGAATATGAACATCCTCTTGCATCGGTCTATCCAACCAAGTGGTGCTCCAAGAATTCACCATAGACTCCATAAAAACAATTCAATTCGAACAGGACATGATACCATAAAAATATGACTTTAAAGTAGTCCAAATAGAAGAAGAAATATAGTGAGAATAACTATCCCAAACCCTTGAGGTAATCCAATCTGAGAGAAATTACATCGAAATTCATTGAGAGGTGATAAGACTTCACGTGAACTTACTGATCATGGCCTCATTGAACATCCCCAAATCATTAATGCCATGACCCCCCCCCCCCCCTTCTCAACTGGTTTAATGCACTTTTTCCAAACCATGACAACCAAATTCATTTAATAGATCAAACCAGTCTGTATAAAATTTCTGATAAGCCCTTGGAGTTCTTTTATAAGATTCATTGGCCACCTGTAAATGGAAAACAAATAGACAAACATAGAGGTAATCACTGATTTGAAAAGTCAGATTCACCTAGTTTGATACTTAACTTCCACTTTCCATGTTTCCATCTTGGAAATAATTCGTGAGAAGATAGATTCAAGATGACACCTTTTCACACATCCCCAAAAAACGAGGGAATCCAAGATATGTAAAAGGCAATGAGCCCTTTTAACCTCAAGAGATATTGTGATTTTTTTCTACTTTCTGATGGAGGCTCCCTTCCAAAAGACCACGACTGACTTTTTAAAGATAATGGCCTGCCCAGCCACATCCTAATAGTACAATAAAATGGTTTTAATTGAAGACACAGACCTTCTATTAGCATTATCAAAAAACATTATGTCATCAGAATAAAAAAGATGGGTAGGGGAATAAATATCTCTACTTACTTTAATCTAATTATACAAACCATCATGAATGATGCTATTAAGTAAAATACTCAAATAACCTTCATAAAGGGAAAACAAGAGTCCATAGAGAGGGTACCCTTGCTGAAAACCCATGAAACACTAAAAGAAACACCTGGGCGAGCCATTTCCTAGAATAGATAACCTAGAACTCTTAAAAATATTGTGAATCAGATTGATGGATCTTGTAGTAAAGCCATGCATTCCGACAACAGATAGAATAAAACTCCATTTCATTGTGTCAAAGGCCTTTGAAATATCAATTTTCCTCACAAAACTACATTGTTTCACCTTCCTTCTCAGAGCATTAATACATTTATTGAATGTGAAAATACACATTTGGATACTTCTTCCCCGCAGAAACCTAAAATTATTTGGGGTGATGGGTCCCTTAACCACGTTTCCAAACCTTATGGAAATTATCTTACTGATGATATTAGGGATAATATTACAAATAGAAACTGATCAGATATCCTAAAAATCAATTGCACTATCCTTCTTTGGAATAAGAGCAATGTAGTTGTAATTATCACCATAATTCATGGAGGCAGAAGAAAATAACTCTCTTAATACATTAATAACGGTATCATGAAAATTCTCCCAGTTAAACATGAAGAACTTATTAGTGAAACCATCCAGCTCTGCAACACTATCAATGTTTAGAGAGAATAGGGATTCCTGGACCTCCATTCCCCCAAGTACCTCCACAAGTTTGTCATTTGTAAAATCATAAATATGTGGGGTGATGTTTTTCACAATCATATGGAATCCATCATCCCCATATTCAGATTAATGATTTGAAAAGTAGCTCACAACTGCATTGGAGATGTCATTTTCTATAATGAGAAGCCTTCCATTAATGTTTAAGGAAGAGACACCCCTTTTGAATTTTCTTTCCTTATAAAGACGATGGAAAAAACTAGAGTTCCTATCTCCTTCCTTCAACCATCATATATTGTAAACAGAATTGGCCATATTTTCCTTAGTGCTAAGCAATTCATCCAGCATTGATAAATCCCGGATTTCCTCACTCAAAGGCATGGAGTTCAATTGATTTAAATTACGACAGCTAGAAAGGTGACCTTCAACAGCTTTTATATCCTCATCTGTCTTAGAAAATGAATGCTTGATCCATTCCCTCAGCCTCATCTTAGTGATTTTCAACATTGAAGAAAGAATTTGTGAAGCAGATCCCAGATTACAAGAGCTCCATGCAGCAATAACAATCTCCTGACTCCCTTTATACACAAGCCATGCATTATTAAATTTAAAAGGAATAAGATCCATATGCAGACCATCAATGGAGATATCCACCAACAAAGGATTATGATCAGAGTAGGTTTTAGGAATCAAAAGGCCAGAGGCACTGATGGAATCATTTCTGTCATCAACCTGAACAAGGCACCTGTCCAATTTACTGTCCTACCTCCCATTAAGAATGTATCTTCCTGAGGTGAAATCTGCACCAACCATTGACACTTAAACCAGATTACAAGTATCAATTCATTGAGAGAAATCCTTGAAAGCACCTTGATTAACATTAGATCCATTTTTCTCATCAAGCCGTAACACCGTGTTGAAATCACCTATGATAATCCAATTATCTCGCATTTGAGAAGAGATAGATACAATATCACTCCATAATTCCCTCCTCTTCAAATAAGAGTTATCATCATAGACACCAGACACAAAAAAGGTGACCCCATTCCATTCAACAGAGGTAGAAACAATCTGATTCCCTTGGGTATAGGAGAGAAGATTGATCGAGCCATGCTTAAGTAACCAAAGTCTCTCAAAAGTATCCTCATTAACATTATGATTAACAAAGGAGTAACCAAGAGATTCCCATTTGAATTCTTTACAGTTTAAAAACCTCATCCTTGGCTCAACAAGACCAATAATCAACGGCTTGTTTGTCCTAACAATATTTCTAGGGGCATTGACCATGGGAGCATTCCCAATCCCTTGACAGTTCCAGAAAAAAGTCTTCATTTATGTAGGGCTGTCATGGCCCTTGTTTGATCCCCACCCCTAGTAATCTCTCTTTTGGACTTTCCCTTTCCCTTGTTGCTGGTTCCATCATAGAGGGATTCTGAATCAGTAATTCCACCCTAAATAGGAACATCATCAGAATCATCATCATATTGATCTTCCCCAGAATCATCTGCCCAAAACACACCTGAGAGTGGGTTGAATGGATTGGAGATTTTATAAGACCCACCATTGCATCATTTTTAATCATCCCCTTGGAATCTTTTTTAACAGTTACCTGGTTAAAGGACCCATCACCCTCAAGAACCTGATTGGCACATAAGATCTTTGAGTTCCTATCTGATGTATAATTACTGTCATTGAATGGAAAATCACTGTACAGATGTGAATGTAGTTCTAGATTATTCCTTGAGAAAAGATTTTGAGTGTCCAAGGTAGATTTTTCCAGAGCCAGAGGGCCATCATAGTCCTCCAATTCTTTCCCATGAGGCTGTGAGTCACAATTTTGTCCTTTCTAGATAGATCCATCAACTTTTCTATGAACCTGAGGGGGGAAATTCTTGAAATCCTACACCTTTAAATAAGTGTCAAGATCATTACTCATGAAATAAAACTCCATGGGCTGAGGAGACCCATCCACACCATTGAGACTCATCTGAGAATCAGTAGTGTGCCCTTCCATAACATCCTGACCAACAATCAGGGATTTTAAGAAATCATTAGTAGGAACATCACAACCATTAGTGACCTTAATGTTAGAATCATTCTCCTCCCTTACATTAGGCAGACACAAGGAGGGGGAGACACCAATTACTTGGGAAAAATCAGATACACCAATGAAAACCATATTTGGTCCTGTCAGAATACAATGCTCATGAGAAATTAGATCCATAGCAATATTTTTAATGTTCACAATTCCAGCTAGAGAAATCAACTCAGCCTGTAGAACCTTGTTATCCAACCCCAGATTAATATCAAAGGAATAAGATGCCTACATTTTACTCAAATCAATCGCATTCCTACAACCAGCTTCATCGTGGCCTTTAAACATGAATAAATCACATATACTCGTCCACCTGCATTCCTCTAAGAGGTGGCCAAATAAATTACATTCCTTACAAAACATCAGATTCCTTCCATAAATGATACCCTGAGTGATGTTATCATCTCTATTTCTGTGAACCACTTCCTCAACCAGGGTACTTTCCATGTCAATATCAACAAACAAATGAGAAAAATGACCAAATCTAGGATTTTCAGTTTCCTGATCCATTCTAATTGGGTTTCCCACAAAAGATACAATATCCCATAGTATATGTGGATTTGAAAACAGCCACTTGAGCTTGTAAATTCGAACCCAAACCTGCACATGAGTTTAAGAAACATTGAAAGGATCAATGTTTATATCCCACTCCTGAATGAGAAGAATTATTTGCTTAAGGACAGCAGAACCAACACCCCAAGACCTTTTCCTGAAATCATCATTAGGGAAAATAATGTAAAAGAAGCCTCTTCCCATTGTCGTCATCTTTCGATCCTCAAATCCCCAAGCAACAACAATCTTCTTATTAAACTCCTTAAACCTCCACATATTTTCACCTTTCAGAGTGATCACTCGGGAAATAATAGAGAACCTACAATGCATAACTATTTCCTCAACCAAATCCTGATTAGCCGCAACATGTGCAACCCTACCCTTTTTAATCACCATACCAGAAGAGGGGGAAACAAAATTAGAAAAAGAGGGGATCCCTGCATATTTAGCCGCATCCGCAAAGATCTTTTTCCATGTAGATGGCACCGAAGACAAAGCCCGCTGCGGATTGCATCAAGAGAACATTTCCTTATGCCCTATGCGATCTTGAGGGGGAATACGATCCAGATCCCTAACCATGGGATTGTTTGAAGAGTACTTTTCACCATGAGAACATCCATGAACAAGTCCTTATATTATATTTCTTAAGTACTATATTGGTCATTTTATATGTGAATTATTTTTCAATTTTAGGCTAAGTTTCATGTATTACATTATACTTGTTGTTAGTAATTTTCTTATATATCTTAATTATTTTTTGTAAATATAATAATGCAATCAAAAAATTTACTATAATGAATGGGGATAATTTAGAAATGAAATTAATATAGGTTATTATTTTTAGAAGTTAATTTTTAGAAATTATCATTATTACATTCGAAATGATTTATTTATAATTACTATTTTTTTCTGAAGTGTTACATGGAATTCAAATTAAAATATTTAGAATATTATATATTTTATTATTGATATATTTTTAATCAATACAATGAATTGAATATTATGTCATTATAAATATTAATTTGACATATTTAAATGATAATTGAAATTTGTTTCATTATTTAGATGAAAAATCCAAAATGACTAATTAGTATATAGAAACCCAATCCATAGAAAAAAATTATTTCATAATTGATGACATAATTTTTCAATAAGTACTATTCGATGAAATATATGACTATTATATTTAAAATATTAGACATAAAAATACATTATCATAATATAAAACATCATATATTTTAAAAAATAATAACAGCATTACAAAAATAGATTTATTTTCTAAAACTATATAGGATATACAAAGGAAAATATATTAGGAAAATGGTAATCTAGATTTAAAAGTAAGAGAATTAATATAGAAATAATGAATAACATGATAGTTAAGTGATATACGATTATATCATAATGGTTATGATCATAATAATAAAGGCATGGTATGAGGAAATGATATCATATGGTCATAATTAGGTCTAAATAATTTATTATAAGATATTATAAATATATATTATTGGTCACTCTCAAGACCATCTTCAAAATTAGGAAAAAGACCAGTGGTTGATTTTGTTCCCTCCCTTATCCCATACATTACGTGTAATGAGATTTAATGATTTAACTTTTTCATTGGGGTAATATATAATTTTATGATAACCATTCACATAAAATAAATTCATGAATATTAATTTCAAAATGTGAAAATAAATGATGAAAAAATCATAGTACTAGGAAAATCTTTATAATGAAGTGGATTTCAAAATTATGAATCAATTTATAACTAATGACTAAATCATTATGATAAATTGTAAAATAATGAATGAATTAATTTTTATTTTTGTATATAAAAACGAAATGTATCTCTTTGTTATATATATCCAATATTAATATTTCATAAGAAGGACCTAAGGTAAGAATGAATAAAAATGTACCCCAATGGTGAATATTTATAAAATAAATAAAGGATGCTTTTAAAGAAGCACAAACCTTATTATTTACTATAAATATTTATTTTAACAAAGAGGATTCTCAATAAAATAATTATTATTTTAATCAATTAATGATTTTTAAAAAACAATTTTGTAGGTGATGCTCGATACGACATAAGTAATAGTAGTGTTACATTAAACCTTGATTGTATAAAAGGGATAATTTTGAAGTGGGCTAAAAACATGTGTATCCTCATAAATGAATTAGATATTTTAATAGATATATATGTGAGCTATATATATAAATACATAGAAGTGGTACATGATAATAATATTTCCTAAAAATGATAAAAAATAGAATTCATAATAGAATAGTCCCTAATGAGGTAATGAAGATCCAATTTTATGTTTTTAAAAAACATTGTTGAAATCCCAAAAAAAAACTACAAAAAATATATTTTGAAAATAGTTGATGGTAAATATGATTTTAAAATGAGATAAATGATTATAATTTTCCCAATTTAAAAGCACAAATATTGAGGTAAAGGGAAATAATGTAAAAAGATAAGAAACTATAATTTAATAACATGATAATTTACCATAAAAAATTTTCATTTCCATGATGTATTCTAAATTTGAAATAATAAAAATTTAATTCCAAATAGATCTTCTAATATATAAATAGCATATACCAAATGAAATGAATAATGAAACTTATGGAAAAAATTAAAACTAAATAAAGAAAATATATATCTGAAAAACCCCATAAAACATCTATTATAGGTCACGATAATGAAGAGAGTAAATAGAATTTTATCTTTCATTTCCTGAAATAATATCTGATATTATATTAAGGTATGCTATAACTACACTACAAAAATGAATTTTGTGATTAATTTCTTTGCATTCTTCAATGAAGGGTGGTTGAGAGAGAAACCCTTAATGCATATCCTAAAGCACTCTGAATATTCAATCAATGTAGTTAATAAAAAAATAATGTTTATAAATATCATTCATAAGAACATTATATATCTATATTTAATTTTATATGTTCTATTTATAATCTTGTTTCTCCAAATTATTATGTTGTTCCTTCTTATGTAATTTCTAGGTGTTATTTGGTAAATTTCTTGGAAACATTATTGATATATCGTGAAATGTTGAATTGATTTAAAATAGTTTCTTAATACCAATAATTATATATTATTAATTCAAATATTATTCAATTGAAACATAATTTTTATCAATAAATAGGTTTTCCACCATTTCTATCAAACTAGAAAAGGAACATTAATACGTGCTTTTTAGAAGTTAAATTGTCTATAATCATTTATTATTAATATTAAATATTGAATGTATAATATTTGAATTAATTAATATAAATAATTTATTAAATATACTATTTTGAACATTACATAGTAGTTTTATTCCACCCATGATAATTGGTGTGGAAAATTATATAAAAACATCATCTCATAGATGCAGTAGTCCCCTCGTACAGACTACAAACACTCTTATTTGTATAGAATAAAATGATTTATGAAATTTATATATCATATCATTACATAATAAATAAAATGAAATAATAATAATATAAATTTACTTAATTACATTTTTCAACCCTCGATAAATGGTTTCGAGGGAAATTTGGAGAGTTCATTCATGGAGGAGGTAGTACACCCACATGGATAATAACATTTTAATTTTTATCAATGAATTTAGAAGAAAGTATAAAATTGATTATCTATTAGTATATCAAATAAAATAAGATTAATTTTACTACTTTAATCATACACTCATTAATATAATTGTTTTGGGTAGTTCAAGTAGATAGTAATCAAGATGGTGCTGTAGAAACTCTTAACTCGTTCATTAGAAATTTTCTTTAGTCAACACCTTAAAGAACCACATCTTGGTATTTTTTTAAAGAAGAATTATTATTGTACATGGGTATAAGGTTGAATATATACTATTGTATATATTAGTTTAATCCTAAGGGGAATTAGTAGGGTGGAGTGGTATAGGGTTGGTGGTTCTTTTTATGATTGAAAAGAAGATCATTTTTTGTATAGATAACTTGAAAATTAAAAGGGAGATCATGTTTCACATGTTAATTTAATAATGTTTTGAGAATAATGTATTTTTTAATGGATAAGGTCGAGTAATAGTTGACCCAAATTTTCTAAAATTTTTTAATTCATGATTTTATATCATTAATATGTTTTTTTACTTACAATTTGTTGTTTTTTCTAAGTTGACTAATTTTTAAATTTGAAATTTATTTATAAATTATAAATATAAAATAATATATATTATATAACTCATTTCAAGTGATTCAATATATTTAATAAAATTATAAAATAAAATATTGATATATTAGAAAAATTAATTAAAACAGTAGTGTATATAACACTCGAAATCTAAATTTTATAATTATTTAGAATATGTTTTATGATTAGGATAAATTTATGAATTTTTTTAACTCCAATAAATTAAAATTCTTTTAAATATTAAAATAATAATTAATAATAATAAAATAATAATTAATAATAATAAAATAAATAAAAACTTAATTTCATCATGATAAATTATTATGAAAAGAAAAATATGAAAAAATGTTTTCATTAAAACATTAGTTAATATATCTATAATGTTAAAAATGGGTTTTATTTGTCAACAATGTATTTTAAGATAATTAATTTAACTTTATAACAAAAATATTTTATTATAAGAGTGTTTAAAAATTAATCATGAGATTCTAGTATAAGAATGAAATAAATGTGATAATATTAGTAAAATTATTATTTTTCACTAATTTCTAAAAAATTAATCATTTGAGGAAAATAAAAAAAATCATCCTACACTAATAATTTTATTTTTTCAATCCATAAAATGATATTAGTTTTTTAAAAATTTTAAATCTATAATTTTTAATTTTATTATTTTATAAAATCAAAAAATACCATGAAAATTTGTCTTTTTAGGAAAATGAATTTTGGAATATTAACTATTATTTTTGTTTTAAAATAAAAATTAACATATCTTAATTTTATTATTAATAAAGTCAAAAAATCTTGTTATTATTCCATCATACTAATATTATTTTCATTATATAAATTGATTTGATACAAAATGTCCCTTTGAAAAGTATAAAATTTATGGATATATCTATATATATAGATATATTATTACATGTTGATATATTAATAATTTATAATTACATAAGCCATTACGATATCTAACTACGACCTACACACTATATAATTTCTGATTATAGTTTTGGGTGGCGGTTTAGCTAGAATATATCATACGGAAAAATCCATGGGATTGAACTTCTTACATTTATATTATCTCTCAATAATAATTTTATCATGTTTATATTGAGCTTGGTCTAAGTGAAACCATAGAAAATGTTCTTCCATTTCATGTTTTGATAGTGAGATTTATAGGGAATACTTCCTCAACTAGATGCCATTATTTAATAATTAATTTACTAATTTTGTTATACGGTTTTTTTAATTTATATTATATAACATAATGGATCTAAATTACTGGTCAAGTTTAATATTTTTAATATATTAAGTATATTTCATAAATTTAGTTTTGTATAACATGTGATACACTTGATTCTTATATATTTTTTTATTTAATATAAAATTGAAATCTAATGTTGGGATAAATAATTTAAGTTGTGATATATATAATTCCTTGAGTATATTATTATGAATATATTTTCAAAGGAAAATAAGATGGAAGAAATTAACTCTATTCCAGGAGAAATTTATAGATGATTTCTATTAATTGTGTTGAATTAACGTAGAACAATGGTTGAACACTAATGAAATGAAATAAAATTATATATATATTCTAAACACTTCTATAAGATGAATATGAATTGATTAAAACACACAATGAATGAATATTGTGATATTTTATATATATAATACATCTTCTATAATACATTGTGATTTAAAATTGGAGAATATATTTTGAGAAAAGAATGATGCTACTCTACGACATTCAAGATCATTTTGTGTTGTTTTGATGCACCAACTTAAGATAATTCAATAGAGTGTGTTACTTCAGATATAATTTATCACTAGGATGATTTATTTTCTATAAGATCCATATACAATCATTTGTAGAGAAAAGTATTCACTGATTCAGTATTTGAAATATATATTAGATTTATGTAAATATTATATGAAACATACATAATCCTAGAAGTTGTATAAGTGGAAACCAAATGTTCTTAAATATTGATTTAGTTTTAGTCACATATACTCAACTATGTTTAAGTGTCATATAATTGTATTTATTTAATAAGATGTTATTAAAAGAGATCTAAATGGATTATAAAATCCATACTCTATTAAGTAGAAACAAATTACAATCATTTTAGACATTATTAGGAAAATTATATTACTGAAATCAACAATTTATTATTGGGTTGTTGTGGTGTATATATAGGGATTTCTTTATTTCCTATAATCATAATTAAAATGTATAATATACTTATCGCATTACATTTATTTTTATTCTATACATAATAAATAATTGATAACTGATTTAGAAATATTTTATGTGGGAAACTTATGTGCTCACATAATTTAACTCCATAATATTCAACATCATATATTAATGGGACAAACAATCCTAAAGATAGGCTCTAAATCAATGTCTATTTAGGGATATAATCCCCCACATAAAAAATAAAAGGGCCATGTCTAATCCAAATAAAACTCACAAAGACTTGTCAACATAAAACTTTAATGATTGGTCCCATGGGAAACATATATATAGGTATTCCAACTACACAAATATTTCATTTTTTTGATTCTTAATTCATCATATCATTTGTGGACACATTTATATGAATAAAACCCCAAACATTTTATAAAGAAGGGGAATCCAAAAGTAATTATTTATATCATTCTATTTATTTATCTATGAATAATATTTGACATAAGGTATCCAAATTCAAAAAATAATCCCTCCTATGGGTACTAAATAATCATAAATACCCAAAAGGACCTACTAACACATTCACCAAATGGTAATGAATTTAAGATTCTTATACCATAAAGAATTCCTCTGAAAAAATTTATTTAACAAAATTATGGAATTATACACATTTATGTTTTCCATTTAAAAATATAAACTATTTATAACCAGAATCGTACAATTAATAAGAAATATCACCCAGTGGTACACCTAAAGAGGTTGGATCCTCTGAATACAATGAATCTCATATTCCATTGAAAAATATGTTCCTTATTCTAAAGAAACTACAAAACACCTATCTATATCAGTAAAATCATCCCATAAACTCCATATTAGGTTTTATAGAAACCACAAACCCAGTTAGATTCCTTACACTAGAATAATGTTCCATACTGAATCTCATTTTAATCCATCATTCACAGCTCCTCCCACCTCTCCAAATTAAATAATAGCTATATTCAACAAATTGTTGGTTTTATTCGTCATTTAGAATCATAGTCAAATAAATAATCTTGAGAAAAATACACAAGTTAACCATATAGTGTAACCTATATAATTTATTCTCAATTTTCCTTTACTATTACATAAATTAATTCCTCTGTTGCTTTTTATGATAGGAGAATAGAACATAAAAAAGATACACAATATCACCCTTATGTTACTCTTATATTAATATTATTTACTTTTCATTTATTTTTTTTATTTTTGGTATTATAGATTAATATTTTAGTGTGTTATTTTATCTTTTTAGGTGTTTTTGGGTTACCACATGCTTAAATAAAACCACAAATAATCGATATAAAACTATGTGATGTAATAAAGGTCTACTCTAATTGTGTATTTCAAGATAGGCACATCATTCTCCATCGTTTAGGGTTTTCATATGACTATGTTGTTGAGTTGGGAGTGTGGAGTTGACCTGTATAGTTGTTCCATGGTTAGGGGAGTCCATGTGTCTAATTCTACTGGAGGTGTGTTGGTTACATTCCATGACTCCCACACACTTGTAGAATGCTTTGGTCCTTATTAAGAATTACAATTTTTTATTTTTTTTAGTTTTTAATTTTACCCTTCAACTATTATAAACCATGGGGCATTCTATATGACTTTATATCAACTATTAAAGTACTAGGTGTAACTCCCCATTATCACTCTCTTATTTTTTTATTTCCCCATAAATTTATCCATAATTTCTCTCTATTACTTGAGGTGAACTCCTCTAAATACTTTCATAATCATTACATTTATAAATACTGTTTGTCTATTCCACCAACCTAAACACTTATTTTTACGTTGGAATAATTCTAGTATCAGGTTGAACCTAATTTTGGGGAATTTTATTTCTATATTTTTTGGAAATTATTTTTTATATTTGGTTAGACACTCGACATTAGAGGAATCATGTACTGATGGTTTTATATTTGGTGTTTCTATTAATTCCATTGCCTTCTATGACTTGAATGATTATGATTATTTAAAAAAAAATCATCAACCAATAATTATATATGATACCCTTTATCGGTTTGGAAATGATTTTCATTAAAATACATTAGACCCTACTATAGGCGGTAAACAACATATACTGAACTATCACATAATGTTCACTCTGAAGAAACATTTTTCAAGAGTATATTTAAAAGGGTATTTTTTGATTTATTGATTTTTATTTTATCAATATAAACATTATTTTTCAATTCATCATAATGATAATTTCATAATATGATAGTTTTGGATTTTTCTAAAAATACTTTCTTTTATATGAATAGTACAAATACAATTTTTTTTAAACTATAAATTTTATGATATTGGTAGGATTTAAGAATAAAATATATCTCAAAAAACACTTCCCATTAGGAAATATATGTCTTATAACATAAATAATACATTTTTACATGATATAATTAATTTTTAAACCAATATTTGTTATTTTAAAACATAAGTCAAAATTTTCACTAATAATATCTTACTATATTATTAAACAATCCTATAAAACATATATAAATTTTGTTTTCATATAAAGATTCTATTTTTTATATATGTTTCCCATATATTTAAAAAACATCTATCAATGTTATGCATAACGGTTAAATTTGTAATGGAGAAACATGTTACCATCAAAAAATATAAAATAGTAATAGTGGAAAATCTAATGTAAAATAGTTCAAAACATGAATAAAAATGTGTTAAATTTAATAACAGAGGGTTAATCAAACAAATATTTTAAAAAATCCATTATTTCAAAAAATTTGAGTCATATTCCATTATATTGAAATCATTTTATTAAAATGTTTTGGGTGTTTACCAAATTTACATCTATTTTCACCTATAAAATGGGAACACCTCTCCTACCTTAACCTATAACAACATCTAAATTATTTAAGTAAAAAAAATACCCTACCAAAAAAATAACACTACTAACCACCTTCAAGTAGTTTACTTATTTTCAAAATATCATCTCTTAGGGTTTGACCTCCCATCATATATAATATAATCTGAGATGTGAGGTATAAATTTCTAACCACTCCTTTCTCATTTTAATTATGTTATGTTCCCTTATTGTTGCCTAAAATTCCTTAAAACATATTAAATGATAACATGTATATCATTTTTATAATGGTATTTAGTTTAAATATAAAAAATAAATAACTAGCATTACATTTTATATTAATAAAAATGATACTGGAATTCCGGTGTTATACAGAATATTTCATATATGACACATTGTGTCCTGAATACCTCACTCAAAATTTACCCATTCTGGGTTAAGAATAAAGGATGAGAGAAAATGACCCATACACCTCACCTTTAATAGGACCTAAGTTGGTTTCTGCCACCAAGGGTATGATATCACTAATATATAAATAAATACCTTAAATACATATAGTAGGATCTATAGATACACTATCAACAACCATGAAACTCCATGACATAATATAAAATAATGGAATCAAAATAAAAATGCATAAAGCATGTGTCAAGTTATAAAATTTAAAAATATCCAAATAAATACCCAAAATAATGTTCCAAGATAGGGAATGAACAAGAAATATAATTATTCTGACTGAAATGGTCATGTCAGTTCACAAAATCATTTTAGAAAAAGGAAAAATAGATTTTATAAACATAGGGTGTTCATAAAATGTATACTCAATAATATCATATCCAAGGAATATAATTAAAATTTTAAAATATCTTAATAATGAACTAGGGGATACGCATTGGAACCACTACGAAACCTAGAATGGAAACTAACGATATACATACCTACAAAGGAACAATCACCATATAACACAGTTTATGTATAGTAGAATAATTTGAAGCATATCGATAAAAGGATACCCAATAAAACATTACCACTTATTTTCTACTATGAAACCCCAAAATAAAATGTCTTATCACTAAGATATATTATTTATATCTATCCCTCTTGATGAAAGTTGAGAAACTACATCCCGTGAAACAAAATACATGAAACTAGTCATGTCATCATCATCCTCTCATAACCACTACTATGTATCCTTGAGTGTAATGTATGATAAACAAGAATGAAATAAACCTTGTTCCATACCAATACAATACATGACCCATACTATAATATTCCTCATGAATCATTTAAAACCAAACCCAAGTGTGCTATTTGATAAATCTATCACAACACATGTGCATGAACCTCACCTAGAGGAGAGAGAAAAGAAGTGGGGGTATCTAAACATATATCCTCACAATCTTTGTTGTTATGGAAAACAACCCCAAAAACCATTTTTTATTTGAACATAGTAATTGACCAATTTTTGATACATATAAAAATCACAGTGATAATATAATATATAATTGTTACATAAAATATCAAAAAATATTGATTCACAAAAGAGAACCACATTATATAAAAACACCATCACATGGAATCAAAATCAATTCTTTATTCACTTTGAATTCTAAAACATAAATCCTACATATAATTACATAACCATAAGATGCATTCAATCCCATATTAAATTATATCCATTTCCAAATTTACTAGTTACCAACCATCCCCAATTATCATGCCCATTAATTTTAATATTTTATAGTAACACCTTTAACCACCCATACAATTTAAGTTAATCAATTAATTATCCATGAAATTCTATAACATCCTAATTTCATCATAAGAATTTTATTTTATCACTATGAGGAAATTGTAAGGAATGAAAAAAAAATTATTTTTCATTGTAAAAACTTTCCCCACACATGAAAAACCCAAATTCCCAAATACACGAAAACTCAAAAATAATCCATCGCAACAAAATATCACATCTAATTCCCAAAAATCATCTCTATTAAAAGTAGACACTACACTTTACCTCATCCACAGAACTCAACCACCTCACAATACAACAACCACAAAATACAACCCTTACAAAAAAAATACACTTCACAACATATTTCACTTATCTTATTCCAGATTAATAATGGTTATTCCAAAATATTTAATCAAATATTCCAAAGTTCATTCTCACTCAATCTAATTTACAATGGGAAACCAATTTATTATTCTTATATATGTTTATAACTATAATTATATGTGGTGAGTTCAATAAATAATCCTAAACAATTTTGACCAACTTCAATTTCTACAAAAAAACCTAAAAACCCATAGGAATTCAAGTGTTTAGAATAAAATAACTAAAATTATCAAGAAAATTTAGTAATACATATATTATTTCTCTATTTCCCATTAAATTTCAATAAAAAAATTTATTATATTAATTAATCTTGTGAATACTATATTCCCAAAGAAAAAACAAGATGATCCCCACATGTACATCTAATGTAAGAATAATAAAAGACCTAATGCATTGATTGAAGCTTTAGAAGAAAATCATAAAACCAAGGATCAATTGAAAAATAAATTTTAATTAACCACTACTAGACATGTATGAACCTACACACAACCAAAATATAGGATAAAACATCCAAATAAAATTCATGATATAAAAGATAGAGAATATAAGGATGAATACGAAGAGGTAAAGATTCCTCAATCCAAGAAATCCACATTGAATGATCCAAATGAACAAAGGGGTTCAAAACTCAATGAGAGGTTGCTGGAGAAGGGATAAATGAGAAATAGTTCGGTAAGTGTATGGGGACAATTTTTTAATGGAAAATAGGGGTAATATAACTTCATATTTTGGTAAAATTCCCACAAGACTCTACAATGACATGGTGATTGGACAAAAAACTTATAGGGTCTCTAGATAAAAACAAATTTAAATCATCTGGTTGTGGTCCCCCATTTACACTCATTAGAATATCATTAATAGACTTACACCACTTCCATAAAAAAATATGGTGTTTCTTCAAACATTGTTTATCTCCATGTACAATTAATTAGTATGGGAAATATGAATAGTTCATCCTCCCCACACCCAATACTAAAACACTGTGTTCTTTATCTCTGAGTTTCATATTGTGATAAATCAACCCAAATACCATATTAAACTAGTACTCGACCCATAAGCCACATACTCAAAGGTCATTCTAGATCCCCATGGGTGAGCGACTAGTACCCATGCATCAAACAAAAACCATAAGGAATGACTATCCTAGAAAAATAACATGGAATATATATATATATATATAATAAATACAACAATGGAAATATAAATATATTACATTACTAAAACCAAATATTTAAAACCAAACAAGTCAGGTTTAGGAAAAAATATCCATGTACATGTCCTACAATAAGAGATTTTCATAATTGGAAAACCAACTACTCTATTTGATAGAGTGGGAAGACTCCCACTACATCACCACTAGATACTCAACAAACCAAAGTGAAAAAATCGACACCTCACCACCCCACATTACCTTTCCCTCAATTTAATTACATATCCATGTCTATGTACTACCAAAGGGGTATGATGGGTTTAAGCTAAAAGGCTCAGTATGATCTCAGTCAGGTGTTCCATATCATGTATATGGAAAATAATCTATATATAATCAATCATAATGAATAAAATACATGATAACAGTTTAAAAACTTTTATATCAAAACCATGGGAAACACATTCATTTTCCCCTTTTTGACAATCCTAAATATCCACCCAAATCTATTTCTAATCATTTTATATTCATATATCACATCATATACATTTATTCCAAACAATGGAATGCATATGTCACATATCATATCAAATCTATGGTATTACCACAAAAAATTACAAGAAAAAAGAAAACGAACATATAATATCATTCAAAATATCACACTAGGTTAGGATATCTAGGACACTCATGCCTAACATAGGAAACTTCATTGGCATCAAGACACTATATATACGCATCGATTCTATTGTGTATAAGAACACATCAACCAGTGGACCTCCATAATATTCTAAAATGTATGTTGATAAATAGTCATATGGACTAGATTAAATCCTTATTAGACCCCCCAATAGTGGATGAGACTTATTATTACACCATCCACTGAAGTACCAATGGCCTATTATGTGATATAATTTCCAAAGCATTCCATCAAATTATTTTCAGCAAACCATTTCAAAAAATCATTTTACAATAATTTGAAAACCCATTTCCATATAACATAAATAGTGTAATCTTACCTTGTATAAAAACATATTTCCACACACAAAAATAAAATGACTCTATCATATAATTTCATTTAATTAAAAAATTAATAAAAAAAATTGGTGCACTATAGTTCACCAAAACAAGCTAGAGACAAAACAACCTACCTCAAAATTTAGGGCCATAGTTGTATACAAAGGTTCCTCCAATAAGATAATCAAAAAAAATACAATAGAGAGAAAAGGATAAAACTACACATCCTACAATTAATTCAATTCAACAAAAGGGTTGGAAAAGAAGAGGAAACAATAAATAAATCAAGAATTCACACCTTCCACACCAAAAATAATAATAGGAATGGCCCATGGAACAAGATCCCACAACATATCTAGAAGGAAATAAGAAAACAAGTCACCAAAATCTAATCGAACTGGTAACATAATGTAATGAGGCCATAGTGATAAATAAAATGATGAAAAAGAATGGCATAATCACATTGAGAGATGAAAACCCATCAAAACAATGATCAATCAATGAACTAATAAATCCAGACCAAAAAAGAGAATGTGAAAATTATTGGAATAGATATCTAGGTTTAGATCCATAATGTTTATAGATGACTCAAAAACCAATCAATCTTAAGGCTCAGTAAAACCCTATCTCATGTCATTTTCAAAACATGTAGTGACTTTACACACCATTTAGTCCTCATGAATCATATACAAAAAAACCCATTAGATTTTTTTTAATACATAACATTTAACATTACAGTGTGTGTAACCATTAGACAATGTGTAATCCATTTACATTGTGTACCAGTTACTTGGAATCATCCCTAAAAAAAATATAGGTTGTGTACTACCTAAAACAAAATTAGGCATCCTCCAAACATAAAGATAACACAATAAATGCATTAAGTCATTTTACCTGATATCCAAAAATTCAAACCAACATACATCCTTGAATATTAGGTAATTGTATACATAACATTATCTCTTTCCAAAGAAGTCTCAAGATGCACCCAATTAAATTTTAAAACATTTAATGTGAAGGGAATTTCCTAAAAGCTGGTAAGAGGATGTTAAAAAACTCCCCAATATATTAATTTTAATCCACGAGAAGTCATGTGTAAGAATGATATTTGATAAAGAGATGAGGCCACTAATCCTTAATCAATGACTATCTCTCCTAGTAATCATGACAATATTAAGTGTTCTATCACAACACTCTTACCAATAGAATATATTTCCAGGGATAAACTTTCAGTTGGGAGTAAAAAATATCAACTGGTTTCTTAAAAAAAGAAACAAATTTATCTAACTCAATCTCTTCCCATTTAAAAAAATTAGAGGGATCATGATAATATGTATTGATATGTGATATGTTTAAAATATAATGATTTCATGTTAAATGGGATAGAAATTTAAATCTATAACAAACCTACCAATGTTGTTTAATGGCTGCAAAGAGTCCAACACATCTCAAATCCAACGTTACTTATTTTTTATGATGACAGTTAACCAGATATTGATAATGTTTCAAGAAAATATTTATTCCTATGTAAAACTATAAACAATTGTGCCATTTATCAATTTATGATTTTTTTCAGATACGTTCTATAACTAAACATTGACATATATCCTATATCGTAAAAAACATATCCTGAACCAAACTATATCCCACCAAAGAATCTTCACCCATCTCTATCAAACAAATAGGTGACCTGCATGGGAGACCTGATAATTTCTCAAATGATCCATTATGATTTATGATTGATAGCAATTGTTATAATCATACGAATCCATTCATATATGGCTATAACATGTTTCACCAAAATCAAATATACATGTAATATGCATATCCTAAAAAATACAAATAAAATACATAATAAAAATGTATCTCTATAAATGATATGGTGTAATAAACCTAACTTGAGTCCCCATCACCTAGTGGAGACACCTGAAAAACATAGATTTAATACTAGGATCCTTGTTTGAAACCATAACCTAAGGAACCCAATGTAACCTCACAGTTTCCTGAACATAAATCATACGTTGATCTTAAATGTTTTTTGTGTCATCGATTAAAATTAAATGAGGTGGCATTGTCAACAGAACAATCACCACACAAATATTATTCCTCTATCATTAATTATATGGTAATCCAAAAATAATTTCAATGGATACCCCATCCCATTTCCAAACTAGTACTACAATAGGATTGAAAAAACATTAAGGTCACAAAATATCTCTATTAATCTATTGAAATGTGAAGCATGGAGACACATAATCAGTAATGTAACATTTCATACCTACCCACCCGAATTGCAGACTCATGTCATAGAACCTCTTCTTAGTGCTTGTATGAAGAAAAAAACAAAACCAATATCCTTAAAGATGATGGGACAAAAAACAGATCGATAGAACTCAGAATTGAATCTGAATAGAGAGACCAACTAAAACTGGCCCCCTCCATATAGGATTTCTGAAAATCCACTAAACTCATCATTGTATAGCTGAAATTATAGAATATATTCATGGGGAGATTATGATAATGAAACACTATTCTAATCCATGACTGAGACATCCTCATGAACATCCATAATAAACTGAGAAATATACTTATAAAGATCTACTCTTCATTCAATTCTGAAAGATATTACGATGTATCTTTCTTTTTAAGAGTTAATGTAATGAAATTACCCATCTATAGGGTGTAACAGATATCAAATTCATATATTTGAAGGTATTTCAACCACTTTCGCAGTCTCATATTCATGTATTTTTAATAAAATAATTTTTTCAAATTGTCAAGAAATAACATGGACCTTTCCCTAAAAAAATAATTCCTCATAAAATTAAGTGCATGCTCGAAATTAGGAAGCTCTAAATAATCATTGTGGAAATTTTTCTCATTATATAAAATCTAATGAGATAAGTAATCCATCACATGATCATCCTACATGATTACACAACCAAAAACATCACTAGAAGCATCAGAATGAACAACCTACCCCATACTGTGCTTAGGTAAGATCCAAATATGTGACTATGCTAGAATTCATTTTACATAAATGAAAGAATATTGAAAATTTTCATCCTAAATAAATTTCACCCCTTTCTTGATAATAGAAGTCAATGTTTTTTCCATATTTGAGAAATACTTAATGAATCGTTGATAATATCTAACAAGACCAATTATACCTCATATATAAAATACATTATGTTTATCATATAATGAAATTAAATCTTTTAAATTCATAAGGTAAAATAATAAGTAATTCTATAAAATCACATGGACTAAGAATTTCACCTCTTCAATCCAAATGTTTCATTTCAAAATCAATTCATTAAAAATGGTGAATTTTTAGAATTGACAAAACCAAACTCAAATAGTACTCATTCTAATGTTTGATTCTCAAATAAAGCAAAATATCATCCACAATAACTTCAATTTTTATTTTGATATAGATATAATTTTAAATTCACCAAATACAGGAAAAATTTAAGAGATTTAGATAGACCAAATGGAATTGAAAGATAATGATAATGGTCGTACCTTCTCTCGAGACAACCCTCTAGTTTATTACACTAATCATCATTGAGGTCATGATATACTAACTTAAGATAAATCTTCAAAAACCAATTTCCCCCCTTTAACTAGTAAAAAAAGTCATCCCCATGAGTAAAATGATACTTTTTCTTAACTATTACATACTTCAGATATTAGTACTCTATATAAAATTAAATTGAACTTATTACCTTATTGGAAAACAACACAAGGTATTTTGAAGGCTTAATACTCTAGAAAAGCCCCCTTTTTCAGAAGATCCTCTAAAAAATATGGTACTCTTTTATCACCATTGGTTCTATATGATTTGAATATATCAAAATTCACTACATCATTAGAAATTAAAAAATTGTAAACTCTACCTACCTATCTTGAGGAAGCCGGAAGATATCATCTTGTAAAAGAGTAGTAAAGTCTCAAACAATGGCATGATGATCAAAAATAAAAGAAAAAACAACAGGCTCACCTACAACATCATATTTTTTTTCTTCCAAAGGTGGGATAATCTTGCATGACCAGACCTCAAATTACACTCTCATTGAAATAGCTATGATCTCCCATAAAATGTTTGGAAAAGGCACGTAGATGATAAAAATCAACCTCATAATTATGAGCAATATTTTAACCCATCTTGATGAGGATTCCATTCAAATCACAATGAAGAACTAAAAAGTCCCAAACTAGCTCTACACTGGTTTTTGATAGAAAATAAGAAGGAAACTGAAACCCCTTCTATGTACCCTTCACAAGTGTTCTATCTATTTCCATAATAGAGGACATGTGTTATATTATGAGGGTTATTATAAAATAAAAATTACCAAATATAATTTAGTGGGAAGAAAAAGTATCAAATAAATCAACCACTCATGTTGATTCAATATAGATGGTACCTATCACTATTGTAAGAACCATATCAACCTCTATTAGAAAATAATCTATAGTGTGAATGTGATTCTAATTTTAGCCAGTGTGGATATTTCCCCTTTATCATTAATAAATCTAACTGTGCCATAATATCCAATGGACTCTATGATTATGGACCTTATTGATGAGTTGTCATGGTCACGTTGAAACCCTGAAGATGACCATAACATCCAAAAACTGCTTCATGATATTATAGGCAAGGGAATAGAATTTCATTTATCTCTCCTTATACCACACTGAATGATAGTCATAGGGACATGACTATCTATCACTAGAGGATACAAAGAGGATTTCTTTTCAAAACCCACTTAACCACTTATTTGATGACCCTACCACTTTATCTTTTCCTCTAGTATGATACTAAAGCTACTGATAAGTAAAAGAGAAGGGTAATAATATCCATCTTTTATAACCATATTCATTTCCTCCATCATATAACTATACACTTCCTATAAATAGGTATAAATAATTAACATAAATACATAAAATTTTATTTTTGGTTTCAAATCCAATAGGTAATTTTTAGATTTCAACTGGTCATTCCTCACAATATTTTGTGAAAAAAACCAGATAAGAAAACTAATGGGTGTATGCTAACACAGAAAACACTTCATGACATGTAGATAATAACTTTAGATACATAAAAATAATTAAGGACAATGGAAAAAATAATGGAATAAGAGAGTATTAAAACCATTCTAAATCCAGAACACATTCTTATCTACCCATAATAGAGAACCTATCAATGTTTTCTTGGACCCTCATGTCTAAATTTGATGCACTTCACATTTATATTCTCAATTCTATATAGGAAGTTGAAGATATGATTGATCTTTTTATGAAATCTTCCACATCTTTAGGATCATGTTTAACTTTAATGGATGGTGGTTTCTCAAAAAATAACTCTAATGATTGATATATTTCTCCGACAACTCCTATATTTACCCTAATGAATACATTCAGAACTTGTGGAATATTCTAATCAATAGTCTTCACTTCCTACATGATAGACTTGCTAATTTTTTAATCCATCAAAGGATTCCCTAAGGAGAATTAGTAGCACCCTCATAAGGAACTCATAGAACATTTCTCAGATGAAGAATACAACATACCAAAACAAAATAAAAATAAATAAAAAATAAACTCAATTAAAACTTAAAAACTAATATGAAAAAATGAAATTAATGTCCCAAACTCAAAACAAATGACAAATATCCCAACATCTTATCATAACATGAGTCTCATGACAACATTTACTAGTCTGGAACATGCTGAGACATACATTTCAACTCATGAATATCTTATCTCAATATAACAAATATAATAAGAAAATGACTCTTGAGGCCACAACACCTTTGATACCAAACTATAAGGAACTGACCTGAATACCCTCCAAATCTAATGCTTGTCATCACAGTCACATAGATGAAAGTTATTCCAGATCCAAACAGGTTGGTGACTAGAACCCAAAAAACAAACAAAAATTGGAGGGAATGATTTCACCCAACCTAGAGAAACAACATGTCACATATAGATACAATAGTGACAACAACAAATATATATATATATATATTCCATAACTGAAACCAAATAGTGGAAACCAAACAACTCAATAGTTGGAAAAATCCATTATGTACAATTAAAAAAATAAAGGACAACCAAAATAAGAAAAACAACTAATCATTGTGATATCATGGGAATAAATCCCTCATCTCACCACTATTTACTGAACTCATCTGACAGAAATCCCCATCACCTTGCAATGGAGCCTTACCTTTCTTGGTAACTAAAAACATAACCATGTCTATATACAATTTTAGGGGCATGCATCGTGTGATAAAACATGCTTATTAGGGTCTCACCTAGGTATTTCATGTCAATTATTTGAACAATAATCCATGAATTCTCAACCATTTTGAAAACAAGTCTTTTAAATAGTTTAAAAGTTTTTATATCAAAATCAGGGAAAAATAATTTAATTTTATCTTTTTTCACACATCTAAATAAGGAAGGAAAATATATATAAAATATTATCATATATATATAAGGTATATATTGTCCAAAAAATAAAAGCATTTATAATATCACATATCAAATCTATGGCAGTACAAAAAACAATAAATGAAAAAAAAGAAGCATTGGTAACATCACGATAGGGATGAGAATAGGTTAGGATAACCTAGACGCTTCTATCTATAAAATTTTGTATGCATTAAGACGTATTAAATATTAATTGGGACTAGAAAGAAGAGTAAGACACTAGTTAATGATCCTCCCAATAGGTCTAATAAGTGCATTTAAAAACAATCCTTGGGAGTAGAGGAAAGACCCATGAGAAAACCCCCAACATTGGATGATTGATATTAATATACCTTGAACCTATGTACCAATGGATTCCCAAACACTATATTTTGAAAACCAATTCATCAAACCATTTTCATACAACCATGCATTAATAAACATTTAAAAAAACCAGTTCATTATTCATTGAAAACCGTTTTCTATTTACCAAAACATGGGGAAAATAATCTATTATAAAAAAAAAATTTCACACAAAAATCCCAATCTATAATTTCATCTAATTTAATTAAAAAATTTATGACATAATAATAGAAATGAAGTTCACCACCATAGGCTAATGTTGGGACCACTTACATTAATATTTGGTTTCTTAAATGCCCAAAAAATATTCACCAACAAGATGACAGAAACAATGAAAATAAATTCCATAGGATCATCCTAGAAATAATATTATTTATTTCATTCAACAAAATGGTTGAAAGAGGAGTGAAAACAACACATACCTCAAGAACGTAGACCTGCACCACCGAAACAAAAAATTTAAATAGAACCCAAAATATGATCACACAACAGATCTAGGGGAATGAAGAAGAAACATCACCATGGTTCAATAGATCTGGTAAGGGAATTAAATGACACTATAATTATTATATAAATCAATAATCATAAAGGATAACTCACCTAGAGAGATTAAAACCAACTAAAATGTTGATAAACCAACAAAAAAATAAATCCGGATTGAATAGAGACTCTAAAAATTGCCATAGGAGATATCCAAGTTAAGAGAAAAAGGATTTACAGATGAATGAAATAGAATATAATTCATATAACAGAATAAGATAATGTATCAAAGAAATTAACAAGTATCTAAAACCATTACAAATTTTGTACTCCTCAGGACATAAGTGATCTAAAAAACACATTTCCTTTTAATTAAAAACCATAATTTTAGAATTACATTATGTATAACTAGTTCACATCGTATAATCCATTCACTATATGTACCAAGTTAAAAAACAATACACCCTATAGAACTTACACATCATTTACTCCAATTATGTGAATTTATTTCTCATTATGTCTTCAGAAACTAAATATTCATTACAAAAAACCAAAACAATCTCGGGTGTCCTCTGAACAAGAGGAGGACCCTGCAAAGACATTAAATAATTTATATTTAGACTCCATTAATTTAAATAATCATACATACCATAAAATTAGGTATTTTCCCAACAAAATATAACCATCCTAAGGTGTCCTAAGATATACAATATTAACTAGGGAAATAGGTAAAGAGAAGGAAATTACATGAATGCGGGTAATGGTGTGTTACATAGATAAGTAACCTATTAAAGATCCATTCTTATAACCATAAAATTCTACCAGTGTTTCAACTTAAATAAAATGCATCAGATGAAAAAATATCCAAAACACCCTACACTACAACATTTATTGATATTTTACAAGACATGGTACCATCCAGGAGGCCCAAAACAAGACCCCCCACCTCTAGGTCAACGAAAACCTTTCCCGCATATTCTACCAGACTTAGGAAAACTAAAAACAAATTGGTCAGAAGGTCAAAAACATTACCTAATAAACCTCTCAAAAAATTAACATAAAAGAGTATTCAAAAATTATTGAGAAATTAAAAATGATTTTTTAGGTTTGAATAACTATCCAACAAGATACTGCTCATTGATTTCGTGAACACTAAATCACTACCACAGTCCCACACCATCCTTTAGAAACCCATTCCCAATGGGATAATATAAACCTAATTCCTATCCTATAAATATCCTAATACAAAATCCACTAATTCCATATCAAAACATTACAAAAAATAAACAAATAAAAAATTATACATTCCATACCATGATATTTTATGCTTTAGGGGCACTAACTCACCCATATAGTTTTAAAAAATGTCATAATATAAATTGTATCCATTATTATGGGAAATCATATATTCATATACTAGAATCATGAACATATATAAAATAATCATGGGAGAAAGAATATTTATATAACCACCAATATTAAATCATCACATCATTAATGAAAATAAAGGGAAAAATAAATCTAGGTCTTGGGAACACATATTTGTCTCATGATACCATGTAATCTCTAATATTACACCATATTCATAGCAAACATGAAAAAATATAATATTACGTCAACACATGACCTTACTCATAGGATGTTATATCTTTAATATTCACTCAATGAATGTCGGGTCACCCTTAATTTCTTACACTCCGTAGTCTACGATATAGTTATTATTTTGAAGATTCAGAAGGAGTTGAGACATATAGAAGAGGCCATGTATACTGTATTTCCATGGTGGATTTGACAAAAGATAGACCCCCTAAACAATCTATGTCAAATACCTTGAGGGGCACAAAAAAGTAGGGCAAGAACATATATTTACAAAAATACTCTTCTTCTCATTGAGACGAGATACCATCATGAATTTGATTTCCCTCACAATAAACACCGTTTGATAATTTCTAGAATTGGTATTAGAATTCTATAGGTTCTATTCCTCCATCCTCATCTCATGAACCATAATAAACATGTATATTTTAATTTGAACAACATATGTACTGAGAAGTAATGTATCTACAACAAAATATATATAAATATAATGATATATGTCTACCCATGTAATGAATAAAATGGGACCATGCTGATATATGAGTAATATTTACTGTAATAAAAAATTAAAACATTGGAATGTCCTATACCCAGGATCCCAAGATGACAATGATACATTCCCATAACATATCACCCATTGTATTGATGTTCTGTTATGTATGCCTATATGATGGAGTGTGGAATGAAGTGGTGAGTAATGACTGGGGGAAAAATCATTCCTTAATCATCTAAAGACTCATGGGGTAAAACAAGAACCCAAATTTTGAACAATAGACCATATAAATAAATTTTTATACATAACCTCATCTATAAAACACCTCACCAAAAAATCCATAGTGGTTGAATCCTAGATAAATAGAATGTGGGTTGACTTCATCAACAAACCAACAATTACTCAGATACAATCACATTCTCCTCGAGCCTAGGGTAATCCCGTGATGATATCCATTAAGATTTTATACAAGTTTTTCCAGGATAATTTATAAGATGTAGTAATATATGGGGATAATTAGGATTTTTGATAACCTTTTAGTAGATAAAACATCCATCAAATGACTATGACACAACCAGTTTCATCCTTGGCCACCAAAAATCTGACCTCTAATAATGTTACATCATGGATACTACTAAGAGTATTGGGAATGGCAGTGTTTTAAACACATAATATACTCAATAATTTATCACCTAATGAAAAAAATATCATGACAGAAAACTTCATATAGTTCTAAGTATACGTTGAAAAACCATTTGGAGCATCACTATTTCAGACACTATTTCACATAACCTCAATATCTGAGTCCCTCCATTGTGACTCTTCTACCTACTAAATAAATGTTTAATAGAATACCATATAAGTTATGAAAAAAACCATTATCAACCAACACTATATCAAGAATAATGGGTTTTAACTCATCCATCACACTCCAAGAGAATCTAGAAAATTTTATAATATATGTTTAAGAGTTTATTCTCATTGCTTCAGTAATGGAATTTTCATTAAATGAGGTGTATGAGATCTCAATTTTTTATTATTATATTAAGTCCTTCCACAACTTTTATCACAGAATATAGTGATGTTAGGATAAGATATACATCATGTTATTTTGAATAGAAGAGGAAAATTATAACTATATGATGAGGTATTATTATTAAAAAATCATCACAAAAACAATTGTTTCTTTCTACAGATCATTGGATGAATAGATAGGATTATAAGGATATAACTTAATAAGCCCATAAGGTATCATTTACTTTTACTTCATCATGAATCATATAAATCCCATGTGGGAAGAATCATAAAAAAACTCAAACATCACTGCATATTCTAGAAGATAAAATATATAGAGCACTAATTTACCTCCCATCAAAGAGCTGAAGGATTCAAGACATTGATAAGTATATAAAAACCCAAATTGTTCCCTAAACAAATTTTCACTGGCTCCATAATACATAAAAAATCAGACAATAATCTCTAGTTATAACCCATGAGATAGAGGAAACTACAATCCTATACCACATTATTGTGTTCATACTAAGAAGAAAATTCATTGAAAATTGATGGATGAATATAAACTTTCTAATGCGATGAAACATACCTAATGAAATTTACCAATTTCATCTAAAACATACAATTGGAAAATTTTCCATTGATCATGTGGCATCGAAGGGCATACATGAAAGCTCTAAGTTGGCCTCCATTATCCATATCTATAATTACATATTTAAATACATTCACATTAAACATTACTATAAAATAGTCTACTAAATCATAATTTAAGGATTCCATGGGATCTATGAATATTAATGGAGAATTTGTTACACATAATTGAGTGAAAACAAACTTGAAGTGCTGATAGTTCTACGTGAGGGATGTCTTCATGATATCTTACTCCTTCACCCTCAACTAATGATATCCAAACCACTAATAGACCAAATTGTATAGAAATGATCATATAAACTTGTTAAAAATAATAAAAATACTTAGAAGATGGTAAATATTATTTATAATTACATGATTTAATCATTTCATGAACATACTATGCCTTAGACTACTATCCTCAATCTTGGGGAATACTAAGAGGAACTCCATGAAAATGCACTTGGGCATGTGAAACATTCTTATTTTAAATAACCTATCAAGATCCCCACCTTCCAAAAAGCATAGGGTTCCATAATATTAGGTAATATTGAAATCAATGAAGAACCAAGGTTTATATGTATCATTAAACTTATATCATAATAAGGGGTAGTGTTACAACCTTCTCAGGTAAAATCTATAAATTTTCAAAATTCACAAAGGATCCTCCACAATCATTGTGACCATATATTTAAACTTTTCTAAAAAGTAATGGAGGGTAAATAAACATATACTACCCAACTAAAATATTCGTTGACCAGTTAAAACATCACACCGGACATCCACATCCATGAACATGGACATTCTCTAGAAGTAGTAAATAACATTATTCAAGGAATATAACTGATCAATGCAAAGAATTACATTATAAAATTGTATATATCAAAATAAAATATCTATTTATTTTTTATGCTCCACCATCATCAGTCCACACCCTCATCACACATTAATATAGATGTTATCAAATCAGAATGGAATAGTAATTATGAGTGGAATGAGATGTCGTTGTACATATAGTAATAGAGAATAGGCAAAAGTTGTTCAGAAAAGGGAGTGTGAGGATTATTAATAAAAAATGTAACAAACAATATTTAATAAAAATAAAGAAACACCTCTTATATTCAATGTTCCAACTTATGATGGCACTCCAAAAATTTGAAAATTTATATGCCTGACTCCCCTTCTTCACAACTGAAATCCACCTCAATGAACATGAGCTGTTTTGGGTCCTTGAATACGAGAAACAACATAAATTCATCCCATTAATACCCAAAATAATATTTGGTGAGAGTAAAACTAATGTTCATGGTACTAAAATGGCCTCACTTATATAATATTCTAAGTTTGATTGTCACGACCCGTCCTCGGGGCCCATGCCGTGACTACCCCAAGCCCGCCTTCCATAGGCCAGGGGCTGGTGACTAGAACCAAAGGAGTAAATACCGATAACTAGGAAGACATTGCCTTTATTAAAGTAACAAAACACCACAGAGTATAAGCGGAAGTAAAACACTAAGTACAAAGAGAAGTGCTGAAAGGTAAATAGACTAGAATACAAACCTAAACAAAAGCACAACTACAATTGAACAAAGTACAACAGGAAAAGACAACATCTGGAAGAACGGAAGCAGCTCCTGGGCCATCCTCCTCGGATCCTACCTGAAGGGTAGGAACAGATGGCTCAGCTCCTGGATCGTCCACCACGGATCCTACGTGAAGGGTAGGTACAGATAGCCTCCACAACGCTCTCGCCCGTCAACCTCCTCTGAGTGTCGTCTCGCCGTGAAGTCCACCTCCGGATACTGACTCGTCATGTAGTCCACCTCCTGGTACTGACTCGTTGTGTAGTCCACCTCCGGGTACCGTCCAGTCCTCGAACACTCGTCCTCCATCAGCACTGCCCGTCGTCTGCAACCAATACAACGAGGTGCGGGCATAGCCCATGCAAGGGTGAGTATAACAATACTCATTTGGGACCCCGAGACCCTCAAGGTCTCAATAAAACCAACACGGATAACCACAAAGAAGATCTAACAGATAACCTCTACTTAGGTATATGTCCATACATATACCTAAGTTATCAAGTAACCCATCTCAATCATGAGGAAACAGAAGGATTATGAAATCTACGGATAACCACTACCCAGGTATATTCCCATACATATACCTAAGTTATCAAGTAACCCATCTCAATCATGAGGGAACATAAAGGTCATAGACTCAGCTCAAACCAGGATTTTCATTATCAAAACCGTAACTGCTGAAGAGCCCCGTCTCGGGAGTGTACACTGGTCCTGTCACGACTCCGAGGTGCTGCTCACAAACCTAAGACTGTTGAGGTACTCCTCCTGTTGAGTACCGCGGGCCTTCACCTCACATAGTAGTGCTTCCCACCGGGGTCTGCCACACAAACACAGTAGTGCTCCCCCCTTATAGCCTACAGAGGTACTCCTCCTGTAGAGTACCGCGGGTCTGGCACCCAAACACAGTAGTGATGCCCACTGTGGGTCTGCCACCCAAACATAGTAGTGCTCCCCACTGAGCTATACAAGTATCTCTGAATCGAATCGGACAAGCAGCCTTCAGGTCCCATCCAGATACACGGTCTCTGTACTCTATACGCTCGTCTCTGGGAGGGTCTGCTCCACAAGCTACTGGTCGATACTCCAAGTATCACAAAGTCCCACGAAGAAGTATCACTACTAAAAATTTGGTCTATAGCCACAGACCTATAGACACGGTTTTATAGGTCCGTGGATATATCTCTTCTACCGCCACGATTTATATCCCTCTCCGTGGCTAAATCATAACCCGTTTTATTATCCAAATTATCATCGGGCACCTCCTCTGTCCTCTCGTCGTGCCCTCCTCCTCCCCGACGCCCCCTCGCTGCGCCCTCCTCCTTCTCAACGACTCCTCGTCGCGCCCTCCTTCTCCCCGATGCCTCCTCGCCGCGGCCTCCTCCCCGACGGCTCCTCGCCGCGACCCTCCTTCCCGACGCAACCCTCCCCCCCGACACCTCCTTGCAGCGACCCTCCTCCTCGACTCAGCTCTTCCAACGGCTCCTCGCCGCGACCCTCCTCCTCACCGCGACCCTCCTCCCGGACGCCTCCTCCCCGATGCCTCCTCCCTGACTCCTCTCTTCCGACGCCGAGGCAAGTTTTTATGTATGTAAGCATATGAATTGTATAATATTATTCCTAGTTCACGGAGTTGCAGAAATTTTCTCTAACCTTGGGAGGTGATGAGCATTCTATGTATCATCAGTTTGAGTATGGGTTGATGTTAGACATACTTTCAAAGGTTTATCACATTTTCTTCCTAATTATGAAGGATATAAAATGTATCTTTTTATTTAAATTGAACTTGAGGTGAATAATTAAGAGATAACAGGATCATAATGATCTAGTAGAAGTAAGAATAGGAAAGGAGATTATTCTACAAGTTGTGGATGATGATCAATTGGTTAGGGAATGACTTTATCATTCCTTTCTTCTAGAGTCAATTGATTCATTTTTTATATGTGGAATAAATTTACACACTCAGATGGTTTTCCATTTTGACCCTAGGAAGTATCACTCATGTAGATATGGTCCATCTTCTAATGATTTTTCATTATTGTTGGAGTGGTGGTTATAATTTTACTTTTACAAAGGAATTGTAAGCACAGTTAGTGATTTCTAGTAGAGTGGGATATATAAATTATCTAGGAGGTCAGTATGTGGTGGATTTAAAGGCACTAAAGTGATGGTTTAATAGTTTTATATAGATCTAGGGAACCATATGTAATTTATAGATTTCTTAGCTCAAGCTGCCATGGGTGTCAAATGATGTGCCCCTGCCCATGAAACCAGGTCCTAGGTCGAGTAGCCCCTAGTGGGCCCATCATGTACCTGCGTTGCCCTCACCAATGTGCCCTTCCTATTCCTCATTCATGCCACACCCCATGCATTCCCATGCTCTCCCCACACTCACCCGCACTATCGCTCGCCATGCTCACCCACGCACTCGATTGATGGCTTTTCCATTGGACTACTACTTCAATCTAGAGGAGGATTTCATTAGAGATTTTGAGGAAGGTTGCTTCTGGACATGGTGTGATTCAAGTGCCTTTGGGTTTGGATGAAGATGGTCTACTGAATCTTGATTTGAAGGATCCTTGCAATGTGAATGTTCAAGATGATTTGAAGGATAACCATCTCTCTTACGCTTGGATAGATATTTTTTAACCTTAGAGCTAGTTCTTATTCATAAAATAAAATAATTATGAGAAATGGTACTTTAGATTTTATTAAGCCGAACGCTAAAATTCTTGAAGAGATTTTAGAAGAATGCATCATTTAATTCGTGGATGTTTAATGTTGCAGTAGAATAATAACCCATGGAAAATTGAAGATCTCCTAAAGTGGTTCCATCAGATTTGGGGCTTCAGTGGATGGTGCATGGTGTCAATTGGTAGGGTATTTTTTCCTCTTCTCCCCATAGGATGAATTAAAATCAAGAACATGGGGCTTTAGTTTTGTGTCCCTTAAACCCGGAATCTTGAGGTTTCAAGATTGGGATCCTCTCTTTGATCTAACTTCGGTTAAGAATTTAATTATTCAAACTCGGATTCTCTTTTAGGGCTTTAGTTGGTTTTTTAGAATTCTAAAATCCTTTGGGGTAGTGAACCAGTTGTGGGAATTCCTATCAAATTCAAAGGGGAGACTAAGCGTTCTTGCAGGGCGGAGAGGGCAGAGTGGAGGGGGGCAGGGGCAGGGTGGAGGGGGGCTGGGGGGCAGGGGGATGGGGGATGGAAACATGCATGTCCTTTCTACAATAAAGCTTAGATTTCCTCCAAATAATGGCTTGTCTTGAGAGAGATTCATAATGATTGAAAATCCCCTTGATGAAGGAAAGTGATTAGTCATCATTTTGACAAAAAATGATAATTTCATCAACATAAAACAAGTGGGTGGGTGCTCTTAACTTTCTAGTGGCTTTAACTGGTGATAAAGCCCCATAATCTATAGATTTTAGGAGGCATTTCATATATTAATCCCTGATAATTCCAAATAAAAAAGTTGAGGGAGGATCCCCCTATCTCACCCATTAGGTATGACTGAAGTATCTTTTGTGAGACCCATTAATAATGAAAGAGAGTCTTGATTTAAAGATAAGTTTTTGAATAAGATTAATAAATATGGTTGAGAAACCAAAACTGTCAAGTACTTAAAAAGTGAAATCCTAGCTAAGAGTGTCAAAATCTTTAGAGATGTCAATATTTAAATCAATATTTCTAGGTTTGGATCTCCTCTATAATATATTCACACATTTAGAGTTAATATATAAATAATCTGTCACTTCCATGTATAAGAACTAACTAATACTTCTTCCACATTCAATTATCTAAGAGTTAAATGAGTTTTTCATGTTATTTTAAAACCATACATTGGAAATCGTAGCCATGTAGCTTCTCATATATTACAACCAATCACTAGTTGAAAACTCATGTAACATGAGTGGACTTTTTTGGGAGATCATATTTCTTCTCTTCCTTGTCTAATTCTTATGCAATGTTAGATGATTCTGTTGTTGCTGATGCATACATTGATCTCTTGACAATTTCATTATCCAATTCCTTACTTGGTATGGATTCCAATGATCCTCCTAAAACATTGGCAACCATGAAATTTATTGGTTCCATATTTTCCAATGTAAGAACTAGCTTTCATAAAAAAACATGAAATATGTGCTTTTACATGGAGAAGAAAACTTCTGTTTCATTTGAGCATTGTTACAGATAACTGCCCGGAAGATGATAATGATGGTTTATCATTCATGCCAATGATCCAAATTTCTGAATGGGTGGATGAGTTCTCGTGTCATCTATTTTCTTTACATCTACACTTGGAACCATACAGTTTTATGTAAGTGTTTATGCCTTTTTTTCTGTCCCTTTCTTCAATCATTCATGTATTATTCTAATATTTAGTTATGAATTGTCAAGTTATTAAGTAGTTTATGGTATTGAAGAAGTTAAGGGCTACACTCTTCATCGGTTTTAGGAATGATCCTGATTGAGGATGGTCTCTTTTATTTTTTCATGCTGAAAATCCTGCTTGGGAAGCTCTCTCAAAGTCTCTATAGTCAAGTATGTCCTGTAATTGAAGGTTGTTCAATCTAGTAGCTTCAAGAATCCATTTTTCTTCATTTTTTAAGATGATTTAATCTTTGGAAAATTTGTATAATTACCAAAATCGTGTAAAATGTGTCCTTTTTTCTGTCTACAGTTGACACACTGATCACATATATATAAGAAGTTGTTATATCTCATTTCTTTTCCCAATATTTTCTTATAGGTGGTTTCGTATGATAAGACCAGTTCTATCCACAACCATCGAAGACAATGAGTTCATGATTTGGGTAAGGTTTATTCCATTTTTATTCTTTCATCCACCTATATTCAATATATGAGTAGTCATTCAATTTGTCATTACCGTTTATCTGCTTATAGGGTGCTTCTTCTGGTGCAAGATCCCAAACAACTGACTCGGGTACTATATCAATGTCATCATTGTACCTAATTGTATATAATTACTTATTCCATCATGCTTTTTGTTTTATGTACTCTGAATTATTTATTCAAATTAGAAAATTGTAAATGTGCTTTTCAAAATATTCTCTTAATGAAAAATATAATTTTATCTTATGAAATTTAATTTCTCCATGCATCCAAATCTAACATATCATTATTTATACATTGAACATCAAATATTCTCTATACTTTCAAGGGAGTTATATGATTATTAGCTGCTTTATTGTATTTATTACTTAGCTCGATTGTATTATTATCACATGATCATCAGTAGTTTCATTTTTTTGGTGCTCCAACTCTTGTGTATGTAGATTCATATCATAGTCTTTCAAATTTTCTACTACTGGGTATGTTATACCTGAATCGTCTGATAATAGGGTGTCTACTTAGCGTACAATTTTATTGGACCATTTGATGATCCTCTATTTCATATTGTATTCTCACAGCGCATATTCTTTCCTCTGATTGCAGTGTACTCCATCCGATTATCAATCTGATATTCTCACTCGACCCATTCGTGTCATTGCACGACCCCTTCATTTGGTTGTTTTACATTAAAATTCTCATACTGTGTCTGGTTATCTTGAACCATTTCATCTATGATTATAACCTTATGATAGTTACTGCATGCGGAAGTATTTCTAGATCGCCTCTTTTCGAGCAATGGAGTCTTGGTTTATCCGAGCATCTCGATCAGTGTATTTATGTCTGAACATCCCCCCTGCCCGCAACACCCACCCTGCCGCCTTCGAATCAGCCCACACCATCCCCCCAACAACTGTAACCAGCCCCATTCAACCAGCATTATAGCCTCTTCCCGCTCCCTTCACTCCTGGTCTGAATATGTTGCCCCACCGATGTCGCTAGATTGGGCCAACACGCTGCGGTCACGCCGCGGTCACGCTGCGGTCACGCCGCGGTCAGGTCGCGGTCACGTCGCGGTCACGCCGCGGTCACGCCGCGGTCACGCCGCGGTCACGCCGCGGTCACGCCGCGGTCACGCCGCGGTCACGCCGTGATTTGGCCCTGCTCCAGCCACATCCATCCCACACCAGCCCCCTTCGACCTTCATTTCAGCCCGCTTCCACCAGCATTCCAGCCCGCAACAGCCCCCCCCCCCCCCCCCCCCCACCACCTTCGAATCAGCCCGCACCGTCCCCCCAACACATGCAACCATCCCCCTTCCACCAGCATTCCAGCCTCCTCTCGCTCCCTTCGCTCCTGGACGGAGGATGCTGCCCCGCGAATGTCGCTGGATCAGGCCAACACGCTGCGGTCACACTACGGTCACGGCGCGGTCATGCCGCGGTCACTCCGCGGTCACGCTGTGGTCAGGCCGTGGTCACACCGCGGTCACACCGCGGTCACGCCATAGTCACACCGAGGTCACGCCGCGGTCACGCCGCAGTCACGCCGCGGTTACGCCGCAGTCACGCCGTTGTCACACCGTGATTTGTCCATGCTCCAGCCACATCCAGCCCACACCAGCCCCCTTCCACCTTCATTTCAGGCCGCTGTCATCGGCATTCCAGCCCTCAACAGCCCCCCTTCCACCTTAGAATCTACCCGCACCATCCCCCTAACACCTACAACCACCCCCTTCCACCCACATTCCAGACTCCTCCGGCTCCCTTTGCTCCTGGCCGGAAGATGCTGCCCCGCGGATGTTGCTGGATCGGGCCAGCATGCTACGGTCACACCGAGGTCACGCTGCGGTCATGCCACGGTCACGCCGCGGTCACGCCGTGGTCACGCCGCCGTCACACCACGATCACACCGTGGTCACGCCGCAGTCACGCCGTAGTCACGCCGTAGTCATGCCGTGATTTGGACCTACTCCAGCCACATCTAGCCCACATCAGCCCCCTTCCACCTTCATTTCAGCCCGCTGCCATCAGCATTCTAGCCCACAACAGCCCCCTTTCCATCTTCGAATTTTCCCTCACCACCCCCCCAACACCTGCAACCAGCCCCCTTCCACCAGCATTCCAGCCTCCTCCCGCGTCCTTCGCTCCTAGCCAGAAGATGCTGCCCCGCGGATGTCACTGGATCAGGTCAACACGCTGTGGTCACGCCGCGGTCACGCTGCGGTCACGCCGCGGTCATGCCGTGGTATTATTATTTTTCTCTTTCAGATCATCTTTCAACGATGTATTAATAGAGGATGGATTGCAGAATTTCTGTACAATTCTGAACTTATCAGTGGCATGGCCTATCATCCTGCAATGCTCATTGTACTTTGGTATGTATTCTAATACAAAACAAACCTCAATAAGATGATCATTTCTAACAATATAAACACATTCCAGGGGGTGTAGAAAGGGCCAGGGGGAGGGGTGTCTGGCAGGGGGTGTCCAGTAGGGGGGAGGGGTGTCCAGGGGGGTGGAGGGGGTGTCCAGTGGGGCTGTCCAGTTGGGGCATGGGGGCTGTTCAGTGGGGTGCAGGGGGCAGGGTGCAGGGGGCAGGGGTGTCCAGCAGGGGGAGGGGTGTCCAGCAGGGGGAGGGGCTGTCCATGCAGGGGGGAGGGGTGTCCGGTAGGGGGGAGGGCTGTCCAGGGGGTGCAGGGGGTGTCTAGTGGGGCTGTCCAGGGGGCTGTCGAGTTGGGGCATGGGGGCTGTCCAGTGGGGTGCAGGGGGGAGCATGGGGGACTAAGGGGGGCATGGGGGGTGTTCAAGGGGGCTGTCCAGGGGGTTGCAAGGGGGTGCCAGAGGGCTATCCAGGAACCTAATCCCATGTAGGTTATGAATGTATCTATAGAGAAAATGCAGTGCTATCCAGATCTGGAAAATATCATAAAACATCCCACAGATACTTCACAGGAACCAGGTATAACTATTTCACCAACTATAGATAGTGAGCACGATGCTATAAAATATGGTAACTCTATTTCAAATCATAATTCCAATGTTTTGTTTAATGCAGTACTACATGAAATCTGATGATTTATGTTGATTACCTGAGTACAATTTGTAAGAAAATGAGCCTCATAATTATTGTAAAATCACAAAATAATGGTAAGTTTGAAGTGAAAGACTTAGGCATAGCTAATAAAACCTTTGGCATTGAAAGTGTTATAGATAGACCAAATAAATTTTCTTACTTATCTCAAAATGGTTATATATTAAATATTAAGAATAGACACATGTTTGAATCTCTCAAAATTTCCAATGTACTCCTAGTAAAACACTTTAAATTTTCTTCAACACAAAAACCCATTGCTGATGATGATATTCAATTTAGGTTTAAAATCCATTATGATAATATTTTTGGTATCATTATGTACTATGATTTCCATGGGTCCTGATATTGCCTATGAAATCTACAGTCATAGTAGATTTATGACCACACCTGGTGCAGGTGGGGGCTGCGGGGGGGGGGGGGGAGAGTGGAGGTGGGCTGGGGGTGGCAGGGGGGCTGGGGGTAGCAGGTGGCTGGGGGGTTGGTGCAGGGGGCTGGGGTTGGGGGCTAGTGCAGGTGGGCTGCGAGGGGGTGGGCTGGTGCAGGTGGGCTGGGGGGTGGCAGGGGGCTGGTGCAGCTAAGCTGGGGGTAGCAGGGGGCTGGGAGGAGGGGTGCAGGGGGGGAAGGGTGGAGGGGGGCAGGGGGGGCAGGGGCTGGGGGGTGGTAGGGGCAGGTGCAGCTGGGCTGGGGGTAGTAGGGGGCTGGGTGGAGGGGTGCAGGGGGGGCAGGGTGGAGGGGGGCAGGGGGGCAGGGACAGGGGGGAGGGTGGAGGGGGGCAGGGAGGGTGCAGGGGGGGTGCAGGGGGTGTTGTGCAGGCTAAGGAGCTGGGTGGAGGGGTGCAGGGGGCTGGGGGTAGGGTGCAGGATGGAGGGGGGCAGGGGGGAGGGGGGCAGGGGGCAGGGGGAGTGGAGCTGGGGGCAGTATGTATTCTAGTTAAATTCTGATGATTAAGGAAAACAGTAGCCGTATGAGACCTTCATGGATGTTCAAATTATCTCTCACCACCATCTGATTTTTTTTCTGGTTAAATGAGAATTTATCCATCTTGTATGTTGATTTCTTGCTCCTCGTTTTTACTGGTATTCCTTCACTAACTGTGACAGATGCCAGCTCTTCCTTACAAGTCTTTAGCAGCAAAGGATGTTGTTGGCATGCCATTCAAGGTTAGCTTCTATTTCATTATTGAATGGGGAAAATTAGGGGGGTCATAAGGGTGCGTTCGGTATGTGAAAATATTTTGTATTTTTATTTTCCAAAAATGTATTAGAAAATGTGTTCAAAAATGTTTTCAAGAGTACCATTTATACAAGTTAATAAATATATTTTCTACTGGTTTTTTGAAAAAATGAAAGCCTGTGTTGATTTAGGTTGTGGCAACTGTGGATTCAATCCTTTTAAGAGAGATTCCTCCAGTAGATGATGCATATGCTGTAAGAACTGATTTTCCCTTACTTCAATGATGCATTAAAGGGATAAAATCAATGATATATATATATATATATATATATATAATTTGTCTCAAGGACACAATTGGTGGTGTCCGTACGAGGTGATGAACCCTACAAGGACCTTGAAACCCTAAAAGACACTAATGCCACCATGATTCTTCAAGGTCTTCCCTCTAGTGAAGAGAAAAGTAGCAGGGTACATGCTGCAAGGAGGCTATTTGAATTTTTGGAAGGCAATGCTCTGAACTTCGCTGCAATCAATCATCTTCAATTCCCCAATAGGATTCATAGGTAATTACAGAACAATACCGTGACCTGAAACTCATCTGGGTTTCTTCAATTGGGTTTGAGTCAAGTAGCTTGGTTTCAGGGATGAGTTGGTGATCGAAGCTGGCACTAATGCCGGGGCACTTCTTGTGGATGGGCTCGGGGACGGGATTCTAATTGAAGCGCTGGATTAGGACATTGATTTCGTGAGGGATACATCATTCAACTTACTGCAAGGTTGCAGGATGCGAAATACAAAGACGGTACGTGATGTGGTTTTAGATAATAAGATGATTGGGTTGATCATGTAGTTTTGATAATTTTAATGTGTGGAATTTTACTATTGTGGCAGGAGTATGTTTCTTGACCGTCTTGTCAGAGGAATCTTTTCGACCTTCAAGAAATAAGTGCAGAGATATGTGAAAATACCTCTCATTTACCTGGTGTTTCGGTAACTCTCTCCCCCCTTCCAGTTCCATTAATTTTCAAGGAAATAATTTGTGATATCTTAGACCCTATTTGGTTCAAGGAATCCACTATGAGAGAATCACTCCCTCTCTGTCAATCAGTTCCATCAATTTTCAAAGAATTGATTTATGATCTCTTAGAACCTATTTGGTTTAAGGAATCCACTATGAGAGACCCCTCCCCCATCTGTTAGTTCCATTTATTTTGAAAGAATTATTTTGTGATCTCCTTGAGGTTCTCTCATAGTGGATTCCTTAAACCAGACAGGGGGCAGGGGGTAGGGGCAGGGGGGCAGGGGGCAGGGGGCAGGGGGGCAGGGGGAAAGGGGCAGGGGGCAGGGGGCAGGGGGCAGGGGGCAGGGGTGTCCAGCAGGGGGAGGGGTATCCAACAAGGGGAGGGGCTATCCAGCCAGGGGGGAGGGGTGTCTAGGGTCTGGGGGGACTGGCAGGGGTGTCCAGGGTCTGGGGGGGCTGTCACGCCGTGGTCACGCCGCGGTCCGGCCGCAGTCACGCCGCGGTCACCCCGCGGTCACCCCGCGGTCACCCCGCGGTCACGCCGCGGTCACGCCGTGATTTGGCCCTGCTCCAGGACGACACCCTGCGGCGGTTACTCCTCCTTAGAGAAACATTGAATGGTTAGATCTATAATTTTTCGTATTTACTCATTCCTAAACTATATCTCCTCTCTGCGCTGCCTCTCATCCATCTTTCCACAAAACGTGCATAGCAGGTGGTACAAAGGATCAATTCAACTGAAAACATTGGTTTGGAATTGTCTGGCATATTTTATTCCTCTAGGTATTCCTACACATTTCTAGATCTCCAAACCTCACCGAATTAGGTATATCAGGGGTCATCCAATCCTCTAGTCATCATATATTAGCATTCATTTCATTAAATTTTCTGAGAAAATATCCTCTCATGCCATCCATATCATCCTTTTTGAAACTAAGTAGAAGATGTTGCCCTGCAGATGTCGCCGGACTGGGCCAACACGTTGTGGTCATGCTGTGGTCACGCCGCGGTCACGTCACAGTCACGCCGCGGTCACGCCGTGATTTGGCCCTGCTCTAGGACGACACCCTGTGGCGGTTACTCCTCCAGGACGACACCCTGAGGCGGTCACGTCGCGGTCATGCCGCGGTCACGCCGTGATTTGGCCTTGCACTAGGAAGACACCCTGCGGCAGTTACTCCTCCAGGACGACACCCTGTGGCGGTTACTCCTCTAGGACGACACCCTGCGGCGGTCACACCGCGGTCACGCCGGGATTTGGCAATGTATTTGGTAGTTGCTTCCATGATGGTTTCCACAACCGTTTGACTAAATTTCACACCAAACCAAGCCATTCTAGTGACTATTTTTCTATGCAATATAAAAATCCCATGGTCAACCCACCAAAATCAAACCAGTTATTCCAGGGCCATTTCCACTCTCACTAAAAAATCCAAACTCAAGCCCTACTACAATTCCAAGCTCCCACTTCAATTTAGCCACTATGAACTCCTTCCCAGTCCCCCACCAATTTTCAATCCACCTAGGCAACCCATCCACAACCTGACCACCAATCTGGCCTACCCACCTCTCAAGTTCTAAGCCACCAACCCCACATTTTCCACCAGGCATCCAACTTTAAAACAATTCCAAACCTCACCCAATTCTAACCAATTAAACTAGACCCCTTAACATTTGAAGCCCTCATCTAAATTCCTGTTCCAACTCACTTATTTTAGGGGGTCAAGGTGGTGTCCATGGGTAGGGGGACTAGCAGGGGACTGGCAGGGTGCCTGGAAGGGTGCAGGGGGGGACTGGAAGGGGGGACTGGCAGGGGTGACTGGCAGGGGGCTGGGGGGGGGAAGGGGCTGGGGGGGGGGCACAGGGCGCTGCGGGGGGGGGGGGGGGGGGGGGGGGGGGGCTGGGGGCTGGGGGGGTGCAGGGGGCTGTTGCAGCTGGGGGCTGGGGTTGGGGGTGGCTGGGGTTGGGGTTGGGGGGGCAGGGGTTGGGGGCTCGTGGGGGGGGGCTGGTGTTGGGGGATGGTGGGGGCTGGGGGCTACGGTTGGAGGCTGGTGGGGTGGGGAGGGATGTCCAGCAGGGGGGAGGGATGTCCAGCATGGGGGAGGGTTGTCCAGCAGGGGGGAGGGGTGTCCAGGTAGGGGGCGGGGTTGTCCAGCAGGGGGAAGGCTGTCCGGCAGGGGGGGCGGGCTGTCCGGCAGGGGGGCGGGCTGTCAGGCCGGGGGGGCGGGCTGTCACGGGCTATCCGGCCGGGGGGAGGGGTGTCCGGCAGGGGGGACGGCTATCCAGCACGGGGGCGAGGTTGTCCCGTAGGGGGGGAGGGGTTGTCCCGCAGGGGGGAGGGGTGTCCAGTAGGGGGAGGGCTGTCCAGTAGGGGGGAGGGGTTTCCAGCAGGGGGAGGGGTGTCCAGACAGGGGGAGGGGCTGTCCAGCAGGGGAAAGGGGCTGTCCAGCAGGGGGTGTTCAAGGGGGCTATCCAGGGGGTTGCAAGGGGGTGGAAGAGGGCTGTCTAGAAACCTAAGCCCATGCAGGTTATGAATGTCTCTATAGAGAAAATGCAGTGCTGTCCAGATCTGGAAAATATCATAAAACATCCCACAGATACTTCACAGGCACCAGGTATAACTTTTTCACCACCTATAGATTGTGAGCACGGTGCTATAAAATATGGTAACTCTATTTCAAATCATAATTACAATGTTTTGTTTAATGCAATACTACATGAAATTCAAGCATATTTTATCTGAGGATGAGCATGTGTGACCATGATTTCACCAAGCAGTTTGTTTAGTTGATAAACAGTTTTTCTGGTAATGTTTTCCAATTTCTAATATGTTTTATTTTATTTCCATAAACATTTTATAGTTTATTCTATTTTATTTTCTATACTGATTATGTGTATGTTTTCCTAGATTACTCATATACAGCTACTTTTGAATTTTGTTTGAAGTGTTTCCCAAGTCCTACTAAGAACCTATAATATGGGGTGGTCCTACTAAGAACCTATAGTATGGGGCAAGTGTCCAGTAGGGGTCTAGTGTCCAGCAGGGGTAAATATGCAGGGGGAGTCTAGTGTCCAGGGGGGAGTCCAGTGTCCAATAGGGGTAAATATGATTTGGGCATCCCAAGAACTAGTTTCCAGGGGGGGAGTCCTGTGTCCAGCAGGGGTACAATGGGGCTGGTAGGGGTGGGGGGGAGTAGGGGTCCAGTGTCCAGTAGGGGTAAATATGCAGGGGGAGTCCAGTGTCCAGGGGGGAGGGAGGGGTGGTGCTGTCCAGGGGGGGGTGCTGTCCAGGCGGGGGGGGGGGGGGGTGTCCAGCAGGGGGGAGGGGTGATAAACATGGTCTGTAAATCTGATGTAGTTCAGTATGTTCCTGTCTTATCTCATGCTGCTAAACTTGTCAGAATTGGTGAATTGGTACTAAAACTGAATCTGGCAGTGCTGAATATGTTGTGGTTATCAGATTAGATAAACTTGGTTATCAGATCAGAGGGCAGGGGGACTAGCAGGGGACTGACAGGGGGCCTAGCAGGGGGTAGGGGGACTAGCAGGGGGCAGGGGGGCTGGCAGGGGGCAGGGGGGCTGGCAGGGGGACAAGCAGAGGGTAGGGGGGGCTGGCAGGGGGACAAGTAGGGGGTAGGGGGCCTGGCAGGGGGCAGGGGGGCTGGCAGGGGCAGGGGGGCTGGCAGGGGGCATAGCAGGGGGGCTGGCTGGGGGACAAGGCGGGGCATGGGGGGGGGGGGGGGGGGGCTGGCAGGGGGACAAGTAGGGGGAAGGGGGGGCTAGCTGGGGGGCTGGCAGGGGGACAAGTAGGGGTGGGGGGGACTTGAAGGGTGTCTGACAGGGGGACATTCAGGGGCAGGGGGGCTGACAGGGGGACAAGCAGGGGCAGGGGGGGGGGGGGCTGGCAGGGGGACAAGCAGGGGTCAGGGGGGCTGGCAGGGGGACAAGCAGGGGCAGGGGGGGCGCTGGCAGGGGGACAAGCAGGGGGCAGAGGGGGGGGGGGGGCTGGCAGGGGGACAAGAAGGGGCAGGGGGCTGGCAGGGGGCAGGGGGGGTGCTTGCAGGGGGACACGCAGGGGGACAAGCAGGGGGGCTGGCAGGGGGACAAGCAGGGGGGCTAGTAGGGGGACAAGTAGGGGGGTGGCAGGGGGGGGACTAGCAGGGGAGGGGGACTAGCAGGGGGCATGGGGGACTAGCATGGGGGTGTCAGAGGGGCAGGGGGGACTGGAAGGGGGTGGCAAGGGGGGAAAAGCATGGGGAGGGGTGTCCAGGCAAGGGGGAGGGGTGTCCAGGCAGGGGGGGACTGGTAGGGGGAAGGGGGGGCTGGCGGGGGGGGGGGACTAGCAGGGGGCAGGGGGGGCTGGCGGGGGGGGGGGGGGGACAAGCAGGGGGCAGGGGGGCTGGTAGGGGGACAAGCAGGGGGGCTGGCAGGGGGACAAGCAGGGGGCTGGCAGGTGGACAAGCAGGGGGTAGGGGGGATGGCAGGGGGACAAGCAGGTGGGGCTGGAAGGGGGACAAGCAGGGGGGCTGGCAGGGGGACAAGCAGGGGGGTGGCAGGGGGGACTAGCAGGGGCAGGGGGGACTAGCATGGGGGTGGCAGGGGGCAGGGGGGACTGGCAGGGGGTGGCAAGGGGGGACTGGCAGGGGGTGGCCGAGGGGGACTGGCAGGGGGTGGCAGGGGGGTGGTAGGGGGTGTCCAGGGGATGTCGAGGGGGTGTCCAGGGGGTGTTGAGGGTGTTGGGGGGGGGGGTATTTTTTATGGATTTGGACACCCTATAGCCACGGTTTAAACAGTGGCTATTGGTTTATTACCACGGTTATTAACCGTGGCTATAGACATAATTCCACGGTTATAAACCGTGGCAATTAAGTATGTCCGGCCTTTAGTATAGCCACGGTTGCAACCGTGGATATAGTGGTAAAGCCACGGTTTGGAACCGTGGCTATAGGTCTAGGCCTATATCCACGCCCAACATAGCCACGGTTTTAGGAACCGTGGCTACTACCTATAGCCACGGTTTGAGGGACTATAGCCACGGTTTAGAACCATGGCTATATCCCGAATTTCCAGTAGTGAATCTCAAAGGACCGCCTCATCATAGGGGTCTCAACGCAACAGACGGCGCGTCAATCGGACGCCCGGTCTGTGAGTTACTAGCCTTTTCGTCCCAGGGGTCCGGTTGGTTTTGTGAGTGAACCAATCCCGGCCATATCTCAACTGTACCCCGAACTCTCATAGGGTATACTCATAGGGACCATTTCTCAACGTGATCATCAATGCCGCTGACTGTTCGTCAAATGGACGTCCTATCAGAAAGATATCAGCTTTTCCGTTCTAGGGGCCCGGTTGGATTTCGGGTACAGTCCAACCCAGACATACTCCAACTGCATCCAAAACTCGGGCAGAGTATGCAAAAAGTTCCTTGTCATCAAGAGGATTCCAACAAAGTTGATGACACGTCAATCGGACATCTGGTGCTAAAGATATATTTGTTTCCGCTCCGAGGGCTTGGTTGGTTTTGTGTACGGATCAACACGGCCGAACCCAATGTTCTCCGAAACTTTGAGTGCAATATACTGAAACGACCGTCTCGTTCGAGGATCACAACGCAACTGATGGTGCGTCGATCGCAGGTCCGTAGCCCATGATATGGGCATTTTACCGAAAGTGGTCCGAAAATGGGGGGTCTGGGCCCGGACCGACCCGGCCCGACCCGAACCTGGTCGAGCCGACCCATGTCCGACCAAGCTGGGCCCGGCTGGCTCAGTCCAGCCCGACCGGCGAGTCGCGGCTCGGCCAGCGCGGCCGAGCTGACGTCGCGGAGCGGGGGGGGGGGGGGGGGTGTGCGGCTACCCTCGCCGCTAATTGAGGTCGGCGGTCATCGCCACCTCCTTCCGCGGACCACCAGACGCGTTCCAGTGGTCCGTTTCACATGTCTTCTTCGCCAATGGTCCTCTCGGGACCCGTCCTTCACTGCGGAGGTCTCAAAATTACCTTGCGGCCTTGTTTGTCGTCGCCCGTCAATCTGCACTCAATGAACAAATAAATAAACTACGACCTCTACGTGGTTTTCCGGCGCGGCTCAACGGCGCCGTATCTTGTTCAATTTCATCGGCGCAGCGCGACGTCGCCGCGCTTCTTAGCCCTTCCTCAAAATTTCCAGGCGGTGCAACGGAACTGCGCCGCCTTCCACGTGCCGCAACAAATTCATACAACAAGGGGGGGGGGGAGGAGGGTCGGCTGTGTTCATGCGGTCCGACCTCCTCCCTTTATAATGATATCAAGCGGTCATCTAATAGAATTCGACGTACGACAAAGTAGTAATTCACAGAAGAAAACAATAAACCTCAACATCAATCCGCATGAACGAACGATCCGCGGATCAACCCGGAATTGGTTGGTCCGCGCTCGTCATTCTTTTCTCAAAAGACAAGAGAATACCAAAATAAATTCCCCTACCTTGAGCGCGGCTTGAACGAGGTTTTCGTCGCGGATAAATTCGTCGCGGAAAAACGTCACGGGAAGAGATGTCGCGGAAGAAAACGTTGGCGGCGTCGCAGGAAGAGATGCCGTGGAAGAAAACGTCGGTGGCGTCGTGGTAAGAGACATCGTGGAATAAAACGTCGGTGTCATCGTGGTAATCAGTTTCTGAGAACTCAGTGTTCTTCGTCGGAGACCGATGTTCTTCGAGTTGTTCGTCAAAGAAGAAGATATTCTTCCCAAAACCTCTCTACGACAAAACTCTAACAACAAAATAAAATAAGCTCCTTTCTTATTTTATTAACACAATAAGACTTTTTAAATTCATGTGTTTGAATTCCACATTAACTCACCTCATTAATTCCATAACTTAATAATCTTATGATAACAAAATTAATGGGAGTTGAGGAGGTTAGAGGATATGAAGGGTTGGGTTCGTGTGGGCCCCACATCCTTCCTAACCTAGAAACGGAAGTTGGGTAGTTACCCAACCTCCTCCCAAAGGATAAAAACATTTAGAGAAAAATAAAAGCTTTCATAATTTAAAGAAGAGAGAGAGAGAGGGGAAGGTGAGTAGTCTCACATTAAAGGGGGGTTAAACATGTTAAGAAGAGTTACCAATTAATGAGAGGAGAGGTTTAAGGGAGTTTAGGGAAGATGAAAGGGGTGGGGTTCGTGTGGACCCCACCTCACATTTAATCCTCACATGGGAAGTTGGGTGGTTACCCCAACTTTCACTCAATGGATAAACCACTTTAAAGAAAATAAAAAATGTAGTTAATTTATAAATTAAACTTCCACAATTTTCATCATCTTCTCTCATGAAAACGCAACTCCAGAAATGGAGTTCCAAAGAAATTAATGGCGCTACGGTTCCATCGGTGCCCTCGGAATTCGATTCCGGGCATCGGTTCAAATGTTAGAAATTCCCGCTTGTTCGTTCACTGAGCATACCCAAGCCAAACTTCGGAAAATTATTCCGGGCACACCGGGCCTTGGAATCAGGCGCCGTCAGAAACTGCGTTCTTGTAAAATTCTAAAGAAAATTAAGAAAAATTTTCCCTGAAATTTTCGGGTCTTTAAATTATTCCCAACTCAGGTCTTTATGTCCCCGTAAACCTTCAACACAAACTAGGGTCACAAAAGCGGTACAGAGCACGCATCAGAGTCTTCCGCTCCCATTTTCTCACCTGGAGGTTCCCATACTGCCAAAAAAAGTTCACCTAAGGAATCGATCGTCCTCGTAGGACTCGCTCCTGTCAATCCTTGATCCCCAATAGAACCTCCGTGCATGTCACCCTATCATCGACGTCTAACTCCCTGAGGTCGATCATGTGTGAAGGATCAAGCATGTATCTCCTCAGTTGCGATACGTGGAAGACTTCTTACACCCGGTGCAACTGAGGTGGAATGTTCAAGTGGTAAACCACCTTTCTTACCCAGCTAAGGGCCTAGAAAGGTCCGTTGAACCGTGGAGATATCTTGCCGTCTTGGCTACATCTCCTTAAATCTCGTCGAGCTGAGACCCGTAGGGAAACGTGGTTTCCATCCTCAAACTCCAGTGGCCTCCACCTCCTGGATGACCTTGACCTTCTCTGTCGTGGCTTAGACCATCTCTGGTCCCACAAGAGGTGCAAAGATTTCTTCTTTGCCTATAAGAGAAATCAGATCTCATCCCCTGGATGAACCACTTTCTCTGCCTAATACAGTCAATCCCGACATGGATGATACTAATCCATACCATGGTTGACGTCGTAAGTCCTCGATGCTACTACCAAGAGATACAACCATTAATCTCACCTCCATGGGTTGAGTCACACTGTCGGCTTTAGTGTGTGGTAACTGGGTCTCTTCCAGTAGTTATCTCACAAGTGAGGGTCAAGTCAACAGTTTAATTCCGAACCTCTTAGTAACAAAACAAGAGAGGACATGATTGATAACATAAAAAGGGTAAGTGTCTTTATTTTATTGCAGCTCATGGTACAAAGACACAAATATAACAACAACATCATGGAACTCGATATACACCACTAGTTCCTCTCTTGTCCACTCGCTTCTAGAGCTCCGTAGTCAAAAGATTCTACTGCTTGAAGCTGAGCTCTCCCATGTCCTCTTGTCCCCTACGGTCGGGGTGGACCTCCTGGTGGTGGTGGTGTCAACACCTCGAAGTGTCGTCCACCTCCATTTGCACGACTATCTCCTCTGCCATGGCCTCCTGCTCCTTGAGGTCCGCCCTGATCGAACCTATGCCTCTTCCTGGAAGGTTCTTCATTTAACTGCTGATCATCTGCATGGTGGGTCGGACAGTCACGTGCCATGTGACCAACTCCACCGTAGGAGTAACACTGCATGGCAGGTCTGGCTTTGTCACTTCCCTTGGTTCCTCGCACTATCGACCCTAAGTCACGCGGTCGACCACCTGTAGGTTTGGTCCTCTTGGACCTCTGTGTCATCTGTCTACTGCCTGCTGTAGAATATTCTGGCACATGCCAGCTAGTGGTGGGTCCTGCTCCTGGAGACTGCTCAGTAAGGAAACACTCCAATAAAAGGGCTCGCTCCAACACCCCTGTCTGTGTCGGAATGCTGAGTGGAACCACAGAAGCTCTAATCTCTCGCCTGAGCCCCTACTCGAAGGTTCTGGACCTGAAGAATGGGTCCCGTAACATATCTGTGGAGTAGCGCGAGAGGTCTGTGAACCTCGCTGAATACTGCACCACTGTCATGCTGCCCTGACGCAGCTGAAGTAGCTCCTGTATATGCACCGCTCGAAGGGTGGATGGTACAAACTCTTCCCGGAATAGGCTCTCGAAGTCTTCCCAAAGAAGTGTCACCACATCATGCATCTGGAGCATCAGGCTCCACCATCTGCCTGCTGCTTCCTGAAGAAGGCTGGCAGCAAGGATCACCATGAAGTCTGCCAGCATCCCCATGAGCCTGAAGACTCTCACCACAGCCTCCAGCCAATCTTCAGCCGCCTGCGAGTCCGTCTCTCCGTGGAACCAGGGTGGCCTCCGGCACTGGAACTCGTGCAGTGCGCTCAAGCGACGTGCACCCTCTACTGCTGGGGCTGGTGGCATCGGTGGACCAATGGGTAGTAGTACCACTGGTGCCTCCGCTAGTGCCTCAACTGTGATAGGGCCCTGTACTGAGGCCACGTCGCTCGGCGGGTTGTCAGTACGAACAACTCTCGGGACTCTAGCTGGTCATCCACGGGGAGCCATCCTGAAAGAAACAACATGACATGGTCAAACGATTTATACCTGGTGAGATGACCTGGTTTGAGATGACTTTTAAAACTTATGGAAACACACATGAAAATAGTGTTTTCATGCACAAAGTCAGAAATCAGTTGTTAGGGTCCTTGTGTATGGATACGTCGGCCGCCCGCATCAACACTGGACTCCCTGAACTGAAAACCACATTCAGTACTCTTAACACTATCGCTTCACAGAAACAAAATATCAGAGTTATAAGTTCTGTGGTAGAACCGAATCTTCTGATACCAATTTGTCACAACCCGTCCTCAGGGCCCATGCCGTGACTACCCCAAGCCCGACTTCCATAGGCCAGGGGCTGGCGACTAGCACCAAAGGCGTAAATCCCGATAACTGGGAAGGAATCACCTTTATAAAAGTAACAAAACACCACGGAGTACAAGCAGAAGTAAAACATTAAGTACAAAGAGAAGTGTTGAAAGGTAAATGGGCCAGAATACAAACCCAAACAAAAGTACAACTATAACTGAACAAAGTACAACAGGAAAAAACAACAGCAGCTAGAAGAACGGAAGCGGCTCCTGGGTCGTCCTCCTCGGATTCTACCTGATGGGTAGGTATAGATGTCTCAGGTCCTGGATCATCCACCACGGATCCAACCTGAAGGGTAGGTACAGATAGCCTCCACAACACTCTCTCCCGTCAACATCTTCTGAGTGTCGTCTCGCTGTGAATTACACCTCCGGATACTGACTCGTCGTGTAGTCCAACTCCGGGTACTGACTCGTCGTGTAGTCCACCTATGGGTACCGTCCAGTCCTCGAACACTCGGTTTCCATCAGCACTGCCTGTCCTCTGCAACCTACACAATGAGGTGCGGGTATAGCCCGTGCGGGGGTGATTATAAAAATACTCAGTAGGGACCCCGAGACCCTCAAGGTCTCAATAAAACCAACAAGGATAACCACAATGAAGATCTCAACAGATAAACTCTACTTAGGTATATTCCCATACATATACCTATGTTATCAAGTAACCCATCTCAATCATGAGGAAACACAATGATTATGAAATATACAGATATCCAATACCCAGGTATATGCCCATACATATACCTAAGTTATCAAGTAACCCATCTCAATCATGAGGGAACACAAAGGTCATAGACTCATCTCAAACCTATATTTTCATTATCGAAACTGTAACTGCTGAAGAGCCCCATCTCTGGAGTGTACAGTGGTCCTGTCACGACTCCGAGGTGCTGCTCACAAACCTAAGACTTCTGAGATACTCTTCCTGTCGAGTACCTGAGGCCTGCCACCTCACATAGTAGTGCTTCCCGCCGGGGTCTGCCACCCAAACACAGTAGTGCTCCCCACTGTGGGTCTGCCACCCAAAAACATTAGTGCTCCCCACTGGGCTATACAAGTCTTTCCGACTTGAATCGGACATACAGTCTTGAGGTCCCAACCAGCTACACGGTCTCCGTACTCCGTATGCTCGTCTCTGGGAGGGTCCGCTACATGAGCTACTGGTCGATAATCCAAGTATCACAAAGTCCTACAAATAAGTATCTCAAAGGACCTCCTCATCATAGGGGTCTCAATGCAATAGACGGCGCGTCAATCGGACGCCTGGTCTGTGAGTTACTAGCCTTTTCGTCCCAGGGGTCCAGTTGGTTTCGTGAGCGAACCAATCCCGGCCGTATCTCAATTGTACCACGAACTCTCATAGGGTATACTCATATGAACCATTTCTCAACGTGATCATCAATGTCGCTGACGGTTCATCAAACGGACGTCCTGTCTGAAAGATATCAGCTTTTCCGTTCGAGGGGCCCGGTTGGATCTCAGGTACAATCCAACATGGCCATACTCCAACTGCGTCCAAAACTCAGGTGGAGTATTCCAAAAGTTCCGTCTCATCAAGAGGATTCCAAAAAAGTCGACGACACATCAATTGGACGTCCGGTGCTAAAGATATATCTGTTTCCGCTCCGAGGGCCCGATTGGTTTTGTGTACGAACCAACTCAGCCGAACCCATAGTTCTCCGAAAAATTGAGTGTAATATAATGAAACGACCGTCTCGTTCCAAGGATCGCTACTCAACTGACGGTGCGTCAATCGGAGGTTCGTAGCCCAAGATATGGGCATTTGACCGAAAGTGGTCCGAAAATGGGGGGTCTGGGCACGGACCGAACCGGCCCGACCCCCCCTGGGTCGGCCTGAACCGGGTGGACCCGACCCGGCAGGGCCCGGCCCGGACGGCTCGGTCCGGCCCAACCGGCCATCCGCGGCTCGGCCATCACGGCCGAGCCGACGTCACGGAGCGGGGGGGGGGGGGGGGGGGGGGGTGCGCGGCCGCCCTTGCCGCTAATTGAGGCCGGCGGTCGCCACCGCCGACCTTCCGGCGGCGCGCTGCCGCCGCCTGTGTGGCGCGCCGCCAGCTCCTTCCGTGGACCACCGGACGCGATCCGGTGGTCCGTTTCACATGAGGTCTTCGCCAATGGTCCTCCCGGGACACGACCATCGTTGCGGAGGTCAAAAAATTACCTTGCGGCCTCGTTTGTCATTGCCCGTCAATCTGCGCTCAATGATCAAATAAATAAACTGCAGCCTCTTCGTGGTTTTTTGGCGCGGCGCGACGGTGCCGCGCTTCTTAGCCCTTCCTCAAAATTTCCATGCGGTGCAACCGCACTGCGCTGCCTTCCACGTGCCGCAACAAATTCATACAACAAGGGGGGGAGGAGGGTCGGCCGTGTTCGTGCGGTCTGACCTCCTCCCGTTATAATGATATCAAGCGGTCATCTAATAGAAGTTGATGTATGACTAAGTAATAATTTTCAGGAAAAAACAATAATCCTCAACATCAATCTGCATGAACGAACGATCCGCGGATCAACCCGGAATTGGTTGGTCCGCGCTCACTGTTCTTTTCTCAAAAGATAAGAGAATACCAAAATAAATTCCCCTACCTCGAGCGCGGCTTGAACGAGGTTTTCATCACAGAGAAATTCATCACCGAAAAACATCGTGGGAAGAGACGTCACAGAAGAAAACGTCAGCGGCATCGTGGGAAGAGAAGTCGCGGAAGAAAACGTCGGTGGTGTCGCGGTAAGAGACGTCATGGAAGAAAACGTCGGTGGCGTCGCGGTAATCGGTTTCTGAGAACTCGGTGTTCTTTGTCGGAGACCAATGTTCTTCGAGTTGTTTGTCAAAGAAGAAGATGTTCTTCCCAAAACCTCTCCGTGAAAAAACTCTAACAACAAAATAAAATCAGCTCCTTTCTTATTTTATTGACACAACAAGACTTTTGAAATTCAAGTGTTTGAATTCCACATTAACTCACCTCATTAATTCCATAACATAGTAATCTTAATTTAACAAAATTAATGGGATTTGAGGAGGTTAGAGGATATGAAGGGTTGGGTTCATGTGGGCCCCGCCTCCTTCATAACCTACAAAGGGAAGTTGGGTAGTTACCCAACTTCCTCCCAAAGGATAAAACCATTTAGAGAAAAATAAAAGTTGTCATAATTTAAAGAAGAGATAGAGAGAGAGAGGGGAAGGTGAGTAGTCTCACATTAAAGGGGGTTAAACATGTTAAGAAGAGTTACCAATTAATGAGAGGAGAGGTTTAAGGGAGTTTAGGGAAGATGAAAGGGGTGGGGTTCGTGTGGACCCCACCTCACCTTTAATCCTCACATGGGAAGTTGGGTGGTTACCCCAACTTTCACTCAATGGATAAACCACTTTAAAGAAAATAAAAATTGTAGTTAATTTATAAATTAAAATTACACAATTTTTATCATCTTCTCTCATGAAAACGCAACTCCAGAAATGGTGTTCCTAAGCAATTACCGGCGCTACAGTTCCATCGGTGCCCTCAGAATTCGATTCTAGGCACCGGTTCAAAAGTTTGATATTCCTGCTCGTTCGTTCACTGAATGTACCCTATCCAAACTTCGGAAAATGATTTCGGGCACACCGGGCCTCGGAATCAGGCGCCGTCAAAAACTGCGTTCTTGTAAATTCCAAAGAAAATTAAGAAAAATTTTCCTTGAAATTTCCAGGTCTTTACATTGATGTCGAACTTTACCACCACCACAACCACCATGATAAATATTTAGAAAAATTGGGCACCAATTCTAATGATGACCATGACCCCCTCAAGAAAAGTCACTAGTCCAAATACCTTATAAAAATCATGGAAAACATTATCCCTTGATGATTGGAATGGAATATGATGATATTAACTCCACAGTAGTCAAATCCTTAAAGGCCCAGGATCCTGGATCTACTACTGGGAACTATATTACTCAATAAACCCTAAATGTTCTCCTCTCTTGGTAACCATCCTCCTATGGTCGTACAAAAGATTAAATATACATTACTATGTACCAATAAATATACTCAAAACATAAATAGAGTGACCTCGTATAAAAAAAATGATTGATTTCTACCACAGTTCAAACAAAAAAGACTCCTCATCAAGGAAATTATTAGGGGAAAAAAGGCCAATAAATTTTATAATGATCTCTCGGACTGATGTACTCTCTTAATTAAGGGAAATAAACTCGTACAATTTCATTACCATTGTGGCTAAAGATAGTGACTCCACTAAAAATCTTCTAGAAGTATACCCATGAAACAAGTTCCTCCTTTCACACCCCAAGATACATCTTTAGCTACTAAAATATGACCCCCCCTCTTCTAATTGGATACAAATTTTATCCATATTATTCCTCCATACAAATCAAACCAAAGGTACTATCAAGAACAAATAACTCTATCTTTAGATCAGAAAATATTCCCTCAAAATTCATCCTATCTTTTAACTAATATGAAAATATCGTCCTCTAACATTAATATTCATCCTCAAGTTGGTTGTCCCCCATATTTCTACTCAGTCCACTTGATGATCCTCACAAGAATAATCCAAACATAGATTAAATATATGAACCATAAAAAATATAACTAATGAAATCTAATTCATTGTAATATGAAATTTTATTTAAACATCATTTAATTCATTTTTTTAATATCACCTAATTAACATAAGAAACGAAGATTTTAATGAAGTGAATAACTCTCCTTGCTCTATAACTTATATGTGGAACAACCACTCATTGTTATTATGATGGCTAAAAATACTTTTCATCAGATTATGGGGGGCTCAAAAATCCAATGTCCTGGGATATCTTTCCATCACAATATTATTTTTGAAGATCAATTGAAACCTTTTCTATACCATACAATGAAATAATCGTAGTGCCAAACTCTCGAATATATAATATATTTCTAAAAAAATGCTTTTAATAACACTCTATGATAAACCCCACACTTCAAAGATACCCAACTGCATCCAACAATGACAGAATAAAGATAATGACCCATGAATCCTTCCTTAAGTAGTCCTTGGGTTAGATACTAGCAATGAAGGTATGAAATCACAAATATAGAAGACATTACCATAAAGAGTTATAGTAGTACCAGAATATTGGATATCATCCACAAAAAAAACATGATATAATATAAAATAATGGAAACCTAAACCATCCCACAATGAATGTTTATAGTGAAAAATTACATGAAATATCCAAATAGATACCCCAAATGATTTTCTTTCAAAATGAATCAGTAATAGATCCAATATCTATCATAGATATACCAAATATTCTACTAGAATCCTAAAAAATGTGTATAATATTGGGTTAACCAAAAAATGTATACTTAGTAGTATAATACCAAAGGTTTTTCATACACATGGGAAAATTTAATAATATTCCCTTTTGAAAAAATAATAGAACCATCATCCACCAAAACAAATTGACTAAAAAATCTATTCATCTCCAAGGTATAATCAATAAATGACACATCAAATTATAATAACATAATTAAAATACTATAAAAAATGTTGTCCGTAATATATTTCCCATTGTTTTCACACTCTCACATACAATTATAATACATCCCAGAGCTACTATATCTTTTATATAGTGAACCTATTCAATGAAACTTTGGAGATTTCATGACACAAAAAAACCTATAAGAAGTTATTAATCAAAAACATATCATCATAAAAAAAATTATATGTATCTTATAAAGTAAGGAATCATGAACATGAATGATATAAAACTATATAACTTCTATTATGAGGTATAACCCCAATATAAGATACCTTATTGATCTCAGCAAATCATCTATAAGTGAAATATGTGTTCAATACATCATTGATCATTCATACTAACATCCTGGATAGAGAGAAAAGAGAAGAGGGGGTATCCAACCATAAATCCAAACAAAAATTGTTATTCTTAAACTTCCCCACAAAATATTTTTGTTTTATCACATAGTGATCGATTCTGGTACGATACTTATTGAATTTTTTTTAAAATACAATATATATTAAGGAAACACAAAATCCCAGCCCATGGGTTCTCAAAAAGAGCATTGTCATGTCTCCCAAAACCTCCACGTAGACTAAATAACACCATCATATTTTCTTCTACCTATTATAAATATCACTATATGAAAAATCAAAAAACGTTGTCCATATTCCAGATCCCTATTCAAGTCAATACGGTTCTAGAATTACAAATTACCAACTAAATTCATTTATCAATCTCATTCATTTTATTTTTTATCAATAACTTATCTAACCATGGTTCCCTTTTTAGTTCTAGAATTAATTATCCCATCAGACCCATACTATCATAATTTCATGATTAGCATTTTATTCCATCATTATTGAGAAACTAGAACAACATAACAGAGATTAACCAGTGTTTTCTTCACAACTTTTAGAATCTTGATTATTCCAACACAAACCTGAACCACATTTAAACTCAACTGCAAGATACCACAATCACACATCACAAAAGCTTCCCAAAATAAGCACCAAATATCAGAACCGCACCTATTATGGTTCTATATATAAATAAACCATAAAACAACACAATCAACCAAGTACACAACTATTCCACAACATATTCACCAAAATTACAATTAAAATATATTATTCCATACTAATCTAGGGGATTCCATTATATTTAATTAAATATCTTCAAGGGAATTCTGTAAAAAAATGGGTTTCCATTTGAAAATAATGGACATGATGGATTTATGTTCTTATCTATTTTCATGTACATTGATTTTAAGAAAAAAATATAAACAAGTTTAAAAATTTTAATAATAAAACAATAATAACCACACAAAAATCTCCATGTTGAGAAATAAACAAGTATAATTATCACGTGGATAAGAAAAATATAAAAATAAATAATATTCATATGATTTATCCATATATCATACAATTTCAATAAGACTATTTTATTATATTCATTAAATTAGTACATACTATATATGTATAGTAAATAAAAGTAGTCCGCTCAACACTTTTATAAATGATGGGAGAAATATAAAAATATACTTTTTTGATTGATTTTTTTTTGAAAAATTAACATGAAAAAGGATCCACCACCACTGATCACAATTGAATAACTAGAAGACTCATTTTACACCCCAAAACAACATTAAAACCGACCCAAAATAGAGGAGAAATAATCCACAATGAACTTTTAGATAGAAGAGATAAAGATGGGATGATGGAACTAGAAGAGGGAGAGATAACTCTATCCATTAAAGAAAAAATAAATGATCCAAATTAACTAAAGGGATTGAAATTCCAGGAGAGTAAATTAGTGATGGGAAATATGAGATGGGGTAAGCCAAAATATGGGGGATAGTTTGGAAATAGGGAAAGGGGGTATATAACATCCTACTTATAATAAAATCATGATGTATCAACCATATCATAGTGAAAGACATAAATTCCATTGGTGTGTATGGTATATATATGACCTGAAGTGTTTTTTTGATAACCACATTTCACAGACATTTTTTAAATTAGATTTTACTACCCCAATGACCTATAACATGGATTTTTTAAGTCATTATGTTTTTTCCTCTTCTCATGCACCCTAGAGCAGCACACTAGTGTCATTCATATAAATATTTTTCTATTAACACACCCAAAGATATGGAATAGTGAAATTATTCTTCTTATTTAATGATAATACTACATTAGTGTTACATCCCTGGAACCACACCCTCCACTTACCATTTCCACTTTTTTGTGACACACATGCATACCAAACATAGAAAACTGTATCCTTGATATCTCTCCATGCTAATATATAAGTTTCATATCCATATTACTGGCCATAAACAATAGATCTATCCACCAACTCACTGACAAAATCCATGTAATTCTTATTATGCCTCGGAATATCATAATGGAAGGTCCCAGAATATCCAGACCATTTTGTTACATGTTTTTCCCTAAAAACATCACAAGGATAAACATAATATGAAATTTAATTTATAAATATGATATTTATGAAATAATTTAGATTCTAAAATGCTAAAAAAATATTACTCATTTCACCATTATATGGAAATTGAAATCATTATCAATGTGTACATGTAGACATTCACCACTATGGAATGAATAAAATCTATTTTTCTTTTAATGAACAATTCACGTGAATAGTCATGTGAATAGCTCTAATGGATAAATATTATTTCCATGAAATAATTATTGTTATGGAAAGATAAATCTGAGAACTAATAAATAATGTTAACAATAAACAAAAATAGTAAATTTTACCATATGAAATATAATTCTATGACAAAAATGAGTTCAATATACAATAAAATTACATATTATTGTTTTCAAACATCTTATAGCTCCTTATAATCTTGATATAAAAAAATATTAAACCATAAATATGATCATTATTCGTCAAGTATAATAATATTAAAACTAATACATCTTATAATAATTCATTAAAACATGGAAGGTTAATGTTTTGGTGTTTTTACTCAACTTCTGGTACAATAATATAAATTTATTAGATGCATGACTACTGGAAGAAACTTTAATGAAAAAATATCATATAAATGCGTAAATAATAATTTTCTTTCTTATATATGTTTTTTATCAATATATAATTAATTTATTTATAAGAAACACATTGATCATCAAGAATCATTTTGAGATTATTGATATTGATTTCATTTTCAATGATAATTAAAATACAGTAGTTAAAGGAAATTAAAAAATCAAAAATTATTAGAACTCATAAAAAATGTAACTTTAATAACCTATAAATTATATAATTTCTAACTAGAAAAATATAGACTACAATATTATGAAACAACAGTAAATGATCCAATATAGAAAACATAGTGTTTAAAATAGGAGTAATTAAAATAGAGAATTAATTTTTATGTATATTATAAATGAAAAGAAATATGGTTAAGGATAAGAATTATTTTATTAGTATTACTATGTTTTGTATACAACTTTTTATGGTTCTTTAATCGAATTACTCACAAGAGGTAGCCATTTTCTTCTTAAAATCATTCGTCTGAGATATGATTAGTGTTATTCAAAAAAATTCTTCATTGTAGTCTTTATTGAAACCATGTGAATAATTGAAGAATGTATGTTTTCTTTATAATCAATGTATAATAAATAAAATATATGTTGATTCCTTAAATTAGTATTTTATAGTTATTAGGTAATGTGATATCATTGTTGGTAATGAATCCATGTAGATTTATATGTATCACGAGGTACTAGGATGACTTATAGTAAAGATTATATGGTTCATTAGATTGAATGATGGAAGAGTTAAGTTCTGTATATAATGGAATATTAATTATGATGATTGGTGAGTTCTTCTTCAATGCCAAAGTCTATTTTCAATTATGTAACCATATTTATGAAAAATAGAAAGGAATAATTACATAGGGCCATATAAAAAATATTTCTCATGAATAATGTAGAGAATTAATTTTAAAAATTCATTGAATTTTTAATCGAGAATATCGGAAGAATAATTTTGATTTGGAATAAAATATTTCAATGGATGTTATTTAAATATATATTTTCTAGTTTCCTTATATAATTTTTTTAAGCCCATGGTCATCAATGAACCCACCACAATAAAATATAGGACCTGGGGTCAACCACTTTATAGGAAGGTTAACCTATCTATCCTAGGGAGGGAGGTAAGATTGTAAGGATTCAATGTTCAAACAAAGATTTCACAAGATCATAGTTGATTCATAGAACCCACTAGTATGTTCTCCAGTTGTATTCATGGTAACAATTATACACATACCCCATGTGAAGTGTTATGGTATATCTATATTTTTACATTGATGTTGGATTTGGGTGTTAGTGGAGTAGGTATTGTTATGAAGAGAATATTGACTAGGTTTAAAAGAAACGGGGGACATGTGATACGAATGTCACTTTCACAAGTTGAAAAATATATTCATGTAATATAGACAATGCAAAAAATATACCACATCCTTCTAATTGATCCAAAGATTCAAATATTCCATAACCTTATTCTTTTCCATTTAACCTTTGAATCATTTTTTTCGCATGATCTTAAGACCATAAAAAATGACACTATGCTAATTTCCAGTGATTATTCTAAGATAATGAGTCCTACTAGGTCTATTTGAGGCCATTAATATAATTATTTTATTTCAGGAATTAAATTATAAAAATATTATGTTATTACTGAGGTTGATTCAATGTTTCAATGAATATTTCTACTAAATTATCATTGGAAAAATATTCATCAACATGATGACATGTCAATAGTCACCATGAATCCTCGTAAAGTACAACATACACATGAATTTTCTCTTATATACAACCAACATCATTTGGACACTATAATATTTCATTTTTAGTTTCCTCTATAGTGATTCATAAAGAATTAAATCCATGAGAGAATGATATGTGAAAAAATATAATTTTAATAATAATTGATATATTTAGTTCACTGAAAGTTATTGATTAACCATGTAATCTAGAGGAATGATGGGGGTAATTCCAGTTACAAATATAGAAAAAGATATAAGAGTTTATTTTTCTCAAATGTTCACTATTTTCAATGAGATATCTTATTTATAAAATAATAAACATTCAAGTGAACCTTGTTTTGTGGAGATAAAAACTCTAAACTACCAAAGTATCATGTAAAGAGAAAAAATCATTTATTTATTATTAACAAAAAAGATATCCAGTGAAGTAATTATTCTTTTATGATGTCATAGATTATTATATAATATTTTATTTCATGATCCAATCATGTAAAAGAGAAGGATCTTAAAAACCCTACATGGTCACATGAATGAGGAAGAAGAGATTTAAAAAGTCCTTACAGAAAGAAAATTGAGGCACTAAAAAAAATTATTTAATGATTAACTCTTAATATGTTGTGAATCCCAGTTATTTTTTGATGAAAATTAACATTGAGGTGAAGAAGAATTATGTTGAGTTAATACACATATTTTTTTATATTTAAATAACAGGATTTTAATTCTTGAAAATTCATTTACATGTGTAAGAACATGCATATGTTCTTTATTTCCGTTGAATTTAATGAAGAAAATACATGTTCTATTTTCACATAATGAATTTGATATTAAAATAATTAATGTATAAATAATAGATAGACATGATATGAAAATAAAAAATGAAAATTTGTTATTCTTTCTAAGGTTTTTTCATAAAACACACATCATGATTTAGAATATTGAGTAAACCATTTTGATAATTGAAGAATAATTATTTATGTTCATTAAATATTTTTCTTTGGTATTATAATATTAATGATATTATATGAATCACTTGAGAATATTCTATTGAGGGAAAGACATCAAAAAAAGAAAGATTAATAGATTCATAATAATTTTAATGAGGATAATCTAATTACTCACTAATGATTAGAAATATTTGGGAAAATATCCATAATATACATAGAGGTGATGTGTTACATATCTCTGAATTCTATTAGCTAAGAATAAATAGGTCATGCATGATTTAATGTAAAGGATTTTGAAGACCAACATGAGTATTCCATGAAGAAATTTATTATATTGGAGTTCTAGATGATCATAGATGATAAATAATGCATGTGTGGTGGGGGGTATCACATTGAATAAGGGTGTGGTTGATCTATTATAGGATAAAGAAAGTTAAGAATATGTTGGTTGAGAATGAAGAATTATACCAATTCATAAAGAGGCTCAATTATGGATTGTCAAACCAGTCATGGATAAGATAAGATTTTGGGGATTCCATCCAACCATTGTAGAAGGGTTTTACTGTTTGCATGTAGAACTTGGATCACCAGGTGGATGCAATATTATGGTTTATAACTCGCTTTCTCCCAACCCAATGTTATTTATGATATGATTATAGTGGATATTCAATTTTGGGGACTCTACCCAACATGGAAATAATTAGGTATTTGTCCAATCCATATAAAGATTTTGTTTTGGGATCCTTCATATAATTCCTGTATATGGGGAGAGACAATGAGAAATCAATATTAAGATTAAATTCCTTAGCAAGTTTATTAGGAAGAATTAAAATAAAATAATTCTAAATATAAAATCACTAATTCACCTTCTCAATGTGGTCAATTTTGAAGGGAGCTAATAATTATTATCTGAGAATAGGGTCCCTATAAAGTATCATTATAGATTTATGAAGTGTGTATTTTAGGTTTTGAATGAGCTATATAAGGTTGATAAATAGTATACTACACCATCGGGTAAATATAGAGATATTTCGTTAAAAAATTAGACGATTAAGAAACAAATATAGTTAAGTATGTTATTGATTAATCATATTGTAATGTTAGTGATACCACTAACTGATGATAATAATATTGGTATATGATAAATTATTATTTATATTAAGATTATTATAATAAAGATCATTTATGATGTGGTAATGATTTATCACTTACTGAACTTCATTTTAAAATCAAATAAAATATAATGGGTGTTCCCAATGGTATTTTATATAGTATTATTAGGTGTATCAGGGGTATTAAAGATGATACATTTATGGTGAAAGGATAGTAAATCAATATGGAAGAAGGATTTAGAAATAAGCATGGCATAAACAACACTCTTCCAAAAATATTTTTAAAAAAGGATGAAGCAATCTATCTTTTCTGAGAATTAAATTATGAATTTTTAAAATAATTGACTTGTACTGATTTTGGGAAGTATTTCTATAATATTATTTTGTAGAATATTTCCATGAAGTTGAAAATCTATAATGTTTCCATGGTTGACAAGACACTCAACTAAAGGTTAAATCACACAAGATATTTAGTTTATAAATAATTTACTTGAATTAAATAAAACTAATGGTGAAAAAATAATGATGATGAAAAAGGATTGTTTTGATAGGTTGAGACTAGTTTAGGATTAATTAGTCTCCCTTACATGGAAGGGAACATTTTCAGAGGAGATATCAAAGAATCCAAATTTATTACATCTTAAAACCTCCCGTATTATGAAAAAAAGCTATGTTTCCACACATGTTTGTTGTGAGAGTAATGATTTCATTATTCACATTATATCATCATCTCATTAAATAGAAATATCTTCTAAGAGGAATGTATTCCAAAAAATAGAAACCCACTTATGTAAAAATGTCATATTAGTTTGAGGTATAATAACTATCCATATTTTTGGAATATATTTATGGTAAAAATATTGATAAACCTAGAAAATTGAGGGTGGATGGGAGAATATATATTAATATATTTTACAAATATATTTTCCAAAATAATAGTTGTTCTCCTAAAAATAAAAACATATACACCAAGGTAAATAAATAATTAATTTTCCAAAAGAATATAATAAGGATATTCAGGTATTATTTGTGTTGTTTTATGTATTATCAAAAGACATTGGAATATTATAATAACATAATAATTCATGAAAATAATAGAAGTCCATAAGAATAGTGGTGAAAAACTAAACCTCATTGGAACATGAACAAAACTGATAGATCATTTCCTATAATAATGGGTGAAAGAAAATTGTTATGGAACTATATTCCCCTAGAAAAAATAAGTATTATTATTAAGAAGTGATAAAAATAATATGTTTATCTATTATAAATATGAGTGTGGAAAATTATTATTTTTGTTTTTTTATTTTAATTTATAAGATTTTGGTAAAAATATCACTCTTTCTAATACAATGTTAAATTTTCGAGAAACATTTATTAATATAGGTTGAGTCAGATGGAAGAATTGATAATATATTATGAAAGAAAAAATTCAGCTAACATAAATCCACAAAATAGTCCAAAAATATTTGTTTTGAATTATACGATGAAGTTGGGGGTCTATTGAAATGTTAAGGTTATAAAGATTTTGAATTCACGATAAAATTATAGAGAGAGGTTCCAATAATATAAAATTGAAGAATAATCAGAAGAGAATAATATAAAATCCATGTACATATGCGATTAATGGAGAGACACCCAAAATGATGAAAATAAACATAACTTATGACTGATAATTTTTCTAGATAAACTAAAATAGGATAGAAATACAGAGGATCTTGCAAAACAAGCTGAATCTAATGGAAATAATGAGTTTTCAAAATGTGAGGTGAGATTTGACAAGGATTTTTACACATATAAAAAATTAAGATCCAGAATAATTAGGAGGAAAAATTATTCCACAAAATGAAGTATTTCAAGGTGAGAATGAATATAACGAATCATATGTTGCATAATATAGTATGATGAGTATAATGAATTATTCCCTCAATGAGATTGGAATAAAAGAATGTCCCATGATGAGATGAATATCTCAGCCTAAATGATATCAATAGTCCCTCTTTATTCCCAAATATATATATAATTTATTTTTCATGAAATTTCATGAAATAATGGTGATATATGAATCCCTTGAGGGGGATAATTGATGAGTTAAACCTGTTAAATCATCACTATACAGTGAAGGTGTAATTCATAATAAAACTATTGATATAGTGATGTTGAGGAATGTAAATCACTATATTATCTCTACTCAAAATGATTTGATAATTATTGTCAATGGGAAGTTTTTTGTGATATGAATGGGATATGCATTTTTTCACTTGATCATTTTGATGTTTTTGTTTATATATTTTCATGATTTAATTTATTCTAATTTATTTTCATTACAAATCCTAAAACATAAAATGTGATTTATCTTATTTTGATATCACATGTTTCATGATTTATAGAAAATATTGATTATACTTTTTACACTCTTTTTTAAAACTATGAGATTTCCCCGGAATAATATATTTGTCTAGCTAATGGTTTATAACTATAAAAAACATGTAATTTCATACTTCCCTCATAATAAGATATGAAATGAGGCTTTAACAGAATGAAGGATAAGAGGATACCCTCATTGAATGAGCTAAGGGATGAGGTAAGGAAATAACCATTTCACCAATACAATTATTATCAACAATGGTAATAAAAATATTGACTTTATAAAGTGAAGAATTATCAATAAAATATTTATAGGCTGACATTAAAGAGAAAATGAGAAAGCTTGAACAATTAATGTTAACTTTATTATTATCATATCATAATGCAACTAGATGATAAAGTGTTATTAACGATCTAATAATAATAATTTCACTAGGTTTTATTATTGATAATGAATTTACATATGTCAATAGCTAGTATGATGTAATTTAATTGCTTATGGAAAAGAATGATTATGGTCACTATATTGAATATTTGAAGAGAGATTCTAGAAAAATAAATTATAATAATTGTGATGATTAATGGGATGTTGAATAATTTCAACAACTTCTGTCAATGTTGAATCTTTTTTTAGAAAATTTTAAATAATAAGAATTAAAAAATGTCAGGATGTTTTGTTCAAGAATAATTTTGAGAAGTGGAATTATAGAAGCCATGAAAATATTTTATTGGAAGATAAATATTTGACTAATAATTATTAGTATTCATAAAATATGTTAATGTATATTTTGTTAGTATGTTTTTTATAGACCTTTTATAAAAAATGGGACATCCTTTTTCCATCCAAGGACCACCCTTAACCACATATGGGATCAAGGGTCAACGACATGGTAGGTAGTTCCACATGGCTATCCAGGTGTGGTAGGTAAGAGTAAGAGTATATATACAGCTTAAAAAGGGTCACATGGTCATGGTGGTTGCGTAGTCCACACATGGATGTGCGTGAGTGTAGTATAGGGGAAAAATGTGCTCAAACACCATGTGATGTGTCAAGGTGTATCCTAGTGCTAACCGAAATGCTGACATGATTTGTTAGTAGAGAGAGTATTATTATAAATTAGAGGTTGTCTGATATCAAATTAAATATGGGACATGAGATATATTGGTACTATTATAAAACTTAAAATATACATATATAAGATACTATGTCTGATAAATTATTCCCAACAAATGGTTGATCCAATGGTATTAACATTTTAAGGTCCTTCTTCTTCAACCTTAAATTGTTGAAAAAATATTTATTCATCAGATCATGACAATGGATAACTGAAATATGGAAATACCTAGTGGTCATTCAAAGAGAATAAGTCTCAAATAATCATTTAGAGGCTATTTTGAAATCATTTAATTTCAAGCATGTGATTATTTTAAGAATATATTGCAGATGATATTGATTTGATATTATAGAGAAGTGTTCCACAAATCTATTGAGAGAACAAACAATTATCATATAGTTCCATTAGAATAGTCAATGTTTAATCATTTGATGAACATTCTTTGAATTATGTTTCTTTCATGGACAACCAAAATCATATGAACTCTTTGACATTAGGTGATCACCTTTCCACCTCGGTGTTGTATAAAACAAAATCATATAAACCATGATTTTTATTATCTCCTATGTATTGATTATAGTAATATATTTTTATAATTAATGTAGTTTTCATTGACATAAAATATAAAAGATAGGTTTTTTGGATCAATTTACAATTACCAAATAAGAGGTTAGTTTTCCTTCTTCTTTCATTTGATATTTTGAGATAATGGTCTCATTTTATTAAAATCTTATATCTGTGGAAATAGTGATTAATTAAAAGGAGTAATACTCATATATAACATGGAGTAAAAATGTTTTATTTCCCCATGAAACAACATCATCTATCATTATATGGAACCAATGATTCATTGGTAGCGAAAAATTGATCAAGTCCATAGAGAAGATCCTTCTCTATTTGGGATGTAGTGAAAAGTAAAAAATTCTTCATGGAAGAGTATCATTGAAAGGGAGATATGAAATAGTAGTGTACCTAAAATAAAAAAACCAAAGATGATGATTTGATAAATATTACGGAATATATAAAATCTTATCATTTTATTTATGGGTTAAAATTGAGGCTTCAATGGTTTGTGGTCTCACATTAATTTTAATGATATTATCTCATAGTCTCATGTTTCCATTTGATAAAAAATATGTCTCTAGGATTAATCTATTCCTTGAAAATAATGATAAGAAAAGTTCATAAGAGAATTGTGGGAAGAATAATGCAACAAATAGGATGAAAGGTTGAATTTGATTTCTAACATGTGATAAGTATGTAGAGAAACAACATGGGTATTACAAAAATGTAACTTGAATTTGTTAATTGTTCTTATAAAAATAAGAAAAAAATTTATGATATTCAAGGAAATGAAGAAGAATCTTATGTTTAATTGTGTAATAAAAATTATAAGGGGTGTTATGGGAATTAGTTCCCCAAACATGTGGGGAATTTACCTTTAATTGGAAAAGGGAGTGGTGCCAATTTTATTAGATTAAAATAGATGAATTAAAAGTTCCTAATGATGTGGTAGTTGGTACATTGATTTTTGCCTCAATTATAGATATTGTTTTATTAGAACATCAGTATTAAGACTCATTTTTATATTCCCTTATTTTAAAAAACATCAAATATTTTACTAGAATCATATTGATGGAGTTATCAATTTACACACCAAAATGAAATCATATCGCAATAGTGATATGTTAGTCAATTCCATTTATTTGTTGCATAGATGTACCCATTTTTAAATTAAATATATTATTCAAATGGTTGAATTTTATATGATCCTTGGTATGTAATTTCATTCATAGTATATTGAAATAATTTATTACCCAGATAAATATATTTCAATTTTTTATGGTGAGGTGGAATCCGTTTTATTTAAAAGAGATACTTCATCATCTAAATCATGTCATGAACCTTCCCTAGTAGATCATCATAATGAAATTCATATAAGAGATAAATACCAAGAACTACATGTGGATATGGAATATATCATAATAATAAAGGATGTGCTTATGGTAGACAAGTGAATTCATGTTTTTCAAGAATAATTTCTATTTTTATCCACTTGAGTGTGAGGTTGAGTTCTTTATAAAACTAAATATTAATGAAAAAAAATATTAAAATTACTAATATAGTAGAACATATGGAAAATGTGGTGAAAAATAAATAAATTTAGGATTTATGTGATAAAATATTTATATTCCCAAATCTTTCACCATTGGGAGCCCATTTTATATACATGAAAGAGAATGATGTTTCTATGAGATTGTGGATAATTTATAGGGAGATTAATTTAAATATTATAAATAGTTTATATCCTTTAACACAAATATATTACTTATATAATGAAATTCATGGATTTTAATTACCTTTCATGATCTATTTTACTCTGGTTAGCATCTACTAATGGTGATGAATGATGAAATAAAGAAGATGGAATTTCAAATATTATATGCATGGTATGAGTTTATGGTAACTACAATTGGATAGATTCATTCACATTTTTTTATTTATTGATATGATTAATAAATTATACATGAATTATAATCACAAGTTAAGAGAAGTATTCAGTGTAGATATATTGATATTATAAAATAGATCTAAGAGAACATGTCTTCTGTAAATTATTCTATAGAACCTTATAAAAAAGAATTATTTGTTATACAAATTAAGTGTTATTATTTTCACAATAATGTTTCTTTTCATGTCCATATTTTCATCAGGTGTGGAATAATTTTATATCCTTAAAATAAATATGTGGTAAAATAATTCCCAACACTAATGAATATAATCGAAATCCCATGTTACCTGGTTTTAGTAAGTTTCAATCAGTAGTTTTTTCAAGATTACCCTTTATTGTACAATACATTAATCATGTTTACACAAAACTATTTTAAATTAACTAGGTTTAGGTAAGGGAAAAAATTAATTGAATAAATGGAGAGGAGACTGATTCATTCACATGTATCAATATTACCATCTAGTAAGGATGGACTTCTAATGTATACCTATTCATAAATTATAGGACATAGTAATTTTTATAATGTTGAATGATAGTTTGGTTTCCAGTGCATCAACTAAATTTATAATCCATGAAAATGTTAATCCAAATAGTAAACATGAGCTGGAATTCCTGATATTTGGTCTAAATACATGAAGAAACTACCTCTATGGTGAAATATTATATATATATATATACATACCACAAAACATTTATGTAAATATTAAATAAGAATGATCATAAAATGAGGCAAATAATATTGTTGGAAGAACTCAATAAATAATAATTCTCAATACACAAAAATATTATAATGGAAATCAACGAAGATGATGCATTGAGTAAAATAGACAACATAATTCTTAAAAATTATGAGGACATACAAGGAAATAATATATAGTGAACTAGAAATAATATATACAGATTTATGTTACAAAATGAAATGAATCATTAATTTTCTCACAAATTTATAAAACATCCTAACTAAGATAAATTTATATGTCCTTATACTCTTTTGAGGACATAAAAATAAATATTAATGTTATTAATTATATGAATTTTATTGAATTCATATTTATAGATCCATTTTTGATGTTTTTAATGATGTTATGTATTACATTAGAACCATAGTTGAAGAATAAATTGTTAGATTAAGTATACAGATCAAATTTAACTATATACCATAGTACAACTAAAATTTATAGGTATTTAATAGAAAATTTATAGTGGGATGGTATCAAGAATAAAATTACGGACTATGTATACAATTCAATGGTATTTGATTTCATAGAACAACCCATTTATTTAATAAAAATATTTTAATTATTTATTACAAAAATGTACACCTGATAGATGCCCAAAAATTTGTAAAGTACTGTGAATGTAGGAAATAGGTATATAACAAAACATCCTAATACATGGATACAAAAACATTATGGAAAACTTCATTAAATTGTTTTTAATATTTTATATGTATTGAAAATATGAGGGATAACCTTGGGACATAAATAAGTAAATTTTGAGTTAGAAATAATGATAAAGTAATACAAATAGCATGGAATTGGGTAAAGAAATTCATGGAAACTAAGAGGCATAACAATTTTATATAAGATGTGATAATAATAATAATAATAGAGATGCGATATAACACGATTTCAAAGAAATAAAGAAATTTTGAAACAACATGAAACATGAAATTATAAGAATAATCCAATTTTATCAACCAAGAAATCCTAACATAGTGTGAGTAGGGTAAAATCTTCTTCACCATATAAGGAATCTTATGATAATAAACATTAACAAAATTAGTGGTTCCCTATCTAGGTGCACCCATTACTAATCATATCATTTACATGAATAAGTGTTCTAAATAGATCATATAACATAAAAATGTGTATTAAAAATTGAAACCCCAAGATCAAGGATAATGGTTTAAAAAAGTTAAAACAACTAATCTATGAGTTATATGTATATCTAGTTGAATATTTTGGAGTTTAAATGGGGATTAATATTCAAAATTCAGTTTTTGGGAATGAAAAATCGCAATGAAATTTTTTCAGTAGACCCCTAGAACATAAATACTACCAAAATAGTATAGTGAGACACAATGAGGCTTATACTAATTTTAAATTCCAATTTAATATATAGGGGATGTAAATATAACATTTCCTAACATTAGGAATTGTAAATAAATGTAATACAATAATAAATTCCCCAAAATGGAATTGATGGGAGAGACGTCATATATACAGAGATTGTGGCTCAATTTTTTTTGGGAGAATCATGAGAGAATTAGGGAACAATATAAGGTCTATAGAGATTAATGTTAAGATTATAGCCATTTTTAATGTGTTTTAGTGAAAATAAATGGGATCTTTGGAGGTTTTATATTATAGAATAGGGGTAGTTCTATATTCTTTCATAATCAATGGTTATGGACTCCAAACAAAAAATTATTCATCCATAAAACCATTTCTGCAGTTTTCATATGGATTATTCCTAAAAGAGTTTTTTACATTATTTTATAAGTACAATAAATGGTGATGTATAATAAAGTCATTGTATTAATTAAATTACTTTATACCCTTTAAATACTATATTGGTTTTTTTGGATTCCTATAGGTTTTATACAAATAATAAAATAACATTAAAAATAAATTATTTTAATGGGAAAAATGGATTTTGTTCATGTATACCTTATATTGTATTAATCACATCACTTTTGGGTCATTATAAGGACCTAATTTATATATTATATTTTTAGAGTATTTACAATGTACCCTAAAATTTTAATATCTCAAAAAATTATGAAAAAATAATCATTTATTAATTTTGAAGTGATAAAAAAAATAATTATTGAAGAAAAATATTTCTATATAATGAATTACACTATTAAATGAAAATCATTTTTTTTATAAATACTAGTTTTTTTCAAAAATAATAGTTATATAAATGTTGATTTTTATTAATTTTTATAGTTATATTGTCAACTATACTTAAAAATAAAAATACATTTTTAAAATATAATTTATATTGAAAATTAATGAATTTCTCAAAAGTATTGTATGAATTCAAATTGATTATTACCCAAAAATACAATTCACTTTTTTTCATATTGAAATATAAAATTTATCAAACTAATTATTAAATCATTTTAAAATTAAAGTCAACGAGGAATAAATATAATCATAATTTTATAGAAAACAAAATGTACAAATTAATGATATTATTATCAATATAAATATACCTTTATTAAACCAATAAAGAACTTATGGTCAAGGTGTTTGATGATGAGATTTTCTTGGCATGGATCAGATAACATGGTTTGGGGCATGATCTTATTGATCCTTAACATATTCAATAAATTCTATCAATCATTATTTAGTTATAGAATATCCCAAACAGATTAATCAATGGAATATCCCTTTGAAATTATCACCCTTGGAATCTCTAAGAAATGGAATTTATAAGGTTTGATCATACTATTTGAGTATATCACATATATCATCTATGTCATTGGAATTTATCATAACCCAATATATATATATATACTAGTCATATAATAACTCTTCCATGGACCTATTATCAATAGTTTTGATTCATAACTATCTTTCAAATTGTATTGGATATATTATTCAAAAATAACAAAAGTGTTCTATGTGTTTTCTATAACATCATTAATTAATAATTAATATATTCATTCAGAGGGAAAGAATTTAATATATAGAAGTTTAGGTCCTTAAATTATTCATCCCTTTGGAAATTTCACTCTTGAGATTTTGAATTCATAGAGTAAAATAGATTGGGGTACTTATTTTTCCCCTCCACATTTAGTTTCAATGGTTCTCTACTAAACTGTTGGTACTTCCTGACCATATTGACTATGATTTTTTTCATGTTTCACAAATATTTTTTGTTAAGATATAATATTTTCAATTATTTATCCTCAAATGAAATATTATTCTTCAATGTTTCCACCTCTAGATTTAGTATATATGAGGGGTCTTGTGTGTAATTTCTCAAGGGGGATTCATGGAACACATCATGTATTTGATATAGGTTATGTTGGAGTACTATACGATGGGATAAAACTATGATGTAATCAAGGATCTAAAAGGGGAAGATCTATCATAGACTAATATTTACCTACTTTCCATACCACATGACATTATTCTATGGAGATATATGAAGGAAAAATTTATAACTAACCTCAAACTGTTAGTATATTCAATGATTTTATTGTAAATATTCTTTTAAACATTTCTTACATTTCATATGAATTTAAATAGTCTGAACCTTCACTTCCTTCTCTTAGATAAGATTTGGTCCCATCATCTTCCTTTATCATACTTCTCCCAACATGTCAGAGTCGGATACCTCTTCCCATTAAATCCACATAAGATGAAAATTGAATTATAAAAACCTATATTTATATGAGATCTCTCATATGGGATGGGGACGATATCAACATCCTATGAAATCTATTGGTCGTAATCTTAACATATCATCAAGATTTTGAATGTTTATTATTTTCAAAATTACCAGATGGGGGTAATAAGTAGTGTTAGAGATTAGTTCATTATTAAATAATTATTGAAGGATAATATGTTATATTGATCTAAACCTCATATGTTGATCATATACAATATATATTGATACTCAATAAAGATTTACCAATTCAAATATTTAAATCAAGTAGAGTTCGTCAATTGAGAAATCTTCCTTGAAGAAAATAAATTGTACGAATATGTTATAGTGACCAAGTGACACAAAAAAGGAGTTATTGGGTTTTTGTGTCCTATAGAGATTTATGATGAAATCAACAGATATGTTTCCCCATTAATATACTAGTATGTGCATAAGTTACATTATATATTGAGTATTTCATCATTCCACCTTCACTTTCCGGCATACCATGCATTGAGAAAAAATCTCCACAATCATACTCTTCATTTTCCCATTAGTAAATGTTTATTAAATATCCATACGGCCTAATTCTTCCTATATTAATAGAGAAGGTTGATATTTTCACATCATAAAACATTTCCCGCATTAGAAATAGATTTAATGGAGATCTTATCTAGGTTCCAATCCTTATAACTCAATTTTCATAAAATTTGAACTCTGGAATATTCCATACCTTCTGTTCTAGAAACATATAATAGTTAGGATCTTCTATAGTTCTCCGAAGAGTGTATTTTTTATAATTAAGCTTATGAATGAAGGATAAATATTATTTTATTAATCCTATATACATCCTTTTCTGGTGCAAGAATAATTTATACCATGAAATCCTCATCATTGATAGTGTTATGGGATGGAATCTACTCAGAGCATCAACAAATTTGTTTCATTCTTAGGATGTTAATAGATTAAAAACAATATTCCTTCATGATATTTAACAACATCTATTAGATAATATTGAAAAACAATTATGTGAAAATATACCTAAGTATTTTATGTTCCATATCGATATTACAATTATCTCCATTTATATAATGCTTCTAGATAATTAATGGCAAGATCATTATATCTAATTGGAGATCAAAAGTTGGGTAGTTCGAATTCTGGATCTTTTATTGGAATGTCTCATAGGATTAAAACATGATATTTTTCATTATTACCGATCCCATTCTAATTTATATAAGCAATTTTAAATCAAAAATCCTTCCACACTTGTTGGAAATGAATGCATAGGTCTAATGATTAATGTCTTATTATACTATTAAATAAATTTCCAAAATTTATCATTCCTAAAAAATTCTATTGATTTGTAGGTTTTATAGGTTATGTTGCTTTAAATTATGATATGTTTCTCTCAAATATGTGATAGTGCCTAGATAATCAAAGGAAACTATGGATTTATCTTACGTAGGTTATTCATGGGTACCCTTTAGTTTTATCTATTTCAAAATGATATATAGATATCCCATTTATAGGGAAGAAATACCCTATGAAGGTTAGTTTTACCAACCAAAACTGACATATATAATAATATTCATACATATTTTATTTCCACATGGACCTCAGTATAGTATTTAAATTGTCCTCATGTTCCTCTTTTATTTTGGAGTAGTTATGAACATCATATATAAATAATACCACAAATTTTTGGAGTTAATCTCTTTTGAAATTATTCCTCATGATCATGATTATTTCTATAGAGTTAATGAGTGTGAATGGAATCATTATGAACTCATATTTCCTTTACCTTATACAGAAAGAATCCTTAGTTATATCCTCCTTCTTCATATTTTATTAAAAATATCCCTATCAAAGATCTATCTATATTAAAAACTAGGGTCCACATAGCTAATTAAACAAAACATCAATTCATGGAAAAGGATATTTTTTATTTATCATGATGTTGTTGAGATTACAATATTCAATGAAGAGGTTCAATAACCCATAAATCTTGTTGATAAAGTGGAATTTTACACCCAGTAGAGATCATCTAGGGTGTACAAACACATTATCTAGATTATCTTATAGTTGTTTCATCTATTCCTCAAGTTCAATAACAACCATTCTCTATGATGTCTTGGTTATACTCAGATCTCCTTGCATAATATTGATTGAAAATTCAAACACTTGTCTTGGGTAAAGACAAGAAATTTCCCCAAAAAATAAATCAATGTATTACCCTATATTGGGAATGTCTTCCAGAATGATATTTTCAGTAGACTCAATAGTTTGGGTAGGTATTCTTTCTTGTATGTAAATAATACACATGTTAGATATTTTGGTACAAAAGAATATTTATCCTTCTCCCTGAACATGTATAAAAATATATGGTCATTTTTTGATATGGAGGGTGATTTCATTCTCTTATAAATTTATATTATATCTATATTAGGAAATCCAATCTAGGAATATAATTGAATCGAATTATAATAAATGAATTATGAAAAATTAATCTAAGAATTAAAATATTCATATGTGGATAGTATAAGAGTTATATACTTATGATACAATAAATCCCCCAATTTACTTTTTCACCAAAAATTCAACATCCATGATTTAAAGAAGTGTTTGAAAATATATAATAATATTTATAGATAATAAATAAAAAATCAAAACAATAACAAAAAATTACATATTATTCTATTTAATTAATAACTAGCATATCTATCACCATTTCATTTTCATGATCCACCTCAGTGGTTGTAATGGATTATGGTGACATTTATATCTTTAAATGTTTTTGGTGTAGATTTTATCTGAAAACCCTAGAAATAGGGATGATTTTATCATAGTTTCTAGGTCACATTTATTTGAATCATTGGGAAATAGAACAAGGTTTTATTGTTGAATTCCTCTCTTCCATCACATTTTTCTATTTCTCCAACCAGTAATCACTAGTTTGGTTCCATTCGTTTATGAACCTAAATCATTTCCTCCTCACCTTTATAAATTTTGGGGATTATTCTTCCCACACTTATGAAAAGTGGTATGTTTTAATTTTTAACAATGTTTGATTTCTCCATCACATCACAAAAATGAATCTCTTATTTCTGGTTTTTAATTCAATGAGTCTCTAGAGATTCACCAATCTCCATTTTTGACTTTGAGGGAACATCGTAAAATTTTGACATAACATTCAAAGAAATTAATCGGTAAGTATTTTCACAGATTATACAATAGTTAACCAATAAAGTAGTTTAATTTAAATTTCTAGTTAATTACATAGCCAAAGTCATATAAGGATGTTATTAGGAAGTTATCTATATATTTTCATGATAGATTTTTCATCTATTTTCTTGAGGTAAAGGATATACCTGTTTATTTTATACTGGAGAGTGAAATTAAAATATATTTCAATTTTTTGGAATTCCTCCAACACCATCATGATGATATCTTCCTCATTATTCTTATTATTTATCAATTTACACAAATGGTAATATATAACTTCCATATGATTAAAAACTAGTATAACATTTTATTTCTCTAAGAATTGATGGTTATAGATTATGAAATTAATTTATTTTATCCATTGTTTCATTATTATTGTATTATATTATCTAATGACCATTATAGGCCTTTATCACATAAAGGTATCAATTATATCCTTTTAATTTTAGTGGGATTTTATTGTTTCTATTCAATCGCATTCTAGTCAAAAGCATGAGTCATATGAGAATGTATGTTCATCAAGTTCATGATAATAACTCCCATTGGGTTGGGAAACTAGTTTGGGAAGATATAACATTTCCCCTCAAATTGGATGTTTGTCTGATTTCTCATATTTTAATACATTGAATAGAATAAAGGGAAATTTCACAATGATTATTCTAATAATATTGTAATCATAAATACGAAACCATTAAAATATAAGGAATAACTTATAAATGACATATATTTCATATTATTTGAATTTATTGGCATAAATATATGATATTAATGATTTATTTAATTACAGAAACACTTATGGGAACATTTTTTCACTAAATAATGGGTGATAATTATATTTTAAATTTACAAAACAATATCCCCCTCGAGTGTAAAACTAGTCATATAGTAAGGAAGATTTTTATTCACAAATCCTAATCGAGTCGAGCACAATACGGTGTTTTCATGGCTGTTACCCCCAGGTACATCTGTTCCGGAGGCAAATACATTTTTAAAATACAAACTTGGATTAGTAAGATTATAACAAACATAAAATATACATAAAAATAGTTTATTTAATGATATATAAGTTCAGTCTTATCCTTATGTATTTTATAATATTTTTATAATCATAATACCAAGAATTACTATACCTTGATCTAATACAAAATATGAAAAACCTAATTTTTAATACAATTTAAATAATTAATTTTAACATAAATGTACATGTGAAATAATCCCAAAAGACCATGAAGTATAGTGTATTTTGAAATTAGATACATAAGATAACAACCTAATACATAGACACACAAATATTATTTGTAACATCCTTAATAAGATTCAATAAAACCAAAGCTTTTAAAATTGCAGTGGATAACCTAGGGAAATACAGAATAAAGTTGTGAGATATATCTTCCATTAATAAAATGATAAAATAATAGAGTAGGTTGATGAAATAAATTTTATCGAAGAGGGATACAAATATAACTGAATAGGCGAAAATCAAAATCATGAGAAATTAGACATGATATAACATGATAGAAAAATAGAAACAGGGAATTGTGGTAACATATTAACAATTATATCATAAGAATAATTCAAGTTTATCTACCATGATATTATAGAATATTGTTATTATAATAAATCACATACCCATTTTAATAATTTTCATCAGATTAAAACAATACCTAAATCATTGGAGTTATATCTTAGTGCACCTATTTATAATCATATCATGTATACCCATAAGTGTGCAACATGGAACATATGAAATAATATATTTTTTTTCAAAAATTAAAACACCATTATCAAGTAATATGGTTTAAATAAATGGAATCCAAAAATACATGAAGGATTTTTATATATAGCTGAATACCATTGAGTAAAAATGGGGGTGGATTTTCACAACACTATCATTTGTCAAGATAAATATTAGTTAACATATGTTGGTATAACAATAATACTTAATGGTTCATAAAATGGATTAATGAGAGGGAAATACGTATCTTATCATTTTAAAATCATGACTAATGTTTGAGGTAAGTGTATAAATAAAATCCAAATAATAAGAATTTAAAATCAAACTCAAAAAAGAAATATCTTGAATTGAAAAGAAGAAATAAAGGTTCCTTAACCTAAGAGGGTGTTTCTAAAAGCATGCGAGGATCTTATTGATATCTAGGGGGAAGCATGGGAGGTATGTGAAGAGGAATTGGATGATTAAGGTCATATTAAAATTTTTTGGAGTGAAGAGAAATGGGATTTTGGGTGGTTCTAAATAGGAAATGATAGGGGAGATGATTATTAGATCCTAAACACAGGTCTTGGAATTTTTATAATAATATAATCCAATCCCCAAACATTAAAACTGTTTTATACCTTGGTTTCTAGAAATGGATTTCATAATATTATAAATATAAGAACTAAACTCATTAAAATATTACCCTTAGTGTGTGGAAGTGAGTAATTGCCTTAATGAAATAATTTTAAAAACATACAAAATATATAGGATTTGGAGGATTAATAAAATCTTTTAAAAAATATATCACATAACCTCAAAACACATTATGTTAAATTGGACACATTTATTTAGTCATGGATACCATATATGGTATATATTACATCAATTTTTGGTCATTATGATTTCATAATACATATCATATATTATACAATATTTAATGTTTCTTAGAAAATTTTGAAAAATTCATATATCAATAATTTTGACATGATGACTCAAAAACATATTATTTATTTTATCCAAATAAATCACCAAATATATGAAATTAGATTTTTAAATAAAAATACATCTTTATTTACAAATAACAGTTTTTTTAATAATAGTTATTTGAAATTTATAATTTTTCTGATTACCTAAAATTATATTCTCAAATATAATTATTAAAAAATAATTAATTATTTGAAATATGTTTCTAAAAAAATTCATGAATTATTCAAAGGGAATTTCTTATTTGAAATTTCTTATCTACCAAAATTATAAGTTGGTTTTTGTTATATTGATGTTGAATTTTTATTCAAAATCATTTTTGAATAATTTTTATAGTAAAATAAATATGGAAAAAATATAATCATAATTTAATATAAAATGATATATAAATATTCACATTATTTGGGTTTATATATAGAGAATATTATTATAGTAGATAAATCCCTATTGGTAAGGTGTGCGATGATGAGATTTAATTGGGGTTTTTTTGGAGAACCGGGTTTGAGCTATGATATCTATGAGGTGAAACAACATCAAGAGGTTATGTTCATATAAAACGACAATCCCTAAAAGGATTAACTCCCCTTTAAATAAAGAAATCCATGAAGTGAGGCATAAATTTCTAACCGATCCTTTATCATTAAACATTATTAATGTTCACCTTTTCATACGCAAATTCTATTACACAATATTCAATTTATAACATAATATCATATACTGGTATTATATTATAATTATTATGTGAGCATTAACCACCTTTTTAATTTTTTTTACAAAAATGAAACCATGATTCATGTGTTTTAAAGAGTTATACCTCATTGAAGGATCACATTTAATTTTATATCACCACCTTACATGAATGATTGTAATAGGTAATTTTAAATTTATGCATGGTATTTATGAGTTTTTTTAAATTATTAAATAATAAACCACATTATTACTTTTCGTGAATCTATGGAAAATGAAATCATCATCCTTTTGTATGTATGGGGAACCTCTTCCAGGGAATGATCAATTTTAGTTTTTCATTTCATCATAGATATATAGAAATATACATGATAATAAGTTTAATAAATAAATATGATATTTTTAGAATTATTTTTTTAACCTAAATATAAATTCGACGACTTATTATTAGTATGATCTATAAAAACCCATGGTAAAATCGACCCCTAAAAAGTGCATTGTATAAAAAAATAATTTCTTTGTTCTATAAAATAATATCTTATATGTTACATTGTTATTTTAATTCCTTAAAATTATGATATATCACACTAATTAACACTGGAAAATCCCATTCTTATTTTATTATATATATATTTCAACTAAACCACCTTATAATCACTCATTATGTTTTTTTTTCATGTATAGTTTGGTTTAACAACCTAATTGAACAATACTATTACATTATGTCATTAATTAATATTGGGACATAATTATTTTAATAATATGATATAGATGTGTATGTAAATATTTTTTTAGTCCTAGAGATTGTATATCAAAATTAAACAAATTTATTCTGAAAAAAACATCACTCACTATGAATCTTCAAGTGATGCTTGTTATCATATAAATTATAAATAATAAGAAATAAAATACTCAATAAATGGTATTTTAACATTCCAAAATATTTTAAATAATCCCAAAAATTAATTTTAATAATGTAGTAAATACTTACATAGTAAGAAGAATAAATATAGACCACATTATTTCAAAACGAGTACAAAAATCAAAACTATAGACACCCAATATAGAAATGAGGAGGAATTTTAATAGAGAGTTATGATTTTTGAAACTTATAATTGAAAATGGTAATTTTTAAGGTCATAAAGTGATTCAATTGTATACTTCTTTGATTTGGATGTTTAATGAATGTATGTTCATGGAAGTTTGGATTAGAGGTAAGAGCTTTCCATATCAAAGTCCAGTATTTTATAAATGTTTTCCATTATGCACCTAATTTTGTTTATCTAGTGTATATATATTAAATTTGAGGTGTTATATTATTGAAATAATATTTTTAATGGCATTATAATATCAATTTTATAACCTCTATTTCATGGTATTTAATTTAATTTCCACCAAATTAAAAAGTTGGGCTTTCTATCGAAATTTTCATTATTTATGACTCTTGATATATTTACCACCTATTTTATTTTATGTAGTCAATACATTTCCATGTATGAAAGTTTACAATATTCTTATTTAATTTTAATGGAATTAAAATACAATTCTTTTAGCCCATAGTATATTATTATTATTTACATGTTTCTAGAAACATTGCAAAACTCAATATTTTCCATGGTGAAAACTATCTTATGTTTTAGTTTTGTATGTTTTTTTAGTATCTTAGAAAATATATCTCTAATATGATATTGAAAACAAAAACATTCTATTGAACAAATTTACCTATTCAGGATCACCCCTAATGGTTGGTTGATCATTGAATCTTTCGTCACTCGGATGAATGATGGGTGAGCCTAAAACTGAACACATAGATATAAAATCCTAAGGGATTGTATATTTAATGTTCACACAATCTTAATAAACAATGATAAAGTATTTTTTCAACCATTTCCATGGTATACAAAAAATAAAATTTTTTAAATTAAATTAATATCTTCCATTGATAATGCAACCCATGGAATTTTCAATGACCACTATATTTAATTGATAAGGGGAATTCATATTACTTAGATGATACACCAATGATTTAATATTTATTAAAGAATAAATTACACAGCATGCATGTTATTCCATTCAATGTGGATGTTTTAATTTTCCAAAATTATTCATTTTATGGATATAAAGGATTTAATTCATCTAGAGGTTCTTTGGGGAATGAAATAAAATATTTTTTCTAAACATAATTGATAATGAATTGGACATAATCCGATGACTATTGGGGTTTAGTATTATATATCACCTATATTTATTAGAAAATTTCATGAAACAAAAAATAATGGGTTTTGGTGTATAAAATTAACCATATCAGTATTGCGTCTTTGAAAAATTCATAGAATAATATTTATGATGTTGATCATTAATCCTTCCATTAGTATGAGATCAGTTATTTTTTATTCATATTTTAGTTTACATTCATGGACATAGAATTCCCTTTTTTTCAGTTCATTATAGATTCTTGTTGCATATTTTTTCACAACTTTTCACTTATTCATTATTTTTGTTATAATATCTTCCATTATAAGATATACTTTATATGGAATCTGAGATCTCAATTTATTTTCCATTTCCATATAATACCTATTGGATATCTATGTGTAATTTTCAAGTATATGATGAAAAGTATAATAGTTCTCATGTAATGTGTTTACAATGCATCTTATTTTATAAATATAATATATATATATATACCCTTTCAACCCAAAATGATAATATCTAAGATCAAACATATTATCTTTTATTCTATATAAATAATGTAATAAAACAAAAGGCTCTAGGTGTATGATGTATTTTTTGTATCATTCATAGATTTTATAAATTGGGATAAATGGGTTTTAATAGTTTTATATTTACTATCATTTAATTATCCATTTTAAAAATGAATTGGTTTTTTATAAATTCTATACTAGATATTTTCAAATGATTTTATAATTTTATAGAGTGTTTATAATTGTTTGGAAATTTTTATTGGGTTGTCTTCCAGTAGATAAGGGTTTGGCTTTTAATTTATTTTTAAAAGTGGATGTTATTTATTTTAATAAGGATATATTATTTTTAAATAGTATTCTAGATGAAGTGTTAGTTTTTACATTTAAAAATAATTAAAAATTAAAATATTTTTTTTATCGAATTTTGAAAACATCGGGATAGGAGATGGCTTCCCAAGAAATTTTCAATGGTATATTTTAAATCTTATAATGTATGTTGTATAAATATGTTTGTTACACTCTCTAGTTTTACTTGTGTGTTTCTTGGACATATAATTATCCATTCATGGACACTATATATTATTTATGATTTTATCATGTGGGAGGGCTGTTTTATATTGGAAATGTTTACATTAGATGGGATTTAATATTTATGATTTATTGCTTTATGTGATACTAACAACTTTATTATTACCCACCACTTTTTGATTATATAAACAGGCAAACATATGAACTAAGAGAGTGTACATTATTTATAATAGTTTAGTTATATCACACACTTGTAATTGTCTCATAATAAATCATTTTGTAAGGGCTAGTGGTGTGTCCATTAAATGTAATGTGTGGAAAGGATGGGTGGATTGTGTTGTGTTGGTTAAAACATAGAATATATGTATGTCCCATTATATATATCAACCAAGACCATATCCAATTAATCTATTGTGAGCTACCATGATCATTATTCATTTTTTTACTCATTTTAGGGGATTCATTCTATTTTTTAAGTGTATGCCTGATGTTCCTTTGTGATAAATTTTTTTAACAAAGTTTTTTGTATTTTTTGACTACTATCATATTTATAAGAAATTTTTTCTTATCTTGTAAGAAATAATTTGATTAATTATATTGAACTAAATTACTCAAGATATATGTTTCTTAATGAAGACATCTTTTTGTTTCTAGAGTGTTTTGAAAGAGGGTGTTGATGAAGATTTAGAAGTTAGAAGTTAGAAGGTTTTTCAAACTTTCTAAACCAAATCAAATGATGATTTATTGATCAAGAATATCTCACAAAACAATTATTCTGTAAATATGTTGGGGATGTTTTAAGAAATAAAAATCAATCAAAAGAACTAAAAAATCAGATCTAATTTTTTCCCGAAAAAATCAGAACCAAAATTCTACAAAAATTAGAACCAACATTATATAGAAATTTGTACTAGCTTTCTAGAAAAACCGTTACTAGAATTCTGCACAAATTGTACCCATGTTTTTTGAGAAAAGAAAATCTATTATCTAAGAAAATAAGAATATATTTATTGAGAAAAATCGGAACCACTATTGGGAAAAATCGGAACTAGTTTTTAAGGAAAAATTAGAACCAACATTCTTTGAAAATTAAAGTTAGTTTTCTGAGAAAATTTGATCCATTTTTTTAAGAAAATCAGAGCCAGTTTTCTGTGAAAAAATGGAACTAAGATTTTGAGAATAATCAGAAACTGTTTTATGAACTAAATCAGAACCAAGATTATTTAAATTTTATATCCATCATTCTACAAAAATAGGAACTAGCATTTTGTAGAAATTGGAACAATCATTCTATAGAAATAGGAACAAACATTTTACAGAAATCAGAACAAACTTTATACGAAAACAATAAAAAATGATCCAGCATTATCATCCTGATAATGATATAAAAATTTTATGAAGAAAAACTTGAATTTATATTTTTTCATTACTCTCAAAAAAATTTATGGAGGTTTGAATAAGTTAATGATTGAAGATTAAATGTATGATATTTGTAGAGTTTTTGAGATTTAATGAAGTGGGAAAGATTTCCAGTTTCCTGCCTTTGGTTTTCATGTTTCTTATAAATACATGCTCATATCATTCATTCATATCCAAAAAATAAATATGCTCAAAATGTGGAGAACTGGAGATTTTTAAGTGAAAAGTTCCCACTTGATTAAAGAATATTTTTATTGAGTTTTCAATCAGAGAGAAATAAAAATTACTATTATAATAAAATCAAAATCACTATTTTGAGAAAAACAGAATCAGTATTCTGAGAAAATCAGAACCACCGTTCTGAGAAAAGTGGATCCACTATTCTATGAAAATCAGAACCAATTTATTTGAGAAAATAAAATCTAGCATTCTACAAAAATGTATCAAACCTTCAGATTGTGGAGAATTTTTAACAAAGTATTTATTATTTTATGCCAAATTGTTTTATAAAAAATCATTTTAAACTGATTGGAGTCAGTATAATCACTCTTATCAGGATATAAAATGTTTTTAAAAGGAGTTGTCTCATGTTTTATTCACTTCTTAATAATAATTATTTTCCATAGACCCACAAGAGTGGCTATAATAAGTACAAAGGATAACACACTGAGACCGAACTTTATAAATCTTTTTTGATTTTCTTACTTTCCTAAATTTTCATGCATGATTATTAACTAATTTTTTATAAGGATACACTATTGGAAATATAATATTTCCCAATGGTTCACAACCATTGGGAAATCCCCTCTAACCGTTGGTATATGATATACCAACGGTTCTGATAACCGTGGGGAAGTAAGCCTTTGGGAAAAGGATTTCCCAATGGTTTACTGGAAACCGTTGGCATAGGCTCACAAAAGCCACCCTATCCCAACAGTTTGGGAGAACCTTTGGGAAATATAAGTTTTGGGATAGTTTTCCCAACGGTTCTCCCCAAACCGTTGGGATATCCATGGGATAAACTCTTTCCCAACGGTTTATAACCGTTGGGAAAAGAGATATTTACCAATGGTTCAATGAACCGTTGGTAAAAACTTCTTTAGGATTATATGCCAACGATTTTAAACCGTTGCCATATCCTATGCTGCAAATTGCAGCAGCCTGCAATTTGCAGCAGCCTGCAATTTGCACAGCCCCTGTCCATCAGGCCCCTCTCCATCAGGCCTCATTTTGACCTCATTTTCAATCCAATTATTGTACCTACAATAAAATAAAACATACATATACAATTACGAACAAATTCATACACATTTAACATATAATGGATCCTGAAACTATACACATCCATAATTAAATTAGAATTCATAACATAATTATAAACATACATAATTCATATAGAATTCAATTTAAAATTTAGATGACAATTATATGTGGAATCCGAAATTCAATTCATAATTTGATCGGTTTTTTCTATACCATATATTTTTACCTCAAATGATGTCCATTTTAAACAAAATAAATACACCTGAAATGATACCGGCCACACCGCACCTCAGATTGAGGCGGGGATGACTTGTACACGTCACATTTGACCCATGGATCGTTGTGCTAAAGTATTGACACAATCCGAATGCGTTTGGTCAGTTTTCCGTATGCCAGTTGATGTTTTTCACTTAAAATGACGTCCTTTTGAAACAAAAGACGGACACTATGAGTGGTTCTGACCACACCGCGTCTCCAATTGAGGCGGGGTTGATTCGTACACGTCACATATGACCCATGGATCGTTCTCCTAATGTTTAAATGTAAACCGAATGCATTTGGTTGGTTTTCCGTATGTACTTAATATGTTGTCCATTTTAAACAAAAGAGTGACACTTAGACTAATCCTGACCACACCGCAACTCATATTCATCCCGGGTTGGCTCGTACATGTCACATATGACCCATGGATCGTTGTGATAAATTATCAAAAGATTCTGAATGCGTTTGGTCGGTTTTGCGTATGCCAGTTGTTCTTTTCATTTATAATCATGTCCATTTTAAACAAAAGAGACAGAGTTAGAGTGGTGTAGGCCACACCGCGTCTCGGATTAAGAAAGGGTTGACTTGTACACGTCACATATGACTCATTGATCGTTGTCCTAAAGTATCGATAGAATCTGAATGCGTTTGGTCGTTCTTCCGTATGTCAGTTGATGCCTTTCACTTAAAATGACGTCCTTTTGAAACAAAAGACGGACAATTTGAGTGGTGTCAGCCGCACCACATGTCGGATTGAGGCGGGGATGATTCGTACACGTCACATATGACCCATGGATCGTTCTCCTAAAGTTTCAACGGAAACCGAATCCGTTTGGTCGTTTTTCCGTATGTACTTAAAATGGTGTCCATTTTAAACAAAAGAGAGACACTTAGACTTATCCTGGCCACACCGCGACTCAGATTCATCCCGGGTTGGCTCGTACACGTCACATATGACCCATGGATTGTTGGGATAAATTATCAACAGATTCGGAATGCGTTTGGTCGGTTTGCCGTATGTCAGTTGATGCTTTTCACTTAAAATGACGTCCTTTTGAAACAAAAGACGGACACTTTGAGTGGTGCCGGCCACACCACGTCTCCGGATTGAGCTAAAACCACCGTGAAACATTCTAATTATTATTCATGACGTGTATGCGCAGACGGCACGTCAATCGGACGTGCGGTTTGCGCGGTACGACTCAATATTCGTGTTTTAAGTGATTCGCGCGCTTCGTAAACGTGCGTGAGGGGGGTCCAAACGGGCTGAACGAAGTCGGAATGGCCTGAAATCAGACGAAAAATACGGGAGAGTGATTTATGAAGTGGTCGAGCAGACGGCACGTCAATCGGACGTGCCGTGTGCCCGCGGTGACCGACAACGCAGTTCTGGTGTCATAAACGGCCAAAACGGACGTCCAACGGTCAAATTCATAGAGGACGACCTCATATTGAGCTGAAACCACCGTGAAACATTCTAATTATTATTCGTGATGTGTACACGCAGACGGCACGTCAATTGGACGTGCGGTTTGCACGGTACGGCTCAATATTCGTATTTTAAGTGATGTGTGCGCTTCGTAAACACGCGTGAGGGGGGTCCAAACAGACCGAACGAAGTCAGAATGGCCTGAAATTAGACGAAAAAAACGGGTGAGTGATTTCTGAAGTGCTCGAGCAGACGGCACGTCAATTGGACGTGCGATGTGCCCGCGGTGACCGACAACGCAGTTCTGGTGTCATAAACGGCCAAAACGGGCGTCAAACGGTCTAATTCATAGCGGACGACCTCAGATTGGGCTGAAACCACCGTGAAACATTCTAATTATTATTCGTGACGTGTGCGCGCAGACGGAATGTCAGTCGGACGTGCGGTTTGCGCGGTATGGCTCAATATTCATGTTTTAAGTGATGTGCGCGCTTCGTAAACGCACGTGAGGGTGGTCCAAACGGGCCGAAAAATTTCGGAATGGCCTGAAATCAGACGACAAATACGGGTGAGTGATTTATGAATTGTTCTAGCAGACAGAACATCAATCGGACGTGCTGTGTGCCCGCGGTGACCGACAACGCAGTTCTGGTGGCATAAACGGCCAAAACGGGCGTCAAACGGTCAAATTTATAGCGGACGACCTCGGATTGACATGAAACCACCGTGAAACATTCTAATTATTATTCGTGACGTGTACGCGCAGACGGCACGTCAATCGGACGTGCGGTTTGCGCGGTACGGCTCAATATTCGTGTTTTATGTGATGCGCGCGCTTCGTAAACGCGCGTGAGGGGGGTCCAAACGGGCCGAACAAAGTCGGAATGGCATGAAATCAGACGACAAATACGGGAGAGTGATTTCTGAAGTGGTCGAGCAGACGGCATGTCAATCGGATGTGCCGTGTGCCTGCGGTGACCGACAACGCAGTTCTGGTGTCATAAACGGCCAAAACAGGCGTCCAACGGTCAAATTCATAGCGGACGACCTCAAATTGATCTTAAACCACCGTGAAACATTCAAATTATTATTCGTGACATGTACGCGCAGACGGCACGTCAATCGGACGTGCGGTGTGCGCGGTACGGCTCAATATTCATATTTTAAGTGATGCACGCGCTTCGTAAACGTGCGTGAGGGGGGTCCAAATGGGCCGAACGAAGTCGGAATGGCATGAAATCAGATGAAAAATACGGGTGAGTGATTTTGAAGTGGTTGAGAAGACGGCGCGTCAATTGGACGTTCCATGTGCCCGCGGTGACCGACAACGCAGTTCTGGTGTCAAAAACGGACAAAACGGGCGTCAAACGGTCAAATTCATAGCGGACGACCTCAGATTGAGCTGAAACCACCGTGAAACATTATAATTATTATTCTTGACGTGTACGTGCAGACGGCACGTCAACCGGACATGCGGTTTGCGCGGTACGACTCAATATTCATGTTTTAAGTTATGCGCGCGCTTCGTAAACGCGCGTGAGGGTGGTCCAAACGGGCCGAACGATTTCGGAATGGCCTGAAATCAGACGAAAAATACAGGTGAGTGATTTATGAAGTGGTCGAGCAGACGGCACGTCAATCAGACGTGCCGTGTGCCCGCGGTGATCGACAACGCAGTTCTGGTGTCATAAACGGCCAAAACGGGCGTCAAACGGTCAAATTCATATCGGACGACCTCAGATTGACCTGAAACCACCGTGCAACATTCTAATTATTATTCGTGACGTGTACGCGTAGACGACACATCAATCGGACGTGCGGTTTGCACGGTACGACTCAATATTCGTGTTTTAAGTGATGCGCGCGCTTCGTAAACGCGCGTGAGGGGGGTCCAAACAGGCCGAACAAAGTCGGAATGGCCTGCAATCAGACGACAAATACGGGAGAGTAATTTCTGAAGTGGTATAGCAGACGGCACGTCAATCGGACGTGCCGTGTGCCCGCGGTGACAGACAACGCAGTTCTGGTGTCATAAACGGCCAAAACGGGCGTCCAAAGGTCAAATTCATAGCGGACGACCTCATATTGAGCTGAAACCACCGTGGAACATTCTAATTATTATTCGTGACATGTACGCGCAGATGGCACGTCAATCGGACGTGTGGTTTGAGCGGTACGGCTCAATATTCATATTTTAAGTGATGCGCGCGCTTCGTAAACGCGCGTGAGGGGGGTCCAAATGGGCCGAATGAAGTCGGAATGACCTGAAATCAGACGACAGATACGGGTGAGTGATTTCTAAAGTGGTCGAGCAGACGGCACATCAATTGGACGTGCCCTGTGCCTGCGGTGACCGACAACGCAGTTCTGGTGTCATAAACGGCCAAAACGGGCATCAAACGGTCAAATTCATAGCGAACGACCTCGGATTGACCTGAAACCATCGTGAAACATTATAATTATTATTCATGAAGTGTACGCGTAGACGGAACGTCAATCGGACGTGCGGTTTGCGCGGTACGGCTCAATATTCGTGTTTTAAGTGATGCACGCGCTTCGTAAACGCGCGTGAGGGTGGTCCAAACGGGCCGAACGATTTCGGAATGCCCTGAAATCAGACGACAAATACGGGAGAGTTATTTATGAAGTGGTTGAGTAGACGGCACGTCAATCGGACGTGACGTGTGCCCGCGGTGACCGACAACACAGTTCTGGTGTCATAAACGGCCAAAACGGGCGTCCAACGGTCAAATTCATAGCGGACGACCTCAGATTGAGTTGAAACCACCGTGAAACATTCTAATTATTATTCGTGACGTGTACGCGCAGACATCACATCAATCGGACGTGCGGTTTGCGCGGTATGGCTCAATATTCGTATTTTAAGTGATGCACGCGCTTCGTAAACGCACGTGAGGGGGGTCCAAACAAGCCGAACGAAGTCAGAATGGCCTTAAATCAGACGAAAAATACGGGTGAGTGATTTCTAAAGTGGTTGAGTAGACAGCACGCCAATTGGACGTGCCATGTGCCTGCGGTGACCGACAACGCAGTTCTGGTGTCATAAACGGCCAAAACGGGCGTCAAACGGTCAAATTCATAGCGGACGACCTCGGATTGAGCTGAAACCACCTTGAAACATTCTAATTATTATTTGTGATGTGTACGCGCAGACGGAACGTCAATTGGACGTGCGGTTTGCGCGGTACGGCTCAATATTCATGTTTTAAGTGATGCGTGCGCTTCGTAAACGCGCGTGAGGGTGGTCCAAATGGGCCGAACGATTTTTGGAATGACCTGAAATCAGATGAAAAATACGGGTGAGTGATTTCTGAAGTGGTCGAGTAGACGGCACGTCAATTGGACGTGCCCTGTGCCCGCGGTGACCGACAACGCAGTTCTGGTGTCATAAACGGCCAAAAATACTGTACATTTTAAACAAAATAGAGACACTTTGAGTGGTGTCGGCCACACCGCGCCCCGGATTGAGGTGGCGTTGACTTGTACACGTCACATATGACCCATGGATCGTTCTCCTAAAGATTCAACAGAAACCGAATGCGTTTGGTCGGTTTTCCATATGTACATAAAATACTGTCCATTTTAAACAAAAGAAAGTCCCTTAGAGTGGTTCCGACCAAACCGCATCTCGGATTTAGGTGGGGTTGACTTTTACACGTCTCAAATGACCCATGGATCGTTGTCTTAATGTATCAACACAATCCGAATGCGTTTGGCCAGTTTTCCGTATGCCAGTTGATGTTTTTCACTTAAAATGATGTCCTTTTGAAACAAAAGACATACACTTTGAGTTGTTCCGACCACACCGCGCCTTGGATTGAGGCGGGGTTGTTCGTACACGTCACATATGACCCATGGATATTTTTCCTAAAGCATCAACACATTTCGAATGCGTTTGGTCAGTTTTTCGTATGTCACTTTTTGTTTTCACTTAAAATCTTATGGAAATTCATATAGAATATTTTTATATCATATTTAGTATGGATTATAATTGAGTTGATCGTGCTATGAAACATTTCAGAGCTAATGAAATTAAGGAAGGTGGAGGGGCTGTCCGGGGGGCTGTCCGGGGGGGGCTGTCCGGGGGGTGTCCGGGGGGCTGTCCAGGGACCAAGGAGGAGGGTGGGGGGGCTGTGCGGTGTCTGTCCGGGGGGTGTTTGGGGGTTGTTCAGGGGGTTGTCCGGGGTTGTTCAGGGGGATGTTTGGGGGTTGTTCAGGGGGTTGTTCAGGGGTTGTTCAGGGGTTGTTCAGGGGGTTGTCCGGGGTTGTTCAGGGGGATGTTCGGGGGGTGTTTGGGGGGTTGTCCGGGGTCCAAGGGGGAGGGTGGGGGGGTTGTCCGGGGGGTTGTCCGGGGGGGCTATCCGAGGTCCAGGGTGGAGGGTTGGGGGCTGTACGGGGGGCTGTCCAGGGGGCTGTCCGCAGGGCTGTCCGGGGGGTGTTTGGGGGGTGTTCGGGGTCCAAGGGGGAGGGGGGTTGTCCAGGGTCCAAGAATAAGGGGGGTTGTCCAAGGAGTTCTCAAACACACAACCACTAAAAGACAACAACATCCATAAAAATAGTCAATATATAAAAATAACTCAACTCCAATACTACACTACGATTCTAGATAAAACCAACAACTAGAATAGATTAAACATCAAATATTAGTAATATAAGTCAAAAATGTAATGGATCAATATGTCCCACATCAGCATCAGCATCAACACCATCAGCATCATCATCACCCTCGTCATCGTCCTCCTCATCGTCCTCACCCTCCACAGTGCCTTCCTCCTCGCCTTCGCCCCCCTCCTCGCCCTCCTCATCTCCCTCCTCTTCCGCATTAGACTCCTCGCCATCATACTCGTCAAGCTGGACATCGGCCTGACCACCACTGGAACTGCCACCTGGTGCACCATTTATAGAATGTATCGACGACATGTATTCATCAATCGCTGGGCTGGCCTCTGCTGGAAGTGTTGGACGTAGAACTTCAATAAATTTCATAAATGCACTGTTTGCCCAAGCAGACTGTTCTGCCGTCTCTGTGGCCCTTTTCTCAGCCTGTTCTGCCTGTGCCCTAACTTTTTGCAGCTCGGTGGCACTACAACTCGTACCTGAGGTAGGCCAATACCTCGTCGGGGCTATCCTAGGTCGGCAGCGTACTCTGCCAGAATGATCCTCTCCCAACACCTGATGTAAGTGATCAGATGGCCCAAAATTGTCTGCTTCTTGGGCATCGAGGGCCTCTAAAGCATCCTGTTACAAATATAAATGTATTATTAAGTTACAAAATAGATATTAAAATTTAAAATCAACAGATTAAAACTTACAATTTGCTGCTGAGTCGCTTCGTTGACAGCACTTCTATCCTTTTTTCGTCTACTCGAGCAAAACAGTTTTGCTCGAGGCACACGTCCTTCAATATTTTGTACTTGCCTCTAAAATGACATTGAAAACAAAAGTTATATAAAAACATTAGCAAATGATTAAATAATTGAGGAAACAAAAGAAAATGTAAGTCGTAAAGAAAACTTATAAACAATTGTCATACCTGCTGCCTCTCATGATCCGGCATCGTCGTGCGTCCTAGTGTATGGAGGTATTTTTTTGCATCAATGATTTTTTTATTTTTTCCAGATGATTCCTAAATAAAATTTGATAATGAAAAGGATAATATTAATGCAAAACTTGAAATTTATTATTTAAATACCTCAAATGTAATTCATACCTTAAACTGGGTACTCATCCAATGAGTAATCATCTGACGATACTGCTCTATAGGACAAGCATCCATGACTGGTACCACCTCTAACTCAGTGCCAACTCTAGCATGCCAGCCAATATACAGCTCATGCTTGTAGGCTCTCCAATGATCACCTAAATCCTTTAGACGTTTTAGTCGTGCAACCTCACCATCAGGAAAATTAAATCGAAGCTGAAATCAAAATATTAATTCATATAAATACAAAAATAATTCATGGAATTAAATACAACAGATTTTTTTACCCATATCTCTGCCCAAGCTCTATCTTTGACCTCATGTGGCAAATGTCTCCACGACAGCGGGCTAACGGGAATGATGTCGGAGTATTTGGCAAGCGTCGCCAGAAAACTCCGACATTGTTGCCCTGTTTTCTCAACCATCTGATTGTCTTCATTATATTCCACCATAACCTGTGTGCGACGGTTCCACACCGAATGCATGCGTGTACGGTCCCGCCCCCGCCTCCTGTCAGTAGATGTATCTGTCATGAAAGAAAAACAAATATTTTATCAAAACATGTTATAATGAAAATAAATATTTCTATAAAAATTTGTTAGGGTTTTATAAATATACCTGCGCTAGTCTGATCAATGAGTGGCGCCGGATCCAAAGAACCTGATGGAACACCCTCTGGTGGAACAGGAGTCGAAGACGATGGAATATAAAAGCTCGGAGAGACAGAAGTAGAAGGAAAAGAAGATGGAACAACTGTATGACCTGATGCTGACTGGGGAGTGGGAATCATCATGGGATGTGAAAATGATGGGGAAGAAGATGCAGAAGGTAGCGAAAACATGGGAGGCCTAAATACCCCATGTGTCCCTAACGACACACCAGGATCAGAATGTGGGAAGGCTGAAATGTCAGTGGGGGCAGCAGGGTCTAGTCGGGCACGCTCAGCTCTACGTCCACCTCTGGTACGAACCCTCCTCGTACCACCAGACTGAGTACTAGGACCAGTACTAGGCTCCTTGTCGAATAACTGTCGACGTAACGGTGGATCCTACAAAAAAGTTTACAAAAAAAATTAATCACATGAAATTATATATTCTGTAAATATATATATATATATATATATAAATATATATATATTTGAAATAAAGTACTCACTGTAGGCACTAATGGCGGAATGCCCATCTCCTCCATCCGACGATTGTTCTCCGCCATTTTTTTCTTCGTCTCTCTTCAATTGGATGCATTTCCTGCATTTGAAAACAAATATGTAATTAATTAGAAAAGGAAAATTAATGTGTAAACCAAAAAACTAAATATATGAGGGAATGAGGGGATTCATTGGTAATTTAGCTATCAATTGTTTTAGAAGAGCTTGAATGAATTTAATAAAACATAAAAGTTGTAATGTTCACCAAGTTAGAAATATTTTCTGATTTGGTTTTAATACAGTTCAATTCCAAATTAGAAAATGCAATTCAAATAAAACAGCAACCAATAAACATTGAAAATTCACATAACGGTCAAGTCAGCTAAAATATATTTGTGATCAATACTAAATAAATATAAATATTACCAACCTTAACAACCCAACTCGAGGTAAACTAAAAGAATTGAGAACATGGATGAATGATTCTATATATTTCCAACCACAACTTCAGGTTCACAATCAACTCTGACAATTGAGCTATTGGAGTCATCAAAAGAAATAAATGGATTGGTTCCAATGGCAATAGGGACAGTGTCAATTCCATCATCATCAGCATCATCAAAAATATTTCTTGGAATTACTTCAACTATGACACCAAATTCAGGTTGAAGTTGATCTTTGACATAAAAAACTTTTTTAGCCATTGATGCCAACACATATGGTTCTTCGGTAGCAAGAGTGCGAGTCATATTAATTACTCGAAATCCACAATCATCAATAAATGTGCCATGTCTCGTCATCGAATCGAACCAATGTCATTTCATCATTGTGACTCGTCCATGAGAGTAATAATACAATATTATTATTTTCTCAACAACTCCATAATAACCCACATTTTCAAGTCGCGGTCTACTATCTGATGCACTGGCATAACAATCTGTTGTGGCAGTAACCATAATACCATCATGTTGTGTTCTCATGTTTTTGGCACGTTCAGTGACAATAAATTTGTACCCATTGATAACAATTGATTTACAGTCACGAACCACGGTATTAGGACCAACAGCCAAAGCTCTTATTTCCTTAGAGTCAGAGTCAGCAGACAAACTCAATACCTGCAATATAAATGACAGTTAAACTTAAGTAAATATTGAAATAATTAATTTAAACAGTAATATTTTTACCTTCAATTTTTACCAAGCAGAAAACTCTTTGCTATGAAAAGTCTCTCTCCTTCTCAAAGATAAAGAACAGTGCTTCCTATTTATCATTGTTTTATGTTCCATGTAGATAAAAAAAAATATGAATAGTTTAACAGATATATATGTAAGATATACAAATTCAATTTTGTTACCTGATATAGTCATCGAACAAATCACAGTTGAACAAAACTGTGCGATGTGCCATCTCCCGCCCTTCATGGCTTAATGTCTTAAATGTATATGATCCAGGAATTCCTCCTGTTTGAGGAAGTGATGGAAAACTGGGTTCAATTTGCTCATATTGTTCTTCTTCATTTCTCATCGGTCTGTTCATTCTTGTAGTAAGATCAGACAAATACATCGAACAGAAATCCATACATTATTGAGCTAAGTAACCGTTCACGATAGAACCTTCGGAATGATTCTTGTTTCGAACATAAGACTTTAATGTGAGCATATTTCTTTCAGTTGGATACATCCAACGAAAAGAAACAGGTCCTCCGAGAAGTATTTCAGTTGGAATATGGACAGTCAGATGCAGCATGCATGTGAAAAATGATGGGGGAAATATTTTTTCCAACTCACACAAAATTAATGGGGCATCTGTCACCATTTTTTGCAAGAAAGACTTGGAAAAATTCTAAGCACAAAGATCTCTAAACAAATGGCACAACCGAATAACACCCACCCTTACATTATTGGACAAAAGATGACGGATTTCTATTGGAAGCAACTCATGCAGTAGAACGTGATAATCATGAGTCTTCAATGATTTTAGCTTCAACTCTCTTCTATTGACCCGTTTAGATATGTTGCTTGAATATCCATCAGTAACTCTAATAGTCTCTAATACTTCCAAAAATGGTTTTTTGTCAGCATGTTTCATCACATAAGAAGCACATGGAAGTTGCCATTTATTTTCACTGATACGCACATGATGCAATTCTGGTCTGATTCCCCAATCCACCAAGTCATGTCGAGATCGTAAATCATCTTTTGTCTTCCCCTTGACATTTAGAAGAACTGAAAGCTACATTTCACATATATTCTTTTCAATATGCATTACGCCTAAGCAATGACGTAGCAAATTGGTTGACCAATAAGGCAAATCAAGAAAGATACTCCTCTTCCTCCAATTGTAACAGGTTTTTGTGGATACATTCTTTCTCTTTCCAGATTTCATTTGACCCTTCCCAAACAAAAAACTGAAATCTTTCAATTCATTAAGCACATCAGTTCCAGACATACGCTGAGGTGGATCATCGGTCTCTATAGTATTATCAAATCTTCGACGATTCATTCTATATGGATGATCCTTTGGCAAAAATCGTCGATGTCACATAAAAATGAAACTACAACGATGTTTCAGTCTTCTGGATCGTGTATTCTTCATAAACTCTAGACATGACAGTTTTCCCTTCGTGCTCCATCCAGACATCATTGCATAAGCTGGAAAATCATTGATCGTCCACATAAGCGCAGCACGCATCTGAAATATGTCTTTCGAACATGCATCGTATGTGCGCACACCCACATTCCAAAGAAGTTTCAACTCTTTTATTAAAGGTTGCATGTATACATCATTATCAATACCGGGATCAGAAGGACCAGATATGAGTATTCTCATGAAAGTGAAAGATTTTTTCATACACAACCATGGGGGAAGATTATAAATGTGTATAAAAACTGGCCATGTGCTGTGCGAAGTAAGCATCTGCCCAATCGGATTAAAACTGTCGCATGAAAGACCCAGCCTCACATTACGCACGTCAGCTGCAAAATCAGGATGTCGAGCATCAAATCTCTACCATGAAAATCCATCTGCAGGATGAACCAACTCATCATTAGTCTTCCTTCTCTCGGTATCATGCCATCTCATTTTTATTGATATGTCATCAGACATAGAAAGATTCTGGAGTCTGGGGATCAATGGAAAGTGCCACATTACTTTCTGTGGAACGCGGGATGGTGTTCCATCAGATTTTGACTTCCAGCGGGATGTGCCACATTTTATACATTCATTTCATTCAGCGGTTTCTTCCCAGAATAAACAGCAATCATTCGGGCAAGCATGAATTCTGTTTCTGGAAAATCCAAGTTCTTCAACTAACTTCCATGCCATATAGTGGTTTGAGGGAATATCTGCATCATCTGGAAGTAAATCCTTCAAGAGGGTAAGAATGTAATCGATTGATGTATTAGAAATCCCATACATAGTTTTTCCATGAAACAATCGGATTAAAAATTCCAGCCTTTTCATTTTATCTCATTGTCGGTATAGTGGAGTCGTGGAAGCATCATTCAATTTCTCCACCCTATCAATATCATCATTTTCACTAGATGCATCAGCTGTCCTCATATCGACGTCTTCTTGAGTCGAAATCCTTTCTATTTCATGATGACGAATAAACGGAAACCGATCATCTAACAAATTCTCCATTCCAATCCTTTCATTTCGATCATCACCAATTTGAGATTTCATTTTCTCCCCATTGTGATACCACACAAAGTAGTTTGCTTGAAAACCATTTTTGGTTATGTGGTAGATGACTTCTTCACGACTCAACCAAGGTCTACCAACACAATTGGAACATGGGCAGTGTATGCGACCACTATCTGATGCATTGTGAAATGCAAAATCTATAAAGATCTCCAAATTGTTTTGAAAATCGCTTGAGATACGATCGGTTTCATACATCCAACTTCTATCCATTCTGTAAAAAGAATTCATATAAGTCATTTTGTCATAAACAATTCAATAGGATTGAACTTTAATAGAAAATACATTTAAGTAAATGATAAAGGAAGAAAATAATTATGGTATCAACTACACATGTGAATAAAACATACTAATGTGTTATTGAAAAAATGTAAAACCAACAAGAACTGAATGTGTTATCACATCAGAGAATGCCTCATCCCATAACCATATTAGTAGGGTTCCCTCGTGGACAGCCCCGCCCACCCCCGTGGACAACCCACCCACCCCCGTGGACACCCCCTACCCCCTAGACAGCCCAACCACCCCCGTGGACAGCCCACCCACCCCCCTCGACACCCCTTCTCCCTATGGACATCCCCCCACCCCCTTGGATAGCCCGCCCACCCCCCTGGACACCCCTACCCCCTGTGGCCATCCCACCCACCCCCCTTGGACAGCCCGCCCACCCCTCCTTGACAGCCCGTCCACCCCCGTGGACAGCCCGTCCACCCTTGTGGACAGCCCTCCCACCCCCGTACCCCCCTGGACACCCCGTACCCCCCCGGGATTCCCCCGCCCATCCTCCCAAACAGCCCACACCCCCCTCCCCTGAAACCCCACCACCACCACCTAGACATACCAACCCCCCTGGACACCCCACACACCTCTCCCCCACCAGGACACCCCACCCAGACCCCCAGGACAGCCCACACCCCCTGGACAGCCCCGCCCACCCCCGTGGACAGCCTTTCCCACCCCCGTGGACAGCCCCGCCCACCCCTGTGGACAACCCACCCACCCCCGTGGACGCCCCCTACCCCCTAGACAGCCCAACCACCCCTGTGGACAGCCCACCCACCCCCTCGACACCCCTTCTCCCTATGGACAGCCCCCCACCGCCTTGGATAGCCCGCCCACCCCCCTGGACACCCCTACCCCCTGTGGCCAGCCCACCCGCCCCCCCTGGACAGCCCGCCCACCCCTCCTTGACAGCCCGACCACCCCCGTGGACAGCCCGTCCACCCTTGTGGACAGCCCGCCCACCCCCGTACCCCCCTGGACACCCCGTACCCCCCTGGATAGCCCCGCCCACCCTCCCAAACAGCCCACACCCCCCTTCCCTACAACCCCACCACCACCACCTAGACATGCCACCCCACCTGGACACCCCACACACCCCTCCCCCACCAGGACACCCCACCCAGACCCCTAGGACAGCCCACACCCCCTGGACAGCCCCGCCCACCCCCGTGGACACCCCCTACCCCCTAGACAGCCCAACCACCCCCATGGACAGCCCACCCACCCCCCTCGACACCCCTTCTCCCTATGGACAGCCCCCCACCCCCTTGGATAGCCTTCCCACCCCCTGGACACCCCTACCCCCCGTGGCCAGCCCACCCACCCCCCCTGGCCAGCCCGCCCACCCCTCCTTGACAGCCCGACCACCCCCGTGGACAGCCCGTCCACCCTTGAAGACAACCCGCCCACCCCCGTACCCCCCTCGACACCCCGTACCCCCCATGGATAGCCCCTCCCACCCTCCCAAACATCCCACACCCCCTCCCATGCACCCCACCACCACCACCTAGACATACCACCCCCCTGGACACCCCACACACCCCTCCCCCACCAGGACACCCCACCCAGACCCCTAGGACATCCCACACCCCCTAGACAGCCCCGCCCACCCTCGTGGACAGCCTTTCCCACCCCCGTGGACACCCCCGCCCACCCCCGTGGACAACCCAACCACCCCCCGTGGACACCCCCTACCCCCACAATCCATTATCCAAAACATATCAAATTGGTTTGAACACAATCCATAATTCCCACAAACCATTATCCAAAACATGTAAATGTTCACGATAGCCTCCCCCAACTCTGATTTACATGTTTTGAACACTCTCCTTCCAAACATAGAATACAAAAACATTAAATAAGTCTTCACAAACACAAACAATATCCTATTTAGATATTAATTTCAATAATCAATTAAACCCCCAACACCTGGAAAAAATCTATTCATTAAAACAACTACAACAATATGGTTGAGATCAAATTTTACCTATTCGTATGGGGGTGTGCCTGTTGGGATGGGGTGCTGGTGTTCTGATTCGCGAGAGCAGTGGAGGGATGGGGTTCGCTAGAGCAGCGGAGCGAATAGATTAGGGCTCTGTCCGAATGGGGAGAGGAGATCGCGATCTGGAATTTGGGGGAAACCTTTGCCAACAGTTTATAAAAACCGTTGGCAAAGGCACACATTTCCCAACGGTTCACTGGAACCATGGGAAATGTGTGAGTTTAGCACCCCTTTCCCAACGGTTCACTGGAATCGTTGGGAAAGGGTCACACATTTCCCAACGGTTCACTGGAACCATTGGGAAATGTGTGAGTTTAGCACCCTTTCCCAACGGTTCCAGTGAACCATTGGGAAAGGGTCCACCGAAATTCCCTTTGCCAACGGTTTTGTTAAACTGTTGGCAAAGGCTCACTATACCAACGGTTTAATTAAACCATTGGTATACTACCATTGGGAAAATACCAAATTCCAGTAGTGATATAAACATTAATATCTTGTAGGTTTTATGCTTCTAAAAGTTTTGAAACAAAAAAAAATTAAAAACTAATTCACCCCCCTCACAGTTGTTATTCAATCCTTGGAACTCTAATTAGAATCAGAATAATTTTCTCTTGTTGAATCATTAACATGAATAATATCAATTCTATCAATAGTAGAGTAATTAATACATTATATGGAAAAAATATCATGGATGAAAAAATAGGATGATTCCCTATCTCATATTTATTGACTTGAAGATGTTCAGGCTACTACTATTGGTTTTACACCTATTAAGAAAGATTCTCCTATATTGTTTGATAATAAGATAAATATTGATATTGGTGGAAATCATAGAAATGAAACTCTTATGTCCTTATTAGATTTTTTTTCAAAAGGTGATTTGTATCAGAACATAAAAAAGAATGTGGGACAAGATTTAATGTGTTTTTGAATGGAATGCTAAAGTAAATAAAAAAAATCTAAAAGTCTTACATAGTATATATGAAGACATCGTAATGATGGATAAAGAAACAATTGATGAATACATTACTAGTGTAAATTAAATTGTTTCCAACATTAGAGTAACTGTAGATTTCATGGAGGATTATACAGTTGTAAAGAAACTTATGAGAAAAATTTCAAATAGGTTTGATTAAAAAAATATTCTCGAGAAGATAGGAATGATTTATCTCTTGATGAATTGTATAACATTCTTATTTCTTTTAAACTGAGGAATTATTAATTGTTCAAAAATAATATGAAATATGAAATGGTTTTTGATGAAACGAGAATGTTGAAAATCCAAGATATTAAAGAAGTATATCCTTATGAGTCTGAAGATAAATAGGATGATGAACTACATGAAAAATTCATAACTCTTATATCGAAGAACTATAGAAAAGGAAGAGGAATATATGGAGTTAAAATTATTCTCACATGATTTGATTTTGGTGGAATTTAGAAATTTTATATAAATTTCCTTAAAATGTAGAATATCAAGATGATAATGAGGAAAAAACTCGACAGAAGATGTGGAAAAAAATGAAAAAGGAGAAAAATATTCAAATAGATATAAGAAGAATTAGTTTCTCTATAATAGATGATTTTTTAGTAAGAAATTGTAATCAGAATCAACTGACAATGATTCATTTGAATATGAATGTTTAAAAAAATATAGATCCATCATTGAAAAATATATGAAATTAAATGATTCATAATATATAAAATAAGATGGTGAAGTATTTTTTAATGGATGAAAAGATTCCATCAATCGATAGGATTAATACTTTCAGAATATTCTAGTTTACAAACATAGAATAGCTGATCATGGAAATAGGATTGAAGATTGTAGAAATAAGTTGGAATCTATGGAAGAATAGGTTATCAAGTTTTAATCAAAATTTATTGAGTTAGAAATTTCCCTATGGAATAATAATGAAGACATAAAAATTCATTTGAAGCAATATGTGATACTTGTATAGTTGTTAAGAATTATGAATATGAAAATTAGGCGAAATATTCTCTTACCAAAAACAATGTTGCTTCTGATTCCTTTCAAATTAAAGTTTCTAGAAAAATATTTGGAAATCTTAGGTGGATAAATTAATTGAGAAACCTATCAATTCTACAGAAATAGAAAACTCAATAAAAGGAAAAGATTGTCCATATCTTGAGTATGTTAGATCTGTAAGAAGTTACCAACCTCAACAAATTTTCTATAGAGAAAGATCTTTTTTGAATATAAAATATAGATTTGATGTCTATTTATTGGGGTTTTCAAATATATGGGCACATAACATATAATTATTTGATCAACATATATTTACCTAGAATAAGGATGGATAAAAATATACGAAACAGTGAAAGAAGAATAAATAGATTTTTTACTTGTAGGAAGCTGAATAGATGAATTCTCAATATGTTAGAGACATTCAAATAAAGAATAAATTTTAATGAATGGAAGAAGTTTTTAAAATATTTGATCAGTATAGTAATCATTCTAAAATATTTATTACACTCTTTCCAAAATAATATTTTTATAATAAAAAAGAAAAGAAGGCTGAAAACAATAAGGTTTTCACGACCCATCCCTCAGGGCATGTGTCGTGACTACCCTAAGCCCGCCTTCCATATGCTATGGGTTGGAGAATAGCTTCGAAAGGCATATTCCCTAAAACCAGGAAGGCATTGCCTTTATAACCTGTAATCACACACAACCAAGAACACAAAAAGATATAAAAACAAGTAAACTGTATAGTAAAAAGTGTGTGTTCAGAAAGAAAATGGGACTGGAATACAAGCCCAAATAGAAATTACAAGAAAACTAAAATGTACAAGAAAAGTGAAACAGCTCCTGTAAACTCCCGCCAAGGATCCTACCTAAAGAGTAGGTGAAGCTCTAGAATTTTCGTATCTATGGTATGCCTTGTCTAATGTTCACTTGCGAGATACATCTAGTCTGGGTACTCTCATCCTTAGTCAGCACTATATATCATCTACACCAAACACAAAAAGGTTCAAGCGTAGCCCGTGAAGGGGTGAGTATAACGATACTCAGTAGGGACCTCGAGACCCTCAAGGTCTCACAAAAATCCACAAAGGATAAACCAAAATCATTAAAACAACATAAAACCCTACATACGTATATGCCCATACATATACCTAAGTTATCATGTATACTCATCTCATTCATGAGGAAACACGAGGCCCAACTCATTAGCCCAAAACTCAACTATTACACGAAGGAAATAATACCATAAAGGTAACACCACAATGTTTAGTATCACAATGGTAACACCACACAAAAGAATACCACAATGGTATTACCATGAAGGTAACTACCACAAAGGTACACCATGAAAAATAATAACACAAAGGTATCACCACAAAGGTAAGGAATCAACTCACATCATGTATAACTTTTGTATGGTAACATAGATGATTAGATGTAATGACTGAATCGTCATACTCTATTAAGAGGCAAACCCACGTAGGATCATAAATAGTCAGACCCATGTAGGATCCTAGTATAGTAGACCCACGCAGGATCCTAGTACAGAATACCCACGCAGGATCTTAGATTAGGCCCACATGGATTTCCTAGAGAGGATCCAAGTGGGACACTCGAACAAAGACCCACGTAGGATCCCAAAGCACAGTCATGCATAGGATCTCTTTCTCATGTTACAGGCGGCTATAGGGTTCCCTCACTAAGCTCGCATGATTCAGGGAGGGTCTTCCCCTCAATCCACAAGTGGATACTCCAACTACCATGATGTCCCATGAATAATTATCCCAAAGAACGTGACATTATAGGGGTCTAAACGTAACAGACGATGCGTCAATCAGACGCCTGGTATGTATGTTATTAGCCTTTTAGTCTCGAGGGCCCGGTAGGATTCGTGTCTGATCCGACCTGGTTGTACACCAATATTATCAAAAACGTATGTGGTGTATACCAAAAGTATCATCTAGATCCAAGGTATTCAGCTCCATTGATGGTTTTTCAAACAGATTCTTGTAGCTCATGTTATGGCCAAAAGAGAGAAAAGGGTCGAAGTTGGTCTGGGTCTGGTGTGACCCGGTCGTATCAACCTGGCCTATGCCAACCCGACCCAGTTCAAGTCAACCCATCCAGACCCAGGTCTGGCCCTGTGTCTGAACTGGCCTACTTGATCGGATCGGCCCTCTGGGTCCAGCTCGGCCCGCTGGGTGTCCCATGGTGCGCCCCCAATGGTATTTCGTAGCGAGTGATCCACCATCCTTCGCCACTGTAGCCCCATGCTGTGGCTCTTTCACGCATGCGGCATGGATGCATGCCACCGCCTCCCCTTCATGTGTCCAACCGTATGTCGGCTGCCACCTCTGCTCTGCGCTGCCGATGGGCCACGACCCTCAACCGGCGGCGCAGTTGCGCCGCCACCATCTTTGCAGCCGACCAGTGTTTTTTTCGTTGCTCCCGAGTCCTACCAATGCCAGTCATCGATACAAGTCATCATCATCCTCCATCGTGATGAATTCATCAAAAAACAAAAAGGTTGCAGAGTGTTCGCTCCATGCTCATTTGGCCCACACCCTCCGCATTAGAGTAGTAGCAAGAAGCTCATGTGGAGAGATTCAATGTAAAATAAATTAATGAAAATCAATCAAATCACAACCATACCTTATAATTCATTTTAGTAGTCGTGAGGTAGAAGATGAAGTTGTTGAAGAACATCAGCGTTTGTTTTTTTTTTTTGCAAAGTTCTTCTGATCAGGGCTCGGGGATGGTTTCTCATTCTTCATTGGATCGAGCGTTCTTCATTGGAGGAATAATTTCTCCAAAGTTCTACCCTTTTCGAAGGATTACCCCAAGGAAATGAGGAGGCGAAAAATTGAAATAGTTTTATCAAATTAATTTACATTGGAATAATTAATGTTGGCACAAATAAATTGGACAATTAATTAATTGAAGTGACACAATTAATTAATTAGAGAGTTGATGGTTTTCCCACATAAAGAGGGGTTCGGGTGGTCCCCTCCGCAACTGAACATTCAAATGGGAGGTTATAAAAAATATTTACATTATTTTGTTTTTATTTATAGTTGAAACATGAAAATTAACTTTCACCCTCATCCAAATGCAGTAGAGGTGAAAGTTCCCATAAGTGAATATCGGTGCTGCAAGTTCAACAGTGCCCTCATATTTCAATTCTGAGCACCAGTTCAAAAGTTATAACAACCCACTCACACATTTACTGAATGAACGTAAAAAAACTTCAGAAAATAATTTCAGGGACACCGGGCCTCAAAATCACACATCGTCAATTTTTTTAGATTTTTTATAATCCATATAATTAAAAAAATCCGGAAAAATCTGGGACTTTTCATTCTCCCCATCTCACGGCTTTGAATTTCCAAAAGGCAGATCACATAGACTAGGAAAAAAGTGGGGGTACTAAGCATGAATCTAAGCCTTACACTCCCATGTTATTTCTTGGAGGTTCTCTTGCTACCAACATACACACACCAAAGGTATCGATCGCCCACAAAGCACTCTCTCCTATCGATCATCAATCATTACTGGAACCATGATAAACGTTGATCCATCATCGATATCTAGCTTGCCCAGGTCAATGATGTGTGAAGGGTTGTGCACGTATCTCCTTAGCTGGGATACGTGGAAAACATTGTGTACCTGATGCAACTCAGGGGTATGTTCTAGGTGTTAATCCACCTCGCCAACTCTGCTGAGAACCTAAAAGGGTCTGATAAACCTTAGAGATAACTTGTTTCCCTGGCTAATTATATGCAATCCTAGTTGGCGTGAGACTTATAAAAAGACGTGTTCACCATCATTGAACTACAGAGGTCTCTATCTCCTTTCAGTAGAAGACTTTTTCTTTCTCTGTGTAGTCTTCATCCACTCTAGGATGATCTTCACCTTCTCCGCAGTAGCCCACACCATCTCTGGTCCAATGAGTGATGACTCCCATGGGTCAGTCCAACACAAAGGTGATCTGCATGGTTGGTCAAATAGAGCCTCAAATGGTTCCATACTAATGGTGGAGTGATAAATGTTGTTGTATGAAAACTCTACCATGGGAAAGTGATCCTCCTATTTGTGATCGAAGTCAAGGAAAGAAGAACACAACATGTACTCAATGGTTTGAATGGTCATCTCACTCTGGCCATTCGTCTAAGGATGGAAGGCAGTTCTCAAACGATGCTGCATCCCGAAATCCTACTTAAACCCCTTCCATAGCTGGGAAGTGAAACATGAATCATGATTGGATACAATTTTTGAGGCTACTCTATGTAGTCGCACAATCATCTACACATAGAGGCATCCCAAGATCTATGTTGAACCCTTCGATCTAATCAGTAGGAAGTGAGCCGACTTGGTGAGTCGGTAAATGATCACCCAGATAGAACCATGACCCCTAAATGTATGTGTATTTCCTATCACTAATTCCATCGATATCCCGTCCCACTTCCACTCTGGGACCTCTAAAGGATAAACTAAGCATACTAGTACCTGATGCTCTGCCTTCACTTACTGACAAGTGAGAAATCGAGATGTAAACTATGCTACGACTTTATTCATTCCGGAAAACTAGTGCTATCGTTGGAGGTCCCGAAACGTCATCATCGCTCTTAGATGTACCGCTAGAGGGGATGTGTGAAACTCCCTCAACACTTCCTCCTGAAGCGACACAGGTACCATAATACGTACTTTGAAGAGGATGATGTGCTCACCACCTTCGAAAAATATATCAGGTGCCGCCCTATGGATATACCAACACGTCGAGCCTCATAGTTAGTGCCCCCATGATTCACCTCCCTAACTCGCTGAAGAAGTGGGGGAGTGACTTTAAGGGGCTGATGAAAAACATCTCCATCTCATTCCATAAAGGATATCCGTAAGGCAGCCAGCTGCTCCATCACCTCTCCTAGCTGCTGTATACCAGATCTCCTACTTAGTGAATATGATATAATGTTCCCCTTCGTAGGAGTATTGACTCTATCAAAGGTATTATAACATCCCGCCTATTTATCACATAAACTTTCATTGCATTACACAAAACTGAGGATCTTTAAGGTTTAGTGTCTTGGAAACCAGGAACATAAAACATGAAAACATAAAACATTTTTATTAAACACTTGAAAGGCTTCTCCTCACATTCATCCTAGGTTCATTACTGCATCTCATAACCTGAGGACATACATCATAAGAAAGGGTGAGCAGAAGGCCCAGTAAGGGAAACAAGATAAACATTTTACAAGCGAACTTGAGATACTTCAATAAGGTCATGAAAAGAACTTTAAGGCATGATAAAGAAATCATGAGGCATATCATAATAAAAAAACATTTTTCTTAACTTAAATATGTGGATACAACATTTAATATTGAAAAACTTTTCGTTTCACCAAGGTCCATCCCCAAGGTGTCGTTAAAAATTACCAAGGTTATTCACCAAGGCGTCGTTAAAAAATGGTCATCTCTAGAGATTAAGTCATTACCCAATGCATTGGAGCTCTATCAGGGTGCACCCTTAAATTTGTCTTTATTATCATGTGAGCCACATATATCATCATCAAAAATTTCATAAATAACCCATATAGCATAAAATAAATGGGTTTCATTTCATAATCATAACATTTTAAAAACTGTTTTAAAGACATGATCTTTACGTTACTTTAAACCCACGAAAAGGGAAAGTGGGTCTCATGTATGTAAATACCAGAATTTAAAAGAGAACATTTTGATATATATGTGAATAACCATGTAGAAATAAGAGCTTAGAGTATTTACTTTATAACATAAAATAATATAAAATAACTTTAGAAAAAAAAGAGAGACATTTTGAGACGGAAATTCTGCAGTATAACGGCTGTGTTACGAGGTTTTAGAAGACATTAAAAAGAGAGGGAAAATGGGTCAAACATTCATAAATGACCCATAAAACAGTATATGGACAGAATAATAAGGATACATGATCATGGTAATGAAATTTCAAGTACATACCATTTCAAATGAAAGACATGGAAGGAAGACAAAAATTAGATTTCTCTTATGAAAGTTCGGCAGCCTAACGACGTTACTTAAACTTCAACAAAAATGATTTGAAAAGATCAAATAGGGTCTCTCATCATGTGAACATAAGAGTTCAGTATGATAGATATAGAGATAATTCCCCAACATAATTAAAAAGGAACTTTAAAGACTTGACATGAAAGTAGAACTTTGAAAAGAATGAGAAAGGTTAAAGAATCCCCTAAAAATTCGGCATCCTAACGGCGCCACTTAAAACTTCAAAATACTGAATTGAAGAGATCAAATTGGGTCTCTCATCGTATGAAAATAATAGTCCAGTATGATAGATATAGAGATCATACCCCAACATAACAAAAAGAAACTTGAAAGAATTGACATGAAAGTAAAACTTCAAAACGAGAAGGGTGAAGAACCACTTAAAAATTCGGCAGCCTAACGGCGCCGCTTAAAACTTCAAAATACTGAATTGAAGAGATAAAATGGGGTCTTTCATCATATTAACATAAGAGTCCAGTATTATAGATATAGAGATCATACCCCAACATAACAAAAAGTAACTTGAAATAATTGACATGAAAGTAGAACTTCAAAACGAGAAGGGTGAAGAACCACTTAAAAATTCGGCAGCCTAACGACGCCACTTAAAACATCAAAATACTAAATTGAAGAGATCAAATGGGGTCTCTCATCATATGATCATAAAATATCAGTATGATAAATTTAGAGATCATAACCCAAAATAATAAAATGGAACATGAAATACTTTACATGAAAATAGATCTTGAAAAATGAGAAGGGAGAAAGAATCCGTTACAAAAATTTCGGCAGCCTAACGGCGCCACTTAAAACTTCATAAAAAGAAATAATGAGAGTAATAGGGGATCTCTCATTATATGAACATAAAAAGGGCATTAAGAGGAGTATAAAAGAACGTCTTCCAACATAAGAACATGTAGCATAAAAGGAATGACATAAAAGAGATTACTTGAAATGAAAGAGAGAGGTCGGATCCCTTACCTTAAAATGTAACTCTTAAAACTCAATGGTTGGGACCTTGAGGGCTTGGGGGAACCTTGGGAGGCCTCCTTGGGTGGTAATGAGACCAGAACTTCATTGGGGAAGAGTGGGGAGTCGAATGGATGAGTGGATGGCTTGGTATTTATAGGGAATGTGAGGGGACAAGGCATTAATGGCCAAGAGACATCTCATTAGTGGTTTGGCAAAACCATGGGCTTTCCCATGGTATTTTCCCATGGTATTGGCCACTTGGGACACCGCATACCTTATCTTACTATTCATAAGTCGACCATATTGATTACATACTTAATACATCATCTAATGATGTCATTAAACACCCGTAACTTAAAAACTGTATTTTCACTATTCATTGAATATTCAACTTTCTCGGAATAATCCCAAAATTTAACCTTAACCAAATATCAATTCTCTGATTTCAAAAATGGACTCCATTTTATAAAAATAATTTTCTAAATATTTTTAATTTAATTTTTAAATAAATTCACTATTCACCGAAAATTCAATTTTTTCAGAAAAATCCCCAAAAATTACCTTAACATAATATCGATGCTCTGAGTTCAAAAATGAAATCCATTTTATAAAAATAATTTTATAAATATTTTTAATTTAATTTTTAATTAAAAAACACTATTCACCCGAAAAAACTAATACTTGAATAATAATTTATGAAACAGTTATTTAACCATTTTATTGAATCACATTACTTAATCAAGGTGCCTAGATTATATTAATACTTTCTTTAAGTGAGATTACTAATCCATTTGGACACATTACTAATCCTAATCATAAAATCACTATTCGTAATTTAATATTCATCAAAAATTAAGTTGATATTATTAGACTCTAAATTTCGTACTGAACATAATTGTAAAAGACCATTTTTTGAAAATCATTACACATTTTTAATTATTTAAGGTTTACATAAACATTTTTAAAATATACTTTTTCTAAAATTCATCAAAAATATGCATACTATATTTATACGGTGATTTGAAAAGTCATAAACATCATCATAGGATGAAATCCCAATTTTTATTTAAAACAAAGGATTACATAAGGCAGTTATGGTCTCCTTACATAGCCCCTTATCACACCAGCATAGGACCTATGTGTAAGGTGTGCTAAGGTGAGAGAATCTGAGGGAGGCTCAGCCAACATCGCACGAGTATTAATTTCTATCAGTTTGAACTTCTCACAAAGGTGATTCCATTCTAGCTTCACACAATGAAGTTCGGCTTGGGTTTGGTCCAGAGCAAAGCCCAGTGGTTCTACCTCCTTCCCAAGTTCTGTTAGATGGGCTTCGATCGGTCCAAGACTACTAGGTGACGTCATCGTATCTTCTTTCTATAATAATTAACCAAGATTACTTGTATTTAAAGACAATAATCAAAAAGTTTAGTATCTAGGGGTCATATTGACCAATGGACATATAACAGTCAAAAACCAATGGTCTCATTTTAATTATACTCATGTTATTAAATGAAACATTTTTGTTGAGTATAAAAATAAAATAAAATAACACATGAAATTAGGAAACAAGATTTATTCAAAATTTCGGGTCGTTACAATCTTCCCCCCTAAAGAAATTGCATCCTCGTAGTTTTTAAAATTTGGTTTTGAAATTTCATTGAAAGTACCACATCGGAAAAAGAGTCAGTAACACGATTACTTTAAAAGAAAGAAAAGGAAATACAAAGGCCACCCGAGTTTACTCATACTAGGATTCCATGTAGGAAACATGGACATGGAGGGGAAAACAAGGGTCACGTTCTAAAGGAGAGTGATAGAAAACATGATTAGGACGAAGTTAACCACTAGAAAATCCCAAAATTATGATGTGTGTAAGCGGTCATTGATTACCTAGTAGCAAACTTAAACCAACAATGTTTTTGTTTTACGTTCCTTTTTATAATTTTGAGGAATTCAATTACAACATAGAATAAAAAATAAGGAAATATATCTACCTTCATGTAGAGTTTCATACTTTAAAAAGTTTCTACCAAAATAATCTTTTCTCCAAACGATGAGCATTCAAAACTACTTGGTCTCATCAAAACACAAGAATCAACTTCTAGAGAATCATATAATCCACAAAAGATTAACTATTTATTTCTTCTATATTTAAACATTATCCCAAAAAATAGAAAGGGTAAGGTAAAACAACTCTTCAAAAAGAAAGAATCCCATAGGAATGGAAACTACTTTTAAATCTTCAAGGCTCCATGGTACTACCCAAAGTTCATCGTAGACCATTCCAAAAATAATGGTCCTTAAAATTCCTCAAAATAAACTAAACTAAGATTGAAACCCAAATACAAGAAGGATTTGATAACATAGTCTTCCAAAATAAACTTCAATTTTCATCTCCAAACAACATCAACCACTCCTAACATCTTATAACAAAAGTAGCTAACCTAAACATATTTTACCCAATATAGGTTAATCATTCCCATAAGTAACCTAAATTACTATAAGTCCACCTTAAATTCATCGATTATTCAAAATATAAGTCAACCTTACTCCTCAATGAAAATACCGTAGTAATCTATTTACCTCGATCATATAGGGTCCCCAAAATAGTGAACGTCTTCCAAAATAATAATCATCCTTTAATCCCCTAATCATCTCTGTCATATTAATACAAAAATAATTGCATTTCCTATCAAATTGGTTATTGGGGCATGTTCTTCCATTTACCTCCATTAACTAAGAAAAGAAACTATAATTAGGGGCTTAAATACTTAGCTAATAATCATGAAAAGGAAACCTTAAACATAAAAGGATAAACATGTAGAATAAAAGTATATCCTAACTTGTGATCCCCTAGGTTCCAAACTAGGTTATCCATGATCATATATTCTTATGTGAATCTTTATTTTGTTATATCATTGTTCCTTTAATAATGGTTCATACTAAGCTTATGAATTTACCAAAGCATATCCCCCGGGAGTGTCGTAACCAAGAGTGCAGCAAGGCCCGTTGTCGTGTACCAGTTCCCATTTGAGTTTAGCTCAAAGCGGTGTTTTCAGGTTTTACCTCTATGTACATCTATTCCAGAGCCACCTCTACCTGCTCGTATCCAGACAGGGATGTATTTTCTTGGAAACCCCTTACTCAATACTCACCAAAATACCAGGAAGATTTCCTATATTTAAACTTTTCTATAGGGTTCTTCCAAGATTTTTCATATTCTAATTCCCACAAATAACTAAAACATACTTTGATACCAACTATAACATCCCGCTTATTTATCACATAAACTTTCATTGCATTACACAAAACTGAGGATCTTTAAGGTTTAGTGTCTTGGAAACCAGGAACTTAAAACATGAAAACATAAAACATTCTTCTAAAACACTTGAAAGGATTCTCCTCACGTTCATCCTAGGTTCATTACTGAATCTCATAACCTGGGGACATACATCATAAGAAAGGGTGAGCAGAAGGCCCAGTAAGGGAAAAAAGATAAAAATTTTACAAGCAAACTTGAGATACTTCAATAAGGTCATGAAAAGAACTTTAATGCATGATAAAGAAATCATGTGGCATATCATAATAAAAAAAACATTTTTCATAACTTGAAGATGTGGCTACGACATTTAATATTGAAAATATTTTCGTTTCACCAAGGTCCATCCCCAAGGTGTCGTTAAAAATTACCAAGGTTATTCACCAAGGTGTTGTTAAAAAATGGTCATCTCTAGAGATTAAGTCATTACCCAATGCATTGGAGCGCTATCACGGTGCACCCTTAAATTTGACTTTATTATCATGTGAGCCACATATATCATCATCAAACATTTCATAAATAACCCATATAGCATAAAATAAATGGGTTTCATTTCATAATCATAACTTTTTAAAAACTGCTTTAAAGACATGATCTTTACGTTACTTTAAACCCACGAAAAGGGAAAGTGGGTCTCATTTATGTAAATCCCAGAATTAAAAATAGAAAATTTTTATATATATGTGAATACCCATGTAGAAATAAGAGCTTTTAGTATTCACTTTATAACATAAAATAATATAAAATAACTTTAGAAAAAAAGAGAGACATTTTGAGACGGAAATTCTGCAGCACAATGGCTATGTTACGAGGTTTTAGAAGACATTAAAAAGAGAGGGAAAATGTGTCAAACATTCATAAATGTCCTATAAAATAGTATATGGACATAATAAGAATGATACATGATCATGGTAATGAAATTTCAAGGACATACCATTTGAAATGAAAAACATGGAAGGAAGACAAAAATTAGATTTCTCTTATGAAAGTTTGGCAGCCTAACGATGTTACTTAAACTTCAACAAAAATGATTTGAAAAGATAAAATAGGGTCTCTCATCATGTGAACATAAGAGTTCAGTATGATAGATATAGAGATAATTCCCCAACTTAATTAAAAAGGAACTTGAAAGACTTGACATGAAAGTAGAACTTTGAAAAGAATGAGAAGGGTGAAAGAATCCCCTAAAAATTCGGCAGCCTAATGGCGCCACTTAAAACATCAAAATACTGAATTTAAGAGATCAAATGGGGTATCTCATCATATGAACATAATATTCCAGTATGATAGATATAGAGATCATACCAAAACATAACAAAAAGGAACTTGAAGGAATTGACATGAAAGTAGAACTTCAAAATGAGAAGGGTGAAGAACCACTTAAAAATTCGGCAGCCTAACGACGCCACTTAAAACTTCAAAATACTGAATTGAAGAGATCAAATGGGGTCTCTCATCATATGAAAATAAGAGTCCAGTATGATAGATATAGAGATCACACCCAAACATAACAAAAATGAACTTGAAATAATTGACATGAAAGTAGAACTTCAAAACGAGAAGGTGAAGAACCACTTAAAAATTCGGCAGCCTAACAGCGCCACTTAAAACTTCAAAATACTGAATTGAAGAGGTCAAATGTGGTCTCTCATCATATGATCATAAAAGATCAGTATTATAAATTTAGATATCATACCCCAACATAATAAAAAGTAACTTGATATACTTTACCTGAAAATAGATCTTGAAAAATGAGAAGGGAGAAAGAATCTGTTACAAAAATTTCGGCAGCCTAACGACGCCACTTAAAACTTCATAAAAAGAAATAATGAGAGTAATAGGGGATCTCTTATTATATGAAAATAAAAATGGAAGTAAGAGGAGTATAAAAGAACATCCTCCAACATAAGAACATGTAGCATAAAGGGAATGACATAAAAGAGATTATTTGAAATGAAAGAGAGAGGTCAGATCCCTTACCTTAAAACGTAACCCTTAAAACTAAAATGTTGGGACAATGAGGGCTTGGGGGCACCTTGGGATGACTCCTTGGGAGGTAATGAGACCAGAAATTCGTTGGGGAAGAGTGGGGAGTCCAATGGATGAGGGGATGGCTTGGTATTTATAGGGAAAGTGAGGGGACAAGGCATTAATGGCCAAGAGACACCTCATTAGTGGTTTTGGAAAAACCATGGGCTTGCCCATGGTATTTTTCTATGGTATTGGCCACTTGGGACACCACATACCTTATCTTACTATTAATAAGTCAACCATATTGATTACATACTTAATACATCATCTAATGATATCATTAAACACCCGTAACTTAAAAACTGTATTTTCACTATTCATCGAAAATTCAACTTTCTCAGAATAATCCCAAAATTTAACCTTAACCAAATATCAATGCTCTGATTTCAAAAATGGACTCCATTTTATAAAATTAATTTTCTAAATATTTTTAATTTAATTTTTAAATAAATTCACTATTTACTGAAAATTCATTTTTTTCAGAAAAATCCCCAAAAATTACCTTAACATAATATCGATGCTCTGAGTTCAAAAATGAAATCCATTTTATAAAAATAATTTTCTAAATATTTTTAATTTAATTTTTAATTAAAAAACACTATTCACCCGAAAAAAATAATACTTGAATAATAATTTATGAAACAGTTATTTAACCATTTTATTGAATCACATTACGTAATAAAGGTGCCTAGATTATATTAATACTTTCTTTAAGTGAGATTACTAATCCATTTGGACACATTACTAATCCTAATCATAAAATCACTATTCATAATTTACTATTCATCAAAAATTATGTTGATCTTATTAGACTCTAAATTTCGTACTGAACATAATTGTAGAAGGCCTTTTTTCGAAAATCATTACACATTTTTAATTATTTAAGGTTTACATAATCATTTTTAAAATATCCTTTTTCTAAAATTCATCAAAAATATGCATACTATATTTATACGGTCATTTGAAAAGTCATAAACATCATCATAGGATAAAATCCCAATTTTTATTTAAAACAAAGTATTACATTAGGCAGTTATGGTCTCCTTACATAGCCCCTTATCACACCAGCATAGGACCTAAGTGTAAGGTGTGCTAAGGTGAGAGAATCCGAGGGAGGCTCGGCCAACATCGCACGAGTAGTAATTTCGATCAGTTTGAACTTCTCGCAAAGGTGATTCCGTTCTAGCTTCACACGATGAAGTTCGGCTTGTGTTTGGTCTAGAGCAAAGCCCAGTGGTGCTACCTCCTTCCCAAGTTCTGTTAGATGGGATTAGATCGGTCCAAGACTACTGGGTGAGGGCATCGTATCTTCTTTCTATAATAATTAACCAGGATTACTTGTATTTAAAGACAACAATCAAAACGTTTAGTTTCCAGGGGTCATATTGACCAATGGTCATATAACAGTCAAAACCCAATGGTCTCATTTTAATTATACTCATGTTATTAAATGAAACATTTTTGTTGAGTATAAAAATAAAATAAAATAACACATGAAATTATGAAACAAGATTTATTCAAAATTTCGGGTCGTTACAGGTATAGTCCCGTAAGAACTCAAGCCAACGTCACTGCCTTATGTTCAGGTCCTTATGAGAAGAGATATGCATAAGACTCTTGTGATAAAAGTAACTATAAATTGTTCACCCATCATGTAATGTATCTTCATCTTCAAATCGAAGACCACTAATTCTAACTCCATGTCATGGGTAGCATAGTTCTGCTCATTCTCTCTCAGCTGTTGAGAACCATACGTGATCACTGCTCTCACCTACATTTGAACACACCCGAGTCTGGTCCCTGATGCATCGCAGTAGACTATGTACCAAACACCTTCCTCTCGAAGCCTCAAGATGGGGGGCACAAGTCAGCATCTGCCTCTACTCTTAAAAACTCCATTGAAATCTCTATAACCACATGAAGGGTTTCCCCTTCATTATCAATGCTGATAAAGGTGATGCAACTCTGGGGAAATCTGGCACAAACCTCTAATATTATCCAGCCAAACCCAGGAATCTTCGTACCTCCGTCACACTCTTAGGTGGCTCCCAAGAAAGTACCACCTCAATCATCGTTGGATCCACCTCTACTCCAGCCACCGAGATGACATGTCCTAGAATGTGAAACTCTTAGATATAGAACTGGAACTTCGTGATCTTACCATAAATCTGGTGCTCTCGATATGTGTCTAGAACAAGCTGCAAATGATAAACATGGTCCTCCTCAGTAGCCGAGTAGATCATAATGTCATCGATGAAGAAAAGCACAAACTGATCATGGTATGGCTAAAAGGTATTGTTCATGAGTCCCATGAACACTGCTAGAGCGTTCGTAATTCTAAATGGCATAACCAATAACTCATAGTGGCCATACCATTATGTAAAGGTTGTCTTCTGCACATCCTCGTCTCGTACTCTGATCCGGTGATAGCCCGATCTAAGTTCTATCTTCGTGAACCACCATGAACCCTTCAGTTAATCAAAGAGGTTACCAATCCTCAGGAGTGGGTACTTGTTCTTCATGGTCACCTGGTTCAGGCGTTAAAAGTCAACACAAAGTCTCAAGCTTCTATCCGCCTTTTTGGCGAACAAAATCAAGGATTCCAATGGAGAAACACTGGGCCAAATGAACCCCTTCCCCTATAAGTCATCTTGTTATACCTGAAACTCATGAAGCTCCATGGGAGCCATCTTATACAATGGAGATGAAAACTAGTGTGACACACAATGATTTCCTAGTACGTTGTTTCATCAATGTAATTCAATAACATGCACTACAGCCAACACTAAGTTCAAACACACCATGACTTATCAAACTAGTCGTTCCAAAACAGTTATTAATACTGCTCACTGATTTTTGAATTTTATATTATCCTTATAATTTTAGAATCTATATATTGAGTTTCTTATATATAATATAAGAACAAATTCATTTTTTCAGATAAAAGAATTATTTTTTTAAATGCGATTTTACAGCCTTCTAATGGAGAACCCTTTTTAAATCCAATATATGAATCATTTTTTTAGTAAATTTGAAAAAAAAACTTATTCTTCATAATAGAGATATAAAATACTAGTTTGGATAAATTTTTGGTGTTTTTATGACAACTTTCATATTTTGGTTGAATAGTGAAAAATACTAAATTTTAACTGGAAAAAACTGTTTTAATAAAAATAATTTATTGTGTTCAACTATACATTTGAATGTTTTGAAGTATAATTAGATTATATTTTTACCATTTGATCCAATGTTCATTATGGGAAGTAATTTCACATTTAAATTGGACATAAACACGTGTCAATCTTTTTGTAGTTATTATTTCTTAAAATACGCTTTTTGGTTTTGACAATGCGAATTAATTTTAAATTAGAAAATGAAATCTATACACTATTAATTTTGATAAGTAGGCTTCATTTTTAAATTCTAAATATAAACTTTATCTTTGGGTTAATTTTTGGTATATTTTAGAAAACATTATATTTTTGATGAATAGTGAAAAACACTGCGTTATTGGTTAAAACCGAATTTTCATTTAAAAAACATTTTATTTTATTTAAATTTATTTTAGGTCAAAATAGATACATAATACCTATATTAGTTCAATTTAATTATTGGATTCATTTAATAATATGCTTAGACATATACAAATAATATTGAAATTTTACCGTCTTTTACCCACCACCTAGGAGAATTTGCAAATTTGTATAAAACATAATTTCACCACTTTGTAAATTGTATTTCAAAAATCTGAGAGACACAGTTGATATCATTAAGTAAAATGTGGTTTAATAAGATACAAATAACTTTGTTTAAATAGTAACTTTTGACTTTAATTTACTACGGTTAAAATTAAATTGGCAAATTAATGGTAAAAATGACATTATTATTAACCTAACACAATTCCTAATTCTATTGGATAAGTGTAATTCGACCAAAAATAACCGTTGGAATAAAATATGATCCTTTAGGTCCCCTTGGATTAGATTAGGACATTTATTATTATTTAATTCAATGAAGAGTTAAATGTGTTAAATTGAATGTTTTATTACAAAACCATTCTTAATATAAGGTTACACATAAGATAAATTTGACTATAAATATTCATTATAGAAGATAAATAGATTTCCAACATAACAGTATATTTTTTATAATTATTAGACATTATATAATTTAATTTATTTATGACACAATGATGATGTAGTAATTACTTTATTTATGAAATATTAAAATAATTGATATTCTAAATACCCAAATAAAATTAATTTGTTACTTTTAATGAATTGCACTGATTTTATAGGTTAATATTACATATTATGGTTTATTAAATGATGTTTTTTCTAAGTAACAATGTTGTTATGAATTTAGAAAAAACAAAATACCAAATAGTGTCAAAATTTACATAAAAGTGTTTTCAAAACAAATATTATATTTTTTATTGGTATTCTATTCCATAAAATCTATGGTTTGGCCAAAAGGGTAAAATACTATTATATATGTCATTAATGAACTACTTGTGGTTATCATGGATGTTTATAGTAATTTTATTAACCATATAATATAAAACTACAAAGAGACATGGTAAATTTCAAACTATTTAACTAAGAGTTAAATCTAAAAGATAAGGTTAATATAGTAACCCAAACCTATCTAAAACCTATTGGTTGAGTGGTTTTAGACCCATCCCCACGTTATCCCTTAAATAATTCGTTTTGGAGCCATTATAAATAGAAAATGGATTTATTATAAAACAATAATCTATGTTTTTTATAAAGTGCACCTCACCCCTCTTATGAAAGGGATCTTCCCCTTCTCTCAAATTCACACATCCAAATCCATTTGGATCAGCCAAACCTTGCCCAAATAACCTCACAAATATCCTAAATTAATCATATAGGACATAATTTGGTTATAAAGGCAACCTATGGAGCCATTTTGATCAAATTGAATGGAAGAATCCGCAGTAGAGGTAATGATTTCACCACCCTCTTTCAAGTTCTTTTCTTCTTCCACATACACTTTCTTTGTTATTAAAATACCAAAATAATAACTACAGTACCATATATATGCTGTGATGTTATTATAAATATCTAACAACCATATTCATTATTATATCCATCATATTAATGATAATGTCACCATGCACGCGTACGTACGGTTTACAGTCTCAACGTCGTGGTGCAATTTGTTATTCAAAACTATGTTATTTGGATGGATATAATGTGTAGAGACCCGTATCTTGACGTACATGTCCATTACATTACTTTTTCGGAATACTTAGTACATAACAAAAAAAAACACACACACAAGGATCGTAATAGTTTAGTGTCTTTGGAAACTCGGAACGTAATCTTCTAATCGTGGTGAAAGATCTCCAATATCTCCCATAAAGATCTTCCCTTTTTTTTACCTAAAACCTTTCTTTATATCCTAGGTAAAAGAAAACATAAAAGGGTGAGCTCAAATGGTCAGTAAGGGTAAACAAAAGAAAAATCAATCACATCATATTCATAAGAACATAACTTTTGGAAATCTTATCCTGCAAAAGAGAGAGCATAATTTCATAACATGGGATAAATCATAGTAGTGAAATGAAATCCCAATAATCATAACTTAAAACATGAAACTTTGTGGCATACACACATAATCGTAGAGAATCATTTCTTGTTAGTCAAGACTCATTTCCAAGACTGTCTTAGTGGACAAAGTCCCTTTCTGAACCGAGTCACCCTCGTTTCAGTCCTGTTTCACTGAACCGGTATAACCTACCATTCCAGCCATGTCAATCTCATGAGATATAAAATCTTTACCCAATGCATTGGAGGGAGATATAGGTCCCACCCATCTTATAATGAATCCTTTCTTATGTGTGCCACATAATCATAAATCATACATCATCGCATAACACATGTAACAAAAATGGGATTCTTGAAACATCATGACATCATAAAACAAATCATATAAGGTAAATGAATTCATAAAAAATAATTCCCTCACAACATAATCAAATAAATGTAATAATAGGGATAAAACAGAACCCTATATTATCTTAGATGGAAAATAATTTTGATAAAACATTTAAACTCCATTCTTGAGGAAAATATCCTTTCTACTTCAAATTTTTTTTCCTTTCTTAACATGTCATACGACTTTAAAATAAATGAAGTTGATTAAAAATAAACATTAAAACTTGTAAAGGAAGCTTCTTGGAAATAATCTTTTAAAAATCCATTCATGCCGTATATGTTAAAAAAAACATTCTTCGTACTTTTGTCGGAAAAGTCAAAAAAAGTACCTTGTATGAAAAACGACAAAAGATTTCTTTCATATCTTTTACTAAAAACTCACCAGAGGGTAAAATAGGATTTAAAAAATTGTAGGTGAATGGAAATAATATTACATATTGAGGAAACATGGATGTGGATGATAAAATACACCTCAGTAAATTTCAAAGTATAATCAATCTCGGATAAAAATGAGATTGTGATATTTTCCCTTACCTTAGGTCCGACTTGCATTGTACGTGTCTGAAACTCCTGTATAATGATTTAAATCATGTTATTGACTTATTCTAGAATCATATTCATTGTTATTATATCATATATGGTCCACTTATGACTTTATATTACCCGTTCTTTTGTAAATTCATGTTAAAGTAGCGTTTTGGGTAAAATCGTCTCATTTGTCGTTCGTGTTTTTAACTTGTAATTATTCATATGATTACTTAGATCATGATTAATTAATTCCAGAATATAAAACATGATTTATATATATATTCAGAATATACATATATAATAAATCAGTAAATGGAAAGAAATACACCGTTCATGGAGACGGTAGTCCGTACGTACGCATGAACGCTGTTTTCGTTTCCTTATCGACTTGAATGGAATTAAGTAGATGACATATAAATAATTCCAGTATCATTATTATGTCATATATTTCATTAGAACTTATTATATATACTTTATAATCATTCATGAATGGTTAATCATTGAGAATGAATCTCATCGCGTCGTGGAGACGGTAGTCCGTACGTACGCACGAGCGATGATATCGTTCCCATGGTCGTGGAATTGCGTTGAAGTGTATGTATACTATTTCAGTATCAATATCACTTTATAATAATTATATATAGTTACTCATTAAACCATTATACCCATTCAATTAAGGTGGTGGCGGAAAATAGATTACACCACGGCGTGGAGACGGTATTCCGTACGTACGCACGCGCGGTGATTTCCTTTTTCCGTAGGATGGATAGAAGGTTAATTAGAGTTGTTTCATATTTATAATAACATATCAGTATGTAAGTAATACTGATGTTATTACTTTATCATGAAACAACTAAATAAGAAGAAGTTGAAGAAAAAAGAAATTGAAAAGATCGGTAATGGATATTACCCCTTCTTTGAAACGCCTCTTTGAATCCTTCACTTAGGGAACTAAGATTGGTCTTTGAAGAGAACCAGGACCTCTAAGATTATTCTAGGGATGTGGAGAAGGGATTTTGGCAGGGTTTGGCCGAGCTTGAGTGCTCAGATTGGTGTGAGGAGGAGGGGGAGGAGGTGCCCATTTATAAGGGAGGAGAGGGGCACCTTAGGAATATCTCAAAATATTATTTTATATTAAAGTCAAAATCGGTTTATAATGGTTCCAAAGGGTCCTATTTCGAAGCTAAAGTGGGGATGGGTCGAAATCCTATCAACCAATAGGATTTAGACAAGTTTAGGTTATTATTTTAACCTTATCAATTAGATTTAACTCTAAGTTAAATAATTTAACTTTTACCGTGTCTTTTTGTTTTCTTACACTATATGGTTAATACACTTACTATAACATTCCAAACGAACCCCAAGTTGTTTATTATTAATATATATATCCTTATCTAAGTCATTTGACAGAACCATAGATTTTTAGTAATAAAATAACAATTAATAATATAATATTTGATTTAAAAACTATTTTGTGTCAATTTTGACACTATTTGATATATGATTTTTGTGAAAGTCATAACAGAATTATATGTTCAACCCATGTTGATTAAATCAACACTAATATATCATAGTATCCTATAAAATTATTGGGATTCATAAAAAGTCTCAAATTAAATTTATTTTGGTATTTATAACATAAATTATGTGAATATTTCATTAATAAGATAATTACAGCATCATCTTTGTGTCATGAATAAATTACATTATTTGATCTCTAAAATTTACAAATAAAATACCATTATGTAGGAAATCTTTTTATCTTTCTAATTAATATTTACAATTGAATTTATCTTATGTATAACCCTATATTAAAAATGTTTTAGTAAATAAACTTCGATTTTAACTCTTTTAACTCTTCTTTTAATTAAATAATAATAAATGTCCTAATCTAATCCAAGTGGGCCTAAAAGATAATATTTTACACTTAAGGTTGTTTTTGGTCGAGATACACTTGTCCAATAGGATTAGGACATGTGTTAGGGTAATATTAATATCATTCTTACCCTTAATTACCCTATTTACTTTTAACCGTGGTAAATAAAAGTAAAAAGTTACTATTCACCATAAATTATTTTCATCTCATTGAACCAAATTTTACTTACTGACATCAACCGTGTCTCTCGGATTTTTGAAATTCCATTCACAGAAGTAGTAAAATTAAGTTTTATGAAAAGTTCAGTTTTTTAACTACCACTTAGTAGTTTCACTATTCATCAAAAATTGATGTTTTTCAGAACAATGCCAAAATTTCATTCTAAGCTTTATTTCATATTCCGAATTCAAAAATGAAGTCTATTTTACCAAATTCATAACATATAGGTTGCATTAATTAATTTTATAATTAAATCCCGCTGTTACAACAAATAGCGTGTTTTTAAGAAACAATATCTATCAAAAGATTGACACTTGTTTATGTCTGGTTTAAATGTGAAATTACATCCAATGACCAACATTGTATTAAATTGTAAAAATATATTCTAAATATACTTTAAAACCACTCAAATTAATAATTTATCACTATTAATTATTTCGATTGAAAAAGGTGTTTTTAACTAAAATTTAGTAATTTTCACTATTCATCAGAATATGAAAGTTATCCGAAAAGTACCAAAATTTCACCTTAGGCTAAATTCGATACTCCGAATCCAAAAATGAAGTCCATTTTGAGAGCTAAAATTTCTAAAATTTTAAAAAGTGGTTATTACTATTCATAACGACTAGTTTTAATAATATTTTAATAGCATATCGTTGTTTCGTGAAACTCGTTATTTCGTACTACACACGCTATCGAGGAAGGTCGCGATTGCGTGTAATGCAAGGAAAATCAAGGATGCATGTTGTGCAAGCTCCTTTTGGTGTAACGTACAACACAAGACATTAGTGAAATTAAAAAGAATACTTTTCATAAAATCTCGGGGTGTTACATTCTACACCCCTTAAAATGAATTTCGCCCTCGAAATTCGTCGGGGTTATAAATGGTTTACTATTAGAAAGTTTCTTTAATAGAAACCCACATTGTAAAAAGGAATACCAAAACCAATCTTTAAAAACAAAAGTATGAAACTTAACGGTTACCCAAATAAACTAATCACTGGGTTTCCACATAGGTGAAAATATGGATATGGAAGAGAAATCTAACCATCATGTTCTGATGGGGAGTGGTAGAGAACATGTCTTTGGAAAAGCCAGCAATCACAAAGCCATAAATTTGTGACGATCTAAGGTACCATCTGATTCATCCGATATAAGATCACTAGGACAACAATTTTGGTTTTCAAGATCATTTCCCTAAAGTTGATGAATTAAAAGAAATACTTACATGATTTTGGTACAATCTCACTGTTGTTCGTGCCTTGAACAATTTCCACTTCATCTCTTAAATAAATGAAGTTGAATTTGTTATTCGTGAAGTGTTAGCAGATCATGTGATAGAATGACGGGTCATTCCATCTGTCTCAAACAAAAGGTTAGCAAAAATTATATACATAAGTCGATCTATAGTGAGATTAATCATATATGGTTCCTAAAATGGACTTATACATCATATATCATATAGCTTAATATAATAAAACTAGTTTCTACTAAACAGGGACTTCCTGTAGGCCAGTGGTAGGCGATAAAGGCCAGTCGCATTTCGGTTGTGGGTTCGATTTCCACAGCCTTGTCCGACGTGATGGGCTGTCGCCCGTCCTGCAGGTTGTCCTTTTTCTAAAACTATATTACTATAACATCCCATCAATAATATCAAAAAAAAACTTCTATCCTTAAACAATACTAACTTATGTCCACCATAATCCATTCCAATCTTTAGGCTTATCCATAATACTGCAGTCCACTCTCATAACAAAGTGAAAACGATTAAAAGAGATTTAATACCATCATTGATCCCCATATATCATAAGATATGTTTTGTTGGTCACATTCAAAACATTCAAAGTCCTTAATCATGTATTCTCTTGAATAACTTAGTGAAAACATGAATGCAGTTAAAAGTTAACACCTTCCATATACCAAAATCCTCAAAATTCTATATACTCAAACCATGATATCACTTAGTCCTTATATCAATCATGAGCTCATGAATACTGTTAAACATTTCATTTTCTCGTTTTCCCTTCATTATTCACATAATATCTCAATCACTTTGAATACCACATTAGACCAATACATAAATATTCCAATACTCCATGATACAAAATTATTTTGGAATCCCATTACATAAACACTTAATCATTCCACCACATCGTTGTCATATTCAACATCGCAATAGTGATCGCATGTGACTTCCCTTTGTCCTTTGCCTTCAGTGGTTTCTCATGTTGATCATCACTAACCCTTGGATTAGGGCATTTATTAGCATAATGCCCCATTTCCTTGCACTTGAAGCATTGGAGTGTTAGTGGTGCGTTCTCTGCAGTGTTTTCTTTATTCACATCATTAGAACCCTTTTTTCCATTACTTTGACACTCAGCTACTCGATGACCTTTTTTCCACACTTAAAACATTTTCTAGTCCCTTTAAGACAATCTCCACCATGATTTTTTCCACACTTTGTGCATAAGGAAACATTCATCTTCGTTTCACCATTATTCTGAGATTTCTCCTCGAACTCCATCTTTCGTTTCTTTTCAAAACCATGAGATGGATATGTAACACCAACTTCCATTTCGACCTTGATAGCACAACGCACAATTTATTCATAGCTACTGAAGTCTCTTATAGCTAATGCCCTTCGAAGACTTGGTTTTAAGCCACTGAAAAATCGATCAACTTTACTTTCAGGTTGGATGATAATGCCAGATTCATACCTTGCAAGTCTTGTAAAATTTGCTTCGTATATACCAACAGATTCATCATCCTTTTGCTTTAGTTCAAGAAACTCCTTCTCCATCTTTGTTCGAAGAATACGAGGGAAGTACTTATTGAAAAATAAGTTCTTGAACTCTTCCCATTCCATGGACTCAATTTCATCTCTTGGCCTCGTATTCTTGATAAGATTCCACCATTGATCAGCTTCACCCTCCAAACAATATACTACTAAGATGAATTTATCATGTTCAGAATATTGAAGTACTGAAAATATCTTTTCAGTAGTACTGATTGATTGTTCAGAAACAAGTGGATCAGAAGACCCACTAAAAGAGGGTGGACGTTGCCTCATGAAGGACTCAATAGAATATTGTTCCCTTCTCTGCTCATTTGGAAGTCCAGAATGATTCATAGCTTGTGTAAGTATAGAAATAAGATTTTTCACTCCATCTCCCATAACATTTGTTTGTTTAGGAGGACAATCATTGCATTGTCCATTGCATTGATCAACACGGTTCCTTCGGGTTCCAGCCATCGTCTAAAACCCAAAAAGAATAGTGTGAGAGGCAAAAATCATGCTAGGGAAAACAACATAATAAAGGGTGAGTACCTTCAATATCTAACATCTTAGGTTTAATTCTATGATCGTTAGCATAATTCTAGTACTATAACCTATATGTATACTTAACCTTAGGGACATCCCTAGACATACCTTATAAATATCTCTAGGGAACTCACTAACGTTTTCGCATCCTAGTTTCCAAAGGTTGACTAAACCTTTCCTCTGATACCAACTGTAGAGACCCGTATCTTGACGTACATGTCCATTACATTACTTTTGCGGAATACTTAGTACATAACAAAAAACACACACACAAGGATCGTAATAGTTTAGTGTCTTTGGAAACTCGGAACGTAATCTTCTAATCGTGGTGAAAGATCTCCAATATCTCCCATAAAGATCTTCCTTTTTTTTACCTAAAACCTTTCTTTATATCCTGGGGAAAAGAAAACATAAAAGGGTGAGCTCAAATGCTCAGTAAGGGTAAACAAAAGAAAAATCAATCACATCATATTCATAAGAACATAACTTTTAGAAATCGAATCCTGCAAAAGAGAGATCATAATTTCATAACATGGGATAAATCATAGTAGTGAAATGAAATCCCAATAATCATAACATAAAACATGAAACTTTGTGGCATACACACATAATCATAGAGAATCATTTCTTGTTAGTCAAGACTCATTGCCAAGACTATCTTAGTTGACAAAGTCCCATTCTGAACCGAGTCACCCTCGTTTCAGTCCTATTTCACTGAACCGGTATAACCTACCATTCCAGCCATGTCTATCTCATGAGATATAAAATCTTTACCCAATGAATTGGAGGGACATATAGGTCCCACCCATCTTATAATTAATCCTTTCTTATGTGTGCCACATAATCATAAATCATACATCATCGCATAACACATGTAACAAAAATGGGATTCTTGAAACATCATGACATCATAAAACAAATCATATAAGGTAAATGACTTCATAAAAAATAATTCCCTCACAACATAATCAAATCAATGTAATAATAGGGATAAAAACAGAACCCTATATTATCTTAGATGGAAAATAATTTTGATAAAACATTTGAACTCCATTCTTGAGGAAAATATCATTTCTACTTCAAAAACATTTTTCCTTTCTTAACATGTCATACGACTTTAAAATAAAAGAAGTTGATTAAAAATAAACTTTAAAACTTGTAAAGGAAGCTTCTTGGAAATAATGTTTTAAAAATCCATTCATGTCGTATAAGTTAAAAAAAACATTCTTCGTACTTTTGTCGGAAAAGTCAAAAAAAGTACCTTGTATGAAAAGCGACAAAAGATTTATTTCATATCTTTTACTAAAAACTCACCAGAGGGTAAAATAGGATTTAAACAACTGTAGGTGAATGTAAATAATATTAAATATTGAGGAAACATGGATGTGGATGATAAAATACACCTCAGTAAATTTCAAAGTATAAACAATCTCGGATAAAAATGAGATTGTGATATTTTCCCTTACCTTAGGTCCGACTTGCTTTGTACGTGTCCGAAACTCCTGTATAATGATTTAAATCATGTTATTGACTTATTCCAGAATCATATTCATTGTTATTATATCATATATGGTCCACTTATGACTTTATATTACCCATTCTTTTGTAAATTCATGTTAAAGTAGCGTTTTGGGTAAAATCGTCTCATTTGTCGTTCGTGTTTTTAACTTGTAATTATTCATATGATTACATAGATCATGATTACTTAATTGCAGAATATAAAACATGATTTATATATATATATTCAGAATATACATATATAATAAATCAGTAAATGGAAAGAAATACACCGTTCATGGAGACGGTAGTCCATACGTACGCATGAACGCTGTTTTCATTTCCTTATTGACTTGAATGGAATTAAGTAGATGACATATAATAATTCCAGTATCATTATTATGTCATATATTTCATTAGAACTTATTATATATACTTTATAATCATTCATGAATGGTTAATCATTGAGAATGAATCTCATCGCGTCGTGGAGACGGTAGTCCGTACGTACGCACGAGCGATGATATCGTTCCCATGGTCGTGGAATTGCGTTGAAGTGTATGTATACTATTTCAGTATCAATATCACTTTATAATAATCATATATAGTTACTCATTAAACCATTATACCAATCCAATTAAGGTGGTGGCGGAAAATAGATTACACCACGGCGTGGAGACAGTATTCCGTACGTACGCACGCGCGGTGATTTCCTTTTTCTGTAGGATGGATAGAAGGTTAATTAAAGTTGTTTCATATTTATAATAACATATCAGTATTTAAGTAATACTGATGTTATAACTTTATCATGAAACAACTAAATAAGAAGAAGTTGAAGAAGAAAGAAATTGAAAAGATCGGTAATGGATATTACCTCTTCTTTGAAACGCCTCTTTGAATCCTTCACTTAGGGAACTAGGATTGGTATTTGAAGAGGACCAGGACCTCTAGGATTATTCTAGGGAAGTGGAGAAGGGATTTTGTCAGGGGTTGTCCGAGCTTGAGTTCTCAAATTGGTGTGAGGAGGAGGGGGAGGAGGTGCCCTTTTATAAGGGAGGAGAGGGGAACCTTAGGAATATTTCAAAATATTATTTTATATTGAAGTCAAAATCGGTTTATAATGGTTCCAAAGGGTCTTATTTCGAAGCTAAAGTGTGGATGGGTCGGAATCCTATCAACCAATAGGATTTAGACAAGTTTAGGTTATTATATTAACCTTATTAATTAGATTTAACACTAAGTTAAATAATTTAACTTTTACCGTGTCTTTTTGTTTTCTTACACTATATGGTTAATACACTTACTATAACATGCCAAAAGAACCCCAAGTTGTTTATTATTAATATATATATCCTTATCTAAGTCATTTGTCCGAACCATAGATTTTTAGGAATAAAATAACAATTAATAATATAATATTTTATTTAAAAACTATTTTGTGTCAATTTTGACACTATTTGATATACGATTTTTGTGAAAGTCATAACAGAATTATATGATCGAACCAAGTTGATTAAATAAACACTAATATATCATAGTAATCTATAAAATTAGTGAGATTCATAAAAAGTCTCAAATTAAATTTATTTTGGTATTTATAACATCAATTATGTCAATATTTCATTAATAAGATAATTACAGCATCATCTTTGTGTAATAAATAAATTAAATTATTTGATCTCTAAAAATTACAAATAAAATACCATTATGTAGGAAATCTTTTTATATTTTTAATGAATATTTAAAATTGAATTTATCTTATGTATAACCCTATATTAAAAATTTTTTAGTAAATAAACTTTGATTTTAACTCTTTTAACTCTTCTTTGAATTAAATAATAATAAATGTCCTAATCTAATCCAAGTGGTCCTAAATGATAATATATTACACTTAAGGATGTTTTTGGTCGAGATACACTTGTCAAATAGGATTAGGACATGTGTTAGGGTAATATTAATATCATTCTTACCCTTAATTACCCTATTTACTTTTAACCGTGGTAAATAAAAGTAAAAAGTTACTATTCACCAAAAATTATTTTCATCTCATTGAACCACATTTTACTTACTGACATCAACAGTGTCTCTCAGATTTTTGAAATTCCATTCACAGAAGCGGTAAAATTAAGTTTTATGAAAAGGTCAATTTTTTAACTACCACTTAGTAGTTTCACTATTAATCAAAAATTGATGTTTTTCAGAACAATGCCAAAATTTCATTCTAAGCTATATTTCATATTCCGAATTCAAAAATGAAGTCTTTTTTACCAAATTCATAACATAGAAGTTGCATTAATTAATTTTATAATTAAATCCCGCTGTTAAAACAAATAGCGTGTTTTTAAGAAACAATATCTATCAAAAGATTGACACTTGTTTCTGTCTGGTTTAAATGTGAAATTACATCCAATGACCAACATTGTATTAAATTGTAAAAATATATTCTAAATATACTTTAAAACCACTCAAATTAATAATTTATCACTATTAATTATTTCAATTGAAAATTTTGTTTTTAACTAAAATTTAGTAATTTTCACTATTCATCAGAATATGAAAGTTATCCGAAAAGTACCAAAATTTCACCATAGGCTAAATTCGATACTCCGAATCCAAAAATGAAGTCCATTTTGAGAGCTAAAATTTCTAAAATTTTAAAAAGTGGTTATTACTATTCATAACGGCTAGTTTTAATAATATTTTAATAGTATATCGTTGTTTCATGAAACTCGTTATTGCGTACTACACACGCTATCGAGGAAGGTCGTGATTGCGTGTAATGCAAGGCAAATCAAGGATGCGTGTTGTGCAAGATCCTTTTGGTGTAGCGTACAACACAAGACATTAGTGAAATTAAAAAGAAAATTTTTCATAAAATCTCGGGGTGTTACATAATGACGAGTAATGTGTATAAAAATAATGAAAATAACATGCTATTGTCCCTGAAAAATTAATATACCATCCAATTATACACCTTTAAGTAAATTATATTTTCACTTTTTCGTACGTACGGATTACCGTCTCCACGACGCGATGAGATTCACTTCCACGTTCACCATTTATCGATGATTATAAAAATATATATTACTAATAAGTATGTAATATATGAAATAAAAATTATACTTGAGAAATATATATTTATATATATATATATATGAATTTATGAACTTATATATATCTTATTCACGCACTTTCGTTCAATACGATATGAAAACAGAAACAACATTTATGCGTACGTACGACATACCATCTCCATAAATGATGTTTTCCATTTCACAGATCTATCTATTATAAAAATTCATATTTAAATATATTTGATATATTAACAAAGGTTTATATTTTTAAAGTATTTAAATCATGATCTAAATGATACGGTCAAGAATAACAAGTTAAAATACGTAAGATAAAGAAAGCGATTATTACACAAAATGTTAATTTAAAATGAATATCATTATTAAATGGGTTGTAAAAATTCATAAATGAATCATGTATGATATAATTAATATGAATATGGTTCTGGTATAATCTAATAACACATAATGGTCATTATAAAAAAGGTTAAATGTACTGTCGACCAAAGGAATGTGCAGGTTAAGGTGTTTATTACCTCACTTTTAATTCCGTGATATTTCCAGTATTCACCACTTATTGCATGTGGTGTATTATGTACTGAAATTTGATATATATTATCATAAATCTCTTTATATTCATGGTATTCTATGAATTATTTTGTAGTTATTAATTTTTTTATACGACTCGATTGATTAAAATGTTGTAAGGGTTAATTCCTCAATCTCATTATTATTCGAGATTGTTTATGTGTATGTTTTTACTAGGAAATATTTATTATCCTTGTACATGTTTCATAAAAAAAATCAAAGGGATTATTTTTAAGGGAATATTTTACTAAAAAATAATTTTAAATGTTTTAAATATTTATTCTTCTAAACCTTTCTCATTAATGTCCATGTTTTTAAAATGGTTTTAAGGATCTATTTATATGGATGTGAATTTTTTAAAATGATAATTCTTTTCTATAGTTTCAAAGTGGTATGGGAAACTTTGATTCAAACCTATATTTTAAATGAATTCCTTTATAAATTATGTGACTTTTAAATGATTTCATGAAAAAGGGACATTTCTCTGAATGATTTTTATAGATCATTTTCAAATATTCCAACATCATTTACTGGATATTATTCTTTATCCATGTTGATTTATTATGATACAAATCCTCCATATTTTATTTAATGTTTTTTTGATATGTTTGATTGTGGATGAGTTATTTTTAAGCCATTCATAGTTTAAAGTTAAATTATTTACATTCTGAATGTTATTTTTAATACAAATGTTGGTATTATATTTCGTCTTTTTCTTAAGATGAATGTAATGTACTAGTATGTTCCGGTTTGGGGATCGGTAAATGTAATCTCTCTAGGTTGGGGTCTGGTTACCGCATACCCTCTGAGTTGGAGTCCAGTTATAGAGGCTCTCTAGGTTATAGTCCAGTCAGAGAGGCTCTCTAGTTTGGATTTTGGTTATAGAGGCTCTCTGATATGGAGTCTAGTTATAGAGGCTCTATGGGTTGGGGCCCAGTTACAGTTATTCCTTACATCCTAGCATGAGGCCTTCACACAGAAATTAATGTCTGGTACTATACATTCCCTCATTTTGAAAATAGTTATTACATGTGATTAATATACTATTTGAATATCCATGTGAATGTTAATATGGTAATTTTTTATTTATTTTTTCCAAATTATGTTTATGTTTATGTTTAAAAGGCTATTGTTTTTATTACACATATTTCCTAAAAAGCATATATCTTCCACTAAATTGTTTACCCTTACTGATCCTATGAGCCCACCCCTTTCTTATGTTTTATTTTCCCAGGATCACATGAAGTGTTTTATGTTTGAGATGAAGGGTTCAGCTAAGGGAACAATGTAATTCTCAAAGGATTATATTTTTTTTGTGTTGTATGTTATAATGTGTAATGTAACATTCATGTATGTAATCTATTTTCCAAGATTGCTAAAATGATCGGTCTTTTGGGACTTGATTCCTTGTAATCATGCCAATGTATTAAAATAATGCACTGTCCCTCAGAATCTAGGGTTGGGGAGTTATATTTGGTATCAGAGGACGTTTAGAAATCAACTTGGAGACTAGTTTTAGATAAATTATTATTAGAGAACATTAACCTAAGATAAAATTTGAGGATTAACATAGAATAACTTCCTATAATTTTGGAAATTTAGATATTTTGTGAGTTTTCCAAGAAAAGATATCCCTGTCTGGATATGAGAAGGTAGAGGCAGCTCTGGCACAAATGTACCTTGTGGTAAAACCCAAAAACACTAATTTGAGCTAGAATTGAACAGGAACTGGTGCACGAAAATGGGCCTTGAGACACTCTTGGTTACGACACTCTCGGGGGATCTACTTAGGATAATTCCAATTTTCATTACAAATATTTATAAAGTATTTATGAGAATATACCTCCTCAATGAAAATATTTTTATGATTATGGATTATATCCATAAAATGTTCAATTTACATTAGGTATTTTACATGTTTGTAATTATTCATTGAAATTCATAAACTTACCTAGTGTATGCCATTGTATAGAAATGGCACCCAATAGAAGAAATGTGAACTCCAGCAATACGTATGATCCAATGAGTAAGAAGGATCATATATTTCACGGTATTAAGCCATCATTTAGAAATAAATTAGTCTCCTATGTATTCTCAACATATGAATAAATAGTGTCATGTGTTAATAAGATAAGAAATAATTCCTTGAGTTCTATGGCTTTGAAAGGAAGCAAGAGAAGAAAAGGGTGGAAGAGGGAAATATGGATAATGGGAAGAGGGAAAATAAGGATTTTCCCATATGTGATAACTGTGGAAAGAATCACCTTGGTAAATTCTTGAAGGAAATGGGAGATTGTTATAAGTGTAGAGAAAAAGGACACCATGTACGTGATTGAAATGGTAAGAAGAAAAGTTTCAAATGTACAATGCTTCATATGCAAGGAGTTGGGACACTATATGAATCAATGTCCAAATCATCAGAGTATACCCCTAATGCTGCTATTGGATAATAATAAGGTTATGATACTACTGAAGATGATGAGGAATGATTATATTTCTTACTTTGTTATTAAAGTATTGTTTCATTTGAGTATTGTATTAATTATGTACATGTTATAAAAATTATAGAGTATATAAGGATTGTATTGTAGTACAATTTCATTAAGGACTTGGGATTATGAGAAACCAAGAAAAGTGACTCATTAGCTGGTTAAATTTTTTGGAAAATATATGGTTTGAGATAAATAAAAACCATAATGGGGTTTTGATACTGAGGTAGTGATTTTGAATAATACATGATTGATTTGGATAGATTATATTGGATATTTTAGACTACCTTGAAACTGATTAATGATTTTTATACTCCATCATTGTTGGAGTTTAAAAATTTTTTGGATAGAAGGAGTATATCCAGTATTATATAAGTAATAAGGGAGCATGAATGTAATTAATAAGGTTTTATGGTAATTCAGGATGTTGCAGTGTTTCGAAAGAATACATAATAAAAGTGTTCACATGTTATTACATAGAAAAAAGATCTTCATTGTGTTTACCTTACCTATAAATTTTGGACTGTGAGTTTGGACATAAGTATTTTGGATATGTTTAGTATGAGATTATTTTTGGATTTTTATAAGAAGGATAGCCTGGAGGTCGAGCAGTAACCCATCACGTCTGGCAAGGCCGGGAGAGTTGAACCCGCAACCGAAGGGTTATAAGGGTGTATCACCTACCACTGGACCATGTGATGTCCTGAATTGAATAATGTAATTTTTTTAATGTTCTAGTAGATGAATTATAAATTCAGTTTTTTGGAACCCTATATTAATAGGATAAATAAAATATTTTTTTAGCTCTATAATCTTTTAAAGTGAAGGATGACTTTATTGTAGAAATTAGTTAAAGGATGGAACTCTACTTGTAAAGTATATATTTTTTTCTTATCTAATTCTATGAATAAATTAATTCTAAAACTTTAATTAAGGTATATTAAAACTAATAATGTATTATCTTAACACCTTATGTTTTTTTGAACCATTGATATTTTGAATCATCATAGATTGAAGGCTTTAAGGCCCACAATTCTACAATTGTTTATGACTGATGACCTCAATCACTCCCTATAAATATTTTTGTTCTTCCTATATTTATGTGTCTCTAATTTCCAACAATGTTCTCCAAATCAAGATGATAATTTGGAAGTGACTTTTTCATTCCCATTTTCCCTTTTATTAAGACAAAATTTTATTAACCCATTATCTGATGTGGGTTCTCTACAAAGGTATTTTTATATTTTTAACCTTTTATATTAGAAGAAAAAATTCAAATTCCAAGGACGCAATTTATTTAAGTAGGAGAGAATGTGACACCCCATGATTTTATAGTACATTATTTCTTCAATGTAATTCAATAACTTGCACTACACGCAACACTGAGTTCAAGCACACCACGACTTACCAAACTAGACGTTACAAAGCATTTATGAATAGTATTAACTATGTTTTGAATTTTATATTATCCTTATAATTTTAGAATCCATATTATGAGTTTTATAGATATAAAATAATAACAAATTCATTTTTTTAGATAAAAGAATTATTTTTAATGCAATTTTACAGCCATTTAATGGCGAACCATTTTTATATCCAAAATTTGTAACAATAATATATTACACTTGACAAAATAAAAATCTTCTTTATAATTGGGATATAAAAATTTTGTTTTGATAAATTTTTGGTTTTTTCTGATAACTTTCATATTTGGGTGAATAGTGAAAAATAATAAATTTTAACTAAAAACAAATTTTTTAATCAAAATAATTTATAATGTTTAACTATAAATTTGAATGGATTGGAATTATAATTAGATTATATTTTTACCATTTAATCCAATGTCAGTCATTGGAAATAATTTCACATTGAAATTGGACATAAACAAGTGTCAATCTTTTGGTAGTTATTATTTCTTAAATTATGCTTTTTGGTTTTTAAAATGGGAATTAAATTATAATTAATAAATGATATTTCTAGGTTTTGAATTTCGTAAAATATAATTCAATTTTGAATTCGAAATATCAAATTTAGCTTAGGGTGAATTTTTGTTATGTTTCTGAAAACATTCAATTTTTGATGAATAGTGAAAAACATTGCTTTATTGGTTAAAACAAGCTTTTCATTTAAATAATTATTTATTTCATTTAAATTTATTTTAGGTAAAAATAGATACATAATACCTATATAAGTTCAATGTATTTCATTGGAGTCATAGTATAATAAGTTTTGATATATAAACAATTTATTAAAATTTTACCGTCTTTTACCCACCTCCTAGGAGCATTTGCAAATTTTCATAAAAATTAATCTTATAGCTTCTATGAATTGAATTTAGAAAATATGAGAGACATGGTTTATATCATAAAGTAAAGTGTGGTTCAATAAGATAAATATAATGTTTGGTGAATAGAAACTTTTGAATTTTATTTTCCACGGTTAAAAGTAAATAGGGTAATTAAAGGTAAAAATGACATTATTATTACACCTAACACTTGTCCTAATTCTATTGGATAAGTATAAATACATTAAAAACAACCTCAGGAATAAAATATGATTTTTTATGTCTACTTGGATTAGATTAGGACATTTAATATTATTTAATTCAAAGAAGAGTTAAAAGTGTTAAATTCAAAGTTCAACTACTAAAACATTTCTAACAAAGGGATACAAATATGATAAATTTGACTATAAATATTCATTATATAAAAAAACTTATTTCCAAAATAATTGTATTTCATTTATAATTTCTGTAAATTAAAAATATTAATTTATTTATGACATAATGATGATGTAGTAATTAACTTATTAATGAAATATTAAAATAATTGATATTATAAATACCCAAATAAATGTAATATGAGGATTTTTATGAATTCAACTTATTTTCTAGGTTAATATATAATATTAGTATTTATTAAATTAATTTTTTTTGAAGTAATAATGATGTTATGAATTTATAAAAACAAAATACCAAATAGTGTCAAAATTGACATAATAGAGTTTTTAAAACAAATATTATATTTTTTTTATTGGTATTCTGTTTCAAAAATATCTATGGTTCATCCAAAGGGAATAAATACTAATATATATGTCATTAATGAACTAATTATTGTTCTCTTGAATGTTTATTGTACGTTTATTAACCCTATAATATAAAACTACAAAGAGACGTGATAAATGACAAACTATTTAACTAAGAGTTAAAACTAAAAGATAATGTTAATATAGTGACCCAAACCTATCTAAAACATATTTGTTGAGTGTTTTGCGACCCATACCCACCTTATTCTTTAAATTATTCATTTTTGAGCCATTATTCATCAAAAATATATTTATTATAAAATAATATTTAAATTTTTTCCTAAGGTGCCCCTCACACCTCTTATAAAAGGGTACTTTACCTTCTCTCAAATTCACACCTCCAAAACCATTTGGATCGGCCAAACCATTTCCAAATATCCTCCCAAGTATCCTACCTTCATCCTTGAGGCATTATTTTGGTCATAAAGACAACTTAATGAGCCCTTTTTATCAAATCAAAAGGAATAACCCAAAGAAGTGGTAATGCTTTCACCACCCTCTTTCAAGTTCTTTTCTTCTTCCACCTACGCTTTCTTTGTTATTACCATACAAAAATAATAAATCCAGTACTTTATATATACTATGATGTTATTATTAATATTTCACAACCATATGCATTATTATATCCATCTTATGAATGATAATGTCACCATGCGTGCATACGTACATGTTATCGTCTCCACACTATGGTGTAATTTGTTATTCAACACTGTTATTTGGGGGGATATAATGATGAGTAATATGTATATAAATAATGAATATAACAGTATAATGACTCTTTTAAAATTAATATACCATCCAATTGAAATACTTTAAGGAAATGATATTGTCGCCCGTGCGTACGTACGGATTACTCTCTCCACGATGCGATGAGATTCGTTTCCATATTCACCATTCATCGATGATTATAAAAATATATATTACTAATAATTATGTAATATATGACATAAAAATATTAATGGATATATATATATATATATGAATTTATGTACATACATATATCTTATTCCCTTACTTTCGTTCATTACGATATGGAAATAGAAACAACGTTTATGCGTATGTACTGTATACCATCTCTATAAATGGTGTTTTCAATTTCATATATATATATATCTATAAAAAGTATTTATATTATAAATATATATGATATATTAATCTTGTTTTATATTTTGTATGTATTTATATCATGATCTAAATGATACGGTCAAGAATAACAAGTTAAAATACGTACGATAAAGAAACTGATTATTACCCGAAATGATAATTTAACATGAGAATCATTATTAAATGGGTAGTATATAGTGATAAATGAATAATGAATGATATGATAAATATTAATATGGTCCTGGTATAATCTAATAACATACAATAGTCATTATACAGGAGGTTAAATGTACCCTCGACGAAAGTAAAGTGCAAGGTAAGGGGTTTTTATCTCACTTTTAATTCCGTAAGATTTCCATTATTCGCCACTTATTTAAAGTGGTGTATTGTGTACTGCCATTTGATATATATTATCATTATTCTCTTTATATTCATGGTATTATTTGAATGATTTTGTGGTTATTAACATTTTTTATATGACTCGATTGATTACAATGTGGTAAGGGTTAATTCCTCAATCTCATTATTATTCGAGATTATTTATGTGTATATTTTTACTGGGACATATTTATTATCAATATCCATGTTTCATAAAAAAATTTCAAAAGGACTATTTTTAAGGAAATATTTTACTAATAAATCATTTTAAATGTTATAATGATTTATTCTTATAAAGCTTTATCATTAATTTCCATGTTTTTAAAATGATTTTAAGGATTTATTTTTATGGACATAAATGTTTTAAAATGTTAATTCTTTTCAAGAGATTCAAAGTGGTATGGTAAAATTTGATTAAAAACTATATTTTAAATGAATTATTTTATAAATTATGTGAATTTTAAATGATTTCATAAAAAGGGACATTTCACTCAATTATTTTTTAAAGATCATTTTCTACTATGCCAACATCATTTACGAGATATTATTCTTTATCGAGGTAGATTTATTATTATACAAATCTTCAAAATTATGTTTAAGTTTTTTTGATATGTTTGACTGTGGATGAATCATTTTTATTCCATTCATGGTTTATGGTAAAAGTATTGACATTTCATATGCTAGTTTTAATACGAATGTTTATGTTGTATTTCAACCTTTTCTTAAGATGAATGTAATGGACTAGTATATTCCGGGTTGGGGACCGGTAAAAGTATTCCCTATGGATTGGGGTCTGGTTATAGCAACCCCTCCGGGTTGGATTCTGGCAATAGAGGAACTCCGAGATGGAGTCTGGTTATAGAGACTCTCCGGGTTTGTGTCCGGTTAGAGAGGCTCTCTTGGTTTGAGTCAAGTTATAGAGGCTCTCCGGGTTGGGTTTCGGTTACAGTTATTCACTAGGTCCTGGAACGAGTCCTTGACATAGAAATTGAATCCCGGTACTATACATTCCTTCATGATAAAAATAGTTATTTCATATGATTAATAAACTAGTAGCACATCCATGTGAATTTTTATATGGTAATGTTTGATTTTTTTTGCCATATTAGGTTCAAGTTTATGTTTAAAAGTATATTGTTTTTATTACACATCTTCCCTTAACAGTTTATAGCTTCTGCTAATTTATTTACCCCTACTGAGCATTTGAGATGACCCCATTCTTATGTTTTATTTTCTCCAGATCCCAAGATGTGTTTTATGTTTGAAATGTAGGGTTAAGCTAAGGGAACAATGGAATTTTCAAAAGATTTTTTTGGTTGTTGTATTTTAGAAAGTGTAATGTAACATTCATGTATGTAATCTATTTTCAAAGACTGATAAATTGATTGGTATTTTGGGACTGGATTCCTTGTAATCATTCTAATGTAGTAAAACAATGCACCAATTCTAGGAATCTAGGGTCGGGGCATTACGTCAGTGTCATCGCGGGGTACAAGTCAATGTAAAAGTCCACCTCTCTGCGAGGAGGTAGACCCAGAACATCATCAGGGAAGACATCCTCACACTTGTCCACAACTACATGATAGCTCATAATCTCCACATCAACCACTTAAATGGTAAGTCAAGCCAACTGATTACTAATCAGGTACACTCTTCTCTAGGTAATTCCATCATGTGCCACAAAGGCTGCTTTCTCACCAGTGAAGGTAAAACTAGTTCCATTCGTGCAGACACACTATAGTTTGCGCTGAATATAGTCAATATGATCATGGAATGTAGATAACCATTCTATACCGAATATTATGTCGTAAGGCCTCGAAGCTACAATTAGGAGGTCCCAGTCGAAGCTCTCGCCTCCTAGAGTAAGCTCACACTGCCAGCACTATTGTGTAATCATCGTATCATCTCCCGCAAGAGTCTTTTTCGGTAAATATCGAGCCAACACCTCCACTGAAATCTCTAAGATCTGAATGAGGGGAGTGGAAATAAAATAATGAATGAAACTTGCGTCTATAAGTCTTGAAGCTAAGGTGGAGTAGACAAATATCATACCTCGTATCATATCCGGAGCACCGTGATCATAGGCCTCAGCTGCTTGAAGCTGAGTTCGCTGATATTATTCATATTTTAATTACATATTAAATAATCCTTTCACTGATTTTATATTAAATGTGCATAATTCATGTGGAATATTAATATTTTAATATTAACTATAATTTCTGATCATTTTTAGAAGTACTCTAATTGAGTCAGTTTACTATTTTATTTATAACTATCACTATACTGATCCAATTTGTGTGTTATTGTTTTTTGTGTTTCTCCATTAAATATGAAACATTTCATTAGAAGTTACCATGAGCCATTTATTCAATTTTAAGGGACATATGGTCCTCACAAACAAGACCAATGAATCTGTGAATAAACTGTGATATTCATGAAGATTAATTTACTGGGATAAATAAAGAGATCCAAATTACATTATTCTCCACCATGGATTGGGGGACAACATAAGGAGTCCAGGATAAAAATTTTAGTGCCCAAATCTATGAACAAGTGGCCCAAATTATTCACTACAATCCAACCCCCCATCCATACCGAGAAATAAAAGCAGAACACAAATATTGAAATTTCTCCTGATATAGACATCAATTCAATCTAATATATTTTAGTGTGAAAGAAGAAATACGATCGGACAACTCTATTGAAGAACTGAGTTTTATTTGAGTGAATATTCCTATCCCAAAAACCTTTCACATTTTGAACATAAAAAAGACTTGATTGAAATGGATAGATTAAAATTGTTTAATCAACCGACCATAACATTGGCTCGATAGGTCCAAATGACTCCAAATTTTGAGAGAGGTCGGACATCATTATATATACATCAATGAAGAATGATATATTTCAGGATTCAGCTATATGAGTGTCTAAATAGGTGAGCCATGTGGAGGGGTAATTATGGAATGCAAATAGTCCACCATCTTGGGATATAAATACATCCCCTCCTCTCCTTTCAAATGGGTTGGCATTTCAGAAGAGAGGAGAACATATTGGCACAATCAAAGACATGGAAAGGGATTGAGAGGACCTTCCATACTCATGTTTTCACTTGAGATACTCTTCCTTCTCTCTTAAATTTCATTTACTTTTGTGTTCTTATTCATTTGAAATCTTGTAAGAGTTTGTTTTGTAATTCTATTTTAATGAATGTTTCTTCTTCAATATCTCTTTCTCTCACACACCTTCCATCATGAATTTTTTTCCCTCACAATAAACTCAATTAGATAATTTCTAGATTTGGTATTAGAATTCCATAGGTTCTATTCCTCTATCCTCATCTCATGAACCATAAGAAACATGTATGTTTTAATTTGAACTACATATGTACTGAGAAATAATGTCTCTACAACAAAATCCTATATAAATAGAAAGATATATTTCCAGCCATGTAATGAATAAAATGGGACCATTCTGATAGATGAGTGATATTTACTGTAATAAAAAATTAAAACATTGGAATGTTCTATACCCAGGATCCCAAGATGACAATGATACATTCCCATAACATATTCCCCATTGTATTGATGGTCTGTTATGTATACCAATGTGATGGAGTGTGGAAGGAAATGGTGAGGAATGACTGGGGGAAAATCATTCTTTAATCATCTAAAGACATATGGGGTTAAACAAGAACCCAAATTTTGATCAATAGACCTTAAAAATAAATTTTTATACATATCCTCATCTATAAAACACCTCACCAAAAAATCCATAGTGGTTTAATCCTAGATAAATAGAAAGTGAGTTGACTTCATCAACTAACCAAAAATTACTTAGATAAAATCACATCCTCCTCGAACCTTGAGTAATCTTGTGATGATATCCATTAAGATTTTATACCAGTTTTTTCCAGGAACATTTAAGTGATTTAGTAATCTATGGGGATAATTAGGTTTTTTGATAACCTTTTAGCAGATAAAACATCCCTCAAATGACTATGACACAACCAGTTTCATCCTTGGCCACCAAAAGTTTGACCTCTAATAATGTTACATCATGGATACTACTAAGAGTATTGGGAAGGGATGTCTATTAAACAAATAATATACTCAATAATTCATCTCCTAATGAAAAAAAATCATCACCTAAAAATTATATAGTTCTAAGTATACGTTGAAAATCCATTTAGAGCATCACTATTTGAGACACTATTTCACAATCCTCAACATCAGAGTCCCTCCATTGTGTCACTTCTACCTACTAAATAAATGTTTAATAGAATACCATATACCTTTTGAAAAAACCATTATCAACCAACATTACATCAAGAATAATGGGCTTTAACTCATCCGTCACTCTCCAAGAGTATCTAGACAATTTTATAATGTATCTTTAAGAGTTTATTCTCATTGCTTCAGCCATGGAATTTTCATTAAATGAGGTGTATGAGATCTCAATGTCTTATTATAATATTAAGTCCTTCCAAAAATTTTATCACAGAATATAGTGATGTTAGGATAAGATATACATCATGTTATTTTGATTAGAAGAGGAAAATAATAACTATATGATGAGGTATTATTAATAAAAAATCATCACAAAAACAATTCTTTCTTTCTACAGATCATTGGAAGAATAGATAGGATTATAAGGATATAACTTAATAGGCCCATAAGGTATCATTTACTTTTACTTCATCATGAATCATACAAATCCCATGTGGGAAGAATCATAAAAAAACTTAAACATCACCGCATATTCTAGAAGATAAAATATATAGAGCACTAATTTACCTCCCCTTAGAGAGATGAAGGATTCTAGACATTGATAAGTATATAAAAACCCATATTGTTCCTTGAGAAAATTTTCACTGGGTCCATAATACATAAGGAATCAGACAACAATCTCTTGTTATAACCCATGAGATAGAGGAAACTACAATCCTATACCACATTATTGTGTTCTTCCTAAGAAGAAAATGAATTGAACATTGATGGATGAATAGAAAAATTCTAATGTGATGAAACATACCTAATGAAATTTACCAATTTCATCTGAAACATACAATTGGGAAATGTTTTATTGATCATGTGGCATCGAAGGGCATGCATGGAAACTCTAAGATGGCCTCCATTATCCATATCTATCATTACATATTTTAATACATTCACATTAAACATTATAATAAAATAGTCTACTAAATCATTATTCAAGGATTCCATGGGATCTTTTAATATTAATGGTTCATTTTTTACACATAAATGAATGAAAACAAACTTGAAGTGCTGATATTTATACATGAGGGATGTCTTCACGATATCTTACTCCTTCACCCTAAACGAATGATATCCAGACCACTAATAGACCAAATTTTATATACATGATCATATAAACATGTTAAAAATAATAAAAATACTTAGAAGATGGTAACTATTATTTATAATTATACAATTTAATTATTTCATGAATATACTATGCCTTAGACTACCATCCTCTATCTTGGGAAATAATAGGAGGAACTCCATGAAAATGCACTTTGGCAAGTGAAACATTCATATTTGAAATAATCCATCAAGATCCCCAACATCCAAAAATCATAGGGTACCATAATATTAGGTAATATTGATATCAATGAAGAACCAAGGTGTATATATATCATTAAACTTATATCATAATAAGGGGTAGTGTTACAACCTTCTAAGATAAAATCTATAAATTTTCAAAATTCCCAAAGGATCCTCTACAATCATTGTGACCATATATTTATCATAAAACTTTTCCAAAAATTAATGGAGGGTAAATAAACATATACTACCTAACTAATATATTTGTTCACCAGTTAAAGCATCAAACCGGACATCCGTATCCATGAACATGGACATTATCTAGATGTAGTAAATAACATTATTCAAAGAATATAACCGATAAATGCAAAGAATTACATTATAAAATTGTATATATCATAATAAAATATCTATATATTCCTGATGCTCCACCATCATCAGTCCACACCCTCAGCACACATTAATCAAGATGTTATCAAATCAGAATGGAATAATAAACATTAGTGGAATGAGATGCCGTTGTACATCAAGTCATAGGGAACAGACTAAAGTAGTTCGGAAAATGGAGTGTGAGGATTATTAATAAAAAATGGAACAAACAATATTTAATGAAAATATTGACACACCTCTTATAATCTATGTTTTATCTTATGATGGCACTCCTAAAATTTGAAAATATATATGCCTAACTCCCCTTCTTCAATACTGAAATCCACCTCAATGAACATGATCTATTTAGGGTCCTTGAATATGAGAAACAACATAAATTCATCCCATTAATACCCAAAATCATATTTGGTGAGATTAAAACTAAAGTTCATGTTACTAAAATGGCCTCACCTATATAAGCTTTTAAGGTTGATATCGAACCATACCACCACCACAACCACCGTGATAACTATTTAGAAAAATTGGGCACCAATTCTAATGATGACCGTGACCCCATAAAGAAAAGACACTAGGTCAAATACCTTATAAAAATCAAGGAAAACATTATCCCTTGATTATTGGAATGGAATATGATGAAATTCACTCCACAGTAGTGAAATCATTAAAGGCCCAGGATCCAGGATCTACTACTAGGAACTATACTACTCAATAAACCACACATGTTCTCCTCTCATGGTAACCATCCTCCTAAGGTCATACAAAATATTAAATATACATTCTTATGTACCAATAAATATATTCAACTCATAAATGGAATGAACTCATATAGGAAAAAGGATTGAGTTCTACCATAATACACAAAAAAACAGACTCCACATCAAGGAAATTATTAGGGGAAACCAAAAAGGCCAATAAATTTTATAATGATCTCTCACATTGATGTACTCTCTAATTAAGAGAATTAAACACTTACAATTTCATTACCATCGTGGTTAATGATAGTAACTTCACTAAAAAGTCATCTAGAAGTCTACCCATGAAACATATTCCTCCTTTCACACCCCAAGATACATCTTCAGCTACTAAAATATGACACACCTATTCTAATTGAATACAAATTTTTTCCATATTAATCCTCCATACAAATCAAACCAAAGGTAATATCAAGAACCAATAACTCTATCTCTAGATCAGAAAATATTCCCTCAAAATTCATCCCATCTTTTAACTAAAAGGAACATACTGTCCTCTAACATTAATATTCATCCTCAATTTGGTTGTCCCTCATATTTCTACCCAGTCCACTTGATGATCCTCACAAGCATAAACCAAACACAGATTAAATATAAGAACCATAAAAATATAACTAATGTAATATAATTCTTGGTACTATGAAATTTTATTTAAACATCATTTAATTGATTTTATTTTTTTAAAATCACATAATTAACATAAGAACTCACGATTTTAATGATGTGAATACCTCTCCTTGCTCTATACCTTATATGTGGAACATCCACTCTTTGTTATTATGTTGGCTAAAAAGCCTTTCATCAAATCATGGGGGGTTAAAAAATCCCATGTCCTAGGCTATCTTTCTATGACAATATTATTTTTGAAGATCAATTGAAACCTTTTCCATACCATACAATGAAATATTTGTAGTGAAAAACTCAAGAATATATCATATATATCTACAAAAATCCTTTTAATAACACTCTATGATAAACCCCACACTTCAAAGGTACCCAACTGCATCCAACAATGATAGAATAAAGATAATGACCCATGAATCCTGCCTTCAGTAGGCCTTGGGTTAGATACTGGCAACGAAGGTATGAAATCACAAATATAGAAGACATTACCATAAAGAGTTATAGTAGTACCAGAATATTGGATATCATTCACAAAAAAACATGATATAATATAAAATAATGGAAACCAAAACCATCCCACAATGAATGTTTATAGTGAAAAATCACATTAAATATCCAAATAGATACCCCAAATAATTTTCTTTGAAAATGAATCAGTAATAGATCCAATATCTATCATAGATATTTTTAATACAAAATATTCTACTGGAATCCTAAAAATGTGTATAATCATGGGTTAACAAAAAAATGTATACTTAGTAGTATCATACCAAAGGACCAAATGACTGGATTGAAAATGATTCTGCAATAGATCCAATATCTATCATAGATATTTCTTATTTGAGGGAATATTCCAATTCCAAAACCCTTTCACATTTTGAACATCAAAAAGACTGTATTGAAATGGACAGATTAAAATTGTTTAATCAACCAGCCATAACATTGGCTCCATAGGTCCAAATGAATCCAAATTTTGAGATAGGTTGGACAACATTATTATATACAACATTGATGAATGATATATTACATTATTTGGCTGTATGAGTGTCCAAGTCGGTGAGCCAAGTGGAGGGGTAATTTTGGAATGCAAACAGTCCACCATCTTGGGCTATAAATACATCCCCTCCTCTACTTTCAAATGGGATTGAATTTTAGAAGAGAAGAGAACATATTGGAACAAACAAAGCCTTAGAAAGGGATTCAGAGGACCTTCCATACTCATGTTTTCACATGAGATACCCTTCCTTCTCTCTTAAATTTCATTTACTTTTGTGTTCTTATTCATTTGAAATATTCTATGTTTTTGTTTTGTAATTATGTTTTATTGAATATTTCACTTGAGATACCCTTCCCTCAGGGCCTGTGTCGAGTCTACCCCAAGGCTGCCTTCCATATGCTATGGGCTGGATACTAGCTCTAAATGTCATATTCCCTAAAACCAGGAAGGAATTGCCTTTATAACCTGTAATCACACACAACCAAGAACGCAAAAAAGATATAAAAACAAGTAAACTGTATATTAAAAAGTGTCTGTTCAGTAAGAAAATGGGACTCGAATACAAGACCAACTAGAAATTACAAGAAAACTAAAATGTATAAGAAAACTGAAACAACTCCTGTAAACTCCTGCTAAGGATCCTACCTGAAGAGTAGGTGATGCTCTAGAATGGTCATATCTACGGTATGCCTCATCTAATGTCCACATGCGTGATACCTCTAGTCCTGGTACTCTCATCCTTAGTCAGCACTATCTATCATCTACACCAAACAGAAAAAGGTTCAAGCATAGCCCATGAATGGGTGAGTATAACGATACTCAGTAGGGACCCCGAGACCCTCATGGTCTCACAAAAATACACAAAGGATAAACCAAAATCATGAAAACAACTTAAAACCCTACATAGGTATATGCCCATACATATACCTAAGTTATCATGTATACTCATCTCATTCATGATGAAACACAAGGCCCAACTCATTAGCCCAAAACTCAACTATTCCACAAGGGAAATAATACCATAAAGGTAACACCACAAAGGTAAGTACCACAAAGGTAACACCACACAAAAGAATACCACAAAGGTATTACCACGAAGGTAAGTACCAAAAAGGTATGACACATAGAATAATACAAAAAAGGTATCACCACAATGGTAAGGAATCAGCTCACATCAAGTGTAACTTTTGTATGGTAACATAGACGATTAGATGTAATGACTGAATCATCATTGTCAATTAGGAGGCAAACCCATGTAGGATCCTAAATAATCAGACCCACGTAGGATCCTTGTATAGAAGACCCACATAGGATCCTAGTATAGAATACCAACGTTGGATCCTAGATTAGTCCCACATAGATTTCCTAGGGAGGATCCAAGTGGGACCCTCTAACAAAGACCCGCGTAGGATCCCAAAGCACAAACCCACATAGGATCTCTTTCTCATGTTACAGGCAGCTATAGGGTTCCCTCACCAAGCTTGCATGATTCTGGGAGGGTCTTCCACTCAATCCACAAGTCGATACTCCAACTACCATGAAGTTCCATAAATAATTATCCCAAATACCATGACATTATAGGGGTATAAACGCAACAGACGGTGCGTCAATCAGGCGCCTTGTATGTATGTTATTGACCTTTTAGTCTCGAGGGCCCGGTAGGATTCGTGTCTGATCCAACCTAGTTGTACACCAACATTATCGAAAACCTATGTGGTGTATACCAAAAGTACCATCTCGATCCAAGGTATTCAGTGCCATAGATGGTTTGTAAAATGGATTATTTTAGCTCATGTTATGGCCAACAGAGAGATAGGGGTCGAAGTTGGTCTGGGTCCAGTATGACCCGGTCGTATCGACCTGGCCTAGGCCGACCCGACCCGGTTCATGTCGACCCGTCCAGACCTGGGTCCGTCCCTGGGTCTGACCCGACCTACTGGATCGGATCGTCCCATTGCGTCCAGCCCAGCCCGATGGGTGTCCCATGGTGCACCCCCACCGGCTGTTGGCAGCGTGAGGGCCACCATCCTTCGTCGTTGTAGCCTCGTGCTGCGGCTCTTTCACGCCTGTGGCATGGATGCATGCCAACACCTCACCTTCATGTGGCCAACTGTACGTCGGCTTCCACCTCTACTCTGTGTGGCCGATGGGCCATGACCCTCCACCGGCGGCGCGGTTGCGCCGCCACTATCTTCGCAGCCGACCAGTGTGTCGGTCATTGCCCCCCAAGTCCTACCAGTTCCATTCGTCGATACCAGTCATCATCCTCCTCCATCATGATGAATGCATCAAAAACCCCAAAGGTTGCAGAGTGTTCGGGCCATGCTCGTTTAGCCTACACCCTCCGTGTTAGAGTAGTAGCAAGAAGTTCATTGGGAGAGATACAACGTAAAATAAATTAATGAAAATCAATCAAATCACACCCCTACCTTGTAATTCATTTTAGTAGTCACGAGATAGAAGATGAAGTTGTTGAAGAACGTTAGCGTTTCTTGCTTCTACAAAGAGCTTCTGATTCGGGCTCGGGGTTGGTTCCTCATTCTTCATTGGATCGGGCATTCTTCGTTTGAGGAATAGTTTCACCAAAGTTCTACCCTTTTCGAAGGATTTCCCCAAGGAAATGATGAGACACAAAATTGAAATAGGTTTATCAAATGAATTTAACTTGGAATAATTAATGTTTTCACAAATAAATGGGATAATTAATTAATTGAAATGGAACAATTAATTAATTGGAGAGTTGAAGGTTTTCCCACATAAAGAAGGGTTCAGGTGGTCCCCTCCGTAACTGAACATTCAAATGGGATGTAATAAAAAATAATTATTTTATTTTATTTTTATTTCTAGGAGAAACATGAAAATTAACTTTCACCCTCATCCAACTGCAGTCGAGGTGAAACTCTTCATAAGTGAATATCGGTGCTGCGAGTTTAACGGTGCCCTCGTATTTCAATTTTGAGCACCAGTTCAAAAGTTATAACAACCAGCTCACACATTTACTGAACGTACATAAAAAAATTTAGAAATTTATTTCAGGCACACCGGGACTCAAAATCACACACCGTTAATTTTGGAAGATTCGTAATAATCCATATAATTAAAAAAATATGGAAAAATCTGGGTCTTTTCATTATCCCCATCTCAGGACTTTGAATTTCCAAAAGGCACATCACATAAACTAGGAAAAAAAGTGGGGGTACTGAGCATGAATCTAAGCCTCCAACTACCATGTTACTTATTGGAGGTTCCCGTGCTGCCAACATAAAGACACCAAAGGTATCGATCGCCTACAAAGCACTCTCTCCTGTCGATCATCAATCATTACTGGAACCTTGGTAAACGTTTCTCAATCATCGATGTCCAACTCACCCTGGTCAATGATGTGTGAAGGGTTGTGCACATATCTCCTTAGCTGGGATACATGGAAAACATCGTGTACCCGGTGCAACTCAGGGGGAAGTTCTAGGTGGTAATCCTCCTCGCCAACTCTACTGAGGACCTAAAAGGGTCTGATGAACCTCAGAGACAACTTATTGCCCTGGCTAATTCTATGAAATCCTCATTGGTGTGATACCCATAAAAATACGCAGTCACCATCCTTGAACTCCAGAGGTCTCTATCTCCTTTAAGCATAAGACTTTTTCTTACTCTGTGTAGTCTTCATCCACTCTAGGATGATCTTCACCTTCTCCATGGTAGCCCATACCATCTCTAGTCCTATGAGTGCTGACTCACATTGGTCAGTCCAGCACAAAGGTGATATGCATATTCAGTCATACAGAGCCTCAAATGGGGCATTCCTAATGGTGGAGTGATAACTATTATTGTATGAAAACTCTACCAAGGGAATGTGATCCTCCTAGTTGTGATCTATGTCGAGGATAAAATCACACAACATGTCCTCAAGGTTCTGATTGGTCATCTCACTCTGGCCATCCGTCTGAGGATGGTAGGCGGTGCTCAAATGATGATGTATCCCGAAAGCCTCCTGAAACCTCTTCCATAGCCGGGAAGTGAAACATCCATCATGATTGGATACAATCGTTGAGGGTACTCCATGTAGTCGCACAATATTCTACACATAGAGGCATCCCAAAATCTCTACTGAACAATTCTATATAATTAGTAGGAAGTGAGCCGACTTGGTGAGTCGGTCGATGATCACCCAGATAGAACCATGACCCCTGGATGTATGTGTATGTCCTGTCACTAAGTCCATTGATATCCCATCCCACTTCCAATCTGGGACATCTAAAGGCTGTACTATGCCTACTAGTACCTGATGCTTCGCCTTCACTTGCTGAAAAGTGAGAAATCGAGATGTAAACTATGCTAAGACTTTATTCATTCCGGACCACCAGTGCTATTGTCAGAGGTCCCGAAACATCATCATCCCTCCTAGATGTACCGCTAGTGGGGATATGTGGAACTCGCTCAACACTTCCTCCTGTAGTGACATAGGTACCATAGTACGTACTCTGAAGAGGATGATGTGCTCCCCACATTCTGAAAATCTATTAGGTGCATGCCCTATGGATATCTGAACACGTCGATCCTCGTCGTTAGTGTCCCCACGTGGCGCCTCCCTAAATCGCTGAAGAAGTGGGGGAGTGAATTTAAGAGGCTGCTGAAAAACATCTCCATCTCGTTCCATAAAGGATATTCGTAAAGCGGCCAGCTGCTCCATCACCTCTCCTAGCACCTGTATACCAGATCTCCTACTGAGTGAATATGCTACAATGTTCCCCTTCCTAGGTGTATTGAATATATCAATGTTATAGTCCCGGTGGAACTCAAGCCAACATCACTGCCTTATGTTTAGGACCTTCTGAGAAAAGATATACATAAGACTCTTGTTATCAGAGTAACTATAAATTGTTCAACCATCATGTAATGTATCTTCATTTTCAAATCGAAGACCACTAATTCTAACTCCATGTCATGGGTAGCATTGTTCTGCTCATGCTCTCTCAGCTATTGAGAACCATATGTGATCACAACTCTCTCATGTATCTGAACACACCCAAGTCTGGTTCCTGATGCATCGTAGTAGACTATGCACCCAACACCCTCCTCTCGAAGCCTCTAGATGGGGGCACTAGTCAGCATCTGCCTCTTCTCCTGGACACTCCACAGGAATTTATCTGACCACATGAAAGGTTTCCCCTTCATTATCAACGCTGATAAAGGTGATGCAACTCTAGTGAAATCTGGCACAAGCCTCTGGTATTATACATCCAAACCCAGGAAACTTCGTACCTTCGTCACACTCTTAGGTGGCTCCCAAGAAAGTACCACATCCATCATCCCTGGATCAACCACTACTCCAGCCTCCGAGATGACATGTCCTATAATGTGAACCTCTTAAATCTAGAACTGGAAATTCGAGATCTTACCATAAAGATGGTGCTCTTGGTATGTGTCCATAACTAGCTGCAAATGATAGACATGCTCCTCCTCAATAGACGACTAGATAAGAATGTCATCGATGAAGAAAAGCTCAAACTGATCATGGTATGGCTAAAAGATCATGTTCATGAGTCCCATGAACACCGCTGGAGTGTTTTTCATTCTTAATGGCATAACCAATAACCCGTAGTGGCCATACAAACATCTAAAGGTTGTCTTCTGCACATCCTCGTCTCGTACTCTAATCCGGTGATAGCCCGATCTATGTTTTATCTTCGTGAACCACCATGATCCCTTCAGTTAATAAAAGAGGTAACCAATCCTCAGAAGTGGGTACTTGTTCTTCATATTCACCTGGTTCAGGCGTTGAATGTCAACACAGAGTCTCAATCTTTCATCTGCCTTTTTGGAGAACAAAATCAACGATTCCAAAGGAGAAACACTAGGCCAAATGAACCCCTTCGCCTATAAGTCAGCTAGTTATACATGCAGCTCACAAAGCTCCATGGGAGCCATCTAATACGCTGGTGTAGAAATATATTGTAACAGATGATGATTTCATAGTACGTTGTTTCATCAATGTAATTAAATAACATGCACTAAACCCAACACTATGTTCAAGCACACCATGGCTTATTAAACTAGTCATTCCAAAACGGTTATGAATAGTGTTAACTGAATTTTGAATTTTATATTATCCTTATAATTTTAGAAACTATATTATGAGTTTCTTATACATAATATAAGAACAAGTGTCAATCTTTTTGTAGTTATTATTACTTAAAATATGATTTTTGGTTTTGACAATGAGAATTAATTTTAAATTATAAAATGAAATGTATACGCTCTTAATTTGGTAATGTAGGATTCATTTTTAAATTCTTCAAAATCAACTTCAGCTTAGGGTGAAATTTTGGTATGTTTTAGAAAACATTCAATTTTTGATGAATAGTGAAAAGCATTGCGTTATTTGTTAAAACCGACTTTTCATTTAAATAATTTTTTATTTTATTTAAATTTATTTTTGGTCAAAATAGATACATAATACCTATATAAGTTCAATTTAATTCATTGGATTCATTTTATAATATGTTTAGACATATAAAAATAATATTGAAATTTTACTCTCTTTTACCCACATCCTAGGAGCAATTGCAAATTTGCATAAAACATAATTTCACCACTTTTGTAAATTAAATTTCAAAAATCTGAGAGACAAAATTGATATCATTAAGTAAAATGTGGTTTAATAAGATAAAAATAACTTTTTGTAAATTGTAACTTTTGACTTTAATTTACCAAGGTTAAAAGTAAATTGGGAAATTAATGGTAAAAATGACATTATTATTACCCTAACACAATTACTAGTTCTATTGGATAAGTGTAATTTGACCAAAAACAACCTTAGGAATAAAATATGATCCTTTAGGTCCCCTTGGACTAGATTTGGACATTTATTATTATCTAATTCAAAGAAGAGTTAAATGTGTTAAATTTAATGTTTTATTACATAACCATTCTTAACATAGGGTTACACATAAGATAAATTTGACTATAAATATTCATTATAAAAGAGAAATATATTTCCTACATAACGGTATATTATTTATAATTATTAGATATTATATAATTTAATTTATTTATGACACAATGATGATGTAGTAATTACTTTATTTATGAAATATTAAAATAATTGATATTATAAATACCTAAATAAATGTAATTTGAGACTTTTAATGAATTGAACTGATTTTCTAGGTTAATATTACATATAATGGTTGATTAAATGATATTCCGTCTATGTAATAATGATGTTATAAATTTAGAAAAAAAAATACCAAAGTGTGTCAAAATTTACATAAAAGTGTTTTAAAAACAAATATTATATTTTTAATTGGTATTCTATTCCTAAAAATCTATGGTTCAGACAAAAGGGTCAAAATACTATTATATATGTCATTAATGAACTACTTGGGGTTATCTTGGATGTTTATAGTATGTTTATTAACCATATAATATAAAAATACAAAGTGACATGGTAAATGTCAAACTATTTAACTAAGAGTTAAATCTAAAAGGTAAGGTTAATATAGTGACCCAAACCTCTCTAAAACCTATTGGATGAGTGGTTTTCAACCCATCCCCACCTTATCCTTTAAATAATTTGTTTTTGAGCCATTATAAATAAAAAATTAATTTATTATAAAACAACAATCTATGTTTTTTATAAGGTGCACCTCACCCCTCTTATGAAAGGGATCTTCCCCTTTTCTCAAATTCACACATCCAAAGCCATTTAGATCAGCCAAACCTTGCCCAAATATCCTCAAAACTATCCTAAATTCATTATAGAGGACTTAATTTGGTTATAAATCCATTCTATGGAGACATTTTGATCAAATTGAATGGAAGAACCTGTAGTAGAGGTAATGATTTCACTACCCTCTTTCAAGTTCTTTTCTTCTTCCACATACACTTTCTTTGTTATTTCCAAACCAAAATAATAACTACAATACCGTATATATACTGTGATTTTATAATAAGTATGTAACAACCATATTCATTATTATATATATCATATTAATGATAATGTCACCATTCATGCGTAAGCACATCTTACAGTCTCCACGTCGTGGTATAATTTGTTATTCAACACTATTTTATTTAGATGGATATAATGACGAGTAATGTGTATAAAAATAATGAAAATAAAATTATATTGTCCCTGAAAAATTAATATAACATCCAATTGTACATCATTAAGTAAATTATATTTTCGCTCGTTCGTACGTACGGATTACCGTCTCCACGGCGCGATGAGATTCATTTCCATGTTCACCATTCATCGATGATTATAAAAATATATATTACTAATAAGTATGTAATATATGAAATAATAATTATACTGGAGAAATATTTATTTATATATATATATATATATGAATTTATGTACTTACTTATATCTTATTAACTTACTTTCGTTCAATACGATATGAAAACAGAAACAACGTTTATGCATACATACGACATACCATCTCCATAAACAATGTTTTACATTTCACATATCTATCTATTATAAAAATATATATTCTAAATATATAAGATATATTAATCAAGGTTTATATTGTGGAAGTATTTAAATCATGATCTAAATTATACGGTCAAGATTAACAAGTTAAAATACGTAAGAAAAAGAAAGTGATTATTACAAAAAATGTTAATTTAAAATGAATATCCTTATTAAATGGGTTGTAGAAAGTCATAAATGAACCATGTATGATATAATAAATATGAATATGGTTCTGGTATAATCTAATAACACACAATGGTTATTATAAAGGATGTTAAACGTACTCTCGACCAAAGGAAAGTGCAAGGTAAGGGGTTTCTTATCTCACTTTTAATTCCGTGAGATTTCCATTGTTCACCACTTATTTCATGTGGTGTATTGTGTACTGAAACTTGATATATATTATCATAAATCTCTTTATATTCATGGTATTCTATGAATTATTTGGTAGTTATTAAATTTTTCACATGACTCAATTGATTACAATGTTGTAGGGGTTAATTCCTCAATCTCATTATTATTCGAGATTGTTTATGTGTATGTTTTTACAGGGAAATATTTATTATCCATGTACATGTTTCATAAAAAAATCAAAGGGATTATTTTTAAGGGTATCTTTTACTAAAAAATCATTTTAAAATTTTTACATATTTATTCTTCTAAACCTTTCTCATTAATGTCCATGTTTTTAAAATGGTTTTAAGGATTTTTTTATATGGACATGAATTTTCTAAAATGATAATTATTTTCAAAAGTTTCAAACTGGTATACGAAACATTTATTCAAGCCTATATTTTAAATTAATTACTTTATAAATTATGTGACTTTTAAATGATTTCATGAAAAAAAGGAAATTTCTCTCAAGGATTTTTTACATATCATTTTCAACTATTCCAACATCATTTACTTGATATTATTCATTATCCATGTTGATTTATTACGATATAAATCCTCCATATTGTATTTAAGGTTTTTTGATATGTTTGACTGTGGATGAGTTATTTTTAGGCCATTCATAGTTTAAAGTTAAAGTATTTACATTTTGTATGCTAGTTTTAATAAAAATGTTTATATTAAATTTCAGCCTTTTCTTAAGATGAATGTAATGTACTAGTATATTACGGGTTGGGGATCGGTAAATGTAAGCTCTCCAGGTTGGAGTCTGGTTACTATAGTCCCTCTAAGTTGGAGTCCGGTTATAGAGGCTCTCTAGGTTGGAGTCCAGTTACAGAGGCTCTCCAATTTATAGTCTGGTTATAGAGGATCTCTGGTTTGGAGTCCAGTTACAGAGGCTCTATGGGTTGGGGCCTTGTTACAGTTATTCCCTTGGTCCAAGCATGAGGCATTGACACAAAAATTAATGTATGGTACAATACATTCCATCACTATGAAAATAGTTATTACATGTGATTAATATACTTGTAGAATATCCATGTGAATGTTAATATGGTAATTTTTATTTTATTTTTTCCAAATTATGTTTATTTTTATGTTTAAGAGTCTATTTTTTTATTACACATCTTGACTTAAAAGGTTATAGCTTCGTTTAAATTATTTACCCTTACTGATCCTCTGAGATCACCCCTTTCTTATGTTTTATTTTCCCAGGATCCCAAGAAGTGATTTATGTTTGTGAAGAAGGGTTAAGTTAAGGGAACAATGTAATTCTCAAAGGATTATATTTTTTTGTTTTGTATGTTATAAAGTGTAATGTAACATTCATGTATGTAATATATTTTCCAAGACTGCTAAACAGATCGGTCTTTTGGGACTTGATTCCTTGTAATCATTCCAATGTATTAAAATAATGCACTGTCCCTCAGAATCTAGGGTCGGGGCGTTATATTTGGTATCAGAGGAAGTTTAGAAATCAACATGGAAACTAGTTTTAGGTAAACTATGATTAGATAACATTACCCTAAGATATAATTTGAGGATTAATATAAAATAACTTCCTAGAATTTTAGAAATTTAGATATTTTGTGATTTTTGCAAGAACATACATACCTGTCTGGATATGAGTATGTAGAGGTGGCCCTGGCACAGATGTACCTTGGGGTAATACCCAAAAACACAGCTTTGTGCTAGACTCGAACATGAACTGATGCACAAAAACGGGCCTTGCGGCACTTTTTGGTTACAACACACTCAGAAGATCTGCTTAGGATAATTACCATTTTCATTACAAATATTTATAAAGGATTTACAAGAATATACCTCCTCAATGAAAATATTTTTATGATTATGGATTATATCCATAAAATTTTCAATTTACATTAGGTGTTTTCCATGTTTGTTATTATTCATTGAAATTCATAAACTTACCTAGTGTATGCCATTGTATTGAAATGGCACCCATTAGAAGAAATGTGAACTCCAACAATAAGATTGATCCAATGAGTAAGAAGGATCATATCTTTCATGGTATTAAGCCATTATTTAGAAATAAATTATTCTCCCATGTATTATCAACATATGAAGAAATATTGTCATGTGTTAATAAGATAAGAAATAATTCCTTGAGTTCTATGGCTTTGAATGGAAGCAAGAGACGAAAAGGATGGAAGAGGCAAAGATCGATAAAGGGAAGATGGAAAAGAAGGATTTTCCCATATGTGATAACTGTGGAAAGAATCAACTTGGTATATTTTGAAGGAAATGGGAGTTTGTTATATGTGTGGAGAAAAAGGACACCATGTACGTGATTGAAGTGGTAAGAAAAAAAGATTCAAATGTACAATGCTTCATCTGCAAGGTGTTAGGACACTATATGAATCAATGTCCAAATCATCAGAGTATACCCCAAATCCTGCTATTGGATAATAATAAGGTTATGATTCTACCAAAGATGAAGAGGAATGATTATATTTATTACGTTGTTATTAAAGTACTGTTTCATTTGAGTATTGTATTAATTATTTACATGTTATAAGAATTATAGACTATATAAGGATTGTACTGCAGTACTATTTAATTAAGGGCTTTAGATTGTGAGGAACCATGAAAAGTGACTCATTGGCAGGTTAAATTTCTAGAAAATATATGGTTTGAGATAAATATAACCCATAATGGGGTTTTGATACTGATGTAGTGATTTTGGAATAATACATGATTGATTTGGATAAATTATATTGGATATTCTAGACTACTTTGAAACTGATTAATTATTTTTATATTCCATCATTGTTGGAGTTTACAAAATTTTTGGATAGAAGGAGTATATCCAGTATTCTATAAGGAATAAGGGAGCATGAATGTAATCAATATGGTTTTATGGTAATTCAGGATGTTGCAATGTTTTAAAAGAATAAATGATAAAGGTGTTCACATGTTATTACATGGAAAAAAGGATCTTCATTTTGTTTACCTTACCATAAAATTTTGGACTGTGAGTTTGGAAAGAAATATTTTGGATAAGATTAGTTTGAGATTATTTTTGTTTTTCCATAAGAAGGATAGCCTAGAGGTCGGGCATCAACCCATCACGTCTACAAGGCCGCGAAAGTTGAACCTGCAACCGATGGGTGACAAGGGTGTATCACCTACCACTTGCCCACGGGATGTCCTAAATTGAATAATGTAGTTTTTTTAAAAGATATAGTAGATGAATTATAAATTCAATTTTTTGGAACCCTATATGAATAGGATAAATGAAATAAATTTTTAGGCTCTATTATCTTTTACTGTGTAAGATGATTTTTTGGTAGAAATTAGTTAAAGGATGGAAGTCTACTTGTAAAGTATATATTTTTTTTCTTCCCTACATCTATGAAGAAATTAATTCATAAAATTTAAGTAAGCTATATTAAAACTAAAAATGTATTATCCAAATAACTTATGTTTTGTTGAACCATTGATATTTTAAATCATCATAGATTGAAGGCTTTGAGGCCCACAATTATACAATTGTTTGTGACTGATGACCTCAATCACTCTCTATAAATATTTTTGTTTTCCTCTAATTATGTGTCTCTAATTTCCACCAATTTTCTCCAAATCAAGATGATAATTTGGAAGTGAATTTTTCATTCCCATTTTCCATCTTATTAAGACAAAATTTTATTAACCCAATTTTTGATGTGGGTTCTCTACAAAGGTATTTTTATATTTTTAACCTTTTATTTCAGAAGAAAATTTTCAAATTACAAGAAATAAATTTATTGAAGGAGGAGAGAATGTGACACCCCATGATTTCATAGTACATTATTTCTTCAATGTAATTCAATAACTTACACTACATGAAACACTGAGTTCAAGCACACCCCGACTTACCAAACTAGACGTTCCAAAGTGGTTATGAAAAGTATTAACTAAATTTTGAATTTTATATTATCCTTAGAATTTTATAATCTATATTATGAGTTTCATAGATATAAAATAATAAAAAATTCATTTTTAGATAAAAGAATTATTTTTAATGTAATTTTACAGCCATTTAATGGCGAAACCTTTTTAAATCCAAAATTAGAAATATTTATATGATAAATTTGACAAAATAAACATCTTCTTTATAATTGGGATATAAAAATTTAGTTTTGATAAATTTTTGATGTTTTTTTGATAACTTGCATATTTGGGTGAATAGTGAAAAAGAATAAATTTTTACTAAAAACAACTTTTTTAATCAAAATAATTTATAGTGTTAAACTATAAATTTGAATGTATTGAAATTATAATTATAATTTATTTTTACCATTTAATCCAATGATAGTCATTGGAAATAATTTCACATTGAAATTGGACATAAACTAGTGTCAATCTTTTAGTAGTTATTATTTCTTAAATTATGCTTTTTGGTTTTCAAAACGAGAATTAATTTATAATTAATAAATGAAATTTATATGTTTTGAATATCGTAAAATAGAATTCAAATTTGAATTCGGAATATCAAAATTTTCTTAGGGTGAATTTTTTGTACATTTCTGAAAACATTCAATTTTTGATGAATAGTGAAAAACATTGCGTTATTGGTTAAAACCAGCTTTTCATTTAAATAATTATTTATTTTATTTAAATTTATTTTAGGTAAAAATAGATACATAATACCTATATATGTTCAATGTAATTTATTGGAGTCATAGTATAATAAGTTTTGATATATAAAAAATTTATTGAAATTTTACAGTCTTTTACCCACCTCCTAGGAGCATTTAAAAATTTGCATAAATCATAATTTTACCGATTTTTTGAATTGAATTTTAAATATCCAAGATACCTTTTTGAAATCATAAATTAATGTGGGGTTCAATAAGATAAATATAATGTTTAGTGAATATAAACATTTGAATTTTATTTTCCACGGTTAAAAGTAAATAGGGTAAATAAAGGTAAAAATGACATTATTATTACACCTAACACAAGTCCTAATTATATTTTATAAGTATAATTCCATAAAAAACAACCTCAGGAATAAAATATGATCTTTTAGGTCCACTTGGATTATATTAGGACATTTATTTTTATTAAATTCAAAGAAGAGTTAAAAGTGTTAAATTCAAAGTTTAACTACTAAAGTTTTTTTAATAAAGGGATAAAAATATGATAAATTTGACTATAAATATTCATTATAAATAAAAAATGTATTTCCTAAATAATTTAATTTAATTTATAATTTTTGGAAATTAAATATATTAATTTATTTATGACACAATGATGATGTAGTAATTAACTTATTAATGAAATATTAAAATAATTGATATTATAAAAACCCAAATAAATGGAATATGGGGATTTTTATGAATTCCACTTGTTGTATAGGTTAATATATAATATTAGTGTTTATTAAATTAATTGTTTTCGAATCAATAATGCTGGTATGAATTTAAAAAAAATACCAAATAGTGTCAAAATTGACATAATAGTGTTTTTAAAACAAATATTATATTTTTAATTGGTATTATATTCCAAAAATATCTAGGGTTCGGCCAAAGGGCATAAATACTATTATATATGTCATTAATGAACTAATTTTGGTTCTATTGAATGTTTATAGTAAGTTTATTAACCCTATAATATAAAACTACAAAGAGACATGGTAAATGTCAAACTATTTAACTAAGAGTTAAATCTAAAAGATAATGTTAATATATTGACCCAAACCTGTCCAAAACCTATTGGTTGAGAGTTTTTCGACCCATACCAACATTATAGTTTAAATTATTCATTTTGGAGCCATTATTCATCGAAAATGAATTTATTATAAAATAATATTTTATGTTTTTCCTATGGTGCCCCTCACCCCTCTTATAAAAGGGCACTTCCCCTTCTCTAAAATTCACACCTCCAAAGCCATTTTGATCGGCCAACCCATTCCCAAATATCCTCCCAAATATCCTACCTTCCTCCTTGAGGCATTCCTTTGGTCATAAAGACATCCTAATGATCCCTTTTGATCAAATCAAAAGGAAGAACCCAAAAAAAGTGGTAATGATTTCACCACCATCTTTCAAGTTCCTTTCTTCTTCCACTTACGCTTTCTTTGTTATTACCATACCAAAATAATAAATCCAGTACATTATATATAATGTGATGTTATTATAAATATTTCACAACCATATGCACTATTATATCCATCTTATGAATGATAATGTCACCATGCGTGCGTACTTACAACTTATCGTCTCCACACTATGGTGTAATTTGTTATTCAACACTGTTATTTGGGGGGATATAATGATGAGTAATATGTATATAAATAATGAAAATAACAGGATAATGTCTCTATAAAATTAATATACCATCCAATTTCAACCATTTAAGAAAATTATATTGTCGCTCGTGCGTACGTAAGGATTACTGTCTCCACGACGTGATGAGATTCATTTCCATGTTCACCATTCATCGACGATTATAAAAATATATAGTAATAATAATTACATAATATATGACATAATAATGTTAATATATATATATATATATATATGAATTTATGTACTTACATATATCTTATTCACTTACTTTCGTTCAATAAGATATGGAAACAGAAACAACGTTTATGCGTACGTACTGTATACCGTCTCTATAAACAATGTTTTCCATTTTATATATATATATCTATAAAAAATATTTATATTATAAATATATATGATATAGGAATCCTTTTTTATATTTTTTATGTATTTATATCATGATCTAAATTATACGTTCAATAATAACATGTTAAAATACGTTCGATAAAGAAAGTGATTATTACCCGAAATATTAATTTAACATGAAAATAATTATTAAATGGGTAGTATATAGTGATAAATGAATAATTAATGATATAATGAATATTAATATGGTCCTGGTATAATCTAATAACATACAATGGTCATTATATAAGAGTTTAAATGTACCCTTGACTAAAGGAAAGTGCAAGGTAAGGGTTTTTTAACTCATTTTTAATTCTGTATGATTTCCATTATTCACCACTTATTGCAAGTGGTGTATTGTGTACTGCCATTTGATATATATTATCATTATTCTCTTTATATTCATGGTATTCTTTTAATGATTTGGTGGTTATTAAATTTTTTTCATACGACTCAATTAATTACTATGTGGTAAGGGTAAATTCCTCAATCACATTATTATTCAAGATTGTTTATGTGTAAGTTTTTACTGGGACATATTTATTATCAATGTCCATGTTTCATAAAAAAAAATTCAAAAATACTATTTTTATGGGAATATTTTACTAAAAAATCATTTTAAATGTTATAAAGATTTTTTCATATAAAGCATTATCAGTAATTTCCATGTTTTTAAAATGGTTTTAATGATTTATTTTTATGGACATAAATTTTTTAAAATGTTAATTCCTTTCAAATAATTCAATGTGGTATGGTAAACTCTGATTAAAAACTATATTTTAAATGAATTATTTTATAAATTATGTGACTTTTAAATGATTTCATTAAAAGGGACATTTCTCTCAATTATTTTTTAAAGATCATTTTCTACTATGACAAAATCATTTATGAGATATTATTCTTTATCGAGGTAGATTTATTATTATACAAATCATTAAAATTATGTTTATGTTTTTTTGATATGTTTGACTATGGATGAATTATTTCTATTCCATTCATGGTTTATGGTAAATGTATTGACATTTCATATGCTAGTTTAAACAAGAATGTTTATGTTATATTTCCACATTTTCTTAAGATGAATGTAATGGAATAGTATGTTCTGGGTTGGGGACCGATAAAAGTAAGCCCTTTAGATTGGTGTCCAGTTACAGAATCCCCTCTGGGATGGAGTCTGGTAACAGAGGAACTCCGAGTTGGAGTCTGGTTATAGAGGCTCTCCGGGTTGGTGTCTGGTTAGAGAGGCTCTCTAGGATGGAGTCAAGTTACAGAGGCTCTCTGGTTGGGTTCTGGTTACAGTTATTCCCTAGGTCCTGGAATGAGTCCTTGACACATAAATTGAAGTTTGGTACTATACATTCCTTCATGATAAAAATAGTTATTTCATATGATTAATAGACTAGTAGAACATCCATGTGCATTTTTATATGATAATGTTTTATTTATGTTTTCCATATTAGGTTCAAATTTATGTTTAAAAGTCTCTTTTTTTACACATCTTGCCTTAACAGTTTATAGCTTTCGCTAAACTATTTACCCTTATTGAGCATCTGAGCTCAGCCCTTTCTTATGTTTTATTTTCTCAGGATCCCAAGATGTGTTTTATGTTTGGGATTTAGGTTTAAGCTAAGGGAACAATGGAATTTTTAAAAGATTTTTTGTGTGTTGTATTTTAGAAAGTGTAATGTGACGTTCATGTATGTAATATATTTTCAAAGGCTGATAAGCTGATGGCTATTTCAGGACTTGATTCATTGGAATCATGCCAATGTATTAAAATAATGCACCGACTCTAGGAATCTAGGGTCGGGGCATTACGTCGGTCTCATCCTGTGGTATAAGTTAATGTAAAAGTCCACCTCTCTGTGAGGAGGTAAACCCAGAACATCATCAGGGAAGACATCCGCACATTGTTCCACCACTACAGGATAGCTCAGAATCTCCACATAAACCACTTCAATGGTAATTCAAGCCAACTGATGACTGATTAGCTATACTCTTCTCTAGGTAAGTCCATCATGTGCTGAAAAGGCTCCTTTCTCACCGGTGAAGGTAAAACTAGTTCCATCCGTGCAGACACACTACAGTATGCGCCGAATATAGTCAATCTGAGCATGGACTATAGATAACAAGTCCATATCCAAGATTAAGTCGTAAGGCCTCGACGTTGCAATTAGGAGATCCCAGCCGAAGCTCTCACCTCCTAGAGTAAGTTCACACTACCGGAACTAGTGTGTAATCATTGAATCATGTCCTGTAAGAGTTTTTGCTGTAAATATTGATCCAACACCTCCACTGAAATATCCAAGCTCTGAATGAGGGGAGTGGTAATAAAATAATGAACGAAACTTGTGTCTATAAGTCCTGTAGCTAAGGTGGATTAGACACATATCATACCTCATATCATATCTGGAGCACCGTGATCGTAGGCCTCAGCTGCTTAGAGCTGAGTTCTCTGATATTATTCATATTTTAATTACTTATTAAATACTCCATTCACTGATTTTATATGGAATGTGCATAATTCATGTGAAATATTAATATTTTAATATTAAGTATAATTTTTGCGCATTTTTAGAAGTAGTCCAATTGAGTCAGTTAACTATTTTATTTATAACTATCACAATACTGATCCAAATAGTGTGTTATTGTTTTTTATGATTCTCCTTTAAATATAAAACATTTCATTATAAGTTACCATGAGCCATTTCCTCAATTTAAAGGTACATATGGTCCTCACAAACAAGACCAAAGAATCTGTGAAGAAACTGTGCTATTTATGAAGATTAATTTACTGGGATAAATAATGAATTCCAAATTACATTATTCTACCCCATAGATTGGGGGAAAACTTAAGGAGTCCAGGATAAAAATTTCAGTTCCCAAATCTAAAAACAAGTAGCCCCAATTATTCATTGCAATCTAGCCCGCCATTCAGGCCGAGAAATAAAAGCAGAACACAAATACTGAAATTTCTCCTGATGTAGACATAAATTTGATCTGAGATTTTTCAAAAAACTCTATTTATGAAATGAGTTTTATTTTATGGAATAGTCCTACTCCAAAACCCTTTCGAATTTTGAACATAAAAAAGACTAGATTGAAATGGATAGATAAAAATTGTTTAATCAACCGGCCATAACATTGGCTCCATAGGTCCAAATGACTCCAAATTTTGAGAGAGGTTGGAAAAAATTATTATATACAACATTGAAGAATGATATATTTCATGATTCGGCTGTATGAGTGTCTATATAGGCAAGAAAAGTGGTTGGGTAATTCTGGAATGCAAACAGTCCACCATCTTGGGCTATAAATACATCCCCTCCTCTCCTTTCAAATGGGTTGGCATTTCAGAAGAGAGGAGAACATATTGGCACGAACAAAGCCTTGGAAAGGTATTGGGAGGACCTTCCATACTCATTTTTTCACTTGAGATACCCTTCCTTCTCTCTTAAATTTCATTTAATTTTGTGTTCTTCTTCATTTGAAATCTTGTGATTGTTTGGTTTGTAATTCTGTTTTAATGAATGTTTCTTCTTCAATATCTCTTACACTCACACAACTTCTATAGTTTAATATTAATATTCATAAAATATAATAAATCAAGTTAAAATCAATTATATTATTTTTCTTCCTCATTCAATCTAAATTCTATATTTAACAATTTCTTCATCATTTGTGTGTGTGTGTTCGGCACACTACTCTTATCTTGTCCCTTTCTTTTTTCTTCTCTTCATAATTCATCACTATAAGCATATATTACCAAATTAATAACCATCGTAATGGCTAATTAAATCTCTCATTGGAGTGAGTTTTAATTTATTTATATTCAATGATTGAGAGCTTTTTCTCTATGAGTATTCGTTGAATTAAAATTGTCTATGTTGGACTTAGCATGCCCTGGATTAATGACTTGTTTTGTTTACTGTGTTGTTTCAATAGATTATTGGAACCATAAATACACTACCATAAACAAGATATGATCATGATTAGAATCCTATTTATGTTAATGTTTGGATTAAATATTTAACACTTAGGAATTCTAATCAACGTCAACTTGTGAAGTGGGTGTTAATTTAAATGCAATATAAAGCAAAGCTCAAGGATATCACAAGATTAACTCCCTAATAATGAAATCACCCCAATATTTATAATTTTTTTTAAATCAATTTAATTCAATCAATGATTTAAATTAAGATCTGAAAACAAACCCCCTAATCAAAATACAATCAACTAAAAACAAACGACTATTACAAAGTATCATCGCTGAGGATTCGACCAGAGTGATGCTATACAAATTAGCAGAGCACCAGAACCTTGATTGGTCGATAGAAGACAATCGGAAATGCATTTAAAATGTAGCCATTGCTAGGGATTGTGATTTAAGTAGTCATTAGTTTCTGGTTATTGTAAATAAAACCCAAAAAAAAACTGAAAAAAAACAAAGAAAACCCCATCTTCTCATAAAAATCATAAACTGAAAAAATACAAAGAAAAAACCATCTTCCTTTTCCTTCCAACATCTCTCTAAATGCCCGTAGCCTCCCAAATAATCCCTTAGATTTTTTTGGCCCTGAAATTGAGCGAACTCTTCGCCAACTAAGGAGGAACTTAAGAGATAATCAACTCATTCAAGAACATGTCCTTGTCCAACCAGTTGAATTAGATATGGACAATCCTAGGGAACAAAACCTTAAAGAACTCGCTTCCCCTGATATGAATTAACATCATCTTGGTATTCAATATCCAAACATGGAGGCTGACTTTGAACTGTAATCAGGTTTGATTCATCTTCTTCCTCATTTCCACGGGCTAGCCGGTGAGGATCTACATCTCCACCTTAAAGAGTTCCATGTAGTGTTCTCCACCATGAAGCCTCAAGGGGTTTATGAGAAACAAATAAAACTCTGAGCATTCCATTTTTCCCTAGCTGACTCTGCCAACTCATGGATCTACTACCTTCCTCCGGGTTCCATAACCCCATGGAATGACATGAATCGACTCTTCTTAGAGAAATTATTTCCTACCTCTTATACTGCTTCTATCTGAAAGAAAATAAGTGGTATACGTCAATTCCCAAGTGAATCACTCCATGATTACGATGAGAGGTTCAAAAAGCTTGTGAAAACCTATCCACACCACCAAATCCCTGACCATCTCTTGATCAAATAATTCTATGAGGGGTTATTGGCAATGGAGATAACTCTCATTGATGCTGCAAGTGGCAGTGCTCTAGTCGATAAAACTCCTGCAGTAGAAGGAGATATCATAAGTAACATGGCTGAAAACACAAAAAAAGTATATACTCTAGCACATGCTCAAGTCAAAAAAGCCCAAGATAATAAATCAATGGAGCTGAACAAGATGACCGAGTGGATGTGTGAACTTACAGGTCTTGTGCGACAACTAGCTGTGGCTACCAAATCCCCAACCTCGTCTTCTCCACAATCAATATTTCATATACCTATAAAAAACTGTGGAATCTGCAACTCTTCATCTCATCCAATGGACACATGTCCACAACTTTAAGAGGGTCAATCTGATTCATCTGGACCAATGGAGCTCAATGTAGCATATGCTAAGCGGAACACCAATCCTCAACTATCAGGTCAGTTTGTTAGAAACAAAAACCAACCTCACTCTAAGCCCTTCTCTTCATCCTATAACCAAGGCCATAGGTATGGTAATCCCATATCTCATCCTCCTCAATTCCCTCCTCAAAACCCAAACCAGTTTCAATATGGTCAAGGTGTTGTTAACTTCCAACAACCTTATCCTTTTCATCCTCAACCTCAAAGGAACAATCCTCCTCCTGGATTCCATTATAATAGTGAGCCTTCCCAATTCTAAAAAAAATACAATTGATCTACTGAGGACCAAAATCAAGGTAATCCCAATCTCTAACATGCCTCGTCTTCCATGAAACCATGGGAAAACGCTGTTGAAGATCATTCCTCCTTCACGCGTTCTATTCTAAAAAACATTGAATCAAAAATTGGTCATACTGCATCCCACCTTAGTCATCAACAACCATCTAATTATTTCCAACTTCCATCTCAACCATTACCCAACCCCATGGGTAATGTAATTTCAATTGCACTTAGATCAGGAAAGAAAATTTCTATGCCTCAAGATAAGTCCTCCAACTGTCCTTTGCATTTTGACCTAGAAAATAAAAAGAAAATGAAACTTGAAAAGGAATCTAAAATAATTCCCTCATCTACTTCAATTCCACTTAAGAACCCAATTCATTTTCCTCAAGCCATTTATAATCCAAAGAAGACCTTTGAACCCGATCCTGAAGTGCTCGACATGTTTAGACATGTTGAATTCAACATTCCCCACTTAGATTCCATAAAACAAATTCCTATGTATGCCATGTTTCTCAAGGAGTTGTGTAACCACAAGAGGCAACTTAGGACCTTCAAAAATGTTTCCACCCAGTAGTCTATTACCATAAGGCGCAATGATCTAGGGAAATTTACGGTTCCATGCCAAATTGAATGTTACAACTTTGATGATGCAGTCATAGACCTAGGATCCTAAATTAATGTCATGCCTAAATCCACCTTCTCCAACTTTGGTCTAGGTCCCTTTCACCCCATGGGTGTTGTCATTCAGTTAGCCAATCAAAGCACAACTATTCTTAAAGGAATAATTGAGGATGTCGTTATCCGTGCCAATGATCTTATCTTCCCTGCTGATTTCTATGTCCTTGACATGGAAGGTGAGACAAACTCTTCTCGATCTCCCCTAATTCTAGGAAGACCATTCTGCATGACTGTAAGAACCATGATTTATGTTCATCCAGGCATCTTATCCATAGAATTCAGTGACCAACTTTTCAAGTTCAACATTTTCCAAACCATGTGATACCCATCAGAGGATCAATCTTCATTCTCAGTCAATGATTCCTAGGACACTTCTATGAGTCAATAAAACCTCAATCCACCATATTATTCATGTTCTAATGACAAAGGATCTTGTAAAATCTATACCATGATTAACCAAGTCATAAATGGTGAAGTTGATGTGGACCTATCATTCATAGACTCCATTAGTTTAGAAGAACTTGAAAACTCTCTTGAATCCCACATCAACTCTGATCTCTAGTACTCCACCTTGGAAAGTATTAAAGAGAATGAATTTGAAGCAACTGAAGTCCCTTCCTCCATTCCTATGTTTTCTATCCCACAAAATAATAGATGAGACTGATCTAAAACCTCTTCCTGAACACCTGAAATATGCATTCCTTTTGCATTATCAGTCATATCCTGTCATTATATCATCTTCACATACTAAAACTGAGGATTCAAAACTTGTTTATGTGTTAGAGGAAAACAAAAAGTCATTATGTTGGACCCAAATGACATAACAGGAATCAACCCTGCCTTTCGTATGCACTATATCCAACTTGAGGTGTCTTCCAAAACAATTAGACAAACACAAAGTAGACTCAATACACTCATACTTGAGGTAGTTAGGGAAGAGATCACCAAGCTTCTTGAAGCTGGTATTATCTAGCCAATTTCTAATAGTTAAAGGGTTAGTCCAATTCATGTTGTACCTAATAAGGGTGCGATAACTATTGTCACAAATGAACAGGAAGATGTAGTCACAACTCGAGTGAAAAAGTTGGTGTGTGTGCATTGACTATAGAAAATTGAATTTAAAAATAATAAAAGATCACTACCCTCTTCTATTCATTGATGAAAAGATATAAATATTAGCCTGAAAGTCACACTATTGCTTTCTTGATGGCTATACCGGCTATTTCCAAATCCCAATCGCACCTCAAGACCAAGAAAATACTACTTTCACATGCCCCATTGGAATATATGAATATAGAAGAATGACTTTTGGCCTTTTCAATGCTCCTGCAACATTTCAGAGGTGTATGATGAGTATCCTTTCTGAATTCATTGAACACTGAATGGATGTCTTCATGGATGACTTTAACATTTATGGTGAGTCATTTTAATCGTGATTGAATTCACACTCTCTAGTCTTTCAAAAATGTGTCATGTAGAGACCCGAAGCCTGACGTACATTGACATTACATTACATTTGCGGAATACTTAGTACAAAACACACACACAAGGATCGTAATAGTTTAGTGTCTTTGGAAACTCGGAATATAATCTTCTAATCGTGGTGAAATATCTTCAACATCTCCCATAAAGATCTTCCTTTTTTTTACATAAAACCTTTCTTTATATCCTGGGGAAAAGAAAACATAAAAGGGTGAGCTCAAATGCTCAGTAAGGGTAAACAAAAGAAATATCAATCACATCATATTCATAAGAACAAAACATTTTGGAAATCTTAACTTGCAAAAGAGAGCATAATTTCATAACATGGGATAAATAATGGCAGTGAAATGTAATCACAATAATCATAACATAAAACATGAAACTTTGTGGCATACACATAATCATAGAGAATCATTTCTTGTTAGTCAAGACTCATTGCCAAGACTATCTTAGTGGACAATGTCCCTTTCTGAATCGAGTCACCCTCGTTTCAGTCCTGTTTCACTGAACCGGTATAACCTACCATTTCAGTCATGTCTATCTCATGAGATATGAAATCTTTACCCAATTCATTGTAGGGAGATATAGGTCCCACCCATCTTATAATGAATCCTTTCTTATGTGTGCCACATAATCATAAACCATACATCATAGCGTAACCCATGTAATAAAAATTGAATTCTTAAACAACATGACATCATAAAACAATTCATATAAGATAAAGGAATTCATAAAAATATATCCATCACAACATAATCAAATCCATGTAATAATAGGGATAAAATCAGAACACTTTTATTATCTTAGATGGAAAATAATTTTGATAAAATACTTGAACTCCATTCTTGAGGAAAATATCCTTTCTACTTAAAAAACATTTTTCCTTTCATAACATGTCATACGACTTTAAAATAAAAGAAGATGATTAAAAATAAACTTGAAAAATTGTAAAGGAAGCATCTTGGAAATAATGTTTTAAAAATCCATTCATGCCATATAAGTTAATAAAAAACATTCTTCGTACTTTTGTCGGAAAAGTCAAAAAGTACCTCGTACGAAAAACGACAAAAGATTCCTTTCATATCTTTTACTAAAAACTCACCAAAGGGTAAAATAATATTTAAACAATTTTAGGTGAATGGAAATAATATTACATATTGAGGAAACATGTATTTGGATGATAAAATACACCCCAGTAAATGCCAAAGTATAAACAATCTCGGATAAAAATGAGATTGTGATATTTTCCCTTACCTTAGGTACGACTTGCTTTGTAAGTGTCTGAACCTCCTGTATAATGATTTAAATCATGTTATTGACTTATTCCAGAATCATATTCATTGTTATTATATCATATATGGTCCACTTATGACTTTATATTACCCGTTCTTTTGTAAATTCATGTTAAAGTAGCGTTTTGGGTAAAATCGTCTCATTTGTCGTTCGTGTTTTTAACTTGTAATTATTCATATGATTACATATATAATGATTACTTAATTCCAGAATATAAAACATGATTTATATATATATATATATTCAGAATATACATATATAATAAATCAGTAAATGGAAAGAAATACACCGTTCATGGAGACGGTAGTCCGTACGTACGCATGAACGCTGTTTTCGTTTCCTTATTGAATTGAATGGAATTAAGTAGATGACATACATATAAATATAAATAATTCCAGTATCATTATTAGGTCATATATTTCATTAGTAATTATTATATATACTTTATAATCATTCATGAATGGTTAATCATTGAGAATGAATCTCATCGCGTCGTGGAGACAGTTGTCCGTACGTACGCACGAGCGATGATATCATTTCCATAATTATTGAATTGAATTAGAGTGGATGATAAAATATATAATAATCAATATCACTTTATAATAGTCATATATGGTCATTATTTACACCATTATACTGATCCATGTAAGGTGGTGGTGGAATATAGATTTCACCACGGCGTGGAGACGGTATTCCGTACGTACGCACGCGCGGTGATTTCGTTTTCCGTAGGATGGATAGATGGTGAAATAGGGTTGTTTCATAATTATAATAACATATCAGTATATGAGTGATAATGATGTTATTACTTCATAATGAAACAACCTAAGAAGAAGAAGTGGAAGAATACATAAAGGTGAAAGAATCGGTAATGGAAATTACCTCTTCTTTGAAGCGCCTCTTTGAGACCTCCTTTTAGGGCACTAAAATTGGTCTTTGATGAAGACCAGAACCTCTAGGATGTTTCTAGGGGAGTGGAGAAGGGAATTTGGCAGGGGTTGTCCGAGCTTGAAGGATCAAAGTTGTGTGAGGAAGAGAGGGAGGAGGTGCCCTTTTATAAGGGAGGAGAGGGGTACCTTAGGAATATCTCAAAATATTATTTTATATTAAAGTCAAAATCGGTTTATAATGGTTCCAAAGAGTCTTATTTATAAGATAAAGGGGGGATGGGTCGAAATCCTATCAACCAATAGGATTTATACAAGTTTAGGGTATTATTTTAACCTTATCAATTAGATTAAACTCTAAGTTAAATAATTTAACTTTTACCGTGTCTTTTTGTTTTCTTTCACTATATGGTTAATACACTTACTATAACATGCCAAAAGAACCCCAAATTGTTTATTATTAATATATATATCCTTATCTAAGTCATTTGGCCGAGCCTTAGATTTTTAGGAATAAAATAACAATTAATAATATAATATTTGATTTAAAAACTATTTTGTGTCAATTTTGACACTATTTGATATATGATTTTTGTGAAAGTCATAACAGAATTATATGTTCGAACCAAGTTGATTAAATCAACACTAATATATCACAGTAACCTATAAAATTAGTGGAATTCATAAAAAGTCTTAAATTACATTTATTTTGGTATTTATAATATCAATTATGTCAATATTTCATTAATAAGATAATTACTGCATCATCATTGTGTCATAAATAAATTAAATTATTTGATGTCTAAAAATTTAAAATAAAATACCATTATGTAGGAAATATTTTTATCTTTCTAATGAATATTTACAATCGAATTGATCTCATGTATAACCCTATATTAAAAATGTTTTAGTAAAAAAACATTGATTTTAACTCTTTTAACTCTTCTTTGAATTAAATAATAATAAATGTCCTAATCTAATCCAAGTGGGCCTAAATGATAATATTTTACACTTAAGGTTGTTTTTGGTCGATATACACTTGTCCAATAGGATTAGGACATGTTTTAGGGTAATATTAATATCATTTTTACCCTTAATTACCCTATTTACTTTTAACCGTGGTAAATAAAAGTAAAAAGTTACTATTCACCAAAAATTATTTTCATCTCATTGAACCACATTTTACTTACTGACATCAACTGTGTCTCTCGGATTTTTGAAATTCCATTCACAGAAGCGGTAAAATTAAGTTTTATGAAAAATTCAGTTTTTTTAACAACCACTTAGTAGTTTCACTATTCATCAAAAATTGATGTTTTTCAGAACAATGCCAAAATTTCATCCTAAGCTATATTTCATATTCCGAATTCAAAAATGAAGTCTATTTTACCAAATTCATAACATAGAAGTTGCATTAATTAATTTTATAATTAAATCCCGCTGTTAAAACAAATAGCGTGTTTTTAAGAAACAATATCTATCAAAAGATTGACACTTGTTTATGTCTGGTTTAAATGTGAAATTACATCCAATGACCAACATTGTATTAAATTGTAAAAATATATTCTAAATATACTTTAAAACCACTCAAATTAATAATTTATCACTATTAATTATTTTGATTGAAAAAGTTGTTTTTAACTAAAATTTAGTAATTTTCACTATTCATCAAAATATGAAAGTTATCCGAAAAGTACCAAAATTTCACCTTAGGCTAAATTCGATACTACGAATCCAAAAATGAAGTCCATTTTGAGAGCTAAAATTTCTAAAATTTTAAAAGGTGGTTATTACGGCTAGTTATAATAATATTTTAATAGCATATCGATGTTTAGTGAAACTCGGTATTGCGTACTACACATGCTATCGAGGAAGGTCGCGATTGCGTGTAATGAAAGGCAAGTCAAGGATGTGTGTTTTGCAAGCTCCTTTTGGTGTAGCGTACAACACAAGACATTAATAAAATTAAAAAGAATGTTTTTCATAAAATCTCGGGCTGTTACATGTCAAGTGTAACCTTATGTGAATTTTTAAAAATTCCCCTTCATGGTTGCAAATGGGATTGTTCTAGGGAACATAGTTTCAAAATATGGTATTGAAGTTGATCCTGCCAAAATTAAAGTGATCCAATCACTTCCTGAACCCACTTATGTTCAATTCATCCATTCATTCCTCGGTCATGCTGGTTTCTATTGGTGATTCATCCATAACATCAGGGGGATTTACCTGCCACTCACTCAGTTACTCCAAAATGATGTCACTTTCCATTTTAATGAGTTTTTCCATAGATCCTTCACTGATCTCAAAACTGATCTTACATCTCCCCTGATAATCCAACCCCCAGATTGGTCCTTACCCATTGAATTGATGTGTGATGATTCTGATAGAGCTGTTGGGGATGTTCTGTTGGAACCAGGTTCTTCAAAGCATGATTTGGTGTATGGTTTGTGTTTTTTGTCAATCCTCAGTGGAAGTTCAGGGTGTGTACCAACAAAGTGACCATACCGTTCAAGCAGAAAACAGTAGTGAAGGTGGCGCTGTTTCCCAGTGTTTGCCAAATTTTTTGGCCTAAAAATCGGCCAATAAAGTAAATTGTTTTTGGCAAAGGTACTTGCGCGCCGTGCTCTTGGAGGATGAAAGACTTGCGCGCCATATGATTTTGAGGATCAGAACATCAAAATCTGGCTAAGGCAAGAAGGTCGCGCAAGTCTTGGTTGGGTCGCGCAAGTGAGTTGCGCGACAGAGTTTTTTGAAGACAAGACTTGCGCGCCGTCGAGGACTTACGCGCCGCCGCGCAGGGGGTCCAGTTTGCCTATACATAATGGACCACCCCTCCTCATTTGGAACGAAGTTCAAGGCCGAGAGATTGTTCGAGCTCTCGTCGCGCAGGTGGTTGAGTCGCGCAGGTGGTTGTTTTGTCGCGCAAGTAGAGCTTGCGCGCCGGTGTTTGGCTGTGCGCCCAAGGTGGTTTGGAAGAGAAAGGAAGTGGACCGCGCAAGTTTGTAGTTGGGGAAGGAAGAGTCGCGCAACTGTGTTGATGACACTTGCGCGCCAGTGTGGACTTGCGCGCCATAGTGGGACTTGCGCGACTGTCTTGGAGAAGCGTGCCTGGTTTTGCTGAAGCCCACCGGCCGGTTTGGAGTTGCACGAAAGCCAAGAGACTACCCGATACATTCGAGGAAAAGCGATATTCTTCTTCTGGTGAGAATTGGATTTCAATAGAGCATCTACATACAACAAAGGATGCACTCTTATGAAAATGATGAAGAGACCTTCACGTCAATAAACTGAGTGGGACTTCACCAACGGTAGTGAGCCAGGGGGAGTCAACGGGAGTGACCCGAGGGACGCAGTGAGCTATCCCTGAACTTTTGTAAAGGCAGTGTGCCTGGGACAGAGTGTCTGTACCCGAACTTTTGTATCCGCTTCTAGTGAAGCATAGGGAATTTAGGTACGACCGGAAACCTGTCGGCGTATGCTCCTTGGACGTAGCCCTTAGTGGTGAACCAAGTAAAAATGGTTGTGTCTTTTCTGTGCAAGTGAATGTTTTCATTCTGATCATAATCATCATACAGGTTCAACAAGTTCCTACAAACTTGGGAACAAGATCCAACACATTAAAAGAAAAAAGGGGTCACCCTGATTCACCCCTCCCCTCTCAGGGTGTCCCGGGGTCCTTCAAGTGGTATCAGAGGGTAAAGGTTGCTGGTGTTGAATCTGACCTTCTTCGTCATGGAAAACGCGGTCAATGTCAGGGGAGTCCCTCAATTCGATGGAAGCAATTTCCAGATCTGGAAGAACAGAATGAGATCTCATCTAAGATCTCTTGGAATGGAAGTTCTTTTTTCTACTATGCAAGGAATACATGTCACTGATCCAACAGGTCTGGCTATGACTGAAACAGACAGGAAAGTTCTTGATGCAGATGCTAAAGCACAGAATGCTCTCACTGCAGCCCTTTCTGATCAGATTTACCTGAAGGTGATGAATTGCACCTCAGAAAAATCCATGTGGGATAAACTTGAGAATATTTATGAAGGAGACAGCAAAGTGAAGGAGGCGAAACTACAAGTGCTTCACAATCGTTTTGATGATCTGAAGATGCATCCAGACGAGAATGCAGACTCTTTCTTCAATCGAATTACTGAAGTGGTTGGAGCAATTCGGGGTTTAGGCGAAGAAATCAAAGACATTGACATTGAAAAGAAAATATTAAGAAGACTTCCACCTTTGTATAATGCTAAGGTGTCAGCCCTTGAGGAAAGAGATCTCTCCAAACTTTCTCTAGATGATCTACTGAGCAGCTTGGTAGCATATGAAATGAGAGTCAAACCAGAAGATGCTACGACTTGGGTGAGCAAGGAAATGGAATTCAAGGCCATGGATAAATTGAAAATATCAAAGGACAGTAGCGGTGATGATGACGAAGAGAAAGAAATTCTTTCTCTCATTGCAAAGAAGTTCCAGAAGGGGAAAGGGAAATTCAAAGGGAAGTTACCTCTCGCATGTTTCCGTTGTGGAAAAGTTGGGCACATTGCCTCTCAGTGCTTGAAGAATATCAATGATGATGACAGTGAAGATGAAAACTTCAAGAAGCCTCAGAGAAGGTTCTTCAAAAATGGAGACTTCAAATCTGGAAAGAAAATGCAAAGGAAGAGTTTTGTCTGTGAAGAGGAAGAAGATGACAGTGAATTCTGTGATGAAGAAGAACCGGAATTCAAAACTGGGAACCATGCTTCTATGATGGCCACTGTTGAAAAGTAAGAAGATACTGATGGAGAAAAACAATTGAGAACTTGTGTAGATCCTGAGGTGCAACTTAAGGATGCAGTTAGTAAGCTTAAAAATAAATGTAAGAGCTGCAATAAGTGGAAATCAATTGTAGAAGAATCGACTGAATATGTTGATCAAATTGAAGCTGAAATTGAACGACTAGAAGAATTTGTGAAGGTACAGTCTAAAATAATTGAAAGCAATGATGATGCAGTTGATCTGAAGCTGAGAATTGAAGAGCAGGCAAAGGTCATCAATGACCTCACATCCAGACTGGATGAAAAATCCAAGACTACTGAGGGTCTTGAGGAATAAGTAGTTACTCTAAGGAGTAAACTGGAGACTGAATCAGTTCCAAAAGAATCAAGGAAGAAAATACAGTTCGGAAGATTCTCAGATGCAGAATTACTTGCAAGAGCCAAGTGTGGTTCTGATGGGGTTGGAAAAGTCTTGAGTGATCAAAGACCCTCTTGCATGGGAAAGAGTGGAATTGGCTGTGAGGCTGAGTCATCAACTGCTGGAAGTGAAAAGATCCAAAATAAAGACAAGATGAAAGTTGAACATGATGAAATGTTACCTAGAGTGCTGAAAAAGGAACCCCCAATCCAAACTAAAAGGAGACCTGAAAATTATCCTCAAACATTCAGAAATGACAGACAGTCTTACTATTCTCCCAAGGAAGAAGGTATAAGGAGAAATTCAAGTGAGAAGACATTTCCTCTCAGGAAGTGTCAGTTTTGTGGCTATCTGGGCCATACCATGTCTTATTGTGAAGAGGCAAGAATCTATCTGAATGGAGAAGATATAGATGCTCAAAAAAGGAGAAAAATCTCATATCCTAATTCTCATAGAAGAAATAATTTCTATGGATATTGTTTTCGTTGTTCTAACTTTGGTCATAAGGCCGTTAATTGCAGGCAGAGAAGAGACATAGACATCTCATACCGAAGTTCAAGACAAGTCAAGTCTCATCAGCAAGACAGTGTTGCTCTTTTAAACAGGTTCTCACCTATCACAGAAGACTTTGACTATGAAGAACCTGGGTATGTGGAAGAGATAGTCGAAAGGCCATCAGTCCTATATACTCAATCTAATGTCTCATGGAAGGAAAGGAAGAAGATTGAGAAATCGAACCTTGCAGAGGTAGCCCTCAAAGCTACAAAGAACAACAGTACCTGGATTCTGGATAGCGGTTGTTCATCTCATATGATGGGTAATGTCGGCCTACTAACGAATATCATAAAGAATGTTGATGGTACAGTAAGATTTGGTAATGATGGGGCTCTGAAAATCAAAGGGAGTGGAAGTACCCAATTAGCTAATGGAGAACTAAAGAAGACTGAAGTCCTTTATGTAGATGGCCTACGCCATAATCTCCTTAGTGTGAGTCAACTCTGTGACTCAGGACTTATAGTTACTTTTAATCAGAAAGGCTGCACCATCAAGGGAAAAACCAGTAATTCACTTATGAAAGGATGCAGAACAGAAGGCAACTTGTATCAGGTTGATAGTGAAGAAAATGTATGTTACATGACTGTTGAAGAAGAAAACAATTTGTGGCATCGGAGATTGGGACACATCAATCAACAAGACATGGAGAAAATATCAAAATTGAGAATTTTCATGGACATCCCCAACCTGAAGCGTGAGCGTGAAAAATCCTGTGATGCTTGTATTCGTGGGAAGCTGGTCTGCAGTTCATATCGGCCAAAGAAGAAAAAGGCATCTCACATTCTTGATCTAATTCATACAGATGTTTGTGGTCCAATAAATGTTGCTGGAACTCATGGAGAAAGGTACTTTGTCCTTTTCATAGATGATTACAGTCGAATGGCATGTGTGATGGTCATTCACCGGAAACGACAGGTCCTTGACTGCATGAAAACATATCGGCGAATCGCCGAGAATGATACTGGACGAACAATCAAAGTGTTGCGATCTGACAACGGAGGAGAATACACGTCCATTGAATTTGAAAATTATCTGGAGAAGCATGGGATACAACATGAGGTAGCTGCTGTGAGAACTCCACAACAAAATGGAGTTGTTGAACGAAGGAATCGACAGGTGAACAACATGGCACGAACTATGCTGATTGAGAGTCGTATTCCACGACATTACTGGAAAGAGGCTGTTCAAGCTGCAGTGTACATTCAGAATCGAACAGGACTTTATATGGGTGAGACGAATACACCATATGAATTGTGGCATGGACGGAAGCCTTCTCTAAAATACTTTCGTGTCTTTGGAAGTAAGTGCTTCATCAGGAACAATGAAGGAAATCAGGGGAAATATGGTGACAATGCAGATGAAGGAATCTTCCTCGGTTACTCAATGAACAGAAAAGCCTACAAATGTTTCAAAAATCGTTTGGGAAGGATTGTGGAAAGCAATGATGTTAAGATAATTGAAGAGAAAACCACAAATGCTTCACGGACGTCTTATGCTGATGTGATAGAAAGTCATGAAGAATGTGAACATGAAGAACCTCCAAATGCAGAAATAGAGGAAGCTGTTCAAAACACTCATCAATCACATGATGATGTTGACTCAGAAGAAGAATCTGAAGAAGAAACTATGGCTGAAGAGAATACTACTGAACCTCGCAGGAGAAATCGAAGAGCTGAGATTGATCCATCCAACATAATTGGGGATAGGAGTGCACCCACTCAAACCAGAAGGATGAGGAATACGACGCAATCTGCATTTCTATCAGTTTTAGAGCCATCCTCATTCGAAGAAGCTGCAAAAGATGAATCTTGGGTGAAAGCCATGAATGATGAATTAGATCAGATTGATAAGAATCAAACATGGGATCTTGTCCAGAGACCCGAAGGTCACAATGTGATTGGTACCAAATGGATCTTCAAAAATAAGTTTGGTGAGCATGGAAGTGTCATCGAAAACAAGGCACGACTGGTATGTAAAGGATACTCTCAGATTGAAGGCATTGATGTTGAAGAAACCTTTGCTCCAGTGGCTAGACTGGAGTCAATCAGGCTATTCCTTGCCATGGCACTCCAAAGAGGATATAAAGTATATCAAATGGATGTCAAGACAGTATTCTTGAATGGTGTACTCGAAGAAGAAGTCTACATTGAACAACCAGTGGGCTTTGTCTTGGGTACCAATGAAACAAAGGTCTGCAAACTAAAGAAAGCTCTATATGGTTTGAAGCAGGCACCACGGGCGTGGTACTCACGGCTAGATTCATATCTCAAGAAGTTGGAATTCAAAAGAGGAGGAGTTGATCACAATATCTATGTGAAGAATTCTCCAAAAGATCAATTCATGGTTCTTTTCTACGTTGATGATATCATATTTGGTGGCAGTAGGAAGAAATCAGTTGATGAATTTGCCAACCACATGAAATCAGAATTTGAAATGTCTATGATTGGGGAGCTCACATATTTCTTGGGGCTGCAAGTGATTCAAAAGAAGGAATACACATTCATTTCTCAAGAAAAATATGCAAGAGAGATGCTGAGGAAGTTCAATATGCAAGACTCCAAACCAATGTCAACTCCGATTGCAGTTGGAACTAAACTTGGAAAGCATGAGGATGGGAACTCTGTTGATCCCACCATGTACAGGAGGATCATTGGAAGCCTACTGTACCTGACAGCGACAAGGCCCGATACTGTCTTTGCAACATGCCTTGCGGCCCGCTTTCAGAGTAATCCAAAGGAGGAACATATGGCATCAGTAAAAAGAATCATGAGGTACATTCAAGGTACACATAACTTCGGGTTATTTTTTGCTGCAGGCAGGGACAGTGAATTATCAGCATTTTCTGATGCTGACTGGGCTGGTGATGTCGTAGATAGAAAGTCCACTAGTGGTAGAGCTTTCTATATTGGGCAGAAATGTGTTGGCTGGTTGAGCAAGAAACAAGAAAGTACTTCTCTAAGTACTGCTGAAGCTGAATATATCTCCGCCACAAAAGCATGCACTCAACTTCTTTGGATGAAGCAGCAGCTAACAGATATTGGTGATAAGGTGAAGCAACCAATGGTGATTTATTGTGATAACAAAAGTGCAATTGATATTACGAAGAATCCGGTTCAGCATTCTCGTACAAAACATATTGAAATACGGTATCATTTTATCAAAGAAAAGGTTGAACAAGGCGTGATTAAAATGGATCATGTTGGAACTAATGAGCAAGTGGATGATATCCTAACCAAGCCATTGTCCGCGGCTGTGTTCGAGAAGCATCGGTTGAACCTCGGTGTTCAACCACCTCCTACTGCATAAGGAGGCTCCGGAACTCCCCTCTCCCCGTTTGTTTTAACTGTTTTTATCTGCTTATGGCTGTGATGCAGGTTTATGGGGGAGATACTATCCAGGGGGAGTATGGCTTGAGCTGAACGTTGAATAAACTTTTCGGTCTTTGGTTTTATTGTCAATGGGGGAGAAAGTCATAAATTCAAGGCAAGAAATTCTTCTGTGATGAGATGTGTAAGATTGTGATGAGAAGTTTAATAAGGATAACATCGGGCGTCATGGAGAATTTCAAAACACTAAGACCCAATTCAAGCTTTCTCTCTTGTTTTCTACACCGAGCATTGCTCATGTAGACTTAGAGTGTTGGCTGAGTTGATTCTTGTGTTTTGGATTTGCTCATAGTTGGAGATCTTTTGAATTTATTATGATTGCCAACAAACCCAAAGGGGGAGATTGTTGGAACCAGGTTCTTCAAAGCATGATTTGGTGTATGGTTTGTGTTTGTTGTCAATCCTCAGTGGAAGTTCAGGGTGTGTACCAACAAAGTGATCATACCGTTCAAGCAGAAAACAGTAGTGAAGGTGGCGCTGTTTCCCAGTGTTTGCCAAATTTTTGGGCCTAAAAATTGGCCAATAAAGTAAAGTGTTTTTGGAAAAGGTACTTGCGCGCCGTGCTCTTGGAGGATGAAAGACTTGCGCGCCATATGATTTTGAGGATCAGAACATCAAAATTTGGCTAAGGCAAGAAGGTCGCGCAAGTGTTGGTTGGGTCGTGCAAGTGAGTTGCGCGACAGAGTTTTTTGAAGACAAGACTTGCGCGCCGTCGAGGACTTGAGCGCCGCCGCGCAGGGGGTCCAGTTTGCCTATAAATACTGGACCACCCCTCCTCATTTGGAACGATGTTCAAGGCCGAGAGATTGTTCGAGCTCTCGTCGCGCAGGTGGTTGAGTCGCGCAGGTGGTTGTTTTGTCGCCCAAGTAGAGCTTGCGCGCCGGTGTTTGGCTGTGCGCCCAAGGTGGTTTGGAAGAGAAAGGAAGTGGACCGCGCAAGTTTGTAGTTGGAGAAGGAAGAGTCACGCAACTGTGTTGATGAAACTTGCGCGCCAGTTTGGACTTGCGCGCCGTAGTGGGACTTGCGCGACTGTCTTGGAGAAGCGCGCCTGGTTTTGCTGAAGCCCACCGGCCTGTTTGGAGCTGCACGAAAGCCAAGAGACTACCCGATACATTCGAGGAAAAGTGATATTCTTCTTCTGGTGAGAATTGGATTTCAATAGAGCATCTACATACAACAAAGGATGCACTCTTATGCAAATGATTAAGAGACCTTCACGTCAATAAACTGAGTGGGACTTCACCAACGGTAGTGAGCCAGGGGGAGTCAACGGGAGTGACCCGAGGGACGCAGTGAGCTATCCCTGAACTTTTGTAAAGGCAGTGTGCCTGGGACAGAGTGTCTGTACCCGAACTTTTGTATCCGCTGCTAGTGAAGCATAGTGAATTTAGGTACGACCGGAAACCTGTCGGTGTATGCTCCTTGGACGTAGCCCTTAGTGGTGAACCAAGTAAAAATGGTTGTGTCTTTTCTGTGCAAGTGAATGTTTTCATTCTGATCATAATCATCATACAGGTTCAACAAGTTCCTACAAACGTGGGAACAAGATCCAACACATTAAAAGAAAAAAGGGGTCACCCTGATTCACCCCTCCCCTCTCAGGGTGTCCCGGGGTCCTTCATGTTCTGGGTCAAAGAGGAGAAAATATCCATCATGACATCTATTACACCTCAAAGACATTGGATGAAACTAAATCTCACTACAAAATCACTGAAAAGAATCTTTTGGAGTGGTTTTTTCCTTAGATAAATTCCAGCCCTATCTCTTAGGTGCCAAAATCATTATCTTCACAGACCATTTTTCTATAAAGTTCATACTCAAGAAATGTGATTCCAAACTGAGGCTAATAATATGGATCCTAATTCTCGAAGAGTTGGACCTTGAAATAAATGATAGACAAAGAAATGAAAACCCTATGGCTTATCACATGAGTAGAATTTCTATTTCTTCTCATTCTGAAATCACTGATCCAGAATTCCCCACTGAGCACCTTTCATCTCTCACTCCATTGTTACCATGGTATGCCCCAATTTTAAATTTCTTGGTTTTAGGCGTTTTTCCATAATATTTTTCAAAAGAAAAAAAATGAAGTTGAAAAGTGATTGAAAGTACTATTTTTGGGATGAAAATAAACTCTGGAAAACTGGGACTGACATGTTAATAATGAGATGTGTTGATAAAGATGAACATTCTTCCATATTAGAATTCTGTCACTCAATGCCTGGTGGTGGCCACTTTGGACCACAAAGGACATCCCTAAAGGCTCTAGACTCTGGATTCTTTTGGCCTTCACTCTTCAGGGACTCACATGAGTTCTGTCAATCATGTCCCACTTTCCAAATGTTTTGCACAATTTCCAAGCGAAATAAAATACCCCAATATTCTTTAATTATTTGTGAGATCTTTGATGTTTGGGGAATAGATTTCAGGGGACCATTTCCCTTTTCCAATGGATTCTCATATATACTTCTTGTAGTTGATTATGCTTCGAGGCGGGTCAGGGCCAAACCCACTAGAAAGGATGATTCACATACTATTAGTGAGTTCTTAAAGACACACATCTTCCATCGATTTGTCACACCTCGTTCCTTGATAAGTGAATTAGGAACCGATTTTTTTCATAAAACCATGGAATAAATTTTGAAAAATAATGGGTTTGTACATTAAAATTCAACTGCATATCACCCCCAAACAAATGGAATGGCTAAACTTTCTAACAGAGAAGTGAAAAGAGTGCTTGAAAGAATTGTAAAACCCACTAGAAAAGACTGTCCTAAAAGACTTGGGAAAGCACTTTGGGCTTATCAAAATACCTATAAAACACCCATTGGGATGTCTCCTTTTAGTCTATTTTTTTGGTAAAGAATGTCATCTACCAATTGAAATCCAACATAAGTCTTTTAGGGCAATGAAATTTTATAATTTTGATCTCGAAAAATCTGAAGAAGAATGATTGTTGAAATTGGATGAACTGGAGGAGCTTCAACATTATTTTTTTGATAATTATATTCTCTACAGAGAAAATTCCAAGGAAATCCTTGATGAACACATCCTAAGAAATGTATTTCATCAAGGTGAAAAGGTAATGCTATTCAATTATCGATTTCGGCTTCACCCATGTAAGTTTAATTCTTGTTGGGAAGGACCTTTTGTTATTAGTAATATTTACCCATTTGTTGTAGTTGAATTCAAAGACCCCTCTTCCAAAAGGAAATTCACGGTTAATGGACATTGGTTAATGAATCGCCATGAGAGGATACACAATCTTGGATCAACATCGACTTCTACTGGATCCCCAACTTCTGCAGTCGACCTACCAATAGATGGATATGGATACCTACCAAATCTAAACCAGGGGGAACCTCATTCCCTTTAAGTTTATCTCTATCTATCTTCCTCCCTCTACCTCTGTCTTCTTCCTCATCTATCTTTCATTTTTTTCCACTTTCTTTTTCAAACAATTTATTTATTATTTCTGTTTTTTTTGAGTGTTTTTTTATTAAAACTAGTAAAAATCTATAAAAATCCTGTATATATATATATCAAGAGTCATTCATACTCACCATTGAGTTTTTAAATTTTCTCCAACCTTTTTGGGGAGTCAACAGACATGTTTTCATCTCAATTTATTTATTTCTATCATGAATTTGGATAAAAAATTTGTGTCAAAACAAACACATTTTGAATGCTCAATTTTTGATTTGGAAAACTATTTTCCAAAAACATGTGGAACAACATTTGATTTCATTCCATGGCCATCTATGTACATCTTTTTAAAATGTGTGTTTCCACACCCATTTGTGAGTATTGTGTTTGTGGACCTTTGAGCTTAATTTTATACCTTAGTGTGCATTAATATGATAGAGGCATCTTCTAAACCACATGAGAATCACAATAGCCAAATGGACTCTAATTTCCCTTACATGAATCCTCATTTTGAAAGCACCTTTGATCCTATGAAATTATTTTCTTTTATAGCCACATTACAAGCCCAATACCTTTTTCCACCCAATTTCAACATGTATTTTCATTGCATAATTTTTTGAAATTTAAGTGTGGGAGGAATGGAATTCATTTTTTGGGTACCCTATTATTGATTTTCAATGAGTTATCATCTTCTTGAGGGAAAGCATCCATTTTAGTGTGGGGGAGAGGTTGTCATTCAGTGTCTTTTGGGGAATGTAATGTACTTTCATTTATGTAATTTTGTTAATGTTATTGACACATGTTCAAAAAAAATGAATGAAAAAAAATTGGTTTGTTTGTTGTGTCGGTCAAAAATCACTCTTCCTAAACCTTTGATCTTGTTATAACTATTACAATTAGTGTCGTGATAAGATCAATCATGGGTTGGGATATGAGTGTGAGATCTTTTACAAGTTTGACTTTCCTAAAAAGAGAAAATAAAAATAAAAAAAGGAATACTTGCATTATATTATTATTTCATTTGGATATTTTTTTTGGTTTTTAAATATTTCATCTTCTCATCCTCTTAAAATTTTCATCCTCTATTGTGCCTTTCTTCACATAATCATTGCCTTGTAAATATGTGTTTTCATTTCCTTCCATGTTATTTCAAAAAAATGTGCACTATTTTTCTATGTTGGTGTTTTACCCCTTTTCTTCTCTCTCTTGTACATTATATTCCTACCGTCCCATAGCCACAGAAAGACCCCTTAAAAAGACCTCTTTATTCTGGTGCACTTTGGATAGGGATTGTAAGGTGTGATCGCTTTCAAACTCTAAGATTTTCACTTTTGGTTGGTGAAAGAGTGAACCTCCAAAAATGTATTTTATCATCATGAGAGGTGTGAGTTTTGAGTGTCCACATTTTCCATTTCTAAATTTGAACATGAAAAAATGGATTAGTTTTGGAACATTTTTTTTGTGACATCTTGTGGTGGAATTAAAAATGGATGAGTGATATAGTCTAAACCTCCCCTGATTGGAGAAAACAAAATTTTAATATTTGTTGGTGAGTGAAAATGATTTTGTTATATTTTTATATTTGTTGCACATGAGGACATGAATATGAATAAGTGTGGGTCATTTGATGTTATTCATATTTTCATTACTAATTAAAAACTCCCTTCCTTAATTTTATATGAAATGTACATAATTAATGTGAAATATTAATGTATTAATATTTTGTATAATTTCTGAGCATTTTGAGAAGTAGTTCAATTGAGTTAGTTTACTATATTATTTATAACTATCACTATACTGATCAAAATTGTGTGGTTATTATTTTTTTGGATTCAATTTTAAATATAAAACATTTCATTAGAAGTTACCATGATCCAATTCTACCATTTTAAGGGTCATATGGTCCTCACAAACAAGACCAAAGAATCTGTGAAGAAACTGGGTTATTAATGAAGTTTGATTTACTTGGATAAATACATAAGTCCAAATTAAATTCTTCTACAACATAGTTCGAGGGATAGTTTAAGAAGTCCATGATAAAAATTTCATGGCCCAACTCTAAGAACAAAGGGCCCAAATTGTGCATTGCAATCCAGCCCACCATTCTGGCCGTGAAATAAAAGCAGCAGACAAATATTGACATTTCTCCTGATTTATATATCCATTCTATCTAAGATTTTTCATTGTGAAAGAGGAGATATTTTTGGACAACTCAATTGAAGAAATGATATTTATTTGAGGGAATATTCCTATTCCAAAACCCTTTAATAGTTTGAACATCAAAAAGTCTAGATTGAAATGGACATATTACAATTGTTTAATCAACCGGCCATACAATTGGATCCATAGGTCCAAATGACTTCAAATTTTGAGAGAGGTCAGAAAAATATATTATATACAACTTTGAATAAGGAGATATTTCATGATTAGGTTGTATTAGTGTACAAAGTGGTGAGCCAACTGGAGGGGTAATTCTGGAATGCAAACAATACACCATCTTGGGCAATAAATACATCCCCTCCTCTCCATTCAAAAAGGTTGGCATTTCAGAAGATAGGAGCACATATTGGAATGAACAAAGACTTAACAAGGGCTTGGTAGGACCTTCCATACTCATGTTTTCCCTTGATATACCCTTCCTCCTCTCTTTCATTTCATTTACTTTTGTTTTATTCTTCATTTGAAATCATGTAACTGTTTGTTTTGTAATTCTTTTTTAATGAATGTTTCTTCTTCAATATATCTTACTCTATAAAAGAGCACTATCGTGGGTGCTCTCAAATGATTAGTGTGATTTTGGGGTACTTAGGTGCAGCAGAGTGGCTGACCAAGGTAGTCTTTCGAAGGAGAAGTGAATTTAACAACTTATTAAAGGTATTATAAAAGTAAAATAGAATAGAATTAAAACACTAGTTTAAAGTATGGGTTTTTTTATAGTTTATTAATCTTGAAGAAGTTTGCTGGAAGAAGATTGTATATTTTTTGTTTTTAGTTTTTAAATAAATTTCGATTAAAATGACACAACAAGAAGATGTTTTTTAGAAATGTATTTTAAAAGGAATAATCGATCTAACTCTAAATCTTCATTCAATTATTAATATTTATCATTTAAATCCATATCCACTTAATTATGATCCCCTAATTTGGTATCCCTTGAACCCTATGAGAGTTAAATTAACCACAAATATGAAATTACTTAAACCCTAGGCTAGCTTCGGAACAAGAAATCGCAACACCCTACTTTGATTTTTGTTCTAAGGATAGCTTATGGTCAGTGGTTAATTAGAGCACATATCCATTCTGGAAACGATGATGAATTGTGTTTAGGGATTATATTTTAACTCTACAAATTTATCCCATGTGGTCTTGTATAACTGATTAAGATCGCACTCTCACAATTTGCACAAAATCTCAACCTCGCGTGTTTTGTATTAATTGTTCAATTTCTTCCTTAGTTTCTTGTAATTTAAAAACACCATTCATGGATAATATTATGGGAATTATAGTAGCTCATTTATTCAAAATAAATTAATGAAGAATGATTGAGGTCGATCGATTACTAAAAAGAACTACTCTTCCATGGGTGGCGTAATCATCGTTGAAGAGTTTTGCATGTGCAATGGTTCATAATGGGTATAACCCAATAACTCTTCTACACAAGAATTCCAGTCCAAATATGAAGATTATGATAAGAATAAATTTAAACTGAACAGAAGAAAATAGAAGAAATAAAAGAAGAACAAAGAAGTTTATTACACAAACAAAACTATTACAACATGAAGGAGAAGAAGAAGGCTTCATCGAAGGGATCCTTGCTTCAAGAGCTACCCTTATTGAAATGTTTGGCGAATTGGAGTGGATCCACTTCTCCTATACCCCAAACTTATCAATTCACGTCCCAAACCCTCCAAATGTGAAAAACTCTAATTTATAGAGGGGAGGGGAGTAGAGGTTACAAGAGGTTTCAAGCGTGAATGTGGAAATTCGGCCAAATATTTTATTCCAACTTGCACCACCCATTTGACCACCAAAACATGTAAATTGGCCAGCCTTCTAGAAGGATAATATGCGAGGATATGGGTCCTATATCTCCTCTAAATATTTGGGCTTAATCCAGGCCAATATGTAGGTGTTATGGACGAAATACATAAGATTTTCCATTCTGGAGAGTCCATCCCAACTTTGACTTCATGGTCCATTTTCAACAACCAAATGCACTCTTTAGCTCTAGTGTCCTGAATACAAGTTGTAGATAATTATGTTAGGAACACTTTATCTAAATTTCAATTTCATATAATAAATATAAAAACATTTATCTTCGAAATACTACAGTTCACTATAAAAGGGAAAAACTGGAATTTTCACAAAATTTTCAAATGAATGATAAAATACCAAATATTTAATAAATGAATATATTTAGCACAATTTGAGGAAATTATATCATTTATTACCAATAAAATATTCAACAAAATAGTGTTTTATCAACTCCACCACACTTTCCGTTTTGCACTCCTGAGCAAAACCTCATATCAAGTAAACATCAATATCAAATCAAAACCAATCTTAAAACACATATCCTTGAGATCAATCAATTTCACACCAAGAATAAAAAGATATCACACATCATAAAAAAATTATTTAAAGTTATTAATTTATCCTCCCATGCACAAAACACTTATCTCGCTTGAATTTTCTCTCATCACACAAATAACAATTTTTTACAATGTCTTTCTAATCCAAATTCATACAAGGGTCACCATAGGATTGATAGATTTTTACATCTCTATATGATGTGAGTCAATGACATATGTTTATCATGAGGACTTTTTAGGGTTTTTATGTGGCTTTCAGTTTGTAGGATTTAGATGTGAAAACTTCTGAGGCTGAATGAGGAGGGCTTGACTCTTTTGAAGAAAAATTGCATTAATCTAATTTTCACTTAAATATGGTCTTCTCCTCAATCCAAATATTATCAATTCAGCTCCATCATCATGAAAAGTCATGAAATGTTTACACCATTCATCATTTTAGCATAAAAAATGTCAATATTCTCAAACATGATTTTCTTGAATGCTCCAGATAGGCACAGTTTTCCACCTCAATTAGAAGCTCCAGAAAAGGCACAACTTCACTTGTCTTGAAAGCTCTAGAAAAGGCACAAATTTCAATATAATGAATTTCTTCAGAAGGAAACACATCTCATCAGAATTTAATTTTCCACCCAAGGTTTCAAAGAATGGGGTAGCATAACACAACATAGCATCCTCTGCACTTAAGCTCAACTAGATTATGCAATTTCACTTCAAGAGTTGGTTGGATAGGAAAAATTGGCTTTTAATGTGGCTAACCTAATAGGATATGCATGGATTTTAAGGGATACAAGGATTAAATATTCAAGGTAGGCCATTATAAAAAATGATTATTTGAAATAGGGGCTTTAATACCAAACAAATGCCTCAATCATTTAAACGTAAGTACCTCAAACCCTCATGTTTTGACAGAAATAAATCAAATTCTGGTTAAATAATGTATGGTTTGGTTCTCTCAAGAAGTGAGGTGAATGTAAAGAACACGAAAATAATGTTTCAGAAGCCTCATAGGAACGTGATTTCAAATATAGAGATAGTGATATGTGGCATGAGATTCAAAATTCAGTGTACTTTTCATGAAATTATTAAATATTTGAACATAAAACAAAGTAATTTCAGCATTCATTTATGTATAGTTTCAAGGGATAAATCGTTTCACTCATTGATATGCATTTCAAAATTGTGATGAGAATCATTTCAGCTCAAAAATTTCAAAAACACAAAGAAAATTGAAAAATAAACCAACAAAATTTTAAAAACAGACAAATTTTTTTGTTTTTTTAAATAGAAAAACAATTGAAATTACTAAACTAAATGGTTCCCTCCCCCACACTTAAAATATTGAATTGTACTCAATGTGAACCCATGAGATTATATAAGCACATGAAATGCAGAATTTTTAAATAGGACAAATAACATAAAAGTGAAAGGGTTAGGAACAGCCTGATTGCTCAAGTGATGATGGGGTCATGCAGTGTGATAAAATCCACTGTATTAGTAGGAAGTCCCTCAATGTATCTCTTCAAACGTTTCCCATTGACTGTAAAGCTCCTTCTAGTGTCCTCTTGTGTGATCTCCACTGCACCATTAAGAAAAACATTAGATACAATATAAGGACCTAACCATCTGTAACGCAACTTACCAGGCATCAACTTCAGTCGTTAACTATAGAGTAGGACTTTGTCTCCAACATGAAACTCCCTTTTCTAGATCATATTATCATGAACTTCTTTTGATATTTCCTTGTAGAGCCTTGAGTTCTCATATGATGATAGTCTAATCTCCTCATGCTCTTGAATTTGCAACTTCATTTGAATTCCAACTTGGGCCAATTCCATGTTTCATGTCTTTATAGCCCAATATGCCTGATGATCGACTTCCACTGGGAGATGACATGCTTTCCCAAAAACAATCCGAAATGGGGACATACCAATGAGGGTCTTGTATGCTGTTCTATAAGCCCACAATGCATCATCCAAGCACTTGCTCCAATCCTTCCTATTTGGCTGCATAGTTTTCTCCAAAATTTGTTTCTACTCATGATTTGAAACCTCATCCTGGCCATTTATTTGATGGTGGTATGGTGTAGATGTTTTGTGTGTCACCCCATACTTCTGAATGAGGGATGAAAAATTCCTATTGAATTAGTGTGTCCCTTGGTCACTGATAATGGCCTTTGGTACTCCAAACCTACAGAAAATTTGAGCCTTGAAAAAATCCACTACAACATGAGAATCGTCAGTCCTGGTGGCCTTGGCCTCCACCCATTTACTAACATAATCAACAGCAACCAAAATATAAAAAAATCCAAATGAACTAGGAAAATGACCCACAAAATCAATGCCCCATACATAAAAAATCTCACAAAATAGTACGGGTTGTTGGGGCATCTCATGTCTCCTAGAAATGTTTACAGTGTGTTGGCAACGAGATCATGACTTACAAAACACATGGGAATCAAGGAATAAGCTAGGCCAATATAATCCGGAGTCTAAAACATTCCTAGCTGGCCGTTGGGGTCCAAAGTGTCCACCACATGCAAGTGTAATATAAAATTGCATAACAGACTCAAACTCATGATCTGGAACACACCTCCTAATAACTTGGTCACTACACATGCGCCATAAGTATGGATCATCCAAAACATAAAATCTTGACTCACGCTTTATTTTATAGACTTGATGTTTCTTTAAATTTGCATGGATTTCAGAGGAAACAAGGTAGTTAACTAAATATGTATACCAAGAATGTGTACCTGAGATGGAATAAAGATGCTCATCTCGGAAAGTGTCCCGAAGTGGTCCCTGATCCAGGGTGTCATCCTCTAGTGTGTGAGTAAGCCTACTCATGTGATCCGCCACCAAGTTTTCTGACCCCATCTTGTCCTTTATCTCGATTTCAAACTCTTGAAAAAGGAGCATCCAATGGATAAGTTGTGGCTTTGCATCTGGCTTCTTCAAGAGGTACCTCAGAGCTGCATGGTCAAAAAAAACAACTACATTAGAGCCCAATAAATATGAACGGAATTTATCTAAAGAAAATATGAAAGTAAGAAACTCTTTTTCTATGGTAGTGTATTTTGATTGAGCTGAATCCAATGTCCTTGATTCATAGGCAATCACATGTGAACGTCCTTCCACCCTCAGAGATAAGACTGCTCCAACTGCGAAGTTGGAGGTGTCACACATAAGCTCAAAAGGAATCTCCCACCGTGGGGGCTGTATGATAGGTGGAGTGGTCAGCCGTTGTTTTAGCTCATCAAATGAATTCCTGAAAGAAATATCAAACACAAAATCAGAATCCTTTAGAAGTAATCTTGACATAGGAAGAGAAATCTTACTAAAATCATTGATGAAGCACCGATAAAATCCGGCATTCCCTAGGAAAGATCTAACATCACGAACACATGAAGGATATTGTAAGGATGAAATAATATCTACCTTTGACCTATCAACCTCTATCCCATGTTTTGACACTACATTCCCTAAGACAATTCCATGCTCTACCATGAAATGACACTCTTCAAAGTTCAGGACCAGATTCTTCACAATAAAATGATTCAACACATTTCCCAAAATAATTAGATATTCATCAAATGAAGACCCATACACTGTAAAATCATCCATAAATACCTCCAAGCAGGTCTCAATAAAATGAGAAAAAATACTCACCATGCATTTATGGAAGGTACCTGGGGCGTTGCAAAGTCCAAATGACATCCTTTGGTAGGGAAATGGTCATAAGGGAAAACTGAATGTAGTCTTCTATTGATCCTATGGAGCTATAGTAACCTGAAAATATCCAGAAAATCAATCCAAGAAACAAGTCTTTTCCCAACTATTCTCTCAAGCATTTGATCAAAAAATGGGAGGGGGAAATGGTCCTTGCAGGTGGACTGATTTAGTTTCCTTTAATCAATACACACATGCCAACTGTTTTGCCACCTCATTGGAACTAACTCATCTTTCTCATTTTTAACAACAGTAACACCACTATTCTTAGGAACAACCTGATTAGGACTTACCCACTGAGAATCTGAAATGGGAATGATTATACCAGCCTCTAGAAATTTCTCAACTTCTTTTTTAACAACTTCCAGGAGGGTGGGATTGAGTCTCCTTTGTGGTTGTATCACCTATTTATCCCCAGCCTCCACGAGAATCCTATACATGCAAATAGAGGGGCTAATACCTGATATGTCAGCCAAGGTCCACCCAATATCCCTGATGTTCTCCCTCAAAACATTCAATAGCTTTTCTTTATGTGAAAAAGAGATATTGTTAGCAATGATAATAGGTAATCTATCACCACTCAACAAGTATGCATATTTAATATTTGGGGGCAATGTCTTGAGTTCCAATGTAGGGGGGTGATGTATGGATGAAGAAATTGATGGAACATACATATCTGCACAATGAACATCAGTATAAAAATAGACATCATCAAAATAAGAGAATAAAGCATCAAATAAATCATCATACTCAATAGCCATGTCATAATCAGAGTGAACATGATCAAAATTAGAATATGAATCCACATCAAAATCATATCCAAGAGAGGATTGCGTATCAAAAACATGTGTGGAAGTTCTCTTAGACATCAAACTCGAACCAATAATCATAATCTCCCTAAGCATATAACAATAAAATTCCATGGAGTTTTTATTTGGTGGTTCAAAATGGGAGATAACAAATGCAGAGTGATCCTCTGAGGGGTACTTCATGGAATCCATAACATTAAATATCACAACTTCATCTCCAAACTCCATGGAAAGTGTAACCTCATTGACATTTATAATAATTTTTGCAGTCTTGAGGAAGGGCCTAGCTACGATAATGGGGGCATGAGAACATACCTGATCATCCTCCATGTTAAGAACATAGAAGTCCGCTGGAAAGATCATGTCTCTTACCAAGACAAGTACATCCTCAAGGACTCCCGTAGGATATGTCGTAGCTCAATTCGCCAACTGCACCACTACTCTCGTCGACTTCAACTCACCAACCTGTAAAGAAGAGAATACAGAGTGAGGCATCATATTTATTGAAGCTCCAAAGTCATAAAGAGCATCAGAGAAGTGCAACTCCCCTATTGTACAAGGGATAGTGAATGTCCCTGGATCCCTGCACTTTGTTGGCATTTCTAGAGTTGGTGTAATGAGTGCTGAGACATTCCTTACAAAGTTGATCCTCTCATTTCCCTTGAGCCATCTTTGATTGGTGTAGAGTTTTTTTAAGAATTTGGCATACCTTGGGATTTGCTTAATGGATTCAAGTATAGGAATGTTGATCTCCACATGCTTGAATGTGTCCAAAACCTCCTTTTTCATTGCTTCTTCAGCCATCTTCCTGGTTTGAACAACCCTGTTTTGAAAAGGAAGGGGTTTAGGAGGAACATCATCAATCTTCTTCATACCTTTATTTTTCTCCTTGGATTGCTCATCAGTCAGTATGGTATGTGGCTTCTCTGAAGTTTAGGTGAATCCTGGTGGAATGGTAGGTACAGATGTATCGTTCATTTGCTTCCCACTTCTCAATGTGATGGCATTGACATTTCTTTTTGGATTTGGAGTGGGTTGGGAAGGTAGATTTCCAGAATTCTTACTCACAAGTTCATGGAGGGCGATGGCAATCTGGCTCATTTGAGTATTCAACTCTCTCAGCTCCGAACCTTGACTCTTCAGCTCATTCTGTTGATTAAGAACAATTTTCCTCAAAAGATCATCAGTATTATAATTTTCCTTTGGTGGGGGATTCCCTTGTTGTTGGCTTGTTGATGCTTGCACTTCAAATATCCTTTGGGGTTGTTGGAAAACCTCTGGGTAAGGCAGAGACTACTGAAAGATTTGTTGAAAGGGTGGCCTTTATTGTTGTCCAGAGCTATACCTCATATCTGGTTGATCTTTCCACCCTTGGTTGTATGTTGGATCAAATGAATCAAACTTCTTTTGTGGATATGGTTGTTATTGCTGCTGAAATGGTCTCCCTGGGAACACTGCTGTGCAATCCTCTGTCACTTGTAGTTGTGGGCAACAATCAGTTGGGTGGCTTGTCTCAGTGCAAATTCCATAAGGCCTTAAAGGAGGGGGTTGGGATGTATTTTGAGCCAATTCAATCTGGATCACCATAGTGGTCAATTCTTCCAACTTGGTATCAATGAAATGACTTTCAAGAGAATAAGGACTTACCTGATGTACTCCCCTAACATGTGGTGTACCTAGATCGCCAAATTGTTAGGAGTTTTGTGCCATCTTGTTGATCAATGCACGTGCAGCTACTGGTGTCTTGTCCACCAATGCTCCTCCAACTACAGAATCCACCATGATTCTCTCCATAGGTGTGAGTTCTTCATAAAAGTATTGATTGAGTAATTGCTCACTGATTTGGTTATGTGGACAGCTTGCACACAACTTCTTGAATCACTCCCAATACTCATACATTGACTCCCCTTGTGCTTGTGTGATCGTCGATATCTCCTTACGAATGGAACCCCTTGTGATTGAGTGATCCTTGAGATCTCCTTATGAATGGAAGTGGTCCTCGATGCTAGAAAAAATCTCTGCAAGAAAAGTCGTTTCCAATCGTTCCAACATGTTACATCTTTCGGTTGTAAATAGTACATCCAATCCTTTGCAGATCCATCAAGTAAAAATGGGAATGATCTTAATGTGATTTGATCTTCAGAAACATTTATTTGTTTTAAGTTTGAGAAAACCACATTAAATTCTTTCAAATGTTTATTGGGATCCTCACCAGAGAGGCCATGAAACTTTTGAAGTAAGTTAATTAACCTAGATATTAGTTCAAAGTCTGATTCGAGATTTGGGTATGCAATACAATTTGGTTGATAGTTAATATCAGGTGCAACCAATTCTTGAATGGTTCTATTTATCTCATTGTTATTATTTCAAGCCATTGGTTATTCTTTTATGTTTGAATTTGTATAGCTTCTAATTTCAATGTTTCTAGAAGAGAAGAATTCACCAACTGGTTGAATATTGAAACTTCCCGTAGACTGAGAATGTCTGATTCGTGCCCTAAGGCTGTGTTCAATCTCAGGGTCTAAGAGATCTTCGGGATCAGTTAGTGTCATAAATCAATGAATGATGAGATGTGGAAAGTGTACCATAGTAAAATAAAAATGATAAGTGTGAGTTGATGGTCAAAAAAGAAAAGAATATGATGAAAAAAAATGAAAACTTGAGAAAGGGGGAAGATGAAAGAGAGATGTGAAGAAAATAACAAAATGAAAAATAAAATAAATACCTTTAAATGGTTGAATAAATAACTTTCCACCCTGACAACGGTGCCAATTTGAAAGAGCACTGTCGTGGGTGCTCTCAAATGATTAGTGTGATTTTGGGGCACATAGGTGCTGCAGAGTGGCTGACCAAGGTCGTCTCTCAAAGGAGGAAGTGAATTTAACAACTTATTAAAGGTATTATAAAAATAAAATAGAATATAATTAAAACACTAGTTTAAAGGATGGGGGTTGTTTATAGTTTATAAATCTAGAAGAATGTTTCTGTAAGAAGGTTGTATATTTTTTTTGTTTTTAGTTTTGAAATGAATTTTGATTTAAATGACACAACAAGAAGATGTTTTTTAGAAATCTATTTTAAAAAAAATAATCAATCTAACTCTATCTCTTCATTCACTTATTAATCATTATCATTTATATCAATATCCACTTAATTATGATCCCCTAATTTCTTATCCATCTAAACCTACAAGAGTTAACTTAATCACAAAGATGAAATTACTTAAACCCTAGGCTAGCTTCGGAACACGCAATTGCAACACCCTGCTTTGATTGTGGTTCTAAGGATAGCTTATGGTCAGTGGTTAATATGAGCACATATCCATTATGAAAATGAGGATGAATTGTGTTTATGGATGATATTTTAACTCTACAAATTTATGCCGTGTGGTCTTGTATATCCGATAAATATCGCGCTGTCACAATTTGCACAAAATCTCGACCTCACGTGTTATGTATTAATTGTTCAATTGCTTTCTTAGTTTCTTATAATTTAAAAACACAATTCATGGATCATTTTATGTGAATTACAGTATCTCATTGATTCAATATAAATTAATTAATAATGATATAGGTCGATCGATTACTATAAAGGACTACTCTTCCATGGGTGGGATAATCATCGTAGAAGCGGTTTGCATGTGCAAAGTTTTATAATGTGTATAACCCAATAATGCTTCTACTCAAGAATTCCAGCCCAAATAGGAATATAAAGAAAAGAATAAATTTAAAAAAAATATAAGAAAAGAGAAGAAATAAAAGAATAACAATTACATTTATTACACAAACAAAATCATTACAACATGAAGGAGAAGAAGAAGGCTTCGTCGAAGGGATCCTTGCTTCAAGAGCTACCCTTATTGAAATGGTTGGATAATTGGAGTGGATACACTTCTCCTCTGACCTCAACATCACAATTCACGTCCCAAATACTACAAATGAGAAAAATTTAATTTATATAGGGGAGGGGAGGAGAGGTTACAATTGGTTTCAAGTGTGAATGTGAAAATTCGGCCAAATATTTCATTCCAATTTCCACCGCCCATTTGACCACAAAAACACGTAAATTGGATGGCTTTCCTGAAGGGTAATATGTGTGTATATGGGTCCTCTATCTACTCTAAATATTTGGGCTTATTCCAGGCCCATATGAAGGAGTTATAGCTGAAATAGAGAAGGTTCTCCATTCTAGAAAGTCCAGCCAAACTTTGACTTTATGGCCCATTTTCAACAACCAAATGCACTCTCTAGCTCTAATGTCCTGAATAAAAGTTGTAGATACTTAATTTAGAAACACCGTTACAAAATTTAAAATTAAAATAATAAATAAAAAAATATTTATCTTTGAAATACTACAGTGCACTATAAAGGGTGAAATATAAATTTTCACCAAATTTTCAAATGAATGATCAGATCCCAAATATTTCCTAAATGAATATATTTAGCACAATGTGACAAAATTATATCATTTATTATCAATAAAATATTCATCAAAATAGTGTTTTATCACTATCACCCACCTTCTGTAGTTTAATATTAATGTTCATAAAATATAATAAATCAATTTAAAATCCATTCTCTTATTATGCTTCCTCATTCAATCTAAATTCTATATTTAACAATTTCTTCATCATTTTTGTGTGTGTTCAGCACACTACTCTTATCTTGTCCCATTCTTATTCTTCCATTTATAATTCATCACCAATAAAATATATTACCAGAGTAATAACAATCTTCACGGATGAGTAAATCTCTCATTGGGGTGAGTTTTAATTTAGGTATGTTAAGCGATTGAGAGCTTTTTCTCGATGAGTATTCGCTGAATTAACATTATGTATGTTGGACTTAGCATGTCATGGATTAGTTACTTGTTTTGTTTAATGTGTGGTTTCCATATATTATTGGAACTATAAATACACTACCATAACCAATATATGGTCAATATTAGAATCCTAGTTATGTAAATTTTTTGATTATAGCTTTAACACTTCAGAATTCTAATCGACGTCGACTTGTGAAGTGGGTGTTAATGTAAATTCAATATAAAGAAAAGATCAAGGATATCACAAGATTAACTCCCTAGTAATGAACTCACCCCAATCTTTATCAATTTGTTAAATCAATTATAGTCAATCAATCATTTCAATTAATCTATGCAAACAAACCGCCCTAATCAAAATACATTCAACTAAAAACAAATGAGTATTACAAAGTATCATCACTGAGGATTCGACCCGAGTACTTCTATACACATTATAATAGCATAGGAACCTTGAATGGTCTATAGGAAAAAATAGTATTTGCATTTCACTCATCCATTTCCACATACTCTCTGCAGTCAGGGTGGACCACCTAGTGGTGGTGGTGGTAACACCTTGAATCATCGGCCACTACCAGCTGAATGACCAGCTCCTCTACCACATCCGCCTACTCTTTAGGGACCTCCTTAGTCGAAACTCTGTATCCTCTTGGGAGGTCCTTTGAACATATATGTATCATCTGTATAGCGGGCCAGGTAGTCACAATCCATGTGACCCTACCCACCGCATGTGTAACACTTCCTGTTCCTCACAAGACTAGCTCTATCTCTGGTTCCCTGAACAACCGACCCTAAATCCTACAATCGTCCTCCTGTAGGTCTGGTCTTCTTGGGCCTCTGTGACATATGTCTATTTCCATCTATAGAAGAATCCACTAAGTGATGCTCAGAGGTGGGACTAGTTTCTGGTGACTGCTCGGCAAGAAAACTCTCTACTAAGAAGGCTCTCTCTAACACGCCCACCTACATCGGTATGCTGAGAGAAATCATCGAAGCCTTGATCTCCCATCTGAGTCCCTGCTCGAAGGTTCGGGCCCTAATGAATGGGTCCTGCACCATATCAATGGAGCAGCGTGAGTGGTTGGTGAACCTCACTGAGAACTGAGCCACAGTCATGTTGCCCTACTGTAGATGATGAAGCTCCTATATATGCCCTGTGCGAAGGGTCAATGGGAAAAACAACGGTCGAAACAGGCTCTTAAATACTACCCAGATAAGTGTCACTTCGTCGTGAACCTGGAGTATCAAGATCCACCATCTTCCTACTTCTGATTGTAGAATACTGGCGGAAAGGATCTCCATGAGATCATTTGGTGTCCCTACCAGACGGAAGACTCTCACCACGGCCTCAGTCCAATCCTCAGCTGCCTATTGGTCCATATCACCCTTGAAATTGGGTGGCCTTTGGCACTAGTACTTGTGCAACGGACTCAAGATGCGTGCACTCTATGCTACTGGGGATGGTGGAATCAGTGGACCAACAGGCAATGGCACCGCTGGTGACCTTACTGATAAAGGGCCCTGCACCAGGGCCTCATCATTCTGGGGGTTATCATCGCGTATTATACCAGGAACCCTAGCTGGCTATCTGTGTGGAGGCATCCTGAAAAGAAACAGGTGTGCCACGATCAATAAGTTATAACAAGTGAGATGACTCAAAAATATCACAACTAAAACATTTCAAAACACACACACAATTAGTGATTTCATGCATTTAGCTAGAAATCAGAAGTCATGGTCCTAGTGTATGGATACATTGGCCACCGCACCAACACAAGATTCCCTAAACTAATAACCAAACTGACTACAAATAACACTATTTACATCAAAAGATCAGAGTCCAATTTTCTATGGTATAACTGATTCCTCTGATACCAATTTTTCACGACCCATCACTCGAGGCATGTGTTGTGACTACCCCATCCCTGCATTCCATATGCTAGGGGCTGGCGACTAGCACCGAAAGGCATATTCCCTAAATTTGGGAAGGCATTTCCTTAAAACCTGTAATCAAACACATCCAAGAACACAGTAAGATACGAAAAAAGTAAACTATATAGTAAAAAAATTGTGTACAATAAGAAAAGGGGCCAGAATACATGCCCAACTAGAAAGTACTAGAAAAATAAAATGCACAAGTATACTGAAATAGCTCATGTGAATTCCCACCAAGGATCCTACCTAAAGGGTAGGTGCAGCTCACGAATGATCATCTCTCTGGTATGCCTCGCCTAATGTCCACCTCCGATCTCCAATCCTAGTACCCTCATCCTCTGCGATGTTCATCATCTACATCAAACATAACAAGGTACGGGCATGGCCCATGCAGGGGTGAGTATAACGATACTCAGTAGGGACCCCAAGACCCTCAAGGTCTCACAAAAATCCACAAAGGATAAACCACAAGCATGAAAACAACTGACAACCCTAACTAGGTATATTCCTATATATATAAAAATGTTATCAAGTATACTCATCTCATTCATGTGGAAACACAAGGCCCGACTCATTATAAAAAAAAATCAACTATTCCATGAAGGAAGGAATACCAATATGGTAACACCACAAATGTAAGTCCCACAAAGGTAACACCACACAAAAAAATATCAAAAATGTATCCCCATGAAGGTATGTACCATAATGGTATGCCACTTAGAAGAATACAACAAAGGTATCAACATAAAGGTAAGGAATCATCTCACATAAAGTATAACTTAGCCACGACAACAAAGATGATTAGATTTAACTACTAAATCATCTTAATCCATTATGAGGTAGACCCACGTTGGTTACTAAATCATTAGACCCACGTAGGATCTTAGTATAACAGACCCATGTAGGATCTTAGTGTAACATACCCACATAGGATCCTAGAGTTGTCCCACATGGATTTCTTAGAAAGAATCCAAATGGGACACTCGAACACAGACCCACGTACGATCCCAAAGCACAAACCCATATAGGATCTCATTATAATGTTACATCCAGCTTCAGGGTTCCTTCACTAAGATCACTTGATTCCAGGAGGGTCCTACCCACAAGCCACAGGTCGATACTACAAATTCCATGAGGTCCCATGAAGAAGTATCCTAAACTACCTCCATGTGATAGGGGTCTCAACACAATAGATGGTGCGTTAATCAGAAATCAGGTTTGTATGTTATTGGCCTTCTAATCCCAAGGGCCCGATAGGATTCATGACCAATCCAACCCGATCGTATATCATCTTTATGAAAAACTCAAGTGGGTTATACCAAAAGTTTCGTCTCCATCCAAAGTTTCTAACATCACATAAGGTTATTCAAATGGATGCTCACAAATCATGTTTTTTCCAAGAGATCTGAAAACGGTCGAAGTTGGTCTAGTTCTGGTCCGACCCGGCCCGAATGGGTTCGACCCTGGGTTCGACTCGGCCCGGACCATTGGGTCCAGCCTGGATAGCCCTCATCCAAGGTGTGGTCACATGCCGCGCCACCCTCGACAGACAATAGTGAGCCGACCACCCTCCTTCATCGTCGTGACCTCGTGTCTTGGCCCCTGCATGCTGGTGGTGCGGACACACGCCGCCGCCTCCTCTTTGCGTGGCCGGCCGTGTGATGGCCACTGCCTTTTCTCTACCATGGCTAATGGACTGCGGCCCTCCACCGGCAGTGCAGTAGCACCGCTGCCATCTTCACGGCCAGTAGTGTGCCGGTCGCCGCTCTCGAGTCCTATTAGTACCAGTTACCGGTGCTAGTCTTCGTCCTCCTCTATTGTGATGAATGCATCAAAAACCACAAAGGTTTCATAGTGGTTGGTCCATGTTCATTTGGCCTGCACCCTTCATGTTAGATTAGTAGAAAGCATCTCATGGGGATAGATTCAAAATAAAATAAATTAATGAAGATCCGTCAAATCACACCCCTACCTTTTCATTCGTTAGAGGAGTCGAGAGGTAGAAGATGAAGTCGTTGAAGAATGTCAGTGTTTGTTGCTTCCATAAATAGAATTAGATCCAGGATCGAGGTTGGTTTCTCATTATTCTTTGGGGAGGGAGTTCTCTATTGGAGGAAGATTTACCCCCAAGTTCTCCCCTTTTCTAATGATTTCCCCATGGAAATGAGGATTCAACAAATTGAAATAGGTTTATCAAATTAATTTACAATGGAAAAATTAAAGTTGGCAAAATAAATGGCATAATTAATTATTTGAAGTGGCACAATTAATTAATTGGAGAGTTGAAGGTTTTCCCACATAAAGAGGGGTTCAGGTGGTCCCCTCCACCACTGAACATTCAAATGGGAGGTTTTTGAAAAATAAAATAAAATTTGTTCTTTATTTTATTTTTATTTCCACAAAATTCACAAAAACTGACTTTCACCCTCGTCATACTGCGATCGAGGTAAAAGTATCCTTAAGCGAATATCAGCGCCGCGAGTTCAACAGTGCCCTCAAATTTCAATTCCAAGCACCAGTTCAAATGTAATAAAAACACGATCTCACTTTTACCGAACGTACTTAAAAAAAGTTTAGAAATTCATTACGGGCACACTGGGCCTCAAGATCACACGCTGTTAATTTTCACAGACTTGTAATATTACATTTAATTAAAAAACTTATATGAAAAAATCTGGTTCTTTACAAAAGATGGGTAAATTCCATTTATTTTTTTATCAAACATTAAATGAATAAAAGAGGAAAAAACCATAGATACTTGATAGTGGTTTTTCTTCACACATGACATGTGATATAAAAATCACAAAACACATTCAATGTCATGATAGAGAAGACGTTACTTCTAGAAATGACAATTAACTAAAAATTAGAGAATAAAAATAGCGAATATTGATGTAGATAAATTGAAATGTAAGTAATTTTACTTATTGGTGGGATAAAACCTAACATGAATATTGTAATTAAAATTTGTGATGGTGGAAAAAAAGCAATCTTTAGAAAGGATTTTTGTATAATCAAAATTATTAGTGATGGGAAAGTCATAATAAAATGATAATGAAAATGAGGTTTATCTCGTTAAAATAGTAGAACTCAATAACCCCTGATATATGAGTGATGAGGATGAAAAAATGTTGTGGAACCAAATACATGTCCACCTTGGGTAAGAAAACATGAATAAAATTTCTAAATTTTTTGTTGTTCTGAATTTTAAAAAATTGTAAAAGAAGATATGAAGATGTCTGTATTACTTTCCAGAAAGAAAATATGTCTAACAAAAGTCATAAAAGAGTAGATATTCAATCTACCAAATAATGTGGGATTATTCATTATGATTTATATAGACCGATGAAACATTATTCAATAAAAAGGGAGTTATAATTTATAACTTTTATTGATTATTTCACTTGGATGAAAACATCATGTTCTTGAATAACAAGTTAGTGTCTTTGAAATGACCAAATTCACTAGAAAAGTTGTTGAGAATGAATAGGGGGTTTCCATTAAAATGTTGAAAACATATAATTGTACAGAAATTAAAAAACAATGCTTTTTCAGCTTTTCTGAGAAAATAGGGTATCCGAAATTAGTATAATGCTCCCTCTACTCCAAAAAAATAGTGTAGTAGAAAAAATGAATAGATGCTTGTTGTAAATGGGAAGAAGTATGTTAATAGAATACAGACATTCAAAATTCATTTGGAGAGATGTTGTCATCAATACTGTAAATGTTTAAAATAGATTTATTTTGATACTAGAAACCAATATGAATTTTTATTATATGTTTTTTAATAGATAACAATAATTTAAATACATTAATGGTTTTGGATGTCCCCATTTTCTCATTATCAAAAATCTGGATTTGGGAATGTCTGATGGAAATGATGTGGAAGGAACTTTCATGGGATATTCACCAAATTGGACAAGTTGCAAATTTTAGAACAAACATTTACAAAATCTGGTGGAATCATTTGATGTGATGATAATTAAAAATCAAATTTCAACAAAAAAGTTTTTTTACAATTCTGAGGAGGATAAATTATTTTTTTAATAATATTAAAGGTAATTCAAAATATTCTTTCCAAGATTCATAATAATCACGTGATGAGAAAATTATATATATGAAAGTAACATTGAATTTTACTACCATTGGAAAACATATTGAATCTAAAAACATTATTTGGAATTATAAGGTCCAATTCATAAAATAAGGATGTTGAGATTATAAAATCAGACTTCAATTATCTCCAAATTTTAACAAAAATCAGTTTCAAAGGCTATTTAACAAAAATAATTGTTGGATTTTATGAATGAAGAATTTTATCAGATTGAGATGAATAAAACAATGGAACTTTTTCCACAAACCGTAAATAAGAATGTTATCAGAACCATGTAGGTTTATTGAATCGAATTGAATGATCATGGAGAATAATCAAGAAAAAAAAGAAATAATTGATTGTAAAGGATATTCACAAGTGGAAGGTGATGATATTGATGAAACATTTTCCCTCGCTGCAAGGAAAAAAACTATTAAAATGTTTATTTTAGTGGATGCTCAGATGAATTAGAAATTTTATCTAATGATTATAAAGTTATATTACATAAATGGTGAAATTTAGGAAGAACATAGAGAAACCTTTTGGGATTCTACTTTATAAGGAAGAAAAAATCATGTATATTAAAGAATGATTTGTATGGGACGAAAAAACCATCACATGCTTGGTATTCAAATCATGAAAATTGTTTGAGAATAATGAATTATTCTAAAGGAAAAGTTTATTGAAACATGTAGATAAAAATATTTCCACACTCCAACATTAATTATAACTATTTTTTTGGATAATATAATTTTTTTGAGGATGAGTAAAATATTTATGAAGAGTTTTTTGAAGAAATGTAGATGAATATTGAAATGTAAATTTTTGGAGAATTAAAACATTTTCCTTGGATTAAAAGTTCATAAAAAAGTAAAAATATATTTTCTTATCTACTGAAAAGTATGACATAGAATTGTTATAGTAGTTTGGGATTTCTCAATCCAAAGAAGTATCATCTCTTATTTCAGTAAAAAAAAGTTGAGTAAAGATAAATATTGATGAAATGTGAATTAGAAAGAATTTTAGAAAATGACAGGAATTATTCATTACCTTAAAGATTAAAGGCTATATATTGTTTAAAATGTGACTATATGTTCCACATATGAATGTAATTCAAAGGAATCACATATGTTTCCCCTAAAAAGGATTCTGAGATATGTTAATGGAATAAAATCACATGGATTGTTATATAAAATACATTTTTTGATGAGATATCATGGTCATAATGATGTTGATTGAGTTGGAGATTGTAATGATTGATATTCAACCTCAGGAGAAACATTTTTTCTATGTGAATGTTGTGTATGTTGGCATTGTAAGAAAAAATGTTAAGTAACATTGAGCATAGCTGAATCCGAATATGATCCATCCACTCAGGATTGTAATCAAATGTTTTGGATGAATGTTTAGAAGAATGATTTGAATGAAAATGTTTCTAAACAATTGAAGATATTGTGTGAAAATCTGAGTTCAATTTATATTTCTAATAATCTTTTCTAAAATTATAGATTAGAACAAAATTATATAAAGATTCACATTATAAAATAAAAATATGTTCTGGGAGATGTTTTGTTGGAATACATTTCAAAAAAGTATCATATTTTTGATATCATTACAAAATCAATTTTGAAGGAATTGTTTGTCGAATTGTGGTTGCAACATCATGTTCATCCTCCTCCAATGTCTTTCTAAACCTCTTAAGTAAATACACTCACAGTGCTTTGTATTATGTTTAAAAATGGTGAGAGAATGAAGTAATGTTCTACATTTTAAGAATATTTAATTTTCAACATTTTTTAATCTAATGTAGTGACTTTAATACAATAGGAGAGAGAAAAGGAAAAGTGAGAAAGGAAATGGTAAGATTTAGAGAAGAAGAAATGTTAGGGGAGTTATCGTTTTGTGGCCACAAAATTTTATTGACACTGAGGGATGAAATTACTTAAAAAACATTATTCATCTTATAGTGTCGTGTCAATACACTCTCTATTAGGAAAGGCTATGTTTGGATAAAAGTCAAAATACACGTGTTTCTTGCTATAAATGATTTATATAAAAATAGAGATGTTGAAAAGTTGTTAAAGAGGAGTGTCAATAAATCTATAGGGGGAAAATTAAATACATCTGTGATAAATTTTTTTAACAAAGATTTTTTGTTAATTTTTTCCATATAACCTTGTTTTATGAATATTTTTGTTATCTATAAAGAATAATATTTCTAGGTTAAAAAGAAGAAGTTTCTCAAGATAGAACTTTCAGAATGAAGAAGTATTTTTGTTGATGAAGAGGTTTTGAAAGAGGATGTTGACGAAGATTGAGAATTCTGATAGTAGAATGTTTTTTAAACATTAAAACCAAATTAGGTGATGATTTTATGATCAATAATTTCTCACAAATCATGAAAAAATTCATGATAAACACATTTTAAGAAATGGTTGATATTATTGAAGAAATAAAAATCACTAAAAATAAGAAAAAAATCAGACCAATTATTTATTCTGAGAAAATCAAAACCAAAATAATGAGAAAATGGATACCATTATTCTTCAAAAATCAAAATTTAATTTCCACAAATATTAGAACCAACATTATACATAAATCAAAACCAAGTTTTATTAGAAAATCAGAACCATGTTTTTGATCAAATCAAATCGTGTTTTTTGAGAAAAATAAAACCATGATTATAAGAAAATCAGAACTAGTTTTCTGAAAAAATGAGAACCAAGATTATGAGAAAATACAAAATAGTTTTCTAAAATACAGGAACAATTTTTCTGAAAAAATTAGAACTAGTTTTTTGAGGTCAATCAGAACCCCATTTCTAAAAAAAATCAGAACCAGTATTCTGAAAAATATCAGAACCATGATTATATAGAAATAGAAATCAACATTCTATGAATATTATAACCAAAATTCTTTAGAAATGAGATCCAATATTATTTAGAAATCCAAACAAACATTTTAAGGAAATCATAACCAACATTATGTGAAAATTAGAACTAAAATCTTATATTATCATACTAATAAATATTTGAATAGTAGAAGATGTCATACATGAATTTCAAATTGTCATAACTCTTAGTGAAATCAATGGATGTTTGAATAAGTCACAGATTGATGATTATATGCTAGTGATTGGTAGAGTTTTTCAGATTAAGGAAGCGAGGGATATTTAAAGTCTCCCAATTTTTTTTTAATTTTTCCTATAAATACTTTCCCATACCATTCATTCATTTGAAACTTTTACATATGCGAAAAGGTAGAAACACTAGATAATTTGAAGTGATAAGTTCCAAATGATTAAAGAAGATTTTTATAGATATTTTGAGAAGAGAAAAATCATAATAAATACTATGAGAAAATAAGAATCACTATTCTATGAAAATTAAAATCACTAAATTGGGAAAATAAGAAAAATTATTCTATGAAAATATGAACCACTATTCTAAGAAAATAGGAACCTTTTTTCTGTGAAAATTGGATCCATCTTTCTACAAAAAATCAGATCCTACATTTTGAGTGTTGAGCTGATTTAGAAAAGACATTATTCTTTTGTTTGAAAAATTTTTTATATAAGAAATAATTGTAAACTATCAAGAGTCAGTATAATCATTCCTATTGGTCTTTATAAGGTGATGAAGTGGAGTTTTCATAAGATGTATTCATTTCTTCAAAATAGTGAATTTATATAGACTGATGGGAGTGTCTATATAAAATATATAGGTCACCACATAGACGTTGAACCCTGTAAATATTATGTGGTTTCATTTCCATCCTATATTTTCATGTGTCCGTATTTAGAAAAGGTTGATAAGGATATAAAACATAATAGGTTGCAAGGTTAAGTATTTAAATGTTTTGAAAATTATAAAAAGTGAACAAATTATTCACCCCCTTTCCCAGTTGTTATTTTTACTTGGAATGTCAATCCCATATTCACTATGATTATATGAAACTATTAAGTTGTTACAATATTGAAATTTTGTACTATATTGTTTTGTACCCCTATTTTCTTTTTGGTTTTTTATATGTTAAAATTGTTTTCTTATGAAAGTGGTATTTCGAGAATGGTGATATAAATAACATGATATTTTTATAGATTATTTCAATTTTATTGGTCAAAAGATCATTCAATTATGTGAATACGTCATTTAAATTTCAATTGAATGTGGATTTCAAGAGGATTTTTATATTTATAATGGAGTGACACTTTATTAATTTTATGCACACTCATGTGAAATCATTTTTTTAAATAATAATAAAAATAGAATTATTAAAATTCCATGTATAAAGAATTTCATTTACTATATTGTGGGATTGTACTAGGATTTATTATCTAAAGCATTACAAAAAATAATTTCTGTGAATATAATTATCATGATTTATTTATGGTTTCTAGGTTATGAATGTGTAGAATATATTCAATTGATTACATGTGAGGATGTTTTTTGGAGGTGATGACTGGTCAAGGGCCACTTGGAGAATGTTTTACCACAATACGATCCTTTTTTGGGTTTATTATAGTATTTAATATTTCATAAACCATAACCTATTACAATTATTTAATTATTTTATTTTATAACTTACATATTTTTGTTGTTGAATCTTTAAATTGGTAATGATTAGTTGGGATGTATATTTTGGTTATGACATGTCTAGTATTATTTATTTAATTTAAATTTTTTATATCATATACATGGTATTATAATTTATAGATGTTCTATGTAGGATTAATAATGGGATTCTTCTCATTTGTTATCTATTATTCATGCATGAAATCAAAGCCATGAATCAGTTAAATGATACCGAAGCACTCATGAATATACTGTAATGATCTAGAACACCAATGAATAATAGTGGTGGGTTTGATCATGTGATGTGTCGGGATATATCTTGGAGGTTCATTACAAATGATATTATATCCATCATTTTTGAAAATAATAGGGTCTTAATAATACATCCTATTGTTTGGGATGTTTGGTATTAAAGAGAATAGTATCTTCAAGACTCATGAGGTAGGTAATGTGTAGGTTTATAATAACCACCTTTCATGATGAACATTACATTAACATGGGTTGTTGGGATTTGGATTTTGAATCAAGGTTTTGTAATGATTTTTTAGTGTATATTTATTTTAATGAATATAATTTTTATTCTAGGTATTTTTTTATGATTTATTTTGGATATTTATTGAGTTTTATAGTGAATAATGATGCTGAAAATAGGATACATGGTTTGTAAATATGGTCTAGTAAAACATTATGTACCGATGTAGATTGTTTTTAGGACTTCATTTTCCTTATTCAAAGTCAACGAACAATCCATCATACCATATGGAAAACTGTGAAAAGCTGAACATCCCTCTCTAACTTGTTTCTTCAACCAATATTGATTCCAAATTTCTTATAAATATATTTAAAGTTCATTGAGTTTGATTAAATAGTCATTTGATTTTATTTTAATTCTATATCAATGTAGTTTATGTGAGTCATTGAGCTCTTTTGTGAATGCTATAATCTACATGGATCAACCCCTTGCATCATTCTGAAAGATGAGGTGGTTGGAGGAGGCTCAGAGGAGGTATAGAGAATTTTAGCTATAAAAATATGTATGCATGTATAATTCACAGTATGTAATCCTTTTTCCAGATGTGTAGCATATTATGGTTTATGGGGTTTAAATGAAATTAAATAAAAATATACTTTTTTTTGGAGAAAATATAACCATAATGTTTAGATAACATGAATGAGAATTACAAATCATTTAAATCCCTGACGTTGTATGCTTAAATGCTTTCATCCATTCCTGTTTTTCAAACCCTATCCTTCTGGAACCTCTCTCCCGATTCCAGGTGACCAGTTACCCCTTATTTGACATTTTGGAAATCCCTTTAATGGGATTTGATCATCATACTTCCATCATTGATCTGTGGTCACCCTAGTGGATCCATGTTCTTGGGGGTGGGGTTAACAAAGATCTATTTATTGTTTCATTCTCATACAATGAAAGTTGACACTAGTTTTTTGGTAGGGTATTCATTGCATCTCTTCTATTTATGTGTTATCATAAGTTGAGAATGATTTATACCCATGGATTATAATTAAATTAACCAAATTTTTTCCAGCAAGAAGATAAATTATTGTTTTGAATTTCATGAAAATGTAGTTCATTTGTACCATGATAACAATATTCCTCTTGAATTTGATAGATATTGTGATGTTTTTGCCTTTCTTGGATGATCATGTTGTTCTTGATGGATATTATTAATGAAGGTAAAGCCTTAATTAAATGATAATTAATTAGATACAATAACTGAAGAGGTGTGTTCAATGAATGTAGTTGTTGTTTTAGTTTGATGACATCCAAATATAAGTAAGTATTTAGGTTTGGTTGATTTGGTTAATAAACCTGATGCATGATAATTATTGTAATTAAAACTATTAAAGGCATGTTAAATAAATTTTTTATTAATTTTTGATAGCTTCTGCATGCTTCCTTATCATGATTCCCATAGCTGGAAACTATTATTACTAAATTAGTAAATTTTATATAGAGAAATAATTAGATTTGTGATAAAAGATAATTCTTTTGTCGGGCCTGAGTTACATTCTTGCTTTTAAATTCCAGGTTCCTTAGGCATTGGATACATGAGGGATTGTTTGTGTGTGAGGGCTGAATTCCTTGTTTTAGGGACAAGATCCTAGTTTTTATGTTTATATCTTTCTTCTTGTGATGTGCTCTAGATAGTAGACTTTTGATGTGGGGCATGGAGACCTAGATGTCACCAGAGCCTAGGATGGTTGATCCTAGAGGACTGTTGTGGTATTTAGGGAGGGGAGGCCTAGTTGTTGTGGGTGTAGCTGACCACTGTGATGGAGGGATGCATTGGGATATTAATTTAGGTGTTAGTAGGACCCCATAGAAGATATAATGGCTTGAATATGGGCATACCTATTTATATTAATGTTGTATACTTGTTTGAAACTATTGTTCAGATGATGTTTGGTATGATTTTTTATCTTCTTTCCTTACCCCACAACTTGAAGTAGATGGATGTTCTTGGTTTTATACCTTGTTTGTCTTCATTTATTTTTTCCTATTTTACATTGTAATATAGAAAATAGTAATTTTAATAAATTAATAAATGATTAACCCAGAGTGTTGGAGCATATTGGGATGCATTGTTGAGGTAATAATCTCGCGAAGACATGAACTCGGTTTTCTTATGTCTGGAGGGGATTTAACATTATTAAGATGATAATGTAATGAAATTTGGAAAATTTTAATGGTTAATTATTGGTAAATTAGTTAATTAACATATATTTAAATGGATTAAATTGAATAAAATAATGTAATATATCTTCTTCAATGGTTGTGTGCATATATTATCTTAGTATTGGTAGTTGGGAATCTGAGATACATTAGCTACAGTTGAGTCTGAGATATGTTTATTCCCATATTGTGGTTGTGAGATATATTATATCACGTACTTGTTGAGTTTTTATACGATAATACACTCATTATGTTAGGAAAATTGATACATTGGGGATTCTGATCCATAGGTTGGGGGTGTTTTCGCTAACATCCCTATGGGAGGATGGATTGATGACCTTCCAATTTGACCATCCTCTCCTCTCTTGGTAGTTTCTTTTACCCATATGAATGATGGATATTATTCCCCATATATGTTTTTAGAGTGTTGTAATGAATTGTGGATGTTTTATACCCATGTATTACAGATATAGTTGTCTAAGGAATACTATTGGTATAACGTGTATAGGATATTATGGCTTGATGATCATTTATATTGTATGGGATTTTATGGGATAAAGTAAAATACATGATATATGATACACATTTTACATATAGAGACCCAATCATTTAAGACATAACATTACATGATTTTATGAATAATTTTACATCAAAGTACAATCCAATGATCGGGATGTCTAGTGTCTTGGAAGACTATGTACATAAAACTGAAAATGAGGAAGTAAATAAAACAATTTTTTATTTAATATTCATCAAGATTCCATAAGATCCATTTTCTAATACATCATCATAGGATAACATGGGGATAACATGAGCTAAGGGATGAGAAAAAAATCCCTGGAAGGGAATAAACCTAAGAACAAAGATTTAGCACAAAGGATAGAGGGCAAACTATGGTGACATAAAAGGATTGTGACATATGGAATCATAAAATATAAATGTGGAATCTTATAAACATAGAGTCATAGTAATGTGAAAGAAACATAAAACATTACTTTACCATGATTAAAGGTTAACAACCATGACCATTGCACATGGTAGAACAAGCCAATGCTAGCCGCCCAGACTGTTGCACATGGTAACACAATTCAAGGCTAACGGCCAAGACCGTCACACATAACATCTCATGAGATTCAACATTACCCAATGAATTATATCTCTCTATAGGAACACCCATATTAACTTTTCATGAATCTGTTTTCTACATTAGGAATCACACATAATCAATCAAAAATAAACATAAGGGTACCTATGGAAGGAAATGGGTATCAAAATAATGTCATAAAGCATAATGAATGGGTATATCATACAAGTGTCAATGAATGAATGTAATTAAGACATGAAGGGGAATTAATAATCTAAAATACGAATTTATCATTGTATGTCATGTCAAATATAATTGACAACCTGAAATAAGAGTTTTTAAGAAATTTTAGCATTATATCATTTTTTTTCAGTTTTATGGAAAATACTATAGATCCTTTAAAATATAAAAGGGGAAAATATTTTTTATAAAAGAATAATTTAACCATGAAGGTTTTAATAATAAATACAATTATTTTATAAAGGAAACTGTAGATTAAAAAAGAATTTCGAGTTCACTTGAAATTGCGTGTAATGCCCCGACCCTAGCTACCCATAGTCGGTGCATTACTTCGTAACATTGGCATGATCACAAAAGATCAAGTCTCGAAAGACCGATTAGTTTAGTATCCTTGGAAACACTAGATACATTCGTAAACGTTACATTGCATCATAAAGTGAAAAACTACAATAACAAAGTCTCCATAGTCCACACTCATATCCTCTTCTGACTATCCCTGCAGGTCATTCCTAAAATACTTCTTCACATCCTGGAAAATATTAAAACATTGAAGGGGGTGAGCTCAGATGCTCAGTAAGGATAACAATATTGCGGAAGCTTTCATAAATAAACATAAACATTTAAGGCAATGTATAACTAAAACAAAATTCTTTTAGACTTGAACATCAACATAATATGGAAAAAGTAAAATGAGATAATGCCATTTACTTCTTCACATGGATATTCTACGGGTCGAATAATCACATGAAATATCATTAACCATTTTCATAATGATAGAATGCATAATGCCAGACATTCTGAAACATTTTGTCAAGGTCTCAGCCAAAATCATAAATCAAATTGGGATAGGGCCTCGGCCAATTCCACGTCTAGTTGTCTCATGAGACCTACCGATGCATCGAGGAGCTATAGCAGGCTCCACCCGTAACTTATTAAGTCCAATGCATTCCTCATATGAATAGGTTTAAACATATCATAAACCATAACATAATCGTATCACATAAAACATGCATAAAGGAAACATAACATTTCCACATTTCAATCACAAGATATCAATACAACACATTGACATAGTAAAAATTCTTTCAAAACCATTTTCAATACCAAAATAAAAGAATGTTAAAACTTTGTATTTATTTTTCATTAAAAAAAGTGATGGCTTGTAGAGGAAGCCGAAACCCAAATAATGGTCACGACGGCGGAGAAGTCGTTGTCGCCGCATATGTACGAAAAGAAAAACATTCCCTTTTTGTCATTTAGTAAAATGATTCGTATAAAAAAGATTCCTTTTGAATAAATGTAAAAGTCAAAGGGGTTTATACACCGTATAAAAGAAAGTTGTGTATAAAACCAAATATGCCTCAATGAAAGGAGATTGAGACGAAGTCCTTAAAAATATCATTTTTAAAATAAAATAGATCTATTATGTGTATTCACTATAGGTACACATAAAGAAAGTAAAAATACAAAATAAGACATAATAATATCATGAAATAATTTGAAAGTAGGAGATTAACACAAAGAATGGAAGTTGGGTTAATAAATTCCCTTACAAATCATGACATAATTTGAAAGTAGGAGATTAACCCAAAGAATAGAAGTTGGGTTAAGAAATTCCCTTACCTTGCGTCTTGTCCTGTCTCGACGGTTCTTTAACCTCCTGAATAATAAACTAGAGTTAATTTATCTTTACTTAAGAACCTTTTTCATGTTAATTATTCCTTTTATATCACTTATTACCATGTTATGAACATTATGTAATTATTTAAGTTAATAACGGTCGTTTTGTCGATCTTTGGTACTTGAGTCAAAAATAAACTTCTTATAATTACAATTTTTTCATGTGGTAAAATATCCATTATATCCATAATTATATTCATGATGTAGATATCATAGATATCATATATATACAGTATATACATTCATTTATAATATTACGTAACATTTAGAGGTAAGAAATGAAATGCACCGTTCAGGGAGACGGTAAGCCGTACGTACGCATGAACGCTACTTTCATTTCTATTTCATATTTAATGTAATGAAATAATAATGATATAAATGTATAATATAATTCCAGTATAATATAGTGTATAATACCATTTACTCCATCCTTTATACATCCCACATATGGCATTAACGATTCAAATCACTTTGAGGGGGCGGTAGTGTGCACTTCCTAAAATGAAATTATCGCGTTTACCCATAATGGAAATCATAAAGTATTCCATAAATGAGAAATACAGAAGCATAAGTAAAACATAAACATATTATATATCATATATAAATATAGTGACATCTTAATGTCCACATTTGAAGGTGTCATATGAGTGTTGAACAATCATCGTTTCGTGAGGCAGAAATTCGCCATCCACAGAAACAGTATGTTCTTTAACCATTAGATGTAGGTATGTGTAAGTGTAGCTCGAATTCTTCTTATAACAACATCCTAGTATATTGAGGATACTGGTGTTGTTACAAAAAAAATGAATAAAAAGATTTTAAGGGGTTGGAGAAGCTAAATAAAACAAAACATCATTAGAGAAGACAATACCTAAAAATCGGGTAACTCTTTTTGATTTGAGCCAAAGACTTCCTTGGGAAGAATTCTTCCAAAAGTGATGCTTCTAGGAGTAAGGGAGGGACGTTTGGAGGGTATTTGGGCAGAGTTTGGCCGAGCCAAATGGCTTTAAAGTTTGAATGAGGTGGTAGAGTTGGGGGCCTTTTATAATTGGAGAGGAGGGGCACTCTTGGAAAGTAAGGGAATTTTACATTATTATACAATGATTTTCGGATTCTAAGGGACCCACACTTATATAATTCATGGATAAGGGGATTAGGGTTCGATATCTAACCATCCAATAGTCTTTGGACAAGTGTAAGCCTTGTATTGTACATTATCTTTTCATTTTATTAAAATCATTAAATAATGAGGTCATCGCTGCATCATAATGATGTCATAAATAATTTTATTTATTTAATGTCTAAAAATTATAAAAAAAATACTATGATGTATGAAATCTTTTTAGCTTTCCAATGACTATTTATAGTCAAAAATATGACTTGTATAACCCCATTTAAAAATTGTTTTAATAAAATATTTCATGTTTGTGTCATTTTTTACTTTAACATTAAATAAAAGGTATTTATGTCATTTTCCAACTAAAGTGGATCCATGGGGTCCCCAAGTTGACCCATGGATTGTCTTGTTCGGCCATGGCTCATCCAATGAGGGTACGAATTATGTCAAGCTCATCTCATATTATTAAAACATTATTTTTACGTTAAACTACACTAATTACCTCTAATCGCGATTAAGAACTTAAAAGTTACTATTCACCAAAAAATTATTTTAATCTCATTGAACAACATTTTACTTCTTAATGACAACCATGTATGTCGTATTTTTGAAAATCAAATCACAGAAGTGGTAATATTTCCTTTAAACGAAAAATCAGTTTTTTAACTACCACTTAGTGGTTTCACTATTCATCAAAAATTGAAGTTTTTCAGAACAATGCCAAAAATTCACCCTAAGCTATAATTGATATTCTGATTTCAAAAATGATGTCTATTTTACAAAATTCCAAACATATAAGTTTCCTTAATTTATTTTATAATTAATTCCCGCTGTCACTACAAATAGCGTGTTTTTAAGAAACAATTTATATCAAAAGATTGGCAATTGTTTATGTCCAATTTCAATGTTAAATTAATTCTAATGACCACCATTGGATAAAATTGTAAAATTATATTATAATTATAATTTAAAACGACTAAATATTACAATTTATCACTATAAATTATTTTGATTAAAAAAGTTGTTTTTTAGTATTTTTCACTATTCATAAAAAATTAGAAGTTCTCATAAAAATACTAAAAATTCAACATAGGCTAATTTCGATATTCCAAATCCAAAAATGAAGTCCATTTTGAAATATAAAATTTCTATAATTTTAAAAAGCGGTTATTACTATTCATAACGGCTACTTTGATTAGTTGCGGTGTGTTAGAACTCGAAGTTGCGTGCAGTGCAAGCTATTGCATTATTGAAAGAGAAACGTATCGTGGAAGCTCAGGGTGTTACATTCTCCCCTCCTTCAATAAATTGAGTCCTCTCAATTTGAAATTTTTCTTTGAAAATAAAAGGTTGAAAAGAGAAAATACCTTTGTGGAAAACCCACATCGGAAATAAGATTAATAAAATTTAGCCTTAATAAGAGGGAAATGGAAATAAGAAAGTCACCACCAAATTATGATCTAGATAAAGAGAACATTGGTGGAAATTAGAGACATATAATTGGAGGAAAAACGTAAATATTTGTAGGGAGTGATTGAGGTTATCAATCACAATCAACTGTCAAATTGAGGGCCTCAAAGCCTTCAATCTATGTTCATTTAAAATATCATCAGTTCAACAAGACATAAGGTATTAGGATAACACATTTTTTTTGTTTTAATATCCCTTTACTAAAGTTTAAGAATTAATTTATTCATTGAATAAGATATAGGTATATATATATATTTATTCTTGACAATTAGAGTTTCAACCTTCAACTCATCTTTCATTCAAAAAGATAATGAAAATCAAAAATATTATACTTATCCTAATTGTATAAGGTTCCAAATGTTAACACATACCATTTAGACTAGTAAAATTATTTTGTAATTACCAGGGACTTCCTGTAGGATAGTGGTAGGAATTAAAGGCCTGTCGCACTATGATTGTGGGTTCGATTCCTGCAGCTTTGTCCGACGCGACGGGTTATGCCCCACCCTGCAGGTTGTCCTTTTCCTAAAACTATTGTATCATAATATTCCAAAAATAATCTTCATAAATTTTTTAACCTTAAACAATACTATCCAAAGATCAACTTAATCCACTCCAACCTTTATAGTTATCCAAAATACCTCTGTCCAGACTTTCTCTAAAAGGTCTCTTAATTCCAAAATCAATTTATCAGATTCCCCAAACAAAGTAAATTTTCTCTTATTGTCACATGATAAAAATATAATTACCTTCATCATATTAAAACCTTACTGAAATCAACAAGTACTGCAGTACAATCCTTATATATATATATCACATTATTCTAATAACCAGAATATAATCCATGAGTCCAAAAGCACCAATACATTAATTATTCCGCTTCAACTGTAGTAACAACAAAAGATTGTCCTTGATCCCTTGGCCTTTTCTGAGGTAAGTTTCCCTGACGCTTAGGACATTCATTTGAATAATGCCCCATTTCCCTACAATTGTAGCATTCAACATTGATAGCCTCTTTCTTTCCCTTGTAATCACGCGCCTGGTGACCTTTTTCTCCACATTTATAACAAACTCCCATTCCTTTTAGGCAAGTACCAGGGTGATTCTTCCCACAATTATCACATAATGGAAAATCCTTCTTTCCCTTTTTCCCTTTATCTGTCTGTTGTTCCACCATTCTCTTCTTCTCTTGCTTTACTTTGTTGTCATAAGACTTATAGAATTCCGTTTCTGTCTTGATAGCACATGAGACAATATCTTCGTATGTTGAGAAAGATTGTGATACTAAAGCTCTATGGAGAAACGGTTTTAACCCATCAAATAAACGATCAATCTTACCTCTTGGGTTACGTATATAATCTGAAGCATACCTCGCCAACCTTGTAAAGTTGGCCTCATACTTTGCGACATTCTCATCCTCCTTTTGTCTCAGACTCAGAAATTGCCTTTCCATATCTGCTCGATGGTCATGAGGAAAGTATTTTTCTATGAAAAGCTCTTTGAACTCCCTCCATTCCATATTCGATAAGTCATCATCTTCCTTTTTATTTTGAATCAATGACCACCATTGATCGGCATCTCCAGTGAGGCGGTAAACTGCCATGATAACCTTCTCCCTTTCGCTACTCCCCAAGGCACGGAATATTTTCTCTAAGGATTTTATCCATTACTCTACTACTAATGGATTTGTACCCCCATTAAATGTTGGCGGTTTTTGCCTCATGAAGCGGTCTAATATTGATCCTCCACGTTGCGGATCAGGGTGATCCATACGAGTAAGGTTATTATTCATAACCTGAGTGAGTTGTCACAGTATGGTAATAAGTTGATCAGCACCAGTTGTATCTCCAGATCCACAATAATTATCTTGAGCAGGAGGGAAATCCCAACACGGAGTGCGTGCATTGATACGGTTTCCAATCCTTCCACTAGGCTCCATTTCTAAACAATGGCATAAACTAGATTAGTTTATGAAATAAAATACATAATTCCATATTTGTAAAAAACTTTACATAAATTGAACTATTTATGGATATAATCCATAATCATAAAAAGAAATGTTTTTTTTGAGGAAGTATATACTAATAACCCTTCATAGTGGTTTGTAAAGAAAATTAGAATTATCCTAAGCATATCCCCCGGGAGTGTCGTAACCAAGAGTGCAGCAAGTCCCATTGTCGTGCACCAGTTCCCGTTTGAGTTTAGCTCAAAGCAGTGTTTTCGGGTTTTAGCCCTAGGTACATATGTGCCAGAGCCGCCTCTTCCTGCTCGTATCCATAAAGGGATGTATTGCTCGGAAAACTCACAAAATCACTATAATACCAAAATTCTAGGAAGTTCTTATATACTAATCCTTAAAGTCTATCTTCGGGCTATGTGCTCTAATTAGAGTTTATCTAAATCTAGCTTCCAATGATAGTACTAAACTGCCTCTGATACCAACTATAACGCCCCGACCCCAGCTACCCAGAGTCGGTGCATTACTTCGTAACATTGGCATGATCACAAAAGATCAAGTCTCGAAAGACCGATTAGTTTAGTAGCCTTGGAAACACTAGATAATTCGTAAACATTACATTACATCATAAAGTGAAAAACTACAATAACAAAGTCTCCATAGTCCACACTCATATCCTCTTCTGACTATCCCTGCAGGTCATTCCTAAAATACTTCTTCACATCCTGGAAAATATTAAAACATTGAAAGGGGTGAGCTCAGATGCTCAGTAAGGATAACAATATTGAGGAAGCTTTCATAAATAAACATAAACATTTAAGGCAATGTATAACTAAAACAAAATCCTTTTAGACTTGAACATCAACATAATATTGCAAAAGTAAAATGAGATAATGCCATTTACTTCTTCACATGGATATTCTACTGGTTGAATAATCACATGAAATATCATTAACCATTTTCATAATGATAGAATGCAGAATGCCAGACATTCTGAAACATTTTTTCAAGGCCTCGGCCAAGAAGTCTAAAATGATTAAGGCCTCGGCCAAAACCATAAATCAAATTGGGAAAGGGCCTCGGCCAATTCCACGTCTAGTTGTCTCATGAGACCTACCGATGCATCGAGGAGCTATATCGGGCTCCACCCGTAACTTATTAAGTCCAATGCATTCCTCATATGAATAGGTTTAAACATATCATAAACCATAACATAATCGTATCACATAAAACATGCATAAAGGAAACATAACATTTCCACATTTCAATCACAAGATATCAATACAACACATTGATATAGTAAAAATTCTTTCAAAACCATTTTCAATACCAAAATAAAAGAATGCTAAAACTTTGTATTTATTTTTCATTAAAAAAAGTGATGGCTTGTAGAGGAAGCCGAAACCCAAATAATGGTCACGATGGCGGAGAAGTCGTTGTCGCCGCATATGTACGGAAAGAAAAACATTCCCTTTTTGTCGTTTAGTAAAACGATTCGTATAAAAAAGATTCCTTTTGAATAAATGTAAAAGTCAAAGGGGTTTATACACCGTATAAAAGAAATTTGTGTATAAAACCAAATATGCCTCAATGAAAGGAGATTGAGACGAAGTCCTTAAAAATATCATTTTTAAAATAAAATAGATCTATTATGTGTATTCACTATAGGTACACATAAAGAAAGTAAAAATACAAAATAAGACATAATAATATCATGAAATAATTTGAAAGTAGGAGATTAACCCAAAGAATGGAATTTGGGTTAAGAAATTCCCTTACAAATCATGACATAATTTGAAAGTAGGAGATTAACCCAAAGAATGGAAGTTGGGTTAAGAAATTCCCTTACCTTGCGTCTTGTCCTGACTCGACGGTTCTTTAACCTCCTGAATAATAAACTAGAGTTAATTTATCTTTACTTAAGAACCTTTTTCATGTTAATTATTCCTTTTATTTCAGTTATTACCTTGTTATGAACATTATGTAATTATTTAAGTTAATAACGGTCGTTTTGTCGATCTTTGGTACTTGAGTCAAAAATAAACTTCTTATAATTACAATTTTTTCATGTGGTGAAATATCCATTATATCCATAATTATATTCATGATTTAGATATCATAGATATCATATATATACAGTATATACATTCATTTATAATATTACGTAACATTTAGAGGTAAGAAATGAAATGCACCGTTCATGGAGACGGTAAGCCGTACGTACGCATGAACGCTACTTTCATTTCTATTTCATATTTAATGTAATTAAATAATAATGATATAAATGTATAATATAATTCCAGTATAATATAGTGTATAATACCATTTACTCCATCCTTTATACATCCCACATATGGCATTAACGATTCAAATCACTTTGAGGGGGCGGTAGTCCGCACTTCCTAAAATGAAATTATCGCGTTTACCCATAATGGAAATCATAAAGTATGCCATAAATGAGAAATACAGAAGCATAAGTAAAACATAAACATATTATATATCATATATAAATATAGTGACATATTAATGGCCACCTTTGAAGGTGTTATATGAGTGTTGAACAATCATCGTTTCGTGAGGCAGAAATTCGCCATCCACAGAAACAGTATGTTCTTTAACCATTAGATGTAGGTATGTGTAAGTGTAGCTCGAATCCTTCTTATAACAACATCCTAGTATATTGAGGATACTGGTGTTGTTACAAAAGAAATGAATAAAAATATTTTAAGGGGTTGGAGAAGCTAAATAAAACAAATCAACATTAGAGAAGACATTACCTAAAAATCGGGTAACTCTTTTTGATTTGAGCCAAAGACTTCCTTGGGAAGAATTCTGCCCAAATTTATGCTTCTAGGAGTAAGGGAGGGAAGTTGGGAGGGTATTTGGGCAGAGTTTGGCCAAGCCAAATGGCTTGAAAGTTTGAATGAGGTGGTAGAGGTGGGGGCCTTTTATAATTGGAGAGGAGGGGCACTCTTGGAAAGTAAGGGAATTTTACATTATTATATAATGCTTTTCGGATTCTAAAGGTCCCACACTTATATAATTCATGGATAAGGGGATAAGGGTTCGAAATATACCCATCCAATAGTCTTTGGACAAGTGTAAGCCTTGTATTGTACATTATATTTTCATTTTATTAAAATCGTTAAATAATGAGGTCATCGCTGCATCATAATGATGTCATAAATAATTTAATTTATTTAATGTCTAAAAATTATAAAAAAAAATACAATGATGTAGGAAATCTTTTTAGCTTTCCAATGACTATTTATAGTAAAAAAGATGAGTTTTATAACCCCATGTAAAAAGTGTTTTAGTAAAACATTTCATGTTTGTGTCATTTTTTACTTTAACATTAAATAAAAGGTATTTATGTCATTTTCCAACTAAAGTGGCTCCATGGGGTCCCCAAGTTGATCCATGGATTGTCTTGGTCGTCCATGGCTCATCCAATGAGGGTAGGACATGTGTCAAGCTCATCTCATATTATTAAAACATTATTTTTACCTTAAACTACTCTAATTACCTCTAATCGCGATTAAGAACTTAAAAGTTACTATTCACCAAAAATTATTTTAATCTCATTGAACCACATTTTACTTCTTAATGAAAACCATGTATGTCGGATTTTTGAAAATCAAATCACAGAAGTGGTAATATTTCATTTAAACGAAAAATCAGTTTTTTAACTACCACTTAGTGGTTTCACTATTCATCAAAAATTGAAGTTTTTCAGAACAATGCCAAAAATTCACCCTATGATATAATTGATATTCTGATTTAAAAAATGATGTCTATTTTAAAAAATTCCAAACATATAATTTGCATTAATTTATTTTATAATTAATTCCCGCTGTCACAACAAATAGCATGTTTTTAAGAAACAATTTATATCAAAAGATTGGCAATTGTTTATGTCCAATTTCAATGTTAAATTAATTCTAATGACCACCATTGGATAAAATTGTAAAAATATATTCTAATTATACTTTAAAACCAATAAATAGTATAATTTATCACTATAAATTATTTTTATTAAAAATGTCGTTTTTAAGTATTTTTCACTATTCATAAAAAATTAGAAGTTCTCAGAAGAATACCAAAAATTCAACATAGCCTAATTTTGATATTCAAAATCCAAAAATGAAGTTCAATTTGAAATATAAAATTTCTATAATTTTAAAAAGTGGTTATTACTATTCATAACGGCTACTTTGAATAGTTGCGGTGTGTTAGAACTCGAAGTTGCGTACAGTGCAAGCTATTGCATTATTGAAAGAGAAACGTATCATGGAAGCTCGGGGTGTTACATTGCATAAGAATTTAGGAAGTTCCCTTAAATCATGTTTACTTATAAAGAAGTATTGAGGAGGGAATCAATTAAAAAAATTTATATACCAAAAATACAATGACGAATGGTATTCATAAACTAATTTGGTACATGTATAAATAATTTAAAAATGATCATAAAAATATAATATAAAATCATTTTTCTAAAAAGAACGATGAAGCATCTCGACGGAATTAAGGGGGTTTGGGTAGAATCCCTTACGGATTATCATCACAGTATCAGGTGGACTTAAGAGGTAATAATGAGAGAGAAACAAGTTTTCTATACACTTATACATCATAAGGTAATTATGGGGTGGAGAAAAATCATACCCCATCATCATGGATGACACATAAAAGGGGATAACATATAAGAAATTCTTGAATAAGAGTGAAATAAAGAGAATACAGTACCTTATGTTTGTTGATGTTCTCCACTTGATATTAATGACCTGAACAATAAGATTAGGTTCATTAAATAATAATAAAAATTCAACTCTATAGGTAAAATATTTATTATAAACATTTTATTTTCATTCATATCCTTTTTGATTGGTTATGAGGTTTAATTTCTTTGTTCGGGTCCATTTGCTTCCTCGGTTTTAATGATCAGTTCACTTATCCATGTTCAGACTCGAATGTATGTTGAGAGTGGTTTCCTAGAATTGGAGCTATATTTTATTATTCAAAATACATAAATTAAATTTTTTTTATAATTTATTTGGATACTTGGAGTGAAGATTAACACATATGTTAAACATTAGTGATAACCTTTTGGGTTAATTGGTAGTTTTTTACCACAATGAACACATTTTGGTTTATAAAGGAAAACCGTGTTTAAAAAAGAATTCCAAAACCATATATGAGACATAATACTCATATTATGGTCTGGATCAACCAAGAAAACGGTTTCAGGACATGAATAGAATATAGTGAAAGAAATTGATAAATTAATACAACTCAAACGGTGTATTTTTTTCTTTCGTATAAAATAATGGGAAAAGAGAGATGACATTGAATTATCCCATTAGCATAAAAAATTATAATAAATGTGATTTAATGGATTTATCATACCATTTGGGTTAAGGTTATTGAGGAAATAAAAATAAATAAATTAACTTGAAATAAATTAAACAGGTTGGAAAGAGAAATTTACCTCTTGAGTTTATCTCCTTTGAGAACCTCTTATGGGGAGAGGATTTGGTCTTTTGAGGAGTCCATATACCTCTGAACATTGGGGAGTATATTTGGGAGATATTTGGGTATAATTTAAAGAAGTAAAAATGCTTTAGAGGAATGATGAGAAGAGGGGAGTGTGGGTGGTTTTTATAGTGGAGGGGAGAAAGGGTTTTCTTAATAGTTTAATCATTAGTTTATTATTTTTCTTATGTCAATAAATAGTAAGGTTACCATGACAAGGAATAGATAGAATTACATGTGAGTTCAATATATTGGTTTTAACATCACATATGATTTCCGGAATATTGTATTTAAATTAAACTGTATTTAAGTGGTAAATTAATGTATTTTACTGTTCACCAAAAAATTCATGTATTTTATAAAAATAAAAGAAATCACCTGATTTATTTTTTGTTCTGTAGAATCAAAAAATGAACATCATTTTTCAAAAATAATTTTCTAAATATGTTAAATTTAATTTTTTATTAAAATCATTATTTACTTAAAAAATACAGATTTTAAAACAATAACGGATTTTATAATGCTTTCAAAAATTATATAAGGGATTTTAAAAATATCATAAAACTAGAAGACAAAAAATTTTTAATTTTTGTACACAATTTTTGAAAATATATTATATTTTAAATTAGTTAATTAATTGAAACTATTTATTTATGAAAAAAATACCCATACATTACTATGGTCAGATTATCACTTATAAAGTGCCTATGTTTTATTTATTCAATCATGGGTGAGGTTACTATTTTTTGGATGATTTATTAATCAGAAGATTAAAGTTAATATTCATAAGGGTATGTCACTATTCATATGTATAGTCTACAGTACACCAAAATTTTGTTTTCTATCCGACTCCAAACATCTAACCGATCATAACAATGTATGTCATATTTTCAAAATTCAAATCATTGATTTTACAATATTATGTTTAAATGTCACATAGTACATAGTAGTTCATTGTTTTGTGATTTCATGTGATTATATGACATAATTAGAAGAAAATATCTATCGATAAAACATTCGGTCATTACATTATTCCCCCTTATGAAATTTCACCCTCAAAATTTTGTATTACATTATAGGCCATAAATAGGTGTAGGTACTTTTCTGTTATTTCCTCCTCCAGTTCACATGTTTCCGCTTTGTATGTATTGTTCCCCCATAGTAATCTGACCAGGTGACTAGTCTTATTATGTTACACTTTATCTCTATGACCTTTAATCTTCACTGGATGATCCTCATAGGAGAGATCAACTTCCAACTATCCCACCTCTGAAGAGAGCACATGTAAAGTATTTGTTACGTATATTCTTAAGATGGATACATAGAATAAATCTTGTACATTTGATATGGTAGGTGTATGTGCTAGTCTATAGGCCACAACCGCAACACGATCAAGAATGTCGATGGAGATGATGTACCCGAGACTTAACTAAACTTTCTTCACAATCTTCATGACCCTTTTCCATGGATATATGTAGAGAAAAACTATATCCCCAACTTTGATCTCACGGTATCATCAATGATTGTCTGCATGACTCTACTATCAACTATGGGTTTTCATGATGTGTTTCAGAATGGTTTTCATCTTGTATATCATATCAATGACCATTTTAGGTCCTAGAATTTTAATCTCACTGACTACATCCCAGTACGCCAGTGTTATGCACCTTTTCTTATAGAGGGATTCATATTGTGTCATTTGGATGACAAGGTGGAGACTATTGTTGTAGGAGAATTCAACCAATGAAAGTTATTGATCCCATCCTCCTTTGAAGTCCGTAGAACAAGCTATTAACATTACATCTAGTGTCTGAATGGTGGACTCGGATTAGCTATCATTTTGAGGATGATAAGCCATAAAAATGTTCAATACACTTCTTAAAGAATGTTGGATACTTTTCCAAAACAACGAGGTGAATCTCAAATCTTTATCAGATAAAATAGATAGCGGTACTTAATACATCCATACCACATCTTCGATATATATCCGTTTAAGTTGATCTAATGAGAATTTTTCTTGAATTGGGATAAAGTGAAGATTCTTTGTATGATAATCCACAATGACCCATATAACACTATTTCCCCAATATGTCCTTGGAAGTCCAGTAACAAATTACATGGAGATTTTATCTTAGTTCCATGTTGTTTTGGGTTGTGGTTGTATCATCCCCTTAGAATTTTGTATTTTAGACTTCACTTTTAGACATACTAGGCACTTTGATGTATACTTAGAAATTTTCTTATTCATATTGTCCCACTAATAGTTCTCTTGGATATCTTGATACATCTTTGTGCTTGATGGGTGGATAGAAGAGGTTGAGCTATGTGCGTCATTCAGATGCTCACTAGTTATCTCTGAATAAGATGGTGCAAATAATCATGACTGAAATCTTAAATTTCATTCCACATCAATCTTGAACCCTCATGATTTTCATTTTCTAATTACTTTAAAAAAAATTATAATTTCCACATATTTTCATTGAGTATCCTTTATCTTCACCATGAAGGATGATTGACTAACCATTGAGAATGGATTGATGATGTTCCACCCAAAATGATTCCAAGGTCTATCGTCTAGAAATATAAGAAGATCAGATCTTTTCTAATTACCATCATCGATAAATATGTAGGATCCTTTCTACTTAGAGAATCTCCCACCTTGTTTTCATCATCGGGATGGTAGTGGGATGAGTAGTCATAATCCTTAAGGAGATCCATCAAACTTCACTGGTGTATATTATGCTCTTTCTGTGTGAATATATATTTGAGACTCTTGTTATTAGTATATATCTCACACTTCTACATAGAGATATAATTCCCCCACATTGGTAATGCAAAGATTACTGCTGCATACTTCAGATCATGTGTATGACAAATTTTCTCAAGTATTTCAATTTCATTGAGGCGTATTCTATCAATTTGTCATTTTTAATCATCACATAGAATAATCTATAATTTAAAGCATCACTGTACACCACAAAGAGTTTTACACTTGTTGGGAATGTGAGTACATGTGCAGTGATTAACATCTTTTTCAACACCTTAAACAGTATTTTCATTCCTGAGTCCAGACAAACCATACTATCTTCTGTGGCAGCTTTTTCATTGGGTTTTAAAATCAGGATAAATTCTTTACAAATCATCAATAATACTTGGATAGACCCAAAATCTATGGATCTCCATTTCAAATGTTGACCTAGACCACACTTCGAAATCCTTTGTCTTAGAAGGGTCCATAGATATCACTTTTATGGTGATTAAATGCCGCAAAATTGATACTATATCCATCTCGAACTATTATTTACTATACTTTTCATACAACTTCTTCCTTCTCAAAGTCTTCATCACAATATTCAAATGCTCCTCATGTTCCTCATTTATCTTAGATTATGTTAGAATATCATAAATAAAAACTACCAAATTTTTTTAGGTAATATCAAAAGACTCTATTAATTAAATCCATGAAATGTTATGAAGTATAAGTGAGTCTTATGGGAATCACTATTAACCCATCATGTCCATACCTCGTTCAAAAGGCAGTCTTGGGAATATATACTTTAATCACCTTTAATTGGTGATATCCTGACCGAAGGTCCACCTTAGAGAAATTACTGGCCCCATGATTGTTATCAAACAAGTCACCTATACGAGGAAAGGGATACATGATATTTATCATAGTATTATTGAGCTCAGAATAATCAATTCATAGGTGAATTGAACCATCCATTTTCTTGATGAAGAGGACTAGAACTCCCCACGGTGAAGCACATGGGAATATAAAACCCTTCACTAGATTCTCTTGTAATTGTTTCTTCATCTCTTCCATCTATAACGTGGATATTCTATAAGGTTTCCTTGATATAGTATGAGATCCAAGAATAAGTTTAATTGAGTACCCAACCTTTGAGTACGGAGGAAGATCAGAAAACTCTTCAGAAAATAAATATGTGTAATTCATCACGATGATCATGTCTTCAAGCATGATTCTCTCATTTGTCTCAATCATTTGAGATAGATATGATTTCTCATTAATAATAAATATCCAAACTTGAGATGATGATTATAATGGAGATTAAAATTCTTTTTCACAATTGTAATAAATTAGAGGATGCTTTAGGATCTGAATGGTGATCTCGCTTTCCTGAAAGATGATGTTAGATTTGTATAATGAAATGAAATCCAAGACTAAGATAAAATCGAACACAACTAAAGTATTAATGATATGATTTTATAGGAGGTTAAGTCCACAAAAATTTACCGAGGAGGATTTAAAAACCATGCGTGCCATAATTTCCCCATTTTCTGTACTCACAGATAACTTTTCCCCTTAATTTTGAGGTGGTGTTTCAATAGTTATACTAAACATGAAAGATGTGAAAGAATGTGTAGAACAAGAATAAAATAGAGGATTTTATATTCTTCAATGAATTAATGAATTACCTATCACCACATCGTTGTTTGGATCCACCTCAGTAGTAGTGAAGGCATTAGTCCACCCTTGTTTCCTTGGGAGTTGTTGTTGATTGCCTCTGACAACCCTAAACCTAGGTGAATTATTTGAATAATTCCCATGTTACATGTTGTTGAAACATTTAACTATAGAATGAGTTTCGATCTAAAAATTCCATTAATCTTTCACATTAACATGATTATGTATATCCCATAAGCATTTTTTTGGAAGATGTCCAAACATTCCACATTTTATGCAATTTCGGGTTCCCAGGATGCTTCTTCCAACAATTTTTACATGTGGGATGATCAAGATTATTTTCATTATGGAATTTATTTTTTCTACCTCCCATTTGAGATTCCATTTTCCTCTTCTTTTCTTTGAGCCCACAATACCATTGAGAGGCTCTGATCTCTATTTCAATCGTGAGGGCTCAACAGACAATATCCTTAGAGTTGTAGAAGTCTCAAATCACCGTCACTTTCATAGACTCTGCATTAGTACACTAAAGACGTGATCCACCTTGAATTTGGAGATCATGAAAAATATATAGGTGTATATTGAAATCCTTGAAATGTTGGATTCATATGCCTTGATTGACTCATCTACCTTCTACTTGAGTTCAAAGAACTCTATTTCTATCTTAGGATGGAGGGTTCAGGGAAAATATTTATTGAAAAAAATTCCCTTAAATTAACCTAAATCCATGGAATCATTTTAATAAGAGGGATATATATTCTAGATCAGTGTCCACTAGTGATCAGTTTCCCCATCAAAACAATAGACCGCTAGTATGAATGTCTCTTCTTATGACCACTGGAGGACAAATAAAATGATTTCAAGGGATATAATACAATATTCCTTAGAGAGGGGATCAGAATATCCAGTAATCATGGATACCTTTATAGCATAAAAGATTTTATGGAATCATTATCTTTCTATAGTGAAGGATGGTGTTCCACGGGATTCAAATTATTACACAAAACTTGAGCTAGCTGAGAAAGTATTGTGATCTAGTTTTGAGCACCCATTCCCATTATATCATGAAAATTGATAGGGAGATAATCACATTTCCTAACAAATTTATTTTAATAACGTGTTGTTCTATTTATTTCCATTAAATAAGAAAAATAATATACAATCTGAGGGCTTGAATACTTAGCTATTCGGCATAAAAAGGAAACTTTGATCATAAGAGGGTAAACTTGTAAATGAGATGTATATCATCACTTCTGAATCGCTTTGTTTAAATATATTTTATCTCTGATATATTTTTTAACATATATTCCTATAGACTTTTTTATTACCTTATTAATAGATTTTACAATGCTGATGGATTTACCAAAGAATATCCCCCAGGAGTGTCAAACCAAAAGTGCAGTAAGGCCCATTGTTGTGCACCATTTTTCGTTCAAGTCTTTCTCATAGTTATGTTTTAATGTTTTACCCTTAGATAAATTTGTGCCCAAGCCACCTCTATAAATTTTTATCTAGAAAAGGATTTATTTTCTTGATGAACCACTTACCTTAGAATTACCAAAATATGGGGATGTTTTTGTTTTCATAGTCTCATCCTTATAGTTCTCACTGAATTTATATATTCTAATATCCTAAAATAACTATATAATTCTATGATACAAAATATAGAGACCCAATCCTTTTAAACATGATAGTACATGATTTTAGGCAAAATTATACATCAGAGTACAAGCCAAGGATCAGGAACTCTAGTGTCTTGAATGAATAGATACAAAAAAACTAAAAACATGGAACTAAATTTAACACTTATTTATTTAATTTCAAAAAATATCCCCTAAAATATATTTCTCTCATACTTATTTATAGGAAAAACTGGGGATAATACGAATAATGGTATGACCTAAAAATCCCATCAAAGAAATAAAAAAATAATAAATATTTAGCACACGGGTTAGAGGGAATAATATAATGACATAAAAAATTAATGTAACATTTGGAATCATAACCTATAAATATTGAATCAAATAATCATGGAGTCATAGTAATGCAAAAAAAACATAAAAAAGAATTTAGCACAATTCAAGGCTAACAAACAAGACTGTTGCACATGGTAGCACAAGCCATGTCTAACCACCATGACAATATCACATGGTTTCACAAGCCATGGATAACTTCCAAGACCATCTCACATAACATCTCATGAGACTCAACTTTACCCAATGCATTGGAGTGCTATCTAGACACACCCAACTTAACATTTCCTACATATGTTTTCCACATTAATAATCATACATAATCAATCAAACAAAAACATAAAGGTACCCAGGGAAAGGAATCGGTATCATAATCATGTCATAAAACATAATGAATTAGTGTATCATAAAAGTGTCCATTAAAGTAAGAAATTAAAACATGCATGGATATTAATAAGGTAAAATGATAATATATAATGGTCTGTGATTCCAAATATAACTGAAAATATGAAATAAAAGTTTTTAAGAAATTTTACAATTAAAACATTTCTATGTGGTTTTAAGGAAAATATTATAAAGCCTTTAAAATAGAAAAGGGAACAATATTTTATATAAACCAGAAGTGAACCATGAAAGGTTTTATAATAAAAATACTTATTTTATAAATAAAATTGTTGATTGAGATAAAAATTTAGAGTTCACCAAGAATTGGGTAAGAATTCATGATGTTCCCTTAAAGCAAGTTTTCTTATCGGGATGTACTGAGGATGTAATCTATTAAAAACATGTATGTCCTAGAAAAAGAATGATGAAGGGTATTGATAAGTGAATTTGGTAAATTTATACAAAATTTAAAATATGATCATAAAAATACAAGAAAACTTCATTTTGGTAAAAAATGATGAAGATACCCGATGGAATAATGGTGGTTCATGTAGAATCTATTACGGATTGTCTCCCTGGTATTAGGTGTTCTCAAGAGGTAATAATGAGAGATAAAGAGGTTTTATCATCACTTATACATCATGAGGAAAATATTGGGTAGGTGAAAAATCATTCCCTATAATCAGATATTACACATAAAAGTCCATAAAATATAGGACATTCTTTGAATAATGTTGAAATAGATAAAATCTTATACCTTAAGTCTAATGGTGTTCTCCAATTGAGATTAATGAGCGTAAAAATAAAATTAGGTTCATTAATTGTTAATTAAAAAACTCTTCTATATCTAAAATATTTATTATAAACTTTTAGGTACATTCCTTTCCTTTTTGATTGGTTATGAGGTTCAATTTCATTGTTCAGGTTCATTTGTTTCCTTGGTTTTAATGACTGGTTCACTTATTCAGGAACAGACATGAATATATGATGAGAGTGGCTTTCCAGAATTAGAGTTATATTTTATTATTGAACATACATAATGTTAAATTGTTTTAAATTTCATTTGGTTACATGGAGTGAAGATTAATTATTATGTAAAAATTTAGTGAAATCCTTTTGGGTTAATTGGCAATTCTTGACCATAGTTAACACATTTTGTTTTATAAATCAAAACCATGTATAAAAAAGAATTCCAGAACCATAGATGTGACATAATAGACATATTATAGTCTGGTTAAACATTGAAAGTGGTTTCATGACTAGAATATAAGATGGTAAAAGAAATAGATAAACATTTGTCCATGAATGTGATAGTTTGACAAATCTCAGATGGTGTATTTTTTTCTTTCATAAAAAAGAATGGAGAAGGAGAGATGAAATTTAAATATCCCATTAGAAAGAATTCTACACATGTGTTTTAATAGAGTTATCATACCATTTGGTTGAAGGGATTTGACTAAATAAAAAAAAGAACATGAAAAAAATTAAAAGAGTTGGAAAAATGAATTTACCTCTTGAGTTTTTCTCCTTTGAGTACCTGTTAAAGGAAGAGGATTTGGTATTTTGAGTAGAAAAAGGGATTCTAGACGTGGGGAAAGATATTTTGAATATATTTGAGAAGAATTTAGGGAAGGAGCATGGCTTTAGAGTAGTGAAGAGTAGAGGGGAGTGTGGGTGGTTTTTATAGTGGAGCGGAGGAAGGGTTTTCTTAAAATTTTAATCATTAGTTTATTATTATTCTATAAGTCAAGAAAGAGTAATGTGACCATAACCCAGAATAGTGATATGTGAATTTTAGTTTTATATTTGGGTTGTTACATTACTTATGATGTCAGGAATTATGTATTTAAATTAAAATGTATTTATACGAGAAATTAATGTATTTTACTATTCACTAAAAAATCATGTATTTCAGAAGAATACCAAAACTAAACCTAGACCATTTCTTGACATGTAGAATCCAAAACTGAATTCCATTTATGAAAAATAAATTTACAATTATGATTAATTTAATTTATAATTAAAATAATAATTTAATTGAAAAATACATATTTTTAAACTATAACTGATTTTATATTACTTTTAAAAATTACATAAGGTCTTATAAAATATTATTAAAAAAAAGACATAAAATTTTTAATTTATGAACACAATTTAAGAAAATAATTTTTTGTTTAAATTAATTAATTAATTGTAAATATTTATTTATGACAAAAATACCCATACAATTACTTTGGTCATATTTTCACTTATAATATTTTTGTATTTGATTTACACATTCATGGGTGAGGTTACTATTATTTATTTTGATTTATTGTTTTTAAGTGTCATATTACTATTCATAAGGGTATGTTAATATTCCTAAGGCTAGGTAACTATTCACCAAATATTATGTCTGTTCTTTCAGACTCCAAACAACATAGTAATCGCAACCGTGTATGCTAGATTTTCAAATTTCAAATCATTGATGGGACAAAATTACGTTTAAAGGTCACATATTAATTATTAGTTCATTGTTTTGTGATTTTATGTCAATATATGAAATAATTAGAAGAAAATTTCGATTGTGAAAACATCGGGTTGTTACAATACGTTATTTGGTGTCTCCCAAAAAATTCTACGTTACTTTTGGTTACATGGTTGTGGTGTTGTGTTACATGAGGTGCATGTAGTTGATCATCACCTAGGATTTTGTAGGCTAGCCATTTTTGAGATAGAATATCAAGATGTGCAAAATTGAGGAAAAGAAATTAACTAGTGGGGTATTAGAAGAATGATACCATTTATTTATTTATTATACAATATTCTATTATATGGGCTACATGTTGAGAGTATCCATGGTGTGGTTGGGAACATATCATACCTATTTAGGGGATGAGTTAGGTTTACATGTTATTCAGTATGATTTACCATGGTTTTCATATCTTTTGTATTAAAGTCTATAGAGTGTATCTTACAAAGAATACTATTATACTCACTCTATGTTCATATTAATTGTTTTCAGGGTTGTTGGATCATACTGGACTTCAGGTTGGTTACTTTTTGCACCAGGGTTTTGCAGAAGATAATTGGGATTTATGTTCACTACAATCATTACTTTCTTTTAGAACATCCAGTTTCCTATTAGTTATAGTAGTTCTTAAATGTCATTTCATATTTGAAATTGGGTTTTCATTTATATTATAGTATGAGTAGGAGTTAGTTGGTGTCTATATAATATCTTTATATCTCACTCTCATGTTTTCTCATATAGGGTAATACCACCCAATCATTTGTTTACTATACCCTCAGTGCTAATCCCAAACCTGAGTTCTGCAGGAGGTAGGAATCAGGTGTCACTATCTCTCTTCTCCCATTACCAGCCTAAGAGGGGTACACTTTTTGGGGACATCAATGATAGAGTTCTATCAAAGATTTAGTTGAGCTATATGATGAAGTTTTGAGTTTAGCATAGGTGAGGTTGTGTGGGATGGTAGGTAAGTGGTGTCAGATAAGTTTATAAAACAATGTAGACACTAGATACCAGATTGGACATGAGTATTTGGGCCCCCTGTGATCTGATAAAAAATCATTTAATCATAAAATAGATTCTAAAAGAGGTGATACTACTTTTAGGGTTGAGAACATGGAATGGATCATGCATCATACTCATTTTCACTTGTGTTTGAATAAGAAGACATTAGAATAAGTTAACCTAAAAAGAATAAAAGAAAAAAATATAGCTACTTTTTACATCCTCCATGTTCTTAGATTATGAGCTATAAATTTTGTTTCTTTTATTGGCATGCTTTTAATTTGACTTCCTCATTATGTTCACATAGAACATGTTGAATAGGTTTCACCAGAAGATCACTGTAGAGTATAGGATAATGGAGAAAATTCCTAATAGCTGTGGACACTCTGAGAGTTTACATGCCAGAGTCTGTAATGGTGTGAGGGATCTATTTTAGATTCAGTCACAGAAGAATGGTTAGAGGAGGTTGAGATAGCCCTCAGTTCAATCTATGATCAGAAAGTACATTGGCTATTATTGGTTGGGACACTACAGTATAGGGTCTCGAGCCAGTGGCGACTCTTCTTTTTCAATGATAATGAGTATTGTATAGTTTCATGATAATATTTCCACTACCTGTTCAGAGCTAGGATTATTTCTTCAACAGTGAAGAAGTCCATTTTTCAAGAGCTATTTACCTTTCACCATGATAGATTAAATGTGCGAGAGTTTTGTGTAGTTTTCAGGAAGCTTTTGTGATATGATTCAGACATACTACCAGATGAGGCGGCTATGGAATGGCATTTCTTGGAGGATTTGTGTTTAGAGATCCAACACCTGGGCACCCAATTTAAAATAAAAAATTATCTTGAGGTGCCATCAAAATCATATGACATTGAGACTATGTTATCCAAAATTAGATTGTAATTATGTGAGAGATTTATAGAATCATCTGAAAGTATATCTAGGATCCATAGTTTCTAGTTTGTAGGAAATAAGATCTTCCAATCAGCTGGGGGTAGGTCCAAGACCTCTATGTCTCTTTTATCTAGGAACAATGTCTATCAGGCCTATTATAAGAGAACATATGCACATTTTTATTATGGAAGATGAGGTCATTAGTGTCAAGAGTTCCAGACCATTCTATGAAGTCATCATGGACTAGTGTTTATACCTTATGATCTTTCATTGAGGTAGTTTTATCGAAGGAAATAGTAGTTGGTTTCCCTAGTTTCAGATCAGCACAGAGTAGATGTGGTAGGTATAGGAAATCATTTGGACACTCCTTGTCCCCATAATGTGGAGTGCGTCCATAGATGTTCTTATCATCAGGGTCAGAGTGGCCGTGTAGTAGTGTATTTTCTACTTCATGCATTAGAATTTCTGGTTCCAACTATGAAATGAATATTTTGAGGTATCATTTCCTTGATTTATACATGGGTTCATTAATTTTTTGAAATAGGATTGAAACACTCTTTCATTTTACCTACCCTTTTATATGTTTTGTGATTTGAGTTCTAGTGTCTTTCAATTCCCTTGGTGTGGGCTATGCCATTTAAATTTTAGGATGGAATTTTAGATGCATGTAGAGACTATGAGCTACTAATAGGGACGAATATCTCTTAGAGGGATTTCCAGGGTTTATGAATACAACCATATGGAATCATCCTCCTCATGTATTGTTTGTATTTGGTGTAGGAAATCATGTTTTTCTTCAAGAGGGTGGTTGTGTTCTTGATGAAAATAGAAATCAAGATGTGATTATTTTCCAACAAGACCCTCTGATGGGTCGGAGGCATGTTCTGCACTTGTAATCATTGATTGTTGAGATGATGCTGAGTTCATTGTAGGTTCATCCATAGGATTCTTCTATAGTCCTAGAAGATTACCCCGATATATTTCTATAGGATATTTTAGAATTATGCCCTTGGAGAGAGATCAGGTTTGGAATTTAACTAAAGCTATACATGTCACCAATCTCAATGTCCAAATATCAGATGAAACCTTCCGGGTCAAAAGAGAAATATATATAGTTAACTACATTATTTTGGTGTGGTTTTCTTGGACAACTGTGTCACAGTGGGATTCCTCTGTTTTTTTGTGAAGAAGTATGATGTTAGTTTGTGGTTCTAAAATGATAATCATTACATGAACTAAATGTATTTTAAGAACATTCATCCTCTTCCATAGATTGATGATTTATTCATTCAAATAAAGGGTTCATGTTGGTTCTTGGAGACTTATATGTGGTTAGTATATCATCATATTCTTGTAAAGTATGAATAACACTCATACTTATTTCTCAGAGAAAAACATTAAAAATAATAAAAATAAATTAAAACACTTTTACGAGACTTAGGGCTTCATATACATAAAAAAATTTCAAACCACTTCAAATTGGAATAGCCATATGACCATATTCCAAATTGAAGATCCATAATGTGGATCAACCTTCATATATGATATAATGGGATCACATGTGAGCTATTATGGGGCTCAACCCTTCATATAAGATATAATGGGATCACCCATGAGCTACAATGGGTCTCAACCCTTCGTATAAGCAATATTATCCTCACATGATTAATAAAACTCTCATGTACCATTTCAAAAGTACATTAATTACAAATACCCTTTGAAAACATATTTTAATCACATATGAAAACATTTTCATTTTAAATAAAACATTTTTATTTAGGCACCCATTTTCAATACCATGATATGAAAAAATAAGGGATTTCATTTCCTATTAAAAATATTAAGTAATTTATTGGAATTAAATTATCAAATAATGATTACAGCAGTTGAAAGGTCATTGTCCTCATACACATTTAAACAAAAAAAATTATTTTTTCATTTTTTAAAGGAAGTAAAATGATTTGTATCAATAGAGTTCATTTTAAAAACATTGAATGAAATTAAATATAGATATAAATTTTCTTATATAATCCTTTTATATCCATGTAAATAAATAAATAAATTACGATCATGAATATAATTATTTGATAATTAAATATTTAAACATTCAAGGTGTCCCAAACAACTTTGAACATTTAAATCTTAATCTCTAAGAAATATTACATTTAAAAAACAATAAATAACATTCTTATAGATAAAATAATGATATGAAATGTCATATTGGTAGTATATATACCTTATAAAAGAATTAAGGTTCACATTATCAATAAATATCTCAATGAACAGAGATTGAGATGAAATCCCTTACCTTGAGTCCAACTAATCAGATATAATTATTATATTTCAGAATAACAACATTAGTTTAATATATAATTTTTTGAGAAAAAATTTCATGTTTATTATTTCTTTTATATCCCTTATTTCCATGTTATAAAAATTACATAATTATTTAAGCTCATATCAGATATTTTGTCGATATTTAGTACTAGAGTAGAAAATGAATTTGGATTGATGTCAATTGTCAATGTGATAATAAGTACATCATCTCTAGATTAATATTAATTAAACAATAATAACAATAATTTAAAAATTATTTTTTTTAAATAAAACCAATCAAGTATAGTATGAGAAACCAACAATGTTATAATAATGGACATGGTAGGCCAGATGTACGCATGAGTAACATTTACACTTTTCAATGATCCTTATTGAAATAATGTAATTATTATTTTATCTTTAATTAAAACTAAAAATATTATTAACATTATAATAATTATTTAAATATACTTATATATATCATACAGGTGATGGGGTGAATAGAAATGATTCACATCACTTCATGGAGGTTATAATTCACATGTACGCACGAATGACGTTATAATTTTTATTTACATAGAACATATGAAAATACCTAAAATACTTAAATTCTAAAATGATAAATATTTCATGAATTTCTTATATAAATATTTATTCCATAAATATAACCAGTCTTGATATACGGTTATGGAAAACAAATTATATTTGTTCATGGAGGTGATAATTCACACATACACACAAACAATTAATTCAATTCCCATTCAACAGATATTGAGATGGATTTAGATGTTGATATGAACATAATAACATATTAGTATATTTAGGATACTTTATCTATTATTTCATATTGTGTGTAGGAGAATTTAGTAATGCTAAAGAAGAAATAAAACAGAAATACTTATAGAAAATGATACATCTTCTTCGGCTGATCACCTTTGAAGAACAACTTAACATCACTAATAATGGTTTAATTTATTAAATAAGGCCTCAAGAACATGGGATGTGATTCTAGTGTGAGGTTTTAGATGAGATTGGCCGATCCCAATGTCTTTCTAAGTGTGATTATTAGAGAAGAGTGGGTACCTTGTTATAGTATAGGGGAGGGGCATCCTTGGAAACTCATATAATATTAAATTAATATAAATTAATTTCATATAAGAATTTTCACAATATAATTTATTTAGAATATAAGATAATATTGGTTCAAATAACCATCATCATATAAAAATTAGATATGTTCTGGTTATTTTTTAATCCTTATATTTTTGCTTTCACCCTAATTTTCCCAATTGTAATCTTACCGTTATATCATGTTATTTACAATTTGTGTGTCAATTTAACTACCATAACATTAAAAATTGACAAAATTTGTCATTTATGAATTATTATAACTTATCCTAACCATTTTGGTAAATATTAGATTTTTACTAATTTCATATCATTTAATAAACAATTTTATATTTAAAACAATTTATGTCAATTTTGACACTATTCATTAGATGACTTTTTAAATATATCATAATAAATTTATTACTTAGAAAAAAATACATTAAATCAATTCTAACATGTCATAGTAATCAGGAAAAATAATGGCTGGCATAAATTATTTAAAATAATATTTATTTCATCATTATAATATCATTTATTTATTTCTTTCATTAGTAACACAATCATTGCATCCACATTTTTTCATAAATAAAAATAAGTATTTAATATATAAAAATTTAAAATAAATTCTCATGATATAGGTAATAGTTTTATATTTATAATGAATATTTATAGTTGACAATATCACATATATAATGCTGTATTGAAATTGTTTTAGTAATAAGAGTCATGTATATGATAATTTTCCATTTACTATTAATTAACCATTATAAATGTCATAATCAAGCCCAAGTTTCTTAAAAGGACATATTATCATCCCATGGGATTTCTTGGTCAGAAATATCTCATACAATAAGATTATGACATGTTTTAGGGTTGTTATATTTTATTATAATATTATTTTTAACATTATTTAACAGATTTACCCTTTAACTATGGTAAATAAATTAATAAAGTTACTAGTCCAAAAAAGAATTAATACTAATAAACAAAATTTTATATAATTATTTCAACCATGTATGTTAGTTTTTTAAAAGTCAATTCACAGAAGTCAAAAAATAAAATTTAATAATAATCCCACTGTAGGAATTAGAAAATGGGTTTTCTGAAAAGTAAAAACCATCAAAAGAATGACATGTATTTATATCAAATTTCAATGTAAAATTAATTAAAGTAACCAAAATTGGATTAATTGATATAAAATTAATCTAAATATATGTTAAAATCAATTAAAATTATAATCTAAAAATATAAATAAATTAAATGAATTGGCAGTTTGGAAATAAAATGAAGTATTTTCCACTATTAATTAAAAATGAATTTTATAAAACAAGTAACAAAATTCAATAAAAGTAAATTTTTATTTGAATATTACATATAATAATATTATTTTGTCAAATGGAACATATAAAATTTTCAAAACTAGATTTTAAATTCCCTCTCCATCAAAACGCTGTAATTTTTTTTTAAAAAAATTACTTCAGTATATACAAATAATTGAATTTATTTTTATATCATATCTAGAAAACATTTATGATGAATTTTGAAGATTAAATTGAATAAATTTCATTAATAAAATATATCAAAAGTTATTTAATTATTTTATAAACATACTTATTTGCATTAAAGTAGTTTTATAGAAAAACATTTCCCTTTATATAAAAAGGTTTTTATTTTCATTTATAAATAATTTTTCACAAAATAATAATTTTTATACATGTGTAAAACATATATTCATAAATTAATAAATAATATTCATATGATATAATAAAGAATGAATTTTCAAAATAACATTATTTCATTCTCACATCGAGAAAAATGAATAATAAAACATCCACCTCAGAAGAAATAAAAGAACATATGAAGGTCAAGTGATATAAATGAGACTAGGATTGTATGTATGAAAACATAGATATGTAAGAAAAACTATCCATCATGTTTTGATGGAGAGTGATAGAATTCATTTTGAGGAAAAATTTTAACAATAACAAAGCTATAAATTTGTGATAGGGTAAATGGTCATTGATTTCGATGTAGGAAAAGTAAATAGAAAAAAAATTTCTTTGAATATAATTTTCATAAAGATGAAGTATTATTTTCATTAATTGACTAAGAATTAAGTAAATATACAAACATGAAAAGTATAGGTTCATCCATCAACAAATTTCCCTAAAAAACTCTTATTTTTTCCTAAAAAAAATTATTCATGATGAATCAACTTCCATAGAATCACATATCCACAAAATATTAACTATCCATTTTTTCCACGATTTTACATTAACTAAACCAAAATGGTTAGTGACATATCAGATATTTCCCCCAAAAACTATAATCCTTTATAAAAATAAGGACTACTTTTAATCTAAAAAATTAATGAATAATATCCCATGTTCAACGAAAATCATTCAAAAAGTAACATTCCTTAAAATTACTGAAAACAATCCAAACTAATATTGTAACCCAAAATTCAGATGTGTTTTTTTACATAAACATCCAAAATAAATTTTATCAATTATCTCCAAATAACATCAAACACGCTTAATGTATTATACTAAAATATAATTTACCTAATAATAATTATCCATGTTAGGTTAATCATATCCATAAATAACCCAAATAACCACAAGAAAATTATAAAATACTAGATTCTTTCAAAATAAAATTAATCAATTTATCTTAAAAAAATCCAATTGTATTCTATTTTCCATATGCATATAGGGTTCCCTAAATATTGAAAGTCTTCAAAATATCATCTATAACTCAATCCCCATATCATTTTCATATACTAATGATATCAATTTGATAAAATATAAGATACCAAAATCATCTATTTCTTATTCCATCAACACATTTAACTAAAAAATGATGTCATAATAACTAGGGACTTTACATAGCTAGTGGTATACATCTTTGTACCCCTTAAATTGTTGTTTTGATCCCCATAGCCTTACCAAATGGGACAAGTTGTCACCCATCCAGATGGGATTTCCTTTTTCAAAAACTATATAATTCTAAAAAATTCCAAAAATATTATAAATACCTCAAAAATAAATGTAACATGTTTTAACCTCAAATTATATTCCATACCTATAATTTATTATCCCAATAACTAAAAACCCATAGATTACTCAAATTTGAATGTCTCCAAAATATCTATTAGTTGCCTTAATATTCGAAGACATAAATCCTTAAAGTGGTTTCTAAGACATTGAAATTGTGATCCAACTAAAAATTATAAACCCATGATGATATCACTAACTCTTAAGAAAAAAATCCTAATATACAACATTTTCTATACCATCCTCTAATACCAACTGTAATTAAATGTCCGTAAACTTAACTTATTATAGTTTTTTGGAACTAGAATCACATTTGAGGATATTTTATGTTTATTGTTTTAGATAATTATGAAAAACTTTTAAATAGTAAACTCATACCTTACAACCGGCCACTTATACTCAATATTTATTTTTTAACTAGAGGAAAACCTTTTAAAATAAAACATGATTTATTTTCAAGACACAACTTCAGTACATCAATCATGTCATCTTCTTTGTCCTTACCAATATTAAGTCCCATAAACATCATGTTAAAATATGGGACGAGCACAAAATATTTGTAAGGTAAATAAGAAGAAATAAACCATTATTACAGTTAAAAATTTAAACTATTTAATTTATGTTGTGTAAATAAAAATAATTCACATGAATAACACTCATAATTTTTTTCACAAATAAAAACATTAAAACCAAAAGAATGAAATTAAAACTCATTTAGGTGACATAGACCATCATATAAACAATACCATTTCAAACATCACCCAATTGAATTATACATATGAAAATATTCTAAATTGGAGATCTATAATGGGGATCACTACTCGTATAAGCTATATAAGGCTCAACCATAAACAATAATGGTGCTCAACCCTTCAAATGAGCTTTAACGGACTCATGAGTGAGTTACAATGGGTCTCATCCTATTTGTATAATCTATTTCGGGATCACCCGAGAGCTATAACGGGGATCAACCCTTCATATAATCTATATAAGGTTATCCCATTTCATAAAATTCTCATGTACCATTTTATAAACATGTTTATAACAAAACCCATTTGAAAACATAATTTAATCCCATATGAAAAACATTTCCTTATAAAAATTCGATTTTATTTTAAAAACCCATTTTCAATACCATGTACCTAAAAATTTAATAAGGGGTTTATTTTATTTTTAAAAAATTAAGTCTTATAGGGAAGGAAAATAATTAAATAATGGTTACGGTGGCAAAGAAGTCATTATCATTGTATACAATAAAACAAAAAACATTACTTTTGTAATTTTTTGAACAAAGTAAAATGATTTGTATCAAAATATATCAATTTTTATTTTTATAATGAAAATAAATATAGACATTAAATATCATTTATAATCATTTTATATCTATGTAAATAAATATTTAAATTAATATCATGAAGTAAAATATTTGATAATTAAACATTTCAACAATCAAAGTGTCACATACCACACTAAAAATTCAAATAAAAATATACATGAATTGAAACAATTAAACCAACAATAAATAAAATTATAATAGACATAATATGGATATGAATTGTCATAGTGTCTATATATTTTCCATATAAAAGAATAAATGGAAATATTATCAAGAAATACCTTAATAAAAGGAGAATGAGACAAAATTTCTAACATTGAGTCCAACTCATCACATATAATCGTTATATTCCTGAATAATAAACTTATGATATTTTATACATTATTTAGAAACAATTAAATTTTTATACTTCTTTTTATATCTATTATTACCATTTTATAAAAATTAAAAAATTATTAAACTTCATTTTGCATGTTTTGTCGATATTCGGTATAGGAGTCAAAAATGAACTTATCTTGACATCAATAGTGGATGTGGTCATAAGTAAATCTTCCTAAAAATGATAATAATTTCATAATAAAAAATTTAATACATCAATTATACTTTTTAAATCAAACCAATCATTTGTGGTACGAAAAATGAACAATGTTACCATCAAGGAGTTGGTAGGTCGTACGTATGCATGAGTAACATTTCCACTTTTCATTGAAGATTATGGAAATAAGGAAATTATTATTTTATCTTTCCATAATGATAATAATATTATTATCATCAAAATAATTATTTAAATATACTTATATATGTCATACAAGAGATGTGGTGAATAAAAAATATTTACAGCGTTTCGTGGAGGTGATAGTTCACATGTACACACGAATGATGTTATCCTATTTATGTGCATGGAAAGTCAAACATACCGAAAATATAACTCTAAGAAAATGATTAATATCTAATTGAATTCATATATAAACATTGATTCCATCATTATAACCTGTCTTGATTGATCATTATGGAATGAAAATTATATCGGTTCGTGGATGTGATAGTTCACAAGTACACAAAAACAATTAATTCCATTCCCATTTAATAGATATGGATATGGATTTAGCTGATGATATTAACATAATAACATATACTTATATTTATTATTCTGTAATTTTTATTTAATCCTGGTATGAGGATATTTCATGTAAGTCAAATAAGAAATAAAATAGAAATCCTAATGTAAATTATTCCTCTTATTCGGTTGATCACCATTCAAGAGCAATACAACACCACTAATATGTGTGTCCTGTTTAAGATAGGGCCTCATGAACATGGGGAGAGATTATAGAAAGTGTAATGGGCATATCTTGAGGGAACAAAGATGATTTTGAATTGTGAGTATTTGAAAAGAGCGTGCACATTTCTATAGGAGAGGGGATGGCCACCCTAGAGAAATCTTAAAATATTAAATTAATTTAAATTCAATTTCATTTAAAAATTATCCCAAAATAATTTATATAGAATATAAAATTATTTTTGGTCATTTTAAAATCATTCCTATAAAATTAGACAAGTTTTGAATATTTTTTAATCTTTATCTTTTTGGTTTAACCTTTATTTTACCCATTTTAATGATATCGTGCTATCATGTTATTTACTCTTTAGAAGATAATTTAATTACCATAACATGTAAAAGGACCAAAAAAGGATTCATTTATGACATATTATGATTTATACTAAACATTTTGTCAAATATTATTTTTTTAATAATTTTTTAACATTTAATAAAAAATTCTATATTTAAAAAAATCAATTTTATCTCTTTTTACACAATTAACTATATGAATTTTTATGAATATCATAAAAATTATTACATGGATAAAACACATTAACTAAATACGATAATTTCATAGATATCCAAAAAATTCATGGATGGAATAAATTGATTAAAATAATATTTAGTTTAATCTTTATAATATCATTTATTTGGCTCGTTCATTAATAAGACAATCACTACATCATCATTGTGTCATAATTAAATTTAATTGTTTATTCATTAAAAATTAATAATAAAATATCATGATGTGTGTAGCCTTTTTTTATATATAATATCTATTTATAGTCTAAAATATTATTTATAAAACCACATATTAATATTGATTTATTAATAAGAGTCACGATTTTGATAATTTTTCATTTACTTTTAATTAAAATTCATAAATATCATAATCATACCCAAGTGGCTTCCAATGGAAAACATTTATTCCCAAGTATTTTATTAGTTGTGAAAATCTCATCCAATAACATTAAGGCAAGTTTTAGTGTATTTTTATGTTATTATAATATTTTTTTACCCTTATTTACCATATTTACCCTTTTACAATGGTAAATAAATAATAAAGTTACTATAATAAAAAATTATTTTAATACTATTCAACGAATATTTTCAAACTAATTAAAACCATATATGTTATTTTTTAAAAATTAAATTCATAAAAGTGGACAAATAAAATTTATAATTAATCCTATTTGTTGGAATGAGAAGACTAGTTTTTTAAAAATTAAAAACCATCAAATGATTGAAATGTATTTATATAATATTTTAATGTGAAATTACATGAAATTACCAAAACTTTTATTAATGATAAAAAATTAATCAAAATAATCTTTAAAATAAATTTAAATTATAATATAACAATACAAATAAATTAGATGAAAATGTAGTTTTGAATTAAAATGTTGTATTTTTACACTATTCATTTAAAAAATGAATTTTATTACATAAATCATCCCATGAATATTTTGATGTACTTATTCAAAGGAATAAGTTTATTTTGTCAGAAAGAATATATAAAAGTGTGATAATATATTCTTAAAATGGAATCTCTATCAGAATATGGAAAAACAAAATTTTTTAAAAATACATATTTTATCTGGAAAATTGAATTTGTTCTTATATAATGTCTCGAAAACATATAAGGTGAATTTAAAATTTTATATTGAATATATTTCTTTAATAAAATATATCAAGAGTGATTTTATTATTGTTTAAACTCACTTATATGCATTTAAATAATATTTCTGAAAAATATTATATTTTATTTTAAAGGGGTTTTATTTTCATTTATAAATAATTTCTCACAAAAGAATTAATTATATAATTAGGTAAACCATATTTTCATAAATTAATTATTAATATTCATTCCTATTATTTTAATAACTAGCAGATAAATACCATGTAAAATAATAATATTTGTTTGTTTGTTTATGCTCGATGTACTATATTAAGTATGCTATCAAACATATTGTCTCTTTTTAAAAAACATGGGATGTTACCATAATGGCTTGTGGTCATTTTACACACATTTATTTTGGATATAAATATCTAGGGATTAATATAGGAATAACAATTAGGGGATGTGATGGATTGGGGATCCTTACTTTGTATATGGTTTTTTATGGCTTCGCGTATAATAACTGATGTATGATTCATGTTATACGGTCTGTGGTAGTTCTCAAAAATTACCTCGTTTATTTTAGTTATATGGATATGGTTTTTTAATCATGGTGCATGTCTTATTGATTATACAAGGTGTCTATAGGTTAACCATTTTGGAGAGAGATGCTCATGACATGCTTAGTTTAGGCAAAGCAGCAAACCAATGAGGATGTAGTAGTAGAGTAACCTTTATGTTATTATTATATTATATTCTATACTTGGTGAGAGTATCCACAGTGAGTTTCAAAACAGGGCATTCATGTTTAGGTGATGAGTTACTTTCACATTATTTTTTCACTGCACTTTAGCATGATTTAGTTATCTTTTATAAAATAGGATATGGGGAGGCTCTTATTGAGTATACTACTATACTCTCCCTATTTATATATAAAGTTTTATTTAGATCAATTAGAGAAGGATGGAAATTAGACTGAATACTTTTAACTCATGGGTTTCATGGGGTTTGTTTCAGATTCTTGGTCATTGTCGTCTTTAAATTATTTTAGAACATATAGCCTCCTTTTGTAATAAACTAGATTTCACCAGACAATTCCACTATAAAAATCTAGAGTAGGATGTTTTCTAGGAGCTGTCAGTGGGTTACTTCAAGATTTTTCCAAATTCACATTTTTTCCATCGGCATGTCAGTGCATCAGTATGTCAGTGTGTCAGCATTGGTGGGTCAAGTACATCATCATTGGTGAGTAGAGGAAGTTGACATCCATGAGTAAAAGGCATCATCAATGGTGAGTTAATGGTGTTGGCATCAGTAGGTCAGTGTAGAAGTATGTTGGGGTGTCAGTAAGATGATTCATTGGTAGGTCTAGGAATCGGTAGATCGAGCCATCTGTGGGTCATTGCTTTGGTGGATCAGCGTTAATAGGTCACTAGGTCGGTAGTTCAGTGTTAGTGTCTCAGTTCCGGCAGCTCAGCATAGGTAGGCCACGCCGGGAGCTCACTCGTCGGTAGCTCAACATCAGTGACTCACTCCTCGGGGACTGATTTCTAGTTTTTCCAGTTTCACCTCAGTTACTTGTTTATCTCTGTGAAATGGTAAACTATCAAATCATAGCCATTCACTGCTCTGTCTCTACCATTTACAAGTGGAGTTATTAAATTTCTTGTGAACCATAACATGCCACAAGCTTTGTAACCACCAAGCCATGTGGTTAAACCCCGATCTGATTTTCAAGAAGGTTGAAATCACTCCTTGTTTTTTAGGATCCTACCCCTTCATAAATATAGATCTATTATTTACCCCTTCCATTTTGTTTCTTGTGGTGCACTTTGAGCCTTCCTCCCTAGAATAGTAGTGTCCCTATGTTAGAGCTCTCCCAATCAGCTTTCATGGAGTTCTTTGCTACTCGGAAGACCCTTATTCTTGGTGAAAGGAGGAACAAAAATAATTTTATCATCCAATTAGGGATTTATTTTTCCTCTCTTTGATTGTGACTCATGAAGGGTGGGTGTGCTAATGATTCCTTATGAGGAACGAGAGAATACATTTCTGAAAACGAGAAATAAATAAGAAGTGATTAAGTTCAAAAAATAACATGTGTAAATAAAATAATAGGTAAGGAGTTGTTTGATGCTAATAATCTATTTTATTTTATTATACTTTTTTATATTATGATTCATTATGTCCATAAATATTTATGAAAATCTTGGTCGTTGGTGGTATTTTCTTTCCCACTAGTGATGTTCGGTTTTGTTGAGATTCTTAAATAGATGATGATAACATTAAATCTACTTAATCATGTAAAAAATTTAAATAAATGTATTTTCCCAAGATCAAGCATTTTCTGTGATCATGCCGGTTATAATTAAGTGGAATTAAAGAACCTATGATAGTTTCATCTGAATATATACACATCCTACTGAAAGGTGGTGAGACAGATTCTCAGTCTAAAAAATGGATTGATTGTAAAATTGATGAACTTTTAGGAAGATAAACTGCCTTTGTTGTGTTGTGGTCATGGAGAGACGTTGGGCCATGAGAATGTTGTTTAGATATGGGATTGTGGTGCAGTGAGATTGCATTTTGGTTTTTGTTGTTTTAATTATAGTTTTTGTAGGTAGTATCCTAGTATTGATAGAATAACTTTAAATTATGCCTTATATAAATAAATTGAAAATGGATAAGTGAAAAAAGGTTTTTTTGATTCCTTTGTAGTGTCTATTGTGTGGTTAGGTAGATAGGGATGACAATAAAAGTGGTTTTGAGTGGGTTGGCTGTTTGTTTGGAAACCCATAGTTTGGTATGAGATTATCCTTACCTATATGTATATAAATTGTAGTTCCTTGTGATTTCTATATTTACCCACCCTTATTTAGAACTATGTGCTGAGAAACTCAATTACATGGGGGAGGGTGTCTTTTCCAACATGCCAGTGGGAAGATGGATGATTGGTTGCTCATAATATTCATGGAACCATCTTCCAAGTTCTTACCTCTCGAGCATATCCTGTAATGCTGTAATAGCAAGAGGCATACCATAGCCCCAGATTTTCCAAGAAAAGGTTTTTATGGAAGAGAGGCCTAGGTGTTTTCGGTCTTGTATTTTTTTCCCATGTGTGTTAACGATGAGGCCCTGGTGTTTTTTGGAGATTGGTGTGTTTTTTGTGGACCAAGTGACTATCAGTGTGATTATGGGGGGTTTGAAGCCGATGTGTGTTCATGAGGGTTGTGGTAGTGGGAGTGAAAATAGGAAGAGTGGTAGCATCAAGACACTATAAATTAAGGATGAGTGGTCATCTATTAGGAAAATGTTGTGGGGTACCCAAATATAAATGTTCTTATACTATGACATTAATTGAATTGTGTTATTTTGTGATTGTCCATTTGTGAAGTTGGACTAGTTAGAATTCCTTGGTTGGTTCTTGAGATTCTACTATTTTCTCCCAGGAACTTATAATATTCCATCACTTGTGCACATGTGGCTTTAGATTTATACTATAGGGTATACTTGTATACTCACCCATACATAAATAAAACAGTTTCCAGTTTCTACGTGGAATTATAGGACTGTCCTTGACTTTATTAGATCGAGAATTGGTATTAGTTGTTGTTTCTTATTAGTCGCTTTTCTTTTTGTACTTTACATTGTATTTTTGTTGTACCGTTCATTATATTTACTTTTGAACATGCATGTGGGTATAGATTTTGGAATCACTTTTACTTTTGGTATTTCGTGTTGTTTAGAATATACCATCTTATCACCCAATCAGGTTTTATGAAAAGGGTAATTCTTTCCAACATTGTGTTAGATTCTATACCCCAGGCACTAATCGCCACTCTAGGGCCTATCAAAGTAGGACTCGAGGGTCATTATCTCTCTAAATTCATGATGAAGGAAGGCCTTGGAACATTTTGGTTCCTTTACTCATCTTGAGGAAGGCGGGTCATGAAAATATGATATCCAATTTAGGTTTTAAAGTTGAATGACATGATAGAGTTTAGAGTTAGGATCAACAAGGATTTCAAGGGATGGTTGGGAAACAATGGAAAGTAATATTGGCATGGAAAATAGGCTATGAAAGATGAACTTGGACATGAAATATTAGGGCCATCTATGATCCAATGAATGGATTATGGACCAACTAAATGACCCAGTGTGGCTACACCGATTGTAGGGTTTAGACCCTATGAAAGGTATATGCATCATAATGGCTTGTTTTCTTATGTGTCTAGGGTGTTTTGGGAATTTAAAATAAATGAAGAGTTAGAAAAAAAAATTAAAATAAATTTTACACAATACTCTAGATTATGAGTTCCTTGTTTACTTTCTCAGCTATGGCACCTAGATGTCCCCACTGTGGTATGAGATGATGAGGCCCGATAGGTTGAACTAGTTTATAAAAAGAGGGCCGATCAACAATAGGAGAATGACCAGTGGCATAAGATGCAATGTTCCTTCCTGAGGCAGACTCTACGAATGTATGTGGGCTGCCACTTTGACATGGAGACTGAAAGCTGTCTTTAGGAGCTGGTGTTCTCTTTCATCTTTGATCCAGTCTCTGATATAGTATTGAGTTCCTCTGATGGTGACCTAGATAGAAGGAGCATCACATCAGTGGTGGACACATTAACTTAGGGATACAAAGTAAACTAGGGTCTCATGGGGTGAATTTAAAGGTTGTTATGAGTGGAATTACTTTATTCCTCAATGAAGGCTGAGAAGAGCTAGTAGATACTCTCCCTCTAGCAGGGGAGTGTGTTGGTGAGGTAATTGGGGAACAAGTTCAATGATCTACAATGCTTTTCACTCGATCATTTTCCAGATTATGTGTCCTGAGAGAGGCTCTTAGAGGAGGCACTCCAAACATCTCTTCAGTATGTTGTTACTCTTTTCACTCTATCAACATAATTATAGGATCAGAAGAAGGCTATGGTAGTAAAAATGATTCACTCACTAGGAGGAGTATTTTCAGAGGGGAGACACCAAAGTTTGAAAAAAGGGAATGCTATTGGAAATAGGTCTCCAACATTAGGGCCTTCTAGGATTCTTAGGGAAATGATTAAACCTCAGCAGTTTCTGTTTAAATCTCATAACTCGTGCCCCTTACACATGGACCTGAGACCTAGGTGAATTTTCTATGGTGGTCGTGGAAACCATTAGAACCAATTCCCTGTTTGAGTACTGTACAATAGGGGTGGGAAGAGTCAGCACCCACCTTATCAGCAGTAGTTACATGACTAGACCTTCCAGCAGCTGGGGTGGCGAGCTACCACTCCACCGAGGGTAGATGGTTCAAGAGAATTACATATTTAGGGTCCCCCTCAGGTACCTCCACTATGGTGTGGTCAGAGAGGAAGTCGATAGTAGAGAGGTAGATAAGGTGGGTGTGGGTGGTTACACGCTGCAGAGGTTGCAGTTCCAGCATGGCCAAAGGTTATTCGAGGTATGATCAGTCTATTTAGTACTATTATGTGTGATTTGTTTGATTTAGGATCATTATACTCCTTTGTTTCACCAGGCCTCCCCCATGTTATGGGAATAGATGTAGAGAGACTTACTCTGCCCCTAGTGTTGAGTACGCCGGTCGGAGTTCAGACCACTCTATTTGTCATTTTTTGAGGATGTAGACTAATGTTGGGGCCACACCAGTCCTATGTGGATATTTTGATGCTACAGATGCCCCCATACGATGTCATCCTAGGCATCAATTTGTTGTTTTCTGGTCAAATTGTTTTTAATTTTTTTCATATATGAGTCACATTATAAGATGTGGTTAGTCATCGTGTATCTTTCATTGGTTGATAAAGTTTTCAGGAGAGCATCTGATTGGTGCAACCTATTCTTTCTTTGTTAAAAGACCTATCAATAAGATCAATAGATACATCGATGGTGGGAATTTGGGGAGGTGTCAATTAATTATTAGATGTCTTCCCCAAATATTTTTTTACTCTACCCCCTCAACATGAAGTTGAGTTTTAGATAGACTTGCAACCAAGATGCCATCCAATTTTGACGTCTCCCTATTGAATGGAACTATTTGAGTTGTGGGAGTTATGGATTTATTTTGAAAACATTAGGAAGAAGGGTTTCATTGGTTCAAGTCTGTCGTCGTGGGGTGTTTTAGTCTTGTTCTTAATGAAATAAGATGGTGGACTGTGACTATGAATAGACTACCAGAGGCTGAATCAAGTGACAGTCCGGAACTATTAACCTTTCCATGGATCAAAGATATTTTAGACAAGTTATAGGGGGAAGGTTGGTTCTCTAAGATGGACCTGCGGTCTGTACATCACTATTTGAGGGAAAATAATGGTGACATCATGAAGACTACTTTTCGGGTGAATGAATGGGCACTTCGAGTTCGTGGTCATTCCATTTAATTCTTCAATTGAACCAGTCAAGTTCATGGGGCTCATAAACATTGTTTTCCATGTGTACCTTGACCAATTCATCATCATGCTCACATATGATATACTAATCAACTCAAGGGAATAGGTGGAGCACACTGGGCATCTTAGGACTGTCGTATAGGTCTTCTGACACAACTAGATCCACGAAATCTTTTCAAAGTGCATGTTCTGGATGTGAGAAAATTAATTTCATTGACAAATGGTGTCTGGTGAAGGGACATAAGTAGATCTATCAAAGGTTAAAGTTGTTTTTTCTTAGGTAGAACACAAGAATGTGGTGTAGGTTCATAGCATCTAGGGAATGGTGGGATATTATTGGAGGTTCATAATGAACATTTCTCAAGTTGCATCTCCATTGAATTCTTTAACCAGAAAAGACCAATTAGGCATTTAATGCATAAAGTTTCGGGAATCATTCTAATATTTAAAGGGTAGGCTGGTCAGTGCCCCTGCGCCAATGTTTCAGAAGGAGTGATGTTTGTAGTGTTTTGTGATGTTTCCAGCTTAGGCTAGGGGTGTGTGTTGATGCAGCATTGGGGAGTAATTTCTTATGGGTCTTGGAAATTCTGTCATCAAGAACATAATTATTCCACCAATTATCTAGATCTTCTAGTGTTCATGTTCATGCTAACGTTGTGACGGAATTACCTCATTAGAGAGCGTGTTGTGGTCGTCAATATTCACAAGATCACGGGGTATATATTTTCCTTACGAGACCTGAACACGTGATAATGAATGTGGATGTAGATTATCTAGGTTTATGAATTCAAGTTCTCTTACACTCTAGGGAAGTGGAACATGGTGTCTAATTACTTGAGTAGGATTTTTCAGAAGGAGGTAGTTTGGGAATGCACTGATTCTTTGAATGTAATAGAAGATTTATCTGCATTGCATTTGGGTGTTGGAGAGGAAAGAGAAAAAGGGTACCTATTTTAGTTGACAGTGTAGTCTCCCTAGGAGTAGCTAGGATATGAGTGTCATTAGGGAGACTTAGAGGCTGAATTGGTACATGATTTCATATTCCAAGGTGATGCTATGAAAGGGTGGTCAGAGGACTATCAGAATCAAATGTTGTTTCATGGGAGGTTATTTTTCCTAGTGGAAATGTTTGAAGGAGTTCTCTGTTTCTTCTATAGGTCACCCATGTCAGTGTATCTAAGAGTCTATTAGGTGTAATGAGGATTGAGATAATTGTTTTTGTGGCATGAGGTGATGCGGGAAGTGGAAGATTTTGTGGCGATATGTCTTGTGTGCCAACAGATGAAGTCTAAGAATAGTGTTCCCATCAGTCTATTGCATCCCTTTGATGTTCCTGAGTAGAAGTGGGATGTCACGTTGATGTATTTCGTCATATGTTTATCTAAAGATTAGGGAGGATGTGATTCTCTTTGTGGAGTAGTGGATAGGTCGATGAAGTTAGCTCACTTCTTTGCGATCAAGTAGTCGAGCATAGTAGATGCCTTGTAAAAGAGGTATGTGGATGGGGAGGTGAAAATGCTTGGTGTTATAAGTACCATTTATTCAGATTGGGATACATGTTTTATTTCGGGGTATATAAGGGATTGGAGCAAGCTTTTGGAAACCAGTTACACTTTAACACTACATTCCACCCTCATATAGATGGCCAGCCATAAATGACCATACTGATATAAGAGGATATGTTTCAGCACGGGTTATATACTTCAAAAGGTCGTGGGTATGGTACCTACCTCTAGTAGAGTTTGTCTATAATAATAGATATCAATTTACTATTGTAATGGTTCCATTTCAAGCCTTTTATGGAATACTATGTCGTTCACCCTTGTGTTGAATTAAGGTACGGGAGACAACCCTTTCTGGATAAGAGGTAGTGAATTTCTCAATGGAGATGATTATTCTTGTGTGTGAGAGGATAAAGGCAGCTCAGAACCAAAATAAGTCATATTCTAATCATAGGACAAGGCTCTTTGAGTTCATGGTTGGGGACCACATGTTTTCAAATGTATCCCCTCAGCATGTATAACATAGGTTTTACAAAGGAATCATGCTCTCTCCCAGGTTCATCAGACCTTTCAATGTGTTGGGATAATTTGAAAAGGTGGCATATCATCTGGGATTGACACTTTGATTGGATATGATCCATGACATATTTCATGTATCTCAACTCCATCGGTATCTACATGATGAATCCCACATCCTTGACTGGGGAGAGGTAAATATCAACGATTATGCAATGTTCATTGAGAGATCAATAATAATTGAGGATTGGAACGAGAAGGTTTTTTATAGATATATCATTCTCTTTACTTTTATTTTGTGGAGTCATTCTGGCCTTGAGTGGAGTACATGGGAATGGTTGGCACAAATGTGTGTCCAGTACCTAGAGCTGTTTTGAGTCTTGCTTTTTTGTTTTCTATGTGACTGGATTTTGATGTAATTTTTGAGCTCGGTTGTTGTATGATATTTCTTTCCCTATTCTCAGCTACTATGTGAATAGTACTCACTAGGGTAGTGTAGAAACTAATCCCTAATCTATAAACATTAACGTGGATGTGATAAAACTCATATGAGTGAGTTAGTGCTTTCCAAAGTAGATAGTATCTTGAAATGGATGAAGTAGCACCCTAATCCATATGTCTGGAAATCATGACCTTAGATTATGTGTGGGTTCATGGGAAGTGTGGGTCCTTAGTGTTGAATATTTTTTAAATAGATATATATCATGGAGGTGTCCTTGGATGTCATGTTTTTTCTTGATCCTTGGAATAAAACTAGGTGGTTTACTCACGAGGGTTATGTTAATGGATGGTTGTTCGGACCTCTTTTCTTCTGGGTTGGTTTTAAATTCTCGAGGATTAGAATATTTTGATAGGTATCTGATGCAAAAACCAAGATTATCAAAGACCATTCATTTGTGAAAATCACTTTTTTGAGGTGTTTTGTGAGATGTCACTGGTAAACATCAAGAATTTTCTAAATTTAAAATTTTTCCATCTACATGTTAGTGTATAAGGTTATTAACTATAAGAGATTATAGTAGCTATGAAGTGATAGTGTATTTCGCTATTAAGGTAGAACTGTATGTTGGTGTTACATATCCATCCCTTGGTTTTTACAAGAAACAAAACACAAAGTTCAATGGAAAATCCCAAAACAGTGGTGAAAATAAGATGAATGTTTCCTTATGAAAAAAGTGTGGACATAAGTGTGGTGGAAATTGTCTTCAAAGGAGTGGAAAGAGTATGAAGTGTGGAAAATAAGGTCATCAGGTTGTTGAGTACTGAATAAATGGGAAAAAGGTTGAAATTTAAATTAATCGGGAAAGGATAACAAAGAATGCACCACCCACACTTAAATCCTACATGTGAAATAAAATGGGGAATTATGCTTACCAATGCGCTAATCCATGGAATAATGATTATCGATGTCATCATCCTCTTATTGAAAAATAAAAAGTAAATTTACATGTTATCACTACTGCTGATGTTGATTTTGACAACAAAGTGGTTGAATGATCAAGTGTTTATGTAATGAGATTCCAAAATAGGGTTGTTGAATCTATTTTATAGTATTATGGAATAGTGTAATATCTATTAATTGGTCAATTGTGGTTTTCCATAAGTATATTGTACTGATAACCAAAAAAAGTGACTGAAATATTTTTGGAAATCACATGGTAGGCGCATAATGAAGGGATATGGAGATAATGAGATGTTTGATAGTATTAATGGGCTCTGGATTGAGTTAAGGACCAAGTGATATTGTGTTTTATGTATATAAATTTTTTGTTATTTTTGGTCTATTGATAGAGTTAATTTTGACAGAATGCATGTTTTCACTAAGGTTCTATGGTAAATCATGTTATTATCATGTTTCAAGAGAATACATGATTAAGGTATTCACATGTTTGGAATGTGAAAATAATGAACTTCTAAATGAGTTATGGGATCCAAATGTTAAGTTTATTTGGTTCACTTATTTATATGTTTTTATATTTTTAGTTTTCTGGATGGATTGTTATGTTATCCATTTATGGTTTGAGTAAGTATATTCTAGTTATTGATTGTTAGATTAATGTATTATCTCACTATTGGTGGAATTATTAATGTTTGATAACATATTGTAATATTTTTTTGAGATAGATGGAATTTTATTATAATATTTTTGCATGATCTACTAACATTTATAGAATGATAAATTCAACATTATTTCTTTAAAAAAGAAATGAAGTGGAAAATTTTTAGGGAATGACCGATGATGAGATTGTACTGAAATCCTGTAAGTATTTATACTCATGAAACAATTCATAAAAAAAAGATCTTAAAACAAAAAATGTTATCTTAGTATTTTCTTATCCAATGAATTAGATAGTCCCTTAAATCATATCAGATTTATGGATTTTTGGATCTTATCATTCTATAAACCTTATTCTCTATCACTAGCTATCAGAAAATAATTGTTGGATTTCACTTCCATATCCATGTTTTCATATCCCACCAATGTTCTTTTATGTGGAAGACCAATTATGAGTTACTTTGGGTAATCATTATGTTTCTAACTATCCTTTTTAAAATGATATTTTAAAATCCCTTATTAGAATGTGGATTTCATGAAATAAACTTTCAAGTAGTAAACCATTTATAACACTCAAAAATTTCGAGGTGAAATTAATTTTCAGGGGGGTTGAATGTAACACCAATAGACATAATGAGATATGTTAATTTTATTTTATTTTTTGTCTTGTGTTGTACACTCCACAATAATTATCATGCTCAATATGAAACACCTTATTATTTTTCACATATACACAACACTATTCTTGCCCTGTGTTACACACAATTTCAAGTTCTTTTTAATGAATTCATTTCACACAACACTATGTCTAGATTTTGATCAATAAATAAAAGAAATATGTTTGGATTATGTTATTTGCTACACCATATTTTCTTATAGTATACATAGAACAATTCATGGCATGCGTTACACGAAAGAGTGACTTTTCTTGATATGTTGTGTTATACTTATTAACGAGTTTTACGAAACAATGATATATTATTAAAATATTATTATTTAATTGGATCAAAACTAGCCGTTATGTGTATTATTGGCCACATATTGTGGTTTGTATAAAATTAAAATTTATCTTATGTATTTTGTAGTAATTTATTTAAGAACAAATTAAAATTTATCAAATGAAAGAAATACGTTTTAAAAAATGAAGTTTTTCCACCATTTGATGGATAATGCATTTAAAATATTGTTTTAAAAAATTTTACATATTCAATTTATTAATACAAACATATTATTTGGTAGAGGGAACTATAAATTTATTTGTTTTAATTTTTGGTATTTTTCTTATAAAATTTATATTTTCATGAATAATAAAAAAATTCATAATTTTAATGAAAAACAGCCTTTTCATTTAATTTATTTATATAGTTATATTATCATTTTAATAGGTTTTAAAGTGTAATTAGACTATGTTTTTATAATTTAATCAAATTTTGGTCATTCTAAGTAATTGTACAATTTAATTGGACATAAACACATGTCAGGATTTTGATAGTTTTTACTTCTTAAAAACATGCTTTATGATTTTGATAACGAGATTTAATTTTAAATTTACATCATCCATTTTTGTGTTATAAATCTATTAAAAAATGGATTCAATATTTGGAATCCTAATTTCAATTTTTTTTAAATATTCCTATTTCATTTATTCATAATAGTATAAGTAACTACGGTAATTTTTATTTACCATAGATAAAGGTAAATCAGTTAAATAAGTGTAAAAAAATATGATAAAGATAATAAAATTACTTTATACCACCTAAAAAAATCATATTTGATGAATAAAAGTCCACACATAACTTTTTTGGTTCGATACAAAGTCATTTCATGTAAACCTGACAATGAAAATGACATAGATATTAATAAAACCAATGAAAGTGAAAAAATGTCAATATCACTATTCATATAAGTTTAATAATTTTAATATAGGGATAACAAGGTGATATCTTCAAACATAAATAGAACATGGAAATATAAAAGAATCAAATAAATCATGGTAATTTAATTTTTATTTTTATGAAATAAATAATTACTTTAATGTCTTATTTGGTGATAATGCCAAAATTAGTTAATTGATGTGAAATCAATAAATCAGTTTCCATTAAAATCCTAATAACAATAAAAAGTGAAAAACACATGAGCAAATATTATTGGTCGAGTATATTGCGACTATAATCATATTAGGGACAATATATTAACCTTTTGGAGCTTTATATATTAGATTATGAAATTTATATTATTTTTTAAAGTAATGTTAAAGTTGTCAAAATTATAATTTAATAATTAATTTTTTTTATTTATTGATTTTATAGTAGATAAATTATACTACATATATTATAATGACATATGTAATATTTATATTTATCATAGTATTTTTTAAATTTTTAATCATCGAATAAGTATATTATATAATTACACAAAATCATTATAGTATTTATTTTATTAATAATGATATAAAATTAATGTTATTAAGAATATTAAAATAAATATATTTCTTGGGAATAAATTTTTAAAATAAATTTTATGGATAAACATTAATTCGTAGGAATATAATTAAATAGTTTTTTGAAGTGGTATTTTTATCTTTATATTTTTAAAAATCAAGAAATTGAATAGTGTCAAAACTGACACTATTAATTATTTATCAAAATCATGTTTTATTAAATTATTTAAAAATCAGAAAATATTTTAAAAAATATAAAATAATTAATATATGGTAAAAAAAATTCTTAATTTTTCATTTATGAACATATTCACATCAAATTCCTAAAAAGTTTTTATTTTAAAATTGAAATATTTGATACCCTAGTTAAAATGAAATTGAATAACTAAGTGATAAGTTAAAAAGACATGGTTTTAATGATCATACAAACTTGTCTAAAATTTGTCGGTTGATGAGATTAAAATCCTATGTAATATGCACTTCTAAATTAGAAAATGATTTAGGTTTTGTAGGTGGTTTGGTTTTATTATAAAAAAATATTTCTGAGGTTCCCAAAAGTTCCCTCACCGCAATTATAAAAGGGTACCTCCTCCATCATTTCTCCAAAACACATTAAGACTTTAAGATCATCCATAACATAACTATTTCTCTAATCAAAAAATCTAGTAACATTATAGTTTTTATGGTCTTCTCAAAAGAGAAACTCTAGTTCCATTAATAAGAGATCTAAAGGGAGCGTGTCAAAGATGAAGAAATCTCTTCTATCGATTCTTTCATATTTCTTTTTTACTTATACTTATAATTCATGAGTTGTTTCTTTATAAAATAATAACTAAAATTTCACTTATATAGTAAGATTTTATTATAATTATGAAACAACCATATTCAACTTTCTATCCATCCTAAGAATGACTTAATCACCACGCGTGCGTATGCACAACTTACTATCTCCCCGTCATGGTGTACTATGTTTTTCACCACCACCTTACATGGATTGGTATAAAAATGGATTTAATAACTATATATTATTATTATTGTAAAATATTATTGATTCTAAAATGTAGTAAACCACTCAAATTAATACCATACAACAATTATGGTAATTATATCGTCGCTCGTACGTATGTATGCCCTACCTTCTCCACATTGAGATGTCATTCATTCTACACGATAAACACTACAAAATGATTATACAAATTTAAAAAATGAATAAATATGGTATTTATTCTGTTATAATAATTTTATAATGATATAAATATTACCTATGAAGGATAACATGAACTTATCTGACAAAACCTACATATGATCATAATTCAGTTAAAAATTGAATAACAAGTAACAACGAATTGTAACAAACAAAAAATGGAATATATGAACATATATGATGACCACGATTCACGAATAAGTTAATAACATTATATAAATAATTATACATGAGTTTTAACACATATGAAGCATATATGTCCTATGTTAAGGAATAATATTCCAATCTCATTTTTAACTGAGAATGTTTATATGTAAGTATTTAGTAGGGTATATTTAACCTCCATGTCCATGTTTTCAAAAACTATTCTCATAAAATATTTACTATAATTCTTTATATGTTTAAATTATTTTTTACACATTATTACTTTTATTCATAGTTTCAAAGGAATCGTTATTTTGTTTAACATAATAGTTACTTTTTGACTTTTCTGGAAAAAGTATGAGAATAATGTTTTTTAACATATATGGGATGAATAGATTATTATGGTTTCATGATTCCTTATTCCCATCAATCTTATTCTATAATATTTCATTTTTATTTTAAACTAAATTAATTTAATTTAAAATTTCATTCCATTTTGAGAAAAGAAATTTTTTTTGATGAAGAATGGATATTTTCCTCAAGAGGTATGTTTATGTGTTTTAACAAAAATAATTATCATCAAAGATGACACACATAAATAGGTTTATGTTTCAATCACTATTGTTACAATAATTTTATTATTTTAATGATGTAATGATGTTTTATATGGATTATATTATGTTGGAATGATGTTTAAGAATACCATTTTATTTCTTATGTTATGATATGATTAATGATTTATGTTTTTGAGGATCATGTGAAAAGGATTTCATTATGAGATAAGTGGGATCAATATCTGCAATGAATTAAATGGGTAATGATATATATATAAATATATAGTCTTGATTGGAAATACAAATAAATATGGTTCAGTAGTGTATGGATGGAATGATAAGTAATCCTGGTTTTGTAATGGACTTTGTCCAATATCATGGTATTGGGAGAATTTACTTGTCTAATATGGAAATCATATTATGATCTTATTCAATTTCCACAAGTCCATGTTTTATTCCAATTCTATTCTATCATGGTTAATGTTCTTTTATGATCTACTCCTTAAGAACATACAATATTTATATCATGACTCTAGATTTTGATATTTAAACATTATTTTTATGTTTTTAGATTCTTATGTTTATGGTTTGTTTTTTGATTTCAATGACTATCTTCACTAATTATTTAAGCTCACACTTTTTATGTTTTCTTTTCCCCATGATATAAATAATGTTTTTAGGTAGTAAAAAAAGTGGAATATATTTATGGGTGGTGATGAATATCTTTCACCAAGATAGAAGATTATATTCTAAGATTCCAAGGACACAAAACTAATATGATATTTCGGCGTCTATTGGTGTATTGTATTAAATATTCCTCAAAAGTAATGAATTTTCCATGTACATCAATCTTGGGTCATTATAGTTGGTATAAGAGTGAAGATTTGGTGACCATTTGAATACTAGGATGTGAAAACTTTTGTGAAATACAAAGAGATATATCTAAAGTGTGTCTAAGGATGCCCCTAAGGTTAATTAAAACTATAGGTTATAGTTCTTGAAATATGGTAAATATCATGAATAAACTTGGGATAAACCTAAGATGTTAGAGATTTAATTTAATCCCACATGATTATGCTTTTCTCCTAGTAAGATTTTTTCCAGTCATACAGTTTGTTTTGGGTTTTAGCGAATGAATGGTATCTGAATGAACTGTGTAAATGGTTAATGCATTGGGCAATGAATTGATTTTCCTCCTGAAAAACCAAATGTTATAGGAGATGGAATTAAAAAATTTATTGATATAAATACAAAATATATTAATCATTATGGACTTTAAAATAAGAAGATAAGGGGAAAATGTTCTATTATGTCATTCATGAGGAAATTTTCACCGTATTTTAGTGGGTCTTTTAATCCACTAGTTTCTGAACAGTGGAGCATTACCATTGAAAATCTATTTTTCATACTTCATTGTTTGTAAAATGAATTGTTTTGGATGTTTATGGTTTATAAGGTGAAGCAGAACTGTGGTGGAATCTTATTAAGAAATCAATTCAGCAAAATGAAATTGAATCCATGGAATGGGACAAGTTCAAGAACATTTTTTTAATAAGTACTTCCTTAGTATTTTCTCATCAAATATAGAAAAGTAGTTCCTTGAGATTAAGAAAAAGTATGTTGAATCTATTATTACAGACAAGGTAAATTTTATGATACATGAAAGGTATGATACTTGATTTATCATCTAACATAAAAGTAATGTTGATCGATTCATCATTGAATTTGAACCAAGTAATTAATGGTCATTAGCTATACGAGACTTTAGTAGATATGAAATGATTGTGCATTAAAATATTACAGTTGAACCAAAAGTTAGTGTAACCTATCTATAACATGTTTTTACAAGAAATTAAAGGTGCAGTTCAAGGGAAAATCTCAATGAAATTATAAAAATAATATTACTGATTCTTAATGCTCAAAGTCTAGAAAGAAGCATGCTGGAAATTTTCATAAAGGGAATAAATTTTTTTCATGTGTACAAAAGAAGATCATTGAGAAGTTTAGTGTCGAAGTAATGGGAAAATGTTGTTAAATATGTAAATAGAGGAAAGACTACAGAGAATGCACCACCCACACATCAATGGTACAAGTGCAAGTAAATTGGGAATTATGATAACCAATGCCCAAATACAAGGGTTAATGATGATGATCAGTGTTATCAACCTCTTAATGTAAATGACAATGTGAAGTCACATGAAATCAATAATTTTGATCTAGTGTACGGTAATTAATTTGTGGAATGATTTAATATTTATATAATGAGATTACATAATAATGTTGTATAATCACTTTTATTGTCTTATAGAATAAGGAAATTCTATATATTGGTCCATTGTGGATTTATATAAATATATTGTACCAATTACCATTAAAAATATCCTAATTTTTTTTTGGAAATCAAATTATTTCCACACAATGAAGTGATAATGAGATAAATTGATATTTGATAGTACTAATGAGCGCACGACTGATGTATAGACAATGTGATATCATGGTTTGGCTATATAAAATTGTTTGTATTTTTGGTGTGTGGAAAGAGTTAATTTTGATAGAATGCATGTTTTTAATAATGGTATATAGAAATTAATGTTATTATCATGTTTTAAGAGAATACCTTATTAAGGTATTTATATGTTTGGAATGTGACAACCAAGAACTACTAAATGAGTAATGGGAAACAAATGATGTTTCAATTTAGTTAACCTCTTTCTAATGTTTTATATTTTCACTTTTTTTGAAGGATACTATTGTTATACACTTATGGATAGTATATGTTATATTCTTGATGAATTTTTTAGATTGATGTATTATCTCACTATAGGGGGCTTAAGCAGGTTTAATAACAAGTTCTATCATTTTTCTGAGACAGATGGAATGAACTATATTTCCATCGCATGATCTAATAATACTTCTAGAATGAAAAATTAAAATTTATTTTATTAAATAAGTGATTATGTAGAAATTTTCCCATGTATCTTATTATCCAATGAATCACATGATCCATTAAATCATCACAGATTTTTTTCTTTCTCATAGTTAACTATTTCCAAGCCATATTATATATAACTATCAATTAGAACTTGAGGGTTATATTTCTCTCCCATATCAATGATTTCATTTCCCACCCATGTTCTTCTATGTGGAAACCCAGTGATGAGTTACATTGGGTAACCGTTATGTTTCACAATTTCTTTTTTTAAAATGATGTTTTAGTACCCCTTTTTACAATCTGGGCTTCCTTGAATGAAACATTCATATTGTAACCCATTTATAACACTAAAAATTTCAAGGGGGAAATTCATTATAAGGTTGGTTGAATGTAAAAACCCAAGATTTATGAGATATAATTTTTTAAATTTTCTTGATATCTAGTTTTTTATGATAGACTAATATTAGCTTACTCTATACTTAACACTATATTTGTGTGTAGTATATGAAACACTATTTTTTTTCTTGGGTTACACAGAATTTTATATTAATTTGATAGAATTTATTTCACACAACACTGAGTATATATTTCTTTTAAAGTATAAAATAACTATGTTTGTATTATGTTATATGGAACACAGAATTAGCTTGCAGTATATGTGATTCTATTCTTGGCTTGCGTTACACTGAAGAGAGACCTTCCTCAATAGCATGTGTTGTAAATGATACCATGTGTCAATAGACAACTATATATTATTAAAATATTATTATTTAATGTTATATAAACTAGTCATTTTAAATATTATTAAACAAATTTTGAATTTTATATGACATTAAAATTTTTCTTTTATATTTTCTAGAACATGATATAAGAAAAAAATTCATTTTTTCATATAAAAGATTTATTTTTTAAAAAATGTAGTTTTGCATCTTTTGAGGGTGTGCCAATTTAAAAAATGATTGTTAAAACTTATAGGTATTATATTTTCCCAAATAAACATCTTATTTGGAATCGAGACATAAATATATACTTTGGATGAATTATTATATTTTATTAAAAAAAATCATATTTTAACAACTATTAAAAAAATATTGTATTATAATTCAAATCTGCATATTCATTTAATTTAATTATATAGTTAGATTATATTTTTAATTGTAATAATGTGTAATTGGAATATTTTTTATTTTATAAAAGTTTTTATTAGAAGTAATATCACATTAAAATTGTACGTAGACACAAGTCAATATTTACATAGTTTTTACTTTCTAAAAACCCATTTTTTGGTTTCAAAAATGGGAATTTATTTTAAAAGATTTATTTTAATTATTTGTTTTTAATTTATAAAAATAAATTCTCTATTTTGAATTATACTTTCAAAATCATTTAAATAGGCCCCATTTATTTTTTTCATAAATGTAATTGTAACTAAGATAATTTTTATTTACCACAGTTAAAGGTAAATTGGGTAAATTAGGGTCACAAAAAATATGATGAAAATAATAAAATTACCCTAATACATGTGAAAACAATATTGGATGAATAAATCTCCACACATAAAATATTTTGTTCAAAAAATAGTCATTTATTGGCCCCATGGCAATGAAACGGACAGAAAGACTAATAAAACCAATGAAAGTGACAAAATGTAAAACTCCCATTTTATATAAGTATAAAAATGTTAATATTGGGATAACCAGGTGATATATTCAAACATTAATAGTATATGTAGTGATAAATGATTTAAATAAATCATGGTAATTTATTTCTAATTTTTAAAAAAATAATTAATTACCTTAAAGTCTTATACATTGATGAGGTAAAAATTAATTAGTTGATGATAAATCAATAAAATAATTTTTATTAAAATAATAATAACCATAAATAGTCTAAAAATCATGAAAAAATAATATTAGTTGATTATGCGTAGACCATAATAATACAAAGGTCGTGATAGTTACCATTTGGAGATTTATATAATAGATTGTGACATTTATATTGTTTTATTTAAACTAATGTTAAAGATGTCACATTCATACTTTAATAAGTATAACCTTTTTTATGTGGATTTTATAGTATATAAATTATACTAAATATATTATCATGAAATATATGAAATTTATCTTAATCATAGTATTTTATTTTTTATTATTACTCAATAAATAAGTATATTAAATAATTGCACAATACCATTGTAGTCATTATTTTATTTATAAGGATGTCAAATTAGTGTTATTAACAATGTTAAAATAAATATATTATGGGATAATAAATATGTCCAATGAATTTTATTGATATTATTGATCTCACAGCAATATAAATAAATAGTTTCCTCAAATTTAATTTGTTATCATTATATTTTTAAAAATCAATAAATTGAATAGTGTCAAAATTGACACTATTGATTGTTTATCAAAATAGTGTTTTATTAAATTATTTAAAAATCATAAAATATTTTTAAATATAAATAATAATTATTATATGGACAAAAATCTATGATAGTATTTATTTATAATCTAATATCATTAAATAAGTAAATATTTTACCCTATCAATATTGAAATATTTGTTACCCTAGTTAACATAAAATATAATAAGTGTTAAATTGAAACGATAAGGTTTGAATAGATATAGAAAATTTTCTTAAACTTATCCATTGATGAAATTACATCCCTATATCATCGCATATTTAAAATTGGGATATTTTGGAGGTTTTTGAGAGGGGATTGATTTTATTATAAATTAATATTTTTGAGGTTTCCAAAAGTGCCCCTCATCTTTATTATTATAGGGAACCTCCTCCCTCATTTCTCCACAACTCATTAAGACGTCAAGATCGTAAATACCCTACCAATTTCTATTCTCATCTTACCTACATAAATTATAGTGGTTCTGTTCATCTTAAAATACCAACTCGAATACCATAAACATGAGATCTAAAGAGAGTGCGTCAATGAAGAGGTAATCCTGTCTATCAATTCTTTCATATTTCTTATTACTCATACTACTACTTAATTAGTTTTTTCAGTATAGAATAATAACTTAGATATTAATTATATACTGATATTTTATTATAATTATGAAATAACCATATTAATCTTTCAATCCATCCTAAGAAAGATGAAATTACTATGCGTATGTACGTACGACTTACCGTTTCCATGTCATGGTGTAACCTGTTTTTCACCACCACCTTACTTGGATGGGTATAAAAATAGATGTAATATATAAATATATATATTTTATTATTATAAATTTATATATATTCAAAAATAGAGTACACCATGAAAATCAATACCATTCAACAATTTGGAAATGATATCGTTTCTCAAGCGTACGTATGACCTCACGCCTCCATGATGCGATTTGATTCATTCTACATGATAAACACTCATGTATGATTATATAAATGTACTTAATGAATGAATATTGTATATTTTTATGTTAATACAATTTTATAATGATATAAATATGACATAATAAGGAGAACAATAACTTATTCAAAAAAACATTCAAATGATCATAAAGGAGCTAAAACCCAAATAGTGAGTAACAATGAATCGTCCCAAACAAACAAGAAAATAATATGACCATATATGATGACCATGATTCTGGAATAATTTAATAAGATTTAATAAAACATTATACTGTAGGTCTGGACGCATAAGAAGCATACCAGACTAATGGTAAGGGATAAATTTCCAATCACATTTTTATCCAAGATTGTTTATACATAAGTATTTAATCGGGGTATATTTATCATCCATTTCCAGGTTTTCTAAAAATATTGTCAAAAAATGTTTAATATTATTTTATGTATTTTTAAATTCATTTTTACACATTTTTATATTTACTTCGTGGTTTTTAAGGAATCATTATTTCATTTAACATATGAGGTACTTTTTGACTTTTCATGAAAAAGTATGAGAATATTGTTTTTTAAATTATACAGAATGAATAAATTTATAAGGTTTTAGGAATTCTTATTTACAATATTATTCCTCCAAAATATATCAATTTTATTTTCAAATAAATTATTTTTTTAAAACGATTCACACTATTTTTCTAAAATAAAACGTTTTTGAATCAGAAAGGACAATTTCATCAAGAATTAAGCTCATGTGTTTTATGAAATTTACATTCTATATAAGAAGATTCCCCTATATATTCTTATGTTTCTATCACTATTATTACTATTATTTTATAAAGTTAATGATGGAATTATATTATATATGGATTATTTTATGATGGAAATATTTTAAAGAATCCCATTTTATTTATTGGTTTATGCTATGATGAATTATTTATGTTTATTGGGAATATGTAAAAACAATTTCATTATGAGATTTTTAGGACCTATATCCCCCTCCAATGCATTTTTTAATGATTTATATCTCATGAGATAGATATGAGTGGAATGAAAATTATATTTAGTTCAATGGTACATGGCTGGAACATCAAGTATTCTTGGTTTAGTAATGGTCTTTGTCCACTATGATGGTCTTGGTAGCAATGCCTAGGCTTCTATGGAAATAATATTAAGAGATTAATTTTTTTCCACAAGTATATGTTTTAAAACAATTTTATTTAATCATGGTTAGTTTTCCTTTATGATCTAGGCCTTACGAAATTCCAAGATTTATTTCATAACCCATGATTTTGATATTTAAACATTATGCTCATGTTTTTACATTGTTATGATTATGGTTTGTTTTATGTTCACAACAATTATCCTTACCGAGCATTTGGCCTCACCCTTTTTATGTTTTCTTTTCCCCAGGATATATAGAGAATGGTTTTAGGTATGAAACAACATGGTAAGTTCTTTATGGGATATGTGGAAGATCTTTCACTATATTAGAATAGTATGTTCTAAGAATCAAAAGACACTAAACTAATATGATCCTTGGGAATCTGTTTGCGTAATGTATTAATCATTCTTCAAAATTAATGAAACATCCATGTAGATCAACTGTGGGAATTAGAATAGTTATAAAATTAACGGTTTAGTCAACATTTGGGAACAAGGATGCAAAAAATTTAGTGAGATACTTAGAGTCATTTCTATGGTTTTTCTAGGGATGTCTCAAAGGGTACGTATAAATATAGGATATAGTCCTAGAATTATGGTAACAATCATGAATAACATATAATTAAACCTAATATTTTAGAGACTATAATTACTACCCCTTGACTATGTTGTTTTCCTGGAATGGTTTTTGCCTCTCACACTATTTTTTTGGGGTTTAGACAATAGTTGGTACCCAAAAGAATCATGTTAATGATCAATGCACTGTGAAATGCAATGATTATTCGCCTTAACAACAAAATGTTATGGGAGATGGAATTAAAAATCTTATTTCTATAGTTACATAAGCTATGAATAATTATGGACATCAAAATGAGAAGAAAAGGGTATAACATTCTCTTGAGTCCTTCTTGATGCAATGTTCACCATCTTTTAGTGGGTATTTTGATCCCCTAATTATTAAAAAATAGATTAGAACCATTGAAAATATATTTTATATCCTTCACTATTCATAACATAAAAAAGTAATTTTGTATTTTTATCATTTTGAAGGTAAAGTAGGCCAGTGGTGGACTCTAATTAGGAATACAAGGCCGTAAGATGAAATTGAATCCCTAGAATTAGATGCGTTGAAGAACTTGTTTTACAATAAGTACTTCCATTGTATTTTTTGAAAAAAATTGAAAAGGAGTTCCTTGAACTTAAGAAAAATGATGATGAATCTTTTGGTAGATATGCGGGAAATTTTACATGACATTCAAGGTATAATTCTAGCTATATTATCCAACAAAAAAGTAATGTTGATCGATTCTTCAGTGGATTTGATCAATGTATTCAAAGGGAATTAGCTATAAGAGTCTTCAGTAGATAAAAATAGATTGTGTATTGTGTTATCATGGTAGAACCGGAATTTGGTGTTACATATCTATCTCGTGGTTTTGAGAAGAAATTAAACATGGAGTTTAAGATAAAATCTCAAAACAATGGGGAAAATAAGATTAATATTTACTTATGATCAAAGTGTGGAATGAAGCATTGTAGAAGTTTTCTTAAAGGGACTAGAAAATGTTTCATGTGTGGAAATAATGTGATCGAGTAGTTGAATTTCTAAGTGATGGAAAAAATGTCGCTAATGATTTGAATATTGAAAAGAATACAGAGAAAACCCACACACAATTGAATGGTACATGTGCAAGAAAATGGGGAATTTTGCTTACCAATTCCAAAATCCAAGTGTTCTTAATGATGATCTATATTAGTATCCTATTAAAGAAAAAAAAATGGATGTAACATGAAATCAATATTTCAGATATAGGGTAATATAATGAATTTGTTGAATGGTTGAGTATTTATGTAATGAGATTACAGAATAATGTTAAAGAATGGCTTTTATGGTATTATGGAATAATGAAATATCTATGTATTGGTCCACTATGGTTTTCAATAATTATATGGTACTGATAACCAATAAAGGTGATTTTAATATTATTGTAAAGCACATGATATGCACATAATGAAGGGATATAGGAATAATGGGATGTTTGATAGTATTAATGATCTCATGAATGATGTAAGGACAAAGTGGTATCATGGTCTGACTGTATATAAACATTTTTATTTTTGGTTGATGGAAAGTGTTAGGTTTTATAGAATCCATGTTTTCACAAATTTTATATGGTAATTCATGTTATTATCATGTTTAAAGATAATACATGTTTATGTAATTAACTTGATTAAAATGTGACAACCATGAAATTCTAATTGAGATATGGGAGAGAGATGTTAATTTGATGGATTTTAATGTTATATATATGTATGAATACTATAAGTTATCTTCCAGTTAATTATTTTAGATTAATTTATTATCACACTATAGGTGGACTTATGCATGTTTGGTAGCATGTTATAATATTTCTCTTGAGATTGATGGAATGACATATCATTTCATCACATGATCTGCTATCATTTCAAGAATGAAAAATTAAACATTATTAATTTAATAAGACATTAAGTAGAAATTATTTAGGGAATAACCAATAGTGAGATTTTACTAAAATAAAGTACGTATTCATCCTCACACAAAAATTAATAAAAAAAGTATATTGAAACCAAAAACTTTATCCTAGTACCTTGTTATATGATGAATCATTGGTCCTTTAAATCATGGAAGATTTATAGCTTTCCAATAGTTATCTTTCTCCAAAACTTATTGTCAATCACTATCCATTGGAACAAGATAGTTATATTTATCTTCTATATCCATGTTTTCACTTCCCACACATGCTCTCTTATGTGGAAACCCAGTGATGATTTACTTTAGGTAACTATTATGTTTCAAACATTTCTTTTTCAAATTATATTTTTGTATACCTTTTTATGATGTGGGTTTCCATTGAAGAATCTTTTATCTGGTAAACAATTTATAACATTGTCATATTTTGAGGGAGAAATTCATTTTTAGGGGGTTGAATGTAACACCATCAGATTTTATAAGACAGATTATATTTAATTTCTTTGATGTATTGTGTTGTTCTCTACACCAATATTATCTTGTTTTATACATAACACAGTATTAGCTTGCAGTATACTCAACACTATTCTTGGCTTGGGTTACACAAAATTTCATGTTTTTATGATAGAATTCATTTCACGCTACACTAATTATATATTTTTTTAATTTATAATATAACTATATTTAGATAACATTATATGCAACACTATATTATCTTGAAGTATATACAACACTATTCTTGGATTTTGTTCCATGCATGAGAGACCTTCCTCGATAGCTTTCATTGTAGAAATTTTGAGTTTCACTAAACAATGCCATAGTACTAAATTATTATTATTTAATGGGATATAAACTGGGTTTTATGTATTTTATTAACCACATATTTAATTTTATATAATATTAAAATTTATCTTCTGTATTTTCTAAGATATTATATAATAAAAAATTCAATTTTTCAGATTAAAGAAATATTTTTCAAAAAATATACAGTTTCCACCTTTTGATAGAGAACCAATTAAAAATATTGTTTTTAACACTTTTATATATTATATTTGACAAAATAAATATCATATTTGGAAGAGGTACATCAATATTTACATTGGATTAATTTTTGGTATTTTTCTGATAATATTAATATTTTAAGGAATAGTAAAAAATATTTCATTTTAATTGAAAACTACACAATAATTAATTAATTTATTTAGTTATATTATATTTTTAATTTTCTTTAACGTTTAACTAAACTATGTTTTTATAATTTAATCCAATTATGTTCAATGAAAGTAATTTCACATTTAAATTTTTCATAAAAACTTTTCACTCATTTGATAGTTTCTACTTCTTAAAAACCTGTTTTATTGTTTTGACAATAGGAATTATTTTTAAATTAATTTCTTCTAATTATAAATTTGGAATTTAAAAAAATGAATCCTATATTTAGAAACATCATAAACATAAATCTGTAAGTAGGTCCCTTTTATTTTTTCATAATAGTAATAGTAACAAAAGTAATTTTAAACTACCAATGTTAAAGGTAAATCAGGTCAATTAGGGTAATAAACAATATGATAAGGATAATAAAATTACATGACACATGACAAAATACTATTGGATGAATAATCTTATACCCTTAAAATCATTATTTCTAATATTAGTCATTTAATGGCCACTTGACAATGAAAATGACATAATTATTAATAATACCAATGAATGTGACAAAATATCAAACTCACATTTCAAATAAGTATAATAATTTTAATATAGGGATAACAAGGTGATATCATCAAAAATGAATATTAAAAGAAAATATGAAATTATTTAATACATCATGTAATTTTTTTAATTTTTTGGAAATAAATAATTACCTTAATGCCTTTTAATTTGATGTTGTGATAATTAATTAATTGATGAGAAATCAATAATACAATTTTTATTAAAGTATTAATAAATATTAAAATCGAAAAACCATGAAAAAATCTTATTTTTAGAGTATATCTCTAGGATAATCATCCATGGGTCATGATAGAGGCAATTTGGAGCTTTATATAATATTTTATGGCATTTATGTTATTTTATTTTAAGTAATGTTAAAGTTGTCACATTCTTACTTTAGTAAGTACAACATTTTTAATGTTTGATTTTAAAGACGATAAATTATACAACATATATTATCATGAAATATATTAAATTTAACTTCTTCATAGTATTTTATATTTTATTTTTACTCCACAAAAAATAATATTAAATAATTACACAAAATCATTGAAGTAATTATTTCATTAATAATGATATGAAATTAATGTTATTAAATACATTAAAATAAATATATTTTGGGATAATTAATATGTCCAATGAATTTTCTACACAACCTTTACCTCATAGGAATATAATAAAATATTTGGTTCTATGTTTAATTGTTATAATTATATTTTTAAAAATCAATAAATTAAATAGTGTCAAAATTCAAGCTCTTCAATGTTTATCTAAATAATCATTTATTAAATTATATAAATGTCATAAAACATTTATAAATATATAAAATAATTATGATATGGTAATAAATGTGGTAAATAATTTATTTATAATCTAATTGACATTAGATAATTAGATATTTTAACCTATTAATATTTAAATATTTTTTACCCTTGTTAAAATGAAACAGAATAAGTAATTGTTAAATTGAAATGATAAGGTTTTAATGGACATAGAAACACGTCAAAAATAAATTCATTGATTATATTACGACCCTATATCTTCTCAACTTCTAAATTGGTACATCTTGGAGGTTTTTGAGTGGTGTTTTATCTTATTATAAATTAATATTTTGGAGGTTTCCAAAAGTTCCCTCACCTCAATTATAAATTTAGTTTACAGTCTTAAAATTAATGTAATTATCATGAATAAACTAGGAATAAACCTAATATTTTAGATATTAATCATAATACCCATTGATTATGTTGTTTTTATAGTATGATGTTTTCCTCTCAAACAATTTTTTTTAGGTTTTAGACAATGTCTTGAACCTGAAGTAACCGTGTTAATGATCAAGGCACAATAAAATGAAATTATTGTCTTCATGAACAACAAAATGTTATGGGATATGGAATGAAAAAAATCAAATTTCTATAATTGAACAATGTATGAATCATTCTAGAATTACAGATGAGGAGATAAGGTAACAAAATTCTATTGAGTCCTTAATGAATCAATGTCCACCTTCTTTTAGTGGGTCTTCTAATCCACCTGTTGTTCAATAATGGATTAGTAAAATTGAAAAGGTATTTTCCATCATTTTCTATCTAAAACATTAAAAATTAAATTTGGTTTTTTATAATTTCTAACGTAAACCAGACTAGTGGGATACACTAATTTAGAATACAAGGCAGCAAGATGAAATTGAATCCAAGGAATGGGATGACTTCAAGAACATGTTTTTTAATATGTACTTATATCATATACTTTAAAAAAATATGAAAAAGGAGTTCATTGAGCTTACTATAAAGGACGATGAATTAATTGGTACATATAAGGAAAATTTTACAAGGATTTCAAGTTATGCATCTGGTTTTATCAGTCTACCTGAAAGTAAAGTTGATTTATTCATTAGTGGTATAAAAAAATATCATCGAAAGGCATTAGATATAAGTGAATTTGGTAGAAATATAGAGATTCTGGATTTCAATCTCAACTTAGAACTCTAATTTGGTGTTACAAATCCATCTCTTGGTTTTGAGAAGAAACGAAAGATGGAGTTGAAGGGAAAATATCAAGACAATGGTGAAAAGAATATGAATGTTTTCTTATGCTCAAAGTGCGGAATGAAGCATGGTGGATATTTTCATAAAGGGACTAGAAAATATTTCATGAGTGGAAAATAAGTTCATAGTGTAGTTGAGTGCCGAAGTAATGAGAAAATGGTTTCTAATGATGTGAATAGAGAAAAAAAAACAGAGAATGAACCACTAAAATTTTAATGATACAATTTCAAGGAAATGGGGTATTATGTTAACCAATTCCCTAATACAAGGGTTAATGAGGCTTAAAATCAGGATCCTATTAATGAAGAAGAAAAAGGTAAGTCACATGTGATCACTATTGGTGATGTTGATTATGGGAACGAAGTGGTTGAAGGATTAAGTGTTTATTTAATGGGATTCCAAAATAGAGTTGTTGATTCTCTTTTATAGAATTGTGGAATATTGGAATATCTATGTACTGGTCCATTGTGGTTTTATAATAGTATATGGTATTGGTAACCATGAAAAGTGATTGAAATGTTTTTGGAAATCACGTGATATGCGCATAATGAAGGGAAAATGATATAGTGAAATGTTTGATAGTATTATTGAGATCATGACAAATAAGAGAAAAAAGTGATTTCATAGTTTGAGTATTTAAAATTTTTGGTATTTTCGGTTTGTGGAAAGAGTAAATTTTGAAAGAATACATGTTTTCACTATGATTCTACGAAAATTCACGTTATTATCATGTTTCAAGAGAATACACGATTAAGGTATTCACATGTTTTGAATGTGGAAACCAATAACTGAAGAATGAGATATGAGAGATATTTGTTATGTAAATTTAGTTCACCTCTTTAAGAAGTATTATAATTTTAGTTTTTGTAAGGATTTAAATGTTATACATTTATGGATAGTATAAGCTATATTTTGTTTAAAGGTTGTTATATTGATGTATTATCTCACTATAGGTGGACTTATGCATATTTTATTACTTGTTCATTACTTTTTGATGAGATATATGGAATAACCTATAATACTATTTCATAATCTACTAAAACATCAAAAATGAAAATTTTAATATTATTTCTTGAAATAATAGATGAAGTGGAAATTGGTCAAGGCATGAACAAGAGTGAAATTTTTCTAAAATCAAGTAAGTATTTATTATCATGAAAAAAGACATCAACTTTTGGAAAAGGATCATGAAACCAAAAAATTTATCCTAGAACCTTCTTATCAAATTAATTAGATGGTCCCTTACGTCATCATATATTTATAGATTTCCAATAGATAATTTTCTCCACACATTATTATCTATCACTATCTATCTAAACAGGATGGTTAGATTTCTCTTCCACATCCTTGTTTTCACATGCCACCAATGTTATCATGTAGGGAAACCTATTGATTAGTTAATTTGGTTAACCATTGTGTTTCTAAATTTCCTTTTTAAAATTATGTTTTAGTATCCCTTTATACAATGTGATATTCCATGAACAAAACATTCACATAGTAATAAATTTATAACCCTAATGAATTTGGAGGGTGAAATTTATTTTAAATGTGTAGAATGTAACACCATAATATTTCATGAGATATATTTTTTCTAATTTATTTTATATCTTGTGTTTCATGCTACAACATGTTTAGTTTGCGGTATACACAACACCATATTATCTTAGAGTAGATGTAACACTATTTGTGGCTTGGGTTACACACAATTTAAATTTCTTTTGAAAAAATTTATTTCACGCAAATCAGAGTGTAGATTTTGTTCAATGTATAAAAGAAAAATATTTTAATTATGTTATGATAAACACCAAAGAAATATTGTTCTCCATAAAAACCTGTATTTTCTTATGTTATATTCAAGAGTAACCTCACTCGATAGCTTGCATTGTAGGCAATACCGAGTTTCACTAAACAAAGATATATTATAAAAATATTACTATTCAATGATATATAAACTAGGTTTTATGAATAGTATTGACTAAATTTTGAATTTTATATAACATTAAAATTCATATAATGTATTTACTAGAACATGATATAAGAACAAATTCAATTTTTTAAATGATATAAGTATTTCAAAAATGAAACATTCCTAGATTTTTAGGGGACACCAAATTAAAAAATAATTTTAACACTTTTAAATATTATATTTGACAAAATAAACATCTTCATTATAGTTGGAACGTCAAAATTTATCATTGTTGAGATTTTGGTATTTTTCTGTAAAAATTCATTTGTTTTATGGATAGTCAAAATAATGATTTTTATTAAAAATTCATTAAATTGTAAAATTATATTTCAAATTAGTTTTAAATTTTTATTTTGTTAATTTTAATCGAATGATGGGTTTTTAAACTTATTCTATACATGAATTAATTATAAAAACATTTTCTATTTTAAAAGGGAATTGTTTCCAAAAAAAGTTTTTCACGACATTGTAACGATTTTATTTTAAATTTAATTCTACAAAATCTGTGCATTAAATATGGAAAAAATTGATGTAAAATTTGGATTCAGGATTTTAAATTTTTTTATGTTGATCCCTTTTAGTTTTGACCCATTTGAATAGTAACTATTGTAAATTTTATTACCATTGTAAATGGTAAATTAGGTAATTTAGGTTAAAAATAATATTATAATTACTATAAAATTACCAAAACCAACAAAAAATATTATTTTATTAATTAATTCACCCTTAACACTTAAGGATCAATATTATGCAATTTAATGTACACTTGTCTATGAAAATTGGTTAAATAATATTTAAATCAGGGAAAGATAGAAAGTGTCATTTTCATCATATTTAATATCTATTATGTATCCACATATGAAAAAATGTGTGGTATCATTGAATATAAATTGGAATTGGAATCTTAATAAACATAATATTCTGATATAATCTTATTTTTGTCATTTTGGGGCCATTTGGAAGATATTATGATATTTTTGATATTTTATTTAATGAAACATTAAAGACGTCACATTCACATTTTAGATAATAAATCATTTTCAAAATCACATTATATAAAAGATAAATTAAAATATAAATTCATATTTTATATCTAAAGAGTTTATAATTATCATGGAAATTTATTTTAAAATTTTAGGAATGAAATAATTACCTTAATGATTTATATATGGTTGATGTAGAAATTATTTTGTTGATGAATGATCAGTCAACTATTTTTTATTAAAATTATAATAACCTTTAAAATAAGAAAAAATATTTCAATATTTTATTAGTATAGTATATATCAACCATACACATCCTATGGTCTAGTTATGGAACATTTGAAGCTATATAAAATAGATTAAGACAATTATATTATTTTATTTAATGTAATGTTAAAATTGTCACATTCATACTTTAATAAGTATAATTTTTTTGCTGGATTTTCAAGGTGATAAATTGGACTACATATATTATTTTTTAATTTCGTAAATTTGTATTCATAATAATTTTTTTTATATTTTTTTTAAAATAAGTATATTAAATAATTACACTATATTGATGTAGTGGTTATTTTATTAAAGGAAATATCAAGTTAATGTTATTAATAAATATAATTTGGGCTAATAAAGTTGTCCAATGAACTTTATAGATTCCATTAACCCCATAGAAATGTGATAAAATATTTGGTTCATTGATAAAATATTCTCTTGATATTTTTGAAAATCCACGAATTTAATTGTGTCAAAATTGACATAAATGATATTTTTAAAAAAATAATGATTTCTTAAATTATTTAAATATGATACAACATTTTAAAAAATATAGAATAAATATGATATGGCATAAAATTTTAAAAAAAATTTATTTTTGATATAATTTACTTCAAATAAGTAAATATTTTACCCTTTCAATGTTGATATATTTATTACCCTAGTTAAAATAAAATAGAATAACAATGTGTAAAATTGAAAATATAGAGTTTTAATGGGAATATATTCTAGTATAAAATTTATTTAATTATGAGATTACAATTTTATATCATCACATGTAATACATTGGGGAATTTGTTAGGTTTTTATGTGGTGTTTTATTTTTAAATAAATTAATATTTTTAAGGTTTCAAAAGTTCCCCTCACATAAATTATAAAAGGGTACCTACTCCCTCATTTATCTACAACTTATTAAGCCTTAAATTTCATCCAAACTCATCCCTTTTCTCTTGTGAACTTCCCTAGTTAACTTCTAGAGGTGTTTTTATTCTCAAAAGTCCATTGCTAGTTCTATTAAGATGATCTGTAAGGAGAGCACACCAAAAAAGAGGTAATCTCCTTTACCGATTCATTCATACTTCTTTCTACATATTATTCTACTTCATGAGTTATTTCATTATAGAATAATAAATCTAGTATAACTTTTACCTTCTGTAATATAAAAATTTTCCATTTCTATTACTAGATTTTTGTTCATGTTTCCCACACTCAAAGCATCTTCTAGTTCCTTTGAAATATTCTCCTTGATACTTCTTGCCACATGATTTACAAGACAAAAATTAAACATTCTTTCCTAATTAATCACCATGAAACTCCATCTATATTTTATTAGTTGGGTCAGAAAACTACCCAAAATTTAGATTATTGATCTTATTTTGAGATTTCTGATTAGACATAATAACGATGTTTCCAACACCAATTTTATTTGGTTGCTCATGAATAATACCATTCAATTTTCCCTCATATTCTCCATTAACACGAACCCTCTTATTTCCTGCCATTTTCTAAAACCCATAAAGAATAGTACGAGCGGAAAAAATCATTCTAGGAAAAAAACATAATCAAGAAGGAGAATATTAAATCATTAGCATCATAGGTTTAATCCTAAGTTATTCATGATCATTACTATAATTATAGGACTGCAACATATAGTTAGACATAACCTTAGGGAAATCCCTAGGCATAACATAGAAATATATCTTAGGATCTCACTAAAGTTTTCACATCCTAGTTTCTAAAGGATTAGTAAGCCTTCACTCTGATACCAACTCTAACAACCCAATACTAACATACATATACATTACATTAAATTTTAGGATTAAATAATACAAGAAACAAAGATACACCCAAAGACCAAATTAGTTTAGAGTCTCTGGAAATATGGAACATAATATTCTAACATGGTAAAAGATCTTCAACATCTCCAAAAAATATCTTACACTTTTTTCCTAACGAAAACCATTGTTTATATCCTGGGGAAAAGAGAACATAAAAATGGTGAGATTAAATGATTAGTTTGGGTAAAAATTGAGATTTTAAAACAGACCATAAACATAAGAATGTAAAAAAATGATCATAAAGATTAAATATTAATATCACGAGTCATCAAATAAATTTTTTCAGTTTGTAATTCATATATTATAAAGAATCATTAACCTTGATCAAATATTATTGGCATAAAACATGGAATTATGGGAAAACAATAACCTCATAATATGATTTCTATAGGAGCCAAGGAATTTCATCCAAGACCATCATAGTGGATATAGTCTTTACTAAATCCACTTTACTTCACATTCTATACAAGTATAACTGAATAAGACTTACTTGTCGTTTCATCCCTATATTAAGAAATGATATTTATTTGTCATTCTAGTCATGTTTATCTCACGTGATATAAATCATTACCCAATTAATTAGAAGGACATATAGGTCTTACATATCTCATCATTAAATAATTCTTACTTGTTCCATAAAAATATAAATCATTAATCATATCCTAAACCATGAAATAAAATGGTTTTCTTAAACATAATTACATCATAACATAATCCATATAAAATAAATGCATTTCATACAAATAATTCCCTTATAAACACAATCAAATAAAAGTAATAATATGGATAAAAACATAACCCTATGCCATAATAACATAATCCATATAAATTTTAATTCTATTATTAATAGAATAAAATCATAGTAAAACATATCTATATTTAAAGAGTGTCATGTAAGATGGAAAATAATTTTGATCAAACACGTGAACTTAATTCTTGATGAAAATATCATTTCTTCTTCAAAAATGTTTTATTTTATAAAAATGACGTAAAATTTAAAAATAAAAAAATATAGTTTAAAAAAAATTGAAATCATGTTGAGGAAGGATAATGGAAATAATTTGTTAAAAAGACATAGAAATTAAATATTGTCTTATAAGTTAAAAAAATATTCTTCATGTAATCTTTTTAGAAAAGTCCAAAAACACCACGTATGGTAAATGAAAACAATATTACATCTATACCATGTATTAAAAGTCAATAAATAGAAAAAATGGCGTTAAACAAACATTTAATAATTTTAAACATTTTATGAAAACAATTTTAGGAGGCACGGACATGGACACTAAATATACCCCCCAGTAAATACATATGTATAAACAATCTCGAATAAAAATGAGAATGCAAAATTATAACATAATAATTTATAATAGGTCAAATTACATGACTCCTAAAATAATGAATATTATATGAATATTTAATTATCATTACCATAATAATATGATAAATAAAAACATTCATGTGAAATTTAATCATGACACTAAATAATTACATAGTGTATAAGGCATATATCCCAGAGAATTAAATTTGAAACAATATAATCACTTAAATAAGGCCTGATATGATTCTTGTGTATTATAACATCCTTTTTAATTGTTTACATAATATTATTAACTTATTCCAGAATCATGGTAATCATATATTGTCATATTCTCTTTTATTTGTGTGTATCAATTCATTATTACTCATTATTTGGGATTTAACTTCTTTTTGATCGTATGTATGTTATGTTGAATAAGTTTAAGATATCATTATTTGGTCATATTTATATAATTAAATAAGTATATTAACATAATAAATAGAATATTTATTCATTATTTTTATTTATATAATCATTCTTGAGTGGTTATCATGTAGAACGAATCACATTACATTGTAGAGATGGTATGTCGTACGTACGCACGAGCGATGATATCATTCCTATAATTGTTTGAATGGTATTGATTTGAATTGTGTACTTTATTTCAGAATAATAAAAAATTTATAATAGTAATATAATGTTATTACATCAATTTTTATACCCATTCATGTACGGTGGTTTTAATGAAATAGATTACACCACAACGTGGAGACAATAAGTTGTATGTACACACGCGTGGTGATTTGATCATTCTTCGATTGGATAGAAAGTTTAATATGGGTTTTTCAAATTTATAATAAAATATTAGTATATAAGTGGCACTATAGTTATTATTATATAATTAAAAACCTCATTAAGTAGAATTATATGTATAAAGATATACGAAACAATCAGTAGAGGAGATTACCCTTTCTTTAGGGTGCTCACTTTTGATCTCCTCTTAATGAAACTAGAGTTAGACTTTTGAGAATACCAGAACCAATAAAATATTACAAGGGATATTGATAAAAGTAATGGGAATGTTATAGAAGAACATTATGGCTTGATATGTTTTTTAGAAAGGAGGGAAAATACACCCTTTTATAATTGAGGTGAGGGAATTTTTGGAAACTCCATAAATAGTAATTTATAATAAAATCAAACCATACACAAAAACCTCAATAATATCCCAATTTATATGTTTAGATAATAAATGGTTGTAATATAATCAACTAATAGATTTTGGAGAAGTTATTTTGTCAATTTAAACCATATTATTTTAATTGACCCTTTATTATTCCATTTAATTTTAATTGTGAAAATAACATTCTAAATATTAAATGGTTATAAATTTTTATTTATATTGTTTTAATTGACCCTAAATTGATATTAAGAGGTATTTTATATCCTATAATCTTATCTTTTAAGTTCTTTTAAAAAAATTATTTTTAAATAATTTAATAAAATGTTATTTTCATAAAATCTCAAAAGTGTCAATTTTGAAATAATACATTCATTTGACTTTAAATAAAATCCATAAAAAAGATAAATTCAAAACAAAATATTTAATACACTACTAACATGTCATAGTTATCTATAAAATTAGTATTGAACATTAATTAGTTAATATGATAATTATTTTAATATTTTTAACACCATTTGTTTGATAATTCAGTTAATCAAATAATTTCAACATCACTATTGTGTCATCATTAATGGTAGTTATTTAATAATTAAAAATTTAAAGAAATATGATGTACATAATTATTTTATCTTTACTAATATTATATATAGTTGATATTATCACCTAGATTTCCATATAGTAACATTAATGTACTTATATAAAATTATATTGTGACATTTTTTCACATTCATTAGTTTTTATAATATTTATGCCATATTCATCAGTAAGTGGCCCTTATGTTATTCCATTTAAAAATAATAAATTATAATGGTTTAATTTAGTCATCCAATAGGGTTTTTATAGGTGTTAATGTAATTTTATAATATTATTTTTACTTTTAATTACCCGATCTACCTATAATGATGGTATTAAAAATAATTTCCAAAGTTACTATTCATAATGCTCAAAAATAAAATCCACCTATTAACCCAATTTGGAACTACTAATTATAAATCTGGAATCTATTTTTCAAATTTCAAAACACAAAATTTTAAATAATTAATTTAAAATAAATCCTGTTGTTGAAATGACTAAATGAGTTTTAAAAGTTAAATTATTAGAAAAGATTGAATTGTTTTCACATTTGAATTTAATGTAAAATTAAATCCAGTAACCAAAATTATCATAAATGGTAAAAATATATTCTATATATACTTTTAATCCATTAAATAATAAAATTTAACCATATACTAATTTCAATTAAAAAATTTATTTTCAATTAAAATTTATTGTATTTTTAATATTCATCCAAACATGAAAGTTATCAAAAAAACAGTAATCCGATGTAAATTTTTATATCCCACTTTAAAATAAAATATTTATTTTTTCATATAAAACTTATTAATGTGTCAAAATCTTAATTTAAAAGTGGTTCTACATTTAAATATGTAAAACTAAACTTTTTAAAAAAAGGATTTTATACATCAGACAGGGTTTTATTCATAACTTATGATAATTATAACCATTGGATAAATATATAAAAACATATATATATATATAAAACATATATGTCACATTAATTTCTGTATTAATTCACTTAAAAATACAAATATTTAACTAATTTTATATTCATCATAAATAATTGATAGCCAAAGAATTCTCAATGCATTTTTATAAGTTAGTTATAATTATTATCAATAACCAAACGACTAGTATATAACATTAATTTTATACTAAGGGCATATTTATATTCATTTAAACTCATGATTGCATTCAACACAAACTACTTAAGAATAATTATTATTTAAAGAAAATATTTCATAAAAAACAGCCGAGTGTTACATTCTACCCCCCTTCAATTGAATTCACCCTCGAAATTCGTCACCTAGAAACAAATATATGAGGATACATATCCCTCTTCATATTATTGAATAGTTAACATTGGGAATGAATCTCATCGTTTCATGGAGACAGTAATCCATACATACGCACGAGTAATGATATAACTCCCTTAATTGTTAAATATTATAGGATTGAATGGTATATGAATTGTACTAAATAATTATTATGCTATATTTGTTATTTAAATCTATTATACTCATTAATATTACAATTTAAATTATGTTTTGATGACTAATAAATTAACCCACATTGTGGTGATAGTAAGTCATATGTACGCACACATGGTGATATTATTATTTTTATGAAGGATAAAACGAGGTATAAGGATGTCCCATAATTATAATAACATCTCATCATTTAGAAGATACTATAGTTATTTACTTATTATATAAACAACAAAATAATATTAATTAGAAGAATAAAATAATTTTGAAAGAGGTGACCAAACAATTACCCCTTTTTCGAGTATCTCCTTTGGATTTGCACAAAAGGCCTCCCTAAGATGGCTTTCTACCCAAAGTGTGGCCACTAGTTATAAGGTATGGATTTTGAGAGATTATTTATGAAGATTTTTAATGAGACAAAGGGCATGAAAGATGTGAGTAAGTGGGTAGAGGTGGTGACATTTTATAAGAGGGAGGAGGGGCACTTTATGACATTTATGATATATTAATTTATTATAAATTTATTATTTGGTTTATAATGCTCCCAAACTCATGTATATCAAAGAAAAGTGGATTTTGGTTCTAAATAATCTCGTCCAATAATATTTAGGCATTTTTCTATTTTATTTTAAAAATTATAATTTTGACTTATCCATATTTAATTTGTTTTATAATAATTGTGGTAATAACCTTCTAAATATTAAATGGGTATAAATATTTACATATGTGTATTTAATTTCAAATAATTAGAAACATTATGTTATTTTTGACCATTTTATTTTCACATGGATATTTTTAAATATTTTTGTGACTTTTAAATAATTTAATAATATTTTTTAAAAAATATTAACAGTGTCAATTTGGACACTATTCATTTATTTAAATTTAAATAACATTTACACAGAAGCTAAATTTGAAACAAAATATTTAATACAATCATAACTTATCATTGTCACTAATAAAATTATTGTATCACATTAATTAGTTTATATGATATTTATTTTAATATTTTTAAAACTATTTATTTGATAATTCAATCAATATAATAATTTCTAAATCACTATTGTGTAATAATTAATGGCAATTATTCAATCTAGAAAATCATTAAATAAATTCCCATAATTTAAATAATTTAATTAGATTTATGCCGACTATTTATGTTCTATGTTTTATCATTTTATCTCAATATTTATATTATTAATTTTATAGGATACATGAGAGTGACATGTTGTCTCTTTCATTTGTTTTAATTATAATTATATTGATTTCAGGGATAAAAATAAATTAAATGAATCAATTACAACCATTAGCTGATATGGTTAGAATTTCATTCAGTCAATAGGATTTTGGATTGTTTAATAGTAATTTTATTATCTTTATTATATTGTTAGTTACCTTTATTTACCTGATTAATCATGAAGTGTGGTAAATAAATATTATCATTGTTACTTTTAATAATATTTCAAAAATTAAGGTAACGTATTAAAATTACTTAGACCCACTGATTCAAAATATTTAATATAATTTTCATAATTCAAAAAATAATAATTATAAGAAATTAATTTAAAATTAATTCCCATTATCAAAACCAAAAATCGAGTTTTTATGAAACAAAACTTAACATGAGATTTTCATGTGTTAATGTCCAATTTAAATATGAAATTAATTCCAATGACCAAAATTAGATTAAATGATAAAAACAAAATTCAATTACACATTAAAATATGTTATGTATATAATATAACTATAAAATAAATTGGATGAAAATACAGTTTTGAATTAAAATGCAGTATTTTTTCACTATTCATTAAAATATAAATTTTATTAGAAAAACACCAAAAATTATACCAAAAAAAATTATGATATCTTTATTCTAAATTAAATGATTATTTTTTCAAATATAATATATAAATGTTTTAAAACTATATTTAAAATTATACTTCCATCAAAAGGTAGAAAAACAACATTTTTTGAACAATACTTTTTATACTGAAAAATTTGAATTTTTTCTTTATCTTGTTCTAGAAAATATTTAAGTTGAATTTTAATGTTATATAAAATTAAATATGTGGTTAATAATATTCATAATTGTAGGTTAATATCCCATTAAATAATAACATTTTAATAATATATCGTTGTTTAATGAAACTCAGTATTGCGTACAACACAAGATAATAAGGAAGGATGTTCTTGTGTGTAATGTAAGCCATGTGAGTGATGAGTGTAGTGAAATATTCATTTAGACTTATGTATAATATAATCCTAACATAGTTTTTTTATACATTAAATAAAATATATACTAAGTGTTATGTGAAATAAATTACTATGGTATATTTATCATCAATATTCATGTTTCTTAATTATGTATTATTATTTTAATTCCTCAACAATTGTATAAATTTAAATTTACCCTTTGGTAAATTTTTATTAAATAGTATGAAATTAATCTTTTGTCATTATTTGATTTGAGGTTCTTTTTTATTTTTCTTGCAATATTATAAGGCAGATGTTTATTTATCGTATATGGCTTGAATAGATTTTTACGGTTTCATCAAAAAATATTTCCATGATGCTACCTTTTAGGATTTCAAGATTACTTCCAACAAAATTATTTTCATTTAAAATTACACAAGATTTTGAGAAAAGAAAAAAAAACATTTAAGAAGAAATGATATTTTCCGTAAAAATGATGTTCGAGTGTTTTATCAAAATTATTTTCCATCTAAGATGAATCTATATCAAAAGGTTTATATTTGTAACTTTTTAAATTGTGTTTGTGGTTAAATTATTATATTTATAGATTATTATATCATAAAATATAAAAAATTTATAAAAATTATTTTATGTTTAATAACAGATATTTCGTTAAATCAAACATTTTTTCCAAAAATGATATTAAAATTTCAAATATCATTTTGATATATATATATATATATTTAATTTTTACAAAATTAATCCCTCATTATTTTACACAAATTAATATAAAATTATAAATAAATATATTATTATATATATATATAATAACATATTAAACATAAAATTTGAAGACTTTATATTAATCCATTTAATATAATATTCACACTAGGTATGAGATTTCTGAGCTGTTACATTATCCCCCTTAAAGAACTACGCACTTGAAATTCGTGCGCTTGACATAAGAAAATTATGAATTTACATCTTCAGAATATAAAAATTTCTAAGAGGACATACCTAACTAATTAAAATTCTACCATGTTGATTTTTCCCACAAAGACAACATCTAATCTCTAAAATTTTCTAGAACGTTTATCTTATACCAATTATAATGCCCCAAGCCCGCTCTTTTAGACATTGTGCTTAAAAATACAATGTAATTTTTTTCTTTAATTAAAATGAACAATTACACAATAGATTACACAAATAAGGACCATTTACCTGTCTAGGTTTAGGAGGATTTGACAACACCATACATTTATCAAAGTTAAAACAAAATAAAAAACTTGTCTACTATGCTTCCACGTGTGCTAACTTCGAAGGAAATGATATCCAATTTGATGATTTAATATTATTTTGAAAAAAAAAATAAAACAAAGGGTGATAATGCAATTTCATAGTAAAGAATATTGAAATTGATTATATACTTTTTAGAAAATATTTTATTTAAATAACTTTTAAAAATTCCATAGCAGATAAAATAAAAAGAATTTCCCAAAAAACCCATTGAAAAACAAAATTGAAATTTCTTATTTTTAAAATAATATATAACTTATGAAATCAATTATGTGTCAAAATTTATTTAAAATTAATCCTACGATTTTTGTTAGAAATCACTAAGCATGATTTTGAAAACAAAACACTATGGGTTGTGGAAACTTGAAATGTTGAAGGCTCTCTTAGGCCTAACAACTTGTTGAGGGATTGGGTTAACTCCCCAATTCCCTACCATATTTACAAATTTCAATCACCTCTTTTTATAAACACATTTAAGGTTTCTTTGTATATATATTCCTTCACTAGAAAATTTAATATTGAAAACATGTAACTAAATTAAAATAATCATTCACATTTATATTAATATATATAAATATGTATATATACAAATATATGATCCTGCAATTTATTTCACATCCCAGTTTGGTTCTAACCAAAACTCTTACTATAGAGTCGTTGTATAAACATTCAAATACCATTTTTTTGTGAAATACATGTTTACTTATTTTTATGACTTCAGCTATTTTGAAAACCCAATACTGAATTAAAATTACAATGATATTCTTATTTTATTGATTTATGCATGAAAAAATGTATGCATAAAATAATATCAGTTGAAAATATATAAATTTTTTCATCTAAAAAATATTAACATGAAATATATAATTATGTGTCACACATAATATTATAAATGCAGCACTTAATGTATACATTCATCAATTTCATTATATATATATGTATATAAATTTTGAATATATTATCTTTAAGTATATATATATATACACATAATTAAAAGTCATTCTTGAATGTTGAATAAATCATTTTTTCTTTTTATGTGTTTGAATAATATGTACCACATCCATGATTTAATCAAAATGTGAAAAACGTCACATTAATATATGTAATTGTATATGAAGAATAAACCTAAAAATTAAACATAAAACTAATTAGTTATTTAAATAACACACCAATTTAATTTGTAAATTATAATTATTGAATTGGATTCCATATAAGTATAAAACACAGAATCAAAATATTTAGAAAATCATGAAGCAAAAATCATGATGTTTAGAAATATTACTCATATATATATATTGATAAATATAATGGTTTAAAATTTATTTGAAACCAAATAAATATCCTTACCATAGACAGAATTTAAATAATATTTCGATAAATATAATTCCTCACATAAACATAAATTGTATAATAAATTTAGAAAAATAAATTTAATTTAGATAAACATAAATTATTTAAATATCATGATTTTGAAACAAGATAAAAATTATAAAATATAAATAATCTACTACAACAAACCATGTATAAATATGATTTTGATAAAAAAATTAAATATGATAGATTTAATTGATGAAATCCATTACCTCCACTCAATCATTAACATGCCATTTGATAGAGGTAAGCAAGGAATTAGTAGAATATTTGTTTCTATATTATCTTTCTCACAGAGATTAGAAAATTGTGGCACTCAGAGATGGAGTGTAATATCTCATAAAATATGCCCTCTAATGATGATATTGAAATATATATTAATATACTCCGAAAATGGTAGTGTATAAATTTAAAAAAGAGATTTGGTTTATATAATTTAAAAGGATGGTGTGATTGATCACCAAATTTTGAAACAAATAAATAATCTTTTATAAATTATATTCCATCATTTTGTTAGATTTATATATTTTTATATTATTTTTATGTATTCAAATCAGAATGAATAATACAAAATATAGAAATGGATTTACATGGGAATATAATTCTTTCACAGCACAACAGACTTCTACCGACACAAATCAGGCCAAAACCAAATCATTAAGAAAGGATGTGGATATCACAATCGGATTAAATCATAATAAAATCGATGGATTAGAAACAAGAAAACTGATACCAAATTAATTCATACTAACATTGAGTTTAAAAAATACAAAAAATCAGTAGGATCAACACAAGGTGATGATATAGACATGATAAGGCACAATTTAGCTGATTTTAGAAGATTGAATTAAAAAATATTAATTAACTTAACCCTACATATAGATTTTTGAATCTGAGAATAGGATGAAGCTAAGGATGGGATCTCCATTTTTCTTGATCCTCATTCATAGGATATCAGAACCCTACCACGAATCGAAACCCTCGTTGGTTCTAGTTCTAGTCCTCGTTGTTCGATCTCTTAACCACATTCTTTTTCTTCAACTGAGTATCAAACCATGTCATTGAGCTTGAATCGGTGCTCAAAGCCTCCAACATGGATTATATTCTCTTCCACTAGGCTCATATCAATTCTCACACTACCTCTACCTGTGAGGATAGAGACGATCTGAGCCATACTCAAATTGACAGGTATCCCTCACCGTCTTAATCATCAGCTCAACCAAATCCCAATCCTGATTTTTTAATTATTTCTATTTCATTCTTTTCTTTAACCTATTATCATTATTATTTATTTTCTATGACTTTATATTAGAACAAAAATAATTTGTCATATAAAAGATGTATTTTTTTAAAATGTAATTTTGTTTCATTTTAATGGTTTTCCAATTTGAAAACTATTATTAAAACTTTAATATATTATATTTGACCTGAAAAAATATTATTTGTAAGTGTTATTTAAAATTTTAACTTTGGTTAAATTTTTGTATATTTTTGATTAAATTCATATCTTGATGAATATTGAAAATTTTTGCATTTTAATCAAAAACTGCATTTTCATATAAGTTATTTATATAGATAGATTATCCTTTTAATTGTCATTAAAGTGTAATTGAATTATGTTATTATTATTTAATCCAAGTTTTATCTTTTAATTTAATTTCAAATTTAAATTTGAATAATCACATGAACATCATTTCATAAGTTTTTTCTTTTTCAAAACCCTCCTTTTGGTTATGAAAATGGGAATTAATTTTAAATTAATTTAATTAAATTCATTGTTTTGGATTATGATAAATGGATTAAATATTTTTAATCTGGGGGTACAAATTATATTAATAGGTTTCTCGTATGTTTTTTTGGATATTTGGAATAGTTACCATGGTAATTTGTATATACCATAGTTAATGGTAAATCCGGTAAATTAGGGTAACTAATAATATAATAAAGATAATAAAATTACTATAACAACTGAAAAAAATACTATTGAATGTATTAATGTATATCCATGTCCCTTGAGGGCCTGAATTGATTCATTTAATGTACTTTTGTACATGAAAGTGATATAATTATAATTAAATCAAAAGAAGGTGACAACATGTCACTCTCGTATATCTTATACGAAAAAAAGATATAATATAGTGATAAACAAGATAAAAAATTGAAAAATGAATATTATATTGAAATATAATGAAATTATATAAATAATTTTAATTTATTTATAATTTTTAGAGATTAAATAATTACCATTAATGACGACACAATAGTGATGTAGAAATTATTTTTTGACAGAAATATCAAATAAATTGTTTTAAAAATATGAACATAAATATACTATGAACTAGTTAATATAATCCACGGATTTTATATACGAATATGAAATTTTTTATGTTTATTAAATATTTTGGTTATAATTTTTATTCTATGTGGATTTTATGTAAAGTCAAATAATTGAACAGTGTCAAAAATTGGCACTATTGATATATCTTTTAAAATAACATATTATTAAATTTTTACATTTCACAAAAATATGTAAAAATTATAATGTGAAAATAATATGGCCTAAAAGTTCATAAATTATCAAAATATATATAATTGACAACATATAAGTAAATATTTATAACCATTTTATATTAACAATAATATTATAATAAATAATATTAAATAGACTATATAATGATAAATTAGAACTATTCGGTTTAAAATAAATTCAAAACATGTATAAATTTTATTGTATGAGTTTAGTTTTACCCATACACATATTATTCTCTAAATAAATGAGTTTGGAAAAATTATAAACTGAAAATCAATTTATTATAAAACAGTATTTCAAGACCTTCCAAAAGTGCCCCTCCTCCCTCTTATAAAAGGCCACAACCTAAACGCACTTACTCAAACCTTTCATGCCATTTGACTCATCCAAAATCTTCTAAAATAGTCTCCCATAGTACCTAAATTAACACTAGAGGATATCCAGTGGGCATAAATCCATCATAGGGATACTTTTTCTGAAAATCCGAAAGAGATACTCGAAAAATAGGTAATTGTTGTATCACTTATTTCAAAATTATTTTCTTCTTCTACATCCTTTCCTTATGTTGTTTCCATAATAAATTAATAAATATAGTATTATCTATATTTTGAGATGTTATTACCATTATGGTACAACCTTATACCTCCTTTTATCCATCATAAAAATAACAATATAACCATGTGTGAGTAAATATAGATTACCGTTTCCACATCATGGTGTAATTTATTATTCCACAATACATAGTTTGGATGTGTATAATGATGAGTATAATGGATTATAATACTGAATATAACATTATAATTATATTATATAGTTAATATATCATCCAATTCAATTCAATTTAACCATTAAGTGAATGATATAGTCGCTTGTGCATACGTATGACCTACCGTCTCAACGACATGATGAGATTCATTAAACTTGTTAACAATTAAAGAATGATTATAGAGTATATATAATAAATAATAATGAAATATATGAAATAATAATTCTACATTATTTATGTATATATATATATGTAATTTACTTTCTTCCATTTAATTCATTAAAGAAACATAAACAACATTCATGCGTAGGTATGACATATCGTCTCCATGATTGGATTATTTAATTTTATTTATATATCTGTTATATATTTATATACATAATATTTATGATATATAATCCATGATTTACATTATAGAAGTATAAAAATCACAATAAATGGAATAAGATCAAGAATAAGAAGTCAAAACACATACAAAAAATAAAACGATTATCACCCAAAGCGTTGTTTTAACATGGAATAGATAAATAAACAGTTATTATAATGTTATAAGTTAATCATATATGATAACGTAAATGTTATTATGTTTCTATTTAAAGTTAATAATACATTTAGACCCACTATAATGAAGTTTGAGACAAAAATGGTAGAAATTGGACCTAAGGTACATGATAATTTTTCAATCACATTTTTATTCGATATTCTTTATACATAAGTATATACTAGTCGTATATATATCATCCATGTCCATGTATTTTAAAAAAATTCAAAAAATTATTATTATTCTTCCATGTGTATTTAAAGTCATTTTTACCCATTTTTTAGTTTTACTACATTGTGTCGAAGGAATATTTCTTTTTTTACCATTAAAGGTACATTTTTAATGATTTTTGGCAAAAGCATATGGAATTTTTTTAAATAATATAGAATGAATGTTTTTTTATGGTTTCATGATGCCATATTTCCATGAAGCATCCTCTAACTATTTCATTACTATTTTAAACTAAATTATTTTCATTTAAAATTAAATTTCATTTTTAGAACAACAATTGGATTATGTTATAATAAAAACTAATGGAATATTTCACTAAACGCAACACTAAATCGGCTTGCAGTAGACTTAGGAGAGACATTTATCGATAACTTGTGTTGTACACAATACCGAGTTTCAATAAATAATGATATATTATTGAAATATGATTATTTAATTGATAAAAACCAGCCATTATGAATAATAGTAACAAAATTTTGAATTTTATATGACATTAACATTCATCATATGTATTTTCTAGAACTCAATAAAAGAATAATTTAATTTTTTTTGATAAAAGATATTCTGTTAAAAAAATATTGTTTTTCCATCTTTTGATGGAACAATAAATTTAAATCTAAATTTTAAAACTTTTATATATCATTTATGAAAAAATAATTCCTTTCAGTTCAATAGGGACATCAGTATTTACTTTGGTGTAATTTTTGGTATTTTTTTAATAAAATTCACATGATAATGAATTCTGAATTATATTTCTTTTTAATTCAAAACCACATTTTATCTAATTTATTTATATAGAATGAATATATTTTAATTTTTTTTAAAGAATAACTGGATTAAATTTTTATCATCCAATATAATTGAGGTCATTGGATGTAATTTCAAATTTAAACTGGACATAAATCTATATCAATATCTTGATAGTTTTTACTTCTTAAAAACACCTTTTTTGGTTTTGAGAAATGAAATTAATTTTAAATTAATTAATTCAACATATTTGTTTTTAATTTTGAAAAATGGATTCCATATTTTTAATCAATGGGTCAAAATTATGTTAATATGTTACTTCTATTTTATTATATTATGAATAGTAACAACCAAAATATTTATTTACTATAGTAAATGGTCAATTGGGTAAATTAGGGTAAAAAACAATATGACAATGATAATAAAATTACCCTAAAACCTTCCAAAATCATGTTGGATTAATTAAATTAGACCAATAACACATATGGGTTAGAATTGATTCATTTAATGGACTTTTTTTAATGAATGGGATGTAATTATAATTAAAACAAAAGAAAGTGACAACATACCACTCTCTTATATCTTATAAGTATAATAATTTTAATATAGTGACAAACATTATAAAACATAGATAAAAAATATTCTACAGAAATATAATGAAATTATCTACATCTTTTAAATTTATTAAAAAATTTAAATACTAATTAAGAGTGTATTAAATATTTTTGTTTGAATATATCTTTTGTGAGGATTTTATTTAAATTCAAATAAATCAATAGTTTTAAAATTGAATGTATTGATATTTTTATAAAAATAACATATTATTAAATATTTTTAAAATCATAAAAATATCTAAAAATTTAAAAAATAAAAATATATGGTCCAAAATATCATTATGTATCAAATTATGGACATTTTAAAACACATAAGTAATTTTTTATAACCATTTAATTTATTGAATATTATTACTACATAAAAAATTAAATAGATTAAATAACGATAAATCAAAACGATAAGGTATAAAATAAAAACTAAACATGTCTAAATTCTGTTGGTAGAAATTATTTCGACCCATACTTATCTTATATTTGACATGAATGATGTTGGGATCATTAAAAACATAAAATGAATTTATAATAAATTAATATTTCAAGACATTTCAAAAGTGCCCCTCCCCTCTCTTATAAAAAGTAACCCCTAATTATCTTCTAATCACACATAAAAAGCCTTTAGATCGGCCAAAACCTACCCAAATATACTACCAAAGTTTCTAAATTCATTATAGATTCTACTATTTTTGAATAAATTCATATTATGAAGTCTTTTTGTTCATACCAAAAGGAGATACCTGAAAAAGAATTAACTGTTTTATCACCTCTATCAAAATACATTTCTTCTTCTACTTTATATTCTTATGTTGTTCCTATACTACAGTAATATATACTATATCTTATACATTCATAGAGTTTATTATAATTATGGGAAAACCTTATACCTCCTTTCATCTATCTTATAAATAACAATATCACCATATGTGTGCACATACGACTTACCCTCTCCATGTCGTGGTGTAATTTGTTATTCTCAACAATACATAATTTGGATGAGTATATAGATAATAATAATGTATGTAAATAATGAATATGCCAAGATATTATTTCATTAAAATTAAAATTCCATCCAATTCCTTACCATTTAACCATTAAGGGAATGATATAGTCGCTCAAGCATACATACAAATTATAGTATCCCCGATGCGATGAGATTCATTCTCCACATTAACCATTCAAGAATGATGAAAAGGTATATAAAATAAATAAGATTAAAATATATGACATAATTGTTCTACTTTATTTAGGTAATTATATATATCATTTACTTTCTTCCATTGAATTGAATAAGGAAACGTAAACAACATTCATGCATACGTACAATCTACCATCTCCACGAATGGTGTATTAAATTTCATTTATCTATCGTTTATATTTATTTCTATACTGAATATTTATGTTATATAAATCATGTTTTACATTATTGAAGTAATTAAATCATGATATATGTAAAAAATATTAATAATTACAGGCAAAAAAATTTATAATAAATAAAACTATTACTACACAAAATGATTCATTAAGATTGAATTGATAAATAAATGGGTAATATAAAATCATAAGTGATTCGTATATGATATCATAAATAGTATTGTGGTTCTGTTTCAAGTTACTAATATATTTAAATCTATTATACATGACTTTTAGACACATACAAGAGAAATCTGTCCTCAGTAATTTTTCAATGTCATTTTTATCAAAGATTTTTGTACGTAAGTATTTTCTAATGATATATTTATCATCTATATCAATGCTTTCTAAAAATTATTTCATATAATTTTTACTATTTATCTATATATTTTTAATGTCATTTTTACCAATTTTTGACTTTTACTACATGGTAGCGAATAAATAATTCTTTTTTTAACCATAGTAGGTACTTTTTGACATTTCAGACAAAAGTATGAGGAGAATGTTTTTTAACATATATGTCATGAATAAATATTTTACCATTTCATGATACCTTATTTACATGAATAATTATCTATAATATTTCAGGTTAATTTTCAACTAAATTATTTTCTTTTAAAAATGTACAGAATTTAAAGAAAACAAAACATGTTTGAAGAGGAAAGGATATTTCCCTCATGAAATAAGAACAAATGTTATATCAAAATTATTTTACATCCATGATGAATCTTTTAAATATTGTTATGTTTATATACATTTTATCACTATTATTTTTTTGTGTTAATGATGGAATGATATTTTCTATGGATTATGTTATGAGGGAATGAGGTTTAAAAACCCATTTTATTCTTGTAGTTAGGATATGATGAATTATTTATGTTTTTTATGTAACATGTAAATCTGATTTCATTATGAGATGTGATATACCAATATCTCCCTCCACTACATTATGTAAACATTTATATCTCATGATATAGAAATGATTGGAAAGGAAAGTAAATATAGTTTAGTAATATAGGGTTGGAACAAAAAGTAAATCATGTTCAGTAATACACGTATAGACCAGTATGTAAACCAAGCATAATAAAGGATTTTGTCCACTATGATGGTATTAACAGCAATTCATTGGCTACTATAAAAATCATATTATTTTATAATTTATTTTAAATAATTCCATTTTTTATGGAAATGTGATTTTATCATGGTTAATGTTACTTTATTAACTATTCCTTAAATACTAACAAGATTTATTTCAATACCCTATATTTGGATATTTAATCTTTATGTTCATGTTTTTACATTTTTATATTTATGGTTTGGTCTATATTAACAATGTTTAACCTGACTAAGTAGTGATATCACCTTTTTATGTTTTCATTTCCCTTGGATATAAAGAATGTTTTTTGGTAGGAAAACTATATGGGAATATCATTATGTGATATGTTGAAGATATTTCACCAAGTTATAAGATTATGTTCCCAGTTTACAAAGACCCTAAACTAATACGTTATTTGGGAGTGTTTTTTGTAATGTATTAATTATTCCACGAAAAAAATATAATGTTAATGTACATCAAGCTTGGGTCATTACAACTGTAAAGACCCATGTTTTATATACATTGAAATTACATTTCTTTTGTAGGGGATTTAATACATTATAAAAATAGACACTCAGATACCATATTAGTTTAGTGTCTTCGGAAAAATCATAACAAATGCTTTGAGTTTGGTGAAATATCTTCAAAATCTCCCATAAATATCTTCTCCATTAGATTACCTACCTAAAAACAATTTTTATATATTGGAGAAAATAATACATGAAAAGGGTGAGCTTAAATGCTCATTAAGGGTAAACATTGAGAACATAAAATAGACCATAGACAATAGAATGTAAAATTGTGAACATAAAGTTCAAATATCAATATCTTGGGTCTTGATATAAATGTCTTAATTCCATAAAGAATTGACCAAAAATGAAAAAAACCCATGATAACATTGAATTCACATAAAACATGGAATTATGGAAAAACATAAGCAAATAATATGATTTCCATAGTATCCAAGTCATTCTTTCCTAGAAAAACTTTTTGGAAAATGGTCCATTACTAAATCTGGTTTACCTGTCATTCCAGCCATGTATTACTGTACCAAATTTACATAACGTTCTAGCCCTGTATTACTGAAATGTATTTACTTATTGTTTTATTCATGCCTATCTCATGAGATATAAATCATTAGGCAATGAATGGGAATGAGATATTGTTCCCACCCATGTAATAATGAAATAATTCTTATATATTCCACTAAAACATAAACCATTCATTATAACATAACCCAATAAATAAAATCGGTTTCTTAAATAAAATTCCATCATAACTTAATACATATAAAATATTATTCCATCATTAACACAATCAAATCATTTTAGTAATAGATATAAAAAAATAACCCTATTTAAAAAGATTCATCTTATATAGAAAATAATTTAGATAAAACACATGAACATAATTCATGAGGAAAATATCCTTCGTAAAAAAAAATTCTTGTCTCAAAATGCTATGAAATTTTAATTGAAAAAAATTAAATTATAAATAAAAATTAAATAGAAAAGAGGAAGATTCATGGAAGTAAGGCCTAATTAAATCATAAATAATACATGCATGTCGTATAAGTTAAAAATATATTCTCCACACATGTTTATGGGTAAAGTCCAATATACCTCACATGGTAAACAAAAGAAATATTCCTTCCATACAATGTAGTAAAATAAAAAATTGGTAAAAATGAATATAAACATACCTAGAAGAATAGAAAACATATTATAATTTTTTTTTAAGAAAACATGGAAATTGATGTATAATATTTCCCTAGTAAATACTTAAGTAAAAATAATATTAGATAAAAATGAGATTGAAAAATTATCCCTTACCTTTGATCTAATATCATCCATGTGTCTAAAACTCCTCCATATCATGATTAAACATATTATTAACTTCTAAAATAACTATAATAATATTTATGATAATAATTATGTTTCGATTATTTCTTTATATTACCTATTTATTTATCAATTCCATGTTAAAGCAACATTTTTTATAACAATCATTTTACTTATCATACGTGTTTTGATTTGTTATTATTGATATTATTAAATATATCATGATTTAGTTACATACAAAATGTTAAACATGATTTATATACCATATATATCATATATATTTAGTATATAAATATATATAATAGATAGATACCTGAAATAGAATACAATGTTCATGGAGATGGTAGGTCGTACGCACGCATGAACAATATTTCTATTTTCTTATTAAATTCAATGGAAGAAATAAAATTACACATATATATAAAATATTACTATTATTTCATATATTTAATTATTATTTATTATATATACTTTATAATAATTTTTGAATGGTTAACGTGGAAAATGAATCACATCTTGTCGTGGAAATGGTAGGTCGTACGTACGCACGAGTGACAATATCATTCACTTAATGGTTAGATAGTATATAACTGGATGCTATATTAATTATACTGAATAATTATCATGATATATTAATTATTTACATCCATTATACTGATCATTATACCCATTAAAATTAAGTACTGTTGAATAACCACGACGTTGATATAGTAAGTCGTGCGTACACAAACATAGTGATATTGTTATTCATTATATTGATAAAAGGATGTATAAGGTTCGACCATAATTATAATAATATTTCATAATGTAGAAGATACTAGATTTATTACTTTAGTATGGATAAAATAATAATAGAAATTATAAGAAGAAAATAAATTTGAAAGAGGTGATAAAACAAATACCTCGTTGTCAAGTATCTCCATTCGTTTTACACAAAAGGCCTCCCTTGGATGGATTTCTTCTAGAAGTGTGGCCTCTAGATGTAAGGAAGAGATGTTGGGATATTATTTTTTCAGATTTTGGGCAATAAAAAGGTATTTAATGGTGTGAGTGTGTGGGTAGAGGTGGTGTCCTTTTATAAGATGGAGTAGGGGGCACATTAGGAATGTGTTGGAATATTAATTTATTATAAATTTATTTTCAGTTTATATTGTTACCAAACTTATTTATTTCTCAGATAAAAATATTATGGGTCAAAATAATCTAATCCAATAAAATTTTGATATTTTTTGTTATTATTTTAAACATTTTCATTTTGATTTATCCATATTTAATCTATTAAATTTTATATGTGAAAATAATATTCTAAATAATAAATGGCTTATAGTATTTACTTATGTGTTATAAAATTTACATAATTGGATACTTTATGAAATTTTAGACCATATAAGTTTCACATTTTAATTTTTAATTTTTTTGTTATTTTTTTTAAAATTTAATATTATTTTATTTCTATAAAATATCAATAGTGTCAATTTAAACACTATTCATTTATTTTAATTTAAATAAAACCCACATAAATGATAAATTAAATCCAAAATATTTAATAAACTCATAACATGTCATAGTCACCCAGATAATTCATGGATCACATTAATCAGTACATATGATATTTATTTTATTATTTTTAATTCCATTTATTTGATATTTCTATTAATAAAATAATATCTACATCACTATCTATGTCATAAATAATGGTAATTATTTAATCTATAAATATTATAACTAAATTAAAATTATATAGATAATTTAATTAAATTTCTATAAACTATTTATTTTAGATAATTTATGAAGTTTATAACAATATAAGATTTCTATACTTATATAATATATGTGGGTGATATGTTGTCAAAATCATTTTTTTAATTATAATTACATCACATTCATGGAAAAAAGTCAATTAAATTATTCAATTCTTACGGTTATGTGATATATGTCAAATTTAATTCTTCCATTATGATTTTGTTAGATTCTATGGTAATTTTATTATCTTTCTCATATTTCTTGTTACCAAAATTTACTTAATTTACCTTTACATGTAGTTAAAAAAATATAGATACTATTAATAATATTAAAAAATAAAGGAAAACTATTATAATATTTTACACCCACTGATTATAAATTTGGAATCCATTTTTCAAAATTAATAACACATAAGTTTCATTACTTAATTTAAAACGAATTTATGTTATCAAAAGATTATTCCTTATCACTATCCATCAGAACATGATGGTTAGATTTCTCTTCCAAATCAATGTTTTCACTTCCTATATATGTTCTCTTATGTGGAAACCTAGTGATGCATTAATTTTGGTAACTGTTATGTTACTAACTTTCCTTTTTACAATGTAGTTGGGGTTTGGAATAGTGGTAAGCACCGCTTAATTCTACATGAAAATGGGGGTTTAAAACACATTGGGTTTAAGGTACTGCAACAATAATGTAGTGTACTATAGCCGCGGTGACACTGTAACAAAGGTGGGAACTGTATCAGCGGCATGGCATTATAGTGGTGGCAAGGTACTGTGCGGTATGGTAGAAGCATGGGTAATGTAGTAGTACAATTCACAGAATGGGCCATGGGCCAAAAAAATGGGCCTACGGGCCATGTAATGGAAAAAATTCCCACTGGGCCTTCGGGATATATAATGGGTATACCTCTACCTAGTTAAAGAGGTCGTTTCATTTCTTTAATAATAAATGAGGCTTTGGCCCCAACCTTTGAAAAAATATTTCTGTAGTAAACCATTTATAACACCGAAAAATTTGGAGGGATGAATTATTTTTAAGGGGGTTTGAATGTAACACCTTGATATTTTATGATATAGATTATTTTTAATTTCATTTATGTCTACTGTTTTACTCTACACCATGATTATATTACTTTATACACAACATCGTATTATCTAGCTATATATGCAACACAATTCTTGGCTTGAATTACATAACAGAGCAAACTTCCCCTATTTCTTATGTTATACGCAATACTGGGTTTCACTAAACGATGAAATATTATTAAAATATTATTATTTAATGGGATATAAACTAGCCATTAGGAATTTTATTAACCAATTTTTTATTTTTATATAACATTTGTTTTTATATTATTTATTTTATAAAACATTATATAAGAACAAATTTAATTTTTTAAGATAAAATAAGTACTTTTATAACAAATTCAGTTTTGCTGCTTTCTAATGGAGCACCCCTTTCAAATATATTTTTTAACACATTGATATATTCTATTTGAGAAAATAAAATTTTCATTTTGAAGCAGGACATAAAAATTTACATTGGTTTAATTTTTGGTTTTTTTTATAAAATTCACATTTTAATGAATAGTAAAAAAAATAATGCATATAAATTCAAAACTACATATTCATCTAATTTAATTATATAGTTATATTATATCTTTAATTTGTTTTAAAGTTTAAATGGACTATTTTTTTAATCCTTTAATCCAATTATGGTTCTTATAAGTAATTTCTAATTTAAATTGTAAAAAACACATGACAATTTTTAGATAGTTTTTACTCTTAACAACCCACTATCTTATTTTGACAATAGGGAATAAATTTAAATTTATTTACAAAAATTATGGGTATTTAATTAAGAAAAATGGACTTAATATTTTTAATTATAATGATTAAATTATGTAAATACTCCCTTTAATTTTTTCATAATAGTAATAGTAGCTACAACATTTTTTATTTTCCACAGTTAAATGTAAATTGGTTAATTTAGGTTATCAATCAATATGGAAAAGTTAATAAAATTACCAATGATTCTTCGAAAATACTATTGGATGAATAAGATTATACCCTTAAAATATTTGGTTTGAATCTTAGTTTTTAAATGGCCACATGACAGTGAAAATGATAGATATTAATAAAACCAATGAATGTGACAAAATCTCAGACTCACATTCCATATAAGTATAATAATTTTAATACAGGGATAAACAAGTGATTTCTTTCTACATAAATATTACATGGATGTATATAATAATTAAATACATCATGGTAATTTATTTTTAAATTTTAAAAAATAAATATTTTCTTTAATTTCTTATACATTGATCAGGTAAAAATTAATTAATTGATGTGAAATCAATTAAACAATTTATATTAAAATCCTAATAACATAAAAAAGTCCCAAACACCCGACCAAATCATATTTTTTGAGTATATCTCTGTCAGGACCTCACTTCAACAAAAGGAGGGAAGAGAAATTAGATTTACAGACACTTCCTTCATTAAGTTGAAGGAGAGATAATGACGCCTGAGACCTGCCTTTAATAGGTCCCAGAGTGGCAACTAGCACCAAGGGTATAGAATCTCACACAAAGTGGAAGGCATTAAATTTTTTTATAGGAACGAGAGATAAGATAACTACCCCAACAATACAAAAGATGAAATTAAAGGTAAAACCAAAAGTAACCCATTCCCATATTCATGTTCAAACAGTAAATAATACAATCCTCAAAAACTCCAAAGGTAAAGTACTAAGAAAAGGGAAATGACAACAGAAACTGCCCCTAGGTCTGATCTAGTACGGTCCAGCCCTATCTCTGATGTCCTCCTGGAAACCTGAAAGCAGTTTTATAAATGTCGGGTGAGTATACAAGTATACTCAGTAGGGTAACCAAAGAATCTCGTACATAATTGAGGAGACATTCTAATGCCCTATGGGAAAAGAGATAACCAAACACCCCATAAGGAAAAGTTATTCACTCAAATATCACCAAGGCACGCCCCTTAAATAATGAAAGTCAAGTAACATATAATAATAGCACATCGATATTTAGGTACCCTGCACTGCTTTCCCACTGGTTATTGAAGACATCCTATGCATTGAACCAATCCCGCCATTCTCACCACAGTCCCACTGCCACACCCGACCGCACACACCTGGGCCACAACCACACATCCCACCCACAAACACCTGGGCCACAACTGCTATCACACCTATAGACACCTGGGCCACAAAAACCCATGTAACCATGCCTGAAAACACCTAGGCCAGAACAACCACTGCCACTCCCAAATACACCTGGGCCAGAAAGCTACTGTCATGCCCGAAGACACCTGCGCCTCATCCCGAAGATACTTGGGAAACAACCTATTCGTAAACACCTGGTCCAACCACCACAACTACCCTACCTGAAGATTCATGGACTAATAATGGACTTCAGGCCATCATAGTCTACCCAAAGAGTCTTGGGATATTCGGGAAGGGGAGCAGAAAAGGAGTTAATAACCAACCACTAATAGGAGTGTAGGGGAAAAACCCTCCCCCATGAAATGGGAGTGTTCGGCACTTACGTGGTCAACTTGGGTGGGGCGCGAATAAGAAACAAAAAAACTATAGATATATGTATAGGTAACAAAGACTCATCCCATCTTAGGGGTTCCAAAACATAAACACAAACATCCTCATTACTAATTATTCATGAAGGAACATTACGACACTCATGGCCAAGCCACAACTCATTCCAAAAACCAATTCCCATTTAAACTATTCTTGTTTTCATGTTCAAGTAACCCCGTTTAGGTGAATTATACACTACTTGGAAACTAATAGGTATAACCACAATCTAGAAAAGGGAAGAAACAACCAAACAACAATTTAAGCATTCACACCTGGTTCTCTTGCATGTCACAATAATAAAGGGATAAGTGGGATCTCTCGAATTACTGGAACCAAAGAAAACCTCGAGACATATCCCCATGCCCCCAAAATCCAGGAGCCAATGGTCTCTCAACAATAGAGGATTCCACCTCAATTCGTGATATAACCAGAGTAACCACACAGCCTCAAATTCACATCCAGCGAAAGTACAACAATAGGGGATCCCAGCCCCACCCGTATCACCCCTGAAATCGGCTTGTGCGAGAAACAACCAAACCTCTATCACCAACCCAAGGTAGGACCATACAAGTATTTTCAGATTTAAAATATTTGAAAAACTCCATGGCTCAATTACACTGTGCTTTAACCGGGGTTATCATAGAAAAGGATTGGTGTCGGTGCTTTAAATATATTTAACCGAGTATAAGTAATTAACCAATTCTACGTTATGGTTATTTAAACATCTAGGAGCACCAGGGTTCATTAGTGCATAGAGAAATACCACCAACATCCATGATTTTCAGTGAGCATAGTCCCATACAATTCACAATACATAATAACATAAAGACTACAACAACACATCGATAACACCCCCCCTTTTCATTCTTAAAAGGTCTGTTCATTATCTTCGTTATGTTAGGATTCATCAATTTCCGCAGAGGCAAAAGCATGACCACCTCGCATGATACACAAAATGGAGAGACCTAGGATAGAATACCTAATTTTTTGATCAATGATTGAAGTTTTTATCCATGTTCCAAAATAGGGGAAGCGCAACTCGCAAGGCTCTCGCACAGGTGCACCACTTGGCTCGGGAAAAAAGGACTTCAAACACACAAGAAAAAGGAGGAGACTAGCAAAGATGGAGAAGAAGAATTTCTATCATGATAAATAGATGAGATAAGGAATTTTAATTCCTTGGAAGTCAGATCGTGGTTCTACCACATGGTTGGGTGGTTACACATGACTGAATTAATTGTTATTTAATAGGGAGGTTTCTCGGGATTTTTAGATATTAATTAGGGGTTAATAACGCCTTGAAATTCCTTAAAAGGTCAAAAAGGCCTAAATGAGGTGTCACAAGAAAACTTATAGAAGGAAAACCTAACAAGGCTTGATAACACCGATCGGTCGATCGCGCCGATGGGCCCCACCGATCGATCACGCCTATTGGTCCCACCGATAGGTCGCGCCGATCGGTCGCACCGATTGGTCGCGCCAATCGGTCACACTGATTGTTCGCACCGATCGGTTGCGCCGATCAGTCGTGCAAATAGGTCGTGCGGATCGGTCACACTGATCATGGTATGGCCACTTAGGATCCTAAAATTTGGAAAAGGGATGGATCTTGAGGGTCTGGTCCATTGCATTAGATACATCTCAAACATTTCTCACCCTCGGGAATCTAGAACCAGACCCGAAGGAAAGAGGGGGGGGGGGTCCGAACGACCACCCAAGAAGATACCTCTCTGGAGTGAACCTCTCTGACACAGGAACACCTTATCTTCTGAAAAATCACAGACGTACTATGGCTCCATTCCCTGTAAAACCACGCAAAAAAAAGACTAAACCGTTAGGTCATGTGGGAGAGGGGTTTCCTTTCCTCCGTGTTAAGATATTATCTTCTTTGGGTGGCACTGACTCGCCTACATGGGTTTAGGCACATCCACTTTAATGCGTCCTATCTAGGAATCAGGTCCTACTCTCCCCATCCTTTACGACACTTCACAATCATTCACAGAAAAAGGAAACATCACATCCCATAGTCAACAAGGTAAATCAATACATAGCAAACAAGTGCTGAAAAAACAGGATAAAACTGAAAACAACTCTTGGTATTGGGCACACATCTACACTTCCCTCTCCTAGGTAATTTCCTCTAGCCCACCATACCTCCATTACACGTGAACCAATGGGATGGTTCATCCACGAAGCACCTTCTCTTAATGACCCTCAATCATCACTGGTCGTTCCGCGAAGGTTACAACATCTTCTATGTCTATCTCTCCCTAGTCGAGGACGTGTGAATCAACATGCAGATACCGACGATGCTGGGAAACATGGATGACATCGTGAACCCTTTGTAGCTGTGGTGGCAATGTTAGCTGATAAGCCACCTCGCCAACCCGGTGCAACACCTTGAAGGGTCTGAAGAACCGGGGAGAGAGCTTACTTCCCATACCAAACCTCCGCTATCCATTTTGAAGGGAGACCACAAAGAACATGTGGTCCCCGACATCGAACTCCAAGGGCCTTCTCCTATCATCCACATATGACTTATTCCGGTCCTAGGCTACCTTCATCCTCTCTCGTTTAAGTTGCACCTTCTCTATTGTTCTCTGTACCACCTCCGTGCTAAGAACACCTGCCTCCCCGACTTTTGTCCAACACACAGGTGAGCGACACAGCCTCCCGTACAAAGCTTCGAACGGAGCCATTCCAATGGTAGAGTGGTAGAAATTGTTGTAGGCGATCTATACCAGAGGAAAGTGTCACACCCTGGATCCCTTGAAGTCAAGAATACACGCTCATAGCATATATTCAATGGTATGGATGGTGCGCTCTCTCTACCCATCTCTCTGGGGGTGGAATGCAGTGTTAAGGAACATTTGGGTGCCAAAAGCATACTGCAAACCCCTCCAGACTCATGAGGTAAATCGTGAATCCCTATCTGAGACTATGGACCTTGGAACCCCATGCAACCACACCACCTCGTGCACATACCTCCGTGCTAGATCATCCACAGCACTTGACTCCTTGATTTCCAGAATGTGAGCTGATTTCGTCAACCAGTCCACTACTACCCAGATGGCGTCACACCCTCCTTGAACCATGGGTAGCCCCGTGACGAAATACATTGAGATGTCATCCCACTTCCACTTGGGGACATCTAAAAGTTACAACAAACCATCTGGAACACGGTTTTCATCCTTCACCTACAAACACAATAGGAACTTGTCCACAAACTCTACAACCGCCCACTTTGCCCCGGGCCACCAAAACTGTCTCCTCAGACCCTGGAACATCTTGGAAACTCCTAGGTGCACAACCAGGGGTGAGCTGTGGAACTCACCAAGGACTCTATCATGCATCGCCTCTAAAACGAACAAATTCTCTCGAAATAACATCTGATTTTGACCATCTTCTACCCACCCTTATGAAGCACTGCCTTAGCTAACTCGGTCACACATCACTTCACTCTCTAGCTCTCCACACTGAGACTCATCCACTTGAAGTAATAGAGAAATATGTACTGTCATATGATATAGGGAACCCTTACCACCATCCATCTTCACATCGAGGTGCAGGGCAGCCAACTTCTCCATCACCCTCAAAGTGTCTGCCGACTCTCGGACCGCATCCCTCTGTGACTTCCTGCTCAAGGCATCAGCCACCACATTTCCTTTCCCTAAGGTGTAGGAAATCTCGATATCGTAGTCATGAAGAAACTCCATCCTCCTTCACTGTCATAAGTTAAGGCCCCGCTGGGAGAAGACATACATCAAGCTCTTGTGGTCAGTGAAGACCGTGAAGCGCTCTCCAAAGAGGTAGTGCCGCCACAACTTTAGTGCAAACACAACCTCCCCAAGATCCAGATCATGGGTGGCATAGTTACGCTCATGGGGATGTAACTGCATAGTCCCATAAGAGATCACCCCTTACTGTGGCATCAACACACATCAAAGGCCCTGCCCTAAAGCATCACAGATCACCGCATATGCTACCCCTTCTTCTAGTAACCTCAGCACTAGTGCACTAACAAACTTTTCCTTTAGATAGCTGAAGGCTGCCTCGCATTGCTCATCCCACACGAAAGCTCGATCCTTCTTCGTCAAGGCTGTAAAAGGTGCTACAACTCAGGATAAGTTGGGTACAAACCTTCGATAGTAACCTACCAGCCCGAGGATACTACGGTCTTCTACCACTTCCTTGGGTGCGACCCAAGAAACAACCGCCTCATCCTTCGATGGGTCTACCACTACTACCATTTCAGACACTACGTGCCCAAGGAAGTGCACTTATCACGTCCAAAACATGGACTTTGAAAACTTCCCAAAGAGTTGGTGCTATTAGAGGACCTACAAAACTGTCTTTAGGTGATCAGCGTGATCCTCCTCTGATCATGAATAGATCAGGATGTCATCAATGAACACTACTAAGAACCGATCCAGATACTCCCAGAAGATGTAGTTCTTAAGACCCATGAATACAGATAGAGCATTTGTAATGCTGAATGACATGACCACAAACTCTAAGTGCCCATATCTGCACATGAGAGCCATCTTCGGGATGTCACCCTCTTTCACCCTCAACTGGTGATATCCAGACCACAGGTCAATCATGGAGAACCATCCTGCCCCTTCAGCTGGTCGAGAAGATCATCTATCCTCAGAAGAGGGCAGCGAATCATGACCATTACCCAATTCAGCCTCCTGTAGTCTACGAACAGCCTCAGACCACCATCTTCCTTCTTTGCGAACAGTGTTGGAGCACCCCACGGTGATGCACTTGGTCAAATATAACCCCTATTCATCAAATCGTCAATCTAAATCCACAACTCCAATAACTCCAAAGGATCCATTCGGTAGGAACCATCGAAATCGTATGAGCACCAGGCTACAAGTCTATCCAAAAATCGAAATCATGTCAATGGGGTAGAGTCGTCACCTCCTCAGGGAAGATGTCCATAAACTCATTGTCGATCCCTGGTACCTCCACCATCTCCGCATCCACTGACTCCACTGATAGCTCAGCTAATAATGAGAGGAGGGGTACCTCTCGCTTGATTCCCTTATAGCCACCCTGCTCATCGGTGAATGTAACACATCGACCAACTAAGTGTAAAAACTTAACCTTTCTTCAGAAGCAGTCGATGACGACACATATAGAGAATAGCCAGTCAATGCCTAGGATGACATCGTATGGCCGTATCTGCAATAGTAGGAGGTCCCTGACTGATTGATGTGGCCCTATCGTCAGTCTGCATCCTCAACAAACATATATCAAGTCGGTCTGACCTCTAAATTGTGTTCTTAGAACCAGGGGAACTGGATGTATATCATCATCTCATCCCAAAGCACAAGCCAGACTGGGTGTAACAAAAGAGTGTGAAGCTCTTTTATCGAACAAGAAGTAAGTAAGGGTACTGAACAAACTGATCGTACCTCAAACATCCTCCGATCCTGCTGGAATGGATGCCTCTGTGGCATGCAACTGCCTACGCCCAGCTCCTCTGCCTCTAAGTTATTGGCCACCTCCCCAACCACACCCTGGTCGAGGACCATGAGAAGCACCCTGGGGGTGGCCTCCTCCTACAACGTCTACCCTCAGAGGAGCGGGAGCTCATTGTCCCTATTGTTGCTGCTGAAAGATCTTAGTTGGAAGCTGCTACTGCTGCTGAGGTGGGTTCTAGGCCTACCCACTACCACCTTACTACACTATATCCAGGCACTAGTTTTGAAGGTGCCCATGGCTCCCGCAGATGAAGTATATCAGCCCTAGGCTCGAAGAGAAATGGCGGGGGATAGGGGATCAGAACTAGAACTGCTGAGGCATGCTCCCTGTTGGTCGGAACATAGAGGGACATGATGCTGGAGGGCTAGTGCTGATGACCTTTCCCTTTGACGTACCTAGCTTAATATCCTCTCGTGATACACCTCCCATCATGTTCATCCTCTCCAACACTTCAGCCTTCTTCTGCACCTCTATGTATGTCAATAAGGTGAAGGGGGTAACACTGTACTGGAGGGAAGGTCGGAGAGCCTCCTCTAAATGACTCTCCCGAGGCTCCTCATCCAGAAAGTGGTCCAGAGTAAAGTAGAGGAGAACCATGAACATGACCCCCAACTCTCTCACGGAAATAACCCATGCTGGAAGGAGATTGGCTCCTTCCCCTTCCCAGATTTCATCGTAGAAGAGAGTAATTCCGCCCAAAAATCCTTCTCAAAATCAGCCCATGTCACCTCAGCCTCCCTCTTCTCTCCCAGATAGAGCATCCACCACTGATGTGCCTCTCCCCACATCTGGCTCACAGCCAGGGGAATCCAGTACTCTGCCGGAGTTCGGATCAAGACGAAAGCAATCACTAGTGCCTCTAGCCTGCTCTCTGTCTCTATGTCTGAGGTTCTTACCTCATACTTCCCGAGGGTCTTCACCTGGAAAGCTTGAAGCATATTTTTCCACTGATCATCCTCCTCCTCTAGGTCAGCCCTCCGTCGGTCAGCCGAGTCATCCTTTTGGTCCTCGATCGCCTGCACTACCTGTGGTCGACTCCCAGATGCCATAGATATAAGTAAACACGGAATGCCTATGCCCAGGTAGTGTAGAATATTGTTCTTACATATTATTTGACTTCTTTATTTATTTTTTGAATCCTAAAAACACCCAGAAACATGAGAACACAAGTCATTATGATGCATGTACCTTTCCTAGGGTCTCTACCCTGCAATCAGTGTAGCCTCACTTGGTCATTCGGTAGGTCTAGAGTCCTTGCATCGGATCACGGGGGTCCTAAAATACCGTGTCCTAGCTGGTCTTACTGGCCTATTTCACGCACCAAGATCACCCAACACTATTTCCCTACCATCCCATGCAATCCTCACTATTCCTAAATCCAGACTCCATCCTATCTCTCGACCTCCACCCTCTGATACCATTCTGTCATGACCCACCATCACCAAAAGGAGGTAAGGGACACCAGATTGCCAGACCATTCCATCTTTAAGTTGAATGAGAGATAATAACCCCTGAGACCTGCCTTCAATAGGTCCTGAAGTGGTGACTAGCACTAGGGTATATAATCTCACACGAAGTGGAAGGCATTACACTTTTTATTTTTATAGGAACGAGACATATGATAGAAACCCCAACAATACCAAAGATGAAAGTATTGGAAAATCCAAAAGTAATCCATTCCCATATGCATGTTCAACATTAAATAATACAAGACTCAAAAACTCCAAAGTCAAAGTACCAAGAAAAGGGAAACCACAACGACAACTCCCCCGAGGTCCGAGATAGTACGGTCCCACCCGATCCCTGAAGTCCTCCTGAAAACATGAAAGCAGTTTTATATCCGTAGGGTGAGAAAATAAGTATACTCAATAGGGTAACTAATGACTATCATGCAAAAGTGAGGAGACATTCTAATGACCTGTGGGAAAATAGATAACCAACCTCCCAACAAGGAAAAGCTATCCACCCAAACCTCAACAAGGCATTATACCCAAATAACGTTAGTCAAGTAACATATACTAATTGCACATCGATATTTGGGTACCCCGTGATGCTTTGCCACTAGTTATTGAAGACATCCTACACATCGAACCAATCCCACCATTCTCACCGCAGTCCCACTGCCACACCCACCCACACACACCTGGCCCACAACCACACATCTCGCCCGCAATCACCTGGGCTACAACCGCTATCCCGCATGCAGAAACCTGGGCCACAAAATCCCCACATAACTATGCTCGCAAACACAAAGTCCAGAACAACCACTACCACTCCCAAAGACACCTGGTCCCGAAAGCTACCGTCATGCCCGAAGACACCTAGTCCACATCCAGAAGATATTCGGAAAACAACCTTCCCATAAAAACCTGGTCCAACCACCACAACTACCCCACCCGATGATTCTTGGGCTAATAATTGAGTTCAGGCCATCACATCATGCCCGAAGAGTCTTGGTCTATTCGGGAAAGGGAGCAGAAAATGAGCTAAAAACCAGCCACTCATAGGAGTGTTGGAAAAAACACCCTCCCCCATGAAATGGGAGTGTTCGGCACTTAAGTGCTCAACCTGGGTGGGGTGTGGATAAGAAACATAAAAACTATGGATATATGTATAGGTAAAAAACACTAATCCCTACCCAAGGGTTCAAAAACCTAAGCACAAACATCCTCATTACTAATTATTCATGAAAGAACAGTACGACACTCACGGCCAAGCCACAACTCATTCCCAAAACCTATTCCTATTTAAACTGTTCTGATTTTCATGTTCAAGTAACCCCGTTTAGGTGAATTATACACTACCGGGAAACTAACAGGCATAACCACAAGACAAAAAGGAAAGAAAATCCAAACAACAATTTAAGTATTCACACCTAGTTCTCTTGTAAGTCACAACAAAAAAGGGATGAGTGAGATCCCTTGAAGTACTGGAACCAAAGAAAACCTCAAGACACAGCCCCATATCCACATTATCTAGGAGCCAACGGTCTCTCAAAAACTATGGATTCCACCCCAATCCCTGATATAAGCAGAGTAACAACACATCCCCAAATTCACAACCAGTGAAAGTACAACAATAGGGGATCCCATCCCCTCCGGTATCACCCTAGCAATCGGCCCATGAAAGAAACAACCAAACTGCTATCACCAACACAAGGTGGGACCAAGAAGGTATTTTCCAATTTAAAAGATTTAACACACTCCATGATTTCAATTCCACTATGATTTATCCGGGATTATCATAGAAATGGGATGATCATGGAGCTTTCAATTTATTTAACCGAGTATACGTAATTATCCAATTCTATGTTACGGTTAATTAAATATCTAGGAGCACCGAGGATCATTAGTGCACAGATCAAGGCCATCAATGACCATGATTTTCAATGAGCATAGGCCCGTGTAATTCACAACACATAACAACATAAAGTGTATAGCAGAACATCGATCACCCCCCCTTTTCATTATTTAATGGTCCGTTCATTAACTTCGTTATGTTCAGTTTCATCAATTTCCACAGAGGCAAAAGCATGCCCACACAACATGACAGAGAGAAAGGAAAGAAGAAGGAGAAAATCCTTACCTGGTTGATTAAAGATTAAACTTTTTCTCCATGTGCCAAAACAGGGGAAGCGCGACTCACAGGGCTCCCACACAGCTGCACCACTTGCCTCGGGAAATAAAGGACTTCGAACACACAAGAAAAAGGAGGAGACTAGCCAAGAGGGAGAAGAATAATTTTTAGGGTGATAAATAGATGAGATAAGGACTTTGAATGACTTGGAAGTTAGATCATGGTTCTACCACGTGGTTGGGTAGTTACACACGACTAAATTAATTGTTATTTAATAGCGAAGTTTATTAGGATTTTTAGATATTAATTATGGGTTAAAAACGATATTGAAATGCCTTAAAAAGTCAAAAAGGCCTAAAAGAGGCGTTACTGGAAAAAATATAGAAGTAAAACCTGATAAGGCTAGATAACACTGATCGGTCGCACCGATCATTCAGTCCTGCTGATCAGCCCCACCGATCGATCACGCTGATCGGTCGCACCGAATGAGGGGCAACCCCTTAGGATCCTATAATTTGCAATGGGATGGATAATGAGGGTCTCAGCCATTAAAATCATGACCATAATCATCTAAGGGTCACGATAAACTCTTTGGAGCATTTTATAATATAATATTACATTAATATTATTTTATTTAATTTAATGTTAAAACTGTCTCATTTACACTTAATTAAGTACAACTTTTTTATTGTTTGATTTTATAGACGATAAATTCTAGTAAATATATTATAACTAATTATATTGATTATATATTCATGATATTACTTTATTTTATTTTTTTTACTTTTTATCAAAAAATACATACATTAAATAATTAAACAAATCATTGTAGTAATTATTTTATTAATAAAGTTATCAAATTAATGTTAATAAAAATAATAAAAAATATATATTGTAGAATAATTAATATGTCCAATTAATTTTCTAGATAAAAATGACCTTATAGTAACATAATTAAATATTTTTTTTTCTAATGAACCTTGTTATCATTATAATTTAAAAAAACAATAAATTGAATAGTGTCAAAATTGACACTATTAATTGTTTATCAAAATAGTTATTATTAATTTATTTAAAAATTATAAAACGTTTTTAAATATATATAATAAATTATATATCGTCATAAATGTTCAGAAGTATTTATTTATGATGTAATTTATAGGAAATGTATAAATATTATATCCATTTAATATTGAAATAATTGTTACCCTAGTCAAAATGAAATAGAATAACCATGTGTTAAATTGAAACGATAAGGTTTGAGTATACACAGAAAGTTTTCTAAAATATTTTTTTGATGAGATTAAAACCCTATATAATCCCATATTCCAAATTGGTATATTTGTGAGGTTTTTAAATTAGTTTTTTTATTATAAATAAATATTTTTGAGGTTTCCAAAAATACCCCTCACCTCAATTATAAAAGGGAACCTCCTTCCACATTTATCCACAACTCATTAATTTTTAAATTTCATACATACTAATCCCATTTATCTTCTCAAAATTCTTATTTAAATTATAGAGGCCTTGGGCTTCCAAGAAGTCAAACTCTTGTTCTACTAATAGAAGATCTAAATAGAGCACATCAAATAAGAGGTAATATTTTATGTCGATTCTTTCATATTTCATTCTACTTATACATCTAATTCAAGATTTGTATTATTTTAGAATAATAACTCTAGTATCACATTTATAATGATATTTTGTTATAATTATGAAACAATCACATTCAACTTTCTATCCATTATAATAAAGATGAAATCACCACGTGTGTGTACGTACGTCTTACAGTCTCCATGTCATGGTGTTAACTGTTTTTTCACGACCACCATACATGGATGGGTATAAAAATGTATTCAATTTCTATAAACTATTATTATAAAATTATATTTCTTCTGAAATATATTACACCATTCAAATCAATACCATTCAGAAATTATGGGAAGGGTATTTTCACTCGTGCGTACGTACAGACTACCATCTCCACGAAGCGATGTGATTCGTTCAATATGATAACCACTAAATAATTATTATATAAATGTACATAATGAATAAATATTTTATTCATTATCAACATATAAATTTTTTATAATAGAAATTTGACCTAAGAAGGAGAACTAGAACTTATTCTACAAAAAATGCATATGACCATAAAGTAGTTAAAACCCGAATAACGAGTATTAATGACTTGTCACAAATAAATGAAAGGTAAAATGATAGCTTATAATATGCATGATTCCGGAATAATTTAATAACATTATCTAAATCATTATATAGGAGTTTTGGACACATATAAATTTTATCCGACACAAGGTAAGGGAAAAATATTCCAATCTCATTTGTATATGAGATTGTTTATATGTAATTATTTATTGGGGGTATATTTATCATCTATGTCCATGTTTAAAATAAATATTATCATAAATTTTGAACTATTATTCTATAAATGTTTAATTTAATTTTTACCCATTTTAACCTTTACTACATGTTTTTTTATGGAATCATACTTTTGTTTACCATGTAAGGCACTTTTTGACTTTTGTGGAAAAAAATATGAGAGGAATGTTTTAAAAACTTATACGGCATGAATGGATTTTTATGGATTCATTACACCATATTTATATGAACCTTTCTCTAAAATATTTCATGTTTATTTTCATATATAATATTTTATTTTAAAATTTCATGACATTTTGAAAAAATAAAACATTTTTATGAATAAAGTATATTTTCCACAAGAATTTTGTTCATGTGTTTTATCAAAATTATTTTCCATCTAAGATGACGCTCTTAAATTGGGTTAATTTTCTATCATTATTATTACTATGATTTGATTTTTATGATGATTGAATCAAATTATATATGGATTATGATATGATGTAATGATTTTTAAGAAGCCAATTTTATTTTTTCGGTTATTCTTTGATGAATGATTTTTGTTTTTGTGTCACATGTTTGAATGATTTCACTATAAGATGGGTGGAACATATATCTCCCTCCAATGCATTGGGTAAGGATTTATATTTCAAGAGATATACATTACTAGAGCATCCAGTAAATTTGGATTAGATATACAGGGCATTAATGGGAAGTAAATCTAGTTTAGTAATACATGGTTGGAACGACATGTAAAACTGATTCATTAATGGGCATTGTCCACTATAATGGTCTTGGGTGAAATTCCTTGGCTACTATGGAAATCATATTATGATATTATTTCTTTTCCACAAGTACATGTTTTATAAAAATTATATTTTATCATGAATAATGTCTCTTTATGATATATGCCTTATAAACTGCCATGAATTATTTCATGAAACATTATTTGGATATTTAAACTTTATGTTCATGTTTTTACAGTTTTATATTTGGGGTTGGTTTTATGTTCTCAATGATTACCCTTAATTATCATTTGAGATCACCCTTTTTATGTTTTATTTTCCTCGAATATAAATAAAGGTCTTAGGTAGGAATAAAGAAGTGGAATATCTTTATGGGAGATGTTTATGATCTTTCGTCATGTAAGAATATTATGATCCAAGTATGTAAAGACACTAAACTAATATGATATTCATAAAAACATGTTTTTTGGGTTTTTGACAACATGAATTAATTTTTATTTAATTTAGTTATTTGTTTTGAATTATGAAAAATAGATTACATATTTGGAATCATTAGGTCAAATTTATTTAATAGGTTTAATTCTATTGGATATTACAATTAGTAACTGTAGTACTTTTTATTTACCACATCGAAAGGTAAATTGTGTAAATCAGTGTAACAAATGATATGATAAATTCAATAAAATTATCCAAAATCCTTTTAAAATACCATTGGATGATGAAAATTCTATCCTTAGCATAATTAGATTGAAACATAGTCATTTAATGGAAACATAACAATTAAAATTACATAGATATTAATAAAACCAATGAAAGTAACAAAATTTCAAACTCACGTTTCATATAAATATAATAATATTTATATATAGATAACCAGGAGATATCATTGAAATAAATAGTCCACGGAAAGATAAATAAATTAAATACATCATGGTAATTTATTTTTAATTTTTATGAATCAAATATATACCTTAATGTTTTATATATGGATGATGTAGAAATTATTTAATTGATGAAAGATCGATAATATAATTTTTATTAAAATTATAATAACCTTTAATGGTCCAAGACACCATACCAATTTTATTCAGTCAAGCATACATCCAGAATAAGCATCCAATTATATAGTTATGGATAATTTAGATCCATATGGAATATATTAAGCCAATTATATTATTTTATTTAAATTAATGATAAAATTATCACATTCATACTTTAATAATTATAAAATTTTAATGTTTCCTTTTCATGAAGATAAATTCGACTACATATATTCATATGAAATATATTAAATTTATGATCATTATAGTGTTTTATTTCAAAATTTTAATCTATAAAAATGTATATTTAATAATTACACAATATTGATGTAGTAATTATTTTAATAATGGAGATATCAAATATATGTTATTAAAAAATTAAAATAAATATAATTTTGGATGATTAATTTTTTTAATGAATATTAAAGAAGAAATTGACTTAGTATGAATATAATAAAATATTTTTTTAGTTTGAATGTTTATATTGATATTTATAAAAATTCATTAAATGAATAGTGTCTAAATTGACCTAATTGATATTTTCACAAAATAATGTATTATAAAATTATTTAAAACTCATAAAACAATTTTAAAAATATAAAAATATTAAGATATAGTCTAAAATTTTCTGAATTATTAATTTAGGTTATAATTGAAATCATGTAATTAAATATTGCACGTTTTTAACATTGACACATTTTTTATCTTAATTATAATTAAATAGAATAACTAATAATCAATTAAAATGATATTGTTGATATTGACTTATAAACCTGTATTAATTTTATTGGATGATGATATTTCCAAATTATAATATTTTATCTTCAAATATATATAATTTTTGATGTATTTCTATTGATTTTAAAATTATTATAAATTCTTATTATTGAGATTTCAAAAATTGCCTTTCACCTAAATTATAAAATGGCACCTTCTCCCTCCTTTGTCCACAACTCATTAAGCCTTAATTTTTTTTCATAACCTACCAATTTCTTTTCTCAACATTCGTAGTTACAATCTAGGGGTTTGGGTATTCTCAAAATACCAACCCTAGTTCCATTGAGAGTAGATCAAAAGAGAGCACACCAAAGAAGAGGTAATCTCTTATACCGATTCTTCCATATTTTTTCGACTTATACTTTTAATTCATGAGTTTTTTCACTATATAATAATAAATATAGTATCAATTATATATGAATATGTTATTTTAATTAGAAAAAACCCATATTCAACTTCCTATCCATCATATGAAAGACTAAATCACCACGTGTGCATATGTATGACTTACCGTCTCCACGTTGTGGTGTAATATGTTTTTCACCCCCACCTTACTTGTATGGGTATAAAAATGGATGTAATAAATATATACAATTATTATAAAATAATATGTATTTTTAAATATAGTACACCATTCAAATAAATATCATTTAACATTTATAGTAATGAGATCATTACTCGTGCGTACGTACGACCTACTGTCTCCACGATACGATGTGACTCATTCTACATGATAAGAACTCAAAATTGAATATATAAATGTTCCTAATTTATAAATATTTTATTTATTAGGTTAATATAATTTTATAATTATAAATTTATTAACTAATAAATATAACCCAAATTTATTCGACAAAACATCCATGCGATCATAATGCAGTTACAACCCAAATAACGATTAACAATGAATTGTTACAAAAAAAAGGAAAATATGACCATATATGATGATAATAATTATGGAATTATTTTATATAATTATATAAATTATTATATAGGGGGTTAGAACCTAGAGGAAGCATATCGGACCTAAGGTAAGGGATAATCTTTTCTCACTTTTTTTCTGTGGGATATATGCCTTATACACTATCTAATTCATTTATGTATTGTTTATATTTCCAATTAATGTATTTATTTTTCTTATTATGAAGGTTATGATATTTACATATTTATATTATTTTATTTATTTTCTAATTCATGTGATCTGACTGATTACAAATTGGTAAGGGATAACTTTTCAAATCTCATTTTTATCCAAGATTTTTTATTCGTAAATATTTACTCGGGTATATTTATCACCCACGTCTATATTTCCTAAATATCTATTTAAAAAATATTATTTATATTCTTATAAAACATTTTATTTTCAATTTTACACATTAGTGAATTTTCAATAAATGTCATGAATAGAATCTTTTGTCTTTTCAGAATGAGGTACTTCTTGTCTTTTCTAGAGAAATTATGAGAAGAATTTTTTTAACATATATGGCATGAAAAGATTTTTACATATTCTTATCATCTTATTTACATGATACTTCCTCTAAATTATCTCAATTTTATTTTAAAATTAATTATATTCATTTACTTTTGCATGGTCTTTTGAGAAAATAATTTTTTTTTGAATAAGGACATATATTTTCCTTAAAAACTAAGTTCAACTGTTTTATAAAAATTATTCTCCATCTAGGATTATGCTCTTTAAATAGGGTTATGTTTTTATCCCTATTATTAATATTTTTTATTGTTAAGTGATGTAATAATAAGTCATTCCATCTTGTGTTGTACCCTAATCCAATATTATTTAGTGCTATAGCCAACACCATATTAGCTTGTAGAATACAATACACTATTTTCGGCTTGTGTTACACATATTTTCACATTCTTTTGATAGAATTAATTTAATGAAACATTAAGTATATATTTTGTTCAATTTATAAAATAACTATGCTTGGATTATGTTATACTCAAATTAAAATGAATATTTCACTACCCACAACACTTACTTGTCTTGTGTTACACGTTGGAAAAAAATTCCCTGATAACTTACATTGTATGCAATACAATGTTTCACAAAACAATGATATATTTTTAAATTATTATTATCTAATGTGATATAATCTAGCCATTGTGAATATTATTAAATACGTTTTTAATTTTATATAACATAAAAAATTATATAATTTATTTTCTAGACATGATATTATAACGAATTCAATTTTAAGATTAATGAAATATTTTTCAAAAAAATGTTGTTTTTCCACTTTTTGATAGTGCACTAATTTTAATATAGTTTTTAACAGATTAATATATTATATTTGAAAAAATAAACATTATATTTTAGATTGGGACGTCAATATTTTTTTTTGATTTATTGGTATTTTTCTGATAAAATCGATATTTAAATGAACAGTGAAAATATTATATTTTAATTCAAACCTTCTTTTTCTTCTAATTTATTTATATAGTTAGGGAATATTTTTGATTTTTTTAATGTTTAATTGGATTATTATATTATCATTTAATCCAAAGTTGGATATTTGTTTTAATTTCACATTTAAATTTGATATAAGAACATATTAATCTTTTGATAGTTTTTACTTCCTAAAAACTGCAGTTTGGTTTTGACAATGAGAGTTAATTTTAAATTAATTTTTATTCCAATTATATTTTTTGAATTATGGAAAATGGATCCTATATTTTGAGTTGGTTGGTCCAAATTTTGTTAATAGGTTACTTTTTTTTCATTGGATATTACGAATAGTAAGTACGATAATTTTTCTTTACCACAATTAAAGGTAAATTAGGTAAATTAGGGTAACTACCAATACGATAAAGATAATAAAATTACCCTAAATACATAAAAATTATTATTGGATGAATTTAATTCGAACAATATCACAAAAGGGTCTAAATAGATTCATTTAAATGACTTTTCTCATGAGAGTGATCTTATTATAATTAAAACAACAGAAGGTGACGACAAGTCACTCTTATATATATTATAAGCAGAACAATTTTAATGTAGTGATAAACTTGATAAAACATAGAAAATTAATTATATCCATTAATTTAATGAAATTATATACATTTTGTGAATTTACTTCAAATATTTAGAGAATAAATAATTAAAACTAATGAAGACACAATAATGATGTAGAAATTATTTTATTAATGAAAATATCAAATAAATGGTATTAAAAAATTAAAATAAATATCATATGACTTAATTAATGTGATAGAAATATTTTATATTTGACTATAAAATGTTAGTATTGTAAGTATTTTTTTTGAATTTATATTCTCTTTGGATTTTATTTATATTAAAATATTTGAATAGGGTCAAAATTCACACTATTGATTTTTTATAAAAATAACATATTTTATATTATTTAAAAATCACAAAAATATTTAAAAATAATAGAGTTAATATTATAAGGTATAAAATTTCATAAATAATTCAATTATGGACTTATTGAAACACATAATTGAATATTTATAACTATTTAATATATAGAATACTATTAACATAATAAAAATTAAATAGATTAAATATGTACAAATTGAAATGATAAGTTTTAAAATAAAGAAAAACATTTCTATATTTTATTTGTTGATGAGATTAAAACCCTATCTCTTATTTCTAAATTGGGAAATATTTAAGGTTTTTATATGGGGTTAGATTTTATTACAATTTAATATTTTTGGCTTCCCAAAGTGGCCCTCACCACAATTATAAAAATAAATTTCCTACCTCAAATCTTCAATTCATTTTGATCCTTCATGATCAACCATACCGGGACCATTTCCATTATATACTTTTTTTATAAAAATTACAAAGGCCTTTGGATTCTTCAAAGACTAACTCTAGTGTTCTAAGAAAATATTTTGAGGAGGCACGTCCAAGAAGAGATAATATAATTTACCGATTATTTCATATTTCATTCCTCTTCTAATTACACCTCATGAGGGTTTTCATTATAATGTTATAAAACAAGTAAGAATTATATAATTAGAGGTTATTATGATTATGAAACAACCATATTCCACATAATACCCACCCTATGTAGAATAAAATTTCCACACGTGTGTGCATACGACTTACCATCTCCATGCCGTGGTGTAATCTTTTTTTCACCATCTCCTTACATGGTTGGGAATAATGATGGGAGTTACAACTATATAATATTATTATAACATGATTATAATTATGAAATTTCATAAAACATCTACTTAAAAACCATTAAATAACTACTCTAATGATATCATCGCTCATGCATACGTATGACCTACTGTCTCCAGGAAACGATGTGATTCATTCTACATGATCTTTTTTAAATATTGATTATATAAATATAAATAATTAATTAATATGGTATAAATTATGTTAATATAATTTTATAATGATATATATATCACCTTAGAAGTATAACTAGATCTTATTCGGCAAAACTTGTATAAGAACATAGAGCAGTAAACACCTGGATAACAAGAAATAATGAAATGTTATAAAAAAATGACGATAATATGATCGTATATGATTACAAAAAAATTATGATTTTTTAAGAAGAAAATAACATTATTTAAATCATTTTACATGAGTTTTGAATACATATGAAGCATATCAGACCTATAGTAAGGGATTATTTTTACTCACTTTTATTTATTTGGGACATATGTCTTATACATCATCTAATTATTTTGTGTTGTGTTTATGTTACACATGAATTCTATTTTTATTATTATGAAGGTTATTATATTTACATGTAAAAAAATATTATTTATTTTATGAGGCATACGATTCAAAAAATTATAAATTATTATGCGATAATTTCAAAATCTCATTTTTTATCCAAGATTGATTATACTTTAGTATTTAATGAGGTATATTTATTATCAACATCCATGTTTAATAATTATATAATGTTATTATATTCTTCTATAATTTGTTAAAGATAACTTAACGCATTGGTAAATGTTTATTAAACGGTATGAAAGGAATAATTAGGCTTATATTTTTATAATGTATTAATTATTATAAAAAAGAAATGTAATTTCCATGTACGTCAAGACCATATTAGTTTAGTGTATTTGGGATATTGGAACATACTATTATAACATGGTGAATGATCTTCAATATCTTCCATAAAGATCTTATCCTATTGTTTTCCTTCCTAAAACATTTCATTATATCCTGGGGAAAATCATTCAAAGGGTGTTCTCAAATGATAAGTAAGGGTAAACCTTGAGAACATAAAACAAACCAAAAATATAAAAATATAAAAACATGAAGATAAAGTTTAAATATAAAAATATTGAGTAATGAAATAAATCTTTGAATTACATAAGGCATAAATCATAAAGGAACATTAACAATGATAAAATACAATTAGTATAAAACATGAAATGTAGGAAAAAATAGTATTATATTATGATTTTTATAGTAGCAAAGGCATTAATACCAAGATCATAATAGTGGAAAAAGTCCTTTATTGAACCGATTTTACATGTAGCGCCATCCATTTATTATTGAACCACATTTACTTACAATTTCGTCTTTTTATTATTGAATCAGATTTATTTTCCATTACAGTCATTTTTTTACCATGGGATATAAATCATTACCCAATGAATTGGAGGGAGATATAGGTCCCACCCATCTCATAATAAAACCATTCTTACGTGTGCCACAAAAACATAAATCATTTATCATAGAATAACACATGAAATAAAATGGGATTCTTAAGTATCATTCAATCCTACCATAAATGATATAAAATTTGATTCCACCATTCACACAATGAAATAATATATATAATAGGTATAAAAACATAAACCTATTTAAATATCATAATACTATATAGAAAATAAATTTGGTAAAACACATGAAATTAATTCTTTAAGAAATTATCCTTTATTCTTCAATAACATTTTATATTCTCAAAATTAAATAAAGTTTTAAAAGATAATAAATCAATTGAAAACTATCATGAATTTCTATATAGGATGCTTAAAGAAAATAGGATTTCATGAAATCATAAAAATCCCTTAATGTTGTATTATTTAAAAAACCATTATCCTTGTACATTTCCCCGAGAATTCAAAAAGTACATCGTAAGGTAAAAAAAATATTCCATCACAACCATGTAGTTGAAGTCAAAAAAGGGCAAAAATGGATTTAAATATAGATATAAAAATATCAAACATTTTGTTAAAACATTTTTAGAACAAAATAAAATTGATGATAAATATATCCCTAATAAATACTTAGGTATAAAAAATATCAGATATAATTGAGATTGAAACATTAACCCTTAATTTAGATCTGATATGATTCCTATATGTCCAAAATTAATATATAATTTTTTATATAATTTTATTAACTTATTCTAGAATCCTAGTCATATTCCCCTTTGTAAAAATTATTTGTTAGTCGCTGTGAGGGTTTTAACTCTTTTATGATCATATGCATGTTTTGTCAAATACATTATGGTTATATTTATTACTTTATATTTATATGAATATAAAATGATAATAAATATGATATTTATTCATTATATAAATTTATATAATCATGATTGAGTTTTTATTATATATAAAGATTCACATTACATCGTGGAGACGGTAGGCCATACGTACGAACGAGCGACGATATCATTCCCATTATTGTTGAATGGAATTTATTTTCAGTGTTTACTTTATTTAAGAATCAAAATTATTTTATAATAATTATATATTGTTTTTAAATCAATTTTTATAAGCATCCATGTATGGTGGTGGTGAAAACAATTTTACACTATGGCGTAGGGATGGTAAGTCGTACGTATGCACATGTGATGAATTCATCATTCTTAGGATTGATATAAGGTTGAATATGGTTGTTTCATAATTATAATAACATCTCAATATATTATTTCTACTACAGTTACTATTATATAATGAAACAACTCATGAATAAAAATCATAAGTAGAAAGAAATATAAAAGTATTGGTAGATGTGATTACCTCTTCTTTGACATGATCTCTTTAATTATCTTCTTAATGGAACTAAAGATGGTATTTTGAGAATAAAAATACCTCTAAAATGTTAGTAGGGAAATTGAGAAGTTAAATAGTATAGGGATGGAAGAACATGAAGGATTAATGCGGTGTGTAGAAATGATGGAGGGGGTGACCTTTTATAATTGAGGTGAGGGGAACTTTTGGCAACATAAAAAAAATTAATTTATAATAATGTAAAACCCCACTCAAAAACCTTAAAATGTCCCATTATTTGAATATGAGATATAATAGGGTTGAATTATCATTGTCCAATAAATTTTGAACATGTTTATATGTCCATTCATACCTTACCTTTTCAATTTAACACATAGTTATTCTATTTTATTTTAATTTGGGGAACAAATATTTCTATATTAAAAGGGAAATATTTTTACATAATTGATGAAAATTGGATAATAGAGAAATAATTGTAACATTTTTTACCACATCATAATTATTCTACATATTTGATAATGTTTTGTGTTTTTTAAAAAATTTAATAAAACACCATTTTGATAATCAATATTGTCAGTATTCAGTTTATTGATTTTTACAAATATAAAGATTTAAAGTTAACTTTGAAAAAAATATTTTATTATATTTATTTGAGGTCATTTTTATATTAAAATTTCATTATAAATATTAATTATCCCAAAATATATTTATTTTTATATTGTTAATAACATTTATTTGATATTTCCCTTAATTAAATAATTACTACATCAATATGGTGTTATTATTTAATGTATTGATATGAAAAAGAAAAATTAAAAATAAAATACTATTTTGCATATATACATACAATATTTTTTGATGAATATATGAAGTATAATTTACCATCTTGAAAATTTGACATAAAAAATTTTATACTTTTTAATGTACAAAGGTTAAAATTTTCACATTACATTAAATAAAATAATATAATTGTCTTAATATATTCCATATTACACCAAATAGTCTATAACATGACCATTGGATGATTATGGAATATATATACTCGACCCAAAAAATTTGGTAATGTGTTTGGGAATTTAAATAGTTATTATCATTTTAATAATAATTAGTTTATCAGTTTTTTAGTAATTAAATAATTTCTGCATCATTTATATATAAAACATTAGTGAAATAATTTATCTCCTAAAAATTATTAATAAATTTCCCTGATATAGATAAATATTTTATATTTCAAAAAACAATTTATTTTAAAATTTATATTATGTATAACATTAATTAAAAATGATATATTTTTTAAATCATGAATATGGCAACATTAAATATTCATTAAATAAAAAATTAGAAATACCATAATATCCCCCAAATGGCCCCAAAAAAGTAAAAAATATTTTTATAATAAGGAAATATGTTTATTAATTTAATAATAAAATCAATATATGTGGATACTAACTATTTCACTATATGTGAATATGTAATAGATATTAAAGACATAGAAAATGACACTTTGTGTCTTTCTTTGATTAAAATATTATTTTTACCATTTTCATGGAAACATGTCCATTAAATGACATACATTCGATAGTTAAGACTTTATATTCAAAATAAATTCATCTAATTAAATTATTTCATTTTTTTGGTCATTTTAATGTCAATATAATTTTATTTTTAACCTAAATTACCTAATTTACCCCTTATCGTGGTAATAATATTTACCAATGTTTCTATTCATATTTTTCAAAACTAAATGATACCTACATAAGAATTTTTGACCTCCTGAATCAAAATTTAACCTGAATTTTTTCATATTTCAATATATAGAATTTCCAAAAAATTAATTGCAAATAAAACTGTTAAAATTCCATGAAAAACAGTTTTTGGAAAAATACCCCTTTTTAAATGGAAAATGTTTTTTTAATAAAATCATGTATAAAATAATTTTCAAAAACCATAGTTGGATAAAAATGAAAAAAAAACAATTAATTCTAATACAAAACATAATATTACTATTTAATGACTTTAAAAGAAAAAATTCTGTATTTTCATTATTCATCAAAAAATGAATCTTATCAGAAAAGACTGAAAAATTAAAAAAAATAAATTTTCATAATCCTTTCTAGAATATTAGGTTCATTTGGTAAAATTTAATACAAAAAAATGTAAAATAATAGATTTAAATTTGTTTCTCCATCAAAGTTTGTAAAACAACATTTTTTAAATAATTTTTTTATCCATAAAAAATTATTTTTTTTATCATGTTCTAGAAAATATATAAGATGAATTGAAATTTTACATAAAATTAAAAATATGGTTAATACTATTTGTAACTAATATTTTAACTCTAATAATAATATTTTAATAATATATCGTTGTTTAGTGAAACTCAGTATTGTGTACAACACATGCTATCGAGGAATGTTTCTCTTGCATGTTACACAAACCATGTTTGTGGTGCATGTTGTGAAATCTTCCTTTTGTGTCTCATATAACATAATCTAAAAATAGTTTTATATATATTAAAATACATATATTCTTATTGTAACATGAAATTTTGTCTATCAAAAGAATATGAAATCCTGTGTAACAAAACCCAAGAATAGTTTTTTGTATACTGCAAGATAAAACATTTTTGTGTATAGAACAAGATAATATTTTTGTATCATAAATTACAAAACTTAAATGAAATTATTAATAATCTATCACATAAAATATCAGTGTGTTACATTCTACCCCCCTTAAAATTAGTTTTTCCCTTAAAATTTTTCAAGGTTATTATTGGTTTGCTACATGAAAGTTTTATTTATGGAAACACATATCATAAAAAGGATTATAAAAACATCATTTAAAAATGAAAATTATAAAAATAATAGTTATCCAATGTAACTCATCACAAAGTTTCCACATAGGAAAGCATAGATGGGATGTGAAAATATGGATGTGGAAGAGAAATCTAACAATAATGTTCTAATGTAGAGTGGCAGAGAGCACAGTTTGGAGAAAGTTAACAATGAGAAGCCATAAATCTATGATGATTAAATGGACCATATAATTCATCAGATAATAAGGTACAAGGATAAAAAAATTTAAGGTCTTTTCCCTATATTTAAATATATATTTTTTTGAATAAATACATACTTTATTTTGGTGAAATCATACTGTTTTTTGAGCGTTGAAATTTTTTCACATCATCCCTTATTTAAAGAAATAAAGTTGAATTTTTCAATCATGAAGTGTTAGAAGATCATTTGATAGAATTATTGGTCATTCTAACTCTCTCAACAAAAAATATTAGCATAGTTAATCAAATATTCATAAGTCATCCTAGAGTGAGATAAAACACTAATTTAAAAAACATCAACCAGAAAATAAATTTTACTATCCATAAATAGATAACATTTCAATACTTTAAAAATAAAAAGATATAAAATGTTATAAATAGGTGAACTAAATAGACTTAACCTTTATCTCTCCTATCTTATAATGTAAATATTGTTTTTGACATTTGAAACATGTGAAAAACATAATCATTTATTTTCTTGAAACATGATAATAACATTAATTACCATATAACCATATATAAAACATGAATTATATGAAAATTTACTCTTTCCATACACCAAAAATACCAAAAATTATATATACTCTAACCATGATATGACTTTTTACTTGTATCAGTCATGAGGTATTTAATACTATAAGAAAACTCATTATCTATTTATCCCTTCCTTATGTGCATATCAGGTGATTTCCAAAAATATTTCAGTTACTTTTCATGGTTACCGATACCATATAGTTATAGAAAACAACAATTGACTGATCCATAGATATTCTAAAATTCCATAAAACCATAATAGAGATTCTAGAACAAGATTTTTGAATCCAATTACATAAAAAATTAATCATTACATCACTTCTTTTTCATACTCAATATCATAAATAATTATCACTTGTGATTCTACTTTACATTTAGCCTTAAGAGGTTATTGACATCGATAATCATCCATAAACCTTTAATTAGGGTATTAGTTAGCACAATTACCTATTTCCTTTCACTTGAACCCTGATTTGTCGTAGGTAAAATATTTGGAGATTTTTGTTTATTCACATTTCATCAAAAATAAAATTTTCAATGCTTTTATTTCCCACACATCAAAAATTTATCAATACCCTAAAGAAAATTTACTGTTTGTTTCCTTCCACATATTGAGCATTAAAAAATCAAACAACATTTTCTCTATAATTTTTGTAATTTCTGTTGAATTCTTTCATTATGTACATGTCATAACCATGATATAGATGAGAAATTGCAATATCTAGATTTTAATGATGAACATGAGGAAGGTACATACTAAAAAAAAACATGGACTCATCCCAATACATGGATTAAATTTTTTCATATTTCCTATTATTTATGATAGAGTTCTACCATAAATTATCTTTTCCTTCAAAGTAATAAGTTCCCATATAATCATTTTCACATTATGAACAAATGAGAATGAAAAATAAATTTTCAATGGTACAAATACATTTCTTTACAACTAGTAGATCCTTCGTTCCACTAAAATAAGGTGAATGTTTCATTAAGAAAGATTAAATAGAATGTTGTTTCAACCTTTGGTTTTTGGAAGACTAATATCATTTTTAGTCATAGAAAAATGGTTCTTTATTCAATTTCCTATAACATTTGGTTATTCAGAAGAAAATCATTGCATTTCTCATAGCATCTATCATTTATTTCGTTCCTTGGGGTTCCATCCATTTTCTAAAACCCAAAAAGAAAAGACTGAGAGGGAAATATCCTACTAGGAAAACAACAAAATTAGGGGGGGTAATTTTAATCTCTAACAAATTAGGTGTAATCCAATGTTTTTTAGGATTGTTAACATAATTTTATGATTGTAACCTATAGTTTGACATACCCTTAAGGAAAACCCTAGAAATACTTTAGAAATGTCTCTTGGGATCAAACTAATGTGTATTCATCCTAGTTTCTAAAGGTTAACTAAACCTTCACTCTGATACTATCCCTAACAACCAAATATTTACATATATATACATTACATTTATTTTGTAGAATATGTAATACATTACAAAAATATCTGCCCAAAGGTCATGTTAGTTTAGTGTCTTTGGTAACATGTAACATAATATTCAATAATGGGGAAAGATATTCAACATCTCCCATAATGATCATTCTCATTTTTTATCTACTTAAAACCCTTATCTATATATTAGGGAAAATAAAAAATATAAATGGTGAGATTAAATGCTCAGTAACAGGAAACATGTAATACAAAAAACAAAATATAAATATAAGAATTTAATAACATGAACACAATGATTTAATATAAAAATCTTGAGTCATGAAATAAATATTGGTTGTACGTAAGGAATATATCATAAAGGAACATTAACCATGATAAAATAGAATTAGAACAAAACATGGAATTATGGCCACAAATAAGATCATAAGATCATATCTATATTATCCATGGAATATCATCCATGTTTATCATAGTGGACACTATCCATTATTGAATCGGGTTTACTTGTCCTTCCAGCCCTGTATTACTGAACTAGATTTATTAACTATCACATCCTTGTCATACAGAACCTAATTTACTTGATATTATATTCATGTTTATTTCATCATATATAAATTATTACCCAATGCATTTGAGGAAGATATAGGTCCCACCAATCTCGTAATTAAACCACTTTTACGTGTGCCACAAAAACATAAAACATTTATTATTGAATAACCCATGAAATAAAATAGGATTCTTAAACATCATTCCATCATGTAATATTGAATATTATATATCATTACATCAATAAGAAAATCAAATTGTTATAATAATTGAGATATAAACATAACCCTATTTAATCAACATCATAATAGATGGAAAATAATTTTGATAAAACACTTGAAATTAATTTTTAGGAAAATATCCTTCTTAAAAAAGTTTATTTTTACAAAATGCCATAAAAGCTTAAATATAATAGTATAGTTGTATTTTTTATGAAATTTGTAGAGGAATCTTCATGGAAATAGGGTATCATGAAATCAAAAAAATCTATTAATGCTGTATAAGTTAAAAAACATTCTCCTCATACATTGTTTTGAATAGTCAAAAAGTACATCTTACAGGGAAAAAATAATGATTCCTTCTATACCATGTAGTAAAAGTAAAATATGGGTAAAAATGATTTACAACATACCTAGAATAATAATATATATTTTATGAAACATTTTTATAAAACATTGATATGGTTGATAAATAAATCCCTCGAAAATACTTACGTATAAAGAATCTCAGATAAAAATGAGATTGAAAAATTATCTTTTACTTTAGAAATGATATGATTACATTGTGTATGAACCTATTTAATAATGATTTAAATAATTTTATTAACATATTATAAATTTTTTTTCATCATATATGGTCATGTCTTCTTTCGTTTTTTTGTAATAATTTATTGTTACTCGTTATGAGGCTTTTAATTGCGTTATGATCATATGCATGTTTTTTCTAATCAGTTCCGGTTAAACTTATTAGGTCATATTTATATCATTATATAATGATAACAAATAACATATTTATTTACTATTTAAATTTATATAATCATTCATATTTGGTTATCATGCAGAACGAATCACATCGCATTGTTGAGACGGTAGGTTGTACATACACACGACTGACAATATCATTCACATAGTAGCTGAATGGTATTGAATTTCTTGGTTTCCTATATTTCAAAATAAAAATATTTTTATAATAATCATATATAGTTATTAAATTAATTTTATTACCCATACAATTATGGTGGTGGTAAAAATAATTTTACACTATGACATGGAGATGATAAGTCGTACATAGGCAGACGTGATGATTTAATCATTTTTAAGATGAATAAAAATTTGAAAATTGTTGCTTCATAATTATAATAAAATCTCATTATATATGTGCTAATGGATTTATTGTTCTACAATGAAACAAATCATTAATTAGAATTATAATTAGAAATAAATATGAAAGAATAGGTATAGGAGATTACCTCTTATTTGACGCAATCTCCTTAAATATCTTCTTAATAGAAGTTGAGTTGATTTTTTCATAATACTAGAACCTCTAGAATGTAAATAAATATGTTTAGACTAAACTTTTTCTCAGTATATATGATCATTATGTCTTATTGTGTTATTGAAAATGAGGGAGGATCACTTTTATAATTGAGGTGAAGGGCACTTTTGGAAACCTCAAAAATATTAATTTTTAAAATAAGCAACCCACAAAATAACCTAAAAATGTCCCAATATATGAGATTCAATGATAGAGGGTTGTAATATCAGAATCCAATAAATTTTATAATAGTTTCTATGTCCATTTAAACCCCATATTTTCAATTTAACACTTAGTTATTCTATTTTATTTTAACTAGGGTAACAAATATTTCAATATTAAAAGTCTGAAATATTTATATATTTGATGTCAATAAAATCATACATAAATAATTTAAAACATTTTTTACCCTATAATAATGAATATATATTTTTAAAAACGTTTTTTTTGTTTTTTTTAATAATTTAATAAATCTCTATTTTGAAAACCAATCAAAAGTGTCAATTTTAACACTATTCAATTTATTGAATTTTAAAAATATAAAGATACAAAGGTAATTTCAAAAAAACTATTTTATAATTTTAAAATTAGGTCATGGTTACCTATAAAATTAATGGGACATGTTAATTATACCATAATATATATTTTTTAATATTGCTAATAATATTTATTTTATATCTTTATAAATAAAATAATTATTTCAATAATTTTGTTTTATTATTTAATATACTTTTTTTATGAGTAAAAATAAAAAATAAAACACTATATTTAGGATAAATTTAATATATTTCATGTTGTTATATTTAGTAAAATCAATCTTTTTATAAATAAAACATTAGTAAGGTCATAAAAATTAAATTATAAATGTGACCACTTTAACATTACTTTAAATAAAATAATATAAAGGTCATAATTTAATCTATAAAGATCCAAATAGTAACTAGCTTGTACTTTGGATGATTATGGTCAAAATATACTAAACCAATAAGATTAATTCGTGTTTTTTATCTTTTTATGGTTTTCATGATTTTAATAAAAATGGTTTCATTCATTCGTCATCAATTTATTGTTTTTTACATCATCAAAGAATAAGAATTTAAGGTAATTATTTTATTTCCTAAAAATTATAAATAAGTTTCCATGATGTAGGTTCTTATTTTATCTTTTTATTTAATATTTTCTTTTTAATATATCTATTAGTTATCACTATATTATAAATATTATACTAATAAAAAATGTGATTTTGAAATTTTTGTCATGTTCATTGGTTTTATTGATATTTATTTCTTCTTTATTGTCATGTGGAAATTAAAAGACTATTTTTGAAAATATAATTTTATGGGTAGAATATTATTCTTATAATATTATTTTTTTAGGTGTTAGGGTAATTTTATTATCTTTATCACATTGTTTATTTCCATAATTTAATCGATTTACCTTTAATCGTAGAAAATAAAATTAACCATAATTACTATTTATGATATCAAAAAAATAAAAGTAACCGATTAACATAATTTGGTCCTACTGATTCCAAATATGGAATATATATTTTAAATTTTAAATCATAATAGTTGTAGTAATTAATTTAAAATTTATTCCCATTGTCAAAACAAGAAAGCGACTTTTTTAGAAGTAAACACTATCAAAATATTGACCTAGGTTTATGCCCAATTTAATGGTAAAATATCATCCAATATTAAAAATTGGATTAAATAATAAAAAAATAATCCAATTAAACATTAAATCCAATTAAAAAGTTAATCTAAATAATAAATAAGATTAAAAAGGATGGTTTGTTTTAAAAAAATAATATTTTTCACTATTCATCTAAATATAAATTTCAATAGAAAAATACCAAAATTTTAACCAATAAAATTTTTATTCCATGCTTGCAAAGTAAGAAAATTATTTTTTCAATTAAAATATATTAATGTGTTAAAACTATATTTAAAATTAGGACACCATTAAAATATGACAAAACTACATTTTTTGAAAAATGATAATTCTATCTGAAAATTTGGATTTGTTATTATATCATGTTCTAGAAAATAAATATGATTAATTCTAGAGTCATATAAAATTTAAAATTTCATTAATAATATTCATAACATCCAGTTTATATAAAATTATAAAATTATATCATATTTAGTGAAAATCGGTATTAGGTACAATGCATGCTATCGAGGAAGGTCGCTCTTGTGTGAAATGAAAGCCATGTTAGGGTTGTGTTTAGTGAAAGATTATTTTAATGTTAAGTATAATATAATAAAAACATAGTTATTTTATAAATTGAACAAAATATATATGTATTTTTTCATAAAATAAATTCTATCAAAAGAACATGAACTTGTGTGTAACATATTCCAAGTATAATGTAGAATATAAAACAAGCTAATACGGTGTTGCTTATAGCACAAGATAATTCTGTTATAGTGTACACCATTAGAAATAAAAGAAATTAAAAAATATTATATCTCATAAAATCGCGAGGTGTTACAATTTATCTCCCTTAAAATGTATTTATCCCTCAAAATTCGTCAGGGTTATAAATGATTTAATAGTTGAATGTTTCCTTCATAGAAACCCACATCGTACAAAGGACTACAAAAAAATTATTTTAAAATGAAAAGTTAGAAACATAATTGTTAACCAAAGTAACTCTTCAAGAGGATTCCAAAAATATAAACATAGGTTTTAAGTAATGACATTGATATATAAGAGAAATATAAACATCAATTTCTAATAGATGGTGATAGGGAATAAGGTTTGGAGAAAGTTAACTACCAGAAATCCATAAATCCATAATGTTTTATGGGACCATCTAATTCATCAAATTAGAAGGTACTAGGATAACATTTTTTGTTGGAGGATCATTTTCCTATTGTTTATTAATTTTTCATGAGAATAAATACTTACTTTATTTCAGTACATTCTCATCGTTTTTTCATGGTTTGAAAAATTTCCACTTTATCTCTTATTTAAAGAAATGATGTTGAATTTTTCATTCTTGATGTATTAGTAGATCATATGATATAATGATAGGTCATTCCATCCATATCAAAAAATGTTATCCTAGGTAATCAAATATTCATAACTCCACTTATAGTGAGATAATACATTAATCCGAATAACTTAAACTTGAATATATCATATACTATCCATAAATGGATAAAATTAATGTCTAGAAAATAAAAAAATGTCAAAGTGGATAACTAAATCGACATAAATATTATATCCCATATCTCATAATGTATTTATTATTTGTCACATTATAGATATGTAAATATCTTAATCAAGGGGGGGGGGGGGGGGGTACACTAAATCTCTAACATCATAGGATAAATCCTAGGTTATTCAATATCAATAGTATATTTCTAGCACGGTAACCTTTAGTTATATATAACCAAAGGTATATCCTTATAAATACCGTAGAAAAATCTCTAGGCCTATCACAAAAGTTTTCGCATCCTAGTTTACAAAGGCCGACTAATCCTTTACTCTGATACCAACTCTAACAACCAAAGCTTGATGTGAAGGAAAATTGAATTATTTTTGTAGAATAATTAATACATGACACAAACAGACTCCCAAATAATATATTATCAAAGTTTCTTTGGAATCATGGAACATTATATTATTAACTTGTTAAATGATCTTCAACATCTCCCATAAAGCTATTCCCATTTTATTTTCCTAACTAAAACAATTATTTAATTATAAGGAAAAGAAAACATAAAAAGGGTGACCTAAAATGCTCAATAAGGGTAAATATTGAGAACATAAAACAAATCAAAAACATAATAATGTAAAAACATGAACATAAAATTGATATATCAAAATCACGATTCATGAAATAAATCTTGGCAATTCATAAGACATAAATTATAAAGAAAAATTAACCATGAAAAAATATCATGAGAATAAAACATGGAATTTTGGAAAAAAAATAAGCACATAATATTATTTACATAGTGACATAGGAATTTCTTTCATGACCATTATAGTTGAAAAATTCTTTTATTGATCTGGGTTTACATGTAATTCTAGCCATGTCTTATTGAACTAGATTTAAATGTTGATCCAGCACTATATTACTGAACATGATTTACTTTCCATTCATTTAACGTTTATCTCAAGAGATATAAATCTTTAACCAATGTATTAGAGTGAGATATAGGGCTCAACCATCTCATAATGAAACCATTTTTATGTATTCCACAAAACCTTAAATCATTCACCGTAGCATAACCTATGAAACAAAATGGGTTTCTTGAACACTATAATATCATAAAAATATCCATATAAAAGATAATTCCATCATTAATAAAATAAAATCATTTTAACAATAGGGATTTAAACATAAACCTATTTATGGGAATCATCTTAGATAGAAAATTATTTGGATAAAAAACTTGATCATAGTTCATGGGGAAAATATCCTTTCTTCAATAAAATACTCTTTTCTCAGAATTTTGTGTAATTTTAAAACAAACTAATCTAGTTGAACATAAACATGAAATAGTGTATTTTAAGCTTCATTTAAATAAGGTGTCATGAAACAGTAAAAATTCATTCATTCATTATAAGATAAAAAACATTATCCTCATAGTTTTTCAAGAAATGTCCAGAAGTTCATCGTTCGGAAACCAAAATAACGATGCCTTCTCTACCATGTAGTAAAAGTAAAAAATTGCTAAAAATGACCATATAAATACATAGAATAATAGTAAACATTTTATGGAAACACTTTTAGAAATCATTCATAGGGATGATAAATATATATTCAGTAAATACATAAATATAAATAATATCAGATAAAAATGAGATTGTAAAATTATCCCTTACCTTAGGTATGATATGATATATATGCATCTGATCATCTTGTAAAATGATTTATAAAATTTTATTAACTTATTACATAATCATGTTTATCATACATAGTAATATTCTTCATATTTTTCTTGAAAAAATTCATTGTTACTCATTATTCTGGATTTACCTACTTTATGATCGTATGAATGTTTTATTGAATAAGTTTCAGTTCTCCTTTTTTGGTCAGATTTATAAAATTTTAAAATAATATTAATATAATAAATACCACATTTATTCATTATTTACATTTATCTAATCATTATTGAGTGGTTATCATGTAGAATGAATCAGATCGCAACGTGGAGACTGTAGGTCGTACATACCAACAAGCGATGATATCATTCCCATAATAATTGAATAATATTGCATTTAATTTTTTCTATATTTCAGAATAAATATAATTTTAGAATAATAATATATAGTTATTAAATCAATTTTTTATACCCAACCATGTATGGTGGTGGTGAAAAATAGATTACATATCACCGTAGAGATGATAGTGTAATAACTCATTAAGAAGAATTATAATTTAATATAAATTGGAATGAATCTGAAGATGAGATTACCTCTTCTTCGACGTGCTCTCTTTAGATCTCCTCTAAATGGAAAAAGAGTCGGTATTTTGAGAATACAAGAACATATACAAGTCCAATATAGAAATTAAAAAGAGAAAGGAGTAGGATATGGATGAAATTTAGTGATTAATGAGTTGTGGGGAAATGAGGGAGTAGGTGCACATTTAAAATTAAGGTGTGGGGCACTTTTGGAAACCTCAAAAATATTAATATATAATAAAATAAACCCCCACTCAAAAACCTCCAAAATGTCCCAATTTAGAATATGATATTATATAGGGTTATAATATCATCATAATATAAATTTTATAAGAGTTTATATTTATATTAAAACCTTATTATTTTAATTTTACACTTAGTTATTCTATTTCATTTAAACTAGGGTAACAAACATTTAAATATTAAAAGGGTAATTTATATACTTTTCGGTGAAAATTAGATCATAAATAAATACTATAAAACATTTTTTACTGTATAATTATTGTTATATATTTTTTAAAATATTTTATGATTTTTATATAATCTAATATAACATAATTTTGATAAACAATCAATATTGTCAATTTTCAAATGAAACTTTTTATTGATTTTTAAAAATTTAATGATAAATGTTAACTTTGATTAACCATTTTTTATATTCCTATCATCACATGTTTATCTATAAAACTCATTTGACATATTAATTATTGAAATGTATATTTATTTTATTATATTTCATAACATTTTTTTAATATTTACTATAATAAAATAAATACCAAATCTATGTTCTGTAATTATTTAAAATATTTATTTGATGAAAAAAAATTATAATTCAATAATTATTATGATGAAATTTTTTTATATTTCAGAATAATATATCTAGTCAAATTTATTTGATTGAAAATAAAATATTTATATTTTTATATTTATAAATGTATGAATGTGACAATTTTAACATTACATTTAATAAAATAATATAAGTGTATTAATAAATTACATATGGATTCAAATGGTCCATAACTCGACCATTGGATGATTATAGTCAATATATACTATAACAATAATTTTTTTAATGTGTTTTAAAACTTTAATAGATATTATTTTTTTAACAAAAAAATATTATTTATTTTTAAGTAATAAAATAATATATGCATCATCCATATATAAAACATTAAGGTAATTATTTATTTTAAAAAATTTAAAAATAAATTACCATGATAAATAAAATGATTTTATATTTCAAATATGTTTTTATAGGTGAATTTATCTTCTGTATATCATTGTTTCAAAAATGATATATTATTCAAAACAAGAATTGTACATCTTTAAATGTTCATTAAATAAAAATTTATAAATTCCATAATATCTCCCAAACTACCCCAAAAATAAATTTATATCATGGAATTATGTTTATTAAGATAACAATTAAAATTAATATTTCTTAATACCACCCATTTTCCAATATTTGGATACATTATAGATATTAAAGATAAATAAAATAACACTTTGTGTCTTTCTTCTATTTGAATATTATTTATGGCATTTTCATCAACAAGTATTTATTAAATGACATAATTTCTATACTTATGTGATAAGGGTCTATTTAAATTATAAAAATAAAATTGTTTCATTTTATTTGACCATTTTATATTCATAATGATTTTATTTCTAACCTAAATTACATAATTTACCCTTAACTATGGTAATAAAATATTTTATAGTTACTATTCATATTTTTCAATACTAAAAGGGGAATACTTATCAAATTTGGACATAATGAATCCAAAGTTTACATTTATATTTCAAAATTAAATACATGGGTTATGTGGAATTGATTTTAAAATAAAACCGTTAAAATGTCACCAAAAAAAGTTTTTTGGAAAAATTCCACAATTTAAATGGAAAATGTTTTTATAATAAATTCAATTAAGAAATAAATTTCAAAAAACCATAATTTGATAAAAATGAACTAATTAATATTAAAAACTAATCAAAAACATTATTTTACTATTTAATTACTTATAAAAATTAATACATTCACTATTCATCAAAAAAATTAAACTTATTAGGAAAAATAGAAAATTCAAAAACAATTATATTCCAAACTAAAATAAAAATTTTATTTTTAAAATTTTAATATAAAAATTTTTCAAAACAAGATTTAAAATGGGTGCACCATAAAAAGAGAGCAAAATAGATTTTTTAAAGTACATCTATTATCTGTTAATTTTATTATATTCTTATATGATGTTTTAGAAAATATATAGGACAAATTTTAATATTATATAAAATTAAAAATATGGTTAATACTATTAATAATGTATATTATATATCCCATAAAAATATTTTAATAATATATCGTTTTTTAGTGAAACTCAATATTACGTACAACACAAGCTATCGAGAATGGTCGCTCTTGAATGAAAAGCAAGCAAAGTAAGTGTGGCATGTACTGCATGATTTCATTGGTGTAGCACATAAAATAATAAAAACATAATTCTTTTATACATTGAAAAAAAACTATTCAATGTGTTTCATGAAATTAATTCTATCAAAATAACAATAAATTTTGTGGCACTCAGAAAATAATTGTGTTGCGTATACTACAAACTAATAATGTGTTATGTATACTGTAAGCTAATCTTGGTGTAGCATATAACAAACGACATTAACGAAATTAATAATAATCAATCTCATAAAATATAGGGGTGTTATTAATTTATTCAAATGTTTGGAATATGACAACCAAAATAAAACAAATGAGATATAAGATTGAAATGTTAAGTCGATTCAGTCCACCTCTTTCAAAAGTTTTATATTTTTAGTTTTTGAAAGGATTGTACTTTTATCCATTAATTGATAGTATAAGTTATATTCGGGAATTGATGCAATGGTAATTTTAATGTTTGATATTCCTATTAAAAATATTTAATAACAAAATGTAGGCATTCTATTTCCTAGTAATGTGTTTTGAAATCATTGAAATGATTTTTAGAAAATAATTCTTCTAAAATATCATAGAGAAATTCTTTTGAAAATAATTTAAATAATAACAAGAAAATATATTTCAAAATACCCATGGAAAACTTAATATATATTAGTTATTTTGAAAATATTATTTCTCTTTTGATATTAATTATGTACAAACAATGGTTTGAATATAATTTGGTAATTTTTATAGAACATAACATTGTATTTTTAAAACAAAACATTATGGTAACTTTAAACATTGTTGGATATCTTGGGATTACCCACTTATAGAAGGATTTGGTTCACTCCCAATTTCATACCATATTTAAAACATTTTCGTTCCGGATTTTCTAAAATTATTTTTAATATTGATTTACATATATATATAATGTCACTAGGGTTTTATTTTGAAACATGTCATAACATTAAAACACACGTTACACTTATATTAATATATATGAGTATATATAAATATATAAATATATGAGCTTCCATTTCATTTCACATGAAAATTTTGTTTTGACCAAAACTATAGACTTTTCATAAATGTCGAGATACCCCAACTGTTTAAATACATGATTTTATATTGTCATAACATCGAATATTTTACAAACACAATCTACAATAAAAAATTACAACAACCTACTTTTTTCATTCATTTATTCATGAAATAATGAATGCATGTAGTAATAATAGTGGGAAATATATAAATTTTGACTTCATAAATAAAATAATCTTAATAAATTGTTAATTATGTGTTGTTTGTAATTGTAAATTTACCACTTTCATATATTTATATATACATACATTAAAATTTATGATATTAACTTTATGTACCTATATAACTATATAAATGTAATTATTAGTAAATATTGGCAATGAATATATCATTTTTATAGGTATATGTTTGAATAGTATGTACCCATATATATCATAAACCCATGTACGACACATGATTTAACCGAAATTTATGAAAAATAACACCTCAATATATATATATACATGCATACGTATATATATATGTGCGTTTGTGTGTAAAGCATGAAAATTAAACATCAAAATAAACAACAATTTACAATTATAGTTATTCCATTCATGACATATATACATGGAATTCATAAATGATTATAAATAATCCCATTAAGAAATTATGAATTATAATTTTTGATAACCATATATTTCATTATCCAAACATAAATTTATTCATGAATTTATAAATAAAACTACAAATTTAAAATATTTCCACTAGAAATAAATTACAACTCATTTTTTCATAAATAATATTTCAGTTTAATAAATATTTTAATAAAAAATAAATTTCCTCTAGTAATTAATGAATCAAAAAATTTAATAGTTAAAAATATACGTCATTGGTAAAATTGGAAAATAGAGATTATAATCATAAAATAAACAAAAACAATCCATTAAACATAACCAGAAAATAAAAAAAATTAAATAAATAAACTAAGTATCTCTTACTAATAATTTTGAAATATATAAAGGTAAAAATCAAATATAAATATCCCTTACTAATAATTGCGAAATAGTTAAAAAATCAAAAAAAATCACCCCTTACTAATAATTTTGAAATAGATAAATTTGAAAATAAAATAAAAATTTCCCTTACTAATAATTTTGAAATAGATAAAAAATCAAATAAAAATATCACTTAATAAAATTTTTGAAATAGATAAATTTTAAAATCAAATAAAATTATCCACTATTAATAACCATTCATATATTAAGAATTATTTTTTGAAAACATAACACATTTAAAATTTATATATATAACATATATTTACTTGAAAATTCAAAAATAAAAGAAATTGATTGAATTTTTACTAACCTAATGAACTAGAGAACTATCATGGGCTCACCCACCATTGGTTTATCATGGAACCACCTTTATACATAAGCAAGGCCAAAAACCATAACATAATCATACCACATAAACAATAACATAGGTAAAATAGTATTTCCACATCGCAATCATAAGATATCATTTATAGATATTCACATAATAAATCCATTCTAAAACCATTTTCAATAATAAAATAACCTAAAAATATTGTATTTGATTTTATTTTCTAAAAACTTTGTGGAATGTAAAGGAATTAAATTATCAAATAATTCTCACGGTGTTGGAAATGTCATTGTCTCTATATTGGTTGAAAAAAAACATTCGTTTTTCCTTTAGTAAAATGCTTCGAAAAAAAATAATCCTTTTGAAAACAGTTAAATTAAATTTAAATAGAAATGGTATAATTATACATTTTATAAAAGAAGGTACTGTGTAACATCAAAAAATTCCTCAATGAAAAGATATTGCGACGAAGTCCTGTAGCTTGAGTCCAACTTCTCTTAATTGTTATTTATATCCCTGAATAATAATCTTATGTTAATTTATACATTCATAAAAACCTTTTTTCAAGTTTATAACTCCTTTTATATCACTTATTACATTTTTATAACAATAATATAATCATTCACGTTCATATCAGTTGTTTTGGTGATATTCGGTACTTGAGTCAAAAATGAACTTATTATAATTACAAATTATCCATGTGGTCAAAAGTAAATTATCTAATGAATAGTATTAAGGATTTAAATATCATATATATATATATAATATGTATATGTATTTATAATACTATATAACATTTTGAGATAAGAAATGAAATACACCATTCAGGCAGATGGTAGGCCTTACGTACGCATGAACACTACATTCATTTCTTTGTCATATTAAAAGAATAAAAACCAAATGATACATAGGTATATTATAATTATAGTATAACATATATGTTATATATTTTACATAATTTAATTAATTACATCTTTTATATGTTCCATGTATGGAATGAACAAGTCACATCACTTTGAGGGGGTGGTAGTCTGCAGTTCCTCAAATAAAGTTATCTTATTTACACATTATAGAAAGAATAATTTTATTATATAAATAAAAAAGTACATAAGAATAAGGAACCTAAAAATATAATATATATCATATATAAATACCATTATGTCATAATGGACACCATGATAGGTGGTTGGAGAAAACTGAACAATCATTATTTTCAGAGGGAGTAGTTCGTCGTACACAATGACAGTATGTTCATATCAATTAGATGGAAGTGTGTGTAAATTTATTTCAAACCCTTATCATAAAAAAATATTTATATATTGATTAAATTATTATTTTTACGTAATCAATAAATAATAAAATCAAAGGGAGTGGAGAAGGAAAATAAAGTAAATCAACTTGAGGGAAGACATTACTTCCAAATCGGGTAGCTTCTTTTGATTTAAGCCAAAATGATTTCTTGAATTTTCTTCCTTCCATTTTAAGGATTGTAGAAGGAAGTTACGAATTCTAGGATCTTATTTTTGGAGAATTTGGGTGATTCATGGGTCTTGATAGGTGTGAATTCTGTAGGTAGATGTGGGGAAATTTTATAATAGAGCTGATGGGAACTTTAGGAAAGTCCATAAATATTATTTTTTTATAAAATAAATATCAATTACAAATGGTCAATAACCCATTTAATAAAAAGATAATAAAGTTTTGGTTTTAATAATCTTAATATAATAAATTTTAGATAAGTTTTGAATATTTTTTAATCCTTATATTTTTTGTTTAACCCTTATTTTACCCTTTTTAATCATACAGTGAAATCACGTTATTTAATTGTTGTTGTTTATTTAATTACATTATCTGGTCAAACAACACACAATAAAGTATTTTGTGACATATTTGATCTGTTATTATCCATTTGGATGAATCTTAGAAATTTGAAAATTTAATATCATTTAATAAAATATTTTATGTTTTCTGATATAAATTATGTTAGTTTTGGAAACTATTCATACTTGAATTTTTTAACAAATTCATAACATCCTGATTCCTTTAAACCAAGGGAATTAAATCAAAGATAAAATGTAAATATCACCCAGAAAATTTGTGGATGGAATCAAAATAATCAATTTACATTTTATTAATATTTATAATATAATTTATTTTAATCCTTTAGTAATTAATCAATTGTTGCATCATCATTATGTCATAATTCAATTTATTTATTTAATGTTTACAAATTATAAATTAAAAATAACTATTTATAAAATCTATTTAGATTTATAATGAATATTTATAGTCTAAGGTATCACTTATATCACCCCATATAAAAATTAAAGAGTTAAAATATACATGTTTATGTTATTTTTCTCTTTACATTAAATTAATTATTATAACATGTCATTATCACACCCCAGAGCCTCCATGGGGTCCTAAAATAGACCCAAGGATACTCGTGGATGGATATATCTCATTCAATAAGATTATAACACGTGTTAGGGTATGTTAATATTATTATAATATTATTTTCACCCATATTTACCAGGTTTACCATTTAACCATTATAAATAAAATAATTAATGAATTTACGATTCTTAATGACCATAAATAAAAAGTTCCTATTCAAAAAATTTTTACCTTATGATTCCAAATATTGAATAAATTTTTTCTATTTTAAAACACATAATTTTTAGTAATTTATTTAAAATTAAATCACGTTGTTAAAGGAAAAAACTGTGTTTTTAAGAAGTAATAACAATAAAAAAATTGACATCTGTTTATGTCCAATTAATTGTAAAATTACATCCATTGACCAAAATTTTATTAAAATATAAAATAATAATATAAGTTAACTATAGAAACATTTAATATAACAATATAACTATATAAATAAATTAAATGAAACAGTTGTTTGAATTAAAATGCAGTATTTTTCAGTATTCATTAAAAATATACTTTATCTGAAAATTAGGAATAAATTATCCAAAGTAAATATTGATGTCCCTATTATATAAAACAATTTTATTTGGTCTAATAGATCAAATAAAATTGAAAAAAATATATTTTAAATGGGTTCCCATCAAAAGGAGGTAAACTAACATTTTATAAATATTAGAGTATTTCATTATTAAAATCAGATTCATTCTTATTTTAATCTTCTATAATTTATTTGATAAATGTAAAAAAATTAACAAAAATGAGTACTCATATTATAGTTCATTCTTTTCATTTCCACCAATATAATGGATAAACTATAAATACAACTTAAAATAATAATATTATTATTTTATTTTTTTGTATATCTCAATGTTGTGTACAATGTGAGATTTCAAAGAAACCCGTTATTGCGTGTTCAGTATGCTACTGGTAAATATATCACATTTAAAGTATTAATAATATCTTATTCATAAATATTAATCAAAAAAATTAAATTTCTATGAATACCTCACATCCAACATCAATCCCCCTTTTGGAAATTGTGTCCACTAAATTTTATTTACCTATCAGATAAGTGGGGTTATTTATACCTCATATCATTTTCATATTCCCATGATGCATCTTCAACCATATAGTTTTCACACAAAACATTTACCCAATTAATTACATTATTCTACAACACTTTCTCTCTACCGTCAAGAACCTGGGCTGGTTGTTCCACATAAGAAAAAATTTATCCAATTGAACTACCTCTGGACTAATAACATGAGATAAATCTGACATATACTTCCTCAACATTGAAATAAGAAAAATATTGTGTACCTAGGATAAATATGGAGTTATATACACTCTCTAAGAAAATGATCAAATGTTCTATAAGAATTTACTAGGTCCAATGAATCTTGGACTCAAGTTTACATTCTTACCAAAAAATATCACACTTTCCCATGGAGAAATATTAAGAAAGGCATTATCACATACCAAAAATTAATGACATTTCCTCCGATTAACTGCATAAATATTATGTTTGCTTTGATCAGTTCTCATGTGCTTCTGAACCAACTGAACTATTTATGCCATCTCTTCTTCAAATTCTAGTCCTAGAAACATCCTTTTAACTACTTTATCCCAAAAATCTCGTGTTTGACCCCTAGTTCTATATTAGGATTCAAATAGATCCATATTTAAACTATATTGAAAGTTGTTATTATAATAAAAATCAACCAAAGAACTATTTTGGTCCCATAATATGTGGATATATATTGAATAAGCATATATCATATCTTCAAAGGGTTGAATTTTTGGTTCTAACAGCTCATCTGATTGCGGTTGAAAAGCTATATAAAAATGTAATTCAGTACCCAATAATTTATGAAGGCCCTTTCAAAATTTATAAGTGAATCTGATGTCACGGCCATATAAAATGGAGAGGGGAACTCTGTATATGTTGGTGGTGAAATCCTCTTAATAAATAAAATTTTTACATGTTTTGATTTTATTTTAAACCATATCATTTTGATTTATGTTTACTAAATCTATTTAATTTTATTTTTTTAATAATATTATAAATATTAGATGGTTATAAATTTTTACTTATGTGTTTTCAATTTCTCATAATTGGATATATTATGAAATATTTGACCAAATATGTTTCAATTTGTAAATTTTAAATATTTTTCTGATTTTTAAATAATTTAACAATATTTTATGTTTTAAAAATATCAATAGTCCCCATTTAGATATTATTAATTTATTTGACATTAACCAAAATCCACACAAATGATAAATCCAAAAAAAATATATATAATACATTCCTAACATTTCATAGTCACCTATATAATTTGTGCAGATCATTAATTTGTGCATAAAATATTTCTTTTAATATTTTTAAAACCATTTATTTTATATTTCAATTAATAAAATAATTTCTACATCACTATTGTGTCGTCATTACTAGAAATTGTTTAATCTCAAAAAATTATAAATAAATTCACAAGATGTATATAATTTTATTATCTTTCAATTGACTATTTATTTTTGATGTTTTATTAATTTTATCACTACATTAAGATAATTATACTTATAAGGGATTTTAGAGTGACATGTTGTCATTTTATTTTGTTTTAATTATAATTATATAACTTTAATGGAAAAATTCAATTAAATGAATCAATTATTACCAATATGTGAAATTTATATAATTTAATTCATTTAATATGATTTGAAAGGTTTTAGGAAAGTTTTATTATCTTTATTATATTGTTGGTTGCAATAATTTACGTGATCTCTCTTTTACTAGGGTAAATAAAAATTACTGTAATTACTATTCATAATATAAATAAAAATAATATTAAATTATTAAAATAATTTTCATATATTAATTAGAAATATGGAATCCATTTTTCAAATTCCATACATAGAAGTTTCATTAATTAATTTAAAATTAATTCCCATTTTTAAAACTAGAAAGAGAGTTTTTATGAACTAAAAACTACTAAATGCCTGACATCTGTTTATGTCCAAATTAAATGTGAAATTAAATCCAATGACTAAAATAGAATTTAATGATAAAAAATTTATCGAATTACATATTTAAAAACAATTGAAATTATAATCTATCTATATAAATAAATTAGATGAAAATGTTGTTTTGAAATAAAATGTAGTATTTTTAAATCTTCATTAATATATAAATTTTATCTTAAAAATTTCAAATATTCAACCAATGTAAATACTAATGGTCCAATTCTAAGTTAAAGTTTAATATGTCAAATAAAACATATAAAATTGTCAAAAAATATATTTAAAAAGTGTTCTCCATCAAAAGGTGGTAAAACAATATATTTTTTGAAATTTATTTTTTTTATCTGAAATATTTAATTTCATCTTATATCATATCTATAAAATACATAAGATGAATTTTAATGTTATATAAAATAAAAAATATGTTCAATACTATTCATAACATACAATTTATATTCCAATAATTATTAATATTTTAATAATTATTGTTTGTTTTATGAAACTCGATATTGTGTAAAATGAAAGCTATTGAGGATGGTTTCTCTTGCGTGAAATGCATTATATGTCAGTGTTACTTGTAGTGTGAGATTCCATATTGTTATTTATAACATTATACTAATATTGTTCTTTTATATATTGAAAAAAAGATATTTTTAATGTTGCGTGAAATGAATTCTATCAAAGGAACAAGAAATTGTGTGAACATTAGACCGAAATAGTGTTGTTTATAATAAAAGTTAACACACTATTGAAAATAGAGAAAAATAATATTGGTGTAGAATACAAAAAACAATACATCAATGAAATTAAATCAAATAATTCTCATAAAATATATGGTTGTTACATTCTACCCCTTAAAATAAATGTCGACCTCTAAATTGTTCTAGGTTATAAATAGTTTAATATTTTAAATTTACATTATGGGAACCCACATTGTGAAAAGGAATACTGAAACTTCATTTTAAAAAGGAAAATAAAAAACATAATAGTTACCTAATCTAACATATCACTGGGTTTCTACATAAGAAAACATAGGAGGGAAGTGAAAATATAGACATGGAAGAGGATTCAAACCAACATTTTTTGATGAAGAGTAAAATAGAATAAAGTTTTGAGAAAGTTAACAAGATTAGATAAGAAGGTACTAAGATTTCAATTTATGTTTTCAAGATCCTTTTCCCACGGTTGAATAATTTTTTATGAGAATAAATTCTTACATAATTTGGCTACATTCTACCTATTGTTTGTGGCTTGGACAATATCAGCTTCATCTCTTATTTAATGAAATGAAGTTGAATTTTTCAATCATGAAGTGTTAGATGATCATGGGATACAATGATAGTCCCTTCTATGTATGTCAAAAAAAATGTTAGAAATTGTAATAAAATATAAATAAATCAACATATAGTGATATAGTACATTAATCTAACTAATATAAGACAGAAAATAAATTTTACTATCCATAAATGTTTAACATTACAATCCATAGAAAATATATAAATATACACTTTTAGAAATATGTGAACTAAATCAACATAAAATTCATCTCCCATATCTCATATGTAGTTCATGGTTGTCATAATCCAGTCATGTGAATACATTAATCTTGTATTCTCTTGAAACATGATAATAACATGAATTACCAAAGAACCTTAGTGAAAACATGCATTCTGTCAAAATTATCTATTTCCACAAACCAAAAATAACAAAAATTCTATATACTCAAACCCTGAAATCAGTATTTTTCTTGTATCGGTAATGCGTTTATTAATACAATAAAAATTAACAGTATCTCATTATCCCTTCATTATGAGCATATCATGTGATTTATTTTAAAATTCAATCACTTTCCATGGTTATCAGCACTATATAATTTTAGAAAACCATTATTGACCAATACATAGATATTGTAATTTTAGATACTAAATAAAATAGATTAAACACCAATATTTTGGAATCCCATTAAATAAAAACATATTAATTCCTTCATGTCGTTGTCATACTCAAAAAGTCCAGTAATAATCCCATGTGATTTGCCTTTGTATTTGTTCTTAAAAGGTTTGTGACATTGATTATCATTAATAACCCTTGGATTTGGTAATTTGTTAGTGAAATTTACTATTCCATTTCACTTGTAACACAGATTTGTAGGAGGTGAACTCTTTAGAGATTTCTATTTATTCCCATTACATTGGAAATAAAATGCTCGATGTACTATTTCCCACACTTAAAAAAATTTATCCATACCATTAATATAATTTTATCATGGGTTATTTCAACACATTGATCATAAAGACAATATAATATTATTTTCTCTATATTTATTATAGTTTTCTATAAATCATATCTATATTTTCTATCATAACCATGAGATAGATGAAAAAGAGTAATATCCCTTTTTGTATACAGAATATGGGGAATGTAATTACTAAAAAATAAGTTATTGAACTCATACAAAACCATTGAGTCAATTTTATCTTACTACATATTATTCATGGAAAATTTACACCACATATTCACTTTACCTTCCAAGAAATAATCTCCAGATATAAACTTTTCACATTCTAAATGATGGAGAACGGAAAATATATTTTCAATGGTATAAACCCATTTCTATGAAACTGGGGGATTGAGAATTCCCCTAAAATAAGGTGGATATTTCCCCTAATAATGAATCAAGAGAATGATGTTACCAACATTGGTAATTTGAAAGCTTAGTACGATTTTTGGTCATTAAAATAATATCCATTATTATTTCTCTCATAACATTTGGTTTTTCATGAGTACAATCATTTTATTTCCAATTATATTCATCATTAACATGGTTCCTTTGGGTTCCAAATATTCAATAAGTCCCAAAAAGAAAAGAGTGAGAAGAAAGAAACATATTAGGAGAACAATATAATCAAGGGGGAGTACTTCCAATATCTAATATCATAGGTCTAATCCTTGGTTATTCTTGATTGTTACCATAATTAGAGTATTTTAAACTATAGTTAGACTTACAAATAGGGAAATCCTTAGACATACCTTCGAAATATCTCTAGAGATCTCCCTAATGTTTTCACATCATAGTTTCTAAAGGTTAAGATATCCTTCAATCAGATACCAACTCTAACTAAAAATAATTGATGTAAAAGGACATCAAATTTATTTTACAGAATACGTAGTACATTATAGAAATATATTAAAAAATACCTTTTTATTTTAGTGTAATTGGAAACATAGGACAAAATATTCAAATTTGGTTAAATATCTTTAACAGCTCTTATAAAGTTCTTCCCCTTTTGTTTTCCTACTTAAAACCATTCTTTATATCCTAGGAAAAAGAAAAACTAAAAAGGGTCAGATTAAATTCTCAGAAAGGGTAATCATAGACAACATGAAATAAACCATAAACATAAGAATATAAAAACATGAATATAATGTTTAAATATAATAATATTGAGTCATTAAATAAATACTGGAAGTACACAAGGCATAGATCATAATGGAATACTATCCATGATAAAATAGAATTGTCATAAAACATGGAATTGTGTTAAAAAATAAGATCATAATATTATTTCAACAGTAGCCAAGGAATTTATACCAAGACCATCATAGAAAAAAAAATCCTTTTCTGAAATAGTTTTATTTTTCATTCCAGTTTTGTATTACTGAACCAAATTTACTTATCGTTTCATCTCTGAATTATTGAACAAAATTTACTGTTCATTCTATTCATGATTTTATAATGATATTTAAATCATTACACAATAAATTACAGGGATATATATTCCCCACCCATCTCATAATGAAACAATTCTTATATATACTTGAAAACATAAATCATTTATCATAGCATAACCAATAGAAAATAGGTTTCTTAAAAATCATTCCATTATAACATAATCCATATAAAATACAAATCCATCAATAATAAAATAAAATCATAGTAATAATTTGGATAGAAACATAACCTTATCTATAGAGCATCATCTAAGATGAAAATAATTTTGATAAAACACTTAAAATTAATTCTATAGGAAAATATCCTTTCTTCGTCAAAAACTTTTTCTTTTCACAAAATGCCATAAAATAGTAAAAGATAAGAATTTAGTTGGAAATAATCATGAAATAATGTATAGGAAGATTCATGTAAATAGGGATTCATGAAACCAAAAAAATCCATTCATGATGAATAAGTTAAAAAAACATTTTCCTTGTACTTTTTCTAAAAAAATCAAAAAGTACATCGTATGGTAAACAAAATAAAGATTCCTTCCATTCCATTTAGTAAAATAAAAAAATGGTTAAAAATGAATTTAAGAATACCTAGAATAATAGAAAAAAATTTATTAAAACTTTTTTAGAAAACATGTTTATTGATGATAAAAATATCCCTAGTAAATACTTACATATAAACAATCTCATATAAACATGTGATTGAAATATTATGCCTTACATTAGGTATGATATTCTTCCAATGCATCTTAACCTCCTGTATAATAATTTAGATAATGTTACTAACTTATTACATCATCATGGTCATCATATATTATAATTTTATCATTCTATTGTCTGTAACATTTAATTGTTACTAGTTATTCAGGTTTTAACAGCTCTATGATCCTATGTATGTTTTGTCGAATAAGTTCCAGTTATTCTTACTAGATCATATATATATATAATTTTAAAAGGATAATAATGTAATAAAAAAAATTATTCATTCTATGCATTTATATAATCATTTTTGTATGGATATCATGTAGAACTAATCACATCACATCGTGGAGATGGTAGGACATACGTACGTAGGAGCAACGATATCATATCCATAATTGTTGAATAGTACTGATTTTAATTATGTACTATATTTCAGAATCAAAATCATTTTATAACAATCATATATAATAATTAAAGCTATTTTGTTACCCATAAAATTAATGTGGTGGTGAAAAATTGATTACACCATGATGTAGATGCGGTAAGTTGTAAGTACACACGTGTGGTGATATCATATTTATTAGGATGGATAGAAATATGAATATGGTTGTACCATAATTATAATAACATATCATTATATATGTTCTACTAGAGTTATTATTCTATAATGAATCTACTCATGACTTAGAAGTAGAAGTATAAATAAATATGGAAGAATCGGTAGAGAAGATTACCTCTTTTTAGATGTTCTCTATTTACTTATCCTCTTAATTGAACTAGAGTTTGTATTTGAACTAGTAAAAAACCACTATAATCTAAATAAGAATGTTGATAAGGGAACGTTTTAGGGGGTGGATGACCTTGAAGGATTAATTAGTTGTGTAGGAATGAGGCAGGAGGTTCCCTTTTATAATTAAGGTGAAGGGAACTTTTGGAAACAACAAAAATATTAATTTATAATAAAATAAAACCCCAATAAAAACCTTCAAAATTTTGAAATATCAATTATTAGATGATATAGGGTTGTAATATCATCATTCCATAAATATTATAAATTTTTTTATGTCTATTAAAACCTTATTGTTTCAATTTAACACATAGTAATTCTATTTTTTCTTAACTAGGGTACCAAATATTTTTATTGTAAGAGTGTAAAATATTTACTTATTTGATGTCAATTAGATCATAAATATATATTTTAGAACATTTATGAAATTGTTATTGTTATAATATATTTTTTTATAATGTTATACGATGGTTAATTAATTTAAGAATACACAATTTTGATAATCATTAGTGTCAATTTTGACGCAATTAAATTTATTGATTTTTAAGAATATAAAGATTACAAGATAACACCGAACCAAATATTTTATTATATTAAAATATGGTCATGGTTTTCTAAAAAGTTCATTGTAAATAATAATTGTCCAAAAATATATTTATTTTAAAATTTTTTAATAACATTAATTTGATATTCACTTAATAGAATAATTACCACATCAATATTGTGTAATTATTTAATATAATTTTTTGATAAAAAAATTTAAAAATAAATTACTATTATGAAGATAAGTTTACTATATTTTTGAATAATATTTGTAGTTGAATTTATCTTCTTTAAAAGGTAATATTAAAAATTTTATGCTTATTAATGTATGAATGTGAAAATTTTAACATTACATTAAATAAAATAAAATAATTATCATAATATATTCCATGTGGCTCAAAATGATCCATAACTCGAAATATGGATGCTTATATTGGATATATACTCTACCAATAAAATTTGGTAAAGTGTTTTGGAACTTTAATATTTATTAACCTTTTAATTAAAATTAGTTTATTGATTTTTTAGGAATTAAATAATTTATGCATCATCCATATATATGTCATTAAGGTAAATATTTATTTTCTAAAAATTATAGATAAATTAAAATGATAAAGATAAATATTTTTTATATTTTAAATAATTATTTATAGTCATATTAATCTTCTATATGAACTTATTTTAAAAATGATATATTATTTAAAAAATGAATGTGAAATTTTTAAATTATAAATAAATTAAATATTATAAATACCATAATATCTCCCAAATGGCCGAAAAATGCAAAAACAAATTTATATCATGGAAATATATTTATTATGTTAAAATTTACAATTTATATTTTTTGATACCACCCAATTTTCCATATGTGGATACATGATAGAAAATAAAGACAAAGAAAATTATGCTTTGTTTATATCATTGATTTCAATATCATTTAAGTCATTTTCATGGAAAATTTCGAATTAAATGACATAAATTAGATCCTTATATTTTAAGGTTTAAATTCCATTCATCAAATAATTTTTTACATTTTTTACTCATTTTACAGTGATTATTATTTTATTTGTAACTGAAATTAACTAATTTACCCATTACCATGTTAATAAACTTTTTCAGTGTAACTATTCATAATATTCAAAAATAAAAGAGAAATACATACAAAATTTGGAAATCCTGAATCCAAATTTGACATCCATTTTTCGAAAATCAATACTACAAAATTGTAGGACTAAATTTAAAATAAAACAGTTATAATGTCACAAAAAAACAATTTTGGGAAAACTACCCCTTTTTAAATAGAAAATGTTTTTAGAACACATTCATGTATAAAATCATTTAAAAAAACCATAATTGGATAAAAATGAACTAATTAAAATTTAAATCCATTAAAAAACAAATAAATTACTATTTAATGACATTAAAATAAGAAAAATTAGTATTTTTAATATTCATAAAAAATGATACTTATTAGAAAAATATAATAATTTAAAGAAAATTGAATTTTTATAATCCAAAAAAAAGAAGAAGTTTATTTTGTCAAATTTAATATAAAAACATTTCAAATACATTATTTAAAATCGGTGTGCCATCAAAAAGAGAGAAAAATTATTTTTTAAAAATAACTTCTTTTATTCGAATAATTGATTTTGTTCTTATATAATGTTGTAAAAAATATATATGATGAATTTTAAAATTATATAAAACATAGAATGTGGTTAATAAAATTCATAACAGCTAGTTTATATCTCATAATAATATTTTAATAGTATATAATTATTTAGTGAAACTCAGTATTATGTACAATGTAAGATATCGAGGAAGGTCACTCTTACGTGTAATGCAAGCCAAGTTAGTGTTTAATGTAGGGAAATATTCTATTGGTATTGTGTATAACATAATATGAAAATATTTATTTTATAAATTGAAGAGAATCTAATCTCAGTGTTGCGTGAATTGAATTCTATCAAAAGAATATGAAATTGTGTGTAACACAAGCCATGTTTTGTGTTACATATTCTGCAAGCTAAAATTTTATTGCGTATAGTGCAAGAAAATGTTTTTGTATCCTAAAAAACAATTAAAAAAAGTAATTAAAAAAATCATAAAATATAAAGGTGATAGATTATACCCCCCTTAAAATAAGTTTTTCCTCAAAATACGTCAGAGTTATAAAAGGATTACTACTTGAATGTTTCTTTCATCGAAACTGACATATTAAAAAGGAATACTAAAACATTATTTGGAAAAAAATGTTAGGAACATAATTGTTACCAAAATTAACTCATTACAGGTTTCCACATAAGGGAACATAGGTGGGAAGTGAAAACATGGATATGGAATAAAAATCTAAAAATCATGTTTTGATGGATAGTGATAGAGAATAAGGTTTGGAGAAAATTAACTACCAAAAATCCATAAATATTCGATGAATTAAGAGACCATCTGATTCATCCGATGAGAAGGTACTACGATAACATTTTTCATTCCAAGATCATTTTCATACGGTTGATGTATTTTTCATAAGATGAAATTCTTACTAGATTTTAGTATAATCAAACTACTGTTCATTCACTTAACAATTTCCACTTCATCTCTTAATTAAAGAAATGACGTTGAATTCAGCATTTTTTAAGTGTTAGATTGTAATGTGACAGAATGATAGGTAATTCCATCTATCACAACAACAATTTTGTAACAATAAATAAAATATAAATAAGTCCATATGAGGTGACATAATATTTTATTCTTACAAAAATCATTAGATGTTTAACTTAAACATTCAAAAAAATTTATAACCTTAAAATCCATCTGAAAGATGACTATTCAAAACTATAGAAAAATATTCAAAATTCATATTAACATTTATGCCCTCTATATCATAAGGTTTCTCTAGTCGATCACATTCCAAAAATGTGAACACCTTCATCATATATTATCTTGAGTCATGGTATCAACCCTGGATTATGAGATATCCTTATTGAAAACATGCATGTTTTCTTATTCCAAAACATATTGGATATATTCCATGGGTCCCAAAAATCTGTATACTTCATCCATGACAGCATAACCCACATTCAAAATACTCCATAATATGATACCAAGAAACTGTCATCATCAAATATACATATTCAAGTACAATATATCTTTATCCAAACATAATTTTCATAATATATGGGACATATTAAAGGTTATGTTTACCTTAATCATGTGTTCTTTAAATATTCCACCTTCCAACTAAAAAACTTTTTTTTGGGATCCATTGATCAACTCAATGTATCCATTAAAATCATTAATGAATAAATTATACTGAAAACACTTTTACATTTCATGATTAAAATAACATGATAATTTAATTTTGAAACATATACAAGTTAATCATGCACCTATTTTCTTAAACCATAAATCGTGATCCATCATATTTATAATGACCCAATGTTTTTCAATTGAAATTTAAATCTTATAATTATGTCATAAAAACACAAAAAAAACACAACATAATGATCTATTATGTGCTAACTGACGTTTTAACATAAGTTTTTCACTTCTGTGTTTGATATTTTAAAAACACAACATACACAGTTGTGTTCAAGATGATTTTTAGAGTATAATAAAAGCAACACAAATTTTTGTGAATAGTAACCTACCCATATAAGTAGTATTATGATCCTTATTAATATTAAGTCTATAGAAATAAAAGTATCCTTACCCATAAATGATTAAATAAAATTTAGGCATCTTAGAAAGTAACATTTTGACCATAGTAAACGTTTTGGTGTTTTTGTATGTTATAAATAATAAATTATTAATTATTAATTAAATTAAAAAATTAATTTTCTTAAAATGTGTTTATAAATTAAAAAATATATTTCTTTTAGTTTTTATATAATTTTATAATACACAATATAATTTTTTAAATCATTATAAAATCAGTTTTAATTTTAAAAACATTATTTTTCATGTAAATTATTATTTTAATGAAATATTAAATTAGTCATATTTAAAATATAGTTTTTAAAAATTATACATCATTTTTGAATTCTACACATCAAAAAATGGTTGGGGTGAAATTTTGGGATTTTTCTTAAATACTTGAATTTTTTATGGATAATGAAATACCTTAATTTACAAAAATAAGATAAATAAGCTAATAATAGAGTAATGTGTGATGTTCTGATGATGTAAGGCCACTTAGTTCGGGATAAAATTATATAATATCTATTCATGGTCATGTAAGACTCACTATTGTCTATATTGTGGAGAAATAATAAATTAATTAATTTTAAATTTAGAAAACCCCTCTCCCTCTACTATAAATACCACCCTTCACTCCCTCATTCCCTCACACCTCTCAAGATTCAATCCTTGACTAAACTATACCCAAGAATAATCCATATCCCTTCTACCACTTCCAAGATTTTCTGTTCTCATAAAAATACCACACTTAGGCCCCTTAACGAGGAGCTCAAGAAGAGGATTCAAGAGGCAATTTCTCTTCCTCTTCTCTTTTACTTCCATTTCAATTTCACGATCTTTTTTTATTCTCTCCCCACATATCATTGTAAAAATGGTATCAAAAATCTAATATCATACATATACTTATATTATATTATACTAATGAGATAATATATCATCTAACCCTCTTTCTCTTCTTCTTTTTATTTTACAAAATAAAATATTGTTCGTGAGGTGTTAAACTATCAACTTTAAGAACGACATGTTTTATTTTTCCATTTCTATCATTATATCTGGTAATGAAACCATTTTTTATGATTGAAAACGAATATTTTATAAGTATTATGTACTAATTAATTTTATGGAACAAAATTATGTAAATTTTATAAAATGAGTAAACAAAGTAACTTCATTGTGGTTGAACACCCTCTCCAATTAACCCAAACAATCAACATTTAATTCCAAACTAATGATTCATTCACATGGTATAAAATTTAATTCATTATAAGAATTTTTAAAATACTATAATATTATTATTAACATGTAATATCAGTTATCGATGTTTACCCATGTTCTACCCGAACATCAATTTATGAATACAAGTGAACCGCTCAAGAAAACCGTAAAAACAAACATTCTCGAACAATGTTTTTAAACTCTATAACTCATAAAAAGGCCCATAAAATAACATAATGAAACCAAAATGAACCCTTTTCATTTATTAAATGTTTTTGAGTATCTAATTAAAGAATATAATGTCATTATACATGATATTAATGTGAAGGAAGTGTTCGGATATAAGTTAAGGCCAAAATCTCGAACCCAATTTTCTTTCATCGGGTTCTCCCACTTTCACTCAAAATTTGGAATGTTAAATCCATAAAAATTATTTTTTCATCAATATCTTAACTTTTCAAGGATATAAATGTTTTCTACTAATGTTTTTGTCAAAAAAAATGTTTTCCAAAATAACTCTTCTTTTAAGAACTCACCATTTACCTTTAATTCAAGGTTGCTGGTTCCTCTATCAATTATGTTTTCCCCTTTTTCATTTGGGAACCAAATGTTTATGAATTTGTTCTTATGAGATAAAGCACGCTCCTTTACAGGGGTTATTTATGTTCATTATTGATATATGTTCTATGTGGATTGCATGATAATGATAATATTATGATGTGACAGGTGTGCCATGAATTATATAGCACAATATGAATGTTTGAATATGAATGGTGTGCCTGAAATTATACATCACTCCAATGCATTGGGAAAAGTGATGAATCTCATGAGTAAATTTTAAATGATATGATCAAGAATATATCTTTTTTCCCAATCATGTGTGGTAGTTAACCACTAAGTCATGATGTTTCATTTTTATGCATTGTCACATTTCAAGTATTATATTTATGCTTCCTCTAATGTTCATGATCCATTGCCTATGATATGATTATGCTCACCCCATACTATATAGTTTTTATCTATCCCCTTACTGGGATTCTAGATCACCCCTTTTTATGCATATCCTCATGTGAAAACATATACTAAGGAGAGGTTATGTGCCAGTAAGAAGCTAGAGAAGAATAAATTGAATAACTGTTTATGCTTGATGTTGTAATTGTTATGTATGGTCCATGTTTTCCCAATACACTAAGCCTTTGTATCCCTTATGTGTAATAATATTATGTAATTTATCTTTAAAATTATTTAATAGTAATTTGTGAAAAGGCGGGTCGATATAGTTGTTATTAGAGAAAAGGTTTAGTTAATTTGGGAAATAGGATTAGTGAACCCTAGAGAAAACCTCTAGCATGAGACTAAGTTCAAATATGCACACATGAATCATTACACATGTATCCCAGATGTTATTCTTTTATTATAAATTTTGAAAATGAATAAGTTATTTATTCATTAATTTTTGACTTTTATTTTGTTCTATCCTTTTCTATTTTCAAAAATGGTGGGAACCAGAAGAATGCAGGCTAAAAACATGTGAGATGGCATGTGCAACGATTTCCCAAACAACTTCCCCAATGATTTCGGCGGTGGAGTTAAAAACTTCATGGATATGACTACCCAATTATCTCAGGTTATGAACAATGACTATAATAATATGAAACATCGTTCTTCACCAAAGGGAGAGCCACTGGCTATCAGATGTTTTATGTGGAAACGATCAATGATGTTCAGTGGATCTTATGATCCACTAGTTGTGGAGAAATGGGTTAACTCCATGGAGAAGATATTGTTTGTTCTTCAATGTTCTATGATGGAGAATGTGACACTAGTATTTTATATTCTATATGGAGAGGCTGATCAATGGTGGGATTTAATTAAGAACACCAAACCATGCGAAGAAATTGAAGAGATGGAATGGGAAGACTTTAAGATAATATTTCAAAACAAGTATTTCCCATGCACTCTTTGTACGAAGATGGAGAGATAATTCATAGAGCATGAGAAAAAAGATGGGGAATCTGTCACAGCTTATGAAGCAAATTTAACAAGGCTTTCATGGTACACTTTGAGTTTTGTTATAAAAAATGATAGAAAAATTTATATATTCTTTAGTGGAAAAACCAACACCTTCGAAAGGCTCTTGAAATTTGAGGATTTGGGAGTTATGAATAATGTTTTCGGTGTGCTCTCAAAGTAGAAATGGAGTTTTTAGAATGGTCACACGGCTATGGTGATAAGAAATGAATTATGGAGTTCTAATCCAGTGGATCTAATGAAAAAGTTGGAAGAAAACTCAATGACCCACATGCAAAAAATATGAGAAGTTACACCATGGTAACTGCCTTAAAAAAATAGGGAAATGCTTCATGTGTGTGAAATTAGGACACTATAAACAATAGTACTGAAAATAAATAAATAGGATGGATAAAATAGCCAAATAAAGGAGTGAACCGCCCATGGTTCAATGCTACAATAATAGGGATCTAGGTCACTCTGCAATAAAGTGCACTAAACCTCTAGTTCTTGAGGGTAATAAATGTCATCAACCACCAATGCCAAAAGAAAAAAGGAAAGTATTATTCCATAACTACTACAGAAGTGGATAAAAATAATGATGTTGTACAAGGTACACTTACTATTCACCCAATATTGTAAAAAGTCTTATTTTATTCTGGTTCTACGCATTCCTTTATATCATGCGAGTTTTCTAGAGCTATAGAATCGAAGTCCTAAAACCTTGAAGTTGAGATATCAGTAAAAACACCAAGTGGTGCAACCCTCACAACCCGAGTATTTGACACATCTCCCATTGGCGTATGTGGGATGACTCCTCCATCAAATCTCATAATACTTACCTTGGTAGAATTTGATGCTATAATGTGAATGGATTGGCACTTCTTATATAGAGAACTTTTCAACTGTCAGGAAAAGTAAATATCTTTTCATATTTTGAACCACCCCATGATCTTCTATAAATGAAAGGAAAATAAAGAATCTTGTTTTTAAAAATCCTTCAATGGCTTGGGTGTTGATTCCTTATGGAAAAGCATACCTCTCCGAAAATGTTCTGTTAAAGGAATGTTCCAACCTTTCGGAAATTCCCATCATTAGAAAATACAGTGATATATTTCATGAAGAGTTACACGAAATTACCCCATATCATGAGGCATATTTTTTAATAGAACTCAAACTCTGAGCTACTCCTATCTCAATGTGTCCCTATAAGATGGCTTCTATCGAACTGGAGGAGTTAAATAAGTAGCTGCAAGACCATCTGCACCAAGAGTTCATTCTCTCTAGTACATCCCCTTGGGGTGCGCCATTGAATTTAGTGAATGTGAAGGATGTAACAATGCGGTTGTGTATCGATTATCGGGAACTCACCATGATCACCATAAAGAACATGTATCCTATTCCAAGGATTGAAGACTTGTTTGATCAATTTAGAGGAGCTCAATACTTCTCAATGTTGGAACTTCGTTCTGGATATCATTAGTTAATGGTGAAGAAGGATGATATTCAAAAAAAGGCCTTCCGTACAAGGTATGGGAACTATAAGTTTCTGTTGATTCCCTTCAGACATACTAATGCCCCTAAAATCTTCATGGATATGATTAATATAGTCTTTATACATTACCTTGAAAAATTTGTGGAAGTGTTTATTGGTGATATTCTCATATAATCCAAGAGAAAGGATGAACAAGAAGAACATATAAGACATGTGTTGGTGACATTTATAAAGGAGAATTTGTATGCCAACTTCAGCAAGTGTGAAATTTGGATGAAAGATGTCACGTTCTTGGGACATGTGATCACAAGTGAAGAAATTTTTGTGGATCCTTAAAAAACAAAGTCAATTGAGGAATGGTCCAGGCCCTCTAGTGTCACATAAATATGTAGTTTTCTTGGATTAACTGGGTACTACCGACGTTTTGTGAGAAACTTCTCATGATTGTCAAGACCGTTATCTATTTTAACAAGGAATGGGGTAATGTATGTCTGGAAAAAATAATGTGAGGGAAGCTTCAAGAAGCTAAAGTGAAGGTTGATCACTGCACCTGTACTCACACTACTGAAGAGTGGAGAATGTTATGTGATATACAGTGATACTTCAAAGAAATTCTTGGGTTGTGTACTCATGAAAAATGATGATGTGATATCCTATGCCTCACAACAGTTGATGATCCATGAGCAGAACTACCAAACGCATTATCTAGAGTTGTCGGCTATGATTGTTTCCTCGAAAATCGAGAGGCACTACCTTTTTGGGGAGAAGTGTGACATATACACTGACCGAAAGAGCCTAAAGTTTATATTCACAGAAGAGGATCTCAACTTGAATCTATGGAGATATTTAGAGCTAATCAAGGATTACAATTTCTCAATTCACTACCAACATAGAAAGGTAAACAAGGTACCTAATGCTCTATGAAGAAAAGAACTAGATACTCTATCCATGTTATGGATTGAGAAAGAACATATCTTCTTGGATATGAAAAACATGGATTCAAAAATCATTTGGTTTGGGGATACATCCTACCTTACCCAAATGATTGTGCAACCATCCATTCAAGAGAATACCAAGGAAGCACAAATGGATGATGTGGATATTCAAAAGAGGGTGAATGCAGTAAAACAAGAGAAGATTCCAGAGTTCTATATCGACTGTGATGGTTTGATTCAGTTTGGAACACGTCTTTGTTTTCCATCATCACACGAGATAAAGGAGGAGATATTGGACAATGCACTTAACTCCATATTCTTTATCCCTCCCGGTAGCACCAAGATATATCGTGATCTACGAGAACACTTCTTGTGGGGTAACATAAAGAAGGGGAATGGAGAATATATATCAAGGTGCATGGAAGGTCAACAAGTTAAAGTAAAGTGACAAAGGTCCAAATGGATTATGTATCAATTACCTATACCCATGTTGAAATGGGAAAATGTTACTATGGATTTTGTCACAGGTCTCTCAAAGATGTCAGAAGGAAATAATGTGATATGGGTTTTGGTTGATCGAGTCACCAAGACTTTCCATTTTATCACTATTCAAGAATCTCTCACTTGAACAACATGTAAAGATATATGTGAAGGAAGTGGTGAGACTGCATGGTCTTCCACTCTCAATTGTCTCTAACCATGTTCCAAGGTTCACATCTAAATTTTGGAGGAGCCTTCAACATGCTTTGACTACTGAATTAAATTTCATCATGGTCTATCAACCCCAAACTGATGGCCAATATAATTGACTATTCAGACGCTTAAATATATGCTAAGAGCATGTTCTCTATAATTTAAAAGTGAATGGGAACAACATCTCAAATTAGTTGAGTTCTTGTATAATAATAGCTACCACTCATGTACTCAGATGGCTCCAAATGAAGCTCCATATGTAAAGAGAAGTAGAACATCAACCGGTTGGGTTGAAGTTGGAGAAAGAAAGATATTTGGACCCAATATTGTGCATGAGATGATAGAGACGGTTCATGTCATCTAGAAACACAAAAAATATGCTCAGAGTCGGCAAAATATCGATGCTTACAATTATCATAGGGAGTTGGAGTTCGACATTGGAGATGCATTCTTCCTTCAAATATCACCATGGAAGATAGTCATGTGATTTGGGGAGAAAGGGATGCTAAGCCCAAGGTACATTATCCACATTGAAATCCTTGACTATATAGGATTCATGGCCTATTGGATTTCAATTCCACTGAATATGGCTCTGGTTCATAATTTTTTTCACGTGTCACTCTGGAGGAAGTACTTACCTGATCCCTCACATGTACTAACCTCGGAGGTGGTACAACCAGAAGATTATCTCTCTTATGGGGAGCAACCAATAGAGATTCTGGACTGCAGAGAGAAGGTTCAACACAACAAGACTACCCACCTTGTCAAAGTGTTTTGGAGGAACCATAAGTTTCAATAAGCTACTTGGTACCAAAGAATGTGATGAAGGATAAATACCGTCACTTGTTTGTGTAAAGTGAATTTTCATGGGTGAAATTTCATAAGGGGAAAGATTGTAACGACCCAATGTTTTTCAACAGAAATTCCCTTCTTATAATTATTTCACATAATAACAAGAAAACAAAACATAATGAACTTTTAAGTGCTATGTGACCTTTAAACATAATTTTGTCACTTCTATGTTTGGAATTTTGAAAATCTAACATACACAGTTCTGTTCAGGATGATTTTTTGAGTCTAATAAAACCAACATAATTTTTGGTGAATGGTAACCTACCCTTATGAATAGTAACCTACCATTATAAATATTAGTATGACCCTTATTAATATTAAATCTTTCAAAATAATCGTAACCTTACACAAGAATAATTAAATAATATTTAGGCATTTTAGAAAGTGACAATTTCACCATAGTAAATGTTTTGGTATTTTTGTAAGTCATAAATCAATAAATATAATTAATTAATTAATGTAAAATTATTTATTTTATTAAAATTTGTTCATAAATTAACAAATCCATGTCTTTTAGTTATTAGAAAATTTTACAAGACCCTACAAAATTTTTGAAAGCATTATAAAATCAGTTTTAATTTTAAAAACTGTATTTTTCAAATAAATTATTGTTTTAATTAAATATTAAATTCCTAATATTTAGAAAATAATTTTAAAAAACTGATAGAATTTATGAATTTTACATGTCAAAAAATGGTTGGGGTGAAATTTTGGGATTTTTCTAAAGTACTTGAATTTTTGATGGATAGTGAAATACTATAATTAAAAAAAGATAAATAAGCTAATTATCAGGTCATGTTTGATGTTATGATGATGTAAGCCCACATATATGGGGATTACACTATAAAATAACTATTTTTGGACATGGAAGACTCACTATTCCTTGTCTTTTGGAGAAATAATAAATTAATGACTTTTATGTCAAGAAAACCCCTCTCCCCTCCACTATAAATACCACCCTTCACTCCCTCATTCCCCAACACCTCTCAAGCTTCAAGACATGCCTAAACTCTACCAAATAATCTTCCCTAGCCCAACCCCAACGTCCAAGACCATCTGGTCTCATCAATATACCAAGTTTAGGCCCCTTAAGGAGGTTCTCAAGAGGAGTATTCAAGAGGTAATTTCTCTCCCTCTTCTCCTTTAATTCCCTTTTAATTTCAAGTACTTTTCTAATTCTCTACCCACCTATCTTTTTCAAAATGATATGGTAACTCCATTATAATTCATATACTTTAATTTTAAGATACTAATGGGATATTATATCATCCAACCTCCTTCCTTCTCTTCTTTTTATTTTATAGAATAAAACATTGTTCGTGAGGTGTTAATTCATCACCTTCAAGAATGACATGATTTATTTATCCATTTCTACTTTTAGATCTGGTAATGAAACCATTTTTTTGGTTGAAACAGAATTTTTTATATGTATTATGTACAAATTTATGTTCTAGAACTATCTTATCTACATTTTACTAACTGAGTAAACAAAACAAAGTTCGTTGTGGTCTAAAAACTGCCCAAATTAAACCAAACTACCATCATTTAATTCCTATGTAATGATTCCACCACATGGTATACAATGTAATTTTTTATAAGATAATTAAAACTCTTGTAATATGATTAATAAAATGAAATATATGTTTTGTATGATTACCCATGTTCTAACCGAACATCAATTTTTGAGTAAAAGTGAACCGCTCAAGAAAACCCTAAAAACAAACCTTCCCGAACATTGTTACTAAACCATATAACTCATCAAAAGGACCATGAAATAAAATAATGAAACAAAAATAAAACATTTTAATTTATAATTTTTTTGGAGTTTATAAATAGTTAATTTAATGTCATTATACAGGACATTAAAGCGAATCAAGCATCCAGATATAAGGTAAGGGGAAAATTTCGAACCGAATTTTCTTTCTTCAGGTTTTCCCTCTATCACTAAAAATTTTGTATGATAACTCCTTATAAATCATTTTTCATAATTATATTAACTTTTCTGGGATATAAATGTTGTATAATGAAGTTTATGTGAAAGAAAAAGTTTTCCAAAAGAACTCTACTGTTAAGAAATCACCTTTTACCTCTCATTCAAGGTTGATGGTTCCTATATCAAGTATGTTGTTCCCTATTTATTTTGGGAACCCATAGTTTATGAATGTGTTCTTATGAGATGAATCACATTACATCACATGGGTTATTTATGTTCATTATTGATATATGTTCTATGTGGAATGCATGATAATGATAATGTTATGATGTTTTGGGTGTGCCCAAAATTATATAGTGCAATATGAATATTTGAACGTGACAGGTGTTCCTGAAATTATACATTGATCCAATGCATTGGGTAAAGTTATTAATATCATGAGTAAATTTGAAATTATGTGGAAAATATTCTATCTTTGTTCACAAGAATGTGTGTTAGTTAACCACTACAGCATGATGTTGAATTTTTATGCATTGCCGCATTTCAAGTCTTATATTTATACTTCCTCTTATGTTCATGATCCATTTACAATGTTATGATTATTCTCACCCCATTATATATAGTTTTTTTCTATCAACTTTCTAGGATTTTAGATCATCCCTTTTGATGTATATCCTCTGCTGAATACATTTTCTAAGGAGATGTCAAGTGCCAGTGAGAATCTAGAGAAGAAGAAATTGAATAAATGTTTATGCGTGATGTTCTAATTATTAAGTATGTTTATAGTTTTCCCAAGACACTAAACTTTTTTATCCTCTATGTCTAGTATTATTATGTTATTTATCATTAAAATGATGTAATAGTAATGTAAGAAATAGTTGTGTTGCTATAATATTCATCAATCCTAAATCATGTGTTATCTCTTATGTTTATCATCCTTAAGAATTTAGGATTAATGTATACAATAATGGTAAAACAACACATACCTTTCACTTTACTTTTAAAATATCTTTACCCTCAGTAGTATGACCAATACTCATACTATCGCCAGGATTCTCTTTAAGATGTTTCCATATAAGAAATTTAACTTCATATTTCCCATACATTTCACATCTAAAACATTTAATGGTTAACTAGTTTCTACATAGTTATGGCAATTGACTAAGACCATAAATAAATGTTTGAGAAAACATGTCACATATTATAAACACCTATGTAATGTAAATCACATATAATTTTTCAATCTATGATATCTTTGGATTAACAAATAGTTAGTAATGATTATCAAAAAAATCATAGGATTGTAACTTATACAAAGACTTACCCTTAGGACATCCCGAGAACTATCCTTAGAAATACATATTGAGGTCTCGATAATTTTTTTACATAATTGGTTCCAAAAGTTGACTAATCTTTCAACCTTATACCGAAAATAACAATCAAATCTTAAATTACTTAGACATTAAATATCTTTTTAGGAATACATAATACATTAAAAAAATATATTAATAAATACCATATTAGTTTAGTGTAATTGGAAACATGGACCATAATATTCTAACGTGGTGAAATATATACAAATTATTCCATAATGATAATCCCCATTAGTTTTCTTACCTAAGACCCTTATTTATATCCCAAGGAAATTAAAAACGAAAAGGATGAGCGAAAATTCTTAGAAAGAAAAGACACAAAGAACATAAATCAAAATATAATAAAAGGAAAGTTAAAACATGAAACTATATGTTTAATATCAAAATAGTGAGTCATGAAGTAAATCTTTGATGTAAGTATGGAATAGATCATAAAGAAACATTAACCATGAAAAAATGAAATTTGAATAATACTTGGGATTGTGGAAAATAAATAATCACATAATAATGTTTTAATAGTAGTCAAGGTATTTTTACCAACACCATCATAGTGGAAAATGTCCATTACAGAATAGTATTTACTTGTCATTTTAGTCATGTATTACTGTACCAGATTTATACACAATTCCAGCCGTGTAATACTGAACCAGATTTACTTAAGGTTATATTCATGTATATCTCAGGAGATTTAAATAATTACCCAATGTTTTATTAGGAGATATATGACCCACCCATCTCATAATTAAATAATTCTTACATTTTCAACAAAATCATAAATCATTTAAAATAACATAACCCATGAAAAAATGTGTTTTTTAAACCACATTCCATCATAATCCATATAAAATAAATGGATTTTCTAAAACTAATTCCCTCATAAACACAATAAAAATTAATTTTATAATAAGGATATAAACATTACCCCAATCCATATTAGATGGAAAATATTTTAGATAAAACAATTGACTATAATTCTTATGGGAAATATTCTTTCTTTTTCAAAAAATAATTTCTGTTCTCAAGATTCCACACAATTTTGACAAAAATGAATTTAGTTGAAAATAATATAAAAATCATGAATATTAAACGTAACAAAAATTAGGTTTCATGAAACTATAAAAAACATTCATGTCATATAAGTTAAAAAAATAACATTTTCTTCGTACTTTTGTTGGAAAAGACATAAAATAATTCATATGGTAAACAAAAAAAATATATTTCTTCCAAAACATTTAGCAAAAGTGAAAATGGTTAATAAATAATTTAAACATACATATATTAATAGTAAAAATTTCATGACAAAATTTTATAAAACATGTACATGGATGATAAATATATCCTTAGTAAATACGTAGGTATAAACAATCTCAGATAAAAATGAGATAGAAAAATTATAACTTACCAATTTATAATTAGTCGAATCATATGCCGCATAAAGTAAATAAATTATATGAATATTTAAATATCATAACATTCATAATAATAATAATAATAACATTTATGGGTTACATAATAATTACACAAATATTTAGATGTTGTATAAAGAGGATGTCCCACAAAAATAAAAGTGAATCAAAATAATCCCTTACCATAGGTCTGATATGATTCATATGTATCAGAACATCTTTTATAATTATTTAAATAATTTTATTAACTTATTATTGTAACACCCCAGGTAAATAAGGAATATGAAATTTTCATATTTATCCATATTTGTGAATAAAATATTAATATGACTTTAAAGGGGACGCTATGCTCGATGGCGTACCCAACACGCAAGAACGAGTTTCTTGGGAATCTTACGTTGCACTCTAATAATAAAATAATATTATTTTAAATGGTAGTTAACATGTAGCCGTTGTAATGGCGGGAATGGATATAAATAACTAAAATATGACTATATATGTTCTTAAATATTTTTACATTTATACAATAAAAGATAAAGGCTTAAAATACGGAAAGAATTCAATTTTAGGCGCATATGCCCTAGTTTTCACTAAAGGTTCACTTATCACCTTTTGATGGAGAACCATCATTAAATATAGTTTTGTTCACTTTTAAACATTCTTTTGGACCAAATAAAACTCTTATTAAGAATCGGGACATCAAAATTTACTTTGTGTAAATTTTTGGTATCTTTCCGATAAAGTTCATTTTTTTAATGAATAGTGTAAAATGTTGTATTTTAATTCAAAACCACTTTTTAATCTATTTTATTTATATTATTATATTATATTTTGAATTGGTTTTAAAGTGAAATTAGAAAATATTTTTACCATTAAATCCAATAGTGGTCGTTGGAATCAATTTCACTTTGAAATCAGACTTAAACCAGTGTCAATCTTTTGATACTTATTGTTTCATAAAACACGCTATTTGTCATGACAGCGGGAATTAATTATTAAATTAATTAATGTGACTTATATGTTTTGAATTTTGTAAAACGGACTTCATTTTTGAATTCAGAATATCAAATAAAGCTTAGGGTGAATTTTTGGGGTATTTCTGAAAAACTTCAATTTTTGATGAATAGTGAAACCACTAAGTGGTACTTATAAAAACTGATTTTCCGTTTAAATGAAATTTTTCCATCATTGTGTTTTGATTTTCAAAAATCCTACATACATGGTTGTCATTAAGAAGTAAAATGTGGTTCAATGATATTAAAATAATTTTTTGGTGAGTAGTAACTTATTATGTTTTTAATCGCGATTAGAGGTAATTAGTGTAGTTTAAGGTAAAAATGATATTATAAGAATGTGAAAACACCATGAAACTTGTCCTACACCTATTGGTTGTATCATGGCCGACCAAGACAATACATGGGTCAACTTGGGGACCCCATGGATCCACTTTGGTTGGGAAATGACATAAATAACATTTTATTTAATGTAAAAGTAAAATTGACACAAACATGATATGTTTTACTAAAACAATTTTTACGTGGGGTTATACAAGTCATATTTTTGATTATAAATATTAATTGGAAAGATAAAAATATTTCCTACATCATAGTATTTTTTTTATAATTTTTAGACATTAAATAAATTAAATTATTTATGACATAATAATGATGCAGCGATGACATCATTATTTGACGATTTAAATAAAATGGAAAGATAATGTAAACTCTATGAACTACACATGTCCAAAACTTATTGGATGAGAGTATTTCGAAGCCTTATCACCTTATCCACGAATTATATCAATGTGGGACCTTTTGAAACCGAAACACATTTTCAAATAAAGTAATATTTCTTTACTTTCCAAAAGTACCCCTCCTCTCCTCTTATAAAAGGCCCCCACCTCTACCTCATTTAACACACTCCTCAAGCCTTTGGCTCGGCCAACCCCTTCCCATTTACTCTCTACACATCCCTCTCCTCATCCTAGAGGATTTCCTTTGGGAAGAATCCTTTCAAAGGAAGCCTTTAGGCTCAAATCAAAAGGAGTTACACTTTTAAAGGTAATTCATTCTCTCATGTTCATTTGTTTTATTTTGCTTCTCCAACCCCTAAACTATTTTTATTTACTTCTTTTGTAACAACACCAGTATCTTCAATATACTAGGATGTTGTTATAATATTTATTCGAGCTACACTCTCACACAACTACATCAAATGGTTAAAGAACATACGGTTTCCGTGGATGGCGAAATTCTGCCTCCCAAAACGATGATTGTTCAATACTCATTTAACACCTTCAAAGGTGGCCATTATGATGTCACTATTTTTATATATGATATATAATATGTTTATGTTTTCATTAAGATTCTGTTTTTTTTCATTTTGGGCATACCTTTATGGTTTCCATTATGGGTAAACGCGATATCTTCATTTAAGGAAGTGCGGACTACCGCCCCCTCAAAGTGATTTGATTCGTTAAATACCATATGTGGGACGTATAAAGGATGGAACTATGATATTATATATTATATTATACTTTAATTATAATATACCTTTATATCATTATTATTCCATTCTATAAAATATGAAATAGAAATGAAAATAGCGTTCATGCGTACGTACGGCTTACCGTCTTCATGAACGGTGCATTTCATTTCTTACCTCTAAATGATTATGTAATGTTATAAATGCATGCATGTACTGGATATATATGAAATATATGATATCCAAATCATGAATATGATTCTGGGTATAATAAACATTTGACCACACGAACAACATGTAATGGTAAGAAGTCCACTTTCGACTTAAGAACCAAATATCGACAAAACAAACATTATTAACTTAAATGTTTACATAATGTTTATAACATGGAAATAAGTGATCTAATAGGAATAATGAACTAGAAAAAGGTTCTTAATAAAGTGGAAAATAACTCAAGTTTATTATTCAGGACGTTAAAGAACGATCGAGTCAAGTCGGACCCGAGGTAAGGGATCTTACTCCTCTCTTTCTTTTTAAGTACACTCTTTTATGTCATTCCTTTTAAAGCTCATCTTTCTTGTTATTGGGATGATCTGTTATATTAATCCTATTGTAATTTTTATGTTCATGTGATTAGAGACCCTATTCTCTCTCATCAATCTATTTTGGAAGTTTTGATTGGCGCCGTTAGGCTGCCGAACTTTCGTAAGAGATCTAACTTCTCTCTTTCTTTTTAAGTACTCTCCTTTATGTCACTTCTTTTAAGCTCTTATTTGTAATTTTGGGGGATGTTCTTTTATATTCCTCTTGCTTTACATTATATTTTAATGTGATGAGATACCCTATTTGATCTCATCAATCCATATTTGGAAGTTTTATGTGGCGCCGTTAGGATGCCGAGTTTTCGTGAGGGATTACTCATCTCACTTTTATTCCCGTGAGATTTATGCTACATTTGCCACAAATTCCATTGAGTGGTGTATGTACTGCCCATTATTCTACTCTTTGTGTAATATAATTTCGTTTATGAGTATTTACATCAATGACCTATTGTCTTTATTTCATGGGGTGTATGTTTTGAAAGATACCCAAGTCGGTAAGGGAACCTTTCACCCTCCTCTTTTTTTTAAAAGACTTCTTTTATTGGGTCTTTTAATTTACATATTTTTATGTTGGGATATGTTCAAATACATCCTTATTAATGTAAATTTTATGTCAAAGTGATGAGATACACTTTTTATCTCTCATCAACTCATTTTGTTGTGATGCCGTTAGGCTGTCAAGGGAACTTTTTAACCCAATTTCGATTTCTTTGGGTTCAACATGTAGTCATTGAATATGTCATCCATTGAATATGTGTGAATGAACTTTTATTGTTTTAAACTTAATATCCACTTATATTGGGTGTATATATATTTTTCAGACATATTTTTGAGACTTATTTGTCCTTAATTTAAGGATACCTTCTTTATAAGGGATTTCATCACATTTGTCATTTCTATTGAGGGATCATTGTTGTTATGCACCAATTCACTCTTATATGGTGTATATACTGTCCTTTAGAGTATTATATCATGAATCCTTTTATTCTCATGATATTATAAAATTCTGACTAAATGTTATTCCTCGATTATTGTATTCAAGTGTCTCTAATTTTGGTAAAACCCCTTTAACCAAAATATCGTTTTAAATGTTTTAATTATTTTTTCTTATTAATATCCATGTTTTAAAAATTATTTTAAAGATTTATTTATATGGATATTAATGGTTTAAAATGTTAAAAGCTTCAAGGTGGTATGGGACACTTTGATTAAAAAATCTCTTTATTAAATGTTTTAAATGGTTTTGGAAATGGTTTCTTTTTGAATGGATTCATTATTTAAATATCCTAAAATGTTATATTGTGATTGAAATGTGGAAATGTTATGTTTCCTTTATTCATGTTTATGTGATACAATTATGTTATGGTTCTTGGGCATTGTTATGAAGAACGGGTGGTTCCGTGATAAACTAAGGGCGGGTGAGCCCGATATAGCTCTCCAATGCATTGGGTAACGCGAAGGAGTGAAACGTTAAGGTTTCTCTGAAGAGATTTAGGGAATATACTGTGATGGCTATTCCAAACATAACCAAGAGGGTTACTCCCTACGTAAGAATGTTATGAATGCCTCAAGTTACCTTTATGTCTTATGTTTTCTATGATTTATTCATGATTTGATATGCCTATGTTTTATGGGTAAAGTATGATTTCATTCTTATGTATATATGAACTCATGTTTCCTTTACATATTTTTATAACCCTTACTGAGCTTTTTATGCTCATCCCAAGTTTTTGAAATGTTTTTCACAGGTCAAGGGAAAGGTACATGATGTGATGATAGTGTCAAGGATGTGTCAAGAAAGAATCCGTGTTTTATTTTAAATAGGTTTCCGTTGATGGGAAGAATGAATATTGTCTTTTATGTAACCACTTTGTTTAAATGTGGAATGTAATGCAAGTTTCATGATCTAATTCTCTAAAACTCTAAACCTGAAAAGATCCTCAATGTGTAATCTTGTAATAACTCAAGATTAAGTAAGGTTTAAGGCTGGGTCCTTATAGTTGGTATCGAAGGTCGGTTTAGATAACTTTAGAGGTTAGGGTATTCTTTAAGCATAATTGACAATTACCATAATGGTTAGGATTTCAGAAAGAGTCTTAGTTTTAGATAAAGTGAATGAGTAAGTATATCTTATTGTCTATCTTAGTCATTATTACATGATGGTTTTGTTGATATACTCACACTGACCTTTTTGGTTTTAGTAAATGGATGGATCTAGCAGGCACCAAAGAAACAGTGGATGTGAAGGAAACTGTGACAGTTTTTTGAGCAAGCAACTGAATGATATGGGAGCTGCAATGAGAACTCTTTTGATTATCCTCAACCAACTATCTGGAGTCATGATTGACCACCTAAACCTTGGAGATTTCTCTAAGGAATCATATATGCAAGAAACAAATCCCTACGGAAGTACAGGTAATAATCATAAAGGTAAGTGTGTTCAAAAACCTATGTGTCAAAGATGTGGAAAGAAACACCTAGGAAAATGTTTCAAAGGGACAGAAATATGCTATAGATGTGGAAATTAAGGTCATAAAGAAAGAACCTGCCATGGAAAAAGGAAGCATCCAATTGACTCGAGGAAAGGGAAAGAAGTTCTTTCTGAGGGATCAATTGAATGTTTTAAATGTGGTGTGCATGGTCATTACGAAAACACATGTCCTATGAAGAAGTTTCATGAATGGGGTCACCAAGAGCGTACCAATATTCGTTTACCAATACCCAATTCCATTCTGATTGAGGATGAAGAAACTGACAATGAACAATCAAAGGTATGTACTATTTCATGACTATTGTTTTCTTATTTTGGAATCTTAGGATATGATTCATGATTTTTTTGTAGGAAAGAGGTATTTCGGAATAAGTTGGAAAGTAATGGATAATGGATCATGAAGAATGTTGAATGAGTAAGATGTCAACATATAAGGGCTTCAAGAGTTAGGGTGAAATTCATAAGATTATTAAGTCTCTTTTGATTATGGGGTTACATTAGAAGACTTTTTATATTATGTGTAACCCTGATGTTTAATATAGGAAAATTTTATTCAAGTAATAGTTATCTTTTCTTTTGTGGACATAGTTATAAAGAACCATTTGGGTTTATATGATCCTTACTTTTGAGGTAATTATGGGTTACCATATGTTATGATTGAAGTGAAAGGCATGAGATAAAATTGAGGTTAAATTATGTTATGGTTATTTTTTATGATTTTATCCCTTTTTGGGTAATGATTTGAAATTATATAGTTTTGGAAAAAGGACAACATGCAGACTGTGTGACAACCCGTCGCGTCGGACAATGCTTCAGGAATCGAACACACAACCCAAGTGCGACTGGTATTTATCGCCTACCACTGGACTACGTGAAGCCCCTGGTTAGTTTGACTGATTCTTTTTAGTTATATGATTTTATGAATTAAGAGTAAGTTGATTTTGGAGGATATGTGATTAGGATAATTACTTTTCAATGTGAGACTTTAGGAGCAACTGATGTTGTTTGGAGATAAATGTTACGATTTAACTTGGAAGACTATGTGACGAAATCCTTAAAATATTTGGGTTTCAATCTTATATTGGTTTACTTTGAAGAATTTTATGGAAAAATTGTTTATCGAATGGTCTTCGTTGAACTTTGGGTTTTGTTGGACAAATTTTGGAGATTAAGCATAGATTATCTTTTTAAAGGGTTATCCTTTTCGGGATTATCTGATCTTGTAGTAACATTTTTGGTTTTAGTTAAGGTTTGAAGACATGGAAATTGTATAGTTCTCTTTTGTGGATTAGGTGATTCTCTAGAAGTTGATTGTAGTACTCTTAATGCGAAAAAGTCTCCCTAAATACTCGTCTTTTGGAAAAAAATATGAGTTTGACTAAGGAATCTAGTAAAAGTTGAAAGTCAACATGATAAGTGATTATGCTTCCTTATGAATAAATTCCTCAATAAAAAGTAACTTAATACAAAAATGTTGTCTATTAACTTTTCCTACTGGGGAACCCAACACCGTTTAACCCATCACAAGTTTGTGATTTTCTCATGGTTAACTTTCTCCTAAACATGTTTTCTATCACTCTCCATCAGAACATGACCCTATGTTTTCTCCTCCATGTCCATATTTTCATACTTGGAATCCTTGTATGGGTTAACTTGGGTGACCTCTGTGCTTATCTTTCTTTATTTTAAAGTGATTGTTTTACCGACTCTTGTTCCGATGTGGGACATTCAAGGATGTTTCCAAGCACAATTTTAAAATTGCGAGGACGTAATTCCCAAAAGGGGGGAAGGATGTAACACCCCAGGTAAATAAGGAATATGACATTTTCATATTTATCCATATTTGTGAATAAAATATTAATATGACTTTAAAGGGGACGCTATGCTCGATGGCGTACCCAACACGCAACAACGAGTTTCTTGGGAATCTTACGTTGCACTCTAATAATAAAATAATATTATTTTAAATGGTAGTTAACATGTAGCCGTTGTAATGGCGGGAATGGATAGAAATAACTAAAATATGATTATATATGTTCTTAAATATTTTTACATTTATACAATAAAATATAAAGGCTTAAAATACGGAAAGAATTCAATTTTAGGCGTATATGCCCTAGTTTTCACTAAAGGTTCACTTATCACCTTTTGATGGAGAACCGTCATTAAATATAGTTTTGTTCACTCTTAAACATTCTTTTGGACCAAATAAAACTCTTATTAAGAATCGGGACATCAAAATTTACTTTGTGTAAATTTTTGGTATCTTTCCGGTAAAGTTCATTTTTTTAATGAATAGTGTAAAATGTTGTATTTTAATTCAAAACCACTTTTTAATCTAATTTATTTATATGATTATATTATATTTTGAATTGGCTTTAAAGTGAAATTAGAAAATATTTTTACCATTAAATCCAATAGTGGATGTTGGAATCAATTTCACTTTGAAATCAGACTTAAACTAGTGTCAATCTTTTGATACTTATTGTTTCATAAAACACGCTATTTGTCATGACAGCGGGAATTAATTATTAAATTAATTAATGTGACTTATATGTTTTTAATTTTGTAAAACGGACTTCATTTTTGAATTCAGAATATCAAATATAGCTTAGGGTGAATTTTTGGGATTTTTCTGAAAAACTTCAATTTTTGATGAATAGTGAAACCACTAAGTGGTACTTATAAAAACTGATTTTCCGTTTAAATGAAAATTTTCCATCATTGTGTTTTGATTTTCAAAAATCTGACATACATGGTTGTCATTAAGAAGTAAAATGTGGTTCAATGAGATTAAAATAATTTTTTGGTGAATAGTAACTTATTAAGTTTTTAATCGCGATTAGAGGTAATTAGTGTAGTTTAAGGTAAAAATGATATTATAAGAATGTGAAAACACCATGAAACTTGTCCTACACCTATTGGTTGTATCATGGCCGACCAAGACAAGCCATGGGTCAACTTGGGGACCCCATGGATCCACTTCGGTTGGGAAATGACATAAATAACATTTTATTTAATGTAAAAGTAAAATTGACACAAACATGATATGTTTTACTAAAACAATTTTTATGTGGGGTTATACAAGTCATCTTTTTGATTAAAAGTATTCATTGGAAAGATTAAAATATTTCCTACATCATAGTATTTTTTTTATAATTTTTAGATATTAAATAAATTAAATTATCTATGACATAATAATGATGCACCGATGACATCATTATTTGACGATTTAAATAAAATGGAAAGATAATGTAAAATCTATGAACTACACATGTCCAAAACTTATTGGATGAGAGGATTTCGAAGCCTTATCACCTTATCCACGAATTATATCAATGTGGGACCTTTTGAAACCGAAACACATTTTCAAATAATGTAATATTTCTTTACTTTCCAAAAGTACCCCTCCTCTCCTCTTATAAAAGGCCCCCACCTCTACCTCATTGAACACACTCCTAAAGCCTTTGGCTCGGCGAACCCCTGACCATTTACTCTCTCCACATCTCTCTCCTCATCCTAGAGGATTCCCTTTGGGCAGAATCCTTTCAAAGGAAGCCTTTAGGCTCAAATCAAAAGGAGTTACACTTTTAAAGGTAATTCATTCTCTCATGTTCATTTGTTTTATTTTACTTCTCCAACCCCCTAACCTCTTTTTATTTACTTCTTTTGTAACAACACCAGTATCTTCAATATACTAGGATGTTGTTATAAGATTTATTCAAGCTACACTCTCACAAAACTACATCAAATGGTTAAAGAACATACGGTTTCCGTGGATGGCGAAATTCTGCCTCCCGAAACGATGATTGTTCAATACTCATTTAACACCTTCAAAGGTGGCCATTATGATGTCACTATTTTTATATATGATATATAATATGTTTATGTTTTCCTTAAGCTTCTTTTTTTTCATTTTGGGCATACCTTTATGGTTTCCATTATGGGTAAACGCGATATCTTCATTTAAGGAAGTGCGGACTACAGCCCCCTCAAAGTGATTTGATTCGTTAAATACCATATGTGAGACGTATAAAGGATGGAAATATGATATTATATATGATATTATACTTTAATTATAATATAAATTTATATCATTATTATTCCATTCTATAAAATATGAAATAGAAATGAAAGTAGCGTTCATGCGTACGTACGGCTTACCGTCTCCATGAACGGTGCATTTCATTTATTACCTCTAAATGATTATGTAATGTTATAAATGCATGCATGTACCGGATATATATGAAATATATGATATACAAATCATGAATATGATTCAGGATATAATAAACATTTGACCACACGAATAACATGTAATGGTAAGAAGTCCACTTTCGACTTAAGAACCAAATATCGACAAAACAAACATTATTAACTTAAATGTTTACATAATGTTTATAACATGGAAATAAGTGATCTAATAGGAATAATGAACTAGAAAAAGGTTATTAATAAAGTGGAAATTAACTCAAGTTTATTATTCAGGACGTTAAAGAACGATCGAGTCAAGTCGGACCCGAGGTAAGGGATCTTACTCCTCTCTTTCTTTTTAGGTACACTCTTTTTTGTCATTCCTTTTAAAGCTCATCTTTCTTGTTATTGGGATGATCTGTTATATTAATCCTACTGTAATTTTTATGTTCATGTGATTAGAGACCCTATTCTCTCTCATCAATCCATTTTGGAAGTTTTGATTGGCGCCGTTAGGCTGCCGAACTTTCGTAAGAGATCTAACTTCTCTCTTTCTTTTTAAGTACTCTCCTTTATGTCACTTCTTTTAAGCTCCTATTTTTAATGTTGGGGGATGTTCTTTTATATTCCTCTTTCTGTAAATTATATTTTAATGTGATGAGATACCCTATTTGATCTCATAAATCCATATTTGGAAGTTTTATGTGGCGCCGTTAGGCTGCCGAGTTTTCGTGAGGGATTTTTCATCTCACTTTTATTCCCGTGAGATTTATGCTACATTTGCCACAAATTCCATAGAGTGGTGTATGTACTGCCCATTATTCTACTCTTTGTGTAATATAATTTCGTTTATGAGTATTTACATCAGTGACCTATTGTCTTTCTTTCATGGGGTGTATGTTTTGAAAGATACCCAAGTCGGTAAGGGAACCTTTCACCCTCCTCTTTTTTTTAAAAGACTTCTTTTATTGGGTCTTTTAATTTTCATATTTTTATGTTGGGATATGTTCTCATACATCCTTATTAATGTAAATTTTATTTCCAAGTGATGAGATACACTTTTTATCTCTCATCAACTCATTTTGTTGTGATGCCGTTAGGCTGTCAAAGGAACTTTTTAACCCAATTTCGATTTCTTTGGGTTCAACTTGTAGTCATTGAATATGTCATCCATTGAATATGTGTGAATGACCTTTTATGGTTTTACACTTAATATCCACTTATATTGGGTGTATATATATTTGTCACACATATTTTTGAGACTTATTTGTCCTTAATTTAAGGATACCTTCTTTATAAGGGATTTCATCACATTTGTCATTTCTATTGAGGGATCATTGTTGTTATGCACCAATTCACTATTATATGGTGTATATACTGTCCTTTGGAGTATTATATCATGAATACTTTTATTCTCATGATATTATAAAATTCTGACTAAATGTTATTCCTCGATTATTGTATTCAAGTGTCTCTAATTTTGGTAAAACCCCTTTAACCAAAATATCGTTTTAAATGTTTTAATTATTTGTTCTTATTAATATACATGTTTTCAAAATTGTTTTAAGGATTTATTTATATGGATATTAATGGTTTAAAATGTTAAAAGCTTCAAGGTGGTATAGGACACTTTGATTCAAAAATCTCTTTATTAAATGTTTTAAATGGTTTTGGAAATGGTTTCTTTTTGAATGGATTCATTATTTAAATATCCTAAAATGTTATATTGTGATTGAAATGTGGAAATGTTATGTTTCCTTTATTCATGTTTATGTGATATGATTATGTTATGGTTCTTGGGCATTGTCATGAAGAACGGGTGGTTCCGTGATAAACTAAGGGAGGGTGAGCCCGATATAGCTCTCCAATGCATTGGGTAACGCGAAGGAGTGAAACGTTAAGGTTTCTCCGAAGAGATTTAGGGAATATACTGTGATGGGTATTCCAAACGTAACCAAGAGGGTTACTCCCTACGTAAGAATGTTATGAATGCCTCAAGTTACCTTTATGTCTTATGTTTTCTATGATTTATTCATGATTTGATATGCCTATGTTTTATGGGTAAAGTATGATTTCATTCTTATGTATATATGAACTCATGTTTCCTTTACATATTTTTATAACCCTTACTGAGCTTTTTATGCTCATCCCAAGTTTTTGAAATGTTTTTCACAGGTCAAGGGAAAGGTACATGATGTGATGATAGTGTCAAGGATGTGTCAAGAATGAATCCGTGTTTTATTTTAAATAGGTTTATGTTGATGGGAAGAATGAATATTGTCTTTTATGTAACCACTTTGTTTAAATGTGGAATGTAATGAAAGTTTCATGATCTAATTCTCTAAAACTCTAAACCTGAAAAGATCCTCAATGTGTAATCTTGTAATAACTCAAGATTAAGTAAGGTTTAAGGCTGGGGCCTTATAATTATAGAGACATACTAATTATTATGATATCTTATATGATCGTACTATCATTGTTTGTGAGTAACATTTCATTGATACTCGTTATTCGAGTGTAAACTACTTTATATTCTTATAGATGTTTTGTTGAATAAGTTTTGGTTCTCCTTATTAGGTCATAGTTATATCATTTTAAAATGATATTAACATAATATATAAAATTTTATTCATTATTTTCATTTATACAATCATTAGTTAATTAATATCATGTCGAATGAATCACATCGCATTGTAGTGACGGTAGGCTGTTCATATGCATGGGTGACAATATCATTCAAATAGTTGTTGAATGGTTTTTGAAGTGGATGGTGGATAAAATTGGATAATAAATATAATTTTATAATAATAATATATATTCATTACTTATATCATTATACACATCCATGTAAATTGGTAGTGAAAAATAGAGTACACCACATCGTGGAGACGGTAAGTCGTACGTACGCAAGCGTGGTGATTTTGTTTTTTATAAGATTGGTAGAAGGTGGAATATGGTTGTTTCATAATAATAATAAACTCCTTGTATATTTTTATTACTGGAGTTATTACATTATAATTAAACAACTCATGAGGTGGATGTACAAGAAGAAAGAAGTTTGAAAAAATTGGTAAATTATATTACCTCTTCTTCGACATGCATCCTCTAAATATACTTGTAGAGAACTAGAGATGGTATTTTAAGAATAATATGAACTATATAATGATTATAGGGATGTTTATAAGTTAAAATTTCAGGGTATGGTCGAGAATGAAGGTTCAAAATGATGTTATGTGTTGATGGAGGAAGTGCCTTTTTATAATTGCGGTGAGGGGCACTTTGGAAACCTCAAAAATATTAATTAAAAATAAAATAAAATCCTACGATAAAACCAGAAAAAATGTCAAAATTTATAAATTATATGAGATAGTGTTGTAATAGAACCAAACAATAAATTTTAGACAAGTTTATATATCAATTCAAACCTTACCATTTCAATTTAACACATAGTTATTCTATTTCATTTTAACTAGGGTAACAAATATTTCAATGTTAAAAGGGTTAATTATTTGATAATTTGATTAATAATTATATCATTAATAAATAATTTTTAAAATTTTTACCAAATAATAATTATTCTATATTTTTAAAAATGTTTTATGTATTTAAATAATTTAATAAAACACTCTTTTAATAAATAGTCAACAATGACATTTTTGACACTGTATAATTTTTTATATTTTAAAAATATAAATACAAGGTCAATGTTATCTATAAAATTCATTTGAAACATTAATTATCCTAGAATATAATTATTTTAATATTTTTACTAACATTTATTTGATATCTTCATTAAAAAAATATTTACTACAATGATTTTGTGTAATTATTTAATATATTTATTTGATGATTAAAAAAAACTAATATGATAATTATGTTAAATTTAATATCATTTATGATGATATATTTATCCTGATTTATATTCTATAAATTTGAACATAAAAAATTTTATACAAATTAATGTACGAATGTGACAACTTCAACATTACTTAAAATAATATAATGGTCATAATCTATTCTATAAGGCACAAAATGACAACTAGTTTGAAATCTGGATGATTAGGGTCGATATATACTCAATTAATATTTTTTTCTCATGTTTTTTGACCATTTATGGTTCTTTATATTTAAAAAAATATTTTTTCATTGATTAGTCATCAATTAATTGATTTTTATGTCTTTAATGAATAAGAATTTAAGGTAATTATCTATTTTCTAAATATTTTAAACAAATGAACATTATGTAGGTAATTTATTTATATTTCCATGTACCATTTATTTTTGAAGATATCACCGGGTTATATCTATATTAAATTTATTATACTTATAAGAAATGTGTGTTTGAAATTTTGTCACTTTCATTGGATTTATTAATATTTATTTCATTTTCATTATCATGTTGACATTAAATGTATAGGTATAAAAAATAATATGATAATAGTATAATATAATTCTTCAAATAGTATATAGGCATGTTTTAGGGTAACATTATTATCTTTATCATATTATTTGTTCCCCTAAGTTACCGGATTTACCTTTAACCGTGGTAAATACAAATTACCATAGTTACTATTAATAATATCAAAAAAAATTAACCAATTAACATAATTTCGATCCAATAATTTCTAATATATAATCCATTATTCAATATTCAGAACACAAAAGTATAAGTAATTAATTTAAAATTAATTCCCATTGTCAAAACCAGGAAATAGGTTTTTGAGATGTAAAACTATCAAAAGATTGACACGTGTTCATACCCAATTAAAATGTAAAATTTCCTATAATGATCAAAATTTTATTAAGCAATTAAAACATAATTAAATTAATCATTAAAAAAATTATTAATATAATTTATCTATATTTATAAATTGAACAAAAATGTAGTTTTGAATTAAAACGTAGTATTTTTCACTATTTACCAAAATTTGAATTTCATCTGAAAAATAACTAAATTTCAACAAATAAATATTTTGATATCTTGATTCAAATGAAGGTATTTATTTTTTAAAATATAATTTATAAAATTGTTAAAAACAATATTTAAAATTGGCACGCCATCAAAATGAGATTACATAATTATCTCTTACCTTAGGTGTGATTTCAACTATATGTGACTGAAACACCTTTATAGTGGGTTTAAAAAAATTAATAACTTGTAAGAGAACCATAATAATATTTATGATATCATATATGATGATTTTATGGCTTTATATTTCCCGTTAATTTATTTATTCCATGTTAAAGAAAAGTTTTCGGTAATAATCGTATTTTTGGTACGTGTTTTGTGTTGTTATACATGATCTTATTATATAGATCCCGATTTAGTTACTTCCAAAAGGTAAAACATGATTTAAATATCATAAATATTAAATATATAGATATATATAATATTTAGATAAATGAAATATAATACACTGTTTTTGGAGACGGTAGGTCATATTTACACATGAACGTTGTTTGTGTTTCCTTGTTGAATTGAATGGAAGCAAGTAAATGCCATATATATATATACACATAAATAAATCAAATATAATTATTATTTAATATATTTCATTATTATTTATTATATATATACATTATAATCATTATTTAATGGTTAACATGGATAATAAATTTCATCGCATCATAAAGACTGTGTATCGAACATATGCACAAACAACGATATCATTAACTAAATGGTAAAATGGTATAGAATTGGATGGTATTTTAATTATAAATAATAATTATAATGTGATATTAATTATGTAAATCCATTATAATCATCATTATACCCATCTAAATTAAATATTGTTGATTAAAAAATTACACCACAGTGTTGATATGGTAAGTCGTATGTGTGAACACATGGTTATATTATTATTCGTAGGATGGATAAAAGGAGGTATAAGGTTATACCATATTTATAATAACACCTATGAATTTCTCATATATTTTATTTATTTTTTATTAAGATAAAAATATAATAATAGGATGTAGAATAATAAAATAATTTTGAAAGAGGTGATATAATAATAACCTATTTTTTAAGTATCTCTTTATGATTTTCACAATAGGTAACCCCAGAATATATTTCATCGAAATGTGTCTCCTATAGATGTATGATAGGGATTTTTGGGGCTTATTTGATAATATTTTGTACATTACAAAGGTATTTAATAGTTTGATTAAGTGGGTAGAGGTGGTTGACTTTTATAAGAGGGAGGAGGGGAATTTTAGGAAAGTCTTGAAATATTAATTTATCATATATTTATTTTCTATTTATAATGGTACAAAACCAATATATTTCATATATAAGTTGTGTATAGGTCACAATAATATCAATGAATAAAATTTATACATGTTATGATTTTATTTTAAACCTTATCATTTTTATTTATCCTTATTTATCTATTTTGTTTTATTTGTGGAAATAATATTCTAAATATTAAATGATAATAAATATTAACTTATGTGTTGTAAATTTTCTATAATTGGATACCTTGACATATTTTATACCATATAATTTTCACTTTGTAATTTTTAACTGTTTTGTGATTTTTAAATAATTTAATAATATGTTATTTTTATAAAATATCAATAGTGACAATATTGACAATATTAATTTGATTAAAATTAGATAAAATCCAAAAAGAAGATAAATTCAATCCAAAATATTTAATACAATCCTAACATGTCATATTCTCCAAAAAAATTAGTGTATAACATTAATTAGATCATATAATATCTATTTTAATATTTTTTAAACTATTCATTTGATATCTATATCGATAAAATAATTTCTACATCATTATTGTTTCATCATTATTTTTAATTATTTAGTCCATAAAAATATTAAATAATTTCAAATTATTTATATAATTTGATTATATTTCTAGAGAATAATTATTTTTTGATGTTTTATGATGTTTATCACTATATTAAAGTTATTATTCATATAATATATAAGAGAGTGACATTTTGTAACTTTCTTTTGTTTCAATTATAATTACATCACCTGAATGAAAAAAATTATATTAACTAAATAAATTATTACCCATAGATTATGTTTGTATACATTAATTAATAAAATATTATTTTTCAAGTGTTATATAAATTTTATTATCATTATCATATTTTGTTGTTAATCTAATTACCCCAATTTACCATTAACTTTGATAAATACATATTAACGTAGAAAATATTCATAATATCCAAAAATAAATAAAATCAACCTATTAAAATATTCTGAACAAATTGTTTCCAAATATAGAATCCATTATTAAAAATTCAAAACATATATGTTTCATTAATTTTTTTAAAATTAATTCCCATTGTGAAAACCAGAAAGCAAGTTTTTAAAAAGTATAAACTATCAAAAGATTGAAATATGTTTATGTTCAATTTAAAAGTGAAAATAAATAAAATTAATAAATTGTATTAAATAAGAAATATTAATCTAATTTTAATTTAAAAAAAATTATAAACATAATATAACTATGTAAATAAATTGCTCGAAAAGATAGTTTTGAAATAAAATATAGTATTTCTCACAATTACATTAAATAAGAAATTTATCAGAAGAATAAAAATAATTAAACCAAATTAATTTTTCATTCCCCACATCCAAATAAAATTTTTATATTGTCAAATATAAAAAATAAATGTGTTAAAAATTAGATTTAAAATCAAATTTCTATCAAAAGGTGCCAAAACTGCATTTCTGAATAATACTTCTTTTATACGAAAAATTGAATTTGTTCTTATATATTGTTCTAGAAAATTGATAAGCTTAATTTTAATGTTATATAAAATAAAAAATTTGATTAATATTTTTAATAATGTCCAGTTTATGTGCCATTAAATAATCATAATTTAATTATATATCATTATTTGGTGAAACTCTGTAATACGAGCAACGCAAGCTATCAAGGAAGGTATATCTTGTGTGTCATGAATGAAAAGTATGTGTTTCATTTAGTGAAATATTCCTTTGGTGTTGTGTATTACCTAATCTAAACATAAGTCTTTTATAATTTAAAAAAATATATACTCAGGGTTGCGTGAAATGAATTTTATCAAAATAAAATGAATTTGTGTGTAACACAATCAAAGTATATTGTTGCATATACAAAAAATTAATACGGAGTTTCATATAGTGGAATATAATTTTTTTGTGACATAAAACACTAGATATTAAATAAATTAAAAAAATCTATCTCATAAAATCTCGATTAGTTAAATTATACACCATAAAATGAATTTCACCAAAGAAATTCATCACTGTTATAAAATGTTTACTACATGAATGTTTCTTTCATATAAAACCACATTGTAAAAAGGAATAATAAAAATTCTTTTTAGAAAGGAGTGTTAAAAACATAATTATTAAACAATGTAAATCATCAATGGGTTTCCACAGAGGATAACATAGGTTGGAAGTGAAAACATGTATATGAAAGAAAAATACACCCATCATGGTTTTATGGATAGTTATAGAGAACAATGGGTTGAGAAATTTAACAACCAAAAGTCCATAAATATTAGATGATTTGTGGGACCATATTATTCATTGGATAAGTTGGTACAAAAAAAACATTATTTTTTTTCATGATCCTTTCCCTAAAGTTGATGATTTTTTCTTGAGAATAAATACATACTTGATTTTGGTAAAATCCCATCATTATTTCTACCTTGAAAAATTTCAATTTCATCTATTATTTAAAGAATTTAATTTGGATTTGAAATTCATAAAGTGTTAGTAGATCATGTGAAATAATGATAGGTCATTCCAATATTCATAATAGAAAAAAGGTTAGCACAAGTTATCAAAAATATAAAAGTCTATCTATAGTGAGATTATTCGTATATGGTTCTAAAAAAGGACTTATAATTCATCTATCTTATAAATGAAATAAAATAATACTAATTTATAGTAACTAGGGACTTCCCATAGGATAGTGGTAGGCGATAATGGTTTGTTTCACTTCTGTTGTGGGTTCGATTCCTATAACCTTTTCTAGTGTGATGGGTTATCACCCATCCTATATGTTTTACTTATTCTAAACCTATATTATTATAACATTACATAAATAATATTCTAAAAAATTAGACATAAAAATATTATATATTTTCCAACATTGTATTAGCTTTTTGTATATGAAACATTGTACTTGGATTCTGTTACACTCAATTTCAATTTATTTTTATATAATTCATATCACGCAACACAGATTATACATTATGTTCAATGTATAAAAGAAATATTTTTGGATTTTATACTATAAAAGAATCTTTCAATAAACTCAAAACTAACTTGGCTTTCATTACAAGCAAGAGCGACCTTCCTCAATAGCATGTGTTGTATGCAATCCCGCACTTTACTAAAAGATAATATATTATTAAAATATAATTTTTTTAATTAGATATAAACTAGCCATTATGAATAATATTAACCACATTTTTAATTTTATATAACATTAATATTCATCTTCTTGGTTTTTCAGAACATGATACAAGAACAAATTCAATTTTTTGTTTAAAAAGGTATTTTTTTGAAAATGATGTTTTTCCACCTTTTGATGATTTATAAATATTAAATATTTTTTTTAAAACTTTTATATATTCTATTTGAAAATATGAATGTACCATTTGTATGTGGAGCATAAAATTTAAATTTGGTTTAATTTTTGAATTTTTTTGATAAAATTCTTATTTTACTATGTAGTGAAGAATAATGCATTTCAATTCAAAATTTCTTTTACAACTAATTTATTTATATAATTAGATTATATTTTTAAATCACTTTAAATTTTAATTATATTATTTTTTTATCATTTAATCCAATATTTTTCATTGGATGTAATTTCAATTTTAAATTGGACAAAAACACATGAGAATCTTTTGATTGTTTTTTCTTCTAAATAACCTACTTTCTTGTTTTGAAATGAACAATTAATTTTTTATTAATTAATGAAAATTATATGTTTCCAATATTGGAAAATATATTCTATATTTGGAATCAATTGGTCCAAATTCTGTTAATAAGTTAGTTTTAGTTTTTTAGATATTATGAATTGTAACTACGATAATTTTAATTTAAAATTATTAAAAGTAAATTGGGTAAATTAGTATAAAAAAATATGATAAATAAAATAAAATTACCCTAACACAAAAAAATCATATTGGATGAATTAATGATGACCAATATAATATAATCATCAGAAGTTATTCATTTAATGGACTTATTTCAAAGAATGTTATGTTATTATATTTAAAACAAATGAAAGAGAAAACATTTCCCTCTCTTATATCTTATAATTATAGTAATTTTAATATAGTGATTAATTTCATAGAAATTAAAATATAAATAGTCTATTTAAATATAATTAAATTATATATATCATGAATATTTATTTATATTTTTTGGAGACAACATAATTTGCATTAATGATGACACAATAGTGATGTAGAAATTATGTTATTGATTGAAATATAAAATAAATGATTTTAAAAATATTAAATTTAATATTATATAAACCGATTAGAGTGCTCCATGAATTTTTTAGGCTACTACGAAATTTTAGGAGTTTATTAAATATTTTTTTAGAACTTATCTCATTGTGTGGATTTTATTTAATGTCAAACAATTGAATAGTTTTAAAATTAACACTATTGGAATTTTAAGAAAATATCACATTATTAAACTTTTTAAATATAAAAAATATTTTAAAATAAAAAAGTGAAACTTATATTGTCGAAAATATAATAACGTATCTAGTTATGGACAATATACAACACATAACTAAATATTTATAACCATTAAATATTTATAATGTTATTCCCACAAATAAATTTAAATAGATTTAAAAATGATAAATCAAGATGATAAGGTTTAAAATAAATCCCAGACCTGTATAAATTTATTTTTTAGAGGATATTGACCCAAGATCATATTTTCTTCAAAAAAAATGATTTTAGGACCATTATAAACCAGAAATCAATTAATAATAAATTAATATTTCATGACTTTCCTAAAGTGATCCTCTTCCCTCTTATAAAAGGCCACCTGCTCTACCTACTTACTCACGCAACTCAATCCCCTTGAAATGTGAATAATATAGTCAAATAATCTCTCAAAATATCTCCCTTAACCCTATTTGACACACTTTGGTTATAAAGCCATCCTAGGTAGACCCTTCGTGAAAATCAAAAAGAGATACTCGGAAAAGATGTAATTGTTTTATCACATCTTTCAAAATTATTTTCTTCATCTACTTATTATTCTTATTTTTTTATCATAATAAAGTAATAAATAAAATATAATATACATGATGTGATGTTATTATAAATGTGGGACAACCTTATACATTTTCTTATCAATCATATGAATAAAAATATCACCATGTGTGTGTACGTACGACTTTCCGTCTCGACGCTGTGGTGTAATTTGTTATTCGACAATAATTAATTTGGATGAGTATAATGATGGGTATAATGGTCTTAAATAATTAATATAACATGTTAATTATTTTGTATAATTAATATTACATACAATTCCAAAACATTTAACCATTCATTGAATAATATTGGCGCTTGTGCGTATGTACGGCTTAACGACTCCACGACGTGATGAGAATCATTCTCTACATTAACCATTCACAAGTGATTATAATGTATATGCATAATAAATAATTATGAAATATATGAAATAATAATTATATAGTATTTATTTATATATCTTTATATAATTTACTTGTTCCATTCAATTCAATAAGGAAACTAAAACAGCGTTTATGCGTACGTACGACCTACCATCTCCATGAATGGTGTATTATATTTCATTTATCTATCTATTATATTTATTTCTATACTAAATATTTATGACATTTAAATCATGTTTAACATTTTAGATGTAAGAAAATCATGGTGTATGTAATAATAATAATAAAAAATTCAAAACATGTATGATAAATAAAACGATTATTACCCAAGACATTGTTTTAACATTGAATTGATAAATGAATGGGTAATATAAAGTCATAAGTGATTAATATATGATATCATAAATTTTATTATGGTTATTTTATATGTTAATAATATGTTTAGACACAATATACAGTAGTTTCAGATACATAAGTAAGAAATTAGACCTAAAGTAATGGATAATTTTGCAATCTCATTCTTAATCCGAGATTTTTTTATACGTTAGTATTTACTAGGGATATATTTATCATCTATGTCCATATTTTTGAAAAAAGAAATCATAATTATTTTACTATTATTTAATGTATTAATAAGTACCTTTTTATCCATTTTTTACTTTTACTACGTGGTATGGAAGGAAACATTATTTTGATTTCCATACAGGCTACTTTTAAACATTCCATATAAAGTATGAAAAGAATGTTTTTTTAACTCATATGACATAAATAGATTTTTATGTCTTCATAAGACTTTACTTCCATAACAAATAATCTCATTATTTAATTTTTATTTTCATCTAATTTCTTTTATTTTAAAATAGTGTGGTATTTTGAAAAAATTAAACGTTATTAAGAAGAAATGATATATTATTTAAGAATTAAGTTCACGTGTTTTATCAAAATTATTTTCAATCTAAGATGCTACTCTTTAAATAGGGTTATTTATCTATCCCTATTTCACATTTATTTTATTATCATAATTACATAATGATATTATATATGGATTGTGTTATGATTTAATGATGTTTAAGAAGCCCATTTTTCTCTTGGGTTATGCTCTGATGAATGATTAATGTTTTCGTGGAAGCTGTAATAATGATTTTATTATCATATGGGTGGGACCTATATCTCCCTCTAATGCAGTAGGTAATGATTTATATCTCATGATATATATACGACAAGAATGGAATGTATATATTTTTAGTAATATAGTTTTTTAATGACATGTAAATCTGGTTCAGTAATACATGGATTAAATGACAAGTAAACCCAGTTCGGAAAAAAAATTTCCACAATGATTGTCTTGGGAGAAATTCCTTTGCTAATATGGAAATAATATTATGTACTTATTTGTTTGAAAAAATTACATATTTTTTTCCAATTCTATTTTATTCAGGGTTCTTGATTCCAATATAATTTATGCTTTCTGAACATCCAAGATTTATTCAATGACATGTGATTTGTGTATATGTTAAATATGGTATGTTTTTTTAAAGTTATTTATAGGTTTTTAAATTATTATGTTTATGTTATGTAATATTTATTCCATTCTTACCCTTAATGATCATTTGAGATAACCCATTTTCATGTTTCTTTTCCCCCAAGATTTGATGATAGGTTTTAATTAATATGTGTCAAAAAGGGGTTCTAGTTATGAAATATAAAGAAAGAGATGATATAGATGTTTTATGAACCAATTTTTTATGTTTTTCAATTTCCAAAGGCACTAAACCAAATACATTCACTAGGAGTCTATTTGTGTCAATTATTTAGTGCATTTTAGATGTTATGAAATGTCTACATACGTCAATCATGGGTCATTGCAGTTTGTATCAGAGCAAAGGATTGGTCAAAATTTGGAAAGTAGGATGAAAAAAATTGAGTGAGATCCCGAGAGATATTTCTAAGTAAATTTCTAGGGATTTCCTAAGGATAAGTCTATGTATAGGTTATATTGATAGGGTTTTTGTGTTAAATCAGAAATAACCTAGGGATAAACTGAAGATTTCATAGAATGAAATTATTTATGTTTTTTACCTTACTTATGTCTTTCTTGTCTATGACATGTGTTTCTTGGACTTTTTGTAATAGAATTAGTCAATAGACAGAACTACATAGATCATAGTTAATCATTAAATATTTTTGATGTGAAAAGAATGGGAATTAATAATATTGATTTCTTATGTTTAAACATAATGATGAAATTCATTGATATGGTACGAGTATTGATCATACAACTAAGGATAAAATGATATTAAATGAAATGTGTATGGTATGTGATGTTTTTCCAGTATTGTTTAAATTAATCAGAAGAAGGTTGAGGTTGAGAAACCTTATGAAATGATTTATATTTTAGGAAAGGTGAAGCTGATGAATACTAGGAAATTTTTTAAGAATAATGTTGGGGGATTGTGGTGTATATGTTTTAGAATTCATTGATAATGTTATGTGAATCATGAAATATATTAGTATTTTTAGTATAGGGTTTTTATTAAGGATTGAAAAGGATATGTTGAATAGTTTTACGGATCCAAAAGGGTGATTTAATGGTAAGGTGATATTCTTGGATAATAAGTGTTTAAGAAAAATATAACCCTTAATATGTCCCTTATGTTCAAATAATGATGATTGTATGAAGATATGTGTGATTTGAATAACTAAATTGAATGATTATAGTTTCATGGGAATTAATTATAGTGTAATTAAAAAGTGGGTTATGCAATAGTGGATGAAGTATACAACTCTTTGAAACTGAAAGAATATATCCAATATGTTTTAGAAGAAGGAAACATGCAAGTTTTAAATAATGATATATGGTAATTTAGGTTATAACTAAGAATCAAGAGAATACCTGATGAAAGTGATAAGAATTTTGGAATATGACCAACCAGATGTACCTTGTGATATATATAGTATAAATGATACAATGACTAATTGAAGTTATTTCTATATTTGTGGATTTTATTCTTTTATAAGATTTTTATGTTTATACATTTATATAATGTTTAAGTTAAACTTCAAATGAAATTAGATAGAATAAAGTGTTATCCCAATATAGGTGGACTAATTCTTATTTGATAACATGTTCTAACCTTTTTTTTGAGATAGATGTAATTTCCTATAATTCTATTTATAGATAGCATTATCTTCTAACACTTCAGGAATAAAAAATTCAACTTCTTTTCTTTGAATAAGATATGAATTGGAAATTGTTCAAGGCACGACCAATGATGAGATTTTACTAAAATTAGGTAATTATTTTTTCTCAAGTTCATCAACATTAGGAATAGGACCTTGAAAAACAAAAAAGTATCCTAGTACCTTATTATATGCTAGATTATTTGGTCACTTAAATAATCACAGATTTATGGCTTTTTGGTTGTTAACTTTCTCAAATAATTGTTATCTACCACTATCGATTAGAACTTAATGATCAGACTGTTCTTCCATATCCATGTTTTAACATCCCACATATGTTCTCCTATGAGGAAACCACATGATTAGTTAAATTGGATAACAATTATGTTTCTAACATTAATTTGTAATATAATGTTTTAGAATTCATTTTTACGATGTCGGTTTATATGAATGAAACTTCCAAGTAGTAAACCTTTTATTACCCCAACGAATTTCGAGGGTGACATTAATTTTATGGGGGGTAAAATGTAACACCATGATATTTAATTATATAGCTTCTTTTTAATTTCTATGATTTTTTTATTTACACTACAACAAGATTAGATTGTGCTATATGCAACTTCATATTAGCTTGTCGTATATGAAACACTATACATGGCTTATGTTACACACAATTCCATGTACTTTTAATTGAATTCATTTCACACAACACTGAGTATAGATTTTTGTTGATGTATTAATGAACTATGTTTGGATTATTTTACACTAAATGAATCATGCTGTAAATGCAACACAGACTTGTCTTATATTACACACAAGAGCGACCTTTCTTGGTAGCTTGTGTTTTATGCAATAACGAGTTTCAATAAACAATGATATATTATAAAAATATTATTATTTAATGTGATATAAACAAGCCATTTTGAATATTATTAACCAAATTTTAAATTATATATGACATTAAAATTTATCTTATGCATTTTCTAGAACATGATATAAGAACAAATTCAATTATTTGGATAAAAGAATATTTAAAGAAAAATGCAGTATTTCTACCTTTTGATGGAGAATAAATTTTAAATCTAATTTTTAACACATTTGTGTTTCATATTTGATAAAATAAATGAATCATATGGAAGTGGTGAATTAAAATATAATTTTTTATAATTTTTTGAATTGTTTTGATAAAATTCATATTTTAATGAATAGGAAAAAATACTGCATTTCAATTGCAAACGATCTTTTCTTATAATATATATATGTTGATATATTATATATTTTATTAGTTTTAATGTTTAATTTGATTATTCTTTTTATCATTTAATAGAACATTATTTGTTGTATGTAATTTTACTTTTAAATTGGACATAAACACTTGTTAATCTTTTGATAGTTTTTATTTCATAAAAACCAACTTTCTAGTTTTGACAGTGAAAATTAATTTTAAATTTATTAATGTAACATATATGTTCTGAATTATGAAGAATGGATTCCATATTTGGAATCAGTGGGTATAAGTTCTATTAGCATGTTACTTTTATTGTTTGGGATAGTATGAATAGTGACGTTGGTGATTTTTATTTACCATAGTTAAATGTAAATCGATTTAATTAGGGTGAAAAAATATATGATAAAGATAATAAAATTTACCTGGAACTTGAAAAAATATTATTTTATTAATTAAAGTCATCCAATATCACCTAATGGTCTGGTTTAATTCATTTAATTGACATTTTTCTGTCAAATTGATGTAATTATAATTAAAAGAAAGGAAGAGACAACATGTCACTCTCTTATCTCTTAAGAGTAAGAGAATTTTAATATAGATATAAACATTATAAAACATTAAACATAAATTATCTCCAGAATGATGATTAAATTATCTACTTCCTGTGAATAAATTTTGAATTTTTAAGGAACATATAATTACCATTAATGATGACACAATAGTTATGTAGAACTAATTTTAATGATATAAATATCCAATTAATGGCTTTAAAAGTTTTACTATAAATATCATATTAACTAATTAATGTGATCCAAGAATTTTATAGTGGATATAACATGTTAGAATTGTATTAAATATTTTGTTTTGAATTTATCATTAATTTTGATTTTATTTAATGTTAAATAATATAATAGTTATAAAATTGATACTATTGATATTTTATAAAAATAAATATTTTTAAATTATTTAAAAATCTCATAACTATTATAAATTACACATATAAAATACATAGTCAAAACTATCATAAGGAATCCAATTACTGATAATTTACTACACATATGTTTATATTCATATACATTTAGTATTTATAGTATTATTACCACAAATAGAATTTAATAGATTAAATAAGGATAAATCAAAATGATGAGGTTTAAAATAAAATAAAAACATGTTTGAATTTTATTATTTGAGAGTATTTCTACCCGATATCATCATATATTTGAAATATATGAGGTTGGGACCATTATAATCCAAAAAAATTATAATTAATTAATATTTCAATATTTTTCTAATGTGACCCTCCTCCCTCTTATAAAATTCCACCACATCTACACACTTACTCACACCTCTCCAGCCCTCTGACTTGTCCAAAATATTCTTAAATAAGCTCCCATAATCCCTCACTTTATTCTAAAACCCACAATTTGGGTATAAATCCATCCTAGGGTGAAATTTTCTTTAAATCAAAAAGAGATAATAAAAAGATATGTAATTTTTTATCACATTTTTCAAAATTAATTTATTCTTCTACTTTTATTTATTATATTTATTCCGTAATAAAGAAATAATTCCAGTATATTCCACATGCTGTGATGTTATTATAATTATGGTACAACCTTATATCTCCTTGTATCCATCATATTATTAATAATATCACTATTCATGTGTATGTACTGCTTAAGTCTCCATGCTGTGGTGGAATTGCTTTTCAAAAATACTTATTTTGGATGGGAATATTGATGAGAGTAATGGATTTAAATAATTTTTTTGACATAATAATTATTCTTTACAATTCATATACCATATGATTTGTAAAGACCAGAGAAATACATTTAATTTTATAATTAAATGGAATAACTATGAGACATTGAAAATTTACTGAATGTGATTCTAAGGCTTGTAGTTCCCATAATTATCTATTGAATAATTTTATTTTTTAAATAGCGGGCATGAGCTGTTTTTTTTTAAAATGGAATTAATTTTAAATGGCGGCCCAGATATGATACATGAGGGCACCATTGGGTTCAGGATTGTTGGTTTAACCTAGGAATGAATTAAGTTTAGTCGGTGTAGGACATGAGTGAGAAAATGCAAAATTTGCATAATCGTAAATAAAGAAATTAAATTAAATTATTTTTTTTTCAAATGATTATATCCTAGGAAGGGTGACTTGGATTAGAAATTTGAGACCATCGCTGAACATGTGCTGGTATGCTTTCCTTAGGAATCCCCTAGCAATGGTTGGCATAGGGAAATAGTGAATGTTAGTTTTTGGCCGTAAATAAAACAATTATGTTATAATTTTTTTTATTTAAAAATCCATATAAATCATAAAGATAACTCATATTAAAAATATTAGTGTACTGTTGAGCTTGTTAAGGTATGTTCCCCTTAGGCAGAGCCTAAACTCAACCGACGTAGATCAAGGGTGACTATTAATATTTCATGATCCTTTATAAGATACATTTAGTAAACCTACGAGAAGAGATTTCTATCTTTTGAATCAGTGCTTGGATTAAAAATTATTTGGATCCATTGAATTCACAACACTATGATTTTCTTAATGGAAGATTAAATTTTACTGCAAATGGTCAGAGGAAAAAGTTAATTTTTGGACTTTTCATTAAAAAATAAACTAATAAAACAACTCTTTGAGTTATTTTATTCTCTTTAATCCATTGAGCGATGCATGATTGGACTACAATGTAACATCATGAATTAAATGGGATACATTTAATTGTATAACCCTTAGATTGAATAACCGTGATGCTCATATGATTAATGGATAATTAACCACGGTTCATTAACGAACACAATGTGTGTATTTTCTTTACTTTTAATTAAAAAAACCTATAGCCTGGGTTTTGGAAACTGACAAGAGGGACCTATAAAGAAACACTGATGACATCACCTCTATCTAATGAAGAATGGTGATCAATCAGCCAATGTTTGAGAACATGAAACAGGCATCGACAAATGACTTTGAACATGGATTATTCCCTTCATCCTAAATGTAATCCACTGAATGCATATAGGTGGTTTATGTGGTTTGATGTTCCCACACTTTTGGTTCATGGAAAATACAATGGATTTAGATCAATTTACTAACAGGTTAATCAGTGTCTCATCTGTTCATGTGGGTGGTTGTTGTGTGGTGTTAAATTTTATATTGTTCTTCCTTTTTGATTGCTAATATCACTCTATGTAAGAACACTAATGCGGAGGGTGTGGGCCAATAAAAATAAGTTCTGGACCACACCACCATTCTTCATTTAAGAGAATTTCTTGTATGTGACTGTGAAACAAGGTGTAATGGAATTTCTGAGGACTTATCAAAGAAGTTAGAAACCTAGGAGGCTCGTACGTGCAGACAAGAAGAAAAACGGACCACCAGAGAATCTACAATGGCTCATGGAGGAATCCATTGGCGAAGTACCACTAGCGTGGAAGTGGCGACAATAGACATTGGTGGACAGTAGAGCTAGCCTCTTGGAGGAGTAGTTATTGATGTATCCATGGTGGTAAGAGAGTAGAACATTCAGTCCGTGGTGGTGGAAGGGTGTGATGCCGACGCGATGCATGGAGAGGGAGGAGCGGCCCGCTCAAGCTGCTCAGTTGGACAAAACAGCCAGCTAAGCTGGCCATTTTGAAAGAGTGGGAGGTTCCTACTGTCCACATCAGATTCTCCATGTCAAATATGTGTGCCATCAACCGAAGTACACCGTTTTTTGAACCCGCAGACCGGTTCGGATATGTGGGCCCAACGAGCCAGCCAGGCCGGACCCCTATAGGACCCGACCGGCCCCGTTTCACTAAAACACATGTAAAACCTAAACCAGACGTAAAATATATGATCTTTCTGTGGTTCTAGAAACCTTAGTATGAGGAAGCTCTCTTGAGATACTCCACTTGGGTTTTAGAGAAACTTTGAGTCCAGCTGGGTGGGATCGGACATGAATCCAATGGGGATCTCGGCACTAATATATCTATAACTTATAGAACATGTGTCTGATTAATTCAAAATCTCTAGAATTGGGACCCATATGAAATGAAGGTCTTTAGGTTAATTCTTCATGGTAGTTAGTGGTGGTTTAGGTATGATCTATGGATTGAGGAGCTGATCCTCCCAAAATCAAGTGTGCTATGTGCAGAAATATTGTACCTAGCTGTAAGTGACATAAGATCCTTTTTGGAACGACATCAGAACGACCATGTGTGGATCACCAGTAGCTTGGCCTAATGAGGAAAGGACTTAGAGCATCCCATAATTGATCAATGACTTATGACCTGCTGTGGATCAGTGACTTACGACCCTTTGTGGATTGACGACTTACGACACTGTGAGGATCGCTGACTCACGTCCTTTTGTGGAATGATGACTTATGACCCTATGTGGATCACCAATAGAGTGACCTAATGAGAACCATCCATATAGAGGCCTGTTGTTGATCATCGACTAACAAACATGTGTGGATCGACAAATTATGACCCTGTGTAGATCAGTGACTTACGACCCTATGCGAATCGGTGATAGAGTGACTTCTCCGTAGTATAGTGGTGGAACATCACAACGGAATAATATGACATAGAATTATGATGAATCATCATTATTAATATTCTTTAAACTGTATACCTGGTTTGAGATGAGTCTTTTACTTGTGCTTTGTGATTGGGATCATGCTTTGTGGAGTTTACTTTGTGGAATTATGTGAGACCTTCAAGGGTCCAGGGGTCCCCACTAAGTATTTTTATACTCACCCCTACACAGGTGTCGCCCTCTCCTTGTTGTGTCTTGAGCAGATGATTACCAACATTGACCAATGATAGGGATCTAGGACTAGATGGTGCATAGTAGTGAATAGTTGGTATAGAGATCCATAATGACGAGATATACCTACCCTTCATGTAGCATCCTTGGCAGATGACTCCAATATAAATTTTCCATTTTTCTGTATTTTCTTTTACATTTGTTTGTATTCTAGCTCATAATACATTAGTTCACACTTTTACATTCTGCAATTATACTCTGTGGTTTTTTATTTTTGTGTACCCAGTCTACGTGTTTACAGGTTTAAAGGAAATGAATTACCATTTTAAGGATATGACTTTTTTGTGAAAGTCTCCAACACCCGGCCTATGGAAGGTAGGCATAGGGTATTCATGACATGGGCCCTGGGGGCGGTTCATGACAAAGTGGTAGCAAAGGTAGTAGGTTCGACAGAAAAACTAAAACTCTGATCTTGTGAATGGGGAAATAGTGTTAATTTTTATGAGTACAGTTTTTAGTTTGGGGAGTCGAGTGATGGTGCTACAGCTGACATATCCATACATTAGGACTCTAAGATCTGATTTCCAACATGATACATAAAAACACTAAATGCGTTTGTTTTGGAAAATTTTCTTCTTTTGATCTCTTTTGAGTTATCTCACCAGGTATAACTTATTTAATGTGGTTCATCTTGATTGTCTTTCAAGATACCTCCACACAGACAACCAACTAGGATTCTATTGTGTGGCCATGGGGGTGGTCCATAGATTGATGAGGCTTAAGTACAAGGAATGCTACCCGAGATGGTATCATAGGGTGGTTTCCCAATGATACAACTATCCAATGGTCGGCTGTTACAACTAGATCTACCGTTAGGGGACATATATTGGCTCAGTTACTTAAACAAGTTTCTGTGATAGATACCCCTTAGGTTCCGAGAAGAGCTCGACTCACATGTGGCTAAAGACAAGCTTGAGGTGGTGATGGAGTTTCCATCTCGATATGGAACAATTATTTCATATGGAGGTCCTAGTATTGAGCATTCTATGTGGATCAGTGGAGATATGGAAGTGTTTAGATTGCGCCTCTCTTATGATAATTTGACTTTTCCATATATAGAGAATGAGAACCGTTCTAATAGATGAGTTCCCATACCCAAACAACCTAACGGGTATATGTTCCCAAGAGCTTCTACAGATTTAGGTGGATGACATGTTAGTAGATGAGTATTCATAGAGTTGTACCGACAATTCTAGGTACTTGATGAATATGATACGACCTATGATTTAGGGCTCAAACCTCAATATGAGATGTGTTTAGGGACTTTGGAGCCATCACTATTCCTCTGTGCATTCCTACTTGTGTTAGTATGATTGAGAGAAACATAGTGGTTGAAATTTAATTTGATTAATAGACACAACTAGTGAATGTTAGTAGTAGGAAAGCAGAAAACTAAATTCAGTCTCAAAGACTTGGATTTGTAAAATGTTTTGGGAATAGTAAGTGATATGGATAGATGAATCTGTAGGGTAGCAGATGTGGAAGAGGTTCTAAGAGAGTAATAGGAGGTGGAATATGTTTCGGCATGTTACAACCATCACCTTAATGTGGTCCTCACTAGGCACAGGGAGATGGAGGAAAAGGGAAGGGGGTAACTTCATACGGTCAAGGAGTATAACCTAAGGGATTAAGAAATTAATTGAGGTATGGTCTCTGTCTACTAATAGCTACTATATTAATAGACATAGGTACTGATCAATCCTTCTTGTCACGAATCTTGTTCAAGTTAGAGAGTTTTCTATTAAACCATTGACTTGACGCTTACATATGATGATTAATATGGGAGGAGACTCGATAATCAAACATATTCAAATGGTGTGATCTGACACTTGAGGTGAGAGTTTCAGTTTGAACCTCATGGTGGCAGCATTAAGGTCCTACGACATTAGTTTGGGTATGGACTAGGTATCCAAAGTTCATGCTCAGATAGAATGTTTTAGTAAAAAGGATGTGGTATGTCCGCAACGTTTGAATGTGGTTTTCCTTTTTTAGCTAAAAAGTAAACCCAAGCAGTAGGGGATAAACACATGCATTGGAAGGTGCATCTGATTACTCTTGAGTCGGCCATCCAGACCCCCGTGGTAGTGGATGGTTTGAGTTTTCAGTTCCAAATGGTAGTGGAGGATTTTGGGAAAATCCTTTCAAAAGATGTTTCTAGGCCTTACTCTCCACTGTGGGATAGACTTCTGTATCTTTCTACACCCCAAGATGGCACCGATATCAGTATCAGTATTGTAGAGACCCAAATCTTGACGTACCTAGAAATTACAATACTTTTTCAGAATAATTAACTCATAACAAAAACAGACACCCAATGACCCTAATAGTTTAGTGTCTTTAGAAACATGGAACATCATCTTCCAGTCATGGTGAAATATCCTCAAAATCTCACATAAAGGTATTCCCTATTTGTTTTCTTACCTAAAACCTTTCTTTATATCCTGAGGAAAGGACAACATATAAAGGGTGAGCTCAAACGCTCATTAAGGGTAAGCATGGTTAAAATAAAACAAACCATATGCATTTGAACATAAAAACATGAACATAAAGTTTAAACATCAAGATCTATAGTTGTGAAATTAATCTTGGAGTACTTAAGGCATAGATTATAAAGGAGCCTTAATCATGATAAAATAGCATGGTAATAAAACATTTAATATTAAAAAACAGTAAGCACATGATATGATTTCCATAGTATCCATGGCATTGCTGCCAAGACCATTATAGTGGACAAAGTCCCTTACTGATTAGAGTTCACTCCTCGTTCTAGTCCTATATAACTGAACCAGATTATATTTCCATTCCAACCATGTCTATCTCATGAGATATAAATATTTACCCAATTAATTAGAGGGAGATATATGTCCCACCAATATTATAATGTAATCATTCTTACTTTTACCACATAATAAACATAAATCATTCATCGTAACCCAAACAATAAAATGGGTTTCATAAACATCATCTCATATAATCCATATAAAACAAATGGATATCATTTCATCATAATAAAAATAAAACCATGTAAATAATATTGAAATTTTACCCAAAACATAAATATTCTAAATAATGTCATCTAAGATGGAAAATAGTTTTGATAAAACACTTGAAATGAATTCTTGAGGAAAATATCCGTTCTTTTTCAAAATCATTTTCTTTTCACAAAATTCCACAAAATTTTAAATGAAAAGGATTTTATTGAAAATAAAAATGAAATATTGTAGAGTAATCTTCATGATAAAAATCTATTATGAAACCGTAAAAATCCATTCATGAATTTATGATAAAAAAACATTATTTTTCAACTATTGTAGGAAAAGTCAAAAAGTACCATGTATGGTAAACAAATGAAAGAAATGTTCCATACCACATAGTTAAAGTCAAAAGGATGTAACACGACTTTAAACATACATGGGAGAATAGTAAAAACCTTATGAATACATATTTTTTTATAAAATATGTAAATGGATGTTAAATGTAACCCTAGTAAAAGATGACGAATAAATAATATCAGACACGAATGAGATTGTAATAATTATCCCTTGCCTTATTTCCAATTTAATCTGTATGTGTCTGAGACTCATGTATAGTGGGTTTAGACATATTATTATCTTGTAACTGAATCATAATAATATTTATGATATCATATATGATCCACTTATGAATTTATAATAACTGTTCGTTTGTCAATTCCATGTTAAAGCAATGTTCTAGGTAAAATCGTTTCATTTATCGTACATGTTTGGACTTGTTGTTTCATGATATTATTATTACATATATCATTATTCACATATTTCCAGAATGTAAATCATGATTTATATATCATATATATTCTGTATATATATATATATAATAGATAGATAAATAAAATAAAATACGTCGTTAATGGAGATGGTAGGCCATACGTAAGCATGAACGATGTTTTCCTTTCTATATTGACTTGAATGGAATTAAGTAGATGATATATATATATATAAATACAGTAGATTTATTATGTCATATATTTAATTATTAATTATTATATTTAATTTATAATAATTCTTGAATGGTTAACATGGAGAATGAATCTCATCGCGTCGTGGAGACGGTAATCCGTGCATACACATGAGTGATGATATCCATCCCATTATTATTGAATGGAATTGGAGTGGATGATATAATATCTCATAACATGTATCAGGTTATAATAATCATATATAGTTATTCTTTATACCATTATACCCATTAAAGTAAGGTTGTGGTAGAAAAACATATTACACCATGGCGTGGAGATGGTATTCCGTACGTATGCATGAGGGGTGATTTTGTTTTTCGTAGGATGGATAGAAGTTGAAATAGGGTTGTTTAATATTTATAATAACATATCAGCAAATAATTAATACTTATTTTATTACATTATAATGAAATAACTAAATAAGAGGAAGTAAAAGAAGAAAGAAACATGAAAGAATCGGTAGAAGAGATTACCTCTTCTTCGAGGTGCATCTTTTAATCTTCCTATTGGGGAACTAGAGTGGATATTTTTAGAAGACCAGAACATGTATGATATAACTATAGAGGTTGATAAGAAAAATTGGCTGGGGTTTGCCGAGCATGAAGGCTAAAAATTGTGTAAATAGTAGAGGGAGGAGGTGCCCATTTATAAGGGAGGAGAGGGGCACCATAGAAAAAACTTAAAATATTATTTTATAATAAATTCATTTTCGATTTATAATGTCTCCAAAGTGACTTATTTCGAAGATATTTTGGGTATGGGTCACAATCATATAATCTAATTGGTTTTAGACAAGTTTTGGTTACCATTTTAACATTATAATTTAGATTTAACTCTAAGTTAAATAATTTAACTTTTGCAGTGTCTTCTTGTATTCTTACACTATATGGTTAATAAACTTACTATAAACTACCAATAGAACCCAAATTGGTTCATTAATGTCATATATATTATTATATAAGACTTTTTGCCGAAACATAGATTTTTAGAACCATTATATCAATTAATAATATAATATTTGTTTTAAAAACTCTTTTTTGTCAATTTTGACACTATTTGGTATTATATTTTCTATAAATTCATAACAGCATTATTACTTCGAAAAAAATTCATCTAACCAGGTATAATTTGTTATATTAACTTATAAAATTATTGTAATTCATACAAAGTCTCAAATTACATTTATTTGGGAATTTATAATATGAATTATGTTAATATTGTATTAATAAGGTCTTTTCTGTATCATCATTTTTCCCTAAATAAATTAACTTATTTAATGTCTAAAAATTATAAATAAAATACAATTATGTTGGAAATATTTTTATCTTTCTAATTAATGTTTATATTCTAATTTATCATTTGTATATCCCTATATTAGAAATGTTTTACTTATTAAACATTGATTTTACCTCTTTTAACTCTTCTTTGAATTAAATAATAATAAATGTCCTAATCTAATCCAAGTAGACCTAAATTGTCATATTTTATTTCTAAGGTTGTTTTTTGTTGAATTAAACATATTAAATAGAATTAGGACATGTTTTAGGGTGATAATAATATCATTTTTACCCTTAATTACTCTATTTACTTTTAACCATGGTAAATAAAATTAAAAAAGTTACTATTCAATAAAATTATTTTTATCTTATTGAACCACATTTTACATAAAAATATCCACTGTGACTCATGGTTTTTTTAAATTCCACTCATAGAAGTGGTAAAAATAAGTTTTATATAAAATTGTAAATTCTCTTCGGAGGTGGGTAAAAGACGGTAAAAAGTTCAATAAAATTTTTTATATCTAAAATTATTATAAAATGACTCCAATTAATTAAATTGAAATTATATAGGTATTATGCATCTATTTTGACCTAAAAGAAATTTAAATAAAATAAATTATTATTTAAATAAAAAGTTGGTTTTAACAAATAACTCAGTGCATTCACTATTTATTGAAAATTGAATTTTTTCAGAAAAATACAAAAAAGTCACCCTTGGCTAATTTCGATATTCAGAATCCTAAAATGAAATCCATTTTAAAGAAAAAATTTATAGAATTTAAAAAAGTGGGTATTACTATTCATAATGGCTAGTTTATATAATATTTTAATAACATATCGTTGTTTAGATAAACTTGGTATTGCATACAACACACGCAATCAGGGAAGGTCATGATTGCATGCAATGCAAGCCAAGTCAGGGTTTCATGTAGTGTAAGATTCATTTGTTGTTGCGTATAATTGAATCCAACCATATTTAATTTATAAATATAATGTATATATATACACTCAATGTTGTGTAGAATAACTTCTATCAAACGAACTTGAAATTGTGTGTAACACGATCCCAGAATAGTGTAGCATATACTACATGATAATATGGTTTTTCATATAGCTCAAGATAATCTTGGTGTAGCATAAAACATGAGACATTAAATAAATTAAAAATAATACTTCTCATAAAATCTCAGGGTGTTACATTCTACCCCCCTTAAAATGAATTTCACCCTCAAAATTCGTCGGGGTTATAAATCGTTTACTACTTGAAAGTTTCATTCATAGAAACCCACATAATAAAAAGTAATACTAAATCATCATTTTAAAAAGGAATGTTAGAAACATAATGAATACCGAAATTAACTCATCACTGGGTTTCCTCATAGGAGAATATACATGAAAATACGGATATGGAAGAGAAATATAGCCATTAAGTTCTGATAGAAAGTGGTAGAGAACATGGCTATGAAAAATCCAACAATCACAAAGCCATAAATTTGTGATGATATGAAGTACCATCTGATTAATCAGATATGAGGGTACTAGGACAATATTTTTGGTTTTCAATATCATTTCTCTAAAGTTAGAAATTTTTAATTAGAAGAAATACATACTTTATTTTGGTACAATCTCTCCGTTGGTCGTTACATGAATAATTTCCACTTCATATTTTAATGAAATGAAGTCAAATTTTTCATTTGTGATTTATTAGAAGATCATGTGATATAATGATGGCTCATTTAATCTGTCTCAAACAAAAGGTTAGAAAAAGTTCTGAAATATACATAAGTCCATCTATGGTGAGGTTAATCATATATGATTCTAAAAATGGACTTATACTTCATATATAATAATAATTAATAAAAAAACCTAGTTTCTACTAACCAGGGTCTTCTTGTAGGACAGAGGTAGGTGATAAAGGCCTGCCGCACTTCAGTTTTGGGTTTGATTCCCGCAACCTTGTCCGACGAGACGGGTTGTCGCCCATCATGCAGGTTGTCCATTTATCTAAAACTACATTATTATAACATTCTTGAAATAATATTGAAAATTTTTACAGCCTTAAACAATACTATAATATGTCAAAATTAATTTATTCCAATATTTAGGCTTATTCAAAATACTTCAGTCCATGCTCGTAGTTTAAAAAAATGATTACTTGAAAGGCCACATAACAAGCACATGAATACCATCATTTATCCCCAATATATCATAAAATATATCTTGTTGGTCACATTACAAACATGTGAATACCTTAATCTTGTATTCTTTTGAAACATGAATTACCATAGAACCTTAGTGAAAACATGAATGCTGTAAAAAGTTAACTCTTTCCACATACCAAAATCAAAAAAATTCTATATAGTCAAACCACGATATAACTTTGTCCTTATAGCTGTCATGAGCTCATGAATACTATCAAACATTTCATTTTCTCCTTATCCCTTCATTATGTGCTTATCATATTCTTTCCAAAATCACTTTTCATGGTTACTGATACCATTCAACAGATAATTTTAAATACATTAGGAAAAAAAATATTGTAACAATCCTTATACGTTTATTTATTATATTGTACAATACATTATCCTTGATAAACTTGTAATCATTCCACTGCCTTCTTAAAACATTGAACGAGCTTCAACAATTCTTTCATCTCACATTTCATTTGTAGTATCTTCATCATCATCAACATAAATACTACCCGTATAACCATGATGATTCTCTTCATGAGACTTTCCCTTAGGCATTGTTTTGCATAATAGTCATACATTCGACATTTAAAATATTTATCCATTGTTGATGTCTTGTAAATACCATTATCCTTGTCTATAGTGTTAACTAAACCTTTTACTTTGAAATTACAGGCTTTGTGTCCTTCTTTTCCATACCCAATGCATCTTCCAGTTCCTTTGAAACATTTTCCCTGATGCCTCTTCCCACATTATTTACATGAGGAAAATTGGACTTTCATTCCTCTATGATCACCATGAAACTCTTTATTTTTCTTATTAGATGAGTCAAGAAACTTACCAAAGTTGAGATTATTGATCATATTATGATATTTCTGATTAGGAATAATAATGATGATTGGACTTACAAATCTTGTTTCATTTGGTTTCTCATGAATAATATCATTCCATTGTCCATCATATCTACCATTACCGGGATTCTTCCTGTTTCCACCCATTTTTTAAAACCCAAAAAGAATAGTGTGAGTGGAAAAAATCCTACTAGGAAAACAACATAATGAAGGGGGAGTACCTTCAATATCTAACATATTTAGTTAAATTCTATGATCGTCACCATAATTCTAGGACTGTAACTTCAACTTATACTTATCCTTGGGGACATCCCTAGACATACCTTCAAGGGATCTCACTAAAGTTTTCGCATACTAGTTTCCAAAGGTTAACTAAACATTTATTCTGATACTAAGTATATAGAGCCAAAGGTTGAAGTCCATAGACATTACATTACATTTGTATAATAATTAATACATAACAAAAATAGACACCCAAGGACCGTAATAGTTTAGTGTCTTTGGAAACTCAGAACATCATATTCTATTAATGGTGAAAGATCTTCAACATCTCCCATAACGGTCAAACCAATTTGTTTTCTTACCTAAAACATTTCTGTATATCCTAGAGAAATGAAAACATATAAAGGGTGAGTTCAAATGCTTAGTAAGGTTAAGCATAGGGAAAATAAAACAAACCATATACATTTGATCAAAAAACATAAACACAATGTTTAAACATCAAGATCTTGAGTTGTAAAATAAATCTTGGAGTACATAAGGCATAGATCATAAAGGAACATTAATCATGATAAAATAGCATGGGAATAAAACATGTAATTTGGGAAACCATTAAGCACATGAAAATATTTCCATAGTTGCTAAGGTATTGCTTCTAAGAATATCATAGTGGACAAAGTCCCTTAATGAATCGAGTTCACTCCTCGATCCAGTCCTGTATCAATAAACTGGATTAACCTACCATTCCATCCATTTATATCTCATGAGATATAAGACTTTACCCAATGCATTGGATGGAGATATAGGTCCCACCAATATCATAATGAAATCATTCTTACTTTTACCACAAAATAAACACAAATCATTCATTATAACCCAACGAATAAAATGGGTTTCATAAAAAACATATCATCATGACATAATCCATATTAAGAAAATCGATATCATTTCATCATAATAAAAATAAAAACATGTAAATAATAGACATATTATACTTGAAACATAAATATGATAATTAATTTCATCTTAGATGGAAAAGAGTTTTGATAAAACACTTGAAATGAATTCATGAGGAAAATATCCATTCTTCTTCGAAATCATTTTCTTTTCACAAAATGCCACACAATTTTAAATGAAAAAGATTTTATTGAAAATAACCATGAAATATTTTAGAGTAATCTTGATGATGAAAATGCATTATTAAACTGTAAAAATTTGTTCATGCCTTTATGTTAAAAAACATTATTCTTATGCTTTTCTCAGAAAAGTCAAAAAGTAACTTGTATGGTAAACAAAAGAAATAATTGTTCCATACCACATAGTAAAAGTCAAAAGGAGGTAACATTACTTTAATCATACATGTAAGAATAGTAAAAACCTTATGAAAAACTGTTTTTTATAAAACATGGACATGGATAATAAATGTAACCCCAGTAAATACTAACTAATATACAATCTCTGATAACAATGAGATTGGAATAATTATCTCGTACTTTATGTCCAATTTCATCTGTATGTGTCCATGACACTCGTATAATGGTTTTAAACATATTATTATCTTGGTATAGAATCATAATAATATTTATTATATCATATATTATTCACTTATGACTTTATATTAATTTTTTGTTTGTCAATTCCATGTTAAAGCTGTGTTTTGGGTAAATTCATTTTATTTATCGTACGTGGTTGGACTGGTTGTTTCCTGATATTATTTTTACTTATATAATGAATTAATTACTTCATGAACGTAAATAATTATTTATATATCATATATATTAATTATATATATATAATTGATAGATAAATTAAATGAAATTCACTGTTCATGGAGACGGTATGTCGTACGTACGCATAAACGCTGTTTTCCTTTCCTTATTGACTTGAATGGAAGTAAGTATATGAAATATATATATATATATATAGAAGCTTTATTATTTCATATATTTCATTATTATTCATTATATTTACTTTATAATCATTCTTGAATGGTTATCATGGAGAATGAATCTCATCGCGTCATGGAGATGGTAATCCGTGCGTAGGCACGAGCGATGATATTGTTCACATAATTATTAAAAGGAATTGAAGTAGAAGATATAATACCTAAAAACTTGTATGATGTTATAATAATCATATATATTTATTCTTTACACCATTATACCCATCCAGGTAAGGTGGTGGTAGAAAAACATTTTACACCACGGCGTTGAGACTGTATTCCGTACGTACGCACGCGCGGTGATTTTGTTTTTCGTAGAATGGATAGAAGGTGAAATGGGGTTGTTTAATATTTATAATAATATATCAGTATATAATTAATATTTATGTTATTAATTTATAATGAAACAACTAAATAAGAGGAATTATAAGAAGAAAGAAGCTTGAATGAATCGGTAGAAGAGATTACCTCTTCTTGGAGGTGCCTCTTTTAAACTTCCTCTTAGGAAACTAGAGATGGTCTTTTGAGAAGACCAGAAACTATATGATATAAATATAGTGGTTGATAAGAGAAATTGGAAGGGTTTTTCCAAGATTTAAGGCTCATAATTGTGTAAATAGGAGAGGGAGGAGGTTCCCATTTTTAAGGGAGGAGAGGGCACCTGAGGAAAAACATAAAATATTATTTTATAATAAATTCATATTCAGTTTATAACGGCTCCAAAGTGACTTATTTAGAGGATAGGGTGGGTATGGGTCAAAATCCTCTCAACCAATAGGTTTTATACAAGTTTAGGTTATAATTTTAACCATATCATTTAGAATTAACTCTAAGTTAAATAATTTAACTTTTATCATTTCTTCTTGTATTCTTACACTATATGGCAAATAAACTTACTAAAACTGCCAATAGAATCCCAATTTGTTCATTAATTTTATATATATTATTTTATAAGTTTTTTGGCCTATACTTAGATTTTTAGGACATTATATCAATTAATAATATAATATTTGTTTTAAAAACTCTTTTATGTCAATTTTGGAACTATTTGGTATTTTATTTTCCCTAAATTCATAACAGCATTATTACTTCGAAACAAATTCATCTTACCAACCATAATATGTTATAGTAACCTACAAAATTAGCGTTATTCATAAAACGTCTCAAATTTCATTTATTTGTGTATTTATAATATCAATTATGTAAATATTTCATTAATAAGGTAATTACTGCATCAAAATTTTGTCATAAATAATCTAAATTAAAAATGTTTTACTTATTGAACATTTATATTTACTCTTTTAACTATTATTTGAATTAAATAATAATAATGTCTTAATCTAATCCAAGTGGATCTAAGTGGTCATATTTTATTCCTAAGGTTGTTCATTGTCGAATTACATTTATCCAATAGAATTAAGACATGTGTTATGGTAATAATAATATCATTTGTACCCTTAATTACCCTATTTTTTAACTGTGGTAAATAAAAGTAAGAAAGATACTACTCACCAAAAATTATTTTTATCTTATTGAACCAAATTTTACATACAGATATCAACCGTGTATCTCGATTTTATAAACTTCCACTAATAGAAATAGTAAAATTATGTATTATGTAAATTTGCAAATTCTCTTAGGAGGTGGGTAAAAGATGGTAAAAAGTTAAGTAAAATTTTTATATATCTAAAATTATTATAAAATGACTCCAATGAATTATATTGAATATATATAGGTATTATGTATCTATTTTGACCTAAAATAAATTTAAATAAAATAAATGATTATTTAAATAAAAATCTGGTTTTAACCAATAACTCAGTGTCTTCACTATTCCTCAAAAATTAAAAGTTTTCTGAAAAATACCAAGAATTCACCCTTGGCTAATTTCGATATCACAAATCTAAAAATGAAGTCCATTTTGAAAAATAAAATTTATAAAATTTCAAAAAGTGGGTATTACTATTCATAATTGCTAGATTATATTATATTTTAATAATATATCCTTGTTTAGTGAAACTCGGTATTGCGTACAACACACGCTATCGGGGAAGGTCTCGATTGCATGTATTGCAAGCCATGTCAAGGATACATGTAGTGTAAGATTCCATTGTTGTTGAATATAATATAATCCAACCATATTTCATTTATACATTGAATATACATATATATATATACACTCAATGTTGTGTATAATAACTTCTATCACACAAACTTGAAATTGTGTGTAACACGATCCAAGAATAGTGTTGTGTATACTGGAATCTAATACGGTGTTACGTATATCACAATATAATCTTAGTGTAGCATACAACACAAGACATCAAATAAATTAAAAGGAATACTTCTTATAAAATCTCGGGGGGTTACAAGTATATCAGAGGGATTTCGTAGAGATTTGTAAGCTGGGGGTATAGGTGGAGGACATGTAGAGGAAGGTCTTAGTAAGAACCAATGTTTAAGGTTATGTTTGTACTACATACACCTTATCCAAGTCGTATTAGTGAGTGAGCACCCACTATAAAAATGATCGATGAGCACATTAATCAGTTAAATGGGGTAGCATTTCAAATAGATGGAAAGGTGCCCGTGGTATTTTTGTAGATGAAAAAATGGTGATGGTTGGAGTTCCTCTTGGAATATGACTTTCAGATATTCTGCAACCCTGGGGAAGTGAACGTGGTAGCAGACACACTTAGCAAGAGGTATGTTTTACGGTTGATGAGTGAGTTGATTGAGTTGATAGTCCTGTTGCAGTTATCCATCATGTACAATGATAGATCAGTTTACCTCTAGTCTATGATATTTACTCTCCAACTCCTTCAGCGAGTCAGGGAGGCAAAAATTGTGGATGTTGACTACGAGACCCGACATGCTAAGATAACCACGATTCATGATCATGATAAATTTTTAGGTAGGTGGGGAGTATTTCACCCTTTTCATAGGACACGCCATGGAACCAATGATGTAATGAGAGTCAGTGTTGAGGGAATTAAATACATCTCTTTGGTGGTACATCCTGGTGTGGATAATATGTACTAGGACCTCTAACATCTGTACTAGTTTCCAGGGAGTAAGAAAGTGGTGGAAGAGTTCAAGGCATGATGCCAAGGTTTTTCAGGAAGTGAGAGATGAGCATCAGGTAACAACATTCTTGAGCATAGATCTTACACCTAGACAGATGATCAAACGGAGCAGACCATACTGACCTTGGAGGACATGCTTCGTTATTGATTCTAAGATTCTGGTCATAGTTTGAAGGACAATATTCCACTTGTAAATATTGTTTACCACAATAGTTATCACTCCACCAATGGCATGGCACGGATTGAGGCCTTGCATGGGGAGTCATGTAGATCACCATTATACTAGAATGATCCAGGGGAGTTAGTACTTATGGTTGTAGAGCTGGTACGAGATACCACATAGAATGTGTAGGTTATCCAATAGCGGATAAAGACTGCACAAATTTGGAAGAAGTTTTATACTAATAGGATATGGTGACCCTTGGAGTTTAAGAAGGGATGTCATGTTTTCCTTCGGGTCTCACCTCGACTATGATTTTAGAGATTTGGCCGGGGCGACAAGATCTCTCGGAGGTTTATTGGACCATTTCATATTCTTATCAAATTTTTTCAGGTGGAACACCACCTAGCTCTTTCCCCATTGAATCACAATGTGGAAGTCATTTTCGACATGTCGTAGCTATGGAGATGAATGCATGATACATCGCTAGTCTCCAATAGGGGAGAGATGGACATTGATGATGGGGCGATGTTTTTGGAGTTCCCAGTGGAGATAGTGGATTGACAGGACTGAGTGTTTCATAGATGGTTGTTTTCTTTATTGTGCATTCGATGGTAGCATAGAAGCCTCCAAGAGAGCACATGGGACCAGGATGCTCAGATTTTTTCTCAGTATCCCCATTTGTTTTCTTATCATTTGTTGATGCTTTTGGGATTAAATCCCTAAATTGTGGAGAATCTAAAGAGAAAAAATATTTTAATAATTTTATTTATTTATATGTATTTATTATGATATTGAAAAATTTGGCGACATGTGATCACGAGATCCAGAGTTCAGGTAATGATCTATCCAAAAATGATAAGTCTAAAATAGTGGGCCTGAGTCGTTTTTATAAAAAAGTGTAATAACTCTTAAAAGGTTTCCAAGATTAGAAATATTATGGCACCGTTCCATTTATAATGACAGGTTTTCCCTAGGTGTGGCTTATGTTTAGTCTATGAAGGAATTTAGTGGGAAAACCCAAAATGACATAACTATAAATAAAATTATTAAATAAAATTATTAAATAAAATTATTATATTTTTCAAATACTTATAACACAAAATCATTGGCTTGAATTAAAAATCTGAGACCATCGTGAAACATCTGATGGTATGCTTTTCATAGGCAGATCATAACATTGGTCAGTACGAGCCAATAGTGAATGTTAGTTTTTGGACGTAAATAAAATAAATATGTAACAATTATTTTATTGGAAAATCCTTATAACTCCCAACTGATAATTCATACATGAAATTAGAGTGTACTGTTGATCTTGTTAGGGGTTTTTTCAATTAAGAAAAATCCTAATCTCGACTAGTGTAGGTCAATGGTGACTGTAAGTAATTTTGGAACTTTTTTATGGTGCATTCTGTAAATGTGTGAGAAGAGATTTATATATTTTGAACTGGAGCTCGGATTAAAAATACAAGGACAACGTTGAATTTGTAGCATCGGGATTCGCTTAAGGTAATCTTAACTATGACTGGAAAGGTTCAAATGAAAAAGTTGATTATTCTACTTTATTTAAAAAATTAAATTAATAAAATAAATCTTAGATTGATTTTATTCCCTTCCAACCATTTAGTGATGGTTGGTGGGACCACAGTGTAATGTCAGGCCTTAAATAAGATACATTTAATTTCCTGACCCTTCAGTTGTGTAACCATGATGATCATAGTATTAATGGTCCATTAATTTCGGTTCATTAATGAAAAAAACATGGGTGGTTCGTTTAATTTTATTTAAACAAACCTATGTAATGGGTTTTGGGAACGGATGAGTGAAACCTCTGATGTAACACCAAAGAAGTCACTTCTCTCTAATGAATAACGATGATTGATCGACGAACCTTGGAGAACAGAGAACAAAAATCGATGAATGACGTCAAACGCAGACTCTTCCATTCATTAGCAATGGAATCCACCAAATCCAAGTAGGGGGTTTATGTGATTTGATGTTCCCTATCATTCTATTAATGTAAAACATAACAAACGTTGACCAACTGACAAATGATTTGATCCACGTCTTGTCTGTTAATGATGGTGGCTATTGTAAGGTCTTGAATTGGGGATTTTTCTTCCTTTTTGAATATTGATATCAACCCATGTTAGATCACTAACATAGAGGGTGTGGGCCAATCCAAACATGGTAAAAACCCCCCGATGTTCTTGGTTTATGAGAGTTTCTTCTACGCGATTGGGCAACATAGAGTCAGATAATTTCGGAGGACTTCACAATGAAAGTGGGAACCTGAGATTCCTATAGGCACATACATGAAGAAAAAAAACACCAGAGCATCTCTGGTGGCCTACAAAGGAAACTGTTGACGTGGAACCACTGATGTGACGACAGTCAGCTGATCCGGTAGCGTGGAGAAGCGACACCTATAAGTGTCGCGATGGTGGAAGGTTGTGACGCCGCTAAACCACACAGAGAATGAAGATCAAACCTCTTGGTTAAAAAAATGTATTGATGAGCCGGCCATTTCATAAGAGGGGGTGACTCTTGCGGGCACCGCCATATGGTCGTCCTAGATGCTCCATGTCCGGACTGTGCATCAATAACTGTCATGCACCATGGGATGTGTTTTCGAGGTAGGACAGACCTGTTGATTTGGCATGACCCATGTTCCAGGCTAGAACCACCGGCTAGGCCAGACCTACAAACCGGTCCAGACCCACAGGCCCAACGGGCCATCCAGGCAGGACCCCTATCGAAGCCTACCGACCCTGTTTTACTAAAACTAGTGTCACTCCTAAAACAGATGTTTGTTTGAAAAATAGTTTGTGTTGATGGAACCCTTAGGATGAGGCACTTCTTTTGAGATACTCCACTTGTGTTTTAGAGAATGATGGATTATTATTGGGTTGGATCAGACTCGAATCCAAATGTGATCTTGGCACTAAGATGCCTATACCTTACAGATCGGGTGTCTGATAGACGTGTTGTCTCTTATGTTGGAACCCTTATGTCATGATGGTTCTTGGGGTAACATCTTCATGGGACTTTATTGAGGTTGATATACGGCTGAAGTATTGAGGAGAAGATACTCCCAGAATCAAGTGTACTAAGTGAGAAAATCCTATGGTTGGCTGTCAAGTGACATACGACCCTTTGTGGAAGGACATTTGAACAGCCTTGAGTGGATCAGATGTAGGGCGAAACGATGAAGATAAGACATAGTGCACCTCAACGTTGATTGACTAATTATTACCCTGTGTGGATTGGGTAATTCTAACCCTGTGTGGATCAATGACTTATGACCCTGTGTGGATCACTGACTTACGACCTAGTATGGATCGATGACTTACGACCCTGTGTGGATCAGCAGTAGCATGACCCGATCAGGACAATACATATAGATGTCTGTCATTGTTCAGTGACTTACGACCCTATATGGATCGATGAATTTGGACCCAGTGTGGATCGGTGACATACGACTCTGTTTGTATTGGTGACAGAGCGAATTCTTCGTGGTTCACCATTGGAACTTCTCGATTAAATAAGATGACTTAGATTTACCACTAATCATCATTATTCATGTTCATTAAGTTGTATACCTAATTTGAGATGATTCTTTTACTTGTGTTTTGTGATTGGGATCATGGTTGGTGATTTTTCTTTAGTGGGATTCTGGGAGACCTCTATGGGTATTAGGGTACATACGGTGCATTTCTATACTCACCCCGGCATGGGTTTTACCAAAACCTTATTGTGTCTTGTGTAGACTGGATGGAAATTAAATTTATATTATAAACACTTTTTCCAAAAAGTGAGATTCCACACAGGTACAATCAAATCTGAAGATTATCCAACACTAAAGTATATAACCAAATAGTTCAAAATAAGACTACAATTGTTATAACTAAATACCAAATATAATCCAAATTGAAGTGCTTCAACCATCATGCACGAATCATCATGGATTAAGTCTTCAATGAGGATAGCTATCTTGTTCCAAGTATGGATATATTTCTCCACATAGATCTTTCGTGCATTGAATCTCCTTGGAAAAATAAAATATTGGTGGTTGATCGAATCCCTTTGATCCTTACTAACATATATTTTAACCACTATTTCTAGGATTCTTTCAACATTCTCCCTTGAGGAATTAAGATTGATATCATTTTCTTGAATTTCTTCATTAGAATGAAAAATGAAGTCGAGATATTCAGTCTGCTCTCCTTCTTTCTTTCCTGTGGCACCACCCACCCCATGGATGTCTCCACACATAGCTTTTACCAATCCACTGATTGGTCCAAAACGTTCTAGATCTTGAGTTTTTTGTTTAAAGTCATGTTCTTTTGCCTTACAATCTTCTCTTGTTTGTATCGGCTTATGCATCAGGGAGTAGTCCTTCCTTCCTTTAGATTCTTTCCCTTTAGTCACAATGCAGCTCCCCAAGTCACGGTGCCCCTTCTAACCCTTATTCTTCCTTAGGCTATGGAGTCCTCTAATTCTAAATCCCTCCTCGATTATAAAAGAATATTGATTGGAGTCCTCAGCTTCATTCTCACCCTTTCGAGGGATCCTGAACACTTGAGGGAAACTCCACTACTAATGGTAAAACCACTTCTAGAGTATTCCCCAGGGCCTAAACAAGGAGATCAGCCTTCATACCTCCATTGGGAAGCAGGTCTGTTTCGTGGTCCTGAACTGGACCTTCCTCCATAAAGCCTTCAAAATGATTAAGAAGACTAACAGTTTTTGGATCATTTTATAGTTTTGACATGGTCATTGTATTTGCTCCATCCCTTGTAGCTTTTTCCCCTTGATACCTATATATCCCCCCTTAAATGAAAACATAGCCACACCTACATGGTCAGCAGAATGATAATAGAATACTGGAACAAAATTTTGTTTCATCAATCTTATCTTCTTAGGTACTGAATTATTCCAGTCTATCGCAACCACAGTTGGAGGCCTTGCTAATAAATTCACATAAACCATCTAGAGACTGGAACCCGAGGCTACGTCCTACCCAGTGAGAAAGCATCCATTCTTCGTAATTTCCTCAAATGAAAGAGAAACCAAAGGAAGATTATTTTATTAGAACCGGTCCTGCTTAATGGTGGACACCAAAACCACACTTCATGGTATTAAAGATACCAGTGACCTTTGGATCTTCAGGTTGTTTTTATTTCTAGAGATGACAATTTTTCCATGATTCCTTTAAACCCAGATTTCCAACTGTGAGAACCAATGGAAATACAGACCCTTTTTGAGGAATATCCCTCAGCACCCCCGGGTGAATTGAACAACTCTTCTAACCAGCAGTGGATAAATTCCCTAAGAGATGACATGGAATGCATAAATCTATCCAAGATTTAAAAACCAAGGGTTGTATGGACTAGAATCCCTCCCCAATGGCGACCCAGATATACTCTATAAGAAGTTTTGAAGTATCCACCTCAACACAAATGCACGGGGAGATGGTGTGACACATAGATTCGGTTCAAGTAGGATCCTTGGCGGACAACCTCAAGACCAGTTTTCTCATTTTGATGTATTTTATTTTAGTTGGGTATGTATTCTCCACCATTCTACTTCAGTTCACAATTTTATGTTAATCATTTAAAATATGTAGTTTGTTCTTATGTGTACCCAGTATGTGTGTTTATAGGATTAGACGAAATGCCTTCCCCTTTTAGTGGTATTACTTTCTAGTAAATGTCACCAACCCCTAGCCTATAAAAGGCAGGCTTGGGGTAGTCACGGAACATTTCCTAGGGGACGGTTTCTGACACAATTCTATAATATTTTACCATCAATGGTTTGATATTTTCTCTCATGTGTACGTACGGCTTACTGACTCCACGACATGATGAGATTCATTATCCACATTATCCATTCAAAAATGATTATAAAGTATCACTATTGAAAACATGGACTTTATCTGCACTTGAAAGAAGTATTAACAGTTCTAGAAGAGAACTGTTAAACAAGACTATGACAAAGGGGGTCCCTTTTATCAGTACTCAAAAAATCACTAATAAAGCCTGTTTTATCAATGATAAAAAAGAACATATAAAAGGATTATTTTATGAGTTCTAAAAACACTGTTAAATATATCCTTTATCAATGCAATTTTTTTTTCTGATAAAATACCCCTTTAATTAGTGCAAATTTTAAGAACAGATAAAAGTAAAATAATTAAAAAAAATAAAAAAGAATATATAATGGTGACCCCCCCTTTTATCAGCACTAGACGGAGCCTAATACCTCTCAGTGCACGCTACCCTTACTCACACAACCCCCTACCACTTACCTGCGTGCCCTTGCATCTACTAGAACTCAAACCCAAGCCCTCCCCCCTTATTCGCCTGCACCTTTACCACTATGTCATTTTGTTTTTTTTCATTTAATGATATATCAATTTATTTATATATATATATTGTTATATTTATCCATATATTAATATATATTCATATTAATATAAATATATTTAGTTATATTAACACAAATATATTTTTTCATATATTAATATATATATATTTATTTGTATATTAATATCTATTAATATCTATTTATATATATGTATATATTTTTAGTTATAATTTCTTAATCGTATATTTATATGTATATTGATATATATTTTCAATATTAGTTTTATATACATTTATAAAATATATATTTTTATGTGTGTTTATAAATAAATTAATATATACATACTTACATATATACAACACACACACACATAGACACACAAACACACATATATTTATATTTACGAATAAATATATATATATATATATATATGTGTGTGTGTGTATATGAAAATACCTAGAATGATAAAAAGACCGTAACATTGAATCTAGAACTCTATTTCAACTCCATAACAAGTAAAATTGAATAAAATGAAATATTATTTTATATGATATGTGTTATAGGCCTAGCGGACATCCAGACCATAAGTTATGGTAGTTTGAATGTCAAACAATTAGGGTATCCAGACTAAAAAATCAGTTTTGGAGGCTTTATGGGAATGTTAGGCCACACAAATGTGGAAGAAGGTTCCATTGGGTCACTAGTGCATAGAACTCATCACATGATGAAATTTGATATGTTGTAGAGCTCAAATGGACATGCTAATCAAAAGCTATGGTCGTTGGATGTTTGAGTAACATTCTCTACTTATTTTAGAGCATTTTTAATTTTTTTGATATTTTGTGTCTTTAAATTGTTATTAAATGATTATTAGTCGATGAGAACTAGAAAATTATTAATTAATAATATTATTTAAAATATTTTAAAGCCATTGTCACTAATGTTCTTATATATTAAATACAATAGTAAATTAATACTTATATAAAACATATTTAAAAATATATATTATTATTTATATCAATATAATTATAATTATATATCAATATGTTAGTTATCAGGGAATTGTTTTTTTGAAATATAAACTTTATTAGCACTTGGAAAAAGCACTGATAAATCCCTACCCCCTTATCAGTGAAACTAAAAAAGTGATGATATAGGGGACCCATTTAATAGTGCTAAAAAATCGTAGATAAAGGTTCAATTTTAACCGTGATTTTTAGCACAGTTAAATGTTCCTTTTATCAGTTTTTTTTCAGCATTATAATGGTACGACCTTTATCAGCCCTTTTTTAGTGCTGATTAAGATTGGCGCTACGAAATCCTAGATTTTTTGTACTATATATATAATAAATAAGCCTGAAATATATGGCATAATAATTCTATGGGATTTCTATATATATATATATGTCATTTACATGCTTCCACACAATTCAATAATTTAACAGAAACAACAATCATGAATACGTACGACCTACCATCTCCAAGAACCATGTATTCAATTTCATTCATCTATCTGTTATATATATTTATATATTGAATATTTATGATATATAAATTATTTTTTACATTATGTAAGAATATAAAACATAATTTAGGTAATAAGATCAATAATAACAAGTTAAAACACATATGATAAATAAAATTATTATTTCCCAAAATGTTTCTTTAATGTGAAATTTATAAATAATAGGGTAACATAAAGTCATAAATTAATAATATATTATAATATAAATATTATTAAATTTATGTTAAAAGTTAACAATATGCTTATACCCACTATACAAGAGTTTTAGACACATAAGGAATTAATCATACCAAAGTTAAGGGATAATTTTTCAATCTCATTCTTTATCTGAAATAGTTTATACGTAAGTATTTACATGAGATTAATTTATCATCAATGTCTTATTTTTCGAAAAATATTATCATAAAATGATTTTTATTCTTCTATGTATGTTTAATTTCATTTTTACACATTTTTGACTTTTACTACATGGTATAGATGGAATCTTTATTTTGTTTACTATACGAAATACTTTTTGACATTATTAGAAAAAGTATGTGAAGAATGATTTTTTTTCTTATACGAAATGAATTATTTTTTGTTTCTTAATAACACTTTATTTCCATGAAGCTTCCCCCACTTAATGTTTATTTTCAATAAACAAAATTTCTTAAAAAATTGTGCGTCATTTGGAGAAAAGAATTTTTTTTTGAAGAAAATATTTTTCCCTAAAGAATTAACTTCAACTGTTTTATCACAATTATTTTCCATATAAGATAATACATTTTAAGTATCGTTATTTTTGTATCCCTATTTTTACTATGATTTTATTATGTTAATTGAGGATTGATATTTTATATGGATTATGTTATGATTGAATTATCATTTAGATGCCCATTTTATTTTTTCAATTATGAAATGATGAATGATATATGTTTTTGAGGCACATGTAAGAATGATTTAATTAATAGATGTGTGGTACCAATATCTCCCTCTAATTAATTTGGTAAAATTTATATCTCATGAGATAGAAATGACTTGAATAAAAAGTAAATCTGGTTCAGTAATACAGGTCTGGAATGACAAGTAAATATTGTTCAGAAATAAATTGTTGGAATGTCAATTAAACAAGTTTAGTAATGGAATTTTTCCACTATTAAGGTTTTGGAAGCAATACCCTCGAAACTATGGAAATTATATTTTGTGGTAATTTTTTCCGACAATTCCATGTTTTATGCTAATGCTATCCTCTCATGGTTCATGATTCCAATATAATTTATTCCTTATAAACTACCTAGATTTATTCCATGACTCATGATTTTGGTACATATTAAATGCAGTATATTATTTTCAAAAGTAATGTTCGTGTTTTCTCAGTCTTATGTTTATGTTTTGTAAGATGCATTCCATGCATACCCTTAATGATAATTTGAGCTCACCACTATTCATGTTTCTTTTCCAGTAGGATTTAAAGAAGGGTATTAAGTTAGATGTGGAAAATGGGTCCTGGTTATGAATTATAAAGAAGGAGATGATGTAGATGTTTTATGAAGCACTTGTTTATGTTTTGAGAAATAAATTTATCTTTAACAATTAAAGTTTAAATTAAAGTTTCTTGTGAGGAAATATATTTATCAAAATAATACTTAAATTAGTTATGTGGTAAAGGGATTTATTTGGATGAAAATCATTTAATTACAATTTTTAATCCTTTATATTTCTCAATATATTTATATATATATAAATAATATTTTCAACCTTCAAAAATTTTTTCATCAAGATTTTCTAAATATTTTGATGGCATGTTTTATATTTTTACAAATTTCAAGTCAATATTTTTAATTCCTAAATTAATAATTTTTGTTAAGAATATTATTGTTTAGTTCATTATTTCATTTATTTATATATTATATATATATATATTGATGTTTTTTACATTTTAATTGAATCATTGGTGTATGATACATATTATTCCAAAAACAGAACAAGGGAAAAAAATACTTTATTCAATGTCAATATTTTTTTTAATAATGTTTTTATATATACTTAATGGTAAGATATAAAAAATTGATGTATATATATATAAATCCATGAATAAGATAAATGTTTAATTACGTATGACACTTAATAAAAAGTAACCTCTGATTTTTTTAAAAAGATAAAATTAATAAGATTGTTACTACCATTATTTTATGTATTGGTTTTTTCATTAATAAATAAATAAAACAAGTATGGAGTTTTAATTTTTTATTCACATTTGGGATTAAATATGATTGAAGTTATACAATATGTAAACATGTTTTTCATAAATGTTTGGGTACATGAATGTTTATGTAACAACTATATAGTAAGAGTTTTGGTTAGAACAAAAATCATATGTGATAGAATGGAAGATGATATTTTTATATATATGAATATATTTATAGATAATGATAAATTTAAATGTGTATTTTAATAGTGTGACTAGTTTTCAAAATTAAAATCGCATGTGAAATTAATTGTAAGTAAAAAAGCATTAAATGTTTTTAGAGAATCTGGAACCTGAATGTTGTAAATATGGTGGGGAATTAGGGAGTGAACCCAATCCAACATCAAGTGGGCAGACCCATAATATCCTTCAACAGTTCACAGTTCCACAAGACATATTTTGTTTTTAAAATCCTTGCATAGAATTTTTAGATGAAAAAATCACTAGTTACATAAGCAAATTCAAAATAGGTATATCACATTAAATGTAATTAATTTATATTATTGGTGTCTTGAAAATTATTTTATTTATATTATCTTCAATGAAATTTAAATAATTCATTTTTAAGGATATATTTTTTAAATATTATTTTAAACAAGTTTAAAACTCTATACTAGTGAAATGAATTCTCACCCTTAGTTTTTGAAATGACTTTAACATGTATCTTAAAAGATAAGATCATATGTCATAACTTTTGATGTTAGTGTAGGTGGAAGCATATTAGATGTTTTTCTATTTATTTTTGAACCCTGATAAATTTAAGTAGTTGTTTAATCCTTTAGAATTTTTACTTGTAAAAGGTCATCGATTATGATTATTGTTGTGTAATTATTTAGTTACTTTTATAAAAAACAATTACACAACATTTTCAAGCACCGAGTTCAGAAGAGTGGGCTCAGGGTGTTATAATTGGTATCAGAGGAATGGTGTAGACATATTTGGAGATTAGATGTTATTGAGTTTAAATGTTTAGCGGACCTACTATTTCATAATTCGAAAAATGTAAATTCGTAATTGTTTTTAGTATCACAAAATAAATTACAAGGATAAATTTTTTTTTGAGAGAGGAATATTGTAACAACATAGAAATATCATACCTAGTATAAATATTTCATTAAAATTACAAATTTATCGTCATAACAATCTATAAATGTACTTATTATATTTTATTGGAAAATAAAAACTGAAATTAAGTATTTTAGTTAATTTAATTAAAATTCTTATATTTATCAGAATTTGAAAGACTATATTTTATATCAATGGGATATTTAATAAAATATATTAAATTAATTGACTATAATAATTATAGAATTATGTTACAAATATATTTTCACTAATAATGTTACATTTTAGTATATGCTAATAATTATGTAATCTGAAATTTGAATAATTATGTTATTATAAATTTGAATTGGTTTTATTTTTGAAAATATTATATATATATATATAATTATGAGTTTTAAATTATAATTTTCAATTAGATTAATGTTTTATAAAATTGGTAATATTTTGAATTTTGTTAAATAAAATTAAATTAATGCAATATAAATGTTTTAGTAGAATGTAAACATTATAATTAATTTTATAAAACATTTAATATTTATTAATTATGATTATTTAAATAAATTAAAAATAATTATGTTGAATTAAATTAAATTAATATTAAATCACATTAATAATGATAAAAATATGAAATGGTACAAAAAATTATTTATTAATATATAAATACACATATGAAATTATGAATATAATTTAATATTAATATTATTAAAATAATTGTTATTGAAAAAAACAATGAAATTGATATATTTTTTTGATATATTTATATATATATATAATGAAATGAAATGAATTTAATGATTTATAAAATAAATAATAAAAAATAAATGATTTATATAAGAAATAGTGAAATGAAATATTAAAAAAGGGAATGATTCAAAAAGAATCATGTCTTCGGGATAGGGTATCAAGTAGTAGATTATGCTAATGACGGAGTCCAGTCTTGCCGAGAGGCTCCGTCCTCATGATTAGAAGTTGAGTGAGGATCATCAATGATGATTCTAGACACCGATGAGGGGGGTCAGGGTGAGTCCAGTCGGGCCATGCCAAGGCATCATTGATGGTTGCAGACTGGGATCTGTCATCAGAGTTTATTCACAATTGGTGTTACGTTATCGGTTGTCGGTGTAGGTGATCTGAATCACTGTTAGGGTTTTAATATTAGGTTTGGTAATTTTATTTTTCTATTATTATCCAGATATCATCTTTAGATTTTTTGGGGTATTAAATACAGAATCACTGTTTTCACTTATTTTTTTCTTCTCTGATATAGACCTCCTCTAAATTCAGATTGCATAGATCTGCAAGTAGGACTAATTTATATTAATAAAATAGCTCATATATGTGAATTGAATTATTTTTTTGTCATATTATATGATATTTCCTCATTCGGGTTCAATTACAGTGATTTTCATATATTTATGGATTTCAAATATGTTTTCTTTATTCAGTGAAAATCTAACATTGAACTTCTATGTATGAATATCCAATTTGAATTCATTTTCTAAAAACTATTTGAAGATTACAATCAGTTTCATTCAGTCTCATTCATTTAATATATTGTCTTGTTTTCAAATCAAAATGAGATACCCATTTCTGTATTCTTCTTAGATAGTGAATTATTTAAATATATAAATGTATCCTAACTTTATATCACTCTATTAATCTAAGACAACTTGATATAAAATATATATTTTAGACTATCCAAGAATCTACATAAATAGTAGCCATGCTTCTCAATGAATATGTACAATGTGATGTCTGATGATTGAATGCCCTGCTAGGGTAGTCCCTTGGTCATGTGTTGCACTAATTTTTACAATGACCCTTCAGAGATCTATTAGAGATAAAGGAAAGTTTATATCTTCCATGTTTTTTATTGGATTCTTCAATTTAAAATAAACATGTTTTGTAGTTCTAAAACATTGATAAATATTAGTAAAGGATATGTTTATATATTTTTTAAATTTATATTTTTCAAAATTATTACTAAGGGACAGTTAGTTTTTTTATTTCAAAATTTTTATGTTAATTTTCTAGTTTTGCGTAAGGGATTATATTGTATCACCTTTATTTTAGTGAGATATATGTCTCATACCCCAATTAACCCTTTTATTTGGTTTTCATATTACCCATGAGTGTTTATAATATTTTTATTATGAAGGTTATTATATTTACATATGAATATAATTTTCATTATTTTATGAGGCATTCCTTTTGACAGATTATTAATTGGTAAGGGATAATTGGGAAATCTCATTTTTTATATGAGATTATTTATACGTATGTTTTTAAAGGGGTATATTTTATAAAAACATCCATGTATCCTAATTATTTTATATTATTTTTATTCTTATAAAATTTTTTAATGTTAATTTTACAAATTGGTAAATTCTTTTTAAATGGTATGAATGGAATATTTTAGCATTTTTCATATGAGGTACTTTTTTTTATAAATGTACGAGGAGAATGTTTATTTAACTTATATAACATGAAAATATTTTCACATATTCATAATTCCTTATTTCCTTGAATCATACTCTACATGATTTTAGGTCTATTTTCAACTAAATACATTTCTTTTAAAATTGCACTGTATTTTGAGAAAATGAAATATTTTTCAAGAAGAAAGTATATTTTCATCCTGAATTATGTTCGAGTGTTTTATAAAAATTATTTTCCATCTAAGATGATTCTATATAAATTGGGTTATGTTTATATCCCTATTATTACTATAACTTGATTGTGTTGATGATGTAATGATATTTCACATAGACTATGTTATGATATAATGATGTTTCAGAAACCCATTTTGTTTCATGGGTTATGCAATGATGAATGATTTATGTTTCCATGAAACCTATCATAATGATTTCATCACAAGATGGGTGGGACATATCTCTCACTCTAATTCATTAGGTAAAGATTTATATCTTATGAGATAGACATTAATGGAATGGAAAGTAAGTCTAGTTCAGTAATACAGGGTCAGAACGACAAGTAAATCTGGTTCAGTAATACATGACTAGAATGACATGTAAATCTAGTTCAGTAATGGACATTGTCCACTATGATGATATTGGTAGGAATGACCTAACTACTATTGAATTCATATTATTTGATTATTTATTTGGCACAATCCCTATTTTTTGACAATGTTATTTCATCATGGACAATGTTCATTTATGATCTATGTCTTACACACTACAAAAATATATTTCAGGACTCACAATTATGATATTCAAAATATCGTTTCATATTTCCACATTCATATGTTAGTGTTTTGTTTGTTGTTCTTCATTTTTAACCTTACTTAGAAATTTTGTTCACACTTTTAATGTTTTATTATCCACATTATATAATGAAACCTTCTAAGTTAGAAAAGTAAAGGAGAAGATCATTGTGTGATATGTTAAAGATCATTAACCATGTTAGAATATTATCTTCCTATATTCCAAATACACAAATCTAATACGGCATTTGGGTGTATATATGTGTAATTAATTATTTATTCTGCAAACACCATATTAGTTTAGTATCGTCGAAAATTGGGATTAAAACTAGGATTTTTTATTGTGAATGTACCCCCTTGATTATTTTTTTTTCCTAATATGGTTTTTGGATCTCACACTATTTGTTTTGGGTTTTAGAGAATGAATGGATCCTAAAGGAATTGTATTAATGATCAATACATGGGGAAATGAAATGATTGTCCTATAGAAAAATTAAATGTAAGGGGGATAGAATGAAAAACCACATTGTTATACTTACAGAATGTGCGAATCATTCTGGAATTCCAAATGAACAGAGAAGGGAAAAAATTTATTGAGTCCTTAATGAGGCAATGTAATCCTTCATGTAGTGGGTATTTTGATCCACTTATTACTAAACAATAGATCCGTAGCATTGAAAAGTTATTTCATATACTACAATTTTTAGAACATGAAAAAGTCATTTTGGTTGTTTATCGTTTAGAAGGTGAAGTAGACCACGGGTGGACCCAAGTTAAGAATACCAGGCGACAAGATGAAATTGAATCCATGGAATTTGACATGTTCATGAACATGTTATTTAATAAGTACACCCCCTATTATTTGAATAATGATTGAAAAAGTAATTCTTCATCTTAATAAAAAGGACGATGAATATGTTGGTACATATGAGGTGATTTTTACAATAATTGAATTGTATTCTTCTAGCACTATCATATAAAATAAATGTAAATTTGATCAATTATTTAGTGTCTTAGAACCAAGTAGTCCAATTTCATTATCTATAACAGACATTAGTAGCTATAAATAGATTGGGCGTTGCACTGTCAAGGTAGAATTGGATTTTGGTTTTACATATCCATCTCATGGGTTTGACAAGAAATGAAAGATGGAGTTCAAGGGAAAATCTCAAAACAATGATGCAAAAAAATATGATTGTTTCATTATGATCAATGTGTTGAAAGAATAATGGTGTAAATTTTCTAAAAGGTACTAGAAAATGTTTCAAGAGTGGAAAATAAGGTCATTGAAAAATTCTATGCAGATGTAATGGTAAAATGTTTTCTAATGATCCGAATAGTGAAAAGGGTATAAAGAACACACCACCAACACTTAAATGCTAAAAGTGCAAGGAAATAGGGCTTTAAAAAAACCAATTCCCAAATCCAATGGTTAAATATGATGATAGGTTTTAGCAACCTCTTATGGAAAAAGAGAAATGGAAGTCACATGCAATAAATATTGGTGATATAGAGTACGATAATGAATTGGTGGAATGATTGAGTATTTTTTGTAAAGAGATTCCAAAATAATATTGTAGAATTTATTTTTTGGTATTATAGAGTAATGATATATCAATGTATTGGTCCATTGTGGTCTTCCATAATTATATGGTACCAATAAACATGTAATGTGATTGAACTATTTTTTGAAAGCACATGATGTATGTATAATGAAGGGATAAGGAGATAATGAAATGTTTGATATTATAAATGATCTCAAGACAGATGTAAGGACAATGTGATATCATGGTTTCATTATATAAATATGTTATTATTTTTGGTGTGAGGAAGGAGTTATTTTTTACAGAATTCATTTTTTCACTATGGTTCTATGGTAATTCATTTTATTATCATATTTCAAGAGAATACATGATTAATGTATTCACATGTTTGGAATGTGAAAAAAAGAACTACCCAATGAGATTTGGGAGACAAATGTTAAGTCAAATTAGTTCACCACATTCTAATGTTTTATATTTTCCACTTTTATGGATTTTAATGTTTTCTATTTATTGAATTATAAGTTATATTCCAGCTAAAATTTGTTATATTTGTGTATTAAATCACTATATGTGGACTTATATAGGTTTGATAACCTCTTCTAACATTTTTATTGAGATAGATGTAATGGATTATTATTTTATCGCACAATATACTATCACTTCAAGAATAAAAAATTAAACATCATTTCTTTAAATAAGAGATGAAGTGAAATATGTTCAGGGAATGACCAATAGTGAAATTTTACTTAAATCCATTAAATATTTCTCATCAGGTATAAAGTCATCATAAAAAAGGATCTTGAAACCAAACATGTTATCATAGTACCATCTTATACAATGAATCAGATGGTACCTTAATCATCATATATTTATATATTTTTAGTTGTTATCATTCTCTAAATATTAATCTCTATCACTATTCCTCAAAACATGATGGTTATATTTCTCTTCCTTATCCATGATTTCATTTCCCACTTATGTTCTCCTGTGTGGAAACCTAGTGATGAGTTACCTTGGGAAACCATTATGTTTCAAACATACCTTTTTAAAAATGATATTTTAGTTTCCATTTTTACGATGTTGGATTCCATGAATGAAACATTCAATTATTAAACAATTTATAACATCGACAAATATTGAGGATGAAATTTATTTTAAGGGGGTTGAATGTAACCCCCTGAGATTTTATGAGATAGAATATTTTTAATATTTTTATGTCTTGTGTTGTACACTACAATATGATTATCATGAAATATATTCAACACAGTATTATCTTGCACTATACCAAACACTATTCTGGGATTGTGTTACACACAATTTCATATTTTTTGATTGAATTCGTTACACACAACACTGATATAGAATTTGATCAATGTATAAAGGAACTATGTTTGGATTATGATATACAAAACACTGTACTAGCTTGAAATATACGCAACACTATTCTAGCCTCCCATTACACACATGAAAGACTTTTCTCGATAGCTTGTGTTGTATGCAATTCCGAGTTTCAATAAACATTGATATATTTTTAATATATTATTATTTAATTGACTATAAAATACCAGTTATGAATATTATTAACCAAATTTTTAATTTTATAAATCATTAAAATTTATATTTATATTTTCTAGAACATTTTATAAGAACAAAGTAATTTTTTTTAGATAAAAGAAGTATTTTAAAAAAAAATACAGTTTTTCCTCCTTTTGACGGCACACCCATTTCATATATAGTTTTTAACAATATTATAAATTATATTTTAAAAAATAAACATCTTATTTGGGTGTGTTAAATCAAAATTAACGTTTGTATATTTTTTCACATTTTTTAAATAAAATTCATATTTTAATGAATAGTAAAAAATACTTAATTTTAAATCAAAAATACATATTCATATAATTTATTTATACAGATATATTATTTTTTAAATAGTTTTAGAATATAAATGGAAAATGTTTTTATCATTTAATACATTTTTGGTCATTTGAAGTAATTTTCTATGTAAATTGGACTAATCACATGTTAATCTTTTGATAGTTTTTACTTCTTAAAAACCGACATTCTGGTTTTGACAATGAGAATTAAATTTATATTAATTTTCGGAAATTCTGTGTTTTGAATTTAAAAACATGGATTCCATATTTGGAATCAGAATATTAATATTATGTAATTGGTTCCCTTTTATTTTTTCATAATATTAATAGCAACTATGGTATTTTTTATTTACCAGACTTAAAGGTAAATCAGGTATATTATTGTAACAAACAATATAATAAAGATAATAGAATTACCCTAAAACCTACCAAAATACAATTGTATGAATAATGTTATACTCTTAACTTATGTGATTCTAAACATAGTTCTTTAATGGCCACTTGACCCTGAAAATGACATATATAATAAAAAAACCAATGAAAGTGACAAAACATTAAACTCACATTTCATATAAGTAAAACAATTTTTATATAGGGATTACCATGTGATATATTCAAAAATTAATAATAAATTGAAATATAAAAACATTAAATGCATCATGGTAATTTATTTTAAATTTTCTGGAAATAAAAAATACCTTAATGTCTTATACTTTGATGATATAAAAATTAATTAATTGATGAGAATTAAATAATTTTTTTATTAAAATCCTAAAAACCATAAAAAGTCCCAAAAACATGACCAGATATTATTGGTTGAGTATATATCAACCATAACCACTCAGGTGACAATATAGGGACCATTTATGCTTTATAGAATAGATTATAACATTAATAATATTTTATTTAATTAAATGTTAAACTTTTTACATTCAGACTTTAATAAGAATAACATTTTTAATGTATGATTTTATAGAAGATAAATTATACAAGATATATTATCATGTAATATATTAAATTTATCTATATCATAGTACTTTATTTTTTATTTTTACACAATAAATAAATATTTTAAATAATTACATAAAATAATTTTAGTAATTAATAAATTAATAAATAAATCAAATCAATGTTATTAACCATTTTAATATATATATATTTTTGGATAATTAATACATCCAATGAAATTTAAAGATATTTTTTTACCTCATAGTAATATAATAAAATTGTAGGATCAAATTTAAATTTTCATCTTTATAATTTTAAAAATCAATAAATTGAATAATGTAAAAATTGACACAACTGATTTTTTATCAAAATATAGTATTTTTAAATTATATAAAAAAATAAAAAAAAATTAAATATAAAAAATGATTAATATATGGTAAAAATGTTATAAATTATTTATTTATGATATAAATGACATCAAATAAGTAAATATTTTATCCTTTTAATGGAAATAAAAACATGTCTTGTTTTATTTTTTGGTTATATTACGACCTTATATCATCTTATCTAGTAAATTGTAACATTTTTAATTTTTTAGGGGTTTGATTTTATTATAAATTAATATTTTTGAGGTTTCCAGAAGTTCCACTCACCTCAATTATAAAAGGGAACCTACAACCTCATTTATCATCAACTAATTATGAATTAATTTTAGTCTATACCCTCCCCATTTATCTTATCATCTTATCTACTTACATTTTAGAGGATCTGGTCTACTAATAATACCAAGTCTATATCCATTAAGAGGTGATCTAAATAAAGAATGCCAATGAAGTTGTAATATCTTCTACCGATTCTTTGATATTTATTTCAAGTTATACTTCTAATTCATGAGTAGATTCATTTTATAATAGTAACTAAAATATTAATTATATACTATGATTTTATTATAATTATTAAATAACCATATTCAACTTTCAATCCATCCTATAAAATACTAAATTACCATGCGTACGTACGTGCAACTTACTGTCTCCACATCGTGCTGTAATCTTATATTCACCACCACATTACTTGGATGGGTATAATAATTTATTTAATAACTATATATGATTATTATAAAATTATATTGATACTAAAATAGATTATACCATGCAAATCAATACGATTCATTAATTATGTGAATGATATTGCTGCTTGTACGTATGTACGACCTACCATCTCAATTATGTGATGTGATTAGTTCTACATGATAACCACTCAATCATGATTATATAAATGTAAATAATGAATAAATATTGTATTTTCTATATTAATAAAATTTTATACTGATAAAAATATTACCTAAGTATGGGAACATGAATTTATTCGATAAAACATGCATACAATCATAATGCACTTAAAACCTGAATAACTAGTAACAACGAGTTGTCACAAACAAAAGTAAGAGAATATGATCGTAAATGATGTCCATGATTCGAGAATAGGTGGATAACATTATCTAAATCATTATACAGGAGGTTTGGACAACTAGGAAGCATATCAGACATAATGTAAGGGATAATTTTTCAATCTCATTTATATCAAGGATTCTTTATAAGTAAGTATTTAATGGGTGTATATTTATCAACCAGGTCAGTATTTTCTAAAAATATTCTCATAAAATATTTACCATTTTTTTTGTTTTTACAGAAGTATTAACACATTTTTAATTTTACTACATGGTTTGGAAGGAATCTTTCATTCATTTACCAAACGATATAATTTTTGAATTTTCTAGAAAAAGTACGGGATATTTTTTTTATCATATACGAAAAGAACGGATTTTTATAGTTTCAGGATGCCTTATTTCCATGAAGATTCCTCTACTGTATTTCCAGTTTATTTTCAACTAAATTATATTATTTTAAAATTTCATGGAATTTTGAGAAAAGAAAATGTTTTTTAAGAATAAATGATATTTTAATCAAGAACTAAGTACAATTGATTAATCAAAATTAATTTTCATTTGAGATAATGATCTTAAATAGGGATATATTTTTATCACTATTATCACTAAAATTTTATAGTGTTAATCAAATATAAATATTTTATATGTATTATATTATGATGGAATTATGTTTAAGAAGCCCATTTTATTTCTTGGGTAATGTTATGAGGACTAATTTATGTTTTTGTGGCATGTGTAACAATGATTAAATTATGAGATGGTGGGAGCTATATCTCCCTCAATTTCATTGTGCAAAGATTATTTTTATTAAGAAATATTACGTTATATTTATTATACCTAAAAATAATGAATATTAATTTATTTTAATTCTATGTGTTTTATAAATTAATTTTTAAAATTAGAATTATTATCATATAATTATAAATAATATTTGTTAAACTAATAAAGATAAATTTTGAAAATTTAAGAAAACATATATGTATATTGTTTTTATGAAATTTATTAGTAATGGTTTATTAAAATAAAATAATGGATAGAATTTAAAAAAATAAAAATGAATGATTAAGAAAAATTGGAATGAAAATTGGGTTACATTGTGATTTGTGAAATTTTAGTAAAAGAAAAGAAATTATTTGATATTTTTTAAAATAAAATAATTGTAAAGAAATGATTCTTATTTTTATCATTGTGTTTGGATAAATAACTTAGTAAATGTAAAGAAATGATTTTGATTTATCTCTATCATGTTTAGTGACAGTTTTTGAAAGAAAATAAAAGAAACTGTTTTGGTGAAAAGGACAAAAATAACCTATGTTAAAAAAAATAACACATACACACCGGATTAAAGACCACACATTCCCACGATAAAAAACAATCATAGATTAGATCCCCATGGACAACACACCTACCACCATATTTTTCCAACATTAAAAATTTATGTTAAATGACGCAAATAACTTTTTTTTAAAATGTGTTTTTATAACCTTTTTTATGAAAAATCCAAACACATTAATTTTGATTTTAATTAATCGTAATTTTTAATATCACCAAAATTAGGTAAACATTAAACAAAAAACATTATTAATACAAATTTTAAAAATTTTATAAAATTAATTAAAGATAATCAAAATTTTTTAAATAATTTATTATTTAAAAATTATTAATTTGAGGTAATCAAAATTTTAAATTAAAAATTATTAATTGAAAAAAAATATTAATTAAAAATAAATATTAATTACAAATAATTACTAATTTAAAACATTTATTAAATAAAAATATTTATGAATTCAAAATTATTTATAAATTATTTATATAAATAATTAAGTCAAGATAATCATAATTAATTATAATCAAAATTATTTATAAATTATTTATGATTATTTATATACACATATTTAGTTACAATCAAAATTATGTATATACACATTATCAAAATTATTTATATTTGATTGTTATTGTTAAAAATGATTAGGTATAGGCATTGATTGGCATCTCACGCATGCTACAAGAAACATCCACAAACAAATGGTTTGGGGACTCGACCCAGCAATGAGTGCCCCCAAAAAATATTTTTATGAGTATCTCAATATTTTGTTTGGCCCCACACTAATGTTAATAATATTGTTTGTCTAATAAAAATATTTTAATTTCCCCAAAAAATTATTATTTTTGTTATTATTAATAATTAGAATTATGTTCATTTATACAACTATTAATGGGGAACGATGAAAATTTGAGAGAATAAAAGATGTGAACATGGTTAATATAGACATATAGAGATATATTTGAAAATTTAAAAAAAAAATACAACCCATACACTATTTCCGTCAAAATATTCCCAATTTGGGGATGATTGGAAACAGGGGGTTGGGAAGAAACGTTTCTCCCCGTTTCTCCCCCATCGGATTTCCTTCGACCACCTTTTGTCTCTACAAATGACAGAAAATGTTTTATATCCCTCCCAATACAATTTCTTTTCTTCTTGACTCTCAGCTGTCAAATGAGATCTTAGAGAGAAATTGGGTTTTAGGGTTCATGAATAGGATGACCAGGTACGATGGGTCTCCCTCTTCAGGTGTTTGAGAAAATTCATGAGTCGATGTATTCTTTGGAAGAGATTATAGGAGATAATGTCTAATCCAATCAGCATATATGCCTTGGTTTTTGAACCAAGTCAATGATGACTTAGGAACGAGGGAGATATCCATGTAATGAGGAAGGCAGAGCAAGGTGAAGTCATTCTCAAATGTACATTGGGATTTGGTTTGAGTCTAGATCGAGTTTCATTTAGCGTCACCAACCAAATCTGGACCGCAAAGGTGCTTTGAAATTGATTTGAGGAAAATTTCTTATGGTTTAAAGATCTACACTGCGACTCCTTGTATTGGAAGTAGGTTTTATTCATTGATTTTTTTTGTATCTAACTCTCGATTATAGATTAGTATTTAGGTTTATTAAATACCTATATGTAATTTTTTATCTATGGTAATTTTTGAACCAATGACGTGTTAGTTTTCATTCAATTTATTCTTCATAACATTATCAAAAGGATTTGTCAAGGTTTTGGCCGAATTAATTATCCATTATTTCTGTATATTGATTGTCAATGGGTTCAATGGGATTTTTTTTAAAACAAAGTATGGATCTTATACCTAAACCTTATCTCCAATTTTCATTTTTCATCAAATTGATTCAATCTTTTTTCTATTTTTTATTTGATATAGACATGTTTGCGAATAGAGAATTCTTTCTTCAAATATCTTATATTTTATTCATTATGATTCAATAAAATTTCAAGCTACCTCTATTATTGGATCTCTAATAATAAAAAAAATATAATTTATTGATTATATTAGCATTATAAATAAATTATTCCTCTGTTGATTTCAAGGGACATCTCTATGAATGATTAATTCAACACCAGATCAATCAGAATTTATCTTTTATGAATTTTTATCTCAAGTGATTTATTATTTATATTTAAATTAATCATGCACTATAAGTGGAACTTGACCCACATGTTTTTCTATTCCCATAATCTGTTGCTCTTTAAATGTGTATACATCTGTTAAGTGTAAATGTAAGTGTAAGCGGAAGGGCAGACTGGTATAGGGGATCTGTATCCATGCCTTTATGTTATAATTTTTTTACCTGTAACGTATGAGGGTATACGATGAGGTTCTATGGAAGGACATTGTAATATGTCAGTCCATAGAGGAAAGAGGAAGAGTGCAAGAAATAGTTTCAACCGAGAAGAAGAAGTTTCTATAAATAAAAAGGGATTAATTATTTCATAAATGAACTTTAAATTCATAGTTTATTTTGATAGATTTTTTCTCAATTGGTTATCAAGTTCATCTGATTTTTTTTAAATTTTGTTCAGGGTAATCAATTATTACTATTTTTAAACACTTATGAGTCTTCATTTCTTAATTTTAATTTTGTGTTACTGTTTGTTTAATTGTTTCAATAGTTATGATTTATATTTTTTGGTTTTGCGTATAGATTTATTATTTATTTTCAATGGAATTTCATTGGGATAATTTTATATATTTAACTGAAAAGGATATATTTTTATCTTTCTTAAGATTAAAAATTCTAAAATTAATAAGGGATTATATTTATATATAATAGAAAAATAAATATAATATTTTAATTTAAATTGTAATAATTTATTTTCATAAATTAGTTATTTAAAAATTTATACAAATTGGTTATTCAAGAAATTATTAATATTTATTGATTGATCTACATGGATTTCATACTCATGTCCCAATTGTGGCCATATATCAATGACTTTTTAATGAAATTCATACATGAATATGATTATATATAGTTATATACATATACTCATGAGCATTGAATAAACATTACATAAACTAGATTTTTATGGGAATTAGATGAAATGTTTATAAGCATATTATAATTTTATGGCAATGCTTCTAAAAATGAACATTACATGTCGTAGTGATAGATTAAAATTAAGGATGTTACATCTACATATAATCATGTACATATATTTATGAATTATATTGAAATCTGTTGCATTTATAATAAGTATTTGTTTTAATTTTAATTTTAAGGTTAGTTCCAAAATTAATATGTACATGGTTATTATTGAATGTTTTTTTTAATTTTAAATGTTTGTTTTAATATTTAATATGTGGAACTAAATTAATTATTGTTTTTAATTTAAGAAGATCAAACTACTCATATGAACAACGATGGTGATTTATGAACGGAAAGAGGAATAAATGGATAGTTCATTCAAAGTCTATGTGCAAGAAGTAATGGTTTTAACAAAACATAAAATGATGAAATGGATATAAAAATATTTATATACCTACTTATATATATATAAGTGTGAATGTGTTTTAATAAATTTAAAAGTATTGAAATAAAAAAAATAGTGGGAAACACATATATATGAAAAGAAAGACTAAAATATTTTTGAAAAATACAGCGCTTATTCATTGTAAAAATAAAAGGTCATTGGGGATGGGTGATCACATATTTTGCTATTTGGGTAGGGCTAAGAAAACCTCCAAAAATTCATGTGGCCTTAAAATAGTGTATTTTATTTCCGGGTCATGTTTAATATTTTCAAACGAAATTAACTATATGGTTTTAAAGTGTTTTAAAAGCATATTTATTCTCAAAGAAATATAATATTTTTTAAATATATTTTACAAATGTCTTTTTAATTGAATTTATTTTTTAAAGTATTTATAAAAGGTTATAAAACACCTTATTGCGAAAATGAATGCTCACCCGTTTGGTATAAAATAATTTTTCACCGGTGCCTTAGAAGATTAAATACTGATGTCATCAATTTTGATGTTAGCATTCGTAGAAGCATAGTAGGTGTTTGTTTAATTATTTATTATCATTGATAAATGTATGTTGTTTTATAGTCTTCCAAAACTGGACCAGAAAATGTTCCTTGATTGTAATAAGAGTTGTGTAAATTTGTAGTCAAATTTATAAAAAAATGCATAGCATTTTCAAGAAAAACATCCGGAAGAGTGGGATCGGGCTGTTATAATAATATGTAACACCCTAATATTTTATGAAATAGTTTCATTTTAATTTCATTGTTGTCTTGTGTTATAAGGAACACCAAGATTATCTTTCACTATATGCAACACAAAATTATTTTTCATTATATGCAACACTATACTTGGCTTGTGTTACATATAATTTAATATTTTTTGATAGAATTAATTTCAAAAAAAAAAGTGTAAATATTTATTTCATTGTATGCAATAAATATGATTGGATTATGTTATACGCAACACTAACCTGGCTTGTATTACACGTAAGAGCGACATTCCTCGATATCATGTGTTGTACACAATACTGAGTTTCATTAAACAAAAATATGTTATTAAAATATTATTATTTAATGGGATATAAACCAGATGTTATGAATAATATTAACTAAATTTGGAAATTTATATAACATTAAAATTAATCATATTTATTTTCATGAACATGATATATGAAAAAATTCAATTTTTTCAATAAAAGAAGTATTTTCCAAAAAATGTAGTTATGCAGCCTTTTGATGGCACACAAATTTTAAATCTAGTTGTTTAAATATTTATATATTCTATTTTAAAAAATAATTGTAACTTTTAAGTGGGAAATAATAATTTTTATTAGTTGAAATTTTGATATTTTTCTAATGAAATTCATATTTTGATGAATAGTAAAAATACATCATTTTAATTCAAAGATGGCTTTTTTCTAATTTAATTATATAGTTTTATTATCGTATTAATTTGTTTTAATGTGTAATTTGATTATGTTTTTTATTATTTAATCCAATTTTTATCATTTGATGCAATTTCACATTTAAATTGGGCATAAACACATGTCAATCTTTTGATAGTTTTCACTTCATAAAAACATGTTTTTTTTTGTTTTGAAAACGGGAGTTAATTGTTAATTAATTACTGAAACATTTGTGTTTTGAATTTTGGAAAATGGATTCTATATTTGGAATGTGTTTTTCAAAATTATTTTAATAGTTTACTTCTATTTTTTTGATATCATGAATAGTAACTATGGTAATTTTTATTTACCACGGTTAAAAACAATTCAGGTAAATTAGGGTAACAAACAACATGATATAGAAAATAAAATTACCCTAACACTTTAAAATATTATTTAATTAATAACATTCTAATAGTAACATCTTAGGTTCCAGACTTAGTCATTTAATATAAATAAAGCCAATGAAAGTGAGAAATTGTCAAACTCACATTTTGTTATTTGCATAATTAATTTAATATAGACATAACTAGTTGATATCTTTGAAACTAAATGTTACATAAAAAGATAAAATAATTACCTACATCATGGTAATTTATTTATAATTTTTAGAAAATTAATAATTTCTTTAAATCTTATTCTCTGATGATGTAAAAATCAATTAGTTAATGACAAATCTATGAAACAAATTTTATTAAAATCTTAATAACCATAAAAAGGTCCAAACACATTCCAAAATCTTGTTTTTTGATTTTATATTGACCATAAGCATCCAAATACCACGAAAGAGGCGATTTAGAGCCTTATATAAAAGATTATTACCTTTATTTTATATTATTTAAAGTAATGTTAAAATTTTCACATTCATACATTAATAAGTATATCATTTTTAATGATTGATTTTGTAGTAGATAAATTCAAATAAATATATCCTCCTGAATTATATTACATTTATACTAATAAAATTATTTTATTTTAATTTTTTACACATGAGATAAGTATATTTAATAATTAAGGAAAATCATTGTAGTAATTATTTTATTAATGAAGATATCAAATAAATGTTATTAATAATATTAAAATATAAATTTTTTGGTATAATTAATATGTCAAATGATTTATCTAGATAACCGTGACCTCATAAAAATATAATAAAATAATTTTTTATGTTATCTTTTTATCTATATATTTTTAAAAATCAATAAATTGAATAGTGTCAAAATTTAAACTATTGACTGTTTTTCAAAATATTGTTTTATTAAATTATAAATATTTTATAAAATATTTTAAAAAATATTTGATAATTTTCATATAGTCAAAAATGTTATAAATTATTTATTTACTACATAATTGACATCAAATAAATAAAATATTTTTCATTTTAATATTAAAATATTTGTTACCCTAGTTAAAATGATATAGAATAACTACGTGTTAAATTCATAAGATAAGGTTTGTATGTACATAAAAAAATTTATAAATTTATTGGTTTATGATATTACAACCCTATCTCATCTAATATTCTAAATTTGGAGATTTTTGTGGTTTTTAGTGGGGTTTGAGTTTATTATAAATTAATATTTTTTGGGGTTTCCAAAAGTGCCACTCACCTAAATTATAAAAGAGAATCCCCTCTCCCATTTCTCCACAAAATATTATGACTTCATGTTCATAAATACTATACCCATTTCTCTTCTAAACATCCCTAGTTACATTCTAGAGGTTCTTACCTTCTCCAAATAACAACTCTAGTTTTATCTAGAGGATATCTAAAGAGAGAATGTCAAAGAAGAGGTTATCTTCTATATAAATTCTTTCAAATTTCATTCAAATTATACATATAAATCATGAGTTGTATCATTATAGAATAATTGCGTTAGTAGAAATTATTTTATGTGATGTCATTATAATTATGGAACTATCATATTCAACTATCTATCCATCCTACGAAAGACAAGATCACCACATGTTCATACGTATGACCTACCGTCTCCACGTCATGGTGTATTTCATTTTTCACCACAAACATACATGTATAGGTATAAAAATGGATATAATAACTATATATGATTATTATAAAAGGATTTTTATTCATAAATATAGTACTCTATGCAAATTGATACCATCCAACATTTAAGATAATGATATAGCCGCTTGTGCGTACATACGCCCTACAGTATCCATGATGCGACGTGAGTTGTTCAACCTGATAACCACTCAAGAATGATTATATATATATATATAAATAATGAATAAATATGGTAATTTTTTCATTTTATAATGATATAAATATGACCTACAAAGGATAACCAGAACACATATGATAAAACATGCATAAGATCATAAAGTAGTAAAAACCCAAATATCAAGGAATATCTAATTATTGCAAAAAAACGAAGGACAATATGACCATATATTATGGCCATGATTCTAGAATAATTTAATAACATTATCTAAATCATAATACAGGATGTTTGAACACATTGGGGTCATATCGAACCTATATTAAGGGATCATCTTGTCTCACATTTATTTTTATGGGACACATGCCTTATACACCATCTAATTCTTTCATGTTGTGTTTATATTTCTCATGAATGTTTTTATTATTCTTATTATGAATGTTATGATATTTAAATATGAATATAATATTTTCTAATTTATGAGTCATGTGATTAAACTAATTATAAATTGGTATGTGGTAATTTTATAATCTCATTTCTATTCGGTATTGTTTGTACGTACGTATTTACAGGGGATATATTTATCATCCATGTCAATGTTTTCTAAAAATCATTTCATAAGATTTTTACTATTTTTCAACGTATTGTTAAAGTCATTTGTACTCTTTTTATACATTTATTACATTGTATGGAAGGAATCTTTCATTGGTTTACCATATAAGGTACTTTTTGACTATTCAAGGAAAAGTACAAGGATAATGTTTTTTAACTTATAGGACATGAATGGATTTTTATGACTTCTTAATGCCATATTTACATGTGGATTAATTTACAATATTTGATGTTTTTTTTCAACTAAATACTTTTATTTTAAATTTGCATGACATTTTGAAAAAATAAAAGTATTTTTGAAGATTAAAGGATATTTTCCTCAAGAATTAAGTTCAAGTATTTTATCAAAATTATTTTCCATATAAGATAACTTTATTTAAATATGGTTATGTTTTACAATAATTTTATTGTGTTAATTATGGAATGACATTTTATATGGATTATGTAATGATGGAATGATGTTGAAAAACATATTTTATTTCTTGGGTTATGTTATGATGAATGATTTATATATAAGTGGAACATGAAATAATGGTTTAATTATAAGATGGGTGGGACCTTTATCTCTCTCTAATGCATTGAGTAATGATTCAAATATCATGAGATAGACATGATTGGTAGAACAAGTAAATCCAGTTTAGTAATACAATTTTTCAACAACATGTAAATCCATTTCAGTAATAAATGGATGGAACTATAATAAAATCCAATTTAGTAATGTAATTTTTCCACTTTGATGGTCTTGGCAGCAATGTCTGGGCTACTATTGAAATAATGATATGTGCTAATTTATTTTACATAATACAATGTTTTATGAAAATGTTATTTTATAATTTTTAATTTTTCTTTATGATCTTTGCCTTATGTACTTCCAATATTTATTTCATGACTCACATTTTTTATACTATAAATTTATGTTAAAATTTTAACATTTTTATGTTTATATTTTGTTTAATGTTATTCTAGTTAACCCTTACGGAGAAATTGATATAATACTTTTTATATTTTATTTTCCCTTGCATATATGGATTGGTATTATATAGGAAAACTAAAAGGGGAGATCATTTTGGGAGATGTTGGAGATCATTAACCATGTTAGAAGATTATGTTCTACGATTCCAAAGACACTAAACTAATACGCTATTTGGGTATATATTTTTGTAATGTGTTAAGTATTCTGAAAAATAATTATAATGTCCATGTATGTCAAATATTGGTTGTTAGAGTTGGTATCAGAGATAATGATTTGTCAATATTTGGAAACTAGGAAGAAAAAAACTTTTTTGAGATCTGTAGAGATATTTCTATAAATTATTCTAGGGATTTCCATAGGTTGAGTCTATGTGTAGATTACAATCCTAGGGATATTGTGATAATCCGGAATAACATATGGTTAAACTAAATATATCATAGATTTAAATATTATAAGTAATTTACAATTGTTATGTTTTTCTAATCTATGATATGTATTTCTCGCACATTACATTATTATCTTAGTTAACAGTGAAAACTATGTAGAACATAGTAAACCATTAAATATTTTAGATTTAAAAATTATGGGAAATATTAAGATTGATTTTCTAAATGGAAACATCTTGGAATAAATCATGATGATGGTATAAGTATTGGTCATGCTACTAAGGATAAAGATATTTTAAAAGTCATGTGAAAGGTATGTGATGTTATAATAAATTTGTTATGATATCCCTAAGAAGCTTAAGGATGAGAGACATTAAGACACGATTTATATTTTAAGAAGGATGAATATGATGGATCTTTAGTATTGGTTTAAGAATAATGTTTCATGATTGAGTTGTATATGTTTTGAAATTAAAAGATCATGTTATTTGAATCATGAAAAAATCAATTTTTTTCAGTATAAGTTATTCATTAAGGAATGGAAAGGATACACTGGCTTGTTCAAAAAATACAAAAAATGAGATTTAGGTGTATGGATATATATTCAAATAACACATGGTTAAGGGAAAGATAAAATTTAATATGTTTCTTATATTTACATATTGATGTTTGGATAAAGATATGTTGCATTAGAATATGTATATTGGATGATTCTAGTTTCTTGGGAGCTAATTATGGAGTTATTAGAAAGTGGATTATGTTATGATGGATGATGTATACAACTTTTTGGGACATAAGGAATATATCCAATATTTTTTAGAATAAAGAAACATGCATTTTTTCAATAAGGACATCAGATAATTCAGTTTGTAACCATGAATCAAGAGAATACCTGATTAAGGTGTTCAAATTTTAGGAATGTGACCAGCTAGATATACCTTGTGATATGTGGGGGATAAATTCATCTTGATTTTTTGAACCTTTTTCTATAGTTTTCTATTTTCATATTTTAGAATGATTGTAAGGTTATCATTTTTTTTGAATGTTTAAGTTAAACATCAAATGAAGTTTGTTATAATAATGTATTATCTCGCCATATTTGGACTTTTGGATATTTTATTTTAAATGATAACCTTTTTTGTTGAGACAAATAGAATGATTGATCATTCTATCACATTGTCTAAAAATAATTCAAGAATGAATAATTCACCTTAATTTCTTTAAATAAGATATGATGTTGAATTTTTTTAGGGAATGGCCAATGGTGAGATTGTAATGAAATCAAGTAAGTAATTTTTTCTCATAAAAAATTCATCAAATTAATGAAAAAGATATTGAAACAAAAAATGTTATCATATTACCATCCTATCAGATGAATCATATTGACCCTTAAACCATAACATATTTATGGCTTTCTGGTAGTTATCTTTCGCCAAATCTTATTCTCTATCACTATCCATAAGAACATCCTGGTTGAATTTATAATCTATATCCAGGTTTTCATTTCCCACATATGATATAATATGTTGAAACCCCATGATGAGTTACTTTTGGTAACTTTTATGTTTCTAATATTACATTCTAAAATTATGTTTTAGTATTCCTTTTTATGATGTGTGTTTCAATGAAATAAACTTTCATGTAGTAATTTTTTTTCCATTGAGGAATTTCGAGGGAAGAATTCAATTTAAGGGGGTGTAATGTTACACCCAAAGATTTTATGATATTGTTTATTTTTAATTACATTGATATCTTGTGTTTTATGATAAACCATGATTAGATTTCACTATACACAACACCATATTAGCTTCTAGTATACACAACATTATACATGGATTGTGTTACAAATAATTTCATGTTCTTTTGATAGAATACATTTCACGTAACACCGAGTATATATATTTTATGATGTATAAACTAACTATGTTGATATTATGTTATATGTAACACCAATATATTCTTTAACTATACTAAAAACTTTCATCTCTTACGTTACGCACAATAGCGGTTTTCCTTGATAGCTTGTGTTGTAGGCAATACCAAGTTTCACGAAACAATGATATATTAGTAAAATATTATTATTTAATGGGATATAAACTAGAATTTATGGATATTATTGAACTAATTTTTAATTTTATATATCATTAAAATTTATATATTGTATTTTCTAGAACATGATATATGAAAAAATTCAATTTTTTAGATTAAAGATGAATTTTTCAGAAAATGAAGGTTTGTCACATTTTTATGGCGTATCATTTTTAAATAAGGTTTTTAAAAATTTTATATATTATATTTGACAAAATAAAAATATTCTTTATATGTGAGACAAAAAAAATTATTGGTTGAAATTTTTTTATTTTTTCGATGAAATTATTATTTTGATGAATAGTTAAAAATGCTGCATTTTAATTCAAAACATCATTTTTGTCTAATTTATTTATATAGTTTGATTATATTTTTAATTGGTTATAATATTTAATTGGACTATATTTTTATTATTTAATCCAATTTGATCATTGTATACAATATCAAATTTAAATTGACAACCAACACATGTCAATCCTTTGATGGGTTTTACTTCTTAAAAGCCTACTATCTAGTTTTGACACCAAGAATTAATTTTAATTTAATTAAAGAAAAAAAATTTGTTTATAATTTTAAAAAATATATTCTGTATTTGGAATTATTGGGTCCAAATTACGTTAAAATTATACTTGTTTGTGATATTATAAATAGTAATACAATAAATTTTATTTACCAAAATTAAAGGTAAATCCGGTAAATTAGTTTAACAAACAATACGATAAAGATAATAAAACTACCCTAATAACTGAAAAAACAATATTATATGAATAAAATTATATCCTTAACAACTTATGTTCAAAAATTATTCTTTTAATGCCCACTTTACAATGAAATATATATAAATATTAACAATTCAAATGAATGTTACAAATTGTCAAACTCACTTTTCTTATAAGTATAATAATTTTAATATAGATATAATAATGTGAGATATTTTGAAATAAATATTCCATGGAAAGATAAAATAATTAACTAAATTTTTATAATTTATTTTTAATTTTTAGGAAATAAATAATTACCATAATGTATTATTCATTGATGATGTAAAAATTTATTAATTGATTACTAATCCATGAAACAATTTTAATTAAAATCCTAATAACCATTAAAATGTCAAAACACATTAAAAAATAATATTTGATTAGTATATCTCGACCATAATTATCCAAATGTCATGATAGTGATCATTTGGAGCCTTATAGAATATATTATGACCTTTATAATATTTTATTTAAAGTATCGTTAATGTTCTCACATTTATACTTTAATAAAAATACAATTTTTAATGTCTGGTTTTACATCAGAAAAATTAAACTAAATATATCCTCCTGAATTATATTAAATTAAAACTTATTATGATATTTTATTTTATATTTTTACTCTTCATATATGTATATTAAATAAATAATCAAAATCATTTTAGTAATTATTTTATTAACGGAGATATCGAATAAATGTTATTAACAATATTAAGATAAACATATTTTCGGATAATTAATATATCCAATGAATTTTCTAGATAAACATGAACTCATTTTAATAAAATAAAATAGTACATTCAATGATATCATCTTATTGTTATATTTTAAAATTCAATAAATTGAATAGTGTCAAAATTGACACTATTGATTGATTATAAAAATTATGTTTTATTAAAATAATAAAAAATAATAAATTATTTTTAAATATATATAACAATTATTATATGGTAAAAATTGTTCTAAATTATTTATTTATGATCAAATTGGCATCAAATAATTAAATAGTTCACCCTTTTAATATTGAAATATTTGTTACCCAAGTTAATATGAAATCAAATAACTAAGTGTCAAAGTGAAATGATAATGTTTTAATGGACATAGAACTTGTTTAAAATATTCTTATTGATGAAGTTACACCGTATATCATCTCATATTATAAATTGTGTCATTTATATGGTTTTTGAGTGGGGTTTGGGATTCTTATAAATTAATATTTCTTTAGTTCCCAAAAGTACCCCTCACATCAATTATAAAAATAAACCTCCTCTCCCATTTCAACACAACTCATTAAGAATACAACATCATCAATACCCTACCCATTTTTTTCTAAACTTCACTAGTTAAATTCTAGAGGTTATATTATTCTCAATGGACCAACTCTAGTTCCATTAAGATCAGATCTAAAGAGAGCATGCCAAAGAAGAGGTAATCTCCTCTACTGATTCATTCATATTTCATACTAATTATACTTCTATTTCCTATGTTTCATAATAATATAATAATAAATATAGTATATATTATAAAATGAGATATTATTATAAATATGAAACATCCATATTCAACATTATATCCATCCTAATAAAGATAAAATCACCACGTGTGCATATGTATGACTTATTGTCACCACATCGTGGTGTAATCTATTTTTCACCACCACCTTACATGGATGGGTATAAAAATGGATGGAAAAACTATATATTATTAGTATAATATTATTTTGATTCTGATGTATAGTACCCCAAGAAAATCAATACCATTCATCAATTATGGGCATGATATCGTCGCTCGTGCATACATATGACCTACTATCTCCACGATGTGATGTGAATGGTTCTAAATGATAACCACTACATAATGAATATATAAATGTACATAATGAATAAATATGGTATTTATTATTATTTTATAATGATATAAATATGACCTAAGAAGGATAACCATAACTTATTTGACAAAACATGCATACTATCATAATGATTTTAAAGCATGAATAACAAGTAACAAGTAATTGTTACAAACAAATGTAGTAAAATATACCTATATATGATGACCATGATTATGGAAGAAGTTAATATTGTTATATAAATCATTATATAGGTGGTTCTAGAACATAAGAAGCATATTGGACCTATGATAAGGGATTATCTTTTCTCACTTTTATTTCTATAGGAGATATGCCTTATACACCGTCTTATTCTTTTGTGTGGTGTTTATATTTCCCACAAATGTTTTTATTATTATTATTATGAAGGATATGATATTTAAATTTGCAAATAATTTATTTTATTTTATGAGTCATGTGATTTGACTATTTATAAATTGGTAAGGGATAACTTTTCAATCTAAATTTTATTCGAGATTGTTTATACATGAGTATTTACTAGGGATATATTTATCATCCCTATCCATGTTTTCTAAAAACAATTTCATAAAATGTTAAAAATTATTCAATTTATATTTAAAGTAATGTTTACCCATTTTTGACTTTTACTACATTGTATGGAAGGAATGTTTCATTGGTTTACCATACAAGGTACTTTATTACTTTTTAGGAAAAAGTATGAGGAGAATGTTTTTATAAACATATAAGACATGAATAGATTAATGTGCCTTTTTAAAGAATTATTTACATGAGTCGTCCTCTATAAGATAGCATGTTTATTTCCAATTATATTATTTTCTTCTAAAATGTCACAAAATTTTGAGAAAATAAATAATTTTTTAAAAAGAAATTATATTTTCCTCAAGAATTATATTCAAGTGTTTTCTAAAAATTATTTTTTATCTAAGATGACAGTCAATAAATATTTTTATCATTTAATATGATTTGGTTTTATTAATAATATAATAATATTTGTGTCGATTATTTTGTGATGGAATGATATTCCAGAAACCCATTTTATTTCTTGGATTATGCTATGATGAATGAATTATGTTTTTGAGGCACATGTATTAATGGTTTCATTATGAGATGGGTGGGACGTATATATCCATCAAATGCATTGGGTAAAGATTTATTTCTCGTGAGATAGACATGTCTGAAATAGAAAGTAAATCTACTTCAGTAATATAGGGCTGAAATGAAAAGTAAATCTGGTTCAGTAATTCATGAATAGAATGGAATGAAAATCCGGTTCAGTAGTGGACTTTTTCTACTATGATGGTATTCAAATCAATTTCTTGGCTACTATGGAAATCATATTATATGATTATTTATTTTCTACAATCCCATGTTTTATGGAATTATTATTTTATTATGGTTAATGTACCTTTATGATATTTGCCTTATGTATTGCCAAGATGAGTTTCATGACTCACGATTTTGATATTCAGAATTTGTATTCATGTTTTCACATTCTTATGTTTATGTTTTGTTTTATGTTCTTTGTGTTAACCTTACTCGGAATTTGAGCTCACCATTTTCATGTTTTCATTTCACCAGGATATAAAGAATGTTTTTTGGTAGGAAAAATAAATGGGAATATCATTATGGGAGATGTTGAATATAATTAACCAATGTAGATGATTATATTACATGATTCAAAATACACTAAACTAATATGGTTTTTCATCGTATATTACTGTAATGGATTAATTATACCACAAAATAAGTTTAATTTCTATGTACGTCAAGTATTGGTTGTTAGTGTTTTTCATATACTAAAGTAGTAAATACAATATATTATACATTATGAGAATTTATTATTAATATGGAACAACATTATATCTCCGTTTATTCTTCCTACTAATAATAATATCACCATGTTTGCGTATGTACGACTGACCATCTCCACGTCGTGGTGTAATTTGTTATTCAACTATACATAATTTGGATGGGTATAATGATGAGTATAATAGATGTAAATAATGAATATAACATGATAATTATTATTTATAATTGATATATCATCCAATTGTATTCCATTTAACCATTAATTGAATGATATCGTCACTCGTGCATACGTATGGCTTACCATCTCCATGACGTGAGGAGATTCATTCTCCATGTTAAGCATTCAAGAATGATTATAAAGTATATAAATAAAAATATAATTAAATATATGACATAATAATTCTTATATATATATCATTTATTTATTGAATTCAATTCAACAAGGAAATAGAAATAGCATTCATGCATACGTACGACCTATAGTCTCCATGAACAGTGTATTCCATTTCATTTATCTATCCATTATATATATTTATATACATAATATTTATGATATTTATATATCTATTTACATTCTAGATGTAATTAAATCATGATCTATTTTATAAGATCAATAATAAGAAGTCATAACATGTATGATAGATAAAAATATTATTATATAAAATGTTGCTTTATGATGGAATTGATAAATGAACGATTAATATAAAGTAATATGTGAATTATATACGATATCATAAATATTATTATGGTTATATTAGAAGTTAATAATATGTTTAAAACAACTCTATAAGAGTTTTAGACACATATTTATGTAATCAAACCTAAGGTATGGGATAAGTTTTCAATCTCATTTTTATCTAAAATTGTTTATATGTAAGTATTTACTGGGGGAATATTTATAATACATTTAAATGTTTTTAAAATAAATTCATAAATTTTTTACTATTATTATATGTATGCTTAATTTCTTTTTTCCCATGTTTTTTTCAATTACTACATGGTATGGAAGGAATCATTTTTTTGTTTTCTATATGAGGTACTTTTTGACATTTACAGTAAAAGTACGATGAGAATGTTTTTTTACATGACAAGAATGATTTTTAACATATTCATATTGCCTTATTTACATGAATCTTACTCTAAAATATTTCATTTTTATTATCAATTAAATTATATTCTTATAAAATTTCATGACATTTTGAGAAAAGAAAACATTTTTGATTAAGAAAGGATATTTTACCCCAAATTTATTTTTGAGTATTTTATCAAAATTATTTTCAATCGTAGTATAAATTATTTAAATAAGTTTATGTTTCTATCCCTATAATTACAATGATTTTATTTTTTAATTATGGAATTAAATTTTAATATGGATTATGTTACAATGGAATAGTGTTTAAGAAGCACATTTTTTTCACAGTTTATTCTATGATGAAAGATTTATATATTTATGGAACATGTATGAATGATATATTTATGAGATAGATTAGACCTATATCTCCCTCGAATGAATTGGGTAATGATTTATATCTCATGAGACTAAAATGAATGGAATGACAAGTAAATATGGTTTAGTAATACAGGGCTGGAATGACATGTAAATTCAGTTCAATAATGAATTGCTGGAATGATATGTAAACCCAATTCAGTAATTGAATTTGTACACTATGAGTGTCTTAATAGCAAGACATTGCTAAAATGGAAATCATATTATTTTATTATTTTATTTCCATAATATCATGTTTTGTACTAAAGATATTTTATCAAAGTTAATGTTACTATATGATATATGCCTTACATTCTACAATGATATATTTAGTAATTATAGATTTTGATATTTAATCATTATGTTAATGTTAAAAATATTCTTATATTTAGTGTTGGTTTTATGTTCTCTATATTTTCCATTACTGAGAATTTGAGCACACCCTTTGTATGCATTCTTTAACATAGGATATAATGAATGGTTTTAGGTAGGAAAAATGGAAGAGATATTTATGGGATATGATGAAGATCAATCATCACGTTAGATGATTATGTTCTATGTTTCCAAAGACACAATACTAATATAATCATTGAGAGTGTATTTGTGTAATGTTTTAAGTATTGGATAAAATAAATGTAATTTCCATATATTTCAATCATGGGTTGTTAGATATGGTATCAGAGTGAAGGTTTAGTTATCCTTTAGAAACTATGATGCAGAATCTTTAGTGAGATCCCTAGAGATATTTCTAAGGATTCTTCTAGGTATGTCATAAGTATAATTCTATGTATAGGTTATAATACTAGTGTTCTTTGATAATAATGACTAACTTATAGTTAAACCAAAGATATCATAGATTAAAATATTATAAGTCCTTTATCATAATTACAAATTTCTAATTTCTGATACGTATTTCTCACACATTATATTTGCATCTTAGTCAATAAACAAAACTATATAGAACAGAGTTTATCATTGAATGTTTCTGATGTGGAAATTAGGGGAATAAAAAATAGAGACTTCCTATATAGAAATATCAAGAAGATAATCATGATGATGTTATGAGTACTGGTCATACTACTGAGGCTAAAGAGATTATAAATGGGATTCCAAAGGTGTGTTATGTTCTTCTCATATTATTTACATTGAAACTAAGAAGATTGATGTTTTGAAAGAATAAGATGTGATTCATATTTTAGGAATGTATAATCTGATTAATCCCAAGTAATGGTTTAAAAATAAATTTGAATTATAGAGGTGTATAAGATATTGAATTCAAAGATTATGTTATATGAATCATGAAATAAGTAAGGGTTTTTAGAATAATTTTTTCATTAAGTATTGTCACGGATATGTAAAATATTTATAAGGATCCCAATAATTGATTTAATGGTATGGTGATATATTTTTAGAACACATGATTAATGGAAAGATAACCGTTAATATGACCCTTATATTTAGATACTGATTTTTGTATAATGTTTTTTTGTATTTGAATGAGGGAATTCGATTATGCTAGTTTCACGGTAACTAATTATGGATTTATTTAAAAGTGTGTTTTTCTATCATGGATGATGTATACAACTTTTTTAGACTTATGAAATATATCCATTAAATTTTGGATTAATTAAACATTCATGTTTTCAAAAAGGTTATATAGTAATTTATGTTATTACCATAACGTAATAAAATACATTATGAAGTAATTAAAGTGTTTTTAATGTGACCAACAAGATATATCTTATGATATATGGGGGATAAATGAAGTTATTCACAAGCTTGTTAGGTGACCTTTCTTGTAATTTTTTGTATTGAGTTTTTGGACATTGGTATTTTGGATAAGCCTAAAGGTTGGAATAGATTAATTTAGACATTGGATAGTATTGTTTAAGGATATTTTTTTAATTATTTCTGAAATGATATAATTGTATAGTTTTAGAAAAAGGGCCACCCGCTGGATGGGGAGATAACCTGTCATGTCAGACAAGGCTGTAGGAATTGAACCCACAACCAAAGTGTGACACACCTTTATCACCTACCAATAGCCTATGAGAAGTCCCTAGTTAGTATAAATTAGTATTATTTTATTTAACATTTATGATAGTTGAATAATAAGTCCATTTTTGGAACCATCTAACATTAATCTCACCATAGATGTAATTTTGTATATTTGATTTTTTGTGATAACATATTTGGGGAAATGATTGATGAAAAGACCTATCATTATATAAATTTATCTTATAACACTTCAAGAATGAAAAATTCATCTTCATTTCTTTAAATAAGACATGAGGTGACAGTTTAACAAGGCACAAACAATAGAAATATTATACCAAAATCAAGTAATTATTTATTCTCATGAAAAAATTTTCAACTTTAAGGAAAATATCATGAATTCCAAAAATGTTATATAAGTACCAACTTATCGGATAAAATAGATGGACCCATAAATCAACATCAATTTCTAGCTTCATAGTTTTTAAATTTATCTAAACATTGTTCTCCATCACAATCCATCAGAACATATTGGTTAGATTTTGCTTCCATTTCCATGTTTTCGCTTCCCACCTATCCTCTCCTATGTAGAAACCATTTTTTAGTGACCTTGGGTAACCATTAATTTTTATATTTCCTTTTTAAATTTTTTTTTATTATTTCTTTTTATGATGTGGATTTTAATGAATTTTCATTTTTCAATCCATTTATAATACGGAAGAATTTCGATGGAGAAAATCATTTTAAGCGGGGTATAATGTAACACCGTGAGATTTTATGAGATATATTCATTTTACTTTTTTTAGGTATTTTCTTTTATGCCGCACCAAAATAATCATTCACTACATAAAACACTGTATTAACTTGTCGTATATGCAACACTATACTTGGCTTGTGAAACACACAATGTCATGTTCTTTTGATAGAATTCAATTCACGCAAAACTAAGTATAGATATTTTTAAATGTTTAAAAGAACTATGTTTGGATTATGTTATAAAAAACACGAAATTAAGGTTAAAACAAATGCAACACTAACATGGATTTCATTACACACAATAGAAACCTTACTCAATAGCTTGCATTGAATGTAATACCGAGTTTCACTAAATAATGATATATTATAAAATTATTATTATTTAATGGAATATAAACTAGCCATTTTCAATAGTATTAACCACATGTTTAAATTTATATACCTTTAACAGTCATCTTATGTATTATCTAGAACATTGTATAAGAACAAATTCATTTTTCAGATAAAATAAGTAGTATTCAAAAAATGCAGTTTTGCCGCGAATTTATGGAATACAGATTTTAAATCTAGTTTTTACACTTTTATATATTCTATTTAACAAGATAAATATCTTATTGGGAAGTGGGATATCAAAATTTACCTAGGTTGAGTTTTTTGTATTTTTCTAATAAAATCTTCATTTTAATGAATAGTAAAAAATATAGCATTTTAATTCCAATATGTATCATCCTCTAATGTATTTATATAGTTAGATTATATTTTTATCGGCTTTTATAGTTTAATTGAATTATATTTTGGTATTTTTTATATTATTTTGTTCATTTGATGTAATTTCACAATTAAATTGTTCATCAACATATGTTAATCTTTTAATAGTTTTTACTTCTTAAAAACCTGTTTTCCGATTTTGACAATGAGAATTATTTTTAAATTAATTAATGAAACTTATGTATTTTAAATTTTTAAAAATAGATGTCATAATTGTTTTAATTATATCTGAATTATGTTTATATGTTACTTTTATTTTTTATTTATTATGAATAGTAACTACGGTGATTTTAATTTACCACAATTAAATGAAAATCAGGTAAATTAGGGTAACAAACAATATGATAATGTTAAGAAAATTACACTAACAACTTCAAATTTCCTATTGGATGAATCATAGTTAAGAAATATCACTTAATTGTCAAAATTGATTCATTTAATATAATTTTTTCCATGAATGTGGCGTGATTATAATTAAAATAAAAGAAAGTGACAATATGACACTCTCCAATATCTTATAAGTATAGTAGTTTTAATATAGTGATACAATTCCTAAATCATAAAAAATAAATAGTCCGGAGAAATATAATGGAATTACCTAAGTCCTATGAATTAATTTTTAATTTCTGGAGACTAAATAGTTACCATTACTGATGAATCAATAGTGATGTAGAAATTATTTTATTGATATAAATATAAAATAAATGCTTTTAAAATTATTAAAATAAATATATTATGAACTAATTAATGTTCTTAACTAATTATTTAGGTGAATATGACAGATTAAGAGTGTATTAAATATTTTGGTTCAAATTATTCTTATCTGTGTATTTTATTTAATGTTGAATAAATGAATAGGGTTAGAATTGACACTATTGATATTTTATAAAAATAACATTATTAAAAAACCACAAAACAATTTAAAAATTACAAAATAAAGTTATATCATATAAAATTTCACAAACTATCCAATTATATACAATTTGTAACACATAATTTAATATTTTTACCCATTTAATATTTAGAATATTATTACCACAATTAAAATTAAATAGATTAAATAAGAATAAATTAAATTATTAAGGTTTACAATAAGATTAGAAAATGTATAAGTTTTTTATTTATATGATTTCAATCCATATGAATATTATATTCTAAATAAACTAGTTAGGGACCATTATAATCTGAAAATAAATTTATAATAAATTAATATTTCAAGACATTCTTAAAGAGCCCATAATCCCTCATATAAATGGATACCAACTCTACCCACATACTCACACCATTCAATCCATTTTGAGTGTCAAAAATTTTCTAAAATAATCTCAATAAATCTTCCCTTATTCTTATAGGCCACATTTGGGCCTATATACATCCTAGGGATACCTATTGTGCAAATAAAATAGATATACTCAAAAATGGGGTAATTGTTTTATCTGCTCCTTCAAAACTGTTTTCCTTTTCTAATTAAGCATATTTTTTTCATAGTAAATAAATATATATATATTATCTTATAAATTATTAGATTTATTATAAATATGGTACAACCTTATACCTCCTTTTTTCCATCATACGAATAATAATAACACCATTCATTCGAACGTACTACATACCATCCGCACGCCATGGTGTAATTTTTATTCAACAGTACATAATTTGGATGGAAATATTGATGAGTATAATGGATTTAAATTATGAATATAACAAGATAATTATTTTTTATAATTAATATACCATCCAATTTCATACAATTTGACAATTAGTTGAATGATATCGTCGCTTGTGTATACATACGACTTACCATCTCCACGATGCAATGAGATTCATTCTCCATTTTTACCAATCAATAATTATTATTAATTATATTAATAATAATTAAGCATGAAAAATATGACATAATAATTATATTGGATATATATATATTTCATTTACTTGATTCTATTCTATTCAATAAGTAAATGGCATTCATGTGTACGTACGACCTACCGTCTTCAGGAACGGTGTATTCCATTTAAGTTTTCTATCTGTTATATATATTTCTATAATGAATATTTATGATATTTAAATCATATTTTAAATTCATTATTTATTTAAATCACGATCTATATATTAATATAATGAATAAAATGTCCAAACACGTATGATAAATAAGACGAATATTAACCAAAATGTTGCCTTAACATGGAATTGATAAATGAATGGGTAATATAAAGACATAAGTGAATCATATATGATATGATAAATATTATTATGGTTTTGTTAAAATTTAATAATATTATTAAACCCTCTATACAAGAGTTTCTAACTAATATGGATGAAATCAAACCTAAGGTAAGGGATAATTTTGCAATATCACTTTTATCTAAGATTGTGTATACGTAAGTATTTAATAGGAGTATATTTATCATCCATGTTAAAGTTTTCTAAAATATTTTCATAAAATATTTACAATTAATATATTTATGCTTAAATTTATTTTTACCATTTTATGCCTCTTACTATGTGATATGGAATGAATCTTTCTTTCGTTTTTCATACGAGGTACTTTTTTAATTTTTGAAAAAATGTATGAGGATTTTGTATTATACACAGAATGAAGGTATTTCTCAATCATCCTAATGCCTTATTTCCATGATTTTTCCCATGCACAATTTCATGTTTATTTTTTAAAAAAATCTATTCTTTTAAAATTTCCCAGTATTTTTGGATAAGAAAACATTTTTTAAGAACAAAAAAATATTTTCCTCAATAATTATGTTCATGTATTTAATGAAAATTATTTTCCATCTAAGATGATGCTATTTAAATAGTGTTATATTTCTATCCTAATTATTTTTATGATTTTATAGTATTAATGATGGAATGGTATTCTATATGGATTTTTTAATGGTGGAATGATGTTTTAGAATCCCATTTTATTTCTTGGATAATGATATGTTGAATGATTTATGTTTTTGTGGAACATGTACGAACATTTTCAATATGAGATGGGTGGAGCATATATCTATCTCTAATTAACATGGTAAATATTTATATCTCATATAATAGACATGACTAGAATGGAATGTAAATCTGGTTCAGTAATAAAGGACTCGAGCTGCATGTAAATATGGTTTAGTAATAGACTTTGTCCACTATGATGATTTTGGAAAAAATACCATGGCTACCATGGAAATCATATTATATACTTATTTTTTTACCACAATTCCATCTTTTATGCTAATTATATTTTATAAAAACAATTTCCATTTAAAAATGGGAATATTTCTAAAAACTATTTTTCATGACCTCTTAACGGTTTTATTTTATATTTAATTCTACATCTTCTGTGTGTTAAATTTTAGTAAATGGATCTAAAATTTGGATTTAGTTGTTAAATATTTGGTATATAGGACCATTTAAGTTTTAAACTATATTGATAGTAACCATAAAAGATTTTATAATCACGGTAAAGGGTAAATTAGGAAATTTCGGTTAAAAATACAATTATATGACTACAAAATGACACAAACAAATGAAAAAAAATTATTTGATAAATGGAAATAGACACTTAATACTTAAGGATGGAAATTATATTATTTAATGGACACTTTTCAATGATAATTACTTAAATAATATTTAAAAAAAAGAAATACAAAAAGTGTCATTTTCTTTGTCATTAATATCTATTATGTATCCACGTATGAACAAAAAGTTTGTATTAAAAAATATAAATAACATTTTTAACATAATAAATATATCTCCCTGATATAAATTTATTTTTGATTTTTTGTGCCATTTCAGAGATATTATGGTATTTATAAAATTTTATTAAATGAATATTTAAAGATATCACATTCATGTTTTAAATAACATATCATTTTTAAAACAAAGTTACATAGAATCTAAATTTGAATGTAAATACTTAATTGAATGATAAAATTTTTATATTTATCAGGCTAATTTATTTTTAATTAGTAGGTAATAAATATTTACTTTAATGTTTCATATATGGATGATGTAGAAATTGTTTAATTGTATAACAATCCATAAACTAATTATTATTTAAATGATAATAACAATTAAAGTGCCACAAAACATTACCAAATCTTATTTTTAGAGTATTTAACAACCATAAGCATCCAATGGTATAGTTATTGACAATTTTGATCTATAAAAAATATATTAAGACAATTATACTATTTTATTAAATGTAATGTTAAAATGTATACATTTAGACCTTAATAAGTATAATTTTTCTAATATTTGATTTTCAAGAAGATAAATTTGACCACATATGTTATTCAAAAAGATAGTAAATTTATTATAATATTATTATTTTATTTGTAATTTTTATTCATATATAATTATACTGAATATTACACAATATTAATGTAGAAATTATTTTATTAAAGGAAATATCAAGTTAATTTTATTATGAATATTAAAATAAAAATTTTCTGGGATAATTAATATTTCCGATAAATTTTATAGATAACCATGACCTCATAGAATTTTAATAAAATATTTGTTTTGATATAAACTTGTTATATTTATATTTTTAAAATACAATAAAATTTATTGTGTAAAAATTGACACAATTGATTGATTATCAAAATAGTGTTTTATTAAATTATTTTAAAATCATAAAACATTTTAGAAAATATTTAGTAATTATTATATGGTAAAATATATTCTAAATTATTTATCTATAATCTAATATACATAAAATAAGTTTATATTAGACTCTTTTAATATTTAAATATTTGATACCGTAGTTGAGATGAAATATAGTAACAAAGTGCTAAATTGAAATGATATGGTTTAAACGGACATAGAAACTTATATAAAATATATTGGTTGATAAGATTAAAACCCTATATCTTCCCATTTTATAAATTTGTAAATTGTTTAGGTTTTTGTGAGGGGTTTTATTATTTTATAAATTAATAGTTTTGAGGTTTCCAAAAGTGAACCCACCTCAATTATAAAAGGACACTACTACAAAAACGGGCATTATTAGGGCTCAAAATGTTCTTTAACAGTGCTAAAAAGAGATGTAAATTTTAGCACTGATAATGGGTTCCTTTATCAGTGATGAAAAGGAACTGATAAAGGGTGCCTTTATGAGCGCTAAAAACACCGTAATAAGGGGTTCTTTTATTAGTGCTAAAAAATCGTTGATAAAGGGATTTATTATCAGTGGTTTTTAGTGCTGATAAATTCCCTACATACTGTAACATGAAATTCTACAGAATCACACCAAAACAATACCTACAAAAAAATTATCATATCAAATAAGAAATTCACACAGATAAAATATGCAGTGGAAGTAAATTTTGGGTAAAACGATGGGAAAAAATCATACCTAATGTGAGGTACTAATTATTCATTATGATTATCAAAGGCACCATTAAATACTATCTCCTCCAACTGATATCTTACATTACATTAGATAAAATATATAGGTAGTGTTCAATGTCATAACCTTATGAAAATTTTTATTAAGGCATTCATGTGAGTTATTCCTCATGTTTTTTGTGGTTAAGATTCATGTCAAGCATGGATTTGGAATTTGTTTATAGATTTTGAGTTCCTTTTGGGATATGATGCCTTAAGACTTAGATAGTTTCCCCTATAGATTACTTATGGTAGAAGAATTTGGCGGATTCTTTGGACACTTAAGGATATGTGTTATTGAGGTTGATGTCTTTATCTTATGGGGTGTTGTCTTCTTTTCACGCCATTTATAGAATTTATAAATAGTGGGGAGATATATGCTTATTTTTTGTCCGCCTTAGAATCTTGATTAATAGTCATGTAGTGCTTTTATTGGGGAACAAAATTTAGAAGAATCCATCTGGGTACACATTCATGGTGAAGTTTCATATTCATTTTTAACTTTTACTATTTTACGTACATAAAAAAGGATGGGTTATATGACTCCAAGTAAAAACCATGAAATTTGCATTTTTGAGGGATTTGTTAGGAACACAGGATTATCGGGGTTAGGAGAAACCATTTAGAATTAATATATAGTATAAATAAGTCATTTTGAATGATTGGAACACGGTTAGTTAACTGTTTGTCCAAACATTACATAAGAGGTTTTCTTATCCAGTGGCTCAAAAAATGTTGGTGAACAGTTTAAAAAACTGCCCAACTAGACCATGAAAGTTGTCGATGATATGGTATAATATAAGTCATTCCAACCTATTTTCTCTCATCCCCTTCTGGAAACTTGTTCTAAGAGACCTATATCTTGAAAATTTATCCAATTTAAAGCCTCTATTCTTTTTTTCTTTTCCTTTTGTTCTTCTCCCTCTCCCTTTCCTCTCTATTTTCATACCTCACCATGAAATATAGTGATAATGGTTTATATTTAAGATGTATTATGAATTATTAATGGGTTATTGTTGTTTAACGACTACTTAGGTCTTTATGAGGATTTTTTAAGTGTCTTATGTCGTAGTTAATGAATTTTGGATTGTTTTCCGTAAGTAAGTTGTTGTTTTCACTTAAAATTATGACTATTTTAATCAAAAGAGATTCAATTTGAGTGATACCGGACACACTATGCCTCAGATTGAGCCAAGTTTGACTCATAAATGACAAAAATTACACATGGATCATTATACTAACGTATAAACTCAATCTGAATGCATATGGTAATTTTTACGTATGTTATTTTTTGTTTTCACTTAAAATTCAGTCCATTTTAAACAAAAGAGAGACACTTTGAAAGATATCGGCCACACCGTGTATCATATTGAGGTAAGGTAGAATCTTACACGTCAAAAATGACCCATGGATTTTTCTCATAATGTATCAACGCAATCCGAATGTGTTTGTCACTTTTCCGAATGTTAGTTGTTGTTTTAAATTAAAATTCTCTCCATTTTAAACAAAATAGAGACACATTGAGTAATACTGGTCACACCGTGCCTCATATTAAGGTGGTGTTGACTCATACAAGTAAAAAATGACCCATGTATCATTTTCCTGAAGTATCAACTCAATCAGAAATCATTTGGTTGGATTTCTATATGCCACTTGTTATTTTCATTTAAAATTCATTCCATTTTAAACAAAAGAGAGACACCTTGAGTGATATCGTCAACAACATGCCTCGAATTGTGATAGGGTTGGAAAGTACACATCATAAATGACCCATGGATAGTTATAATAAAGTATCAACACAATGATAATGTGTGTGGTCATTTTTACATAATTCAGATGTTGTTCCCACTTAAAATTATGTCCATATAAAAAAGATACACTTTGAGTTATACCAGTCACACCATGCCTTAGATTGAGGCTAGTTTGACTCATATATTTCAAAAATGACCCATATTTCTTTCTCCTAATTTATCAACACAATGAGAATTCCTTTGGTTAGTTTTCCGTATTTTAGTCGTTGTTTTCACTTAAAATTTTGTCGATTTTAAACATAAGAGAGACACTTTGAGTGATACAGGTCACACAGTGCCTCATATTGAGGTGAGGATGACTCATACACATCCAAAATGTCCCATGGATCTTTATCGTAATGTATAAACTCAATCAAAATGTGTATGTTGAGTTTTTTGTATGTCAGTTGTTGTTTTCACTTAAAATTCTGTCCATTTTAAATAAAAGAGAGACACATTAAGTGATACTGGTCACACCATTCCTCGGATTGAGGCAGGTTAAACTCATACATGTCATAAATAACTCATAGATCTTGTTACTAAGACATAAAAACAATTCTAATTTGTTTGGTCAGTTTTTTATATGTCAGTTTTAGTTTTAACTTAAAATTCAGTCCATTTTAAACAAAAGAGACACACATTGAGTGATACCTACCACACCATGCCTCAAATTGAGTCAGAGTTGACTCGTACACATCAAAAAGAACCAATGTATCATTATAAACCAATAATAGACAAAATAAAAATGCTATTGGTCAGTTTTTCTTAAGATAGTTGTTGTTATAACATAAAATTATGTTCATTTTATACAAAAGAGAGACACTTTGAGTTACAACGGTCACACCATGTCCCTAATTGAGGCAGGTATGACTCTTATATGTCTCAAATGACCCATGGATCCTTCTCTTAAAGTATCAACTCAATCTTAATGCGTTTTGTTATGTTTTCTATATGTCAGTTATTGTTTTCACTTATAATTCAGTCCATTTAAAAAAAAGAGATTCACTTTGAGTGATACATGTCCCATCTGGCCTCGGATTGAGTAGGGGTTGACTCTTACATGTCAAAAATGACACAACGATTGATCTCCTAAAATATCAACATAATCTGAATGTGTTTGGTTGGTTTTCCATATGTCAGTTTCTATTTTCACTTAAAATTCTGTCCTTTTTAAACAAAAGAGATACAATTTGGGTGATACTGTCCACACGGTTCTTTCTATTGTGGAGGGTTTGACACGTACATGTCACAAGGGAACCATGTATCATTATCCTAATGTATCAACGCAATACAAATGCATTTAGTATGTTTTCCATAAGTTATTTGTTATTTTAACTTATAATTATGTTCATTTTAAACAATTGAGAGACACTTTGAGTGATACCAGCCACACCATGGATCATATTGAGGTGGGGATGAACTGTACACGTCAAAAATGACCCACGGATCCTTGTAATAATGTATCAACACATTATGAATGCATTTGGTTACTTTTTTGTAGGTCAATTCTAGTTTTCAATTAAAATTCTCTCCATTTTAATCAAAAGAGAGACACTTTGAGTGATACTGGCCATATCATGCCTCATATTGAGATGAGGTTAACATGTACACATTTCAAAATACACACGGATCTTTGTCATAATTTATCATTGAAATCTATAATTACATCCACCAAACGGTCTTTATCATTATCCATATTTGTAATCATATCTGATGATCTATAAAACGAAGTTTTATCCCAACCAGTAGCTACATTCACTTTTTCTCTCTATTTATTAAACTATTTATAACTATGATATATTCCATGACTTATAAAATTTTCCTCAAACTCATCTAGAGTAATTAATTTAGAATAACAAACATGTAAAAATAGACAAATGATTTGATAAGGATCCTTTTCCCGATCCTTTGCAAACAAGATGAACTTTTTCACTCTATTCTCACACTATATTTCTAAATGATTAGCATCCATCCAATTTTTATTCATATCCATCCTATTTGAATCTCAAATATTATTATTTATTATTCTAATACACAAAACTAGACTTCCAAATATAGTAGAAGAGAATAACTTCTTTATAAAAATTGATATTAATAGAGCCTAACCATTTCCAATAAAAACATTTCCAAGACATAATTTAAATAATTTTTCTTTCTCATTGAAATATGAAACAATATAAATTAGCCTCCTGGAACCCTAATCCTATATGAATCAATGGATATAACTTTATTTAAACCACCATTTTTCATAAAACAAACCATTTTCTTTCTCTAGTCACACCAAAACCGCTTTTAAAGACATTTTAAAACACCCACACATATAAAAAATTCCATTTTTATAAAATAGAAAAAGTGAATATGGTTAATAAACTAATTTCATGGGTTGAGAACCCTTTTAAAAATCAAACATAAACCAAGAATAATTTCAAAACATTCCTTTTCTAATTTGAGCAACCTACAACTCATCTAAAAATTTACAATAGGATAATCATGATAAATTATTATGTTTCCTTTTTAAAACCTACAACCAAAACCATTCACACCTCTAGTGCCTTTGAAAACAAATTTCAAAAATTTAAAACAACCCATAATACCCTTTCTAAGAAGTATTAAATTAAAACACACACAAAACATAACCATTTACTTTATTAAAATTCATTTCAAATACATATGTATGAAAACTAATATAACTAACATCACCTAAATAGGTCAATTATCTACCAAAAAACTCACCAACTAACATTCACAAAATAATGCATACCATATTATATAATATGAATAGAAGAATATCGATAAAGGGTACCCCACACCACTTTCCTATTGATATGAAACTATCACACCCCAACATCAAAAATCTGGGTGCTCTCATGTCTTTCATATAACACAATGACCCACAAGCACTATAACATCACATATCACCCATAGACACCAGGTCCATCAAATTATAATCACCATCATAACCAAAGTATTAGGTATTGGGATCATGTATGAAATCAAAAATTTTCCCTCCTCCTACCATGAAGAGACCCCACATAAAGCATCCACATAAGAATGATCATATCACACCTTGCCCAAACATACCAGGGCCACTGCCCCACAGGCATGGCCACATATACCTGAAAAACACATGGACCCCACCCCAAAATCATGGTAACATGTTCCTAGAAAAATCATGGGATACCACCACAACCATCTAATGAACTAACAGACATTTATCCATCACAATCTGTGAAATACCTACCTCGTTTTGAAGAGAGATTGAGAAAGAGAGGGTACCCAAACATCTATCCTTCTAACTGGATGCTAGAAAAGACATTGGCCATGTGACTATTTAGGTTTCAGAAAATAGTTCTTGATGAGGGTTGGGTGAATACATAAATCATGAATAATATACAATTATATACATATAACCACACAAACAAGCCCAGCCTATGAGTTTACAACCAAACGATAACCAACTCACAACATTTACACTATTGTTTCCACCACTAAATTCATCACACTACCAAATAATCCACAATCAACATTTCACATTTCCAAAAAGAGTCACTTTATCCAACCAACTCATTTCAATATTTAGCATCAACCACATTTAACCACACAACCCCCCCCCATTTATTTAATTATTAGTTGAATCCATCCCATTAAGCAAACCAAATCATTCCATTTATATCATTATTAAAATTTTATAAATTCAATCACTACCCAATCATTTAGCACAAAGAAACCATCACCTCACCACCTCACCACCTCAAAAAGCACATCCACACAAACCACCTCACTACCCAAAAAGCACACTAAAAACCCACCTTGCTGCCCCAAAATCCCAACCAACAACCATGATCCACACATTTCCCAACCACGAATTGCCACCCCACAAGAATGGCCACATATAATGACAAATCAAAAGCATTTTATAGATTTACAAAGGGACTTTGATCACATTATACTTTATTTTTTAAGGAATTTATCAAACCAACTACATTCCAAGGGAAACAATTATATTATCCAAATGTAATTGGTTAGATAATTTCTATATTAGAGTGATATAAAAAATCACAACAAAAGAATAAATCACATATCATATCATTGAGTTTAAATAATGCCCCCAATGGCCATAATTTTAAGTGGAGCATGTATCTTGGGCAAACAGAATATAATAAATAATATTAATGTTATAAAAACATGAAAATAAAACCTATTTACCCTTTAATTTCAATTTTTCAATTACTTATCTAATATTAATCTATCACAACCATCTTTTATCGAATAAAAATAGAATAATCCCCCCCTATATGATACACGATAAAGGGAAATGATGGATTCCATACCTCAATGAAGCTTTGCAACTCATTTCCCCCCGCATGGTGAAGAGGAAATGTCCTCCAACCACAACAGCACCATGAGAAACCACTAATCAACCTACTGAACCAAAAAATCATCAAAACATCTCCCAAAAACACAACACAACCCAAACCAAAATAAACCACCATAGTGAATATAAGAATAAGAACAAAATGAAATTATCTAGGATTAGTAGAGAAATCCCCAAAGATCAATGATGGGAAGCCGGTAATCAATCCTTGCTGAAAGGAATCCCAAACACTTGATGATTGGTTCTAGGGGAGTAGGGTCTAGTGGGGAGGAGGAGATGTAGGGTTCACGAGGAGGAGGATCTATAGAAGTAGTTCAAGGAGGGATAAAGAGTAAGGTTTGTAGTAGAGTAGGGTTTGTAGTAGAGTAGGGATAGCAGCGGAGTAGGGCAAGTGGCGGAGGTCTGACAAAGATAATATCTGGAGGAGGGGAGTTTTCTTAGGGGTATAGTACTACGAGAGCTTGAGATCATGATAAAAAGAGGTTATTGTGCACCCCATTTTATAAAATGGGACTATGGTTTTATCTGTACATTTCTAGTACTGATAAAGAGGCCCATTATTAGTGGTAGAAAATCACTGATGAAGGCCCCATTTATTTGCACTGAAATTTTAGCGCTCCTAATATGATGCTTTGTCAACACTATAAAAGTGATGATAAAGGGATCCTTTATTAGTTCATTTAATTAGAGCTGATAAATAATTTCCTTTATCAATTCTTTTTTGCTTAGCGCTGATAAAAGGTGGAGCTTCCCTTGCCTTTTTTTGTAGTTGTGGGACACCTCCTCCCTTAATTATCTATAACTCATTAAACATTAAATTTCATCCATACCCTTTAAATTTATCTTTTAAAATTCCCAAGTAAAATTCTATTGGTTTTTTCATCTCAAAAGACAAACTTTAGTTCCATTAAGAGGATATCTAAAGAGTACATGTCAAAGAAGTGGTAATATCCTCTGCCGATTGTTTCATATTTTTTTCTACATATAATTATAAATCCTAAATTGTTTTCATATATAATAATAACTACAGTGAATATTATATAATGAGATGTTCTTATAATTATTAAACAACCGTAATAAACATTCTTTCCATCCTAAGAAAGTTTAAATCACCATACTTGTATATGTATGACTTATCATCTCCACAATGTGGTGTAATCTAATTTTCACCACCACCTCACTTGGATGGGTATAGAAAAATTTATGTAATAACTATATATGATGATTTTAAAATGATATCAATTTTGAAATATATTACATCATGAAATTCAATACCATTCATGAATTATGGGAATGACATTGTCGCTCGTGCGTATGTATAACCTACCTTCTCCACGATGCGATGTGATTCGTTCTACATGATAACCATTAAAGAATGATTATATAAATGTACCGAATTAATAAATATAGTATTTATTATGTTAATATCATTTTATAATGATATAAATATGACATAAGAAAGAGAACCATAACATCACCAACAAAACATGCATACTATCACAAAGTTGTTAAAACCGAAATAACGAATAAAAAAGAATTGTTACAAACAAACGAAGGATAATATGAACATATATGATGACCATGATTCTAGAATAATTTAATAACATTATTGAAATAATTATACAAGAGTTTTGGACATATAGGTAGCACTGATCTATGTTAATGGATAATTTTACAATCTCATTGTTATCCAAGATTATTTATACCCAAGTAATTAATGGGGAATAATTATCATCCACATCCATGTTTCCTTATTTTTTATATTATTTACATTCTTTTATAATTTTTTAATGATTATTTTACCCATTGGTGAGTTTCTATTAAATTTTATGAAATGAATCATTTTTGTGATTTGATTTGAGGTGCTTTTTGACTTTTCTGTTAAAAGCATGACCAAAATGTTTATTTTAACTTATAAAACCTGAATAGATTATTACAATTTTAAAAAACTTTCTTTAATTGAAGATCCCTCTAGATGATTTCTTTTTTTTTCAACTAAAATATTTTCTTTTAAAATTTACCTTCATTTTTATAAAAGGAAAAAAATTAATAAGAATGGATATTTTCCTATAGAAACAAGTTAAAGTAAATTGTCAAATTTATTTTCCATATAAGATGATGATTTTTAAATTGGGTAATATTTATATATATATTATTAATATGATATTATTGTTTTAATTAATGAATGATATTTTATATGGATTATGTTATGATGGAATGATGTTTTAGAAACTGATTTTATTACTTGGGTTATTGAAGGATGTATTATTTTTGTTTTTGTGGAAAATGTAAGAATGGTTTCATTATGAGAAAAGTGGTACATATATATCCCTCTAATGAATTAGTTAAAGATTTATATCTTAGGATTTAGGCATGACCAGAATAGAAATAAATCCAGTTCAGAAATAAATGTCGAGAACTCCATGTAAATCTTGTTCAGTAACACATGGCAAGAACGACATGTTAACCTGATTCAGTAAAGGAAATTGTCCACTATGATAGTCTTGGAAGAAATGAATTGGATACTATATATATAAAATTATGTGTTTATATTTTTCCCATAATTTAATTTTTTATTAAAAGGCTATTTTATCGTGGTTATTGTTCCATTATGACATATTCCTTACAAACTGCCATGATTTAATTCATGACTCCTGATTTTTATATTTAAGCTTTATGTTCATGTTTTTAAATTCTTATTTTTATTGTTTGTTTTATGATATAAATGATTACCCAAACTGGTCATTTCAACTAACCATTTTTATGTTATCTTTTCCCAATGATTTAAAAAAAAATTTGGTAGGAAAACCAAACGGGGAGATCTTTACGGGGTATATTGATGAATTTTTTCCAATATAGAATATTATGTTCCATGTTTCTAAAGACACTGAACTAATATGTTCTTTGGGCATTAATTTTTGTCATGTATGATGTATTTCTCAAATTTAATGTATTTCCTATGAATGTCAAGAGTGGGTTGTTATAGTTGGTATTAGAGTGATGGTATAGTTAAGATTTGGAAACTTGGATGCAAAAACTTTTTTGAGATCCCTAGAGATATTTTTATGGTATATCTAGGGAATTCCATATAGTTAAGTATAAGTATAGGTTATTGTATTTTAATAATGGTAATGATCATGAATAATGTTGGATTAAACCTACGATGTCAGAGATTGAAATACTCCCCCTTGATTATGTTGTTTTCCAAGTATGAATTTTTCCCGTCACACTATTCATTTTGGGTTTTAGACAATGGATAGAACCTGAAGGAGCCGTCTTAATGGTCAATGCATTGGGAAATGAAATTTTCTTCTTATTGAATAACCAAATGTTATAAGGGATGGAATTACAAATCTTGTTGATATACTTTTTGACGCTACGAATCATTATATAATTCCAAATGATCAGAGAAGGGAACAATATTCTACTAAGTCTTTCATGAGGCAACGCCCACCATCATTCAATGTGTCTTTTAATCCACTTGATTCTAAATAATGGATCAGTACCATTAAAAATTTATTTTCCATAATTTGTAGTTTGGAAGATGAAAAAATTCATTTTGGAGGTTTATCGTTTAAAAGGTGAAGCAAACCAGTGGTGTAATATAATTAAGAATACAAGGCCAAGAGATGAAATTCAATCCATATAATGGGATGAGTTCAAGAAATTGTTTTTCAATATTTAATTCCCCCATATTATTAGATGAAGGATGGAAAATGAGTCCCTTGAGGTTAAACAAATGGATGATGTATCTGTTGGGACATAAGAGGAAAATTTTACAAGTCATGCAAGGTATGCTGCTGATTTTATCATCCAACCTGAAAGTGAAGTTGATTGATTATTTAGTTGTTTAAAATCATATCTTCAAAGTGAATTCTCTATAATAGAATTTAGTATCTATGAAGATATTCCACATTGTGCTATCAGGTTATAACATGAATTTGGTGTTATATATCAATCTCTTTGTTTTGACAAGAAATCCAAAATGAAGTTCAATGGAAAATCTAAATACATGGTGAAAAAAATACAATTGTTTCTTTTTGCTCAAAGTGTGGAAAGAATCATGGTAGATATTTTCTTAAAGGGATTAGAAAATGTTTCAAGTTTGGAAAAGAAGATCATCGAGTAGTTGAGTGGCAATGTAACATAAAAAACGTTTCCAATGATGTAAATAGAGATAAGACTAGAGAAAATACACAACCAACAATTTAATGATACAAGTGCAAGGAGATGGGGAATTATACCAACTAATTCTCTAATATAAGGCTTAATGATGATCATTGTCAGAAACCTCTTAAGGAAAAAGACAAAGTAATGCCTCATGTAATCACTATTGGTGACATTGAGTATAAAAATGACATAGTGGATTGATTATGTGTTTATATAATGGGATTCAGAAATTGTGTTGTTGAATCCCTTTTTAGTATTACAGAATGTTGGAATATCTATGTATTGGTCTATCGTAATTTTCATCAAGTATATAGTACCGATAACCAGGAAAAGTAATTGATTTTTTGGAAAGCTCATGATATGCGCATAATAAAAGGATAAATTAATAATAAGATGTTTGATAGTATTAATGAGAAAATGACTAATAAAAAGACAAAGTTATATCATTGTTTGATTATATAAATTTTTTTGTATTTTTTTTTGTGGAAAGAGTTAATTTTGGTTGAATGCCTTTATTCACTAATGTTCTATTGTAATTCATGTTATTATCATGTTTCAAGAGAATAGATGATTATGTTGTTCACATGTTTGGAATGTGACAACCATGAACTTCTAAATGTGTTATGGGTGATAAATGTTATATCTATTTATGTCACTTATTTCTAATTTATTGTATTTTTTTTTTGAATGGATTGTAATATTATCCCTTTATGGATAGTATAAGTTATATTTTGTTTGTTTTTTGTTAGATTAATATATTATATCTCTATAAGTGGACTTATGCATATTTTATTACCAATGATATCCTTTTTTAGAGACACATATAATGACTTATCATTCCATTTCATGATCTACTAACTCTTTAAGAATGAAAAATTCAACTTCATTTCCTTAAATAATAGATGATGTATAAATTGTTCAGGGCACAGAAAATAGCGAGATTGTACTAAAATACAGTATGTATTTATTCTTTTGAAAAAATTCATCAAAATTAGGAAAATGATATTGAAACAAAAAATGATATCCTATTACCTTCTAATTTGATGAGTCAGATAATCCCTTAAATCTTCATAGTTTTAAGGATTTCTGGTAGTTAACTTTTTGAAAACCTTATTCTCTATCATTATCCATCAAAACATGATGGTTTTATTTCTCTTCTATATCCATGTTTTAACTTCCCACCTATGTTATCATACGTGGAAACCTGGTTATGAGTTACATTGGGTAACCATCGTGTTATTTACATTCCTTTTTAAAATGAAGTTTTATAATCTCTCATTACGATGTTGGTTTCCATGAAAGAAACATTCAAGTGGAGAAATATTTATAACCACGACTAATTTTGAAAGAGAAATTAATTTTAAGGGGGATAGATTAAAAAAACCACAAGATTTTATTTGATAGATTATTTTTTAATTTCTTTGATGTCTTTTGTTTTACTCTTCACCATGATTAGCATGTTCTGTCCGCAACGTCGTATTAGCTTGTAGTATATGAAACACTTTTATTGTCTTGTGTTACACATATTTTCATGTTATTTTGATAGAATTCTTTTCATGCAACACTGAGTATAGATTTTTTTTCAATTTATAAAAGAACTATGTTTTATTTGTTTTATACACAACACCAAATGAATCATTGAAAATATTCAACACTAACATGCCTTGTGTTACACATAGGAGCGACCATCCTCGATAGATTTTATTTTATGCTATTCCAAGCTTCACTAAAAAATGATATATTATTAAAATATTATTATTTAATGAGATATAAACTAGCTGTGATGAATATATATTAGAACATATTTTATTTTATATAACATTAACATTCATCTTATGTATTTACTAAACCATTATATAAGAAAAAATTCATTTTTCCATATAAATGCAGTATTTAAAAAAAAGTCATGCCGACTTTTGATGGTTAACTAATTTTAAATCTAGTTTTTAAAACTTTTAAATATTCTATTTGATAAATAATCTATAATTTTAAATGGGACCTTAAAACATAACATGGTTTACATTTTCGTATTCTTTGGTTAAATTTCTGTTATTAATGAATAGCGAAAATAATGATTTTTATATTTTATTGAAATTGAACATTAAAATTATTTTTGGGATTAGTTTTGAAATTTTACTTAATTAATTAATATATAGTTATTGTTTTTGAAAAATATTTTAAACACGAATTCATTTTCAAAAAATATTTTATTTAAAAAGGTATTTTTTCCAAAACCTGTTAGTCTTGAAATTTTAATGGTTTTATTTTATATTTAATTTCGAAACATTTATGTATTGAAATTGGAAAAATGGATGTCAAATTTTGATTTTGGTGGTCCAAGATTAGAAAGTAGGTCCCTTTTAATTTTGACCAATATGAATAGTAACCATATTAAATTTTATTACCCCAGTAAAGGGTACATTTGGTAATTTAGGTTAAAAATAAAATTATAATGCCTATAAAATGACCAAAACAAGTGAAAAAATTTTATATGATGAATGAAATTGGACCCTTAACACACAAGGATTGAAATTATGTCATTCAATTGACAATTTTCCTGGAAAATGACCTCAATAATATTTAAATCAATGAAAGACACAAACTGTCATTTTCATTGTCTTTAATATCAATTATGTATCCTCATTTGGACAAATGGGTTGTATCAATAAAATTAAAATTATATTTAAATCTTAATTAACATATTTCTTTGATATAAATTTATTTTTGTTGTTTTGAGGATATTTGAGAGATATTATGGAATTTATAATATTTTATTTAATGAAAATTCAAATAAGTCACATTCATGTTTTAGACAATATATAATGTTTAAAATAAGAGTATATAGAATCTAAATTCAACTAAAAAACACATTTAAAAAATAAAATGATTATCTTTATCTTGATAATTTATTTTTAATTTTTGGGATTGAAATAATTATATTAACATTATATGTATATATGGTGCAAAAATTATTTAATAGATGAAAATTAATTAAACAAATTATTATTAAAATTAGAAAAACCATTAAAGGGACAAAAGAATTTACCAAATTTTATTGGTCGAGTATATATCAACTATAGTAATCAAATGTTCAAGTTAGGGACTATTTTAAGCCATACATAATAAGTTTACAGAGTTATATAAATTTATTTGAAGTAAGGTTATCATTTTTACATTCACAATTAAAATGTATAAAATTTTTAACATAGTATTTTCATGAATATAAATTCGACTGCATATATTATTCTGAAATATAAATAATTTATCTTCATAAATGTATTTTATTTTTAATTTTCCCTCATCCAATAAGTATATTAAATAATTACACAATATTCTTGTAATAATTGTTTTATTAATGGAAATATCAAATAAATGTTATTAATAATGTTAATATTTTTGAGATTTAAAAAATTTCCCCTCACCTCAATTATAAAATGGAACCCCCACCTTTATTTCTCTACAATTAATTAATCCATAAAGTTCGTACATCCCCTACCCATTTCTCTTCTTAACTTCCCTAGTTAAAATGTAGAGTTTTTGGTATTCTCCAAAAACCAACACTAGTTCCATTAAGAGGAGATATAAAGATGGACCATCAAACAATAGGTAATATGCTCTACCATTTATTTCATATTTGTTTCTAATTCTACTTCTACATCATGAGTTGCTTTATTATAGAATGATAACTTCAATAAAAATTATATACTAAGATGTCATTATAATTATAAAACAACCATATTAAACATTCTATACATCCTATAAAAGACTAAATCACCATGTGTGTGTGCGTACAACTTAATGTCTCAATGTGGTGGAGTAATATGTTTTTCACAACCACCTTACTTAGATGGGTATAAAAGTGGATGTAATAACAATATATGATTATTATAAAATTATATTGATTCTTAAATAGAGTAAACCATGAAAACAATACCATTCAATAATCATGATATTGATATCAACACTTATGCATAGGTAAGACATACCGTCTCCATGATGTGATGTGATTCTTTCTACATGATAACCACTCAAGAATGGATATATAAATGTAAAAAATTAATAAATAAAATATCTATTATGTTAATATTAATTATTAATGATATAAATATGACCTATGAAAGAGAAATTGAACTTATTTGACAAAACATGCATATGATCATAATGCAGTTAAAACCCAAATAATGAGTAACAATGAATTGTTGCAAACAAAAGAAGGGGAATATGACCATATATGATGACCATGATTATAGAATAATTTAATAACATTATCTAAATCATTATATAGGATTTCCAAACACATTAGAAGAATATCATACATGTGGTAAAGGATTATTTTGTCTCACTTTTATTTTTTCGGGACATATTCCTTACACACCATATTTAAAAAGCATCATCTTAGATAATAAAATAATTTTGATAAAACACATGAACATAATTTTTGAGGAAATGATCCTATCTTTTTCAAAAAAAATTGTATTCCCAAAATTCCATTCAATTTAAAAATAATAGAATTTAGTTGAAAATAAAAATGATTTCATGTAGAGGAAGCCTCTTGAAAATAAGGTGTTAAGAAGACGTAAAAATCCATTCATTCCTAATAAGTTAAAAAAGAATTATTCTTATACTCTTACAGGAAAAGTCAAAAAGTACTTCTTATGGTAAATGAAAAAATGAATTATTTTATACAATTCAGTAAAATTCAAAAAATGGGTAAAAATTATGTTAAACATTGATATAAGAATAGTAAACATTTTATAAAAATATTTTTTGAAAATATGGACATGGATAATAATTATACCCGCAGTAAATACTTATGTATAAAAAATATCAGATAAAAATGAGATTGAAAAATTTTCTCGTACCAATTTATAATCAGTTGAATCACATGAATCATAAAATAATGAAATTTTCATGTATATTTAAATATCATAACCTTTATAATAAGAATAATAAAAATATTCATGGGAAATATAAACAACACAAACGAATTTGTTGCTGTATATGGCATATGCCCCACATAAATAATGGTGAGACAAGATAACCCCTTATCATAGGTCTGATATGCTTCTAATGTGTTTGAACTTCCTGAATAATGATTTAGATAATATTATTAACTTATTCTAGAATAACAGTCATGATATACGGTCTTATTCACATTTGTTTTTTTAACAACACATGGTTACTCATTATTCAGGTTTCAACTACTTATGATTGTATGCATGTTCTGACGAATAAGTTATAGTTCTCATTCTTAGTTCTTATTTATATAATTATAAAATGGTTATAAATAACATATTTGTTAATGCTGTTTATTTATATAATCATGCACTATGCCAAAATTTATAATTAGCAGTGGTTTATACTACCGCGAAATCATTCTACGATGGTTTTGGAAAACAGCAGCTAAATCGTGCATTGAGAAAAAAGGAGAGGCGGTTTTTTAGTTGTTGTTTAAACCCCCGCAAAATCATTTTAATTTTTTTTATAATTTTTTAATTTTTATAATTTTTTAATTCGTGGTGGGTTTTTAGCAGTGGTTTAAAACATCGCCAAATAATTTTTTTTATTTTTTTTATAATTATTTATTTTTTTATATTAGTAATTTATTTATTTATTTATTTATTTATTCAATTATTTTAAATTATTTATTTATATTAGTAATAAATTTATTTATTTATTTAATTTATTTACTTAATTTCTTGATTTATTTATTTTTTTCTTTATTAATTAATTTAATTATTTATTTATTTTCCAAATTTATTTTTCTAATTTTTTTATGTATATATTTATTTATTATTACCACGCCCATGCCCATCCATCTTCATGCATAAGTCTATATCCATGCACATGCCCATGAACATGCCCATGCAATATATATAAATTCTACTTTAGGTGAGATTTAAACTCCTTACCTCTTGCTAATTATCCAAAGCATTTACCACTCCATCAGCCTCTTCATGTGGTAAATTAATCGAATTTAATATACTTACACACACACACACAATCACACACACACACATATATTAATTGGAAAAACAAGTAATACAAAACAAAAATATACAAACTAAATAATTATTAATCAATAATTATTAATCAATAAAAAATAATTACTAATTAATCATATATATTATATATTAAATATTATATAACATATAATATATTACATATAATATATAATACATAATACATTATATCTAATAACTAATATATATTAAATAATAAATAATAAATAATGTATTATATATAATATATTTTATATTTTATATTTCATATTATGTATAATATAATAGATAATACATAATACATAATATATAATCGATAATATAAAATAGATAATAGATAATAGATAATATATAATATATAATATATAACATAAAATATATATAAGTAATGTATAAATAATAAATAATTTAAAAAATAATTTAATAAATAATAATTAAATAAAAATAAATAATAAATAAAACAAGATAAATAAAAAAATAAATAAAAAAAAATAAAAAAATAAAAAATAAAAATAGAAAATAATAAATAATAATTAATTATTAATTATTATTAATAAATAAATGATTATTAAGAATTAAGAATTAAAAATAAAAAATTTATATTTAAAAACATATAAATAATTTATAAATATTTATTATATTATTAATAACTAATAAACATTATATAATGAATAAATAAATAAATAAATAAATAATGAATAATCAAATAATAATAAATTAATATTTATTAAATTATAAATAAGTTAATAAATAATAAATAAGAGAGAATAAATGAAAAATAATAAATAAATAAATAAGTACACAAATAAACAGATAGATAAATAATAATTAATTAAAAAATAATAATTAGTAATAACTAATAATTAATAATTGACAATTATAAAATGAATAACTATTAATTAATAATTAATATTTTAATATTGATAATTAATATGCAATATTCATTATTTTGTATTTAATAAATAATTAATATTTAATTAATATTTAATGAATAAATAATAAACAAAAAATCAATAATATATAAATAAATATATAATTAAATAGAATAATAAATAATAATTAACTAATAATTAATAATTAATAATAACTAATAATAAATAATTAAAAATTATAAAATTATTTATTCTTAATTAATAATTAATATTTTAATTTTAATATTTAATGTGTAATATTCAATATTTAATATTTAATAAATGATAAATATATAAAAAATTAATAATAAATAAATATTCAATAATTAATAAAAAATTAAAAATTAATAAACTAATAATAAATTAATATTTAGTAAATTAAAAATAAATAATAAATAATAAAGAATAAATAACAAATAATATAGAATAAAAAAATAAAAAATAAATTACGCAAAATAAATAATAAATAATAAATAATAAATAATAAATAATAAATAAATAAATACATTACTAAAAAATTGATAAATAAATAATAAATAATTTATAATTTATAATTAATAATAACTAAAAACTAATAATTAATATTTTATAATTTTTCAATAATAATTAATCAATTAATAATTAATAATTAATTAATGAATAATGAATCAAAAATAATAAATAATAAATAAATAAACAAAAAAATGAATAAAAATGATTAATGAATAATTAATTAATTTATTAATTAATAATAAATTAATAATTAATCTTTTAATAATAACAAAATAATAAATAAATGTCTAAATACATAATAATAAACATATTTTTTTTATTTTTTTTAAAAAAACTCTTACATTTTGTGGCGGTTTTCAAAAAACCGATGTTAAAAAATATTAATTTTTTTATAAGATATTTAAAAAAAATAAAATATTTTTTGTAAAAAAATTAGCAGCAGTTTTTTCACGGTGGTTTTTAAAACTACCATGAAAAAACAGACGTTGAAACACTATTTTGTCATAGTGATGCTTGAGTTGTTTTCATGTAGAAAGAATCACATCACATCATAGAAATAGTAGGTTATAAGTACGCACGAGTGACGATATCATTACCATAATTTTTGAATGGTATTGATATGCATGGTGTAATATATTTCAAAATAATTATTTTTATAATAATAATATATAGTTATTACATCCATTCTTATACCTATGCATGTAAGGTGGTGGTGAATAACAGATCACACCACAACATGGAGAGGGTAAGCCATACATACACACGTGTGGTCATTTCGTATTTCTTAGGAAGGATAACATATTGAATTTGGATGTTTTTAATTATAATAACATCTCATTATATAAATAATATAAGAGTTATTATTATATAATGGAACAACTCATGTCGTAGAAGTATAAGTAGAATGAAATATGAAAGAATTGGTAGAGGAGATTACCTCTTATTTGATGTGCTCTCGTTAGTTCTCCTCTTAATGGAACTAGAGTTGTTCTTTTGAAAATACCAAAACCTATAAAAAGAAACTAGGGATGTTTAGAAGAGAAATGGGTTGGGTATGGGAAATCATTAAGGCTTAATTATTAGTGGATAATTAAGGGATGATGAGCCCTTTTATAAATGAGGTGATTGGCACTTTTGGAAGCCTCAAAAAAATTAATTTATAATAAAATCATACCCCACTAAAAAACACAAAAATTTCTTAATTTGGAATATAATATCATATAGGTTTGTAATATCATTAGCCAATAAATTTTAGATAAGTTTATATGTTAATTGAATCCTTAGCTTTTCAATTTAACACTTGGTTAATCTATTTAATTTGTACAAGGTTAACAAATATTTAAACATTAAAAGGGTAATATATTTACTTATTTGAGGTCAATAAGATCCTAAATAAATCATTTAGAACTTATTGAATCATATCATAATTATTATATATTTTTAAAAATGATTTTTGATTTTTAATTTTTTTGATAAAACACTATTTTGATAAACAATCAATAGTGTCAATTTTTACACTAATCAATTTATTGAATTTTAAAAATATAAAGAGAACAAGTTAACGTCTAACCACCTATTTTATTATATTATAATGAGGTCAAGGTTATCTATGAATTTCATTGTAAAAATTAATTATTCAAAATTATATTTATTTTAATATTGTTAATAACATTTATTGGTTATATTCAATAATAAAATAATTACTACAATGATTTTGTGTAATTCTATAATATACATATCTAATGAGTAAAAATTAAAAATAAAATACTATAATTTGGATAAATTTTTTATCTCTTATTAGGATATATTTTGTATAATTTATCTATTACAAAATAAAAAATAAAAAATGTTATACTTATTAATGTATGGATGTGTCAACTTTAACATTACTTTAAATAAAATAATATAAAGATTAAAATCTATTCTATAAAGAAACAATGGGTAACTAGCTTTTCCTTAGGATGGTTACTGTTGATATATAATCAAAAAATAAGATTTTTTCATGTTTTTGGACCTTTTTATGCCTATTATGATTCTAATAAGAAATGTTTTATTGATTTTTCATCAATTAATTGATTTTTTACATCATTAATGAATAAGATATAAGGTAATTATTTATTTTTTAAAAATTAAAAATAAATTCCCATGATGTAGGTAATTATATTATCTTTCAATGGAATTTTTATTTTCGAATATATCACAGGGTTATCTCAATATTAAAATTATCATACTTATAAGAAATTGGAGTTCTACATTTTTACACTTTTATTGGTTTTATTAATATTTATGTCATTATCATTGTCGAGTGGACATTAACAAACTATGGTTCAAGAATAAGATGTTAAGGAATAATTTTATTCATAAAATAGTATTTTGGAAGGTGTTGGGGTAATTATATTATCTTTATCATATTTTTTGTTACATTAAGTTTTCTAATTTACCTTTAAATATGGTAAATAAAAATTATCACTATTACTATTCATAATATCAAAAAACAAATCTATTAATATATTTTGGACCCACTAAATCCAAATATATATTTCTTTATTAAAAATTCAAGACACATAATTTTCATTAATTAATTTAAATTTAAATTTCATTATAAAACCCAAAAAATGAGATTTTAAGAAGTTAAAATAATAATTATTCTGACTTGTGTTTAAGCCCAATTTTAATGTGAAATTGTATCCAATGATTATAATTTGATTAAAAAATAAAATGTAAATCTAATTACTCTTTAAAACAGGTGAAAATTTTAATCTAACTATATAAATAAATTATATGAAAATGCATTTTTGAATTAAAATGTTGTATTTCATTCATATTAATAAAAATATGTGTTTCATCTGAAAAAAACCAAAATTTCATAAAATAGAATAATTATGCCCCGATTCCAAATAATAAATTTATTTTGTCCAATATAATATATTAAATTATTAAAAAATATATTTAAATTGGGTGTTCTATCAAAAGGCAAAAAACTGCATTATTTTTAAAAATACTTGTTTTATCTGAGAAATTAAATTCTTCTTATATCATATCGTATAAAATACTTATGATGAAATATAATGTTATATAAAATTAAAAATTTGGTTAATACTATTAACAATTTCTAGTTTATATATAATTAAATTTAATTTTTTTAATAATATATCGTTGTTTAGTGACACTTGGTATTATATATAACGCAAGAAATCGAGGCAGGTTGCTCTTATACGTAATGCAAGACATGTCAGTGTAGAGTGTGGTATAATATTTCTTTGGTGTTATGTATAATATAATTATAACAGAGTACATTTATAAATTGAAAAAAAATCTATACTCGGTGTTTCATGAAATGAAATCTATCACAAGAACATGAGATTGTGTGTCACACAAGCAATGTATAGTGTTGTGTATACTAAACGCTAATAAAATGTTGTATATAACACAATATAATATTAATGAATCGTACAACACAATAAATCGGTTAAATTACATATAAACTATATCATAAAATCTCAGGTTGTTACATTATACCCCCCTTAAAATTAATTTCTCCCTCAAATTTTTTCGGGGTTATTAGTACTTGAATATTTCATTCATTAAAAAAGACATCGTATAAAAGAATACTAAAACATCATTTTAAAAAGAAAATTTATTTAGATAACAGTTACCCAAAGAAAATCATCACATGGTTTTCACATAAGAGAACATAGGTGGGAAGTGAAAACAAGGATATGGAAGAAAAATCTAACAATCGGGTTCAGATGGATAGTGATAGGGAATTAGGGTTGGAGAAAGAAAACAATCAGAAACCCATAAATATATGATGAATTTAGGGTCATCTGATTCCACTAATAGTAAGGTTCTATGATAAATTTCTTGGTTTCATGAACCTTTTTTAAATATTTGTTGAATGTTTCTTGAAATGAAATACTTACTTGATTTCAGTACAATATCACCATTGGTATTTCCATAAAAAATTTCAACATCATATCTAATTTAAAGAAATGAAGTTGATTTTTTAAAAGGATGGTGTGTAAAACTCTTTCATTAAATATAATCAAACTAAAGGGACAATAGAGGGGAAATATGAAAACAAAGAAAAATCCAAAACAAAAACTATTTGTTTATCTTTTTCACCAGTCTCTTGTTTAGACTCATTTCTTCCTCTCAAAGTGAATTCAGCTCTACTCTTCCACGACCTCGTCCCCGACCCCTCGATCACCCCCTCATGAACCCCCATGAATGAGAGAGGTTTAAACATTTAATAAAGTGTCTCAACATCAATTCTTTCTGAGTTAGAGAAATTATCTTGCATTTCATTGCATTTTTCAGAAGATTCTTTTTTTTCACTGGTGTCATCATTCCTTCTACCTCCATTTCATTAGCCCGATCCAAAGACACATTATTTTGTTTCTCATAATGAGTGCTAAAAATTGAGTCATGCATATCCCTGGTATCTTTGATATTCATATTACAGGAAGAATCAATATTACCTACAATGTACAGCCCAACCACCACTGGGGTAACAATCAGATACATTGTATTCCTATGGGAGACAAGCTGTACTCCTTCATCATCCACAACTTGTTGATATTTGAGGTGACCATCATTTTCTGAAGTTACTATTCCACCTTAAGATAGAATTCTTCTTCTCTAATTTTCTATTCATATGAGTCATCATATTTAGGAGTCAAATAAGATTTTTGTGAAGCCTCACATTTTCCTTTTATAGAAGAATCAACATAGCGAACATATTCCCCATCCGCACAAATTTGAGTGAAAGAATACTTCTTATTTTCAGTGGTTAAGGCATAGACATAATTTTTGTTACTTGGGTGACCACCATTCCCATCTTCCATCTTATTATTTTTCTCCTCATTAGCAGTACCTTGTGCCACTTTCTTCTTCTCAACAAAGTCAAAAATAATGCCTAGACCATCAATACTCTTACAAAGATATTTTTCATATTCAGGATGCAACTAATGAATATAAATTTTCTATGTAGATGCATAATTTCTATTCTTGAGAAAATTACTCACAATATGACCACGCAAAGCACAGAAGGTGAAAACCATGGAGCACCGACCAGAAGATGAGTCATGACCAATAAAATTGAATTCATTGCAGAATATAGGTATTTTTTCATAAAAAATCTTCAACTCTCTAATATCATCATATTTTGTGATAATTACCTTTTAAACAAGATTCGATCACATCTCAACCTCAACTAAGAACCTAGAAAAGTTACCAAATCAATCTACCTTCATTTCCTTGTTTATTTTAATAGGAATGATAATGGAAAAAGAAACATCATTCAATATTTTGGGATTCCAAAGTATCCAATTTAATCCATTAACTCTTACCCAAATTGAGTAGTAGTGGTACCAACCTCCAATGGATTTAATTTCATATCACATTCACTAATGTGATTTATCCCAGGTTTGAGCATGGTGAAACCAAAACCCCAAGCTCATATTTTCAAAACTTATTCATGGAAAAGCATATAGAAGTATCCCCGACCAAGCGACACACACCTCCTTGATCAGAAACATCAAATCAAAGAAATATTTTCGTTTAGATCATAAATTTCCAGAGGGGGAGAAGCATTAGAAATAAAAAGATTAGTAATAATTAAAAACTCACCCATTTTGATCTATTCTGGAACCACATCAGGATCCGCTATGATGTGATCTAGGATTCCTTTTCTTTAAATGGACGAATCAAGCCCACTATTGAGACTCTCTAAGGATCGGTTAGTAGATATGCCCATCGTAGAAGAACCACTTCTCTCTTGGTTCACTTAACTACCCACATCTGGAACCACCAACCTTGTGTCTCCCTTACCAGAAGCCACCATTGTAGCCTCCCCAATAATACTGCCCACACCAACTGTAGTAGTGAAATCGATCACACAAACCACACCAGATTCCTTTACTTCTCCACATGGATCTGGTACCCTCACAACATATGTGTTCCCATCTAAATCATCAATCTTCATCAACATTCCAACACCACTTGCATTGTTCATCGCGATCCATGTGCCACCTGCACTAGCCACCACCACTATAGTTGTGTTGCTAACACCTCCCAATACAGGATTCACATATGAAAGAAGCATCACACCAACCAAATCGGACCTCAAAACTCTACACGCATAAGGCTCACTTGAATTTTCAATGTTCTTTCTGAACTCTACGGACGTGTCCACAATGATTGCACCATTCACGCCATCCGCAAACATCCTTACAGCTAAATAAATCTTCACTACCATCACTGATATCAATTCCAGAATGCTCACCTTGGAAATATCATTGCGATAAAAATCCAACCCACCTTGTGGGAATAAGGAATCAACTGATTTCTCCTACAATGTAAAACAATAATCCCTAAAACCTAGACAGAGAGTCCTTCCCACACCACCCTTCATGTTCCACCTCAATGAAGCTAAACTTTTCATTTTTGATGTGTTATCCGATCATGTGATAGAATGATAGGTCATTCCTTATATATCAAGAAAAAAATTCATAGTAAATAAAATATGCATAAGTCCATATATGGTGAGATAATAATTAATTAAAACAAACATCATCTGATTCTTAACTTATACTTTGGAAAAACTTTATAAATGTAAATTCATTCTAAAATACTAAAATCCAAAAAAAATAGAAAAATATTCACAAACTGATATTAAAAATTATCCCCCATATATCACAGGGTATCTCTAGTTGGTCACATTCTAAAAATTTGAAAAACATAATCATGTATCCTCTTGAGTCATGGTGACAACCATAACAATCATATATCCTTATTAAAAATATGCATGTTTTTCTATTCCATATATTGTTGAATATATTCCATAAGTACCAAAAATGTGTATACTTGATCCATGATATCATAACCCACATTCAAATAACTCCACATTTAGCACCCCAAAAATTAGCATCATCCAATATACTTATTCAAATCCAATATATCTTTATCCAAACATCATTATCTTAATATATGAGACATATTAAGGGTTATCCTTCTCTTAATCATGTGTTCTAAAAATATATCAACATACACCTAAATCACTTTTTTGGATCCTTTGAACAATTAAACATATCCTTTCTAATCCTTAATGATAAACTTATACTAAAAACAATTGTATTTTTCATTATTCCAATAAAATGATCTTTTATTTTCAAAACATATACACCTCAATTGTGAAACTTTATTCTTAAACAATTACTCATGATCCATAACCTTCATCTTTCCTAAACGATTAATCATGTCTTAAGTTTTCTCAACCTTAAGATTCGTAGGATTAATGTAATCATTATTAGAAGAACATCACATACCATTCACATGAATTTTAAAATCTCTTTATCCTTAATAGTATGACCAATACTCATACCATCATCCTGATTATCTTCATGATATTTCCACATAGAAAATTAATATTCATATTTCCTTTAAATTTCAAATTTGACACATTAAATTTTTAAATATGTTTTAAATAGTGTTATATATTAACTAAGATTAGAAATCAAAGTATGAGAAATACATATCAGAGATTAGAAACACATTAGTAAGGTAACTTAATTATAATATTTCAATCTATGATATATTCATACTAACCCTAGTTTAGGAATGATCATCACAAAAAACCTAGGATTTTAACCTATACTTCGACATATCCTTTGGACATACCTAAAATAACCCTTAGAAATATCACTAGGGATCTAACTGCTGTTTTCACATAATAATTTCCATAGGATGACTAAATTATGTCTCTGAAACTAAATGTAGCAACCAAATCTTGATGTACATGAAAATTACACTTATTTTGTGGAATAAATAATACATTACACTAATATATGATTAAAGGCCACATTAGTTTACTGTCTTGGGAATCTTGGAATAAAATCTTCTAACTTGGTTAAATATCATCAACAGCTCCCATAATGATCCTCACCTTTAGTTTTTCTACCTAAAACATTTATTTATTGTTGGATTTGGTGGCCAAGAACCAAATAAATTGTACATTATTCATTAATAAATACCTTATCACATCTTGATTTTTCTTCTGCTTGACAATGCATGATATAATATTTTAAGGACAATTGTTGCATTAAAGGGTCATAGAGGATACCTGCTATGATGAGTACCTAGAAGTTCCATAACACTATTCTTGAATATATGTTCTATGAGTGGATGTTGTTATTTGTGGGACACAATTAATATAGGCCATTAGGGGTGAGGACTCAAAAAAAATTTAGGCACCTTCTTATAGTGTGCACCGTTGGTAAAATCCAGGAGGATATTTTAAGAACGAGTCCCACTAGTAAAAAATATACATTTAATAGTGTCATTAGATGACCTTATCTGCAGACATTTGTATTAGTCCTTAGAATATAGGATTATTATTAATGAGTATTACAACTCTTGCACTTAGATATATTGATAAAAATTGTGATGACACACTGTTCGCAGTGAGGTAGAATACATTGGGTGCATCATGAGTGATACTACATTAATAGATAATGCGAGAATGTATTTGTCCCTTCTGTTCAATAACAGAAGTAGATATCTCAGGCCCTTTGATGAAATTATTATATCCTAAATAAATCCATGGCCATGGTAAGGTATGTGTGAGTTCAATTCAAGGATGTCGAGGAAAGAATAATTGAGCAAATGGGTTGATGGCACAAGCATGCAACCTGCTTGAATAGAGATATTGAGACAATGGGATTAAATTACATCATAAGCATTCTTATGAGGTGACACATCAATGAAACATCAAATTATTTCTCTTAGGTGCCTTGATCCATTTCTAGACAATAATCTTGGACATTAGTCAAGCCCGCATAATGCTAATGAGAAAGAGGACAAGAGGGCCACACACTAAGTGTATCCAAGTATCTTAAGTAGAATAAATATTATTCCCTTATGTGGTTTAATAATTATTCAAGGAAGCATAAATTATTTTAATGTTTGAGGAAGAATAAAATGAAAAAAACAAGATATACACACCGTGTACATTGAATTTACATGCCCTGTACTTTTCATTTTGGAAAAGAAATAAAAAACAAGTACATGCTGTGTATTAATGATTACACGACGTGTAGTTTTTCCAGTTTGGATTTTGATGAATAATATTGTTTTATTAAATAGAATTTATTATAATCAGTGTGGCTGCATGTCACGGAATTAATGATTCGACATGGGTGTTTTCAATAAGAGTTAATGAAATAAATAAAAATTTTAAAGATTTTATTTATTGTCATAAGTCTATAATCTCTATCCTAATTATAAATATCATCACAACCCCAACACTTTTCCATGAATTCTTTTGCAAAACAATTCTGGAATTTTCTCTCAAGGCCAAGAGAACTACTTCCTCCAAGAATGCCCTTAAGACTGAGAGAAATCCCCTTCCATCAGATCAAAGAAATCTAAGAAGGAAAATTCAAGAGAAGGCTTCTCCACGCTAGCACCTGGATATTCATTTGGTGATGTCCCGAGATACATGGTGCATGAGTGGATCACTACTAGAGGAAGTCGACACTTGTCTTCTGTGATAAAACAAAAAATCTCATCAAAACGTGACTGGAAAACATCAACTAATAAACAATTTCTTCAAAATAATTCATGTAAATTAATTAAATTATTTATAAATTACATATGATGATACTTTTGATGGTTTCTGGACACTTTCCTTTCTTTTAAATATTCATAATATTTTGTTGATATGATGTTTTACTATCATGACCGAACTCTGATCGAATTTTGTTTAACACTAATATTATAGTTGGGAAAACCCACCAATATGATTCCTCTGCACCTGGAACCTACATGTGGTATCAGAGGGGTCATATCGTTGATTATAATTATTTAGTTTTTTGTTTGTTATTTACACATTTAATAATTTAGTTGTCTCAATTCAATTCAATCAATCTTTAAATATGAATCTCGAGATCTATTCATCCTCTCTCGTTTCTCATTAACCTTACAGAAACGATTTTTTTTAACTTTGATTAAAATAAAATATATGAACTGAATAGTAGGTGCCAAATATATTTGGCCGAACAACACAGGAATACACAACTTGTATTCGGAAGTACACGTCATGTTGTATATGTTCAGTGAATCAGAATGGTACACCAAATCAAGCCATGTATAGGAGTATACCTAAGCCATAAATGACATAGTGTGTTGACCAGGAACAGGTGGCACTCAGTTTCTAGATTACACGCCAGTGGCCCATTGAACACGGGATGTTGTCCCTTCGGGTAAGGGATGGACTGTGTACCCCGTACATGGCTTTCTCGGATAGAAACTGAGTAACATGGATACTTTACGGCATGAGTCCCACTAAACACGATGTGTAATCTGAAAATTTCTGAAGTACATCTACACGCCATGTCCCCAGGCATGTACTTCGGATGGACAGTGAGAAAAAGTACATGCTGTGTAGTCAGAACTACATGCCGTGTACTCATCCAAATTACGCAGATTTATTAAAATTTATTATTATATTATACAAACCCTTGAGAAATGTACCATTGTATAGGCGTAGAGCTGGGGCACAACACGTGATAGGTGTTATATATATATGTGTGTTTAATTTAACATCTGTGTAATGAACTGGAATTCACCTGGTTTCCTCTATGGGACTAGTTACTTATAAAGATAATTCTACATGACAATATCTGTTTAAAATTATGATGGATGTGAATCTCAATGAAATTCAGAAAAGGTTTTAAGATAAAATGATTAATTAATTAATGATAATTAATTGATTCGAGTGTGATTAATCAAAAGCAATAATGATTAAAGAATTGAATGATAGCTTTATTAATGTATAAATATAGTTACATGTATGGATGATCATGAGCTAGACCAAGACCTTTGTATGTGAATGATTTCTTTTAATTTATATATTTAAATGAAATTTTTTTTCCTGTGAGCGTTCTCCTCATTAATATGTAGGGAATCCGCTTCCAAGGATTCTATTTTGTAAAAACCTCTATTACCCCTCACCTGCGTGTGAGATAAATGCATATATAATGGATGGAGCGCCCAAGCTAGTGGAGGTGCCTCAAGTCAGGAGGCAAGGTGAAACCAATCCAAGGAGATACAAAGGTGGAGAGGTGGAATGTTGTAAACACGAACCCGAAAGGTTAAAGATGTTTCAACCATGGGTATTGGGTTAGTTTATCAAGCACTAGATAAACTAACCAATAGCACAAGCTCATGATTGTACTATTTTTTCTATTATATGGTTTATTTATTGTGGGTGTGTTGTCACAGTCACACAATTAATTAATTAAACAACCATGAAAGATGTAACTAAAATAAGACCGGATTATGTGTAAATATTATCTTAGTCATGGTTACTCACTTAAGTATATCCCACTTAATATTAACAAGCATATTATCAATGATTATAAAATTGAAATTTACATATAAGGATAAAATCTGTCAAAGAAGTATTAAGTCTGTATAGCTTTCCATAATCATGGTTAGAATCGATCCATAGTTCAATGTGCTTGACTAATCCTAGTTGGGGTGTTTTCAATTATCGGGGAATTCTAATTCATGGTTATGGGTGGACTTGACATGGATCACATCAAGGGTTGACTGCCACCATAGGACTTGGTGTGACCATGAGTCAAAGGTTGAAGAAATCCAAAATAAAAGGATTTTAGGATTAGGGAGTCCACTCAGCCGATCAAGGAGCTACGAGTTAATGTAGTTGGAATTTAGAATTCCTACCTAAAACCCTTCATGTTTCTTGACCAACCCTAGTTGGGGTAATGAGAAGAGAAATATTGATCCTTTCCACTATAATATTCATGAAATATAAAATTTTCAAGTCAATGGTGAGGGATATTGGATTTTGATAATATAGTGGGAGACTAATAAGTATCAATTTATTTGTTTTTCTCAGTTTTATAAAGCACTAAAACCCTTGCTCATATAAATTTTTAGAAACAACTAGAAAAATGAATTCAAACATATCATTAAGAACCATACTGAAGAAGGAAAACCTTCTCACCAACACAAATTTCCAAGAGTGGCAGAGGCGTTTACGCGTCATCCTTCACCACGAGAGGAAATTGTAAGTGATGGAAGAGACTATTACAGTTGTGCAGGGGAAAGAGGTCAGTGTTGAGGAAATATATCTCTATGTGAAACCTATGGATGATGACACAAATGTTCAGTGTTTCATGCTATCAACTATGTCTAATGAGCTTTTTAAATAATATGAAAACATGGATGTGTATAGCATGATGTCTCACCTTAAGGATCTCTACAAAGAGAAGGCCAAACAAGAGAGATATGAGATCTCCATTTCTTTTTTTACAACTAATATTGGAGTGTTTGGGAAAGATGGGCCTCATGTAGTCAAGATTATTGAATACATTGAACTTTTTGTCATCTTACGGATTAAATTACCGGATGAGTTAAGTACAGATCTCATTCTATCATCACTGACCAATACCTTCTATAGCTTCTTTTTTAATTACAACATGACATAAAATGAGAAGAGTCTATCATAACTTCTATCCTAAATTCTCCAGGTAGATAAGGACATGGGGTGTGAAAAACCTACAGACTTTATGGTGAATAAGAAATGGAAGGACAAGGAAATTGGGCCAAATACTTATAAACTGTCCAAAGCCCCCTGAGTGTGGTCCCTCAAATAAGGGGAAGATCTAGAGGTAGGGAAATGAATAGGATGATGTATGCTTTTTATATTGTAAGAAAGGTCACTGGAAGAGGAACTGCACTTAGAAGTGTGGGGACGTTAATGGTGCATTCATTATCGAGTGTAGTCTTTCCATTTCTACACATTGTGTATTAGATACAGCTTGTACGTCTCACATATGTACTCAAATGCAAGAACAAAGTAGATTAAGAGAGATTTCCAGAGGAGTGGTGGATCTTCGAGCCGCCGATGATGTGAGGATAGTCGAGTTGGCTATTGGTGATTACCATCTCTCATTGCCAACTGGGATGATTTTGGTTTTACATAACTGTTATTATGTGCCTAGTGTTACCAAGAACATAACTTCTGTATCTTTTTTGGATATTGATGGATTAATTTTCATGTTTGGAAATAAGGGTTGTCTCTTTTATAAGAACAACGCATGTTATGGTACGACACATTTAAATAATTGTTTGTATGTATTAAATTACGGAAACCATGTATGAGCAATCGATAATGAAATAAACTCACACAACTCATACATCACCCTGTTGCGGCATCACCAACTTGGACACGTAAAGAAGAACCGCTTGACAAAGCTCTGCCAAGATGGTTATTTGGACTCTACTAATCTATAACCACTTGATAGATGTCACACTTGTTTAAATGGAAAAATGACCAAGCCACCCTTCAATGGACAAGGTGAAAGGACCACAGAGCTTCTAGAATTGGTGCACATAGATGTGTGTGGACCATTTCCAGAAGAAGATAGAGGTGGATATTCTTACTTCATTAATTTTACTAATCATTTGACCAGATATGGATATTTCTACTTAATTAGGTATAAGTAAGAATCCCTAGAGAAATTTAATGAATTCATGAAGGATGTTGAGAATCAGCTTGGTAAGAAGATAAAGAACCTTCGATTGGATCGAGGTAGAGAATACCTGATCGAAGAGTTCATCAATCTTCTACGGGAGTCTAGGATTCTATCTCAGCTCACTCCTCCTTATACACCATAGTGGAATGGTGTCAGTGAAAGGAGGAACTGCACCTTGTTGGACATGGTGAGGTCTGTGATGAATCATGTATATCTTCCATTATCTTTTTGGGGATACACATTACAAACTGTAGCATACACATTAAACCTAATTCCAACTAAGGTAGAAAATGGAATTCCCTCTTAGTTATGGAATGGAACAAAACCCATTTTTTTAACATACACGTGTATGGGGATGCAAGGCATTTGTTAAGGCCTTCTCAGGCAATAAACTAGCACCTTGGGGAATGAGGTGTACCTTTAAAGGATATCCTAAGGAAACAAAAGGACATTACCTATATAACCCTCAAGACACGAATGTGATTGTTTCCTGACAATCCATACGTCATGAGAGGGAGCACATCCTCAAAAGAGATAGTGGGAGCAGTAATGACTTTGATGATGGTGATGCTCAAGATACACAGGAGTTGGTATAAGACCAAGTTCCATAGGACCCCGTGGAAGAAGTTCTGGAAACAAAAGTACTGCGTAGAAGCTCAACAGAGGTATGGGAACTATAGAGATTTGGTTTCCTAGTCACCTAGGATGGTGAATAATTATTGTTGGACAATGATGAACCTCTCTCCTACAAGGAAGAAGTAAAAATCTTAGAATCTATTGGATGGCTAGAAGCTATGAATTCTAAGATGGATTCCATGTATCAGAACTATGCATGGGTTCTGGTTGATGAGCTAGTTGATGTAAATCATGTTGGATGAAAATGGGTATTCATGAGAAAACATGACATGGAAGGTCATGTTAGCACCTATAAATCATGCCTAGTGTCTAAAAGATTCAGACAATGTCAAGTAATTGACTTTGATGAAACCTTCTCGCACGTTGCCATGTTTAAATCCATATGAATTATACTTTCTGTAGCAACTTACCATGACTACGAGATTTGGAAGATAGATGTTAAAAAAAATTCTTAATGGGAACCTTCATTAAGATGTTTATTTGAAACAAACAGAAGGGTTTGTGATACCAGGTGAAGCCAAAAATATTTCCATGTTGCAGAAATCCATTAATGGATTAATGAAATCATCCAGGTCATTGAACATTCGATATAAGGAATCCATAAAAGAATTTTGTTTCATTAAGAATGAACGTGAGCCATGTGATTATATTTGGTCTAATGGGAATGCGATAATCATCCTAGTAGTATATGTTGACTACATATTTCTATTGGAAATGATGTACCAGTCTTACAGTTAGTTAAGGACTAGTTGAACAAGTCTTTCTCCATGAAGGACTTGGGTGAAGTAGCCTACATTCTTGGGATCAAGATCATTCATGATAGATCCAAGAGGCTACGTGGACTAAGTCAGGGTACATACATTGACCAGATACTAAAGAGATTTACTATGGAACAATCCAAGAGGTTATTTTTTCCAGTGTCACATGGCCTACATATTTCTGAGAAAATGCGTCCTCATACACAAAAAGTGAAAGATAGAATGAGTAAGATCCCATACACTTCAGATATAGGATCCATTATGTATTCCATGTCATGTATCTGGTATGTTGTTTCCTATAAACTAAGCATGGTAGGCGGATATCAAGAAGATCTAGGAGAAAATCATTACACTACTGTTAATACTATTCTTATGTATTTGAGAAGAACTAAGGATATGTTTTTAGTGTATGGAGGAGACGAAGAACATGTCAACAGAGGGTATAATGATTCTAGTTTTCAGACAGATCTGAATGATCTGAAGTTGCAATCTGGATATGTTTTCGGTCTCAATGGTGGAGCTGTGAGCTGGAAGAGATCAAAGTATCCAGTTGTCGCCAATTCTACAGTGGATTCCGAATATATCACGGCTTCTGATGAATCCAATGAAACCATATAGATTTGTAAATTTTTCCAGGAGCATGATGATGTTCCTAGCAGTAAAGAACATATCATGTTATATTTTGATAATACTATAGTGGTGGCTCTTGAAAAATAACCAAGGTCACATCAACTGACCAAGAGCATACTACAAAAGTATCACATCTTGAGGGATTTCTATCAAAGGGGTGAATTTTAAGTGATCATAGTGTCCATTGAAGATAATGTGGTGGACCCTATGACTAAAGGTCTATCACTATAAAATCATGAAAATCATGTCAGAGCTACCGAATTAAAGGTTGTTAGGAGTTGTCTCTAGTCATAGTGGGAGTCTGTTGGAGTCGGTGTACTAGAACCAACTACTTTGTACTTTATTCATTAATAAATACCTTATCAAATATTGATTGTTCTTCTACATTACAATGCATGTGATAATGTCTTAAAGAAAACTTTTTCCTTAAAGGGTCATAACAGATCCCTACTATGATGAGAACCCAGGAGTGACATAAAACTGTTCTTGAATATATGTTCTATGGTCAAATGATGTTATTTAAGGGACACAAATAATATAGGCCATTAACAGTGAGAACTCATAAAACATTGAGGCACCTTTTCATGGTGTGCGCCCTTGGTAATATCTGTGAGGATATTATAAGAACGAGACCCACCAGTAAGAAATTCATATTTCATAGTGTCAATGGATGTTCCTATCTACAGACGTATGTATTGTTCTTTAGACTTTATGATTAATATTAATGTGTATTAAAATTCGTGCACATAGATGTATTGAAAAAAACTGTGATGAAAGTCTATTCGCAGCGAGGTAGGATATGTTGGGTGCATCACAAGTGATATTGCATTAATAGATAATGAGAGAAATGAATTTCCCATTCTATTCCATAACAATAGTAGATATCTCAGTCCCTTTTATGGAATTTATAAAGGCTAAAATAAGTCAATAGCCATGGAAAGGTATGGGTGACATCAATTCTGGGATGTCAAAGAAAGAATAATCAAGCACGTGGGTTGATGGAACTAGCATGCAACCCGCAAGAATATAGATATTGAGACAAAGGGATTATATTACACTATAAGTGTTTATATGAGGTGACAAGTCAATGCGGCATCAACTTATTTCTCTTGGGGGCCTTTTACCATTCCTACAATCACAGACTTTAGGCAATCCAGCCTAATGCTAACGAGAACGAAGCTAGAGGGTCACACACTAAATTTATCCACGTATCTCGAGTAGAATAAATATTATTCTCATATGTGTTTTAATAATTAATCAAGGAAGCCTAACTCATTGTAATGTTGGAGTAAGAATATAATGAAAAAAAAGATATACATGTTGTGTACATTTAATGTACATGCCGTGTAGTTTTAATGTTTGAAAGGAATTGAAAAACAAGTACACCCTATGAAATAATGATTATAGGCTGCATAGTTTTTCCAGTCGGGATTTTGAGGAAATAATATTATTTTATTAAATGATATTTATTATATTTATCATGGGCTCATGTCAAGGAATTAATGATTCGACATGGCGGTTTTCAATATGAGTTAATGAAATAAATAAAATGTGTAATGTATTTATTTATTATCATAACACTATAACCTCAAACCTGATTATAAATATCCTCAAAACCCCCAAAATTTTTATGAATCACTGTGCAAAATAATTTTTGAAAATTCTCTCAAGGTCGAGAGAACTCCTTCTTCCAAGAACGCTTTTAAAACCAAGAGAGATCAGCCGTCATCGGATCACGGTGATCTAAGACGGACAACACAAGAAAAGGATTCTTCATGCAGGCACCCGAAGATTCCTTTGGCGACATCCATAGATACGTGGTGTACATGTGGATGACCGATAGAGGAAGTCTACACTTATATTCTACGACGCAATGATGAATCACATCGAAATGTGACCGGAAAACATCAATAAATAAATAATTACATAAAAGTAATTATAGAAAATTAAATAAATTAATTATAACCACCATATGATGATTCTATCAATGGTTTCAGGACACTTATCATTATTTTCTTTCATCGTTATATTCTGAATATCTGGTGTTTTATTATTGCGACAAATCTCAAATTGAAAATTGTTTAAAGCTAAAATTAATGTTGGGAAAACCCACCAATGCACTTTTGCTATGACCAGGCTACATTTATATTTCGGGAAAAGAAAACATAAAACGGGTGAGTTTAAATTCTTAGTAAAGTTAAACATGAAGAACATCAAACAATACATAAACATAAGAATGTGAAAACATGAACATAAATTTTGAATATCAAAATTGCGAGTCAGAAATATATCTTGGCCGAATGTAAAACATAGATCATAAATGAACATTAACCATGACAAAATAAAATTTTCATAAAACATGGGATTATTGAAAATGAAAAATAACATAATATTATTTCAATAGTATCCAATCCATTGGTTTGAGGACCTTCATTATGGACAAATTCTATTATTGAACCCGATTTTCTTGTCGTTCCTACCATGTATTACAGGACCAGATTTTCTGGTCATTCCATACCTATATTACTAAACTAGAATTACATGACATTATAACAATGTCTATCACATGAGATATAAACCATTACCCACTTAATTGGAGGGAGATATAAGTCCTAACCATATCTTAATTAAATCATTCTTACATGTGCTTTAGAAACATAAATCCTTCATCATAACATAACCTATGAAATGAAATGGATTTCTTAAACATCATTCCATCATAACACAATTCATATAAAATTTCATTCTGTCATTAAAAAAAACAAAATACAATTATAATATAACTATATTTAAAAAGCTTCATATTATATGGAAAATAATTTTCATAATACAATTGAACTAAATTCATGAGGAAAATATTTTTTTCTTCTTCATAAACAATTCCTTTTTTAAAAATGAAATGAAATTTTAAAATAAAATAATTTAGTTGAAAATAATCTTGAAATCATGTAGAGTAAGCCTCCTGTAAATAATTTTTTATGAAGAAGTAAAAATCCATTTATATCATATAAGTTAAAAACATTCCTTTTTACTCTTGACCAAAATTTCAAAAAGTACGTTCTATTGTAAATGAAAGAAATATTCCTTCAATACCATGTAGTAAAAGTTAGAAAATATATAAAAACTACATTAAACATACCTAGAAAAATATTAAACCTTTTATGAAAACATTTTTATAAAACATAAAAATGGATGATAAATATAACCCTAGTAAATACTTACGTATAAACAATATTAGATAAACATATGAGATTACAATATCACATGTTACCAATTTATAATCAATCGAATCACATGAATCATAAATTAAAAAAATATATATGAATATATAAATATCATAACCTTTATAATAATAATAATAATAACATTCATGGGAAATATAAACAACATAGAAAATAATTAGATGGTATATAAGGCATATGACTTACAGAAATAAAAAAGAGACAAGATAATCTCTTACATTAGGTGTGATATGATTACTATTTTTTATAACCAATGGTATAATGATTTAGATAATGTAATTAACTAATTCTAGAATCATGTTCATCATATATGGTCATATTTTCTTTTGATTGTATGTAACAATTCATTGTTACTCATTATTCAGGTTTTAACTGTATTATTATCGTATGCATGTTTTTTCGAATACATTCTAGTTATATTTCTTAGGTCATATTTATATCATTATAAAATGATAATAAATACCATATTTATTCATTATTTACATTTATATAATCATTATTTAGTGTTTATCCTGTAGAACGAATCACATCGCATCATGGAGATGGTAAATCGTACGTACGCATGAGCAATGATTTCATTTCCATAATTATTGAATGGAATTAATTTCCATAGTGTACTATATTTAATAATCTATATTAATTTTTAATAATCTTATATATTTATTAAAATCACTTATTATGACCATCCAAGAATGGTGGTGGTGAAAAATAGATTACACCATAACGTGGAGATGGTAAGTTGTACGTACATACGCATATTGATTTTTCCTTTCATAAGATTGACATAAAGTTGAATATGATTGTTTTATAATTATAATAACATCTCATTATATAAATTATAATTTATTTATTATTATATATTTAAAAAAATATGAATTATATGTATAATTTTAAATATATATGAAAGAATTGGTAGAGGATATTACCTCTTCTTTGGCGTACTCTCTTTAGATATCCACTTAATGTAATTAGAGTTGGTATTTTGAGAATACCAGCACAAAAATCATTTAACTGTGAAAGTTTATAAGATAAATGGTTTGGGTATTTATGATATTGAAGGGTTAATGTGTTTTTTAGAAATAAGGGAGTATGTTCCCTTTAATAATTGAGGTGAGGGGCACTTTTGGAAACGACAAAAATATTAAATTATAATAAAATCAATTCCCACTCAATAATCTAAAAAATATCCCAATTTCAATGATGATATGATATATCGTTGTAATATCATAAATCGATAAATTTTAGAGAAGTTTATATGTCCATTCAATCTTTATCTTTTCAATTTAACACTTAGTTAATCAATTTCATTTTAACTAGGATAACAAATAATTCCATATTAATAGGGTAATTATTATCTTATTTGATGTAAATTACATCTTAAATAAATTATTCAGAACATATTTTAGCATATAATAATTATTCTATATTTTTAAAATTGTTTTATTATATTTATATAATTTAATAAAACACTCTTTTGAAAAACAATTAAAAGTGTCAATTTTGACACTATTTAATTAATTGAATTTTACAAATATAAAGATTACAAGTAAACTTAGAAAAAAATATTTTAGAACATTTCTATGACTTCATTGTTAACTATAAAATTCATTGGACATTTATTTATCCAAAAATATATTTATTTTAATATCGTTAATAATATTTATTTTATATCTCTATTAATAAGATTATTACTACAATGATTTTTTGGAATTTTTTAATATATGTATGAGATAATTAAAAATAAAAAATTAAATACAATAATTCAGATAAATTTAATATATTTTATGAGGATATATTTAGTCAAATTTATGTTCTATAAAACCAGTCATTAAAAATGTAATACTTATTCAAGTATGAATGAGACAACATTAAAATTATATTAAATATAATCATATAATGGTCATAATTTATTCTATAAGGCTAAAAATGGTCGCTATATTGATCTTTTATTGATTATGGTTAGGATATTGTTGACCAAAAATATTTGGTCAGTTTTTGGACCTTTTTATTGTTAATAGAATTTTAATAAAAATTGTTTCATTGATTTTTCATCAATAAATTGATTTTTACATCATTAAAGAATAATAAATTGAGGTAATTATTTATTTCTTAAAAAATATAAATAAATTACCATATTTTAGGTAATTATATTATCATTCAATGGACTATTTATTATTGAAGATATCACAAGGATATATCTATATAAAGAATATTGTACTTATAAGTAATGTGAGTTTTACATTTTGTTACTTTCATTGGTTTTATTAATATTTATGCATTTTTCATTGTCAGTGTACATTAAATTACTATGATTCAAACCTAAGATGTTGAGAGTGGAATATTTTTCATAAAGTTGTATTTCGTAGTTTTTACAGTAATTTTATTATCTTTATCAAATTATATGTTCCACTAATTTACTTGATTTACTTTTAACCATGGTATATAAAAATCCCCGTCGTTACTATTCATAATATCAAAAAATAAATAAATGTAACTTATTTACATAATTTGTGCCCATTGATTTTAAATATTTAATCTATTTTTCATTATTCAATACTCGTAACTGGTAGAAATTAATTTAAACTTAATTCATGTTGTCAAAACCAAAAAGAGGGTTTTAAAGAAGTAAAAACTCATCAAAAGATTGTCATGTGATTATATAAAATTTAAATGTGAAATTACTTTAATTGACCAAAATTAAAATTAATGGTAAAACAAAATAAAATTACCGTTTATAACCAATTAAAATGATAATCTAAATATATAAATAAATTGGGAAAAAAGAAGTTTTGAATTAAAATGAATAATTTTTCACCATTCATTAAAATATGAATTTTATCAATAAAATACCAAAATTCCACCAAATTAAAATTGGATTAACCAAATATATATAAAATGTTTATTTTTTCATTTATAATATATAAATGATGTAAAATTAGATTAAAATTTGGGCCGCCACCAAAATGTGGCAAAACTACATATTTAGAAAAATATATCATTTATCTGAAAAATGGATTTTTTTCTTATTTCATGTTCCAGAAAATACATAAGATAAATTTTAATGATATATAAAATTCAAAATGTGGTTTATACTATTCATAAAAATTACTTTATATATAATTAAATAATAATATTTTAGTAATATTTAAGTGATTAGTAAAAGTTGGTATTGCGTACAATGCAAGATATTGAGAACGGTCTCTCTTAAGTGTAATGTTAGGAAACTGAGTGTTTTGTTTAGTAAAATATTACTATGGTGTTTTGTATAACACAATACTATCATAGTTCTTTTATAAAATGAAAAAAATAAAAATAGTTTTGCGTGAAATGAGTTCTACCAAAAAACATTAAATTGTGTAAAACACAAGCCAATCATAGTGTTGTGTATACTGCCGGCTAATTTTGTGTTGTGTATAGCACAAGATAATCTTGTTTTATCATACATCACAAGACATCAATGAATTTAAAAAGACACTATCTCATAAAATCTCATGGTGTTACATTATACCACCGTTAAAATTTATTTCTCCCTCAAAATTCATCATGCTTATAAAATTTTAACTACTTAAAAGATTTATTCATAGAAACCAATATCGTAAACAGGAATAATATATCTTTATTTTAAAAATGAATTTTAGAAAAAAATTATTACTCAAAGTAACTCATCAGTGGGTTTCCACATAGTAGAATATATGTGGGATGTCAGAACTTGGATATGGAAGAAAAATATAACCTTAATTTTTTGATGGATAATGATAGAGAAAAATATTTAGAGAAAGTCAAAAATAAGAAATCCATAAATTCAGGATGATTTGAGGGATCGTATGATTCATTGGATAAGAAGGTTCATTTATAGAATTTGGGTTTTTTTCAATATTCTTTCCCAAATGTTGAAGAACATGAGAAGAAATTCATAGTTGATTTCAATACAATCTCACCATTGGCCATGCCATGAAAAATTTCTACATCATATATTATTAAATGAAATGATGAAAAATTTTCATTCCTTTAGTGTTGTCAGATCATTTGATCCACAAATAGAATGATAGGAAATTCCTTCTATATCAACAAAAATGTTATCATCGGTTATCAAATGTGCGTAAGTCCACCTATAGTGAGATAGGAATTTATTCTAACTATTTTAATCTAAATTTTAACTTTAACATTACCTAAATTTATAACATTAAAATCATTATAAAATAAACAAATACAAAACTATATAAAAGGATTCACTTACTCAGCTTAACATTTATCCCTTATATATCATTCATTATCTCGGGATGATCACATTCCAAAAATTTGAAGACCAGAACCACTATATTGGATGTTGAGTTAGTCATTTTAGAAGACCAAATCCTCAATAATGTAACTATTGATTTTTTTAGATTAATGGTTAGGTTATAGAAGAAATTGAAGGATTAATGTGTTGTGGAGAAGTGAGGGAGTAAGTGAAATTTTATAATTTAGGTAAGTGACACTTTTGTAATCCTCAAACATATTAATTTATTATAAAATAAAACCACACTCAAAAGCATCCAAAATGTCTCAATTCTATTTTTTATATTATATAGTGTTGAAATACCATCATCAAAAATAGTTTAACCATGTTTCTATGTCTATTAAATCCTTATCATTTCAATTTAACACTTAGATATCATATTTTATTTTATCTTGGGTAACAAATATTTCATTATTATAAGGTTAAAATATTTACTTATTTGATGTCAATTAGATAATAAATACACAATTTATATCATTTATGGACATATAATAATTATTATATATTTTTAAAAGGATTTTATTATTTTTAAATAATTTAATAAAACACTAATTTTATGAACAATCAATAGTGTGAATTTTTACACCGTTCAATTAGTTGAATTTTAATAATATAATGATAACAAGTTAAATTCTAAAAAAAATTATTATATTTTTATGAGGTAAAATTTATCTATAAAATTCATTGGACATATTAATTACCCATAAATATATTTTTTATATATTGTAAATAAATATTATTTGATATCTCCATTAATAAAATAATTACTACAATGATATTGTGTAATTATTTAATATAATTATTTAATGAGAAAAAATTAAAAATAAAATACTATAATGAGTATAAATATAATATCAATCCAAGGGAAAAAATTTATTGAATTTATCTACTATAAAATCAAACATTAAAAATGTTGTAATTATTAAAGTATGAATGTGAAAACATTAAAATTATATTAAATAAAATAATATAATGTTCATAATCTATTCTATAAGGATCTAAATGATAACAAAAATTACCTATAGAAGATTATAGTTAATATTAAATCTGACAATATGATTTGGTCTTGGGTTTATACCACTCAATGGATATTATAATTTTAATAAAAAAAATTTAATTGAGTTATCATCAATTAATTGATTTTTACATCATCAAAGAATATGACTTTATTGTAATTATTTATTTACAAATAAATAAATTAACATTTTGTTGTTAATTTTTTATCTTTCCATGGATTTTTAATTTTCTAATATATATATATATATTAAATTAATTTTAATATTATTATAATTATAATAAATGTGAGTTTGAAATTTTGTCACTATCATTAGTTTTGTTAATGTTTATGTCATTTTAATTATCAAGAGGAAATTGAATGGAAATTTATCCAACCTAAAATTTTATTGTTAGAATTTTATTCATTAAATAAGATTTTGGCCAGTGTTAGTTTAATTTTATTATCTTTATTATATTTTTTGTTACCATAATATTTTTTATTAACCTTTAATCGTGGTAAATAACAATTACTGTAGTTACAATTCATAATATCGAAAAAAATAAAATTAACCTATTAACATAATTTGGACATGGTGATTCCAAATATCAAATCTATTTTTCAAATTTCATATCACAAAATTCAGTAATTAATTTAAAATTAATTATAGTTGTCAAAACCAAAAAGTGGGTTTTTAAGAAGTAAAACCAATCAAAAAATTAACATGTGTCTATTCCCAATTCAAATGTGAAATTGAATTGAATAATAAACATTTGATTAAAAAATAAAAACATAATCCATGCAAACATTAAAACAAATTAAAAATATAATATATATATATATATATATATAAATTAGATGAAAAGGTAGTTTGAAATTAAAATGCAGTATTATTCATTATTCATCAAAATATGAATTTCATCAGAAAAATACCAAAATTTCGAACAATAAAAATTTTTATGCCCCAAATCCAAATAATATGTTAATTTTTTAAAATATAATATATAACAGTTTTAAATAATATATTTAAAATTGGTGCAAAGTAAAAATGTGGAAAAACTGTATTTTTTGAATAATACTTCTACTATCCAAAAAATTAAATTTGTTCTCATATAACATTCTAGAAAATACATAAAATGAATGTTATTGTAAATTTTACCCATTGGTGATTTTTATAAAATGGTATGGAAGGAATATTTTTTTAATCGAGTTGATGTATTTTTTTACTTTTGAGGTAAAAATACAAGAAGAATGTTTTTTACTTGTACAACATGAAATGATTTTTACGCATTCATAATGCGGTAACTACTTCAATATAAACGTACAAGCATTAAAGGTTGTTTTCAAATAAAATTATTTCTTCTAAAATTGTTTATAATTTTGAGGGAAAAAACATTTTATAATAAAAAAGGTTATTTTCCTTTAGAATTATTTTCAAGTGTTTTCTCAATATAATATTCTATATAAGATGAAAATAATTAAATAGGACAATATTAATATCCCTATTATTTATATGATTTTATTATGTTTATGATGGAATGTTATTTAGGAAATAAATTTGTTTTATATCAACAATGATTGAATGTTGTTTATTAAACACAGTTTATTTCATGGGTTAAGCTATGGTAAATGTTTTTTTTCTCGCACATGTAAGAATGGTTTCATTATGAGATGGGTGGTACCTATATATCCCTATAATTATTTGGTTAATGATTTATATCTCATGATATGGACATGACTAAAATGACATGTGAATCTGGTTCAGTAATACAGGGCTGGAACGAAAAATAAATCCAGTTCAATAATATTTGGCTGGATCTACAAGAAAATTCAGTTCATTAATACATGGCTGAAACAAAAAGTAATCCTAGTTTAATAATTTAAATTTTCTACTACGATAATATTCAAATCAATTCCTTGGCTACTATAGAAATAATATTATGTTCTCATTTTTTTTCACAATTCCATGTTTTATGTTAATGATATTTTATCATGGTTAATGTTCCCTTATGAATTATGAAATACAAATTGTTAATATTTATTTCAAGACTCATGTTTTTTATATTTAAACTTTATTTTCTTTTTTTAATTTCTTGTGTTTATTTTTTTATATTAATAATGTTTACCCTTAATAAGCATTTGAGATCACCCTTTCATTTGATTCTTTTCCCCTTGATATAAAGAAAGGTATTAGGTAGGAAAAAAAGTGGGATATATTTAGGGGAGATGTGGAAGATCATTCACTATGTTAGATGATTATGTTCCATGTTTTCAAATAAAGTATAATAATATGGTCTTTAGGAATATATTTGTTTAATGTATTAAGTATTCCACAAAATAAATGTAATTTCCATGTACGTCAGGCTTCTGTCGTTGGAGTTGGTATAAGAGAGAAGAATTAGATAACCATCAGAAAATATGATGTGGAAACATTATTGATATCCCTAGAGATATTTTTTAGGATAGTTATAGGGATGTACTAATGATATGTCTATGTATAGTTTACAATCATATGTTTTTTGGATAATAATGACTAACCAAGACTAAAACTGAAGATAACATTGATTAAAAAATGAAAAGTCATTTACCTAACTTATGTTTTTTTAATATATGATAGTTATTTATTATACATTTCATTATTGTCTTAGTTGATATACATAACTACATAAAACATAGATAATCATAGAAAGTTTGAGATGTGTAAGTTATGAAAATTATAATGATCTAATTCCGATGTTGAAATGTCAAAATAAGAATCATGATGGTGGAATGTGTAGTGGTCATACTACCGAGGATAAAGAGATTGTAAATGTCCTCTGAAATGAATGTTATGTTCTTCCAGTATTGTTTACATTAAACCAAATAATATTAATGTTGAGAAACCTTTTGATATGATTCATATTTTTATAAATACAAAGATGATTTATCCTGATTAATGGTTTAATAATAATGTTTGACAGATGAGGTGTATATGATAGAGAATTAAAATATTATGTTATATGAATCATGAAATATATAAATTTTGTGGTATAATGTTTTCATTAATGATTCGAAAGGATATGTTGAATAGTTATAATGAGCCAAAACAGTGATTTAAGGGCATGGTGATGTACTTTGAGAACACATGATTAAGGGGAATATAACCCTTAATATTTTCCTTATATTAAGATAATTATGTTTGGATAAAGTTATATTGGGTTTGAATAAGTTAATTAGATTATTCATGCTTCATGGGATATAATTATAGATTTGTCGACATGAGTGTTAAGATATCATGGATTAAGTATATATCTTTTTTGAACTTATGGAATAATCAATTATGTCTTTTAACAATGATATATGCATATTTTCAATAATAATGTTTGGTAAAGAGAATACATGATTAAGGTACTCACATGTTTGGAATGTGATAACTAAGAACTGACTTATGAGATATGAGTGATAAATGTTATGATAATTTTGGCCACCTCTTTTTAATGTTTTATATTTTCAGTTTTTGGAAGGATGGTAATTTCATCCATTTATGGATAATATAAGTTATATTCCAGTTGATGTTTGTTATATTATTGTATTATCACTTTGTAGTTAGACTAAGAAATATTTGACAACCTGTTTTAACCATTTTATTTCGACAAATGGAATGACATATCATTCTATCGCATGATCTGATAAAACATCAAGAATATGAAATTCAACTTAACATTAATAAATAAGAGATGAAGTATAAATTGTTCGGAGAATGACTAATAATGACATTGTAATGAAATATAGTAATTATTTATACTCATGAAAAAATTCAACAAAAATGGTTCTTGAAACCAAATATAAAATCCTAGAACCTTCTTAAATGAGGAATTAGATGGTCCATTAAATAATTGTAGATTTATAATATCCTATGGGGGCTCCCTGTGATGAATTAATTTGGGTAACCATTTTTTCTATCTTACCTTTTTAAAATGAATTTTTATTATTCATTTTTAGGATGTGAGTTTCTATTAATGAAACTTTCAAGTAATAAACAATTTTTAACCCTAATAAATTTTGAGGGTGAAATTCCTTTTAAGGGGGTTAGAATTTAACACCCCTAGATTTTATAAACGAAGTTTATTTTTAATTGCATTGAATTCTTGTGTTGTACGCAACACAAAGGTTATATTTAACTATACACAACAACGTATTAGCTTGTAGTATTTGAAACAATATTATTGGATTGTTTTACATAAAATTTCATTTTCTTTTAATAAAATTCATTTCACACAACACTGAGTATATATTTTGTTCAATTAAAAAAATATGTTTTTTGATTATGTTATACACAAATCCAAAGCAAGATTTCACTACATGCATCACTTACATGGCCTATGCAACACATAAGAGAGACCTTCATCAATAACTTTCATTGTATGCAATACCATGTTTTTTTAAACATTAATATTTTTATAAAATATTATTCTTTAATGGGGTATAAAATATCAATTATGAAGATAATTAACCACATTTATCTTTTATATAACAATAAAAATTATCTTATATATTTTATGGACATGATATAAGAAAGAATTATTATTTTTTGATAAATGAAATAATTAAAAAAACAATTTTTCCACCTTTTTGTGCCACACCCATTTTAAATATAGTTTCTAAAACTTATATATATTTTATTTTAGAAAATACATTTTTTCTTTGGAATAGATAATTTTTTTTTGAATTTTGGTTATTTTTCTAATAAAATTCATATATTAATGAATAATGAAAAATACTACATTTTAATTCAAAACTCCATTTTCGTCTAATTTATTTATATAGTGTGATTATATTTTTAATTGGTTTTATACAATAATTGGATTATTTTTTTATAATTTAATCTAAAATTGTTCATTATAATTAATTTCACATTTAAATTTGACATAAGCACATGTCAATCTTTTGAAAGTTTTTACCTTTTAAAAACATGCTTTTTGGTTTTTACAACAAGAATTATTTTTAAATTAATTTATTCCAATTTTTTGTTTTAAATTATGAAAAAGGGATTCCTTATTTGGAATCAGTGTGTCGAAATTATGTTAATATGTTACTTTATATTAGCTGTCTATTAATCAATTCAGTGTTAAAGTAATGTCTTGGGTATCAATTATTTTATTTATCCTAGATGTTTTGACTTGTTATTCTTAATATTATTACATAGATCAAGATTTAATTACTTCCAGAATGTAAAAAATTATTTATATTTAATAAATATTTAGTATAGTAATATTTATATAATATATATACAAATGAAATAGAATTCACAGTTCATGGAGACGGTAGGTCATATATACGGATGCACACTGTTTACATTTCCTTATTGAATTGAATGGAAGAAAGTAAGTGAAATATATATATATATATATATATATACTATAGTTTTATTATGACATATATTTCATTTGTATTTATTTTATATACATTATTATCATTCTTTAATGGTTAATATGGATAATGAATCTCATCGTGTCATGGAGATGGTAAGTCGTATGTACACATGAGTGAAGATATAATTCCCTTAATGGATAAACAGTTTAGAATAAGATGGAATATAAATTGTACTGAATAATTATTATGTCATATTAATTATTTAAATCCAATATACACATCAATAAACCCATCCAAATTATGTATTTTTGAATAACAGATTACAATACAATGTGGAGATGGTATGCCATACAGACGCACAAATGGTGATACTGTTATTCGTAGGATATATAAAAGAAGGTAGAAGGCTATCCCATAATTAAATTAAAATATCATTATGTATAATATAATGAATTTATTACATTAGTATGGAAAAAATACTTTTTATAAGAAGAAAGAATTTTGAATGAGGTGATTAAACAATTACAACTTTTTTGAGTATCTCCTTTTGATTTGCACAAAAGATCTCTCTAGGATGGATTTCAGCCCAAATTTTGTAATCTAAGAGGAATTTAGGTATTTTTGGAGCTTATTTGATCAAATTTTTCATGAGATAAATGTCTCAAAATCTGTGAGTATGTTGTTATAGGTGGTGGCCTTTTATAAGAGAAGGTGAGGTACTTTAGAAAAGTATTGAAATATTAATATATTATAAAATAATTTTTAGTTTATAATGCTCTGAGGCTCATTTATCTAAAAGATAATAGGAGTATGGGTCGAAATACTATAATCCAAAAAAATCAATACATGTTTTGTTTTTATTTCTAATATTATCATTTTGATTTCTGCTTATTTAATTTTTACAATTTTATTTGTGGTAATAAAATTGTAAATATTTAATAGTTATAATTATTTATTTATGTTTTTCAAATTTTAAATAATTGAATAATTTCAAAAAAAATTCTACCATATTATTTTCACATGGAAATTTTTAAATATTTTTTTGATTTTTAAATTATTTAATAATAATTTAATTTTATAAAATATCAATAGTGTCTATTTTGACACAATTTATTTAATTGAATGAAAATAAAATCCACACAGAAGATAAATTCTAAAAAAAATATTTAATAAATATCTTATATGTCTTAGTCTCCTAGAAATTTTTTGTAGTATATTAAGTTGTTCCTAGGATATTTATTTTAATATTTTTAAATTCATTTATTTGATATTTCTGTCAATAAATTAATTTCTACATCATTATTATGTCATTGGTAAGGGTTATTATTTAATTTATAAAAAATATAAATAAATTCACATGTAGTATAAAATTTTAATAGCTTTATGGATACTATATAAGTTCAAAATATTTTCATATTTATCATTATATTACCATTATTATACATATAAGATATATGAGAGTGACATGATATCACCTCTTTTGTTTTAATTATTATTACATCACTTTCAATAAAAAAGACCATTAAATTAATACATACAGACCCATAGGTTAAATTGGTCGACATTAATTCTTCCAATATAATTTTTTCAGTTTTTAGAGTAATTTTATTATTTTTAACATATTGTTATTTACCCTGATTTACCAGATTTACCACTAAGATTGTTAAAAAAAATTACCATTGTTGTTATACATAATATCCAAAAAACATAACCTATTTAAATAATTGATACCTACTGATTCCAAATATGGATCCAATTTTTAATAATTTATAACAAATAATTATCACAAATTATGTTAAAAATAATTCCGGCTGTCAAATCCAAAATAGGGTTTTTAAGAAGTAAAAACTTTTCAAAATATTGTCATGTATTTATGTCCAATTTAAATATGAAGTTAATTAATATGATAAAAATTATAATAAATTATAAAAACATTATATAATTAAACTTTAAGACATAATAAAATGATAATCTAACTATATAAATAAAATTGATGAGAAGGTCATTTTGAATTAAAATGCAGTATTTTAAGTATTCATTAAAATATGAGTTTTACCAAAAAAAATACCAAAAATTCAACCAAAAAAATTGGATGTCTTTATTCCAAATAATATTTTTATTTTGTCAAATATAATATATATAAGTGTTAAAACATGATTTAAAATTGTCATGCTACCAAAAGGTAGTAAAACTCTATTTTTTGAAAAATAATTCTTTTATCTGAAAAAATTGAATTTGTTATTATATTAGGTTCGATAAATACATAAGTTAAATGTTAATCTTAAATAAAATTGAAAATATGTTAAATAATATTCATAATTTCTATAATATATACCATTAAATAATAATATTTTAATAATATATCATTTTTTAGTGAAACTCAGTTTTGCGTACAATGCAAACTATCGAGGAAGGTTTCTATTGCATGTATGGAAAGACAAGTGAGTGTTGTGTGTGTTGAAAGATAAATTTGGGGTCACAAATAACATAATAAAAACATATTTCTTTTATATAATGAAAAAAATTTATACTCACTGTTGGGTGAAATTAATTCTATCAAACAAACTTGAGATAATATGTAACACATGACAAGTATAGTGTTATGTATACTATAAGCTATTACGGTGTTTCATATAGTGAAAGTTAATATAGGTGTAGCACACAACATAGGAAAAAAAATTAAAAATAATCTATCTCATAATATCTCAGATTGTTTCATTATACCCATTTAAAATGAATTTCTCCCTCAAAATTCAACGAGGTTATAAAAGGTTTACTACATGAATGTTTCATTCATTGAAACCCATATCATAAATAGGAATACTAAAACTTAATTTTAAGTAAGTAATATTAGAAAAATATCGGTTGCCCAAATAAAATCACCACTAGGTTTCCACATAATAGAATATAGGTGGGAAGTGAAAACATGGTTATGGAAGAAAAATTTAACAATCATGTTATGATGGATAGTGATAGAGAACATTGTTTGGAAAACGTTAACAACAAAAAATTTGTAAATATTTGATGATTTAAAGGAAAATCTAATTAATCGGATAATAAGGTACAAGGATTATCATATATTTTTATTACATACATTTTTATACCAATCTATGTATGGTGGTTGTGAAAAACATATTACACCACGACATGGAGATGGTAATTCTTATGTACACACACATGGTAATTTTGGATATCTTAGTATTAAAAGAAATTTTAATATGGTTGTTTCATAATTATAATGAAATCTCAGTATATAATTTATAATTGATTAATTATTATATAATGAAACAAATCATAACATAAAAGTATAATTAGAAAGAAATATGAAATAATTGGTATAAGAGATTACCTCTTCTTTGGCGCGCTCTCTTTATATCTCATCTTAATGGAACAAGAGTTGGTCTATTGATCAGGAAAGAACTATTATAATGTAAATATTGGTGTTTAGAATAGAAATGGGCAGGTTCTGGAATAAAATAAAGGCTTAATTGGTTGTGTATAAATAAGGGAGGAGGAACACTTTCATAATTGAGGTGAAGGGAACTTTTGTAAACAACAAAGTTATTAATTTAAAATTAAATAAAACACCACTCAAAAGCCTCAAATGTGTATTAATTTAAAATATTAGAAGATATATAGTTTCAATATCATCAACCAATAAATTTTATACAAGATTCAATGTCTATTAAAACCTTATCTTTTCAATTTAACAGTTAGTTATTCTATTACATTTTTTCTTGGGTGAAAAGTATTTAAATATTAAAAGGGTAAAATATTAACTTATTTGATTTCAATTAGATAATAAATAAATAATATAGATAATTTTTTACCATATTAGAATTATTACAAATTTTTAAAAATGTTTTATCATATTAAATAATTAAATAAAACAATATTTTTTTAAATAATCAATAGTGTCAATTTTGACACTATTCATTTTATAGAATTTTAAAAATATAAAGATAACAATTTAACTTCAAAAAAAAATATTTTACTATATTCTTATGAGTTCATGTTTGTCTTTTAAATTCAGTGAAGATATTAATTTCCCCAAAACATTTTTCTTATATTGTTAATAACATTTATTTTATATCTCTATTAATAAGAAAAATTAATACCATGATTTTGTGTGATTATTTAACATACTAATTTGATGAGTAAGAATTAAAAATAAAATTCTATAATGAGTATAAATTTAGTATATTTTATTAGAATATATTTAGTCAAATTTATCCTCTATAAAATAAAACTATGAAAATGTTATACTTATTAAAGTATAAATGTGACAACTTTAGAATTACATTAAATAAAATAATATAAAGGTCACAATCTATTCGATAAGGCTCAATATGGTCATTATCATGAACGTTTAATGTTTTTGGTTGACATATACTCAACCAATAATATTTTATCACATGTTTGGCCCTTTTAGGCTTATTATGGCTTTAATAAAAATTGTTTCATAGATTTTTCATCAATTAGTTGATTTTTACATCATCAAGGAATAATACATTAAATAAATTAATCTATTATGACAAATTATAAATAAATTACCATGATTAATGTAATTATTTTATCTTTCCATGGATTATTTATTTTTGAAGAAATCACCAAGGTATCTATATATTAAATTTATTATACATTTAAGAAAAATGAGATTGACATTTTGTCACATTCAATGGTTTTATTAATATTTATTTTTATTTACATTGTCCAGTGGAAATTAAATGATTAGGATTTGAACCAAATATGTAAATGGTATAATTTTATTCATCAAATAAGAATTTGGTATGTGTTAGGGTAGATTTATTATCTTTATCATAATTTTTTACCCTAATTTTCTCGATTTACATTTAACCACACTAAATAAAAATTACTATAGTAACTATTCATACTAACAAAAATAATTATAGTAACCTATTTACATATTTTGGACCCATTGATTCGAAATATGGAATCCATTATTCAAAAATCAATTAAAAAAGTTGTAGTAATTAATTTTATTCAATGATATCACACGATAATCTCTATATTAAAAATATTAATTTTAAATAAAATAAAGACTCACTCAACAACCACCAAATGTTTCCAATTAATAATATGAGATGAGATATGGTTTTATTATAATCAAAAAAAAAAATAGACAAGTTTCCAGGTTCATAGAAACCTTATCATTTCAATTTAACATTTAGTTATTCCAATTCATTTTAACAGGGGTAACAAAATATTTAATATTAAAACGGTAAAATATTTTCTTATTTGATGTAAATTTAATCATAAATAAATATTTTAGAAATTTTTTGAACTATAATAATTATTATATTTTTTTAAAATTCTTATGAATTTTAATTAATTTTATAAAATATTATTTTAAAAAAATATTAATTCTGTCAATTTTGAAAATATTCATTTTTTAGATTTTCATCAATATAAAATAAGGTGTTATCTTAGAACCAATTATTTTATTATATCTCTAATGTGTCAAGTAATAGTATTAAATTCATTGGAAACATTAATTATCCAAAATTATATTTATTTTAATATATTTAACGTCATTTATTTGATATGTTCTTTATTGAAATAATCACTACATAAATATTGTGTAATTATTTAATATAATATTTTTTGGAATATAAATTGGAAATAAAATACTATCATGAACATAAACTTTCTAGAATTAATTATAATATAGTTAGTCTAATTTATCTTTTGGAAAATACAACATTAAATATATTATAATTATTAGAGTATAAATGTGACAACATTGACATCACTTGAAATAAAATAAAATATATTTCATAATCATTTTTATAAATATCAAAATGGTTACTTTATAGAGACATGGATGCTTATGGTCGAGATATACTTGACCAGTATGATTTTTTCATGTTTTTATACCTTTTTCTGTTTATTATTATCTTAATAACAATTGTTTTATGGAGTTCTCATCAATTAATTAATTTTTAAATCATCAATGTATAATACATGAAGGTAATATTAATTTCCTAAAAATTAAAAATAAATTACCATTACCTGGTATAATTTTTTATATTTCCATGTAATATTAATTTTCATTGATATCACCTAGTTATCCCTATATTGAAAATATTAAACTTATAAGAAACGTGTGATTGAGATTTTGTCACGTTCATTGTTTTTATGAATATCAATGTGATTTATAATTCCAAGTTACCCTTAAATGACTATTTTTTCAACCTAGGATGTCAAGGGTATAATTGTATTCATATTAAAATATTTTGGTAGGTTTTAGGATCATTTTATTCTATTTATCATATTATTTGTTACACAAATTTACCTGATTTACCTTTAACCATGTTAAATAAAAATTATCGTAGGTACTATTCATAATGTCCAAAAAATAAAAGTAACATGTTAAATTATTTTAGAACCACTAATTAATAATATGGAATCTATTTTTTCTAATTAAACACACACAATTGGATGAAATTAAATTAAAATTAATTCTCATTATCAAAAATGAAAAGTAGTTTCTAAGAAAAAAAATTATCAAAAGATTGACATGTGTTAATGTCCAATATTAAAGTAAAATTACTCCCAATAACCAAAAATGGATTAAATGAATAAAATATGCTATTTATAATTCAAAACTATTAAATAATATTTTATAACCATATATATTATTTCTATGGAGAAATATGTTTTCAATTAAAATTTAGCGTATTTTTAATATACATCCATATATGCTAATTATCAGAAAAAACACAAGAATTAATCCAATGTATATTTTGATGACCCATTTCTAAAAAAACGTTTTTTTCACAAATATAACATAAAAAATTGTTAAAAATTAGATGAAAAATTTGTGCTTCCTCAAAAGGCAGAAAAACTACATTTTTCAAAAAATACTTTTAACCCAAAAAAATGAATTTTTTCTTATATCGTGTCTATAAAAATAGAATATGAATTTTAGTGCGTGTAATGCAAGCTATGTCAGTGTTTCCTTTAATGAAGAATTTATTTGGTGTTTCATGTATCATAATCCAAACATATTACTTTTAATCATTTAATAAAATCTATACTTAGTGAAATGAATTCTATATAAAGAACCTGAAATTGTGTGTAACACAAGCCATATATAGTGTTGTGTACAATGAATGCTAATATGGTGTTTCATATAGCACAATATAATAATGGGTTAGCGTAAAACACAAGACATAAAAGAAATTAAAAATATTATATCTCATAAAATCTAGGGGTGTTACACGGTACCCCCTTAAAATAAATTTCTCCCTTTAAATTCTTCGAGGTTATAAATGGTTTAATACTATAAATTTTCATTCATATAAACCAACATCATAAAAATTAATAATAAAACATAAATTTAAAATGGAATGATAGAAACATAACAGTTAACCTATGTAACTCATCACTAGGTTTCCACATAGGTAAACATGGGTGAGAAGTGAAAAACTAGATATATAAGAGAAACCAAGAAATCATGTTATGATGGAGAGTGACAGAGAACAAGGTTTAGAGAGAAGTGACAATGAGAAATCCATGAATCTGTGATGATTTAAGGGACCCTATTATTCATCTGATAAGAATGTACTAGGATATCTTTTTTCAAGATCCCATTCCTAATGTTGAATAACATTAGTGTAAATAATTACATGACTTCCGAACATTGTCATCATTGGCCAGGCCTTGAACAATGTAAATTTCATCTCTTATTCAAATAAATGAAGTTGAACATGACATTCTTAAAGTGTTAGGGGTTCATGAGATACATACATAGAATTATTGTGCATTCAATATATCACAAAAAAGGTTATCACATGTAATCAGATATACATAATTCTATCTATGGTGAGATTAATCATATTTGGTTTTAAAAATTGACTTATACTTCATTAATGATGCCGCTTAAATAAATAAAAAATATATAATTACCTAGGAATTTACATATGATAGTGGGTGTATCTCACTTCAATTGTGGGATTGATTCATTCAGTCTTGTCTAACGTGACAGGTTTTCACCCATCTTGCGAGTTGTGCTTTTTTTAAGACAATATTAACATAGAATTCTCAAAATAATATTAAAAAATTTTAGCCTTAAACAATATTGTCTATTGTCCAACGTAATCCATTCAATCCTTTAGGATTATCCAAAATACTTCTGTCCAAACTCACTTTAAACAAAATATTACAGGAAAGGACATATAACAAGCATATGGATACCTTCATTTAACCCCCATAAATCATATGATATATTTGGTTGGTTACATTTCAAACATTTTAATGACTATATCATGAATTCTCTTAAACCATGGAAATAAACATAATTACCCTTTATCCTTATTGAAAACATGCATGTTCCCTTATTCCAAAATTAATTTGATATATTCCTTGAGTCCCAAAAATTTATATACTTAATCCATGATAGAATAACCCATTATTCAACAATTTATAATTAGTTACCAAAAAACAAACACCATCCAATTTACTTATTCAATTCCAATATATCTTTACACAATCATAATCATCTTAATATATGGTAATTATTAAGGGGTATATTTCCCTTAATCATGTGTTCTCCAAGTATATCACCTTACCCTTAAATCACATTTTTGACTCTTTAGAACTACTCAATATATCATTTCCAAACCTTAATGAAAAATGTATTCTGAAATAACTTTTATATTTCATGTTAGAAATACCACAATCTTTGAATTCTGAATCATATACATCTCAATCATCCAACTATATTCTTAAATCATTACTCAAGAACCATCATCTTCATTTTTCATAAAATTTGAATCATGTTATAAGGATTCTAAGCACCATGATTCTTAGATTTATTATAGATAATACTAGTAGAGCATCACATACCTTTCACATTTCGTTTAAAATCTCTTTATCCTTATCAGTATGAACAACACTCATACCATCCTAATGATTCTCTTTAGGATATTTCCACTTTGTAAATCGATCATCATTATTCCAATAATTTCCATATATGAAACTTTGAATTGTCAACCATGTTCTATATAGATATGAATATTGACTAATACCAGATGGAATGTGTGAGAAACACCTATATAAGAATAAAAATACATAATTAAGGTAAATTTCTTATATTAATTAAATCTACAATATATTAGGTTTAATCCTAGGTTATTTAGGTCTATCACAAAATCACTAGGATTGTAACATATACTTGACTTATCGTTATGAAATCCTAAGAAATATTCTTAGAAATATTTATAAGGATCTCACTAATGTTTGGGAATCCATGTTTCCAATGGTCGATTAACCATAACTCTGATACCAACTCTAAGGACCCATGATTAAAACACATGGGAATTACATTTCCTTTTTATAATACTTATTACATTAAAAAAATATATTCCAAAAGAACGTATTTGTTTAAATTATTTGGAAACATGGAACATACTCTTTTAACTTATCGATAGTTCTCCAACAAGTCCCTTAAAAATTATCCCCATTGTTTTCCAATCCTAAAAAACTTATTTGTATCCAGGGGAAAAAACATAAAATTGTGAGATAAAATAACCAGTCAGGGTAAATATGGAGAACATTAAAAAAACCATAAAAATAAGAATTTGAAAAAAATGAAAATAATGTTTTAACATCAAAATCTAAAGTTATGAAACAAATATTTACTATAAGTAAGGCATATATCACAAAAGAATATTAACCATGATAAAATAAAATTCCCATAAAACATGGAATTGTGGAAAAATATGAATATAATATGATTTCCATAGTAAGAAAGACATTGCTTCCAAGACCCTCAAAGTAGAAAAATCACATTACTGAACTGATATTACTTACCGTTCCCACCATGTATTACTAAACCAAATTTACATGTTATTCCATCCCAATATTACTAAACCAGATGTATATTCCAATCCAAACATGTTTATCTTGTGAGATATAAATCATTACCCAATTCATTGGATGAAGATATAGTTCCCACCCATATCATAATGAAAACATTCTTACAAATGCCATAAAAACACCAAACAATCACCATAGCATAACCCATGAAATAAAATTGGTTTTTTAAACCATATTCCATCATAACATAATACATATAAAATATCATTCCATTAATAACACAATCGTATATTTTTAATAATAGGGATAGAAACATAACCCTATTTTAATATCATCATCTTTGATGAAAAATAATTTTGATAAAATACTTGAAATTAATTATTTAGGAAAATATCCTTCTTTCAAAAAAATGTTTTACATTATTAAAATACCATTAAATTTTAAAAGAAATAAATTTAGTTGAAAACAGACTTAAAATCATTTAGAGGAATATTCATGGAAATATGGTGTTTAGAAGATGTAAAAATCGATTCATTCCATATATGTTTAAAAACATTATCCTCATACATTTTTCAGAAAAGTAAAAAAGTACCTTGTATGGTAAAAAAATATATTCCTTATGTACCATGTAGTAAAAGATGAAAATGTGTAAAAATGTCATTAAAATTTCATAGCATAATTGTAAACATTTTATGAAATCAATTTTAGAAAACTAGGACGTGGATGATAAATATTTCCCTAGTATATACTTAAGTATAAACAATATCATATAAAAATAAAATTTCAAAATTATCACTTACTTTAGATATTATTTCTTGTTAATGTGTCTAAAAATCATATATAGTTGGCTTAGACATATTATAAACTTATAGATTAACCATAATAATATTTATGATATCATATATGATTCACTTATTATAACACCCAATGATTTTATGAGAAATATTATTAATTTCATTAATTTCATATGTTGTAAGATACACCAAGACTATCATGTGTTATACGCAACACCATATTATCTTGTAGTATATGCAACACTATTTATGGGTTGTGTTACACACAAGAGCAACCTTCCTCTATAGCTGGCATTGTATGCAATACCGAGTTTTACTAAACAATGATATGTTATTAAAATATTTTATAAACTAGCCACTATGAATAAGAATACATACTTTTTGAAATTTTAAAAAAATTATCATTCAAAATTTACTTAATTTTTTGATTTGGAATATCAAAATTAGCATTGGGTCAATTTTTAGTATTTTTCTAAAAACATTCAATTTTTTTATGAATAGTTAAAACATTGAGTTATTGGTCAAAACCGACTTTTTATTTAAATAATAATTTATTATATTTAAATATATTTTTGGTAAAAATTGATACATAATTACTTTATAAGTTCAATGTAATTCATTGCAGTCATTTTATAATAATTTTATATATATAGAAATTTTATTGAAATTTTTACCGTCTTTTACCCACCACCTAGGAACATTTACAAATTTACAAAGAACATAATTTTTCCGCTTCTGTGGGTTGAATTTCAAAAATCTGAGAGACACAGTTTATACCAATAAGAAAAATTTGGTTCAATGAGATGAAAATAATTTTTGGTGAATAATAAATTTTTTCTTTTATTTACCACGGTTTAAAGTAAATACGGTAATTAAGGGTAAAAATGATATTATTATTACCCTAAAACATATCATAATAATTTTGGACAATTTTAATTAGACCAAAAACATCCCTATGAATAAAATATTACCTTTTAGGTCTACTTGGATTAGATTAGGACATTTAATATTATTTTATTTAAAGAAGAGTTAAAATAGTTAAAATCAATGTTTAATAACAAAAAAATTTTTAATATAAGATTATACATAAGATAAATTCGACTATAAATATTCATTAGAATTATAAAGCTATTTGATACATAATGAGAGTATATTTATATTTCTTAGACAATAAATAATTTAATTTATTAATGACACAATGATGATGCAGTAATTACCTTATTAATGAAATATTAGTATAAATAATATTATAAATATCCAAATAAAATAAATTTTATTCTTTTTGTGAATTAAACTAATTTTATATGTTATTATAACATATTTGGGTTGGATAGATAATTTTATTCTAAGTAATAATGCTGCTATGAATTTAGAAAAAACAAAATACCAAATTGTGTCAAAATTTCATAAAAGAATTTTTTTTAAAATATTATATTATCAATTGATATAATGGTCCTAAAAATCTAATTTTCCCAAAAAACGACTTATATAATAATATATATGACATCAATGAACCAATTTGGGTTCTATTGTAATTTTATAGTTTGTTTATTAACCACATAGTGCAAGAATACAAGAAGACAGAGTAAAAGTTAGATTATTTAACTTAGAGTGAAATATAAATGATAAGTTTAAAATGGTAACCTATACGTGTATAAAACCAATTGTTTGAGAGTATTTATACCCATATCCATCCAAGACTCTAAATAAATAACTTTGGAGCTATTATAAACCGAAATTATATTTATTATAAAATATTATTTTAAGTTTTTCCAAAGGTGCCCCTCACCCCTCTTATAAAAGGAAACTCCCCCTTCTCTCTAATTAACACCTCCAAAGCCATTTGGATCGGCCAAACCCTACCCAAATACCCTCTTAACTGACCTCCATTAATCCTATAGGCCTTTATTTAGTTATAAGGCCAACCTAATGACCCTTTTTGATCAAATCAAAATGAAGAACCCGAAGAAGAGGTAAATATCTCACCACCAATTTCAAGTTCCTTTCTTCTTCCACTTCCTTTTTCTTTGTTGTTTCTATTATAAAATATTAACTCCAGTATATTATATATAATTTTATGTCATTATAAAAATTGTACAACCATATTAGTTATTTTATCCATCATATGAATGAAAAAGTCACCACACGTGCGTACATACAGGTTACCGTCTCCATGTCGTGGTGTAGTTTGTTATTCAAAGATGTCGTCATTTGTATAGGTATAATAATAAGTATAAATAATATAAATAATAAATATAAAATTATTATGATTCTTTATATATTATATACCATCCAATTATATATGACATTAATATCAAAATAATTATATTGTCGCTCGTGAGTACGGACGGACTACCGTCCCCACAAACGTGATGAGATTCATGTTCCATGATTAACCATTCAATTATGATCATAAATTATATATAATAAATAATAATTAACGATATAACATAATAATGATAATTTATTTATGTACATATATGTTTTATTTACTTAATTTCATTCAATTCAATAAGTAAATGAAAACAGTGTTCATGCGTACGTATGGTCTACTGTCTACATGAATGGTGTGTTTCATTCCTTTTATCAATCTATCATATATATTTATATACTGAATATATATAATATATAATTCATGTTTTACATTAGAGAATTAATTAAATCAGGATATAATTAATAATATCATGAACCACAAGTCGAAACATGTATGGTAAATGAAACAATTTTACCTAAAACGTTGCATTAACATGGAATTTACAAAAGAACGGGTAATATAAAGTCCTATATGAATAATATATGATATAAAAAATATTATTATGGTTATATTACAAGTTAATAATATCTTTAATCTTACAATACAGGAGTCTCGGACACATACAAAATAATTTGGACATAAGGTAAGGTAAAATATCGCCATCTCATTTTTATCCGAGATTGTTTATACTTTATAATTTACTTGGGAATATTTATAATCCACATCCTTGTTTCCTAACTATGTAATTTAATTAATATCCTCCTAAAATTTTTTAAATACAATTTTAACTATTGGTGAATTTTTACTAAATGTTATAAAAGGAATCCTTTTTCGTTTTCAGTACGAGATACTTTTTGACTTTTACAGCGAAAGTACGAGAAAAATGTTTTTTAACATACACCACATGAATGGATTTATATTAACATTATTTCCATGATTATTCCTTTACAAGTATTAATGCTTATTTTCAACTAACTTCTCTTAGTTTAAAATTGTTTTACATGTTATGAAATGAAAAAAAATGTAGTAGAAAGGATATTTTTTCCAAGAATGGAGTTCAAGTGTTTTAAGAAAATTATTTTCCATCTAAGATAATATAGGGTTACTTTTCGATCCCTATTATTATATTTAGTGGATTATTTTATGATGGAATTATTTTTATGAATTCCTTTTATCTTATATGTTTTATTTTATGATGGAATTATGTTTTAGAATCCAATTTTTTATTACATGGGTTTTGATATAATGTATGATTTCTGATTTTGTGGCACATATAAGAATGTTATAATTATGAGATGGGTGGGACCTATATATCCCTCAAATTAATTGGGTAAAGATTTATATCTCATGAGATAGACATGGATAGTATGACATGTGAATCTGGTTCATTAATACATGGTTGGAACGACCAGAAAACCCGATTCAGTAATGGACTTTGTCCACTATGATGGTCTTGGAAGCAATGCTTTGGCTACAATGGAAATAAAAACATGTTCTTAATGGTTTCCAAAATTACATGTTTTATTCCCATGCTATTTTATCATGATTAATGTTCAATTATGATCTTATGACTTAGTTACTGTAATGATTTTTGTCATTAATCATGATTTTGATGTTTTATGTTCATATTAGTATGTTCAAATGTTTATGGATTGTTTAATGTTCTCCGTGTTTACCCTTACAGAGCATTTGAGCTCACCCTTTTTATGTTTTTTCCCAAGATATAAATAAATTTTTTAGGTATGAAATAAAGGGAGATCTTTATGGGAGATGTTGATGATCCTTCACCATGATTAGAATATTATGTACTGAGTTTCCAAATACACTAAACTATTATGGTCCTTGGGTGTTTGTTTTTTTTTGTATTATGTATTCCTCCAAACTAATGAATTTTCCATGTACGTCAAGTATGGCTCTCTATAGTTGGTATCAGAGAAAAGTTTTAGTTAACCTTTGGAAACTAGGATACAAAAACTGTAGTTAAATCCCTAGAGATATTTCTAAGGTATGTCTAGGGATGTATCTATGGTTAATTATAAGTATAGGTTATAGTCCTATAATTATGGTAATGATCGTAGAATTAAAACTATGATGGTATATATTTAAGGTACTATCCGTTTATTATATTGTTTCACAAGCATGAGTTTTGCCTCTCACACTATTCTATTTTGGTTTTAGACGATGGATGGAATCTAAAGGAACTTTGTTGATAACTGTAATGGAAAATGCAATGATTGTCCTTATGAACAAACCAATATTATGGGATATGGAGTGAAAAATCATATTTCTACACAAACACAAGTTATGAATCATTCTGGACATTAAAATGAGCATAGAAATGAACAATATTCTATTGAGTCCTTCACGAGGCAACTCCCACCATGTATCAGTTGGTCTTCTGATCCACTTATTGCTGAACAATGGATTAGTACCATTGTAAAATATATTTTTGATACTTTGCTGTTCAGAGCATGAAAAAGTCATTTTTTCTATTTACTGTTTAGTTGGTTAAGAATATTAGTCGTGGACTCTAGTTAAAAATACCATGCCCCAAGATGAAATTGAATCCATAGAATGGGAGGAGTTCAAGAACTTTTATTTCAATAAGTACTTCCCTTATATTCTTTGAACAAATATAGAAAAGGTGTTTCATGAGATTAAGCAAAGTAATGATGAATCTATTGGAATATAAAAGTCTAATTTTACAAGGATTTCAAGGTATGAATTTGTCTTTAACATCCAAACTGAAAGTAAAATTTATATAATCATTAGTGGCTTAAAACCAAGTTTTCAACAGACATTATCTATAAAAGACTTTAATAGAAATGAATAAGTAGTTTGTTGTGCTATGAAGGTAGAACTGGAAGTTTTTGTAACATATCCATATCATGGTTTTGAAAATAAACAAAAGATTGATTTTATGGAAAAATCACTAAACTATGGTGAAAAAAAAGACAAATGTTTCGTTATGCTAAAAGTGTGGTAGGAATCATTGTGGAGATTGTATTAAAGGGACTATAAAATGTTTTATGTGTGGAAAATAAGGTCATCGAGCAGCTGAGTGCCAAAGAAATGGGGAAAAGGTAGGAAACGATGTAAATAAGGAAAAGACTACAAATAATTCACCACCAACACTTCAATGCTTCAAGTTCCTGGAAATAAGGCATTATGCAAACCAATGTTGTAATTGGAAGGATAATGATGATCGACATGAACAACCTCTCAAGAAAAAGTACAAAGGGAAGTCACATGTGATCACTATTGGTGATGTTGAATATGACAACGAAGTGGTGGAAAGATTAAGTTTTTATGTAATAGGATTCCCAAATAGTAGTTTAGAATGTTATTTTTAGTGTGGTGGAATATTGGAATATCTACGTATTAGTTTATTTTTGTTTTCTATAATTGAATGGTACCAGTAACCATATATGGTTATTCAGATATTTTTGGAAAGAAGATGATATGCACATAATTAAGGGATAAGGATAAAATAATATGGTTGATAGTATTAATGAGCTCATGACTAATATAAGGAGAAAGTGATATCAGGGATTAAATATATAGAATTTTTTCATTTTTGGGATGTGGAAAGAGTTAAATTTTTACAGCATTCATGTTTTCACTAAAGTTCAATGGGTATTCATTTTTCAAAGGAAAACATGATTAAGGAATTCATATTTTTGAAATGTAACCAACAAGTTATATCTTATGATATATGTGGGATACATTCTTTTATTCACATTCTTGGTAGATGACCATTCTAGTAATTTTTTCCTTATACTATGAGCATGGATAGAATTATTTTGGATAAGCCTGAATATTAGAATGGATTATGTTGAAAATAAGATAGTATGGTTTAAGGCTCGAATTTTTTTTAGATAATATTTCTAGAATGTTATAAAATAATAGTTTTATAAATGGACAACCTGCAAGATGGGCGAAAACCCATCGCGTCGGACAAGGATGTAGGAATCGTACCCACAACCGAAGTGCGACAGGCCTTTATCATTTACCAATGGCCTACAAAATGTCCATGGTTAGTATAAATTAGTTTTAATTTGTTAATTGGTATGATATATGAAGTATAAGTCTATTTTAGGAACCATATATGATTAATCTCACCATAGATGGACTTATGTATATTTAATAACTTTTTTTATCCTTTTGTTTGAGACAGAGGGAATGACATATCATTCTATCACATGATTTGATAACACCTCATGAATGACAAATTTAACTTCATTTATTTTTGAGATAAAGTGGAAATTGTTAATGGAAAGACAAATACTGAGACTGTACCAAAATCAATTAAGTATTTCTTCATATTTAAATTTTTTTCAACTTTATGGAAATTATCTTGAAAACCAAAAAATGTTATCCTAGAAGGAACCTTAGATCATCGCAAATTTTTAGCTTTGTGACTGTTCGATTTTTCATCGCCATGTTATCTACCACTCACCATCAGAATTTGATAGTTAAATTTCTTTTCCATATCCATATTTTCTCCTATGTTTTTCTATGTGGAAACCCAGTGATGAGTTAATTTGGGTAACTGTTATGTTTAATAAATTAGTTATTATAATAAAGTTTTAGTATTCCTTTTTACGATGTGGGTTTCTATGAATGAATCATTCATGTTGTAAACCATTTATAACCCCGATGAATTTCAAGGGAGAAATACATTTTAAGGGGGTAGAATGTAACACCCTGAGATTTTATGAGAAATATTATTAATTTCTTTGATGTCTTTTGTTGTACGCAGCACCAATATTATATTGCACTATATGTAACACCGTATTAGCTTGTAGTATATGCAACAGTATTTATGGCTTGTGTTACATGCAAGAGAAACCTTCCTTGATAGCTTGCGTTGTACACAATACCGAGTTTCACTAATCAACGATATGTTATTAAAATATTATATAAACTAGCCATTATGAATAGTAATACCCATTTTTTGAAATTTTATAAATTTAATCATTCACAATGGAATTTATTTTTTAATTCAGAATATAAAAATTATCCTAGGGTGAATTTTTTAATTTTTCTAAAATCATTCAATTTTTGATGAATAGTGAAAACACCGAGTTATTGGGTAAAACTGACTTATTTTTAAATAATAATTTATTTTATATAACTTATTTTTGTTCAAAATATATATGTAATACCTATATAAGTTCAATGAAATTCATTGAGTAATTTTATAATAATTTTAAATATATAAATAATTAATTCATCTTTTTAACTTCTTTTACCCACTTCTTAGGAGCATTTTCAAATTTACATAAAACGCAATCTTACCACTTCTATGTGTTGAATTTTAAAAATACAAGAGGCTTGGTTGGTATCAGTAAGTAAAATTTGGTTCAATGAGATGAAAATAATTTTTGGTGAATAGTAACTTTTAACTTTTATTTACCATGGTTAAAACTAAATTGGGTAATTAAGGGTAAAAATGATTTTTTTATTACCCTAAAACAAGTCCTAATTCTATTGGATAAGTTTAATTTGTCTAAAGACACACTTAGGAATAAAATATTACCTATTAGGGCCACTTGGATTAGATGAGGACATTTATTGTTTTTTTATTTAAAGAATAAATTAGTTAAAATCCATGTTTAATAACTAAAACATTTTTAATATAGGGACATAAGATAAATTGGACTAAAAAAATTCATTAGAATGATAAAACAATTTAAGACATTATTTTATTTTATTTATATTTTTATACATCAAATATGTTTATTTATTTAGGACAAAACGATGATGTAGTAATTACCTTATTAATGAAATATTAACAAAATTAATTATTAAATATCCAAATAAATGTAATTTGAGACTTTTCATGAATTAAACTAATATTATTTGTTAATATAACATTTTATGGTTGGATATATTAATTTTGTTTCAAGTAATAACACTCTTATGAATTTAGAAAAAACAAAATACCAAATAGTGTCAAAATTTCCATAAAAGTATTTTTAAAACAAATAATATATTATTAATTGATATAATGGTCTTAAAAAACTATGTTTCGGCCAAAAGACTTATATAATAATATATATGACATTAATGAACTAAGTGGGGTTCTATTGGCAGTTTATAGTATGTTTATTAACAATATAGTGTAATAATACAAGAAGACACGGTAAAAGTTAAATTATTTAACTTAGAGGTAATTCTAAATGATAAGGTTAAAATGGTAACCTAAACTTGCCTAAAACCTATTGTTTGAGAATAGTTTGACTTCTACCAACCCTATCCTAGTAATAAGTCACTTTGGAGGATTTATATACCGAATATTAATTTATTATAAAATAATATTTTATGTTTTTCCAAAGGTGCCCCTTACCCATCTTATAAAAAGGCACTCCCCCTAATCTCTAATTCACACCTCCAAATCCATTTTTCTCAGCCACACCCTAAACAAATACCCTATTAAATATCCTAAATTTTTCCTAGAGGCCTTTCTTTAGTCATAAATCCAAATAATGGATCCATTTTGATCAAATCAAAAGGAAGAACCCAAAAAGAGGTAAATATCTCACAACCAGTTTCAAGTTCCTTTCTTCTTCCACGTCCTCCTTATTTGTTGTATCAATTATAAAATAATAACTCCAGTATCATATGTATTTTGTGATGTTATTATAAACATTTTAGAACCATATTAGTTATTTTATCTATCATATCAATGAAAGAGTCACCACACGTGCGTACCTATGGCTTAACATCTCCACGTTGTGGTGTAGTTTGTTATTCAAACATTTCATCAATTGGATGTGTATAATAATGATTATAAATGATATGAATAATAAATATAACATTATTATGATTGTTTATATATGATATACTATCCAATTATATACAATTTCAATATCAAAAAAATAATATTGTCTCTCGTGCTTACGTACGGACTACCGTCTCCACGAACATGATTAGATTCATTTTCCATGATTAACCATTCAAGTATGATTATAAAGTATATATAATAAATAATAATGAAATATATTACATAATAATGATACTTAATTTATGTACATATATGTGGAATTTACTTAATTCCATTAAACTCAATAAGGAAATGAAAACAACAGTCTAGCGTACGTACGACCTACCGTCTCCATGAACAGTGTATTTCATTCCATTTATTGATCTATCATATATATTTATATGATGAATATATATTATATATAAATTATGTTTTACATTTTATAATTATGTAAATCAGGATATAAGTAATAATATCAAGAACAACAAGTCAAAACAAGTACGATAAATGCAACGATTTTACCCAAAACACTGCTTTAACATTGAATTTATAAAAGAACAGGTAATATAAAGTCCTTAGTGAATCATATATGTTATCATAAATATTATTATGGTTATGTTACAGGTTAATATGATTTTTATACCTACTATACAAGAGTTTCGGACACATACAGAAGAATATGGACATATGGTATGGGAAAATATTACAATCTCATTTTTATCTGAGATTGTTCATACTACATAATTAACTAGTGAATATTTATCACCCAAATCCATGTTTCATCATTATGTAATATTATTTATATCGACCTAGAAATTTTTAAATCAAATTTTACCTATTGGTGAATTTTTAGTAAAATTTATGAAAGGAATATTTTTTCATTTTCAGTACGAGATACTTTTGGAGTTTTCTAGCCAAAGCACGAGGAAAATGTTTTTTTAACTTATACGGCATGAATATATTTTTATGAAAATTATTTCCATGAAGAATAATTTAAAAGTTTTCATGTTTATTTTCAATTAACTTTTTTTGTTTAAAATTGCATGACATGTTATGAAAGGAAAAAAAATTGAAGTAGAAAATATATTTTCCCCATGAATGGAGTTCAAGTGATTTATCAAAATTATTTTCCATCTAAGATAATATAGGGTTCTATTTCAATCACTATTATTACATTGATTAGATTATGTTATGATGTAATTATTCATATGAAGTCCTTTTATCTTATATGTATTATGTTATGAGTGCATGATGTTTAAGAATACCATTTTTTATTACATGGGTTATGCGATAATGTATGATTTATGAATTTTTGGGACACATAAGAATGGTTTAATTATGAGATGGGTGGGACCTATATATCCCTCCAATTAATTGGGTAATGATTTATATATCATGAGATAGACATGGATGGAATGTAATGTGAATCTAGTTCAGTAATACAGGGCTGGAATGGTAAGTAAACCCAGTTCAATAATGGACTTTATCCACTATGATGGTCTTGGTAGCAATTCCTTGGCTATTATGGATTTCAAAACATGTTCATAATGGTTTCCAAAATTACATGTTTTATTCCCATGTTATTTTATCATTATTAATGTTTATTTATGATATAATCCTTATGTAATTTCAAGATTTAGGTCATTACTCGTGATTTTGATGTTTTATGTTCATGTTATTACTTTAAAATGTTTATAGATTGTTTTAGGTTCTCCATGTTTAACATTACTGAGCATTTGAGCTCACCATTTTTATGTTTGTTTCCAAGGATATAATGAATGGTTTTAGGTAAGAAAAAAGGTAGAATTTAATGGTAGATTTTGAAGATCTTTCACCACGATTAGAAGATTATGTTCCGATTTTCCAAAGACACAAAACTATTACGGGCCATGGTTGTCTATTTTTTTTATGTGTTAAGTATTCTGAAAAAGTAATGAAATTTCCATGTACGTCAAGTGTGGGTATCTAAACTTATGATTTTATATTACCCATTTATATATCAATTTTATGTTAAAATAACATTTTGGGTTACAATATCTTTATTTATCATACATGTTTTGACTTGTTTTTAATTATATTATTACATAGATCTTTATTTAATAACTTCTAATATGTAAAAAATGATTTATTTAGCATATAAATACTATATATAAAAAATAGGTTCATAAAACAACTACATCATTGTAACATCCCGGGTAAATAAATAATATTACATTCTGAGGTTTATCAATATTTGTGAATAAAATATTAATATTAATTTAAAGGGAACGCTATGCTCGATGGCTTACCCAATACGCAACAACGAGTACTTTTTAAATCCTATGTTGCACTCTAATAATAAAATAATTCTATTTTAAATTGTAGTTAACACATAGCCATTTTATCGGAAGGTATGAATATAAATAACTAAAATATGATTATATATGTTTGTTAAATGTTTTTATATTTATCCAATAAAGGATAAAGTCTTAAAATACGAAAAGAAATCAATTTTAGCCATATATACTCTAATTTTCACTAAAGGTCCACTTATCCCCTTTTGATGGAAAACCATCAATAAATATAGTTTTGGTCACTCTTATACATTCTATTGGACTAAATAAAATTCTTGTTTATAATTGGGACATCAAAATTTACTTTCTATAAATTTTTGGTATTTTTCCGATAAAGATCATTTTTTAATGAATAGTGAAAAGTGTTTTATTTTAATTCAAAACCTCCTTTTAATCAAATTTATTTATATAGTTAGATTATCTTTTTTATTGGTTTTAAAGTGAAATTATAATATATTTTTACCATTTAATCCAATAGTTGTCATTGGAATAAATTTCACTATGAAATTGGACTTAAACTATTGTCAATATTTTAATAGATATTGTTTCTTAAAAATGTGCTATTTGTTTTGACAGCGGGATTTAATTATTAAATTCATTAATTTAACTTCTATGCTTTTAATTTTTTAAAATAGACATCATTTTTGAATTTGGAATATCAAATATATCTTAGGATGAAGTTTTGGTATTTTTCTGAAAAACATCAATTTTTGATAAATATTGAAACCACTAAGTGGTACTTAAAAAACTAATTTTTTGTTTAAATGAAAATTTTCCACCTCTTTGTTTTGAGTTTCAAAAATCCTACATACATGATTTTCATTAAGAAGTAAAATGTTGTTCAATGAGATTAAAATAATTTTTTTGGTGAATAGTAACTTTTATGTTTATTAATCGCGATTAGAGATAATTAGTGCAGTTTAAGGTAAAAATAATGTTTTAATAATTTTAAATGACCTAGACACATGTCCTAACCTTCTTTTATTGTCATGGTAGACCAAGAAAATCCATGGGTCATCTTGGGTACCCCATGGATCCACTTTGGTAAGAAAATGACATTAATATCTTTTTATTTAAAGTTAAAATAAAAATGTCACAAACATGAGTTGTTTTACTAAAACAATCTTTACATAGGTTTATAAATGTAAGATTTTTTACTATAAATATTAATTGGAAATATAAAAAGATTTCCAACAACATTGTATTTTTTCTATAATTTTTAGACATTATATAAATTTAATTATTTATGACATCATGATGATGCAATGATTACCTCATTATTTAATGATTTAAATAAAATAAAACGATAATGTAAACTCTAAGCCCTACACAAGTCAAAAACATATTTTATGGGTTAATTTAGAACCCTTATCACCTTATCCTCGAAACACATCAATGTGGGACCATTAAAACCCAAAACGCATTTGAAAATAAAGTTACATTTTATACCATTCCAAGAGTGCCCCTCCTCTCCTCTTATAAAAGGCCCCCATCTCTACCTCCTTACCCACACCTCTCAAGCCTTTGGCTCGGCCAACCCCTGACCATTTTTCCTCTCCACATCCCTAACTTACTCCTAGAAGCCTCAAATTGAGTAGAAGGCTTCCCACGTAAGCCTTTGAGCTCAAATCAAAAAGAGTTACCCGATTTAAAGGTATTGTCTTTTCTTGTGTTCTTTTGTTTTATTTTGCCTCTCCAACCCCCTAAACTCTTTTTATTCATATCTTTTTTAGAAACTAGAGTATCTTAAATATATTATGATTTTTTTATAAAAAGGATTCGAGCTACACATACACACACCTTCATCTAACAGTTAAAGAACATACTGTTTCTGTGGATGGCGAAATTCTGCCTCACGAAACGATGATTGTTCAACACTCATATAACACCTTAAAAGGTGGACATTAATATGTCACTATATTTATATATGATATATAATATGTTTATGGTTTACTTAAGTTTATTTATTTTTCGTTTAAGGCATACCTTTATGGTTTCCATTATGGGTGAACGCGATATCTTCATTTTAGGAAGTGCGGACTACCGCCCCCTCAAAGTGATTTGATTCGTGAATGCCATATGTGGGACATATAAAGGATGGATTTAAAAATATTATATATTATGTTATAATGGAATTATAATATACATTTATATCATTATTATTTTATTTCCATTAAAGTATGAGATAGAAATGAAAGTAGCATTCATGCGTAGGTACGGCTAACCGTCTCCATGAACGGTGCATTTCATTTCATATCCCCAAATGTAATGTACTATTATAAGTACATATATATAATGGATATATATGATGTATGTTAGATCTAGATGATTAATATAATTCTGGAATTAAAATATACATATCTCTCATTAAGTTTTAATTCCATTAACATGACATAGAAATGAAAGTAGCATTCATGTATACATATGGCTTACCGTCTCCATGAACGGTGCATTCCATTTCTTATCCCTAAATGTAATGTAATATTATAAGACATATATATAATGGATATATATGATGTATGTTACATCTATATGATTAATATAATTCTGGAATTAAAATATAAATATCTCTCATTTAGTTTTAATTCCATTAACATGACATAGAAATGAATTTAGCGTTCATGCGTACGTACGACTTACCACCTCCATGAACAGTGCATTTCATTTCTTACCTCCAAATTATTATTTAATATTATAAATACATGTATATGCTGGATATATATGACATATATGATATCCAAATCATGAATATCATTCTGGATATAATGATCCTTGGACCACATGAACAACATGTAATTGTAAGAAGTCCACTTTCGACTTAATAAACCAAATATCGACAAAACAAACATTATTAACTAAAATGATTACATAATGTTTATAACATGGTAATAAGTGATATAATAGGAATAATTAACTTGAAAAAAGTTCTTAATCATTTAGAAATTTACTAATGTTTATTATTCAGGAGGTTAAAGAACGATCGAGTCAAGTCGGTCCCAAGGTAAGGGATCCTACGCCTCTCTTTCTTTTTATGTACTCTCTTTTATGTCATTTATTTTAAGCTAATCTTTCTTTGGTTTGGGGATGTTATTTTATATTCCTCTTAATATTTTTTTATAGTCATATTATTGGAGACCCTATTTGATCTCATAATTCCATTTTTGGATGTTGTAAGTGGCGCCGTTAGGCTGCCGAGTTTTTGTAAGGGATTTTTCATCTCACTTTTATTCCTGTGACATTTATGCTACGTTTTCCACTATTTCATTCGAGTGGTGTATGTACTGCCCATTATTATACACTTTTTGTGGTATAATTTCATTTATGGGTATTTAAATCTTCATTGTATGAACCTTCTTCCATGGGGTGTACTTTTCGAAAGTTACACAACTCGGTAAGGGGACCTTTCACCCTCCTCATCTTAAAGGACTTATTTTGTCATGTATTTTAATTTACATATTATTATGATGTGATATGTTCTTCTATATCCTTATTGATGTAATTTTTATGTCCACGTTATGAGATACCATTGACTCCTTCATCTACTAATTTTCTGAATTTTGAAGTGACGTCGTTAGGCTGTCGAATTTTTACAAGGGAATATCTTAACCCAATTTCGATTTATTTGGGTTCAACTTGTACTTCTTGAACATGTAATCCTATGAATATGTTTTAATGACCTATGATTGTTTCACACTTAATATCCACTTATATTGGGTGTATTTATATTTCTCACAAATAATTATGTGATAGATTTATCCTTAATTTAAGGATACCATCTTTATAATGGATTCCATTTCAATTTACATTTCCATTGAGACTTCATTGTTTTTATGCACAAATTCACTCTTATATGGTGTGTATACTATCCTTTGACATATTATATCATGAATCCCTTAATTCTCATGATATGATAAAGTTCAGATTAAATGTTATTCCACAATTATTTGTATTCAAGAGTCTCTCATTTTGTTAAAAACTCTTTAACAAACAATATCATTTTAAATGTTTTAATGATTTATTATTATAAATCATTATCTTTAATGTACATGTTTTCAAAATGGTTTTCAGTATTTATTAATATGTACATTAATGTTTTAAAATTGTTTTTCATTAAAGTCTTTAAAGTGGTATGGGGCACTTTGATTCTAAAATCTCTTTTAAATGGTTTTTGAAAATGGATTGATTAATTCAATATCTTAGCATTACTTATTGTGTTTGAAAATGAAATGTTGTTATTGAAATGTTTATATTTTCAATTTTTATGTGTAATGATGGTACTTGGACATTTTATGGGTGGTTATGTGATAAACCATATGACGGGTGGTGCCGTGAATACTAGGACGAGTGGTTACGTTATAACCTCTATTGGATTGGGTATGGAAGTTGGCCGTATGGCTATTACATTAAGTATGTGTCGAAGTCGACCATATGGTTATTCCATTTAAGTATGTTTATGTCCCAATTTACCTTTATATATTATGTTTTCTTTATATGGGTTTTATTGTAATATTTTGGTTACAAAAGGGTATGTAATCATATTGTATTTAGTGAATAGTTTTTTATACTTTATAAAGGTGAAGGTATTACTTTGATAAAGTATACAAGGTTTACTTGATGTTTGAAAAACTAACAGTTTTCATTCTTTGTGTATCCCTTACTGTGCTTCTTTTTCTCACCCCAAGTTCTTTTTTTGAAATGATTTTCATAGGAATTAATTTGGAATAGGTTCAATGATGGGAATAAGGAAACATCATGCTATCTAAAACATGGAACTAGACATGTTTCTATTTAAGAGTTTTTATTTTATGGATAATTAGTAGAAGTTTCTACTTAGTAATCTTTTGAGATGTAACAGTTTTGTCCTAATTATCTAAAACTCTAAACCAGAAAATATCCTCAATGTGAATTATTCATTTAATTCAATATTAAGTAATGTTTAAGGCTGAGGCCTTATAGTTGGTATCAGAGGTCAGTTTAGATAACTTTAGAGTTTAGGGTATTCTCTAAGCATAAGTGACAGTACCATAATGGATAGTATTTCAGAAGGAGTCCTAGTTTTGGATAAAGTGAATGAGTAAGTATATCTTAGTGTTTATCTTCCTCATTAGTACATGATGGTTTTGTTGATATACTCACACTAACATTTCTATTTTTAGTGAATTGATTGATCTAGGAGGCACCAAAGTGACAATAGGATTGAAAGAAACTATCTTGGTTCTCTGATTAAGAGATTGGATGAAATGGAGGATTCAATGAGGAAACTCGTGGTTGTTCTAAACCGACTATCAAGGAGTCAAGATCAACCACCTGAACCTTGGTATGTTCTGTAATGCATCATGTACGTGATGACCAATCGATGTGGAATTTCAGGTAATAATTATAAAGGTAACCCTTAGGGTTTATATGATCCTTACTTTTTAGATAATTATGGGTTACTCTATGATATGATGGATAATGAAAGGCATGAGAAAATATTGATGATAAAATATGTTATGATTATTTTTGAAGATTTTATCTCGTTTTGGGGAATCTTTTAAGAATTATATATTTTTGGAAATAGGACAACATGTAGACCGTGTGACAACCCGTCGCGTTGGACAAAGCTATGGGAATCGAACCCACAAACAAAGTGCAAAAGGTATTTATCACCTACCTCTGGACTATGTTAAGTCCTTGGTTAGTTTGAATGATTCTTTTTAGTTATATGATTTTAGGAATCAAGAGTAATTTTATTTTGGGCTATCTATGGAAATGATTAGCCTATCATGGAGAATACAAGATTAGGTTAATTACTTTTCAATATGAAAATTTAAGAGCAACTAATGTTGTTTAGAGATAAAAGATAATTTTTTTAACTTAGAAGACTATGTGATTAAATCCTTCAAATATTTGGGTTTCAGTCTTAGCTTGGTTTACTTTTGGTCTTTGTTGAACATTGGGTTTTGTTGGAAAAATTTTGGAGATTAAGAATATATTTTCCTTTTATAAAGTGTTATCCTTTTGTGGATTATCTGATCTTGTTCAAAAAATTATGGTTTTGGTTAAGGTCTAAAGACATGAGAAATATATAGTTCTCCTTTGTGGATTAGGTGATTCTCTAGAAGTTGATTATAGTACTCTTAATGAGAACAAGTCTTCATAAATACTCATCATTTTAGGAAAGTATGAGTTTCTATAAGAAATATAGTAAAAGTTGAAAGTCAACATGACAAGTAAGTATGTTTCCATAAGATCAAAAATGAATTCCTCAATTAAAGGTAACATAAAAAAATATTGTCTATCAACTTTTCCTACTGGGGAATCCAATACTGTTTAACCCATCACAAGTTTGTGATTTTCTTATGGTTAACTTTCTCCTAGACTTGTTTAAAATCACTCTCCCTCAGAACATGACCCTTTGTTTTTTCATCCATATCCATATCTTCCTACATGGAATCCTAGTATGGTTTAACTCGGGTGACTGCTGTTCGGATGTGTGACATTCAATGAAGTTTCCAAGCCCAATTGCTTTTTAAATTGCGAGGATGCAATTCCCAAAAAGGGGGAAGGATGTAACATCCCACGTAAATAAATAATATTACATTCTAATGTTTTTAAAAACATGTGAATAAAATATTTATATTACATTATAGGGAACGCTATTCTCGATGGCTTACCCAATACGCAACAATGAGTTCCTCTGAAATCCTACATTGCACTTTAATAATAAAATAATTTTATTTTAAATGGTAATTAACACATAGCCGTTGTATTAGCGGGAATGAATAGAAATAACTAAAATATGATTATAAATGTTTGTTAAATGTTTTTACATTTATCCAACAAAGGATAAAGGCTTAAAATATGAAATGAATTCAATTTTAGGCATATATAGTCTAATTTTCACTAAAGGTCTACTTATCACCTTTTGATGGCGAACCATCATTAAATATAGTTTTGGTCACTCTTATAAATTCTATTGGACTAAATTAAATTCTTCTTTAGAATCAGGACATCAAAATTTACTTTCTGTAAATTTTTGGTATTTTTCCAATATAGATCATTTTTTAATGAATAGTGAAAAGTGTTGTATTTTAATTCAAAACCTCTTTTTAATCTAATTTATTTATATGGTTAGATTATCTTTTTAATTGGTTTTAAAGTTAAATTAGAATATATTTTTACCATTTAATCCAATAGTGGTTGTTGGAATTAATTTCACTATGAAATTGGACTTAAACTAGTGTCAATCTTTTAATAGATATTGTTTCTTAAAAACACGCTATTTGTTTTGACTGCGGGAATTAATTATTAAATTAATTAATGTAACTTATATGCTTTGAATTTTGTAAAATAGACATCATTTTTGAATTTGGAATATCAAATATATCTTAGGGTGACGTTTTGGTATTTTTCTGAAAAACATCAATTTTTTATGAACAGTGAAACCACTAAGTGGTACTTAAAAAATTGATTTTTCGTTTAAATGGAAATTTTCCACCTCTGTGTTTTGAATTTCAAAAATCTGACATACGTGGTTGTCATTATCAAGTAAAATGTAGTTCAATGGGAATAAAATAATTTTTTGGTGAATAGTAACTTTTATGTTTATTAATCGCGATTAGAGGTAATTATTGTAGTTTAAGGTAAAAATAATGTTTTAATAATATGAAATTAACTAGACACATGTCCAGCCCTTACTGGATGTGTCATGACTGACCATGACAATCCATGGGCCAACTTGGGGACCCCATGGAGCCACTTTGTTAGGAAAATGACATTAATATCTTTTTATTTAAAGTTAAAATAAAAAAGTCACAAACATGAGTTGTTTTACTAAAACAATTTTTACATAGGGTTATACAAGTAATATGTTTTACTATAAATAGTCCTTGTAAATCTAAAAATATTTCCTACATCATAGTATTTTTTATATAATTTTTAGACATTACATAAATTTCATTATTTATGACATCTTGATGATGCAGCGATTACCTCATTATTTAAAGATTTATATAAAATGAAAAGATAATGTAAAATATAATCCCTAAACATGTCAAAAACCTATTGGATTTGTGGATTTATAACCCTTATCACCTTATCCTCGAAACACATCAATGTAGGACCATTAAAATCCGAAACTCATATGAAAATAATGTTACATTTTATACCTTTCCAAGAGTTCCCCTCCTCTCCTCTTATAAACGGCCCCCACCTCTACCTCCTTAACCACACATCCCAAGCCTTTTTAACGGCCAACCCCTGCCCATTTTGTCTCTCCAAAACCATCTCTTACTCATAGAAGCCTCAATTTAGGCATAAGTCTTCCCAAGGAAGCCTTTGAGCTCAAATCAAAAAGAGTTACCCGATTTAAAGGCAGTGTATTCTCTTGTGTTCTTTTGTTTTATTTTGCTTCTCTAACCCCCTAAAATATTTTTATTAATTTATTTTGTAACAACTCAATTATCTACAATATAATATAATGTTTTTATAAAAAGGATTCGAGCTGCACTTACACACACCTTCATCTAATGGTTAAAGAACATAGTGTTTCTGTGGATGGTGAATTTCTACCTCACGAAACGATGATTGTTCAACACTCATATAACACCTTCAAAGCTACCATTAATATGTCCCTATATTTATATATGATATATAATATGTTTTTGTTTTTCTTAAGCTTCAGTATTTGTCATTTAAGGAATACCTTTATGGTTTCCGTTATGGGTGAACATGATATCTTCATTTTAGAAAGTGCGGACTACCGCCCCCTCAAAGTGATTTGATTCCTTAATGCCATATGTGGGACGTATAAAGGATGGATTTAAGGTTATTATATATGATGTTATACTGGTATTATAATATACCTTTATATCATTATTATTTTATTTCCATTAATTTATGAGATAGAAATTAAAGTAGCAATCATGCGTACGTACGGCTAACCATCTCCATGAACGGTGCATTTAATTTCTTATCCCCAAATGTAATGTACTATTATAAGTACATATATATAATGGATATATATGATTTATGCTACATCTATATAATTAATATAATTCTCTAAATAAAATATAAATATCTCTCATTTATTTTTAATTCCATTAACATGACATAGAAATGAAAGTAGCGTCCATGCATACGTACGGCTTACCGTCTCCATGAACGGTGCATTTCATTTCTTATCCCCAAATATAATGTAATATTATAAGTACATATAGATAATGGATATATATGATTTATGTTACATATAGATGATTAATATAATTCTGGAATTAAAATATAAATATCTCTCATTTAGTTTTAATTCCATTAAGATGACATAGAAATGAAAGTAGCGTTCATGCGTATGTACGGCTTACCGTCTCCATGAATGGTGCATTTCATTTCTTACCTATAAATGATTATGTAATATTATAAATACATATATATGATGAATATATATTATATATATGATATCCAAATCATGAATATCATTCTGGATATAATGAACATTGGACCACATGAACATCATGTAATTGTAAGAAGTCCACTTTTGACTTAAGAACCAAATATCGACAAAACAAACATTATTAACTTAAATGGTTACATAATGTTGATAACAAGGTAATAAGAGATATAAAAGGAATAATGAACTTGAAAAAGGTTCCTAATCATCAATAAAGTAACTCATGTTTTTTATTCATGAGGTTAAAGAACGATCGAGTCTAGTCAGACCCGAGGTAAGGGATCCTACGCCTCTCTTTCTTTTTATGTACTCTCTTTTATGTCATTTCTTTTAGGCTCATCTTTATTATGTTTGGGGAAGTTATTTTATATTACTCATACTTTATTTTTTAATTAATATTATTAGAGACCCTATTTGATCTCATAAATCCATTTTTATAAGTTTTAAGTGGCGTCGTTAGGCTGCCGTGTTTTCGTAAGGGATTTTTCATCTCACTTTTATTCTCGTGACATTTATGCTACATTTTCCACTATTTCCTTTGAGTGGTGTATGTACTGACAATTAATATACACTTTTTGTAGTATAATTTAATTTATGGGTATTTAAATCTTTATTTTATGATCTTTCTTCCATGGGGGTACGTTTCGAAAGTTTCCCTACTCGATAAGGGGACCTTTCACCCTCCTCTTCTTAAAGGACTTCTATTATCATGTCTTTTAATTTACATATTATTATTTTGGTATATATTCTTCTATATCCTTATTGATGTAATGTTTATGTCCAAGTGATGATATACCATTCATTCTCTCATCTACTAATTTTCTGAATTTTGAAGTGATGTCGTTAGGCTGTCAAATTTTTACAAGGGAACATCTCAACCCAATTTCTATTTCTTTGGGTTCAACTTGAACTTCTTGACCATGTCATCCTATGAATATGTGTGAATGAACTCTGATTGTTTCGCAATTAATATCCACTTATATTGGGTGTATTTATATTTCTCAAACATAATTATGTGATAGATTTATCCTTATTTTAAGGATACCATCTTTATAATGGATTCCATCTCAATTTACATTTCCATTGAGACTTCATTATTGTTATGAACCGATTCACTCTTATATGGTGTGTATACTGTCCTTTGACATATTATATCATGAATCACATTACTCTCATGATATTATAATTTTCGGATTAAATGTTAATCCCTAATTATTTGTATTCAAGAGTCTCTCATTTTGTGAAAAACTATCTAACAAAAAATATCGTTTTAAATGTTTTAAAGATTTATTATTCTTAATATTTATCATTAATGATCATGTTTTCAAAATGGTTTTCTGTATTTATTTATATGGACATTAATTTTTTAAAATTGTAGTTCCATTAATGGCTTCAAAGTGGTATGGGACACATTGATTCAAAAATCTCTTTTAAGTGGTTTTTGAAAATGGATTGATTAGTTCAATATCTTAGAATTACTTATTATGTTTGAAAATGATATTTTGTTATTGGAATGTTAATATTTTCAATATTTTATCTGTAGTGATGGTACTTGGACATTTTATGGGTGGTTACATGATAAACCATATGACGGGTGGTGCCGTGAATACCAGGACGGGTGGTTACGTTATAACCTCCAATGCATTGGGTATGTAAGTTGCCCATATGGCTATTCCATTAAGTATGTGTGGAAGTCGACCATATGGTTATTCCATTTAAGTATGTTTACATACAAAGTTACCTTTATATGTTATGTTCTCTTTATATGGGTTTTATGGTAATCTTTTGGTTAAAAAAGGGTAAGTAATGATATTTTATTCAGTGAATAGGTTTTACTACTTCATAAAGGTGAAGGTATTACTTTGATAATGTATACATGGTTTACTTGATGTTTGAAAAACTAACAGTTTTCATTCTTTGTGTATCCCTTAATGAGCTTTTTATGCTCACCCCAGGTTATTTTTTTGAAATGTTTTTCACAGGACTTAATGTGGAATAGGGTCCAGGATGGGAACAAGGATACGTCATTCTATCTAAAACATGGAACTAGACATGTTTCTTTTTAAGAGTTTTTATTTTATGGATACTTAGTAGAAGTGTCTACTTTGTAATCTTTTGAGATGTAACAGTTATATCCTAATTCTCTGAAAATCATAACCCGAAAAGATCCTCAATGTGAATTATTCATTTAATTCAATATTAAGTAAGGTTCAAGGTCAATTCCTTATAATCATATTATGCTTTATCCTTCATAACTAGAACCCAAATTTGACACATCTTACTTAATACCCTTCTTCAAATTCTATGGGAAACGAAACATGAAAAGGGGTGATCTCAAATTCTCAGTAAGGCTAATCATGGAAAACAGATTACAAAACATAAACACAACAATTTATAAACATGAAAATATATTTTGAATAAAACATACCATATTTATTATATACCAAAATTATGAGTATTGAAATAAATCTTCCTAGTTCATAAATGATAAATTATATTGGAATCATGAACCTTGATAATATATAATCAGAATAAATCATGGATTTGTGGAAAAAAATTATCACATAATATTGTATCCATAGTAGCCAAGGAATTGCTACCATGAAAATCATAGTGGACAAATCAATTATTATACTTTGTTTAGTTTCCATTCCATCCATGTATTACTGAATTAGATTAACTTATCATTCTAGCCCTATATTACTGAACCGGATTTACATTCCATTCCAGTCATGTCTATATCATGAGATATAAATCTTTACCCAATGCATTGGATTGAGGTACATATCTCAACCTTCTCATAATAAAATAGTTCTTACATTTTCCACAAAAACATAAATCCTTTATCATAGAATAACCCATGAAATAAAATTGGATTTTTTAACTTCATTCCATCATAACATAATCATTATAAAATATTATTCCATAATTAAAACAATGAAATCATATTAAATATAAGTATATAATCCTAAAACTATTTTTAGAGCACCATCTTAGATGGAAAATAATTTTGATAAATCATTTGTACTCAATTCTTGATGGAAATATCATTTCTTCTTCAAAAACATTTTTTTCTAAAACTTCCACGCAATTATAAAGGAAATGAATTTATTTTAAAATAAACATTAAATATTTTAGAGTATGATTCATGGAAATAAGGCATTATGTGGACAAAAAATGTGTTCATGTCATATATGTTAAAAAAATTCTTCTTGTACATTTACTGGAAAAGTAAAAAATTACCTCACATTAATGAATGACAATTGATTTCATTCTTAATGTTTAATTAATATTTACTGAATTTTAAAATTAATTTAATTTTTTTATATGAATAGAAATAATATTACATAATTAGGAAACATGAATGTGGATGAATAATATACCTGATTCAATTATTACGTAAAAAAACCTCGGATAAAAATGAGATTGTAAAATTATCCCTCGCCTTAGGATTAATTTCTTCCAAATGTGTCTAAACCTCTATTATAGTGGGTTTAAAAATATTATTAACTTGTAAAAGAACCATAAATATATTTATGATATAATATATGATTAACTTATTACTTTATATTACCCATTTATTTATCAATTCCAAGTTAAAGCAATGTTTTGGATAATAATAGTTTTATTCATCGTATGTGTTTTGACATGTTATTATTGATCTTATTACATAGATCACGATTTAATTACTTCAATAATGTAAATCAAGATTTATATATCATAAATATTTATTATAGAAATATATATAATAGAGAGTTAAATGAAATTGAATACACTTTTCCATGATACAGTAGGTCGTACGTACGCAAGAACGTTGTTTCCATTTCATTATTTAATATAATGGAAGAAAGTAAAAGATATATATATATTTATATATTTATATATTTATATATATAAATTTAAATTATTATGAAAAATATTTCATGATTATTTATTATATATAGATTAGAATCATTCTAGAATGGTAAACATGGAGAATTAATATCATCGTATTGTGGATTCAGTAAGTTGTATGTATGCACGAGCGACGATATCATTCCCTTGATTTTAAATAGTATGAAAATGGATGGTTTATAAATTTTACAGAATAATTGTAGAGACCCGAAGCCTGACGTACATGGACATTACATTACTTTCGTGGATTACTTAGTACATAACAAATACACACACACAAGGATCGTAATAGTTTAGTGTCTTTGGAAACTCGGAATATAATCTTATAATCGAGGTGAAAGATCTTCAACATCTCCCATAATGATATTCCTATTTTTTTATACCTAAAACCTTTCTTTATATCCTTGAGAAAAGAAAACATAAAAGGGTGAGCTCAAATTCTCAGTAAGGGTAATCAAAAGAAATATCAATCACATCCTATTCATAAGAACATAACATTTGGGAAATCTTATCCTGCAAAAGAGAGCATAATTTAATAACATGGGATAAATCATAGTAGTGAATTGAAAGCCCAATAATCATATCATAAAACATGAAACTTTGTGGCATACACACATAATCATAGAAAATCATATCTTATTAGTCAAGACTCATTGCCAAGACTATCTTAGTGGACAACGTCCATTTCTGAACCGAGTCACCCTCGTTTCAGTCCTATTTCACTGAAACAGTATAACCTACCATTCCAGCCATGTCTATCTCATGAGATATAAAATCTTTACCCAATGCATTGGAGGGAGATATAGGTCCAACCATCTCATAATGATACCATTCTTATGTGTGGCACAAAATCATAAACCATACATCATTGCATAATCCATGTAATAAAAATGAGATTCTTAAACAACATGACATCATAAAACAATTCATATAAGATAAAGAAATTCATAAAAATATAATTCTATCACAACATAATAAAATCAATGTAATAATAGGGATAAAAACAGAACCCTTTATTATCTTAGATGGAAAATAATTTTGATAAAACACTTGAACTCCATTCTGGAGGAAAATATCCTTTCTGCTTCAAAAACACCTTTCCTTTCTTAACATGTCGTAAAATTATAAACTAAAAGAGGTTGGTTAAAAATAAACATGAAAACTTGTAAGGGAAGCTTCTTGGAAATAATGTTTTAAAAATCCAATCATGTCGTATAAGTTAAAAAAACATTCTTCGTACTTTTGTCGGAAAAGTCAAAAAGTACCTCGTACGAAAAACGACAAAAGATTCCTTTCATATCCTTTACTAAAAACTCACAGAAGGGTAAAATTGGATTTAAACAACTGTAGGTGGATGGAAATAATATTACATATTGAGGAAACATGGATTTGGATGATAAAATACACCCCAGTAAATTTCAAATTATAAACAATCTCGGATAAAAATGAGATTGTGATATTTCCCTTACCTTAGGTCCGACTTGCTTTGTAAGTGTCCGAACCTCATGTATAATGATTTAAATAATTTTATTGACTTATTACAGAATCATAATCATTGTTATGATATCATATATGGTTCACTTATGACTTTATTTTTCCCGTTCTTTTGTAAATTCCATGTTAAAGAGCGTTTTGGGTAAAATCGTTTCATTTGTCGTCTGTGTTTTGACTTGTAATTATTCATATGATTAATTAGATCATGATTACATAATTCTAGAATATATAAAATTATTTATATATTATATATATTCAGAATATACATATAATATAATAGATCATTAAATGGAAAGAAATACACCGTTCATGGAGACGGTAGGTCGTACGTACGCATTAACGCTGTTTTCGTTTCCTTATTGAGTTGAATGGAATTAAGTAGACGACATACATATATATAAACATAAATACAGTATCATTATTATGTAATATATTTCATGATTACTTATTATATATACTTTATAATCATTCATGAATGGTTAATGTTGAGAATGAATCTCATCGTGTCGTGGAGACGGTAGTCCGTACGTACGCACGAGCGATGATATTATTCTCATGATCATGGAATTGTATTGGAGTGTATGTATACTATTTAAGAATCTAAATAACTTTACAATAATCATATATAGTTGTTATTTACACCATTATACCCATCCAAGTAAGGTGGTGGTGGAAAATAGATTACACCACGGCATAGAGATGGTATTCCGTACGTACGCACGCGCAGTGATTTTATTTTCCGTAGGATGGATAGATGGTGAAACAGGGTTGTTTCATACTTATAATAACATATCAGTATATTATTGATACTTATGTTATTAATTCATAATGAAACAACTAAAGAAGAAGAAGTGGAAGAAGGAATAAATATGAAAGAATCGGTAACGGACATTACCTCTTCTTTGAAGTGCTTCTTTGAGATCTCCTTTTAGGGCACTAAAATCGGTCTTTGAGGAAGACCAGAACCTCTAGGATGTTTCTAAGGAAGTGGAGAAGAGAATTTTGGTAGGGTTTGGATGAGATTGAAGGCTCAAAGTGGTGTGAGTAAGAGAGGGGAGGAGGTGCCCTTTTATAAGGGAGGAGAGGGGCACCTTTGGAATAACAAAAAATATTATTTTATTATAAAGTCAAATTCGGTTTTTAATAGCTCCAAATTGGTATATCTAGAAGCTAAGGTGGGTAGGGGTCGAAATCCCCTCATCAAATAAAATTTAGACAAGTTTTGGCATCAATTTTAACCTTATCATTTAGATTTAACTTTAAGTGGGATAATATAACTTTCATCGTGTCTTCTTATTTTCTTACACTATATGGTTAATAAAATTACTATATCAAGCCAAAAAAACCCCAAGTTGTTTATTATTAATATATATAACCTTATCTAAGTCAGTTGGCCGAACTTTAGATTTTTAGTAATAAAATAACAATTAATAAAATAATATTTTTTTTAAAAACTATTTTATGTCAATTTTGACACTATTTAGTAATTGATTTTGTTTGAAACTCATAACCTAATTATTAGTTCAAATAAAGTTGATTAAATCAATACTAACATGTCATATTAACCTAGAAAATAAGTGTAATTCATAAAAAGTCTCAAATTACATTTATTTGGAGAATTTATAACATCAATTATGTCAATATTTCATTAATAAGATAATTACTGCATCATCGTCGTGTCATAAATAAATTAAATTACTTAATGTCTAAAAATTACAAATAAAATACCATTATTTTGGAAATAGTTTTATCTTTATAATTAATATTTATAGTCGAATTTATCTTATTAATAACCACATATTAAAAATGATTTACTTATTAAACTTTGATTTTGACTATTTTAACCATTCTTTAAATAAATTAATAATAAATGTCCTAAGCTAATCCAAGTGGGCCTAAATGGTCATATTTTATTCCTAATGTTGTATTTTGTCGAATTACACTTGTCCAATAGAATTAAGACATGTGTTAGGGTAATAGTAATATCATTTTTACCCTTAATTACCCTAATTACTTTTAACCGTGGTAAAAAAAAGTAAAAAGTTACTATTCACCAAAAATTATTTTCATCTAATTGACCCAAATTTTACTTACTGACATCAACCGTGTCTCTCATATTTTTGAAATTCCCCTCACAGAAGCGGTAAAATTAAATTTTATGAAAAATTCATTTTTTTAACTACCACTTAGTGGTTTCACTATTCATCAAAAAAATGAAAGTTTCCAGAAAAATAACAAAAATTAGGCCTAAGTTATATTTGATATTATGAATTCAAAAATGATGCCTATTTTACCAAATTCAAAACATATCAGTTGCATTAATTAATTTAAAAATTAAATCCCGTCGTCAAAACAAATAGCGTGTTTTTAAGAGATAATAACTATCAAATGATTGACACTTGTTTATGTCTGGTTTTAATGTGAAATTACATCCAATGACCAAAATTGTATTAAATTGTAAAAATATATTCTAAATATACTTTAAAACCACTAAAATTAATAATTTATCACTATTAATTATTTCGATTAAAAATGTTGTTTTTAATTAAAATTTAGTAATTTTCACAATTTATCAGAAAATGAAAGTTATCCGAAAAGTACCAAAATTTCACCCTAAGCTAATTTCGATATTCCGAATCCAGAAATTAAGTCCATTTTGAAAAATAAAATATAAAAAATCTCAAAAAGTGGTTATTACTATTCATAATGGCTAGTTTTAATAATATTTTCATAGTATATCGTTGTTTAGTGAAACTTGGTATTGCGTACTACACACGCTATCGAGGAAGGTCGTGATTGCGTGTAATGCAAGGCAAGTCAAGGATGCGTGTTGTGAAAGATCCTTTTGGTGTAGCGTACAACACAAGACATTAATGAAATTAAAAATAATATTTTTCATAAAATTTCAGACTGTTACATTCTACCCCCCTTAAAATGAATTTCGCCCTCGAAATTCTTCAGGGTTATAAATGATTTAATATTAGAAAGTTTCTTTAATAGAAACCCACATCGTAAAAAGGAATACCAAAACCAATCTTTAAAAACAAAAGTATGAAACGTAACGGTTACCCAAATAAACTAATCGCTGGGTTTCCACAGAGGTGAAAATATGGATATGGAAGAGAAATCTAACCATCATGTTCTGATGGAGAGTGGTAGAGAACATGGCTATGGAAAAGCCCACAATCACAAATCCATAGATTTGTGATGATCCAAGGTACCATCTGATTCATCGGATATAAGGGAACTAGGACAACATTTTTGGTTTTCAATATCATTTCCCTAAAGTAGAAAATTTTGAATTAGAATAAATACTTACTTTATTTTGGTACAATCTCACTATTGTTCGTGCCTTGAACAATTTCCACTTCATCTCTTAAAGAAATGATGTTAAATTTTTTATTCATGAAGTGTTAGCAGATCATGTGATAGAATGACGGGTCATTCCATCTAACTCCATCAAAAGGTTAGAAAAAGTTATTAAATATACATAAGTCGACCTATAGTGAGATTAATCATATATGGTTCCTAAAATGGACTTATACTTCATATATCATACTAATTAATATAATAAAACTAGTTTCTACTAAACAGGGACTTCCTGTAGGCCAGTGGTAGGTGATAAAGGCTAGTCGCACTTCGATTCTGGGTTCGATTCCCACAGCTTTGTCCGACGCGATGGGTTGTCGCCCGTCCTGCAGGTTGTCCTTTTTCTAAAACTACATTATTATAACATCACATAAATAATATCAAAAAAAGTTCTATCCTTAAACAATAATAACTTATGGTTAACATAATCCATTACAATCTTTAGGCTTATCTAAAATACTTCGGTCCAAGCTCATAGTATAAAGAAAACGATTACTTGAAATGTCGTCAACCAAGCATGTGAATACCATCATTTATCCCCATATATCGTGTTGGTCACATTCCAATAATGTGAATACCTTAATCATGTATTCTCTTGAAAAATGAATACCCATTAAACCTTAGTGAAAACATGAATGCTGTCAAAAGTTAACTCTTTCCACATACCAAAAACAAAAAATTCTATATACTCAAACCATGATATAACCTTATCCTTATATCAGTCATGATCTCATTAATACTATCAAACATTTAATTTTCTCCTTATCCCTTCATTATGCGCATATCATCTACATTCCAAAAATATATGAATAACCTTTCATGGATACTGGTAATATTAATCATACACTTTCAAAACTCAAAGAAAGACAACAGTGTAACAATCCTTAGATGTATCTTTATTCCATATTACCATGAGATTACTTATACAACATTACACATGATAAACATGTAATCATTCCACTACATTCTTAAACCATTGACCAAGCTTCAACAATTTTTTCATCTCACATATCATTTATAGTCTCTTCATCATCATCCACATAAATACTACCTATACGACCATACCGATTCTCTTCATGAGACTTTCCCTTAGGGCATTGGTTTGCATAATGCACGTACATTCCACATTTAAAACATTTAACCATTGTTGATATCATAACAATACCATTATCCTCATCCCTGGTGTTAACTAAACCTTTTCTTTTTCACTTACTGGCTTTGTGTCTTTCTTTTCCACACCAAAATCATCTTCCAGTTCCTTTGAAACATTCTCCTTGATGCCTCTTCCCACATGATTTACATAGGGGAAATTAAACTTTCATTCCTCTATGATCATCATGAAACTCCATCTTTCTCTTATTAGCTGAGTCATGAATCTTACCAAATTTTACTTTATTGATCATATTATGAGATTTCTGATTCGGCATAATAATGATGTTTGGACTTCCAAATCCCATTTAATTTGGTTGCTCATGAAGAATATCATTCCCTTGTCCATCGTATCCTCCATTATCATAAATCATCTTGTTTCCAGCCATTTTCTAAAACCCAAAAAAATAGTGTGAGAGGAAAAAATCATAATAAAGGGGGAGTAACTTCAATATCTAACATCTTCGGTTTAATATAATATCGTTACCATAGTTCTAGAACTATATCCTATACGTATACTTATCCTTAGAGACATCCCTAGACATACCTTAGAAATATCTCTAGGTATCTCACTAACGTTTTCGCATCCTAGTTTCCAAAGTTTGACTAAATGTTTCCTCTGATACCAACTGTAGAGACCCGAAGCCTGACGTACATGGACATTACATTACTTTTTCGGAATACTTAGTACATAACAAAAACACACACACGAGGATCGTAATAGTTTAGTGTCTTTGGAAACTCGGAATATAATCTTCTAATCGAGGTGAAAGATCTTCACCATCTCCCATAAATATCTTCCTCTTTTTTTTACCTAAAATATTTATTTATATCCTGGGGAAAAGAAAACATAAAAGTGTGAGCTCAAATGCTCAGTAAGGTTAAACAAAAGAAATATCAATCACATCATATTCATAATAACATAACATTTTGGAAATCTTTTCCTGCAAAAGAGAGCATAATTTCATAACATGGGATAAATCATAGTAGTGAATTGAAATCCCAATAATCATAACATAAAACATGAAACTTTGTGTCATACACACATAATCATATAAAATCATATCTTATTAGTCAAGACTCATTTCCAGGACTATCTTAGTGGACAACGTCCATTTCTGAACCGAGTCACCCTTGTTTCAGTCCTGTTTCACTGAACAGGTATAACCTACCATTCCAGCCATGTCTATCTCATGAGATATAAAATCTTTACACAATGCATTGGAGGGAGATATAGGTCCCACCCATCTCATAATGATACCATTCTTATGTGTGCCACAAAATCATAAACCATACATCATTGGATAATCCATGTAATAAAAATGAGATTCTTAAACAACATGACATCATAAAACAACTAATATAAGATAATGGAATTCATAAAAATATAATTCCATCACAATGAAATCAAATCAATGTAATAATAAGGATAAAAACAGAACCCTTTATTATCTTATATGGAAAATAATTTTGATAAAACACTTGAACTCCATTCTTGAGGAAAATATCCTTTCTTCTTCAAAAACACTTTTCCTTTCTTAACATGTCATAAAATTATAAACTAAAATAAGTTGGTTAAAAATAAACATGAAAACTTGTAAGGGAAGCTTCTTGGAAATAATGTTTTAAAAATCCAATCATGCCGTATAAGTTAAAAAAACATTCTTTGTACTTTTGTCAGAAAAGTCAAAAAGTACCTCATACGAAAAACGACAAATGATTCCTTTCATATTCTTTACTAAAATATCAAAGAAGGGTAAAATTGGATTTAAAAAATTATAGGTGGATGGAATAATATTACATATTGAGGAAACATGGATTTGGATGATAAAATACACCCCAGTAAATTTCAAAGTATAAACAACCTCGGATAAAAATGAGATTGTGATATTTCCATTACCTTAGGTCCGACTTACTTTGTAAGTGTCCGAACCTCCAGTATAATGATTTAAATAATGTTATTGACTTATTACAGAATCATACTCATTGTTATGATATCATATATGGTTCACTTATAACTTTATTTTACCCGTTCTTTTGTAAATTCCATGTTAAAGAGCATTTTGGGTAAAATCGTTTCATTTGTCATCCGTGTTTTGACTTGTAATTATTCATATGATTACTTAGATCATGATTACATAATTCCAGAATATAAAACATGATTTATATATAATATATATTCAGAATATACATATATATAATAGATCAGTAATTGGATAGAAATACATCGTTCATGGAGACGGTAGGTCGTATGTACGCATGAACGCTGTTTTCGTTTCCTTATTGAGTTGAATGGAATTAAGTAGACGACATACATATATATACACATAAATCCAGTATCATTATTATGTCATATATTTCATGATTACTTATTATATATACTTTATAATCATTCATGAATGGTTAATGTGGAGAATGAATCTCATCGCGTCATGGAGACGGTAGTCCGTACGTACGCACGAGCGATGATATCATTCTCATGATCGTGGAATTGTATTGGAGTGTATGTATACAATTTCAGAATCTAAATCACTTTAAAATTATCATATATAGTTATTATGTACACCATTATACCCATCCAAGTAAGGTGGTGGTGGAAAATAGATTACACCACGGCATGGAGACTGTATTCCGTACGTACACACGCGCGGTGATTTCATTTTCCGTAGGATGGATAGATGGTGAAATAGGGTTATTTAATACCTATAATAACATATCAGTATATGAGTGATACTGATGTTATTAATTCATAATGAAACAACTAAATAAGAAAAAGTGGAAGAAGAAATAAAGATGAAAGAATCGGTAACGGACATTACCTCGTCTTTGAAGTGCTTCTTTGAGATCTCCTTTTAGGGCACTAAAATTGGTCTTTAAGGAAGAACAAAACCTCTAGGATGTTTCTAAGGAAGTGGAGAAGAGAATTTGTCAGGGGTTGTCCGAGCTTGAAGGCTCAATGTGGTGTGAGGAAGAGAGGGGAGGAGGTGCCCTTTTATAAGGGAGGAGAGGGGCACCTTTGGAATAACTAAAAATATTATTTTATTATAAAGTCAAATTCGGTTTTTAATAGCTCCGAATTGATATATCTCGAAGATAAGGTGGTTAGGGGTCGAAATACCCTCATCCAATAAAATTGAGACAAGTTTAGGTATGAATTTTAATCTTATCATTTAGATTTAACTTTAAATTAGATAATTTAACTTTCACTGTCTCTTCTTGTTTTATTACACTATAAGGTTAATAAACTTACTATATCAAGCCAAACGAACCCCAAGTTGTTTATTATTAATATATATAACCTTATCTAAGTAATTTGGCCGATCCTTAGATTTTTAGGAATTAAATAACAACTAATAATATAATATTTGTTTTAAAAACTATTTTATGTCAATTTTGACAATATTTAGTAATTGATTTTTTATGAAAATTATAAAAAAATTATTAGTTCGAAAAAAAGTTGATTAAATCAATACTAACATGTAATATTAACCTATAAAATTAGTTTAATTCATAAAATTTCTCAAATTACATTTATTTGTGGTATTTATAACAACAATTATGTCAATATTTCATTAATAAGATAATTACTGCATCATCGTTGTGTCATAAATAAATTAAATTATTTAATGTCTAAAAATTACAAATAAAATACCATTATGTAGGAAATCGTATTATATTTCTAACGTATATTTATAGTCGAATATATATTATGTATAACCCCATATTAAAAATTACTTACTTATTAAACTTTGATTTTAACTATTTTAACCCTTCTTTAAATAAATAAATAATAAATCTCCTAAGCTAATCAAAGTGGGTCCAAATGGTCATATTTTATTCCTAAGGTTGTTTTTAGTCGAATTACACTTTTTCAATAGAATTAGGACATGTGTTAGGGTAATAGTAATATCATTTTTAACCTTAATTACCCTATTTACATTTAACTGTGGTAAAAAAACTAAAAAGTTACTATTCACCAAAAATTATTTTCATCTCATTGAACCACATTTTACTTACTAACATCAACCCTGTCTCTTGGATTTTTTAAATTCCACTCACAGAAGTGGTAAAATTAAATTGTATGAAAAATTCATTTTTTTAACTACCACTTAGTGGTTTCACTATTCATCAAAAAAATGAAAGTTTCTAGAAAAATACCAAAAATTAAGCCTAAGCTATATTTGATGTTATGAATTCAAAAATGATGTCTATTTTACCAAATTCAAAACATATCAGTTGGATTAATTAATTTAAAAATTAAATCTCGTCGTCAAAACAAATAGCGTGTTTTTAAGAGATAATAACTATCATAAGATTGACACTTGTTTATGTCTAGTTTAAATGTAAAATTACATACAATGACCAAAATTGTATTAAATTGTAAAAATATATTTTAAATATACTTTAAAACCACTCAAATTAATAATTTATCACTATTAATTATTTCTATTAAAAAGGTTTTTTATAATTAAAATTTATTAATTTTCACAATTCATCAGAAAATGAAAGTTATCTGAAAAGTACCAAAATTTCACCCTAAGATAATTTTGATATTCGGAATCCAGAAATGAAGTCCATTTTGAAAAATAAAATTTACAAAATTTTAGAAAGTGGTTATTACTATTCAGAATGGCTAGTTTTAATAATATTTTCAAATCATATCGTTGTTTAGTGAAACTTGGTATTGCGTACTACACACGCTATCGAGAAAGGTCGTGATTGCATGTAATAAAAGGCAAGTCAAGGATGTGTTTTGTGCAATCTCCTTTTGGTGTAGCGTACAAAACAAGACATTAATGAAATTAAAAAGTATATTTTTCATAAAATTTCAGGGTGTTACAATAATTTTTCTGTAATATTAATTTTTTAAATCCATTATACTCGTTAATATAACCATCCAAAATATGTATTGTTGTGTGAAATATTACACCACGGTGTGGAGATGATATCCCATAGATTTACCCGAATAGTGATATTGTTATTCATAGGACAAATAGAAGGAGGTATACTATTGTCCCTTAAATATAATAATACCTCCTCATGTATAAGATACTATATTTATTATTTTATTATGAAATAAAAATATGAATAGGATGTAAAAGAAGAAAATAATTTTGAAAGAGGTTATAAACCAATTACAAATTTTTCAAGTATCTATTTTTTATTTTCAAAAAAGGTTTCCCTTGGATGGTTTTCTACCCAACATGTGACCTCTAAGATGTAGTGAGGGAAGTTAGGAGCTTATTTGGGCAGATTTTGGACAATACAAAGGGCATGAAAGGAGTGTGTAAGTGGGTATATGTGGTGCCCTTTTAAAAGAGGGAATAGGGACACTTTAATAATGTCTTGAAAAATTAATTTATTATAAATTTATATTCAGTTTATAGTGGAAAAAACTCTTTTATTTTGAATATAAGATGAGTATTGGTATAAATCCTCTCATCCAATAAAATGTAGACATATGTTTAATTTATTTTAAACCTTATCATTTTGATATATCCATATTTAATATATTTACATTTATATGTTGTAATATTATTATAAATATTAAATGGTAATAAATATTTACTTATTTGTTTAAATTGACCATAATTGGACACATTATGACATTTTAGTGCATATAAATTTCAAATTGTAATTTTAAAACAATTTAATTATATGTTATTTTTATAAAAAATCAATAGTGTCAATTTTGATAATATTAAATTATTTGATTTTCAATAAAATCCACGTAGAAGATAAATTAGAACCAGAATATTTAATACTCTTCTAATAGGTCATAGTCACCTAGAACATTTGTGGCACACATTAATTATATCGTATGATATTTATTCCAATATTTTTAAATCCTTTTACTAGATATTTATTTCAATAAAATAATTACTACATCACTATTGTGTCATCATACATGGAAATTATGTATACTATAAAAATTATAAATAAATTAAAATGATGGAGATAATATAATTAGATATTTAGAGACTGTTTAGGTTTTAATTTTTAAAAAATTTATCATTATATTAAAATTATTATACTTATACGAGATAAGAGAGTTACATGTTTCCACTTTCATTTGTTTTAATTATAATTACATCACTTTCATGGAAAAAATTCCAACAAATCAATCAAGATTGACCCTTATGTGATATTGGTCGATTTCAATTCATCCAATAGGATTTTGGTAACTTTTAGTGTAATTTTTTTAGCATTACCATATAGTTTGTTACCCTAATTTACCTAATTTACCTTTAACCATGGTAAAAAAATTAATAGTTATTATTCATAATATCCAAAAAAAGTAACCTATTAAAATAATTTGGAAATCTGATTTAAAATATGTAATATATTTTTCAAAATTAATAATACGTAAGTTTCATTAATTAATTAGAAATTAATTTCCAATGTCAAAACCATAAAACATATTTTTAATAAGTAAAAACAATCAAAAGATTGACTTCTGTTTATGTAAAATTCAAATGAAAAATTACATCCAATTATTTATGTTTTTTATGGAACATGTAATAATTATTTAATTATGAGATTGGTGGAACCTATATCTCCCTCTAATGCATTGGGTAACAATTTATATCTCATGAGAAAGACATGAATGGAATGAAATATAAATCTTGTTTAGTAATACAGAGCTGGAACATCATGTAAATCTAGTTAAGTAATACAGGGCTGGAACAAAAAGTAAATCTGATATAGTAATACATGGATGGGACGATATGTAAACACAGTTTAGTAAAGAAATTTATCCAATATGATGGTCTTGGATGAAATTCCTTGGCTACTATGGAAATCATATTATGTTCTTATTTGTTTTCCATAATTCAATATTATATACCAATGATATTTTTTCATGGTTAATGTTACTTTATGATCTATGACTTATGAACTACAAATTCTTTTTATAAGTCATGATTTTGATATTTAAAAATTATGTTCATGTTCTCACAATCTTATGTTTATGGTTTGTTTAAGGTTATCAATTTTGAACCTTACTGAACATTTGAGCTCACACATTCATATGTTTTTCCCCCAGGATATAAATAATTGTCTTAAGTAGTGAAATAATAGGGGAAAATATGTTTGGGAGATGTTGAATATCCTTAATCAAGAGGGAAAATTAAATACCATGTTTTCTAAGACACTAAAATAATACGTTCTTATGGAATATTATTTATAATATATTATGTATTATGCAAAATAAATTTAATGTCAATATATGTCAAGAATTGGTCATTAGAGTTGGTATTAGAGAGAATGTTTAGTTAACCTTTGGAAACATGGATGTGAAAACATTTATGAGGTCTCTATAGATATTTCTAAAGAGAGTTATTGGGATTTCTTAAGGATAAGTCTAATTATATGTTAAAATCCTAGGGGTTTTTTTCAAAATAATGACTATCCTAGAGTTAAACCAACGTTCTCATAGACTGAAATATGATAAGTCATTTTCCATACTAATGTGATTCTAATATTTGATATGTATTTCTCATACTTATCATTCTGGTCTTAGTCGATAGCTAGGACTACATTGAACATAGTTAATAATAGAATGTTTCATGTGTGGAAATTATGTAAATTGTAATGATTGATTTCCTAGTTGGAAATATTAGAAAGAGATTCATGATGATGGTATGAGTATTTTCCATGCTGCTGAGGAAAAACAGACTGTAAATGACGAGTGAAAGATAGCTGATGTTATTCAATTTTTTTTTCAATAAACCTAAGAATATTGAGGTTGAGAAACATTAATATATGACTCATATTTTAGGAATGATGAATATGATTTCTCCTAATAAATGGTTTAAGAATAATGTTGGATTATTGTGGGGTATGTCATAGAGAATTCAATGATTATGTTATATAAATTGTAAAATATATAAGTGTTTTTAGTTTAATATTTCCAATAAGGTTTTGAATAGATATATTGAATAGTTATAAGTATCTAAAATGTTTTTTAAGGGTAAGGTTATATACACGGGAAACACATCATTAACATCAAGATTACCCTTTATATGTCCCTTATGCTATGATAAGGATGTATGGATAAAGATATGTTGAATTTAAAAATGATAATTCAATGATTCTTGTTTATTGGGAAATAATTATGGATTTGTTGACAAGGGGGTTATGCTATCATGGATGAAGTATACATCATTATGGGACATAAATAATAATCCAATATGTTTTGGAATTAGGAAACTTGCATGTTTTCAATAACGATATATGGTAAAGAGTATAAATGATTAAGGTACTCACATGCTTGGAATGTGATAACTAAGAAATTACTAATGAGATATTTGAATTTAATAACAATATGATTTATTTCACCACTTTTTAATGTTTTAAATTTTTTATTTTTTAATGGATTGTATGGTTATACATTTGTGGATAGTATAAGATATATTTAGGTTGAAATTTTTTAGATTAATGTATTATCTCCCTATAGGTGGACATATGCGTATAATATAAGCTTTTCTAAAAATTTTGTTGAGATAGATGGAATGACCTATAATTTAATCAAATTATCTGCTAACACGTCATGAATGAAAATTTCAACTTCATTTCATTAAATTAGAGATGAAGTAGAAATTTTTCAGGGAATGACCAACAGTGATATTGTACTCAAATAAAGTAAGTATTTCTCCTCGTGAAAAATTCAATCAAAAAATAGTTCATGAAACCAAAAATGATATTTTAGTACCTTCTTATCTAATGAATCATATGTTCCCTTAAATCATCATAGATTTATGGCTTTCTTGTAGTTAAGTTTTTCCAAACAGAACATGATGGTTAAATTTATCTTCAATATCCATGTTTTCACTTCCCACATATGTTATCCTATGTGGAAACCCAGTGATGAGTTACATTGGTTAAAAATTATATTTCTAACATTCCTTTTTTAAAATTTTGTTTTAGTATATCTTCATATGATGTGGGTTTCTGTGAATGAAACATTCAAGTATTAAACTATTTATTCCCCCAATGAATATTGAGGGAGAAATTTATTTTAACAATGGTAGAATGTAACAACCAAAGAATTTATGACATATATATTTCTAATTCCTTTAATGTATGGTCTTGTACATTACCCCAAGATTATATTGCGCTATACCAAACACCGTATTATCTTTCTGTATACACAACACTACTCTTGGCTTGTGTTACATGAAATTTCATGTTGTTTTGACAGAATTCATTTCACACAACACTAAGTATAGATTTTGTTCAATGTATAAAACAACTATTTTGGAATTATGTTATAATGAAAATGAAATGATGCTTTTAATATATGGAATATTATCTTCTCTTTCATTACACACGAGAGCAACCTTCCTCGATAGATTGCGTAGTACGCAGTACCGTGTTTCACTAAACAATGATATATTATTAAAGTATTATTATTTAATTGGATACAAAATAGATGTTATGAATAGTATTAACCAAATTTTTATTTTATATAAAATTAAAAATCATCTTATGTATTTTATAGACATAATATAAGAAATAATTCAATTTCCATATAAAAGAAATGTTTTTCAAAAAATGCATTTTTTCCACCTATTGATGGCACACAAATTTTAAATACATTTTTTTAAAACATTTATATATTTTATATGAAAAAATAAATTTATTCTATGGAATTGGGATTTCAATATTTCCTTCGGTTGACTTTTTGGTATTTTCTGATAAAATTCATATTTTAACGAATAATGAAAATAATACATTTTAATTCAGAACTGCATTTTCATCTAATTTATTTATATAGTTATATTATATTATTAAATGGTTTTAAAGTGTATTTATATTAATTTTTTATCATTTAATCCATCAATGATCATTGGATGTAATTTCTTATTTAAATTGGACACAAATACTTGTCAATCTTTTGATAGTTTTTACATCTTAAAAACACTATATTTGGTTTTGACGAAGAGAAGAAATTTTAAATTAATTTCTTCTAATAATGCATTTTGAAATGTGAAAAATTTATTCTATATTTGTAATCAGGGGATCAAAATTATTTTAATAGGTTACTTTTCTTTCTTTGGATATTATGAATAGTTACAACAAAATTTTTTATTTACAACCGTTAAAGGTAATTCAGTTAAATCAGGGTAAATACAAATATAATAAACTTAATACAATTATAATATCACCTTTAAAAATACTATTGTATGTATTATATTCTAACAATAATTCAATGTGTCTGAATTTATTCATTTATGTGAAATTTTCTATAAAAGTGATTTAATTATAAATAAAATAAAATGTTGGTCAGAGTGGATACTCAAGAGTGGGGTTAATTGAGTTTCAATTAAAATTTCTGTTAAAAACTTTTAGTATAAAAATACCCCAAATTAAAACAGCCCAGTCAATTAAGGAAGTAGAGATATAAGTGACTTATTGTTCAACAGGTTTCTCAAAGGATGATTACACCTCAGCAGAATCAGTATGAGAACTAATTCAACTTTTGAAACAAGATTACATAACTAATCACATATAATCAGTAACTAGAACTAACTATCAGATTGAATGTAAAAATAGTTTTCTATCATTGCTAATATAAGCATAGCGAGTAAATGTAAAATAGAGTAATGGAAACATGAACACAACCATTTAAACAAGAGGTGCAGTCTTAAGTATAGACCTTTTCCTCTCCACTTGGTGATCACCTTCCACCAAGAAATAATATTAAAAAGTGATACACAGCATGTATCAGGATTTACAACAGTTTTCACAAACTATCTAGGTTTTGAAACCACTACCATAGATATACATCGGAAAAATGAACTACCAATCCACACTAAGCTTCGTCCATATTTATGGATGGGAAACAAATGTAAAGAGAGTTTGGTATGAGGATTTTTAGTATACCTCAATTCAAGCACAAGAGTCAATGTGTGTAACATAGAAACACTGCTCAAAAATGTAAAATACTTAAACCCAATAGTGCTTAATATAGTAGGGGTATGTATAGAATGCTCTGTTGTATTGGCAGATCAGCTCTAGGCTCGTTGGAATGAAGGAAATGATGTTTTGGTCCTTCTCTGCAAGTTGCCTCCAAAACAGAGTGTCGCAACTTCTAGGTTCTGACTTCCAGATTTTGAGATGATCAACTTCTTGGGTTTAAAGATCTTTGTAGCACACCACTACATCTTGAAAATGGTTATTTTAATAGATCTTTGTGTAGCTCTCTATTCTTCAAAATACGCGTTTGAGTGATTTTCTTCATATACTGTATGTTTCTCTCTTATGTGTGTATATTCAATATTTCCACACCCCTATTTGATGTTTGAATTTACTCATACATATATACATATTTTCATTGGTTCTGCAGGGGCCAACAAAAAAATGTACCAACCACGTGTGGTATTCCTCATACATCGTACTATTTCCTTATGTGCCTTTAAATATCATTAACTAATGTCAGGTGCATTAATATGTCCAGACATGAACGTCATGATAGTATAAATAAAATTGGGAAATAAAAGAATATAATATCATTATACTAGAAGCAGATGCATGTCACATGGTAGACATTAACAGTAGTATCTTCAACTATGGACTTCATCGGTAGACTATTCAACTGTGAGCTTCTTTGGTAGGCTCTCTGTCTATAGGCTTGTAACGGTGGACTTTGTGTCAGTGGATGTATTGTAATGGTATATGTTACTCTATGTAACAATAGCTCCTCATCATTGGACTTCATTGATAGATCTATTACATCAAAATATTGCAACAGTGAACTTTCCACCAGTTTACTTATCTCAATAGGTAATTTTATTTACAGTGGAGTATGTCCATCAGAAGACTTTGAACAACATTCTTCTATCTCGACAGTAGGAGTTTTCTAGTGGTAGCCTTCTACTAATGGAAGATATGTCAAAATGTAGACTTGAATAGTGATTCTCTCTACAGAAGACTTGAGAAAGATTCTGACAGTGAACTTCTAAACAAAAGCCTTTCTACAGTAGTGACCTTGTGATCGTGACTCTTTATCCGTGAGCTTTGATAATCAGATCAACTGTAGACTTGTGACAGTAACCTTTTTCCAGTATATAAGTGATAGGAGATCTTCAACAGTAACCTTCTAGGATCAGTGACTTAGAGTAACAGTGAGCTATAACGGTGACCTTGAAAAGAATTCTCTTATCAGTAGCCGTTAACAATGAAGTTATGTTTATATAAATGTAAACTAGAAACTGATGTAACTAAATTATGAGACTAAGAATATAAATTTTCAGGATAAACAATATAAATACAGATTAAAAGGGTTGGAAAATGGCTTAATATATCATGGTTAATATTTAAACATGATTTGGGATTATCAAAACAGGTGAGTCCAAGAATCTCCCCCATTTTGATAATCACAAAGATGCTAGTATGTATTAAAGATAGATATCATATATAATACAGTTACTAAACATAGATAAAAATGCCTCAAATAATCAAGGAGTAATAAGAGTGTAAAACATGAAAATATTGGTACATGGTATCAGAGAGAAAGGAGTAAAAGATTCAACATAGGATCTAATTAGAATATTAGCACATTTCTCCCCAATCACATGATTAGTCTAGAATTGGAATAGAATTAAATTAGCACATTATTTCTCCTCCTTTGTGATTAACAAAAAGAAACACAAATAGAGAAATCCGAGAAATCTTGCATTAATGAAAGTACATTACATGACCCAAAAAGAATACAAAGTCCCTATCAAAAGAAGTAAACAGAGTCCATCCACATCATATGTAGTTATGTGGTCTTTAACTTTGGAAGAAGAATATGGGGGATGAGCTGGTGGATCAGCAGGTTTAGGAATTGATGTAGGAATGACGGGAGGGGTAGCAACAAAAGATCCTATGGGTTTGTAGTGGTTAGGTCGCTGAGGTATCAGTGGAGTAAGGCTTATGATAGCTTCAGCAGGAGAAATCATGGAAGAACCACTGGGTTGAGATGCAGGTAAGGTAGGAGGTATGATGATATGGGTACAATTCACATGGATAAAGGGAAGAAGAAGGTTTCTGAAATCCATAATAATGCCTCCCCCTCTTTCCATAGTAGATAATAAATAATCTTTAATCTCCAAAAATTTATCCAAACCAGGGTGGAATTCTCTCAGTTTGCTGACCTGCTCCCTGAATGCCTGATTCACTAGAGGCAGCTTCATATTCTCTATCAAAAGCTTGAAGTGGTTGGTCATTTTGTGCTTTGTATATATCTTCTCAAAGTAAGAATCTACATTATTCTTAATGGCTTCATGAGTAGCAGTAGCTGCTTGAAAGTGTTCGCGAACAACATTGTTTACTTCCCTAGTGGTATCAATTACCTGTGAATCAGAGGTGCCACTGGTACTGGCCTTAGCAAGCTCTTCCTGGATCACATTTCTGATTTGGTCAATGTTCACAGAGGAGCTAGATGAGGGAAGGGGTTTGACTGAGAAAGCTACTATCTCTTTGAAAGGCTGAGTCAAATTACCAATCACCTTCTGAACAAGTTCATCCTAACTGTTCATGTGTTCTTTGACTGATGTCTTAAAAGTCTCAAATACCTCCACAAACATCTTTACTACCTCTTTGATATATCAAATATCAGCATTCACTTGGTTTTGAGAACTGCTCACAGCGGTTAAAGAAGAAAATGATTATCTCAGAGCAACCACAGCTCCTGTCCGGCTTTCAATTTGAGTATGGCACACTTTAATCTTTTTTAGCATTTATTTCATTGGACTTGATACAACACACTCCAGAGATAGCTCTAGGGATTCTCTACATTCCTCAGCTCTTCAACAAGGCTATTCTTCAAATCTGCAACTGATTCTCTCACTGCCTTTTTCATTTCAACTTTTAAGGACACAAGGTCCTCCTTGGTTGCCAAATTGTTTGCCAAAACTATTGTAATACTTTCAGGTAGGATAACAGAATCCCTTTAAGGATGGTTTTCCTCCTTAGAATCTCAATAATTGATTCCAAGTACCATGTACCCTGGATTTGATGACCAAATCTCTATATCATATAACATTGAAACGGAACCAAGATGCTCTCCCTCACTTAGAGCTCTCTCCTGGGTATTCTCCTCTTCTTGTTCTGCTCTGGGTAACTCCACAGCCTCCTCTACAACTCCAAAAGATTCAACAATAGTTTTATAAGTTGGTTCACCAGTGGGGTGAGTAACATCCTTCACTGAATCATCAAATACCTCCATATCAATGGTAGTAGATGCCACTCCTGATTCCTGACCAGACACTATCTTGTCTGTATTATCAATCAAAGGGCTCAAACTGAGCTCTTCTTCTACATTTTCCTCATCATCATCTTTAGAAACCACATCCTTACCTTCATCCTTATCACAAGTCGCCTCTTACTCATGAGAAGAATGATGTGACTCGGTGGCCCCATCCACTTCAGAGGTTTCCTTGAAAATATTCTGAGATGCCTCTTCTTCTTTAGTGGCCTCAGTATCGCCATCCTTCAGAATAGTCTCTTTTCATGTCAGTTTCTTTGGAGGACTAGCTGCTCCGAAAGATACTGTCCTTACATGACTGTTAGGAAAATCAGGGTCACTCCCATCATCAATGGGGGTGTTCTCTCTTTCAGGGTCCACAACACCTTCAACTTCCTCCTCCTCATCTGAATAAGTCAGTTCTGGCTCATCAGGTTTCATAACAAGATCTCTCCTGTCTTTTGGCCTAGATGGGTGGGTAGTAGGGTAAAATGTTTCATATACATTTCCTTCATCATTCACCCATGCCTTCTTCTAGGGATTCTAGCTAATTTTCATGAATTTTCAAATCACCATGGAGATACAAACATTGTTATTAACTATATAATCTCTTCTTGGTTTCCACCCACACCCTTTACCTTTACCATTACTGAAATTAGTTTGGAATGGAATACGACATTAGATTTTGAGCGTGCCTTAGTCATGTCCTCCAGTTGTGCCATCAGTAACCTACAAAGGTTAATCTTTTTTCCATGATTCAGTAAGTACATTTGGAATATGTCCTGGGACATCAGCACTGCAAAATCTGCACTACTGGGACTAATTACATGCTGAATGAATTTGAACAAAAAAATGTATTCTACATTTATCTCATCTGCAATGATCTTCCTTGATTTTCCACCTCTTTTCAGTTCTTCCATAGATTTTTCATACTCAAAAAAATTTCTGTCTGGAGGAGCCACTCTAGTGTAGTAATCATATACTCCTTCATGAGGAACTCTCAAACAGGCCACCCACTCAATAGATGAGAAGATGACTTCATTTCCATTGACTCTAGATATTAGCTTATGCACATCATCTTCCTCTTCAAACATCAGATATTCATAAAATTATTTCACAAGATTTGGGTAGTATGGTCCATTGTTGGTGGAATAACATCCGTTCCATCATTGGGCATCAAGTGTCTTCAGAACTAATGACATTCTCTACAACATCCATTCTTCACTTAATTCCATCTCAGAAAAGATTTCTCTCTTGGTCAGATGCGGGTTGATAGGTCTCGTCGGGGTACTACTTGTCCCACTGGATTCAGCTCGAGTTCTCTTTGGACTTGGCGCATCCTCATTGATAGATGGGGGTCACTTAGTTCTAGCCATGGAGATTGATGGAGGTTCAAGGGTTCAGATGAATAGTAAGGGTTTAGAGATTTCGAGAGAAAGGTTTGAGATTGAGAGAGTTAGGTGGATTGAGATATGTTCATCGCCTTTGGTTTTATCATTTAGGGATTAAAAAATAGAAATAATAAATATAAATAAAAAACAATTCAAATTCCTGCAAAAATAAAGGCAGACAGTGAGGTATCCAATAATGAGATGTACGAGTGAGGTATGACAATGAGGTGCAATGGTGTGGTGTAACCGTTAGGTTTATCAGTGAGGTCCAACTGTGGGGTCTAACTGTGAGGTCCAACGATGAGGTCCAACTGTGAGGCCCAACAGTGTGGTCCAACTGTTAGGTCTAACTGTGAGGTCTAACTATGAGGTCCAACGGTAAGGTCCAACTGTGAGGTCTAACAGTGAGGTCTAACTGTGAGGTCAAACTATGAGGTCCAACGATGAGGGCCAACTGTGAGGTCTAACAGTGAGGTCTAACTGTGAGGTTTCTAATGCTGAAATTAATCATTCATATCTCATGTTTGGTGTAATTTATTCTCTCATAATTCAAAGGCTTTGTGAATATATCAGCCAATTGATGTTTAGTGCCAATGAATTCAAGAGTGATATCATCCTTTTGATAATGATCTCTCAAAAAGTGATGTCTCACATCAATATGCTTTTTCCTAGCATGAGATACTGGATTTTTGGAAATGTTAATATCACTTGTATTTTCAAACGTTATAGTGGCATGTTTGAATTCATATCCATAGTCCAGTAAAGTGTGTTTCATCCACATAATTTGATCACAACCACTACAAGTAGGTATATACTCAGCCACTGTAGTTGATAATGCAACATAATTCTGCTTCTTAATACACCAAGATACTAATGACTTGCATAAAATGTGACATGTCCCAGAGGTTCTTTTTCTATCTATCTTGCAACCATAAAAATCAGTATCAGAATTACTCATCATATCAAATGATTTTCTGTTTGGATAAAATATTCCTAAGATGTGAGTATTTTTGAGATATTTAAAAATCCTTTTTACAGTAGTTAAATGAGACCCTTTTGGATTGGCTTGAATGTGAGCACACATGCATAATCTAAACATGATGTGAAGTCTGCTATATGTAAGATATAGTAGACTCCCTATCATACCTTTGTAGTTGGTTTGATCCACTGGTTCTCCAGCTTCATCAATATCTAACTTACAGGTGGTACTCATAGGTGTGTCACTACCTTTACTACCATCCAAAGAAAAACATTTTAAAAAATCCTTAATATTTTTACATTGATTCAAAACAATTCCATTTTTATTTTGAATGATATGAATCCAAGGAAATATTTGAGTTCTCCCATTAAAGTCATTTCAAAACCATTTCAAATCATTTTTTAAAAATCAATACATAATGAAATTTTAAAATATCCAAATATAATATCATCAACATAAATTTTCACTATCAAAACATCTTTGGAAATCCATTTAATGAAAAGAGTAGGACCAGCTATCCCTTTGGTAAAACCTTTTGAAATAAGAAAAGAGCTGAGATTATCATACCATGATCTTGGATCATGTTTTAAGCTATATAATGCTTTATATAGTTTAAAAACATGATTGAAAAAATGGGGATTTGTAAAACAATGAATTTGTTCAACAAACACATCCTCAACTATATACCCATTTAGAAAAGCGCTTTTAACATCAATTTGATAATGTTTGAAATTCAAATGAGCTGAATATTCAAATAGTATCCCAATAGCTTCTAATATATGTACATGTGAAAAGGTTTCCTCATAGTCTATTCCTTCTTCTTGACTATATCCTTGTGCAACTAGCCTCGCTTTATTTCTAACTATATTCCTAGACTCATCAAATTTTTTCCTAAACACCCATTTAGTGCCTATGGTCAAAGTGTCCTTAGGTCTTTTAACTAATTCCCAAACATTGTTTCTTTCAAACTGATTTTGTTCTTCTTCTATAGCCACTACCCACAACTCATCATTGATAGCATCATTATTATTTTTGGGTTCAGGCTATGAAAGGAAAGCTTGATGTTCAACCTGGTTTCTTAGAGAGGCTCTAGTTTGTGTTCCTCTGCTTAAATCATCTACCACAACATCTAGAGGATGATTCTTGAGATTTCTAGTACCTCTAGGATGGTTTGAACTAGATTCCTCATTGTTGTCTATTAGTTCAGAATTGGTAGGAGCAGATTCTGTAAAATTTCAAGAATTGGATACTTTTACAGGGGATTCACTATCATTGTCATATAAGTTTAGATTTGAAAAATCTTCCTTAATATTTTCAAGATAGGTTTTAGGCTCATGTGGATCAGCCTCATCGAATTTGACCTGAACTGATTCTTCTACACATTTGGTTTTCTTATTTGACACTATATAGGCTATACTTGAGATAGAATAACATATGAAAATTCTTTCATCACTTTTGGGAGCAAATTTCTCAAGATTATCTTTAGCATTAAGAATAAAGACTTTTCAACCAAAAACTCTAAAGTAATTCACCATAGGCTTCCTATTATTCCAAAGTTCATAAGGGGTACTTTTTAGAATGGGACAAATTAAAACTATATTGATAAACTGACAAGCTGCATTTATAGATTCAGTGCAAAAATAAATAGGTTAGTCATACTCATTAAGAATAGTTCTATAAATTTATTGAAGGGTCCTATTTCTTCTTTCTACAACTCCATTTTGGTGAGGTGTCATCAGGGTAGAGAAATTTTGAATATATCCATTGTGTGAGCAGTAAGATTTAAAATCACGATTCTCAAACTCACAAAAATTATCACTTCATAGGGCCTTAATTTTAAGTCCACTAAGGTTTTCTACAGACTTAGAATATTTGAAAAAATAGAAACAAGCTTCAATTTTATGAGCTAGAAAGTATAACAAAGTATACAAAGAGAAGTCATCTACAAGAACATAAAAATAGTGCTCCATATTTAGTCTTGAAATTCTTGATGGTCTAAACAAATACATGTGGACCAACTCAAGTGGTTGAGAAGTTGATACTTCTTTCTTTGGTTTGAAAGAAACATTGTGTTGTTTTCCCTTTTGATAGGGATTAAACACTTTATAAATTGGTAATTCTAATTTAGGAAAGTCTCTAACTAAACATTTCTTAGATAGCATCTTAAGTGAGTGAACATTATAGTGTCCTATCCTTCTGTTCCACCACCAAGACTCTTTATGAAAAGAATTTAAGTAGGAAACATTTTCCTTGGCTAAGGAATTTAAATCAATAGCTTATACATTCTCATTTCTACATGCAGTGAAAACTAAATCAATTTTTGAATTAAAAACATTGCATTAATCTTTTTCAAATTTAACATTAAATCCATCATCCCATAACTGAGATATTCTAGGGATATTATACTTCAATCCATCAACAAAAAGTACTTTAGAAATTAATATTGTATAAGGGATACCAATCTGGCCTAAGACAATGATTTTTCCTTTTGCATTGTCTCCAAAGGTGACATGACCACCGTAAAATTTAATTATACTCTTGAAGAATGAATAGTCTCCTATAATATGTCTTGAACATCTACTGTTCAAGTACCATAGAGTATTACAGGAAATCATTAAACAAATTCCTTGCAACATAGATTAAACATGGGGTAATTTTGGTACCTAGATCTTCTTGGGTCCAGAAAGGTTATCTAGTAAATCTTTGGGAACCCATATTTGCTTTATAGGTTTTCTAAGATCAATAAACACATTTTGATATGTAAATAGTTTGTTAGGTCCTTTAGAAAATTGTTTCGAAAAAGATTGTCTAGAACTAGTAGTGAACTATCCATATTTTTTAACAAATTTGGTTTTGCTAATTTTTCTCTGTCCAGGCTGATATCCTAGGCCAGTTGTTTATTTTGGAGCAATATGTTTTCTGAGAAACTATGTCAAGGTATCCCTACTAGTAGTGAAATTATCAATATCCTTTCTTAATTGTTCATTGGATAATTTTATCTCTTTATTTTCCTTTATAAGTGTAGCAAATTTCTCTTTTTCTAGGTCCAGATTTGACTTCTAATTCGCATTTAAAGCATGCTATCTTTTTAATGACTTATATTTGTCCTTGGGTTCATTAAAAGTGACTTCAATAATTTCACAATATTTAAATAATTCATCCTTAGTCATAACATCATTATAATCAGAGTAAATTTCATTCCCAGAATAATATGTATTATGGACAGGGGAATCAATTGTTACCTCGAATATCTCTATCATAAAACATAAATTGGTATGTTTGTTCTGTTCTGAGTCTGAAGCATTAGATTCACTCGAACTATCTTCTGAAGCACTCCAGGTTTCTTTCATAGCCTCTTTTATTAATTTTTCCCTAATAATCTTATTTCTTTTTGAATTTTAACTTCGGGCAGTCTGCCTTAATGTGTCCTTTCCTCTAGCATTCATAGCAGACTATATCATCTTCTTTATTGGATTTCTTCAAATCCTTCTTCCACTTACCGAGTTGTTCATACTTACCCTTGTAGTTTGGTTTTCGGAAAAACTTATTCTCCCTATAGAACATCTTAAATCTCATGGCTATGTGATCCATTTCTTCATCACTTTCTGAACTGGAATCTTCACTAGTTGAACTTTCAGTAGGCACATGTATTTTCTACTTTCCATTGCTCTTTGAAGAAGTAGACTAGATTGCCACAAATTTTCTCTTGGGATCATCATCTTCTTCTTTGTTCACCTTCAGTTCTTCTTCATACATAATTATTTTACCAATCAACTACTTAACAAGTATCTTTTTGAGGTCACATTACTCTCGGATAGACATAGAAGAGCCTCTCTATCTGTCTGGAAAAACATCTCAATATTCTCATTATCTACTCCTTCTCTGGAACATCATTTCCCAGTGAACTCATGGTGTTAAAAATATCATTAAACATGATGTACATGTCAGAAATGGGTTCATCATGTATCATTATAAAATTATCATATTTAATAGTATAAGTATTTAATCTCATCTCCTTCACGTTGGTTGTTCCTTCATGAGAAATAGCCATGGTGTCAAAGATTTCATGAGCTGTTTTAATTGCAGAAATTCGGTTAAATACCTCATCTCCTAAAGAACAGTAAACAAAATTCATAGCCTTACATTTATTGTTGTATTCAATCTTTGTAGAATCATACCAGGTATATATAGTAGCTTTGGGGATCTCATATTCTGATTCTATAGAAGACCAAATATCAAAACCAATACTTCCTAAATGAATTGTCATTTTAATTTTCCATTGAGCATAGTTCACACCATTAAAGAAAGGTGTCATGTTAGTAGAAACACCTTCTAGTCTATTTTCCATGACTAGATTTTAGAAAATATATTAATGAGAGAAAATTTAGAACTAACAGAAATTTAAGATCGTTAAGATAAGAGTAAAATAACAATTTGAAAAAATAGAGGGTTTGAAAACTTTTTATAAATAAGATTGTTGCCTCTGATACCAAATGTTGCTCGGAGTGGATACTCAAGAGGGGGTGAATTGAGATCCAATTAAAATTTTGGTTAAAAACTTTTAGGATAAAAATCCCCCAAATTAAAATGGCCCAGTCAATTAAGTAAGTAGAGATATTAGTGACTTATTGTTAAATAGGTTTCTCTAATATTGATTACTCCTCAGTAGAATCAGAATGATAACTAATTCCACTATTGAAACAAGTTTACTAAAATAATCACATATATTCACTAACCAGAACTATCTATCATAGTGAATGTAAAAACAGTTTTATGTCTTTTCGAATATAATCATAGAGGATAAATGTAAAACAGAGTAATGGAAAGATGGACACAACAATTTAAACAAGAGGTTCAGTCTTAAGTCAAGACCGAGTCCTCTCCATATGGTGATCACCTGCCACTATGCATTTATATTAAAAGGTGATACACATTCTATATCGGATTTTACAACAATTTCAAAAACTTTTCAGGTTTTAAAACCTCTACCACAGTAATACGTGGTAAAAATGAACTAACAAGCCACACTAGGATTCTTCCATAGTTATGTGTGGGAAAAAATATAAAGAGATTTTGGTATGGGGACTTTCAGTATCCCTCAATTCAAGATCAAGAGTCAGTGTGTGTAACATAGACACACTGCTCACAAATGTAAAATACTTAAACACAATAGAGCTTAGGATAGTAGGGCAGGGTCTAGAATGCTATGTTGTGTTGGCAGATCAGCTCTAGACTCGTTGGAATAAAGGAAATGATGTTTTGGTCCTTCTCTGTAAGTTGCCTCCAAAACAGAGTGTCGTAACTTCCAGGTTATGACTTCCAGTTGTATAGATGATCAGCTTCTTGGGTTTAAAGCAAAATTTAGCACATCACTACAACAAGAAAAAGGTTCTATCAATAGATCATTGTGAAGCTCTCTATTCTTCAGAATACGTTCATGAGTGATCTTCTTCAGATGTTGTCTGTTTCTCTCTTATGTGTGTATATTAAATATGTCCACACCTCTATTTTATGTCTGACTTTACTCATACATATAGATATATTTTTCATTTGGTTCAGTAGGTGCTGACAAGAAAAATCTTTCAACCACATGTGGTCTTCCTCGTACATCATACTATTTCCCGATGTGCCTGCAAATATCATTAAATAATGTCAGGTTCATTAATTTGTCCAAACATAACTGTTATGATAGTATAAAGAAAATTGGTAAGGAAAATAATAGAATATCATTAGACTGGTAGTAGTTGCATGTCACATGGTAGACTTCAATGGTAGTCTCTTCAACTATGGACTTCATCGGTAGACTATTAAACTGTGAGCTTCACATGTAGGCTCTCTGTCTGTAGGCTTGTAACAGTGGAATTTGTGTCAATGGATGTCTTATAATGGTAGCTATTACTCTATGTAACAGTAGATCCTCATCAGTGGACATCATCGATAGGTCTGTAACATTAGACTATTGCAACAATGACCTTTCCACTGGTAGACTTATCTCAACAGGTAATTTCATTAACTGTGGTGTATGTCCATCAGTAGACTTTGAACAATAGTCGACTATCTCGACAATAGTTTTTTTCTTGAGGTAGCCTTATACTAATGGTAGACATGTCCAACTGTATATTTGATTAGTGACGATCTTAACAGAAGACATGAGAAAGAGTTTGATAGTGAACTTCTAAATAGAAGCCATGCCACAACAGTTACCATGTAATGGTGACTCTTTGTTTGTGAGATTTGATAATCAGATCAATGGTAGACTTGTGACAGTAACCTTGTACCGGTATATCAGTAACAGAATATCTTCAACAGTAACCTTCTAGGATCAATGACCTAGAGTAACAGTAATCTATAATGGTGTCCTTGAACAGAAGGCTCTTATGAGTAGCCTTTAACAGTGAACTTATATTTAGATAAATGTAAATTGTAAGCTGATGTAACTAAATTATGACAGTAAGAAAATAATTTGTACAAGATAGACAATAAAAATACAGATTAAATGGGTTATAAAAAGGCATAATATATCATGGTCAATATTTAAACATGATTTGGGATTATCAAAACAGGTGAGTCCAATAGAAAAGATGGTGACAACATACGACTCTCATATGTCTTATAAGTATAATAATTTAAACGTAGATATAAACTTTATAAAACATCAAAAATAAATAGTCACCCTCAATCTAATGAACGTATATACATCATGTGAATTTATTTATAATTTTTGGAGACATAATAATTATCATTAATGATGACATAATAATGATTTATAGATTATTTTATTGATATAAATATCAAATAAATGGTTTAAAAATATTAAAATAAATATGATATTAACTAATTAATGTGATACAATAATTTTATAGGATCCAATAACATGTTAGGAGTTTATTGAATATATTTTTTCTAATTTATCTTTTTTTGGATTTTATTTAAATTCAAATAAATGAATAGAGTAAAAATTAACTGTATTTCTATTTTATAAAAATAACATATTATTAAATTATTTAAAAATCACAAAACTATTAAAAATAACTAAAAGGAAATTATATGGTATAAAATATCATAGATTATGGAATTATTGAAAATTTAAAACACATAAGTAAATATTTATAACCATTTAATATATATATAATATTAATAACCCAAATAAAATTATATAGATTAAATAAGAATAAATCAAAATGATAAGGTTAAAAATAAAACCAAAACTTGTTTAAATTTTATTGGATGATGATATTAGATACCTATCTAATCACATATTATAAATTGTGAAATTTTTTAGGGTTTTATGTGGGTTTTGATTTTATTATGAGGTAATATGTTTGAGGTTTCCCATGTGCCCCTCTCCTCAATTATAAAATGGAACATTCTTTCTCAACTCTTTACTTCAATTTGAGCCTTCACACTTGACCATACCATTACCATTTCCATGTAAACTTCTCTATAAACATTCTATATGCTTTTTTATTCTTCTAATACCAAATATAGTGCTCTAATAATAGATTTAGAGGAGGCGTGTTGAAGAAGAGCTAATATCATTTACTGATAGTTTCAAACATCTTTCTTTTTCTAATTCCACCTCAAGAGTTGTTTCCTTATAAATTAATAAATCCACTATTAATTATATAATTATTTGTTATCATGATTGTGAAATAACCATAGTCCACCTTTTACCCATACTATGAAAAATGAAATCACCACATGTTCATACGTACAACTTACCATCTCCACGCTGTGGTGTAATCTAATTTTTACCAGCACTATAGTTGGATGGGTATTCTTATTGAATTAATAACTATATATGATTATTATGATATTATTTTTCTTCTAAGATTTTATACACCATCATCTTAAAAACCATTCACCAACTATTTGAATGATATCATCGCTCGTGTGTACATACAACCTACTGTATCAATGATGCGATATGATTTATTCTACATGAACATAATTAATAATTGATTATATAGAAGTAAATAATAGATAAATATACAATATATTATTATAATATCATTTTAAAATTATAAAAATATTTCATAAAAAAAGTAAACGAAACTTATTCGACAAAACATGCATAAGAACATCAAGTAGATAAAACAATAATACCGAGTAACAATGAAATGTTACTAACAAATGATGACAATATGATCATATATGATATCATAAAAAAGAATATTCTCTTGGAATAAGTCAATAAAATTAGTTAAATCATATATATGAGGTTCAGATACGTATGAATATTATCAGTCATTAGGTAAGGGATTATTTTTTCTCACTTTTATGTTTTTGGGACATATGTCTTATACACTATCTAATTATTTTGTGTGGTGTTTTTGAAACCCATGAATGATTTTATTTTTCATATTATTAAGTTTATTATATTTATATATTCATATAGTTTTTATAATTTTATTAGGACTACAATCCTTAGGATTATAAATTGGTAAGGGATTATTTTACAATATCATTTTTATACGAGATTAAAAATATTTAAGTATTTACGGGGGATATATTTATCATCCATGTCAATTTTTTTAAAAATTTTATCATAAAATGTTTAATATTCCTATATATAGGTTTAAAGACATTTCTACACATATTTAACATTTAATTCAAGTTATGAAAGTAATATTTCTCTTGTTTACTATATGATGTACTTTTTGAATTTTATGGAAAAAGTACGATGGGATTTTTTTTAACTTACACAGCTTGAACAGATTTTTTCATCTACATAATTTCTTATTTTCATGAAAAATCATTTACACAATTTCATGTTTATGTTCTTCTTAATTATTTTCATTTAATATTTCATAATTTTGAGAAATTAAAATGTCTTTTAAGAGAAATTGATATTTTATCAATAATTAAGATCAACTATGTGGTCAAACTTATTTTATAGTTTTAATGAAAGAATGATGTTTTATATGGGTTATTATAGTATTTCATGATGTTTATGAAACAAATTTAATTTCTTGGGTTATGCTATAGTGAATTATTTATGTTTTTGATGGCACATGTAAGTTTGATCTCATTATGAGATGGGTGAGAGAAATATCACCCTCCAATTCATTGTGTAAAGATTTATATCTTTGGAGATAGAAATGACTAGAAAGTAATGTAAATAATATTTAGTAATACTAGTCTAGAACAACAATTAAATCCAATTTAGTAATATAGGGATGGAATGAAGTGAAAATCTGGTTCAGTAAAACATTTCTAGAACAAGAAGTAATCCTAGTGCAGTAAAGGAATTTTTCCACTATTATGGTCATGATAGCAACGAATTATCTACTATGTAAATCATATAATGTGCTTATTTGTTTTCCAAAATTCCATGTTTTAGAAAAATGATGTTTTATAATGGTTAATATTTCTTTCTGATTTACGACTTATGATTTTCCAATATTTCTTTCATGACTCATGATTTTGATATTAAAAAATCATGCCAATGTTTTACATTATTATGTTTATGATTTGTTTTATGTTCTCAAGATTTACCATTACTGAGAATTTTAGATCACACTTTTATATGATTCTTTTCCTAGAGATATAAATAATGTTCTTAGATAGAATAAAAATTGGGGAATAAATTGACAAAAGATGTTCAATATCATTCACCAAATTAAAAGATAATGTTCCAAGATTCTAATGACACAAAACTAATATGGTCATTGATATTATATCTTTGTAATGTATTATGTATTCCTTAAAAAAATTTAATGTTCATGTATGTAAAGATTTGGTCTTTAGAGTCAATATATTGACCCAATCTTGACATACATTGATATTAAATTTAAATTTTATAATACATATTACATTACACAAATATTCTCCCAATTACTATATTAGTTTAGTTTATTTGGAAACATGGAACATAATATTCTAACTTTTTTAATGTTTATCAACACATATTATAAATATATTCCCATTTTTTCTTATATAAAACAATTATTTATATCCTGTAAAAAAGAAAACAAAAAAAGGGTGAGCTAAAATTCTCAGTAAGTGTAATAATGTAGAACATAAAACAAACCATAAACATAAGAATGTAAAAAATGGACACAATGTTTAATTTTAGAAATCTGGTGTCATGAAATAAATATTGGCAGTATGTAAAAAATAGATCATAAAAGAACATTAAACTTTATAAAATAACATTAGAATAAAACATGGAATTGTGGAAAACTAATAATTTCATAATATGATTTCCATAGTAGACAAATCATTGTTGTCAAGACCATCACAGTGGACAATGTCCAGTACTGAATTTGGTATACTTGTTATTCCAGCCACATATTTCTAAACCAAATTTAGATGACATTAAAGTCATGTTTATCTTATGAGATATAAATATTTAACCAACGAATTGGAGTGATATATATGTCCCAACCATCTCATAATGAAATCATATTTACATGATCCAAAAAAATCATTCATTATAACCTTACCCAAGAAATAAAATGGCTTTCCTGAAAATCAATCAATCATAAAATAATACATATAAAATTTCATTACATATTTAACACAATATAATATATTTAAAATATAAACATATTTAATTATAGTCATATTTGATGGAAAATATTTTTAATAAAAAAGTTGAACATAAATGTTGAAAAAAATATCCTTTCTTCTTCAAAAATGTTTTCTTTTCTCAAAATGTCACACAATTTTAAAAGATATTAATTTATTAGAAAATAAAATTTAAATTGTTTATATGAAGCCTCATGTAAGTAAGGAGTTATGAAAATTTTAAAATATATTAATTCCTTATATGTTTAAAACATTCTTCTCATTATTTTCCTAGAAAAGTAAAAATATACCTCATATCAAAAACGAGAAAAGATTCTATTAATACCATTAAGTAAAAATTCAATGATGGGTAAAATTGAAATTAAAATACTATATAAGGATATAATTTTTTTCTGAAATATATATTTTGTAAACATGGATGTGGATGATAAACATACCCGAAAAAATACTTACGAATAATCTATTTCAGATAAAAAAGTGATTTATAAATTAATCCCCTATCTGAGATATGGTTTCTTCTATGTGAGTCCAAAAATCATGTATAGTGGGTTTATAATTTTTACTAACTTGTAAACAAACCATAATAATATCTATGGTATCATATATTGTTCACTTGTGACTTTATTTTACCTACTTATTTATTAATTACATGTTAAAGTAACGTTTAGGTTAATAATCGTTATATTTATCGAATATGTTTTGGCTTGTTCTTATTGATATTATTAATTAGATCATTATTTACTTACTTAAATAATTTAAAACAAGATTTATATATAAAAAATATTCTTTGTATAAATATATATATATTAGATAGATAAATAAAATGGAATACACCATTCAAGGAGATTGTAGGCCGTATGTACGCATGAAGGCTGTTTTGGTTGCTTTATTGAATTTAATGGAATAATGTAAATGACATATATATATATTCACATATAACCAGTAGAATTATTATGTCATGTATTAAATTATTATTTATTATATATACTTTATAATCAATCTGGAACGTTTGACGTGAAGAATGAATCGTATCATATTGTGGAGACGGTAAGCCTTATGTACGCATGAGCGAAAATATCATTCCCTTGATGGTTAAATACTCTAGTATTGAATAATATATGAATTCTAAAGAATAATTATTATGTTATATTAATTATTTTGATCTTTAATACTCATCAATATACCCATTAACATTAATTATTTTTGAATAACAATAACACCACGATGTTGAGATGGTAAGCCATAGGTACGCATGCACGGTGATATTTTTGTTTGTAGGATGGGTAAAAAGAGCTATAAGGTTATTCCATAATTATCATAACATAAAATCAGGTATAATATACTGGATTTATTGATTTATTATATAAACAATATAATAATAAAAATTATATGATGAAACAAATTTAGAAAGAGGTGATAAAACAATATCCTCTTTTTTGGGTATATATTTTTGGTAAAAAAAGACACTTTAATATGGATTTATAAAAAATGGTGGCATCTAAAATGAAGTAATGGATGTTTGGAGGTGAGTTGGATAAGGGTTTTTGAGACAAATGGATTTGGATGAGTGATTAAAAGAGAAATGGAGGTTACCTTTTATAAGAGAGGGGAGGGAAACCATTGGGAAGTCTTAAAATATTAATTTATTATAAATTCATTTTCTGTTTATAATGATCCCAAACTCATTTATTTATAATATATGAGGCCTATGGGTCAAAATAATTTCAACTAATAAAATTAAAACATGTTTTTATTTTATTTGAAACATTATCATTTTGATTTATCCCTTTTAATCTATTTAATTTTATTTGTTGTAATAATATTCTAAATATTAACTGTAATATAAATTTACTTATATAGTGTCAATTGACCACATTGAATAATTTTTGATATTTTAGACCATATAACTTTTAATTTGATGTTTTTAAATATTTTTAGATATTTAAATATTTTAAAATTATGTTATAATTATAAAATAAAATAGTGTCAATTTTGATACTATTTATTTATTTGACTTTCAATAAAATCCAGACAGAAGTTAAATCTGAAAAAAAATCAACACACTCTTAATATGTCATAGTCACCTATTAATGATGTGGATCACATTAATTAGTTAATATAATATTTATTTTAATATTACCAAAACCCTTTATTTGATATTTATATTAATAAAATAATTTCTACATCACGGTTGTGTCATCATTAATGGTAATTATTTAATAACAAAAAATTATAAATAAATCCATATGATGTATATAATTTCATTATATTTCTTTATACTATTTATTTTATATTTTTATCAAGTTTATCACAACATTAAATTTATTATACTTATAAGATACATGAGAGTAACATGTTGTCACTTTCATTTTTTTTAATTATAATTCCATCACATTCATAGAAAAAAAGTCAATTAAATTCCTTAATTATAACCCTTCAGTGGTATTGGTCTAATTCAATTCATATGATAGGATTTTGGTAGGTTTTAGGGTAGTTTTGTTATCTTTATCAAATTGTATGCTATTATATGTTACCTGATTTATCTTTAACTATGCTAAATAAATATTACCGTAGTTAATATATATAATTTCCAAAAAAATAAAAGCAACTTATTGAAAAAAATTGGGACCACTTATTAGATATATGGAATCCATTTTTTAAAATTAAAAACAATGAATTTTCAGTAATTAATTTAATATTAATTTCTATTTTAAAAAATGAAAAGTGGGTTTTTAGGAAGTAAATTTTATTAAAAAATTGACATGTGTTTATATCCAATTAAAACATAAAATCACATCCAATTACCAAAATTTTATTAAATGATTAAAAAATAATCCAATTACACTTTAATACCAATTAAAAAGATAATCTTACTTTCAATATAATATAGAAGAAAATGATGTTTTGAATTAGAATGCAGCATTTTTAACAATTCATTAATATATGAATTTCATTAGAAAAATTCCAGAATTTCAACCAAGGTAAATTTTGACGTCTTGATTTCATGAAAAATTTTATTATTTCATGTAGAACTTATAAAATTCTAAAAAACTATATTTAAAATGGGTTCTCCATCCAAAAGTGGTAAAATTATATTTCTTTGAAAAATACATCTTTTTATCCAAAAAATAAAATATGTTTTTATATCATGTCTTGAAAATAGATAAGATTAATTTCAATGTTATATAAAATTCAAAATGTGATTAATAATATTCATAAAAAGTACTTTTTATCCAATTAAATAATAATATTTTAATAATATATTGTTGTTTAGTGAAACACAATATTGTGTACGACGCAAGCTATCGAGGAAGGTCCCTCTTGCATGTAACGCAAGCCAATTAAAATGTTCATATAGAGAAGTCATCCTTTGTTTTTACGTTTAATATAATCCAATCATAGTTCATCTATTCATTGGAAAAAATCATGATTTAATGTTGCGTGTATCGTACACCAACTAGGTGTTGCGTGTAACATGCGACATGTCAGATTAATGTGAAAGGAATGTTTATCTTAATGTATCACATGATAAAAATGAAAAATTTAATTTATTAAAAATATGGTCAATAAAAACTCTGGGTGTTACATTATAACCCCCTTAATATAAATTTCACCTTCAAAATTCATCAGGGGTATTAAAAGGTTTACTACATGAATTTTTCTTTTAGGGAAACCCACATCGTAAAAAAGAATAATAAAACATCATTTTAAAAAGGAATTTTGAACATAAAAGTTAACCAATATAACTCATCAATGGGTTTCCACATAGGAGAAAATAGTTGTTATCTCAAAAAATGGATATATAAAAGAAATATAACTGTAAAGTTCTGATGGATAGTGAAAGAGAACATTTTTGATAAAGTTAACCACCAGAAACCCATATATTTGTGATGATTTAAGGGACCATTAGATTCATCAGATTATAAGGTACTGTTGTAAAATTTTAGGTTTTCTATATCATTTCCCTAAATTTGAATAACATGAGAATAAATATATACTTTATTTCAGTACAATCTCATAGTTGGTTGTTCCTTGAACAATATCCACATTATCTCTTATTTAAAGAAATGATGTTAAATTTTTAATTCTTGAAATGTTAGAAGATATAGCTATAGAATGATAGGTCATTCCATCTGAGATGATACATTTATCTAACACTCATCAACAAAAAAATAACTTATTCTATCTATAAATGTATAAAAATACAATCCTTCAAAAAACTAAATATATAAAACTTTAGAAATGGGAGAAATAAATCTACTTAACATTTGTCTCCAATATATCATTAAGCAGTTCATGGGGGTCACATTTCAGAAAAACGTAATACCTTAATAATTTATTCTCTTAAAACATGATAGTAAAATGAATTACAGTAGAACCATATTGAAAACACATATTCTGTCAAAATTGACTCTTTACACACACCAAAAATGCCAAAAATTATATATACTCAAACCATGATATCAATTTTACCTTATATCAATCACGAGGTCATTAATACTATCAACCATCTCTTTATCTCCTTATCTCAACATTATGCACATATCATGCTTTTTCTAAAAATATCTGAATAAGATTTAATGGTTACCGATATAATTCAACATATACATTCGAATACATACAGAAAAAAATAGAGTAACATGCCTGAGATGTTTCTTTATTATATAATAACATAAAATCACTTATAAAAAAGTATTCTTTATAATCATTTAATAATTAGACTATCTTATCAGACTAGTGATCGAGCTTCATCATTTTATTCATTAACACTTCTTTAATCTCATATATCATCTATAGTCTCTTTGTCATCATCAAATCAAATACTAACCATATAACCATGCTGATTCCTTTAATGATATTTTCACATAGGGAAAAATTTTTCTATAATTCCCATAGATTCATAATTTTAATCATTTACCAATCATTGATGTCTAAAAAATACCATTATCTTTGTCTATTTTGTTAACTTAACATTTTCAAATTGATATAATTGGAATTATGTAATTCTTCTTCACACCCAATGTATCTTCCAGTTCCTTTGAAACATTATAGTTGATTCCTCTTCACACATGATTTACATGAGGAAAATTGAAATTTGTTTCTTTTATGATCACAGTGAAACTCTATATATCCCTTATTAACTAGGTTAAGAAACTCATCAATGTTGTGATTATTGATCATATTAGGATATTAATGATCATGAATAATAAAACAATTATTCATTAAAATTCTAATTTCATTTATTATTTCATGAAAAATTTATTTTATTGTCCATCATATTCGTCATTAACATGTATCCTCTTATTTATAACCATTTTCTAAAAACAAAAAATAATAGTGTGAGAGGCAAATGGAAAAAGGCAAATCACATGAGATCACTTTTGGAAATTTTGAGGATTACAACGATGTGGTGTAATGATTTAGTGTCTATGTAATGTGATTCCAATATTGTGTTGTTGAATCTATTTTATAGTATTAATGAATATTGGAATATCTATGTATTGGTCCATTATGTTTTACCACATGTATATGGTATCAATAACCATGAAAAGTGATTTAATTTTTTTTGAAAGCACATGATATTTGAAGAATGTATGGATAAGGAGAAAATGATATGTATGATTGAATTAATGAAATCATGATTGATATTAGGACAAAGTGATATCATGGATTGAGTATATAAATGTTTTGGTATTTTTTGTGTGCAGAAAGAGTTGATTTTGAAAGAATGTATGTTTTCACTATGGGTCTACAGTAATTCATGTTATTATCATGTTTCAAGAGAAAACATGATTATTTTATTCACAAGTTTGGAATGAGACAACTAAGATCTCAAAAATGAGATATTGGTAACCATTTTTTAGTCGATTTAGTTCACCAATTTAAAAAGATTTGTATTTTCAGTATTTTTATGGATTGTAATGTCATCCATTTATGGATAGTATAAGTTATATCACGGAAGATGTTTGTTAGATTAATGTATTATCTCACTATAGTTGGACTTATGAATATTAGATAATATTTTCTAACATTTTTGTTGAGATAGATAGAAAATCATATCATTATATCGCATGATCTTATAACACCACAAGAATGAAAAATTAAAATTCATTTCATTAAAAAATATATGAATTGAAAATTGTTTAGTGAATGACCAACAATGATATTGTACTGAAATAAAGTAAGTATTTTCAGTCATTACAAAATTCATAAAATTTATGAACTGGTTCTTCAAACCAAAAATTCACACCCCAGTACCATCTTATCTATTGAATCAGATAGTCCCCTAAATCATCATTGTTTTGTGGATTTATGGTAGTTAACATTATTCAAACCTTCTTATCCATCATTATCCATCAGAACATGATGGTTATACATCTCTTCCATATCCAGGTTTTCAATTCCCACCAATGTCTCTTATGTGAAAACCCAGTGACAAGTTTCTTTGGGTAACTTTTTTTCTTTCTATCATTCCTTTTTAAAATGATGTTTTAGTATCCCTTTTTATGATGTGGGATTGCATGAAAAAAACTTTCATGTAGTAAACTATTTATAACCACGATGAATTTTGTGAGAGAAACTCATTTCAAGGGGGGTAGAAAATAATAACCCAATATTTTATGAGTTATATTATTTTTAATTTCATTAATAGATTGTGTTGTACACTACACTAATATTATCTTGCGTTATATGCAACAATGTATCAGCTCCCAGTATACATAACACTATTCTTGGCTTGTGTTACACACAATTTCATGTTCCTTCGATCAAATTCATTTCACGCAACATTGAGTATAGACTTTATTCAATGCATAAAAGAACTATGTTTGAATTATGTTATACAAAACACTAAAGAAACTATTTACTAAATGCAACACTGTCTTGGCTTTCATTACACATATGAGTTACAATCCTCGACAACTTGCGTTTTACACAATACTATTTTTCAAAAAACTATGATAGATTAAAATATTATTATTTGATGTGACATATACAAGGAATTATGAACTTTATTAACCACACTTTAAATTTTATTTAACATTAATATTCATCTTATATATTTTCCAGAACATGATATAAAAACAAATTCAATTTTTTGTATTTAAGAAGTACTTTTCAAAAAAAATGTTGTTTGGATGCATTTTATGAGATCACCCATTTTAAATCAAGTTTTTGATAATTTTTTATAATAAATGTGATAATATAAACTTATTCTTTTAGTTTCTAATATAAAAATAGAATTTGGTTGATTTTTTGGTATTTTATCTGAAAAATTTCAATTCTTTACAAATATTCAAACTACTGGTCTTTTTTTAGATTAAAGTCATTAAATATTAAAATTAAATTTTGTATTAGTTTTAAATTTTAATTAGTTCCTTTCCAATAAATTATGGTTTTTAAAAATGATTTTATACATGAATTTATTAAACAAACAATTTCCATCTAAAAGGGGGAATTTTTCTAAAAACTCTTTTTTCATGAATATTTATTTGTCTTATTTTAAAATGAATTTGGAAAATTATATGTCTTTAATTAGGAAAAATTGAATAGAAATTTGGATTTATGATGTCTAAATTTTGTACGTAGGCCCCTTTTACTTTTAACCAATATGAATAGTAACCATGGTAAATGTTTTTACCACAATAATGGTTAAATTAGGTAATTTAGGTTAAAAATAAAATTATAATTACTATAGAATCTTAAAAAAAATTAAAAAATTTATTTGATGATTTTTATTTTACCCTTAACACTTAATGAAATTCATTTTTTCATTTAATGGACACATTTCCATGAAAATAATCTATGTAATATTTAAATCAACGATTGACACAAACTGTAAATTTATTTGACATTAATATTTATTATATATCCATGTATGGGAAATTGGGTTGTATAAAAAATATAAATTTTACATTTTAACTTAATAAACATATTTCCATGATATAAATTAATTTTTGACATTTTGGGGCCATTCGAGAGATATTATAGTATTTATAATATTTTAATTAATGAAAATTTAAACATTCCATATTCATGTTTTAAATAATATATCATTTTTAAAACAAGGTTATACAGAAGAAAAATTCAACAATAAATACTAATTTATAAGAATAAATGTTTTTATTTATTGATGTATTTTATTTTTTATTTTCAGAAAAGAATTAATTACCATAATATTTTATATATGGATAATGCAGAAATTATTTAATTGATGAAAAATCAATAAAACGTTTTTTATTAAAATTATATTAACCATTTAAGGGAAAAAATTACCAAATTTTATTGGTAGAGTATTTATATACCCTAATAATATAATGGTCTCGTTAAGGACCATTTTGTACTAGCATTTTGACCATTCTAAAACCCTGATTTTCTCCCCCCATTCCCAAAAGTTTCTTTAAGCCCTAAAGTTCTAGAACTCCTTAATGGCCTCCCTTATCTTCATCTTTCGACCTCTGAATTTTCTAGAACCTCTACCCTCATAAACCAAACATCATTTTCACACATCATGTTTAGAATAACATCAATGGATTTTTTTGATAGGTTTATCTTCATCTCATGGGACCTCTAGGAAAGGGAGATTGTCAGCTTACTTGACTTTTTCCACAACATGATTCAATTTGAATCTGAAGCAGAACACATCAAGGCATGGTCGAGCACTCTGCCCAACCTCAATGGGTCCTAGTTCTTCCTCTTCCAATGGTCATTTGAATTCCATATGAATGGATATTCCCCATCTACTTTGGTATGGGTATGTTTTACCAATCTTCCATTATCATTCCAGAATCCTTCTGTTATTCGCATGACAGGTAATCTCGTAGGTAGAGTTTTGTGCTTGGATAGCCGTTGTGAAGCTCTTTGTCACCTGGTCTATCCAAGTGTATGCATGGAAATATATTCATATTGAATTCCTTTTTATTATGTTTGGATTACTATTTGTGAGGATTATTGGTGAAAAAAACGGGACATCTATGAGATCTGGACATACTTTTACTCTTAATGTGGTCGTTTGTGTCATGCTTTGGAGGTCTATCATAAGGGTCTTCCACTTTAGGAAGTCCGTCATCAGAGAATCTAGTCTACAGCTAGGAAAAGGTCTAGTGTGAAAGGTAAAGCTTGTGAAGTTACTGTGGAAAATGGTTCGTCATAGATGAAAATTGGTGGAGGCAGTGATAGGTAATTTATGTCTTAACGGCTAGTGGAGATGGATCAACTGAAAGGCGATTGTAACAAGTCGTTCGAGGTTATGCATGGGTTGGAATTAGGGAGGAGTTCTATGGATAGTACATCTTAATTGGGAGATCCATCCAAACTAGTGGGAGGCTTTCTAAAGGTGGCTAAAGTGGAGCATGAGGCATGCAGGGTAGTGATCTTTCCTACTGTGACTTCTGGTGCGGATATTGGTGGCTATCGGAAGGGAATGGGAGGTGAAACGGAGGTCATGCAGCCACGTGAGGGGGAATTTGCCTAGTCTAAGACTACTAAGTGTGATGGTAGGCAAGCAATGGGTGAGAACCAAGTGGCTGGTGTTTAAGAGGACCCTAGTAGAGCATTTTATGGGGAGATGGTCAGAGGCAGTGGGGACCTACACAAGGAGATGAGGGGGTCTTCACTGGATGTGGATGTCTATAATATAGCTGGTAAGGAAGGGGGATTCTTATCAGGGACCAATATGTTATCCAGGTGAAGTATAGATTTTATGGCCTTGGTACGATTGGGTAGTGTATGGAAGGGACCTTTGAAGGAAGTTGGAGAACATCTGCGGGGGAATTCAGTCTGAGGAGTAATAGTTTTAATTGGGTGAGGGAGGGTAAGAGGGACTACTCCTCCTCATCGCCTCAATATATGTCTTGGTCAGCAAGAAAACAAAATGGATGAGAAGCTTGAAAGAGAGGCCATATGCCGGAATTCACCTATCCAACCTAAACATTCCTTGGATCTTCTTCTATGTTCAGCAGATGAGGTGACAGAGCAGGTGTTGTTTCTCAGTTCCACAGAAGAGGAATTAGCCAAGATGATGGGTCGATACATTGGAATGAATCTAAGTGAGGATCAATATTCCTGCATTGACAAACAAGACACGATACTAGTTGGCAGTTTCAATAAGAGATTGATCAGACATGAAGAGTATATAGAGGTCTGGGATAAACTAACCTCTGCATTGGAGGTTCTGTTAAGTGACGAGACACTCACTCAGGTAACAACTATTTCATGGAAGTTGTTCAGGGATATGGATTCATGAAGAAATATATTTTTCTTCAATGATGCCGATTTAATCTTCTCTTTGTAATTCTTGGTTTTCCACTCTCACATTCCATGTTTCTGTGGGGAGTCTTACTCTCAGTTTGGGCTACTGGAGATGTTTTGGTGTATTTTTGCTTCTTTTTAGATGGATTTGCTTTAGATGAGGTTTAGATCATAAGGCCACCAATTTTGAATAGCACTTGGAGTGGACGAGTGAGAGGGTATGGCCTGTCCATCGGTTCCGTGCCCATAAATCCTTGAAAATGAGTGGTTGCCGAGTACTCATGCTTGGTGGGGGCCAAATCTTGAGGTAGCTACTCGGGTGAGGTAGGGAATGAGTTGTTTGGGTTTTTTTGTTGTTGTTTGGGTTGTGATGACGGGCTCAGTGGTTCTCACTTCTCCTTTAAATGTGATTCAATAATCAAATAAAAAGTAATTTTCAGTCAGTAATTATTTTATTGGTGGAGATATCTGATAAATGTTATTAATAATATTAAAATATATTTTTGGATAAATAATATGTACAATTAATTTTATATTTATAGTTGAAAAAATAATAATATATTTAAATAGCTGGTTCGATGTTAACCTTTTATATTTATAATTTCAAAAATCATCAAACTGAATAGGGTAAAAATTTACATTACTGAATTCTTATCAAAATAGCGTTTTTTAAATTTTTTCAAAATAATAATACATTTTCAAAAATACATAATAATTATAATATAGTAAAACAATGTTCTAAATTATGTATTTATGATCTAATTTATATCCAATTAGTAAATAGTTTAGCCTTTTAGTATAGAAATATTTGTTACACTAGATAAAATGAAATAGAATAACTAAGTGTTAAATTGAAATGATAAGGATTTAATGGGCATTGAAAATTTTCTAACATTTATTGGATGATTCTATTACAACCCTATATCATCTCATCTTATAATATTGGACAGTTTTTAGGTATTCTATTGGGGTTTGATTTTATTAAAAATTAATATTTTTGAGGATTCCAAAAGTGGCCCTCACCTCAATTATAAATGATTTCCTCCTCCCTTATTTCTCCACAACTTATTAAGACTTCACGTTTGTCAAAACCCTGACCATTTCTCTTCTAATATTCCCCAGTAACATTATTGAGGTTTTGGTCATCTTAGGAGACCAAATATATTTCCATTAATATGGGATCTAAAGAGATCATGTCAAAGAAAAGGTAATCTCCTCTATTGATTTTTTTCGAATTTATTTATACTTGTACTTCTACATCATGTGTTTTTTAAATATAGAATAATAACTCTTCTAACACCTCGACCCCATAATCTAGGAGCCAGTGCATTATTTTAATACATTGGAATGATATCAAGGAATCAATTCTTGAAGGACCGATCAGTTTAGTAGTCTTGGAAACAAGATACATACATAATTTAAACATTACAACATGAAAATAAAAACAACACTAATTTATTCTATTTGAAACATCCACAATTATTAGATTATTCCTAAGTGTCACTCATAACTAACTTATTCATATCTTGAGAAAATAAAACATAAGAAAGAGGTGAGCTCAAATGCTCAGTAAGAGTAAGCAATATATCCAAAGATAACATAATCAGTAGGCATGGTGAATAATTACCAACACATGCCTTTGCAAATAAAAAACATGAACACTTTATGTAATGAATATTAGATGAGTAAATAATGACATAATAAAACATTTATCATGGGTATTCTACTAGTTTAATAACCACATAAAATATCAATAGACAATCTCATAATGATGGAATGCATAATGCTAGACATCATAACCACATAGTTAAGGCCTCGTGCCAAGACTACATATAAGTTTTGTCAAGGCCTTGTGCCAAGACACTAGTTTTTATCATGAGACCTAACGATGCAAGTAGGAGCTATATAAGGCCCCACCCATCACTTACTATTTCCAATGCATTCCTCATATGAAAAGGTTGAATCATTATCTAAAAATTCATATTAAAACTAGCATACGAAATGTCAAGAATTTTATCACAAACCATGAATGGTATAAAAATAGAACATCCAAAGTCAAACATAACTCATTAAATACAATATAGAAGTTTTTATTATAATAAATTAACCTCATTTGAGAATAACGACGGATATTTACATAGATGAAAATAATCATCAAAACTATTGGAAAGAATTATCCCCCTTTTTCTTGAAAACATTTAAAAGTCACACTATTTATCAAGAAGCCAAAGTAGATTTTTGAATCAATGTGTATTATACCTAATTGAAACATTTAAAAATATTTTTAATTTTAAAAAAATAATTTCCATATAAATAAATCCATAAAACCATTTTTAAAACATGTGCATTAATAAAAATGAATTCGAAGAATAAATTTTTAAAACATTTAAAAAGATATTTTAGTTAGGGTTTCTAAAAAAAGAAAGACACTTGAATACAAATAATTTAGGTAATCAAAATTTTATAATATATTTAGAATAAAGGGATTCATGATATACTATGTCAAAGAATGTTATATACACCATTAAAAGTTAGTTTGGCGTATAACACCATAGAAGTCTCAATGGAATGTAAATATAAATAGAATCCCTTATAAAGACCGTATATGTAGGTTATGAATAAATAAATAACATAATTATGTGTGAAAAATATAAATATAGTCAAAATGATTGGATATTGAGTGTAAAAATATCAGAGTACATTCACAATATTCTGGTAAAAACAACACCAATGACATGAATGTTTAACTAAATGAATGGAAATTGAGTTAATATTACTCATATCAAGTTCATATCAATGAATTGACAAATTATAAATGGATTTATTTTGTGTATAAAAACTATATTCACACAAAGGGTAGTCGAAATTAATACATAAATAATAAATAGTGACTCCACATATAATCATGGTGTAAAATAACTAGTGAAGTATGCATAAAGCCCAAAGAGTGAAAATTGAAATTAGAAATTTCCTTACAGATTTGGTGACATACAAAACATACACCGCGTGAAATATGGACAATACAATGAACATGTAAATACACATAAATACATTCATATTACATAAGGAATACAATCATTGTCAATACATAGACCACAAAAAAGGAAATAGTGGCAATATAACAAGAATCTCATAGAAATAAGAAGTGAGATGAAAACCATGTTGTAATCAATCGAGACATATGAAAAAAAGTAAATAACCACCAAATAATCATAGAATACGATGAATATAAATATAATCATGATAATATATATCAAATGGCAGTAAAAAATACACCACAAGCAATAAATAAGTGCTGAACAATTGAAATATCATGAAATTAAATGTGAGATAAGAAACCACTTACTTTATAGTTTTCCATCATCGATGGTAGGTTAGCCTCCATTATAATGGATAAATAATAATTATTATATTATAAATGAACCATATACATTAATTTTATATCATATATGATCTCATAATATTTCATTGTTAATGATATTTCCATAGTATCATCGTTTTGGGTTTTAATAGATTTGTTATCCTATATATGATTTGTTACGTAAGTATTGTTTGTTATGGATAGGATGTATCATATTCATATTAAGAATTATATTAACTATTTAAACATTATTTTTAATAATCAATTAAAAATTATTTTTTAATAGATACGATGTGGAATGAATCTCATCACGTTCGTGGATACGGTAATCTGTACGTACGCACGAGCGACAATATAATTTTTTTGATATTAAAATCATATATAATTGGATGGTAAATCATAAAAACAGAATAATTATCATATTATATTTATTATTTAAATCGTTTATACTCATTATTATACACATCCAAATGATTATGTATTTGAATAACAAACCACACCACGATGTAGAGACTGTAATCCGTACGTACGCATGTATGGTGACTATGTAATTTATAGGATGGATAGAATAATTAATATGGTTATACCATTTTTAAAACAAAATCAATGTATATATAATATACTAAAATTATAATTTTATAATGGAAACAATAAAGAAAGAGGATGTGGAGGAAGAAATGAACTTCAAAGAGGTGATGAAATATTTACCTCTTTTTCTGGTTCTTTATTTTTATTTGATCAAAAGCGATCCTTATGTTGGATTTATGAAAAAATTAAGGCATATAGGATGAAGGGAGGATATATTGGATGATATTTGGGTAGGGTTTGGTGGATTGAAATGGATTTTTATGTGTTAATGTGAGAGAAGTGGATGTTCTCTTTTATAAGAAGGGTGAGGGGCACCTTAGGAAAAGATTGAAATATTATTTTATAATAAAATAATGTTCGGTTTATAATTTCTCCAAAATTAATTATTTAAAGTTGAAGGTGGGTATGATTCAAAAACCACTCAACCAATAGGCTTTAGATAGGTCTGTGTCACTATATTAACCTTATCATTTAGATTTAAGTCTTAGTTAAATAGTTTGACATTTACCATGCCTCTTTATATTTTTATATTATATGGTTGATAAACATACTATAAACTTACAAGAGAACCCCAATTGATTAATTATTGATACACCTACCATTATATAAGTCTTTATTCATGATATTTAAATTTTTTGGATTATTATATCAACCAATAATATTGTATTTGTTTTAAAAACTCATTTAGGTAAAATTTGACATTATTTAATAATTGATTTTTGTAAAGTCCAATAACATTATTAATTATAAATAAATACAATTAATAAACCCTAAAATGTCATATTCACCTATAAATTTTTTTTATGGCATCAAAACTTTTAAATTATATTTATTTTAGTATTTATAATATCATTTATTTGATAGTTTCATTAATGAGGAAAATACATCATCATTATTGTGTCATATATAAATATATTTTTTTATGTCAAAAAAGTATGAATAAAATATCCTGAGGTATTAAATAATTTTATATTTCTAATTACAATTTGTACTCTAATATATCAATTATATAAACTCATATAAAAATTGTTTTATTAAAATATATTTGCTTTTGTTATTTTTGTCTTGAATTTAGATATTTTAATACAAAATGTCATTATCACTCCGATGTGGCTCCATGGGGTCCCAAAATAGACCCAAGGATTACCATGGTCAGAAATGTATCATGAAATAGGGTTAGGATGCGTGTAAAGGTAATTTAATATTATTATAATATTATTTTTTTAACCTTATTTACAAGATATACCCCTTTAACCACATTAAATAAAATATTTACTGAAGTAAATATTCCTAATGTAAAAAAATAAAAGTTACATATTTACTCAATTTGGATCTCATGAATCTAAATATGGAATCCATTTTCCCAAATTAAAAACATATAAGTGGCAGAAATTAATTTAAAATTAATTCCTGGTATGAAAACAAATAGCCTGTTTTTATTAAATAATAACTATCAAAAGATTGACACTTTTTTATGTCCAGATTAATCGTGATATTACATCCAATGACAAAAATTATATTCAATGATAAAAATATAATCTAATTATACATGAAAAATATTAAAATTTATAATTTAACACTATAAATTATTTCTATTAAAAATTTGTTTTTAATTAAAATTTAGTATTTTCACTATTCATAAAAAATTGAATGTTTTCAAAAAAATACCAAAAATATACTCTAAGAAAACATCGATATTCTGAATCAAAAAATTAAGCCCATTTTGAAAAAAAGATTTATAAAATTTCAAAAATTGGGTATTAATATTCATAATGTCTAATTTGATTGGCCGCGGTGTGTTAGAATCTCGAAGTTGCGTACAATGCAAGCTATTACATTATTCAATGTGAAACATACTATGGAAGATTGGGGTGTTACAACTCTAGTATCAATTATATACTAATATATTATAATATTTATGAAACAAACATATTCAACTTTATATTCTTACTTAGAAAGATGGAGTCGCTAGGTGAATGTACGTACAACTTAATGTCTCCACGACACGGTATAACGTGTTTCTCACCACCACCTTACATAGATGGGTATAAAAATGGATGTAATAAATATATATTATTATTATAATATTATATTTATTTATAAATAGGTTACACCATAAAAATCATTACCATTAAAAAATAATGGCAATGATACCATCACTCGTGCATACGTACGACCTACCCTCTCCATGATTCAATGTGATTTATTCTACATGATAACCACTCATGGAAGATTTTATAAATGAATATAATTAATAAATATGGTATTTATTATATTAATATCATTTTTAATGATATAAATATTAACAAAAAAGGATAATCGAAACTTATTTGACAAAACATGCATACAATCATAAAGTAGTTAAAACACAAATAATGAGTAATAATGAATTGTTACAAAACATTTAAGGATAATATGACCAGATATTGTGACCATGATTCGGGAATAAGTTTATAACATTAAATAAATCAATATACAATGGGATCAGAAACAGAAGAAGCATATCACACTATGTTAAGATATAATTTTTCAAACACATAATTTTATGAGATTGATTATATGTATGTGTTTACTATGGGTATATTTATCATCCATGTCCATGTTTTCTGAAAATGTGTTCATAAAATGTTTAATATTCATATATGTATGTTTAAATTCATTTTTACACATTTTTAAAGTTTTCTACATAGTATTAAAGGATTGTTTCTTTCATTTACCATAGATATTAACTTTTTTGTTTCTCCAACAAAAGTATGAGGAGAATGTTTTTTAACATACACCGAGTGAACAAATTTTTACTTCTTCGTGAAGCCTTATTTCTAAGAAGAATCATCTACATTATTTCAAATTTATTTTTATTTATATTATTTTATAGTCAAATTTCTGGTCAATTTTAAAATAGAAAATATTTTTGATGAAGAACAGATATTTTAATCATGAATTAATTTGAAGTGATTTATCAAAATTATTTTCCATCTAAGATAATGATATTAAATAAGGTTATGTTTCTATCACTATTACTACTAAGATTTGTTAATGTTAATTTTGAAAAGATCTTTTAATTGTATTATGTTATAATAGAATGATGTTTGAGAATCCCATTTTATATCTTAGGTTATGCTATGATGAATGATTTATGTTTTTGTGGAACATGTCAAAATTATTTCATTATGAGATCAGTGGGAATTATATATCTTGTCATGAACCATCCCCTGGGGCCAGTTCTGTGACTACCCCAAGCCCTCCTTCCATAGGAAAGGGGCTGGAAACTAGCATCGAAAGGTGTATTACCTAAAACTGGGAAGTCATCGCCATTATAACCTGTAAACACACACAACAAATCACACAACAAGATATGAACACAGGTAAACTGTATAGTAAAAGTGTGCATACAGTTGGAAAAGGGGCCATAATACAATCCCAACTGGAAAGTAAAAGAAAATGAAAAAGTACAACTATAATGAAATAGATTCTGTGATCACATGCCATGTGCCCTACCTGAAAGGTAGGTACATATCTCGAATGATCATATCTACAGTACGCTTCGTCTAATGTCTTCCTCTGAGCTACCTCCAGTCTTAGTACCCTCGTCCTCCATCAACACTATTTGTCGTCTTCACCAAACCTAACAAGGTGTGGGCGTAACTTGTCCAATGGGTGAGTATAACGATACTCAGTAGGGAGCCTGATACCCTAAAAGGTCTAAAAATTCCATAAAGTATAAAACACAATGCAGGGAAACAACATTCAACCCTACTTAAGTATATTCCCATACATATACCTAGGTTATCATATATACCCATCTCATTAATGAGGAAACAGAAAGTCTAACTCAAAATCCAAAAGCTTAACTGTTCCACAAATGAAAGAATACCACGAAGGTAACACCACAAAGGTAACACCACATAGAAGAATATCATAATGGTATCACCACAATAGTAAGTACCAAAAGGTAACGTCACATAGAAGAATATCACAAATGTAAGTACCAAAGAGGTACGCTACATAGAAGAATACCACAAAGGTAATGACTCTTCCCACACCATGTATAACTTAGGTATGGTATCAAATAAGATTATATGTAACTACTTAATCATCTTACTCTGTTAAGAGGCATACCCAAGTTGGATCCTATATCATAAGACCGATGTAGGATCCTAGTACAGTAGACCCATGTAGGATCCTAGTATAGAAGACCCACGTGGGATCCTAGAGTAGTCCCACGTGGATTACTAGAATGGATCCAAGTGTCACTCTTGAACATAGTCCCACATAGGATTCTAACACATAAACCCGAATAGGATCCCAATGCACAGACACACATAGGATCCTTTTCTCATGTTACAGCCTGCTATAGAGTCCCCGCACTAAGCTCAATTTATTCTAGGAGGGTTCGATCCTCTAGGCATTGGTTGATACTCTAACTACCATGAAGTCCCATGAATAATTATCCCAAAGGACCGCCACGTAATAGGGGTCTCAACGCAATAGACGGTGCGTCAATCGGATTCATGGTCTATAAGTTATTGTTCTTCTAGTCACGAGGACCCGGTTGGATTCGTGTTCGATCCAAACTAACCACACCTAAACATTATCTAAAACTCAAGTGGTGTATACCAAAAGAACCTTCTCGATCCATGGTTTTTGGCACTGTAGACGGTTCTTCAAATGGACGCTCGAATCTTATGATATGGTTAAAAGAACTAAAAGGGTCAAAGTTGGTCCAGGTTTGATACATCCCATTCGGAGCAACTCGACCTTGTTTGGGTCGACCTGGCCCGCTGGGTCCAGCCCGGGACACTAGGCCTACGGTGCAGCGGCCCATTGGTATCATAATGTGGTGGCCCACTGGGCTCGTAGTGTGGTGGTCCGTGGTGCGGTGACCTGAGGTGCGGTAGCCCACGGTGCGGTGACCCCTAGTGCGGCGGCCCGCTGGCTCGCTGGCTTGTCGGCTGTCCAGCCTCCTCCGTACGTGGCGCTGCCATGCGCTGTGCTGTCACCAGCCTCTGAATCGGCCAGCTACCCTCCCTTTTCTGCTGCATCTCAAGGCCGTATCCTCTGCACGTCTGGCAGCAGTGGCGTGGGCCGCCATCCCCTATGTGAGGCCGACAGGAGTGTTAGCCTCCGCCCTTGCTCCGCCACGGTCGACGTGCTGTGACCCTTCTCCAGTGGCATGGTCACGTCACTGCCTTCTTCGCGGTCAGACGTGGTGTCGACCACTGTTTTCAAGCCCCACTTGTGTCGGTCTGCATCCTCATCCATCACGAAGAACACATCCAAAACTACAAAGATTTCTTGAGAGGTCAGGCCATGTCCGTTTGGCCCATACCCTGCGCATTATAGCGATAGCAAGTATATCATGGGAGGATAATCAACGTGAAGGAAAATTAATGGTGATAAATCAAAATCACACCCCTACATTGAAGGATTGTTGACATTTGTGAGGAGGGAAATAAGGACGTTGATTCTTTGTCAATGAAGATGTTCCTCATTAGAGAGGTTATTCTTCATTGGATATGGCACATTCTTCATTAGAGAGCACATTAATCGTTGGAGAGTGCATTATTCATTGGAGGAAGAGTTTTTCCAAGTTATCCCCTTTACCAACACTTTGCCAACCAATCCTATCAAGGAATGAGGAGCCAATATAATTTAAATTAAGTTTAAAAATTTAATTTATTGGCACAATTAATTGGCATAATTAAATGGGGAATATAAATATATGTGTGTGGTGAGAGGTTTTCCCCCCATTAAAAGAGTTTTGGGTGGTCTCTACAATAATGAATTGAATAGGGTGATTTCTAGCTCGAGTGGTCCCCACCACTGACATTTCAATTGGGAGGTTAATAATAAAATAAATTTCATTACTTATTTTGTTTTTTATTTCCATGAAAAACAAGAAAACTCAATTTCACCCTCGACCAACTATCATTGAGGTGAAAATATCCTTAAGTCAATATTGGTGTTGCGAGTTCACCGATGTCCTCAGATTTCAATTCGAAGCACCGCTTCAGAAATTTAAAAATAATCCATTCGCATGTTTAATGAACATACTTAGAAAAAAGTTTAGAAATTCATTCTGGGCACACCGGGCCTCAGAATCACACGCCGTCAATTTTCTTGAACTCCTAAAATTACTATATAATTAAATCAATTACATGAAATTTCCATATCTTTACATTCTTTCCACCTAAGGTCTTTGTTTCCTAGTAATCCACAACTCAATCTAAGGTAAAAATGGGGGGGGGGTACTGAGTATGTATCTGAGCCACCCACTCCCATGTGCTCTCCTAGAGGTTCTTGTGCTACCAATGTACACGTACCAAAGTTATCGATCACCCATGAAGGACTATCTTTTGTCAATCCTCAATCTCCACCTAAATATCCGTAAATGTTTACCCATCATCTATGTGTAGCTCACCATGGTCAATGATGTGAGAAGGGTTCTGCACGTATCTCATTAGATGGAATACGTGGAAGACTTCATGCACCCTATGCAACTAAGGGGGAAGTTCTAGGCGGTATGGCACCTTAACAACTGTACTGAGGAGTTAGAAGGGTCCAATGAACCTCAAAGATAACATTCTTCTCCGTCTAAATCTCCAAAAACCTTGTCGGGGTGAGACCCATTAGAAGACGTGGTAACCATCCTCGAAATCTAGAGGTCTACATCTTCTCTTGGAAAAACATGTTATGTGTAGTCTTAATCCACTCTTGGATGATTTTCACCTTTTCCATGGTAGCCTGTACCATATCAGGTCCCATGAGTGCTGACTCCCCGGGGTCAGTCCAGCACGAAGGTGATCTGCAAGGTCAGTCGTACAATGCCTCGAAAGGTGTCATACAAATGGTGGAGGGATAACAGTTTTTGTATGAAAATTCCATCAAAATAAATTGATCCTTCCTGTTGTGACCAAAGTCAAGGATGCAACCATGCAACAAGTCCTCGGGGGTCTGAATGGTTCGCCCAATCTAGCCATTTGTCTAAGGATGGAAGGCAGTTCTCAAATAAAGATGCAACCTGAAATCATCATGCATTCCCTTCCATTCCCAGTAAGTGAATCGTGCATCATGGTCAGAGACCCTCATTGATGGAAATCCATGTATCTGCAAAATCTCCTGCATGTTGAGGCATCCCAAACTCTCTACCAAACCCTAGTCTCTGATCGTTATGAAGTAGGTTGATTTGGTTTGTCGGTCGATAATCACCTAGATAGAATCATGAAATCTAGATGTACGTGGAAGTCAAGTAAATAATTCCATGGAAATTCCATACAACTTCTACTTTGGGACCTCTAAATGATAAACTAAGCCTGTTGGTACCTGATTCTCTGCCTTCACTTACTGACAAGTGAGGCATCGAGATAAAATAAATGCTATTGATATCTTTATTCCCGACCTTCAGTGATCTCTTTGGAGGTCCTAGTACATCTTCACCACTCCAGGATGTATTGCAAGAGGTGATTTGTGAAACTCCCTCAAAACAACCTCTTGTAAATCCACTTGTACCATAGTACGTCCTTTAAAAAGAATGGTGTGATCACCTCCTTCAAAAATCGATCAGGAGCCTATCCTTTGGATATCTGAGCAGGTCGAGTCTCACAGTCAGTTTCTACGCGCTGTGCCTCTCTTACTCACTGATGGAGTGGGGGAATTAATGTAATAGACTGAATAAAAGATTATCCATCTCGATCTACAAAGGATATCAACAATGTTTCTAGTGGCTTTATCGCCCCACCTAGCAGCTATATACCAGATCTTCTACTGAGTGCATTAGCTACCACATTCCACTTCTTAGGAGTATAGACTATCTCAAAGTCATATTCCTAAAGGAACTCAAGCCAACTTCTCAGTCTCAGGTTCATGTACGTCAAACAAAAGATATACCAGATACTCTAGTAATCATAGTAGACTATAAATCGTTCGCCCATAAAGTAATGTTTCCACATATTCAAGGCGAAAACCATTACTGGTAACTCTAGGTCATGGATATAATAGGTCTTCTCATACTGTTTCAGCTGTCAGGAACTATACGTGATCACTACTCGATCCTACATCAGGACACATCCATGTTTGGTCCCTGATGCATCGCAGTAGACTACATACCCAACACCATCCTCTTGAAGCCTCTAGATGGGGGCAATAGTCATCCTCATCCTCAGCTCTAGAAAACCCCGCTGATATATCTCTGACAACACGAAGTGTTTCCCATTCTACATTAATTCTGATAAAGGCACTACAACACTTGAGAAATCTGGCACAAAACTCTGGTAGTATCTAGAAAAAACTAATAATCTTCATTCCACCGTCACACTCATTGGTGGATCCCAAGAAAGTACATACTCGGTCTTTAGTGGATCCACTACAACTTCATACTCTGAGGTGATGTGTCCCAAAAAATGAACCTCTCGGATCTAGAAGCGGCACATCGTGAGCTTACCATAACGCTGGTGCTCTCAGAGTGTGTCCAGAACTATCTGAAAATGATAGGCGTGCTCCTCCTTGGTATCAGAGTAGATCGTAATGTCATCGATGAACACCACTACAAAGCGATCAAGGTATGGCTAGAAGATCTTGTTCATGAGTCCGATTAACACTGCTGGAGCATTGGTCATGCCAAACAACAGAACAAAAAATACATAATGGTCATACCGACATCTGAAATCTGTCTTCGAAACATCCGCATCTCGTACTCTAAGCTGATGATATCATAATCTGAGGACTATCTTCGAGAACCATTTTACTGCCTTCAGTTGATCAAAGAGGTCTTCAATCCTCAAAAGTGGGAGCTTGTACTCCACGGTCACCTGGTTGAGGCCCCGATAGTCAAAAAAATGTCTCAAGCTGTGATCCGCCTTCTTGGCGAACAAAATTGGGGCTTCCCAAGGAGAAACACTTGGACAGATGAACCCCTTCCCCTGTAAGTCCTTCAGTTGTACCCAAAGCTCATGAATCTACAAAAAATCCATCGGATACGCTGGTGTAGATATCAGTGCAATCTCAAGGTACAATTCAATGTAAAAGTCCACCTCTCATCAAGGAGGTTGACCCAGAACATCATTAGGGAAGACATCTTTGTACTGGTCCACCACTACAAGATATCTTGGACTCTCCAAATCAAGGGCTCCGAAGGTATGTCTTGACAACTAATGAGTGATCGTTTGCACTGTACTCCATGTAATTATATCCTCTGCAGAAAAGAATCCCTTCTCAATGATAAAGGTAAATCTAGTCCCATCAGTGCGGACACACCGCACTTTGTGCATAATAAGGTTGAAATGATCATGGATTGTGGATGACCAGTCCTTACCCAAGATGATGTCGTAAGGCCTCGACGCAGCTAATAGGAGATCACGGCTGAAGCTCTTGCCTCCTATATTAATCTCATACTACTGGAACCACTGCGTAGTCATCAAATATTCTCCCGTAGGAGTCTCTAGCTGTAAGGATGCATCCAACAACTCCATCAGAATCTCCGAGCTCCGAATGAGGGCAGTGGAAATAATAAATTATTGGAACCTGTGATTATATATACTGCAACTAAGGTGGAGTAGACAAAGATTGTACCTCGTATCATCTCCAAAGCACCATGGTCATAGTCATCAGCTACCTGGAGCTGAGATCGCCCCTGTATTCCTGCTCCCAATGGTCAGGGTGGACCACCTAGTGGTGGTGGGAGTAACATCTCGAATCGTTGCACACCACATGCTGCATGGCCAGCTCCTATACCACGTCTTCCTACTCCCTACGGACCCCCTCAGTTGAACCTATGTCTCTTCATGAGTGGTGCTTTGACCATCTTCTGATCACCTGCATGGTGGGTTGGGAGGTTTCAAGCCATGTGACCCTACCCACAACATGCGTAACAGTACCAGCTCCTTGCATGGTTGGATCTATCTCATATTCCCTACAGAACTAACCCTGAATCCTGTGGTCGTCCACCTATAGGTATGGACCTCTTGGACATCTGTGACATCTTTCTTCTTCCATTTGTATTAGATTCCATTTGGTGATTCTCGACGGTGGGTTTCACTGTTAGTGAATTCTCAGCAAGAAAACTCTCCACTAATAGGGCTCACTCTAATACCCCCTCCAGTGTCGGGATACAGAGAGAAATCATCGAAGCCCTGATCTCCCAACTGAGTTCGTATTTGATGGTCTTGGCCCAGAATAATGTGTCCCACACCATATCAGTGGAGTAGTGTGAGAGGTTGGTGAACCTCGCTAAGTACTGAGCCACAACCATGATTCCCTGCTACAGATGAAGAAGCTCCTGAATGCACACTACACAAAGGGTCGCTAGGACAAACACTACCTGAAATAAGCTCTCAAAGTCTGTCTAGAGACATGTTTCCTCATCATGAAATAGGAGCATCAATCCCCACCATGTGCCTACCGCGACCTGTAGAATATTGGCATCATGGATCACCATGAGATCAGCTGGTGTCCCAACCGGTTGAAAGACTCTCACCATGGCCTCCATCCAATCCTCAACCACCTATGGGTCTGTCTCTCCCCAGAACCTTTGTGGGTCTTTCACTAGAACTCATGAAATTCTCTCAAGTAGCATGCACCCTCTACTAACGGGGTTGGTGGTATCGGTGGCGCAACTGGTAATGGTGTCGTTGGTTCCTCCACTGGTTCCCCTACTGATAAAGGGCCCTAAACTATGGCTGCATTGCTCGGCGGGCTATCATCGTGTACTATACATGTAACCCTAGCTGGCTGTATTCATGGAGGAATCTTGGAATGAAACATGTGCGCCGTGGTCAAAAGTTTTACTTTGTGTGCTGACTCAAAAATCCCTCAAAGAAGATATTTCAAAACAGACACACAATCTGTGTTTCATGCACTGAGTCCGAAATCAGATGTCAGGGTCCTGGTGAATGGATATGTCGGCCGCCGCATGAACACTGGAACCACACTCAATACACATAACACTATTTCCATTAAAAGATAAAATTCTAATGTTCAATGGTAGAACTGACTCCTCTAATACCAATTTTCCACGACTCGTCCCCCAGGGCCCGTGTCCTGACAACCCCAAGCCCTCCTTCCATAGGTGTGGGGTTGGTGACTTGCATCGAAAGGTATATTCACTAAAATCGAGAATACATTTCCTTTATAACCTGTAAACACACACAACCATGCACACAAAAAGATACCAACACAAGTAAATTTTATAGTAAAATAGTGAGTATAGTAGAAAAAATGGCAATAATACAAGCCCAAATAGAAAGTACAAGAAAACATAAAAGTGCATGTAGACCGAAACATCTCTTATGAACACCCACCAAGGACCCTATCAGAAGGGTAGGTACATCTCTTGAACGACCATCTCTATGGTATGCCTCGTCTAATGTCTAACATCGAGCTACCTCTAGTCATATTTCCCTCATCCTCCATCAGCACTGTCCGTTGTCTTCACCAAACACAACAAGGTGCAGGCATAGCCCATGAAGAGGTGAGTATAACGATACTCATTATGGACCCTGAGACCCTTAAACGTATTAAAAAATCCACAAAGGATATACCAAAAATCATGGAAACAACAGTCAACCCTACTTAGGTATATTCCTTACATATACCTATGTTATAAAGAATACCCATCTCATTAATGAGGAAACACAAGGTCCAACTCAAAAGCACAATGCTCAACTATTCCACAAATTAAGGAATACCACAAAGGTAACACCACAAAGAAGAATACAACAAAGGTATCACCAAGATGGAAAGTACCAAAAAGGTAACACCACACAGGAGAATACCACAAAGGTATCACCATAAAGGTATGTACAACAAAGGAACGCCTCATAGAAGAAAACCACAAATGTAAGTACCTAAAAGGTACACCACAAAGAAGAATACCACAAAGGTAAGGACTCATATCAAACCATGTATAACTTAAGTATGGTAGCAAAGTTAATTAGATGTTACTACTGAATAATATTACTCTATTAAGTGGATGACCCACGTAGGATCCTAAATCATCAGACCCACATAGGATCCAAGTACAGTAGACCCATGTAGGATCCAAGTATAGAATATCCACATATGATCCTAGAGTAGTCCCACATGGTTTCCTTGAGAGGACCTATGTGAAAGTCTCGAATGCATTCCCACGTTGGATCCCAAAGCACAGACCCACATAAGATCCCAAAGCACATTCCATTATAGGATCCTTGTCTCATGTTACAAACATCTACAGGGTTCCCGCACAATGCTCGCTTGATTCCGGGAGGGTCCACTCTTCAAGAAAAATTTCAATACTCCAACTACAAAAATGTACCACGAAGAAGTATCAAAATGAAAATCCACGTAATAAGGGTCTCAAGGCAACAGATAGTGCCTCAATCAGACACACGGTCTGTCAATTATTGGCCTTTTAGTCCCGAGGGCCCGGTTGGATTCGAGTTCGATCCAACTGGACCATACCCCAACTTTATCAAAAATTCATGTGGGTTATTCCAAAAGTTAATATTCATTGAATGGTTTCTATCACCGTAGAAATTTCATGAAACAGACTCCTGATGCTCAAGATATGGCCGAAAGAGTGAAAAGGGTCGAAGTTGGTCCGCGTCTGGTCCGACACGGTCGAACCAAATGGCTCGGCCCAGATAGGTTTGACCCTTGTAAAGACCCAGAAATTCCATGTAATTTTTATTAATATATTGGAATTCTACGAGTCTGCGAAAACTGACAGTGTGTGATTCCGAGGCCCGGTGTGCCCAGAATTAATTTTTGAACTTTTTGTCTGGTACGTTCAGTTAACATATGGGTGTGTTTTTGTAAATTTTGAACCGGTGTTCAGAATTGATATATGAGGACACGTTGAACTCACAACATCAATATTCACTTAAGGAGACCTTCACCTCGACTATAGAATGTCTAGGGTGAAAGATAGTTTTTAGGGTTTTCGTGGGAATGATAAACAAAAAAAATGAACATTTATTTTATTTCTAATAAACCTCCCATATGATGGCTATGTAGGTGGGGACCATGAAGGGTTAAAACCTCCCAACATGAATGATCAGTGGTGGGGACCACTCAAGCCTAAACCCCCCAAATTTGAAATCAATGGCGGGGACCACCTGATCATTGAACCTCCAACATAAATGTGAGGAATACTATTGAACTTCCCCCACATTAATTGTGCCACGCCCTCTGATTAATTATGCTAATTAAATTATGAAAAATTAGTAGTGCCTATAATTAAAATGGTAAATCATATTTTATGATGCCACCTCATCATTTGATAAGGGATTTTTCAGTTGGAAAAGGAGTGTAAAGAACTTGTGGGAGAGATTCTCCAACAAATAATTCCAACAAAGAACTCTTCTCCTTCGATGAATATTTCTCCAAAATCCATCGAAGGATGTCCAACGACGAACGTACCGACGATTGGGGAAACCCCGACGTCACTGACTTCACCCCTTCCAAAGTCAATGAGCATATAAGTTAGGGGTTTAATTCTATGGGATTAATATTTTCCAATTTTCTTTCCATATAAAAAAACAAAGCGGATCGACTCCCTCTAACTTGTTGATCTGTAGATGATTTCTTTTGTGGGTTTGGGAATAGTGATTGACGGAGGTGGTAGGGTGGTTGTTTGAATTTCTTACCCTTACCCATTCTTGATAATTAATTGTAGAAATCAGGAAGAGATTATATCCACTTGATACTGCTCTAACACAGATAGTGCGGTAAAAAAACATGGAATGGCCACACTGCAAATATTTTGTTTAATTGTTGCGTTCTTCACGATGGAGGAGGATGGAAACCATCCTCAGTGGGGAACGAGAATGGAAGCCAACACCACCACTGGCTGCGATGAAGGTGACGATGCAATGACGCCACCCCCGCGGCCAACACCGCCCCACGCCCCCCCCCCCCCCCCCCCCCCGCGGCCAACGCCGCCCCGCAACCACCGCCACTCTGCCGCCCGGCGGCCTCACCACCTCATGGTTCAGCGGCCATGTGGCCCTCGTGGTACCCCACTACATCACCGCCTCAACCACCCTTAGGGCCCTCCCTATCACCCCACTACTCTGCAGCCCCGCGGCCCGCCCAGCCCCCCGCAGCCTTGTGCCACCCTCACGTCCTATGCGGACCTGCAGCCTTTGCGGCCCCCATGGCCTCTCCACCCCACTACCTCGTGCCAACATCGAGGCCTCTACGTCGCCCAGAATGGGCCAGGTTGGACCCAGTGGGTCAGACCAGACCCAGCCGGCTGGTTCGGGTTGGGTTGGTCCGACTGAGTCGGACTAGACCCGAGCCAACATCGAACATTTATGCTCTATCGATCATAAAGTTGGCACCAAACGACCGTTTGACAAAACGTCAAAGATGTTGTAGACTTTAAAGAAATACGTTCCCTTTGGGGTACCACACATGAGATCTGAAAAAAGTTGGGATACGGTCGAGTTGGATTGAGCAGGAATCCAACCGGGCCCATGGGACTCAAATGCAAATAACTCACAGATCGAGCTTCTGATTGACCCACCGTATGTTGCATTGTGACCCCTATTATGTGGTGGAAATATGAGATAATTATTGGTGAGACATCGTAGGATTTGGAGTATCTACCAGTGGCTATAGGAGAATAATCTCCCATACAAGATAAAGCTTAGTGCGGTAACCTGGTAGCTAGTTGTGACAGGAAGAATGAAGAGAGATCTTGTGTGGGTCAGCACATAGTGATCCTGTATGGGTCAGCACTGAGAGATATTGTGTGGGTGAGCACTGAGTGATCCTGTGTGGGTCAGAACTTAGAGATCATGTGTGGGTCAGCACTGAGCGATCCTATGTGGGTCAGCACCGAGTGATCCTGTGTGGGTCAACACCTAGCGATCTTATGTGGGTATGCTCTGAGAGATCCTGTGTGGGTCTGCACCGAGCAATCCTGTGTGGGTCAGCAGAGAGTGATCTTGTGTGGATTAGCAGCTATGGATCCTTTGTGGGTTAGTAGAGAGCGATCTTGTGAGGGTCATCATAGAGCGATCTTTGTGGGTCAGCACCGAGCAATCCTATGTGGGTCTGCACCAAGAGATCCAGTGTGGGTCAGCAGTAGAGCCTCTTAATAGACTAAGACGATTCATTAGTTACAAATTATCATCTCTACTACTATACCTATGAAATACCTGGTATGATCTGAGTCTTACCTTGTGGTACATTCATTTGTGGTAATACCATAGTGGTATTATTCGGTGTGGCATACCTATGTGGTACTTAGTTTCACGGAAATATTTTCTTTGATGAACAGTTGAGATTTGGGCTTTTGGGTTGGACCATGTGTTTCCTCATGATTGAGATGGGTATATTTGATAACATAGGTATATGTATGGGAATATACCTAAGTAGGGTTGATAGCTGACTTCAAGTTTTGTGGTTTATCTATTTTGGATTTTTTTGAGACCTTGAGGGTCTCGGGGTCCCTACTGAGTATCGTTATACTCACCCCTAGATTGGATATGCCCAAACCCTGTTGCATTTTGTGCAGAAAATAGACAACGCTGACTGAGGATGAGAGTACTAGGTCTAGAGGTAGCTCGGAGGAGGACGTTAGATGAGGTGAACAACAGAGAAGACCGTTCATGAGTTGTACCTACCCTTCAGGTAGGATTCATGGTGGAAAATCCCAGATCTTCTCTTCACCTATCATTCATCTTGTACTTTCTAGTTTTCCTTGTACTTTCATGTTATGCTTGTATTTTGGCCCCTTTTACGTACTGTACTCATTCTATTTACTATTCAGTTTACTTGATTTTGTATCATGTTTTTTGCTTTGTTTTGTGTGTTTCAAGTTATAAAGGCAATTCCTTCTTAGATTTAGGAAATACCCATTTGTTGCTAGTCGCCAACCCTTGGCCTATGGAAGGCAGGCTTTGGGTAGTCACGACATTGGACCTGGGGGATGGGTCTTGAAAAATTTGTACTAGAGGAATCGGTTCTACCGTAGAACATAAGACTCTTGTATTTAATTTAAACTAAAATATTATTAACTATAGTCACAATGGTTATCATTTTAGGGAATCCAGTGTTGGTTCAGTGGCCGACGTATCCATACACCCGGACCCTAACTTTGGATTTCTGACTCAGTGCACGAAAACATTGATTGCGTGTGTGTTTTGAAGAGTTTTCTTGGTGACCACTTTGAGTCAGCTCACCAGGTATAACATATTGACCATGGCGCACATGTTTATTTTCTGGATGCCTCCATGAAGATAGCCAACTAGGGTTATAAGAGTAGTACACATTTATTTCCCACCGAGCGACAAGGCCTCGGTGTAGGGCCCTCTTTCAGTAGAGACGCCAGTGAAGGAACCAGTGGTACTATTACCCATTGGGCCACCGATGCTACCAGCTCTAGGAGGAAAGGGTGAATGCCACTTGAGAATGTTTCATGTGTTCATATGCCAGAGGCCACCAATGTTCAAGGGAGTGATGGACCCACAGGTGGCTAAGGATTGGCCAGAGGTTGTGGTAAGAGTATTGTGAGTGGTAGGGACACCAACTGATTTCATGGTGATCGTTGCCACCAACCTTCTAAAGTCAGCAGCACGTAGAAAGTGGATCATGATGCTCCAGGTTCACAATGTGGTGACGCTTTGTTAGACAGACATTGAGAGCCAGTTTCAGGAATAGTTTCTCGCATCGACTCCTCGCATAGTGTGCACTCAGGATCTTCTTCATCTATAGTAGGGCATCATGACTGTTGCTAAGTACTCAGCAAGGTTCACCGACCTCTCACTCTACTCCACTGATATGGTTTCAGACCCATTCTTTAGGTCCCGAACCTTTGAGTAGGGACTCAGGTAAGAGATAAGGGCTTCGATGATTTCTCTCAGCATCCCGACGTAGGTATGGGTGTTAGAGAGAGCCCCCTCAATGGATATTTTTCTTTCTAATTAGTCACCAGTAGTGAGACCCACCACCGGGCATTACATAGTGGATTCTTCTTCAGCTGGCTATAGACAGATTTCACATAGCTCCAAGAGGACCAGACCTACAGGTGGATTACCACATGATTTAGGGTATGTTTTGTGGGGAAACCGACACAGTACAAGTCATGTGAGGAGCGGGTAGTGTTATGCATGGGGCGGGCAAGGTCACATGGCTTGTGACTGTCCAACCCACCGTATGGATGATCAGTATATGGTCTAAGGACCACCTAGGCAGAGAAAAAGGTTCAAACGAGGAGGTACGTAGTGAGAAGGTGGACGTGGAAGAGGATCTGCTCATGCTGCTGGAAGTGGGTGACGACTAGAGATGTTATTTCCACCACCACCAAGTGGTCCACCCTGACCACATAGAGAAGGAGGATAGGTGTGAGCTCAGCTCCAAGAAACTGAGGCCTATGATCATAGCACTCTGACGATGATACGAGGTATGATTTTTGTCTACTCCACCTTATCTACAATACTTATATACATAGGAGTCAGTCATTCCTTTATTTCCACTACCCTCTTTCAGAACTTGGAGATTCTGATGGAGTCATTGGCTAGATCTTTAGGGCTAGATACTCTAACGGGAGAGGATTCGACAATTATGCACTAGTTCTGGAAATGCGAGTATACTATAGGAGGTGAGAGAATCATTTGGAATCTCCTAATAGCAGCGCCAAGGCCTCATGAAGTCATCTTTGGCATGGAATGGTTATCTACAGTCTATTCTCGGATTGAAAGTATTAGGCGCAAAGTGTGGTGTGTCTGCATGGATGGAACCAGGTTTACCTTCACCATCGAGAAGGGAGCCTTTGCAGCATATGATGGACTTACCCGGAGGATTATGCAGCCGATCACTCATCATTTGGATTACCTTACCCTCGAAGCAGTTGATGTCTAGAGTCCGAGTAATCCTGTAGTGGTGGACCAGTACACAGATGTCTTCTATGATGTTGTTTTGGGTCTACCTACTCATAGAGAGGTGGACTTTTACATTGACTTGTACCCCAGGATGATAGAAATATCTACAACAACGTATTGGATGGATCCCACAGAGCTTCATGAGCTGCAGGTACAACTAGAGGACTTTCAGGGGAAGGGATTCATTTGGCCTAGTGTTTCTCCTTGGGTAGCTCTAATTTTGTTTTCCAAGAAGGTGGATGGGATATTGAGGCTTTGTGTCAACTATCAGATCCTGAACCAGGTGACAATGATGAACAAGTACCCACTTCTATGGATTGATGACCTCTTTGATCAGTTGAAGGGAGGATGGTGGTTCTCGAAGATAGAACTCAGATCAAGCTATTACCAGCTCAGAGTATGATATGAGGATGTGCAGAAGATAACTTTCAGATGTCGGTGCAACCATTATGAGTTCTTGGTTTTTCTATTCGGTGTGACTAATTCTCCAGAAATGTTCTTGGGACTCATTAATAAGATCTTTCATCCATACCATGATTTATTTGTAGTAGTCTTCATCAACGACATTCTGATCTTTTCAACTACTGAGGATGATAATGCTTATCATTTACAAGTAGTAATGGACACACTCTGAGAGTACTAGCTTTATGGTATGCCCTTGAAGTGCCATATCTAGATTCGAGAGGTTCACTTTCTGGGACATTTCATATCATAGGATAGATTTACTGTGGATCCAGTGAAGATTGGGGAGGTACTTTCTCAGGAGCCACCCAGGAGCATGACGGAGGTACATAGTTTCTTGGGATTTGCTAGATACTACCATAGATTTGTGTCAGATTTATCCAGAGGTGCATTACCACTATCAACATTGAAGAAGAATGGGAAACCCATCATGTTGTTGGAGGTATGACAATGTAGTTTTCAAGAGCTGAGACTTAACCTGACTGGTGCCCCCATATAGAGGCTTTTAGAGGAGGGTGTAGGGTACATAGTCTACTGCGATGCATCACGGACCAGACCCAGATGTGTCCTGATGCAGGAGAGAGCAGTTATCGCATATGGTTCATGATAGCTGAGCCATCGATGTTTACATGAGTTCCTCCATGAAAATAAATTTTAGATAGTCTATACTCTAGGCAAGGGTAACGTTGTAGCAGATGCACTCAGTAGGAGATATGGTATACAGCTGCTGGGTGAGGTGACGAAGCAACTGACCTCTTTGCAGATATCCTTTGTGGATCGAGATGGAGGAAATTTTCTTTAGTCTCTTACTGTCAGTCCCCCACTTCTTCTGTATGTCACGGAAGCACAGTGTGGGGAAGATGACTATGAGGCTCAACGTGCTCAGATATTCACAGGGCAGGAACCTGCTGAGTTTTTTGAAGGTGCGGAGCACATCATCATCTTTAGAGGACATACCATGGCCCCAGTGTCACTCCAGGAGGAAGTGTTGTGATATTTGCACACATTCCCTCTAGCAGTACATATATGAGTGTCAAAGATGTACCAGGTTCTACGATAAGAGCACTGGTGGCCGAGAATGATGAAAGAAATAGTTGAGTTTGTCTCTCATTTCCAAACATGTCAGCAAGTATAGGTGAAAAATCAGGCACCAACAGGCTTGGTTCAGAATTTGGAGGTCCTAGAGTGGATGTGGGATGGAATATCCATGGACTTCATGACAGGACCACTATGTACATCCAGGGGACATGACTTGATTTGGATGATCATCATCCGAATCACCACGTCGGCCCACATCCTACTGATCAGAGTGCAGGGTTCAATAGTGATCTTGGGATGCCTCTATGTGGAAGAGATTGTATAGCTACATGAAGTACCCTCGATGATTGTCTCCGATCGTGATACATGTTTAACATCCGTACTATGTAATGGGTTGCAGGAGGCTTTTAGTATGTAGCTACCTTTGAGCACCACCTTCCATACTCAGAGACATGGACAGATTGAGCAGACCATTCAGACCTTCAAGGAAATGTTGTGTACTTATGTCATTGAATTCAGTTTCATCTAGAAGGATCACATCATTTCAGTGTAGTTTTCATACTATAATAGCTTTCAATCTACCATTGGGATTAAACATTTTAAGTTGTTTTACGAGCGACCTTACAGATCACCTTTGTTTAGGACAGTCCTAGTGGAGTCAACACTAGTGGGACCAGAGATGGTACGGGATAACATAGAGAAGGTGCAGATCATCTAGCAACGGATAAAGACTGCATAATACAGGTAGATGTTGTATACCGACAAGAGACTGAGGCCTCTAATGTTTGAGGATAGCGACCCCATCTTTCTACGGGTCTCACCACGACGAAGATTGTGGAAATTTAGTCTAGGTAAAAAGTTATCTTTGTGGTTCATCAAACCCTTCCGGGTCTTTAGAATAGTTGGAGAGGTGGCTTACCATTTAGCTCTTCACCCTCAGTTGCACCAGGTGCACGACGTCTTCCATGTATCCCAACTGATAAGATACATGCACGAATCGTCCGATGTCATTGATCATTGAGGTATGGATGTTGACGATGGGGATACTTTTATGGAGGTTCCCGTTAAGATTGAGGATCGACAGGAGTGGGTACTTCTTGGGCGGTCGATACCTATGGTTCACGTTCGATGGCTTCAGGTGAACCTCCAAGAGAGTACATGGGAGCAGGGGGCTTAGATACATGCTCAGTACCCCCACTTGTTCCTTTAGTTTGTGTTGTGGCTTATGGAGATGCAAATACCTAAGGTGGGGAGAATGTAATTACCCGAAAATTCCATGTAATTTATTTAATATATGGAAATTTTATGAATCTGTGAAAATGGACGACGCAAGATTATGAGGCCTCGTGTGCCCAAAATTAATTTCTGACCTCTTTTTCAGGTACATTCAATTAACGTACGAGTGGGTTTTTGTAACTTTTGAATCAATGATCAGAATTGAAATCCAAGGAAACCATTGAACTCATAGTTTCGGTATTCACATAAAGAAACCTTCACCTTGACCGCAATTGGTCGAGGATTAAAGATAGTTTTTGGGGTTTTTTGTGGGAATGAAAAATAAAAAAACAAAAAAGAATTTTTAATTTTTCTAATAAACCTCCCATGTAATGGCTATAGAGGTGGGAACTATGAGGTGTTAAAACCCCCAAACATGAATGCTACGGTGGTGGGGACCACTTGAGACTAAACCCCAAAAATTTTTATTCAATGGTGAGGACCACCCAACCCTTGAACCACCCACAAAAATGTGGGGAAGACTCTTGAACTTCACTCACATTAATTATTCCACACCCTCTGATTAATTATACCAATTAAATGATTCAAACATGATGGTGCCAACAATAAAAATGTTAAATAATATAATATGTTGGAACCTCATCCTTTGAGAGAGGATTTTTGGGTTGGAAATGGAGATGGGAGAACATGTGTGAGAGATTCTACAATGAAGAACGTTAATGAAGAACTCTTATCCTTGGACGAATCTTTCTCCAATCTCTGTCGAAGGATCTCCAACAATGAATGAACCAGCGATCGGGGAAAAGCAGACCTCACCGACTTCACCCCTTCCAACGTCAAAAAGAAAACAAGGTAGGGGTTTGATTCGACGTGATTAAAATTTTTCCCATGTTATTCCCTTCTAAACAAAGAACGCAGATCAAATCCCTCTAACTCGTTGACCCTCAGTTTTTTTCTTTTGTTGGTTTGGGAATAGTTATTGATAGAGGTTGTAGGGTGGTTGTTTGAATTTATCCCCCTAACCCATTCTAGATAATTCATCATAGAAATAACGAGGAGATTATAGTCGTTTGTTACCGCTATAACATGTAGAGTGTGGGAAAAACAAACATGGCTCGATCACTCTGAAAATCTTGTGTTTAATTGTTTTTTTCTTCACGATGGAGGAGGAAGACAACAAACCTCAGTGCAGCAAGAGAATGGTAGCCAGAACCACTTCTGGCCGCAATGACGGTGATGGGGCAATGACACCACCCTGCAGCCACCATCTCCCCATGTCCTCCACTGCAAGCATCCACCGCAGCTCGTGGCCACCACCACCCGCGACCACCGTAGCCCGCGACCACCGCCTCCTCGCAACCTCCGCCACCCTGCGGCATCTGCCGCCCACATCCACAGTCGCCTCACGGCCTCTTCCACTCCACCGCCCCGTGGCCTCGCTGTCTCATGACCCTCTCCACCGCCCTGTGGCTCCACGGTCCTCGCGACCCCCATGGACCCCTACAGCCTCACCGCCTCGCGCTACCCTCACTGCCCCCATTGCCTCGCCGCCTCGCGCCACCATCATGGCCCTCTGCGCCCCCCATAGCCCCATGGCCCTCGCAGAACCCCATGGCCTCTACAGCCCCTACGACCTCTGCATCTCTAGAGGCCTTCACTGCCCCCATAGCCTCACCACCCCATGGCCTCTCGCCACCCTCGCGACCTCCACATCGCCCAGACCCAGGCCGACATCGAACATTAATGCTCTATAGGCCATAATAGTGGCATTAGGAATCCGTTTGAAAAACCGTCAATGGTTCATTAAACATTGGAGTGACATAGTCCCTTTGGTATACCCCACTTGAGATTTGGATAATGATGTGATACAATCGGGTTGGTTCGAGCAAGAATCCAACCGGGCCCTTGGGACAAAAAGGCTAATATCTCACATATGGGGCGTCTGATTGTCGCCCCATATGTTGCGTTGAGACTATTATGATGTGGTAGTCCTTTGAGATACATCTTTGTGGGACTTCTTGGAAGTTGGAGTATCATCCAATGGATTGAGGAATGGACTCTCCTGGAGATGGTCAAGCATAGTGTGGGAACCTCGTAGCTGGCTGTGACTTGATAAATGAAGAGTGATACTGTGTGGGTCAACACCTAGTGATCATGTATGGGTCATTACCAAGCGATCCTGTGTGGTTCAGCACTGATCAATCCTTCATGTGTTAGCATCTAGTGATCCTGTGTGGGTCTTCCCCGAGCGATCCTGTGTGGGTCAGCACTGAGCAATCCTGTGTGGGTCAGCCCCGAGCGATCCTGTGTGGGTCAGCACCTACCGATCTTATGTGGTCCAGCACTGAGCGATATTGTATGGGTCAGTACTGAGCGATCCTTTGTGGGTCATCACTGAGCGATCCTATGATGGTCAGTACCGAGCGATCCTATGTGGGATAGCAGCGAGGGATCCTGTGTGGGTCAGCACCCAGCGATCCTCTGTGGGTTAGCACTGAGCGATCCTTTGTGGGTCAGCACAGAGCGATTCTGTGTGGGTCAGCAGTAGAGCCTATTAATAGAGTAATATGATTCAGTAGTTAAATATAATCATCTATTCTACTATATCTAAAAAATTCCATTTGTGAGTGGAGTCTTACCTTGTGGTACTTTCCTTCAAGGTAATACCTTGGTGGTATTCTTTGGTGTAACATAATAGTGTGGTACTTACCTTCGTGGTACCGTTTCCATTGTGGAATAGATGATCTTTGGGATTTTGGGTTGGACCATGTGTTTCCAAATTATTGAGATGGGTATACTGGATAACATAGGTATGTGTATGGGAAAATACCTAAGTAGGGTTGACATTTGACTTTAAGCATTGTTGTTCATAATTTTTGGATTTTTTGAGACCTTAAGGGTCTCGGGGTCCCTATGGAGTATCATTATACTCACACCTACAAAAGATATGCCCGCATGATGATGTATTTGGTGCTGAAAACAGACAACAATGACTGGTGATGAGAGAACCCGGACTAGAGGTAGCTCGGAAGCGGACGTTAGAAGAGGTGAACAACAGAGACAACTGTTCATGAGATCTACCTACCCTTCAGGTAGGATTCATGGTGGACAATACATGAGTTTCTTTTCACCTATATTCCATCTATTAATTTCTAGTTTTCCTTGTACTTTCTAGCTGGGATTGTATTCTAGCCTCTTTTACTTACTGTACTCACTCTGTTTAATATTCAGTTTTCTTGAGTTCATATTTTTTTGTGGGCATTGTTTTGTGTGTTACAGGTTATAGAGGAAATGCCTTCCCGGTTTTAGGGAATACGCCTTCAGTGCTGGTCTCCAGCCCCTAGAATATGGAAGATGGGCTTGGGGTAGTAACATAACGGGCCCCAGGGGATGGGTCATGACGACCCGACCCACTGGGTCCGGCCTGCAGGGCTCGCGGTGGGGCGCCCTACAGTGTGGCGGCCCACATTGTAGCAGCCAGCTGGGCTCGTGGTGTAGAGGCCCACTGGGCTCAGCTTGTTGCGGCACACTGGGCTCACGATGCGGTGGCCAACTAGCTCACTGGCTAGCTGGTTGGCTAGCCTACTCTGCACAATGTGTTGTCTCGCATTGTGCGGTCACGCACCACACCATAACTGATGGCCTGCTCAACGGACCCCCCTTTCTTCACTACTTTGGCATAACGCAGTGGCTTTTTCACGCTGGGCGGCACAGACGCGCGCTGCCACACCCTATGTGGGGCTGACTGGAGTGTCCATCACCACCCATTCTCCGTCACGGCCAACAGGCCGTGACCCTTTCTCCGGCAGCACAGTCACACCGCTACCTTCATCGTGGTCGGCCGTGGTGTTGACCGCCATTCTTGAGCCCCACCGGTGTCGGTATCTATCCTAATCCATTGTGAAGAACACATCAAGAACAACAAATACTTGTGGAGAGGTCGGGCCATATTTTTTTGGCCTATACCCTCCACATTAGAGCGGTAGCAAAGGACTCATGGGAGGAGATTCAACGTGAAAAATAATTAACAATGATTAATCTAAAGCACATCCCTACCTCAAAGGTTAGTTAAAGTTAGTGAGGAGGGAGAGAAAGATGTTGGTTCGTGGACGATGAAGACGTTCCTCATTTGAGAGGGAGTTCTTCATTTGGGATGGCACGTTCTTCATTGGAGAGCCTGTTCTTCGTTGGAGAGCATGTTCTTCATTGGAGAGCATGTTCTTCATTGGAGGAAGAGTTTCTCAAAGTTCTCCCCTTTTCAAACACATTTCTAACCAATCCTATAACATTATGAGTATCCAATATAAATTAAATTAATTTTTACAATTTAATTTTTTTGGCATAATTAATTGGCTCCATTAAATGGGAAAAATGAATTAATGTAGATTTTAGATGTTTTCCCCCTTAAGAGGGGTTCGAGTGGTCCCCATGTCAAACCCCAACCTATATTTTATTTTATTTTATAATATTCTTTGACTTTTAATAGTGTTGGGGTTCAGGATGAGTCCAAGAAAAAAAACTTTTGAGTTATGTTAAAATGTGTGTGTCTTTCAACTGACGTCGCTGGGCGCAAATGTAGAGTGCTTGTTTGAAACCCCACGCGGCACCACATAGACTTCAGCTCGTTCCGCCTGCCTTTAGAAATTTAAAGTGTGTAAAGTTTGAGATTTATTGTTTTATTTAAAGAAGATACGATTAATAATAATAATATTATTATTATTATTATTATTATTATTATTTTAGGTCAGTGCGCGGGCACCGAATGACTACCTGAAGTCATGCAGTTAATCTGGGTATCATCGGCTACGTTATATAACGCGAACAAATAAAAACAAATTGGATTACATTGAAATTATAATTTATTTAAATAGACAACTTAAATAGTAATAATATTATTATTTTTCATGAATAATAATAATGTATTATTATTAAATAATTTTTTTTATTAAAATTATTATTTTTATCATTTTTATATTATCGTTAAAGTTGTTTTATTATTATCATTGATATTAATATTAATAATATTGTTATTATAGATTGAAGGCACTACTATTTTTTTCTCAGAATTAATATTAATATTAATATTATTACTATTATTATTAATGTTAAAAGGTTTTAATTTTGATTTTGATTTTGATTTCCTTTGATTAATTTTTAATTTCCTTTTTCTAGGGTTTTTTTCCATGCTACCCTACCCCTCAGTCATTCCCTCATGCGCCACCTCTCGCATTTCTCTATTCTTCTCCCTGCGCCCCTGCCCTGCATGCTCCGTCGCACAGTGAGCCTCCTTCCCTACTAGGCTCTCCCGCAATGCCACCTCCTCAGCCGAGCCAGCTCCCAGTTTTAGTCTCAGCCAGCACCCCGGCCGCCTGCAAGCCTCCTACACTGTGCCCCTTCTTCCATCACGTAGCAACGTCGCTTGACCAGCTCACCTACCTTGTAGAGGCCATCTAACCAGCATCCTATGCAGGCCACCTCCCGCTCCTCCGACTTGGCTCCCTTGGCCGGTCTGTCCCCAACCGGCACCCTCTTACAGCTCGCACAAGCTGTCGAACCCCCTTACCAGTGCCCACCATCCGCACCTCCTACGAGCAGCCTTAGGCCACCCCACACCTCGTATGGTCATCCTAGTTGGAGACTGGGCCGAAACCCTTTGTCCCAGTGCCCCCCCCCCCATCCGCCACACTCAGCACCACCCATGACTACCTATCCATGCACTTCCGGCATTGCCCCACACCCTACGACCACCCCTAGCCAACACTGTCTAGCTAGCACTTCAACCTCCCCCTCTACCTACATAGTCTGGACAACGATGACAGATCCCTCCCCTCATCACTGCACCGGCCACCGACTCCTCCCACCAGACCTGCTTTTGGTTGCACGAACCACCACCCACTCGACCGCAACCCCCCTTCGGCCATGGGGTTTCCCCATTGGCATGATTTCTTGGGTTTAGCTTCATTGAAGGAGTTTATTGTTACTAAAATGCTATTTTTTGGGGTTTTATTTCCTGAATTTACCCTTCCTTTCAGGCTCAATCTTGTTTACATAGGGTTTATTTAAGCTTTTGAGGACAGCTATTGAGGTGCGAATGAAATTGTGCGCCGGTCTCAGGCATGCATTTTCATTCTTCTTTGGAGTTTTGGTATGGTCCCTTCGCGCTGTTCTTACTTGAGTATTAGATAGTTGCTTTATCGAGTGTTTTGTTTAATTAAATTGGTGGGAGTTGAGTTTTAAAAATAATTGAGTTTTTGTTTGACACTTTATGCTACGTTAAGATTATATAAAGTGTGTTCAGTTGGAAAACTATTTTGAGATGTTTAGTATCTTATTATGAAATTATGTATTCAGTTTTTCTAATTAGGCATTTCATTCTCTTTTTATTCTGGTATGTAAAGGATGTGCGGTTGATCATAAAATAGGGTTTTAAGGGGTTATTGGGTGCGTATGCCGTGTGTCACTATTTGGGAAAAAAATTATATTTATTAAAGTGGTTTATTAAACAGTAAAAATGGTGAGAGTTGGTTTTTAAAAATGTGTCGAGGTGGTTCTGTTATACTATTTTTTCATTTGGATTGTTTTAAAATTCGTGTTTACCTATTTTAGTTATCTTTGTGGTTGCAGCGTGTTGGAATGATTTTTCCATAGCCTTGCGATTGTCAGCTTTCGCATTCTTGCGCATTTCTGTAAGGCGTGTTGCATCAGCGTGATTGGTTTACGAGTTGCCGTAGGGCCCCCACAACGCACTCCATTAAATTTAGAATTTATTTTTTTCTTGATGTTTTATTAATTTTAATAATTGGGAAACAAATTTAGATAATAAATTTTTAAATGATTATTTTGTGTAAAAAGAGCCATTTACTTGATACACGACACTGGAAACATTTTCTTGATGAGCGTACACCCCGTATTGAAAGAGTTACTGTTTGGACATTAAACATAATTCACAAAATTTCAAATTCAGTTCTAGTATTAATGATAACTGGATTCTTCGGAACAAGTGTTTTCGGTTTTCTTGAGAGAAAATGGTTTTTCTTTAAAATTGGTGAAGGCCCGTTTGGCACTTTAATAAAATAAATTATTTTGGAAACCCACTTAGGGGTGATCTTTGGTGTGCGTTCATTGCGTGAGCCATATGCGATGTTTATGCATCGTGGATGACTAATTTACATTATAAATGCACACCTTTATATTGCTTGTGTTGATATGGGAACCTGGCATAGTCAGTGAATCTTGTGAGAATGATTGCCGCACTTGTTTAGATTACACATTGGCTAGTGGCCCCATAGTAGTGAAATATTGAGTTATTTTTGCTATGGGGATTGGTCCCCTTGGTTAGACCATGTAGGGGTATACTGAGCATTAGTGAATTATGACATCATTGAGTTAGAGAATTCTTTCAGGATGAGTCACTTGTATGGTATGTTCTGGATTTTTCACGAGCTCCTAGGTTCGACCCCTGTTCCTTTTAGTGTTTATTTGTATGTGGTGGACGATTGAGATGTCTAGTTCAGTTGCTGGCCCCATGTGCCACTTTTTCAATTGCCCATAGTGTGTTTTGTGTGTTTTGTGTGGTTCTCGATTTGAACAACAACTAAAATTTTTATTTCTAAATTGTTCGCAAAAGTGTTTTAAAATTCAATTCATCTGTTTCTTCCAAACATTAAACTTGTTTTTAAATAAGAAAGGTAAATAAACTGTTAATTGTTTTAGAAATGAAAGTGTGTCTGGAAACCCATGTTTTTTATAATTTAGTTCAAACCTAGAATTAGTTAATTTCATTGTTTAATGGTTTTGCATTTGGAATAGTTTGTTGGGCACACCTACAGAGTTTTAATACTCACTCCTATTGTGTTTTCATGTTTTTATTTTTTATTGAATGTTTTACTCGAGCTTGCTCGCTATGGGAAAGAGTTGGATGTGGACTAGTAAGCGACCCTCAGAGTCGTGAGGAGTTGTGTTCATGGTTAGGTTAGTTGGTTGTGTTAGATCATTCTTTATTTTCGTGCTGTTAATTTACTTCATGATATTATACTCTTATGTTGCTTTATTTATTTATTTTATCAGGCAAAATCATTCCATATTTCTCTCTTTTCATGCCCTGGGCTTTTCACCAACCTGGGAGGATCAGGAATGCCTCTAGGGTCATTTCGCAGACTTGCACGGGTGACCGGTTCAAGGTCGACCTGGGTTGGTTTGTGACAAAATGGTATCAGAGCCAGGTTGGATTTTGAGCGGACCTTGTTTTTCAGAGCTCCCATCATTATTTGGGGTTGTCATGGTAGAAGAATTATAATTGATGGGACTCGAGGCGTATGGATGAGAAGGACATCATTAACCCTTTCTCGTTCGGAACCTCGAGTTACCATGGGATGTTTGGTTATTTGGTGTCTTTTGGTTCTTTTAAATTGTATTATGTTGGGAAATGATATGGGATCCAAGAAAGTGACCTTCGTGAGCTCACATAGTCTGGAAATACATGTGGAGCTGTGCACATTACCTTAGAGTGCTCCCTGTGATTTTGGCGTGACTACCGTATGGCCACCAACCATACGTCCGAGTCACCAATCACCTCTATGTTCTCTTAGTGGTTTGTATTGGTCTTATTTACTTTTAAGAAAATGTTTTGCGAAGTTTTATTTTGTAAATTGTGAAATGTTGAAAATGTAATGGAAATACCCATGTTTTGATTATGTTATTTGTTTCCTTGTTCCTTCGTGTTCACCCCCATGATGGTTTGATGGATGCCTAAGGTGCAACTTCTGGTTGGGCGCCCCTAGGAAATCCTCCAATTGATATGCCAATAGACTATGTTCTGGAGTTCCGGAAGTTGAACCCGCCTCTTTTTTATGGAAAAACAGAGCCTCTTAATGTAGAGGAGTGGTTGAAGAAGATTGAGAGGAAGTTCAGTTTCATTGGGCTGCCTAAGTAATTAATGGTGAAGTTGGCTACGTTTATGTTTGATGGACCATCTTGGAAATTGTGGAAGTCCGTGTCTCGGAATAATCCTCAGGAAGATCTGACATGGGTGTTTTTAAGTCATTGTTTATCCAATAACACTTTCTTGAGTAGACGAAGCTGAGGAAGAGGATGGAGTTGTGTTTTCTTCAGCAGGGTGTTGCATTAGTACTGGAATTCTATCGATGTTTCATAGACTTAGTTTTGTATGATCAGTGGTTTGTTTCAAATGATCCCGCGAAGGCTCGAAATTTTGAGTCTGGACTCTGACCTGAGCTTCGATCGAAAGTGGAAGAGCTCAACCTAACCATATTCTCAGATGTTGTGGTGAAATTCTCTTGGGCTGATGATGGGTTAGCAGGAGGACTTGTGGTTGTGTATCCTCCAACTTTTGGAAGCAGTGCAGAGGATGGTGACAAAAGGAATGAGAATCGAACTAATATTGGTGGTTCTGGTAGAGGAATCAAGAGGCCTTCATACCTTCATTATTCTTCTCCATAGTGCAATGTCATGATCTATCACTAGTGTGGTAGGTAGGCTCACAATAGGCTAATGTGTCCGAGTGCTCTGAGATGCTTCCACACCTGTGAATGTTAGGGTCACTTGTAGTGATTCTACCGAGGTGATTCCAAGAAGCGCACTGAAGCCAGACATGGATCTTCAAAGGTCACCTCAGCCTGTCAGTAGGATTAGGTCGATGTTTGGGGATTAGTTTGAGGTTTTCTCCTTATATTGTCTCTTGGGTGTAGTAATCATATCCTTTAGCATTTTTCAGAGTTTATATTCTATCAGTTGTAAGAATGGTTATGGTTGAACCTCTTTTAAACTTTTATTTTATTGAAAGTGTGTTTGGTGAAATTCTATTTCATGTGTGGTGTTTGGGGGTTTCTGAAGCCTGACTGTGAGGCAGAAGATTCTTTGATCATCAGAGATCCAGACTTAGGCCCCTGAGTGAAATTGGCGCGTAGTCAGGAGAACCCCAATGGGAAAAAAGTTCCTTTGTTTAACCTTGTCCTTATTATGGCATGGTTTTTTTCTTCCGAGGGTGCAATGTTGTTTATGTAGTACTGGTGGAAATTTTGATGCTCTACTAGTTTGGCCCTTCCTTTCCCTCCCCTATCCTTGTGGTGGAATTTTTGGTCAGTGTGGAAAGTTTTCATGTGTGGTTGATCTCATCATTTCTTATGGGGGGAGACCCACAACGTGTCTCACAATGTTACAACTGATGTAATTTAGAGTTATCCCAATCCTTATGGTGGGGAGTCCATTCGGGCCTCCCTATGTCAGCATTAGAGTATCTTTTCATGTATCATTGGGTGGTAGGTGGTCTCGTACAGAACCACCTAATCGTGATTTCTTCCAATGGTGTAAACATTGAGATTAGAGTACACCTAACAGTTTCGTTGGATGATTATTATAGGGATAAGTCTCGGAGGTGATTTAAGTTCGTTTGTCCCTTGGTTAAAGCAGATGGTTTGGCTTCTTCTTGGTGATAGTTAAGGTGATTGTGTTTTAAAGATGAGTATTGTGTCTTGGGTTTTCGGTGTCTGTTTGGACCGATCAACTAGAGGCACGTAAAAGTTTGTAGGTGGGTGACACTTGATAAGTTTTGTCATTCGGTCTAGATATTGTTGTGGCTTCCCGAGGTCGGAATGTGTTATGGTGGGGAGAATTGTCAAACCCCAAACTATATTTTATTTTATTTTATAATTTTATTTGAAATTTAATTTTTTTGGGGTCTGGGTTGAGTCCCGGATAAAAAACATAAGTTATGTCAAAAAGTGCATGTTTGTTAGCTGACATCAATGGACGCACGGGAGGATCGCATGTTGGAAACCCCGCGCGGCTCCGCTTAGACTTCAGCTCGTTCTGCCTACCTTCAGAAATTTAAAGTGTGTAATGTTTTTCACTTATTGTGTTATTTAATGATTAAATGGTAATTATAATAATTATTATTATTTAAGTTGGTGAGCGGGCATGGCATGACAAGCGGAAGTCATGCGGTTAGTCTGGGTACTGTCTATTACAGTATTTGAAGAGAAAAAATAAAAAAAATTGGATTACAATAAAATTAAAATTTATTTAAATTAATAACATATGGAGTAATGATAAAATTATTTTTCATGAATAATAATAATGGATTGTTATTAAAGAATTGTTTTTATTAAAATTATTATTTTTATCTTTTTTATATTATTGTTAAAGTTGTTTTATTATTTTTATTATTATTGATATTAATATTATTATTATTATTATAGATTGAAGGCACTATTATTATTTTTCTCAGTATTATTATTATTATTATTACTATTATTATTAATGTTGTTAGGTTTTGATTATGATTTTTATTATTATTTCCTTTGATTAATTTTTATTTTCTTTTTCTAGGGTTTTTTTACACACTACCCTACCCCTCTACATTTCCCTCACGTGTCGCCTCTCCCATTTATCTCTTCTTCTCCCTGCACCCCGGCCATGCTTGCTATGCCACATAGCGTGTCTCCTGCCCTACTCATCTCTCCTGCAACACCACCTCCTTAGTTGAGCCAACTCCATATTTCAACCCCAACCATCACCCTGACCGCCCGCAGGCCTCCTGCGTTATGCCCCTCTTTCCCTCATGCAGTAGTGTCACATGACCAGCTCCCCTACATTATAGAGGCCATCTGACCAACCTTTTGTGCAGGCTGCCTCCCACTCCTCTGACATGACTCCCCCTTCCAGTCCGTCCTCAACTGGTTCCCCCATCCAGCCTGCATGAGCTGTCAACCACCCCCCCCCCCAACCAGTGCCCGCCATCCGCACATCCTACGGGCACCCTCAGGCCACCCCGCACACCGTATGGTCGTCCCAGCTGGTGCCCTGGTCGAATCCCTTTCTCCCGGTTCCACCTACATCAGACACACTCAGCATCGCCCATGCCTCTCTATACACACGCTTCTGGTGCTTCCCCTCACCCTCCGACCACCCCGGGCCAACGCTGTCTAGGTGGTGCTTAAACCTCCCCCTCTCCTGCATTTTCTATCCACAGACGATGGATCCCATCCCCCCTCGATGCATCGACCACTACCTCATCCCACCACTCCTCCCTTTGGTTGCATAGACCACCACTCGATCGACCGTAACCCCCTTTTCGGCCATGTGTTATTCACTTTGGTAAGAGTTCTTGGGTTTTAGCTTCTTTGAAGGAGTTTGTTGTTATTAATCCCTATGTTTTGGGGTTTGATTTCCTGAAAATACCCATCTATTTGGGCTCAATCTTGTTTACACAGGGTTTATTTAGGCTTTTGAAGCCTACATTTGAGGTGTGAATGAAATTGTGCACTAGTCTCAGGTGTTTGTTTTCATTCTTCTTTGGATTTTTGGTATGGTCTCTTTGAGCTATCCTTTATTGAGTATTATATAATTGCATTAATGAGTGTTTTTTTAATTAAATTAGCGCCAGTTGAGTTTTTAAAGTAATTGTTTTTTTGATAGACACCTTGTGCTATGTTATGTTTAAATAAAGTGTGTTTTGTTTGAAAACTATTTTGAGATGTTTAGTATCTTTTTATAAAATTGTGTATTTAGTTTTTCCAACCAAGAATTTCATGCTCTTATTATTCTAGTATGTTATGGACGCGCGGTTGATCATAAAAGAGTATTCTGAATGAGTAATTGGGTGCGTTTTCTATGAGTTACTATTTGGAAATTGTTTTACAATGATTAAAGTGGTTTATTAAACAGTACAGATTATGCGAGTTGTGTTTTAAAAATGTGTCTAGGTGGTTCTTTTGCATTTTTTGTTCATTGGGATTGTTTTAAAATCCATGTTTACGTATTTTAGTTATCTTTACTATTGCAGCATGTTGGAAAGATTTTTCTACAGCCCTATGATTGTTATCTTTCTCGTGCTTGCGTGTCCGTGCGAGGCGTGTCACGTCTTCATGATTGGTTTATGAGTTGAGTTAGGTCCCCCACTGCGTGTGCCATTAAATTTAGAATTTATTGATTTGATGATGTTTGATTAATTTTAATAAATGGGAAATAATTTAAGATATTAAATTTTTAAATGATTATTTGGTTTAAGAAGATCCTTTTATTTTATACGCAACACTTGAAACATTTTCATGACGAGAAGACACCCAGTATTGAAAGAATGACCATTTGGACTTTAAAAAAAATTCATGGAATTTCAAATTTAGTTCTTGTTTTAAAGATAAATTATTTCTTTTGACCAAGTGTTTTTGGTTTTCTTGGGAAATGATGTTTTTCTTTTCCAATTGGTGAAGGCCCATTTGGAAATTTAATAAAATAAATTATTTTGGAAAAATCACGTAGGGTGATTTTTGGTGTGCGTTGATTGCATGACCTGTATGTTATGTTTTTGCATCGTGACTGATTGAATTACATTGTGTATGCACCACATTTAATTACATATGTCGACATGGGAACCAGGCATAGTTTGTGAAAATTTTGAAAACAATTACCACACTAGTTTAAATTATGCAATAGCTAGTGGCCTCATAGAAGGGGAATACTGAGTTATTGCTGTTAAGGGGATTAGGCCCCTCAGTTAGGCCATGTAGGGATATACCGAGAATTGGGGAATTATGACATCATCGAGTTAGAGCATACTTTTAGGACAAGTCACATATATGGTATGTTCTGGATTGTTCACGAGCTCTTAGGTTCGACCCATGTAACTTTTAGTGTTTATTTGTATGTAGCGGATGATTGAGAGGTCTAGTTCGGTTGCTGGAACCGTGGGACACTTTTTCCATTTCCCTTAGTGTGTGTTGTGTGTAGTGTGTGGTTTTCCATTTGACCAACAAATAAAATTTGGATTTCTAAATTGTTCGCAAAAGTGTTTTAAAATTCAATGCATTTGTTTCTTCCAAACATTAAACTTGTTTTTAAATTAAAAAGGGCAATGGACTTTTACTTGTTTTAGAAATTAAAGTGTGTGTGGAAACCCATATTTTGTATAATTTAGTTCAAACCTATAATTATTAAAAAAAATTATCTAATGTTAGAGCATTGGGAATAGTTTGTTGGGCATGCCTACTGAGTTTTAGTACTCACACCTATAGTCTTTTTCTGTTTTTAGTTTCTGTTGAAGGTTTGACTTAAGCATTCTTGTAGTGGCCGAGAGTTGTGTGTGGACTAGTGAGAAACTCCTAGAGTCGCGAGGAGTTGTAATTGTGGTCTGGTTAGTTGGATGTGTTTGATCATTCTTTCTTATCTTGATGTTTATTTACATTAAGATATTCCACTCTTCCGTTGATTTATTTATTTCATATATCAGATGAAATCATTCCCTCTTTCTCTCTTTTGATTCCCTAGTTCTTATCACCATCCCAGGAGGATCGGGGATGCCTCTCGTGTCATGTCACGGACTGGCCCGGGTGACCGGTTCAAGGTTGACCCGGGTTGGTTTGTGACACCCCACCACCATGGATTGAATTGGGGGTTCTCTAAATCGGGTGGTCCCCACCACCGAGCATTCAATTGGGAGGTTAAAAATAAAATAAATGTTATTATTTATTTTTTTTATTTACAAAAAAAGCACTGAAACTATCTTTCACCACTGACCAAATGCCATCGATTTGAAACTATCCTTAAACGAATCCTCGCCTTGCGAGTTCAATGGTGTCCTCAGATTTCAATTCCCAGCACTGGTTCAAAAGTTACAAAAAAAGATATTGCACATTTACTGAACGTACTTAAAAAAAGTACATAAATATATTCCGGGAACACTCGGCTTCAGAATCATGTGCCAACAATTTTCACGGACTCATAAAATTCCCATAAAATAAAAAAAATTACATTGAATTTCTAGGTCTTTACATATCCCTCCAATTCACTGGGTAATGATTTATATCTATTGAGATAAAAATTTCTAGAAAAACAATTAAATCTAGTTTAGTAGTACATGACTAGAACAGAAAGTAAATCTGGTTCTTTAATATAAGGCCGGAATAACATGTAAACCCAGTTTAGTAAAGCAATTTTTCCACTATGATGGTCTTCGCAACAATACCATGGATACTCTAGAAATCATATTATGATCTTATTTATTTTACACAATTACATGTTTTATAACAATGGTATTTTATCATTGTTAATTTTCCTTTAATATATGTTTCTTACAAAGAACGAATATTTCACCAAACTTTATAGTAACTTGGCTTGCATTACATGTAAGGGAAATCTTCTTCGATAGCTTGAATTGTACGCAATCCTGAGTTCCACTAAACATATAAATATTATATAAATATTATTATTATGGGTTATAAACAAGCAGTTATGAGTAATATCAACTGAATTAAGATAATCTGGTTTAAAATTGTTTTAGTAATGATTCATTGGTTACAAAAATTTATTATAAATGGATCTAAAAACCAATTGAATATAAATGATGTTTCTTTTTCTGAAAACCGATATAAGAAGAGAATAATTTTGTTTATAAAATCAAATCATTATTTATTTATTTTCAAGGAATAATATATGTTATATATTCATGTTAATGTTTTAAATTCATCTTATATGTTTTGTAGATATTATATAAGATCAAATTCAGTTTTTTTTTGAACAAAAGATGTATTTTTTTAAAAATGTACTTTTACCAAAATATGATGGACAAAAAATTTTAAATCCAGTTTTTGACAATTTTATATGTTCTATTTTATATAATAACCATTTTATTTAGAAGAAAGACATAAAAATATTCCTTGTTTGAAATTTAGGTATTTTTCTGAGGAAATCCAACTTTTAATGAATAGTGAAAAATACTGCATTTTATTTCAAGACATCCATTTATTATAACTTATTTATATAGTTATATTATATATTTGATTAGTTTAAAATTGTAATTATATTTTATATTTATCATTTAATCATATTTTTTCATTTAAATTAAAGTTACATTTAAATTAGAAAAAATCAGATGTCAATATTTTGATAGTTTTTTATTTCTTAAAAACTCTATTTTTGTTTTGATAACAAGAATTAATTTTAATTTAATTAGTGAAACGTATGGGTTTTGAATTTCAATAAATGGATTCTACTTTTTCGAATCAATGGGTCAAAATTATGTTAATAGGGTACTTTTATTTTTTGGATATTATGAATAGCAACTACGATAATTTTTATTTACCACAGTAAATGGTAAATTAGGTAAATTAGGTGAAAAAATGATAACAATAATAAAACTAACCCAACACCTAAATGATACTATTTGATGAATTAAAACCTTCCAATATCACCTATGCTTCATAATTGATTCATTTAATTGACTTTTTTCTATGAATGTGATGTGATTATAATTAAAATAAAAGAAAGTGACAACATGTCACTCTAATATATCTTATAAGTATAATAATTTTAATGTAGTTATAAACATGAAAAAAAACTAGAACACCAATATTATCCAGAAACCTAATGAAAATATATTACTCATGTGAATTTATTTATAATTTCAAGACATTAAATAATTTCTGGTAATGATGACACAACAGTGATGTAGAAGTTATTTTATTAATAGCTTTATCAAATAAATTATTTTAAAAATATTAGAAGAGATATTTTATAAAATAATTCATCTGATGCACCAATTTTATAGGATACTATGACATGTTAGGAGTGTAATAATTTTTTTTGAATTTATCATCGGTATGGATTTTATTTAAAGTCAAATAATTGAAATATGTCAAAATTAATAGTATTCATATTATATAAAAATAACATATTATTAAATTCATTAAAAAAACAAAAAAATTTAAAACTACAAAGTTAAAATTATATGATCAGAAAGATCATAAAGTGTCCAATTAAAAAAATTAAAACACATAAGTAAATATTAATGACAATTTAATATTTATAATATTATTACCACAATAAATTAAATAGATTAAATAAGGATAAATAAAAATGACAACGTTTATAATAAAATCAAAACATATATAAATTTTACTGGTTAAGAGGATTTAGTTGCATTAAAATCTTATATTCTAAATAAATGTTTTTGGTAGAATTATAAGTTGAAATTGAGTTAATAATAATTTAATATTTCTAGACATTCCAATGGTGCCCCTCCCCTCACTTATAAAAGGGAACCTCTCGTTCTCTTTTAATCAGACATCAAATGTAATATTTATAGGCCAAAACCTGAAAAAATATTCTACCAAAATCCATAACATTATCTTAGAGGACACCATTTTGGTATATAGTCATCTTAAAGAGTCGTTTGGTGCATACCTAAAAGAAATACCTGAAAATGACGTAATCGTTTTATCACCTCTTTCAAAACTCTTTTCTTCATATTCATCCTCTACTTATATTGTTTCCATACAAAAGTAATAAATCTAGTATATTATACATTATGAGATATTATTATAATTATGATACAACCTTGTACCTTCTTTTATCTATCCTACGAATAACAATATCACAATGCGTGTGTATGTACGACATACCGTCTCCACGTCGGGGTGTAATTTATTAGTCAACAGTACATAATTGGGATGGGTATAATGATGATTATAATGAATGAAAATAATTAATATAAGATAATAATTATTCTTTAAAATCCACATATATTACAATTACAAACAATTTTACTATTAACGGAATGATACCATCACTCGTGCATACCTACTACTAACCTTCTCCACAACGCGATGAAACCATTCAAAATTGATTATAAGGAGTATAAAACAAATAATAATGAAATATATGAAATAATAATTCTACCGGATTTATTTATCTATATATATATATGTGTGTGTGTGTAATTTACATGCTTTCATTCAATTCAAAAAGGAAACGGAAACAACATTCATGCTTACCTACGTCCTACCGTCTCCATGAATGGTGTATTCCAGTTCATTTACCATTCAGTTATACATATTTATATACTGAATATATTTTATATATAAATCATTTTTAAATTCAGATTGTAAGAAAATCATGATCTATGTAATAATATAAATAATTACAAGTCATGATATGTATGATAAATAAAATGATTATTACCCAAAACCTTTCATTAACATGGAATTGACAAATGAAATGCTAATATAAAGTCATAACTGAATCATAAATGATATCATAAATATTATTATGGTTCTGTTAGAAGTTAATAATATGTTTAAATAGACTATATATGTGTTTCAGATACATAAAAATCATATCATACCTAAGGTAATGGATAATTCTACAATCTCATTATTATTCAAGATTATTTATACATAAGTATTTACTAGGGTATATTTATCATCCACAGACAAGTTTAATAATTATGTAATATTAATTTTATTTTTCTAAACCTTTTTAAATTTAATTTTTCTCATTGGTAAATTTTTATTAAATGTTATGAAAGGAATGTTTTGTTATTATTCAATTTGTGGTACTTTTTGACTTTTCTGGCAAATGTACAAGGATAATGTTTTTAACATATATGGAATTAATGGGTTTTTAAGGTTTTTTGAAACCCTATTTACATGAAATGTTCTATACACTATTTCAATATTATTTCATCTAATTTCTTATCTTTTAAAATTTCATGGCATTTGGAGAAAAGGAAATATTTTTAATTAGAAATGATATTTATCTCAAGATTTAATTTGAATTGTTTTCTCAAAAAAATTTCTATATCAGAGGATACTTTCTAAATAGGGTTATATTTATATACCTATTATAAATTATATTTTATTTTTTATTATTATGGAATTATTTTTTATGAAATCCATTTATTTTATATTGATTATGATATGATGGAATGAAGTTTATAAAAACCATTTTATTTTGTGTGTTATTCTATGATGAATGATTTATGTTTTTGTGGAACATGTAAGAATTATTTAATTATGATATGGGTGCGATCTATATATCCCTCCAATAAATTAGTTAATTATTTATATCTCATGGGAAAAACATGATTGAAAAGACATGTAAGTCTGGTTCACTAATATATGACTGGAATGATAAGTAAATCTTGTTCAAAAATTCAAGTATGGAATGACGTGTTAACCCAATTCAGTAATGAAAATATTAAACTATGATTTTATTTGGAGTATTGTAATCTAAAAATGATTTTATAATAATTTAATACTTAAATACATTCTACAGGTTCCCCTTCCCCTCTCTTATGAAAGGATACATCTCATTTTCTTTTAATCACACCACAAATTCCATTTGGATTAGACAACCCCTTCCGATATATCCTCCCAAATTTCTTCAATTAATCCAATAGGCCACCCCTTTGGAAGAAATGCATCTTAATGAGTCATCTTGTTTATACCCAAAAGAGAAACCTGAAAAGGAGGTAATTGTTTTATCACCTCTTTCAATGTTTACTTCTATTCTAATTCCTCTTCTTAAGTTGTTTCCATAATAAAGTAATTACTCGAGAATATTATACATAGTGAGATGTTATTATTGTTATGGGAGAACCTTATACTATATTTGATGCATCCTAATAATAACAATATCACCATGCCTGTGTAGGTACGTCTAACCTTCTCCATGTCGTGGTGTAATTTGTTATTAAAAAACAAATAATTTGGATGGGTATATTGATGAGTATAATGGATGTAAATAATGAATATAACATGATATAGTTTTTCTATAAAATTCATATAACTTCTTATTACATACCATTTTACCATCAAAGGAATGATATCGTTGCTCAGGAAAATGTATGACTTACCGTCTCCAAGACGCGATGAGATTCATTTTCCACATTAACCACTCAACAATGATTATATAGTATATATAAAAAAAATAATGAAATTTATTACAGAATAATTATAGTATATTTAGTTATATATATATGTTAAAATTACTTTCTTCATTTCAATTCAATAAGGAAACGTAAAAAATCTTCATTCGTATGTACGACCTATCGTGTCCTTGAATGGAGTATTCCATTTCATTTATATTTTTGTTATATATATTTTTATAATTAATATTTTTGATATATAAATCATGTTTTACATTATGGAAGTACTTAAATCATTATTTTAGTAATAATATTAATAATAACAAGTCAAAAAATGTTTGATAAATAAAATTATTACAAACCAAAACGTTTCTTTAACATGGAATTGATAAATAAATAGGCAATATAAACTCATGAGTGAATCATATATGATATCGTAAATATTATTATGGTTCTGTTATAAGTTAATAATAGGTGGAAATACATTATACATGAGTTTCATACACATATAGAAGAAATGGGACCTAAGGTAAGGGATAAATTTGAAATATAATTTTTATCTAAGATTGTTTATTCCTTGGTATTCAGTGTGGTATATTTATCCTCCAAATCCATGTTTACTAAATATGTAATATATCTTTTATTATTAAATCAAAATTTTAATGTCAATTTTACAAACTGGTAAATTTTTATTAATTTTTATGATATTATTATTTTGGTGTATCTCGGTACATGGGACCTTTTGACTTTTCCTGTAAAATTATGTGGAGAAATTTTTTAACATATATGTAATGATCGATTTTTTATGTCTTCATAATGCCTTAATTCCATGAAGCTTCCTTAATAGGATTTAAATTTAATTTTCAACGAAATTATATTATTTTAAAATTACACTTCATTTTTAGAAAAGAAATCGATTTTGAAGAAGAAAGGATATTTTCATCATGAATGAAGTTCAAATGTTTTATCCATATTATTTTCCATCTAAGATGACGCTATTAAAATAGGGTTATGTATATATCCATATGATTAGATCTTGTTAATTATGGGTCGATATTTTCTATGGATTATGTTATGATGGAATGAGGTTTAAGAATCTGTTTTTATTTCAAGGGTTATGCTATGATGAATGATTTATGTTTTTGTGGAACATGTTAGAATGGTTTCATTATGAGATGGGTGGGACCTATATCTCCAACAAATGATTTGGGTAAATATTTATATCTATTGATATAGACATGAATGGAATGTTAATTACTATGGTCAGGTAATACTGGGATTCAATGACAAGTAAATCCAGTTAAGTAATACATGGCTAGAACGACATGTAAACCGGATTCAGTAATGGACTTTTTCCACTATGATGGTCTTGGGACTAATGCCTTGGATTTTATAGAAATCAAATTATGTGATTACATTTTTCATAATTCAATGTTTTATTACAAATATATTTTATCATGGTTAATGTTCCTTTATAACTTATACCTTAAATTATTCCAATATTTATTTCTTGGCTCAATATTTTGATATTTAAACATTATGCTCATGTTTTGTTTTCATTATTATGTTTTTGATTTGTTTTTTGTTCTCCATTTTTATCCTTTCTAAGATTTTGGGATCACCCTTTTTATGTTTTCCTTTCCCCATGATATAAAGAAAAAATTAAAATAAGAAAATAAAAGGGGATGATATTTATGGGATATGTTCAATATAATTAACCAAGTTATTAGATTATGTATCATGTTTACAAAGGCACTAAACTAATATGATGATTGGGAATCTATGTGTTTTATATATTAGTAATTCCATAAAATGTAATGTAATGTCCATGCACAAAAATTTTGGATCATTAGAGTTGGTCTCAGAGAAAATGTTCAGTTTACATTTGTTAACTAGGATGTGAAAAATTTTGTCAGATCCCTAGAGATATTTTGAATATATGTATAGTTATGTACATAATGAAACATATAACTATAGTTTAAATTCTTATAATTTTTATAATGAACATTAATAACATATGAATAATCCTAAGATGATAAAGATTTAATATACTCCTCCTTGATTATGTTATTTTCCAAGTTGGATTTTTTTCTTCTCATACCATTCTTTTTGGGTTCTAGACAATTGATAAAAACTAAAAGAACTATGTTAATGATCAATTAAATAAAAAATGCAATTACTATTCCCCTAAAAAATAGACATTTATGAGAGATGGAATGAAAAATTATATTTCTATACTTACACAAGCAATAAATCATTATGGACATCAAAATGAGAGGAGAAGGGAACAACATTCTATTGAGACCTGAATGACTCAATTTAAAATTTATTTTAGTTAGTATTATGATTAAATTTTTTCTAAACAATGTATTAGTACCATTGAAAATACATTTTCTATCCAGTGTTGTTCGGAACATGAAAATTTCATTTTGGTTTTTTATCATTTTGAAGGTTACACTAACTGGTGTTGGTCTCTAATTAAGAATACAAGGAATCAAGATGAAATTGAATCCATGGAATGGGAAGAGTTCAAGAATTTTTTTTCTATAAAAAATTATCTCTTATTCTTCAAACAAATATGGAAAATATTTACTTGGGCTTTAGAAAGAGGATTTTGAATCTGTTGGTACATACGAGGAAAATTTTGCTAGACCTTCATTGTATGATTCTAGTTTTATCATCCAACATGAAAGTAAAGATGATGGTTTATTCAAAAGATTAAAACCAAGAATTTAAAGGTAATTAACTATAAGATATATTAGTATCTTTGAATATATTTTTCATTGTGCTATCAATGTTGAACTGGAAGTTGCTGTTATATATCCATCTCATGGTTTTGACATGAAATGAATGATGGAGTACAAGAAAAATCTCAAAATAATGGTGAAAATAAGATTAATTATTCTTTATGCCAAAAGTGTGGAAGGGAGATTGGCGAATATTATATTAAATGTAGTAGAAAAATATTCAAGTGTAGAAAATAATGTCATCAAGTAGTTGATTGCCGATTTAATGGGAAACAATTTGCTAATGATGGGAATAGGGAAAAGACTATGGAGAATGCACCAAAAACACTTCAATTCTCAAGTGTAAGGAAATAAGGCAATTTTTTACCAATTACCTAATCTAAGGTTTAATGATGATTGAAAGTAGCATCCTCTTAAGGAGAATAACAAAGGGAAGTCATATTCGATCACTACTGGTGACATTGAGTGAGACAAGGAAGTGGTGGAATGATTATGTCTTTGTGTAATGGGATTCCAAAACAGTGTTGTTGAATCTCTTTTGAGGTATTTTGGAATATTTTAATATATATGTATTGGTCCATCATTGGTTTCCATAATTATATGGTACAAGAAACCATGAAAAGTGGTGGAAATATTTTTGGAAAGCACATGATGTGCATATAATGATGGGACAAAGATATAAAGAGATTTTTAATATTATTAATGAGATAATGAATAATAAAAAGAAAAATTGGTATCAGTGTTTGAGAATACAAATATTTTTGGAATTTGTGGTGTGTGTAAATAGTTAATTTTGATATAATTCATTTTTTCATGAACATTCTACAGTAATTAATTTTATTATCATGTTTCAAGAGAGTATATGATAATGGTATTCACATGATTGGAATGTGAAAACCATGACTGACTAATGAGATATGGGAGAAACGTGTTATGTTTATTTAGTTCACCTATTTCTAAGGATTTTATATTTTTCACTTTTAAGACATATATTAATGATATCCATTTATGGATTGTATAAGTTATTTTCCTATTGATGTTTTTTAGATAAATGTATTATTTTAGTATAGGTGGAAGTATTTATATTTGACTATCTATTATATCATTTTTTGAGACTGATATAATGGACAATCATTCAATGTCACGATCTTCTAACATTTCAAGAATGAAAAATTCAACTTCATTTCTTTAAATAAGAGTTAAAGTGGAAATTGTTTAAGGAATGACCACCTGTGAGATTGTACTGAAATCAAGTAATTATTTCATCTCATGTTCTTAAAATTTATAGAAAAGGCCTTGAAAACAAAATAAGTTATCAAAATACCTTTTTATATGAAAAATCATATGGTCTCTTAAATCATCATAGATTTATTTCATACTAAGTTTAACTTTATTCTAACCTTGTTCTATATCACTCTCCATCTTAACTTGATGGCTAAATTGTTTCTTCCATGTCCATGTGTCCACATCCCACCTATGTTCTACCGTGTGTAATCTTAGAACCAGGTTAGTGTGAGTAATATTTATGTTTTTTACTTTTCTTTTTAAAGTGGTGTTTTTGTATTCCTTTTTACGATGTGGGTTTCTATAAAAGAAACATTCATGTAGTAAATCTTTTATAACCCTGAATAATTTTATGGTATAAATTTAATTTAAGGGGGGTATATTGTAACACATAGAGAATTTATTAGATAGCATAATTTTAATTCATCTGATTTCTTGTGTTATAAGCTAGACCAATATTATATTGTGCTTTATGCAACACCATATTATCTTATAGTATATGCAACACTATACCTAGCATGTGTTACACAGAATTTCATGTTCTTTTAATAGAATCTATTTCATAAAACACTTAGTATAGATTTTGTTTAATGTAAAAAGACATATGTGAGTATTATGTTATACATAACCCCAAAGGATAATTTCACTACATGAAACACTGACTTGTCTTCCATTACACACAAGAGAAACCATCCTCGATAGCTTGTGTTATACGCAATATTGAGTTTTCCTAAACAATGATATATTATTAAAATATTATATAAACTAGAAATTATGAATTTGATTGACCACATTTTGAATTATATATAACATTAGAATTCAACTTATTTATTTCCTATGACATGATATTAGAACAATTTTAATTTTTAAATAAAATAAGTATTTTGATAAAATATAGTTTTGCAATATTTTGATGGCGCAACAGATTTATATCTTTTTTAGCACATTAATATATTATATTTTTTAAAATAATTGCCTTCTTTGGAATAAGAATATAAAAAGTTTACTTGGTTGAAATTTTTTATTTTTCTGATAAAATTCATATTTACTAGAATAATGAAAAATAATACATTTTAATTCACAACGACCTTTTCATATAATTTATTTATTTTGATATATTATATTTTTTATTAGTTTTAATGTATTATTAGATTATTTTGTAATCATTTAATCTAATTAGTGTAATTGTAGGTAATTATACATTTAAATTAGAAATAAATACATGACAATCTTTTGATAAGTTTTCTTTCATAAATCATTGCTTGTTGGTTTTTGACAACAGGAATTAATTTTAAAATAAATTCTTCCACTTCTCTGTTATGAATTATGAAAAATGGATTCTGTATTTTTATTTTGTGTATCAAAATTTTTTAATAGGTTACCATTATTTTTTTGATAGTATGAAAGGTAACTATATTAATTTTTATTTTCCACATTTAAATGTAAATATAGTAAATTAGGGTAACTAATAAAATGTTATAGATAAAAAATCTACCCTAACACCTACTAAAATATGATTGGATGAATTATAGTCAACCAATATCACTTATGTTTTGTAATTGATACCTTGAATGGACTTTGTTTCCATGAAAGTGAGGTAATTATAATTAAAACAAAATAATGTGACAACATGTCACTCTGATATATCTTATAAATATAATAATTTAAATATAGTGATAAACATGATTATACATGAAATATAAATAGTATCCAAAAATATAATTAAATTATCTACATCATGTTAATTTATTTTTAATTTTTATTAATTAAATAATTACTAATAATGATGACACAATAGTGATATAGAAATTATTTTATTGATAGAAATATAAAATAAATGGTATTAAAATCCATAAAATAAATAACATATCAACTAATTAGTGTGATAAATTAATTTTATAGTGTACTTTGACATGTTATGAGTGTATTAAATATTTGGTTTTGAATTTATCTTCTATGTTGATTTTTATTTAATGTTATATAAATAAATAGTGTCAAAATTGACACTGTTAATATTATATAAAAATAAAATATTATTAAGTTAATTAAAAATTAAAAAATATTAAAAAATTAATACGTGAAATTAATATTGATAATATTCAATAAAGAATCCAATTATGGAAAACTGAAAATAAATAAGTTAATATATATAACTATTTAATATTTACAATATTATTACCACAAATAAAAGTAAAATAATAAAATAATGATAAATTAAAATGATAAGGATTAACATAGAATTAAAAATGGCTAAATTTTATTTTATGAGAGGCATTCTGTCCATAATAATCTTACATTATAAATAAATGAGTTTGAGAGAATTTAGTAAACATCAAACAATTACATCATGTCGGGATTTTCTCGAGTGGTAAGAACCCATAATGCGGTGCGAGGAAGATATTCAGTATCCAACCATCCAACCTCCCACTGGGGTGTTGGGAAAGACAACCTCCCAATGAAATGGTGGTGTTTGAAATGTAGTGATCAACAAGGGTGGGGATTGTATTGAAAATCACAAGGAACAACAATTAATACATATATGTAAAGAAGCCCTCATCCCATCCTGTGGGTTTCAATCAACCGACCCACACAAACCACCTTTGATGCTACCCTTACAAGCATGTATCACCACGAATGACAGTCACTTCCGTAAGTAGAAGTATACCCACAACCAATCCATTTATCCAATTTTAATTCTCCATATACCAATTTATTTATTTATTTATTCCATCCTTACACAGGAAACTACTAGGTATAACATCTGTATCCATTTTTAAAAGGCAAAAATCCACTCAACACAACCAAGTAAAATAAGGAAGTAGGGACAAAGTTAAAAAAAATCCATTTTAATACCAATTCATAAAACAAGAGAGAAAAACCAACCATTAGTCCCATGGTACTACAATACCAAACATACTACAATCAATCAATATCTTAACTGAGATATCATCAATCATCTTGAACAACCTCACACAAAAATACCACAATAACTACAACTAAAACTGCAACCCCGCTGTACAAACAACCCATACCCTAATCATGAATTCATTCCCTCTGTTGACCCACATACCCATAACAATGATACAAATAGAAAAAAAATAAAACCCCCATGAAGAAAAAAATCAAACCAAACACAACACATTACTACCCCATTAATCCATTAATATTCAGGTTTAACTTGAGGGGTTTTATAATTCCACATTAAATAACATGGCTGATCATGGAATAGGTTTGATTCTTGGGAATGCATTTCTATATACATGTTTATGTTATTTAATAAATTTATATTTTTGATTATACATACAATATCAACAATAAGAGTGGAAAAATTACTAGTTTGAAAGAAAAGGACATTAGAAACAGTTATTTTTAGAAGGTCATATAGCCAAAATAATTTATAATAGGAAAAAAATGATAATAAAGTAAAATTGAAGTCAACATAAATTCATATTCAATCCCCTGCCTATTTTCATAATTGGTATGGTTATGTTTTTATCATCACTATTAATTTATTTCTCTTGTTAAATAATGAATCATTATGTTCTCTCCCTAGAATCATTACTATTCTTACCCCTATGATACAAATTTCAAGAGAGATGAAGAAAAAATACCATACCTAGAACCACAAGTGACCAGAACTCCTCCTTCCACTAGAAAGGGGGTCGTACAAGCTATAAAAAACTCCAATATAAAAAACCTAGGAAAATTGTTCTATCATAGAAGCATGCCTCATTTGGGGAAGAAATTTCTCCGTACACAAAGAGAAAAGCGAAGAGAGGACCCCATCTTTAGAAAATCTACAACCTATATCAACTAAATGGAAAACAGTTTTACAACCCATTAATAGTGGATCATGGTTATGATAATGTGGAATGATTATTTTATATTCTTGGATGAGTTGGCATAATTAATATATAATTAATATCTTTTTAAAATCCTTTTTAAAAACTCAAACAAAACTTTAAACTTTATTTACATCAAATAAAATGTAATAGGGGAGAAAATGAAAAAAATTGCCAAAAACAAGAATTTTTTTTGATGTTTATGATGAAATTGTTACTTACACAGACTCCAACAGTAAAAAACAACACGTTGATACAGAAAGTTCAAAATGACAGACCAAAACTAACATTCCAAATTAACATGACGACACTAACAGTTTAAAATGGAACACTAAAACAGATAGATAAAAATGAAGCGCCCACACTGACTATTGAAAATGACATGCCAGCACCAATAGATTAAAATGTCACACCGAAACCAAATGTACAAAATTAAATGCCTCCATTGATAATTCAAATTGACTTACTAACATTGACACTTCAAAACAAAATGTTAAAACTGATAGTTCAAAATTACATGCCAACACCGACAGTTCAAAATGACACAACCAAACCAATATGTCAAAAAAACTGTCTAACACTAAATTTATAAAAATGACTCACTGACAATGATAGTTATATATTGACTTGCCGACAATAACACAACAAAAATGACACTTCAAAATCAAATTAAATGATGGATTGTCGACACATACCAAAAATGAATAGATAAAAATGATAGTACAAAAATGAATCCATGACACTGAAACATAAAAAATGACTCACAGACACCGATATTAAAAATAAAACTTGTCGACAGAAATACTACAAAATGACTCTCTGACACCAACAACAATAAAAAATTCACCAATAAAAAAATGTGTTTTCTTGGAAAACTTTTTAAACTAGTCAACGACACCCCCAAGACCTCCCCCAAACACATGCTTTTTACAATGAAATTTCCTTGAGAGGATTAGATTAGGTCATTACAATAGTCTATAATGCAACAATATTTTTGTTTAAAATAAATCTAATTGAAAAAATGTTCTTATACCATATTGAAATATAATGAATGTTATTTTATACCTAATGATATTATGTAGAGGTAATAGATTATTAAATCACAATTATATGTACTAAGAAATTAGTATTTTTGAATTTTAGTTCACTTCAATTAATGAAATAAATCATATTATTTTTAAAATTACTATTAATCCATAATTAATAGAGAAAATGTTTTTGATATGAAAACAATACTAATCCAAATTGTAGACTAAAATTAAAAAATGATATCCAGTTTTGAAAATAAAATTAATAATTTTTTTATAAATTAATTACAATATCTACCCTAACAAATAATAACAACCAATTTTGAACGTATAATCAAACTATTATCATTTCAAGTCTACTAAACATAATTAAATGTATGATATGTCATTAAATTTGATATATAATCAATAAAATTTAGTTGAATAAATTATAAGTGATTATTTATTTAATCTATTTAGACTAAAAAATATTTCAACGAAAAAATATACTTATGAAACATATATCCTCCACCATAAAAAGTTGTTATATTCATTTCGTTTCAGTTGATAATAAATATATGATTGATTATTTTTTATTTTTGGAAGAAATTTAAAATTTATTTTAGAATATATTTATTTTCATTTTTTTCCTACTTAAGCAATGATAATGTCAAAATAGTGATATTTAAATAATAACATTTCAATAGTATACCATTGTCTTATTTATGATCTATTTTTCATGTTAATGACATTGATAAAAATAATGTTTGTTTAATCAAAATTCACAATTTCTTATTACACCACCATATTTTTATAGTAATTATTATTCGTACTAAATTATTATTGAGTAATTACAAACAACGTTATGGATAAGGGATAAAATTATCACTTATCATTAACTTTTTTGAGAAAATAATATATCCCATCCATTAGAGAAATAAACATCCAAGGAGATGAAATACATCAAAATTATATTTCAGAAGATTTATTTCGGATTCTCATACTCCACAATGGTGATTAAATCATTCCCAATTCTATCTTTTTAAAAATATTTCACTGTTTTTATTTTAATCATCACATTCCCTCCCATCACTATCTAATATGGATCTATCATCATTTACTATTCCTTTTAAACTACAATTAGATTAATTCTAATTTTAAAAATCAATGTGTTTTCTCAAATATAATATTAAGGATTAGAGGAGATGATCATAAGAATAAAAAATACTTTTTTGGAATCAATTTACATTAAAATAAGAAAATAATAATGATGTATATTAGGGAATATAACTTATTGTTTTTAATGAAAATCCTTTTATCTATGTAGAGAAAACCAAAACATTAATTATTTGCAGATGAACTCTCCACAAACATGAATTTTACACCATCAATATATCTTCCACATTTGGTTCAATAATAATGAAGTCATTATGTGAAATTTAAAATATTTAAGGGATTTTACATAGAATGACATTACCCTATTCAATCTAGATGTGTAGAAAAGCATTTGGAATATGATATGAAAGTGCACCAGAAAAATGACTCACAACTTGGGAATCAATATTATTTATACCATGATTAAAAGTAACCATTCCATTTTTTAGATTTACCCTTCTTAGTAATAACCTCTATATTATTCACATTTTGATGGAGGTATTATTTTGGTCTCCTTTATATATATATATATATATATTTGGATCTGTCTCTTGCCACCATTTCACAATTTGACATAATATCATTCTACATAACATCAATCTTGATTAAATTCGAATGTTCTTATTGATCCCACCAAATAATAATAACTTTTTTGAGATTTATAAAATATATTTAATTAATCTCCACACTATCCCCTTTATAACCTCATATATCAATGCATTTTATATTCTCAAATTTTAGATTCATATTTTTTAATTGAAATTGAGCATTATGAAATCCATGTTCGACCCCATTAAAATAGTTTTATATTACATGATAATATACATCCCATTTATTCTATGAAATTGAATATGGTATCCTATTATTTTAAATATGATACTTATATAAATAATTATTCATAAAACAACATAATTATTGAATGTTCTGAAAGACAACACGTTAGTGACATTAAAACAACACAATGATTTCACACCCTAAAAATTACCCATGAAAATGCATATAATGTTATAATATCATTATATTATTTTATATATCAAGAAATATTGGAATCCTAAACCTTAATAAATAAAATATCTGAATTTCATAGCAAGATTTCTTGCTGAGCTATATAAAGATGCATATTGATGAATATTTTTTCAAACTGATTGACCCCTTTGAGGCCATATTCTATGATTATCTAACTGCTTGTATCAACACATGATATTAACAATCCAGTGACACTAGAGGAATTAACCAAAACCAATAATTTATCATTATTGAATATATGGTTGTGAAAACCCATGAACATTATACATATATTTTACATAAATTCCATAAATTTAACATTACATTCCATAAAAAACTACATAATTTAAGAAAAAAATCAATAATTTCTTTAAAGATTAATTATATAAATATATTATTACACATTATGTCACCAGAAAAACCTAACATTTTCTATGCATTACTAACTTATAATCATATTTCATCATCCAAATTATTTTTGATTCAAAAAGGGGTATATCATAAGATTTTGAGATAACACAATGTTGAAGTAAATATGTGATTAAAAATAAAATAGAATCATATGTTTTGGAATTATATAATTATTTTGAGACATAAGACCATAAATGATCATGTATATCAATAGTGAATGAATTTATTGAAAAAATATAGTAATCATGAACCTTTATCGAAAACAAATACATGGGGAAGAACATATAATTGTGGAATTGGAATACGTTGAGGAAATCTATACAATATAGAAAATGATAAAAACATTTGCATCCACATATAAATTTGAATACATAAAATTAGTAAAATTCATATAAATTTTGACATTTATATATATTTCCACTAATATAGAATGGAATATTATATATGGTCTATTAATCGAATTTTAAACATTAATAAATACAATATAGTTTTCAAAAACCCATTATCTTGTGAGATATAATATATTTCACATTGAATTAGTGGCCATTATCAGACCCACCAATCTGACATTGTTATTCAATACATTAATATTCAAAATGATGTCTATAAAACATCTTATCGTGAAACCCTAGAGAATAATGATGGGTTAAATAACATTCTTGAATGGAATCATATAAAATGAAATAATGATTTTATTTTTTTATATGAAAAATTTAATTAATCAAAAGAAGTGAATCCTTTGATAATTAAGAGGGTAATCATTAACAAATATCCATATGATAAATTATATATATAGTAAATTGTATTGGATAAAATATAAAAATAGATACCTTAAAACATTTTTATGATTTCTATTAAATAAAGGAGTGATGTTAAAATAAAATAATTTTTTAGAAGTGGGCTAGAAGTAGTTTTTAAAATATGATTTTAATTATTTTCCAATAATAATTCATGAAAATGTTTTGAAATTAAATTAGGAGTGAAATATGTGAAATAAAAAGGAAAACCATCTTCAAGTATTTTAAGTGTATTTAAGAAAAGTAATATCAATTAATGTGTAATAATATTTTTTTATAAAAATAGGTAATGATAAATATGATGTGTAAATAATTGATAAGAATTATATCATAATAAAAAAATTATAACAATAGTTCCAAGAATGAATATCTTTATATTATAGAATGATCTAGTTTAAATGCTAAAAAATTATTTTAAATAAAATTACATATTTTAAATGAATTGATAAGTGATGATTATTTTGATAAGAATAAAAATCTTATATAGATATAGTTAGAAAATATTACATCAAATATTAGAAGAGAAGAACATTGAAATCATATAACAATATTGTAAAATAAGGAACATTAATGACCAATGCAATAATAATTCAGACAATAAATACCCAACCATGTGTTTATGATCAATTAGACATGCTCTAAACTCATGTATAATCATTTATGATTATAATTAATCTATATAAAAACCATATTTGACATTATTTATTTTATAACATTTATTTATAATTTTTTATTACACATTTATTAATCATTTCTCTAAAATGATTTATTTTTTTATTTCTCTCTTTGGATGTATTCAAAATTTAGTGCGGATGGTACGATCGATAATTCATGTTTATGTTTGAAAAATCTATATAAAATTCATGAAATAGAGAATATAATGTTTTATTTAGATCTAATTTCCCATAGAAATTTTTTATGTTATTATGATTGTTTGTAAATATATGTTATGATTTCATATTTTATTATTTTTTAATTAATAAAAAGTGTTTATTTTCATAGATAATATAATTTTTATATTAAAATTACTTATTTATAAAAATTATAAGAAATTAATAGTTATTAAATAATATCCCCCTATTTATGTTAAACTAATTATTATTGATGTAAATGGTTTAACATTATTCATATTACTCGTCAAACAAACCAAAATAGGAATGAGTTATAACAAAAGTCTGAATAAAAACATAATGTTTTATTAATAAAATATAGATTTTTATTTAATAATAATTATTTCATAGTATAATTATTTTAGAGAAGGAGATTTAGGAATATTGGATAAAAAATTAAATTCGTTTAATGAATAATAAATCGTTACATAGATTGAAGGAATTTCTCATCCTCACAAGATCATCCCAAACAATGAAACACACATGAATCTATCTAACCAAAGGATACCAACTATGGGAGAGGAATTTATGATTATAAATATATTTAGGGTTTGAAGAAATAACTGATGGATTTGATTTTTCTGGAATAGTTTTTGTAGATGTCCTATTATAAGTAGAAATGAGAGATAGTTCATTGGAAACATAATTAATGTGAAGGTAAAGTTGAAATCAAATTTTAGTTAGGTGATATAGGAAATGTAATGTCGATGATACATGTATGATTTACTACCCAACCAATAAAGTATTTATAGAATTATTTATAATTATATTAATTATAAAAATACGATAGATTTCATTTTTGGCCCTCTTAGATTGTTTTACTTGATTTATTATTAGCATAGTAGTCACTTGTTCTGAAAAAATAAAAGATGGTCCCTCGTACCACATTTTTATGTTTTTACTTAAAATTTTTAATCCATTTAATGATATTCAATTCATAAATTCCATAAATATTCACATGAATCTAAAAATTTAGATTTTAGATTTTTTTCATAAATCATGTAATTTTTAGAATAAAAATGGATTTCTTTTTATTCTATTCACTATAATAATTATTTTATTATTATTAATAGATATTTATATTTAAAATATAAAAAATATAAACAATAAAAATCTATATAAATTACTAGATTAAAATATTAATACAAAAATATATTGGTGACATGAAATCAATTCTTTTTGAACAATATGTCTCTGTAAAATTATATTATTTTATTCCTAATTCCTTAAATTTAAATATATAAATATATAATTAATTGAATTTTATCAATACATTATTATCGAAATAAAACATTATTATTTTTAAAAATTCCTTATTAAAATTCATATTTATTTAAAATTAAAACAACATAATAATTAATATAATAAAGTATATATATATATATATATATCAATTATTACATTAATTGTTAATTTTTTATTATCCCAAAATCCAAAAATGAAATCCATAAATATCTATGAATATAACCTGATAGTGATATAACAAATGATTATTGTTGAGGGAGGTAATTTAACTAACATGGGTATCATATTTATCTCCATGATCTTGTTATTCTCCCATACATGATTTCACTGAATATGTAATTATTGTACATTATCATGGTATTATTATAGTTTAAAACCCAATCATTCAACATTATTTACAATCAAGAAAATATTTTCCTAATAATAGATTCTCAAAATTTTTTATTCAATCTCTGCTACTTTATACATACATATTTAATGCATTTACCTAGATTTATATCCTCCAATTAAAAATTTATTTTTTAATATTTTAATTTTATTACAAAACTACTTTATTTTTGTCATTAATTATTCATATATATATATATATCAATGGTATCAATATCCCCATAATCATAATGGAAATATAATCTAAATAGTAATATAATATCAACCATTATATTAGTTAAAAATTTATATAATACAAAATGGAATTTTACGTTCTTATATATAAACTTAAAAATGTTATAAATATAATTCATCCTATTCCCTTATTTGAATTTTTATTTGTTGATAATTTTTATATCTCTTCATATTATTTACATATTTATTTTCTATGGTACAATATTTAAGGTCAATCTAGATAAGAAATATTGAAATCATGTTTCATTATTTCCTTATGACTTTCATGGAATTTCAACTATCTTTATTATGTTTTATTTACATATCATTTAATAATTTCATATTGTTTCTTAGTTTTATACATTAATTAAAAAATAAATTATTATTTTTAATATAATATTTGGTCTAATAATGGATATCTATTATTTAATGAATGTTTTCATTTTATATTTTATATGATACATTATATCACACAAAAATAAATTTTCACATTAAATTTCATTACTAAGATGAAAACTTTATTCTAATCATGTCTCATAACATCTTCAAGTTCATTCATAGCTTCATAAACCATGTTTTTCCGTATATATTATGTTCTTATTTCACATAACCCAATCTATTAGATCCAATATATCCACTAGTTCTTCCTTAATAGAGAGATCATGTTCCAATTTCACATCATCTAAACTTAGTATATGTTCTGAATATTGTGTTTAATTCCTCAAAAGGGATACATCAAAAAATTCATTGATATGTTAGAGGTGTGGAAGGGGTGTTATTTGAAATTCTATATTCCATACAGAATCCATATTATTTAAAGCATTGATATATCAATTGATCATGATTTTTGTTCTGGTCAAATCTCATAACCTTCTTTCAATGAGATATTAGTGGAATAAATTGCCACTTAAATAAAACTATAGATCTCATCAATAAATAAAATTATAAATCAGTTATCATTACTAAACAATAGATATAGGTCAGTGAATGGATTGAACAGTTTATTCTATTTCATGAATATCAAATTTTCCAAAAACATCCACTGTACTACATGAACCTTTTATTAGGGAGTTTTAAACTTCATTACATATATAATTTACAATTGTGTTTTGTGGATACTAGAGTGGAAACATATATTATAATAATACCTGACGATATTGGGATGTTGATCCCAACGTACTTTGTAATTCATTAAGAATATCAACATATCATTATGTTATTGAATGTTCCCTCTAAATTGAATTTCTTTAGTGGATTATAGGATATATAAAAAACATATATATAATTTTATTTCTGAATAATTATCTAGAAAAATGAGGTAAAATTTGGATATAAATCATATAAAATTCTGACTATTTCTTTTTTCCATCCATAACAATTCTTTTTTATATAACATGTAATGTTGATAAAGTGATTAATCCTCTCAAAAATAAATTAATTGATTTGAAATTTTACTTTTATAAACTATAAATAAAATTGAATAATATCCTCTAATTTTTTTTTTAATTCACAAGAAACATTACATGTGGGTTTTATACCATTTCCAGACTCTAAATTCTAATGGTTCCATCATCCACTTAGATATTTAATGGTCATCCTTTACTTACAAGAATACAATTAATTGGAATATAAAATCCACAATCACGAACATCATTTTTTCCCCAGATAAATTATTTATAAAACAAAAATACATATTTTTTATTCCAAAATAGATATATAAATATTATCTATGTTAATTTTCCAAATAATAAATTTTCAAACATTTCCTTTATGAGACACATTTTAATTCCATGAATCTTATTATTATTACATAGCTATCAATGTTGACCTCCAAAATATTCTTTACCTTCTTCATTAGCTCCAAATCACCCTGCAATAATATTTTTTCATTTATTGCGGTTTAATAGTCATTTTAGAATGATATGATTAATCATAGTCCATTAAGATTCCAAGTTCCATCATTTTAAAGTCAATAGATACTATATTTAATTAAATTATATTCATAGAAAAGTTTCATAATCTTTTATACTGTGAGAATAAACCACCATATTTTACATCTTATGGATGTGAGGTATTGAGATTTCATAGACCTATATTAATTTTAACCATATCTATGTAAAAATTTTCAACCCCTTACTTGTGAATATATTTATTATCCTCTTATGATCATTATATATAGAATATTTTCATCCATTGTGATAATTTTTTAATTTTTATAAAAGAATAATTACAATTGATAACCCTGTTCATTTTTATAGTAATTTTTCTCATTTCTCATTAATTTACATAAATAATAAATACAAAAAATTATTAAATTCATACATAAATATTTCATTTTGGTATTTAATATTGGTTACAATAAAAAATTTCATACAAAAGTATTATACATGATTCAAGTCTTTAGAGACCAGCTATTAAATAATTTTATAGCATAAAATATATTCAACATCTATAATAATGATCTTACATTATAGTTTTCTTTACAGAAAAACACTACATAGAAATTTTAGACATGTCATATGGAATGGAAACATAATAAAGGGTGTGCTAAAATAACAAATATAGGTAACTATAGGACATATAAATAAAAAAATAATCATAACATGAGAATAAGGTTATATATAAATGAGAATATTCATTAAAAATTATATAATGGATATCAGATATCATAAACATGAATCCTGGAATAATGATTGGCAGTTCAGAAGACATCAATGTTAAATCAAATAAAGAACATGATCCATCAGAAAAAATTTGAATAATAAATAGATTTTTGGAATACATATAGACATAGAAAATAATTTCCTTTATATTGTATGTGTAACACAAAGAATATCATTGTGGAATGAGTTTTATCACCAAAAATAACATATTAATTATGATTCACTCCAACAAAAATCATATTGGAAAAAATCCCTTACAGAACTGGGATCACACACATTTTTATTCTTGTTTATTACATGTGACATCAATAGTTACCAAATTACTTGGAGGTATATATTTTTCACATGAAATTTGTTATAATGTGATATCCATTGTTCATTATAACATTACCATTGTCCTTATGTATAATGTTACCATCTTCTGTGATTTATGACATAACCACCCATTACATAAAAAAATTGAACACATGTGTGAATAAATATTATAATACAATCAACATACCATTACCTATGAAAGTAATCCGATTTCATAAAAAATACACCGTAGTATAAACCATGGAAGAGGAATGGGTTTCATTAAAATTTCATCATTTTATTAAAGAATAACTGTGGGAAAATGTCACGGTTTCATAAAAATAGTTTTATCACAAGTATTAACCATATTAAGAATGATTTATGATGTAATACGTGGAAAATATCTTTATTAAAACTTATAAAACAAAAAAATACCAAAATAAATGTAAATATGATTTGAATGATAACATGGGACATTTTATGGAAAAAATAATCTATTCACATTGAGATTCGCCTTTATAAAAAAAATTCAAAAAAAATTGGAATCTAATTTTCAATGAAAATAAGACATGAACCTAATAAAGAATGATTAAATAAACATGTATTCATACTATTGGAGAATATCATACAGTTAATAAAAATTAAAAAAAATATTCCTTTCAAATTTTTGGTAAATAGTCAAAAGGTACATTCAATGGAAATTACAAATAAGTTTTATTTTAATGTATTTATTAAAAATTAAAACAATGGTATGCATTTTTTTGTTCCAGAATTTTATATTATTAAAATAATTGTTTAAAATATTTCAAAAAAAATAACTACGTGAAATAAAAAATGTTTTTTAGGTGAATAGAGAAATAATGTTAACATTTCATTAACAAATTCATTCAGTCTCATGAGTATTTAAAGAGTGGAAAATGAAATGAATATATTTTTTCTTCAGAAATAAATTTGGGAGATGAAAATTCATGAGTTTTTTGGGAGAAAATTAACATTATTTTCTTATTTAAATAATAATCATTAACAGTCCTAATAGAAATCCATGTTCCACTATATATCTCTTACCATGTTGGTAACATTGGAATCATAAGCCCGATAGATGAAATAAAGTTACACGTATATGGAAATCCCAATAAATATATTAATATTAATGACACAATAAATTCATGGGATTTATATGAAACATATAACTGAAATATATGATGAATATGGAATCTGTCCCACAGAAACGAAAAGTGAGACAAAAATATGATACCAACTCAAAAAAATTGAATCGTAAGACCAAATAAAGGAAAACATATATTTAAAATTTAAATATATTAAAATAAAAATGTTCAAGATATAAAATTTAAATTGTTGTTTATATAATCCTCCCAAAATACCTTACGATATGATACAAAAAGGAATGATTGAGAATTATAACTTTTACCTCAAGCATTTATTTTCATTTTACATGTTAGGATGACATTTAAAATAAATTTAATTTATTTTAAATATTTAATAGAACCAAATATATATATATATATATATATATCATACCTTTTAGATATTACTTATTTCCTTTTAATAACTAATCATTAATTCGTCATTGTTAAAATCACATTTTGACTAATAATTTCACCATTTTTCATGTATATTTTATTTTTGAATTCTTCTATCATTTTACATGGATCACAGATAAATTTTCATGAGAATTTGAAAAATTATATGTATATGAAATATATTAATTATACTAGTATTTTGATAAATCCGTTAAATTTAGAGATAAAAAATGAAATACAGTATTAATAATGATGGTAGGCCATCTATATGTCTGATTTTGTATTTCTATTTTCATGAATGACTAATGGAGTGGATGGAAAATAATATATGAAATTTATTGAGAAATTATTTTATAAAATATATTACATATATATTTATATATTAAATTTATCATTATTTACATCCATGTAAATAACTTGTAAACAAAGTATCACATCGCTTTCGGTGGAGGAAGACCCATGTATGCACGAGCAACATTATTATATTCCTTTAGAATGAATGGCCTAATGGTATTTATGATATTATAATTTCAGAATTTTAATAATGGTATGAATTTGAAAAATAATATTTAAATCCAATAATGTATCTCAAACTAACTAAGATTTTGTGAAATATTTTTTTCGAATTTATTTAATCTTTTTGATATCTTGCATTTTAGGAAACAGTGAAAATTATTTATATTGAAACAATATGTCTAGATTTCTTTTTAAAGACCCCCCAAGTTACCTTGAACTAAAAAAACATAGTTAGTTTACATTATTTACATGGAGAACTGAATTTCACATACATTACAAGATATATTAAATTTCATCAATGGGTAGCATTACACAAAATACAGAGTATTACGAAACAATAATATTTTATTACCGTGTTATAATTTAATTTAATAAGATAAGACCATGAAATTAAATTTTTGGTTTTTAAAAGTGTTAATTAATTTATGAAAATATATAGTTGATAAAAATATATGATGAATTCAAAGGTTACCAATTTGTTAGAAATTAATTTGAAAACAGATTGAATATAATTTAAAATATTATTATTATGTTAAATTATTTTTACTGAATAAAAAAAATTAATTATAATTATTTAATTATATTATTTTAATATATATTTTATATTTTACATAAAAAAATTCATACTCTCCTAATTGATTTTATTGACATAAAATAAGAACAATAATAATTTTATGCATAGAAACCTATTTTTTTATAAAGGTGTTTTTACAACCTTATTATAGAGAACCCATTTAAATCAAATTATTGATAATTTTATATATTTAATATTCCAAATTAATTTTATTTTTTATTTTTAAACATATAAATTATGTTAGGTTAAATATTTTTTATTTTTATATAGTGATTTCATTTGAAATGAATTGTAAAAAATATTAAAAGTTAGTTCAAAACTATGATTCATATATTTTTATATACATTTAAATTAAGTATTAATTTGTTACAAAAGATTATTTATAATATTTTTTTACCAAAAAAACCAATTTATTTCATTTTATTTAATTTCAATTTTAAATTAAAAAACATATCAATCTTTTGAACATTTTTACATTAAATACATGCATTATCGACATGAATTAGGCATATAATTTGAATTACTTTTTCCAACTTCTGTGAATAGACACAGTAAAAATAGATTCTATATTTGATGTAAAAAAAATTCATAAATTAAAATAGGTTAAATTAGTTTTTCTAAATAATATAGAAGTGAATTTAATTTAAATTACAAACATCGATTAATGTAATATTAATCTTAACTAAAGGCTAAACCTTAAACGTTAGGGCCTAAATGTCCTAGATACTTTTCCAAAATTCATTTTAGGTAAATATTTAGTTTTTATAATATATTTTCTACACATTTTACCACTATTGTATATAATTTACTTGGAAAAAAGGTTGCAGGAATCCACCATTCCAGAATTTACAATACTGCCCCTCCTCCAAGACTACAAAAGGCCTAATCTCCTTCCACTTATTCACACCGATCAATACAAATTAAATTGATCATGTTCTTCCAAATAAATCATCAACATACCTAACCTAAAACTATATGTACCCCCTTGGTCATAAATAAATCCAATGGTTCACTTTTGTATAATAAAAAAATAGTCACCCAAATAATAGGTAACATTCTTCTTCAAGTTATTTTATTTTATTTCCATTATCTACCCCTTAAATGCATAATATAAAACAATGGTACAAAAAACCATAATCCTAAATAAAATAGATTTTTTGTTATAAATATTTTACCTAAACATTCACATACGACCATCTACTCGGTAACAAATGTACTCTGTCTCTATATGACGAACTACTTCCTCACAAAATTATGATTGGTTGTTTTTCCTTTAACTCCGCTTAGGGTATGACTTATGAATAAGACTAATATTATATATATTTTATATGATATATATAATTTCTCTATTTTTATATAATTATTTTAAAACACAAATCATTATACTTTCCATATTGTGTAATATGATAATTTTATTTGAGGATGTGTGGACAACCACCCACTAAATGCTATGTGACTCATTCAAAATCTACATATACTATATTAAGGATGAATTTAGTTAAACTTTATGATATATATAATATTATATATATAAATTAATGATGTTAAATACATACATATATTCCATTTTTTCCTTCTTTCAATACAATAATAAAAACGGAAACAATATTCATGTATATTAATGGCTTACCGTCTCCATTGATGGTGTATTCCATTCCATACCTATATATTCTATAGATTATTATAATAGAGATATACTGAATATTAATTAGGTTCATATCATGGTGTAAAGTCTTTAAATCATGATATATGTATAATTACTAAATATTTAACAGATTAGGACATAAGAGAAAAAAGGGAATATTACCTATAGTGAAACCAAAAAATATGATGGTTAAAAATATAAAAATAAAAATTCATATTTAAAAAATATATGGTATAATATATAATAATAATAATTTATAATTAATGTATAATAAAATTAAATTTATTATATATGTAACATTTTTGAGTTCGAAGTGAGTAAAGACATAAGAAATGTGAATTTCATCTCACTTTATATTTATGTAAGATTTAATCATTATTCAACACTCATTCCTTTTCTTTGGATTTAATAAATCCCATGAGTGTATTATATTATCCCTATACAAAAATTTATTGTTGTTTACATATTAATTTTATTTTATTACATTCATTGGGAAAATATTTCAAAAGTTAAGAAATCTGTAAAATGATTTTTTTCTCAAAATACCTTCTTTGAGATACATGCCATATTTTGCACCTATATTATTTCATGAGCTTTATATAATTCCAATGATATGTTATATCATGAATATATTTATATTCATGATAATTTATGCTACAATTAATTTAAATTTATTAAATGTAGAGTATGGTTAAATGTTACCAATTGATAATAGTTTTTTGAAAGAATCTCATCGATTTTTAAGATTTCTTATGATTATTCTTCCATTGATGAAATCATATAATCCATCTACAAATAAAACTCATTAATTTGTATCTATTAAATTTATTCATGATATATTCATATATTTTTACAATTTTTTTAACTCATTAGTATGTTGGATTTTTAAGAACGTGTTTTCGGAATGTATAAATTCACGTATTTCTATGGTTATAATTATGTTTTATATGAAAATGATTTTTTGTAATATGTATTTACAAGAATAATAAAATTTTATTATATAATCTTTGAAATTCATTTTTATCCTTTCTGTCATTTACTAATTCTTTCATATCAATATTATTGCATCTTTCTTAACATTTCATTTTTTTACCTTTTTATAATGAGAAATGTTTTTAATTTTATATCACACAACATTTATGGATTTACCTATTTTCATTAAAGAGATGATTCAATTAAATAATTTAAATACTAACTTTTATGAATATATTTTTTAAAATTATTTTTCAAGGAAAATTATTTTTAAAATATTTCCCCGATTCTTTCCTTACTTTTAAAGTAATTATTTTTTCCAATAATTTCCAAGATTTCAATATACAATTTCAAATTTATTTTAAAATAAATGGGTTTCATGAATTTTTTATTTTTTATTTATATTTTTTCAATGTTTTTTTCTATGAAATGGTTTTCAAAATTTTTTCAAGATTACAATACATGTTTTCCATGGTATTTTCAACAAAATGTGTTTCAAAACATTTTCAATATTTCTTTATATGTTTAATTTTTTTTAAATGATATGGTTTTAAAAATGCATTAATTATTTCTTTTAATGTTTCAAAGTGTTTTAAAATAAAATCCTATTATAATTGTTTTATGGTTATTCTTTATGTTTTCAATGAAATTTTTTTTAATAACTATTTGATGTATTATTCATTAGTTTTGAAGTTATTTTCAATAAAAATTATTTTCAAATGTTTTAATGTAAAATAATTTACTAAGAAGAAATGATATTTTCATCAATAAAAGCTTCTAAAATATATTTCAAAATTATTTTTCATCCCTGATGACATTTATTGATGATACACATGACTTTCTAGGAAATTATCTGAAGGTTTCATTTATATTATTTATTTGAATGGGATATTCTTAATGTCATGGTCATTATGTAACCTACTTCTCTATAATGAGATTTATATTTATGAAATATGTTTCCCTTTAAGGGTTTATCTGTTTGTGAAACAAATTTATCTTTTTTGGATTATATTTTTTAGAAAATTCTATTTCTCTTTAATGGTGTATATGTTTACCAAATACATTTATCTTTCAATGGTAATTATTTTTAGGAAATTGTCATGAATCCAATATCTTTTTCTATAGGATATGATGTGATTACATGTTTATGATACCTATTTCATTACAATGGTTATGATATAATTGTTTATGATTTTATATAACATTTATTCTTGATATTTTTATTATATTGGTGTGACCTATATCTCCATCTGATGAACATGTTAATGAAAAATGTTTTTTAAGCTCAAAGGGCACATTGGATAGAATCCCAATATTGAAAAATAGGGTACATGGGAGAGAAAAACAAGGCTGAAACAAGCGGGTACATGGGAGGTCATCCCAAGACTAAAACTAAATACAGTACAGGGGAGGAAATCCCAATCCCAAAACTAGGATAGTGCATGGGAGGGAATACCTATCCCAAGGCAGGTATAATGGAAATATTGACAACCCTAACATGTTAATAAGGCCTTGATTGGAATTCTTGATTGAGGGGTTTTATATGAATATATGTCTTCTACAATTCCTTGTCTTATTCCTATGATACTAATTCATGGATCACGTTCTTTATTTATTTTTGATTTATTTCTTATCAACTGCTATGATTTAAACTCATATTCATTTTTTCTGATGTTATGATATCTATGGTATGATATCCTCATGTAATGATCATGTTATTATACACATAGTCTAAAGTTTATGCTATCATGTTTCCCTTTTATACCATTAATTAGAATCTATTCTCACCCAATCATATGTTTCCTTCCCCATGTTATGAATATTTGTATTATGTTTGGTGTGTGTAAGAAGGGTTCTTGTAAAGCAAAACCTAGTTGAAGATAATGTACCTCCTTGATGAACTAGTATTTATGTTTCCATTTTTCCAAAGAAACTAGACTAATAAACTGTTTGGGAGTTTGGTATTATAATCTTGTTTGTATTATGAAACTTTTATTTATATTGAATGTATGAAAAGTTAGGGCCACTATAATTTGATTTACATAAATGGTGTAGTTAACCATTAGAAACTATGATGATAGAAATGTCATGGTTACTATAAGGAAGTATCTAAGGATAAGTAAATGTATAAGAAAAACTATAGGAATATTTAATGGAATTTTAGAAAAGGTGTGCATGAGTGGTTTCCATGAAATACATCACTATATAGATAATAAAGGTGGATCCAGGTCTAACACAAATGTACCTAGGGGTAATAAATCTGACAATATGTCCCGATCTTGACTCAGGGTAATCTGGTAGAAGACAATGTTCCTTGCTTCACACATAGTTTGACACTATTGGGGGATATTATTAAGAAATTCACATTCTCTACTTGAACCATCCTGAATGATTTAAATAGGAGATGGTTATGAATAATCTAGGTTAAACCTAAAGAGTTTTTGTTTCAGAATGCTGTCAAAATTTAGACATAATATATGTTATTTTCATGATTATGTGATTTATCACTATGATAAAAGTTTATTTCTCAATTCATCGTATTTTTAGTCAAAATAAGGATCAAAAATGAATTGGGTTCATGTTATATGAGATATAAAATATTCTATTGACAGGTTGAATGGGATAATAAATGGAGTGATGGATGTTATCATCATGCTGAATTAGTTTCCATGGAACATGATTAAAAATGTATATCTTAAAAAACTCTCAGACTCAACATGGAAGACCAATAATGAGTTCCATGACAGTTCAAGCATTGGATACCACAGAAAATTTAAGATTTAATTTCCATTGTGTCAATAATGTGAATAAAATCACCTTAGAAATTTATTAGAGATAAGAGAAGTTGTTTTGATTGTAGAATAAAAGGGCGGAAAGAAATAAACTACAAATGGAAAATGAAATGTTTAGCTAACTCAATGAATGGTAATATTTCACCCTATGTTATTATCAATTGATTACTACATTAATTTTGGAAATTATAGTAATTAATATAATCCATGTCTTGTGTGTAAGGCTCGTGAATAGAATCCCCATGGTGGTATATGTAATGGTTTTGATGCTTATGATATAGAGACCAGAAAGGACATGTTATAGTAATGTGATTATCTAAAATTATTATTTACATTAAAAATAATAAGTATGATTAGATTAAAGCAGAGGAACCTTATGACATTGTTTATATTTCATATTATAGAAATTGGTATTAAAGAAAAAGTTCATGAAACCCGAGTAACTGATTAGGAATAATTTTGATGAATAATGTATATATGTTTTTGGAATTAAAATAAATATATTAGTATTTTCAGTATATGTTTTCATTAGGTTTTGAAAATGATATGTTAATGGTGATATAAGAATGGAAAATTAATTTCATGGAAGGGTGATATTTTTATTAAGGGAATGTATCCCATAATTAATGCATGTTTTTGAGATAATGATGGTTGGATAATGATATATTGGATATTAAGAAGTAAATTTTATGGTACATATTATCCTCTAAATGATAATTCTTAATGATTTCAATTTCATTATTTTTGAATTTCACAACTTATTGAATTTAATGAATGTATCCTGTAATCATGGGAATAAAGAAGAATTTTTTTTACAACATTATTTTTGGTTTTTAGATTATTACCATGTTCTAAGGGAATATATGATTAGGGTATTCACATGTTTGGAATGTGACATATATTTGATAATTTTTGATTTATGTGGGATTATTGTTTAGATTTTTTCATGAATTTACTACTAATGATTCAAATATTCTTATTCCGTAAGGGTTATATGGGTATCCATTTATAGTGATATTATGTTAAATTTTTTTGTGATTTTAGTGTGATTAAAGCATTATCTCACCACATAATAATTTATGCATATTGAATATCCAATTAATACAACTTTTTTTTATGATAACTGATGAATAATGATATGGAATATGATAGATCTCATGAACTACGAGTACTTTAGGAATGAAATTTTCACCTTGCATTTTGGAGAAAGTGGTGAAGTGGATCATGGAATAACAATGAGAAAGGTTATCCCAAAATAATGAACGTGTATCTATCGATGAACATTATTAAACTTCAGAAAAAATAATCTTGAAAGAATTTTTTTTTCATAATTACTTTGTTTCTGATGGATCATATGCGCCTTTATCTCATCATATATTTATGGATTTATTATTGCTAACATTTGTTTAAACATATTAACTTTCACTCTCCTTCAAAAAATTATAGTAATACTTATATTTCATGTACCTATTTTAATATTCCACTTCTGATATCCTATGTGGAACATAACAATGTGTTACTCTCGGTAACCATTATGTATCCTACAATATTTTTCAAATTATGTCTTATTATTGATTTCTAAGATGTGTATTTATATTCAAGGAATATAAATGTATTAAACCTTGGATAATACAGAATAATTTTAGGTAGAAATTCATTTTTTGGGAGGTATAATTTAACAATTCACAATTTTGTGATATATAATTATCAAATAAATATATTCTTATGGATATTTATCATTTCATGGATCACCAAAAATATATAATATTGGAGAAATATGTTTGTCTTGTGTAATATGAAACACAAATTTATTATGAACTAAAGACAACCAAATTTTTACATTCAATACATGGATCACCGATGATATCAAACATTACACTCATGATTGACTTTCATAGAAGGCTTGCATAACACTCAATAATGTGTTTTACAGAATAATAATATATTATAAAAATTTTATTAGTTAATATAATAAAGTATATTCAATCCTATAAATTAGTGGATATGAATATTATTAACCAATTTATGAAAATAATTGTTTTACATAAATTAAATATAAGTTCATAGGTTAGAAATTAATATTAAATGAAACTGAAAATATATTGAATAAGTAAAAAAATATTATTATTATTATTAAATGTTTTCCCTAATAAAATAAATTAATTATAATTACTGAGTAATATGATTATTTTTATATGATATATATTTAATAAAATATTCTTGATTTTCATCTAAGATATTTGATAGACATATGATAATAATAATCCCAATTTTATAATTAAAAACATATTTTTTATAATATTATTATTACCTACTTTTATTTAAAAATCCATTTGAAATACAATTTTTGGAACTCTAATGATATAATATATAAAATGAAATATCATATTTTAAATAATAATATAAAAATTAGGTTAGTTACATTTTTTGGTATTTTTATGTAAAGATTAATATTTTAATTATTATTAAAGTGATGAAAATTATTTCAAAATTAATTTGTCATCAAAATTATTTAAAAGTTAAAAGTACCTTTTAAATTCTTTTTAATTCATTATTAGAAAATATAATTTTAAATAAACACAATTTAATAAATTGGAGTCTGTTTCAATTTCAAATTGAATATAAAAACATGTGAATCCTTTGAATGTTTTTACTTTAATAACCTGTATTTTCCGCATTCCTATAGGATTAAATTTGAATTAATATCAACTAATTATATGAATCAAATTTAGAAAAATGTATAACTAGTTTGGAATAATGTTAATGTATAATTTCTAATAGGGTCAACTTATATTTTTAACCAAAAATATTATCGAATGTAAATAAAATTATGTACATTTATTTAGGTTAAATTAAGAATACCAACAGATTAAACCTTAATGATAGGGTCCAAAATAACCAAAAAAATTTTAAATAATCCATTGGATATAAATTTTACTAACCTATATTTTCATGTACCAACCATTTACCATTATTGGATCCATATTCTCATGGAATGAAGTTTCTGCAATTACCATTCCCAAAATTTACAATAGTGCTACTCCTCCTGCACTATAAAAGAACTCCTATACTCCAAATTCCTAATACCTGTCAATCCACTTTCTATCAAACAATATATACCAAATTTTATCATCAATATCCCTCCCCTAATCCTATAATTATCCCAATGGTTATAAATAAATCAATGGAATCTCGATGGTTTAAAAAAAATAACCCAAAAAATAGGTGACTTCTTCCTCATGTTCTTTTATGATAGAGTATATGATTATATTTAATATTTATTATAATAATTATATATTTAACATTATTTATTTTTTATAATTTATATCTTTTTACTTTTTATTTTTTTAAATGATAATTTACATTGAGTGGGTGTGGACTACCGCCCCATCAAATCGATGTGATTCGTTCATATAATACATGGAATGTATAATGGATGATTTTAGTGAACTTATGTTATATATATAATAATATATTTCTACTATAATGATATTATATACTTTTATAAACATATATTCTATTTGTTTCTTTAATTTATTCAACCTATCACTAAAAAATAAATAGTGTTTCTGCGTACGAATGGATTACCGTCTCCATGAATAGTGTATTCCATTTCATACTTATGTAGTATATATATATATATTTTTATATTAATATATATGATATTAATGATATTTATATGATGGATAAATTATATAAATAACTATATATGTATATGGACTAATGATATAACAAATTGAGTCAGATGTGATGAACAAGGACAATATTACCCAAGGTGAATCCTTAAGATAGGTTTTTTATCAAGAGGGTAATATATGGTAATATTAATAGGATATATGGAAATAAATATATAATAATATACTTATTTAAAATAATCAATTTTATTTTTTATTTTTAATACACGAATCATTTTTGTGTTTGAAGACAATTACGACACAAGGTAAGTGAATTTTATCTCTCCTTTTATTTCAGTGAGATACACGCTTTATTCACCACCCATTATTTTTTTGTGGTATTTATAATTTATATGGTTATATTATATTATTGGTAAACATAAATATATGTGTATATACATGTCAATTTTATTATATTTCTCTAATGGGGTCAATGTTTCAAAATATACAAAATCGGTAAATTGATATTGTCTCAATTTTTCTTCTTTGATACACCTCCCATGTTATGAATGAAATTTTTTCACAAAGGTGTATATGTTTCATTTCATATGTTATATAACAAATATATATCTATTCATTATATTTTAATCTTCATGTAATTACATTTTATTAAATGATTATTATGGTTCAATATCACTATGTGGAAATAAATAATTAAAAAAAACTTATCACTTTTCAAGATTGATTATGATTACATATCCTTTGATAAAAAATTCTGTTCGATCACTAAATACAACTCGGGAATTTTTTTTCCTTTTTATTCATGTTATAATCATATATTGGTTCAATTCTAAACTCCTTATATATAAGATATTTAATAATGTATTTTAATAATGTCTGAATTTACCTCCTTGTGTAGTAGAAAATACGTTTTTCTTCAAAACAAATTTTTCTGAAATTGTTTTCCAAGAATAATAAAATAATAAAATATAATATTTAAAATATATTTTTATTCCTTTTTTTCTTTTACCAATGTTTTTAATGGATTATTTTTGTTACTTTCTAAATAATTCATGTTCAACACCTTTTATCATTCAAATGTAATATCCTTTTTTATCATGTATGAAATGTTCAAATTTACCTATCATCTATTAATTGAATCTTATTTTCTATGTTTAATGGATAATTTTTTAAGAAATTGTTTTTAAATATAATTTTCAATGAAATTTTTTCTCAAAATATTTCATCTTTCATTCAAATGTTTTTATGTAAAAATGTTTCAAAAATGTTTTCATGATATCTTTATAAGAAATAAATGTTTTTTTAAAGTAATTGGTTTCCAAAATTTTTCCAGATTTCATATTATGTTTCTAATATGATTTCAAATAAATATATATTTTAACATTATAATAAATTTGTTACATGTTTTATATTTAATTTTAATGGAAATGTTTTTAAAAACATTTTCATGCATTATTTATAATTTTTCAATTTTTTTATATTAAAAGGATCTCAAAATTTTTTAGGCTTTTGTTAATGTTTTCATTGTTATTTTAAAGAAAAAATGTTTTTACATGTTTTTAATTTTATTTTATATCATTCCTTGGATAATTTTTTTAAAAATTATTTAAAGTATTCTATATAAGATTTCATGGTATTTTCAATGAAAACTATTTTCAATTTATTTTATGCATTAAGAAGCGTTTTTCAATAGAGAAGGGATATTTCACCAAGATACGTTTTTTAGAGAAATTCCAAAATTTATTTTCACCTATGATGACTTCAATTGATGTCACTCATTCCTTTATAGGTAATGATGTAATGGTTAAAATAATATACATTATATGAATGGGTAATGCTTAATGTAATTGTCTTTTTGAAATCTATTTCTATTTCATGGGTTTTGTGTATAAGAAATATTTATCTATTTGACATTCTATATGCTCGTAAAACATGTTACTATTCAATAGGATATATATTTATGAAAACTGGTTCTCTTTCAAATGAAACATTTTTATGAAATATGATTCTCTTTAATAAGTTATGCTTTTGAATGAATTTTTTTTGAAACCTATATCTTTTACACAATTTTATGTTATGATATCATGTTTATGATAACTATTTAATTTCCTAGGTTATGATCTGATTTTTTATGATTTTGTGTCACATTTATGTTTGAATTCATTATGTAATGGGTAATACCTATATCTCCCTCCAATGCATCTGGTAATTATAAATGTTTTATGAGGACAAAGGGTACACGGGAGGGAACACATGTTTGAAACTTGCAGGTACTAAAGAGGGATTCCCAATCTGAAAATAATATGGTATATGGGAGGGCATCCCAAACCTATAATAAGAGGTTACATAGAAAGTAATCTCAATCCCAACAATAATACAGTACAAGGGAGGGCATTATAAGATTGAGGTTGGTACATGGGTAATTATCCAAAGATTAAAATGTTATGAAATCATATTATAAATACCTGATATATATTTATTATATGATTATGATTATAGAAAAAATGCACGTCTCATTCATATGAAATTCTACCATAGCCCAAGTATATTATTTCTTTATGATCTATTTCTTATAAAATAATATAATTTATTATATGATTCATGTTTCTAATATTATAATATGTACTATATTATATTCTAATGTTATGATCACATTCTCATACACATATGTTCATGTTTACTCTTACATGTCTCCAATAGTTCCCCTAGTCTAGCATCTGAAATCACCACTTGATTCCTTCCCAAGGGTATGAATATATAGAATATTATTAATGTGTTTAATAAGTTTTATACTTATGGATAATATAATGGGATATAATGTGTCACAATTATGTACCTGTTCTTACATTACAATGTTTTCAAAGGCACTAGAGTTATATTATCTTTGGGAATCTATTTTGATAATGTTAACAGTATCACAAAAAAAATTATAATGTTAATGAATTCAAATAAAAGGTATCTAAAATATCCATTCATTATGGTTTTCATTGAATATTAATACATCGACTCATGATTTGGTAGTCCTCCAAACACATGATCGACAGTTTCATTTCCCATTAGATGGAAGAAAAAATAGATATTGGTTATTCAATTAACATTATATTATCTCAGTAAATTAGTGATACTTATTTTCATATTTTAGTATATTTGAGGACTAATTTTAAGAGTTTTATAGAATTAAAAACACACAGTTATGAATGCTACCACTTCTTCAGAAAACCTCTTTTTGTTAGCATCAAAATTAATAAATAGATGGTTTAATAATAAAAAATAATGTCTTTATGATGTTGGTAGAGAATTTGTCAACTTATTCGTATAGGAACTTGATGATACTAAAGGGTATGAAGAGGTGAAGAGGATGTGAGATGTGAAACACTTCACTTAGAAATAGAGAAGGAATCTATAGAATTTTTTAATACAAAATGATGTTCCCAAATTTTAAACAATCTAGAGAGAGAAAAATTTACCATTTTAAATCCATATATGTTATAAAGTTGAAATATGAACATAAAATATTAATTGGTAAATTGTTTTTGTAATATTAACCCTTATCATTTATGTTTAACCCATAGTAAGAGTATTTTAGCATTATTATATTTAAATAATTTTTACAATTTTTATAATAATCATTGACCAATAATTAATTTTAAATGATTATATAATTTTAACATTTTTATTGAAATTGTTGAATACATTTTTATAAACATTACTAGAAATATTATCTTTTGCGCATATGGAAATGTGTGACAGCTTTTAGCGGTCTGTATAGGTCAATATTTCAGGGGGATTTTTCCTGCCGCTCCATCATTTCTTCTTCCCGCGTACTGCCCCCTCCTATACCTTTTTTCCTTACCATGTTCCACCTTTCCCTCTAAAAACACTACATACATAATCCTCACCGCATGCTACCACCCACACCCACACGTCGTCGTCTACATATCCCTCACAATGTTTGGTGATGTTCCCTCGGTGACCTTGATACCTTCCCACAACCTCAAAACCATCTCGCGACCAATCTCTATGCCACCCTGAGGCCCACTGCCACTTGAACCCAGTTTTGACCATAGTCAGTCCACTATGGGAGATGACTCCAAGCTCGAGCACCACCCCAAGCCACTATGCATATAAAGACCTAGAAAACCATGATTTTGCGGGTATTTTTGTACGGGACCTTTAGTGGATGCTAGAGGCGGTCGAAATAGGTCTTTATCGATGAAGCATATGTGACCGCCAATAGCGGACGTTGTGAGGTCTTTAAATACCATTAGCTACCTCTTTTTCCAGTCGCTAAAGGTGACTTTTCTAGTATAGAAATTCTATTCTTATATATGGGAATATATATTTTAAAATTATACTCGCTGAAGTGGAGAAAGAGAGTTTTTGAAATGAGAAAAATTTCATAACTATAAAATGATTACATATAATTAGTTAATATGAATTTGATAAAAATGAATTATTATTTTAATAAAAAACATAATTACCCTAATTTTACATTAATTAAATATTTAAATAAGACTAAATATTGTACATGCTTTTGATAAAGTGGTAGTTATAACTAAATATGTTTATTTTTAATTATTAATTTATAAATTTGTAATCTCAGAAAATTTTAATAATATCAGTGAAATATAATTTTTACATGTTGATTATAAAAATGAACTTATTTTTTACCATGTTTATTTCTATATGTGTGAAAATTAACATTATTATTTTTCCCCAATAATTAGTAATTTTTTTTGAAATAGTTATATATGTGTAAATTAAATAATTTATTAAAAATTATGTACTCATTTAGAAATATTCCAAATTTCAATATATAGACATTATTATTAATGAATCTAAGTAAAAAAACATGGTTATAATCATAATTATTAAATATTAATGTAATAAAAATATCATTGTTCACTATAACTTGAGGTTGTGTGTATAATATTATATTAATAAAATTAAATTTATTTTCAAAAAATATTTCTTAAATTATAAAATTTTACACTATAGCCACATTAAATTAATTGCAACAATTAAATTTAGTAACTTTTATAAAATAAAATGAGGATATTAATCACTCATCATATCCTCAGTTTCACATGTGGCCTCTTCAATCTTTTCATTTCTCTAAAATAAATTTTCTAGGTGAGTGGTAATGTTTTTTTGGACATTCTCTTTCTAATCTTCAACTTACAAATGTTTATTTTCAGTGAAAAAATCATGATCTTTTATTGTAGACACTTATTTCAGTAAATTTTTTATAATTGATATTTTTCGTTAATATTGATATAATGACCACATGGTGATGTTGAGAGAGGGTTGGCGGAATAACTATTCAATAAGATAACTTCCCCGTAAACTTAATAATATCATCATATAAAATAGGCATTTGAGTTTTTTATATGAGAATAATTATATTTAGGATGATGATATATAACACTGAAAATCAATTTTATAATAATTTCATTTTGTGGAATTTAAAAGAACATTGAGGTAATCCTCATATCCTGATGATATATAAAATAATATGGTACTCCAAAAAAAATTAACAAATCCTTAATGTATATCCTTGGAAGCTGATCTATCGAAAAATATTCTCTACTAGTGATTATTTGTGATGTATTTTTAAGATGATATACTACAAATTGTATGAAATTATACCCATTAAATGTTTTGGGGAGTCTAATGAAAATATGTATAATTATTTTTTCCTATTTACATTATGGAATGAGTAATACATGAAATATCAATTTAAAAATCTGTATCACAAAATCAATTTCTTAACATACAATGAACTATGATATATAATATGTAATATCAATCTATATTCTATTAGGTCAAAAATAATCCCTCAAACTGCATAACATCTTTATACATCATTATTGAATATATAATTAATAACAAGTGTCTCCTCTAAAAACTAAATTTCCAAAACTAGAAATTATGGGACACTAACATGGTTCATGAACCTTAACAATGAATTAAAATAATGGTTATAATACGGATCATTCTTCTTCATCTTTTATGTATCTACATCTTCTTTCTTCACCTCATTAAACATAAGGTGTATAGATATTTGAATATTAATTTGACTAATATAATTTTCCCCCTCATCATTTATAATTTCTAGATATATCCTTTGAAAATAATGAAATATTAGATCTTTTTTACCCTCATCAGAGATAATATTTCATGATTATTTGACTCAATTAATAATTGAAATTGTTTTATTTATTTGGATAGTAATATATTATTCTATCATAATCATTATTCATTTCCACCATTCTTTCTCAATCATGTTCAAATTCTTATGCATGAATAAATAATTTAAACTTTTTTTATGAAAATATATTACACTATTCTCACAGAAGATAATTCCTAAACATCATTATTAAAAAATTTACAACAGATGACCCCAAATAATAAGTTTGGTATGTTTCGACATAATACATTTATTTTTAGAGGGATATTCATTAGCCATGTAATTATTCATGGGAATTCATTTCAATGGATAATTGGATGGATATCTATAGATTTAAAACCCCTCTCTAATGTTGGGTAATGTAAACATAGGTGCACTATATGAAAATCTCTTTAGTTCCTTGATATTTTCCTCTCATCCACACATTCAAGGGAACTTGTATCCCATCAATGTTAGCTTGGTGTGTGTGTTAGATAGATGTGATGAATTCTACACAAATAGTTGAAATTTTTTTACCAAATAATATATGTATCTCAATCATATTTATTGGTCTTATCCAATTCTAGATAACTTTAATAATTGACAGATCCACTAATATATCATTTCTTGAGATTATATGACCCAAAAATTAATCTTATTTTAACCAAAATTCCAAATTTTTAAAATTTGAATATATATTCTCTCTACGTGGGTTTTTTAGACCCATTGTAAATCAATTTTCATGATCATAATTTCTCTTTAAATAAGTAATAATATCATATATAATGACTATGATGACATAATCACTGTAATCTCTAAAGACTTTATTCACTAAATCCAAGAACATAGAAGAGGGAATTAGAAAGAAAAAAAGGAATAACTATATCATTAACTATATATACCTTGAATGGAATGTTATATTGAGTATATCCTCTTTCATGACCCTAAATTAATGGTATTTAAAATGAAGGTTAATTTTTAGAATTTATTGAGCTTTGCATCTTCTGTCAAACAAGTCATCAATACAAGGTAGTGGATATATTTAATTGATTTTGTTCTTTTTATGCTCAAGATAATATATTCAGAGTTACATAGATATTTTTTATTCTTCATAAAAAGAAATGGTGCACCCAAATGGGATACACATGAATTATTATTTTCTACATAAATATTATCCTTCATTTTTATCCTTTTTTAATTACTCAATTAGGTAAATTATGTGGGTTGAATATGAAATCTATGCGGGTCTAGGGATGAGTTATATTGATAAACCAACATCATAACTCGGTGGAGGACAATTATATTCTTCTAGAAATTAATCAGAAAAGTCTTGTATAATAATAATATTATTAATACTGTATTGTTTTTCAACTATCTTAGAGAAACAACTGTTTTTAATATGAATGATTACCCATTAATTGAATGTGATCTATATTTATATTTGAATTTATCATCACATTGACAGATGATCCTTGATTTGTTTGGAATATCAAAAATTTCTTATATTGACCAAAAATTAATTTTGGGTTTATGTAATAAAATCTAATCCATGTCTATGATAACAAAAATTTAAAAAAGATGGATAAAAAAAGGAATTTCTTGATGAATATTCCTATGAACATCAACTAATATAGAATCATATACTTTATATGTGTTCATCATGAAACTAGGAGTTTTATTTAGGTATTGATAATCTAATTTATGGGTTGGTAACTAGAATTAAAATAGACTTTTAATGATTTAATGGTATATATATAACTTATATCATATAATATATATCTATATTTTATCATACATATCAACACCGATAAATAATATTTCAATATTTAACCCCTTATAAAACCAAAAATATCCATTATGAAAAATACAAATCATTGAATATAATGGTGAATTTTTTAAAATTTGTTTAAATCTTGAAACATTATATTCATTTTATGACACCCTGGGTTTTATGTAGTCCATTCATGATAATTATTCAGAAAATTCATTATTGTTCAAAAATGTTTTTTTAATTTCCAAAGCACATCCCCCCGGGGTGCCTAACCATGTGTGAAAAAATGTCCCATTATGGTGCACTAGGTGATGGTTATGTCAATGACTAATGCACCATTTTTACAGATTTTACACCATGGTAAAACTATTCTAGATACAGATAAACTTGTATTGTCTAAAGAGTTATGAAATTTAATGGAATCCCCTCATACTATACTACACCGAACTCCCATGAAATTTTCATATAAAATTTTTTATCCATAAACTTATACATAGACATATCACTAGGGATCTCACTAAATGTTTCTCATCATAGTTTTTATTGGTTGAATAAACCATTAAATGGAACCTAATATAAAAACCCTAGAATTTTAAACAAAATATGACATCATTTTATATGAATATTCATAATTATACACAATTACACTCCAAAGTATAATGAAATAGTAGTGTATTTATAGGCCAAATATGCAATCTTATTAATTCATGAATTATCTTTAAAATATAAAATAATGATCTTCCAAAGTAAAATTTTTCTTATACATACAATACATTAAAAACAATTATAACCCAGTGAATGGAAACATGAGAAATCATTATATCATATTCTCAATTAGGGTTAGCACATGAGATATCAATGATCACATAATCATAACATGAGCATATGGTTATGCAAAAATTATCGTTACATTTAAATTCAACACCCTTCATATAAATGATCATATTATGTAGTCACAGTATAAATATTGGTTGTTAATAATCCATGAATCCTATAAAAAATAAATATCATGATCCATGAGAGATTAAAATTTTCATAAGACACTATTTTAAGCATAAACATAAACATAGAAACACATTTTTTTAGTAGATAATTATTTCCCCCAAGACTGTCACAATGGATTTAGTTTTCTCCCTAAAAAATATTATTATTAAAGGTTCCCCCATAAGACTTTCATAGTGGATAAGGAATCATACATAACTATGTTCATATACATTTTCAATCTAATTTATCTCAGTAGATATCAATATTTACCCAATAAATCTGAGGGAGATATATGCCCCATCCATCATTGGTTATAACATTACCACCATCCATGTTTATTACATATTCACTATAATTTTTTATAAAAAAGCACCATCCTTGATATTTAGAGGAACCAATCTCATTACATAAATAGAATCCATACAATTTGAATAATATCATAAAATATTCATTATATAGGAACGTAAAAAAATATATTAGTTTCATAAACATATATTTCACATCATTAACCTTTGTAAAGTAATGGGTTTAAAATTAATTACATTATTTAATTATAGAATATCTAGTGGTTGAAAGTGAATGATTCATAAAAAACATATAATCATAAACAAATAAATATAAAAATATCTAATTATTTTATCATTTTATAATATACCGTGTAAGAATTTTTTAACATCAAAGAATTTTATCTTGGATAGAATATTATTTTGAAGTATCACTTGGGACATTCTCTTTGGAATATAACCTTTTCCCATTGAAAATAAATTTTTTTTATTTTAAATGATCACAAATCATTGTGAAAATAATATTCACTGAAAGTAATAATTCAAACATATAATAAGTATTAAAAAAAATTTGTGGATAGGATAATAGAAAATAAATTTCATATCTTATATGTTATTATGACGATTCCTTTTACATTTTTATTTAAAATTAAAAATAACTAGTACCTCGCCCGTGCGTATGCACGGGGCTATAATTCAAACCTATTTTATAAAAATGTGTTAATAGTTTGAGTAGTTGATAATGGGAAATAGTTAAAAAAATCTGTTACATTTACAGCTTCAGTGAATGAAATAATTGAAAAAAACTGAAAAAAAACATGTATCCGAAAATATAAATGAAAAGGAATCAAAAAGGAAATAACATGATGTGAAAATATACAACAAAACATGACTTATCATTATGTATATATGATAATGGAACCCTCATTTTCACCATGGAGTTATTATAAAACACAATGTATTTGACATATCTAATAAGAAATGATAAAATGTAAACAGTTCACACTTGAATGTTGGTATATTAGTTACAGATTTTTTCATGATCAATAGTAACATATTGAGCAACCCTCTCTATCAAGGACATAGTGAAGGAATAGTAGTTATAGCAAGACTAAGTAACTCGAGGAAAATATTATGAAACAGAGCAGTAAAACTTAGTCAATGAGCAGTATAACCTTTTGTTATATTCCAACTCAAAGAACATAATCAATTAACAGATTTGAAAACAATGATAAAACTAATGAACTGCTTCCAAAAACAACAACAATGGAAAATTTCATCAAAAAAGTTCCATTAGTTATGAATAAATTTTATCATAAAATGGTGGATGAAAAAAGATGAAGTTCACATTAGATTAAAAAATGTTTCAAAAGTTACAATTCTAGGGAAGAATCAAAGTTTGATATAGAAGAGATAGCTCAGAACAAATTCATAGGTAGAATACGCAAGGTACGACTACAAGAATACTAAACCAATAATTTCTATGGAAAGTGATCGACCTTCAATTTTCATCTGCATGCTCAAAAACAATTCTTCGAGATCGCCGTAAGATATTCCAGTTTTTTCCCACTCTGGATGATGTAAGTGGGGCATTTCGAATCCTCATCATCTTCCTCATATGACCCTGCAACAAACAACATCAATATAGAACACAACGCAAATCGATTTCAATTTGATATAGATAGATATCAAAACTTTTCAGTGTTGGTGAGCTTGGAATCACAGCCTCTGGTGATTCTGGTTCTAGTTCAGCCCTCCCTTATAAAGTCAAATATTGGTTTGCTTTGGCTTCTGGCTACAAATCTCTGTTCATCAGGTATGGGTGGCATCAAACCTTCAGATTGTCAATTACAATGACAACTGGTCCCATCTTTCGTCGATCAGAGCACGATCTCGGTTTACATCAACGGAAAAGCATCATGAATGATGCTCAATAAACTGGAATGTGTACAGTTCATATAAAATACATAATATTTTCTGTTGCATGTACATATAAACTATTGAAATAAATGCTCAATAAACTGGAATGTGTACAGTTCATATAAAATACATATTCCAAACTAAAAAACTAACAAACAAAACAGTTTGATAAAATAATGGTATACTCGAATGTTTCACACTATGTGTAACAAAAAATAATTGTTATTTCTTTTATTCCAAAAAACAGACCCATACATTAAAACAACTGAAACATCTGGTTGACACATATTCACTGATACTTCATTTAAAACATATTCAGTGAATGATTCATTTAATACTAACTCATAATTAAAAAAACAATTTTCTTAGTTTTCACTTACATTAAAAAAACTGAAACACATAACTTGATGATTTTTCATCATTATAAATGAAGCAGTCAGGAAATGACGCACCTATGCAGCCCCCTGCACAACACTGGATTCCTCTTCATGAAGCTTCTTCCGTTCTGAAATGTTTACATGTTGACATGCATTTTCAACAGTATTAAATCAAGAGGTCAAAAATTGAGAGGAAGAAAATCAATTGAAGTTCGTTAATCATTTAAGGCAGTGAAATTTAGAGGAATATCACGAGGATCTCATTCTATGCCTACCTTCATATGTTCTAGCTCCGTATAAAGTCACATGCTTCAGCAGCTCTATTACAAACATCTGATCACTGAAAGAACACCAAATTAGTCAAAATAATATCACATAGTGAACCAATTTTATATCAGACTATAGGTAGGAAACTATATCCAATCAGTAGACACTTTTTGTGCTTTAATTCTTTCCAGTTATGAAGGATTAGTTTGGAAGGTCCTGCAAAAAAACTTCAATGTACATGCATCAGAAAAGATAAAAACTTCATTTTTTCTATATTTCTCAAAAAAGAAGAAAAGTGAATTAAATAGACAAAAAATGTAGATTTCATAGTTGGTTGTGGGTGAAGAAATTCCTATACTGGCTGTAGGGATAAGGGTAACAACAGTACATATTTAGGGTTTACCATAGCTAGAGGAAATTGAAATCGGTAGCCCAAGGTGGTTTTTGTACCAAATACTCTGTCATTGTTCCACTTGACTCCTAAACATCCAGTGATTTCATATTCCTACAACAGAGTTGTAAATTGAAAAAATTAAACAGGATTCGAAACTCAACTGAATAAACATTTACACATAATGAATGTTGCCAAACTGCAAAAATAAAGTGGATTTCATACAAAATATTGAATAAATATGAGTACTGTTTTCATCAAATACAAAATTAAAGGAGAATCAGAGAGAAACCGGGAGGAAGAACATCTTCCTGTAATGAAAATATGAGTACTGTTTTCCAATATTTCTTACTACGTGATGGGAAACATCTTCCTGTCATGAAAATTTATTAATGATCATAACAACTACCCCTGCCAAGACCATCCCCTCCCCCCCGCCAAGCCCATCCCCTCCTCCATGCAGTTAAAAAAACAGATAGTTTGGAAGAAAGTTAAAATAAACAATTGTGTACAAAAAATGATTTATTCCATAAAATAAGAATCAGGTTTTCTGAAGAAGAATTTTCCTTCTCACTGTTTTTTTCTCAGATTGAGATGAAGAACTAACCAATAGTGAGTCCAGTGGTAACTATCCAGAAGTACCGAAATCAGAATCTGCCCAACATCAACCTTCAATCTACCAGCAGATCCACTCAAATCCAGAAGATATTATTTGTCTTGGTTCTCAATTTAAATACATTGAGACAAAGCATTACCACCTGAAGAGCCAATAATATCATTTGAAAGAGTTACCTCATCATGTACTGGAAGAGACCTCGTCTCATTCATAGGCCTATAGAAGTTAAGGTAATTATAAGAGAATTCCTAAAACATAGTAGTAAAAATTATGTTGAATTAATAAGTAATAGAAATTTATATTGGGCATTAATGATATAAAATGGAAACACTGAAAGGATGGAAATTACTTACAAACAGACCAGTGTTTGAACATAAGTTCAGTTCCCTGATTTAGTACACAATTCAGGCAGATGAATATATGCGTAACGTCCATAGAAGAAACCTACAATTTTCTTGGAAAACCAAATACATAACATATAACTCAGTTTTTAAAAAGCATCAGCTGTGACTAAAATATACCCAAAATAAGGCATTAGAAAGTCTATAATGAAACACCTCCACCATTATCCTACTACATATTGAGTAATGTCCAGAATATTTAAAAAATATCCAACAAACGATAACTGATATGAAATCAAAATTAATGGAGTACGTCCAGAATGTTGTGAATACTGTCCAGCATTATATGCGCCCTGCATGGAAATCATCCACCTGGTTAATATTATAATAAACTTATAGAAAATTACAACTGAAACAGACTCCATGAGAAATTACAGAAACATCAATCTGCTGATTTTTGTGTATTGCAGTTAAGGTTGGAAATCAGATGATTAAAAACCAATTAAACAACCACTTATTTGTATTACCTTGACAGTAAAGCAGAAAATGTCAATCTAATTTCTTATTTTTCTTCTTCAAGTCGGCCTTCGATCCCCTTTCTTGTTGAGTACAATGAGTAATTGTACCTAAACTGTGTCGAGTACACTGGATACCATGTTTCATGTCATCCTCTGCATCAAATTCTTGTGAAAGGTTTATCTACATAAGGAATATACTTAGCAGAATTAGAAGCAAATTGATGAAGTTCAAATCAAAGCAGAACAAATGTGGTTTTCAATGAAATGAACATTGTGTATATTATATTCATTGAAAGTAATCACTAATCATGCATTTACTATTAAAGCAGATGAAGTAAGCTATTATTCAGATATGACGACTGTTACATACCTGAGTAGATAACCGATTAGACGTACAAGCATCATACATACTGGCAGTGTTTGAAGTTGATGGAGAAGACCTACCGGTTTGATGTTCGTATTATGCAAGGTTGGAAGGACAATTAAAGCAACATTACTAATGTATGTTATTTTTGCAGAATGAAAATAGAATGAAGCACATTGTACCTTGATAAATTCAATGCCACTACTCAGTTGTGAAGACCCACTACTTTGATGACCGTGTAGAGTTTATTCATTCCCAACATGAATAGTGAAGTAATTTTAAGTTATAAATGGATAATAAAAAATGAAATACTATAATACCTTATTATGTTCAATGCTGTCTGTGAAGCTGGTAATGTATTTGTCATTATCACTGATATATAGTACTCTAAAGCTGTTTTGTTCAAATGAACGATGACGGTTTTGAATATTGTAATTGCTAACATCAAGTGACAATAGCAGTTTTTTTGATTTTAAAATGTTCAACTGTGGAGGAAAACCATACTCATCTTCGTCCTGAATTACAATTTTTAAGCAGTGTCAGGAAAAATATGTCATTAAAATTATGAGCTCAGAAAAGTAGTTATTTCTACCTGTATCATAACAGTTCTCAATTCTGCAGTTGTTTTATGTATGAACTGGGTGACTTGTTTGTCAAATAAAACAACCGAACATGAGTCTGTGCTATCAGTAACCATTAGTTGCACTCGAAATCTGTAACATGAAATATTGTGTTGACATGGTCAGCGTTATTATGTAATTTGCTTTTATTTGTATGATGTAAGCATAGTGACAGCAGTTCATTTAAAAATTAAATAATAAGAAACCTGGGAGTAGTGCTGCTAGGCGACAATTTGCAAGTGTGGCACCAAATTTTGTCTTCTAAAAATTGAACTTTCTTCATGCAGAAGTTACATGAATTGAAAAACCAACTGTGAGTACTTTGAACTTTTACTACCGTAGCTGCTATTAAGCATCGTGTAGGCTGCAGTATAGTAAGTTCATAATAACAATATCATTACAACAGGCTTTGTGTCAATAAATCATAATACAGCATTTGGCATTCATGAAAATTTGGATGATTTACTTACCTCGTAACAGTTTTTTACATCTGATATTGTTTTCTTGTTACTCCAATACAAGACCGATGTAGAGGCGCTAGCAATAGTAGGGGGTGGGCTGTGCAGTTGTGTTGTTATTACCATCCCAGACCTGGAAATTTGAGAATGAAATTCAGGAAGATAAACTATAATAACAATTATGTAAAACTGTTTGGTTTCACAGAGATTAAACTTGTTAAGTAGCCAATTTTTTTTACATATAATGATACCTGCTTATTAAGTTCTCTGCTTCTGGAATAAGAAGGTTGTAAAGTATTTTCGTTGCATTCATTCTAGTTGTGACAATAATAGAAGCTGAAAGGATAACGTAGTCAAACGAAGCATAATTAAATAGTTACGTGTTCATCCAAATCAAATTATGAATGAATTATAAACTGCAATAGTTTGTAAAGCAAAACTTTGTAGAGTCAATAGAAAACATACTGCTCAACCGCTTCACCCGGACGAGTTGTAATATCAGTATTGTAGATGACTGTTTGTTATTTTCCAAGTACTCCGTCATTTCTCGTACGTAATCACCCCATAAACTACAGGTTATTTGGGAACCTCTGTATGAAAAGGAAGTAACAGAAAGAATGAATATTTTTTCTTTCCGTTTTTGTAATAAAAAATTTACAGCAACATGGACCTGTCATCCTGAAGAGTAATCTGCATCCTCTGGTTTGAAGAACCCATATATTCCAGTGGTTTAGTGTGTCGTAGTATTCCCATTATTTCTGTAAGATATATGACAGAAATGAGGTTACGGTTATTACAGTAAGGTATAAGTTAGGAAAACTAAAATTTTTGTTTTGTTACTCATTTGGAGAGAAAACTATAACATGATGCAAGTTTATTTAACGTACCTATTAAATGCTCTTCTGGAACCTTCATTTGAATAATATCATCGAAAGATGTAAAATCAAAACTGAACAAAGGAATCTCTGCCTCACATGGACGAACATACGTTGTTGATGTGAACATTATTCTGCAGGAATGTCTACATCCCAAGTAACTGCCATGGTTTGATGTTATTTGGATGTTTTGTATAATAAAGCATTCCCCTTCACGCATTAGATCTTTGTACTTTGAGATAAGCTGGCGGGTATTGATCGTACACTGAATCTTTATCCCCTTGTGATACAATGTAAAAACATAAGAACAATGATTAAAATAGGTTGTCACATATGACAGAGACATAATATATACGAAAGAAACTGAAAATATTCACGTAATGTATGCTTACCTCTTTATCAGTAAGTATTAGATCTATAGCAACAACTGCATTAGAGTAGTTTGGCGAAGAATTGCACCACATGTTTAAAACACGAACCTCTATCCTTAGTGTCTCATCATCATCTAGGGTAATCGTATTCAGTGGGGTAATTGATCTGGACATTATCTGTTTAATCTGTACTAATTTAAATATCATTGAAAAAAGAAAGATATGAAGCAGTTTCACATTTATTGAAGTACAAATTCCAACTTCAAACTACTATAACAAATACGACAAGATATTTAAAATGGTACCTATGACAGGTTTTGAAATATTTCTTTATACAAAATATTATGTGTGTAATGAGATGATGTGATATTGTTATCATCCACAACAATTTTTAAACCACTGGGAGAAGTGACTCTAGAAACCGCAACATATAGTTGACCATGAGAGAAAACAGGTTTGCGTAGATATAACCCAACAGAAGACAACGATTGACCTTGACTTTTATTAATAGTCATTGCATAAGAAACTATGAAAGGATATTGTCTTATCTGTAATTTGAAAGGCCATCTACCGTCAGAGTGTGTCATAGTAAGTCTTGGGATGAATGCGGAATACCCTGATTGACAACCAGTCAAAATTTTTGCTCCAATGACATGATCACCTAAGTGTGTAACCACCATACTGGTGCCGTTACATAAACCAGCAGATTGATCCACATTTCTCAGTAACATAATGGGGACACCGATTTTTAGAGAAATCTTGTGGGCAGCTAGTCCGGAGACGTTTATACAATTCAACATCTCAGAGGTGTATATGTTTTCGGCCCTATCTGTATCAAAACTCGCATTGCCAACTGTATCATAGTTGAAGTAGTCTTTTTTTTTTCAGAGTTTGTGAGAGACATCATGTAATCGTTTACTTCTTGGACAATATCACGGGTTGGAGCAAGAATGGAACGCTCTTTATGATAGGAGGCATCACTGAATTCCTCAATGAAATTTGGATAAGTATGCTCCACTATAGCCGTCATTGCATTTGAAGTGTAGTTAAGTAGCAATGTAGAAGGAATTTGGAAGATCGCTTCACCGTCATTAGGTTCTCCAACTCGTCCTTCGCCAATATCTAAAGCCCATTTTGCAAATTGGTGGACCTCATTTGATGTATCGGTGGATGTAGAAGAAAGCAATCTCATGTTCCTTGTTAGAGTTAATACCCGACAGTGTTTCCAAAGATATGAAGACTTAATACTTGAAAATACAATGTCGTTTCTGTTACCACCTGGTATTACTGGTAATATTTGTCTAAAATCTCCACCCAATACAACTGTCAGACCGCCAAACGGTAAATTTGCAGCATTTTCATTTTTCTCTGTCATTATATCTCGGAGAGTACGGTCTAGAGCCTCAAAGCAGTATCTATGAACCATAGAAGCCTCATCCCAAATAACCAGCTTTGTTGAATGTAGTAGTTCTGCTAAATCACTTCCTTGCTGAATATTGCAAACAGATTGTTCAGTAATGTTTATTGGAATACGAAATTTAGAATGTGCAGTGCGTCCGCCTGGAAGCAGCAATGATGCAATTCCACTTGAAGCAACCGCAAGTACAATAGATCCCTCAGACCGAAGTAATGATGTCAGTATTTTCCATATGAATGTTTTACCTGTGCCCCCATATCCGTGCAAGAAGAAGAATGCTCCAGAATTTGTAGATATAGAAGACAGAATGACATCCATAACCTCCTTCTGTTCATTGGTAATCATAGTCATTGAAGTTCTGTACTCAGTTCGTAGTAACTCTCTATTGTAATTTAGTTCCTCCGCCACCAAACGATTCACAGGACTATGAATTGAGGAATCTGGTACTGGCATGGGAGGATAAAATCTAAGAGACGTTCCATTGCTTCGCAATATATGCTCTATTTCAAGCAGAGTATACATCTGAATCTGATGTTCACTGAGTGTCAAATCTGGTAAAACACAAAGTAAACACAAAATAAACAGCAGAAGAGGAAGTTCTGTTAATGTATATCATTTTCCCTTAATTTTGATAAATCATTAATCATAATCATCATTTTTAATTATTATATACATGTTTTAGTAAACTGTAAAGGTTTAAAGAATAAACCATTTGTTTATATGCAGTCCATGTTATATGTGTTTAGTTGAAGTTAACCTATACTTGATTATTTATGTGTAAAATCTGCTCTATTTCGGGAAGACCATTTATATGGTTTTGATGTTCTGTGAGTGAAATATAGTAAAAAGAACAACATGATATCATATTTGTAATAAAGAAAATTCTTTCAGTGAACATAACAGCCTGCAAGTATTATAATAAATCAATATCATTGGATTTTGAACTAAAATTTATGCGACTATATTTTCTGAATAGCATAATAAGGAAAATTGAACAGAAAATAGTTATGTGCAACTGGTTTGACTATATAAGATGACAGACGCTTACAGACCTTCCATCTGAAGCCTCTGTCTTTGGGAATATAATATGTCTTCAGCTAGAATGTGACAAGTTTGCTGCCAAACAATGTCCGGACGTGAAATGTTATTCGTAAACAATATGCTTGCAAAGAGCCTGCGTACATAATGTCCCTTTCCCCAAGTGGAAACCTCTTTTATAGCTGCAATAAATTCTGCATCATCAGCTAGTAGTCCCAAAGCAGAACATGCCTCTCTAAATGTGCCATGAGTTACGGAGTTCACTGTTTTGATATCTTCATATGATGTAGGTCCTCTGATTTTTGTTAGAAGTATCCATAGGTAAAACAGCTCTCCAGTTGTTTGAGGCACATAGTAAAGCCTGCCAATAGAAAACCCCTGCCTTCGAGGATGCCATTTCCTGTCATTTGAGTGATAAACAAACTTTGTTGGGAATTCTGCAAAAGTCAATGCCCTAGCTTCTGGGTACTCTGAATTTGCTTGAAACCAAGAGGTGAACATTGAATCTTTGACGTTATTGTGATTTAAAACATCAACAATTTTATCTGTGTCATTGTAGGTTATAGAATGTTCTCCTGGTAGATGGAAACGTAACCTCTCTACTGATGGATATCTGTAATGGATGTCATAAGAAAATATCCTCCAAGAGGCCTCACAAGGGGATATGTATCGACAATCGTAATACATTTTAATTTCATCCACATTATTGTCTGATACACCACTGTTGTTGCTTTCATAGAGTGCTGCTGTTACACGATCATTGCCTTTGCTAATATATTTAAACAAATACTTGATGGAAGACGACTGATTGCAGACTTCAATATTAAGATGAGCTTGATACATTAATAGCAAAACAGGATTGTATGGTACGACATACCGATTATCCAAAGGGATTCCTTTTTTTAGAATTGTTATTCCATCATCCCTTCTGCGATAGAGAACATAACCATCATCATCAACAGTGGTATGCCCAAAAAATTTCTTTGGAAAAAATTTGGAACATTTTCCGTTTCTCATACATGGTGATGTACGTTGAGCATCACCACATGGGCCGTGGATCATAAAATTTTTAACAGCTACGTGTAGTATTGGGTAGTCTTTCTCATTTGGAATTTCAGCACATACAATTTTGTTCACTTGTGCTGGAGTGTGAACTTTATTTTCAGGACTGAGAAATAGAAGGATGTGCACGTGGGGCAAGCCTCGTTTTTGAAACTCCACGGTTCGAACAACTGCAAGGTAGGTTAATAATTTGACAATTAGTTGAAGAAGATAATTAATACAAAAAGGAAGTAAAATTACTGAAAAAATCTGTAGTAGTAACCTGCTCGTGACTTCCCAAAAAAATTGCCTTCTCTTAATTCTTTCATTAGACAGTCTACTTTAATATTGAATACTCGAGATAATATTTGCGGGCAGTCTGGTGGTCGGAGGTGTCGATTCCTAATAAATCGATTTATTTCAGGCCACATTGGGTTACATGTAAATGTCAAAAACAAATCTGGATACCCAGCCCAATTACATATCGACATAGCATCTTGGTAATTCTGGATCATATACCTTGGTCCACCCATAAAAGAAGAAGGTAATACGATACGCTTCCCGCACGACGTCCCTTCACGGTCCCCTCGAATCAATGCATCTTGCAACCCATTGTATAGTTCAACTCTCAGTTTCTTTTGATTGAAGCGAATGAATGATAGTCTTTGGGACTCAATCATTGTATAAGCATCAACTATAAATTGTTGGAGTAATCTTCTAGAATGTAGTAAGATGGATAAATCATTGTCACGGAATTGCAAGTGGAATGAAAAGTATTCTCTCAGTGTTACCTTTCTGAGGGTATTACTTGTAGTGAATTGAGTATAACGATGTAAGATGTTGTCGCAATATCCATCCTGACCACCTGTGAAAATCAAAGGATATTGCAAAGGAAGATACAGTGGGTGAAACTCATCAATTCGTTGTAAATCACTGCTTTTGGTTTGAAGGATGATGTCTCGTTCATGGTTGAGATCCTCAATATCACCGACTATCAGCATTGCTATCTCTGATGTATTTGGAAGGTTATATGTACCAGGGTTAGTTTGTCTTCTTTTAAGGAGTCGTAGCTTTAAATTTGGAACCTCTTGTCTGTTAAGCACATCCCTTGCATTTAGAAATTCTCGAGCCAGAGCATTGTTTTCATGAAGCATTTGTTGTAGGTTCTGGACAACACTGTAGTTAAGAGTAGAATGTTCATTTCTTTTGTCAAACCTGGAGAAATTGGTAATGTTAATTTAGGAAGTTGAATGTTATGTTAAATGATCGTAAATCATTGAGTATAACTGATACCTCGTTCCGCGAATCCTATTTTGACACTCATGCGCGGTATCGTAGACGTATAGCTGTGCGAACCTCGGAGGTTGATCATCTGATGGACATAAACTGCCAATGTGATGGTAGTTCTGTCCATGTAACCTGTACACACATGGATATTGACCATTATTGAATGACCTATCTATCTTTCCACCCAATGAGGTGAATGCAAACATTGAGTTGTAAATATGGATGTGTTCTTGGAATAATCGGGATTCAGCAGAAGTACGATCAAACACCAGCTTCCGGAGGTATTCGGGACATTCTGGTAGTAAGTGTAAAGAAACCTTTCCCATTGAGCAACATAGAGCAAAACGTTGGTGCTGTCTGTTGCTAAATTTCTTGTTCCTCTCAGACAACCAAAAAGAAGCTCTACAATGCTCACATATGTTACAAGGATCTCCGATATCATAATAACCTGATTGAACAAAGTTGCAATGCAGAAAATGTTATTATAAATTGGAACAGAACAGCAGGTACCATGATATAGTCTAAATGAACCGCTTTGAGAATCATATAGTTAGTAGACGAACCTGTGTCCTCTGCAGTGTATTGTTCTAGTGACACTTCTGTAGCAGCAAGAGGTATGTACTGTTAGACTCCCTGTAATGTTAAATAACTCTGTAACTTTAGTGATGTAACATGTACATTTCATTACCTATACAGTTTACTGCACCGTTAATGTCAGCAGTTCTGTTTTGTTGAGAGTCACAAATATTTACTCTGATTGAGTCTCGAATAGTTGAAAGGGATTCGGAACCTGAAAGCAATAATAGAAGACAACTAACTGTAATTTATATTATACAGTGCGATATATATGTTAGCGTGTAAAATATCCCATCAGGCATACCTATAACGGATAAGGAATTGTTGTCCCCTTCTACAGAAGGAGCTCTGCAACATATGTTTGTATAGGGCAGAATAAGGTGTATATCTGTAATCAAAGGTATATTAATGTGTATAAATAGTAAGCACTCTTACCTTGTTGAGGTACCAACTGATGAATCTGGTTGAGTGTTTTCTCCATTTAGTAATGCTGCAGAAAATGATGAATGAAATGTTATTAGGGGTTTTCATTTGTTGCAGGACATACAATATGTGCATGGAATTTATTAGTAATGCTACTTACAGAAATGTATTGGAGATTCTGTCAAGGTATTCAATCGTTGTTTCCGTTTGTTAGATCCAACAGATATCGTTGATGTAGTTGCAGATGGTTCTGGCACTGTGCATAATGGATAAGTTGGTTATTAATATTTTGCGGTTCTGTGAAATGCAGTGTGTAGTTCCTTCAAAGTTTATGTAACTACAGTGGCCATGCCTGTGACTTCATTTTTGTTTGAAACAGATGGTAGATGGTAATTGCTAGGGGCTCCAGATTGGCTATCAGATGCCATATAAGAAGTTGATGTCGAATTCAAGTTTGTGTTTGATTGAGCAAACAAATCTCCAGCATCTGTATGACAAGTAAATTAGCATGAATGATGTTCTGTAGTTTTTGTTAGCACTGCACAGTTTGCAATTGTAGTGAGTAATGCTACTGTATATAGGTTTGTAAAAATAAAAGATCAATTTGTAGGTTATATAATAGACAGCTCACCAAAGGTATGTCGTTCTTTCATAAGAAGCCTTCGTTGCATCCTAGCGTGTTTAGAGCTCGAGGGAGCAGAGATATTGGAAGCCGGTTCCGTAGCATCCTTGCAATACATCTTTGTATTTGATTGAGCAGACAAGTGCGCAGGCACTGTAATAGAAGTCAGCATGTATGGTTTCGGTTAGTATGAAATGTACAATGATACAGTTTTAAAATAATGTAGGTTAATGCAAAAAAACAAACCATTTATAGATAGAGTTGATAACGGCATGCGTGTGACCACACTGTTGATGCCGGCTACTGATACTGAATTACTTGTCGTTACTGTGTATTTTGCAAGTGTAATGAGTTAAACAATTGAACCAAGGACTATAATCATAATAGAAAATACTAAAGGATATTTAAAACAGAACTCACAAACTGTCTGTCGTTCCTTCATTAGTAGCTTCCGTTGCTTCCTTGCATCTTTAGAATTCGATGGAGAATTCATGTTTGATTGTTTTGTCTTTATAGATTAATGTCAAGGTGTGCAGTAAGAGATTATAATGCATAGAGCACGTAACAGTCTATAATATTTTGTAACAAATAAAAAGATGAAGCAGCTTTTAAAAGACAACTGTAGACTTTTTTTTTAAATCTAGATATTATAGTATCAGCTAATCAGACATGGATGTGGATATCGTAATGGATAATTGATTTGTAGTTGAAGAATGGCGAAAACAAATAACAACAGCATGCTGCAGGGGCTTGTTTATATTGGGAACCATGCATTGTTAACTCAGAGAACTAAAAATGCAGTTGGATATTAACAGGCTTTAAAAAAATCACATCAAAGAAGAAACAATTTTTTTTTCAGAAGATAACAATCTGGAAATGAATTTTTCTTCAAATTGTTTATGAATTATAGTAATACGGAAGCTGAACACCTGAAATTACTTCAAATCGGACCTGTGTAGTGTAGATGATCCGTGTAGTGGTCAAGAAAGATGATTGTAGTCTCTTAGCCGGTGCAGTGAAGCACTGAAAGAGCAGATATGCGTCAGCTGAAAAATCGAAGAAGATAGAGGAGGTCAGTTGATGTTATTCAGCGGGAACCATAAGTCCGGATAATATTTGAGGGAACCATGACCGGGAAATACCTTAGACGCTGTCGAATCCTGGCAGCTTTTGTCGAAGAAGATACGGCGGCACAGTTGAAGAACTGACGGAGGCCGATGAGAACAGATCCGATAAATGTCCGAAACCCTAGGTGTGGATAAACACTGAATCTACGGCGAGTGAAGTAAATCAGGGACGGCGAGATACTGCTCCGATGCTGTCGAAGTTGGTCGGATGGGAAGCGTCGGAAAACTGGAATAGGTTAGAGGTGATTGAAGAACGGAGGGTTGCAGAGTTTCTTTGCGAGGAAGCGGTGGAAAACCAGGGCTTGTCCCGATGAGTGATAGGCGGGCGCGAAATACCGAAGCCGCGGGTGCGGGAAAGAAACGCGGTAGAGTGCGGCGTGGAGGCGCGGGAGGTGGACACCTGTTGAAAATGGGTCGTGGAGGCATGTGAAATTGACACGTGGTTAGTGGGAAAGCTAAGATTAGTATAGTTAGTAGATTACATCAATCATAAATTAAAAACAAGATTATATTTAAAGGATTTGTAAAAAATTAAAACATCTATTAAAATTTAGTTAATTATTTATATTATATTTCTGAAAGAATTCTTAAAAATAGTTTTAATGCAGATAGAAAAGGTAGAAAAAGAGTTTTTGACTGAAGAGTTTAATACACCTGATTTTTCTTCAAAACAATTGTCACTATCTTGTGTATTATAATAAATGAAAATGAAAATAATACATGTAAAAATCATATATACTTATTTGAGAATAATTTTTTTGTATTTTTTAGGGACTGATCATAATATTTCATCATGTAATGTTAATTCATAAAAAACCCTGCTAAAAGATTATATTGTCATATATGACCACTACCACAATTGTAATTTCAGAATTGTAAAGAAAATTAAAAGAAATAATCACTTATGGATATGTAAATACCGTTAAATATAACATTAATCAATATAATATATATTAATTGTTTATATAATATCCTAATAAAATAAATAATTAGAGTATATGAATTTGTTTAATGGAAATAAAAAGTGAGATGAAAAAATCAATAACACCTTAGATGATTCGGTAATGTAATTCCAAATAAAGAATAAAATGAATTGAAAAAAATATTTTTTAAAAATATTTTTTAAATATATAAAATTTTAAATTGGATTTATATACCCCATAATAAATTATATAGATTAATAACATAACATATGTCTAAATGAAGACAATAATAAAAGATAAACCCTTACGTCAAGTCTTGAATTTCTGTATTCATGTTAGAAAAATAAATATAGTAAATTTAGGATTATTATAATTCTATTATAGAAAAATTATAATATAAAAATGATCATATATTACTTTATAAAGCAATTTTATTACTTGTTTATTAACTATTACTTGATTAAATCATGATATAGGTAATAAATGCTTCATTTAACTTGAATGTTTTGGTATGGTATTATTAGTATATATATTCTGATCATGTCTCTATAATCATAGAATCCATACCCATGATATAAATATATAATATATTCATTTTAAATTTATTTTTAGTTATATAATAAATTTATTGACAGAAAGTGAATCACACCATACACGGAGACATTATGCCATATGTACAAGAGAAATATGATTCCATTTTCTTGATTGATGGAATGGGAGGAAGGTAAATTATATATCAATGTTTAATATTCATTTTTATTTCATTTTTATTAAATAGTTCATTATTATCTTATATATAATGTTTATCTGAATAAAAATCGCAATACCATGCTGTGTGGTAGTTTACCATAGACACAAGCAATGTTTTCATATGTAAACGAAATAAAATCTAAGAAATTATAGGTGATATTATATTTAAAAATAATAATTATTTTATCAATATAATATAATTAATTTAAATACATAATTATAAATTTTAATGATTAGTGGTGATGGATATTGATTCACATCATTTTAAGAGGTGGATATCTTCTATAAATATGATTTATGGTCTTGTTTTCTATTTGATTAATTATGAGATAAATGTAGAATGTTACATTAATTTAATTAAATATCATAGAATTGTTTATAAATATTTTATATTTATAGTACATTGAATATTATTTGAATGTGTTGGAAGAATTAATAAGATAAAAATGATTGTTTAAGAACGATATCTCTTTTATAAAATACTTCTTTATGTAAGCACTAAAATCAATATTTGGAGGATATAATAATAAATATAAAGCCTATTGGATGTGGTTATGGAACTGGGGAATTTATATTGTGAATTATTTTACAAACATGGGGTGTTTTTGTGAATATGATAGTAGTGGGTGATTCCTTTTATAAGTGTTGGACATGACATAGTTGGAAGTTATGAAAAATGGTGTAGAAACATTTTAAAAATGACACAACCAAATTGATTAATTATAGAATTTCATATGATATATATCTATATATTGACGTAAAATATGAATAGGTCAGATTTTAAGGATATTTTATCTCTTATAATTTTTCATTATCCCCCTGTAAACATGTTTTTTTAAATAATAGTGGTAATTAATTTTTTCAATTTATATTATTCATTTAGGCCAAAATAAATGCTGAACTAATTATAAGATATTAATTATATTTATTCCAATAATAAAATAAATGTTTTATTTTTTATTTGAAGAAGTGGAAATTTTTTATTTCAATTTAATCATTGATTAGTGATGAAAAAGCCGCTTTTCAAAGAAAAAATGTGAAAAAATATAGAAATATTTAACATCCATAATAAAAAAATATCAATTTAAATTTCAGAAATTTGTTCAAATATTATATTATTTATATAATTATACTTTTAATTCATATTAAAAAAAATTAACTTCTTAAATACTTTATATTGAAAGTATTTTATTAATAAATAGTATTATTTACTATTCATTGAAAAGTAATTTTTCATATTATTATTAAAAATTCAATATAAAAAATTTTGAAATATATATTCTAAAATTAAAATTAAATTTTCATATAAATTTCGTAAAACATTAATAGTGTAATTATATTGTTTTCTCATCAATAGAAGTTACAATCATTTTTTTGATATGGAATTATTTTAAAATCATATAAAGGCTTTACAAAACAATATTTTATAATTTGAAAATATAATTTATTTGAAAAATATTTTTATTCAAATTCATACTACAATATTAAACGGATTAGCTATAAAATTATTGTTTAAATAATAATATTAATAGTATATCATGATTTGTTAAAAGTCAGTATCATCTATAACATAACCAATCGATGATATTAAATTTACTTGAAAAATATATTTCACAAAATTTAATAGATTTAAATTAGGTTATCCCCATTAAATTTTTCATTATAGGACATCACAGTAACTAATTTTTATAATAACTTTGTATCACAACCAATTATATAATATTTTTAATTTTCTGTAGAATTTAAGTAAAAAATATTGATATTCACTATGAAATTATCATCAAATTCTTCTACTCATAGGAACCTTAACAGATTCCTCCATTAGTATTTTTATTGAAAATGATTATACAATAAATATACTAAATCATTCATGACATTATATCTCTAGTCCACATTATTATTGATATTAATCTATGTCATTTTTCAATCACAATTATCTCTAAAAGAACCCATTATTAACTCTACCTTATGATTACATGTCATATGGGTGATACATTTTATTCCACAACTAACACTTTGAAATTATTTCATATTTATAATCCATTTTTAGGTACTATAGCATAATTTTAAAAATATAATTATGAAATTACATACAATAATAATACAATAAATAATAATCAATAAGGACAGAATAATAATATGATGTCAAATATAAGAATTTCATTCATCAAATCCAAAACAATAATCCAAAACTTGAAATACTAAAATGAATTATCAAGCATTTATAAGGTCTATATATTATATATAAGTCTATAATGTGTATATTTATCTATTTACCCTCAATTTATAAATTTAATTTTGAAGATTAACCTTCAATCAGTATAGAGTCCATTTATTTTGATCAACCAAATCATCAATACAGGGTATAAGATAATTATTTATTTCATGATATAATTATGTTCATTATAATCAATAAAAAAAGGTTTATTATATATGAAATCTATGTTATCATATAGTTTCTTCTTAAATTACTAAAATTCAATTACTTTCATTCTATATAGAGTATTTGATATTATTTTATCACCATGTGTGAGTAGATGGAATTTCCATCCTCACAATATTGTGAGATACAAGAAAAATATTCGAGGAAAAATCAATATACTCATTCAAAAATGAAATATAATAAATATTTAGTGTATTAAAATCCATTTGAGAAAAATATCCCACATTATTTTTAATTTATACCCTTATAAAGGATATTATATATTAATATATATAACGTTTATAGTAATACTCATTGTAAAAGGTGGTGATTTGTTAATTTGGGATATAAAATCGGATTTCCTTATTTTTGGAAATATTTATTTTACATAAGTACATAGAACAAATAATGTAATAAAATCACATCCAATTAATTTAATATGAATATAATAATATATACAAGTATTGTTTACCTATAATCTAAAATTATAGAAGAGTTATATTAATTGGATATAATCATTTATTCCCTTAATGTCATATCAACTAAATAATTATATAATTTCAGTTAATTTAAAATAATAATCATACATTATTTTATTGATATGACCAAATACATAAAACTCAGATATAATATTATGTTATTATTTTTTATTTTACTTATCCCCACTAAAACAACATTACTCTATCTTAATTTACATACATATATATATATTGTAGTTGGCAGTATCATTGAATATGATCTAGAGTAAATAATTGAATTATATTGAAAATAAATATTAACATATATTAAAAAAGATACATTAATTTTGACCTATAAAATTTGAAGTTCATTCTAATCAAATTTTGATTCTGTATGGGTAATTTTATATTCCATCATCTTATTCTTAATTAAAAAATACAAAAAAAAAATCATAACAATTCTTCGATAATATATAATAATACCAAAGAATAACCATCCTAAATTATACAAAAATTAAATAATTATAGATTCAAATCTCATAAATATTTTTAGAATCTAAAAATCCAAAATTCATCTTTTGAAGATAGATTCTTCATATAATTTACTTATTAAAAAATATTTCTTCACAATTACACAAACAATTATTGACACATTATTTATTTTTAAATATATTTATTTATTTAATTTAAATTGAAATTAAAAAAATGAATGAAAGATGTCAAATTCTCATAAATGTTAAAATGATATCATTTAATCATAAAGTGTTATAGCATAAACAGTTTTTTATACAATAAAATGGAGATATATTTTATTAAAAAACATCGATTAAATTTTTTTTAACAAAAGTAATGACGCCATGTCCCATATCCTTAAATTATCAAACACAAACCCTGATTTTATAATAAAAATACCTAATATAATTATCAATACCAATGAAGTATAACATAAGAATTTGGACAAAACAAATAATTGTTTCCCATGTTTTATAATAGTAAATTATAACATTATATACCAAATAAACATTAATTAGGTGCACACAAAATTTATCTAATATTAATTCGTGACAAATCATGGAATTAAGAAAATATATAAATTGTTCCACTGATTGAGTGTTGAAAATTTAATCAGTTCTACACACAGATTTTTTTTCAAAATTAAATGAAATTAGGTTTATACGTAACATCATTATCTCATGAGATAGAAAAATTTACCCAATTCATTGAAAGGATATATAGAATTCGCAAATTACAAAATTATAAATCTTTCATATTGGTGCCCTAGGATATCATTCATATATTTCAACATGAAATTCCATGGAAAAAAGATGGAACATATAACATTTTAAAATTTTATCACATAAAATGACATCACTTATTACAAAGGTTGATACTAAAAAATATATCTCCCAAAAAGAGGCACATCATCAATTTATTTTAAAGGTTATCATGGAAATAACACAAAAGAATAATAATACATTTTAGATAAAGAATAAAATTTATATAAAATAATAAATTATTATCTAGAAAACAATATTATATTTTTTTAAGTTTTTATTTACATGTCACAATAAAAAATATAATTTTCGACACAGTAGATAGAAGAATTTTTTAGTGCATTTTATAAAATTTTTCCCTAATAGAAGAGCTATAAAATTAAATAATCTTTTTCAAATAAATTATATAGATAAGATAGTGTGAAAATAAATTAATTTTAATCTATTTAAATAGTTTTAGAAAACACCCACATCATGGAAATAGTGATAACCTTTTATTTCATAAACTGTTAAGGAGAACTAAAATAGTAAAAAAAATTATTTTGTTTTGGATTTATTAAATTAAATCATTAGTGGTTGGAAGGAATATAGACATGGATGAGAAAGGGATAATATGGTTTATGGGCATTATTCATAAAAAATATATTTTAATGTACAATAGAAAAAAGTAAAATGAAAATATTTTAAAATGAAAATTTTATTTACAAAATGATAATAATAACATACCATATGAAATATAAATATGGTATAATATAATATACATGAAATAATATAATTATAGAATAAATATTAAGACAATATGAACCTAATTTTGAGTCTAAAAAAACTCATACATTGGATTCATGATCGTTTGGATGTACTTTATCATGAAATATAAAAAATTTAAATCATTTATTTATCGATATTAGGATCATAATTTTATTAATTTTACATTAAACTATTCTTATAGTGTATTTTTAGACCCATTAATTTAATAATTTTATATTAAAAGTGTAATTTTTACCTTCACTATCTAGTTTCTTCTTTTATATCGTATATATGGATGTTCCAGTTATTTTAAATATACTAATATTTCAAAATAAAAATAATGGTTATGCTGGTCACATAGTTTTCTTTATATAGTTCATATGTGTATTGGTGATTTTTCTGATGCTAAAATAATTGTTTTTAGAAAGTAATTTGACATTTTAAAGAAACTAGTAAATAAAAAAATTATTTTATTAGTGAATATATTCATATAATTATTTCCATAAAAGAATTATGAAACCATATTAAATTTATAATTATTAGAAAATATCATAATTATTTATTTAATACATTTCATTCATAAAATAAATATCCATAAATAATTCATGTATGTTGTTAAAATAACCTAAACAATAACATGTTATAAGAAATGAATGATGATGAATATTAAGTTTTATTAAGATAGTATCATTTTAATTTATCAATAAGGATTTTAATATTAAAAAATTATGTTGATGATCTTTATTTATGATTATATTAAAAGAAAATGAAAGTAAATTGGATGGTTAATAACTCATAATAGATTTTAATAGAATTTATCTTCATTGAAATTTCTTCACAAATATTTAATGTCATAGGCCACCTTCTAATGGCCAAAGGATACCAATCATGAGAGACGAATTCCTGAGAAAAAATTGATAGTTTATTAAAAAACTAAATTATATGATGTTTTTTAATAAGAAAAGTATACAATACTAAATAGGTAAAATTTATTTATATTCAATTGGAAATATATTTTAGGTGGTGAGTAATTTAACAACAAGGAACTTAAAAATGATTTTGTTTTCATTCTAGAATTAAACAACAAAGATCATTATAAATGTACAATGAAATAAGTGGTATTTATTGAAATTAAGGAATCTATATTAATAGATTAGTAAAATGACCTATGAAACATTTAATAAAATTTATTTATAATATATGATAATATATGATATATTTATATCGTGTAATAAAATAGTAAATGTTTTGAAAATGATATGTTAATTGGTGATATGTTTGTGATTTTATTTAAATCATTATACTAATTAAAATTGTAAAAAATAAAATCTCTCTTCATTAAATATATTTATAAATTAAAATGTTATTGTAATGTAATTTTAAGAAAATATTATTAGACCGTAATTAGTTTTTCATAGTGTCATAAAATCAGTTAAACTATTAAAATATGTATTTTGTGAATAATTGATGAATTTAATTCAAAATTTAATTTATCATTTATTAAAATAAACTTTCTAAATTTTAATACAATTTTTTAATTATAAACATTTAAAAATGGATATACTAATTATTTGGTATTTTTCTAAAATACTTGAATATTTTATTAATATTGAAATATTATAATTTTCTATATTTTGAAAATACATGAATTATTTAGTAATAGATGATGTATACCAAATATAATCACCAAAATGTCGAACTATACTTATATTTTTATTATATTTAATAATTGAATATAATCTACTAATAGTCTTTAACCAAAATAATAAACCAATGAATAAATAATTGAAAAACACCCCTTTCATCAACTATAAATACCACCCTCGCCATCTATTCTCGTCATACCTCCAATGACATGTAGCTTGTCAAATTGTGTTACCATTACCTTCTAAAGACTCTTCCCCATGTAGGAAAAATTTTAGTATCAATAAAATGAAAAAACAAAGTACTTTAAGAAGGTTATTGTGGATAATAAATAATGAGGTAAAATCATCTATCATTTTTTATATTTTTATTTCATTTTTTTACATTCTAATTATTTCCTCTCCTTACCTCATATATGTGACATGATAACTCAGATAAATTACATATACTAGAATTTTATTTTGTAAATTTAATATCTTCCATAAAATCAGTCTTCATCTCCTCTTATTATAGAAAAGGAAATCCTAATCCATGAATAGTAGATTCACTGCCTTCGTAGTTGACGAGTTTTCATTAACCTTTTATTATTTAAAGGCAAGATAATTTTTTTGTTATATCATATTTTATTATAGTTATTATATGTTATATAATGTTATGGAACTAATATATATACATGTTATCAAATCAAATGGCATATGTATGAAAAAGATGTAAATCATAGGTAGAATAAATTAAATCTTTTTTATTAATGTTTTATCTAATGAATCATCATATGTTAAAAAAATGATATATGAAATTAAAGAGACATATTTATATATTTCATATCTACAAATTTATTTTTTTCCTTCTTTTTATATGAAATTATATAATGAACTAACCAAGGAAACCATAAAATAAATGTACCCAAAACAATGATAACAATCACAATATTTTTAATAAATGGGTGGAATTATGTTATTAAAAACATTATAAAGTAATATATATATGAATAAAATTTGGTAATAAATTAATAAAACTTGTGTTACCATTATACTATAAGATTGATAAAATTTAAATGAATTCAATCTTGAATTAAGATACTTTTCTATAAAATTATATTTTAAATTTATATTTTTACAAAATTCAAAAGAAATGTTTTTATGATGAAAGTATTATTATTTAAGATTTTGTTTCAGTTATTCGTAATTATTTATGATGATTGGTGTGTCTATGATAGCCATCAAATGAATTGGGTATTTTTTATTGTAAGATGACTATAATGTTTATTCTATGTGTAACTATGATAGTGTCACCATAGGGTACCTATGAGGGTTTTGTTGTATGGAAGCCATGAGGGTTTTAAATCACAATGTTGCCATGAAGATTAAAATCCTATGTTAGTTTGATAATAAAATGATTCACCATGTTACCTAGATATATTATTTTCATTTTTTATGTTTAAATCATATATTCTTGAAATATATTTATATGATTTTTTATCGGTGATAAAAATATGCCTTTGAAAATTATTTCATATTTTTATAAGTATTCATAGACCACAAGTTTCATTATTTCTATGTAATTTCACTTAATGAGCATTTCTGTTCTCATCACATATTTTTAAATTTATTCTACCAGGTTTAATGAATATTATGTGAAAAGTAGAATCTATACTGATTATTGTGAATATTTTTCATGAAATGAATTAGTGTTTTATTACAAACTTTTTTATTTTGAAATAAAATGATATTGGTTATTTACTATAATTATTTTATGCTTATGTGTTGTCATAAATGAATTATTACTTAACTATATAAATATATACTTTTATAATAACCTTATGATCGAAACAAAATTAGTTCTAGTTGAATTATCTATAATATGTTATATTTATGTTTGGGTGCTTATATTTGGTTTATGATAGTTGTTTAGATAACATTAAATGTTTGTATGGTTTTAAAAGAATACAATAATTATTTTAAATTTTTTTCTATGTGGAAATTATATATAATTTTTATACTACCATGTTTATCAATCTAATATATTCTTGTTCATAATATTTTCTCATAGAAAAAATATAGATAATGAAGTAGTACACCATCGAGAGGATGATATATTTATTAATCTCCAACTCAGAATGGTGGGAATAAGAACTAACAAATGTTTGATAGTAATGGATCAGTTGAACAAGAATATTGGTAGTGGTGGCACCAATATTGAGTAAATATATGTCTATCATAATGGAACTTGATGATAGTGGAACATTTTTATGAGGGAACACCCCCATACTTCCAGTGAATCTCTCAACACAGTGGCAGCTGAAGGGTCAATTAAATGTTGTAGAAATAAATTTTCTTTCCTAAGGTGTACTGATAATCAAAATAGATGTCTGTCTATTTACTATTTTGAAGATGAATCCATGCAGTTGTGTTTAATTTTCACCATTCTCATAGATAACAGGAAGATTCCTTAAAATGTGATGAATTTAAGAATATTTTCATTGAAAAATATTTCCCTATTGAATTTCAACTAAGGATGGATAAGTAATTTCTAAATAATAAAATTATATGTATGATTAAATGGCCATTTATGTAGATTAATTCACACTATGGGAATGTTATGCTAAAAAACTTATTCAAGATCAATATAGTAAAGTCAATCATTTATACTTAGAGTGGAAGCCATTATATTGAAGGTCATTTTGTTTATGTGAATTCAAAACTCCAGAGAAACTTTTTGGATTTGATAATAGTGTTGAAATTGATTTTGATTATTATCTTTTGTGTTTGATAAAAAATAATAAAATAAGGTCTAAATAGAATGAAATGGTTAATAATCAATAAAATTAATATAAATGTACAGTAATCTATTTTCCAGTTTATGGAATGTGTGGAAAAAAACACATTGGGGTATAAATTAACATACTCGAAAAGTGTTTTTGATGTGTTATTTATGGATATATTACAAAATATGTTAATGAAAAACATAAATAGGATGATATGTTCAATTCTAAAAATAATATTCTCTCGGTTTTATATATGGTGATATAGATCATTTTGTACATACCTTCCCAAAAGAAATATAAATGATGGGATGTAACTATACTATAAAAAAAGGGTGTATTTAAGTCTTATATGACTACATGTTTATATGTGGGGCTATACAATTAAGTGTTATTAGGTACTTTTTTGCGTACTCCGATTTTTGTAATGAATAGTTTGATATAGGGTATACACATAACATTATTTCTGAGAATGTTTTTTGGAAATTTGAAATTTCACATAAAGAAGTGAAACTATACAATATAGTTAAAACAAAAGGGGGAAATTTTATTTCAAAAACAATTATGAGAATATTTATATATTTTTATGCGGAAGGATATTACTAGAAAAACATGATTTTTACCCTTATTAGAGATTTATGTTATACAAGTTATGGATTAGATTTTTGTTTACCATGTTATGATTTATTATAGATATATAAAAGTTTTTTTAATTACATTTTATTATGAATTCAAGAGTGATATCATACCATTGATAACATACAAGGAAGCTGAGAAACTATTAAAAGGTGGAAATTAATTTTATCATTGAACTTTCTTATAAAAAATAAGTGATGTATTATGATTAATGATATTCCAATGGTAAATGAATACCTAGTTACTTTTTTGGTTGAGTTTCCCATTGATATAACTAATCAGTATGTTGAAATTACCATTTACTTAGTTCTTGATGTTAATACAATTTCAAAAAACCCTTATCAAATGGAAGAAGTGGAACTTCTAGAATAATAAAATCTATTGTAGGAATTGCTTGATAAATTAATCAGGGATTATAGAACTTCACCATGGTGTGATCCTAATTTTTTTTATAAATAATATTATTTTTTTAGGATATAAATTGATTATAGTGAATTTAATCAACTTAATATTAAAAATAATTATTCATTACCACATATTGATGAATTATCTCATCAAATCCAAAGAACATAATTTTTTTTTCAAGATTGGCATGAGATCTAGATACCATTAGCTGATGGTGAAGGGGGATAAAATTTTGAAAAAAATGTTTTCATCCAGATATGGGAAATATGATTTGATTGGTATGAAATTTGGTTGAAAAATTTCCCCTTCTATATTTAAAGATCTAATAAATATATTCTTCTAGGAATATCTAGATAAATTGTTTTTATTTTTATTAATGATATTCAAAAATGTATGAGGATCAAGAAAAAAATCAAATTATTTTTACAAAAACCAGTAATGAAAATAATTTATATAGGAAATTTTGGAAATATTTTAATCGGTTGAAATAGATTTCTTTTCATAGGAACATTATTATTAAGGATGACATAAATATTGATCATTTTAAAACAAAAGTGATGGAAGAACACAAAAGACAAAAAAAATTTAATCATAATCATATTTTCCCTAGATTAGCAGGCAATTACAAAAGGTTGGATAAAAAAATTCATGGTTATCTAGCCCGCTAACTAAGTAAACAAAAAAGGGGTGAGATATATCTAGATATAATATTTTTTTGTTTATTTTTTAGGAACTAAAAATAAGATTAGTTAATATTCTAGTTTTGGACCAACCAACTTGAAATTTTTATTTTTCACATAATTAAAAATTATCCATTTACGGTAATTGGTTGTGTTCTATTAAAAAGGATCGTTTTATTTTTTATTCTTTATGTGAACTAAATCCTCATGAGTAAAACTCTCCCACACATTATTTTGAAATATTTATTGTGCAATTATCTTTAACAGTTTGTAGAAAACATTTCAATGTATCCAAATGTTATATGTATATTGAATATAAAAGATTCAAGTATATATTCATTCAGATAGAATTTGAACATGAGGAAGAAAAGATTGATAGAATTGAAAAACGATTTGGATTTCATGATCAAATACTGATATAGAGAATAAAAACATTGATAATTACCTTTATTAGAAAACAATATACTACATTAACAATGTTAATTATGGGACATGACATCATTATTAATGATTTGATGAATTTTGGTTTATAAGCTATTGGTGGAAGAAATTAATCTATTTGTTTTCATGTGTTAGAGAAATTGTAACACCCCAGGTAAATAAAGAATTTGACATTTTTATATTTATCCATATTTGTGAATAATATATTAATATGACTTTAAAGGAGACGCTATGCTCGATGGCATACCCAATACGCAACACCGAGTTTCTTGGGAATCTTATGTTGCATTCTAATAATAAAATAATATTATTTTAAATGGTAGTTAACATGTAGCCGTTTTATTGGAGGTAATGGATAGAACTAACTAAAATATGATTATATATATTTTTAAATGTTTTTACATTTATCCAATAAAATATAAAGGCTTAAAATACTTAAAGAATTCAATTTTAGGCGTATATGCCCTAGTTTTCACTAAAGGCTCACTTATCGCCTTTTGATGGCAAATCGTCATTAAATATAGTTTTTTTAACTCTTAAACATTCCATTGGACCAAATAAAACTCTTATTAAGAATCAGGACATCAAAATTTACTTTGTGTAAATTTTTGGTATCTTTCCGATTAAGTTCATTTTTTAACGAATAGTGTAAAATGTTGTATTTTAATTCAAAACATCTTTTTAATCTAATTTATTTATATGATTAGATTATCTTTTTAATTGTATTTAAATATAAATTAGAATATATTTTTACCATTAAATCCAATAGTGGTTGTTGTAATTAATTTCACATTGAAATCCGACTTAACCTAGAGTCAATCTTTTGATACTTATTGTTTCATAAAAACACGCTATTTGCTCTGACAGTGAGAATTAATTATTAAATTAACTAAAGTGACTTATATGTTTTGAATTTTGTAAAAAAGACTTCATTTTTGAATTTGGAATATCAAATATAGCTTAGGGTGAATTTTTGGTAATTTTCAGAAAAACTTCAATTTTTGATGAATAGTGAAACCACTAAGTGATACTTATAAAAAAACTGATTTTCCGTTTAAATGAAATTTTTCCATCTTTGTGTTTTGAATTTCAAAAATCCGACATACATGGATGTCATTAAGAAGTAAAATGTGGTTCAATGGGATTAAAATATTTTTTGGTGAATAGTAACTTATTAAGTTTTTAATCGCGATTAGATGTAATTAGTGTAGTTTAAGGTAAAAATAATGTTTTAATAATATGATATGAGCTTGAAACATGTCCTACCCTCATTGGATGTGTCATGGACGACCAAGAAAATCCATGGGTCAACATGGGGACCCCATGGAGCCACTTTGGTTGGGAAATGACATAAATAACTTTTTATTTAATGTTAAAGTAAAAATGACACAAACATGAGATGTTTTACTAAAATAGTTTTTACATGAGGTTATACTAGTCAGAGTTTTGACTATAAATAGTCATTGGAAAGATAAAAAGATTTAATACATCATATTATTTGTTTATAATTTTTAGACATTAAATATTAAAATTATTTATGATATCATAATGATGCAGTGATTATCTCATTAATAAAGGATTTAAATAAAACGAAAAGATAATGTAAAATATATGACCTAAACATGTCCAAAACCTATTGGGTGAGTTGATTTCGAACCCTTATCACCTTATCCTCGAAATACATCAATGTGGGACCTTTAAAATCCGAAACTCTTTTGAAAATAAAGTAACATTTTGTAACTTTACAAGAGTGCCCCTCTTCTCCTCTTATAAAAGGCCCCCACCTCTACCTCCTTACCCACACTCCCAAAGCCATTGGCTCGGCCATCCCCTGCCCATTGTGTCTATCCACTCCCATATCTTACTCCTTGAAGCCTCACTTTGGGAAGAAGTCTTCCCAAGGATGCCTTTGAGCTCAAATCAAAAAGAGTTACCCGATTTTAAGGTAATGTCTTCACTTGAGTTCTTTTGTTTTATTTTTCTTCTCAATCCCCCTAAACTCTATTTATTCATTTCTTTTGTATCAACTCCAGTATATTAAATATACTAGTATGTTGTTATACAAAGGATTCGAGATACACTTACACACACCATCATCTAATGGTTAAAGAACATACAGTTTCTGTGGATGGCGAATTTCTGCCTCACGAAACGATGATTGTTCAACACTCATATAACACCTTCAAAGGTGGCCATTAAGATGTAACTATATTTATATATGATATATTATATGTTTATGTTTTACTTAAGCTTCTGTATTTTTCATTTATGGCATACCTTTATGGTTTCCATTATGGGTAAACGTGATATCTTCATTTTTGGAAGTGCGGACTACCGCCCCATCAAAATGATTCGATTCGTTAATACCATATGAGGTACGTATAAAGGATATATTTAATGATATTATACATGATACCATACTGGAATTAAAATACTATTATGTATCACTATGTTTTAATTCAATTAAATATGAAATAGAAATGGAAGTAGCGTTCATACGTACGTACGGCTTACCGTCCCCATGAACGGTGCATTTCATTTCTTATCCCCAAATGTAATGTATTGTTATGAGTACATATATATAATGGATATATATGATGTATGTTACATATAAATGATTAATAGGATTCTGGAATTAAAATATACATACCTCTCATATAGTTTTAATTCCATTAATATGACATAGAAATGAAAGTAGCGTTCATGCGTACGTACGGCTTACCGTCTCCATGAACGGTGCATTACATTTCATTCCTCTAAATGATTATGTGATATTATAGATACAAGTATATGATCTATATATATGATATATATGATATCCAAATCAGGAATGTCATTATGGATATAAAGAACCTTCGACCACATGAACAACATGTAATTTTAAGAAGTCCACATTCAACTTAAGAACCAAGAATCGACAAAACAAATATTATTAAATTAAATGCTTACATAATGTATATGACATGGTAATAAGTTATATAAAAGGAATAATGAACTTGAAAATGGTTCTTAAGGGAGTATAAATTAACTCATGTTTATTATTCAGGAGATTAAAGAATGATCGAGTCAAGTCGGACCCGATGTAAGGGATCTTACTCCTCTATTTCTTTTTGAGTACACTCTTTTATGTCATTACTTCTAAAGCTCATCTTTCTTGTTATTGGTATGTTCTTTTATATTACTCTTACTGTAATTTTTATGTTCATATAATGAGAGACCCTATTATCTCTCATCAATCCATTTTGGAAGTTTGGAGTGGTGCCGTTAGGCTGCCGAATTTTCATAAGAGATATAACCTCTCTCTTTCTTTTAAGTACTCTCCTTTATGTCACTTATTTTAATCTCTTCTTTGTTATGTTGGGGTATGTTCTTTTATATTCCTCTTTTTGTAAACTTTATGTTAATGTGATGAGAGACCCTATTTGATCTCATTAATCCATTTTTGTAAGTTTTATGTGGCGCTGTTAGGCTGCCGAGTTTTCGTAAGGGATTTTTCATCTCACTTTTATTCCCGTGAGATTTATGATACATTTTCTACAATTTCCTTTGAGTGGTGTATGTACTGCCCATTATTTTACTCGTTGTGTAATATACTTTCATTTATGAGTATTTACATCAATTATATATTGTCCTTCTTTCACGGGGTGCATGTCTCGAAAGATACCCATGTTGGTAAGGGAACCTTTCACCCTCCTATTTTTGTAAAAGACATCTTTTGTTATGTCTTTTAATTCACATAATATTATGTTGGGATATGTTCTTATATATCCTTTTTGATTTAAATTTTATTTCCAAGTGATGAGATACCACTTTTTATCTCTCATCAACTCATGTTCTGAATTTTGTAGTGACGCCGTTAGCCCGTCAAATTTTTTGCAAGGGAACATCTTAACCCAAATTTGATTCTTTGGGATAATCTTGTACTACTTGAATATGTCATTCTATGAATATGTGTGAATATCCTTTGATTGTTTTACACTTAATATCCACTTATATTGTGTGTATTCGTTTGTCACACATAATTATGTAATTGATTTATCCTTAAACCAAGGATACCATCTTTGTAAGGGACTTCGTCTCAATCTCCTTTCATTGAGGCACATTTTTGTTTTATACACCACTTTCTTTAATACGGTGTATAATCCTCTTTGACTTTTACATTTATTCAAAATGAATCTTTTTATACAAAGCATTTTACTGAATGAAAAAAGGGAATGTTTTCGTCGTACGTATGCGGCGACAATGACTTCTCCGCCGCCGCGAGTATTATTTGGTGTTTGGCTTCCTCAACTAGTCGTAATGTTTTTTAAAATAAAATAAATACCATATACTTTCGTTTGTATTTTGGTATTGAAAATGGTTTTGATAAAGGATTATATTATGTCAATTTATTTAAATGATATATTGTGATTGAAATGTGGAAATGTTATCATCCCTTTATGTTGGTTTTATGTGTTATAATTTTATAATGGTACTTGGACATTTTACGGGAGGTTACGTGATAAACCATATGACGAGTGGTGTCGTGAATACCAGGACGGGTGGTTACGTTATAACCTCCGATGCATTAGGTATGGAATTCAGCCATATGGAAATTCCATTAAGTATGTATGGAAGTTGGCCGAATGGCTATTCCATTAAGTGATATGTGTGGAAGTCGACCTTATGGTCATTCCACTTATGTATGTTTATGTCCCAAGTTACCTTTATATGTTATGTGATCTTTATATGGGTTTTATGGTAACCTTTTGTTTACAGAAAGGTAAGTAATGAACTTTTATTCAGTGAAGAGTTTTTACTACTTCGAAAAGGTGAAAAGTATTACTTTGATTAAGTATACATGGTTTACTTGTTGTTTTGAAAAACTAACAGTTTTCATTCTTTGTGTATCCCTTACTGAGCTTTTTATGCTCATCCCAAGTTTTTGAAATGTTTTTCACAGGACTTAACGTGGAATAATGTTAAAAATGGGATCAAGGGAAAGTTATGCTACCTAAAACATGGAACTAGACATGTTTCTTTTTAAGAGTTTTTTTTATGGAAACTTAGTAGAAGTTTCTACTTTGTAATCTTTTGATATGTAACAGTTATGTACTAATTCTCTAAAACTCTAAACCTTAAGAGATCCTCAATGTGAATTATTCATTTAATTCAATATTAAGTAAGGTTTAAGGTCGGTTCCTTATAGTTGGTATCAAAGGTTGGTTTAGATAACTTTATAGGTTAGGGTATTCTCTAAGCATAAGTGACAGTACCATAATGGTTAGGATTTAAGAAAGAGTCCCAGTTTTAGATAAAGTGAATGAGTAAGTGTATCTTATTGTTTACCTTCCTCATTAGTACATGATGGTTTTGTTGATATACTCACACTGACATTTCTATTTTTAGTGAATGGATGGATCTAGCAGGCACCAAAGAGACACCATGTTTGAAGGAAACTGTGGTGGTTCTATGATTAAGATACTAGATAAAATGGGGGATTCAATGAGGAAACTCGTGGTTGTTCTAAACCAACTATCAAGGAGTCATGATCATCCACCTGAACCTTGGTATGATCTTTAATGCATCATGTACGAGATGACCAATCGATGTGGAAGTTCAGGTAATAATTATAAAGGTAACCATTAGAGTTTATATGATCCTTACTTTTGAGGTAATTATGTGTTACTATATGTTATGATGGAAGTGAAAGGCATGAGATAAAATTGAGGTTAAATTACGTTATGGTTATTTTTGATGATTTTATCTCTTTTTGGGGAATGATTTGATAATTATATAGTTTTGGAAAAAGGAAAACACATAGACCGTGTGACTACCCGTTGCGTCGGACAAAGCTGCGGGAATCGAACCCACAACCAAAGTCCAACTGGTATTTATCACCTACTACTGGACTACGTGAAGTCCCTGTTTAGTTTGAATGATTCTTTTTAGTTAGATGATTTTATGAATTAAGAGTAAGTTCATTTTGGGATATTTATGAAAATGATTAACCTATCATGGAGGATATGTGATTAGGTTAATTACTTTTCAATACGAGACTTTATGAGCAACTGATGTTGTTTGGAGATGAATGTTACAATTTAACTTGGAAGACTATGTGACTAAATCCTTAAAATATTTGGGTTTCAATATTAGATTAGTTTACTTTGAAGAATTTTATGGACAAATTGGTTATCGAATGGTCCTCGTTGAACTTTGGGTTTTGTTGGACAAATTTTGAGATTAAGAATGGATTTTCTTTTTATAAAGGGTTATCCTTTTCTGGATTATCTGATCTTGTAGTAACCTTTTTGGTTTTAGTTTTGGTTAAGGAATGAAGACATGGGAAATTTATAGTTCTTTTTTTTGTGGATTAGGTTATCCTCTAGAAGTTGTTTATAGTACTCTTAATGCGAACAAGTCTTCCTAAATACTCGTCTTTTGGAGAAAGTATGAGTCTCTGTAAGAAAGCTACTAAAAGTTGAAAGTCAACATGACAAGCATGTTTCCTTTTGTTTTAGTTAAGCTCAAAAATAAATTTCTCAATAAAAAGTAAATTAAAACAAAAATGTTGTCTAATAATTTTTCCTACTGGGGAACCCAACACCGTTTAACCCATCACAAGTTTGTGATTTTCTTATTGTTGACTTTCTCCTAAACCTGTTTTCTATCACTCTCCCTCAGAACATGACCCTATGTTTTCTCCACCATGTCCATGTTTTCCTATATGGAATCCTAGTATGGGTTAACTCAGGTGACCTCTGTACTTAACTTTCTTTATTTTAAAGTGATTGTTTTACCGACTCTTGTTTCGATGTGAGATTTTCAATGAGGTTTCCGAGCCCAATTTTAAAATTGCGAGGATGCAATTCCCAAAAGGGGGGAAGGATGTAACACCCCAGGTAAATAAAGAATATGACATTTTTATATTTATCCATATTTGTGATAAAAATATTAATATGACATTAAAGGGGACGCAATGCTCAATGGCGTACCCAACATGCAACAACGAGTTTCTTGGAAATCTTACGTTGCACTCTAATAATAAAATAATATTATTTTAAATGGTATTTAACATGTAGCCGTTGTATTGGCAGGAATGGATAGAAATAACTAAAATATGGTTATATATGTTTTTAAATGTTTTTACATTTTTCCAATAACAGATAAAGGTTTAAAATACAGAAAGAATTAAATTTTAGGCGTATATCCCCTAGTTTTCACTAAAGGCTCACTTATCGCCTTTTGATTGAGAAACGTCATTAAATATAGTTTTGTTCACTCTTAAACATTCTATTGGACCAAATAAAACTTTTCATAATAATCGGGACATCAAAATTTACTTTGTGTAAATTTTTGGTATCTTTCCGATAAAGTTCATTTTCTTAATGAATAGTGTAAAATGTTGTATTTTAATTCAAAACCTCTTTTTAATCTAATTTATTTTGATGATTAGATTATCTTTTGAGTTGGTTTTAAAGTGAAATTATAATATATTTTTACCATTAAATCCAATAGTGGTTGTTGGAAGTAATTTCACTTTGAAATCAGACTTAAACTAGAGTCAATCTTTTGATACTTATTGTTTCATAAAAACAAGCTATTTGCTCTGACAGTGGGAATTAATTATTAAATTAATTAATGTGAGTTCTCTGTTTTGAATTTTGTAAAATAGACTTTATTTTTGAATTCGTAATATCAAATATATCTTAGGATGAGTTTTTGGTAATTTTCTGAAAAACTTCAATTTTTGATAAATATCGAAACCACTAAGTCGTACTTATAAAAAAAACTGATTATCCGTTTAAATGAAATTTTTCCATCTTTTTGTTTTGAATTTCAAAAATCTGACATACATGGTTGTCATTAAGATGTAAAATGTGGTTCAATGGGATTAAAATATTTTATTGGTGAATAGTAACTTATTAAGCTTTTAATCGCGATTAGAGGTAATTAGTGTAGTTTAAGGTAAAAATAATGTTTTAATAATATGATATGTGATTGACACATGTCCTACCCTCATTGGATGTGTCATGGCCGACCAAAAAAACCCATGGGTCAACTTGGGGACCCCATGGAGCCACTTTGGTTGGAAAATGACATAAATATCTTTTTATTTAATGTTAAAGTAAAAATGACACAAACAAGAAATATTTTACTAAAACAATTTTAACATGGGTTTATACTAGTCGGATTTTTGACTATAAATAATAATTGGAAAGATAAAAAGATTTCATACATCATAGTAGTTTTTTTATATTTTTTAGCAATTAAATAAATTAAATTATTTATGACATCATGATGAAGCATGGATGACCTCATTATTTAACGATTTAAATAAAATGGAAAGATAATGTAATATCTAAGACCTACACATGTCCAAAACCTATTGGATGAGAGAAGTTCGAACACTTATCACCTTATCCTCAAAATACATCAATTTAGGACATTTAAAATCTGAAACCCGTTTGAAAATAAAGTAACATTTTGTAACTTTACAAGAGTGCCCCTCCTCTCCTCTTATAAAAGGCCCCCACCTCTACCTCCTTACCCACACTCCCAAAGCCTTTGGCTCTGCAACCCCTACCCATTTTGTCTCTACACTTCCCTCTATTACTCCTTGAAGCCTTACTTTGGGCAAAAGTCTTCCCAAGGAATCCTTTGAGCTCAAATCAAAAAGAGTTACCCAATTTTAAGGTAATGTCTTCACTTGAGTTCTTTTGTTTTATTTTGCTTCTCCAACCCGCTAAACTCTTTTTATTCAATTCTTTTGTAACAAATATAGTATCTTCAATACACTAGTATGTATTTATAAAAAGTATTCGAGATAAACTTACACACACCATCATCTACTGGTTAAAGAACATATTGTTTCTGTAGATGGGGAATTTCTACCACACGAAACGATGATTGTTCAACACTCATATAACACCTTCAAAGGTGGCCATTAAGATGTCACTATATTTATATATGATATATAATATGTTTATGTTTTACTTAAGCTTCTGTATTTTTCATTTATGGCATACCTTTATGGTTTCCATTATGGGTAAACGCGATATCTTCATTTAAGGAAGTGCGGACTACCGCCCCCTCAAAGTGATTTGATTCGTTAATACCATATGTGGTACATATAAAGGATATATTTAATGATATTATATATGATACCATACTGGAATTAAAATTCTATTATGTATCACTATGTTTTAATTCCATTAAATATGAAATAGAAATGGAAGTAGCGTTCATGCGTACGTACGGCTTACCGTCTCCATTAACGGTGCATTTCATTTCTTATCCCCAAATGTAATGTATTGTTATGAGTACATATATATAATGGATATATATGATGTATGTTACATATAAATGATTAATATAATTCTGGAATTAAAATATACATACCTCTCATATAGTTTTAATTCCATTAATATGACATAGAAATGAAAGTAGCGTTCATGCGTACGCACGGCTTACCGTCTCCATGAACAGTGCATTTCATTTCTTTCCTCTAAATGATTATGTTATATTATAAATACATGTATATTCTGGATATATATGATATATATGATATCTAAATCAGGAATGTCATTTTGGATATAAAGAACCTTCGACCACACGAACAACATGTAATTTTAAGAAGACCACTTTCGACTTAAGAATCAAGTATCGACAAAACAAACATTATTATCTTAAATGATTACATAATGTCTATGACATGGTAATAAGTGATATATAAGGAATAATGAACTTAAAAAAGATTCTTAAGGAAGTATAAATTAACTCAAGTTTATTATTCAGGAGATTAAAGAACGATCGAGTCAAGTCGGACCCGAGGTAAGGGATCTTACTCCTCTCTTTCTTTTTAAGTACACTCTTTTATGTCATTCCTTCTAAAGCTCATCGTTCTTGTTATTGGGATGTTATTTTATGTTACTCTTACTATAGTTTTTATTTTCATATGATGACAGACCCTATTCTCTCTCACCAATCCATTTTGGAAGTTTTGAGTGGCGCCGTTAGGCTGCCGAATTTTCGTAATAGATCTAACCTCTCTCTTTCTTTTAAGTACTCTCCTTTATGTAACTTCTTTTAAGCTCTTCTTTGTTATGTTGGGGGATTTTCTTTTATATTCCTATTTTTGTAAACTTTCTGTTAATGTGATGAGAGACCCTATTTGATCTCATTAATCCATTTTTGTATGTTTTATGTGGCGCCGTTAGGCTGCCGAGTATTCGTAAGGGATTTTTCATCTCACTTTTATTCTCGTTAGATTTATGCTACATTTTCTACAATTTCCTTTGAGTGGTGTGTGTACTGCCCATTATTTTACTCATTGTGTAATATACTTTCTTTTATGAGTATTTACATCAATTTTTTATTGTCCTTCTTTCACGGGGTCCATGTCTCGAAAGATACCCATGTCGGTAAGGGAACCTTTCACCCTCCTCTTTTTGTAAAAGACTTATTTTGTTATGTATTTTAATTCACATAATATTATGTTGGGAAATGTTCTTCTATATCCTTGTTGATTTAAATTTTATGTCCAAGTGATGTGATACCCCTTTTTATCTCTCATCAACTCAAGTTCTGAATTTTGTAGTGACGCCGTTAGGCTGTCAAATTTTTGCAAGGGAACTTCTTAACCCAAATTTGATTCTTTGGGATAATCTTGTACTCCATGAATGTGTAATTATATGAATATGTGTGAATATCCTCTGATTGTTTTACACTTTATATCCACTTATATTGGGTGTATTCGTTTGTCACACATAATTATGTAATAGATTTATCCTTAAACCAAGGATACCGTCTTTGTAAGGGACATCGTGTCAATCTCCTTTCATTGAGGAACATTTTTGTTTTATAAACAACTTTCTTTAATACAGTGTATAAACTCCTTTTACTTTTACGTTTCTTCAAAAGGGATCTTTTTATACGAAGCATTTTACTAAATGACAAAAGTGAATGTTTTCGTCGTACGTATGTGGCGAGAACGACTTCTCCGCCGCCGCAAGTATTATTTGGTCTTTGGATTCCTCAACAAGCCGTAATGTTTTTTAAAATAAAATAAATACCATATACTTTATTTTGTATTTTGGTATTGAAGATGGTTTTGATAAAGGATTCTATTATGTCAATTTATTTAAATGATATATTGTGATTGAAATGTGGAAATTCTATCATTCCTTTATGTTGGTTTTATGTGTTATAATTTTATAATGGTACTTGGACATTTTTCGGGTGGTTACATGATAAACCGTATGACTGGTGGTGCCGTGAATACCAGGATGGGTGGTTACGTTATAACCTCCAATGCATTGGGTATGGAAGTCGGACATATGGATATTCCATTAAGTATGTGTGGAAGTTGGCCGAATGGATATTCCATTAAGTGATATGTGTGGAATTCGACCTTAAGGTTATTCCACTTAAGTATGTTTATGTCCCAAGTTACCTTTATATGTTATGTGATCTTTATATGGGTTTTATGGTAATCTTTTTGTTACAGAAGGGTATGTAATGAACTTTTATTTAGTGATTAGTTTTTACTACTTCAAAAAGGTGAAAAGTATTACTTTGATTAAGTATACCTGGTTTACTTGTTGTTTTGAAAAACTAACAGTTTTCATTCTTTGTGTATCCCTTACTGAGCTTTTTATGCTCATCCCAAGTTTTTGAAATGTATTTCACAGGACTTAACGTGGAATAGGGTCAAGGATGGGATCAAGGGAAAGTCATGCTACCTAAAACATGGAACTAGACATGTTTCTTTTTAAGAGTTTTTATTTTATTGAAACTTAGTAGAAGTTTCTACTTTGTAATATTTTGAGATGTAATAGTTATGTCTTAATTCTCTAAAACTCTAAACCTGAAAATATCCTCAATGTGAATTATTCATTTAATTCAATATTAAGTAAGGTTTAAGGCCGGGGCCTTATAGAAATCCTATCTATCATAGAGAATTAAGAATGCATAGAATGAAGACCATGAGTTTCAAAAAAAATTATAATTAGGGGAAGGGTAATTTTCCCAAATTGATAACTAATAATGACTATACATTATGATATGAAAATAGATTATATGTATCACGTGACTTATATTTGATGTAAGAATTGATGCTCATAATTCACTATTTTAAATTTTTCCTAGTAGCACTAAGATGTATAGGGACCTTTCAGAGTATTACAATTAGAAATGAATGAAAATAAATTTTTTTTATATCATCATGAAATGTTTTACTGTCAACGATGATAACTAAGAGAAACCAATACCAAAGTGGATGAATTATCCATTTAAAGAGCTATAGTCGAAATGAAAACATTTATCCATGGACATCGTGGTGGAATATTCAAATAATTCTCAAGGTAATAATGTGGTTTTTTATTGTCGATGGATTGACTACAAACCCACATTTCTATTATATTAGATATAATCTATCATTAGATAAAATTTCTCAAATAAAATTCAAAAATATTGTCTTCTTACATGATGTTACTCTCACTACTATATCATAATATAATTCCAAGATCACATATATTATTTGTAAAGGCCTTTATAATTCACTGAGAAATGAATTAAATTTCAGTATTTCATTTTTATCGTCAATCTGATTAATAGAAAAAGAAAAAAATTAAAATATTGGAGGGCATGTAGGGATCTTCTCCAATGGATTAATAGTGACGTTGGAATCAAAATATTTCATTTCATTAATTTTCCAATAATAACACCATTCATTCTAGCATACAGATGAAACATTTTGTGGTATTTTATGGAAATTAGTGTCATACTCTATAATTTTGGGATAATGTTTTGGAAAATATGTTGATGGGATAGAAATTAGTTTATGATGTGGATAGGAATGTAAAGATGATCCAACAACAGACGATGACACCCTAGAGTAGGAAAAAAAAATTGTATATCTAATAGGGGGTTGGATAATTTTTTTAAGGTAGCTAATTATATCTTTCTAAAATTTTCACCATGGATAAGTGTTATGAGTTTTTTATTAATGGAAAATTTTAGTCCACAGTTCATTAGACCCTATAAAATACTAGAAAAAGTTGGAAAATTTTCATTCCAAGAGGATTTTTCTTTGAGTTTTTCCATGGTACATAAGGTTTTTCATGTTATCACATTAATAATGTACATGATAGATTCATCTCATGTTTTGAGACAATAATTATTACAGCTAGAAGAGATTCATTCTTTTAAAGAGAAACATATTTAGATTCGTGGTCATAAATATAATATCTTTCTGCATTAGGTAATTAACTAGGTCATTGTTTTATGGAGAAAACACATCATTGAAGCAGCATCATGGGTATCTAAAAATGATATGAGAAAAAATTATCCTTCATTTTTTAATAAGTTAATTCAAATTAAGAGGAACAAATTTCTATAGGGTTGGGGAGAATGTATCAACCAGTTTAAAATATAATGAATTGTTTTAATTATGTAATTAAATATTATCATTCCTTATCAATGTAAAATTAAATATGTAGTGTTTATATAAATCATGAAATCTATACCAATAAAATAGTAACCTCACTAATGAATTTATACATGAAATTTGTGAAACTTTATATTGAAAATATGATATGTTTATATCATGGAATAAGAAAATAAAAAATTTTAAAAGAAGAAATTATTTTTTGGAATTTTTTTAAAACATAAATGTTTTCATTACAATTATATATCTCATATATTAATTTAGTTGAAAATTTATCATCATAAAATATATTTAAAAATTTATATTTGTTTTTATTATGATTATAATAAAATCTTATAAGACCTTATTTAATTTTTCAGTGATACATAAAATCAGATATAGTAATAAAATTAGTATTTTAAGAATAAATAATTAATATTATTAATAAATAAATTTCACATATTTAAGTTATTATTTTCAAAAAAATAAATTTGTTTTTTAATTCTAAATTTTTAAAAAATCAGGGTTAATTGTTTGTATTTTTCAAAAATAGATTATTTTTTGTGAATAAAAAAATACTGTAATTTGTGATATTTTTTAAATCATAATAAATATTGTGTCATATATTATGCATGGATGATGTATTAAATATAAAAATTATCAATAGTTATATTTTTTTATTCATAGAATCAAAACTTATCAAACCCATGATCAAAAATTAAAATGTAATGAAACAAATAATGAAAAAACACTTATCTCTGCCACAATAAATGCCACAACTCATCACCAATTATTCTCACCCCTCCAAAGAATTAGAGCTAGTATAATTTATTCAAAATTAATATACTAGTATTCTACCCCACATACATGACCTACTGGTATCACCAAGACGAAAAAAAGGGAATTATAAAGGATCACAAAAAGAATAATTTAAGAGGTAAAATCTTATTTCATTTTCTTTTAGTTTTATTTTATTTTTTTATTCTCACCTATTCTCCCATAATTGATGCGAAATGATAACTAAATTTTTTTACATGTACTGAAGTACTATTTTTTTATTGAATATCCACCATTAATATTAATCTTCTCCTCTTAATCTAGAAAATTAAATCATCATTCATGATGCTTCCTTTCACCATCATCATGGATGATGAGTATTCACAGTCATATTATCTCCGTCAAGGATGGAGATAGAGAAATTATTAATGTTAATTAAGATTTTATTATATATATTATATATTAAATAATTTTATCAGAAAAATATATAAATGTTATATTAAATATAATGATATATGTTCATAATGTTCATAAATAACCTCCAAAATAAATAAAATCATATTCATTAAATTGTTATTTAATGAATCATCAACTTATAAGAAAAAATAAATTGTTATATAGAGTAATGAAAACATATTAATGTAATTTCATTCCACTTCAGTAGTTTTTCAACAAATTAAAATGAATTTTCATAATTATCCAACTATGGAATCACTGAAATAAATTTACTAAAAACAAAAAAAATTACCAAATATAATTAATAAATGGGTTAAATATGTTATAAATGATTGTATAATGTATTAAAAATATATATATATATATAGTTTAATAATACATTAATAACAATATTTAAACAATTATATAGTAGTTTTGAAAACGTTTGAATATATCAAAGATGAGGTCATGGATTTTTCATTAAAAAGTATCTTTGTAATTTAAATTTAAAAAAAATTATAATGGAATGTTTTTATGATTCACATATTCATGAATTATTATTATGTTATGGATTATGGGGAATAATTTTTATAATGGTATGTTCCCTGATAGGAATCTATTTTATTTTTTATTTCTGGGTTTGAACTTGACTAAAATGGTTATTCTATGTGAAACTACAATAGATACACAATAAGGATTTCATGAGGGTTACACTGTAAGGTGTTCATGAGGTTTAAAAATAAAAAAAAGAACCATAAGGGTTAAAATATAATGTAATTGTTGAAAAAACATAATTATAAAAGTTTCCTAAATGGTTTGTTTATAATTTCTATGTTTCATGGAAAACATATATTCTCACAAAGTAAGTATATGATTCATTACGGGTGAGAAGTATATCATTTTTAAAATGATTTAGTATTTTTATAAGTATTCATGGACTAGCAGGTGCATTACTAATTTTTATATCCCTTAAAAATATTTTATTGCTCCTTCCATTTTTCAATTGTTTTTCATAATGTTTAAGTATCAGTATGAGAATAGAATAAGTCTATCTAATTATTGTGAATATTTTTCATGAAAATAACACATGTTTTATAATAAAAGATTTTTATTTTTTACGAAATATATAATGTTTAATGTATTTTCCACATTGTATGATTATGGATTATCATATATGAATTAGGAAATAATTCCGTAAACCATTAAAATGATATGATCAATTCTATTGAGAGAATTAATTATAGTTAAATTCTCTAGTATACGTGATGTTTACAGTGGGGTCCTTATATGTATTGTTGTAATAAGATATGAAATAAATAATATAGGTAACAAAATTTCTGTGAGACAATTATAATGAAGTAAAAAACCTAATAGATTAATTATTTTATGAATTTACTTCATTATAATATTCATAATTTTTGACATTTTTTACCCATTTATCCTCTTTTTACATTGTTTAATTATTTAACACCAATATTTATCCTCTAAAATTTAATATTACAACTATTAACTAACTATGACATATTAATTTTTAATTTTGGATAAATTTTAATAAATTAAATGTTTAGGGGTCATAAATTAACTTCTATGTAGAATTGTTTGATGCATTTTTCTGAAAAAACATATTTTTTAATATTAATAGATTAATTATTTTCCATTTGCGGTAACATACATTATATGAAAATAAAATAATTTTTTATATAAAAATAAAAAATTTATATTGTAAAATTTATTTTTAAGTGACTATTTTTTTAACAGTATAAAAATAAATTTCACAAATATAATATTATTTAAAAAATTTCACATTTATCGCTGAATTACATAATTCATACATTTAAAAAAAATATATCATATATAAAAAAATTATATATTTTTATAAATACATTATTTTGAAAAACACATTCTTTTTTTAATAAATTCCTTCCTAGAAATTAATTTTCATTAAAATAAAAAATGTATAAAAAGATATAATAATTGAAATATATATTTATATATAAAAATATGATTTATTATATTACTAATTACTTTTATATATCATCTAAACATATAAGTTTGAAATCCATTTAGACGTACTCATGAAACTTGAGGGTGATATGAAAAATAGTGGTTGACATTCGTAGTGACTCATCTGAAAATGATCCCATTATTATTTCCATGAGCATGATCATCCCTTGGAAATGATTTCACTAAATTTTTTCTTTTTGAATCTTATCTTGGTCAGGGTCTAGAGAAAACCCAAGTGAAGATAAATCCTCTTAAAGATCTAAAACATTATCCTTATAATGAATCCATATACTATTTAACTCTATTTATTCAACTTTTTATAATGATTTGACAAGGTGGTTACATCTATTTATATGATAAAATTTGTTAAATATGTTAAATTAGTTATATAATAATAAAATAATAATTGAAAATTTTCTCATTAATTATAATTATGTGTAATTTTAATATTAATATCCATACAATCCAAATTTTTATATAATGCCTACATCCTTATATTCTCGATGACTATGTATGTTAAATTTTTATTTAAGACTAGTATTAATAATAGATTCCATACACAACATCCTATACATCATTATATTCACTCATTTAGACCACTAATTTCTATAATAATTATGTTTTTCGTGTTTGTATCTTTCTTTTCTTATTCTTAAAGTTAATATCAGGGGTTTGATCCTTATGAATGTCGGGGTATAAAATATTTCAATCTTGTTTTACATTAATGGGGACTTATTACACATTTTCATATCTAAAATTGGCTTTCAACAATCAAAATTTCATTTTTTTAATTATTTATGATAATTTTTAACCATAATTAAAAAATAATGTGACATTTATTATGATGACTAATATTAGATAATATATAATAGAATTGATTTAATTACAAATTTATTAGTATCAGTTTTTACAATGATAATGAAAGAATTATATCTACTTAAGAACAAATTAGAATCATAAAATTCAATGTGATATTTTTTTATGAAAATTTAGTTCCAAAGATCTTGTAGAGTTAGTATGTGATTAATTAATTTTAATTAATCAATATTTGTAGATTTCATTTTTCAATCTAATTTTTCTCAAATTTTTTAATAATTTATTACTTCTCAACCACAAAAGATGGAGAGAACATAGGCTTCATGTTGATACGAGTCAAATTAATAATTTAATAAAATAGATATATTTTATTATGTAGTTATATATATGATGTTCATTAAATTTTATTGAATAAATAAGGATAACTGATAATGAGTTGAACATTATATATTGAATTAGATATATAAAACAGTTTTATTTTAATTAATAATAAAATGATCTTCATATTTTTTTTATAATATGCTCTTGTTATTTTTGTATTTTGTTAATTATAATATATGGAATCGTTAAATATTGGTTCAATTTAATGTGACTTATTTAGAGGTTTAATGTTAAAATAGATATAAAATTGTGGACTGATGGAGATAATTTATTAGTATGAACTATATTTTTAGATCTTAGTTATTTATTTAATTTTGATATGATTTAGCTGAAGGAAAATAAATAGGATTTTTTATTAATATGGTGTATCATTGTGATATTTACAAGTTGATGACATATAATAATAGTTATAACTTTCTATCGTTAAGAGATAAATTATTTAATAACCTGTAGATCCCTCTAATATGGGTGGAAAATAATATATAGATCTTAAATAGTAAATGAAACCAAAACGTAATTCAAAAACGACTGAAAAAAATTAGTTATCAGTTCTTTAAATCCTATTATTAATATCATAATCCTTAAAGCAATAATCACAAACTAATAATATACATACAATATTTTAAATTTTTTTATCATAATGTTTTATATACTCAGTTTAATCTTTTGATTCCTATATATGAGACTAATATTTGAAAAATATAAAACAATCTTCAACAAATAAAAAAATTCATATATATGAGGAATCGTAAAATTTATTTAACAATGATTTTATTCACTAAACTATAATAAATGTATTTATTCATTGATTTTTTTTAAATAGAGAACCAAAATATGTGGTTGAAGTTTTAATTAAACCCATATCATATAACATTTTTTAACTCATTAATCAATTTTAAAATATCCAACAAAGTACTTTGAAAATATAATAGTATAAAGAAGTTAGTAAATAGTAAATTCTATATCCCAATCAAGTACAACCCTAGGTAAATATTCAAGAAATTGAAAAATATATCCATTTACTTCTATAACATCATTTATTTGAACATTTTAAATACCTTGATCAACATATAAAAGTTAATTTTTTTCCTCGTGTTTAATTTGTTTCACATATATATAATATATTATTAAAATTTTGAACTTTTTAATATATATAAATTTAAACTCACTCTATAAATTAAATATGACTACATTATATTTCTAAAGAATTTTTACATTATCATTTAATATCCAATGTGTTCATACAATATCATCGAAAAATAAATAAATCTATTACAGAAATGTATGTGGTAAAAAAATAACATATATTATTATTGGTTGGTTACGAGATATTTTAGATCCAGTAATTCTACCCATGATAATTTTTCCAAAATAGGGGCCCTTATTTATTAATATGATAAAATCATTCAAATTTTAATACACATATAAATAGAATATTACATAAATTTTGAATCAAATAACATATTGGAATTATATGAATAATTAAGTAATGTACTCAACCCCACTAAATTTTTTAGTCCATCCTCTATCATATGATTTGAAAACTTCTATCTTTTTTCCCATTACTAGCCATATCAATAATATTTTAGTTATATTCACATTAAAAATAAACAATAAAAACATATTAATAAAAAAATACTGATCGTATCACTGATTATTGAAAAAACATTTACCACTTTTTGAGCATTTATGGTTCTTTATTTTGATTTATTTATTAAATACTTCTCCATTTCACCATAAATTTACAAATTCTTATCATTTTTTCCTTGAAGTAAATTTTTCTGTGATAACCCCACCAAAAATATTTCTATATAATTAATAACATATTAATTAAATTTATATTCATGATATGGAAACTATCTTTATAAACATGTTTTTATGAAACTTTGAAATTTAAAAAATTTACCATTATTTTCCCTAATAATTTTCATTTCATACATATCTAGTATGGAAATTTTGTTCTTAATAAATTAGTTTATATATGTTTATTTTTTTGAATCATGATTTTCCCTTCCATTTTATGGTAAGGATATTTATTAAATGGCTTCTCTTAAAATTATATTGTTAACACCGCCTTATACATGGAATCAATATGTTATTATTAACTTTTTATTCTTAATTAGACACTATAATCAATAAACATAACAATCAAACTGATAAATACAATGAGTTTCTTATATTCCATACATATAATTAATTAAATTCTGATCTCCAAATCATTTATCTATAAATTATTTTTCAATGGTCCTGATGAAAAAATTAAATATAGGTTGTCTTATTTAATGAAATGATCGACTTAATAGAACTATTTATTGAGATATTATTTTCATTGTTTTTTGGGAGAATCTATTAATATCCCATATCCTCTCATCTTGTAATACCTGAATGTATTATATTCAAACAACACTATGTTTCTTATTTTTAAGGGTATTATCCAATTGAGGACATCTAAATTCAAAATCCTTGTTTCGTTTATAAATAAATTATAATAAGACATATAATAGAAAAATAAACATTGAAATATTAAATGACTATATCATAATAATATAACCATAAAATATATTCTCATAAAATTTTATTTTAAAGTTATTATATCTTATAATGTTATATAATCCTATCTATTGTTATAAACTATAATTACTCATATCAAAATCATCCCTTAATTACATGGTTTATAATAATTATATAACATCAATAAATTTAAGAAACATTTATATTAGAGTAGTAGATATTTTGAAAAAAATTACATAAAATTGTGTACGTCCACATAATGTAAAATTTTTCCAAAAAAAATATCTTTACATATTTATATCTGTAATTATTTTAATAATTTTTTTATTATAATAGAACCATATTTAATATATTAAACATTTTATAGTTCCAACCCATTAATAAATCATATGAAAATCATTTAAAAATGAGAGATGATTAATTAAATGTATATTATTGTGTATTATAATAAATGAATCCCATTATTCCATTAAAAAATATGAAACCACATTGAAATATTATGCTATTTTATAATGAAACATTGATTTCAAAAATTAATGTAATAAACATTAGAAAATAAATATTTTCTCAAATAAATACATTATATCCCGTCAAAAATAAAGATAATCATTTACTTAACAAGAGTAATATGAAATATCATTAATAGATTCCCTAAAAATTAATCATTTTTAATTTAAATAATCATAATCCATTCACTCCATACGAATGAAAATATTTTCTGAAAAATGATATGTAAAAATTGAATAATTATCATCGATAGTCATATTCATATATTGTGTTCAATAGTTTTTAAAACTATTAGAATATATGATTCCAAATTAATCCATATTTTATTTACCAACTACATTAATGACTCCCCTAAAAGACATCATTAATTACATTGGGTGAGGCCCAAATTTAATATTTAAATTGTCTCAAACCATACAAAATACAAAAGTGTTGTTTAGGGAAATTGCATGGTCGAGCCCACAAATACTGGGGAGAGAGATGATTAAAAATATAGACTAAAGGTTAGCCCACTCTAATTTCAAATTTAATTTTTGAAACTAATGATCAAAATTGAAATAAGTGAATTAAAAATAGAAAATCATAATAGAAGGTAATTATTTTTCAAGAATAGTTTTTCTAAATAATTCATCGTTACTCAGAAAATAATTATAGCAAATAGATGTACACCAATATAGTTATATAAAAAGAAGAAATGATTATTCTCAATCAATATAATATGGACTCCCAATCCTTCATGGTTATTTAGATTAAAATACTCTCATCCATTGAGTTCATATTTTCAAAAGCATGAGAGTAATTCTACTCAATGGTTATGAAGAAAACATCTCAATCATGTTGTGGTTAATTCATTATTGAAACACATATCAATGATTTAATTATGAATAAAATATTTCTGAATTATCAATAAGATATTATCAAATATAATCATTTTTATGAGAAAATTTAAATATAACTATGATCATACACATCCCCTTCAACAAATTTCACTCCCCCAATCGGTTTTATCCAACCATCATCAGGTGATTTCCAACAAAGATTAATCCTAAATCCATCAAGGTTATATTTAAAAAGAAAATAAGATACATATATAAATAATATGGAAATATTATAATTAATCTAAATAAAATTTGACATTACATAGATGAAGAAGAACAATATGAAAAAGAAAATGAAATGAAAACCTATCTATGGTATCCGGCTTATGGTTGTGTCACCGACATCTAATGAAATTCTATATCCCATGGATGTAAATCCTATTTATAGGCCTCTTGGTCATCCATTTTCCCCTCCTTAAAAAATTTCAGTAATGGCTGCAACATGCAAAATGAAATCCTCAAATACAGTCAAAATATCTGCTAGAAATTTGTATTTTTTCTGTATCGGGGTATCACATGATGTGTAATGGGCAGTCACATCATGTAATGTGGATCCAATATTTTCTCTACATATTTTTAATATACATGTATCTCACATGAATATCATTTGAAACTTTATATTTATACTCCTTTCATGAAATGTAACTAGATGTCACATAGTGTAATCATGATTCACAACCTTCTTGATGGATTTCTTTAAGATTTTCATAATGTGTTGAAAGTAAAGTACATGTCGTGTAATGATGTTACATGAGGTGTAAAATTTTATTTAAAAACTAGTATCTTTTTCCTTCTAACTTCTTAGTTTTTTTCATCCTAATTTGCTCTATGTTCATTCTAAAAATCCAGTGTTGTTCCATGATGTTCTGATTTTTTTCATTAATTGTCATGTTTTTTTGTTATCCATCAAATGAAAATCCTGTAGAAGAATTTGAAAAAAAATATAAAGCACTTATATTATATTCTATTAGTTAATGTTCAATTAATTTATATGTAAAAACCCATAAAAATACCTATTATAAATAGTGGTATCAGTTATAAACCTCATTTTACAAATAAATGTTTATTCATTACCCAACACATTGGAGAGTTGAATGAAGCTCATCCATACTCAAGAGCTGTATCAGGGCCACCCTTCATTAAATTTAGTGATCATGTAAAACAAAATAAAAATAAATTTATAATATTTCACATATCATTAATATATCCCATATAAATTTAATATAACCCTTAAGAAAAGAATAACTTTCTTTTTTCATATAAAAATGTAGAGGAATATCCCATTGATTTGAAAATTCATGTTGTAAAATTGTGTTTGATGAATCGTAATGAGATCTAATTTAAAATAAATAAATACATGTAGAGTTAAATTAGTAACTAATAACCTTGATGAGAGACTCACAATGATGACAATACATATTTTATAATAAAAATTTACTTTTGAAAAAAATGTTAATGTGACAAATTCAAGATATATTATAATGTATCATTTTAAAACATTATTAATAAAGTTCAAATGAATATTAATATTAACATTAATAGTCTTTTATGTATAGATGATCATATTCATACAACATTTTGATGATCATGGAATTGGAACATAAATATTTGAAAGGAATACATTAACATGAGGTTTTAAATAAAAATATCTTACCTTAAGTCTTTTCTATATATATAATTTGTAACTCTAGAATAATAATTTTATATAATTCATATACTAGGTGATGATTCTTTTTTAATTTTTTAACATTATAATTATTTGTTTATAATATTTTTTCATTATTACTTACTTAACAGAATGATAAATAACATGTTGTTTTGTTGTCATCGTTTGATTTATAAACTAAAAATAAATTTTTTCCCATTGAACATGGTCAAAGGGGTCATTATTCCTATATATATTTCATAGTAACGGTTTTATATTCATTATTTATATACATTAAATATATTATCATATCATTCCATGAAATTTGGCCCTAAAACATAAATTACAAAATTTTATAGGGATTATAGTCAACATATATTCATGAAGAGCATTCTATTTTTCTACAAGGTGGAAATAAAATAATTTATATACTATTATAATATTATATATTAAAATAAATGTTATTAATTTAATATTTATTCATATTTTTCATCATTATGACCACCCATGTGAGCTAGTTATAAAAAAATTGAATCACTTCTTGGTGGTGGTATCTCATATATATGCCTCAATAATAACAACATAATCCACTAGATGGAAATATAAAATTTATAAAAAATTACAAATAAATAATAAAGTTAAACTATATGTGATATAATTATGTAATTATATTAGCATGTTTAATGAAGTTTTGAAGGAATTTACTGAATAAATTGATATGAATACATTCATTTAAGAGTTATATATATTCTTTGGGAACCCCTATTCCATTAAAACACATTCAATAATAAATTAGTACATTGGTTAGTAAAAAATAACATGTGTGTAGGCCTATTAGGATGGTATTTGGGGAGGTCTCAGAAAATCTCAATTGTCCATTTATAGTTATTAATATCATATAGTATCTTCACTTTTATAAGCAAGATGATTAAAAATCATTAAATTATTCATAATATTCAATAATTATAAAATTATTATACAATTGAAATTGGAAGTAAATTAGTTTAATTTAAAAATTTTATGTGATAGGGGATGATGTAATATAATCCACTTAGCCATAATATTATATTTTTTGGTCATATCACAATGTTTTGACCATAAATATATAATTACAACCTTTATTGTTGAGATTGTTTTTAACATAGTAACTATTAATTATTATAAAATATAAAAAATACAATTAAAAAATGTTATCCTTTTTATTATAATTATAAAATTAATAACACAATATTCCATTTATATAATTCAATGAAATTTCTTACAATATAATGTTCAAAAAATTTAATGAAAAACATTTTTTGAGAGATTTATTTTTAATTGGAAAAATAATATTATACAAAAATAAATTATAATTATCTAAAATATATAAATAGTTGTGAAATTTGTTTCACAATTTACTAATTTAAATTATATCCCATTGAAAAAATAATTTAACTTTTTAAATAATTCAATTGAAATGAATATTTTATAAAAATATATATTTTTTATTATTCATAAAAATTTAAATAGTTTCAAAAAAAATAAAAAATAATTACACCAAAATGAGATTTATATTATATATATAAAAAATTATAAATTTTTTATCAATTTTAAATCCTAAAATATATAATGATGTTTTTTAAATTAGTGCATGTATATTATGGAAAAATATTACTAAGAGCTATTTCCTTTTTGATGTAAAATATTCTTAAAATTACATTATCTCATCAAACTATGTTAAATATCATAATAAATTTCAATACAACATGAAATTTATTTATTATTTACATCAACTATATTACCACATATATTCACTTATAAAGATGGATGTATTAGAAAAGATCAATTTTATTGAGAATGGTCAAAGAAGATTCTTCTAACTGAAACATAATCATTTATATGAAGAAATGGGGGATAGTTTTTAAAATATATCAGAATCAAATATGATAAAAATATTTATATTTATGATATTAATTAACATAACCATTAATATACCACACTCAATAAACATAATATTTTCCTAGATTCATTATCATCACAAGTTAGTTTTTGATAACATTTTACTAGTGAGATGATTCAATAAAGAAACATATTGCTCTGTTGTGTATGCATTAAGATACACTCCATTAATCTTATAGGGATAACGATGAGATCTATAACATAAAAACAATTTCTATAAATCCATCATAAAAATTTATTTGTTGAGTAAATTTTTTTATTGTAATTAATATGAGGCCTCTTCCTTGGGATTTCTCTTCAAATAAACTGTGGTATACTTATTTGGATGAACCTCAACTGCAAATAATTCATGCATACAATGGATTTATATGGATTAATATAGGTCTGAAAATTATTCTCTCACCATAATTATTATATCATGCCAAATTTTATGATTGTATTCATCCCTAATGCATACACATATACTTTTATTCCTTGATAGATATGGTTAATATTATGGGATTTTAAAAAATTAGTTATTCACCAACAATAGGGGATATGTATTAGGTGTTCATAACTACTCTATAAATGTAGGGAAATTAATTGAGGAAACAACCCCTTTAAAAATTAAATATATATATATATATGAAGAATCATATAATAGAGGATTTTTTCCATTAAATGATATTCCTTTCATCATGTGGGTAGAACTGTTACCATTCTAAATATGTATGATCCAATGTTTAGGATACCATGAAATTTTCTGGAAGGTAATATCCATATAAATTCACATATGAATTGGAAAAAATTTTAATTGGAAAATTATATCAAATATGGGTTGGAATTCACTCCCCAAATGGATCTATTATCCAACTTAAAACCCCTCATTATATTCTTTCTCAATGGGTATCTTCTACAACTATGTTTGACTGATACACAGTTTGAGTCCATGAAATTTATGATATAACCATAATTTTTTACCAAAATGGAGAATGAATCTTCCATTTTTATTGGTGGAATATTCATTTCTACACATTTAAAATATTCATTTTGGGGAGGCCATATTAATTTTTTTGGGGATTTTAAAATATTATAGGTTATGATAAAAGCCTATATGGTGGGGTGAAAATTTATAAAATATTAAAAGATATCATAGGTATGCCTCAGTATAAATACTCATATTATTATTGGATTTCGGAAATATAAATTGAATTAAATATATATTAATAATTATATGAACATGAATTTTAATTTTTTAATTCAAACCATAACCTTTATTCATGAATCCTTTCATATTTTGTTACTAGAAATATTGATGAAATATGTTACCTCATATATCTGAGGGTATTGTTCCATGATACTAGTATTGAGGGGGAGTTAATATGTTTTTCATATTTGTGTTATAAATATTTACCAAAATTTTACTGTTTAAATAAGAACAATACTTATCCTACTATAGTAAATTGAAATGAAATAAACCATTTTATTTCATGTCAATTATAAAATATGATTACATGGGAGAATAAATGATTCATAATTTCCACATAAATTCTATTTATATTTTTGGGATTTTACACTATATTTTTTATGTTTGGGTAATGGAATATCTTGAGGGAAAACAGGACATCAAAGTGACCTTAGTAAAGGTCCCCCTGTTGGATTATGATATAGAATAGAGAAACACGCAAAGGTAGATAGGCTAAGGGAAGAGGGTTTACAAAGGGATACCATAATGTCAAAAAAATTGAAATGATTAACTATTTAGGAAGCTAATCCAATTATTTATGATTAAAATTATCAACAAGTTATTATTATTTTAGTTTTTTTATTTGTGGATTTATGGTAATCATACTTTTATAGGAAAAAAACCAAAAAAATAGGACCTGTGGATTTCTCTACAATTAGTCTATTTTTTATACAGTGTTTGGGTCTAGATCCATTCAAATGTGAATTTATTATATAAGTTAACCCATTATAGTTGATGGTTATTTTTAGGATATTTATGTCCATGTATATTTTTTCAATGGAATAATCATTTAGTTGGATTACATACAAAAAATGGTAAGGACATATGAGACCTATAACAAATAAGTAGAGGTGGATATAACTTATCATCGAGAGAGGTAAAAAAACCCTCATTCAAACATTATATATTTTTTGCAATTGATTATTTTATTTCATTTTTAAACTCATATAATTAATTTTAATTAGTATTGGATGGGGATGATATGCATTTACCTTAGATGGAATATTCCACATGGGAAGTAGGGATCTACACAACTGCTCTTCCTGATGATAGGGTGGAGGAATATGGTTACCCTCTTCTAGCAGAGTATATGTGGTAATTTATTTTCAATAACCTTATATAATTTTATATTCCAATATTGATTTAAAATCTTATGGACCCATATCTAGGATATATAAACAATAATAAGTTGAAAATAACACTTACAAGAATAATCTTCTCAAAGTTTATGGGATAGTATCATAATTATAACTAATCATGTGACAATTATTTAATATACCATAATTATTATCATTTAATTAATATCATAATTCATTTTAAATATGATTTTGGAAATGGAATGCCATGTTGGTTCATTGTTGGATCACAATTTTTATATAATGATTATATCATTTAGTTTTGATCAATTTATTTTTTAAGACCTAATATGTTTTGATAATATGGTAAGTATGGTTACATGGGTTTATGAGGCCTGTTCGGAGCATGGAACCCTTTTAAGAGGAAGAAATATCAAGGCCACATAGAGAATATAAACCATTCTTATAATCCTTAACAGTTTATCCGAAACATGCTATGTGTTTCTAATGGAAAAAAGTTAGGTTCATGGTTTTTCCAAACCGTTCAACTATGGATACAGTACCATATATAATGTCTCAATTTTTTAGGAGAGTAAATTGGAATGGTTAGAGAATATTTTCTCAGAAAATGTGGCCTAACCATGCAGGTGACCCCCATAGATATTTAAAGAAATATGGATAGTTCAAGGTTTTGGAAAATTGTACAAAAAACATTATGTTTTTTAATTTTTGAGTGTATTTACCAAATTTCCCTTAATGAGTTATATTCTTACACCCACCTCTTTATTCGTCTGTTTTCAATAAATATGTGATTTTCAATCCCTTGAAGTGTTGAATATCCCTCAACCTAATTTCATGGACAACATTTCTATTTGGGATCCGATTCAATCTCTATTTTCTCCCATTGATGCACAATGGTCTATCCTAATTCATCTTGTTCATTTTTTCATTTGTCTTAATCATAGTTGAATTCATTATTTTCATGTTATTATGACTAATACTCAATGTGTTCATATATTTTACCTTTTTGCCCTTCTCTTAATCAAACATAAAGATGATACCAGATGAGTGGTGATGTATAAGAATAAGGGAAGTGAACTAGTTCTTGTCCTTCAATATTTAGATTTTTTTGAATATGTGTGAATGTGCTACCGGATGGTTTCACCACTCATTACCACTAAATTTTATCTATCATTAAATCAATATCTAATTGAAAACATAATTAATTTCTTAGGACCCTTCCAATAGATTCCACCACTTGATATGTATCAATTAAATTTTAGTTTTTTGTCATAAATGACTAAATGTCAAAGAAAATGTCTATTTTTTGGATTACATTATAAATTGTGACTCCATAAGTAAAATGTGTTATTATTGTAGGTTATCATAGATAAAACTCACTAAAAAATCTAAGATGAATTGAATGGAGGTCATTCGTACTCCCAAACTACTCTATTAAATAGGAGAATGGCCATACCAGTGTTATTATTTAATATTAATAGTTTTGAACTATCAATTGGATCTTCCTTATTTTATAAATTCTAAATGGAGACCATTTTTAATTTTTGTGTATGGGATTAACTACCCATATGATTGTATATTTATATATAATAATTATAACCCATATACAACTATATTTATATGTGGGCATGTCATCATTACTAATAATGTTATTCATGGGCATGAAGTCCCATTTAAAAAGTGATATGTTTATGGCAGAACAATGATTATGTTTTGACAATAGTGACACTAATTAAATTTTATGGGCCTGGAGACCCTTTAAAATTGTTATAAAAGCATGTATACCCTTATATATGTATTACATTTGTATATAACTTATTATGAAACATGGGAATGATGACCCATATTGTTATAAATGATCATGAATTACATTAATTTTATTTTGGTCATTACATATCTACTACTATGATATTCAGAATAGAGTCCCCTACTCTTATGGTAATGGGAATTATCATTCCTTGATAATTTGGGATACTCATGCCCCTTATTAAGGAAATATGAGTTATGACTCAGTATGAGGATAGTGGTAGTATACATATATATATGGATATAGATGTCACTATGTATAATATACAGTTATAATTTTAGATCTGGTTACTTTTTATGAGATCAATCGGCTTAGGATGAAGAAGATATTGATAGCATGTTTTCTATAGGATCCCTGAGCCATCCCCTATTACACATATATATACTACATTTCATTTATTATTTTTACAATACCATATTATATGCAGTAAAACGATATTTATAGACACCATGGGGGTTCCCTACTGATACTATTTCACATTCTATTCATGATGCCTATGGTCCTCAGGTGGACACTTTTCTTGTAGGGGTAGATAATAGGGTGTGTCTAATTTGGGCAGTGTGACTTCATGAATGAATTATGATGGGCATTTAGTATTAGATGATTGGTCAAGAGATCACATGCTTGTATAGATTGTTTCATTACTGGACTATTGAATAACATGATTTGTATTTACTATGTTCTTCCAAGCGTACATTTTCTCTATATTTATGAGAGACGTGACATCATTATGTTTTTTAATTGAATTAGTTTATTTATTTTTATAAATATTTAGTACAGGGTTGTTTATATGTGATTTTGATTACATTAACATTATAGATATTCTTCTACAATATATTTATTTATTATAATGTTTTGAAACACTGATTAAATGGAAAAGAATTCACATAGAAACACTAGAGGCCCTTTCTTCTAGTTAGAAGCCTCTAGTATATTGGTAGGCGTGCTTTAGGCCTTAAAAACCAACTTTTTTGGGAACCAATTACTAGGATATGGGCTGACATGTTAGAAAGTTGTATCAAAATTATTTTTTTCATTCTTCTTATGGTTTGTGAATATTATATAGGAGTCTAGGAATTTATCTCGAATTGGTAATGAGATTTTCCTGGCAATATCTAACCCACATATAGGGATATGGAATGTTACATTGAATATTACATGTTGGTAAAAATTCATCTCAATATAGTTGATTTTATTTCTCCATCGGTGGATTTATTTTAAATGTGATATTATTATTTTAATGATTGATTATTTTAATTTTGCATTGCCTGATGAGATAATGGAATGAATTCTCATTATTCATTTTAGGCACTTGTTATAATTCAGTTTCTTTTCCATATAGGATGAATTTTTGGACATGATGTTATTTATTTGGTTTTGGTTGAGTGATATTGTTGTTGAATTAAAAATTTTGATTAGGGGATTTAGAAACATATTTGGTACATAGGGATCATTCCATAACCTAAAGATTTATTCTATAATATAGGATAAAATATAGACTATAATAATTGAAATATGAAATATAGGTACACGGACCATTGGTCACATGTAAAAGAACATGTTATGGTATGAATTTCTTATATGAAAAACATTAGTTTATGAGGATTATTTGATGTAATGAATCTAATGCGGGGACCCATTTGGTTCAAATATTGAATGATAAATGTAATAAAAAATACTCATTCAAATGGAATTGAATATATTAAAACATAAATAACATACTAAACCAGACCATAGTAGTGATAAGTAAGTATCTTTTCTTCTGTTTTAATTGTTTTATTACTCAGACATGTATCTTTAAATAGGAAGATGGTTTTGACTACCATTTAGATTTTTTTGTATCTATACTATTAATTTATCTATGACGTTATTGATGTAATATCCTATCATAGTTCCATGCTTGGAATTTTTCGAGCCATTCCATCCTAATGTCCTATAGTAATTCTCATAATGGTAGAGATGACTATGATTTGAAGGTGGTGTGCCATGGGCCACTAGTTTTCATGACCCATTCCCCGGGGCCCGTGTTGTGACTAACCCAAGCCCTCCTTCCATAGGCTAGGGGCTATAGACCAGCACCAACAGTGTATTTCCCTAAAACCAGGAGAGAATTGCCTTTATAACCTTTAAACACACACAACCATGCACATAGCTCGATACGAACACAAGGTAAGATGAATAGAAAATAGAGCGAGTATAGTACTTAAAGGGGCCAGAATACCCGCCCAACTGAAATGTAAAAGATATTTAAAAATATAAGTAAAATGGAATAGATCCTATGAACACCTGCCAATGATTATACCTGTAGGGTAGGTACAGCTCTCGAACGACTGCCTTTGTAGTATTCCTCATTTAATGTCTACCTTCGAGCTACCTCCAGTCCTGACACTATTTTCCCTAGTCTGCGTTGTCCATTGTCTGCACCAAACACAAAAAGGTGTGGCCATATCTGGGGTAAGGGTGAGTATAACGATACTTAGTAGAGACCTCGATATTCATAAGGTCTCACAAAATCCACCAAGGGTAATCTACACAATATGTAATCATCAGAATACCCTACTTAGGTATATGATCATACATATACTGAATTTATCATGTATACCAATCTCAATAATGAGGAAACACAAGGTCCAACTCAAAATACCAAATCTGAACTATTCCACAATGTATTGACTAACACGAAGGTATGTACCACACAGGTACACCACACAGAATAATACCACCAAGGTAACACCACGAAGTTAATGACATTGCTCATAATAGGTATAAATTAGGTACTGTAGTAATGATGACTAGATAAAACTACTGAATCATCTTACTCTGTTAAGTGGAAGGTCCACGTAAGATCCTAAATCATCATTAGATCCACATAGGATTGTATTACATCATCATACCCACATTGGATCCCAGTACGGCATCAGACCCACACAAGATCCTAGTATATATTCAGACCCACATAGGATCCTAGTACATCATTATTCCCACACAAGATCCTAGTACATTATCAAACCCACACATGAATCCTATAGTAGTCCCACATGGATTCCTAGAGTGTATCCAGGTGGGATCCTCAAATACATACCCATGAATGATCCCTTTCTCATGATACAGCCAGATACAGGGTTCCCTCACTAAGCATGCTTGTATCCGGGAGGGTCTGATCATCAATCTATTTGTCGATACTCTAACTTCCACGAACACCGACAAATAAAATATCCAAAAGGACCACTATTCAATAGGGGTCTCACGAAAACAGATGGTGCATCAATTGGATGCTCGGTCTGTATCTTATTAGACATTTTAGTCTCGAGGTCCCTATTGGATTCGTGCTTGATCCAACCCGACCGTACCCCAACATTATCCAAATCTAAATTGGGGTATACCAAAAGAACAGTCTCACTCGACAGTTTTCAGCGTCCTAGATAGTTCATAAAACAGACGCCCAATGCCAATGTTATGTCCAAAAGAGCTGTAATGGGTCGATGCTGGTCTAGGTCTGGTCCGACTTGGCCTGGGCCAACCCGACCCGGATCAGTTCGACCCATCCCATTGGGTCCAGCCCGGCCACTTGGGTCCGTCCCGGCCCACCGGTGTGGCCCGAATTGGCTATATACGGGGGGGGGGGGGGAGTCGAGAGCCCCTGCCTCCACTCACAGAATGGCCAAATCCATTTGGTCTCCAGCATCATACATGGCCCGCAGGCCTCGATCGGTTTAACTCGGTCGTCCGTAACGCCCGACCCCTTTTCCTCTCGCTGGAACATTGTTCGCAGCCCATCTATGGCTGACCAAACACCAGCCACCCTCCCATAACTTCCGTAGCACAAGCCATGACCCTTGCTCACCAGCGGGCACAGATGCGTGCTACCTGGCGGTGTGAACGTTTGCCACCGCCCTTTCTTGTGGCCAGTCTCCATTGGCCACCACCCATGCTCCACCAAGGCTGACGGGCCGCAACCCTTCTCTGGTGGCGCAGTTGTGGCTCCCCTGTCTTTTCGGCTGGCCATGGTGCCATCCACCATTCCAGAGCCACATTTTTAATGGTTTCCATCCTCCATAATCGTGAAAAACACATAAAAACCACTTGATTTGCGGAGGGGTCAGTCCATGTTTGTTTGGCCCGTACCCTCCGTGTTAGAGTGGTCGAAAGTGGCTCAAAAGGGAAGACTAAATTTGAGAGGAGGAAATTAAATATGATCAATACAAAATACACCCCTACATCATAGATTTGTTCACGTCAGTGAGGAGTAAAGGAAAGACATTGGTTTTTCATCGTTGAAGACGTCTCCCATTAGTGGTGGCACGTTATTCATTAGTTACGATTTCGCATTCTTCATTGGAGAGGATGTTGTGTTCTTCATTTTCAGTGAATGATCCTCCAATGTGATCCATTTTTCTAAAGATTTCCCCTAACCCAAAATATGTGAGGATCCAACAAATATATTATGTTAATCAATATAATTTTTATGGAATAAATGGAGTTGGAATAATTAATTGGATCAATTAATTTGGCACAATTAAGTAGAAGGAACCAATTAATGGGGAGTTGAGAGACTTCCCCCCACCCATTAAGAGGGGATTGGGTGGTCCCCACCACCATATATTTAAATTGGGGTTTTTTCTAGCATTGGTGGTACCCACAACCATGTATTCAAAAAGAAGACGATAAGAATAATATAAATGTTTATTTGATTTTATTTTTCAGGGAAAATTAAAAAAACTAACATCCACCCCCGACCTACTACTATTGAGGTGATGGTATCCTTAAGGGAATATTGGTGCTGTGAGTTCAACGATGCCCTCAGATTTCAATTCCGAGCAATGGTAAAAAACATACAAAAACCTGCTCATACGTTTATTGAACGTACCTGAAAGAAGTTCACAAATTTTTTCCGGGAAAACCTGGTCTTAGAATCACATGATGTCAATTTTAATAGTCTTGTAAAATTACCATATAACTTTTTAAAAAATTACATGGAATTTAAGGGTCTTCACATTCTCCCACCTCAGGGCTTTGCATCCTCGAAAGCCACATCATAGAAACTAGGAAAACAAGAGGAGGTAATGATCCTGAATCTGAGCCTCCCACTCCCATGTGCACTTCTAGAGGTTCTTATGCTACTAGAGAACACGCACTAGAGGTATTGACCACCCACGAAGGACCTGCTCTTGTGGATCCTCAATCTCTACCGGAACCTCCGTAAACGTCTCCCCATCGTCGATGTCCAGCTCGTAGTGGTCGATGACATGGAAAGGGTCTTGCACATTTCTCCTTAGCTAGGAAAGATGAAAGACGTCATGAAACCATTGCAACTAAGGGTGAAGTTCTAGGAGGTAAGACATCTCTCCATCTCTGCTGAGGACCTAGAAGGGTCCAATGAATCTTCGAGATAACATGTCGCCCCATCCAAATCTACACAAACCCTATCGGAGTGAGAATAGTAGAAAGGTCTGGTCTCCATCCTCGAACTCTAGAGGTCACCATATCTTAAGGCATAATACTTATTCCTACATTATGCATTCTTCATCAGCTCCTTCATGATCTAAACATTTTCTAAGGCATCCCATACCACCACTGGTCCGACGAGTGTTGACTCCCCTGGGTCAGTCCAGCACAATGGTGATCTGAAAGGTCGCACATACAATGCATAAAAAGGTTCCATCCCATTCGGGCAGTGATAGTTGTTATTGTATGAAAACACACCAAAGGAAAGTTATCCTCCTAGATGTTACTGAATTTGAGGACGCAAGCACATAGCATGTCCTCAAGGGTCTAAATAGTCTGCTCAGTCTGGACATCCATCTGATGATGGAAGGCTGTGATCAAACAAATATACACCCTAAAAGCCTCATGTAACCCCTTTCATAGTCGGTAAGTAAAATGTGTGTCACGATCTAAGACAATAGTCAATGGTACTTCATTTAGCTGCACAATCTCATGTACATTGATGCATCCAAGTCTCTCTAATGAACCCTAATCTCAGATCGGTAGGATGTTGCCCGACTTGGCGAGTTGGTCAACGATCACCCAGATAGAATCATGGCCTCTGGATGTATGTTGAAGTCCTATCATGAATTCCTTAGATATCCCATCCCACTTCCACACTGGGACATCTAAATTTTGAACTAAGACTGTAGGTACCTGATGCTCTGCCTTCACTTGCTGACAAGTGAGGCACCAGGAGACAAAATCTTCTACTGGTTTCTTAATTCCCAGCCACCAGTTCTGTCATCAGAGATCCTGGTAAAACTTTCCCACAACTGGATATACCACTATAGGGGATGTATAGAACTCCCTCAATAGTTCCTCCCAATATGACACCGGTACCATGGTACATCCTCTAAAAATGATGGCGTGCTACCCACCTTCAAAAAATACATCAAATTCCTATACTGTGGATATATGAAAATGTTGATCCTCTCAGTTAGTGTTCCCACACTACACCTCCCAATCTAGCTAAAGAGATGGGGAGTGAATGTAAGATACTGAATAAAAACTACTCCATTTTGACTCACAAAGGATATCTTCAAAGCAGCTAGCTGCTCCATCGCTTCAACTAGTAGTTTTATACCAGATCTCTTTCTGAGCACGTCTACTAATACATTACCATTCCCTAGAGTATAGACTATATTATGTCATAGTCTTGGAGGAACTCAAGCCAATGTCGTTGTATCAGGTTATGGTCCTTCTATGAAAATATTAACTAAGACTCTTGTGATATGAGTAGACTGTAAAATCCACACCCATCAAGTATTGTCGCCACATATTCAAGGCGAAGACCACTACTGCTAACTCCAGTTCCAAGGTTGAATTGTTCTGCTGATGTTATCTCAGCTATCGAGAATCATATGTGATCACTTCTTTCTCTTGAATTAGGACACATATGAGCCCAGACTCTATTGTTTCGCAGTATACTACATACCCTACACCCTCTTATGGTAGCCTCAAGATGGTGGCATTAGTTTTCCTCTACCCCATATCCTAAAAACACCACTGGCGTCTCTCCTCCTAAACAAAGGATTGGCCCTTCTTCATCAACACTGTTAATGTTGCTGCAACTCTAGAAAATCTAGCACAAATCTCCAGTAGTATCTAGCCAAACCCAGGAAACTCTATACCTCCATCACACTCCTAGGTGTCACCCACAAATATACTGCCTCAATCATTGCTAGATCCACTGAAACTCCAGCCTCTAAGATGAAATTTTTATAAACGTGAACCTCTCAGATTCTGAACTAGCACTCTGATTTTTTACCACAGTGTTAGTTCTCTCGAATTGTGTCTAGAAAAATATGCAAATGATCGGCATGCTCCTCCTCTATAGCTGAGTAGATCATAATGTTGTCAATGAAGACTAATACAAAGAGATCAGGGTATCACTGAAATATCATGGTCATGAGTCCCATGAACACTGTTTGAGTGATGGTTAAACCAAATGGCATAACCAAGAACCCGTAATGGCTGTACCGACATCAGAAAGTTGTCTTCTATACATCATTGTCTTGTACTCTGAGTTCGTGATATCCTGACCTGAGGTTTGTCTATGAGAACCACTATTCTATCTTCAGGTGATCAAAGTGGTCATCAAGCCTTGGGAGTGGATACATGTTCTACACCGTCACCTGGTTCAGGTGTCGATAGTCAACACAAAGCCTCAAGCCCCGATCTGCCTTCTTGGCGGACAAGATTGGGGATACCCAAATAGAAACACTTAGTCGAATGAATCATTTCCCCTGTAAGTCCTCCAACTGTACCTGCAGCTAATGAAGCTCTGTGAGGGCCATATGATATGCTGGTGAAGATATCGGTACAGTCCCGAGGTACAAGTCAATGTAAAAATCCACCTCTCTTTTAGGAGGTAGTCCCAAAACACCATCCATGTAGACATCCATGTACTGTTCCACCACTCTAGCATAGATCAGTATCTCCACATCAACCACTCCGAGGGTAAGGCTAGCCATCTGTTGTGTAATCCCCAGCACCCTTCTCTGGGTAAGTCCATCATGTGCTTTAAAGGCTCCCTTCTTGTTGGTGGAGGTAAACCCGGTACCATCTGTATGGACACACCGTACTTTTCACCTAATATAGTCAATCCAAACATGGACTGTAGATAACCAGTCCATATCCAAGATGATGACATAAGGCCTCGATGTCGCTACTACGAGATACCAACTAAATCTCTCACCTCCTAAAGTAAGCACACACTACCGACACTAGTGTTTAATCATCGAATCCTTTCCTGTAAGAGTCTGTAGCTGTAAGGATTGAGCCAACAGCTCCATCGAAATCTCCGAGCTCCGAATGAGAGAAGTGGAGATAAAATAATGAATGACAAAAATTTCTATAATTATTAAAGCTAAGGTGTAGTTGACATAGATCATACCTCGTATCATCTCTGGAGCTCCATGATCGTAGGCCTTAGAAGCCTAGAGCTAAGCTCACCACTGTCCACCTACCCTCTATGCTGGTGGTGGATCACCTAGTGGTGGTCACGGTAACATCTCAAATGGATGCCCACCGCTAGCTGCACAACCAGCTCCTCTGCCACATCGGACTGCTCCATACATTCCTCCTCGTTCGAACTTCTATCTCTGCATGGGTGGTCCTTCGACCATCTTCGAATCATCTGTATGGTGGGTTGGATAGTCATGAGCCATGTGACCCTACCCACCGATAGTGAAACACTGCATGCTCCTCGCTTGTCTGACTCTGTCTATTTTTCCACGCACAACTAACCCCAAATCCTATAGTCATCCACCCGTGGGTCTTGTCCTCTTGGACCATTGATACATCTATCAGCTACCAGATGTAGATGATTTTGTTATGTGATGCCCGGTGGTGGGTCTCATTGCTAGTGACTGCTCAGCACGAAAACTCTCAACTAAAAGGGATATCTCTAATACCCCCACCTGTGTCGGGATGCTAAGAAATCATTGATGCCCGGATCTACTACCTGAGTCCCTTATCGAAGGGTGGGCCCCTGAACATTGGGTATCGAAACATATCAATGGAGTGTCGTGAGAGGTCGGCGAACCTTGCTGACTAATGAGCCGTAGTCTTGCTTCCCTACTGCCGATGAAGAAGCTTCTAAATGCATACTGCGTGATGTGTCGCTAGGACAAACTCTGCCTGAAACTGGCTCTCATAGTATGCCCAGAAATGCGTCACCTCATCATGAACCTGGATCATCAAGATCCACCATCTTCCTGCTGCTGCCTATAGAATAATGGCAGCAATGATCACCCTGAGATCAGCTGGTGTCCCTACCAGTCAAAATACTCTCACCACGACCTCCATCCAATCCTCAGCTGCCTGTCGGTCCATCTCTCCCCTAATCCTGGGTTCCCACTGGCATGGAACTCATGAAGCATTCCCATGTAGCATGCACCAAATACTGTTGGGGCAGGTGGCATCGATTTCCAAATGGGTAATGGTACCACTAGTTCCTCCCTTGGTGCCTCTACTATAAGAGGGCCCTGCACCAAGGCCTAGTCTCTCGGTGTGCAATTATCTCATACTATACCTAGATCCCTAGCTAGATATCTGCGTGTAGGCATCCTGAAATGGAAACAGGTGTGTCGTGGCCAATAATTTATACTTGGTGAGCTGAATCAAAGAGATCACAAAGAAAACTCTTCAAAACACACACAGAATCAGAGTTTTCGTGCATTGAGTCAAAAATCAGAAGTCAGGGTCCTAGTGTACGGATACGTCAGCCAACACACCAACACTGGATTCCCTAAACTGCTAACCAAACTCACTACACATAACAATTTTACAACTAAAATATAATATTCTAATGTTCAATGTTAGAACCGGCCCCTCAGATACCAATTTGTCATGACCCATCCCCAGAGGCCCGTTCTGTGACTACCCCATGCCCACCTTCAATAGTCCATGGGCTGGAGACTAGCACTAAAGGCATATTTCCCTAAAACTGGGAAGTCATTGCCTTTATAACCTACAAACACACACAACCAAGCACACAGCTGAATAAAAACTCATGGTATGATGAATAGTAAATATAGTGAGTACTATATGTAAATGGGCCAGAATAAAATCCCAAATTGAAAGTATAAGAAATTGAAAAGTATAAGTAAACTGAAACAGCTCCTGTGAACACCTGCCAAGGATCCTACCTGTATGGTAGGTACATCTCTCGAACAACCTTCTCTATGGTATGCCTCATCTAACATCCACCTTCATGATACCTCTAGTCCTGGTACTCTCATCCTTAATCAGCGTTGTCCGTCATCTACACCAGACACAATAAGGTGCAGGTATAGCCTGTTTAGGGGTGAGTATAATGATACTCAGTCGAGACCCAAAGACCCTCAAGGTCTCACAAAACCACCATGGATAACCCGAACAATAAGTAATCAACTTACAACCCTACTTAGGTATATTCTTATACATATAACTATGTTATCAAGTATACTCATCTCAATCATGAGGAAACACGGGGTCCAAATCAAAAGCCCAATGCTCAACTGTTCCATAATGGAAAGGATTCCATGAAGGTATGTACCACACATGTACGCCACACATGAGAATACCACTAAGGTAACACCATGAACTTAAAGGCTCAGTTCATAATAGTTTTAACATAGGTACAGTAGTACAGATGAAAAAATGAAACAACTGAATCATCTTACTCTATTAAGAGGCAGATCCACATAAGATCCTAAATCATCATCAGACCCACATAAGATTGTAGTACATTGTTAGACCCAGATAGGATCCTAATATGACATCAGACTCACATAGGATTCTAGTACATCATTAGACTCACATAGGATCGTAGTGCATTATCAGACCCACAAAAGATCCTAGAACATCATCAGATCCATAGAATATCCTAGAGTAGTCCCACTTGGATTCATATAAAGGATTCAGGTGGGATCCTAAAATACAGTCCCATGAAGGATCCCTTTCTCAGGATACAACCAGCTATAGGGTTCCTACAAAGAGCATACTTGTCTCCGAGAGCGTCTGATCCTCAATCTATTGGTCGATACTCAAACTTCCACAAAGACTGATGAAGAAGTATCCCAAATGGCTGCCATGAAATATGGTTCTCATCGCAATAGATGGTGCGTCAATAGGACTCTTGCTCGGTATGTTATTATCCCTTTTAGTCCTGAGGGCCCGGTTGGATTCGTGATCGATCCAAACCGATCGTACCTCAATTTTATCAAAATATCAAGAGGGGTATACCCAATGGACCATCTTGTTTGATGGTTTCCAGCACTACAAACGTTTATCAAGTGAACACATGGTGCCAATGTTATGGAAAAAATATTGGAAATGGGTCGATGTTGGTCTGGGTCTAGCCCGAACCAGCCCGACTCATCCTGTGCCGACCCAAACCAGTTCGGTTTGGCCCAGCCCATGCTTGGCATCCCTGCCTAGCCGCATGCGAGGCGAAGTCATGTGTCCCCACCTCCACTAACCGAATGGATGAAGTGGTTTGTTATCCAGCAGCACGTGGGACCCGTGGGTCCTACTTGGTTCAACTTGGAAGACCCCTTTACATCTCAGAGGTGCATTGTGTGCCCCCCCTCCTCTACCGGCCAAACACCAACTTTACTACCTTTTCCGCCGTAGAACAATCTACGACCCTTTCTTTCCAGGAGGTGCAGATGCGCAGTGCCACCCTAGCATACAGCTAGCCTCCGGTGGCCGCCACCCTTTCTCTATTGCATCCCTTCTCCGATGGCGCGGTAGCACCGCCACCGTCTTCGTAGATGGTTGCGGTGTCGATCCCCATTCTCAATCCCCACTGTGGATGGTTTTTGTCATCCTTAATCACGATGAAAATAAAAAACCACAAGATTTTCAGAGGGGTCAGGCCATGTTCATTTGGACCGTAATATCTGTGTTAGAGTGGTAGAAATCATCTCAATGGAGGTGATTCAATGTGAGAAGAAACAATTAATGATGATCAATTGAAAACACACCCCTACCTCAGAGATTTGTTGACGTCGATGAGGAGGAAATAACGAACATCGGTTTGTCTTCGTTAAAGACGTCCAATGATTGAGGTGGCACATTCTTCATTAAAGAAGATGGATCGTTATTCATTGGAGAAGAGGGGGATTTCATAGTTTGGAGACAATGATCTTCCAAAGTGCTCCCTTTCTCCAAAAATTTCTCCCAACTAAAAACAAGTGATGAGCCAAAAAAATATTATGTTTATAAATTTAATTTTTTGGCATAAATGGAGTTGGTATAATTAATTGGATCGATTAATTTGCCTCAATTAAATAAGAGGAATCGATTAACGTGGATTTGAGAGGTCCCCCCCTATTAAGAGGGTTTTGGGTGGTCCCCACCTCCATAGATTTAAATTGGTTGTTTTTATAGCTCGGGTGGTCCCCACCACCGAACATTCAAAAAAGAGATTATAAAAATAAAATAAATGTTTGTTTTATTTTTATTTACATGAAAAAACACAAAAACTAACTTTCACCCTTGACCTACTGTGGTCTAGGTGAAGGACCCCATAAGTGAATACCAGCGCTGAGAGTTCAACGGTGCCCTCAATTTTTTATTCCAAGCACCGGTTCAAATGTTACCAAAACCCGCTCGTACATTTACTGAACGTACCAAAAAAACATTCTGAATTTCATTCTGGGCACACCGGGCCTTGGAATCACACGTCGTCAATTATCATGATCTTTTAAAATTCTCATATATTTTAACAAAAAATACATTGAAGTTACAGGTCTTTTCATAAGTGATACCTCTAGTCATGCCTCCTATGGAATATATTATCATTCTTCATGTGGGAGATGAATCTTATTTACAATGATATTTTTGGAGACTAATGAATGAAATACATGGAGATCAATTCAATTCCACTTCTATGCAAGAGATGAATTGGGAATTTTCATAATGGAATGTGTTAATATTTTTTTAGGATAGAGAATCATATGATGTAGTTTCTTGAGATGATTATGTATATATTAGTTAATGTGTAAGAATCCCTTTCTAAAATAGTGTAATATAATAATTATATGCTATATTGATCAATGAAATGATGGTGGGATATTTTGAAATTTTTTAAAAAGTATTGTGAAGTGAATTAGAGGGATTTCTAGTCATGGTTCTATGTATACTTCTTCCATGATACCTTGAGGGCTGGTCATGAAAGGGATTTCATGAACATGAAATAAATATCTTTGAATGTTACAAGTTATTAATATTATTATCTTTTGATTTAGTTTTTTTTTCACCAATCCATAATGCTGATGAGCTAAAAATTTAGATAATTCATGTATGATCTTTATAAAATTATTATTTCTTTGGTAAAAGTTTTTTTATTTACATTCATTACCTATATATTGAACTATGATCTTAAAATGGATAATAAATTTTAGGATACATGAGGCTGTGGTGGGAGTTTTTGAATAGATATAGGTTACTATTTTCACTTGAAATCGAAAGCGAAACATTGAGAATGTGTGCATGAGGAGAAGAACCCGTGTAAAAACCATTGATAGGTGTGCAATATTACTTTTGTTTAGTAATACTGTGTATAAGAATCCATAGTGTCCTATAGAATCCATCATGTGTTAATGATATATAAGAATCATTCACCATAGATGATTTTGAAAAATTGTATCATCTATGCCAGGTGGGAGTGGATACATTATAGGTTTACATTAATAAGGAAGATTGATATCACCTCACCAGATAGGTAGCTAGAGTAATACTAATCATACTGGAAGAGAAAGTGGTCTTATCCCTGTTGGATAGGATTTGGATGTAAAATTATCACAGATCGAACAAACTCTAGGTATTCAAGGTGAAATATATGTCCATGATTCAAGAAATATTTATTTATCAAATTTTAAACTTGGGGATCATGGTTTCATGCCATCTACCATTTGTGTTACTATTCTAGAAGACATGATTATAGTTTAATCCTTATTATATATAGGTTTATGAAACTCTTTCATATATATGGAAATTATTTGAATCCATAGACTTCATGTTGAGTACTCATATGGTACTTTGAAAAATGAAACACTTTTTTTAATGATCAAAATGTGTATGGAAATGTTGGGAATTTCTTCTTGATGCCAATATCGATCATTGCTTATGGGTACTTCATATTCTCTAGATGATGAGTTTATATGTAATTATTAAGATAGAATTTTTTTCCCTATCTGACCTATGTTGATTTTTATAATCCTAGGGTGTCATTTAAATATCCCAAAGGTTGAATATATATATATATATATATATTTGATGGGATTGGTGGGATATCTAGGAAGGTAGATATTGACAATATAATCTTAGGATATGTTGGGTTACTAACCAGATTTCTATTCTTTTTATGAATGGTCTGGGATAACATCATAATGAATTTCCTCATGTAGTCTATAGATTCATGGATTCTTTTATAGACAACTTTTCAAGACATCCTCTAGAGAGGGAGGAAGATTATACTATTGATATAGTTTGTGGGGTCGTAACATTATACATCCCTCCTTTTAGTATGTGTAGTATATATATAAATGATATCAATAGGAAACTGGAGGATTAGAGGGCCAAGGGTATTAAATTACCCATTACGTCTCTATTGGGTTTACCAGTGGTTTTCACCAAATAATTGGACATATTTCTATTGATATATGACAATTATCAAAAATAATAATAGATTACATTGAAGAAATTACATCCCTTATATTTTATAGATGATCATTTATAATAGATCAGAGGATTGAAGGTAATATAGAATATCAACATGATTTTCAGATATCCTCAGGTGAATGTTAGATCATCTTATATTCTACATATGGATTTACATTGTCATTACATTTTATATGTTCTCTCTTTGTCCTATTATGTAATACGAATGTCCATATTGTTTTCATGGGTTTTATTAATAAGGATTATCATCCCATTATATTATACTATTAGGTCTTGGTAGATGGAATATTTGAGTATTCTGATACTCAATTATAACATTCCAAAATACCTAAAATCATTATAAATATAACTAGAGATCCTATGAAATAAGCTAATCTAAGTAAATGATACTTCTATATCAACTAGGTGTCCTACCTATAATCATGTGAAGAATAAAAATTGTAGCTTCCCAGATTTTTATAATATTTAATAGTCTTAGAATAAAAATAGTAATATGTGGTAGTTTATTTTTATCATTGGCTCACCGAGTTCAACTCATTGTAGTGACATGTATTAGGTTTTCATGGGTTAATTGAAGAAAACAGTACACTTACTTTTTTTATGGGAGAGTATAATAGCTGATGATCTAGGATTATTTTTTGTATTTGAGATTACTAAACAATATTGGGTCCCTTATACTATCATTTCAGTAAGATACACTAATTTTACAACATCATTCTATCATGTATTATTGAAATATATGTGTATAAATTTTCTTCGAAGCATAATTTATCACCCTCAAATAAATGGATAGTCCAAAAGTACTATACTAGTGGCATAGATCATTATCCATTATTTATTAGTTTATTTTCCATGTTCAATGGATAAGTGTATCCCTCTCATCAAGTTCACCGTTAATAAAGACTTTCATGCGATGATTAAGATGGCTCCTTATGAGGCCCTATTGGTTATTTATTATAATCAAACCTATACTAGGTAAATTATAGAGAGACATTTCTACCTAGACCTCATATAATTTTGGAGAAATTGGAATAAGTTCAGAATATCATCAATTAGATGTCAACCACTTAATAAAGACAAAAATCTTGTATCGATTTCCATCGATAACCTTCAATGTTCATGTTTTGGGATCAAGATTACTTATGGGTATCACCCATACTTGGGAATAGATGGATATAGATACAAAGAATGATTTAAACTTATTTTTTTATCCATTATAGTTTTCTGAGAGTGTAGATCCCGTGATATTTTTTTCTATTAACAAAGATGTATCGTTCCATGCATAATGTCTTCACATTTCACATATTCTCTATTATCATGATGATTCATCAAAAAAAATTAATCATTATGATGTTTGTATTTATAGTAATGATTATATTTAGGAGTTTCCTATATTCACCATCAAATATAACAAAATGATTCTCCAAAGATGTTATTTCCCTTTATTATGAGTTATATAGAGGCATGAAAATGCAAATGATTATACATGGGAGTGGGAGTTTGACATATGTGCTTACTAGATTGATTAATTATTAGGTAGATTCCATAGAAGTTCTATGGGAAATTTGGTGATGAATTACATATATGGTGGAATAATGTAATAAATTTGTTTTTTAAACTATATATCCTTTAATTCAGTTTTAATTATTTTTCATGGAAATAATATGGATGCCTAAAAAAGACAAGAAAGTTATATGGATGCCTAGGTATTTTATGGAAAATAGATCCTCGATCAGTGGAGGATAAAACTTGGACACACAATTAATAGAAAATGTGCATCCCAAACCAAAAAAATCCCATACAAATGTGGGGTTTTTAGAGGAAAAAAGAAGGGATCATGTTTTTTCTAACTCTGCACACTAGGCCACATGCCTATAAATAATATCTATCATTTTTAGTAGATGCATATGAAATAGTTGGTGCATTGTTTTTGAATTCCAGAATCAAAACTATGTGACCCCATCTTTTTATGTTGAATTGAAAATATTTCCATAAATGATTTATTTTTTTACACCGAAATTGTTATCCATAAATATTCCAGTGGAAATGGGGTTTTATCTCCATTTAATTTATCATGCTGCTACAACCAAGGTTCTTGGATCACCTTTCAATGTGGACTCGGATTTGATCGTTGTTCTTCTCATTGCATGTTCAGGGATATTATTTTCATTCATTATTTAGATTAAAATGTTTTAATTTTAGTTAATGGACTTATTTAGTAATATACTATTATACCATATATTTATATTAATTTCTTTATTTCCATTTTCTCTTAAGTTGCACCACATCATAGGGTTTTACTATATGAGTGATACAATATAGTAATGAGGAAGGTGGTATAGTTTTAACCCAAAATTTGGAGTTTTTTTATATTATTTTCCATTGTGACACATGTTAGTTTAATCTTACATTTTCCCAAAATTTAAACAACCTTTAAATGGTAACCTTGATTGAAAATGGAATTCCCCTCTTCGGTCCCTTCCTATTGTGACCACTACACATGATGTGTTGATCAAATTTTTGTTATGGTAAAAAATGACTAAATGGACAAGACATCATTAAATTGATTTTGGTGTTATTTTTAAACTATGAATCCATAAGTAAATGGGTTAATTGTTTTTGTATTGCACATCTGAGACACACATACCAATACATGATTAATAGAATAGATGTAAGTGGCATTCCAATATTTTCTAATTATATGGAACAATAGTAATTCCCTTGATGATTGAAAAAATATATTTCTATTAATTAAAAACTTTTAGGGTAAAATGTAAAAACATGCACATCATAACCAGATCATGCACTAAACGAGACTGCAGAATTATCAAATGAATGTTTTAGACCCCTGTAATAATTATAATTAAACAATTTACAAGGGATAAAAGCTACCTGAGTGACAAGATAATCCCTTTTTATTATTGAATATTAATGTGTCATGAAGTATTAATTTGACTATATTAAAGAGAATGATTATTTCTATATTTTATAAATTGGTCATATATACCCGTGATAATGTTTATTGATGGGAAGAAAGACCTATATAAATGTATATTTATATATGTGCATGATGACAATTATACATTTATATTTATATATGTGAATGATGACCATTATTCATGTAAATTTATATATTGTCATGGAAACAATTTTTCATATTTGATACCTTGTAATAATGATCTATATTAATTTGAAACACGAATGGAGACCATATAATTGTGATACAGCCATTGAAACCCATGTGAGATGATCTAGGAAAGAATACTAGTTATAATTGTCATATTAGAATGGTTAACCTTTGTATATAAGACACATGAATGACGAACCTTACATTAATAAATAGGCATGAATAAGCATTGTAATATAAATGATCAAGATGACCATTAAGGTGATTCCATTCATGACATCCCTAATATTTTTATGTGTGGCATGATGTCGCCGACTATATTAATTCTGAGCATGTCATCCCTTGATAATACTGTGATACTCATTCCATTCTTAAGGACTTTTGAGTTATGCTTAAGTTCTAGGTTAGTGGTTATAGACATATCTGTTGGTGTTTATTTCACTATATATATAGATAAAGTAAATGTATACATCTAGATACTCATAAAGAGATCATCTGGCATAGGAAAAATCAGGTATTGTCCACTTAGTGTCCTTATAGGACATGAATTGGTCCCCCTTACAATTTTATTTATAGGTTATCATTTATTATCTACAAAACCACTCATTTTATGAAAAAACATGAAATTTATAGATACAATTGTTGGTGTCCTACTGTGTTTATCTTATACCATATAAAGGCCACTGATGGTACCAGATAAGACATTTAGTTTACATTGAAAAATAAGGTAAAGTGTTTAATTATGTTTTTGTGACATCTTAAATGACATGTGATATGTTTCTAGTAGATTATGTCCCAGATGTTGGTTAAGATAAATTTATAGATTTTGAAGTTTTTTTCCTCTTGTATATCAAATAATATATTGAATACATGATTCAATGTATTAATACTTTTCTTATTATTAGAGGCATGAAATCATGATATTTTGTAATTGATTCAATTTATTGATATTGATTATAATTTAGTACTTGTATATTTACACACTCTCTAATTTATTTTCCCATTATTGATATTATTTAACTAGAAATCGATTGATTATATCATGATGACACTCTATCAGAGGGGAATTTTCTTCCATAAGATACACCCTCAAATATCACAGAAATTTTGTAGCCTCTCGCATAGAGGGAAGGTTACTTGGGGTATTGTTTCCTAATGTATTGAGGAATATCTACGTAGAACCCTAGTTTGGACATCACATTCATCCCCAATTATATTAGAAGAGGAATCCTTGAATGAAGAAATGGTGGTGATTCAATGTAAGTTTGGGTGTTACTAAGGATCAATAAATATCATTTTTCACACTTTATAACTAAATAAAAATATATAATTCATTGATTTTTATAGATATATTGTTTCAATACCTCATAGAGTATATAACCTTGATTCAACATCATGTTACTGGTAATATGGATATGGTTGGTGGATCCCATGATAGGTTTACTGAATTCCTTATACCTCAATTATCTTCAATTTAGTAACAATAATTGAAATGAATGAATATGTAGTGGATTACCTTTTTTGTATTACATAAATTATTCACTATTATACAACTAATATGGCTAAGAAAAAAAACCTAATTATAGCAATGTAATAAATTATAAAATATATATATTCTTTTATAGATCTTGTAAAAAAATGACTTAAATATTCATCCTTCTTTAGAGGTCATCTGGTATTTCCTAGAAATATTCATCATTTTATTCTCAATACTATATTTTAGGGTTTACTACTATTTGATTCCTACACATCATCTCTAAGCTATGTAGACTATTTCTCATAATGGGATCCTACCGTTATACATACAAGTTGATCTGAAAAAAATAGAAGATTAAAATGTTATAATAGATGAAGGTCAATTCTACCACATATAATATCATTTCATCCCATGTCTACTACCAGGAATTATTTATATATAAATACTGGAAATCCCTTTATTAAACAAGGAAACAAAATTTAATTTAACTTATAATATCAATTGGTGATGTTTGTGGATATATGAGTTTATACAATTTTATTACTCACAAGAGACATCAACACGATAAAATATTTTATATATTTTTTTCATATAGTTTCCATGTCCATACAATTGTCTAAAATTATGATCTATGGTAAAACAGTTTTTATCAAACTATATGGTTGAATCTATAGAGAAATCTCTAAACCCTAATCAACAAGACCTCTCTTAGTGAGTTTTTTGAATAACCGTTTCATCTCTAGAAAATGGGAATAATTTATTGATATTATAGGAAGTATTACTATTTTATTTATATCAATTTTTTGAAATTAACTATATAAGTATATAATATGGATTCTTCTTTATTATTGTTCACTATTGATAAATCCATATATCTCATTTTGTTTGTCATATGATGAATAATTAATGATTCTTTTAGGAGTATAATTAAAACATAAAAAATGACATGAATTGGCATTTGGGAAATTTGATCTGGAATAGAAATTGTGGTAATAGATATATCTTCAACATCAGGAGTTTCAAATTACATAAAAAGAAAATTATGTTGAGCGATAGCTTTTAGGAGAGTCTAAAAGGGTAGGACTACATGCTGTTGTGTTTTATGATATCGTCTTATGTGATTTGGAGGTAGAAATTTCAATATAGTTTAAACCAAACTAAAATGTTAGTATCATAGATAAAAATTCTATTATTATGAAATTATTAGTTGATCTATTCATGTAAAAGTATTTTTATTGAAGAAACATTTCTTGTACGCATGATAGACTATCTAGAATGTGGATGTTACACACTCATTTTTATCATTAATTAAAAAACATTGAATATCATCATTTTTAACAATATGATTCTTAGAACATTATGGTAGTTAATATATAATCATCTATTGAATAGTGAATGTGGAAATATTTATGTATTACAAATCAAATAATTATTAAATGAAAAGGGATGAATTCAATTAATTTTTTTATTTTTTAATCCAAAGTGACTTTACAATAGTGAATTTTCTCACATATTAATATAATATTATGAAACTATTAATATAAAATGCTTCTAGTTCAATTTAGTTATTATATGATTCCTTCCTAAGAGTATATCATGGATTAGTATATTAATTTGAATATTCAACTTAACTATAGTGTTGTTCAATTTATATATATGATGTTGGTTGATTAATGATGATTTTGTCACAAATGGTATGATTATAATGGGAAAAATATTTGTAAATAGGGATCATTTTCACTTAAATAAACAATGTATTCATTTTACATGAGTTTCAAGGACTAATATATGAAAAGAGATATAAGAGGAATCTTGTGTTTTCCTAGTGTAGTGGCCTGGTGATTAGGGCATGAAATTGTACAGAATAATGTGGTGGAATCCCTATGCTATGTGACCCTTCTTATCAAACTGATTTATTCATCATTCATTATATAGAGAAAACATAGTGGGCTTTGAATTGAATTTTACATTGGTTTAATATTTTATATTTTTAATCAAACCGAATTATTTAATCTTTTAAAAAATGACGGATTCCTTTGAAATATAAAGTACAGGACCACAAAGGCAGGTCTTGAATTTTCCCCATGTTTCCAAATTAATATTTTCGACCTTGATTTTTTTCACTTTTCATGAATAGTTTACATTAAATTTTTTTACCAATGATAAATGATGTGTATGGTCACACATCATTGACAAAAATGTTTATGTAGTTTAGGATTTTTATTAAATAATTTTTTTATGGATATTGAGGTCATATATATTTAAAAAAATGATTATGTTAATGGTAAATCAAATATAACCAAAATATAGGTCATCCTTTCATATAGGAGAAATCTTAGACCTGATGTTAATAAGGAAATAGTACACATATAGACCACCATGAAAAAGGTGTATATAATAAATGGTCATGATGTTGCAAAAGTAAAATTTATTTCTTGTTAGATGGCACATCTGTGGTCTAATAGTTTAGAAATTGTCTAACACCTCTTTATTAATCATGTTGTCTTTTTTATAATAACCACGAATGGTAAAATAGATATAAGGTGAAATGGAATATGCATTCACCGTGTTATCACTAATCATATATACATGGCAGGTTCCACTAAAGTTATATCAAATGAATAGTGGATTAGTTTACCCATCCCCTTAGGATAATAACACCATTATCTTGGTGAAAATGTTTAGTGAGAAAATACATTACCAAGAAGTGGTTTTCTATTGAGTTTGATACATTTTAAATGAAAACCATGATTGATATGTTGGGACTCAAACACTCATAATTCCAATCGTGATATATGGATGGAATATTTCCATAATGGTAATAAATATATTCTTATTCTAAAGGGGGAATCATTATTTTAATTATTTAAATTAATCAAGAAAATGAAATCAAAATAATGAACACTATCTTGTGGTCCAAATGGAAAGAGGGTCATCTATTGTGGAAAATTGTCATTTTTAAGTAATTTACATCATTTTTTCATTTTGATAAGAAATAATGGTACATTTAATAATATAAGTTTAAATTAGTTATCCCACTCTAATTATATTAGAGTCATATAGGATAGACTTAATGGAAATGAATTTATGGTCATGATAACAATAATTAGGTGGTGTGGATTTTAATATAATGAAATTAGAACAAAATATGTCCAACATATCATTTACAAAATTGGTATAATATACATGTATTTAAAATCAATGGTATTTTAATATATTTAAAAATAATGGTTTCGGAATGAATATATTATATTATGAGGTACTATAATCTTGAGATTTGTTTGTTGAATAAGTCAGTTTGGGATGAGCCTTAACAATTTTCAAAGGATTGGTCCTACTGTGAAGTTTTTGGTACTTATAAATTCTGAAGTTTCTTCACCATATGAATATAGAAACAAATTTTTTGAAATATGATATACAATGGAACAAAAACATTATCAATAAATGGTTTCCTTTACATTTTGATACTATATTTATCAATTACTATTAACAATTTTTGGGGATCAATTAACTTGATGAAAATAGTAGGTTACATGGGGAGAGGATACAAAAATAGCGTTTGAGTATGAAAATGATTCCATAAATATTTCATGAATATATTATTGAGTGAATAAAGAATGAAATGATATCAAAGTTTAGATAATTCTCTAATATTAATTATAATCAAGAGTTTAGTGAGTGTAGCATAAAATATACTTGGATAATAATGTCAAAAATCATCGACCATATTTTAAGATGATATATCCTACTAGATCACTGAAAACGCAAGATAAGTAAAATTCATGTGGAAAAATATATCCTTTTAGAAAGGGGGAACATAGAATGTTTGGTTACAATGCTCAGATAGGTAGATCATTTTGTTTTTCCTCAAGTAATAAGGATACATAGTTTAGTGTCATATAATGTAGACATTTTGTATATAGATTTGTAAAATTGTCCTAAAAAATAGAATGGATGTATTTTTTTCTTGGTGGATAATTATAATATACTTTTGTTTCATATATAATGTAATATATTATTTAATAGAAACTGGGATTTATTTTTATGATTATCCTAACATAGAACTATAGTGACTACACTAGAAACAACATCTGGGACATTTTCCAAAAGATAAAAATAAGTCATGGAATTATTATGGTTACAATAAATACACAATAGATAGTAGTGGATGATATGGAATGTGTGGGAGAAATCTTGGTGTATAAGGTTTATCTAGAGAAAGTCAAAGGTGGATTTAGTGAATACAATAAATAATATAATTTATCTCACTAAGAGAAATCCAACAACTAATTATTAGGTGAACATCAAGAGGAGTTATGTTAATGAAGGAAAATGGATATTCATCATATCCACTCATATATTATATCATTTATACATTTAAATTTATGTACCAAAGGTATTTTTTAGAAAACATAAAAAAATTATAGTTGGATATTGGGAAAAAATGTTTTTCTGTTATTGTATGATGAAAGGAAAAAATGACTACTTGTATAGATTTTCTCATTGAATAAAAAAAATTTAGAATAATATAACATGTATAAAGAATATATTGAATAAATATAAAAAATATACTTCTATTTATATATGTTGAAAGAACTATAAAGACATATAATCTATATATTTAATATGCGGTTATTAAATGATAAAGAATTACAATAGAAAATATAGGAGAAAATAATATTCATTGTCTAAGAGTGGGTTAATATCATGTAGGTGAACAAGAAGTATGTCCTCCAGATGTTCTCTTATATGAAAGTAAATCAATGATAGGAAGAATCATGATGAGTTGGTTATAGTGACCTAATAAATTTATGAGACTAACTAAAATCAAGTGTATAGTTCAAATGTTTGTAGATGAAATGAATTCTATAAATTTAATAGATATAGGAGAACCCAAATTCTTGGAGGATATGACAACACATAGTGTCTTCATACGGAGAGAGAGAAAATAATGAATAATGAAATGGTATCATTAATGTTCAACAGATCCTGGATGATGAATGAGATTTGAAAGGGTATATAGACACTTATAATTTGGTGTCATAGCATATAATGGAAGGGTATAATAGAAAAATGGTAGAAATCAATATTAACAATGAATTGTTTTGTAATGATAGTTAATGTCAATTTATTATAAATATTTCCATCAAATGTAATACAATCTAGCATCTATATAATTATATTTATGGCTGAATTAGAAAATTTATATATTTAATAGATAGATGTCAAGAAATAGTTCCTTAATTTATTTTGGAGGAAAATATTTACAGTAATAGTAATATAGTCTACTATCGATTTAGTTGATTTATTTTTGATTTTTTTGAATTAGTCCATTTTTATGGAACAACAAAAAGTAATAAATTTATATTTAAAACTATCTTTTTTTAATTAATATATAAATTAAAATTAAATTTTCATTTATCTTTATATAAAATATGTTCTATTATACATCTATTAATAAAATTTAGGAGATTGAAATAAATATTATATGAAACCTAGATATGAAATTATTATGAACTATTTAATATTTACTCTTTCAAGACATGAATTCTCATCAACTTTGTGGGATTAAATTTTATATAAAAATTTCAACATATCAGTTTTTAATTTATAAAAATTAATTCTATATATTTAATAATAATAAGATATATTATATAATTTGTTTGGATGAATTTATTAATAACATGAATTTTGAATTTAATAAATATTAATTACTAGAGTTAAGGTAAAAATCGGTTTACAATGGGGTTAAAATAAATTTTTAACGGTATAAATGACCTATAATGTTTTCTATAAAACATTAATGGCCATATTTAATCCTTAAAATCTATAATTTTATATAATTTACAGCTCTTCACCCTTGTGACATATGAAAAATGTGAAGCACTAAATTCATTTTAAAATATTAAGTATGTCCTCTCCATCAAATATAAAGACCTCCCACTCTCTTCTCTCTATCACTCCATCAAAACTCTTTTGATTGTAAGATCCCAACCTAAATAACTTCCAAAATTATCTCCCACCATCCAATAATCTTTATTTTTACAAAAATTAAACCAAGGAAGTATTTTAGTGAATTCCTATAGTGGATACTAGTAGAAAGCGTAACGTTCATCAATGATGATTTTTGTTTTACTTCATCTGATACCTACATAAATTCAAATTTTTACATGATGATATAATAACCTAATTATATTCAATGTATAGATACATTAATATTTTATTGGAATAAAATTTAAACATCTCCATATCAAATAAATTGTTAGCAAAATCACCATTCATGTGTATGGTGGTGTACCACCTCCCAAAAAGATGTTTTTTTTTACATTACCACATCTCACAGTTAGAAATAATTATTGATATATTTTTTTGTATATGTTATTTTTTATATTATTATGTTTATGTAATTTTTTATATCAAAAATAATGTCAAACTTTCCCTTTTCTAGGATGACATTAATGTCAATCATGTGTATGGCGGATAATCATATCACGAAGCGATGTGATTAATTCATGAATTACATGTAATAAATTACAATTTAGATTAATGAAAATTTGTTATATATATGACATGAAATTTATTATAAAAAATGAATATATCATATACCATTATTTTATTCAATGTAAAATGAAATGTGAAATAGTGTTCATGCATACGTATGACCAATCGTCTCCCGGGATGGTGTATTTCATTTTCAATGACATAATTTTATGGATTTTTATAAGTACATATATAATTAATATATATTATAATTAAATAATTGTTATAATTATGGAAAATATTTATCCATGATCAATTTATGTGGAAAGATAATATTACAAATCAAATCATATAAAAAATGATGTTACTATTTGAAATGTGACATTAACCTAGAATTGCTCATTATAGGGTAATAAAAGGTAATAATCAAATAAAAATTTATATAAATTATATAAATTATTTTTTTCTAAAATATATATAACAATATTATAGTCATTATACAAATGGTTTTTACATGTACGAAAAAATTCAATACGTAAGGTATGAGATTTTTTTCTAAGTTTTATTTTCTCTCAGACACAATCCATATTCACCACATATTTCTTTTATGTGGTGTAAATAATAAAAATAAATATATCACATGATGGTTCTAGATAAATTGTTATTTACATATAAAATTTATGATATCTTATTTCTGTGGTTTAAAATTTAAAATTTACATAATTGGAAAGTGATTGTTGCGTCAATTTTTGTTCATTAAGTTATATATTACGGTATAAACCAATATAATTTCAAAAGGATTATAAAAATCACTTATTACATGTAATATCATGAATTTATTTATAATAATAATATTTTATGAACCATTTCACAATATTTATTCTTGTGAATTTTGATTCAATATTACAAAAGTAGTAATAACTTTATGTTACAATGTCATTGTTTTTATGTATTATTAATTATTATTCATTTAATTATTAAATGTTATATTCTATCACCCACAAACCACATGAATCTTCTTATCCTCTAGATATTCATTCTATTTTCATTTCATGTCTCTATTTTCCGAATCTTTTGTTCTTAAAAAAATTGATGATGGTTTTAATAAAATCCACCTAAATTTTTCTATTCATTCAGATTATGTTTTATTCCAAAACAACGTTTTCTAATTTTTTTTTAAATTGTATTATTATTCTAAAATTATTTTATTTAATAAATTAGTATAAATGTTTTAAATTTTTTTTAAAAATGTTTTTAATTGAATCCTCATGTATTTTTCAAAATAAAAACCATGTGGCCTTTACATAAAATGTGGAAATAATATCCATTCTAATGAGTACTCCTTGAACATAAATATCTAATGTAATGAATAATTATTACCTCGAAGATTAATTTATAATATTTTAAGGTTAATTGAAATTATTATTTTTAAATGTTTTTGTCTATATTTTTTTCATTTAATAAAGAATATTATCCTGAGGAAGATTTTTAAATTATTTTTTATTGATTCATGTACATTTTAGAAATGGAAATTTCAAAAAAATGATTGCTAAAAAGATTTATATTTTAAAAATGGATTTTCAATGAATGGTTATTTTCCTTAAAAACTGATTCATGTGATATATAAAAATCCATCTCTATTAAAAATAAATATTTTGTATAATTTTTTCTTTACTAAGGATATGAATAATGTATACCATTATTATTAATTCTAAAAATGGATTATAATTCTGATGAAAACATGTTTTTGAATCCCTTTTCTCCTCCATAATTTAAACCATATAATAAATCTTAATAAAAAATATTATTTTCACAATCTATTCTCTGATTATATGTTTAAATGATTATGAAACATTCCAATTTTCCAAAAAATTATATATAATCAAATGTCTATGAATCCATTTTAATTTCATGGGTTATGATCTGATGTATTTGTAAATATCATATTATAGATATTTGTTTTATTTTCATTATATGAAAATGGTTATTTTATAATCATGGATGCTGGATACATTATTACTAATGGTGGGTGAGAGCTATATCTCACTATAAATAATTTTGTAATGATTTGAATCTCACGAGATAAATATTACTAGATGGAGACATGAGCATGGTTTAGTAAGAAACATCATTTTCTCTAATGGTTTGGGTAGTAAAATCATTCCACTATGTAGAAAATTATCCCACTAGGGAAGTTGGTGAGTCTCACTTAGAGGTTTAGTCACCCATATAGTACACATATATGTTTTTTCAATGAGCTATGACTACAATGAAAATTATTTTCATTTCTTATGTATGTATCAAAATTAAATATTGTATGCCAATTATATACACTCAAGGATCATGATATTTTATTATCTTATGATTCATATCCTTTTAACTCCTAATATTTATAGCATGAGATAGGTTTAGGATATTTGATTTCTTGGGTATGGTTTTTAATTGTTATTATCATGTTCTCATACCCTTCATTTCATGTTATTTTTATGTATCTCATTTTTTACACTTATTATGTATTAATTCGATCCATTTCATATATATAAATTACCCAGCTTATAAATAATGGTTTTTAATTAAAGTATTATATGGGAATATCATTATGGAATACATTTAATATCATTCATGATTTATAAATATTGTGTTCCACATATTTAGTGGGAGTAAACTATTATGGTCCTTTTATGTGTGTTTCTATGAAATAATGAATATTCTTCTAAAACTATTTAATATAAATGTATGAAAATCCTTAGCTACTTTATTTGGTATCCAACTAAAGATTTTGTTAAACATTGGAAACTAGGATATGAAAACAATAGATGGATATATAGGGATATTTATAATGATATTTCTAGGGATTTTTCTAAGGAGACTCCTAAAGATGAATCATAATATATAAAATTGTACTGCAATATTGGAAAAGGAATGGTAAAGTGATTTCTAAAAATTTACTTCCTTATATAGATGGTACAAAAAGATGTGGCTTTATAAAAGAGGTACCTATGGGTAATTAGTCTTAAGGGATGTATTTATCTAAAATATATCATCATAAGGTGCATGAAAATGGGACAAGTTTCACCCCTGGTTTGACACATCGATGGTATATGGTTTGTAAATTTACATACTCTATATAATCCATAATGAATGATAAAAATAGAGAGAAATAAGAATAACCATTCAAAAAAATATAATTTCATATATTAAAAATATAGTGTCATGATTTATACATCATATATGTTATTTCTTTAATTATTATATTCAAATCTTTTCTGTTTCGTTTTTATTAGACAATGAGTTTTTTAGTCAATGGATTGACCTAGATGGAATTCTCTTAAAGTTGGTTTTAATGAATAATTTGCTAATCGACAAATGAAATAGGTGGATGAATGGTGTAAATTATGTTGTGATTATTAATAATATATTTTTATATAACATGATATTAAACATGTACCTTTACAATATTAGACACAACAAAGAGAAGGAATAATTTCATTGAGATTTCTGGTGGTGGAAACAATTTAAAAAAGTAGATTTAATTTACTATGTGTTGGTAATGTGGGAATAAACACCAAATTGTGTGTCTTATAGGAACTGTAATATAGTTTGAATATGGATAATAAACACACAATGAATGTAACTTCCAAGGGAAAATGAAAATGATGGATAATATAATGGATGAGAATAATTTTCTATCCAAAATATGATCGATTATATAATTTTCTAAAAGACTAAAATATTGAAATTATGAAAATTATAAGTATTAATGTGGTTGATCATGTAGAAAATTATATAGTTTTATGATTAATGGTTATTTTACTAATCATTTAGAGTCTAAAAATGATATATGAAAGGAAACAGGTATTAAGGAATTATATAATTACATATTGTTAATGGTATGAAAAGCTACTGTAGTGTCTGAAGTATATATGTATTTGAATTTTTTGATTATGATATTTTAATCCTAAAATATTTATGTATTTTTTTAAAAAGATTAATAATTAGGGATTGGAATGAATATGTTCAATTATATTGATGGGTTGGAAGATCAAATCAATGAAAATGTGATATTTTTATTAAGGGAAAGAAACAATAAAAATGATACTAATGTTGAAAGAGTGATGTTATGTTTTAATAATGACATGATTGATATAGATAAAGTAAATGAGATAGTACTGATAACCTCATAACTAATAATGAATTTGTTGAAAAGGGAGTTTATTTTTATCATTGATGGGGTCAACATCATAAGTGTATTTATGGAATATATTCAATAAAATATGCTTTTTATTGAATCAAAGTCAAAGAGTTCATGTATTCATTATGTTTCTAGGATAATTATAGTTTCATTAGAATGAAAGATAATAGTATTCAAATTTTTGGTATGTTAAAATTACTAACAATTTTATGATTATTGGGGAATTAATGATAAGATCATTTTAAAGATATATTGACCTTCATTATAATTCATTATATTTTAATATTGTTGATAAATCGTATCTTTAAAATTGATTTATTTGTTTGAATATTGAATTTATATTTGGATATTTAATTTATTATTTTACCATATTATGATTTATCCATATTTGATAATCACTAGTAATAGTATTGTTGTGATCAAAATTAAAGAATGATGTAATGAATTATCATTATATATATGTAAATTATGATCCATTAGTGTTACAAGAATGAAAATAATAACACATTAAATACATTTTGTATAAGATGATGTTTCAATTGATAAATACATAAACAAAGGGAGAGACTGTGATAAATAAAATGAATTAAATCAAGTAAGTTTATCTTATCCCAAAAATTATTGCTAAATAATAAAATTAAAAATGAAATAAAAAAAATTTATTTTATCACAATTTATTATAATATTTATTACCTTTCTCAAACCTAATTGTTTTATGGATTCATATCCATGAACCTTCTATATATAATCCTCTTTTATTTGTTTAGTGACATTTATCTTTACCTATAATTATTTATTCTTTTATTCCATGTCCATATATTAAAAACCACCATATTGTCTTTTATTTGAAAACATATTTATGATTGCATTTGTGTGAAATTATTGTATCCAAAATTCCCATTTTAATTAAGGATTAATTATTAATTTTTATGTTTTTTGTTTTTATAATAGAATATTCAAATGTTAAACTATTGTTGAAAATATGAATTTTTAGGGAGAAATACATTTTAAGGTCGGTAAAACGTAACAGCAGAAAAGTTTTTATAAATTTTCAAATAAAAGTGAACTTATCTATTTTTATGAAATGAAACACTTATTTTATGTCTCATTAAATGTAAAATATTTTTTATATTTCGTTAGATACAAAGTTGAGTTTAATAGAAACAAGAAATATTATTAAAATATTATTATATGATAGTTGTACCCATAAATGGAAATAATGGTTATGTGTAGGATTAAATAAGATATGAAATTATATGGATATAAATTATATATATCATTAATTGTTTGGTTATAAATAAGAAATAATATAATGTAATAACCTTTTAAAATTAATGGAAATCTTGTTCAGAAAATCTATTTTTATGAGCACAAAAAGTCCCTCAAAATAAAAAACAAAAAAAATTTGTGATTACATAAAAAGAAATTTATAATTTTTTTTCAATAAAATAATTCATAATCATCTTATATGTTTTTTAGACGACATATAAAAATAAATCAAATTTTATAGTTCAAACATAGATTTATAAAAGAATAGTTTTGTTGGATTTTTTGAAGATATATTAATATTATTTTATAGAAAATATAAAAACATTATTTGGAAAAACAAATGAAATTTTTAAAAAAAAATTATATAAATTATATTTTAGTGAATTTTATGGATTTTATGGAAATCATTCTTATTTTCTAAATAATAAAATATACTAAATTGTAATTGAAAAATTCATTTGTATTAAATTAATTTAAAAACTCAAGTTATATATTAAAAGGGGTTTAAACTGAAATAATATTGATTATACAACCATTAATTCAATTTTTTTCATTAGATTCTATTTCAAATCTAATATATATATAATCTTTGTAACCTTTTGAACATTTTCTCTTTATAAAAAATCATTCTTATAAAATTAGCAGGATTTCTTTTTTATTAAATGTTTCCACTCCTGAGATTTGAATTTTTTAAAATAGATTTTATATAATTAATAATATTACATTATAATATATAATATCATCAAATTATATTTTGACAAAAATTATTTGTGAATGTTGTAAATAATAATTACTCAGTTTATAATAAAAATGGGTTTACATGGGGTAAACTAAAAATAGAAGTGCAATATTGTCATATAAAAAAGTAAAGAACTATTTTATATCCATTTTTATATTATTCAACCTATATTTTTTTGATAATATGACAATAATAACTAATGTGACATATTAAAAACAAGGGAGCACTCAATTGTTTCAAAAATACAATGTGTGCCTTTACCCCCACTTGTATAAGGTAACCCATCTATTCTCTTAATCATCATATAAAAAACATTTGGTTCAATAAATACCATCCTAAAAACACCAAAATTAACAACCATAATACTATAATAATTTATTTTTAGAAAAATCATTCCAATTAAGGCTTCTATTGATTACCCATAGAGGATGGTGGATGAATAGGTAACGTTCATCAATAAGTGTTTGTTTGTTTTATTCCATTAAACACATGATTAAATTATTATTATGACATAATGATATATTATCCAGAATATATTAAATAATTATATTTGTTTTTTAATTAACTAAAACCATATCCACTTCCAAAAAATGAGTTATGATATCAGCATTCGTGTGTAAGGCAGACTACAACCATGTGAACAGATGTCGTTACTTATTTTTATTACTAACAATAAAGTTTGGACATAAGAATGGATTAGGTGTTTATATATGTTATATGTAATATTATTATTCTTATTTAATTACTATATCACTCATAAATTCATTATTTCCATTTATTTGGAAAATGAAAATGTTTCTCTTATGTATGGTGAACTACTGCTTTGCACAGTGATGCAATCCATTCAGGCTTTACATTGAAGGAATTAACGATGGGATTAATGAAATGGTATGATATATATTAAATTACCAATATTATATAAGAAAACAATTTCATCCATATTTATTTATTTAAGGCCAACATGATAATGGAATCATCATTTATGCATACGTGTGACTAAATGTCTCCATGAAAAAGTTATTTTATTTCATATCGCTAAATTTTATATATTTCTATAAACTCATAAATATTTAATATATATGATATATATTTAATTTTTATCATTAAAAATATTATGTATCCTATATCATTGTAATATTACAAAAAATATAACAAATTAAAAAATATATATTTAAAATAGTGTTTTTATTACCCATAATAAACCATAACAGGGAATTCCTAACAAACTGGTACTGAATGGTAAAAAAACATAAAATTAAAATATATTGTTTATATAATCTATGTTTAATAAAAATAATAATTTATTATATATGGTTTTTAACATGTATAATGGATCTCAAAACGTAAGGTATGATTATTATTCATCACTTTTATTTTCCCTGAGATACATCATCTATTCAACAAATGTTTATTTTATGTAATGTATATTCATCACAAGAATGTATATTATTATTATACATAATATTAATGTTATTTACATATCTATTTGTTTATATCTCATTTATGGTGTATATGTATCATAATATTAAAATTTAGTAATTGATTTTTGTATCAATTCTCTTTCACAGTCTGCACCTCTATTCATTTGTCCGGTGTCTGTACAGTTCCATTGACATGTAATACCATGAATTTATATATCCTTGTGAGATTTTATGATCCATTTCACGTTATGCCTTTATGGGTTTTATGATTCATCATTACTAAATGGATATGTTTTTGTTACAATATAATCATTTATCAAGATTTTTTATGATTACGCTTCTAATGATAAAATCATATCATCCATATGTCAAGAAACCCATAAAATTAATTCTCATATGGTTATTATTGATATTTTATTTTAATTGAAAAAATTATACACTATTTTCATATTAATATAATTACTAAAATGTTTTTATGAAATCCAACTTTATTTCTATATTTATTGGGAAATAAATGTACATTAAAATCTATTTTTTTCTACAAAAAATTGGAAAACAGTTTTACTTTTATCAAATGGGTTTTGAATAAAATGTTTACACTTATATTATTATTTTCATAAATAGTTTTAAAATAATAATACAGTAATATTATAAAGAATTTTTATGTAGGATTTTCTGGAAATGTAACTGGAATTTTCAATTAAACATGTATGTAATTTATATAATTATCAGACATCATGGCCAATCAATACTATGAAAATTATTTTATAAGTAATAAAATATATTTTAAATGAAGAATATTTTTAAATTTTTTGATTTTGAAATTGTTATTTTCAAATCGAAATAGATAATTTTCATCACGAAAGTAATTAATAGTAATTTTAATGCATCTCTTACATGTTTTCAATGTTATTTCAAGAGAAAGAAATTTTATAATTTTTTATGTTTTAAAATGTTATTTTCATGTAATTGTTATTTTATATCTAATATTATCCATGTGATCATTCAAAATACTTCTCAATATAATATTACATCCTCTGATATAAATTATGATTTTTTGGGATATGAAATAAGGATATAATTTAATTATTTCTTAAAAAATTCATTATGAAAATATATTTATGAAACTCATTTCTATTCCATCGGTTATAGAATGATATTAAACTTATGAAAACGTATTCTTTTAATATGTAATGCTATGATGAAATGATTATGGAAAAATACTTTTTTTCTATTGAATATGATTTGATGAAATTTTTAGGTAACCCTTTTCATTTCATGGGTGATGATTTGATGAATTATTAATGATCTTGTAGACACATATGTATTATCTTATTTATGTGATAGTGTATTCATTATAACCTAATAAAGTGTATATGTTATAATAAAAAATTGGTAGGTCATATATCTATCTATAATGAATTGGGTAATGATTTATATTTAATGAGATATTGAGGAATAGAATGTGATGTGAACTCGATTCTATAAAGTAATTTTTCTAATATAATAGTTTGTGATGTTATAACATACCACTATCCAGAAAGGGTTAACAAATTGAGATGGTGGTGTGTCACAAAAAAATGTGTATAATCCCATGTATTGTCTTTATTCATTTTGGAAATATTCAATGAATACTAAGATAATTATTTCATATTCATAAGTTAATGTGAAAATTCCATATCTTATTCCAATGTTATGCTATCGTAGATCTTATTACATTATAATCATATGAATCATGTCATATGAAATCCTCATAATCAACCAATCACTCAAGATTATGTCCTTGTATATTTATAGTATGGGTATCAAATGATATTATCATGTCATGATAACCTTATGTCCATGTTTTGATTATGTATCTAGATTAACAACCCTTATTGAGAATATGATCTAACCATTTCTTAGGTTTCCTTTTCTCAAGTTATGAATGAAATTTTTTTATGTAGTAGTACTAAATAGTAATATCATTATGTAAGAAATTGAATTTCAATAAATAATAAAGGTGTTTATGTGTATTGTTTAAAAAATAACTAAACTGTTACTTTCTTTAGCTATATGTATTATAATCTAATTTATATTCATCCAAAATGTTGTATCATTCGTATATTAAAGTAAAAGGTCCCTATAAAACAACATAAATGAAATAGTGGGACCTTTACATGAATGATTTCTTTGTATTAGATGTGGCACCCCATAAATTAATTCACCACGTAATAGAACTATTCATCACCTAGAGGCATGAAAATCCGGTGATAGTCCTTAGAGGTAGCAAGAGACCACAATGTTTCTGGGAAGTTTATCATTAATTTGAGAATCATTAATTTTTTATTGTGTTTCATTATTAAATTTCCATGATATCTTACTCTCTTATTTGTTTTTTATCAATTCTATTATTTTTTTAATCCAAATATTGGTGATAGATTTTGGGTCATTTTTAATTTTTGTAGAATGTATCTCGTTTTTATTTTTGTTCTTATAGGGACATTAATTTATAAAAGGGTTTTGATATTTCATTCCCAATAATTAAGGAGATACTAGGTTTCTATAAATTATCATGAAAAAGCTAGGTATGTTTTAGGATTTCATTGTACAACCACTTAAAATGAATGATATTAATTCATATAATGTTTTTAATGGAACTCTATCAAAAACACATTCTTTGTTTGTATTTATACACTCATTGAAAATAATGTTTTATCTGAAAACCTATGAAGGATACCTTAGTGAATAATACATATAGATCCCTTATTATTTTTTTTGTTAAACATTAGTATAAATGTTTTCATTTATTTACTTTTATTTACACATGTCTAAAATATTTATATTATTTATTCTCCTTATAATTCATGTAATTTAACATAATCCTTGTTTATTTTAAATTTTATTTTTTTAATTCCTTTAATTTTATTTTCAAATTCTAAACACTTTTTAAATTTAAATACATCACCTCCCTCTCTTGTTATTCATTATGTTAATTATAATAGATATAGGATATAAAAATTTAAGAAACAATAACTAATTAATGAAATTATCATTTAAATATGTATTCAACCTTTTATACTAAATTTTTTCATGTGGGTTATTCTATGAGATGAACGTTATTTTCTTGGTATGGAATAAAACATTTAGAAACCCATATGATCAAATTCCATACGATAACACGATATTTGATCTATAGAATATCAACAAATGTCAATACCAAAAACAATGAAAAAGATTATAAATTGATTATTAGTGATATTATTTTATTTGTTCTTGATGTAAAGGAAATAAATTCCTTATAATATAGATTGAATGAAAATTAATTATTAGTGTTTATATGATTAAAAACCCAGTTGAATTTCGGAAATTGATGAAGGATACCAATGATGGTACAATAATATAGAGTATACTTGATTTGATTTGTAATATCAATATTTTTATATTCTGATTATATAACATAATTATTCTATAATTATTTTTTAAATATATTTGATTTTTTTAATTGATTTATGTACATAGGGGATGAACATATAATAGATATTATCTTGAATAAAATACAATAAAAATTTACAAGACTAATTCAAAAAAATTCTTGAAAATAAAAAAATAAATTGATATAAAAAATGATGGATGAATAACTAATAGGGACATTATTGTCCTATGAGGTTATAATGAAAATAAATATAGAAAATAAAACCAATGAGGCTACTGAAAATTACTATATTTCACTAAAATATCCCAACAATGAATTATTTGGAAGGTATTGTTAAATTAAACATATTTACATGAAGTAGATTTTTATTAAAAGGGGATATATTATAATATTGACTTGATGGATTAGTAACAATGCAAACTAGAGGTAATATACATTTAGAGTAAAAAAAGGATAAATAAAATGAATATTTTTTATAATTATTAAATAAGTCAGTGAAGATAAGAAGGAATTAATGTTATTAGAGAAGAGTGATGTTAAAGAATCCCTCCTTCCAATAGACAGATGTGATAGAATTGCTGGTTTACATATGGCCAATATTTAGGTATATATGGTGAAAATATTTTTTATATCTTATTTATCATTACAAACCAAAAATTATAATCATTTAAGATATTTTATACATGTACTATAAGAATTATTTTTTAACTTACCTAAAATATATAAGATCATACATAGATGTATAATTTATATATTAATATATATTATTCTATTTTAATAAAAATAGTAATTTTTTAGACCGATAGAAAAATAAAAAATATGTTTTTAAAAAAATATGACCATAAAAAAATTATTATAATTATAGATGATAAAAATTAAATATTTAAAAAATTAATTGGATAATGTCATTGGAAATTGGATTTTCTATATAAAAACCCCCACATTGAAATTCATTAAAATATCAGAAAACATCTCAAAAGGGTAATTTAATATTTTCCTTTTGTAGGGAAATTTTGAAAACGAATTTTGGATCCCGATGTATTTAGAATATAAATATTTTTCTAGTTTTTTCATATAATTCTTATAACTCATGACATATATCAACATTGTAATAAGGTTTCTCCAAATAAGTTTTTTTAATTATTTATCTGAAATTCGGCTTTTATTTTATGAATTAGATTGAAAATATATATTTTTTGAATGACAAAAAATAATCCTTCATTTAATGATTAGTATATAAAAAAATTGAAACAAAATTTTTCATCTAATATCCATCATTGATAACATTCAATTTCAAAAATTCCATTTGTAAATCCTTTAATATCAAAAATTATATTATATAAATAATTAATCAAATGAAATTATCGTGGTGTTATAAGTTATACGGATGGATGGTACTCAAGGAATACTTGTGGGGGATACCCCATATTTGACTAGTTAAAAAAATTTAATGGTGGGTATATTGATATTGGGTACAAATCAAGGAGTAATATTTTAGGTATTGAAACAAATAGTTTCTCAAAGAACCCAAATAATAATGGAGATTTATATGTTAACGTTTTGGATCATAACTTATGTATCATTAGTACATAATTTAATAGTGGTGCTAACGTTTTATTTGAGATTGATGTTTGAAATGTTTTTGATTAACAAGGGAATATTTTTAGTTTCTCCTAATAGATTTAAAAATTATATTGTTATTAAGTTAAAATATATTTCACATCATGGATATAGATTAGCTTCCATGGATATTATAATAGTAAATCACTAGTAAAACATAAGATATGACATGTTTATGAGACTTATAGATATTTCATTTAAAAATTAAACTCTATTTAAATTATAAAATTTTGGTAAAAAAATTAATACTTTAAATATAAAAAAGATGCGTCTACATTTAAATACCTAGAACATATGCATCTATATATTTTATGACTGAACAAAATTAATGTAATACATGTTATATCATACAAAGTTGTAATTTTTAGTCATTATCAATGATTTACATAGGATTACTTCATAGAAAATAATGGGAATAGTTTAAATTATTCTCTAAATATAATGTAAATGATTAAAATAAGGTTATAAAATCATTTCCCTAAATAGTTATCATGTGGAAGTGTATGAATATATGATTTTTTTGAATTACATCATTATTATTTTCCATTATATTCCTGTGGTGCCCAAAATAAAATAATTGTTTTTTGAAATAATAAATCTAAAATTATAAGAAATTTCTTAAACTCTATGTAATGAATTTTGGATTGCCCAATATGTTTTTTCAATTATATCAATACCACAATTTATACTATTTAATGATTATCTTAATAGATCAAATCATAAAAAAAATTCAATAATTGGATAAATAAATTATATATTATTGGTTATTTTAATGTGTGTATTTGTAAATGCATTAATCTTATTTGAAAAGATAATCTCGGTAATTTTTTCCAAGTATTGGATTAATGTTTCCTTAATAGGTATTAAATATCATCTAAAACGTAATAGGACTTCTATAAAATTACTAAAACCAATGATGTGTCAATTTAAATCTAATTTAATGAGATTATTCCAAAAATATATATCCTTAAATTTAAAATGTTAGGGTATACCATTATAATTTGACCTTAAATAATCCTAAATCAAAAAAATAAATTGACACTGAATACTATCATTTCCCTTATGCCATGTTATGGGTTAAATATAATGACCATAATATTTTAAATTTTATCTGTGATTTTCAAATTTAGTTTTTTTAATAGGAGGTAATTTTTAAAATAATTATCTCATTTTTATATTCATTCACACATAAGGCCTCATAACCCCCTTTGTTCAATTAATGATGAAAATTGGTATCTTTATATGAAACTAAGATTAATTTAATTTAATAATAATAATTTTTAGACTCTATTTTAAATTCCTATGTATGATATGGTTATTTGAAAAAATTAGGTCTTTAGAAAAATATTTGATGATGAAATAAATAAATCGCGTAAAAAAGAAATATTTTAGAAAATAGTTCTAATGACGTAGAGGAAAATGAATAATGTGATACTATTTCCTTAGTCTCTAAGCTATGATTCATAAAAAATACGTAGTATCAATATTTATTTAATTCATAACTTTTTTAAAATTGATTTCAAATTTATATATTTTGATGGTTTTATTTTAGAAGTGATTTAGGTTGAACAACAACCATGTTTTTAGGATTACAAATTTACTAATCATGTTCTTATTTTTATTGTTGTTATTTATGTGTCGACAAAATTCCAATGGTCTATGTATGTATTCTTGAATATATTTCACGATCAAAATCGAATTAAAATAGGCAAACTAGAATCCACCATGTTTTTAAAATCACACATTGAATAATAATTTATTTTTCATATTTATGTTGATATTGTTTTTAGATAAAGAATTTATTTATAATATTTTTTATTTAATTATTAAGGAATTAGAATTGTGACCTATGGGAAATTTTAATTTTATATTTTCAATAAAATTTTAAAAAATTGTGTTGAACATTTTTTTATTAATTTATATATATCAAAGGGATTTATATGTTGTCTAGAATGGATCAATTTACAGGTTTTATTACACAAATTATTACTTATAATAAGATTAAATTCATTGAATCTAATATTATAGTTGATATTAATATGCATAGTGGTATTATTGGAAGTCTTATCAATCTTATGAAAATATGGATGGACATCAACTTTTGTATATTCTATTGTTCATGTATTAATGAAAATACATTGAAATCCCATTTAAATGATCTGGAAAAAATTTATGTTTTTGATTGAAAACAAAGAACACAATACTTTTTAACAAGAAGATATAGATTTCAAACATTCAATTTATTCATATATGGATTTATATAGGATTAATTATGTCTGGAAGAGTTCAAATGGTATTTTTAACTTACATGTAAAATATGTTTCCTTAATGGGTGGTTTATTTAAATTTGGTAAATAAAATTATGGAAAACATGTGTAATATTTTTTTTGATATGTTGTTCTTCCCATAATATTAAGATTTAACATACTCTCACAGATTATAGTTTCAATTATTGTCATGTAAAAAATAATGGATAAAATATTTGTTTTTTTTTCTATATTTAAATTTAAAATCAACACATATTATTAAATCTCATTAACCAAAAAAACCTTTTCCTTATAGAATAAAAACAATGAGGTGATATTTTCCATGATATTAAATTCACCAATAATCAATTTGATAATATTTTAACTAAACCACATGAAATAGTGTGTAAATATTCTATTAATTGGTATTATGGAGTGAAATTATTATTATTCAACTAATTCCCATAGGATTAAGGTTTTTCTAATTGAATATTATTATTGACCAATATTGTGTTATTTTTTTTAAATAAATTATTTATTTATTTCTTCGATTCAATCTCTTAGGTAATTTTTTGTTTTCTATTTTAAATTACTAAATTTTACTCTTATATAACCTATTTTATGTTTTCCCAATTTTATGTTCAAAATTATTAATAATTTAAGGGTTATTATATAATCATAGAAATGATATTGTTCATTATAGAGAATCATTTTGAAATTATTTTTGATACATTTTAATGTTATACATCCCAATACATTTTACGGAAATTATTTTGTGGTGTTTTATATTTTTAGAATATTATTTTCAAATCATGAAATCGTTATTTTTTATTTTTTTCATAAAAATTAATAGTTATGTAAATAATATATTTCTAATTAATTAACAGTTCTATCTCTCAAAAGGGAATTGTTGATGGTTGACTATAAAAATAATTATTTTGATTCTCATTTATTATTTTATGAATACATTTTATTTTATTTCCATTATCCAATCCTATAATCATGTGGATAATTTAAATGGGGTATAACGATTTGATCATGTTAAAATTATTTTTTATATATGAAAATATTTTATTCAATTTTAAATAAAATCAATATAAGAAATTTTGTTGTTGAATTTTTTTAATCTATTTGATAAAAACTAGGGAGGGGTAGGATTCAGGGAATTGGAATAAAATTTTAGGTATTAATTATTTTTTGAATGTAAAATGGATTCTTTTCAAATAAAATCATTTAAAAATACAATTCAATTCATTTTTAAATTAAAAAATCCACACAAGACAATAGTATTTTTTAATTAGTTTCATAAGAATAAATTTAGATTATTTTGGTAATATTAATTTCAAAATAATTATGATTATAATAATTTTTTTATATAATTTTTTTATCATCAAATTGCGGAAAATTCTAACAATTTCACTCAATTTGGTATTTTTGATTGATTGTACGAAAAGTTTTTTTATTAATAGTATATTGTAATTAATTTTTGCTATTAAATTTTTGAAAAATTCTCATAACTATTATAGCCCAATTAGAGGCCTCATGTGATGAAAGGATATTGTTTTCAAATAATTCTACTAGTAGGTTGTAGTTTCCAACTAGTAGGAACCCTATGATATCCCATGGTACCCAGAATTAATAGAAATTATAGCCATAGAATTTGGGCCACACATTCCATAAAATTATTTATAATATATCCATTTGACTATTAGATGCTTGAGATTTATCAGATACCCATTTGAGGCGATCAATAGTCTCCAGGGGCTATTACAGTTCGATAGTTAAAGACAAAATCATTATTCATGTAATTGTTCTTTATTTCTAATTTAGGTGATCTCTTACTCTCTTTTCCCTATTTCACACATTCATTTCATACTATAATTATATTGAGGTGGAGTGAATATGATTCACATTTCATGAATATAGAAATTGAATTTTTTTTGTAATTACCTATCCCTTAATGAATCATTTGATTTAGGTCATTCATAATCAAAATCCACAGGGGTTCGGATCTAATCCACAACAATTAAAAATATATTTGTTCATTGGTTTTTTATTTTATTGCTACAGAAAATAAACTGGAATTTTGCAATGATCGATTTATTTATACAATGACCAACAATAAATGTCTGGGTTTTACGTTAAAACCATTAATACTTATTTTTTATTCCAAAAATTCTCTAGGTTACATGGGGAAAGTTAATGTGTGGGGTACTTATTGAATTTGGTTTGAGATACATTGTCAATCGTGTGTTGTATTTTTTTAATTCCACTTATCTAAATAAAATGTTTTATTTTTTATTCTTATAATTCATAAAAACCAATTAAAATACAATTTTTTCATCAATAGTTTAAAATCAATAAATTTTGTTGAATTATAAAATGCTTATAAATTGTAATACGCAAATTTCTGATTTATAGCATTTAACAAACCAATATTGGATACTACTATTTTTGAAAACATCAACAAATATAAGTAAAAAACAACATCTAATCGAAAATTGTACTTGTTTAAGGAAAAAAACCCTATTCTTATTATTATTTTTCGTTATTATATATAATTATTTCAACTCGATTTGATATAGAATTTTCAATGGGAGTTGTAAGAAGAAAAAAGTTTCACACCATAAGTAAAAATTAGAAATCTATAAATTAAATACTTTTTTATTTGAATGAAATAGAAGATATGTATATTTTTTCTGGGGAGGAATATATATTACAGGGTTTTATGTTGTTGAAATTATAGCAAGCAATGATATGTAGAACAAAAAATAAGGTTACTTAGTTATGGAGGGAAAATAGTTTTTTGGATGTACCAACTAATTATAATCATCCCAGGATGTACAATGGAAGCAATTAGTTCCAAAGTAATGTATTTATAGAATAAAATCATATTTTTGATGAAATATAAAATATATATCAAGAGATTTCATGATTTATGGATTCATTTACAAAAATATTATTCCCCATTCATGAACAAGGAGTAAGAACCCTAATTTATTATTACGTCAGAAAATTAAAAGAGGATATAGAGATAAAGATATAGATGATTTTTTGAATTCATAATACTGATGAAATATTATCCAATGACGTTTTTAATGAAATTTCATTATAGAATTTTGAAATCATGGTAAAATGTGGAATGGATGGAAGAATCATGAAATTTTACATCACACAATCTTTTTGGGAGTCACTTGTGTTTCTAGTAAAAAAACTCATGTGAGAGATTTTTGTGAAGTCGTTCCTAATTTAGTTCACCATATATTCATCATTTTGATTTATTTATACATAAGTTCATGCAAAAAATGATGGAATGTGATTATGTGCAGACATCAAACGTATGATTTCTCTAATGAAAATAGTATCATTAATGGTTCTTAATTAGTGATGATTTTATTATGAAGCACTAATAATATGGATGTAAATTTGATTGAATGGTCTCCAGGATTGTATCCATGTAGATTTTTTCATTACACATTGAACATGATTTCAAGGTAGCTAGACTAACTAGTTTGATTGAATAATCATAGTGGATAAGAAAGTTGATGCATAATATTAATTTTTGACTCAAAAAAACTAAAGCATTATTATGAGATTAGTTCTTGAATGATTACATATACATAGTTATCTATATATCTTGTAATTTCAAGTTTATTACACTAGTAGTAATGGAAAATTTTTTAGTGCTTCTTCTACCATGTACACAGGACACGTCATCTGATCCATATTAACCCATATGTTTATTTATTGCACTGTACATTATTGATGTTTTTATAACCATTATTTTATAATGATGTATATTTATTCATTATGAGTTTGATGGTGTGTGGAAATTTTTCATTGGGTTTTTAGTAGTTTTTATTGACTTCCAACATCTAATAAACTCTATTGAGTTGAGAATAATATCTATATTTTTTTGTTACATATATTCTCTTTGGAGTTTCCATCTAGTGGACCGGATTGTGAAATTTTGATGGTTCTATCTAGAGGCATGTTATACATTAAATGATTCCCCAACATATTTCATCATTGAGTTATATAGTTGAAATTTAAAAGGAATAACATAATAATATGTTGTTAAATTGAATTAAATCATAATATATATAATGAAGTAAGAGGAAGCTGATATCACTACTCTACAACCATAGTCAACCAATTCATATGGATCATATTTAACAAATACTGACGTGAAGGTCATAACCACATAATGATTTAAAATTACATTGGGGAATCCTCCTATCCAGAGTACAAAATATTAGTTTCCATGATTAAAAAAATTATATTTCACCACATTATGTCTATAAAAATAATAAACATTATGAAACAATAACACAAGGATTCATGTAATTAATGGTCCATGTAACACCCCAAAATTTTATAGTGTGTTATTTCTTCAAAATAATTCAATAACTTTAATTACACGCAACACCGATTTCAATTACACCATGACTTACCAAACAAGCCATTCAAAAGAGGTTATGAATAGTATTAGATAAATTTTAAAGTTTATGTAATCCTTATAATTTTAGAATCCATATTATGAGTTTCTTAGATATAATGCAAGAACAAATTCATTTTCAGTATTGCACTTTTATCAAATTTTAATAGTGAACCATTTTTAAATACTATATTTTAAACTTTTTGACTAAACGGGGACATCAAAAATTTAAAATGAAACATCCCAAGCTTCCACGGTACGCTTTCCTTTGAATAAAATAGTAGCGTGTGTTGTACGCAACCTTGAGTTTTAACACACGCCACAACCAATCAAACTAGCCATTATGAATAGTAATACCTAAATTTTGAAATTATATATATTTTATATTTTAAAATGGACTTCATTTTTGGATTCGGAATATCGAATTTAGCCTAAGGTGAAATTTTGGTACTTTTCGGATAACTTTCATCTTTTGATGAATAGTGAAAATTACTAAATTTTAATTAAAAACAACTTTTTTAATCAAAATAATTTACAGTGATAAATTGTGAATTTGAGTGGTTTTAAAGTATATTTAGAATATATTTTTACCATTTAATATAATGTTGGTCATTGGACATAATTTTACAATTAAACCGAACATAAACAAGTGTCAATCTTTTGATAGTTATTACCTCTTAAAAACACGCTTTTTGTTTTGACAACGGGAATTAATTTTAAATTAATTTCTGCCACTTCTGTGTTTTGAATTTAGAAAAATGGATTCCATATTTGGAATCAGGATGTACAAATTGTGTGTTTAGGTAACTTTTATTTTTAGACATTTTGAATAATTACTGTGGTAAATATTTTATTTACCATGGTTAAGGGTAAATCCGGTAAATAAGGGTTAAAAAAATAATATTATAATAATACAAAATTACCCTAAAACGTGTCCTAACCTTATTGGTGGACACATACCCGACCATTGGCATCCTTGGGTCGATTTGGGGACCCATTGTAGCCACTTGTATGTGGTAGGGACACATTATATTAATAAAGTTAAAATAAAAATAAAAATGGCATAAGATTACATCTTTTAGAAGAACAATTTTTACATAGGGTTATACATGTTGGATTTTCGATTATAAATATCCATTTGAAAGCTAAAAAGATTTCCTACATAATGATATTTTATTTATAATTTTTAGACATCAAATAATTTAAATTATTAATGACACAATAATAATGCAATGTTTACCTCATTAATAAATAATTTAAATAAATAAGATTATAATGATTAAAATATTATCTAAAACCGGTCCAATTATTATTGGTTGATGTTATTTAGAATATGAGTCATCTTATCTTCGACTTCAACGATTTTTGGACCATTATAAACCGAATATAATTATATTATAAAGTAATACTTTCACTCTTTCCTAAAGAGCCCCTCCTCTCCCTTATAAAAGGAGACCACTTCTACTCATTCCTCACACCTCTCAAGCCACTTGGCTCGTCCAAACCCTGCCCAAATAAGCTCCCCACATCCCTCTCCTCCTCCTTGAAGCTTCCCCTTAGGCAGAAAGCATTTCAAAAAGTCCTTTGGTTCCAACCAAAGTGAGTTACCTAAATTAAAGGTAACGATTTCTCTTAAATTATTTTCATTTATTTTGCTTCTCCAACCCCCAAAATCTTTTTATTTCCTTTATTTTGTAACAACACCAGTATCCACAATATACTAAGATGTTGTTATAAGAAGGATTAAAACTACACATACACACAACTTCATCTAATGGATGATGAACATAATGTTTCTGTGGATGGAAAACTAACGCCTCACGAAACGACGATTGTTCAAATACATCTTACCGCCTCTCATGGTGGCCATTATGATGCCACTGTAATTAAATATGATATTAATGATATATATTTTATATATAAGCTTCTGTAATTACATTTTATTTCATACCATTATTCGTTTCATGTTGTATATACATACGATAATTTCATTTGAGGAAGTGCGGACTACCGCCCCCTTAAAATGATATGACTCGTTCATACCACACACGGAACGTATAAAGGATGGTGTTAATGAACTTAAGTAACATATATAAAATATTATATTATACTGGAATAGTAATATACCTATGTATCATTTGGATTCGATTCTTTTAAAAATAAAAATTAAATGGAAGTAGCGTTCATACGTACGTACGGACTACCGTCTCCACGAACGCGATGAGATTCATTCTCCATCGTATCCATTAAAGTCTTATTCTCATTTTAGGGTTAAAAATAATGTTAATATCATTCTGATTATGAATAAGATATAATATATCCATTACAAACATGTATTACGTAACCAATCATTTAAGAAGAACGAATCGATTATCACCCGAAGCGACGATAATACTAAGATATTATTAATAAAGCAATGTTAAAAGATCATATATGATGTCATATTAATGTATATGATTCTTGTATAATTTAATAACAATTAGTTCACTGTTATACAGGAGGTTAACCTACCCCAACAAAGGAAAAGTACAAGGTAAGGGATTTTCTTATCTCACATTCAATTCCATGAGATTTCCATTATTCGCCACTAAATTATTGAAAGTGGTGTATTGTGTACTGGAATTTGATATATATTATCATGATTATCTTTATATTCATGTTATTTTGTAAATAATTTGGTGGTTATTAACTTTTTTCCATACGACTCAGTTGATTAACGTGGTAAGGGGTTTGCATCTCACTCTTTATTTCCGTGAGATTCATGCCATATTTCCACTATTATCTTTTGTGTGGTGTATGTACTGCCCATAATTTTATTCTTTGTGTAATACACTTTACCTTATGTGTATTTACATTTTCATTGTATGATATCTATTTCATGGGTTGTATGTTTCATAAGTTACCAAATTGATAAGGGTTTACTTCACAATCTCTTTAATATCTGAGGTTGTCTTTACGTAAGTATCTACAGGGACATATTTACTATCCATGTCCATATTTCATAAAAGAGTTTTCAAAGGGATTATTTCTAAGGGAACTTTTAATAAAACATCATTTTAAATGTTTTAAATATTTATTCTTCTAAATCATCCTCTTTTATGTCCACGTTTTCAAAATGGTTTGTAAGGATTTATTTATATGAAAATGAATGTTTTAAAAGTGTTAATTCCATTCAAAAGTTTCAAAGTGGTATGGGACACTTTGATTCAAAAATGTATTTAAATTCCTTACTTTCTAAATTGTGTAACATTAAAATGTTTTCATGAAAAAGGGATATTTCTCTCAATAATTTTTAAAAAAAACATTTTCATCTATGTCAACATCCTTTGATGGATTTTAAGATTATTTGAAGTTGATTTATTATGATACAAAACATCCATATTGTAATGAAGTTTTGTGATATGTTTGACTGTAGATGTGTCATTTATATAGCATTCATGGTTTATGAGTAAAGTATTGACATTTCGTATGCTAGTTCCAATAAGAATTTTTATGTTATATTTCAACCTTTACTTCATATGAATGTGTTGGAAAAGTATGTTCCAGGTTGGGGACTGGTTAAAGTAAGCCCTCCAGGTTGGGGACTGGTAAAAGTAAGCCCTCCAGGTTAGGGACTGGTAAAAGTAAGCCCTCCGGTTTGGTCTCCGGTTATTAGAGGCACTCCGGGTTGGTGTCCAGTTATTAGAGGCACTCCGGGTTGGTGTCCGGTTATTAGAGGCACTCCGGGTTGGGTTCCGGTTACAGTTATCCCCAAGGTCTTGGGACGAGGCCTTGAAAAGAAATTAAAGTTTAGCATTATGCATTCCATCATTATGAAAGTGGTTATTGATTTTTCATGTGATTATTCGATTAGTAGAATATCCATGTGAATAAGTAAATGGCATTATTTCATTTTACTTTTTCCATACTATGTTGAAGTTCAAGTTTAAAAGGCTTTTGTTTTAGTAATGCATTGCCTTAAATGTTTATGCTTATTTTGAATGTTCCGCTATATTGTTATCCTTACTGGGCATTTGAGCTCACCCCTTTTCTATGTTTATTTTCCCCAGGATGTGAAGATGTAAGTTATGAATGACCTGCAGGGATATTATGAGGGGATAATAGTGTGGACTATGGAGATATTATGTTTTTGTAGTAGTTTTTCATTTTATGATGTAATGTAAGACTTATGAATATATCTAGTGTTTCCAAGGCTACTAAACCAATCGGTCTTTCGAGATTTGATCTTTTTTGTGATCATGCCAATGTTATGTAATAATGCACCGACTCTGGGTAACTAGGGTCGGGGCGTTACAGTTGGTATCAGAGGAAGTTTAGTACAAACATTGGAAGCTAGATTTAGATAAACTCTGATTAGAGCACGTAGACCTAAGATGAACTATGAGGATTAGTATAGAAGAACTTCCTAGAATTTTGGTATTGTAGAGATTTTGTGAGTTTTCCGAGCAATACATCCCTGTCTGGATACGAGCAGGTAGAGGCGGCTCTGGCACAGATGTACCTAGGGGTAAAACCCGAAAACACCGCTTTGAGCTAGACTCGAACGGGAACTGGTGCACGACAACGGGCATTGCTGCACTCTTGGTTACGACACTCCCGGGGGATATGCTTAGGATAATTCTCATTTTCTTTACAAACCATTATGAAGGGTTTATGATTATATACATCCTCAAAGGAGACATTTTTATATGGATTATATCCATAAATAGTTCAATTTATGTTAAGTGTTTTATAAGTATGGGATTATGTATTTTGATTCATAAACTGATCTAGTGTATTCCATTGTTTAGAAATGGCGCCCAGTAGAAGGAATGAGAACTCCAGAAATGCACATGATCCAAAGAGAAGGAAGGATCATATCTTTCATGGTCTTAAGCTAGTATTTATAAGAGAAATATTCTCCCATGTATTATCATCATATGAAGAAATAATATCATGTGTTGATAAGATAAGTAAATAGTTTTCTGAGTCCTATGGCTTTGAAGGGAATCAAGAGAAGAAAAGGATGGAAGAGAGAAAGATGGATAAAGGGAAGAGGGAAAAGAAGAATTTTCCCATATGTGGTAACTGTGGAAAGAAACACCCTGGAACTTGCCTGAAAGGAATGGGAGTTTGTTATAAGTGTAGAGGAAAAGGGCACAAAGTACGTGACTGCAAGGGTAAGAAAATGGTTTCAAATGTACAATGCTTCATTTGCAAGGAGTTTGGACACTATGCGAACCTATGTCCCAGTCATCAGAATATGCCGCAAATGATGTTATTGGATAATAATCAAGTTATGATACTACCACAGATGAAGAGGATTGATTAGAGTTCTTATGTTGATTATTTCAATTGAGTGTTGTATCAACAATGTACTTGTTATAATAATTATGGAGTATATAAGGATTGTACTGCAGTACTATTTCATTAAGGACTTGAGATTGTGTGGAACAAAGAAAGGTGACTCAATAGCAGGATAAATTTTTGGAAAATATATGGTTGAGATAATGATAAACCATAATATAGTTCTGATACCGAGTTAGTGATTTTGGAATAATACAAGATTGTTTTGGATAAATTATATTGGATATTCTTGACTACCTTGGAACTGATTAATGATCTGTATATTCCATTATTGTTGGGGTTTAAAACATTTTTGGATTGATGAGCTATATCCAGCATTCTATATGGAATAAGGGAGCATGAATGTAATCAATAAGGAATATAGTAATTCAGGATGTTTCAGTGTATTAAAAGAATACATGATGAAGGTATTCATATGCTATTACGTGGTAAAAAGGATCTACATTATGTTTACCTTCCTTATAAATGTTGGACTGTGAGTTTGGAAATAAGTATTTTGGATAGTTCTAGTTTAGATTATTTTGGATTTCCATAAAAGGACAACCCGGAAGTCGGGCGGCAACCCGTCGCGTCCGGCAAGGCTGTGAGACTTGAACCCGCAACCGAAGGGCGACAAGGGTGTATCACCTACCACTGGCCCACGAGATGTCCTGGATTAAATAATGTAGTTTTTATTAAAAGATCTTGTAGATGAATTATAAATTCGATTATTTTGGAACCCTATACGAATAGTGTAAATAGAATTTTTTTTACATCTTATTATCTTTTAGAGTGAAAGATGAGTTTGTGGTAGAAATTTATTAATGGATAAAACTCTAATTATAAAGTAATTATATCTCCTTATGATCTTATCCAATCTCATAAATAAATTCCACAACATTAAGAAAAGGAACTTAGAACAAAAATTTTGTCCTAGATGGTACCTTAAATCATCACTAATTTATGGCTTTGGGATTGTTGGCCTTTTCATAGCCATGTTCTCTACCACTCTCCATCAGATAATTGATGGTTATATTTCTCCTCCATATCCATATTTTCCTACATGGAACCCTATTATGTGTTATTTTCGGTAATCTTCATACTTTCCACTCTTTATTTTAAATAGAGGCCTCATTAATTCATTTTTCGATGTGGGATTTCAACTAAGATATTTTGAAACGTCAAAAATGTGTTATCCCAATACCCTATATTTTGTTGAACCGATGGTACTTCAAATCATCATAGATTGATGAGTTTAAGGACCTCAATTTTATACTTGTTTGTGATTGATGACCTCAATCAGTACATATAAATATTTACATTTTTCCTCCAATTTTATGTCTCTAATTGCCACCAATGTTCTCCTAATCGAGATCATAATTTGGTGGCGACCCCTTCATTTCTCTTTTCCTCATATTAAGACTAAATTTTAGTAACCCAATTTCCGATGTGGGTTTTCCCACAAAGATATTTTCTATTTTCAACCTTTTATTTTCGAAGAACAATTTCAAATTGCGAGGACGCAATTTATTGAAGGATGGGAGAATGTAACACCCCAAGATTTTATAGTGTGTTATTTCTTCAAAATAATTCAATAACTTTAATTACACGCAACACCGATTTCAATTACACCATGACTTACCAAACAAGCCATTCAAAAGAGGTTATGAATAGTATTAGATAAATTTTAATGTTTATGTAATCCTTATAATTTTAGAATCCATATTATGAGTTTCTTAGATATAATGCAAGAACAAATTCATTTTCAGTATTGCACTTTTATCAAATTTTAATAGTGAACCATTTTTAAATACTATATTTTAAACTTTTTGACTAAATGGGGACATCAAAAATTTAAAATGAAACATCCCAAGCTTCCACGGTACGCTTTCCTTTGAATAAAATAGTAGCGTGTGTTGTACGCAACCTTGAGTTTTAACACACGCCACAACCAATCAAACTAGCCATTATGAATAGTAATACCTAAATTTTGAAATTATATGTATTTTATATTTTAAAATGGACTTCATTTTTGGATTTGGAATATCGAATTTATCCTAAGGTGAAATTTTGGTACTTTTCGGATAACTTTCATATTTTGATGAATAGTGAAAATTACTAAATTTTAATTAAAAACAACTTTTTTAATCACAATAATTAATAGTGATAAATTGTGAATTTGAGTGGTTTTAAAGTATATTTAGAATATATTTTTACCATTTAATATAATGTTGGTCATTGGACATAATTTTACAATTAAACCGAACATAAACAAGTGTCAATCTTTTGATAGTTATTACCTCTTAAAAACACGCTTTTTGTTTTGACAGCGGGAATTAATTTTAAATTAATTTCTGCCACTTATGTGTTTTGAATTTAGAAAAATGGATTCCATATTTGGAATCAGGATGTCCAAATTGTGTAAATAGGTAACTTTTATTTTTAGACATTTTGAATAATTTCTGTGGTAAATATTTTATTTACCTTGGTTAAGGGTAAATCCGGTAAATAAGGGTTAAAAAATAATATTATAATAATACAAAATTACCCTAAAACGTGTCCTAACCTTATTGGTGGACACATACCCGACCGTGGGCATCCTTTGGACGATTTGGGGACCCCTTGGAGCCACTTGTATGTGGTAGGGACACATTATATTAATAAAGTTAAAATAAAAATAAAAATGGCATAAGATTACATCTTTTAGAAGAACAATTTTTACATAGGGTTATACATGTTGGATTTTCGATTATAAATATCCATTAGAAAGATAAAACGATTTCCTACATAATAATATTTTATTTATAATTTTTAGACATCAAATAATTTAAATTATTAATGACACAATAATTATGCAATGTTTACCTCATTAATAAATAATTTAAATAAATAAGATTATAATGATTAAAATATTATCTAAAACCTGACCAATTCTTATTGGTTGATGTTATTTAGAATATGAGTCATCTTATCTTAGACCTCAATGATTTTTGGACCATTATAAACAGAATATAATTATATTATAAAGTAATACTTTCACTCTTTCCTAAAGAGCCCCTCCTCTCCCTTATAAAAGGAGACCACTTCTACTCATTCCTCACACCTCTCAAGCCACTTGGCTCGTCCAAACCCTGCCCAAATAAGCTCCCCACATCCCTCTCCTCCTCATTGAAGCTTCCCCTTAGTCAGAAAGCATTTCAATAAGTCCTTTGGTTCCAACCAAAGTGAGTTACCTAAATTAAAGATAACGATTTCTCTTAAATTAGTTTCATTTATTTTGCTTCTCCAACCCCTAAAATCTTTTTATTTCCTTTCTTTTGTAACAACACCAGTATCCAAAATATACTAGGATGTTGTTATAAGAAGGATTCAAACTACACATAACAACACAACTCCATCTAATGGATGATGAACATAATGTTTCTGTGGATGGCAAACTAACGCCTCACGAAACGATGATTGTTCAAATACATCTTACTGCCTCTCATGGTGGCCATTATGATGGCACTGTAATTAAATATGATATTAATGATATATATTTTATATATAAGCTTCTATAATTCCATTTTATTTCATACCATTATTCGTTTCATGTTGTATATACATAGGATAATTTCATTTGAGGAAGTGCGGACTACCGCCCCCTTAAAATGATATGACTCGTTCATACCACACATGGAACGTATAAATGATGGTGTTAATGAACTTAAGTAACATATATAAAATAATATATTATACTGGAATAGTAATATACCTATGTATCATTTGGATTCGATTCTTTTAAAAATAAAAATTAAATGGAAGTAGCGTTCGTACGTACGTACGGACTACCGTCTCCACGAACGCGATGAGATTCATTCTCAATCGTATCCATTCAAGTCTTATTCTCATTTTAGGGTTAAAAATAATGTTAATATCATTATGATTATGAATAAGATATAATATATCCATTACAAACATGTCTTACGTAACCAAACATTTAATAAAAACGAATCGATTATCACCCGAAACGACGATAATACTAAGATATTATTAATAAAGCAATGTTAAAAGATCATATATGATATCATATTAATGTATATGATTCTTGTATAATTTAATAACAATTATTTCACCATTATACAGGAGGTTAACCTACCCCAACAAAGGAAAAGTACAAGGTAAGGGATTTTCTTATCTCACATTCAATTCCGTGAGATTTCCATTATTCGCCACTAAATTATTGAAAGTGGTGTATTGTGTACTGGAATTTGATATATATTATCATGATTATCTTTATATTCATGTTATTCTGAAAATAATTTGGTGGTTATTAACTTTTGTCCATACGACTCAGTTGATTAACGTGGTAAGGGGTTTGCATCTCAGTCTTTATTTCCGTGAGATTCATGCCATATTTCCACTATTATCTTTTGTGCGGTGTATGTACTGCCCATAATTGTATTATTTTTGTAATACACTTTAACTTATGTGTATTTACATTTTCATTGTATGATACCTATTTCATGGGTTTTATGTTTCATAAGTTACCAAATTGATAAGGGTTTACTTCACAATCTCTTTAATATCCGAGGTTGTCTTTACGTAAGTATCTACAGGGACATATTTACTTTCCATGTCCATATTTCATAAAAGAGTTTTCAAAGGGATTATTTCTAAGGGAACATTTAATAAAACATCATTTTAAATGTTTTAAATATTTATTCTTCTAAATCATCCTCTTTTATGTCCACGTTTTCAAAATGGTTTGTAAGGATTTATTTATATGAAAATGAATGTTTTAAAAGTGTTAATTCCATTCAAAAGTTTCAAAGTGGTATGGGACACTTTGATTCAAAAATGTATTTAAATGCCTTACTTTCTAAATTGTGTAAAATTAAAATATTTTCATGAAAAAGGGATATTTCTCTCAATAATTTTTTAAAAAAACATTTTCATCTATGTCAACATCCTTTGATGGATTTTAAGATTATTTGAAGTTGATTTATTATGATACAAAACATCCATATTGTAATGAAGTTTTGTGATATGTTTGACTTTAGATGTGTCATTTATATAGAATTCATGGTTTATGAGTAAAGTATTGACATTTCGTATCCTAGTTCCAATAAGAATGTTTATGTTATATTACAACCTTTACTTCATATGAATGTGTTGGACAAGTATGTTACAGGTTGGGGACTGGTTAAAGTAAGCCCTCCAGGTTGGGGACTGGTAAAAGTAAGCCCTCCAGGTTAGGGACTGGTAAAAGTAAGCCCTCCAGTTTGGTCTCCGGTTATTAGAGGCACTCCGGGTTGGTGTCCGGTTATTAGAGGCACTCCGGGTTGGTGTCCGGTTATTAGAGGCACTTCGGGTTGGGTTCCGGTTACAGTTAGCCCCAAGGTCTTGGGACGAGGCCTTGAAAAGAAATTAAAGTTTAGCATTATGCATTCCATCATTATGAAAGTGGTTATTGATTTTGCATGTGATTATTCGATTAGTAGAATATCCATGTGAATAAGTAAATGGCATTATTTCATTTTACTTTTGCCATACTATGTTGAAGTTCATGTTTAAAAGGCTTTTGTTTTAGTAATGCATTGCCTTAAATGTTTATGCTTATTTTGAATGTTCCGCTATATTGTTATCCTTACTAGGCATTTGATCTCACCCCTTTTCTATGTTTATTTTCCCCAGGATGTGAAGATGTAAGTTATGAATGACCTGCAGGGATATTATGAGGGGATAATAGTGTGGACTGTGGAGATATTATGTTGTTGTAGTAGTTTTTCATTTTATGATGTAATGTAAGACTTATGAATATATCTAGTGTTTCCAAGGCTACTAAACCAATCGGTCTTTCGAGATTTGATCTTTTTTGTGATCATGCCAATGTTATGTAATAATGCACCGACTCTGGGTAACTAGGGTCGGGGCGTTACAGTCCATCCAAAGATTTTTTTTTGAAGACATTAAAAAGTTAATTATTTAAATATTAATTTGTTGAACCATTTTTGTAAGATAATTTTATACAATTACATATACTCCAAAAAAATTATCTAAATTAATATATCATGTATGAGGAATGTACACATGTCCTCTTTTGATATTGGTCCATGAGTAAATAAATAATTTCTAATCCAGAATATTATACTCTATAAAATAAATAAATAGAAATAATAAAGGCTAATAATGATAATAGCCACTCCATGGTACCCAGAACATTATCAATGTATTAATTGTCCTTGAAAAGAACACGTTTTATCCCATATTTCTACTAATATTTATCCACCTGCCATGAAATAATTATCAATACAATAAATCAATTACATTGATGAAATATTTTATTAATATAAAATAAAAGAAATTCATTTAGACATAATAGGGTTATAATGTGTTGTTAATGATTAAAAAACATATTTTAGAGGCTACAAATTAGTGGTGATGGTTAGGTTAATATTATGTCAAGACTATAAAATTGATCATATAAATATATAGAATAATTGATAATGAACCCCCATCATAGATAAATATAATAAAAAAATGTTTTATAGAATTATTTTTGAATTATTTTTATATCATATATCTATATTATAAAAAAAATTATCAATTTATTCACATACATGAAATATATTTAGAAAATGATCACCTGGAGGACTAACTATATACATGTTATATGTGAATAATATATATAGAATGGAAGATAACGCCAAAAGGGATATTGTGCATCACCTAATCATATATCTTAGTGACTAGCAAGAAACTCTCACTCACCAATCAATCATTTGGTCCTTTACCTTACCTATATTATAGAACATGAAGTATGCATGCCCAATCAGATTGAAGTACATGATGTGACTAAAAATCACAAAAGGAAATCACTAATAGATAGTTTTGTGTAGAAACAAGGTACCCATAGTAATGAAAGCCTATGTAAATGATGGATTTACAACTCAATAATTTTCATAATATAATTTATACTACCAATAGTGAGGGAGAATACTAGTATCCAACTATATGGCCATACTAATTTAGAGTTCTGATTGATTTTTCACCCTCTACCCTGATTATAATCATCTTGGGACTATCCTTTTAATGTTTTTATTAATTGTGATAGAATCATTACCTTATCATACAATATATAATATATAAAGTAAAATAATATATTTTTCTATACATCACCATCAAAATCAAACTCATAATAGTTTTATATATCACATAACAGTATGTAATACCCTATAAATAATGGTATGAAAAATTCACATTCCACCATGAGTGATGAATATTATATCACAAAAAAATAATCCAATTTATAAATTGACACCATGTATGTGACCTCATTTGACACAAAACATTTATATCGTCTCATGAACAATCTACATTAAATTATTATATATAAATACCCCAAATATAACATAAATTTTCTTTGAATGAAAAATCATTTCCCTATCCAATATTTATAGGTATTCTATGATATTGGTACCACTAAACAACCATTTCATAATTAAAAAATTATATCCACTAATTTATCACCTAAGATGATTTCTCCATGATAGAGGAATACTCGAAAAACTTATCTTGTTCAATCAAATCATATCACATGATGAGACAACCATTATGATTTGTATTATGAATTTAACCAAGGGTAAAATATTATACATTCTCATCAATGAATATTTAATAAATTAAATCCCTATTAAAGGTTTTTTATGAGTTAAATGAACTTTTTTATAAAAAATACATTTTGAAATTAACTTTATGAAAATTTAAGGGTCACATACCAAATTACTATATTTTAAAGGTAACACAACGATGACATCGAATACTAATGAAGGGAAAACATAAGGGAAAAAAGCCTCAATAATTTAGGGTATCTAGAAATAATGGTTATAAAAATATTAATCATTAATCGGCTAAAATAGGAAAACTTGAAAAATTCCCCAAATATGGTGTTTAGGTGAATATTGATGAAAAACTAGATGAATGAAAAATAATAATTCATTAAATGTATTAATAAAATTGGGAGGAGACCAATGTAATAAACAATGGATATAATTGATCTCATAATAGATGTCAGAAGAACCTGAATTAATAGAGGTGGTAGCTCTTCCATGAATTTTGAGTCTTGGTTAATGATGGAGTTAGTGATTATATATCTTTTAATTTCAATTTTAATTTTTCAATATTTGAAAAATAATATAAGAAATCATTGTATCTTGTATCCCCAATAGGTAATTATGTTTTTTATATACGTCATTGTGGATAACCACCATCATCCTTTTTCATGGTCACTATCCTTATAATAGATATAAAATAATCCACTACCCTTCATAGGATTTTAATTAGTTACTTGATGTACCCTCTCTAGGATCATGATAATATTTTTTATATAATTACTAAAAAAATATTTCACATCATCATATCAAACAATTAATTTGTATAGAAAACTGAACATTATTATTTTTGTAGATAAATTAATACTTATAATCCCATTTAGTTTGAAATCATACACTAAAATTATAATGACATTATAAAATATATCATTTTATTATTATTATAATGAAAATATATTCGAAAAATATCTTTTGATTATAAGTACATATTGTTTTATATTATATCCACATATAAATATATTATATAAAATAGTTGAAAAAATTAAATAAAAAAACAAAAAAAAATTATGAAATTTAATCCTTTATATTTTGTATTCACTTAAAATAAAAATAAGTGAGCTCGAAATTATGTCGTTATAGTTGCATAAGGTAACTCTAATAGATGGTAAGTTTATCAAAAATAAAAAAATACCTAGATTAATTTTTTTCCGTTATTATTTTTGAGTACCTTGGGAACATGTGATTTATACGAAAAATATGAGAAATATTTTAATTCACCTCTATAATATTATTTTGTTCAATCTATTATGTGTTTGAAATTAACCAAGGAATATAAAATTATTCTGTTATAATACAAAAAACGTTATGTTTAATGAAATAAATCATTAAATGGTATAAAATATTTTAAAACAAAATTTTATCATCATAATTATATTTTATTTCATAAATATTTACATAAATTAATTTACATCTCTTTTATTTCTGAACGAATACACAGAAAAGGTGAATCACCAATACACGAAATGTGATACATGATTATAATCTTCTGAAACATCATGAATATATCACATATATCATTAACCCAAATAGATCAAAAAATATAATAAATATCTTGAAAACCCAAAAATAATGAAATATTTCATTACCTGTATCAACAGTCACAATAACATATAAGTAATTTGATAACCGATAAGAATAATGAATAATCAATTAGACTGGAAATCAAACAAACCATTTCATTGAATCTATATGATAAAATACATCCCTTCTTATCTATATTAACATAATTAAAAAAAATACTTCCAATGAGCCATACCATAATAACAAACATAATAAATTCATAACTACAAAAAATATTCAGCATCCAATATTAAATTTATACTATAAATATTTGAAACCTTGGTTAATAATGTGATTCGTTTTTATAAAAGAGAGTACTCTAAAAAGGGAATTCAAACTGGAAAGATAATTATTTTTCTAATCCATTGAAAACATGGTTAATATAAAAAATTTCTACAATTTTAAATGAATCCATTATGGAATTATATTGAATTTTTCAATACCCACATGTTCATATTTAACATATATGAAAAAAAACATCTCAAAAAATGATTACTCCTAGTTAATTTAATTATTATTTGAAATATGTTCATGTTAAATCTGTTATATTATATTTTTAATTATATAATTATTAATTAATTAGAAATCGATTTCACTAATAAAACTAATATTTTATTTATTAAAAATGATAATATATTTTTCTTTATGTGATTCATAGAGAGTGTTGTAAATTTTTTTATGGACATTATATATTATTTTACGATTTATTAATTCATTTTTAGAAGAATAATTATATTATTATTAAGCGTAATATTAGTTATGGTTTGTAAATATAGTACATGAATAATAAATGACCATTTGTTAATAATGTGAATTATAAATAACAATTTTTCCAGGGTTGAGAAGTGTTAACATGATCTAAAGTATGTTACCCTCGAGAGCAGCGACACCATATTCATCCACTGACAGGATTTTCTATTTTATTGTATTTGTGAGAAAATGATTTTCTTCTAAGTCCCAATAGATTGAGTTACCATATTTTACCAATAAATATTATTAGTATTAGTGTTATATACTCTAATGATACGTTAGATCCATATTCCAAATGTATGATACAATATATTTTTGGGTACATATATATTGAGTTCTGATTAAACCATTATTATTTCGGTTTCTTTTCTTCCATGAACCATGGTGTTCGATAATTTTTGTCATATGAAGAGAATTTACTGGGGAAAATTACCTACTGTTTTGGGATGTATGAATTTTTTAATTAATGTATTATTGGTATACATAAGTTCAAGGACTCTGAGTGTTCTCCATTTTTTTGTAATTCATTGTAGATAGTTTGGAATTTTTATACATAAAATTAGCTGTGTTTTTTCTTCTATAAAATTTCATGTCATGAATGGTTTAAATAATAGGAAACTATTTTCGGGAAGTTTCATGAACTATTTCTTCAATTATATAATTTACACAATGAGAAGATGGATCACATTATGAAATGGTTGAATGCTATTATTTTATCATTTGGAAAAAAACATTTACTGTATCATATGAACTAATAAATATACATCAGGAAACACGTTAATATTATTATCATATGAGGACCAATGTTTTTTAACACAAGGTGTATATGATTTTATTTTCACCTAATGTTTAGCCTCTACTATAGAGCCCTAGTGTTACTAAAGGTAATCAGATGTGATTCGTTCCATTCCAGACATAGTACTATATAATATAATCTATTGTTGGATCCTTAATTTAGGTTTACTTTATTTACACTATTTTAAATTATCACGGTGTGATATCTTGAACATCATTGAATTATGTTTTGATTTTGATTTTATATGATCTTGATTCCCCTTGTAAAATAAACTATATTTATTATTCATTTTGGTTTCTAGTTGAGAGTGTTTTATTTATCATTAGATATTTGTATGTCATTTAGATCAATGACCTATGTCAACTTTTTAATTTTTTATGAATGTGAAATTCGAGGTGATTGGACCAACATAATTCTCACATAAACTAAGGGAGATATCAGATAATATAATCATTCTTTTATACCACTCCCTTGATCCCATTGATCCATTATTGTTGAGACGTGACGTTCAGCCACCCATAGGGTGATCCTACCCATGAATGATAATGAATTGGATATATTGGTTTAAAATATGAATTATTAAACAAATTGGAACCTTAGGTGAGTAAATTTCATAGAGTCATGTTGGAAAATGTATTAAATGTTCATTAAAATAACTAGAAATACATTGATATGAAATGGTTTTGTACAATGGGACATTAATCAATAATGAAATAACAACACAAATTAAATTGAAGTTAAATATAGATGGTAATAGGATGAATGGTACGTTGTAGATTGAGATTTAATGTTGAGTTGTCTTATTTACGTTGAATTGTGTTGTATCTTATGGTAAAATTATTATAGGTATTAGCAAGGCTATTCATTAGTTCTTATATTTCTTCAACCATTAATGATATAAATTTTATTGATATTAACCATATTATGCATAAATTCTTATATAAAGTTATTAGACCAATTATAATATAATTCTTATATGAATTGGGCCAGTTATGATTAAATTTTAATTATATGAATTTTTCATTTAATGCTGAATTGATTATATAGTGGTCCATAAATAGTTATGTTCAAATTCATATTGGGCTTGTCTCGGTTATGATGACATTTTTACATAGAGGGATAGAAGTTATGTTGAAATTCCAATACAGAAGGATTTTCATGGTTACGTTATTATCTCATGGGCTTGTGGTTACTGTTGGCATGTGAGTTCTATATAATCAATGATATTCTAGTATCCTGATGAATCTAGTTAATTACTATAGTATATTAGATTCTTTTTTAAAACTCCAATTTATTATGTTATGTCTTTTAATTACTACTAGATGTTATGTTTTATACATAGTGGTTTAAATCTATGAAATTATACTAATTCCCTATTACGGATAACATTTATTACCTGTTAATATTACATGGATGTAGGTTTCGACAATGGATAATTACATTGTTATTATCTTCAGATTGATAAATTAGTTAGATCTTTGATGGTGAAGTGACTGTGGAATTGAGATTGGGGTCTTTGGAGTTTATTTTTGTTATTATGGACTTTTATCGGTTTGAATTCCTGAAGTTCATTTGACACTATTTTAGCATGACATCATATGGTTTATTAATATTTTGTTTACTCGGTTTATCATTTATCATCAAATTCTTTTTTATTATTTCTAAATTTTTTGTTACTCTCTTATTTTTTTATTTCCATTGTAATATAACTTATTACTAGGGGTAAAATCTATCCACAACGTTTTCTACACCACTTATACACGTCGATATACTTTTCCATAAGGTTATATGTTCACGAAGTCTATTAAAAAACCTATTTTATCCATATGTTAGAGTATTGGGCCCTGGGATATTTTAAAGTGTTACATGTGGATTCATTTTTTTCTTTTTTTCACTACTATTACGGAATGGTATAAATTATAATATGAAGGAGTTTGGTCCATGCAATAATATCATGAATGGGAGTAGCTAAGAAATATCTAGGGAAAATCTATATACCTAAGGATGTGATTTCTGTTCATAATATTCATCTTATAAGATTGATTTTATTTCACTTTGGGTGATTTTCATGTTATGTGATGTTATATTTTCATCAGATTTCAACCCATGGACCAAATGGTCACGTTATTATTATACATATATCAAATTAAGAATCTATAGATCCGTATTGAAATTCACTTCTCAAGATACATTCATATTTATTGCATGTGAAATTTTTTCTTGTTTGAACTATTATATCATATTCTTAATATATCTAATCATTGAAATGAATGAATTTTTATGCCATCATAATTCACTTATAAATCCCTTTTTAGATATTCCATGAGATATTTTTTCTCTTTTTATGTTATTGTTGAGGTTGAATTTCATGTTATTTAGAATAATAAGGAGTTTAGTTTTATTGTAGAAAAAATCCCTCCTTATCACTTTCAAATTTATTATCATGAGAGGGGAAATTATAACACTCAAAACATATATAATATTTTTATTCCTATAGATTTTGAGGCTCAAATTTATTTTTATCTTGTCTATAGGTTCATATGGGTCATAAAATCCATGGAAATGTATATCGTTTTCACTATTTCACTAATATATGAGATGAAAAGATAATTTCAACTACAGTATCCACCCAAGTACACTCAGGGGGGGCCCCAAGTAGTAGATATCTCTAAGAACCATTAGAAACCTATAGTTAGGTTGGTTAAGCTTTAATTATAAAATCATTGTGTGTCTCTTATAAATTCGTATCACATTTTAGAAAAATCTACTTTTTCTGTGTAGTTATACATGATGCTCATTGTGGAAATTTTTCAAAGTATCTTCAATCCTGAAATGTTATAGAATGATAAGGCTCAGGTGTCCATTGACACAAAGTAGTTGGGAATCTCAGTGATGGACTATTCATGAAATTTCATTTCATTTCAACACTTTGTTCCATAATTTTTTTATTAAATCATTTGAAGGGATATGATATTCAATGATGTAATTCAATCTAAGATCAGTTCCCACGTGATCATTTTTCACCTGAGAAGAATTTCTAAAATGATGAATTAGGTTCTCATCTGGGTTGAAACTCTATTAGAGACCCCATGAATTTCCCTTGTGGTATTAGTAGTGTGAACTAGGAGCCCTTATTCAGGTGAAAAGAAGAAATTATATGATAATTATCAACAAGGAACTAGTAGAAATAATAGTCAAGGTGGTGGAAATACCTATCATAAATATGTTATATTATATTTCTATTAGTGAATGAAATTTTCCTTTAATATGCCTCAATATGAACACCCTATATAGAGTGACATTGATTTTTATTGATGGACCACATGTAGAGGTTCTATTCGGGAATGATGTTGTAGAGTAGTGGATGTTATTCAGGATAGAAACTAGAGACTGGGAAGGACTCAACTACCATCAGTGAATAGGAATATGGATTAATCAATATATTTTTATTGATGAGGGTATATGATACCCCAGTTCAAGATAGGTAATAAAAGATTCAAGGAAAAAATATGGAAATTATACATGGTCCCCTAGAAGAGTGCAATTTCAATTTCACATAATACAGACTACTCCAGCTAGTATGGATGTAATACCGTCACCAATTATTGTAATTATTATTGTAAAATCTATACATACATATGTTTTTTGAACAAGATCATTACATTCATGAAAATTAGGTATTTTCATGAATGGTTTGATCATGGATGTTGACAAAATGTATTACTTTTTGACAATTGAAATAACATTGGGAGTGCGGTCAAATAATATCAAGTGTTGTAAGGAATTTTTTCTGTATATTAGTGTTTATATTTTCATTTGGGAAACATTTATTCTAGAAATGAAATTTCATTATTTTATTCTTTTTATTTACTGTTTAGTTCTATAATATGATCATATCTATGGTTATCATATGATAGTAAAATTTTATCTCTATAAGGATGCTACTATTTTCACATGGTTGAGTGGGATTATTTAGGGATGTAGAGGAATGTTTTATACATTGATTGATTTTCTTTCACTTGATGTTGGTGGAATTGAGAAATAAAATTTTCATCCAGTGGTAGACTATTTTCAAGATGTTTTATCTAATGATATATGTGCATTACCACTTATAATGGATATCGAGATGATGAGTGATTTGGTTCTTGGGGTTGGGCTATTTTAAATCCAAACATAAAAGATAGCACTGGAAGAACATATAGAATTGAATTTTGAGATATATGATCTAGAATATAAGGGTTTCATTTGTCCTAATATGTTACATTTTGGTGGTACTATTCAATTTAATAAGAAAGATGATTGATATTTGGGAAAATGTGTGGACTATATGATAGTGAGCCAGATAATGGTTAAGAACCATTATCCCCTTCCATGCATCGATGATATATTCAATCAACATAGAGGTGAGGTGATTTTGTCTCAGATTGAATTGAATTTTATCTTCCTCTATTTAGAGTTATTCCATCAATAATTACTCAGACTAATTTAATTTGTAGGTATGTACTATACAACATCATGTAGATTCCCTTCGGTCTAAAAAATCTATAAATACACCTATCCTTGATGAATCTGATCTTTTTTTTATTTTCTAAATCATTTTATGTTACTTTTCATCAATGATATCTTATTTAACTCTTATTAATATGATAATTACTCCAAACACCATGACATCAACTTCATTACATTTAGAAATAACTTGATTTATCCAAAGGTAACAAAATTCTATTTCAAGATTGAAAAAAAAACCTTCTAGGTTATTATAGCTTAGATGTTGGATTTTCAATGGTCTCAAGGAATTTTAAATTCATTGTATATGTGGAGTTTCATAATAATGGCTTTGATATTTGGATAATTTCATGATTTATATGGTATTATCATATTTTTATCCTGTATTTCTATTTTTTGGAAAAACTGATGTCTGGTATGAACAATAATGTGGTGATATATGTTTGTTAATATGCTTGGGATATATATTTTCACGACCTAAATGGTACATTGACCATATGAACAACCATTACCTTACCTATAGTGGGTATTCTATATATCTATTGATGCTCTTTTCCATCACATAGATTAAGAACTGAAAAAGGTGAATACCTTAATCACAAAGAGATTCATCCTTTGAAGAACATCAAAAATTGACAAAGGTATTAACCAGGAACTCTTTAAGCATGGTTCAGGAAAGTATCATAATGATCGCGCAAGTATACTTGCATGACACATATTCCCCACGTACGTCAATTGCGCGCCAAAACTTTTTTCACCCAAAATCCTCAAATGAACTATAAATACCCCTTGTGGGCCCCCCATTTCGAGGATGGAAAATCCAAAACTCATAATTATGATTTGGTCACCCTAGTTTGTGGTTAAAGTCTTTGAACACTTATAAGGTAATTTATTACCTAGAATGAATGATCTATAGAGGATTAGTAAGGGTTAAGTGTTAGAAATCATTAACAATTGCACGCTTAATTTTCCATCCCTTAAGGAAAATTAATAAAACATGTGTGCCACCTTGTCCTATCATGGAAACATTTGCTCCACGCTTATGAAAGCCTCTAGTGATGATAATAAAGGCTCTAATTCAATGTCTCCTATGTATCACATCACAGGCTCTTCATCTCCCATGTGAACTCATGTCGCGCATGTAAATATGTGTGACCAGGACATGCGCACCCAAACAAGACTTGTGCATATGCCTCTTTTTGGGGTCCCCTCTTTTCAATTCACTTCCTTTATTAAAATAATCCTCTCCTATTCAAGATTTATCCTTCAAAACCTTCTTCAAAGACACATATGGTGTGGTTTCTTTGTTGGATTCTTTATCTGAGAAGAATTCTTTGGAACATCTCTCAAGACCTTGTGATTTATATAACTTTATATCACTACAGTTAGAATTTCCCTTAATCCAACCTCATCCCTTATGATTATAGGATCTTTTATCTAGGCATCCTTTTTAGGAGTAATCCCCAATCATAAATCAAACCCCCCTTAATCATGGCATCCTCCTTAAGAGTAAGCCTCGAATTAAGAATCTAAATATCTATAAAGCAGAAATACCTTTGTAGACCCTGTTAATAGGAATCCTCCATAGGAGTAAGCCCCATGACCCCATTAACTTTGGGACTCCTTATCATGAGTAATCCCCAAGTCCCCTTTATCTTTGGGCCTCCTTCTCAGTAATAATTCCCAGTCATAATTTCTATTGATTTGGGCTTCCTACTCAGGAATAAAACCCAATCAAAAGTCCCCCTACCCCAATTTAGGCATCCTTCATAGCAGTAAGTCCTAAGATAAGAATCCAAATCCCCACAAATCACATATACCTTTATGGACCCTATTCCCGGGCTTCTTCTCTGAAGTATGTCCTGATCTTCATCTACATGGGCAGTCATACATACATAAGCCCCATATAATTCCTTGTGACCACATATTTCATGGAAAAAATCGTTAGGTTTACTAATACCTCTTGTTTATCACACTGAGCATGACTCACATGATCATAGAGTTTAAAAGTAACCACAAAACATCTCTTTGGGCCGTTAATCATACGTAAGCCCCACTATTCATAATTCTCGAACTATGTGGGTTCTGATTCCTTTTCTAACAAGGATATGTAGGTAGCCCATATGTGGGTATGATCCCAACTCTGAAATAATCTGTGTCCTTCTGAATGAATATAAACTTCATGTGCCCCACTGAGTGGCTTTTAAACCAGTATGTCAACATAATGTCCCAGATATTTCTATATAATGTATTGAAGGATACCGGTGACTAAGAATCTCCAATACATATGAATTATTCTTTATCGTTGAAGAACCTCAAATACATATAAAATATTCTCTAAATCACATACATATGAATACTTGATTGTAAAATATAAATTAAAACAATGTTTCATACTTCGTAAATTAATAAGGATTCGTTAAAATAACCTAAATCTTTGAGAGAGTCCCAGAGTAGGCAACAATTCCCCACAAAAAGGTGTGATGATCTTGATCTCCCATCCTCTCAACCAATGAAAATTCTTATGCCTAATTGGTTTACAACTAATGAGAACCTACCTTTTTAATGTCTGCCTAAATGGATATAGAATCATTGGATGTTTCAGATTCTACGAATAAACCCATTAGAAACTGATTGGAAAAGTTTGAAAGTTAAATAATGAGGTCATCCCCATTTCTAGAAGAAAGAAAAATACTGAACCCAATGTGAATCATTAACCATGTTAAATGATGTTTTACTTATTTTTTAATCCCCTATTTAACTTAATGTGAGCTCCAAAAAGACAATAAATAACATATGTTCTCATAAAAAAAATGTAGTGGTCGAACTTATCTTGATTATGTCTATTATATCAAACAAGGACTCTTTTCCAATATCTCTCTGCATTAAAAAATGGCTTTTTTGATGTTTACACCTATGAATTCCACTACCACTACTCCAGCTATATCCTCTTGCGCTCAGAGGATGACATCACCTACTCAGGTTCTTCAACCTTGGGTTTCAAATGCACTGGTTAAGGAATACCATCAACACGGTACCATTTCGATTATAGAGACTGCTCGATAAGCCCTCCATGTTAATAACTCACCCTGGTTGTCCGGACAACGACGACCAGTGATTCAGAAGTAGGTGGTGCTAACCATCGTCTCTAACCGTTTTGGGTCGTTAACCCCAGAAATCAACAACCATTCCATCCCATATTATAGGGAGGTGAATGAAGATGTCACACAAGGCCTCAATTCAAGAATGCAGGAGTCCTTCCTGAGCTCTCCCATCAATAATCGCCACCAGACTTCTGTGGTAGTGCGCCCTCAACATAATGAGTGTATCAACTTTAAGGGTTCTTCTCAGGCCCCTCAAACTCGAGCGTTCATGAAGAACTGTCAGAGGTGAAATCCAGTCGATAGGGAGAAGGTTCTTACTTCTACCCTCTTCGGAGAAGTCTATCAAGCCAACTTTATGGGAAACAATGAGCAGGCATATACACTCATTCGTCCTGATGTTACTACCCAACCGACTCATCTGGAAATAACACACCAATCCCACTAGGAAATTCTAGTGGATAATTATAGGCAGGCATATATACCTATTTGTAATTCATCATCCAGTCAATATGCTCGTGTGAATGCAACCAAAGAATCTCGCCAATCAAATATGATGGAAACTGATAAGCAGGGACATACACCTGCATACAATCACCAATTCTGTTAGTAGTCTTGTCTGCCAGTATTGAAGGAAATCTATCATCGAAACTTGATGGGGAACATACATTAGGCACATACTCTTGCCAATATTCATCATGTCTTCCAATAGTCACATTTGCACTCGGAGAAGTCAGTCGGAAAGCTCCGATGAAAAATTTGGAGCAGACCAAACTCTATGCCCCTATGCTTGAGTACTGTTAGAATTCGTTGATATGAAAAGGAGGACTAGAGTAAGAACATACAACTAATCTAGACACGAAATGGACGTATATTCCTATTCCAGCAGCTGAAGTCACCAAGCACATTTTGACAATGGTGAAAGAGAAGAAGCAAATCCCTGCACATATTCCAGATGCCTATCAGAATATTATAATAACATCAATAGCATCAAAGGAAAAGAAACATAAATATATCCCTATCAGTGGAGTTACTCATAAACAAGTCACTCCGAAGAAGATACACACCTCTGTTATAGTCCAATAAGGTCGTGGGCACATACTCCCCCATTTCATTTGGCTAATCAAGTTGGGCACAGACACCCAATTTGAATGGAGATAGTCAGCCTAACCTGACCATTTCCCCTTAAAAGGCATATACACATGCCCATAATAACCACTTTCATCAACAAGTGGTTACCAAAGTGAGTAAGAAGGCCTCTAAGAAAAATACCCATCTAGAACAATCGATAAATCAAGAGCCAATATGCAATAAGGCCTCGCTCAATGATAGAGTTCGTGATGGACTCAGACAATTATCTGTTGCAACTCATGATTCTACTATCTCATTTCCGAATAGTGGGAACAATAATTCCCAAGATCTTCATTAGACACATCCTCGTGAAGGCTTTCTTCATGACAGTTAAGTCGATCTCGAAGTATCATCTTCAGATGAGAGCAACAGTAACCCTCTGTGTGGCCAGAAAATCAAGGAGAAAAAGGTTTCATCTTTTTTTGTAACCCACCATGGTTATCCTACCCATGATGATCAATTTTGCTGTGAAAGTCCTCTCGGTAGTAGTAATACACATTTCCTGGAAAATTCTTCAAAGGAAAATGTAGTAATGAGAAAGCCCTCTTATCTTGAGTCACTTGCAAATCTAAATCTAGTCATGTCTGATGATCTACTTCTAGTAGGTGAAATACTTTCTCAATCAAAAAAATGCCCAGGGTGTAGGTCATTCTCCGAACCACCCCTAGGTCATTTATCTTCTATTTTGATAAATTAATTCTCTACCAATCTTGTTGAATATGATAAATCAACAAAGTAGAACCAGCTTTGGTCTAATCATGTAGAATAATATTCATCGAATGATAAAGAGGAAGTGCTGAATATGACAAAACAACTGGCGAAAGGTGAAGTACCAGCTATGTTTTGACCTTCGGCTGACTCTCAGTATGATATTCCATAAATTTTGATGGATGATTGTATTCATGATATTTGACTCAAAAAGTGGAAAACTCTTTGTCACATGAAAGAGAAAATATTATCTTGTGGTGAATATGAAAATCATGTTATGATAATAGAAGGGTTACAATGCCAAATTAACTTGGCATCTCTCTCAATTTCTCGACATTCAAAGGTTGAAAATCATCAGAGAGATCTTCAGTGTTCATGCTTTGGAGTACTAAAAAGGTTGCACCAGTTGATTATCAATGCCCCATCTTGTATTCATATCAGGGGACGGGTTGTTCATAGAGCACTACATTTCACTATACTCTCCAATCAACAATTCCTGCCAAAAGTGGTATCATGGAATGTTATTTCCCAAGACCGGCCACAACCAATTGGTTTTGTGTGTAATCAAAGGCTTGCTCAAGAACAAGCCTAAACTAGTTGTTCCCATAGTCATGCTTACAAATAACAAGTTTTAGAATTACTGTTTCATCATGAAAATGATAATATTGAACAAGCTTCTCGTTTAGAGAAAGAACATCATCAAGTGACAGAAGTGTCAGAAATCATTCAATAGTCATTTGAGCCTTGTTATTTGAGAGGATGTTGGTTGATGCATCCATCTAATTTCTAGAATATAGTCCAAATGATCAGGAGAGATTTTATGAAAGTCATACATATAACAGGTCAAGAGCCACCTCAGCTTGTAAGACTGGGAAGTCTTTTATCTCAACCCTTGGAATCAAAAAAATAGGATTAGAGGAGTTGGGAAGGAACAACAGGAAAACCCCCAGTCCACCAGATTGGGGTCTTTTTCAAATCCTCAATCTCTTCCTCAATGAAAGATTGTCTTCTCCCAATTAGGGAATAAGCCACAAGAGGAACGCAGAGCCGAATTTTCAGTAGATTCCCTCCAAATTACAGTTCATCAAGAGGTTCCTGAGGGATCAACTCAACAAAAGGCAAAGTCTCATAAAAGATATGGAAGAAGATAGTATCGTAGAAAAGTTGATATAAGGGATGTAATGCATTATGCATCGATAAATTTCATCAATGTAATTGTTACTGATCCTTTAGAACATGATGCTCACTCAGAGGGATCAGATTAATAAGACTTATTCAGGAATCTATGCACATAGAAGCAAATGAGGAAGTTGTGTGTTCACGGACCCAAAGGCTTACCTAGAATCTTGGTGTTACTTCCTATAACCAACTCCCCCCTCTCCGAAAGGCATCCAAAAAGAGTAAAGGAATATTGCCAGGTTTTCCTTACCTCTGGAGAAGGCCAATAACACTCATTAGAGGAAATATTCACACAAAAGGAGGCAGAAATGAAGGTGTTAAGGAGGTTGAATGTAGATTTACTTCATAGTAGTCATCCTTCTAATCGTGTTGAATTCAGTCAGTCAAGGGAATTTGTTGCAGCTACTAAGATGGATCAAGAATAACCTCCTTTACCAGTATACCCTCACAGGTCTAATCCTAAGGGTCATTCGCAACAACAACTGGTAGTGCTACCATCTATTGAAGTACCAGTCACCACACCTATCCAAACTCCAATTATTTTAGCTTCACATGTTCATGACCAACCATATGTTTCTCAACAATTAATGACTACCATTGAGTCATTAACATATTGGTTGGGAGATATGGAAGGAATGTGTGCACCGGTTCAATAGGAGAAGAGAGCATAGCCTGAATGGGTGGATGAAATTCCTCCCCCATCAAATTTTGTGAGTACCACATTCCGAATATTTAATGGTTTGAGAGTTCCAGAACAAAACATAACCCCTTCTGTTTCTCATTGTGACCCATGATAGGAACTCATCAACAACAAGAAGTCATTAATCTCAGGTGTTTTTTACAATCATTACAAGGACCTAATTTTGTATGGTATAAAAGATTGCAATCCCAATCAATTACTGTGTGGGAAGATCTCCATCAAAAATTCCTTCTTCAATTTATCTCATCTTTCACAAAGACAAAATATTTTTATATTAAAAATTTTAAGGAAAATGAAAATTAAAGAGTTTCAGATTTTATTACTCAATGAAAGGGATTAACATATTCCTTATGTTTAGAACTCCCTCATGAAGAATTGTTTCTAGTATGTGTGGAAAATTTTCGTGATGAATTACACACAACGTTGATCCCCATGGAATACATAGTAGGGTTTCGAGACCTTACTTCCATTACTCAATAGATTGAAGACTCTCTTAAAATACTAAGGCTAAAACTCATGTAATTACATCAGTTCTAGGACAGAGAATGGGTAATGTACATACTTCTATAGTTACTCTTAAAAAAGAACATTAACCTGCTTCAAAATCAAAATCATCATCATATCTTAGGGCTCCGCCTCCTGAGCGTCAAAAAAAAAACCGCCTCGTCAAGATGATCAACGAGACCAATATAAGAAATAGTTTGAAGATTTGAAGAAAAAATTTTATTCTTTCTACAATGAGAAAGTTCCAGGATACTTCATCTCAGCTCTGGAAAACAATTTGGTTTAGTTTCCATGGCCCAAAAGGATGAACAAAGAAAGAGATGATGACCTACCCAACTATTTCCCATTTCATCCAATGTTGGGGCATCCCATTTTGGAGTGTTTTGCCTTCAAATACCTAATGAAAAAGATGGTGGACTTTGGACAGGTGAAATTGAAAGGCTCTTCAGCCTAGGTAGCATGTGTTATTGCTACTGATCTAGAGGAAGAAGGTGAGTGGCAAGAAGTCAAAAGATAAAATGTGTAGAAATATGATGATTGTATGATCGGGAAAATGATCAATTAAACTCATACCATTTTAAAAAAAAATTGAAGAAACCAATTGTGTCTTCTTCTATGAATGCCACAAAAAAACACCCTTCATCAGAAGGCAAATCATCAATGAGGCGGCATAATTCAAAGAAAGAAGAACAATACGAAGAAGACGAGTTCGTGTCAAATCCTAAATTGACATTGACTCTCGTAGATTTTATGCAATCTACTTTAAATGTACGGGAACTTACCCACCAAATAGCATAGCCTAAACTAGCTAATCAGGCAAGAATCCTCATCAGATGAAGAGTTGATCTTTGGTTTTGTTAATATTATTAATTTAACAGATCCTAATGCCAGTCTCAGTTTTGATCATGATGAGCATGAGTTCCCTGCATCAAATAGAGGAATTATACGGTGTTCCAGAGGTCTAGGATATAGGAGAAGACATGGATATTCTTGAAGCCATTATTTCAATCTTACCCCTACCAAAACTCTATATGAAGTAGAAACTGATGGAAAAGCCCTTCAGGGGGCTCAATAAGAACAAGAAAGTTCGTCCACACAAGGCAGATTCGGTCATAGCACAGTTATTTTGGAGGATCAGTTAGAAGTTAAACCTTCTTCCTCTAAGAAAATAAATATTCCTAGTCAGTCTAATCTTCCAAATCCAGGAGTATTTACAACTCCAAACATAATACAAGATGCATCTACATCCAAACCATCATCTTCTAGGGCACCTGCGAAACCGCATCTTCCTGTTGGGAAGCAAAGACCTTTGGACAAAATGTATGATGTCTTAAAACAATTTCCCAATTACCTACCATGTTATCAATTCTGGATTCTGTGAATATGTCAAAAGATCTTTGGGAGGAACTCATTGAGGCATTGTCAATTCCTCAAGAATTAGAAACTGAAATTTCTGATGGTGAAGTCTACCATGTAGAGAATAATCCTTCAAAAATCCATGCATTGATATCATTTACAGATGAAGATGAAGATGATGTTGTTCATGGAAATATCCATCCATTGTATTAATCTGGCAAGGTCAATGATGTATAAATCTAACGATCTTTCATTGATAATGGTTTAGGATTCAACCTCATCCTTATTTGTATGATTCGTATATTGGGCCTCACCAAATCTGATTTATCTCCTTCTACATTGATGTTTAAAGATATGAAAAAAATGAACAAGAACCTCTGGGTGAGATTTCACTCAGAACTTAGTTTGGAGACCTTGTTAAAATTCCGATTTCATGGTTGTTCGTTATGACAAAGCCTTCAACATTTTTCTTGGAAGACCTTTGCAACATCAACATGTGGTCATACCTTTTTCATACAATTCGTGTCTCAAATACCGATTCAATGGTGAAATTGGGGCATTGTATGGTTATAAAGCCCCATTAAAAACATGTGAATATCAATACATTGAGGTAGAATTATATCACATAGAAGGTAAGGAGAAATCCAAGACAAAGGAGGTTATGGAAATTAATGCTCTATTTGGTTTGTAAAAGATTCAAGTAAACTCATTCATATATTGAGTACAGATTATGTGTTGACTATCAGTCATATTGACCGGATAGACCCAAGTCCAAATACTCATATGAAATCTTCTATAATTCCAATTATGGTAACCAAGCCAAACAACATGGGAGAAATTGCTGATTCACCAAGCAATAATGAAAGATCAAATGGGATGTCTTCATTTCATCCACTGAAATCCAGCAATTATATTCGTCATCAACATGGCCAGAAAAAGTTATAGCAATTACAGAGATAAATGATGATGTCAATTCTCAATCCATCATCTCCAATTTATTACCAATGGTATACCCTTAATCATCAATAGGGTCAAAAATGGTGGCCTCTTCTTCAAGATGTTCAAATTTTTAATTTTCTTCTTATCATTGAAATTATTCTTCATCATTTACTATGCAAGTAGAAAAAAATAAGTGACACATATTGAATAAGAATAGGATGATCTTAGGGATGTTCCTCCAACATTTGGAAAGGGTATCTCTAGCATTGTATATGAACTAAGAGAAATAAATCTGGTTACAAAAGAAGATCCACTCCCCACTTTAATTATTGTGGACATGACCCTTGAAGAGTAAGAAATGTATACTTCATTTTTAAAGCAAAATTGAGATGTTTTTTCTTGGAATTATATAGAAATTCCAGGTCTTGATCCTGATGCTACCACTCATCATTTTGGTTTGCCAGAAGATCATCGAGGATTTAAGAAAGCTTCAAGAAAAACACACCTAACTTATTCCTCCAAAATTGAAGTTGAAGTGGATAAGATTATCAAGGATAACTTTGCCAACAATGTTCAATATCACAAATGGTTGGCTAATATTGTCCCTGTAAAAAAGAAGAATGGAAAAATTAGAGTTTGTATCGACTTAATAGATCATAATCTGCATTGTCCCAATGATAACTTTCTAGTTCCGATCATTAAACTGTTAATTGATGCAACAACTAGCTATGAAGCACTTTCCTTCAAGGATGGATGTTATGGGTATAATAAAATCCTAATTTCTCAAGAAGATTAAGAATCTACAACGTTTAGAGCCCCTCAAGGTGTGTTTTGCTATTGGGTAATGCCCTTTGGCATGAAGAATGTAGGTGAAACATATCAACCGGCCATGCACTATAACTTCAAACACTTTTTAGGGAAATTCGTTGAATTTTATGTGGGGGATTTGGTGATTAAATCCAAACAACGTTCTAATCACATGGCTGATTTTGAAATCGTATTCCACAAACTTCGACAACACAATTTGATGATGAACCCCCTGAAATGCTCTTTTGGGGTAACCTCAAGAAAATTTCATGGCTTTGTTATACACCCTCGTGGTATCGAAGTTGATTCTAAGAAGACAAAATCAATCCTTGGTATGTCACCTCCACGAAATTTGGAAGAATTGAGAGGACTTCAAGGAAACATGGCCTATATTAAGTGTTTCATTGCCAATTTGGTAGGAAAGTGTTTACCCTTCACCAAATTAATGAAAAAGGGAGTCACCTACCAATAGACAGAATATTTCCAAAAGTCATTTGATATCCTCAAGAAATATCTCTTGAGTCCACCGGTATTAATTCCACCTATTGAAGGAAGACCACTTATCCACTATGTGACAACTTTAGAGCAATCATTAGGTGCCTTCCTTGCAGAAAAGAATGATACTAGGAATGAAAACATCCTTTACTGTCTCAGTAGAACTTTTCATGAGGAAGAAACTCGATATTCAAGTATTAAAGAGTGTTTCCTCACATTAATATTTGCAGTTTATAAACTGAGTCACTACCTACAACATCTTGAGGTCCAATTTGTATCTCGCAATAACCCGCTCAAATTTATCCTTAGTCATCTGATGCTTACACGACATCTAGAAAGGTGGGTAGTTATTTTTCCACAGTTTGATATCTAGTACATGTCTCAAAAGTAAATAAAGGGCCGAGATCTGGCTTATTTCCTTGTAGAACATTATTCAGTAGAAGATATATCTTAAGATATTGAACTTCCTGATGAAGAAGTATTCTCTATGAAATATAATCTTCAAACATGGGAAATTTACATTGATGGTACTTCTAGAAGTCCAACATGGAAGAAATTGGAAGGTCCTAAATTCAAAAAAGTTGGATTATGAATCATGCTTATTTCCCCATCAAATGCAGTGCTACGCTATTCCTTCTTATTTTTGTAAGGCGGTACAAACAATGAAGCAGAATATCAATGTCTCATTGCAGGATTAGAGTTAGCACTTCAGGAATAAATGAATCACTTAAAGTTCAAAGGTGATTCAGACTTGGTAATAAAACATGTCAATGGGGATTATGCCATTAGAAAAAAATAGTTAATCACTTTGTATGATTATGTCATAGAGTTAAAGTCAGAATTTCCTTCGGAAGCGACATTTTCTTATATCCCACGATCACAAAATGCTCAAGATGATGCACTAGCTAATGTTTCCATAGCTCTGGTAGATCCAAATTGGCACGAAACAATCATCGGTATTTCCCACCATCATATAGTTTCACCTTATGTTCAAATCAGAATAGAGGGAATCAATGAAATTAGTCCCATTTCTAAACCATATGGGTATACTACAGGATGGATCACACCTATCCAAGAATACCATCGAAATGGAACACTCCCACCTGATAGAGCTTGGAAATAACAAATCTGAAGACCCGTGGGCAATTTTACTCTTTATGATATCCTAGATCACCTAGAAAAAACTCACTATATTGTGGTTTTGATGGAATTATCTTCATATGAATTTAAGGTGAAGAGACAATGGCTTTCATGAAAGAAGTACATGAAGGAGACTGTGGTGCCCGCCAGTCTGAACATCGACTGTCTGATCAAGTTCTAAGGCTTGGATACTTCTAGCCTTCAATGATACAAGAGGGTGTTGATTTCACTAATATGTTTTATTCTTACCATGTATATGCCAATTTTATTCATCATCCCACAGATTTGCTTCATACAGCTAAATACTCATGGCCATTTTCCATGTGGGGAATGGATGTAGTAGAACCTTACCTTCAGCTACATCCAAGCAGTTTAAGTATATTCTTACTTCTACTAACTTATTTTACAAATGGGGAGAGGAAATACCTCTCAAAGAAGTTAGATCTATAATCATTTCTAGCTTCATCAAGTCTAACATCATTACCAGATTTGGTTTCCCTCATTACATATTGACGGACAATGGAACCAACTTCGGTTCATCCGAGGTAAGGAAGTTGTATCAAGAATACAACATCAAATCCAACCATTCATCTCGGTATCATGTAGTGGCCAATGGCCAAATTGAGGCCTTCAAAAAGATTCCTTCAAACTTACTGCAAAATATGGGGGATAATGATAAGAAATCATGGCCTGATAATGTTTTTCATGATTTATGGGCCTATCAGACCACCACCCGCACTGCTACGCGGTCAACTCCATATTCATTGGTATGTGGAAGTGAATAATTCATTCTCATTGAGGTTCAATTACCTTCTCTCAAAGTAGCCATTTGTGATTATTCATCTACATATGAACAATCTCAAAAGAAATTGGATGAATTAGAATGATTATATGAAAAAAGATTGTGCACCCTACACCACCTAAAAGTCTATCAAAATCATATAGCATGGTCTTTCAACAAAAAAGTTCATCTTCATTCATTCATTAAAAGATAATTGTTATTGGTTCTCAGAACTCCAATGATACCAGGTAATAAACCTTCAATGCTTGAGCCAAAATGGGAAGGACCTTACTCAATTATAAGGTCTACTCTAATAGAGCTTATTATTTAATCTCAATGGATAGAAAACTCATTACAACTCCAACCAATGCAAGATTCTTGAATAATTATTTTGTGTAATACAAATACTTACGTCATGCAAGATGTTAAACAGCATAAACATTATCTTGGATACATGACATTAAACTATACAATCCAACGTCCTACATGAAGTAAAACTTAAAAATCCCCTAATAAGTCTTATATGACGTTAAACTATATTTTTTCCCTTCTACATGACACTAAACTATGCTGCTTGAATAGTCCTCCCTTCAATAATTTAAACTGCATATCCCCCTCATTCATCCAACATGATGTTAAAATGTGTCCCCCTTTTTCATCCAACATGACGTCAAACTATGAATACATATTACATGATGTTAAAATATGTATTGTTAGGGTTGTTACTACCTCTTGTTTCTCACAACCAGAATGACTCACGTGAGCTTAGAGTATGTTTCAACCATAACACCCTCTATGGGCCTCTAACCACGCGTAAGTCCCAACACCATCTTCGGTTTGTCCTCAAGAACAACTCAATCACCAATTCATTCTTAATTTAACTACACTGACTTTGATCCTTGCCTTCTATGCCGGGTACGTTGGCAAACTCTCGAGGTTCAAGCCCTAAACCAATCTATTCACGTCAGTTCACCTCCATCTCATACGATGTTGATCCGTGAATCCGCCCAAAACCAATATCTTCACATCAATTCACCATCGCCCCATACTATGTTGATCTATGAATCATCCCAAAACCAATCTTTTCACGTCTGTTCACCTCCCCTCTACATGATGTTAAACTATGTGTGTCCCTGTTTGTCCCTGCTACATGACACTAAATTTTGCAACACCATCGTCCTAGCTATATGAAGTTAAACTATATAGTCCCCTATTGTCCCTCACCTGAGAGGGAATCATCATTGAAATTGATCTCCAATCATGTAATATTCGAAAGACTATGTGCATACATGGAAATGTCCAATCCATTAATTTTGGGTCAAACCATAATTACACTAAAGTTCCCTTTTCACCCTTCACTTGTACGAACAAAATCTGTACAGGAGGTATTTCAAGAACTATTTATGGCTTGATTTCCATCCTTATGGGATACGTAGTAATGTTAGAACATTCCTCAAATATAGCCCCATTCCTTTGGGCCTATCCCCAAATTCGACTTTTATTCCCTTGTCTAAAAAGTCTCCCTATGAAAACATGAATGTTGTATGAAAACCCTGCTCTTCATTCACATCAGTTTTATATGTGTATTATTCATTATGGTCTAAGCTATATGACCATAAAATAAGAACACCAACACTATCATCCCACATGATGTTAAATTATATTTCAAGAACTATGTATTGCATGGTTCCCATCCTTATGGGATACATAGTGATTTCCATCATCTCTATTCAGGACATAGCCACACCATGATTATGGTTAGCATTGGTCTGTGTATCTTATACATGCATTGGACAATTCCAATTTTGATGTATCATACTCTTAACCTTAAATACATCCAGATCTCCATAAACCCTTTCTTGACTACTGGTCACAAAATGTATGATACCTGGGAATTCTTTTGCCTGGATATGCAGCACGTGCCCTTAGGTGGCCTTGTATATGTAGTCTACATAATGGACCTGTCAGCCAAAAGATAAGATTATTTGACTATGCTGCCAATGCCCTTAGGTATCCCTGCAAAATTCAACCACCTAACGGGTTTGTCAGATAGTGGTAACTTTATTCTTGGGGGGAAAAACTATTTTTTCCTTATTGGTGTTAACGAAAATATATATGGATCCGCAAAAAATAGCCATCCGTACCATATTTGTCCCAAATTATTTTCAATGAATTGAAAGTAATCAAGTCTATGGTTTATATTTCCCTTCCCTACGTTTGGGTCAGACTTTCTCAGGATTTACATTCATCAAATTCCTTGTCAATATTTATTGGGAATATCTTCTCCTTATTCATCTACCTCTGTCCATATAGGAAACTCTACGATTTGGACAATTTGAATCTCCATAAACTTCTACTGGTTTTTATGCAGTATAAAAGTAATATTTTTTAGAGTTCTTTAACCTGACTATTCAGCACATGCCCCAAGGTGGCCTTGCATAAGTAGTCTACATAACAGACTTGTCAACCCAAATATTCTATTATTTTATTATGTATCCAATGCCCTAAAGGGTCCCTTCATAATTCACCCCCTAATGGGTTTGTTAAATAATGGTTACATGACTCTTATGAAATACATCTCTTAATGCCTTTAATCCCTTTTTTCTTATCATTCATCATATTCAAAATTTCATAAGTCATTGTTTACATATTTTCCCCCATACATGAATGTGGTAATATGTTTTATGATAAATTATCATGGAATTGAGTCAATTTTTATCCATTCGATCAAAGCTATTAGACCTTAGACATTAGCCTTTCTATGTCTGGCATGCATGACTTTAGACATCCCACAAAAGACAAGGGAACTCTGATCAAAAGTGAAGTCTCAACTCACTAAACATACATTTTTTATTATTTAGGTAATATTAAAGAATTAAAGATGCAATGTTTTTGGGATTGTTTGTATAATCCTAGAAAAAAATCAAACTATGCTTACTAGGCCCATTAAATTAGGTAAAATTATTCAAAGTAAGTCGCAAGAGAATTCATGAACAAGTGATTGAAGATGAAAGTGTTTTTCATTAATGCAAAAGAGTTAGAAGGACATCCAGAAACTAGAATCTATTCTCTTTTACAAGAAGTACAAGATTTTTTAAATATAACTCTTAATTAGATTTACAACATCCCGAGCATCATCAACAGCCAGTTGAAGTTCATGCAATCAACCAGCTTCACTCATTTTAGCATGATGGAGTGCCTTCTTGGCATCTGCAATGGCTTTCATACCATTCCATTGAACTCCTTAAAGTGAATTGTTAAGAAGGTTTAGTTCCCAAGTAACTATGGATAAAGATGCATCTGCTATAAAATATTCTCCTTGATCTTATGATTCAGCTCCTTCAACATTGTAGCATGAACAGCCTCAGCTCAGGACACTGAAGACTCAAATTCACTGATATTGGTCAGCAGCCATGCTCTGGTCAGATCTTGACGATATTTTTGCTCCTGCTCCCTCCTTAAGATGACTTGTTTCACTGTGGCATGGATCTCTTGATATTCAAAACCACCAAGTCCTAACATGATGAACATGGTTGACAGTAGCAGGATCTTCAAAGGTTGGTCTTCAAGAGGCACTTTAGACATGATCTTCTATATGTTCTGCCGTGCATTGTGATGTGAAAATTAGATCTCCTTTCGTACCATTGGGTCTAACTCAGTATCACCTTAACATGGGGGATATAATCTGGTATTAATTTAGTTAGATAAGTTCTATGTTCGGCTCCTTCCCCCTGACCCTTGGTGCATCACTTTCATTTCTTGTTGGGGAGGAGGCTGAGGCATCACCTCCAGATTTAGCCATTGAAATTGACGAACCTGAGTAGTCAATTGAATATTTTGGTTAGATTCAAATGATATCAAAAGTTGATGAAGAAATCTTGAAAATTAATTATAGCCACATTTATTATTATCTCTTACCCAATGGTATATCATTATCCTGAGAAGGCTCCTCCCCATCTTTCCTATCATCAACAGGATTTTCAGGACGAGTTTCAAGAAGCTCTATCGGGTTATGCTCCACTTGAGCTAGTGTCTCTAATATTATAGGGTTGTCTCTACCACTTCAATAATTGGACGCTTATCATATTTCTTAGATGGAACTTCACATTTCAACCAATCATGGTCAGAGATGTAATAAGATTTTTTTAATAGGACGGAGGATAACACTCACGTCCCAAATCTCTTAAATTACATGGTAATTTAACATGATCTAAAATGTCTTTAAAAAGATGCACCATGTTTCATCGTTTCATCCAGTGATATCTCATATTCTTGGTTAGTCTCACTGGTGGGAGTATTTGATATATCTTCTTGGAGACCCTCATCATGTGGCCTCTGACCCTAAACAGCTTCTTCGGATAAAATTGCCGAGGTAATTGCAGAGGCCGCCAAATGTCCTAGTGAAGGTGTTGAACCTAAATTATCATAGAATGGAAGTCAGTTGATGTTTTCATTAAACATACTATGAAATATTGTAAAATTACTAGAAGAAGGATCTTCTCTCCATGCAGCAGCAGCAGGAGCAGTACTGGGAATAGATGTTGGATCTTCTTCAGGAGCAACCAAGTCAGCATGAATTTGCGACTGTTCACTAGCACCCACCGTCATCCTCAGAGGAGGGCCAGTCTTCTCCCTCATAGGGAAAATTGAATAATCCACTGAAATCCCAAGAAGTATGACCAATATTTTCATGCGTTAAGATTCAAGAAAATCCAAAGGAATTACCACTACTGATGAAGCATTTATCTATGGACTTCTTCCTTCGATGCCTTTGCATCATTGTATTTTTGGGTGTGTTGACATCATCATCTCTAAATGAAGAAATTGGAGAATGAAAAGCCCTATCTAATTCCTTATTCATGGCTTGACGACCTGGATATATCTTTCCCGGCTCGTGAGAGGATTCATTAGCTCTGATAGCAGTACCACTAGGTCTATACTGTGGTGAAGGAACTTCAGCAGTTCCTTTCTTTCCAAGCTGGAGGAAGAAGAATGTAATTTCCTTGAGTATCAAAGCTTTAACTGGAGTCAAGATGCAATGAAAATAAGGAAAGATTCTTACAACTTCACGAGCAATGTAATTGTGCCACTCCTCTTCTCTGGAAGCACCAGTCCCCTCGGTGGTTCCACGATCCATCATTTACATCACCCGGTTGGTGATAGTAAGCGAATCACCAGTGGAATTTATGAGCATCTCTAGCTCTCTGATGTAATACCTCACTTCATTGGGGTTATCCTCAAAACGGATATCAGTAGAAGCCCAGAGATTCCCTAATCAAGGGATGTGTAGCCCTTCGCAAAGGTCCAGCCAGGCGGTTTTAGCATCGCAATATAAACTCTACCATTCTGGACAGCCTTTGGCCATAGATATTCAGCATGTGTACTAGAAGGCTGCTATGAGGGTCCTATAATCATGGACTTCAACTTCTTCCCAGCTCCTGCAATCATAGATAAAGGATAAGAAAATAAAACATATTGCTATATAAATTAATGGCTATTAGAATTTCCTCAATGATATAACTCACCAAGAGTCAATTGAGTAGGTCTCTGAATTCTGATAGGAGGATTATATCTGGAAGTAAGCCACTTTGACGCATTTTGTGCCTCATCATCCCAATCTTTTGAATCTGGTTAATCAGCCCCAGGTGAGGAGCCCGGTGAATCAACTCTGGGTGTGGAAGATTCACCTTCCAGACGAAGGGTTTCTTTCTCAATAGTTCTCTTCTTTTTCCCCACCTGAGGAACCAGATGATTTAGTACCCCTTTAGGGTATGATGCCACCCAGTTCTTGGCATACCATGTAGTCAAGTTACTCGCCTCTCTAGCAATTGGTAGATCAAACTCTTCCTTGGTTATCTCCATAATTTTCAGCTACCATAGTTGTTGGGCAACCATCAGATGCTGCTCTGACCTGACATGCACAATAGGGGATACAAAAATCTACTACAGACACTTGAATTGGTGTCCAAATCTGTATGCAGCATATGCCTCACATATAATATCTCCGTCAATCTTGGTGGCCAATACACTATCTCTTCAAGCCATCATGTATGACCACAATTCTATGATGGATGGTCTATCATCAACAAACCACCCGGTTGGTGGGTTTCCATAAGGAAAGGAATGGAATTCCTTGAACATTATTAGCCTCAACATCATATCATAGGATTTGAGGGATAAAGAATATATTCTAGAATATGCTTGCACCGATGGACTGAAAGAACTTCTAGGAACCTGTACTCCTCTCTATACAGTATATGTTTGGAAATGAGTAGCGATCCATCCCCAAAAATCATGGAATGGTACCACTATTCTCAAAGGAGACTTACCCATATAAACATGGAGTATTCTCTTGTGAATATTTGCCAAAATATGGGTGTCCAACCAAAGCATTTTCCTCTCAGCCATTTTGGATGCAAAAACAAAGTACTCTGGCCTGACGCCTCCCTTCGAATACCAAACTAGAAAAAGATAAACACTGATCCAGAAGGCTAAGAAGCCTTCCAGATGGGTCTTCTCTAGGATTCTCTAATTCACTTCGTACCCCCACTCTTCCAACTCTCCCACATCCGGATTCAACCAGAATATGCAAGGAGAAACCCTCTTCTCTGTTATAGGGAATCGAGTTGGACGAGTACAAGTGGGCCCCTTATACTTCTTCATGGTAAGAAATATATCCATCCACTCCTCTAGATGAATATCCCTTCTAAAATTAGTTTTGGAGGTATTTAAATTCATGATCATGTAGATAATTTTTAATAATCATCAATTAAAACCTGGTGTATTCTCCGAATCATTTCATATCGCCTTAGGGGGATAAAATCATCATACATATCGCCCAAAATTAGAGCCCCCGATATCTTGTAGATATCCCTCAAACTGATGCCTACTTCCCCATGAGTCAGATAGAGTGGATTGGTTTCTAGGCTCCAACGGTTGTTTAGCTCCGGTACAAATTTATTATTTCTGTAATAATACGTCTTCCCAACCCAGACAACTTCATATATTGCAGCTCCCTTCAGATAATCAAAAAACACGGAAGAGTTTTTTCACACCCAATATTCCCACATCCACGTCAGCATCACACCTCCTCCAGGACGGAAGTCCCAACTCTTCTACTAGCCTATGGATTGATCCATCTAACAGTATCAGAAGATTGAAGGATAACAATGTGGATTCAGCTCAAGCTTTTGAGGTTTCAGATCTGGGGTACATGGGCTATGATGCCTTATAAACACCTTCTTTAATGTTCCAGCATTTACAAAATGATCCTCCAACTGAATCATTTTATAAAGAAAATTTTGTGTAAGATTAAAACAAAAATGCAGGAAATAGTTCTTTGGCTCTGGAATATTGACTCCTTGCAGATGAATATGGCCATACAGAGGCATATAGATGTTCTGTGGGAAATTAAGATGGTACTTCCCCATGTACTTGGCCAAATCTGGTAGAGTGTTGTCGCAGATATCTTAGTAATCATGGAAAAAAATGTTCACCATGTCCACAATCCGCTTGATAGCCAGCTTATCAGTCGTTCCAATTCTTCAAGGAGCTATTGAATCTTCACAAACATCACATAATTAAATTGTAAGTGAGTTTATTTTTCATAAAATATGTGGAAATTTTTGAATAAATGGCTAAGTCATTAAGGCACACATGTCTCATATTGGCACGCAAGTCCATGTTGGTCTAGCACGATTTACCATGCTAGTACTGGCACGCAAGTCAGAAACTCACTATAGAGTCGCAACATGAACAGAAGCGTGTTCAAGAAGAAAGCCAAGTCACTTGCCCGAATGAGAGCTACTTGTGTGCTGAGGTCTTAGAAGCATTTGAAATTGAGTGCTTTGCGTGAAGTGGTTCCACAAATTTATAAGCAAGGTCGTTACCCCTACATGTCAGACAATGCACACCAAAAGCAGACCTGCGCACCCACTACTTGCATACCGCAACCCCTTATTTCTTATTTTCCTCAATGTCAAATCGTATTTCCTTTTTCAAATCCAACTCTGAGGGGTGAATTTTTGTTGATGATCATTTCTGTCCCAGAGTCTAACGAATGGAAAAGTGGAATACCTTAAGCACAAAGAGATTCATCCTTTGAAGAACATAAAAAATTGACAAATTAATGAACAAGGAAGTCTTTAATCATGGGTCGCAGAAGTTTCATTATGACAGCACAAGTATACTTGCGCGCCACATATTCGATGTGCAAGGTCACTTGCGTGCCCTAACTTTTTTTCCCATGGTCCTCAGATGGCCTATAAATACCCCTTGTGGGCCTCCCATTTCGGGGATGAAAAATCCAAAACTAATAATTAATCTCTGGTTTCCCTAGTATCTACTTGAAGTCTTTTGAACACCTCTAGTGTAATTTAATACTTATAAAAGAATATCTAAACCGAAAGAATAAGGCTTAAGAGTTATAAATCATTAAAACTTGCATGCCTAAGTGTCCTGCCCTTAAGGGAAATGGATACAACTTGAACGTTTCCTAGAACTCTCATGGAAACTTGTGCACCACCCTTCTGAATGCCTTTATTGAGGATACTAAGGGATCCAATTCAATGTCACCAAAGTATCACTTCACAGGTTCTTCATCTCCCAAGTGAACTCATGTTGTGCAAGTATACATGCACGACCAAGACTTGCACACCCAAATAGGACTTCTTCTCCTGCCTCTTTTTGGGTGCCCCTCATTACATTTTACTTCATTTCTTGAATCCTAAGTGAACTCATGTCGTGCAAGTATACATGCACGACCAAGACTTGCGCGCCCAAATAGGACTTCTGCTCCTGCCTCTTTTTGGGTGCCCCTCATTACATTTTACTTCATTTCTTGAATTCCACCTCTCCTCTTCCTGATTTAGCCTTCAAAACCTTCTTCAATGCCACTTATGTCATGGTTCCATTGTAGTCTTCCTTATCTGAAAGGAATTCTATGGAACATCTCTAAAAACCTTGTGATTTATATAACTTTATATCACTACGGTTAGAGTTTCCCTTCATCCAACCTCATCCCTTAATATTAGAGAATCTTTGATCTAGGAATCCTCCTTAGGAGTAATCCCCAATCATAAATCAAATCCCCCTTAATCTGGGCATCCTTCTTAGGAGTAAGCCCCGAATTAATAATCTAAATCTCCAAAAATCACAAATACCTTTACGGTCCCTATTAATGGGCATCCTCCTTAGGAGTAATCCCCAAGTCCCCTTTAACATAGGGCCTCCTTCTCAGGAGTAAGCCTCAATTCCCCTTTTACATTGGGATTCCTTCTCAAGAATAATCCCCAGTCATAATTTCATTTGATTTGGGATTCCTTCTCAAGAATCAAACCCAATCACAAGCCCCCACCCCCCATTTTTGGAATCCTTCTCAAGAGTAAGTCCTAAATTAAGTATCCAAATATCCATAACTCACATATAACTTTATGGACCCTATTCATGGGCTTCTTCTATGATGTAAGTCTCGATCATCTTCTACTTGGGAAGTCACACATACATAAGCCACATATCATTTCTTGTGAAAACATCTTTTGTGGAAAAAATCATAAGGGTTACTTATACCTATTTTTTCTCACACCAAGAATGACTCACATGATATTAGAGTGTAAAAGTTACCATGACACATATCTTTGGTACACTAATCATATGTAAGTCACACACTTCTTAATACCCAAACTAGATGGGTTCTGATTCCTTTTCTAACATGTATACATAGGTATCCCATCTGCAGGTACGATCCCAACTCTGAAATAATCCATGTTTGTCTGAAAGACAATAAACTTCAAGTACTTTGCTGAGTTGCTTTAAAACCAGTTTGGTCATCATAATGACCAAAAGATTTCTATATCATGTTTTGCAGGATACCATTGATTAATAATATCAAATACATATGAATGATTCTCTATCGATGAAGAACCTCAAATACATATAAAATATTCTCTAAATCTCATACATATCAATCATTTATTGTACAATATAAAGGAAAACTCATTTTCATACTTGGTAAATTAATAAGGATTCGTGAAGATAACATAAATCTATGAGAGAGTCCCAGAGTATGAAATAATTCCCCCCAAAAAAGGTGTGATGAGCCTGACCTCACATCCTCTTGACCAATAAAAATTATTAAGCCTGATCGGCCCACAACTAATGAGCACCTATCTTTGGAAAGTAGGTCCAAATGAATATATAATCATTGGATGTTTCCAGTTATATGAATAAACTCGTTAGAAACCGATTGGAAAAGTTTGAACCTTAAACAACGAGGTCATAACCATTTCTAGAAGAAACAATATCATGTTCATTAATGCCTCTAGGGTAGGACTCAAGTTTGTTCTAATGTAATATGAAAAAGTTGTTTCTTTTGGATCCACACAACTGATACCACATGTAAAAAATAATCATACTCATGACATAGAGTTATATGTGATAGAACATTCACTATTATTATAGAGATTCAATATTTTGGGTGAGAGGATTTTGATGTACACAGACCACATAAAACAAGGGAAAACGTTTCTTCGTGGGACATGAACCATCAGAGGAAGTGGATAGTCATTTATATATATATATATATATATATATATATATTGTTTTGATATTGATATGAATTATATAGATGGAAAATGAAATATCACTTCCAATGACATGATCTATAAAACACTGATTGAGGTAGTTTATAAGTATTATGATGATTGTAAGATGATAAGACTATTTAGAGATATGCATCTTGTCATTCATGAGTCATGGGGATGAGTAACTCTTACTTCAATATCTATTTTTCCCATTTCATTTGAACAAGTTGATAATCAAAAAGTTATAAGATCCATATTTCATAACTATGTGGGAAAATTTATATTCTAGGGAGCCACCATAAAAATGTTCTATTGACAGGGGAAATTATCTTCTTTTCTATGGCCATTTATGAGTTATTATGGTCTTCTGTTGTATTTGATGATTGAGTTCCATTCATTAAGACGGTCTATAAATATATTGATGAGAAATATGTATCATGACCAGTGTAGATAGTACCTGTGTCCATGAATGAAAAATAATGTAGCAAGACTCATAATTAGATGATTCATCTATTAGAAGGTGAATTCTATGTAGCAGTGGCCTGGTGTGTTGTTACAACCACTTCATATTCCAAAATGAAAGTGGAATGGTGTCCATATAGGCTTTAAGATAAGATTTCCCATGAGCCCTCTAAATAATTATATGATATGGGTGATAATACAATGATTGATGAAGGTATCCAATATAATTACCATTATATATACCTTCACCATTGATGATATTGAATGTATTTATGCGAGGGATAAAGTTCAAATACCTGGTTTTTTTATGAATTGAAATTTTATATAATGATCGTAATTTCACATATTTTTTGTTACAAGATATTTAGAGGGATTTGAGAACACAATTTTTCCTCAGTACAACATTTCATAACAATATTTACTACCAATGTTAATGGATGAATCATATTTTTTAGGATATGTTATGTTCATGTGTGCTGAATTTTTTTGGTTTGTTATAGAAATATATAGAACTCATAAATATTTTTTAAAATAATAACTTATTGGTATAAATCCATATAGAACCATTCAAGTTATTTTTTGGTAGGAAATTTCATTCCTCAATTTTGTTTAGAGGTAGGTGAGTCATTGTATGTTAGACCTAGTATCATACAAGATATATATATATATTGGTTCAGTTGATTTGGTCATTGTTTATGAAGACTCAGGGTTGGAATACATCTTATGTTAACCTTCGTATATAACCTGTATAATTTGAGGTAGGTCATCATGTTTTCCATATTGTTTTACATTGGATGGGGTAATGTCATATACATAAGAATGAAAAGATGGATCCTATGTTTTTATCAGGTTTTTAGAGATATTATGAAGGGTTATACCAGTTTCATACGAAATGGCCCATCCAATTCACTACAATTACATTCAATTCATGTTTCTTGAATCATATTATTGGATAAAACTTTTTTCTTTTCTCATGGGGTATACATTTATGATGTTGAGCTTTGTGTTTATAGATCCTTTGAGGCTAATATACTACAAATTATAGACCAAATTGAGATGTATTTTTAACGAATGACCATTTTTCTAGTTCTAGTGTAGTGTAATAAATGGTGTGTTCATGAGTAGAAATAAAATAATGAATATTTAATGTGAGAATAGTGGTTGGTCATAGTACCCACGACCCCATAATGATTTCAGGAGTATCTTAGAGATGATAACTGATATAATTGATGGTTCTATGATCAGGTACTTTTCTAGGTTCATCCCTCTTGATTTTTTTAATAGTTTGATGTTGTATTTTCTATTTTTTTTAAATCAATTATAGCCCTGACCTTTTTTCGGGGGTGAATATATTGTTTCAATTAAAATTAACTACTATCTCTGAATATATGTTTTTTGATTTAATGGATTTAGATTATAAGTTACTTAATGATCATCAAGGGATAACGTTGGGTTTGAAATATTGAAAAATGATTTTGAAGTTTTGTTTAGAATTTTTGGTGTGATCTATCTTGTTGAATCATTAATATATTCTTCCTATTAAATGGTGTGAATTTATTTCCAAGAATATGATGTGATGTGGTGTAGAGTTCGAAATTTTTAAATTCCATGAGATTGGTTGATGTCATTAAAATGTTTATTAGGGTTATTTTTTCACTAGGTGATGAATTTTTTAGAATATCACATAAATGGAGAAATTCACAATGGGTAAGAGGTTCACATCAAGAATATCTTCAGACATGTCTTTTTAAACCATGTAGTGTGCATAATTTTATATTCATCCCTTGAGAAGCCTCCTATCTCAAACACTAAGGAGAATCAATGTGATTTTTAATGGATAATTGATTATCCATATCATTCAGCCATTTATTTGTTATTTGATGTGTTTTTTCCATTTTATTTTATATGATTTCATTAATTGTCATATATTATTGACTAGATATATATTAATAGCTGTTGAATTATATTTTTATCTTGATGTGTTTGTTATCTAGGTTTTCCTTGGTACCACTATGTCCTTTATTTCAATTTATAATTAATTATTGATAATTTTTCTTTAAAGATTTGGTCATGTTATAAGGATTAGAATAATTTCTTATGGTGTGTTTCTAATTATTAAAGACTATGAGATACTATGTGATTGCACTGACATAATGTGTTTGTTAACTAATTGATTAATGAGTGGTGATAATAATGTGTTTGGTCGAATACATTGATACATTTTGATCCAAATCATATGATAAATTTCATGAGACCACTCATAGGGTCAGCCTACCCTTGAATGATAATTAATTTTAAATTAGATTGAGACATGAATTAGCATGGCATGAGACCATAATTCATTTATTATGATTGGATTTCATAGGGTTATGGATAATTTTATATTGAAATAACTAAATATAACTTAATATGATATAGTTGTGTATACTGTAATGTTAATTTGTTAAGACATAACATGGTGAAGGATATTTAATTAAAATATAAAATTTCGTGCACTGAATTGACAATTATTATTTATTTTTTATTTTTTTGTTCTCCTTGACCTTAGGAATTTTGTATTATCTAATATTGTAAATATTATAGGTCTTGTTCTAGTAATTAATTAATACTTATGGGTATTTTACCAATTATAATATAATTAATATGTTTCCTGGCCTAATTATGAATAAATAATTATAATTTTATTGGCCCAGTATTGTTGTTGTTCTTATAGGACATAGCTCAGTTAATATGTAATTATTTTTTAGCATTCCACGTTTGTGTAGAAATTATTATATATATTTCTTATCCTGGTCATGTTATGAATATTATAGGGATTGGAACGTTTGTGTGGATATTATTATATGAAGGGATTACCTCTGTTATGAAAAAATAATTATATATAGGGCATCTTATTGGTTCATTTATTGTCCCATATAATTTTGGATTCATTTTTCATGGTAAATGTATATAAATATAGAAATTATATATTGGTTACAAAAAGTTTAATTGGGTTTCAATATTAAATGATTAATTAATGGACTGTTTTATAGACTTACTAGTAGACATTTGTTTTACATATTCTGGTGTTGACCTACTAAATGATACTCGCACCCCATTCATTCCTCCATTTGGTATATGGGATGATGAAATAGATGCTATTTTGGAATGGGAAAGGAACCTTGTTGTTGACATTTAATTACAGGATAAGAAGGATCTGGGAGATGGGAAAAACAAAATATTTAGGACTAGGAACTTTGGATTTTATTTAGAATATCATTTCCAATTATGAATATGTATTAAAACATTAAATGTAGTTGTATTTAACCATGAAATTACATGGTTCAATATTTTTTTACATGGTTAATCCTTTTTCTTACAATTATATGATGTATTATTTCAGGTATTTATGTTTCTCTGGAAATTTTTTATTTCTACTTTATTAAAACTATGTATTTGCGGTTATAGCTTTCCCAAAATGTTCTCTACACAATTACTGCTAGTCGACAAAAATTGGAAAACATGCAGACACTCTTTAGGCCTGTTAACCAACCTAGTTTGGCCATGTGGATGATTTTTAGTCTGAGGTATGTTACACACAATCTGCATTGATTGACTAAAATGGGTTTTGAATTTTTTTGGATTTTACTATATATTTATTTATTTGGATTTTTATTGGTCCTATATAACATTATTTTAATATTTTTGAATTTAAATTTATCATTTCTAATATTATATTCATATTATGAATAAATTGGGTTGGTCTAAAAAAAATAACTTATTTTGGTTATAGTGATTAAGGTGTTAATAAAAATATAATTATTAAGGTAAAACATATATATGATATGTTTCGTTCTCATACATTTTCTAATTTTAAACAATACAGTATAAAATTAATGTACTATGTCCTATAATTTCTATTTAAATATTAAATACTCCATTAATGAATTTAAAAATTATCTCTATTAATCGTCATCTAATGTAAAGATTTCATATATATATATATATATTACATTATATTAAATCAATAATCCATTCTATTAAAACATTAACCATATTTAAATAAATATACTTATAGTTTCATAAAATAAATGTATCATACTAAACCCATGTATTGATTAAATTAAAAAAATTTGAAAATAAGATAAATTTCCTTAAAAACACGGTTGGTTTTATTAGATATCCAGATAATGTTATCATTATGGATGATTATTTAAAATTTTAATGTTTGTTATATTTAAAATAGATTTGGAGTTTTATTTAAACACAAATATATAGTTTCAAAACATCCCATTGATGATTGTTTTTTATATTAATTATTTTTGGCATTGAAATAGTGGCTATATTATTACAACATGAACAATTTATAATGATGAATTATATTTTGTTGAGGGTTATAGATAAAATTTGGTGTTCTATGGAAAGGAATCATTTTTATTTCATTGATGAAATATTTTAACATAATTTTTATGATTTTTAACTTTTTTTTAACTCTATATATGATCATTTCATTACAGATCTTCTATTTTAGATTTTAATATAACAACTTGATGGAGGATTTCAGATGTTCATATAATACATAATTTTATGTTAATCAATTTTCATGCATGTGAGTTAGTGAATAATCTATTATCCCTCATTGTTCATTATCGGATTTAATGTGATGAATTTTCTAATGTGATTTTCTAATAAGGTATTACACGACTATTTTTAAGGGAATACTTATTTATTGGTTCCTATGATAATATTTGATTCATTCTTGACCTGATAATTTATATGGGAATCCTAAAATTATAAATATTTTGAATTATTCAGTTTATATTTTTTTTATTTAATCTTCATGATATGTTCTTTCATGTATGATGTTCATGGAGGTTGAAATAATTTCGATCAAATGGATTTTCCTTGTAGCATTAACATAGTGGGGTTTTTTTATTTACTAACTTATTATAATTAGATATGTTATTCATGTTGTATTTTTGGATGTTATTATTTAAAATATTTTAGAGTGTTTGATGAATGGAATATCAATAAATAGAAAATAAAAATGTACAAGTTTGTTCTCTTATTTAATTAAGGATGTTTCTATAGAGGATTATTAATGGTTATGATGTCGATGGATGATTTAGGATAATCCATGAAACATGTAAAAGAGAACTTAATGTCTTCATAAATGTATTTTATTCACTATATCTCATATTGGTGGATGAACATTACACCCCTTGTCTTACTATTGGTTACTCCTTATTAATTTTTTAATCTTTGAGGCCCATGAATTAGTCTTCCTACTAATGCTTCTGGTCATCCATGACTAATAATTGATTTTAATATTCAATAAACTAATATAAATGTAACATTTAATGTTATCTATAAAAAAATAAAATAAAAGGAAATAAAATTTATTTTTATTTGTGATGAAAAATTATACGAAAATAATCTGAATTTAAAATATATTGAAAACGGGGGTTAAAAATAATGGGTTATATTAGAGAAATTATATTTTACTAAATAAATGTAAATAAGTGGTCATATAATATTAAAATATGTTGAATTATTAAGGGTTATGGATAAACTTTTTGGATTGATATTATGTAATATAGGAAGTCAAAGGTGATAAAAAATAATAATAATTTAAGAAATGATCAATAATTATGAAATAAATTAATGAATTTCTAATAAATAAATTATATTTTGAAATCATTATCATTTCATTATGTTTTTTATTATTTCAGTATGTGAATGTGCATTCAAATACTGAAGTGATATTTTTATACTCACCAACTCAAATGAATATTTTTATATTTTATATTTTTAACATGGGATTAACTTGGTTCATTGCTTGTTTTGGAATGTGTTTTTTTAACTCTATTTAAATGGAATTTTTATTATAAATTTTAATTTAAAAAAAATTACATACCTAATATAAGGTTCCTACATGGGAAAATTTTATATTTTATCCAGATCCTAAGATAATTATCATATTATCTACAATATAATAAAATATGGGATGTTTATGACTCATACAACAAAATATTTAATTTTCATATCCATAACACAACTTGTATTATTCCAAAAGACAGTTATTGTATTGGATGGACAACACATCAACCATTAGACTCTTTTAATAAAACTCCATAGGTTTTATAACATTTTTTTAGCACAAATGGTGGAGGGAAAACTTATAACATTCTAGTTCTGTTACACTTTATAAGGTCAAAATCCAATAATTAATTGACTTTAATAATTATTTACAAGTGTTATAATTAAAGAAATAAATATAAGAAAATTAAAAAATGTGTATCATTTAATTTTTATTATTCAATGCAATATAATTATATTTCAAATTATTACAAAAAATATTTAAATAAAATACATGATTATTCCTCTAATGATGATTTTGGTCGATATTAATTTTGATACTATTTTTTAAAAAAACTAAAATATTCATTTCCTTGATAAAACTTATTATCATATAATTTTATTGAATTTTTTAAAATTTATGGTTTTATGATATATTTTGGAATTCAATTCATCTTGAATATTTCATTCATAAAATAATTCAAAATAATTTAATAATATCACTGTCATCCCTTGATGACATTTTATAATCGTAATATTCATGGAAATTTGAGAAGAAATGATACAAATATTTTATAAGAAAATATTTATATAAAGGCATGGTGGTGTAAGAAAATATTTTATTGGGTAAAGAGTAATAAAATATCAGTGTTAAAATATCCTTTATCCATCTTATAAAAGCATATGAAAGTCCTAGTGGGATGTCATTCTACACTGAGAGGGTCTGTGTGAATTAATATAGTTGTGATTTTATAATAACTACAATTGAGACACTCGATATTGGTTGATTTGGATAAGATTCTATTAATTATATTTACTCAACCTCACATGAATAATATTAAATAAAGGAAGAACAAGCCACACATCGATTTGTATGGTTCATGTCCCAAACCAACTCTGGTCAACCCCAAAATAGTCACCAAAGTTGATCAATGGTAAGGAACTAAGTGAGTTCCCGATCCCCATTGGTTGAAAACTAGTGTTGAGAATCATTAGAGAATCAAGTGGAATAATATTTTCATATATAAATAAATAAACTAAACAATGTTAAAATAGGACAGAACAATATATATAATTATACAAACTGGATATCATTTTTTCATATGTTGGAAACATAAAAAAACTAAACAATAGAACCATTAGAACTTGAAAACAAAAACAACTCTTTGTGACCCAGAGGGTCACTCTCTAATACAAAAACAAATCATCATAGATAGAGATTGAAACCAACATGATACTTGCACCAGAAGAAAAAAACACGAATTCACAATATTTTTTAGTATTAAAAGTCAGATGGCATTCAAAGAAAATATATTCATAATTAACTTCCTTTAAATAAAATCAAAATCTATGTCAATTTTGAAATGAAATATATAAAATTATAATTTCCCCCATTTTTTTCATTTTACATAAAATCATTTTCTATTTAACTTTTTACAATTTGAATCCACATTCTTATCATATAAATGACCATAATATTTATTAATAATAATGGTAAAATATAATTTACACCAAATAATAAGGGTGTGATAAAATTCAAAAAAAAACTATAAACACAGGAAAATATTTTTTCATTTTTGTGTTAAAGATACACTACTAATGAAATAATAACAATAATCATACTGTGAGGGTAATTTTAAAATATAACACATGTGTATCCAACCAGTAATGTGTCACAATCGTTCATCATTAGAATGTAATGGCTAATAGACTCGGGAAAAATCTTGTATCTAGTGAATAACTAAGGCTATAATATACATAATAACAAATCATTGAAAGAAAGAATCACATTATTAAATAAAATATAACCCATATGCTTAATCACACACTAAACTGTTGAACTGAGGGGAACTATCCAAATATAAATAATAATAGATTATATCCCCTTTGATGAGCCACTATCTAGATCATAATCCTATGATATTATATAAATCATTCATAGAAAATTTTCTACATGTGCCTGTTTTCCATGTAAATAGTGTAAAGGAGGTTAGAAAATTGATTCCAACAAAGAATCTATTCCTAACAACATATATTGGTCATAAATAATTCACACAACATGCACCACCTTGATCCAATTAATGGATCGGTCTCTTTCCAAAGAACAAATAAATCTCAAAGGACTCCACACTGAGGATATCTCAATCTAATTTGTGTAAACATGTAATGAGTATTCCATAGAGAGGATGTCCTACCCATTCACATTTTTTTTAATTTTTTTATTCCCTATATAGAAAATAAATTTCATTAAATACATATATGGAAAAAAATTATCCAAGAAGTTTTTTGTTAATAATAATTGTCACATGTTTCACAAATATGGAAAATGGGCCTTGAGAATCTCAATCTCAAAGAATCAAATCCATCATTCCAAAAAGATAAAAATAAACCCATTACTATTTCACACCCATTTTATAAAATCTAATTTTAGTATAATCAATACCTATTAAAACAAAATTCACATTCATTAAAATTCCAAACGTTCCACACAATGTTATCAAATTCTTTTCCATTTTCAAGAGCCATAAACGTTTAGAAATTCATTTAAGAAACCCAAAACCCACCATTATGATGTTAATAATATATTTTTAGTGTCAATATATTCTTTATTTGTCCCAAAATTCTCATATAATAAAAATGAGGATCACATCAGACACTCGGTGTGAAATTTTAATAAAAATAATTCTATTTATTTCAAAACAATGAATAATTCACCAATTTTCCGTTGGATCAAATATATGGATATATATTTCTATTAGATGGAACAATACAAGAGGGGGGGTGAATTGTATGTTTAATATCTTTTGTGTTAAACACTTTAAAAGATTACTTTAAATGATCTTAAACTAATACAAATACAAACACCCACAATTGTATTGAATATAAAAGGTATGATGTAATGTAATACTAATGAAATGTAAAACAATTGTATTCAAGATGAACACAATAATCAGAGAAATATAAAGATGAATGATTCTACCTTAAAGATTATAGAATCAATCAATACAATATGTAATATAATGGATGTAATTGAAACAATTACAAATGTATAAGAGATAGAAAGGAAACAAAACAATTTCCTCTCTAATAAAATTTGCAGCAGAAATGTAAAAGTAATACAATTCTTTTGACCCAAAAAGAAGGGTTATCCTTTCACCTAGGATAATAGGTCTGTCTCACCAACACCTTGGTAAGCCCTCGATACGATGATCGGTACGTTCGTCTGCCTAACCCTGGCAGCCCTCGATACGATGATCGGTACGTCTGTCTGCCTATCCCTGGTAGCCCTTGATACGATGATCAGACTGTATGTCTGCCTATCCCTGGCAGCCCTCGATTTTATAGTTAATCAGCACCTCTGTCTTTCAATCACATAAAAGCCCTCGATACGATGATCGGACGCACAAGGCAGATGAGAGAAGTCACAGTGTCTCTCTCTAGAATCTTGGTAGTTCACGAAGTCTCTTCATTCATTTTTTCATTCTCTTCTTTCAGCTTCAAATGACCTCCTATTTATAGGCATCGGGTTCCAATGGTCATAACTCCTCCAACGGTCATATTTCTCTAAAAAACTCGGAGGGACTTGGACACCTGGCATCATAACGGTCATATTGAAACAGAAAGCACGACATCATTTTGATTAGTTTGTAACTAACTCAACGACATCATATTGGTTAGAACAAGATATATATCGATGATAAACAATGGTGCAATTCATATGAAACAAGTGTTTTTGACTAAGTACCAAAACAAGTAATGAAGGTATGAATAGCAGAGTTAGTACGATACAATTGACTGGGTCAGTACGTTATGATTGACAGAGTCAGTACGATACGTTTGATAGGGTCAGTACGATACGTTTGATGGGTCAGTACGATACGTTTGACAGGGTCAAAACGATACGTTTGACAGTGTCAGTACGATACAATTGCAAGGGTCAGTATGATAAGATTGACAAGGACAGTACAATACGATTAAAAAGATAATTGTGATTTCCAAAACAAAGAATAGAATACATTTGTGATTTCCAAAACATGATATAGAAGTCAAAAGAGGACTTTTGACTCAACAATCTCCCCCTTTTCGGAAAGCACAACACACAAAGTAAATGTAGCAAGTAATACTTATCTCCCCCTGAGTTATTGGAAACTCTTATGAATAAGAAATTGAATGCAACTAACTCCCCCTTAGGTATGGACTTTCCTAAGGATTGTATTCATAGTTTTTTCTTGGTTTCAAAGCATTTGTTTAAACCAATCTCCCTTTGTAAAAAATTCTCCCCATTGTGAGACATTCTCCCCTTTTATAAAATTCTCTCCCTTTTATAATATTCTCCCCCTTTTTGGTTTACAAAAAGATTGATGTTACTTTGAGTTCCCTAAAAGAGTTAGAGAAAAAAAATTGCAGGACAAAAGAAAAGAGTCATAAAAATTATTACAAAACAAAGACATGTTCCAACGAAAAACAAATAAAACAATAGTTTGTTTTCTCTTTCCTTCTCCTTTTTTATAAGCTCATGAAGAACAACTTTCATCTTATTGATCTCCTTCTTGTCTTCAGAAATTGATTCACCCTGAGTTTTGAGAAGCTCTTTTTGGTCCGCAAAAATCTGATCTTGATTTCTGATAGTCTCCTCCTGGACTCTGATTACATCTTCAAGGGTATCAATTTTGTCTTGCATATTCTTGTTATCTTTGGATAGGACAGAGTTTTTTTTCTTCAATAGAACCATTTCATCCTTGAAAGATGAAACCTTTGAGAATTCAGATTGGAAAGCATTCATCCTGTCTTGTAAGTCTTTTACTGAAGGAACATCGGCTCTTTGAGAAGACAAAAGATTCAACCTTTTAACTGTTTCTCTGTCAAGATTATTGAAAGCAATTGCAAGTTCATTTGACAATCTTCTTATATCTTCAATTTCTATCTCATGATCATTGATAGAGCTCTCTGTTTTGTATGACCACTTGGTCATCTTGTTGTAGGCCATTTTATGAGCAACCGAACTTTCTGAAAGAACTTTCAAATCGGCTTCTACTGACAAAACTTTCTTTCTTAATTCTTTTACTGATCCAAACATCTTCTTTTTATTTTTAGTAATGAAATCAATCTTCCCTTACAACCTTGGAAAGTAAGGAACAGTCTTCTCAACCCTTCTCAAAACATGGACAATATAATCACTCTTCTTTGGAGAGATTTTCTGTTCTGAATCAGTATCTTCATCATATGAAGCCAGTTCATTTGATCGGCTTGAATCAACAATAGGCTGTTTTCCATTTGCTTTTTCTTTCTACATTATTTCTTCTTCCACATTATCACTAATGACAAGAATTTTATCAGTGTGAGAGGATTGAGAACCTTTCTTTTCATGAGATGAAACTCTATCTAGAGTTTCAGAAGTTTGAATTGGATCTTGATCGACATGAGGAATTTGTTGAACCCCTTCACTTAGCTTTTGAACTAATTCCTCCTTACTCTTCTTTGAATTCTGAAGGAATTCTAAAAGAAAATCTCCTTCCCCTTCTTCCACTTCTATCTCTTCCATAATTTTTTTCCTTTTTCTTTCTCAGGAAGGCTCTCTACGATGGGTTCTTGATGCACTTCTTCTGTCAGTTGAGCACTAGCATCTTCAAATACTTTCAATACTTTAGAGACATCAAATTCCCGTGATTTTCTTTTCAAAATAACCTTCTTCTTCTTTTCAGCCTTAAGGGTTTCTTCTACCCTTAGTCTTTCTGAAAAAGCCTCAGCCGGGTCAAGACTGAACTTTGGATCACCTTTCTTTCTATGTTCCTTATCCTTTCTTCATTTAGCTACAACCTCCTTACTGTTCGTTGACTTCTTCTTCAGCTTTGAACTGGTTTGTGGATCAGACTTTTGAGTAACACCAGTAGATTGAATGTCTTTGGCTGGCATAGGTGTCGATTGATTCTGAGCCAATTCAGCTTCTACATCTCTGACAAAAAGTTTTGAAATCTGATCAAAAAAAACATTCAACTTCTTCATAGTACTTATTTTAATACAAGAGGGTTTCAAATCTATGGGGTTTCCTTTAAAAGGAATGTTACAAAACTTCATACTTTCGAGAATGAACTTCATAAGAATGGCTGGATACATGATCATTTGGGACTTAATCCCTCCTGTCTTGACATTCTTTATAGTTTCAAAAACATACCCCATGTGATTTACCTTTCTCATGGTTACAAGATAGTCAAGCATAAATATATCATAAACTTTCAGAGTTTTTCTATCCCCTTTCCTTGGAATAAGAAAACCTTTCATCAATAAAGTGACAAACCGATTGTCAGGAGAAAGATGAGACACTTTCCTTTTCTCTTCATTAATAACAAACAAAGACTTTTCAGCACTTTCTCTATTATATGTACCAACTTCCTCTGGCAGTTTGTGGGATAGACAGAAATAATCCCCTTTAGTTGAGACATTTAGAAAATGAGCTGCTTGTTTCACAGACATGGATATCTTTCTATCGCACACAACAAAGTTTATAGTCTTGTCTTTGTCGAAAGATACAGTTTTATAAAATTGACTGACTTCATCAAAAAGAACCGGATCATTAGAATCAGGCTTTTCAACACAGAAATGCTCACATCCTTGAAACAGTATGATTCTTCTGATTTTGGAATCATACAAATCAAAAAAGTCCTGAGAAACTAACCTTTCTATGTTAAAGTCTTTCTCTGTAAAGGTCTTTGGAGACATTCCGGCGGGAGTGTTAGCAAAGGATTGAGACATATAGGTGCTGCCGATGAGAAGATCGTACGATGATTTAAAACGGTGAAGTAGATCTTCGCCTCAAAACCTGAAAAATCAATGTGGGTTTGGGGAGGGGGGGCTATTTATAGGTGATATGGTGGTGACCTTTGATCTTCTACGGTCAAGATTGTAGGAGATAAGATCAATGGTTAGGATTTAAAAGGAAAAAAAATTAAAAGAACTGGAACATATCTGTCAGATAATGTAAGGTGATTGTTGGTTTTAGTAGAAATCAAAATAAAATACAATCGTAAGAAAAAAAATCATCATGCCGATGGAAAACAAAGTCATTACCATGGACTGATAGTATGATGGAAAACAATCTTGTTACCATGAACTGAAAATATGATGGAAAAGAAATTCAATACCATCATCGGTCGATACAATGGAAAAGAAAATCATTACCATCATCGGTTGATACGATGCAAAAGAAAATCATTACCATCATCGGTCGATATGATGTAAAGAAAATCAATACCATCATCGGTCGATACAATGGAAAATAAAATCATTACCATAATCATTCGATACGATGGAAAAGAAGATCATTACCATCATCGATCGATACGATGGAAAAGAAAATCATTACCAGCATCAGTCGATACGATGGAAAAGAAAATCATTACCACCATCGGTCGATACGATGGAAAAGAAATTCGTTACCAACATCGGTCGATACGATGGAAAAGAAAATCATTACCATCATCGATCGATATGATGGAAAAGAAAATCAATACAATCATTGAATGATATGATGGAAAAGAAAATCATTACCATCATCAGTCGATACGATGGAAAAGAAATTTGTTACCATAATCAGTCGACACGATGGAAAAGAAAATCATTACCATCATCGGTCGATATGATGGAAAAGAAAATCAATACCATCATCATTTGAAACGATGGAAAAGAAATTCGTTACCATCATCGGTCGATATGATGGAAAAGAAAATATGATAAAACGAAAAGATAAAACTGTCAATACGATAAATAGGAAAACTAAAACAGTCAATACAATAAACAGAAAACACATATCAGGGAAAAACATAAGATAAGATGAAATAAAGTGAGAAACATAGAAAGAAATGTTCTCCCCCTTTCTACGAGGAGTTTCTTACTATTAGGAGAGATGTAAAACAGGAAGTAGATATGAATGATTATTTTAATGTAATCATTCCTAGCTTCTGTTTTATAAATTCAAATCTATCGGAAGGTAAAGGTTTTGAAAAAATGTCAGCAAGTTGTTCTTATGTTCCAATGAATTGTAAAACAATATCTCCTTTTTGTGTGTGATCCCTAAGAAAGTGATGCCTAACATCTATGTGTTTTGCACGAGAGTGGTGTGCTGGGTTTTTACTAAGAGCTATGGCACTAGTATTATCACATAGAATTTGAGTTTTGGAAAAACTCAATCCATAGTCAGTGAGTCTGTGTTGCATCCACAACACTTGAGCACATAAACTTCCAGATACTACATATTCAGCTTCAGCAGTGGATAGTGCTACTGAGTGTTTTTTCTTGCAAGACAAAGAAACCAATGAATCTCCTAAGAAATTTCATGTTCCAGATGCACTTTTTCTATCCATTCTACAACCACCAAATTCATCATCTGAAAAACTTTATAAAACAAAATCTTTCCCAGAAGAGTAAAAAAGACCTAAATCCATAGTACCTTTTAAATACCAATAGATTCTCTTCACAGCTTTTAAATGAGACTTTTTTGGATTAGATTGATATCTTGCACATAAGCATACAGAAAAAATTAAGTCTGGTCGACTAGCTATCAAGTATAGAAAACTTCCTATCATACATCTAAAGATTTTTTGATCTACTGGTTTCCCAGTTTCATCAAGATCAAGTGTATTTGAGGTTCCAATAGGAGTGCTGATACTTTTAGTTTTTTCATAACCATAATTTTTGAGTAAATCCTTAATATACTTATGTTGGGATATATAAGTTCCTTCCGGTTTTTTGAGAAATTTCAAAACCTAAAAAAAATGTTAACTCACCCATCATACTAATTTCAAACTCAGATTTCATTAAATTTTCAAAAGAATCAGTTAAAGATTTCTAATTTGATCCAAATATGATGTCATCAACATAGATTTGAACAATCAAAACATTTTTGTTTTCCGTTTTTATAAAAAGGATTGGATCTGCTATACCTTTTATATAATTTTTTTGTAAAATAAATCATGTAAGTCTATCATACCATGCTCTAGGGGCTTGTTTAAGACCATATAGAGCCTTGGTAAGTTTAAAAACATGATCAGGATGTTTTGGGTCTTGAAAACCAGGAGGATGTTTGACAAAAACTTCTTCTTGAACAAAACCATTTAGAAAGCACATTTGACATCCATTTGAAATAGTTTGAAATTGAAATATGCTGCAAAGGCTAATAGAATACGAATAGATTCAAGTCTAGCTACAGGAGGATATATTTCTTCATAGTCTATTCCCTCTTGTTGATTATAGCCTTTAGCAACAAGTCTTTCTTCATTTCTTACAATGATTCCATTTTCATCACACTTGGTTCTAAAAACCCATTTCACACCAATTACAGTTGTTTCTTTAGGTCTATCAACTAAATTCCAGACTTGATTCCTCTCAAATTAATTTAGTTCATCTTGAATTTCTTTGATCCAATCATCATCACCTAAGGCCTCACTTGGACTTTTAGGTTCAAATTGGGAAAGAAAAGCAAGTTGTTCTATTTCATTTATTAAGGAATTTTTGGTCCGTACAGGTTGATTTACATCACCAATGATATTATCACTGGGATGATTCCTAAGAAACAATTGATTTGGGTTTTGTAAACCCTATTCATCAACATATGGTAGAAAATCTTCTGTGTTAAATGTTTCTGGAATACATTCTTGAATATTTTCTTTAACATAAGGATCTCTTATCAAAGGTTGATGATAAGTTTTTGAAAACACATCTGAGGATGTAGGATTGGATTGGTTAAAAACAAAAGGATTAGTTTCATCGAATTTTACATGTACTGTTTCCTCAACAATACAAGTATTTTTATTAAAAACTCTATAAGCATTAGAAGTTGTGGAGTAACCTAGAAATATTCCTTCATCAGATTTTGGTGCAAATTTGTGTTGATTATATTTTGTATTCAGAATGAATACTTTGCATCTAAAAACTTTGAAGTATGAAACTTTAGGTTTTCGACCAGTCCATAACTCATAAGGGGATTTATTAAGAAATGGTCTAGTTAAAACACGATTTATAGTATAACAGGCAGTACTAACAGCTTAAGCCCAAAAATTCTTAGAAATTGAGTATTCACTCAACATGGTTCGAATCATTTCCTGAAGAATATGATTTCTTCTTTCAACAACACCATTTTGCTGAGGAGTTCTTGGAGCTGAGAAATTGTGAGTAATGCATTTCTTACTACAAAAAGTTTCAAAATCGGAGTTTTGAAATTCACCACCATGATCACTATGAATAGTTATCAATGGTAGGTTTTTCTCATTTTTAACTTGGGCTCTAAAAGTTTTAAAATAGGAAAAGGATTCGGATTTCATTGTGAGAAAGTAGACCCATGTAAATCTAGTAAAGTCATTAACTAAAACAAATACATAGTATTTGCCTCCAATGCTTCCAGTTTGTGTGGGACCAGAAAGATCCATATGCACTAGCTGTAATGCATCAGAAGTTGAAACTTCATTAATTGATTTAAATCTAGTCTTATGTTGCTTACCATATTGAAAAGGATCATAGACTTTTGAAGAATCATATCTAAGGTCCGGTAGACCCTTCACAGGTCTTTTCTTTGAGAGTTTACTAAGGTTTATCAGATTACAGTGTCCTAGTCTCCTATGCCATATCCACGATTGGTCTTCTATTGCACTTAAGCAGGGTATGTTTTGGCTCCTAAGGTCTTCTAAGTTAATAGTGTAAACATTATCTTGCCTATGGGCAGATAGAATGAACTCATCCTTGGAATTGTGTACTAGACACTTATCATTTCTAAAATTCACAAGGTAACCTTCATCACATAATTGACTTATGCTGATGAGATTGTGCCTACGACCTTCAAAAAACAAATCATTTGAGATAAGATCTTTTCCAAGAAAAACAATATTACCTATACCAACAATCTTTCCTTGAGAATTATCTCTGAAGGTAACTTTTCCACCTTTTTTTGATGACCTTTTCAAATATATCTTTGTTTCTAGTCATGTGTCGAGAACAACCACTATCCATGTACCAAACATTCTTATTGGTACATTTCTCATTTTCCTGAAAAAGAAACAATTAGATTTTTGGAATCCAAACTTGTTTGGATCCAGAAGGGTTATATAAAAGAATTTTAGGAATCCACATTTGTTTTGCAAAATGAGCTTTATGAAACCCTAAAGATTGTGTTTTGCTAAGAGAACAATCTCTTCTCCAGTGTCCACCACATTGACACTTAAAACAGAAAGTAGTTTTTTGAGGAACAAAATAGTTATTGCTAAAAATAGGGTTGGAATAAGTATAACCAAGACCAGAATGATTTATCAAAGGTATAATTTGATAGTACATCTTGTCAACGATTTCCTTTCCATGAGTAAAGTTTGACAAACATTTCTTCAAAGATAAAATCTTTGACTTTAGTTTTAAAAAAAAATTCTTATTTTCCAAAACATTTGAATTTGAACTATTATTAGTCTCTAAAATATTTTTCATTGAAATTACAGTTTCAAGTTCCGTAGATAGTTTATCCTTATCAGATTTAACTTTCTCAAGGGTTTTTAAAATACATTCAAAATCAGAAGTTTTCACATCAAGATCTTTAGAAAGATCTGATACTTCTTTAGTCAAGATTGAAATTCTAGAATTTTCTTTCTCGAGTTTCTTTTTGAGCATTGAATTTTCATTTTCAAGTATTTAGGAAATCTAGATACTTCCTCAAAATTAGGTAATGTATTATCTTCTGATGATGAGGATTCATCATTTGAAGATTCATAATATCTATTATCAGTATAATTTGCATTCAAAGAGACATTTGTAATAGCTTCAGCATTATGTACCTTAGCCATGAGACAATGATCTTCAATTGGTAATCTGGCTAAGAGTCCAATATTCCTTTGTCCTGAGGACTCATATTCTGAGGAATCATCTGAGGAATCACTACCACTTGCACTCCAAGTATCATTTTCCTTTAAAACTTTCTTTGTCTTTGACTTGTAATACTTTTTCTTGTTTCTCTCAGAGTGTTTCCTTTTTCTGTCTTTTCTCTTTAGTAACGGACAATCAGGCATTATATGTCCTTCTTTCTTACATTCATAACATGTCACCTCTGAATCTTTCTTATCCTTCCTATCTTTCTTTTTGAATCTGTATTGGAAGTATTTCGTTCCAACAATCTTGTTCATCCTTTGGGCAAGATTGGCCAACTCATTATCCGAGTTATCACTATCACTTGATTCAGATATAATAGATTTATTGGCTTTGGATCTTGTAAGCCTTTCAGGTGTTTTAACTTTATATGTGAAGGCTACACTTCCATTCCCATTCTTCTTTTTGTTGAAATCAGCATCTCTTTTCATTCTTGTTTCATGCTGTAAAAGAGTTCCAAAAAGTTCATCAAGTGTAATCTGGGAAACTTTTCTATTCTCATCAATACCAGTCCTTTTTGACTCCCATTCATTCGGAATTATATCTATGATCTTATCAACTAGAGCTTCATCATCAAGGCCTTTTCTCCCATAGATTGTAAGCTGTTGAAAATTGTCATAAACCTTTTTTGTACTTTACATACTGGCTCTCCATAAGGAAAAACAAATCCATAATACACTGCTCAAAGCATTGCTCTTCTTGTTTCTATAACATTGGATGTACCAAAATGAGTGACTTCTAATTCTTTCCAAATACAGTTGGATGCTTCACATGAAGATATCTGACTGTATATATTCCTGGTCATAGAGCATAATAAAGTATTGTATACCTTGTAATTCAGTTGATATTCTTGCTTCTCCTGGTTAGTGAAAGTACTGACTTCTTTGTCAAAAAATTTTGTAACCTCCAGTAAGAATTATAAAATTGTCTACACCGGTATTAATAACAAAAGTCTTCATACGATCTCTCCAGTACTCATAATAATTTCCATCAAATATTGGTGGCCTAGAAGGATTCAGATTATCTATTGACCCAATGTTCATTCCTGCCATCTAATACAAATACAAAACTTTTCCACTCCACACGTTAGTGTAGTAAGTAGTAAAAAGATAGTAATATGAAATAAATAAAGCTTTTAATATAAATCAGTGGAAAACCTCCTCTGATACCAATTGTTGGATCAAATATATGGATATATATGTGTATTAGATGGAAGAATACAAGAGGGGGTGAATTGTATGTTTAATAACTTTTGTGTTAAACACTTTAAACGATTAGTTAAAATGATCTTAAACTAATACAAATACAAACATCCACAATTTTAATGAATATAAAAGGTATGATGTAATGTAATACTAATGAAATGTAAAACAATTGTATTCAAGATGAACACAATAATCTGAGAAATATAAAGATGAATGATTCTACCTTAATGCATATATAATCAATCAATACAATATGTAATAGAATAGATGTAATTGAAACAATTACAAATGTATAAGAGATAGAAAGAAAACAAAACAATTTCCTCTCTAATACAATTTTTAGCGGAAATGTAAAAGTAATACAATTCTTTTGACCCAAAGAGAAGGGTTATCCTTTCACCTAGGATAAGAGGTCTATCTCACCAACACCTTGGTAAGCCCTCGATACGATGATCGGTATGTTCGTCTGCCTATCCCTGGCAACCCTCGATACGATGATTGGTACATCTGTCTTCCTATCCCCGGCAGCCCTCGATACGATGATCGGACCGTCTGTCTGCCTATCCCCGACAGCCCTAGATTTTATAGGTAATCGGCACCTCTGTCTTTCAATCACTTGAAAGCCCTAGATATGATGATCAGACGAACAAGGGAGATGAGAGAAGTCACAATGTCTCTCTATAGAATCCTAGTAGTTCACAAAGTCTCTTCATTCATTTTTTCATTCTCTTCTTTTAGCTTCAGATGACCTCCTATTTATAGGCCTCGGGTTCCAACGGTCATAACTCCTCCAACAGTCATATTTCTCCGAAAAACTCGAAGGGACTTGGACACCTGGCATCATAACGGTCATATTGAAACAGAAACCACGACATCGTTTTGATTAGTTTGTAACTAACTCAATGACATCATATTGGTTAGAACAAGATATATGTCGATGATAAACAATGGTACAATTCATATGAAACAAGTGTTTTTGACTAAGTACCAAAACAAGTAATGAAGGTATGAATAGATGAGTTAGTACGATACAATTGACTGGTTCAGTACATTACGATTGACAGAGTCAGTACGATACGTTTGACAGGGTCAGTACAATACGTTTGACAGGGTCAGTATGATACGTTTGACAGGGTCAGTACGATACGTTTGATAGGGTCAGTACGATACGATTGAAAGGGTCAGTACGATACTATTGACAGGGTCAGTACGATACGATTAAAAAGACAATTTTGATTTCCATAGCAAAGAATAAAATACTTTTGTGATTTCCAAAACATGATATAGAATTCAAAAGAGGACTTTTGAATCAAAAGTTTCAAGGTAGATAAATATCAAAAAGATCATTCCTCAATATATAACATTAACTTATATTTATGAAAGTATAGAGACAATGATTCGTAAATTTAATGTCTTTTTTAAAAATAAACATATATCAATCTCATAGTGTTTCAATAATGGACACTCAAAAACACTTCACATAGGTCCAAGGAAGCAAGAAAAACTACAAAGAACCACAAACACATTAAACACCAAATATAAATCCATGTAAAATTGAACCCTAGATATGAGAGATAATGAGAAATGAATAAATCAATATAATAAATGAATGAGAAGGAAGGTATGGAAGAGAAGTGAGAAATTTCCATAAAGCATTCATGTAGAGACCCGAAGCTTAACATACATGGAAATTACATTACTTTTGTGGAATACTTAGTACATAAAAAAACACACACACACAAGGACTGTAACAGTTTAGAGTCTTTGGAAACTGGGAATATAAACTTCTAATCATGTTGAAAGATCTTCAACATCTCCCATAATGATTCTCCCCTTTTTGTTTCCTTACCTAAAACCTTTCTTTTAATCTTGGGGGAAAAGAAAACATAAAAATGGTGAGCTCAAATTCCCAGTAAGGGTAAGCATGGATAAAATAAAACAAACCAGATACATTTTAACTTAAAAACATGAACATAATATTTAAACATCAAAATCTTGAGCAATGACATAAAACATGGCAGTACATAAGGCATAGATCATAATGGATAATCAATCATGATAAAATAGCATATGAATAAAGCATGTAATTGTGGCATCCATTAAGCACATGTAATGATTTCCATAGTAGCCAAGGCATTACTTCTATGACCATTTTAGTGGACAAAGTCCCTTTCTGAATTGAGTTCACTCCTCGTTTCAGTCCTGTTACACTGAACCAGATTAACTTACCGTTCCAACCATGTCTATCTCATGAGATATAAATCTTTACCCAATGCATTGGAGGGAGATATCGGTCCCACCCATCTCATAATGAAATCATTCTTAATTATTCCATAAAATCATAAATCATAGCATAACCCATGTAATAAATTTGGATTCTTAAACATCATGCCATTATAACACAATCCATAAAAAACAAATGGATATCATTTCATCGTAAGTAGAATCATACCATGTAAATAATTGAAACATTATACATGAAACATACACATATTAAATAATGTCATCTTAGTTGCAAAAAAGTTTTGATAAAACACTTGAAATAAATTATTGAGGAAAATATGCTTTCTTCCGCAAAATAATTTTCTTCTCTGAAATTGTCATTTAATTTTAAAAGAAAATGATTTTTTAGAAAATAATCATAAAATATTGTAGAAGAAGCTTCATGAAAATGAGGCATTATGAAACCGTAAAAATCCGTTCACGTCGTATAAGTTACAAAAAACATTCTCCTCGTACTTTTGCCAGAAATGTCAAAAAGTACATCGTAAAAGAAAGATTCCTTCCGTACCTTGTGTAAAAGTCAAAAAGGGGTAAAAATGACTTTAAAAATATAAGGAAGAATATTAAACATTTTATGAAAACATTTTGAAAAACCACGAACATGGATGATAAACATAACCCCAGTAAATACTTACGAATAAACAATCTCAGATAAGAAATGAGATTGGAATAATTATCCCTTACCTTACATCTGATATTCTTCGTATATATCTGAACCTCATGTATAATGATTTAAATAATATCATTGACTTATTATAGAATCATATGCATTGTTATGATATCATATATGGTTCACTTATGACTTTATATTACCCATTCATTTGTAAATTAATGTAAAAGTAATGTTTTGGGTAAAATCGTTTCATTTGTCATTCGTGTTTTAACTTGTAATTATTCATATGATTACATAGATCATGGTTATTTAAATCCTGAATTTAAAACATGATTTATATATAATATATATTCAGAATATACAAATATATAATATATTGATAAATAGAAAGAAATACACCGTTCATGGAGACGGTAGGCCGTACGTACGCATGAACGCTGTTTTCGTTTCCTTATTGAATTGAATGAATTAAGTAGATGAAATAAATATATATATATACATAAATCTACTATCATTATTTTTTCATATATTTAATTATTACTGGTTATATATACTTTATAATCATTCATGAATGGTAAATCATTGAGAATGAATCTCATCGCGTCGTGCAGACGGTAGTCCGTACGTACGCACGAGCGATGATATCATTAACATAGATTACACCACGGCGTGGAGACGGTATTCCGTACGTACGCACGCGCGGTGATTTCATTTTCCGTAGGGTGGATAGATGGTGAAATAGGTTTGTTTCATACTTATAATAACATATCAGTATATGAGTGATACTGATGTTATTACTTCATAATGAAACAACTAAAGAAGAAGAAGTGGAAGAAGAAATATAGTTGAACGAATTGGTAACGGACATTACCTCTTCTTTGAAGCGCCTCTTCGAGACCTCCTCTTAGGGCACTAACATTGGTCTTTAAAGAAGACCAGGACCTCTAGGATGTCTCTAGGGAAGTGTAGAGGAGAAATTGGCAGGGTTTTGCCGAGATTTAAGGCTCAATGTTGTGTGAGGATGAGAGGGAGGAGGTGCCCTTTTATAAGGGAGGAGAGGCGCACCTTTGAAAAAACAAAAAATATTATTTTATTATAAAGTCATATTAGGTTATAAATAGCTCCAAATTGATTTATTTAGAATCTAATGTGGGGATGGGTATAAATCCTCTCACCCAATAGAATTTATACAAGTTTAGGTTTCTATTTTAACCTTATCATTTAGATTTAACTTTAAGTTAAATAATTTTACTCTTACCTTGTCTTCTTGTTTTCTTACACTATAAGGTTAATGAACATACTATAACAAGCCAAACGAACCCCAAGTTGTTCATTATTAATATATATAACCTTATCTGAGTCATTTGGATGAACACTAGATTTTTAGGAATAAAATATCAATTAATAAAATAATATTTGTTTTAAAAACTATTTTATGTAAATTTTGACACTATTTAGTAATTGATTTTTGTGAAAATCATAACAGAATTATTAGTTCGTCCGAAGTTAATTAAATCAATACTAAAATGTCTTATTAACCTATAAAATTAGTGGAATTCATAAAAAGTCTCAAATTACATTTATTTGGTTATTTATAACATCAATTATGTCAATATTTCATTAATAAGATAATTACTGCATCATCTTTGTGTCAAAAAGAAATTAAATTATTTAATATCTAAAAATAAAAAATAAAATACCATTATATAGGAAATATTTTTATCTTTCTAATGAATATTTATAGACTAATTTAGCTTATTTGTAACCCTATATTAAAAATGGTTTACATATTAAACTTTGATTTTAACTATTTTAACCGTTCTTTAAATAAATTAATATTAAATGTCCTAATATAATCCAAGTGGGCCTAATTGGTCATATTTTATTCATAAGGTTGTTTTTGGTCGAATTAAACTTATCCCATAGAATTAGAACATGTGTTAGGGTAATAATAATATCATTTTTTACCCTTAATTACCCTATTTACTTTTAATCGTGGTAAAAAAAAGTAAAAAGCTACTATTCACCAAAAATTATTTTCATCTCATTGAACCATATTTTACTTACTGACATCAACCTTGTCTCTCAAATTTTTGAAATTCCACTCAGAGATGCGGTAAAATTATGTTTTATGAAAATTTCATTTTTTTAACTACCACTTAGTGGTTTCACTATTCATCAAAAAATGAAAGTTTCCAGAAAAATACCAAAAATTTGACCTAAGCTATATTTGATATTATGAACTCAAAAATGTTATCTATTTTACCGAATTAAAAACATATCAGTTGCATTAATTAATTTAAAAATTAATTCCCGTCTTCAAAACAAATAGTGTGTTCTTAAGAAATAATAACTATCAAAAGATTGACACTTGTTTATGTCATGTTTAAATGTGAAATTACATCCAATGACCAACATTGTATTAAATTGTAAAAATATAGTCTAAATATACTTTAAAACCACTCAAATTAATAATTTATCACTATTAATTATTTCGATAAAAAAGTTTTTTTTAATTAAAATTTAGTAATTTTCACTATTCATAAGAAAATTAAAGTTATCCAAAAAGTACCAAAATTTCACCCTAAGATAATTTCGATATTCTGAATCCAAAAATGAAGTCTATATTGAAAAATAAAATATAAAAAATTTCACAAAGTGGTTATTACTATTCATAACGGCTAGTTTTAATAATATTTCAATAGCTTATCGTTGTTTAGTGAAACTCAATATTGCATACTACACATGCTATTGAGGAAGGTCTCGATTACGTGTAATGCAAGGCAAGTCAAGGATGCGTGTTGTGCAAGCTCTTTTTGGTGTAGCGTACAACACAAGACATTAATAAAATTAAAAGGAATATTTTTCATAAAATATCGGGGTGTTACATTCTACCCCCCCTTAAAATGAATTTCTCCCTCAAAATTCATCGGGGTTATAAATGGTTTACTACTCAAAAGTTTATTTAATAGAAACCCACATCGTAAAAAGGAGTACCAAAACCAATCTTTAAAAACAAAAGTATGAAATGTAACGGTTACCCAAATAAAATAATCACTGGGTTTCCACATAGCTGAAAATATGGATATGGAAGAGAAAGCTAACCATCATGTTCTGATGGAGAGTAGTAGAGAACATGGCTATGAAAAATCCAGCAATTACAAATCCATAGATTTGTGATTATCTAAGGTACCATCTAATTCATTGGATATAAGGGCACTAGGGCAACATTTTTGGTTTTCAATATCATTTCCCTAAAGTTCAAAATTTTGAATTAGAAGAAATACTTACTTGATTTTGGTACAATCTCACTATTGTTGGTGCTTTGAACAATTTCTACTTCATCTCTTAAAGAAATGAAGTTGAATTTTTCATTTATGAAGTGTTAGAAGATCATGTGATATAATGATGAGTCATTCCATCTATTTCTAACAAAAGGTTAGAAAAAGTTATCAAATATACATAAGTCCATATATGGTGATGTTAATCGTATACGATTCCAAAAATGAACTTATGCTTCATATGTCATACCATGTAGTAAAATAAAACTAGTTTCTTCTTACCAGGGACTTCTTGTAGGCCAGTGGTAGGCGATAAAGGCCAGTAGCACTTTGGTTGTGGGTTCGATTCCCATAGCTTTGTCCGACGCGATGAGCTTTCATCCGTCCTGCAGGTTGTCCTTTTTATAAAGCTATATTACTATAACATCTCATCAATAATAACAAAACAATACTAACTTATGTCCAACATAATCCATTCAAATCTTTAGGGTTCTCTAAAATTATTCGGTCCAATTTCGTAGTATAAAGAAAATGATTACTTGAAATGTCACATAACAATCACGTGAATTCCATCATCTATCCACCATATATCATAAGATATATCTTGTTGGTCAAATTAAAAACATGTGAATACCTTAATCATGTATTCTCTTGAAGAATGAATACCCATTGAACCTTAATGAAAACATGAATTCAGTTAAAAGTTAACACTTTCCACATACCCAAATCATCAAAATTCTTTATACTCATACCATGATATTACTTAGTCCTTATATCAATCATGAGCTCATGAATACAATCAAACATCTCATTATCTTCTTATCCCTTCATTATGCACATACCATCTCATTACCAAAAATATCTCAATCACTTTTCATGGTTACCAGTACCATAAAATTATTGAAAACCACAACAGACCAATACATAAATATTCCAATATTCCACGATACTATATACAACATTATTTTGGAATCCCATTACATAAACACTTAATCATTCCACCGTATCATTGTAATATTCAACATCGCCAATAGTGATCGCATGTGACTTCCCTTTGTCCTTTGCCTTAAGTGGTTGCTCATATCGATCATCATTAACCCTTGGATTAGGGCATTGATTAGAATAATTCCCCATTTCATTGCACTTGAAGCATTGAAGTGTTGTTGGTGCGTTCTCTGCAGTATTTTCTTTATTCACACCATTAGAAACCCTTTTTCCATTACATCGACACTCAGCTGATCGATGACATTCTTTTCCACACTTAAAACATTTTCTAGTCTCTTTAATACAATCTCCTCCATGCTTCTTTCCACACTTTCAGCATAAGTAAACATTCATCTTCTTTTCACCATTATTTTGAGATTTCTCCATGAACTCCATCTTTCGTTTCATGTCAAAACCAAGAGATGGATATATAACACCAACTTCTATTTCTACCTTAATAGCACAATGCACAATTTCTTCATAGATACTGAAGTCTCTTATAGCTAATGCCCTTCAAAGATTTGGTTTTAAGCCACTGAATAATCGATCAACTTTACTTTCAGGTTGGATGATAAATCCAGATGCATACCTTGCGAGCCTTATAAAATTCACTTCGTATATACCAACAGATTCATTATCCTTTTTCTTTAGTTCAAGAAACGCCTTCTCCATATTTTTCAAAGAATACGAGTGAAGTACTTATTGAAATATAAGTTCTTGAACTCGTCCCATTCCATGGACTCAATTTCATCTCTTGGCCTCGTATTCTAGATAAGATTCAACCATTGATCAGCATCACCTTCCAAACGATACACTACTAAGATGAATTTATCATGTTCAGAACATTGAATAACGGAAAATATCTTTTCAGTATGACTAATCCATTGTTCAGCAACAAGGGGATCATAAGACCCACTGAAAGAAGGTGGACGTTGCCTCATGAAGGACTCAATAGAATATTGTTCCCTTCTCTGCTTATTTGGAAGTCCAGAATGATTCATAGCTTGTGTAAGTATAGTAATAAGATTTTCCACTCCATTTCCCATAACATTTGTTTTTTCAGGAGGACAATCATTGCATTGTCCATTACAGTGATCAACACGGTTCCTTCGGGTTCCAGCCATCGTCTAAAACCCAAAAAGAATAGTGTGAGAGGCTAAAATCACTCTAGGGAAAACATAATAAACAGGGAGTACCTTTAATATCTAACATCTTGGGTTACCGTAATTCTAGTACTATAACCTATACTTATACTTAAACATAGGAACATCCCTAGACATATCGTATAAATATCTCTACGGATCTCACTAATGGTGTCGCATCCTAGTTTCCAATGGTTGACTAAACATTTCCTCTGATACCAACTGTAGAGACCCGAATCTTAACAAACATGGAAATTACATTACTCTTGTGGAATAATTAGTACATAACAAAAACACACACACAAGGACCGTAATAGTTTAGTGTCTTTGGAAACTCGGAATATAAACTTCTAATCATGTTGAAAGATCTTCAACATCTCCCATAACGATTCTCCCCTTTTTGTTTCCTTACCTAACACCTTTCTTCTAATCCTGGGGGAAAAGAAAACATAAAAAGGGTGATCTAAAATGCTCAGTAAGGGTAAGAATGGAGAAAATAAAACAAACCAGATACATTTGAACTTAAAAAAATGAACATAATATTTAAATATCAAAATCTTGATCAATGACATGAAACATGGCAGTACGTAAGGCATAGATCATAATGGATAATCAATCATGATAAAATAGGATATGAATAAATCATGTAATTTTGGCATCCATTAATCACATATAAGGATTTCCATAATAGTCAAGGCATTACTGCCATGACCATCTTAGTGGAAAAAGTCCCTTTCTGAATCGAGTTCACTCCTCATTTCAGTCCTATAATACTGAACTGGATTAACTTATCTTTCCAACCATATCTATCTCATGAGATATAAATCTTTACCCAATGCATTGCAGAATGATATAGGTCCCACCCATCTCATAATGAAATCATTCTTACTTGTTCCACAAAATCATAAATCATAGTATGACCCATGAAATAAATTTGGATTCTTAAAAATCAGGCCATCATAACACAATCCATAAAAAACAAATGGATATCATTTCATCATAAGAAGAATCATACCATGTAAATAATTGAGACATTATACATGAAACATACACATATTAAATAATGTCATCTTAGTTGGAAAATAGTTTTGATAAAACACTTGAAATTAATTCTTGAGGAAAATATCCTTTCTTCTGCAAAATAATTTTCTTTTCTGAAATTTTCATTTAATTTTAAAAGAAAATGATTTTTTTGAAAATAATCATAAAATCTTGTAGAGGAAGCTTCATGAAAATGAGGCATTATGAAACCTTAAAAATCCGTTCACGCAGTATAAGTTACAAAAAACATTCTCCTCGTACTTTTTCCAGAAATGTCAAAAAGTACATCGTAAAAGAAAGATTCCTTCCGTACCTTGTGTAAAAGTAAAAAAGGGGGAAAATGACTTTATAAATACAAGGAAGAATATTAAACATTTTATGAAAACATTTTTAGAAACCACGAACATGGATGATAAACATAACCCCAGTAAATACTTACGAATAAACAATCTCAGATAAGAAATGAGATTGGAATAATTATCTCTTACCTTACATCTGATATGCTTCGTATAAATCCGAACCACCTGTATAATGATTTAAATAATGTCATTGACTTATTACAGAATCATATGCATTGTAATTATATCATATATGGTTCATTTATTACTTTATATTACCCATTCTTTTGTAAATTAATGTAAAAGTAACGTTTTGGGTAAAATCGTTTCATTTGTCATTCGTGTTTTAACTTGTAATTATTCATATGATTACTTAGATCATGGTTAGTTAAATCCTGAATGTAAAACATGATTTATATATAATATATATTCAGAAGATACATATATATAATAGATCGATAAATAGAAAGAAATACACCGCTCATGGAGACGGTAGGCCGTACGTACGCGTGAACGCTGTTTTCATTTCCTTATTGAATTGAATGAATTAAGTAGATGAAATACATATATATATACATAAATCCAGTATCATTATTTTGTCATATGTTTCATTATTACTGATTATATATACTTTATAATCATTCATGAATGGTTAATCATTGAGAATGAATCTCATCGCGTCGTGCAGACGGTAGTTCGTACGTACGCACGAGTGATGATATAATTAACATGATCGTGGAATTATATAAAAGTGTATGTATAATATTTCAGAATAAATATCAGTTTAAAATAATCATATTTAGTCATTATTTACACCATTATACCCATCCAAGTACGGTGGTGGTGGAAAATAGATTACACCACGGCGTGGAGACGGTATTCCATACGTACGCACGCGCGGTGATTTCATTTTCCGTAGGGTGGATAGATGGTGAAATAGGTTTGTTTCATACTTATAATAACATATCAGTATTTGAGTGATACTGATGTTATTACTTCATAATGAAACAACTAAAGAAGAACAAGTGGAATAAGAAATAAAGTTGAAAGAATTGGTAACTGACATTACCTCTTCTTTGAAACTCCACTTCGAGACCTCCTCTTAGGGCACTAAAATTTGACATTGAAGAAGACAGGGACCTCTAGGATGTCTCTAGGGAAGTGTAGAGGAGACATTGTAAGGGTTTTTCCGAGATTTAAGGATCAAAGTTTTGTGAGTATGAGAGGGAGGAGGTGCCCTTTTATAAGGGAGGAGAGGGGCACCTTTGGAAAAACAAAAAATATTATTTTATTATAAAGTCATATTTGGTTTTAAATAGCTCCAAATTGTTTTATTTAGAATATAATGTGGGGATGGGTCGAAATCCTCTCATAAAATAGAATTTATACAAGTTTAGGTTTCTATTTTAACCTTATCATTTAGATTTAACTTTAAGTTAAATAATTTTACTCTTACCTTGTCTTCTTGTTTTCTTACACTATTAGGTTAATAAACATACTATAACAAGAAAAACGAACACAAAGTTGTTTATTATTAATATATATAACCTTATCTAAGTAATTTTGCCGAACATTAGATTTTTAGGAATAAAATATCAATTAATAATATAATATTTGTTTTCAAAAAATATTTTATGTCAATTTTGACACTGTTTAGTAATTTATTTTTTAAAAATCATAACAGAATAATTAGTTCGACCAAAGTTAATTAAATAAATACTAACATGTCTTATTAACTTAGAAAATTAGTGGTATTCATAAAAAGTCTCAAATTACATTTTTTTGGTTATTTATAACATCAATTATGTCAATATTTCATTAATAGGATAATTACTGCATCATCGTTGTGTCAAAATTAAATTAAATTATATAATATCTAAAAATTGAAAATAAAATACCATTATGTACGAAATATTTTTATATTTCTAATGAATATTTATAGTCTAATTTATCTTATTTATAACCCTATATTAAAAATTATTTACTTATTAAACTTTGATTTTAACTATTTTAACCCTTCTTTAAATAAATTAATATTAAATGTCCTAATATAATCCAAGTGGGCCTAAATGGTCATATTTTATTAATAAGGTTGTTTTTGGTCAAATTACACTTATCTAATATAATTAGGACATGTGTTAGGGTAATAATAATATCATTTTTACGCTTAATTACCCTATTTACTTTAACCGTGGTAAAAAAAAGTAAAAATTTACTATTCACCAAAAATTATTTTCTTCTCATTGAACCACATTTTACCTACAGACATCAACCGTGTCTCTCGGATTTTTGAAATTCCACTCACAAAATCGGTAAAAATAGGATTTATGAAAAAATCATTTTTTTAACCACTTAGTGGTTTCACTATTCATCAAAAAATGAAAGTTTCCAGAAAAATACCAAAAATTGGGCCTAAGGTATGTTTGATATTATGAACTCAAAAATGATATCTATTTTACCAAATTCAAAACATATAAATTTCATTAATTAATTTGAAAATTAATTCACATCGTCAAAACAATTAGTGTGTTCTTAAAAGATAATAACTATCAAAAGATTGACACTTGTTTACGTCTGGTTTAAATGTGAAATTACATCCAATGACCAACATTGTATTAAATTGTAAAAATATATTCTAAATATACTTTTAAACCACTAAAATTAATAATTTATCACTATTAATTATTTCGATTAAAAATGTTGTTTTTAATTAAAATTTAGTAATTATCACTATTCCTAAGAAAATGAAAGTTATCCGAAAAGTACCAAAATTTCACCCTAAGCTAATCTCGATATTCCGAATCCAAAAATGAAGTCCATTTTAAAAAATAAAATGTAAAAAATTTCAAAAAGTGGTTTTTACTATTCATAATGACTAGTTTTAATAATATTTTAATAGCATATTGTTGTTTAGTGAAACTCGATATTGCGTACTACACATGCTATTGAGGAAGGTCTGGATTACGTGTAATGCAAGGTAAGTCAAGGATGCGTGTTGTGAAAGCTATTTTTGGTGTAGCATACAACACAAGACATTAATGAAATTAAAAAGAATATTTTTCATAAAATCTCGTGGTGTTACATTCTACCCCCCTTAAAATGAATTTCGCCCTCAAAATTCATCGGGGTTATAAATGGTTTACTAATCGAAAGTTTCTTTAATAAAAACCCATATCGTAAAAAGGAGTACCAAAACCAATCATTAAAAACAAAAGTATGAAACGTAACGGTTACCCAGATAAACTAATCACTGGGTTTCCACAGAGGTGAAAATATGGATATGGAAGAGAAATCTAACCATCATGTTCTGATGGAGAGTAGTAGAGAACATGGCTATGGAAAAGCCAGTAATCAAAAATCCATAGATTTTTTATGATATAAGGTACCATCTGATTCATCAGATATAAGGGAACTAGGACAACATTTTTGGTTTTCAATATCATGTCCCTAAAGTTGAAAATTGTGAATTAGAAGAAATACTTGCTTTATTTTGGTACAATCTCACTATTGTTGGTGCTTTGAACAATTTCCACTTCATCACTTAAATAAATGAAGTTGAATTTTTCATTTATGAAGTGTTAGAAGATCATGTGATAGAATGATGAGTCATTCCATCTATTTCTAACAAACGGTTAGAAAAAGTTATCAAATATACATAAGTCCATCTATGGTGATGTTAATCATATACGATTCCAAAAATGAACTTATATTTCATATGACATACTACGTAGTAAAATAAAACTAGTTTCTACTAACCAAGGACTTCCTGTAGGCCAGTGGTAGGCGATAAAGGCCAGTCACACTTTGGTTGTGGGTTCGATTCCCACAGCTTTGTCCGACGCGATGAGCTGCCATCCGTCCTGCAAGTATTCCTTTTTCTATAACTATATTACTATAACATCCCATAAATAATATCGAAACAATACGAACTTATGTCCAACATAATCCATTCGAATCTTTAGGGTTATCTAAAACACTTCGGTCCAAGCTCATTGTATAAAGAAAATGATTACTTGAAATGTCACATAACAATCACGTGAATGCCATCATTTATCCCCCATATATCATAAGATATATCTTGATGGTCAAATTAAAAACATGTGAATACCTTAATCATGTATTCTCTTGAAGAATGAATACCCATTGAACCTTAGTGAAAACATGAATACAGTTAAAAGTTAACACTTTCCACATACCAAAATCATCAAAATTCTTTATACTCATACCATGATATCACTTAGTCATTATATCAATCATGAGCTCATGAATACAATCAAACATCTCATTATCTTCTTATCACTTCATTATGCACATACCATCTGCTTTCCAAAAATATCTCAATCACTTTCCATGGTTACCGGTACCATAATATTATTGAAAACCACAATATACCAGTACATAAATATTCCAATATTCCACAATACTATATACAACATTATATTGGAATCCCATTACATAAACACTTAATCATTCCACCACATCGTTTTCATATTCAACATCACCAATAGTGATCGCATGTGACTTCCCTTTGACCTTTTCCTTAAGTGGTTGCTCATGTCGATCATCATTAACCCTTGGATTAGGGCATTGATTAGCATAATGCCCCGTTTGATTCCACTTGAAGTATTGAAGTGTTGTTGGTGTGTTCTCTGCAGTCTTTTCTTTATTCACACCATTAGCAACCCTTTTTCCATTACTTCAACACTCAGCTGCTCGATGACCTTCTTTCCACACTTAAAACATTTTATAGTCCCTTTAAGACAATCTCCTCCATGATTATTTCCACACTTTCAGCATAAGTAAACATTCATATTCTTTTCACCATTTTTTTGAGATCTATCCTTGAACTCCATCTTTCATTTCTTGTCAAAACCATGAGATGGTTATATAACACCAACTTCCATTTCTACCTTAATATCACAATGCACAATTTCTTCATAGCTACTGAAGTCTCTTATAGCTAATGCCCTTCAAATATTTTGTTTTAAGCCACTGAAGAATAGATCATCTTTACTTTCAGGTTGGATGATAAATCTAGATGCATACCTTGCAAGCCTTGTAAAATTTTCTTTATATATACCAACAGATTCATCATCCTTTTGCTTTAGTTCAAGAAACTCCTTCTCCATATTTTTTCGAAGAATACGAGCGAAGTACTTATTGAAAAATAAGTTCTTGAACTCGTCCCATTCCATGGACTCAATTTCATCTATTGACCTTATATTCTTGATAAGATTCAACCATTGATCAACATCACATTCCAAAAGATACACTGCTAATATGACTTTATCATGTTCAGAACATTGAAGAACTGAAAATATCTTTTCAGTATTACTGATCCATTGTTCAGCAACATGTGGATCAGAAGACCCACTGAAAGAAGGTGGGCATTGCCTCGTGAAGGACTAAATAGAATATTGTTCCCTTCTCTGCTCATTTGGAAGTCCAGAATGATTCATATCTTGTGTAAGTATAGTAATAATATTTTACACTCCATTTCCCTTAACATTTGTTTTTTCAGGAGTACAATCATTGCATTGTCCATTACAGTGATCAACACAGTTCCTTCGGGTTCTAGCCATCATCTAAAACCCAAAAAGAATAGTGTGAGAGGAAAAAATCACGCTAGGGAAAACATAATAAAGGGGGAGTACCTTCAATATCTAACATCATGGGTTACCGTAATTCTAGTACTATAACCTATACTTATACTTAACCTTAGGAACATCCCTAGACATACCGTAGATATATCTCTATGGATCTCACTAAAGTTCTCGCATACTAGTTTCCAAAGGTTGACTAAACCATTCCTCTGATACCAACTGTAGAGACCCGAAGCTTAACGTACATTAAAATTACATTACTTTTGCGGAATACTTAGTACATAACAAAAACACACACACAAGGACCATAATAGTTTTGTGTCTTTGGAAACTCAGAATATAAACTTCTATTCATGTTGAAAGATCTTCCACATCTCCAATAACGATTCTCCCCTTTTTGTTTCTTTACCTAAAACCTTTCTTTTAATCCTGGGGGAAAAGATAACATAAAAAGGGTGATCTAAAATTATCAGTAAGGGTAAGCATGGAGAAAATAAAACAAAACAGATTCATTTGAACTTAAAAACATGAACATAATATTTAAACATCAAAATCTTGAGCAATGACATAAAACATGGCAGTACGTAAGGCATAGATCATAATGGATAATCAATCATGATAAAATAGAATATGAATAAAGCATGTAATTGTGGCATCCATTAAGCACATGTAATGATTTTCATAGTAGCCAAGGCATTACTTCCATGACCATCTTAGTGGACAAAGTCCCTTTTTGAATCGAGTTCACTCCTCGTTTCAGTCCTATAACACTGAACAGGATTAACTTACTGTTCCAACCATGTCTATCTCATGAGATATAAATCATTACCCAATGCATTGGAGAAGGATATAGGTCCCACGCATATCATAATGAAATCATTATTACTTGTTCTACAAAATCATAAATCATAGCATAACCCATGTAATAAATTTGGATTCTTAAACATCATGCCATCATAACATAATCCATAAAAATCAAATGGATATCATTTCATCATAAGAATAATCATACCATGTAAATAATTGAGACATTATACATTAATCATACACATATTAAATAATTTCATCTTAGATGGTAAATAGTTTTGATAAAACACTTGAAATGAATTCTTGAGGAAAATATCCTTTCTTCTGCAAAATAATTTTCTTTTCTAAAATTTTCATTTAATTTTAAAAGAAAATGTTTTTTATGAAAATAATCATAAAATATTATAGAGGAAGCTTCATGAAAATGAGGCATTATGAAACTGTAAAAACCCGTTCACGCCGTATAAGTTACAAAAAACATTCTCTTCGTACTTTAGCCAGAAATGTCAAAAAGTACATCGTAAAAGAAAGATTCCTTCCGTACCTTGTGGTAAAAGTCAAAAAGGGGTAAAAATGACATTAAAAATACAAGGAAGAATATTAAACATTTTATGAAAACATTTTGAGAAAACACGGACATGGATGATAAACATAACCCCAGTAAATACTTACGAATAAACAATCTTGTATAAGAAATGAGACTAGAATAATTATCCCTTACCTTACGTCTGATATGCTTCGTATATATCCGAACCTTCTGTATAATGATTTAAATAATTTCATTGACTTATTAAAGAATCATATTCATTGTTATGATAACATATATGGTTCACTTATGACTTTATATTACCCATTCTTTTCTTAAAATGTAAAAGTAACGTTTTGGGTAAAATCATTTCATTTGTCATTCGTGTTTTAACTTGTAATTATTCATATGATTAAATAGATCATGGTTACTTAAATCCTGAATGTAAAACATGATTTATATATAATATATATTCAGAATATACATATATATAATAGACTAATAAATGGAAAGAAATACACCGTTCCTGGAGACGGAAGGTCGTATGTACGCATGAACGCTATTTTAGTTTCCTTATTGAATTGAATTAATTAAGTAGATGACATACATATATATATATATACATAAATACAATATAATTATTATGTCATATATTTCATGATTACTTATTATATATACTTTATAATAATTCATCAATGGTTAATCATTGAGAATTAATCTCATCGCGTCGTGGAGATTGTAGTCCGTGCGTACGCACGAGCGATGATATCATTAACATGATCGTGGAATTATATTTAATTGTATGTATAATATTTCAGAATCAATATAACTTTAAAATAATCATATTTAGTCATTATTTACACCATTATACCCATCCAAGTAAGGTGGTGGTGGAAAATAGATTACACCACGACGTGGAGATGGTATTCCGTACGTACGCACGCGCGGTGATTTCATTTTCCGTAGGGTGGATAGATGGTTAAATAGAGTTGTTTCATACTTATAATAACATATCAGTATATGAGTGATACTGATGTTATTACTTCATAATGAAACAACTAAAGAAGAAGAAGTGGATGAAGAATTAAAGTTGAATGAATTGGTAACGAACATTACCTTTTTTTTGAAGCGCCTCTTCGAGACCTCCTATTAGGGCACTAAAATTGGTCTTTGAAGAAGATCAGGATCTCTAGAATGTCTCTAGGGAAGTGGAGAGGAGAAATTGGCAGGGTTTGGCCGAGATTTGAGGCTCAAAGTGGTGTGAGGGAGAGAGGGAAGAGGTTCCCTTTTATAAGGGAGGAGAGGGGCACCTTTGGAAAAACTAAAAATATTATTTTATTATAAAGTCATATTCAGTTTTAAATAGCTCCAAATTGATTTATTTAGATTCTAATGCAGGGGTGGGTAGTAATCCTCTCATCCAATATAATTTAGACAAGTTTATGTTTCTATTTTAACCTTATCATTTAGATTTAACTTTAAGTTAAATAATTTTACTCTTACCATATCTTCGTGTTTTCTTACACTATACAGTTAATAAACTTACTATAACAAGAGAAACGAACCCAAAGTAGTTTATTATTAATATATATAAAATTATCTATGTCATTTGGCCGATCTTTAGATTTTTAGGAATAAAATATCAATTAATAATATAATATTTTGTTAAAAAACTATTTTATGTCAATTTTGACACTATTTAGTCATTTATATTTGTGAAAATCATAACAGAATGATTAGTTCGACCAAAGTTAATTACATCAATAATAACATGTCTTATTAACCTATAAAATTAGTGTAATTCATAAAAAGTCTCAAATTACATTTATTTGGGTCTTTATAACATCAATTATGTAAATATTTCATTAATAAGATAATTACTGCATCATCGTTATGTCATAAATAAATTAAATTATTTATTCTCTAAAAATTACAAATAAAATACCATTATGTATGAACTATTTTTAGCTTTATGATGAATATTTATAGTCTAATTTAGCTTATGTATAACCTTATATTAAAAATTATTTACTTATTAAACATTGATTTTAACTATTTTAACCCTTCTTTAAATAAATTAATATTAAATGTCCTAATCTAATCCAAGTGGGCCTAAATGGTCATATTTTATTCCTAAGGTTGTTTTTGGTCGAATTAAACTTATCCAATAGAATTAGGACATGTTTTAGGTTAATAATAATATCATTTATAACCTTAATTACCCTATTTACTTTTAACCGTGGTAAAAAAAGTAAAAAGTTACTATTCACCAAAAATCATTTTCATCTCATTGAACCACATTTTACTTACTGAAATCAACCGTGTCTCTCGGATTTTTGAAATTACACTCATAGAAGCGATAAAATTTTGTTTTATGAAAAATTCATTTTTTTAACTACCACTTAGTGGTTTCGCTATTCATCAAAAAATGAAAGTTTCAAGAAAAATACCAAAAATTAGGCCTAAGATATATTTGATATTATGAACTCAAAAATGATTTCTATTTTACCAAATTCAAAACATATTAGTTGCATTAATTAATTTAAAAATTAATTCATGTCGTCAAAACAAATAGTGTGTTCTTAAGAGATAATAACTATCAAAAGATTGACACTTGTTTATGTCTGGTTTAAATGTGAAATTAAATCCAATGACCAACATTGTATTAAATTGTAAAAATATATTATAAATATACTTTAAATCCACTCAAATTAATAATTTATCACTATTAATTATTTCGATTAAAAAGGTTGTTTTTAATTAAATTTAGTAATTTTCACTATTCAAAAGAAAATGAATGTTATCCGAAAAGTACCAAAATTTCACCCTACGCTAATTTTGATATTCTGAATCCAAAAATGAAGTCCATTTTGAAAAATAAAATCTACAAAATTTCAAAAAATGGTTATTACTATTCATAACGACTAGTTTTAATAATATTTTAATAGCATATCATTGTTTAGTGAAACTCGATATTGCGTACTACACACGCTATTGAGGAAGGTCGCGATTACTTGTAATGAAAGGAAAGTCAAGGATGTGTGTTGTGGAATCTCTTTTTGGTGTAGCGTACAACACAAGACATTAATGAAATTAAAATGAATATTTTTCATAAAACCTCGGGGTGTTACATTCAACCACTCATAAAATTAATTTCACCCTCGAAATTCGTTGGGGTTATAAATGGTTTACTACTCGAAAGTTTAATTAATAGAAACCCACATCATAAAAATTAGTACCAAAACCAATCTTTAAAAACAAAAGTATTAAACGTAACAGTTACCCAAATAAACTAATCACTGGGTTTCCACATAAGTGAAAATATGGATATGGAAGTGAAATCTAACCATCATGTTCTAATGGAGAGTGGTAGATAACATGGCTATAGAAAAGCCACCAATCACAAATCCATAGATTTGTGATGATATAAGGTACCATCTGATTCATCAGATATAGGGGAACTAGGACAACATTTTTGGTTTTCAATATCATTTCCCTAAAGTTGAAAATTTTGAATTAGAATAAATACTTGCTTGATTTTTGTACAATCTCACTATTGTTGGTGCTTTGAACAATTTTAACTTCATCTCTTAAAGAAATAAAGTTTAATTTTTCATTTATGAAGTGTTAGCAGATCATGTGATAGAATGATGAGTCCTTCCATCTATTTCTTACAAAAGGTTAGAAAAAGTTATCAAATATACATAAGTCCATCTATGATGATGTTAATCATATACGATTCCAAAAATGAACTTATACTTCATATGTCATACCGTGTAATAAAATAAAACTAGTTTCTACTAACCAGGGACTTCTTCTAGGCCAGTGGTAGGCGATAAAGGCCAATCGCACTTTGGTTGGGGGTTTGATTCCCAAAGCTTTGTCCGACGCGATGAGCTGTCATCCGTCCTACAGGTTGTCCTTTTTCTAAAACTATATTACTATAACATCCCATCAATAATATCGAAACAATATTAACTTATGTCCAACATATTCCATTCGAATCTTTAGGGTTACCTAAAATACTTCAGTCCAAGCTCATAGTATAAAGAAAATGATTACTTGAAATGTCACATAACAATCGCGTGAATTCCATCATTTATCCCCCATATATCATAAGATATATCTTGTTGGTCAAATTACAAACATGTGAATACCTTAATCATGTATTCTCTTGAAGAATGAATACCCCTTGAACCTTAGTGAAAACATGAATTCAGTTAAAAGCTAACACTTTCCACAAACCAAAATCATCAAAATTCTTTATACTCATACCATGATATCACTTAGTCCTTATATAAATCATGAGCTCATGAATATAATCAAACATCTCATTATCTTCTTATCCCTTCATTATGCACATACCATCTGCTTACCAAAATTATCTCAATCACTTTACATGGTTACCGATACCATAAAATTATTGAAAACCACAATAAACCAATACATAAATATTCCAATATGCCACGATACTATATACAACATTATTTTAGAATCCCATTACATAAACACTTAATCATTCCACCACATCGTTGTCATATTCAACATCGCCAATAGTGATCGCATGTGACATACCTTTTTCCTTTGCCTTAAGTGGTTGCTCATGCCGATCATCGTGAACCCTTAGATTAGGGAATTGATTATCATAATGCCCCATTTCATTGCACTTGATGCATTGAAGTGTTGTTGGTGCGTTCTCTGTAGTATTTTCTTTATTCACACCATTAGCAACCCTTTTTCCATTACTTTGATACTCACCTGCTCGATGACCTTCTTTTCCACACTTAAAACATTTTCTAGTCCCTTTAATTCAATCTCCTCAATGCTTCTTTCTGCACTTTGAGCATAAGGAAACATTCAACTTCTTTTCACCATTATTTTGAGATTTCTCCTTGAACTCCATCTTTCGTTTCTTGTCAAAACCATTAGATGGATATATAACACCAACTTCTATTTCTTCCTTAATAGTACAACGCACAATTTCTTCATAGCTACTGAAGTCTCTTATAGCTAATGCTCTTTGAAGATTTGGTTTTAAGCCACTAAAGAATCGATCAACTTTACTTTCAGGTTGGATGATAAATCCAGATGCATACCTTGAAAGCCTTGTAAAATTCGCTTCGTATATACCAACATATTCATCATCCTTTTGCTTAAGTTCAATAAAATCCTTCTCCGTGTTTGTTCGAAGAATACGAGGGAAGTACTTATTGAAAAATAAGTTCTTGAACTCGTCCCATTCTATGGACCCAATTTCATCTCTTGGCCTTGTATTCTTGATAAGATTCAACCATTGATCAGCATCACCTTCCAAACGATACACTGTTAAGATGACTTTATCATGTTCATAACATTGAAGAACTAAAAATATCGTTTCAGTATTACTGATACATTGTTCAGAAACAAGTGAATCAGAAGACCCACTGAAAGAAGGTGGACGTTGCCTCATGAAGGACTCAATAGAATATTGTTCCCTTATCTGCTCATTTGGAAGTCGAGAATGATTCATAGCTTGTGTAAGTATAGTAATAAGATTTTTCACTCCATTTCCCATAACATTTGATTATTCATGAGGAAAATCATTGCGCTGTCCATTACAGTGATCAACACGGTTCCTTCGGGTTCCATCCATCGTCTAAAACCCAAGAAGAATAGTGTGAGAGGCAAAAATCACACTAGGAAAAACATCATAAATGGGGAGTACCTTCAGTATCTAACATCTTGGGTTACCATAATTCTAGTATTATAACCTATACTTATACATAACCTTAGGAACATCCCTAGACATACCGTATAAATATCTCTGGGGATCTCACTAAAGTTCTCGCATCCTAGATTCCAATGGTTGACTAAACCATTTCACTGATACCAACTGTAGAGACCCGAAGCTTAACGTACATGGAAATTACATTACTTTTTCAGAATACTTAGTACATAACAAAAACACACACACAAGGACCATAATAGTTTAGTGTCTTTGGAAACTCGGAATATAAAATTCTAATCATGTTGAAAGATCTTCAACATCTACCATAACGATTCTCCCCTTTTTGTTTCCTTACCTAAAACCTTTCTTTTAATCCTGGGTGAAATGAAAACATAAAAAGGGTGAGCTCAAATGCTCAGTAAGGGTAGGCATGGAGAAAATAAAACAATGCAGATGCATTTGAACTTAAAAACATGATCATAATATTTAAACATCAAAATCTTGAGCAATGACATAAAACATGGCAGTACGTAAGACATAGATCATAATGGATAATCAATCATGGTAAAATAGCATATGAATAAAGAATGTAATTTTGGCATCCATTAAGCACATGTAATGATTTCCATAGTAGCCAAGGAATTACTTCCATGACCATCTTATTGGACAAATCCCTTTCTAAATCGATTTCACTCCTCGTTTCAGTCCTATAACACTGAACCAGATTAACATACTGTTACAACCATGTCTATCTCATGAGATATAAATCTTTACTCAATGCATTGGAGGGAGATATAGGTCCCACCCATCTCATAATGAAATCATTCTTACTTGTTCCAAAAAATCATAAATCATAGCATAACCTATGTAATAAATTTGTATTCTTAAACATCATGCCATCATAACACAATCCATAATAAACAAATGGATATCATTTCATCATAAGAAGAATCATACCATGTAAATAATTGAGACATTATACTTGAAACATACACATATTAAATAATTTTATCTTAGATGAAAAATATTTTTGATAAAACAATTGAAATGAATTCTTGAGGAAAATATCCTTTCTTCCGGAAAATAATTTTCTTTTCTGAAATTGTCATTTAATATTAAAAGAAAAGGATTCTTTTTGAAAATAATCATATAATCTTGTAGAGGAAGATTCATGAAAATGAGGCATTGTGAAACCGTAAAAATCCATTCAAAACGTATAAGTCACAAAAAACATTATCCTCGTAATTTTTCCAGAAATGTCAAAAAGTACATCGTAAAAGAAAGATTCCTTCCATACCTTGTGGTAAAAGTCAAAAAGGGGTAAAAATGACTTTAAAAATACAAGGAAGAATATTAAACATTTTATGAAAACATTTTGAGAAAACATGGACATGGATGATAAACATAACCCCACACTACTGGAAAAGTAGGCTATACCAACGGTTTATAACCGTTGGTATAGGCTGGAAAACCGTTGGTACAGGGTATACCAACGGTTTTCCAAACCGTTGGCCAGTTAGCCGTGAGGAAATCCATATACCAACGGTTTCATTTAAACCGTTGGTACAGGTGCTTGAGAATTCTGGGAAGCTCTTTACCAACGGTTCTGAACTGTTGGTAAAGCTTTTTCAAGAATTCAGGAAAAGGCTTTACCAACGGTTCAGAACCGTTGGTAAATCAATTTCCAGAGCTGCTGCACAGCAGCCCCCAGAAGCCCTCCAGAAGCCCTACCATACACCTGCATAAAAAAACAGTGCACAACAACCCTCCTTTATACCCTCCACTATACACCTGCATAAAAAATATCACAAAAGCCACATACAGACTTCAAACAGTATAAAAAACACCTAAAATAACCCAAAAAACACATATGACAACAATCATCCGGTGGTAATTCCCCTCACCCATCAAATTCTAATAGGCAGAATAGTATGATAAATATCTATTAGAGTTGAATAAGACATTCAAATTGACTCAAATCCCATTTTTTGTGATACTAGGTTTGGGTATGTAATGATTTGTGATGAATTTTGCATTGAACTTGTATTGTTTATAATATATGGTGAAAAGATATTTTCTTAGGAGTCTCGTCACTTATGACCCCATGAGTGAAACTACCCAACTCATGAAAAAGAGTTTGCGACTATCATTGATGAGTGTAAATTTCAGTTGTATTCACTTAAAATGATTTCCTTTTGAAATAAAAGAGCTACTTTGAGTGGTGTCGTCCACATCGTTCCTCGGATTGAGGCGGAGTTGACTTGTACATGTCACAAATGACCCATGGATACATGTCCTAAAGTATCAATAGTTTCTGAATGCCTTTGGTCTATTTTCCGTATGTCAGTTGTTGTTCTAACTTAAACTGTTGTCCATTTCAATGAAAAGTGACACACTTTGAGTGGTGCCGGCCACACCGCGCCTCGGATTGAGGCGGGGTTAACTCTTACACATCACAAATGACCCATGGATCATTGTCCTAAAGTTTCAATATAATTCGAAAGAGTTTGATCGGTTTTCTGCATGTCGTTTATTTACTTAAAAGTGCATCCATTTTAAACAAAAGAAAGACACTTTGGGTGTTCCCAGCCACACCGTCCCTCATATTGAGGCAAGGCTGACTCGTACACGTCACATATGACCCATGGATCGTTGACCTAATTTTTCAACAGAATCCGAATGCATTGGGTCGGTTTTCCGTATGCCAGTTGTTGTTTTCACTTAAAATCATGTTCATTTCAAATAAAAGTTAGACACTTTGAGTGGTGTCAGCCACACCGCGCCTCGGATTGAGGCGAGGTTGAATCGTACACATCACAAATGACCAATGTATACATGTACTAAAGTATCAAAAGTATCTGACTGCGTTTGGTCAGTTTTCCGTATGTGGTTTTTTAACTTAAAAGTGCATCCATTTTAAACAAAAGAAAGTCACTTTGAGTGGTCCTGGCCACACCGACCCTCGGATTGAGGTGGGGTTGACTCGTACATGGCACATATGACCCATGGATACATTTTCAAGAGTATCAATAGAATCTGAATGCGTTTGGTCGGTTTTCCGTATGTCAGTTGTTGTTCTAACTTAAACTGTTGTCCATTTCAAAGAAAAGTTAGACACTTTGAGTGGTGCCGGCCACACCGCGCCTCGGATTGAGGTGGGGTTGACTCGTACATGTCAAAAATGACCCATGGATACATTTCCTAAAGTATCAATAGTATCCAAGTGCGTTTGGTCAGTTTTCCGTATGTGGTTTCTTTTACTTAAAGTGCATCCATTTTAAACAAAAGAAAGACACTTTGAGTGGTCCCAGCCACACCGGCCCTCGGATTGAGGCAGTTTTGACTTGTACATGTCACATATGTCCCATGGATCGTTTTCCTATAGTTTAAACAGAATCCGAATCCGTTTGGTCTGTTTTCCTTATGCCAGTTGTTATTTTCACTTAAAATCCTGTCCATTTCAAATAAAAGTTTGACACTTTGAGTGGTGCCGGCCACACTGCATCTCGGATTGAGGTAGGGTTGACTCGTACACGTCACATATGACCCTGGATACATGTCCTAATGTATCAACAGTATCCGAATGCGTTTGTTCCATTTTCTGTATGTGGTTTTTTTACTTAAAAGCGCATCCATTTTAAACAAAATAATGACACTTTGAGTGGTACCGGCCACACCTGCCCTCGGATTGAGGCGGGGTTGACTCGTACACATCACATATGACCCATGGATCATTCTCCTATAGTTTAATCAGAATCCAAATGCATTTGGTCTATTTTCCATATGCCAGTTGTTGTTTTCACTTAAAATTCTGTCCATTTCAAATAAAAGTTAGACACTTTGAGTTGCGCCGGCCACACCGCGCCTTGGATTGAGGCGGGGTTGACTCGTACACGTCACATATGACTCATGGTTACATATCCTAAAGTATCAATAGTATCCGAGTGCATTTGTTCAGTTTTACATATGTGGTTTTTTTACTTAAAAGCACATCCATTTTAAACAAAAGAATGACACTTTGAGTGGTACCGGCCACACCGGCCCTCGGATTGAGGCGGGGTTGACTCGTACACGTCACATATAACCCATGGATCGTTATCCTATAGTTTCAATAGAATCTGAATGTGTTTGTTTTGTTTTTCCGTATGTCAGTTGTCATTTTAACTTAAAAAATTGTCCATTTCAACGAAAAGTTAGACACTTTGAGTGGTACCGGCCACACTGCGCCTCGGATTGAGGCGGGGTTGACTTTTACACGTCACATATGACCCATGGATCGTTTTCCTACAGTTTCAATAGAATCCAAATGCTTTTGTTCAGTTTTCCATATGATAGTTGTTATTTTAACTTAAATTGTTGTCCATTTCAAAGAAACGTTAGACACTTTGAGTGGTGTCGGCCACACCGCGCCTCAGATTGAGGCGGGGTTGACTTATACACGTCACAAATGACCCATGTATACATGTCCTAATGTATCAACAGTATCCGAATGTGTTTGGTAAGTTTTCCATATGTGGTTTTTTTACATAAAAGCGCATCCATTTTAAACAAAAGAAAGACACTTTGAGTGGTACCGGCCACACTGGCCCTCGGATTGAGGCGGCATTGACTCGTACACATCACATATGACCCATGGATTGTTTTCCTATAGTTTCAACTGAATCCGAATGCGTTTGGTTGGTTTTCCGTATGTCAGTTGTTGTTTTAACTTAAACTGTTGTCCATTTCAAATAAAAGTTAGACACTTTGAGTGGTGCCGGCCACACCGTGCCTCGGATTGAGGCGGGGTTGACTCTTACACGTCACAAATGAACCATGGATACATGTCCTAAAGTATCAACAGTATCTGAGTGTGTTTGTTCAGTTTTCCATATGTGGGTTTTTTACTTAAAAGCGCATCAATTTTAAACAATAGAAAGAGACTTTGAGTGGTACCAGCCACACCGGCCCTTGGATTGAGGCGGGGTTGACTCATAAACGTTACATATGACCCATGTATCGTTTTCCTAAAGTTTCAACAGAATACGAATGCGTTTGGTCGGTTTTCCGAATGTCAGTTGTAGTTTTAACTTAAACTGTTGTCCATTTCAAAGAAAAGTTAGACACTTTGACTGATGTCGGCCACACCGCGCCTTTGATTGAAGCGGGGTTGACTCATACACGTCACAAATGACCCATGGATACATTTCCTAATGTATCAATAGTATATGAGTGCGTTTGGTCAGTTTTCCATATGCGGGTTTTTTACTTAAAAGCGCATCCATTTTAAACAAAAGAAAGACGCTTTGAGTGGTACTGGCCACACTAGACCTCGTATTGAGGCGGGGATGACTCGTACACGTCACATATGACCCATGGATAATTGTCCTATAGTCTCAACATAATCCGAATGCGTTTGGTCGGTTTTCAAAATGTCAATTGTTGTTTTAACTTAAACTGTTGTCCATTTCAAAGAAAAGTTAGACACTTTGAGTGGTGCTGGCCACACCGCACCTCATATTGAGGCGAGGTTGACTCGTACACATCACAAATGACCCATGGATACATGTACTAAATTATCAACAGTATCCGAGTTCGTTTGGCCAGTTTTCCATATGTGGTTTTTTTACTTAAAAGCGCATCCATTTAAAAAAAATACAAATTGAGTGGTACCGGCCACACCGGCCCTCGGATTGAGGCGAGTTTGACTCATACACGTCACATATGACCCATGGATCGTTTTCCTACAGTTTCAACAGAATACGAATGCTTTTGGTTAGTTTTCTGTATGTCAGTTGTTGTTTTAACTTAAACTGTTGTCCATTTCAAAGAAAAGTTGGACACTTTGAGTGGTGCCGGCCACACCGCACCTCGGATTGAGGCGGGGTTGACTCGTACACATCAAAAATGACCCATGGATACATGTCCTAAAGTATCAACAGTATCCGAGTGCATTTGGTCAGTTTTCCATATATGGTTTTTTTACGTAAAAGCGCATCCATTTTAAACAAAAGAAAGACACTTTGAGTGGTACCGGCCACACTGGCCTTCGGATTGAGGCGAGGTTGACTCGTACACGTGAAATATGACCCATGGATCGTTTTACTACAGTTTCAAAAGAATCCGAATGTGTTTGGTCGGTTTTCCATATGTCAGTTTTTGTTTTAACTTAAACTGTTGTCCATTTCAATGAAAAGTTAGACACTTTGAGTGGTGCCGGCCACACCGCGCCTCGGATTGAGGCGTGGTTGACTTGTACACGTCAAAAATGACCCATGGATACATGTCCTAATGTATCAACAGTATCCGAGTGTGTTTGGTCAGTTTTCCATATGTGGTTTTTTTACATAAAAGCGCATCCATTTTGAACAAAAGAAAGACACTTTGAGTGGTACCGGCCACACTGGCCCTCGGATTGATGCGGGGTTCACTCGTACACATCACATATGACCCATGGATCATTTTACTATAGTTTCAATAGAATCCTAATGCGTTTGGTTGGTTTTCTGTATGTCAGTTGTTGTTTTAACGTAAACTGTTGTGCATTTCAATGAAAAGTTAGACACTTTGAGTGGTGCCGGCCACACCGTGCCTCGGATTGAGGCGGGGTTGACTCGTACATGTCACAAATGACCCATGGATACATGTACTAAATTATCAACAGTATTCGAGTGCGTTTGGTCAGTTTTCCATATGTGGTTTTTTACTTAAAAGCGCATCCATTTTAAACAAAAGAAAGACACTTTGAGTGGTATTGGCCACACCGGCCCTCGAATTAAGGCGGGGTTGACTCGTACACGTCACATATGACCCATTGATCATTTTACTACAGTTTTAATAGAATCTGAATGCGTTTGGTCTATTTTATGTATGCCAGTTGTTGTTTTCACTTAAAATCATGTCCATTTCAAATAAAAGTTAGACACTTTGAGTGGTGTTGGCCACTACTTCAAAGCACATTTTCCATATCATTTTCCACATGCATTAACATGAAATACATGGATAACTAAGAATGCTAAGTAAAAAATAGAAAAATGAGTATCACAGTACCAAGGAATACTAAAGGTCTAGGTAGTAGACTAATCATACAATAAGAATTAAGTGCAAAAAACAGAATCCGAATGCAACGTCCCTATGAAGCAGAGGAAAACCCCAAAGTGGGAAAACATGTTCAAAAATAAAGAGTTATACAGAATTCAAAAAATGTAATGGATCAATCTGCCTCTGATCACCATCCCCATAACCACTATCATCATAAGCCTCATTTTCGCTGCCATCTCTGTCCTTGTCGGCATCCTCATCATCGTCCCCATGCTCATCATCGGCCTCATCCTCGTCCTCGGCATCATCCTCGCCCTCGGCCCCATCCTCGCCCTCGTCTACATCCTCATCCTCTCCCTCTTCCGCTTCTGCATCCTCGTCATCACCAGGAATTTCATCATCTCGATCGCCACTAGAGCTGCCTCCTAGTGCATTTGATGATGCACCCATTGAGGACATAAATGTCTGAAAATCCGCACTAGTCTCTAGTGGAAGTGATGAAGATAATGCTTTCATCAGTTTCATAAATTCTCTGTCTCTTGTTTGAACTTGTACTTCCAACTCTGTGACCCTTTTATCAGACTATCTTGCATGCTCCTTGACTTGTTCCAACTCGGTGGTACTAGAATGGATACCTGGAGATGACCAATACCTCGTAGGGACTATATTCTTACCAGATTGGCAGCGTACTCGACCAGAGTGCTCATCTCCCAAAAACTGATATAAATGATTGTGTGGCCCGAAATTGTCCGGCTCCTGGCCATCAAGAGCCTCTAAAGTAACCTGTAAAAAATATTAATAGATCATTAAATTTCTAAGTAGATATTAAACTTTGAAATAAACAAATTAAAACTTACAATCTTCTCTTGGGTCGGTTCATTTACCGCAGTTCCATCTTTTTTTCTTCTACTCGAGCAAAACAATTTTGCTCGAGGGATACATCCTTCAATATTCATTTTGTTCTTCTTCAATTAAATTGATACAATATAAAGTGAAAGTATAATCATATATTCATTATTCAATAAATCACATAATTTATGTAGGATCCACTAAAAAGGGAAAGTCCTAATGAAAAATTATAAACAACTATATCGTACCTGCTACCTCTCAGGATCTGCCATAGTTGTGCGCCCCAAAGTGTGGAGGTATGCTTTGAATCAATGTTTTTTTTGTTTTTTCAGAAGATTCCTAAATAATGATTAATAATTAATAAGATTATATTAATGAAAAATATGAAAACTCTCATTTAAATAACACAAATGAGATTAATTCCTTAAATTTGGCAGTCGCCCAATGGGTAATCATTTGGCGATATTGCTCTATCGGGCAGTCATCCACGATAGGTAATGTCTTTAACTCCGTGCCCACTCTATCACACTAGCCAACATATAGCTCATGCTTATAAGCTCTCCAAATCTCTCCTAGCTCTTTTAAACGCGCTGGTCGTGCACCTTCACCATCAGGGAAGTTAAACCGAAGCTGAAACCAAATTGATTAGTTCATTTAAATACAAAAATATAATTCATTAAATCCAAAAGATTTTTTACCAATATTTGTGCCCACGCATTATCCATGACTTTGGGTGGCAGATGTCTCCAAGAGAGAGGGCTGAACGGAAAGATATCGGAATATTTGGCTAGTGTCTCCAAAAAACCCCGACATTGCTGCCCAGATTTCTCAATCATTTGTCCATCAACATTGTATTTAACCATCAACTGTGTCTGGCGGTTCCATACCGCATGCAAGCGAGAACGCCCCCTCCCCCGCCTCCTATCTGTAGATGAATCTGTTATTAAAGAAAAATAATATCAATACAAGTTATAAGAAAAATAAATTTTGGTATAAAAATTTGATAGAGTTATATAAATATTCCTGTGGTAGTCGGATCAATGGGTGCAGAAGCTGAAGGAATATCCTGTACAGGTGGAGTGTCCCTCAGTGTATTCTCCTCAGAAACATACTGTGTCGCAGTAGGAGTCGAAGAAGGTGGAATATAATAGCCCAGAGATAATGAACCAGAAGCAAAAGATGATGACATAGATGTCTCGCCAGCTGGTAGTGTAAACATCGGAAGTCTAAATATCTCATATGTCCCTAAAGACACGCCAGGATCAAAATAGGGCATAGAAGATACGTCTGTGGTAGTGGGTCATCTAACTCTCGCCCCACGAGCCATCGTACCACCGGCCTCAGTACCGGGACCACTAGATGATCGTCCATCTCTGACACCACCACCCCTCCTACCACCAACCTCTCTACTGGGAGCAATATCAGGCTCCTCGTCAGATATCTGTCGTCTAGGGGGTGGATCCTGAAAAAAAGATTGAAAGAAATGTAAACACATGATATTATAAGTTATTGAAATATTTATATTTGAAATAAAATACTCACAACGGGGATGAGTATAGGAACACCCATCTGTACCATGCGACGATTATTATCTATCATCTTTTTTCCACTGCCTCTCTTCAATGGGTGTCATTTCCTGCAATGAAAACAAATATGGAAGTAATTAGAAATAGATAACTAATGTGTAACCCAAAAAAATATAGAAAAACCATTATGATAAAAAGAACATAATGAAAAAAAAGATTTATGGTGTTATGAAGGTAAGTACTAGGATACACACTCTGAATGATGTAGGTGAAACATGTAGGTGAGATCACGACTGTATGATCCTATATATTTCCCACCACAGCTTTGGGTTCACAATCAACTCTGACAATTGAGCTGTTGGGGTCATCATAAGTAATAAACGGATTGCTTCCAATTGCAGTAGGGATAGTGTCAACTTCATCATCACCATCATCAAAAACATGTCTGGGATTTACTTCAATAATTACACCGAATTTCGGATGATGAAGATCTTTGACATAAAAAACATGTTTCACCATTGATGCCAATACATATGGTTCATCGGTGGCAAGAGTGCGAGTCATGTCAATAACTCTAAATCCACAATCATCAATAAACGTTCCTTTCCTCATCATTAAATCAAACCATTGACATTTCATCGTCGTGACTCGACCATGCGAGTAATAATCCAAAATTATTATTTTCTCCATGACACCATAATAAGAAACATTTTCAGAACGAGGTCTAGTGTCCCATGAACTGGCATAACAGTCTGTTGTGGCAGTTAGCATAACACCATTATGATGTGTTCTCATGTTTCTTGCTCGTTCAGTGATAATAAATGTGTATCCATTGATCACATGTGATTTACAAGCATGAACCATGGTATTAGGACAAAAATCCAAAGCTCTTATTTCCTCAGAAATAGAGTCTCTAGGAAAACTCGATACCTGAAATATAAACAAATAGTAAACTTAATTAAATATTATTTTTATTTAGTTATTACAGAAATATTTTTACCTTCAATTTCAACCAAGTAGAAAACCCTTTGCTATGGAAAGTCTCCTTCTTTCTCAAAGATAAAGAACGATGCTTTCTATATATCAATTCTTTATGTTCCCTGTAGATAAAAATAATAATAGTTTAACAAATATTTAAAATTACAAGAGGTAAGATAAGAGATACATGTACAATTAACTTACTTGATATACTCATCGAACAAATCACAATTGAACAACACTGTGTGTTGTGCCATCTCTCGCTCATCAAGGCTTAATGTTGTCAATGTATATGATCCCGGAATTCCTCCTTTCTGAGGAAGTGATGGAAAACTGGGTTCAATTTTCCAATACTGTTCTTCTTCATTTCTCATTGGTCTATTTATTCTCGTACGATGATCAGACAAATACATTGAGCAGAAATCCATACATTCTTGAGCCAAGTAACAGTTCACAATATAACCTTCTGGATAATTCCTGTTCCGAACATATGATTTCAATGTGCACATGTTTCTTTCAGTTGGATACATCCGACGGAAAGCAACGGGTCTTCCAAGAAGTATTCCGGTCGGATGATGGACAGTCAGATGCAACATGAATGTAAAAAAGGATGGAGGGAATATTTTCACTAACTCACACAAAATTGATGGTGTCTCTGCCGACAGTTTTTGCACGAGGGATTTGGACAAACTCTTAGCACAAAGATCTCTAAACTAATAGCACAACTGAATAACTGATACTCTAACATTTTTGGAAAAGAGATTACGGATTTCTATTTGAATGAACTCATGCAAAAGGACATGATAATCATGAGTCTTCAAATATTTCAACTTCAACTCTTTTCTGTTGACCCGTTTTGATATATTTCTTGAATAGCCATCAGGAACTTTAATAGTCTCTAGCACTTCCAGAAATTGATTTTTTTAAGCAGGATTCATCACATAAGAAGCACATGGAACTTGCCATTTATTTTCACTGATACAGACAGGATGCAATTCTGGTCTGATCCCCCAATCTACCAAGTCGCGCCAAGATCGTAAATCATCTTTTGCCTTCCCCTTGACATTTAGAAGAATCGAAAGAAACATTTCACATATATTCTTTTCAATGTGCATTACGTCTAAGAAATGACGTAACGAGTTGGTTGACCAATATGATAACTCAAAGAATATACTATTCTTCTTCCAATTGTAACAGGTATCATTGGAAACATTTTTCCTCTTTCTAGATTTCATTACACTCTTCCCAAATGAATAACTGAAACTTTTCAATTCATTAAGAACATCAGTTCCAGACATACACTGAGGTGGATCTTCATTCTCCGTGGTATTGTCAAATCTTCGACGATTGTTTCTATATGGATGGTTTATTGGAAAGAATCGTCGATGTCCCATAAAACTAAAACTACAACGATATTTCAGTCTTCTCGGTCGAGTATTCTTCATACAAACAGAACATTGCAATTTTCCTTTTGTGCTCCATCCAGACATCATTGCATAATCATGAAAATCATTGATAGTCCACATAAGTGCAGCACGCATCTGAAATATGTCATTCGAACATGCATCGTATGTGGGCACACCCACATCCCAATGAAGTTTCAACTCTTTTATTAAAGGCTGTATGTATACATCTATATCATTGCCAGGATCAGAAGGGCCAGATATCAGTATACTCAAGAAAGTGTAAGGCTTTTTCATACACAACTAAGGGGGAAGGTTATAATTGTGTATGAAAACCGGCCATGTGTTGTGCGAAGTAAGCATCTGCCCAAATGGATTAAAACCGTCACATGAAAAACCCAGTCTCACATTACGCATGTCGGCTGCAAATTCAGGATATCGAGCATCAAATATCTTCCATGCAAATCCATCTGCAGGGTGAACCAACTCTTTATTATTCTTTTTTCTCTCAGTGTCATGACATCGCATTTTTACGGATATTTCATCAGACATGAAAAGTTTTTGTAATCTGGGGATCAATGGAAAGTGCCACATTACTTTTTGTGGCACACGAAATGGTGTTCCATCATCTTTTGGCTTCCATCGGGAGGTTCCACATTTTATACAATCATTTCTTTGAGCAGTTTCCTCCCAAAATAAGCTGCAATCATTCGGGCAAGCATTAAATTTTTTTTTGAGAATCCAAGTTCATCAACCAACTTCCATGCCATATAGTGGTTTGAGGGAATATCTACATCATCTGGAAGTAAGTCCTTCAAGAAGGTAAGAATGTAATCAATTGCAGTATTTGAAATCCCATACATAGTTTTCCCATGAAACAATCGGATAAAAAATTCCAACTTTTTCATTTTATCACATTGTCGATATACTGGAGTCATCGCAGCATCATTCAATTTTTTCACCCTATCAACTTCATCATTTTCATTGGACGCATCATGTGTGCTTGTATCAAAATATTGTTGGCTGGAAATCCTTTCCTTCTCATTATGTCGAATAAATGGAAACCGATCATATATCAAACTCTCCAATTCAGTCCTATCATTTGGATCATCAACATTTTGAGATTCCATTTTCTCTCCATTGTGATACCACACATAATAGTTTGTTTGGAAACCATATTTGGTTATATGATATCTAACTGCATCATGGCCCAACCATGGTCTTCCAACACAATTAAAACATGGGCAGTGTATGCGACCACTATCTGAAGCCTTGTCAAATGAAAAATCTATAAAGCTTTTCAAATTATTTTGAAAATCAGTTGAAATCCGATCAGTTTCGTAAATCCACCTTCTATCCATTCTGTAAAAAAATCGCAATAAGTCATTTCAAAGAAATTCAATAATATTAAAGATTAATCAAAAAAATATTTACGTAAATGAAAATTGTTTACTCTATATAAAACCATAACTGACACATTACTCTATATGATAATCATATTAACAAATACAACAAAATACAATGTATATAAGAAAATAAGATACAAAATTTCTAATGCCTATATTCAAGGATTGACCAGTAAGATATTAAAAGTGGATCAAGGAATACATAATCCTTAAGTGTCTTGTTTGGAGTATGTGAGTTTTATACTTTAACTTCTTCAAGTAGATCAGGATGAGGAGTAGGATGAGGATCATGGGAGTGGTGGGACTGTCCAAGGGGGGTGTGGCGTGTCCAGGGGTGCGGGGTGTCTAGGGGGTGGTGGGGCCGTCCGGGGGGTTGGAGGTGTCCAGGGGGTGGGGGCTGTCTAGGGGGGTCAGGGTGTCCAGGTGGGCGGGCTGTCCGTGGGGGTGGTCAGGTTGTCCAAGGGGGTCGCGGTGTATATGTATATTTATATGAAAAGAATACATCCACAATAATCATGTCTTCCTATCATTATTCTAAACCCCTAGAACACATAAAAGAAGATAGTATGGACATTTACTAAAATATTTAACACCATACAAATGAAAATACACTCTAAATATAGTTTGAGAGGATATAATGGTGTGTGTCAAAAAAATGATATTAAATCAATTTAAATGAATATAGAACAAATGAGGGTTTATAATACACTAAGAGTACCTCAAACAATCGAAAACCACTATAGCACCACATATTCAACTTCATGAAACAGGACATGGAAATATTACCTACATCTTTACTGATGACCACCTAATTGGAACACTCTATTTATAGTTCTTGAATACAAGGAACAAATAATGTTTGGTCTCTACCAACTCAATCACCCCCTTGTAGATCATAATCCCGTTTCCCCTTATACTAAAATGGTCTCACTAGAAGCTTCTATTAATTCCGGACCTAAACCATTCATTCTCCATAAAACAATGATCAAAGAACCATCGGAGGTATCTCTCATATAACCACAACCATTTATATCTATGATGTAACAAAATTGACAAGAATAACTTATATTCAATAACCTTTTGGTATATAATGTGCATCAACAATGGTTCAATTATATAGTTCATCACATTCCAATTTATTAATCACCCATACATGATAAAAATTGAACATTTACTTTAATTTAATTACAACCATCATATTTCTTTTAATTCTTAACAAGCATAGAATCATGGAAATTGGAATCTAATAACTTTAATTATTCCTAAAAACTTTTTAATAAATTTAACATGAAAAATAACACTTTGAAATGTAAATAATCACTATGATGTAAAATGAGATTGGAATTCTATTGCATAAGTAAAACCACTCAATGATGGAATATATGAAAAGAATATTAATATAAATTATTAAAACAATATAATAAAGTAACAATGAATGATAAAACTAAACATGTGATTGAATTTTATAACATATAATAAAAATTTATTGGTAATAAAACATGAAAGGCACATCAAAAAATTAGACAACTGTCTAATGCAATCTATATGGGCTGGAATATGCATGGAATGTAAATAAATAACGGAAACCTAAATTGGGCTGGAACAGAAATTCGACTGTAATATGAGAATAGAAATTGGTATCATCCCACATCAAAATCGAAACTAAAAACTAAGAAAATTCCTCAGCCTTGGATGGGATGGAGGAAGAGAACCCTAAGCACCTCCAAAATCGCCTCCAAAATCGCCCAAGCACTCCAGTTTAGGGCTCTGGATCGCGAATGGGGGAGAGGATCGACTACTACCAATTTGGGGGAAAGATTTCCCAACGGTTTTTAAAAAATTGTTGGTATATAACTCCATCCCAAACCTATACCAATGGTTTAATGAGAACCATTGGTAAAAGGTCACTGAAATCCCACTTTTCCCAACGGTTCTCATTGAACCGTTGGTAAAAACACCCCTATACCAACGGTTGTGATGAACTGTTGGTAAAAGCTTCCAAAAAAACATCTATACCAACGGTTATCAAAAACCGTTGGTATAGATGGCTATTCCCAATGGTTTAGTAAATCGTTGGGATATAAGTGTTGGGAAAACTCTGTTTTCCAGTAGTGCCAGTAAATACTTACGAATAAACAATCTCGGATAAGAAATGAGATTGGAATAATTATCCCTTACCTTACGTTCGATATGATTTGTATATATCCAAACCTCATGTATAATGATTTAAATAGTGTTATTGAATTACTACAGAATCATATTCATTGCTATGATATCATATATGGTTCACTTATGACTTTATATTACCCATTCTTTTGTAAATTAATGTAAAAGTAACGTTTTGGGTAAAATCATTTCATTTGTCATTCGTGTTTTAACTTGTAATTATTCATATGATTACTTAGATCATGGTTACTTAAATCCAGAATGTAAAACATGATTTATATATAATATATATTTATAATATACATATATATAATATCGATAAATGGATAGAAATACACCGTTAGTGGAGACGGTTGGCCGTACGTACGCATGAACGCTGTTTTCATTTACTTGTTGAATTGAATGAATTAAGTAGATGACATACATATATATATACATAAATCCAGTATAATTATTATTTCATATATTTCATGATTACTTATTATATATACTTTATAATCATTCATGAATGGTTAATCATTGAGAATAAATCTCATCGCGTCGCGGAGACGGTAGTCCGTACGTACGCACGAGCGATGATAACATTAACATGATCGTGGAATTATATTGAAGTGTATGTATAACATTTCAGGATCAATATCACTTTACAATAATCATATATAGTCATTATTTACACCATTATACCCATCCAAGTAAGGTGGGGGTGGAAAATAGATTACACCACGGCGTGGAGACGGTATTCCGTACGTACGCACGCGCGGTGATTTAATTTTCTGTAGGTTGGATAGATGGTGAAATAGGGTTGTTTCATACATATAATAACATATAAGTATATGAGTGATACTGATGTTATTACTTCATAATGAAACAACTAATGAAGTAGAAGAGGAAGATGAAATAAAGTTGAATGAATTGGTAACGAACATTACCTCTTCTTTGAAGCGCCTCTTTGAGACCTCCTCTTCGGGTACTAAAAATGGTCTTTGAAGAAGACCAGGACCTCTAGGATGTCTCTAGGGAAGTGGAGAGGATAAATTTTCAGGGTTTGGACGAGATTTAAGCCTCAATGTGGTGTGAGGAAGAGAGGGAGGAGGTGCCCTTTTATAAGGGAGGAGAGGGGCACCTTTGGAAAAAATGTAAAAATTATTTTATTATAAAGTCGTATTTGGTTTTAAATAGCTCCAAATTGATTTATTTAGAATATGATGTGGGGATGGGTCGAAATCCTCTCATCAAATAGAATTTAGACAAGTTTAGGTTTCTATTATAACATTATCATTTAGATTTAACTTTAAGTTAAATAATTTTACTCTTACCTTGTCTTCTTGTTTTCTTACACTATAAGGTTAATAAACTTACTATAACATGCCAAACAAACCCCAAGTTGTTTATTATTAATATATATAACCTTATCTAAGTCATTTGGCCGAACCTTATATTTTTAGGAATAAAATATCAATTAATAATATAATATTTGTTTTAAAAACTATTTTATGTCAAATTTGACCCTGTTTAGTAATTGCTTTTTGTGAAAATCATAACAGAATGATTAGATCGACCAAAGTAAATTAAATTAATACTAACATGTCTTATTAACCTATAAAATTAGTGGAATTCATAAAAAGTCTCAAATTACATTTATTTGGTTATTTATAACATCAATTATGTCAATATTTCATTAATAAGATAATTACTACATCATCGTTTTGTCAAAAATAAATTAAATTATTTAATGTCTAAAAATTACAAATAAAATACCATTATGTAGGAAATATTTTTAGCTTTATAATGAATATTTATAGTCTAATTTAGATTATGTATAACCAAATATTAATAATGATTTACTTATTAAACTTTGATTTTAACTATTTTAACCCTTCTTTAAATAAATTAATATTAAATGTCCTAATCTAATCCAAGTGGGCCTAAATGGCCATATTTTATTCCTAAGGTTGTTTTTGGTCGAATTACACTTATCCAATAGAATTAGGACATGTGTTAGGGTAATAATAATATCATTTGTACCGTTAATTACCCTATTTACTTTTAACTGTGGTAAAAAAGTAAAAAGTTACTATTCACCAAAAATTATTTTCATCTCATTGAACCAAATTTTACTTACTGACATCAACCGTGTCTCTCAGATTTTTTAAATTCCACTCACAGAAGCGGTAAAATTATGTTTTATGAAAAATTAATTTTTTTTAACTACCACTTAGTGGTTTCACTATTCATCAAAAAATGAAAGTTTCCAAAAAAATACCAAAAATTAGGCCTAAGATATATTTGATATTATGAACTCTAAAATGATGTCTATTTTAACAAATTCAAAACATATCAGTTGCATTAATTAATTTAAAATTTAATTCTCGTCGTCAAAACAAATAGTGTGTTATTAAGAGATAATAACTATCAAGAGATTGACCCTTGTTTATGTCTGGTTTAAATGTGAAATTACATCCAATGACCAACACTGTATTAAATTGTAAAAATATTTTCTAAATATACTTTAAAACCACTCAAATTAATAACTTATCACTATTAATTATTTCTATTAAAATGGTTGTTTTTAATTAAAATTTAGTAATTTTCACTATTCATAAGAAAATGAAAGTTATACGAAAAGTACCAAAATTTCACCCTATGCTAATTTCGATATTCTGAATCCAAAAATGAAGTCCATTTTGAAATATAAAATCTAAAAAAATTTAAAATGTGGTTATTACTATTCTTAACGGCTAGTTTTAATAATATTTTAGTAGCATATCGTTGTTTAGTGAAACTCGATATTGCGTACTACACATGCTATTGAGGAAGGTCGTGATTACGTGCAATGCAAGGAAAGTCAAGGATGTGTGTTGTGCAAGATCTTTTTAGTGTAGCGTACAACACAAGACATTAATGAAATTAAAAAGAATATTTTTCATAAAATCTCGGGGAGTTACAATTCACCCAAAACCTTAAAGAATCACAATATTTACATCGTATGAGATGAGTGGAGGCTTAAAGGGCAAGGTTGGTGGCCCCTTAGTGTTTCAAGATCTAGAGATAGAAGAGGGGGTTTTTTGTTAAAATCACGAGAGGGTAGAGTAGTAATTTCAAAATTGGTATGATCCATGAAGCTCATAGGGTTCGACTGCATGGTTTTTCAAACCATACACCAACCACGATGTATTATTCTACCTCAGGATAGAACCAAATACATTCTTACCTGATAGATTATTTATGCATTCATAAGATTTGTTTTTTGATCCAAATTTTTCCTAAGGCTTATACTATTACTTGGATCATGCTGCACAATTTACTCTAACTATGGGCAAACCATGTTCCACTTGCAGCCAATCTCAAAACTCAACATTTAAAAAAACAAATCCATCAGTAAACTATGGAATAAAAATAGGGTCAAATTTGAAATAACAAACCCTAAACATTAAAACATTATCACATCGAGAATTTAAGAGGATAAAATAGATCCGAATATAATTCATAACAAAGGGTTAAAACAAAATATATGGTTTCATAGTTTGACCAAATTTTGTGAGCCAGCTCTCTATTATAATAGGTTGTTATCCCTTCCCACAAATATTAAACTAATATCTTATAATCAATACAAGTGGTTGGTAAAATTATTATACTAATCTCATTATATCATATATATACACTTCTCTAATTTGACTCATTATCTACCTACAAGCACAATGAAAAATAATTAACACCGTATGTGAATGAGGAATCCTATCAAATGCAGGTTACATTAGAAAAAATGTATGAACATTATATTTAATATAACACAATACAAAAATATGTATATTAATAAGCTTTGTTAAGAAATGTTTATTAGATATATAACCTTGTATTAAAATATAAAAAACTCAAACATTTAAAATTATTTAATATATAATAGTTCTTTTTTATTAGCCACTACTCAATAACTCAACACTGTGAACTTAAAAAATCACATATCATAAGATAATAATTACCTCCATTATAATTTTCAACTAATATTATTCATGTTAGACTCTATGCACTGTATTTTTTTTCTAAATAAAATTATATATTACTTATCAAACTCCCATAGTCTTTATATAATCTATTTTTCAAAATATTTCCTATTAAAATAAATATCCTCATAAGAAAAATGATGAATATTTGTGCATAGCTAGTAAATGTAGAGTTTATTAATGAAACGCTATTGGATACATTAAATTACTATATATCACTTTCAAAGTATCTCCATTATTGAAAGTGAATCCATATGAGTAACCAATAAAACCTCATTCCCTTCAACATCTTAGTCTTTCTTCTTAAAAATACATAGAAAACCTTATTAATGATAAAAAAATTCAAACATGGTACAACATATAATTAATAACATTTAATATTTTCATACAAATTAACTCATGATAGTATAATAAAAACTCCATTAGATTCATAAGGTTATATTCAAATAACATCTACATTCAAAAATCAAAACCATCAGGAATCCCAATATTTTTTCCTAGTGATTATTGAAATAGAAGAGCAGCAATTCATTGTTTTTCTCATACATCTCCCTTTCACATGAAAATAGAAAATTCAATACATATTCTTTTTGATCACCCTCAATTGAATGTATAGGTTGCTATTTTTTTCTATGTGACATGGGGATCACCGATTCTCCATGTTTCATGAATCACATTTTCAATGTTATGCTTCAAACACTAGGGACCACTTATTCCATCACCTAGTTTAATTTTCTCGAAATAAAAATCCAATATTATTACATATTATTTACAATTTGTCATCACACATGCACTATCCTATTAACAAATATATAATTCCACATCATATAGAATCCCACAAGACAAAAACCATAGTTTTAAATAATATTTTTTAATAATACAATTTAATAATACGTAACATAGAATGACTTATACAAAAACTTTTTATAAGAAATATATAGAAATCACAATTCCTAATATTCATTCAAAATTTATATTTCCATATTTCCTTAGAAAATAAAAAAAAATACATTAAGACTCTCCATAACTCCTCAATAATTAAAAATTAACTCAAATAATCTTTACCAATATTGAAAAAATTCATGAAAATCTTGAAAAAAATTTATTGATTATTTTAAGATTAGTGGACATGATATACAACCTATAAAAATATTCAGGCTTGCACAAAAAATTAAAGGCATTTCATTATTATATCAAAAAATTTGAGAAGATCACCCTAGATAAATCATCATATTAAATAAACATATATATGAAAAAAAAATATGAAAAAAATACAGGAATACAAAAAAAATAAAATCAACCTTCATTCAATAAAAGAATCTTTTTGATCCAATACATTTACTATTCATGTCATCTGATTACGTATATTTCACCTAGTATTAATTTTACACATGGGAAATTTTACTCAAACATTATGTCTTCTATCTTATATATCGTTGATCATCTAATGTTTTCTATATTAATCCATTAATTCCATGGATTTTCCTTCATATGAGTTAAAATATTTATTAAAATTTTAATAGTGGGGACCTAAAAATTGAACAATACAATTTTACTTTATATGATGTTTCTAATAAAATTTAAATATATTTTGAATTATTATTTATGATAGGAATAACATAATTTGGGTTTTTCAAAAGTTGTATTAGATGTTTCATTCTCATTGTATAATTTTTTATATGTTATTCAATCTTACCCTGTTTATATAATGATGAAAATATTCTTCCATAAAACATTTGTTGTTGATCCAAACATCATCTAAAAAATTCTTATTAATTAATATTAATTATGATTAAAATAATAAATAGATGTATAATTTTTATATATATGTACAACCATAAATAAATATATATAAACACATATGTTGTTATTTATTAAATATAAATTGTATTTTTACCTTTTATTAAAATAATTAAGTAATTATAAATAAATAATATTTAAATTTTAAATTTAAAAATAAAATTATATATATAGACTATTATATTATAAATAAATTTGACAGAAAAGTAATATTATAAATTATTATATTATTTTGTCACAAAATTTAATATGCCAGTTAACATACGTTAAATGCATTGTGGTAAATATAGTAATTTTAGTATGTTTGTTAACAATATTAATATGCATTGTTACAATTATTTTAGTGTTTTGAAATTATTATTAATATATTAAAATTTATATTTTAATTAATATAGAAATAAAACTAATGTCAAAAACATTTTTTTATATGTTACTAATTTTGTTTTATAATAATATTATTAAAAATAAGATTACTTTTATAAAGTCATGGTTCTCAACATTATAAACATTAATTATATCATAATCGATCCTTGGTCATCCCCATTTTAGAAAGTACATATTTTTGGATCTCCCAATTTTATTTCATATACGGTTCAAATATCCATGATGTATTTTCATCATGAAATTTTATATTTTAGTCAAAATCAAGGGTTAGAATTTTGATGAAGAAATCAACTATGATTGTGGATCATAATACCATGTGGTGGAGGTTCTTATAGATGGTCAATAAATTATTATCCATATCTCAAATGAAGATAATTTTTATAGATCCTTAAACAACGATTATCATATCATTCCCTCATTTCATTAAAACGTACTATAGAGGAAATTTGTCCTTTCACTTAACAAGGATCCTTAATTTCCAACAGTCTAGATATATTTTCAAATTATGGTTATTAAAATATATAATCCCACGATATTAAAATGTGTTGGTAATTACTTCATGTATTATCATAGTTTTTAATTCCAATACTCTATCTATGAATTATAAAATTTCCGAATTGATTTTTTTCAATGATGACATATCCAAGCCTCTCCAGTTGTTCAATTTTATTGATCTTTCTATGGTTTTTTCTCATTTAAGAAATTACCTATGATAATATAATTTTTTTATGTATAATTTTGTTTTATTTGAATGTAAATTTATTTAAATTTATGTTTTATAATAATATATTAAGACTAAAATAATTGTAATACATTAAGGTAATAAAAAATCACCAATCATGATGGTTGTGTGTCGATACATCTCATTCGTGGAGAAAGGTATCCAATTTTGATCATACGTATCATTTTTGTATCTGAATAAATATATAGTGACCATGGTTTTTATTACTTATTGTGGGGTTTTAAATATATTACATGATTAAATGGTATTTACTTTATAGGGTACAAATCATTAGATAGTGTTCTTTATGGATGGTTTTGACATATATGGTTGTTTGTTAGTTGGGGTAAGGAAAGAGGTGATTCAAAAACTACGAGATCATTTGATTTTGTATTTATTTGATGATATGCTTCAGTTTTCACAAGGGAATCCAAGTAACTATATAGAATATAATTTTAAGGTTAGGTATGCATTTTTATGAAAGGTGATGAGAGATCTCACAAAATCCATTAAGGATATGATTCGGAAAAATAATGGTCTTATTCCTTCTAATAGTGTCTAATTTGAAAAAAAAAAATTTTTAATTTATTATCTACCATATATATTATTAAAAATCTCAAATATATTACTATGTTGGGATCCTATGAGACATAGTAATGAACAAATATGATATAGATTTATTGAAATATGTGTATTCATGTAGAAATAGAGGCACAACCAGATGGATAATGGAGGACATATAATGACAAAATCGAACATGATATTAAATGTAGATGATTTATTATTGGATATTATTAAATAATTAAAAATATTCATTAAATTCATATAATTATAATAGAACATCAAGTTCAAATCCTTCTTTCTATCATATGGGGAGAGAGGTAAAAAAACTAAAAAATCATGGGAGTACTCTTTCATTTTTTAGAGGAATTTTATATGTTTCAGAGATTATTCATGACTTCTCCAACCCATTATGAATAAATATTTATGTAAGAGTGGGATAAAAAGGTAGATTTGAAACAATGGTAAGACATCTGTACAAAATATGGGTAGATGACTGTAGATGATCTCATTTATCCCATTGAAAAATACATACCAAATCATATAGGGGAATACTGGGATTACTATTGATCGTCCATAAAATAAAATTATAAGTTGAATTTTTTTAGTATATTATTAAAGAAATTGAAATAATATAGTGGAGGAAATATTATTGGTATAGATTCTAGATTATTAATTGAGGAATGAGACATGGGTGAGATATTGGTTTGGGATATTCCTCAGGTGTCTTACAAAAGGGTAATAGGATATTTCATTTATTTATACATAAACATTATAAATATAAGTATTATATTTTTTATAAATAAATATTTATTTTATATAGACATAAGAAAAACCCAAATTTAAAATATTTACTATGTCTGGAATAATTAATAAATAAAAATCCCCTACATACGTGACCTAAATCATCTCAAACCAATTTAATCAAAACTAGTACCCTTTATAATCTTATCATTAATAAAATAATTCTTTATAATAGTGGATAAGGAAACATAAGAGAGGCTGAGCTTGGAATCTCAGTAATTTTATAATAGGGATATATCTATTAATGATATTTTTAGGCATATAATCTTCATAAGTGTATATTGAAAATATCGTAAAATTTTAAATTCATACAAAAAATAGTCATGTATCGTTATCAAGAAATTTAGATTTTTCATATCATAACACATGAGTGAATGAAGAATCAATTACCATGACACTTCTCATAATATTTAAACCTAAATAACATCTCATTGAGACTAGAATAAAATGGTTTCAATGAAAAAAATTATTGAAATATTATATCAACGTAAACCACAAATACCTTTATCACATGCGAGGAATAGGAAATACACTATGTACCTGCTTTGAGAATAAGATATCTAGTTATATACAGAATCATTTACTAACCCATATACCATGTTTTTGGCTTCGCATAACCTTAAATTAACCCTTTGTTTGAATTATATATTAATCATTAATGAATTAATTAGAGGTATCTAGCAGACCCTACAGTCACATAACAAATATCCATTAATATTGCATGCCATAATATCATAAAAAACTCTCAAAATTCATTATTCCATACCCAAAAAAAATTAGCTATTTCATATATATTTCATTATCATAACAGTTATTAATATCAGAAATCAAAATTGATGTTTTCATTGGATCATATCCCCAATGGGGAATAAGTAATGTGAATGAATTTTCTAGAATATTAATAAGGAATTTACAATATCAATGTTATATTAATTGAGAAAAATTGTTTCATTTTGAAATAATTTATTTATTGTCTAAAAATTTAAAAAAATTATGGAAAATTGTTTACTAAAATTGAACTAATGAATCACAAAAATTATCCATCAAGAGAAAATGTATGGAGGATACTGAGAAAATCATTCATTTAGTGCATGATAAAATATATATTACGTTTGAAAAATATGAAAAACTTACAATTTATGAAAATTAAAAGAAGAATCCATGAAACATGAAATTTATAAAAATAAATTGTTGTTAAAAAATTCATTAATTCTGTTTCATTACTATAAACATATTCCTAATAACCTTTTACTGAATATTATGATAAGGGATAAAATATACCCAAACAAATAAAAAATATTAATTTATTTAATAACATTATTTTTTAATTTTAATTACATGGTGATATGATAATGAAAGGAAAAAAATTTGCTTCATTAAAATAACCACAAAAGATGAATATAAATATAATATTTTACAGATATATAATATAACTTCAATCTTTTTATATTTAATCGGATCGAATCCCTATAAAAATGAGATTGAAATGTTAAAACTTTCATACATTTGTAAAATTTGATATTTAATTCCCATAAAATAAATAACATAAATTGAAACATTAAATATTGGGAATAAGTGGATAGTAATTACAAAATTTATCAAAGGGGTAGAAGATACTCCATAAATACAATAGTTTTATGAAATTCTATAATTTTGAATAAAAAATATTTAATTAAAAACCCCACACATGTAACACGCCAATATTTCATAGTATGTTATGTTCTTTAGAGTAATTTAATTGCATACAACTATGTCGAACACTGAGTTTGAGCGCACAAAGACTTATCAAACTAGATGTTCAAAAAACGATTGAGAATGGTGTTAACTGATTTTTTAATTTTACATAATCCATATAATTTTAACGTTCATATAATGTTTTTCATAGACATAATATATGAAAAAATTCAATTTTTCAGAGAAAAAATTATTTTTCAAAAAATAAAATTTTACCACCTTTTAATGGGAAACCCTTTTTGAATCCAATAATTGATACTATTATCTATTAAATTTGACAAAATAAACTTATTACATATAATTGTAACGTAAAATTTTATTTTTTGGATAAATTTTCAGTACTTTTATGATAACTTTCATATTTTAATGAATAATGAAAAATTAAAAATTATTAAATAAATATTTAATAAAAATAATTTATAGTGTTTAATCATAAATTATAATGTTTTTGAAGTAAAATAAGATCATTTTTTATCATTTAATCAGACTTTTTTCAATGGAAGTAGCTTTACATTTAAATTGGACATAAACACATATTAATTTTTTGATAGTTTTTACCTATCAAAAACCCACTTTCTGGTTTTTACAATGGTAATATTTTTTAAATTTGATTAATAAAATTTTAGTGTTTTTTAATTTGTAAAATATAGATCATTTTTTAATTTCTAATATTAAAATTATCTTTGGTTGAATTTTGGTATTTTTCTAAAAATGTTCAATTTTTAATGAATATTGAAAAACATTGCTTTATTTTTTAAAGCCGAATTTTTATTTTAATAATTATTTTTAATTTTAATTTATTTTAAATTAAATATATATACATAATACCTATATTAGACTAATGTAATAAATTAAAGTCATTTAATAATAATATTATATATATTAAATTTTATTGATATTTTTACAATCTTTTACTCACCTTTTAGGCACATTTTCAAATTTGCGTAAAACATAATTTTACTACGTATGTGAATTTAATTTCAAAAATATATGAGAAATGATTGAAATTAGTGAGTAAAAAGTGTTTTAATGGGGTGAAAATAATTTTTCTTGTTAATAGTATCTTTTGAATTTTATTTACCCAGGTTAAAATTAAATAGGGTAATTTAAGGTAAAAATGATATTATAATTACCATAAAACATTTCCTAATCCTATTATGTAAGTTTATTTAGGCTAAAACTAACCTTAAGAATATAATATGATCCTTTTTATCGACTTTTATTAGATTATGAAAACTATTTCTGTTTTTTTATAGAATAGTTGAAAGTTTTAAATTCAAAGATTAATAAATAAACCATTTTAAATATAGGTTTATACATAATATGAATTCAACTATAAATATTAATTAGAAATATAAAATGATTTCCTAAATAATGATATTTTATTCAATGTTTTTAGTGATTATGTAATTGAATTTATTAGTGACACAATGATGAAATAGTAATTACCTTATTAACAAAGGAATTAAATAATAGATATTAAAAATATCAAAATAAATGTAAATTGAGACTTCTGATGAATTACAAGAATTTTATTCATTATTATGGAAAGATAGGATTGATTTAAATAATTCTTTAGAAGTAATAATGTTTTTTTTACTTCCTGAAAAAAATACTAAATAGTGTCACAATTGACAGAAATGAGTATATAAAACAAATATTATATCATTAAATAATATAACATTCATAAAAATAATATTTTTGGAAAAATAACTTCTATAATTATAAATATATAATTAGTGAGACACTTGAGGTTTTATTGTAATTTTATTGTAACTTTTTTAAATATGTAATATATAAATACAAGAAGACATGGTAAAAGGTAAACTATTGAAATAAGAATTAAATCTAAAAGATAAGGTTAATATTGTGTCCATAACATTTCTAAAAACTATTGGTTATGATTATTTAGACCCATCCCCACATTATACTCTAAATAAATTCTTTTTAAGATATTATAAACTGATAATTAATTTATAATAAAATAATATTTCAAGATTTTCTTAAAGTGACCCTCACCTATCTTATAAAAGGGTTCTTTCCCTTCTCTCAAAATCCCACCCCAAAGACATTTCTCCCAGAAAAAACCTTGCTCAAATATCCTCCCTACTACCATCATTCTATCCTAGAATCCTTAATTTGATCTGAAATCCAGCCTATGGATCCATTTTTATCAAATAAAATGGAAGCACCTGAAGAAGAGGTAATAATTTCATCACCACTTTCAAAGTTCTTTTCTTCTTCCACATCCTCTTTCATTGTTGTTTCCATACTAGAATAATATCTCTAGTACCTGGTACATAATTTTATGTTATTATAAACATGGAAAAACCATATTAATTATTTGATCCATTCTATGAATGAAAGAGTCACTATACGTGCGTATGTACGGCTAACCGTCTCCACATTATCGTGTAGTTTGTTATTAAACACTTCATTATATGGATGGGTATAATAATGTGTATAAATAGAGTAAATAACAAATATAACATATTAATGATTCTATATATGTTATAAACTATCCAATTTCATAATATTTCTAAACTAATAGAATGATATTGTCACTCGTGTGTACGTATGGCTTACCGTCTTCACGAGTCGATGATATTTCATTCCCCACCATAACCATTCAAGAATAATTTTCAACTGGTGATTAAATATAATTTTTAAGAACATAATATAATTCTAGAAATGAATCAGATACATCCTATCCATAACAAACATGACTTACGTAACAAAACATATTACAGAAAATGAATCAATTAACCCTCAAAACAATGATACTACTGAAATATCATTAACAAAGAAATATGAGAAGATCATATATGCTATCATATTTATATATGTGGTTATTTTATAATTTAAAAACATTGACTTCACCATTATAAAACAGGATAACATACCCTCTACAAATGAATATTACAAGGTGAGGGGATTTCATCTCACTTTTTAATCCCATGAGATTAATTCCATATTAAAACTATTTCTGTTTGTCTTGTGTATGTACAACCCATGACTATATCTGTTGGGTAATATATATTAATTTATAAATATATACAGTCGAATTGTATGATCCTTATTTAATGGGGTGTATTTTTTGTAATTTAACAAATCTGTAGGGGAATTTCTAATTTTGTTTTCCACTCATTGGGTGTTATGCAATCATCAATGATTATTTTACTCCAAGATTATATGTGAAATCACTGTATATTTATTTATGTAATAATTTCTACTCCCATTTTTGTAGATATACTATTGATACACCTAATCACTCTATTTATAAATTCTATATTATTTGATGTGAACATGATAAGAGTAATTTTAACTCAATTTCTATCCATTGAGTTAAAAATCCAAGTCATTGGTGTTATTTATACAAAAATATGTGTGAATTTCCTATGATTTATTAACACTAAGAATCCAATCATATTGATTGTATTTATATTTTTGACACATAATTATTTCATTTATTTAACGTTAACCTAAGTATACTGTGTTTATAATAGATTTCATTTCAATTTACATTCCTTTAAGACTTTCTTTTTTGTTATGTTCCAATTAACATTTATATAGTGTACATACTATACTTTGACATAGTATATCATGAATACCTTTATTCTCATGATATTACAATGTTTGTATTACCTCAATTATTTGTATTCAAACATCTCTCATTTGGTTCGTATCACTAACTAAGATATCATTTTAAATATTTTAAAGATGTATTCTTCTAAATCATTCTCATTAATATTCATGCTCTAAAAATGGTATTAAGGATTTCATTATAAGGACCTGAATGTTTTAAAGATAAAATTACTTTTAAAATATTCAATGTGGTATGAGACACTTGTATTCGAAAATATATTTTTAACATCTCTTGATAATTTGGGAGACCTTTAAATATTTTCATGAAAAAGAAGTTATTTCTCTTAGATAGCATTACTGATTATTTTTGACTATTTCAGTATCCTTAATTATTCTTCATTGAGGGTGATTTATTGTAATATAATATTTTATATTGGATTCGTTGAGTTATGCTTGACTGTGGATGCGTTGTTTTTATACTATTCATGGTTTTTTGTTAAAATAATGACATTTTGTATGCTAGTCTTAATATAAATGTTTAAATTATGTTTCAACATTTTAATATGAGGAATGCATTGAAAATAGTATGTGATGGGTGGATCCTTCAATAGCTTCTTGATGCATCGGTATGCCTCATGAGACAAACTAGTGTCTTCTCACAACTCCTTGAAAAAATATTATACGTAGTCTTGGCACGAGGCCTTGAATATGTGGTTATGATGTATGACATTATGTATTAAACCATTTTGAAATGAGTAATTGAAATTATATGATATTATTCTAATAAGAGAATATACTTGTGAATAAGTAAATGGAATTATTTGATTTCTCTTTTCCATCTTATGTTGGTGTTTGTGCTTAAAAGGATTGTCTTTTTTCATTATACATTTCCTTAAATTTGTATTATTATTTATGAAAGTTTCAGTTATATTTTTATCCTTGCTGAGCATTTGAGCTCACCCAATTAGTATGTTTTCTTTTTTCGAGGATGATAAAAAAGAATAATATGAATAACTTGCAGGGATAGGCCAAATGATATGAGTGTGTTCAAAGGGGAAGCAATGTTTTTATCATTAATTCATTATATAATGTAAAACATTTGTATGTATCTAGTACATTTAGGGATACTAAACTATTAGGTATTTAGAGACATGATCTCTTATAGTGGTCCCAATTTTATGTAATAATTCACCGACTCTAGTTAACTAGGGCTGGGACGTTACTGTCAGTATCATAGGAATCTTAGTAAAAACCATAGAAGGTAGATTTAGAAAAATAACTTATTAAAAAACATTACCCTAAGATATAATTTGTTGATTAGAATATAAGAAAATTCAAAAAAATTGGAAATTTAAATATTATGTGGATTTTCCAAGTAATACATCCCTATTGGTATACAAGAATGTTGACGCAAATCTAGCACAGCTGTACCTGAGGGTAAAACATGAAAACACCACTTTGAGATTGACTCAAACAGTAACTGGTTCATGAAAACAGGCATTGCTGAAATCTTCGTTATGACACTCCCGAGGGGTATTCTTTGGATAATTCACCGTTTCTTTACAAACTGATTTGATGTTATTTATTATAAGATGAGAATAAATAAACTTGTTTAATCCTAAGGTGATTTTGATAGAAAATAAGGTGTCATGATATTCTCTAAATGGTATTATGACTATTTTGACTCACATTATGCTTTCTGGTTTTATTGAACGGATAGATTTCAAGAAAGTCATTATAATATTGAACATGATGTACAAGGTGGGAACGAAGGTTGAAATGTGAAACTAAATGAAAAGATGATAGGAGTAAAATATAACATCTTCATGCTGAAACAGATATCTAAAAAATATAAAAATATATATATACATTAACCAACTCCCCAACACAACAATTAAAAAATGGTAGAGAATGATAAGAGCTCCAGTAGTGGAGACTATGTAAAAATGATTAATTTCTATCATGCTAAATATTTGGAAAGAGACACCCAAGAAATTGTCTTAATAGGACACAGAAATTCATTATTCGTTGGAAAGAAGGACATAATGTAATGAATTTCTAAGGAAAAATGAAGAGTACTGTGGGAGAAAATAAAAATGATCCTAGGAATTATTTTATAGTCATTTTCCATAAATGTTGGGGACCATGGAATTACTGGAGTCAATTTGTTATTCTATTGGATAACCACTAGGTCAATGAAGAACCTATGTGGAAATAAATTTATGGATAAATGTTTAAAAGGATTAATGGTCTTTCTTGATGGGATTTCCTTGGATGAATATTCTCTTGTATGTGTAACCCTGCTGTTTATTATGTAAAAATGTTATTTGAGGATGAATCTTCTATATTTTGTGGATATAGTTTAAAGAACCATTTTGGTTTCTATTATCCTAGCATTTGAGGCAATTATAGTTTATTAATTTTTCAGATGAAAATATAATGTAAGAGGAAACATTTTTTGTTAAATTATTTTATGGTTATTTTTAGGAAGTTATCTAATTTTGGGAATATTATTAAATATAGTTTTTTAAAAAGGAAAACACATAGATAGTGGGATAACCTGTCGCGTTAGAAAAACCAGCGGGAGTCGAACCCACAACCAAATTGTGATTGGTATTTATCACCTACCACTGGACTACGTGACGTCCTTTGTTAGTGTGACAATTTATTTTTAGTTATATTATTTTATTGATCAATAATAAGTTGATTTGGGATATTATGTTTTATTGAATAGATATCTTTTTTATGGGATAATGATTTATGATTGAGTGATAAATGTTATTTTAGAAGACGTTCACTCTTTTGGAAACAATATATGCCTAAGGAAAATAGAATTCTATGGGATTTCATTTTAGGTATAATGGGAGTTTGTTTTGGAAGAATCTATGTTTTGTTTATAGAGACTCAGGTTATTAATGGAAATGATTAACCTATTATAGAGATTATATGATTTGGTTAATTAAACTTATATATGAGTCATTAAGAGTATTTGATGTTATTTAGAGATAAATATTATTATTTAGTATGAAATAATATGTGATTAAATTCTTCTGAGTTTTGGGTTTCATTTTTAGTTTTTATTATGTTGAAGAATTTTAAGGACAATTGTTTATTTATTGGTTTTTGTTGACATGGGGTATTGTTTGTTTAATTATGGAATTTAAGATAAGTATTCATGTCTATAAATTATTATCCATTTTGGAGACCATTTGATCTTGTATTGTCCATTTCGTTTTTATTAATCTCTAAATAACAAGGGAAATTTATTTCCCAACCTTTGTGGATTTTGTTATTCTTTGGATATAGATTCTAGCATTTCCGGGGTGACCAAGTCATCTGAAATACTTGTCGTTTGGAGAAAATATGAGTTAGTTGTTGAAAATTATTAAAGTATGAATCTATATATAAAAATTATGTATATCTCTTTATGTTCATAGACAATATGATACAAAAATTCATCAACATTTTGAAATGGGACTTAAAATAAAAAACCGTTGTTCATTTTCTTTTCTACTAAGAAACTAATGACTGTTTAACCCATCACATGTTTGAGGTTTTCTTGTGGTTAAATTTCACTTGATCATGTTTTATATCACTCTCCATCAAAACTAGACACTTATTTTGTCTTCAATGTCTATGTTTTCCTACATGAAATCCTAGTATCAGTTATCATCGGTGACCATTGTACTTCTCTTTCATTCTTTTAAAGTGATAGTTTTATTGACTCTTTTTACTATGTGAGACTTTCAATGATGATCATAAGACCAATTTTAAAAATTTAATGGTTGAAATTTCCAATAGTGTGGAATAATGTAACACCCCATGATTTCATTCTATGTTATTTTCATTAATTTAATTCAATATCTTGTGTTGCATGCAACACCAAGTATAAGCGCACCATGACTTACCAAATTGGATGTTTAAAAATGGTTATGAAAAATATTAACTAAATTTTGAATATTATATATAATACATATAATTATATCATCCTTATTAGGGTTTTGTTAGACATAATATAAGAACAAATTCAATTTTTCAGATAAAATAAGTATTTTTCAAAAATTGTAATTTTACGGCATTTTAAGGGGAGACAATTTTTTAATAAAAATTTTGATAATTCTATAATATTAATTTGGAAAAAAATTTCTTATTTAGATGTGTGAAAAAAAAAATCTTATTTGGATAATTTTTCGGTTCTTTTTTGATAACATTCAGGTTTTGATTAATAATGAAAATACAAACTATTAATTGAAAAAATGTTTTTAATAAAAATTACATATAGTGATAAATTATTAATTTTAAGGTTTTTATTTATAATTATATTATATTTTTATCATTTAATAAAAAAAATTTCATAGGTTGTAACTTTACATTTACATTGGACCTAAAAACATATAAATCATTCAGTATTTTTTACTTCTCAAAAACCTGCTTCTAGGTTTTGACAATAGAAATATTTTTTTAAATTAATTAATAAAATTTATAAGTTTTAAATTTGGTAAAATAGACATAATTTTTTATTTTTGAATATAAATATTATCTTTGGGTAATTTGTTTTTTATTTTTCAAAAACATTCTATTTTTGATGAATAGTAAAAAATATTGTGTTATTGTTTTAATTCGACAATTTTTTATAAAATTATTCTTAATTTATATTTATTTTAATGTCAAAATTGATACATAATATTTATATTATTCAAATTTATTTAATTTATGTAATTATATAATAAGATTTTATATATAATCTTTTATTGAACTTCTTACCATCTTTTACCCGTATTCTAGGCACATTAGAACATTTGTATAAAAAATAATTTTACCACATATGTTAATTGAATTTAAAAATTCCTTGAGACATTCTTGACATAAATAAGTAAAATATTGTTCAATAGGTTGAAAATATTTCTTTTTTGAATAGTATCTTTTGAATTTTATTTACCACTGTTAAAATTAAATAGGGTAACTAAACATAAAAATAATATTATAACTACCCTAACACAAGTCCTAATTCAATTTGATAAGTTTATTTCATCCCAAATCCTTATTAAGAATAAAATATGATCCTTTTGATCCAAATGGATTAGATCAGTACATTTATTATTATTTTATTTAAAGAGGAGTAACAAGTGTTAAATTCAACGATTAATAACTAATCCTTTTTTAATATTGGGTTATACATAATACAAATTCAGCTATAAATATTCATTAAAAATAATATAAAAAACCTACAATATAGTATTTTATTTTAAATTGTTATAAATTAAATAAATAATTTCATTAATGAGACAATAATGATGTATTAATTACTTTATTAATGAATGATTAAAATAATTAATATTATAAATATCAATATAAATGTAAATTGATACATTTGATTAATTACATTAATTTTTGAGGTTAATATGATAAGTTACAGTTGATTTAATTTATTTTTTATAAGTAATCAGGATTTTTTTACTTTCACAAAAACCAAATACAAAATTGTGTCAAAATTGACATAAATGTGTATTTAAACCAAATACTATATTATTAAATGATATTATATTCTTAAAAATATAAGGTTCAGCCAAAAAATTATATAATTATTTATATATCATTAAAAACCATTTTTCGTTTTCTTGGTATTTTATAGTATGTTTATTTACCATCAAATATAAAAATACAAGATTACATGGTAAAAGTTAAACTATTTAACTAAGAATTAATTCTAAAATACAAGGTTAATATGTTGATGTAAACATGTCTAAAACCTATTGGAAGAGAGGATTTCATCCCTCCGAAAACATATCCCCTAAAAAATCCATTTGGAGACATTATAAACCGAAAATTATTTTATAATAAAATAATATTTCAAGAATTTCATAAAGTGACCCTCACCTCTATTATACAAGGGTACTTCCCCTTCTCTCAAAATCACACCAACCAAGCCATTTGGATTGGCCAAACCTTGCTCAAATATCCTCTTTAAAACCCTCACTAGTACCTAAAGGCCTTACTTTTATCATAAATATAACCTATAGATCCCTTTTGATCAAATCAAAATGAAACACTCGAAGAAGATGTAATAATTTCATCACCTCTTTCAAAGTTATTTTATTCTTCAACATCCTCAATCATTATTGTTTCTATACCAAAATAATAATTCCAATACATTCTATATACTGTGATGTTATTATAAGTATGTGAAAACCATATTCATTATTATATCCACCCTATGAATGAAAATGTCACCATACATATGTAAGTATGGCTTATCGTATCTACATCGTGGTGTAGTTTGTTATTCAACACTTCATTATTTGGATGGAAAAAATAATGATTATAAATGATGTAAATAATAAATATAACATGTTAATGATACTTTATATATAATATTCCATTCAGTTACATTCTATTTCACCACTAATAGAATGATATCGTCACTCGTGCATACGTACGGCTTATGTCTCCATGATGAGATGAGATTTCATTATCCATCGTAACCATTCAAGTATAATTAACATTTAATGATAAAAAATAATGTTTATGAATTTAATATCATTATGGAAATGAATAATATACATCATATCAATAACAAACAAGCTTACATAACAAAAAATATAAAAGAAAAGGAATCAGTTAACCCCCAAAACAATGATACTAATGAAATATCAATAACAAAGAAATATTATAAGATCATATATGAAATCATATTTATGTATTTAGTTATATTATTATTTAATAACCATGATTTAACAAATATAAAAGATGTAAAATTACCCTCTACTAAATAAGACTACATGGTATGTGGTTTTCATCTCACTTCTTATTATTGAGAGATTCATGCTATATTGACACTATTTATTTTTGTGTGGGGTATATACTACCCATGGTTGAATTATTTGTGTAATATACATTAATTTGTATTTATTTACATATTCATTTTTTTATCCTTCTTTCATGCGGTATATGTTTCATAAGTTAACAAATTGGTAAGGGAACTTCTAATTTCGATTTTCACTCATTGGGTTTTATGAAAACATCATTGATTATTTTATTCCATGATTATGTTTGAAATCAATATTTATTTATTTATTAATTAATTTCCACTCCCCTTTTTGTGGATATACTTTTGATACACATAATCACTCCATTTATTAATTCTAATGTTGTCGATATGAATTTTATAGGAGTCATCTTAATTCAATTTCCATTCATTGAGTTAAACATCCAAGTAATTGGTGTTATTTTTATAAAAATATGTGTAAATGTAATTAGATTTGTTTACATTGAATATCCAATAAAATTGAGTGTGTTTATATTTTTTCACACATAATTATGTCATTGATTTATCCTTTACATATGGATACAGTCTTTATAAGGGATTTCATCTCAATATACATTCCATTGAGACTTCTTTATTGTTATTCCCCAATTCACTTTTATATATTCTGCATATTTTACATTGACATAGTATTTGATGAATAACTTTATTTTCATGAAATTATAAAATGTTATTACCTCAATTATTTTTATTCAAGCATCACTCATTTGTTTATGAGCTCTAACTAAAATATCCTTTTTAATGATCTTAAATTTTTTATTCTAAATCATTATCATTAATGTCCATGTTTTAAAAATGCTGCTAAGAATTTTTTTTATATGGTAATGAATGTTTTCAAATTAAAATAACTTTAAAATGATCAAAAGTGGTATGAGGTACTTTTATTCAAAAATATATTTTTAACTACTTCTGGATAAATAGTGAGACTTGTAAGTGTTTTCAAGAAAATGGGGACATTTCACTCAAATGGTTTTATAGCTTATATTCATCTATTTCAATATAAATCATTATTATCGCTTTAGGTTTATTTATTAAAATAAATTCTTCCATATTGTATTAAATGAGTTATGTTTGACTATAGATGTGATATTTATATACCATTCATTTTTTGTGGTTATGATATTGACATTTCATATGATATTTTAGTACAAATGTTTAGATTATATATCATCCTTTTCATGTGAGAAATGCATTGTACATTGTAAGTGACATGTCGAGCCCGTTGTTTCTCCTTGATGCATCTATAGGACTCTTGAGACAAACTAGTGTCTTAGCACAAGGCCTTGAAAAAATCTGAATTTTAGTCTTGGCATGAGGCCTTTACTATGTGGTTATGATGTCTGGAATTATGCATTCCATCATTATGAAATTAGATATTAAAATTACATGTGATTATTCGACTAGTAGAATATCTATGTGAATAAGTTAATGGAATTATTTGATTTATCTTTTCCATATTATGCTGTATTTTATGTTTTAAAGTCATCTGTTTTAGTCTTATTCATTTTCTTAAATGTTTATTCTTATTTATGATAGTTTCCACTATATTGGTATCCCTAATGAGCATCTAAGCTCATCCATTTTTATGTTTTCTTTCTCACAGTATATGATGATGTATATTATGATTAACCTATAGGGATATGCCAAAGTATATGAGTGTGTTCTAATGGGAAACAATTTTTTCTTCTTTATTTCATTATATAATATAAAAAATATGTTTGTATATAGTACTTCCAAGGAGACTAAGATAATCTGTCTTTCCAGAATTGAACTATTGTTATCTTGCCAATGTTGTGCAATAATGCACCGACTCTTGGTAAACAGGGTCAGGGCATTACATTACATGTTTTGTAATATAAATATAAAGTCACCTTGGATAAAATAATTTTAATAATGACATGAAATAAAGTGAAAATGATTTTTATTTAGTATAAACATTCAAATGATCATTAAATACACTTTATAAACCAAAATAGTGACATAACATCAAACATTTTTTAATGAATCAAAAATTGAGATGAATAACCCTCACATTTTATCGACCAGGATTCGTAAGCATTGTACCCCTGGTATAATAATTTTTTTTTATAATTTTATAATATATCTAAATAATTATATATAGTATCATATATGATCAATTGTTAAAAATTTCAATACAAATTTATTAATAAATAGATATATTAAAATTGTAATTTCTAGGTGTTTACTATTTCATTTTTTATATATGTTTTGATACAAACGACATGTGCCATTGAATTTAGTCAAGCTCACATTATCTAAAAATTAATAATAAATCCATATTTATAGTATTTAATCACAATTTAAATTTTTTTAACTATTTATATATTTTGTTCGTGAAAAACGAATTGCATCACTTTGTTGAGAAGGTATTCATTGTGTGTACAACACTAAGGATGCATATTCTTAATGGTTAAAATCGAAAAGTTATAAAAATATTTCACCATTCCATAATTATTTATATGTCAAAAATATAGAAAATATTTATTAAATATATCATTTTACAGTTCATGTTATGTTGAAATTAAAGGTGACTGACATAAAATTTCGGTGGCGGTTGTACACATGCTCCCATGATCGATGTATTCATATTCAAATGTATGGGATGATAAGATGGTTCATTAGACAATCTAATTAAATGAAGAATTTTTTTTCATTAATATAATATCTATACATTAAATCCATCATAATAACCATCCATGAATGATGTAAATGGACAATAACATATATCACAATGTGGATCGGCACATCAACTAGTACACACAAATGATAAAATTATTATCCATTTCATGGTGAAGAGGTGAATAATTGTTCCATAGTTATCATAATAACATTTTAACATTTTTGTGATACTGAAGAAATCATGTTTTTATTCATATAATATGATAATAATATATTGATAATGAAATAACATTTGAACACAACAATTAAGAATTATAAATATTCATTGTGAGATCCCCTTTGATATATAAATTTCCCAACATAAAATTCCCATAGTGGATAACTAAAATATATAGGTTTATGGATATGAATATTGTATGAATTTGGATAATTTTTTATTACTAATATAGAGGGATAAAAACATTGACATTGGGAAGATAATATGCTCTCTTTTATAGGTGACATGATGAACACACATGAAATTATTTTAAATATTTAAAAATTAAATTTTAAATTCCAAGTGAGTATTTTTCCATTTTGATTATAATTAAAACCATGGATACGATTTGGTAAAAATAAATTCATTCAATAAAAACTAAATATGTTTTTTATATGTTATTATAATTTTATTTTAGTTCTATATATGGTAAAAATGTTTTACCATTAAATGTCGTATCTAATTTTTACTATTATCTCTATTCATAAGGAAAAAATTGATGTATAAAATTAAAAATTATATTATTTATTCTAATTAAAAATTATATAATCAAATTTATGAGGTTCAATTTATATGTTTTGCATTTATTCACTTTATCATAATTACATAAAACATAGTGAAAACAATTTCTTGAATAATGCATTTTAAACCATAAAACTAAATTTTCCATCATTCATTACATACTAAACAAGTAATTGTGTATTAAAATTAGGTCAGTACTGTAACGACCCAAACATTTTGAATTGTATATTAACTGACTCTTAGCGATTTAATAGTGATGTTAATGGTTAATGTAGAAACAGGAGTTGATGGCTTCATCCAATAGACTCGAACCTTATGAAGCTCACCTATCAAAGCTTGGGAAGGAGGTGGCATCTTTGGGATTCACCTTGGACCAAGACCAAGCCGAGCTCCAGCGTGTCAAGATTGAATGGAAATGCCTACAGGAGAAGTTCAAGTTTGTAGAGATTACTACTAGGGAAATGTTATCTGAGCCTCCCTCAGATTCTCTCACTATAGCACACCTTACACTTAGGTCATATGCTGGGGATATAAGGGGCTATGTGACGAGACCGTAGCTTATTTTTGTAATACTATGGGATGAATAAACTGAGATTTCTTCCTTTAGTGATGTTTGTGAAATTTCAAATGTCTGGATAATTTTAGAATTTATTTTTTTGATGAATTTTGGAAAAAATTATATTTTAAAATATTTATGTAAACCTTAAATAATTAATGATGTATAATGATTTTCAAAAAATGGTCTTCTGGAAAAGTGTTCAGTATGGAATTTGGAGTCTAATAAGATCAACATAATTTTTGATGAATACTAAAGTATGAATAGTGATTTTACGCTTAGGATTAGTAATGTGTCCAAATGGATTAGTAATCTCACTTAAATAAAGTTTTAATATAATATAAACTGCTTTATTAAGTAATGAGATTCAATAAAATGGGTAAATAACGGTTTCATAAATTGTTAGTCAAGTATTAGTTTTTTCAGGTGAATATTTATTTTTAATTAAATATTAAATTAAAAATAATTAAAAAATTCTATTTATAAAATGGACTTTATTTTTGAGCTCAAAGCATCTGTATTATGTTATGGTAATTTTTGGGGATTTTTCTGAAAAAAATGAATTCTTAGTAAATAGTGTTTTTATTTAAAAAGTAAATTAAAAATATTTAGAAAATTATTTTTATAAAATGGAGTTAATATTTTAATTAGAGCATCGATATTTGGTTAAGGTGAAATTTTGGGATTTTTCTGAAAAAGATGAATTTTTAGTGAATAGTAAAAAATGCAGTTTTAGGGTTTCGGTATGTTTAATGACATCATAACTGGGTCATGATGATGTCATGAAATATTTTAAGGATTGGCCGACCAAAGGTGATGAATTATTTTATTGGGGGCCCCATGTGTCCTATCTCCATGGGAAATACCATGGGAGAGCCCATGGTTTTGAGAAAACAACTTAGGAGGTGTCCCTTGTCCATTAATGCCTTGTCCCCTCACTTTCCCTATAAATACCCACCCTTTCATCCTTTAGTTTTCACTCCCAACTCTACCCCAATGATTCTCTGGTCTCATTACCACCCAAGGATTCCTCTCAAGGTGCCCCCAAGCCCTCAAGATCCCAACCATTGAGGTTTAAGAGATACGTTTTGAGGTAAGGGATCCGACCTCCCTCTCTTTTCAAGTAATCTCTTTTATGACATTCATTTTATGCTCCATGTTTATATGTGGGAGGATGTTCTTTTATATTTCTCTTACTTTTATTTTCATGTTCATATGATGATATATCCCATCTTACTCTCATCATTTCATTTTATGAATGTTTAAGTGACGCCGTTAGGCTGTCGATTTTTTAAGGGATTCTTTCACCCTTCTCATTTTCAAGTTCTATTTTCATGTCAAGTCTTTAAATTTCCTTTTTGTTATGTTGGGGTATGATCTCTATACCTATCATACTGATATTTTATGATCATATGATGAGAGACCCTGTTTTATCTTGTCAATTCATTTTTTTTATGTTTAAGTGACATCGTTAGGCTGCCGAATTTTCATAAGAGAAATCTTATTTTTTGTCTTACTTCCATGATTTTAAATTCAAATTATTTGTCCTTAAAATTTAATTACCATGATTCATATCCTTTATCTTTTGTCCCTATACTGTTTTTATAGATCATTTATGAGTGGGTGACCCATGTCCCCTCTCTTTTCAATGTTTTCTAAAACCCAGTAACATAGCTGTTGTGCTGCAAAATTTTCGTCTCAAAATGCCTCTCTCTTTTTCAAAAAAATATTTTATGTTATTAAGTGAATAATAAATGTTATTTATTATACTGGTGTTTTCACATATATATCACAATGATCTATTTTTAATTCTAGGATTTACATACATGAAACCCTCTTTCCTTTTTCCGTGGGTTTAAAGTGACATAAAGATCATGTCTTAAAAGTAGTTTTTAAAAGGTTATGATTATGAAATGAAACCCATTTATTTTATGCTATATGGGTTATTTATGAAGTGTCGATGATGATATATGTGGCTCAAATGATAATAAAGGCAAATTTAATTGTGCGCCCTTATAGCACTCCAATGCATTGGGTAAAGACTTAATCTCTAGAGATGACCATTTAGACTGATACATTAGTGAATAACCTTGGTAATTTTTAATGACACCTTGGGGATGGACCTTGGTGAAATGAAATAATTGTCAATATTAAATGTTGTAGCCACATCTTCATGTTATGAAAAATTTTATTTTTATTTTGATATATCTCATGATCTTTTCTCATGCCTAAAAGTTCTTTTCATGACCTTATTGATGTATCTCAAGCTCACATGTAAAGTGTTTCTCTTATTTTCCTTACTGGGCCTTCTGCTCACCCTTTCTTTTGATGTATGTCCCCTAGTTATGAGATACGATAATAAACCTAGGAAGAACTTAAGGACAATCCTTTCAAGTGTTTCAGAAGAATGTTCTTTGTTGTTTTCTTATATTATGTTCCTGGTTTCCAAGACACTAAACCTTAAAGATACTCAGTTTTGTGTAATGTATTGATAGTTTATGTTATTTAAAGGTGGGAAGCTATAGTTGGTATCATAGTATGGTTTAGTTATTTGTGGAAATTAGGATATAAAATCCTTAGGAATAACCCTATAGAAATGTTTAAATATAGGGAAATTTCCTGGTATTTTGGTAAGTATTGAGTAAGTGGTTTATCAAAAAAATACATCCCTGTCTGGATACGAGCAGGTATAGGCGGCTCTGTAACAGATGTACATAGGGGTAAAACCAAAAAACACTGCTTTGAGCTAGACTCGAACTAGAACTGGTGCACGATAATGGGCCTTGCTGCACTCTTGGTTACGACACACCTGGGGAATATGTTTGGTTAATCACAAGCTTTTTATGAATCATTATGAAAGAATTATATAGAAATTAAATTTTCTATGCATGAAGTCTTAGTTAGAAGATTTATAAATGAAATAAGTTTCTCACTAAGGTTTTATTCTTTTAGAAAATGGTAGGCAATAGGAGGAACCGTGCAGATGGTGACTGCAATGCACCATGTGCTGACGACCCTCCGATGGAAGCCATAATGGAAACATTCATGCGAATGATGAACCAACAGACTCAAGTTATGGGTAAAAACATGAATCAAGCTGAGAGGCAGATCTCACCATGAAGGGAACAACATTTTGTTGATTCCTTCATGTGTCACCGACCACCAACATTCAGTGGATCTACTAAACCATTGGTTGTGGAACAATGGATAATCTCCATTGAAAAGATATTTTCTGTACTTCATTGATCAGAACAAGAAAAATTCACCCTTGCTGTTTACCACCTAGAGGGAGAAGATGATCAGTGGTGGTCAATGATCAAAAACACGAAGCCACAAGGAGAGATGGAAGCTATGGAGTGGGAAGAGTTCAGGGGAATATTCGTTAATAAGTATTTCCCTCGTTCCATGAGAACGAGAATGGAGAAAGAGTTTCTCGAGCTAAAGCAGAAGGAGAACGAATCTATCGGAAGCTATGAGATGAACTTCACTCGACTTTCACGGTATACCTCTATCTTTGTCATGGATCCAAGTGGGAAGGTTGACAGATTTTTCGGTGGATTGAGACCTCATCTGCGGAAGAATCTTGCCAACTCGGACTACGATAGCTATGAGGAGATCGTGCAGAGTGCAATGAAAGTCAAGCTAGAGTTTGGTGAGACACAGTGGTCTCATAAATCAAATGACAAGAAGAGATCGTTGGATCCTATTCTAGGGAAGACTTTTGATCAGGGAAGAGGTGGAAAGCAAATTGAACTTACCACATGCAATAAATGTTGGAAGAAGAATCTGGGGAAATGCTTGATCGCAAGTGGAAAGTTCTACAAGTGTGGAAGAGAAGGACATATTTCTCGGAACTCTCATAGTGAGGTGAATCCTCAACTTACCAACACTAACGACAGAGGAAAGATGGTTCAGGACCTACCCGAAGTCAAATGCTTCAAGTGTGGAATGGTTGGGAACTTTGCTAATCACTGTCCAAATCTGAGGGTAGTGGAGGAGAATCACCATCAACCTCACTAAATGCCAAGGGAGCAAGGTCAGGCTTTTTCTATCACAACAAATGATGTTGAAGTTCCGAACGATGTGGTAGTAGTTACTCTTGTTGTCCTCTCAAAGCTAGCAAGTACTTTGTTTGATTTTGGTTCTACGCATTCCTTTATTTCTCTCAAAGTTTGCAAAGAATATAGAATCAATCCCTAAAATTCTTGTGGTAGAATTGTCAGTCAAGACTCCAAGTGGGATTATCCATGCATCAACAGTGTTTAGAAAATCTAGTGTTTACTTTAGTGAGCACAATCTTCTCACAAATCTGGTAGTCATTTCCATGTTGGAATTCGACGTTATACTAGGTATGGACTGGCTCTCAAAGTATAATGCTAATATCAAATGCAGAAGTAAGGAAATCTCAATAGTCTTGAATAAATGACCTATAGTTATCTTCCAAGGTGATATATCCCTAACTGATCCATATCTAGAAGAACCTCCTATAGAATTCTTTATGGAGTTCATCGGTGATGATGAAGAAGGAAAAGGGAGCATACAAATAGAAGATGTTCCGATTTTTCAGGAATACATGGATGTATTTCCTGAAGAGTTACCTGGACCTCCCCCAGAAATAGAGGTAGAGTTCTCCAATGAACTCGTACAAGGGTCTCAACCGATATCAAAGACCCCGTATAGAATGGAAAATGTAGAGATAGAAGAGTTAAACAAACAACTCGAAGACTTGTTGGAGAAGGGGTTTATCCGATCGAGTGTGTCTCCTTGGGGAGCACCAGTTCTCTTTGTAAAGAATAAGGATGGATCAATGCGGCTATGCAATGATTATAATGAACTGAACTGGATCACAGTGAAGAACTGATACCCTCTTCCAAGAATTAATGATTTATTTGACCAACTTCGTGGGGCTCAATTCTTCTCTAAGATTGACCTTCGATCTGGTTATCATCAACTGAGGCTGAAGAAGGAATATATTCCAATGACTACCTTCTGATCATGATATGGGAATTATGAGTTTTCAATTATGCCCTTCGGCTTGAATAATGCTTCGGCTATTTTCATGGATTTGATGAATATATCCTTTACGGACTACCTTGATAACATTGTGGTGATTTTTATTGATGATATTTTGATATATTCAAAAAGTCGTGAGGATCATGAAGATCAAATGCGGGTTATTTTGAAAACTCTATAGAAGGAGAGGCTCTTTGGAATGTTTAGAAAGTGTCAGTTTTGGTTACAACAACAGGCTTTCTTGGGGCACATCATAACCAATGAAAGAATCTCGGTTGACCTTGTAAAGAAAATGGTTGTGGAGGAGTGGCCTCTACCCACAACAGTAACTGATATTTGTAGTTTCCTTGGTTTAGAGGGATATTATAGGAGGTTTGTGAAATACATTTCACAGCATTCTAATCAACTAACTAGGTTGACTCGAAAAGGGGTTAAGTTCATCTAGACAAATGAATGTGAGGAAAGTTTCTAGGAGATGAAGAAGAGATTGGTCACTACACCTGTGTTAACACTACCCTCTATCAGAGAAGGATTAGTTATCTTTAGCTATGCATCTCTGAAAGGGCTTGGGTGCGTCGTCATACAAAATGACAAGGTAATTTCTTATGCATCTCAACAGTTGATGATTCATGAGCAGAATTATCCTACGCATGATATTGAGCTAGCGACAGTTGTTTTTGCTCTAAAGATATAGAGGCACTATCTTTATGGGGAGAAAAGTGATATATACACTGACCAACAAAGTTTAAAGTATATTTTCACACATAATGAATTTAACATGAGACAAATGAGATCATTGGAACTTATTAAAGACTATTATTGTTCAATTCATTATCAACCTAGAAGAGCAAACAAAGTCACGGATGCATTAAGTAGGAAAGACCCTGTTCTTCTGGAAACAATGAGGATCCTAGGAGATCCCTGGATTAAAGATCTAGTAAAACTAGACATGGGAATTATAAGTAATGGGACATCATCAAACCTATCCCAAAAAATTTTTCAAACTTCATTACTGGAGAAGATCTAGAATGCTCAAAAAGAAGATCCTTTGCTGTAGGAGAAGTTGGAGGCTATAAAAGATGGGAGGTTCCCTGATTTCAATATTGATCAAAAAGGTGTATTGAAATTTCGTACAAGACTATGTGTTCCATATATTCCATAGATAAAGAAAGTACTAATGGATGAACCTCATATCTCTACTTTCTCTATACATCCAGGAAGCACTAAAATTTATTGAGACCTTCGTGATCATTATTGGTGGGATAACATGAAGAGGGAGATTGTTGATTACACTACAAGGTGCCCGGTGTGTCAACAAGTAAAAGTAGAATGATAACTTCCTAAGGGGGTATTAAAACCGGTACCCATACCAGTATGGAAGTGGGATAATATCACTCTGGACTTTTTAACTGGTCTCCCGAAAACATCCAAAGGAAACAATGCAATATGGGTTATTGTGGACCGTCTCACCAAGACCACCCATTATATCTCCATTCGGGAAGATTTCTCTCTGGATCAACATGCCAAGACATACGTAAAGGAAGTGGTGGGGCTGCATGGGGTTCCACTATCCATCATGTCTGATCATGATCCAAGATTCACATCAAAATTTTGGAGAAGTCTTCAACATGCATTGAATATTGAATTGATTTTAGTACGTCCTATCACCCTCAAACTGATGGCCAATCTGAAAGGACTATTCAGACACTCGAAGACATGCTGAGATTATGCTCAATAGAATTTAATGTTAGATGAGATCAACACCTCCCATTAGTTGAGTTCTCCTATAACAACAGCTTCCATTCGAGTATTCAGATGGCACCCTATGAAGCTCTGTATGGAAAGCGATGTAGAACTTCTACTTGTTGAGATGAAACTAGTGAGGGAAAGCTTCTTGGGCCTGATCTCGTGCATGAGATGACAAAACAGGTTCATGCTATCCAACAACACATAAAGGCTGCTCAGAGTCGGCAGAAGAGCTATGCTGACAATCGTCGTAGGGACTTAGAGTTTGGTGTTGGCGACAAATTTTTCCTTCGAATTTCTCCATGGAAGAGTGTCATGCAGTTTGGGAAGAAAGGGAATCTTAGCCCTAGGTACATTGGCCCCTATTAAATCCTTGATCTCATAGGAGCAGTGGCCTATCGTCTAGCGCTTCCACCGAACCTAGCTCAAGATCACAATGTCTTCCATGTATCTCTCTTGAGGAAGTACATACCCGACCCTTTGCATGTACTGAACCGAGAGGTGGTACAACTGGAACATGAAATCTCTTATGAGGAGTTTCTAGTGGAGATATTACACCATAGAGACAAGGATCTACGAAACTAGACTACCCACCTTGTGAAAGTGTTTTGGAGGAATCATAAATATTAAGAAAACGACTTGGGAGCTTGAGGAAAAAATGATGAAAAAGTACCCTCACCTTTTCGACTATGCCTCAAGTATAAACTTTTTGGGATGAAATTTCTTAAGGGGGAAGAATGTAACGACCCAAACTTTTTGAATTGTATACTAACATACTCTTAGGAATTTAATAGTGATGTTAATGGTTAATGCAGAAAGAGGAGTCAATGACTTCATTCAGTAGTCTCGAACCTTATGAAGCCCACTTATCAGAGCTTGGGAAGGAGGTGGCATCTACGGGCTTAACCTTGGACCAAGCCCAAGCCGAACTCTAGCATTTCAAGCTTGATTGGAAATGCCTATGGGAGAATTTGAAGTTTATAGAGATTACAACTAGGGCAATTTTATCTAAGCCTCCCTCAGATTCTCTCACCATAGCACACCTTAAACTTACGTCATATGCTGGTGTTATAAGGGGCTATGTGATGAGACTGTAGCTTCATTGTGTAATCCTTTAGGATGAACAAATTTAGATTTCTTTCGTTAGTGATGTTTGTGAAATTTCAAATGTCTGGATAATTTTAGGATGTATTTTATAAATGAATTTTGGAAAAAAGGATATTTTAAAATATTTATGTAAACCATAAATAATTAATGATGTGTAACGATTTTAAAAAAATGGTCTTCTGCAAATGTGTTTAGTAAGGAATTTGGAGTCTAATAAGATCAACCTAATTTTTGATGAATATAAAATTATGAATAGTTATTTTACGCTTAGGATTAGTAATTTCACCAAATGGAGTAGTAATCTCACTTAAATAATGTTTTAATATAATTTAGACACCTTGATTACGTAATGAGAATCAATAAAATGGGCAAATAACGTTTTAATAAATTATTAGTCAAGTATTAGTTTATTCGGGTGAATAGTGATTTTTAATTAAAAATTAAATTAAAAATAATAAGAAAATTATTTTTATAAAATTTACTTTATTTTTGAACTCAGAGCATTGATATTATGTTATGGTAATTTTTGGGGATTTTTCTGAGAAAAATGAATTCTCAGTGAATAGAGTTTTTATTTAAAAATTAAATTAAAAATTTTTAGAAAATTATTTTTATAAAATGGAGTTAATATTTGTAATTAGAGAATCGATATTTGGTTAAGGTGAAATTTTGGGATTTTTCTGAGAAAGATGAATTTTCAGTGAATAATAAAAAAGCAGTTTTAGGGTTTCGGTGTGTTTAATGACAACCTAAATATGTCATGATTATTTAATGAGATATTTTAAGACTTTTCCGACCAAAGGTGATGAATTATTTTATTGGGGGCCCCATGTGGCCTAACTCCATGGGAAATACCATGGGAGAGCCCATGGTTTTGAGAAAACCACTTGTGAGGTGTCCCATGGCCATTAATGCCTTGTCCCCTCACTTTCCCTATAAATACCCACCCATGCCTACTTTATTTTTCACTCTCAACTCTCCCCTAACTAATATTTGGTCTCATTACCTCCCAAGGAGTCCTCTCAAGGTTCCCTTAATCCCTCAAGGTCTCATCCGATGAGTTTTAAGAGATACGTTTTAAGGTAAGGGATTCGACCTCACTCTCTTTTCAAGTAATCTATTTTATGTCATTCCATTTATGCTCTATGTTCTTATCTGTGAGGATGTTCTTTTATATTCCTCTTACTACCCTTTTCATGTTCATATTATGAGAGATACACTCTTACTCTGATCATTTCGTTTTATGAATGTTTAAGTTACGCCGTTAGGCTGCCGAATTTTTAATGGATTCTTTCACTCTTCTCATTTTCAAGTTCTATATTCATGTCAAGTTTTTAAATTTCCTTTTTATTAATTTGGGGTATGATATCTATACCTATAATACTTATCTTTTATGATCATATGATGTGATACCCTATTTTATCTTTTTAATTCATTTTTTTATGTTTAAGTGTCGTCGTTAGTCTACCGATTTTTCATAAGAGAAATCTTATTTTTTGTCTTACTTACATGTTTTTCATTTCAAATGGTATGTCCTTAAAATATAATTAAAACGATTCATATCATTTATATTCTGTACCTCTACTATTTTTAGATCATTTATGAGTGGGTGACCCATGTCCCCTCTCGTTTCAATGCTTTCTAAAACCCTGTAACATAGCCATTATGCTGTAGAATATTCGTCTCAAAATGCCTCTCTCTTTTTCCAAAAAATATTTTCTGTTATTAAGTGAATACTCAAAGCTATTTATTCTACTGGTGTATTCACATATATATTAAAATGTTCTATTTTAAATTCTGGGATTTACATACATGAAAACCGCTTTCTATTATCCATGGGTTTAAAGTGACTTAAAGATCATGTCTTAAAAGAAGTTTTTAAAAAGTTATGATTATGAAATGAAACCCATTTATTTTATGCTATATGGGTTATTTATTAAGTGTTGATGATGATATATGTGTCTCACATTATAATAAAGGCAAATTTAAGGGTGCTCCCTGATAGCGTTTCAATGCATTGGGTAAAGACATAGTCTCTAGAGATGACCATTTAGACTAATACCTTGGTGAATAACTTTGGTAATTTTTAATGACACCTTGGGGATGGACTTTGGTGAAACAAAATTATTTTCAATATTAAATGTTGTAGCCACATCTTCATGTTATGAAAAATGTTATTTTTATTATGATATATCTTATGATTTCTTTCTCATGCCTTAAAGTTCATTCCATGACCATATTGATGTATCTCAATATCACATGTAAAATGTTTCTCTTGTTTCCCTTACTAGGCCTTCTTCTCACCCTTTCTTTTGATGTATATCCCCAGGTTATGAGATGCAGTAATGAACCTAGGATGAACTTAAGGATAATCCTTTCAAGTGTTTAAGAAGAATGTTTTTTGTTGTTTTCTTGTATTATGTTCCAGGTTTCCAAGACACTAAACCTTAAAGATCCCTAGTTTTTTGTAATGTAATGAAAGTTCGTGTTATTTATAGGCGGTATGCTATAAGTAAAACCCCATAAAGGACTCAATAGAATGTTGTTACCTCCTTTTATCATTATTAATCTCATCAGGATTCATATATTGAGAAATATTTTTTAGTATATAAATGCTTTATTCATTCTATCTCTAACAACATTTGGTTCCTATAGAGGTAAATCCTTTAATTTTCAATCATTTTCATTATTCACCTGATTAATCCAGTTTAAAAACATTAAATTAAACCAAAAATCATTTTGTAAGAGCCAATAATTATAGTGGTAAATTGAGAATCCTGAAAAACAAAATAGAAGATTTCTAAATCATAACAAATTTTTTCTAATATCAATAACTTGTTTTTAACCAGATTAGTCATAGTGAGCATCTATTAAAATACTTATTGATGGCCCATAAATGGTTATTGAATTTATAAATAATATCTCCACATGCGTGTCAAACCAGTTGTTCCACAATGGCCATTTTCATCTACCTGATATTGATTGAGTCGAGCCCAATGAAACCTCTTCAAAATTATTACCCCTCAGTACACCATTTCTAGATCCACATCCACTTTTAGTATATTGAAATGGATTTCTATCTTGGAAATGAAAAATTCATTCTTGCCCATAATTTAGGATGTTCTCTTATACTTATGATTATTACAAGGGTACTCACTAATGTTCTGTCATCATTGTATCCAAATTTTATCTAATCCATTATCCTATAGCATATAATATGAACCAAAAAATCCATACATATATATTATATATTAACAGGTTAATATTCATAAAATAACATAATGATACACCGTATAATATTATTGATTTAGTTTTATTATACAATTACATACATAAATAAATGCTTCATATATGAACTAAACTATCTCTAACAATGTTCTTCATAAGAAGAACCCTTCTTGGAAATATACCACATAATAAATTTATTCATAACATATGGGTAATAAATAATATAAAGGGTGAGTTAAGATGTACATTATGGGTAAATAGGGTATATATCCATATAATATGAGTATAAGGGTTTTAGTACAAGATGATCACATTTAAAGACTATACCTTACATGTCATAAATCATAAATACGAGTGATGTAACAAATAATGATAGTTCATAAGGCAAGAAATATAATAAAATAAGTGAAAATGAGAAATGAGATCATAACATTGGAATAAGACTTATATATTTACATAAAAATAATAAATGAAAAACATTTACTTGGTAGTCAAAGATTATATCTATAACTATAATATTGGAATGGTTTGTACTCCCCCACCATTATAGTAGTTAAGGGTAACTCAAAACACTATCATTGTAGGAAATTTTTATTCCTGAATTGGGTTCAATCCATATTACAATACTATTTATCTCATGATATATTAGATGTTTCCCATTTATATATAGGGGCATATAAATCCCATTGATCCATGGTTGTAATGTGAGCACCTTCATTGGTTTTATCATAACCACCATCCATTGTTATAATGTTACAACAATAATTATACATAATGTTACCACCATCATATTTTGTATCATAACATACATTATATAATGTTTTCCACTTTTAGGTGTTTTATTAGGTCAAAACATATTAAACATATTTGGCCACATTAAAAGAAATAGGTAAAATAAAAATAATTTAAGCATAATCATAAACCATAATGAGAAATAATAAGGATGATATAATTGGATTTTGTCTATATTAAAATATTTTTAATGACAATGGATGTCATCATAGATAGAAACTGATTTCTAAAGATCAATTAGAAGACCTATTTGAGGAAAATTACATTCTTAACTTGAAAATTACATTTTATTGAAAATAATAAGAAAATAAATTATATAAATATTTTTCTCAAAGAATTTTTATTGAAACATATAATGGGTGATTTAATAAATTTATTGATCCTGAAGGTGGAATATGAAATTCATGTTGTACATATTTAATCAAATATACATTTCACAATTTATGTGAATGTAAATGGTACATTATTTAAAAAATAAAAAAAATATTCTGTTAAAAAACGTAATCACATCTAACATTGTTAAAAATTTCTTTTAATAATAAATAAAAATAGTTTCTAAATTCATTAAATCTTTGTGTGAAGACATGGACATGGGAGGAAAAGTAGTAGCTATTAATTAGTGGAAAAAATTAATTTTAAAAAGATAATATCATTGGATTTTTTAGTACATAAATTGTGTAAAATTATAACAAACCATTTATTTTCTAGAAATTTATAGTAGAAAAGAAATTACATGATGTTTTGGAGGTATATATCTAAATATTTCAATCATATAAGTCATAATCATAAACAATCATGGTAAATAATGAGATTGTATCATTAAACCAATATCATATTAGTATATTCTGAATAGTTGGACATATTAATGAATAATCATTATATAAAAAATTAAATATAGTTAAAATAAGGGTATTCCTGATAGAACAATTAACCATGGTTTTATATTAATGACAAAAGTGAAACTATTTGTGAATATGGAATATGTATCCATTAAAAAAATGAGAGACAAGAAATACCTTACAGATGTATGAAAATAATTTCTATATGTTCAAACAAAAAATATTAAATATATAGGATAATTATAAATCTATTCCGAAAAAATATTTAAATGTAAAATACTATTAATTTCATTAATATAACCTTTTACCTACCCATTATTAAAAATTCCATGTTAAAATCATGTTTTAGGTACAATCTACCGAATTTTTTCGGATCCTTTTTGGTATCAAAATTTTGGTCAATTAATATTTATCATGGTTCAATATTATATAAATTTTTAACAATTATATAATTATCATATATACTAATTATATATCTATTTACCTTATTCTATTAATTGTAGGGAGTCAAAATGAATTTCATAATTCATAGAGTTGGTTGGCCATAAGTACACATGAATACCATTTCTATTTCATCAACATATTGAATTAGATAATGGTAAATCATATATCAATATTATAGAACCATTTTTATGTCATATTTGTGACACACACCAAATGATCATAATCAAATCCTCAATGGATGAAATAACTTCATATGTGTATTATTTTCAACACAAAGTAATGGAAATAGAATCTGGAGAAGATCATATAGATCTGGTGAACCCCTAGAAGACACATGATAACATGATAATTATAAGGTCATGTTGAAGGCCATGCATTGAGAATACCTTATTTAATGCATTGTTAATTACCTTTAACAAGTCCTTATCTTCAGGGAATGTCTCCCTGGATAATCATTAACCATGCGTAGATAGAATAATAAGCTCCCCAAGTCACGCAACATGTCAACCGAAACATGCCTGATAAACAAACTCATTATGTATAGAAATTTGGATGAAATTATCAAACAGTAGGGACACTCTTGAGGTCCTAAAATATGAAAGAGACACAAATAATTAGAATATTATATATCCTTTAATACATTTTATTAATGTCAAGAATCTACTATGTCTTTGTAAAATTAAAATGGGTATTAAAAACATGATGTGGAGGGAGACTTTTCACAATCATGAACATAACATGACACGCCCGTAGTGATACGCGAGACACTATAATCAACCAGTGTCATGTATACCTTATCTCACGAAAGATGTTTGGAATTCCATCAATGTCATAGGAAGGGCCTCAAACATGTCATTGAGACAATTTCACTCCCATGTTGGCTCTATAAGATCAATCATATGGAGTTATACCTGAAATACATATGAATATCCAAAAAACCCTTTATTTTTTTCACCATGAATCATAAATTGGTACATCGATTGTCTTCATCAACATCCATACAACCTCAGCATATACAAAACCAATGAATAATAAAAGAAGGAAAAAATGAGAGTATTTGGGAGCCTCTTACATTTATATAAATATGTAGACATGCCCCTATATATACACAAGACACTATAGGAACTAGAAATCAAGTCCACATAAAATCATGAGAAATAGACATAAATTCAGTATTATCTTATGAATTTTCCCAAAGAAGTCTTATAAGATCATGTAATTTCATTATAATAGGTAGAAAAATTTCTTGTAATCTCATTTAATAATGATATGAAAATTTTGGTGTCCTTCAGCATCTATTCATTATTCAAAAATGCCCCATTAATTTTCAATATTCCAATAAAGGTTGAGTTTATGGGGTAATACCACAGTCACTAAAAAGTAATTTGACACCACCCAAATGAAACTTTATGGGATATCATGGAGAATATTACCCAAACTGCCTCCACTCGAAGAAGCATGGATTTAAAAAATTTACATTGTGGGATTTGAAGAAGAAATGGGGTGTTGTGGCCTATAAATCCATGAACCTATCATGAAAAATACACTCTTTCGAGATTATTGAAGATAAAATTTTCCTTCGAACCATGCACTGGCACACCCAAGAAGTATTTTGGATATCTTTGATAGGAAAATATGGAGACTGGAAAAACATAATTCTTGGTATGATCTTAAGAATAACTACAGAAATGATGAATCCTACATATTCACTTCACATGGTCATCTCTAGATCTTGCGAATGATTTATAGAAAGTCATGTGAATGACATCCCACATATTTTGTTAAGACATGTGAGATGTAAAATAAGAATACAATGAAAAAATCTATGTCATATGTAAGAAATGTACGGACCAAATACTAAATAATTGCATACATATGCAAAGAACCTATATTATGATCCTTATATGCTTCAAGTGAACCACACAACACATGAGACAACACTGATACATGTCCCCCAAATATCAATACACTCATTTGGTATAATATTTGGATAATGGTATGTCTTCAGTACATTTCATGTAAAATCACACTACACCCTCTAGTCTCATGAATCCCTCTAATATCATCATCCAAACGATGTTGTTCCATTCAAACATGTCTCCTAACTCATATAGAGAAACATAAACCAGTTATCTACATCTCAGGATAGGACCAGGGTATGTCAACTAACACTTGTGATGTTGTATTGGCATACCAATTAGATCTCACAATTTCACCAAACATGTTATCCCGAATCTTGTGTCACCGTCCATGCGTGTCACATTAACTTTCACGAGGCCCATCAAGTTACTCATCATAAGTTTGCAATAACACCAGGGCATGTTAGTTGGATCACATAATACCCTCTTAGAATGTCAACAATAAATATGTGATGGATTCCATGATTAGAAAAATAGGGCTCATGATGTCATCATCAAAAGTCATCCATCATCATGGGATGAACCAAAAACATGCCATCACAGATATTCAACTTACCTCGTAAAGGACAATTAGATAATTTTATTGTCTTTGGATATGTATGAAATATAGTGATACATGTCTATAAATCCTTCGAAATGTTATAAAACCAATCAATGCATGTACAGAAACTAGTAAATCAATTTAAGAACGCATCCAGGCAATGTAAAATGGGAATCCAAGGAAAGGATAACCTTTTCCATCTTCAATGTGATTGACCCAACCAAAATAAAAACATCAGTGTGTAAGCCCTGACTGGCGGTATAACATGATATGTCCCACATATAATAAAACATCAACGTGTAATACCCAAACAGTTGAACTATAAGGACATTGATTCCTACGACAACCAAGGTATGTATAACAACCTCATATGGTCTATTCTCTATATTAATAATCCCAAGAGATGTCCTAGTACAAAAGAAATGAATCCACAAGAAATGGGTTTGATTATTTTCCATCCACTGTTTCTTACCCAAAAAATAGCTCATGAGGGCCTAGGGAATTGAAAAGATCATATCATTGAAATGAAATGGGCTTATCAGAGTCATTGAAACCGAAGTGTGGCAGCCAAAATATGTAGATTAATTTGGAATTTACCACATATAATAGAAATGTTTGTGTTTAATCCCTGACTAGTTGAACTATGAGAACTCTAATTCCTTCCATAATAAGGATATGTATCACTCCTAACTAGGAATATTCTAGAACTAAAATTTCCATTAACATAAGTATTTGTCCGTCTATGTGTTTGATTCCTCAATCATCGAGACCTAATAATTTCTTTCATATTATCTTTTTACCACATCAATTTACATATTGGGAAACTATTAGATGTATAAGAACAAAGATTCCTACCAAAACTATGTTACAATGGATTCCATTCTAAGACTCAATGATGAACTCAAATTGGAAACAATATTATTATATGTCCTTCCATATCATATATATTTGAATCATCAAGACTAAATCATTTCCATGGTATTATCATTTTTCCTAAAATATTAGATGAGTGAAGAACCACTAAACTAAAATGAAACTCATTTTAGAAATTACCATGATTTGAACAAAGAAATACTGAATCCTGATCTCTATATTAATAATCCCATGGGTTTTACCAGTATATAATCCCCAAACCCATATCTAGTATCATTGATTTCATTTTAACTAATTATTCTCACATTTATCATAGCTATTTTGTTATTAGGGAGACACAACATCCATGTAATTCACTTTATGAATATATAAGAGAAATGGAAAAATAAAAATGTAAGCCTTGATGAGTTTTATGTTATAAATACCCCCATATGTAGGCATTTACCTTGGGTCCATTCCCAAGAGAGAGAAAAAAAATTTATAACAGTGATTCCTAATATAGCTGGGATACGTAGGATGTCTCCTCAAGATGCGACCACAAATATTTACAGACTATGATCCAGTAAATATTTCCTTTATTAATGATGTTGAAATTCACATCTTATAATTAACTGCATGGTTTTGATTCCTTTAAAAAAAAGATACATAGGACACCTAAAAATGGTTCAATTTTTTTAGAGGAACAATAACCACCTCCCCACATACCAGAAATTTAGAAAGGTATTAGTTTTGAAGATTCAACATATTAAGAGATACTTATTACATGAAAATAGACAAAGTACCTCTTATACAAATATATAGATTAAATATTTTTAAATATTAGAGAGACCTAACCCATAGCCATTATTTTTTGTAAGTAGTCCCATATCGGGACTAGTAAGTGATTCTTGAACATATAATATTTATATACGTGAGTACTAAGGTAGGTAACAATTCTCCCTCCCCCCAAATGGTGTGACAATCCCAACATCCCATCCTCCCAAAAAATTGGATTCCCTGATAATAATTAGGTTTGAAACCATAATTGGCCCCCTTCCTTTGGAATGAGTTGATATATATGGTTAAGGATGAGGGAACAATTTCAAGTTTACTTTAATAATAAAAATGGATTCATTATTTTAATGATTTCACATCAAATAAACCCCTTATAAATAACTGTATATCAAAAATAAATCATCTTCAATAGGGGTTCCCAGTTTCTTCTTATCTATTGAAAATCATGATTAACAAGATGTGAATCTCTCAAATAGAAAATTTATTTGGTTAGTACCCATTTTGATTTTGTTCCAAAAAATATGAATGGAAAATTATTGACGCCAACATAAATACATCAAAAAAATGTGGCTACCTATTGGTCGATTTTGTTGCACAATATATGTTAAAAATGATGAAATGACAAGAATCTCTTAAATATCATAATGATTGGATAATCAGGAATTAACCCAGACCCTTGTAATATCAAATACAGATGATAATTATGGCATAATATAGTTGATCTTCTCTAACTAGGATCTCCATGAAATAATTACACCCTTGCATTGAAAATCCATACAAGTCAAATGGATGGATCGAGAGTTGAAGGAATATTTTTCTAATCATGCATATATTATTGATCACATTGTGCATATGATATTGAACTAATAATTTACCTTGTCCTTGGTGATAATCAGGACTACAGAAGTTTTCCTCATCAACTGTATCTTGATCTATGGTAATGTCATCATCCAATGACAGCTCCGAAAATTATATTTGGTTGGAACCCTCACAAATCATAAAATAATATAACATGTGTGAAAGCTTCAACATCAAGTTTCAAATCCAATGATCTGGGAGTACCATCAACATGGTACAGTCCTGGCCCTCAAATCTCATTTCAAGGGTCACCTATTACTCATCTCAAAAATAATAGATCACTCACATAAATATGTTTCAAATATCATGGCTCTATTTAACACATCCACTCACATTGGGAGCTTATACTCAGAGTGAGACAATAAACTACTCCATTTTCTAATGAAGTTCTTCTAGAGTATAAAATACAACTCATTTCTAGTTGAAAATCATTGATTAGGGAATATGTAAACCATCGTCGTGATCCCCATCCCACTGGTACCCATCAGTCACCTATTGAGGATACCACCCTACACAACAAAACCTATTATACCCATGCATGTGGAAAAAGGAAGACACATTGAGAGAGGAAAGAACTAGTTATCTATCTGTGGTCTCATATTCACACCCCCACTAGTGATGTATTCAATCATATTCTGATAGTTACCAATGAGTAATCTCATATCCATGGACACTCAGAACCCACCTATGGGAATAACCCTATAGAAGTCATGGATGGGTCTCCAATATTTAATACATGCGTGTATATCATTAACATATTATTGTATGACATGTAGGATAATTGTGGGCCCACATACCCACTTCAGTTTAAGATATATTCTTGTATATAGTGAATACAAAAAATGTACAGGGTTATATCATTACACACTCTTTTCTAAAATGAAAATACTTCTTAAAAAATTTGAACACATCCATTGAAATATTCTATATGTGGTATAGATACAGGTATATGATTGTATTTATATACATAAATCCAGGGAATCTCAAAATTATGATCATTATGAACAACTGGATGCTATGGTGAATGTGTTCATTTATTGGCTCATCCTGGGGGATTATCATCATATTATACCAATGGACAGGGATTCATATTCGGATCATATTCTCAATCCAACCACTGATAACTTATTGTGAGTGGAACATGCCTCCAGATAATGAAACATGCATATTGAAAAGTTCTAGAAGCATATTTTAGTGACTTAGAATCAAGATCATATCCACATTCTGGATGGGGATCACTATGTAAAAGGGTCACATGACATAGGTGACAACAAATTCCTATCAATGAACACAAGGCACAGACTCCAAAGGCCCCAGATTGGGAACCTATACATATTTTGTAGGCCTTAACCATGTGATAACAGAATGTACCTCGGGAGAGGCACATATTCAAGTAAGTTAATTTACCTGGCACATTCTAGAAGATCATATAATTATTATGCATATTACTACTTCAATAAATTAAAAACTATAAAATAATAGTTCTGAGGAAATACAGGAGTATTATTATATCCCTTCTCCCATTCCAATGGCACATCAACATAATCTATTGGGGAATTCGTATTTTTATTTGTCTTATACTATTGTTCCAACTCGGGTTCACCAAGTGAGAGCAACACATTCGTCAGGGGACAATCATACTCCCTCCATGAATGACCAGTGGAAGATTCAAAAGGATTAGGATAAAGCTCTTATTCACATCAAGATCGATTTTCACTAGTTGAAAATTGAACATCCATAAAATATTCTCATATTTCATTCAATAACCGTGTAGTTCATTGAATTATTCCAGCATATTCTTATCAGAAGGATCAAACTACAACAACACCAGATGATTACTGATATGTTTCATAAACCCACTTATACATGTATCATATTCATGAATAGTTCTAAAATGAATTTCCACAAAATCTAGACACATTGTATAATGAGACCCATATTCCTTTTCTACTGAATTTAGATGACTGTGATATTGTTCAAGACACATTATCAACACTACAAGTGATCATTAACTCTTAAAATAAAGAAGAAGATAATAATTATGATGATATACCTCTTCAAGCTAGTTTGGAGATGGATAATAGGGAATTTAATAATGACACACACTATGGTTAACCTCCCCACAAGTATATATCCCATATATAAGTAAATCATCTCCTTTCCAAAATACTTCTACATAGGGAGGTGTTTAAAACCGAAAAGGATTCATATAGATATGTGAAAAAATGGGGTCAACCACATATAGATTCTAATAAAAATCCTTCATAACTCTACATAGACAAACAAGATACCCCATAAACAACCTTCTATGGTTAGATTAGATGGAGGCATGATGTTCGGATGATGTGGAATCTGAAAATGGCTTATTGAGAGTGTTACCCAAAAAAACATCCCCAACTTATTATAGGCCCTCACTAGTTCTGACTATGATGTCCCATACAATATAGAAAAGTGTTATATTTCCTATCTATTCAAAAAGATGTGGCATTCTTATCAGTGATCTAAGCCTAGTTATCTCCCCTATCTTGGATACAAATATCACATTCAAGCCATCATGAAACTCTATTGTCAACTGGATATGGCCTCCATTTCCATATAATAGATCCATGGATTAGGGGAGCATGAGAAAATATGTTAAAATGTATTCAGTGAATCACAAAATCCTTATAGTAAACTGATTTATTGAGAATTTTTATACTTTTTTATTCTATGATGGGGAAAAATAGATCAATACACTTCACTATATCTCTATTACAGAAAAACCATTTAGATACAACTTCAAATTATTTAATATCCTTTGATGAAATTTTATGATTTTTTAATTTTCTATAAATATGGTCACTAGATTAGAATATCCCTACTTCAACTATAAAAATTCATCCCACACATTGGGAGATGATCTTCATCAATACTCTGAAATGAGCCTCTCAAATCAATAAAAATACATTTCAAACATAGAATCCAGTGTTTTAATCATCCAAACCACTTCCCATAAATAATTATTCCCATAATTTTATGTCATCACACAAAAATACTATATGAACACATCTGTGATGCATCAAATGAGACACTGAAAAAGATGTCGTAGTATACATCCATGATCGAACCCAACCCTATGAGTAGTGGGATTATCTACTGCTACATCCACCACTCAGTTCTTCAATTCTAGTTCAGATTCACGGAACATCATTGGCAGCTACAGAATAACCCCATCCCACTTGGCTTGTGTAATTTTTAACTCAATCAACATTACTAGATTCATCATTCCTGGAGAAGGACATGGGGAAATCCATAGTTATTCCAGATCTACCCTATCCTGTTTGGATGTGGGAATATATATATATCGATTTCCATCCCATGAGATATCAAATTGTTAAATGAAATCATTGGATCCTCAAAAAGGATTCAATTATGTTTTTTTGAGTCCTTAAATATCCCCTCAACCTATAATACTACGAAAATATCATAATTATCATAACCATATATATCTTCAGTCATCATCAAGAATGGAGGGAAAAATCAATGGCTGGGATCCCAAACATTCCTCCCACAGTAAAATTAAACATCTAATATTTAGGTCTCCTTTAGAAAACACTACCAGAAAATACAATCAAGGTCATTATTCAGAGATCAAGATAAAAGTATGCTACATTGATATTGATCCATGATTATGGGGGTCACACAAAAAAACATCTAATATGGATAAGGTTTTAATGATTGACCGTGACGAAGTTAGTAATAAATCATTTGATAACATGAATGTAATTTGAAAAAACTCAATTTCTTGATTTTCATCGAAGAATTTCATTATTTTAAATAGTATATATATGTTGGATCAAGATTTATAATTCAAAGGGCCACAACATAGAGAATATATCCTGAGAGGTGGGTGATTTGGATGCCAAACCCTTTTTCTACACACACGAAAAATCAATGTTATCTCAAAACAATGGAGCCTCTAAATATTGATTTCCTCTTCTCTAGTTGAACTATGGCAATGAAGTAGGGATATGGGATGCTATGTCCTAATCAACACCTTGAAGAGTATATGTTTTTTCCACGGGGGAATAGTTCTAAAACATTTAGAGTGAGATACAATTTCATTGGGAAATTAACAAGGAGTTACCCAGTGGAAATATTCCATCTGGGTATCATCTTTAGGTTGATCTATATATTCATCATTATATAAGATTTGATCCTCTTTCCAGAAATGCATAAGTTATTCATACTATATTTATATATAGGAATTCAATCCATATAATTGGGTATTTCAAAAATGATATTGAGTCCCCTCCATAGCTACAACAACCATTCCCTGTCCTGGGATATCATTCAGTCTTACAATGAATCCAGAATCAGTGAAACATGAAGGTAGGAACACTGTATCAACCCAAACCTACTCTTTATAGATTGGATTTGGTAAGAAAATAGTGCCTATAATGATTATCCACTTCATTAAGACCTTTAATACTGAACTACAATTAATGTAGGGGATAAACACACTTGTGTAGCCAAAGAAAAATCCATATCTTTAGTGGATGGACAAAACTTTTCCAAGAAAGAAAATTCATCAATCCTATATTCCCCATCTTCAATTATGTGGGTGACCCCAAAAAACATATCACACACTTTTTATCCCACTGTGGGCCGATGATGTTCCTTTGAGATCAATAAGACACAATAGAACTATATTGCTCATTACATATTCTCTCCGGGTGAGCATTTCATTACTAAAACAATCTCCTCATAGTATCAATTACATGATGTGAAGACATTCATCTCCAATTCCATTACCAATTCTACTCCAAATAGAGTAAAATGAAATTATTAGATCAAATAATAAAAACCACATGATAATGAGTGGGGTATTAACGTAATAAAAATATGGAATGGTGTTACCTATTCACTATTCATCCCTCTATCGTGGGAGAAATTTCTATAAAACTATGAAAAAAATATGTCAGACAAGTTGTAGAGAACTCTGATCTAAATGTAGTATCTGGGAGGGTTACATGTGTTTGTAGAAATGTAACAATATATCTAAGAAACCATTGGGTAAACCCCATTAAAATCATGAATCATTCTATCAACATAAGTAAAAAAATAATAGCCAATATTGAATATATAGTTGTCAAACTCAAGCTAGAAGAAGTTCCCATCCAAGCACATTAGAATGTCTTGAACTATAAAAAATATCCTACCGTGTAGCTAAAACCACAAAATTTTCATTATTTATAAGCATAGTGATATCTTGGTCACTTGGGATTTATGGAATGGATGAATAAATCAAAATCCTTATGAAATGAACTTGTTCCTAGTTATTTATTAGAAATCATGAATAATAACCCATGCAACCTACCACATCCTAGGATGCCCGATGAGGGAAACCTCATCGAGAATCCCAACTAATTCACTTTCCATAGAATGTTGTGTCATAATATCCAGAACCACCTCACCATCAAAGACATCCATCATGAAATGATTTTTTTATACTAGTGAATTTAGATAAGTCCTCATAAATGGTGGATGGTAAAACTCTTTACAAGTCAGAAGAAGGAGGATTGCATATTTGTTTTGCCAGGAATGAGAGGAAGTTCAAAAACTAGATGACTCAAAAAAGAGTTTACCAAGGTCATACCACTTGGAGATCAGATCCCCACATACCCAAAATCTCCACCACCCATGGATGCAACCTCATACATGCCTATAAATCTTGGATGTGACCATCATATTAATGATGAAACAGAAGAGGATGACCCCTATTCTGGTTCAACACAAATCATTACACTTAAAAATGTCTTGTCTACACCATTTGATGTGTGGTCACCACCCCCAACAAATGAAGAGAACAACATTGGTTCTACCAACACGATACACTTGGAAAATCGCTTACTCATAGATGAATATGACATCAAATATGGGATTCTAAAACATAAATGGGGAATGGGTGGCCATATGCATAAGACCCAAGGAAACATGGGATATCATGGGAATGGTTAGACCTAGTATCATAGTAAAACCTCAACGAGGACATATATAATTATTGAAATCATAAGAAACTAATTCATTAATCCAAAAAGAGACATCAAGGTGTGCTAGAGTACATTAGTAGTCATCCATGATCAATTATGTTATATGAACACCTAGTGGGGGTTGTGATAGTCTGGTCAACCAAAATAATGGGGAAGGCCAATAAAAACTATTCCATTAAAAATAGATTCTCCTTTGACCATTCCACAATGAAAATGCTTGTCTACTTTCAATACCTCATCTTAAGATCCATATGTCATAAAGAAGACCCAAATCAAGAATTTATAAACATTAGAACTATGTTATGATATAATAAAATATGGGGTAGTTTACCCAGCTAATATATCAATCCTAGATGGAATCTATCCTTATGAAGAACTCATGGAAGGATAGTTGAATCCCCCAAGATTCATTAATAGTTTGAGACCGAAGATCATTCAACTGAGGTATCTTGAGTGGGGACCATGTCATTAGAATTTCAGGTCAAAATATCATTCACTAACTAGGATAAGGAAGAGGTCATCGAAGGTCATATATAGCCACAATATGATTTTATATGTCTCAATAATTTTGATTTTTTAACAGATCTGATTGATTATGGTTCTCAGATCAACAATATCATGGTTCATAACCATTTACATATTGGATATCACATATATGACATATCACCCAAAAGTATGACCAATAAAGGGGCATGATAAGAATGTGAAGAGGCCTCTCAGGGAGATCCATCTCAAGGATCAGTTTTGGGAGATCACATATGATGTTGAGTTTATGGTTATCCAGAATGATACTAAAAACAATGTTCTTATTGGAAGGCTCTAAATACATAACATGCAAGGGTACCTTTGAACTTCCATAAATATATGAAATATGTCATTTGTGGAAAAAATTTAAATCTTCATAGTTATAGTGAACCCTTTCAGTGTTGAGGAACCACATATGAAAAAGAATGTTTCTATAAATGAGAATGAATATAACCGATGGTGGGTGATGATATGAAGGTCACATAACCCAATGTATTGGGGGCTAGCCTTGAAAAATATTAGAGTATTCTTCGTACATAAAATATTCTCTATATAAGTCTAGTCGTGGTGATAGAAACAACCCTACAGGTACATGCCCTAAATGTCCACGAAGATAGTTTAAATGTCCATCAACTTCGACATATCTATATAATGACTCGGGATGTTGGGGATGATGATCTTTCTTCTCATTGCCTCTCATAACCTATTATTTCTAGTGATACACCATGATATATATTTCATTCTAAAAATTCCTCTATAGGAATAGATATTATATAAGAAAAACATTAGCATAGGAAATCCCATCTTTCATTCAAGGAATTTGTCTCCACAAAAATTGACAAGCTCATTCAGGTGAAACAAGGAATATAAGAATACACATATCCCACAAAAATTAGTTCCACCATACCCCATTACAAACAAGATATGTGTATTTCATTTCATAAGTGCCACCAATATGTGTTTTCATGAACCTGTATTGAAATTTTTAGACTGGATCCATATGCTGCTATGCACCATCCTTGAATAATCAATAATAATTGAGGATTCATAAAGGTATACAAGAGGATAAACACATTTAATTATGACAATATAGAGTAGGTAGTTGTAAAACTGATCAAATAAAAAAATTCATAGAATTACGATTACCAAGATTGCTAACCAACATCATCCATTTCAAGAAAAAAGAATAAGAATAATATGGTATTCATCAATTTTGGAGACCTTAATAATAAATTCCCAAAAGACTATTTCCCATTACTAATCACAAACCTCTTGATTAATGAAAAATATATATTCCATGACCATTGATTCTTGTACAGGTAGTTGGGCTACAATCAGACAATGATGGACCCCAAATAAAAAGAAGTCACAGCCTTCTAAGTGCCTAAGGGGATTATTTTATATCAGTTCGTGAAATTTTTGGTTAATAAAATATGGTGATACATATCTAAAAACCATTAATCATATTGTTTTACTATTCTTGGAAATAGTAGGCTAATGTTATTTCAATGACCTGGTGTTAAAATCCCAATAATGATGTGATCACTTCGCTAATCTTCAAATAATATTCCAAGATATGTAACAACATAGTTTGAAGAGGGAATCCACAGAAATTGTCATTCTTGTTAAGATTAGACAAGATTTTAGACTTTATGGTATTCCACCATGGCTCTGTTCTTGACCTAGATAAGACTAGTTCTGTTTTTCAAATTTCACCCCCACTCAATATCTCAACCAACTGAGGGGACTCCAGGAAAATCTGACCTACATTCTGTGTTTCAGATCCAACTTGGCATTAATGGATATCCCCTACTAAAAACAAATGATATAGGGAATAACCTATCAATTGATAGATGACATATAAGAACCAGTCAAATGTTCCATGCATTATTTACTACACCCACTAGTCTGGATGCCTCCTGTGGAAGGGAGTCCCCTGATCTTATTTTGTGATACCATGAAATAGTCACTAGGATACATAATCACACAGAAAATGATGTAGGGATAAAAAATATTCTATACTAACTTATTTTAAAATTTATATGTATTGATACCTAATACTCAGATGTTGAGAATATCTTCGTTGCAATAACATTTCAATGAGAATGTAGTGGAATTACATGCATCCCCAAAAAGTAAATATACTCTTATTTTTTATATTTTTTGTACATTCATGGATGTCCAATTTTTAATGGGAACTTTTCTTTTTTTGGGTGGTCATTCTGAATCAATATGAAATTCATTAGGATTCATATAAATCGATGTAAATCGTTGAAAGATAAATCACTACATGATTTCCTCATTGAACATCCTACCCCGAAGAATATACTAGTGAATGCCAACATCCCATATGAGGAGGTATTAAATTCCCATCACACTCCCCCCATACATGGGATGTGTATTTTTATGTTACCTCCCAATGTATAATCGAAAAATGGATATAAAACTAGAGAATATATTAGGTTGGATTGAGGAATCTATTTTTGATTCCACATAATTCAATTTTTCCTACTCTTTCTTTCCATTTGATTCCTACATGAATAAGTATGATGGATACAAATCCCTCATCGTGGTGTTGGATATGTCCTTAGAGATGTAAATATCTTACCTAAATATCATAGGGGACTCTAAATTATTGATAAACATGATCAATGGTCATTATGGCATCAAAAAGGAAAATTAGACCCTCTCATTAGCAATGTTAGGGGACTGATGTCAGTGTTTCTTTTGATCCCCTATTGTATTATGTTCCCCTATCATTGAGGTTCTCACTGTTGGATTAGATATTATGGCAATGGTCAGGGAAAAACCTATTCAGGAGTAAGAAATCTTCTGTATCATGTAGATATAAATGTTCTCATTGTTCTTCATCGACGATATGGATGAAATCAATAAAGTACACTCCCCCCCGATCATGATGAACTGACATCCACCCATGGATGATTGGGACCCATAATCAGTTATCTAGAAAACAGAGTTCTCTCGACATATCGAATGAGAAGGGAATAAATATAGAATCATGTGTTGAACATTACCTTGTAGAATGGTCCAAATGAGTAGTGGTTCCTCTATATGTGTGAAATTAAAGAAATTCACCTCAGATGAAAAGAAAAAAGGGTGATTCAAGCTGTTATGGAAGAAGTCCATGTAGGCTCTTGTGGTTCTCATCTATCAATGACCAGTCTCTAAAACCAAATCTAGAGGCTGAGTTATTATTTGAAAATCATGATACAGAATTATTTGGAATTCACCAATAATTATCATGCACTATAGAAATGTGAAAACATTTTAAATCATCACTTATACTTGATATATAGAGCTAAATATTCGTGGATATTTTTCATTTAGGCAATATATGTTGTAGGGACACATCACCCTACCATAACTAATATGTTCATTGACATCCAAACTACTACGAACTTCATTTTCAAAAGGGATGATGTAATACTCCTCAAAGACATTGGGATGAAGAACATCATCAACATCATAAAGTCCCATATCTTCACCATGTTTGGATTCCCTTGCATAAGATTGATGTACAATAATGTACAATTCTCTTCTATGGAATTGAAAAAACTGTAACTTGAGTACAACATCGATTCTAATAACTTATCTCACTATTAAGAAGAATAAAATTGAATTATATATTCTTTCAATAATAATACATCAACATGCTCCAAAAGATGGTGAAAAAGGGTAATAATTCGTTTCTAGAAATTCTCCACCATGCATCATGGATTTATTGTACCAACAAAAATACTGCTATATACATAACCCCACACTCATCGGTGTATTGGAAAGACGTAGTGTCACCCATAGAAGTGTATTTTTTCATTACCCCAAATACCCTATTATAGAAATTCTCAAATGAAATTAAATTTTCGAATAAGATGGATAAATTGTAGAAGCTTTATTAGATTATGATTTTTATATTTCATAACGTTGAATTCCCTGAAAAATAGATCGCACAAGCATTTAATGTTATGGTTCACCACTATTGATTCTACATAGGAGAACTGGTGTTGGATCTCTGGACCACAACGATAACATGAAATAATCTTCAGATGTTGGAACCTAAATACGAAGGACCATAAAATATATATAACTTATACCATGGGATTTCTTACTCACTAGACACAATGAATGAATAACATGTCATACCACTGACCAATGTGTGGTTTCTCTCAAAAAACATTTCAAGGCTCCAATCATGCATGAAATTTTATGATTTTATGACATTAAATTAAAATGAACATCCTACTCACATGGAACAATACTATATTGAACTCATCTGAGATACAATATGTTAACATCATAGCATATAATGTACTTAACATATGTCAATAAACTATATAGAGGTTTCCTGTACACTTTTAATTAAACAATATATAGCACATCCTCACCATAGGGAATTAACTATCACCTAAAGCACCGTCTGACTAATGAATTACAACACACAATCTAGGTCTATGTGAATGAAGGATGAAATTATTTCATCCCCATGTGAGAGTAATCTCTACACACGGAATATTTTCATCCATGAAATACTTAGTTATTGATTCATTACATCACATTATATGTAGAAAAACCTACACCTATAGTTTAGGAACCATCCCTTATTTTCAAATTATTTCACTGAGAGAGATCCAAATTCTTTTCACATAACTTTATAATACATTGTATATGGCTTTACCACATATCATACAATTTTATGGAATCACAAAGTTACATCCTTTTCACATCGAGTAAATAATGTCCTCAATGTATGATGTTGAACTACATGTCTGATATCCAATCCACAAAACATTAAACATTACACGTTTCGAGAAATATATATAGATTTACTATCTTTTTCATTAGATACATAGGGTATAATAACTCCTATATCTTGGTCCATCCACCACATTATACAAAATTCCCATGTCATGTCATCAATATCCTTTGTATGGTGAGAGAAATCCTCTATATTCCTTGTTTCTCAATTTCATCATATCTCACGAGATATTATAAGTTATCGTAATGGATTTCCCACATGAAAAAGGAATAAAACATTGTAATAGGTTGATCATAGTCCTAAATGAAATTACATTAAAATGATTACCATGAATCCTTGAAACGTGACGTTAAACTCCACATTCGATGTCCCATGCATGACATAAAACTATACATTACTATAGAGATTATTTGAGATGACCTCTATAGTTTGTTATTAGTCTCTTAAAACTCATATATTCACGAATAACTATATATTTCCTGATTAATGTCATAAAATAAGATATATTGATGCCTTGATATTCAATCCAAGGTCTAATATCTAAAATATTGAAATACCCGGTCATTTTCTATATGCCAGAATTTTAATTGATGTTACTTCCCCAAGAACAACATAATGCATGATTCCATTAACCGTGAGATACATAGTGACACCTAAATTTACAAATTTTTTATATCCATAATACACCTTTTCACATCCAAAGACCAACATATTTGTCCTAGGTTGTTACAATCAACACTTCATCAATAAATATGTGTCGCATGATTCAGGTCGTAACATGATACATAGTGACTCCCAAATCTCAAATCATGGTCCCAACTACAACATTAAATGGAAAAAATTCTCAACTCTACATACGACGCAGACAAGTATAGAGTGTTTCACTTTTAATAACAATTTCTTTCTTTCTTCCTTTCATTTGAGGACATGTAGTGACTTCTAGGACTCTGTTCTTGGGACCATCTACAACCAATGAAAAATATATGATCTAAATGTATTGAGGATGAGCCATACATGATAATTTCTACTATGTATGAGTCATATCTACATATAGCCTGCCTATGCGTATAATATGCCATGCACAATTTTTAACATCAGCTACAATGTCTTTACAAAAAAATTTAATCTTCTAGGAAAATATATTAATGAAATGAAATTATAATTGAATAGTTAAAACAACCTTAACGCACAATGACAAACTACACAGAAAGAGTACTCACAATAGGATGTTAAATTTCCTGAAGACATATACAACCCACTAAATAATGATATATTATTAATATCATCACACATTTCTCATCTTTTTTTAATATAATATGAGATCTTTAACCTGGTCACCCAGAGTACATGGAGATCCAGCCATCATTTAAGAACCTCAATCCAAAAATCTCACATCATTACTCAAGCACCTCACATTTCTGCAAAACAATCATGTCCCTTGAGAAAATGATATCGTTATTCAAGATACCATCTTATTGAATAAGAATTCATTCCTAGTTGCCCAGTATATATGTTTATGTTTGTCAAAGAAATGTATCCCACTACTAAAAAACAATTATGATACTTGTGAGGCCTAAAATCACAGTTATTGAACTTAATTCCACAATGTATTTTTAAATACAAACTATATGTTTCCCTTATCATTAATCTAGACATGATAATTTAAATTCATTATTTATAATATTTTCATCTCTCGATCAAAAGGGTGATAGGATACTCTTAACCTTGAAATTTTTTTAATATGGATCATGTGTACCATCCATTATATTTTTCCCTTGTGGATCATGACGATGACACCTACTACACATTTTACTATGTTATAAACCATAAAATATATCACATAATGTTCAAAATTTAAATTCATTGAAAAAATATTGAAATAGATAGAAATCATGTCAGGTTAAAACCCCACAATGAGAAGCCTGATAAAAACTCATGTCACCACTCAATAAACTATTTATCACCAGTGTTTATAAAACAAGTGGTGAATAAATAAACAACTAATAAAGGTCATATTTTCTAAATGGTATCCCTAATAAAAGTCACATTATTCTCACTAAATGCCCTGGTTTAGGAAAATTATAAGGAAATAATTTTTCACATCTCTTCTCCGTAAGAATATGTCCTCAAGGTAGTGGCACAACATTTTGGGTTCCTGAAACCATAATACATATTAAATATTCATTAAATAAATCATTATGATTTGTGCGCCTCAGATGACTACAAAACATCCTTGTCCTTTAGAAATCGATATATATATATTAATGGTACCCTTTTCTTGATATTTCATTTCTGATTATGGATCATGTAGTTGAAACTATGTTCATCGCCCAAATGTGCCAATAGGAAAAAATGGCTTCCAATACTTGTGATAAATTAAATATCTATAATAGAACACAATACCTAAGTGTGTTTTGGGTTATTTCCAATATTATTATAGCATATCATCTTCTTTACCAGAGCACTAGGGACCATGATATTTAATCTATGTTCCTAATGTCTGATAATATTAGATGTACATGACATGATTTCACCATGTATTGTATCTATTATCATATAATGAATGTGACTCTCAAGTATTTATCTTTTAAGGGACCTCATCTCATGATTCTAAACCATAAGTCATAGGGGTCAAGCTTCACACTCCAGATTTGAAATTCTATGTGGTGCTAGAATCATTCTTGGATAGATTTTCATAATACACATCATTATCATCTAACTTTTTAATCTTATCAAATATATCATGAACCTCAGAAAAAAGTGTAGATAATATATTCATGTCCATTCTATTGATACATAATTGGTTTCACCAATAAACTAATTGAATATCAGACTTTCAATAAAGTAGATTAAAACCTTGTGGACCTAGGATGTAATTCTATAGAACCATAAACATCAGGGTTTTATGGGTCATCCCTGAAATGTATTTCCCAAACCATATTCATAGACTATTTTGGGTTATGAATTATATCATCCATTATCCAACAATCCATGTGGACCATGCAACCCACGTATTTCTCCATAAACCAATATTTCTCACCAAATCATCCTTCACCCTTGAAAAGGTGTATATATTCCTCGACATTACAATGTTACCAAAACATAATGAATTTTATGTACCAACCAAAAAAATTACCCAATTTACAGGAAAAGAGTTATAATCTTTGTTACACTCAACAATTCAATAATATAACCCATCATTGTGTGGTGTTTTTTGTCATTTCTATAATCTTTGTACCATATTCTATGATCATAGATCATGTCTTGGAATTATTAATTTTATGTTCATGTAATTAGAACATCTATGCTAAAAATCCATAAAAAAGGAAAAAATATTTTAATTTTAAAGGCACTAAAATTTTGAAATGGAATGTTAGAGCTAAATGACATTAATCTAATGAGAAAAATGGTAGGATATAAACTAACACAAAATAATGTTATGGAAAGTCTGAGCTAAAAGACCCTAAACTATAGAAATTAATGTTCTTATAAAAAAATACCATAAACAAAGGGATGAAAGGTCTAAGTAAAAAAGTCCTAATCTATAGTGATAGATGGTATAGGACAAAGCACCCTAATATAATGAGATAGAATTTCACATCCAAAAGGTCATAAACATCTGAAGGACCCCGGGACACCCTGAGAGGGGAGGGGTGAATCGGGGTGACCACTTTTTCTTTTAATGTGATGGATCTTGTTCCCACGTTGGTAGGAACTTGTTGAACCTATATGATGATTATGATCAGAAAGAAAACGTTCACATGCACAGAGAAGACACAACCATTTTTACTTGGTTCACCACTAAGGGCTACATCCAAGGAGCATACGCCGACAGGTTTTCGGTCGTACCAAAATCCGCTACGCTTCACCAGCTGTAGAATACAAAATTTCGGGTACAGACACTCTATCCCAGGCTCACTGCCTTTACAATTGTTCAGGGATAGCTCACTGCGTCCCTCAGGTCACTCCCGTTGACTCCCCCTGGCTAACTGCCGTTGGTGAAGTCCCACTAAGTTTATAGACGTGAAGGTCTCTTCATCATTTGCATAAGAGTGCATTCTTTGTTGTATGTAGATGATCTATTGAAGTCTGATTCTCACCAGACGAAGAATATCACTTTTCCTCGAATGTATCGGGTAGTCTCTCGGCTTTCGTGCAACTCCAAACAGGCCGGTGGGCTTCAGCAAAACCAGGCGCGCTTCTCCAAGACAGTCGCGCACGTCCCACTACGGCGCGCAAGTTAAAACTGGCGCGCAAGTGTCATCAACACACCTGTGCGACGCATCCTTCCCTGACTTCAAACTTGCGCGGTCCACTTCCTTTCCCTTCCAAACCGCCTTGGGCGTACAGCCAACAACCGGCGCGCAAGCCCTACTTGCGCGACAAAACGACCACCTGCGTGACTCGACCACCTGCGCGACGAGAGATCGAACAATCTCGAAGTCTTGAGCTCCGTGAGAAATGAGAAGGGGTGGTACAGTATTTATAGGCAAACTGGACCCCCTGCGCGGCGGCGCGCAAGTCCCTCGACGGCGCGCAAGTCTTGTCTCCAGAACCTCTGTCGCGCAACTCAATTGCGCGACCCAACCAATACTTGCGCGACCATCTTTACGTAACCAAATTTTGATGTTCTGATCCTCAAAAAAATATGGTGCACAAGTCTTTAATCCTCCAAGAGAACGGCACGCAAGTACCTTTTCCAAAAACACTTTACTTTATTGGCCGATTTTTAGGCCCAAAAATTTGGCAAACACTGGGAAACAGCGCTACCTTCACTACTGTTTTCTGCTTGAACGGTATGATCGGTTTGTTGGTACACATCCTGAACTTCCACTGAGGATTGACAACAAACACAAACCATACGCCAAATCATGCTTTGAAGACCCTGGTTACAACAACATCAACTATTTAATGTATGTGCTAAAATAAGTTAAACTACACCAAAACATTGATTTATTTTTCATGTAATGGAAATGATTTCATGTACAACCATATATCATTGGAAAAAATCAATACACGCCCTCCAATATTAACTTATTTAGTAAATGATTGAGAAATCTCACTCTAGGACATATATTCTACCCTATTCTTCTTTTATAAATCATTGAATCTCCGGATATCTAGAGTAGATATATTAGTAATGTATCTCATGTTGTTGAGAATTAAAGATCACTTCTTGAGACTAATAAATTATTATTTGTATATAATGATATAAGATTCAGGTTTACTTGATATTATAAAATGGATTAATATACATGGAGATTCATATAACATTAGGTTAACGAAATTTCATAAACATCGTAAATTAAATAAAAAAGCAATATATAAAATAATTTTTAGTAGAACTGTTCATTTATATAATAATAGATGGGGAATATCCACATAGTGGACCCTCACACATTAACATATTTCCAAATTCATAGTTGAATAATTATAAATCTCTCATATGATTTTCTCATAAAATCATTGAACTATTCAATCCTCTAAACTATCGTGGTAACATCTTATAATAATAGGTAAACATAATCATTTTCGGCTTATAAAACTCACTCTAACTATAACCTATAGATGGGTTGAAGCCTATATATCATTACATTGTCGAGGAGACAATTTTTATCCATTATATTCATCACAAATGTCTGAATAGCATGTTGAAACATGGATATTAATTCATGATGAAATATGATTTTATACTAATGAAAATTAGTTTCAACCTTACCAGTATTGACTATGTTATGGTGATCTACCACCTCCATCGTATTCTAGGAAGATTCATTTATATCCTCTTCACAATAATGAATCACTAAAGAGGATTCCTCAGTCACTACATCCCACGAATTGAGAGACCTATTCAATTCCCTCATAGAGATCACCTCCATCCCCCAAGAGTGAAGGATGGGGTAGTCAAACCCCTTGTAACCATGCGTGGGAAAAAATTGAAGTTTAACCAATTATTTTATCAACTCATACAATATGGTTTACGACAACATATTAAATTTATAAATCAACATTTTTCACCACATCAACTATTGAAGTGAAGCAGACCAGTGACATTGATCCATGTTCATCCTAGGGACATGATTATATTCTTGGACCAAGTCACCAAGAGAATTATTTATTCTAATAGTATTTTTGAACATGGAAGAGATCCAGCCTCGACATTGGTATATCTAGTTGTAAATAATTCCAAGGGTGCAGGGATTAAAGCCTCCAAACATTAAGCTAAAGACAATACAATAGGGTCCCTAGGGATTTATTAGTGAATGGAAGAGTAATATGGTATCGTCATGTAATACAAAAATATAAATTTTTTATGAATCAAATAATTCTCAGTCAGCCCAATAGAAATATAAAATTTTATAAACTGATGCTTGGGTTAAAATGTAAAAATTTATTATGATAAAAATCATCATGGATCTTTTGGTGTTTTTTAATGATTTTATTTTCTTACCACCCTTGAGGGCTACATGAACAGAAGATAATATCAGAAGACTTGAAAAAAAATAATAAATGACTAAATTCCTGAAAAAGTAATAAACTTCTACAAAACATGCTTTCCTCAAGGATAACATTATAGATGACTAGATACCTCTGTCAGAATATCCCAGAAGCATGTACACATGCATCAGATCATTCTTTCTAATAACTATGACATCTACATAAAGCAACATTTTCAATTTTGTTGGATCCTCAACCATATTCACTTCTCCATGGGGATATCCCAGTATTGTATCATTTAATAAGGTTACCAAACAATTGCATGCATCATGATATGTGGATACAAGCTCTTCTAGGAAAGATCTGTAGGGACCTTCACACTTTTTAAAAATCATAATGTGTTTGTGAAATTAATCATAAGTGATATAATTGTGATGTTTCACACTAACATAATAATTGTGGAAGAGAATACCCTGACAATGAAACTATATACCTTTTCATTTTCCCTTATAAGGAAGGATCTTTGGAAGGAATTAGATGCTAAATCCATTCCTCCAAAATTGTCAACCACTAACCTTATTTGTTCCAATAAACCTAGGGATCCATCATCATCTGTCTAACTACTCCTACAGAAAACATCTCTTCTTAATTTATTATGGGTAGAATATATGTGAGATATAATAATTTTTCATTCATTTGAACCATCCCAATATGTGAATACAAAAAATAGGACATCAATGTGGTTTATATTGATCCAACACACTTTAAATATAACTGTAATATCAACCTTACCATTTCCTCTTTAATGTGATAGTAATGTTTATACATAACAATATGTAGCATACATGATGTCAAAAATTTCTGAACCAATGGTTATTAAAAAACATATCCCATTATAATTTCCAACAATAATTCATTGTCTCTAAAGAAGTACCCTACATCCTTATCATTGACATTGAAATTGAAACCCAAACCGATGGTGATTTAATCAAAAGTATCCAATGGTATGTCCTATTTGAACATGATACCTAGAGCTCAACCTAAAAGTTGTACATCATCTAATCCATCTACTATCCAGATGCGACATGATATAATATATATTATGTGGCTTTACACTATGGTTACACACTCATTGTAGCTGTGTTGGTTGACACTTCCTGTAGAATAGAATAATATTAAATATTCAGTATCTCTATAGGGGGTGATTCAAGAGTTATTATCCCTCTAAAAACCATTTTTTTGTTCTCTGGATTATTCTAATCATCGAGTTGTGATGGAAAATCCATTTTTACATATTAAGATACATTCTTATTGGGATATGAGTGAATCTAATCCTCATAATAGTTAATAGATAAAAAAATCACTACATTTGGAGCAGAAAGGTTCATCTATGTTTGAGTATCCTCCTTGGTGAAAATCATAACAAATTGGCAAGCCACCATCACATGATACTCAGATCAGACATAAACTGAGTGATGATATCACCAATAAACATAGATGAAATAATAACTAAACCAGTAGTGTGAATTCAATTAAAAAATGAGATCCCCATACATATAGGTTAAAATAATTCCTTCATGATGTTACATGAAATAATAATATGCATGATGATGGGACACAATACTATCAACCAAGTCACTCATAAGGAATGGCATGTAGGGTTTAAAGAAGAAATCATCATAGAATTTATATATGTCATGAAATCCTGGTCCTTCCATGTTATAGGTCTTACACAAATAATGTTTTATAGATAATTTTTGAAGAGAACATTGGGGATACCCTAAATATTCAAAAATTAATAAATTATTAAATGATATCTCATCCAAATCCATTTTACATGGTTGAAAACCAAAATATAGTATGGTGAATTTTTATTTTAAACACGGTTTATAAGATGATAATTTTTTTCCAAAATAAGGAATGGTAGCACAATATGCTTACCATACAAATGAGGTAGACATGATGACAGTGGAACCACTAACTCTATCATTTTCATTCAATCAATGTAACTATATACTAAGGTACATGGTTAAAAAATAGCTTGTTGTCCAACCTGGACAATACTAGGGGAAACAACACATTCACAGTATTTAAATTTATCTTCTTCAACAGAAGTCCAGTAATCAATCATTGCACTATAGGAGTCCTTCATAAGTATGGAATTATGCTTCATTTCTTTTAGATCATAGCAGTTCGTTTTGATGAATTTTCCTAACCAAATATGGAATGGGATGTCTACTCCTATATGTGTCTCCTTCATAAGGGCCCATTCAGACAACATAATCAATTCATGGGTGAGAGTAAGAGTCCTTATTATTTCTTACCAGACATAATACAGAGGTGATGGTCATATATCCAACCTAATATTGTTGAACCACTTATATTCACCATCACAAAGATGATGAGTCCCATATTTCTATGCATGAGTTATAACATTTTAATGTTTAGACTCCAATAAATTATTTGTTCCTTTATTATACCCTTTTTAATGTAGTAAAATGTCTAGGATATCTATATAATCTCATGAAAAACAATATTTTAAAACTCATTGAATTCATAATCAATATATGGTATAGAAAAATTGAATTCTTCAGTCTATTCACCATCTACCTATTGATCATATGTCTCAGTTACAAACCCACACAAACATCTAGTTGGTGGAGGAATTCTTCATTATATATTGTTATATATGAATAAACATATCAGGTATGCAATCGGTACCATTATTATGGGTGGAATTTATTTCCATATATAATAATGCTTATAGTCTCTTGTGGTGGAAAAGTATCCCCCAAAATGTTGTCAAACTAAAATCTGTTGCAATTTTCCATTAACCCAAGAGGCGGGTGTGAATGAGGACTATGTTGAAGGAGTGGTAGTTTCATTAAGAAGACTAAACAAATAAAGGAGAATAAATATAAAATGAGATATCAAATATGTTTCTCTCCAATAAAAATTATTATAAATAACTGAATTGACCCAACATCATTATGAAATGTAGGATTCATATGCACTACTATAGAATCATGACAAATTATCACTACATTCAATCTCTCCTCAAGGTATTTTTATAGTTATATTGATATATGAAATCCATCTAAAAATAATTAAACATCATATGTCAGATAGATAAAATAAAATTCTTTTTAAAAGAAATCCATAAAACAAACAGAATCTTGAACATCGCATGAATTAGCAGAGAATTCACAAATCTCATGCATTGTTATCCAATCTCTTCATCCCTAGACATCCCAAATTTACACAAACACAAATGAAATCATGAAACTACAAGAAAACATCGAATAAATGTGATATGATGACCTAGACATGTTAAAATGAGCATGAAAACATTCAAAGGGTCTAGATATGAAGCCCACTGATCCCATGATACCCTCTAGGTAATAATGCATCCTCATAAAGAAACATAGAAAAATCATTGATTATAATGTTTCTGAATTGGTTCGAGTGTGTGACTAGGAAATGAATGTACTAAGAACCGTTCCTAACATGATATACTCATTGTGGGGACTCACAATTGGTTCTTATGGGAGATTTTACGATGAGAACATGATGTTAAAGTTTGGTGAGAGAGACCCAGAGAGTCATGTAGTCAGTGAATAAATCCCTCTACACTCTTAGTTCATTAGGAATTTAGTGTAGTATAGTATCATCCTGAGATTTCATGAGATAGTTTTTTTAAATTTCATTGATGTCTTTTTTGGTAATCTACATCGAGATTATCTTGTGCTATACAAAACATCGTATTTGATTGAAGAATACACAACACTATTCTTGGTTTGTGTTACACATAATTCCATGTTCTTTTGTTAGAATTCATTTCATTCAACACTGAGTATATATTTTTTTCAATGTATATATGTACTATGTTTGGATAATATTTTAAGCCCCACTAAATTAATATTTCACTGCATGCAACAGAGACTGGACTTAGATTACACGTAGGAGAGGCCTTCTTCGATAGCTTGGTTGTACACAATAATGAGTTTTGACTAAACAATGATATATATTTAAAATATTATATAAACAATAGGTTTTGAGTATTATTATCCAAATATTAAATTTTATATAAAATTATCAATAATCTTACACATGATATGAGAACAAAGTCAATTTTTCAGATAAAACTATTATTTTTAAAAACAAAAATGCAGTATTACTATCTATAGATGGCACACCCATATTAAATATTGTTTTTTACACTTTAATAAGATATATTTGATAAAATAAATTTATTATTTATAATCACTACATAGAAATGTACTTTGGATTTATTTTTGACATTTTTATGATAACTGTCATATTTTTATGAACAATTCAAATATATTAAATTTTAATTAAAAAATAATTTTTAATCGACATAATTTATATGGTTAAATTTTAATATTTAAAGGATTTTAAAGAATAAATAGAATATATTTTTACCTTTTAATATAATTTTTGTCCATATAATTAATTTTACATTAAATTCATAGGTAAATTCAATACATTCTTTTATAATGTTCTAACTTTTAAAACCCTTTTTTTCCACAATGGGATTAATTTTAAATTAATTACTACAACGTTGGTGTTATAAATTTTGAAAAATTGATTCCATATTTGTAATCCAAAATTCAAAATTATTTTAATAGTCTATTGTGATTTTTGGACATTATCAATTGTATCTTTAGTAATTATTTTTATTACTATAGTTAAAGTAGATAAAGTTATTAAGGGTTAAAATAATATTATAAAATAAACATAACACTTGAGAAAATCCTTCTGGAAGACCAAATTCAATAATTATTCTCTAATTTTCTAAATTTAAACACTTTATGGCGACTTACCTATGAAAATGACATGAATGTAACAAAAACTAATGAAAATGACAAAATTTCACAATCTCCTTTAATGTAAGTATATTAGTATTAATATATAGATAACTAAGAGATATAATTGAATATATATAGTCTTTTCAAAGTAAAATAAATTACATACATAATATAAATTAATTTTTTATTTTTATAAATTATATAATTACCATTAATGATGACACAATAATGATATAGAAATTTTTTTATTTATATAAATATCACATAAGAAGTTTATAAAATATTAAAAGAAATAACATATACACTAATTAATGTTGTCTAAGAATTTACATGGTAAATATGACATGTTAAAAGTGTAATAAATATTATGGTTCAAATTTAGCTTCTGTTGGAATTTTTTTATTCCCTAATAAATGAATAGTGTCAAAATTTACACTATTGGCATTTTATAAACATAATAGTTTTTAAATTATTTGAAAATAATAAAAATATTAAAAAATTATATAGAGATAATTATTTAGTTATTAATGGATGAAAGTGTCCATTTCTATTCAATTAATACCACATAAGTAAATATTAATTTACATTAAATATCTGTAAGGTTCTTACCAAAATTAATATTTAATAGAATGACAATGTGTAAAATAAATGATAAGGATTATATTAAAAAGTATATGTTTTCCATAATTTAATTTTTTGTGATATTACAGACCAATATCATATAATATTATAATTTTTTACAAGATGGAGGTTTTTGGGTAGGGTTTGTTTTAATTATAAATTAATATTTTTGATAGTTTCCTAAAGTACCCCTCTCCTCTCTCATAAAGGGGAGCCTCCACACTCCTCTCATCACAATATTATTATCCTCCAAGCTCATCCAAACACTGAACATATATCTTTTAAAGATTCCTTATTACATTATAGTGGTTTTTTACTTCTCAAAAGAAACCTCTCGTGCCATAAGAGGAGATTTAAAGGAGGCATGTTAAGGACGAGGTTACCCCTTTTATCGATTCATTCAATTTTTTTTCTTCTTATACTTATTCATATTTAATTATTCCATTATAATGTAATAACATCATCATTACTTATATACTGATAGTTTATTATATATATGAAACTACCCTATTTCCCATATTATTCATCCAATGAAAAATTAAACCACCACGCGTTTGTACGTATGACTTACCATATCCATGTTGTGGTGTAATCTATTTTTTACCACCACCATATTTGGATGGGTATAATGGTGGAAATAATAAAAATATTTTATTATTATAACATAATAGTAATTTTTAGTTATTATAAACCATCAAATTTAATACAACTCAATAATTATGGGAATGATATCGTCACTCGTGTGTATGTATGGCTTACCATCTCCACAACAGGATGATATTTATTCTCCACGTTAACCATTAAAGAATTATTATAAAATATATATAATAAATAATCATGAAACATATAAAATAATAATTCTACTTGATTTATTTATATGTAACTTCCATTTACTTGCTTCAATTTAGTTCAATATGGAAACAAAAACTTCATTCATGTGTATGTACAATATACCATCTTCATGAATGGTTTATTCCATTTCATTTATCTATCTATTATATATATATATATACTGAATATATAAGATATATAGATCATGTTATAAATTATGGATGTATTTAAATCATGAATTGTGTAATAATATCTATAATAAAAAGTTCAAATACGTATGGTAAAAAAAATTATTACCCAAAATGATGTTTTAACATGGAATTGACAAATGAAAGAGTAATATAAAGTAAAAATTAAAATATATATAATATCATAAATATTATTGTGGTTATATTAAAAGTTAAAAATATTTTCAAGACCACTTTATAGGAGATTCATACACATAATGAAAAAATATTACCTAAGGTAATGGATAAGTTTTCAAATGTCATTTTTATCTCATATTTATTATACATAAGTATTTACTGGGGTTATATTTATCATCCATGTTAATGTTTTCTAGAAATGTTTTCATTAAATTTTTACTAATATTGCATGTAATTTGAAATCCATTTTACCAATTTTTTATTTTTAAAACATTGTATGGAAGGAATCATTTATTACCATACGAGGTACATTTTATGACTTCTCTAGCAAAAGTACATGGAGATTGTATTTTTTTAACATATATGGCATGAATGGGTTTTTACGGTTTCACAATGCATTATTTATATGATGATTACTCTACACTATTTCAATTTTACTTTTAACTAAATTTTTTTCTTTTAAAATTGTGTGGCATTCTAGAAAAATAAAACATTTTGAAGAATAATGAATATTTTCCTAAGAACTAAAATCAAGTGTTTTATCAAAATAATTTTACATCTATGATGACTCTCTTAAATAGGTTTATTTTTATATCCCTATTATTAATCGTATTTGATTTCAGCTAGTATGGAATATTTTTTATATGTATTATGTTATGATGAAATGATATTTAATAAAACCATTTTATTTCATGGGGTAAATGATTTATGTTTTGGGGAACATGTACAAATTATTTCATTATGGGATGGTTGGGACCTATTTCTCCCTCAAATGCATTAGATTATGATTTAAATCTCATTATATAAATATGTCATGAATTTAATGTTAATTTGGTTTAATAATACATGGATGGATTGTCAAGTATATCTGATTTGGTAAAATGTGGCTAAAATTTCATGTAAACTCAATTCAGTAATTTAATATGATCAATATGATGGTATTGGAAAAAACATTCTTCACTAATATGTAAATAATATTAGGTTCTTAAATATATTCCATAATTCCATGTTTTATTTAAATTCTATTGTATCATAGATAATGTTCCTTTACGATATATGCCTCATGAACTGACATGATTTTTGTCATTGCTAATGATTTGGATGTTTATTCTCTATTTTCATGTTTTTTTACATTCAAATATTTTTGTTTTGTTTTATGTTCTTTCATGTTTACCCTTTTTGAGAATTTAAGCTCACCCTTTTATATATTTCTTTTCCCCAAGAAATAAAAATGGTTTTAGGTTGGAAAACAAAAGGGGATGATCTTTATGGGAGATGTTGTAGATCTTTCACCATGATAGAAGATGATGATACGAGTTTCGAAAGACACTAAACTAATACAGTATTTTGGATTTTGTTTGTTTAATTTATTAAGAATTCTGGAAATAAAATGTAATGTTCATATAATTTATGCTGGGGTGTCTATAGTTGTTATTAGAGAAACGGTCTAGTTAACCATTGGAAACTAGGATTTGAAAATATTAGTGAGATAACTAGAGATATTTCTAAAGTATGTCTAGGGATGTACCTAAGAATAAGTATAACTATTGGTTATTTTTATAGATGTATGATAACGATCTTGATAACCTAGTATTATAACATAGATGTTTTAGATTGAACGTACTCGCCCTTGAATATGTTTTTTACTAGTATTATTTTTTCCTCTCTCAATATTCATTTTAAGTTTTAAAAAATGGATGGAACCCTAAAAAACCACAATAATTGTAAATGTGGTGTAAAATATAATGACTTCCCTCCTAAGAATCCAAATGTTATGGGAGCTCGAATAAATAATCTTGTTTCTAGGACCACAAATCCTACTAAGATCCAAAATCTCCAAATGTGGGAACAGTGTTCCCTTGAATAATTCTAAAGGAAACATCCAACTTATTTTAGTGGAACAACTTATCCACTAGTTATAGAGAAATGTATTAGTACTGTTGATAAGATATTTTTCATTCTATGTTGTTTAGAACATGAAAAGGTTATGTTGGGTACTTTTTTCATTGAAGGTAGAGCGAATCAGATGTGGAACCTTATCAACAAATGAGGCAACAAGATAAAATTTACTCTATGTATTGGGATGTGTTCAAGAACATATTTTTTAGTATGTTCCATCCCTATATACTTCTTAACAAAAGAGAGATTGTAGTTTCTAATCTATCTCATGGTTTTTAAAAGAAAAAAGGATAGAATTTATAGAAAATATTAAATATTATTGATAATAATAGATTATATTTTATGCCAAATATGTGAAAGGGAACATGGATTAAATTGTCTTAAGGGGAATGATAGTTGTTTTAAGTGTTGTATAGAAGGTCATCAAGCATTTTAATACTGAATTAGTTGGAATAAATTTAATCCCCCAAATATTGAACCTCTCAAAAATCAGGTTTACAAGTATAAGGATATGGGGAATTATGTTATTAGATTCCCTAATCCAAAAGTTATAAATGATTATCGATGCCAATTACCTATTAAGTCTAATGAAAAACGAAAATATCATGTGATCACTATTAGTGATGTTTATTATGCCAATGAAGTGGTGGAATGATTAAGTGTTTCTGTAATAGGATTCCAAAATAGTGTTGTTGAATCTATATTATAGTATTATGGATTATTGGAGTATTAATGTATTGGTATATGGTGGTTTCCATAATTATATGGTACTGGTAACCATGAAAAGTGATCAAAATATTTTTGGAAATAAGACGATATGCGCATAATGATGGTATAAGAATTAAATAAGATATTTGATAGTATTAATTAGCTCAAGAATAATAAAAGGACAAGGTTATAACATGGTTTGAGTATATAAAATTTTTGGGACTTTGGTATGCGGAAAGAATTATCTTTTAATAGAATTCATGTTTTTACAAAGGTGTTATGGTAATTCATGTAAAAAGAGAATAGATGAATACAATATTCACATGTTTCAATTATGATGACCATGAAATACCAAGTGAGATATGTGATAAAAATTTTAAGAATATTTAGTCCACATCCTTGTAATAATAAATATATTAATTTTTTAGATGTATTTTAATGTTATCCATTTATGGATAGAATAAATTATATTCAATTTTATGGGTTTTAGATTAATGTATAATCTTACTATAGGTGTACTTGTGCTTATTAGATAACTTGTTCAATCCTTTTTGTTGAGTCAGATGGAATGATCTATAATTCTATTGCATGATCTGCTAACACTTCATGAATGAAAAATTCTTCTTCATTTATGTAAGATATGAATTAGAAAGTGGTTAAGGCATGAAGAACAGTGAGATTGTACCAAAATCTAGTAATTAATTATTCTCATGAAAAATTATTCAACTTTAGGAAAAAGATTTCGAAACCCCTAAATGATATCCAATTACATTTTTATCTGATTAATCAGATTGTCCCTTAAATCATCACAGATTTATGGGTTTCTAGTAGTTAACATTCTCAATACCTTATTCTTTATCACTATCATCCAGAACATCATGGATTGATTTTACCCCTTATCCATGTTTTCACTTCCTATTTATGTTATCCTTTGTGGAAACCCAGTGATGAGATAATTTGGGTAACTTTTATGTTTCTAACATTCCTTTTAAATTGGTATTTTAGTATCCATTTTTACAAAGTGGGATTCCATGAATGAATATTTTAAGTAGAAAACCATTTATAATTCTGAAGAATTGTGTGGTAGAAATTAATTTTAAGGGGGGTAGAATGTGACACCCTAAGATTCTATGAGATATATTCTTTTTAATTTTTTGATGTATTGTGGTGTACGCTATGCCAATATTATATTGAACTATACGAAACACAGTATTAGCTTACAGTATATGAAACATTATTCTTTGCTTGTGTTACACATAATTTCATGTTCATTTTATAGAATTCATATCATGAATAAAGAATTATATATTTTGTTCAATGAATAAATTTACGATGTTTTATTATGTAATACTCAACACCAATGGAAGCTTGCAATAAACTCAACATTGACTTGGATTGCATTACACGTGAGAGCGACCTTCCTCGATAGCTTGCATTTTATGTAATATTAAGTTTCAAAAAACAATGATATATTATTAAAATATTACATAAACTAGCCATTATGAATTGTATTAACCTAATTATTAATTTTATATAACATTATCATTCATCTTACACATTATATTTGGATAAAAACAATTTTTCGAATAAAAAATTATTTTTCAAAAACAAAATGCAGTTTTAGCAGCTTTTGATGGCCCACCTAATTTAAATATACTATTTGACAATTTTATAAGTTAAATTTTACAAAACAAACATATTCTTCATAAGAGTAACATAAATATTTACATTGGAAAAAATTTGGATATTTTCTATAACATTTCTATTTTGGAGAATATTTAAAATATGCTAAATTTTAATTTAAAAAACCTTTTTTCATCGACATAATTTATATTTTTAAATTATAATATTTCAAGGATTTTAAAATATAAATATTATATATTTTTACCATTTAATATAATGTATGTCATAAGCATTAATTTTACAATAAATTCATAGGTAAAATCATTTCAATCTTTTTGGCAATGTTTTAACTTAAGAAACCCATTTTCTCAACAACACGATTAATATAAAATTAATTACTACATCATTATTGTTATAAATTTTAAAAAATGGTTTCTATATTTTGAATGTTAATGTCAAAATTATGTTAATAGTCTACTTTTTATTTTTTGGCATTATGAATAGTAACACAGGTAAATACTTTTATTATCATGTTTAAATGTCAATTAGGTAATTAAGGTTAAAAAATGTTATAAAATTACCCTAACACATTTAAAAATCAAATTTTATGACTAAGTTTGACCCTTATCATATATTTTTATAAATTTAATCACTTTATTATCACTTAAACGTGAAAATGGAAAGAATGTAATGAAAACTAATGAAATCGAATAAATGCCACATTCTCGTTTTATATAAGTATATTAATTTTAATACCTCGATAACTATGAGATAAAATATAATATGGATAGTATATATAAAGATAATTGAATTTTCTACATCTTAATTAATTAAATTTTAATTTTTAATGATTAAATTATTTCAATTAATGATGAAACAATAGTTATGTAGATATAATTTTATTAATAGAAAAATCATCTAAATGGATTTAAAAATATCAAAAAAATCAGATTAACTAATTAATGCAGTCCTCGGATTTTCTAGGTGACTCTAACTTGTTATGAGTGTATTAAATATTTGTTTTTGTATTTTTTTCATTTTGAATTTAATTCAATAATTAATACATAAATAGTGCCAAAATTGACACTATTATCATTTGATAATCATAACATTTTATTAAGTTATTTTAAACAAATAATATTTAAAAATTAAATAGTGATAATTATAAGGTTTAAAATGGCATAAGTATCCATTTATGGTAAATTAAAACAACATAAGTAAATATTAATTACCATTAAATATCTATAATGTTACTTCCAAAATTAAAATTTAATAGAATTACTAATTGTCAATTAAAAAGATAAGGTTTCAATTTACCAAAATATGTTTTCCAAAATTTATTGGTTGATGATATTACAACCCTATCTCATCTCATATTCGAATTTTAGACTCTGGTGGTTTTTGGTAAGGGCATTATTTTATTATAAATAAATATTTGGGGGGAGTTTTACAAATTTCCCCTCTCCTCCCTTATGAAAGGGAACCTCCTCCATATCTTCTTCACTCCATTTTAAAACTCCATGATCGTGCTAAACCCTTCCCATTTATCATCTAAAAATACCTAGTTACATTCTACATGTTCTTTTGTTTTCAAAATACTAACTCTAGTGTCCTATGAGGAGATTTAAAAGAGGCACATCGATGAAGAGGTAATCTCTTCTACTGATTCATTCTAATTTATTATTATTCTACAAATTAATATTTAATAGTTTAATTATAAATTAATTACATAATTATGAATTATATAGTGATATGTTATTATAAATATTAAACTATCCTATTTCACCTTCTATCCACCCTTTGAAAAATGAAATCACCGCCCATGCGTACATACGACTTACCGTCTCCATGTCGTGGTGTAATCAGTATTTCACCACCACCTAACATGGATGGGTATATTGGTGGAAATAATAACTATATATAATTATTTTAATATTATACTTATTCTGAGATATTTTATACCTTCCACTTCAATACGATTCAACAATTAAGGGAATTATATCGGCACGTTTGCATACATACGACTTACCGTCTCCACAACTCAATGAGATTCATTCTTCACATTAACTATTCAAGAATGATTTAAAAATATATATAACAAATAACCATTAATCAAATGAAAAAATAATTCTATTCGGTTTATGTATAATTATGTAACAATTAATTACTTCCATTCAGTTCAATAAGGAACCAAAAATAGTGTTCATTCATACGTATGATGTACTATTTCAATGAATGGTGTACTCCATTTCATTTGTCTATCTATTATATATATTTATATAGTGAATATTTATGAAATTGAAATCATTATTTTCCACTATAGAAGAAAATAAATCATGATCTATGTAATAATATCAATAATAAAAGTCCAAACACATATGATAAATAAAACAATTTTTACCCAAAACGTTGCTTTAACATGGAAGTGGAAAATGAACGGGAAATATAAATATATAAGTAAAATATAAATGATATCATAAATATTATTATGGTTCTTTTGAAAGTTAATAATATTTTTAAACACACTATACATGTCTCTTGTAAATATACCAAATAAATCAGACTTAAGGTAATGGATAACATTGGAAATATCATTTTTATTTGAGATTGTTTATATATGAGTATTTAATATTTATATATTTATCATCTATGTCCATATTTTCTAAACAAGTTTTCATGAATAATTTAATATTCTTCCATGTATTATTAAAGTCATTTTTACTGATTTTTTGACTTTTACTACATAATATGAAAGGAATCATTATTTTGTTTACTATACGAGGTTCTTTTTTAGTCTATTCCAACAAAAGTATGAGGAGAATGTTTTTGATTAAATTTTATGGAATGTATGGATTTTTACTATTTCAAGATGTCATATTTCCATGAAGCTTCCTCTACACTATTTTATGATTACTTTCAGCTAACTTAATTTCTTCTAAAATTATGTGCCATTTTTAGAAAAGAATTTTTTTTATGAAGAAATGATATTTTCCTCAATAACTATGTCACGTGTTTTATAAGAATTATTTTCCATCTAAGATGATGAACTTAAATAATGTTATTTTTCTATCCCTATTAGTACAAGGATTTTATTTCATTTATGATGGAATAATTTTTTATATAGATTATGTTATGATGAAATGTTATTTAAGAAACTCATTTTTTTCTTAGGTTATGAAATGTTGAATTATTTATGTTTTGTGAAACATGTAAGAATGATTTCATTATGAGATGGGTGGGACCTATATCACCCCCAATTCATTGGGTGATGATTTATATCTCATTAGATATACCTGAATGGAATGACATGTAAATTTAGTTGAGTAATAAATGGTCGGAATGACAAGTATATCTAGTTCTGTAATACATAGATGGAATGACATGTAAACCCAGTTCAATAATGGAATTTTTCCACTATGATGATCTTCGGAAAAAATGAATTAGCTTCCATAGAAATCATATAATGTGCTTAATTATTTTCTATAATTCTATGTTTTATCCCAATGCTATTTTATCATTGTTAAAGTTATTTTACGATCTATGCCTTACAAATAACCATGATTTATGTCATTGCCTATGATTTTGGTGTTTAAACTTTATATTCATTTTTTTACATTCAATTGTTTTTGTTTTGTTTTATGTTATTCATTTTTACCCTTACTGAGAATTTCAGCTCACCCTTCTATATGATTATTTTCCCTATGATATAAAGAAAGGTTTAAGTATGAAAACAAAAGGGGAAGACCATTATAGGAGATATTGAAGCTCTTTCAACATTTTAGAAAATGATATTTCAGGTTTCAAAAGACACTAAACTAATACAGTATTTGGGCGTCTGTTTGTGTCATGTATTAAGTATACTACAATAGAAATTAAATGTCAATATACGTCAAGAGTGGGTATCTTAAAATAACATACGTCTCATGGAAGAATAAGTGTCTCCCAAGACCTCGATTAGAGACAACACCATGACTAAAATGAGAATTTACATTCCTCATAAATTCCTCCCGTGTCACCTAAAACATCTATCCTAAGGGTGTTAACTGTTAACACCGACCAAATGAACATAAAAAATCAATAAAAGAAGAAATATTTGAATACACGTATTCTTTTCCCCACTAATTAAAGAAATATGAAGGTGGATGAGATCATGTTGATCACGTGTACCCCCATAAAACACTATATTGAATATCCTTTGGAAGGATATGTGGATGGCCACACACATCAGATTGAATACAAAATTCCCATTGAATTCCATTATAATAGTCCTTACACACATGAAATGATTCCCCAAACAAGTAGTGAACATGCATTAATAACTAGATAAGGTCCCACAAGCAACACAAATTTACAACATGTTTATTCCTAATGAACCATCCAAATATACATGGAAATTAGGTGGAAAATATCCAAAGTAGGGGAGCGTGTTGTTTTCTTAAAACTGAAAGGATGCATCAAAAAATTGGATGAATGATTTTCCTCTACAATATTTTAGGACAATTTTAAAAGCCTTGGGGAATTGTAAAATAGACAATGAAACTAAAAAGGTGAGGCAGTAAGAGCTTTATGCCATCATAATAATCACAAGATATGCCTATATAGATCTAAAATACAATGAAATTGTCCTTCAACATGTATACATCATCTCACAAGAGCCTACTGGCATGTCATCATCATCATGTGAAGGGCCATGGACATATCTAAAAAACCTCTCACTGTACATTTGGTTATATAAATATAAATATAAATATAAATATATATATATATAGGATTTGTACATGAAGTGGTAATTCATCTCCACAAAACATAGTTGGTCTCTTGATGCATCACTATTGGATTCAATGATTGTTTTCAACAACATTTATATAACATCCTGAGATCTACATCCATTGTGAAATAAAAAAAGAAATAAAATTGTGAATAGGTAGTGCCTCTTATGGACATAAAAATCATGAAACATTCCCATGAGGACTCTCAAGAAACATAAATCACATGAAAACATGTTTGATTATCTAGTGGGAACTCCTTATGAGTTCATTTTTATTCAAATAATAGTCTTCAATAAGTTTCCTATAACCAAGAGAAGGCCTTTCGATAGGCTCCATGATCTCATAAAGTCCCATAAACATGTTTAGATGATAATATGAATGTCCTTCATCATGTCTGCATGATTCAATATGAGCCCATTAAATATTAATAATCTAATAATGATGGAATTTATGGGATGATCCTATAGTCGATGAAAAATCATGTGAGACCAACAGAATGAAATATGGTAAGAACTCATGGAGTGTAAGATTCCAAAGTCATCGACCGAAATAAGTAATTATTCATGTGAGAAATGATACTAAAAACTACGACTAATATAGGCATATAGGAAATGAAATACCCCTCCTCAGTTTTAATAATGCATAATTTTAGGTGAAGAAGAGAGAATAATTTCATTCGAACCATACACCCACAAACCCATGCAGTAGATAAAATTTCTCAGATTGGTTGATCATGGAACCAGAAAAGAATCACATCTGGTATGATATAAGTAACAACCGAAGAGATCATGTGGCATAAATAATCATTTTGTTTGGTCTTACATAGATCATGTGAAAGACATATAGAGGTAAAATTGAATAACAACCCACATAATTTTATGAAACTCAAAACATAAAATAATAGAACACTAAAAATATATGTCACATGGAATAAAATGATGTAACAATGACTAAATTATGGGTGAATTATATGAAGAAAATTTATCCTCTTACAAATTTTGTTCACATGAACAACCTATAATATACAAAAAACCTTGGAAATGTGACCATGATATTGCAATAATTATTTTGTATAAAATGTGTATCACAAAAAGTCCTCCAAACATGAAAAATACAGTCACACAGTTCCCTATAGTCCAACTAATCCCTCCGGGATAGACATATAAAACCTAATTTTTCCTTCCAATATATAACCTAAAAATATTGTAGTATAATTATTGGTTATCTATGTCTTACTATATCACCATTGTATGTCCGTCGAATCTCATGACACCCTCAGAGCACACCTGTAAGAACTCACAATGTCCCTAGACATGATATCATTGATCATGTGCCACCCTCCACACATGTCACATTTAATCTCAATGTATTGTTGCAGATTTTTTAAACCCTTTGTGATAACTCATGGTAATATAAGTCATATCATGTAATTCACACTAAGAATGTCAACATGGATCATGCAATGGATTCCAAGATTATCTATCTCTATCTCCTGATATTCTCTGGGAAAGTTATACATCATCATGAGATAACCCTAAAACATTCCATATAGGATGAAAAATTTCCCTTAGAAAAGATAACTATATCATTAATTTTTTTGGTCTTTTCATAAATATAACAATACATTTTACATCATACTATTTAATGTTAAGAAAACAGGCAAGGCGTATCCACTAGTAAACAAATAATGTTACGTAAACAAGAAGTCTATGTAAAATGGGAGTCCCATAATGTGATTTATGTGTCCATCATAATTGTCCAAGCCCCTATCCAAAGGATACTTCAGTGTGTATTCCATGACCTATGGAATAACATGATATGTCGCACATATAAGGGCATTGATATTTTCTATCACTTGACTAGTATAAATATGATAAATATGTTTAATTACATGTCCTGGATATATAAGACCCCTTCCCAAGGTCAATAATCTATATTAATTATCCAATTGTCATTCCTAGTACACAAGACCCACATCCACAAGTAATAAGACTGATTATTTTCCATCCCTTATTTATTACACTATGCATATTAATTGTGGTATTAAAGAGTCATAATGAAAATTTAATTCATGGAACAAGCCTCTGTCAGATTAAGAGAAACTTCTAGCATGCATGCCCCAAATAGTTTGATAATACGATATGTCCTGCATATAGTGTCCATGACCATGTGTAAACCCCAACTAGAAGAACTGTGAGTACTATGATTCCTGTCATATCCATGACACATAGGCCACATTCTTAAGGCATTAGCCAAAATTCAATTGGAATTTCACAAAATTTTATGATATCAAATGTCTTTTAAATTTTATCAATTTGGACACAATCATTCGCATGGACAGATCATTTTACCACCTCTATCAGAAGACAAATGAGTAAGTCGAACTATGTGGACTCGATGCCTTACACAACCATGATACGTAGGATAGACTCATATGACACGTGCCCAATCTCAAAAGTGAATCCACTATAGTGTATTTCCCACTATGCCTATAACATTCCAACCATTAGGACCCAATCATTCACAGTGGATAATAATTTTAACTCATCAATTAGGGTAATGAAAATCAAACAAAACTATGATGAATCTGATTCCAAACATAACCAGGATACAAAGGATTCCTCTCCGAGTCATAGGATCAATATTAAACATCCTATAGTCTATCGAAGTACATTATCGTAGCATCCATATTAATTATGGAATAATACATTCTATCCCTTTTTTCTCACCCTGACCATAGATCACATGGGTTTATAATGTCACAATGGTAATTTTGTTTTCATCTCTAATCTCAATAATCTATGGAAATTTCAGTATGATAGTCTCGATATGTGGCCTCATATAAATATCACCTGTAAGATCCCAAATGATTATCGAGTTGGATCAATCTTGTTTTTATTTGTACTTTTTTTCTAATATGATTAATTTTTTTATATAATTTCACTATGTGTTTTTTGGTTAAATTTTTAGAAAAATTGATGAAAGTGAGGCAATGAACAATTGGCACATGGTTCTGGAGAACCATGCCCCCTAGAAGAGAAAAACATGAAACCCTATACAGTAGGGAATTGCATGGTTAGCACATGGTTTGTCAATGTCTTCCACATATAAGGTGAAACTGTACACCACTGTAATAATATGCACATTTTTAAGGCACACAATTATGGAAAATGTTTGACCTCTTCTAAGAAAACCATGTATGCATGTTTAATTAACCAAATTTTTAGTTTTAAAATTATTCTATGGACCAAACTAACCCAAAATCAACCCCACACGAATTATTATGATTTATAACTATTTTGGGGCCCCATCTAATAGACTTATAGGTATCCTAAACTTTTTTCGTCATAATTGAGATCTCTAATCTAAGATCTTCTCCTTTCCCAATAAGTGGTTTCTATCACATTTCATTAGTGTTAAACTGTTTTACATGTATCATTATTTTGATGGAAAATAATATTATATTTTCTTAGATCTATATCTAGATTTTTAGAATCTAGATCTATTGTTTTGGATCTAGAATTGTAATGATATAGATATTCATTTGTTATCTTTATTTATTCATATTCAATTCCTATCAAGATCTATGACATTATACTTATAAATTTTTAGGATTTTCATTTAGTCATTATTCTTCAATGATATGAGGTAGGCGGTATATAAAAAAACCTAAAGACATTATACCGATTTCATAAGTGCAAGTTGTAGAACATCTAGTGTTGTTTAGAAAATGATATTCATTATTTATATTAATTAATTTCCTCAATAAATTTTTGGGGAAATTATAGGTTTTATTCTGTAATTTAAATATGGTATTGGTATAATTAATATATTAATTAATTATCAAATTATTGAATTATTTATTTAAAAAATTTTATTACTAGGTCAAATATCATATAAAAAAATTATGAATTAGAATTAATTAATCGGTGAATTACATACTAGATGTAGATACTGTCATTAACTAATTTTATTAACTAATTAATTTTTGGTATTTTTTAGTTAATTATTTTTTGAATTGATTAACAGATGAGATGTGATAATTAATTCTTAAATCCATAATGGTATTAAAGTGATCAATTAATTTTTATGTTAATTATTATATACAGATGTGATTAATTAATCATTTGGTTATTCAATGAAAATGTATTTGATTAATTATTCATGGGGATAATTAATGTAGATTGATGTGATTAAGTAATCATCGAGAAAATTAAGAAAAATAGAAGAGATTACTTAACAGTGATGTTAATTAATGGAGATGGATGTTATTAATTAATCATTTATTTAATTAATTAATATGTAACTGATTAATTAATATTTGGGATAATTAATTGAGATGGATATGAATAATTTATTATTGGGAATATGATGAAAATGGATATGGTTAATTATTCATTAGGATATATATTGAAAATTGATGTGGTTAATTAATAGTTAGGATAATTAATCAAAATTGATATGATTAAATAATTTTTAAACTAATTAATGCGACGATTCATGATAATGTTTGTGTGGCGTTGGACATTGGAGAACTTTGGTGTGAGCGTTGAATTATTGATAAGGACTGTCAAAATATATTACGAAGGATCGTGTGAGCCTGTTGAGATGGATTTTCTATTCTTATAGAGAGGAATAACATGAGAGACTTCATTTTTCCAATCGTCCGTTAAATCTCTGGGAGTTAGGATAAGAGAAATATTGTGACCTATTCCCTATCTTCCTATCAATATATTATTCTTTATTTAATCTTACTCACATTAGACCCTTCAGGTTAGTGTCCTAGGAGAATATTTCTCATTCCATATTGAGTTTCACAGTTCACATATTTTATCATTTGTAAATTGTGATATTGAATAGTATTACAGATTTCTTATATATTATATCCCTTTTTTGTAGATTATTATCTAGAATGGGTTGAAGCACATATTGTGTTACACAAGTTTTTTGAAACCTATTTGTTTATGTAGTTAAATAATGAATATTTGTTAAGGTAATAAGTATTTAATTATGCATTGTACTAAATTATTTGTACTAATACATACACATATTATTGACTATATATTTTTTACACATCGGTTTTTGTGGCCAACGAATTTTTACTCACACCCTACTCAGGTTTTCAGATCAGTACCCAAATAGACATTATTGTAATATGAACATATTAGAGAACAGACCATGGGGTATATTCTTGATTGGGGATGGAATTTTAATGTGGGAAACATTCATGGTTAGGGCCCATGTGGGAGTTAATGGTGTCTTTAATTCCCTTTTTCACTGTAGACACAAACACTTATAATAGCATGTCATGTTTTTTATTTTAGTTGGGTAATTTTTTACCACATTGATTATATTTAGATAATTGTATTGTTTATTGTTATTTATTTCTTCTGTTATTTTTTATTATTTTCAATGGTGTATTACTCTGATCAAATATGGTTTAGTCTAAATTTGAGTGACTTATCTAATATTTATTTCTATCAGTATCCCAAGGCTTACACGGAGGCATGCATGAGCTATTTTAGTAGTCTCTCTCGGGGAATTAGTGTATGGAACCTAGGTATGGATGTTTAAAAGTGGTATTGGGTCCTATTTTTCTTTTCTTTTAATTTTTTTTGTAATGGATTATAGGATACTAGGAAGAGTCAGACCTTATTAATGATCATGCTCATGAATGTATCAAACCCACATATTGGAGAAAACCCATGTACCCATGGTGGGATTGTTATTATTACTCTTTGTTGTCATAGTCGAATGTTATTTCTCCTTGGGTGACTCACTTGTTTTGTGTTATGATTGTTGTCTATGAAAGCTGTTGAGAACAGAAATTTAAAAAATTTAATGAGAGTTTATTCGAAATGCATCATTCTAGGAATTCGAAATTATTTTGTGACATATATTATTTTTGGATTTCATGGGAATATGGATTTTTGGTATATTGTTGAACATGAACTATTTTTCCTTACTCATAAAATTAAATTGAAAATGGTACCTAAAATAAAAATTTAAAATTGTAAAATGATGTATATTATAAAGAAATTATTGTATAAAAGAAAACATGATATGAGAATGAGAATACCCCTTGATAACGAATACCTAAATGTGGGATGTTTTATGGTAGTTATAGTGCCACGGTATTGACCATGTGAAGATGTTTGTCGAAAATAATTATTCTTATGTTACTCTAAATTAAATGTTATAAAATATTTTCACGAACCCTGAGAAATGTGTGTGGAATTATATGGATATGCCTCCAATAAAATTCTTTTTGAGATTATGAAATGATTATATTTATGGATATGGTTTACCAGTAGTGGAATCTGAGGCAATGAATGTCAGGTAACAAAGAAAGGGAGTTGTTTAGAGAGAAATTTTCATTCTTCATTAAATATATAGGAAGAGGCCTAGAGTGGGTTATGATGAATATGTTTACTTGAATAATGTTTTTTAGTACCCAATTAGTTTTATTTTAGATGGTCTAATAGAAGGAACTATATTCCAGATTGATCCTATCTAGATTATACTTGTTCGTATAGATAATCTTACTATGAAGAGGGTCAAGATAGATACTCATATTCTATGTGGAGTAGTGAAGAACATCTGTGAAATCCATGCCCTGTGTAGATATGCTGATGGTAATCTATAGAAGGAGTTCATGTAGAATCCCAAGGATTAATTCCACCCTGATATGTTGAGTCCGAAGAGAATAACTAATATCATGAGGTTTAATTATGGGAGTATGTTTGTATTGGACTAAGTTGTATGCCTTATATATTTGATTTATTTTTCTCCAATGTTTGTAAGATTTGATTTCAATATGATAAAGAGGATTCTAGATGGGCTTATGTGTGAAATTTATACCTAGTTGAGTATTTTAAAGATAAAAATGTTTTCCAAAGTGGTGAATTAGTATCTCACTATTTAGGGGAACCTAAAGGTGGAATCTCGTGGTGGATAGTTGGTTCTTTCTAGGTGAAAATGAGATATGTTTTTAGAATCAATGAAGTTTTATTAGGATAAATTGAGTCACTGATGTATAAAATAGAGTGGCCTGGGAGAAAAAGTCAACTACCAAGGATATTTCCCCAGTGATTTTCCACCATTGTGGAAGGATTTTAAACATTTAATAAAATGGTCCCTAACAACCAATAGAGTGATAAACCTACTGAAAGATGGGGCATCTACAAACGTTCAGTAGGAACTCAATATATATGGTTAGAGGTGGAAGAGCATGACATAATCTAGGTGTGGGAAGGGGATCATGTGGACCATATCAGTTTGGTAGGTGGAGTTTAACTAACCGAGGTGGTACAAGTTGAAGATGTGGATCTTCTAGGAATGAGTGCCTATATTAGTAGAGTGTTGTTCATTTTGGTGGTCAGATTAAATCACAGGGATGTGGGGAATGACAAATACATGTAATAAAACAAAATCATGGGGATTGTGAGGTTGTTCCATCGCCAACAAAATGTATTATTTTTTGGATAATATATTATCTAATTCCTTTTTTGATAATATTCCCTCTAAATTAGTTACATCTTACTATACATGTTAATGGTTAATGCATGGAGGTGGAGTTTTGGACCATTGTAATGATGACATATACAATGTTGGGATTACAGTCTATAGACATCTATTTTTATAATGGATGATATCTTGATAATAGGTAGTACATTTTTAATATGGATCTGTATATTCTTGACATTATAGTCATCGTCCTAATTATGTGTTTGGACATTCTAGTTGAACACTAAGCCCACATAGACTGTTACTATAGGATATTTACATTTATGTATCATATTTGTGACTATAACATTCATTGAGGAAAGTGGGATATTTATACGGGCCATTCAGGGACCATTACATAGCCAAAAGGAGAGCTTAAAACATAGGTATCTACTCTATTATTTCATTATGGGAGTGTTAGGTAAGATGTCCTTATATCATTAGTGGAACTATTTTCAGATTTCTTTCCTATATAATTTTTGTGGATTCTACCTAAGAGAGATGCTGAATTCACTATTGATCTCATTGTACGGGATGAGATAGTATATATTCAAACATACAGAGTGGCATCAATAGAGCTTTGCAAGATCCAGACATAGATGGAGGAGTTAGAAGATAAAGGGATTATCCGACAAAGCATGTCACCCTATGGTTCCCTAGTTTTCTTTCAAAAAAGTATTATAGGAATATGCACATTTTCATTTATTACTAGATGTTGAACTAGATGACTATGATGAAATGGTAGCCTCTTCTATGTATCAACGATCTTTTTGAAAATTTTAGCGGAGCATGTGTTTGACCGATGATCAACATGAGATTAGTTTATTATCAGCTAATAGTTCAATATTCTGACATACCAAGAGATGATTTTTATGTATGTTTGTCCTATATGAGATCTTCAAAATTTCATTTGGGTGGATAAATTCACCACCAGTGTTTATGTCCTTTATTAATAGAATCTTTTATTCATACCTGGATCTTTTTTTTGTTGTCTTTGTGGATGGCATCTTTGTGTACTCTAAGACTCATGATGGTCAGACCAAAAATCGTTACATCATATTAAGTACACTAAGAGAGAATTGGTTATTTTGTAAGATATATAAGATCTATTTTTGGATTGATGAACTACAACTATAGTGACAAATAATCTTGTAGAATTGGTCTATACACCGAGTGAAGGACCATGAAGTTATGTTTTGGGAGCATCAGAAGAATTTTTTCTATATACTTATCTTTTTTAGGACTGATTTATATTAATAGAGATTTATACATGAATTTTCTTTTTTGGAAGCTCCAAATTCATGATTTAGTAAGAAAGAGGTAAATTTTTATAGGTTAGAATCATGTGCAAAGTCATTTTAGGAGTTTATGAATCATTTGACTTTGGCATCCGTCAAATTCCAAATAAGCCTTGTGAGCTATACTTGGTGTACTGTGATGCTTCTGGGACCAGACATGGAGAAGTGTCACTATATGCAGATTGATTCATAGCATTTGCGTCTCAGTAGTTGGGGACACATGAATGAAAATTCCATATACATGAACTCGAACATGATGTAGTGCTTTATGATCTAAAATATTGGTGACACTATTTGTTGGGAGAGATGTTTATGGTTTGTATGGATAAAAATATATTATATTATATCTTTTTAGAATGATTTTTTAATCTTCGGTATTATATATGGGATGACATTATGTAGTCTATCAATTATGACCTATAATATATACTTAAGAATGGAATTGTGTGGAAGACACATTGAGTAGGAAAACTCTAACTCATGTAGTGTATGAGTCTAGTGTGTTATGTAAAATAATGTCATTACTAGTTGAAATGCATGTGGCGGTTAATGAGTGTTAGGAAAAAATTACTCTAGTATCAATCTCAGTGGAGTCTACACTTTTGAGGTAGATCTGAGACATGATGTATGATGATCCGTAGTGTATGAAGTTGATGGAAAGCATTGATGGTGGGTAGATACCATCTTATTAGAGAATTGATGAGGATTCCATCATCTATATATGGAATTGAGTTTATGTTCCTAAACTCATGTTAGAATAGATAATGTATTAACTTTAGTTCTTGATGTGAGTGGTACATCCATGTGTGAGAAAATAGTATCATGACCTATGATGTCAATTTTGGTTTTCAGGCATGAAAAAGTTAATAGTTGGGTTTGTGAAATGATGTTACACATATAGGTAGGTGAAAGCCTATCATAAATGACCAAAAGGATTTATAAATCAATTCCCATTGTAGAATGGATGCCATATGACAAGAAAATCGACATTGGGTGGCTCTCCCAAAGACACCATGGAATTATGATGATATCTGGGTTGTTGTAAATCGACTGATGAAGGTATTTCATTTCATACCCATATGAGAGACATTATCACTATAGATGTTGGGAGATCTGTATGTTTGGGAAATACTTCCTCCCCATGAGGTGCCACAGATTATAGTTTCATATCATGATCCATAATTTACATAATTCTTCAGGAAGGGATTACCAAAGGACTATGGGGTGTATGCATTATGGAGTATAGACTTCAACCCATAGACAGATAGGCAGACCGAGAATACTATACATGTTCTTGAGGATATGTTGAGATAATGTGTGATTTAATTTGTTGATATTTGGAAGAATAACTTATATTTTTTATAGTTTCAATATTACAACATTTAGTCAGAAACTATATCAATTGAACCATTGGAGGATCATGATGGATGACCATATAGATCTCTGCAATGCAATATAGAGGCTGGTGAGACATAGTTGTTTTGATCGAGTATCTTGTAGGAGATATTAGAGTAGGTACCACAAATTTAGAAACATATGGCTATAACTCAGAGTTGGATGAAGCTGTATACTGTTAAAAAAGATGATCCCTATAGGTTAAATAGGAAAATTTTGTATTCCTTGTAGTGATTTGTAGGATAGGTAATGAAATAATACATGTATGGACCTGACCCCAATAACCTAATGTCGGCACGTTATTTTATTACATTGAAATATAAACAAGGAATATTCATCCTGAGGGAACGAGTAGTTTAGTATATTTTGATACAAGACGCAAACAGAATTTAAACATCACAACATGAAATTAAATATGAAATATATGATATGTTGGGAACATACACAACTAAAAGTTTATCCTTGAATGTAAATAATAAAAAACCTCTTCAGGTCTCGATAGAATGAAAGATTAGAAATGGATGATCTCAAGTGCTTAGTATGGGTATTAAATACAGTGGATGATTATATAAACATAAACATTAGGCAAGGTTAATAACTAAAAACACATTCCTTTAAAAATAATCTTGATCACATTATGATGAGAACAAGAGATGAAAAACTAATTCCATAATAAAACATAATCATAGTAATTATACTATTTTAATAACCACATGAACTATCAATAAAATTTTCATAGTGGAGTAATGTATAATGTGGGAAATCATAACCAAACCGTCAAGGCCTTATAGCAAGACCATGAATATCAATTTTGTCAGGGCCTCTTACAGAGACCATTGATTGTTTCATGAGAACTACCGATGAATCAAGGTGTTATAGCAGGACCTACCCAACACATAGTAAGTTCAATGAGTTCCTCGTCTTGATGTAGATAAACACTAACATCATATCAATTCATATTGAAATGAATATTTGAAATGTAAATAAATTTCCCCGAACATTCAGAATAAGCACTATCTGTTCTGAGTAAATTGGAGAATCATATAAAGATAGCACATCCACAATCAAAAAAATCATAAAAATTTAAATTAAATATGTTAGATGATATCAAAAAATATTAATCATGGTAACACATAACATTCAAAAATATTGGTGACGTAGATTAAGATACTCTTATAAAATCATCTAGTAATTCTAGAGAAAAATAATGATTTACATTGAAAAAAAGAGTTATTTTGAAAAAACATTGTATAAACCAAATGTCATTAAAGATATTATATTCATAAGAAAATTAGTTTTTTTATAATGATAATGGTTACCAATAACGAAAAATACTATACCCTTATAAATAGGTAAATATTTTTGAAAATCCCTTCAATTGGGCTTGAATTTCGGGAAGAATTTTTGAATGGCCATTTTAATACATAAAACCCCCAATAAATTAATTTAGGATTATAGTCTAAAAGCATACATAGAAAATTATACTAGATTACATGAGGATTAAATATGTATAAATAAAAATTTAATTGGGGAATGTAGAGAATACGAGTAACACGAATGAAAGTGGATGTTTGTGTAGAAAACCCTTTAAAATATGTCTGTTGGTGTTCCAAAATTGATCTTAATTTCCCAAATAATAAAATTTAGATTTATTAATTGATTATTTATAAACCTCATATAAATTTAATTTATTTATAATAACCTTATTAGTTTCATTCATGGCCTTTTGATGGGTTAAGAGGTCCAATTTCATTGTTTGTGAGTGTTTTCTTCCCTGGTATTCATGATTGGTTTATAGTTATTAATGTTCAAAGAATAATTTAGAATGAGAATAGTTTTCCAAAATATAAAATTTATATTATTAGTTATATGTATAATACTACATGGTTATAAAATTAATATGGTTATTTGGAGTGAATATTAATTATTATATAAAACATTTTTGACATGTTTTTCGGTTAATTTGAGGTTCTTGATCACAACAAAGTTGTTTTGATTTATAAATTAACATCATGCATATAAATGGATTCAGGAACCAAAAATATGTTACAATACATATATTATAATTTTTTTCAATCATCAAAATGGTTTCATGACCATAATTGAATATGGTATTAGAAATTGAAAACCTGTAATCCTTGAATGTGATAAATTAACATATATCTGATGGTGTTTTCATTTTTATTATAAAATATTGGTAAAGAATAGATTATGAAGAATTATATCTTTATCATAAAACAATTACATTACATTTAAGGTAATGGAGTAATCACATCATTTTGAAGAAATGAGGTGAGGAAAGAAAATGAAATGAAAGAAACATAAAATAAATGAAATGAAAAAAATGAATTTAACTATTGAAGTAATTTTCCTTGGGAGCCTCATTAGGGGAGATATTTTGTCTTTTCAATGCGAAAACAGGATTCTGGGAGTGGGGGAAGATCTTTAGAGGATATTTGGCTAGAATTTATTCAAGTAAATAGTATTGAGAGAAGTGAAGAGAAGATGGAGTGAGGGGGTATATTGGAGGAGGGTAGGGTCTTCCAATTATTTTACTCTTTATTTTTTATTTCTCTCATGAAAACCAATAGTGTTTATTATTGTGAGCCATAATAATAATAAGTGCATGTTAGTTCTAACCTAGTGTTCTTACATTAGCCTTACATCACTTATGATGCAATATATCCTATACTTGGCATTTTTCGTAAATTATCATATTTTACTATTATCCCAAAATTCATGTATAAAAAAAATAAAAAAAATTATCCAACCATTATGAAATTTATTAAATTTAAAAAATGAAATTCATTTTTTGAAGATAATTTTATTAATATTTTAAAATAATTTAAACACAATAATATATTCAAAAAAAATTAAAACGATAAATCATTTTACAACACCTTGAGAAATCAGTCGAGGTCCCATAAAATTATCTTATAACCATAAGACAATAAAGTAAAATATTAATTTTATATCTTATGAAAATATATTTAAATTTCAAATTATTAAATTAATTATTAACTTTTAATTATAATATTTATGACATACAAAAATACCAAAACTTATACGATGATCATTTTTTCACTTATAAGTCATTTAATTTTATTTATACACTCATGGGTGAAGTTTACATTTTTTTCATGATTTAATTTTCATTACTATTCATAAGGTCTTGTTACTATTCATAAGGGTGTGTTACGATTCATAAATTTATTTTTTTTATTTTCATAATCTAAATATCTTACTAAACGATATTGTGTATGTTAATTTTTAAAATTTCAAATAACAGAGGTGGAAAAATTATGTTTACTAGCTAGGTTTTAACAAATTGGTGTTTGTAGAGACTCAATGTTTAATACATCAAATATGGAACTTATTTGTATAATCATTTGGTGTTACAATATGGATCATGGGAAAGCCATCATCCAGGTTTGTTGGGCAGTTTTTATTTATAAAGAGAATCAGTTTACTGTCATAATAATTACTTATTGTATATAAATATAGTCATATATATGATGTATTCCATGTATCTAAATGTTTTATGTATCACCCCAAGCCTTCTCATGTGAATAATTTGGATGGTGTTGATCTTCAGTTAGATGCATCCTTTAATGAGGATCTAATAAGTTTGCCGAATCATAGTGAAATAATTGTAGCCTAGAAACGATGTGCTAACAGTTCATGTACTGTGGAAACATGTGAATATGTAAGAGGAAATTTTGGAAACAGAAGAGACATGTGATATTTGTGGACCAATATTTTGGGATCAAAATCATAGAAGTATTTTGGAGCTCAACTCGTGGGTGATCTATTATATGGTATGTGTATTGTATAACCTTGATCTTTTCTATAATTGTCTTTTCATTGTTTTCAGGTACCATTTTTACCTTATTTTCATAAATTTTGATTGAGTTATATCATTGTTTTGTTTGGGAGGAAATATTGAAAACCTGGAATAAAAAGGGGTAGTTCATGGTTGGTACGCTGTTAGAAAAAAGCATGTATCCTAGCCTAGAAAACCAAGAATCCCTTGACAGTGGGGAATTGAATGGCTATCACATAGTTTGTCAAAATGTGCACCCTAAAAGGATAATCTATGAACCCCTAAAATAATAGGTCTATGATTAATACACAAATATAGGTAAAACCATGCACCACTTCTCAAGAAACCATACTAGTGGTTTTAATTGACATAATTTTATGTTTTAATATTAATTGAACCTAATAATTAACCCATAACCCCCCCTACTTGAATATATTAAATTTTTCATAAATTTTCAGCCTCCTTGATAGATTCCTAGGGTTCCCAAAGTCAGTTATTCAAGATTAGAAGCCCAAATAGATGATTGTATCCTCCCCTTCTAAGTGGATTCTCTCTCATTGTATTCTTATTCATCTACCATGTATATATCGTTCATTTTATATAAAATAATCCTCTATTTTTATATATCTAGATATAGATTTTTTGAATCTATGTCTCAGATTCAGGATCTATAGTTTGAGTATAATATATGTTCTTTTTTGTCTTGATTTTGGTTTTTTAGATTTTGATTTATATGTATGCAGTTGTGGTGCTAAATGTTTCATATTTTTAATGGGTGATCATTAACCCATGAAAAAATTTAGGTGGTCTATAATTCAAATACTATAGTCATTATCTTGATTTCATATGTCAATGTTATAGAATATAAAGAGTTGTTTCGAAGTTGATATTCCTAAATTAAATTAATTAATGTGGTCAATTAATTAATGTTATGATTATGGTTTTGAATAGATTATTTAATTTTGGGATTGAGATAATTTATTTTTGAATTAATTATTCAAATATTCAATAGTTTATTTGCGACATTTAATTGATGGGTTAAATATTGGATTAATGAATTATTAATTGGTAATAATTATTAGTTGTGGGGATTGATATTAAATAATAGATTGTTTAACAAATTACAATTTTTATATAGTTAATTAATGTTTGAATTCTATAACAAATGAAATTTAAAAATTAAATTTTAATTAAATTTAACTAATTAATGTGATTAATTTACATTTTGGTTAATTAATATAGATTTATTTGATTATTTAATCATTAGGCCACTTCATGAAATTTTTTTTGATTGATTAATTGTTGGGTTAATTAGTGGAGATGGATGTGATTAATTAATTGTTGGTTAAATTAATGAAATTATAAGTGATTATATAATCAATTAGTTAATTTATGAATATAGAAGTTATTCATTAACAATTGGAATAATTAATTAAAATTTATGTGTCTAATTAATCATTCATATAATAAATAGAGAATGTTGTGCTTAATTTTTTGGTTATTTAATTAAAATTGATATGGTTAATTAATCATTCTTTTAGTTAATGAAAATGGATATGATTAATTCATCATTGCATTATTTAATATAAATTAACTTGATTAATGAATTATTAAATTTGTTAATGGAATTATTTTTGATTATTTTGGCATGGAGTAGCACATGGGATAACCAGTGTGTGAGTGATGAATTGTTGAGAAGGATCCTTGGGGCCTATTGAGAGGGTCCATGTGAGATTTTTGAGATGCACTCTATGATCCTATTGAGAGGAAGACCATGAGAGATTCCATGTAGTTTTCTAAGGGACCATAGACGATCAACGGTTTTTTACAACGAAAAGTCCACGAGAGCTCCCCCCTCTTCATTACAAAAAACTATTTGTCATTTACTATTAATCAAATTAGAACATTGTGGTTATAGCCCTAGGTGCATTTTACAGATGAAAAATTGATTTACAAATTTTATTTATTTTATCAAATGTAAATTATAATATTTAATTGCTTTATGACCTTCAGATATATGATATCAATTAGGGATAGTTGGAACGTTGGTATGGGCCGAAGCTAGTATTGCCTTACATTATTTCTACTAAACATGAGGTTTAATGTTTCTAAGCAAATAAAATATTATAATTTAATGTCTTTTTAAATAATAATTGTACTTATTTATTTATACGAATACATAATCTTATTATATAATGGATTTGTTTTAGACACTATTGGTCATGTCCTACCAAGTTTTACTCACACTATACATTGGCTTCCAAATCGATACCCGAACAAACATTATGGATGTAGGTCAGGTTAAGGGGCAATACCCTGTGGTTGATTTATAATTGGGGATGGAACGTCGATGAGGGAACCAGATATTGTTCCAGAAACATAAGGGATCTATCAATGTTTTTATATCTAGTTCTTATTTTAGACACTTCTTAAATACTTTAGCGTGGCATGTTTTCTATTTTAATTAAGTATCATACTTCTTTCATTTATTATCTTATGATATTTGTATTCATTATTATTATATATTTATTGGAATATTTTCATCCATTTCATATTGTGTATTAGTCTGATCAATGTAGTTATATTATCCCCCTTAATAAAATATTCGAACATCACTGGAAGGTGGTAGCTATGGCGTAAGGGGTTGCATGCCTAAGGTCATGTGGCAGTGTGTCATGGGGCACCGATATGTGGAACCCTAGACAAGATGTAACAAACCATATTTGAGGGTATATACCTTGGCTCTAGTCCAAAGTGAATTAATGAACATCAGTAACTCTGATTCATACTATAACTAGAATATGTAGGATGTCACCTTGGTACTCGATCATATATATTTACTGTATAAGTGCATCAAATATTTCCATTCCACAAGAAATTAAATTGATATAGTTTTAAAGAACTACATAGGTTTGGATTCATATAATAAAAAAGATACATATGATGTATAATAATAGATAAGTCCCCTAATCATAATATTTACTACCTCCCTATGTGGATGAAAATTATAATGTTTCTAGTTATGCATATTAAACACAAAACATCAATCCTTACTAGGAAAACAATGAAGAACCTAAAATATGTAAATATGGATAAAATAATCAGATCCTTATTTCATTTTTTAAACACACTTAATATATAATCAATTTTTTACGGCAACTGGTCCTATACTAGGTTAAGGAAAAAATTCATCAATATGTAATAAATCTATAAGAGAGTCCCAATGTTGGAAATAATTCCCTGAAACTAGTGATATGAGGTCAACATTATATCCCCTCGACCAATGTGAGTACCAAAGTGTCATTGGGTATGAATACTAAATATAACACCTACCTTTGGAAATAAGGTTCATAAATAGTTATGAAATATGAAACCATTGGGTATTTTCATTAATAATGAAAATGGTGACGAGGCATTAATTATTGGGAATGAAATAAAACCATAACAATCAACCATCAAGAAAAATCGAATGCACTATGATAGGGAATCATAATTGTATCTTCTCTTTTTAATCACAGAAATATATATATATAACGTTCAATAAATATGACCATATTTCAATCCATTTTAATATAATATGAAGAATGCATCACATCCCTTAATAGACGTGTTAGTCCATACCCACACTTGACTATATTGATCATTTTTTAATTTATTTGAAGGTAAGAATGTATAGAGGAAATTACAATTCTAATAGTATAATAATATCATTAGTAAAATATATACACATTAAAAACATAATTATCAATAGGATTGAGTGGTGGTGCACATCACATCAATTCTAAAGAAGTCAATCCTCCGTACATAGGATTGATGGTTTAATTTCCCATTTAATGGAATAAGAGAAGGATATATGAAATTAAATTAACCTAAAAACATATATGTATATATGAAATAATTTTAAATTATATCATAAATGTTGGATAATATTTTTTGGATGTGGAATAAGAAATAAAAAAACAAATGTTTATGTATTTTTCCTCTTCATCCGATAATCACTATAGATTTATACTAAAAGCTTAAATTTATGGATTTAAAAATCAAAATAAGGGGTATAGTATGTTGGGATGGAATTAAGGGATAAATATATGTATCTATTGGAAAACCAATGGTTTTTTCAATGGTGAATGAGAGAGGATTGAGGGTGTCCTTTATAAGTGGGAGAGAGGGAAATGTTTGATTTTTTCAATATAAAGTTGTGCACAAACATTTTAACCCTTCCACATGGTATGGAATTATTTATTTCTATAATAATGTCTGTTTGAATGATGAAATTTGTCCATAAAATCACAAATTATTGATTTTTATGCTATATTAACCACATTTGTGTTTAATATCCTATTATACTCATTTCAAATATAATTGCGCCAGTTAATTTTCAGTGTTTTTATGTTATTTTTTACCATTAATTATGTTAAACATATTATATAATAGAAAAAAATTTGATTCAAAATATGTTATTAATATTTTTGAATTCTTTTCACAAAAGTGTAAAAATAATTGAATTATATCGTCAGTGATGAGGGAAAAATATTTTTCCAAGGAGAAATTTTCAATGTGTTTATACTTTTTCAATATCAAAATTCATCATGAGTGTTATTCCAATGACATAAAATGGATTAATAAAAAATAATTGACTTATTTAACATTTAAAACATTTTAAAAATATTATTCTTAGAATGTTCATTAAATTAAAATAATGTTTTAAAATAAATAATAAATACTTTTTTACTATTTTTCAGAAAAATCAGTAATTTAAAATATTTAAAAAATTAAACCTATTATATAAATCACATGAAGACTTCAATAATTATGTTAATTTATTCAGAAAGACATTAAATTTAAAAAATCATTTTATTATATGTTCTAGAAAATTATTTTCCTTTTTTTAGAAATATATATTTTTATATCTTATAAAATTTAGAAATTAATAAGTTATTATTTATAAATATATATTTCTTATGTAAATAATTTTAAATGGGTCAAAAATATATTTATACATATTCATAACACATTATGTAATGGATACATTATAATTTAAATTCTTAAATAAAAATAAAAAAAATTATCATGGTTTGTTAAAAATAAATTTTTTATGGAACACATGATATCCGAGAAATTAAATATATTTGAAAAAAATATTTCACTAATACATTTGTTGTATCCTTGAATAAATTTTATCTCATAACCTCAATGTTAATTATTACATGATCAAAAAAATATTGGATTTAAAATCATAATTTAAGATAGTTCATAATATCTAGGATATATTTCAATCAATATTATATAATGATTTTTTTCATTTAAAAAAATATTGTAGTGTTCATTGTTTGAATTATTGTCAAATATTCTAACAATTTGATAAATCTAATATTTATAATGTGATAAATAATATTCATTGTGGGAAATCATATAATCATAAAAATAATATACATGATATATATATTATGACACAATATGGAAAATATAAAATATAGGTGGTTTAACATTGGATATCATAGTGAAGACTGAATAATGTCTTTCATAATGTTGTACATGGAAAATTTGAATCAATCCATACACACACCTCGATAGTGTCTATCATGGTGTTTAGTAATAGTACAATTCATTATACACTATGGACATTAAAATTAATACCCAATCCAACACATTTATAGATGTTACCCCTAGGTGCATCTATTCCAAAACCATATCCCGTTTATAATATCTAGAGAGAGATGTATTTTTATATTAATTCCAAACTCCATTAATTTCTATAAATTTTATGTTCCCCTGAACATTGGTTTATCCTAAAGGTTCTTCGAATAAAAAATTCATCAAACTTTCTTAAATAATGAAACCATCAACTCATAAAAAAATAGTGACTAATGTATTAAATATATAAATATAAAATCTCATTAGATGGATTTTCCTTAAAAATCATTGTAATGTTCACTAAACACTTTTTTTATTCTCTTTGGAAAATTTTGAACAAAAAAAGGTACATAAATGATATACATTATCTATCAATATTTTATTCACAACATGAACCCTTCTCATAAATATCAAATGTAAAACCCTTATTCACAGGCATAGAGATGAAATATATATTATGGTGTTTCTAGATGGTAAAAAAAATTATGAAATTATTATACCAATTAATGGTCATATTTAATCCTATCATGAGTATAAGGGTTTGGGAATATGATTTTAACATTTTGATTTGAAACCAAAATAAATTTAGATCATAGTCATCACTTATGGCTATGGAAGATCAAAATACATGATTCAAATAATAATCATAGAATTTGAGATAATATAATACATCATAATAATATGATATGACATAGATAATGATAGTAAATTCTTAGAATAATCATAATTATAAAAATATTATTTCATGTCTACCAAAAAATAATTCATTACTTGTTATACTTTTTCTAACAACAATTTTACTATAATTGTTCTTGGGATAATATATAGATTACCATGTTTAATGATAAGGATGATATGTTATATAAAAAAATTTGATCTTATGATAATCACATATGTTTTTATCAGGTTGTACAATGTTTTTCATTACAAAAGAAACTAGAGGTTTATAATGGACCAACATATCACATAATCATAATCCATTCATATATATTCAAAAATATAATGAAAATGATTACCATTTCATCGTTTCTCTACTAAATGAAAATAAAATTAGTTTATTCATATTTCTTCATCATAGTTAGAAACCATTATGATAAATAATTCCCATGGTGTAATATGATCATATCCTCAATGAAGGAAATATAATGTTAAAGTATGTAATGTATATGAAAAATGCCTTTAAAATATTATTGGAATATTTCATGGGGAAAAACCATTTCCAACTTGAAGAACATATATTGACTATAATATATTTATAATACTAAGGAAAATAATTTTGTCAAAAATAACCATGTACAAAAAGTTAATGGGGGATTCAAATCTAAGGGTATTTACAATGTTGGAAAACATTTTTCATATAATTATTTTTAAAATTGATCATTATCACAATTAGTAAAATGAACATTATTCCAAAAGTGAATATTTGTTTCCTATAAAAACATTATATAATTATTTATTAATTAATAAAAATTTATTTAATTAATAATATCTTAATAATAAAAATATTCTTGAAATATTTTTATAGAAAATATAGAAAAGGATGAAAATAATATAGACTGAATATAAATCTTTTTTTGTTATCATTTAAAACATTGTTGAAGTAATTTATTTAAATTAAAATTGTAATATTAATGGAAATATTTTTTTTAATAAAAACTATAGTAGATGATATTATATATGATTTTGGATGGATGCATCATATAACATTGTCATTAGAAATTTATGTTTAAACAATCATGATAATAAATTAAATTTTTAAAAAATAATTACATTGAATATTTGGAGTTGTAATTTCTATTTAATTTATAACACAAAATTTATAATTAAATAAAATGAACATTTGGATATTAATGAACAATAACATGAATTATGAATTTGATTAATCTTATTTATATCATAACTAATTTCTCAAAGATTAAAATTCCAGAAAGAAAAACCTTATCCCTTCAGAAAAATTTGAATAAAAAACAAAATAGATTAAATATTTTTAATTTTAACATTAATTATAAAGAATAATATGGAGAAAATATAGGAAATGTTAATGAATAATTATATACACATTTCAAACATAAATACATGTATCATATTAAAAAAATGAATAATAGAAAATATAAATCAAGAACCATTTCCTTGTGTCTGACATGTTTGATATGTTCTCCAAACTCATGTATAATATGTTTAGGTTCACTTCAATTCAAAATTATAACAATATTCATAATTATTATGTTTTATTAAATCCAATTATAACATTTATACAAAATAATATCAATAAATATTTAATAAATTTATCGTTTATGGATGGTATTTTTTTCTATTTAATTTCTGTCAGGGTTTGGCTATTAATGACCTTTTAATTTGATCATGGACTCATAATCATAGTAATATTAATCATTTAGATATTTTAATATTTAATCATTATATACACTAAAATAATTATTTATATAACTTGTTGAATTGATATGAATTATATCTCTTTCTATAGATGGTCGCCCATACAAACTCATGAGTGATGATTCCAGATTTTGATAGATGGAATGAATGGAAGATAAAAAATAATTCATTGTTAAAAATATTTATTAAATAACCAGTAATATATATCAACTAAATAAACCCTTATTACTATCCATTTTAATATTAATTGAAAAATTAATTTCATTTCTTTATGGATGTTTTAGTCCACAGTTATGCACAAGAAAATTTATTATTTTACAATGGACTATAATTAAAGATGGAAGAAAAAAATATAATTTAAAAAGAATAATTATTCAATTAATATCATATATAAACATTAAATCTTTCATAACAGTAAATAGTTGATAATAGTTAAGTCAAATGAATGATATCACTACATTGAGGTAGAAATTCACTCATATAGAATGGCGATAAATTTATTTCATATTTTAAAGAAAAGATAAGGAAAATGAAATTAACCAAATCATAATGAAATCTCTTTGTATATTTAATACTATATTCATAATTTTATATTCGATATAACATTCTTAGTGGATATTTGATAAGAATATAACTTTTATGATCACAATTTTAATTTATACATCTTTATTTTGATACCACATTTGGATTAAACATTGATGCTTCTTTGATTGGTTGTAGTTGAAGGATTGAAGCTATTGGATTAATTAAAGGAATATTGTAAATTTTTTAGTTGATTTTCTATGACACTCTAGAATTAAATTATGTGAATATGGGTGGGTAAATGTTTCCCTTTTTATAACTGTTGGAAAAGAGACACAATAAATTACAAAAATTATTTTAAAAATATAAGGTCACATCCATGTTAATTCTATTGAAAAAGATAAAAAATAAGATTATAGAATAGAATAATGAATAAATGAATTCTAAAAACTATAATTTGATATTATTATGTGTCACTCTTACCCATTTATGTTACTATTATCCCAATGATAAAACTGGTTAATCCTCAACCATGGTAAAATAATTTATTTTATTACTGTTCATTATGGAAAAACATTATGATTAACCAATAAAATTATATAAATTATTATGAATCCATATAAGGAATCCATTATAAAATTTTAATTTTTTTATGAAATTCAATTTAAAATAAATGTGTGACATAAAAGTAAAAGTATTTTTATAAAAATTAGTTTTTAGTATAAAATTGAATTTACATTTACTCCATTACTATAAAAAACCATGATATGAGTGTCAAATAATAAATTTGATTATATATTCACTATATGGTAATAAATTCACAATAATATTTCCATTTTTTTAATAAATATGTTAACAGATCATTACATAGTTATAAATTTTTTTTATGAAAATGAATTTTCAAGTCGAAAATAGCCTTAGAAAAAAACACTCTTTGATGCTAATTCATATATATTTATTAAATTATTTAAAACTAAATTATTCTTATATTACATTGAGTTTGATTTTATTTTCAAATTTGTATAATATATTATTAAATGAAAATAAATGATAGTTTTACCAAAATCAACACTTTCACTTTTCAATTTTTTTTAAAATTCCCAATAATTCGGTATCTGATAATATCAAAATAATAATTTAAATAACCATATTAACTTCATAAAATAATAATTCTAAATAATTTAGTAAAAATTTAAAATTTATGATAAAAATTTTCGATAAATATTATTTCTTAATGAAATATATTTTTGATGAATAATATGAATTTACGAAAAATTTATTACTCATTTAATACGTATTAATAAAAAATTGGAATGTTTTAATTCCATTATACATATTTTTATAAATGTTTTTGTTAATATTACTTATTTAATATAAATGGATATGTTGTACTCTTTATATTTGAATACTATTGTTTTAATTTCCTATCTCAAGTTTCTTAAAGTACGGTGTTGCATATTGAGAAATATATTAAGTATAGTATTGTATTATATTAATTATTTCAGTTTCTATATTAAATTCATTAAAATATTTTTCTTTCCTATAGTTGGGACCTCCACCATTTGATATTATTCCTTTTATAGAGTGACCATTTTTTAATATTATTATGGTTGAGGGATATATCTGATGGTACCATGATTGTGATATCACGGATTTAGCATGGATGTGTTATCCAAACATTATGAGCCAAAAATTTAATAATTATATTATTTTTTGGAATCCATTGGGAAAATTTTTTGTTACTAAATTTTTGATTGATTGTATCAAAGTTTTAAATTAACATATAGTAGTGTTTGGTCACAAAAATATCCTCAATGTCCCAAAATTGTTTCAAACTGGTCCATCTTATGACTAGTATTTTGTTATTTCTATTAATTTATCCTTCCTTAGTAAATAGTGGATGTATTTTTATTGAAGAAAACTATAATCTCAAGCCAGTTTATTATTATTTTTCTATGTTTGGAGGCTAAACAACTGATATTTCTTATTTTTATGGCTTTATTATTACATAGTAAAATGGGGAAGGAGGTTCTATTTATTATTATAAATTATTATGATACTGAGATTGATTTCAGTAGTCTCTTAAAAATTAAATAATATCCATTGGGTTCTTTCCTGTCATTGCGTTTTATTCCTTTATAAGGAAACTTTTTATATATTTTATATATATTGTTTATTTTTTGTTTAATGTTCTATTTTTGTATATATTCTTGTGATATCAAACATGGTATATGTCAAAATGGATATGATATGGATGATAAACTGATGTTCTGAGTTTATAAAATGATTATTCAGTAATATATATAGCTATCAGTTGACTAGGGGGTGTTTCTAATAAAAATGTGATGGATTTATCTTTTTATAAATTCAATAAAGGATGATATATCTCAGTAATTTTTTTTTTGTTAAAACTAGTGGATGAGTCTAGATATATTGATATATTACCCAATTAATCTATAATGTGGGATTTGGATGTTTTCTATTTTTGGGTTTGCTTGATTTGTATTGGTTTCTACGTAATTGGTTAATATGGATTATTCCTAAAATTTAAAAAATATAATTTTCAAGATATATTTGAGTATAATTTTCTTGGTTAATTTTCATATTATTCCTGGGTTTAATGATAAATTTATTTCGTGAATTTATTTTTTTGGATTTCGGTCTTATTTTGACATTGAATTCAATTAACATATATCTTTTTATTTATAGTATTATTTAGGATACATTGATTGATTATAGAAGAACTAAAGAATCGTAGAGAATTTTGGATTAATGAAAATATAATCTGTGATTTTAATGTAACCAGGTACACATGGGAATCTTATGGATAGCTCCTACTAAACTCACTTAATATGAATTAACATGTATGGTAAATATTTTATTATAATTCCATGTTGAAAAATGCAACTAATAGGTAAATAAACCAAAAATGTATTTCCATTTGCAGAATAGATCAATATTATTACATTAATTTTGAGAAAAAATAGTATGGACTATAAAAAATAAATTTATAGGTTGACGAAACAATAATGAAACGGTCTCCATTAACAATTTTTTGACACATTAACATTTTAAAATCCAATATTTTTATGTCATGGATTTTTGGGGAATATGGTATATAGGATAATAATTTAGGATCCAAAAATTATAAAATAAAGTAAGTAAATATTTTTGTGTTTATGACACGCACCACCAAGTGTATAAGAGAATATAACAACCTGAGATATTATTATATATCTAAATTTAAATAAATCCAAACTCTCTACTAGTGTATATTAAATGAAACAAATAGCTTAGATTCAGTGTCATTAATCAATAGTTTTATAATTATATAAATGTTATAATATATTAACATGAATTAAATGTAATATCCTATGTACACATAAGACCAAGTTTTACTGAGAAATAATATACTTTTAATATTAAAATACAATATAATAGTTATTACCAATCTATTAGAAAGTAAGGTATGAATATTATAAAAAAAATTATGAATATATATATATAATATACATGTTTCTTCGTTATATATTGATTATGAATAATATAATAATAATTCAAACGAAAATATAATTTTTAAAGAATAACATTAGTTTTTTTTTTCAAAAAGACTAATTTTTCATACTTGGAACACATAATTTTAAATTAAAATTTACAAATATTGGAAACATTATTTTACAAATTAAAAATAATTTTTTAAATTATAATATATAAATTATCATATGGATAATTGTTTTTATTTTTCTAAAAAAATATTCATTTTTGGATGAATAGTGAAAAGTACTAGATTTTAATCGAACCCACATTTTCATCTAAATAAATTATAATGTTTAATTTATTTTTGTGTGGTTATTAAAGAAAAAATAGTTCAACTATTAACATATTAATTCAATTTATGTCATTGGAATCATTTAATATTTTATTTAGATATCAAAATATTATAAATGTTTGATCATTTTCTTATTAAAAATATGCACTTCATCCAATCTATGAGATAAATACTAAATAAAATTACTCTGATTATTTAGATTTAGTTTGAAAAAATGGTTTATATATTTTAAATATTCATATTTTGTAATTTATAATATTGTAAAAATTGTCTTTTAAACAAATTAATTGTGAATAAAATAAATATTTACCACAATTATGGTAAAAATGTATTTACCTTGGGATTAAACAAATAAGTTATGGGTTTAAATAAGATAATATTTTTTCAAAAAAATTGTTTTGGAATATTTATACTATTATAAAATTTGGATATATTTTTATGATTTCTTGTCACGCATTCCACGATAGCGAACCATATAATACGGTTAGTAAAGAAAACAAGAAAAAGATTATTTTCATACATTTAATTGCTATAAAGCATTGGTATAGGGGGAATAATATCATATGTTTATATTTTTATATAACATGGAAAAATAAATTAGATTCTCATATTATGATAATTTATTCTAATATTTGTAGATTTATTATTTATTTTAAATATTTATGAAATGAAAATACAATAATTATTTATTTAATAATTGACTAAAAGAAATGGAAATAATTTAAAATCTGAGTTATATTAAATAATTTATATATATACATTAATTTTATAAATGAATATATAATATTTAACATTTTTAAAATTAATATATTATAATTCAATAATTTTATTGATATTTGTAAATTCAAAATAAAAGAATAATGTAAAAATTAACAATATTGTTATGTTATAATAAATAATATTTTATTAAATGATTTAAATTTAAAAAATTTAATCTAATGATATCGTTTTCATTAAATGTTAAAAAATATTAAATATGGTACAATAAATGACCAATTTTTCTATATTAATTTCTATAATGAGTATAATATTTGAAAAACACAATTAGAATTGTTATAGTGAAAATTATATTTTTAATGATACTTGAACATGTTTTGAAATTAATTATCATAACACATAAGATTTTTATTTTAAAATTTGATATCATATTTAAAATAAATGGTAAATAAATATCCAGTTATAAAAATTTTAAATTATTCTTATAGTAAAAATTTCATTGGGAATAAAACTAGTTACCATAATAAAATACCTAAAATTATGAAGTACAGAAACATAAGAGATAAGGAACAAAATTATTCATATCATGTATTCTATTATGTGTTGGAGATTTTTATTGACCGTATATTAATTAAAAAACATAAATTATCAATAATGGATGAATGTGAGATAATAGTGAACACATAATATTGAATACAATTTAGTATTTACATTAATGTCACTCTTGCTCAACTATAAAAGAGAACTCACTCTTCTAACATATTCACACATCTAAATCTGTTGGTATCAACCGATATCTTCTCAAATCACAAAAAATTTATCTTCCCTAATACTCTGGGCATTGTTTTGGAAATAATACAATCAATGAATGGTTTTAGTGAAAACATAATGATGATACATGAAGAATAGTAAATGTTCTTCTAAAAACATTTTTCTTTTATTACCATATTTATCTCATTATAATAATTTTATTCCAAGATTTTATAGTATTCACATAATATTCCATATAATTATATGTTTTTATGTTACATTTATGACATTCAACCTGAAACACATCTATAAAACAAGTTATGAAATCATTGTTCATGTTTATGGTAGACTACCGTCTCGTGAACTAATGTCATTCATTTTCCAATACCACATTTCATGGATGATAATGATGATGGATTTATTTTAATTTATATAATATATATTTTAGTTATGTTTTTATTTTTCTTCATAACTTATTACATTTTAAATACCATCATTATTTCCATTTAATGGGTATACAATATCATTGTTCTTGTGTTCGATGGACTACTACCTTGAGAAGCAATATTATTCATCCATGATATACAAGGAATGTTTTAATTATAGTTTTAATAATAATATATGATTTATATGAAATAAATATTATTATGGAATTATAATATATATATATATATATCATCTTCCTATATTTCCATCAATTTGACAAGAAAATGGAAACATCAATCCATTGTACATACGACCTACTATCTCTATTAAGGGTGTATTTCATTTTCCATCACTAAATATTAGTAGTTAATATAAATACATATACACTATGTATATATGGTATATATATCATGATTATTATTCCTATTATAACATCAAAATATAATACACATTAAAACTAGAACATTATAACAAAACACATTATAGAACAGAAAGTAATTCACACCCAAAATAATGAGAATAATCAATTATTATTATTAAATGAGGGATAATACATAATAATATATCATATAAAATATCCTAAATATTAATAGGGTTATTGAATAAATTTATCAAACATTTAAATACTCTCTGTTTGTGGTTAAATCATTTCCAACCCATAGGAAGTGCAAGGTAATTATTTTATTAAATCCAATTCAATTTATTTGGTTAATCTTCTACATCATTGATTATGTCTTGGTAAGACCGCGGATATAAATATTTTTTATTATATTATTTTTTATTATATTATTTTTTATTAAAATTTTTTGATTAAAATATTATAAAAATAATGAATTAAGTTATTATTTATGAATTCTCCATTATAGTCATTTTAGGAGCTCATTTTATAGTATTATTTTTATTGGGATTATATATTCATGAATATCAATTATTGGAAACTAATTTATAATTTAATAATAAAAACATTAATTTTATTCAAAAAATTTTATTCATTATATTTTTAAGTCAATAGTAACATTTATATAAATAGTGGTAGTATAAATGTTTGAGAAAATGTTTTCATGAAAATATTACTTTATTCTCTCATTAGTTAGAAATATGTTTTCTTACATAACATTGATTAGCAAAAAAAATTACAAAATTTTTTTCCATTTCAAAATGATTGGTGAAATAATTTCCACCAATTTTTTAATTTTAATTTAATTTATATATTATTAATGTTTCGTTCAAGATAATTCATGTTTGGATATTATCAAAAACTAAAAGGAAACATTTTTTGTCATGAATAGAATGAACTAAATTTATAGCCATAAATATTGATAAAATTATTTAAAAAATAATCTATATTTATAAAAGGATATTTTAAGGTCAATTTATAATAATTATTTTTGATTATTGACGGTTATAAATGTGATTTTCAAATAAATTTATTTTCATAATGTTTTTTAAAATGAAAGGAATATTTCCCCAATAATATTTTTTATAATTTTAAGGTCTTAACTAACTAAAACAACATTATATTCATAATAATTTGGGTTCATTTTTTATTAATACCATCCTTATTATTCAAGTACATGGTTTATGATCATTTTAAAAAATTAATGTTTTTACAATAAGTTCCATGATTCATTTCTATATTCAATAAACATACATTCAAAGGTTATCAATTATTTTATAATTTAAAATTACATATACCCAAAATATAGATATTATTTTTATAGATATATTTAATATATAATCCATATTCAATTTTTACTTATAGTGTTTACATTGATAATTTTTTTGATTAACTTGAGAAATATTGATAAATATAGATGATTTATTAAATATGAATACATGATGATAAGGAACATTGCTTTTGAATTAAATTGATTTTTTGATATATGAGGAATTATTAAGACCGTTATGAAACTTGTTATAGTCTGGTTAATGATTGTCTCTCAATGGATATGTAGTCTAATGGGGAAAATTAGTTTGAAACAAATTAATAATTTTATTTACAAAGTTTCTTCACTATATTTTTAATGATTTTTCTGGTAAAGGATTTATTTATCTGGGAAACATGACAAAAAACAATAATGAATTTCCTTAGTTCAGTATTTCAATTATTATTATCTATGATATTTCAGATATACATTGTCTCTAAATGAATTCCATTATCAAATATTGATCATGTGGGAAACAAATTTAGTTATTTAATATTTATTATTCATTATTTTATGTGATTCATGATAGCTATCATTATACCTAACCCTTACAGGGTGTTTGAGATAACCCTTACTATTCATCCCATAAATTGGATTCCATGAAGTTTACAATGACTTGTATGTAGGGTTAAGATATATGGAATATTTCTTTTCACAAAAAATTCATGTTGTGATTTTTGTGTTCAATTTTAATAAAAGACTCATGTATATATCATTAACACCAATACTAATAAAATGTTATATATATTGAGATGTTATAACATTAATCTTATTCTAATGTAATGGTAAGAGTCATAAGCCCTGATATTACTTATAACACCCCATACTTTACATACATTGTTATTACTTTACAATTAAAGCACAATTATTACAACATATAACAAAACCAGGAAAGGACCGTATAGGTATAGTGTCTTTAGACACTGGGAAACATAAACAACTAGTTCATAAATCATCTACATTGTCTCCCATTTATTTCATCATATCTATAGTCCCTTTTTGGCATATCCTACTTAATATCCTAATTATTGACCTAGGGAAAGAAAACATAAAAAAGGGTGAGCTCAAATGCTCAGTATGGGTAAAAAAAAGAAATATCAATCACATAATATTCATAAGAACATAACATTTTGGAAATCTTAACCTGCAAAAGAGATCATAATTTCATAACACAGGATAAATCATGGTAGTGAAATGTAATCACAATAATCATAACTTAAGACATGAATCTTTGTGGCATACACATATAATCATAGATAATCATTTCATATTAGTCAAGACTCATTGCCAAGATTTTATTAGTGGATAAAGTTCATTTCTGAACCGAGTTCATTCCTCTTTTTAGTCCAGTTTCACTGGACCAGTTTAACCTGCCATTCTAGCCATGTCTATCTCATGAGATATAAAATCTTTTCCCAATGCATTGGAGGTAGATATAGGTCCCACCCATCTCATAATGATACCATTCTTATGTGTGCCATAAAATCATAAATCATACATCATAGCTTAACCCATTTAATAAAAATGGGATTCATAAACATCGTGATATCATAAAAAAATTCATATAAGATAAAGGAATTCATAAAAATAATTCCATCACAACATAATAAAATAAATGTAATAATAGGGATAAAAACAGAACCCTATATTATCTTAGATGGAAAATAATTTTGATAAAACACTTGAACTCCATTCTTGAGGAAAATATCCTTTCTACGTCAAAAACATTTTTCCTTTCTTAACATTTCATTCAATTTTAAACTAAAATAATTTGATAAAATTGAAAACTTGTATAGGATGCTTCTTGGAAATAATTTTTTAAAAATCCATTCTTGCCGTATAAGTTAAAAAAACATTTGTCTTGTACTTTGGTCTGAAAAGTCAAAAAGTACCTCATTCGAAAAACTAAAAAAGATTCATTTCATATCTGTTACTAAAAACTAACCAAAGGGTCAAATTGGATTTAAAAAATAGTAGAAGGATATAAATATTACATATTGAGGAAACATGGATGTGGATGATAAATATTCCCCAGTAAATTCGGAAGTATAAACAATCTCAGATAAAAATCTGATTGCAAGATTTTGCCGTAACTTAGGTATGATTTGCTTCATAAGTGTCTGAACCTCCTGTATAATGATTTAAATAATGTAATTGACATATTTCATAATCATAATCATTGTTATCATTTCGTATATGGTCATATTCTTAGCTTCTTATTAGTAATATTTCATTGCTACTTGTTATTTGGGTGTTTATAACTTTTTGTTCTTATGCGTGTTTTGTAGAATAAATTCTTATTATTCTTTTTAGGTTATATATAACTCATTTCCAGAATGGTATTAGTGAAATATATATCATATTCATTCATTAAATTCATTTATGAAATCATTATTCAATGAATATCATGTAGAATGAGTCGCACCACATCGTGGAGACGGTATTCCGTACGTACGCACGAGTGATGATATCGTTCCCATGACAGTGGAATTGTATTGGAGTGTATGTATACTATTTCAGAATCAATAAAACTTTACAATAATCATATATAGTCATTATTTAGACCATTATATTCATCCATGTAAGGTGGTGGTGTAAAATAGATTACACCACGTCGTGGAGATGGTATTCTGTACGCACGCACGCACGGTGATTTCATTTTCTGTAGGATGGATAGATGGTGAAATAGAGTTTTTTCATACTTATAATAACATATAAGTATATGAGTGATACCTATGTTATTAATTCATAATTAAAAAACTAAAGAATAAGAAGTAGAAGAAGAAATAAATTTGAAAAAATCTGTAACGGATATTACCTCTTCTATCGACATGCCTTTTAAAACCTACTCTAACGGCACTATGATTGGTCTTTGAAGAATACCAGAACCTCTAGGATGTTTATAGGGAAGAGTAGAGGAGAAATTAGCAGGGTTTGGCCGATCCTGAAGGCTCAAAGTTGTGTGAGGAAGATAGGGAGTAGGTGCCCTTTTATAAGAAAGGAGAGGGGTACCTTTGGAAAAACAAAAATTATTATTTTATTATAAAGTCATTTTCGGTTTTAAATAACACCAAATTGATTTATTTAGAAGATAAAGTGGGGATGGGTCGAAATACTATCATCCAAAAGAATTTAGACAAGTTTTGTTTTCTATTTTACCCTTAGTAATTAGATTTAACTTTATGTTAAATAATTTACTCTTACCTTGTCTTCATGTTTTCTTAAACTGTAAGGTTAACAAACTTACTATAACAAGCCAAACGAGCCCCAAGTTGTTTATTATTAATATATATAACCTTATCTAAGTAATTTGGACGAAATTTAGATTTTTAGGAATAAAATATCAATTAATAATAAATTATTTTTTAAAAAAACTATTTTATGTCAATTTTGGCACTATTTGGTAATTTATTTTTGTAGAACTCATAACAGAATGATTTGTTCGAACCATGTTAATTAAATCAATAATAACATGTCATAATATCCTATAAAATTATTTTAATTCTTAAAAATTCTCAAATTACATTTATTTGGGTATTTATAACATCAATTATGTCAATATTTCATTAATAATATAATTACTGCATCATCATTGTGTCATAACTAAATTAAATTATTTAAAGTCTAAAAATTACAAATAAAATACCATTATGTAGGAAATATTTTTATCTTTCTAATTAATATTTGTAGTCGAATTTATCTTATTTATAACCCTATATAAAAAATGATTTACTTATTAAACTTTGATTTTAACTATTTTAACCCTTCTTTAAATAAATTAATATTAAATGTCCCAATCTAATCCAAGTGGGCCTAAATGGACATATCTTATTCCTAAGGTTGTTTTTGGTCTAATTACACTTATCCAATAGAATTATGACATGTGTTAGGGTAATAATAATTTCATTTTTACCCTTAATTACCCTATTTAATTTTAATCGTGTTAAATAAAAGTAAAAAGTTACTATTCACCAAACATTATTTTCATCTCATTGAACCACATTTTACATACTGAAATCAACCGTGTCTCTTGAATTTTTGAAATTCCACTCATAGAAGCTATAGAATTAGGAATTATGTGAATTTGGAAATTCTCCTAAGAGGTGGGAAAAAATTGTGACAAGTTCAATAAAATTTTTATATATCTAAATTTATTATAAAATGAATCCAATGAATTACATTAAACATATATAGGTATTATGTATCAATTTTGACCTAAAATAAATTTATATAAAATAATTAATTATTTAAATAAAATGTCGGTTTTTAAATAGTAACCCAGTGTTTTCACTATTCATCAAAAATTGAAAGTTGTCAGAAAAATACCAAAATTTCACCCTAGGCTAATTCCGATATTGCGAATCCAAAAATGAAGTCAATTTTCAAAATTAATATTTAAAAACTTTCAAAAAGTGGGTATTACTATTCATAACGGCTAGTTTTAATAATATTTTAATAGCATATCATTGTTTAGTGAAACTCGCTATTGCGTATGATGCAATCTATCGAGGAAGGTCGCGATTGCATGTAAAGCAAGCCAAGATAGTGTTGTGTATAGTGAAAGATCCCATTGATGATTTATATAACATAAAAACAAAAGATTTCTCAAAAAAGTATCGGGTGTTAAATTACTAGTGCTGGGTTTGAAAATGGTTGTATTATAGTTTGTCTTGCTAGAATACATAGGAATTAGATTTGAGAAAACATATATTAGGTATCATAACACTATTGTCAACATTGTAGGTTTTTTTTAATGGTTGGGACCGAAGCCTCATTTTTATTATTAATGCAATGAAAATACCTCTTTAACTGGGTTAAGGGAGACCCATTACAAAGCCCGTAGGCTTAGTGGGCATTTAGCCCATTACATAGCCCATAGGACCAAATTTTAGGCCTAAGACCCATTCTTTGAATAGTAACTGCTACAATACCTCACAGTATCTGCTGCCGCTACAGTTCCCCTGCCGCTGCTACAGTGCAGCCATTGCAACAGTATCTCAGTTGCTACAATAGTGCTACAGTGTTGCTCCAGTAACCTACTCCCCATGGGTTTTGTACCCCTATTTTTCATGTAGATTTATGGGGTGCTTACCACTATGACAAAGCCCAACTACATTTTAGTTATTTATGTAAGAATATCCTAATTTTTTGGAATAAAGTGATTAGGTTTTTTCTTTGGGAAATAAATCCCAATTTGGATAGTAAAAGTGTATGTGGTTCTCCTCTATATGTGCCAATGGTTAATCATCCAAAAAAGATCACATTGGGATTTTTATTAAGTGTATCCTAGTACATGACATTTGAACTTACTATATACCTTGTTTAACACTCCAAGGGGATATTATTAAGATAATACACATTTTATAAACCAACCATTTTAATATATCTAAATAGAAATAGAAAACCAATTACCTTGTTTAATCCCTAATCAAAAGAAGAAATTGTATAGAAACAAAAAAGATAAATTATTTCTATATTTTTATTTACGAATTATATTTTATAAATATTTTAAAAATGGTATATGGTTATACGAAGTATGAAACAAATAATATTTTCCCAATTTTGGAAACATGTATGTCTTCCTTGACTTAATAGTTATAAATACTATCATAGGTTTATGTGTATGAGACTGATCATAATTTTAATGATAGGAACACATCTTTTTTGTTTAATGGGATAATAGTCTACCATGATTACTTAAATTTTTGAGAAATTTATGGAATGTGTATGATTTAGTGGATATTTTATATGAGTAATAATCTCGATAAACATTATAGACAAAAGATTAATGGTATTTATAAAAATTGGGGTTAATATATTAATTTAGGAAAATGAAATTATATTCAAATGAGATTTTTTAATTTTAAAAAAAATGGTTTTCTTTAAAAAATTGGTAAAAGGATTATTTAATAATTAATTTTTTTATGTATTTTCATCATATTTTTTTAAAACAATTGTATGAATAATATTAACATAGTTTTGAAAAATGATTTTTTGTTGTGTTTGGGAAAACCCATCGAATATGGGACGGTACTAAAGCATAAAACCACTTTCAAATGGTGATAAGAGTTTTTCACCTACCACTATCTTTTTTGATTTCTAGTTTATATTTCATTTTTAGATAAAAAATATGATTACCAAATATTAATGATGAAATAGTACTCTTACTTTTGAGATATAGATAATAGTCTATTGACAATATTTTATGTAGAAAATAGTTAGAGACTAATAGAAGGACTTTTCAAAAATTTATAGATCATCAAATCCATTAAAATTTTATTTGAGTGCTTTAAGAATAAAAAAATCAATTTTGGATATATGTTTCTGGGAATAAGTAACAAATTGGAAATTTATTGAAGCATTTACAAAGAATTAAATTGATCATATAAATTTGAAATATATCAATAAATTATATCTCGTTATATTCATGGACAATAACAGAAATTATCAGATTTATAAAATATTATTAAAAGAATAATTTTATACTGTTATGTTCATATCCAATAAAACATATATTCTTTTTAAATCATAAAAAATTTATGGTTTTTCATCCCCTTACATTTTAATTGATTGTTCACTTTATTGTGATCAATGAACTCAATCAATATATTTAATTATATACGATTTCCCTCCAACCCCCATTCATCAATTGGTACCAATTTTCTCATAAATACATGCCAATATATGTGAAATTCCATATGATCATTTTATTGAACATGTAAGTTTATTATGGGGATATTATATAAAATCATTAACAATGGTCATTTTTCAATACAAGAATATACAAATATCAATCATTAGACTACCAATATATTCTTTAAATTGAAATAACAATTTTATTTATGTTGGGGTAAATGTATCCTCCTAGTATGATAAAATAGAGAAATAATAGTTGATAGCACATGTGATGTGTAACACCATGTGTAGAAGGGAATATAACAACCAAAGATTAGATGATATATTTTTATATGCAAAAATTATATTTATTAAATAGTTTATATTACCCCAATAAAGATATAATATTAATTTAATTTAATTTTTTAGATTTATCTATATGTAACACTTGTTTTATAGTATTCTATATCCAACAAAAAGTATGTTCAATAGCTTTCGTTACATTAATTATTGAGTTTTATCAGAAAATATATATTATTAATATATTTATTTAATATAATTGCTTTTACCAAGATACTAGAATAGAGTGTATGAATAGTATTTACTATCATAAATAAAATATATTAAACATTTTTATTAATTATGAATTGATTATAAATAGAATAAGAATTTTTTTCGATGAAAAGAAGATGTTTTAGGAAAACCATATTTTCTCTAGTATAATGTTTAATAATTCTTAAAGAACATAATTCAAAATTAACAGTTAAAAAATTAAGGATTTTTTTTTAAAAAAAAATTAAATAACAACATAGAAAATATATTATTGTATATTATTTGGATTTTCCAAAATAGATTCATTTTTTGATGAATAGTTAAAAAACTGGATTTTAATTGAACACGTCATTTTTTGTCTAAAAAATTTATAAAAGGAAATTATATTTTTAATGGGTATTAATTTACAAATAGATAAATTATATATCTATTAATAAAATTTATATCAATGGATTCATTTCTATAATGAATTTAGATATAAAACATTGTGATCTTTTGATCATCTCCAGTTAAAAAATGTTTATTCCTATCGCATTTGTTGGAGTAATTATAAATAATGATTTTCTAATTTTGTGAAATGATTTTGGAAATATATATTAAATAATTTAAATGATAATAAATAATAAAATATAATATTTTCAACATTCATTTTTACCTAAATTAATATTTAAAACTATAAAAATTATTTACCATTGTTATGGTGAAAATAGTTTTACCCTTGGGTAAAATAAAGAAGGTTGGGGTTAAAATGAACAACCAATTTATAAAACATACATTTTCTAGATAGTTTTTAATTATTATGAATTTAGTATAAAATTTTATTTTTTTCATACAATTTTCCACAAATGTTAACCATTTAATAATTTATATGATGAAAAATAAAAAAATGATTCTTTTATTACTTTAAATTTTTATAAATCTTTGGAATAGAGGAAAATTTACTTAGGTTCGATTACGTTTATAATTCACAAATTTAATAAAATTTTCTCTATAATGATAATTAATTTTAATTTATTTTATTTTAATTAATTACTATAAAACCATATGAAACACTGAAACAATAATTATTTAATTAATAATTAACTGAAATAAATAACACTAAAAATAATAATTGTGATGTAAATTGAATGTATTATTAACAATAATTATTTATTTATAGGAATATATAATTTTAAATAGTTTTATCTAAATATATTCTAATTATATCACTATGTTCATATTTGTATATTTGAATTAAATAAATAATCCGAAATTTGGTATTAATGATATTCTATAATCAATGATATTTTATTAAATGATCTAAAATTATATAAAACATATCATCTTTTTAGTAATTTTTAGATTTAAATAAAGATAAAATATAGTCCATTCAATCACCAATTGTTCAATTTTAATGACTAAATGGACCATTATATAGTAAATACCATATTAGCAATGTTATTATTAAAATAGTGTTTTTTATATTACATGTGCTTGTGATAAAATATATTTCCATAAAAAATAGAATTAATATTTCATAAAATATATATCATATTTATAATTTGAGTGTATAAACTATATAATAACAAATCATTTGAATTATTCTTAAAGAAAAACATTACTTATAATAAAATTTGATACAATAATGAAATAACAAAAAGGTAAAATAGGGAATCATTGGAGTTAAGGGATGAAATGATTAAAACATGTGTTATATTATGTGGTGGAGAGTTTTTTCAACCATATAAACCATTAAACCCATTTATTTTAAATTATGGGTCCATAATATGTAATATCATCCTCCCAGAAGTGAACAATTTTTATTATTTAGAAAAATGCCACTACTCAAAAATCAAAGGGAACTCACTCCCCTAACAATAACACACCTATAAATACATTTGGATCAACCATGATCTACACAAATAAGTATCTATCCTTACTAAATTCATCCTAGAATCCTTATTTTGGGATTTAATCCAACCAATCAATGTTTTTTGTGCAATCTTAAGGAGGATACATGATGAACATGTATTGTTATTATCAAATTGTTTTTTGTTTTTTATCCTTCTCCAACCCCATAAATTGTTATTATTATGTTATTATATAATAACATTTGTATCTAAAATATAATTTTATTGATTTCTTTTATGTTTATTATAAAAATACCCACAAAATTCTTTCGAATGGGTTATGAAGTCATCATTTTTCAATACGGTGGACTACTTCCAAACAAGCCGATGTTATTAATTATTTTGTTAAATCCATTCATGTTTTGGAATAATTATTGATTTAATTTTAATATATAATATATGTATTATGTATTATTTTATTATGTGCATCAAATTTATATATTATGCATACCTTCACTCATTCCATTCTGTGGGAAAAATATTTTGTTGGTCATGTATGGATGACTACATCCTTAAAAAGAGATATGATTCATTCAAACAATACATGAAATTTATTATGGATTTATTAAAAATTAATAAAATATATATAATAAAAATTATACTGTATGGAATATATATATATATATATATCATCATCCTTTATTTTATTCAATGCGATAAGAAAATGGAAACTTTATTCATGTGTACATAAGACCTTCCATCTCCATGAATGGTGTATTTATTTTCCATCAATAAATTTTATCGATTATAATAATTACATATATACTGACTATATATGATATTTATATCCTGCTTTTTTTCGACAATGTATAAATATATAATATACGCGTGAACCCGATCATCATTGCAAAATAAACATGAAGAAAAAATCCAATTAAAGAAGGAAACATTGAAATTATTGAATGATTAATAATTAATGGATGATAATACATTATAAATGGACTATATATGACAAAATAATTTGTAATATGGTAACTTAATAAGTCAATAACATGTTTAGAACCACTATAATTGATGTTAATGCACGTTCAACCAAAATGAATTGTCAGGTAAGTGATTTCTAAACTAAATTCCGACTCATTAGGTAAAACACCTACATTAATAATTATTTAATGATATAATTATAAATCTAATGAATTATTATTATCATATGTTGTAATTCATATTTCAGTAATTTTATTTATATTTGAATTTGGAAAAAATACCTCAAGAAAATATTGATGCATTTTTTGGTTGATGTGTTTGTTGACAAAGAAGGTTTTCATAGTGAGTTGTGGATTTATAGATGTATTTTTAAAAAAAATATTCTGACAAATATGCATGATAATAGAATGGATGCTCTAGAAGTGGTTTAAAAATATTGTATATAAGGTGGAACTATTTGATAGTTTCTTCTAATTTTTGGTTCCCAAAACATATAATATGTATAAAAGTGTTTTTGGAAAAGAATGTTTTGTGAAATTGTGAAAGAGTTTGTTAATGTTTTGCATAAGTAAATTTTCATTGTCAATACATAAAAATATGGAAAAGTTAATAAGTACATGAAAGATATGGATTATTTTGGAATGTTTGTCTTACATGGAATAGACTTGCATGAATGAGACTTTCATACTTGGGGAAATGTTTTTCATGTTGTGTATAGGGTTAGAAATTCCGTTAAATTGGAAGTTATCCCCTTATTTGAGTATGCACAAAACATAGTGTAAATTATAGCTATGGATCACAAAAGTAATGAGTGGTTCACAAATAGGTATTTTCCACGCAAATATGGAGTTCTGTTCAAGAAGGATGTTGAGCGCAAGTAGTGTGTTTCACATAAAAACAGAGTTGCACCTATGTTGTAAGTGGTTAACATGTTTGATTTCTGTGAAAAATGAAAAAATGTTTCTCATAATGAATTATATATCACACTAGTCACCCTAAGGTTGTGTCGAATGTATTAAGATACCTAATAAACCTGTGTTATTGAGAAATTAATTAAGTGGTTGAAAGTACAACTCGATGATAAAGTAAATGATGAGTAAAATATATTTATTAAAGACATAAAAGGGGGATATTAGGAAGATCCAGTAAGGAAATTTAATTTTATATAGCATTGATCCATTATATTGTGATTTTTTATAAACCAAGAGGGACATTGAGTCTTCTCCAAACATTTTATACATATGTGTGCTTTTAGTGAATTTGGTATATCATCTCATTATCATGGTATTATCCTTGGGCATTTCTTAATGAGGGTGAACTTTGTAAAATTGAGGTGTCTTGTGCATGCATTAATTTCTATACATACTGTTTTGTGGGAAAGATATAGAAGATAGTTTTTTTAAAAAAGAAACCATATCCAAAAAGATAGTTCTTTTAATATTTCATACCCAGATTCCCCTAGTTTATTTAACATAGTTCGACTAAAAGTTCATACTCAAAATCCATGCATTTATGAATTCTTATATCAATTATTTGATCATTTAGAATGTTTATTTCACAATCACATTCGAATAGAGAAAATTTATTCATGAATATGAGTCAATGGAAATTAAGTTATCAATTCATAATTAATAATTTAATTTTACACTCTTATGTTTATTTATGTTTTTTATGTAAGATCAATATTTTCCACCTCTTTGAAACAAAAAAATGCTTTATAAAATGTTTTCAATAAAACAAGAAATCATTTATGTATTTGATAAGAAATATGTTTTCATCAAAATCGTATTTTTTTAGAAAAATTGAAAACTATTTTATCCTTTTAATGAATTTTTTTAAAGTAATTTTAGCTAATTTTTACACATTCCAAAAAGCATTCAATGAAACATTAATGTATTTTTCAAAATAATGAGCATATTGATTTTACAAAAAAAAATTATGGGGACATTTTTTTACATTTATGAAACGAACTAAATTTGCAGCCATCATGGTCACTAAAAATGATTTCATGATTAATTTATATGTTACAATTTTTATATTAAAATGAATTTACTTTCAAAATAACATCTCAAATTTTGTTTTTTAATGTTTTTTTCTATAAAAATTAATTTCAAAATTGTTTTCAAAATGAAAATTAAATTTTCCTAAATAATGGTTTCGATGATATATTTCAGCATTTATAACTATTATAACTTTAATGTGTACATATTGAATTGATACCATCCTTAATAATCTTCTAGATGGATTATAAATATATTTACTAAGGTAGGAATTGACATTCACTTCATCGATTCATTTTTTAGACCTTTTTTTCCCTTGAAATGTTTCCTTTATAATGATCATTAGAAATTAAATTTACCTGAAATATCGATATTATTTATCATCTATATATTTATTTCTTAATCTATATACCATTTTTATATATATTGTCTACCTTTTTAGTAATTTTATTTATTTATGAAATATTGATTAAAATATATCCTTCACTATGTTCTGATAATTGATGATAATGCACATTTTTTATGAATTAAATTTATTATTAAGTATATGAGGAATGATTATGATAGTTATGATTTAGTGACTGACCCCATAAAGCATGGAGCCATTGTCTCCTATCAATTACCACGACCTTATTACAAGGAATCAAATCCCAGAGGATTGAGACTTTAAATGCCTTAGTTAACCAAATAAATACAGAAGTCAGGTATTATTAATTTATATACTAATTGAAATAAAATTTTCTTTATTCTATCTAAATAAGTAAATAACATTGACGATAAATCTAATCCATCTTGTAAATCCATAAATATATTTTATAGTACACTCTTTCGGTTCCTAGGGAATAATCCATAATAATGGTGACCCCAAACTCTCAGTAACGATATGTAAAGAGGAATACACAATTAATCAATGACCGTAGTCAATATGTAACGGTATATAGCTGAACACACATTCCATGTTATTAATAAACATCATAAAAGCACATAATCAATATTGAATTTTAATGATAGAAAACATATGACATTCAAAAAAATAAATATGAAAAAATAAATATGGAGAGGTAAGAAATAGAGAAACATTTCATTTTAATTACTAAAAATGAAATGTATTTATATATGTGTTGACAAAAAATATCATTAATGAATAACGATAGAAACTAAATAAGATAAATACATGATTATAATGCCCCATGATTCTTTTTTACATGGTGCCTTTTCCATCAAGATTGTTCGAAATATGGTTTACAACAGATCAGGTAAAATCCCATCTAAGGTAGCTAGCCAAATGAGTCATCAGAATATACTATTATTGCATCAAGGGGTTATCTATTACTGGGAAACACCCATTTCATACCATTCCCAATAATTCCGCATATATCAAATAATTGATTTAAAAATGCACCTTATTAAATATCTATATAGAGAACGTGGTACAGATTTATCATTATTTATCCAAATACTCAAATAACATTGAAGGTGAAAACTGTATAAAAATGATATTTGGTTTAGGTAATGAACATATACATGATGAATGTTATGGATATATAAGAAAAATTCAATTTCAAATGATTATATGAAATATAAGATTTCGTGGGGACTACAAGAAATCAAGGATGAGAATGTGAATATTATCCTTCGAAAAATCAATAAAAAATTTCTAGATGAGGGATAAGGATAGTATAAACACAAATTATCCAAATTGGAGTAAAATAATAGTCTTTTTTTCATTGAATAAAGTAAATAATATCCTGAAAAATATTCTAGAGGAAAATAACCTTTTTTCTGAAAAACAATTTGAAAATATTTTTTTTTCAAAATTCAATTTAAAAAATTTCAGGAAAAATAAACCATTAAAACAATATAAGTATGCTTCATAGAAATAATGAGGGATAAATAAGTACATATGACATGGGGTGATAACAATATTCTTTTTTCAAGGTATAAAGGGTTAGAAAAATTCCTTTTTCAGAAATCCATAAGAGGAATACGTCGAATATTTGGGTAAAATAAGATAAAGGGTAAAAAATTTCAATATAAAATAATTTTAAAGAAATTTTTGAAATAATTTTAATAAAACATGGTTTAAAAAATCAGGTTCTCTTACTATAGAGGGAAATTATGTGAGGTTTTATAAAAAAATTATTTAGAACATTTTGAATACCAAAAAGTTGAAAATGGTAAAGATACGTGAATTTATTAATTAATATCTTATTGAGAAAAAAATTATTTATTTAAAAATAATATTTTAATTTACACAAATTTAAATTCCATTAAAATATTATTAGTATTATTTTTTAGGATAATAATCCTTACAAATTCAAATGTGTGTCATACCAATTTCAATCATTTTCAATCATAATATTTTTGAAGAAATAAAGACAAATAAAATTTATAATATCATTAGTGAAATAATATTCATGATATATCATGTAAAATTGCATTATATACACCATATAAATGAAAATAATTTCATATCAACAAATAAGTATCATTAAAATGTTAATTGAGATTCAATTCCCGACGTTGTATTTTATTTCGGGTGAGAAACATTTAATTTCATGTATCATTACAATATGTTAATTAATTACTTTATATGGATCTTTTTTAAGTTTATCATTAATTCTATTAGACTTATTACTATTTTGTATTCAAGTACTTAATCTATTATGTTTACATTGGTTGTTTTGACTTAATTTGGATTTTATGTAAAAATTAACTTTGTATGAACAATTTGGCCAAAGGGGTCATTATATAACATATCCAAAATAGATGTAACCATATATTTATTAAATTTATATATATTTAAAAATTTTAAAAATAATAATTAATTATTTTTTTGAAAAATTAAACAACATGACTATCTTATAAATGACAGGCCTTACATACGCATGAGTAACGTTCACATTTTTCAATGATCATTCTAAAAAAGATTAATTAATAATACATAATTTCAAAATTGTTAATACATATTAAATAAAATATTATTTAATCATTAACACTTATATATATATAATTATTATGATATAAAAGTAATCACATCATGTTGATGAGGTGATAGTCTACACATCCCCAAATGATGTTATAAATTTTTAAGTGCGTGTGAAAAAAATAATAATGAAAATATATATATATATATATATATATTTATAGAAAAGAAATTATATATTTAATATAATATATTTGTTTTTATGTAACATAATTTTATTGGAAGCCATCATTTAAATGTTCCATGTATGGTGTAAAAAAATCACATCTCTTCGAGGGGCGGTAGTCCACACTTCTTGAAATGGTGTTATCATATTTATGAAAAATGGAATGTATTATAGGTATGTGTTATAAAAAGACTACAGAAGTGTAAGAAATAGTAAATATCTTATATATCCTATATATATAGTGTTCACATTATAATAGCCATCGTGAGAGGTGGTAAAGAAAAAATGAACAATCCTCATTTGTTGAGGCGGTAGTTCGCCCTAAAAAGATATAGTATATTTGTTACCCATTAGATAGAGGTGTTTTTATGTAAAGGATGAAATCATAAATTAACAATATAATAATATATTAAGGATACTTTTTTTGTTATTTATGTGTGGAATAAAATGTATATTGGGTGTGTGTAAAGACTTGTAAATTTCAAGGAAACATTTTTCTTATTTCATTTGGGATTTTACGAGTACGCAATTAGTGACGGCACCTGATTCCAAGTCCCGGTGTGCCTGGAATAATTTTCCAAAGTTTATCTCGGGTACGTTCAATGAATGGACGAGTGGGTTTTTCTAACTTTTGATCTGGTGCTCGGAATTAAAATCTGAGGGAACTGATGGAACCACAGTGCGGGTAATTGCTTAAGAGGACCTTTCTGGGAGGTGAGTTTGCTCGGGAGGAGTTGATAAAAGTTGAGGAAAAATGTTAAGTAAATATAATTGTGGTAAAATTTTATTTTCTTTATCTAAGTGGTTATATTCTAAGTGTGGGAGTTGGGGTGGGACCCACTAGTTCCTAACTACTCTTGTTATGATATTTTTGCGGTGGGGCCCACACGAGCCCCACCCCATCAAATTCCCCATAACCCCTTAAACTCCCCATTAAACCTCCTTTGTAATTATGTTTGTAACTTCTCCTCTTCCCAATTCCCCTCATTAAACCATGCCAACACTTATTCAATTAATTGAATTATGTATTTGAATTTTTTAATTTGAACCCATGGCATGTTATAATATAATAAGAAGAGATTATTTTATATTTGGGTGGTTAGTGTTGTTGTGTTGAGAAAAGGGAGGAGAGAGATCTAGCTTTGGAAGAACATCATCTTCCCGGAAGAACGTATCCACTTCAACGAAGAACATGGACTCGGCAGTTCCAATTTTCTCCATTCTCTTCTTCATATGCAACAAGGAAGGAGATGCCGACGACAACAAAAACGATGCCAATGTTTGTGATTCTTGACAACCACAAACCTTATTCTAGGTAGGGGTTAATTCATCATTCAAGTATTATTTAATGATCTTCGTTGTTAAATTATTAGCCACTTGTTATTGATATAACAGGAGGATATCGGACCGCACAAACAATGCTGATCCTCCTCCCCTTTTATAGTTCATCTTCATAGTGGCATGAATCGAAGGCGACGCGGTGCCATTTCACCGTGTAGGGATGATGAAGACCACAGCCGGAGCGGGCCACGGTGTAGGTGTGTGGCACCGTCATGCCGCACCAGTGAGACCGAAAGTGGCCGCGGCCAGGAGCGGGCCGCAGTGAAGTGGCGTGACGCCGTCGGGCCGCGCCGGAGCACCAAGGGGCCACGGTCGGGGAGGCCTCTGGGGAGGGGCGTAGCGCCGGCTCACTGTGCTTGCCAAGGAAGAGTCGTGGCATTAGGCCGCGGTGGTTCAGCCAGAGGCGGCTGGGCCCGGCCGGCCGCCGACACACTAGGAGGCGGGACCCTGTGGGTCCTGCGGTAGCCACACGGGCTGGCCATTATGGCCGGCTGTTTCTGGAAAGACTGGGGGTTGTAACACCTGGACAGCAACCTAAGGAGGACCCCACGTGTCTGCCGTTTTGAGACAAGGGGGCAGCTCCCCCTTCGCGCCCTGCTCGGCCACGAGCCGAGCGCCCAGCCACGGGTCGGACCACCCGTGTTGCGTCGGGCTGCAGGCACCGGACCGGGCCACGCCGGTTGGGCCGGGCCGCGCCGGATGGTCTGGGTCACACCATCTAGGTCGGGCCATGCCCACCTAGGCCATACCCGGACCCGGGTCAGCTCGACTTGGTTCGGGCCGACCCAGGGGGTTTGGGCCGGGTCGGACCGGGCCCAGACCCCCTATTTTTAGACCATTTTCTCTTAAATGGCCATAACATGAGTTTTGAACCTCCAATAGACGCACCATCAGATGCGTAGGATTCCTTAAATCGAGGCGGTCTTTTTGATATATTACACTCAAGGTTTTGGTGAACTTTTCATACGGCTAGGTTGGTCCAAACACGAAACCAACAGGGGCCTCAGAGCAGAAACACTTATAACGTGAGTTCCAAATGTTCAATTGACAGGCCATCGACAATGTTGGATTCCACTTTATGAGACAAAACTTTTGGCATACTTCACCTGTATTTTGGAAGCATTTGGAGTAAGGTCGGGTTGGATTGTATGCAAAATCCAATCGGGCCCCTTGAACGGAAAAGCCGATAAATTTTATAACGGATGTCCGTTTGATGAGACATCAGTGGCATTGGTAATCATGTTGAGAAACGGTCTGTATAAGTATACCCTATGAGAGGTCGGGGTACAGTGGAGATACATCCGAGTTGATTCGTACACGAAACCAACGGGGCCCCCGGGACGAAAAGGCTAATAAAACATAGATTGGGCGTCCGATTGACAAGTTGTATATTGTGTTGAGATTCCCATGACGTGGAAGACGTTTGGGATACTTCTTCATGGGACTTTGTGACACTTGGAGTATCGACCAGTAGCTTATGGAGCAGACCCTCCCAGTGATGAGCGAGAAGAGTACAGAGACCTTGTAGATGGCCGAGACTTGACGACAGCTGATCGATCGACTCAGAGTGATTAAGATAGACTAGTGGCGAGCATTTGGTTGTAGCGGTAGACCCACGGCAGGGGAGTGCTTGGTTGTAACGGTAGACCTGCGGTACTCGACAGAAGTAGTACATCTGTAGGATATGAGGAGCTGCGCTTGGTTGTAGTGACAGAACCATGGTGGGAAGCGCTTGGTTGTAGCAGTAGGCTCATAGTACTCGACAGGTAGACTACTTCAGTAGTCTAAGGATAGTGGCAAGCACATGTTCATAGAGGCAGGACCACTGTACTCGAAAGAGGAGGAGTTCTGCAGCAGCTGTGGTTTCGACATCATGAATAAAATTTTTGTTTGAGCTGATTCTTTGTCCTTTGTTTTTACCTCATGAATGAGATGGGTTACTTGATAAGTTAGGTATATGTATGGGAATATACCTGAGTAGTCGTTATCTGTTGATTTCATAACCTTTTAGATTTTTCATGATTGAGATGCGTTACTTGAGAACTTATGTATTGGTAAGATCTTATACCAAAGTAAGTGTTTTTTGATGAGATCTGTTTTTTGTGGTTATCCTTGTTGGATTTAGTGAGACCATGTGGTTATCAGGATCCTTTCTGAGTATCGTTATACTCACCCTTGCACGGTCTATGACCGGACCTCATTGTTCCGGTTGCAGACGACAGACAACACTGGTCGTGGTTGAGGCTTGTAGAGATGGACGGTACCCAGATGTGGAATTCACGACAAGACGGTACCTGGATGTGGAATTCACGACGAGTTGGTACTCGGTGGTGAAAAATGGATGTGGAGAGAGCAGGATGCCATCTCTACCTACCCTTTAGGTAGGAACTCTGAGTGGACAATCTTGGAGCAGCTCGACACCATCCAACTATTGTCTTTTCTGTTGTACTTTTTAGTTGTAGTTGTACTTTTTGGTTGAGTTTGTATTCTTAACCATTTAATTTTCTGTACATTCTTTTGTAATTAGTGCTTTACATCCTCTTGAACTCTGGATGGATGTGTTTGTTTTTTTATAAAGGCAATACCTTCCTGTTTATTGGGATTTACGCCTTTGGTACTAGTCGCCAGCCCCTGGCCTATGGAAGGTGGGCTTGGGGTAGTCACGACATGGGCCCCGAGGACATGTCGTGAAAATTCGTATTAGAGGATTCAGTTCTATCGCAGATCTGAGGACTCTGATAATTTCTTCTATGTAAAGAAATAGTGTTAAGGTTATTGAGTGTGGTTATTAGTCTAGAGAGCCCAGTGTTGGTGCAGTGGCCGACGTACCCATGCACCAGAACCCTGACTTCCGATTTCAATCTTAGTGCATGAAAACCATGAATGCATGTCTGTTTCCATAAGTTCTAAATTCAGCTCAAATGAGGTCAGATCTCAAGGAATATTCTTTGACCGTGTCGCATCAGTTTCTTTCAAGATGCCCCCCCATGGATAACCAGCTAGAGCCCCGAGAGTTGCATGTACTAACAGCCCGCCGAGCGACGAGGCCTTGGTACAGGGCCCTATTCCAGTTGATGCACCAACGGAGGCACCAATAGTACTACCACTCGGTGGGCCACCGATTCGACCAGCCCCAGAAAAAGAGAGTGCACGTCGCTTGAGCGCACTACACAAGTTGCAGCTCTAGAGGCCACCCAGGTTCAGGGGAGAGACGGACCCATAGGTGACTGAGGATTGGCTAGAGGATGTGGTGAGAGTCTTCAGGAATGTAGGGAAGCTAGTAGAATTCATGGTGATCCTTGTTTCCAGCCTCCTTCAGGCAGTATCAAGCAGATGGTGGAGCCTGATGCTCCATATGCATGATGAGGTGACACTTCTGTGGGCAGACTTCGAGAGCCTGTTCTGGGAAGAGTTTGTACCAGCCACCCTTCGAGCGGTGCGTATACATGAGCTACTTCATCTTCAGTAGGGTAGCATGAAGGTGGTGTAGTATTCAACGAGGTTTATAGATCTCCTGTGCTAATCCACTGATATGGTACGAGACCTATTCTTCAGGGCCTGAACCTTCGAACAGGGGCTCAGGCAAGAGATTAGAGTTTCAGTTGTTTCTCACAGCATCCTGACACAAATAGGGGTGTTGGAGCGATCTGACTTAGTGGAGAGTTTCCATGCTGATCAGTATCCAGCAGCAGGACCCACCACTAGCCGGTATGCTGTAGAGTCTTCTGCAGCAGGCAATAGAAAGATGACGTAGAGGTCCAAGTGGACCAGACCAATAGGTGTTCAACAACATGACCCATGATCGTGTGTGCTAGGAACCTCGGGTGGATAATGACTTACCAGGAGAGGACAGTGTTACTCCTACAGTGGGGTTGGTCACAGGGCACGTGACTATCCGACCCTCCATACAGATTATCAGCAGATAAATGAAGGAGCTCACAGGAAGAGGCTGAGGTTCGATCGAGGCGGACCACAAGGAGTAGGAAACCGAGGCAGGGGAGCTGGGCGTGCAACTGGAGGTGGACGATGCTTCGAGGTGTTTCCACCACCACCACCAGGAGTTCCACCCTGACCACATTGAATAGGTGGACATGGGAGAGCTAAGCTTCAGGTAGGTGAATCATATGACTATGGAGCTCCAGAAGCAGGCGAACAAGAGAAGGACTAGTTCCAGGCATGATGACCTTTGATCTTGGTGCTTCTAGTTTCCTTGTTATCATTTTTGATTTTGTAGTTGCTTTATGTCTATATACATCGAGCTACAGTAATAAAAGACACTTGTCCTTGTGACATTTTCTTCCTTCCTTTTTGTGTACTAAGAGGTTCCGGTTTAAACTGTTGACTTGACCCGCACTTTTTAGATTCTTACTGGAGGAGACCTAGTGACCACACACTGATGCCGATAGTGTGACTCAGCCCTTGGTGGAGAGAGTAATGGTTGGATCTCATGGTAGTAGAGTCAAGGCCTTACGACGTCATCCATGGCATGTATTATTATCATTCACATCAGGATTGACTGTATAAGGCAAAGAACATGGTTTATCCAGGGGATGAGACCAGATTTCTTTTATCGGTAAAGGAGAATTCTTAGCAGCTCTTGTAGGACAAGAGATGGTTTAGACTACGACGGAGAAAGAACAATTCATCTTGGAGCGGATGAAGACAGCACAGTACAGATAGATGTTCTGAGCTGATAGGAGACATAGACCACTAGAGTTCGAGGATGGAGACCATGTTTTCTTACGGGTCTCACCTCGATGTGGATTACAAAGATTTGTCACGGGCGGCATGTTATCTCTGAGGTTCATCAGACCCTTCTAGGTCCTCAACAGGGTAGGCGAGGTGGTTTACCGCTTGACCCATCCACCTTAGTAGCACTGGGCGCATGACGTCTTCTATGTATCTCAGCTGAGGAGATACGTGCACGACCCGACCCATATCATCGATCACGGGGAACCAGACATCAATGACGGGGCTACATTTGTGGAGGTCCCGGTGGAGATTGAGGATCGATAGAAGTTTGTCCTATGAGGACAGTCGATTCCTCTTGCGCTCTTTCTCTGGAAGCACAAGAACCTCCATGAGAGCACATGGGAGCGGTAGGCTCAGTTGCATGCTCGGTACCTCCTTTTGTTTCCCTAGTTTATGATGTAGCTTTACGGGGACGTAAGTCCCAGAGGTGGGAGTAATGTAAAGACCAGTAAATCTCAAGGAAAGTTTTTTCTAAATTTCTTTGGGATTTTATGAGTATGCATTTTCTGACGACACCTGATTCCAAGGCCCTGGGTGCCTAGAATAAGTTTCTAAAGATTATATCGGGTACTTTCATTGAACAGACAAGCATGATTTTCTTACATTAGATCTGGTGATCAGAATTAAAATCTAAGGGCACCGATGGAACCGCAATGCCAGTAATTGATTAAGAGGACCTATCCTGGAGGTGCATTTTCTCGGGAGGAGTTCATAAAAGTTGAGGACTAAATGTGAAGTAAATAAAGTTATGGTACAATTTTATTTTCCTTATCTAAGTAGTTATATCTTAAGTGTGGGAGTTAGAGTGGGACCCACTAGTTTATAACTAATCTTGTAAGAATATTTGTGATGTGGGGCCCACAAGAGCCCCACCCCTTAACATTCCCCATAACCCCTTAAACTCACCATTCAACATCCTTTGTAATTATCTGTGTAACTTATCCTCTTCCCACTTCCCCTTATTAAAACATTCCCACACATATTCAATCAATTGAATTAAGTATTTGAATTTTGTAATTTGAACCCATGGCATGTTATAATAAAATAAGAGGATCTTATTTTATTTTTGGGGGGTTAGTTTTGTTGTGTTGAGAAATGGGAGGAGATAGCTCTAACTTTGGATGATCTTCATCTTCCCGGAGGAACGTCTCCACTTCGACGATGAATGTCGACTCGGCATTTCCAGTTTTCTCCATCCTCTTCTTCCTTCGCGACAAGGATACGCTAATGATGACGGAAATGATGCCAACTTCTGTGATGCTTGAAAACTACAAACCTTATTCGAGGTAGAAGTTAATTCATAATTCAAGTATTATTTAATGATCTTCGTTGTTAAATTATTGGCCACTTGTTATTGAAATAACCGGAGTAGATCGGACCGCACAAACACGACCGATCCTCCTCCCCTTTTATAGTTGATCTTCATAGTGTCTTGAAACAAAGGTGACGTGGTGCCGTTGCATCGCGCATGGACGATGAAGACCGCGGCCAGAGCGGGCTATGGTGGAGGGATGCGGCGCCGTCGCGCCGCGGAAAAGCACCATGGGGATGCGGCTGAGGCGGGCCGCGGCAGAGGGGCGCGACACCATCGTGGTGCGTCGGCCAAGGAAGAGTCACGATGGTTTAGTTGGAGGCGGCTGGGCTTGGCCGGCCTCCGACACACAAGGAGGCATGACCATGTGGTTCCGGTAGTAGCCACACCGGCTGAACATTATGGTTGTCCGTTTCTGGAACGACCAGGAGTTGTAACCCCTGGATAGCAACATAGGGCAAACCCCATGGGTCTGCTGTTTCGAGACAAGGGGCAGTGCCCCATTCTCGCCCCGCTCGTCCACAAGTTGAGCACCCAACAACGAGCCAGACTGCCTGTGACGGGCCGAGCCACCAGCGATGGGCTGGACTCGGACCCGAGTCGGGTCAAACCGGTTCGGGCTGACCCAGTTGGTATTGGGCCGGGTCTGACCGAGCCCAGACCCCCTATTTTCAGACTGTTTTCTCTTAAACAGCCATAACATGAGTTGTGGACCTCCAATCGACGCACCGTCAGTTGCGTAGGATTCCATGGATCAATTCGGTTGTTTCAGTATATTATAATCAAGGTTTCGGTGATATTGCATACGGCCGAGTTGGTCTGAACACGAAACCAACCAGGCCCTCAAAGCGAAAATTCTTATAACTTGAGTTCCAGATGTTCGATTGACAGGCTATTGACTTTATTCACATACTCATGATGGGATGGAACTTTTTCAATACTTCACCTCTTGTATGGACATAGTTGGAGTAAGGCCAGGTGGGATTGTACGCGAAATCCAAATAGGCCCCTGGAACGGAAAATCCGATAACATTCAGACGAGACATGTGTTTGATGAACCAATAGTGGCATTGGCAATCATGTTGAGAAATGGTCCCTATAAGTATAACCTATGAGATTTCAAGGTACAGTCGATATACGGTCGTGTTTTTTCGTACCAGAAACAAACGGGGCCCCATGAAGAAAAGGATAATAACACATAGACTGGGCATCTGATTGACGCGCCATCTATTGTGTTGAGATTCATATGACGTGGCAGACCATTGGGATACTTCTTCGTGGGAATTTTTGACACTTGGAATATTGAACAGTAGCTCATGGAGTGGACCCTCCCGATGATGAGCGAGTGGAGTGTAGAGACCTAGTAGCTGGATGAGACATGAAGACAGCTGATCGATCGACTCTGAGTGATTCGGATCGCCATGTTGGGAGCGCTTGGTTGTAGCGTCAGACCCATGGCAGGGGAGCGATTGGTTGTAGCGGCAGACCCATGGCACTCAACAGAAGTAGTATCTATGTAGGATATGATGGGGTGGGCTTGGTTGTAGCAACAGACCCAGGGTGGGAAGCACTTGGTTGTAGTAGTAGGCACACAGTACTCGACAGGTGGAGTACTTCAGAAGTCCATGGTTAGTGGGAAGCATTTGGTTGTAGCGGCAGGACCACTATACTCGAAAGAGGAGGAATACTCCAGCAGCTGTGGTTTCGACATCATGAATAAAATCCTGGTTTGAGCTGAGTCTCTGACCTTTTTTTACCTCATTAATGAGATGGGTTACTTGACAAATTAGGTATATGTATGGGCATATACCTAAGTAGTGGTTATCCGTTGATTTCATAAACATCGTGATTCCTCATGATTGAGATGGGTTTCTTGATAACTCAGGTATAAGTAAGAGCATATACCTATGTAAGGGTTTTATGTTGAGCTCCATTTTTGTGGTTATACTTGTTGGATTTATTGAGACATTGAGGTTCTCAGGGTCCCTACTGAGTATCATTATTCTCACCCCCACACGGGCAATGCCCGCACCTCGTTGTGCCGGTTGCAGATGATGGACAACACTGGTCGTGGTTGAGGCTTGTAGAGCTGGATGGTACCTAGAGGTGGAATTCACGACGAGACGGTACTTGGAAGTGGACTTCACGATGAGACGGTACCTGGAGGTGGACTTCATGACGAGAGGGTACCTAGTGGTGAAAAATGGACGTGGAGAGCTATGGTGGCCATCTGTACCTACTCTGTAGCTAGGATCTCTTGAGGATGATCTAGGAGCAGCTCGACACCATCCAACCATTGTCTTTTTTGTTGTACTTTTTAGTTGTAGTTGTACTTTTTGGTTGAGTTTGTATTCTAGACCATTTACTTTTCAATAATTTCTTTTGTACATAGTGCCCTACTACCGCTTGTACTCTGGTTGGATGTGTTTGTGTTTTTATAAAGTCAATGGATTCCTCTTTATTGGAATTTACACCATTGGTTCTAGTCGCCAGCCCCTGGCCTATGGAAGGCTGGCGTGGGGTAGTCACGGTACGGGCCCCGAGGATGGGTCGTGACAAATTGGTATCAGAGGAGTCGGTTCTACTGCAGAACTCAGGACTCTGATAATTTCTTCTATGTGAAGAAATAGTGTTAAGGGTATTGAGTGTGGTTATCAGTCTAGGGAGCCTAGTGTTGGTGCAGTGACCGATTTATCCATGCACTAGGACCCTGACTACCGATTTCCAACTTAGTGCACGAAAAAACTTAATGCATGTGTGTTTCCAAAAGTTTTAAATTCAACTCAAACCAGGTCAGCTCACCAGGTATAGTCTTTGACCGTGTCGCATCAGTTTCTTTCAGGATGCCTCCTCATGGATGACCAGCTAGAGCCCCGAGATTTGTATGTACTGACAGCCCGGCGAGCGTTGAGGGTGCAGTATAGGGCACTATTCCAGTTGAGGCACCAACGGAGGCACCAGCGGTACTACCACCCACTGGGCACTGATGCCACCAGCCCCAGCAGCAGAGAGTGCACGTCTCTTGAGCACACTGCATGAGTTCTAGTGATAGAGGCCACCCGGGTTAAGTGGAGAGACGGACCTGTAGGTGGCTGAGGATTGGCTGGAGGCTGTGGTGAGAGTCTTCAGGTTAGTTGGGATGCCTGCAGAATTCATTGTGATCCTTGCTGCCACCCTCCTTTAGGAAGCGGTAGGTATATGGTGGAGCCTGAGGCTCCAGATGCATGATGAGGTGACACTTCTCTGTGTAGAATTCATGAACCAGTTCTGGGAAGAGCATGTACTAGACACCTTTCGACCGGTGCGTATACATGAGCTAATTCATCTTTCGTAGGGTAGCATGACGTGGTGTAGTATTCAGAGAGGTTCCCCAATCTCTCAAGCTACACCACTGATATGGTATGGGAGCCATTCTTCAGGGCCCAAAAGTTCGACCAGGGGCTCAGGCGAGATATTAGAGCTTCATTTGTTTCTCACAGCATCCTGACGTAGACAAGGGTGTTGGAGCGAGATGTATTTGTGGAGAGTTTCTTTGCTGATCAGTCTCCAGTAGCAGGACCCACCACTAGCCGGTATGCAACAGAGTCTTCTACAGTGGGTAGTAGATAGATGAGGCAGATGTCCATGAGGACCAGACCTAAAGGTGGTCAACCTCATGACACAGGATCATGTTTGCGAGGCACCTGGGGTAGAGAACGACTTTACAGGAGAGGACAATGTTACTCCTGCAGCGGGGTTGGTCACATGGAATGTGACTGTCCGACCCACCATACATATGATCAATAGATAAATGAAGGACCTCCCAGGCAGAGGCTGAGGTTTGATCGTGGAAGACCTCAAGGAGTAGGAGACCGAGGCAGGGGAGCTGGCCGTGCAGCTGGAGGTGGACGATGCTTTGAGGTGTTTCCACCACCACCACCACCAGAATGTCCACCCCGATTGCATGGAACCGGTGGCCATGGGAGAGCTTATATTTAGGTAGCTGAAGAATATGTTAATGGATCTCCGGAAGCAGGCATACAAGAGCAGGACTAGTTCCAGGCATGGAGACCTTTGATCATGGTGCTTCTAGTTTCCTTGTTCTCATTTTTTGATTTTATAGTTGCTTTATGTCTATGTAATTCAAGCTGGTGTAATAAAAGACACTTGTCCTTATGACATTTTCTTCATTCCTTTTTTGGTACTAAAAGGTTCAAGTTTAAATTGTTGACTTGACCTGCACTTTTGAGATTCCTACTGTAGGAGACCCAGTGACCACACACTGATGCCGATAGTGTGACTCAACCCTTGGAGGTGAGAGTAATGGTTGGATCTCTTGGTATTAGCTTCATGGCCTTAAGACGTCATCCAAGGAATGTATTAGTTTCATTCATGTCAGGATTGACTGTATTAGGCAAAGAACGTGGTTCATCCAGGGGATGAGACTAGATTTATCTTATCGATAAAGGAGAAATCTTAGTAGCTCTTGTAGGACCAGAGATGGTTGAGACTACGACGGAGAAAGCATAGTTCATCCAGGAGGGGATGAAGACTGCACAATACAGATCGAAGTTCTAAGCTGATAGGAGACAGTGACCACTAGAGTTTGAGGATGGAGACCACGTTTTCTTACGGGTCTCACCTTGACTTAGATTAGAAAGATTTTTCCTGGGCGACAAGTTATCTTCGAGGTTCATCGGACCCTTCTAGGTCCTCAATAGGGTAGGCGAGGTTGTTTCCCACTTGACCCATCCACCTCAGTTGCACTGGGTGCATGACATCTTCCACATATCTTAGCTGAGGAGATACGTGCATGAACCAACCCATTATCATCGATCATGGGAAGCCGGACATCGATGAAGGGGCTACATTTGTGGAGGTCCTAATGGAGATTGAGGATCGACAGGAGTGGTTCATACAAGGATAGTCGATTCCTCTTATGCTCTTTCCTGGGTAGCACGGGAACCTCTTGGAGAGCATGTGGGAGCGGGAGGCTCAATTTCATGCTCGTTAACTCCTTTTGTTTCCCTATTTTATGATGTGGCTTTACGGGGACGTAATTCCCTAAGGTTGGAGTAATGTAAAGACCCATAAATTTCAAGGAAATTTTTTTCTAAATTTCTTTTGGATTTTACGAGTACGTAGTTTCTAATGGCACCTGATTCCGAGGCTCGGTGTGCCAGGAATAATTTTTTGAATTTTAGCTCGGGTACGTTCAGTGAACAGACGAGCGGGTTTTTCTATCTGTTGATCTGGTGCTCGGAATTAAAATCCATGGGCACATATGGAACCGCAGAGCCGGTAATTTCTTAAGAGGACCTTTCTCGAAGGTGTGTTAGCTCGGGAGGAGTTGATAAAAGTTGAGGACTAAATGTGAAGTAAATAAAATTGTGGTAAATTTTATTTTCTTTATCTAAGTGGTTATATCCTAAGTGTGGGAGTTGGGGTGGGTCCCACTAGTTTATAACTTCTCTTGTTAGGATATTTGTGAGGTGGGGGACACATGAGCCCCACCCCTTCACATTCCCCATAACCCCATAAACTCCCCATTAAACCTCCTTTGTAATTATGTGTGTAACCTCTCCTCTTCCGACTTCCCCTAATTAAACCATTCCCACAAATATTCAATTAATTGGTTTAAGTATTTGAATTTTTAATTTGAACCCATGGCTTGTTATAATAAAATAAGAGGAGATTATTTTATTTTGGGGGGGTTAGTTTTGTTGTGTTGAGAAAAGGTAGGAGATAGCTCTAGCTTTGGAAGATCTTCATCTTCCCGGAAGAACGTCTCCACTTCGACGAAGAACGTCTAGTCAACAGTTCCAGTTTTCTCTATCCTCTTCTTCCTTCATGATAAGGAAGGATATTCTGATGATGATGGAAATGATGCCAATGTCCGTTAAGCTTGACAACCATAAAACTTCTTCGAGGTAGGGGTTAATTATTCATTCATGTATTATTTAACGATCTTCATTGTTAAATTATTAGCCGCTTGTTTTCGATATAATAGGAGGAGATAAGACCACACAAACATGGCCGATCCTCCTCCCCTTTTAATGTTTGTCTTCATAGTGGCTTGAAACAAAGGTGACACAGTGTTGTTACACCATTCATGGATAATGAAGACCATGATCGGAGTGGGCTAAGGCGGAAGGTCGCGGCGCCGTCGCGCCGCGCCGGAGCACAAACGAGGAGCGGCCGAGGCGGGACGTGGCAGAGCGGCGCGACACTGTCGTGCTACACTGGCCATGGAAGAGTCGCGGCGGTTCAGCTGGATGTGGCCGGGCATGGCTGGCCGCTGACCCACCAGGAGACATGAACATGCGGGTCCTGCGGCATCCACACTGGCCGACCATTATGGCTGGGCCTTTCCAGAAAGACCGGGGGTTGTAACCCCCAACCAGCAACCTATAGCGGAACCCACTAGGTTGCCATTTCGTGACATGGAGGCAGTTCCCCCTTTGCATCCCGCTCGTCCATGAGCGGAGCGCCTAGCCATAGGCTAGACTGCCTACGACGGGTCGGGCCGCCAGCGATGGGCCGGTGTGTGCTGGCGGGGTCGGGCAGTGCCGGAAGGGCCAGGTCGCGGCAGCCAGGCTGGGCCGCGCCCAACTGGGCCAGACCCAGACCTGGGTCCGCTCATACCAGTTCGGGCCGACCTAGGGGGTATTGGGCTGGGTCTGACCGGGCCCAGACCCCTTATTTTCGGACCATTTTCTCTTAAACGTCCATAACATGAGTTGTGGACCTCTGATGGACGCACCGTCATGTTCGTAGGATTCCATGGATCGATACGGTCAATTCGGTATATTACAATCTAGGTTTTGGAGAACTTTGGTTATGGACAGGTTGGTCCGAACATTATACCAATCGTACCCTCAGAGCGGAAACGCTTATAACATGAGTTTTGGACGTCCGATTGATGTACTATTAACATTGATGGATTTTTCATGATGAGACGGAACTTTTGGAAAACCTCACCTATTTCTTGGACGCAGTTGTAGTAAATCTGGGTTGGATTGTACCTGAAATCCAATCGGGCCCCTAGAACGGAAAAGCCGATAACTTTCAGACCGGATGTCCATTTGATGAACTGTCAGCAGCAATGGTAATCATGTTGAGAAACGGTCTCTATGTGTATACCCTATGAGAGTTCGGGGTATGGTCGAGATATGGATGGGTTGGTATGTAATGAAAACAATCGGGCCCCCGGGACTAAAAGGCTAATAACACACAAACCTGGCGTCATATTGACATGTTGTCTGTTGTGTTGAGATTCCTCTAACATGGTATATTTTTGGGATTCTTCTTCATGGGACTTTGTGATACATGGAGTATCGACTAGTAGCTCGTGGAGAGGACCCTCCTGGTCACAAGTGAGCGGAGTGCAGAGACCTAGTAGCTGGCTAAGACTTGACGACAGCTGATCGATCGACTCAGAGTGATTTGGATAGACCATTTGGGAGCGCTTGGTTGTAGCGGAAAACCCATGGTGGAGGAGTTCTTAGTTGTAGTGGTAGACCAACGGTACTCAACAGATGGAGTACCTATACAGGCTATGAGGGGGTGCACTTGGTTGTAGCGGAAGACCCATGGTGGAAAGCGCTTGGTTGTAGCAGCAGGCCCAAAGTAATCAATTGGTGGAGTACTTCAGCAGTCCAAGGTTAGTGGGAAGCACATGGTTGTAGTGGAAGGCCCACTGTACTCGATAGAGGAGGAGGTCTCCAGAAGTTGTGGTTTCGACATCATGAATTAAATCCTGGTTTGAGGTGATTCTTTGACCGTTGTGTTTACCTCATGAATGAGATGGGTTACTTGATAAATTAGTAATTTTTATGAGCATATACATAAGTAGTGGTTATCCATTGATTTCATAACCTTTGTGATTCCTCATGATTGAGATGGGTTACTTGATAAATTAGCTATAATAAAGAGCTTATAACAATGTAAGGGTTATCTGTTGATATCCTTTTTTGTGGTAATCCTTGTTGGATATAGTGAGACCTTGAGGGTCCTGGGGTTCTATTTTGAGTATCATTATACTCACCCCAGCATGGGCTATACCCACACCTCTTTGTGCTGGTTGCAGAAGACGGATAGCACTGGTCATGTATGAGGCATGTAGAGTTGGACGGTACCCAGAGGTGGACTTCACAATGAGACGGTACCTGGAAGTGTACTTCATGACGAGACAGTACCAGGAGGTGGAATTCATGACGAGATGGTATCTGGAGGTGACAAACTGACGTGGAGAGCTGAGGTGGCCATTTGTACCTACCCTTCAGGTAGGAACTCTAGAGGATGATCTAGGATCATCTCGACACCATCCAGCTATTGTCTTTTCTATTGTTATTTTCAGTTGTAGCAGTACTTTTCAGTTGGGTTTTTATTCATGCCCATTTACTTTTCAGTACTTTCTTTTGTACTTAGTGCTTTACTTCCTCTTGTACTCTGGTTGGATGTGTTTGTGTTTTTATAAAGTCAATTCCTTCCCATTTATTGGGATTTACACTTTTGGTGGTAATGACCAGCCCTTGGCCTATGGAAGCCGGGCTTAGGATAGTCATGGCACGGGCCCTAAGGACGGGTCGTGATAGTTTGGAGAAGAAAATCAATGAAATGGTATCATTTTAAAACATACCTTAATATCATTTAACTCTTTTTGAATTATACCACAGGGAATCCATTGATGAATTTTTGTCCCAATTAAATTTTCATGTTCTATGAGAGGTACTTTTAGAAGCTATTTGGCCATGTATGGGCCCATCATATGTGGTTCTAAAGGTTTGAGGAATTGGGATCAGTGGTGGCCTCTTATAATGGTGGAGGAGTGACACTCTTGTAATATTTATAAAATAGAATCCCATGCACATTTTTCATATTAAAAGTAGATCCAATAATGGTCAAATATATATATAATATATTAAAGGGTATAAATATGGCCATCCAATATGTCTTGGAAAAATTTATAGGACTTTTTTCCCTTAAGGTTATGGTTTTCTCTCCTCATATGCTTTAATTAACCTTAACCCTAACAAATAATTTTAATCACACTCACTAGTTATTCTTGTCAAAAAAGTCAATAAAAATTAATAAAATTAAACTTATACTGATTAAAAATATGAAATAAATTTTTTCTAAATTCCAATCATAGAATTGGAATAAATTTATTCATATTTAATCCCGTAGGGGTGATATTAATGGAGTTTTTTAAACAAAAAACGTCTGAACATTGGCTCTGTTCATTAATAAATTTCCAAGGGAAATTGATTCCAATGACATATTTTTTTTAATTGATAAAAATATTATCTAATTATTAATTAAATATAAATAAAAAAATAATTCAAAATATTATATAAATTAGATGAAAATTCCATTTTGAACTAATATTTAGTATTATAAACTATTTGATAAAAAAAAAATTTGTGAAATATATAAAAAAAATTAACCATATTTTAATTGGTAATATTTAACATTATATATATATTTTTTATTTTGAAATATAATATAATTTATATATTCATAATTAATATTTAAAATGTGTTCTTAATTAAATAGATATAAAATTTTCTTTTAAAAAAATAATATTTGTTATATGTAAAATAAAGTTTATTTTTATATTATTACTATCAAACCTAATAGATGAATGTCACAAGTATTTTATTGAATATATAACATATATACTTCCCTAAAATATTTAACTAATTTTAATCAATTATCTTATTTCTAAAAAAATCTTTTGGAAGATTAATTATTATAATATTTCTTTTTTATATGAAATTATTTCTTTATTTTTATATCTCATTAATTGGTAACCAATGAAATAATTTTATATTAATATAAACCGTAAATTTTAATATTTCAGATCATAATATTCATAACTAATAGTTTAATTTCTAGGTAAGATAATGTTATATTAAATTATAATATTTTTATAATATATCTATGTTTAGTGAAATATTATATTGTGTGTAATAGAGGATATTAAAGAAGGTCACATGTGGGTAACACATGAAAACTCAAAATTTCATTCATTTAAATATAAATAATTTACTTTAAAGAGTAGATAAATTATATTTTATTTAGATGTTATATTACCATATCTGTTTAGTGTCGTTTTTCATACATACTATCAAATAAAAAGTCACTACTTTATATTTTTTTGGTATAAAATATCACAAGGGTTGTGGATTGGATAACGAAATCCCATAGAAGTATCAATACTCTAATGGGATTAAATAAGTTTGAAAACACATTAATTCATGTACTAAATGTTTTTAAATTATCTTATTAATTGTCTTAAAACTACTATGTTTTGATCATTATTTTGAAATTCTTTGATAGTAAAGCATTTATGTATGTAGAAAACATGACATCCAATAATTAAGTATTTTCATCATTTAAGATGTTAGATATTTATATCGAATACATTTTTACTATGAAATTATCTCTAGAATCATTTCCCTATCACATATATATTACATTACACTTGTTTTTAGTTAATTACATTGTAATATTTATTACACTTATTGATTCGCGATTGCTTCTATTGTACTTATCCATTAATGGTCATTGTAGACCAGCCTCATATTTATTTATTCCCCTATGATTCCATGAAATTTACTATGTCCGATATATATGGACACAGTTTATTTAATAATGCATTACCTAAAAAATTATGTTACCACTTGTGTAATGATTTGTAATTCAATGATCATGTATATATCATGATATTAGAAACTAATAAACTATGTTTTGATTCATGATGTGATAATTCTTATACTATTCCATTATAATTGTAACATGCACATTATTCAAGATTAATGGGGTCGGGGTCTCCACAAATATAAAGAAATTATGGGGATAGTAATGAGGAAACACTATTCTCTTAATAGAATTATAGAAAATTTAATACTGAATATGAGAATACGATAGCCTATTTATATTAATATGTTGTTATTTGGCTATTATATAATATAATTACAAATATTTTTCTATGTTATTGATTTATTAATCTTGTTAAACTATTGTAATAAGTTTTTAAAGTACCTATTATTATGGGGAGAATGATTTTCAAAAAAATTCAATAGATAATTTCATTTTTATTAATATTTAGATTTCTAGTTATTTTAGTATACTATTATATTTAGTAAATTGTTTCTCATTTTTTGTAGAAAATTTATATTAATGAAGTTATTTATTGTCTAATTTCAATTATCTCTATTGTTATAAAACATGTAATAATTATTGTTTATTTTTTATTGAACAAGATGTTCCAAAACCATGAATAGGAAAGTTATATGAATTGGGTAATTTATTTTTAATATTATCTTTATAACATGAAATTTTTACAAACATTGTTCAAATTGTTATATATTGATGGGACTTCATGTTTTTATTATTGAAAAAAAAATTCAAAAAAATTCAATTATGTTTCTAAACTATTTTAACTATTAAGATATAGTCATGGTAAGTATTTTCATTAATACTATTCTATAAATATTTAATACTATAAAACATTAAATTATATAATTCTTTTGAAAAAATATATTTATAGGTTTATAATAGTATCAAGTGAATTTGGCTATAAAAATCTTAACAAAAATCATAATCATACATATATCTAGGAAAATGTTTATCTAATTTACTGCAATTCAATTAAATAAGGATTCACACACCTAGAACACCATCCTTTATACTAATAATTTTTATAATTTATATTTAAGTAGTGTTTAGTTTGTTTCAAATCAACATTTTCTTGAATATGTAAAGATATATTTATTTTTAAATTTAATATAACTATTATTTTGAGTCGAATAATTCATGGATACTTGATTATTATTATATTTTTGAAACTATATTACTATATTCGTAATATTTTTTTATTGATTATTAGATACATTCTTATTAATTAATAATTTATATATATCCATAATATCAAATACATGTTGTATGGTCCCTTTATAATCTTATAGTAATTAATAAATAATAATAAAAATTAAACATATCTTATCTAAATTTTCCATTAAATATATTTACTTTTTCAAATTTCATATTTATCTTGATTAATATAATGTTATTTTTTTATATATTAGATCACAATTGAATGAAAATAAAAAAATAACTGAATCGAGGATTGTAAAATGTGAAACATCACTCTCATTCCTCCTTAAAATTTATTAATTAAGTTTTTATAAAAAAATATAAGAATGGTTGATAAACATCACATTATATATGATAATAGGTAATGATAGGGAAATTTTTCAATAAACTCCATGACAAATATTTTTTTCCTTATTTATAATTATTCTACATGTTATATAATTGAAATTTTCTATGATTTTAAACTATTTACACATATCATCATTTGTGACTATAAATTAAAATATTTGTTTTAAAAAAAGTTTATATTAATGAAAAAGAGTGTAAATTTTTGATATAGTGGATAGTAGTTTTATAAGAAAATCCCAATGGAATATTAAAGATCAACTTAATTGGATATATTATTTTATACCTATAAAATGGTTTGTAATGTATATCACTATTTTGAGACCTCCAATTAAACGGGACCAAAAATACTGAAAAAATGATTATATAACAAAGAATGATAATTATCTATAGTTTTAATATATATACGAACCACATATACTATATTAAGTATCATATGAAATTAATATAAAAGGATATATGAGAAATAAATATTGGAATAATGAATGTGAAATCCCTAAAGGTTAAATGAGTGAGGAATGATAGGCTAAAAAGTCAATTTTATTGTTATTATATTAATTTTCAAGAAAAAAATCATATTTCTGTGTGGAACGCATAATATATTTTTCATTATAAACCAATGGCCAAAATTTTTCTTCAAACACCTCATACACACAAAATAATCTGGTGTTTTACTTCAATGCATTTTTTAACTTATGTTGAACAATATTAATATTATTTAATTATAAAAATTATATGGGAATTATAATTTAAAAATAATAGTAGTTGGTATAATATAAATTTAAAAAAATATTTTCAAAACTATTTAATATTTTTTCCCAAACAAAACATTCTAGATTATCATTACCTATACAATACATTAAAATAATCAATTCATTTGTATTTATATCAGAAAAAATTTATTATTTTATAAATAGTTTTATGGATATTATAAATATTATCTAAAATGTTCATTAATATTAATTTTTTTTAAAAATTACCAAATATTCATAAATCAAGAGAATGATAATCAATACTAAAATAAAATTATTAATAAATCAATATTGAAATAAAAAATAATTAAATAAGGAATGTACTAAAGGTAGTAATTTGTTGAGGATTTATTTAACATAATAATTTTACAATGTATGTCTATATTACAATTTCATTTTTATACTAATTAATAAATATCTATATAAAATTTAGAAAAAAATACTGAGTAAATAATTACCACAAATCAGAGTTATTAATTATACAAGTTCATGTACTTAATTATTTATATTAGATATCACATTTTCTTATTAACTGTTATAGTAATTCATAAGGATGAATTCTTTTAAAAATTCTATATTTTACCAAAAATCATATAACATATTTATATGGTAAAGTAGTTTGAACTCTGAGAATATTTAAGCTATATATCTTGTATTTAAGATTCAAAATAAATTTACATTGATTTGTTTAAATCCCTCTGATAATGGTAGTTGGAATGGTTAAAGTGCTATTTTTTGAAATCAATCTTATTGATTCTCATTATATATATAATAATGAGACTACTGGTTTCAATATAATTTTATATGAATTAAAATTACTAAATACGATAAAAATAAATTTACAATATCATTACATAAAAATGTATTTTATTTAAAAATATTAATAATAAAATGAATTTTTTTTGTCAAATATATTTTTTTTTTGAGAATTTTGTAAATTGTATAACAGATAATAAAAAATATTGATTTTGAATTTTTATTCCGTATAAAATTAAATCTAGAGTAACCTCGTTTACAACACAGTACCAAATTTATAAAAAATCATAATATAAGTAAAAAATATAAAAATATGATGTACAGTTAATAATTATTGAAATAATGATATTTTTTGTTTAATAGTAACAAAATAAATTCCCTCCCAGAAAGAAATTATTAGATCAAGAATTACCTTTATCTCTATTTATTTCCACTATAATCACTTTTTGTCTCAAGTATTTTATTATATTATTTATTCATTGATGAAAATTATTACACCTACTACTCAAGGATGGTGATACGAATATACTATAAAAATGAATATTTATCCCATAGTTAAATGATCATTTCCTATCAACTAATGACATGTTATGTTAGAAATAAAAAACAATCATAAATTATTATAAAACCTATGGGGAAAATAAATTTTCAATTTTTTAAGGCAACCTGATTTAATCGAAAATGAAGAGACCCATCATGGATTATATCATATATATTATTGATGGGTTTTCCTAAATAATTTCAATTCCATTATACTTGTGTAACACATTTGAGATCAATTCAAATGCATTCTACAGTGTTAAATTTTTTTGTATTTTTTAAATAAATAATAGTGTAGATCCTCATGAGAATATTATTAACATATCATATATATATATATATATGAACTGTTATTGAATAATTGTATATAAATTGATTTATTGTTTCTAAAATAATGGACGATTTAAAGAATATTAAATTTTAATTATAAATCTTGAAGGTTAATTTCAAATTTAATTCTCTTATAAATTAAAATTTATGAAATAAAATATCACATCGAATCATGAAAACAAATAGTAAAATAAAAAATAAATGTTATTAAATCATAAAAAAATATCAATTTAATATTATAATCCTATTTTTCATTCCAGATAATGTTTGGAGACTTCATTAAATTTATATAAAATATGGTTAAGAATAAAAACATATCATAAAACTTATATTAAATGAAATTGTTATAAAGAATATTACCTATTATACTCATTATATGAATAGTAATTGTGTTTGTTTTCGACTCAATAATCCTATATTTACAATACTTCTTTCTGAGGTAATAAAAATTTAGAGATGATAATTAATAAAATTTATATGAAAAAAAGAGATGAAGACATAGAAATGGGTGAGGTTATTAGTAAATTAAATACAAATAATGTGGAACATGAAATTAACATTAGATAGAAGAGTAATAAATAATATAATGATAGGAATAAATATACTATGTATAAAAAATTCAAGGGTTAAAATATGTTGAAATAATAAAAAAGGAAAATATTAATGATTGAAATTTTGGTAAAATGGAACACACTCAAGGGGTAACTAAAACACCACTCTGATTTAATAATAGTGGGCGGAAATTATTTATGGAATCAAATGATTATAAATTCATTTAGTTTCATTAGACAACCTTTGTCAACACAGAACCAGTCACCCAAAAAGTTCTATGACAAAACTCAATAAGTGTTGCCAATCAAATCGAGTTGGTGACCAGTGCAATGGATTTAATGAAAATAAATTGGAAAATATTTTGTCCATAAGTTTGAAAATAAATAAACATTCATGAAAATAAAAATAAATATGGTAACATAAATAAATATGAACTACTATATTTACCCCTAGGTTAAATCATTGGCAACCTCCAACCATATAACAAAACATACTCAAATAGTGAAAGATTAAAATATTAACATGACCCTAAAAATTGTTAATATTTTTGTGAGAATATAAATTTTCTATAGGGATTTAAAATGATAAAAAATTCCTTATAAATTACTTATAATTGGAAAAAATCATTCCACAATGGAAATAATATGTACAAGTAATATTTTTCAATATAATTTCATGAAAAACATGTAACAAGATACCAATTTATGAAAAAATAATTTTCCTAATATTGTGAATATTTTATACATATCATGAATGTACTTTTAGAATATTCCTCATAATAGATAAATAGTTATATAATATGAATCCTTGTCTAGAAAAACATATATGTGAATCTAAAAATAAAGTAAAAATAAAGTAATATGAACCATTATTTTTGTTCAAAATTTTTATGAACTAGAAACAATGTAATGGTGAATTTAGAATACACTTCATTGGAAAAAAAATATTAAATGAAAAAAACACAATGTGAAATTCCTATGTGTCTATGTTATTTGGGTCCCAAGGATCTATATAAAATCATTGATCAATAATGAATACACATACTCCTCCATGAAACACTATAGAGGATAAATCCAATGTTTTAGTAGTATCCATAATATAAAATATTATCATTTAGTTATGTAACATATACCATACATAGGGTCTATACTAAGGCCCTATCAACTGATCCAGTGTACTTATCCATATTCCACCAACAAATGTATGATGGATTTCCAGGTTTCATTATCAAACTGATCTATTTTTTATTAAGTAAGAATATATATATACATATCAAATTTTAACTCAAAATTAAGCATTCATGTATCATCCATGAAAACCCATCTTAAGAACTGCCCTATTTTTCCTAAAAAAAGACCAATATTCATATGACCTTTCACTATGCATATATAAATATCAGAATTATAAAACCCACCACTTTTCCAGTATAATAAGAATATATTACGAGGGGTTTTAATTTCAAGTGAAAAAGGCCTCACTATTTAAAAAAGTGACAATTTTACTATGGAATAAATGTTTCGGAATTACCACATTTTGATAGAAGCCATGGTTAAATGAATTATACTTTTGAAATTTATTATATTGGAAAAATGGTATAAAATATTTATTTATTATGAATACATATGTTTTATGAATATAAGTGATATATAATGGATACATATACCATTTTCCATGGACCATAATCATTTTTTATAGATCATAATTATATTACAAAAATTAATACACAAATTGGAAACATATAATAAATTTATTAGTTCAATCAAAGAACAAAACATTTAGAACCTAACTTATGGCATGTCTCCATGACAATGGTTATTCCACACATATAAATATAAACACATTTAAAATTATATTAGCACACATATCCATGTTTTATATGTAACGCCTCGACCCTAGTTACCTAGAGCTGGTGCATTATTACATAACATTGGCATGATCACAAGAAAGATCAAATCTCGAAAGACCGATTGGTTTAGTAGCCTTGGAAACACTATATATATTTATAAAGTTTTACATTACATCATAAGGTGAAAAACTACTACTACAACATATTGTCTCCATAGTCCACACTATTAACACCTCATAATATCCCTACAGGTCATTCATAATTTATTTCTTCACATCCTGGGAAAATAAAACATAGAGAAGGGGTGAGCTCAAATGCCCAGTATGGATAACAATAGTGCAAAAACTTTCATAAATAAGAATAAACATTTAAGGCAATGTATAACTAAAACAAAATCCTTTTAAACGTGAACTTCAACATAGTATGTCATAAATAAAATGAAATAATTCCATTTACTTATTCACATGGATATTCTACTAATTTAATAATCACATGCAATATCAATAACCACTTTCATAATGATGGAATGCATAATGCCAGACTATCATAACGACATAGCCAAGGCCTCATGCCAAGACTACAATAAGATTTTTCCAAGGCCTTGTGCCAAGACACTAGTTTGTCTCATGAGACCTACCGATGCATCGAGGAGCTATAGCGGGCTCCACCCGTCACATATAAAGTCCAATGCATTCCTATATGAAAAGGTTTAATCATAACATAATCATTCGTATTAAAAATAGCATACGAAATGTCAATACTTTCACCATAAACCATGAATGGTATAAAAATAGCACATCGACAGCCAACCATATCACAAAACCTTCAATACAACATAGAAGTTTTGTATCATAATAAATCAACTTCAAATAAGCGTAAAATCCATCAAAGGATGTTGACATAGATGAAATCAAAACACTTTTTAGAGAAATATCTCTTTTTATTTTGAAATCATTTAAGAGTTGTATATTTATAAAATAAAATATTTTCATTGAAAAATTCTTATAAGCATGTAAGGTAAGCTTTGACGATTTTATAACGGCGGAAAATAACCGCACCCGCCGTATAAGTTAAAAAAACATTCTTATCTTAATTCTGTCGAGAAGGTTAAAAAGCACCTTGTTTGGAAAACGATGGAAAGATTCCTTTAAAAAACTCTTATAAAAAGTCAAAAAATGGTATAGATATCTTTAACCCATATTCTTTTAAATAGTAAAAATGTTTTGAAATACATTTTTAGGAAACATGGATGTGGATGATAAAGAGATCCTAGTAGATAATTACGTATAAACAACCTCGGATAATGAAGAGATTGTAAAATAACTGTTACCGTGTACTTTTCCTTGGTTTCGGGTAGGTTAACCTCCTGTATAATGTTGAAATAATTGTTATTAAATTATACATGAATCATATACATTCATATGATATCATATATGATCTTTTAACATTTCTTTGTTAATAATATCTTAGAATTATCGTTTCTTACTCATTTTCTTTATATGTTTTGTTACGTAAGCCACGTTTGTAATGGATAGGTTATATATTAATCATATCCAGAATGATATCAAGTCCTTAAATACTATTTTTAATCATCAAATGAGAATTATATTTTAATGGATATGATGGAGAATGAATCTTATCGCGTTCGTGGAGACGGTAGTCCGTACGTACGTACGAGTGATAATATCATTCTTTTGATATTAAAATAATATATAATTGGAAGGTATTTCATATATATAGAATCATTATCATGTTATATTTATTATTTTCATGAGTTACACATCATTATTATACCCATACAAATAATAATTTGTTGAATAACAATTACACCACGACGTGGAGACGGTAAGCCGTACGTACGCACGTATGGTGACATGTTATTCAAAGGATGGATAGAATAGTGAATATGGTGGTACCATATTTATAATATAATCATAGTATATATATGATACTGGAGTTATTATTTTAGAATGGTAACAACAAAGGAAGAAGAAGTGGAAGAAGAAAGGAACTTGAAAACGGGGCGATGAAATCATTACCTCTTCATCGGGTTCTTCCTTTTGATTTGATCAAAAGGGATCCTTAGGTTTGATTTATGATCAAACTGTGGCCACTAGGTTGTAGTGAGGGAAGTTGGGAGTGTATTTGGGAAGAGTATGGCCGAACCAAAAGGCTTTTAAGGTGTGATGAAATGAGAAAGAGGAGTTCCCTTTTATAAGAGGGGTGAGGGGCACCTTTGGAAAAGCTTGAAATATTAGTTTATAATAAATTCATATTCGATTTATAATGGCTCCAAAGTGTATTATTTAAATGTTAAGGTGGGGATAGGTCGAAACCCATTCAACCAATAGAATTTAGACAGTTTTGGGTCATTATATTAACCTTATCTTTTAGTTTTATCTCTTTGTTAATTAGTTTGACATTTACCATGTCACTTTGTATATTTATATTGTATAGTTAATAAACATACTATATACATCCAAGAGACCCCCAAGTGGTCCATTAATGATAAACCGATCATGATATAAGTCTCTTGGCCGAGCCTTAGTTTTATAGGAATTTAATATCAATTAATAATATAATATTTGTTTAATAATCTCTTTTATGTCAATTTTGACACTATTCAATAGTGGATTTTTGTGAAACTCATTACAGATTGATTACTTTGAACAAAGTCAATTAAATCAATAATAATATGTCATATTATCCTAGAAAATTAGTTTATTTCATTAAAAGTTTCAAATTATATTTATATGGGTATTTATAATATCAATTATTTTAATTTTTCACTATTATAGTAATTACTGCATCATCATTGTGTCACAAAAAAAAATTATTTAATGTCTAAAAATTATAAATAAAATATCATTATGTAGGAAATATTATTAGCTTTCTAATTAATATTTACAATCTAATTTATCTTATGGATAACCCTATATTAAAAATGTTTTAGTAAATACACTTTGATTTTTACTCTTTTAACTCTCCTTTGAATTAAATAATAATAAATGTCCTAAGCTATTCCAAGTGGACCTAAATGATAATATTTTCTTCCTAAGATTGTTTTTGGTCGAGATAAAATTTTCCAATAGAATTAGGTCACGTGTCAGGGAAATATTAATATCATTTTTACCCTTAATTATCCTATTTACTTTTAACCGTGGTAAATAAAAGTAAAAAGTTACTATTCACCAAAAATTATTTTCATCTCATTGAACAACATTTTACTTCTTGATATTAACCGGGTCTCTCGTATTTTCAAAATTCCATTCACAGAAGCGGTAAAATTAAATTTTATGAAAAATTCAGTTTTTTTAACTACCACTTAGTAGTTTCACTATTCATCAAAAATTGATGTTTTTCGGAACAATGCCAAAATTTCACCCTAAGATATAATCGATACTCCGAATTCAAAAATGATGTCTATTTTAAAAAATTAAAAACATATAAGTTGCATTAATTAATTTTATAATTAATTCCCGTTGTCACAACAAATAGTGTGTTTTTAAGAAAGAATATATATATTAAAAGATTGACAATTGTTTAGGTCTAATTTCAAAGTGAAATTAATTCTAATGAACACCATTGGATAAAATGGTAAAAATATATTCTAATTATACTTTAAAACCACTCAATAATATAATTTATCACTATTAATTATTTTGATTAAAAAAGTTATTTTTAAGTATTTTTCACTATTCATAAAAATTAGTTCTCAGAAAAATACCAAAAATTCATCTTAGGCTAATATCGATATTCCGTATCCAAAAATGAAGTCCATTTTGAAATATAAAATATATATAATTTTAAAAATTAGGTATTACTATTCATAACGTCTTGTTTGATTGGTTGTGGTGTGTTAGAACTCGATGTTGCGTACAACACACGCTATCGCATTATTCAAAGAAAAGCTTACCGTAGAAGCTAGGGGAGTTACATTCTCCCCTCCTTCAAATAATTTCATCCTCGAAATTTCTAGAATACTACCACATGAAAAGACTCGGGTGGTTCTTCATTATTCGTTCCTCAGGATCCCACGTAAACTCTTCCATCTTATGGTTTCTCCACAAGACTTTTACCATACAAGTCGTCTAGTTTCTCAGTACTTGTTCTCTTGTATCAAGAATCCTTATGGGCTCTTCGCAATAAGACATATCGAGTTCCAGTTCTAATTCCTCATATGTGAGTACATGTGTTGGGTCAGACATGTATTTCCTCAACAGTGATTTGTGGAACACATCGTGAACTTTGGAGAGACTTGTCAGCATTGCCAATCGGTAAGCTACAGCCCTAATTCATTCTAGAATTTCGAAAGGTCCGATGTACCTGGGACTCAATTTACCTTTCTTAACAAAATGTATGACTCCATTCCATGGAGAAACCTTCAGGAAAACATGATCACCGACTAGAAATTCCAAATCCTTCCTTCGATTATCGGCATAGCTCTTCTTCCTACTTTGAGCCATTTTGATGTGATTTTGGATTACCTTCACCTTTTCCATTGTTTCCTCCACTAGTTCTGGACCTACATGTTTTCTTTCACCAACGTCATCCCAACAGGTTGGTGTGTGAAATATCTTTCTGTATAACGCTTCATATGGTGCCATATGAATACTCAAATGGAAGCTATTGTTATAGGAAAATTCTAGCAGAGGTAAATATTGATCCCACATACCCTGAAAGTCAAGTGAGGAGGATCTCAACATGTCTTCTAAGGTTTGAATAGTCCTTTCTGATTGTCCATCTGTCTGAGGGTGGTAGGCAGTGCTCAAATGAAGTTCAGTATCCAGGGATTTCTGAAGTCTTTTCCAGAATCTTGATGTAAAACGGGGATCATGATCAGAAACAGTCGATAGGGGTACTCCATAAAGTCTCGAAACTTCATTAATATATAGTCTTTCTAGACGTTCCAGTGGTAGATATTCTCTTATAGAAAGAAAATGTGCTGACTTGGTAAGACGATCAACAATAACACATATTTCATCGTTCCTTCTTGGAGTCTTTCGTAGCCCCATGACAAAGTCCATCGTAATATTGTCCCATTTCCACTCTGATATGGGAAGAGGTTTCATGACTCCTCCAGGGTGTTGCCTTCCAGCTTTCACTTATTTATAAACCATACATCTTGACACAAAATCAGCAATCTCTCTCTTGATATTGTCCGACCAAAAATGTTCCTTAAAATATCTATACATTTTGGTGCTCCCTGGGTGTATAGAGAAATTGGAACTATGAGCATCATCCAGCAACTCCCTTTTTAGATCAGGTATATCGGGAACAAAAAGTCTCTTCCCGAATTTCAAAATTCTATCTTCATACACAATGTCTCTCAATCTCCCATCATTCACAACTTTAATCTTCTTTTGAAATTCTTCAACATCGGTCTGAGATCTCTTAATCCTTTCTAGTAAAGATGGTTTGGCAACCATTTGAAAAAGCATTGATGTTTCACCTTCCCTGGTTATTCTAATGTTCATCTTCACTAGATCTATGAAAATTGGATCTCTTTCAATTCTCATCACGTTCAAAACTACATGGTCTTTTCTTCTCAAAGCATCATCCACCTTGTTTGCTTTCCCCGAGTGGTAGTGTATCGTACAATCATAATCTTTGAGTAATTCAAGCCATCTCCTTTGCCACATGTTGAGTTCTTTTTGTGAGAAAATATACTTCAAACTCTTGTGATCAGAATAAGTCACACATTTTTGACCATAGAGGTAGTGCCTCCATATCTTCAAAGCAAAGATCACAGCTGCTAACTCGAGATCATGAGTAGGATAGTTTTGTTTATGAATTCTCAAATGTCGTGATTCATATGCAATAACTGTATCATTCTACATACGGACACAACCAAGTCCTTTTTTCGATGCATCACTATAAATAATGAACCCATCAATCCCCGATGGTAGAGTCAATATAGGAGCATTGACTAATCTTCTCTTCCGTTCTTCAAAACATTCTTCACACTCTTTTGTCCAAACAAATTTAACCCCTTTACGTGTGAGCTTCGTTAATGGGTTAGCCAATCGGGAAACATTCTAGACGAAACGTCGATAATAACCTACTAAACCAATAAAACTAAATACCTCAGTTATATTCGTAGGTTCTATCCATTCTTGGATTGCCTTGGTCTTAGAAGGATCAACAGAGATTCCATATTTAGAGAAAATATTCCCAAGAAAAGAAATCTCCTGAATCCAGAATTCACACTTGCTAAACTTCCCATATAATTTATGTCTTCTCAGAGTCTTCAGGATAATGCGAAATTGATTTTCATGATCTTCATAACTTTTGGAGTATACGAAGATATCATCAATAAATACCACCAAAAATTCATCGAGATATTCCTTAAAAACTCTATTCATTAGATCCATGAATACAGAGGGTGCATTAGTCAATCCAAAAGGCATTACTGTAAACTCGTAATTCCCATACCTGGTTTGAAATGCTATCTTCAGAATGCCTTCCTTCTTCACACACAACTAATGGTATCCAGATCGAAGGTCAATCTTTGAAAAGTATTTATCTCCATGAAGTTGGTCAAGTAAATCATCAATGCAAGGTAGGGGATACTTGTTATTTATTGTTATAGCATTGATCTCCCTGTAGTCGATACATAACCTCATAGATCCATCTTTATTTTTAACAAAAAAAACAGGGGCTCCCCATGGAGAAACACTAGGGCGAATAAATCCCTTATTACTCAATTCCACTAGTTGTTTCTTTAGTTCGACTAATTCTATAGTGGCCATTCTATAAAGGGTTTTCGATATAGACCTTGATCCAGGAATTTAATTGATGGAAAACGCAACTTCTCTTTCTGGAGGATGTCCAGGTAAATCTTCCAGAAATACATATACATATTCTTTCACAACAGGTACATCCTCTATTTGAACATTCCATTCCTCACCTACAGTTATTTCATTCTCTTCCTCCCAAATAATTGAATTTAGTTGAGCTACTGTGGGTGGATCTAGATAAGAATTAGGTGGTGACGATTCTGCTATAAAGATAAGGTGTTCCTTATCATCATCATCAAGAATCGTAACCTCTTTCTTCTTAAAATAAATCTTCGCATCATAATACGAAAGCTAGTCCATACTGAGGATTATATCAAACTCAATCATAGGTATGATGATGAGATCAGCAGATAAAGAACATTTATATGCTCTAAGGGGGACTGATTCACAAAACTTTGTTGCAATGATACTTCCCTTAGGAGTTTTAACTGACAAATCCCTTGTTAAATCAAATTGGAAATATCTAATTTTCATAGAAATCTGGGAAGATATGAAACAATGCAATGATCCAGAATCAAATAATGCATTTCCTAAACTAGAGGAAAAAAATTAAATTAAATACCACCACGTCTTTTAGAGCATCTACCTCAGCAGAAGTGATAGCATATGCTTGGCCTTGATCCCTTGGAATTTTTTGAGGTAATTTCCCCTGATGCTTAGGACATTCATTTGCATAATGTCCAATATCCATGAAATTATATCACTAAGCATTGGTAGCTTCCTTCTTCCCTTTGCAATCACGAGCTTGGTGGCCTTTTTCACCACACTTGTAACAGATTCCCATTCCCTTCAAGCAAGTACCGGGGTGTTTCTTCCCAAATTTACCATAGGATGGATATTCAATATTTCCCTTCTTCTGCTTATTTTCATTCCCAGATTGATCAGCAGATCTTTTCTTCTCTTTCTTTGCATTAAAGTCATAAGACTTAGGAAATTGCTTTTCAGTCTTGATAGCACATGATACAATGTCTTCGTATGATGAAAAGTATTGAGACTAATGCTCGATGGAGAAATGGTTTTAACCCATAAAAGAAATGATCAATCTTACTTCTTGGGTTACGTATATAATCTCCAGTATACATTGCTAACCTTGTAAAGTTTGCCTCATACTTTGTGACATTCTCATCCCCCTTTTGTCTCAGACTCAGAAATTGTCTTTCCATATCTGATCGATGGTCACAAGGAAAGTATTTTTCTAAAAACAGATCTTTTAACTCCCTCCATTCCATATTCGATACTTCATCATCTTCCTTTTTATTTTGAATCAATGACCACCATTGATCAGCATCTTCAGTGAGGTGGTAAACTGTCATGATAACTTTTTCCCTTTCACTACTCCCCAAAGCCTGAAATATTTTCCCTAGGGAATTTATCCATTGCTCACCTACTAAGGGATTTGTACTCCCATTGAAATTTGGTGGTTGTTTCCTCATGAAGTGATCTAACATTGATCCTCCACGTTGCGGAATAGGGTGCTCCACACGGGTAAGGTTATTATTCATAACCTGACTAAGTTGTCCCTGTATGGTGAATAGTTGATCGGCACCAGTTGCATCAACAACTCCACTATAATTATCTTGAGCAGGAGGGAAATCCTTACATGTAGTGCGTACATTGTTACAGATTCCATTTCTTCCACTAGGTTCCATTTCTAAACAATGGCATAAAATAGATCAGTTTATGAATCAAAATACATAATCCCATAATTATAAAACACTTAACATAAATTGAACTATTTATGGATATAATCCATAATCATAAGAATTTTTCATTTGAATAAGTATATACTCATAAACCATTCATAATGATTTGTAAAGAAAATGAGAGTTATCATAAGCATATCCCCTGGGAGTGTCGTAACCAAGAGTACATCAAGGCCTGTTATCGTGCACCAGTTCCCATTCGAGTCTAGCTCAAAGCGGTGTTTTCGCGTTTTACCCCAAGGTACATCTGTTCCAGAGCCGCCTCTACCTGCTCGTATCCTGATAGAGATGTATTGCTTGGAAAACTCACAAAATCTCTAAAATACCAAAATTCTAGGAAGTTTTTCTATACTAATCCTCAATGTTCATCTTAGGTCTATCTGTTCTAATCAGTGTTTATCTAAATCTAGCTTCCAAGGATTGTACTAAACTTCCTCTCATACCAACTGTAATGCCCCAACCCTAGTTACCTAGAGCCATTTCATTATTACATAACATTGGCATGATAACAAAAAAGATCAAATCTCGAAAGACCGATTGGTTTAGAAGCCTTGGAAACACTAGATATATTCATAAAGTTTTGCATTACATTATATAGTGAAAATATACTACGAAAACATATTGTCTCCACAGTCCACACTATTAAACCCTCATAATATCCCTGCAGGTCATTCATAATTTACTTCTTCACATCCCGGGAAAATAAAACATAGAAAAGGGGTGAGCTCAAATGCCCAGTAAGGATAACAATATAGTGGAAACTTTCATAAACAAGAATAAACATTTAAGAAAATGTATAACTAAAACAAAAGCCTTTTAAACTTGAACTTCAACATAGTATGGCATAAATAAAATGAAATAATTTCATTTACTTATTCACATGGATATTCTACTAATCAAATAATCACATACAATATCAATAACAACTTTCATAATGATGGAATTCATAATGACAGACTATCATAACCACATAGCCAAGGCCTCGTGCCAAGAATACAATAAGATTTTTCAAAGTCCTTGTGTCAAGACACTAGTTTGTCTCATGAGACCTACCGATGCATTGACGAGCTATAGTGGGCTCCACCCATCACATATTAAGTCCAATGCATTCCCATATGAAAAGGTTTAAACATAACATAAACATTCGTATTAAAATTAGCATACGAAATGTCAATACTTTCACCATAAACCATGAATGGAATAAAAATAGCACATCCACAATCAAACATATCACAAAACCTTAAATACAATATAGATGTTTTGTATCATTATAAATCAACTTCAAATAAGAATAAAATCTATCAAAGGATGTTGACGTAGATGAAATCAAAACTCTTTATAGAGAAATATATCTTTTTATTTTGAAATCATTTAAGAGTCATATATTTATAAAATGAAATATTTTCTTTGAAAAATTCTTATAATCTTGTAAGGGAATCTTTGACAATTTTATAACAGCGGAAAATAACTTCACTCGCCGTATAAGTTAAAAAAACATTCTTACCTTAATTCTGTCGAAAAGGTTAAAAAGCACCCTATTTGGAAAACAATGGAAAGATTCCTTTATAAAAATCTTAAAAAAAGTCAAACAATGGTATAAATAACATTAACCCATATTCTTTTAAATATTAATAATGTTTTGAAATACATTTGTAAGAAACATGGATGTGGATGATAAAGAGATCCCAGTAGATAATTACGTATAAACAACCTCGGATAATGAAGAGATTGTGAAATAACCCTTACCTTGTACTTTTCCTTGGTTGAGGTTAGGTTAAACTCCTGTATAATTGTGAAATAATTGTTATTAAATTATACAAGAATCATATACATTCATATGATATCATATATGATCTTTTAACATTGCTTTGTTAATAATATCTTTGAATTATCGTTTCATACTCGTTTTCTTTTATATGTTTTGTTACGTAAGCCATGTTTGTAATGGATAGGTTGTATATTAATCATATCCAGAATTATATAAAGTCCTAAGATACTATTATTAATCACCAAATGAGAATTATACTTGAATGGATATGATGGAAAATGAATCTTATCGCGTTCTTGGAGACGGTAGACCGTACGTACGCACGAGCGATAATATCATTCTTTTGATATTTAAATAATATATAATTGGATGGTATATCATATATACAGAATCATTATCATGTTATATTTATTATTTACATTAGTTACACATCATTATTATACCCATCCAAATAATAATTTATTGAATAACAATTACACCACGACGTGGAGACGGTAAGCCGTACGTACGCACATATGGTGACATGTTATTCAAAGGACGGATAGAATAGTGAATATGGTGGTACCATATTTATAATAACATCACAGTATATATATGATACTAGAGTTATTATTTTATAATGGTAACAACAACGGAAGAAGAAGTGGAAGTAGAAAGGAACTTGAAAAAGGGGTGGTGAAATCATTACCTCTTCTTCGGGTTCTTCCTTTTGATTTGATCAAAAGGAATCCTTAGGATAGCTTTCTGATCAAACTAAGGCCTTTAGGTTGTAGTGAGGGAACTTGGGAGAGTATTTGGGCAGAGTTTGGCCGAACCAAAACGCTTTGAACGTGTGAAGAAATGAGAAGGAGGAGTTCCCTTTTATAAGAGGGGTGAGGGGCGCCTTTTGAAAAGCTAAAATATTAGTTTATAAAAAATTAATATTCGGTTTATAATGGCTCCAAAGTGTATTATTTAAATTCTAATGTGGGGATAGGTCGAAAAACATTTAACCAATAGAATTTATATAGGTTTGGGTCATTATATTAACCTTATCGTTTAGTTTTAACTCTTAGTTAATTAGTTTGACATTTACCATGTCACTTTGTATCTTTATATTATATAGTTAATAAACATACTATATACATCCAAGCGACCCCCAAGTGGTCCATTAATGATACACCTATCATGATATAAGTCTCTTGGCCGAACCTTATATTTTTAGGAATTTAATATCAAATAATAATATAATATTTGATTTAAAAACTCTTTTGTGACAATTTTGACACTATTCAATAGTTGATTTTTGTGAAACTCATAATAGATTTATTAATTCTATAAAATTCAATTAAATAAATACTAATATGTCATATTACCCTATAAAATTAGATTAATTCTTTAAAAGTTTCATATTATATTTATTTGTGTATTTATAATATCAATTATTTTAATTTTCCACTATTATAGTAATTACTGCATCATCATTATGTCATAAATAAATTAAATTATTTAATGTCTAAAAATTATAAATAAAATATCATTATGTAGGAAATATTATTAGATTTCTAATGAATATTTAAAATGGAATTTATCTCATATATAACCCTATATTAAATATGTTTTAGTAAATAAACTTTGATTTTAGCTCTTTTAACTCTTCTTTGAATTAAATAATAATAAATGTCATAAGCTATTCCATGTGGACCTAAATGATAATAGTTTATTCCTAAGGTTGTTTTTTATCGATATACACTTGTCCAATAGAATTAGGACATGTGTCAGGGTAATATTAATATCATTTTTACCCTTAATTGCCCTATTTACTTTTAACCGTGGTAAATAAAAGTAAAAAGTTACTATTCACCAAAAATTATTTTCATCTCATTGAACCACATTTTACTTCTTGATATTAACTGTGTCTCTCGGATTTTCAAAATTACATTAACAGAAGCGGTAAAATTATGTTTTATGAAAAAATCAGTTTTTTTAACGACCACTTAGTAGTTTCACTATTCATAAAAAATTGATGTTTTTCAGAACAATGCCAAAATTTCACCCTATGCTATAATTGATATTCTGAATTCAAAAATGATGTTTATTTTAAAAAATTCCAAACATATAAGTTGCATTAATTAATTTTATAATTAATTCCCGTTGTCACAAGAAATAGTGTGTTTTTAAGAAACAATATATATATTAAAAGATTGACAATTGTTTAGGTCTAATTTCAAAGTGAAATTAATTCTAATGAACAACATAGGATAAAATGGTAAAAATATATTCTAATTATACTTTAGAACCACTCAATAATATAATTTATCACTATAAATTATTTTGATTAAAAAAGTTGTTTTTAAGTATTTTTCACTATTCATAAAAATTGGAAGTTCTCAGAAAAATACCAAAAATTCATCTTAGGATAATTTCGATATTCCATATCCAAAAATGAAGTCCATTTTTTAATATAAAATATATATAATTTTAAGAAGTAGTTAGTACTATTCATAATGGCTAGTTTGATTGGTTGTGGTGTGTTAAAACTCGATGTTGCATACAACACAGCCTATCACATTATTCAAAGAGAAGCGTACCGTAGAAGCTTGGGGTGTGACATTATATATTCACACCACCATTAGTGAATATATAAAATTGTGTAATTAATTATATATTCCAATATATTCTAATATTTTTAAGTCACCCTTAATGATCTTCATGTTGTCCATTTAAATTAACATGGAAAGAATGAGATTCAAAATAACCCTCATAATCATTATTGACCAAGAGAAAACAAAAATCAACACCCATTAATTTTTAGGGTTAAACCATGGTGTGAAAAAGGTATGTAAGGGAAAATAAAACATGAATAAAAGAAATAATTTGTATAGTAGAATAAGTTAATCCTACCATAGAGTATTTCTCCCCAAATCAAAAGACAAATCATCCCAAAAATAGAGGGAATATAGTGGGAGTTCACACACTCTAGAGTCCAAATGTGGGAGTGGGTTGAATGAGGGGGTAGTTTGAAAAATCATGTAGTGTGGGAGGTTTATTTTAATTATGGTTTATTTTTTATAATTATAAATAAATTATTTTTATAATTATAATATTTTTTTTTATATAATAGGAAGAAAACACTTTCTGGTTTCACCATCATTCAAAAAATTCACTAACCGTTAAAAATACTCCTTCTTAATAATTATACAACATCATTTTAGCTGAAATGTTTAAAAAATAGTGATCTTAATTGTTTGATATGTTATTTCCTCTTTCAAAAGATGTATGATCTTCTTGGGGGAGTATGCATACACTTGGACCTAATAGTGTAGTCTCGCTATTGACACTAGATAGGCCACATAATTTTTAGAGTGATGGTGTATGGTTTGTAATAATCACGCACCAATTATTTACCACCCAAATACCATAAATAGTGTCCATTTATAAAGACCCCCATGGAAACCACTGAAAATAAAAAATAATATATAAATAAAAATAAAAATAATCTTTTTTTATATAGGGGTGTGAAATTTCCATCTCCAATTTTAATATTTTTCCCAAAAAAATTTAAATATTCAATTAATCATGAAATTTAATAATGAATAAAAACATCCCAAGATTAAACGTTTTCCTCCCATTTACTTAAAATTAAATACACACATCCCAAAAAAACTTATGATTTTAAATCAAATGAAACTGATATAATTTTCCTTTAGAATCATATTGAAAAATTTATAAATTGTCGAATATACTAATATACTCAAACCAAAAACTTATATAACGAATATGATAGACTCTTTTTTATATGAACTATTCAATATGAAACACCCCAATTCCAAACATATGATCATCTAGAAAACTCATCAAGCTCTTATCAGGATCTTTATGAGAATATATTTAGTGTGACCCTCTGATTTCAATATTTTTTCAACCAATATTAGAGGATTGAGAATGCAAGTTGGGTCATGTCGTCGATTGACTCAGGTGACAGATTTTTGGTTGACTCAACATTGATCGTGACATGAAAATAGTTATGTAACATTATATTAACAAAACATTCATAGAATAAATCTCTTAGATTGCAACCAATATAATATATTTTGATTACAATACAATGAATAAAATAAATTATTGGATTTGGTATTACTATGAGCAAGTGATAATCTTTATGTGGTTATTAAAAATAGATACTGGTAAATAAATAAAATTTATGTTGTCTCTATTTTACATCAATTATTGTATTATTAAACATGGAAAATAAATTTTACATTGGTTTGAATTTAAAATTGTTCCAGTTAAATTTTCTAATAAAATAAAGTTTCGGTGAAATGAAAACAACATGAATTTTATTTAACATATTTATGTACTTTTAAAATATATTCACTAGATCTTTGAATTTATGCCATTCATATTTTGTATGTTCATTATTATTGATCTCTTTTTACTCTTGGATATGGAGGATGATGGAGATGTATAAATTAATTAAATAAGTATATTCATTAAAACTTTTAATGAGATGATTGATGTGATTAATGGTTTTATGGATGTCAATGATAGATATATGAAAGTTACAATTTATTTTATAAAATATGAGAAACATGTGAAAAATTGTTTTATAAAAAACAATTTCAAAAAATATTATTTTCTTAGAGACTATATATTTTATTCATGAATAAGAACCAAAAATACTAAAAACCATTTCTAACAATGTATAAGGATTTCATCATGATACAAAAGTATAAAAAACTAAATACTCATGAAAAAGATAATGGAACACGTATCAAGGGACTTTATTCTAATTATTTACCCATTTACTACCAATCCCTTAAATATTTATTCAGAAATAGAGGATATATTTAAAATAATCATCCAGTGAACATGAATATATCACACATCACTATTTGCGGATAACATAAATCATGCAAACATGCAACAAAGAATTTAAATAAAATGCTATGATTAGATGGTATAATTTCATAGTAACATGGGGAATTCATAGTATATAAATATCTCTCACATAATCCAATACATATTTAATAATTTTATAGTTTTCAATACTTATAGTGCCTGAATAACAATACTTATTATTTTGGAAATATATTTTTTATCTATAATTAAATAATCAATTTCTTTAAGATAAAACATTCTGTGTGAGTTTCATTCATATGATGATTTCATGAAGTAGACACATAATATCTTAATATTTTTTAATAATACCATGATTGATATCATATTCAAAAATGACCACTAATCTTAATGAAACCATGAAATGTTATTATTTAAATTTTATAGTTTTATGCTGAAAATTGATTTTTGGGATATGAATAGGATGGACCCCATTAGGAATTATGTATAATATTACTACTCAATATAGATTTACTTATTAATCCAAAAGAAATAAGTACTCAATTATTCATAATGTTATTTTATTCTTCACAAAGTATTATGTTAACAATATTCATTTTATTTCCATTTGTGAGAAAATATTAAAAATATTTTCTTCCACTTTTTGAATTTTTATTTCATAAGAAAAATATAACATTAAAAATAAATATATAAAAATTAGTTTAGTATAATGTTTTTTGTTTTTTCCGAAACTATTCTCATTTTAAATAATAATGGAAAATAATTATTTTTATAAAATTTTCATAAATTTTAATTGAAAGTAACGATTATGATTTTATTTTTATAATAAATTATCATAATACATTCATTGATAATAATAATCTAACTCATTACATGGTAATTTTCATTATAATTTATTTTTTTATATATGTTCAACATTTTTCTTATGTATAAATTATCAAAAAATCTATATATTTTATTTTAATTATTTATATTAAGTGTAATTTTTTCACATAATGAAATTATTCCTGAAAAGGGTTTCAATTACTAGATCGGGTGATTTTTAATCTAAGCATTTGAACCTAATTCTGATAGTTATAACCTTTAAATATGATATTTTTTGGACATGGGAGAAGGCTCGAGACATTTTATGGGTGTCTCATCTAGTTTATAGAGTTCCAAACCGAGAAAATCTTGTTTTAAAAGGGATACAGAGGGTGATTTATTTTTATAAAATCATAAATCCCTAGAAACAATGTGTGTAGTCTAAGGTATGTTGATAGAGGTTTTCAGATGGGTTTCACACTATTTTCCAATCTATGAGCCTAGCATGAAATATTAGAGGCAAATATGATGTACATAAGAACTATTCACAGCATAATTGGTGCACGGTTTCTAAACCATGTGGCCAGCCCATGTGGATTTTCTTAATTGTCCAGTAGGGGGTACACGGTTGGCAATTTGTTTCCCAAACCATGTTTCCCAAAACCCGACCAGTTTCCTTTTTTAGAATTTAAATTAACTTGAATTAAAATAAATATAATAATTTTTAAAAAATAATCATACATTTTTATCACCCCCACTCGTGAAACACATCACCCCTCCCTCTCCCATGGCATGGGACCCCCATTCCCAGCATCCACTCTATAGGAACATTTTACCAGGATCACTCCCAGATTTCAACTATATCAATCAATGTATGGTCTTTGGTCCCTCTTCCTTCCACTTTCTAATCGTTTTTTTCCTCTCCCAATCACACGGTGAGGTGTGTCTGATCATTAGGGTTAGGGGAGAATATGTATTTCATTTTTCATTCAATGTTAAGATATGGAAAAGATCTCTCAGGAATCCTTATTGCATATTATTTCACACACCACTGAAGAAAATATAGATTGGCATGATTTTTTCAAACAAAATTCCTTTTAAAGTATGATTTACTTCTACAATTTGATTCTCCCAATTTATTTAGGTTCATTATTTGGTTTTGAGGTTCCTAATTTTGAATTTTAGAGGTATTTAAGACTATATGAAGGTTTCCACTTGTACAAAAAGTTATGCATATATATCATTCATGTACATATTACATTATGGAAAGGGGAATATGTATATTGATTTAAAAGGTATATATATATATATATGATTATATGTGTGTGACAGTGTGGATCTACAAATTTCATAATAATTTCATCTTGTTCTGAGTGCTAAGCTTGATCAAATTCCAATGGTAGGGTCCCATTATATTTCCCATTAAATTTATTTACACATTAGTTAATTTTATTCACTTCAATAATTAATTATTTTCCATGTATGTTTTTTTATAAAATGATATCCATTTTTTTATTATTTGTGATATTTAATTGAGAATATTAACATCATTATAATCAATATCATGATTTAATAATAATCCTCTCCAATGAAGATGTGTTGAATTCAAGCCGAAAAGTTGTGGTTCAACTTTTATTCTTTATTGGAATATTGATTTGACATTTCATTATGCTTATATTTGTTGTTAGTAAAAGTAATTTTTAGGGATTTGGAAAGTTTCATTAATTGGATAGACTTCCTTATAATTAGAAATTACCATATTAGTTTATTAAATTATTCAAATTGAACCATTCCTTGATATTTGAACCATAAATATGATTTTTTATGTGTAAATTGATTGAATTGGTTAAATGGAAGATCCTATGCATGTTGTCTTTCATCATAAATGGAACTGGACTTGTAGGTAATTTCCCCAACAATGGTGGCATCCCTGATGTTCCATCATAAGAGTTATCACATAATCTTCTAGTTTTATTAATTAAATTAGTTCAAATGGATTTATTTAAAATGACTCCTATTGGATGGTTACACTATACCTTATGCTTATGCTTTATGAAATATTTTCTATAAATTTTAACATTCTAAATGGAATTGAGTATCGCTAATGACAAGCATGAGTGGTCCTTTCCTCGTATAGGGAATTGAATGTGAACAAGACTATGTTAAATTCTTAGATGATATGATTATGATTTGTTGTATTTTGTATAAATTTGATCATGGCTCTACATAAGAAATTGAAATGGGCTAATGAGATACGTGAGAGTTTAATTCCTCAAGCGTTATATATTAAAAATGATAAAAATATATAAGCATGTGGCTTGATGGGACCATGGGAGCACTTTCGGAGGAAGTCTATGTGAGCTCCCCATCTAGGCAAAGTAAATTACTGTTAGATCTCCCTTAGTGATGGATATTTTTAACTTATATGCCAATACTTTCAGTAGCTTGTTCATGGTGATTGACCATGAGAGCTTACATGGTGATGGATATTTTTAGGTTATTCCCCCATCCTTCCAGCATCTGTGTATCCCAACCATGAGAGAATGTGGGGTTATGTTAGGTTTTATATCATGAGAGCTTCCCCTATCATGGGATTTCTAAGAGTTATATCCTAATCCACAATAACATATATTAATACTATATATATGACTACATAATTATATATATTTAGTGACACAGTCAGACTCTTATACCTGCCATGATCTAAAGAAGGAATAACAGTCAAGCATCCCTTTAGAACCTAGATGGGTTGTTTTATACTTATTCTATTATAGTATATTTAAATTAAATTGCAATGTTTATATTTGATTAGACAATGCAGTTTTTGGCCTATTGATATTTATATCTCACACCCAACTCAGACTGCTACTAAACTGGGAACATGAGTAGACCATCTATTTGAAATACCATATACAAATTTTGTGTGTTCATTTATCTATGAGTTTTGAGAGATGAAACGAGAAAGAGCTCAGGAGGCTCGTAGAGATCACATATGGGATGTTAGTTATTTTCATTACAAGAGTCCTATAATATACTTTATTTTCAAGACTATTGTACTTTTTTTTGTTTTCGCACATGTATCATCATATATAATTATATATTCCTAAAACCTGACATTTTTTACCTTTTATTCAGTTATTTGAATTGTTTATATTTGAATTCTACTATTTTCTTCAATTTATTACATTATTCTGCTATTTTAGATTGTTTTTTTATATTATTCATCTCTTTGACTCTTATACAAGGGTATAGTCTCCCAATATCATCAATTGGGACCCTCTATACTATTTAGAAGCCACTGGAATATGGTAATACATTCTTGGGTCCTTGTGATGCATCAATATGAATTTTATTTAGTATTCATCCATGTTGGGATGTTACAGGGTTGTATCATAGCATCATTGTTTCCTTTGTCTTACTATTTTGGTTTTGTATATATGAAACTAGAAATGTGTCAGTGTTTGGATAATGGTCATTGTTTGGAATAATCACCCCATGTATGGAAAATAACTATGTGACCAGGGATGGGATTATTTTTCTTGATGTTCAATATTATAATTTTTATTATTTCTCCTTGATTTAAGGGAGTATTTTCTGATATATATATATATATATAGAGTTTTATTATTTTAACCTTGTCTTTTTTACACATGTATAAATCAATGCATTCATCAGAACAAGAATATTTGTATTAACATACCATACTTGTGCCTTTCCATATATCTTCATTTTAGGTTTCATGATGATTTGACTTTGTGCATTGAGTTCTATATCATTATTTTATTTTTTTAGCATGCCGATATAGATAACATTCAACAGTGTTTAATTGTAACATGTTTTTGTTGATTCAGTGATATTATTCCATTATAATTGTCTTTATTATATTCCATGCACATACATTATATCAATACTCTATTTTTATTTCTTATAATGTCATGTTTTTTTGTGTATATATATTTGTTTTTCATGGGATGAAGAGATTATGGTTGTGAATGAATCAGAACCAATTTTTTATTGTAAGGTGTATGTGAAACATATAATCAAGAATGTGTAAACTGTTTATTCAAAAGTTCATGAAAATTATACATAAATAAATTTTATTGATTATGTTAAAATATAAAGCCCACTAATTGTAAAATTATGAAATGGTATGATTTTGAAGTTAAAGGGAGAAAAATGTAAAATTATAAAGTGTGTGGGGCTTTAAATGTTGTTAGGTGGCCAACCATATGAATAGAACATTGTATTTCAGCATGCTATATTTAAATATGAAAATGATTTTGATTAATGTGATACAATTCTCAATCCATGAAGTGTTTGGGATTTTACTAAATAGGGAAATGGAAACCCATGTAGTCGAATTTTTGTATGTGACTATGATATTTTGTGAAATTTCTTTCTAATCAAGAAACTTTCATTTTTATGAAGAAATATATAATTTTTATGTCTGAACCAAATAATATAAAAACCATATAGACAAACTGTTATTCAAATCCTAACTAAAATATCAAACTCAAAAAGGAAAACAAACTAAAAAAAACACTTCTCACCTACATAGAACTAATATTTGAATTATAAAATCGCCACAATAAATTACTCACCTACCAAAATTACTTCAAATGAACTAAAAATTCATTAAAAATCTAAAGGTAGACTAAGAAGTGCAATGAAAACTGCACCATATGAACCTAGAGCCTTGATAATCATCGAATTCCTTGAGTCATCCCTTCAGATGAATGAACCATAAATACAGAATAATTATCAAAACTAATTACAAGAAACCAAAAAACATAATAATTAAATTCTACATCATCGAAACAATCCCTTAGAATCACGACCATTGTAACCACCAACAACAACCATTGTTATCATTTAGTAACAACAAAAGTCAGATTAAAATCCCTGAAATAGATTCCAAACATGGAGATTTCTGATTACCATCATCCATGAGGGATTAACTAAATCTAACATCAAATATTAAACCAAAGATATAACTATAGAGTAATTTTTATAAGAAATGTATAATAAAATAGATGATGGAGGTGACACCTTTGGTTAACCACTTGAGAAACACAACCCAAAACCTCTATAAGACACCACACTAAATTTGCCTCATATGGAGAAATTTAAAAGGAATATAGATAATCATTTGAGGATGTAATTGGCCTTATTATTGAACCAAATCATTACCATGAACAATTATCACATCCAGTGAGGACCGAGAATAAATGTGGAATGAGACAACTATGGGTCTGTTTCTGGGGAAACTAACACTTCTACACTGTCACAACCCAAACCACCAAGTTGAAACTGGTACATTGAACCATGATTTGGTCTAAATGGTTTAATATAAAAAAAAGAGTATCCAAAGACACATTGAAGGCCTCAATAGAAAAAAAACACTCTAGATGAAATTCATGCAATGAACTAATGAATGGAAATAACCCGAGACTCTAGTGATATGATGAAATAAAAAAAGAACTACTAAGGGAGGGACACTAGTGTGGGTGAGGGTGGAAGAGGGAGGAAAGGGGTTGGAGGTGCCGGTTGTGAAAACACCCCCATTAAAATCACCACTAGTAATGAAATCCTGAAAATGGAATTAAATGTCATGATTGTTAATTTTAATTGGAAATTGACTACATAAATTTTAAATAAACAACTAGGAAAGTTATGGTTAGTTGGGTCATTATTCTAATTTGATAGACTAGTTGTCTATTTTAAAACATTAAAAACTATGTAATTGTTGTTGGGTTGCTTTCTAAATAACCATGGTTGGATTAGTTGGTCCTATATAGGTTTTTTTATAATAGAAAAATGAATTGGTGAAATATTTACTAAATAATATAGGATGTAAAAAAAATTTACATATATAATGTTAAAAAATTATTTTTCTGAGTTTTTCATATTTTTCATTATGTTGTTGGTAAAAAATCGATAGCCTAGTGGTTTCATTTTAAAAATATAATTCATGATTAAATTAAATTTGTTATATTTTTAATGATGTAAATGCGAATAATTATGAAGGTACTATAAATGGAACCCTAGTTTATTTCTTCTATTTAAAACCCTCATTTAAGGATGGATGAAGTTCCTCACTTTATTTTCCCTGAAACGGAAGTGTGAGCATTTTCTTTATGTGATCTTATCATTATCAAGGAAAAAAATGATTAGCTTTTGAGCCATGTGACTTTTGATTTACATAACATAATTATGTGTTGAAGATATTTTATTTGTTAAGGGATGGATGTTGGTATATAGCACAAATATTGTTGAAATTTATATCTAATGTTTCCACATTTCAGATTGTTGGTGTCATTATGTTTCCATTTCCCCCTATTGTAACTCTTTATTTTAAAATACATAATTATTCTGATGGGTGGTCATATCATTCTGAGAATTTGATATAGGTTTTAGCATCGAGTAATGCTTATTTCATCTGGGTAGACATCCCTCGGCCATAGTAAGACACTTTATATGTCTTTGAAAACTATTTTCTCTTTAGATATTCAACATGATATGTCTCTAGTGTATTTTTTTAGGATTTTCTTCCTTTGATCATTTTCACTATCTTAACAACCTAATACATGGAAACCTAGGGAAAAAATAAAATCAGCAGTCTCTAGGGTGTGTCAACTGACTTATTGATGTGAGGGTAGTATGCACTAATGTGTAAGGTATCATCAAGTGTTAAATGTGGTAATGTATTAGTTGAGTTCGATAAAATCTTTGATCATTAAGTTATTGTGGGTAGTATTGGGTTATCTCCAATTAATGATTCTTGGGTGCGATGGAATATAGTTCATTTAAATTATTCAGATTCATTCTTGTGACTTAGGTATTTTCGCATGTCTGTCTATTGGTTCTTGACTTTATTGACATAAACTATAACGTATGTGAGTGTGGCTAAAAAGATAATCTAATGTATTTTTAGGCTGAATCATGATATAGTGTTCTTGTGAGTTCATATATTAACTCCTCTATTGATGGTTATGACACAACTATATTGGAAAGTATCGTTTCAAATCAAGAAAATGTGTCCTTCCACAAAGATGGAACACCACCAATAAGGAAAATATGTAAATGGTCGATTTTTATTGAATTCATTTGAGGTTAGTGTGTGTTATATTTTACAATTTCATGAGTGGAATATTGATATTGATGGGATTGGATATGTATAAAACATTGAGAAACACCATTGGTCTTAGAGAAACATCGATTGTTAAATTTTAAATAATCAAATACTTTATTGGGTAGTGGAGGCTTATGAAAAATTAGTTATGGTGTTTTAGATGGTGAATCCTAGTTTCTTATGTGATATCTACCAATTTTGGGTCAAATTTTCTACTTTATAGTAATTGGTGGTGATTTACAAGAACTAGATTCATGAAAATTTGTGTATTCTTTATAGTGACTAGCATCTCCCCTATCATAACTTCATTCTAGATGAACTAAATGAGCACTAATATTATGCCACACTAATGTTTTTATGAGCTATTTGGATTGTTGAGAGGTTTAGTTTCAGTGTTTAAAAAAATCATGTGGTTATTATCATGTCATTGTGGTGATGATTGACCCTTGGGTTCCCATGTTGGAATTCCCTAGAAAGAATCTTGTTCACTATCTACTTATTTTTTCATGGATTCCAGGTGGATGCTAATCTTGGATAAGTCTATGATCTAATATGGATATTTTTTCTTGTGTCAATGTCACACTTGTAGTTTTCAAATGTGGACTAATGTTGAATAGTCCTCGAGACTCTGGTTCTATGAATCCAAGGTTACCTAAGTATTATAAATACGACGAGAGTTAATTTTAATGGGAGAAAAATCTATAAGGATAGATAGAGAGTAATCTAATATTTTTATTGAGGAGTGATAGTTTAAAATTATCAGGTAATTGTTTGAATAAGGGATATCACCTAATGTTGGATATGTTGTTCATTAAACATCCTCGTTGTAAACATGAGGCATTACGATATTTTTATAAGAACCTGGAAGTTTATGTTGGCTGTTTTAGGATAAGTCGGTAGAAGTAACTTGAGTTTTTATTGTTCAAATTTAATGGACATTTTTATGGATGTAACAATTTTAAAATAATGTCTCCAGGTTAAGGTGAGAGTGGTTTTAGGGTTATCAGTGTTTTTATGAGAATTATTTCATGACCAAATTTGGTATGGTAGATCATAAATTTAATGTTACTTCTATTTGAGGCATTTTATAGGACCTAAAATGAAATCATGGGTGCCAAATTATTGAAATCTTGTTAGGAGAGTCATTAAATTCCAAAAATATGGGTTTTGTAGGTAATTAAAAAATTGGAAGAGATTTAGTATGGAATTGTCTAATTAACATTTGTTCCTAATGCGGGTAAAACCTTTTTGGTGTTCTTGACTAGACGACAACATTATTTTTTTTATTTACTTAAATGCGAAGGGGTATACATTGCCTCATTATTACAGTTTGAAATAATCTATTGGCATGGATCTTAATGACTTCAGTGTCATGTGATTAATAATTCATTGAAGGTGAATTGGCTGTTTGGAAACAAAATGTTTTAATTCTAACAAAGATTCACAACCCTTGTAAGTTAGGTATTGTTTTTATCTTCATGAATACTTATAGGGAGTGAAGAGTTTTGTGGAATTTAGTCTTAAATAATCCGTGTAATTGAAATAGGATAAAATGGAATGGAATTTGATTTTTTTCATTTATTAGACTATCCATTTTTAAATACGAGATTTGAAAAATATATATGATAGTTGGAACCATTTACATTAATGTTTTTGGGCTTGGGTAAAGTCCTAATAAGTATCTGGGGTGGCTTGAGGAGTTTCAATAGTGTAGACATGGAAAATAAATTTTTAAAGGGGATGAAGTGGGAACAACAAATGTCTAAAACCATTCAGTTCCTACTTTAAAATCATGTAGACTAAAACAGGTGGACATAGAATGTCAAACATGGTGTGGATGATATTCCAAAAATCATGTATTTTCCACACAGTTAGTGGAAAATATGTAGCACCTTAGCCATACCCACAAAACAAGTTTAACATAGTTTCCAAACTGTGCGGTCGACCTGTTCATGGTTCCATAGGAGTCTAGTAAAGGGAACACCATTGGATCATGGTTCTTCAAACCATCCTGTCCAAATTGTGCATGGTGGCCGATTTTTAATGTTAAATTAATTTGAACTAAAATAAATTTAAATTTAACTAATCACATAAACACTCCTTCTTCTCCCTCTCACTCTCACGACTCAGCACCCAATCCTCTCACATGCAGTGTGACCGCATCTCTCAGCATCATCTTCATTTGTTGTTTTTTGTAGGGATATCTCCCTAATTTCTACTCGATACATCATGATACGGTATATGGCCTCCCTTCCATCACATTTATGGATCATTGTATCTTTACCTTTCACACGATAAGTTTCGGCCAAGCCCTAGGGTTTGGGGATAATCTCGATTTCATTTTCCTGAATGATGAAAGGGTATGTGAAGTGTATATCAGAACTCAGTCCTTTTTATTCTGACATCCACCATCATAGTCAAAGAGGATTGGTTAAATTTGTCTCTTTTACATTGGTTTATGGTAATATTTACATGTATTTATTAATTTCTACCAATTTATTTAGGGCATGTATGTCATTTTAAGGTTACTAGTGTCAAATTATAGGGAATTTGAGGACTTAATAAAGGTTTTCACTTAGATACAAAGGTATGTGTATATATATGTATATATATATATAACTTGTAAATATTACTTCTTTTCCAGAGGAATATGTACATTTGATTAAGGGGTATATATATATTAATATATGTGTGTGAAAGTGTGGATCTATCATTTCCATCATTATATTAATTATTTGATGAGTGTTCATATTGGTCTAATTCTTGTGGTTGTGGGCCATTCCATTACCCCTAAAATTTAATTACTCATTAATGAATTTCCTTCACACCTTTAATTAATGCTTTTAAATGTTATTATATTTTTTAAAATTACTTCCTTTGTTATATTGGATGTGATGGTTAATTGAAAAAATGAATTGTTTTATAATGAATTTCATGATTTAAAAATTATACCCCTCTTGGAAAGGTTTGTTTTCTTCAAGATAAAAAGTAGTTTTTAGGATTTTATGCTTGCTTGGATTATTTAATTTATGATTCCTTATCATTATTAAATTCTAAGTAAATGGATGTTTTATTAATTTGGAATATTTCTTTTTTAATACATTGCATTAATTATATAATGAAATTATCAGGTAGTAATTTTCATATATTCTAATGGAACCTTCCCATAAATTTGAGTCATATACTTGATATTTTTATGTGTAAATGAATTGAAATGGATAAATATATGAGCCTATGCTCATTATATTACTTTATAAAATGAACTGGAATAGAATTTAATTTCCTCAAAAATTTTGGCATCCCCTATGTTCTTTCATGAGATATATTATTTGAACATCAAATTTTAATAATTAAATGGGTTAAAATGCATTAAATGGATTTCACATTTATAGGGAGGTAATTAAATGCCTCATTCTTATGCAGTATGAAATACCGTATGTCAATTATATATTCTAAATGGGATTTATTATGGCTAATGACATGCATTAGAGGTCCTTGCCTCAAGAATTTAATTGATTGTGAACATTATTATGTTAATATTTTATTTGAAATGCCTGATAAAGTATTCCCTAACTATAAATTTGATCATTACAATTTATATTGAAATGGAAATTTCTTTAGGATGCATGAGAATATAATTCCTCATGAATTATTTATTATATATTTTTATTCTATATAGGCATCTGAAGCAATGGGTCCAAGATATCCTATTCAGGGCAAGGCAGTGTGAGATTCCCAAATGTGTTAGGTGATTGACCATGAGTGTAATGACCTATGAATTTATAAAATAACACTTTTTAATTTATATTAATATTTAGGAATATTATATTAATTTTATGTTAATATGGATTCCTCTTTCGATCGCATACTCAATATGAAACAACAGGCTTCTCTGAAATTTTACGTTTCACACAACATTGAGTTATACCAAAAATAAATACATTAATAATTATATCATTTTAAATAGTAGTTAACACCTAACCATTGGAATGAAAATAATAAATAGTATCTACTAAAACTTTTAATATATTTTATGAATGTTTAAATAATGATTCATTGGATATCATATATATTAGAAATTGAAATAAAATCCTATTGAATTTAAAGGACGTGTTTTTAGGAATACCTTTTTAAAAAGGAATAATTGTATTTATTAAAACATATCACTCTTTATGGATTTTTATTTCATGAAAATATATCATATATATTGAATTTAATGTTTTAAATTATTATTATTTGATTTCTATATATGATATACGAATAAATTCAAATTTTCTTATAAAAGAAGTGTTTTTAAAAAAATGAATTTTTAATCCATTTGATTGGGACCAATTTTAAATTTAATTTTTTGACACATTTATTTATTCAATTTGAAAAAAATAAATATCTTATTTAGAATCAGGACATCAAATTTTACTTTGGAATAATTTTTTGGGAATTTTATAATAATGTTAATATTTTTATAAATAATGAATAACACTAAATTTTAATTCAAAACTACATTTTCTTCTAATTTTTTTGTATAGTTAGATTATCATTTTTTTGGTTATAATGTGTAATTAGATTATTTTTTTATCATTAAATCAAATTATGTTTGCTGTAAGTAATTTAACTTTTAAATTAGACATAAACACATGTCATTTTTCTAATAGTTTTTACTTCATAAAAACACACATTCTTGTTTTGACAATAGGAATTAATTTTACATTAATTAATGCAACATATTTGTTTGGAATTTAAATTTTTTTCCTTTTATAGAGTTATAAGGCCCAAATTTAGTTAATATGTAACTTTTATTTTGGGACATTATGAATAATAACTTCAGTAATTATTTCTATTTAACATATTTAAATGATAAATCCAGTAAATAAATGTAAAAATATATTTTAATAACTGTAAACTACCATAACATTCATTATAATCATATTTGATGAGTTATGTATAACCCTTAACATCATTGTTTTATTTCAGAACCCTATGGAGCCACTTATCTGCAAAAATGGATTTTTTTAATATTTAATTTAATGTAAAGAGAAATATAACCAAAACTTGTATCTTTTATTAAAAAATTTTAAGACGGGGTTATATAACTGATATCTTCGACTATAAATAGTAATTAGAAATCTAAAATTATTTCCCATGTTATTTTATATAATTTATAATTTTTACATGTTATATATAAATTTATTTGTTTGTTACACAATAATGATGAACTGATTACCTTATCAATGAAAGATTCAAATAAATGATATTATAAATTTTAAAATAAATTTAGTTTGGTTATTTGGATTCCATAAAACAATATAATAGTTTATATTGACATATTACAATTGATTTAATTTCTTTTTTTAAAGGAATCATGTTTTTATGATTTTTTTAAAAAATTCATGTATTAATAGTGACCAGAATCGACATAACAAATAAATTAAAATATAAAATAGTTTACTAAATTATTTTTAATTTTTAATAATTATTATATTCCAAAAAAATTTAGATAAGTAAAAATATTTCATAAATGTAATTTTTTGGGTTTTTTCTTAGGATATGGTAATTACATTAACCCATAATGTGTAAATAATATGTTATCACTATATGATTAAAATGAATAAAATAAGGGTTATCCTAAAACAATAAGGATAAAAAATATTCCAAATTTATATAAAAATTATTCTATTTTTTTATTGGATCATAAATCATCATATAATAGAATTAAATTATTTTTGGTCCATTTTTAATTGAAAATAAATTTTTAATAAATTAATCTTTCAAGACATTTTTAAAGTGCCCCTCCTCCCTCTTATAAAAGCCCACCACATATACCTATATATTCACACCTCTAAATCCTCTTGGATCAACCAAATTCTAATAAAATGTGATATTAGAATCCCTCCCTTCCCCCTAAAATCCTTACTAAGGGAATAAGGAAATTCAAGGATTCCTTTTGGCTCAAATCAAAAGTAGTTACCCAATTTAAAGGTAACGTAATTTCTCCATATCCATTCTTTTATTTTCCATCTTTACTCCCTGTGATCTTATTATTCATTGATTTCATATAAACACAAGTATCCATAATATATTAGGATTTTTATATGAGATGTTTTTAAACTAAACTTACAAACACCTCCATCTAATGGATACAAACATAATATTTCGCTATACGACGAACTACTAACTCAACAAATGATGATTGTTCAACTTTTTCCTACCATTTTTTATTGTGGCCATTATGATGGAACTATATTCAGTATTATATTTATTATATTTTTATTTTATTTACTATTCTATAATTTTTATTTACAGAAAACCTTTATGCTTTCCATAATGTGTAAATATGATAATTTCATTTGAGAAGGTGCGGACCACCGTCCACTCAAAATGATATTACTCATTCATGCCATTCATGGAACATATATAGGATATATTAAATGAACATATGTAACATATATAACATATATATTATACATGAAATTTAATACACCTATATATCATTTTTTTCATTCCATTAATATGGAAAAAATGAATGTAGTGTTCACGCATACATACGACCTACCGTCTCCAAAAATGGTGAATATAATTTACTATACCCAAATTTTATGGAATATTATAAATACATATATACTAGATATATATTATATTTATAGCATGAATATAATTTTTAAGATGATTTAATTAGGAATATAAGGACAATTTATATCAAAATGAGTTCATTTTCGACTCAAGAACCGAATATCGAGAAAACAACTGATATTAACTTAAATATTTATATAATATTTATAACATGGTAAAATGTGATATAAAAGGACTTATAAAACTTAAATATAATATCAAAAATTTTAAAATTAACTTATGATTATTATTCGGGAAAAAAATGAACATATGTGATGATATGGACTCAAGGTGAGGGACTTCGTCTCAATCTCCTATCATTGAGGCATATCTTAATTTCATGCACATTTATTATCCTAAAATGTGTATATACAAAATTTGTGACAATTTATATTATGAATATGTATATTTTCATTATGTTTAGTATTTTTTTTAAATTTATTTTTTAATGATTTTTATTCATGGGTTTTTCAATTGGTAAGAGACTCTTTAACTAAAACATCATTTAATTTATTCAAAATATTTTTTCTTTTAAAGCATTCTTTTTATAAAAAAATTAAAAATGGATTTTAAGAATTTATTTATATGGATATTAATGTCTTAAAATGATAATTTATTTCAAAATCCTTAATTCTGTATGGGATACTTTGATTCCAAAATATATATATTAAATGATTTAAATGGTTATTGAAATGGATTAACTATTTAAATATATTGAATGTATTTTTTTGTGATAGATGATTGAAATATTGATAATTTTAATCATTTATGTTTTCTTATTAGGTAATGGTACTTTGAAATTTGATGGGTAGTTACGTTATAAACCAAATACTGGTGGTCCCCTAATAATCCTAGTGTGGGAGAACCTGAGGTAGCTCTCCAATGGATTGGGCAATGTAAAAAAGGAAAACATTAATATTTCTCCTAAGAGAATTAGGGAATATACTATGAATGGTGACCCAAATGTAACCAAGAAGGATACTACCAATGTAGATGTGAATGCTACAATTTTTATACTATATGGATGATACAAGTTACCTTTATATTAACTATATTCTATTATGTTTTTTAGTAATATTATGATTACATGATGTAATCTAAGTAGTTTATGTTTTACCCATGAAAAGTGTGATTTTGTGAAAATGTTTTATGGGTTCTAAATATTCATAGACTAATAAGTTTATTATTTATTTTATATTCCTTACTAATTTTTTTATGCTCATCCCTTTTTTTTGAAATGTTTTTCACAGGGTATAGGGAAAGGGAATAGAATAAAGAAGAATTTTGTCATGAAAATAATTAGTGTTATTTTTAATGTTATTTAATATTTTAAAATAAATTGGAAAGATTAGAAGTGACTACATTGTAAAATTTAATATGTAATGTAATAGTTATGTCATAATTCTCTAAGACTCTAATCCAGAAAATAACCTTAATGTGAAAGAATGTAAATTCTTGATCAAAACTCAAGATTATGTAAGTATTAAGGTTAGGGCCTTATAGTTGGTATCATAGGAAATGATTAGACTTAATTGATGATTAGGATATCTTTTAAGGGTTAGGTATATGATCATGGGTTTATAATTTTAAGCTATATTATATGTTCAATGACATAGAAACCCATTTTAGGCTTATTTTATTTCAAGGTGATTGATGGTATTTTTGGAGACATTCACCTATGAGGAAAATATATGTTATTAGTTTTTGGGATGAAAAATGTGAGGTAAAAAATAATAATTATAGTTAAAACATGATAAGTTTATTTTTGAATGTTTATTTCTCAATTTTATTATGTTATTAAAATTATATAGTTTTTTAAAAATGACAACATGATGATCTTGTGACAACCCATCGCGTTAGACAATGCTATGGGAATAAAACCCACAACCAAAGTCTGACTAGGATTTATCACCTACCTGTAGCCTATGTGACGTACCTATTTAGTATAAATTATTCATTTTAGTTAAATGATTTTTATGGATCAAGAATAAGTCGATTTTGGGAATTTATGTTTTATCAAATGGATATCCTTAGTATAGGAAAATGAATTTTTGATTAAGTGATAAATGTTATATTGGAAGAAGTTCCCTCTTTTGGTAACACTATATGCATAAGGAAAATATTATATAATGGGATTTCACTTGATGAGTAATGATGGATTTATATTTTGTAATAATCTATGTTTTATTTGTGGACTTATGGTGATTTGGGTTATTTATGCAAATGATTAACCTTTTAAAATAACATGTGATTTATAAAATTAGTATTATGTACGAGACTTTAAGATTAGTCGATGTTATTTAGATGTAAATGTTATAATTTATCCTAGAAGAGTATATAAACATATCCTTATGAATATTGGGTTACAATCTTATTTTGGATTATTTTATATAATTTTAATTACAATTGTTTATTTAATGTTCTTTGATGATCTTTAGGTATTGTTTGTTATATTTGGTTATTAAATGTAGTCCTTCTCCATATAAAGGATTATTATTTATTGGGATTATATGATCATGTACTAAAAATTTGGGTTTTTTTATTGTATAACGATAGTAGAGATATATAGTTCATATTCTTTAAATTATGGGATTCCTTAGATGTTGATTCAATCACTTATGGGGTGACAAAGTCATTATGAATACTCTCCATTTAGATAAAATATGAGATTTTATTTATTAACTAATGAAACTCTACTTGACATGTAATTATGTTTCCTTAAGTTATTTGTCAAGATAATAAAAAAATCATCATATATATGAAAAGGAACTTAAAACAAAAATGTTGTTAGTTTACAATTACTACTGGGGATTCACAAAATATTTGACCCAACAAAAATTGTTGGTTTTCAGGTTGATACCATTCTTTTGATAATGTTTTCTATCACAATCCATCCAATCAAGATGGTTAGTTTTTCTTACATATCATTGTTTTTATACATAGAATCCATGTATGTGTTATCTCTGGTGACCTTTCTACTTATCCTTATTTAAATTAATGTGATTGTTTTATTTACTCATTTTTTTGTTTGGGGTTTTTAATGATGTTTTTAGCCCAATTTTAAAATTGAAAGGATGCAATTTCCAAAAGGGGGAATGTTGTAATGACCCAAGTATTTTTAGAATAATAATTTTTCATTTCAATTAATATTTTAGAAAATTATATTAATTTTAAATTAAAGGGGATGTTTTTTCTGATAGTGTACTTGATAGGAAACAAATGATTTCTTCTAAATCTTACACTACACACAACAATGAGTTATACCAAAATATATTACAATTATAAGAAAATTCATTGAAATGGTAGTTAACTCATAGCCATTAGAATAAAAAGAGTGAATAGTATCCACTAAATATTGAAATACGGTTTACACATTTTTAAATAATGATTTATAGGTTACCAAATTTATTATAAATTGAAATAAAAATCAATTTAAAATAAAGGATGTGTTTTTATGAAAACCAATTTAAATGATATTAATTGGGTTTAAAAATTCATATCACTCTATAAGGATTTTTTTTAATGAAATTATTTTATATATTCAATTAAATGTTTTAAATTCATCTTATATTTTTTATAGATATGATATAAGAAATAATTCAATTTTTCCGTTAAAAATGTATTTTTATCATAATATAATCATAGAACCTTTTGATGGTGAAATATTTTTAAATTTAGTTTTTGACACTATTATATGTTTTATTGAAAATATAAATTAATTATATAGAAGCATGAAGTAAAAATTTACTTTGGATGAATTTTTTGCAATTTTATGATAATGTTCATTTTTATGAATAGTGAAAAACACTGCATTTTAACTCAAAACTGCATTTTTATATATATTATTTATATAGATAGTCTATAATTTTAATTGTTTATTGTGTTTAACTGGATTTTTTATCATTTAATCAAATGGTGGCCATTTGAAGAAATTTCACTTTTAATTTAGACATAAACACGTGTCAATCTTTTGACAGTCTTTACTTCTTAAAAACTAGCTTTCAGGTTTTGACAACCCGAATTAAATTTAAATTAATTACTAAAAATTGTGTGTTTTGAATTAGAAAAAATTGTTTCCATATTTGGATTCATATGTTCCAAATAGATTAAATAATTAACTTTTATTTTTTGGACAATATGAATAGTATTTTGAACATTATGAATAATAAATGTTGTATTTTTTCCATTGATTAAGGGTAAATATTATAAATATTGACAAACAAATTATATTATAGTAATATTAAACTACCATAAAATGTGTCCAGATTTTATTGGATTAGTTATTTGTAACCAAGAACATCGTTGGGTCATTTTTAGGACCCCATGAAGCCACTAGGGTGTGCAAATGACATTTTATAATATTTAGTTTAATGTAAAGAGAAATATGACATATACATGTATCTTTTCTAAAACTATTTTAAGGTGGTGTTATTTAATAGATATCTTCAAATAAAAATAGTAATTATAAATATAAAATCATTTACTACATTATGGTATTATGTTTATTATTTTTATATATTAATAAATAAATTTATTTATGACACAATGATAATGCAGTGATTACCTACTCAATGAAATATTCAAATCAATGATAATATAAGTTTAAAAATAAATGTAATTTTTTTATTTTTATGAAATCCAAGAATTTTATGGATATTATTGACATATTATATTTTTATTTATTTTCTTTGTTTCGATGGAATCAAGTTATGAATTTCTAAAAAATTAAACTATGAATAGTGAGAAAAATTTACAAAATGCATAACTTAAAATGGAAAATAGATTATTAAATGATATTAAATTCTAAAAAATATAATATTCGTCCAAATCGTTAATAAAAGTACAAATATTTCAAAAATATAACTATTTGTGACTTTTTACGTGATATGTTAATTACATTAACCTTCAATGTGGAAATAACATGATATCACTATATGATAAAAAGGGTAAAATAAGGGTTAACAAAAAATATAATGATAAAAATATTCAAAAAATATCATAAAATTATTGGATGATGGGTATTATAACCTAAATCATCTTATCATTAAATTAAATTGGTTTTGGACCATTTTTAATTGAAATCAAAATTATAATAAATTAACACTGGAAGACATTCCTAATGTGCCCCTCCTCTCTCTTATAAAAGGAACCCACCTCTACCCACCAATTCACACCTCTAAAGACCCTTCTCTTAGACAAATTTTACTCAAATACGATATCAAAATATATCCCTACCTTCTATAACCCATACATTGGGACGAAAAAAAAATCAAGAATGCATTTTGGCTCAAATCAAAAGAAGTTACCCGATTTAGAGATAACATCTTCTCTCAAGTTCATTTATTTTATATTCATTCTTCACAAATAATAATACTCTTATTCATTATGTACAAAACAGAAACAATTTTTTAAATATACTACGATTTTTTATGAGAAGGATTCTAACTACAATTATAAACACCTTTATCTAAAAGATATGAACATATTGTTTCTGTGTACGGAGAACTACTAACTCATGAGATGATGACTGTTAGCTTTTCTCCTATCAACTCCCTTGGTAGAAATTAGGATGGAACTATAATTATATATTATATATATTATATTTATATTTTATATATTCTTATTTAATTTTTATGTACCACATAACTTGATGCTTTCCATAACTTCTAAATATGAAAATTTAATTTGAGGAAGTGCGGACTGCCACCCCTCAATGTGATGTGACTCGTTCATGACATTAATGGAACATATAATTGATATAGTTAATATAAATATGTAAAATTCATAACATAGATATTTCTCTGGAATTATAAGATACTAATGTATCATTTAGTTTTCATTCTTTTAATATGACTATGAAATGAAAGTAGTGTTCATTCATACGTACAACCTACCATCTCCATAAATATTGAATTTAATTTCTTATATACAAATGTTATGTATTATTACTAATAAATATATAATTGATATACAATATATTTAAATCATTTATATCGTTATGGAGAAGATGGAATTTAGACTATATGGACAATTTATATCAAAACCAAATCATTTTCGACTGAAGTAGATAATATCAAAAAAAACAATTGATATTAACATAAATAATTGTATAATTATTATAACATAAAAATAAGTGATATAAAAGTAATAATTAACCTAAAACATGTTTTCAAACAACTAGAAATTAAATTATGTTTATAATTCGTGATGAAAAATGAACAAACATGACGATTTGGACTCAAGGTAAGTGACATCATCTCAGTCTTCATTCATTGAGGCATATATTTGTAAGGGACTCTTTAACTAAATCGTGATTTTAAGTATTTAAATTATTTATTCATTTAATACCATATATTTAATGAAATTATTTTCAAAATGAGTATTTATATTTTATTTATATGAAAGTGAATGCTTTAGATTGATAATTTATCTAATAATGTTTAAAAGTTTCATGGGACAGTTTGATTCTAAAATAACTTTATTAAATGTTTTAAATGGTTTGGAAAATTGATTGAATATTTCAGTATCTTGAATCAGTTTATTGTGATTGATGAGTGAATAGTTTATAATTTCTATCTTTTATGTTTTCTGATTATTTAATTGTACTTGTACATTTGATGGGTTGTTACGTGATAAACCAAATATGAGTTGTTCCATTATAAACCTAGGGCAGGTGAGCCCGAGATATCTATCAAAAGCATTTGGTAACATGATGGAGGTAAACATAAATGTTTCTCCTAAAATATTTAGAGAATATTCAATGATGGGTATTCAAAATGTTACTATGAAAGATACTCCATATGTATCTATGAAAGAAACAATGTAACTATGACATGGATGTGACAAGTTTCCTTTGTGTTTTATGATTTCTATGAGAGTTTTAGTAATCATATTATTAAATGATGTAAGATAATTAGTTTATGTTTTCTTGGTGAAAAGTATGATTTTTTAAAATGATTTCATGGGTTTTAAAAATTCCAGACAATTGGTTTTATTCCTTATTTTTTATTCCATACATGTATTTTTATTCTCATCCCATGTTTTTTAAATGTTTTTCACAGGGTATACGTAAGGTTAAGTGAAAGGAAGAAATCAAGAATATTTTTATCAGGAATAGAATTCTAGTGTTATATAAGGAGTTTTATTATTGAAAAAATGGATAGATTATTATTTTATACTTAGTAAATTTTTAGATGTAATGTAAAAGTTAGGGCCTAAATCTCTAAAACTAAATACTATAAAATGTACTCAATGTAAAATAAAGTTAACTATTGATTAAAATTACTTACTATGTGTGGTTTAAGGCTATAGAATTATAATGAGAGCTCCCCTAGTGAAGGATGTTTGGGAGTTATGTCTCAGTCCTGACAGCATGTAGAGACAATAGACCATGGTATCCCTTCGAGGGGGTTGATAATGTGATCTCCTTAAATGGGCATAGGGATTGATCATGAGATATCTCCTTGGGATGGATGTAATTTTCTGACATCTAGATCCTTCCAACTGTTGTATCTAGAAGAATGACCATGAGATCTCCTCTCCTGATAATTTCCATTGGGTAATATCATGGTTTTCCAATGCATGTATCCCAAGAGACTTTAAGAGCTCTTAGAGTTGGATCATGGGTTATACCATTAGAGCTTCCCCCTGTATTGGATGTCTGATCATTACACCCCAATCCATCACAACCTATATTTATAATATATATATATATGATATATTTGGTGACATGATCACACTCTTATACATGTTATGAGCTGAATCATGTATAATTTTCAAGTGTCCCATAGAAACATGGATGGGATTTTAAATATTTATTCAGTTCTATTTATCACTCCTTTTATACATGAACACTATTTAATTTACTTTGTAGTTCCTATATTTGGATTGACACCATAGGTTCCAGCCTAATGATATTTATAATTCACACACTGATCGGTCCACCATTTCACTTGGGTACCAGAGTAGACCATCTATTTGAAGGACCATGGACCATTCTTATTGTCATGTGCTTCTATAAAGGAGGAAGGTGATAAGGAATGATTTCGTCCTCATGGTGATCATTTATATTTCCTCTTGGTTTTTTTTTCATTACTCTAAATATGTCCATCATTTTAATATATTGTCAAGAATGCAATAATCTGTGTTGTTTCCATTTCTATATCCTCATATTGAATTCATGCATTTTATAAACTGGCATTGGCCACCATTTATCCAATTATTAAAAATTTTATTATTTGTATTCCATTGTTGCATTTAATTTATTTAATACAATATCTATTTTTTCTATTATGTTTTATATAATCATTATGTACAGTTTTACCATGATGATATATTATTCCTTCTATAATAATTTGAGACCCTCATTTCTATTTGACAACCTCTAATGTATGGGGAGAAGTGCATGAGTCTATGTGGCACATTATTATGAATATTTATTTAGTGGTAAATTATGTTTAGAAATAACAAAAAAATTATCAATTAAGGGGTATTTATTTTCTAAATATTCATCACTTATTTTTGGTCATTATAAAATATAAACATATAAAATATTTAACACCCTAGTATTATTAAATCATGTAAATAATGTTAAAAATAATATGATCCTGAAATAAAAAAACCCTAATACGTGAATTTAATCTATTAGATTAGTGGTGGTATACCATCATCATCCATGGTACCAATTTGGTGATTTTTTTTTCATTTTTCATTACAAATGACTTATATAATATTTTAAGTATTGAAAAAGAAAAAAAATTCACACTCTTTCTTTTAATATATATAATGTCTTCAAATATAAATAATGAAAACTAATGATCAGTTATAAATTTTTTTCAAATATAGAAGAAATTTTTTTCATTGTAATTTATTCTAAATTAATAATGAATATGTAATTACTTTAAATATTGACACCAATATGATACATTTCTCATGTATGGGACAAAAAATATCATAGATTAACATAACAAATATAAATTTAATAATGTTTTATAGGATTATTTTCAATTAATTATTACATTAAATAAATCATATTATATTTTTTGAAACGTTTATATTCAAATTTCATTACTTTAAATTTGATTTCAATGTAATTTTTTTAAACTGTTCATTATATTATAGTAATTTCATTTATAAAATAATAAATATATTATATTATTTACAAAAATTTAAATCATAAAAGTGTAAAATTACAAATAGAAATGGTTTGTAATGTCAAAAATTTTCCATTTAAGTTCTAATATTTCTCTTATATGAAAAATTATAACCCTTTAATATTAATAATTTTATTATCATGGTTAAGGATAAAATTTATAAACCGAAGGGACTAAAGAAAATGATATAGTTTATATTGACAGTGAAAAAAGAAAATATATGATATCATAATTTTTTAAGAATGTATGCTCCATAAATTTTGATCTAAATAATTTGGGAAATTTTTTATTTCATGACCCAAATTCATTGACCTAGTATTAGTGTCTATATTATTATATTAGCACTGAACTTGTTGTATCACATCTTAATGGACCAAATATTATAGTAGTCTTCATAAACAATTAATATTAACAAAATTAACATTAAATTTTATATCTTTAAGTACACAAAGTATTTTCCTTGAGAACCCCATTATTCCGATTAGGGTATCCATGCATATAAATAACAAAACACTTCTTGGTATCCAAGAGAAAATAATGAAAACAAAGGGGTAAAATTTTAATCTTAGTTATGGTAAAATATTTTATATTATATAATGAATAAATAATTATAATCAATATTTTTAGTCAAAAATTTTACTTCTTACACATTCTTTAATTAGTTATAAAGACCAATACAAATTTTCATAAAAACTATGTTTCACCAATTTAACAATTTCCATGTATTTTAAATATTATTTTCGTAAAATAAATATTCTACTGGTGGAATTAATATTTCTAAATTTAATATTATAAATTCTTAAAAAAATTAGTCAACCAGAATTAATATATACGATCCATCAAATTGTAAAATTATTGTTTATCGAACTGACTATGTCTAGTTTGTTAGGTTAACTACTTTTAGTCCATCAGACAGACTATGTATAATATTTCAAACTAACATCATCTATTCAATCAGTATTAATATTTTTTGACCATCAAACTGAATAATATTGGTGCAATGGATTGACCATTTCTAATATGTCACATTACCATTACTTTATTTTTTGGAATAAAACCAATTTGGTCCATTTAAAATTATTTTATAATTGGTTGGTTATAATTATATCTAAAAGATGATATAATTTTTATATAAATTTAATTGTACTATCAAAATGATAGTGTTTGTAGACGTACTTGATCATTTTTCATGATGGAGATGAATAGATTATGTTGCAACAAACACTAAGAATCACTAAAATATTTCCTGTGTATTTTTCCAATAAATGGAGGTGTGTTTAAGGATTTAGAAGATAATTCAATTATGGTTCAAACCTCTAATTTTTTCTCTACATTTACATTTTTTTAATTTCTCCTTATAATATTTCAGAGCATTTTTGTAATAATGAATCCATATAAATATTTTAAATTCCATATAATATATTTTTAAATTTATTGTATCTATTCAATAAAATTTATGATGAAAGGAATTTAGGGATAATAAGACTCATGGTTATGATTAGTCAAATCAAATGATTTTATGGATGAATATATATAGAATATTCTGAACTATTATATCAATTTTGTGGATGATATATAGACCTCGATGTAAGGTTAAAAACCAAGGATAATCTAATTCTTGGAATTTTATATCCATAATTTTATGTTGGGAGAGTACAATGTAATTCATTAATATTTTATTTATTCATTATTAATTTTAGATTAATAGTTACTTTTACTTGTTTAAAAATGTAATATTATTTATGATGTTCATTGTTTTAGAATTATTATTATAATGAATTTTTTCCCATTAATTATTAGATAAATTTGTGTGTCTGAAATATAAACTCTGATTAATGGATAATAACGGAATCTTATATCTATTAATTACATTATTTGATATTTTAATTAGTTTTTTCTGATAAATTAAAATCCACCACTCCCCCTATTGTATCCATTTTAAAATATATGACCCAAAAATTTATATCATATCATGTTATAAAGAATAACATATTGTGTTGTACTATATTTCTTCTGCACATCTTTAATTTAAATAAAATTATAAAAAGTTAAATAAATGTTTTGAATAAAATTTTATTACAATAAATTTTATATTATAGATAATTTATTTATATAATGGGATGTAATAATGACATAATTCTTTAGAATTTAAAATTTACTATACCTCCAATTTTTGATGTTGTAGACTATGATAAATTAATAGGTAGAATGAAAACTTGTTTTTTATTAATACCATTATTGATAACTATTTTCATGTCAACTATATTTTAAAAAATTTATGAGAAAGGATCTTATATTATAAAATAATGTGAGGAATACCATTAGTTTTTAATGATTTAAAATATATATTTTAAAATATCATTTTTTATTCATTCAATCAATATATCTAAAAAGGATAAATATTAAACATATTATAAATTATAATATAATTGAAACCAGAAGAGATTTGGTTCATGATGATTATAAAGAATTTTATTTTCTACCTAGTGAATCTGTTATTAAAATTCATTAGAGATTAATTAAAATTTTTATTTGATAAATAATTTTTAGGTATAATGAACATATATACGATATATTTGTTGAAATTGTCATTAAAATCATTCCTTGATAATGTGTCTCTATAAATAATATTAAATATTATATTAAAATAATTATGAAACATGAATTTGGATTATCTTATATGTACTCTAATTATGTATGAGGATCGAAAAAAGGGATATGATGGGAAAATGAAAAATAATAATGGTGGAATATATTTTTCCTCAAAATCATATTTTTCTATGGATGTTGAATCAGAAAAAAACGTATTAACGCCACTGAAAAAATAGAATGATAGAGTTGATAAATAAAATAAATGAAAATATTATGATAACAGGACTTCATCATCATAAGAATAGAATAATTTTATTTGTTTTGAAAAAGTATCTATAATTGAAAAACATTTAGAATGCCAAAATTTAATACATTCTAAAGAACATGTCACTATAGAGGCTAAACATTATAAATTAAATTCATAAATATATATTTACTACAAGAATTAATTATATTTATAAATATTTAGAAAAATATAATTTTGGGAAATCTAATATTATACCGGAATTATACAATTATAATCTCAAGAAAAATACTTTTGAAAAATAATTATAAAATCAATATTCGAGTACAATTTCAATTATTGATAATAAATTAGTTGTAAAAATAAATTCTAAAATATACAGTTTGAAAAGGATAATATCAACATTTATTTCATGAAAATAAACTTTTCATTAGATTTTTAGAAAAATAAAACAACATATGTAAGCATATAGAATTATTTTTAATAATGAAAATAATTTTTCCAAAATAACTATATTGTTACAAAAAGATCCCCCTTATAAAAAATATCAATGTATAATTCATTGGAGTAAAAAATATTCTTCAAAAAATTTATTCATTATGCCTTAAAGAATCAAATTTTTTTAAAAGAATTAACAACATTTCAACATAACAACATTGGATAGATATTCATTCAAAAATTAAGGGTTTCTAATATTGCATGACCTAATTAGGTTTTGTTTCTAAAATAGTAATATTTTTTATTCTAAGAAAATTTAAATGGTACCAACAATAATAAGTGATACATGGATAGTGGTTTCTATGGTCATATTACTTGAAAAAATTATTTCTTGAATAAGATTACCAAAATGAATGGTTTAAAAGTGATCTTTGGGGAAAAGTATCCAGGAGATATTATTAGTATCGGTAATATTTTTATTCATGGTAAATCATTCATCTCCAATTTTTTTTGATATTGGTGTTAAAAATATCCCTATTATCATAATTCAATTGTCTGATGATTTATTTCTTGTGAACAATAGTAATAATAAATGTGTTTTTCATAGTTTTAAAGATTAATATGTTCTTCCTGCTAATTGATATGATATTTTTTATACACTTAACATATAATACCTTTTATTGAATGATCTAAAATTTCATAGGGATGTGAAATAAAAATCAGGGTTATAGAATATATGATTTACACACTATGACATTATAAAATTATAAATAATATCTAAGAAATTACTAGCTAAATACCTATTAGAAGTGTAGTTTTTCTCATCTAGAGTTTGTTATCCTTGTTAACATAGAATGAATCGTAAGTCGTGTGACACCATAATAATTTATGAATATATTTAATACTGAATACATGAAACACTAGGTCACTACAAAATACGTTATTAAAACCTAGCCAAATAAACATAATTTTTCCTCCTCTGTGATTTGAATTTTGAAAAACTGATATACATGATTTTGTTCAGTAAGATATTTTGAGTCTGATTGGTCAATCATTATTTTTTGGTGAATAGTAACATACCCAAATGAATAGTAATTAATTATAATGAAAAGTAAAACAAACCAAAATATAGAAAGATCACAAATGAATGTATAAAAACAATTTAAACATATTAAATGTGAAAAAATGATTATAGTTTAATTATTTGTATTTTTTTATGTCACAAACATTTTTATTACAATTTTTTGATTAATTTAATAATATAAAATGGAATGATGTTCTTAATAAAATTGAATACTAAATTGTTACTTTATCTTCTTACGGTTTTGTGACAACTTTTTGAGACCTTGATTAATTTCTCAATGTGTTATAAAACGAGTTGTAGTTTACAGTTGTTTTTTGGAATAAACTATGATTATATTTAAAAATTATATGAATTTTTTTTTGAAAATTAATGTCTCATTTTTTTCATTTTGATTTCCAAAAATTGAAAAATGTTTAACTTTATTTTTTGTGAATTCTCTAAAATAATTAAATTTTTATGAATAGTGTAATACTATAAAATACTGTATATACAAATTATCAATTAAATATACTATTTATGACATGATGAATGGTGTAAGGCCACTAGGTTTAAACTCACATTCACGTATCACTATTATGGGTCACATGAAATAGCAATATTGGTTGACTTGATGGAAATAAAAATAATAATCAATAAAATATTCAGAATTCACTCCTCTCCTCCCTTATAACCCGCGCCCCCTCACTCCCTCTTCTCCTCTCTCCTCTAATCCCTGAAGCTCATCATGGTTCTTCTATAATTCTTTATCCTAGTCACTCCCTAAGTCCAATAATTTCTTTATATTTCCAAATGACTAAAACCCATATGCTCAATGAGATTCTCAAGGATGTGGATTTATGAGGTAAATTTTTCTTTTCATTGTTTTATTTCTAGTTCACATTTTTTTCTTTGTATTTCATGTTTTCATACCATGTTCTTATTTTAATTTTATTCTATTCCACTAATATTTTAGGAGTCTTCTATGAATGGTTGACCCATTTACCTTCTCTTTTTAGTTTTTTCTAAAACCATGTTGCATAGCCGTTATGTTTTAGATGTTTCATCTCAAAATATCTTTTTTATGAACTATTATTATGTTAATATATTTTAATTTCAATTGTATTATATTGGGATATGGTATTAAATTTTCCACATACATTCAATATTAAGTAATAATTATTAAATACTCTTTTTCTCTCATTAATATATTTAATGAATTATTAATTGACATCATTAGGTAGCTGGATTATCTGAAGGGATTTCTCAACATTTGTTCTATTTTGTGTTCCTTTATTTTTCATTCCTATCATCATTTCCTCCAAATGTTGTTATGACTACATTATAATATATGTTATATAATTCGTTATGATAATGGAATAATTTTTTATCATTTATCCTTTCCCACTCTTTTATTGTAAAAATTAAAACACCACTAGAGATGTGCTAATCAACCAAATTCAGGGATGATGAGTTATCAATTTGTACTACCACCATAAATTATTGTCATAAAAAAATTATTATGGTTGTAATAGACTCAAATATTTTTATTATGTATCATATATGTTTCCGGAATCTTTTTTTACACATGGATTTAATTTATAAATAAAAATGAGTTTGTTGTGTTGAAAAATTGCAAATTTACCCAAAGACTCTTCATTGAATGATTTAAATAATGATTCATCTTGACTCCAAGTAACAAAATGTAATTTACAACCATGTACCATTATTTATGTTAACAAATAAAATATAACATACATTCTGTACAAAAATCCCCATTTTACATGATTATATATATAAATATACTGATCATGAAACAAAAAGACCCAAAAAATGAAATTGAACAACTTAACCCATAAAAAAGACCATGAATGTACTTAATAAGGTTATAATAAATCACTTAAATTTATAATAGGTTCTTTAAATCATAAATAATTATTTAAAATTTGTTATACATGAAACTAAAACAAAATGAAGATCACCCTCAAACATAAGGTAAGGTTTTCTGCATCTCACTACCATTTTTGTAAGGCATTCCTTATTAACTACATGTACTTGTGGATAGTGTATGTATAATTCCTATTAATGTATCATATCTTGAATCTCTTTATATTCATCATATTAAATTTTAAATTTTAATATTATTAATTTTGTGGTATACGATTTAATTTATTACAAAGTTGTAAGTATTTTGAAACTAAACCTCCATTTTCATTCGGGGTTTCTCTTATTATCTATTAACCTCAATGAAATTATTATTTATTCTTATGTACACCTCGTAAATTTTGATTAATGTTTCTATATATTTTTAAAAATATGAATAATTCTTTATTTTTTGGTGAGTTACATGATTTAAAATAATCTTTCAAACATTCATCTCGATAAACGTACCCATTTCAAGGGAACTTCTCAAAATATTACCCATTTTAAAGTGAATTTCTGAATATGTTTTATTACAACATTATTTTTAGAAAATAACTCCATTAATCATGAAAATTTATCTTGGTTAATTTACGGTTTTAGGAATACAAATATTCATTTGCACTTTAAAATTCTCTTTCATATTTTATTTCAAATTATCTGAATTTTTTTATTTCTAGAGATTCTGAAGCACTCTTTCTACATGATTTCCCATTAGCAGGACATTATTTATTCCTAAAATAAAATTTCAATGTATTGAGCTTTTATTTTCTTTGATATAAATTTTTAAAATCTGATTTCATGGAATATAAAATTGATGTTCTGAAAGAAGTCTTCTTTCAAAAGATAAAAATTATTTTTCTCACCTCACGGTAACTTTTATGATGTATATACCTTGTTCACCACTTATTCCATACATGTAGTGTATTTACATCCTTTTTATATATCGCATCAGGTGTCTCTTTATTCTCCTGATTTTCTATCGTATTATTATTTTAATGTTTCTTGGTGGTATGGGTCTCTATGGAATGTTTAAGGATTATTTCTTTAGGATTTTTTAATAGTCTCATTTAAAAGTATCATAATCTAAGACATCAATCTTTATTGAATGTTGTACTTCATTGAGTATTATCTCTTATGAAATCATATACCATATATAATTTAATGGTTTATGATTATTTTTACTATGGTTGTGCTATCCTAAAACTATTTACCTATTTACTCTAAATGGTTTGTGTTTATGATTACTGTTCGGGGAAAGTTATTTACATTCCATATGATAGTTTTAATATTAATGTATATGTTATTTATGTTTATCAACATTCACATGAAGAATTAATTAAACTAATAATGTGTAGGGTGGGCCTACTATAGCCCCTCAGTTCATCAGTAGTTCTTCAGAGACAAACTATGGTATTGGAATGAGGCCATGACAAAATGAATGTTTATGGTTTTTTGTTGAGGCCTTAATTATTTTTAGACGTCATGGCTGAGGCATTGATGGTATATTTTATAATTTCTGAAATATTAAATTATCTCATTATAAAGCTAGTAATTTAATGTCTATGTGGTTATTCGACTAGTATAATACCCATGGTTATGTTTTATTATGGAATCTTTTACTCTTCCAATATTCAATCCATAACATGCTCATGTTTATTATTTGTAGATGAATGTGTTCTAAATTATTCAACATGCTTATTGTTGATGTTTATGTTATCTTACAATATATTTTTTACCCATTCTATGAGTTTGAGCCCACCCCTTTCTCATGTTTTATTTTCTTAGAAAATGAATAATTTTTTATGATCAACCTACCGGGATAATCATAGAGTGTTGGATGTTCCCAAAAAAATTACATGTTTTATTTATTTTCCTGTTTTAATGTTGAACTTATGTATGTATCTATCTTTCCAAAAATACTAAACTACTCGATCCTTCAGGATTTTATTCCTTTTAATCTTGCTATGTATTAAAATAATGCACTGGCACCAGGATTCAGGGGTTGGGGTGTTATAGTTGCTATCAAATAATGTTTAGTAGAAAACATGGAATTTATATTTAGAAAACATATATTATGGAACAAACCCCTATTATAGTCTATGAGTATAAACATATAACAGAAACCTAGAATCTAGGTAAGGAATATATTGTTTGGATATTCATGGAAAATATATTCCTCCTTAAATACTACAAGTTGACGTGTTTTGGGTAGAAATATACCTAGGAGTGAAAACTATGACAATGAGTTTTAGAATTGACCGAGGGTATCCTGGTACATGAGAATGGTACTTACTACTTACTTGGTTTAACACTCCATGGGGAAATATGTAGGATAATTCACATTTTGTTTACCCACAATTATGAAGGATTTATGCCCCCATAGTAACCAAAGAATATGGTTCTAGGATTTCTAATGCAAAAACTTTTGTTATGTGTTATATTTTGTTTAGAGTCATAGAGAGTTCATAATGTTACCAGCTAATATATAATATATAATTGATTATAAATTGTGCCTAGTATAAGGAATGAGAACATCACCAATGCATGTGATGCGAAGAGTATTAAGGATCATATCTCTAATGTTTTCAAGCCATAGAATCAAAGGAATATTTTCTCCAAAGTATCCTCATCCTATGAAGAAATAGTATCATGTGTTGAAAAGGTAATTAATTAATTCTCTTTGTCATATAGATTTAATGGGAAGAAAAAAAAGATTATGAAAGGGAAAAAATGGATAAATGGAAGAAAGAAAATATGTTTTTCCTATATGTGATAACTGTTGAAGGAAAAACCTCTGTATATGCTTGAGAGGAAAAGAATTTTATTTCATGTGTGGTCAATAAATACACCATGCTCATAATTTCAAGACAAGGAAGTAATTTCCCTATATTCAATGCTTCAACTACAAGGAGATGAGACACTATGCGAGTCAATGTCCCATGAGTCAAAGAAATATATCCCAAATGATGATTTTGGATAATGATCAATTTATTATTCTACTAAAGATGATGTAGAATTATTAATATACCTAGAGAATAATCATTTCATTTGAATATTTTTTCATTAATGTGTTGGTTATAAGAATTGTGAATTATATAATGATACTACTATAATAAATTTTCCTTATGAATTTGAAACCATATTTTGAATGGTACCAAGAAATAATATTTAGAGGAAGGTAAAAATTTTGGAAAACATATTATTGAGGGAAAGACAACCCTTAATATATATCTAGTTTTGAGATAATGAGGATGAAAAAATTTATTCAGATAAGTAATAACTACCTTGGAACAAATTTTTGACTTGTCAAGACGTCTTATATGAAATTGTCTGTAGATTTTATGGATCTTTTGAATTTGTGAATTATATCCAATAAAATTTATCTTATTTAAGGTATATGTAAGAATAGATGTCTCTTATATGGTTTTAATGGTAATTCATGTTATTAACATATTTTAAGAGGACACACGATGAAATTATTCACTTGTTTGGAATGTAAATTTTAGAGCTGCATCTTTTTTATTTAGTGTTAAGGATAATTTCATCATGGAAATTTAAAGAATATCATTATAAAGTGTTGAATGAATATATTTTTTAATTTTTAACCATTTAATAAATCATTTAAGTTGATCATTTTATGGCATTATGGAGTTTAATGTCCCTACAAGATGGTTTGATTATTTTTCCAAGAACATGTTGTCCAATTATAATGCATTGTTTTGTAGTAACTTATTAATTTCTCTTTCATGTTATTAATAGAATATTTTATCCATATACATTTTTTAGGTTTTCCATAATGAAATTATAAATTATCGACCATTCACTTTCGATGTTCAATTAAAAAATTTTGATGAATTTTTTTGTGTAAAAAGCAGATAATGTAACACCACAAGAATATACAAATAGATTTAGTACAGAATGCATAAAACACAGAGTCTCTACAAAATACCACTCCATTATAACCTTGCCAAGTAAACATAAATATTTCACCTATGTGATTTGAATTTCCAAAAACTAACATACACAATTACGTTCAGTAAGATATTTTGAGTATGATAGGACAAGAAATTTTTTTGGTGAATAGTAATATACACGTAGGAATAGTAACATACCCTTATGAATATTAATGAATATTAATGAATATTAAATTAGGAAAAAAATAGAAACTTCACCCATGAATTTATAAAAACAATTTATACATCTTGAAAGTGAAAATTTATCATAGTATACGTATTGATATTTTTGTATGTCTCAAATATTTTAATTAAATTTTTTTATTAATCTAATAACTGAAAATGGAAGTTTATTTTCAAAAAATGTAATCATAAATTGTTACATTATCTTCTTATTGGTGTAAAATAATTTTACGGGACCTTCATTAATTTCTCATTGTGTTATAAAATGATTTGTAGTTTTCAAGTTGTTTTTGTGGAATAAATTATGATTTTATTAAATTATTAAATTAAAATTAATTAGAAAAGTAATTTTGGTAAATGGATTTTATTTTTAAATTCAATTAGTGGAAAAATTATTAGGGTGAAATTTTGGGATTTCTCTAAAATAATCAAACTTTTTGATGAATAGTGAATTATGGTAAAATACAGCATATACAATTTTTTATTTAAATACTATATTTATTACATCGTGGGTTATGTAAGGCCACATGCTTCAAATCACAAGAACTTCTCACTATTAGTGATCAGATGAAACCACACTATGGGTTGTCTTGATGGAAATAATAAAATAATGAATAAAATATTCAAAATTTAGTCATCTCCTCCACTATAAAGACACCCCTCAATCCCTCCTCCCCTAACTCATCTAAACATTTAATATACTCAAGGATATTCCCAAATACCCTTACCTTGTCACTCCACACGTCCATGAATCTATTAGTCTTTTCAAATTACTAAAACCCATTCCCTTAAAGAGAATCTCATGAGGTGGATTCTGGAGGTAAATTCATCTTTTATTTATTTTATTTCAAGTTTTCATACCATGTTCATATTTTAATTTTATTCTGTAACAGTAATGTTTTATTAGACTTATGTTAATTGGTGAACAAATTCCCATAACTTTTTGATGTTTTCTAAAACCATGTTGCATAACAGTTATGCTATAGAATTTCATCTCAAAATCACTCTCTTTTTCAATCATTCTTATTATGTTATTATCTATTAATTAAAATTTTATTATGTTTGGATATTTAATTCCATATTATATGTTATTTATATATCATTTAATAATGATTAGATATCCTTTTTATCTCATCAATATATTTTATGAATTTAAAAGTGACACTGTAAGGCTGCATGATTTTCATAAGGAATTTCTTAACATTTATTTTATTTTGAGTTATATTCTATTTCGTTCCTCTCCTTATTTCATAAAAAATTTTGTTATGAATCTAGTATCATACATGTACTATAATATTTTCATGATAAATAAATTATTTTTCATCATCTCTCCTTTCCCATTATTTTATACTAAAATTGAAAACAACACCCGAGTTGTGCTAATCTAGCACATTCAGCAACGATATGTTTTTAATTTCTTTTACTGACATCAATTCAAATCTTTAAACCATTATTATAGTTAAAAATACTATAATATATTTTTTATGTATCATCTATGGTTATGGAATCTCTTTTTACACATTTTTTAGATTTCCAAAGCAAAATGAGTTTGTTCTATTGAAAAAAATCAAATTATGACGAATAGTTTTCATTAAATGATTTAAATAATGATTCATCTTCCCTACATGTAACCAAATTGAATTTACTCGATATAAAATTTAGTATTTTTACTAATTAAATATAACTTCAACTATAGACAACAATCCTCATTTTATATGATTATCCATATAAGTATAACGATCTTGAAACAAACAGACCTGAACGGTGAAATTGATCTTCTTAACCCATTAAAAAGGCGATGAATGAACATAATAATGTTATAATAAATCCATTAAATTTGAATTAGGTTCTGTAGATCTTAATTAATTACTTTAATTTGATTATCCAGTACACTAAGACATTGTGAAGAAAACAATAGGACTTAAGGTATGGGTTTCCTTATCTCAATTCCTTTTTTTTTTGAGATATTCATTATTCACTTCTTTTACTTGTGTTTGGTGTATGTATACATCCCATTGATGTATCATATCATTAATATATTTATTTTCCTATTATTAAATGTAACATATTAATATTATTAATTTTTTGTCATATTATTCAATTGATTACATAGTTGTATGTATTTTCTACCTGATCCTCCATTTTTATTCTAGTTGTTATAATTCTCTATTAACCTCAATGAAATTTTTATTTATTCATATTTACTCGTAATAAATTATGTTTTAATGTTCTATAAAATTGTACCAATCATAATCCTTCTTTATTTTTTGGTTAGTTACATTTTTTAAAATAGTCTTTCAAAATTTCATCTCAATTAACATAATCGATTCAAGGGAACTTCTCTGATTCGTACCTGTTTTCATGTGCATTCTAGAATCTTTTTAAGACACTAATATTTTTATTAAATCACTAATTTTATCATAGAAAATTTTCTTGGTTCATTTATCATTTTAGGAAAACAAACATTCTATTCCACTTTAAAATTATCTTTAATATTGTTTTTAAAATACTCTAAAAGGTTTATTTCTAACGATTATTAAGAACTATTTTTACATGATTTCACTTAAGAGGGACATAATTTGTTACTAAAATATAATTTAAATGTCCTTAACTTTTATTTTATATGATATAAATGTTTAGAATATGATTTTATGGAAAATAAAAATTATTTTCCAAAGATGGATTCTTTCAAAAGTAAAAAATATTTTTCTCATCTCATGTTAACTTTTATGAAGTTTATGCATTGTTCATCACATATTTAATGCATGTAGTGCATGTACTACATTTTATTATATAATATTAAGAGTATCAATAATCCCATGATATTCCAAGGTATTTTTATTTGAATGTTTCAAGGTGGTATGGGACACATTAGAATGTTTAAGGATGATTTCTTTATGAATTTTTTAATAGTCACATTTAAAAGTATCTTCATCTTAGAAAACATATCTTATTGAATCTTGTTTTTCATTGGGAATTATATATGATAAGATCATCTACCATATTTAATTTAATGTTAAACCATTTTTTTGACTCTGGATGTGCTATCTTAAAACCATTTAACAATTTACTTTTAAAGGTTAGTGTTTTTTATTTTTATTCGGGGAAAGTTATTTACATTTTATCTGTTAGTTTCAATATGAATGTATATGTTATTTATGTTTTTACCCATTCATATTAGGAATTCATTTCATTTATTATTTGTCATGTGGGGCCCCCTATAACCCATTGGTGCATCGGTAGGTCTAATGAGACAAACTATGGTCATGGCCCAAGGCCTTAACAAAATGAATATTTATGGTTATGTCTGAGGCCTTAATTATTTTTAGATGTCTTATTCGTGGCCTTGATAGTATATTTTAGAATGTCTTTCATATGAATTTCTCTCATTATGAATATATTAATTGAAATTCTATGTGGTTATTCAACTAGTGGAATACCCATGGATATTTTTAATTATATCATTTTTACACTGCTAATATTCTTTCCTTAGTGTGGTCAAGTTTATTATTTATATATGCATGTGTTTTTAATTAATCAATATTCATAATATTTATGTTTATGATATCTTATGATATATTTATTACCATTATTGATCATTTGAGCTCACCCTTTTCTTATGGTTTTCTTTTTCTGGACATGAAAATTTTATTATGATTGACCTACAAGGAAAATCTTAGAGAGGTGGATGTTCACAATAAAACTTATATTTTTTATTTCTTTTAATGTTTTAATGTTGAACTAATGTATTTATCTAGATTTAAAAAAGTATTAAACTAATAGTTCCTTCAGTATTTGATTCCTTGTATGCATGATAATGTAGTAAAATAATGCACCGGCACTAGGCTTCTAGTGTTGGGGAATTATAAGTTATGTTTTAAATCTATTAGTGAAGTCTAAAAAATTTCTTCTATATCATCAAATTACTTCTATTTATTTATTCCAAAACAACATGATATATTGGTTGTAAATAATATGTATATGTTTTATTTTATGAAGACACTAAATATATTTAGGTGTATTTTATAGAAATTTATTTGAAATCTTTTTTTTAAATGATGTAGATTGAGATAAAAATATGCAAAATAAATTATAGGTAATTATTCATAGTGATGATTGTAGATAATTTTAAAATTACAATTTTAAATTGTTTTTAGTATAATGGTTATAATTAATAACATTTAATATCTTATAAATCTAAAAACAATTGTACATTTAAAATAATAAATAATGCTTTTTAGAATATCAGAAGAGCCATGTTGAGTGAATAATTGTTTTCTAAACATTTTTCATTGAAGTAGTTATTATTCCCAATTATACTATAAATAAATATTTAATAAGTCCATTAATTAATAAATATCCAAATTATTTTTGGATCCAATGAAAGATAAAAATATTTTACATTAATATTTTTGGATTCAACAATCCATTTTGAAAAACAAATATAATTTACATACATTTGATCAAAAATTTGATAAATGATTACTTCTAGAATATTTTAAATCTAGTAAGTATTATTGACTTTTAAATAAAAAATATATGTAATTCTAATAGAATAGTGCATTTTAATTTATATAAAACTCAAATAGTTTTTTAAACAACCCCAACTCACATATCTAGATGTTAGTAAAAAAATTATTTTCAACCAATATTGGAATGTTATTCTTATGATAAAGAAAAATAAGAATATATTATTGATTTTAAACATCAAGAATAATATCAAAATATTGTTTAAAATTTCTTTTTTAAAAACCAATGAAATTATTTGATTCATCATAATTATCATAGGGATAATATCATTGGTTATGTGGATCAACATTTAAAATCTAGATTTCCCTTGGGAAATGAAACATGAATTTTTTTTAATTTTTATCACAATTCAATCCTAAAACTCATTATGATGTTTTAGGTAATTATGATTATATAAAAAATAATTATCGATGATCTCAATGAATTCGAAGTGTATATTGTTTGTATATTTGTCTAATGACTTAACAATAAAACTATATTTGTTGTAAAATGTGTATTCTACAACAAGTGTATTGTAAATGGAATTATTTTATGGAATATAGATATAAATTATATAATTTTTTATAATTAAAATGATTTAATATATTATAATAAAAATATTATTCGATAGATATTTATGAATCTATTCGTATTCTTATAGAATATAAATCATTTCTTAATTTGAAAATATTTAAAATAGATTTTTGGTCAGATTTTTCATAATTGATACGTAAAGTATGATGATTATGTAAAAAAAAATGTGTTTTAAAATATAAACTCATCAAGAAAATGTATATAAACAAACTAATGCACTTTATTGAAATTAACTACCTCCTAGAGCCTAGTATGATAGATGAACTATATATTTGTTATAATTGTTTTTGTTAAAGGACCTGTGAATCCAACAATTTTTATTAAAAAATTATCTAAAAATGTCATCACTTTTATCATTTATAAAAGAAAATATATTGGGATTCCATCTTACCAACACCCAAACCATTTCTCAACAATTCAAAAATAGCATTCCTGATCCCCATGGGTTAGTGGGAAGAAACTGGTCATCACAAAAAATATTTTTTGGAATGATTACTCAAAAATCATCGTTAAACAATAGTAAAAGATATATAAGAAATAATAATAATAATAATAATAATAAATAAATAAGACTAAAATAAAACAACAATATGAAATAAATAACAATTAGTAATAAGGTAGGAAATCTAAATTAATCGTGTCAAGGCTCCAAACATCTCCACCCAACTCTCCCTTGCATCGACTGTGATGAGAAAAAAAACCAACTGAGATCCTGGACGACATATGAGTGAACTAAAAACCATATTTATTTACCAAAACCCACAAAAACTATATAGTATATTCCCTAAATCTATACCTCAATTATAGTTTGATAATAAATAAGAGACGTAGGTTTTACAAATTTAATTATATCAAAGAACAAATCAATCGTGGAAAAACATCCAAGGAAAACCAAACATTTTAATTTAGACATAACACTTCAGAAATTAATCTCATACACAGTTTAAGATGATTTAGAAGTATGCTAAATTGAAGGTCCCTTTTGAAACAACATTCTGTTTTTTCTATTATAAACCAGACACATTCATTTTAAAAAGAATCTCATAAGCATGTGATTTATCAATAATCAAACACTGTTTTCATTTCTCAAAACAACATAATTGATTTATATAAAAGAAAAAAATATACCTGAAAAAGTTTCCCAACAATGGTAAAATAGTCACCTTAGAACACAAAATAACAACATGCTCAAATATCCAACAAGTCATGAAAAATGAAATAATCAGTGAATAATAATCAATGAACACAATGGGTATTACATGTCTCAATTCATCATATCATACATGAAACTAAAAAAATAAATCATGACGACAAAAATAACATCTTATCATTAAACATCTCAATGGATCCAGAACACTATGTCCGACCATCCCAACAACTACATCACAAGTCGAAAAACACATAGCATCAGTACATGAATTGAATTGAGACTCGAAACACCAATTCTAACCATACCAACATCGATATAGAGAATCATGTAGTTACCCCTTGGTTTAGGAGTGTCAGTCCTTACCCCAAAAACTACCATAGACTAAGGATTAGAGCATCGGTCCATCCTAACAAAACCATTAATCAGAGTGCAAAAAACAAAGATAATTAGTCCATCAATCCAATTAGTATTCGACATGATACATCCAACCATCCAAAATCATGAGTAACATCACAAATAATTTTCAATCAATAAAATAACATAAATTATTCATAATTTGTAAAAGAGTAAATCATTCTCATTCCATAACCCATGAGAGTGTTTTTCATGTCATTTTTCATTAACCCATTTACATTATAGAAAACACTCTCTCATTCTATGATATCAAGTATGCCTAATTCATATCAATTTTTTCACAAAGAATATTAACCAAATGAACCCAATTCTCAATCATTCATTTCATAAAACCTTGTTAACATGTTGAATATAAAAATCCTAGTTCTAAACCCTTTTGTTCCACCAATTTCATAATTATATACCTGAACCAATGTTTATGGTCATTGCGCACCCAATGGGACCCTCAATCCCATATCTGACTTCCTCCGTACATTTCATATGCATAATTAGGTTTTTAATTTATTAATAAATAAATCATTATATCATTTCTCCCTAAGTGGAACCAAAATCACAACAAAAAGAGACCAAAGGCAGAACAGTTGATCACTTCTCAAGAATTAATAACAATAATACCATAATCATCATCTACAAACAAGAGATATAAAAAATGGTAAATCAATATCACATCACAATTTACAATTGTGATTACACTCATGTCATATATGTTTAGAAATAACTTTCTAAAACAATGTGAAATTTCTAAATGAATTACAAAGGGAAGCATAAACACTTACATGAAAAAATAAATAAGTAATCAAAAACTCCATTTTCACATTATAAAACCAAAATACCATTTAATAAATAGGGAATCCAATGAAACAAAAATGTATTCCTACATAAAAACCCATTTGTTCTAAATCCCAAGGATCAAGTAAATTTCAAAATGTCTACCTTGATTTTATTTTTTTATCAAAAATAAATTATTCATAATACCCCATTTCAAAAAAATGTTCAAAATAAAGCAAAATCATACATAGGTACCATTTTCAGAGATGGTAGGTCGTATATATGCATAAACGATACATTCATTTCTTTTTCATATTGATAGAGTAAAAACCAAATGATACATACGTAAATTATAATTCATGTATAATATATATGTTGTATATGTTAGATAAGTTCATTAAATCCATCCTTTATATGTTCCATGTATGGAATTAATGAGTTATATCACATTGAGGGGGCAGTACTCCAAACTTCCTCAAATAAAATTATCATATTAACACATTATCGAAAGCATAAAAGTATATTATCAATAAAAATTTATCAAGAATTGAGTCAATATAAATATAATATATATCATATTTATTCATTCATTCATATATATAATCTTGTTTTAATGATGATCATGAATAATTAACCACATCACATCGTTGATATGGTGGGCCATACATATTCACGAGTGATGATATCATTATATTTATGGTTAAACAGTATTGAATTGGATGGTATATTAAATATATAGAATAATTATCATGTTAAATTTATTATTTACATCCCTTATACTCATCATTATACCCATCCCAATTAATTATTTGATGAATAACAAATTACACCATGACATGGAGATAGCAAGTCATACGTACACACGCATGGTGATAATGTTATTTGTAGGGTGGATAAAATGTGATATATAGTATTCCCATAATTATAATAAATTCTATTCATAAATAAGATACTTTATTTGTTACATTAATATAGAAATGATATTATATGATGTTGTGAATGGAAAAAAATAATATTCAAAGAGGTGATAAAACAAATACATATATTTCAAGTATCTCCATTTTATTTTCCAAAAAAGGCCTAATTTTTATGGCTTTATGCCAAAAATGTGGCTTATAGGAGTATGGGTTGGATGTTGGTATTTTATTTGTGTAGATATTTCATGATTGAATGTTAATGAGAAGTGTGTGTAAGTGGGTATATTTGGTGGCCTTTTATATGTGGGAGGAGGGTCACTTTAAGAATGTCTTAAAATTTTATTTCATTATAAATTTATTTTAGAATTATAATAGTCCCAATGTTCTATATTTATATGATAAGATGATTATGAGTCTAAATACTCTCGAATAATATAATTTAGGCAAGTTTAGGTTACAAAATTAACCTTGTAATTTAGTTTTATCCCATAGTTAAAAACACTAACTCTTACCATGTCTACTTATATTTTCACAATAAATGGTTTTTATAGTTACTATAATATTCTAATAGAACCACAAGTGGATCATTAATTTCATTTTTAACATTATATATGTCATATGATTGAATATTATATTTTTAAGACCACTATACCATTTAATAAAATTGTCTTTGTCTTTAAAACTTATTTATGTCAATTTTGACACTATTTAGTAATTGATTTTTGTTAAAGTAATAAAAACATCTTATTGAAGATAAAAAATAATTAAAAAAACCTAATACATAATAATAACCCAAAAAATTCATTGAAGACATCATAATCTTACAATTATATTTGTTTTGATATTTATAATTCCATTTATTAAAATCATTCATTAATATGGTAATCACTGAATCATCATTGTGTCAAAAATAAATTTATTTATTTAATGTCTAAAAATTATAAATAAAACACCATTATTTAGATAATATTAATATATTTCTAATGAATATTTATATTAAATGTTACCAGTTGTACTACTGTATACTAAAATTGGTTTAGTAAATAAAAACATGTTTATTTTATATTTCTATTTTACTTTAAATTAATTATTATAACATGTCATTTTCATATCCATATGGCTCCAAAAATCAAAATGTTCACCCTAAGGATTTTAATTGTTGGAAATATCTAATCTAATAGGTTCACTACATGTTTAAGAATAGTTTTATATTATTATAATATTATTTTAACCCTTATTGACTTGATTTAACATTAAACTGTGATAAATATAAATAATTAATGAATTTACTATTCATAATGTCAAAAAATAAAAGGTACATATTTTAAAATTTTGGATCTTATGTTTCCAAATACGGTAACCATTCTTACAAATTCAAAACAAATAAATTTTAGTAATTAATTTTGAATTAATTTTCATTTTCAAAACTGGAAAGTTGGTTTTTGAGGAGTAGAAACTATACAAATATTGACTTGTAATTATGTCCACCATAAATTTAAAATTACTTCAAAATACCAATAATGGATTAAATGATAAAAACATAATTTAATTAAACCATAAATCAAATTAAAAGGACAATATAATGATATATATAGATTAGATAAAAATGCAGTTTTGGATTAAAATATAGTATTTACACTATTCAAACTATTGGAAATACATCTATACAAACGGTTTGGGGAAACCGTTGGTATAGTTCACTAATTTGGACCTATACCAATGGTTTGGCCAAAACCTTTTATATAGGTCACTTATATGGACATATGCCAACTATTTTGGACAAACCATTGGTATATGGAGGACCTATACCAAAGGTTTGGCCAATCCTTTGGTATTGGTTCACTCATTAAGACCTATACCAATGGTTTGGAGAAAACCGTTGGTATATAGGTCCATTATAGAGACCCTATACCAACAGTTTTGGCCAAACCGTTGGTATAGGTCCCCATATACCAAATGTTTGTCCAAAACTGTTGGTATAGGTCCCAAAATCAATGAACCTGTAACAAAGGTTCTCAAAACGGTAGGTATAGGTCTATACCATTGGTTTTGAAAACCATTGGTATAGGTACATGAATTTTTAATGGAATATTATTATAGTGAAAATTAAATAAAAGAAAATTTAAAATACTTATAATAATATATATATATATATATTTGAAATTATGTTCACAAAGGTATGTTAGGTTTGTGTTTAGGTCATTCAATCACAAACAGAAGGAGGTGGGATCAAAACCAACCAGATTGTTAATTTTTAAGTTACATGTACCAACGGTTTATGGAACCATTGGTATTGATTCTCATATTACATATACCAACGGTTTTCAAAACCGTTGGTATAGGTCTATACCAATTGTTTTCCCAAAACCGTTGGTATAGACCTATCCTCATGGCTTACTTGGAAACGGTCCTCCAAACCGTTAGTATAGCCTATAGAAACAGTTTAGAGGCCTATACCAATGGTTCCAAACCATTAGTATAGGTTATTTTTTCTGTAGTGTTATTAATATTTATTTGATCACAAAAAATACAAAATGTGAACCAAATTAAAATTATATATCCCACTTCTAAGGATGATGTTTATTTAGTAAAATATAACATATAAATGTGAAATAAATTTATATTTTAAAAGAATTCTCCATCAAAAGTTGGTAAAATGACCATTTAGAAATATTAGAGTACTTAATTCTTAAAATTGGATTTATTCCCATTTTAAGCATATAACTTTTATTGGATAAATGTAAGAACATTTAATAACATGAATAATCATATTTTAGTTATTTTTATTCATTCCATCTAATAAAATGGTTAGGGATTGACTACCATTTAAAATAATAATATTTTTATTTAATTATTTTTTTTTGTATAACTCAATGATGTTTGCAACATAAGATTTCAAAGAATCCCTTTGTTGGTTGTCGAGTATGATATTATAAAAAGAATTTTCAATAACCTATAATTAATATATTATTCATAAATATTAATGGATACACAAAAATATTATTTTATTAATTTCAAGGAAGTTACATAAAAGGTATTATTGAAATGGATAATTAATTTTTGAATTAATTATTATGGAATAGGTATTGTTGAAATGATTAATTAATTTTTGAAATATTTATAAGAAAAATTTTTATTTTGAATAGATAATTAATTCTTTAATTAGTTATTGAGTAATTTATATTTGTAATTCATGATTAATAAATTGTTGAATTAATTAATTTGAATGGTTGAGATTATAAAAATTTGATTTTAAATAATTAATTGCTAAATTAAATAATGTAATATTGACGTTTTTTTAATTTGGACAATTAATTATAGAAAGATTTATTTGATATTTTTGTGATTATGAAATTAATTTATGTGACTAATGAATTGTTGAATTATTTAAGGGAATTGATGTGATTAATTAATTAATGAATTAATTAATGGGATGATATGAGAATGAAATTGTTTAATTTTATTAATAAATTTGTTAATTAATTAATGTAATAATCTTGTGTTGAATGATGTGAGCTACAGAAAAACACCATACGAAGAAAAGAAATGATGATTAGTGATAATGTCATCCAAATGTTATAATCGTTTGTGGGATACAATTTTCTACATGAAAATCCCATAGTCTGAATTGAAATGTTGATTGGTAACAATGTAATTCATATGTGATAACTGTGTCTGGTACATGTTATACTACATTAGAATCTCCTAGTGAGAAAAGATATAATGATTGGTAATAATTGAAATCAGTTATATAGTATTCCTTGGGGACTGTTTATAACTCTTCATGGGATGAACAAGGTATTAACAGTTCATCTGTCCTTGGGAACCCGGAGGTTTAAGTTGTTAATTGAAGAGTAATTGAATAACTGTAAACTATTTACTTTATTTCATATATTAATTCATCATAAAAATACATAAAAATTTTAACTAGATGTTGTTTTGGGAACTGTTGCTGTTCCCCAATAGAGATGTACTCACACACTACTCAGGCTTCTGGATTAGTACCAAAATATATTTCATGTTTTCCTAAATTTATAAGAGAAATACCACTATTTTAGAGGGATTATTTTGAATGAATCAAGTTTGAGGGAACCATATATGTTTTGCGACATTCTAGGGAGTTTTTAGTGACATTGGGTTTGAGTTTCCATGTTCACACTTGAAATATATTAGCATGTCTTATATATTATTTATTTTTGATATTCTAATTCATGTTTTGGTCAGAATGTGATTCTGGATTTTTTGTATCTATGGGTAAATCATTTTGTTATTATTATAGGTTATTACCAATTTTTGGATATTTTGAGAAACAGTTTATTGTCTCCCAATGATTGATATTAGACCACCACTTCTAGTCTATTGGCTTTTTGGTATGGTTAGGTGTGTCTTAGGTCTTGTGGTTGACTGGCTTTGGATATATTAATTTGGAAACCAGGTCAAGATGTCACATGATGTCTTTAATATTATGTGATTTATCTCATCTATATTGAATTGGATATCTCATATCAACAACCATCTTTTGTTCTCCTTCAGGTTGGTGATGTACTCTCTTGGTGACAATGTTTTATTTCCTAATCTCTACAGAGGTTTTGCAAAGCATACATCAGTGACAGACACTCATTAGCTAATTGTAGTTATATGGTATCAATAAAAAGGATTCACATCCTCGGATATGATCTTCAAGGAGTTTTTCATCTAGAAACAGTAGTCAGTTCTTCTTTATATTTGGATATTTTGTAGGGACATTTTTGGTGCCCACCATTTGTGTTGGTCTTCCTCATGTTCATTCTGTGGAGGCTCTAATTTACAGGATTCGAGATCCTCTCTTATTGTGGAGGTACTAAAAACTCCTTATAGGAAGGACACCCTCCTTGAATTTGACTCTTGAATGGAATATATATGGAGGATATTATTTCTCATTTAGAAGAAAATCATAAGAATGTTTGAGATATAGCTGAATCTAAGAATGAGATCTTATCAGAAGTGGTGTTCAATAGTATTAAAAAGAAATAAAATATAGTAGAAATATTTTATTGGATAAAGAGTAAGAGATAATTGATGGTGAAGGTAAGGATCATAGTTAATACATAATAGTTAGTTAACTGGCTTCTCAAATTAATTTTCTGATCCCTCCTAATAATTTTATAGTTGATATTAATCTAGAAAGAGAGAAATGTATTATATCTAAATCATTAATAGGTATGTAAGAGCTTGAAAATTTTAAATTATCTCAAATTTTTGGTTTTCGGGTGACTCAGTTAAAAGTATAAGAAAACATTAATTCTTAAAACACATTTATCTTATTATCCAAGACATATGGCCATAGATCCTATACCAATATTCTTTAATTGCCAATATCAATTAATAGAATATAATGGGTGTAAGAGACCAATATAAATGTTATATAGTCTCATCTAAATCTACAAAATGTCAATTTGTTGGTTTGGGAATGTTTTGCACAAGTAGAAGGGGAATATCACTCATTTTTTTACTAGATAACATGTTTTTCAAACACAATATATGGATTTATATAGAAAAAAATAACATTTCATTTTTCACAGAAAATAATATTTCTATTTAAAAAGTTTGTTCTTAATCTAAACATATTACTACCATATTTACTATTAGAGAATTTATTTTAATTATTACTTTTTTTGTATTTGAAATTTTATGTTGAGTAGTGGTTAATAGTACGGGATCAATAATAAGGTTTACAATAGTGTAAAATGAATTGGTTTATGGGGGGTCTAACCTAATATTTAACCTGTCATAGAGTGGATTTAGGTACATGGTATTTGTACTGGAGACATATAAATGGTATCATAAAAACAAATGGAGTGAAAGAATATATTAATAAGGAATGTTAAATGTTTGTCACATTTACAAGGTATGGAATCTTGTCGTCAGGATGAGATTACCCACTTATCATGTGTTATATCTGATTAATATCCTAAATTTCATAATCTCATGATAAAAGGATGAATACCACCATGTTTTAATTTATTTTATTGATACACACAGACAGAAGGTTTCTAATTAATGGTGAATGATTTATTGGATCAACTAGTTGGTTTAATTCATGGTCTAATCTGACTGTTAGACATAAGAGGTAATTGAAATTCCTTTAAGAGTTGAACGAAACTAAAATAAACAAAGATATCTTACTAGAAAATATAAATAAATGCATCATTGAATTAGAATTAATTTTTCAAGAATGCATGGATGATGAGGGGTTCACAATATTGGATTGTAAGAAAATTATTATGGTCGAGAATATTACTAAAATTAGAAGGGTGAAATGAGATATGTAAAGGGATTTTAATTATAAATAAAGATATTTAAATACTAGATTTATAATCACTATGTGAAAGAGAAAACAGGGATCATTCCTATCATCCTCATGCTTTAGGGTAGATCCTTTACTGGATATCTAGTGGTGTATCTATTACAAAGTGAGTCTTAATTAAAAAACATTATTGTGAGTCCAAAAATCATAGGTTATGGAAGAAAATTAGTTGGAGGAATTGATGTTATCTTTTTTAATAATATTCCACGGCTAATCGGTGACCATGATAATATTGACTGGTTGACCTTCTCAAATGAAAAGGAGGTCAACGATTGTACGTTCTCAATGAATCAAGGAAATAAACTAGGACCAAGAATAATTTTGGTGATGTTAAAAATGTATTCATTGGTATTAATTAATATTCATTTTAATGGTACAATAATTTATGTTTTTCAAGGATGATATATGAATATACCCACTAGTTCTTAAAAATTGTATTTGATTCCCAATGTGAGGGACTCAAATTTAATAAATTATGATATACCAACCTGTTTATGAAACATTTAATTTAATGTTATCAAAAAAATAATTAATAGAAGTCATATTCTACATCTCTAAGAGTTTATTGACCCCAAGAAGCATGATTTAATTAATGGATTTATTATTAAATAAATATCAGTGTTGGATATTAAACCTAGTTTTTATCTTGATGACTCCTAACGTCCACTACTGGGATGGAGGATATAAGAGGTCCACCAAGATGGCTTGATGTGTAAAGATCTCATGTCTTGGGAGGAACCTACTACAACATATATGATGACTTTTATATTTTTCAACTCTTCCATTTGGTTTTGTTGTGTATTTTTTATTTTGATAAATATAGAGAGTTGTGGGTGTTGTAATATAAATTCTGAGTTCATGAAATAAATACCAGATTGTGTTACCAGATGTGTATGTGTTGTTGAGATCACCAACATTGATCCACTAAAAAGATCCTACATCAATCAGGATATTAATGGTTATGGTGAACACCATAAGAAATAAGTCTATTTGATCTAATATAATGATCATGGTTGACACATATATGTCTTATGATAACTTCAAACAGAGTTACATTCCAAATGTTATGTAGAATTTTAGTTTATCAAATTTTCCTATGAAATTAACTTCAGATATATCACTTACCCATGGATTTTTGTGTCATTAATGGGTAGAAAATTTATCTTTTTTAAATAAAATCCTCTCCTAAGGTAGGGGAACCTTCTTTTTTTAATCATATACATCCTTGGGGAAGAGGTTCTTAAAAAAAATATTATGAAATTCATTGCAATATGGATTACCCATGATTTCAGAAACAGATTCTTGAGGAATCCTATGTTTCATCTAATGTATTAAGATGACATTTTATATTTCATTAATGAAATAATTAGAATTATAGGTTCAATAAAACAATGACATCTTATAGTTTTTGTAGAAGATAGTTCATGTACAACTCAATGATGGGTGTATATCTTCGGAATGGTCATTTGACACCTTAGGTAATAGATATTCAAGATATGATATGAATTCAATGAAGAAGACTTTTGATTAAAGGTTTGGGTGAACCCATATTAGAATGAATGATCAAAATATTGCCTTTTGTAAACTAGATTGTTATGATAATGCCTTATATTAATAACAAATAAAAACATTTTGAACTAATTTAGTGGTGTGATAACACTAAAAAAATGTGATAAAATCTATGCCTAGATATTTATTCTCTTAATTAATCATACAACGAAAAACATATATTATATTAAATAAAGATATTATCACTATTAATTTGGACAACAATGAACAAAGGAAGTTCATCTTGGCTTCAACGAATCGACTAGAAATACCAAATACGGAGGGTGTTATCAATAATTGTAATGTGAATGAATTTATACCGCTCATGAAAGAAAAAATAACTTGAGAGATTATTGAGGGTAACCACTTGTTGGCCTAATTCATGATGAAAATTACTAGTAGGATTAGATCATTTGGAATTCATGACTTGAAAATATTTCATGTTTTTATAATATATACAAATTGATCACATGTTTTTATTGTATAACGTTTAGTAAGTAAGCAGTCATGGTGATATCTAATATTGGAAAGGCAACTACTCTAGCCAATCACTTTTCATTTCAAGATTCCCACATCTAGAGATATCATCCGTAGATTCTATCTGTCATGACACCCTTCCCACAATGTGTACCCCTCCTAGATCGGAAATGTGAAAATGGAGATAATGACCCCCGAGTCCCACCTCCAGTAGGCCCTAGGTTGGTGACTAGCACCGAGGGTATAATAAACATTCAAATGGGAGGAATTTCCCTCTAGGAGAACACATGTGGAAGAGAGAAATAAGATAGACACCATCCATCTCCAAATTGGAACTGAAATATAAAATAAAACTAAGTACATATATGAAATTCCATGCAGAAGTACTACAACTGGATGGGAAAACTAGAAATACACAAAAGAAAGTAAAATGGTTGTAACCACAAGCCCGAACAGCTCCTCCAACCATAAGCTAGTATTAACCACCTTGATCTACTACCTACTCCAACTTACCTAAAAAATAGTTTAAATCTACGTAGGGTGAGTATAATAGTATACTCAGTATGATCCTCATCGAATCCTCTCGTGCAAAAGTAAAGAAATCATTTTAAAGAACAGTGAAAAAAAAGTGAAACTAATTTGTCACCTAAATATGTATACTAAGTTCCCAACCTCACCATGGCTACTCCCACCAAGTAACGCATACAAGAATATATCATATAATAAAGGATATCAAGGGTACCCCGCTACTACTTCCCCACTGGTTTGCTGCTTTTCCCCAACGACATACTTCATGTGCATCTCTCTCCAAAGGCTTTCCCATAGACACCTGGGCTAAGCTCCACAATCTACACTATGTGCACCACAATGGCTTTCCCACAGACACCTGGGATAAGCACCACACCATCCTCACAACAAAATGTAACCACGTAGTTTTCTGGATCCAGCATAGCTTACATAACGTGTATCATACATCGGGTATTATACCTCAAGCCATTACAGTACAGACACCGAGTAAGGATCCTCAAGACATCACAACCTATGCATGTTACACCAATAGTAGTCCATATGATACTATATCCAGAATATATATGTGTGAATAACCACAATCTATTACATCCCTCTACACACATATATGGGAAAAACTAACAAATTTTCCTCATGACACTAGTATCTACCAAGAGAAAAGAGAGGGGTCAATGAGGGTAGTCATCCATTTATCCTCCCACCAGAATTTTGGGGAAAACACCCCCAGGGATCAGAATCCCTGGGGTGTTAGTTTCCCTTATTTACATGGTGGAGTAGCGTATAGAAACACAAAAATTATAGAATATATTATAACTCACAACCACACCATGGGCATAACATAGTCTTAAAATTGACTGCAACTAACATCTCTCGGACTCTGTGCTTCCACTTCTAAGCCTAGGTATCTTATAAGTGCATAACCATTTAAAGTGATTTATTAGATTACATAATTCCCCTTTTTATCAATTTTAGTGTACATTAATTTATTATTCGAACATTAATTATCCATGAACTATTCCAAATTATGTTCCATTAACATCACAACCAAAAACAACTGTCCCTTCAAAATATCTCATCTTCATCATTAAGTTGCATCAAAATCCAACCCCATGGGTTAACATCATTTATTCAAAAATTCATTACAGAATTGCTTTTCCATAATTCCAAAAAATTTAGAAAAGCAACCTATGCTACTAAACACAAGGGGGCACAATACGGTGAGTAGACGTACTACCCATCGAGTCTTTTCCACCTATAGCAAGAGCATAGACTCATTCTCCCTTGAGAGGCTAAACACGGAAAGCATGTGGCATACCCCGCGTGACTTTGCCTCCTTCAGAAGAAGGGTAAGAAAGACCAGCTGCCTTGAGAAGTGGGGAAAAGTAAAGCTGATTAACAACCAAGAATAAACAAGAATCCAACAATCACATTCATCACATTCCATCATCCCCAGTGTACTCCCTGACACCTACATGCATAAACTGATGGATCTCGACACTCTAGGCGTCATCCACTTCCACAACCACAAGGAATCCATGCCCCCACATATCACAACACCATCCTAGGGTCACATCACCGTACAAGATGCAGAAAAACATACATCTCATAAATTTTGGATCTTAGCCCTTTAACAAGGCATCCGACTTTCAAACAACAAGCACCAATAGATTTCAGGTTTACCAACAAACTGAATTAAACACATACATCGACATCAAATTGATTAACATCAATTTGGATCAACAAAAACAACCAAACTTTTTTACAAGCCTCTTTATCATTAGAAAATTAATTATCAATTATTTATGGCTTTATGTTCTTTATCAATTTTATTATGAACCCCATGCTAATAAGAAAGGCATAGATATCACACAATCTAGAAAATCAAGAGGCAAACCGTTATTATGGTACAAAGCAACAACATGTTGTCAAAACAATTCTTTTAATCTTGTTCAAGTATGTAATTTGGTCAATTACATTGTGATACAAAGGGCTAAATCATGCTAACTCTATGATTGCACATAAACAATTAGAGAAGCCCTGAATCCCCTACCTCAAAGGTTTTTGAGGAAAACCACAATGGTCGATGAACGACCAAGAAACCGTGTCGATTATCCACAAATCCTCCTTAGGTCTACTCTCCTAATACAACCTAGACCAAATATCATCATATTTGACATCCACACACTTAGGTCTACCCATAACTACCGTATATCCAAGAAATTGAGAGAAGAGGAGGATTAGATCTAAGTAGATCTATGAAATTAACCAAAACGACTGCATACCTAAAGAACTGGCTACAATTCACCAAGAAAAACCTTTGTATCACCTCCAAAACTCTTGGGAGAGGTTTTCTAACCATCAAGGGAGAGTAATCTGGTGTTATGACTGATTAGGGGCTTAAACGAGCTGATTAAAGGCAAAACAAGTTAGATCCCCTATTTTTGGATCTAACTTTATGTGCCTGCATGGTTAGACCACATGGTTTAACAAACTGTGTGCTAACCGTACGTTATCTTCTACCTCGCTATACACTCCTCGAATGGTTAGTCTGCATGGTTAAACAACCCATCTGCTAACCATGCATTAGCCACTGCCTCCAAGACTAGCCTTGAATGGTTTGTCCACACGGTCTATGCAAACTGCGCGTCAACCGTGCGAAATCTATTACCCTTTAACTTTCCTTCGAAGTCCACCCCAACATACCCCGAAGTAACTTTACCTTCTAGAACACCTCTATCACCACATATTCACAATGGAATGGACTAGAGAGGTCTATTCCATTACATCAGATACCTCCCAAAAGATTCTCATCCTCGAGAATTCAAAACCAACCTAAAGAGTAATCAAAACAGGGTCTGAACAACAACCCACCATGATACCTCTCAAAAGATAGCAATCCACCAAGGCAAAAAAGGGTGCCATCTCATAAACATTAAAGTTAAACAACAACATCAGTTAAAATAGTACATGGAAAGAGTAGAACATCAAGAAACTCTAGGTACTGAGCATGTATCTGTGATTCACATTCCCAGGTACTCTCCTCCATGCCACTGTGTCGCCATGAGACACAAAGTAAGGGGACAGAACGCCCGCGCAACACCTTCTCCTTACGGTCTTGGATATTCATAGGTTTCACCTCAACAGTGTCATCATCATCAACATCCATCTCTCCCCAATTGATGAATTGGGATTCCTCATGAAGATAATGATGTAGCTGTGATAAATGGAAAACCTCATGTATCCAAGTCATCTAATGGAGAAGTTCTACTCGATACGCCACAGCTCCAACATTAGATAACACCTTGAAAGGCCTAACAAAATGGGGAGAAATCTTACTCCTTCAACCAATCCTTCGCTGCCCATGATGGGGAGTCACATTCAAAAACACATGATCCCCCTCATTAAACTCTTGGGGCCTCTTTCTTTGCTCGACATATGATTTCTGACGAACTTGCACTGTCTTCATCCTCGCAAGAATCACTTAAACCATCTTTGTTGTATTCTTTATTAGTTCTAGTCTGAGAATTTCTGACTCTCCAACCCCAGTCTATCACAATGGAGAATAGAAAGGCCAGCCATACAAGGTTTCAAACGTCGCCATAATGATTGTTGAGTGAAAACTATTATTATAAGTGAACTCCACCAAGTGTAAGTGCCTCATCAATGAACCTCCAAATTCAAGAACACAAGAGCGCAACATGTCTTCAAGAGTCTAGATTGTTCGCTCTATTTGAAGATCTGTTTGAGGATGAAAAGCAGTGCTAAGGCATTGTTGAGAACCAAAAGCATGTTGGAGACCTCTCCACACCCTGGAGGTAAAACGAGGATCTCAATCAGAAATGATCATCCTTGTGACTCCATGAAATCTCACCACCTCCTCTAGATATTTCCTCGACAAAACCTCCACCGACTTCGACTCCTTGATCACTATGAATTGGGATGATTTTGTAAAGTGATCCACTACCACCCAAATAGCATCATGTCTTCCCGGAGCTTGAGGTAAACCTGTAACAATGTCCATTGAGATGTCCTCCCACTTCTACTGAGAAATCTCTAATGGTTAGAGAATTCCACTAGGAACATGGTGTTCAGCCTTCACCTTCTTGTATACTAAACAAAGAGACACAAACTACTCAACCGCACACTATTGTATGTTCAAGTTATGCTGGGAGAAAACATACATCAAACTCTTATAATTAGTGAAAACCACAAAGTGCTCACCAATGAGTTAATGTCTCCACAACTTCAGAGAAAACACCTCAGCTGGCAACTCAAGATCATGGGTGGCATAGTTGTGTTCATGGGGACGTAACTGCCGAGACCCATAAGAAAAAACGGACTTCTTCTGCAAGAGAACATAGCCTAACCCTATATGTGAAGCATCGCAGAAAACATCAAAATGAATTCCTTCAGTTGGAAGACAAAAGCCTGGAGCACTTACTAACTTCTCCTTAGGATACATGAAAGATGCATGACACTGATCCGTCTATATGAAAGCCTGATCTTTTCTGGTCAAAGCTGTCAGAGGAGTCGCTACCTGTGAAAAATTTTCTACGAACCTCCTGTAGTAGCCTGCGAGACCAAGGAAACTTCACACCTCTAACATTGTCTTGGGAGATTCCCAATACACAACTACTTGAATCATCAAGGGATCCACAACTAATCCTTGTTGGGACATAACATTCCATATGGAATGAACATATTGATCCCAAAACTCACACTTATAAAACTTCTCGAATAGCTGATATTTACGAAGAACTCTCAAAACGGCTCGTAGATGCACTTCATGGCCCTCTTCCAATGTGGAGTACACAAGGAAGTCATCGATGAAAACTACCACGAACTTGTCCAAGACCTCATGAAACACAACATTCATCAATCCCATGAATATAGTTGAAGGATTGATCATGCCAAATGGAATTACAATGAACTCATAATGCCCATGATGAAAATTGAAAGCAGTCTTCGGGATATCCTCATCCTTCACACACATCTGACGATATCCAGACCGCAAGTCAATCTTTGAGAACAAACTTTCACCCTTTAGTTGATCGAATAAGTCATAAATCCATGGAATAGGATAGTTATTATTTATTATCACTTTGTTCAAGAAACTATAATCGACATACAACCACAAATTGTTGTCGGTCTTCTTCAAGAAGAGAACTGGTGCACCCCATGGTGACAGACATGGTTGTACAAAACCACACAGTAACGGACCATCAAGTTGTATACGTAGCTCTCGTAACTCAGAAGAGGCCATCCTATATGGATATATATAGATAGGAGAATCTCCTGGCTATTGCTCGATCCCAAACTTGATCTCTCGATGAGGGGGTAATGCTACAACCTCCTCTGGGAAGACATTTGCGTACTTCTCTATGACCCTAGAAAACACTAACTACTGAAACTCTAAATAACTCAGCATCATCTCAGCCATCATGGATGATAATAATGGAATGTGCATGTTACCCATCTGAGTATCTCTCTCACCAACAAACCCCACTGGCTCTCCATCCACACCAATGAAAACGACATTCTTCCTGAATAAATCCATGATAGATGTAACGACCCAAAGTTTCAATAATGTAAATCCCTCTTGATCTTATTAAAGGTCTCTTTATGTTTATATAAAATGTCAACTTCATTTGTTTTATGTTAAGAATTTTGACCACTGCTAATATAGCCATTGAATAGTGATCACATGATTAGTATAAATATTGGGCTTTAAGAAATCCAAATTTACTCAGACAAAGGAAGCGATGACCTCATCCCGTAGAATTGCTCCAAATGAATCCCATTTGTCAGAGCTCAGAGAAGAGGTGGAATCCTTGGGCTTCTCTCTTGACCAAGCCAAAGCTGAGATTCATCATTTCAAGCTCGAACGGGACCATCTACTAGAAACGTGAAAGTTGATAGAGATTACCACTCGAGCAATGTTATCCGAGCCACCCCAAGAGTCTATCACCATCACACACCTTACCCTTAGGTCTTATGCGGCTGTTTTAAGGGGTTATGTAACAAATAAATAGTACTATGTTCATGTACATTATTTGTTGTATATAATAATGAATATAGTTTATTGTCATTATTGATACAATGTAAATACTTTTTAAAGTACAAATAATGTTTTTAGTTATTATTTAATTAAGAATTCTATATTATTAAATTAAGGTACATTTGATGTAAATAACATTTTAATAAAATATTATTATTAAATTAATTTTTATTATATATAAATGATCTTATAATTTTATGAATGTAATTGTAATTTTTATTAAGGATTGAAAGCCATTTTTGTAAAAACCCGTGAAATTTTTGATAAATGTAGGTTTTTATATTAAAAGTAAAAATTAACATATTTATAAAATTATTTAGGTATAATAAATGTTATTCTAGGAATCAGAATTTCAATATTATCCAATGGGGAATTTTTCCTAATTTTCAAACACAGTCAAATTTTTTAGTAAAAATTAAATACCATTTAAATATATAATGTGTTTTATGACATCATAATGACCCAAAGGTGATGTATTAAAATACGATAATCTTTCGATTAGGCCAATATATGTTTTACCATTAAAATAATTTGATTTTGGGTTCTTTTAATTTACTTTTCAATGCATTAATGAACACCTCAAGACTTATTAAGCACCATGTCTTTTTAAATTAATTTCCATTGGAGTATGACTCACCTCCACATAAGCAACCCTATTATTTTAAGAGGTTCGGACTTTGGCCTTATAGTATATTTTTTTCCACTTCCCTTTCCAAAAACCATTGGAAAAAACAATGGGATGGTTTGTGGTTTGGATTAATTTAATGTAAGGGGACCCACACCTAAATAATAAAGAATTCCCTCACATTTCTTATATAAACCCACCCAAAAACCCTCTTCCTCAATAATAAAGGCCTTTTGAGTTCGTCCAACCTCTTCCCTACTCTCTCTAGAATCCTCCCAAGATTCCCCAAGCCCCCAAGAAGCCTCTCACAATCCTCTCTCTAGCCTTTGGAAGCACACTTCCAAGTAAGGGGTTTTTCTTCCTATCTCATTTTTGCCCAATTTTCTTTAAGTTGATTTTCCCTTTTAATTTCAATTATGAATGTTGGGGTATGGTTTAACTCCTCCCTCATATTTCCCTATTTATTGTTTTAATGATGGGAGACCCTTTCTCTCACATTAAATGTCTCCCATGTACACCCGTTACTATGCTGAAATTCCGAAAGGAACTTCCCTCTCATCTTTTACATTAATGTAATACTTTTGTATCATTAATCTAAATTCCATTACAATTGTTGGGACATGAATCTATATGACCTCATTACTGTACATTACAGGTAAATATTATGAGGAACCCCTTTCTCTCTCATCAACCATTTTTATGAATTCTTATGTCACGTCGTTATGCTGCCGAAATCGCACTGATTTTCTAAGCCAATGTCATTGTGTAGTGAATGTCATTACCATTTCTCCATCAAGGGTATTCACCTTTATGTACATTTAATTATTGATTAAAAAGTTTCATGTATGAATTCCACATTCCTTTATAGTGGAATAAATTATTATGTTTTATAAATCCATGTTTTATGATCCATGTGGCGCACTTATGCATGAAATGAAATGTTTAAGAAGGGTTCGCCCTTATAGCACTCCAATGCATTGGTTAAAGTATAATATCATGATACGTCATGTGCAATGAGTGTTGACTCATGATAATTCAAGTTCAACGAGGGGTTACTCATGCTTCATTTCAATGAGGATTTACTCATGCTCCAGGTGCAATGGGCCTTGGCTCATGCTAATTCCATGTTAAGTGTTGTTGCCACATTTCCATGTTATGATTATCATGCTTTATCATGAATTTATGTTCATGTTTCTCTTATTCTCTATTGATATTCCTATTTTCTAACATGTATTGTACTCCTCATGTTATTCCATGTGTACTACCTTACTGGGCTTTATAGCTCACCCATTTCTTATGCTTGTCCTCAGGTTATCCAATGCAATGATAACTATGAAGGAATGTAGTGGTCATGTAAAGGATGTTTTCAATAAATATGTTGTATTTCATGTTTCAAGTTATTATTTAATGATCATAAGCCCCAAATACACTAAACACCTCGATCTTATTTGTTGTATCAGGTGAATTTTTATGTAATAAATCATGTTTAAGTTTGTAATAAAAGCAGGGTTGTCATAGTTGGTATCAGAGGATGGGTTTAGTTATTTTTTGGATCAGGATTAGAAAACCCTAGTACAGCCTTAGAGACAAGACTAAATATAATAAAAACATCCCTAAGTTTAGGTATGTACTGAGTAAGTGGTTTATCAAACAAATACATCCCTGTCTGGATACGAGCAGGTAGAGGCGGCTCTAGCACATATGTATTCTAGGGGTAACACCCAAAAACACCGCTTTGAGCTAGACTCGAATGGGAACTGGTGAACAACAATGGGCCTTGATGCACTCTTGGTTACGACACTCCTGAGGGATATGTTTTGATAAATTCAGAATCTTAGTATTAACCCCTATAAAGGGAATTAAAAAAATTCCCCTAAGAATATATGTTAGAAAGTAGATCATGAAAATCCTATATTGAAGCCTATAGACTCATGAGTCAAGGAAATAAAAGATTATTTATAAGTCATCAACTTTTGTCTTTGGATTAACCTTATGTGTCACCCCTAACTTTCTTTTTATTTCAGCCAATGGCTGGTAATAAGAGAACTCGAGCTAACAACCGTTGTGAAGATCAGTGTGATAACTGTACTAATGAGATGCCCAATACAATGGGAGCGGGAATCGTGAACCTTGTCAGGATTCTCTCTCAGCTAACTCAAGTTTTGAATAGAAACAAGGGTCAAGAAGAACGTTCAACCCCCCCCCCATGAAAGAACAAGTCACTATCTAGAGATTCATGAGACAAAGGCCTCCTACTTATAGTGGATCATCCGATGTCACGATCGCTGAATAATTAATCAACTCCATTAAAAAGAACTTCTCCATCCTTAAATGTTCTGAACAAGAGAAGATTCTCCTGGGGGCTTGTTTTATGGAGGGTGAATATGATAAATGGTGGACGTTGATCAAAAATATAAAGCCTGATGAGGAGATCGAGGCTTTCGAATGAAAGGATTTCCGGAAGATGTTTTTCGATAAATATTTTATGCGCACCCTCTGACTTAAGATGGAAAGGTACTTACTTTCCCTCGAGCAAAAAAGATGAAGAATCTGTTAGAGCGTACAAGGAGAACTTCACAAGGCTTTCACGATACGCTTCTGGCTTGGTCGTTACCCCAGAATGCAAAGTTGACCGCTTCTATGGTGGGATGAAGCCAAGCCTATGGAAAGAATTAGCAATCCGTGACTTCGATGGCTATGAGAAAATTATCCAATGTGCCCTCAAGGTTGAAATAGAGATCATAGAATCACATGGGGTATCATGTGAATAAGAAGAATTAGGTTAACTTCAATGCTGGAGGTCCGATGGTTAAATCCAACAGTGCTAAGAAGATCCAGCACCCCACTTTCCAAAATTATAGAAAGAAGCACCCTGGAAATTGCTTTAAGGGGATGAGAAAATGCTTCATGTGTGGAAAAGAAGGGCACCTAACTGTTAACTGTTAGCAAGAAAGACCTGCGTCTGCGACAGAGGAGAGGAACACTCTGTTTGAACCTCAACGCATTGTTCAATGCTACAAATGAAATGAACTGGGTAATTTTTCAAATCAGTGCCCTAATCCAAGATTTTTTTGAGGAAACCAAAAACCTTCAAGGCAGCAAGGAAGAGATTTTTCCATCACTTCAGCTAAAGTGAACCCCGACAATGAAGTGGTGATAGATATTCTAGTTATTCATTCAAGAATAGTGAACGTACTTTTTGATTCAAGTTCTACGCATTCTTTTATATCTCGAAAGTTTAGTAGAACAATCCCAGCACCACCACAAATCATGGAAGTGAAGATGTCGGTGAGTATGGAAAATGGGGAAGTCATTGCATCCCATGAATATAAGTCCTCCCCTGTTATAATCTGTGTATTGAATTTCCCGGCGAACCTCTTTACACTCCCTATGGTGGAATTTGATACAATTCTTGGCATGGATTGGGTTTCCTTATATAGAGCCATCATAAATTGTCAGGAGAGGGAAATCACACTCCATATGGAGAGTTGACCCCTAATTAATTACAAGTGTAAAGAGGAAGATGAATCTCCTTTTGCTCCATCATCTCAAGCATGGATATTACTGCCTTACCGGTATGCATATCTGGCTCTGATGATTGAGTCCTAGGAAGAAACCATCCATAAATAAATCCCTATTGTGAGGGAATTCACAAAAGTGTTTACCGAGGAACTGCCTGGTCTTCCTATTAAAAGAGATGTTGAATTCTCAATTGAACATATATTCAGGGCATTACCAATATACAAGACTCCATATAGAATGGATGTTATAGAGCTTAAAGAGCTGAAGAAACCACTACAGGAGAATTTGGAAAAAATGGTTTATACACCCAAGTGCTTCACCATGGGGTGCACCAATCCTCTTCATCAAGAAGAAGGATGGGTCAATGCAGATTTTCATCGATTATTGTGAACTTCACAAAATCACGATAAAGAAAAACTACTCTCTCAAATGAATTGATGACTTGTTCTATCAGGTGTGTGGATCACAATACATCTACAAGTTTGACTTGAGGTCGGGATATTATCAAGTAAGGGTGAAGAAAGAAGATATCCCCAAGATTGCTTTTCGCACAAGATATGGGCACTATGAATTCATAGTAATTTCTTTTGGACTCACTAATGCTCCAGAAATCGTCATGGACCTAATGAATAGAGTCTTTATAGTTTACCTTGACAAATTTTTGGTAGTATTTATAGATGATATTCTAATATACTCCAAAACCAAGGAGGATCATGAGGAGCATTTAAGAACTGTACTAGAGACTTTGCGCAAGGAGAAGCTCTATGAAAAGTACAGCAAGTGTGATTTCTAGTAGAAGGAGGTCTCATTCTTGGGCCATATCATCACAAGTAATGGGATATCTATGGATCCCTCCAAAATAGATGTTATTGAGGGATGGTAGAGGCCAACATCAGTAATAGATATCCATATCTTCTTGGGGTTAGTTTCATATTATAGATGATTTATGAGGAATTTATCAAGATTGTCCAACCCTCTTAAAAAGCAAACTCCAACGCGAGTAAATTTTTCTTGGTGTGATGAATGCGAATAATGCTTCAAGGAGTTGAAAAGGAGGCTTATCACTGCTCCTATGCTAACTTTACCCACAAGTGGGGAAATTTTTGTGGTAATCAGTGATGCTTCGAATAAGGGCATAGGTTTTACGCTGATGTAGAATGATAAAGTGATATCATATGCCTCAAGGAAGTTGAAAATCCTTGAGTGAAACTATCCAACGCATGATATGGAGTTGGAGGCAGTGATCATTTCCTTGAAAATCTGGCGGCATTATCTCTATGGGGAGAAATGTGAGATATATACTGACCACAAGAGACTTAAATATATATTCACATAGAAAAATATCAATATGCACTAGAGAAGATGGATTGAGCTCATCACGGATTATGACTGTTCAATACATTACAACCCTGGGAAAATGAAGAAGGTGGTAGTTTCCGTAAGTAGAAAGGACCCAGCGATTCTATCAATGATGAGAATTGAGAAGGATCCAATCTTCTTAGACTTGATGAATATGGACAAGGGAATCATAAAGAAGAGAACATCATCAATCCTTTCACAAATTATTGCTCAATCGTCTCTTTTGGAAAGTGTAAAGGATGCTCAAAAGGATGATGTGGGAGTTCAAGAAAAAGTGGAAGCTATCAAAAAAGGGAAATCCTTAGTGTTTAATGTTAATGAATAAGTAATTGTGATTTTTGGGAAAAGACTATGTGTTCCATCAAGTCCGGAGCTGAAGAAGGAACTTTTGGATGATGCACATAGTTCAGATTTCTCTTTTCACCAAGGGAGCACAAAGATGTATCAAGATCTCCAAGAAAACTTTTGGTGGGATAATATAAATAAAGAGATCGATGAATATACATCAAAGTGCCTAGTGTGTCAGAAAGTGAAGGCAGAGAGGCAGAAGTCTAAGGGGATGATGCAACCATTTCCCATACCAGAATGGAAATGGGAGAACATCACAATGGAATTTTTCACCGGACTTCCGAGGACCTCCAAAGGAAACAATGAAATCTAGGTTGTTGTGGATCATCTTACAAAGACTTTACACTTCATTTCTATTTGAGAGGATTTATCATTCGATCAACTAGAACGGATATATATCAAGGAAGTGATAAGGCTGCATGGAGTGACACTATCTATTGTTTCTAACCGAGATACAAGATTCACCTCTATGTTTTGGAAGAGTCTTCAATATGCTCTGAATACAGGACTAAACTTCAGTACGGCCTTTCATCCTCAAACTGATGGCCAATTTTAGCGGACTATCAAAACACTTGAGGAAATGTTGAGAGCATGTTCAATGGACTTTAAAGGAAGATGGGATCAGTATCTTCCTCTGGTTGAGTTATCTTATAATAACAGTTTCCACTCAATCATCAAAATGAAACTATATGAATCCCTTTATGGGAAAAGGTGTATAACACCGGTGTGTTGGGATGAGGTCGGTGAACGTAAGCCGCATGGACCAGAAATGGTCGAAGAAATGGTGGAGAAGGTGAAAACAATTCACCAACATATCAAGGCATCCCAGAGTCGACAGAAGAGTTATGTAGATAACCTTCGACAATACCTTGAATTTAATGTTGGAGACATGGTTTTTCTACTCATATCTATGTGGAAGAAGGGCATGAGGTTTGGAAATAAAGGGAATCTATGTCCATTGTACATCGATCCCTTCGAGATTATTGATCGTGTCGGGGTTGTGGCCTATCGACTAGCACATCCACCTACTATGGCCAAAGTACATGATGTCTTTCATGTATTCCTCTTATGGAAGTACATACCAGACCCTTCACATGTAAACTATTCTGAGGTGGTACAATTGGAAGATGATCTTTCTTATAAGGAGAAAACAGTGAAGATCTTATATTGTAGTGAAAAAGTTATACCAAATAAGACGTTGGCCCTCATCAAGGTGTTGTGGGGAAACCACAAATTTGAAGACGCAGCATGGGAATCGGAAGAAATAATGAAGCTGAGTTACCCATATCTTTTTTAGTGTGGGAAAAGGAAAATTTAAAGGGTGAAATTTCTTAAGGTGGAAATATTATAACGACCCAAAGTTTCATTAATGGAAATCCCTCTTGAACTAATTAAATGTCTCTTTATGTTTATATAAAATGTCAACTTCATTGGTTTTATGTTCTGAATTTTGACCGTTGCTAATATACCCATTGAATAGTGATCACATGATTAGTATAAATATAAGGCATTAATAAATCCAAATTTACTCAGACAAAAGAAGCGATGGCCTCATCTTGTAGAATTGCTCCATATGAAGCCCATTTGTTAGAGATCAGAAATGATTTGGAATCCTTGGGCTTCACTCTTGACCAATCCCAAGCAGAGCTTCATCATGTCAAGCTCAAACTAGACCGTCTACGAGAAAAGTGGAAGTTGATAGAGATTACCACTCGAGCAATGTTATCTGAGCCACCCCAAGAGTTTGTCACCATCAGACACCATACCCTTAGGTCTTATGTGGCTATTATAAGGGTTTATGTAAAAAATAAATATTACTATGTTCATGTACATTCTTTTTTCTATATAATAATGAATATACTTTCTTGTCATTATTGATACATTGTAAATAGTTTTTAAAGTACAAATAATGTTTTTAGTTATTATTTAATTAAGAAATCTATTTTCTTAAATTAAGGGATTTTTGAATTAAATAATATTTTAATAAAATATTATTATTAAATTAATTTTTATTCAATATAAATGATCTTATAATTTTATGAATGCAATTGTAATTTTTATTAAGGTTTAAAGCCATTTTTGTCAAAACCCGTGAATTTTCGATAAATGTCGGTTTTTAATTTTAATGTAAAAATTAATATATTTAGAAAATTATTGAGATAAAATAAATGTTATTATTTGAATCAGGATGTCGAAATTATCCAATGGTGAATTTTTCATAATTTTCTGAGACAGTCAAATTTTTCTGTAAAAATTAAATATCGTTTAAATATATAATATTTTTTATGACATCATAATTACCCAATAGTAATGTAATAAAATAATATAATCTTTATTTTCTACCATTATATGTTTTAACATTAAAATAATGTGATTTTGGGTTTGTTTGGATCACTTTTATAAACATTAATTAACCCCTTAAGACTTATTAAACACCTTGTCTTTTTAAATTAATTTCCATGTGAGTATGACTCACCTATACATAAGAAACCCTATTATTTTAAGATGTTCTAACTTTGGCATTATAAAATATTGTTTTCCTCTTCCCTTTTCCAAAAACCATGGGCAAAAACCATGGGTTGGTTTTGGTTTGGATTAATTTAATGTAAGGGGACCCAAACCTAAATAATAAATAATTCCCACACCTTTCCTATATAAACCCACCCATGATCCCACTTCCTCCACACTAAATGCCTTTTGAGTTCGTCCAAACTCTGCCATACTCTCTATAGAATCCTCCCAAGGTGCCCCAATCCCCAAAGAAGCCTCTCACAAGCCTTTCTCTAGCCATTGGAAGCACACTTCCAAGTAATGGTATTTTCTTCCTTTCCCATTTTTCTCCAATTATTTTTAAGTTATTTTTCATTTTTAATATCAATTATGAATGTGGGGGTATGGTTTAGGACCTCCCTCATACTTCCCTATTTATGTTTGAATGATGGGAGACCCTTTCTCTCTCATTAAATGCCTCCCATGTACACCTGTTTCTATGTTGAAATTCCAAAAAGAACTTTTCTCTCCTCTTTTACATTCAAGCAATACTTTTTTACCATGAATCTAAATTTCATTAAATTGTTGGGACATGTACCTATATGACCTCCTTACTATCCATTTCATGTAAATGTGATGAGTAACCCTTTTCTCTCTCATCAAATATTTTTATGAATACTTATTTTACGCCGTTACGCAGCCGAAATCACACCGATTTTCTAAGACAATGTCATTGTGTAATGAATACCATGCCCATTTATCCATCAAGGGTATTCACCATTATGAAAATTTACTTATTGATTATAAAGTTTCATGTATGAATTTCACATTCCTTTATCATGGAATAAATTATTATGTTTTATGAATTCATTTTTTATGATCGTTGTGGCACACTTATGCCTGAAATGAAATGTTTAAGAAGGGTGCGCCCTTATAGAGCTCCAATGCATTGGGTAAAGTATAGTATAATGATACGTCATGTGCAACAAGTGTTGACTCATGCTAATTCAAGTGCAATGAGGGTTTACTTGTGCTTCATGTGAAATGAGGATTTACTCATTCTCTATGTGCAATGGGCCTTAACTCATGCTAATTCCATGTTAAGTGTTCTTGCCACATTTCCATGATATGATTATCATGCATTATCATGAATTTATGTTCATGTTTCTCTTATTCTCTATTGATATTCCAATTTCCTAACATGTATTGCACTCCTCATGTTATTCCATGTGTACTCCCTTATTGGGATTTATATCTCACCCCTTTCTTATGCATGTCCTCAGGTTTTCCCATGCAATGCTAAGTACGAAAGAATGTAGTGGTCATGTAAAGGAAGTTTTCAATAAAGATTTTGCATTTCATGTTTCATGTTTTTATGTAATGATCCTAATCCCCAAAGACACTAAACCTCTCGATCTTCTTTGTTGTATCAAGTGATATTTTATGTAATAAATCATGTCTAAGTTTGTAATAAAAGTAGGTTTGTCATAGTAGCCCGCACCAAATACAACAAATCCATGCCGAGGATAACATCATATGGTTGTATCCGTAAACATAGGAAATATCTCCAAGAGATGTGTTTCCCCAACACTATCTCATAGTCTCTACATACTTCAAACATGTCATCTCGACCTCCAACCGGCATAGTCAAGGCCAAGGGCACTGGAAGCCTCTCAACCTCATGTCCCAAAGGATGGAAAAGGGTAGGTGATATGAAAGAGTGTGTCACTCCTGAATCAAACAAGGCATACACCAAGGAAGAAAACAAACTAATGGTACCTCAAATGACATCTGGCTCGTCTGGTGCTGGAAAAGCTTGAGCATGAAGGTGACCACGTCCTCCTCCATGGCCTATATGACCCTGATGGTGACTACCACCATGGCCACACTATGCTCTCTGAGGACGAGGAGCATCATGGGGCTATCCTCTGCCTACTCCATTTTCCCTCTACTGATCTAAAGCTATTGAAACTGGATGCTGATGCCTCGGCGGAAACTGCCTCAATGGAGGAACCTAGAGCATAACACCTGGTGCTCAATGATTGCTCTAAAAGGTTGGGAACTCCCATTGCTAATGACCATGACCACCATAAGAAAAACAAGTTCCTGATCCCTTGGAATAGGCCCAAGAGTTGCTGCCTGTGGACAAATGACATGTGAAGGGCTGGGACCTACCCTCGGCTGAACGGAAACTCTTCTACCTTAAAAACCAGGAACCCCAGACCACAGCCTTTCTTCGTGAGGAATAATGATGATTCCTCTCTCAGGATGATCCGGTCCTCACCAAAGTCCTCTCGACAACCTCCAGTCTCTCCAGCACCTCGAGATATGTCTTCAGCATAAATGGAGTGACCTGGCACTAGATCTCTGGATGCGAAGCCTCCTCAAAATTCCTTTCCCTAGCCTTCTCATCTGGTAACAGGTCTGAAGCATATCATAAAAGGTTCCTGAAACATATCCCAAAATTCAGAACACTAGAGCTCCCCTGTCGAAGGGTATGAAGCTCCTGGAGACTGGATGCCTTTGTAGTCGAGGAAAGGAACTTGACTCTGACCAAGTCTCCGAACTCCTCCCATGAGATCGCTGACTCCACAAGATCCCTGAGGAACAAGAACCCCCACTTCCTTGCTGCTCCATGCAGCATCGTCATAGCTAAGGACACCTAGGGATCCTTATAATCACAGATCAAACTAAAGCATATCTCAACCTCCTCCAACCAGTCTTCTTTTACTGCATCTGAAATGTAGCCCTCATTCTTCTGTAGACACTAGTGCTGAATCTCTCAGTGTGTCTTCCTCAAAGTGTCTTCGTCATCAACCTCTACCCTATGGAGACCTGCTGGAATAGCCTGCTGGACATCTTCTACACAAACCTGATGAGGACGTCAACCAGAAGCCATAACTACAAAATAACAAACAAATAGATTTCCTAAGCCTGGAATATGGAGGAATCAACATTTATTAATTAATTTTTTTCTTTTATTCGTTTAGGTTAACATATCCTAAGGTCTACCCATTCAAACACTGGTCTGAATACCACATGTTTATTTCAATAACACATAGCCTAAAAAATAACATGTCTGAATACCATTAAAATTGTGTAAGTTTTATCCAAAATGTTTATTTGAAAATGAATTATCTTCTCAATTATCAATGAATTGTATATGATATGATTTTTTTATTCCCCGCCTAAAAATCTATATGGTGGGAGGAATTATATGACAATGTCCTTTCATAGATAATTTATACAAATTATGGATATTATTAATTGAAAATTAATCATCATTTTAGGGGAATAAATTTAATATATTTTCGTTTAAAATGTTATTAAAAATTATAATGTTATGATAAAGTCATTTATTTCAAGGAAAATAACATCATCGTTGTAAAATAAATCATTGACATCAGTCATATATGAAGGATAATCATAATGTAAGTTACTCCTATGATTGGTAACATAAGAAATATTAGGTTAATGATGAAATAATTTGTGTTAAGGAAATATATTCCCATGTAACCATGTTATGAAGTTATTGAACATGTTAATATAAAAGCTTATATGATGTATACTATAAGTTACAGTTCGTATTATAAAAACTATATTGAAACATACAATGGAATTATAGTCATTAATACTCCATGTGATTTGGTATGTAAATGAGACTCAATATGAATGAGTATTTCATTAACATGGAGAGGTTATATATTTCCTATATGGATATTTTTATAAATGAATTTGTTCCATTATGATTGAGGGATATTTTAAGAAATTATATATATATATATAAGAGATATTTTTCACACTTTCTCATGTTTGGAAGATTAAAGAAATATGCTTATGATATCCATGTACAAGTTATATTTTGATAGTACAATTAGGTAATACTTCATAATAAAATATTAAATATTATTTTGGGTGTGTAAAATATTTCTTCATGAAGGAAATCCACGTCATTGAATCATGAAAATTTTATCAAGATGAAACAATAATTATTTATAAATATGGAATTGTGTGGGATGCTAAAGGGGATTTACAAACTCTATGGAATGTTGATGCTTGGAATAAGTGATAAAAAAATTCTATGTTTTAAAGTTATTTTCTATAAAATTTATAAATTATAAGTATTGTAAATATAAAAGAGTTTAAAATAACTAGAATTTTTTATAGATCTTATAGATTGTATTCATAGGATCAAGCAAATAGTTACTAAATAAAATACCTAAAAATAATATAATATTTCATCATTAAATATAATGGAATTTTATTAAAGAAAAAAGAAAATAGTGCATGAAAAAATAAAAACAAGAAAACCCGAAAAAAAACATAAATTATGGTTAAGGTGAAAGAGAAAAAAACAAAGCAAACAAATAACACACATTAAAATAGGTTGGGCTCTGGATTGCAAGTAGAAGAAACTGCATAAGGAAGCCCGCAACAGAAGGCTAGGACACCCTCTAGAAAACAAGTCCTCTTCCTCTACAAAAAACTGAATAACACCTACAATGAAGACACCAACGATCCCCAAACAAAGGAAGAAAATGACATCTTCATATCATGCACTGCTCCGATGAGATAATCAACTCTAAAAGAACAAAATCCAAACCAGGGAAAAATCCCTGCTGAAGAGCCAATTTCCCAGTTGACTAGACTCTAGGATATATATTTTTGTTCTCCAAGAATTATCTTTCAAACACTTTAAAAGAGTGGGAAGGAAAAGCTTGACTTTTTGGCCACTAAGCTCCGGTACTCCATGAAATAATCCCCAAAACAAATGCATCCTGAAAACTGGTGTAGAAAATACAGAACGCCTGCAACTTCCAACCTATTGAAAAAATGGAATGAAACCACTCCAAAGAAGAAAAAAGAAATAAAACTAAGTAAACAACCCCCAAAAAAACAGAACACAATGATGAAAAAATCCTTACAAAAATTCCACAAACAAAGATAAGATAAAACTTACAAAATTATAAAATTGGGAGAATTGTCACAGTCCTTTTTAAGAAAAGGAAAGAGATCATCATGAACTTGGTCACACCAGACAAAATTAACTCCATTAACACCTTTATTTTCAAGGCCATCAGAAAAATAATTAGCTTCTCTATAAATGTGAGTGATAATATGATTCATAGAAAATAGAGTTTCCAAACAATTAATCCAATGATTAATTATCCCAACCACGCTTTGCAGCTTGATCCACAATAAAGATAATACCAAGCATTTCAGCCTCATGTGAAGAGGAAAGGCTGCATGGACCATTAAAACAACATAGGATGTCCCCTTTATGATTTACGAAAATATCACCATAACTAGAAAGCTCAGGATTACCCCTAGAAGCACCATCTGAAGTAACTTTTAACCCACAAAAAAGAGGTTCCTTCCAGAAAACATCTAAAGTACCATGTAGAGGCCTGAAATTTCTTATAAAACCTATCTAGTTTAGAACAGTCAAATCATGAACCATGTTGAAGCAAAAATGCTTCCTTGGAATGTCAACATTACGAATAGCAGCAAGAATAGCTGATAAAACCCCACTCACCGAGAAGGTAAATCTATCGTGAATCACCTTATTCCAAGAAAACCAATTAAAATGATGTAGTTTAGTAGCATCAACTATAAAAAGATCCATCAATTGAGGAGAAAGAGAAATATAATGCCATACTTGAAGGAAATGATGAATTATTAGGCATAGGGATTTCAAAAATATCAAAAACAACCTTCCACATTGAAGAGGCATTAACACAACTAAGAAACTAAAGATCAATATCATCCCTATGTTAATGAAAAAACACACATGATGAATAGGGAGATGCCATATTTTTTAAGGAAACTATCAGTAGAAAGCTTACCATGAGCCAATCAAGAGGAAAATGATGTCCGAGAAGGCCTAATAAAGTTCATATGATGCTCCCTCATCTATTTACAACCTATATTTCAAGATAGAGAATGACTATAATATTTTTTAGAAGTCAGAAGGCCATTTATAGTAGGTTCCCAAGCCCAAAAATCCTCTCTGTTAGAGAAACAATAACTATTGATAAAAGAAACAATATGATTAGGGAGACCCCCATATTATCAAGCTGATCATTAATCGTATCATCCATATTAACAAAAATATTCATTCATAAAGGAATAAGCTAGGGGAAAACTAGTCCAATTAACCTTCCAAAAGGTTAAGGATGAGTTCATTGAAAGAATCTATCTAGAATGATAGTCAATGTAAGGAATAATGGATTTAAATGTAGGAATAATAGAAGAATCCAGATGATTAAAAACCCCATTCCTGAGTGTGTCCTAGATTTTATTACGGAGAAAGACTAGACTCGGAATTACAATTGACAAGACTCCAAATGAAAGAATCCTTTAAAGAATCATTAAACACCTCATGATTTTTAATAAAATGGCCACCAGCAACAGAGGGTTTACAAAAAAATTTTCCAAGAGACCATAGCTAATTTCCTGTTCAAAATACTACCACTCCAATGAAAATTTTTAATAGAAACATTAATGCTCTTATCATAATTAGATGATTTTTTTTAAAATTTCATTTATAATAATATAATTTACCTTATATGATAATTTTATTAGTTTATAAAAACATATTTATTAATTATAAATATATATAACTAATTACATACACATAATTTATAATTCAACATATTTTGTATCATATATTAAGATAACTCTTGGGAATAAAATATTCTAAATAGTATAAATATTTTTCGTCTTTATTTTAGTAACCCCGAACCTAGTATCTCAAAACTGGTTACTATATTATAATATTTTTATCAGATAAAAGGAATCATATACTGAGGGAATAAATATTATATTGTAATTGGAAAACTAGATATATATATGATTCTTATATTACATTTAAATATTAATATTATGAAATAATTAATTGTGAGAGTATAATTATTACCTCAAGAATATTCATGTATATATTTTGTAGTAAAAATCATTGATTCCATAAAGAGATTTCAAAATAAAGATGGTCTCAAATTCTCAAGAATTTTTTTGAATTAGAAAATTTATTAAGAAAAAATAATCATAATCATCAATTTCAATGTAAATAACTAAATACACAATCAATTTAATCAATATCATAACTATTTTAACTGGATAAGGCATAATCAATATATACTTGTAAATAATATAAAACATGTACCATTTAACCAATAAATGGATATTTATATTCAACCATAGATAATATCATTACAAAAACATCATGTTAAATAATAACTTCATTCTTAATAATCAAAATACTTAACAATTGGATGCAATATTTAATGCACGGGATACCTCTAAATTCCAGAAAATTCACTGTATGTTTAAAAAATACTAGGTACAAACTAGTTTAGTATGTAAAATGAATCATATACAGTCAGAGCATTATACAATACATTTTAATAAAACATGATAAAAACTCATAGTATTAGGCAAAGATATTTTTCTCATTTTAACAATCATTGTATCAAGGGGATTTCTACCTAAATACCCCACCCATAACTGAATGTTAAAATAATTCCTCATTAATTTAATAATATATATTTTCCATTAATATTGTGGCTTTTAAAAAAATATCTATACTCAGTAAATGATAATGATTTATCAATATTTCGCATTTTAATAAAATATATCTCAATGTATATGACTATATGTCAAAATCCTATAAATTTTATTCAATAAACATATCAATTATAAATAATATTGATATTTATATCAAATCTAATATATATAGAAAATTGAATAGATAATAGAAAATTAAATAACCATAAAAATATATCAATGTAGTGAATGGAAATTCATTCGTTTGAAAAAATGACCATAGACCATCCAATGAAGAATATGGATGATTTTAATACAATATATATACATTAGAGTAAAATAAATGAATTTTTAATTAAGGAATAAAAATACCCTAAAATAATATTAATATTTTTTGTATGATATCTTTTTATATAAAAATAAATTTCTTTTAAAAATAAACCATTTTAAAAATCATTTATTTGAAATTTAATTATAAAAATTTATAATATAAATAGTATGTGAGAAAAATTATTTTCAAATATAAATTTTTACATGAAAAAGAATCTAAAATGAAATGGTGGTCATGAAAATAGGTAATTCCATACATTTCATACAAAATAAAAAAAACATTATTATTGCACTTTTAAAATGATATAAACGTTTCTAGTATGGAAACATATCAGAAGATTCCATTATGATTTTTTTATGTTCCAATTTAGAAATATATTAAAATTGAATTATCTGTAAAACATTTGGAAAATTTTAAATTGTGTAATATTTTAATTATTAAATAATTTTAAATGGTTAAATTGTTTTTGATTATTTTTGAAAACACTATTTCGGATGAATATAAATTTCTAATATAAGAGAGAAGTAATTTCATGTTTCATTAAAAATATATTTTTTTAATTATTTTAAGTACAAATGAGGGTAAAAATTGCAATATAAAATAAATATATAAGGTATAACCTATGTAAACTAAACCTCAATAAGTATATTTGGGAAATTATAAAATTATTTCCATCATTTAAAATTCAAGACTTAAACACCTTTATTAGAATGATATTGTTAAATAAACGTCTACCATGATCATACTGTTGAATTGAAAATTTTTAAAATAATAAATCAGTTGTATCAACTATAAATTATAATAAAACAAGTTAAAATAAAAAAATATACAAAAAATTAACTACAAACATAATCTTTGAATAGTAAATACAATTAATGATTAATATAACCAAATGGAAAGAGATTTAGATAAAAAAGTATTCACAACATCATAAATTTTATTTCAATCCCATTTTATAAATATAAAAAATTGAAAAAGAAATTATTAATATATTATTATATTAAATGTCAAAGGGGATGTATATACATCATATATATGAAATTAAATTCATACTTTTACCAAATACCTCAATGAAGTAAAATTGAGTGGAAATATCTAAACTAATTAAATTTTTTTGTTGAATTTCCATTAAAAACTATATACCTGTATTCAACATGTTCTTAAATTATACATGAACCATTAAAATATTTTAAATATCATATAATATTCATTCCCAATATCTTATGAACAATTCATTAAAAATATTTAATAATTTTCATTATTTTGAGTGTTTATTGCCTTGTTTTTGAATTCATTGATTATCATGAATGTTTTAGTTTTCATTCATATCATACAGTTTCATTACCTAATAAGTAATAATCATGAAATTATTATCTTATCTTTTAGTCAATATAATTTTAAAACCACTAATAAAATATTGTCCTGAAAAATGTATTGAGTTACGATCATGGAGACGGTATGTCATATTTATACATGAGTAACATATCAAATTTCCAATGATCATTATAGAAGAAATTTATATAATAATCATCTATATATAAAATTTATAATATTATATATACCACACTTTATACATATTTGTATCATCTATTCAGTGTGGAGTGGAAAAGATGCTCACATCACTTCATGATGGTGGTAAGCTACATGCACACAAATAATGTTACCATCTCTATACAGCAGAAAAATATAATAAATAAAATGATATATTACCTTTTTATAATTATATATATTTTATAAATATCATAATTATTTCATTTATATCATATAAAATCATTATATATTTTCTTATCACCTTCCATGTAAAGATTTAGTGAAATAGATATCGCATCACCTTAGGTGGTGGTAGTCTACCGTACACTCGATGATATTATTATATCTCATATTAAATGTAAATTAAATAATTTATATATGATATAACAACTATATATATTTGTTTTTAGAAATATAATTTAGAAACATTATATCAATTATAACACATAACTATGATAGGTGGTAATTGAAAAATGAATGGTATAACATTATGAAGTTGTAGTCTATCATACTATTGAATGATGATTTCATAACACATTTGATGGAATTGATGTTTTTAAGGTAATTAACATAACATAAAAAATACATTTAAATGGATTTATATATGTTTTTATATAATATTATTTTTTTAATAATTTAATATGGTGGAGTTAGAAATAATATAGAAACACACAGTGAAGAATGTTACCTCTTTTTTGGATATCCTCCCTTGGTTTATACTAATTCTCTCCTAGATTTCATAAAAACATAAAGAATGAGATAAGGGGAGTGAATTTAGGAAGTTATTTGTTTGGGTATTAGTTGAACCAAATGGGTTATAAGATTTAGATAACATATGAGAGGGGTGAGATTTTATATCTGAGGTTAGTGGCACAATTGTAATATTTGGAAAAGAATTAATCGTACAAATTTTTTTATCTTGATATAAGGACAATAAATGGGAAATTATCAAATATATAAGATATAAGGTCCAAATAAGGCCATAATATGTGTTTTTTACACATCAATATGGAATTGAATAACTGTTATAATTTATTTAACATAGGTAAATCTATTTTTTACTCAACCCTAGTAAATAATTTTTACCTATTTTATTATCCATTTTTCTCATAAAATGTGATGAAAATATTAGAAATTTTAAAATAATTTGGAACTAAATATGATATTTATTTTTCTAAATTAAATTTAAAAAATTGGAAAAGAAAATTTTAAAATTAATCCGAGACAGAAAATGAGAAATATGGTTTTCAACGAGAAAATGTACAATAGTTTTTAAGGTTTTTATATCAAATTTTATTATATAAATGATTCTAATGAGATAAATTTTATTCATAGAAATATAATTCATATAATTTATCTTTAATGCAATTCAAAATATAATTATATATTGCTAATAGTTAAAGTTTAAAAGATCTTTTCTATTGATAATATTTATTTTTAACTATTCATAAAAAATGAAACCCATCACAAAAATCTGATAATTCACCCTGAAAAATTTAAATATATTTATTTTAATTATTATATTAATTTATCAAACTAAATTTTATTAAAATGGTGAAAAATAAAATTTCCCCCATATTCTGGATAATTTGCCCTTTAGAAAAACATTATTTTTCATAAAACATTATTTCACCTTTAATTGTTAATTATTTTATTTATAATCATTTAAAAATGTGTTTATAATATTTATATTAATAACATATTTATCAAATTCATACCATCTACTGTAATTTCTATGTGATAAATACCAACATAATTTTTAATATTTTAATAATATTTCATGTTCTATTTAAATTATGTGTATTGTGTAATGCCATCTAAACTCAATATTTCTTGTAAAGAAATCTAAACATAGTTTTATATGTAAATAATTATAAACATAGTGTTTCGTGTCATGTATGATAATAAAGATACTTAATTTTAAAAAAATATCATGTAATCTGAAGGTGTTATATCTTATAATATTCTTGGTGTTGTGTATTGCATATGATATAAAATATAATACTATTATTTTAAAATTATATGGTGTCACATTATACTAAACATAAATAGGTTGTTTCATTAATATTTAAATATTTTATTTGGAATCAAGGGTTTGATATTTGAAAATATATTTGATGAAAACTAACATTGTAAAAAAATTATATAACATGTCCTCTTAATAAGAGAGGAAGTGATGTACAAAGACCATATGGAAGAGTACATAACTAGTTTTCTATGTAGGATAACATTAGTGAAATGGAATGATATGGACATGAATTCAAATGGAATATAATTACATATATTTATATAATTAGTTTATCATGAAAAAGTGATTGACCAATGGAATGATTATAGGCCTAAAAACCATAAATCTGTAATGTTTTAAAAGACCACATAAATTCATGGAATTCAATGTAATATGGTATTTTTTTTCAAGATACTTCACCAAATATTGAGGATTATTATAACTAATTTTAAATATTTGTCTATATATAAATATACATCATAATATAATTAAAAATATTCATAAATACATTGTTTCAATTTTCATAAATCAATTACCCATTTTTTAGTTACTCCATAAATTGAATATCAATATATGAATTTTTTATTCTTGAAAATATAAAATTAAATTTTTATGTATAGTAAGATCCAAATCATTTTAAATAAGATCAATGAATTTCATAATTAAAAAAAATCATTAATATTCAAAATAAAACGCATCATCATTAAGTTGATATATATAAAATTTTATAATATCATTATAATTTATTCTCACTAAACATGTTAATAATCAATATTTCTATAAAAGGTTATTGAAAACATGCATGTGTACTTATTTCTTCTACAAAATAATAATTATTAGATATATTAAATTAATCTAAAATTGTTCTAAACTCCATTATACAAAATCTAGTTTTTCACGAATCATTAATTAGTTATAAGGTGACCAGTACTACCCAATTTACTTTTTATAATATCAACATTATATTTATCATAATGTCAACTTCCTAACAACAAGAACATATTATGTATTATATATCCCTAAATTATGTGTTTTAGAGAAATATCAACCTACCAAGGAATCAGTTTTCATGGTCACTAGTATTGTTCATGATACACTTTCAAATCCATGATAAAAAAGAATTGTATCAAAATTTATATATATTTCATGATTCTTATAATGATGATATCATTGATAAAATACCCAAATGATGTAAATGTTGAATACAAACCCAATAACATTAATAATTCCACATCATCTATTGAATTTTCATATGTTTTACCATTCTCCATTATATTCCTTTGAGTAATTTCCCTTTCATAATTGAGAAATAAATATTCATATTTCCCCATATCTCTATAGATAAATCATTGATCATTGAATATTTTTTCATACCATTGATATTATAAGTATTTTAGAATTTCATTCCACAATTTTAGAAAAAATTCCATTACATTTAATCAAGTTATTTGGTTTTTTGATACACATTTTTCACATTTTCAAAAACCACACTTTATCATAATTATTTTATCCATCATTTTCAGAGATATCTTATTCTTCCGATACTTCAATTTGAAGCCATAATATTTATAAAATTATTTCTTTATATATATAAACATTATATTGTGTTGTAAAATTATTATATTTATTATGAGACTAGTTATCATTGAAATGTTTTCAGAAACCCATCAGACAAACGATAATTCTAACTCTTTGTACCACATGCATTGATTCAGTTTTCATTACTTCAGATGGAATCTATTTCTAAATGATTCAATAAACATTGTTAGATAATATCATTGTGAAAATTATTGTACAATCCTAATAATTGTGAAATATTTTACATTAATTGATTATATTATCCATATGTAGTATAATAATGATAATCATGACTTATTTTGTGATATCTATATTTTAAATCCTTCATAATGGATTTTAAATAAAATGTGAATTATCCTATTAATATATCATGAGAGGGTAAAAACAATTTCATAGAAAGGATTTTTTCATTCACCAGGTAATCATAGGGTAAAAACCAATATATCTTTTTCATAGTTATTAGCCTTATATAATGTTGTTCTAGAATAATATCTACTAGTTATATCAGGACAGAGATGTTTGTAAAGAAGAAAACATATAATTTCTATATTAACAATAATTTTGGATGTTCTACTACACTTATGCGAAATGAATAATCTTAGGGTTATAATATATATTCTATGTTTTCATAAATCTTTTTTTTATATATTATTTCAAAATTCATCTGATAGTAACTATAGATTCCATAACCCTAGTACCTTGAATCCATTCCATAGTTTAATAAATTGGCATAAGATACAAAGAATCAAATCAGAAATAGAAATTATTTTTTTAGTCTTGGAAAAAGTGGAACATATATGATTCCCATTTTATTATTTATTAAAAAAATTAAATTTTTATCTTCATGAATATCATCACTACACAAAAAAAATTATTTCATATATTTCATAGAAATCATTAGTGGTTGATGAATGTGGGAAATAAATAAGGATGAGGCCCAATGGTCATTAACGGTTAAGAATAACAAAAGATATAATGAATAAACTTGCATGATCAGTATAGAACGGTAAATAACTTAATATACATTCCATATAATCTATATCATGAATATCATAACCCTATGGTGAATAATCATTATAGAAAGTTAAATAAATGAAAAAACCTCACATTTTATTAATTAAATGAAAACGATATTCATTCAAAGAAAATATCATTTTGAAAATAACATGGTTAATTATAACATAATTCATAATAATGTAAATTCTTGTTTAAATAACATAATTCTTGGAGGAAAAGAAGCATCTACAAGTAGTTTCTTTCACAAGATTAGTTGAAACTACTAGGTTCAGACCGATTTAGTTTGGATAAATATACCTCTTATATAAATCCCTTTCACCAGAATGATTAAAACCACCGAGTAAAAACACATAGGTTTTGTCCAACTAATTTTCCTTATGAAACATTAGAATCATCAATGGGGTTTTTATAGATAGTATCATCCCATAAATTCATTACAATGAATTTGTACTATATCAAATAATTGATTAAATTCATAAAAAAATTTCCCTATAAAAAAATATATATTTAAGAAATTATATGTATATATATATATCCCCAGTCAATCAAATAACTATCAATCAAAATCACCATATTTATAAATGATGTATTTTTTATGAAATAAATTTATCTACAATAATTAATCTTCATATATAGGTGAAATATAATTTCTATAGATAATTGAATAGTTCATTCAAAATTTAATGACTAGATAAATGAATCATGGATGGGATGCCCAAAATTTCTCTAGTAAAATGATTATAAACAATATCTATGATGATTTAGAATTTTTACAATACAATATATATTTATAAGAAACAAATTTTTTACTCGGGTCTGAATCCTCTATATTTTGGTCTTATTCACTTTTATGGACCTAAATTGGCTGCCTAAGGAGTTCACGAGCTACTATGGGGTTTCTTGGGATCGATTGGAGCCTGAAACCCACAATTTTAAGAAAAAGGTTCTTCTGTAAGGGATTGAGTAAGCCATGTGGGGAGGATGAACTATCATTCTAAACCATTTGGATTATCATCATTTTTAGGTTGAGCCATACCGCATGGTTGGTGTAATCCTAAACATAAAAATTTCAAGGGGAAATAACCATTTTCTCTTAATGAGATAATTAACTCAATAATAATTACCAATTCCAATTTATTGTTGACAGAATCCCCTTTACTCTCATTGTTGTTCTCTTTGAAGGCCTATGAATGGATTGATAGGTCCCCTTTTCTGGGAACTGATTGAGCTTATATTCTTTATAATATATGTTTAATGGTAATTACATGAGTCGTCTTAACATGTTCTTCATTTATCATTCTCTAGATATACTTATTAAAGATAGGATTTTCCCCTTATTAAAGATATAATTATCTCCAATCCATATTAGAGGTTGATAATGGATAAAATTGTCATAAAAGTATTATGTGGGAGGTCTATAATCCATCCCTCAAGTTCGTTGATTTTGGAATTGATGTTTAGGGCCAAATGATTATATCAAGTTCCATTTAATGTATTTATATTTCTTCATTATAGTAATTACAACTTTTTGTTTATGCACGTTCCATAATTGTGATTGTTTATTGGTGTTTTCATTCAAAACTCCCAACATGCCATAGGGTTTATATTCCATAATTATATGTTTAGTGTTTCAACACTTTTTGAGAAATAATTCAGGTGTGCTCGAGCATAAAAAAACTAATTATAATCCGGCGTAAATTATTTTCCAATTGATCCATGAATTGGAGAATATCTTGTTCCAGAGAAATTCTAATTGAACCACCTATGTTATGATCTTAAATTTATTCTCATTATTAAAAGTTTATCATCGATTGAAAAAATAGTAATACGAATTTGATATATTTAAAGGTGAATAACTATTTTGGTTCACATATATAGAAAACCTCTGAATGTTAATGAAAGGATGGGGAGTGAACCTTATTAATTAAAATTTATTTAGTTGGTTTTAATTAAACGGTTGAATGTCATTTTTCCTCGTAAAACTAATGAAATGAAAATTTTTAAACAAGTGAGTTTCTTAATGGAAATTTTATCATATGACCAAATTAATTATAATGAATTAAATTTAAGGTTCAATATTATGAACATAGACAATGAAATTTTATCGGAATGCCGGACTCTTGAAAGCTCTTAGATTGTTGAAGTAATTTTTGTGCAACTCGATGATGTAATTATTATTCATGGAAGTTGGTTTTCTTGAGTGATACCTATATATGAACCCAATATTTTTCTAATTATATATTAATAGAATGACATATTCAGATCGCTTCATTATTAATATTAAATGGATAAAATACACTCATGGGATCCAGCGTGACATGAGGATCATTATTTACATCCTCAGGTCTGACCACAACTTATTTCCCATTTAACATTGGATATATTCCTTGGTCCCAGTTAGAAAAATTACTGTGGAATTTCCTTTGATGATACTTTTTGGATTAACCTCTTACCACTAATCCATGTGTAGTAACTACATTGTTGGTGGCCCTTAAGGTCTATGTTTCTTTTCTCATTACCTTGGAACCACTTACAATTAATTATCAATCATGGATTCCTTGTTACATCATGGAATCTTATTTATTTATATTATTATTAGGTGATTTTAGTGATGACTAGGCATCAAGTGACCTATTATTAGGAATTTGTAATTAAAAAATTAATGTAATGTTTGAAAATCCATACACTAGTTGAGTATTGAAGGCAGTACATGGATATTCAGTTACATTGTACTGATTTACATTATCATTGAATAATTTCATACTATCAGATTTTCATTTAAGGGGATAAATTTTATAGACAATATTAGTGGTATCCCACTGATATTTATGTCACACCCTCTATAGGTGCTATTGGTAACCCGAGAAAATTACATTTATGTGACTATTGATAAAAGGAAGTTTACTATAAGAGATACTTGATTTGTTTATGTGTAAGTATGGAGTTGGTATTAGATGACTAAGCTAGGACTCGAGATGCTTGGGATAGTCTATGTATTTTCTTTTTATACATTGGTTTTCTTATGTATGCCTACTACTTTGTAACCATCTTTTCCAACCTTATTGTGACATGAATTATATAATCCTCAGTTGATGTATGTTATTCCTGTTATTTCATGTTTTATTGATTGTATCATTGTATTGTCCATTATATTAACATATGTTTTTTCCCTATTCTACATCTATTTATAATTATTTGATGTCCTACACTCTAGGGAGGATAAAATATTCTCCCCAAATATACACCTAAGGCCCCTACTACTAGTCAACAGCCTCTGTCATTCGGGGAGTTCTGCTCGAGGCCTTGAGGCCAACCACTCTCATGACCCTATTAAGTGGCATCCGAGTTCGAGATTTCATATAGAGGTATTAATGAAGGTCCTTTGTTTCTTTTCTATTTGGAGGAAATAGTTAGGATATTATGAATTCCTAAACAATTTTCATAAGCCATTATTGGGCATCAAGACCCCATATTTGGGGTAAAGGAAGAGTTTTCCAAAATATAATTGTTCTTCCCTTTCTGACTTTTATAATGGATATCATTTAAACATTGGGTTATGCACATGATATGTTGTATTTGTTATTATTAATCCAATTGAGAATATCCATTCAAAATTGGTCTGATGAGATAAGGGAATGTTGAATTATTACCTGAATCATTGTAGGGACCTTGAATACACACTTAATGAATATTTATATTTCAGATAGGTGAATTCCACTCTTTTTATTGCTTCATATTCATGTTATTGTTGAGTGATACTTGTTTCTATATGGTCTTGTGCTACTTTTGGGCTACGACATACCTCTTATTTCGTCAAATGAAAACATGGTCATTTTTTACACATCCACTTTCTTATCATTTACATAAATAATATGTTGGTGTTCTAGGTGACTTCTATTTAGTGTGACATAGTGATTTTGTGGACACTTGTTCATTGTAAGATGATAGTCAAGGTAGGTGGCACACATAAATAAAAAATTCGTATCAAATGTTTCCAGTTTCTGACATTTGGTTTTCTTAAAGCTTTTTTGTCCATAAAAGGACTCTTAGCTTCTAATTGACACCTTAGCTCGGATGGGTGTACATGGAATCCATGGCCCTTTTTATGGGAGTTAGTATCATATAATGATCGTTTCAATTTTTTATCCATGAGAAGGGAATGGAAATGTGTTTTTCAGGTCTTGTTACCCTTTATTGTTCCTCATTAATTGTTGACATGGTATATCATAATTCTGGTTAATGGTCATACAAGGAATTACATCTCTAGGTTAAATATATTATATGAATCACCTAAAACTTAGATACCTTGGTAAAATATATTATGGATAATATCATGTTGTTGTTCTGATTGTGAAAGCTCAATGTAGTATTTTTCATGTACTAGGTGAAAATCGAGTTATTAAATTAAATAATGAAATTATGGGATTTGGTAAAATATTTGATCCTTTTTACATTGAGTATGTTCTTCGGCCATCTCTAAACTATATTTTGTTGGGAATTAATTAAAATAGGTCTATCCCAATTCTTAGGATGAAATTTTAGAGACTCGGGTGTTTCGAAATAGTGATATTTTTGTTTTGAACCTCCTAGAAAATTATTTAACATATGTAAGACTAACTCATAGGAGTGTCACCCATGTGGTTAATGTAATTTTGATCTAATGTTCTAATGAGATGCTTTTATGTCTCATATTTCGATAACTATAACACACTTTAGGTGGGATAATCACATTATTTTTGATAAATACATTCCCTTATATGTAAAATAATCATATCCTAGAGGAAAATTGGGAAAGGGTTTGATTTTCATGAATTCACTTATGTATTACTGCTTGGAATCGTGTACATTTTTTCGAGGTAGAAATACATTGAAATAGTTTCCTATGTATGAAACCTTTGAGAAATATTTCTCCTTTGTAGGGACTGTGGTATTCTCGATTGAGATATATTGAGATTCCTTGACTAGTGAAGGATTGATATTAGGTTGTAATGGTGCATTTTCAAGTGAATCCCTAATTCATTCTTGGTATTTCAACAAGTTGTGGTTTTCCTAAACTTTTTGAATGTATTGAAATATTCATATTGTAATTCTCACAAATAGATGATATTTTCCCCTATCATGAAGTCATCCATGATGTACTACGAGAGCGTCAGTCTTACCAAATGAAAAAGCCAAAAACCATAGGGATGGTTAGTGATCTCGATAATATTTGAGCACTGGTTGTGTGGTTTTTAATAAATCATGGTTACTCTTGGGTGTTATGTGGGTTCCTAAGTAAGAACACCATAGACACATAGATGGATACTAGACTCTTTATTTTGATGTGATAGTATGGTGAATGATGCTCCGGGCTCAATTAATATTCTTATGTACCAATTTATCACATTTATCATGGGGTATGAACTAATGTGTGATAGTTACTTATACTCCATTTTAATGGATTATTGGGTACCTAAACTTGTTTTTTGGCTCGATAGGGATGTTTAAATGGGATGAAAATTACAGTCTACTTGGATCTGGTTTATACCTTTGTATGTGTTATGTAATGAATTCTTAAAATGATGGATGATGGATGGATAAGGACCATGACTAGATTTCTGTTATTGGATTTGATGGATGTGGTTGGGGAAAACATTTGATGACTTAGAAGAAGGTTGTGAATTTCATTTTGTGATATTACAACCATCTCTATTCGATATCTTCAAGGAGATTCAGTGTGTGGTGGTTTGACTATTATCCTTCTTGTTTATTATATATGGTTGGTGAATGACAATTTTTGGTCACATTTCAATGAGGAGGAATGTAATGTTTTTTTTGTCCAAGGATTTTTATGGAAAGCCGAATCGACTTGGAAAAATATGTGTATGGGTAATAAACTATTTTTTTTTTGTTTTCAAAACCATTCGGGGAGAATCATTATAATTCATAGAGGAGTTCATTGTAAGGAAATTCCAATAGTAGAGATACCATGTTTAGAATTGGTTCTTTTTGTGATAAAATTCATCATGGGGAGAACCATTTATTATATTTTTAAAGAGATTATTACTTGATCATGTCTCTAGCTAAAAGTAAAACACTAGTATAGGTGGTCTGGAATGAAACATTAGATAGCATGATTTATCACAAGGTTTTCCACCTATCGGTAGGTGGCAGTGGACCTCCAGAGACATGTAGGATAGTTAGAGCCACTTCAAATCATGAAATGTAAATGGAAATATATTTATATGGATTTTATAGTCATCTTACCTGTGTCACTATGGGGTAGTTACAAAATATGAGTATTTATTTACCTACTAATTAAACTATCCAACTTCATTTATATTTGGGATAATTTCTTTATTATTGAGTTTTTAAGAAAATATATATGTGATAACATATGACCACATGTGGTCCCTAATACTATAATTTTAGATAGGTATGCTCATTTCAAATCATGGTTTTGGAAGAGCGTGTAAAAGGCTATGGGTACACAAGTGCTTTTGAGAACAACTATTTACCCTCAGACTGATGGATAGTCATAATGTACGATATAGGTTCGAAAGGATATGTTCTATGTATATGTTCCTTTTTTAACGGTTCTTGGGAGAAACACATCACTCTCATCGAGTTCCCCTATAATATTTAATTTTGGGAGAAAATATTTTGATGGCTTCTTTTTAGGACTTATATGGTGGTCAGTGTCATTCAACCCATTCTTAGCTTGTGGAAGGTGAGGCAGCCCTACTAGGTCCTCGTCTCATGAAGGTGAATTAGGAGTAGGTCCACAAGATCAGGAAGAATTAAAATATATCTCATCCTAGATAGAAAATGTATGATAGTTTTCATAAATAATATCTAGAGTATGATGGGATGGATTAGGTTTTTTATATGAGTATTACCAAAGCTAGGGCATAAATTCTTATATATGTAAGTGAATATAACGATTTTTTTTGTGAAATTTTAGATCATAGAAAAAGTCATCTAGGTAGCATATTCGTTGTTAATACCATAGAGGAAATATTTTAAGGACAATGTATTCCATGATTTATAGCTTCACCCTTATCATGTCGAACCATCTCATACTTTTGATCCCAATGATATAGAGATTGATGTTGATTATTCATTTAAGGAGTCTCACAAACAAATCATTGGTAAGAGCACTAAGACTCTCTAGGACTGGTCATTTTTTCTATTATGGGAGCTCTGGTATCATTGGCATGTAAGGGATGAGACTTGATAGAATGAGGTCGATGTAATTTCACAATAGACATAGTTGTTCCCATACACTATTTTTCCACCCTTGGAAGGTGAACTCATGGAAAAGTTTCTTTAATGTGGGAAGACTCTAAGAACCCAGTTATTGAATCATGTATAGATCTTATATATTTTTTTCAAATTCACTTTTATGGATATGGTTTTTATTCCTACTATGTTCATGAAGGTCATAGGGGTGTCAGGGTCTCATTCGGAGCCTTAATCCCAAATTTTTGGGAAATATTGTGCTATCACATGGATAGAGTTAACATTTCAATGAGAAACCATGGTTATCATAAGCCATGTGGATATTTTGGATTTTTAGGCAGATTCATATCACACGGTTGGAACATAGTTTCTCAAATTGTGTAGCCAAAACATGCAAGTTCCCCCTCTTCTATAGGTACACATGAATGGTTGGCATACGGTTGGGAAACCCATGTGTCCAAACTGTGCACATAAAAATTTCTAAAAAATATGATCATTTAGATCATAATTATCAATTAACACATGGAATAATCCCTATTCTAGTTTCAAACAGACATAAACCCATTTCCTCTAATTTTGGATCCCTTTAAAGAGCTATAATGAGGATTTATAGATCTTTTTCATCCTATAACCGATCAAAATTATGTTCACCATGATGGATGCGCAATAGTAAGTACTCGAGTAATCATTAGTGATTCTTGGTTTCTATGGATCTCAATCTTGATATCGATGTTTATGATTTTATTCATGTTATTCTGATCTATATAGTTCAATGAACTATTATCATCTTATAATGGATGAGAAGATTCATATGGGTATAAGGTGGGTGTTCTATAACTCATCCATCTTGTTCATTGATTTTAGAATTTATGTATGGGAGCTTCCAATTTCATCAGTTTCCATTTAATGAATTCATATGACATGCTTCTCAATCATTACATCTATATAATTATTTTACTTCTATAAATGTTATTGGTTATTTGAGGTTGTGTCCACAACTCCCAAAAAAACATATTGGGTGATATTCTATAATTATGTTTTTAGTGTTGTGACACATTTTGATCTATAGTTTGTGGGTACTCAATATAGACTACGCTAATGGTAAGACTCAATATGTTATTAGCAAATTTGATAATAAAAATATGGATATATTGTATCATGTCACTTCCACTTGATCCACCTATGGTATGTTCATTAATGTAAGTAATTTATTTAAATGATATTACGTCAAGAATACATTAGTATATGACTTGGCCTCATTAAAATGTAAATGAATGTTTTGTTGATGTTTTTAGCATGACTTTCCATGTTTATGGAAGGAAGTAGAGTGATACTTAATAATTATTCTTCACTGAAATTTCTTTAATTAAATGGTTGCATGCTACATGGACTTGTCTAAATAATGAAAGGCATGGCTTGAACCAAGTGAATTTATCATTGACATAGTTATCATTTGGCCAGATTAATTTTAATGAATTAAATGTAAGGTGTGTATATATGAACAAGGACCATAACATCATTACAAGAAGTATTGACTTGTGTAGGTTATTGTATTACCCAAGGAATTACTTTGGTACACAAGTATGTCATTCTGGTTAGAGGATGTAAGTTTCCTTGAGTGAGACCTACACAGGAATATGATCATTATCCACCTTTGGATGCATGGTATTACGCCATTGGATACCTTCATCATTATTACAGGATTCCTCAGTAACACTCCATGTATCTATCATGACATGAGATGCCTTGGATATATCCTTGTTTCCTACCGTTTCTTATGTAACATTTTACATTGGATGAATTCATTGGACTAAGTTAGAATGATTATTGTGGAAATCTATTTTATGGTTCTACTTGGATTACACTCTTAACCCCTAGACATGCTCTGTTACTACAAAGTTTGAATCCATTGAGGTATAGGTTTCCATGGATATTACCTTGAAAACACATCATATTAATTATCAATCATGGTTTCCTTATTATTTGATGGAACCTAATTTATTTATATTATTAGTAGGGGATGTTCGTGATGGTTTTTTCCACCAGTGACATATTATAATGAAATGTTATGTAATAAATTAATGAACTGGTTACACATCTAGACACCAGCTAAGGGAAGAAGCAGGTACATTGGTATTTAGTTACAATATACTTTTTTACATTATAAATGCATGCTTTTACACTATCTCATTTCCATTACATGAGATGGACATTATAGATTCCATTAATGATGCATCACTGAGAATTATTTCACACCCTCTTAGAGTTCCATTTATTTTCAAGGAATATTATATATGTATAGTTGTTGAGATAGGAATATGTACTACTTCAGAAACTTGATTGTTTTTCCGTGTTTCTATGTAGATGGTAGAAGATGACCATGTTGGTTCTTGGGATACCTATGAAAGTTTAAGTATTTTCATTTGACACATTGGGTTTTTCTGTATGGATAATAATTTATATCCATGTAATATTTATTTCTAATGACCTGACATATATCATCACCTGTTGTTAAACTTTAATCGAGTTATTTCATATATTATTGATTTTTCTCCTTCCGTTGTGTATTAAATTTGATTTTAAAATATTAATTATTTTACCTTTGTTTATAATTATCCAATGTTATACACAATTATGGTGAAGTAATTGTCTACTTAAGGATGCACCCTAGGCCATTTGTACTAGTCAACAACCTCTGTCATTCATGGTGATTCTATTGAGGATATATTGCCGAACAGAATGGGGGAACCTATTAAGTGGAATCCTGGTCCAGGACATCACAACATCTATTATAGTAATAATAAAATATTTTTTTCATTCATGAATATAATTAACATAAAAATATCATTAAAAATATTATATTGGAAAAAATCCTTTTTATTTTAAAATCAATATTTTTATAAATATAAACGATTTTGAAAATCTTGTACATGAATAATTCCTTTTAAAAACCAATAATTTCATTAAAATTAGGAAACCAATTCTCTAAAATCTCATTGTAAAAATAAAAAATATGATTCAGTGAAAGTTTTTATGAAATTATATAGTCACATTCTTTCCATACTGGTTAAAAAGAACATTCATTTTTCATTCTAGAAGGTTAGAGAAGTGTCTTGTTGAAAAAATGACCATAATACACCATACACATTTTTGGTAAAATACAATCATTAATTGTTTTAAAAATTATTTAATATTACTTTGAAAATGTTCAGATAAGATTAAAATGTGTAATTTTTCATTAAATGTTTTTGAAAATTAAGAAAAAAATCTAAATGTTTTTTAGGAAAATAGTTTCGAAATTCAAAATATTTCAAACAAAAGAGAGAGATAATTTCTAATTTTGTTAAAAACATTTTATAAATTATTATGTATAACATATATTAGAAAATTAAAAATATTTCATCAAATAATTATAAATATGTAGAGGATAATAAAATGAATTTTATTTTTTTTACAATTAGAAAATAATTTACATCAACTAAAATTTTTCATTAAATCATCTATCTTATAATGAGCTTGTTAAAATAACCCCTACCATGGATTATAAAATTAATATGAGAAATAATAAATGAATTGATTATGTGTATCAATTATAAATCAAAACAGAACAAGCGTAAACTCAAATATAGATAGTCATAATCCATTACCCACATAATATAATATTATCATTAATGTAAAAAGTGTAATATAAAACAATAAAAAGAAATTGAGTTAGGAAATTCATCACCACATGGGAATATTTATTTAAAACACCCTTTAATTAAGTAATTCATATTAAATTGTCAAATAATATCGAAAATTTATTTTTTATTATATTATATTAAGAAGGAGTATTATATATACCATATAAAAAATATTAGGTGTATAAAATTACCATATTTCTCAATGAAATGAATTTCTTATGAAATCGATTAACTCATTCATGATATGGGTTGAACATTTAATGACCTAATATGTTGTGGTTGTAACCATGATATTAAGATAAAATCAGTTAATATTAATATTTATAATATTATATATTCTCCATTCACAACCTTTTGACCATCAATTTATAAATAGTCATTATTTATTTTCACTATTTTATTTATTAATTTCATTTTTTTACCATCCATTATATATCATGATTGTTCCACTTGTTATGAATATTATATAGTTTGACAAACTGTATAATAATAATCAAGTATTACATATGACATTTTACCTTAAATTTAATTTTAATACAAATCCTAAATATTGATTATGAAAAATGATGTACATTATTATCTGGTAGATAGTACACCCTGTGTATGAATTAGTGACCTTTCTATTATCAAATTGTCATTATGGATAAAAGGGATGATATTTATTATCATTCCAGTTTTATAATTAAATAATATACACCATGTTATATACTTATATATTATATTAATGACCTAAGGTGATGAAAAAAGAGTAACATTTTGTTATAAATATTATTGTCCACATGTACAAGATTGATATTATCATATTTATATAAGGGAAAATGTATGAATTAAAATGATATATTATCATTAAAAAAGATATATATGTAGTTCAATTTCATAGTTATTTCATGTGTATCACATTTAATCTTTGAATTTAACCATATAAACATGAATGTAAAATGTTATTTAATGTTGAATCATATCATTTCACGAGGTGGTAGTCTATCATACATAGGAGAGACATTATCGTATCCCTAATGGAATGTAATATTAGAAATATATATAGTATATATTGACTCTGGAGGTAAAATTATGTAATAAATATCACGTATATTTTTACTATATATTAATCATCATAACCAACCATGAGAGGTGGAAATGGGAAAATTGATGAAATTTATTTTTGAGGTGGTAGTCAACCATTCATGTTCATGATGTTTTCATAAACCATTAGATGGATGTAGGGATTGTAATAGGTTGTTACCTTATAATAAAAACATATATTTAAATATACTTTAATTAGGTTAGTATATCATCTATGTGGAGTCTGTTTTGAGATGATTACGGCATTTTCAAACATTGTTTTTGTCTCTGTGTCTTGAAGTCATGTCTGGTTTCCCCTTTTACCCTTAAAAGGTGGAATATCCAAAAATCAATAAAAATTTCGGCATTCGGTCCATTTAGTCTATAATAATAATTTATATGGGTTGAGAGAGAAATAAAATAAAAACAATCATAGAATAACATAACCTCTTCTCCATGATTCCTCTAAAGGATTGCAATTAATTCATCCTAGGTTGATATTATGCCCAATATTACTCTTCAAGGATGAAGGGATGGATGTTGGGATGTTATATAGGCTTTTATTTAAAAAAAAAGTTTGAAGGGTTTAATAATAATGGATAAGGGTATCATTTTATAAGTTAGTTGAATAGCAAACATCATTGTTTTGAAACATATATCAAACCATCATTTTTTATGAATATTTTCTCAATAGTGTTCTAATTTTAATCAAATATTATATAAGGTAGATATATGGATAGAAAATGATTGATAAAAACATCGGTAGGTCATTTTGACCTATCTATTTTTATACTAACCCCCATAAATCAATTTTTACCTTAACAACCAAAATAATATCTTATTGTTTTTACTATTTATTTTAGTCAAACAATTATATGGAAATAGTTAAAAAATAAATATTATTTTGGATAAAAATATGGAATCAATTTTTCCAAATTCAATTAAAACAATTGGAAATCATTGTTTTAAATTTAACCCCATAGATGTTAAGATAAGTATTAATTTCAAAGAGAAAATGTTCAATGGTTAAAAATGATTTTTATATTAAAATTCAATAAGAAAATGATTAAAATGAATTATATTTTATTAATGAGGATATAATTGGTCTTATATTAAATAAAATAATATTAAAAATGATGTTTAGATTATAAAAAATTTAAATGAAAATATTTCTTTAACGACAGTTCAATATATTTCCATACTCATAAATAAGATTATTTTGAAAAAAACATATAAAATTACCCTAATAAAATATAAACTTTTTTCATAAAAAATGATGTAAATTTAATCAAATAAATATTTTAAAATTTTTAAAACTTATTTTTAATATTTTTTATAAGTCACAACAAATCAAAATTTTATAAATGAGAATTCTTAATAAAAATTCATTTTTAAAATGATTTTTAGTCTATTTATGACATATAAATAACAATGGAAAATGTTTATAATATTTATTTTTAAAGTTTTCTAAATCATATTCATACCTTATATTATATGTATAGATGATTACTATAACACTAAATAATAATATTTTAGTAATATGCCATTTTTCCTTTAACCAAGATGTTGTAGTAATATAAGATAAACAATGTTTTTAAGTGTAATGAAAACTAAACTCAGATTTGGGTGTAACAGATTATAAAATTAGTGTCTTGTGTAATAAAATTTATTGAAACTATTTAATTTATGTAGAAATAAATATATTTTAAATTCTCATTGTGTTTTATTTTCTTCTATTATTGGTTTTGTGTGTTGAAAACGCTATCAAATGGAGTTTTTTTATTTTAGAATTTCTGGGTGCTACATTTATTTTTTATATAAATATGATGTAATATTTACATGACATCTATATGTGGATTATTATAAAGAATAAAAAATTAGTTTAAAAACGAAATTATCCAAATATTATAATAATATATTTGATATAGAAATAATAAAATTTTTCTTAAATATTTTAACAAAATTAATAGAAGTGTAATTTACAAATAATAGTAGTGTTTTTGTGTAATATTTTTTTGTTAAAATTAAAATATTTTGTCTACGTGGCTATCGATATATTTACTTAAGAAATAGATGTTCCATGTTAAAAATTAATATATTATACCTGTCAAAAATTAAATCGATTTCCACTTAATATCCTCATAATAGTATGGCATGTGTTACTAATGAGAAATTTATAGTGATATACATATATACTATGAGAATTTCAAAATATATCAATTTTTGAAAAGAATATACCATGAAAAGTACAATTTGAATATATCTTAATATCTAATTTTATTTAGGTTATGATAAGAGTTAGAAATTTAGTTATTTAAAAATAGTTAACATAAAAAATATTAATGAATCCTTATCCAAAATAAAATTTTAATGTTTTGTTAAGTACTAATTCAAATAGTAATCATAATTAAATATGGTCTCAATAGATAATATTTATATAAAGGGTTCCATAGATTATTTTAAAACTATAAAGTGATCAATGTATTAAATAGATATTCAGTTTAGAACATTTGATATTTTGGGTCTAAGGATACAACATAAGTTTAAGGATTTGGACATCAAGAATATGATTATTAAATTTGACCATTGTTAAATTATTCATTCTTCATGGATGGTACACACTAAATATTTTAGATGTATGTTTTCATGATTGACATATATTTATTGGTCAATAATTAAATATATATTAAATAACTAAAGAATTCCTCAAAAACTATAACTATTATATGAAAAATATAAATAATGTCATATATCACACAATAGATATGAACATATATTGAGGTTTTTTATGTATTCATAATGTCTTTATAGTTATAAAATAATTCTTATAAAAATAAATACACACATTTTCATACATTCACATTGAATAAATTTACGTACACATAGATATATGATTCATAAAGGGTAATGATAATTGATCTCTCATATTTAATATTATATTATACCAAACTACTATTCTTTATAGAGTGTTATGGGTTTTTATGAATTTTCACAATGACTACCTACTTTCATCAATAAAGTATTTCCCATTTTATTAATAATTTTCATCTTTAATTGGTTCTGTTTTCGGACACTTGAGGTTAGAGATAATTTTTTTGGGGTAAATTACATAATGTCTATGAATGCATATTGAACTGATTTAATTGTGCCTGTGTATAAACATTTTATGGATTAAAATTATTTTACCAGATTATGGTGATAACCCATGGTGTTTTTAATTTTTTTATTGAAATATGATGTTTTTGTAGGATACACAAAAATTACATTCCTTGTAAGTAGTTTATAAGCCTTTTATTTGATCATCAACCCCATGTCTTGAGATGAGAACACAACATGAAATAATATGTGATGTGTAATGATTAGTCTCTATGAAAGGTTAAATCTATGGTTTTCAATAAAAATGATGTAGGATTTATTTGAATATAGACCCTCCAAATTGAAAATCATGTGAAGGGATTACATGTAAGGTAATAATTTAATATATGGATTTTACGGTGTTTTATGGATGAGTTTTTATTCATTAAATGTGAATCATATTTTTATATTTCCCAATATATCATACCAAATGATTTTGGGATCATCCATAAATTATATATCAATTCATTTAGTGATTGATCAGTAGTTATGTTACAATATAGCACTCCTAGAGAGTAATACATTCTAATTATTCATTGTGTTTGATCACAATAGAACTGTTTTATTGAATTATATTATCATTTGACCTAGGTGATTATTCTTCTTCATTCTTTCAAGATATTTTGTGTGATCCTATTCCGAGTGATGATAGTTTTTTGTTAGGGTGTGGAATGTGTGTTTTTAAGGTAATGTCATTAAGTCTTCTCTACTAGTACATTGTTAAATTTAAAAATATTCAACATATTTGGAGTGATTCTAGGTCCTAATTTGACGTTTAAATGTTCATTTTGTTTACGGGTCCCTTTGTAGTCAATCGTCCCTATATTTTTTATGTAGGTGTTTTCTTTTGAATACTTTATTTTAATAATAAATTTAATTTGGTTTTAATAAATTTTTGATAATGAACTGTAATGATTAAAATAAACTATTTGTATTAGTGGAAATGAGTTTCTTATAATATTTGGATTTTTCTTGATTCTAGGCTAATGAAAATGGGTTTTCAAGTAATTTTGAAATGGTTTTATAATTTTATTTTTAAATAAGGTTTTTCATGGAATGGATTGATGATTATTTTTCAAAAATATATCTTATGGTAAGATTTTGATAATTAATTAGAAGGCTTTGAAATAGGTCTCATTCATTTATACAATCGTGGGGTATTCTTAGAGGGGTTTTCTCATCTACGTATTCCTATAGTTCTAGAGACTTGGAAAACACTATTGAGAGGTTCTTTTTTCAGGTTGTTCATTTGTTTCCTTGGTTTGAAGAATATATCTAGGGGATTTATGAAATTGTTATTACATATATTTGGGGTATGTGTGTCTTAGCCTTCTTGATCTAGTGTCATCCTTAGAGTGATTTAACTTGTGATTATTCTAAATTAGAATGTGTTGACATTTTGGATTTTTATTTTAATACCCTTGATTATAAATGACAAGTAATACATGATTTTTTATATGATATAACTACTTTGGTATATGTATATGAAAATATTTGTAATTTATTTTCCTATTTTATATGTAAATGTAGAAAATTAAGTATTTAAATTATTTTCTATTCTATTTATATAAAATATTATAGACTATATATCAAGACATTTTTTCTTTATATATGATCAATCCTAGATTATTGTGAAGATAGTTGATATGGAACACCGGGATGGGTCCTACTAAGTATGTCAGCTCACCCCATGTGCACCCCTTTAGTGGTTAATGGACCTTATTATTACATTTAATGTATGAAAATAAAATGAACTTTTGGTATGCGGTGATATTTTTTGTGATATGGGTTTTGTTTTATAGTGGTGAGACAGTGGAGTTTTCCCGTGTTATCACATGGAGATTCTGGATTTTTAATTTTAGATTTGTCTACCTCTATATTTGCACATATCTATTTGGTATTTTTCTCTTCCATTTAATTTTTTATCAAATCTGTTATTTTGTATCTATTCTGACATAGACATTCACGTTTTCCACAGATTCTTATTCAGGTATATGTATATTGGACATTTTTCTGGATTCAGGTTTGCAGAAGTTGTTCCCTTGATTTTTGTTAGTGCTTATGTGCTATTATCCAACTTGTGGGGATCATCAAAAACCTTTGGTATGTGGAAAATTGGGTTGGGTACCAGTTTGAGATGTTATCCTAGTTGGGTTAATCACAATTTAGTATTAGAAGAGGTCTTTCATCATGATTCAATTTCATGGGATGTTTCGTAAACAACCATATGACTTTCATGACTTAATATGTAGGTTGATGTGAGTTTCCAGCTAAATCTTTCTATGAAAAGTCCCAAGTTATCATTTGAATATGGGATTTTTGTCATATACATAGATATTTTTCCTAAATATATCTTTTTTACTTATGTTAAATCATTATTGAACTGATATTTTTATGTGTGTGGAAGTATACCACTATGATGTCTTACATGGGTCCCTCAAAATGGTGAAGTTGATGCTCCTCAAAAAAATACAAATTTCATTCAAAATTTAATAAAGGCTATCATGTGGTAAGTTCCCAATATTGATCATAATTTTCTAATAATTCTATAAAGAATCATTGATTATCAACTAGGAGCTCTATAAGATATGGATCAATAATGGGTGAACTTTTATCATAATCCACCATGCTTTAATAGCAAAAATAAACGTGATATAGTGGAAGAGTGTCTTTTCAATAGGGACCCGATCATTGAAATACTAGATACACATTATATTATCAAGAAAATATTCATGATATTAAATTATGAGGGTCCCAAAAAATGATTGTGGGAAACCAAGGTATAAAAAGATAGGCACATGTGCTCGGAATGGATGTGTGTTAATAGACTATTCCTTACATAGTTATTTTCCATAGTATTTAATGATGGTGATGTTTCTAGATTTAAACTCTTTCTAGTAGAGATATCAGTATATTTTTTCATACAACAATCGGTTTGATCTAATGGTTTTTTCTGTACAAGAGTTTGTAAAGAATCAGCACCAGAAATATGAGAAGTACCAATATGGTTTGCGAACATATGTCATATAATAAGTATATATGATATATTATTAGATTAATATTTAGAAAGTAAACTGAGACATGAATAGATATATTAATATGGATGAAATATTGGTTTTTTTTCACCATATCTTCATCTTACTGGAATATTATGTATTTAGATATGGAAAAAGAGGAAGTTGAATGATTATCACATGAGTGGTGGGGTGGTTCTCAGCACCAATCCACTTCATAACACCACGATATAGCTAGTATTATTCCTATGACATTCTAGTGTTTTGGAAGGGTTAGTCAAACATGAAGTTATTTTCCTTTACCCATGTAGATGTTTAATAGTGTTGCACATTATGGCCATATCTAGTGTTTCATTCAAGATTTATCTACAAATTAAATATAGTCTGGTATTATTGGATCCATATGTTACTATTGGGAAATCTGATTTTTTAGGCTACATGTATCAAGCGAGAGGCATCAGGAGTAAATTGACATCTTGTAAAAGATGATTTTTTAACTATGGTGGATTTGTGACCAATGATATTGTGGGGCGCCATCTTTCTTTCTTCCTGGGCAGTAATTTCTTTATATGATACTTGTGATTCCCACTCATTTATCTTTTTCCATTTTTCTAATACTATCTATCAACTAATAGAACACATGTCCTAAGTTATGATTTTTGATACACCACTTTCAAAGTGGAAAGCGCAATGTTCTGGGTTCATATTTGGGTTCCATCAATAGCTAAGGTAGAGTTCATGCGTGATATTATTTTTTTCCGTATAGATCTATTGAAAAAAATTAGGATGGATTGGATTGTATCTCACCATTATGTTTTTGAATTTTATCATTAGTGTTTCTGACTTTTTATGGATGATGGGTGAACATGGTTTTTTATGAGAGAGTGGGATCTGAGGTCTGTTTTTACAAGGCCCCCCATCAAATAGCTCAAGAGTTTGTTTCTACTGACGTAGTTGATCCTTATAATGTTTCCAATGTTCCTTATCTTCCTAATATTTTTTGTGATTTTACTAAAAAAATCATTATATTAATTATTCTAGATTCCTCTTGAGAGGGTGGTGGATTTTAGATTGACATGGTGCCAATTACATAGGAAAAATTAATACCTTCTTTTTTGTATGTCACTGTCAGAGATGAAGGATCCCAATATTTTATTGAGCAATATGATGGAAAAGGGTTTGGTTTTCCATATTTATTTACCCTTATCATACCTTATGCTCAATTTCAAGAAGATATTTTATTCTCTATGATTTTATATGGTCTATCGGCTGTATAACCGATTAACAGTTAAGAAAAATTATCATTCTTCCCAATGTGGTTGATTTGTTTTCTAAAAAATTGATGGAAAAGTAGTTTTCAAATATTAAACATCAAAATGTGTATCCTCTACTATGATTATGAGAGTCTGATATACCGAAGTGAACATTTAGTGCAGTTATGGAAATATTCAAGTCTCTTGTTTTTCTATTTTCTCTAACTGAGGATCCTAATATTTTAATGGATTTAGTGAATAAAAATTTTCATCAGTATCTCGACAGAGTTTTGGAACTATTCATGGATGATATTATTGATTATTCATGATTTGAGGATGAACATGAGAACCATTTTTATTTAATTAAAAAATATATAGGATTTAGATTTTGTATGAAAAGATTTTTTAATGAAATATATGGATTCCATAAATAATGTTCTTAGGGAATGGGATTTCTGAAAATGGATTATCAATTGATCAAGATAAGATGAATGTGATATATTCACAAGAATATACATTGAACATCTTTGAGAATCAAATATTAATTGGTATTACTTAATATTATACATAGTTTTAATGGATTTTTATACGTTGGAATCACACTTGAATAATATTTTTAAGATGTTGATAAATTAACATGGGACTCAAAGTATTAGCCACATTCAATGTGCTCATATAACTTCTAACATTAGAAAATATTTATACCTTAACATAAAATGTAAGGTGTGCGTTGTTTTTTATGATGCCTCGGGAACTAATTTGGGATTTTATATCATGTTGTGTATTATGAATCTCAAAATATTTCATTGAATGAGAATAATTAACCCAATTTTAGTTAAAATATTGTTGCAATTATATATTCGGTTAAGTGTTGTAAACATTGTGTTTTGGAGGATAATTTCATAGTATTTTATTAATATAAGGGTTTGAGATATATCATCTCTAAAAAAACATGACTAAAAATTAGATATTGTGAGTGGAATACCATAATAAATTTTACATTTACATCTAAAACAACTATGAGTTGGGGAATATTATTGCTAACTCTCTTAGAAGGAATTCTAAACCAGAAGCTATTTTGGTATCAAAGGAATATCGGAAACTTATAAATCTCTTTGCTGAGTTTAATAAACATTTCCATAAAAAGTTTTAAGGTATAATGATGACAAGATTTTAGTTATTTCCATATTTTAATAAGTCTATTAGGCATATTCATATCTAGATTATTATTTTACAGTAATTTGAGAAACCCTATATGGTGTGGACACCATTTTTGGTTGGTGTCCCTCTTTAAATATTATTATCCATTTTTTGAATATTTTTTCCATTCCAACCTCATTTTGGATCTTAGTTTTTTTATAGTCATAATTCATTTTGGTCTATTCATTGGGGCACAATGAAGTTGTGTTATGTCATGTGATGGTGATTCTATTATCCTAGTATGAAGCATGAGATCGTTAAATATGTCTCTCACTGATAGACCATCCGATGTATAATGTAAATGAATATAAACACATCTAATTTTCATTATCATTTTTTTATTCTAGTTTGGAAGTGGTATGTGGTGTCCATTGATTTTTTTGTTGGACTACCACATACACACTGAGGGAGGAATTCTATCTTGTTGAGGACTGATCATTTGATAATGTTGGTTCACTTTATTATGATCAAGTACATTTTTTTATTTGATGACATGGGTAAGATTTTTGTGGAGGTGATTTTAAGGTTACATGGGGATCCTTATTCCTTATTTTATAAAGGGATACTAGGATCACTTTGTTGTTTTTAAGGAGTCTCAATGAGGATAAGGGGACATAGGTTAGGTTTTGTACAACAATTCATCCATAGATAGATGGTCATATAAAGCATGTTGTTATTATTATTCTTCTTACTCGTTCCTTGGATTCTATTTAATAAGTGGATAAACATCTAGTAGTGTTTTAGTTTTCTTAGAACAACAGCTACTATAAGTCAATCTCAGTGGTTCATTTAGAGTATTTTTATCTTCTCCAATGAAGACAACCTCTTTGATTAATAGATATTGGAATTATTTTTAGTGGTAAATATTTTGGTTCAGGGGACATCAATGAAAATTCAATATATATTTTGAAATGTAGATATATTTCAATTTCAAAATAAATATTATGTTGATCAGAATTTTCATCCTCTAGAGTTTTCTACATGTGAAAGTATTTTCTTGAGAGTTTTAACATTTTTAAATCAATGTCGTTCAGGTATATGGGGAATGTTCTATCAAAGATTTGTTAGATTGTTTTACATCACTGAGTGTCATTTTAGGGTTTTTATCGGATATAATTTTCTATTAAGATAAATATATTTCAATATTTTATCAAACATTCACAACACAGGAAATACCATTATGATCCCTCTAATGTTATGATATAGGAATAGATTGAGTTAGATCTATATGTTTCAATTGTGGAGAATCATGTGGAGATTATTGACATTTTTGTGAATTTATTGTGTGGGATAAAGATTACATAGGTCATATGGTTATGGTGTAACTGATTATATTCCCATTAAAAGTGGGAGGTAGAGTAATTAATGACATATTGGTGTTCTCACCTATTTACCGAACATCAATTCATAACATGACTTCCAGGGATGGAATATATTATATTTGGGAGTTTTTAACATCCAGTTACTAATATTTATGTATTTACAATATCTTATAATGAACCATAATTCTATAAATGATCCTTCCCTTTTTATAATTATTTCATATATTATAAATCACATAAATCAACTAGAGAACACAATATAAACTTTATAATTGAAGAATGAATGAAATAAGAGGTATTTCTAGATGTTAATGATACTATACCGATAGAATAATAATGTGATATTTGAAATGGTAATTTGACCCATAAGATAAAAAAACTACCAATATAATAAAAACCCCACCCATTAACATATAAATAATATTTTCAATTCTTATAAATAAAAATATTATATATCTATATCTGAAAATATGTTAATAAATATATTAAAATTGAAAAATTATGTATTTTTATTATTATAATTCATTATTTTTTTTACTATTTTATAGCTAATATAAAAAAACATAATAATATTTTGTAATATAATAATAATTATGTTTTATGAGACCATAATTATTTTTTTAAAAGTGTTATAAAATCAGTTATAATTTTCAAATATATATTTTTATAATAAATTATGATTTTATATAAAAATTTAATTTCTCATATTAAGATTATTATTTCAAAAAATAATGGATTTTATTTTTGAAATCTAATCATTGAAAAAAAGGGTAGGGTGAATTTCGGAGGTATCTCTAAAATAGTTTAATGTTTTGGTGAATTGTGAAATGGGATAATTTTCTGTATAATATTAATTGAAAAATTATTGAGTCATAGATGATGTTTAGATTATGTAATCCCATAATATAAAAATATCATTCATTTTTTAAATATATTTAATTATGATTGTAAAAATTTTCACAATCTTGAGACAAAATAATAAACCATTGAAAAAAATAATGAGAAATCACCCCTCTCCTCCCCTATAAATACTATACCTCAAAAAATCATCTCCTAACATAATACAGTCATTGAAACAAGCAAATATTATATCTATTTATCATCCTAATCCCCTCACCCAAATTTGGGAGCCCGTAGTATCATCAAAATAACATTCCATTTTCCCTAATGTGGATCTCAAGGAGTAGAAAATCAAGATCTAAAGTAATCTTTGTTTTTCATTTCATTTCCTTTCGAGTTATTTTATTTTCTTATCTTATTCTCACGAAAAAATCCCAATGTACCATTATATATCTAGTATATTTTATATAAAATAATTTTATTCTTTTTATTGAATAATCCATCACCAATTCTCTTCCGTATAATTTTGTTCTAAAAATGAAAACATTTTCAGTGATGTGTTGACTTATCATAATTTAGGATGAAGAGTATCAAATTTCCATTAATTCCTTGTATACAGGTCATAAAACTATTTTTATGGTTCAACCAAATTATAATATATCAATTATAGAATATTTAATATTCTAGAACAAATATATATATATATTGTTAATTTAAATAATAAAACTAATTTTTTATGATTGAAACCCACCAAAATATTGTAAACGATTATCAGTAACATATTTTCAAATGATTCTTCCTCACCCAAAATATAACAATTAATTATATAAAAATTTAATATTATATATGTAAATTAATAAATAATGACATCAAATATTTATATCTATTCCCATTTTACATGAACATCTATACTCATATACTTCTAAATCGATCATGAAAACAAAGGAAATAAACGTTCTCGAATGATAATATTATATCATATAACTCATAAAAGAAAAAATAAATAAAAAGATTAATAGTATAATAAATAAAATAAATGTTTAAAATGTTACGATTTAATTAATTAATTAATATAATTTCATGTTCTAGGAAATTAAGGTAATGCACAGAACACTTTCAGACATGAGGTATGGGTTTCATCACAAACCTTTAATTTCCATTTTGGTTATGCTTTCCCTCTATTTACACAATTTTAATTTTTAATTATTTTTTATAATTCATATAAATTCTATTAATATTTTCCAACATCATGTATCCAAATCATAAAATCTTTCATTTTTTGGAATATACATGTTTTACATGGTTTCCTTCACAATTATTCTCTATAGGAATCCCCAATTAAGGGGAACTTCCTGACTTCTCATCCATATTCATGTACCATCCATATTCTATTTTAAGAACACATTATAATTCTAAAATAAATAATTATTTTATTAAAATATATATATTATTCATTTATGGTTTTATTCATTCTATTATGAAAAATAAGAAATTACTCTCCCAAAAGAACTCTTATTTGAAAATTAAAAAAGACGTATTTCTCTCATGAATTCCTCGATGATTATATTAAAGAAATTTCATCTATTCAATGACCTATTTTGAATTTTATAATCTATTTATATTTATCTCTTATGTATTTCATATAAAATATATCATTAAAAGGTTTATTATCATTTTTAATGTGGATTTTTTATCCTATTATAATTCACCATGCTACAAAAATGGTTACCGATTGTGTTTATAGATTAGGGGAATTTAACTAAATTTCATATGTATATGTTGTTAATGTTTACACCCAATCATATTAAGAATTAATTTTAATTGGTAAGTGAGGGTTTGGGACATCCGTAAACCCTTTATGCATTTGTAGGTCAGATGAGACAATCTGGAACAGGTTTTTACTCATTCTGTATGTTGTCCTGGCTGATGCCTTGATGATTTGTTTATGATGTCCAAAAATTATTCATTCATTCCTTATGATATTTTAAAATTATATCCCATGTGATTATTATAATTATATAATATTAATTTATATGTTTCATTCTCATGGGATTATTTTATATGGAATTATTATATCATCTTGTATTCCTTCTATATTATTATCATAAATATGTTTAATAAAAAAATGTTTTTAGTTATTCACAATGAATTATTATTCATTTTTATATCTTCCTATGTATTCCATACCATTAATGATAATATGATATCACCCCTTTATTATGTTTTATTTTTTATAAGGATTATGAATAATTTTTAGGAATAATCTATGATATTATGGATATTTATAATAGAATATAAATTTTGTATTTACTTTCAAATTGAAATGTAAAGATCATGTATATAATATAGCTCCCAAAACTGCTAAACTAGTCATTTCATAGGTATTCAATACTTGTGTCTATGAAAATTTGTTAATGTACGGAAATCTCACAAAGATACTTGAATCAGGGTCTCTAAAGTGGGTGTCTAATTGTGTTTAGTAGAAACCAAGAAAACTATATTGGTAAACATAGATTAGGAAATATAAACCTAAAATAGATAGTAATGATACAAACATAATAATATCTTAGAAATTTAGTAATGTAGAGATTATGTGGGTCATCCTAAAAATACATCCCTCCATGGATATTAAAAGTTGACATGGTAACTGAATAAATGTACCTAGAGGTAACAACATTGACAAGGTGTCCCAGGCCTAGCTCAGGTGGGCATGGAACATGGAAATGGGCCTTGTTGTGCACCTAGTTTAACACTCTTTGAGAATATGCTTAGGATCATTCACATTATCATTACAACCCATTGTGAAGGATTTAAAATTGACGATGTCCCCAAAGAAACCGTGTTTTGGAATATGAGATCTACTAAGCATAAATTTCCAATTTATGTTGCCATTTTCCCCATTTTAGAATTATGTATTATTATTCATATGATAATTTAGTTCATGCCATTATTTAGAAATTGATTCTAGTGGAAGAAATAGAAACCATATTTACAAACATATTACATGTAAGGATTTACCTCTAATGTTGGAGTCAGTGTAACACCCCAGGTAAATAAAGAATATTACATTTTCATATTTATCCATATTTTTAAATAAAATATTAATTTTACTTTAAAGGGAACGCTATGCTCGATGGCATACCCAATATACAACAACGAGTATCTTTGAAATCTTACGTTGCACTCTAATAATAAAATAATATTAATTTAAATGGTAGTTAACGCATAGCTGTTGTAATGGCAGGAATGAACAGAACTAAATACAAAATGATTATATATTTTTTTCAAGTATTTTTAATTTTATCCAATAAATTTTAGAGGCTTAAAATGCAAATGACTCCAATTTTAAGCATAAATCTTCTAGTATTCTTTAAAAGGACGATTAACTTCCTTTTGATGGAGAACCCATTTTATTTATAATTTTGACAATTTTATATGTTTTATTTGAAAAAATAAAATCCTTCTTTAGAATCTGGGCATCGAAATTTACTTTGTGTAAAATTTTGTTATTTTTCTGATAAAGATCATTTTTATTGAAAAAGATGCATTTTAATTAAAAAACATTTTTTAATCTGATTTATTTATATGGATAGATTATATTTTTAATTTAGATTAAATTATATTTAGAATTTATTTTTACCATTAAATCTAATGTTGGTCATTGGAATTAATTTCACTTTGAAATTGGACTTAAACTAGTGTCAATCTTTTAATAGATATTGTTTCCTAAAATCATGCTATTTGTTTTGATAGCGGGAATTAATTATCAAATTAATTAATGAAAAATATATGTTTTGAATTTTTTAAAATAGAAATCATTTTTGAATTTGTAATATCAAATATAGCTTAGGGTGAATATTTGGTATTTTTGTGAAAAACATCAATTTTTTATGAATAGTGAAACCACTAAGTGGTAGTTAAAGAAACTGATTTTTCATTTAAATGAAACTTTCCCACTTTTGTGATTTGATTTTCAAAAATCCTACATACATGGTTATCATTAAGAAGTAAAATTTGGTTCAATGAGATTAAAATAATTTGTTTTGAATAGTAACTTTTAAGTTTTATTAATCGTGATTAAAGGTAATTAGTGTAATTTAAGGTAAAAATAATCTTTTAATAATATGAAATGACCTAGACATATGTCCTACCCTCATTTTTTGTGTCATGGTCGACCAATACAATCCGTGGGTCATCTTGGGGACCCCTTGGAGCCACTTTGGTAGGAAAATGACATATAACTTTTTATTTAAAGTTAAAATAAAGATGTCACAAACATGAGTTGTTTTATTAAAACAATTTTTAAATGGAGTTATAAAAGTCATATTTTTTACTATAAATATTAAATCTAAATCTAAAACTATTTCCTACATCATGATAAATTTTTTATAATTTTTATACATTAAATAAATTAATTTATTTATGACAGCATGATGATGCAGCGATTACCTGATTATTTAATGATTTAGATAAAATGAAAAGATAATGTAATATCTAAGACCTAAACATGTCAAAAACCTATTTTATGGGTGTATTTAGAACTCTTATCGCCTTATACTTGAAAAATAAATTTTGGGATATTTAAAATTCAAAAAGAATTTTATAATAAAGTAACCTTTTACAACTTTCCAAGAGTGCCCCCTCCTCTCCTCTTATAAAAGGCCCCAACCTCTACCACCTTACCCACACCTGTCAAGACTTTTCCTCGGCCAACCCCTGCCCATTTTGTCTCTACACATACCTATCCTACTCTTAGAAGCGTTACTTTGGGCATAAGTCTTTCCAAGGAAGCTTTCGAGCTCAAATCAAAAAGAGTTACACGATTTAAAGGTTGTGTCTTCTCTTGTGTTCTTATGATTTATTTTGTTTCTCCAACCCCCTAAACTAATTTTATTCCTTTATTTTGTAACAAAACCAGTATATTAAATATACTAGGATTTTTGTATGAGAAGTATTAGAGCTACACCTACACACACCTTTGTCTAATGGTTAAATAACATACTGTTTTTGTGGTTGGTGATTTTCTGCCTCACGAAACAATGATTGTTCAATATTCTTTTAACACCTTTCATGGTGGCCATTAATATGTCTCACTATTTATTTATGATATATATTATATTTATTTCCTCTCTATGTTTCTGAATTTTATATTTAATATATACCTTTATGCTTTTCATGTTGTGCAAATGCGATAATTTCATTTGAGGAAGTGTGGACTACCGCCCCCTCAAGTGATGTGACTCGTTCATGCAATACATAGAATGTATAAAGAATTAAATTGATGAAATTATGTGATATATATAACATATATATTATAATGGAATTATAATATATCTATATATCTCATTTAATTTTAATTCCATTAATGTTCCAAAGAAATGAAAGTAGCGTTCATGCGTACGTACGGGTTGCCGTCTCCATAAATGGTACATTTCATTTCTTATCTCCATATGTTATGTACTATTATAAGTACATATATATAATGGATATATATTTAATATATTAAATCTAAATTATGGATATCATTATGGAATTATAATATATATACCTATCTTTTAACTTTAATTCCATTAATATGACAAAAAATGAAGGTAGCGTTCATGCGTACGTACGGCCTACCGTCTCCATGAATGATGCTTTTAATTTTTGTTATATAAAAATGTTATGGAATAGTAGAAAATGAATATATACTGGATATATCTGATATTTAAAACATTAATACTATTCTGGAGATGATTAACCTTAAACTACATGGAAAATTCTTTTCCAACAAGTTCAATTTTTACTCATGTACCGAACATCGACAAAAACATCTGATATGAACTCACTTTATTAACCAATTACTATAACATTATAATATGTGTTATGAAATTTATAATAATATTTAAAGGATGTCCTTAAGAAATTATAAATTGACCAAATTTTATTATTTAGGAGATTAAAGAACGATCGAGTCATTTCAGACACGAGGTAAGGGATCCAACCTCTCTCTTTCTTTTTAAGTACACTATTTTATGTCATTATTTTTAAGCTCATATTTCTTATGATTGGTATGTTATTATATATTAATCTTAATGTAATTTTTATGTTAATATGATGATAGACCCTATTTTCTCTCATCAATCCTTTTTGGAAGTTTTAAGCGGCGTCGTTAGGCTGTCGAGTTTTCGTAAGGGATCTTTCATCTCACTTTTATTCCTGTGAGATTTAGGCTACATTTTCCACCATTTCCTTTGAGTGGTTTATGTACTGACCATTATTCTAATATTTGTGTAATATAATTTCTTTTATGGGTATTTACATCAATGTTTTATAGTCCTTCATTCATGGGGTGTACGTTTCAAAAATTATCCAAGTCAATAAGGGAACCTTTCACCCTCCTCTTTTTAAAAGACTTCTTTTGTTATGTCCTTTAATTTACATCTTATTATTTAATGATATGTTCTTCTATATCCTCATTTTTTTAAAGTTTATGTCCAAGTGATGGGAAACCATTCACTCACTCATCGAATAATTTTCTGAATTTTGATGTGACATTGTTAGGCTGTCGAATTTTTACAAGGGAACATCTTAACCCGATTTCGATTTCTTTTGGTTCAACTTGTACTTCTTGAACATGTCATACTATTAATATGTCTGAATTTCCTCTGATTGTTTCACAAATAATATCCACTTATACTTGATGTATTTATTTTTCTCACACATAATTATGTGATAGATTTATCCTTAATTTAAGGATACAATCTTTATAATGGATTTCATCTCAGTTTACATTTCCATTGAGACTTCATTGTTGTTATGCAAAAATTAACTCTTATATGGTGTGTATACGGTCCTTTGACATATTATATCATGAATCACTTTATTCTCATGATATTATAAAGTTCGGATTAAATGTTATTTCACAATTATTTTTATTCATGAGTCTCTCATTTTGTTGAAAACTCTTTAACAAAAATATCATTTTAAATGTTTTAAAGATTGATTATTCTAAATATTTATCATTAATGTCCATGTTTTCAAAATGTTTTTCATTATTTATTTATACGGACATTAATGTTTTAAAATTAATATTCCATTAAAAGCTTCAAAGTGGTATGGGACACTTTTATTCAAAAATCTATTTTAAATAGTCTTTGAAAATATTTTGATTAATTCAATATATTATAATTACTTATTGTTATTGCAAATGAAATGTTGTTATTTAAATGTTTATATTTTCAATATTTTATGTGTAATGATGGTACTTGGACATTTTATGGGTGGTTACGTGATAAACCATATGACGGGTGGTGTAGTGAATACCAGGATGGGTGGTTACGTTATAACTTCCAATGCATTGGGTATGGAAGTCGGTTGTATGGCTATTCCATTAAGTGATATGTGTAGAAGTCGACCATATGGCGATTCCATTTAAGTATGTTTATGTCTCAAGTTACCTTTATATGTTATCTATATGGGTTTTATGGTAATATTTTGGTTAGAAAGGTGTAGGTAATGATCTTTTATTCAATGAAGAGTTTTTCTACTACTACATATTGGTGAAAAGTATTACTCTGATAAAGTATTGTTGGTTTACTTTTTGTTTTGAAAAACTAACAATTTTCCTTGTGTATCCTTTACTGGGATTTTTATACGCATCCCATGTTTTTGAAATGTTTTCCACAGGACTTAAATATGAATAGGGTCAAGGATGGGATCAAGGAAAGACATGCTATCTAAAACACGGAACTAGACATGTTTCTTTTTAAGAGTTTTTATTTTATGGAAACTTAGTAGAAGTGTCTACTTTGTAATCTTTTGAGATTTCATAGTTATGTCCTAATTCTCTAAAACTCTATACCTGAAAATATTCTCAATGTGAATTATTAATTTAATTCAATAGTATGTAATGTTAATGGTTGGGGCCTCATAGTTAGTATCAGAGGTCGGTTTGGATAACTTTAGAGGTTAGGGTATTCTCTAAGCATAAGTGACATTACCATAATGGTTAAAATTTCAGAAAGAGTGCAAGTTTTAGATAAAGTGAATGATAAATTATATCTTAGTGTTTATCTTCCTCATTAGTACATGATGGTTTTGTTGATATACTCACACTAACATTTCTGTTTTTAGTGAATGGATGGATCTAGCAGGAACCAAAGTGACAATAGGTTTGAAGGAAACTGTGGTGGTTCTCTGATTAAGATACTGGATGAAATGGGGGATTCAATGAGGAAACTCGTGGTTGCTTTAAACCAACTATCAGGTGTCATGATCAATCACATGAACCTTAGTGAGTTCTTTAATACATCATGTACGAGAGAACCAACTCGACATGGAAGTTCTGGTAATAATTATAAAGGTAACCATTCGGGTTTATATGATCCTTAATTTTGAGGTAATTAAGGGTTACTATACATTATGATGGAATATGAACGAAATGAGATAAACTTGAGGTTAATTTATGTTATGGTTATTTTTGAAGATTTTATCTCGTTTTGGGGAATGTTTTAAAAATTATATAGTTTTGGAAAATGGAAAAACACACAGAATATGTGACTACCCATTGCGTCGGACAAAGCTGTAGGAAATGAACCCACAACCAAAGTGCGACTGGTATTTATCGCCTACCACTAGACTATGTGAAACCCTTCTTTAGTTTGACTAATTCTTTTTAGTTAAATAATTTTAGGAATCATGAGTAAGTTTATTTTGGGTTATCTATGGAAATTATTAACCTATCATGGAGGATATGTGATTCGGTTAATTACTTTTCAATATGAGAATTTAAGAGCAACTGATGTTATTTGAAGATAAAATTTAATTTGTACCTTGGAAGTCTATGTGATTAAATCCTTCAAATATTTGGGTTTCAATCTTAGTTTGGTTTACTTTGAAGAATTTTATGGACAATTGTTTATCGAATGGTCTTTGTTGAACTTTGGGTTTTTTTGGACAAATTTTAGAGATTAAGAATAGATTTTCTATTTATAAAGGATTATACTTTTGTGGATTATCTGATCTCATACTAACAGTTTTGGTTTTGGTTTTTGTCTAAAGACAAGGGAAATATATAGTTCTATTTTGTGGATTAGGTGATTCTCATGATGTTGATTATAGTACTCATGCGAACAAGTCTTCCTAAATACTCATCTTTTGGAGAAAATATGAGTTTGATTAAGGAATGTAGTAAAAGTTGAAAGTCTACGTGACAAGTAAGTATGTTTCATTATGATTTAGTTAACCTCAAAAATATATTCCTCAATGAAGAGTAACTTAAAAAAATGTTGTCTGTTAACTTTTCATACTGGGGAATCGAATACAAAATAACCCATCACAAGTTTGTGATTTTCTTGTGGTTAACTTTCTCCTAGACATGTTTACTATCACTCTCCATCAAAACATGAACCTTTGTTTTTTCCTCCATATCAATATTTTCATACATGGAATCCATGTATGGGTTAACTCAGGTGACATTTGTACTTCTCTCCCATTCTTTTAATGTGATTGTTTTACTGACTCCTGTTCCAATGTGAGATTTTCAATGAAGCTTTCATGCCCAATTTTAAAATTGCGAGGACGCAATTCCCAAAAGGGGGGAAGGATGTAACTCCCCAGGTAAAAAAATAATATGAAATTTTCATATTTATTGATATTTTTGAATAAAATATGAATATTACTTTAAATGGAACTCTATGCTCGATGGCGTACCCAATACGCAACAACAAGTTTCTTTGAAATCTTACGTTGCACTTTAATAATAAAATAATATTATTTTAAATGGTAGTTAATGCATAGCCATTGTAATGGCGGGAATGAATGGAACTAACTACAAAATGATTATATATGTTTGTCAAATATTTTTAATTTTATCCAATAAATGTTAGAGGCTTAAAATGAAAATGAATCCAATTTTAAGCATAAATCTTCTAATATTCGTTAAAAGGTCAATTAACTGCCTTTTGATGGAGAACCCTTTTTAATTATACTTTTGACTATATTATATGTTGTATTTGACAAAATAAAATCCTTCTTTAGAATCTGGACATCTAAATTTACTTTGTGTAAAATTTTGTTATATTTCCGATAATGATCATTTTTATAGAAAATGTTGCATTTTAATTCAAAACCTCCTTTTAGTCTGATTTATTTTTATGGATAGATTATATTTTTAATTTATATTAAATTTTATTTAGAATATATTTTTACCATTTAATCTAATTTTGGTCATTGAAATTAATTTCACTTTGAAATTGGACTTAAACTAGTGTCAATCATTTAATAGATATTGTTTCTTCAAAGCACGTTATTTATCTTGACAGCCGGAATTAATTTTTAAATTAATTAATGCAACATATATGTTTTGAATTTTGTAAAATAGACGTCATTTTTGAATTCGGAATATCAAATATAGCTTAGGGTGAATTTTTGTTATTTTTCTGAAAAACTTCAATTTTTGATGAATAGTGAAACCACTAAGTGGTAGTTAAAAAAATGATTTTTCGTTTAAATGAAACTTTTCCACTTCTGTGATTTTATATTCAAAAATCCAACATACATGGTTTTCATTAAGAAGTAAAATTTGGTTCAATGAGATTAAAATAATTTTTGGTGAATAGTAACTTTTAAGTTTTGTTAATCGCAATTAAAGGTAATTAGTGTAATTTAAGGTAACAATAATCTTTTAATAATAAGAAATGACCTATACATATGTACTACCCTCATTTTATGTGTCATGGACGAAAAATAAAATCCATGGGTCAACATGGGGACCCCATGGAGCCACATTAGTAGGAAAATGACATAAATAACTTTTTATTTAAAGTTAAAATAAAGATGTCACAAACATGAGTTGTTTATTAAAACAATTTTTAAATGGGGTTATACAAGTCATATGTTTTACTATAAATATTAATTAGAAATATAAGATGATTTCCTATATCATGACAAGTTTTTTATAATTTTTAGACATTAAATTAATTAATTTATGTATGACACCATGATGATGCATCGATTACCTCATTATTTAACGATTTAGATAAAATGAAAAGATAATGTAAAATCTAAGACCTAAACATGTAAAAAACCTATTATATGGGTGTATTTCGAAATCATATCACCTTTTCTTCGAAATATATAATTTTGGGACCTTTAAAATATGAAAAAAAAATTACAATAAACTAACCTTTTATAACATTCCAAGAGTACCCCTTCTCTCCTCTTATAAAAGGCCCCCACCTCTACCACCTTACCCACACCTCTCAAGCCTTTGGCTCAGCCAACCCCTACCCATTTTGTCTCTAAAAATCCCTCTAATACTCCAAGAAGCTCTACTTTGGGCAGAAGTCTTTCCAAGGAAGATTTTGAGCTCAAATCAAAAAGCGTTACATGATTTAAAGGTAGTGTCTTCTCTTGTGTTCTTATGTTTTATTTTGTTTCTCCAACACCCTAAACACTTTTTATTCCTTTTTTTGTCACAAAAACAGTATATTAAATATAAATGGACATTGTTTTTAAAATTATTAGAGCTACACCTACACATGCCTTTGTCTCATGGTTAAATAACATACTTTTTCTGTGGTTGGCGATTTTCTGCCTCCTGAAACGATGATTGTTCAATCTTCTTTTAACACTTTTCATGGTGGCCATTAAGATGTCACGCTATTTATTTATGATATATATTATATTTATTTCTTCTCTATGTCTATTTATTTTATATTTAATACATACCTTTAGGCTTTCCCTGTTGTGAAAATGCGAAAATTTCATTTGAGGAAGTGTGGACTACCGCCCCTCAAGTGATGTGACTCGTTCATGCAATACATGGAATGTATAAAGAATGCAATTGATGAAATTATGTGATATATATAACATATATATTATAATGTAATTATAATATATATATATATATATCATCTAGTTTTAATTCAATTAATGTTTCAAATAAATGAAAGTAGCGTTTATGCGTATGTTCGGGTTACCGTCTCCATGAACGGTACATTTCATTTCTTATCTCCAAATGTTATGTACTATTATAAGTACATATATATAATGGATATATATGTCATATATTAAATATAAATTATGGATATCTTTCTAGAATTATAATATATATATCTCTCTTTTAACATTAATTCCATTAATATGACAAAAAATGAAAGTAGTGTTCATGCGTACGTACGGCCTACCGTCTCCATGAATGGTGATATTAATTTTTGTTATCTCCAAATGATATTTAATAGTATAAAATGAATATATACTGGATATATATGATATTTAAAACATTAACACTATTCTGGAGATGATTTACTTTAAACTACATGCAAAATTCTTTTCCAACAAGTTCAATTTTTACTCATGTACCGAACATCGACAAAAATGTCTGATATGAACTCACTTTATTAACCAATTATTATAACATTATAATATGTGTTTTGAACAGAATAATAATATTTAAAGGAGGTACCTATGCAATTATAAATTGACCAAATTTTATTATTCAGGATATTAAAAAATGATCGAGTCATGTCGGACACGAGGTAAGGGATCCAACCTCTCCCTTTCTTTTTATATGCACTATTTTATGTCATTCCTTTTAAGATCATCTTTCTTATGATTGGGATGTTATTATATATTAATATTACTGTAATATTTATCTTCATATCATTAGAGACCTTATTTTCTCTCATCAATCCTTTTTTGGAAGTTTTAAGTGGCGATGTAAGGATGCCGAGTTTTCGTAAGGGATTTTTCATCTCACTTTTATTCCCAGGAGATTTATGCTACATTTGCCGCCATTTCCTTTTAGTGGTGTATATAATTCCCATTATTCTAATATTTGGGTAATATACTTTCGTTTATGGTTATTTACATCAATGTTTTATAGCCCTTCTTTCATGGGGTGTATGTTTCGAAAGTTATCCAAGTCGATAAGGGAACCTTTCACCCTCCTCTTTTTAAAAGACTTCTTTTGGTATGTCCTTTAATTTACATCTTATTATGTTAGGATATGTTCTTCTATATCTTTATTTTTGTAAAGTTTATGTCCAAGTGATGGTATACCATTAACTCTCTCATCGACTAATTTTCTGAATTTTGACGTGACACCATTAGGCTGTCGAATTTTTACAAGGGAACATCTTAACCCGATTTCGATTTCTTTTGGTTCAACTTGTACTTCTTGAACATGTCATCCTATGAATATTTTTGAATGTTATATTATTGTATCACACATAATATCCAATTATATTTGGTGTATTTATTTTTATCACACATAATTATGTGATACATTTATCCTTAATATAAGGATACCATCTTTATAATGGATTTCATCTCAATTTACATTTCCATCAAGACTTCATTGTTGTTATGCAACAATTAACTCATATATGGTCTGTATACTGTCCTTTGACATATTATATCATGAATCCCTTTATTCTCAGGATATTATAAAGTTCAGATTAATTGTTATTCCGCAATTATTTGTATTCATGAGTCTCTCATTTTGTTGAAAACTCTTTAACAAAAATATCGTTTTAAATGTTTTAAAGATTCATTATTCTAAATCTTTATCTTTAATGTAAATGTTTTAAAAATGTTTTTCAGTATTTTTTTATATGGACATTAATGTTTTAAAATTAATATTCCATTAAAAGCTTAAAAGTGGTATGGGACACTATGATTCAAAAACCTCTTTTAAATGGTTTTGAAAATATATTGATTAATTCAATATCTTGGTATTACTTACTATTGTTGAAAATGAAATTTTGTTATTGAAATATTTATATTTTCAAATTTTTATGTGTAATGATGGTACTTGGACATTTTATGAGTGGTTACGTGATAAACCATATGACGAGTGGTGTCGTGAATACCAGGATGGGTGGTTACGTTATAACCTCCAATGAAATGGGTATGGAAGTCAGTCATATGGCTATTCCATTAAGTGATATGTGTAGATGTCGACCGTATGGTGATTCCATTTAAGTATATTTATGTCCCAAGTTACCTTTATATGTTATCTATATGGGTTTTATGGTAATATTTTGGTTATAAAAGGGGTAAGTAATGATCTTTTATTCAGTGAAATTTTTTTTTACTACTTCATAAAGGTGAAAAGTATTTCCTTGATAAAGTATTCTTGGTTTACTTGTTGTTTTTAAAAACTAACAGTTTTCCTTCCTTGTGTATCCTTTACTGGGATTTTTATCCTCATCCGATGTTTTTGAAATGTTTTCCATAGGACTTAAAGATGAATAGGGTCAAGCATGGGATCATGGAAAGACATGCTATCTAAAACATGGAACTAGAAATGTTTCTTTTTAAGTGTTTTTATTTTATGGAAACATAGTTGAAGTGTCTACTTTTTAATCTTTTGAGATGTAATAGTTTTGTCCTAATTTTATAAAACTGTAAACCTGAAAATATCCTCAATGTGAATTATTCATTTAATTCAATAATATGTAATGTTTAAGGTCGGGGCCTTATAGTGGGTATTAGAGGTCGGTTTAGATAATTTTAGAGGATAGGGTATTCTCTAAGCCTATGTGACATTACCATAATGGTTAGGATTTCATAAAGAGTCCTATTTTTAGATAAAGTGAATGAGAAAGTATATCTTAGTCTTTATCTTCCACATTATTACATGATGGATTTGTTGATATACTCACACTAACATTTCTGTTTTTAGTGAACGGATGGATTTAGCAGGCACCAAAGTGACAAGAGGCTTAAAGGAAGCTATGGTGGTTCTCTAATTAAGAGACTAGATGAAATGGGGGATTCAATGAGGAAACTCATGGTTGTTCTAAACCAACTATCAGGTGTCATGATCAATCACTTGAACCTTGGTGACTTCTCTAATACATCATGTACGAGAGCACCAACTCGACATGGAAGTTCAGGTAATAATTATATAGGTAACCATTAGGGTTTATATGATCCTTACTTTTGAGGTAATTATGGGTTACTATATGTTATGATGGAATATAAACAACATGAGATAAACTTGAGGTTAATTTATGTTATGGTTATTTATGAATATTTTATCTCATTTTGGGGAATGTTTTAAAAATTATAAAGTTTTGGAAAAAGGACAACAAGCAGACCATGTGACAACCCGTTGCGTCAGACAAAGCTGCAGGAAACGAACCCACAACCAAAGTGCGACTGGTATTTATCTCCTACCACTAGACTACGTGATGTCCCTCATTAGTTTGACTAATTCTTTTTAGTTATATGATTTTAGGAATCAAGAGTAAGTTTATTTTCGGTTATCTATGGAAATTATTAACCTATCATGGAGGATATGTGATTAGGTTAATTACTTTTCAATATGAGAATTTAAGAGCAACTGATTTTATTTGGAGATAAAAGTTAATTTGTACCTTTGAGGACTATGTGATTAAAACCATCAAATATTTGGGTTTCAATCATAGTTTGGTTTACATTGAAGAATTTTATAGACAATTGTTTATCGAATGGTATTTGTTGATCTATGGGTTTTTTTGGACAAATTTTGGAGATTAAGAATAGATTTTATATTTATAAAGGATTATACTTTTTTGGATTATCTGATCTCATACTAACAATTTTGGTTTATGTTTTTTTCTAAAGACAAGGGAAATATATAGTTTTATTTTGTGGATTAGGTGATTCTCAGGAATTTCATTATAGTACTCTTAATGCGAACAAGTCTTCCAAAATACTTGTCTTTTAGTGAAAATACGAGTTTGATTAAAGAATCTATTAAAAGATGAAAGTCTATGTGACAAGTAAGTATGTTTCATTATGATTTAGTTAAGCTCAAAAATAAATTCCTCAATGAAGAGTAACTTAAAACAAAAATGGTGTATGTTAACCATTCCTACTGGGGAATCGAATACCGTTTAACCCATCATAAGTTTGTGATTTTCTTGTGGTTAACTTTCTCCTAGACATGTTTAATATCACGCTCCCTCAGAACATGACCCATTGTTTTTTCCTCCATATCCATATTTTCATACATGGAATCCAAGTATGGGTTAACTCGGGTGACATTTGTACATCTCTCCCATTCTTTTAATGTGATAGTTTTACTGACTCTTGTTCCAATGTAGGATTTTCAATGAAGCTTCCAAGCCCAATTTTAAAATTGTGAGGATGCAATTTCCAAAAGTGGGGAAGGATGTAACACCCCAGGTAAATAAAGAATATGGAATTTTCATATTTATCCATATTTTTGAATAAAATATTAATATTACTTTAAAGGGAACTCTATGCTCGATGGCGTACCCAATACGCAACAACGAGTTTCTTTGAAATCTTACGTTGCATTATAATAATAAAATAATATTATTTTAAATGGTAGTTAATTTCTAGCCATTGTAATGGTGGGAATGAACGGAACTAACTCCAAAATGATTATATATGTTTTTCAAATATTTTTAATTTTATCCAATAAATGTTAGAGGCTTAAAATGAAAATGAATCCAATTTTAAGCATAAATCATCTAATATTATTTAAAAGGTCGATTAACTGCCTTTTGATGAAGAACCATTTTTAATTATACTTTTGACAATTTTATATTTTTGTATTTGACAAAATAAAATCCTTCTTTTGAATCTAGACATCCAAATTTACTTTGTGTAAAATTTTGTTATTTTTCCGATAAAGATCATTTTTATTGAAAATGTTGCATTTTAATTCAAAACCTCCTTTTAATCTTATTAATTTATATGGATTTATTATATTTTTAATTTAGATTAAATTTTATTTAGAATATATTTTTACCATTTAATCTAATGGTGGTAATTAGAATTAGCATTACTTTTAAATTGGACATAAACTACTTTCAATATTTTAATAGATATTGTTTCTTAAAAACACCCTATTTGTTTTGACAGCGGGAATTAATTAATAAATTAATTAATGAAAAATATGTGTTTTGAATTATTTAAAATAGACATCATTTTTTAATTTGGAATATCAAATATATCTTAGGGTGAATTTTTGGTATTTTTCTGAAAAACGTCAATTTTTTTTTGAATAGTGAACCCACTAAGTGGTAGTTAAAGAAACTGATTTTTCGTTTAAATGAAAATTTGCCACTTCTGTGATTTGATTTTGAAAAATCATACATACATGGTTTTCATTAAAAAATAAAATGTGGTTCAATGAGATTAAAATAATTTTGGGTGAATAGTAACTTTTATGTTTTATTAATCACGATTAAAGGTAATTAGTGTAATTTAATGTAAAAATAATGTTTTAATAATATGAAATGACCTAGAAACATGTACTACCCTCATTGGATGTGTCATGGCCGACCAAGAAAATCCATGGGTCAACTTGGGTACCCCATGGAGCAACTTTGGTAGGAAAATGACATAAATAACTTTTTATTTAAAGTTAAAATAAAGATGTCACAAACATGAGTTGTTTTATTAAAACAATTTTTAAATGGGGTTATACAAGTCATATTTTTTACTATAAATATTAATTAGGAATATAAACTATTTCCAACATCATGATAATTTTTTTTATAATTTTTAGACATTAAATAAATTGATTTATTTATGACACCATGATGATGCATCGATTACCTCATTATTTAACGATTTAAATAAAATGAAAAGATATGTAAAATATAATACCTAAATAGGTCAAAAACCTATTGGATGGGTGGATTTATATCTCTTATCACCTTATCCTCGAAATATATAATTTTTAGACCTTTAAAATCTGAAAAAAAAAATTATAATAATGTATCCTTTTAAAACATTCCAAGAGTGCCCCTCCTCTCCTCTTATAAAAGGCCCCCACACTACTACCTTACGCACACCTCTCATGCCTTTGGCTCGGCCAACCCCTACCCATTTTGTCTCTCCACATCCCTATCCTACTCCTAGAAGCCTCACTTTGGGAATAAGTCTATCCATTGGAAGCCTTTGAGATCAAATCAAAAAGAGTTACCTGATTTAAAGGTAGTGTCTTCTCTTGTGTTCTTATGTTTTATTTTGCTTCTCCAACCACCTAAACTCTTTTTATTCCATTATTTTGTAACAAAAACAGTATATTAAATATACTAGGATTTTTTATGAGAATTATTAGAGCTACACGTACACACACCTTCGTCTATTGGTTAAAGAACATATTGTTTCTATTGTTGGCGATTTTTTGCCTCACGAAATGATGATTGTTCAATCTTCTTTTAACACCATTCATGGTGTCCATTAAGATGTCACACTATTTATTTACGATATATATTATATTTATTTCCTCTATATGTTTAGGTATTATATATTTAATACATACCTTTATGCTTTTCATGTTGTCCAAATGTGATAATTTCATTTGAGGAAGTGTGGACTACCGCACCCTCAAGTGATGTGACTCGTTCATGCACTACATGGAATGTATAAAGAACGAAATTGATGAACATATGTGATATATATAACATATATATTATACTAGAATTATAATATATATATATATATATCATCTAGTTTTAATTCCATTAATGTGCCAAAGAAATGAAAGTAGCGTTCATGGGTACGCACGACTTACCGTCACCATGAACGGTACATTTTATTTCTTATCTCCAAATGTTATGTACTATTATAAGTACATATAAATAATGGATATATATGTAATATATTACATATAAATGATTTATATATTTCTGTAATGATAATATATATCTTTCTCTTTTAACTTTAATTCCATTAATATGACAAAAAAATGAATGTAGTGTTCATGCGTATGTACGACATACCGTCTCCATGAATAGTGCTTTTAATTTTTTTATCTCCAAATGTTATGGAATAGTACAAAATAATATATACTGGATATATATAATATTTAAGAAATTAATTCTATTCTGGAGATGATGTACCTAAAACTAAATGGAAAATTCTTTTCCAACAAGTTCAATTTTTACTCATGTACCGAACATCGACAAAAACGTCTTATTTGAAATCACTTTATTGAACAATTATTATAACATTATAATATGTGATATGAAATGAATAATAATATTTGAAGGAGTTCCTTAAGAAGTTATAAATTGACTCAATGTTATTATTTAGGAGATAAAAGAACGATCGAGTCATGTCGGACACGAGGTAAGGGATCCAACCTATCTCTTTATTTTTAAGTACACTATTTTATGTCATTCCTTTTAAGCTCATCTTTCTTATGATTTGGATGTTCTTATATATTAATCTTACTTTAATTTTTATGTTCATTTTATTAGAGACCCTATTTTCTCTCATCAATCATTTTTTGGATGTTTTATGTGGCGTCGTTAGGATGCTGAGTTTTCGTAAGGGATTTTTCATCTCACTTTTATTCCCGCTAGATTCATGATACATTTTCCACCATTTCCATTGAGTGGTGTATGTACTTCCCATTATTCTAATCTTTTTGTAATATACTTTCTTTTATGATTATTTACATCAATGTTTTATAGTCCATTTTTCATGGGGTGTACGTTTCGAAAGTTACCCAAGTCGATAAGGGAACCATTCACCCTCCTCTTTTTGAAAGACTTCTTTTGTTATGTCCATTAATTTACATCTTATTATGTTGGGATATGTTTTTCTATATCCTCATTTTTGTAAAGTTTATGTCCAAGTGATGGGATACCATTCACTCTCTCATCGACTAATTTTCTGAATTTTGAAGTGACACAGTTAGGCTGTCGAATTTTAACAACGGAACATCTTAACCCAATTTCAATTTCTTGGGGTTCAACTTGTACTTCTTGAACATGTCATCCTATGAATATGTGTGAATTACCTCTGATTGTTTCACACTTAATATCCAATTATATTTGGTGTATTTATATTTATCACACATAATTATGTGCTAGATTTATCGTTAATTTAAGAATACCATCTTTATAATGGATTTCATCTCAATTTACATTTCCATTCAGACTTCATTGTTGTTATGCACCAATTCACTCTTATATGGTCTATATATTGTCCTTTGACATATTATATCATGAATCCCTTTATTCTCATGATATTATAAAGTTTGTATTAAATGTTATTTCGCAATTATTTGTATTCATGAGTCTCTCATTTTGTTAAAAACTCTTTAACAAAATTATCATTTTAAATGTTTTAAAGATTCATAATTCTAAATATTTATCTTTAATGTCCATGTTTTCAAAATGGTTTTCAGTATTTATTTACATTTACATTAATGTTTTAAAATTAATATTCTATTAAAATCTTAAATGTGGTATGGGACACTTTGATTCAAAAATCTCTTTTAAATGGTTTTTTAATATAGATTGATTAAATAAATATCTTCGAATTACTTATTATGCTTGAAAATGAAATGTTGTTATTAAAATTTTTATATTTTCATTATTCTATGTGTAATTATGGTACTTGGACATTTTACAGGTGGTTACGTGATAAACCATATGACGGGTGGTACAATGAATACTAGGACAGGTGGTCACGTTATATCCTCCAATGCATTGTGTATGGAAGTCAGTTGTATGGCTATTCCATTAAGTGATATGTTTAGAAGTCTATGGTATGATTATTATATTTAAGTATGTTTATGTCCCAAGTTACCTTTATATGTTATCTATATGGGTTTTATGGTAATCTTTATGTTACAAAAGTGGTAAGTAATGATCTTTTATTCTGTGAAGAGTTTTCTTTACTACTTCATAATAGTGAAAAGTATTACTTTGATAAAGTATTCTTGGTTTACTTGTTGTTTTGAAAAAATAATAGTTTTCCTTCCTTGTGTATCCTTTACTGGTCTTTTTATGCTCATCCTATGTTTTTGAAATTTTTTCCACAGGACTAAAAGATGAATAGGGTCAAGTGTGGGATCAAGGAAAGACATTCTATCTAAAACAATGAAATAGACATGATTCTTTTTAAGAGTTTTTACTTTATGGAAACATAGTAGAATTGTCTACTTTGTAATCTTTTGAGATGTAATATTTATGTCCTAATACTCTAAAACTCTAATCCTGAAAAGATCCTCAATGTGAATTCTTCATTTAATTCAATAATAAGTAATGTTTAAGGTCGGGGCCTTATAGTCGGAGCATTAACTAGATATGAGGATCATAAAACAATATGGGGAAATATAACCCATTTTATGAATAATATAATTACCTATATGGAGCATCAATATATAATATACAGTGTAACAATGTTTTACAACTTTATGTGAAAACAAACACAATCATTCAGGGGAACTTCAAACCCATTTATAATAGAGAAGTGGATAATTTCATTATAAAAGATATTTTCTACTATAGAAAGTAATGAATGGGAGAATATTTTCATGAATATTTATCATCTCTTGATATATTGGGATTAGTGGTAGTCATTGATTCAAAACATGAAGGGGGGGATGAATTATCAAATAATGAATGGATATCTTATAAGGATTCTTGGTTAGGAAGTTATTTACCTTGTGAACAATGAGCATATATAGAGATAAAACTATTTAATATAAGAAAAAATAAAGACGATAGTTTTTATATGAATGATGCCAACTTTAGAAGGGTATATTGGATGTTTTCATATTACATATTCAATCAAAATACCAATAGTGATTGATTATTTTATGAATTAAAACCATTACTCTAAAGGGAACTACTCTCCCAACACTTTCCCACCAAATGAAGGTATAGTTTCATGTTCTATTAGGAAAATAAAACAATTATATATGTCTATTGTGATTAATGGAAATCAAGACATAAAGAGGGTTTCTGAACACTATGTAAAAATAAATAAGGAAAAGTGGATGAAGGTAAGAGTTGAATTTCTATCCTACAATAGTTGTGGGAAGAAAAACCTCAGTATATTCTTTAAGGGAATTATTGTTTGTAATAGGTTTGTAAATAAAGTCCACAAATATTGTGATTTCGAGGGAATTCATGAATCATCCAATTTTCATTGTTATAGTTTCAAAGAAATTGGACAATATGTAAATTATTATCTTTAGTGTCAATAAAACTATACCCAAAAAATTCTAATGGGGAAATATAAGATTATAATATCACCATTAATGAGTTTTAAGTTCCTAATTATGTGGTTGATGGTACTATAATCATTTCCTAAAACATGGTCAATGAATTAGATGATTCTAGATCATTGGATTCTTTTATACATTTCTAGCTCTCAAATAAATTATACATTATTCATTTAATTTAACAATTTATTTTTTAATCAATACTCATAATTGGAGTCTAATTCCATCAGAGATGTATCTATAAATGAAATTTCATGACATATAATCATTCTTTAGTTAGTGACATTTTCTTAATACCTTTTATTGAATTTGATATAATCTTCATTATTGAATTGAATTCAAAATATGATGTGAAAATATATAAAAAGTATAAGGAAACTATGATTGTTGAGGAGGATATAGAATCCCATATCATTATGGTAGAAACCTCATTATCTATGTAACATATAAATACACCTCTAGTAGATCTTTAAAATTGAATTATTGAGGAAGACAATAAAACTATATTTATGGATGAAAAAAGAAATTGTAAAATTGAATATGTAAATATTGTTCTAGAATATATTGATATATTTCAAGATTTTTTACCATGGAATTCCCTATAATGAGATGTTTCATAATCTATTACATTAACTAATGGTGAAATAACAATATAAAATTCTCCCAATTGATTGTCCACTAAATAATTATTGGATCAGAAGAAACAACTAGAGGAATTGAGTGATATGGGATTCATTCACCCTAATTTTTCTTAATGGGGAGCCTATATTCTGTTTGTAATGAAGAAAGATAGATCCATGAGGCTATGGATTGACCATGAAGTCCATTTGAGGACTGTTTTGGATATTCATAGAAGATAAGTGTTACATGAGAATATTAGAAAGAGTTAATTCTAGCTCCAAACATTTTCTTTTATTTTTCATATTTTTTATATGGATTAAATCTCAGTTGATCCTGTGATGATAAAGTTATCCCAAGAATGTCAAACACCAATGAACATAATTTAAGTATGTAGTTACATAAGAATAAAATATTACAATTGGTGTTTCATTTATAATTTTACCCAATTAGTTATCTCATTGATCATGATTTCTCATAAAGGAGTTAAATTCATATGGAGAAAATAACGTGAAGAATGTTTTTAAGAATTGAATAGGTGCATATTGAAGGCCCCAATCAAGACTCCACCTTCAGTAAATTATGTATCGGTGATTTATAGTGATTCATTAAATAATATACTTATCTATATACATTTGTAAAATGATAGTTTTATTTCCTATGAATCAAGATATCTAGAAACTCATGGAAATAACAATCCAACTCTTGATCTTGATTTTGGAACCATAATATTTACTCTTATTATATAGATATAGTCTCTATAAGGTAGAAATGTGAGATATATATAGATATTAAGAACATTAAATATATCTTCTCAATGGAATAACTCAACATGGGGAAAAGGATATGAATGTTGCTACATAAGGATTATGATTGTTCAATACATTTCCACCAAATGAAGGTGGATAATGTTGTGGATGTATTGAGATGTAATGATCATATAGTTATGAACATAATTATGATTGATAAGGTTTCTATGTACATATATCCTAAAAATTTGAATATGGGATTTATCAAGGAAGGTGTAATATAATTACTTTTTCTATTATTATCCAAACCATATATATTATAATGTTTAAATTTTCTTGGTCTAAATATGAAATTTTTTGATGGAAAACTAATGATATGAATGATGTGATATTGGCGAACATCATGTATGAGGATGGAATAATAATATTTGGGAAGAGGCTTTGTGTTTCCTTTATACCTGAGAGAAAAAGTTAATTATTAGATGATTCAAAACATTCAAATTTCTCTATACACAATACTAGAACTATGATTTATAGATATTTGAAGGAAGGTTTTTTATGTGATAATATATAGAAGAAAATTGATGATTATGTATCTAGGTGTTATGATTGTAAACAACTGAAGTCAGGAAGGCAATATCCTAGAGGATTCATACTATCTATACTAATTCATACATGGTAATTGAATTACATTACTATGGATTTTTTTAATGGATTACCAAAGACTCTATGAATGAATGATGAAATACATGTAATTGTTGATTGACTTACCAAATTTCCAAATTTCCTCACCATGAGGGTCTATTTTACTATATAATTCCTTGAATTTTTCAATATTTATAATGTTTTAAGACATAGGGGTTCACTAATTTTATTAATTTTTTATTGTGATCTTTGATTTATATCAAAATTCTAGAATGGTCTTCAGAAATATTTGGATACTGAGCTTTATTTGGGAAATGTTTATTGCACTCTAACTGATATGCAATCTGAAATGATCATTCAAACCTTATAAGATATGTTGAGAACATTCATAGTAGACTTCCAAGGTATGTGGGATAATTATTTTAATTTGGTAGAGAATTTATTCAATGATATTTTACATTAAATCATTTAGATGGAACCATATGAATCATTGTATGAAAAGTGAATTTATACACCAACCTTTTGGGTTGATGTTTCATATAGGAGTCTTGTAGGCCCAGATCTTCTAGTGAAACAAACAGTGAAGCTAAAGTCTATTAAAAAATATTTCAATGGTGAAAAATTAAGGAGATAGTTATTTTAATAACAGATGGAATGATTCAGAGATTCAAGTTGGATATCATGTTTTTATGAATGTATCCCCATGGATGGTTATCATAAGGTTTGGTAAGATAGTGAAACTGAGCCCCTATTACATAAGGCCTTTTGAAATTCAAGAGTGAATTGGAGTAGTGTATTAGAATTTGGAAATTCCACCGAGCCTTTACAAAGTTCATGATGTGTTCCACCTCACATTATTATGGAAGCACATGTCATCCCCAACACATGATCTCACTTCTGAATAAAATGATTTGGAACATTATTTATCTAAATATGACGAGCCTAACCAGATTATTTACACTAAAGAGAAGGTGTTGAGTGATAAAATGACTTTTTTAGTAATGTTATTTTTTTAAAATCATTAAATTGTATAGGATTCTTGGGAACTAGAGGAAGTTATAATGGAGAAAAACCCAAATATTATTATGAGGTGACATTCTTGAAATTTTGAGGATGATATTTTTGTAAGATGGTAGAATGTAATGAAGAATATTATATCAATGAAATTTCCATTATTTATAATTTTTAATAGAGTATAAATGTAATAATTTCACTTATATAATAGAATAAATACCTTAAAATTTGATAATGGATGTAATAAGATTTATTTCTAGGATTTAGGAAACTTATACCAATTCAATAGTAACTTGAGCTTTGGAATACTAATTTAAATCTTATGAATTGTAAACCAGAAAATAGAATATTATACCCACCTATGAAATTATAAATATATATTTTTAACTTATAAATAAAAATATGATATATATATATCATTGAATAAGTAATTAAATATTTTCAAAATCATAAATTAATTATTTTTATTTTTATAAGTCAGAAATATTAATTTAAAATTGTATAATTAATATAATTATTTAATTGATAATAAATATTCATAAAATAGACGTATATTTTAATTTTTTGGTGACTTATTGTTATATTGAAATTTTATCAAACCTTCATTAAATTTTTTCAACTTTTTTTAAATTAGTTACAATTATAAAATATGTATTTTTTCGAATAAATGATTGTTTTATTTAAAGTTATATTACTTTTATTTAGAAATTTATTTTCATAAAATAGATTTTATTTTTGAATACTACTTGTTAGAAAATGGTTAGAGTAAATTTTTGATATTTTTCTAAAATAGTTTAATTTTTATTGAATAGTGAAATGATATAACTTATGAAAAAATTGTAATACGTGAATTTTGAGCCATAAATTATGTATAAATGAAATAAGAAAAAAAATAACCCAATTATAAACATTTTTTTAATATATTTATATATAATTAAAAAACTATTCACAATGTCGAGCCAAAATAATAATATAATGAATAAAATATTGAGAAAACACGCCTCTCCTCTCCCATAAATACAACCCCGACCAACTCTTATCCTTACTCTTTACAAAATGTTTATCATGTCCAATTTATATCCAATCATATTCCTAGTCCCTTTCCACACATCTAATATCCCTTTTTATCATAAAAATATCGAACTGTTTCCCCTAATGGGGATCTCAAGGAGGTAAAAATTAAGAGGTCAACACTTTTTTATTTTTCTATGAAATTATTTTCATGTTCTTTTATTTTCTTATATTATCAACACCTAATAGTCCAAAAGTTACATGATATCTCAAATACATTTTATAAACATGAATTTTATTGTGTTTATTGTGTAATTTATCATCAATTCACTTTCCTATCCTTTAGTTCTATAATTGAAAACATCATCTGGGAAGTGTTGTTTTTTCGCATTCAAGGATGATGACATTGAAATTTAAATTTACACCTTCATGGATGATCGTAAAACCATTATTATGGATAAAATATAATAAAATATATGTATCAAAGCCCATGTAATATTTTTTCAATAATTATTTATACATGATGTTAATTATTAAAACAAAAATAGTTTGTGATCAATGAAATCCTACAAAAATTATCTAAATAATCAACATTAGTGCCTTTTCCAACGATTCATCCTCGCCCCAAATAAACAAATAATTTATATAAAAAATTAAATTTTTGATGTCAATTAATACAAATATATCTTCAATTATGTATATCTATTCCCATTTTATATGAACATCCAAACTCACCTACAGGTAAATTGACCATGAAAAACATGGAAAAACATTCCTAAACGATAACATTTTATCTAATAACTCTACAAAAAAATCATAAATTAATATAATAAAGTTATAATATATGAAATAAAAGTATAAAATGTATTTAATAATTTATTAATGAATATAATTTCATATTCTAGGAAATTAATGTCAACTGCAAAACACATTCATACATATGGTAAGGGTTTGTTCCTAAACATCCATTTTCCATTCGGTTTATGATTTCTCTCTATCTACCCCAATTTATATATTTATTAGTTTTTAAAAATTCTAAAACATTATATTTATATGTTCCAAAATCATTTAATTACATCATTTCATATTTCATTTATGGGTAAAACATTTTTTATAGTGTTTCCTTGTCAATTATTCTTGACTAACAAACCCAATACATAATATAGTTTAAGATGCCTTTAGTTTTATAAATAACTAATTTTGTCATGAGAAAATATATTTTTTCATTTTTTGTTTTATAAAAACAATTATTACAAATAGAAATTATTTTTCCAATATAATTATTCCTTACACCATAAAAAATGTTATGTCTATCAAGAATTCCTCAGTAATTTTACAAGAGTTTTTTAATGTATTTAAAAAACTCTTTTGAGTCATTTTATATTTCAATCTTGGTCTCTTATAACTATTATCAATAAAATTTTATTAAGAGTTTTATGATAAGTATGACAATAGATGTTCTATCTTGATACCATTCACCATACTACATTGAATGTTTTGTGATTATGTTTATATATTATGGAAATTTAATTAAATTTTGTGTGTATATGTTGTTTATATTCCACCCCATTCAATTAAGAAATGAATTGGATTTATAATTTGATCGTTGTGTCCAAGTATATCACCTTGATGCATTTTCATGATTCCTGATACACACTAGATGAGGTTTTTAACCATTTTTGTAGTTATCTTTGATTAAGTATTGATGGTGTGGTTATGATGTCTATCATTATGAATTCCGTCATTATAATATTATTAAATGATATCTTGTGTGATTATTTTACTAAAATAATATACATGGTTATGATTAATTATCATTTGAATATTTTAAATGGAATTATTTTATCATCATTTATTTAATCCATATTATTCTGAAGACTATGTTTTAATGGAACATGTTTTTAGTTATTCACCATGGTATATTATTTATGTTTATAGCTTCGACTATATTTATTTAACATACAAGTAATCTGATATCACCCCTTATATTTTTTCCCTAAAATGTAATTTTTAATATTATGAATGTCTTGATGGTATAATCTATGAGTTTATGGACGTTTCAAATAGAATTGTTATACTATATTTCCTTTATTATTTTAATGTAAAGCTAATGTACGTAATATGGCTTCCAAAACTAATGAATTGATCATTACTTATGTTTTTTTTGTCTTGTATCTAATCCCATATATTAATATATGGAACCAGATCTTGGATAATGGAGACATGATCTCTAGACATCTTTACATATTTTCTAATTTAATTGGGTTCATTTTAGGACTCTCCAGAATAATGAACATTATCTGGGGAGAATGAACGAAATTTTTTGTGTATGTTTATGTGAATAACAGTGTCTGGGTATAAACATGTAATGTATTAATGGGGTTATCCCCATGTTTGATGAACACATGAGGTATTTTCATATATTTCTATGGAATTAGTTTTTTTCTTGTTATATGAGTGATTAGAGACATTTTCAATAGTTTTAAAAAACTGTATTTTGTCACTAGGATCATGTCATGAGAGGAGTATATATTGTGAAAGTTTTCACATCATGTAATTATTTCACACCGTGTAATGATAAAGATCATTTGTCTAATAAAAAAGAGATATATTTTTTGTTGTATATGGACATTGAGGATTACATGATATGTAATGGGATTATATGCATTGTAAAAAATGATATATAGGATTTCATGGATCTGTTTGAATGGTTTTTTATTCATTAAAAGCCCACTAATTTTTAATCTCTCCATAGATCTCATTCATGGTAATTTTGGGATGATTTTTTTCATTTAAAATAAAATTATTTGGCAGTTAATCCTCTATGTGGTTGTGTTTCATCTCTCTAGGTGAGCAGTTCCTTATTTTTTGTCCTTTCCATTAATCATGATAATTTTATTTTATTTATTTATTAGATCATTTATCCCATGATGATGATTCTTTATGATTCTTTATAGATCCGTTTTTTGATGTTGTTCAGGGGGTGATCTTTTTTTTGGTGTAGTAATTGTGCACTTTGTAGATATGGATTTTTCCACTTCTTCATTGACCCTTTTGATAAATTCAATTATTTATGAGATTTATTGATTTATTCTAGGCCTCTATTCTTCGTTTTTATGTTCTTCATATTGGTGGATCATTTTTTCACATGCACAACCTCGATTATTGAGGTGGGTGGTTCTGTATGTAGAATGATAGGGTAAACAATATTTATTTGGTTTAATGAATTATTTTATAAATGAAATGGATATATTAATATTTTTAATTTTTGTGTGCGGAAATCAATTTTTGATAATATAAGGTTTCCCCTATTTTTGGGAAATCAAAAATGATTTCTCAAATCATGTGAAAATGTTTTCTAAAATGTTTTAAATAATTGTTTTAAAGAAATGTATTAAAAATGTATTCTAAACTAGAATAAAATGGAATACTTTTTTATTTTTTCTGATGGATGAGTGGTTTTCATTTTCCTTTGATACTGTTGGGACATTTTCTATGGTGCATTTCCTCCACTCCACAGGCCTTTCATCCAAGGGACCTGATATAATATATTATTATGTTCAATTTATATGGTATTTCAATTCTTTATAGCATCAATTAATATGTATATGGTCTTAAATCACACTAGATTTTCTATCTTGACTGTATGAGAGTCCTATAGATCCAGGCATAATGTGATCCTCGGAATGAAATTACATGTACTTTGTCCAATTTGGGCTATATTGGTTTTTACTATTTCTATTTTACATTCATATAATTGATATGATACATTATATGTTAATTAATTTTATTTGATATTTTTTCTATGATATATGTATATGAATTTTTTTTAAATTGATTTACCTATTTTATATGGAAATGTTGTAAAGGGTAAAATTATATGGGGTTTTCATGCTTTTCTTCTAAATACAGCTAAAATATACATCAAGGATCCTTTTCTACAATGTTTAGAATGATTAGATATTTTCTCAAATACATGATATTGACACCGTAGAAAGATCTTACCACGACTATAATCTCACAACATGTACATGCCTTCAGTGCTGTATAGACCCTATTTTGACTTCTAATATAGGGAAATGAAATGTTTTATAGTGAGGCATTGAGGTTTTCTGTCAGTTGGTTTTTTTAGATTATGGTAAGATGGTGGGTGTTTTACCACACTATAACTTGGAAACTACTGGTGTATTTACATTAGTTTTGTCATACATTCCAAATTGTGTTGTCTCTTAGTGATTTTCCAATGATTATAGTTGAATCTCTTCTATTGTTCACTATAAATTATCAAATTAATATTCATGTTTTCACCTACTAATTATTAAGTATTTTTATATATATCATTTTTTCTTCATTTTGGGTGATATTTTTTCCTTGTTTTGTTGTTGATGTCTAGGGTGTAGACACCAAACCATTGGAAATAGGAACACCTTTCGGGTATGTAAAAATTTACGTTGAGTACTAGTTTTGGAGGGTATTCTGGTTGGGTTTATCACTTTTATAGTTAAAATGAGTTGGATTATTGAATTAATATACAAAATATCAACATGAGAATAAATGTGTTTTGTTATTCTGGGAAACCCATTACTTATACATCATAGAGTGGTGTATAGTATTGAATTGGTATATATGGGACAAATAGGTTATATTGAGAGTCCCCACTACTATAGGTTTGTGAGATAACCAGTACGTAATTTCGGATACCGTGATATATTCATTATGGAATCTATGTGGCTTATATAATCATGTGGTGGTTTTGTATGGTATAAATCATTTCCTTTATAGAATTATAACTAGGAATCAAATTATCAAAATCAAACAAATGTTGTATCTCATTGAATCTGGAGTAATACAAATGCATTAGTAGATACCAATCAAGTCATGGATTTTTGTGTATATATATATATATTTATTTATTTAAACTACTCTATATCAATTTTTTTAATATAGATTTAATTTTAGTCTAATAACTACAAAAAAAACGTTTTATATTTAATCCCAACGTGTATTAAATCTGTATTCACAAGGTTTCTATATGATGTGAACAATGGATATATTAATGATGGATTTTTTAATATTTATTTTTAATACATTTGAATAGTGCTTTGGATATGGTTCCATAAGATATTATATATGATTTCATATCATATTAATTGGAAAAAATTTGATATTCATTTATTGATAGTTTGATGTTGATTTAGTAATTCTATATAAAACATTTAAACATGTGACAAATATTACTATATAATATCCTATGATTAAGAAAGATGATAATTTAATCTTCAATTACTATAGAATTGTTAAAAAAATTTAATCATGAAAAATCTAATTTCAATCATAAGGTATAATTTTAATATATCATTAGATGAATGCATTGAAATTTTATAATTTTCAACTTCCTATATCGTAAGGCATAATTTGTGACTAAATTATAATATCATAATTTTTTTATCGATATTTAATGATATTTTTTTAATCAATATATATTTCATATTATCTAAAATTAACTAATTTATTTTATTAGATAAAAATATGTTTGGGTAGTTCCAAATATGTGATGAATTCATGAACTGGCTAAATTAAAGTTACCAGGACAAAATAACGCACGTGTAAATGAAATTTCACTCAATTATCATCCTCAAGAGAGATATAAAGCTTAATTACATGAAATTGTGGGTTCATATATTCATTAAAATAATTATCAGTGCTGAAACTACCTAAAAAACAAGGATATTTTTAATCTTACACCATTAAACTATAAGGTTATTTCATACCAAGGTGGGAAGTGGAATTCCTCTTGATCATTAGATTAATTAGTAGCCATGGACTCCTCTAGAGGATATAAAAAATATTTATTCCTCGAATATTATCATCATAATTATTTTAATAATATTGATGTATTTTATTTCATTGTTGAATGGTAGTTTTGTTTCCTCATAATTCATTTCCAACTCATTTACGTAATAATTTATCATTTCTTTTTACAATGGTTCAAACAATAATTTATAGATTACTATGTGTAAAAAAATTGTGGTGACATCTAAAAAACTATTTGAAACTCCCCTAATACACATAAATATTTTAATTTGTAAAACATTATTGTTTAATATAAGAAATTATTAATTAATATTTAACTCCCAAATAAGGAATGAAATTTTTAAGGGGATGTGAATAAGTAATAGTACTACATATTATAAAATATAGATATTTTTGGAATTATCTTTTCATTTTTAATAACTTATTTTGTAATAATTTTAATAAAATAATTTTAATACTTCAAAATTATATATTTTAATGACCATATTACACTTATGTTCTTCTCAAAATGTTTATACAATGTATATTGAATAAAATTTACAAAAGTGTGAAAATATTGGATAATCATGACATAACATATGGAATATGGACTGAACTAAATACTACGATATAATGATATTCAATTTATAGACTATTAAATAGATCATAACTGAAATATAAAATGTTATTACAATATATTAAATTTAAACAGTTCCATGTAATCAAACACACTATTTGAAATACACATACATGAATAACCGATCTCTCATGAGTTAAACAAAATTTGAAGTTGATTTCAAGATGATAATAATTGTGATGTACTATAATAGTACATGTTATGTTAAAAATTTCCCCAATTACATGGTATTCCCATGATGATATTTCATCAAAGAATTTAGGTGTCATCTCTATAAATTGGCATGGAAAATATCAAATGAGAATCATGGTTACATGATATGACTAAATATTATTATGGTAGAATTTATAATTGTATAAAATGATCAAGAAAAATATCATTTTAGATAATAAATTCAATTGATCAATGGAATAAAATTTTCAAATATAATGGATCATATTTTTTAAAACGGAACATTATTCATTTTTACCCTTTCGATTGTTTATATTTTAGAATTTGTTTTAAAAGTCAAATCCATTGTGTGTTGAGATTTCCATTCTTTGTGTTCATCACCTTTTCTTTATCTATCATTATTATAGAATCTCCACCAATTGGAACAAGAAAATTATGTAATCACATTATATATTTCATCATAAATTATATATGAATTACTATTTCAAGGGGGAAAATAAATATTATTTTGTTATCATCTTTTCAAAAAAAATCAAGGATAAAGACAAGATTATCCATTATTAAAAAAATGCAAGTAACTTTTTTATTTTTTGTTACACATAACTAATTATATGAACTTATTAATTTTTATGTTATATGTAAATATTATTTTGTAATAGGAACATGTTTTATATATATTAAGGGACTAGGTATTTCTTATCTATAAAATCATTACAAATTCATGAATCTATTTTGATTAGAAGATACTTTTAATTATATTACCTATATTACTTATGCAAATCTCAAATTTTATTGTGACTAATAAAATATTTTGGGAATGGAAAAGACTAATGAGTGAGCCTAGAGTATTTAATACCCATCCTATAAATTATTTTCTCTAAATATCCATAAACACAAATATAATAATAAATTTAAAAAATAATACAATTATTATATTTAAGATAAATGATTTAGAACAATATACCAATTTAATGTGATCCATTATAAAATCATTGTCCCAATAATCACTAAGCATAATATTTCTCAAAAATATTATGTTTTTTTGCTTCACATTTTCATAAATGTTTTAGTTTTTTGGACATTCAATTGTTCATTAAGACTGGAGGTTAATTATATGTATTTTTTGGGTATTTTTTTTATACCAAATCCAACCCCTCTTAAGTATTTATAAATCATATTGTCTATTGAATTCAGGTATTAATTAATATAATAGTACACTCTTTAAATATTATATAATTTTTACAAAAACTAATTAGATTGAATAAATGACAATGCATAATTTTATTTTTTTCTGTTTTGATATCCCATTATTTAGTGAAAGGAACGATTGTTCCTGATGGATTTATTAGATAAAAGTATAACATTATCAGTATTTTTTTCTAGTTATATTTTTATTATAAAAAGTATCAACTAAATATCAATGAGTTTCAATAATTTACCTAGAGGATAATTATAAAATAATTTTTATAATTTTTTCATAATATTCTACAATCAGTTACGAGTTTTGTAATTTATAAATATGTTTTATCAATTTACGTAGTTCTTATAATCCTACCATGATTCTCCCCCATTGGTAAACCTACTTGCACAGTATGAGATATGAGAGATACCATTAAATCTCAGCTTTAATGATACATATGTTGGGTACAAAATCATAGGGTATAAAAACATTAAAAGATTGGAGGTACTGACCTTATGAAATATAGGAAATTTTAAAAGGTCCCACAATAAACACTATAATAATAAATTGAAAATTTAAAATACAAGTTTATTCATTTAACATCGTCCCCAAAATGAAATATACCATTGAAACACTGCAAGAAACAACTACAAATAGATGAAACTAATGAATAAATTCTTGGAGAAATTAATTCCCAACTCAACAGACAAATCCCAGTAATAAATGTTAAAATTAAACGTATATATGTGAGTGATTATATATATATATTTAGTCCGATGTTCCCAGAAATATCTCCTAAAAATATAGAAAAACATTTCAAATTCCTAAGTAAATAAATATAGTAATTTACCCATTACCAAAATTTGTCTAACTTGACAGAAACCTTTCAAGGAAAAATCACCTTGTAACACATAGATATAGATAAAAATAGTACTATAATTTATAAAATAAATCTACCCTACACCACATTAACATTGAACCAACTATACAGGTCCCAATCATTATAATTTAGGAATCTTTATAACATCTATAATTAAATAAACAATTTTTCTAAAACATAGAACAATAACATCATCATAACTGTAATAAAGATATATTTGGAAAACAGATCCCAACCACAACATAATAACAATATCAAAATCACATAGTATGTCCAGAATCCATCATATCACAATTAAATAAACATAACATGTTATTATGAATTAATTATTTTTATTTACATGTCTAATTTCCATAATCCATTAAGACCTAATATAATTATATTACATAACATTAAGCCATCATTACCATTATATATATTTATCTGAAATTATTGATATGTTATAACCCATAAAAGAATATTTTCTATAGTAGTGATACATCAATACATTCATATGATGACATAAAATAATCAACTTATAGAAGACAGATGGGTCGGGGAGTAGTTTATCCTAAGTATCCTCAACATTATGTATTTTTGGAGAACACCTAAAACCAAAGGCCAAATATGATATTTTTTCTACCAAACTGAATATGATAGTGGGGAATGATAATCAATATTATATAATAATATATAGAGAAAATATATACTAATTGAATGTACATAACCCTATGCATGAATTATTGATACCATCATACATCATATACATGCTTTCATCACAATGTATTATGTATTGAACACTTAAGTAGGAATATAACCATCATGGTTCAAAATGAATTCCCAATCATTTATCATGTATATATTACTAAATATTTATTAATAAATAAAAACTAGTTCTTGTTTAATAAATTAAACTATATACAACAATGTATCTTCAATTTTCATTAAAATTCTTGATTTCATGCCAAAAAACTCTTAACCATTATCCATTCCATGGATTCCATTTTAAATATTATTATAATCATCATTACCCATTACAATTATTTAATTTATGATTCATCTTTCTAATATATATCATGGTATTATAGAACCCAACCAGTCCATTCTAAATATACAATGGTACCCATAATAAAATAATAAAACTACAATAAGAATTATATTATAACAATAGCTAAAAAATAAGAAATAGAGCAAGGTTTTTTAATCAATATACCCATCTCATAATCATTCCAAATAACATCTGATATCCTTTAATATATTAATCCATTGATTACCTCCTTCCATTTCTAATGCTATGGAAAATGTTCTCCATCATCACTTAATGATACAATTATACCATGTTTCATTCAAATTCACAATAAGAGATCTATAATTACAAATTAATGTATTTATAATAATAATATTCCAGTAGTAATGATTTTATTCAAAATAAAATAATACAATGAAATATTTATTAACATATTTGGTAACAAGATATAAATTGTAACAATAAATATATAACTTTTAATTTTTAATAATCAATTTAATATGATATTTTTAATGTAACAGTATAATAAAAAATCTATAGATAATATATTTTATATTCATCCACTAAATTGGATCAATGATGTACAATATCATGTTAATAAATTATAAAGAGAAAATTAAAATTATTTCCCATTCTTTAGCTTCAATATCATCTAATATTTAATTTTTATAAATAGTTTCCTAGTCATGTAAAATATTCTATGGAAAAACATTAATAACATAGATAAATAAACCCTTTTATGAAAATAACATTAGACAACCATCATGAATAAGAGAATAATCTTGTGTAAAAAAACAACTATTTAATTACATCTATTTCCCAAATTCTGGATTAATTATCATTTTACAGTAATCTCTAATAATTATCTTATACAAAAATAGACATGGTAATCTAACATTATCTGATAAAATAAATAAGAAGAACTGAATACCCTAAATCAATAAGAATCTTCAAGGGACACTATAGAAGAACATTAGAACAAAATATATACCACCACAATTTTTTATTGAAACCACCTCAGGACCATAGATCAAGTGATATATACTCATGAATGTATTGAATTAAATACTTTAATATATAAATATATATACATATATATATATGGAATGAACCATAGATTGGATTCATCTTGGGTTTGATAAAAAATTAAAGTTTAAAAATCAATAATGCATGAATATTTATATTTAGTGGAATAAAGACCATCATTTTGTATGTTGTGATGACTTCAATAATGATCATGTTTTCCCTATTAATGAAATATCATACATCCCAACTGATAAAAATAGATACCCCCACTAGTGATGAGAACACATTATGAATATATTAAAAACATGATTAACCATGGATATTTCCCCAAGAACAATAGTCAATTTAAAAGGTTTAAAATCATATTCAACATAATCTTTGACCTATTACTACCCAACTCAATCATAATAGAAATAAACTTCCAATTATTATGAATAATTAACCATTATGTTGATGAATTTTTTTCAATATTTCCAGTGTAGTGCATATTTTTAAATGATACATCAGATCCAACCAATTAGTTTTCAACATTCCTAAAAAATGTGACCAAACATCAGTATAAAGCAACTATTAATCATGATATTGGTGTTTCAGTCTTCCTTGTTTCCCAATGAAAAATCCTACAGAAGCCTTTCTCACCACATGGACATCACTATAGTGTCTTTTGATTCATATTAAAAAAATTATAATCATTTTAATATATCAGGGTCATCTCATATTGAATGTAATACAAAATGTCCATTTTTAATCTCCCTATGACTACGTACCCTTTAACATGGGAATCATTGAACTACCTATGGTACACATGAATCTTAAAAAATCCCCAATGGTCACCACACCCTAAAAATGGGTGTTTAATAGCCTATGGTTCACCATTAAAAATTGGATTATCCCCATGATAATAAATCATTGTTAATTTCCACCATAACATCCAAATTCCATCTTCAAAACCAAAAAGAACTAAAATTATACTTTTAAGCTCCAAACAAGATCCCAAATTCATTCAATCATCTCTACGTATTAGAAATAAATTGAGTAATTATTTATAAAAACTATGAAATTATATCTGATATTTCATTAATTATAATATTTATCTTGAATAAAAATATACATTTATATTAAAAAAATATAAATGGGTAAAATAAAATCACCCTCGAGTTGCCTCTTTGGGGTTTCTCTGTAATAGTAACACAATAAACTCAACTCATGGGGAGGTAATAATGATATCAATATCTAAAAAACCAATCTATAATTATACATATATTGTGGATAAAATAAATCATATAAATAATACATGATATTGGGAACATATTTTCAACCAATGTTCCCTTGTACACTCTTCCATCCACTATTCTACCGAATGATAAACACCAAACAAATATCAAACTATCGAAACAATAACATTAGAAAATTCTGGAACTCAATTGGAAATTCTTCTAATGTCAAATTTCCATTAACAAAAATATTTAATGTTAATAAAACCTGAAAAAAATAATGATATCAGTTGAGAATTGAAATATGTAAAATTTCATGGATCGATTCCTTCATTGGATGTATTATTAAATGATACATTAAAACAAAAATATTTTCTAACACCTTGAATAAACCAATGATTTGGAAGGAAATATTACTCCCATTAAAGAAACTGTGACACCCAAAATGAATTGATACCTTCATGAATATATTATATCTAGAATTTATTTCTATAGGCATCCACATATGATAGGAATAAAATATTCAAAGATCTTTTAATTCCTTTATCTTATCAAATATCAAATACAGATTCTGTAATATTAAAAAATACATATATATTTTAAGAATGTATATCTCTTCAACCTTCATTAAATTCAATATTGACCTGAATGGTCATCCATACAATGCTTCACACGAAACCATGCTGATAATTATATCATAATCATCTTTATTATTGTTAAACTTTTGGAAAGGGAACAATAGCCATGACAATGTAGTCGCTAATTGTTATATGACAGCTGTTATTATATGAAAAAGCAATAAATGATGGTTTCATAACCTGTGATCATACATAATCAAACATGTATGCTCACAATATATCATCAACTATCTAGTTTATCTGATTATTTACAATAATTTGGTTGATGAAAATTCAGGATGAAAAATTTCTTAGACCCAAAATTTGAAAAGAGACCCCTATATGCTCATGATAAAAAATAAATATATTGATCATAAAAAATCATCTTAAAACCCTATTGATCAACACCTCTCCCTATAATTAATACCTCATTAAAACAACAATACAACTTTATTCATTAATAATTTTTAAGTGAGTTCAATTCATCAAAAAATTGACATTAAAATAATCATCCAATACAAACTAAAAATAAAATAAACATTTTATAATTTTGATGGATCTGTGATCCATCATCCACATAGGTGCCCAAACAATTTTTATTAGGCTGCTACGAAAATGATTTTCAAACCATACATTATGGTAGGTCTTCCAATCAAATCAAAACCTAATCGACCATTCCAAATCTGAAAGGGTTGAGATAGTTTTGGCTGGGATAAAAATGATATATGGTGGGTTCGGGAAATGAATTGATGATTTCATATCACTAGTTGGAAAAATAATGATCCATCATGACCTACCTAACCAACCCTATACAAAATTTAATTCCAAATAGTGTTCTAATTGAATTTGGATAACATTAACTATTCTAAAATTTTCTAGTTTTATTATATTAAATTATTTTATTATTATTTTATTATTATTATTAATTATTAATTACATGAACTATCAAATATGACCAAACCAATCAAGACCATTTTTTGGGAGAACATTTCCTGGAAACCTGAAACAATTTTATCTATAGACAACCTTATATTTTTTAATAGAAAATATGAAGATATAAACTCTTTCTTATATCTCTTCAATTTAGATCTCTAAAATAGATTCATCAAGGAGTTATAAATATTAGTAATAACATGATATATATATCTAATATTGTTCTTGGGAATTAAATTTGTACCACCTCATTAATCACTCATGTATTGAAGTGAACGAACTAGAACAAAATTTAATGATAATTATTTTTTAAAATTCAAATTAAAGCACCTAAAATAATAATCTTTCAAAAAATGTGCCTTCCTTAGAAGACACCAATTGAGATTCCTCCACTTAATAATCTAAGGATAAATTTACCGTCATCAAGTAGAAGCACCCACTTCCATTAAATTTTACTATCAAAATGTGAATCATTATAGGATCATACCCCACCAAGAATGTATCCATAGAATATTGAAAAGCATTACCTTGTGACATCATTCTCAATGCATAAGTACAAAAATATCGATTTCCCTTTGTATGTGAAATTGAAACAACATAAATCTATATGAATTCTATTAACCACCACTATCAAATGTTTAATTCATAATGGGTGAATATATATATCAAACTCTCATGATCCATAAAGATAATTATGTTCTCACTAGAAATATAGATCATTAAAAACCTCAATGAAAAAAATTAAAATGATAAATATCATGGGTAGTGTAGATACATTTATATGTTTATAAAAATTTATATAGCTAGTATATGAATTCTATATATTGAATCAAAATAACACTAATTCCAACACCTAAAAGTTTTAATATACCTCAAATATATATATATATTTATTTATAAAAAATGAACATGATCAATGAACATATTTTCCTTTAGATAAAAAAATAATGACTAAAATGGATAACACATAGAAAAGTGTCATCCTTCTTTTTCATGGATGTCAAAAGAGATTTAATTCCATAAAAATGGTTTACAGACCACATTTTTAATCCCAAAAATCATGGACAGTATGATATTATGAAATATTATTATGGGTTGTACAATAAACTAATGAATCTATCTTCTATGGATTAATAACTAATCCTCCTTGAGAAATAAAATATACCAATGAATTACCCATAGGGGACCAGATTATTCAACTAATAATCATCCCAGAAAGCTGAATATGGTCAATAATCAGTAAAATGGATTGAATATTCTATGCATGATCTTCCTAAAAATTAAAATATAGATGTTATCCATTTATGATCCCCAGAATGAGCCTATCAGGAAATTATTTGAACAAAAATTACCATGAATATGGAAAAATTATATGTAAATCTACTGTTCATTACTAAAAATTCATATTCCCTATAAAAAATTATTGTAGTATTTATTTTATTTTCATCATTCACCCTCATCTGATGATAAATTGTCCACAGTTTGATCAGGGATAACTATCTAGATCCCATTTAATGATCAAATAAATAAATAAAATTGATGGAAAAGGATATGGTATCTTCACTATTAAGTAATTTAGATAATTATAATAGATAATTATTCACCATCATCCATCAACCATTGTTATGGACATTACTATAGAAATGCATGTTGAGTTATTTATCTAAATAAAAACCCTCTTATGATGATCATATTTCTTCATTAAAATAATTAGAAACTCCAATGAACCATCATATAAATAGAAATAATAATAATTGTGTCATCATGTGGAAACATTACTTGAAAATTGATCCCACATTGAGGGGTAGCATTACATCCACTACCTGAATGCCATAAAGATACTCTTTGATGATACTAAGAAACAGAAACAGATAATCCACCTCTATCATCTACGTTTTCATGGTTATCATCCATGACGTTGACATGAATATACTATGGTCCATACCAATGTCTCACTCACTAATGTACATATAATAATTTCCATCAACATTAATGAATATATCTAAAAACCTATTTCAATAATTTATTTCATGAACAAAATATATCTTTTTTAGGATGAGAATGATGTCGTATAATATAATAACAAAAAAATAAAATCTAGTAAATTATAGTGGATACTTAAAACCTACTAAGGATCTCTAAAAACCTCAAAAAATATAACACAACCTCTAAAAATAATAATCAATATTTAGGGACCTAGAGGCTTCAAAAGAACATGTCAAATATTCTAGACTTAGGAGGATTCAAATGAGTAGTGTGAATATAAGAAATATAATCAATTAAACACCAATGTAGAAAAATGGAAGTTTAAACCTCACATAATGTCATGATATCCTTATTTAAAAAATCATATAGGATTCATCTAAATATCTTTTTCTCCTTGACCATGATGGTTCTAATGTCGATAAACACACTCATCAAACAATACTCATCATCCTTAATGAAAACATCAATCATGGGGATGTCCTCTACTATCCTGTTATCATATATGTTGATCAATGCAGCATGAATCCTACTAACACTAAAACTATTGTCATGAGGGTAATATTATAATTGATGTGGATTTACATGGATTATATCTTTATAATGTCTATTAAGAATGAATTGAATGTAATTTTTCCAATGTGCATGTACTCGAATTGAAAATGAATGAAATATTTCATCCTTTTAATTTTCAGAGATCTACATGATATTGTAAAATAAGATCAGGAAGTATGATTCTATCTTCCTTTTAGATGAAAACCTTTATTAACATGGAATTACAAAACATGTTCCCATTAAATTTCACATAAAAGTGTAATCTAGACTCCCATGTTAAGATGATCAGTTATGATCATGAATCCTCTCAATAACCTCTACCTTCTCAACCACCTCATGATATGTGAGTAACGGGAATGGGGTGAAAATATGATATATCAATTGAAATAAACCCTCCTCAAAATATCATTCTCTCGACTCAAAATATATTTCGATATAAATTACATAATATATGATATTCACGAAAAGAATACCAAACTATTGTATTCTATGACATAACATGAAGAATTGTAAGGATCTCATGTAGACATGAAACTGTTGCTGTCAATGAATGAAACTCATACTAAATCTAATCACACATGTTCCACCATAAAAATTATAAATCATCAAGATCACTAAGGTAAATAAATCACCAATTGAATTCACTTCAATATAACATTTTATAATAACCTGAATTTTGTTCTCCCTCTAAGCATAGAGTTGATGGAAATAAAGTTTACCTAATGGTAAACAAGTATTGGTCTCCTTATATGAAAAAATCCCAAATTATTTTCCATGAAGAACGGAACGATCATGTGATGTGGCTTCATACAAGTATAACATTCATATACTACATGTATATATTGATAATATAGGGAATATTGATGACCATCATAGGCATAGAACAAACATGGTCTTTGACTCGAATCTAGACAGATAATATAGCTATCATTACATACTCTCTACACCTAGGATATAGAATATTTTAGATTAATGTATTAAAATGGGATCATAGTTTTCCATTATCTACCCAATACAATCATAAACATAAATAATCATGATACATGATCCTTACATAGGTCATTACCCTCTGAGATGAAAAAAATCATATAGTATGGTTTTTATAATTTTGTTCTCTGTATCTAATCATGTGGTTCCCTAAAATCATTTATCCTATATTATCTTTTGAACATACATTACAAATTATGTTATAAAAATATTTTAAAACTATAAACACATTATATAATTACATTTTCCTATAGTTAATATCAATCATATCTATCATAAAATATCACTAATACTATTGTTTCATGACCTAGATCAATTTCTTTCCCTACCATGAAATATCATCTATAATTAGCTAGGATTTATAATCTATTGATGAGGGTATTGAACTTATACACGTGAGAGTATTTACCCCCCACAACTCCATGATAATGATAAATGATAAACCAATAAATATTGTAATTACTAAGAAATAATTCCCAATACATAAATTGAAAAATAATAAGAGGATAAAATAATAATATATCACCAAAATTGTTATGTAAAAAACCAAAAAAAACAACCAAATCATATATATTTTCATAGTCCTATAACACCAATCCTGATCACTGAAAAAATTAAATGGAGATGAGTTTAATATGTGTATATATGTGGGTAAGAATAAAAATTTACTATATACGGTACTCCTGAAAACAACACATGAAAATATTGAAGAAACATACTAATTACCTAGTGAAAAATCAGAGAAACCATGTTAATATAAAAATCCATTGACCTATTCTCCAAAGAATACAATCATTCACCCACTAACTAACATAAGAAATATGTATCATAGTAAGATTATCAGGTATAAAATAATGGTAAACTACTTAAACTTTCACACGATATCAATCACCTTAAACCCCAACATCATCTGTATTTTTGTTCCCATCATATCCATATGTCTTATAAAACATCCAGGTGATCATATTACAGCCACATGATCGTCATGAAAATACTTAAATTCCAAGAAATTATATTATATTAAAATCATAATCCCATTCCCATATTCATAATTTATAAAAAGGAAGCACTAGAGTCCTTGAAAACACTGACTAAACCATAATCAGTAATTTCCTGCTTGAATGTACAAAAATAAAAATTACAATAGATAAATGATTTTATAATGAATTGTTTATGAACAAAATAATAGAATATATATACATATATATAAATATATATTCCTATATAAATTTCTATTTTAACTTTTATGGGAACATATCCAATAAAGTATATATATAAACCGCCAATCAATTTGAAACTACCTTAACAAAGGCTTGAATCATGGTTAATTTATCAAATTTCGTCTCAACTTCCATTAATAGGAAACATGAAACATATAATTAACTATTCATACATGCAATGTTATTTAACAAAAATATGAAAATAATTTATAATAGCTTAATTAAAAATCATTTCAGAATAATCCCTCATCTATTCTATTTCAACATATTAACTATAAAATTCCATGGATGTTTGATTACCATAATTAATTTTTTATTTCATTTTTATGAACTATTAATGATTTTTTACTCCATGGATTACCATTTAATATTTTTTCAACACAATTAAAATACATTACTATTAATTCATTTATAATTCAATATAGTTAAATAATTTTATGTATTATATTATTAAACTAATCATATTATAAGGGAAATATGTACCCATAATGAATTAAGTTAATTTCATCAAGATATAAATATTAAGACAAAAAATCATTTAGGGAACCTTAGATGTGAAAAAATATAAAAATTATCATAAAAACCATTAATGAAAATAGATGATATCCCATATTCAAATTCCTCAAGTCACTTCAACTACTAAAGTAAAATATCCCAACACTCACCAAATAAACTAAACATTATGATATTCTGTTAAATTTATGTCGTGGGATCTGTTATTCAAAATATATTAATGACATTTCAATATATTCCAATCCACAGAAATAATTATTCAATCCAAAAGACAAGAACATGTCAAACATAGTCTAAGAATTTTTTATTATTTTTCATTATATTATGAAATAAATATATTTCATACCATATTGATAGATAATTTTACAATGATTTTGTCTTATAAATTATTAATGATAATTATAAATGGATAATAATAGATGTATTCAATAAAAAACATAAAGAATCAATTAATAATTTATTTAAATTCTAAAGAATAATGATACAATTCAATATATAACACATTTATTACTATTCTTCACATATCAATGTTGAATTACATTATATTATTTTATGTATTTATAATATAAATTTGAAATTTATTAATATTAAAAATAAAATTCCAAAACCCATAGTAAATAACATCATACACCAATCATGTATACAAAAACGATCTCCTACAAATCTTAATAGCCGTAAAATCCCATTAAATTCATATATTCTATAATACTATCTTCATTTGTTAAAATTCAACTATGAAAAAAATATTATTAAGATTTATATTCCCACATTTCCATATAATATGGAATGTAATACTCAAATACCAAACCTCAATATGTTTTCTTGATGAACACTACAAAAATATAAGAACTAATGATCACTGACCACAAAATTATGTGGAATTCACCTGGACACCATGTATATAGTGAAATATATTCTTCTAAAACAAGAGGTATAAGTAAATAATGATATTGATGTAAAACCATTTAATCAATGGAATATTTTATTTGTTAATGTAATGAAATAAAATTTGACCTAATGGATGTATTAATCCCCACTTTATATAAAAAAACAAAACCAACATCCTCACCATTATGATGATATCAAACATAGTCATGATGTCTCGAGTATATATATATATATGTGTGTGTGTGTGTGTGTGTGTGTGAAATCTCAAAAATTTAAAAAGGCTATCTCGCAATGTGTTTAGAGATGTTTATGACTATTTTAAATACATGTATTATTAACATCATGAGATATCGGTACCTAACACAATGGTAATTATCCACGACCATAACATCCTTTGAATATAATAAATGGAAATAAAGGATTTACCATAATATTTTGTTCATATCAATAGATATATTAACCACCTTCATTGTTTCCAAGACTCATATAGGTCATGGTTATTCTCACTAAAACACCATATGACCCTAAAAAAAGTGGTTCTTATATCATTATTTCCAAAAAGTAAATATTATAGATAAAACAATAAAAGATATCCATCAACACATTTTCCTGTCCAAAAAATTGATAATTTTAAATATCTCATAATTACATAATGGTTATTTTCCCACAATATGTATTTATAATAGTCACATTATAACCCTATATGACACCAATCCCTTCAACAAGTGCATCATGGTCCATCCCTTGTTATTTAAGGATATCACTAATTATCATTGATGACCACACACATAAAAATATGTGTTTTCTATCAACAATTTGAAAATTTATAAAAATGTGTTACCCCTAGGGAAAAATCTCCATAAAAGAATACCCCATGAATTTCCCTATAGGAATTTAAGACATCTAATAGACAAAACAGAAATCTCCACCTCTATAACACAACTCAAATCTATTTTATCCCCTAAAAAGAATGGAAAAACAATAATGAATTATTTTTAAAAACCATTAACATGTTTTTCTATATGATTTATAATATTAACATTAAAAGACATATATATGTTGGAAATAATAATATTGATATAGATTTAGTTAAAAATATCACAAATAGTGTTGTTGACATTTATCTATTTGATAATGTTGTTATATAAAAATATTTATCAATGAAGGTAGGTGATTATAAAGTGATCTCAACGAAAATTGCTCATCAATAAATCAATATATTGAATATGAGATTAATAATTTCCAAATAAAACATTTTTCATGAGTACAATATCTTGATGTTTTCTATAGGATAAATGTTATAAATGATAATCTTCTAGACTATATAACATATTAAATTTAAATTTTATCATTTTTTACGAAAAAATTTGTAATCAAAATTTTCAAAAATATATACCCAAAATGATCCATATTTTTTAGTATTTAAATAAATCAAAATTGAATAAGTTATTTGTTTTTTTGATTTATATATAGAGGATGCTGAAACATACTAATAAGATAAATACATAAACGGATCATATTTGATGAGCAATATGGTCATGTCTAATGCTATGATATATCATAGTTTAATGGATATACACATGATATGTAGTTATAAAATTTGATATTAAAGGAATTAAATATAGAATAACTTTTAAATTGAATTCAGAATATATGAAATCATGGAACCATATTCGAATTGGAAATCTCTAGAAATAATTATATCCCATTTAGATCATCCATCGGCCTATGTAAAATCAAGGCTCAGCATTTAAATTACCATGAAAATATATTTTATAAAACAATATAGAATGAAAATATTATTATTATATAAAAAATGTAAATAAAATTTATTTTGATCATAAATATATGAATAAGGACTCAAATACTTTTATAGAAAAAATAATGACTTTTTAAAAACATACTTCATTACATTGTTTTATTTTTGTTATTAATATAGTCGTATATCCAATGGTTAATGAAATAATGTTCAATACACTATTAACTTTTCTATAATAACTAATACATGTTATATAAAATATCCATTCAAATTTATATACTAATCCCAATTACTAGTTAGAGAAAATTCAATTTCTTGACATCAAAAAAACCTTCATCTCCTTGGAATTTTAAAATTAAAAGAATTATAGGAAAAGATTATGTAATTATTGAGTACAAAGGAATATAGTACAAATAACGTGTCAAATAAAACATGTGTTCTAATATCCATCAAGTCAAATACATTCCATTATGTAATCACATAAAGAAGAGAAAAATATTATCAAAACAATCAATGGGATGATGAAGATAATACCTGAAATATCACTCTAAAACATCAAGTAAAAAATAATTTATCAAAATGTATATCGTTGATCTCACAATGATCCTCATATACTGATTATATTTTTTTCTCAAGGAAAATTTAATATCATTTTCATTTTAATCAACGTCTTAAGAATATTTTTTATTGACAATTATAACAATGATGACTTCATTCAATGGTTGGAAGGTGTATTATATTCAATTTTATAATCCATAACATTATTTCACTATCATTTTTAAGATTCTATATTTTTACTCTATATAAATAAAATTTTCCTCATTAGAAAAATCATATATTTAGATATCTCATGTATATTTATATTTTATCCATATAAATCCTCTCTTATAAATATTAAATTAAAAAACTATTCAATTAAAAAATTAATCTTTTACCATTTAATTTTATAAATCCACATCCATTCTCATTAATCAATTCATAATATTCCTTCAGAATAATTATTAAATAGAAATTATAAATAATAGTTTTCCCTATATACAAATAATAAACATATCTTTCCCTTTCATTATCATATTTTGGTAATAATATAATTAATTAAGAAGATGGTTTCCCTATAAAAAATAGATTGTGTGCTCTATATGATCTACCAATGATCAAGGTCTATAAAATGATAGATGTATGAAAACATTTTCATTTAGTTAGAGATATGAAAAGATTGATTTCTTTGTAATAATTATTTTTTTAATTTAAATCATCTGCAAATAGTGCATATATATTATTTAATAATTTAATGTATTCTAAACATGATTTCTATAGGGATGTGATTTGTTGGTTTTATATATCAATTATCACCTTTTATCAAAATTGATCAATGATATTAGAGACTATTAAATTTCAATTTTATAAGAAAAATAAATTTACAAATAAATAAAAAATTATTAGTGGAATATATCTATTATTTTAATTCTTTATAGTCAAAAAAAATCAAAATAAATATGGACACATAAAATTCCTCAATGTTGTTTTATATCCCCTTAAAATGATATAAATTAGAAATTATACCAAAAACATATAATATTAATTGGATATATGTTCCCACGTTCAAATGACTACTATGATTAAAAACACTATTAATAAATTATTCTACATAATTTATTGTTTCCAGTTTCATTTTAAAGGGGTAGCATATTTCCAATGAAAAGTTAAAATTTCTTTATTATCTATTCATTTAATAACTGACATAATAAGATCTAAATATTTTACATTCTAGTTTGTTATTTGTTAAAGGGGGAGGATAATTTTTTTCAATTCTTCCACTATTTTAAAATGTATGTGAATTTTCATGTTTTAATTGTTGGATAAATTCTAAATGTTGATCAATAAGGGTAATTTTATTATTATTCCTTTTTATTCCATTTTTATTTAATTTATAACAACAATGGAATATAATTTGATTTGAATAACTATCCACCTAATAAAAATGTGGCTTAAATATATATTTTAAATATAGGTACATAACTCAAAATTCGTTATGTATTTCATTTAAACTAGAATATAAAATTAATAATTAATATGAATAAACCATATTTGTGTTTGATGTATGATATAGTGCACTATATGTTCTTATCATGAAAATAAAAATGTTATTTTTCAATCAATTATATATAAAAATTTAATAACTTCATAATATACAGTTTTAATGATAACATGACACTTATAATTCTCCCATATTTATCATCCTAATTATTTTGGTGAAAAATATATATTTTTTTGTAAATATAATAATATTAATAGAATAAAAAAATTAAAAAAACTAAATTATAAACATTAAGACAATAATGTTATTGAAAAATATTCAATTAAATCGATGAATAAAATAAATATGTAGAGATACAAAGACAAATATGATATCAACTTCACCATATATAATAAAATTTCCAAAAAATGTCTTTTCATGAGATATAGGTCTTTTAAATAAGATAATTCTTATAAAATATATCTACGGGGGAATGAAATTATTTTACATACCTCAACAGTACAAGTAATTGTAAAATTTAAACATGTTAATATGTTAGTTATAAATATCAATATTAATTAAAATCATCATAATGGTAAATGATTAGAAAATATTCGATATTCAAACCAACATTTATATTTCAAGTAGAAATATTATGGAAAATATATAAGGTCTCGGAGAGATTTTTTTATCCATAATATTTTTAATTTTTATAATCAAATTAGTGATATATGAGAATCACTAAAAAAATAGAGGTCATCCATGTTGACAAAATGACTTTTTATACTGTTGATATTTTGTAAAAGGAGAACAAAATATTCATATTTCATATCATTATCACTGTATCATTTAATATATTTCTCCTTCTTTCCTCAATCATTGTATGGTTTTTATTTCATATATTATAATATTTTAGTGATTTTATCATAAATATTATTAATTTATACCTAACAATATTTTCATCAATGAATTCCTAAGGATAAATGATTTTATTTAATTATTTAAATATTGGAATTTTTTCCAATCTATGGTGGTTATTATTTTTACAAGATCCTCATTTATAATGGGATTAAAATAAATGAATTGTTTGGCATCATGACCCACCTTCACCAAGATGAGAGAAGGGACAACAGGTTTCCAAACCCTTCCTTCATCAAGTTAAAGGAGATACAATGACTTCCCGAGACCCACCATCAATTGGTCCCGGAGTGGCGACTAGCAACAAGGGTATAGAATGAGACACATGATTGAAGGAATTACCCTTTTTATTTAATGGGATAGAGATAAAAGATAGTCAATCCCAACAACACCAAAAGTGGAAGTATAGGTAAATCCAAAACAAACTGTTCCTATATGCATGTTCCAAAAGTAAATGATAAAAAAGTAAAAGAAAAACCAAAAATAAAGTACCAAAAGAAAGGAAAATATCAACATCAGCTATCCCAACGTCTGAACTATTACAACCCTTGATGATCCCTGAAGTCCTCCTCGAAACCTGAAAAGAGTTTTATATATATAGTGTGAGCATAAATGTATACACGATACGGAAAACAAAAAGATCTTGTACACAAGTGGGGAGGAATTTTAATGACCAGTGGGAAAATAGATAACTGAAACACCTGGCAAGGAAAACTGCTCACCCAAGGCTCACCAAGGTACGCTCTGCAAATAACACAAGTCAATAAATATAACAGTAAAAACAAATCGATGTTTGGGTACCCCACGCCACTTCCCCACTAGTTATTGAAGACATCATACGCATCGAACCTCTCCCCACATTCTCACCACAGTCTCTCTACCACACCCCACCCGCAAACACCTTTGCCACAACCACACATCCCACCCGTAAACACCTAGTCCACAACAACCACGTGTAAACATGCCCAAAAACACCTGGTCCAGAACAACTACTGTCACATCCAAAGAAACCTGGGCCTCATCCTGAAGACACATGGAAAACAACATTCCCGAACACACCTGGGAAACTACCCCAACTACCTTGACTGAAGAATATTGGGCTGAAATGGAACTCAGGACATCACAGCCTGCCTGATGAGCCTTGGGATATTTGTTAAAGGGGGTAGAAAATGAGCTAAATACCAGCCACTCGTAGGAGTGTTTCGATAAACACCCTCAACTATGAAATGGGGGTGTTCGACACTAGGTTCTCAACTTGGGTTGGGTGTGAATAAGATTCATAAGAACAAAAATTATATAATATATATATATATAGAACTGATCCCAGCCAAGGAGTTCAAAAACCAACTTATGAACAAACACCCTTGTTGATATTCATTCAAAAGAAGCATTGAACCCACGACCATGTCACCACTCATCCCATAAATCAATTCCCCATTGAGAAAATTCTTGATTTCATGTTCAAGTGATCCCATTTAAGTAAATTCTGCCCTACTGAGCAACTAACATGCATAACCAAAATCCAGAGAAGAGAAACAGCCAAAAAATTATTTAAGAATTCACATCTGGTTCTCTTGTAAATTCACAATAAAAAAAAGGTATATGTGAGATCCCACAAAGTACTGGAACTAAACCAAGCTTCGAGGTACATCCCCACATGACTTCAGATTCACAACCAACAACCATGACACAACAGAGTATCCTATCCCCATCCACATCACCCCATAAGCATCAATCGGAACAACACATCTACTACCAAAACAGAGTAGGGAAACTTCCAAGCTCAATCACATCATTCTTTAGGTTCTACTTTTTATTGGTTTACTAGGGTGACCTCACAAGGATTGATGTTCGCTGGGTATCCATTTAACCCTCTGTGTATAGGTTATTTAACCAATTTCCATGTTACAGTTATATAATTATATAAATATCTAGAAGCATATAGGTTCATTAGTTCAGAAGGAAAAACCACCAATGGCCATGATTTTCAGTGGGCATGAGTCCGTACAATTCACAACACATAATCAAGAATAAGAAAGTACAACAAAACATCAACCCCCCTTCCTTCATTCCATAAAATCCATTTATTATCTTTATTTAAGTTTGGTTTCATCCATCTGCATAGAAACAAATACCATACCCACCCGGCATGATACACAGTAAGAGAGACGATGGAAAAACCCTACATGGATGATCAAAGATCGATGTTCCTCTCAATTCATAAAGAACTGGGGATGCACAACTTGTAGGGTAAGAGCATCTGGGACTCCAAGGATGGGCAGTAAGTGCTCCATCACACATGCACCACATTCCTCATGAGGGGAACTCCAAACGCACCATGGGAAGAGCGAACACGGCCAAGAAAAAGAAAAGGAGGAAAGCTCGTGCGATAAAAAGATGAGCCTGGGCTTTACTGGATATCAAGATCTTCGGCAGATTTAACGGCAGATCATGGTTCCACCATGTGGTTGGGTGGTTACACACAAAGGGAATAATTTTTATTTAATCACTCTCCTTGGTATAAAAAGGTAACAGCTATGACTATATAAGGATTTTAAATAAATATAGGGGAACGTTACATGGACACACAGCTGGTCTCTTGAGGGTTGCCCAACTCTTAGGAATTTTAACATTGATTGTGGGTCTAAAAATGGTCTTGAACCATTTCACAAAGGTTAAAAGGATTTAGAAGTAGCGTTACAGGAAAAACAATAGAAAAAAAACTTGACAAAACTGCATGACACTGATCATGTCACACCGATCGATGAAACACCGAATGTGTCGCACCGATCGGTGACACACTGATCGTGTCGCACCGATCATGTCATACTGATCTGTCACACAATATTCGGTCACACCGATCAGTGTCACACTAATCATGTCACACAGAAATGATGTCTTACCATCTAGATGCCACCCTTAGGATCTGGAGTTTGGTAAATTGATGGACCATGAGGGTCTGGTCCATTACATCATATACCCATCGAACTGTTCTCATCCTTGATAATCAAAGCTAGACCATAAGATAAGAGAGGGGTCCAAACTCCCCACCCCCCCCCCCATCGAAAGATACCTCTCGAGAAAAAACCACCCCAAATAGCCACGCCTAACACAAGATCCATATTTCCCTAAAACACGATTCTGGGAGTTCCTTCTTCCATGTCAAGATACTATCTGCTTTGGGTGGCACTGACTCTCCCGCATGGGTTTAATCGCATCCACCGTAATTCATCTTGATTAGGGATCAAGTCTTCATTTACCCACCTATCAAGACTTTTCATAAAATTTGTATGGTAGGGAAACAAAACATCTAATAAACCAATAAGGTCATCATTACATCAAAAACAAGTACAAAACGATATAGAAAAAAACTCAAAACAGAACAGGATATTGTGGGCGTATCTATGCCTCCCATTCCTAGGTACTCTCCTCAAGCCCACCTTGCCTCCATAAAACACGAACCAAACTGATGGTTCATCTACATAGCATCTTCTCCTTGTGATCCTCGATCCTCACTGGTCTTTTTACAAATATTGCATCTACCTCGATATCTAGCATTCCCCAGTTGAGGATGTGTGAGTCACTGTGTAGATACCGTCGGATTTGAGACACATGGAAGACATAGTGCATTCTCAGTAGCCGTGGTGGTAGCAATAGCTGATAAGCCTTCTCCAACCCTTAGCAGCACTTCGAATGGTCTGATGTACCTTGGAGAAAGCTTACTCCCACTGTCGAACCTTCATTGCCCACACTGTGAGGAGACCATCATGAATACGTGGTCCCCGAACTCGAACTCCAAGGGTATCCTCTTATTATAGTCATATGAATTCTATCAGTACTGATCTACCTTCATCCTCTCCCGTATAAGACGAACCTTCTCTGTCATGCTCTACACCTCCTTCGGGCCAAGGACACCTACTTTCCCAACCTCGGTCCAGCTCACGGGTGAGCAACATGGCCTCCCCATACAAAGCTTTAAATGGTGCCATGCCAATGGTAGAGTGATAACTATTATTGTAGGAAAACTCTACCAGAGGAAAGTGTCACACCCACAAACCCCTAGAGTCTAGAATACAAGGTTGTATCATATCCTCCATTGTCTGGATGGTGTGCTTTGTCTGTCCATCTGTCTGGGGGTGGAAAGCAGTGCGAAGACACTTCTGGGTTCCAAAATCATGTTGGAATCCCCTCCAGACTTGTGAGGTAAACCATGCATCCCTATATGAGACTATGGACCTTGTAACTCCAATAAATTGCACCACCTCATCCATATACCTCTGCGCTAAGGCATCAACTGCACCCAACTCATTGATTGCCAGAAAGTGAGCTGATTTCATCAATCGGTCCACCACTACCTAGATAACATCAGATCCTCCTTGAACCATGGGTACTCTTGTGATAAAATCCATTGAGATATCAACCCACTTCCACTCAGGGACATATAATGGATGCAACAAACTACCTGGAACATGGGGATTATCCTTCAACTGCTGACACACTAGGAACCTTTCCACAAACTCTGTCGCCGCCTGCTTTATCACAGGCCACCAATACTGATCCCTCAGACCCTAGTAAATCCTGGAAATTCCTGGTTGCACCATTAGGGGTGAGTTTTGGGACTCACCAGGAAATCTCTCACACATCATCTCTGGAAAAAACAACTTCCCTGGGAAAAGAATCTGATTCTGACCATCTTTCGTCCACCCTTCTGGAGCATCACCTTGGTTAACCCTATCACGCATCACTTCACACTCTATGTATACCCATTGAGATTCCTCCACCTTCTGTAGTAGAAAGGAATTAACTGTAATATGAAACAGACAACCTATACCACAATCCTCCCTTACATCCAGGTGTAGGGATGCCAACTTTTCCATTGCCTTCCAAGAATCAACAGATTCTTGAACGTCTTCCCTCCATGACTTCCTGCTCAAGGAATCAGCCACAATGTTTCCCTTACCTTTAGTGTAAGAGATCTCGAAGTTTTAGTCCTAGATAAATTCCACCCACATTCATTGTCACATGTTCAGGTCGCATTGGGTAAAGATATACTTCAGGCTCTTTTGATCCGTGAAAACCACAAAGCGCTCCCTGACGAGGTAGGTCAGCCACAATTTCAATGAAAAATCAACCACCATAAGCTCTAGATATTGGGCGGCATAGTTACGCTCATGGGGATGTAACTGACTAGACCCATAAGATATCACCCCTTGTTGTTTCATCAGCACACACCTGAGGCCTTATCCTGAAGCATCACATAACACCTCATATGCCACCCCTTCATCTAGAAACCTTAACACTTGGGCACTATCCAACTTCCCTTCAAATAGTTGAAGGTTGCCTCACACTACCCATCCCACACAAAATCATATCCCTTCTTGGTCAAGGATATCAATGGTGCTGCAACTCGGGATAAGTTGGGCACAAACCTCTGGTAGTAACCTGCCACACCTTGGAAACTACGAACTTCTGCCATGTTCTTGGGTGTTTCCCAAGAATCAAGCTCCCAAAACTTTAATGAGTCCACCTCTATTCTCTCCACATACTCCATGTGTCCATGTAAGTGAACTTCTATAGTCCAGAACCCGCACTTGGATAATTTCCCATAAAGTTGGTGTTGTCGGAGGACCACTAAAATCGTTTTTAGGTGATCAACATGATCTTCCTATGACCTTGGGGAGATCTGTATTTTGAAAATAGATACAAACTACAAACTGGTCTAGATATTCCTTGAAAACAGAGATCATGAGTCCCATGAGCACAACTGAAGCATTTGTAACGCCAAACGACATGACCACAAACATAATGTTCCCATATATTCACGTGAAGGCAGTCTTCGATATGTCACCCTCCTTCACCCACAACTGGTGATATCCCAACCACAGTTCAATCATAGAGAACCACCCTACCCATTTTAACAGGTCAAAATGGTCGTATATTCTCGGGGAGGGTAACAGTTTTTGTCCGTTACTTGATTCAGTCTCCGGTAGTCTATGCACAGCCTGAGACCACAATCTGCCTTTTTTGCGAACAAGACTAGATCTCCCCATGGTGGCGCACTTGGTTGGAAAAAACCATTCCTCATCAGATTGTAAATATGAATATGCAAGTCCCATAACTCAGAGGGTGTCATCTGGTAGGGAGCCATTTAAATCGGACGGGCACCAGGATGAAAGTCTATCCCGAACTCAACATCACGTCATCGGGGTAGAGTCACCACTTCTTTAGGGAAGACGTCCATAAACTCACTGACTATCTCTGGGATTTCTACAATTTCTTCATCCTCTAACTCCACTGATAGTTCATCTAATAAGGAAAGGAGGGGCTCCACTCACCGGTTACCTTCTTGGTAAACCCGCTCACCGATGAAAGTCACACGTCGTCCGCCCATGTCTGAAAACACGATCCATCCTCAGAAGCATTCAATAGTGGAACATATAGAGAACAACTAGTCAATTCCTAGGATGACATCATATGGATGTATCTGCGATAGTAGAAGATCCCTGATTGACTGATGTGGCCCTATCATCACTCTACACCATTGACAAACATAAAACAAGTCACCCTGACCTCTGACTGGTGTACTCAAAACCAGGGGCACTGGAAGTCTCTTTGCATCTAGACCCAGAGCACGGGCCAGACTGGGAGTAACAAATCAGTGTGAAGTTCCTGTATCAAACAAGGAATAGGAAAGAGTAATAAACAAGATGATCATACCTCGAACAACTTCTGACCCTGCTGGAGCTGCTGCCTTTGGGACTTGTAACTGCCCACACCCTGCTCCCCTTCCCCTCAGCTATTGGACACCTCCCCGACAACGCCCTGGTCAAGGTCCCTGAGGAGAACCCTAGGATCAGCCTCCTCCTTCGACGTCTGCCCTTGGAGGAGTGGGAGCTCGCTTTCCCGACTGCTGCTATTGAAAGGGCCTAATTGGAAACTATTACGGTTGTGGTGGGTGCTGCACCGTCCCACCCCCATTGTACTTTACTTGGTCCGGGCACTAATTATGAAGGTTCCTATGGCTGCCACAGATTAAACATCTCGTTCCTGGTCTTGAAAGAAAATGGTGAGGACAAAAATATCGAAACTAGAACTGCTGGATCCTGCTCACTACTGATCAAAACCTAAAGGTCACTGATGCTGGAGGCTAGCTGCTGATGACCTTCCCCTTTGACGAGCCTAACTAGATTCCCTCTTGTGATAAACCTTCCATCATGTGCATCCTATCCACAACTTCATCCTACATTTGGACCTCCAAGTATGTTGGTGAGTTCAAAGGAGTAACAGCATAATGAAGAGAAGGTATGAGTGCCTCCTCTAAACATCTCACCCAAGACTCCACATATGGAAAGTGGTCCGGAGAAAAGTAGAGGAGATCCTTGAACTAGATCCCAAACTCTCACAATGAAATACCCCCTGCTGGAGGGAGATAAGTTCCTGCCTCTTCTCATCATTTATTGTGGAAGAGAGGAATTCCTCATGAAACTCCCTCTCGAAGTCAGCACATGTAACCTCAGCCTCCCTCTTCTCCCTAAGATAAGACGTTCACCAATGACACGCTGCTCCCCACATGTGGATTACAGCCAGAGGAACCTATCATTACATCAGATCCCAAATTAAGCAGAAAGATATCACCATCTCCTCTAGCCAACACTCTGTCTCCATGTTTGAGATGCTACCCTCTAACTTCCAAAGGTTTTTCCATTGAAATGCACGAAGCGTCCTCTTCCACTGATCATCCTCCTCCTCTCGGTGAGACCTCTGTCGATCATCCGAATGAACATATGGGGCCTCGATCTCCCGTACTACACCTGGTCACCATCTGGGTGCCATAGTTTCAAGGTAAATAGGGAATTCCTAAGCCCAAGTAGTGCAGAAGATTCCTTTTAAATTTTCATATAATTATTATTCATTCTAAATCCACAAAATACCCTTGAAACACTAGAACACAAGTCATTATAATGCATGTACCTTTCCTAAGGTCTCTACCATACAATCAGTGTAGCATCACTTGTTCATTTCATAGGCCCAGATTCCTTGCATCAGAGCATGGGTTCCCTAAAATCCCAAGTCCTAGATGGTCTTTCCTTGCCTATTTCACACACCAAGATCACCCAACACCATTGCCCTACCATCCCATGAAATTCCTCACTATGTCTAATCCCAGACTCCATCCTATCTCTCAACCTGCCTCTGATATCATTCTGTCATGACCTGCCTTCACCAAGATGAGAGAAGGGGTAGTAGGTTTCCAAACCCTTCCTTCTTCATGTTGAAGGATAGATAATGAACCCCCGAGACCCACCTTCAATAGGTCCAGGAGTGGTTACTAGCACCAAGGCTATAGAATCACACACAATATGGAAGGCATTACCCTTTTTATTTAATGGGATCTAGAGATCAGATAGTTATTACAAACTACACCAAAAGTGGATGTACTGGTAAATCCAAAACAAACTATTCCCATATGAAATTTACAAAAGTAAATGATACAAAAGTAAAAGAAAACCCCAAAAATTAAGTTCCAAAATAATGAAAAGCAACAACAACAACTATCCCAACATATGTATAGTATGACCCTATATGATCCCTTATATCCTCCTGGAAACCTGAAAACAGTTTTATATACATAGGGTGAGCATACAAGTATACTCAGTAGGGAAAACCAAAAGATCTCGTGCAAAAGTGGGGAGGCATTCTAATGCCCTGTGAGAAAAGAGATAACTAAAACACCTAGCAATGAAAACTGCCCACCCAATCCTCACAAAGGTATGCTCCCCAAATAGAGCAAGTCAAGAAACATAATAGTAAAAACACATCGATGTTTGGGTACCCTACGCCACTTCCCCACTTGTTATTGAATACATCCTATTCATCGAACCTCTCCCGCCATTCTCACCGCAGTCCCACTTCATCACCCCACCCGCACACACCTAGGCCACAACCACATATACCGCCCACAAACACATGGGCCACAACAACCACGTGTAACCATGCCCACAGATAAATGTGGCAGAAAAACTGCTTCCATGCCTGATGACACATGAGCCTCATCTCGAATTCACATGAGCCTCATCCCGAAGACACTTGGGAAACAACCTGCCCACACACACCTCGGCAACCTCCTCAACTATCATGCCTGAAGAATATTGGGCTAAAATGGACCTCAATCCATCATATCCATCCTGATGAGTCTTGGGATATTCAGGAAAGGGAGAAAAAAGGAGATAATAACCATCCACTCATAGAAGTTTTTGGAGAAACACCCTCCCCCATGAAATGTGGGTGTTCGGCACTAGGTGCTCAACATGGGTGGGGTGTGAATAAGAAAAATAAGAACTAAAATTATATAATTTATATAGAAAGCACTCATCCCAACCTAGGAGTTACAAAACCAACATAATCACAAACACCCTTGTTATTATTCATTCACAAGAAGTGCCAAGCCCATGACCATGTCACCGCTCATCCCGGGAAACATCTCCCCATTGATCCCATTCTTGAGTTCATGTTCATGTGATCCCATTTAAATAAATTCTACACTACTGGGTAACTAACAGGCATAACCACAGGCTAGAGAAAGAGAAACAACTAAACAAAAATTTAAGCATTCACATCCGGTTCTCTTATAAAGTCACAATAACAACAAAGGGATGTGTGAGATCCCTCAAAGTGCTGAGAACAAACCAAGCCTTGAAGTACAACCTCTCATGGCTTTATATTCACAACCAAGAACCATGCCATAATAGAGGATCCCATCCCCATCCACATCACCCCATAAGCATCAAGCAGAACAATAAACTTACTACCATAATAGAGTAGGGAAACATCCAGGTTCAAGAACATCATCCATTAGGTTCTTCATTCTATTGGTTATCCTGGGTGACCACACAAGGATTGAAGTTCACTAGGCATCCATTTAACCAACCGAGTTGAGGTGATTTAACCAATTTCCATGTTACATTTATTTAATCATTTAAATATCCAGAAGCACGGAGGTTCATTAGTGCACAAGGAAAAACCACTAACGACCATGATTTTCAATGGGCATTAGCATGTACAATTCATAACACATAATGAAGAAAAAGAAAGTACAACAGAATATCGACCACACCTCCCCTTAATTATTTAATATCCATTTATTATCTTTATTTATGTTTTATTTCATGCATCCCCATAGAAAAAAATAGCATAGCCACCCCACATGATACATAGTAAGAGAGGCGAAGGAAAAAACCCTACTTGGATGATCAAAGATCAATGTTACTCTCGATGCGCCAAGAACAGGGGATGGAAAACATGTAGGGGAAGAGCGTCCGGGACTCCAAGGATGAGCACTATGGGCTCCAACATACAAGAACCTCTTTCCTCAGGATGGGAACTCCAAATGCTCCAAGGGAAGAGGAAACCCGACCAAGAAGAAGGAAAGTAGTAAATCTTGTGTGATAAAAAGATGAGCTCGAGCGTTACTAGATATTATGATCTTCAACGGCTTTAAAGGAGGATTGTGGTTTCACCACGTGGTTGGGTGGTTACACACGATGGGATTAATTGTTATTTAATAACTCTCATTAGGAAAAAGAGGAAACACCTGTGACTTTAAAGGATTTTATATAAACAGAGGGGAACGTTACACGGACACACATCTGGTTCGTTGAGTGTCGCCCCACTCTTAGTAATTTAAACATTAATTATGGGGCTAAAAAAGACCTCAAACCATTTCAAAAAGGTTAAAAAGGGGTTAAAAGTAGCATTATGGGAAAAATGTAGATGAAAAACTCGACAAGGCTGCGTGACACTATTCGTGTCGCACCAATTGGTGACACACTGATCATGTCACACCGATCGGTCGCACCGATCATATCATATAGATCAGCTGCACACCAATCGGTCGCACCAATCGTGTCACACCAAGATGACGTCCTACCACCGGGACGCCACCATTAGGATCTAGAATTTTTCAATGGGATGGACCATGAGGGTATGGGCCATTACATCTAGGATGGGTAATTGTTTTATATTTACAATATATAGATTTGAAATTTATTTATAATATGGTAGACTGATGATCTCATTTCCTAAATTTACTTAAAAATTTATTCATCCTATACACTAGGATGCTATTTTAACAAAATTATAAATTTCCCATTGGTTTATCTCATTTATTACATAATTTTATTACCATATTTAGAGAGTGGTCATGAATTATTTACTCTACACACATAGAATATAAATTCCTTAAATATTTGTATTAATCTATAATTTATATTATTTTAATTTATTATCTAAAAAATTATACCCTAAATTAGATTGAATATTTATATACATATCTAAAATTTCACCCAAAGGAAACATAATGTCCAACAGATATCTTATCTTTATTTAATCGATCTACGTAACTTTTTTCACGAATTAATATTTATTCCACATGTTTTTTCAAATGTTGGTTTATTGTTTTGAGAGCTATATTTTTAACATTATTTTATTCTAATTATATATTATTCTTTATTCAACATAGTATTAAGGATTGTCATTAATGTTTTGATCTCCATTAAATTATCAAAACGCATTTATTTAAAATTACACTACATTGAACTATATTAAGTAATTGTAGTTCCCATTAATACAATATTATATATTTTATTAATATTTCATGGTAAAATTACATGGTATGGGTTATTTTTGAAATTCATAAGGAAGTAATTTTTTCAAATGTACCACAAATATACAAATGAAATTTTTTATTTTTTACATAATTTGGTATTTTTCAAATTTTCACCTTTAAAATATATATTTAATCTATGTAAGGAAAAAATAAAATTTTTTATTCAGTTATTATATAAAATATATATATGAAAAAATATTGAAAAATTATATTCAATATAAATAAAATAATTTTACTTGGTTCACAAAAGAATGGCCTTATCAAAAAAGTATACACAAAATAAAGTTGTATGGTACCAATTATCACTATCTAATTTCAGTATTTAATTTTCACTTTATGAAAATTCCATCAATGAAAATGGTCATTTACATTATAAATCTATTATTATACACTACTTCCCAAAATTATCAAACTTTCTTATAAAATCATCAAACTATGTTTGTTGGCGCCAAAAATGTGGCCCGAAAGAAAGGAACGAAAAAGAAGGCCGGCGCGCTGCCTCGCAAAGCTCCGTCGTGAAGCCCCGCCGCAAAGCGCCCCGACCATGGCGGCGCCGCGAAGCTCCAGAGGCGGTAATCCTCCGCGAACCCATTTGACGTTCGCGAGCCGCCGCGAAGCTCCAGAGGCCGTCATCCTCCGTGAACCCATTTGACGTTCGCGAGCCGCCGCGAAGCTCCAGAGGCGGTAATGCTCCGCGAACCCATTTGACGTTCGCGAGCCGCCGCGAAGCTCCAGAGGCGGTAATGCTCTGCGAACCCATTTGACGTTCGCGAGCCGCCGCGAAGCTCCAGAGGCGGTAATGCTCCGCGAACCCATTTGACGTTCGCGAGCTGCCACGAAGCTCCAGAGGCGGTAATGCTTTGCGAACCCATTTGACGTTCGCGAGCCGCCGCGAAGCCCTTGAGGCGGCGCGCAGGTGCTGCTTCGCGGCGCCCCTTCCCTATAAATACTGGACTCCCCCTGAGTCCCGAGGACGGACAACCCGACCTTTCATCTTCTCCTCTCCTGAATCGCGAAGCACGCTTTTCCCCTGGAATCATGAGCTCCGAGAGGTACTTCTACTTCGCGAGATGACTCTGCTTTGTCTCGTTTTGAGCCCCTCTTCCGAGAGGGATGCCCTTCGCGAAGCTCAAGGGAATTCGCGAAGGAAGGGGATTCCCAAGCGAACCCGGGTAGCTGCGGAGCACTTGTGCTTCGCGAAACACCCAACCCATACGAGTGATCCCTATGCTAAGGCAGGATCGTTCCACATCGTGAAGCACACTGCTTTGCAGGACCCTCTTTCACGAGGCACCCCTCCTTCGTGAGGCAGTGCTCTGTTCCACTTCACGAAGCACCTCCCATTCACACCTGTGGCCCATGCTAAGGCAGGATCGCTCCACTTCGCGAAGCACATTGCTTTGCAGGACCCTGCTTCGCGAGGCACCCCTTCTTCGCGAGGCAGTGCTCCGCGAACACTGTTCCACTTCGCGAAGCACCTTCCACTCATGGGCCTCCATCCCGGAGTAAGTCCCAACACCATGGGCCGCCTAACGCGTAAGCCCCTCTTCGCTTCTCACGGACGCATCCTTCGCGACATGATCGTCGGGTCCTTGCAACCTCTTGTTTCTCACACCGAGCATGACTCACGTGGGCTTAGAGTGAGCACCGACCCTGACACCCATCCCATGTGAACTACGAGGTCTTTGATCCATGTCAAGGTATGGTACGTAGGAAGCCTTCACGAGGTTCAAGCCCACCAATAGTTGACCCCCGGGTCTACTTTCACGTCGGTTCACCGACACATTCATTCCATTATGAACTACGAGGACTTTGATCCATGCCAAGGCATGGTACGTAGGAAGCCTTCCAAGAGGTTCAAGCCCACCACTCATTGGACCAAGTTCCGCATCCACGTCGGTTCACCGACAAAACCCCATGTGAACTACGAGTTCTTTGATCCATGTCAAGGCATGGTATGTAGGAAGCCTTCACGAGGTTCAAGCCCACCAATAGTGGACCCCCGGGTCTACTTTCACGTCGGTTCACCGACACACCCATTCCATTGCGAACTACGGGGACTTTGATCCATGCCAAGGCATGGTACGTAGGAAGCCTCCATGAGGTTCAAGCCACATTTCTCCGTCATTCATTCACGTCGAGTTTCACCCTTGTCCAGCATAACGTTAAACTGCACGCTCCCGTCCAGCACGACATTAAACTGCATTCCGGTCCAATGGTAAGCCATTGTGACCCACCCCTTTGAACTACGAAGACTTTGATCCATGTCAAGGCATGGTACGTAGGAAGCCTCTACGAGGTTCAAGCCCATCCATCATCCAATTCACGTCAAGTTCTATCTACGTCCAGCACGACGTTAAACTGCCATTCCAGATCTGAACTACGAGGACTTTGATTCCCTGCCACGGGGATACGTAAGAAACCTTCCCATGTTTCAAGCCTGCCATTAGCAGATCCACGGGTCTGCTTTCACGTCTGTACACTGACAATGTCCTGCCGGACTAAGGTCCACCCTCATGATGGTTCGCTGCTGGCATTCATCGGACCAAGGTCTACCTCCGCCGTCGTCCTTGCGATGGTCCCATTTCATTCCCCTCCACTACATTTATACACCTAGAACCCATCCCGACTCTCTCTCAGACCGTAGTATCTCGGTGAGACTGTGTCGGTATGACCCTCTTCACAGCCACCCATGGGCTGACCCGTCTCCGCTGGACGTTAAACTCGCGGCGTGCCCTGTGTTAAACGCGGGAAGCTGAGGAAAACCTCAGATATGTGTCTATGACATAATTCCCCGCACTCGATGTGGAACGCCTCGGGCTTCCACGCCCTCGAGAAGCCCTGCAATCAGGGATAATAGACAGACACGACAGATTCCCCAGCATCCAGACACGCTACTGGTGCCTCAACGTGACTACTCCCCCGACCGAAGGTTGCTGCCATGACTGGACCCTTTGGAATGTCCCGACAGAAGCAGTGTAATTAACCGGCGTCCATGGAAACATGGTACTGGGAAGAGTTTCACGAACTACGTATTAAATCTATGAGGGAGACCCAGACTAGGTGACAAGTTCCAAGGAGGAATCCACGGAAGGAAGAACCGACATCCCATCATCCCGTTTCGATCAAGGAGCAGACGTCCATGAATAAGGAGAAAATGCCGCCCGCCTTTGGAAAGCGGTAATGCGGGGCCACAGCTGCGCGTCCTCCACAGACGGATGCGCGCGTCCCGGCGAAAGCGTCGGAAACAGAAATGGTGAACCCGACGTGAAATTCTTCTCCTCAGCATGGAGATTAGTAGCGTTTGAGTCACCAGTGGATTGACGTGTCACCGGATCCAGATATCTGGTGCCTGGTCCCGCCAAGCAAATAGCGGGCCTGTCGTGAAACTCACCAGAAATCAGGGCAGTAGAACGTGGGGAATTCCGCCCTGCAGCGTGTTGGCGTGGATCCTTCTTACAAATGTGTATAATGGAAGGATGTTGGGGAACTGGTTTTCAATCCTCTTCCCTCTCGGTGTTGATGAGTTGATCTCTTTGTTTCTCAGGAACCAAGTTTCAGTTACAGAGGTGCGATCACCACCCGCGATCCTACGCAGGGGCAGGGGCAACATTGCCATAGCCACTCCACATGGCGCCACTACCGCCACGACAGCTGCCACGTCACGGAATACGGGACGCCCACGTCCCCTTTCCCCATCAGAGGTCATCCAACGAAGGGTGATCAATAGCCTCGTGCATAGGTACGAGGAGGAAGGGGTCATCCCGACCAGGGATATGGCCTGCTTGGACTTGGAGTCCTCCAGGCCCCGCCGTCAATGCCGCCCTAACAGGCCGCGCAGGGAGCCCCTGCTCCCCACCCCGACATTCAACTGTTTCGGGAGCCTTTCCCCGGAACGCCTTGACGACTCCTCACCTTATGCTGATGAGGTGGGTGCCGTTCGGCTTAGCCCGCTCAGGGTCCCGACCCAGGGGCCCCAGGAGAGAGCCCCCGCCCGGCCGCGCCAGCGCCGCCGTCCGACTCCACAGGGAGAGCAGGCAGCCCATGCCCCTGCGCCACCTGCACCGGCCCGCCTGACCCGACATCAGCGACGGGCCCAGGCTGAGGACGCTCGCTCAGGCGCGTCCACGTCGACAGCTACAGTGGCTCGAGCCACCACCGACGTGCATCATGAAGCCCCCGCATACATTGAGCAGGGGCACCCCTTCGCCCAACCATGATTGAGACCCCAACTGCCCCATGGGCAGGCTAGGTTGACTCTCCAGGTTGCAGGCCCAAGTGGTGATCGCCGCGAGCCAACCCGCGGCGGCATCACCCCATACGGAGGTCCTCCCCGTACTGTTGCTCCACCGAGCGTGGGACTTCCCCGCTCCAAAGTTCATCATGGAGGTACGCCTCGTGCTACCCCCATCCCGATGGAAGACTTGCCCCGCGGCAGCGACGTTCGGCGCGGAAACCTTTCTCGCGCCCACTACACAGGGTACGGAGCCCATTCTCCTGCCCCCGACTGCCAATCGGAAGGCACCATGTGTCCGGCCCTTCTTCAACATGGGGGTCCCCCCTATGTCCTCTCTGCGACTGGCGAAGGTCCTCCTCGCCCCAGCAACTCAAGGAGTGAAGGTCAGCCTCGCTCCGCCCGCATAGACCATGGAGGTCCTCCCCATGCTCCTGCCGATCCCAACAGAGGCTCTGCCTACATGGGTGTTCGTGGAGGCCCTCCCCACGTACCCTTCGATATTTGCCCTGGTGCCCCTCGCACCTCGAGCATCTCGAGCGGGGGCCCTCTCCGCCACGGCGCCAGTGCCGCCCCGCGACTCCATGATAGGGATCAACCCTGTCCCGAAGAGCCACCCCGGGGCAGGATAGCGGGTCGCCGCCGCCACAAGAAGAATCCTGGGAAATCCATGGTGGAGATCAAACCTGCTCGTTTCTCCGACTCTGAAGTGGAGTACGACTCAGCCTTGGAACCTTCTCCCAGCTCCTCCACATCAAGGACCGGGGCAGGAACCAGACGCGTTAGCCTCGTTCTCCCAGAACATGAGGTCCACCGGATCCCCATCTCCCTCCGCAGATACATCCAGGAGGAAGAGATTCTGGGAACTTCGCAGGTCTCGACCCCGCAGTCACCGCCATCGTCACCCGAAGCGCCCTCTACCTCTACTCGAGATCACGGGGAGCTATTTTGGGGGTCAACGGTGGTAGAGCAACGACATGACCAGGCACCAGTAACGGCGATTCATGTGCCTGAAGCAGTGGCTGTTAGCCCACCCTATTGTGACATTGTGGTCAGGTCACCTCTCTCTTCAGAGGAAGGCCCAGAATTCGGTGGCCAGTCCGCTCGCTCGTCGTATTCTCCACCGCCGAGTTTGCTATCCCAGAGGTCCGTCTCGGTACTGCTACCAGTCCCTCAGCCGCCCCCGGTTGATGAGTGGGGTAATGCAGGGCCAGACCCCGAGGCCGAACCCAGGAGCTTCTGGAGTATTCTTGCAGCGGACTACTTCCCAGAGAAGTTATGGCCCACGGCGGCGCTGAATTTCCGCGTACCCGAGTCTCTTACCCCTGAAGAAGTGGGATGCTTTTGTCGAACCCTCTGGGCGACGCACTTCCGCCTCCATTGCGAACGGGTGGTATACCCCAGGAGTCGAGATCACTTCAAGGAGATTGGCGAGCAGTGCCGCCTGATCGATGCGGCCGCGCTCCTTGTGGCCGAGCACCCCGAGTTTCTAGGTCACCAGAGTGCCCTCCAACGAAAATGCGCTCAGAGTTTTAAAGCACTCCGCAAGATCGTCAGGGAAGCCACCCCCCATGTGCAAGTCTGTGGTTGGGGACACTATGCTGCCCTTCTTTTCGATCATATTCGACGGCAACCCGATTCGCTATGCGACATCGAGGACATGCCCTCGAGAGGAATCGCGGTCCACATGGCCGACATTGTGGACAGGGAAGACGAACTGGAACTCCTTGATGGAGACTTCCCCCCAGAGGGCGCACCGCCACTACTGGACTCATCAGGGAGAGTTACCCGTCAGCAGAGGAACCTGCTAGGCCTGCCCGTACCCACAGAGTCGCTGGTACTCAGTCGAAACACCGGGAAGGGTAAAGAGCACATCGGAACCGTCAAGCACTCCGACCCGTCCGCTTCTGTGCAGAAAACGGACGAGGATCCTGAGAAGGCCGCGTTACGCTAGCAGCTTGCTGAGCAGAAGAGGCTGGTTGACAAACTCTTGGCTGAGCGCGCTGCAGAGCGGCGACTCGACTATGGTAATCCCAGGCCGGGGCAGCAGGGGCAGGAACAATTTCCCCCCGGTGAGATGCCTCCGGGCAACCCTGATCATGCTACTACCTCAGACAGGGCAGAAGCCGGAACGTATGACAAGAGGGCGCTATACGTTTCTCCAAACCCCCCCCCCCCCCCCCCCCGAGCGATGGGGCAATCTGAAGAGCCCAGCCCGGGTTCCCCCAGTCGCCCCGCAAGCCGTTCCGCCAGTTGATCCACGAGCGGCTGAGGTAGTCTACCGTGTTGAAGAACCCGGTAATGCACTGGTTGTTAGGGATCCCCGTCAAGATAGGGACCCCCACCGGGATGACCTTATTGCGGCACTCACAGCCCGCCTCGAAGCGTTGGAAACACGGCAGGTGGCGGTTCCACCGGATGGCAAGCCTTATCCCGCGTGGGTGGATGATATGCCCGCGCCTCCGGGTTTTGGAAACCCCACTTTCTCACCCTTCAACGGGACAGGGGACCCGCCACATCACTTGGCACATTTTTCTTCCAGGTGTGGCCCCATGCTGGGGACCCCGGCTCAGCAAGAAGCCGCCAAGCTCTGATGCTTTGTACAGACATTGGAAGGTCCGGCGTTCGTCTAGTACAGCCAGCTCCCTATCGGATCGAGGACCGGATGGGAGGATCTCCACCGGCAGTTCCTGTACCAGTTCAGCTCTACCACGCGAAAGACCAGCATTGCAGACCTCTTCAAGTGCAAACAGAGGCCTGATGAGCGGGTTGCAGATTTCATCGCCCGGTGGAAGGGACTTACGTATTCCCTTGATATGCCACTGACTCAGGAGCAATTACTGACGATGTGTGTGGGGAATGTCAAGACAGAGCCGGTAACCTCCCTAATTACCCAGAACTACCCTGGAGGGTTCAGATATTTCTCGGATAAGGCCCAGCGCCTCGAGGAAGCCCTGCAACAGGCTAGTCAGGCACGTTTGTTGCCCCCTATGATCCCAGCCAGGAGGACCGCCAGGGATGAACCCGCCGCGGTGGCTCAGATAGAAGCCTCGAGGCAGCTGGAGTTGCTTCCGGCGGCACCACCCCCGCAACCCTGCAGAGGTCCTCCACCTCAAGCACAGGCTCCTGCCCAGCAGCGACCGCCTCAGAACCAACAGGTTCCCCCACGCAATGCGCCACCGCCACCTAGGCAAGGCAATCAGGCGCCGCCTCCTCGGCAGCCCCCTCCGGCCCCTCGTCAGGGCCGGGCCCCCAGGGCCCCCTACCCGGAAAGAAGGCACTTGACTTATTCGTTTAACGAAAATCAGGTCCCTGGCTATTTCCGAAGTGCTCTAGAGCAAGGGATAGTATGCTTGCCCGAGAGCAGAAGGTCGGCAGAGGCAAATCTCACCGATCACCCCAACTACTGCCCTTATCATCGGATCCTAGGGCACACCCTTAAGCAATGCTATGTGTTTAAATACTGGCTTCAAGACCAGGTCAATAACAACATAGTCAAGTTGGGCCCGGCTCCAGCCCAAGTGGCGGGTGTCTTTGCAGGATCAGGGATCAACAGCGACAGCGAGGGTGAATGGCAACAGGTCCCCAACCGCGGATCCTGGAAATACGATGACTGGATGGCTCGAAAAACTGTCGTCCGTGCCCATGGTATCATCCGGGCGCGCCTGAAGCAGTCGGAACCTTCAGAAGAAATGGCCGGTACCTCCGCATCATCTTCGCAGTCGACCTCTTCCCAAAAGGGCAAGCAGAGGCGACGCAAGAAGAAGCAACGTGCACCACCGGTGCCGTCGTCATCCCGCACATTCGGCGACTTTCTGCCCCCCGAAATGGGGATTCCTCCCAGAATCCGCCCAGCGGTGGATGACTCCTCGAGCGAGAGTCAAGGGTATGCTTCGGTTAACACCGTGGAGCTGGTAAAGCCCTATATGACCCCCGACGAGGGGGAATGCCAGGCAGACCTCCCCAACGTTTCCAGCTGACGTCAACGTCAGCGGAATCGCAATCGCGACGGTCATCGAGGCACGTCAGCAGGCACTTGTGGACAAGCCTTGCACACTACCGAGACCAGGCAGCAGGCTCAGCGCAGAGCTCAGCATGTGCAGCCCCATCTAACGACCTCGGCTTTACCTCCACCGTCGTTTGTGCTACTGGATCGGGGAGAGCTGCCTCGTTCGTATGACAGTCAGTCTCGCCCGGCTACAGGCCAGCCTCTGCTGTCCCATCCTAGTCCAACGACTACTCTCCAGGCTTCTACTAGTAGGCAGTAGGATGTACCCAGTGCTAGCCGACCGCCAGTTCAACCGGCAGGACCCGCTATGCCACCAAATGCCGAAAAACCCCCTGTAAGCAGAGGTTCGCGTTTGGCATGCAAGTATGATGTCCTAAAGCACCTGGCCGGCATTCCGGCGAGGCTCTCCATCCTTGAGGCCCTGCGCCTGTCATCCGAGATGCGCGAGGCACTTGCCGAGGCCCTAAAGAGCCCCCTCCAGTTCGAAACGGAGGTAGCAGCTATAGAAGCCTTCCATACCGAGACAATTGAAAACGATGAGTGTCCGGCGGTTATCTCGGTTTCCGGTAAAGATGAGGACCCTACGATATAGGGGCACATTCACCCGTTGTACATCACTGGCCACTTAAACGACGTGGAAGTCCGCCGCTGCCTCGTTGACACGGGTTCTGGAATCAACCTAATTCCGACCCGGACGCTGCGAAAGCTGGGTCAGTCTGAAGGTGATTTGACTCCCTCTGACCTCAGGATCCAGGGGTACGACAGGACTGAGCAAATCCCAGTCGGCAAGATCCGCCTGAAGACTCATTTCGGTGGCTTAGTTTCCAGCACCGAGTTCATTGTCGTCTCTCAGGACACCGCCTACAACGCATTGATGGGTAGGCCATGGCTCCATCTGCATGCAACAGTCCCCTCGTCGTATCACCAGTGCCTCAAATACTCCCTCAATGGTCGAGTAGGCGTTCTCCAAGGAGATGCGTCCCCTTTCGCTTCTTGTGAGTCCCGCTATCTGGATGCGGGTTATTACAAAAGTAAGGATAAACAGATCCTAGTAAGTGAGGATGGACCCGCCCCGGTCACAGGTGATCCTTGGGCAAGCATGGATGACGCCTACATCCTCCCGATCCACCGGTTGGAGGCCACGACCCTCGACATGGGGCAATGTTTTGTTGTTTCGGGTACGCAATGAAGGCATGTTCCCGTGTCCAAGCGACGACGGAAAATCACCTCGTACTCTTACATCAACCAGGCTCAAGTCATCCCGGAACCCCCTACCCCTGTATGGTACCGGGACGTCAAGCTGATGACAACGGCGGTGCGCCATACGTGTCTCTTCCGCCGGGCTGGAATTAACCGACTCAGGCCGACACGTCACCACTGCTTTGATATCATCAAATGTGGCCCCTTAGGCCGAAGGCCAGATGGGATAGGGTCGATTGCTTTCATTTCTATGGTCTCAATGGCAAGCGAGTCTCCCGATGTGATAACCGCTGCTGCCCAAGCCGGCACCAGCTGCCCCTCGGATTTTGATAGCCCAGAAGTATCTTCCGTCGTGGGAAGTCCCCCCACGGCTGGGGAGGAAGACCTGGAGGATGCTCCCCCCGCCTTTGAAGAAGGCGTCTCTACCACGGTTGATGAGTTGGTACAGGTGAAACTTGGCAGCAAGGAAGATCCGAGACCCACATTGATCAGTGCAGCCATGTCCCTCGAGGAGCGGCAGCAGTATGTGGACTTCCTCAAACAGCACCGTGATGTGTTTTCCTGGAGTTACAATGAGATGCTAGGGCTGGATCCCCAAGTGGTCGTCCACCGTCTGGGCCTCCCGGCAAAGCATCATGGCTTTAAGCAGCCTACCAGGAAGATTCACCCTTCTCATGGTGCTATGGTTGAGGCCAAAGTTGACAAGCTTATCAAAGACGACTTCATTAAGGAGGTCCAGTACCCCAAATGGCTTTCCAACATTGTGCCGGTCAGGAAGAAGAATGGGCAGATCAGAGTCTGCATCGACTTCCGCGATCTCAATCGCCACTGCCCAAAGGATGACTTCCCACTCCCGGTGACGGAGTTGTTGATTGACGCCACAGCCGGATTCCAAGCACTCTCTTTCATGGATGGGTACTCCGGGTACAACCAGATCCGGATGGCCCCCGAAGGCGAGGAGTCCACTGCCTTCAGGGCTCCCCAAGGTACCTTTTGCTACCAGGTTATTCCATTCGGTTTGAAGAATGCAGGTGCCACTTATCAGAGGGCCATGCATCGCATATTCAAACCGATCCTCGGGATATTGGTGGAATGCTACGTGGATGACCTCGTAGTCAAGTCACATCAGCGCCAGGACCATCTCAAAGACCTCGAGAAAGTGTTCGGTTTCCTCCGTTCCCGTCGCCTGAAGATGAACCCGTTGAAGTGTGCCTTCGGTGTCACCTCGGGGAAGTTCCTGGGCTTTGTTGTCAGATACTGAGGTATCGAGATCGACCCGGAGAAGATCAAGACCATCAGCCAAATGCCTCCCCCGAGCAACATTCGGGAGCTTCGAGGCCTGCAAGGCCACCTAGCCTATATACGCCGATTCATTGCGAATCTGGCCGGCAAGTGTAAGCCCTTTTCCCGGCTCATGAAGAAGGGCGCCGCCTATGAATGGGATGAGGAGTGTCGGACTGCCTTCGAGGAAATCAAGCAGTATATGCTCCAACCTCCGGTCTTGATGCCACCCGTCTCCGGAAAGCCGCTGGTCCTTTATGTGACTGCCCTGGAGAGATCCCTCGGCGCGCTGCTCGCCCAGAAGAATAACGAGGGCACTGAGAACAGTCTCTACTATCTCAGCCTCATGCTTCTCGATACGGAGGTCAGATACTCCCCTATCAAAAAGAGCTGCCTTGCGCTCGTCTTCGCCGTGCAGAAGTTGCGGCACTACCTGCAGCACCATGAGGTGAAATTGATCTCTCGGGTAGATCCGCTGAAGTACATCCTGAACCGCCCCATGCTGACTGGACGACTAGCACGGTGGGCGGTGATTCTCCAGCAGTTTGATATCAGGTTCGTGCCTCAGAATGCCATTAAGGGACAGGCATTGGCAGACTTTTTAGCTGCCCATCCAACCTCTGCGGATCAATCCCTGGACCTAGATTTCCCCGACGAGACGATCCTCTCAGTCGATCATGATGTCCCGTGTTGGCAAATGCATTTCGACGGCGCCTCCCGGAGCCCCACCGGTAGAAGGCTCAACGACCCCAAGCTCAACAGAGTGGGTCTGGGTATTGTTTTCATTACCCCGGCGCAAGCCGTCCTGCCGTACTCGTTCCTGTTGTCAGAAGGTTGTACGAACAACGAGGCAAAGTACTAGGCTCTCATCACCGGCCTCAAGTTGGCCCTTGAGATCCATGTTCCCCATCTACATGTGAAGGGAGATTCCGAGCTGGTAATCAAATAGGTTAATAGCGACTATGTCGTCAGGAAGCCAGAGCTCGCACCATTGCTGGAGTACACCCTCCGCCTAATGGCCCAGTTCTCCTCTCGACCAGAGGTTACCCATGTCCCGCGGTCGCAGAACGGTCGAGCAGACGCCTTGGCTGGCTTAGCCGCGTCGCTCGCAGAACCCGAGCAAGATGATTTGGTCATACACGTGGCCCACCGGAGAGTCATTTCCCCCGTCACCCAAGAGGACGATGATGGCCTGCGGGTAAGTCATCTCACCGCGGGACCCTCCATATTGGGAGTCCCGGGTTCGTCAGACGCAGTGGTGGAAGCCACTCCCGACTGGAGGGCGCCTTTTGTTGAGTATCTCCAAAATGGTCGCCTCCCGGACGACCGGGCCGAGCGCGAGCGAATCCAACGCCGCGCACTTCAATTTACCCTCCAGAGCGGCCCCCGTCTTGAGCAGATCCTCTATAAACGGAGTTTCGATGGTGTCCTCCTCCATTGCATCCAAGGAGTAGAGATACCTCAAGTTATGCAAGAGGTTCACGCCGGTTCCTGTGGCGCCCATCAAGCTAGGCCGAAGCTGTCCCATCAAATCCGGAGGTTAGGTTACTTCTGGCCCTCCATGATCCACGATTGCATTGGGTATGCCAATAGATGCCACGCGTGCCAAGTATACGCCAACTTCTTGTATCGGCCGCCAGAACCCCTCCACCCCACCAAGTACTCTTGGCCATTTGCGGTATGGGGACTTGATGTAGTGGGACCGTATCCATCGGCAACAGCCTGCCAGTGCAGATTCATCTTGACTACTACAGATTTCTTCTCCAAGTGGGCAGAGGCAGTTCCGCTCAAAGAGGTCAAGGGCCGTTCTATCATTGACTTTGTGGGCTCCAACATTATCCACCGGTTTGGGGTCCCTCACGCCGTCCTCACTGATAACGGCACCAACTTCCGAGCGGCTGAACTGAAGAAATTGTACGCCAAGTACGACATCCGGTCGAACCATACTTCCCGCTACTATGTGCAGGCAAATGGACAGATCGAGGCGTTCAACAAAACCCTCTCTAACATTCTGCAGATGATGGTTGGCCAGAACAAGAAAATTTGGCCAGACAAGCTCCCCAACGCCCTCTGGGCTTACCGGACGACGACTCGCAACTCCACCCAGGTGACCCCATATTCCCCGGTGTATGGAGCTGAGGCCGTCCTACCCATTGAGATCCAGCTGTCGTCGCTGCGCACTGCAGTTTATGATCACCAGACATCAATTGAGGTAGCCGAGATCCGTCTAGCTGAATAGGATGCACTGGATGAGAACCGACTTCGTGCCCTGCACAATCTGGAAAGGCATCAGGACAAGATAGCGAGGGCCTTCGACAAGAAGGTTCGTCTCCGCTCTTTTCTACAAGGCAACCTGGTACTGGCCCTTCGAGCGCCAATGATTCCCGGTAGGAAACCACCCAAATTAGAACCCAAATGGGAAGGGCCGTATATCATCCATAAGGTTTACCCCAACGGAGCATACTCTTTAGTGACCACGGATGGAGAGCGTATAACCCCTCCCACCAATGCCAAATTCCTCAAGCGATACTTTGCCTAGGGAAAAAGTGGTCCTGCACGACCCTAAACTGCGAGAGGGTCCTGCACGACCCTAAACTGCGACTTGGTCCCGCACGACCTTAAACTGCATCCTCGTCCTCTTTGCAAGACGTTAAACTGCAAGCCAGTCAGGCCTTCCTGACCGAGGCTTAGCCTCATGCCCCTTGGCCTCCTTGGTCTCGCACGACCTTAAACTGCATCCTCATCCTCTTTGCAAGACGTTAAAATGCAAGCCAGTCAGGCCTTCCTGACCGAGGCTTAGCCTCAGGCCCCTTGGCCTCTTTGGTCCCGCATGACCTTAAACTGAATCTCCGTCCTCACTGCAAGACGTTAAACTGCAATCCAGTCAGGCCTTCCTGACTGAGGCCCAGCCTCAGGCCCCTTGGCCTCCTTGGGTCCCTAGCCCCCCGTCTTCACCATGAGACGTTAAACCACAAGCTGGTCAGGTCTCCCTGACCGCGGTATGGCCCCAGGCCCCCTCGTTTCTCCCCGACTTACCCTCTTACGGGATCGTACGGTGTGGTGTAGGACCACATCCTCATTCCCGACGGATTACTTGCCGCACTGTACACATCCCCGAATGAGATGCCCCTCGTCCCATGTGACGTTAAACTGCATGTCAAGAACTACGTGTGGCTTGATTCCCATCTTCATGAGATACGTAGGAATTCTCGGACGCCTCGTCTTGAGCCCAGCCCCAAGCATTTTTCTTCCACTATCCCCCTGGGGGTAGTTTCCTTGGAGAATCTTTGTGCAGCAGGAGTAGGGGTTTTAGCCCCATTCACACAACCCCGCTTGCGCAAGGATTGTAAGGGTCACACCATGTGCCCACTCCCATTCTTCTATCCTCCCACGTCCTCACCACACGACGTTAAACTGCATGGCTTTCAAGAACTACGTACGGCTTGATTCCCATCCTAATGGGATACGTAGGAACGCCCGGACATTTCGTCCGTAGGCCCAGCCCAAAAGCCAAAATCTTCCGTTTGTGTCAAGACGCGGCAGGGTGCACACTTTTGCCCCAACTCACATCGAGCAAGCCTCGACCCGGCTGCACATCCCCCCTGGGGATGTCTGCCTCTTTCACGGATACAGCTATGCTTCTCCCACTCCTTGACTGGGATTCCATCATTTTTACACACCCCGAGGGACCCCCAAGAACGGCCTGGATACAATGCCCAAGGTCTCTCCTACCGATACGGGCCAACGCCCCCGAGGGTTTTTCAAGCAACAAGCCGATACAAGTCTCTCGTTGCAAATTTGGTCAGCGGTCGATGCTCACTTGTTACTCCCATATCAGGTTACCATAGGAACGTTGTGTTTTGAACATGGTCAATAGTGTCCTGGATCTTCGGGTCCACCCCGAGATGTCCTAGACATCGAGTGCGGTGATTCATTCTGCCCCATCACGAGGTAACAAACTTCTCCCGAGGCGGTGCCTGCAATCGGGCCCACGGCCCTGATCCCCCATAGGAGTGTACGGTGTGGTGTAGGACTACGTCCTCATTCACGTCGGGATCATGTACCATGCCGTACAACTCCCCTTATGAGGCCCAGCCTCAGGCCCCTTGGCCTCTTCGGGTCCCCGACCCTCGTCCCCATGTAAGATGTTAAACTACAAACCAGTCAGGCCTTCCTGACTGATGCCTGACCATAGGCCCCTTGGCCTTTCTGGGCCACAGCCTAGGTCCCTTCTTACCCGGAGTGTACGGTGTGGTGTAGGACTACGTCCTCATTCACGTCGGGATCATGTACCATGCCGTATGACTCCCCTTACAAGGCCCAGCCTCAGGCCCCTTGGCCTTTTCAGGTCCCCGACCCTCGTCCTCATGTATGACGTTAAACTACAAACCAGTCAGGCCTTCCTGACTGATGCCTGATCTTTGGCCCCTTGTCCTTCTCCCCAATCTCTCACCCGGAGTGTACGGTGTGGTGTAGGACTACGTCCTCATTCACGTCGGGATCATGTACCATGCCGTACGACTCCCCTTAAGAGGCCCAGCCTCAGGCCCCTTGGCCTCCTTGGGCCCCTGGCCCCTCGTCCTCTTTGCAAGACGTTAAACTGCAAGTCAGTCAGGCCTTCCTGACCGAGGCTCAGCCCCAGGCCCCTTGGCCTTTCCGGGCCATAGCCCGGGTCCTCTCTTATAGGATTGCATGGTGTGATGTAGGACTATGTCCTCATTTACGTCGGCTTCTTCTCCATACTGTACACCTTGTTTAGGAGTATATTACTCCCCTCCTCGTCCAGTATGACATTAAACTGCATTTCAAGAACTACGTGTGGCTTGATTACCATCCTCATGGGATACGTAGGACCACCTGAATGTCTAGGCTTCAGGTCCAGCCCCATCCCTCGGGAATCTTCATCCCATCTTGGCCCCTTGGCCTACCCTTCCTCCATGAGGGGGATTATGTGGTGTGGTGTAGGACTACGTCCTCATTCGCATCGGTTTCGCAATGCCTACGCCATATACCCCTCCCTACTGAGATATTTCGTTGATCCCTTTCCAGCAGTTCACTGATGTGCCTAAGAGTACTCTGGTTTATTACCTGGAACGCCAAGCTTTACTCGGACACGTCCGCACCCACTTTCCAGGCTTTGTGTATCCCTGCATCAGGGCTTCCATCATCTTTCTCACCCGAAGGGACCCCCAAGAATGGCCTGGAAACTACGCCCAAGGGCTCTCCTACCGTTACGGGCCAACGCCCCCGGGGGTTTTGGACAACAAATCGATAAAATCCCGCATTGCGAATATGGTCAGCGGTCGATGCTCGTTTGTTGTTCCCACCTCGGGCTAGCGCGACATGGACGCTGTGTTTCCACCATGGTTAACATTTTTCCTCTCTCGCCACGCCAACTCATTAGGCCCAAAATGTCGGGTTCACAATTCACACCCTTCATCACTTCATCGTGTCCAAGTAGAGTCTCGGAACACTTGGTAAATTTCCTCCGTGCACGTTTGCGCGTTGGGTGAACAGGTCGTGTCGAAGGTGTCCTTCGGGGCTCTCTACCAATTCCTGTTTGACTCGCCCCAAGTATTGCGATGAGGATACCCCCCCTTGTTTCCCACACCGAGTTTATCTCACATGGGCTTAGGGATTGGGTTGACATCTGTGCTTGCTTGGGAAGTTGCCACCATTCACGGTCCGAGCTCTAAGACCATAAACTAAGACTCTCATCTGGAACTACGCTCAGCTTGATTCCCATCCTAATGGGATACGTAGGAATGCCCAGACCTCCTGTCTATGGGTCCAGTTTGATTTTGGCAAAGTCACCTCTCTAGTCCTGCCTTCAGGACCCCGACTACGGGATTGCGTGGCGTAGTGTGGGATTATGTCCTCATCCACGTCGGGTTTGCAATAGCTGCACCATGCGCACCCCCGTTCTGAGAGTTAGCCCTCATATTTTTTGTCCAGCATGACATTAAAAGGCACCCTTCAAGAACTACGTGTGGCTTGATTCCCATCCTCATGGGATACGTAGGACCACCTGGATGTCTAGACTCCGGGTCCAGCCCCCATCTCTTAGAAATCTCCCGATCTCTTGGTCACCAAGGCCACATGGCCTGTCCCTCTCCAGGAGAGGGATATGTGGGTATGATAAAAGGTTTTGGGCACCATTCCCCCTTCCCCCGGGAACCTGCCATCTCTCGATCACCCTCAAATTTGAGTCCCTTGACTCCTTGCAGTGGTTCACCCATGTGTTTAGAGCACTCTAGTCTAGGACCAAGAGTGTCAGATTCAATTTGATCAAGTTCCTTCCACTTGTCAAGCTTCGTGTTCCCCTCCATTCAGACTTTCATCACCTTTCACACCCGGAGGGACCCCCAATAACGGCCTGGATACTACGCCCAAGGGCTCTCCTACCGTTACGGGCCAACTCCCCCGAGGGTTTTGGACAAAAAATCGATAAAATCCCGCGTTGCGAATATGGTCAGCGGTCGATGCTCATTTGTTAGTCCTCATTTCAGGCTAACGCGACAGGATGCTGTGTTGCGAACATGGTCAGAAGTAATTCTCTGTCGTCACGCCAGCCTCTTCAGTCCTCGAATGTTGGTTGCATGATTCACATCATTTTCCACCCCATCATGACCAGGTGGAATCTCGACACTTTTGGCGCTATCCTTCAGTGCACCTTTGCATGTCAGGGGGACAAAGCTGCAATATGGCGTCCTTCGGGGCTCCCATGGTCCGAGATCTAAGACCATAAACTAAGATCCAAGATCTATCTAGAACCACGTTCAGCTTGACTACCATCCTCATTGGATAGGTAGGACCGCCCGGACGCCCTGTCTTCGGGTACAGCCCATTTAGGAAGCTAGTCTCTCCCCCTATTTCACATCTTATTTTCATGTCTGTGCTGCATGACGATAAAATGCATGCTTGGTCCTATCATACGACCCTAAACTGTGACATTATCATCCTGGCCGCATGACGAAAAACGGCACTGCATTGTGGTGACCTCGTTGTAGAGGACATCACGTTGGGTATCGGTCACGTGCCATGCCATTTGTCAACGCCCATCACGGCTTGATCCTTGTGGAAACAACACGACCTACTATTCTAGGTCTGTCGCTTCACAAAAAAAAACCCATTCACCTTAAAGAACAAACAAGATTTATCAAATTCCGCTTCTTTTAGTGCAAGGTCCATGCCCACACTTCCCTTTTCCCCTGGCACTGGTACCTTACCGTGCCACCTTCTAGAACTACGTATGGCTTGATTCTCATCCTTATGAGATACGTAGGAGCTCCCGGGTGCTTCCCCGCGGGCCCAGCCTAACCCTTGTGTTCGATCCCTCGACTCGATCATTTTCTCAGAGAACGCATGGTAAGTAGGACTATGTCCTCATTTACGTCAGGTTTTGATGCCATGCGTCCCCTGATCCCTTTACCCATCCATGGTCCGAATTCTATGACCCTAAACTAAGATTTCCCTATGGGAAAGGACTCTGCTCCCCCTATCTAATACGTATCGTTGCCATATTTAGATGTGTTTCGACAAAGAGCCCGAAGTATGGGATTTTCATAGGGACATTCCCCTCATCCCATGACCAAGCTTCGTGAGCTCGCTATTTGGATCCTCATCCTCTTCCACATCCAAAAGGACCCTCGGACGACGTGGATACTAAGCTTAAGGGCTCTCCATGAATGCTGGACCTAAGGGCCCTTCAATCGTTTCGGGCCAACGTCCCTACGGATATTGGACAACAAATCGATAAAATCCCGCGTTGCGAATATGGTCAGCGGTCGATGCTCATTTGTTTGTCCCCATTTTAGGCTAACGCGACAGGATGTTGTGTTGCGAACATGGTCAGCAGTAATCCTCCATCGTCATGCCGCCATCATCGTGATCCGAGTCTCGAGCGTCATGATTCACACATTTCCACTCCCTCATGTTCAAGTGGAACTCCATCATACTTGGATCTTTCTCTTCGTGCATCTAGGTGCGCTAAATGATTATGTTAGTGTCATTGGGACGGTAGTCACCGAGTGTCCCTTTGCCCTAACCTGTCCCTTTTGTGTCGGGAAATTCCCACCACTACTGCTTGTTTCCCACACCGAGCACAACTCACATGGGCTTAGTAGTTTTGGTAGGATTTGTGCCAATACGGTCGGGCTGCTCACCGTCCCGCATGACGTTAAACTGCGCTTCCAGAACTATGTACGGCTTGATTCCCATCATCACGTGGGATACGTAGAGACACCCAGGCATTTCACCTAGGGTTCAGCCCCTAGAATCACAAAATCTTGTTCCTCCCCATTTCCATCCCTCTGGCCTGACCCCTCGAGAAGAACTATGTAATTGCAATTCTACCCTGAACAAGTTCAATATGCCCCAAGATCCCATTGGGGAGTGACAGATCCCCTCGCCAGAGAGGCCCTATCTGGAAGAAAGAATGATCCGTGATCAGACCGATGCGCCCATCTGGCGTACTCCCACCACGGTGGTGTAACTACCTAAGTGTTGGATTCTGTTTGAAAAAACCATCACTCCATATTCCATGCTTTGCGTGCCCATTATTCGGACCCTCGTCCTCTTTCATGTCTAAAGGAACCCCCTAACGGCCAGGTCTCATGCCGCATCGGCTCACCTACCGTCCTAGGCCAACATTCCGAAAGACGGGTCATTCCTGGAAGGACCCCCTAACAGTATGGATGTCTGACCTATGGTCCGCCTACTGTCCTGGGCCAACGTCCCGAAGGATTGATCAACAACACTTGTGACATGGTCCCATGTTTCGAACATGGTCAACGGTCGACCCTCATTTGTTGTCCCCATTTCAGGCTAATGCAGTAAGGATACCGTTTTTCCACCACGGTTAACGGTTGTCCTTTATTGTCACGCCATCCTCACAGTGTTCCGAATTTGGGTATCGTGATTCACACTTCCTATTTTCATCTGTTTGGACCGATTTTAGCGCCCCTGGCATTGCCCCGTTCGTGCATAAGAGCACGCTGAAGAAACGGTAATTTGGCTATCTTGGAAGCTCCTTCTCCGATCAAGCCAACTACCTCCTGCATCTCGCATTGGGCTCGACCCATGTGGGCTTGAAGGATTGTCGCCAAACGTCCCGCAAAAATTGTAGGGATGTAATAAGGCAATTCAAACAGTGGAAATCGTGCGTGCCACGGCACTCAAAACAAAGGAGAAAGAAAGAGTTGAAGCATGAAAGTACTAATAAAAGTTTCTTTTGGGTTTGTTACAATACCCGGGGGTTGACTTCTCCCATAGACGGGTTGACCTCGTCAAAAGAGCATTGCAGCTCTGCCACCCGCTGACTTGCAGCGTCCAAAGCTTGTTGCCGCTGATTCAACTCCCGCTCCTCTTCAGCAGTGGCGAGGCGTAATTCGTCAACTCTGGCCCTGGCCCTTTCTACCTCGGCATGGATGGCAGCCATCCTTCCAGAGGTCTGCCCCATATGCTCCTCAGCCTCTGCCAGCTGGGCCTTCAACCGTGAGACCAGCTCAGACTGCGTATCAAGAGTGGATGAAAGCTCGTTGGCCCGGATCTGCATCTGTTGGACCTCGCCTTCAGCCTCCTGGAGCTTCCTAATGCTGGTCGTCTTCCTCCGCTGCCATCCCACGCTCAGCCCACGATCATGCTCCTGGATCTTCTCAGCCATGAGGTCTCGGATGAGCGTGTGAGGGCGTTGGGCATCCACTCCCCCGGCACATAGTTCGCGCAACTGCGAGCGGAGCCTATCCATTTCGGCCAGCCATTGCGCTTGGGGAGTGTCCCTGATAAAGCGTGTGATCAGCTTCCATGACCGGAGACGGACTATGCTGCTGTCTTCCTCATCGGAGGCCGTTTCGTCCCAGTCCGCGCGGTTGGCAGGCTCGTACGCAGGATATGCCTGAAGGAATTCCTCAGCGGGATCTGCATCTGGTGTTGAATCTGGTACGACACCTGACGCCGAAGCAGGCATGATAGGACTGGGACCGACCGGTTGATCCTCTTCCTCAGAGTCCACCTCGATGACTTCAGGTACGGCCCTGCTGGTGGTCCCGCCAGTGATGGTGTGCGTCGTAGCTTGAGGAGGTGGGGGGACTATCGCCACCATCACCGACATGCCCCTAGGAGGGATGCCACCAGACATCCCGACCAGTCTTGCTGCAGCAGCCCACGCCAGTCGGAGAACTGTACGACAGAGAGGGACATGAACGTTAGTTGGCAGGCATAGTCTACATATGACGACAAGGGAACCGGTGGGGGGGACTTACAGAGATCAACCTCCTGGCGCTGCTCTTGAGCTGGTACTAAGGGGACCCCGAGGCGAGGCCCTCCGTATATTGTTGGGAGGTCTGGAGACTCCGGGAGAGCCTCCACGGATGCTCTGGTCCCACCAGATGCAGAACTGGACGCAGCCATGGGCGCGGGTTCTGAAGATCCCGCATCATCACCCGCCAAGGGGCGAGAACGAGGCCTGCGAACAAGTTCCTCCTACATGGCCTAAACATCGGTGAGAAGTCCATAGTGGCTCAAGAACAGATCGTAAGGAGAGAAGTTCAGAATGCTACCTCGAGAGCCTCCGCGAAGTTGTCGGATTCTGAGCCTCGGTCTCCGACCTCGCCCTCCTCCAACGGGCTCCCTCCTCCAGCCTCATCCCCCTGAGAAGATTCCTCTGATTCCTCCGGCAAGGGGAAGCGCTCCCTCAGATCGGCAGCCGATAACTGCGGGGGGACCGTCTGATTCAACAGTACCCTCACCCGATCCGTCATTGGGCGAGGAACACCGCTGGAGTGGACGTAATCCTCCAGCTCGTCTAGGTATTGCTCCGCCTCCGCTGGAGACAACGTGAATCCAGCCCGAACTTGGCCTATGCCCGGCAATTCCATCTCGAGGCGATTCAGGTGGGCCCACATCTCAGGTGGGCTGAGGAATTGCCGGTTGACATCCCAAATGTCCCAAGCTTCCGAGAAGACAACATCTTCTGCCATGTCGATGTGACGCAGTCGCTTCCCCGTAGCCTGAGTGGATATCCGACGAAATCCCCTCGGTGGCCGCCCCTCCGAATGGCCCTGCTCTTCTGGAACCACCGGATCCACCGTTGCTTCCATACCCTCGGCCGGTGCGGGTCTCGCCGTCATCACAGCCTCGCTACCGTGAACGGACCTAGCTGCCCTCCGACCCCGACCTCGAGATAGAGGAGACCCACCGTCACCGACCCGGATAGTTGATTGCTTCAGCATCTCCCCTAGGTAGGCAGCCTCCCAACTGATGGCGTACTCCCTCACCAATCCGAAAGCGTCGGTGGATGGAGGCAAGACAATCCGCATCTTCCCATCTTCCCATGTGAACATGAGCCACAACTGCCTCATCACACACGGGTGCTCCTCGTGGCGCACCTCCCAGTAGACCTGCGGGGTCAGCCGCTAGAGGCACCGGAACTGCCTCGCAAAACGATGTGGGGTGTACGGTTCGCATATTGGCTCACGATCTATCCGAGCCACCAAAACTCCACCTCGGAAGGCCAGAAGGTAAGCCCTATGTTCTTCCGTTCCTCGCCCGTCGTCAGCAAGTATTCCCGTCGGCAATGGGAAGGGGTGGAAATTAAACTCATTCGCCCTCCACACCCGATTTAGTACCATCGGGACAGCCAGTTTGAACGGGAAGCTCCCAACTGCGTTCAGGATGGAGGGGCGAAAGTTCGATCCCGGTGGCGAGATGGGGTTTGGATACTCGTAAATCCCCCTGATGTACGCTGCGATCCACCCATGCAGGAGGTGGAAGGGCCCGCATATCCTTGGCGGCTTCTTTCCCTCACTAATGTGCCGCAGCATTCTGTATAGTTTGGTGAGCATCGGAATCCCCAGGTTGATCCGCTGCCCCATGGCCAACATCGATTCCATGATGAACGAGCTGGGCCACACCCCCATGCTTGTATCCCTCACTGGTAGGATCCACCCATAGATGAGAGCCGCAATGAACGCCGCCAGCCTGACTATTGGCTGTTGTTCAGTGCTGACACTGAAACCCCAAGTCTTCCATTGGTTGTCCTCCAAGACCCGCCAATACGAGTGCCCCTTGCCCCATTGGGCCGCCCTCGGACAAGTTCGAGGCCTCGGCGGGAACTCTTGATCTTCTGGGAAATTCAGGAAGCATTTGAACCATCTCCTGAAGTGGACATCCCCCACTTCCTCTTTGTCCTCTCCAGGGACGAGCGCCATCAGCGCTGAGGCCAGTCGCGACATTTGCTCCGGATCCTCCCACGCGCTGATGACGGGGAGGAATTCGTCATACATGGCCCCCAAGATCGGGACCCCGGAAATCAGGTGGACATCCCACAGGCTGATGCCCACCTCCCCATGATGAAGGTGAAAGGTGTTGGTCCTGGACGACCATCTGCTCAGCAGTTCCGGCATCAGCTGCTTTGGTTGGTAAATGTGGAATTGGGAGGCCCACGCCGCCTCATAAAATCCCAATCTCCTCAGCTCGGCCCCGAACTCCTCGCATGAGGCGCCTACCCAGTAGGCCCAGGCCCAGTAGTCGGTAAAATTGCCGCCCTGGCGCAGGTCCCACTCATCATACCATCCTTTCCTTGGATCCTACAAAGCCACCTTCAGCATGGTGCGGTAGATAGGAGGGGACGTCTCCGGTTGCAGTGGCCTCCCGTCGATATCATTCACCTGGTTGTAGAGAAAGTCATCGGTGATGGGTGTGAAGTCCTCCCACGCATGACCATCGGCTGCCCTGAACCATTGGTGCTGACATGGTATGCTCCTGAACTAGCAAGCCGGTTCGTCCCTACTCACCTCAGGGATGAAGACATCATCCCTCAGCCTGAAGCCGTACAACGGAAGTTTCTCGCACTGCGGATAATCCTTCTGACCTTCCGACAGCAGATCTGTCAAAGAAGTGTGGTCCGAGTGGCTCCGAACCATTTCCCCCAAGCCTGGACGGTTGGCCATCTCGTCCCGACGAGCAGCATCTGCAAGCACTCCCAGCACAGCCTCTTGATGGGCCATATTGATGCTGACCCTCAGAAAAGTTTTTTTCCCTGGATCGCGAAGCTCGACCGCGAAGCTGAATCGCGAAGCCGGATCGCGAAGATCGGTCGTGAGACCAAGCCGCGAAGTCTGGCCAAGGCCGACAAACAGAGGTTCGCTTGGCGCGGACGCGGAGTCGGAGACCCGCGGTTCGCCGCGAAGCTCGATTCGCGGAGGGCTGTCGCGGAGTACGCGGAGCTTCGCGAAGTCGAGAGCACAAAAAGACAAGGAAGGCACGTGAAGACAAAAGAGACCGGAGCCCCTATTTATAGGTGACGACCCAGGAGCACCGCGGTGCGCCTCATCCGTGCGGAGCATCGCGGTGCGTCCGGATCTGTGGCACCGGTCAGCACTGCGGCCCCCTTCGCGATGCCGCTTCGCGAACCACATACAATTTTGGTGATTTTCCCTCAAACATCGACCCTTCGCCCTCCGTGGCTCCAAGTCTGAGGGGGGGAATTTGTTGGCGCCAAAAATGTGGCCAAAAAGAAAGGAATGAAAAAGAAGGCCGGCGCGCTGCCTCGTGAAGCTCCGTCGCGAAGCCCCGCCGCGAAGCGCCCCGACCATCGCGGCGCCGCAAAGCTCCAGAGGTGGTAATCCTCCGCGAACCCATTTGACATTCGCGAGCCGCCGTGAAGCTCCAGAGGCGGTAATCCTCCGCGAACCCATTTGACGTTCGCGAGCCGCCGCGAAGCTCCAGAGGCGGTAATGCTCCGCGAACCCATTTGACGTTCGCGAGCCGCCACGAAGCTCCAGAGGCGGTAATGCTTTGCGAACCCATTTGACGTTCGCGAGCCGCCGCGAAGCCCTTGAGGCGGCGCGCAGGTGCTGCTTCGTGGCGCCCCTTCCCTATAAATACTGGACTCCCCCTGAGTCCCGAGGACGGACAACCTGACCTTTCGGCTTCTCCTATCCTGAATCGTGAAGCACGCTTTGCCCCTGGAATCATGAGCTCCGAGAGGTACTTCTACTTCGCGAGACGACTCTGCTTTGTCTCGTTTTGAGCCCCTCTTCCGAGAGGGATTCCCTTCGCGAAGCTCAAGGGCATTCGCGAAGGAAGGGGATTCCCAAGGGAACCCGGGCAGCCGCGGAGCACTTGTGCTTCGCGAAACACCCAACCCATACGAGTGATCCCTATGCTAAGGCAGGATCGTTCCACATCGTGAAGCACACTGCTTTGCAGGACCCTCTTTCATGAGGCACCCCTCCTTCGCGAGGCAGTGCTCTGTTCCACTTCGCGAAGCACCTCCCATTCACACCTGTGGCCCATGCTAAGGCAGGATCGCTCCACTTCGCGAAGCACATTGCTTTGCAGGACCCTGCTTCGCGAGGCACCCCTTCTTCGCGAGGCACCCCTTCTTCGCGAGGCAGTGCTCCGCGAACACTGTTCCACTTCGCGAAGCACCTTCCACTCACACCTATTCCCCATGCTAAGGCCGAGGCACTCCACTTCGCAAAGCACACTCCTCTGCTTAGTGATTCATCTTCCCGTGCGACCCTCCAGGCTTGCGCGATGTGATTTCAAAGTCCTATGGACAATACCACTCGTACCGTTGCTTTGCCTAATGCTTCTTCGCATAGGCACGCTAAAGGCTATTGCTTCTTCGCATAGCCACGCTAACGTGGACCCCTCGATGGTTCGTTCCTCAACCCCGCATGACCATGGCCTTACTGGTACCTTCCCTTCCCCAAGGACCAGAGGGTACCAGTTATGTAAGCCCTAGTGGTGCGGAGTGAACCCACCTCGTCCGAGCTGCAGAATGTTAAACTGCCAAGCACCGCGTCCTCAACACTTGACGTTAAACTGTGATCTGACCTCATCTCCCTCACGAAGGGTTCCCCCAGCTTGAACATTCATTACACCACTCGTCTCCACGGGAATGGAATCACCCATCCACAAGGGGTGATATCCTCCTTTCCAGAGTGACGTATGTTCGTGGGAGAAGGGCGACCCTAGTTCCCCAACGGATGGCTGCACCTCTGCGTCTCCGTACTTCCCCACTACCAAGGTCAGTGGAGGACGTGATATGGGACGAGGTACTTCCCATCATTGGACCAAGGTCCATCTTTCTCGCGCTTTGTCGCACCATGGGCCTCCATCCCGGAGTAATTCCCAACACCATGGGCCGCCTAACGCGTAAGCCCCTCTTCGCTTCTCACGGACGCATCCTTCGCGACGTTATCGTCAGGTCCTTGCAACCTCTTGTTTCTCACACCGAGAATGACTCACGTGGGCTTAGAGTGAGCACCGACCCTGACACCCATCCCATGTGAACTACAAGGTATTTGATCCAGGACAAGGCATGGTACGTAGGAAGCCTTCACGAGGTTCAAGCCCACCAATAGTGGACCCCCGGGTCTACTTTCACGTCGATTCACCGACACATTCATTCCATTATGAACTACGAGGACTTTGATCCATGCCAAGGCATGGTACGTAGGAAGCCTTCCAAGAGGTTCAAGCCCACCACTCATTGGACCAAGGTCCGCATTCACGTCGGTTCACCGACAAAACCCCATGTGAACTACGAGGTCTTTGATCCATGTCAAGGCATGGTATGTAGGAAGCCTTCACGAGGGTCAAGCCCACCAATAGTGGACCCTCGGGTCTACTTTCACGTCGGTTCACCGACACACCCTTTCCATTGCGAACTATGGGGACTTTGATCAATGCCAAGGCATGGTACGTAGGAAGCCTCCATGAGGTTCAAGACACATTTCTCGGTCGTTCATTCACGTCGAGTTTCGCCCTTGTCCAGCATGACGTTAAACTGCATGCTCCCGTCCAGCACGACATTAAACTGCATTCCAGTCCAATGGGAAGCCATTGTGACCCACCCCTTTGAACTACGAAGACTTTGATCCATGTCAAGGCATGGTACGTAGGAAGCCTCCACAAGGTTCAAGCCCATCCATCATCCAATTCACGTCAAGTTCTATCTACATCCAGCACGACGTTAAACTGCCATTCTAGATCTGAACTACGAGGACTTTGATTCCCTGCCACGGGGATACGTAGGAAACCATCCCAAGGTTCAAGCCCGCCATTAGCAGATCCACAGGTCTGCTTTCACGTCTGTACACTGACAATGCCTGCCGGACTAAGGTAGACCCTCATGATGGTTCGCTGCTGGCATTCATCGGACCAAGGTCCACCTCCGCCGTCGTCCTTGCGATGGTCCCATTTCATTCCCCTCCACTCCATTTATCCACCTAGCACCCATTCCGACTCTCTCCCAGACTGTAGTATCTTGGTGAGACTGTGTCGGTATGACCCTCTTCACAGCCACCCATGGGCTGACCCGTCTCCGCTGGACGTTAAACTCGCGGCGTGCCCTGTGTTAAACGCGGGAAGCTGAGGAAAACCTCAGATATGTGTCTATGACATAATTCCCCGCGCTCGATGTGGGATGCCTCGGGCTTCCACGCCCTCGAGAAGCCCTGCAATAAGGGATAATAGACAGACACGATAGATTCCCCAGCATCCAAACACGCTACTGGTGCCTCAACGTGACTACTCCCCCGACCGAAGGTTGCTACCCTGACTGGACCCTTTGGAATGTCCCGACAGAAGCAGTGTAATTAACTGGCGTCCATGGAAACATGGTACTGGGAAGAGTTTCATGAACTACGTATTAAATCTATGAGGGAGACCCGGACTAGGTGACAAGTTCCGAGGAGGAATCCACGGAAGGAAGAACCGACATCCCATCATCCCGTTTTGATCAAGGAGCAGACGTCCCTGAATAAGGAGCGAATGCCGCCCGCCTTTGGAAAGCGGGAATGCGGGGCCACAACTGCGCGTCCTCCACAGACGGATGCGCGCGCCCTGGCGAAAGCGTCGGAAACAATGTTATAATTATAAATAAAATTTAATTACTTCCAATATAAATAAAAAAATTATTTTTTGGAATTAAAAATTGTCTACAATGAGTGTCTTTTTCATCATGAGAAAATTATCACTATTGTATAAATTATTCATCCTATTGCATAATTTTATATATTTAAAGAACATTAATTTAAAATGTTCATGTGTTCTAGAAATTTTATCCATCCATACTATCAATTGATCAAATTACTCCACATTATTATTATCTATTGATTTTATATTTTATTATGCATGTTTTTTATATAAAATGTGGTGTAAAATATCAAAAATAAAATAAAATAGTATTTCTTATATAAAAAACACCAATAGATTTTTCTCATTTAAATACTAGATTTTATATATATATATATATAATATTCTATATATCAACAAAATTAATTAAATTTATATGCTATATCTAAAATTGAATTCTTTTTGAAAATGTATCCTTATGGATTTAAAATATTAATTTTGTTTTAAATAACTAATAAAAATATAAGTATCTATTAATTATATTGTGGCTTAATATCAATGTCATCAATGCTTTAAATTTTTTTCTCATTTAAAGACTTGATATAAATAATAATTAATCTTTTAGTTAAATATTAAGATATCATGACATGTGAATTATTGTTTTTGGACCAAGGTTATTTCAATGTGGGATATAATGGGTTCCGATTTAGAGATTGATATTCAATTTTTTTATAAATACATATTGAGTTTACAAATGTTAATAAAAATAATGACATAACAATTTAGTTCGTGAAAAAAAAAATTAAATGTTTAGTAGAATGTATTTTCAATAACACCCAACATTAAAAAAGTTGAAAAATATTCTAGAAATATTAATAATTAATCTAATATTAAAATAAGTTAAAAATAAAAACCATTGATGATAAATATTTAAAACTATTGATTTTTGTAAAATGTTATCTAAAAATAAATAATATTTCTATATATTTTTAATTTCTCATTAAAAGATAAATTTTAAAGTATTTAAATAATATTTCTATAAAATAAAACCATTTTTTTAATTATTCATTTATAAATTCACATTTAATATTTTTAGCATTTTCTAAAAAAAGTTGATTTATAGAAGAGAAACGTGGGATTTATAGAAATTTAAATTTCCATGAATTTGAATCTATGTATATATATAATAAAATATTTATAAAAATTAATTCAAGTATATATTAAATAAATAAACATCATTATGAATTTTTAAATATTACTAGTACGTAGTAAACAAAAGCCAATAGTTTTTATAACCAAATTTAAATCCCCATTTATAATAAAAAATATTTATGGTCATCTCATTTGATAAAACAATTTAAGGATAGAGTCAGTTATTGATTTCTATAAAATTTTTGCACATTTTATTAAATTTATAATTACTAAAGTTAACTATTTTAATTTTTTACCTAGATAATTTAATAATTCACATATTAGTATATATATGTATATAATATAATTATAAATATATTTCTCCATAAAAATATACAATTTCAAAAAATTTAATATGAAAAGAGACATTTAATTCCAATATATATTTTTTTGTACAAATATTCTCAAAATTATATTCATTGGATTCCTATTTTCTACTAAGATCAATATTTTTTTTAAATTTATATATTAATTCATAAAATCTATTTATCCAAATTAAATAATACAGGATAAATTTAGTTTAATCTAGTTTAAAAGTTAAAAAAAATTATCTGAAATCTGTATTTAATTGAATATTTAAAATTTGAATCGACCATGACATGATTCGAACACATTTTTTTCCAGTTTTAAGATTTTGGGACTTGTATAGTGTATTTAATAATAAAAACATTTATAGGTGTTTACAAATATCACCTACATTTATTAAAATAAAACATCAACTTCTACCCTTTAATTGTACACTTACTCTTAAAAATACACCTTGAAAACCTTCTATTTTTCAATATAGAAAACTCATTCTTGAAAATAATCCCCTAGTAACTTATTATAATCACATTCATTTTAATTTAAATTAGACTTCAGATGAATGATCTTGTGACCAACATAATTGTTTTTTATTTATTATATTATATTTCATTCATTCTATTCCAAGTGTATTAGCACCCTGATAATATTATTTCTTAAGTATTAATGGTATAAAAAATGTTATTATATAATTGATACAACCATGAATAATACATTTTTATCTAGTTAGATAACAAAATGAAAACCACCCATGCCTATGTGAGGACTACCGCCTCCACAAAGAACAATTTTTTGTTTGTAATATACCTTTCCATTATTCATAAAAAACTATTATAGTATTATTAAAAATTATCAAAATAATAATAATATCATTTGAATTATTTTATAATGAAAATATATAAAATGAGACACCAACATGAAAACACTCACAAATCGAGATAATGTGTGTTCATGTGTTGAAAGGTATAACCACATACTTGAATGGTTCTATATAATACAATCATGAACCACAATGTGAAGATTTATAAAGATATTATATTATGTTAGTAATTATAAATTATTATTTTATATATTTTAAAATGATAAATCATTAATTTAATTTAAAATATATAAATCATCTTTGAATATCAATTTATTGATTTAAGTAGTTAGCAATTAATATTTCAAATAATTTAATTAAAATACATATAAAATGAAATAAGAAGATTATAACTATATATAATATTATTATTATGAATTAATTAATGATATATTAATAAATAATGTTTCTTAAAAAATCGTTAATGATATTAATATTTTTAAATATTCAAAAAATAATTAAAATTATCAGCACTCGATGGTTATAAAATGCTACAAATAAAAATATACTAATTATGAGAATATCAAAGAAGGATTGTAAACGATTAATATTTAATGCCCAAAAAATTTTAATTTTAAAATATACTGTTGATGAAACACCCAAATCATATTTAATATTTTTTTATAAATGATAGAGGGAAGAAGTACAGACGCATTCCATGCACCTAGCTTGGACGAGTTGTGTGACCTTTAATAAGACTCGAAATGTAATGTCTTGACCCCATTTACCCAGAGTCGGTGCATTATTACATAACATTGGCATGATCACAAGAAATACCAAGTCTTGAAAGAACGATTAGTTTAGTAGCCTTGGAAACACTAGATATATTCATAAAGTTTTACATTACATCAAAAAAATGGAAACTACAACAACATAGTGTCCATATTCCACACTCTTATCCCCTCATACTATCCCTACAGGTCATTCATAATTTACTTCTTCACGTCCTTTGAAAAATAAAACATAGAAAATGGGTGAGCTCAAATGCCCAGTAAGGATAAAAATATAGTGGAAACCTTCATTAATAAGAATAATCATTTTAAGGCAATGTATAACTAAAACAAAATCCTTTTAAACTTGAACTTCAACATAGTATGGAAAAATTAAAATGAAATAATTCCATTTACTTATTCACATGGATATTCTACTAATCGAATAATCACATGAAATATCAGTAACCACTTTCATAATGATGGAATGCATAAAGCGAGACTATCATAACCACATAACCAAGGCCTCGTTCCAAGACTACAAATAAGATTTTATCAAGTCCTTGTGCCAAGACACTAGTTTGTCTCATGAGACCTACCGATGCCCTGAGGAGCTATAGCGGGCTCAACCTGTCATATATTAAGTCTAATGCATTCCTATATGGAAAGGTTTAAACATAACATAAACATTCGTATTAAAACTAGCATATGAAATGTAAATACTTCATCTATAAACCATGAATGGCATAAAAATAACACATCCATAGTAAAACATATCACAAAACCTTCAATACAATATAGAAGTTTTGTATCATAATAAATCAACTTCAAATAAGCGTAAAATCCATCAAAGGATATTGACATAGATGAAATCAAAACACTTTTTAGAGAAATATATCTTTCTATTTTGAAATCATTTATTAGTCATATATTTATAAAATAAAACATTCTCTTTTAAAATACTCTTAAAATCTTTTAAGGGATAATTCGATGATTTTATAATGGCGGAAAATAGTCGTACCTGCCGTATAAGTTAAAAAAAACATTCTTATCTTAATTCTCTTGAAAAGGTTAAAAAGAACCTTGTTTGGAAAATGATAGAAAGATTCCTTAATAAACAACTTATAAAAAGACAACCAAGGGTATAAATGACTTTAAACCATATTCTTGTAAATAGTAAAAATGTTTTGAATTTTTTTTTAAGAAACATGGATGTGGATGATAAAGAAATCCCAGTAGGTTATTACGTATAAACAACCTCGGATAATGAAGAGATTGTGAAATAAACCATTACCTTATACTTTTCCTTGGTTGGGGGTAGGTTAACCACCTGTATAATGGTGAAATAATTGTTATTAAATTATACAAGAATTATATACATTAATATGATATCATATATGATCTTTTAACAATGATTTGTTAATAATATCTTAGTATTATCGTTGTTTCGGGTGTTAACTTACACGTTTTCATTTATAAGTTTTGTTATATAAGCCATGTTTCTCATAGATAGGTTGTATATTATTCATATCCAGAATTATATCAAGTCCATAAACATTATTTTTAAATCAAATGATAATTATACTTGAATGGATACGATGGAGAATGAATCTCTTCGTGTTCGTGGAGACGGTAGTTCGTACGTACGCACGAGCGACAATATCATTCTTTTGATATAAAAATAATTTATAATTGGATTATATATCATATATACAGATTCATTATCATTTTATATTTCTTATTTACATGAATTATCAATCATTATTATACCCATCCAAATAATAATATATTGAATAATAACAATTACACCACGACGTGGAGACGGTATGTCATACGTACACGCATATGGTGACATGTCATTCAAAGGATGGATAAAATACTGAATATGGTTGTACCATATTTATAATAATATTATAGTATATAGGAGATACTAGATTAATTATTTTATAATGGGAATAAAAAATAAAGAAGAAGATGAAGAATAAATAAATTTGAAAAAGGGTGGTGAAAACATTACCTCTTCTTCTGGTTCTCCCTTTTGATTTGATCAAAAGGGATCCATAGGTTGGATTTCTGATCAAAATAAAGCCTCTAGGTTGTATTTAGGGAAGTATAGAGAGTATTTGGGCAGTTATTGGCCGATCCAAAAGGGTATGAAGGTGTTAATTAATGAGAAGGGGGAGTGCCTTTTTATAAGAGGGGTGAGGGGCACCTTTGGAAAAGCTAGAAATATTATTTTATAATAAATTCAGATTCAGGTTCTAATGGACCTGGAGTGTATAATTTAAATTTTAAGGTTTGGATGGGTCTATAACCACTCATCCAATAGAATTTAGACAGGTTTGTGTCATTATATAAACCTTATCTTTTAGTTTTAACTCTTCGTTAATTAGTTTGACATTTCCCATGTCATATTGTATTTTTATATTATATAGTTAATAAACATACTATATACATCCATGAGACCCCAAGTGGTCCACTAATGATACACTTATCATGATATAAGTATCTTGGCCACACCATATATTTTTAGGAATTTAATATCAATTAATAATATAATATTTGTTTTAAAAAATCTTTTGTGTCAATTTTGACACTATTCAATAATTAATTTTTGTGAAAATCATAAAAGGATTAATAGTTTGAAATAAGTTAATTAAGTCAGTCCAAACATTTCATATTAATATATATAATTATATTAATTCTTAAAAAGTCTCCAATTATATTTATTTGGGTATTTATAATATCAATTATTTTAGTTTTTCACTATTATGGTAATTACTGCATCATCATTGTGTCATAAATAAATTAAATTATATATTGTCTAAAAATTATAAATAAAATATAATTATATTGGAAATCTTTTTATATTTATAATGAATATTTACAATCGAATTTATCTTATGTAAATCCCTATATTAAAAATGTTTTGGTAAATAAACATAGATTTTAACTCTTTTAACTCTTCTTTGAATTAAATAATAATAAATGTCCTAATCTAATCCAAGTGTACCTAGATGATAATATTTTTTCCTAAGGTCATTTATGGTCGAGATAAACTAGTCCAATAGAATTATAACATGTGTTAGGGTAATATTAATATCATTTTTACCCTTAATTACCCTATTTACTTTTATCCGTGGTAAATAAAAGTAAAAAGTTACTTTTCACTAGAAATTATTTTCATCTCAATGAACCACATTTTACTCCTTGATATTAACCGTGTCTCTCGGATTTTCAAAATTTCAATCAAAAAATCTGTAAAATTAATTTTTACCAAAAAAATTAGGTTTTTTAACTACCACTTAGTAGTTTCACTATTCATCAAAAAATGAAGTTTTTCAGAAAAATACAAAAATTTAACCCTATGATAATTTTGATATTCCGAATCAAAAAATGAAGTCCATTTTAAAAAATAAAATTTATAATATTTTAAAAAATAGGTATTACTATTCATAACGGCTAGTTTGATTTGTTGTGGTGTATTAGAACTCGATGTTGCGTACAACACACGCTATCGCGTTATTCAAAGAGAAGCGTACCGTAGAAGCTTGGGGTGTTACATTATCCCCTCCTTCAAATAATTTTGTCCTCGAAATTTCTAGAGTACTACTGCATGAAAAGACTTGGGTGGTTCTTCAGCATAAGTTCCTCAGGTTCCCACGTTGCCTCTTCCATCTTATGGTTTCTCCACAAATCTTTTACCAGGCGCGTCTTCTGGTATATCAGTACTTGTTCTCTCGTATCAAGAATCCTGGCAGGCTCTTCGCAATAAGACATATTGGGTTCCAGTTCTAATTACTCATAAGTGAGTACAGGTGTTGGTTCAGGCATGTCTTTCCTCAACAGAGATACGTGGAACACATTGTGAACTTCGGAGAGACTTGGCAGCATTGCCAATCGGTAAGTTACAACCCCAATTAGTTCTAGAATTTCGAAAGGTCCGATGTACCTGGGACTCAATTTACCATTAATACCAAAACGAATAACTCCCTTCCATGTAGATACCTTCCAGAAAACATGATCACCGACTTTAAATTCCAAATCCTTCCTTCGATTATCGGCATAGATCTTATCCCTACTTTGAGATACTTTGATGTGATTTTGGATTACCTTCACCTTTTCCATTGTTTCCTCCACCAGTTCTGGACCTATAATTTTTCTTTCACCAACGTCATCCCAATAGGTTGGTGTGGGACATCTCTATCCGTATAACGCTTCATATGGTGTCATCTGAATACTCAATTGGAAGCTATTGTTATAGGAAAATTATACCAAAGGTTAATATTGATCCCACAAACACTGAAAGTCAAGTGAGCAAGATCTCAACATGTCTTCTAAGGTTTGAATAGTCCGTTCTGATTGCCCGTCTATTTGAGGGTTGTAGTCAATGTTGAAATGAAGTTCAGTATCCAGGGATTTCTGAAGAAACATCCAGAATCATGAAGTAAAACGGTGATCACGATCAGAAACAATTGATAGGGGAACTCCATGAAGTCTCACAACTTCATTAATATATAGTATTGCTAGACGTTCCAGTGGTATATCTTCTCTTATAGAAAGAAAATGTGTTGACTTGGTAGGACGATCAACAATAACCCATATTACATCATTCCTTCTAGGAGTCTTTGGTAGCCCCATGACAAAGTCCATCTTATTATTATCCCATTTCCACTCTGGTATGGGAAGAGGTTGCATGAATCCTCCATGTAGTTGCCTTCCAGTTTTCACTTGTTGACAAAACATACATCATAACAAAAAATCAGCAATCTCCCTCTTCATTTTTTCCCACAAAAAACGTTCCTTCAAATCTCTATACATTTTGGTGCTCCCAGGTTGTATAGAGAAATTGGAACTATGAGCATCATTCAACAATTCTCTTTTTAAATCAGGTATATAGGAAACACAGAGCCTCTTCCCAAATTTCAAAATTCCATCTTCATACTCAAAGTCTCTCAATCTGCAATCATTCACAGCTTTAATCTTATTTTTAAATTCTTCATCATTAGTCGGATAACTCTTAATCCTTTCTAGTAAAGATGGTTTGGAAACTATTTCAAAAATAATTGATGTTTCACCTTCCATGGTAATTCCCATGTCCATCTTCACTAGATCCATGAAAATTGGTCCCTTTCAATTCACATATTGTTCCAAACTCCATGGTCTTTTCTACTCAAATAATCTGCCACCTTGTTTGCTTTCCCTTGGTGGTAGTGTATCGTACAATCATAATCCATGAGTAATTCAAGCCATATCCTTTTCCTCATGTTGAGTTCTTTTTGTGAGAAAATATACTTTAAACTCTTATGATCAGTATAAATCTCACATTTTTCACCAAAGAGGTAGTGCCTCCATATCTTTAAAGAAAGGATCACAGCTGTTAACTTGAGATCTTGATTTGGATAGTTTTTCTCATGAATTTTTAACTATTGTGATGCATAGGCAATAACCCCATCATTATACATAAGGACACAACCAAGTCCTTTCTTCGATGCATCGCTATAAATAACAAACCCATCATTCCCCGTTGGTAGAGTCAATATACAAGCATTTACTAATATTCTCTTCAGTTATTTGAAACATTATTCACAATCTTTTGTCCAAACGAATTTAACCCCTTTACGTGTGAGCTTTTTTAATGGGTTAGCCAACCGTGAAAAATTATGGACGAAACATCGATAATAACCTGCTAAACCAATAAAACTACATACCTCAGGTATACTTGTTGGTGCTGGCCATTCTTGGATTGCCTTGGTCTGAGAAGGATCAATAGAGATTCCATCTTTAGAGATAATATGTCCAAGAAAATAAATCTCCTGAAGCCAGAATTCACACATGCTAAACTCCCCATATAATTCATGTCTTCTCAGAGTCTTCAGGATAATGTGCAAGTGATTTTCATGATATTCGTAGCTTTTGGAGTATACCAATATATCATCAATAAATACCACAAAAAATTCATCGAGATATTCCTCGAAAACTCTATTCATCAAATCCATGACTACAGAGGGTGTATTAGTCAATCCAAAAGGCATTACTGTAAACTCGTAATGCTCGTACCTAGTTCTAAATGTTGTCTTCAGAATGTATTCCTTCTTTAAACACAAATGATGGTATCCAGATCAATGTTAAATCATTGAATGTTATTGATATCCATGAATTTGGTCAAATAAATTATCAATGTGAGGTAGGGGATACTTTTTCTTTATTGTTATAGCATTGATCTACCTGTAGTCGATACATAACCTCATAGATCCATCTTTCTTTTTAACAAAAAGAATAGGGGATCCCCATAGAGAAACACTAGGCCAAATAAATCCCTTTTTACTCAATTCCTCTAGTTTTTTCTTTAGTTCAACTAATTCTATAGTGGCCATTCTATAAGGGGTCTTCGATATAGGCCTTGATCCAGGAATTAAATCAATGGAAAACTCAACTTCTCATTCTGGAGGATGTCTAGGTAAATTGTCCAGAAATACATCTACATATTCTTTCACAACAAGTGCATACCCTATTTGAACATTCCATTCCTCACCCATAGTCATTTCATTATATTCCTCACCAATAATTGAATTTACTTGAGCTACTGGGGGTGGATCTAGATAAGAATTAAGCAGTGACTATTCTACTATAAAGATATGGTGTTCCTTACCATCATCATCAATAATCGTAACCTCTTTCTTCTTACAATAAATTTTCACATCATAGTCCAAAATCCATTCCATACCAAGGATTATATCAATCTAAATCATAGGTATAAAGATGGGATGAGTAGATAAAGAAACTTTATGTGCACTAATGGGGACTGATTCACAAAACTTAGTTGCAATGGTACTTCCCTTAGGAGTTTTAACTGACAACTCCCTTATTAAATCAAATTGGAAATATCTAATTTTCTTAGAAAATTGGGAAGATATGAAACAATGCGATGATACAGAATCAAATAATGCATTTTCTAAACATTAGGAAACTATTAAATTACCTTCTACCACGTCTTTCGGAGCTTCTACCTCAGTATTAGTGATAGCATAAGCTTGGCCTTGATCCCTTGGCCTTTTCTGAGGTATGTTCCCATGATTCTTAGGAAATTCATTTGAAAAATGTCCCATCTCCCTGCAATTATAGCACTGAACATTAGTAGCTTCCTTCTTCCCTTTTCAATCATGATCTTGGTAACCATTTTCACCACACTTGTAATAGACACCCATTCCCTTCAAGAAAGTATCGGGGTGTTTCTTCCCACATTTACCACAGGATGGAAATTCAACATTTCCCTTGTTCCCCTTATTTCCTTTCCTATATTGATCAGACGATCTCTTCTTCTCTTTCTTTGCTTTAAAGTCATAAGACTTAGAGAATTCCTTTTCGGTCTTAATAGCACATGAGACAATGTCTTCGTACGATGATAAGGATTGTGAGACTAATGCTTGACGAAGAAATGGTTTTAACCTATCAAATAAACGATCAATATTACTTCATGGGTTGCATATATAATCTCCAGCATACCTTGATAACCTTGTAAAGTTAGCCTCATAATTTGTGACGTTCTCATCCTCCTTTTGTCTCAGACTCAGAAATTGCCTTTCCATATCTTCTCGATGGTCGCGAGGAAAGTATTTTTCTAAAAACAAATATTTGAACTACCTCCATTCCATATTTGATACTTCATCATCTTCTTTCATGTTTTGAATCAATGACCACCATTGATCAGCATCTCCAGTGAGGTGGTAAACAGCCATGATAACTTTTTCCCTTTCACTACTCCCCAAAGACTGAAATATTTTCTCTAGGGAATTTATCCATTGCTCAGCTACTAAGGGATTTGTACTCCCATTGAAATATGGTGGTTGTTGCCTCATGAAGTGATCTAACATTTATCCTCCACGCTGCGGATCAGGTTGCTCTATACGGGTAAGGTTATTACTCATAACCTCAGTGAGTTGTCCCAGTATGGTGATTAGCTGATCGGCACTAGTTGCATCACCAGCTCCACTATAATTATCTTGAGTAGGAGGGAAATCCCTACATGGAGTGCATTCATTGATACAGTTTTTATTTCTTCCACTAGGCGCCATTTCTAAACAATGCAATAAACTAGATTAGATTATGAATCAAAATACATAATTCCATACTTATAAAACACATAACATAAATCGAACTATTTATGGATATAATCCATATTCATAAGAAAGTTTTCATTGAGATAGTATATAATCATAAACCCTTCATAATGATTTGTAATGAAAATGAAAGTTATCCTAAGCATATCCCCCGGGAGTGTCGTCACCAAGAGTGCAGCAAGGCCCGTTGTCGTGCACCAGTTCCAGTTCGAGTCTAGCTCAAAGCGGTGTTTTTGGGTTTTACCTCTAGGTACATCTGTTCTAGATCCACCTTTACATTCTCGTATCCAGACAGGGATGTATTTCTCATAAAACACACAAAATCTCTACAATACCAAAATTTCAGGAAGTTCTTCTATACTAATCCTCAAAGTCTATCTTTGGTCTATGTGCTCTAATTAGAGTTTATCTAAATCTAGCTTCCAAGGTTTGTACTAAACTTCCACTGATACCAACTATAACTCCCCGACCCCAGTTACCCATAGTCGGTGCTTTATTACATAAAATTGGAAAGATCACAACAAAGATCACGTCTTGAAAGACTGATTAGTTTAGTAGCCTTGGAAACACTAGATATATTTATAATGTTTTACATTACAACTAAATATGAAAACTACAACAACATAGTGTCCCTATTCCACACACTTATCCTCTCATACTATCCCTACAGGTCATTCAAAATTTACTACTTCACATCCTTGGAAAAATAAAACACAGAAAAGGGTTGAGCTCAAATTCCCATAAAGGATAACAATATAGCGAAAACTTTCATAAATAAGAATAAACATTTAAGGGAATGTATAACTAAAACAAAGGCCTTTTGAACTTGAACTTCAATATAGTATGTCAAAAATGAAATTAAATAATTCCATTTACTTATTAAAATGGATATTCTACTAATCGAATAATCACATGCAATATCAGTAACCACTTTCATAATGATGGAATGCATAATTTCAAACTATCATAAACACATAGCCAAGGCCTCGTGCCAAGACTACAAATAAGATTTTTTCAAAGCCTTGTGCCAAGACACTAGTTTGTCTCATGAGACCTACTGATGCATCGAGGAGCTATAACGGGCTCCACCTATCACATATTATGTCTAATGCATTCCCATATGAAAAGGTTTAAACATAACATAATCATTCGTATTAAAACTAGCATATGAAATGTAAATACTTCTCCATAAACCATGAATGGTATAAAAATAACACATCTATAGTCAAACATATCACAAAACCTTCAATACGATATAGAAGTTTTGTATCATAATAAATCAACCTCAAATAAGTGTAAAATTTATCAAAGTATGTTGACATAGATGAAATAAAAACTCTTTTTTGAGAAATATATCTTTCTATTTTGAAATCATTTATGAGTCATATATTTTAAAATAAAACATTTTCTTTGAAAATATTCTTATAAGATTGTAAAGGGAACTTTGACGATTTTATAATGGCGGAATAGAGCCGTACCCGTCGTATAAGTTAAAAAAACATTCTTACCTTAGTTCTGTCGAAAAGGTTAAAAAGCACCTTGTTTGGAAAACGACGGAAAGATTCCTTTATAAACCTCTTATAAAAATTCAACCAAGGGTATAAATGACTTTAACCCATATTCTTGTAAATAGTAAAAATGTTTTGAAATACATTTTTAAGAATCATGGATGTGGATGATAAAGAAATCCCAGTAGATTATTACGTATAAACAACCTCGGATAATTAAGAGATTGCAAAATAAACCATTACCTTGTACTTTTCCTTGGTTGGGCGTAGGTTAACCTCCCTTATAATGGTGAAATAATTATTATTAAATTATACAAGAATTATATACATTAATATGATATCATATATTATCTTTTAACATTGATTTGTTAATAATATCTTAGTATTATCGTTGTTTTGGGTGTTAACTTACTCATTTTCTTTTATATGTTTTGTTACGTAAGCCATGTTTTTCATGGATAGCTTGTATCTTATTCATATCCAGAATGATATCAAGTCCATAAACATTATTTTTAAATCAAATGATAATTATACTTGAATGGATATGATGGAGAATGAATCTCATCGCGTTCATGGAGACGGTAGTCCGTACGTACGCACGAGCAACAATACCATTCTTTTGATATTAAAATAATATATAATTGGATGGTATATCATATATACAGAATCATTATCATGTTATATTTATTATTTACTTGAATTATAAATCATTATTATAACCATACAAATAATAATATATTGAATAATAACAATTACACCACGACGTGGAGACGGTAAGCCGTACGTACGCACGTACGGTGACATGTCATTCAAGGAATGGATAGAATAAAGAATATGGTTATACAATATTTATAATAATATTACAGTATATAGGATATACTGGATTCATTATTTTATATTGGGAATAACAAATAAAGAAGACGATGAAGAAAAAATGAATTTGAAAAAGGGTGGTGAAAACATTACCTCTATTCGGGTTCTTCCTTTTGATTTTATCAAAAGGGATCCTTAGGTTTGATTTATGATCAAAATAAGGCCTCTAGGTTGTATTTAGGAAGGTTTAGAGAGTATTTGTGTAGGGTATGGACAATCAAAAAGTCTTTGACTCTGTGAATTAATGAGATGGGGGAGTTTCCTTTTATAAGAGGGTTGAGGGGCACCTTTGGAAAAGCTAGAAATATTATTTTATAATAAATTAATATTCGGTTTCTAATGGCTCCAAAGTGTATTATTTAAAGGTTAAGGTGGGGATGGGTATAAAACCACTCAACCAATATAATTTAGACACGTTTGGGTCACTATAATAACCATATCTTTTAGTTTTAACTCTTAGTTAATTAGTTTGACATTTACCATGTCACTTTGTATTTTTATATTATATAGTTAATAAATATACTATATACATCCAAGCGACTCCCAAGTGGTCCATTAATGATACTCCTATCATGATATAAGTCTCTTGGTAGAACCTTAGATTTTTAGGAATTTAATATCAATTAATAATATAATATTTGTTTAAAAACTCTTTTATGTCAATTTTGACACTATTCAATAATTGATTTTTGTGAAAATCATAATAGAATTATTACTTATAATAATGTTTCTTAATCAATACTAACATGTCATATTAACCTATAAAAGTAGTGTAATTCATAAAAAGTCTCAAATTATATTTATTTGTGTATTTATAATATCAATTATTTTAATTTTTCATTATTATGGTAATTACTCCATCATCATTGTGTCATAAATAAATTAAATTATTTAATGTATAAAAATTATAAATAAAATATTTTTATGTAGTAAATATTTTTATCTTTCTAATAAATATTTACAATAGAATTTATCTTATTTATAACCCTATATTAAAAATGTTTTAGTAAATAAACATTGATTTTAACTCTTTTAACTCTTCTTTGAATTAAATAATAATAAATGTCCTAATCTAATCCAAGTGGACCTAAATGATAATATTTTATTCCTAAGGTTATTTTCGGTCAAGATACACTTGTCCAGTAGAATTATGACATGTGTTAGGGTAATATTAAAATCATTTTTACCCTTAATTACCCTATTTACTTTTAACCGTGGTAAATAAAAGTAAAAAGTTACTATTTAGAAAAAATTATATTCATCTCAATGAACCACATTTTAGGCCTTCATATTAACCATGTCTCTCAGATTTTCGAAATTCCAATCAATGAAGCGGTAAAATTAAGTTTTATGAAAAAATTTAGTTTTTTAACTACCACTTAGTAGTTCCACTATTCATCATAAAATGAAGTTTTCAGAAAAATACAAAAAATTCACCCTAGGATAATTTCGATATTCCGAATCCAAAAATGATTTCCATTTTGAAAAATAAAATTTATAAAATTTCAAAAAGCAGGTATTACTATTCATAATGGATAGTTTGATTTTTTGTGGTGTATTAGAACTCGATGTTGCGTACAACACACGCTATTGCATTATTCAAAGAGAAGCGTACCATAGAAGCTTGGAGTGTTGCACGAAATCGCTTAACCTATGGAGAATAACATGAGGAAGTTATAAATTTCCCATGATTTATTCAATGAAATCATGAAGCACCACCAAACATATCTTTGTGACCTCATGAGGTCGATCAGATGATTCTTCTTCATTATGTAATTACCAAGTGGATTTTATGTATTTCATATGTGATACCCTATAAGAAATAATCGAGACAACTGTTTGAGTATCTAAAAAGCTATTAATTTGATATAATATAATAATGGAGTGAAGTATGTATCACTTTTTCACATGTTGGTCTTACATGTGACTTGCTGAAAAACTAAATTAATAACCTTGTACAAGATATCGTTTATGACATGTTTCAGTAAGCATGTAAGGTAATAATATATATGGATACTTTATAATAAAATTACTAATTAAAATAGATTCTATGTATGAAACTCATGGTTAGTGAGTGCTAGACACAAGAGTTATCTTTTTCAAACAGTTTTCTCAATCGCACTATGGTTGTGGGTTCGATTACGGTCTTTGTGTTTTCCTTTTTATAAAAATCAAAAAATAAACTTAACAATAGTATTCAATTTCAATCTTAATCCATTCCAATCTTTAGACTTATCCAAAATACCTCTATCCAAACTCACAGTACACAATTTACAAGTAAGGTAAACACAATGGAGATCTTTTTTCCATGTAATAAAATGTGAACACCTTCATCATGCATTATTTTAAAATACTTCATCATCTTGAATTTCCTTAAAACATTATTTTTTACATTCATGCTCCATTATACTATATATAATATTGGATATATTTCTTGTATCCAAAAATATAGAATATTCCCACAATGATGAAATAAACAAACTATTAATCAGTTCCAAGGAAGTCAAAAATATATAATATAATTTATCCACATCAGCCATATCTTATTCCAAATTCACTACCTCATTATAAGACCATATTAAGGATTAAATTTCCTTCAACTGTGTATTTTTTCAAAAAGTGTAGCTTACTATTATGTCACATTTCATGAACTATATAATCTCAAATCCTCAATAAAATTGTATTGTAGTACAATATTTATTTATCTCCATAATTCATATTACCAATATATTGTTTATAAAACACTCAAATTGAATAATTCTATAATAATAACATAATAAAACTAGTCATTCCTCTTTATTTGAGGTAGTATCATAACATGATTGTTATCTAATATCATCAATTAAGGTATACTCTAATTACTACAACATTGATTCATGTAGTGTCCCAAATCCTTGTAGATGAACATTGTACATTTGAAACTTTTTTCACTCCCTTTTAATCACGTACAAGTTGTCCTTTGTCTCCACACTTATAACAAACTCTCATTCCCTTCAAGAATTTACCAAGGTGATTCATTCCATAGTTATCCCATATGGGAAAATCCTTCTTTTCCCTCTCCAATTTATCCATCTTTCTCTCTTTCATCCTTTTATATTCATGATTCCCTTCAAATCCATAGCACTTAGAGAAATTTGTACTTATCTTATTAGTGCATGATATTATTTATTTATTTATTTAGAATACATGGGAGAATATTTCCCTTCCAAAATTTTGGCTTAATATAGTGAAATATATGATCCATATTACTCTTCGAATCATACTTATAGATGGATTTCAAATTCCATCTATTGGACGACATTTCTATACAATTTTATACACTAGGACATTTTATGAATTGCAATGAATAAATTCAAACATTCAAAATACCTAACATAAATTGAACATTTTATTGATATAATCCATAAACATAAAAATATTTTCTTTGAGGAGGTATATACTCATAAATCATTCGTAAGGATTTCTAATGAAAATTAGAATTATCTAAATCATATCCCTCGAGAGTGTTGTAACCAAGAGTGAATCAAGGACTATTGTCGTGCACCAGTTCCTGTTTGAGTCTAGCTCGAAGTGGTGTTTTAAAGTTTTACCACTAGGTAAATCTGTGCTAAAGCTGCTTCTGCCTACTCGTATCTAGAGAAAGATGTATTTTCTTGGAAAACTCACAAAATCACTACATTACCAAAATTATAGGAAGTTATTCTATAATAATACTCAAATACTATCTTAAGGTAATGTGCTCTAATAAAAATTTATCTAAATATAGTTTCTAAGTTTATTGTTAAACTTCCTCTGATACCAACTGTAATTCCCTGACACTAGTTACCTATATTCAGTGCATTGTTACATAACATTGGAATGATTAAAAGGAATCGGGCCCTAAAGGACCGATCAGTTTAGCAGTCCTGGAAAATAGATTACTGACATGATGCTCAAAATTACAACTTTAAATGAAAAACAACAGACATTTATTCTATTAGAAACATCAAAGCCTCCTAAGTTATGCCTACAAGTCACTCATAACTAACTTCTTCATATCCTAGGAAACTAAAACATAGGAAATGGGTGAGATCAGATGCTTAGTAAGGGTAAAAAATATAGTGGATGCTATGAAATTTTAAGGAAATATGTGTAATAAAAAAATAACTTATTAAACATAAACGTGAACATAAAATGGAAAAAATAAATTTATCAATACCATATAACCATGAACATTAATATTATACTCGTCAAATAATTAGATGTAATAACTATTTTCATAATGAGGGAATGTATAATACCAGAAAATAATTTCTATGTCAAGGCCTTGTTCTAGGACCTAGGGAATAACTGTAACTGGACCCCAACCCGGAGAGCATCGGTAAACGGACTCCAACGTAGAGAGACTCTGTAACCGGACTCCATCCCGAAGAGCCTCTATAACCGATCTCCAACCTAGAGAGCCACTATAAACAGACTCCAACTTGAATGGTCTATTGTAACCGGACCCCAACTTGGAGGGCTTACGTTTACTGGTCCCCAACCCAGAACATAGTAGTCCATTACATTCATCTTATAAAAAAGATGAAATATAACATAAACATTAGTATTAAAACAAGCTTACGAAATGTCAATAATTTAACCATAAACCATGAATGGAAAAAAATAACTCATCCACTATAAAAAATATAAAAAACCTTAAATACAATATAGATGATTTGTATCAAAATAAATCAACCTTGATAAATAATAATATCATGTAAATGATGTTGGCATAGTTTAAATTGATTTAAAAAAACATTGAGAGAAATGTACCCTTTTCATGAAATCATTTAAAAGTCACTGAATTTATAAAGGAATTAATTTATAATATATTTTTGAATCAAAGTGTACCATAACACTTTGAAACATTTGAAAGGAATTAAAATTTTAAAACATTCATGTCCATATAAATAAATCCTTTAAACCATTTTAAAAACATGGAAATTAAAGGGAAAGGTTTAGAAGAATAAATCTTTAAAACATTTAAAATGATGTTTTAGAAAAAAATTCCCTTAAAAATAATCCTTTTTAAAATTATTTTATGAAACATGGAAATGGATAATAAATATGTCCCAGTAAAAAATTACACATAAAAAATGTCGAATAATAATGAGATTGAGGAATTAAACCTTACCACATTGTAATCAATCGAGTCATATGAAAAAAAGATAATAACCACGAAATCATTCACATAATACCATGAATATAAATAGAATAATGATAATATATATCAAATGGAATTACACAATACACCACATTCAATAATTGGTGAATAATGGAAATTTCATGAAATTAAAAGTAAGATAAAAAACCCCTTACCATGTAATTTCATTTAGTCGATGGTACATTTATCCTCCTGTATAAAGATCAAAGTATTTAATTAAATTATTCCAAAACAGTATCAGTATTTTTGATATCATAAATGTTTAATATATGAATTTATACAACCCAATTAATAATAAATTTCATGTTAAATTAACATTCGGAGTAATAATCAATTTCTTTATTGTTCGTGTTTTAACTGGTTTTTCTTGATTATATCAAATAGATAATGATTTAAATACTTCAAGAATATAAAAAATCATATATATTTAGAATAAAAATATGCATAATATACATATATATGAAATAAAATACACCGTTTATGGAGATGATAGACCATACGTACGCATAAATGCTGTTTTGGTTTCCATGTCGTATTAAACGGAACAATGTGAATAAGATATACGTAAGTACATATATACATATATATATTTTCAGTATAATTATTATGCCATATATTATATACTTATTAATGATGTATATTTTATAATCATCATTGAATGGTGAACGTGGAAATGAATCTCATCGCGTCATGGAGATGGAAATCTGTACGTACGCACGAGCGACAATATCATTATATTGATAGTGAAATTTTATTTAATTGGATGATATATCATATATAAAGAATCATTAACATGTTATAACTATTATTTAAATCAGTTATACTCATTATTATACCCATAAAAATAATGAAGTGTTTGAATAACATACTATACCACGACGTGGAGATGGTAACCTGTACGCACGCACGATTGGTGACTTTGTCATTTATAAGATGGATATAATAATGAATATGGTTGTAAAATGTTTATAATAACATCATTGTATATAGAATATACTTGAGTTATTATTTTAGAATTGAAACAACAAAGAATCAGGATGTGGAAGAAGAAAACAACTAGAAAAAGGTGATGAAATATTTACCACTTCTTCAGGTTATTCCTTTTGATTTGATCAAAAGGGCTCCATAGGTTGGCTTTCTAACAAACGGAAGTCCTCTAAGATGAAGGTATAAAAGTTGGGGGGATATATGGGCAGGGGTTAGGCAAGCCGAAAGGCTTAGGATTTCTAAAATTAAGAGAAGGGGAAGTGCCCTTTTATAAGAGAGGTGACGATAACTTTAGGAAAGGCTAGATATATTGTTGTAGAATAAACTCATTTTTGGTTTCTAATGGATCCAAATGATTTATTTAAAGTATAATGTATTTATGAGTCTAAAATATATCAAACAATTGGTTTTAGACAGGTTTAACTCACCATATTAAACTTATCTTTTATATTTAACTCATAGTTAAATTGTTTTGCATTTACCATGTCTCTGTGTATTTTTATATTATATGGTTATTAAAATTATTATAAATTGCTAATATAACCACAATTATTTTTTTAATTTCATAAAAAATATTATATAAGACTTTTTTATGATCCTTATATTTTTAGGACAATTATATCAATTAATAATATAATATTTGTTTTGAAAACTATTTTATATCAATTCTGACACTATTTGGTATTTATTTTTGGTTAAAATCATAACTACATTATTACTTTAAAAAAAAATCATTTAATCAACCCTAAAATGGCATATTAACTTATTAAAATAGTTTAATTCATCATAAGTCTCAAATATAATTTATTTGTGTATTTATAATATCAATTATTTTAATCTTTTTTCCATAAGGTAATTACTACATCATCATTGTGTCATATATAAATTTAATTATATAAGGTCCAAAAATTATAAATAAAATTCTTTATGTTTGATATCCTTTTATATTTATAATAAATATTCATTGAAGAATTTATCTTATGTATATCCCTATATTAAAAATGTTTTAGTTTTTAAAACTTGAATTAATCACTTTTAACTCTTCTTTAAATTAAATCATAATAAATGTCTTATTCTAATCCATGTGGACCTAAAGGATAATATTTTATTCCTAAGGATGTTTTTTTTCTAATTAAACTTATCCAAGAGAAATAGTACAAGTGTTAGTGTAATAATAATATCATATTTGCCTGTAATTATCCTATTTAATTTTAACCGCAGTAAATAAAAGTCGAAAGTTACTTTTCATCAAAAATTATTTTCATCATATTTAACCAGATTATACTTATTGAGGTTAACCATGTCTCTCAGATTTTGAAAATTCAAGTCATAGAAGTGGTAAAATTATGTTTTATGCAAATTTTTAATGCTCCAAGGAGGTCTGTTAAAGACGGTAAAAAGTTCAATGAAATGTTTATATATTTAACTTATTATAAAATGACTCCAATGATTTATATTTAACTTATATAGGTATTATGATTCCATTTTAAACTAAAATAAATTTAAATAAAATATATAATTATTTAAATAAAATGTCGGTTTTAACCAATAACTCAATGTTTTTCATTATTAATTAAAAATTGAAAGTTTTCAAAAGAATACCAAAATATCACCCTATGATAATTTTGTTATTTCGAATTCTAATATTAATTCTATTATACCAAATGTAAAACATATAGTTACATTTATTAATATTAAATTAATTTCATTTGTCAAAACCAAAAAGCGTATTTTTAAGAAATAATAACTAACAAAATATTTTTACTTGTTAGTGTTAAACTTCAAAGGGAAATTATTTCCAATGAATTAAATTGGATTAAATGGTAAAAATATAATCTATTTATACTTATAATCCATTAAAATGTGTAATTTAACAATAAAATTAATTTGACTAATAATGTTTTTTTCAGTTAAAATATAGTAATTTTCACTATTCACCCAAATATGAAAGTTATCAGAATAACACAAAACAGTTATTGAAAATAAATTAGTATGTCCTAATTTGAATGAAATTTTATATTTGTCAAATTGAATATATAATAGTTTCAAATAATTGATTTAAAAATGTTTCACCATTAAAAGTCGGTAAAATTACATTTTTTTTAACAAAATACATCTTTTATATGGACAAAATGAATTTTTTTTTCATTATGTCTAAGAAACTCATAATATGGATTCTAAAATTATAAGGATTATATAAAGATAAAAATTTAATAAATACTATTCATAAACGGCTAGTTCGGTAAGTCATGGTGTGCTTCAACTCGGTGATGCATGTAGTGCAAGTTATTGAATTAATTTGACGAAATAATGTACTGTGAAATCTTGGGGTGTAACATTATTCCTTACTTCGATACATTGAATCCTCGCAATATGAAACTGTTATTTGAAAATAAATGTTTGAAAGTAGAAAATACCTTTGTGGGAAAACCCACATCGGAAATTAGGTTAATAAAATTTAGTCTTAATAAGAGGAAAAGGGGAATGAAAAAGTCACCACCAAATTATGATTTCGATTAGGAGATCATTAGTGGAAATTAAAGATATATAATTAGAGTAAAATGTAAATATTTATATGGATTGATTGAGGTCATCAGTCATAAACAATTGTAGAATATAGGGCCTCAAACCCATCAATCTATGATCATTTAAAATATGATCGGTTCAACAATACATATCATATTTGGATAACACATGATTAGTTTTAATATACCTTACCTATATATTATTCATTAATTTCTTCATTGAACAAGAGTAGAAAAAAATATATACATGACATTTAGAGTTCCACCCTTTAACTAATTTCTTCCACAAACTCAACTTTCACTTGACAATATAATAGAACTTAAAAAAATATTCTATTTATCCGATTCATATGGGGTTCCAAAGAAATGAATCTATAATTTACCTATTGGACCCTTTAAAAAAGAAAACTACATTATACAATCTAGGGACTTCACATAGTCCAGTGGTAGGTGATAAATCTCAATTACAATTTGGTTGTGGGGTCGATTATGGTATGCGTGTTTTCTTTTTTATAAAAATCCAATAATAACCTTAACAACAATATCCAATTTCATACATAATATATTACAATTTTTATACATACCCAAAATACTTCTATCCAAACTCGCATTCCAAAATTTATAAGGAAGGTAAACACATTGAAGATCTTTTTTTCCATGTAAAAACATGTGAAGAGTTTCAACATGTATTCTTTTAAAATAATGCAACATCATGAAATTCCATAAAACCTTATTGATTACAGTCATGTTTCTATATCCTTTATATAATAAGGAATATATTCTTTATATTCAAAAATATTGAATATTCCATCAATTATGAAATAAACAAACTATTAAACAGTTCCAAGGAAGTCAAAAATATCTAATATAATTTATCCAAATCAACAATATCTTATTATAAAATAAATACCTCATTATTAGGACTATATTAAGGATTACATTTCCTTCAACAATTTATTTTTCCAAAAAGTGTAGCTTACTATTAAGTCACTTTTCTTAGAACCATATAATCTCAAAACCTCAATAAAATTGTATTGCAGTACAATCCTTATTTATCTCCATAATTCATATGACTAGTATATTGTCGATATATCACTCAAAAAGAATTACTCTATAATAAGAACATAAGAACACTATTCATTCATATTTATTTGAGGTAGTATAATTACTTGATTATTATCCAATAGCGCCATTTAAGGTATACGCTGATTACTGGTTCATTGATTCACGTAGTATCCCAATGCCTTGCAGATGAATCATGGTACATTTTTAACTTTTTTCTTACCCTTGCAATCACGTAATTGGTGTCCTTTTTCTCCACACTTATAACAAACTCCCATTCTCTTTAAGCATTTACAAAGGTTATTCTTTCCACAGTTATCACATATGGGAAAATCCTTCTTTTCCCTCTTCCCATTATCCATCATTCTCTCTTTCATAATTTTCTTCTATTACTTCCCTTCAAAGACATAGGACATAGAGAATTCTATACATATCCTATTAACACATGATATTATTATTTTTAGTTGTTGAGAATTCATGGGAGACTAATTCCCTTATAAATTCTGGCTTAATACTGTAAAAGATACGGTCATTCTAACTCTTTGGATCATATGTTTTTCTAGAGATCACATTCATTATTTTGGGTGCCATTTCTATACAATGGAATACACTAGGTCAGTTTATGAATTGTAATGAATAATTCCAAACATGTAAAATATCTAATGTAAATTTAACAGTTTATTGATATAACCCATAATCATAAAAAGATTTTTTTAGGAGGTATATACTCATAAATCCTTCATAATGATTTGTAAAGAAAACGGGAATTATCCTAAGTATATACTCTAGTAGTTTCATAACCAAGAGTGCATCAAGGTCTTTTTCCATGCAGCAGTTCCTGTTCGAGTCTAACTCAAAGCGGTGTTTTCTATTTTTACCCTTAGGTGCATCTGTTCAAGAGGTGCCTCTACCTTCTCGTATCCAGACAGGGATGTTATTTCTTGGAAAATTCAAAAAATCTATACTTTTCCAAAATTATAGGAAGTTCTTCTATTCTAATATTCAATTCTTATCTTAGGGTAATGTGCTCTAATCAAAATTTATCTAAATATAGTTTCTAATGTTATTGTTAATCTTCCTCTGATACCAACTGTAACACCAATACCCTAGTTACCCAGAGTCGGTGCATTACTACATAACAATGGCATGATTACAAGGAATCTTGTCCCAAAGTACCGATCAGTTTAGTAGTCTTGGAAAATTGATTACATATTTGATGTCAAACGTTACAACTTGAAAAGAAAAAAATTAATAATTTATTCCATTATAAGCATCCAAGCCTCCAAGATTATGACGGAAAGCCTCTAATAACTAACTTATTCATATCCTAAGGAAAATAAAACAAAATAAAGGGGTGAGATTAAATGCTCAGTAAGGGTATATAATTTATCGGAAGCTATGAAATTTAAAGGAAAGATGTGTAATAAAAAAACAACCTTTTAAACATAAAATTGAACATAATATGGAAAAAATAAATCGAAAATTACCATAAAAACATGCACATGGATATTCTACTAGTAGAATAATCACATTTAATAACTTTATTTATAATGACAGAATGAATAATACCAGACAGTAATTTCTCTGTCAAGGCCTCATGCCAGGACCTAGGGAATAACTATAACCCGACCCCAAATCGGAGAGCCTCTGTATCCAGACTCTAACCTGGAGAGCCTCTATAACTGGACTCCAACTCGAAGAGCCTCTATAACCTGACTCTATCCTAGAGGGTATTCTGTAACTGGACCCCAACCCGGAGGTCTTTCTATTACTTTTCCCCAACCCGAAACAAACTAGTCCATTACATTTATCTTAAGAAAAGGTTGAAATATAATATAAACATTCGTATTAAAACTAGCATACGAAATGTCAATATTATAACCATAAACCATGAATGGAATAAAGATAACTCATCCGTATTCAAAAATATCACAAAACCTAAAATACAATATGGATTATTTTTATAATAATATATCATCATCGATAAAGAATAATATCCCGTAAATGATGTTGGCATTGTTGAAAATGATCTTTAATTAATATTTGATTGAAATGTCCCTTTTCCTGAAATAATTTAATAGTCACATAATTTATAATTGAATTCATTTAAAATATAGTATTTAATAAATGTGTCTCATACCACATTGAATCTTTTTAAAGGAATTAACATTTTAAAACATTCATGTACATATAAATAAATCCTTAAATCCATTTTAAAAACATGGACATTATTGAGAAAGGTTTAGAAGAATAAATCTTTAAAAAATTTAAAATGATGTTTTTGTAAAAGTGTCCCATAAAAATAATCCCTTTTAAAATTCTCTTATAAAACTTGGACATGGATAATAAATATGTCCTAGTAAAAACTTACCCATAAAAAATCACGAATAAAAATAAGATTGAGAAATTAATTCTTACCACGTTGTAATCAATTGGGTCTTATGAAAAAAAGTTTATAACCACCAAATAATTCACATAATACCATTAATATATTGGTAATAATAATAATATATACCAAATGGGAGTACACAATACACCACATAAAATAAGATGCGAACAATGTAAATCTCACAGAATTAAAAGTGAGATAAGAAACCCCTTACCTTGTATGTTCCTTTAGTCGATGGTACATTTAACCTCTTTTATAAAGACTGTAGTATGATTTTAAATTATTCTAGAACCATATTAGTATTTATTATATCATACATGATTAATTTAGGACTTTATACTACCCAATTAATAATAATTTCCATGTTAAATGAACATTTCAGGTAATAATTGCTTTCTTTATCATACGTGTTTTAAATTGTTTTTCTTGATTGTATCACTTTGATCATGGTTTTAATACTTATAGAATATACAACATCATATATATTTAGAATATAAATTTGTTTATTATACATATATAAGAAATGGAAAACACCGTTTATGGAGACGGTATACTGTACGTATGCATAAACGTTATTTCTGTTTTCATATCGTATTGAAAAAAACTAAGGGAATAAGATATATGTAAGTGTATATATATATATATCTAGTGGAATTATTATGTCATATATTACATAATTATTAATGATTTATATTTTATAATCATCGTTGAATGGTGAACATGGTAATTAATCTCATCGCGTCGTGGAGACGGTAATCCGTACGTACGCACGAGGGACAATATCATTATATTGATGGATAAATAGTATGTAATTGGATGTTATATCATATATATAGAATCGTTAATATGTTATATTTATTATTAAATCTGTTATACTCATTATTATACCCATCCAAATAATGAAGTGTTTGAATAACAAACTACACCATGACATGGAGATGGTAATCTGTATGTATGCATGTATGGTGACTTTGTCATTTATAGGATGGATAGAATAATTAATATGGTTTTACCATTTGTATAATAACATAAAAGGATATAAAAATACTGGATTAATTATTTTATAATTGAAACAACAAATTAAGAGGAATTGGAAGAAGAGAAGAACTTGAAAGAGGTGATGAAATAATTACCTCTTCTTCGGGTTCTTCCTTTTGATTTGATAAAAAGGGATACATAGGATGGATTTATGACAAGAGGAAGGACTCTATGATGATGTTATAAAATTTGGGAGGATATTTGGCAGTGGTCAGCCGAGCTGAAATGCTTTGGAGGTGTGAAATTAAAAAAAGTGGAACTGCCCTTTTATAAGAGAGCTGAGGGTCACTTTAGGAATTGATTGAAATATTATTTTATAATAAAATCATTTTAGGTTTATAATGACTCAAAAATTATTTATTTAGAGGATAACGTGGGTATAGGTCAAAATTATCTCAACCAATAGGTTTTATATAGGTTTAGGTCACCATATTAACCTTAACTTTTATATCTAACTCCTTGTTAAATAGTTTGACATTTACCTTGTCTCTTTATATTTTTATATTATATGGTTAATAACCTTACAATAAAATGCCAATCGAACCCCAATTGGTTCATTAATGTAATATATATTATTATATAAGTATTTTGGCCAATCATTAAATTTTTATGACTATTATATCAATTAATAATATAATTTTTTTTTAAAAAACTATTTTATGTCAATTTTGACACTATTTGGTATTTTTTTATTAAAACCATAAAAGAATGTTTACTTTGAAAAAAATTGATTGAATCAACTCTAACATGTCAGGTAAATCTATAAAATTAGTTTAATTCATCAGATGTCTCAAATTATATTTATTTGGGTATTTATGATATCTATTCTTTTAACCTTTTTCTAATAAGGTAATAACTGCATCATTATGCTGTTATAAATAAATTTAATTATTTAATGTCTAAAAATTATAAATAAAATACCATTATGTAGGAAATAGTTTTATATTTCTAATGAATATTTATAGTATAATTTATCTTATGTATTACCATATATTTAAAAAACATTTAGTTATAAAAACATGAATTTAACACTTTTAACACTTCTTTAAACTAAATAATAAGAAAAGTCCTAATCTAATCAAAATGAACCTAAAGGATCATATATTATTTCTAAGGTTATTTTTTGTCTAATTAAACTTAACCAATAGAATTAGGACATGTATTAGGGAATAATAATATCATTGTTTCCTTTAATTACCCTATTTAATTTTAACTGCGGTAAATAAAAGACAAAAGTTATTATTCACCAAATATTATTTTCAACTTATTGAACCACATTTTACATACTGAGTTTAATTTTGTCTCTTTTATATTTTAAATTCAACTCATAGAAGTGGTAAAATTATGCTTTATGAAAATTTTCAAATCCTCCTAGGAGGTGCGTAAAAAAAGGTAAATATTTCAGTAAAATTATTATATATCTAAACTTATTATAAATGTCTCCATTGATTTATATTGAACTTATATTGGTATTAGGTATCTATTTTGACCTAAAATAAATTTAAATAAAATAAATAATTATTTAAATAAAATGTCGATTTTAACCAATATTTTAGTGTTTTTCACTATTCATAAAGAATTGAATGTTTTCAAAAAAATTACAATGTTTCACCCGATGATAATTCTGATATTCTGAATTCAAAATTTAATTCTATTTTAACAAATTCAAAACATATATGTTTCATTTATTATTTTATAATTAATTACCATTTTCAAAACCAAAAAACGTGTTTTTAAGAAATTGTAACTAATATAAGATTGATACTTGTTTATGTTCAATTTCAATGTAAAATTATTTCCAATGTAAAAAATTGGATGGAATATTAATAATATAATATATTTATACTTCCAAACCATTAAAATTTATAATGTAACACTATAAATTATTTTGATAAAAAAATTTGTTTTCAGTTAAAATATAGTATTTTTCACTATTTACCCACATATGAATGTTATCAGAAAAACACAAAAAAATTTATTGAAACTTAATTCTTATTTCCCTATTCTAAAGAATATGTTTATTTTGTCAATTTAAATATATAAAAGTTTCAATTATTTGATTTAAAATGGGTTCTCCATTAAAAGGCAGTAAAATTTCATTTTTTTTAAAAAAACTTCTTTTATCGGAAAAGAAAGAATTTGTTTTTTTCATTATGTCTAAGAAACTCATAATATGGATTCTAAAATTATATGTTTTATATAAAGTTCAAAATTTAGTAAATACTATTCATAACTTCTTTTAAACGACTAGTTTGGTATGTCGTGGTGCGCATTAACTTGGTGTTGCGTGTATTGCAAGTTGTTGAATTACTTTGAAGAAATAACGCACTATGAAATCATGGAGTGTTATACAGCAATATGATTTTTATTCCTGAAATAAGTCTTCCCTCATATTCTTGTCGAAATCATGGAAAATGTACATATCCCGAACCCACATTTGATGTCCATAATTATATTTTTATGGAATATCTTTGACAATAGTGGTCTTATATAAGCTCTTCTATCGATCATAAGTTCCATTATATAACGTAGAATAATAAAGTGAGTTCCTATATTTATGATCATACTCTAGTGATGTGAAATAATATTATGGAAACAATACAATGTCTCCACCAAAATAATATATTTCTAGTAAATATACATGGATCAGAATATATTCCAATAAGAATACCCAAATAAGTATATCAATATGATGAACATTAATTGGTGGATACTATAGGGTAATCGCATATTCATTCCCCCATCTAGGAAGAGTATCGTCGTATTTTAGTAAATTTGTTTGTACAAAATGGTGATCAAATCACTTTTCAGACTAGGGATCATCAATAATGTTTTGAAATCTACTTAGGATAAACACACCATACTATACAAAATGCCTATAAAATAGCCCAAAGTCTGACTAGGAGTGTTCCAATACCCCACTCTCATTGAGGTGAATAAAAATTATTTAGAAATTAAATTAAATCAAGCTCATAACCCTACTGATGAAGCTACTCATAATATTTAAGAATCGTATAGGATAGAGTAACATATTCTAACTCTCTTTAATTAAAAATAGCACTATTATCCTATAGATTCTATAGAAGAGGATGACAGTAACCATTTTTTCATTTTTGTGGTCCATCCACATATTTTGATCAGGAATTCATATCCAAACTAAGCTCATGATCCTTATTTAACATAGATTGATGAACATATTCCACAAAACCACCCATATGTATACCCATATACCCACTAATGTAACAAATAGACCACAAAAATACTCCACCAGATTCATAGTTGGAGTATTGGATTTCCATGTAAATAAAAACTTGTTAAGATATTCTAAAAACCATCAAGAAACATTATCATATTCATTATATACCCCAAATATAAGTTTTTATATTATTGACAGGACATGTAATGAGTCACACATTCCTACTCTAAAAAATTCTATTGTCCTTGTGGTTTCATGACATGTGTCTACCACTCCCCAAGGGTCTATAGACACTTTACCCTAATAATAAGGTGATAAATACTATGATATTCCTTTTATAGGAAGTATATAGATAAATAATGTGAACTATAACCCTGACCACTATCATTGAAATTCACATTATAGTAAAATCTTACTCGAATAAGGAAACAGTATGATTTTAAATATACATTCATATACGGAGTTTCTTGATATCAAATTATGAACCATATATAATGACACGTAAACTATAAATAGTAACTTATGTCAATCAACAGATGACCTAGAGAAGTAATGTGTATTGTCTGACTAGGTGAAGACTATGACACAAATGAAAAAGGGGGTGATTTGGATATATGGTGGGAGTGTTATTAAAACAATCGACCATCTATTTTATTTCACATCATTATTTATGAATTTGTTGTCTAATAGAAGCTAAAATAATATTATGTATAATATATTCTCCCATACATGTGGGATAACATTCATTAGCTAAATTCAAGTAACCTCCCTTATCAGTGATATGAGGGTTTCCATTAGGACACCAACACACTTTGTTTTTAGAATAAATATGAATCTATCTCTATATCCTAAGTCTATAGTTATGAATTGTAGAAAAAAATATTATAGCACATTTTCCACCAGAGTATTGAATATCTATGATATTTATTTGTCAAATTTGGATATTAAATGTCATCCCTTTACAATAAAAAATACATTATGTGTAACCTACCTATGGGTCAAGGATTAATAAAAAGATTTTAGGAACCTCATTCAAAACATGTTGTACCTCTTGGTCTAGATGCTACTATTTGAAGTTAATAATCATATCATATTTGTTTATTCCAGGTAATGGGATCACCATTTCATAATTATATAGAAACATTACATTGGAATGAATCCAATATGTAGTAGATAATCTAAATAATGATATATAATCGAACTCAATATTTTGAAATTGAGAAAAACTAAATCATGGTCATCTTTGTAGTGAAAATGTTGATTCATAATTTATAGCTCCAATAGGTCCACCTAGTCCTTTGTTTTAAAATCCTAATATACATTTTTGGTTCCCTATGATATTATGTTTATTGGTTAAATGGGTGGTTAATTTGAAAAGAAATAATTTCAAATTTGTGTCACAAAAAAAATGGGATGGTGGTGGATAAAATACATATTGCAAATCCTACACTAAATAATTTCTAATAGACACCAAACATCCAGATAAATATGTTTTCTATTTCCATGACACAAACATACCATCAGAGGCATATTTGAACAATTCCTCCAAAATTAAAATCATAATGAGTAATGAAAACCCTATTTAAAATGAGTTAAATTAATGATTTTTTTGTTTCTATAGAAATAAATTTTTTTCCATGATCCTATTTTAGATGTGTTCATTAATAATTATGTACTATATGATGACCATAAAAAAATGTTGGACATAAAACTACATATTAATATATAATATATGAATTTCACAGGGGCTAATGTTGATGATCCAATATCTCAATGATGAATTATTAATCAAAAATGAATATTCAAAACCTCTCATAGGATACATGAGAGGATTAGTAAAGTAATTACTATTCGATCCAACATTATTTCATGAACATCAATAGAAAATTATCTTATCAATGCACGAAAAATGAATCAATATTCCAGGATGATACCAATCAGGATGATAATGTCTTCCAAATCAAATGAAAAAATGTAGTATTACTATTCATAATATATGACTTAGTGAAAATTAATCAAATAAATTATACTTAATAATACGATGAGATGAAACCCACCCCTAGAAGGATGGAACCCATGAATGATTTTTCCTAACTCAATAACTACTAATTAAAATGATCCAAAAAGGACCATATTAAAATCTTGGTAGTGAACTTCAACCATCATGATGGGAAAGTTGAAAAACCCTATATAATTGATGATTTAATGCTCAGCTCTCATATTAATTAATGAAAAATAGGCTCTCACCATTACTAATGACATCTATCTAGGATCTTATGGCGTTGAACATTTTGGGAATAGACTCACCCAAAAATTTAGGAGACTTGGTCCATAGAAGATGGAAATAATGAAGAACTATGAAAAATTTCAGAGTAAACATGATGCTTGTCATATTCATGAACACATCATATAATATCCAATAGATTTTTTACGTAAATCTAAATATTCCTGTTCATTTTCCTTATAGGAAATAAAAATTGTGTGAGCATATCCCCCAGCTACAACTATTAATTTTAAGACAATCCATTATGAAACCAAATACATTTTGAAATGGGATGAGTCCATTCACATCAATTATGTTAAGAATAAGAATATAATCATCTTTTTTAAGTCTAATATTATCCTGATATTCAGTTTCCCTCGCATAATATTGATATAAAATGGTCCCAATTTATTTTCTATATTGTTAAAGAGGATATAATATGATTATATCATTTAGTCAAAAAATCCATCTCACTATCATTTTGATGAAAAAGAACATATAGTAGAAATTAATTAAACACTATCAAATATAATTTATAAAATTATTTAATGGGTGAGGATGTATTGATTAGATAATATCTGGAATTCTTTATCGAATTTTCCTACCACAATTTGAATATGAACACATGTTACCTCAAATTCACAAGTGAATATGGAATATGTTTTCCCCATAGATTTCTTGTTTCCCTAAATCTAAATATCTATCATTTAAAAATAATTACACACAACATCATCAAAGAAGGAGTTAGATGAGTCAGAATGACTCGATGAAAATGGTTGTTCACACTAAAATATGTAGAAGCTAAACAAAATCAGATTGCATAAGAATTTAACAATAATGATAACTTAATATTGTTCCTCCACTGATAATTGTTATTGGTCCCCAAAAAACTAATGATACCATTGAAGAATCCACAAAATATAGAAAAAATATGGGAAGGGCTTACATCACAAATAATATCTATTCCAATGAGGATTACACATTTTACACGAAGGGTGAGGAACATAATAATACCACAAAAACCATTCAATTCATAAGATATAAGTTTTTATACATACATCATTATTCTATTTTCATTTAAAAATGACAATAATAATAACATAATTTCCTATTTTGAAAGGAATACATTAAAGTATATAGCATTCCATGTTCTTTCCGCAGGATGTTAAACTACATGTATAATGTATTTAAAAAAATATAGTATCTTGAATAGAATAAATCCTATATACATGATTGAAAACTGAACTAAACCATGTCATATTCATTAGAACATAAACTACACAACAAGTTAGTTGGATGTGGTAATTACCCACTATACCACTTGATTTAGACTTGTGTAAAAAATCATCAGTAATGGTTTAACATCTAATTTTATGTTTTCTCTAACACACATAAACTATAGATATTTTTCCTAATTTTACACTATCATTAGAACATAATTCATGACCTATTTTGATCCATCCCAATTCAGATCCACATATTATTTACGATCAATTTACATGATATAGATCTATATAGAATAAAAATGAAATTTCTCAAAAACATATGTATGTGTTCAATCTTTATATGGGATCAAAATTGATAATTATTTGTTGAATGATTCCTATTAAAAATTTATACAATGGGATCAATCAATTTTAAGTCATGGTCCCTGATGAAATATATAAAAATTGAACCCTCACAACATATGGGTCAAACCTATGCGTGGAATATTTTCAATAACAAAATGTGGTGTGATTACAAATCCAATAGGATATGTAGTGATATCCAGGTCCTCAATACTTCATCCTTTTGTAATATATATTTGAAATAATGTCCCTAAATACAGATTATACTTGGACATGTAAATTTAATTCAACAGACTATGTGTGGCTTCATTCAAACTACCATTTTATATGGAGTGAGGTACATGTCTCTAATCCTAGGACCACCCATGATGTAATTAAATATTAATAATCAATTATGTATAGACCATAGCTGAAAATGGGATTCTATAATAATAACTATATAATGATATATTCATATTACCACAATAAATGTTGATACAACTAGATACAACATCATTGTCACATCCACGGTATAAAGAATTACATAAAATTAATATAAATGCACCATCCCTATATATGGAACATACTTTTAAAGAGATCATTTTTTAAATTAAAAATGTGTTTATTTATTCCTTCCATCATAACATACATTGTGTGATGCCCCAACCCGGGTTACCCAGTGTCAGTTCATTATTACATAACATTGGCATGATCACATGGGCTCAAATCTTGAAACTCTAATCAGTTTAGTAGCATTAGAATTACTAGAAACATTTATAATTTTTACCTTACATTATCCAATAAAAAACAATATTAACATTGTCTCTATTGACCACATTCATTTCCCATCGACTATCCCTGTAGGTCAGTCATAATATACTTCATCGCATCTGGGAAAAAATAAAACATAGAAAGGGGTGTGCTCAAATCCTCAGTAAGGATAACAATATAGAGGAAACATTCATAAATAAGAATAAAAATTTAAAGAAATGTATAAGACTAAAACACAAGACTTTAAAACTTAATCTTCATCATAATAATGAAAATATAAATCAAATAATTCCATTTACATAATCATATGGATATTCTACTTGTCCAATAATCACATGTAATATGAATATCCAATTTCTTAGTGATGGAATGCATAATGTTGGACATCATTACCACATAGTCAAGGACTTGTGCCAAGACTACAAATAATATTTTTTCAAGCCTTGTTCCAATACACTAGTTTGTCTCATGAGACCTACCAATACATTGAGGAGCTATATCAGGCTCCACCCATCACTTACATAGTCCAATTAATTCCTCATATAAAAAGGATTAAACATAACATAAAAATTTATATTAAAACATGCATATAAAATGTCTATAGATTATCCATGAACCATGTATGGTATAAAAATAACACATCAATAGTAAAAAATATCACAAAATATTTTATAAAACATGGAAAATTGGTATCATAATAATTCAACCTCGATTAAATATAATATCCCGCAAAGGATGTTGACATATTTGAAAATAATCAGTAAAAGTCATTGAGATAAATATCCCTTTTCATGATAACATTTAAGAGTCACCTAATTTATAAAAGAATTAATTTAAAATATACTTTTTAATCCAAGTGTCCAATACAACTTTGAAACTTTTGAAAGGAATTAACATTTCAAAACATTCATCTCCATATAAATAAATCCTAATAACCATTTTGAAAACATATATATTAATAAGAAGGTTTTAGAAGAATAAATCATTAAAACATTTAAAATTTTGTTTTAGTAAAATATTCCCATAAAAATAATACCTTTGAAAACTCTTTTATGAAACATGGACATGGGTAATAAATATGTCCTAGTAGATACTTACGTAAAAACATCCTCAGATAATAAAGAGATTATGAAATTAAACATTACCTTGTACTTTTCCTTGGTCGAGGGTACATTAGAACTTTTATAATAGTTAAATAATTGTTATTAAATTATACAATAATTATATACATAAATATCATATCCTATATGATCCTTAAATATTTCATTGTTTATAATATTTCAGTAGTATCATCATTTTGGGCGTTAACTGATTCATTTTCCTTTATATGCTTGGTTATGTAAGCTATGTTTTTCATAGAAAAAATGTATTTTCTTCATATTAAGAATTATATATAGTTCTGAAACATTATTTTTAGTCATAAAAAAAATTTCTTAAATGATTAAGAATGGGAATGAATCTCATCGCTTTCAGGGAGGCAGTAATCTGTACGTATGCACGAGCGACAATATGATTATATTGATGGAGAAACTGTATATAATTGGATAATATATCTTATATAAAGAACCATTAACATGGTTATATTTATTATTTACATCAATTATACAAATTATTATAACCATCCATAAAATAAAGTGTTTTAATTACAAACTACACGATGAGGTGGAGACGGAAATCCGTACATATGCATGTATGGTGACGTTTTCATTCACAGGTTGGAGATAATAACAAATTTGGTAATACCATATTTATTATAAAAATTCAATATTTTGAAGCTACTTGAGTTATTATTTTGGTAAGGAAACAAAATAATGAAAGAGGAAGGGGATGAAGAAAAGAACTTGAAAGTGGGTGGTGGAATAATTACATGTTCTTCAGGTGTTTCCTTTTGAGTTAATAAAAAGATCACATTAGGTTTGATTTAAGATCAATGTAATGACCCTATGTTTATGTGAGGGATGTTGGGATGATGTTTGGGCATGGTTTGGCAGAGAAAATGGCTTTGAAGGTGTGATTTTGAGAGAAGGGGAAGTGCCCTTTTAAAAGAGGGTTGAGGGTCACATTAGGAAAAGATTAAAATAATAATTTATTATACAATCATATTAGGTATATAATGGCTCAAAATAAATTTATTTCTAGACCTAGGTGTGTATTGGTAGAAATAAGTTCAACCAATAGGTTTTAGAAAAATTTAGGCTACCATTTTAACATTATCATTTTGATTTAGCTCTTAGTTAAATAGTTAACTTTTACCATGTCTTGTTGTATTCTTACATTATATGGTTAATAAACATACTATAAATGTACAAGAGAACATAAAGTGCTTAATTAATAACATATATAATATTATTTAATACCTTTGGCCAGTATTTATATTTTTAGGGATGTTATGTCAACCAATATTATTGTATTTGTTTTAAAAAAAAAATTGGTCAATTTTTAAAAAATTTGGTATTTTATTTTTGTGAAAGTAATAAAAACCAAATAACATTAAAAAAATTTATAATCAAACCTAAAATGTCATATTATACTCTAACATTAGTTTAATAAATCATAAGTCTCAATTTATATTTATTTGTATATTTATAATATCAATTATTTTAATTTTTCATTGATAGGTTAATTACTGCATAATTATTGTGTAACAAATAAATTAAATTTTTTAATGTATAAAAATTATAAATAAAATCTCATTATATAGGAAATGGTTTTATATTTATAATTAATATTTATAGTATAATTTATATTATGTTTAACCCAGTATTAAAAATGGTTTAGTTATTAAACTTTGGATTTAACACTTTTAACTCTTCATTAAAGAAAATAATAATAAATGTCTTAATCTAATCCAAGTGGACAAAAAAGGATTATATTTTATTCCTAGGGTTGTTATTGGTCGAATTACACTTATCAAATAGAATTATGACATGTGTTAGAGTAGTTATAATATCATTTTTACCCTTAATTACCATAATTAGTTTTAACTGTGGTAAATAAATGTCAAAAATTTCTATTCATAAATAATTATTTTCATCTTATTGAACCATATTTTACATAATGATGACTACCATATCTATTGGATATTTTAAATTCAACTCACAGAAATGGTATGATTATGTTTAATGCAAATTGGTAGATGCTCCTAGAAGGTGGGTAAAAACGTTAAAAAGTTCAATAAAATTTTATACATCTAATTTTATTGTAAAAAGACTGTAATAAATTGAATTGAACATATATAGTTTAAATATATCTATTTTGACTTAAAAAAATTTAAATAAAATATATTATTTTTTAAATAAAAATTATGTTTTAAATAATAACTCTTTGTTTTTCACTATTCATAAAAATTGAAAGTTTTCAGAAAAATACCAAAAATTCACCCTAAAATAAATTGGATATTCTGAGTTCAAAATTTAATTCTATTTTACAAAATTCCAAACATATAAGTTGCATTTATTATTTTAAAAAAATTCATGTTGTCAAAACCAAAAAGTGGTTTTTAAAAAAGTAAAAACTATTAAAAGATTGACATGTGTTTATGTCAAATTTTAATTTGAAATTACTAATAATGACCTAAATTGTATTAAATGGTAGAAATATATTCTAATTATACTTCCAAACCATTCAACTTTTTAATTGAACACTACTAATTATTTTTATTAAAAAAGTTTTTTTCAACTAAAATTTAGTATTTTTCACTATTCACCCATATATGAACTTTATCAAAAAAACACCAAAAAAAATTCGAGACTAAATTTGAATGTAACAGTTCTAATGAAGAAGTTTATTTTGTCAAATTTAATAAATAAAAGGTTCAAATATTTGATTTAAAAAGGGATCTCCATTAGAAGGAGTTAAAATTGTAATTTCTAAAAAATACATCCTTTATCTGAAAATATTAATTTGTTCTTATATTATATCTAAGAAACAAATAATATGGATGTAATTATTTATAAGGAATATATATAATTCAAAACATAGATAATAGTATTCATAACCGCTTCTGAACATCTAGTTTGGTAGGTTATGGTGTGCGCGAACTCAGTGTTGTTTGTTTCACATGTTATTGAATTACTATGAAATCATGGGGTGTTACATTCTCCCCTCCTTCAATAAATTTTGTCCTCACAATTTGAAACTGTTCTACAAAAATAAATGTTTAAAAATAGAAAAATTCTTTTGTGTAAAACCCACATCAGAAATTGGGTTAATAAAATTTAGTGTTAATAAGAGGGAAAGGGAAATGAAAAAATCACCACGAAATTATGATCACAATTTGGAGAAAATTTGTGTCAATTAGAGACACATAATTGGAGGAAATACATACTTATTTATAGGGAGTGATTGAGGTCCTAAATCAAAAACATGTGTAAAATTGAGGGCCTCAAAGACATCAATCAATGATGATTTAAAATATCATCAGTTCAACAAAACATAAGGTATTAGGATATCAAATATTTGGTTTTAAGATCCCTTACATAAAGATTAAGAATTAATTTATTCATAGAATAATAGGAAAAAAATATACATGAAATGTAGGGTTTTATCCTTCAACTAACTTCTACCATGAACTCATCTTTCATTCCAAGAGATAATAAAATTCAAAAATATTCTATTTATCCTAATCGTATAGGGTTCCAAAAATAATTATTTTATTACCCATTTGTCAGACTATTAGAAAACTAAATTATACAAACCAGAACATCACATATTCCAATGGCAGGTGATCAATAATTTTCTCCCTTCGGTTTCGGGTTGAAGTCCCATGACTATGATGGACGTGACAGGTTGTCGCCCGACCTCTGGGTTGTCCTTTTTATGACAATCGAAAAATAATATCAAGAAATGATTTAACCTTAACAAAATTATCAAGTGTCAAAAATTATCGATTCCCATATTCAGAATTATCCAAATACTTCTGTCCAAACTCAATGTCCAAAATTTATAACGAATGTAAAAACAATGAGGATCCTTTTTCCATGTAATAACATGTAAATACCTTCATCATGCATTATTTTAAATCATGGTAACACCCTGAATTACCATAAAACCATATTGATTAAATTTATTCTCCCTTATTCCTTATAGAATACTGGATAAACTTCTTATATCTAGAAATGTTGTATACTCCAACAATAATGTAATAATCCAACAAATAATTAGTTTCAAAGTAGTCAAAAATATCAAATATAATTTATCCAAATCAATCATATCTTATTAAAAAATCACTATCTCAGTTTCAGAACCATATTATGTTTTCTCATTCCTTCAACCATTTATTTCCAAAAAATATAACTTTTTTTGTGTCACATTAATTAAAACCATGTAATCTCCAATCGTTAATGAAATAGTACTACAATATAATGCTTTTTTATTTACAAAATTCATATAACTAGTACATTGTTGATACAACACTAAAATGAACTAATTCTTTAATAACATCATAGCAATAGTAGACATTACTCTACATATATGGTAGTATCATAACTTGATTATTATCGAATAGAATCATTTGGGGAATACTTTTATGATTTGGACATTGATTGGCAGAATGTCTGAACTCCTTGAAGATGAAGCACTATACCTTTTACACCTTTTTCTTACCCATTAAATCACATACATAGTGTATATTTTCTCCACTTATATAACAAACTCTCATTCCCTTTACACATTAACCTTTATGATTCATTCAACAATTATCACATATGTGAAAATCATTATTTCCCCTCTTCCATTTATCCATATTTATCTCTTCCATCAGTTTCTTCTCATGTTTCCCTTAAAAGCTATACGACTCATTAAATTATTCACTTATCATATTAACATGTGTCACTATTTCTTCATATGATGAGAATACATGGGAGGCTATTTTCCTTCTAAATGTTTTCATAATACCATGAATGATATGATCCTTTTTAATCATTGGATCATGCATATTTTAGAGTTCACATTACTTCTAATAGGCGCCACTTCTAAACAATGGCGTATACAATGTTATTTTATAAATATAAATGCATAATTACAAACATGTAAAATACATAACATAAGTAGAAAATATTATGAATATAATCTATAATCAAAATTTTTTTTCATTCAATAAGTATTTTCTTCTAAATCCTTAATAATGGATTGTAATGATAAAATGAATTATCTTAAGCATATCCCCTTTGATTATCAGAACCCAGAGTGCTTTAAGGCCAGTTTTCGTGTACCAGGATACCCCAAGTCAAGCCCAAAACTCATTTTCAGAGTTTTCAATCTGAGGTACATATGTGCCAGAGCCGCCTCTACCTTCTCGTATACAGATAGGGATGTACTACATAGAAAATACAAAAAATCTCTACATTACGAAAATTGTATGAATTACTTCTATAATAACTCTCAAAGTCTATCTTATGGTAAATTTCTCTAATCAGAGTTTATATAAATCTAGTTCCCATGTTTTTTGTTAAACTTTCTCTGATACAAACTGTAATGCTTTGACCCTAGTTACCCAGATTCAGTGCATTATTACATAACATTGGAATGATAATAAGGTAACTAATCCCAAATGACCAATCATTTTAGTAACCTTGGAAGTAATAGATACATTAATAAGTTTTACATTACATTATAAAATAAAAAACAACATCAACATTGTCTCTATTTACCACATTTATGTCCTTTATACTATTTCTGCAGTACATTCATAATATACTTCTTTTCATCCTCGGAAATATAAAACATAGATAGGTGTGAGTTTAGATACTTAGTAAGGATAACATTATATAATAAACATTCATATATAAGAATAAAAATTTAATGCAATTTGTACGACTAAAACACAAGCCTTTAAAACATAAAAATCATCATAATATTCCAGATATAAATCATATAAATCTATTTCAATATTCACATAAATATTATACTAGTCAAATAATCACATGTAATATCGATAGGAAATTTCAAAATGATGTAATGCATAATTTCAAACATCATAACCACATAGTCATGGCCATGTGCCAAGAATACAAATAAGATTTTTTAAGGCCTTTTTCCAAACACTAGTTTGTCTCATGAGACCTATCTATGCATCAAGGATCTATAGCGGGCTCCACCCATCACTGATTAAGTCCAATGCATTCCTCACATGAAAAGGTTTAAGCATAACATAAACATTAATATTAAAACATGCATAATAAATGTCAATAATTTATCCATAAACCATGAATGGTATAAAAATAACACATCCATAGTCAAACTTATCACAAAACCTTCAATAAAATCTACACTATTTGTATCATAATAAATCGGACTCGATCAAGAATAATATCCCTTAAAGGATGTTGACCAACTTGAAAATTATTGTTAAAAATAATTTAGAGATAAAAAACGTTTTCATGAAATCATTTAACGTTAACATAATTTATAATGGAAGTTGTTTAAAATATTGTTTTGAATCCAAGTGACTCGTACAAATTTGAATCTTTTGAATGGAATTTACATTTTAAAAAATTAATGTTCATATAAATAAATCCTAAAACACATTTTAAAAACGTGGACATTAATGAGAATATTTTAGTAGACTAAATCTTGAAAATCATTTAAATGATTTTTAGTAAGATAGTCTATAAAAAATATTCCCTTTTAAAACTATTTTATGAAACATGGACATGGAAAATAAATATGTCCCAGTACATACTTATGTAAAAACAAACTCATATAATAAAGAGCTTGTGAAATTAAACCATACCTTGTAATTTTCCTTGGTCGGGGGTCTCTTAACCTCCTATATAATTGTTAAATATTTTTTATTTAATTATACAAGAACATTATACATAAATATGATATTATATATGATCCTCTAAAATTCACTGTTAATAAAATTTCAGTAGTATCATGGTTTCAAGTGTTAATTGATTCGTTGTTCATTATATGCATGGTTACACAAGAAATGTTTGTAAGGGATAATATGTATTTGATTCATATAAATAATTATATTATATTCATAAAAATTATATTTAATAATAATATGAAAATTATTCTTCAATAATTATGATGGGAAATATATCTCATCGTGTTCGTGGAGAGGGTAATCCGTACATACGCACGAGCAACAATATCATTATATAGATAGTGAAATATAATGTAATTTTATGGTTCATCCTATATACATAATCATTAACATGTTATATTTCTTATTTATATAAATTATACTAATTATTATACCCATCCAAATTTTTAAGTGTTTGAATAACAAACTACACCACGTTGTGGAGATGGTAAGTTGTACATATGAAAGTATGGTGACTTTGTCATTAATAGGATGGATATATCAATGAAATTGTAATAACAATTTTGTAATAACATAACATAATATATGAGGTACTTGATTTATTATTTTTGTCTGGAAAAAACAAAGAAAAATAAATTGGAAGAAAAAAGAATGTGGAAGTGGGGGGTGAAATTATTACCTCTTCTTCGTGTGTTTCCTTTTGAGTTGACCAAAAGGGCACCATAGGTTGGATTTATGATCAATGTAAGGGCTCTAGGTTGATTTGAGGGACGTTGGGAGGATATCTATGTAGGTTTTGGCCGAGCGAAATAACTTTTGATATGTGATTATGAGAGAAGGGGAAGTGCCCTTTCATAAGAGTGGTGAGGGACACTTTAGGAAAAGATTAAAATATTAATTTATTATACAATCATATTGGGTTTATAATGGTTAAAAATTAATTTATTTAGAGACTAAGGTGGTTATGGGTATAAATACTCTCAGCCAATAGTTTTTAGACATGTATATGTTACCATTATAACCTTATCTTTTTGAGTTAACTCTTAGTTAAATAGTTTAACTTTTACTGTGTCTTCTTGAATTCTTACACTATATGGTTAATAAACGTACACAAAACATTAAAGAGACCCTAAAGTGGTTAATTAATGACATATATAATATTATATAAGACCTTATTCTAGATCTTAGTATTTTTGGAATATTATATCAACCTATAATATTGTATTTGTTTAAAAAATTAATATATGTCTATTTTGACACTATTGGGAATTTTGTTTTAGTGAAAGTCATAAAAACCTTATCACTTCGAAGAAAATTTATCTAATCAACCCTAATGTGTCATATTAATCTATAAAAAAAATTCAATTCACCAAATATCTCAATTTATATTTATTTGGATATTTATAATATCATTTATTTCAATATTTCATTAATAAGGTAATTACTACATCATAATTGTATCATTAATAAATTAACAATTATAATGTCTAAAAGTTATGAATAAAGTACCATTATGTTGGAAATCGTTTTATCTTTCTAATGAATATTTATATTATAATTCAAATTGTGTTAAACACTATATTAAAAATGGTTTAGTTATTAAACTTTAATTTAACACTTTTCACTCTTCTATAAATGAAATAATAATAAATGTCTTATTCTAATCCATGTGAACCAAATTCTATAATATTTTATTTATATAGTTTTTTTTGTCGAATTACACTCATCTAATATAATTAGTACATGTTTTTGGATAATTATAATATCATTTTACCCTTAATTACCCTATTTACTTTTAACCATGGTAAATAAAAGTCAATAGTTAAAATTAACCAAAAAAATATTTTCGTCTTATCGAACGAAATATTACATAATGATTTCAATCGAGTCACTTGGAGTTTTGAAATTAAACTCACAGACGTGGTAAAATTAGGTTTTATGTAAATTTGCAAATGCTCCTAGAATGTTGGTAAAAACACTAAAAAGTTAAATAAAATTTTATACATCTAATTTTATTATTAAATGATTCCTATTAACTAAATTGAACTTAAATATGATTTATACATCTCTTTTTACTTAAAACAAATTTAATAAAAGTAAATAATTATTTAAATAAAAATTGGTTTTAAATAAGAACATAGTGTGTTTTACTATTCATAAAAAATTGAATGTTTTCAGAATAATACCAAAATTCACCCTAAGATAATTTTGATATTATGAATTCAAAAAAAATCTATTTTAAAAAATTGAAATCATAATATATTCATTTATTAATTTAAAATTATTTCTCATTGTCAAAACCAATAAAGCGGGTTTTTGAAATGTAAAAACTATTTAAATATTAACAAGTGTATATGTCAAATTTAAATGTGAATTTTCGTATAATGATGTATATTGTATTAAATGATAAAAATATAATCTAATTAAACTTCCAAACAAATAGATTTTATAATTTAACACAATAAAATATTTTGATTAAAAAGGTTGTTTTCAATTAAAATTTTGTATTTTTCACTATACTCCCAAATATGATAGTTATCTGAAAAGCACAAAAAAATTATCAAAACTAAATTTTTATATACCGATTATAAATAAGAAGTTTATTATATCAAAATTAATATATTAAAGTGTCAAATATTTTATTTAAAAGGTTTCTCTATTAAAAGATGGTCAAATTGCATTTTCTGGAAAATAATTCCTTTATCTGAAAAAATGAATCGGTTCTTATATTATGTCTATGAAAATAATAATATGGATTTTAATATTTATATTGAATATATAAAAATCAATACATAGATAATAATATTCATAATAGCTTTTTAACAGCTAGTTTGGTAAGTCCTGGTGCACTCGAACTTGGTGTTGCGTGTACCGAAAGTTGTTGAATAACTATAAAATTTTGGGTTTTACACATAATGATTCCAACATCCTATACTCTATGACATTCTTTAGGATGTAATGTATAGAAACCATTCAACTACATGCAATAAAAATACATGTTGAGGCCCTTATCAACATTTAAATAAGAAAAACCAAATATTCTCTCTCATACACTCTTTCATGGTTCAATAAAATACCAAACAATGTCTTGATTCCTTCACATATAATGACCCCAATGAACATAGGGAACCTTGGCGGCCATACTTATTAGGATTATCGATGATCATTCTATTCAAATATTTGGAACCCCTTCCTAGTAACATGACATTAATATTGAATACCTATAATTTCTTTCATAAATATTATATATTTGTAAATAAATATTGTTATAATATTTAATTACATGACCAATGATTTTAAATGATTATTTTCATTGAGACTATATAGTAAATATTACTATTTTATAAAGTATATTCATTATCTCCAATAAATATATTCCTTTAAAACATATTTTTATGACAGAACTTATTTAAAACATTTCCTTTTAACTTGGGTAAAGGTAACTTAAGAGAGGCTGCTATAAGATTCCTAGTAAGGTAAAAAAATTGTGATATAAATGATTAAATATTCATATCATCTTCATAATGGTATGATAATATGATATTATCATTTTAAAGCTATACCCCACTTATCAAATATCATAATCATAAGTTGTTTCAAGAATCATGGAAATTTATAAGACATGAATCACAAAGAATAAAATACCATGATCCAAGAGAGCATTGAATTGGTATAAGACATATGTTTTTAAAGTAAACATTAATATTTAAAAAAATACTCATAGTAGATAATTCTCACTTCCATGGATATCCTAGTGTATTGAGTTCACCCCACGGACAATCATATTCTTCATGGTTCACTCCAAGGATAATCATAGTGGGAAAATTACCTTTATTAAAATGTTTTAAATCCTCATTCAACTCTTATTTTTCTCATGAAATGTTGATATTTACTGAAATCATTAGAGTGATATATTGGCCCTACCCATTATCATTTATAACTAGACTACCATCATTGGTTATAATGTAATAGTCGCCTGTGGTTGTAATGTAACCACCATATTTTATTTATAACATAACTCTTGATCACATAGTTAAACCATGATTTTGGGTTCCAATTGATCATAACACATTCCTATTCTTATAAATAATGAAAAATAATGGGATTCAAAAATATTTGATTATTGAATAACATGTGGAAAACTAAAAGGATTCATATACATTTCATCATTTCATCATAGTGTTACTTTTTGAAAAGAAGTAGTTTTCATATACAGCATGCCATCATTAACATAAAACTTCTAGAGATTTAAGATAAATGTTTTACTTGGATTGTTTAGACATTAAATGTTATGTATCATAAAATGATTTCAACTTATGTGATTTTTTTTGGAAAGATCACTTGGGATATTTTTTCAGGGAAATAATATTTTCATGTTAAAAATGTAATTTTAAAGCTATATGAAGAGAAAATAATATGAAAATATTATATATAGAATATAATATTTTTATTTAATAATGTAATAATTAAATAATATAGTGTCCATGATGGATGAAAATACCATTCATGTCATACATGTGAAAAAATTATTCCTTTCACATTTTTAGTAAATCTTTAATATGATCTTCATTCATAAAAGGTAAAGCTGAATGCTTTTAAATAATTTATTAAAAAGTCAAAAATCAGTAAAAATATATTTAATCATCAATTGGATATTCATAAAAAAATTCTTTATAACACTTTTAGAAAATAAGTACATAGATTTAAATATGTTTTCCTCCATTGAAGGAAATAATTGTGATATTTCATATAAGTATTCATTAAATATATTTAGTAGTAAAAGAGAGTAAATTGAAAGGAAAAGGTATTATAATTAAATGAATAAAGGAGGATAAAATTTAGGAATTTATTGATAGAAATATCATATTATTTAATCATTAGAAGCATAATATTTAATAATCCATAAAATCATGTATCAATCACAGTCCTAAAAAATAATGGAAAGATAGAAATAGTGTTTGATAAAACCAATTTCAAAAGGGTTAAATTATTAACACCTTCAATGACCAAAAAATCACATAGAAATATATATGATATTCTTGATAAAAGGTAGAATTAAAAAACTAATAATGGTCCCAAAAAGAGGAAGGTAAAATGTAATCAATCCGATTAATAAATTTAATTTTGAAAAAATGAGGTGGTTACAAAAATTCGTGAAATAATACATGAAAATTATATTTTAGATATGTTAGGGTGCATCCAACCCTAATACTATCATTTCACTTTAGGTTTTCATATAAAAACAAAAACATTATTTTACATGGTTTTATGAACCTAAAATATCACTATCTTCTATGATTACTTATATGGAAATTTTGGGATTACACATACTAGGTATATATTATTCTAATTTTTATAGAAAAATATTCTATGTTTTGTTCCACTCTATTCATGAGATAACCTCTATTTTCAGTTACTGTAAATATATTTTAACATACAACATAAATGAGAGGGAAGTAAATAATTTTTCTCAATACCTCAAACATATATCGTAACTGAAGAACATATTCATTTGATGTCTATTACCTATATAACATTATCAGTGAACATATAATTATATTTTTTTTCAATTGATGTATAATTCTTCATTAGAAACTCAATATATGAAATAACTTGATATCTTCAAAAAAGATCAGTACTTTAATTTTGAGCATTAATATTTTAAAAATCAACCTAGTTGGAGAAAAATACACTTGGTTAGTAATTTTATAAATAGAGAGGTTGAAATAAATATTTGTTTATTATTTCTTCCAATGATGATTATTTGAGTTATTCATGGTTCATTTCAAGTGCACTATTGGAATTAAAAAATCTTGGTCGTCATCATCTTATCATGTGTCTCTTGGAAAATTAATAGGAACAACGCATTATCTTTATGATTAACAATTCTTTAGATCTACTCTTAGATTTTAAGTTCATTTTCAAGGACATGTAGACCAAAAATAGTTATAATAAAAATTCAATCACCAATATTTTCAAGATAAAACTACTAAAGGGTAGTTTGACAGAGTTTATCATATCCTATTAATGTGGTTAATATATATTTATTTTTTATCATGATGCTTATATAAAACATATTAAATAGTTGAACAATAGTATTGAATTTTTTTTCAAACATGGTAAATGATGCTGATGTTTAACTAAGAAAATTGAACACTTGAAAATCATGGACATGTGTTAAAAAGATATATTTGAAAAAATTTACTTAATTATTGTGATTTAATCAAAATGTTCATCAACTCTATAAAAATGTTAAAATGGATAATAATACATTTTCACTAATAAAGGATGGTGAATATCTATTGGATAATATTAAATTACATTCATATAATTTGATATATCTATTTATAAATATATTTAATGTTACCACATGTAATTATGATTTTACAGAATGTATCAATCATCTAGTGGTTAATTTTGATAAAAATTCCATTTTATCAGCAACACATTTTTACTTCGAGATTAATGAAGCATTATTTATTCTAAATACAAGATGATCTTATGCCACTAATGGTTTAACATGTTTTTTTATTTAAAAGTTCTTAAAAAATATTTAATATGATGTCTGTAGGATATTCACAATTTTTTTCAATTCTGGTTCTCCCAAAAATGGTATAAATTCGCAAATTATATTTCACATTCCAAATGTGGATAATTCAAGTGACTTATGATCTTTTATGTATGTTGATTTTTTAATAATATTTATAAAAATATAGGAATAATTTTACTTAATAGGTTGGAAATAATATTAGAAATATTCTAACTCTGAATCAGTTATTTTTCAAAAGAATCATCATGCACAGTTTCGTTGTCATGACCTTTGAATATATGAAATTTAATTTTTATTATTATGGTTTGGAACATTTATCTAAATCTTAACGTTAGTAATTCCATTCACAATACATACTAGGGATTTATTTGTAATGTCATTAAAATTTTAGATTTCATGGTGCATTCCATCATTGGAATGAATTTTTTTTATGATTAATAAAATTTTATATTTTTATTAATAGATATAATAATGTATTAATCTCATGATACGAATGGTTTAGATAATTATATCATCTTTATACCATTTTATCCTCTATTAGAGAGTATTAAATTAGGAGTCTTTATCAAAATATGGAGGATAATGCTTAGTTGAAGATAATCAAATATTGTAATGATTTATTTTCTATTTAACACATATTTTACAATGGTGGAATTTTCTTGTTTACAAAATTTGAGAAAGTATTGTTATTAACATTAAAAATACCATCCTTCGCTATGAATGAGCTTCATGGTTGGGGATCATCTTGACCAAGTCATTTATCATATATGGCGATAATATATCATAAAACAGAAAATTAGACATGTTTAATCAAAAAGAATCAAAAGAGTAGTCTCTTTCAAAAACCATTGGTGTCAATTTATATTGTGGTTGTTTGAAATATTTTCAGTTGAATTATATCATAGTCCATGTTTGAAGTCTTTGTGGAATTAGGGAATGTTAGGTCTCTTTCATGGTGTGAAAAGTGTTCTTTGTTAAACATATTACGGTCTCAAAATTTGTAAACCACGTTATGGTATATAAATGACTCTTCACTCTATATATGAATATAGAAAAGTACAATAAGATCATTATTTGGAGTTGTTCCATATATGACTGAAATATAATTACTATTCCTTAGTAGAAATTTTGTAAACCTTATTCTCTTGGATTAATTCGAATCAAGAAACAATATAACATCAAAAAATCCATTCAAGAAAAGTCTTTTTAGGGAATGATCGATATATTATAAAAAACACATGGATTCATCATATTAATTTTTTTTAGCAAGATGAAATATTGAATCATGAATTATGATGAATCTATAGTCTGGACGATTTATAAAAATGCATTTTGTAGTTATGTTTTAAACTCCAAACAGATTGTTAATGTGAATTCCTCACTAGACTTTCGGTTTGAATGTTAGATTAGAATTATTGTTTTTGGATATTTGTGTTAGAATAATCATGATTTTGACATCAATATTACAATCAATGATGACATTAATAACATAAAAACCACCCATATTGTTTTATTTAGACTGTGATGAATTATAATTTTATAAATAAAGATTATATTATGATTTGTAAATATAAAATGAATGGTGTGTCTATATCAAGGAACTATTATAGAAATTATTACAATATTAAGGTACACAATTGGATTAGAAACATTATTAAAAACTTGATGAGGCTCTTTGTATTCATAATAGAGTAGAGAATAGTATTATCAAATATCTCGATTGATTACTAATTTCAATTAGTGGGATTCTCATTATTATCCATTAGAAGATTATTCCACCAAAACAAATAATATTTTAATCATATTTTTCTATGATTTAACATAGAAATTTATTTATTGAATATGGGTTTTGAAATTTTTGAAGTGTTTCTTATGAAAGAATGTCTAATTTATGATATAATATATGATTGAAGAAACCTTTTTTATCCTCCCCGTGTAAGTAATTTTTTTATTGTCGACATTATTGTATTGTTACATATCATTTGACTTAGTATAATATGATCATTAATTAACATTTTCCAATTACAATTCAATTTTTTATTCCTTAGATAATGATGGCTATAGAAGATTCCAACTCCATATGATATTATCATTGTAACAAATCAATTCTTGACATTTTAATTATGAAATTTTTTGATATTGTATGTAATTATTCTCCTTTTAGAGTAACATTGGAATTCAAATGGATTTTTCTTTTTATTTGATGGTTCATGAGAAAAAATGATGGTGCATCAAGGGGCGGTCTTGGTTCTTCAGGATTTCTTGTAATTTATAGATTCCAAAATGGTAATATCATGGGATGCCTTTATGGTTCATGTGGAATTGCATTATCTATTGAGGATGAAATTTTTGGATTGATCAAAGTGGTATATATGTCTTGAAATTGAGAACATTATAATTTATAGTTTAAATGAGACTCTACATCTATCATGCATTCTTTCATAACTTATAACATCAATTTATTATAGAATACAGTCGGGAAATGGATCAAATTCTTGAATTTCTACTCAATCATCAATTACATCCTCTCTCACACTTTTCTATAAAATAATTACATTTCATATGAACATAGACATAATGGGGGGGTTTGAGAATCTAATTTATTATATAGTATTACAAAAGGAGTAGATACATATCTTTCAATGATAGTAGTGTAAGATCTCTTTTAAGAACCCAATTTTTCACTTTATGGATCAATAATAATTTCTATCTTATTATTTACTTTGGACATAATATGGATGCTTAATGAGTAATTAATGGTCTCAGGGGTGTTTGGGGAATGTTCAAAGCACAAAAACAATCCTTTTAGGGAAATTGGCAAAGTTGAACAATTGGAGTAATGTTTTCCTACCTGTGCAGATGGTTTTTTTCAGATATAACCACTTGTTATTACTTGTATATGGACATGCATCCTTACCATTCATGTTCCTTTTCTACCCATGTAACTATTCATAGTTTTGTCATGGTATTTCAAGCCATGTGGAAAAACTGGGCACATGTTTTGTTTCTGATTAAAATATCTAAATTTACCTTAATGATTTGTTAACCGTTATTCTTCTTCATAATACTTGTTCTTATTATATTAGCATATTTATCTCTTTGATTACATAATTTTGAAGAAATTTGGTATGAATTAAGAGATATCCATCATTTGAGATCCATTTGATCTTTTTTCATCCCAACGGATGCACAATAGTATGTGCTCGAGACTATTTAAGCCTTTACCATTATCTTTTGATCTCGGTCTAGTTATCATTGTGTGTGCATATTTCCACTTTTCGTAGATATACATTTATCTGATCCTAATCATGGACTTATAGTGGATGAGGATAGTCATACAAGCCTAATGTGGGTGTTCTATAAATCATCACTCTTGATTTTTTATATTGTATTTGTTTTTTGTGTCCCACCAAATTCATCGGGCGATGTTAATAGAATTTATATTCCTTGCATAGACTCATTACAACCATATAGATATGATTTTTATATATATGTGATTAATTGTCGCTGGTTATGACAACAAATTTTTCATTTCTATGTATAATTTTATGCAATTATTGTTGTTTATTATTTTAACATGTTTTCACCACCATTCGAGTGTGCATTGTGTTGACCAATCTATGTGTAAGATTTTCTAATATTAAGTGGATTGATTTATATTATTAATTGAATAATGGAATATAACACGTATTCTCTCCACTTGAATAGCCTAATGTATGTTCTTTAATTTAAAAATTAAATTTGAAATGGGAATTGGAAGGTAATCTAAGGATATAACACAGCCTTAAATATAAATGAATTGGTAGTTGTATATATTTTCACCCCTTACCACATTAATAGTGGGTAAAGATGTGAACATTGAATGTGGAATATTCATTAAATGGATTAAATTAATGGTTACATTATACTAGGCCTTGTCACACTAATGAAAGACTAGGCTTGAACCAAATGGAAATGTTGATTAATTATGGTTTGATTATGTTTCCCTCCGAATGCGGGGATGACCTCCTTGATGGAGGGATCAAACATTCTGATCATTTTCTAACGTGTTTTTTGTAGAACTGGAAACATCCAATGATTCCACATCCATTTGGACCTACATTCCAAATATAGGCGCTCATTAGTTTGTGGACTGATGAGGCTTATGAATTTGCATTGGTCGAGAGGATGGGAGGTCGGACTCATCACATATTTTTGAGGGGAATTATTTGACTATTCCAGGACTCTCTTTATATATTTAAGATATGTTTGTGAATCCTTATTACATTACCAAGTATAAAATGAGCTTTCCTTTAGATCTAACAATCAAAGATAAAATATGTAGGAAATTTAGAGAATATTTTGTTTGTATTCGAGGTTCTTCATCGATAGAGAATCATTTGTATTTATTATAGATTCTTGGTCAATGGTATCCTTTGACACATTTAAATAGAAGTCTCTTGGTCATTTATGATGACCATGCTGGTTTTAAAGCCACTCAGTGGGGCACTTGAAGTTTATTGTCATTCAGAAGGACATGGATTATTTCAGAGTTGGGATCGAACCCGCAGATGGGATACCTACGTATCCTTTTGTTTAGAAAAGGAATCATAACCCATGTAGTTCGAGTAAGGGAGTATGATGTTTATGATTGATGGCTCAAAGAAAGATGTCATAATTACTTTTACCCTCTAAGCTCACGTGAGTCATGCTCGGTGTGAGAAACAAGAGGTATTGGTAAAATTTAGACAATTTTTCCATGAAAGGTGCAATCAAATGAAATGATGTGGGGCTTATGTATGTATTACTGCCCAGATAAATGAAGGTTTGGATTTACATTAGGGAAGAAATCCAGGAGCAGGGTCCATAAAGGTATATGTTCTTCATGGAGATTTTGATTAATATAACATGGGGCTTACTTCTGAAAAGGAGGCCCAAATTAAGAGAGGATTTATTATTGGGTTTTACTCTTAAAAAGGAAAACCAGATCAAAGGTAAATTAGGACTGGTTAAGAGAAATTAAGATTGTGGCTTACTCTTGAAAAGGAGGCCCAGGTTAATAGACTTATGACTAGGACTTATTCCTTAAAAGGAGACCCAGATTAAAGGAATTATGACTGGGACTTATTCTTGAAAAGGAATCCCATGTTAAAGGAATTAGGACTGGGAAATATTCTTCAAAAGGAAGACCAGGTTAAATGAATTATGACTGGGAATTATTCCTGAAAATGAAGCCTAGGTTAAAGGAATTATGACTGGAACTTATTCCAGAAAAGGAAGCCCAGGTTAAAGGAATTATGACTGGGACTTATTCCTGAAAAGGAATCCCAGGATATAGGAATTATGACTGGGACTTATTCCTGAAAAGGAAGCCCAGGTTAAAGGAATTATGACTGGGACTTATTCCTGAAAAAGAAGCCCAGGTTTGGATTCTCTCATCTTCAAGGATGAGGTTGAATGAATGAAATCTCAATCTTTAGTGACATAAAGTTATGTATATCACTATGTTTTGAGAGTTATTCCACAGAATTCTTTTCAGATAAGGAAGTCAAATCAAGAAATCATGCCATAAATGGCTTTGAAAAGTATCTTGAAGACTAAATCTTGAATAGGAGAGGTGAAATGGCTTAAGAGGGTTAAAATGGGCAAGAAGGGAACCCAAAAAGGCATGGGTGCGCAAGTCCTTGTAGGCGTACAGGTACTGCGTGGGTGCGCACGTATTGGTCGCGCAGGCAGTACCTGCGCGAAAAGGTTGGTACTTGCGCGGTGTTCAACCAGCAGGGTAATACTTGAGAGACTCTTGATTGAGGCCTCTAGAATCCTCTTGACATTTTTCCAGAATAGGGACGCACAAGTTATATTGAAGGAATAAGGAAGTGTGCAAGTGTGTCCATTTCCCTTAAGTTCTAGCCACTCAGGTGCGCAAGTGTTGATGAGTTTCAAAACTTAGGTGTTCCTACCCCTCTTTAGATAATTCGTTCTAGGTAAGAAATTACCTTAGAAGTGTTTCAGAAGCTTTGAGAAGAGACTACGGCGCCGGGAGCTTCAATATGAGTTTCTAGAAAAATTCCTCCCAAAATGGGTGGCCCACGGGGTCTATTTATAGGCAGGAGAAGACCCCGAGCGGTTATCTTTTAGGGAGCGCAACTCACTTACGCGACCACTAGTCGGCGCGCAAGTGTACCTGTGTTGCCATTGTCTAACTTGCACGACCCTACTGCAAAATTCTTCTTCTTCCTTCCTTCGATAATTTTTCTGATATTTTTCGAAAAGATAAATCACTTTGATCTCAGATATTCCCCTTTTCCAATATTTAGATTCTGTGACGAAAGGAGTGTCAACAAAAGTCTCCCTTCAGAGTTAGATCCAGTGATAATGGAGGATTTGACTCTGAGGAAATCGAGAATCGAAAAAGGAAAATGGGTCGCGCAAGGTAGGGCACGCAAATGAGCTTTGGGCACGCAGGCCCTGGCATGCAGGTATATGTCCCTTGATCACATAGGGTCCCGGCCGCCTCTATAAATATGGGGCCTCACTTCCGTACAAAGCTTCCGGATTTCTGGACTTCAAACCATCGTGTTCTCACCGCGTAGGTCTCCTTAGCCACGCAGGTTGCCCTATTTCCAACGTTTCTCAGTTGTCGTGCAGCTGTATAGGTATTTATACTTACGCGGTTTACACTTGCATGTCAAAAAGTTGCACGACACATCCATACTTGCGCGCCAAGTTTAGACATCCATGCCTTAATGGCTTGTCCATTTTTTCCAAATTTCATCACAAAGTTTATGAAAAAAATCAATCCATTTAAGAATTAATTTATTAAACTCTTGTGCAGAATCAATGGCTCTTAGACCCAAAATTGCTGATGAACTGGCTAGTAAGTGGATATATGACAAGATGAACATTGTTGGCCATGATTACTATGATATCTGCTATATCACTCTCCCATATTTTGCTATGTACTTGAAGAAATATAATCTTAATTTCCCACAGATAATCTACTTGTCTCTATATGGTCATGGTTATCTGCAAGGAGTCAATGTTCCAAATGCAAAGAACTATACACCTGAAATGCAGCTACACTTCTACTCCTCAATTTCAGTTATGTTGTTCATTAAGATCAACTACAATGGTGTGAAATTTCAAATTATTCCTCCATGTCATTTCCTTGCAGATATGAAATTAGCTAACCGATGGGCTGAAATGTTTTCCGCTGTTTGTTGGTGGAGAGAAGACAAACATCTGATTAGAGCAATATCTAAAAAGAGTACTCTCTCCAAATCGATATTTACTTCCAATTCTCCATTCTCAAATCCATGTATCCATCTTCCAATTCTCTTGGACAGAAACAGAGTCACTTTTTGTTCAGTAGAAAATTTCATCAAACCGCACCCAAGCACATCCTTTTACAATTGTTCCAAGAAGAGCTGGTATCACTGCATCTCTTATTGTATCCAGTTGAATGAATGAATTCCAGGTGGTTGCTGATGAAGCTCAGGATTCTGTAAATCAAATGTAGAGTTATGTTGAAAGCCACTTGTAATTCCTGAAAATGTGAAGAGACTCCATTCTGTGGATGTCCTTCAATCTCCTGTGTATCAATGAAAAACACTTACATCTTCAATCATTTGTACTTGCATTCTCTTTTGCTACCTTCTTTAAATTTACTTAATCCAATGGGCCTAGTAAGCATAGTTTTATTTTTACTAGGATTATTATAAATAACCCTACAAACATTGAATCTTTTAATTGCTCAATATTACCTAAATCATACAAAATGTATATTTAGTGAGCTAGAACATGACTTTTATTTAGTGTTCCTTTGTCTTTTATGGGTAGTTTAAAGTCATGCATGCCGAACATAAAGGTGCTAATGTTTAAGGTCGAAATAGCTTTGAAAAATGAATTAGACTTGACTCAAGTCTTTGACAATTTATCTGAAATCATATTACCATACTCAAGTATGTGAGGAAATATGTAAACTATGGCATAAGAATATTTGAATCTAAGGAATGATATAAAAAAGATCTAAAAGGAATTAGAAGAAGTAGTATCCAAAAATGAAGTGACTATCTTTTAACAAACATGTTAGAGGGTTTAATAATGTAGGTCCACCTAAGGTCATTGGCTGCATAGTCAAATAAATAGCATCTTTCGGCTGACAAGTCTCTTATGTAGAATGTTTATGCAAGGCCGCCTATGGGCACATGATGCATAGTCAGGAAAAAGAACTCTCAGAAATTTACTTTCCTAGTGATATAATCCATTGAATGTTTTTGGAGATTCAAATTTTCCAAAGTATAGAGTTTTTTGTATGGAAAGAGGGACTTGAATATGGAGAAGATATTTACAAACAAGACTATCAAAGAATTGAATAGATATCACTCCTATGAAGGTCTGACCCAAACGTCGGGAAGGAGAATATGGAGAATATAAACCATAGACTTGAATACTTTCAGATCATGAAAAAGGATATGGAACAAATATGTTAATGATGGCTATTTTTGCGGATTCCTACATACTGTTATTTAAGAAAAATAAGGACAAAAGGGGAAATCTTCTCAAGAATGAAGTTACCACTATCCGACAAACCCGTTAGGGGGTTGAATTATGTAGGGCCACCTAAGGTAATTGGTTGCATAGTCAAATAATAGTATCTTTTGGCTGACAAATCTGTTATGTAGAATGTTTATGCAAGGCCGCTTATGGGAACACGCTACATAGTCAGGAAAAATAATTCTTAAAAGTTTGACATTTTTGTGACTAAAAGTCATGAAAATGGTTATGAAGATCTGAAATTATTTAAGACTTGGATTATGACACATAAATATGGGTATTTTCCAATGTATATAGAGATACACAGATCAATGATAACCATAATCATGTTGTAGCTAGGTCCTGAATAGAAATGTTGGACTTCACTACGTATCCCATAAAGATAGGAATCAAGATGTACGTAGTTCTTGAAATACTGTTTAACTTCATGTGGGACAAAAGTATGAGAGATCTTATTTTAGGGTCATAGAGCTCAGACCATAATAATGAATTCACAGTGTGTGTTTTCATGGGGTCTTTCATCCAAAGGACTGAATGTGAAATTTGGGGTTAGGCCCAAAAGGCTTGGGGCTGGATTCAAGGGATACTCGAACGTTTATATGTATCCCATAAGGATGGGAATCAATCCCACGTAGTTCTAAAAGTACCCTCAGTAGAAATTTGGTTCGTACATGTGAAGGTTGAATGAGGACATTAGTACAATGATGGTTTAACCCAAGATAAAAGGTTTCAGCATTGCCATGTATGCACGTAGTCTTTTGAAATTAAAAATTATTGAAAAATCGTTGTAAATAATGGTTCCCTCTCAAGTGAGGATAACAAAGAATATTGTAGTTTATTGTCATACTGGACATAATTGTTGTATGGTTTAACGTCGTTTAACAAGGACGAAAGTGAACCAATGTAAAGATATTGATTCTAAGGGCAGTTTCACGAATAACATCGTATGAGATGGAGGTGAACCGTTTTGAAGAGATTGATTTTGGGCTTGCACATTGGGAGGTTAACTACATACCCAGCCTGGAAGGCAAGGATCAAAGTTCACGTAGTTCAATTAAAGAATGAGTTAATGATCAAGTTTTTTTAGGACAACGACCTAAAAATGATATTGTTGGGACTGACACAAGATTAGCGGCCCAAATAGAGTGTTATGGTTCAGGTTTTCTCTAAGCTCAGGTGAGTCATACTCAGTGTGAGAAACAAGAGGTAAAAACAACCTTAGCGATGCATAGTTTAATGTCATTTATGACATATGAAGGGACTATGCAGTTTAGAGTCTAACAGTTAGGACTATTGGTGCTGCATAGTTTAGTGTCATGTAGTAGGGACAAAAAACAGTTTAATGACATGTAGGACGTATCACAGACTTTCTGTACAGTTTAGCATCATGTAGTTAGGATGATGGGGACAATAGAGTTTAACGTCATGTTGGACAAAAGGGGGACTGTGCAGTTTAATGTCATGCAGTGAGGACAAAAGAATACACCATTTAACGCCATGTTGGACGCATTGGGGATTTTTTCCACAGTTTAGCTTCATGTTGGACGAAAGTGAGAATATTTTAAGGACATATGCATGGACCGTGGATGGTGCAGTTTAATGTCATGCTAGACAAAAGTGTAGTTTAAGGTCATACAGGACCTTTGATGATTATGTAGTTTAACGTCTTTCCAGACATAATGGACTTTTATATAGTTTAGCATCATGTAGTTAGGACATCATAGTTTAACGTCTTGCTGGACGTAAGGGACTTGAAAATAGTTTAGGGTCATATGCATGGACCATGGATGGTGCAGTTTAATGTCATGTTGGACAAAAGTCTAGTTTAAGGTCATACAGGACCTTTGATGATTATGTAGTTTAACGTCTTTCCGGATGTAATTGAATTTTATACAGTTTAGCATCATGTAGTTAGGACGTCACAGATTAACGTCTTGCTGGACGTAAGGTACTTTTATACAGTTTAGATTCATGTAGTTAGGACGTCACAGTTTAACGTCTTACTGCACGTAAGGGACTTTTATACAGTTTAGCGTCATGTAGTTAGGACGTCATAGTTTAACATCTTGCTGGATGTAAGGGACATGCAAATAGTTTAGGGTCATATGCATGGACCATGGATGGTGCAGTTTAATGTCATGCTCGACAAAGTTGTCGTTTAAGGTCAAACTGGACCATTTCTATATAGTTTAATGACATATAGCAAGGACATAATACTTTGCAGTTTATACAAAATACTTCTTCAAAAATCTGGCATTGGTTGGAGTAGTGATGAGTTCTCCATCCATCGAGATTAATGAATAAGCTCCATTAGAGTTGACCTTATGTATTGAGTAAGGTCCTTCCCATTTTGGCTCAAGATTGGGAGGTTTCTTTCCTGGTATCATTGGAGTTATGAGAACTAATACCAATTCTCCCTGAGTGAATGAATGAAGACGAACTTTTTTGTTAAAATCATGTGCTATTCGATTCTGATAGACTTCCAAGTGGTGAAAAGTGCACAATCTTTTATCATCTAACCATTCCAATTCATTCAATCGCTTTTGAGATTGCTCATCTATAGACAACTGATCGCAAATGGCTACTCTGAGTGAGGGTAATTGAACATCAATTGGCAATACTGCCTCTGTTTCATATACCAATGAATATGGAGTTGATCGTGTTGCAGTGCGGGTGGTAGTCTGATAAGCCCATAAAGCATGAATGTTTTTATCAGGCCATGACTTCTTATCTTTATCCACCATCTTTTGTAGTATATTTGAAATATTCTTGTTGAAGGCTTCTATCTGTCCATTGGCTGCTGCATGATACCGAGATGAATGGTTGGATTTGATGTTGTATTCTTGATACAATTTCTTCACCTCAGATGAACAGAAGTTGGTGCCATTGTCTGTCAATATGGTATGAGGGACACCAAATCTAGTAATGATGTTAGACTTGATGAAGCTAACAACACATTTAGAACTGACTTCCTTGAGAGTTATTACCTCTTCCCATTTAGAAAAGAAGTCAGTAGCAGTAAGAATGTACTTAAACAGCTTGGTCGTAGCCGAAGGGTAAGGTCCCACCACATCCATTCCCCATGTGGCAAATGGCCATGAGTATTTAGTTGTATGAAGCAACTCTGGAGGTTAATGAATGAAGTTGGAATGTAATTGGAATGAATGAAACATCTTTGTGAAATCAACACAATCTTGTATCATTGAAGGCCAAAAGTATCCAAGCCTTCGAATTTGATCAGACAATCTATGTCCAGACTAGTGGGCACCACAGAATCCTAATGCACATCTTTCATGACATCCATTGTCTCTTCACCATCAATGCATCTGAAGAGAACTCCATCAAAACCACGTTTGTAGAAAATTTTCTCTAGGTGATCTTGGCTATCATAAAGAGTAAAATTGACCACACGTCGCCGGATTTGTTCTTTCTCGGATCTATCAGGTGTAAGTGTCTCATTTTGAAGGTATTCCCTTATAGGTGAAATCCATCCTGTAGTATGACCATAGGGTTCAGGAATGGGACTAATTTAATTAATTTACTCTGTTCTGATTCGAACATATGGTGAAATTGCACGACGGTGGGCAATACTGATGGTTGTCTCATCCCGATTTGGATCTTCCAGAGCTGTGGCTATATTAGCCAGTGCATCATCTTGAGCATTTTGTGATCTTGGGACATAAGAAAATGTCTGTTCTGAAGGTAGTTCTTCCATTAACTCTCTAACATAATCATATAAAGGGAATAGTTCTTCTTTTCTGATGGAATAATCCCCATTTACTTGTTCGATTACTAGGTCTGAATCACCTTTCACCTTTAAGTGATTCACTTGTGCTTGAAGCGCTAACTCCAAACCTGTGATAAGAGCTTGGTATTCTACTTATTTATTGGTACCACCTTACCACAATAAGAAGGAATAAGGTAATACTACATTTTTTGGAGAAATGAGCACAATTCCTAATCCAACTTTTTTCAATTTTGGATTTTCCATTTTCTTCCCTGTTAGACTTCTGGAAGAACCATCAAAATACATTTCCCATGCTTGAGGACTTTCTTGAATAGATAAGACTTTCTCATTAGGGAGTTCAATATTTGAAGACGTATCCTCCACTGAAGGGTGTTTAGCTAGGAAATCAACCAGATCTTGGCCCTTTATCACTTTTTGAGACACATACTGAATGTCGAATTGCTGCGAAATAACTGCCCACCTTGCTAGAAGTCCTGTAAGCATTGGACGACTAAGGATGAATTTTAGCGGTTTATTACGAGATACCAATTGGACCTCGTGATGTTCCAGGTAGTGTCTCAACTTCTGAACTGCAATGATCAATGCCAGGAATCACTTCTCAATACATGAATACCGGGTTTCTGCTTCAAGCATAGTTCGACTAAGATAGTAGAGGCTGTTTTCATTCACAACATCATTCTTTTGAGTAAGAAAGGCACCCAATGATCTCTCTAGATCTATCACATAGAGGATAAGTGGTCTTAATTCAACAGGTGGCATGAGTACCGGGGGACTGAAGAGGTATTTATTAAGAATATCGAATGCTTCTTGACATTCTTCAGTCCACTGGTAAGTGACTCCCTTCTTCATCAATTTGGTAAAGGGTAAACTTTTTCCTGCCAAATTGGTGATGAAACGCCGAATATAGGCTAAGTTTCCTTGAATTCCTCTTAATTATTTCAAATTTTGAGGAGGTGACATACCAAGTATTGACTTTGCCTTCTTAGGATCGACTTCAATACCACGATGGCGTATAACAAAGCCGAGAAATTTTCCTAAGGTTACCATAAAAGCACATTTTAAGGGGTTCATCTTTAAATTATGTTGTCAAAGCATGCGGAATATGACATCCAAATTAGACAAGTGATTAGAATGTTGTTTGGATTTAACCACCAAATCTTCTACATAGCATTCAACAAAATTCCCTATGAAGGGATTGAAGATACGATGCATGGCGCGCTAATATGTTGCACCTACATTCTTTAAGCCAAAGGGCATTACCCGGTAACAAAACACACCCTGAGGGGCTCTGAAAGCTGTGGAATCCTCATCTTCTGGGGCCATTCAGATTTTATTATATCCAGAATATCCATCCATGAAGGAAAGTGCTTCATATCCAGCTGTTGCATCAATTAAAAGTTCTATAATCGGAACTGGGAAATCATCCTTAGGATAGTGCCGATTAAGATCTCTGAAATCGATGCAAACTCTAATTTGTCTGTTCTTCTTTTTTACAGGGACAATATTATCCAACCACTTGGGATACTGAACTTCTCTAACCAAGTTAGCTTTGATAAGGTTATTCACTTCAGCTTCAATTTTAGAAGCATAAGTTGGGTGTGTTCTTCTCGCAGCTTGCTAAAATCCTCTATGTTCTTCTGGTAAACCCAAATGATGAGTAGAAACAACAGGATCAAGCCCTAGAATTTCTGTATAGTTTCAAGCAAAAATATCTCTAATTCACTTTAGAAAAGAAATATACATCTCTTGCTCTTCAAGAGTCATGGCCGCACTGATTAAAGTGGGGCATAGATCTTCCTTTGTACCCCGATTTATTTCTTTGAGTTCATCCACAGTTGTAGAGATACCCTCTTCAAATGCTGGAGGAGCATCTCTGAGATCTTTATCTTCTTTTTTATCATGTGTTATTTCTTCCATTTCTACTTGCATATTAGATGAAAAGGCGAAATTTTCATGAACAGAATAGATGTCAAAATTTTCACATTTTGAAGAGGAAGATTTCTTTTCTAACCCTATTGATGATAAAGAGTTTCCTTTTGGTAACAAAGAGGAGATGATGGATTGAGAATCAACATCATTGTTCACTTTCGATGTTGCAATAACTCTTTTTGGACTAATTGGCGAAGTATAGACTTGTTGGATTTCTGCAGATGAAATGAAGATTTCACCAATTGTGATTTCATCACTACATGGTGGGTTACCAATTTCTCCCATGTTGTCTGGCTCGATTGTTGTAATCGACATTATGGATCTTTCCATAAGAGTATTTTGATTTGGGCCTATCTTTTCAATTTGACTGATAGGAAACACATAATCTGTACTCACATGTGTAAATAGATTTACTGGAATCTTCTCCAAACAATATGGAGCATTAACTTTGGTAATCTCCTTTGTTATGGATTTCTCCCTTCCCTTCATGTGATAGAATTCCGCCTCAATGTATTGAGACTCACTTGTCTTGAATAGGGACTTATCAACATACAATGTCCCAACTTGACCATAAATACAATATTTGAGACATTGATGGTATGATGAAGAGATAGTCGCATGTTGATGTAGCCAGGGTCTTCCATGCAAGACGTTGATAGCTGAGTCTTGATCAACAAACATGAAATCTGAATTGGATACATGATCTCCAAACTGAGTTCTGAGTGTAACTTCATCCAGTGGTTCTTGTTCATTTTCATCATATCCTTGTAACATCATGGTAGAAGTAGATAAATCAGATTCCGTGAGGCCCAATTTATGAAGTGTATGAATGGGCATGAGGTTGACCCCTGAACCATTGTTAATGAAAGCTCTTTGAACATCTACACTATTAACCTTTCCAGATAAGTAAAAAGGTCTGATATTCCCATGAACACATCATATTCATCTTCATCAGTAAAATATATTATTGCATGGCATTCTGCAAGATTATTCTCATCGTGATAGACTTCAGCTACAGCAATTTCAGTTTCAAACTCCTGGGGACTTGACAAAGCCTCGATGAGTGCTTCCTGAAGATCTTTTGACATATTCAAAGCATCCAGAATTGATAACATGGCTGGTACTCAGGCCAAGTGTTTCAATATATCATACTTTTGATCTAGAGGTCTGCATTTACCAAAAAAAATATGTGGTTTAGGAGGTACCTTGGAAGCTGATGATTTGGAAGTTGATGCATCCTGCATTGGGATAGGAGTTGGCAACGTCCTTGGTTTGGGAAGATTGGACCGATTAGACCCATTTACATGCTGAGAGGAAGAATATGGGACCTTCAATCGGTCTTCCAAAATAACTGTGCCAGCACTGAATTTTCTATTGGCAGAAGAACTTGCTTGTTCTTTCCGAGCTCGATGAAGGGCTCTACCATGAGTTTCTGCTGAATACACAGTTCTAGCAGGGGTTGAATTGGAGCAGTGGCTTCTGAAAGATCCATGTCTTCCCCTGTATCCTGAACCTCTGGAATATCCTTTGATTCCCTTGTATGATACAGGGAATTTAGCCTCATCAAAATTGAAAATACTACTGGAATATGGATCTGTTAATTGAATCATATTAACAGAACTGAAGACTTCATCTAATGAAGACTCTGCCTGATTAGCCTTTTTAGGCTATACTGTTTTGTGGGGCGGTGCCTGTGGCTTCGAAGTAGATGGCATGATGTCTGCCAGAGTCAAAGCCAACTTAGGATTTAACACATACTCATCTTCTTCTAATTATTTTTTCTTCTTTGAATCAAGCCGTTTCTTTGAAGACTTTCTCTCTGATGAAGAGGGTTTTGGCGCAACATTCATGACAGAAGACACAATCGGTTTCTTTAATTGTGTTTGCAAAATAGCAAGAGTTCGGTTGATTGTATTTCGGGCCATCCAATCATCATACTTCAGAGCATTTTTTCTTTTGACTTCTTTCTATTCGCTTTCCTCCTCTGGAACTGTAGCAGTAACACATGCTACCTGAGCTGAAAAACCATTAAATTTGAATTGTCCCGAGTCGACAATATTTTTTAGGAGGTCTTTTAAGACAAAACACTCCTAGATGGGATGCCCCAACATTTTATGAAAGGGGAAATAATTGGGATGGTCTTCATCTCTATCCTTGTTTGGCCTTTTGGGTAGTGGTAATTGAACCAAATTGTTTTCCAGAGCCGAAATGAAGTAACCATGAACTTTTTCATTTCGGAAATAGTATGTTTTACTCTTAAAATCCTCACATTGTCTTCATCTTTGATCCCTTTGACCTTCTGGACAAAACGGCCATTGTTTTTGGCGCTCAGGAAGTGGAGCCCTTTGGGAAGATGAAGGTTTTGAAGTATAAACAGGTACAGGTACTTGCTTAAGAATAACTGTAGCAGTTTCTTCTTTACCCATTCTTCTTCCTGGAGCTAATGGAATTACACGAGATTTAGCCTTAGACTGTATAAGGGAATCTTCAATCTGTTGAGCGATTGAAGTATGGTCTTAAAACCCTCCTGTATATTTCACAGGAATCAACAGTGTGCATAATTCTTCACACAGATTTGCCACACAGATTGGAAACAGTTCCTCTTGAGGGAGTTCTAAACTCAGGGAATATTTTAATCTCTTCTAGTGAGCAATGAAATCAGAGAATCTTTCATTATCCCTTTTCTTACAGATTGTATGATCGAAAGCTTTCCTCTTTGTAAAAGTTGAGCTGAACTGAAGGAGGAGTTTTTGGCGAAGATCCTCTCATCTGGTAATTGACCGGGAATGCATGCTTGTATACCAGACAAAAGCTGGTCCTTCCAAGGTCCGTACGACGCATCTGAGTTTTACTACTTCTTGCTTCTCTAGAGTTCCCATCATAGGACCACAACAAGACACGTAATGTTTCAAATGTTGTTCAGGGTCTCCTGATCCATTGAAAATAGGGAATATAGGGTTTCCAAAACTGGATGGAGGAGAGATTGAATCTACCCATTCAGGGTAAACTTTCTTTTTTAGTAGAACATGCACATGTTTCCCTTCCATAGTATCTAACCGATATGTTAATGACTCAATGTTAGTTATTAAATTTTGAGAAATATCTGGTTGAACTTGGACTTGGGTAGGAGCAATGACTGGAGCTTGGACAGATGTTGCGATTGGTGTTGTAACTAATGGTAGCACTACCAACTGTTTTTGTGCTTGACCCATTGTATTAGACCTGTGAGGGTGTACTGATAGAGTAGGATATTCTTCATCCATCTTAGTAGCTGCAAAAAATTCATTTGGCTGACTTACTCCAGCATGCTTAAGAAGAATACTACTCTGAAGTAGTTCTACATTCAACCTTCTTAATTCCTTCATTTCTTCCTCCTATTGTGCAAACATTTTCTCTAGTGAGAGTGATTGACCTTCTTTAGAAGAAGGATATGTAACCTGGTTCTTTCCCTTCTCTTTGTTGGACCCTTTTCGGAGAGGGGGATGTGGGTTACTCGAAAGATTACCTAGGTTCTGAGTAATCTTTTGATTTCTTGTACGCACACCTTCTTAATTTGTATCAGTGCGTACATCTTCTTGAGCAGGAATCTCTTCATCTGAGTCCCCTGAGTGAGCCTCATCTGGTGTATCAGAAACAATGGCATTGATGACATTGATTAATGAATAACACATCGCATCCCTTCTATCAGCATTTCTGTGATATTGTCTTCCTCCAGGTCTTTGATGAGACATTTCCTTTTGTTGATTCAATCCCTCAGTAACTTCTTGACGAGCCATAATTTGGAGGGAATCTCTTGATAATTTGGCTCTTCATTCATCTTGAGGATTCTTCCCCAATCGAGAAAAGACAGACGTTCTCTGAGGAGGGGATTGATGATTTGAAAAAGTCCCCAGTCCGGTGGACTGGGGGTGTTCCGGCTCAACTCCTCGAATCCTACTTGTTGGTTTTGAGGGTTGGTTTAAAAGAGTCCCCAGTCTGGAAAGCTGGGGTGGATCTTGACATGCTATGTATGAGACTTTCTTAAAAGATATCTTGATCTTTCAAACCTTAGTTTAGAAATTAGCTGGATGCATTAACCTGTATCCACTTTTATCACCTGGTTCAAAAGACCGTTGGATGATTTCTGACACTTATGTCACTTGATGACATGCTTGATCCATACGAGAGGCCTGTTCAATATTCTCGCCTGCTTGATGTAGGAGTAATTCAACAACTTGTTCCTTGTATGCTTGATTTTGAGAGGAACTAGTTGAAGCCTGTTCTTGAGAAAGATTTTGATTACAAACAAAGCCCATTGACTACGGCCGTCCATGGGAAATAATATTGCATGAGACCATTTTCGGCGGGTTTTGCTGACTGGAGAGCACTGTGAAATGTAGTGCTCCATGACCACCCCATCCTCTGACATGAACACCAGATGGGGAATTGGAAATTAACTAACACAATCTTTTTAGTGCGCCAAGGAATAAACGTTGAAGGGCTCTCTGCTGCTTTTCAGCCTTCAGATATCGAGAGACTGATAGAGATGTCAAATCAATCTGACGTTGTAACCCATATATTATTTTAAGATGATTTCCATATTCATCATAAGATAATACCTTCTTCTTCAATTGAAAACGATTTTTCTATATGTTGAGATGAATATCATGGATTCCATCTTCTGTCAACATCTTTGGAATGTCATACCTAGAGTCAGCCAAAGGCCAAAACATGACTGGTACTTCACCTTTTTCCAGTTGTTTTCTAATGTTCAGCATTTCCACTTTATCATTAAATGATGATTCTTCTACCTGTTTTTACCAAAGTTGGTTTCTCCTTGTTGCTTCATCGAATTCAACAGGATTGGAAGAGAAATCATTGATCAAACTAGAAGATGCATGACTTAGGGGTAGTTCGGAGAATGACCTACACCCTAGGCTATCTTCTAATTGAGAAAGTATTTCACCTGCTAGCGATGAAGCATCAGACATGACTGATTTCACATTTGCAAGTGCCTCAAGATAAGAGGGCTTTCGCGACACTACATTATCCACTAGAGCATTTTCCGGGCAATTTGCATCACTACTGAAGAGAAGACTTTTGTAGCGAAATTCATCATCATGGGGAGGACCACCATAATGAGTTACATGAAAAGATGAGATCTCTTGATCCTTGGTCTTCCGACCACACAGAGGGTTCATGTGGCTCTCATCTGAAGACGAAACTTCAAGATAGACTGAATTGTCATGAAGCAAGCCTTCATGAGGAAATGTCTATTGAAGACCTTCAGAATTAATGTTCTCACTATTGGGAAATGAGTTAGTAGAATCTTGAATTCAAATAGATAACTGTCTGAGGGCTTCAAGAACTCTAGCATTGAGCAAGGCCTTGTTACAGATTGGCCCTTGATATCCTGACTGTGCTGGGCAGGTCTTTTTCTTAGATGCCTTCTTACTCACATTGGAATCCAATTTTTGATGAAGGTGGCTACTCTGAGCAGCTGTATGTGCCTGATCATGAAAGATGGCCAGGTTAGGCTGACGATCTCTACTCAAATCAGGTGTATGTGCCAGACTTGGTTGTCCGTATGATATGGGGGATTGTGCTCCACAACCCTCTTGGACTGGAACAGATGTGCGAGTCTGTTCCTAAGTGAACTATTTATGTGTCACTCCACTGGTAGGGATAGATTTATGTGTCTTTCCATGAGATGCTGCTGAACCTGTTATAATATCCTGGCAAGCATCCTAAATATGAGCAGTAATTTGCTTCTGCTCTTTCATCATTGATAGAATATGCTTGGTGACTTCAACTTCCGGAACGGGGATATGCATTCATTCCGTGCTTGGAGTAGGTGTATGTGCCTACTCCTGTCCTCATTTTCCTGTCAGTGAATCCTGATAGTACTCATGTTTGGGGGTAGAGAGTTGAGTATACCTCCTGTTTGTCGCCAGAGCTTTCTGACTGACTTATCCGTGTGCTACCAAGCGATACGGTTGGTAGGCATGATTAATACTAGTAGTTGTATGTGTCTGCTGATTGCACTTCACCAAACATGGTTGATGAGCCCCATCATATGTAGTCAGACGAGCCTGCTGACTAACTGATGGTGTATATACAGGTGTATGTTCCTACCTATAGTACTCCGCCAGAATTGCCTGGCAGGATTGGTGTGAAGCTACTAGAGGAGTCAGCTGGACAGCGGAATTAAAACGAACTGGTGTATGTGCCCGCTCATTGCTTTCCACCAAGTTAGGTTGGTGGACTTCTCCGGAGATGGTAGAGATGAGAACCTTCTCACTTTTTACTGGATTCCGCCTCTAGTGCTTCATCTTGCCTGCTCGGGTTCGAGTAACCGGAGCCGAACACCTGGAGTCGGTAACCTCATCATGTTGAGGGCGCACTGCCACATGAGTCTGGCGGCGATTGTTGGTGGGATCCCTCGAAAAGGACTCATGTCTTCTTGAATTAAGCCCCTGAGGGACCTGGTCATTCACTTCCTCAGAATAATGGAGAGAATGGTGATTGCGTTCCGGGGATAACAACCCGAAATGGTTGGAGACGGTAGTCAGCACCGCCTGTTTCTTGATCACTGGTCGTCATTGTCCGGACGACCCATGTGAGTTATTCACATGGAGGGACAGTAGGACAGCCTCCAGAGCTGGGATGGTACCGTGTTGAAGGTACTCCTTAACCAGCGCATTTGATACCCAGCATTGAAGACGCTGAGTAGGTGATGTCATCCTCAGAGCAGATGACGATCCAACAGGAGTAGCAGTAGTGGCATTTATAGCAGCAATATTCACTGGTGTGAATTTGAGAGCAGTCATTATGAAAATGTAGAAGATCTTGGAAAAGAGTGTCTGTTTGATATAACAGACGTAATCAAGATAAATTCAGCTAATACATATTTTGTATGAGAACATATTTCAATGAATATTTTTTTATGACCCTCTCATTGAGTTTTAAATAGGGGCCTAACAAATAGGTAAAACATCATTTTAACTTGGTTAAGGATTCACGTCGGGTTCACCATTTTTTGTTTCCCTCGGAATGCGGGGATGACCTCCTTGATGGAAGGTTCAAACGTTCCGATCGGTTTCTAACGGGTTTGTTTGTAGAACCGGAAAAATACAATGATTCCACATCCATTTGGTCCTACTTTCTAAAGGTAGGTGCTCATTAGTTTGTGGAATAATGAGGCTTAGGAATTTTCATTGGTTGAGAGCATGGGAGGTCGGACTCATGACACCTTTTTTAGGGGAATTATTGTCTATTCTGGGACACTCTTTATAGATTTATGTTATGTTCGTGAATCCGTATTACATTACCAAGTATAAAATGAGATTTCATTTAGATCTGACAATCAATAATAAAATATGTAGAAAATTTAGAGAATCTTTTGTATGTATTCGATGTTCTTCATCGATAGAGAATCATCTATATGTATTAGAGATTCTTGGTCAATGGTATCCTTCGACACATTTAAATAGAAGTCTCTTAGTTATTTATGATGACCATGCTAGTTTTAAAGCCACTCAATGGGGAACTTGATGCTTATTGTCATTCAGAAGGACATGGATTATTTCAGAGTTGGGATCAAACCTACAGATAGGATACCTACGTATCCTTTTGTTTAGAAAAGGAATCAGAACCCACGTAGTTCGAGTAAAGGAGTATGATGTTTATGATTGATGGCTCAAAGAAATATTTCATAATTACTTTTACCCACTAAGCTCACATGAGTCATGCTTGTTGTGAGAAACAAGAGGTATTGGTAAAATTTAGACAATTGTGCCATGAAAGGTGAAATCATAAGAAATGATGTGGGGCTTATGTATGTATGACTGCCCTGATAAATGATGTTTAGGATTTAGTTTAGGGAAGAAATCTAGGAGTAGGGTTCATAAAGGTATATGTGCTTCATGGAGATTTTTAATACTCTAACTTGGGGCTTACTCCTAAAAAGTAGGCCCAAAATAATAGAGGACTTGTGATTGGGTTTTACTCCTAAAAACCAATCCCACAACAAAGGTAAATTTGGACTGTTTAAGAGAAATTATGACTGTGGATTACTCTTGAAAAGGAGGCCCAGGTTAAGAGACTTATGACTGGGACTTATTCCTGAAAAGGAGACCCAGGTTAATGGAATTATGACTGGGAATTATTCCTGAAAAGGAAGCCCAGGTTAAATGAATTATGACTGGGACTTATTCCAGAAAAGGAATCTCAGGTTAAAGGAATTATGACTGGGAATTATTCCTGAAAAGGAAGCCCAGGTTAAATGAATTATGACTGGGACTTATTTCTTAAAGGGAAGCCCAGGTTAAAGGAATTATGACTGGGACTTATTCCTGAAAAGGAAGCCCAGGTTAAAAGAATTATGATTGGGACTTATTCTTGAAAAGGAAGCCCAGGTTAAAGGAATTATGACTAGGGAATATTCCTAAAAAGGAATCCCAGGGTTGGATTCTCTCATCTTCAAGGATGAGGTTGAATGAATGAAATCTCAATCTTTAGTGACATAATGATGTGTAAATCACTATTTTTTGAGAGATATTCCATAGAATTCCTTTCAGATAAGGAAGTCAAATCAAGAAATCATGCCATAAATGGATTTGAAGAGTATCTTGAAGACTAAATCTTGAATAGGAGAGGTGAAATGTCTTAGGACGGGTAATATGGGCAAGAAGGGCACCCAAAAAGGCATGGGCACGGAAGTCCATGCAGGCGCGCTAGTACTGCATGGGCACACAAGTATTGGTTGCGTAGTCATTACCTGTGCGACAAGTTGGGTACTTTCACGGTGTTCAACCAGCAGGGTAATACTTGAGAGACTCTTGATTAAGGTCTTTAGAATCCTCTTGAAGTTTTTCCAGAATAGGGTCGCACAAGTTATATTAAATGAATAAGGCGGCGCTCAAGTGTGCCCATTTCCCTTAAGGGCTGGCCACTCAGGCATGCAATTGTTGATGAGTTTCAACACTTAGGCCTTCCTCCCCCTCTTTAGATCTTACTTTCTAGGTAAGAAATTACCTTAGAAGTGTTTCAGAAGCTTTGAGAAGAGATTATGGCACCGGGAGCTTCAATATGAGTTTTTGGAAAAATTCCTCTCGAAATGGGGGGCCCACAGGGTCTATTTATAGGCAGGATAAGACCCCGAGTGGTTATCTTTTAGGGCGTTCAAGTCACTTACGCGACCACTAGTCGGCGCGCAAGTGTACCTGCACGACCATTGTCAAACTTGCGTGACCCTACAACAACATTCTTCTTCTTCCTTCCTTCATCAATTTTTTTGATATTTGTCCAAAGGTTAAATTACTTTGATCTCAGATATTCCCATTTCTAACCATTAGATTCTGTGACGAAAGGAGCATCCACAGATTAAAAGGTTGAAAGTTAAGAGTCCTTATCACACTAATGAAGGGAAAGGCTTGACCAAAAGGATGCATGCTACCTGGTCTTAACCCACTAATGAAATGGAAGGCTTGGAGAAAATGAAATATTACAGGTCTACATACTTTCAATATCATTAAAGGATGCCTTGGACACACTCCTTGTATCCAATATTGACATGTAGGTGCCATAGTTACAGCTATAGGGCTCTCTCTTTTCATAGCCCCATTGTATATTGGACGATCACCTTGGAATCGGTAGGAACCTCATTTTTATAATGACTTCAACTATTCTCATTATATTACAATCATACCCCATGATAAGATACATTAATTAATGAGGTCGTGACCCATTAGGTATTTGTTACCATGATTATCACCATAGGACATCACTATTAAATACCATTACAGGGTTACTTTTTACAACATAGAACCATTCAAATTTATAATATGTGACTTATTTATAAACTATAATTAATAAAATAATTAATTGTTGACTTTTTTAGACACCCACCATTGGATGAAGTAGGAACATGGGGGTTTAGTTACAATTGTACTTCTTTACATTATATATGCATTCCTACACACTGTTACAATTACATTATACGGTCTGGATGTTATAGACACCGTTGTTGGTGGCCCACAAACATTTTTATCACTCCCTCTGCGGGTGTCATATGGTACCCAGAGTAGGTTACATAGATTCATGTGTTGATGCATGGAATCATATGGATTCAAACACATGATTTCTTTATATTTAGTATCGATCATGATAGGAGATGGCCATGTTAGAGCTTTTTATTCTTGAGATATTGTTTTATTTCCATTAAACATATGTTAAACATTATATTCCTCCTATCTAGAATCAATTTTTATGCAATTTTCTAGAGACATGACATATCATCAGTTGTTCAATGTTATTCTAATTTTTTCTGTTATTGTTATTGTGGTCTGTATTATTTTATGTACCTTCTATTTACTAATATATGTTTTTCTATTTACCACTTTATATAATAATATAATTGCTACACCGGTAATGATGGAATAGTCTCCCCCCAAACACATCTTGGGACATCACAAAGTGGTATCAGATGATTTTTCATTACTTAAATTAATATTCGAATACAATAGATTGGAGATTAGAAACGCTTGTGACTTGGTTATAAGCCAGGCTTAGGCATCTTGAACCCGTGTTCAAGGTTAAAACCATTATGCATAAAAATGAATTTGTTTTACAATTTTAGCTATTATAGTTGATATTTTTCTCTATTTTGGGATGCACATTTAGAGTGAAATTTTTTATTATTACACTAAATGATGATTTTAATTCATCCTTGGCCTGATGATAGGAGGGAAAATTTACTTCTTACATGAATTATATTAGTCACCTAGATATCACATGTGATGTATATTTTCATTTTATATAGGTGTATTTCAATAAATTTCATTGCATTAATTGCCTATGATTTATGACTGATGTTGTGAAACAAAGCTTATTCTTGTATTACTATTGGTTGTGATTTAGTGATTTCATGTCTCAATTCAAGAGGTGTATGGGTCGTCATGCGTTGGGATAAGTAATTTAGAATGACAATCAATTATGCTATAAATAAATATGTATCATTTCTGGTGATTGGTGTATGGGCACCAATTCATCAAAAATTGAAATCCAATACAAAGTAAATCATGAAATCTAAAATAAATTGGCTTCACCTCATTATCCCATAATTCTTTTTTTATTGATGGTAAAAGAGTGATACTTGTAATTAAATGTAATATGAAATGAAACTTATACTTGAGGAAAGATCGATACCTGGCTGTCTAAGTGGGTAGTTGGGATATTATTCTTTGGGTATTGTGTTTTCTTACAATAATCTTCCCCAAGTGATGATATATTTCTGCTAAATATTTTTATGAGGGGTTTTATTTTTTAGTATAGGACAATTCTACCATGATGTCATTGTATCAGAAACTAGGTGTGTGGATACCACCATGCTTGAGACATTGTTATCCATGAGCTACCAGTCATGCCTCTAGGAGTTCCACATGAGGCACTACCTGCTATACCTGATCTGGGAATTGATTTCCTTGTTCCTGATAGATTCCTATTCCTTATGTACTCCATGCATGGTTCTCCGTGAGTTTCTCATATGATGTCTGGTCTGACATCTGAGTTCTATCATAAACATGTTCCTACATCATAGGGGATGGTGGTCCACCGCCTACTGAGTCATGGATAGAGTCCACCCTATATATCATTGATCATATGGTAAAACCACCATTTTGGAGAGTCAGGATTTCCCAATACATGTGTTGGGATTCAGCCAAGAATTTTTTGGATTTTATTACCCATGATGGTTTTCATATGGGCACGTTATGTGTTGATTTCTGGACTTCCTACATGGATCAGTTCATTCCTCAGACACTGAGATCTGATAGATCCATATAGTTCATGCATCTCAAGTGGGGATTAATGTAATTCATGAATAATTAAACATGTTTCATGTAACTCCACAACCCTGTAAGCCCAGAGTCATTGTATTAATTTAAATCATTTGAATGGTTATAGGGAATCATGTCCCGAACGACCGATCAGTTTAGCAGTCTTGGTAAATAGATTACATACATGAATGTTGCATTACAAATTAGAAATAAAACACAACATAAATGATCCTTTTATAAGGCCATTAATACCCTAGCTTAACCCTAATTATCAATCATTATACACTTCTTGAAATCCTGGGAAAAAGAAAACATAGAAAGGGGTGACATGAAAATCTCAGTAAGGGTAATCAATACATCAAAAGAAAACATAAACATTAGGTTTGATGAATAATTAAAAACACATGCCTTTACAAATAATAAACATTAAAACTTTATGGAAGGAATATGATAAGAGTAAATAATTTCATAATAAAACATTGTCATAGATATTCTACTAGTCGAATAACCACGTGATCCATCAATAATATTTTCATAATGAGAGAATGTATAATGCCTGACATTCTGAAACATTTTGTCAAGGCCCTGGACAGGATGTCTAAAAATAATTAAGGCCTCAGCTAAAACCATATATAAAATATGGGAATGTCCTTGGTCAATTCCACATCTAATTTTCTCATGAGACATGTTGATGAACCAATGAGATAGATCGGGCTCCACCCATTACTTACTATATCCAATACATTCCTCATATGAAAAGGATGAAACATAAAAAAAACATTCATATTAAAACTAGCATACGAAATGTCAATACATTAACCATAAACCATGAATGGTATAAATATAACACATCCATAGTCACAAAACATTCAATACAATACAAAAGATTTGTATCATAATAAATCAACTCCAAACAAGTTTAAAATCTAACAAAGGATGTTGACATAGATAAAAATGATTTGTAAAACACTTTGAATGAAATATCCATTTTTCATGAAAACATTTAAAATTCACACATTTATAATAGAAGTAATTTAAAATAGGTTTTTGAATCAAAGTAACACATACCACTTTGAAACTTTTGAAAAGGATAATCATTTCAAAACATTCATGTCCATATAAATAAATCCTTACTTCATTTTGAAAACATTGAAATTAATTTAAAGTATTTAGTAATATAAATTATTAAAACATTTATAATGATGATCTAGTTAAATAGACCCTCCCATAATAACTTAAAATATGAATTTTGAAATTTTTTTAATGAAATATGTGTATCAATGATAAATATTTCCCAGTAAATACTTACACATAAACAATCATGGATAATAATGAGATTGAGGAAATGACCCTTACCTTGCACTTTGCTTTCATCGAGGGTACGTTTAACCTCCCATATAAAGACCATGGTATTTTATTAAATTATACCAGAACCATATTATTATTTATTATATCATACATGATTCCTTAATTACATTATAATAGCCATTTAATAATGATTTCCATTAACATTTCGGGTAATAATCGCTTTCTTTATCGTACGTGTTTTAACATGTTATTCTTTATTGTATCACTTAGATCATGATTTAAAAATTCTATAATATAAAACATTATTTATATATCATATATATATAATATAAATATGTAAAATAGATATATATTTGAAATGGAAGACACTGTTTATGGAGATGGTAGGTCATACGTACGCATAAACGTTGTTTACGTTTTGACATCGTATTGAATGGAAGTAAGTAAATTACATATACCTATGTACATAAATATATATATATATATAGTAGAATTATTATTTCCTATATTAAATAATTCTTAATAGTATATATTTTTATAATCATTGTTGAATGCTGAACGAGGAAATGAATGTCATTGCATCGTGGAGACGGTAATCCGTACGTACGCACGAGTGATAATATCATTATATTGATGGTTAAATCGTATGTAGTTGGATGTTATATAATACATACATAATTATAAATATAATAAATTTATTATTTACATTAGTTATACTCATTATTATACCCATCCAAATACTAAATGTTTTGAATAACAGAACTACACCACAACATGCAAATGTTAAGCCGTACATACGAAAATACTATGGCTTTGTAATTTATACGATAGATAGAATAATTAATATGATTGTAACATATTTATAATAAAATTACAGTATGTACAAGATACTAGAGTTATTATTTTGGTATGGAATCAACAAAGAAAGAGGATGTGGAAGAATAAAATAACTTGAAAGAGGATGGTGAAATTATTACCTCGAGTTCAGGTGTTGTCTTTTGAGGTGATCAAAAGGGATCCATTGGTTAGATTTATAACAAAAGAAATGCCTCTTGGTTGAAGTTAGGGATGTTTGGAAGGTATTTGGGTAGGGTTAGGCCGAGATAAATGGATTTGGAGGTGTGAAATTAAGAGAAAAGGAAGTTCCCTTTTATAAGAGAGGTAAGGGTCTTTTTAGGAAATGCTTGAATTGTTATTTTATAATAAATTAATTTTCTATTCCTAATGGATAAAAAATAATTTATTTCGAGTATAAGGTAGGTATGGTTCTAAATAATAACTACCAGAAGGTTTTATACATGTTTAGATCACCATATTAACCATATATTTTAGATTTAACTCTTAGTTAAAAAGTTTAACTTTTACAATGTCCTATTTTATTACTATAATAAATGTTTAATAAAGATACTATGAAATTCCAAGAGAACCCCAAGTTGTAAATTAATGACATATATATTATTATATAATTCTTTTTTCCAAACCTTATATTTTTATGAATACTATAAAATTTAATAATATAATATTTGATTTAAAAACTCATTTAAGACAATTTTGACACTGTTTGGTATTTAGATTTTTTGAAAGTAATCAAAACTTGGTTACTTCGAAAAAGATACATTTAATCAATCCTAACATTTCATATTCACCTATAAAATTATTGTATGTTATAAAAAACATTGAAATTATATTTATTTTAATATTCAAAATATCATTTATTTCATTATTTCATTAATAAAGTAATTATTTTATCATCTTTGTGTCATAGATAAATTTAATTATTTAATTTCTAAAAATTATAAATAATATTCTAAGATTTAGGACATATTTGTATCTTTCTAATTAATATTTATTTTTGAATTAATCTTATGCATAACCATATATTAAAAATGATTTCGTTAATAAACATTGAATTTAACACTTTTAACACTTCTTTAAATAAAACAATAATAAATGTCATAATCTAATCCAAATGGAATAAAGGATAATATTATATTCCTAATGTTTTTTTTGGTCTAATTTAATTTATCTAATAGAATTGGGACATGTGTTAGTGCAATTATAATATCATTTTTACCCTTAACTACCCTATTTACATTTAACCATGGTAAATAAAAGTAAAAAGTTAATATACACCATTGATTATTTTCTTCATATTAAACCAATTTTCACTTATTGATATCAAATGTGTCTCTTAGATTTTTGAAATTCAACTCACAGAAGTAGTAATATTATGTTTTATGCAAATTTGGAAATGGTCCTAGAAAGTGGTTAAAAGAGGTTATAAAGTTCAATAAAATTTTATATATCTAATTTTATTATAAAATTACTGGAATGAATTACATTGAATGTATATAGATATTATATGTCAATTTTAACATAAAATAAAATTAAATAAAATAAATAATATGTTTAAATAATATGTTTGTTTTAAATAATAACGCAGTGTTTTTCACTATTCATCAAAAATTGAATGTTTTCAGAAAAATACCAAAAATTAATCCTAATATAATTTTGATATTATAAATTAATAAATTAATTCTATTTTAATAAATTATGAAAATATATGTTTCATTTATTAATTTAAAATTAATTCCCATTGTCAAAACCTTAAAGCAGGTTTTTAAAAAGTAAAAACTATTAAAATATTGACATGTGTTTATGTCAAATTTAAATTTGAAATTACTTATAATGACCTAAACTGTATTAAATGATAAAAATTTAATCTAATTACAATTCAAAACCATTAAAATTCATAATTTTACTCTATAAGTTATTTTGATTAAAAAAGTTGTTTTCATTAAAAACATAGTATTTCTCAATATTCGTCAAAATATGAATGCTGTCAGAAAAGTACCCAAAATTAATCCAAAGAAAATTTTTATTTTCCTTTTATAATTAAGAATTTAAATTCATTAAATTGAATATATAAAAGTGTCACATATTTGTTTTAATAAAGGGTTCTTCATAAAAACACGGTAAAATTACATTTTTTTAAATGATTCTTTTATTTGATGAAAGGAATTTTTTCTTATATTATGTCTATGAAACATGAAAAATGGATGTTAAAATTATATAGGGTATATAAGATTCAAAATGCAGTTAATATTATTCATAACTGCTTTTTGAACAGCTAGTTTGGAATGTTGTGGGGTGCTCGAACTCAATTTTGAGTGTAGCGCAAGCTATTGAATTACATTAATGAGATAACATACTATTAAATCTTGGGGTGTTACATTCTGACATCCTTCAATAAAGTGAGTCCTCCAAATTTCAAATCATTCTTTGAAAATAACATTTTAAAAATAGAAATATATTTTTGTGGAAAACCCACATCAGAAATTGGGTTTATAAAATTTAGTCTTAATAAGAGGTAAATGGAATGAAAAAGTCACCACCGAATTATGATCTCGATTATGGGAACATTGGATGTAATTAGAGACATATAATTGGAAGGAAAATGTAAAAATTTATAGGGAGTGATTAAGGACATCAATCACAGACAAGTCAATAATTAAGGGCTTCAAAGCCATCAATCTAAGATGATTTAAAATATCATTGGTTAAACAAAACATAATGAATTAGGATAAAACATTTTTGTTTTTAAGATCCCTTACCTAAAGTATTATAATTAATTTATTCATATAATAAGTGGAATAAATATACTTTACTAGTAGAGTTTCTTCCTTCAACTAATTCCTACCACAAACTCATCTTTCACTCCAAACGATAATAGAATTCAAAAATATTCAATTTATCCTAACTGTATAGGGTTTCCAAAATAATTAATTTGTCAGATTATTATAAAAACTACATTATACAAACTAGAAAATCATGTAAGACAGTGTTAGGTGATTACCCTTTCCCCCCCTCAGTCGCGGGTTCATTTCTCGTGGCTTTGCCGGATAGGATGGGTTATCGCCTTACCTCTGGTTTTTCTTTTTCATAACATTCAAAAAATAATCTTAAAAAATTATTTAACCATAACAATAATATTCAGTGTCAAATATAATCTATTCTAACCTTTAGTCTTATCCAAAATACATCTTTCCAGACTCATAGTAAAAAATTTGTACGGAATGTAAGCACAATGAAGATATTTTTTTCCACGTAATAACATGTTAATCCCTTAGTCATGTATTCTTTTAAAACATTATAACACCCTAAATTACCATAAAACCATATTGATTACATTCATGATCCCTTATTCCATATATAATACTGGATATACTACTTATATTAGAAAATTTGGTAAACTATAATAATGATGGAATATACAAATCATTAATCAGTTTCACCATTGTCCAGGATATCCAATATTAATTATAAAAATAAATCATATATTATTCAAAAAAACACTACCTCAATATCCGAACTATATTATGGTTTCCCTTTCTCTCAACCATATATATTTCAAAAAAATCAACCTTCTATTGAGTCAATTTTCTTAGTTCCACACAATCATAATTCCTTAATGAAATAGTAATGAAGTATAATCCATATATAATCTATAATTCTTATAACATGTACATAATTAATAAAATACTCAAATTAAACCATACATTAATAACATAACAAGAAATCTAATCATTCCTCTTCATCTTCGGTTGTATCATAACTCAATTATTTTCCAATAGCAGCATTTAGGGAATACTCTAATGATTTGGACATTGATTCACATAGTGTTCCAACTCCTTGCAGATGAAGCATTGTACATTTGAAACCTTTTTTACCCTTGAAATCACATTCATGGTGTTCTTTTTTTCCACACTAATAAAAAACTCCCATTCCATTAAAGCATTCACCGAGGTGATTCATTCAAAAATTATCACATATTGGAAAATCCTTCTTTCACCTCTTCCCTTTATCTATCATTCTCTCTTCCATCATTTTATTCTCTTTCTTTCCTTCAAAGCCATAAGACTCTTAGTTTAGTTTACTTATCTTATTAACACATGATACTATTTATTCATATGCTAAGAATATGTGGGAGACTATATATTTTTTAATTGTTTTCTTAATACCATAAAAGATATTATCTTTATTAATCATTTGATCATGCATATAGTTGGAATTATCATTCATTATACCATGCACTATCACCAAATAATGAAACACACGTGGTTAGTTTATGAATCACAATACATATTTCAAAACATGTAAAATACCTAACATTAATTGATAAGATTATTCATATAATCTACAATCATAAAATGTTTTCTTTGGGGAATTATTTACTCCTAAATCATTCATAATGGCTTGTAATAAAAATGTTAATTAACTTAACCATATCCCTTTGGAGTATCATAACCAAGAGTGTATCAAGGCCCATTGTAATGTATAAGGATACACTCTATCAAGCCAAAAACTCATTGCCATAGTTTTCAATCCTAGGTACATCTATGCTAGAGACATATATGCTTGATCGTATCTAGACAGAGATGTATTTCATGGAAAATACACAAAATCCCTACATTCCCAAAATTCTAGGATGTTCTGGTATACTAATCCTCAATTTCTATCTTAAGGCAATGTTGTCTAATCAGAGTTTATCAAAACATGTTTCCATGTTTGTTTCTAAACTTCCGCTCATACCAACTATAATGCCCTGACCCCATAAGCCGAGAGTCAGTGCATTATTTCAATACATTGACATGATTACAACGAATCATGTCCTAAAATACCGATTGGTTTAAAAGTCTTGTAAAATATATTACATACATGAACATTAAATTACACATTAGAAAATAAACACGACATAAATGATCCTTTAGGAATTCCATTAATCCTATAGCTTAACTCTACTTATCATTCGTAATACACTTCATTGAATCCTGGGAATAATAAAGAATAGAAAGGGGTGAGCACAAACACTCAGTAAGGGTAAGCAATACAGTGGAAGATGACATAAACTTTAGGCATGGTGGATAAATAAAAATACATGCCTTTAGAAATAATCAACATGAACACTTTATGGTAGGAGTATGAGATGATTAAATAATTCCATAATAAAAATAGTCATGGGTATTCTACTATTCATATAAACACATGAATCATTAATAATATTTTTTTAATGCGGGAATGTATAATGCTAGACATATTGAAACATTTTTTAATATTTAGCCAGGACATCTAAAAATGATTAAGGCTTACTCCAAAACCATATATCCAATTTGGGAAAGGCCTTGGCCAATTCCACTTTTAATTGTCTCATGAGACCTACCAATGCACCAAGGATCTATAGTGGGCTACACCCGTCACTTACTAAGTCCAATACATTTCTCTTATGAAAAGGTTGAAACATAATATAAACATTCGAATTAAAACATGCATATAAAATGTCAATACATTAACCATAAACCATGAATGGAATAAAAATAACACATCCATAGTCACAATGCATTAAATATAATATAGAAGATTGTATCATAATAAATCAATATCAAACAGGTATAAAATTCGTCAAAGGATGTTGACATAGATGAAAATGATTTGAAAACTCATTGAGAGAAATATCTCATTTTCATGAAAACATTAAAAATTCAAACATTTTTAAAATAAATAATTTAAATGATATTTTCGAATTAATGTTTCCCATACCAAATTGAAACATTTGAATATAATTTTACATTAAAAACATCCATGTTCATATAAATAAATACTTAAAATCATTTTAAAAACATTGGCATTAATTAAAAGGATTAAGTATGATAAATTTTTATAATTTTTAAAATGATAATATAGTTAAATAGACCATCCCATAGAATATTAAATTATTCATTTTTTAGAAAATTTATGAAATATGGGTTTTAGTGATAAATATGTCCCAGTAAATACTTACACATAAACAATCTTGGATAATAATGAGATTCAGTAAATAACCCTGACCTTGCACTTTCCTTTGGTTGAGGGTACATTTAACCTCGTGTATGATGACCATAAAATGTTATTAAATTATACCAGAACCATATTCATATTTATTATATCATACATGATTCATTTATGAATTTATACTAGCCATTTAATAATTATTTCTATTAACATTTTGGGTTATAATCACTTTCTTTATTGTACGTGTTATAACATGTTATTCTTGATCATATCACTTAGATCACGATTTAAATACATCAAAAATATAAAACATGATTTATATATCATATATATATATTGAATATAAATATGTATAATAGCTATATATATGAAATGTAGGACACTATTTATGGAGATGGTAAGTCGTACGTACGCATAAACGTTCTTTCCGTTTTAACATCGTATTGAATGGAGGTAAGTGAATAATATATATCTATGTATATATGTATTTATATATCCAGTATAATTATTATGTCTTATATTACATAATTATTAATAATATATATTTTTATAATCATTGATGAATGGTGAACATGGAAACGAATCTCCTCGCGTCCAGGAGATGTTAATCCATACATATCCACGAGTGACAATACCATTATATTGATGGTGAAATAGTACGTAATTGGATGGTATATCATATAAACAGTATCATGAAAATGTTATATTTATTATTTACATAAGTTATTCTCATTATTATATCGATACAAATAATTAATTGTTTGAATAACAAAACTACACTACAATGTGGCGATGGTAAGTCGTACATATGCATTTACGATGACTTTATCATTTATTTGATGGATAGAATAATGAATATGGTTATAGAATTTTTATAAAAAAATTAATGTATGTAGGAAGTAATTCATTTATTATTTTTTTATGGAAAAAACATTTATAGTGGATGTGGAAGAAGAAAATAACTTGAAATATGGTGGTGAAATTATTACCTCTACTTCAGGTGTTTCCGTTTGAGTTGCTCAAAAAAGCTCCATACGTTGGATTTCTTATTGATGTAAGGACCTTTGTTTGAATTTAGGTAAGTTGGTAAGGTATTTGGGTAGGGTTTGTAGAGCCAAATGGCTTTGGAGGTGTGAAGGTAATAGAAGGGGAAGTGACCTTTTATAATAGAGGTGAGGTTCTCTTTAGAAAAAGATTGAAATACTATTTTATAATAAAATAATTTTCCATTTATAATGGCACCAAAATAATTTATTCTGAGGATTAGGTTGGGAGGGGTCAAAATCTTCTTAATAAATATTTTTACGACAAGTTTATTTCCCCATATTAACCCTATCATTAATAATTTAACTCTAAATTAAAAAGTTTATCTTTTACAATGTCCACTTTTATTACAACACTAAATGGTTAATAAACATGCTATAAAATGTCAAGAGAACCCCAAGTGGTTCATTAATGACATTTATATTATTATATAAGTCTTTTTAACAAACCATCAATTTTGAATAATATTATATATAATTTAATAATATAAAATTTGTTTTAAAAACGCATTTATGTCAATTTGGGCACTATTTGTTATTTGGTTTTTGTGAAAGTCATCAAAATTGGATTACATCAAACAAGATAAATTGAATCAATAATAAAATGTAATATTCACCTATAAATTTTTTTGATTTTATAAAAACAATGAAATTATATTTATTTTAATATTCATAATACTATTTATTTTATTCTTTCATTAATAATGTAATTACTGCATCATCATTGTCTCACAAATAAATTTAATTACTTAATGTATGAAAATTATAAATAAAATACCATGATGTATAAAATATTTCTATATATCTAAAGAATATTTTTAGTCTAATTTATATTATGTGTAACGTATTATTTAAAATGGTTTAGTTAATAAACTTTGAATTTAACACTTTCAACTATTCTTTAAATAAAATAATAATAAATGTCATAATCTAATCCAAGTGGAACAAAAAGTATCATATTTTATTCCAAATGTTTTTTTGATCTAATTACACATATCTAATATAATTAGGACATATTTTAGGGTAATTATAATATCATTTTTACCCTTAATTACCCTATTTACTTTTAGCTGTGGTAAATAAAATCCAAAGTTAATATTAACCAATAAATTATATTCATCATATTAAACCAATTTTAATTTATTGATCTCAACCCTATATCTTAGATTTATTAAATTCAACTCACATAAGTGGTAAAATTTTGTTTTATACAAATTTGTAAATGCTCGAATAAGGTGGGTAAAAGAGGTTAAAAAGTTCAATAAAATTTTATACATCTATTTTTATTATAAAATGAATCAAATAAATTACATTGAACATATATAATTATTATATATCTATTTTGACTTCAAAAAAAATTAAATTAATTAAATAATTATTTAGAAAATAAGCCTGTTTTAAATAATAACGTAGCGTTTTTCACTGTTCATCAAAAATTGAATGTTTTTAGAACGATTCCAAAAATTTACCCTAAGATAATTTTGATATTTATAATTTTAAAATGGAGTCTATTTTACCAAATTCAGAACATAAAATTTTCATTTATTAATTTAAAATTCATTCCTGTTGTCAAAACAAAATAGTGTGTTTTTAAAAAGTAAAAACTATCAAAACATTGACATATGTTTATGTCAAAATTTAATGTGAAATTACATATAATGACCTAAATTTTATGAAATGATATAAATATAATCTAATTATAAATAAAAACCATTAAAATTCTTAATTTAACACTAAATATTAATTCTCTTAAAAATGAGTTTTCTATTAAAACATATTATTTTTCACTATTCGTGAAAATATAAAATCTATCAGAAAAGTACCAGAAATTTATCCAAAGTAAATTTTTTATTTCCCTCTTCTAATGAAGAATTTAATTTCATTACATTTAATATATAAAACCGACAAATATTGGTTTTAAAAAGGGTTCACCATTAAAAGGTAGTAAAATTTCATTTTTTACAAAATACTTCTTTTATCTAAATAATGAATTTGTTCTTATATTATATCTATGAAACACAAAATATTGATGTTAAAATTATATAGAGTATATAAGATTTAATATGCATTAAATACTATTCATAACCACTTTTTGAACAGCTAGATTGGTAGGTTGTGGGGTGCTCGAACTCGGTGTTGCGTGTAGCGCAAGCTATTGAATTACATTAATTAGGTAACATACTATACACTAATAGGTTGTCAAATTACATGGATTTACAATTCTTTTCACTGCTTCTATACAGTGGTGGGATTTCACATTCTAGATGTTTCAAGGATGTTTTTATGTATGTTATCCATATGTAAGTGAATATAATTCATCTACCTTCTTTTTGTGAATAGTCAATTACGTTCTTATCAATAAGAATAACCTGATAGAAGTCTATAGTATCAGGAATAGAGGAGAAATTTCATGTTAGTAAATTAGTTCTTCCTGTGGTATGATGTGTTATTTTAAAGGTTCTATTCCTGGAAGTGACAAATAGAGTACCCATTAAGATAAATCATTGGGTGTCATCAATATGGATGAAATGGGAATTTGAAGCCCCATTGTGATAGAGACCCACATGAGTGTTGGGGTTGTGGCTTTATGGGGTATCTTTAACATTTCTAGAAGGACATCCCACATAATTTATATGTAAAGGGATCATAACTAGCTCCACCTTTAGGATTTGGTTCTTTTACACCATGTTAGAAGGGGATTTGGTACAACAAAGATAGGTCTATATGAGGTGGATGTCATGGTCATGATAGGCAGAACCCTGATCACCAGGAGAAACAATAAAGAAGTTATGATCTTGGTAGTCAATTTTTTGCACAGGTCCATGGATCCAGTCAATTGCATGTACTACAACTGAAACATGAGGATCATATTATGGGACCATTTATAATATGAGGTCTTATTCTTGGGGAATCTACCACCATATATACTTTATTTTATACATGTGATTCAAACTCATTTATCCCTGTATCTATTGTGGAAATTATTGAATTAGAGATAAAATATTATTATGGTGTAATGAACATAAATATGTTGTTATGAGTATGAACAGATGGAATACATTAGTGTAGAAACTGACCACATATGGTTGGCAGTTACCCTTTCGTATGGAACCACTTGGTTCTCGAGATGATGTTTTTCGATGTCATTATCATGATGGTTTAGTTGGTTCCGTATCATACTTTTTTAGACTTATACCACCATAGTGTATAGTTTACACCACGAGAGGGTAGATTTTATATACATAAGGGTGAGTGGGATGCCTATGATGGTATATCAGGTCTAGATCATCTTGGTATAGGTAGAGTAACCACCCAGATATCAAATATCTTCATGGATGATCAGGGATTACAACAAGCTGATTTCAATAAAGCTGTAAATCATTTCAGGGATGTCATTCTAGGAAATTTTCGTGGATAACCTTCTAATAGAGAGGTTCAGTTTACAATAGATCATGTTCTAGGATAAAATCCGGTGTCCATTCCTCCATACAGGATGGAACCAACAGATCTTAAATACCTCAACTGAGATTTATATCATCTATAGGTCAATAGATTTTAGTGTATTAGTACATCCTCTTAGGGTTCCCCCATGATTTATTTCAAGAAGTTTGATAGAACATTAAGTCTATTCATGGATTATAGAAGTTTTAACCATCTTACATTTAAGAAAAGATATCCACTTTCTCGAATATATGATCTCATTATCCATCTCTGAGGTTAAAAGGTATTATCTAAGATAAAACTATGATCAGGTTATCATTAGGTGTGATTAAAACCATTAGATATACCTTGTACACTTTTTCATAGTTGGTATAGTCTATATGAGTACATTGTTATGTTGTTCATTCTTATGAACATGCCTACTGTATTCATGGCTCTTATGAGTAGGTTTTTCCACCCCTATTTGGATTATTTTGTTGTGGTCTTTGTGGTGGACATCTCGGTGTATTCTTACACATGTAGAGACCATACCAAACAACTTGAGATCATTATGAGTACACTGAGAGGGATTAAAATTTACACCAATCTTGATAAGTGCATCTTATTGGTCGACAATGTCCACTTCATCGTTCATATAATATCTGAATCAAGAATATATATTGACCAAGAATATGTTAGTGCTATAATTTATAGGGATCGTCCCAAAAAATGTTTGATATATGGAATTTCTAGGGTATTTTTGGATATTATATGCCTTTCATATAAGAATTTTCCTTCCATGCTTCACAACTTACTAGGCTTACAATGAAGGGTTTTAATTTCATATGGTCAGATGTATGTGAGAAAGTCTTTCAGGAGAAAAAATGGAGGCTTGTATCTGCACTTATTATTACTCTTATAGATATAGGTATATGTTATATCGTCTTCTATGATGAATCATGCATCAGACTAGGGTCATAGATAATTCAAGAGGATAATTTTTTTTTCGACGGAATCCTTGAAATTGAGGCCTCATGAGTGAAATTACCCAACCCATAACCTTGATCTAGAATTCGTTTTCAATTCCTTATATTGCTGGAGATACTATCCATTCAGTAAGTGCTTAGTGGTGTCCACAGACTACCAAATCCTCATATATATCTTTTTTTAGAGTTACAAGAACCTCATTCCACATATTTGGGTCAAACATCTACAATACTTTGATTCTGAGCATTTATATATTCCAAGGGTTGGAAATGTAGTTATAGATTTACTAAGTAATAAAACTCAAAAACAATTCGTATGTGAAACCTGTGGTGAATGGATGTAATTGGACCACTTATCTGATTTGTATCTACAGTACCATGATAGTAATGAGTATTCTTACCTCTCATCCTTGGTAGTTTCCTCTTCTCTCCTTGAATAATGGAATGGTAGATAGTTTTTAGATGATGGAGGCATAGTTGTCTATGAGAGTATATCCGGAGAGAATCCACCTCTAGATTGGCCTATGGATAGACATGACGTACTGCATTTAAGTGGATGTATTTGGGTTCTTACATCTATGAGAGAGGATTTTATAAAGGAGTCCACACTTCTAAGCAAGCAGTTCAACCATGCATCCCTAAGTTGCATCTAGATATGCAATGCTAGTATTGGTGGACTAGGATAAAATGTCAGATAGAAGGATTTATCGTTAGGCATTCCACATGTCTGTAGCTAAAGGTGGATCACCAATGACCTACAAGGATGTTACATCTAATTCCAGTCCCATAATGGACATGGGAAGTTTTTTCCATGGATTGCATAATCAGCTTACCTAGGTCACCAAGGTGTTGAGATTCTATCTAGGTAGTCATTGATCGACTAACAAAATTATCCCACTTCATTACTATTTGGGGGACTTTCTTGATTGATGATATAGGAAGTCTATATGGTCATGAGATCATAAGAGTACACGGGATTCCAAGAACTATCATTACAAATCTGGATTATCACTACATGTCACTGTTCTAGCAGGGAATTTAGAAGGATATGGGAATACAGTTCATTCTGAGAACATATTTTTACCATCAAACAAATGAATAATTAAAATGGACAATAGAAGTTTAGGAGAATATTCTAAGATGATGTGTTCTTCATTTTGGGGGTTCTTAGGAAAAGAATATCCCTCTCATTGAGTTATCATATAATAACATCTTTTTGGATACTATTATGATAGATCATTTTTAGGGCTTATATGGTAGGCCATGATGTTCACCCTTGTGTGGGTTAGAGGTAGGTGACATAGCCCGAATATAACCTCGTCTTTTTTGGGAGACTTCAAAGCATGTTCAACTGATCAAAAAGAAGGTGAATATAGTTCAGTATAGGTAGAAATATTATTCCTATCATTATTAATGAACTATTGAGTTTGTGGTTAGGGAAGATGTTTCTCTTCGTGTATTTCCCCAGATAGGGCATAGACGATTACAAAATAATTTAAATTATTCACCTCATTATGTAGGGTATTTTAAAATTTTGGAGAGAGTCGGGCCAATAGCCTATTGGTTGCTACTACACAAAGGTATTGTTCCAGGCATGACATCATCCCCATCTCATAACTTCTCAAGTTTGATGATGATCCATCTCATACCTTTGATCTTGGGGATGTTGACTTATATGTTGATGATACATTTTATGATTATGCAGATTGTTTCTTTGATCGGATCATGAATTCTCTCAACGGTTGATATGTCCCTCTAGTATGGGTGATATGGAAGAATAACCGAGTACATGATGAGACCTAGGAGACAAAAGCTGGAATATATGCCTAGTGGCTAGATTGTTTCGATGACAAGTCTTCTCCACCATTAGAAGGTGAAATTAGGGACGATTTCATTTAAAGTGTAATGATTATAGGAAACTAGTTTTTCACTCTGGTAATGATCCTTTATATTTTATTCTAAATATTTACATTGAACCTAATATAGATTCATATGGAGTTAAAAAAAGATCTCAAGGGTTATTGGGGCATGTTCAGAGCCTGAAAACAATCTTTTTGTGGAAACTAGCCATGTCACATGGTTGGAACATGGTTTTCCAAACAGTGTGGATTGAGTTATTTCTAGAAAAAATCCATTCGCAGTGTTTTCTCATGGCCATGCAGCCTATCCATGCATGTTCCTCTTCTACATAGTAACTAAGTATGGTTTTCACATGGTTTCTCAAACCATGTGGGCAAACCATGAATTTGACTTTTTTTTCTAGGTAAAATGTCTAAATTACACTTAATGATCTATTATCCCTCTATCTTCCTCATAATATGATTTCATACAAGATTATCTTATTTATCTCTCAAATAATAGATTTTTTAAGACCTAAGGAAGGAATTAAATGAATTTCATTATCTGGGATCCCTTTTGGCTTCTATTTTTCACGTTGAATGCACAACATCAATTAATTGAGTTCATTTGAGCCTTTATCCTTCTCATTTTCTCTCAAGCAAATTATCATGGTGTGAGTGTATTTTCTCTTTTAGTATTTGTACATTGATACAAGCCAAATCATGGGATGATATTGGAATAGTAGAGTCATACAAGATGAAGGTTGTGGTCTATAACTCATTCCTCAGGTTCATTTATTTTTGATATGTCGTGTGGGGACCATCGATTTCATTGGGTGACATTAATAGAATATATATGTCATAATTGTAATAAATATAAACATTTGGCTATGATATTTCCATATATGTTGTAAATTGTTGGTCGTTATGACCACAAATATATCCTTTCCATGTTGAAGTTTATTCCAAAATTGTTGTTTAGTGTTTTTACACATTTTGGGCATCGTTCGGTGTTCCTTGGATTGACCACTCTAGACATAGGATTTTCTATTTTAAATGGATTAATTTATTTTTTTTAATAAATAATGGAAAGTACCATGTATTATCACCACTTTACCCACATAATATGTGTTCTTCTACTTGAAAATGAAAATTTAAATGTGAATTGGAAGGTTAACTAAAGATAAAACATGTCCTTAAATGTAAATGAATTGTCTGTTTCATATTTATTTCACACCTTGAAAAATTAGTTGAATGTAGAAGAATGAAATTTGAATATGGAATATGACTTAAATGGATTAAATTAGTGGTTTCATGATACATGGCATTCTTACACTAATTAAATGAAAGGCTTGAAACAAATTGGATTATTGATTAATTATTTCTTGATTAAGAGGTTGTATACTACATGACCTTATCTCACTAATGAAGAGAATGGTTTTACCATAAGGATGGATGTTACCCGAACTTATCACACTAATTAAAGTTAATGCTCAAACCAAATGAAATATTATATGACTTTATACTTAACCAAGAATTTCTAAACACATGCTTGCCTTTGATTCTTATTTTGGAATTCCATGAGCACATGGGAACATCATTCTGATTCAAAGATAAAACATTATTAGGTTGAGAACCACATAGATCCCTATCCTTTTATTTTCCTTTTATTCATGGTATGAAACTATAGGATCCCTTTATAATCATTACAAGATTCCTTGGAATCACTCCTTGGATCCATCGTTGACAAATAGATAGCATGGTTATAGCACACATGGACATGCCTCTACATAGCTCTGTTTTAAATTAGATGATCACCTTGGACATAACAGGTGAGTCATTATGTAATGATTTGTACTATTCTCTATATACTACATTCTTACCCCATGACATTCTATAGTTATTATTGAGTTTTTAACCCTTGAGGTCTATTTCCCCTTGGTTATTTCCAAGGAACATCACAATGAAATATCAGGTTTCCTTGTTATAACATGGAGCCTATTAAATTGATAACATGTAACTTGTTTTGAAAATGGTAATAATGAAATAATTAATTGTTGACATGTTCAGATGCTATTCGAGGGCTGATGCAGGTAGTTGGATATTTAGTTACATTTTACTAATTTATATTATATAATCTTGCATTCAGACTGATACATTTCCATTACTCGGGACATATGTTATAGACAACATTGGTGGTGTACCACTAAGATTTATCTCACACCCTCTCTAGGTGTTGTTTGGTTCCCGGACTAGATAATAATGTTGCAGGTGTTGATAAAGGGAAGCATACGACTTCAAACATTTGTTTTGTTGCTATTTATTGTGGTCCTTGATAACATTTAATAAAGACATGACTCAAGATGCTTCAGATAGTATTTGATTTTCATTTCACTTGTGTAGAACATGTTATACCATTTATATTGTATACATGTTTTCTTCTTTTCCAATTTTCTAGTTATAAGGAATATCATCAATTGTTGAAAGTTATTCATGTAGTTTCAGATATTGTTACTTTTGTCTCATTTTTTTCATTATGCCTTCTGTTTATATATATTGATTCGTCATTTACCTTTGATTATATTCGTCAGTTTCTCTTAACTTTGGTAATGAGGGAATTTTATCCCCATGGACACACCCTAGGCCCTCACTTCATGTGGGCGTCCTCTGGAATTTGGGGAGATGTGCTTCAGGCAATTTGGTCCACTTGGATCAAGGAACTTGTTAAATGGCTTCTATGTCTGGGATATCACACCTTTCCGATATACAGCATTAATTTTTATCATTTTAAATAAAATTGTATTACCAATAATAAAATCTTTATAAACTATGAGATTTTTTCATAAAACCCATTAAACAATAGTATCATTAAAATAACAATCCCCATGAATGATAGAGAATTATATTTCATTTTCAATCCCCATTAAACTTTTTATAAGAACCAAAAAATAATCAATGGTAATTATATAAGAAACCTAAAATAAATATGTGGTGAATATGACATATGTCTCATAGAAAAAATGGGTCAGAAATGCCTTACCACATTGTTAACAGTTGGATAATAATATGAAATAAAGAATAAAATCCAATGAAAAGTTAAATATAATTAAAATAATGGGATTCATGATATAACATTTATAATGGGGAGTCTATACACCACAAAAACTGTAATAGGTTAATATCATAAAATATACCCCCAATGAAAAAAATATGAGATGATAATCCCAAAACTAAAAATCATCTATTATTAATATAGGTTTATTATCAATCTATTCGAGAACCATAATCATATAAATAAAAATATATTTGATTTACATATCAGATTTTATTAGATATTTATTATCAAATCATTGTCAAAATCACATTTCGGGTTATAACTGATTTTTCATCTATGTAAGTTTTAGTTTCGTATTTTTGTCATTTTACATTGACCCTAACTGTATTATCTCTATAATTTTATCAATGGAATAAATATCATATATATTCATTTATAAAATATTTATATTAATCTAAAAACATTCATATTGATAATTAATTATACTTTAATTATGACTATAGGGTATATATAAACAATTGTGTTGTTTCCATTTAATAAAAATATTGAACAAAATTAAGGTAAGTAATATATCACATTTATAGATATATAATTATGTATTATATATAAGATATTATTTTTAAATTTATCCTCATTAATATCCATTTAATGTTCAAATGAAAAATTATTCACATCAATTTGTGAGATGATAGTCTACCGTACATACGAACGATGTTATCAAATTATCATAGTATGAAAAGTAAGAATTTATAAGTATTATTATAATTCAGAATGTATAATTATTTTATATATAATTTTAATAAATAATTATTTCCATTATTCAACATCATTGGATTAAAATAATTACATTGGTTTGTGAGGCGGTAGTCCGCCAAACACATGATTGATGGTTTCGTTTCTCATTTTATATAAGATGATATAGATATAAGATATATGATTAAAATAATAAAATAGTAATATATGATATATAATAATTTTAATAAATCATAATAGATTACAAATAATTTATGGATGTGGAGAAAGTAATACAATAAAATTTCATGGGAATTTATGACACATATTCTTTGGATATCTAGAGTAGGATAAAACCAAAATCCTTATTAGAATGGATTAATGGTAAAAATAATTCCCCTAGGATGTGGGGGTGTTATTAATGGAATTTTTTATGGTATATGTTGTCCAAAATAAGCTTTTATATATTTTAATATGAGTTTATAAGAGATACCCTTTTATTGTTGTGGGAGTAGACCCATGTTGAATTTTTAAAGATAAAAAGGTGTACCCATGTTTTTAATAGTACACAAGGATGAAAAATAGCTCATTATAGATCCTTATATTAGATAAATAAAAATATAGGTCATACAAAATTAATTAAATACGTTTTTAGGACTTGTAAACCATTTTTTTCAAAGAATATATCATGGGAAACCAATTTTAACCAATACCATAGTAATTTATTTTTATGGTTTTTACTATTAATTTTTTAAAACAAAATTAATTTTAAAATATTATTTAATATTATTTATGATCATTAAAATTATTTAATTTATTTTTCTTAAATTAATTAACATAAGTTAAAAAAAATAAAAATAAAATAAAACCCACAGATGTGGAAAAAACCTATTTTTGAAAGTAAATACTACCATTTTTATAAAATCATATAGTATCATAAATCACCATGTATATAGTTCCAATTACATTTTTTTAACAATACAATTATTTATTTAATTATAATTTTACAATTTTTTACACAAGATGGAACATTTTAAATGCTTTAGATGAAATGATAGTAATTAGTAAAGCTATGTTTTTTCACTATTCAATGAAAAATTAATATTTTCATTAAATTATAAAAAATAACACTAAAATAGTTTTGAATTTTTGACTAAAAAATTGATTTATATTTTGTTACTTTTTATAATAGATTTAACAATTTTAATATATTAAAATAACAAATCAAAAACATTTTTTGAGAAAAAAAATATTTTGAAAGTATATTAGGAGTTTACTAAAAACGAAGTACTTATTTATCATTATAATTAATTTTAAAAATATATTCATTCTTATTCATATCTATAATTTTTATAACTAGATTATAACTTTTAGATTTAAATAATAACAATAATAGTGCACCATTATTCATTAAAATTCTGTGTTTCTTATAACACAAGAAATCGATGAAATTTAATTTATTTGAAAAAAAACATAAAATAGCCTGGTGATTTATTATAACCTCTAAAATGAATTTCATAGTATAAATTAGATATGTTTGATTCAAAACAATAATTATACAATTACATCATCATATCATTGAGTTCCCAACTATGTTTTTCTTGTTGCAGGGTTCAGTAAAAAAATATCGATCAAGTGAGTGGTATTGTTTCATTTCACTTTATATCATCGATCCAAAATCTATAATTGTTTATATTATTAGGAATAAACGTGATATAATGGTATTACCTATGGATTAATTATATTTTATTGATTGAGTATATACTTCCTCGTGAGAGATCTATGAAACACTAAATTATCTCGAGAATGGTTTTGTGGAACAACCAATTGATAAGATATTATCTCCATATTATTCAAAATTTTAATGGATAAAATTTAAATACGGCTTAACATTACCTTATTTATTAATATAAAAACCTTAATACATAGAGAAATTCAAAGAAATACCTCCTCAAAAACATTAAAAATTGGATTATGATTGTGATTATCAGTATAGAGATTAAGGAAATTTGTGTTTCTCTTCTTTGTTGATGATTTTATCTAACCTCAAAACACATTTATTATTCTAACATAGGTCTAAATTGTATTATTTCTTTAAATTCAACACATAATGTTGGAGTTATAAAAATATTTATATAGAATTATTCATAATGATCCCTCTGAATTCTTTAGTGAAAAATATTATCATACAAAAACTCAACAAGAAAAATTTGATGATCCTAACTACATTTGTGACCCATTGTAAAATACAACGACAAATCCTATAGGATTTTAAATTTTTTTTGAAATATGTTTGCTGACGATACACTATGTTGAAACTAAATCTTTTATTATGTTTTTTCTAAAGGAATTTCTAGTACATCACGGTAACCCTCATATCTCTATATGATACAATATAATTTGGTACACCACATATCCTTACCACATATTTAATTTATATATTACCAGATTATATAGAGAAAAATATCTAATATTTATGATGTGTACTAAATTTTTAAGGTGATAGTTTACATCAAGTATATAATTTTTCCCTTTATAGGTTTTGGGAATTCATATGATAAAATATATGGTGATATTTGTTTATATTTTGATTAATGGTATGGGTAATGTTTGTATCATCCACATTAAATTTGGTTTTTAAGCCGTATCATGGTGACATACCATGTATCAGGGTGAAAAAACTACAATATTTCACTTGAGGCCTTTCCAACAATAGTTCTCCATAAAATATCAGTGAATAATTGTACAAATATGCTTAATAAAGAATGAGCACCTCTAAGAATCATTTAATAGCTCCATAAAAATTATTATAAAATTAAAAAAAACATGGTCTCTAATGATTGTCATTCAATCATATTCATGGTCAAACACCAGAACAAATTTGACCTTATTCCATATATATATAACTACATTCAATGCCTCTTTAACCATAAAATTTAGAGATGGTTGAAAATTAATTTCATATAGATAATATTTATCCCTTTATATAGAAATTCAAGATCCATAATTTGTAAATCAAAAAATATTGGATTTTTTTTATCAACATATATAAGATCCTATTATTACTTTTACTCAAATTACCATCAACATTATTCTATTTCCCAGGGTGGTAATGTTTTATGCATATATAGTAATTAGGTATCTCCAATCATGTTCAATAAAGTGTATTTAACTCTTAATATTACAATATATATAATTTAACTTTTTGATCAGCTTATATTAATCAGTATTTTCTCCATAAATACAATTCCCTTATTTCATTAAGGAAAAAATTTACAACATCTAAATCACAAATCGTGTTTTTGATCAGTATATATCATGCTTTTTTGTTCGTCCAATAAGGCAGGTAATGCTGCCTTGTTAACAAATGTCCATAAAAAGTTTTATGGAACAGTGAGGTTTAGTAGTAATGGTTTGTGAAAGATCAAAGGTAGTGCATGTACAGAGATAGCTAATGGAGAGATAAAGAAAACTAAAGTCCATTGTGTAGATAGTTTTCATCACAATCTCCTCATTTTGAGTCAACTGTGTGACTAATTACTTATAGTGACATTAAATCAAATGGGTTGAACTATAAAGGGAATGATAGGGAATTATCTCATGAAAGTATATATAACATAAGGAAAATTATATGATTTTGACAGTAATGATATCATTTTCTATCTAATATATGAATAATAAGGATACATGTGGCATCCAATATTGGGTCACATCAAACAGAATGACATGGAAAATATATCTATGATGTAGATAGTCATGGATATCCCCAAACTGATGCATGAACGATAATAGGTATGTGGTACTTGCATACAAGGGAATCTTGTCCGCAGTTCCTATCAACCAAAGAAGAAAATATAATCTAATATTCTTGACCACATTCATACAGATATATATGCCTCGATAAATATTTATAGAACACTAGGATAAAGGTACTTGTTTCTTTTCATATATGATTCTTGTAGAATTTCATTTATAATGGATGTACAAATGATGCAACTAGTGCTTGATTTCATGAAAACATTTATCTAAATCACTGATCATGATGGTTGATTTATAATAAATGTTATGTGATATAACAATGCCGGTGAATACACATCCATTTAGATCAAAAAATTCCTAGAAAACATGGAATATGACTTGATCTGGTAGTTATGATATCTCTATATCAAAATGTAGTAGTTGAGAATGGGAATTGGCAGGTCAAATAACATGACCAGGACTATTCTTATTGAGAGTCGTATCTCTTACCATTACTAGAAAAAAGACGTAGAATCTATAATTCACATTCAAAATAGAAATGGGATTTATATGGGAGATACAGAGACACCATATAAATGGTGGAATGGATGGAATCCTTCATTTAAATACTTTCTCACTTTCAGAAGAAGATGTTTCATCCGAAACGAAGAAGGAAATTGAGGGAAATTTTGTGACATTGCAGATGAAGGAATATTCCTTGGATGTCCAATGAACATAAAATCATATAAGTGTTTCAATAAGTTATTAGGAAGGATTTTCGAAAGATGTGATGTTAAGATCATTGATGAGATAATTAAACATGCTTATAGTAAGTACATTGCTAATGGGATAGAAGATAAGGAAGAATGTGTACATGGATCAAATTGAAATGAAGAAGTATATGAAGGTGTAAAAAACTTTAATGAGTTACATCATAATATTGAACTAGAAATGGAATTAGAAGGGGAAACCATGGATGAGAGGAATTTGACTGAACCTTACAAGATAAATTGAAGAGAAGATATTGATTAATCAAACATCATTAGGGATATGAATGAACCCAAAAAAATAAAAAGAATTAGGAATAATGCACAATATTCATTCTCATCAGTTGTGGATCCATCATCAATTAAAGAGTCTACAAAGGCTGAATAATGGTTGGAATCAATGAATAAAGAGTTTGATAAAATTAAAAATAATCAAACCTGGGATCTTTTCAAGGGTCTCAAAGGTCAAAATGTCATTGGAAGAAAGTGTATATTTTTGAAAAAATATGTTGATCATTGTAATGTGATAAAAAATAAGGTGTGAATGGTGTGTATGGGATGTTCATATATTTAAGGTGTTAATGTTGAGGAAAAAATTTCTCTAGTGTCTAGAAATGTAGTCAATTGGGCTATTTCATTCCATAGAAATTCAAAGAGGTATATACTGTATCAAATGGATGTTAATAAAACATTCATAAATGGGGTTCTTGATGAGGAAGTATACAATTAACAACTAGTGGTTTTCATGCATGTAAATAATGAAATGATTATATGAATGTTAAAGAAAGAACTCTATGTACTAAAGCATGCACCCCATACATGGTACCATCCATTGGATTCTTATCTGAAAAAGATTTTAGTCAACAGAAGAGTGGATCAAAATATATATGTGGTGATTTTTTAGAAAGACCCCTTAAGGGTATTGGTATACTTTGATGATATTATTTTTGGTGGGACAAGACATTGATATGTGGATGAATTTTCTGACCACATGAAATCAGCATTTCAAATGTCGATGAATGGAGAGCTCACATACTTTTTAGGGGTACAATTGATTCAGAATAAGGGTTATACATTCATTTCTCATTAATGTTATGCAAAAGATATGTTTAAGAAATTTAATATACCAGATACCTAACCAATGGAAAATAATATTTCATATGGAACAAAACTCAAAAATGATGAGGATGGGACATCTGTGGATCCCACAATGTATTGGAGAATCATTGGAATCTTAACATACCTAATAGAGACATGACAAGGTATTGTATTTATAACATGCTTGGTGGCCCCCTATTAGAGTAATATGAAGGAATAACATATATTGGCAGTGAAAAAAATAATGAGGTATATTCATGGTACTAATAATTACGGGTACTACTTTATTGTAGGTAGATACAGTTAACTATCTGAATTTTATAATGCAGACTGGGCTGCAGATGTAGTGGATAGAATATTGACCATTGGTGGTGAGTTCTATAATAGGGATGAATGTGTACACTTTTTGGGAAAGAAACTAAAAAGTACATTTCTTATTACTACTAACACAGAATATATCTATGATACTAGGGTCCTTACTCATTAGTTTTGGATGAAGAAGAAAATCATAGACATAGTTGGTGAGGGTAAATAGCCAATGGTGATTTACTGTGATAAAAAAGAATATATGATCTTATGAAGAATCATGTTCATCATTTTCATATGAAAAAAATTGAAATTAAATATCACTTCAACAAGGAAAAAATTGAACAATACCTGATTAGAAGGATCCATGTAGGAACCAATGATCAACTAGTTGGCATTATGGCCATTCCATTGTCAGCAGTTGTGTTTTAAAAATAGGGGTTGAACCATTGTGTTCAACCGCCTCCTAGTTCCTATGAAGGCTTCTATTATTTCAATCTCTCTAATTATTTTTACCATGTGAATCTAGTTTCGAAATCTATATTGGCTTATGGTGTAGATAAGATTCAGAGGGAGTATTTTCTGAGCTCTATAATGTTAAAATACCAGTCCTTGGGTATATTTATAGTAGGCTAGAAATGGATAACATCAATTTTAGGATGTGAAGGGAGAAAAAAATTATTTCATGATGAAGTAGTTAGAGATTTTATTGGAACACACGAGAACATGATTGCTCTCTTCACTTTTCTTTTCGACAACGAGCATTGCTTATATAGACAAAGAGTTTTGGAAGAGTTGATTCTTGCATCACATGTTTTGATAGTGGCTAGTGCTCTATTGAATTTATTTGTAAAATGTCAAAAAACCCAAAGGGGAGGTGTGTTGTATCCACGACTGTTCATTATTAGAAATGGATTGTGGTTTGTTTTTGTTGAAAATCCTCTAAGGGATTATAATGGATATTTCTCAGAAAGGCATCATATAATTCAATCCATATGTTATAAGAAAGGTGATGTCATTTCATAGTGTTTCAAAATTTTCGGTCTCCAAATTTTGGATAATAGATGCATATAGAAATGTATTTTTTCTTGAATATCTCATGAAAATATTGTAAAGACATAAGTTTCATAGAGATGAGCTACATGAAATGTGTTTTGAGAAGACATGAAGATTGTGATGGTGTGCTTATAGATTATGAGGATTTAAGCATTGTGGATTCTTGGAGATTTTACAAAAGTCTTTGTGATTGGGGAATTATGGCGGCGTGAGGATATTTTATGGAGTGATCTGGGGTTATTACAAGAATTGTGAATGGGGAATAGTCTCATAGAATTGCGAAGGGATATGTGTTGTGAAGATTTTTTTGACTGGACCAGAAATCATGCTAGAAGAAGCAAAGCCCCATGTTTGACTACACCTATAAATAAGATGCCACCATATTTGTACCAAAATATCTTGAGAGGGAATATCTGAGATAGTTTTGAATTTTTGAAGCAAGGTGTGATCTGTGAAGTCAGTTGTCTATGAAATCATGTTCTTTTCGAAAATACTACGTTAGTCATGACCGATGTCAACACCTCTGTGTATCGGGTGCTTCATGAAGATAATATATTCCACAATGGCTTAGTGAGAATCATGAAGGATGTTGTTCGATGAAGGCAGTGTTCTTCATAATGATAATGTGTTTTGTAAAAGCATTAGTGTTTTTCGAAGTTGTTTTCTCTATAAATGCCAACGCTCTATGAAGGGTTGAGCTTTATGATGTAGTGATCTCTACAAGTTTTGTGATCTATGACGGTGTGATCTTAGTGAAGTTTTGTGCTCTTCAAAGGGTTGAGCTTCGCAAAAAGGGGTTTTGAAAAAAAATATTGAATATCTATATATGGTAGATAGGTTTTTCAATGTGCATTTACATAGGTATTTGATGCGGGTAGTGTCTCGTGATGAATAGAGAAAAATTCATAAATACCAATATATTGAATATACTTACTAGTAAATAAACTATGTTATATTTCTCTGAATGAAGTGAGCTAGGGGGAGTCAATGGATGTGATCTGAGGGATGTATTGTGTTATCCCTATACAAATGTAAAGGTAGTTCATCTATCATAGAGTTATTATGACCAAAACATGTTATTCCACATATATTAAAGAATAATGGAATTTGTAATGACCAACACATTGTTTGAGTATGCTCCTGAGACGTAGCCCTTTATAGTTAACCATGTAAAATTAATGTGTCATATTTTTGTGTGTATTTTTCTGATAGGTTTAACAAGTTCCTACCAACATGGGAGTAAGATCTATTAGTTTAAAAATACAAATTTGGAACCTTAATTCACCCCTCGCCTCTGAGGGTGTTCTGGGATCCTTCATGTGGTATCATAGGGCATGATGACTTTGTTATATATGTCCTTTGCGGTCAAAAATAATTTAGCAAATGTTAGTCGAGTTCCCCCCTCTATGGATGCAATTTTATGATTTGGAATAACAGAATGAGATATCATTAATGATGTATTGGAAGATAAGTAATCATTTCTTTGGTGAAAGGAATATAAGTTACTGATCAAATAGGATTTGCTGTGACTGATACAGACAATAAAATTCTTGATGTGGATGCTAAAGCGCAAAATTCCATAACCATGACCCTGTCCGATTATATCTATCTATAGTTGATGATTTGTATCTATGTAAAGTCTATATTGGATAAACAAGAAAATATTTCTTAAGGAGATAAATAAGTGGAGGAAAAAATATATGTCTTACATAATTTGTTTGAAAATTTTATTGTTCATACTGAGGATAATATAGATTCATTATTCAATCAAATTACTGAAGTGGTAGGCGCAATTATATGTATTGGTGAAGAAATCAAATACAAAAATATTGTAAAGAAAATTTTAAGAAGACTTTTACCCCTTAACAATGAAAATATGTTAGGCCATGTGGGAAGAGATATGTCCAAAAATTCCCTGGAAGATCTACCGAGTAGTCAGGTTGCATATATAATGTCATTCCATCTATAAGATGCTACAAATCGTGTGAGTAAGGAAATGGAGTTAGAATCCATCGAAAAATAAAAATTGTAGTAGATAATAGTGGTGTTGATGATAAGGGGAAAAATTATTTCTCTCATATCCATGAAGTTCAGTAAGGGAAAAGGTAAATATAAAGGTAAGTTTCCTCTACATTGATTTCATTGTGGCTTAGTTGGGAACTTTTCCTCGTAGTGCTCAATAAATTTTGAAGATGAAGAGGGAAAATATGAAAAAATAGAGAAGCCTCAAAAAGGGAAATTTCAAAAAAAAGATACTTAGAATCTATAAATAAAATAAAAAAGAAGTGTTTTGTATATGTAGAGGAATATGGTGATAATTAATTATGTGAATAAGGGAATATAGAATTTAAAACTTGAAACCACGCTTCCATGTTAGATACCATAAAAAAATTTAGAACCATCAATAAATAAATCTAGATATAACAACCTGATAACTATTGTTGATCCCATGTTACAACATAAGGATTCATTTGGTAAAATTTAGAATAAGTGTAAGAGATGAAATATGTGGAATGAAATGGTGGAAGAATCATCAGAATATGTTGATGAGCTTGAAGTTGAAATTGAACAACTGGAAGAATTAGTGAATGTATAGTTATCAATCCATGAAAATACTAATGACGTAGTGGAAAAAAAGATCATAATTGAAGAACATTAAATGGTCATCAATTACCTTTCCTTTATACTATAGAAGAAGTACAAAAGTGTTGTGGGATGCATAGAAGAAATTGTCACTCTTTGGAGTTAAATCGATAGTTGATCAAATTTAAAATAAGTATAGAGGAATATCAAATTCAGAAAATAATTAAATTTGAGTTTCTGGATAAATCCATGTGTGGGTATCCTATAGTTAAAAATATTTTGAGTGATCAAAGACCCACTTGCATGTGAAATGGTACAAATAGTTGTGATGCTGAAACATCAAATGAAAATGTCAAAGTGGACCTAAATAAATGTAATCTAAAACTTTATTATGTTGAGAATCCACCAAAAGAGATGAAACAATAGAGCATTAAATCAAACTGAAAGGGTAATTGAAAATTATCATTGAGATTTTAAAAATGACAAGAAATCAACCCATTTTCTCAAGGAAGAAATCATGAGGATAACTAGAAGTGGGATGAGATTTCCTCTTATGAAGTGTCGGTTCTGTGGATATCTGGGTCATAACTTGTATTATTGCAAAAATATGAGGATCTATTTGAATGGGGAATAGCTAGGAGTTCATCAAAGGAGAAAAAATATGTATCCTACTTCTTATAGAAGAAATTGTTTCTATGGGTACTATTTTCCATATTCTAAATTTGTCCATAAAGCTATACATTGCAGGGAGAGAAATAATAAGAAATATTTATACAACTCTCAAAGACATGTCCATACCCAAAAGATGTTGAGGCTATTTCAAACAGGGTTTATCTATTGAAAGAAGAGTACGAATATGAGGAACTGGATTATGTGGAAGAATGAATTTATAGTTCATCAGTGTCCTATGCCCAATTAAATATCTAATAGAATAAAAAGATGAAAATTCAAAAAATCCATTCTTGCAGAAGTATCCATGAAATCTGTAAAGGAAAACAACACCTAGATTATTGATAGTAGATGATCATCCCACATGACGGGTAACACTTACCTATTATTAAAAGTTATGAAAAGGTTCAATGGAATAGTGAGGTTCGGTAATAATGGTGTGTTGAAGATCAAAACAAGTATAAGTACTACTCTAGAGAATGGGGAGTTAAAGTAAACTGAAGTACTTTATGTGGATGATTTGTGTCACTATATCCTTAGTGTGAGTCAACATTATGACCTAGGACTATAGTAACATTCAATTAAAAGGGATGGACTATAAAATTAAAGATAGTGAATTCCCACATGAAGGGTTATAGAACTGATGACAACTGATATCAGGTTGATGGTAAGGAGTGAATTTTATATCTAACAGGTGATGAAGAAAACAACATGTGGATTCAAATATTGGGGAACTTCAATCAACAAGACATGAAAAATATATCTATGTTGAAGATAGTCGTTCATATCCCCAACCTGAAGCGTCAATGAGAAATGGAATGTGATTCTTTCCAACAAGGGATGATGGTTTTCAGTTCCTAACTACCAAAGAAGAAAGTAGCATCTAATCTTCTTGACCTCATTCATACAGACATATGTGGTATGATAAATGTTTCTAAAACACAAAGAGAAAAGAACTTCACTCTTTTCATTGATTATTATAGAAGAATGTCATATATAACTATCATACATCGGGAGAGACTCATTCTTTATTACATAAAAACTTATCACCAAATCACCGAGAATGATACTAGATGGACAATCAATGTACTATGATCTGACAATATATGAGAATACACATCCCTTTACATTGAAAATTACCTAAAAACATATAATATGTCATGATATGGTAGTTTTGAGAACTCTGTTGCAAATTGGAGTAGTTGAGCGAAAAAATTGGTATGTGAACAAAATGGAAAGGACTTTGCTAATGGACAGTCGTATCTCTTTCCATTAATGGAAAATCATTTTTGAAGTAGAGTAAAAATTCAAAATCCATTGAGGGATTATATGGGAGAGTCATAGACACATATGAATTGTTTTAAGGAGAGAATCCTTCTTTGAAATACATTTGTGAGTTTGTAAGCAAATGATTCATCCAAAAAAATAAGTATATGAAGGGAAATAGGGGGACAATTCAGATGAATGAATTTTCCATGGATATCCACTGAATTTCAAAGCCTATAAGTGTTCCAATAACAGCTTTGGATGGATTCTTTAATGTATTTATGTTAAGATAATATAAGATAAATCTAAATACGTTTCATGTAATTCCTATGATGATGAGATATAATATAAGGATGAATGTGATCATGGATCAAATAGAAATGAATAAGTAGAGAAAGGTTTAAAAATACTTATTAGTAACATCATATGGTTGACTTGAAAGAGGAATTAGAAGAGGAAACCATGGATGAAGAGAATTTGACTGAACATCACAAGGGATATCAAAGGGAAGATATTGATAAATCCAACCTCATTGGGGATAAGAATTCACCCACAAGAACAACAAGAATGAGAAATAATACACAATCTACATTTCTATCAATTGTGGAACAATCGTTATTTGAAGGGGTTGCAAAGGATGAATCATAGGTGAACTCCATAAATGAAGAGTGATATCATATTGGCCAAAATCATACCTAGGATCTATTCAAGAGACTCTAAGGTCACAATGTGATTGGTATAAAGTTGATCTTTAAGAAAATATATGATGATAATTGTAATGAAATCCCTAATAAGGCTTGACTGGAGTGCAAGGGATATTCACAGATTGATGATATCAATGTCGAGGAAACATTTGCTTCAGTGGCTAGAATTGAGTAAATAAGGCTATTTATTGGCATGTAAATCCAAAGATGGTATATATTGTATCAAATGGATGTCAAGACAACATTCTAAAACAGTGTTCTTGATGAAGATATCTACATTGAGAAATTAGTGGGATTCCTTCTTAGAAATGATGAAATTTAGGTATGAATGTTAAAGAAATCACTTTATGGACTAAATGAGGCACCATGGGCATTGTAATCTTGACTGGATTCTTATATGAAAAATCATGAATTTGAAATAGGAGGAGTGGATCAAAATCTCTTTTTGATGAATAATGAGAATGACCAGTTCATGGTATTAGTATATATCGATAATATTATCTTTAGTTGAAGAAGACATGGATTAGTGACCAATTTATTCATCCACGTGAAATCATAATTTTAATTGTTGATATTTTTTTTCCTAACATTATTCTTATTGATGTATGTTATTCAGAGTAAGTGTTACAGTTTAATTTTTCATGAAATTTATGAAAAATAGATGTTGAAGAAATTTAATATGCATGATTTTCTAACCAAAGGAGTCATTTATTGTAGTTGTAACAAAACATTGAAATCATGGGTATGAGACATTTATGAATCCCAAAATGTGTATGAGAATCATTGGAAGCTTACTGTAACTGACAGAAAAACATCTAGATGTTTTCTTTACAACATGCTTGGCGGTCTACATTCAGAGTAATCTGAAGGAAGAACGTGAAGTGGAATTGAAAAGAATAATGTAGTGCATTCAAGGTAATCATAATTAGGTGTGATTCTTTAATGAAGTAGGAGATGGTGAAATATCATCATTTTTTGATGCTGACTAAGCTAGAGATGTATTGGAAAAAAAGACCACTAGGGGTAGATCATTCTATATTGGGAGAAGTGTGTAGGCTGGTTATGCCTGAAACTGAATATCACATAGCTTACTACTGCTAAATCTAAATATATCTCTTCTACAAAGTCATGCACTCAGTTACATTGGAGCAACAAATGACTCACAAAGGCAATGAGGTGAGACAACCAATGGTGTTGTACTATGTTAACTAGAGAACAATTGAACTTATGAAGAATCTTGTTCACCATTATCATACTAAATATTTTGAAATCAGATAATACTTCTTTGAGGAAAAATTTAAACATGGCATGATCAAAATGGACTATGTGGGAATCGATAATCAAGTGGCTAGCATTATGAAATATCCACAAATAGTGGATGTTTTTAGAAAACATCTGTTGAACCCCAATGTTCAGCCACCTCGTATTTCCTGAGGAGGCTATGGATTTTCCCATATCCCCAAATTTTTGACTCTGTTAATCTGTATGAGGAAGTGTTGCAGGTTTATGAGGGATATACAAATAAGTATGTGTATATTTTGAGCTATACTATGTTAAAATACCAGTATTTTTGTTTATTTCCAATGTGGGAGAAATGGATAAATTAAATGTGAGAATGTGAAGGGCGAAAAACATTTTACTTTCATGAGGAAGAAGGTGGATATTTAATTCGAACACACGAGAACATGATTCATGTATTATATTTTTTTTCTATAATGATAATTACTCACATAGATTAGAGTGTTGGTTGAGTTGATTCTTGCATCTCAGGTTTTGATAGTGGATGGTTCTTTATTGATTTTATCTATAGAATTCCAACAAACCCATAGTGGGATATTGTTGGAACCAATACATTTCATTTCTTTAAATGAAGTATGGTTTGTGTTATTTCCATACTCTAATGGATGATAAGGGAGATTATAAAGAAATGGATCATACAATTCATTCTTTATGAATTATTGAAGGTGATGTCGTTTCCCAGTGTTTTCCAAATTTTTGGGTCCAAATGTTAGATAATGTCAAGTATTGTGAAAAGTGGTTTATCTTGAATATCTCATGATGATATAGAAAATGCATGAGTTTTTTAATGATGTGATTCATGAAATTTGTTTCTCGATGACATGAATACTATAATAGATTGATTTGCGATTATGATGATTTAAGAATTTCGGTAGCATGAAGATTTTACAAAAGGATTTTTGATTTGAGTATTGTGGAAGTGCAAAGGGAATAGATATAGAGGTCTATGGTTACAAAAAGATTTGATAATGATGATTATTCTCAGCGATTTGTGAAGGGAGATACACTGCGAAGATGTTTTTGACTGATCTATAAATTCCACAAATAGATGTGGAGCTCTACATTCACCCACACCTACAAATAAAAGGAAACCCCTATTCATTCCACAAGTACATGAGAGGGAAAATCTGTAATCTCGTTGAATTCTCAAAAAAAGGGGTGCTATATGAATCTGGTTTTCTATGCGTGATTTTGATTTTTGAAAAGAATACCTTATTATTGAATGAATTTAATGTTTCTATATAATTATTGCTTCCTAAAGATAAGAGATTCTGCATTGGGTTAGTGATCTTAACGAAGGAAGTTTTTCCATGTAGGAATTGTGATTCTCAATGATAGTGGGTTCCACAAAGGCAGTTGTGCTTTATGAAGGTGTTTTCTCAGGGAAGGCCAAATCTCTATGAAGGGTTGAGCACTATGAAGTAGTGTTCTCTACATATGTGTGTGCACTATGAATTTTTCTGCTATGTGAAGGGTGGATATTAAAGAAGTGGGAGTACAAAGATGAATATTGGATATCTTAGTTATGTGGATAGGACATTCAGTGTGCATCAAATGAAGTATTTGATGAAAGAAGTTTCTCATTCTGAATATGGGCAACGACTTTAATGCCAATCTATGGAAGGGACCTTCAAGTTGATAAATAGAGATAGATTTATCTCAAAGAAGTGTGCTAGGGGGAGTCGATAGAAATGATCTGATGGATGTTGTGAGATATCATTAAACCAGTGTAAAGGTAGTGTTCTTGGTACACCGTGATTGTGACCGAAACATTGTATTTCATATTTACTGAAAATTAGTGAACTTCGATACAACCGACACATTGTCGACATATGCTTCTTGGACATTGCCGTTTGTGGGGATCCAAGGAAAAAAAATTCTCATATCATTGCATGCATTTTTCTGATAGGTTTAATAGGTCCCTAAAAATGTGGGAATAATATCCATTAGTTTAATAAGAATAAGTCGACATCATGGTTCACCCTACCCTCTCAATGTGTTACGGGGTCCCTCAATTTTATGGAGGTGGAAGAAGGATAAAGATAAAAATATCATTTAAGAAAGATACCAGTTATTTTGAAAGCATGTGTATGTTATCACCTAAAACATTTATGGTATGGATTCCTAATAAAAATATTGACTCTAGAAAGTGTGTAGGTATTTATGGACTTTATTACTGTTTTTTAATACATATAAATTGTTTTTTGGAAGTTCAAAGTTGAGACTAAAGGAAGTTATATTACATGTGTGTGGGAAAAAATCACATGAAGCTATTAAAATAAAATTTTGTACACATGTTGTGCACATTATGACATCCCGCCTTTTTATTATATAACTTTTCATTACATTTTACCAACAGAGGATCTTTGAAGTCTAGAGTCTTGGAAATCATGAACATAATACATGAAAACGACATAAAAATATATTCTAAACCACTTGTAATGTTTCATCATAGGTTCATCCTTTATACATTTACTTCATCTCATATCCTGGAGACATAAATCAAAGGAAAGGGTGACCAGAAGGCCCAATAAGTGGTAAACAAGGGGATATGATTACTTGTGATATCAATAAGAACCTGATGAAAAATATGAAGACATGAGAAACGGAAAAAGAGTCATATAACAATAAAAATAACCTGAATCATAACTTGAATATGTAGCTACAACATTTTATTTATATATACATGAACATATCACCAAGGTATATTGATTATGTGTCATAAAAATTACCAATGTTATTTACAAGGGTATCTTGAAACGTGTCATCTCTTGAGATTAAATTCTTTACCCTGTGCCTTTGAGCACTATCAGAGTGCACCATTAATATTTATTTACATTCATGTGATCCACATAGATCATAATCAAACATTTCAAAAATAACCCATGGAAAATATAAGAAATGGGTTTCATTTCATGATCTTGACGTCTTAAAAGTTCTAAAACACAATAGATCATTATGTCATTTATAACCCATGAATAGGGATGTGAGGGTTATATGTATGTCAATTTCAGAATAAAATACAACATATTTATATATTTTTTAACACACAAAAAAACAAAATAGGTATGCGTACTCACATAAATAAAACAAGATAACTTCTAGAGAGAAAAAGATAGATATTTTGAGGGGAAATTTCTGCAGCACAACTACTATATAACATGGTTATAGAAAACGTTTAAAATAGAGGGGGAAAGGGTAAAACACTCATAAATAATTCATAATAAATTATTGGTACATAATAAGATCATGTTATGTATATTTTAATGACATACTACATTAAAAGGAAACGTGAAAGTAAAGAGAAGACATGATTTCTTTTACGAGAAATTCGGTAGCCTAACAACGTCACTAAAAATTTCAGAACCAAAATTAATGACAGTGGAAAGAGTATCTCACCAATTAGAAATGAAATTTACATTAATGAGAACATATAAGAACATAACCTCAAAAAATTGATGGAAACTAGAAGACACAACATAAAGGAAGTCATGGCTTAAAAGAGGAGGGTGAAAGATCCCCTTACCTTGAAGAGTAACATTGAAATCATGAATTTCGGGACTTTGAGAGGCTTGAGGGAACCTTGGGAGGACTTTCTGGGAGGAAAAGAGGACTGAACATCATTGGGGAGGATTTGGAAATTAAATGAATGAGGGAATGACTTGGTATTTATAAGAGAAGTGAGGGACAAGTCATTAATTTCCAAGGGACACCTCATCTGTTGTATTGAAAAAACACGGGCTTGCCCAAGGTATATGACCATGATATTGGCCACATGGGACACCTCATAGCATATAATACTATTCATAAGTCGACCAGAATGATTACATAATTATTACGTCCCAAATAATTTCATTAAACACCTGAAACTCAAAACTGTATTTTCAATATTCACCGAAAATTCAACTATTTTAGAAAAATGCCATAAATTCACCTTAACCTTATAACGATGACCTGAATTCAAAAAAAAATCCATTTTATGAAAATAATTTTCTTAACATTTTTAATTTTATTTTTAAATAAAAATGCTATTCACTAAAAATTCAACTCATTCAGAAAAAACCAGAAAATTCACCCTAACCAACTATTAATTCTCTGATTTCAGAAATGAATTCTCTTTTATGAAAATAATTTTCCAAATATTTTTAATTCAATTTTTAAATAAAAATATTATTCACTTGTGATAAAACTAATAATTAACTAATAGTTTCTGAAACAGTTATTTACTTATTTTATTAAATCACATTATCAAATAAAGGTGACTAAAATATAATAATACTTTATTAAGTGAGATTACCATTCCATTTGGACACATTAATATTCAAAAGCGTAAAATTACTATTCATAATTTACTATTAACCAAATATTATGTTGATCTTATTAGACACTAAATTCTCTACTGAATATAACTGTAGAAGACCATTTTTTGAAAATCAATACACATTATTAATTATTTAAGGTTTACAGAAATATTTAAAATATCATTTTTTCTAAAAAAAAATCAACAAGGATATGCATCCTATATTTATCTGGACATTTGAAATTCACAAACATTACCATTAGAATAAATAAAAAATTTATTTTTATCAAAGGATTACAAAAAGTAGCTACAGTCTAATTATATAGCCCCTTATAGTACCAACATAGTATCTATGTGTATGTTGTGTTATGGTGGAAGAATATTGGGGTGACTTGTCCAACATTTGTCGAGTAGTGACCTCTATCAACATGAACTTCTCTCATAAGCAATTTTGTTCAAGCTTCAGATGATGGATTTCGACTTGGTCTTGGACTAGAGAAAAGCCTAGTGGTGCTACCTCCTTCCCATGTTCCATAAAATGGGCTTCGAATTTCTCAATTCTACTAGATGAGGCCATTGAATATTCTTTCTATATTAATTAAAAAATATCACTTGTATTTATAAAAAAAATTAACATTGACAGTTTAGCTTCTAACTATCATATTGACCAACGGTCATATAATAGTAGAAACCCTACGATCTAATTTAATTATACTCACTTTGTTAATAAAAGAATTAAATAACAAACAAAAATTAAGAAACAAAAACAATATTCAAAATTTCTGGTCGGTACATTCTTCCCCGATTAAGAATTTTCATCCCCGAAATTCTAACTCATACTGTAAGAAGAGAAAAGGTGTGGGTACTTCTACCTTGTAGACACCTCTGGTTCCCACGTGGCTTCTTCTCATTTGTGGTTCCTCAACAATACCTTTACAAGGTGTGTAGTCATGTTGCATAGAACCATGTCTCTACGATCCAAGATCTCTACCAACTGCTCCTCATAAGAGATGGCATCTTCCAGTTGTACCACCTATGGGTTTTGTACATGTGAAGGGTCATGTATGTACTTCATCAAGGGGGATATGTGGAAGTCATTATGAAATTGTACTATATTTGGAGGGAGTGCAAGCTGGTAAGCCACTGCTCTTACACAATCAACAATTTTAAAGGGTCCAATTTTCTTCCCAAACCTCATGACTCTCTTCCATGGTGAAATTTGAAGAACGACCTTGTCACCAACATCAAACTCTAAGTCCCCTTGATGGTATTTGGAATATCTCTTTTTTCGACTCTGACCAGCCTTAATATTTTTTTGGATGGAATGGAATTTTCTATCATCTCTTTCCCAAGATCAACCCCAAGAAGCTTTCTCTCATCCGCTTCATGCCAACACATAGGAGTTCTACATCGCTTTCCATATAGAGATTCATAGGGTGCCACTCAAATTATCAAGTGGAAGCTATTATTGTAAGTGAACTTAATTAATGAGAGATGATGATCCCATCCACCTTTAAATTCAATTAAACATGTTCTCAACATGCCCTAAAGTGTTTGAATAGTTCTTTCAGATTGGCCATCAATTTGGGGGTGATAGGTTATTATGAAATTCAATTAAATTCTCAGAGCATGTTTAAAACTTCTCTATAATTTTTAATTGAACCTTTGATCATGAACAGATAAAATATAAAGTGGTACTCCATGCTACCTTACCACTTCCTTCACAAAAATCCAGGCATGTTGATCAAGAGAGAAATCTTCCTGAATAGACATAAATGGGCATTCATGGTGAGGTTCTCTATAATAACCCTTATCACATTTTTCTTTTTGGAAGTTCTCAGGAGACCAATGAAGAAGTCCATAGTGATATTGTCCCACTTACATGCTGGAATGAGTAGTGGTTTCAATACCCCTTTAGGAAGTTTTCACTCTTCCTTCACTTGCTGAAATACCAGGAAACATGAAGTGCACTCAGCAATCTACCTTTTTATGTTATCCCACAAAAAATAATCATGAATTTCCCTATAAAGTTTTGTGCTTCCATGTTTTATAAGGAATGTAAAACAATGGTATTCATCCATAAACTCCTTATTTATTTTCGAAATAGATGGAATACATAGTCCTGTATGAAATTTCAGTACACCTTCTTTATCGATATTGAACTCAGGAATCTTAACATCCTTCATAGCTTTAAACATCTTTTGTAACAAAGGATATTATTTCTGGGTTTTCTTGATATTATCTAATAATTATGGTTGAGAAGTCATTTGTGTTAGGTTTGAAGATTCCCCTTCCCTTATAATTCACAAGTCCAACTTTACTATGTCATTGATCAAAGGATCTCTTTAAATCCTAATTAGGGAATGAACTATTGGGTCTCTCCTTCTTAATGCATCGACAACTTTTTTTTCTCTTCCAGGATGTCAATAAATTGAACTATCAGAATCTTTATGAAGCTCTAACCATCTCCTTTTCTCACATTCAATTTATTTTGTGTGAAAATATACTTCAAACATTGATGGTCTTTGTATATATCAAATTTATCCACATAAAGATAGTTCCTACATATCTTTGGACAAAAAATGAATGTTTCCAGCTCCAAATCATTCGTAGGATAATTCTGCTCAAAAGTCTTCAACTGTCAAGATTCATAAGCAATGACCTTGTCATATTTTATGAGGACACACGCATGCCCTTTCAGTGATTCATCCCTAAAAATAACGAATCTTTATTCACTTTAGGGAAGAATTAACACGGGTTCAGTAACCAATATCTTCTTAATCTTAGGTAAACATTCCTCACACTCTTTTTTCAAGAGGAACATGACCCCTTTTAGAGATTACTAGGTTAATGGATTATAAAGTCATGAAATTTTTTTCACAAGCATCCTATAATATCCTACCAATCCAATGAAACTTTGAATCTCAGTTATTATTGTATGCTGAGTGCACTCCTCTAAAACATTTCACTTTGAAGTGTCTACTATGATTCATTCATTATTAATAATGTTCCCCAAAAAAGAAAACTTTTTTAACCATAATTCACATTTACTGAACATTCCAAAAAGCCTCTCTTTCTATAGGGTTTGCAAAATAACCCTTAAATGAACTTCATGATCCTCGTTACTTTTGGAATATATCATAATGTCATCAATAAAAACCACCTCAATGTTAGCAAGGTATTACATAAAAACTATATTCATTAGATCCATAAAAATAGTCGGTGCATCAGTGAGTCCAAAGGGCATAACAACAAACTCATAATGCTCATATCTTGATCTGAAGGCAGTTTTTGGAATATCATCTTTTTTCACCCTCAATTGATGATAACGATATAGAAGATCAATATTAGAGAATAATTTAGCCCCATGAAGTTGGTCAAATAAGTCATAAATTCTTGGAAGAGGGTATTTGTTTTTCAATGTGATCCCATTCAATTCTCTATAATCCATGCATAGACGCATCAATCCATCCTTCTTCTTCACAAAGATAACAGGGGTTCTCCAAGGAGACACACTTGGTCAGTTAAACCCCATCTCCAAAAGATCTTGGATTTGTTTATTTAATTTCTCTAGCTCCATATTTTCCATCCTATAAGAGGTCTTTAATATTGGATGTGATCTATGTATGAGTTCAATAGATAATTCTACCTCTATTTATGGGGGAGGTCCAGGAGACTCCTCAGGAAATACATCAAAGTATTCCTTGATGATGGTGACACTTTCCCTCATTAAACTCTAATCTCCTTTATCTTCTTCACCAGTCAACTATATAAAAATGATATTGGGGTTTTTTCAAGAAAAGGATCAGGTTGAGATATCTCTCCTTCGAAGATAACTGTAGGTTTTCCATTAAAGACTACTGAGATTTACTTACTGCTGAATTTGATCAGAGAATTATACTTGGAGATCCAATCCATCCCCAGTATAATGTTCAATTCCAGCATGTGAATGACTACTATATTTTTGATAAGATTGTGATGACTAATGTAAAATCTAGTTTTTCAAAACAATGACTATGCTTGGATAATCCCACCAGGAGTCTTCACTAATAACACTCCTTTTATAAAATCGGGGGTTGATTCTAAATTATATGAAAACATGGAGGAAATAATGGAATTTGTAGAACCAAAATCAAACTAATTACTTTCTAGATTTCATAGGACAACATGAGTTCATGCTACCTCATCATTCGGAGATTCAACTTCAGCTATCTTGATAGAAAAATCACGAACATTCTCCCTTATCCATTGATGAAGCAGATGGTGGTTCCACCCTACTGCACTCAGATTTGGATAGTGATTGGAAATGTGCCCACATTGTCCAATGTTAATGTATAGAACATCAGGTATGTCCTACACCATCTTCCCATTTTCCTTAGTGCTTGGATATTGAGGTTTCACCACACAATGATAATCCCTCAAAATATGTCCATCTCTTCCACACATGTAGAATTTCCATCTCCCAAGAAGATAGTTCAACTCAATGCTTCTTCCCACATTTATTATACGTGGAATGTTGCACTTGCTTGCCTCCACTTCCCTGATAAAAGGTCCCCCCTAATATGGGCTCCATCAACCTCTTCTTGTCGTTTGATTTATGAGACCACTGTATATCTCCAAACTCCATCTCGACTTTCATTGCACTCCGCATGATCTCTTCATATCTGTCATCATCTCGGTTGGCAATATTCTTCCACAGATGAGGTCTCAGTCCACCAAAAAATCTATCAACCATACCATTTGGATCCATAAAAAATCTAGATGAGTAATGTGAAAGCCTTGTGATGTTCATCTCATGGCATCCCACAGATTCATTCTCCTTCTGTTTCAGCTCTAGAAACTCCTTCTCTATTTATGTTCTCATGGAATGATGGAAATACTTACTAAAGAAGATCACTCTAAACTCTTCCCACACCATAGATTCAACCTCAACTATTTTCCTCATGTTTTTAATCATTTCCCACCACTAATCAACTTCTCCTTCAAAGTTATAGATAGGTAGGGTGACATTCTCTTTCTCTGAACAGCGGATCACAGAACTGATCTTCTCGATGGAGCTAATCCACTGCTCAAAAATCAATGGGTCGGTTGATCCACTAAATGTTGGTGGTCATTGATGCATAAAAGACTCAACAGAATGTTGTTACCTTTGTGGTGATATCTGTCTCTCAACTGGATTTCAGTTATTTCCCATAACTTGAGTCAGTTGGTTCATCATTCGCATGAATGTTTCCATTCTGGATTCCATCTGAGGGTCGTCGGAGCATTGTCCTTTGTGGTCACCATTTTCATGGTTCCTCCTATTGTCCACCATTTCCCAAATGAGTATAACCTTAGTAAGAAACTTATTTAATTTACAAATATTTTAACTATAGAAGATTTTATGTCTTGAAACATCATTCTTAAACAATTACATTTTTCTATAAATACTTCCTAATGATTCATAAAAAGCATGTGATTTACAAAACATATCCCCCATGAGTGTTGTAACCAAGAGTGAAATAAGGCTCGTTATCGTGTACTAGTTCCCGTTCGACTCTAGCTCAAAGTGGTGTTTTCAGGTTTTACCCCTATGTACATTTGTACCAGAGCCACCTCTACCTGCTCATTTCTAGATAGGGATGTATTTTCTTGATAAACCACTTAATCAATACTCAAAAAAATACAAAGAAGTTTTACTATATTTAATCTTTTCTATATGGTTCTTACTAATATTTTTACATCTTAATATGCATAAATAACTAAACCATCATTTGATACTGACTGTGATACCCCGCCTTTTTATTACATAACGTTTCATTACATTTTACAAATAGAGGATCTTTAATGTCTAGTGACATTTCAATCCGGAACATAATACATGAAAACAACATAAAAAATTCTTCTAAACAACTTATAAGAATTAATCATAGGTTCATAATATGTACAATTACTGCATCTCATATCTTGGATACATACATCAAAGGAAAGTGTGAGCAGAAGGCCTAGTAAGTGGTAAACAAGGGGATCAATTTACTTGTGATATCAATAAGAATGAGAAGAAAAATATGAAGACATGATCAATGAAAAAACAGGCATATCATAATAAAAAGAACATTTATCATAACTTGAATATGTGGTGACAAAATTTCATTTAGACATTAATGAACATATCACCAAGGTATATCCCTGAGGTGTCATAAACATTACCAAGGTTATTCACCAAGGTATCATGAAACTTTTCATCTATAGAAATTAAATTCTTTACCCAATGCATTGGAGTGCTATCAAGGCACACCCAAAATATGTATTTACTTTCATGTGAGACACATATATCATAAAAACACATTTCATAGAAAACCCATGGAGAATAAAAGAATTGGGTTTCATTTCAAGATCATGAAATTTTGAAAGTTCCTAAAAAATAACATCATTATGTCATTTATAACCTAGGGGAAGAGAGTGAGGGATATTTGTATATCAATTACAATATAAAATAAATCATCTTTATATATTTTTTAGCACCCAATGAAATGAAATATGCCTGGGTATTCACGTAAATAAAACCAGATAATTTCTGGAGAGAATAGAGAGAAATTTTGAGATGAAATTTCTACAGCACAGTGATTATATAACATGTTTTACAAAACATTGAAAAGAGAGGGGACAAGGATAAAACACTCATAAATAATTCATAATAAATAATGGGTAAATTATAAGATCATGGTGTGGATATTCGAATGACATACCACATGAAAAGGAAACATGAATCAAAAGATAAGATGCGATTTATTTTACGAGAAATTCGGCAGTCTAACAGCATCACTTAAAAATTAAGAACACAAATTGATGAGATAGGAAAGGGTCTATAAACAATTAGACCTGAAATGGATAGTAATGATAACATATAAGATAATACCCTCAACAAAAGAGATGGAATCTAAAAGACACAACATTAAAGAATTCATTGCTTAAAAGAGGAGGGTGAAAGATCCCCTTACCTTAAAGAGTATCATCGAAAACATGAAGGTCAAGACCTTAGGAGGATTTAGGGCACCATGGGAGGACTCATTTGGAGGTATAGAGATCAGAACATCATTGGGGAGGATTAAGAAATAAAACGAATGTGGGAATGGCGTGGTATTTATAGGAGAAGTGAGGTGACAAGTCATTATTTTTAAAGGACACCTCATCAGTGATATTGGCAAAACCATGAGCTTTCCCAAGATATTTTTCCATGGTATTAGCCAAATTGGACGCCTCAAAGCATATCGTACAATTCATAAGTCTACCAGAATGATTACATAATTATTACATCCTTAATGATGTCATTAAACACACGAAACTCAAAACTGTATTTTCACAATTCAACAAAAATTCAACTATTTCAGAAAAATCCGAAAAATTAACCTTAACCTAATATCAATGATCTGAATTCAAAAATTTAATCCATTTAATGAAAATATTTTTATAAATATTTTAATTTATATTTTTAAATAAAAACACTATTCACTGAAAATTCAATTGTTTCATAAAAAACCCAAAAATTCACCATAACAAAATATCAATGCTCTAATTTAAGAAATGAACTCAATTTTCTAAATATTTTTAATTTAATTTCTAAATAAAAACACTATTCACCCGAAAAATCTAATACTTAACTTATAATTTTTTAAACAGTTATTTACTTATTTTATTGAATCACATTACCCATTCAAGGTGCCTAAAATATAACAATCCTTTATTAAGTGAGATTACCATTCTATTTGGTCACATTACTATTCAAAAGCATAAAATTACTATTCATAATTTACTATTCACCAAAAATTATGTTGATCTAACTATACTCTTAATTTCCTACTGACCAAAACTATAGAAGACCATTTTTTGAATATCATTACAAATTATTAATTATTTAAAGATTACATAAATATTTAAAATATCTTTTTTTCAAAAAACATTCATAAATGGTATACATCATATATTTATCTAGACATTTCAAATTCACAAACATTACCATAAGAAGAAATAACAATTTTATTTATATTAATGGATTACACAAAGCAGCTAAGGTCTCATTACATAGCCTCTTATAATACCAGCATGGGACCTAAGTGTAAGGTGTGCTAATGAGGAATAATCTTGGGGTGACTCGGACAACATTGCTTGAGTAGTGACCTCTATTAGCATGAAATTATCCCAAAGGCAACTTCGTTCAAGTTTCAAATGATGGAGTTCATGTTGGACTTGCTCCAAAGTAAATCCCAGTGGTGCTACTTCCTTCCCATGTTCTATCAGATGGGATTTGAATGGCCTGAGTCTACTAGATGAGGCCATTTAATCTTCTTTATATATTAATTAACCAAGATCACATGTATTTATAAACAAAAATTGCAATGTTATGATTTTATCTTCTAACGGTCATATTGACCAATGTTAATATTGAACAACGGTCATATAACAGAAAAAACCCATCGATCTCATTTAATTATACACACTTTGTTAATTAAAGAATAAAATAACACACAAAAACTAGGAAACAAAAATATTATTCAAAATTTCGGGTCATTAAACACATGAAAAAAGGCCACAAAATGTACCACTATAGAACATCAGATGATATAATGTTGAAATATGTACATCCAATGGAAATTGGACAAGATTTTTCGTCATTTTATCTATTATATACTGAGTTTTTCCACCCCGTAAAACAATTTTTACCTTAACCATAAAAATTACTTTTAAATATTTTACAATAACTTTTGATCAAAAGTTAAGGTGAAATTATTGAATAATTAAATTTTGGATGATTAAAAATATTTCATCCAAATTTTAAATTTGTATTCACATATATGTAATAATTTAATAATAAATTAAACGTGCAGATGTAATAAAAAACAACTTCCTAGATATTATATTTTCAAATGTTTTAAATGAATAAATATCAAAATTTGACATGACTTTTATTCCACTTTCATTAATTATATTAAAAATAAAGTAATTTAAATTATTTAATAAATAAAGAAGATTTAATGAATATAGAACTTCGTAAATTATTCATGTGAAAATGATGTTTAAATATAAATCCATATCCATAAATATTAATTCATAATTTAATATTTCTGAAAATATTTCAAAAACCCACCATATAATAATTTAGAAATGTTGATTTTAAAATTATCGTTAGTTTCTTTTAATAAATTTTCAAAAAGTTCACAAATAAATTTTATTATTAATTCACAATAAGAAATAGAAATGGTTTTTGGAGGAGATTGTATTATTGATGCCTATAAAATATGATAAAAAATTATGTACTTATTTTCTTTTATTTTTAATTTTCAAAATATGGTTATTTATATTCATACCATTAATTTCAATAGATCAGTTAAAATGATCATGTTTAAAATTAAATGAAACATTGATTTATCAATGGAAATTACCATCTTAGAAATATTTAATATGGTATAATCAAATAAAATAACTTAAAAACACAATATAAACTATATAAATGTTTAATTAATGTAATAACTTGTATTTCTAGAAGTTAAGGTACCTATATCGATTAAATAGTAACATAAATTTTAAAATTGTAATTTTACCCTTATCAATTTATACCAAAAAATTGAATAGTAACCGCACCAATGAATTCATAAAAAAATTAACCCTCTAATAATTAAAAATATTATATAATTTTATCATAATATATGTAAATAAATATTTTAAAATTATAAATAATATAAGGACCCGGCCTTAAAAATTACTTATTATTGAATTAAATGAATAATTCACATTGATGATCTTTTCAGGTTTAGAGTTTTAGAGAATTAAAGCATAACTATTACATCTAAAAGGTTACAAAGTAGACACATCTACTCAGCTTCCATTCTTTTTAACAAAAATAAAAACTCTTGAACAAAAGATTCATGTCTAGTTCCTTGTTTTAGACAACTTGACATTTCCTTGATCCCATCTTGGACCCTATTCAACTTTATGTCCTGCGAAAAACATTTCAAAAAAACATGGAATGATTATAAAAATCTCAATAAGGGTTATAACAATAAGGAAATAAAATATTAGTCCATGTATACATAAGAATCAATGAAATCATACTTTACTCATAATTCATAATCACGTTAACATACCTCATGAAATCATAAGATTTATGAATAACTCATAGGAATCATAAGACATAAAGGTAACTTGAGGAATTCATATCATTCTTACATAGGGTGTAACCCTCATGGTTACCTTTGGAATACCCATCACAGTATATTCCCTAATTCTCTTCGGAGAAACCTTAACATTTAACTCCTTCGCGTTACCCAATGCATTGGAGAGCTATATCGGGCTCACCCGCCATTAGTTTATCACAGAACCACCCGTATTCATAAACAATACTCAAGAACCATAACATAATCATAGAACATATCTTAAGTACAATGGAAAGATAACATTACCACATTTTAATGACAACATACCATTTTAAGATATTGAATTAATGAATCCATTCTAAAAACCATTTTCAAAACAATTTAAAACATTTAATAAAGTGATTTTTGAATCCAAGTGTCTCATACCACATTTATGCTTTTAAAATTTTAAACCATTCATATCCATATAAATAAATCATTAAAACAATTTTTAAAACATGGATATTAATGAGAAATTTTTATAAGAATAAATCCTTAAAACATTTAAAATCATATTTTAGTTAAAGAGTTTTTTAACAAAATGAGAGACACTTGAATACAAATAATTCAGAACTTTATAATATCATGAGAATGAAGGGATTCATGATATAATATGCCAAAGGATAGTATATAAACCATATATAAGTGAATTGGTGCATAACAACAATGAAGTCTCAATAGAAATGTAAAATGATATGAAATCCCTTATAAAGAAGGCATCCTTAAATTAAGGACAAATCAATCTCATAATTATGTGTGAAAAATATAAATACACCCAATATAAGTGTATATTAAATTTAAAACAACCGTAGGTCCTTCAAACATATTCATAGGATGACATATTCAATAACTACAAGTTGAACCAAAAGAAATCGAAATTGGGTTAAAAAGTTCCCTTTAAAAAATTCGACAACCTAACAGCGTCACTTAAAAATTCATAAAATTAGATGATGAGAGAGAAAATGTTATCTCATCACTTGAACATAAAACTTACATCAATAAGGATATATAATAACATATCCCAACATAAAATGATTTAAATTAAATGACATAATGAAATAAGCCTTTTAAAAAGAGAAGTGTGGAAGGTTCCCTTACCGATTTGGGTAACTTTCAAAATGTTCACCCCATGAAAGAAGAACCGTAAAAGTTGATGTAAATACCAATAAAAGAAATTAAATTACCGAAAAGTAGAATAATAGGCAGTACATACACCACTAAAAGGAAATAGTGTCAAATGTTGTATACATTTCCCGGAAATAAAAGTGAGATGAAAAATCCCTTACGAAAACTCGGCAGCCTAACGACGCCACATTAAACATCCAAAAAATGGATTGATGAAATAAAATAGGGTATCTCATCATATTAACATATAAAATAATGTAAAATTAATATAATATAACATACCCCAACATAATAAAGTGGTGCTTAAAAGAAACGATATAAAAAAGAGTACTTAAAAAGAGAGAGATAGGTAGGATCCCTTACCTCAAGTCCGACTTGTCTTGTTCGTTTATTTATATTCCTGAATAATAAACTTCAGTCAATTTATAATTTCTTAAGGTCCTCATTTAAAGATTTGTATTCAGTTCATATCACATATTATAATGTTATAATAATTGGTTAATAATGTGAGTTCATATCAGACATTTTTGTCGATGTTTGGTATATGAGTCAAAAATGAACTTGTTTGAAAATGATTGTCCATGTAGATATAAGTAAATCATCTCCAGAATAGTATTAATGATTTAAATATCATAAATATCCAGTAAATATTAATTTTATACTATTCCATGACATTTTTAGATAAAAATAAATGAAATGCACCGTTCATGGAGACAGTAGGTCGTATGTACGCATGAACGCTACTTTCATTTCTTTGACATATTAATGGAATTAAAAATAATTGAGAGAGATATATATATTATAATTCCAGTATTATATATATGATTTATAGGTCACATATGTTCATTAATTTAATTATCTATACATTCCATGTATTGCATGAACGAGTCACCTCACTTGAGGGGGCGGCAGTCGACACTTCCTCGTATGAAATTATCGCATTTGCACAACATGCAAAGCATATAGGTATGATTTAAAAATAAAATACAGAACAATATAGTGAAAATAATTACCAAATATATCATATATAAACTACAGTGACTTCATAATGGCCACCATGAAAGGTGTTAAGATAAGATTGAACAATCATCGTTTCGTGAGGCAGTAATTCACCATCCACAGAAACAGTAAGTTCTTTAACCATTAGATGGAGGCGTGTGTAGGTGTAGCTCTAATAATTATTTTAACAACATACTAGTATATTTAAGATACTGTTGTTGTTACAAAATAAAGGAATAAAATGAGTTTAGGGGGTTGGAGAAGCAAAATAAAACATAAGAACACAAGAGAAGACACTACCTTTTGAATTGGGTAACTCTATTTGATTTGAGCTCAAAGGCTTCCATGGAAAGACTTCTGCCCAAAGTGAGGCATCTAGGATTAATAGAGGATGTGGAGAGACAAAATGGGCAGTGTTTGGCCAAGACAGGGGCTTTATAGGTGTGGGTATGGTGATAGAGGTGGGGGCCTTTTATAAGAGGAGAGGTGGGGCACTTTTGGAATGGTATAAAAGGTTACTTTATTATAAAATGAGTTTCGGTTTTTAAAGACCCCACAATTATATATTTCGAGGAAAAGGTGATAAGGTTTCTAAATTTACTCATCCAATAGGCTTCTTACAAGGGTAATTTTAATATTTTACATTATATTTTCATTTTATTTAAATCGTTCATTAATGAGGTAATCGCTACATCATCATGATGTCAAAAATAATTTAATTTATTTAATGTCGAAAATTTATAAAAAAATACTATGATGTTGGAAATATATTTATAATTCCAATGAAAATTTATAGTCTAAGATATAGTTTATTTAGACAAAATTAAAATTATTTTACTTAGGTGTTACATACTTTGGTTAAATTTTCCTTTCATAAAAAATATGATAAAAGGTCACTATCACACTAAATTGATTCCATGGGGTTGAAAGGTTGGAACAAGGAATCCCATGGTCGTCCATAACACCACCAATAGTGTTAGGACACATTTTGGGGTCATTTAATATTTTTATGATATTATTTTCTTACCTATAATTACCAGATTACTAATTAAACACGATAATTAAAGATAATTATTGTCGTTTCTATTCATAATGTCTAAAAACAAAAGATTATTAAATAAATAATTTGGACCTTATGATTCCAAATATGGAATCCATTTCATCAAATTAAAAACACATAAATTGTAGTAATTAATTTAAAATTAAATCTCGTTGTCAAAACAAAAGACGAGTTTTTAAGAAGTAAAACTTATCAAAAGATTGACTTGTTTTTACATCCAATTGAAAAGTAAAATTACATCCAATGAACAAAATTGTATTAAGTGATAAAAAAATAATTCAATTAAACTTTAAAAACAAATAAAATGACATTCTAAATATACAAATAAATTGGATTAAAAGGCAGATTTGAATTAAAAACTATATTTTTCACTATTCATAAAAAAAGCATTATCAGAAAAATACCAAAAATCAACCCTAAGAAATATTTTATATTTAAAATTCATTAATGATGTCAATTTTACCAAATTAAAAACATATATGTTTCATTAATTAATCATATAGTTAATTCCCACTGTCAAAACAAATAGCGGGTTTTTTGGAAGCAGTATCTATGAAAAGTTTGGCACTTATTTATGTCCATTTTCAAAGTGAAATTAAATCTAATGACCACCAGTGAATTAAATTGTAAAAATATATTCTAATTAAACTTTAAAACAAATTAAAAAGTTAATCTAACCATATATTTAAATTAGATGAAAAAGTAGTTTTGATGTAAAATGCAATATTTTTTCACTATTCATTTATAAGAATGAACATTGTCAGAAACATACCAAAAATTTATCCCAAGTAAATTTCAATATCCCAATCATAATGAATAAGTTTTCTTTTTGAAAAATAGAGCTTATAAAATTGTCAAAAGATAGATTTAAAAAATGTTCGCCATCAGAAGCCGGTAAAACAATCTTTTAAATATATTAGACTATTTATTCTTAAAATTGGATTCATTTGGATTTTAAGCCTCTAAAATTTATTTGATAAATGTAAAAATATTTGACAAAAATATGTAATCATTTTGTGGTTATTTCTATTCACTCCCTCCATTTCAACAGCTAGGCATTAACTATTATAATATTATTATATTATTAGTGTGCAACGTAAGATTTCCAAGAAACTGGTTGTTTCATATTGGGTACGCCATCGAGCATATCATTCCCTTTAAAGAATTATTGACATTTTATTCACAAATATTGATAAACATTATAATGTAATATTATTTATTTACCTGGGATGTTACATCCTTCCCCCCTTTTAGTAATTGTGTCCTCATAACTTCAAAATTGGGCTTGGAAACTTCATTGAATGTCCCACATCAGAACAAGAGTCAGTAAAAATATAACTTTAAAATAAAGGGATAGATGTACAAAGGTCACCTGAGTTAACCCATACTAGGATTACAAGTATCAAAATATGGATATGGAGGAGAAAACAATGGGTCGTGATCTGATGGACAGTGATAGTAAACATGTCTAGAAGAAATTGAACCACAACAAAATCACAATCTTGTGATGGGTTAAACGGTATTCGATTCCCCATTAGGAAAAGTTAACAGACAACATTTTTGTTTTATGTTACTCTTTATTGAGGAATTTATTTTTGAGATTAACTAAATCCTAATGAAACATACTTACTTGTCACATAGACTTTCAACTTTTACTAGATTCCTTAATAAAACTCAAATTTTCTCAAAAAGATGAGTATTTAGGAAGACTTGTTCGCATTAAGAGTACTATAATCAACTTCTTGAGAATCACCTAATCCAAAAAAGAGGACTATATATTTCCCATGTCTTTAGATCTCAACCAAAACCAAACCAAAAATTTTAGTATGAGATCAGATAATACCCAAAAAAATATTTTTTTACAAAAAAGGAAAACTACTCCTACTCTCCAAAAAATTTCAAACAAAACCAAATGTTCAACAAAGACAATTCAAAAAGCATCTATCCATAAAATTTTTCAAAGTAAACCCAACTAAGATTGAAAACCAAATATTTCAATGATTTAATCACATAGTCTCCCAAGGTACAAATTGACATTTATCTCCAAATAACATCAGTTTCTCCTAAATTCTAATATTGAAACGTAATTAACCTTATCGCATATCCTCCATGATAGGTTAATAATTTCCATATATAACCCAAAATAAACTTACTATTGATTCATAAAATTATCCAACTAAAAAAATTAGTCAAACTAACTAGGGACTTCACGTAGTCCAGTGGTAGGTGATAAATAACAGTCGCACTTTGGTTGTGAGTTTGATTCATGCAGCTTCGTCTGACATGACAGGTTGTCACACAGACTAAATGTTGTCCTTTTTCCAAAATTACACGATTCTTATAACATTCCCCAAAATGAAATAAAATCTTCAAAATTAACCACAACATAATTTAACCTCATGTTTATCTCATGCCTTCCATTTTCCATCATAACCTATAATAACCCATAATTACCTCAAAAGTGAGGACCATATAAAACCAAATGGTTACCTTTATAATTATTACCTGAACTTCCACATTAATTTGGTCATCTCGTACATGATACATAGAGAACTCACCAAGGTTCAAGTGGTTGATCATGACTTCTGATAGTTGGTTTAGAATAACAACGAGATTTTTCATTGAATCCCCCATTTCATCTAGTCTCTTAATCAGAGAACCACCACAACTTCCTTCAAATACATTTTCACTTTGGTGCCTGCTAGATCCATCCATTTACTAAAACCAAAACAATGCTAGTGGGAGTTTATCAACAAAATAAATATGTACTAATGAGGAAGATAAACACTAAGATATACTTAATCATTCACTTTATCTAAAAACTATGACTCTTTATGAAGTCTTAACCATTATGGTAATGTCACTTATGCATAGAGAATACCCAAACCTCTAAAGTTATCAAAACCGACCTCTGATACCAACTATAAGGAGCTGGCCTTAAACATTACTTATTATTGAATTAAATGAATAATTCACAGTGAGGATCTTTTCAGGTTTAGAGTTTTAGAGAATTAGGACATAACTATTACATCCCAAAGGTTACAATGTAGACACATCTACTCAGAATCCATTATTTTTTAAAAAATAAAAAACTCTTGAACAAAAGAGTCATGTCTAGTTCCTTGTTTTGGACAGCCTGACATTTCCTTGATCCCATCTTTGACCCTATTAAACATTATGTCCTATGAAAAACGCCTCAAAAAAACTTGTGATTAGCATAAAAATATTAGTAAGGGTTATAGAAATACGGAAAGAAAACATTAGTCCATGTATACATAAGAATCAAGGAAATCATACTTTACTCATAAAACATAATCACATTATTATACCTCATGAAATCATATGATTTATGAATAACTCATAGGAATCATAGAACATAAAGGTAACTTGAGGCATTCATAACATTCTTACGTATGGAGTAACCCTCATGGTTACATTTGGAATACCCATCACAATATATTCCCTAAATCACTTTGGAGAAACCTTAACGTTTAACTCCTTTACGTTACACAATGCATTGGAGAGCTATATCGGGCTCACCCGCCCTTAGTTTACCATGGTACCACCTGTATTCATAAATAATGCCCAAGAACCATAACATAATTATAGAACATAACTTAAGCACAAAGGAAAGATAACATTCCCACATTTTAATAAAAATATAACATTTTGAGATATTGAAATAATGAATCCATTCTGAAGACCATTTTCAAAACCATTTCAAACATTTAATAAAGATATTTTTGAATCAAAGTGTCTCATACCACTTTGAATCTTTTAACATTTTAAACCAATAATATCCATATAAATAAATCATTAAAACCATTTTTAAAATATTTATATTAATGAGAAATATTTATATGAATAAATCCATAAAACATTTAAAACCATATTTTAGTTAATGGGTTTTTTAACAAAATGAGAGACACTTGAATAAAAATAATTCAGAACTTTATAATATCATGAGAATGAAGGAATTCATGATATTATATGCCAAAGGACATTATACACACTATATAAGAGTGTATTGGTGCATAAAAACAATGAAGTCTCAATAGAAATGTAAAATGAGATGAAATCCCTTATAAAGAAGGCATCCTTAAATTAAGGATAAATCAATCTCATAATAATGTGTGAAAAATATAAATAAACAAAATATAAGTGGATATTAAGTGTAAAACAACCAGAGTTCATTCACAGATATTCATAGGATGACATATTCAATAACTACATGTTGAACCCAGAGAAATCGAAATTGGGTTAAAAACTTCCCATGTAAAAATTCGACATCCTAACGGCGTCAATTAAAAATTTATAAAAATAGACGATGAGAGAGAAAATAGTATCTCATCACTTGGACATAAAATTTACATCACTAAGGATATAGAAGAACATTTCCCAACATAAAAAGATGTAAATTAAAAGACATAACAAAATAAGTCTTTTAAAAAGAAGAGTGTGAAAGGTTCCCTTACCGATTTGGGTAACTTTCAAAACATTCACCCCATGAAAGAAGGACCATACAAAGTTGATGTAAATACCCATAAAATAAATTATATTACAAAAAGATTAGAATAATGAGAAGTACATTAACCACTCAAAGTAAATAGTGTAAAATGTTGTATACATCTCACGGGAATAAAAATGAGATGAAAAATCCCTTACGAAAACTCGGCAGCCTAATGGCACCACATAAAACATCCAAAAAATGGATTGATGAAATAAAATATGGTATATCAACATATGAACATATAAAATAAAGTAATATTACTATAAAATAACATCCCCCATAATAAGAAAGAGGATCTTAAAAGAAACAACATAAAAGAGAATACTTAAATAGAAAGAGATAGGTAGGATCTCTTACCTCAAGTCGTACTTGTCTTGTTCGTTTCTTTAAATAATCCTGAATAATAAACTTTGGTCAATTTATAATTTCTTAAGGTCCTCCTTTAAATATTATTATTCAGATAATATAACATATTATAATGTTATAATATTGGTTAATAATGTGACTTCATATCAGACTTTTTTGTCGATGTTTGGTACATGTGTCAAAAATTAACTTGTTTGAAAATGATTGTCCATGTAGTTATAAGTAAATCATATATAAATAGTATTAATGATTTAAATATCATATATATCCAGTAAATATTCATTTTATACTATTCTATAACATTTTGAGATAAAAAGAAATGAAATGCACCGTTCATGGAGACGGTAGGTCGTACATACGCCCGAACGCAAATTTCATTTCTTTGACATATTAATGGAATTAAAAATAATTGTGATATATATATATATATATATATTATAATTACAGTATAATATATTTGTTTTATAGGTCAAATATGTTCATTAGTTTCATTATATATATATTCCATGTATTGCATGAACGAGTCACATCACTTGAGGGGGCGGTAGTCCACACTTCCTTGTATGAAATTATCGCATTTGCACAACATGCAAAGAATAAAGGTATGTTTTATATATAAAATACAGAAGAATATGGAAAACATATTTACCATATATATCATATATAAAATACAGTGACATCATAATGGCCACCATGAAAGGTGTTAAGAGAATATTGAACAATCATCGTTTCGTGATGCAGTAATTCGCCATCCACAGAAATAATATGTTCCTTAACCATTAGACGGAGGTGTGTGTAGGTGTAGCTCTTATAATTATTATAAAAAAATCCTAGTATATTTAAGATACTTTTTTTGTTACAAAATAAAGGAATATAAAGATTTTAGGGGGTTGGAGAATCAAAATAAAACATAAGAACACAAGCGAAGACACTACCTTTAAATCGGGTAACTCTTTTTGATTTAAGCTCAAAGGCTTCCATGGAATGACTTATTCCCAAAGTGAAGCTTCTAGGAGTAGTAGAGGGATGTGGAGAGTCAAAATCGGCAGGGGTTGGCCAAGCCAAAGGCATTAGAGGTGTGGGTAGGTGGTTGAGGTGGGGGCCTTTTATAAGAGGAGAGGAGGGGCACTCTTGGAAAGTTATAAAAGGTTACTTTATTATAAATTTAGTTTCGGTTTTTTAAGGTCCCACAATTATTTATTTTGAGTATAAGGTGATAAGTGTTTTAAATATAATCATCCAATAGGCTTCTTCCAAGTTTATGTCTTAGATTTTACATTATCTTTTCATTTTATTTAAATCATTCATTAATGAGGTAATCGATGCATCATCATGATGTCAAAAATAATTTTATTTATTCAATGTCAAAAAATTATAAAAAAACTTCTATGATGTAGAAAATATTTTTATATTTCCAATTACTATTTGTAGTATAAGATATCATTTATTTAGACAAAATTAAAATTATTTTACTTAGGTGTTACATACTTTGGTTACATTTTCCTTTATTAAAATAAATATGATAAAAGGTCACTACCACAGTAAAGTGATTACATGGGGTCCCAAGGTTTTCACAAGGAATACCATGGTCATCCATGAAACCTCCAATAGAATTAAGACACATGTTTTGGTAATTTAGGATTTTTATGATATTATTTTCTTACCCTTATTTACCTGATTACTAATTAAACAAGATAATTAAAGATAATTATCATCATTACTGTTCATAATATCCAAAAACAAAAGAGTATTAATTAAATAATTTGGACTATATGATTAAAAATATTGTATCCATTTCATAAAATTCAAAACACATAAATTTTAGTAATTAATTCAAAAGTAAATCTAGTTGTCAAAACAAAAGACGGGTTTCTAGGAAGTAAAATTTATCAAAAGATTGACTTGTTTTTACATCCAATTGAAAAGTGAAATTACATACAATAAACAAAATTGTATTAAGTGATAAAAACATCATTCAATTATACTTTAAAAACAAATAAAATGACCATATAAATATATAAATAAATTGGAAGAAAAGGAAGTTTTGAATTAAAAACTGTATTTTTTACTATTCATTAAAAAAAGCTTTATCCGAAAAATACAAAAAATTAACCCTAAGATATATTGGTATTTAAAATTCAGAAATTATGTCCATTTTACCAAATTCAAAACATAGATGTTTCATTAATAAATCATATAGTTAATTCCCGTTGTCAAAACAAATAGCGGGTTTTTTGGAAACAATATCTATGAAAGGTTGGGCACTTCTTTATGTCCATTTTCAAAGTGAAATTAATTCTAATGACCACCATTGAATTAAATTGTAAAAATATATTCTAATTAAACTTTAAAACCAATTAAAAAGATAATATAACCATATATTTTGATTAGATTAAAAATCAGTTTTGATGTAAAATGCAATATTTTTTCACTATTCATTTAAAAGAATGAACATTGTCAGAAACATACCAAAAATTTATCCCAAGTAAATTTCAATATCCCAATCATAATGAATAAGTTTTCTTTTTGAAAAATAGATCTTATAAAATTGTCAAAAGATAGATTTAAAAAATGTTCACCATCAAAAGGCTGTAAAACAATCTTTTAAAAATATTAGAGTATTTATTCTTAAAATTGGATTCATTTGGATTTTAAGACTCTAAAATTTATTGGATAAATGTAAAAATATTTGAGAAACATATGTAATAATTTTTGAGTTATTTCTTTTCATTCCCTCCATTACAACAGCTTGGCATTAACTATTATAATATTATTATATTATTAGTGTGCAACGTAAGATTTCAAAGAAACTCGTTGTTGCGTATTAGGTACGCCATTAGGAATATCATTCCCTTTAAAGTAGTATTAACATTTTATTCACAAATATTGATAAATATTATAATTTAATATTATTTATTTACCTGGGATGTTACAAATATTGTGTTTTTATTTTTTATAATCCTTAAATATCTCATTAAATAGTAATGATAAAAATATTAATATTTAAATAAAAAATTTTAAATGTATTAATAAATTAATATTTGGATGTCTTATGATTATAATATAATTTCATTAGACCTTAGTTAAATTTTAAAAGTATTATAAAATCAGTTACAATTTTTAAATATGTAGTTTTTGGGTAAATTTTGATTTTAAATTAAAAAATGCTCTAATATTTTGAAATATATTTTAATATAGTGTATTTATGTTTTTAATTCTACACATTGAAAAATGTTTTGGGTGAATTTTCAGGATTTTTGTAAAATACTTGATTTTTTTAATTATAAAATTTGATTATTTATAATAAATGACAAATAAATTAATTATGAAGTCATATATGATTTATGGATAATATAAATTTAAAATATATTACTATCATTCTTTATTTAATTATTTATGTGGATAATTATCACACTATTCATATTCAAGATCCAAAACAATAAACTAATGATTAAAATAATGAAAAAACACCCCTCTCCTCCACTATAAATCCAACCCCTCACCACCTCTTCTCCTAACACCAATCATGCCTTGATACTCATCATAATTCATCTACAATATACTCTAAATAACATAAACCATGTACAAGATCTTTTTATCTTATTGAATGTCATAGAAATGATCCCCTCTATAGGTTCTCAAGATGAAGGAATCAAGAGGTAAAGCCCTCCTAAATTTTCTTAAATTTAATTTCATGTTCCTTTTTTCATTTTCTCTCCCCACCACCCCTCATCCAAGAGGTATTATAAATATAGTAACATAAATATATTTTATTTTTTTGTTAAAATATAATAACTATTCATCATCTCTCATCCACCCAAACTCCATTTATACTAAAAATGAAAACATCGTCTCTGATGTGTTAATTTATCACAATCAAGGAAGATGATGTGTTAAATTTTCATTACCATCTTCAAGGAAAGACACAATACCGTTTTTATGGTTGAAACATATTATAATATATGTATTTTATCATATTTAATTTTATAGAATCATGTTTTTACACAATATATTAATTTATAATAAAAAATGACTTTTTTGTGATAAAAACTACCAAAATAAAACCAATCTATTACCATTAACTATTTACCTACTGATTCATCCTAATAAAAAATGATATATCAGAAATATTTATTTTTTTATTATCATTGATATCATATATTTTCAAATATGAATAATTTCCCCCATTTTAAACAACCTTTCATACATGTATACAAGTAAAACCAATGATGAATATAAAGAAAACTAATTCTCCCAAAGGAAAAAATTGTATCTTTAAACCCAACAAAAAAAATTAAAAAAACATATTAAAGTTACAATAAATAAAATAGATGTAAACAAGGGTTTGATAGATATTAATTTAGGAATCTAATTTTATTATCCAGTACATTAAAATCATATGAGGAACACCATTAGACTTAAGGTAAGTGACTCTACATGAAAATCCATTATTCATTCGCGTTATCTTTTTCACTTTTTACCCAAATGAAATTCCCCTATATTTTTAGATAAATATTATAAATTATGTGTATATGTTTCAAACACATATATCATGATATGTTCATCCTTATATTTTAGGGATATAAATGTTTTTAAAATGTTCCATACTCACTTATTCTTGAAACCCAATCTCGATTAACCAATTTTATATATTTATTTCCAATTCACATGTGATAACCATTACATGTTTTAATAAACCATAATTTTTATAAAAAAAAAATTTAATGTTAATCTATCATGGTTAATTTTTTGTTTTCTACAAAAAAAATTTCTTTTTATGTTTTAAAGACCTGATGTTTTCCCATATAACCACACAAAAGTGGCTAACTTCTAAAGTTTCTTAAGTACTCATTTAAAATGTTTTATTTTAATATTGTAACAATTTATTAATATTTATGACTTTTTTCCTTTAATAGAGTCTTTATATGTTCTAAATCTATTCATTCATGGATACATTTTTTATATTCGTAGTTAAAATTCCTTATCACTTGATTTTAAACCCCATTTCATTCCATGGGTCACCATTATTTTATGCTTGATTACGTATAATTGATTATTAATATGGAACACCTATGGGTGAACATGTTGTGATGCCTGAGTCCATATTGCACTCCAATTCATTGTATAATGATTAGTATTAAGATATTTCATGTGCAATGGTCTTGGTGGTTATCATTGACTAGTGCTCTATGTAAAATTTTCTTGGTGGTTAACCTTGACTCATACTCCATCATGTGATAAGATACATTACTCATGATTATGTCATATTTTATGTTATTTACATATCTATTATCATACCATTATTAAATAATTTATGCTTTCTTATATATATACATGCCTTTTATGTAATCTTATTATGCCTTCTAACACATGTTCTATACATTATTCTTATGTATATTCCCTTTCCGAGATTTATACCTCATCCCTATGATCATGTTATCCAAATGTTATCCAATAAAGATTTACGGGCTCAATAGAAGTCAGGATCTCATAATGGATTATAAATAAAAAAATGTATTTTAGCTCCAGGTTTCTAGATTTATGTATCTAGTCTTCCAAAGACACTAGACATTGCGATCCTTGGGTTGTATTTTGATAGTTAACTATGTTTAAAATAATGTAATATTATGTGAAATATCTACTTCCACTGTTTTTTTACTATTAGAATGTCTAGTTATTTTTGAAGATTAGCCATAGGCTCATAAGTAAGAAATATAAAAATAAGACCATGACTAAGAGAATATCCTCAAATCTTGGTACGTTTATTGTATATGTCTAATCATAAAAATACATCCCTATTTGGATATTACAAGTTGATGTTGTTCTGGAACATATGTACCATGATGTAATAAATCTAACAAGATGTTCTAGGCCTGACTCCGGGAAACCAGGTACAAAAAAAGGGGATATACTATGCACCTAGTTTGACACTCCCAGTGGATATGATTTAGTAATTACCTAAGGGTTTTATGAAACATTATTATGGTAAAATAATCAAATAATTGTATATGTTAGGAAATAATAATTTGATAACCTAGAATGAATCCTATGAATCAGAAGTGAAGTTATCCTTTTATTTTAAAATATTATCCTTTAGTATTCAATTTTTTATTTTAGATGCTTATTATCTATGTATTAGAGAACCCTAATTGTACTTTCTTTTTATTTGTTAACTGGATAAAATAAAACAACCAATTACAATAGTAAATGTGACAGTATCCCTAATGATATTCCAAATATGATGGTAATGGGTTCTCAAAACATTATGATAGTACTCTCCCAACTAGAACATGTTTGGAATAATAAAATGAACCATATATAACACCCTCATTCTCTAAAAAAGAGCATGTTTTCATCAAATACGTGATAGAAAAAATCCTCTAATGATTATGGGATCTTTAGGTCCCATCATCATAGTATAGTGGATTAAATCCATTAATAGGATAATCTTTATCCTCTAATTATTAGAAGGAGTGAATGTTGTACTGGTGGTCTATATATTTTATGCGGAAGTTATTCAGTGGTGGAAGTTGATAGATAATTAAAATTCCAAGATGGAAACTGATTCAATGGATTGTAAGGTATTGAAGTAAATGTTTTTCAACAAATAATACCCCAAATCCTTCATCTCAAAATGTAATGAGTGTTACACAGACATAAGTAAATGCAAAATGCTTATAGAGTGGAGTATGAAGAAAAATCCACAAGGCATGTAAGTTATTCCTCTCACATTTTTATGAACACCAAATATTTGTACGATCACTTGTTTTTTGAACTGAAGTCAATTCTATAAAAAGGGTTGCTGAATTGAGATTCTATATTTATTAAGATATTTCATGTTGTTCCCTCGATGTTCAAATGCATATCAGAGAATCTCAATTATATCATGGGCCAAATTAAAAAAGTAGAAAATAGATTTTAATATGTGTGTATTGTCAAATAAATACCTTTATTGAAATAAGACTGAATATCCCATGTGTAAAAATTGAAGGAAATAGAATCCTGGAAACTATAAAAAAGGAACTAGAAAATGCTTCAAATGTGTAATATTTGGTAATCTAGAAATGTACTACCAAATTTATATTAATAATACAACTAATTTGGTTGAATAAAATATGTTTCAAACAAACATTCAAACTGTATTGTAGTGTTTCAATTGTACAAAACATTGGAATTTTGTGAACTAATACCCTAAGCCCATCATTTTCAGAGTCAATCAACAAAAAACTAAAAGGAAATAAGGAAAAAAATATCATATCAATACTTATAAGGTGGATCTATACAATGATGTGGTGGAATGTATGCTGGTTATTCATTCAATAATAGAGAATACACTATTCGATTCAGTTTCTATGAATTCTTTTATATCTTTCATTTTTAGTATAACTATTCAATCACCTCTTAAAAATATAGATGTGGAGTTATCAATGAGTAATGAAAATGGTGAAATTATTGTAACCAATGTATATAAAACATCCCCATAATATGTGTCTTGATTGAACCACCCATAAAATATCATCATTATTCTTTTAGTTTAGTTTGATGCTATTTTGGGTATAGATTGGCTATATTTATACAAATATGACATAAATTGTAAGGAATGATAGACAACTCATCACATCCCAAAGCATCCTATAATTCTATACAACTATAAGGAGGATAATAAATATACATTAAAATATTTTCGTCATGTTTTGATATTACAACATTGCGATAAAGCATATAAATCTCAAGTAATTGAGAAAAAATAGAGAATCATACTTGAAGACATTCCCTTTGAAAGGGACTACACAGATATATTCCCTGAATAGTTTCATAGTCTACCTCCTCATTGAGAGATTTAGTTATTTAAGGACCTTATTCATGTATATCTACCTATATCAAAGACATCTTATATAATGGAAACTGAAGAGCTAGAAGATCTAAAGTAGAGGTTATAGGAGAATCTAGACAGGGGTTTTATATGATCGAGGGCTTCACTATGGGGTGCACTATTACTATTCATTAAGAGGAATGATGTATAAGTGAATCTAGGATTTGGTTATTGTGAGATCAAAAAAATAATGATAATGAAAAAATATCCCATACTACAGATAGATGACTTGTTTGATCAGCTACGTGGGTCCAATTATTTCTATAAGGTTGACCTTCAGTCGGTACATCAATAATTTATAGTGAGGAAAGATCAAATTCTCAAGACAACATTTCGAACAATGTATAGACACAATGATTTCATTGTGTTTCCCTTCAGACTCACTAAATATCCATCAATATTCTAGACTTAATGAATATAGCCTTTAGAGATTACCTTGAAAAATTGTGGTAATCTTTATCGATTATATTCTCATATACACCAAGAGTATGGAGGATCTTGAAGAGAATTTGAATACTATTTCAAATAAATTGTGATGGGAGAAATTATGTGATATACATAGTAAATGTGACTTATGATGGAGTATGTAATATTATTGGGTATTTTAATCACCAGATAATGAATATCAATCTACCCTTCCAAGAAAAAAAATTAAAGAGTGGACCATTACAATATCTGTAACAGAGATCCATAGCTTCCATAGCATATCTTGGTATTACTAATGACTTGTGAAGAAATTATCATGAGTGTCAAACCCAATTACCAAGATAAAGTAGAAGGGGTAATGTTTCTATGGGCTCAATAATTCTATGAAACCCTTAAAGTCATCAAAAATAGGCTTATCATTGTGCCAATACTCACACTCTTGAAAAGTGGAGAACACTTTGTTGGGTAAAGAGATGGTTTAAATATGGTCTTAGGATGTGTACAGATGGAAAATTATATTATGACAGCATATGCCTTAATTATTTTGACAAAACAAGTCAAAAACTATCCTAAAAATGATTTTGAGTTGGTGGTTGTGATCGTTATGTTGGAAATATAAAGTAATTATCTCTATGGAGTGAATAGAGGGATATATAATTATCACAAGAGTCTCAAATATATATTCACATCGTAGGAGCGTAATATGTTCCAATGAGAATGGTTTGATATTAATATGGATTATGAATGTTCAATCCACTACACTCCTATGAAACTAAACATGGTAGTAAATTTTCTTTGTAGGAATGATCCTACATCTTCATCAATGACGACAATATAGAAGGATCCAATCTTCTTACTTGAAAAGGATAGACATGGGAATCATTATTAGATGGACAATGCCAATAATTTATGAAATTATTTCTAAAACATACCTCTTGGAGAAGTTAAAGGATGCTCAACAAATGATGTGGAAATTAAAAAATGGATATAATCTATAATAAATAAAAGTTTTTCTAGGTTAAATATTTATTTGGAAAGATTCATGAGATATGTGTCACGAATATTTGTACAATCTAATCTAGAGCTAATGAGTGATCTTTTAAATGGAACACATATCTCAACCTTCCCTATTCATCCAAGGATCATGAAGATGTATCAAAATATATGATAGATCTACTAATATAAAAATATGGGGAAGAAGATCACAGGGTATATGTCAAATTGTCAGGGTTTGACTGCATGTGAAAGATTAAAGGAAAACATCTTATAGGTTTATTAAACCAAAAACCATAACTACATGGAAATGAGAAAACATCACAACGGTCATTGTCACTGGACATCAAAATACATCCAGATGGAAGAGTACTATATGGGTTATTATGGACCGTCTTATATTTATATCTCACTTTATTACAATTCAAGAGGAATTCTTATTGGATCAACATTCACAAATATATATCAAAGAGGTGGTAAGTCTTTATGAAGTACAATTATCGATTATATATAATCAAAATTAGATATTCACTTAAATGGTTTATAAAAGAATCCAATCTGCTCTAAGAACTATTTTAAACATCAATATATCCTATCATCCTAAAACTGATGTCCAATTTGAGGGAACTATCCAGACACTAGAAGAACTGTTGAGTGTGTATTCTATGGGATTCAATGGTGGATGGGAAAAACTTCTTCCCCTCGTTGAGTTATATTAAAAAAATATTTTCCTCTTATGAATTCAAATGGCTCAATAAAATGAAATTATGGGGGTCAAATTTTATAAGGGAGAATAATGTAATGATCTAAATATTATCAATAAAAATTATCTTCTTATAATTATGTCATACAGTATAATCACAAAATATCACATATGGAACACAATACAAACATTATAAAAAATGAATGGATGAAATAAAAAGTAATCTAGAAGTTAATGAACCTGTACATGTGAAATGGTATAATCAACATTATAATAGTAATGTGACACTTATGAATAGTAAGCTAGAAAATTCAATAGTAACATTAATAATAAAAGTATAAATAAAGTTTACCCATTTTATAAATGTAAATATGATAATTTTATATCATAGTTTAAGTAAATAAAAATTTTTAAAAAATATAAACTGTGTGTCAGTATTTTTATTAGTCAGAAATATTTCATTGAAATTTTAAGATTTATTTAGTAATTGAAAACATTTGAAAAAAACTATACATTAATTAATATTTGGATTATTTATGATAACAAGATAATTTTATGATCCCTTGTAAAATATTTAGAGTGTTATAAGATATGCTATAATTTTAAAATATATATTTTTCATGTTTATTATGTTAATTAAAAACTAAATTTCTCAAATTCAGAAAATTATTTTCATAAATTATATATAATTTTCTAATTATACACTTTAAAAAATTTATAGGGTAAATTTTTGGGATTTGACTGAAATACTTGATTTTTGTGAATAGTAAAATATTATAATTTATGATAAATAATAAATACCATAATTATGGATTCATCGGTGATGTATAGGTGATTTAAGGAAAAAATATCAAACTAACTATCATTATTTAAATATATTTAGTGATAATGATCAAACTATGAAAAGTATTCATCCAAAATAATTAACTAATGATTAAAATAATGAGGAGAGACCCCTCTCCTCCACTATAAAAACAACCCATCCCCACCTCTTCTCCACGCACATCTCAAGCCTTGAACCTTGTCCAAATTCTCTTCAAGTATCCTAACAAGGCGCTTCCCCACTCCAATTACTATTTGTTCTCAATAAAATATCAAAATAGGTCTTCTAAGGAGGATCTCAAGAATAATTATTCAAGACATAAAACCATTTTTTTATTTTAATTTTTTTTCAAGTTCTATTATTTTCATTTTCTCTCCTCACATAACCTATTAAAAAATGGTATGAAAACCAAAATACATTTCCTAAAGTAAATTTTTTATACATTAATGGAATAATTAATCATCATCTATCTTTCCCTCTCATTTCATAACAAAAATGAAAACATCATATATCATGTGTTAATTTATCATATTCAAGGACGATAAGGTTTTCAATTTCCATTACCGTCATCAAGGCTAGTCATGAAACCATATTTGTTTACCAAACTATAAAATATTTATTATATCATATGTAGTGTTCTAGAATAATTTTATATAAAATATATTAATTTCTTAAACAAAATGGGTTTTTGTTATTAAAAACCTAAAAAATTAACCAAAATTATTATCATTAACAATTTATCTAATTATTCATCCTCATAAATACATATTAAACCAAATGGTTTCCTTGGTTTTCATGATCAGTTAAACTTAATAATGTTATAATAAATCAAAATAATTAAGAATTGGTCCTTGACTTATTAATTATTTAATATAATTTTACTATCTAGGATATTAATATAATGTGAAGGATGCCTTCAGACATATAGTAAGAGTTTTAATACAAACCTCCATTATTCATCTCAGTTATTCTTTTTTAATTTTTAACAAAAAGAAATTATATCTTAATTATATTTACATACTCTAAATGATTTTTATATGTTCCAAACTCATTTATCAAGATCCATTATTACTTATTTTTCTGGGACATATATGGTTTCAAATGGTTCCCAATTAAAATCATCTCGAAAAGCAAACCAGATTGAAGGGAATTTACCAATTTACTATCTATTCTCATTCGTTATCAATAATTTATTTTAAGACACTATTATATTTCAAAAATAAAATATTTTGTAATAGAAAAATATCATGGTTCATTTTATTGGGAAGAACTATTTATTTTTAATTTTAAAGACATAGTAATGATTTCCTTCAAAACCGCACAATAGTGGATAATTTAAAAAGTTTTTAAAGTGCTCTTATAAATTGATTTTACTAAATATGGACACAAAATATTATTATCTATTCTAGAATCCCTTTATTAATTTTCATTTATGCTCTAAATCCATTCATTCTTAGACAATATTATGATAATCCCATTTGTAATTCCTTATGACATCATTATGCTACAAATTTATTTCCATGGATTACCATTATGATAGGTTGGATTGCATATTATTGATTATTAATGTGGAAAACTTATGCATTAAAATGCAAGGATTGGTGTTCCCATATATCTCACCAATGCATTGGGTAATGTTTTTCTCATGATTCGTCATCTTCAACAGTCTTGGTGGTTATCCTTCACTCATTATCCATGTGAAACAGTTTTGGTTGTTAACTGTGAATCGTGATAGTTCATGTGCAATGATCCTTGACTTCTGATTATATATTATTGTATATTGTTGAAACATATACTCTCATTCCATGATTACATATGATATTATTTATTATGTATATCCATGTAACTTATGTCATCTTATCATGTGTTCTATCCTATGTTCTATTATTTATTCTTATGTTTATTACTTTTTTATATTTTTCCTCATCCTTTTGTTCATGTTATCTCTAGGTTATCCAACAATGATGTATGGTCTCAAAGGATGTTAAATGATCATAATGGATGATAAATATGGAAACGATTTTTTAGTCCCAGGTTTTCATTTTTATCTACACAATCTTTTAAAAACACTAGAATTTACGATACCAGACTTGTAATTTGATAGTTAATTATGTATTAAATAATGTAATAATATGGGAATATGATAGGGTATCTATATAAATAATTAAATTATTAGTATATCAAAATTAATTAATAATTCTATTTCTATGTAACAAATTCTATCAAAGAAACTAAATTCATTTGAAAAAATATATTCTATAAAATGTCAAGGGGGTGTTATAAATAAAATTCATGAAAGCATCCTAGAATTATACTTTCAAATATAAGGATAAAAAGCTTGATGTATTGCATTAAACTGCATAAGAAAATCTTATTTTAATGACATCAGACTATATGACAAGAGGTATTCATGCAAAAAAGGCCATCCCACGGATGACGATGTACTATATATGTGTATATATTATATATTCTTAATAAAAATGCCTCCAATACTCATTTATATATATATTTAGGTGATAAAAGAATTCTTATATCTTATTTTATATATTAAAAACCTTCACATCCATCATATTTGAGTTGATAGAAACCAATTTCTTAATTTGATATCCTCCTCTTGGAACTATAGTGACCGTGTGATCCCATTCTATTAGTTACCCATATTGAAAATTTCTAACATATAATGGTTAATTTAATTAGAACCAAATTTTATATTTTGGGGAATGTTAGAGTTCCTAAAAGTGTCATCCTATTGGATGTTTTGATCTTAGTGGAATGACCCCCCTCTTCCTAATGTAGGGGTTATTTTCCAGAATGTTTTGGATATATGATTCTTCAATTATGAATAGATTTTGCATAACCACTGGTTTTCATATCTAGTTTTCTTATATTATATTATGTAATGAATGAAACTTCCCATAACCCAACAATTTATATTGATTCAGACACCCTATTTGTTTCTCATTTTTGCTACATACACATTTTCAAAGGTAGATTATAACATCACAACTTTGTACCAATTCATTTTTTTGTATGTATCACATATGAGGACATAACATCCTTGATATACAAAATACAATTATAGCACACATTTCTGTTATAAAAACATCTTTCCCCTTGCAATTTCATCATTGATATATCCATTTAATTTCATGATTGATGTCATCCATTTTTTCAAATCCAAGAGGGACCAAGATTGACATAATATTTTATTCCATTATACTAATGTCATGGTGGAATGATATTAAACTATACACCATATCAACATCCTTACCACACAATTTTAATCATCTTAAACCCGTCATTCATTCTAATTACATGATCCTTATTTAATGGAAAATTACAATTTATTATATAGGTTTATAAAGTAAATTAAGATGCATTTATCATAATTTGAGAATCAAACATGAATAAGGGATTACATACATTAATTACCTTTGGATTGTTTATTATTTCTATAAAATATGTTGTGAAAACATGATCTAATTCATAACCCCATCCAAAAGATAAACGTAAAAATTCTCTCCCTTACACAGGGTTCAAATCAATTAAGGTAATTTTCCAAATGAGAACTATTTTTCACTTGAATACAATCATCATAGGATACATAGTGAAACAAAAATATCCTCTCAGGGGCCATTCAGAGGTATAAAAAACAGAAAAATATATGTATAATTCCCCCATGGGTCATATGGGAAAAACCTATATAGGTTTTCTTCCATACAAAAAATATACGAGGATTGTTTCCTATTATATTGAGAGACATAACAACCAATTAATCTTCCATTTAAATACCATATATTTATTCTCACAACCGAAAACTATTTATATTTACTGTAGCCTATTCATTGCAGGTATTTCTACTCGTATAAATATATAAATAATCTGACACATTCCCTATATTCCATTTTCACACATCTTAATTGACTTCCTAGTGTTATCTTGTTCTGATTCTAAGCATGACTCTTGTGATCTTGGAGAACCAAAATATCTAGTAGGGATATTATTATAATGCTTTATTTCATTAAGAAAAAGGCACCAAATCATTTTTTCATGATTTAAATCTACATGAACACATCCTACTTAAATGATTTTAAAATACAAGAAAATACCCTAGTCATATTATGTTAAATTGAGCGATAAGAGGTATCAATACCAAATAGTTCATCTCGCTAATGAATGGTGACTTATGTTATGTGTGTCCCGTCCCTTCAATCTAATTTTTTAATGAACAATTTAATAGCCTTTAGTTTTCTTGAAAACTTATCAAATATTACATTATCCAGGAATAATATTTATACCATCGATATCTAATTTGATAAGAAAAATCTACATGTTGATATCCTTCAATTATAACCCCATTAACCATTACCTTCAATTATATTGGTTTTCACTAATACAAAATAAGTACAATTATTTAGTTTATCTAATGGGACCCCATAAGTATTATTGATGAATAATTAGGTACCTAAAACTTGTTATTAGAATAATTTTTTGTCAGTGACGATAGGACCCCTTATATCCTACGAGATATTTTCATGATTTGATAGGATATGGGCTTCCAGTATTAAAAAGGGTTAACTAATACCCATCGATATTCAACTATTGTTGGCATCAGTATACATGGATTATGATTCACACATTATATGACCCAAATATTTATGTGGTTTACGATACCCTCATTTATGATCACCTATACACTACACACATTTTAAAATAAATATTATGACATATCATTTTTGTACCTTTTATTATCAAGGTATTCATCTCTTGTGAAGACCCAAATACCATGAGATTCCAATTCATTATTACAATCCCTTTGGGTAAAAGATACATAACCATAAAGAAACACCCCTTACTTTTTATAATCCCAATATTTTAAAATTCATGAATATTTCCTACCGTAATAATGTTAAACTACACAAAATAAGTCTTAATTCCATAAAGGTAATCCCCCTCTTAATTGTGTACTCAATAAGTTCATGTCAAAACATTTCTCTCTGAAAGTGTGTTCAATGGATGTAGGAATAGATATTTTCATTATAATAACATTTATGAATGGTTTATACTCCATGAACCATAATTATATAATTTATATCTAATATAAAACCATATAATACTTCAAGTCGATTTCCATCTCATAGAATCCCATAGATCATGAACTCTATTAATTTTGGACCCCCTGTAGCAAATTGGTAATAATGAATGATAAATCCATAGTGAACCTAGTTGTTTTTTTGGTGAACAATGCACACCATATATCATTCAACTAATTGATGTAGTAGGCCTAGTGACCCCCCCCCCAAACAATGTGGTACCCAATGTTCATGTAAATTCCATTGGTTCAAAGATACATCCCCATAAATCATCATCCCTCACATGTTTTTTTGCATGAAGTTAAACTACATGACATGTAGTCCACGATGAAAATACTTCAAACATCATAGAGTGGGAATCATATCCATATTATCCAAAAAAAAATCCAGCAAAGAATATCTCACCTCTATACCAAAATAATACTTAGATATTATTTTTTACAATGTATAAAACTGATCTATATATTGGAATATTCAGCTAGATATGTGTCATGACTCTCCAAGAGAAGTTATGAATTAACGCGCCTTACATATGAGTTATATCTCTTTGGGAGGTCTTCATTCTGATAAATATATGTTGCTTGATTCCTTATACATTGAATACATAGTGATTCCGTTGTTCATCAATCATAGTCCAATAATGAAATTATAAGAAATAATGTCCCCTTACACGTGCTTGAGCCCAATCTATTCATGAATAATTATTATATAAGAACTATATGTGGTTTTATTCTTGACATATCTAAATATGAATGATTATTAGATTTATTGTCCTCAGCCTAGTCACATTTCAGATGATATCACAACCTTCCATAGTTCATGATCAATAAGGTAGGGTGAAAATATTATTAAACATTATGAATTTAATAATTCACCATCCATTTAATGGCTCTCCAAATGTGTCATCCATTCACTTTTATTATATCACAAAAATATATAATTTCTATAGACATGCGATACTGTGTAAATCATATTTTATCGGAACCATTTCCCTTTACCTTAAATATGTGTCATATCAGTGAGATGGTACTATTAAATTCTCCACATATATATATATATTATTTTATTAAATTTCATATAGGATATGGAGTATACCATATACTATCACCAAACTCATCCATAAATTAAAAAAACTCCTTCACCCTACAGTGTATAAACCATTGATGAAATACTTCATTGCTACAATATATCAATTATAAGGTATCAATTAATTCTCAAGTCCTACACATAGGGTGGAATCATGTAGAGGAATCCTAAAAAATATAATATATGGATTGATAAATTCATATTCCCCATGGATTATTTTAATTTGTGTTAGGTGACAAATATGAACTATATGTGGAATGATTCCTAATAGAAAATGATATGTAGTGATTCTTGAATCTCATATTCTATTCCTAGTTACAAAATCCAAAAAATATATCTCTTTCACTTTTTCATATGAGTGATCATTCTGAAATGGTATCTTATTGAATGAAGTTATTACAACACGAATTCTCCCCTCACAAAATATATATGGAAAACTAGGGAATCCTGGAAACAAAAATTAAAATTATGCACTTAATTTCCCCATACTATATTGGGTGTCTATATGGATTCCATTAATAAATATAAATTGGTTACCACATTCATATAGTATGATGTTAAACTATGTGGAATATGTTCAACTCACATGATGTTAAACATCATGATAATTACATCTGTCTTAGATGATGTTAATCTATATTGTAGGACCATATACATTGCATGAAATATACACCAAACTACATTATCACTCTTTATCAATAGACCTGAAGAGAATGACCACAGTCAACCTATGTTTGTTATGATTCTGTATTCTTTTAATAATTTTTATCCATAACATTCCTCATTCCTTGAATGTATCTGGTTGCTTCAAATTATTTGGAATAGATAAATAGGAGAAAATATCACATTGTTTAAAAATGTATTAGTTTGATCTACATAAGGTCTATAGAAACATAAAAAAAGAGATAATCTATCCTTCTAACAAATTCCTTCTAATCCTTTTGATGCTCGAAATCCTCATATTGAAACTTTTCACCATTGTGTTATTTTCAATCATCCATAAGATAAATATCTTTTATAATTACTCATCATCGTTGAACCTTAATCCATGATTTGCAACAATCATATATACTTATCAATATGGTGTTGGAGTACTATTTACCAGGGGAATAAAAATTAGTATTTTGTGTAATAATATCACAATATTAGGTCCAAATTGAATTACCATAATTTACTATTCAAATAGTCACCAGAAATGATATGATGAAAACCTATAAAGGGATATCTAAGAAAAAATCAATTATTTACTTTACAAACTCATTATCACTAGAGTATATGAAAAATACATAGTTTAAATAAAAATTGAATAGTTTTTTAGGGGATTATTTTATGACTCGAGAAAAATTTGATCCATGATTTCTTAACCTTTTCATATAGGAAATTTTTTTAATTGTAAATCACTTTCGCTTTTCATAATATCTTGTTCATTATGTGGAAACACAACTTTTTGTGTTCTCAATAAAATCCTGAATATTATGTTATCCTCAACCTATAGCTATGTCATTAATATATAAGTTACCACCAATATATTCTTTGTGTTGATATAAATATTATGAACCCCCATGGCCATCATACATTCCTCTCAGTTCTTCCATATAGAGTATTAGTAAGAGATACTGACTACTCAGAAGGGACAGAACTAGGTTTCCCCATTTATAAATTAAAACCTAAAATCATTCACCTATGGTAATTTTAGTAGATGTGAGAAAGGTCCAACTTCAATAGACATGATATTTTCTCGACTAATTGTGATACTTTTTCCCCATTACTAATAGTATAACTATATTAATTATCATCCATTTTCCATTGACTCAGATAATCGAAGTTTTTGAATTAAAATATCAATGACCATACAATTTAAGTTGATTCAAAATCCTTAATGTTATGAAACCATGTATTGTAACCATTAACAATAATGATATTGACACTCCATTACTAAAACGATTTAAGTCCCTCATTGTATGACATAAAAACACATGAACTAGGGCTTGTGCTATATTACCATAAAACCAAACTTCCTTAATGGTTCTAGAACAATTATTGGATTTCGTTTTCTTTATATACTATTCATTATCAAAATGACTTAATAATCAAAAATCATTAACATATCCCATGATAAAGAATAAAGGAACATAGAATAATAATGCACACATAACATATGGGATCATGCATAAGGATCCATCATTGGTCAACAAGTGGTGTCTCCTCCCTATAAGAAAGTACCTCTAATTATTTTGATCCCGAACATCATTTCATTTGAACAAAAAACCATTGACTGTTTGAAGATTATTACCAAAATTATTTCTCCATATCATCACAAAAAATTAAAACTCATTGGTTATGACTTAAATTAAACAATATACAACTATCTTGGTGGATTATACATTCTTATAATTGTTTCACTATCTATCAAGAACCATTTAAGAAACGGTGTACTATTTCAAAACCCTTAAAAACACTGCAAAGCACCTATTAGAATTCATGGTGTCATAACCCTTAATTAAAATTAATTCCATATAATTTTAACAATAATTCTGAGTTTCAAACCCCATAATGTACATTCATTCACCATAATTTTATCAATAAAGTATTTTTTTATAAGTACATTAATTAAATAAAATTCTATGATTTTAATCAAGAATGTTAGGTTTCATAACTATTGTTAAATATACATTCTTCATAGCTTCAACAAGAATACAATTTTTCAAAATCCATCATAAATATTCATTCATCATAATATCAACTAGGATATATGGTTTCATATCCATTCAAAAATATATATACTTGATGCTTTCATCTTCTAAAAATATAATGTGGTCTAAGATAGAAGGCCCTAAATACAATAAATAATTTTCCAACATGCAAGTTCACAATATAAAATATTACAGTGTCCAATCTAGAAGAGCCTAAACTATTGAAAAAATGGTTTCAATCTACTAGACCCAAAAAGTAATAGCATCTTATTATTATGAAATTCATGAACATAAACCACCAAATAAAATAGATAAAATAATTATTACATTGAAAACCCTTAAATGGAACCATGGGAAAAAGACGAGTCTTTACTCGCTCCATATACAATCCAAGTTATCGTGGAAAATTTTAAATTTTATGAAAAACAAAAAGAAATATTATTCAGATGACAAGAAAAATCAAAATAAATCCTCTAAAGAGATTAATGATTTTTAAATTTTCTATTCCATCAGTGGAATAAAAAATATATAGGTATATAATAAAATAATATACAATGATTCTTGGGACCATTATCATACATTGTTCAATGATTCTTGGGACCATTATCATACATTGAAAATAATCATGTTATTCCTTAAAGAAAATTTCTTCAGAAGTTATTGAGAAAAATCCCTCTAGGATATATTTTCCTAGAATAATCCTCTTTAAAATGGTTGTATCAAAATAGCTAGTGTAGATACATCAATGATGATTCAAATATCACCAATCACTCATTATAAATTCAAACATGATGTATATTGTAATTAAAACATATTATATCAAATTTTATGTTTTCTCATCATTATAAATTTATCATAATTTATCTAATGATTTCTATAATAATTTGATTTCAGAGTATCATTCATATGATAAAAAGGATGTCTTTACAAAAAATATATAATATTCAATGGGTTGAATCATTTTTAGGTATAAATGATAATATAGAATTTAAATAGTCTGGACTCCCTCCTTAGGTTTCTTGGGGACAAAAAATGGTATCATTTTCAAAATATGTTATCTATGACCTGAATACTATCTAGATAATATAATGAAGCATCAATTTAGTGTTGAATTATCATATAATCTATTTCCCAAATAATTTATAGTGGATGTAGGGAATAAATTAAGAAAGAGAACTTCATATTCATGTTCCAAGTGGAATCCATCAATGTGGATTATATTGAAAAATAACTCTCTATGAGAGAAATGAGTGCTTCATATTATTATATTTTTATAGCTGTGATTTTTAACTAATCATTATTCTAGGTATCCATATAATTATTTTTATCTAACACATAGAAGGTATCCATTAGGGATTTAAGAATGAAAATATTATTTTCATTGATACTCAACTCATTACCATTAAAAGAAATTTTTTTTCTTTTATATGATGATTAAATGTGAGATTTTAGATAATTTATAAAATTTGGATCTACCATCCCCAATATGTCATAAAAACCTAAGGAGGATATCCCCTTTACCATGAATTTACCTTAATTAATACTCAATAATTATGTTTTAAATTAGGTTCTATACCTTTCATTATGTAACCTATTTCTAAATAACTATTTTTGAGGGAGATTTGGAATGATCAGATAAATTTTAATTATATTATAGAGTAGATATGTTGAAGGAGGACTCAACCATGATGATTAAGTTGGAAAAATAATACATCAATATACTTAACCTTTCTTAATGAAATGTTTTATCCCTCTTTCGACTATAATTTCTTCATCTAATGAAATTTATGTCCCAATTTCCATATAAAATATTTTTAACTTCTAGATGAATATATATCAGGGCGAATGACTTTACTCTATGGGATTCTTATGTCTTGAACTAGTTTCCTCAATGTCAAAATTGGGGGTTTATGGATGTATTGGGTGTATCTAACATTCAAAATAATCATCACAATACACAAGATTGATAATATTCTATAAATGATTAATAATAATAATATAAATATTTTTATGTTTAATAATTTATAAGTGGAATGAAAATTATGGAATTATTATTCTCAAATGATAGATTAAGCTATATTTGACAGATGAGAATAGGGTTTCATTCCACTTGCACTCTAGAAAAAGGGAGATTTGACATGTTGTGAATATACCAGAAATTATAGCTAAATATGTAAGGAGTTTATGGCTCAATGGTTGTTAGATAATCTAAATGATGTAGAAAAACATTTTCAGTAAGGAAATATTTTTTGAACTCTCCTTAAGGAAACCATAACCATCATCAATTATCTTCTGAAATGGTTGAGTTTATGGAAAAAATTTGAAACAAATTTATTTTATCATCATATTTATGACCCCGGGGATGTATAATGGTGTTGAAACAGCCCTTAAAAAATTATATATTTGAGAGATGAAAACGGAACAATCAATTTTTATTTCATTTTGGTAACCATTATAATCAATATTCCCACCTATGCCACCTAATAAAAATTGGATGGTACTTATGATTTTTTAAGGGGTGTTAACTTGTTGAATATAGTTGATAATCTGAAAATGGATAGAAAGGATTGTCATGAAATGGTTTAGAGATTTAAATTATTCTATCCAAGCATCCATTACTAACATTACAACCTAAATGCCAAATATATCATCCCTAAAAAAGAAATTCCACTATGTTAAGAACCTAGATACAAATCAAACGATCCAAATACATGGATAATCATATTTCTTCACCTTATAAACACATGATTCATAGCATCTATAAACTAGGATATTTCAACAAGATATCACACTATCTTTAAATTTTTAAGATAGAAAATGGTAATGGTGTATAATTGTAGTTTGAGAACCAATATGAAAAAGGAATACACTTAAAAATACTTGAATGAAATGATAAATAATATACTTAGTTCCCTAATTATTCACTTATTTATAATGATGTCTGTATCTTATTCCATTATTGAGTTATGTTATATCTCATCACAATCATCCATGATGGGGAGTAATTCATGATACATTTCCCAAATAGGATATTTTCCCATGTGATGGTAAACGTATCCTCAGATAATTTATACTTCTATTTGGAAATTTTGAAAGGAGTTGATGTTAAGAAACTATTGAATTCATTTCAATATAAGATGTTTTGGTTGATCTTACATGATGAAATGATAAATCCATGTCACCATGAAGTGATAAATGGCATACAGTTGATCATAAAATTCTATGAAACTCTTTTAATCCCAGAATTTCTATTCCAATTCTTCCTACAAACTGGGACTATAGATTAGATCCCATTTTAAATAATAGACAAATAATGTATTCATTAATTAATAGGAGATTATATTTTTCTATGTCTTCGAAATTATTTGGTGAGTGGGAGAATAACAATCCAAGGTTAGTGGAAAGTGATAGATTTTATAAGATAATTGTTGAAATGATTACATGATCATTTCGATATGATTATTGATACTCATATGGAAGTAGTTGAGGGAGGATTAAGACTAGTTGGATGAAGGTCATCATTGGGTAAGGGAATAAAAACATAATACTGATGAAAATAGTTATATAAATTCTGATAATGTGAATTAGGATAGTTATGTAGATCAATTGAAAGAATATCATTCATTACCTTATTTTCAAGTAAGAAAAACTACTTGGGACCAATATAATGATTCCATAAAATCATAGTCCTTAATGTGGTTTTCTTATACAAACTTTATGGTCTACAATCCTTCTATTCTAGGAAATATAAATCATTCATTAAAAAAGGATGGAATAATTACAAGGGTATACTAAATGGTCGATGTGTTCTTTTTAGATAGAATCACACGAAGCCTATGATGCATTTAGGGTTTCACGATCTTGTGAAATTTGTAACTTGTTTTGGTCACTTGAAAAATTCAATGTTTACCCAAATCACCTAATAGATTATTCAGTAATGTGATATCAAAGTACATCATGTGAAAATTCCCGACAACTAATGAAACAAGATGTTTTTCAAAAAACATATTTTTAATTAGTATAATCTAGGATGCGTGGGTTATATGGAAAATTTTGTTTCATAATGAGAATAAAATGATGATATCACTCAATTTCATATCAATAAGTATTCATACATAATTATTTAAAATTATTCTCATGATGAGGATATATGATGTAGTCTTTTTCAAAAATCAAAAGAAAGGAAAGAAACCTAATTTTGATAATGTTTGAGTCATAATTTAAATGGATACATCACTTCCCTAAAATTTACAGGTAAATGTGAGGAATCCAAAATATTCTCTTGGAATACTAATAGTTTTCCAATGGAACATCCAATGATGTTTTAGGGGACTCAGGAGGGGATTTCTTCTTGAAAACTGAGTCCCACCCATTCCCCTAAAATTAACTTCTATTTTGGGAATTAATAGATACACACCAAATTTAAATTTTACAATTTGGGGAAAATACATCCCCCATGTAAAGTATATTATTTCCTCAAAAATTGACAATGAGAGAAAATGGATATATAAAAATAACCTATGGAAAATAAAATCTATGGTCATCAATAAGACATCTGATTATATGACCAATGGATATTAATATGATGCAGTTATATGCTTTAACTGATATGTCCATTAATCAACTAAATTCATGTTCGAAATGTCTTTTTGGGATTGAAAGCTCCCTCAAACGAGCCTTCCATTTCATGAAAAGTCACTTGAGGTTGTTCTCATGAAACATGTATTCCCGAGTGGACATCCTATGTAAAAAAAATTTGTAAAATACTAAAGTAATTAATGTCATAAAAAGTTAAATTTGATAAAAAAAATAAGTTTTTTACATATTATGGCATTGTCTTGTTTTTTTTATAACGTCATTTATCATTTGAAGGACACAAAAAATGCATTTTTTTTCTCATGAAGGCCTATAGAAATGTTGTCTTGATCTTGTGAATCCCCTCAAATTAGTCTTTTTTATCAAAAAAACATGTCATGTGACAATCACTAATAGCTATCAAAACATTAATAAAATGAAAGATGAAATTTATAGGATCAACATGTTTTGGATTTTATGATGTTTTTCTCACCTGATGTGAATATTAATTTGAGTTGATCAGGTCATTCATCGCGCTGATTCCCTTCAACCTTCCAAAATTAATATCATGAATATCCGAAAACATGTGTCCTAATAATGCAATGATTCTTTATCAGGTTAGCATGATCCATATAATGTTATGAAACATGTCATTTTGATCTTTGGATGGGTCCGTTGATATTCCAAGGGTTTGATAATTCTAATAATGATTTAGTGATCAATGTGTTGTTGTTTACCATAAGAAAAATAATGATTTCATTAATAACATATGTATTGATCATGTGGAGGAAATGATATATTATTGAATCATCAGAATATTTTCGTTGAATTTGTTCATTATATGAGACTATATCATTGCGAATAATTAATTAGAAATAGGAAGGTGGTACCAAATAAATATCCTATTTACTCATGAATAATACACACACATATATAGGATGGAGTTGAATTTATAAAAAGGAGAACTAAATTATCTCAAGAGTTATCCATCTTCAAACGTTTAGTATAGAACATAAGGGATTACATTGTAGGTTTATGTACTTCACATTATCATATCATTGATCATGTGAAGTATCATCATCTTGTCATCTAATTCACTTGAACGATATCCAATATTTCATATTGGTCACACATATCCTTAATTGTAAAACACGTGAAAAATTGAGGTTTTCACACGAAGAAGGAAAAAATGATTAAACCATTAAGGAAATATAGTACTTTCATTTCAATGTGAAGGGATTATTCATATCATGTGATGTGTTCATTGAATATGTGACAACACCTGAACAAGTAAATTGGAATAAATGATGACCCTTGGGCATGTAATCCCTGGTTTATGTGGTCACCCTTAGATAGGTTTTCTAAATCTAGCACAACCACTCATAAATTTACTATTGATCAACAAAAAACAAATAGAAATGTCTGAAAGATTATGTGAAGTCCCTCAGTCATATCATCTAGAGCACATCGCAAACAAAAATTCATGATAGATAGTTTCACACAAAGACACTCAGATACGTTTCAATAGATCATTTTAAGACACATGGATGTGTCTATTAAAAAACTTGTAGAATCTCAAATATTTCTTCTATATTACATGACCGAAACAAAATATTTCACCCATATCACACAAAAACAACCCGATATTAATATTGTTTCATGTGAAATATCTAACACATGTCAACATTGTTCTTTATAAGATCCCAAAAATTCTTAAGAATATCAATTGATGTATGTAATATACATAAACTTGATCAAGTGACCACACTAGAACATGTCATCATGATTATGTGATGACCCTTAGATATGTCAGTCTGATCATGTGAATGCTCTCATAAATATCAACCATTTATGGAAGAGATCCTAGGATTTTTCATGAAATTCATAAAATTTAATTCAAACATCATCATATATAGTATAATTTTCAAGAAATAATATTTTTTATGTACCCTCAAGTCATGTGAATGCTCAAATATGAGTCCTTGGATGATAATTAGTCCTTTATATGATAGGTGATCATAATAGGCTATAGATAAATAGCTATGAACCCTTATTCATTCAATGAGACCCTCCTATAATCATGTAATGTTAAATGGCCATCTCATGGTACCCATAATTTTATCATTAGAGGGTAATGATATATATGTGTCTTGGTCCTAAACCATGGTTCAAGTACCTCCACATTCCATAAGACCAAACATCTATCATTATACCTTATTTTTTCATCCACTAATAGATTTTTCACCATAATAATGTTTAAGGATGAATATTGATGTTATAATAAAGAAACCTAAGAATCATTCCCATATCTTGAAATCCATATATAAAATTTGATCAATTTTACTCAATGAATATGTCATGCATCTATATATAGTGAGTCTAATTTCATGAAATTTCTTCTTTCTCGCACTGATCATGACTATGATGAGCATAGTGATTTGAAATGATCATGACACTAACTTAATTTAAATTCCCTAAAAAGGTAACTCTCATTTTTAAAGAACCAAAATTAAATGATCTACAATGACTCTATTTCATGTATTTATTGGATACATATGATTCCCTCAAAAGTGTAACACCCCAAGGTTTTGAAAATAAATATTAAATTCATTTTATAATCTATCCACTAAACACAACTTTTCCTCTACTATGTCTGGAATTTCAATAAACAGTCATCTAGAGTTGTGATCAATAAGTCATTTAGAGTATGATTGAAAAAAAAATTCTGTTAATAGTACCAGATCATTATGAATAATAAAAATAATAATAATATGACCCATATGAATAGTAAATAATGATGTTATTTTATTTTGTTATGGTAATAAGACAGAAAGATCTTAATTAGTTTTTCAATGTGATATAAAACTAATTATACCTATAGATTTTTTATTTTTATAATTAACTATGATTTAAAAAATAAATAAATTAATAATATTTAGAAAATTATTTTTGAAAAATGGAGTTCATTCTTAACTTATAAATGTCAATAATTGGAAGGGGTGAATTTTTGAGATTTTTATGAAATTTTTGAATTTTTGATGAATAGGGAAATACAGTAAAATTCCCTATATTCAAATTATCAGTTAAAAACACTATTTATGAAATAAAATTTGATGTAAGGCCACTCTGTTTAAACTCAAAAACATTTATAACTTTTATGGTTCACATGAAACAACACTATTGGATATCTTTATGGAAATAATAAAATAATGAATAAAATATTCTAAATTTACCCCTCTCCTCCACTATAAAAAACCCCCTCACTCCCTCTTCTCTTCTCTCCTATATGCCTTGAATATCATCAATTATCCTCCCAATTAACCTTACATAGTCTCTCCCCACATCCAAGAAGATATTTTACTTTCCAAAATACCAAAAACCCTTCCTTTAAGGTGGTTCTCAAGAATGTTATTTCAAGAGGTAAAGCACCCTTCTTTTTCATTTAGTTTCATGTCGATTTATCTTCATTTATTTTCCTCTCCTTGCCTATTCTATTAAATTAACCATGATAACTCTATTCTTATCAATATTCTATAATTATATCTTGTGAATGTAAGAACCATCATAAATATTCTTTCTCCCTCCCTTTTATTTTTATAAATTAAATCATCGTTCATGAGGTTCAAATTTATAACCTTCATGGACAATTATGTTTAGTTCATCAATTTCACCTTCATTACTAGTCCTGAAACAATTTTGATTATTGAACCAAACTATAATATATTTATTATAACCTTATTAATATTCAATAAATATTATATCTACAGATTATTAATTATTATAACAAAACTAGTTCATAATAATCCAAATACCCATATATAATCGAAGTGGTTGTCATCTAAAGATTCATCCTTGTTATGAGTAAAAAAATTATATAATTGACTGTTAAAAATTATATATGGTCATAAATAATATATATTTTCAATTCTAGAGATTTAAAACCATTCCACATGAACTCTATTACTTAAAACAATTGATCCAATTATGAAAATCATGAAAACGAACACTCTGGAATGGCGGAATTAGATATTGTAACTTATCAATAAAGAAATAAATGAACTAAACATAATTATGATAAAATAAATAAAATTCTTATAGGTTCATAATTATGTTATTAATGAGTTTAATTTAATATTCCAAGACCTTATATTCAAGAGGAGAACTACTTCGGACATATGGTAAGGGTTTTCTCACCCGAACATCCATTTTCATTCAGGTTACTTTTATTGTCTAATTACCTGAAATTATTGTATAATATTATTTAATCCTCATTAAAAATGGGTGAGTATTATATATATGTTTATAAACTATAAACCATCTTTATTTTATGTATTTTTACACATATTAAACAGAAAATTCAAAAATTGTTTTCAAAATACAAGCCTGATTCTAGGGAATTTCTCAAATACTTACCTATTTACAAGGGAACTATAAATTCTGTTTTATCTGTATAAAATCACTTATTTTATTATGAAAATACTATCTTACTTCTATTCTGGTTTTAAAAAATTATTTTTCATAAATAACTCTTCTTTTCAAAATAAAAGAGTATTTATCTCAAGAATTTCTTAAGTATTTTATAAGGGTATTTTCGTCTTATTCAAAGCACTTGTTGATTCTTATGTATTGATGGGTTTAATAACTTATGATTTAATATACCGTATTTTAATGAATTGATTATGAATAATGTTATTGTGTATTATCTATCCTAAAACCTTTCTCCATATTATTTTGAATGGTTAGTGTTTTATAGTTAATGATTGGGGAAGGATAGTTACATTTCATATGATAGTTTCAATATGAATGTATATGTTGTTTTTTATTATAACTGATCATATGAGTAATGTATTAGAATTTTTATGTGAATGGACTCGTTATATCCCCCCGATGAATAGGAAGGTCTCATGAGACCAATAGACGTGGAATTGGGTGAGACCATTCCCAATTTGATATATGCTTTTAGCCAAGCCCATAATCATTTTTAGACGTCTTAGATAAGGCCTTGAAAAAAAAATTAGAATTTCTATAATATTCACTTCCCTCATTATAAAACTAGTAATTTAAATTTCATGTGGTCATTCTACTAGTAAAATATATATGACTATGTTTTATTATGGAATTATTTACTCAGGTCATATTCCGACCAAAATGTGTTATAGATTATTATTTATAAAGGAATGTGTTTTCTATTATTCACCTTTCCTAATGTTGGTGTATATGTTATATTCCACTATATTAATTACTCTTATAGAGTGTTTGATCTCACCCCTTTCTTATGTTTCATTTTCCCAGGATTTGGAGAAGTTAGTTATGAGTGAAATGCTGGCATAATCTATGAGGCTTGGATGTTTCTAATGGAATAAATTATTGTTGAATTTCCATTCATGATGTAATTTTAAACTTATATATTTATCTTGATCAGAAAAGCTACAAAACTAATTGGTCCTTTGAGATATATATTCCTTGTTTATATACTAATGTAGTAAAATAAGGTTCAGGCTCCATTCAACTAGGGTAAGGTCATTATAGTTCGTATCCTAAGAAGTTTAGTAGAAAACCTGGAAACTAGAGTTAGACAACATTGATTAGGGAAAAAATATATAGGATAGTATTTGAGAATAATAATACAATAACATCCTGGTATTTTGGTACGGAATATATTATGTAAATAATTCTAGAAAATAAATCGCTGCCTAGATACAATCAAGTAGAGGTGCATCTAGAACAGATGTACATAGGAGTAAAAGCTTTGACAAGAAGTTTCAGGCATGACCTGGGGTATCCTATTACATGACAATTTTCCTTTCTACAGTCTTGGTATTAACACTCCCTGGAATATTCATAGAATAATTCAAATATTTTTACAATATAATATGAATAATTTAAATGTAAATATTTCTTCAATGAAACCATTGTTTCTATTATGGGATTAGCTATGTGTAGGATCTCAATTTATTATAATTATTTTGTTATGTAAACATGATACATTTTTATTCCTAACTAGATATATTTTATGCCATCATCTAGAAATGGTTCCTAGTTATAAAAATGGAAACCTCATGAACATATGTATCCCTTATAGGGATTTTCCTCTGATTCAAGATAATGATGTAGCCTCTGGTGTTGTCACTGGTGTAGAGTAGGTTATAACTATAATGAGACAACTTACTCAGGTTATGAATAATTACCATACCCATATGGAGCATCCAAATTATACACATGGAGGAGCTTTGTTATATATCTTTATGAGACAACAATCTCCATCGTTTTTTGGGATAAGAAAACCATTTATTACTGAATAGTGGATATGTTCTCTAGAGAATATTTTCTTACTTTGGGTTGAAACAAATGAGAGAAGGTCATAATGAAATTTTATCATCTATCGGGAGATTCTGATCAGTGGTGGTTGTTAATCCAAAACAAAAAGAAGGATGAATAGATATAAGAGATGGAATGGTGAGACTTTAAGTAAATCTTCCTAGTGAAATACTTTCCTCAAGAACATCTAGTGGATATGGAAGGCAGTCTCTAAATTTAATGGAAAAGGAAGATGATAATGTTGCAAAGTATGAAGCTAACTTCACAAGGTTATCAAGGAATGATGTGGGATACATATGAAATCTAAGGAGTAAGACCGATTGATTATTTGATGGATTAAATTCATTCCTCCTATGGGATTTGGTCTCTCAGTGTTTTTCATCATATGAATATATAGTTTCATGTGATGTCAATTGGGAAAAGGGAATTTCCAAGTCATATTACATTAATGGAATGTAAGAGAATAATACGAAAACATAAAACTATGGAAAAGGAAATAGTGAATCATCTAATTAGAGAAGAGTTGAATTTAAACCATATGAAAATTGTGGAATGAAACACCTTGGTGCCTACTTAAAATGAAAAGGAGTATGCTAAAAATGTGGATAGAAAGTCCATCTTTCTAGTGATTGTAAGTGTAAGAAAGAATCCATTAATGTTAAATTCTATAATTGTTTGGAGATGGGAAAATATTCTAATAACTATCCAAAGAGTCATGGAAAAATTCTATAGAAAATTCAAATGGAGTAAGGAAAATCTTATGAGATCACAACCGCTGATATTGATGTTCCTAATGAAGTGGTGGTAGGTACATTAATCATTTCATCAAACTTATCCAATGATTTATTTGATTCTGTATCTTCTCTTTCATTTATATCTTCCCTATTTTCCATGAAAATTAGTCATGTAAAATTTGGTTTAATAATGCAGTTATCAATTAAAACTCCTAGTGGATGTATCATTGCAACAAAGGCATGTCGATCAGTCCCCCTCATGACACATATACAGTCTTTATTTTCTATGAAAATCATCATTCCAATTATTGACATTGATATAATTATGGGTATGAATTGAATATCAAATTTTTATTTGAATATCTATTGCAAGAAAAAGGAAGATACAATATTTGAAAATGATTTATAATCCCTTATCTTTAGAGTAGAAACCTCTCCATCTGATTCTCATCAAGATCCACCCCCATTCTCTCTACTGAATCCAATTATTTTGTAGGAAGGTAATTCAATAACTATGGGTGAGGAAAATAATGTTCAAATAGAACATGTACCTTTTTTTATGAATATATTGATTTCTTTCTAGAGAATTTTCCTATACTTCCTTCTGATCACGAAATTTAGTATACCATTGACTTAATTTCTAGTTCAATGCCCATATCAAAGACTCCATATATAATGGACACTGTGGAGTTAGTGTAACTAAAGAAACAACTAGAGTAATTGAGTGATAAAGGATTTATTCACCCTATCATTTCTCCATGGGGATCCCCTGTTCTTTTCGTTAAGAATAAATATGGCTCTATGCGGTTGTTCATTGACTATAGGGAGATCAATGCTATAACAATAATGAACAAGTATATTATACCTTGCATTGATGTCTTATTTGATAACCATATTGGATCCCAATATTTTTTTAATGATTATCTTCATCCTAGGTATCATCAGTTTCATTTGAGTAAAAAAGACATGCCAAAAACAGCATTCCGAACCAGGTACAGGAATTACCAGTTTAGAGTATTTCCTATTGGACTAACTAATGCACCATATTTTTCATGTATATAATTAATAGTATTTTAAGCAATATCTTGATAACTTTTTAGTGGTATTTATTGATTATAAACTGGTATACTATAATATCTATGATTATCATGAAAATCACATGCGCACTATTATGAAGTCTCATAGAAGAAATGAATAATATAGGATGTTTAGAAACTGGGATTTTTTGCAACCATAAGTTTCTATTTTAGGCCACGTTGTCTCTAATGATTTAATATCTATAGAACCTATGAAGACAAAGGCTGTGAAAGAATGGCCTATTCTAGAAAACATAACTGAGGTACATATTTTTATTGGTTAAGTATGTTATTATTGTCGTTTTGTTCAGAACATTTCCCTTTTAGCCAACCCAATGACCAAGAATACACCAATAGGGTTTAAGTTTTTATGGATAAAGAAATGTGAAAAAAATTAAATAATTAAAGAGAAGATTAGTTAATCCTACAATATTGACTCTACCACTAGGGAATGATAGATTTTTTATCTTTAGAGATGCATCAAAGAAAAGACATGGATGTTTCCTTATGCAGAATGATAGGGTCATTGCATATGCATCAAAAGAAGATAAAATGAACAAAACTATCAAAATCAGGATATTGAGTTAGTAGTAGTAATCCTTTCTCTGATGATTTGTCTAAATTACCTATATGGTGAAAATTGTGAGATATATAAAGATCATAAGAGGTAGAAATATATCTTCTCACATAAAGAACACAACATGAGTCAAAGGATATTGATTGGGCTAGTAAAGAATTATGATTTCACAATACACTACCACCTAGCGATGGAAAATAAGGTGGAAGATGCTTTGAGTAGAATGGGCCACAGATTTATGAAAAAGATGAGAGTTGAAAGGGATCTTTTGTTCATGGATCTAGACAAGATAAATATGGGAATTATCATGGAAGATAATAGATCATTACTTTTTAAAATGGTTTCAAAAGCATCATTAATGGAAAGGGAAAATTTTTCTCAGGATAATTATGAAGATATTCAAATGTAAATTAATGCTATAAATGATGCATTGTTGATTGACTTTGTATATAAGGTAGAATTTTGAAATTCATAATGTGGATTTGTGTTCCAGGTATTTCTTATCTAAAGAGAGAACTATTGGATGATGCTCACAGATATAATTTTTCTACACTCCCTGGAAGCACAAATATTTGTAGATATCTAAAAGAACATTTATTTGTGGGAAAACATGAAGTGGTATATTGATGAATATGTGTCGAGATGTTTGGTTTTCAATAGTTGAAGGCGGGAAGACAACATCCTGGGGGAGTCAAAAACCCCCTTCTTATTCCTATGTGAAAGAGGGATGATATTACAATGAAATTTTTCATGGGGATAACAATGAATCCAAGAATTAATGATGTGATATGGGTCATTTTTTATTGTATTGCAAAATTTTCACATTTTCATTCTATAAGAGAGGATTTACAACTTGAATTTTTAGCAAGAGAGTACATTAATTAATTTGTAAGACTTCATTGTCTACCCTTATCACTTATTTATGATCATGATAACCATTTTACATCAAAATTATGGAAAAGTATTCAGAAGGACCTAGATACTTATCTTTATATTGGCAATACCTACCACCCAAAAACTGATGGAAAATCTGAACGAACTATTCAAACATTGGAAGACATGTTGAGGTCTTGTTTAGTTGACTTTCAATGTATGTGTGATTACTATTTACATCTCATAGATTTTTTTTATAATAACATCTTTCATTCAAGTATTCATATGGAACCATATGAAGGGTTATACATAAAATGATTTCATACACCAACTTCTTGGAATGATTTTGGTAAAAGAAATCTGAAAGGACTAGATAATTTTGAGGAAACAATGGAAAAGGTGAATATTATCTAAACCCATATAAAAACAACTCAATTTATGAAAAAAGATTAATTTTTAGAATCGAAGGAGGGATTTGAAATTTCAAGAAGGGGAACATGTTTTCATAAAGTTATCTCCATGGAAGGGTATTATAGGATTCGGTAAGAGGGGAAAATTAAGTCCCAGGAACATTAGAACTTTTGAAATTCTAGACCGAATTGGAGCTGTTGGTTGTCATTTGAAAATTCTTTCATGTCTCTCCAATGTTCAAAATGTGTTCCACATGTCAATGTTATGTAAATACATTCCATACCAAATACATGTATTCACCTATAATGAAATAGAACGTGTGCTTGGTCTCTATTATTATGAAGATCCTATCAAGATTCTTGTTACCATAGAACATGTATTGAGAAATCCGATGACTCGTCTTGTAAAGGTTCTTTATAAGAACCATAATGTTGAAGAATCCAAATGGGTGCTTGATGAACTTATATTGAAGAGATACACGAATATTTTTAGGAAATATATTGTAAATTTCGAGGATGAAATTTTTGAAAGTAATGGATAATGTAACACCCAAGGGTTTTGAAAATAAATATTGACTTCATTTTATAATATATCCATTAAATATAACTTTTCCTTTACTATGTTTTGAATTTCAAAAATCGGTTACCTAAGGTTGTGACGAGTAAGTCATTTGAAGTCTGATAGAACAAAACTTATTTTCTGTAATTATTAAATACTGTTATGAATATTAATATGACCCTTATGAGTAGAAAATAATTCTATTATTTTATTTTATTAAGGTAATAATATAATGAGATCTATAATTATTTTTCTAATGTGATATAAAACTAATTATACCATTAGAATTGTTATTTTTTGAATTAACTATGATTTTATTTAAAAAATAAATTAATTATATTTAGAAAATTATTTTTTAAAAATGGATTTCATATATGAATTCTATGCATCGAAAAATGTTATGCTTGATTTTTTTGGATTTTTTTAAAATTTGTGATTTTTTTATGAATAGTGAAATACGGTAAAATACTGTATATTCAAATTATCAGTTAAATACATTATTTATGAAATCATAATTGATTTAAGGACACTTGATTCGAACTCAAATTCACTTATAACTATTAGGGGTCACATGAAACAACACCATTAGTTGTCTTTATTGAACTAATAAAATAATGAATAAAATATTAAAAATTCACCCCTCTCCCCCACTATAACCCCCCCTCCCACTTCATCTTCTCTTAAATCTTATAAGACTTGAATATCCTCAACGATATGCCAAATTACCCTTCCCTATTAACTACCCATTCCCAAAAATATTTTGTTATTTCCCAAAGACCAAAACCCCATCCCTTAAGAAGGTTCTTGAGGAGGTTATTTCAATGGGTAAAGCAACATTATTTTTCATTTAGTTTCATTTCAATTTCTCTTATTTTGTTGTAATATATGCTCCTCATCTATCCAAATTACCATTATAACAATATTATAAAATATATACTAGAATTATATTATTTTAATGGAATAAAAAATATCCATATACTTCCTCCATTCATTTTATTTTTATACGAAATCAACATATCTGAGGTTCCAATTTATAACTTCGTGGATGGAAAACTTATGTTCTTCCATTTCAGCTTCATTACTAGTCATGAAACCAGTTGTTTTTGTTGAAAAATACTATAATATGTATATTATAACCTAATTAATATTTATGAACCATTATATGTACATATTATTAGTATTTATGTTATAATAGTTCATAAAAATCCAAATACAACCAAATAATCAAAGTGGTTGTCATTTAATAATTCATACTCATTTCATGTAACAAAATGATATAAATGAACATTAAAAATAATTTAAGTTCATAAATAATATTTAATTTCAATTCTGGAGATTTACAACCATTCCACATGAACTCCATTACGTAAAAAGATGTGCACCGATTATGAAAATCAAGAAAACGAATACTCTAGAATGACAAAATTTCATATTATAACCCGTAAATAAAGACACAAATGAACTAAATAGTATTATGATAAAATAAATATATGTACAATATGTCTTTAATTATGTCATTAATTTGTATAATTTCATATTATAAGACCTTAAGATCAATATGGGAACATATTCAGACTTAAGGTAAGGGTTTTCTCACCCAATCCTCCATTTTCATTTGGGTTACTTTTATTGTCTAATTACCGAAATGAAATTCTTGAATATTTTTATGTAATCCTCAAAAATTCTTTTTTAGTGTTAGATATATGTTTATAAACTAGTAACATTCCTTATTTTATGGATATTTATACGTTATAAAAGGAAAATTCAAAATTGGTTATAGAATAAAAGCCTGATTCTAGGGAATTTCTCAAATTATTAACTATTTTTAAGGTCACTCTATAATGTGTTCCTTAAAACAATTATATTTATAAAATAAATTTCTTTTATTATGAAATTACTATCTTACTTAACATATATTTTTATAGAATTATTTTTTTCTAAATAAATTGTCTTTTCAATATAAAATAGTATTTATCTATAGAATTGCTTAATGATTTTATAAGGGTATTTTCATCTGATTCAACACTCTTTCTGGTTCATATGTATTATTGGGATTAATAATTTATTATTTCATCTAATATATATGATTTTATGGTATTATAATATTATTATTGTATATGATCTATCCTAAAACAATTCACCATATTACTTGGAATGGTTAGTGTTTTATGATTAATGATTTGGGAAAGTTACTTACATTTCATATGATAGTTTCAATAAGAATGTATATATTGTTTATGTTTATCCCTAATCATATGAATAATGAATTATACTTAATATGTTTTTTGTTGGTCCTGTTATTTCCCCTCGATGCATCGGTAGGTCTCATGAGACAAATAGATGTGGAATTAGCCAAGGCCTTTCCCAATTTGATATATGTGTTTGGACAATGCCTTAATCATTTTTAGACATCTTTGTTGAGGCCAGGACAAATTGATTTATAATTTCTAGAATATGGACTTCCCACATTATGAATCTAGTAATTGAAATTTCATATCATTATTTGACTTGTATAATACCCATGATTATGTTTTATTATGGAATTATTTACGCATCTCATATTACTACAATAATGTGTTCTTGTTTATTATTTATAATGGCATGTATTTTCAATTATTCACCATGCCTAATGATTATGATTATGTTATATCCCACTATATTTCTTACTCCTTCTAAGATTTTGAGATCACCCCTTTCTTTATGGTTAATTTTCCCAGGATATGAATATGTTTGTTATGAGTGACTTACAAGCATAATATAGGAGGCTTGGATATTTATAATGGAATAAATTAGATTTTTATTTCCATTCATGGTATATTGTTAAAATTATATACATATCTAGTTTCCCAAATCTATTAAACTATGTTGTATTTTGAGATACATATTCCTTGCTTATATGCCAATGTAATTAAATAAGGCAGCAGCTCCATGCCCCTGGGGTCGGGTCCTTACAACAAGGCTGAGTCTCCATTTCCAATAGTTAAATTTCTTTATATGTGTACTCTATATGTGAATTTAAACCACCCACTTGTCCCAAAAAAACAATGTTTGTTTTTATTCATCTCATAAAAGGATTCATCAAATTCATCACTAATGATAAATCAAAATTCCAAAAAACACATCCTCCCTTGATAGAAGTAATCTCTAGAATTCCTTGTAAAATAGAGTTAGTTGTCCATCAATAACTCATTGTTATGAAATATTAGAAAATATTTAGATAATATATGATGTATCTTGATGTTTACATTAACTGAACATCCACTTATATGTATTGGTAAATTAAATTAGATAGTTTTATGGTTAACATATTTCATAGTATGATATGTGAAGGATTCATGAACATATATCAAATATATTATATTTACATTTAGTAGGAAATAATCCCCCATCATAATAAAGGGATTATCTCAACCTCACATCCATTAAACCAATGTGATTTCCAAAGTATCATTGTTCTGTAAAACCCTATAACCAAATTCCATTGGATAGAAGACCCATGTTCATTACATATTTGGTATCCATTGGTAGTTTTCATTAGATATGAATATGGATAATTCAAATAAAAATAAAATACTATTATTTTGAATGAATTCGAACCGAAGGTGAATATATTATGGACATTTATTTATACCCACAAAAAGAAACATCAGTATATATATTTAATAATTTCCTGAAAATTTAATATTTTGTTTTATGGTTATGTAATATAATATTAAGTTATTTATTATTATTATATGGTATGTTATAGTGTGATCAAATATGAATTGAAACAGTGTATGTTTTTTGTAAAAAAAATTCATTCTTTCATACATATTTTTTTGATCACCAATTATTATTTTTGTGGTGTATATATAGTCCCAGAAATGTATATTAGAATACTCCATGATTGAGTGCACTGTATTTTTAGGTCCATAATATTTACAGTCATTTAATTTCTTTTCATTAAAATATTATTTATGTTGAAATAGTTTGTTTCCTCATGATCACATTCATTGAGGTATGATGTCATGATTTTTTCATATTTCATGTTGTTTGGATATTTATTTTTAGAAAATTAATATTTTTATAATTTATCACCCATGGTCATGATATGACAATTATTATTTCACTGTCTCACATATATTTTCATTGAATAATATATTTTTGAAATTGTATGTATTTCTTGTCGTGAATTCAATTTTTGAGACATATTTCTCAATGTGCACCATTATTTCATTAACATGTTGTGATTACTACCTAATGAAATAATTTTATGATAATAAAGTAATTCATGGGGGTTAAAGCGGTATATAATTTTTTAAGGAATTTTTATTCAATGGATATCGAGGTTAATCCTATACAATTTAACTAAGATTTATTTTATAATTATAAATGATTATTATTGATTTTCATTATTCTATGATTAAATATTTCTATAAAATATTTATTTCTCAAATATTTATTTTGAAAAGTATTTTCCCTTCCACTATTTTATAACATTATGACTTTTCATGCCTCTATAATTAATTAATTATTTAAATTGAAAATTTTTCAAATTAATTCAACTTCCCCTTTTCTAAAACATTAGGACTTTTTAAAATTATAGATTATTATTTATTCTTTTTAATTGAAAATCTCAGAATGTATTTAAACTTTACTTTTTTAATAACATAATGTATTTTTGAATTCATTATTATAATGTTTTTGTTTAAATGTAACTTCTTTTAATTATTATAAGATAATTATTTTTTAAAAATAAACATTATTTTCTACTCTCCATTAATAAATATTCTTTTAAAATAAAATGTTCTCATAAATTTTAAACATCACTTTATTAAAACTATATTTCTGTTTTTACTTCTATATTATCTAATATATTATTAATATTAAAAAAATAAATTTATTTTTAAATTTTCATTTTGTTAATTGTTATGTGTTTTAATGTTGTATTAGTTTTAACCATTTCAAATATTATTTTTAATTATTCTCTATTCCAATTCTAAAAAATGTATTTTAATGTTTTTTTCCTTCAACTTTTGAATCATTTTTTGAATTTTTTTATAATTGTTTCCTTCTATATTTCATCCATGTTTCTCCTTTCATGATGTGATTGTTTTGTTATCATTTGTATTGTAATATGATATTATTCCATTTTGAAAACGAAATTTTTCTTATATTATGATATTTTCAATATTTTTCATGAGGTTTATTTTGGAATGTATAAGACTTATTTTCATTGTCTATATGTTCAAAAATATTTGATTATGATTGATTTTAAGTGGCACACATATGTATGAATGATTCCTTGTGTGGTCATATGTTCCTCTTCAATGCATTGGTTTCTATTTATATCTCATGATATATTGATGTTTGGATATATTGAGTTATTTTACACTCGTGTGAATATGATGGGTTGGCCAAAATTTTGATGAATGAATATAAGGTGGTTTTTTACATAACAATGTTAATAATAAAACTTTTCAAATATTTTTCATTTTATTTTTGATGTGAATGATTTATATATTTTTTATGAAGTTATGCCAATGATTTAAGAATCATTTTATTTCAATTAAATTGTATATTTTCAATATTTTTCGTTATTGTAAATTTTTTTAACACATTCATGTCTTGATAATATTTTATATGACAATTGAGAATTGTTTTGTGCCTGATCCTATAATTTTTGATTAAGTAAGGATAGTTTTTCGATCATATGTTACTCAAAAAAATTATGATTGCTTTATAATTTATTTTTATCATTAATTATTAAATTTATATATTAATTTAGTTCTCCCACATTTTCATCTATGATATCCCCTTACTAAGAATATGAGAATAAACCTTCTTATACTCTTAATAACAAGGCTTGAAATATGATTTAATTATTTAAGATATATATTTGAGTGTCTATAAGAGCATGATTACTGATAAATGATCAAAATTTTAATATATGTTGTGATTATGTAGATAATTTTAAAGAGGATAACCCTGCGGTTCAAGGATTCTATGACTGTTGTTAGATGTATTATTTTAAAAATAAGATTATTGTCTTATTTTTGTTATGTTTATCATTGATTACTTTTGATTGTATCAGTCAAGGGTTAGTTATTTTTTAATATTTTTTAAATACATTATGATTAGGTAATGAATTTATCTTATATATAAGCTAATGATATTCCCATGATTATTATAAAATAATTATGTTTTGGTAATATAGATATTTTGTCGATTATATTAAAAATTACATCACAATATGGATTTTGGAATTTAGAAAATTGTTAGGAATAAATAAATATTTAGGAAATATCCAAGAATAGTTTTCATCGAGTATATCTCTGTCACCATTAAAGTGCATGGTGGATTATAACATACTAAATACTTGTCCAAAAACTCATAAGGGATATGTTTTTGTTAATTAATCTATTCGTTATTTACCATATATATTGTTTTATTATGATTCTAACTAATATTGTTCAAAGTCATTATTGGGAAACTATTCTTGGATAATCAATATAGATATATTGGTTAATCAAATTATTTCATTATTACAACACATAATTATGTATCATTAATATTTCAATAGAATATTTTAGGAGTTTTAATCCCATGTAAAATATACAGATATATTTTTCTTGGGGGATATTGAAGTGATGTGGTTTTCGGATTGATTTTATAAGGGAACATAATTTTAACTTTAATTTGACAACATTTAATAAATATAAATTTTTTGTATTTTTTATGGATATAGGGAAGAATGGTGTCCTAAAAATAAAGATATCTAACTAGCTCTACTAGGGAACATGTTGCAGTGTCCTCAATTGAGCATGATAGCTAACTAGTCAACCATCCTAGAGGGAGAGGCAGGGAAAGCATGACACCCATTATGGGGCTGTGTTGGGAATATAAGTGTTTACTTTTTGGGGTACCTAATAATGTAGCACCTATAGTTTTAGAATGGATGTAGTGTTTTTACTACAAAACCCTATTTTCTATTCAAAAATTTGATGACATGAAAAGTAATAAAAAGATATCGCATGATGGGTGAATGTTGATGTGGGATGGGAAAAAATATATTTATAGAACATGGGCCACATGATTAAAAAATCATGGATTTCTGATAAGTAGTGGACGTCATATTCAACATTCTCAATCCACATATAATCAATGTTGTCACTCTGGTGCTCTTAATTATCTATGCCAACCATCTCTAATGATCATGCCTGAGACATCTGAGACTTGATCGTCATCTATAAGTAATCCGTACTAATTATTTTACATATACATATTGTTTTGAATAACATAAGGAATCACATGAAGTTGAAAAAAACGCATGAAGCATTATCAAGACTTTTAGTATATCATCTGATCGAATGAAGACAAACATCAATAAATTAAAATGACTTTCCAACAGTCACCTCTGACATAACCTAAACACTAAGTGTCATCACATGAAGGTATCATGAGATTCACAAAGGATCATTTAATAAAAGTATTAATATCATTATAATGATGCTAAAATCACATGGTTTTTATGAAATTAGTCTTAAATATTTTTCTTGAGATGTTTCTGACATTTATAAGTGGTATTCTCATTAGGCCATCAATGGTATTCTGGATTTTGATGGTTAATTTTTCATAATTACTTATCATGTTTAATAAAAAATCCAAATAAATTATTTTTAGTATGCATTGATGGTTCTGGATAATAGATACATCTCATGAGTGAGATCATGAGAATTGTGTGAATCTAAAAAAAAGTGGTTTTATGGATCATTAAAAATTGATTGTCAAAATTGGATTCTGTTATTAAATATCAAAAAGATCTCTAAAATTTCTTATGTATCTTCATATTAAATATCAATAATTTATATGTATATATTTTTTTCTTTTATTCCTTTTGGTATTGTCTAATGGATTTCAATTGACATGTAGAAAATCATTTAAAGTGTTTAGAAGAACCACTCAATGATTATTCCAAGAATCAAATGATTCCATCAGATGAAAAAATAGCGATCACAAAAATCCATTGAACTTTTCATGAAAATCCTTATTGTTGATAAATTTTATCAAATGAAGCAATTATGTTTATTAATTTCTATACCATGAAGATGATCGTGTGAATATATTCCACTGACTCAATAGGGTGAACATGATATCTTCCCCATGAAATGAGGTAAAAATATAGGCCACCTTTTCCAACATAGACCCAATACCTCTTTGAAAAATGATAGTATAGGGGAAAGAGATGATGATTTATAATAGATGAGGTTAAAGGATACCATCATCCCGGAATTCATCAGGTTATTGTGAGAACCCATCATGAAACCTAATTATGATACTATATCAAATACTCCCCTTAAGATCATGTGATCACATGACATTATTAACATCATGAGAGCCTCTTTTGAGTGATACATTTAGGAGACATTGATATAAAACCATTGGAAAATTTCACATAATGTTTTTGTGGGACATAATTGGGATCATGAGATCACATGGTCCTTTCTCATGAGAACATTCTTTGACATGTGGCCTTGACATGATTGTGAATTATTTGACTTTATTTCATATTTTCATCAAAATAAATTGTTTTTTTCACTCACTATTAACCCATAGGAATTCTCTCCTACAAATATGAAAACAATTTCTATGGGGTCATGGAATTGTTCCCTTAAACATAAAACATAATCCATTGGTCATGTGCTCATTATAATGCATGTGATCGTATACATGTTAATGACACCATTTTGCGTGAATCTCAAAAGATACCAAGATCAGATGAAAAATAATTGTTCTCATGATTCCCTCTCATTATGGCCTTAGATGTGTCCAATTTAATCCTGTGAATCACCTTGTAAATGTCCTCTAGGATCCAATAAATATCCCACAACATGACTTAATTGACGTTGAGTAGCACCATATGTAACACCCCAGAATGATAAAGGGTTAAATGACTAAATAATATGACTCATGTCAACAAGGTGCACCTTCCTTTTCGGAAGCCTACCTAATTAGAACTCCACCGTTAAGCGTGCTTGGTCTGGAGTAGTGATCAGGATGGGTGACCTCTTGGGAAGTTTCCCAGGGTGTGTGTGAGTGAGGACAAAGCACACTGGAAAGGACATGTGTTGGCCTGTGGGGATTATCATTAGTCAGGTGACCAGTTCGGACATGTGGGTGGACCCTGGGGTGGTCCCCACGTGTCTGTGGGGGCAACTGGTGGTACCTGGTGGACCAGGACCCGACGACCATGTTAAGGCGGGGGTGGTTGTGCTATCACTAGGACCCGGTTGTCACATTTGGTATCAGAGGAAAACCCCAGCCTTAAGTGCGCGGTGCACTTCCTAGGTTGAGATGTAGGGCCCACAATGAGGGCGTTTTGCCCTAAAGGGGGGGGGGTGATTGTAACACCCCAGAATGATAAAGGGTTAAATGACTAAATAATATGACTCATGCCAACAAGGTGCACCTTCCTTTTTGAGATCCTACCTGATTAGAAATCCACAGTTAAGTGTGCTTGGTCTGGAGTAGTGATCAGGATGGGTGACCTCTTGGGAAGTTTCCCAGGGTGTGTGTGAGTGAGGAAAAAACACACTGGAAAGGACATGTGTTGGCATGTGGGGACTATCATTAGTCAGTTGACCAGTTCGGGCATGTGGGTGGACCCTGGGGTGGGCCCCACGTGTCTGCAGGGGCAACTGGTGGTACCTGGTGGACTAGGACCTGACGGCTATGTTAAGGCGGGGTGTCTGTGCTGTCACTAGGACCTGGTTGTCACACCATAGGCATGAAAAACATTACAATTGGAAAGGAACTGTATTTGATAGATTTAATCATGTGAATAACTATATACATTTTAGTCATGATAATGGAAAATTATTTTGATATATCTATAATGATCATGTGACACACCATAGAAATTATAATAGGATACCCATGACAATTCTAGCTGACACTCGGTACATTTTATGAATAAACCCTATAAATGTTTGGAAGCCACCCATGACATGTTAGGAAGACAAGAATTCCATGAAATGCATACACCTTAGATATGTTAGGAAGACTTCATGGACATGTTATGTAGAAACCATGTGGTATGTTAGCCTTTTGTGAAGGAAAAAATTTGGAATATACCCTGAGAAACCTCTTCCTTGATGTATAGGTGGTCCCCACGTGTCTGTGGGGGCAACTGGTGGTACATGGTGGACTAGGACCCGACGACCATGTTAAGGCGGGTGTGGTTGTGCTATCACTAGGACCCGGTTGTCACATTTGGTATCAGAGGAAAACCCCAGCCTTAAGTGCGCGGTGCACTTCCTAGGTTGAGATGTAGGGCCCACAACGAGGGCGTTGTGCCCTAAAGGGGGGGTGATTGTAACACCCCAGAATGATAAAGGGTTAAATGAATAAATAATATGACTCATGTCAACAAGGTGCACCTTCCTTTTCGAGAGCCTACCTGATTAGAACTCCACAGTTAAGTGTGCTTGGTCTGGAGTAGTGATCAGGATGGGTGACCTCTTGGGAAGTTTCCCAGGGTGTGTGTGAGTGAGGACAAAACACACTGGAAAGGACATGTGTTGGCATGTGGGGACTATCATTAGTCAGTTGACTAGTTCGGGCATGTGGGTGGACCCTGGGGTGGGCCCCACGTGTCTGCAGGGGAAACTGGTGGTACCTGGTGGACTAGGACCTGACGGCCATGTTAAGGCGGGGTGGTTGTGCTGTCACTAGGACCCGGTTGTCACACCATAGGCATGAAAAACAATACAATTGGAAAGGAACTGTATTTGATAGATTTAATCATGTGAATAACTATATACATTTTAGTCATGATAATGGAAAATTATTTTGATATATCTATAATGATCATGTGACACACCATAGAAATTATAATAGGATACCCATGACAATTCTAGCTGACACTCGGTACATTTTATGAATAAACCCTATAAATGTTTTGTAGCCACCCATGAAATGTTAGGAAGACAAGAATTACATGAAATGCAGACACCTTAGATATGTTAGGAAGACTTCATGGACATGTTATTGAGAAACCATGTGGTATGTTAGCCTTTTGTGAAGGAAAAAATTTGGAATATACCCTGAGAAACCTCTTCCTTGATGTATAGGTGGTCCCCACGTGTCTGTGGGGGAAACTGGTGGTACCGGGTGGACCAGGACCCGAAGACCATGTTAAGGCGGGGGTGGCTGTGCTATCACTAGGACCCGGTTGTCACATTTGGTATCAGAGGAAAACCCCAGCCTTAAGTGCGCGGTGCACTTCCTAGGTTGAGATGTAGGGCCCACAATGAGGGCGTTGTGCCCTAAAGGGGGGGTGATTGTAACACCCCAGAATGATAAAGGGTTAAATGACTAAATAATATGACTCATGTCAACAAGGTGCACCTTCCTTTTCGAGAGCCTACCTGATTAGAACTCCACAGTTAAGTGTGCTTGGTCTGGAGTAGTGATCAGGATGGGTGACCTCTTGGGAAGTTTCCCAGGGTGTGTGTGAGTGAGGAAAAAACACACTGGAAAGGACATGTGTTGGCATGTGGGGACTATCATTAGTCAGTTGACCAGTTCGGGCATGTGGGTGGACCCTGGGGTGGGCCCCACGTGTCTGCAGGGGCAACTGGTGGTACCTGGTGGACTAGGACCTGACGGCCATGTTAAGGCGGGGTGGTTGTGCTGTCACTAGGACCCGGTTGTCACACCATAGGCATGAAAAACATTACAATTGGAAAGGAACTGTATTTGATAGATTTAATCATGTGAATAACTATATACATTTTAGTCATGATAATGGAAAATTATTTTGATATATCTATAATGATCATGTGACACACCATAGAAATTATAATAGGATACCCATGACAATTCTAGCTGACACTCGGTACATTTTATGAATAAACCCTATAAATGTTTGGAAGCCACCCATGACATGTTAGGAAGACAAGAATTCCATGAAATACAGACACCTTAGATATGTTAGGAAGACTTCATGGACATGTTATGTAGAAACCATGTGGTATGTTAGCCTTTTTTGAAGGAAAAAATTTGGAATATACCCTGAGAAACCTCTTCCTTGATGTATAGTATGAGTATATACATTGCAAGGGGGTTTCATTTGGGGTCTAGGGTTATGTAATTAGGAAACCATATTCATCCTCTACCACCAAATGGGTATCCCTTCAATATAATCATATTGGATATATAATTCATGGTCATCTTATCTCAACATCCATCAGTGCATAAATAATGTATATATGTATCTTATTTCATCATATGAAAAATAATTAATATTTTTTCCATTATCCATCAGTTGAAAAATGATGAATATGAGAATTTGGAATCCACCTTGGTGCAAGTCATTTCAAATTAAAAATACTCTAGCTCATAGTATCTTAATTCACATATTAGCTCCCTTGTACACCAATGAATGAGAAATCTGTTGATATATGGTCCTATAACTATGTATAATTACTTATATTTCCTAATCCCTAGGGATAATAATATATTTTTTTCTAGTATAATATCAAATCACATCCCATCAATGGGTTAGGGAAAAATAAACTATGATAAATCTGATTCACGTTAATCACTCGAAATCTAAGATCTCATCAAGAGGCATGAACTCCAAGGGGAATCCACCTTGGTGTAAGTACCTTAATATAATGATCATCATTACTCATGGAACCAGGTTTTCCCAAAAGTCTGCCACTTATAAGTCTAATAATTCATCATATTTGTAAATACATTAGTTAGTTTGTGATGAACCAAACTATGAGGACTCTAATTCCAATTATAAATGGGATATGTATGACATATTTTTATGTCCTGATATCTATACCCTATTCTCCCAAGACTGGTAATCATAACACTCTATGGGAAACCATAATTTTTATGAACCATAAACAAATTTCTCATTAAATTTCTCTAATATTCTATTATCTCTTATTTATCACACCTTTCATGACTCACATAGGCCTAGAGACCAGTGACTATTGTAATAATAACATCATACAGATCCCACCAATGTGGTCCCTTCATTAGGATGTAATAACAATTACAACCCATACTAACTCAAAGGGTCATATTATTTATGATGTAGTTAATAAGAGCCTTACATGCATGTGTCACTCACATGCCAATTTTTTCACACATTTTATGATGTATATTCTTGTAAATAATGTAAGAAGAATATAATTTCTATTTTAAGAAGTAAATTTAGTAATCCTTTATAAGGCTTGAGCTCCATACCTAATTCCCTATTTACCTCTTATATTTCCTTTCCAAATAATGTTAATATACAATACATAGGCTTTCTATATAACCTGAAAAAAAATCATATAAACTATGTTGGTTTCAATTCCTATTCTCTAGGGATACATAGGACAACACATGTAAGGTCAATCTCATATCCAATACACCATCTATCTTATATTATGGAATTAAAATTCAATGTGAATGTTTAAGGAATGAAAGAACAACATCATGAATAGATAAGAGAATGATGGGTAACATGTGATAGACACTATTATTCCCAAAACCACAAGGTTTTTGTGATGTCCTTATATTAGTGGTAACCTACTCCATATCATAATTTTCAATGGATTAAATGATATATATTAAATTGTTAAAAGGTTTAAGGGGGTATAAAATAATTCCTCCCCCAAAAGGTGAGATGATCTCGACCGCCCATCCTTTTGACCAAAGTGTGTTCCTAAGAGTCACTGGGGATAAATCCCCAAATGATCATTGGACTATCAAATGAAGTATCTTACCGTATTATATATACTACAACCACTATATATTTCCATTAGAGAGAAAAATTGATAAACCAAACAAAAATAATTGTGATAACACACTCAATCACGAAAAATAGAGTATCGGGATAAACCACTAAATGTTTGTGGAAGTAATGGTTAAAATGACATGAAATACTACAATTTAATCAACCATTTTATGAGAATAAAAGGATATATTGTCTATATAATGCATTGGGAATATTTTTTCATATTTCCCACAAAAATATTTAACTATATTTGAACCCTCAAATGGAATCACACCTCTAAGGTGATGAACGCATTATCCTTTAACTATGAACGAAATTGATCTACCATGTAATATATAACATAAAGTTTCACTAATAATTTGTATTGTTTCCTCTCAAAAATATTTTTATTTCATATGTTCCAAATAGAAAAAAATGTTACAATGGATTTTTATATCGCTAGAGAACCTAGAAATACCTTCAAAACTATCTGAAAAACTTGCTAAAACACCAATAATATACATAGTCCAACATCAAAACCCTATCAACAAGGCCCCAAAATATACTTTAATAGATTCAAAACCTCCCATACTAGTTGAAGAATGTAATGGGTTGAGTGTTCCACCCTCAAGACTCTGTATCTAATTCAGAGGATGAATATGAAATCATATTGAGGTTGAAACACCATAGGATATATTTAATATAACAAACTAAAGAAGAGAAGGTGTACCTTGAATCCCAATTCAATATATTTGGGAACTTATCAGTTTAACATTGAAACATATAATATCATCTCTTAGAGGTTTTTTTTGAGGAAAATAACCTTGTTGATCAATAACTATTGAGCTTCCTAGGATGGAACATATCCATTATAGTTTCCATTATCAATATATTTTTTAATATCCATAGAAAATTTATGATGAATATATCATACCACACCCCCTCCACAAAGAAGGAAATCTAATAGGAGAGGTCTCCAAAGATATCAAAATAGTGCAACTCTAGAGTATGTCCAAATCCCTTCCACAACAAATGTATTTGAGTCCAATCTGCTTAACTCAATAATGGTCCAGAATCAATCTCATTTCATCTATTTTTCGGGGCGTCAATAATGTGTCAAATGAAGCATTAGTGGATGTGGAATTCAAAATAGAACCCCATCTCATAGGGATTTAGTAATTCTTATCATTTAAATTGCTAAAATAATAATCAATACAAGCACTAACATACGCAATAATATAACGGGATCAAATCCATCAGTTGATGTAATGGGAATCATAGTTCTCTAATAAAAATCCAGCATCAAAGCATAAAATAAAACACTTAATTGGATGGTAGATCCAACCTACCTATATATCAATCAATATGTTACCAACTGAATATGAGGACTTATCATCAAATAATTATGTGTAAACTATTTATGAGATTATTTTTACCCTTCTAGAGACATTCAAGTTACTGTTGGACAACCCACCTTCTACACCCAACATTATAAAATATGATCCCATTGGTATCTTCATGCATTAAAAGATTGTATTATCAATCATGCTGGTTTTTTGGTTTGAAATATTGTTTTAAATAATGGGCAGTTCAATAATCCTACTCATTATATTGGGTCCACATTTATACTCAAATCATAATCTACTCATCCTAAAACTGATAGAGGAAAGGGAATTTTCGTGGCTCCTATCAGTCACCACCTTTAGGGTGATAAATTTTTTTTCAGGAAATAGAAGATCACTCAAATACAATGAAAGAATATGAATTTTTGGGAAATAGAAGTGGGAATACTAGTAATATTTCCTTGATAAAATAATATACCATCAAATTCTTATAGAGGTACTATATGAAATTAAGTGACCTAGGACACATTTTTAGGGGATTTTTATATTCTCTACTACCTCATCATGTGAAATCAAAAAATTCTTCCACCTCACCCAAGAACAATGTGGTGGGAGAATTTTGGTATTTTCAAAATCTCCTACATATAAATATTTGGAAATTTCCAGATATTCGACACTTTAATCAAGGTAACCATAGAAAATATTTGAGCATAGTTATTTCAACAATTCCTCCATTATAGTTGGGTTTCTCTGTTCAGGGTGAAGTGAATTCATCTTCTCTGTCTTTCAATGGTTCATCACCAGACCTAGAATTAATATAGACTGGAAAACCAAATCCAAGGATCATAAATAAATTATGTTCTCATACCAATAAAATGAAATGTGGTATACATAGAAAGAAGAATTTTTTCCCATTATTGATGACATATAAGGAATTATATACTTATACTAAACATAATATGTAACTTGGTAATTTTAATATACCATTTACAATGATTTGACCAAACTAAAATAATATCGAAACAAATTATGATTATTTGAGAGACTATAAAAATTAAACCCCTTACACTAAATTAGAAGGCATACAATCAAGGGTAACATTTTATTTATGTAATAGGTTCAAATGTAGATAGATGATGGGAGGTTTTACCCACTGAACCTGGATTCCCCATTATAGTTTTGTGAAGAATATGATGAGATCAAACATGTTATTCAATAGAACAAGGATAATAAATATTCTAGTGATGAATGAAAATTTAAAATTTATAGAAAAAAAATGTTCCTTTGAGTCAAATAACACATTATCATACGTCACATATAGGTAGAACACAAAATTGTTTTTCTCTAAAGAAGAAGGTGACTGTGGTATATTTCTATTAACTAACACCTCAATAATATCTTTTATCATTAGATCATAGGGAATATTTTTGAATAATGTAATTTCATTATGAATGGGATAAGCTTGTAGGTAAATAATTATTTCATAGAGGTAGAGGATGATGAAAATCATGAACCAAGAAAAATATTCTCCTGATCTACTTTAGAAAATACACCCTCTAAACAGTGGGTGGAATTAATAAGTCCTAGTCAAATGGAATTAATATTCATGACAATATCCTAGTAAAATAATAGTAAATTACATGAAAATTTCCAATTCATATGACATTAAACTGTATGACCTCATATTCATCACATCACATGGAATAGAATGATAAAATCCCAGTTCCATGAAGTTAAATATCTAGAAAACATCATAGTATAAAGATGCTAACCATAATGAAAATTTCATATCCACCTAATGTTAAACAACATAGAACATATCTCGGTCACATAGATGTAAAATATGAATCAATATTGGTATATATCAATTTTATCTGGTTTAAATTTTATTTTTCATAAATGTACCACCAATGCAATAAAATATTAATTGATAATATCGTAAAAACTCAAATTCTACTCAGTTTCCTTATGAGGGATTTACCTGAAAGAAGATCTCCTAAAAAAATTAGATCTTGTAATAAATGATATTTTGTAAGGTGTGGGAATGAATGGACAATAGGGTATAGGAATATATCCCTACCACCAATGATAAAGATAATCAACAAAATACAGTGGAAACCACTATGTGGGATAATATCACTACTCACTAAATCAATTATGACTATCATATTCAAAAAATGTATGGGTAAGTCATAGATCAATATCCCCATGATTAAAACCAATAAGTATATTCTAATGTAATCATTTTAAAAGAAGAGGGAAAATCCCATATTCAATAAAATTAATTGACCAACATATAATTGAAACTCACAGAGTGCATGCATATATCCCATCACATACCCTTCTAACCTGCTAATACATTTTGATAGAGACAGATGAGATTCACCATTATATTCTGGTGATTATATAGTTATATTCACACATTAGTATCAAAATATTAATAGTATTATATCAAAAAGATCCACATGAATAGATGGGCAATAAAAAAAAGAACATATTATTTCTCAAATCCATGATTATTATCGGTATATTATAGTAATGGGTAAGGCACAAGATCAGGAGAAGAACTTCATTCCAAATGCGATGCCACAAATTACATTGTAAAGTACAATTGGATATTCATACAATTTAATAGATGAATGTTTTTTCATACAATAATGGTAAGGAACTAGGATCATACCCCCACTCCAATTGAGGTTCATCACCATAGACTTTAAATTAAATCAATGAAAGATCACACCCCTTCTAATGAAGGTACATTAATGATTCTAGTATATTACAAAAATATACATAGATGTATATACCAACTTATGATATAATGAACTAGCAGCATTTAAAGGCCATAAAAATGGATACTCATATCACACATACCAATCGAGATGTTCATTAGCATATTCATATGTGGAATACAATGGTGACCCCAGATCATTGCCCCTCATAAACAAAGTTTGAACAATGTACCAAGGAAACCACCAAAAAGTATGATCATAAACCAAATAATAATGTAGAAGATCAATATAATACTATATATTTATATAAATAGGTATCTCAAATTTCCATAAATAAGATAGTCATAAATATACATCGGTGACCACCACAGGGTAGGAAGACATTTCTACTTGACCCCAAATGTCATTTAAGTATATTTGAGCCACAAAATAAAATGAGGGTCACATTCCTAATTACTCAACACTAGTTTCCTTTATTCTATAAAACATATAAAAAAACATAAATATTATGTATACTCTTAATCTGAATAAAAAAGAAAAAATTAAAAAATTATCATTATCATAATAGTTTATAGATGGATTACTAGATCATTAAATTGGAAATAAGTCAAAGACAATATCCACATAGTGATATCTCACATGGATAATAATATTCACCCCTTTTAAGGACACCATTAAATAGAATATAAAAAAAATCTTGTTTTAAAGTAAATAATTCCCTATCTAATCATATAAATTCCTCACAATAGTCCACATGAGTCCTAAGTAGAATGAATATTATGGTCTAACATGATGGAGAAGTAGATGAAACACATTTCAGTAATGTGAAGATAAACTGTGTGACAAAATAATAGTTTCATGAAATCAAATTAAATGAAATGAACCTTATAACAAGTCCTTAATCCACACAAAATGTTATTACCTTCCAGGTTTTATCCTCTACTCTTATGTGTGACCTTGATATTTGTTAAAAATTATTTTTTGTAGGGGTTTACCAGCTCACACTATGTTATTTCAAATAATACCAAATAAAGAAATGTTATTCAAACAATGATCTTATTACAAAAAAATCATTTACAATAGGTTTTTCCCATTCTATCGATAAAACTCTATTGTAAATTTACTAATCAAGCGTTAGATATTATCAATGAAATAAAATTACAATGTCTGTATGTGTGAGTTAGATCAACATATGGAAACTCACTTCAAAACTAAATTGGGTCTCGTTTTGATTAACATAGAATACATAGTGATTCCCAAATATTAAATACAAGATCCCACAATAATATAAAATAAAATAATACCACCTCCATGCATACGAGTCTGATCTCTATAAGGAATTATACTTTCAAGAACTATGTTTGCCTTGAATACCATTACCATTGAATAAAATGTAACCCTAAGATATAAATACTCATTCTATCCAAAATATAACAGAAAATAATACCTCCTATCAAGAAATGTGTTAGACATTTCGGATGGAATTTTACATTTAGAAACTATATGTGTCTTGATTATTATTTCAAAAGGATTCTTAGCGACTCATAGATTTAAAATCCTAGTTTCACCTACATTATAAATATAATAATAACCCCTTTATTTGTGTCATACATTCACATGTAATTTTTCATTCTATAAATACATAAAGCAGGTTTCATCTTATAACAAGGCACATATTCTTTTTATGATATAAAATTATAGCACCGTTTTCAAATTTATTATAATTCCCTCTATCAAACATAGAAATTCTATCTACTATAGAAATTTATAATGTAAATACTATGTGCGGATTAATTTTTATTTTTACAATATACGCAGTTATACCCATGTCTCAAATCATGTGAAAATATGAAATATAATAGAATAAGGGATAATAAATCAACACCCTTTGTTTATGATTCAGACCACTACAGTGATATTTCTCAACAATTACATGTTGGTTGAATATTTTTATCATAGGATATGAGTGGACACATAGAACCTATTTTCCAATCCCAACAATAAGTTTATGTCATTCCCAATCTTGTCAGCCAATGAGAGTCTTGTCTTTATAGAAAAACTAATCAACATTAAATTAGGAACACTCCATAAATTTTTTATCATTAACAGTTTGGTATGTCAAACAACATTCAAACTGTCAATTTTTTCTCACATCAGTTTGGACTCATTTGATTTAGGAACCCTAGGAATCTTCTCTCACTGGTGTAATTAAGGTTATTTTTATTTCATGATAGGGAACCATGTAATAGTATATTTATGTTAAGATTGATGATAATTTCCATGTATGATGAGGTTAAAAATCATGGAAGGAGTTCAACATGTTTAACAGATCATCCCCTCTAATGATTATATAGATGATAATAACATGTTTTATTCAATATTATGAATATTTGATAAATAAAAAATGGCGTACCCTTCAGTGTTCTTGAAAACTTATTGAATATTACATTCTCCATGAACCATCAATAAAAACATGATACCTAAGTTAATAAAAACCAATTCTTCATGTTAATACCCCTCTCAGAGTACCCCAAGGAATGTGAACTATCATTATCTAGTGGCTACCTATAGAAAACTGGTAACAATGACTTGTTATTCCTAGGGGATCCTACAAGTATTTCCAAGTGAATAACATAATTACTTGTTGCATGTGTTGAGTGGTTCTAGTCCCATGGAAAAGGCCGACTTTAAATCAAAGAGTTATTTCCCAGACTATGTGGGATATGAGTTCTCCTACATTACTACTATATTACAAGAACCCTCTAGTCTACATTCTTTGTTGAATCAGGTATTCTAAATTAGGATTTACACTTCCCAAAACCCAAATATTCATGATTATTAAGATACCATTTGAGTTATAAATATACGCATCATACCCATTTTCAATATAATATTAAAATATCATATTCTTGCACCAATCAATCCTAGGCTACGCATATCTTGTAAAAAAAATTCCTTGAGTTATGTATTACTCTCCAAAAAATGGCATAGTTTCATTATATTAAACTACTTTAAAACATTATAGTTTTATTACCATAAACTAAATGACATTACCCAAGTAACATAAAATTAAACTTGATGACAACATCCTAATTACAAGAAGTTAAATGACATGATATTTTCCTAGTCGAATAATGATAAACTAGAAAATAGGTGGTTTTGATTTGATATAGACCATCCAAAAGGACAATATGTATTCATGAAATAAATTATTTATCCATTATAAATGTAAATTTTTTCTATACACATTATATATTCTCCAACCCTTATTGAATCATTCTTTGTACATCAACTGAATTTATATCATCGATATATGAGTTGTTGCCAACATATTTATTATGATTTTATCCTTATCCTTAACCCCAAAGATTATGAGCTCTCATGCTATTTGTTTTCTCATTTATCATATTGGTAAAATGGAAAGGTTAATCAAATGGAACCCCACTCAGATTAAATAAATAATAATTTAAGGCCACAAAAATTTCTCTTAGTATACATTTTGGTCCAAGAGGGGAGGCCCCCATTAATTCCATGACTTGTTTCACTAACATAGTGGGATAACGATTTTATAAAACTATTAATTTTAAAACTATACCCACTGGTATTTTTCCTCATTTGACTAATATATTCTTGGGTTATGATCAAAACATTCTATAGTCTAACTATATAAGATGATTCAGGTTACATAAATTCTACTAATTTGTGCATCATAAAATTTTTAAAATAATATCATTACATCACATTCATGTGTACTTTCATTTAGGAGTATGTGTCACCAATAAATGCATAAATTCCATGAGATAACAAATAAATATGAAAACCCTACTTTAACACCATAAAAACTACATATCATCCTTTATTGTCTAAATAGCTAGAAACATTAACTACATATTCTCATATAATTTCATGAGTCATGATCCCACATCTACATTTTCTCCCTTATGACAGATTGGTAATATAAAATTCCAAATCATGAAGGAATGCCTCTATGATTCATAGGTGAATGAAACAACTCCTATGAGCTAGTTCCAAGGGGTTGTTTTGGTTCTTTAGGGTACCTCTCTATAATTTTATAGTTAATAACACAATATTATAGATACTATGATTGTGGGACCTTCTAGACCACAGAGGGTCCCAGTGATGATTTCCTGATGAATTAAACAATATCTGTGTGATTTATCTATGGGGGTATTTTGGTCTAAGTAAAATAGTATCCCTTAATCCTATAAGTTATTACTCTAACTATGTGACATGGTTCCCACCAATCATTCTTGATATAGGAATTTAATTACATGATTTCTTTCTCAATTTTTCCACATGTCTAAGATGTATGAAAAATGAGTAATTTGTTTTTAAATTCTTGTTTCATGTCCTAGAGGAAAGTCTATAAAAAATCATTTATATCATAACTACAAGTGGCAAGATTCTTATTACCATTGGACATGTAGTGATTACCAACACTCAAATCCCATGTCTATAGATGACATAATGATAAAATCATTCTTTCCAATGAATGAATTATATTTATGTTAAGATCTAACGTACGGAATATAGGTATCTTGATTCCCATTACCCTATTAGAAATATTGATTTCATGATATCACTTTCAATCATAGAAGAAATCATTTCCTACTTGATAAAAACATCCCGGAAGAATCCTTTCACACATTACTAACCAATCTATGAGTGGAATTGTTTCTCAATTCCTTACAAAATAGACAGATCAATGTAAGGATAATCTGTATATTGAAATATTTTTATCATGATTAATATTTTCACAAGAAATTTTTCTATTCTATGGTTTATATTCCTAGAAAATACATGATAATATGATACAAATTTCTATCCCATTATTTATGGCTCATACAATGAATTATAATATCTAATAAAAACAATATGGTTTTAGATTTGTATACTTCGGGATAAATATTGAAACTAGGTCCTCCATTTCATTCCCTTCCAATAATTATCATGAATATAAACATTGTTACATGATGGTAACAAATTTGTTTTGGGATTACTACTTCAGTAAAAATATTAATTCTTCATCCTATTCTTGGCCACCCACTCTCGCACAACTCAAGTACCTATCCAATTGCCTATAGATTCTCCTGGAGATCAACAATTATGTGATCTTAGAGATCATGTAAATACTCTCCGAACATATTGATCTATGTGAATTATAATAAAAAATATGAAACTATTCTCTAGACACTAGATATTAAATTGAACAACAAAATCATGGTCAAATAACATTAAACGACATGAAATGATGACTTCATGTTAAATAGATTATCACATTTGATTATTCTAAAATTGGGAATCACATGTTCTATTCCGTTTACACAGATATTTAAAATAAATCTTGATGTAACCCTTATGACACTCAAATCCATATTGAATCATAGATTATCTATGAAAAAACATCATATAATTGATACCTGATCCAATACCAACTAATTCCCGAAGTTGATACCTTTCTTATGGAACCATATTGATCTAGAGCTCTCATTCTCTTGTATAACCATATTTAAAACTATTAATGGGTATTTTTTAATCCAATTGTACCCCAAAATCATTATCTACTAAATAAAACAATTCTTTAGAGTATAAACCTGTAGGATATGGTCTTAATGGAGATCCCCCCTTAAATCTATGAGTTATTTACCTGACTATGTGGGATATTTATTCTATGCATTAATAATTATTTACTAGTACATAGTGGTATCCAATTACCATTGTAATATATAATCATGTTTATTATTTAAACATACCATAACCCAGAGGTTTTAATTGGATTCAAATACCCCTGATGTTGCACATCTTGTAATCAAACCATTTTTCAAATAAATACAGTAATATCATATTCTGATTCTACTCCATTTTGGGATATTCATATCTATTGGACATCCAAATTTCTAGAGTTACTTATTATTTTGGATGATAAATCTTAGTCTCATGATGATAAATTACCTAACTACATCATAGTCACATGATGATAAATTATAAGACAGTGTGTCAATCCAGTAAGGCCTAAAATTTCTTAAATAGTGTCATCCTATCCATAAACATCTGCTATAGATGAATTTTTTTATCACCACACCAGAATTAAATCTAGGAATTACAAATCCCTATATATGATCTTTGACTATAGATGAACTCTTAGTCAAATATGATGTTGAGGATCAACATGATATGCTAAAAAAATTCCAACCTCCCTACATGTGGACATGATCTACTCGATGAGCCACATTTATTATGAAATTTACGTGGGGTTATTCATACCTATCAATATATGTAGTGACACCAGGGTACATTTACATTACCCAAATATAGTTTTTAAAAAATAAAAACATTCCTAGGTTCTTGATCCATATTGATATAAATCCACCTTTTTTATCCCTGAGACTATAGAAATGTCAACACCATTGAAATCCCCACCTAATATGAGAGCCCTTTTCCTCAATGGTATCATTTGAAATAAATAATAATGTACCTTAATATTATTGGTGGCTCCTAATTTAGTGGAAACATTCCCCTCCCCCCTTGATACAGATATTATATATTTATAGGGACCATAATATTTCTAGAGGAATGTGTGGATATATTCATATCCTTATTGGTTACATAGTTATAATAAGACCAATTATCACCAATCACATCCATCCATTTCAAATAAAAATATCCCATCATAAAAATTTTACTGAAAAATTTTCATTGATAAATCATCTCCCACATATCCATGTGTTAAGGTAGGTATTAATTCATAATTCTAGTTCATGATCATGATCTAGGAAAAAGAAGCCTCACAAATATTATGAATTGATTGATTAAAATATCCCCTCTAACTTGTATTCTTATCCCTATGGGTCCATAGGAGATGTTACAATATGGAATGACTCATTCCCATCAAAAATTATTAATTAATCATAGGTAATTTGAGCCAATGAAATTGTATAGTCCCCTAAACTCTTATATACCGTGGAATGACTATAAAATTCAAATAGATATTCATGTAATACAAACTCACTTCACCTATGTATTAATCAGATCAATGTATGTTTTTTTATGTATGAGATTGATTTTTTCAATATGGAATCTATAATATTATTTCTCACCACTAATCATGCTTATGGAATAAATATTAATTTCATTTCTAAATACCCCATCCAGTGAAAAGGATCTGTAAGAATATATTTTATTATTTCAAATTGGACACCGTAACATTACAATATGAAATTAAAATTCAAGGATGGTTTCTTAATCACGTCATGTTAAAATTAATTACCTATGTCTCCCAAATGCCTCACATTAATCTATTTAGACCATCTTCCATCATCACACCATATCAATCGACCATAAGATACTGACCTTGGCCAACTATTGTTATTTGTTCTTCCATAACATTTTTTGACCATCAATACCTAACTCACACTTCATGCCTTGATAACCTCATTTTACATTATACATTCAATGAATATTGAAAAGGATTGGATATCACACTTTTTAAACATGAATAAGGTGGTTATTTGTAACAGACATAGATCTATAAATCAAAAAGATATTGGAACTTTCAGAAGGAAATTCTTATCCATTTGAGCCCTAAAATCATTATAGTATAACCCATTGCCATATAGTGATTCATGATAATTATTTTAATGACTATCCCTTATCATTACTCAATACAGTAGAATGTTAAAATGTTATTTAAATCACTCTCATTTACTACGTTAAAGGATTTTCAAGACTATTAACATTGGGAATCATAACTAATATCATTTGCAACACTTCCCTAATAATATGTCCATTTGTATCATGGACTTAAACCATATTCAATATTTTAAAAACTATAAGAATATATAATTTAATATATGGGGGACTAAATTGTGAGACCCTAATCTGCAAGGGAAATAGATAGAAAAAATTTAAGGAATAAACCATAGGGTGCCGGGCAGTGCGGCAGGGCGTTGCGGGGTGCGCCGGGAAACGCGGAAGGGTGCCCGGTGGACGCCAGGTAGCACAGGCAGGGCACCGCGAGGTGCACCGGGCATCATGGGCAGGGCCCCTCCATACGCGGACTGCGTGGGCAGGATGCTGTAGGGGGCTCTAGGGTGTGCTGGGTAGGCTAGGCAGTGCGCCAGGGGGTGCGGACAGGCCGGCAGCGCGCCAGGCGAGGCACGAGTAGTGCGGGGGTATGGGAGTGCAGGTTGCGCACTAGGGAGTTACGGGGGAGACACAGTTCATGGATTCCATGGGTAGCACGTCCTTTGTTCACTGCCTTCATCACTTTCACCGTGTGTACCACATTTGTCATCACCAAACAAGAACAAATAAGGGGAGGGTCAGACTATGTTAGTGTAGCTCGAACCCTCCTTGTTACGGTAATAGAAAACAGCTATTCATGTAACATCCCAAGTAAGTAATGAATAATATATATTTTTATCCATGTCTATTAATGATTAAGATAGTGTTTTAGAGGCTTAAAATGAAAATAAATACAATCTTATGCATGGAATAAACTAATATTCTTAAAAGATTGTTTTACTGCCTTTTGATGGAAAACCATTTTTGAATCTATCTTTTGACAATTTTATAAACTATGTGTGTCAAAATAAACTTATTCTTTATGATTGGGACATCAAAATTTACCTTGTGTGAATTTTTGGTATTTTTATGACAATGTTCATTTTTTAATGAATAGTGAAAAATACTGCATTTTACATCAAAACTGCTTTTTAATCTAATTTATTTATATGATTAGATTATGTTTTTAATTGTTTTTGAAGTGAAATTAGAATATATTTTTACCATTTTATCCAATGGTGGTCATTGGAATCAATTTCACTTTGAAATTAGACTTAAACTGGTGTCAATCTTTTGATACTTATTGTTTTGTAAAAACACGCTATTTGCTCTGGCAGCAGGAATTAATTATTAAATTAATTAATGTGACTTATATGATTTTAATTTTGTAAAAAATACTTCATTTTTTAATTCAGAATATCAAATATAGCTTAGGGTGAATTTTTGGTAATTTTCTGAAAAACTTCAATTTTTGATGAATAGTGAAACCACTAAGTGGTAATCAAGCAAACTGATTTTTCAGTTAAATGAAAGTTTACCACTAATGTGTATTGAATTTTAAAAATCCGACATACATGGTTGTCATTAAGAAGTAAAATGTGGTTCAATGAGATTAAAATAATTTTTTTGGTGAATAGTAACTTATTAAGTTTTTAATCGCGATTAGTGGTAATTAGTGTAGTTTAAGGTATAAATAATGCTTTAATAATATGAAATGACCTAGACACATGTCCCAACATTATTGGTTGTGTCATGGCCGACCAATACAAGCCATGGGTCAACTTGGGGACCCCATGGAGACATTTTGGTTGGGAAATGACATAAATAACTTTTTATTAAATGTTAAAGTAAAAATGACACAAACATAATACGTTTTACAAAAACAATTTTCACATGGGGTTATAAAGATAAGATATTTGATTATAAATATTAATTGGAAAGCTAAAAAGATTTCCTACATCATAGTATTTTTTTTATGATTTTTAGACATTAAATAAATTAAATTATTTATGACATAATAATGATGCAACGATGACATCATTATTTGACGATTTAAATAAAATGGAAAGATATTGTAAAATATATGAACTACACATGGCCAAAACCAATTGGATGAGTGGATTTCGAACTCTTATCACCTTATCCATGAATTATATCAATTTGGGACCTTTTGAAACCGAAACACATTTTCAAATAAAGTAATATGTCTTTACTTTCCAAAAGTGCCCCTCCTCTCCTCTTATAAAAGGCCCCCACCTCTACCTCATTTCACACACTCCTCAAGCCTTTGGCTCGGCCAAACCCTGCCCATTTACTCTCTCCACATCCCTCTCCTCATCCTAGAGGATTCCCTTTGGGAAGAATCCTTTCAAAGGAAGATTTTAGGCTCAAATCAAAAGGAGTTACACTTTTAAAGGTAATTCATTCTCTCATGTTCATTTGTTTTATTTTGCTTCTCCAACCCCCTAAACTCTTTTTATTTACTTATTTTGTAACAACACCAGTATCTTCAATATACAAGGATGTTGTTATAATATTTATTTGAGCTACACTCTCACACAACTACATCAAATGGTTAAAGAACATACAGTTTCCGTGGATGGCGAAATTCTGCCTCCCGAAACGATGATTGTTCAATACTCATTTAACACCTTCAAAGGTGGCCATTATGATGTCACTATTTTTATATATGATATATAATATGTTTATGTTTTCCTTAATCTTCTGTTTTTTTTCATTTTGGGCATACCTTTATGGTTCCCATTATGGGTAAACACGATATCTTCATTTTAGGAAGTGCGGACTACCGCCCCCTGAAAGTGATTTGATTCGTTAATACCATATGTGGGATGTGTAAAGGATAAAGTTAATGATATTATATATGTTATTATACTGGAATTATAATATACTCATATATCATTATGATTCCATTCCAGAAAATATGAAATAGAAATGGAAGTAGCGTTCATGCGTACGTACGGCTTACCGTCTCCATGAACGGTGCATTTCATTTATTACCTCTAAATGTGTTGTAATATTATAAATACATGTATATGATGAATATATATGATATATATGTTATCCAAATCATTAATATCATTCTGGATATAATGAACCTATGACCAAATTAACAACATGTAAGTGTAAGAAGTCTATTTTTGACTTAAGAACCAAATACCGACAAAATGAACATTATTAACTTAAATGATTACATGATGTTCATAACATGGTATAAAAGGAATAATGATCTTGAAAAAGATTCATAATAAAGTAGAGATTAACTCAAGTTTATTATTCAGGATATTAAAGAACGGTCGGGTCAAGTCGGATACGAGGTATGGGACTTCGTCTCAATCTCCTTTCAATGAGGCATATTTTATTTTATACACAAATTTCTTTTATACGGTGTATAAACCCCTTTGACTTTTACGTTTATTCAAAAGGAATCTTTTTTATACGAAGCATTTACTAAACGACAAAAGGGAATGTTTTTGTCGTACGTATGCGGTGACAACGACTTCTCCGCCGTCGTGACCGTTATTTGAGTTTCGACTTCCTCTACAATCCATACCTTCTTTTTAAAAGAAAAATAAATACCATCTTTGCTTTCATTTTGGTATTGAAAATGGTTTTCACAATGTTTTTGTGTTGTATTGATATCTTGTGATTGAAATGTGGAAATGTTATGTTTCCTTTATGCATGTTTTATGTGATACGATTATGTTATCGTTCTTGGGAATTATTATGAAGACGGGTGGTTCCGTGATAAACTAAGGGCGGGTGAGCCCGATATAGCTCTCCAATGCATTGGGTAACGTGAATGAGTGAAACGTTAAGGTTTCTCCGAAGAGATTTAGGGAATATACTGTGATGGGTATTCCAAACGTAACCAAGAGGGTTACTCCCTACGTAAGAATGTTATGAATGCCTCAAGTTACCTTTATGTCTTATGATTTCTATGATTTATTCATGATTTTATGAGGTATGTTAAAGTGCCTATGTTTTATGGGTAAAGTATGATTTCAGTCTTATGTATATATGAACTCATGTTTCCTTTCCATGTTTTTATAACCCATACTGAGCTTTTTATGCTCATCCCAAGTTTTTTTGAAATTTTTTTCACAGGTCAAGGGAAAGGTACATGATATGATTATAGTGTCAAAGAAGTGTCAAGAAATAATCCATGTTTTATTTTAAATGTGTTTCCATTGATGGGAATGAAGAATACTATCTTTATGTAACCACTTTGTTTATATGTGGAATGTAATGCAAGTTTTATGATCTAATTCTCTAAAACTCTAAACCCGAAAAGATCCTCAATGTGTAATCTTGTAATAACTCAAGATTAAGTAAGGTTTAAGGTTGGGGCCTTATAGTTGGTATCAAAGGTCAGTTTAGATAACTTTAGGAGTTAGAATTCTATTAAATGATTATCCAAAAATATTTTTTTTCGAAATGATATAGCATTTAAAGATTACCATGTTGCTTCATCTAAGACATGTTTGTTCAGAATGGTTTTCCGCAGAGGAAACAGGGAAGCAGTGCTAGGAAGGCATACAGAAGGAAATAACCTTCCGAATCAGCATCCAGAAATGGTCGGAATTGGAACTGAACAGTTTGTTGCAGTAATGGCGCAGTTGACTCAAGCGATAAATGGCGGTGGTATCCATACACGAGATCAGCCAGACCAACCACAGAGGAACATGTCAGTGGTGGAACATTTCATGAGGCAACATCCACCATCATTCAGAGGATCATCTGACCTTGTGCTAGCTGAAGGGTGGATTAAAGCACTGGATAAGATTTTTGATGTCATGGGGTGTTCAGACAATCAAAAGGTTAGTCTTGCTATTTACCGTTTGGAGGGTGAAGCAGATCAGTGGTGGTCTATGGTTAAAAATATCAGGGACGCCGATGAGATTGATGCTCTTGACTGGGATGAATTCAAAGGTATGTTTCTTGATAAGTATTTTCCTAAGGCTGTTCGACTTAGGATGGAAAATCAATTCTTGGAATTGAGGCAAGAGGAAGACTCAGTGGCTGCCTATGAAGAAAGGTTCACTCGATTGGAAAGGTATGCTCCAAATTTTATCCGGGACCTTGATAGTAAAATCAATCGTTTTTACTCAGGATTAAAGCCAAAATATCGAAGGGCATTAGCTTCTCGTGAGTTTAAAAGTTATGAAAAGCTTGTTCGATGTGCTGAGAAGGTGGAAATGGAGTTTTTCGATGACCAAGTTTTCTATAACAACCAGCAGAAGAAGAGACCGAGGTGGTAGGAGAAAGGGAATAATTCTTCAAAAAAGTCTGATGGTAAGAGAACTAAGTTTCCAGTTTGTGATAAATGTGGAAAAAGGCATGCTGGGGAATGTCTTCTGAATTCTGGGAAGTGCTACCGATGTGGTAAGATGGGACATAAGGCTCGTGATTGCACTGAAAATGATCAAGGTGAAGGTAAGAACAAATTTGATTTATAGTTAGTGAAATGTTATAAGTGCACTGAGATGGGTCACTATGCAAACAAGTGTCCGACAAGGAGCTTGAGTGATGGGAAGCAGTTATACTACAAGCAGAAAGGGGTGGTGAAATCCTTTGCAACTACTTCAGCAGATGTCGGGCCATCAAATGAAGTTGTATCAGGTACTTTGTTTGTTTTTTTAGATTATGCCAGTGTGTTGTTTGATTCGGGGTCTACACATTCTTTCATCTCTGAAACCTTTTCTAGTAAAATGGGAATACCATCTCAAGAAATGACTCCTGAACTTTTGGTAAAAACACCTGGGGGAAATGTTGAGGCAAAAAGAATTTATAAGAATATTCCTATCCTTATCTGTGGAAAGAACCTACTTGCAAACCTTATTGTTCTACCTCTAGTAGAGTTTGATGTTATCCTGGGTATGGATTGGCTCTCTATTTACCATGCTAAGATTGACTGTAGAGCTAAAGAAGTTTCTTTTCAGAAAGACTTTCAGTTTGTTTACAAGAATGAACCCTTACTTTTGATAACATATCAAGAGGCCGAGAAACTTGTAAAAGATGGAAATGAATGTTACCTTGCACACGTCGTTGAAAATAAAGGAACTATTCAGATTAATGATGTGCCAGTGGTAAATGAGTATCCTGATGTTTTTCCTGATTAGTTTCCTGGAATAATACCAGATCGGGAAGTTGATTTTACTGTTGACTTAGTTCCTGATCCTAAGCCAATTTCAAAACCCCCTTATCGAATGGCACAAATTGAACTTTTAGAGTTGAAGGAGCAATTGCAAGATTTATTAGAGAAAGGTTTCATTAGACCTAGCACATCACCATGGGGTGCTCCTGTTTTATTTGTTAAAAAGAAAGATGGTTCTATGAGACTTTGCATTGATTATAGAGCCTTGAATAATATCACTGTTAAGAACAAATATCCTTTGCCTCATATCGATGATTTGTTTGATCAGCTCCAGGGAGCTCAGTTTTTTTCAAAGATTGACTTGAGATCGGGGTACCATCAGCTGAAGGTAAAGGAGGCAGATATTCTGAAGACCGCGTTCCGTACGATATATGGCCATTATGAATTTGTAGTAATGCCTTTTGGGCTAACCAATGCACCTGCTGTATTCATGGACTTAATGAATAGAATTTTCCATGAGTTCTTGGATAAGTTTGTGGTGGTTTTCATTGATGATATTTTGGTGTTTTCTAAAAGTAAAGAGGAGCATGAAAAACATTTAAGGGTTATCTTTCATACCTTAAAAGAAAAGAAACTGTATGGGAAATTCAGCAAGTGTGAGTTTTGGTTGCAACAAATTTCTTTCCTTGGTCACATTGTTTCTAAAGATGGAATAACTGTTGATCCTGCAAAAACAAAAGTTGTGGAAGAATGGCCAAGACCCACAAATGTAACCGAGATTCGTAGATTCCTTGGTTTGGCGGGCTATTACCGAAGTTTTGTTAGAAATTTTTCACGGTTATCTAGTCCAATGACTAAGCTAACTCGGAAGGGTGTTAAGTTTATCTGGACAAAAGAATGTGATGATTGTTTTCAGGAATTGAAAATAAGATTGGTGAATGCTCCAGTTTTGGCACTACCTTCCAGGAATGGTGAGTTTGTTATATACAGTGATGCTTCATTGAAAGGACTTGGTTGCGTCCTAATGCAGAATGATCAGGTAATTGCTTATGCTTCATGACAGTTGAAAACTCATGAGGTAAATTACCCTACACATGATTTGGAATTAGCTGCTGTTGTTTTTGCTTTAAAAATTTTGAGGCATCATTTGTATGGAGTAAAGTGTGAAATATATACCGATCACAAAAGTTTAAAGTATATATTCACTCAGAAAGAGTTAAACATGAGACAAAGGAGATGGCTGGAATTAATCAAGGATTATGATTGTACAATTCATTACCATCCGGGAAAAGCAAATAAAGTGGTTGATGCTTTGAGTCGAAAAAGTAATGCTTCATTAACAATGTTGCGGTTGGAACGTGATCCTTTGGTTAATGATTTGATGAACTTTTGCATAGAAGTTGTTGGTGCAGGAAGTCCTTCTGTTTTGTTTCAGGTATCAGTGAGATCTTCTCTATCAGATAGAATCAAGCAAGCACAGAAGCAAGATAGTGAGTTGCAGAAAAAGGTAGAGCTGGTTCAGAAAGGTAAGTTGCCTGAATTCAACTTTGATAATGATTGTGTTTTGAGATTTGGGAAGAGATTGTGTGTTCCTTGTGATTCACAGTTGAAGAGAGAGTTGTTATGTGAAGCTCATAGTTCTCCGTTTTCAGTTCATCCGGGCAGTACTAAGATGTATAGAGATCTGCGGGAGTATTACTGGTGGGATGGAATGAAAAGAGATATTGCTGATTTTACTGTGAAGTGTTTGACTTGTCAGCAGGTTAAAGTAGAGCGGCAGTTACCGAAAGGGATGCTTCAGCCTTTACCAGTGCCAGAGTGGAAATGGGAGAATATATCCATGGACTTTGTTGTTGGATTACTGAAGACATCTCGAGGTAATAATGCAATCTGGGTTATTGTTGATTGCTTGACCAAATCTGCTCATTTCCTTGCTATACGAGATACTTTCTCTCTTGATCAACTTTCCCGTTTGTATCTTAAAGAGATAGTCAGGTTACATGGAGTTCCTCTCTCCATTGTATCGGATCGTGATCCCAGGTTTACTTCTAACTTTTGGAAAGGCCTTCAGAAGTCGTTGGGTACTGAATTAAATTTTAGTACAGCTTTTCATCCTCAATCAGATGGGCAGTCAGAACGAACAATTCAGACATTGGAGGATATGCTACGAGCTTGTTCTATGGATTATCAGGGAAGTTGGGACCAACATCTTTCTTTGGTTGAGTTTTCATATAATAACAGTTTTCATTCCAGTATACAGATGGCACCATTTTAGGAATTATATGGGAAGCGGTGTCGAACTCCAACTTTCTGGGATGAAGTGGGTGAAAGAAAGTTGATGGGACCAGAATTGGTAGAAGAGATGGCAGAAAAAGTTCAGCTGATTCGGAAACACATGAGAACATCTCAGAGCAGGAAGAAGAGTTATACGGATAACCGGAGGAAGGATCTATCTTTCGAGGTAGGTGATCATGTTTTTCTGAAGGTTTCTCCTTGGAAAAGTGTGATGAGATTTGGTAAGAAAGGAAAGTTGAGTCCAAGGTTCATTGGACCATACGAAATTCTGGAGAGAGTTGGATCAGTTGCATACCGAGTGGCTTTACCTCCGAGTTTATCGCAGGTACACAATGTTTTTCACATTTCAATGTTGAGAAAGTATATGCCAGATCCATCTCATGTTTTGAGTCCAGAGGTAGTTCAGCTAGAAGAGAACCTATCTTATGAGGAACAACCGGTCCAGATTCTTGACCACAGGGAGCAAGTGTTACGGAATAAGGTGATTCACCGGGTAAAGGTTTTGTGGAAAAACCACATGATTAAAGAGGCAACATGGGAATATGAAAATGAAATGAGGGATAAGTACCCCCATTTATTCGATAAGTAAATAAGATGCGGGGATGCAATTTTCTAAAGGGGGGAAGGATGTAACATCCCAAGTAAGTAATGAATAATAGATATTTTTATCCATGTCTATTAATGATTAAGATAGTGTTTTAGAGGCTTAAAATGAAAATACCTTTTGATGGAAAACCATTTTTGAATATATCTTTTGACAATTTTATAAACTATGTTTGTCAAAATAAACATATTCTTTATGATTGGGACATCAAAATTTACCATGTGTGAATTTTTGGTATTTTTCTGACAATGTTCATTTTTTAATGAATAGTGAAAAATACTGCATTTTACATCAAAACTGCTTTTTAATCTAATTTATTTATATGATTAGATTATGTTTTGAATTGGTTTTGAAGTGAAATTAGAATATATTTTTACCATTTTATCCAATGGTGGTCATTGGAATCAATTTCACTTTGAAATTAGACTTAAACTGGTGTCAATCTTTTGATACTTATTGTTTTGTAAAAACACGCTATTTGCTCTGGCAGCGGGAATTAATTATTAAATTAATTAATGTGACTTATATGATTTGAATTTTGTAAAATATACTTCATTTTTGAATTCGGAATATCAAATATAGCTTAGGGTGAATTTTTGGTAATTTTCTGAAAAACTTCAATTTTTGATGAATAGTGAAACCACTAAGTGGTAATCAAGCAAACTGATTTTTCAGTTAAATGAAAGTTTACCAATAATGTGTATTGAATTTTGAAAATCCGACATACATGGTTGTCATTAAGAAGTAAAATGTGGTTCAATGAGATTAAAATAATTTTTTTGGTGAATAGTAACTTATTAAGTTTTTAATCGCGATTAGTGGTAATTAGTGTAGTTTAAGGTATAAATAATGCTTTAATAATATGAAATGACCTAGACACATGTCCCAACCTTATTGGTTGTGTCATGGCCGACCAAGACAAGCCATGGGTCAACTTGGGGACCCCATGGAGACATTTTGGTTGGGAAATGACATAAATAACTTTTTATTAAATGTTAAAGTAAAAATGACACAAACATAATACGTTTTACGAAAACAATTTTCACATGGGGTTATAATAATCAGATATTTGATTATAAATATTCATTGGAAAGCTAAAAAGATTTCCTACATCATAGTATTTTCTTTATGATTTTTATACATTAAATAAATTAAATTATTTATGACATAATAATTATGCAGTGATGACATCATTATTTGACGATTTAAATAAAATGGAAAGATAATGTGAAATCTATGAACTACACATGGACAAAACCAATTGGATGAGTGTATTTCGAACCCTTATCACCTTATCCACGAATTATATCAATGTGGGACCTTTTGAAACCGAAAGAAATTTTCAAATAAAGTAATATTTCTTTACTTTCCAAAAGTGCCCCTCCTCTCCTCTTATAAAAGGCCCCCACCTCTACCTCATTTCACACACTCCTCAAGCCTTTGGCTCGGCCAAACCCTACCCATTTACTCTCTCCACATCCCTCTCCTCATCATAGAGGATTCCCTTTGGGCAGAATCCTTTCAAAGGAAGCCTTTAGGCTCAAATCAAAAGGAGTTACACTTTTAAAGGTAATTTATTCTCTCATGTTCATTTGTTTTATTTTGCTTCTCCAACCCCCTAAACTCTTTTTATTTACTTATTTTGTAACAACACCAGTATCTTAAATATACAAGGATGTTGTTATAATATTTATTTGAGCTACACTCTCACAAAACTACATCAAATGGTTAAAGAACATACGGTTTCCGTGGATGGCGAAATTCTGCCTCCCGAAACGATGATTGTTCAATACTCATTTAACACCATCAAAGGTGGCCATTATGATGTCACTATTTTTATATATGATATATAATATGTTTATGTTTTCCTTAAGCTTATGTTTTTTTCATTTTGGGCATACCTTTATGGTTCCCATTATGGGTAAACACGATATCTTCATTTTAGGAAGTGCGGACTACCGCCCCCTGAAAGTGATTTGATTCGTTAATACCATATGTGGGATGTGTAAAGGATAAAGTTAATTATATTATATATGTTATTATACTGGAATTATAATATACTCTTATATCATTATGATTCCATTCCAGAAAATATGAAATAGAAATGGAAGTAGCGTTCATGCGTACGTACGGCTTACCGTCTCCATGAACGGTGCATTTCATTTCTTACCTCTAAATGTGATGTAATATTATAAATACATGTATATGATGAATATATATGATATATATGTTATCCAAATCATTAATATCATTCTGGATATAACGAACCTATGACCAAATTAACAACATGTAAGTGTAAGACGTCTATTTTTTACTTAAGAACCAAATACCGAAAAAATGAACATTATTAACTTAACTGATTACATGATGTTCATAACATGGTATAAAAGGAATAATGAACTTGAAAAAGATTCATAAGAAAGTAGAGATTAACTCAAGTTTATTATTCAGGAGATTAAAGAACGGTCGGGTCAAGTCGGATACGAGGTATGGGACTTCGTCTCAATCTCCTTTCATTGAGGCATATTTTATTTTATAAACAACTTTCTTTTATACGGTGTATAAACCCCTTTGACTTTTACGTTTATTCAAAAAGAATCTTTTTTATACGAAGCATTTACTAAACGACAAAAGGGAATGTTTTTGTCGTACGTATGCGGCGACAATGACTTCTCCGCCGTCGTGACCGTTATTTGAGTTTCGGCTTCCTCTACAAGCCATACCTTCTTTTTAAAAGAAAAATAAATACCATGTTTTACTTTTCTTTCATTTTGGTATTGAAAATGGTTTTCACAATGTTTTTGTGTTGTATTAATATCTTGTGATTGAAATGTGGAAATGTTATGTTTTCTTTATGCATGTTTTATGTGATACGATTATGTTATCGTTCTTGGGCATTATTATGAAGACGGGTGGTTCCGTGATAAACTAAGGGCGGGTGAGCCCGATATAGCTCTCCAATGCATTGGGTAACGCGAAGGAGTGAAACGTTAAGGTTTATCCGAAGAGATTTAGGGAATATACTGTGATGGGTATTCCAAACGTAACCAAGAGTGTTACTCCCTACGTAAGAATGTTATGAATGCCTCAAGTTACCTTTATGTCTTATGATTTCTATGATTTATTCATGATTTTATGAGGTATGTTAAAGTGCCTATGTTTTATGGGTAAAGTATGATTTCAGTCTTATGTATATATGAACTCATGTTTCCTTTCCATGTTTTTATAACCCATACTGAGCTTTTTATGCTCATCCCAAGTTTTTTTGAAATGTTTTTCACAGGTCAAGGGAAAGGTACATGATATGATGATAGTGTCAAGGAAGTGTCAAGAAATAATCCATGTTTTATTTTAAATGTGTTTCCATTAATGGGAATGAAGAATACTATCTTTATGTAACCACTTTGTTTATATGTGGAATGTAATGCAAGTTTTATGATCTAATTCTCTAAAACTCTAAACCCGAAAAGATCCTCAATGTGTAATCTTGTAATAACTAAAGATTAAGTAAGGTTTAAGGCTGGGGCCTTATAATTCATACCATAACTTGATAGACAAAGAAGGAGGGTTTATCCTTATAAATAAAATAACACAAGGAAAACCCCTACCTTGTAATTAGTGTCGTTTGATGAAGTTGCAGGATGGTGGTGTCGCTTCATCAACATCAGGAGGATGTGACGTTGTCGTTGTCAATGTTCTTCAGGGTCAGAGTCTCCCCTTCCTTTGCCTCGATTGAAGAAATAAGAAGCTGGTGTCGATCTTCTCGGGAAGGAGCGTTCTTCTCTGGAAGAACAGTTCTTCATAGGGAGATTTTCCTCTCCTTAGCTCTCCATAGAAGAAATTCCCACCAAAGAGAAATATTCCAACGAAATAATAAGATATGATTATAATTTTAATGTTGGAACGAAAATTCATATTAGAGAATTAAAACATGGAACCATCAATTTAATTCTTGTGTGGTGTCACATTAATTGGGGAGGAAGTCAAGAGGCTCCCCATAAATGTTTAAAAAACATTAAGTGGAGGTTTTGAAGGGTTTCTCTCCATTTAATGGGGAGTTGAGGAGGTCTTTATCCTTCTCCATTAATAGGGGTTGGGTGGTCCCCACCCCTACAATTTAATGGAGAGGTTATTCTTAGGTGGTCTCCACAACAATTATCCTCCCAAGGGAGGTTATGTACGGGTGGGCCCCAACACCATAACCTCTCATGGGAGGTTATGGTGTGGTGGCCCCCACCACCAATCACCACATGGTGGTTCTAACCACCACTAAAAAAAATAAAGATAATAGTTTGTTTCTATCCAACTAAATTAAAAACCTAGAAAACTATCTTCCATTCATGTCAGATCGCAACTGCCGTGAAGGTCTCACTAAGAAATTACCGATGTTGTGAGCTCAATGGTGCCCTCATATTTCAATTTCGGGTGCTAGTTCAAAAGTTATACAATTCCAAATGTACGCTCACTAAACGTATCTGAGCAATACAGTAGAAATTGATTCCAGGAACACCAGTCCTCGGAATCAAGGGTCGTCAAAAACTATGGACTCTTAAAATTCAAAAGAATTTATGAAAAAAATTCCTTGAAATTTCAAGGTACTTACACAAACTCAAGTAAAAAAAATATGCAGACAAAGATAGAAATTATAAAAAGGAAATAAATGAATCATGGAGTTCTTTTGAGGACAGGTTAAGTGACTTATAATGTTCAAATTATGAACAGGCTAACAAAGCCAATATGTGTTTGATGAAAAACACATATGAGGTAACACTGGAATCTCATGTACACAATTCCTATTATTATGGAGATGAGATTGACACTAAAAATATGTATAATGAAGAAATGTTTGATTATTGTAATATTCATAAAGAGACATGCAATGAACTAAAAGATAAATACACTTCTTTAAAGAAACAACATTATCTTACCTCAACTATTAAAACTAAACATAGTGTAGAAAGGAAGAAAAAGGCTCAATTAATCAAAGAAAGAAATGAACTAAAGCTAGCTAATGAGTATGTAAAAAAGGGTCTTGAATGGTTTACTAATGGTAATGATTACTTGGTACAGATTCTAGGTAAAAATATTTCTCTTAAATATAATATTGTCATTGGCTATCAACCTGTTAAAAGAAGTTTTTGAAGAAATAATTTTTTCCGAAGTTTAGGATATACAACATTACTCCTAGATCTAGAAAACATTCAGATAGTTCATGTTATGATACACTCTCTGTAGTTTCAAGCTTTAATGGACCAAATAGAGTTTATTTTTCATGTACTTTACATAATTGTTATAAGAAACCTATGAGGAATATATGGGTTCCTAATGCACTAGTTACTAATATTACTGGACCCAAACATGTGTGGGTACCAAAACCTATTTTTATCTGACTATTTTGTTGGAATAATTCTTAAAAAGATCCTATAAAATATTCTGGTACTTGGATAGTGGGTGTTCAAGACACATGATATGAGACTATTCATGCTTCGAGAATTTAATAAAAATTGATGGAGGACATGTCACCTTTAGTGACAATGACAAAGGAAAGATTATTGGCATTTCCCAAATCGATAACTCCAACTCAGTTTTAATTTATAATGTACTTCTTGAATGATGAATTGAAATATAATCTTCTTAGTATTTTACAACTACGTGATGATGGATTTCTTGTAAAATTTGATAATGATGCTTTAAATGTTTTTAATTATCAAAATGAATTAGTGTTTTCTTCATTCAAAAAGGAAAAAGTTTATCTTTTAACAAAGAATCATAAGTTTCTCAAAATGCTTCACGTTTTAGTGTATTTCAAAAAGAATCTAGGAATTGGCATAAGAGACTATGACACTGTAATACTCACTCCCTTAGATAGTTAACTTGAAAATTTTTATTCAAAGACCTACCCAAAAAAAAGTTTCAAAATGATAATGTTTGTAATCCTTGAAAAAAAGGAAAGCAACAAAAAATTTCCTTCAAACCAAAGAAAAACGAGTCAACTTCTCAACCTCTCAAATTGGTTAACATGGATTTGTTTGGACCATCTAGAGTTTCTAGTTTAAATGGGAACCACTATGTTTATGTTCTTATATATAAATTTTCTTGATATACTTGGACATTCTTTTGGATCACAAAAGTGACACCTTCTCTCATTTTACCAAATATTCCAAAACTATAGAAAATAATAATGGGAAAATAATTAAATCCTTAAGAAGTTATCTTGGTCGTGAGTTTGAAAATCAAGAATATTAATCATTTTTCTCAAAAAAGGCAATATTTATAATTTGTCTTCCCCTAGAACACCTCAACAAAATAGAGTTGTAGAAAGAAAAAATATAACCTTACATGATATTGTTAGAAACATGTTTAGTGAATATGTCTTACATATTTGTTCTTGGGATGAAGTTGTAAATAAAACATGATATATTATCAATATTGTGTTTATTCGAGCTATTATATAAAAACTCAATATGAGTTGTGTAACAATAGAAATCCTATATTTATCTACTTCAATGTTTTTGGTTGCAATGTATATATCAATAATACTAAATACAGTCTTGAAAAATTTGCATCCAAGAGTGATGACATAATCATTTTAGGATATTAAATATTCAGTAATGTCTATAAAGTGTTTCATAAAAGAACTAAATGTGTAGAAGAATCTATCCATTTCAAATTTGATGAAACAGATCCACATGAGCCTAAGACAACTCTAGAGAACATGGAGGATTATATATACATTAATTCAAAATCCATTAACCACACTGTAAAGGAAGTAGTTAAAACTTATTGTTTTGGATATTCTTTAGATTCAGGTCACAATGAACCTGATCCTATTGAAGAACCTGAAATCACTAGTCCTCTTTTTTCTAGATCCGTTAGAACTCATGGGAACCATCCTTTATAAAATGTTGTAGGAGACATAAATAAAAGAACTCAAACTAGATCTTCTCTTAGAAATCAGGTTGAACATCAAGTCTTATTTTCACAACTTGATCCTAATGATATTAATGAAGCGATTAATGATGAATTTTGGAGAATGGATATGCAATAAGAACATAATCACTTTGAAAGAAACAATGTTTGGAAACATGTTGACAGACCCAAAGACACATTCAACATTGGAACTAAATGGGTGTTTAGAAATATGGTATATGAAGCTGCTAATATAGTTCAAAACAAGTATAGATTGGTTGCACAAGTCTATTGTCAAGAGGAAGGAATTGACTATGAAGAGACCATTGCACCATTAGCTAAACTTGAAGCAATTATAATTCTACTCGCTTATGCTACACATCATAAATTCAAAATATATGAAATGAATGTCAAAATTGTATTTAAAAATTGGTATATAGCTGAGGATGTGAATGTCGAGTAACCTAGGGTTCTACAAACCCACATTTTCCAACCCATATTTTTATATTATCGAAATCATTATATAGTTTAAAACAATCTCCAATATCCTGATATGATAGACTAAGTACTTTTCATATATTTCAAGGTTTTAAAAAATACATTGCTGATTCTTCCCTTTTTTATAAAACGGATTTACAAGTATGTTTTATAGTTCGAATCTATGTAGATGACATTATCTATGGATCATCAAAAAAACTCTTTATATATTTATTTTTTAAAATGATTAAAAAAAATTTTAAATGAGTTTAATGGGTGAAATAAAATTATATCTTGAATTTCAAATATTTCAAAATAATGATGGTATCATTTTAAATCAAAGAAAATATACTATAGATCTTATAAAACGTTTTGGTTTGTATAAAATTAAACATAGTGACAGTTCAATGAGTACTATATGTAAGATGGATCTTGATGAAAATGGGAATTTTTTTGATCAAATAACTTACAGAGGAATGATTGGAAGCTTAGTCTACATAACTACTAGTCATCCTAACATTATGTTTAGTGTGTGTATGGGTTCTTGTTTTAAACTAAATCATAAAGAATGTCATTTAAATGTTACTAAAGGAATAATAAAATACCTCAAGCATACACTCAATCTAGGACTGTTCTATCCCAAAGGACAATCATTTGAGTTAGTGATTGATTCTAATGTGGACTTCAGTGGTTGTAAGTTATATAGAATAAGAACCTCTGTAACATGTCACTTTTTAGGCAAGTCACTATAATAATGGTGTAGTAGGAATCAAACATTTGTTACATTATCTACTGAAGAAGCTGAATACATAGTGGTTGTAAGTTGTTGTGCACACATTTTTTGGATGAAATACACCTTACTAGATTACGGTAATCAATTCAAACATGTACCTATAAATTGTGACAATACAAGTGCTATTAACGTCTAAAAAAATCTTGTTTCACACACCAGGGATAAAAATATTGATGTATGACATCACTTTTTGAGAGATCATTATCAAAAAGGTGAAATTACTTCATCATTCATTGGAACTGAATATCATCTTGCTGAAATATTAACCAAATGATTAAATTATGAAAGAATATATTACATCATACATGAATTGGGAATGATAAATCTTAAATAGTAAATATACGGTTTCACAGCATACTATTTCAAATTTTATAGTTTCACAAGTCACTATCTAACAGTTCTATAATTTTACTTTCCAAATACATGTTGTTAAATGTTTACAGTCTCACTGTGAAAGAAAGTTATGATCTCACCATGAAAGCTAGTAATGGTCTCACAATAAAAGCCAGTTATGTTCTCATCATGAAAGTCGATTATGGTCTCACAGTAAGGACTCTTCATTGTCTTATTTAGAACTTATAACATGTATCATGGTAATTAATTATTTTACCCTTTTACATTGTCACATTTTTGATCATGCGATTCTTGATATCCATAAATGATACAAACTAGAGAAGTTTCACTCTTTCTTCCATCGAACACTCTTCTCTCAAACTATAACCTCTCTCTAAACCCTTTGGTTCTCTCTCTCACTCTCTCTCGAACCATTTTTGAATACCCAGGTCGAAACACCCATCCTCATCAACTCCTGAGAAGAGAAGTTCAAAGAAGAAGATGAAAATAGTGATGAAGATAGAACCCTAAGGTCCTCTAAATCTGAATCTAGGATACAGAATAATGGAAACTGAAAAGAATATATCCCCTATGTGGCTTCTGTCATGTAAGTATTTTGGAATTGAAGGTGCTAAAAGAGAAAAGTTTGATGGATTGGTTCACAAAACAGGATAGGACTATTTATCCAGAATTTGTTGCACAGTTTTATCAGTATGTTCAATTCTATTTTAATTTAGATGATGGATATGTTGTGAGAAGTTGGATAAATGGATAGAGATGCATGTTTTCTTCAATAATATGGGATACATGCACATGATACCCTATGAGGGTATTTGTGAGGACTACCAGAGAGTTCCTCCACCTCCATGTGAGATCTTTGTTGATGAATAAGCATTGGGAATCTTGAATATGAATGAAACAAAGTAAATATCAATTTCTACATAGTTATATTGTGAAACCAGAATTCTGTTTAAATTTTTTATGAATCCGATTAGACCCAAAAAAGGTGATTTCTCTACACTATAGTATCAAGATTTATTTTTGATAAATCTCATGAAAAATGTATATAAGGTCAGCCTATGAAAATATGTTGTAAGCCATATTTGTGAGTTAATCAAAACAACCTCCAAGTAGACCACCATATTCTATTCAAGGATTATCTCAACTATGATTCATGCAGAGGGTTGGTTGGATCAGATGTAGAATTTATTAAGGACGATGAGTTCTATCTCTCAAGTGTTACAATAAATATAATGAGAATCAGTTGGAATGCAGGTATAATAGCATGGTTTGAAGATAATGACAGTGCTTATGAAATTTTTAATCTTGTTTAACACCCTCAAATACCTAAGGGTATTTATGATAATGGTTTGGAACTAGATGAAATTGTTTAGTATTCTTATAAGGAAGGAGAATAAGAGTCGATTCTACCTTCAATAGAAAATTTTCTAGTTGAGGAAGATAGTGAATTTTCTCCTCACGTCTTAATTGATAGGTAAATACTTATTCCTAATTATATTGTTGATCTAGAATGACAACCTACTGTTGAAGAAGATTCTGTTTCTAAGGTAAATGTACAAGATTTGGAAGAAGAGAATATAGAAAAAGATCTTTCTATTGTGCAAAAATATTCTACTGAGGAACACCCAGTGGAAAAATTTGCTCCTAAAATTATTCCATTTTCTATAGAGAAAATGGATCAATCCATTCAGTTGGCTAGAAATAAAATGGGTGAGGATATCAGCAATGAAATTTTTGAAATAGATCGAGAATATAAATCTCTCCATCCTGATAAAGATGCTCCTATTGAGGGGGAGCAGCACTTGAATCAGGAACATGTTGAATTACCTAATCATGTTGATCCATGATTAATGGATATATGGTATAAATTCCATAGTTATTTTTATCTGAATGATTCCTAGGAAGTCATAGTAATAGTTTTTGATCAATCTATTATGTTTCAATTGAAACTTTCATCTCCCCCTGAAGCTATCTCGACCAATTGTCCTTATCCTATTGCAACTTTTATCCCTGAACCATCACAAGAACTTCTAAACATAGTGACTAAAGATGATATGAATGTATTTGAAGATACCCTATTATTTGGAGTTTAAAAACACATGAATACCCAACTGGCCCCTGTAACTAATTTGAGTGAAAGTGTTGCTACCCAGTTTTTGGGAAAGATCGTATAAAACATTCAACACAAGATGCTTCATGATATTCAAGAGTTCATAGTTGATAACATACAGTTAAGTGAATAAGTAAAGACTCTCATAGGTATGGTTGAAAAAATTCAGAGAGTGATGAAATCAAGACCAGAACTAGTTTCTTATACATTTGAGGATGTTTTTAGTTAGATTCCATGAGAATTAACCTCCCTAATTAAAAATAATCTCACTTCCTTAGCTGAAAAAGTAGATGAATGAAACAGGAATATTTTTCAAGAGATGTGTGAGCTTGTTATTGATCTTAAAAAGTTAACTAATGATTATAATCATTGTCTCCAGAATGTTCTAAATCAACTGGTGTCCATTACATTAACTGTTACTAATTCTCATATTTCTACACAATCATCTCAACCATCTTTTGATAGAGATCTATTTAGAACAGATATCAATGAAGAACATCAGGAAATGATTTGTGGTTTTGACAAAGAATCTATATCTTAAGATGTCAGGGATATTGACAGAGTTCTTGATTTTGTGAGAATTCATTCATAGATTGCCAATGATTATTAGGAAAAAATTGATAATAAGGTGGATTTCTACTTCAATTAGATCTCCTCTAAGAATTACATTGCCAAACATTTCAAGTACCTACTAGATAATTTTAGAATCGCTCCAGTTACTCATGATTTAAAAAATCAAGTCTAAAAGCTCAAGGATTTTACTCTTTTGTTGGATAGGCTTATGGAGAACAAGGATGACTTTGATATATCCATAAATTATGGTTGATAGATCATTTATAACATCATCAAGATTTTGAGACCTTATCTTCATGTCCAGAGTACTACCATTTTCAATCCTACAGCTACACCCCTGAGATCTAGTTTGCCTACCTTTTCATCCTCTACCCTTACCTATATATCTATGTCTGTCTCTCAGGATCTAAGTTAGATTAGGCATGTAATCCTTGATCAAAAGTTTCTGTAGTCTTCCACTTCACCTACCTTTTCCCATTCTATTTGTGATGGATTCGTTTACCTTCTATGTCCACTAGTTCACTCCATTATTCCACTTCAACCTCTGCACCTATGGCTTATTTTTATGATGTTGTTGCCAAGGGAAAATTAAAGACAAGCCATTGTGAAGAACAGTGACTACATTATTTTGATAGGGATGATTTTTGTATTTCTTATTACATAATAGTTTGTAATGACACTTTTTATCTAATGCATTTTGAACTCCTTATATCTTTTCTATATTTACTTTTTTGCTCATTTTTATAATTCCAAATGGGGGAGAAATATGTATTCTATATGCTCATTAAATAAGAGAAACATTGCCTAATAATAAATCTCTCACTCACATGATTTCAGATGATCAAAAGGGGGGAGATTGTTGGACTCCTCTTGTGTTAATCATGTCTTAATGATCACATGTCTTATATATTATGTAAATATTTCTAAACCTATTTAATCTATCTAAAATCATCTGTACAGATGATTAGTTTTTTAATGCATTAATTAATCCTATCCAATAGCTTATGTGCTTTGATTAATGACAGTAAACAATGTTGAGTTTTTGTAATAATGGGTTTCATTGATAAATGATTAATTCTAATACATTCTGTGAGTTTCCCTAAATTTCCTTTATTGTTCCAAAATCATTATGTTATTCGCATGTTAAGGAACCTAGTTGGTAGATTTATTTGCTCACATAGTCGAACTGAAGCTGTTTTCCATCTGGTAAACCCCTGGGTGTGTATTAAAATGGACACAACTCGCGTACCTTTTGTTTTTTTTGCATCACGATTGGCGAAGAGTATCATTGTAAGAAAAGGGTGGTTTATGAAAATTGGATCAATTTGTGTGGCTCTTGTAATTGGGTGGGTCACTCTGTTGAGGCCTGCCAGTGGGGTCTCCTGCTTCATCTGAGGGAGGTCCGTTGCGGTGGGAAAAATATTACTATGTATTCTGAAGATTGTCCAAGGAGCAAGGTATTGGAAAAAGGTGTGACGGTGGGTTTGATTTCAACTTCTGGGGGATTGGCTATTGGTGGGGGGCGGGCTCTCATCTTACTGGATCTGCTTGGGAAGTCATTGCCTCTAGGTCCTGCAAAGTATCCGTGGATGATGGTTTGATAGTCGGCACTTCAAGAAATAAGTTGAAGCAGGATAAAGGGAAGGCTAATTGGTCCTTTGATGATTTGGGTTTAGGAAGGGCTGGAGAAGAAGCAGTCACTAGTATTATGAAGGTGATCAATTTAGGCAGAGCTTCGGATGATAAAGGTCTTGACGCTTGGCCAAAAAAATTTATCCATGAGTAATAGTTTTGATTGGCTTGTTGAGGACATGTCGCTTGCGGTCCTGGAGGAGGAGGTTCCTATGGGAGGTGTTGATGAGGTGGAAGTCTTGGAGAGACTGAATGTCGAAATCTTCAGGCTGGAACTAGCTACAGGATCTATGGGGGAAATTCAAAATTCTCCTGGTGTCTGTGGGCCTGGACAGGTACTGGAGGGGCTACAGTTCGACTATTTGAGGTAGGACGGGATAGATGTAGTTTCAACAGGTGTGGATCAGAGGTCGGGGGTAAGCATCAGGCGGGATGATCCTGGTCCAATGATACGAGGATATCAAGGGAAGGAATGTCTTGGTGGAGTTAATAATTAATAGGGCTTGCTATTTAAAGGTAAGGGTCATGAGTCAAATGACATGGTTGTGGGAGAACCTCCTTTGGTGGACAGGCGTCTGCCGTTGCTGGAATGTTCCACTCCAGATCATAATCTGAGCTATTCTTCTGGATGTCCCAAGTTTTCTTTAAGGGAATGGTCCGGGGAAGAAGGGAGAACTCAGGGGGAGGGAAAGAAAATATGAGCGATAATCTCTTCCACTCTTTCACGGAAATTGTCCAAAGTGGGAACTAGAAGGTGACTATAGGTGAAAGATCTTTGTTTGAAACTCTGAGAAGGAGGCTATAGAAGGACTATTCATATCTCTCATGGCCAATGCGGACTACGAATGCCTCGAAATGGAATATCGAGGTAGTTATTGACTTTAAAAAGGGAAGTAGGGATAAGAAGGCATCACCAGATATGGTCGTGCTTGATCATCTTGGAAATCAGATTCAAAGTAATAATTTTTTGAGGCATCCAGAGTGGGAATCAAATACTGGAGAAGTCGAATCTTGTTCGGAAGGCGGGGATGATTATGTATATTATGATATGAAATCATGTGTTGTTCTGTGTTGTTTTTCATTTTTTGGTTCTTTGGACTTTGTCTGGGGTTGTTCGTAGGGAATCGGACACCCTTGAGCCGGCTTTTATAAAATGAAAAAAATTATTTGCAGTCTAATACATTCTATGAATGTCATTGTTTATGTCTGTATAAAGATATTTGGCTATGTTCAAAAAACCTTGAGTCTGCCACCGATTATGTTTTTCTAGAAAAGGACCCAGACACCATGACCAGACACTGTGACCCAGACACTGTGACCGGACACCGTGACCCTGACACCGTAACCCAGATACCTTGACATATACACCGTGACCATAGAGACACCATGACCATCCAAACACTATGACCATCCAGACACCATGACCATCCATATATCATGACCATCCAGACACAATGACCATCCTGACACTATGATCAGACACTTTGATCAAACACCACATTTGTGCTACCGGTTCATGATCTCTATACAACTATTCCATCATAATTGTCTCACTGATCAAAGGAAAAGAAGGAGACACCATTTCAAAAAGGCTCCATTTTATATAGAGACGTTTTTCAGATAGACTGTGACACAATTTCTTAATCTTTTTTTTCATTTTTAAATTTAATTTTTAATGGTCATATTTTAATATTTTGAATGCACTTACATATTTAATGTTACTTTGTACACATGTCACCTGATAGTACGAGGTTCAAGCTGCAACAAACATGCAACACGTCAGCTTCAACACATACATTCTATGAATAAAATGAAAAACATGGATAGAAGAATACGTGGTGAAAATAGTGACAACAAAAAATCAAACCTTTGCACAATAATAGAGAAGAAAAATCTTTCATGAAATAATAAATGATACATGTAACTCGACACTACTGAAGAACCCATTATGCATACTCGAATCATAGAGTCGAAAACATTTTTGCACCATCAAATCCACTAAATACAAGAGCTAGATCTAGATGACATGAAATACTCTATTTTCCACAAGAGGACTCTATTCCTTCATTTGCTTCATCCTATATGTCTAGATCTGTATATACTCTACCTCAGATCACTTCTAACCTTATCTCATCATTTTTTCATTGTTGTATTTTTTTTTCGAGTTGTGTGTGTGTTTCTATATAAAAACATGTACTTTCTCCTACATTAAACTGATTGATTCAATATATCCTTTCTCATATATCTTTTTACACATTTCTATTCTCACGGATAAGTATGGAAGAGTTCCATGTGTGACCTATTGTTTCATACCCATGAAGAATAGTGTAAGAGGTCATGTAACCTGGAAAGTCTTGTGTAATGTTGTTAACCCCAATCCAGGTTGTGGATCAAGTATATTTATATAAACTACTTGGTGGTAGGTGATCACCAAGTGGAGACGATTAGGACTCGACTTGAGAATAAACCACTTGTTTTATATCCACTATTCTATTTATTTTCATTTCATTTTATTTTACTGTTTAATTTTGAAATCACTAAATTTACATTGATAGTTGATATTAGAAAGAAGTTATAATTGTTTTTCCTTGTTAGAATAGCTTCAAATGTAATTTTAATAACTAATATTAATATTAATGTGAATTAATCAATCTTGTAAGAAGTTATTTAAATAGTCAGACCTTCATAACCGTGTTACTTTGATTAAATGGTTGGAATTTAAATTTATTGGTCATCATTTTTAAGAACACTTTTAAAAAAAATTATTGACACTCAATTCACCCCCCTCATGAGTACTCTACTCTGACAAACAATTACTTTTTTTCCTTAATTAATAGTGAATCAAGTGAATATATTTTATGAGGTGATGGTGAGAACATATTTTCGGGTGTTAAAATTATTTTTGGATTTAATGAAAAAAATTATACATTATCTTATATGTCCTTGTTATTAAATTATCTCACCTAATCCTTATGAATGGTCCATTTTCAGCCTTTTATTTAGTGAAAAATATTGGTATGTCTTTTTTATTTCATAAACAACATGTGTCGCACAAACCCAACTTATAAATTCCACTCCCTCTCTTATCCTCACCACATTATAGAAACCTTTCAATTTATAGAACAACCAATATTACTTCATTACATACCACCTCATTATATATATCCCTATTTGTGATCATATTTCCATACTATGGATTTTGGTTCCAAACAAATGTGGTTTTCTGGAGAAGAGTTATCATGCTTATCCGGTCATTTTTATTATATTTCTAATTCCATATCCCTATAATATTTTTCAATTTTGATTGTATAATAGCAAAATTATCTACAATTTGATGATATTTTTTTAATTTAATGGAATAACCTAAAAAATACCATCTTTGATAATATGAAATATTGAACCACTATTCATGTGTATGGTGGAGTAACAACTATTGATCCAATTCATTTGGTTTCATAAGATCCATTCATAGCTTTATATAATTATTAATATGAATTATATATATATATATATTATATTTTTAACATAATTTTGGTATTTAAATTTTGGTCTCACAAATAGCTTCTTACCTTACTTTTGTCGGTGATATGATAACGTCGCTCGTGTGTACGATGAAGTACTACCTTGTGAAGAGATGTGATAAATTTTTTTATAAATATTGCAATAGATGAAAAAATGATAATCTTAATTAATATATTTTGTATGTATTATATTTATTTTCAAAAAAATAAAATATTTTTTATTATTAAAAGATAATAGATCATTTTATTTCTTACTTTGAAAAATTATAACATCATTCATGAATATTTGTGGTCTACCACCTCCTTAAAAAATTTATATTCTTTATCAAAAAGTAACATGGATAATATATCTACATATATAATAAAAAATAATGTATTTGTTATATTATTTTCATTATGTATGGAAAATATATTACTTACCTTATTTCTATAATAATCATTGAAAAATTGAAATGTTTCTCATGCATACATATTACCATTCATCTACATGATTGAACTGTAGATTATGTTTTCATAAACACTATAAATAGATGGTGTTTAAAATATAAATAGAAATGTGAAAATTATTATTATGTTAAGATAAATATACTAGATATTATCTATTAATTACTCATTTGACCATGGTCAATATACCGAATTGGTATTGAAAATATAGACCAAACATCCTCAAAACACCTATTGTGTACTTACAGGATAAAATATTTAGATATATCATTAAAATAAATAAAATACGACATTTAAATATAATTAATTAAACTATAAAAAGTTTTATAAATAAATAAAATAATTGACATAAACATATTATACCTGAGTTAAAGGGAAAACAAGTTATGTTTGGACTTGTGTTAATGGTTTCTCATACCACTTTTATTTTTTTGATATTGATTTCATATTCAAAGCATTTTTTCATTTAATATCTTAAACAGTTCATAATTTACATGATTTAACAAGGGTTCTTTATACATCATAGTATATTACACTCTCATTGGAATTAATTCATACATGAAATTATTACTTGAAATTTACCATGTGGTAAATTGTGTCTAAACTCTATTTCATTTTGTTGGGTATAAAGACATTTAAATTGACTGTTTTATGAAATAATTCTTTATTGATTGATATATAAATTATTTATTATTTTATACTCTTTTTATTTGGATTTAAATTTTTTACACAAAATACCTCTATTGATGAATGCATAATTATTTGGTATGATATTTTTAATTATAATTATTATGAAATTCATTTTATTTGGTACATATATCTATGATATGGACCTAACATATTTAATGAGGCATATATACATCACCTTTAACGTATATATTATTAGTATATTTATATTAATGGTATTTAATGTCTTATTTGAATATATTCATTCATTTATATTGAAATTGAAAAGCCACCAATGTGAAAATATATTTCTATTGCAATATCCTTTTTATTTGGTATTTTATTGTTCAATATTCATTTAAATGTAATAACATGCTATAATATTTGTGAAATTAATATATTTTATCCACCTATGGTCTTAAATGTGATTTACTTTTTTAGAATCCATTTCCTCCACTATTCATTAACTAAACATCTATAAAGTTATTTGTTAGTGATATCAATTTTAAACATTAATTTAGATTAGGAATCAGTCTTGTTCTATATACAATCTTTTTAAAAAAAATTAAAAAAAATTCTTTTATAAACATAAAATATTTTATATTTATATTCCACATGTTCTGTGACCATCTTTTAAAAGGATGTAAAAAATAAAATATATTATATTTTCAAAATAATTAATTTTTTTACTTTAAAAAATGTTTTAAAATAATGAATATTTTACTATTTATAACATTGACAATTTTTCTCACCATAATTTCAATTATTTTATATAAATATTTATTTTTATTAATCCATTGTTTTCTCAATCAAAATATTTTTCACAAAATATTTTAAAATTTAAATTTTTTTATTTTCAAATTGAATAGATTAATTTAATTAATAATTGTTTTAATAACATTTTTATTGTATTTACATTCATCGACATCAAAAAACATTGATGATAATTATGATCTACTAGGGATAATATTTAACTATATCATCCTCATTATTTCTATTATATGATTATTTCTATTTCAATGGGATTTTTGTGGAACCTTTTTCATTTCCATCGGTTAATCATGTTTCTTAGAGATTACCATGGATCTCTATTCATTTATATGGGTTAATCATAAATGGAAAAGAATAATTTTCGAAATTATGATTTTTTTATGTGATGAATGTTATTTTTAATTTCTCCATGTTTATATTCTCCTAATATTTTTACAAATGTTTGAGCCCCATTATAGTTTTGAGTCTCCCTAATATAGGTTATAAAATTAGTGAACCCAAAGAGAACTCTATTTCATTACGTATTGATGTTAATAATATGATTTTTCCATTTATAATGGTATTATATTTATTTATTAAGAATTATATGATGATAATGTTCCATGATACAAACACATGTTCATTGTCTAATTGAGGATTTTTAAGGATTACATTGATCAATATTGACACACATGGAACATGATTGTTGATTCTCATCACATGTTCATTTACTAAATTTTAGGAAATGTTTTGGGGTTAATGGTGTAGATATTTATGGTTATGATTTAATTTTTTTATTCTCATAGAAATTGATTACACCATAATACCCTTATTCCCATATTTCTCAATTTGATGACATGATGTTGTTAATGATTTTTTTCTTAACTGATAATTTTAGATCACACTTCTTATGTTTAAATTTCCCCAGGTTATGAAGAATGTTTTTAGATGAATTCTTTATATAAGGGTTTCACTTGGATGAGAAATATTAACCAAATATGGATTACAAAAAGCATTGTATAGTTTAAAAACATAGTCTATTGAATTCATGAATACTATTTATGTAGGTTTTGGAAATAATTAATCAAAAATCTAATCCCAAAAGGTTTTTAGATACATATGTGATCAAGTATTTCGTTTTGATTTTGTATGGTTTGGAGAGAAATAATTGGTTTCCATTTATCAGTATCAAAGAAATGAATGTAAATTTTTTGATTTTATAAGTGGGTCCATGATTTTGGGTTAAGAGCTATTATATTAAATACATTCAATGAATATATAGTTCACAACAAAAATTAGCACTTATTTAATAATCTTTGAAAATTTAATATATATATATGTATATAATTATAAATATTATAATATTCATGTTAATATATATAAAATCAATTTTTTTTATAAACTACTTTTTTTCTAAAATTATACAAATTAATTATAATTTTTCAAATAGAAATCAATAAAAATAATTTTAAAGAAATTATATTTATGAGGATTAGAATGAATTTTATAAAAATTGTGTATATATTTCTTAATAACATGTAAAAAATATATATTGATTAAGTCCTTTATATTATGTTTATTACTGAGTTTCTCTTATTAATACATTCAAATTTAATTTATAGGAATTGACAGTCCTATATAAATTATTATATTATGGGGATCATTTATATTTGATGTTTCACATAATATAATCTATCGAAAAAAGTCGTTATTTTAAATTTATTGGATATTACATTCTTCTTGTATAATCTAAACCCAAAATTTCATCTTCAGGGTAATAAATTAAGAAAAAGTAAAATTTTATTAAAAATATAACATTCCATTAAAATAATATAAATTTATTTTTCCTAATTAAATGAGTTACTATTGTATAAACTGAAATATTTCCTAAATACATATGTAAAACATAATTTCTTTTTTCCTAGAATTAAGATAAATATAGCTCACAATTATTTCCTTATATAAATTATTTTTACCTTGTTTTCTAGCCACCTACATGTCTATTTTTAATATTCTAAATCATATGAGATGAACCTGTCATACCATTTTCAATCCCTAACATTTTAAGTAAATCATGTATGTATATATTTTAGTTTTTCACATTTCCAAAATCACTTTATTAAATTTTAAATCCAATATAATTGTTAACTCACCCTATATTTTTAATTAAGATCTTTTTTCACATGTATTGAGAAATCATTTTACAGTTTAGGATTTGTTAACCCAAAAGTAACATCATCCACAAATATTTTTACCTAGAAGATATATTTTGATGATATTATATTGGAATTTTTTTGCTCTCATTGTCCTAAAATAAAACAATTTGATTATATAAATGAAAATATCGTTTCATACTAGCCTTTATGTGCATGATTTAGACCATTTATAGAATCTTTATGTTTTAAAAAATAATTTTAAAAAATAATTTCTTCAAAACAAAGAGGTTAAATATAAAATTATACTATTTAGATTCATTTTTATAATGCATATTTTACACCCATATGAAAATATTTCAAATTTATATTAAATGAATATTCTAGTGTTATTCAAATTTATTCTAATCTGGATACTAGAAAAATCAATATTAATAATCAATTAATTATTCTTGATTATAACGTACTACCAAAATCATAGGTTTAACTATATTGATCAGAACATGATAATTATTTTTAATATATATTTACAATCTAGTTCAAAATATATGGTAGTCTGAGGGTCTACCAACGACTTGTCCTTCTATGTTCATCTTAAACTTGTTTAACTCTACATACATTTCTAAAACCCAACTATTATCATCTATCAATTCTTCTATAGATCTTATTTTGAGTTTCTATATAAGGGTACATAATTGTAAAAGAAATTCATAAATTTATTTTACTTCTATCACATGCATTTAGATATACTATAAACATTTCAAGATGATGGTTCTTAAGGATTATAGGATTTAAGTGTAATTCAGATTTTGGTTCACTAGAATCATATGGTTTTGGATTTGGTTCCAAAATAATAATGTACCAAATCCTCATAAACTATATTTCTTAAAATGGTGTTAGGTAATATGTCTTTATATGAATCATATAACTCACCAAAGATGTGAATATTGTGATTAAATGGTTCGATCTTATCAAATTTTACTTGAGCTTACACATTAAATTATAGAATAATTTATTGAACACTCTATATGACTTGAGTGTAGTTGAAAAATCTAGGAATATCCATTAATCATGATTTGTTTCAAATTTACCATGTTCTTTCTTTCTCAATAGGGATATAAAAGTATCATCCAAAAATTATATATTATCCTTTATTTGGTTTTATAATATTTCATAATTTAGATGGTTTTTTTATAGTAGGCCTTATTAGAATTATGTTAATGGAAAAAATGTTTTATTTATACCTTTATTTCAAAAGTGAGTGGGATTGTAATATTAACATAATAAATTTGTAGAATTCTATTCAATGACATATTACTCTAATAAATAAAACCATTTTGCTACAGTCTCCTTGGATCCAAAATGTTTTTTTTCATATCATGTTTTTTGTATAGGGAATTAAATTCATTATTCACCAAGTACACTCCTTTATTACTTCTTATAAAAATAATTTTTTACATCAATTTCAATATTAAAATTATTTAAAATATTTTTAAAGTATAAAATTTTTAAAATTTAGTTCTTAAAATTTAATCCCACGTATAATATTAACAAATCATCAACTATAAAATAGCCACTAAATTTAAAAAAAATATTAATCTTATATAATGTCCAAATAGATCTATATTAATATTTTCCATGGATCCAAAATTGGAGTCACCTTTTAATTGGTTTAGATAATGACTTTTGATTTATTCCCATTTTATGTGGTTCAAAAAATATCTTTTTATCATATTTTTTATATAAAAATTAGAAATAAAATTTATTTTATATTTAGCAATCAAAATGTAATATTTTTAATTTGGAAGTTTTAAATTAAAAATACTGGATTCATTTATCTCATCATTATAAAAAATTATATTCCTTCTACACAACAAATTATGATCTATATTGTTGAAAATATATTTTCTTGGTGATCGAAAAATATATAGTTTTTCATTAAAAAATTATCATGTATTGTTTATAAAATAAACTAAATAAGAATTGTTTTAAATTATAGATTTATATAACTTTATTTTCTTGTATATATAAAAATATAGTAAACTCTTTATGAGGATAGATTACAGATTTACAACTAATACAATTCCGACAATCTTTGATTTTTTTAACCAAATATGACATAACCTTTATCAACATTATATAAAGAGTAAAGGTTGGAGAAATATAAACTCAGGTAAATGGAATAAACAATGTCTATAAATGTGATCAAATTCCATTTTATTTTTCTAGTTCCTAATAATTAAAAAATTAAAAAATAATATTTTTTGGTACCCAATCAATTTTGGGTCTAGTATGTTGGATACAAAAGTTTTTTAAAGCATAATATATTTTCATTTCGACAATAAATATTTAATTTGATATTTATAAATATATAACATCTTTTGGTACTCTAAAAAGTTATGTATTTTATATAAAAATTAAATTTTAAAAATACAATTTCTTCAAAATGAATGAAATTAATTCTATACATAGTTTTATTTTGAGAACATGGTAAAATATAATGTTTATAATGATTGGGGTTATCATAGTTGATACCTATACAATATTTATGTCCCTCAGGTTTATTATTAAAAAGGATTTTATTAAAGTAATCCCCATAGTAAAAACAACTGAATAATATTTATGTTATTGAACTACTTTTTTTGTATGATATTTTTTAAATCAGTTCAATACAAAATGTTGTAGAATTTTCTATCTTAGATTTCAAATACAACATATTGTAATTTAAATACCATATTTATTTAAAATAACACTTTAATAATTTTTATGAGGTTTGTTTATCTTATTTAGGATAACATTTTTTAAGTAGTATATTATTTATTTCATTCATCATATGTTCAGCATTCATTTTTTTATTAAGATTAATGAATATAAGAAATATAAGACTAGAAATCATATGAATATTCCTTCAAACACATTTTGGAATTTTTATTACATTCCCAATATTTTTATCATAAAGTTATAAAATCACAATAGAAAAATCTACATGGTTTTAATGGACATATCAAATTTCATTATAGAATCAACCATCTTTAGAAACATTTTCTCAAAGGTCATGTTATTTTACAGCTCACTGATGTCTGGCTCTTGTTCCCAAGTAACGTAAATCCATAATATCTAAATTCATTATAAATTCCCTCATGTTTTTGGAACTTATTATATGTTTTTATAATTCCTACATAGTTTTTATATAACTTCTTAAACTTCCTTCAATAGTTTCAAAGTTCATCATTTGATCTTGAATTGAATGTGGATTATTTTTCCCAGGATGATATAAGAAAATTTATAATATTTTTTTATAAGCATCTCTATATGTAAAAACCAACAAGAAACCTTTTTTACTTTGTAACAAATCAATTCTCTCCAGCCTCATCATTAATTTTTTTCTTATATATCATTAGAGTTATAATGAGATCATTTAATTTGAAATTATATACCTATGCATAAATACCAATTATGGTTGAGAACCCTATCCATCATGGTGGTATAATTATTTTTATGTTAAGGATTTACTTTCATCAAATATATATTCACTTAATGGAGAATTTTTTTTTACATTTATATAAGTCTTCCATTCAATTTTCATATGATATTTCCTTTAATAATATTAAATTTATAAAACATCAGTTTGAAAAAATTATATCTGAGATCATGGGTATTTTATTTACCATCATAGCCTACTACTAATAAAGTCAACATTTCCTTCACTATTTGATAGTGAAAAAACATTTTTCAAATTATATAGTTCTTGTACACAAATATTATCATTAATTGATTTGGATTTTATATCCTAAGTATATTTAGTGTCAGTATCCTACGATTCTGGTTATGAAACTATAAGTTAATAGGGCTTAAATACATGATATTAAACTTTTAGACCAAGGGGCTTCAAATATGTGGTCCTACATAATATACAATAGCCATAATTATAACCATTTAAATTATTGTATTTAACTATTCACATAACATCTCTGTTATTATCCAAAACATCTATTTAAATGATGATCGGTGGACTTCATCATTTGGAAGCAATAAATTAAAGGGTCTCAATCCCAGAAACTAAATTTTTCCGATAGTTCTTCTATAAAAAGTCTCAAGAGGGGGTAGGGTGGGTTAATTGAGTGTATAAAATTTTTAATTTAGTAACACCAGTTTCATAGAATGTGTGTTCAAATATTTTCAAAACATAGAAGCTAGTGTTAGAAAAAAATAAAAATTAAAACAGTAAAAAAAAAAAGATAAATAATATGGTTTAAAAAAATCAATCCACTCGTCCAATCCACAAGCACTCTACTCTATGTTTTTTTGGATTTAACTACACAATCCCTTTTATGGTCTCTCCTTATAGAGTGAAATAAATTCCTCTATTATTTTACACTGTAGGTGCTCTCATCCAGGATCTCCATGTAACACATCATGATTTTGTGAAATAAATTAAAATAAATTTAATCTTTTTGATATTTTTCATTTCCCAAAATATTGAAATAATATTTTGTCACATGAAATACTAATTTTATCTTCTTTTATAATATATACTAAGTTATAAAAAATAAAATATTATTAATATTATTATTTATACAAGAATATTAAAAATAATCCATTAAACAGAGAGATATGAATAATAATAACCACTTTTTTAAATATTATGTATAATGGCTTTATTGAAATAAAACAAATTTTAAAATGATAATTTATTTTTATAAGCCTTTAATTGTTTCCAAAATTCTCGTTTCTCACAAAATTGTTTTTGTTTCATTTTATGAAAACATATTAAATAAAAAAATTTACTACTTTTATAAAATTTAAGATAAAAAATAAAAATAAAATTTAAAATCTTCATGTAAAAATTTTTTTGTGATGAATTGTTGAATTGTTTTGAATACATAAATTTGTTCAAAGGATAATGAATGCTATTATATTTGATTAAGAATATTCATTTTATTAATGCTTTTAATTAATTGTAAATTTATTTAATATGGTTTTAAATGTAATTTTTAAAAATTATATATCTATTAATCAAATTTATTTTATTGGAATAAATTTAATTTTCAATTTTCATTTAATTGTTTTTAACATTTAAACACTTTCTCATTTAAACAATACATTCTTGTTACATCTCCGATATTGAATTTAAATATATATTTTCAAAATATGTGAAGAAAACTTTGAAAATATATATTCTAAATTTTCATTCATCATAAAATATAATATATAATAATGTAAAATTATTTTTTAACCATACAGAATAGTAAAGTTTTTAAAAATTATTTACTATTGTTAATTTAAAAATAGGTTTACTTAGGGTTAAACTATAATGATAAGTGATAAAAAGAACCCAAAAATGACTAAATAAAATTATATAGAGGTAGTTACACCATATCTCTTATAGGATCAATAATATTTCATTTTCCGTCATTGGGTCAATTGAGAAACATTGAAACAGTATTTTATTTTTAGAAATGACTAGTTTTCCACGGGCCTCGATTATAAAAGGCAACCAATATCATTTCCTTTAAACATTTACAAAAAACATTTCCTCTTCTAAGACATATCTGAATAAAATTGTTATATCAATCCTCTCATACTAAATGAAATATTTTTGTCAGAAATCGACTATATAAGGGATTATGGTGAAAACCAAAATATTTTGTTCTATGAAGTGTAAGTTTAAATGTGTATGAAGGTTGTCAAGACTTATGGTATTTGACTTCCGTATCACATTTTACTTCCCAATGATACATGTCATATTCATCACATTTTTGTTATTTGTGGGTTATATACATCCCAATTATTACATTCATATATCTTCTCATAAAAATTATTTGGATTCACATATCAAATTGATGATTTATATTTCATAGGGATTATGGTTGAAAATATAATAAAGTTACTAAAAAACCTTATTTTATTTTATAATAAACAACTGTATGGTTAAGGGGAACTTCACAATATTATATCTGGATACAGAAATAAAAACATCACCAAAAAAATAAGTTTAACTAGATTTTGAAATTAAATAAAATTCCCTATCCAAACACCTAAATTCAAATTTTATACATAAACATGCCACCGCCTCAGGCATCAAACCACGATAGACTGGGTGCCTCAATCGTTGCACTATAATGCACTTGATCACCATTACCATGAACATCTTCACTAGATAGAAAACCAGCAGGAATTCACTACCTCTGAAACTTCTGCAGCCATGTCAAATAAAACATCACCCAATAATAGAATGAAATCCATAAAAACCATCACCAATATAAACTAAATCTTTTTCTATAATCAATTTATTGAAGATGTTTTAAATAATTTATATCCATGCCACTATCATATATAATGTTTTCCTACAACTATAATATAGAATGACCAAATCTCTAATAAAACCCACCTAATTCATCATAAATAAGACAAAACCTTCTGAATTAGAGAAATATCATCATCGATCACCACTATGAACCCTAGCTTAATATGTAGGAACAACACTCCTATATCCAAGATGATGAAAAACTATCACCACTAGAGAAAATGGAACTAGGGGAAGAAATAATCCTACAAAAAACCCCTAGGATCACCATGGATGGGTCATCCTCACATCCCAATAGTCACGAACCTACCCGGGTCGACCCTGAACCGGTCACCCAAGCCGGCACATGACATGGCCCAAGGGGCGTTCCCGATTCCCACGGGCTGGCAACTAGTGCCAGGCATCAAAATTTAAAAGGTGGGAATGGTTTGGCCCAATAGAAAATAAACTATGTAGTGGAAAATAAATAGAACAAAAGAAAATAAATAAAGAACAACCAACAACTCTACTAACCTGACCACGACCAAACCTCCATGTGACCCTATGGGTCAATTTCCAATACCACAACCAACGTCACTCAAGGAAAACAACTGAAGCTGCAACCTGAAACATAACTAAAAATAAGAGAACACTATAGGTGTGAGTATTAAAACTCAGTTGGCGTGCCCAGAAAACTATTCCCAGTGCAATACCTTTAAATAAATAAATTTACTAACTTCAGGTTTGATCAAAGTTATACAAAATGTGGGTTTTCACACACGGGCATCTATTTATAAGACAATTAATAGTACATTTCCCATTTTAATTCAAAAAAAGTTTAATGTTTGAAAGGAACATGTGTATTTCATATTAAAACATTTCTACAAGTAGTTTAGAAATTCAAATTTTAGTTGCTAGTCAAAGGGAATAACACACACAACACCACACACACACAAAAGGCAATGGAAAAAAAGTGGCACATGGGGGCCAGAAACCGAACTAGACCTCTCTATTATCTGCCACATAAAAAAACACTATAGAAAATATGGGTCGAACATAGGAGATCATGGACAATCCAGAACATACAATACATGTGACTCATCCTGAAAGCATGCTCTAACTCGATGTCGTCATAATGCACTAACGCTCGGTATAGCCCTGCATGGCATAACGGAGGGGCCCAATCCTTATAGCCTCAATAACTCAGTATTCCCCTACTATGGGGCCATTAGAGAGTGCGTAATCAAAACTAGTGCGGAAATCTTTCTTAGAAGATTCAATCACTATTCCATAATCCCATTTCAACACAAGCAATAAAAAGAATGGGGTGCATCCACAATTTAAATCAATCAGTCATGAATGCACAAACATCACATATAGCTCATGCAATCAATGCACATCAAAGATCACCCCTGAGTGGGTTTTCCAAAATAATTTATTTTATTAAAGTTCCAAACGGGCCTTCATTAATTTTAAATAAAAATCTCATTTCTTGATAAAACCCAAAACACTTGTTCAGATGAAATCATTTATCATTAAAACTAGAACTACATTTAAAATTCCATGAATTATGTTTAAAGGACAAACGGGCATTCATTCAATTCGTGGTGTCCGCTCGTCTAGAAAAAGTATCCAGTGTCGTTTATAAAATAAACGGCTCTTTTCACCTCAAATAATCATTTATAAATTAATTATCTTATATTATTTTTCATTTATTAAAATTAATAAAACATAAAGAAATTAATAAATTCTAAATTTAAAGGTGAGTGCAGTGGGGGACCTACCTCGACTCACTGCTCAGTTATGACAACGATGTGGCATGTCTCACACTCACACACAAGTATGTGAAACCTATTGAAGACCACATATCATGGGTTATCCTCACCAACACGGATAGCAAAAAATACACAAAAACTAAAATCCCATAACCACTAACTTAAAAAAAATAATCCAAATGAATAAAAAGAGTAAAACCCACCTTGAAACTGGTGAAGATGAAATGGAACGAACCCAAAACATGCGGTAAAACAAGGTGTGCCCCACAAATATAGGTAAAAAAATCTGAAGCAATCTGAATAGCTTCTCCTTCAGTATTGGTAGACAGAGCGTGGTCCGACATGACCTGAGACACCCTTTGTGAACACTATGAGGGGATTCACGGCCATGTTAGAGAAACACCCAACAACAATTTATCAACACCCAAAACAATTAATGCAGAAGGACCAAAGCACGACCAGAATGGTATCCGAGACCCACATAAACCAAATGAACACATCATAACACAAAATCAAATGTTTTAAAAAAGATTTATATCCAAAACACACCTTGAGACAACCAGTATTACCATTTTAAAAGAATATGACAATTACTTAAGACCAAAATGTGAGGCATTTGCATGCACATGAAAGAATGACATAAAAAACAGAAAAAAAACTAATTGTGATCAATTCCGCCAATACGAAATCCCTACTAAAAATTAACTAAGTATGTAATAAAAGTGTGAAACATGTTTTAGAAATTAAATAATGACACACAACCACCACATGACTTGAAATTGGGAGTAAAGGTAAGGAAACGCCTACCTCAACACATGGGGTATTTTAGGAGGATAGGTTTTTTTTAGTTTTATGGGGTAGGGTTTTATAATATTAGGAAAATGGGTTTGTTGAGCGCCACTTGAAGTGGCGCTTTGACCCCACTCCACCCCAACCCCGTTTATATATATATATATATTTATAATTATATTTTATAATAAATTTATTTATTTATATTTATTATAAATATAACACATACATTAATTATAATATATTTATTATAATTATATATTTATTCTATTTATAATTATACATTTATTATAATTCTATATTTATTATATTTATAATTATGTAATTATTATAATTAAAATTATGGAATTATAATAAATTTATAATTATAATAAATATATAATTATAATAAATATATAATTATGATAAATATATAATAATAATAATAAATATATTAATATAATAAATAAAAAATATAATAATTATATAATTATAATAAATGTAATAAATATATATATTTATGATAAATGTAATAAATATAATAAATGTAATATATATGTATATAATAAATTTATTTATAGTAAATTTATTTATAATAAATTTATTTATAATAAATTTATTTACTATCATAAATATAATTACTAAAATAAGTACAATAAATATATAATTGTAAATAAATCATAATTGTAAATAATTTATAATTATTATAAATTATTTTAATTTTAAATTATTATAAAATAAATGTAGGTTTATTATAATAAATAAATGTATATTTATTATAATAAATAACCATTTATAATAAATGTATTATAAATATTTATTATACATTTGGTGTAAATTTATTATACATTTATTATAATATTTATTATAATAATACCTATTATACATTTATTATATATTTATTATAATAAATATTTTAATAATATCTACTATAATAAATATTATAAATGTATATTTATTATAATAATATTTATTGTACGTTTATTATACATTTATTATGCATTTATTATAATATTTATTATAATAGTATTTATTATACATTTATTAGATATTTATTATAATAAATATTATAATATTATAACATTATAATATTTATAATAAATGTACAATAAATGTATATTTATTATAATAAATATTATAATATTTATTAGATATTTATTATAAATAAATTTATTAGGATTCAAGATTGAGATCCACTTTTTAATCCCTTTAATGTGAAAAACATAGTCACTCATATTTGGATCAAAATTCAAGGTCTAATATGGTTTTTCGGGCACCCCCAAATTTTATGGGATGTTGCCTCGACAGTTAGGATCCCAATTAAAATGGAAAAAATTTTAAAAGGCCAGACATGGATGTCATCCATCACGTGCGATTACGTATTTATAAATATAATTTTAAATATATAATTTTAAATAAGAATTTATTTATATAAATATATATTTACAATATTTAATTATTAATTATTAATTATATAATAATTATAAATATTGATTTTATAAATATAATAAATATCTAATTATATATTATTATAATACATTTATTATAAATATCTAATTATAATATTATACATTTATTTTATAAATATTATAATAAATTTATTTTATAATGTAATATTATAATGCATTTATTATACATTTATTATACATTTATTTATATTTATATTTATAATAAATATTTATAATAAATATCTAATAAATATTATAATATTTATTATAATAAATATACATTTATTGTACATTTAGTATAAATATTATAATGTTATAATATTATAATATTTATTATAATAAATATCTAATAAATGTATAATAAATACTATTATAATAAATATTATAATAAATGCATAATAAATGTATAATAAACGTACAATAAATATTATTATAATAAATATACATTTATAATATTTATTATAATAGATATTATTAAAATATTTACTATAATAAATATATAATAAATGTATAATAAGTATTATTATAATAAATATTATAATAAATGTATAATAAATTTACACCAAATGTATAATAAATATTTATAATACATTTATTATAAATGCTTATTTATTATAATAAATATACGTTTATTTATTATAATAAACCTACATTTATTTTATAATAATTTAAAATTAAAATAATTTATAATAATTATAATTTATTTACAATTATGATTTATTTACAATTATATATTTATTGTACTTATTTTAGTAATTATATTTATGATAGTAAATAAATTTATTATAAATAAATTTATTATATACATATATATTACATTTATTATATTTATTACATTTATCATAAATATATATATTTATTACAATTATTATAATTATATAATTATTATATTTTTTTATTATGTTAATATATTTATTTTTATTATTATATATTTATCATAATTATATATTTATTATAATTATAAATTTATTATAACTATATTATTCTATTCATGATAATTATAATATTATAAGGAATATAAAATTATAAAAAATATATCATTATAATAAATGTATGATTATAAATATAATAAATATATAATTATAAATATTATTATATATTTATTGTATTTATTTTATTATACATTTATTATAATTAAATATTTATTATAATTAATATTTACTAAACTTATATAATTATTATATTTTTGTATTTATTATATTTATATTTCTCTAATTATTATAATTGTATATTTATTATATTTATATATTTAGTACTATTATATATTTATCATAATTATATATTTATTATAGTTATTATTTTTATCATTATAAATTTATTATAATTCCATAATTTTAATTATAATAATTACATAATTATAAATATAATAAATATAGAATTATAATAAATGTATAATTATAAATAGAATAAATATATAATTATAATAAATATATTATAATTAATGTATGTGTTATATTTATAATAAATATAAATAAATAAATTTATTATAAAATATAATTATAAATATATATATATATATATATAAACGGGGTTGGGGGTGGAGTGGGGTCAAAGCGCCACTTCAAGTGGCGCTTTGCCCCGAATTTTTTGAGCGCCACTTCAAATGGCGCTCAACAAACCCATTTTCCTAATATTATAAAACCCTACCCCATAAAACTAAAAAAAAAAAACCTATCCTCCTAAAATACCCTCAACACATGCGAGAGCGGCAGAACCACAATAGAGAAAAGTTAATCGATCCACGAGCCAATTGCAAACCCTGGACTCCAAATAGGACATGCGAACACAAGCAGAAGCTTTTTAGAATTTGGGTAAAGATGAATAGAAAAACACTAAAATAAAGAAATGAGGCTATACCAAGAGGTCACTAAGCCAGAAAAAGGAACCATCGGATGAACGGGCTCTCACCGGAGCTGGTTGGCTAGAAGGATGGAGTGGGCCGCTTACGGGGGGTAGCACCAAGCTGAAAGGGGTAGGGGTGCTCTTGTGCCAGCTGGACAGGGAAGGGTATGGCCTCACAATGGCTGGACAGGGACGGGGTTTTGGCGCTAAGGTCACGCAGTAGGTCGGGGTCGCTTGTCAGCAGTTTGGTCAGGCGTCGGCCGGATGACTAGAAGATGCAGGGAGGAGGATGAAAATCAAATGGTGCAGGGGAGAAAACCAGGTGGTCGTTGGATGCGCACGAGGGACCAAGAGGTAGGGGGTGATGGGCTTCGCGCATGGAGGAGCAGCGACGGGAGGAAACTTCATGTGGGGAGGAGGAGCTAGGGCGGCTAGCTTTTAAAGAAGGAGGCCATAACAAGGGGGGAACGTAGCACTGGATAGCGAAGGGGGGACGGGAGGCCTGGAGTGCAGCACGCAGGAGAAGAATGGTGAGGGGGGCACCGCGCGGGTAGAGGATAATTTTTTTATATACATTTTTTCAAAAAAAAAATTTTGAAAATAAGTCTAGGTTAAAAAAATTTATTTTTCTACCCCCTAAAGGCGGCACCTGGTGTGCCGCCTTTGGGGAATTTTCTGCCCAGGGAAAGGCGGCACACCATGTGCCGCCTTTGCCCAAAAACTCACAACAAAGGCGGCACACGAGGTGCCGCCTTTGGTTAATTTTTTTTTTAAATATTTATTTTTTATTTTTTTTGTTTTGTTTTGTTTTATATATATATATATATATATAACAAAACTTTTCAGCAGAATTTTTCTGCTATTTATTATCCAGCGGTTCTGCCATTACAGCAGTCTGGATTCTAACTGATACCCTCACCCATGACTCCCTTTTATAAGGGGGTTTGCCCTGAAAACAATACTGCATTTCCGATGTGGGATTCTGGTTCTCCTTTTCCTGCACAGTACATTCTGCGTTTCCGATGTGTGATTCTGTTTCAAGTACGCGACTTCGAAAGACTATAAAAGATAAATTATAAGACCAATACAAATAAAATTTTAAACACTGATTAAACATATAAGAAATAGTTGAAAACAAAAATAATTTCATAAAAAATGTTGATACAGATTAATTTATAAGCTTTCAAAACCACCCACTTGAAACTTAAACATATTTCAAGTACGTGACTTTGAAAGCTTATAAAAGATAAATTATAAGATCAATAAAAATGAAACTTTAAACATTTATTAAACATATAATAAATAGTCGAAAACAAAAATAATTTCATAAAAAATGTTCACCAAAAACAATTTATAAGCTTTCAAAACCATCAACATGAAACTTAAAAATGTTTCAAGTTTCCAACTTTGAAAGACTGTAAAACATAAACTATAAGACCAATAGAAATGAAACATTAAACATTGATTAAACATATAAGAAATAGTTGAAAACAACAAAAACTTCCTAAAAAATGTCCATAAAAATTAATTTATAATCTTTCAAAACATTCTACTTGAAACTTAAAAATGTTTCAAGTACACGAATTTGAAAGACTATAAAACATAAACTATAAGACCAATATAAATGAAACTTTAAACATTGATTAAATATATAAGAAATTAATAAATTTTTTAATTTTAACTTAGTTCTTCTAACTTTGTCGTAGCATTCAGATGCATTCCAACAATGAAAACCTCAACCAGCTTATGTGCTTTACACACAATAGAAACATCTTTGCAATTTTGTCATGCCCCTGAGTATAAATCAACCTCAAAAGCTCTAGATAATTTTTCTTGGTAAGGTGAGATGAGAAGGGAGGTATTATACCATCAGGAAGAGAGATTCTAGAAATGTGCAATGCTATGACAAACCTTTAAATGAAATGTGTCAGTTCCCCACTAGATGTGCATGTTCCTTCAAAATTTTCAGGCTGGAGATAATCCACCTTAAGTTTCACATAGTCTTATGTCTTCCATGTATTAATGTCAAACACTTCAACCAATTTGTTTACTTTATGGGGAAGTAAAACCTCATTCCTTTGAATATGCACATTACCATGAACATATAAGATCATCATTTTGCAAGAAAAACTACTAATCTCATGTTCACTGAAATACCCCTTAACGTAAGAATGATACAAATAGTGTAAGTACCCAATAGCAAGATTCCAATCCATTTTGACTGGGCTATGTGGAATCATTGGTGTTTTCATCTGATTAATAATTTAAAAGGTTTCAAAACCACCTTTCTAAAACTCAAAAATGTTTCAAGTAAGTGACTTTGAAAGCCCATAAAATATAAACCATAAGATCTATTGAAATGAAACTTAAAACATGGATTAAACATATAATAAGTAATTGAAAATAAAAACCATTTATTAAAAGTTGCTGATGAAATACAATTATAAGATTTAAAAAATACTTCTTTCAACTCAAAAATATTTCAGATATGAGACTTTGAAAGCCTATAAAATATAAACTTAATGACGCATATAAATAAAACTTAGAACATAGATTAAACATATAAGAAGTAGTAGAAAAGTAATTAGTTAATTCTGGTTAGGGGGAAAACTGTTAGACCCTGGAATTGAAGGATAATGGGGATGACAAGGAAACATCAACCCCCACGCCCACCCCTTCCACCCATTCAACCAACTTCGGTAACTCCTATAGAAGTAGCTTTTCAAAAAAAAATGAAATGTCACCCCACCACAGCTTCCTACATCCATATTAACCCCCCAATTCAGTTTCATTAAATGTGGACAGCCCCCATTTTTACCAAAGTCAATGATGCACTATTAAACCACCACTTTCAACCCCCGCCTCAATAATACAAAATGCTTTGAGGGATGAGAAATGATTCGACGCATTTCAATGTTCTAAAATGCACCGAATCATTTCTCATCCCTCAAAGCATTTTGTATTATTGAGGCGGAGGTTGAAAAGTGATGGTTTAATAGTCCATCATTGACTTTGGTAAAAATGGGGGCTGTCCACATTTAATGAAACTGAATTGGGGGGTTAATATGGATGTAGGAAGCTGTGGTGGGGTGACATTTCATTTTTTTTTTTGAAAAGCTACTTCTATAGGAGTTACCGAAGTTGGTTGAATGGGTGGAAGGGGTGGGCGTGGGGGTTGATGTTTCCTTGTCATCCCCATTATCCTTCAATTCCAGGGTCTAACAGTTTTCCCCCTAACCAGAATTAACTAATTACTTTTCTACTACTTCTTATATGTTTAATCTATGTTCTAAGTTTTATTTATATGCGTCATTAAGTTTATATTTTATAGGCTTTCAAAGTCTCATATCTGAAATATTTTTGAGTTGAAAGAAGTATTTTTTAAAGCTTATAATTGTATTTCATCAGCAACTTTTAATAAATGGTTTTTATTTTCAATTACTTATTATATGTTTAATCCATGTTTTAAGTTTCATTTCAATAGATCTTATGGTTTATATTTTATGGGCTTTCAAAGTCACTTATTGAAACATTTTTGAGTTTTAGAAAGGTGGTTTTGAAACCTTTTAAATTATTAATCAGATGAAAACACCAATGATTCCACATAGCCCAGTCAAAATGGATTGGAATCTTGTTATTGGGTACTTACACTATTTGTATCATTCTTACGTTAAGGGGTATTTCAGTGAACATGAGATTAGTAGTTTTTCTTGCAAAATGATGATCTTATATGTTCATGGTAATGTGCATATTCAAAGGAATGAGGTTTTACTTCCCCATAAAGTAAACAAATTGGTTGAAGTGTTTGACATTAATACATGGAAGACATAAGACTATGTGAAACTTAAGGTGGATTATCTCCAGCCTGAAAATTTTGAAGGAACATGCACATCTAGTGGGGAACTGACACATTTCATTTAAAGGTTTGTCATAGCATTGCACATTTCTAGAATCTCTCTTCCTGATGGTATAATACCTCCCTTCTCATCTCACCTTACATGAATAAGTAATGTCAGTGTCTATGGTGAGGCTCTGTCCCACAAGGTGGTGTGCGAATGGTACGTCCATATCGAGAGCGACGTGTTCCATGCTGGGATGGAGTATGATGACCTGGAGAGGGATGATCTTCGGGCACTGGAACATCAATCACGGGAGCCTCTGTCGTAGTCTGAATGGAAGGAGGTGTCGGAGGGATGTCATCGTGTGCACGAGATCCTTCTCCCACTACGTAAGTAGAAGGGGTTGTCAGCATACCCTCGGGAAACCATATAGGCTGTGAAGGATCTGGTATGAAAGATGGCGGCATGGGAGATGACCCCTGATAAATCCCTGGAAAATAAATATCTGGCGAATACTGTGGATATCCGGTCAAAAAAGATGGATCCCATGCTGCATCCTGCTGCACGAACCCAGACGGGTCAGGCTGGACTGATAGAGCACCGACCTCTGCCTCTGGAACAGGTGAGGGCTCACGTGCAGCAGGACGGGGTCTCCGTCGCCGTTGTCGTCGCTGGGGAACAGCACCAGCTGCTGCTGCAGGTTCCTGAGTAGGACCCTCATCTCCTGGGATAGGAGCATCATGTTCCTGAGCAGGAACATCATGTCTCTGGGGTCTAGGATGGATGATACTTTCATGAATAGATCGACAAATCGGCATCGTCTCCTCCAAAGCAGCATGGATCACAGATAAACTAGCAACCTCCTCCTCCTCTGGATCAGTCATGCGACATAGTCGTCGTAGTCTGGTATGCTGTACAGAGATTCAAAATAAATTATAAAATAGCATAATAAATATATTATGTGAAATTTATTGACTTACCAGATCCTGAATCCCTCTCCCGTGCTGAGTCAGATACAATATAGACTTCATTCTATACCATGGCTCATACTCTACCTGATCTGATAGGTAGAATCGCATCGTACGTACACCTGTGATACGATGCTCTGCTCGATTGTCCCAGATGGCGACATATTGGGCATGTCGTCGTCGCCAATCGACATGTTGTCTCCCCGTGAGCTTCAAGCCATGAAGCGCTGGTAACTGTCGTGGTGCAGGTGGAATCAGCTGAACACAGCAAAACTGACGCATAACTCTATCGGGCTGGTGCCACTCAATAATATGAAAGTGAATAAGTGGCACTACAGCCATAACCTCATGAAGTCCAGCAGTACAGTATGTAGGTAAGTCTTGAACCAGACTCCAGTATGGCATCCAATGAATCTGTAATGACATGTGACATTTCATCAGAGAAATTTGTTAACAAAAAACAAAAATGATGATATATACTTACGCTGTCAGGTAGTAAATTGTCCAACATAAGACGATATGCAGCCAAATTGTGGGTTGGAGCATCGATGAAACGATGTGCCTGACTCCACCTATCAAATACAACATTGAAAGTGATAAATAATCAGAAATTAAATATAATAAATCATAATACAATCGGAAACAAATAAATATGACGGATCATACCATCGTCCACGTGGAGCGTCCTGTAGCACATCTATAGGAAGCCTCTGACCAACAGTAACAGGGGCGAGGACAGGGATGTGCTCCCATGCCCACAACTGTATAAGGACGACACATCCTCCGAGATCTGTGTGATCTGAGCGGCATGCCGTACATAATGCTCTATAAGTGTAGGCCAAACATGCAGATCCCCAACTGTATCTCCCGATCCGATCAAAGTCCTCCAGTAAACTAAGATACATCATGTGCACATGCACACCCGAGTGATCTGAACACAATGTACCTCCAATAAGTCGTAAGATATATGCCCGAGCATAACACATGATGGTCTGCTCATCAGCATCAGCAGGTAAATGTGCAAACTGCAAAGCAAGCCAAGGCATAGATATGGACCCACCATCTGTAGCAGTATGATCAGCCAAAATATCGACACCTAATAATCTCTGTGCCAGCTCAGCCCAATCCCCGATGGTGGGTCCAATAACTGCATCTCCCTGAATAGGAAGACCGAGTAACACTGCCACATCCTCTAAGGTGATAGTCATCTCTCCCTCTGGCAAGTGGAATGTGTGAGTCTCTGGTCTCCATCTCTCGACCAAGGCAGCAAGAAGGGGATGATCAGTGTAAGTGAAATCAGAAACGGCAATGCCGTAGAAGCCAGCACGACGTAAGTATGGTATAATAGCAGCTGGAGGCGCCATGTGTCGAAAATGGTGTGCTCGCCGCACCCTAATCCGTCGAACATCCCGACCCTCTATCACATCACGAGAAACATGCCTATGCTGCTCGGTGAGGAGTGGAGCATCATCCATCTGGAAGCCAGAAAAGGAAATTAGTATTCACTATAAAATATAAATATAATGTTAAACTTAATAGAATTTAATGATTGGTATAATGAACAATATGTGATGTTTTTTTAGAAAACATTAAGGGAATGTCGTCATATTTTGGAGAACATTTATCTATCGTGTCTTTATATATGTTTTTACCATGAAAATTATGTTTTTTAAGATATGGTGTCATACATTTATATATATAAACATTTTATCCGGGTTATGTATGATTTATGAAGATCCTTTATGATAAATGTTTTAATAATTTTTTGTCTTCGATGATAAATAACCTTTTTTTAATAATGTTTTTGTTCTCTAAGATTACGTTCAGATTAATGGATTTAAAAGTATTGAATACAGAGGTTCGTTATTGGAAGGAGAGAAGTTGCTTATTGGAAATGTGAAACAATTCTTAAAAAGTTCATCTCTGATATTAACAACATATAACTGACTACATGAAAAGATCATGTTGGATACAACACATCATTGTGGCTGAGTGTGTGAACTCGATCCAGCAATGTTAGGACATCGTTTCCGGTTATGCCCTTCTTGATGACATAGACGACATCTCAACCTTTTCCCTTGTTCTTGAGGCCAATCCATCTCATTTCGTATCCTGTTGGTCTTAGGTCTTCCCCGTGGTCGTAATCTACTGATGTCAGGAATCAGTATGGGCTGGTCTTCAGGCATTGGGAAATATCGAAACTCCCCAACAGGCGTCCATGGCGCAGCATAACAGTTAGAAATGGCCTCCAATCGGTATACTGGATCAACATAAGCTTCCCATGATACGTTCACAGACGCACATGCTGCGATGGCATGTGCGCATGGAAACCTTAATGCTTGAAACTTTCCACACTGACATTGTTTTGCTTCTAGAAGTACCACTAATTTTTCACCGCTGTTACCTGTAATGGGGTTACAATACTCTTGAACTTCAAATGCCGAGTCTTCCCGACGGAATAGACACACTCGATAACTGGAAGCTTCTTCAATGTTCTTGTCAATATCTCGTTGAAAGTTTTTTCCAAATCTTAACCCCTGTTGAATCCCATCTGAGGCCAGTTTTTGTCTATCAACGAAGTACTTGACACAACGATAAAATGTCTCCTGAACTAGGGAAGTAATTGGTAGCTTGCGAAGCCCTTTGAAGATGCCATTTATACACTCCACAATGTTTGTGGTCATGTGTCCATACCTCTTCCCCCCGTCATAGGCCAGTGTCCATTTCTCTTTTGGAATCTTCATCATATAATCATACACTTCTTGGTTAGCCTTGCGGATTTCTTCGTAACGCGCCTCAAACCTTCGTTGATCTGGCTCATATGCTACATAAATATGATCACAGGTCATAGAAAATATATTTTTATTTACATTAAAATAGTAAACATCAATGACAACATTGCTTACCAAGCCTCGTGATTGCATTCTTCATAGCCTCATTATGGAAGGTTTTGCGCACGTTACTAGCAATGTGTCTAATGCAGTATCGATGATGTGCATTTGGGGGCCTCCATGAATCAGGATCCGCATTGATTGCCTCATTGATTGCCCTATGTCGATTAGATATCAAACATACACCTCCAATGCCTGTGAAATGGTTGCTGATGCATGCCAAAAACCAGCTCCAAGATTCATAGTTTTCCTTCTCTACTATTGCAAATGCAAGCGGAAGTGGTGAACGGTTCCCATCTTGGGTTGCCGCAATCAACAATACGCCCTTATACTTTCCAGATAGAAATGTTCCATCAATTTGTATGAAATGTTTACTGAAACGAAATGCGGAAATACATGGGAGGAATGCCCAGAATAACCGATGAAATTGAACACGAGATTGATCCAATCGATTATCTTCAAACACATGTTCCTTCGTATTTATATGGTAGACAACTTGGTTGTTGTGGCTCAGCATGGCTAATAATTGCGGCAACACCCGATACGAGTCATCCCAATCACCGTAGACCTTCACAATTGCCTTCTGTTTCGCTATCCATGCCTTGTTATAAGAAATCTTATAACCAAAAGTTTGAAGAATCCTCTCTTGTACAAGGGCTATAGGAACATCTTGACAGGTCCTAATCATCTCAACGATAACAGTTGACACAAATTCGGCATCCAAAGCAGTGTGATCTTGTGTCAAATTTGGCTGAACACAAGAATGAGCTGCCTCAATCTTTGAAATTCTCCATCCACCAAATGCAATGTCTGGAATCGCCCTCAACCGGAATCTACAGTCTTCATCAAATTTATCACACCGTATAACATATTTTTTTCGACATGATGCCTCAACTACATATCTACAATGCCTCTCAATATGAAATCTTTTTAAGAAGCTCTTCAACGCATCCTTACTTGGAAAATCCCTTCCATTATATAATGTTTTGTCCAACTCACTAAACCTGTCCACTATAACTCCAGGAAACTCTGTTGCAGGTGTCAGAACATTGTTGTCAAATTCAGGTACACGTTCCATTGCTTCGGACCAAGATTCAAAGGGTGGTGGATGATTTAATGTTGGTCGAGAATGTTCTTGAACTACTCTACTTCGAGAAACTACTACCTTATCTTCTCCAGCTCCCTCCCCACCTCCAGCTCCCTCCCCATCATCATTGTCTTCTCCGTCTGTTCCATCATTATTAAATTCCCCATCTGAAGAATGATTTATATGTAAATCTGGTAGATCATCTAAGTTGTCCTCCTCCACAACAGGGCGAACATCCTCAATTTCTTGGGATGAGGCTTCTTCAACAACTATTTGTGCATGTCTACGACTTCGAACATTTTGATGTTTTTGTACATTAGAAACTTCAACATATAACTCCATCATTGCACCATCAGACCGTTGGGAAAATAAAGTTCCCACTTGGACCCAGTGCTCATCAGAAGCCAATGGACAAGCAAGATGCCATAACGTGGCAGGGAATTGCAAATGTCTATAACTAATAGACTTTATCTCTTGATGAGGACCGAGATTTAAGCAACCACGAATTCTATCTTGAAGATCAGTTATGGTAACACAATCAGATGTGTTAACCATAGATGTTGGCTGTATACTATAAGAAGCTCCTTGCTCGGTTTGAATTACCTTTCCATAGCAGTAAACACAAGCAAACATGTCTCTCTACATGAAAAATGTTTACTGATCACTGAATATGTCAATAATGTTTTGTTACGTGTTAAATAAATTTTTTTATCTTCTTAAAGGTATTTTAGTACTTCATGAAGTAAATATCAATCATCTAAAACATATCCCCCGGGAGTGTCAAACCAGGAGCGCAGCAAGGCCCGTTGTCGTGTACCAGGATACCCCGGGTCAGGCCCGAAACTCCTTGTCGGGGCTTTCACCCCTAGGTACAGCTGTGCCAGAGCCACATCATCCACTTGTAGTATCCAGACAGGGATTTAATTGCTTAGATAACGACATAAACTTTCATGACACCAAAATTTTAAAACCTTCCTAAATTAAGCCACTAATGTTTTGTAGAACAATTTTTTAACTTTCCTAAAGATATGTTCAATGATCTCTAAAAAATAAGATTCATTACAGTGCAGTTTAATCACTAGTTAAGTGTCGGTCACTACTTAAGTGCTGGTTAATCACTACTTAAGTGCTGGTTAATCACTACTTAAGTGCTGGTTAATCACTACTTAAGTGCTGGTTAATCACTACTTAAGTGCTGGTTAATCAGTTAGGAGTTGGTCATTCACCACATAATCATCCCTTAATCTTTACTTAATGACCCCTTAATCATCCGTTAATCGTTAGTTAATGACCCCTTAATCGTTAGTTAATGAACCCTTAATCACCCCCTAATCATCCCTAATTAATCACCCCTTATTCACCCATTAATTATTAGTTAATCACCCCTTAAACATTCCTTAATTACCCCTTAATCAGCCCCTAATCATTCCTTAATCGTTAGTTAATCACCCCTTAAACATTCCTTAATTACCCCTTAATCATCATGTAAACATTCCTTAATTACCTCTTAATCATCCCCTAATCATTCCTTAATCATTAGTTAATGACCCCTTAATCACCCCTTAATCGTTAGTTAATCACCCCTTAATCGTTACTTAATCACCCCTAAAACATTCCTTAATTACCCCTTAATCACCCCTTAATCACTCCTTAATCATTAGTTAATGACCCCTTAATCACCCCTTAATCACTCCTTAATTACCCCTTAATCATTAGTTAATCACCCCTTAAACATTCCTTTATTACCCCTTAATCACCCCTTAAACATTCCTTAATTACCCCTTAATCATCACTTAATCATTCCTTAATTACCCCTTAATCATCCCCTTAACCCCTTAATCAGTCCTTAATTACCCCTTCATTCCTTAATTACCCCTTCATTCCTTAATTACCCCTTAGTTAGTTAATGACCCCTTAATCACCCCCTTAATCCTTAGTTAATCACCCCTTAAACATTCCTTAATTACCCCTTAACCATCCCCTAATCATTCCTTAATCATTAGTTAATGACAACTTAATCACCCCATAATCGTTAGTTAATCACCCCTTAATCGTTACTTAATCGCCCCTAAAACATTCCTTAATTACCCCTTAATCACCCATTAATCACTCTTTAATTACCCCTTAATCATCACTTAATCATTCCTTAATTACCCCTTAATCATTAGTTAATCACCCCTTAATCACTCCTTAATTACCCCTTAATCATCAATTAATCATTCCTTAGTTACCTTAATGACCCCTTAGTCATCCCTTAATCATCACTTAATCACCCCTTAAACATTCCTTAATTAATCATCCATGGTTAATTACCCCTTTAATCATGACTTAATTATTCCTTAATCATTATCTAATTAGTCTATGATTATCTCTAAAATATTAATAAATTATTATTATCCCTAATTAACTAATTAAAACATTAATAATATAACTATTTATTTCTTTTCTTTAAATAACTACTACTACATACTTAAATATTTAAAATTAACTAATTACAATTAAATAAATAAATAACTTTAAAATAAAAAAAATACCTCTAAATGAAGCTTGAAACAAAAATCTTGTACTCTTTGCGTCTCCGGAAGCACCACGAAGAAAAACTCTACTTAGAGAGAGGAGCTCTCAAAATTTTAGAGAGAGGAGCTCTCAAAATTTTAGAGAGAGGAGCTCTCAAAATTTTAGAGAGAGGAGCTCTCAAAATTTTAGAGAGAGGAGCTCTCAAAATTTTAGAGAGAGGAGCTCTCAAAATTTTAGAGAGAGGAGCTCTCAAAATTTTAGAGAGAGGAGCTCTCAAAATTTTAGAGAGAAGAGGGTTTTTTGAGTGAGGAAGGGTGGGAGGGGCGGCTCCCTTTTATAGGGAAATTTTTGGCAAAGGCGGCAACTGGGAAGCCGCCTTTGGCCATTTAAAACACGAAAGGCGGCTCTTCCGGAGCCGCCTTTCGCAGAAATAATTTCGAAAGGCGGACACTGGTGTGCCGCCTTTCGTTTCCCCAATGGTGGAAGGCGGTTCCTGGAGAACCGCCTTTGGCCCGGCGGAAACCGAACCGAAGGCGGCACACCATGTGCCGCCTTTAGGATGTAAAAAAAAAAATTTTTTAAACCTGGATGTATTTTTAAAATTTTTTTTTTGAAAAAATGTAAAAAAAAAAATAACTCCGCGGGTAGATTAGGGTTTAGATTGATTTTTTTTTTTCATTTTAATTTAATAACAATAGTTATAATAATAACAAAACAAATAATTATAATAATAAGAATAAAAATAATTGTAATATTGATATTAATAACAATAATAATAATAATTAATACCAGAATAATAATAATAATAATAATAATAATAATAATAAACACCTCATTAATAATTTTATTATTAATTACATAATAACATTATGATTATCACAAATTAAACATTCAATTCAGCTTATCTACATAAACATTTATTTATTCTATTTGACAGGCATTTGTGCGGGTACCCGGGCTGACTGCATAGCTACCGCTCACCATGTGGTGACCGTGCACGGGTCTGAACCCCACTAAAACTATTAAGAAATAAAAAATTTAGTCAGGACCTAGCCCAGACCTTGGGGCGAAAACATGAAGACCAGAAATAATAAAATAATAAAATTAAATTAAATTAGGAAGTCGGGGTGTGACAATTCTCCCCACCACAGACAGTTTCTGCCCCCAGAAAGTCACCCGGCCGAAAAATTTACAAAACAAGAGTCAATGCCGGACTGAGAACAAAAGAAACCACAATACGATGTAACAAGATAACACGAGAGGGTTCTCCCAACCAGAAGAGCTCAACTGATGCAGGAATTTTAACACTCAAACATACCACCCCGGGAAGGGGGTCAACATGGGTACTCCCAAATGATCAAAATTAAGTTCTATAGTACGAGCAAACAACACCTACACTAAAACCTAGTACACTTGACCAAGAAAAAACACTCCCAACCATAGGGGAAAACCTTTGAGAAGAACATACCCCATGCAGTGAACCCGAGCACAACCACAAACATCGGCTCTTTTATAGGCAATTACATCTCCAAACGAACACAGATAAACCAAAATTAACCCACGCAAGGTACAAACATAATTTGAAGAAAATGCATGATCTAGAACACCATAATCAGAAAAATGAGACTTTTTGGATTAACAACGAACAAGTTTATCCAAATTTCACGACAACACAATGAACCAACAGTAACGCCAAAACATTAATAGTGGAAGGACAAGAATAGAAGGACTTTTAATGTTTTGTTGCCAACAAAGAACACGAAACCCGAACTGAGGTGTCACACCCTTGTCAATTACAGAATGTGCGTGAGATTCACCCCAAGACCTATATGGTTAGGGCATTGATGATTAAAGCATCCCCTGCCTCACAGTCAGGAATAGGAATCTACTAGTCACAGTGTCTTCCTTAGGTGATGCTTCCTACAAAGCTTCTCTAGATGATTCAGACACCTGCAATGATGGAACATCTTCGGAGGGGTATTACATGATGGATTTTATGCCCTAAATTTCCATACTGACAGTACAAAATTAGACAATCCAATGAACTTGAAGTTAGTGCCACTACAGAGAATTCTTTAGAAACAAATTCACCTTACACACTCTGATCATCATATGGGGGACCTTCATGAGCAACTGGATACGGTGGATTGGAAACCTTTTGCACTCCGAAGACTGACTTAGCAAAGAACACCTCATGCACCAACTTCTCAAAATTGATGCTCCCAAAAAGGGAGGACTCGCTCCTTGATCTCTAGATGAGGACCCCTGATGACAGGAGAAGTCTTCATCCAGTCCTACGACAGTACCCCTAGAAAAAGCGACATAAGACCCTTGAAATGGTCAACATACGCTTTCACTGTCTGTTGGCCATGTTGAAAACGCATGATCTCTTCCATTTTCATTGTCTTCTACTCCACAGGTATAAACCATTGTACGAAAACAGCTTTAAAGACATACCATATCATCCCATATTGTAGTAATAGTGGGGTGAACAAATCCTACTAGTCAAGAGCTGGACCATCGAACTGACCGAAAAAAGCATGCACTCTAACACCCTCGGGAGTTCCCAATACCCTGAATATATGTTTTACCTCTTCATGTCACTCCACTATCTCTAACAGACTCCAATCATTATGAAGGATAGACAACGTCCTTGAAAGGCCCAAAACATGGCATGAATCATCAAAACTCTGGGACCTTTCTGGGCGGCATTTCTGAAAGACATACATAACACCAAGCTGAAACCAATATCAATCGAAGCAACATCAATAAGGCACCCTCATCCAAAAACAAAGAGCTCAAAAAACAAAACAACCACAAACACAACCCAAAATTCCCTATCCAAAATTCCCATTCCATTTTAGATTCCAAAACCACCCATTTTTTTATTTCAAAACCTCTTTCTTTCAAGACCACTTTCAAAATACCATAAACACTTTTCCAACCATAATCACTATCCAAAACCATTTTCCTTTATAAATGCCAATTTAGAAAACAAGGTCAAGCCATTAATTTCAAACACACCCAGGTAATCCCATGAACCATTGCACATTTCTTCATCCACATTCATTCATACACACCAAGACGCACATTCCACGTATACTCTCACATGTCCAAACGTTCATAAGGAGTACCTGAGGTTTCATCCAAAACCATTCTCGGCCAATTTCTAAGCAAACACTAGTTTTCCAAACCAAAGTATTTCAGTTTTAAAACCCATTTCATAAATTTAAAGTAATTTAAAAGAAATAATTCTCATTTTGAAAACCCTTTTTCATTTTCAAAAGTTCACTTACACCCACAAGAACCAAGACAACACACAACTTGCATCAATTCACCGAAGAGAGGGACAAGTTGTAATGCTTAACCTAGTGACATATTAGTTGTACATTCCCCAAGTAAGCATCAACAAATAAGAGGAATTCAAACCATGTACCCGGACTCCACATGGGTCACTACTCCATGTGAGATCACGATGTGACATCGGTTTACCTCTGTTTTCATCCCTCAATCCAAAATAATCTAGAACGAAACAAAGACTTAATTCTTGGACTATCCCTAGCGTCTCAGGGTGCGGAATGGGCAAGGGTTCATGATGTCCTTCCCATACCTACCTCTCAAGCCTCAAAAATCCTAATCTACATCTACCAGACACCCCAAATAATGAGAGCCTCCTCTGATACCATTTTTTCAAGAATTAACCTTGGTCGACCCTAAACCAGTCACCCGAGCTGGCCCGCGACATGACCCGAGGGGCGTTCCCAATCCCCATAGGCTGGAAACTAGTTTCGGGCATCAAAATTTAACATGTGGGAATAGTTTGGCCCAAAATAAAATAAAATAAGCAGCGGAAAATAAATAAAACAAAATAAAATAAATATAGAACAACCAACAACGCTACTAACCTAACAATGACCAAAACTCCATGTGACCTCGTGGGTGACTCTCCAATAACATAACCAACATCGCTCAAGGTGAACCACGGAAGATAGAACCTACAACAGAACTAAAAAAGGAAAACAATATAGCTGTGAGTATTAAAACTCAAAAGGCGTTCCCAACAAACTATTCCCAATGCAGTACCTTTAAATGAAAAAATTTATTAACACCAGGTTTGAACTAAGTTATAAAAAATATTTGTTTTTTACACACACACACACTTCCATTTCTAAGACAACTAACAGTACATTTCCATTTTTAATTTAAAATAAGTTTAATGTTTGAATGGAACATGTGTATTTCATTTTAAATCATTTCAGCGAGCAGTTTAGAAATTCAAATTTTAGTTACTAGTCAAATGGAATACCACACACAACACACCACACACACTAAGGGCAATGGAAAATAAGTGGCACACGAGGGCCAGCTAACAAACTAGACATCACTATTATCTTCCACATAAAAAAACACTAAAGAAAACATGGGTCGAACCTAGGAGATCCTGAACAATCCAAAACATACCATACATGTGACTCATCCTGAAAGCATGCTCTAACTCGATGATGTCATAACGTCCTAACACTCAGTATATCCCTATATGGCCTAACCAAGGGGCCCAACCCCAATAGCAGTAAAAACACTATATTCCCTTGCTATGGGGCCAATACCTAGTGCATAATCTAAACTAGTGAGACAATCATTCTCAGAAGATTCAATCACTTTGCCAGATTCCCATGTCAATACAAGCAATAAAAAAGGGGTGCGTCCACAATGTAAACCAATCAGTCATGAATGAAAAAACATCACATACAGCTCATGTAATCAATCCACACCAATGATCACCCTGAAGTGGGTTTTCCAAAATAATTTATTTTATGAATGTTCCAAACGGGCCTTCACCAATTTTAATGAAAAACCTCATTTCTTGAGAAAACCCAAAACACTTGTTCAGAAGAAATAATTTATCTTTAAAACTAGAACTGCATTTGATATTATGTGAATTATATTTAAAGTCCAAACGGGCATTCTTTCAATATTGGGTGTTCAATCATCATGCAAAAGTTTGAAGTGTTGTGTATAAAATAAACGGTTATTTTCACACCAAATAATCATTTAAAAATTAGTGATCACATATTATTTCTCATTTATTAAAATTAATAAAACATCAAGTAATTAATAAATTCGAAATTTAATGGTATGTAAAGTGGGGGACCTACCTTGACTCACAGCTTGGTTATGATGGTGATGTGGCACATCTCACACTCGCGCACAAGTACGTGCAACCTATTGAAGACCGTAATATTATGGGTTTTCATTACCAACACGCGCTAAAACAAACAAAAAACAACTAAAAACCCATAACCACTGACATAGAAAATAATCCAAATTAATAAACAGAGTAAAACCCACCTTGAAACTGGTGTAGATGAAACAAAACTAACCCAAAACATGCGGTAAAACAAGATGTGCCCCGCAAATAAAAGCGAACAATCTGAAGCAATCTGAATTTATTTGCCTTTGGCAGCGAAAGATGGAGCATGGTCCAACATGACCTGAGACACCCTTTACAAACCCAGCGAGGGGATTCACGGCCACATTGGAGCAACACCCTATAACAATTAAACAACACCCAAAAACAATTAATGTGGAAGGACAAAAGCAAGACCAAAAAGGTATCTGAGACCCACATAAACAAAATTCACACATCATAACACAGAATAAAATGTTGTCAAAAAGATTTATTTTCAAAACACACCATGATATAACCAGGAATACCATTTTAAACGAATATGAAAATTACTCAAGACAAAAATTTGAGGCATTTACATGCACATGAATGAATGACATAAAAAAACTAATTGCGATCAATTCTGCTAATATGAAATCCCAAATAAAAATTAACTAAGTTTTTAATAACAGTGTGAAACATGTTTTAGAAATTAAATAATGACACATAAGCACCATAGGACTTGAAATTGGGAGTAAAGGGAAAGAAACGCCTAACTCAAAATGAGCGAGAGCAGTATAACCACAACAGTGAAAAGTGTTAGAATGGTATGTCTGAGTATGATATACTCTACAATACCAAAATTTGGATCTATTATTTAATAAGATTCTAAAATAAAAGAGGGGGGGGTGAATTTTATTCTTTAAAAAATTCCTATGTGAATTTTACATAACCAAAATTCATAACTCCTCTAATATCTATTATCTTTCTTGATTCCGAAAAAGTGATTCCAGAAATGAAACATAACAAAATTTTACAAAAAATGATATTCTAACTTAAAGAATATAGAATCTAACTATAATAGATTAAAAGTATGATGAAGTATAAGAATGTTATACTTTCCTTAACAATAAAAATGATGTGGAAATACAAAGTAGTAAAACCACAAGTAATAAGAATAAACACTTTTAACCCAAATAGGAGGGTATCCAACAACCCTGGATAAGAGGACCCTTGATTTATACTTTCAAGAAAGTATGCCTTACAAAACCTAGGTATGCCCACAATCCAAAGATCGGTATCTTCCGTTCTATCCCCGCAAGCCCTCGCTTTGTAAGGAAATCGACACCTATGACTTCACAACCCGAAGTCTATGATTTCAAAGAAATCGAACCTCTGCAGAAGCAAGTCTACAAGAAGCAAAGTTTTAACAAGTTGTTCATACTTTCTGCATGAATCCTGAGAGTTCAAAAGATACTCTCTCTAGAAATATCTTCAACAGTTTGTGGGAACATTTTTCAATGTTTAGTGTTGGGATCTTTTCAAATGAGGTCATATTTATAGGCACAACTCCAACGATCAGCTCCCACCTCCAACGATCATATTATTCCTTGAATTTTAGAGGGACCTGTACACATGTCACTGAAACAATGGTTAATTTATAACTAAAAGAACGAAATCATTTTATAACAAAATGTGTGTAAGTATAAACAAAATTGGTATTCGGAATGAAGGTAAATATTAATTTTTGGAATGTATGTAAATTAGTTCGGAGTCTATAATACAGGGATATTTAGATTCTGTTTTTCTAAGGAATTATTAATGAGAGTTCATAATCAAAATTCATCATCAGAATTTGTAATGAGAATTATTAATCAGAATTCATCATCAGAATTCATAATGAGAATTCATAATTACAATTCATCATCAGAATTCGTAATGAGAATTTGTAACTAGAATTCATCATCAGAATTAATAATGAGAATTTTTAATCATAATTCATCATCAAAATTTGTAATGAGAATTCGTAATAAGAATTTATCATCAGAATTCATAATTATAATTTGGAATCAAAATTCCTCATTATAATTCGTATTTATAACTTTATACATGTTTCAAATCAAACATCAAAGTCGAACTTCATAAAAGTTTTTAATCGGGAATTCAGAGTAGAACTTCATAAAAGTCTGTAATAGGAATTCAGATCCTAAAATAGAATGATTCTTGTCTAAGTATTATATGATTTTGAGTTTTTAGATATGAATCTGATTTTAATACTTATGAAAATTTATTATTTGAGAAATTAAATATAGGTAAGGTTAGATTTCCTTGGGTAAGGAAATTTCCCATTTAGAAGTAAAATATTGGGTAAAATCGGATTTTCTTTAAGATAAGGTGTTAGTGATTTTGAAAACATGAAGGAATGGAAAAGTCATAAAGAAAACCTTATTATCTCAACAATATCCCCCTTTTTGGAAAGCCCAAACATCCTTCAAAAAATAATATAAGGACATAGAAAAAGATTTTCTAGACTTTGAAATAAACCTCATCTCCCTTTGGTCATGGACAATGATGAATACGACTAACTCCCCCTTAGGCTTTGGAACACTAGGGATCATATTCTAGATTTTTGGAATGTGATTTTCATTATGAATATGGAAATATTTGTAATGAGAACTACACCTTGAATAAACTCTTCCTTACTTAGGGATATATCATTTTCTTTCTCTTTTTTAGAATTCATTTTCATTTTCCACCTTTGTGATTTTCAAAAAGTGTTTGAGGGAATGTAAAATAATAAAGTACATGAAATATTAGTGTAGTCAACCAAACAGACAAAAAAAATTATATTACAATTGAATGAATTAGTACAAGGAAATACATTACAACAAAAGATTAGATTATGTCTATATGTCCTCTTTTTCCGTGGATATTAACTTCTTCCGAAAGGTTTTTATCTTCTTTAACTCTTTGTGATCGTCCATGGATTTCTTTCCTATGGATTCAATCCTGTCATATTCACCCTTCATTGCCTCAGACTAAGACTTAAAAACATCTTCTTGCTATACCAGCTTATCTTCGATTTCAATATGGAGATCACTTTCCCCCTTCTAGCTTTGACCAACAGAGTTATGCTCCCCATTCAGATCCTTAACCAATTAATTCGAAGTATTTTTCTCTAGGGTCATATTTTCTTCAAAAATAGTTAAAAGATATTTGGTCCTTCCATATTCTATATCAAAATATTACTTTACTCCTTGAAATTCATCAAGCTCACACATTTCTTGAATTGGCCTCTTTGAAAAGCTAGTTATCTTCTTGCATGACTTCCTAAGAGATTTGTATCCTATAAGAAATGTTTTGAAATCTGATTCTTTATTGACACACTTGTCCATCACTGTGGAAACAAAATCTGATTTCAGATTTAGATTGTGTTGGAGCATTTTTCATCTAGAATATGTGCTTGTAAAAGTTGGAAAGGAACTGAATAGATTCTTCAAAGATTACTCCACAAAATCATGACCAAGTGAATATGACTCTAAATCTGAGACATTACTTGGTGAGAGTAGATTTTCAAGTTAATGAAGCTTCTATTTTGAAGTTCCTTGAACTTCCTTCCTCTTCACTAAAGATTTTCTTTGAGTATCAACCATAACTTTTTACCCTAGTCAATATTCGGTATGACTTGCTCATTAGGAGATTTCTGCTTGCTATCAGATAATTGAACAAATATATCTTCAAAAAAATTTTCTTTATCATCTCCTTCCTAAACAGAGTGATTTTCATTAATTTCTTCCTCAGATAATTCATTTACTTCTTCTTCTTCCATGTCTTTATCTTTATTTCCATCTTTCTCTTCTTCCTTTACAAGAGTGGAAAGATTTGAGGACTCAGCCTTAGTTGTTCGTAGTGATAATTTCTTTGATGGGTTTTCCTTATCTTGATATTCTTAAACTTGCTTAATAATATCTTCTATATCACCCCTTTCTTCTTCTTATACTACTACTACATCTTCTTCTTCTTTTTCTTCTAATTCCACCTCTTCCACTTCTTCAACAACTTCTTTCACTTTATATTTTTCTGGAGTGAAGAAATTATTCACCAGAGTCTCTGGTAATGGCTTGAATAGGAATGTTTCCAATACTGGAATATTCTTGGAAGCTACTTCTGTGGCTTTCAAAAGATATTTTACAACTTCAGCCTCAAAAATTTTCTTCTTCACCTTCTTCTCTTTTTCTTTCTTCTCAAGGTATTCAGCTGTCTTATCCCTTAAAGACATAGCTTTATCAGGGTCTAAGCTGAACTCTGGATACCCTTCTTTCCTCTTTTCCTTATCTTCCCTCCATTTTTCAACCACCTCATCTAGATAAGATTTTTTGTTTCTTCAGTTTAGGAGGTGTGGATTGGACGTCCTTAGCTTTGGGGTTTTTGTCTGTTTCTTCCACTTCCTTCATCTTTCTTTTCTTTCCGACTTTCTTTGATGGTTCGGCTTTTTCAACAATTTTTGGATTGGCTTCTGCCTCATCCTCAAGAATATCATAGAACTCTCATGTCTCCTTAAAATAGTACTTATTCATTCTATTCATAGTGTCATCACTAACAAGAATAACATTTCAATTCTGAAGCACGAAATTGAATGAAATTTTGAATGTTTCAAGACACTGAACTATCACCTTTGAAAGTAAGGAAAGATACATTATAATTTTAGATCTTAAATTACCATTCTTGATGTTATTAATTTTAATAATAGCATGCCACATAAAATTTATTTTCCTGAGATTTACCAATAAATCTAAGAAATATATTTCACTCTTCTTGATGGTATCTTTGTCACTTTTTCTCGATACTAAAAAACCTTGTACCCATAGTTTAAGGATCCAATTGTTATAAGATAGATGGGAAATCTTTGATGTCTTGACTTCAGAATGTCCCATACATTCCAAATCCTTTACCTTTAAAAAACTACCTTGAACCTCTGGTAGTTTGTGAGAGAAAAATTCAGCTTCACCATCAAATGACTTCCCCACCAATCTTGCCGCCTTGGTGTAGGAAATTTTGTAGTTTTTTATTAAAAAGACTTGAATGAAAACTTCTCTTATTCATCTTCCCTAAAAAAGCACACTGACTCATAAAACACTATGATAATAACCAGATACACCAAGTCTTGAACACCAGGCTTAGATATGCAGACATCTTTCCATCAATTTAACTTGATATTCTTAGAAATGATAGAATCATACATGACAAATTTCAGATGACCCAAACTTTCCCTATATACTTTCCATTTTGAGATTGGCTTTGGGGTAGAAATTTCATGGGAAGAAGATTCCACATACATTCGGACTGGAGAAACTCTGAGAGATTTCAGAATGAGCTTAAGAAGGGTGGAAGATCTTCAGCACATGAATGTTTTGAAAACCGATGTGGGACAACCCTTTATGGTTCCTTTATATAAGTGATGGAAGTGCCCTCTTTTCTTCCAAATATAATATAATGGTTGAAAAAATTTCTGATCTGATCTGACGGTTGAAAAGATACCTGCAAGGAAATCTTGAATCTGATCTTTTGAGGTTTTAAGAAAAACATTTGGATTTGAGAAGAAGCAAATCCTAAATATTAAAATAAAGTACCAGCAAGTAAAATTAACTACGAAAACATGAGTGAAGAAATCATACCATTCATATTGGCTAGGAAGATTATTCATAATAGGTGATATTCTTTTCAAAGATAACTTAACGACGAAAAACTCACTATGAAAAACTAAAGACAAAAAAACTCACTATGAATACTTAAGACAAAAAAATCACTATGAAGAACTAAAGATGAAAAACTCACTATGAAAAACAGAAGATGAAAAACTCACTATGAAAAATATAAGATGAAAAACTCACTACGAAAAACATAACATCTAAATGTTTTACTGCAAAAACTTTGTGTACTGAAAATCGATTACGAAGATTATGAGTACGAAAATTCCTCTTACGAAAATTCCCATTACAAAAATTTCCAGTACGAAAATTTCTATTATGGGAATTTCCATTATGAAAATTTCCTTGAAAAAAATTTTCATTACGAAAATTTGCAGTATGAAAATTTTGTAAAACTAACTATGAAAATTTTCATTACGAAAATTATGAAAAACATCAATAACAGATGTACTCCCCCTAGGAAAGGGAGTTTATTAATGTATTGAGATTTGTTCAAAAGAAAGTTAATAGAGGAAGATTAACACACGATTGTCATTCCTAACTTATGTTTAATGTATTAAAATCTACCAGAGGATAAGGATTTTGTGAAAATATCAGCATATTGATCTTGTGTTTTGATAAATTGAAGAATGTTATCTCCGTTTTATGTGTGATTCCTAAGAAAGTGATGCCTAATGTCTATGTTTTTTTCATGAGAGTGATGTGCATGGTTTTTACTAATGGAAATGGCACTTCTGTTATCACACTGAATTTGAGACTTAGTAAAACTGAATCCATAGTCTGTGAGTGTGTGTTTCATCCACAACACTAGAAAACAACAACTTCTAGCTACTACATATTCATCTACACCAGTGGATAGTGCTACAAAATGTTTCTTCTTACAAGACCAAGAAACTAATGAATCTACTAAAAAATTACAAGCTCTGGATGTCCTCTTTCTATCCATTATAAACCCACTAAATTCAGCATCTAAAAATATTTTTAAGACAAAATCATTTCCAGAAGTATAAAATAGTCCAAAATCCATGGTTCCCTTTAAATAGACAAAAATTCATTTCACTACCTTTAAATGATATTCCTTAGGATTGGATTGATATCTTCCACATAAGAATACTGAAAACATTAAGTATGGACGACTAGCTATCATGTAAAGTAGACTTCCTATCATACCTCTAAAGGTTGTTTGGTCTACTGGTTTTCCAGTTTCATCAAGATCAAGTGTATTTGAGGGACCAATGGGAGTACATATACACTTAGTGTTTTCATATACATACTTCTTAAGAAGATATTTAATATACTTATGTTGGGATATATAGATCCTTTCTGGTTTTTGAGATCTTTGAAAACCTAGGAAAAATGTTAACTCCCCCATCATACTAATTTCAAACTCAGATTTCATTAGATCTGCAAAGGAATCAGTCAAGGATTGTTGAGTTGAACCAAATATAATGTCATCAACTAAAATTTGAACAATAAAAAAAAATTTATTATCATTCATTATTAAAAGGGTTGGATATTAATTTCCCTTGACATAGTTATTTTGAAGAAAAAATCTTATACGTCTATCATTCCAAGAATGAGGGGCTTCTTTAAGGCCATACAAAGCTTTGGTATGTCTAAAAACATGATCAGGATGTTTTGTATCTTCAAAGCCAGGAGGTTGTTCAACAAAAACTTCTTCTTGAACATAACCATTAAGAAAATCACATTTCACATTCATTTGAAAAATTATGAAATTGAAGAATGCTTCAAAGGTAAGTAAAATATGAATAGATTCAAGTCTAGATACTTGAGAATAGGTTTCTTCATAGTCTATTCCTTCTTGTTGATTATAGTATTTTTCAACTAATCTAGCTTTATTTCTGAATATGATTCCATTTTCATCACAATTATTTCTGAAGTCCCAGTTTACTACAATAACAGATGTTTCCTTAGGTCTTTCAACAATGTTCCGGACTTTATTCCATTCAAATTAATTTAGTACATCTTGCATGGATTTTATCCAAACATCCTCACCTAAATCATCATCAGTGATTTTTGGTTCTAATTGGGAAAGGAATGTTAGATATTCTAATTCATTCCTTAAGGAACTTATAGTCCTTAGGGGTTGAATCACATCATAAATGATACTATCATTGAGATGAATCTTTAGAAACGACTGATTTGGGTTTTTTAAAACCTATTCATCAATGTAGGGTAGGAAATCTTCTAGAGGAAATGATTCAGAAGTATCTTTTTGAACATTTTCCTTATCAGAAGGATCATCTATAATAGGTTGATATTTAGTTTTTGAAAACACATCCGAGGACGTAGGTTGAGGTTGTTTAAAAAAAATATCAGTTTTATCAAATTCAACATGTATTGTCCCTTTAATTGTACAGGTGTTTTTATTGAAAACTCTATATGCCTTAGAAGTTGTTGATTAGCCTATGAAAATTCCTTCATTCGATTTTGGAGAGAATTTATGAAGATTATCCTTAGTATTCAGAATGAATACCTTGCATCCAAAAACATTAATGTTGGAATGTCTTGGTTTTCTACCATTCCATAACTCACAAAGAGTTTTATTAAGAAAAGGTATAATAAAAACTTGATTTATAGTATAACAAGAAATACTTACAGTTTCAACCCAAAAATGTTTAGCTACAGAATACTCACTTCACATGGTTCTAGTTATCTCGTGAATAATTCTATTTCTTCATTCAACAACACCATTCTTTTGAGGTGTTCTGGGTGGTGAATAGTTATGAGTAATTCCTTTTCTACTATAAAAAGTTTCAAAATACAAATTTTGAAATTCTCCTCCATGATCACTATGAATAGTTATAAAAAAAGGGTTTTCTCATTTTTAAATTGGTCTCTAAAACTATTGAAATAAGAAAAATCTTCAGACTTCTTTGCTAGAAAATAGACCCACGTATATCTAGTGTAATCATAAACCAAAACAAATACATAACACTTTCCCACATTGCTTCCTGTTGGTGTTGGACCAAAAAGATCCATATGCATTAGCTATAATGCATCAGAAGTTGAGACTTCAACGACTGATTTAAATCTCGATTTATGTTGCCTGCCATATTGACAAGGGATAGAAACTTATGAAGAATCAAATCTATGTTCCCGTAGATCCTTAACTAGTCCTTTCTTAGAGAGTTTTCATAAGTTACTAAGGTTATAGTGACCTAACCTTCTATTCCAGAACCAAGAATTATCTTCCGCTACACTAATTCAAGGCAAGTCTTGGCTCCTAAGGTCTTCTAGGTTTAGTGTGTAAACATTCTCTTGCTCATTGGCAGAAAGAATAAATTCTTTCTTGTAATAGTGTACTATGCACTTATCATTCCAAAAATTCACATGGTAGACTTCATCACATAATTGGATTATGCTAATGAGGTTGTTCTTATGACCTTTTACAAATAAAACATTTGAAATCAATGTTTTTCCATGAAGAGAGACGTTACCTATACCAATAATTTATCCCTCAGCATTATCTACAAAAGTTACTTTTCTTCCTTTCATCTTGATAATTTTTTCACAATAGTTTTTATTTCCATTCATATGCATAGAACATCCATTATCTATGTACCACGTATTGCTGTCTGTACTTTCTCTATTTTCATGAAAATAAAAAAATGTTAGGCTCTCGGAATCAAAAATTTCTTTGTCCCGGAATTTGTTAGACCACAAAATTTTGGGTATCCACATCTATTTAGAAAAATAACCTTTATGGAACCCAAGAGATTGAACTCTATTTAAGGAGAAATTTAGCTTCCAATTCCCACCACTTTGACATTTTGTACAAAAAGGGGATATAAAAAGAACAAAATAGTTGTTTTTGAAAACCGGTTTATTATGAGTATAACCAAATCTAGTAGTGTTTCCTTGAGGTTTAATATGAGAATACATCTTGTAAAAATTTTCATTCCCAGAGGTAAAATTTTCATGAAGATTATTAATAAAAAATATTTCTGATTTCAGACTGATGACTGAATTCCTATCATCAGGAATCATTTCCTTAGAGTTAGATTTTTCCTCAAAAACCTTTATCTTTAAAATATAATTCTTTAGATCATTAGAAAGTTCTTATTTATCAGAATTTTATTTCTTAAATACTTTAGAATGTTTTTCTAAAATATCTTCATTATCTCTAAGATCTCTAGAAAGATATGAAATCTCTTTATAAGAATTTCTTCCCAAGTATTTTCCTTGTCCAATTTCAAAGATATTTTACAATTTTTTGCTTCATGTAACTTGGAAAATCTAGAATCTTCTTCATATGAAGGTAATTATTAATTTTCTAAGGATTAAGTATCTTCATTAAAAGTAATATTTTCTGGATAGTAATTTTAATCAAGAGAATTTTTTTAAAAGCCTTGATAGAGCGTACCTTGGCCATAAGACATTTATTGGGGAAAGAAGTAGTAACAATGAAACCCATATTCTTTTGTGATGATGAATCATATTCAAAAGATTCAATTTTGGAAGAATCTCCACAACTAGAACTCCAAGTATCATTACCTATAAGAATTATCTTGTTCTTTAATCAATATAATTTCTTCCTATTCCTTTCTAACTTCCTTTCCTTATTTTCCTTATTTTTTAACAAGGGACAATTAGGTCTGATAGGACCTTTTATTTTACATTCATAACATGTAACTTCTCCATCTTTCTTATCACTGTATTCTTTCTTCTTTTATTTATTCTGATGGTTCAATTTAGCAATAATCTTGTTCATTCTTCAAGTAAGATTATCTAATTCATTCTCAAACATTTCTATGTCACTGGATTCTGACTGAATAATGAATTTCATTGTCTTTGATCTGGTTACTCTTTCTGGGATATTGGCTTTCATATGTTTAGAAGTGGTTGTAAAAGAAAATTATCCATTTTGATTTTTTTATAACACTTTCAGTATCTCACTTCATTCTGGTTTCATGATGAAGAAGAGTTCCAAACAACTCATCTAAGGAAATCTGAGTGACTTTTTGGTTTTAATCAATAACTATCATCTTAGACTCCCATTAATTTGGCACGATATTTATGATCTTATCTACAAGATCCTCATCATCCAAACCTTTTTCTCCCATATATTTCAAGCTATTCACAATAGTTATAATCTTTTGTTGTACTTTTCATATGGGTTCTCCATAAGGAAAATTAAAACCATGATATTCTGCTCTCAACATAGCTCTCCTTGTCTCTATGACTTTGGATGTACCAAAAAGTGTAACTTCAAGTTTCTTCCAGATATTGTTTCCAGATTCACACAAATATATTTGAATATAGATATTATTAGTCGTGGAACATAACAAAGTATTTCTAACTCTGAAATTTTATTGACATTCTGATTTCTCCTAATTCGTAAAGGTTCTCAAACCCTTATCCGGAATCTTATCATCTTCATTCAGCATTATATAGTTATCAACTCCAGTATTGATAACGAAATTCTTTATCCCATATCTACCGTACTCATAATAATTTCCATCAAAAATGGGATGTCTGGTAGGATTTAGGTTATCAATATAACCAACATTTAAACCTACCATTTTTAGGAAAATATTTTTCATGGAAATTTGTTAGTAGAATGAGTTTGTAAAAAAGAGAAAATATAATAAGAAAGGAACTAGATATTGTATCTCTAAGAAAAAACGAATCTGAACTATATGAATCTGAATATATGAATCCAAAAAATATGATTCTGGAAAAAGTTATTCTAAAAATTCACTTCTGAATCTAATCATGAGATTAATTCAGATTGATCCAATGCTCTGATACCAATTGTTAGAATGATATGTCTGAGTATGATATACTCAATAATACCAAAAGTAGGATCAAATATGTAATGATATTCTCAAATACATAAGGGGGGGGGGGGATTTTTTTCTTTTAAAAATTCCTAAGAGAATTTTTCATATCCAAAATTCCCAACACCTCTAAGATCTATTATCTTGCTTGATTTCAGAAAAGTAATTCCAGAAATGAAACTTAACAAAAGTTTACAACAAATGAGATTCTAAATTAAACCGTATAGAATCTAACTATAACAGAGTAAAAGTATGAGGAAGTATAAGAATGTTATACTTTCCTCAACAATACAAATCCAGTGGAAAAACAAAGTATTAACACTACAAGAAACATGAATAAACTCTTTTAAACCAAAGAGGAGGGTATCCAACAACCCTAGATAAGAGGTACCTTAATTTATACATTCAAGAAAGTTTGTCTTACCCAAACCCAGGTAAGCCTCAATATGAAGATCGGTATATGTCTTGCTATCCCTGAAAGCCCTCGATTTGTAAGGAAATCGGCACCTCTGACTTAACAACCCGATGTCTCTGATTTTAAGGAAATCAATCCTCTGCACGATGAAAGTCTACACGAAGAAAAGTTTGACCAATCCATTCAATCATTCTGCACAAATCATGAGAGATTATAAGAGTCTCTCTCTCTAGAAATCACTTCAACAACATGTAGGCATAGTTGTCAAAGTTTAGTGTTGAGCTCTTTTCAAATGAGCTCCTATTTACAGGAACAACTCCAACGGTCAGATCCCTCCTGCAATGGTCATATTCTTCCTAGAATATTGGAGGGACATGTACACGTGTCACTCAAACAATGGTTAATTGATAACTGAAAGCATGACATCGTTTTATAGAAAAATGAGTGTATTCATAACCAAAACTAGTATTCGGAATGAAGGTAAATATGAATGTTTGAAATGTAAGTAAATGAATTCGATTTCTATAGGACATGGTTATTCAGATTCTGTTTTTATAAGGAATTTGTAATGAAAATTTGTAATCAGAAATCTTCATCAGAATTTGTAATTAGAATTTGTAGTCAGAATTCATCATCAGAATTCGTAATGAGAATTTGTAATCAGAATTCATCATCAGAATTCATAATGGGAATTCATATTCAAAAATCATCATCATAATTCATAATGAGAATTCATAATCAGAATTCATCATCAGAATTTGTAATGAGAATTCATAATCATAATTCATCATCAGAATTCATAATTAGAATTCTTAATCAAGATTCATCATCAGAATTTGTAGTTAGAAATTTATACAAGTTTGTAATCATAATTCTGAGTTAAACTTCATAAAAGTTCGTAACAGGTAATTCAGAGTAGAACTTCATAAAAGTTCATAACAGGAATATGGATCCTAAAACAGAATGCTTCATGTCTATGTATTATACGATTATATGTTTTTATATATGAATCTGATTTTTATACTTTTGAAAAATTATGATTTGAGAAACGAAGTCTAGGTAAGGGTATATTTCCTTGGGTAGGGAAATATTCCTTAAGGAAGTAAAATATAGGGTAAAATCTGATAATCTTTAAGATAAGGTGTTTGTGATTTTCAAACCATGAAGGAATGTAAAATTCATAATGAAAAACTTATAGACTCAATAAAAAGCGCATCGCTCCACAGGCCAATTTCAAACGCTAGACACCAAACATGACGGGCGAACACAACCCGAAGATATTTATAATTAGGGTAAAGATGAATAGATAAACTCTAAAATAATGAAATGAGGTTACACCAAGTGGTCTCCACACCGGGACAGAGAAACCACCAGATGAAGGGTCTCTCCCCAGAGTTGGATGTCTAGGATGAGGGAGTGGGCCGTTTCCAGTGGGTCGCTCTAAGCGGAAGGGGGCAGGGGGGCTCTTGTGTCGGTTGGACAGGGAGGAGTTTAGCCTCACGCTGGCTAGACAGGGACAGGGTGGGGGTGCTGATATCGCACAATAGGCTGGGGTCGCACGTCAGTGGTGTGGCCGGAGGTCAGGTGGCGGTCGGATGACTGGACTACATAGGGAGGAGGATGAAAATCAAATAGTGTGGGGGAGAAAACCAGGAGGTGGGTGGATGCACGCGAGGGACTAAGAGGAAGGGGGTGACGGGATTCACATAGGGAAGAGCTGTGATGGGAAGAAACTTCATCCTGGGAGGAGGATCTAGGGTGGCTGGATTCATGCAGAAGGAGGTTGTATTAGGGGGCACATAGTGCTGGACAACGAAGGTGGGGATGTGATGCCTGTACTTCGGTGCACAGGAGAAGAATGGGGATGGGGGAAGCGTGCGGGTATCTTAAGGTTTAGACAGAATTTTTTTTCATTTTAATATAATAATAATAGTTATAATAATAAAAAAACTAATAATAATAATAACAAAAATAATAATATTAATATTGATAATAATAATAATAATAATTAATACAAGAATAATAATAATAATAATAATAAACACCTCATTAATAATATTTTTATTAAATTACATAATATAATTATTATTATCACAAATTAAACATTCAATTAAGAATATCTACATAAATATTTATTTATTCTATACGACATGCATTTGCGAAGGCACCTGGGCTGACTACATAGCTACCGCTCATTGTGCGGTGACCGTGCATGGGTCTAAAACCCACTAAAAATGTAAAGCGACAGGAAATTTTATGTCGGGACCCATCTTGGACCTTGGCATAAGAATGAGAATCCCCAAAATAATAAAATAATAAAATAATATTATATTATAAAGTCGGGGGTGACACCAAAACTCCTTTGAAAACTATCGCAATAGACCAATATGGGGTCTAGAATGAAATATCTAGAAGCAAGAGCATAAGATATACCTAATATAGGCTTTGATAGGGATCACGACCATAGAAACAAATGTGATAAAGAAAAAGATGAATACTAAAACTTACCCCCATCACAATATCAAATCGGAACAACTTAAATTGTGCCAGAACAATATGGGGTTAGGTGTAACGGTAAAGGATATTAAGAGCATAAGGGAAATGAAGAGTTACATCATTTCTAAGGAACTAAGCCCTGAGAGTGAGATAAAGAGACAATAGATTCATGGATGTTCGATTAGACAATAGAATGAAGAGAAATCCAAGAAGGGACAAAGCCAAGGGGGGAGGAAAAAATGAAAATAAACAAAGGATATAAGAGAATGAAACTAAAAGTATAATGGGAGGATGGAGCATCGCTGGAAGTAAAGAGGGGGAACCCTAGAACCAGAGAGGGGGCATCGGGAGGGAGTGGAAATCCCAAGTGAGAAGGGTGTCATCATTTAAGAAGATTCCAAAGTGGTAAGGGAATTTTATTTATATTCTTCTTATTTTGTACTTTTTTAATGTGACACAACTTTATTGTTTTATATGTTGTATATACTTTCATTTTGTAGTTAATATAATGAACTTAATAATTTTTATGTTATTGTATTTTTATTTTAATGTTATTTTCTCACGGGGACTATGATTCAATATATACTAAAGTGGAAGGGTTTTTTGAAATAAGGTCACAATGATCTGAATTTTCTCCTTGTGTATATGATTATGGAATATTAAGAAATAAATGTTAATGAAATCATTAATTTTAGTTTTTTGAGTGATTTTCATGAGAATATAGATTTTAGCTTATATTTTCCTCTCCTAACAAAATAAAGGTTTAAAAAATAATGTTTTAAAAGAAATTATTTATCAATTTAATCGATATACATTTTCTATTCAATGCACATTTTTTCTAACAATGTATTTAAAAATGTTTTGATGTTCCCATATAATTTTTTAAATTATTTTTTTTTCATTTTTTCATTTTAAATTGTTAAAAAATATTCTTAATGTCTTTCTCCAAAAATGTCACATTTTGGTTCTATTGAATAAGTTAATAGAATCGCTGATTTAATATGCATGGAATTAATTGAAATTTTTGAACATCATAAAAAATAATTTATTTGAGGATTCCATTATATATTTTAATTTTTATTTTAAATTTAAATTAGTTTCACAATATTCTATATATTTTTTATTATTAAAATCTAATTTTCAATTAAACGATATTTTCTACAAGAAACGTCCAAAATAATGTTTCATTCAAAACCATTAACCATATATATTCAAATAAATTGAACTTACATATGGTCTTAAGGATATTTTAAAGGGAAACCATTATTATTAATTTTCTATATGGTTTATTTTTATAGTGAAAAGTATTTTATAAAACCATTTTCTATTTCATATGTTGTACTATGATATAATACCCATGAAACCTGATTCTCTTTCAACAAGCATTTCTATGATGAAATTATAAAATTATTATTAAAACCAATTATTTTCATATTTTTTGATATGATGAGTATTTTATGATCTTACAGAACACTTATGTATTAGTTTCATCATGTGATTGGTGGGATATTTGCCTTCCACAAATGCACTAGGTAATTATTAATTTAATTTGGGATCAAATGATATAATTGAGGTTATCTCAATACTGATAGAGATAATGTTAGAGTTTATCCAAATAACTATAGAGTGAACATTACTGGTCATCCACATCCCAAAAGTGGGTACATGGAAGGTTATACTAAACCAAAAATTCTACATGGGATGTTATCCCATGATTAATGTAGGTATGTTGGTAGTTAACCCAATCCTTACATGTCATACATCACCTAGTAGGTATAATTGAAATATAATTTTCTATAATATTATGTGTTCAACAAATTTATGAATAATAAAAATGTTTTTTATCATGGCTCATATTACATGATTCCTATATGATTCATGTCTTATGAACTTCTATTATTTATGCCATGAATCATGTATATGATCTATTATATAGAAGGTATGGTTTCCAATTTCTATTTTTGTTTTCTCATTCACTTATAAACATGATGTGTTTATATATCAAATTTTTTCCATTACTGAGAATACTTTCTTATCCTTTTTTATATTTTCTTTCATTTGTATATGAAAATTGTTATTATTTATGATATTTATATGAAGGTTTCTATATATTAATAGAATAGGTGAAGGTGGCATAGACCGCATGTAAAAAATAATTTATGTGTCCAAGTTTCCAAAGTAACTATAACTAAACAATTATAATGTTGATCATTTAGTTTTGTTATAAATATTAATCTATTAAGTTATAATATTTATATATGATATGTTAGGTTGTTGAAAATACTTTTACAGGACCTATCCACGAACATAAAACATTAAATCACAATGAGTATATACATAACTAAATTTGAATAAAATATGTTGTAAATTAAATATTTATTACACAATTACATGATAAAACATATTGATTATCAATAAATGTTCAGAGACAATGATATTCATCATAGTGAAACTCTATAATTCCATAGAATAAATATTATAATATTTGTGAGGAAAAAAACTACAAACAAACATCCAACATTATATTCTCAATATTTTTTAAAGAATTAATCATTTCATTATTGTATATACTTATCTTCTTCATGTAGGGTAAAATCATGTCTTCATATCTTTTATTTTCAATTTTAAATTATTATTTTTTTGATAATTAAATATTGTTTTATCGATAAAACATTAGTTTTTAAAGATATAGGTTATTAATAGAATGTGTCCCTATTTCCTAAAAATGGAATAAACATCAATAAACGAGAGTTATAAAGTATTATTTATCAGTTCATTCATTTCATGAAAAAAATCCAAATTTATCTTCACTTATTTAGGTAATTAAATTTTTGATACAATTAAGTGAAAGAATTTTATTGCTAAGATATTATTACAAAATCATAATTATAATCATTTTAATTCATTATATTTTATAGTTTTGTAAGACAAACACCTAATAACACTATTCTGAAAACAAGAATTCTAGAATATCATCATATTATACAATTCCATAGATTTTTTACATCTGTATATCATTTTTGTGTGTGTTCTTATTGGTTAAATCCCATATAAGAGAATTAAAAAGACAACTACATATTTTTTCATGATTAATTATAACCATTTTTGATCATATGATAATTATTTTGTTAATGAAACCTTCATTAGAAATATTGATTTACATTATTTCATTATAATATAATGTTCTTATTTTGAAAATATTGACGATCAGTTAAAATTTTATCAGGTCAAATATATTCCATAGAAGGTTAAAAATTCAGAAATGTCATTTTTAAAGATAAATTTCATTGTTGGAAACCTGAATATTCCAACGTATATAAATAATTGCAATCATTAGATAATTATGTAACTAATATTATAATCATTCAGTATAAGGTAAATTTATTTGTTAAACAAATAAAATTTAGCTTGCATAGAATGAATCTATTTATTCTTTAGAGTGATAGTCACATAAGATAAACATCCTTATCATATGTGAAATAAATTGATCATAACATATTAGAATGGTTATAGAAACTATCTACAACACATACGATAAACACATTAGAATATAAATTGTGATTTCTTCAATCATAAAAACATATCAGGTTATATGATATAGAGGAAAAAAATAATTATATACAACACCAAAATATCTTTTCAATGAATATTTTTTAATGTTAAACTTCATAAATAAAAATCCAAGACTAAAAAATATAATGATCTTTACTAGGAATAATAGGATAATTCAATGTTTTAGATCAATACATCCCGAAGTAACCATCTATTGATGTGGTTGGTCAACAAAATTTAAATGATCACTCAAAGTATAAAATGATATTCCAGAGGTGTTCTATGAAAAATTACATATAGGTGTTTAATCTCCACTCATATACTCAATGTGATTGAATTAGATAAAGATTAAGAGTGAATTATGAAATGCACTAGGGATTTGTTATTGTTTTGTATTCACAATGTAATTATTTTGGGGTATTTTCATAGAATGATAATGCGTAAAATAAATTTTTACATTTTTTTATCACAACGTTTAAAAAAATGAAATAGTCATGTGATTCCTAGATTATAGTAACTTAATAAGTCTTTCAATGGGTATAATTTCAAAATAAAAGAAGAAAATAATGTTTTTATATCCAACAATGATTCATTAATTATCCATACATGGTCAGTTAAATAGAAAGATAATTTCCAGAACGTTATAAATTGTTTCCATATTATTGGATTGTTAGGTATACCTAAATGAGCTTCTAATACTGCATTTAAATTTCAATCCCTAGTGTTTTCTAAGGTATTTTTTTTTTGAAATGTATATGATGTTAAATATTTAGTTTAAATATGTTGAATGGAGTTTAAAATAATTGTGTTATTTGAGGGGTCTGAAAATTAGTTTCTAAATTATAAATAAAGGTTTACTAATAAATGGAATTAAATGAATATTAATAAATCAATCTCAAATTTACCAATAAAAATGTTGCATACATTCATATTTTTTTAAATTATAAAATACGTTTCTTATTAACATTATTTTTAAGTTAAATACGATGATTCTATTTAAATACACGTATTAATTGAATGACTAGATTCTATAAAGAAATGATAAGATTATATGGATAAAAACTATTTATACTAAAAAATTGATTTTACCTAAGTTGTTTTCTAACTTATTTTGGATGTAATGCCAAAACCCATAAGTGGAATATGATGTTAAATAAAATATTATTTTTATTATATTTATATAATCCTAATGAATACCATATTATAAACATACATAATAGTTTATTTATTAAATGATTCCACTAATGAAATAAGTGTTATTTGCTAATATTATAAGTGATTCTGTTGAATAGCATGAAAGTTTATAAATAATATTTTATCTAAGTGGGCATAGAAATTTTTTTTAAACATATATATGCTTATAGGTTAATAAATATAATATTATGTGAGATACATAATATGTAAAATGATTTATGGGGTCATTTTGAAGGATAAATTTTAAGTGATACATCAATTACCAAAATGAAATCAAATAAATATTTTAATATAAAAGGTTCAATGAATGATTATGATGATGAACATTAAAATATTTCTACATATATAAAATATTTTACCAATATTTTGAAATTATAGTTTGAGATGAAAATGTGTTTTAATACTTGTTTAAATAGTTAAACGTTATTTATATTATTCAAATGTGTCTATATTATTCAATTAATCATTCTTCATAGATGTTATTTCAGTAAATGTGTTTAGTTTGAGGGATTTTATCTGATTCCAACATAGAGATGGGTAAAGAATTATATAAATAAGAAATGATTGCAACAAAGTCATGAACAATTTATCACAATGTTACTATTTTCACATATTCATAAAACACTTTTGTAATCTTTCTTTGGTTGGATTTCATTTGAGGTTGTCTCGGGTGATGACTTTTAAAATTAAAAATATTATGGGATAGTTTATGGTTGGTGTACGGTCTACCCAAACAGTGTTCCCCCAAACGGAAAACCATGTAAACTAATGAAACGGGGATTTTCAGGGTTATTGTATAGATAAATAACTGCAATCCTTATTAGGAGAAAATTTGTGGCCAATTAAAATTAGTGCATGATTAGGGAGCATTGTTTGGTTAATCTTTGTGCCATGACTAGCAACCAATACAAGGAATTTAATTAATGTAAAAATATAATTTTAACATCTTGAATTCACCACATTAAAATTCATACGGACCTAGCTTAACATAACACAATTTATTGTTCCTATGGATAATCTTGATGTGTTTTTTCCTCTGCACCCTCTTGAATGTGTATTATGCTTGGCAAATGATAGTTGATACATTCCTGTTTAGTTTTCTCCACTCGTTATTTATATCCTACAATATCGCATCTCATCTCTGGGGTTTTCTAGATCATATTTTTGGTTTTTTGATCTAATACCCAATATTTTGGGTTATAAAACATATGTTTGATCCCCTATTTTCATCATTTTCATTCTTCATTGGTGAATCATGATTAGATAATGGTGATTCGAGATCTAGAGATCATAAGGTATGTTGTTTAGTTAAGAAGCTAGAATTTTATTAACAATAATTATTTTTAGTTAATTTCAATTGTTAATATTAAATGTAATTTCTTAATTTCAATTAAATTTCCTTGAATTTGACTTTTGGAAATAACTCATTACTATTAAATTAGGTATTACATTTTGGAAACTCTATTTTGGAATGAAATTAGGGAAAACACCAATTCCATTGGATTTGGATGTGTTTTTGAAATTGATGGATTTTGATAAAATCTAAATTATGGAATATAAATTCTGAATTTGGATTAATGAAAATTTGTGGAAATTAATTGGAAATTGGCTTGATCAAATTAATTTAAAATTTAATTGGTGTAAATGGCTTAAAATGGCATTGATAAATATTGTTGGGTTTTATCTTTGAAAATGGTACGGTCCTTATTTAAAACATGTTTTTTGGTTATTTATTATAAATTTTCATAATTCAATGGGAGAATTGGTTGATCTATTTTTTAAATAGTATAAAAATTAATTCACCATCATTATATTAGTCTTAGAGAATATAAAATCCATAGGTATTTAATCAGTTTAAAGGGAAAAACATGTTATTATGGGAATTCTCTATCTTCAGATTGATGATTTTCAACTCTAATATAACCTTCTTTGAACAGTTTATTCCCTAGTAGGATGTTGATGAGTCTAATTCAACCATTATTTATAGAATTGTGATTACATTTCCATTATCAATATATATATGTGTGTGGAACCCATAAACTTGAACTATCATATCATTTGAAACATGACACTATTACACACATTTTTTGTTTTAACAGAATATATTCCATTTTTATTAACTATAATACATTCCATATGAATTTATATAAACTATTTTACATAAAAAAATTCATAATGCACTTTTTTTTAAATGTTCCATCATTGGAAATGAAAATCATTTAATTAATGTTTTTACGTAATTGGTAATGTAAATCATGATTTATTTAAATATGATTTTAAAATTTGAATCCAGTTTATTTTAAATTTAAATCTCTTTATATGGTTGTTTAATTGTTGGATTATATATTATAATCTTTAGTGGTACCATACTGAGATTTTTGGCCACACCATATTTGTTCCATTATATGTGCATAGATTATCTCCTTCTATGTTTGATCAAGGGGAATGAACAACTTGTCAAGACCCATAAAATCAAATGAAATATTTTTTCTTAATTTTATTTGGAATTTTACCAGAACGCAGTTTCTGACGACACCTTATTCCGAGGCCTGGTGTGCCCGGAATCATTTTCCGAAGTTTGGCTCGAGTAAGTTCAGTGAACGAACGAGCTGGGTTTTCTAAGTTTTTAACTGGTGCTCGGAATTGAATTATGAGGGCACCAATGAAGTCGCATCACCAGTATTTGCTTAGAAACACCTTTTCCGGAGTTGTGTTTGCTCGAGTGGGGTTTTTAATTTTTGGGGTTAAGTTAAGAAAATAAAATAAAGTGGTGTGACAACTTTATTTTATTTCACTTAAATCCACTTAAAGCCACTTAAGTTATGTTGAGTGGATAGTGTGGAATCCAAAAAATATCCTACCCACTTGGTAGGATATTTTTGAGGTGGGGCCCACACGAGCCCACCGATTATTTTCCTCTAAGTTACGCACCTACAAAAACCCTTTTTAAATGAAATTCAACTGGTGTGTTTTCTTAAATTCTTAACACCCCTATTAATTGGACAGTTAAGTCATTACAATTAATTCACCAAATTAATGGTTCATTTCTTAACTTGTTTATAAAATTGTTGGTATGTAAATAAAATAAGACCAACGCATGTCTTTCTTCAGGATTGCTCGTTGGGAGGATTTGGATAAGACTCTAAGGCTTGAGGTTTTCATCCTCCTTCGAGAAGAATGCGAATAACGCGAAGAATGAGAAGAACACTGAACCCTCAGAGATCGACGATGTGACGCCGTATTCCATGATGCCGATGATTCTCCTTCCGCGACGCTTCTTCTTCGACGTTTCTTCCCCACAACAATCTCCGATCATCAACTGCTTGAGGTAGGGGATTACGGTTCTCTATTTCCTTGTGGATTTTATCATCAAAATGGGTTTAAATGTGAAATTAAACCTATTTGTTTTCTTTTACCCTCGGAGATCATCAACGCGACGCCGTGTACCGCGATGACGCGACGCCCACTTCCGCAATGCGACGTCCCCTTCTGTGACGCGACGATCCTTATCTTCTACGACGGTCATTTCCGCGAAGAACTCTCGTCCGAAGACAACGACGAGGTATGGGTTGATTATTTTAAATCTTTGTGATTTATACCTGCGGCGTTTGCTTAATTTTTGTTGTGAAACTTTTAAAACCGCTAACGCGGTGGGTGCGGACCAATGAACAAGTCCGAACCCACTGCCCTTTTCGTTCTTGGTGCGCAAAATGGCGGAAGACAACAAAACGGGGCCTCAAGGGCGATTTGAAAGTTTTGCAGCGAAGGTCAGGTCCTGGGAGGTCCACTGGCGAAAACGGAACACAAAACCGACCACCGGAGCGCATCCGGTGGTCCGTGGAAAACTCCGCCGGAGGCGGCGGCCGACCGCCAGGGGGCGGCGACGCCCGGTGCGCCGCCGGGAAGACCCGTCGTGCTTGAAGCCGCGGCGGCGAGACGCGATCCCAAGACCAAGCGGTACTGGAGGGGGGGGGCATGAAGTGGCTGGTTGCCGCGTCCGCTGGCAAGGGTGGCCCCACGTGGGCCCGCGTCTCTCTCACGTTGGGGCAGCGCGCCCCCTGCCCGCGGCTGGGCTGTAACCGGCCGAGCCGACATGCCTGGCGATCGGGCCGCGCCCGCGCCGGACGGGCTGGGTCGTGCCCAGGGCGGGCTGGGCCGTGCCGGCAAGGTCAGACCCGGACCTGGGTCGGGTCGACCCGGTTCGGGCCAACCCAGGGGGGTTGGGTCGGGTCAGGCCGGGCCCAGACCCCCCTTTTTTCAGACCCTTTTCAGTCATTTGCCCATATCTTGGTCTACGGACCTCTGATCGACGCGCCGTCAGCGGCGATGAGATACATGGATCGAGACGTTCGTATTGGTATATTACACTCAAGGTTTTGGAGTACTTTGTTTTTGGCCGGGTTGGTTCGACCACGAAACCAATCGGGCCCTCGGAGCAGAAACACTCATAACTTAAGCTCCGAACGTCTGATTGGCGTGCCATCAACTTTGATGAATTCATCTAAGTGAGACAGATCTTTTGGCACACTCCTCCCGAGGTTTGGACGCAGTTGGAGTACAGTCGGGTTTGTATTGACTTAAAAACCAACCGCGCCCCTAGGACGAAAAAGCCAATAACTCTCAGACCGGGCATCCGATTGACACGCCGTCTGTTGCGTTGAGTTCTTGTTGACGATACAAAAATTTTGGATACATAAACTCTGGAGTTTGTGTTAGTTGATGTATCAGCCTCTCGGCTCGTGGAGCAGACCCTCCCGAAAAAGCTTGCTGTTTGCGAGAACCCTAGTACTGGCTACGGCTGCGATGATGACGACGACTGTACATATATCCTCAGTGGATTCGACAGTGATGAATACAACACTCAGCGATCCTACGTGGATCAGTGCTACAGATCCTGTGTGGATCTGATCCTGTGTGGGTCAGCGCTCAGTGGTTCTGTGTGAGCCAGCGCCTACAGATCCTGTGTGGGTCTGATCCTGTGTGGGTCATTGCGGGGGTTAGTTACCTATCGATCATGTGTGGTTCAGACCCTTTCTGTGTCATTGTGGAGGTTAGTACCTATTGATCCTTTTTGGGTCCGACGACTTAGATGAATCAGTGGATATATCTGATCATCTTTATCATTATACGAAAAAGTATACCTGTGTGACCTGAATCATGTTTTTCTTTCCTATTTGGATTGTGTTGTGCTATCCTGTGTGGATTTACGTTTTTCATTCCTATGCGGACTGGGTTGTGCTTGGGCTCAGATGTTGGAGTTGAATGAGAATTGATGACTTAGGTATATGTATGGGCATATACCTAAGCAGTGTCGGATGTTACTTCATGATTGTATCTTTTCGTTGTGGTTTATCCTTTGTGGATTTTGGGAGACCTTCGGGGGTCTCGTGGTCCCTAATGAGTAGCTTATACTCACCCCTGCACGGGCTATGCCCGCACTACATTGTGTTGGTTGCAGACGACGGACATCGCTGATCGCAGTTTAGACTTGCGGAGCAGGACGGTACCTGGAGGTGGACCACTGGGCGGGGTGTACTCGGAGTGGACGGCTGGACCGAGGAGCTGTGGAGGCTATCTGTACCCACCCTTTAGGTGGGACTTCCAGTGGCAGCTCGACGTTGTGACTTTACATTCTGTTGTTGTTTTCCCTTTTTGAGTTGTAATTTACTTTCAGTTTGGGTTTGTTTTCTAGCCCATTTACTTTCCGCAATTATTTTTGTACCCAGTTTTCTATTAGTGTTTACTTCTACTGCTTTCTTTCTCTGTGGTGTTCTTTTACTTTACAAAGACAATGCCTTCCCCTTTTTACCGGGATTTATGCCTTCGTGCTAGTCGCCAGCCCCTGGCCTATAGAAGGCGGGCTTGGGGTAGTCACGACACAGGCCCCGAGGAAGGTTCGTGATAAATTGGTATCAGAGGAGTTCAGTTCTACCGCAGAACTCAGGACATTGATCTTTTCTATGTGAAGCAATAGTTTTAAGCATACTGGGTGTGGTTATCAGTCTAGGGAGTCCAGTGTTGGTGCGGCGGACGATGTATCCATACACCAGTACCCTAACTTCTGATTTCTGACTTAATTCATGAGAACATTGATTGCATGTGTGTTTCAAGGTTTCTTTGGGATTACTTTGTGTCATCTCAGCAGGTATAATGTTCTGACAGTGGCACACTTGTTTCCTTTTCAGGAAAGCCCCATGACGGCAGCCAGTTGGGGTTCCGAGAGTTGTACATGACGACATCCCGCCGTGTGATGAGGCCTCGGTATAGTTCCCTTTGACAGCAGAGGCACCGGTGGTACCACTAACCGCCGAGCCAATGATGCTTCCAGCCCCGGCCGCTGACGGTGCACATCACCTTGGATCTCTGAACGAGTTTTAGCGCCATCTACCACCCAGGTTCCGTGGGGAGATGGACCCCCAGGCATCAGAGGACTGGATGGAGGCAGTCGTATGAGTTTTCAGGCTAGTGAGGACACCGGCAGACCTCATGGTGATCCTCGCAGCGAGCCTACTGCACGCAGCATCGTGCCGATGGTGGATCTTGATGCTCCAGGTGCATGATGAGGAATCTCTTCTTTGATCAGACTTTGAGAGCCTCTTCCGCTTGGAGTTCGTCCTAGACACCCTTTGTGCGGTGCGTATCCAGGAGCTTATTCAGCTGCGGAAGGGCTGATTGATAGTCACCCAGTACTCGGCGATATTTACCGATCTCTCGCGCTACTCGATAGACAAGGTACGAGACCCATTCTTCCGGGCCCAAACCATTGAGCAGGGATTGAGGCATGAGATCAGGGCATCACTGATCTCCCTCAGCATTCTGACGTAGGCAGGAGTACTGGAGCGAGCCCTTTTGATCGAGAGATTTCTTGCTGAGTCCACAGCGAGACCTACCGTAGAGCGGCAGGTAGCGGAGTCTTCTGTAGTAGGTAGTTGACGGATGACTCATGGGTCTAGGCAGACTAGACCCTCTAGCAGATGACCTCAGGACACTGTCTCAGCAGTGCGGGGCACACAACATGGAGCTACTCTTTCGAGAGGCAGGCAGTGCTATGCATGCGGCGGGCAGGGCCACATGGCTCGTGACTGCCCGACCCGCCATGCCGAGGAGCAGCAGACGGTGGAGGGACTACCCAGGCAGAGGCAGAGGGTCAACCATGGCAGTCCGCAGGGAGCAGGCGGACGAGGCAGAAGAGCTGGCCGAGCAGTAGGTGGTGGGCGACGCTTTAAGGCTCTACCACCACCACAACCTGGAGGTCTACCCCGACCATAGGGAGCTGGCGGGCAAAGACAGGCACAACTCCAGGCAGTGGATGCCTACGACAACAGCGTGCCCAAGATGATTCAAGGTACAATCTGTGTCTATTCCACCCTTGCTGCAGTTCTTATAGACACAGGAGCGAGTCACTCTTTCATAGTCGTTGCCCTTGTTCGGAGCTCGGAGATTCCGATAGAGCTGTTGGCTCGATCCTTACGGCTAGAGACTCCCACGGGAGCAGAATCGATGATTACGCACTGGTTCCGGCAGTGTGAGCTTACTATTGGAGGCGAGAGCTTCGGCTGGGATATTCTTGTAGTGGCGTCGAGGCCTTACGAAGTCATCATGGGCATGGATTGGTTATCCACAGTCCATGCTCAGATTGACTGTTTTAGGCACAAGGTGCGATGTGTACGCACCGACAGGAGCAAGTTCACCTTCATCGGCGAGAAGGGGGCCTTTTCAGCACAGGATGGACTTCCGCAGAGGATAGGACAGCTCATCACTCATCAGTTGGCTAGCCTCATCCTAGGAGCAGTTGATGTGCAGAGTCCTAGTTTTCCTGCTGTGGTGGATTAGTATGCGGACGTCTTTTCCGAAAACGTTCCAGGACTACCTCCTCCCAGAGAGGTAGACTTTTTTATTGACCTGTACCCCGGGACAACCCCGATATCCTCTCCAACATATCGGATGGCCCCCACTGAGCTTCGAGAGCTACGGGTACAGTTGGAGGACTTGTAGGGCAAGGGATTAATCTGACCCAGTGTTTCACCCTGGGCTTCCCCGATATTGTTCACCAAGAAGGTGGACAAGAGCTTGCGACTGTGTGTCGACTATCGTCGCCTGAACCAGGTGATAGTGAGGTACAAGTATCTGTTACCGAGAATTAATGACCACTTCTATCAGCTCAAGGGGGCACGGTGGTTCTCAAAGATAGACCTCAGGTCAGACTATCATCAGCTCAGAGTTCCAGACGAAGACGTGTAGAAGAAGGCCTTCAGATGTTGGTATGGACACTATGAGTTCTTGGTTATGCCATTTGGCATAACCAATTCTCCAGCAGTGTTCATGGGCCTCATGAATAGTATCTTTCAGCCATACCTTGATCGATTTGTCGTGGTCTTCATCGACGGAATTTTGGTATACTCGATGACTGAGGAGGAGCACGCCTACCACTTGCGGGTTGTACTGGACACACTCTGAGAGAACCAACTTTATGGAAAGCTCTCAAAGTGTCAGTTCTAGTTACGTGAGGTCCACTTCTTGGGGAATGTCATTTCTGAGGCAGGAGTTACGGTGGATCCCGTGAAGATTGAGGCACTGTTAGCTTGGGAGCCACCCAGGATCGTGACGGAGGTGCGGAGTTTCTTGGGAATAGCTTGATACTATCAGAGATTTGTGCCAGACTTCTCCAGAGTTGTGACACCACTCTCAGCATTGACAAAGAAGGGGAAACCCTTTGTGTGGTCAGATAGATTTCAGCAGAGCTTCCTGGAGCTGAGGTAGAGATTGACCAGCGCACCTATCTTGAGGTTGCTGGAGGAGAGAGTAGGGTACGTAGTCTACTGTAATGCATCAGGGACCGGACTCGGATGTGTCCTGATGCAGGAGCGGGCAGTGATCTCTTATGGATCACGTCAGTTGAGGCCGCATGAGCAAAACTACGCTACCCATGACCTGGAGTTAGCAGTAGTGTTCTTCGCTCTGAAGACATGGCGACACTATCTGATGGGTGAGTGATTTACAGTCTTTTCTGACCACCAGAGTCTCAGGTACATCTTCTCGCAGAAGGACCTGAACTTGAGACAGCGGTGATGGCTCGAGTTCCTCCAAGACTATGACTTTGAGATAGTCTATACTCCTGGGAAGGGGAATGTAGTAGCCGATGATCTTAGTAGGAGGACGGGCATTCATCCACTTGAGGAGGTGACAGAGCAGCTAGCCGCTTTGCAGATATCCTTCATGGATAGAGATGGAGCATCCTTCCTTCAGTCTCTCATAGTCACTCCACCAATACTACAGCGGGTCAGAGAGGCACAGTGTGTGGACACTGACTGTGAGATGCGGCATGCACAGATATCCCCAGGATAGGCACCAGATGGTATCTCCATTGGAGGAGAGCGTGAATTTCTTTTCAGAGGACGTATCGTGGTACCAGTTTCTTTACAGGAGGAGGTGCTAAGAAAGTTTCACACTTCCCCTTTGGCGGTACATCATGGAGTGGCAAAAATGTACCAGGATCTCAGACAACAGCACTGGTGGCCGGGCATGAAGAAGGTTGTGGCAGAGTTCGTTTCTCGATGCCTCACCTGCCAGCAGGTAAAGGCAGAGCATCAGGTACCAGCAGGATTGGTACAGCCCTTGGAGGTCCCTGAGTGGAAGTGGGACGACATATCTATGGACTTCGTGACTGGACATCCAGTCACTTCCAGAGGTCACGACTCCATCTGGGTGATTTTCGACGGACTCACCAAGTCGGCACACTTATTACCCATCATAGAGCAGGGCTCAGTGGAGATCTTGGGACATCTCTATGTTTAGGAGATTGTACGGCTTCACGGTGTGACATCATCTATCGTCTCTGATCGAGATGCTCGCTTTACTTCTCGGATTTGGAAGGTGATGCAGGAGGTGTTTGGGACGTAGCTACCTCTGAGCATCGCCTTTCACCCTCAGACGGATGGTCAGACGGAGAAGACCATTCAGACTCTCGAGGAAATGCTCCGCGCATGTGTCATCGACTTTGGTCACAGCTGGGAGGACCACCTACCCTTGGTGGAGTTCGCGTATAACAACAGCTACCACTCCACCATCGGGATGGCACCATATGAGGCGTTGTACGACCGACCTTGCAGATCATCGTTGTGCTGGACAGACCCTGGGGAGTCAACACTTGTGGGACCAGAGATGATCCAAGCCACGACAGAGAAGGTCCAGGTCATCCAAGAGCGGATGAAGATAGCTCAAAGCCAGCAGAAGTCTTATGCTGACAGGAGGAGGAGGCCACTATAGTTCGAGGATGGCGACGATGTCTTCTTGCGGGTCTCACCTCGACGTGGATTACGGAGATTTGGCTGAGGCTGCAAGTTATCTCTGCACTTCATTGGACCCTTTCAGATCTTCAGCAGGATTGGTGAGGTGGCTTATCGCCTGGCACTACCACCTCAGTTGCACCGGGTGCACGACGTCTTCCACATATCTCAGCTGAGGAGATACGTGCATGACCCAACACATATCATTGACTATGAGGAGCTGGACGTTGATGATGGGGTGACTTTTTCGGAGGTCTCAAGGGAGATCGAGGATCGACAGGAGCAGGTCCTACATGGATGGTTGATTCCCTTATTTCGCATTAGAAGGAAGCACGGAAACCTCCAGGAGAGCACTTGGGAGCGGGAGGCTCAGATGCATGATCAATACCCACTTTTGTTTCCCTAGTTTATGATGTATCTTTGCGGGGACGTAAAGCCCTGAGGTGGGAGTGATGTAAAGACCCGTAAAATTAAAGGAAATTTTTTTTCTTAATTTTCTTTGAATTTTATAAGAACGCAGTTTCTGAGAGAACCAGATTTCGAGGCCCGGTGTTCCCGGAATCATTTTCTGAAGTTTGGATCGGGTACGTTCAGTGAACGAACGAGCGAGGTTTTATAACATTTGAACCAGTGCTCAGAATTGAATTCTGAGGGCAGCAATGGAATCATAGCATCAACATTTGCTCAGAAACGCCATTTCCGGAGTTGCGTTTTCTCGAGTGTGGTTTTTTATTTTTGTGGTTAAGTTAGGAAAATAAAATAAAGTGGTGCGACATCTTTATTTTATTTCACTTAAAGCCACATAATGCCACTTAAGCTATGTGGAGCAGATAGGGTGGAATCCAAAAAATATCCTACCCACTTGGTAGGATATTTGTGAGGTGGGTCCTGCATGAGCCCACTGTTTCTTTTCCTCTAAGTAACTCACCTGCGAAAACCATTTTTAAATGAAAGTCAACCGGTGCGTTTTCTTAAATTCTTAACGCCCCTATTAATTGGACAGTTAAGTCGTTACCATTAATTCACCAAATTAATGGTTCGTTTCTTAACTTTTTTTTTTCAAATTGTTGGCATGTAAATGAAATAAGACCAACACATGTCTTTCTTGAGGATTGCTCGTTGAGAGGATTTGGAGAAGACTCTAAGGCTTGAGGATTTCATCCTCCTTAGCGAAGAACGCGAGGAACATGAAGAACACCGAACCCTCAGAGATCGACGACGTGACGCCGTATTCCACAACGCCGATGATTCTACTTCCGCGACGCTTCTTCTGTGACGTTTCTTCCCTGCAACAATCTCCGAACATCAACTGCTTGAGGTAGGGGATTACGGTTCTCTATTTCCTTGTGGATTTTATCCTCAACATGGGTTTAAATGTGCAATTAAACCTATGTGTTTTCTTTAACCCTTAGAGATCGTCGATGAGATGCCCTGTACAGAAACGATGCAACGCCCCCTTCCACGATGCGATGTCCCCTTCCGCAACGTGACGATCCTCTTCTTCCGTGACAGTCATTTCCGCGAAGAACTCTCGTATGACGACAACGATGAGGTAGGGGTTGATTCTTATTAATAATTGTGATTTATACCCATGGAATTTTCTAACTTTTTGTTGTGATACTTTTAAAACCACTAACACGGTGGGTGAGGACCAATGAACAAGTCCGAACCCACGGCCCTTTTCGTTCTTGGAGCGCGAAACGGCGGACGATGACAAAACGGGGCCGCAAGGGAGATTTGTAAGTTTTTCAGCGAAGTTTGGGTCCTGGGAGGACCACTGGCGAAGACGACACGCAAAACGGACCACCGGACCGTGTCCGGTGGTCCGCGGAAAACTCCACCGGCGGCCGGCAGCGGCCGACCGCCAGGGGGTGGCGGCGCCTGGTGCGCCGCCAGGAAGACCCGCCGTGGCTGAAGGTGCGGCGGCAAGATGCGGTCCCGCGACCGCGCGGGACCAGGGGGGGGGGGGACGGGACGCGGTCGGCTGCCGCGTCCGCTGGCAAGGGCGGCCCCATGCGGTGTCGCGACTCTCTCACGTGGGCGCAGCGTGCCTCCCGCTCGCGACTCGGCTATAACCGGCCGAGCCGACCCGCCTGGCAACCGGGCCGCACCCGCACCGGCCGGGCCGGGCCAGGCCGCGCCTACCGGGTCGGACTCAGACCCAGGTCGGGTCTCCCGGTTCGAGGTAACCTAGGGGAGGTTGAGCCGGGTCGGTCTGGACCCAGACCCCCCCTGTTTTCAGACCCTTTTTGGTCATTTGCCAATATCTTGAGCTACAGACCTCTGATAAATGCTCCGTCAGCGGAGATGCGATCCTTGGATCGAGTTAGTCGTTTCAGTATATTACACTCAAGGTTTTTGATTACTTTGTGTTTGGCCGGGTTGGTTCGTCCAAGAAACCAACCGGGCCCTCAGAGCGGAAACACTCATAACTTAAGCTCCGGACGTCTGATTGACGTGCCGTCGACTTTGATGGATTCCTCTAAGTGAGATGAAACTTTTGGCTCACTCCGCCCGAGGTTTGGATGCAGGTGGAGTTCGGTCGGGTAGGTTTTGAATTAAAAACCAACCGGGCCCCTGGGGCAAAAAAGCCAATAACTCTCAGACCGGGCGTCCGATTGACGCGCCGTCTGTTGTGTTGAGTTCCTATTGACGATACGGAACTTTTGGATACATCAACTCTGGAATTTGTGTCAATTGATGTATCAGCCTCTCGGCCCGTGGAGCAGACCCTCCCCAATGAGCTTGTTGTGTGCGAGAACCCTATTGATGGCTGCGACTGCGACGACGACGACAACTGTACAGAGATCCTCAGTGGATTCAATGGTGACGACTACAGCACTCAACAATCCTACGTGGATCAGTTCTACAGATCCTGTGTGGATCCGATCCTGTGTGGGTCCACGCTTAGTGGTTTTGTGTAAGCCAACTCCTACAGATCCTTTGTCGGTCTGATCCTGTGTGGGTCATTGCGGGGGTTAGTTATCTATCGATCCTGTGTGGGTCAGACCCTTCCTAGGTCATTTCGGGGGTTAGTACCTATCGATCCTTTGTGGGTCCGACGACTTAGATGAATCAGTGGATATATCTGATCATCTTTATCGTCATACAAAGAAGTATACCTGTGTGAGCTGAATCCAGTTTTTCTTTTCTATGTGAATTGTGTTGTGCTATCCTGTGTGGATTTATGTTTTTCTTTCCTATGTGGACTGGGTTGTGCTTGGGCACGGATGTTGGAGCCGAACGAGAATTGATGACTTAGGTATATGTATGGTCATATAGCTAATCATTGTCGGATGTTACTTCGTGATTGTATCTTTCATTTGTGGTTTATCCTTTGTAGATTTTGGGAGACCTTCGGGGGTCTTGGGGTCCCTACTGAGTAGATTATACTCACCCCTGCACGGGCTACGCCCACACTACATTGTGTTGGTTGCGGACAACGGACAACTCTGATCGCGGTTGAGACTTGTGGAGCAGGACGGTACCTGGAGGTGGACCACTGGGCGGGGTGTACTCGGAGCGGACGGCTGGAGCGAGGAGATGTGGAGGCTATTTGTACCCACCCTTCAGGCGGGACTTCCAGTGGCGGCTTGACGTTGCAGCTTTTCTTTCATTTGTTGTTTTACCTTTTTGAGTTGTACTTTACTTTCAGTTTGGGTTTGTATTCTGACCCATTTACTTTCCGCACTTACTGTTGTACCCAATTTTCTACTAGTGTTTACTTCTACTGCTTGCTTGGTCTATGGTGTTCTATTACTTTATAAAGGCAATGCCTTCCCCTTTTTACCGGGATTTACACCTTGGAGCTAGTCAGCAGCCCCTGGCCTATGGAAGGCGGGCTTGGGGTAGTCACGAGATGGGCCCCGAGAACGGGTCATGACAAATTGGTATCAGAGGAGTTCGGTTCTACCGTAGAACTCAGGACTCTGATCTTTTCTATGTGAAGAAATAGTGCTAAGCGTATTTGGTGTGGTTATCAGTCCAGGGAGTCCAGTGTTGGTGCGGCGGCCGACGTATCCATACACCAGGACCCAGGCTTCTGATTTCCGCCTTAATGCACGAAAACATTGATTGCCTTTGTGTTTCAAGTTTTCTTTGTGATTACTTTGTGTCAGCTCAGCAGGTATAGTGTTCTGAAAGTGGCGCACTTGTTTCCTTTTCAGGATGGCCCCATGACGGTAGCCATCTAGGGTTTCGAGAGTTGTACGTGACGACAGCCCGCCGAGCGACGAGACCTCGTTACAGGGCCCTTGGACAGCAGAGGCACCGACGATACCACTACCCACCGAGCCACCGATGCTTCCAACCTCGGCCGCTGACGATGCATGTCTCCTTGGAGCTCTGCATGAGTTTAAGCGCCAGCGACCGGCCAGGTTCCGTGGGGAGATGGACCCCCAGGCAGCCAAGGACTGGATGGAGGCAGTCGTACGAGTTTTTAGGCTAGTGAGGATACCATCAGTCCTCAGGGTGATCCTCACAGCGAGCCTACTGCACGCAGCAGCGGGCCGATGATGGAGCTTGTTTCTCTAGGTGCACGATGAGGCATCTCTTCTTTGGAAAAACATTGAGATCCTCTTCCTCTCGGAGTTCGTCCCAGCCACACTCCGTGCGGTGCACATCCAGGAGCTTCTTCAGCTGCAGTAGGGCAGCTTGACAGTCGCCCAGTACTCAGCGAGATTTATAGATCTCTCGCGCTACTCAACAGACATGGTACGAGACCCATTCTTCCGGGACCGGACCTTTGAGCAGTGATTGAGGCATGAGATCAGGGAATCATTAATCTCCCTCAGCATTCCGACGCAGGAATGAGTACTAGTGCGAGCCCTTTTGATCAAGAGCTTTCTTGCTGAGTCCACAGCGAGACCTACCGCAGGGCGGCTGGTAGCGGAGTCTTCTCCAGCAGGCAGTCGATGGATGACTCATGGGTCTAGGCAGACCAGACCCTCCGACAGACGACCTCAGGACACTGGCTCAGCAGTGCGGGGCACACAGCATGGAGATAGTCTTTCGAGAGGCAGGCAGTGCTACGCATGCGGCGGGCAGGGACACATGGCTCATGACTGCCCGACCTACCATCCCGAGGAGCAGTAGACAGTGGAGGGAACACCCAGGCAGAGGCAGAGGGTCGACCGTGGTGGTCCGCAGGGAGCAGGAAGACGAGGAGGAGGAGCTGGCCGAGAAGCAGGTGGTGGGTGATGCTTTGAGGCTCTACCACCACCACCACCACCACCAGGAGGTCCACCCCGACCACTGGGAGCTAGCGGGCAGAGACAGGCACAACTCCAGGCAGCAGATGCCTATGACAACGGCGTGCCTAAGATGATTTGAGGTACTATCTGTGTCTATTCCACCCTTGATGCAGTTCTTATAGACACAGGAGCGAGTCACTCTTTCATAGCCGCTGCCCTTGTTCAGAGATCGAAGATTCCGACAGAGCCGTTGGCTTGATCCTTACAGCTAGAGACTCCCACGGGAGCAGACTTGACGATTACGCACTGGTGTCGGCAGTGTGATCTTACTCTAGGAGGTGAGAGCTTCAGTTGGGATCTTCTTTTAGCGGTGTCGAGGCCTTACGACGTAATCATGGGCATGGATTGGTGATCCACAGTCCATGCTCAGATTGACTATTTTAGGCGCAAGGTGTGATGTGTACGCACTGACGGGAGCAGGTTCACCTTCATCGGCGAGAAGGGAGCCTTTGCAGCATAGGATGGACTTCCGCAGAGGAGAGGAAAGTCCATCACTCATCAGTTGGCTAGCCTCATCCTAGGAGCAGTTGACATGGTGAGTCCTAGTTTTCCTGTAGTGGTGGATCAGTATGCGGACGTATTTCCCGGTGACGTTCCAAGACTACCTCCTCGCAGAGAGGTAGACTTTTTTATTGACCTATACCCCGGGACAACCCTGATTTCCTCTCCAGCATATCGGATGGCCCCCACTGAGCTTCGAGAGCTACAGGTACAGTTGGAGGACTTGCAGGGCAAGAGATTCATCTGACCCAGTGTTTCACCCTGGGCTACCCCGATATTGTTCGCCAAGAAGGCGGAAGGGAGCTTGAGACTGTGTGTCTACTATCGTCACCTGAACTAGGTGACAGTGAGGAACAATTATCCGCTATCGAGAATTGAGGACCTCATCGATCAGCTCAAGGGGGCACGGTGGTTCTCAAAGATAGACCTCATGTCAGGCTATCATCAGCTCAGAGTTTGAGATGAAGACGTGTAGAAGATGGCATTCAGATGTCGGTATGGACACTATGAGTTCTTGGTTATGCCATTCGGCGTAACCATTCTTCAACAGTGTTCTTTGGCCTCATGAATAGGATCTTTCAGCCAAACCTCGATCGATTTGTCGTGGTCTCCATCGACGACATTTTGGTATACTCGACGACTAAGGAGGAGCACTCCTACCACTTGCGGGTTGTATTGGACACACTCTGAGAGCACCAAAATTATGGCAAGCTCTCAAAGTGTCAGTTATGGTTACCTGAGGTCCACTTCTTGGGGCATTTCATTTTTGAGGTAGGAGTTGTGGTGGATCCCGTGAAGATTGAGGCAGTGTTAGCTTGGGAGCCACACAGGAGAGTGACGGAGGTGCGGAGTTTCTTGGGACTAGCTTGATACAATCATTGATTTCTGCCAGACTTGTCCAGAGTTACAGCACCACTCTTAGCTTTGAAAAAGAAAGGGAAACCCTTTTTGTGGTCAGATAGATGTCAGCAGAGCTTCCTAGAGCTGGGGCAGAGATTGACCAGCACACCTATCTTGAGGTTGCCGGAGGAGGGAGTATGGTACGTAGTCTACTACGATGCATCAGGGACCGGACTCGGATGCGTCCTGATGTAGGAGCAGACAGTGATCGCCTATGAATCACGTCAGTTGAGGCCGCATGTGCAGAACTATGCTACCCATGAACTGGAGTTAGTAGTAGTGGTCTTCACTCTAAAGACATGGCGACACTATCTGATGGGCGAGCGCTTTACAGTCTTTTCTGACCACCAGAGTCTCAGGTACATCTTCTTGCAGAAGGACCTGAACATGAGACAGCGTGGATGGCTCGAGTTCCTCCAGGACTATGACTTTGAGATAGTATATACTCCTGGGAAGGGGAACGTAGTAGATGATGCTCTCACCAGGAGGACGGGAATTTAGCTACATGAGGAGGTGACAGAGCAGCTAGCCGCTTTGCATATATCCTTCGTGGATAGATATGGAGCAGCCTTCCATCAGTCTCTCATAGTCACTCCTCCACTACTGCAGCGGGTCAGAGAGGCACATCGTGGGGATGCTGACTGTGAGACGCGGCGTGCACAGATATCCTCAGGACATGCACTAGATGGTTTCTCCCTAGGAGGAGAGTGAAACGTTCTATTCAGAGGACATACCTTGGTACCAGTTTCTTTACGAGAGGAGGTGCTGAGAGAGTTTCACACTTCTCTTTTGGCGGTACATCCTCGAGTGGAGAATATGTTCCAGGATCTCAGAAGACATCACTGGTGGCCAGGCATGAAGAAGGTTTTGGCAGAGTTCGTTTCTCGATGCCTCACCTGCCAGCAGGTGAAGGTGGAGCATCAGGTACCAGCTGGCTTGGTACAGCCCTTGGAGGTCCCGGAGTGGAAGTGGGATGGCATATCTATGGACTTCATGACTGGACTTCCACACAATTCCAGAGGTCATGACTCCATCTGGGTGATTGTAGACCGAATCACCAAGTCGGCCCACTTCTTACACATCAGAGATCAGGGCTCAGTGGAGATATTTGGATGTCTCTACATTCAGAAGATTGTACGGCTTCACAGTGTGCCATCATATATCATATCTGATCAAGATGATCGCTTTACTTCCTGGCATTGGAAGGGGTTGCAGGAGGCGTTCGGGACACAACTACGTCTGAGCACCACCTTTCACCCTCAGACGGATGGTCAGACAGAGAGGACCATCCAGACTCTCAAGGACATGCTCCGCGCATGTGTCCTTGACTTTGGTCGCAGTTGGGAGGACCACATACCCTTGGTGGAGTTCACGTACAACAATAGCTACCACTCCACCATCGGGATGGCACCATACGAGGCGTTGTACGGCTGACCTTGCAGATCACCGCTATGCTAGACAGACCCTGGGGAGTCAGCACTTGTGGGACTGGAGATGGTCCAGGACACGACAGGGAAGGTCCAGGTCATCCAGGAGCAGATGAGGATAGCTCAGATCCGGCAGAAGTCTTATGATGACAAGAGGATGAGGCCACTAGAGTTCGAGGATGGAGACCACGTCTTCTTGCAGGTCTCACCTCGACGTGGATTACGAAGATTTGGCCGAGGCGTCAAGTTATCTTCGCGCTTCATTGGACCCTTCCATATCCTCAGCAGGATTGGTGAGGTGGCTTATGGCCTGGCACTACCACCTCAGTTGCACCGGGTGCATGACATCTTTCACGTATCTCAGCTGAGGAGATACGTGCATGACCTAACTCATATCATTGAATATGGGGAGATGGACGTTGATGATTGGGTGACTTTTACGGAGGTCCCAATGGAGATCGAGGATTGACAGGACCGGGTCCTATGTGGACGGTCGATTCCCCTAGTGCGCATCAGATGGCAGCACGGAAACCTCCAGGAGAGTACATGGGAGCGGGAGCCTCAGATGCGTGCTCAATACCCACTTTTGATTCCCTAGTTTATGATGTATCTTTACAGGGATGTAAATCCATGAGGTGGGAGTGATGTAATGACCTGTAAAATTCAAGGAAATTTTTTTCTCTTAATTTTCATTAGAATTTTACAAGAACGCAGTTTCTGACAGCACCTGATTCTGAGGCTCGGTGTGCCTGGAGTCATTTTCTGAAGTTTGGATTGGGTACGTTCAGTGAACGAATGACCAGGGATTTCTAACTTTTGAACTGGTGCTCAGAATTTAATTCTGAGTGCACCGATGGAATCGCAGTGCTGACATTTTCTTAGAAACGCCTTTTCCGGAGTTGCGTTTGATCATGTGTGGTTTTTAATTTTTGGGGTTAAGTTAAGAAAATAAAAAAAAGTGGTGCGACAACATTATTTTATTTCACTTAAAGCCACATAAATCCACTTAAGCTAAGTTATGTGGATAGGGTGGAATGCAAAAAATATCCTACCCACTTGGTAGGATATTTGTGAGGTGGGGCCCGCACGAGCCCACCATTTCTTTTCCTCTAAGTAACCCAACCGCGAAAAGCCTTTTTAAATGAAAGTCAACCGGTGCGTTTTCTTAAATTCTTAACACCCCTATTAATTGGATAGTTATGTCGTTAACATTAATTAACCAAATTAATGGTTCGTTTGTTAACTTGTTTTTCAAATTGTTGGCATGTAAATGAAATAAGACCAACGCATGTTTTTCATGAGGATTGCTCATTGAGAGGATTTGGAGAAGACTCTAAGGCTTGAGGTTTTCATCCTCCTTCGCGAAGAACGCGAAGAACGCGAAGAATGTCGAACCCTCGATTATTGACGATGTGACACCATATTCAGCGACTCCAAGGATTCCCCTTCCGCGATGCTTCTTCCGCGACATTTCTTCCCCGCAAAAATCTCCGATCATCAACTGCTTGAGGAAGGGGATTACAGTTCTCTATTTCCTTGTGTATTTTATCCTCAACATGGGTTTAAATGTGCAATTAAACCTATGTGTTTTCTTTAACCCCCGGAGGTCGTCGACGCGACGCCGTGTTCTGTGAAGACGCGACGCCCCCTTCCACGACGCGACGTCCCCTTCCACGACGTGGCGATCCTCTTCTTCCGCGGCAGTCATTTCTGCGAATAACTCTCGTCTGACGACAACGATGAGGTAGTGGTTGATTCATTTAAATATTTTTGATTTATTCCCATGGTGTTTGCTTAATTTTTGTTGTGAAACTTTTAAAACCGCTAATGCGGTGGGTGCGGACCAACGAACAAGTCCGAACCCACCACCCTTTTCGTTCTTGGAGCGTGAAACGACGGACGATGACAAAACAGGGTCGCAAGGGTGATTTGAAAGATTTGCAGCGAAGGTCGGGTCCCGGGAGGACCGCTGGCGAAGACAGCACGCAAAACAGACCACCGAAGTGCGTCCGTTGGTCCTCAAAAAACTCCACCGGCGTGCCTCGCAGGCACGGCGGCACTGGCCGCCGAAGGTGGCACCCGACGCGCCGCCGGGAAGACCCACCGCGGCTGAAGCCGCGGCGGCGAGACGCGGTCCCACGACCGTGCGAGACCGGAGGGGGGGGGGGCAGATGGGATGTGGCCGGCTGCCGCTTCCGCTGGAAAGGGCGGCCCCACGCGGGGCCGCGACTCTCTCACGCGGGGGCAGCGCGCCCCCCGCCCGCGGCTCGGCTGTAACCGGCCGAGCCGACCCGCCTGGCGACCGGGCCATGCCCGCGCCGGCCGGGCCAAGACGTGCCCAGGCCGGGACGGGCCGTGCCAGCCATGTCGGACCTAGAACCGGTTCGGGTCGACCCGGTTCGGGCCAACCCATGGGGGTTGGGTTGGGTCGATCAGGGGCCAGACCCCCCATTTTCGGGCCCTTTTCGGTCTTTTGACCATATCTTGGCCTACGAACCTCCGATCGACGTGCCGTCAGCGGCGATGTGATACTTGGATCAAGACGGTCATTTTGGTATATTAAACTCAAGGTTTTGGAGTACTTTGGGTTTGGCCGGGTTGGTTCGTCCACAAAACCAACCGGGCCCTCGGAGCGGAAACGCTCATAACATAAGCTCCAGACGTCCGATTAACTTGCCGTCAACTTTGATGGATTCCTCTAAGTGAGAAGGATCTTTTGCCTCACTACGACTGAGGTTTGGACACAGGTGGAGTAGGGTCGTGTTGGTTTTGACTTAAAAACCAACCGGGCCCCTGGGACAAAAAAGCCAATAACTCTCAGACCGGGCGTCCGATTGACACGCCGTCTGTTGCGTTGAGTTCCTATTGATGATACGGAACGTTTGGATACATCAACTCCAGAATTTGTGTTAGTTGATGTATCAGCCTCTCGGCTCATTGAGTGGACCCCCCGAATGAGCTTGCTATGTGCGAGAAACCTAGTGCTGGCTGTGACTACGACGACGACGACTGTACAGAGATCCTCAGTGGATTCGACAGCAAAGACTACAACACTCAGCGATCCTACGTGGATCAGTGCTACAGATCCTGTGTGGATCCGATCCTATGTGGGTCAGCGCCTAGTGGTTCTGTGTGAGCCAGTGCCTACAGATCTTGTGTGGGTATGACCCTGTGTGGATCCGATCCTATGTGGGTCAGCGCCTAGTGGTTCTGTGTGAGCCAGTGCCTACAGATCTTGTGTGGGTATGACCCTGTGTGGGTCATTGCAGGGGTTAGTTACCTCTCGATCCTGTGTAGGTCAGACCCTTCTTGGGTCATTGCGGGGGTTAGTACATATCGATCCTTTGTGGGTGCAACGACTTAGATGAATCAGTGGATATATATGATCATTTTTATCATCATATGAAGAAGTATACATGTGTGAGATGAATCCTGTTTTTCTTTCCTATGTGGATTGTGTTGTGCTATCCTGTGTGGATTTAACTTTTGCTTTCCTATGCGGACTGGGTTGTTCTTGGGCTCGGATGTTGGAGCCGAACGAGAATTGATGACTTAGGTATATGTATGGGCATATACCTAAGCAGTGTCAGATGTTACTTCGTGATTGTATCATTCCTTTGTGGTTTATCCTTTTTGGATTTTGGGAGACCTTTGGGGGTCTCAGGGTCCCTACTGAGTAGCTTATAGTCACCTCTACACGGGCTATGCATGCACTACGTTGTGTTGGTTGTAGACAACAGACATCACTGATCGCGGTTGAGACTTGCAGAGCAAGATGGTACCTGGAGGTGGACCACTGGGCGGGGTGTACTCGGAGCGGACGGCTGGACCGAGGAGCTGTGGAGGCTATCTGTACCCACCCTTCAGGAGGGACTTCCAGTGGCGGCTCGACATTGCGGCTTTACTTTCAGTTGCTATTTTCCCTTTTTGAGTTGTACTTTACTTTCAGTTTGGGTTTTTATTCTGGCCCATTTACTTTCCACACTTACTATTGTACCCAGTTTTCTACTAGTGTTTACTTATACTGCTTGCTTTCTCTGTGGTGTTCATTAACTTTACAATGTAAATTCCATCCCCTTTTTACTGAGATTTACACCTTGGTGCTAGTTGCTAGCCCCTGGCCTATGGAAGGCGGGCTTGGGGTAGTCACAACACGGGCGCTGAGGAGGGGTTGTGACACAACTATGAGGTGGTTCTAGTTGTTCATTGCTGTTCTAGGATAATTTTGTCTATTTGGACCCTGGCAATTTTCTTTCATGTTTTTATGGTACCTTGTTGTTGTAGTTTTGGTTATTTTACCTATTTGGATTATAGAACACTTCTCTAGGTGGAGTTTCTCTTTTATTTACATTGCCTTTATGTCTCTCTTCAAATTTTTTTTTAGAAAAATCATTCCCACATCTATTTTGATATATGTAAGTCACAAGTGGACAAACAATTGGGATTTGGAACTCTCTTTTTGAATGTCATTGTTGGTGTGGATTATAGCTTACGAGGTTATGTTGGATAGTTCATGAAAAGCTGGTATCCTAGATTGTGGGTTAGCTTTTTTTATTTAATTAAGTATGAATTTATGTATTGTTGTTGGGAACTAGGAATTAGTTGTGATTGAGTGCATGGAAATATCTCAAATATGATGAAACAAAAGTCACAATGTGTGGTTTGAGAAATAAATATTGAGAATTATTTCTAGTATTTTCCATAATTTGTATTAATATTGATTGAAATAAGAATACTTTTTCTATCTTTTGGGATTAATCATACATTGTTTCTCCATTTTTGGTTAAACTGTTGTATTTCATATTTTATACTAAAAATGTGCAGCATCATGCCAATGAGAATTTGTGTCAATTAGATCTTTGAGGAAGATACTTCTAAAACATGCTATGAAAAATCTGTTGTGGACATGAATATGGTTGAGGTTATTCTATATATTTTCCAAACTCTAGGACGTAGAGAACCACCTGTTCTTGTGTGGGATCTAACTATGGAACCTCAAAAAAATGATCTCTGAAATAATCCATAATATTTCCTTCATTAGAATCTATAAGCATTAAATGGATCAACATATCCCCAATGGGATTTGGAATGGTTTAGAATGGTCGAATTTTTGATTAGGTTCATTGACAAGACTAAAGAGATTAAGGTGAAGTGTTCCACATTCATGTAAAAAAGATTGAGAAGGATATAGTGGTAAATGAAGGTGATGAAAAAACATGAGGAATTATATTGGAAATGCTTCAAGGATATTTTTTCTGACCATCTCAATATAGAGCGGATGGTTTTGGCTAAGGCTAATGAATTTTTCAAACAAGATTAGGCTGATAGGACCATTACATATTATGAAGTACCTTTTACTGAACTGGTGTAGTTTTCACTATAGATAGTATCACATGAGAGGTTGAGTAATTAAAGATTTTAATTGGGACTTCTATATTATATAATCCTCATGTTCTATTGGTAAAGATGAATTTTAATAATGATTTTTTGGATATAGAGTTTTTGGTAAAATCAGATCTTGTTGGGATGTCAGATTTATTAGAAATAAAAAATGGATTTCTTGGTTCCATTAAAAGGATGAGGTTGTGTTGTCATTCTCATGGTTTCTCATGACAATAGGTTCATTCATGACCTGTTATAGTTCATGGAATAGGTCTACTAATATTTTACCAGTGTAGAGATCATGGTAATACCAATAGATAATACACCTAAGAAATATGGCTCATAAAAATTCTTGGGTCACATATATGGGTTCATATATGTATTTTCCTCTACATATTGTGGAACAAGATCGTCATCTCCTTCTAATGATATGGAAAAATCATAAGCAGAATGAATAAAAGTGTTCAAGCCACAGTCATCCACAATGAAGAAAATTCACATAGTGGATGTGTCTCCAAAGGTATTTCATATGGTTTGAGTGAATGTGAGAGGTAACTCCACTATAGCTTCATCATTAGTGACATCTTTATTTGATACAGAAGCTTCTCATCCAATTATTTCAAACAACATTTTTAGTATGTTAAATATTCATAAAAATATTTTATCTTATTTCAATGATATTACTATACCCCTTAGTAAAAATATTGAGTAGGGTCCCCATAGTTCATCTAGTGTTCTGTATCTATTAGATGTTGAGATTTCATGGAGTTTCTAGTTCTCAAGATTAAACTACTACACGTCATACTCAAGATGGATTGGATAATTTATAATAAATATCATAATGATTTTTAGCTTTGACCTGTCTCCTTTACTACACCCAGTGGTGTATACCATGTCTTTTAAGGTGAGTGAGACCCAAGGACAAATTGGGATGGTCCATCTTATTTGGATTTGGTGAAATTTATTTCTATTTTCTCCTTTATTTTGGAGGTCGAACCATTTTTTGGTGATTATACTCTAGTGTTTGTCACGTTTCCTTACCTATTTCCCTCTGGCATATTTGGTATTACACTATCAAGGGAGGTAGAGTTTTATATTGACATAGTTCCTTACACCCAACCAATTTCTATTAATTTTTGACACATAGAACCATCTGAAATAAAAGGATTAAAAACCCAATGGGATTATGTTTTATATATTTAATTTATATGAAAAATTTTCTCCCCATGGTCTATGGAGATTCTCTATTCTAAAAAAGTGGATAGTTCCCTATGCGATTTTGTTTTTTATAAAAAACTCTTAGATGTTATGATAATGAACAAGAATATATTACCACATGTTTAAGAATTATGTGATTAGTTGAAATGGTATATGTGGCTCTCAATGATTGTTCATTGTTATGGATACCATTTGTTAATGATAAAAGAATCTGAAATTAAGAAAACAACCTTTTGGTATAGGTACAACCATTTTGATTTACTTTTTATTCACATTTTTCTAACCAATAACCCTATATACTTCTTGGTTTTGGGGCATATGATTTTCCCTAATTTTTGTGATACCTTCATGTTTGTCTTTGTTGATGAAATCATTTTTTAATCTATGTCCAATGAGTATAATGTAAATTGTCTAAGAACATATATGCGATAACTGAGAAATCACTAAATTAATTCCAAGATTTATAAATATGATATTTTGATTTGAGATGTGATGTTGTTAATACAATTGGTGCCATCACATGGGATATAAGTTAATAATCATAATGTAAAATGCTGTTATGAAAAGATAAGAAATATTTAATTTTTCGAGGATTGGAGATTCTTGGGTCTAGCTGTGTACTATAAAAATTTCATTAAACAATTATAAAATTTTTCATATTTGATGAATACTCTAACTTGTATGAGATTAATTCGTTCTTGGGATGAGAAATGTAAGAATTACATTGTTTAAATGAAACATATATTCAATATTTCCATAGTGATGAATCTTCCAGAGGACGAGCAGAGCTATATAGTTTTCTATGATGGCTCAGGTTTATGTTTGGGATGCATTTTTATGTAAGGTGATATTGTTGTTCCGTATGGTTCTCCTCATCTTAGTATACACATGATAAATTATATAACCCATCACTTTGAACATGAATCCATGATGCATGATTTTATGTTCATCCAGCATTACCTTTAAAAATAAAAGATTACTATATATTCAAACAACAAGTGTTTGAGTTATATATTCTCTCCAAATTATTTGAATCTCCACTAGAGGAATTGGGTGGAATACCAATTTTATTTTTATTTAAATTAATCTTACAACCAAGGGAAATGGGATTTTTTATGATAATTTGATCAGGAAACTTCCAACCCATACAATTAAAGAATCATTAGAATATTGAAACTTGATGGATCTCATTGCACAGTTTCATGTTGGAAGTACATAAATTTAGACTGATGATTCTTTTTCCATTGTTCTGTTGATATATGCTATTCATAAATATATTCTCTAGGAATAATATCTTTAAGATGATATGCATGGTATTAGAGATTCTAATCATTGTGGGAGATAACTATTAAGTGGTCATTCTACAAATAGAGCATTATAAGCTATTGGAAGCACTTATTTTTTTTCAATTAGTGGTAAAGAAATCTCTCATGGGGGATTTACATTATACCCTTTAGGCTATAAACCAATAAATTATAATGATTTTATATGGAATTTGGTTACAATCTTGTTTCCATGTATGAGATGAGAATTTTTTGAAATTTTATCTCATTGTTATATGTACCTTGATCCCCCTAAACCTTCAGGTTTTCCTCAACCACATATGGTACCAACATGGATGTGGGATGAGATCAATATGGAATTTTTCCATTGGGTCACCACAAACCTAGTCAAATAATAATGTGATATGTTTTGTGATTGGTAGGGTAACTATTTCATCTAACGTTATACCAACTCCTGATGAAATATATATTGAGGAGTTGGAAAAAATCTATCAAAAAGAAATCATTCATTATCATAAAGTACCGTCTAATAAAGATTATGATAAGGATATTATGTTTACATTTTGTTTATATAGAAGTCTTTAGAAGGAATAGGGATATCAGATTCATTGGATCACGATATACCATCTGCAGTCAGATGGCTATATATAATGAGCTATACATATTTTTTAGGATATTCTTCACTCTTGGGATCCCTAATTTGGTGGAGCTTGGGATGAACATAGGTAGTTGGATTATTTGTCTTAAAACAATGATAACTATTCAATAATTATAGTGGAATCTTTTGAGTCCACTTATAGTTTTCCATGTAGATATATATTGTGTTGGTTGGATATTAGGGAAATAACCTTGGTTAGACCAAGATTGGTTTAAGAGATGACATTAAATATTTTGTTGATTTTCCAGTTAATGTTCACGTCATCGTGTTGATATAAGTCTTCTAATATTATATATCTTAATCCATTTGAATTCTGAGTTGGTGACAAGGTATTCTTGAAAGGATCTCCATAGTTTGGTGATCAATGTTTTTGTAGACAATTAATGGTTTCTCCTCATTTTGATGGACCATTTGAGGTTATCGAGATGGCGGAAAAATATACTTACCATTTAGTGATTCCACTATATATTACATTTTCTAGGTACACTATGTTAGTTACCTAGAGAGGGGGTGTGAATCAGGGTATGAAAGATTTAAAAATAGCCCATATTGATCTTGTTTCGCTGTTAAGAAAAAATCTATTCACTCTCTTTACTAAAGAAAAGTATAAAAATAAATAAAATCATGCACAAGACACTGAAATTTTTACATGGTTTACCCTCACTAATCTACGTACATGGAGAATACACTAGTGATGTTATGATGTACCAAATCCACTAAAATCACACTTCTATTTACAATGTTTAAAGCGTACTAACTATCCCTCCTAGTTTACACCCATTCAAAATTTGAAAGTTCACTGCTCTCTCAATTGAAGTGTGCTCACTATATTTTCAGAAGATCGACACAGTTTATAGACATATAGGTCCCTTTATTGTCTCAAATTTATGCACCCTCCACTATATTTAGATTCTCTATTGATGTCCAACATTCATACATGGATGAATATCACTTTACCATAGTACTACTGGGAAACTCTTAATCGTTTTTGTGCAACACTTACAGTGTCATTCACACAACATTATTGCCTTTTTCACAAGATTCCACTTTTGTCACGAAACACCCATTTCACGCATCTTCAATATTTCTTGAAACTCAAATCATCTGCAAAACTTTCATATCTTGAGAGGAACTCAAAATATTTTGCAAAAATTCCTTTTCATAAAATTCTAACGTGATCCAGAGCATAGATTATCTCAAAGTGTTATGCTGCTTCAAATTAGGGGACTCATGACTTATTTATAAGCATATATGAAATATGGAGGGAAGTTTCACTATGTCCTGAAATATTCTCTTTGTGTGTTCCAAACTGCATTTTATGTCGCATTGGGTTCACAATATTCTTTTGCACAACCTCATCTTTCATGAAACTCCAAATCATTATCACAGTTCATTCCTTTTTTACATTTTTCGACATTCTGATCCTAAAACATTCCTTCTGGGCATGTTTACAGACCACCGTAGATCTTGTGCACAAATTCAATTCCCAAAAAAAATTTCCCCTCATTCGGATTAGGTGGCCCAAAAATTTGGAAAACACATTAAAACAGCACCACCATTGATCTTTTCTTTTTGTACCACCTCTAGATCATCCATTCCATTTTCATCATTATTTTTCAACATAGGTTGTCAATAATATCTCTAGAACTCGACAACTCTCCATGTCAACCCGCTTTCTCAACAAAAAAATAAGCTTTTTCAACAAACACATACCTCTCAAAAATGGTTCAATGTTACCTTCAGGGATTTTTTACCAAAAATATCTCCCATTGGGTTTGTTGAAAACTCATATCCTAATTCGATATCTTGTTAAAGTTACTTCCATGTTAATCTATAATCCACTCTTGGGATTCTGGTCGAAATCAAGGATTTACTCAACACATAACTTAAGCCCACATGAGCAATTCTTGGCATGAGAAACAAGGGTAGTATGAACATTTAATCAATGAATCACATAATTTATGAAACCAATTTTTGTTACCAAACTGATACCAATTGTTGATCACTGGAAACATTCTGACACTATACCAACACCACTCTTCTGATTTTAACATGACCCACATCTGTTTTGATATCTATTCGTTGATCAATCACTTCTAGAATCGTTAGATTTACAACTCCACCTATTTTCTTATAACTTCAACTCATCTTCTTAATTCTACCCCCCCTATCTTGTTGCCCCACATTCCAGCTTTTCCCAATATCATTCATGATTTTTCTAATAGCCACAATTTCTCCCAATGAACAGTCACTGTTTTCTCAAACAGCCACACTATCTTCCCTTAAACAATCACTATTTTCTCCACCTTTTCCAACAAAACCAATGGTCTCTATTTTTTCGGTCTATAACAGGGTAAAAACATATAAGTATATTTGGAAAATAAACATAATACCTCAGGGAGAGTGGGTGGTCCCACATCCTCAATTATTCTAGTGCGAAGTGGCAACTGAACTCCCAAAGCCAATCGATGTCTCCCAAAAGTTTCCATGGGTACGACCTTTGTCAAAATTTTTGTTACCTATAGTTTTGTAGGCACATACTCCAACTTCACAATTCCATGCTCATCCTTCTCTTGAGAAAAATTATACTTTATCTCAATGTACATTTTCCTTTAGTGATGGTGAGTATTTTTGGTTATATTTATCAAACATGAGTTATCAGGATGGATTAAAATTGGATACTTTAATTCAATTCCATTATCATCAAGCTACTATTTCATCCAAAATAACCGTGTGAATTCTTGAGTGGCCACAATATACTCAGCTTCTATGGCGCTCAATGAAATTAAATAATTCTTCATACTAAGTGATGAAATACACAAACCACCAAGATTGAATGCACGTCCAAACATAGATTTCTTATCATCTCATGTTCTGACCCAATATGCATCCATATATCCAAAAATACCTAACTGAGATTTGTCAATATACATCAATCCAAAATCCACAGTTCCTTTGATATAATGATGTATTTTTTCACAACAAGAATGTACCTTTCCTTAGGATTTCTTTGATATCGGGCTACTTGCATGTAGCAAAAACCATATAAGATATTTTCATTTTCAGGTATATCAATGATCTAATAATCATCATGTATTCCGTTATATTAAATGTCTTTACATCATCATCTATTGATAATTTGGCTGGGTAGAAACCAGATTCATCTTATCCTTGATATTTTCCATTCAAAGTCTTCACATAACATCCTTATCATAATTGGATTGAGAAATTAATGATCCATTCCTTCCTTGTGATACCTACAAACCATAGGAAAATTTAAGATCTCTAATCATTGACATTTTGAACTAACAATTCATGAATTTGGAAAACTGTTTTCACTGAGCTTCATTTGATCCTCCAAATATTATGTCATTTTAATAAACCAGTTCCATCGTTCTTTTATTTCAGTCATTGTTGAAATTGATATTGTAATCAACTCCACTGTTCTAGAAACCATGATTCTTCAAATACTGATCAAGCCTAAAGTAACATTCTCTTGGGGCTTATTTCACCCCATATAATGACTTCTTCAGCCAAAAAACATTGTTCTCATCCTCATGAATGAGAAATTTTTTTTTTGCGTGATATACACTTCTTCCTAAAATAACCCCATTCAAGAATGCAGATTTTACATCTATCATGAACTCTTTGAATATTTGTTTCACTATAATGGCGAGGAATAATATGTTATTCTATAGCCTTGAAACCGGTACAAATGTCTCATCAACATCTCTCCACTATATTTGGGAGTATCTTTTCCACACTTGTCGGTCATTGATTCAAATCCTTTTACTATATTAATTCATCTTGTTATGATAAAAAAATTTACTCTCGATGAAATTCATATCAGTTGGCCTCAAAACAATCTCTTATGCCATATTATTCTCAATTTGGTCAAGCTCTTCATTCATATCCTAAACCAAATTTTCATCATCAGCTACATCAGTAAAGCATTTAGGATCCACATGTGATAAAAAAGATGTATTCTATATTGATTTCATTCTTCTTTTTTGAACTACAGATGAATGATCGCCAATTATATTCTACCTGACAATTTCAGTTCAACTTCATGGCTTCTATGAAGATACATATTTTACTTCATCAGTCCCATCATCAGTATATTCTTCTGAATTAACATCATCCACTTCTTCACCCCTTGCGTTGGTTTCCTCCTCATCACATGAATAAAGAAAATTTTCACTATGATATGGAATATTCTCTTTATTTTCCACAATAGTGACATCATTTCTCTTAACTACCTTTTCCAGCCTATTATTAAAGCATTTATATGATTTTATTTTTCCTTAGTAGCCAAGGAATATTACCTTATCTCCACATGACTCAAATTTCCTATTTTTTATTTGTTGAGTATAAACCGCTTACTTCAAAATATTAAAAAACACTTCATCATTGGATTCGTCTTGTACCATATCTAATTAAGAGTATTTATTTACATCAAACCCAACAGTGCCATGTTAGGAATGCATACTGACATTAATACTGTATCCTTCAAAATTTTCTCTGGTAGGTCTATTTCTATAAGAATCGTTTTGGACATGTTTTGGATGAACTGATTTCTCCCTTCAACCACTCCATTCTTTTGGGTATTTCATACTGAAGAAACCTGATACCTTATCCCATGTTTCACAAGATAGTTTTCCACCCGACAATTTTTGAATTCCATACCATTCTCACCATGATGTTTCATAATATTCATCTCAACCTTCCATTCAGATTCCCTCCGATATTGTTTTAGGAAACTGAACATATCAGACTTATGGGAAATTATGAATAACCATTCCATTCTAATATATTCATCAGTGAGAAGAATGTAATACCTTTTTTTCAATGTATATATGTGAAATAGGTCCACAAACTTCATCATGATCCAATTCAAGTACCCTTTTTGACTTCTTTTCCTTCTCTTTATATGTATTTTTGATGATATTTCCTTCTTGACAAGTATCACACAAAAGTGTACCATCACGTGATAGCTTAGGGAGGTATCTTCCAAATTCACACATTATGAGATATTATAGAGAAGGAAGAAATAGATTACCAATTCTTTTATGCCAAAATTTGTTTTCTTCTTCTCTAGATAAAAATCACATATGTTATTCTCTACTTATAAGGTAGAGAATCAAATTTGTTCTTTTTCTATCTAGGATCACTATACCATCTTTTCCCATGATGACACACATCTTCTTGGTAGACCATATTGAATGCCCCAGGTCACATATTTGACTAATGCTGATCAAATTATGACTGAGACCTTCTACAACCACGACATCAACATGTCTTATTTGTTTTCCCCCAAACTTTTCCTTTCTCAATCCAATTATCTTTAGGCCTTCATTGTTACCAAACATGAAAACATATCATTTTTCAAATTTTATCCATGTAACTAGATCTTTATTGCTGTCCTTTGAGATGTGAAAACACTAATAAGGATCCATACAAAACAACAGTACGATGCTTTAAGGGAAATTTCAGCAACCATTGCTTTCTGTAATATATTCTTCATAGTAGATATTTTTTTCATCACACTCATCAAAAATTGAGGATTATTATCTTTATCATAGTATGAAGGACAGACTTCATCTTGTAATGCATAAAATCTATTTTTCATTTCCAACTCGCGTATTGGTTCATTGATCTACTACTTGAGAACAATTTGATTATTCTTTGGAATATTCCTCTTTTTAGTCGATGGTAAGTATCTATCAATGTGACCAAATCCCCCACAAAAAATGTTGAGTCCTTCAAAAATAGTTTTAGAGAACCATTATCTATTTTGAATTCCACCTTAGTTCTTGTACCCTTCATTATATTTAGTCAATAGAACACATATTTTTTTTAGTTTCCTAACTTTACATAGGAAAAACACCTGATTAAAGGTGCATTCTTACATGTCACTTCTATACTGCCAATTTTTCCTCATGTTATATTAATTTTTTGATTCTGATTTGTACCCCAATAAATTTATATTTTTTGAACGGGCACTTGCGGCCTGAGCTAGATTGCTGCTTCTTTTGGTTTCTAATCATGACCTAAATTATCATTAACATCTATGCTCGATTACTACTTCTTTTCTACTGAACTGATATGCTCCTCTTTCATATTTTTAGTCATTTGAATGATCTTATTTCCCGATGTCATATAGGGGGTCAATAGTTTTTCTTGATCAATCACTTTTTGTCGCAAAATAATGACATATTATCCATTTTCATTAGTACGCTTGACTAGATCTTTCAATTTTATATTCAATCCATCTATCTCCCTTTTATGTTCATCAATCTCGAGCTTATGTTCATCATCCATTTCTGAGATCTCTCGCATGGAGGAATTAAGTTATTCAATTTGTTTTACCATATTAGAGTTCTCTTCTTCCTATTGTTTCATATAATGTTTTCCATCATGTACCACATTATTGCCTTTATTCATTTTTTCTCTCTAAACATCTATTTCATTAATATATGCTTCTAAGTTAGCTTCAAAATTAGTACTTAATTCACCTTATTCTTATTATTTATTAGAGTTGGCTTCTTAATTTTCATGAGAACTACCGACAACTTCCACCATAGCATTTTCTCGACGTTCTTTTCAGTTCTCTATCTCCTCATCCTCCTCAACCTCAGACTCATATAAAGAATCACATTATTGGAAAATGAGATTATTCTTCTTAAGGAAACTTTTCTTGAACTGTTTCTTTACATTATCATAGGCTAACGTCTTTTTCTTGGGAATTTCAATTTTATCATCATCATTGTCTTCATCTTGAAACATTTTGGAGCACATTTCCTCAATATGTCCAACCTTTCAACATATAAAGCATGCTAGTGGATGTTTCCCATTAAACATTCTTGTTCCCCATTGAATATTTGAGTAAAGGAATGAAATCACCACATCTGTCTTTTCTTATTCCTGAGAATATTCAATAGTGAGTTTATTCATGGCTTTGAATGCCACCTCTTTGGATTTACCCTTTTCCACATCCTCATTTTCATCGTTCCTCATTTCATGTGCAACCAAGGTACAATGCAAAATTTCTATTGGTAGCTCTTATAGATCATTATCATCTAACACAGATACATTTGGATTGAACTATGGTGGAAGTCTCCTAAAGATGCATTTTATGATCTTTATTCCATCAATGACTTAAATACGACCTCATATATCTTCTAAAACAATATTTACCCTATCAACGAAATTATTGGCGGACTCATTCATGTTCATTATCAGTTATTCATTCTTTCTCCACAACACTTGAAACATTTCTTCTCTGACCTCTTAATCTCCTTCACATGTGTTCAAATTTTTTCCCACGTGGCATGTGATGTTTTTCATGACATCACCTCTGTATAGATAGAATTGGATAGTGTTTCCCCTAAATCATTTACTCCAATGGCATCAACATCCAATTATCATCATGTGGCTTCCATTAATGAACCACTATTAATGTCAGTTGTTATACAACAAATTCTACTGTAAACAAATATACTCTCAAAGATAAAAAAGAGTGTTGCATCTGATTCTTCGATAACTAAAAATTGTTACCATCAAAGATCAGAATCCCTTTATGATTGGTGACCTATATTTTTTATAGAAACATTCATATTAAACTTTATATATTATACAAATTGTTAGGTCCACTATGTTAGATACCATGAGAGGGAGTGAATCAGGGTATGACAGATTAAAAAAACATCCCCTATTGATCTTATATCGTTGTAAAGAAAAACACTATTCACTCTCTATCCTATAGAAATGTATAAACAGAAATAAAACCACACCCATGATAGAACAATTTTAACATGATTCACCCTTACTGGGATATGTCCATGGAGTATACACTGTCGATGTGTCGATGTACTAAATCCCCTAGAAGCACACTACTATTTACAAATTTCAAAGTGGACTCAATGTCCGTCCTGGTTTACAACCACTCACAATTTGGAATCTTGGTTTTCTCTCAATTGAAGTGTTCTCACTACTTATTCAAAATATCTAATCACATCTTATAGACTTGTAGGTCCATTCATTATCTCAAATGAATGCATCTTTAACTTTATATGTATGCTCTATTGATGTCCCACTTTCATCCACCGATGAATACTACTTTACTACAACACTACTTGGCAACTCCAAATATTTCACGCAACCGATACTAAATATTACATGCAAGATTACACATTTTTCATGAATCACCCCTTGAAAACAACTTTAACATTTCATGAAACTCAAATCTAACGTGCAACTCTCTTATCTTGTGCCGAACTCAAAATAATTCATGCAACGTCCTTTAAATAATATTCATATGCGATATAGAGCTTGGATTATCTCAAAGTGTTGAGATGCTTCAAATGAGGGGGGGGGGATCAACTCTTCTTTATAAGTGTTTCTGACCATTGTGATTAAGATTAACTATTTCACACAAGATTCTATTTCAGAACGCAAAACCCCATTTGATGTCGCATTGGGCGTGAAATGTTCTTTCATGAAACCTCATCTTTTGTGAAACTCGGAATCTTTTGCACACTTAATGCCTTTTCCATTTTTCAACATTCTAATACTGAAACATGCCTTGAGATAAAGTTTCCAAACCACCTTAGATCATGCATGCAACATCCTTTTCCAAAATCATGTTTCCCCATTTTTGGGTTTTGAGGCCCAAAATTTTGGAAAACAATTGAAAACGGCGCCCCCATATATCTGTTCTTTTGTACCACCTCTAGATAGTCCATTACTTTGTCATCGTTCTTTGTTAGTATAGATTGTAAACAATATCTATGTAACTCAAAAACACACCATAGAAACCCTCTTTGTAAACAAACAAATCATCTTTGTAAACAAACACAAACCTCTCGAAAATGGTTCAATGTTACATTGATGGATTTTAACCCGAAAACATTGATACATAATGTGTTCCATGTATCTCATCTATGTATGTATCTATCTAATCAAACTCATATTCTGAGTTTGAGTTATATTCACATTCAACCAGATTTATCTGTGACTGAACGACTAGTCAGTTCATATTTTCCCCTTTCATGTTTGAGAAAGGGTAATTTACCAATTGGAGATAAATTTAGCTGTTGATATGTGGACATGGAGTATTACGTCCTTTGGGACATGAGTTGTATGCCATCTTAATTTTTTGGAACATTTCTATTGTAGTTGGATTTTTTAAATTTTATACATATATTACACATATCCCCATGAATTTTTCTTATATTTTTACTATATTGTTTTCCTTATTCCAAAATGTTGGGGGAAATTTTGTTTCCCATATTTTTTTATAATTCTAGGTGGTAGTTTCCAACCCCTGGGGATTGGGAATGACTTTTGCGCCATGTCAAAGATGGTTCAGTTATCTGGTTACCAGGGTACCCAAGATGGATTCTAACAAAAAATGTTACATACATAATATTATACATATAGTATTTTATTTTTGATTTGACTAAACGATTTTTTATATATTGTTTTAGAATATAATTTAAATTTTTTGGAATAAAAAATGTATCATGTTCTTGAAGACTATTTCTCTACATTATCTGTTTTAAATATTTGTTTCATATATATTAAATGATGATAAATGATCACTGACTTATCATAATAAAATTTTAAGTTATCAATAAGAGACATTCCATAGATTATTAATTAGTTGTATGAAATATTATGATTTGTCTGGGTAGAATTTTATATATATATTGAAATATAATTTTTATGATGAAAATGGTTTTCTATTTGATGAACCGCCATGTATAACCCATGGTGTGTATTAAAGTTTTTCATTTTTATACTAAGGTTTCATGTCTTTTTCTACACATACATATAAGTATTGTTATCAATATACTAGAATTATATGATTAATACTTTTATTCATTACTTATTAAAAAAATTGGGATTAGCAAAAAAATGTGTCATTGGATATATTGAAGAGCATGTAATCGGTTATATATTTTCTAATATGTGATAAATCTTTTAATATGATTAGTAGGGAAAATAGTCCCTCAATTGCAATAAAAATAGGAATATAGAATATTACCATATAATATATGCGATGTGATTAATTATCTAATTAGTGACATATAATTTTCTTGTCCATATAGGTCAATGACATTTAAGGTATTTACCTAATTTTTCATTCAATATAATGATAATCAAGAACATATGAGTTGCTATAATATATTTAAATACATAGGGTATCATATTTACTGAATGTGTTGGACAAATGGATCATTTCAAAATGAATACAAGTATATAGTAAAACTATTATCACATGTATATATATATATAATTGAGATTATGGAAGATCACATTATAGATTTAATAGCAATGGTACTATTTTATTATAATATCTATTTTTATATTTATGAATTCAATAATTAAAATTTTATTTCAGAAGTGAAAATTCCTATGGACTCACACCATATTATTAATAGAATTTGTATTATTTTTAAAAAATTAGAATGATACTAATAGATTGTTTTATAATTTATCCAAATTTTTTTGGATGTATATAAATATTATATTTCATGTTATGTGATAATATTTCAAATAGAAATAATCTTTCTAAAGGTGGGTTGTAAATATATACAAGGAGTTTCAGATATGGTTGCATATGTTATTATATAGGATAAAATATTATGTGACATGGAACTATGTGATTGAGGATTTATTACAAGTGGTATACTTAGGGAGATATACCAAATTCAAAATGATCATAAGTTGAATTTATGAAATATTTAATTAGATGATATAATGATATTATATAATATGATATTCATAATGTAATGGGTATATTGTTTTCCATGAGGGTTTATTGTTCCATGTGATATTATATATCAAATAATTTCGACCAATGTAATTTATTCCATATTATTTTTGGACATTATAATATATTGATATGAATGTATTAATCAATGTAGTAGGATAAGAGACACTATTATACTAATAAATCATCAATACTATGTTTTCATCAATTGTGAGGTTTAAAATTCTAAAACAAAAAGGATATTATTGGGATTTCATTTAGAAACTATTGAAATGTGAAGGATTTTACTCAAATTTTATATAAAAATTCAATAAATTATTAATAATTCTTAAGGGTGTGGATATTCCAATTTAATGAAGTTCGATGCATTGAAATTTGGTGTGGGATACTTTTTGAATCTAATGGAACAATTATCCTACTCTCATAAAGAAAAAATCTCAATTTTACCATTACTATGAGAGTTACTACAATATCAGAAAAATATAGAAGAATAACACATATGTTTCTTGTGTTTAATTTAACCCGATGAGACACCCCAAATGATGAATTTTTTTGTATACCTATAAATAGAAATTTTAAATCTCAATGGATAATGATATTTATAGAAACCATTTTCATTTAATGGTTTAAAGTGTTATAAATATTATTTATATATAAGGTGATCATGTGGATTAATGTTATAAGCAGATATTAATAATATTAAAAGAAATATTCTAAAATTATAAAAACCCATAAATTTCATTGCATATATCCATATTTAGTAAATCAATTAAAATGTTATATATATACTCTTTATAGTTATATAGGTATCTATAATATAATCTCATGAAATAAAATCACCCCATGGAAAAATTATAGATGATAATTTTTTCTGCAATTGATACTTTAATGTAGTAGCACAGTCCAAAAAAATTAAATGGTATTGTGGTAAATTAGATTATCAAGGAATTTGAAAATATATATAAATAAATTGAAACCTTTTTTAAAGTTAAAATACACATAAGAATGCCATTGTGATTTATGAATCTCATTTATTACATCATATTGAAATCTAATAAAGTAACAATGAAATATACCGATTAACATAGTTTTATAAAATTGGCCACATATAAGGATCATATAGAAAAAGGGTTATTTTTTACTATCTAGCAAATATATTATTTATTTATTTAGTATCTGATTAAATTAAACACTAGTAAAAAAAGGCTCACTAACAATAAAATTATGTGCTTATTTAAATATCGCTAAACATGCTCTCTCTCTCTCTCTGTCAATCTCTATTCAATATGAATAAAAAAATTAATTAGATTTTATTATAGTATAGTAAATTTTTTAATAATTATTTTTGAATAAATATTTATCAATCCTATGATCGTTGATTATAAAAAAAACAATTAAATAAATTTTGTATTACATTTTATTGTGATTATATAATTCTTAAAATTATATAAAAAATAATTTTTAACAACCACTTATTCATTACTTCAAACGTATTTATTTATTCTTATTTTCATTGTCTAAAATATTTTTATATTAAGAAACATATGACATTATTTTATTATCATCATAGACATAGAAATAGAATATTAATTAATATTTATAAACATATTTTATTTGAAAAGCTCTTATATATGATGTATCATAAATAGTATAATTCAAGGAGATTATATTTTATTCAAAATAATAAAATAAATATCTTGATCCCTCTCTGTATCTTAATTAAATTTCTACATTAAATTCAATATTAATTTTTAATTTCTAGACATTTGACATATTCTCATAAATTTAAATTAGAATAACATAAACCGCATTATAACAATCTCGGTCATTCAAGTCATTATTTTAATATATCTTCTGACATTTTGTTATAATATTAATTAATTAAAAATTTTATGTTGTTTTTTGATAGAATCCATATTAAATTGGTGAAAATTGAAATATATTTTCATTCAAATGCTGTTTCATTTTTCTAATGGGTAGAAACTATGTAGATGATGGACTATGGTGGGCTAGTAGAACCAATTATCTACCCTAGTAAGTAGCTAGTTATTAGGTATTGGGTACCCAATGGGTACAAAGTGGCCGATGGACACCCTAGTTGTAACTATTAGACTGCTGAGTTTTTTTAAATACTATATAAAATGTTAAATATGTTTTAATTTATAAATATAAATTATGGGTTCTTTTAAGTGTTTATATAAAAAATATCATATAGTTTTTTCCATATTATTCACTTCCCATTCATATCTTAAATAGTGATTAATCCATTGTATTTCTCGATACAATCATTTAACAATATTTAGGTAGAACATTTTCCATTGTGACCATGGGAATTGAACTTCTTTAATTGATTTATATTTGAACTTTATTAAAGAAAATCCCTAAATCCTTAATATTTCAATATCTTATGATCTTTAAATGATATTAAAAATTTCTTACTTCTACATAAAAAATATTACATGAAGTATTATATATAAAGTGACTATAATTCTATCATATATTTCTGTTTTGATTATTCCATCAGTAAGATGATGTAGTGATATATTTATCAACACTAGTATTTTCATTAAAAAATATCTTTTTTAGATCCTTCTTTTTTTAAAATTATAACAATAAACTATTTAATTTTTACTATTAATAATGTTTTTATTATTCAATGTGATTCCATGAGTTATTTTATGTGTTTTTTTACAAATATTTATGTTATAAAAATGTAAAATAACTATGATCATACCACAATTATTTTTTAAAATCTCGTATGAAGGTTCCATAAATAATTGACAATGGCTGGATATTTTTTACACACAAGTTATGAATTAAGAAATAAATGAAAGGGATTTTTTGAGGATATCAGCATTATGAATTTTTATACATTAATTATCTATCATTTATGCACCCAAATGAATTTATAGATAATAATAATTAATTTAAATATACCCGTTATGGATAATTACTCATTTCATGTTGGAATACAATATTATCTCGTTGTTGGTGAGTTTAGATTTAATGTGTCACTGTTATCATGTGGGAACAGACCCCAATGGTAATTATTTTATTTTATTTATTGGATATATATAATCTTCCTATCATTTTATTTATCTAAAAAGATTCATTTTTTTATTCTAATATAATGACATTATTTTCTCCTATCTTCATTTAGGGTAGGATAGTGACTAAATGTTCTGTACATTTTATACATAATTAATAGATATACATTATTGATTTTACAGATCCTTTTATCTATAATCATATAAGGGGAATGGAGTATGAAATGTAGGTATGTGATATAATATAGATATATGGAATGATGGGATTTTAGTAAAAATAGTGGATATAGGGGATGCGACTATAATAAATGTTGTGTAGTACCATAGTAAATCTCGACAAAAGGTTTTGGTAACAATGAATATAAATTTTTTACAATTGTTTTATAAATTAACTTATGTCCCAAATTAGTATGAAATAAACATGTTTTCATAATACCATTCTTCTTAACCATGAAATTATTTTGTTTTTTATTTATTAATATTATAGATTTCGTATTCACATACAAGAAAAAGAAGTTGAACATAGTGATGTAAAAATTTCACTAATCAAAATAAATTATTATATCCTTAAAATGATGGGAGATAATATATCTCTATATAATCTAAAAAATAATCAAATATATTATATTCAATTCAAATTCTTCATATATATTTTCAAATAGGTTATTATGAATTATAGAAGAACCAATTTTTATCAAACACCAATAAAAACTCATTTAATAACCACAAAACTATTATAGATCTTCTTTATAACAATATATCTAATGAAAATCAATTTATAAATATCCCTCTTTATAGAAATTTTAAAATTAGTTTATATATATTTAATTATACTATCCCAAATTATATTCTTTCACCCATCCTTATACAATTCTTACACTTCTCTACCAAAAACTCTTCATCTTCTCTTCAATATATTTACATATTATCCACCATTATTAATTATTGAAACATGATTTTTAAAATAAAAAATAATGTATAAAGTATATTCTTAACTATATTCAATGTGAATGTATTCCATTGGATTAGTTTATCCATAATTAATGTTTTAATCTTATTATAGGGTATGATGCATTGATTTTTTGTAGACCATACTTTAACATAGATCCAAATCAATAAATAAACATAAATTTTTCCCTTGGAGCATATATATTAGTTCTCATTATCTTTTTGGTATGGTCTAAAAAATCACAACACTTCCCTAGGATTCATGGAAATAATAAATTGTTATGAAAATTGGTTAAAATGGATGTTTTTAGCTCGACATATCCTATAAAAGTATTATGGATGGATCATCTCTATTAAGCCATCTCTTAAAATTCATTAGTCAATAATATTTTTTTAAAGATATAAATATTCTATAATTATAAGGATAATCCGTGGTGAAAAAAATATTTCACCTTGTAAGCTTGTTTCCCACAGTAAACAATATAAAAATATAAAATCACAATTTTTAATATTATGACATGATCTTCATATATTGAAGTAACAATTCTAAAATCACACAATATTTGGAAACAAATAAATGCTTGAAACTTTCCATTATTTTCTAAAAAAGTTATATATCACCATTATTTTAATCTAAAATGGGATCATTATTGTTTGAAACCCTCTATTGTCGTATGATATTCATTTTTCTTCACTCAACTATCCAGAAATCTATTTTTATAACCACCAAATTCTTCCAAACACTATAATTCATCCAAATAATCTTCACCACCTGAAAATTCATATAAATTAATTTTATATTAATTTTTTTTATTTATTATCATTTTTATAAATGTGTTATCAAAACAATTACAATATTAACACTTGTGTTTTCAATTAACTATCAATAATAACCCCCTTTAAAAAATAAAATAAATTACAATATCAATATAAAATAGATTCATAATCATAATAATAACCTCTTTTATATTTTTTAACTAGAGAACATATATAATGCACCAACATTTCATTAAATCATTAATCATTCATTATAATCCTATGTGATTGAAAATTTTGTTGTAAATAATAAATATGAATGAAAATATATAATCATTCTGTTATAATTACATACATCCCAGTAAATATTAACTCTTAATGTTTTCATTTCTAGCCCAAATATTCTAAAATAATTATTTTACATTAAATTAAAATTTTCATATACATATACTCAATAGACATGTAAAGATAATTCACAAATTTCGCTATTACTCAAAAAAAATTTAATTTATATGTTTCACATTGTAATAAAACACATAAGAATATTCACCCACATTGGAATAAAATATTCAAAGAATTTGTGTTTTTATATCCCCCTTTTATTAAAAAATATTGTGTCCTTATGTGTGGGATAGAACAGCAAGCATTATCCTTTTAAAGGTGAAGGTTAATTAATCATTTTTATCTTCTTTATATTGTTAGGATTCTCTTCCTTTATCCAACAATATATATGACCTTATAAATTTTTTCTATCTACCAATAAATATTTTTTTATTGTCATTATCTATTACTTCAACAAGATAACATATTGAAAAATCTTCAATCAGGATGAATATCACCTGATCATTTTTATATTATTATTGGTGTTTAAATGATTTCAAAACACATTCATTTATTATTCATTAATAAAATATATAATGTATTCCACATGAAATCAATCATTTAATATTTTATATGTATATAATTAATTTTCCATCTCTTAGGATTTTAATAATCTATAAAAATTTTGCATCGGATTGGTTTTTATTATATTAAGTAATATTCTTTTTTACCAAATTTCTACAATTTAATATATTCTTATATTTTCATAATTTTTTTTTTAGAATATTTTTTTTCCAGATATTTAATTATAAACTCCTTAATAACATGACCCCATTTGAAATAATTCTTAAATATATTATTTAACCCATAAAAATATTATTTCACTTGGCATCCCACAACATAAAAAAATATTCCCTTGAACTACATGTATATAAGATCCTTATCCCTCTATAATTGTGTTTCAGTTAACTTCTCAAAATATAATGTATACTTCTTCAAAAAAAAATCCTAGTGATCTATTTTCCTCTATATGGGTATCAAATCCATAATGTTTTCCCATATGTAATAGTGTTAGTAATATATTGGAGTGAAATTACCATAATAAATTCTATTACCAAATGTTGAAATAGAATATATAATTTTTATTTGTTTGAATATAAATATCATACATCCTCTAATCAGACCCCTGTAATGTACCAACCCTCAATATGGAATCCCAGTGATAGTGCATGTATAATTACATTAAAATAATATACACAGATTTTAATTATTTGAGACCATATAGATTAGTAGTATTTTAAAACTAGATACAACAATGATTCAAATATTTAATTCGAATAAAGAAATCAACACAACTTTTTTCATAAGAATATCATTATTATCTCTAGCATATCATTGTATGTAATTCATAGTAAAATTCATAAATTCCATTAAAAGTTGAAAAAAATAAGTGTGATTCAAAATAATTAGTATAGAATATGTATAGTGGAATATATCATGATTTAATAACAATAATAAGAATCTCGTGGTAAATTACAGAACACACCATAGATTAAAATTATTTTAATATCATAGTTTTCTAATGATTAATAAATATGAAAGCGTAAATAGTTGACCAAACGTTAGGTTTAATTAATAACATTAATATGATTTATAGATTATTATTAATCAATATGGTAAGGTAAAATACTACAGAAAAATCATATTTTATCAATAACATGATCATCATGAAAAGAAAAGGCAAGATCAATTTGGAAAGCTATGTAATCGAAAATACTTTCTATTTAATCAATAACATGATAATTAACTGAATCCATAAATTAAAATATTGAATAAATAACATGGAAAATAATATTTAATGATTTAAAATTTAATTAAATTATTAATTATTATACTTCATGATCCAAGGCAAAATTATTCTTATACTATCAATACATTTCACCAGATTGTTTAATACTGAAATGTATGTATACCCCAGACACAAACAGAACATGGTTTATCAAATTAATTCATCTCGTGAGACTACTGATTCATTCAAGGGATAAATATAATTAGAAACAACATGTATCATCATTTCCATATCATTCCTTAGATTTTGAATAATAATTTTATTTCTTTATCAATATTCCTTATCAATAAATTCCATTATCGAGTAAGGAATACATAGAAACAATTATTTCTGCATTAAATCACATAACATTTAATATAAAAATATTTATATAGAAATAGTATATATTTTAATAAATAATTATATTTTTTATAAATGGGATGTATATTTATGGTTAATATATTTTTAAAAAATAACATAAAAGTGAATATTTTATGCTAATGTTAAGTTTTACAAATAAAAAAAACGATAACATCTATAAGTTTTGAGACACAATTATCTTAAAACATCCATATAAATAATAAATAGTTCTTCAATATAATATATAATTAGATTATCATCAGTACGACAATGTTTTTATCTCTTTGATTCATAAAAATAGACTAAAAATGTTATAAAAACAAACATTTAGAAAATAAATTTTCACATTGAAAATATTTTTTTACATAAATGTTACAAAAATATTTTGAAAATAATTTCCATTGGAAAAAACAATTGAAAATTATAGTTTAATATTTAATACATTGATTTTCCATTATGGAAAGAACTTTTTACATGCTATAAATATTAAAAAATGATTGTTTTTATATTTTATGTAAAATCATAACAGGCTATGTTTAGAAAAGGACGTACAAATTACATTTAATGTGTTTTAAAAGTTATGCTTGGTTATAATCAACTTAAAAAATAATATTTTCAATGTGAAAAATAGTTCTTGAAACAATTAGTAGACAATGAATTATTAGACAAAAAAATTTCAATAGATTAGATAAATGATGTAGGATTTTCATAAAACTTTTAATTTCTTTTATTATAAAAATAGTGAAAATGTTAATATTATGTGAAAAAACTATCAATGACCAGAGGAGAATTATATTAAATGTTTTTATTATATAACGATAAATTAATTTCATATAATGTAAATTCACGGATAAACAATATTTATTATAATGACCCTTTGAAATAAACAATTATAATGATCATAATTTTGAAGTGGGAATTAAACAAAGAATCAATTATTTGTATAAAATTTAGATAAATATAATAAAATTGGGAATATAACATAATATATTAAAATATTAATTCCAAATTAATCATATAATTCTAAACATAAATAATATGCAATATAACCCAATAAATATAAATATAGTTATGTAATCATTTACTGCTTGGTAATTTTAATTACTAAAAACCTTCCATGAATTAATTTAAATAGAAACATAAAACACCATGATGTATTAAGGATATGTGAAATTACATGTAAATGGTTTAATACATACACCATATAAAAAAATTTTGTTTCGTAACATTTCAAAAAGCCATAAGGAAAATAAATTGAGACATAATATTATATCTCAAACATCCTTTTGGTAGAAAATGAATTAACATACAATGTATTGTTTTTAATCATGTTAATAACCATAACCATATTTATATTTATATTTTTCACATATTATCCTTTTATAAAATTTTACCACCCATTTTTTATAATTTTTCATTGTTTTCATTATTTTGGGTATTAATTAACTTTATTTAACATGTGGGTTTTTAGGAATGTTAATATTATTACTAATATAATATAGTTTCATCATCTATATAGTTATATTAATATAAAAAAATAGTTTTTTTCATTGTAAAAATTGTATGAATCATTATTCAAATTTGAACATGGGGAATTGATCATAATTCTTTATAGAGATGGTTGTTGAATACATGTATTAGCGAAGTAATCATATACTTTACATATTATATAGTAATTAAGTGGATGATATATTATATTTAATCATATATATAGTTTAATATATCTCACTTATATTCAATTAACTATCTTTATTAAATTCCATGTAAAATTAATTTGAAAAAAAATCGTATCGCTTCGTCTGGTGTTAGTCCACCATAATCATGAGAGAAGTTTTAATATTTCAAAAAGGATGGAACATAAAAATTTATATGATATATTTAAATTAAATAATTATAATGTTATAAAAAATATCATATTATTGTTTTAAGCACATCTCTATATCCATATGTTAATGTGGGTGATGGAAAATGAATCCCACCGATTCGTTGGGCGATAGTCCTCTGTGCACATGATAAATGATTTCATATTTATATTGATTGAATAAGATCTTGATATAGATCATTTCATTAAAAAAAATTAGTATTAGTCAAATTAAGATATTTATATTTCTATATAAAAAGTTTTAATAATATTTTATGTATTTTTATAAGGCCCTATAATTAAACATTACATAATATTGAGTAAGTCGAGAATTTACATTGAGGATCCTTTCATGTTATGAGATTTATATAATTAGCCAATAGAAATTACAAAACAAAACCATAGAAATACAACATGAGGACTTCCAACAGTATCCATTTCTTCCTTAACAAAAAAACATTTAAAAGGGGACATGGTTTATTTTCAAGTTTAGTCATCATAACATTTTCGTGATTCCATCATTGAATCTATTATCTCATAAATCCAATGAATAACAATTAAAAAATGGTATTAGAACAAAAATCATAGTAAGGGACATAAAAAAGAAATAAAACCATTAGCCTAGTTAAAACATTGAAATATTTTTAATATTATATTTACAAATAAAACAAAAATAATTCTATAGAAAATACTCATACTTTATTTCTCAAAAAAATGAAAACAAAAAAAAAAATTTATAAATATTTAGGAGTCATATATAATCATATACATAAACCCATTTCAAAACCATTTTTATTGGAATAACAGTGTGGTGTACTTCTAAATTCGAGATCTTTAATGGGGATCACCCTTTGTATAAGCTATATAAGGCTCACTTGTGAGCTATAATGGGGATCATCCATTCATATAAGTTATAACTGGATAATAATTGAGATATAATGGGGATGAACCCTTTATATAAGGTGTTTCATTATCGCATGTTTCATATAATTCTCTAGTACCAATACATGAAGAAAAAATTTTCATCACAAAAACTATTTGAAAAACTCTTCCATTCCAATATAAATGTACCATTTTTATTTAAGAACCAATTTTCCTTACCAAGATACCCCAAAATATGGAAAATTATGATTTTATTTCCTTTTAAAATTTAATAAATTTTATAAAGGAATCCAAATATAATATAATAGTTATGTCCATTGGCAATTCAATATGATCGTATATGTAAAAGAAGACATTCCTTTTAATATTTTGTAAAAATGTTCCATATAAAATATTTTAAAGGATTCCATTTTTAAAACATTTAAATTAAATTCAAAATACATCCTTTCATTTATATATATAATAAACAATAAAATTAATATCATCAAAAATGGATTTGATAATTAAATCTTAAAACGTTCAAGGTGTCCCATACCATGTTGAACATTTAAATATTAATATACATGAATTATTACATTTAGAAACATTAAATAAAATTATTATAGGTAAAATAATAATATTAAATGTTTTGGTGTCTGTATATACACCTTATAGAGAAATCAAGGTGTGTAATATAAAGAAATTCCTCAATGAAAGGAGATTGAGATGGAGTCCCATAATATGAGTTTGACTCATCACGTATGCTCCATGTTTATATTGATTAAAAAAATTTGGATAATTTATAATTTCATAATATCACATTTAAATATTATTATTTGTTTTATATCTATTATTAACATGTTATAAAAATATTGTAATTATTGAAGTTCAAATTGAACATTTTTTTGATATTTGATACTTGAGTCAAAAATGAACTTGTAATGAATAAATTTCCAATGTGGTCATAATTCCATAATATCTAGAATAATATTAAGGATTTGAATATCATATATATTTAGTATATATATATATATAATTCCTAATATATGTAGATAAGGAATGTAATGCACTGTTCATGGAGATGGTAGGCCATACGTATGCATGAACAATACATTCATATATTTGTCATATTAAAATAATAAATAATAAATGATAAATATGTATATAATAAATCAATTATAATATCAATTTTATATATACTACATTTATTCATTAACAATCTTCCTTATACCTTTCATGAATTTAATAAACAAGTCATATAACTTTGAGAGGGCGGTAGTCCAGACTTCATCAATTGAAGTTATCTTATTTACACAACTTGAAAAACATAAAGGTCTGTTATAAATAAATATTAAAGAAGTAAATAGACAATATAATTATAATATATATCACATATAAAAATAGTTCAGTCATAATTTCCATGTTGATAGGTGGTCAGAGGAAATTGAATAATCATTATTGCTTAAGGTAATAGTTCTTCGTACACAGAAACAATATGTTCTATATCCATTAGATGGAGGTGTGTGCATTTTTAGGTTGAAAACATAGCATAAATATATTCTATTATAATTTATATATTAGTTTTGTTATAAAATAATTTAATAAAGAGAGGATATGGGGGTTAGAGAAGGTATAAATTGAATAGAACTTGAGAGAAATATTTATCCCTAAATCAGGTAACTGCTTTTGATTTGAGCCAAAAGGATTTCTAGAACTGTGTTATTCACAAGTTAAGGATTAAATGAGTAATGGAGAAATGTTGGGAACTTATTTTATAATATTTTGGGCGAGATAATTGACTTGAGAGGTGTGAGTATTTGGGTAGAGGTGGTGACCTTTTATAAAAGGGGTGGGGGACACTTTATGAATTTCTTAAAATATAATTTTTATTTTAAAATTATTTTCTAAATATAATAAATCTTAAGTGATATGTTTCTAATATAATATGAGTATGGGTAGAAAAACTCTAGAAAAGTAGGTTTTGGACATGTTTAGGTCACACAATTAACATTATCTTTTATCCTTAACCATTAGCTAAATAAATTAACTCATACCATTTGTTATTGTATTTTCATACTATATGGTAAATATAATTACTATAAAATTCCCAAATAATGTCAAATGGATAATTAATTAAATTAATTAAATTATCTTTGAAATTTTGTGAGATATTATATTTTTATGACTTTTATATCATTTAATAAAATAGTATTTGTTCTAAAAACTCATTTTTTTCAGTTTTGACAATATTTAGTAATTTATTTTTGATAAAGTCATAAAAACATGAATCATTAAAAAATAACATTTAGTAAAAGATAAAAAGTCAAAATCATAAAAAAAATCAATTATGGAATCAAAAAATTTATATTACATTTATTTTAATATTTATAACATCATTTATTTGAATCTTCCATTAATAAAGTAATCATTTCATCATCATTGTGTCAAAAATAAATTTATTTATTACTGTATAAAAATAATAAACAAAATACCACAATGTAAGAAATAATTCTAGATTTCTTATAAATATTTATAGTCATGAATATAACTTATATAACACCATATTAAAATTGTTTTAGTAATAAGAGACATGATTATGATATTTTTTTACATTAAATAAAATCTTATTTATTTCATTATCTCCCCAAAGTGGCATCTAAAGGAAAAAATTTGAACCCAAAGATTGTGGTATTCGTACATGACTCATAAAATAATTATAGGATAATTTTTAGAGAAATTTTATATAATAATAATACTATTTTATCCTTTAATTTCCATATTTACCTTTAACACTGGTAAATAAAATTCAAATGTTTCTATTCAAAAAAATAGTTTGATCCTATAAGACCTAATTTTTTCACCCTAATTACAACCATGTATATTGAATCTTTGCGACTAAATTCACAGAGGTGTGAAAATTATTTTTAATACTAATTTACAATTGTTCTAAGGATGTGGGTAAAAGAGAAGTTCAAAAATTCAATAAAAATTTAATATATATATATATATATTAAAAATTATTCTAATGACTCTCATTGGACTAATATATTATTTATTTATATATTCTGTCTTTAAAATTTATTTAATGTAAAAAGTAATTATTTGAATTATAAAAATCAGTTTTAACAACTATGCAGTATTTTTGCTATTTATAAAAAATTGAATATATTCAGAAAAAATAGGAAAAATTAAAACAAATAAAATATTGATGTCCCAATTCTAAAGAAAGAGTTTTCTTCAATTATAACTCATAAAATTTTAAAAATCTATATTTTAAAGGGTTCACCATCAAAAAGTGGTAAAATTGCATTTTACAAATACTATAGCATTTTATGCATAAAATGTGATTTATTCTCATTTTATGAATCTAATATTTTTAATATGATTGTAAAAAAAATTATGAAACATGTGAAAACATAATATATACATTTATGTTTATTCCTTCCAATACAACTTCTACGCATTAACTAACATTTACATGAATAATAATAATTTTGTATTATTTTATGGTATAACTCAGTCTTTTGGGCAATATTAGATTTTGGAGAAATCTGTTGTTTAGTGTTGAGTACGCTATTAGAGATAACATCTACGTTAAGGTAAAACCACTATCTAATTCACAAATATTAATAGATATGAAATGATATTATTCTATAATCACAATAGATGATACAACCTTCCACCCTTTTGTAAATGTATTATTGTAATATTATATTTGGGATCGGTAACTAATGATTCAATTTTCAAAATTACTTCACTAAAATGCCACATTAGAAAACTGTGAATAAAACCTATAATTTAGTAATAAAAAATGTAAAGTCCAAAGGTCACCCTAGATAACACATACAAGCATTCTATATTTAAAAACATGGATATAGAAGAGAATACTAACCCTAATGTAATGGCGGAGAGTAATTGAAAACTTTGTCAAAAAACAGTTAACAATAAAAAAGTAATAAATTTGTGATTGTTTAGATTGTATTTGGTTTCATAGTAAGAAAATAATATGGAAAAAAAATTTTAAAATCCTTTTTGAGTAATTTGTTTAGTTATTGAACTATGCACATAAGGAAACCTACATACTTGATATATTTATATTTTAAAAGCAGTATATAATCCTCATAATATACCATAATTATGATGTACATCCCTATGAAGAACCTTATGTATCAAATATCAAAAAAACCATAAGGATTATAAATATCTTAAAACTGAGGATCAAAAGTAAAGACATACAACACATTAAACATAATCTCTACATAAACATAACCCCCCAAAAATTCACGCGGAATGGTCCTTAAAACATATTATCACATCATATTAAACCTCAAAAGGTGTGTCTAGAACCTTATTCATATGGTTACCATTTCAAAAACACCAGGATTTTATGATCTTCTTTAACTTAAAATGATTTTTCAACATCAACTGTGACAACATAAAAATGTTTTCCCGATGTTTTTTGTTTTTTATTATACTGATTTCTTCCATGTATACCTAACATCAGACAATTATTTTACTAATGTCCCAACTCGTTGTAGCTAAATAATCTTAATATATGTTGGAAATATGTAATCCCTTTTTAGGAATATGCATGACCCTTTTCCTTACAGTCATGGACCTTGTGGCCACACACACCACACTACTAACACATTATATATCATAACATTAATTACGCAAAATTAGTTTTACCACACTTGGAACAAGTATCAGGCTTACATATAAGATTCCTAGTTGGTTTTTCTCCATTTCTTGGAACCATTTACATTTATTACGCTAATCATATTACGAAACATAAGTGTCAGAAAACTCTATTTCTACTTTCTCAATACAAAGAACCACTATTCCATAACTATTAAATTATTATAAGTCTAAATCTCTTAGTATCCTTGGCTTTTGTCCTTATAAGAATCAAATAATTTTACTTTTAATGTCTCAAATAATTTTTGGAACATACTTGGCCAATAATGTAAAGGTCTCTTCATATGCAGAAACTGAATCATTGTCCGTTTTCATTAACTCTAATACTTGTTTCTCTGTCATAATATGAACAAACATAGAAAAATATTTATTAAGTAAAACAACCTTATATGATTCTTATTAAATATTTCCATTTTTTTCTATATAAAACCATTTTGTATAGACATTTTATATATGAATAAGAAAGTTAATCTAAAAATTCAATATAATTTATACTTATCCTAATGTAAAAATATTTAAAGAAAATCAATTAACATAATTGTACCGTATAAGGTTATCAAAAACATCCTTCAATACCAACTATAAGGACATATCCTTAAAAATTACATAATTTTTAGTTTTTTAAAGAATTCTCATAGAGTATCATATCATCTTTATATTTTAGTGAATTATGCCATAACTAATACATAAAAAACCATAGAAATAAAAATTGGAACTTTCCAAACTTATTCATTTATTTTATAACACCAAAACATTAAAAATAAACACAGATTATATTTATGTTTATTCATCATAACATTTCCTTGATTATATATATGACTCTATTCTCCCTTAAATCACATGAAGAACATTTATAAGCATGGTATGAGCACAAAAAATCTATGTAAGGGACATAAAAAATAATGAAAATAATTATCCTAGTTAAAACAAGGTAATTAATTTAATGTTGTATATGTGAATGAAAAAAGAATTTCATATAGAAAATACTCATAATTTTTTTCTTAATAAATAACATTAAAATCATTATAATGAAATTATAACTCTTTTTAGTGACTCATAGAATCATATATAAAAAACCCTTTCAAACCCCATTAAATTGTACTAACCATTTGTTCGACTTCCAAATTTGTGATATTTAATGGGGATCACCCTTCATATAACCTATATCATTCATAATGGCCTGAAGGCATTCATTGTTATTGATAATGAACCTTTCATGGGGTGAGGTGGAACCCTTACAAGGCCCTATGGATTAAAGACAAATACATGACCCATACGTATTAGAGGGTGACAACATGGAACTGCTCCTCCCCTGTATATGTCATGTTATCAGCACTCCACCTTCATAGGGTTGGTCGGATGGTTGTCCTATGTGAAGCTACATAGGCCTTGTACCAATGGAAAATTCATACCCTCTCATTCTTCAAAATGTGTTTAACTCTGCTCTAGTGAATGTGCCTAACCAATATATTCATCTAAAGCCTTATTCAATATAGTAAAACTGCTACATCTAAATTCATGTGGCCTGAAGGCGATGGGGTGGCCCTAATGCCTTAAGGTTGCCCAATGGCCTTGAGAATAAACTATTCTGAAGGCCTTGGGTGGCCCGAATGCCTTTTAGGACCCGAGGCCCAAACTGGTGGCCCAATGGCCCAAAAGGATGAATAGATCCAGCTACTACAGTAGAGAACAATGCCTTCTATAGTACTGCTATAAAACTGCTATAGTACCTGGAAATACGCCTCCACCCGAATTGGATCTCGGGTCTCTTGGATGCACCTATTGTGTCCTCACCAACCGGTATGAGGCACATATGCATTCATATAAGGTATATGGGGATCACCCATGACCTATAATTGGGTTATCCTTTAATATAAGATATAATGGGCTCAACCATGATCCATATTGGGGCTCAACCCTTCATATAAGCAAGGTCAGTTTCACTCGTTTCATATAATTCTAAAGTACAATTTCATGGATAAAACACACTCATCAGAAAACCCTTTTGAAAAAAACTACTAATCTCATATAAAAAATGCATATAAAAATACCATTTTTATTTGATAACAAATTTTTATTACCAAGTTACCCCAAAAGAGGTAATATGTTATTTAATTTCCATTTAAAAGACACTTAACTTATAAGTGATTCCAAATATAAAATAATAGTTACAGCGGTGAGGAAGTCGTTATCACCATATATGTGAATGAAGACATAAATTTTGTCTTTTTGTCAAAATATGTCATATAAAACATGTTAAATGATTCATTTTTTAATAACCTTGTAAATAAATTCAAAAAAATTACTTTAATTTAAATCCATATAATAAATATGTAAATTAATATCGTAAATAGAAGATTTAATAATTAAATCATTAAATGTTCAAGGTGTCACATAACATGTTGAACATTAAAATCAATATATATATGAATTAATACATTTACCAAACATTAAATAACATTATTATATATAAAATATGGATATTAAAAGTTTTAGTGGCTGTATATTCACCTTCAAAAAAATAATGGTGTATATTATAAAGAAATGCCTCAATGAATGGAGATTGAGACGAAGTCCCATACCATGAGTCCGACTCATCACGTAAGTTATTTGTTCATCCTGAATAATAAATATATATTAATTTAAATTTTCATATCAACTTTTTTCATGTTTAATATTCCTTTTATATCACTTATTACCTTCTTATAAAATTTAAAAAATTATTTAAGTTCATATTGATCATTTTGTCGATATTCGATTCTTCAGTTGAAAATAAACACGTTATATTATAAATTTTCCATGTGGTCATATTTCCATAATATATATAGTAATATTAATGAATTAAATATCAAATATATCTAGTGTATATAAATATATAGAATAATCCATTATATTTTGGGATAAAAAATGAAATTCAACTTTCATTGAGACGGTAGGTTGTACGTACTCATGAACACCAATTTCATTTCATTGTCATATTAATAAAATTAAAACTAAACGATACATATGTACATTATAAATCCAATATAGAATAAATGTTATATATGTTACATTGGTTCATTAATACAATTTCTAATATATTCCATGTATATCATGAATGAGTCATTTAACTTTGAGGGGTTGGTAGTCCACACTACCTCATATGATATTATCATATTCAGACAACTTGGAAAGAATAAAGTTATGTTATAAATAAAAAATTCATAAGTACAGATAAAATATAAATAAAATATAAATCATATATAAATACAGTTCCCTCATAATGGAAACCTTGAGATGTGGTAGGATAAAATTGAGCAATCAATGTTTCGTGAGGTAGTAATTCTCCATACACAGAACTAGTATGTTCTATACTGATTAGATGAAAGATTTTGTAAGGTTAGGAAGAACCATTATCATAAAAACAAACTATTATATTTTGGATACTAGATTTTTTATTAAAAAATGTTATAAATAAAGGTTATGGGTTTGGATAAGGAAAAAGAATGAAATGAGCTTCAGATAAGGCATTTCCTCTAAATTGGGTAAATCCTTTAGATTTGAACAAAAAGTCTTTCTTGAATTGAAATATTCCAAATAAATGGATTATAGGAGGAAGGGAGTGATTTTGGAAGATTTTTTGAGTTTATTTATTTTTGATCCAAGTGTCTTGAGAGTTGTGAGTAAGTGGGTAGAGGCGGTGGCTTTTTATAAGTGGGAGTAGGGGAACTTTTGGAAAGTCCTAACATATTATTTTATTATAAATTTATTTTATAATTATAATATCTCGAATGTGATATATTTTAAAGATAAGATGAGGATGGGTCAATGTCCTCTCATTTAATAGCTTTTAGAAAATCTTGGGTCACACAATGAAGCTTGTGTTTTGGATTTAACCGTTTCTTAAAAAAATAACTCTTACCATGTCTTATTTTATTTTTATATTTTATTAATAATATAATTTCTATATAATGACTAAAGAACGTAATGTGGATCATTAATGATATTTTTTATACTTTTTATTTTAGTTTTCCAAATCATATATGTTTATGACTATTATATCATTTAATAAAATGGTATTTGTTTTAAAAACTCATTTATTCCAATTTTGACACTATTTAGTAATTTATTATTTTTTAAAGTCATAAAAACAAGATTAATTTAAAAAAACAAAATTTACTCAAATATAAAAAGTCATAATTGTCCAAACAATTCGTGTATGGCCTGAAAATATTCAAATAACATTATAAATTAATATTTATAATATCATCTATTTGAATAATTAATTAATAAGTTAATCCCTGCAACATCATTGTGTCATAATTGAATTTATTTATTAATGTCTAAAAATTATAAATAAGATACAATGATTTACTAATTTTTTTTAAATTTCTAATTAATATTTATAGTCAATGATATCACTTATATAAAATCCTATTATAATTTTTTACTAATAAGATCCATGTTTATGATATTTTTATTTTTACATTAAATAAATGTTATTAATTTCCTTATCTCACAGAAGTGGCAAAAACAGTTCACAATATCTACACTAAGATTGTCTTGGTCATCCATGAATCATCGTATATTGTTAAGATAAGTGATAGGGTAATTTTATATTATTATAATTTTATTATTACCTTTAATTACCATATTTACCTTTAACCGTAGTAAATAAAATTCAAAAGTTAGTATTCACCAAAAGTTATTTTAATCCTATTAGACCAAATTTTTCACCCTGATTACAACCATATATGTCATATTTTTTAAATTAAATTCACCAAAGTACTAACATTTTTTTTTATACTAATTTGAAAATGTGTCCATAAGGTGGGTAAAAGAGACGTCCAAAAGTTCAATAAAATATTTTATATCTAATTTTATTATAAAAATGAATCCAATGAATTACATTAGACTAATAAATTTATTTTTTATATATTTGTGAATTTAAAATCAATTTCATGTAAAAATAATTATATAAATGAAAAATTTGGTTTTTATTTACTATGTAGTATTTTTGAAAATTCCTAAAAAACTGAAACATTTAAGAAAAATACCAAAAATTCAACCAAAGTAAATTTTGATGTCCTTATTTTGAATAAGAAATTTATTTTTTTATATAAAACTTATAAAATTTTTAAATCAATATTTAATAGGGGTTTTCTAAAAAAATCAGTAAAACTACATTTTAAAAATATTGTAGTATTTTATGCATAAAATTGAATTTAGTTTCATTTTTGGCCTTTAAAATTTATTATATTTATGTAAAAACATTTAAGAAACATGTTTAAACAAAATATGGTTATTTCTTCTCATTACATTCAACACAATTCCTAGTCATTAACTACCATTATAAATATTAAAATTATTATTGTATTATTTTTTTGAGTAACTCAGTCTTGTGCTCAATGTAAGAGTTTGGAGAAACCTACTATTGCGTATTGAGTATAATATCGATGATAAGATCCCCATTAAGGTAAAACCATTATATATTTCCTAAATTTTAATATATATTCAAAATTATTATTGTATAATTACCTGGGATGTTACATCCTTCAGCTCGTATACAATTGCATCCTCCCAATTTTAAATTTGGGATTTGTATTCCACTTTCCAAAATTACTTTATTAAAATCCCACATAAAAAAATATGAAATAAAACCTCTGCTAAAACCAAATGAATTAAATGTACAATGGTCACCCTATATAACAAATACTAGTGTTCCATGTAAGAAAAAAATTACATAGAAGAGAAAACTAACCATTATGTTCTGATGGGGAGTGATAGAAAACATTATCAAAAAATGTTAAGAATCCAAAAGATATAAATTTGTGATTGGTTAAATGGTATTTGATTTCATAGTAGGAAATGTAAACCCAAATTTTTTAAATCTCTTTTGAGGAATTTTTTGTCTTCCTAGACTAAGAACATAATAGAACATATATACATGATATATTTCTATTTTATAAGAATAATTTCAGCCTCATAATATTCCATAATTATGATGTACATCCCTATGAATAACCTTAAATATCAATGATAACACAAACCATACAGATTATTAATATCTTAAAACTTAGTTTGAAATGTAAAGTCATACTTTGTATTAAAAAAATCCTTACATAAACATAACACCCCAAAACATCTTTCAAAAAGGCTCTTACACCTTAGTATCACATAAATTATAACCTCAGATGATTTGTTTAAAACCATGAACATATGGTTATCCATTGAAAAAACTAGGATTTTAGTAGCTTCAATCACAAAAGTTGAGGTGTCAACATCAACTGGAATAGTAGTAAAAGAATTTCCAAAACATTATTTGTTTATGATCATACCAATTTCCTCCCTACGTAACTAAATTCAGACACTTATTTTTAAATTTTTTTAACTCATTATAAATAAATAATCTAATTTTAGACTGGATATATATTATATCTTTTTCATACTGTCCAGATACCTTTTCCTTGTACTCACAAACCTTGTGGAAAAACATACCATACCGGTAACAGTTTCCAGATCCTAACATACAATCCCCAAAATGTATTATACCACACATGGAACACATTTTAGGCCTACCACTATAATTCTTTCCTGATTTATTCTCCATTTCCTAGCACATTGACCATTTATTAATCTTATAATATCTTGGATCATATGTGTTGTAAAACTCCATTTCAATATTATCAGCACAACGAACAATTTTTTCATAACTTTTAAATTCTAAGGAGGATAAATATATTTGGAGACCAAGATTTATCCTAGAGTAAAATATATTCATTTTATTATCAATGTCTCAAATATAGTACAGAACATAGCTATCCAATATTAGGAGTTCTGTTCATATGTGGAAAATGACTCATCGACATTTTTCGTTAACTCCAATAATGTTTTTCCATCATATGATGGACAAACATAAGGGAATATTTCTCAAGGAAAGTATCCTTAAAATATTTTCATTACAGCTTTCTTATTTCCTATGTGGAAATCCATTCTAAACTGATATAATTAAGATGATGAAGAAAGGTAATATAATAATTCTACACCATTTCAACATAATCTAAAGTAAAAACCTCTAAATAAAATCATTTTAAATCATCCTAATCTCTATGTTTATCTAAACCGTCATTTGATTCCAACTATAAGGTCCGATCCTTAAAGATTACATAATATTGATTCATCTAATGAATTAACATTATGGAACTTTTAAAGTTTAGAGAATTTTATAATTAGGCCATAACTATTACATAAAAAACGAAAGAAATAAAAAGTGTTCCCATCCAAAAGTATACATTTCTTCCATAACACAAAATATTTTAAATAGAAACATAGTTTCTTATCATGTTTAGTCATCATAGCTTTTCTATGATTCCATCATAGTATATATTTTCCATTTAATACTATTAATAACTCTCAAAAACCTATGATGAGCACAAATATCTCAATATGGGACATAAAAATGAAATAAAACCATTAGTCTAGTTAAAACATGGTAATCCATTTAATGTTTTTATCTATAAATAAAACAAAACACTTTCATATAGAAAACAAAATTAATTTTTTTTCAAATAAAAACATTAAAACCAATGGAAATCAATTATAACTCTTCTAAAGGACTTAAAAAATAATATACATATAATCCATTCAAACCCCTTTCAATTGAAATAACCATATGGTCTAAATAAAAATTTGAGATCTTTGATGGGGATCACCCTTCGAATAAGATATATCAAGCTCACCATTAGGCTGTAATGGGGATCATCCCTTCATATAAATTATATATGGATAAACCGTGAGCTATAATGGGGCTCAACACTTCATATATGTTTGTCTGCCTGAACCATTACATATAATGTTAAATTACCATTACATGAACAAACCACATTTATCAAAAAAACCCTTTTGAAATACTCTTCCAATCCGATATAAAAAAAACTTTCTTATAAATCTATAATTTTTATTTAAGAAACCATTTTCATTAACATGATAAAAAAGGTAATATTTGATTTTATTTTATTTTAAAATAAACTAGGTCCTATAGAGGAATCAATATATTAAATAACAATTACTGTGGATGAGAAGTCAATATAACTTTTTACATATAAGAAGACATTTATTTTTTCAGTTTTTAAAAATTTACCATATAAAATAAGAAAAATAAATCATTTTTAAATACTTTTAATTAAATTAAAATAAATAATCAATTTATATATGTATAATAAAAATTTAATTTAATATCATGAGAAAATATATTATAATTAAATTTTAAAAGTTTATGGTGTCCCATAAACATTTAAACATTTATGTATCATTCTCCATTAATTAATACATTTAACAAACATTTAATGACATTAGAATCGATTAAATGTGTATATTAGATGTTTTAGTTCCTGCATATAGACCTTATAAAATAATAAAGTTTTATACTTTAAAAAACTGCCTCAATGAAATGAGAGTGAGATGAAGACACATACCATGAGCCAAACTCGTCATGTATTTTCCTTGTTCATGCTGAATAATAAATTTAGGTTCATTTATAATTTTTTTATAACCATTTTAAATTTTATTATTCCTTTTATATCAATTAATATCATGTTATAAAAAGCATATAATTATTTAAGTTCCTATAAAACCTTTTGTTGATATTTAATACATGAGTCAAAAAATGAAATTATTTTGATGTAAGTTGGAAATGTTCACACGTGTCCATAATCTTAAAAATAATATTAATGAATTATGTATCTTATATATCCAATATATATAATAATAATCCTTAATATTTAAAAATATGAAATGAAATTCACCGTTCCTGGAGACAGTAGGCCATATGTATGCATGAACACTACTTTCATTTCATTGTCATATTAAAATAATGAAAACTAAATGATAATTATGGATATTGTAAATCATATATAATAAAAATGATAGATATGTAACATAGGTTCATTAAAACAATTCCTTATATGTAATAAGTATTGCATGAATGATTCATATCACTTTGAGGGGGCGGTAGTCCACACTTCCTCAAATGAAATTATTGTATTGACACAACATGAAAATCATAAACATATATAGTAAATAAAAATTAAATAAGTAATGAGACAATATAAACATATTATATAAATATATAAATATATTTCTATAATAATTTCCATCATGAGATGTGGTAGGGAAAAATTGAATAATCATTGTTTCGTGAGACATCATTTCGGCGTACTCAGAATTAGTATGTTCTATATCCATTAGATGAATGTTAGTGTAAGAGTAGGTATAAACCATAGAATAAAAAAATTCTTATATATTCATTATAATAATTTTTTTAAAAATTGAATAAAGATAGGTTATGGGGTTAGAGAATGGAAAAAGGAATAGAGCTTGAAAGAGTTTTTTGCCTCTAAATCAGGTAACTCATTTTGATTTTACCCAAAAAGATTTCATTAATTGATTTATAGACAATGTAAGGATTATAATAGGAAGGGAAGGATTTTGAATTATTATATGAGTATAATTTTAGCGATCCAAGGTTCTTGAGAGGTGTTAGTATATTGGTAGATGTGGTGGCCTTTTATAAAAGGTAGGAAGGGCACTTTAGGAAGGACTTGAAATATTGTTTTATTATAAATTGATTTTTGAATTATAATAGCTCCAAAGTGATATATTTATAGTATAATATAATAATGGGAATAAATACTCTCAACCAATTGGTTTAATTCTATTTTAGGTTTGAAAATTAACATTATCCTTTGTAATTAACCCTTTGTTAAATAAATTAACTCTTACCATTTATTCTAGTATTTTCATACTATATTATTAATTTAATTTCAATAAAATACCAAGTGATCATAAAGTGGATAATTAATGAAATTTCAAACACTATATAATTCATTTGTTATGTATGTTTCATTTTTAGTACTACTATATATTTTAGTAAAATAGTATTTGTTTTAAAAACCCATTTATGTGAATTTTGACACTATTTAGTAATTGTTTTTTCTGTTAAAATCATAAAAATATTATTTATTATAAAAGCCTTCATTATGTATAATATAACATTTCATAACTATCCATAAAATTTTTTCATGGGATAATATTTTTAAATTACATTTATTTCAATATTTATAATATCATTTATTTGAATCCTTCATTAATGAGGTAATCACAACATCATCATTGTGTCATAAAAGAAGTTATTTATTATGTTATAATAATTATAAATAAAATACCATGATGTATTAAATATTCTTATATATATAATTAATATTTTTAATAAAATATATTCCTTATATAACACCATATCAAAATTATTTAAGTAGTGAGAGACATGATTATGATATTATTAACTATAAATAAAATGTTATTAATTTAATTATCTCACCAAAGTGTCCTCCAAAGGCTAAATTTTATTTCGAAGGATTTTCATGGTCTTAAATGACTCATAAAATAAGGTTAAGATAAGTTTTAGGGCAATTTTATATTATTATAATATTTTTTTACATTTAGTTACCCTATTTACCTTCTATAACGTTAAATAAAATTGAAAAGTTACTTTTTCACCAAAAGTTGTTTTGATCCTATTAGACAAAAAAATTCACCCTGATTACTTCAATTTATGTTGGATTTTTTAAATTAAATTCATATAATTTGTAAAATTATGTTTAATTATAATTTACAAATGTCCCTAGGATGTTGGTAAAAGGGATGTTTCAAAGTTCAATAAAATTTTATATATCTAAATTTATTATAAAAAAGATTCTGATGAATTAAATTAGACTAATACAAGTATTATTTAGATATTTTGACATTAAAATAAATTTAATGTAATAATTATTATTATTTAAATAAAAAATTTTGTTTTTAACTACTATGTTGTATTTTCACTATTCATCAAAAATTGAATCATTTCCAAAAAATACCAAAAAATCAAGAAAATTAAATTTTGGTGTCCTGATTCTATAGAATAAGTTTAATTTTTCAAATAGAATTTATAAAATTTCTAAAAACTATAGTTAAAAATGGTTATCCTTCAAAAACCAATAAAACTAACTTTTAAAAATATTTGTGTATTTTAAGCATAAAATTAGATTTATTCTCATTTTATACCTCTATAATATTCAGAATGAATGTAAAAACATTAAAAAAACATGTTTAATCATAATATAGTTAGTTATTTTAATTCTATCCAATAAAAAAATGTGTTAACTACCATTTATAATAATAATAACAACATTTTTTTATTTTTTTGTATAACTCAGTATTGAGTACAGCGTAAGATTTCAGAGAAACCCACTGTTGATTGTTGATTTTTCTATCACATATATCATCCACATTAAGGTAAAACTAGTATATAATTCATAAATATTAATATATATGAGAATATTTTATTCTATAAATACCTATGATGTTTCAATTTGGTTGAAGAAAATATTAAAAACACTCATTTATGAACATTACTTCTTCTTCAAAAAAATTATTTATAATTGCACCAAAATCTTTAATTGGTTAGAAATATCATCAAATGAAGGTATATTTAAAATTTTTAGGGGAGTAAGGATATTAATTTTTTATGTATGGGTTGAAAGAATTATTTTTGGATGTGTGGATGGGCATGTTTATTGGGTTGTGATTTCTATGTGGGGGAGAGGGTACACACGAATATTTTGAATAGAGATAAGTAATTGAATATTATATGATGAATAAATCCTCCAAAGTGTGTAATTATATTCAATTATATGTTATTTGGAATATATAGTGACTTGAATTAGGTTTTTATTAATTTTTACATCATTATTTATCATATCATTTTATATTAGACCACCAATAAACATATTTTTACATTATTTGTAAAAATTAGTTTTTACTGATTTTTGTATAATTAATGTTATAAAATTATGTTGAACTATTATAAAATAGAAATTATTATAGTTATTAACAATTAGTCAATTTTATTCTATTCAATTGTGATATGTGTAAGAATACAATTTAATATTACACATACAAATTTGATGAAAAATGTGGTTTCTGAAGAGACAATTTCTATAAGTATAAAAGGTTTTAATTTTAAATGTAAAAATGTTGATAATGAGAAGTACCTAAATCAATTTATTTTTAATATGATGTAACTAATTTTACATTAATATCGTTTTATTAGGTAATTTAAATTGCTAAATATGTTAAATGAAAATGAAATATTCAATTAATATATTATTTTTGCACTATTTTTCAAAAAAAAAACATTTTTTAAAAAAATATCACAAATTCACCCAAACATAATTTTTTCATATGTATTTGAGGAGTAATTTTTTCTCAAAATATATTTTTAAAAAATTTCATAATATAATTTTTAAAGACTGTGCACAAAGCCTGATGAAACCACCTTTTAGAAAAATAAAATTTTTTAGAAAAAATTTATTTTTCATTAAATGAATTATTATATTATTTCTAATTAATAAAAAACCAATGAATTTTTTAAACATTATTAAACCATATAGTTTTTATAATTTTTCAATTATCCATGTATTAATATATAATGTATAGGGTCTAATGACACAATATATTATAGAATATTTTGAATCATGGATGTGTGTCCCATAAGACATTGAATAGATTGAATTTATTTAAAAATTAATAAATAAAAAATTCACATAGTGTATAATTATTATATATTCTTGGTGATTTATTTCATATATTATATATAAAAAATTATTATTATGTTAATGTGTCAGGGTGTTACATTATCCCCTATTTTAAAAATTGTATCGTCAAAATTTAAACTTGATCTCTGTAATGTAATGTTTGAAATTAATAAATACTAATGTTGAAAAACTCGTATCGTAAAAGGGTTATATAAAAATCATCTTTATAACATAACAAATTAAATATATAGGTCATCAATAATAACATATAACTATATTTCCTAGTATGAGAGTATAGGTTGGATGTGGATATATGGACATGGAATAAAAGAATATATATTTATAGGTATTGATAAAGATCATTGATAAATAGAATATGAAATATTAATAATGTTTTATAGACCAAAAAACCATTTATTAGTGATGATCTCAAAGAATATTGGATTTATTAAATATTATTTTAATAGGCAAAATTGTTTCATGATACATTTCCTAAGGATAAAGAATTCTATTACTATATATGAAAATAATGAAATATACATAATTGGATGGTTTCTATTTAAATAGAACAATTTTATCCATTGGTTGTGTATAGATCATTTTTTTATATCTTACTCTAAAATATTAATATTGAATATTAATATTATTTCATGATATTCTGAAATTAACATTTAACTTATCTTAAGATCTATAAAATATTGAATATTTATTCCTGATAATTCAAATAAAAATAAACATATCATAAGTTATTAATCTCTAAACCTCTATAATAACTACTCTAGTCCATCATTAATACATATTTCTAAAATAATTTATGTAAACATAATGGAATATTAACATGAAAATAACATAATCTAGTGATAGGTGATAACCCAGTATATACCATCAATTTTTTCCCTCATGCAATGTGGTCGTCACCAGATGCATCATGTTTTCATATTTCCAAATATATACTAATATTATTCCAATAAAATTCCAAAATTATTAATATTTTTAATTTCATAAACATAAATGATATGATAAATCATAAATCCAAAAAATACCATTACTCTTTTTTATAAAAACAATAATGGAATTATTTTTAAAATAACACTTTATTATAGTAAATTTATTTATTGAATTCCCATTAAAGTTTTTCACTATTATCATTAATCATATCAAAATATAACTATTTTTTAAATATGGTTTTGAAGGAATTAAAATTATTATCTATCTTAAAATCATAATAATAGGATGGAATCCATAAATATTATATTAATGAAAAAAATATTATTGTAATATTTATCACAATCCTTGAGTGTTTAGTGATTCTTATCATTAAAATAACTTTGGTTAAGATACTTCTAAAATTCTATTCAGGAATCCCAATTCATAAATCCTTCATCAACTTTTTTTTCAACCTGAATTGTTCCATGGTTTATGGGATAACCTATATAATAGTGAATTGAATCTGATAAATCCTATGTACAGAATTTTTTTTAAAACAAACAATAAATGGATTATAGTGATGAGATATATTTATTTCCATTATATTTTTAATTTTTCCTTAGTAATTATTTATTTAATTAATAATTTTAAACACATAGAATATTTTACCATTAAATTAAGACACATTAATGGGTTCTACTATCCACTTTCTATCTTGATGGAAATTGACCATTCTTCCCATTCTGGTCTCCATCAATTGAGATCATATGGAACTCTATAAGAATCTTTATTAGTTTGTTTGAGAGTTCATTAAGGTATTGGTTATTAGTCAAATTTTTATGTAATTGATTTCAAATAATAATTATATCTTTTACTCATATCACATCTCATGTATTTTCTCAAAATGACCATCATTTCCATCATATTTCATATTAACATGATTAATTAGGTAATATTCATTATGAAAAACCAAAAAATATAACGTGAGAAAGCATAATCATCATAGGAAAAATAAATAATAATTTTATCATGTCTAAAATATGATAATAAATTTTCAATATAATAAAACATAGGTTAAAAAATGTTCCTTAATTTATATAATATATTAAACTTATTCATAAGGGTTTGTATTAAAAATGAAAATTATCCAAGGAAAATTCATTAAGAGTGAAAATTTGGATTCTCTAAAATGATCATTTTCTTATACATTGATATTCTTTAACCAATCATAGAGTGTTGTTTACAATTTTAATGCCCCTAGGTGCGTCTATTATTTAACCACATTAAATAGAAATACACAAAAAATGTATATATTTTATATAAAAACAATATAATCTCTACCTCACCATAATAATTAGATGTTTTTATATACATATCCTCAATGTATGTCAGAAGTTTATATTCACTAATCTATTTTTTCAATAAAATCTCTCCGATGATTTCTATAAAAAAAATTCTGATACTATATATAATAACATTGAACCCGAAATCATAGACTTGGTTTCCATATTATCATTATATTATAAGATACAAGGAGTAACATTCTGAATAACCAAATTGTTTAGCTATCAAGATTAAAAATATTCATGCATTATTCTGATATTACTTTTCAATACACAAATTAAAATACAATTTTGGAATGTAATTATTTCCAATATAATATTATTTCATATCATTCATAGAAATTTTCTAGATTGATTGGAATGTAAAAAAAATAGTGAACTCAAATTATTAGTAAGAGTTATGCATAGAGAAAGATATCATGAATCTGTAAGAAAAAAATGAACAGTAAATAACAGAACATACATGAACAGTATAAAAAATTAAAAATAAAATTAGATAAGTAAAAAACCAATATGTTAGTTTTATTAATATAACACAAATTAAATATAATAAATAACATGAATGTCATGAATCAAAAATGTAATAAAAATTTCAGATATGTATAGAACTGAACATTCATTCTATTTAATCAATAATATGATTTTCAAATATAGAAAATGAATAATCTATATGTAATGTTGAATAATTTATCATACATTCAACATAATCAATTAATTTAGATTGAAATATATCCATATATAATATTTTTTTAGTAATATCACTAATAATAATAATAACAAACTAATTAATTATGGAAATTCATAATTATTGTACATCATGATTTGAGAAAACATGATGCCTCAACAATAAATAACATTTACAATATATTTTTAAGCTATTATCTGGTTATACATTAAAAACCAATTTAATTAAGGTTGTCTAGCTGTAACGAACTAAGCTAGAATACCATCTATACCGGGACCCAAGATGACTCTATACAATATTGAATAGCATTTTCAACCTCTATAGGCCTGTGATAAGAACATGGGTATTAAAAAAATTGGGAATGATTTTTCCCACAATTTATTATTATTGAAGTGTAAAATGTAGAAATATCATCATATATATATCAATCAATATATACATATCCAGTACAAAGACATACTATGAAAACTAAAAGCAGAACACAACAACTAAAAGCTATCTCCTAGTGGTCCAAGACCACGCACCATGTCCTAGGTCACTCATCCTTGGTCACCCAAAAATGAACCTATATTGTAGAGTGAGATCACGATTACCTGTTATAAGATAATAACATGATGAAAACACCAAAAGGTATATGTATGGTGTCAGATAAGGAGACCAATAGGATTACATCAATGATTCTATGTAGTGACATCATAAGGTTTTTCAAAAATTATAAAAATAAGAGTAAAAATGGTATTATATGATGATTAGTTTAAAAATATATTTTTAAACATTTAAAATGAATTTTTATACTAAAACTATAATTCATTTTTTCAACATTTAAAAACAAAACATTTTCATGAAAAGCATTGAAAACCATTTCACAGGTTAAAGTTAGGTAATCATGAGAAGATAATAATATACACCTGATATGTAAAGAAGAATAAGAATCAATTAAATATTGTCATGGTGGATAAGAATAATAAATAAATAAATTAAGGGAAACATAATTAATTATGGTTTAAAAACCAAATAAAGAGCTTTCTGTTTTAAATAAATAGATTTTTCATTTCAAAAGCATATTTAATAAAATAATGATATATATATAAAATGATTGGATATTTATAATCAAATGTATTAATAGTATATTTTATATAAATTAGTTTATATTAATTTACAGGTCATATAAAACCATTTACAAAAGTAGAATATTCATACATTATAAATAAAAACAAGCGAGAAACATAGTCTTGTTTTAAATTGGTTTGATAGTTCCCAAATTTAGGGACCCAACACTATTATAAGACATATATGTACATATTCCCTCTTGTGATTAAGGTATAGGGAACTCATTACATTTTCCTTAGTAATGATTATATTTTGATATTATGTTTTATAATGTTGATATGTTTAATATTTTTTCAAATAGTCCAGTAACAACTTAAGGCTTGCATGTTCTCAAGTAAAAAACAATTATGGGAAATTTATTTCATGACTCCATGTAAAATTAAATCCCATCCCCTTTTAAAATATCTAATTTTTTTCTTTAAAACTATAATGTGTTATTAATTAAAAAACAATCATTTTCATCAATATAAAAAATAATCGTTTCAATAAAAAATCATTTTAAAGACACATTTCAAAAATTAGAATTTGAGACTAATTCATGAAATTTTACAATCTACTATAACAAGTTCAATTCATGAATTTAATTTTTAAAATAATTACATCAATTTAATAACAAACAGTCATTTCAAAGGAATTAGTGTTTTCAATAATTTTCTATGAAATTTAAATTAAGAACCTTTTATATAATTTATTCATTGAAAAAGAGTATCCATACACACTTCTAACCATAACACACCACAAAATTGTAAAAGGGCCTTTAAAAAAATCATAAATTTCAATTCAATTTTTTTATAATTAAATATTCTATTTTATATTAATACCCTCTATCCTTTAACAACTAAAAAATCCCAACATGATTTTTAAATAATAATTTATTTAAAATCATCCAAAAAAAATTTTAGTGTAATATTAGAAATTTTAAAAGGATTAAATTAATTTCAAAAACAAGGGTATACTCCCACTTTCTATGTTATGAAATTATTTATTTCAAATAACCCATGAACACCAATTAACAATAAACATTAAAATATTTTAAAGGGGGTTCTTGGGAATTCAATAAATTCAAGAATTTAAAATATTTTTAAAATTTATAATTGTTGAACTAAATTATTTTAAAATTTTAATGTTCATTTAATAAAAAAAATCAGAAAAAATATCATTTAAAAAATCAAACCCCTGTCCAAATACTTTATATTTCAATGAAATATAAATTTAAATATTTTTAAAAATTTATCAAAAGAAACATGAAAATTATTTATTCAAAATAAAATTATTAAAATCAAATTCAAAACCATAACATTCAATGTATATTAAATTCAATTGGAAATATGTCATAGAAGCATTTACGAGGGCTAAGGTGGTTGAATTTTATATAACATGTTATAGAAATTAGGAATAACGTGTCTATGAATTATATACTAACAATTAATTACAAAATAAAGGAAAATAATAGAAACACCTACATGAAAATTATGGAATACAACCATTAAAAATTTTAGATATGATTCCACTGATGGAGGTCAGCGGATATATGATGATTGATCATGAAAGAAGATAGAGAATATACTAAATATATAATTCCTCATAAATCAAAAAATCCTAAAAAAATTATGGTATTCACAACCTTTAAGAAGCGTGAATTAATAGGTAAGGGAGATACAAGAAAAATATTGAAGAACTGACTAAAAAGGAATATATCTACTTCAATTTGTGATTCAATACACCATGAAATTATGTTTAGGTTTCCAAAAAGCCTCTCGAAGGATCAGAAAAAACTAAGGTTTTTATTATGATCAAGTGAGAGTTGTTTGGAGTTGATTAGGGAGTTCCAGGTCATGAATTAACATTTTCAAAACATTAATTACCATATATATGGTTTCATGGGTAATGTCTCACAGTTTATACTAACCATGAAAAAGAAGTGTTCCCGGAATAGTTCCAATTTATGTGTTTCATGGTGTCACGACCCGACCTCTAGGCCTGTGATGTGACTACCCCAAGCCCACCTTCCATAGGCCAGGGACTGGCGACTAGCACCAAAGGCATATATCCCAATAACTGGGAAGGCATTGCCTTTATATAAGTAAAAAAAACAACACAGAGTACAAGCGGAAGTAAAACACTAAGTAAAACTGAAACAAGCTGTGCTGAAAGTAAAGGGGTCGGAAATACAAGCCCAACTGTAAAGTACAAGGAAAAAGACAAAATAGCCGAAATGTGACAAGCAGCTCCTGGATCGTCCACCAAGGATCCTACCTGAAGGGTAGGTACAGATAGCCTCAACAACGCTCTCTCCCGTCAACCACCTCCGAGTGTCGTCTCATCGTGAATTCCACCACCAGATATTGTCTCGTCGTGAGGTCCACCTCTGGGTACTATCCAGTCCTCAAACACTCAGCCTCTATCTTCGCTTCCCGTCGTCTGCAACCAAAAAAATGAGGTGCTGTCATAGCTTGTGTAGGTGTGAGTATATCGATACTCATTAGTGACCCCGAGACCCTCACGGTCTCACAAAATCCAACAAGGATAACCACAAAGAAGATCTCAACAGATAACCTATACCTAGGTATATGCCCATACATATACCCAAGTTATCATGTAACCCATCTCAATCATGAGGAAACACAAAGATTATGAAATCAACGTATAACCACTACCCAGGTATATGCCCATATATATACCTAAGTTATTATGTGACCCATCTCAATCATGAGGTAAACATAAAGGTCATAGACTCAACTCAAACCAGGATTTTCATTATCGAAACCGTAACAGCTGAAGAGTCCCATCTCTGGAGGGTACAGTGGTCATGTCATGACTCCGAGGTACTGCTCACTAACCTAAGACTGCTGAGGTACTCCTCCTGTCGAGTACCGCGGTCCAGCCACCCAAACACAGTAGTGCTTCCCGCCGGGGTATGCCACCCAAACACAGTAGTGCACACCCCCTAATAGCCTACAGAGGTACTCTCTGGACGAGTACCGTGGGTCTTCACTGTCACATAGGTTGTGCTCCGTCTTCCATGGGTCTTCACCCAAAAAAGTAGCACTCCATCCACTGGGCTAGTCAACTCACTCCAAGTCGAGTCGGTCAAGCAGTCGTCAGGTCTCAGCCAGCTACACAGTCTCCGTACTCCGAACGCTCGTCTCTGGGATGGTCCGCTCAATGAGCTACAGGTCTATACTACAAGTATCATAAATTCTCACGAATAAGTATCTCAAAGTTCCGCCTCGTCATAGGGGTCTCAACACAACAGATGGCGCGTCAATCAGACGCCCGGTCTGTGAGTTATTAGCCTTTTCATCCTAGGGACCCGGTTGGTTTCTTGTGCGAACCAACCCGGCCGTATCTCAACTGTACCATGAACTCTCATAGCGTATACTCATAGGGACTGTTTCTCAACAAGTTCACCAACGCCGCTGACGGTTCGTCAAACAGACGTCCATTCTGAAAGTTATCAGCTTTTCCGTTCAAGGGACCCGCTTGGATTTTTGGTACAATCCAACCCGGTCATATTCTAACAACATCTAAACTTCAGGAGACGTATACCAAAAGTTCCGTCTCATCAAGAGGAATCCAACAAAGTTGACGGCACGTCAATCGGACGTCCGGGGCTCAAGTTATAAGCATTTCCGCTCCGGGGGCCCGATTAGATTCATGTTCGATCCAACCCAGTCGTACTTCAAATGACACCGGTAAACCAAACCGATCACACCATTACGATCCATAAGGAAAAACACACGAGATGGACTACCCATTTTTTCAAAATAGATAGCTGGTGAAAATGTTGGATTTCAATGCATCATGCGTGAACCGGGCCTCTTGGGGCCTATGCCTCATCCTCAGCTTAAATATCCAAAATTAGTCTTGAAACATCCGTCGTAATTCCAAGGTCACAACGTCATAGACGGTTCGTCATTTTGACACCGTATGAGAGAGATATGTCCAATACAAGAACCAGTAATAATAATAATATTATTCGGTGTTTCATGGGCCTGATCCATGAACCAGAATTTAGTATTAAAAATTAGACTTGAATCGACTGTATTGATGTCAGGATTACATAGCCACTGACGTCAAGCCAATTGGACGTCGCACACATGAGTTATGGCGGGTCAAAGATTTAATAATAATATTAAATCTATTATGTACGAGCGTTTCGGGTACCAGATCCAAAAACCTGAAAAAAGACATCCAATATTGGACTCATAAATTCTATCTCGAAGTCAGGGTCGCACTGCCGCTGACGGTTCGTGAAATTGAGGTCGCACGAATAAGTTACGGTCGAAATAGTGTTTTATCAACAAAATTAATAATAACAATATTTTATTATTATTATAATGATTAATTCCTTATTTATTTAAAGATACTTAACTCCAAAAAAAAAACAATCCATGCTCAAATTCCCCTTTTTCCCCACTCAATCACCAACGCTTATACTTCATTTTGCTTCTTTTTATTTTATTTCCCAAATATCTTTATCTCTCCAAAACTCTTATTTTTCACGATTTCTCCCCTCCAACCCTAGCGGCCAACCCTTCAATCACGCACCGCCCATATATTTCATTTATATGAATTTAAATATCCTTATGATATTTTTATCTTCACTAATCTTCATTCTCGTTCCACGGTTTTGCACCCCTGTACACGAACCAAGAACCCGCTGCATTTTTGCCCTCAATCCGTGCACCAACAACAATCTACAGAGGGTTGTAAGGCCGTGGTTGTTCAGCCCGCGCCCTCCGCGTTAGGCATTATCAATTGGCAACAATCAAACATTTTCCTTCAACTATGACAAGGGTATAATTTATTCAAGAATAAATTATACAAACAACATATAAATAAACACTCATGCTCATGAATAAAACCACTTAAATGTGAAACAAACAATATTCCCCCACCTCACAAAGACGTCACATGTCGTCGAGCGGCGAAAAGAGGCAAGCGTCGCATTGATTAGACGTCGCGGAAGATCTGTGCTAATTCCACTGATTTTGGAGGAAGTGTCGTCGTCGATGGAGACATTCCCTGATGTGGTGTGTCCTCCCTTGATGTGGAGGATGAAGAGGAGAAGGCACGTCTTTGGTGACTTCGTGTTCTTCGTCGGAGGTGCTCTTCGTCGAAGTGGCATTGTTCTTCTTCAAGAAAGTTCTTCATTGGAAGGAGGAAGGTCTTCTAAATTTATCTAGAGGTTTCCCACAAGGTTCTCCAAAATATTTTCCAACCCATAATTGAGTGAAGGCTCCCCAAAATATAATAATATCATGCCCATTTAGCTTTCAAACCCATGATGGAAAATTAATTAGGGTAGTGAAGGGTTGTCATAATAAGTGTAGTTGTCACATTAAATTGGAGAGGTGTTAAAGGGGGGTTAGAGAGAGTTAAGGAAGTTGAGAGGTTGGGGCTTGTGTGGGTCCCACCTCTCATTTATCCACACTTTGAAGAGTTTAACTTCCAAGATATAAAAATAAAATTGTTCAACAATTTTATTTATTTTAAACTAAATCCCCAAAAAAATAAAATTCAACCCGCTTAAAATGAAACTACGGTAAAGGTTCCCTTAAGAAATTATCGGCGCTGCGAGTTCATCGGTTACCTCAGATTTCAATTCCGAGCACCGGTTCAAAAGATAAAAATACCCACATGTACGTTTACTGAACATACCCGAAAAAAAGTTCGGAAAATTATTATCAGTCACCCTCAGCCCGCGCCTGTCAAGGTCAGGCTCTGCCTAAGTTAAACACGCCCCAAAGAATCCAACTGTACTCTCAGATTTTCAATCCGAGTTACCGTTTAAAAGATACGAATTTTACAATAAAATAATTGTCATTTAATTATTTTATTGGCGGCCAAAAACTAACTTTTTCTGGTGGCCCACACCGGCCAAAGTTAGTATCTTCTTAAATAAACCATGCCTTCATGAGTTCTGCGGCTGTCTCGTATTTTTAATTTGAGCTACAGTTTGTGAGTTATAGGCATTTGAAAAATATTTTATTTACGGTTATGCCATTTTTTCAATTTCTCACAGGATGCCCGCACTGACAAAACGTAAGTCGTACCTAGGGTAAACTCTCCATCCTGAGCGCAACAGTGCCCTCAGATTTCTGATCTGAGTAACCGTTTAAGAGTTAATACACTTTTTCAGTAAAACTACTTACGCGTGTTAATTTAATCTTAACATGATTTCAGAAAATTATTCCAGGCACACCGGGCCTCAGAATCAGGTACCGTCTGAAACTGCGCACTCACAAAATTCGAAAGAAATTATGAAAAAAATTACCTTGAAATTTCCAGGTCTTTACATTAATCCCACCTCTGGGCTTTACGTCCCCATAAAGCTATAACACAAACTAGGGAAACAAAAGTGGTACTGAGCACGCATCTGAGCCTTCCACTCCCATGTGTTCTCTTGGAGGTTCCCGTGCTGCCAGTGAAAGTGAACCTGAGGAATCGATCATTCATGTTGGACCCGATCCTGTCGATCCTCAATCTCCACTAGAACCTCCATGCATGTCACCCTATCATCGATGTCCAACTCCCTGAGGTCGATGATGTGTGAAGGATCTTGCATGTATCTCCTCAGCCGAGGTACGTGGAAGATTTCATGCAACTGGTGCAACTGAGGTGGAAAGGTGAAGCGGTAAACCACCTCTCCTACCCTACTAGGGGCCTAAAAAGGTCCATTGAACCTCAGAGATATCTCGCCACCTCGGCTACATCTCTGTAATCCTCGTCGAGGTGAGACCTATATAAGGACGTGGTCACGATCCTAGAACTCTAGAGGTATCCCTTTCCTGATTAGAACTGAAACTCAAAACTCCTGCTGCCACGAGGGTAAGGTTGGCCGACCCAAGAATGATCGGCTACACCCACCCATGCACTAGTTTATCTAGTGATGCCTGGGGTTTCCGTTTCGCCGACCAAGTAAATCACATCCTGACGTTTGCCTAATACCGTCAATTTGAGTTTGAGAAGTGATTTCCCAATCCATACTCAAACTAACGTCATAAGTCCTCGACGCTGCCACCAAGCGGTCCCACCCGAGACTCTCGCCTCAAGGGTCAGATCACACCGTCGGCATAAGTGTGACTATCGAGTCTCCTCCCAAAGGTATCTCCAGATGTGAGGGTTAAGTCAACGGCTTAACCGAAAACTCTAGGTCTGGGAATAGATTCATGGAAGGAAGGGATGAATTGTAGCGATGTCTGTGGCTACGACAACTAGTATAAGACAAAGTCCGCACTTCAAATCATCCTTAGAGCCATTTCAGTCGCACTCCATGACCGCATGCATCTACTCTTTTCCCCCGCCCTCTAGCTCCCTGAGCCTAGCGGGGACTACAAAGGTGGGTGGATGTAACATGTCAAAATGTACACCACCTCATGATGCACTCTTAACTCTGCTTCCACATATTCTACTCTTCAGATTCATCTATCCTAACACTTCCTCTTCTTGAAACATTCGGATGCCCAAGTCTCTGAAACTGCCACCGGCTCGCTGCGTTCCAACTTCTATCATTCTCTAGATGTATTTGTTCATCCAAAGAACATTCAACCTCAAGGTTCTCCCTAGCACCCTAACCTGAGTAGGAATGCATAGAGGAAATAGTGATGGCTCGAATTGTATTCATTGAGTACCTAGAATGTTCGGTACACCTCGATGAATTCTCAGCTACCGACATGTCGTCTTGCTGAAGCTGTATAAGCTCTAGAAAACTATCTACCACCTCCTCAAGCCAGTCCTCAGCCGCCTGTGAGTCAGGTTTGCCTCGGAACTTGAGGGTATCTGATGTTGGAACACGTATAAGGCAGTAAGCCTACACGTGTCACCTACCGGTACTGCCGGTAGTAACTGCTGACCAATAGGTAGTGATGTATAGCTGACACACTACCCGAAGGCACTATCCCAGGCATCGGTCCACGTACCAAAGCCTCATCACTATGCGGACCATTCTCTTGGTCATTCACTGGAAAACACTAGTGGCCAAGTCCACCATCCACTCTACTGATGTCTCAGCTATGCGGAAAACTCTAGCAATCGCCTCCAGCCAGTGCTCTACTGTCTGGGAATTTGTCTCGCCTCGTAACCTCGAAGGCCTCTACTGCTGGAACTCGTGCAAAAATCTCTGCCATCATGCACAGTTTACTAGTATAGTTGTTGGAATCTGCTGCCCAACAGGTGGTGGTGCTACTGGTACACCACCTGAGGGTGCCAACATAGTAAAAAGGGCCCTGCACCAGAGCCTCATTGCTCGGTGAGCCGTCATCGAGTACTCTCTCGGAACTCCAACTAACTTTCTGCGTGGAGAAATCCGTAAACAGATACAACATGGTCAATGTCATATACCTGGTGAGCTGATCTGGTTTGAGCTGACTTTAAAACATTTGGAAACACACACGCATTCAGCGTTTTTGTGCAAAAAGTCGAAAATCAGTAGTCAGGGTCCTGGTGTACGGATACATCGGCCACCGCACCAACACTGTACTCCCTGAACTGAAGACCACAATCGGTACCCTTAACACTATTACTTCACAGACAGAAAATATCAGAGTCCTATGTTCTGCGGTAGAACCGACTCCTTTGATACCAATTTGTCACGACCCGACCTCGGGGCCCGTGCCGTGACTATCCCAAGCCCGCCTTCCATAGGCCAGGGGCTGGCGACTAGAACCAAAGGCATAAATCCTGATAACTGGGAAGGCATTGTCTTTATATAAGTAAACAAAACACCGCAGAGTATAAGCAGAAGTAAAACATTAAGTAAAACTGATACAAGCTATGCTGAAAGTAAAGGGGCCGGAAATACAAGCCCAACTGTAAAGTATAAGGAAAAAGACAAAATAGCCGAAAGCTGACAAGCAGCTCCTGGATCGTCCACCAAGGATCCTACCTAAAGGGTAGGTACAGATAGCCTCCACAACGCTCTCGCCCATCAACCACCTTCGAGTGTCATCTCGTCATGAAGTCCACCACCAGGTATTGTCTCGTCGTGAGGTCCACCTCCAGGTACCGTCCAGTTCTCAAACACTCGGCCTCTGTCTGCACTGCCTATCGTCTGCAACCAACACAACGAGGTGCGGGCATAGCCCGTGTATGGGTGATTATATCGATAATCAGTAGGGACCCCGATACCCTCATGGTCTCACTAAATCCAACAATGATAACCACAAAGAAGATCTCAGTAGATAACCTCTACCTAGGTATATGCCCATACATATACCCAAGTTATCAAGTAACCCATCTCAATAATGAGGAAACAAAAAGATTTTGAAATCAATGGATAACCACTACCCAGGTATATTCCCATACATATACCTAAGTTATCAAGTGACCCATCTCAATCATGAGGTAAACATAAAGGTCATAGACTCAGCTCAAACCAGGATTTTCATTATCGAAACTGTAACTACTGAAGAGTCCTGTCTCTGGAGTGTACAGTGGTCCGGTCACGACTCAGAGGTACTACTCACTAACCTAAGACTGCTGAGTTACTCCTCCTATCGAGTACCGCGGGCCAGCCGCCCAAACACAGTAGTGCTTCCTCCCAGGGTATGCCACCCAAACACAGTAGTGCACACCCCCTAATATCTTACAGAGGTACTCTCCGGACGAGTACTGCGGGTCTGCACTGTCACACAGGTAGCGCTCTGTCCTCTATGGTTCTGCACCCAACAATGTAGTTCTCCGTCCACTAGGCTAGTCGACTCACTCCAAGTCGAGTCGGTCAAGCAGTCGTCAGGTCTCAGCCAGCTACACGGTCTCCGTACTCCGAACGCTCGTCTCCGGGAGGGTCCGCTCCACGAGCTACAAGTCGATACTAAAAGTATCACAAAGTCCAATGAAAAAGCATCTCAAAGGTCCGCCTCGTCATAGGGGTATCAACGCAACAGACAACGCGTCAATCAGACGCTCGGTCTGTGAGTTATTAGCCTTTTCGTCCTAGGGGCCCGGTTGGTTTCCTGTGCGAACCAACCTAGCCGTATCTCAACTGTACCCCGAAATCTTATAGGGTATACTCATAAGAACCATTTCTCAACAAGATCACCAGCGCCGCTGACGGTTCGTCAAACGGACGTCCAGTCTGAAAGTTATCAGCTTTTCCGTTCTAGGGGCCCGGTTGGATTTCGGGTACAATCCAACCCATCCATATTCTAATAGCATCCAAACCTCAGGCGAAGTATACCAAATGTTCCGTCCCATCAAGAGGAATCCAACAAAGTCGACAACACGTCAATCGGAAGTCCGAAGCTCTAGTTATAAGTGTTTCCTCTCCGAGGGCCCGGTTGGATTCATGATCGATCCAACCCAGTCGTACTTCAAATGACACCATTTAACCAAACCGGTGACACCATTACGATCCATACGGTAAAAAGCACGAGATTGACTACCCATTGGTCCAAAACGGATAGCCAGTGAAAATGTTGCATTTCACCGCATCATGCGCGAACTGGGCCTCATAGGGCCTGCGCCTTAAACTCGACTAAAATATCAAAAATTAGTCTTGAAACATCCGTTGTAATTCCAGGGTTGCAACGTCGCTGACGGTTCGTCATTATGACACCAAATGAGGGAGATATGTCCGATACAAGAACCCGTAATAATAATAATATTATTCTGTGTTTCGTGGGCCCGAGCCATGAACCAGAATTTAGTATTCAAAATTATACTTGAATCGACCGTATTGATGTCAGGATTACATCGCCACTGACGGCAAGCCAGTCGGACGTCGCTCACATGAGTTATGGCGGGTCAAAGATTTAATAATAATTTTAATTCTATTATGTACGAGTGTTTCGGGTACCCAATCCAAAAACCCGAAAAAATAAATCCAATATTGGAATCATATATTCCGTCTCGAAGTCAGGGTCGCACAGCCACTGCCGGTTCGTGAAACTGAGGTCACACGAATAAGTTACGGTCGAAAGAGTTTTTTATCAACAAAAGTAATAATAACAATATTTTATTATTATTATTATTATTATTAATTCCTTATTTATTTAAAGATCCTTAACTCCAAAAAAAACAATCCACACTCAAATTCCTCCTTTTCCCCACTCAATCACCAAAGCTTATACTTGTTTTTGCTTCTTTTTATTTTATTTTCGAAATATCATTATCTCTCCAAAACTCTTATTTTTCACGATTTCTCCCCTCCAACCCTAACGGCCAGCCCCTCAATCACGCACCGCCCATACATTTCATTTATATGAATTAAAATCTCCTTATGATATTTTTATCTTCACCAATCTTAATTCTCCTTCCACAGTTTTTCACCCCTGTACACGAACCAAGAACCCGCTGCATTATCGCCGTCAATCCGCGCACCAACAACAATCTGCGGAGGGTTGTTGGGTCGTGGTTGTTCGGCCCACGCCCTCCGCGTTAGGCATTATCAATTGGAAAAAATAAACCACTTGATTTCAACTATGACAAGGGTATAATTTATTCAAGAATAAATTATACAAACATCATATAAATAAAAACTCATGCTCGTGAATAAAACCACTTAAATGTGAAACAAACAATATTTCCCCACCTCGCAAAGACGTCACACGTCGTCGAGCTGCGGAAAGAGGCAAGCATCGCGATGATCAGACGTCGCGCAAGATCGGTGCTGATTCCATTGACGTCGGAGGAAGTGTCGTCATCGATGGAGACATTCCCCGATGTGGTGTGTCCTCCCTTGACATGGAGGATGAAGAGGAGAGAGCATGTCATCGGTGACTTTCCGTTCTTCATCGGAGGCGCTCTTCGCCGAAGTGGCATTGTTCTTCTTCAAAAAATTTCTTCGTTGAAAGGAGGGAGATCTTCTAAACTTCTCCATAGGTTTCCCAAAAGGTTCTCCAAAATATTTTCCAACCCATAATTGAGTGAAGGCTCCCCAAAATATAAAAATATCATGCCCATTTAGCTTTCAAACCCATGATGGAAAATTAATTTGGGTAGTGAAGGGTTGTCATAATAAGGGGAGTTGTCACATTAAATTGGAGAGGTGTTAAAGAGGGGTTAGAGAGAGTTAAGGAAGTTGAGAGGTTGGGGATCGTGTGGGTCCCACCTCTCATTTATCCACACTTTGAAGAGTTTAACTTCCAAGATATAAAAATAAAATTGTTCAACAATTTTATTTATTTTAAACTAAATCCCCAAAAAAATAAAATTAAACCCGCTTAAAATGAAACTATGGTAAAGGATCCCTTAAGAAATTATCGGCGTTGCGAGTTCATCGGTTACCTCAGATTTCAATTCCGAGCACCGGTTCCTAAGATAAAAATACCCACATGTATGTTTACTGAACGTACCCGAAAAAAAGTTCAGAAAATTATTATCAGTCACCCTCAGCCCGCGCCTGTCAAGGTCAGGCTCTGCCTAAGTTAAACACGCCCCAAAGAATCCAACTGTACTCTCAGATTTTCAATCCGAGTTACCGTTTAAAAGATACGAATTTTACAATAAAATAATTGCCATTTAATTATTTTATTAGCCGCTAAAAACTAACTTTTTTTGGTGTCCTGCGCTAGCCAAAGTTAGTATCTTCATAAATAAGCCATGCCCTCATGAGTTCAGCGGTTTTCTTGGATTTTTAATCCGAGCTACCATTTATGAGTTATAAGCATTTGAAAAATATTTTATTTAAGGTAATGCCATTTTTGAATTTCTCATAGGAGGCCCGTGCTGACTAAACTTAAGTCGCGCCTAGGGTAAACCCGCAATCCTGAGCGCAACGGTGCCCTCAGATTTCTGATCCAAGTCACCGTATAAGAGTTATTACACTTTTTTAGTAAAACTGTTTACGCGCGTTAATTTAATCATAATAAGACTTCAGAAAATTATTATGGGCACACTGGGCCTCAGAATCAGGTGCCATCTGAAACTGCGCACTCACAAAATTCCAAATAAATTAAGAAAAAAATTTCCTTGAAATTTCCGAGTCTTTACAAATGGTTGGCTACACACTATTTCAAAGCATAAAAAAACTTTCATCCCCTATTTTTCATGCTTCACAGTTTTTCAAAACATACTCAAATCATACAAAAACCATCTAGAAGCCCAAAAACAATAAAAAAAGACTTGATAACTCTTGAAATAACACAAGAGGATGCACAATAATTGGATAATAGAAGATTTAGGTCAAACACATAACAATATGTAACGGGATGTTACATCCCCCCAACCATAGGACTTTCCATCCCCCTAAATCATCTAGTCAGCATGATAGAACACGATTACATAACATGTACTCCCTCACATAACTTGTGTGGTGTATTGTCAATTGTCTAGAAGTGATACTCATAAAAAGGTTACCCACACACAGAACTCAATGATCAAAAAACTAGGAACATTATATGTATTTGAGAAAGGGAAATACTGGAGTGCAATAATAAGTCTCCCCACAATATAAATATTCACCGAAAAGTGTATAAAATAATGAAATTATGTCTCATAAACCCAAATAAGTGGACTTAACAACTCACTGTGGAGATACATCAATGATAAACAATAAAAAATCATAGTAAAGATACTGCAAGAATTTATACCCTGGGTAAATACTCAATAGTGACCAAATATTTTTTAAAATGATCCTCGCACCTTAATGATCTCAATAAACAAATGCCAGCACCATCGTGAAATTGGTCTACAAAAAATGTTATTATTTACCAACGTACATTCCCATGGTTTATCCAGTTTTAAATGGTATGATCATAAACATCCTGGAAAGTTCATGATAGGGAAAGACACTCTCACGTGGGAGATGATCCAAGACAACAAAAATTCTTCTCTAACCATCAATTCAATATTAGTGAAATAATAAGAAACAAAAATCAACATGTTAAGAGAAAGATTGAATTATTACACAACCCATCCAAAAATTTACCAAACCATGTCTTATAATATATTATCTTAGAAATAAAAAAACAAAAGGTTTTCCAAAATAGACAATCAAGAAGAAGGCAAACTCAACCAGTTTACACTTCGATGTCGAAAAAGACAAGGATGAAACCAAAAGCTCATTCAATGTGTGAAAATATTCAATCCTTGTCCTATTAATGGATCCCTATTGTCCTGAAATATTTGATTCCCCATAGTTAGGAGTTGATATCCCCAATTGAAATCTTTGTTTCAAATCTCCCAATATATAGTACCTCATAAGGTGACCTAACTATAACACCATTTACAAACTCTTGAGGATTTCGAACACAACTTCTTTGAATGATGAGTTGATCTAAACTAGAAACACATGGTAGTCATATTATTTCACTATGGAGACTTGAATTCCTCAGTTGGAAATGTGGCATTTATCTATTCCAGTTGTTTTTTTGGCCCCACATTAGTATAAAATACCCTCTCAGTCCTATATAGAAAATATATCAACCATTCAAAATATATTGTGGTTATACGTCCTGGGTGAATATAATTTCTAAATGACTTATCCTTCCTAAATTCATTAGCAATAGGATCATGTATCAAAAATATCAATTGTGATAATTTCTTCTCATACTTCACAATTAAAAGATCATAATAACAAAAACTCAAGAACATAGAAACTTTCATTTATTCACTTCCTCAGGATACTTACCTTGAATAAGTTCAAAATTGAATAATTATAAAGATGTTATTTCATACAAAGAAGATATAATCACAACATCCCACCACTATTGTCTTGGTCTGTCAAATATGTATTGGATAAAAATGTCCTTCAATGATTCTGGAATTTTAAGAGTATTAAATATCATAAAAACTTATTCATGAAATTGTACTACTAAAATGGATCCTCGTTAAACAATATAAGAAGAGTTATGACAATCCAGTAATTCAAGTATGGGGTCCATTGTTTATAAATGCTATATTCCCACCACTCGGTATGGAGTCCAGGTAGAGTTTTTTACAAGGGAATAAACATTTATAAAATATGAAGAACTACCCTGAGGACCAAACCATATGATCAACATTTACTCATTCTTGATGTATCATCTAGGAGGCACTTCTGAACATCATCAAACATAGGAATACTAAATTAGTCATCAATGAGCTCTCAAAAATTTCACAAACCAATTAAAAGAAGTCACAACACATTTTAATCAAAGCATTACAGAGTTTAAAATTCCAATGATTTCATAATTTATAAAAAATAATTATTTCCTTTAAAAATGATAAATCATTTTATAAATCAACTATAATTTCAGAAACCATTTCCCTAAATATTAAAATTATTCCATGCTTTAAAAAAATAATAAAAAAATTTTTAAATTAACAAAACCATTTTTTTTTGAATCCATTAAAAAGAAAAATTTATTATTAAATTATTTTTTCCACATAACATAACAATATTTGATAATTAGTTTTCCAAAACAAAAAATTAATAAAACACAATCTTTGGGAATTGAAATTTTTTATCCAATAACATATAAAAACATTTTTTAAGAAACAATTTTGATTTCAAAAAGGATTTAATATAATTAACAAGGAAAACAATTTGAAAAAACCAATCAAGATCATGAAGAAACCCACATCGATAACCAATAGAACCAAAAACACCTATGTGAAGTCACTTTTAGGAAAATTAATATGGTTACAAATTTAGAACTAAGTCATAACTATAAAAGGGTTGGTCATATGGTCTAGCAAACCGGACACCAACCTCATAATTGTTCATGGTTGTATTTCAAAATCATCCACATCGAGTCCTCGTAGTTCACAAAACCATGATAACTTGTTTCCACTATTTCCATCCTTCCATTATGGTTCGAAAAATCATATGAGATTATAGAAATTAAATAGAGACTCAATGAAAATTTAAATATAATTTATCATTAGAAATTTAATTAACTCAATATAATGATGTGTGTCCCATCATCTATAGTAACTCATGTATCACCATGAAGGGGTGGTGATCATGGACACACTCATAGGCTATCTTTTGAGTATGAAATAATCATAAAATTATCTCAACCATGACACACACACAATAAAATAATTTTTTCAAAGGATTGTATTTCCATTAATTCAAAGATAAGCTCTGATACCATATTTAATGAACTATCCCAAAATACCATCTAAACTAGCACCCAAACTATTTTTCCACTAACCTGAAGAGATTTCCCAATATCCATGGGCTACTAACATGAACAAGGGCATTAAAAAAACTATTGGGAATGATTTTTCCCATAAATTATTAAAATTATAGAGTATAATGAGGAATCATCATTAAAGATATATCAATCACTAAATACATATCAAGTAAAAAATGAGACTAAGAAAACTGAAAGCAGAACACAACCACTAAAACAAGTCTTTTAGTGGTCCAAGACCACCCAAAATGTCCAATGTCAACCACCCTTTTTAACCCAAAAACAAACCCACATAAGATGGTGATAGCATGAGAACCAACTATAATATAATAATTGGATGGAAACACAAAATTTTTCATGAAGGGTGTGAGCTTAAGAGTCTAAAAGTATTCCACTGAATATTCTATAAAATTACTTCATAATTTAATTTAAATATGCAAAAAGAGCAGTATGAATGGGATAAATTTAAGATTAGTTTAAAAATATAGTTTTAATCATTTAAAAATAATTAATCAAACTAAACCTATATAACAAGAAATTTTACCATTTATTAATTGAAAATTTTCTTAAATATAACTGACAACCATTTCCCAAGTTAAATCTAGGAAATCATGAAAATATGATAACATGAAACTGATATGTAATGTTTCATAAGAATATTTACTATAGACTAAAGTTACATAATAAAAATAAATGACACAAGCCAATCATCTCCAATTATAAATTGATTAATAACTATGTAATGTTCTTTCCATAATAAAGTTAGTTGGGTTTTCATTTCAAAAGAATTCTTAATAAAACCATTATTTACAATTAAAATAATGGACTATTTCTAAACATAATACTTAATAATCCATTTATAAAAAATTATATAAATTAAATGGAATGTATAATAATTTACAATATTTTAATATATATACATTCCATGTAAAAACAAGTGACAAACATGATCGGGTGCCAAATAGGTATGATGGTTCAAGTCAATAAGGACCCAACACTATGAAACAAAAAATATGTACATACACCTTATTGGGACTAGGGAAAATGGGCCTCATCGCCATCTCCTAAGGAATGATGTTGTGTTGACATGATGATCTATAACATTGTCAGTCTTAATTAGTTTTCCAGATAACACACTGACTACCTATGGCTTTTATGTGCTAGAAAAAAATCACCGAAGGAAATTTATTTCCAGACTGCTTAAAATACAATTAAATATTATCCTCATTTCAAATATGAAATTTTTTTATTTGAGAGCCATAAAGGTTTTTTAATCAAATTCAAAAAATTCATCCAGGTAAATCCATATGTTTTATATAAAACCCCATTTTAAATTAATTTTATACAAATTAGGATTTTAAACCAATTCATTAAATTTTAAAATACACTTTCAAAAACTAAATTATATAATTTAATTTTCAAAAAAATTCCATGAATTTTATAATAACCACCCAATTCAATAGAATTGGGGTTTTCCACATGTTTTTTAAAAATTGAATTCAAAACCATTTAAATAATTTTGACATTCAATCATTCCCACTTATATTAAAAATGAATCATAAAAATTCCAATCAAGCCTTTAAATCAATCAACAATTTCAGTTAAAATCCATTTATAAAATTCTGTATTTAAAAGGAAAACAATACCCAATATACTTTCATAATACATCATAAAAATTCCAAAAATTATTTTAAAATAATAATTTATTTTATAGAATCCAAAAATATTTAAAGGAGGTTTTAATAATTTAAAATGATTGAATTAATTTTAAATACATGGGAACACACCCTCTTTCATTGTGAATAAATATTTTATTTTAAGTGTCCTAAGAACACTAATTTCCAAAATTTTTTAAAATAATTTAAAAAGGTTTTTTCTAAATTACTAAATCTATGTTAAATTTTATTTAAAATATCAAATAATTTTATTCAATTAATTCAAATCATATATTTTTATTTTATAAATCAAAAACATGGACAAATTTCATTTAATAATTAAAAATCGAGGTCCAAAGATCTTGATTTTTACCAAAATATCCATTAAAATATCTATAAAAATAAATTCAAAGAAACATAGAATTTATTAGTTCAAAAAACTGTTAATGAAATACAATTCAAACCCATTTAATTCATTCCATATTCAATTCAAAGGTAAATTTTTCAAATAATAACTTATGAGGAATTTAATGAATGAATTTCAAAGTAGTTTTGATATAAATTATGAAACATGTATCTATGAAGTATCTCAAAATAATGAATTAAAAACTATGTATAATAATATAACCACCTACGTGGAAATTAATGAATCCAAAAACAAAAAATTAAAATATGTTTCCATTGATGGCATTAATCGGAACTTTGAAGACTGATCATAAAAGAAGAAAGAGAAAATCCTTTATCTATAATTCCACATCAATCAATAAATATCCAACAAAACTCAAGGACTTCAAACCATTTAAGAGAAATAAAAAAATATGAGAATGGAGGTCCAAGAAAATAAATTAACAACTCATCGAATGATAATATCTACACTTTGATTGGTGCTTTAGTCAACCCTTAAAAGATGCTTGGGAGCCAAAATTACTCTAGATGGATCCCAAAAGGAAATGTATTATACTATGATCAATTTGGAGAATTTTTGGGTGGATTAGTTGTGTTTCAAGTCATTAATTACCGTTTTTATAACATTAATTATTGTCAACATAGTTTCCTGGTTTAAGTCGCACGATTTTCCCTAACCATGTACAGATTGTGTTCCTAAAACATAGCCACTAGAAGTGTTTCATAGTTTGGATACACATTTTTTAAAACCATGGGCCAACCATATAACCCCATAAATTCCATGATATACTCATTTTCAAACCATTTTCAGACTACTTGCGAATCGTACATAGTCCCAGAAATGATGAAACATGTTCATAAAAACACTAGAAATTAACCACGAAGATACCTGATCATTATTTAATCAAATTAGTGGGTCAAAACACATAAAAATAGGTAATATAATGTCATAAAAAATGATTCATCTCATGTTACATATTATTCATTTAATTTATATCTAGAAAAAAGATCCATTTATATCGGTATGTCCAAAGAATTCATAGTATAGTAAATAATTGATTTCATTCATGAACAATATACCTTATCAATAGATTTTCATATTGTGTAAGTAATATAGATTAAAAAATTAACTATTAAATCATAAAACATTCAATTTTTCATAATGTATGTTGAAATTATATATAGTTTATTTATTAATTATATCAATGATAAATAATATTTATATTTATGTGAAATTAAATGTCCCATGCTAACATAAAAGTAAATATTTCAAGGGAAAGTTAATGATTAAAAAAATAAATCAAGAAAAGGAATATCAACACTTTTATAGTAAAAATATTATATACAATCATGATAAATATTATGGATTGTATGAAAAGATATATTCCATTTGTATCATGTGTAAAATAATAGGTTCTAAAACCCAAAGATTTCATAGTGTGTTATCTCATTAATGTAATTTAATAGCTTGTGATACACCCAACACCGAGTTTGAGACCACCACAACTTACCAAACTAGTTGTTCAAAAATAGTTTATGAATAGTATTAACTGTATTTTGAATCTTATAAACTCTATATAATTTTAGCATCCATATTATGTGTTTTTTAGACATAACATAAGAACATATTCATTTTTTCCAATAAAAAATTATTTTTCCAAAAAATGAAATTTTACCGCCTTTAAATGGTGAACCCTTTTTTAAAACCAATATTTGATACTTTTATATATTAAATTTAATTAAATTAAATTCTCTTTTAGAATTGAGAAATAAAAATTTAGTTTGTAAAAAATGTTTTTTTATAAAAACTATTAATTATTGATGAATAGTGACAAACCATGTGTTATTATTTAAAACTAACTTTTTAATTAAATTATTATATAATTTATTTAAATTTATTTTAAGTCAAAATAGATATATAATACCTATATAGGTTCAATGTAATTAATTGGAGTCATTTTATAATAAAATTATATGTATAAAATTTTATTTAACTCTTTAACATTTTTTACCCACCCTCTAGGAGCATATTGAAATTTGCATAAAACATAAATTTAACACTTCTGGGAGTTAAATATTAAATATCTGAGATACACAGTTAAAAATAGTAAGTAAAATTGGGATGAAAAAATGAAATTACGTTTTGGTGAAATGTAACTCTTTACTTTTATTTTCAACGGTTAAAAATTAATAGGTTAATTAAAGGTAAAAATGATAATATAATTACCCCAACACATGTCCAAATTCTATTTTATAAGTGTAATTCTACCAAAAAAACCTTTGAAATAAAAAATTGTCCTTTAGGTCCACTAGGATTAGATTTATACATTTATTATTATTTTATTTTTAAGAAGAGTTAAAATTGTTAAATTGAAAGTTTAATAACTAAACCAATTTTAATATAGGCATACTCATAAGATAAATTCTAATATAAATATTTATTAGAAAGATAAATTGATTTCCTAAATCATGGTTTTTTATTTATAATTTTTAGGCATAAAATAATTATATTTATTTATGAAACAATGATAATGTAATAGTTACCTTATTAATGAATCAATCAAATAAGTGGAATTATTAATATTGAAATAAATAAAATATCAACATTTTCAAGTCATACTCGAATTTTAGTGGTTAATATGGCATGTTAGGGTTGATTTAATGTCTTTTTTTTATGTAATCATTTTGTGATGACTTACAAAAATTTCAAATACTAAATAGTATCAAAATTAACATTAATGAGTTTTAAAGACAAATATTAAATTATTAAATTATAAAATATTAATAAAAACAAATATTTGGCCAAAGTGATTAAATAATATCATATATTTAATTAATTAACCAATTTTGGTTCTCTTGGAAGTTTATATTGTCTTTATTAGCCATATATAGTAAGAATACATGAAGACACGGTAAAAGTTAAACTATTTAACTGATAGTTAAATCTAAATGAGAAAGTTAAAATGATAACCTAAACTTGTATAAAACCAATTGGTTGAGACTAACTAGACCCATGACCAACTAAGTCTCAAAATAAATTCATTTTGAGTCAATATAAATGGAATATGATTGTATAATAAATTAATATTTTAATCTTTTCCAAAAGTGACCCTCACCGCTCTTATAAAAGGGCACTTCCCCTTCTCTGAAAATCACACATCCAATTCCATTTGGATCAACCAAATAATGAAAAAAATATCCCCACAACATCCCTAAAATCATCCTATAATCCTTACATTGATTATAAATCCATTTATGAAGCAATTTTTATCAACTCAAAAGGAAACCCCCGAATAAGAAGTAATAATTTTACCACCCTCTTTCAAGTTATTTTCTACTACCACTTCTTCATTATTTTTTGTTTCCATACTAAAATAATAATTCTAGTTCCATATACATACTGTGATTTTATTTTAAATATGGTACAACCATATTAATTATCCAATCCATCCTATGAATGATAATGTCACCACACGTGGGTATAAACGACTTACCGTCTCCACGCCATGGTGTAATTTGTTATTCAACACCATTTAATTTGGATGGATACAGTGATGTGTAATATGTATATAAATAATAAAAATAATCTGATAATGTCATTGTAAAATTAATATACCATTCAATTCCACACCTTTTAATCATTAAGGAAATGACTTCGTCGCTCATGTGTACGTACGACTTACAGTCTCCACGATGCGATGAGATTCATTTTGACATTCCCCATTCAACGATGATTATAAAAATATTTATTATTAATAAGTATGTAATATATGAAATAATAATGATACTAAATATATATATGTGTACTTAATTATATCATACTCACTTACTTCCATTCAATACGATATCAAAACAGAAATAGCAATTATGCGTATGTATGGCCTACCGTCTCCATAAATGGTGTTTTCCATCACATATATCTATCTAATATAGATGTTTGTAATATAAATATATATTATATATAAATAATTTGTTATATTCTATATGAATTTAAATCATGATCAAAATGATACGATCAAGAATAACAAGTTAAAACACGTACGATAAAGAAAGAGATTATTACATGAAATGTTAATTTTACATTTAAATCATTATTAAATGGGTAGTATAAAGTCATAAATGAATCATGTATGAAATATTAAATATGAATATGATTCTAATATAATTTAATAACATACTATGGTCATTATACTGGAGGTTAAATGTACCCTTGACCAAAGGAAAGTGCATGGTAAGGGTTAATTCTATAATCTTTTCATTATCCGAGGTTGCTTTTACGTATGTATTTAATGGGACATATTTATAAAAAATGTCCATATTTCAAAAAAATGTTTTCAAATGGAATATTTTAAATTTTTATGGGAGGTTCTATCTAACAATATAATCATTTTAAATATTTATTTTTCTAAATCTTTTCAATTAATTTCCATGTTTTCAAAAAAAATATAAGGATTTATTTATATGGACATCATTGTTCAAAAATGTTTATTCTTTTCAATGTTTCAAATTGATTTGGGATGCATTGATTCAAAAATTTCTTTAAATTTCTTACTTTCTAAATTATGTGACTTTTATATGATTTTAAAATAGAAATAGATATTTCTCTCAAAAAATTTTGATATCATCTATGTCAATATCCTTTGATGGATTTTAAACTTGTTTGAAGTTGATTTATTATGATAAGAATCTTCCATATTTTATAGTATGTTTTGTTATATATTTGAATGTGGATGTGTTATTTTTTTACCATTCATGGTTTATGGATAAATTATTGACATTTTGTTTTCTATTTTTAATACGATTGTTTATTTTATGTTTAAACCTTTTCATATGAGGAATGTATTGGACTTAGTATGTGACTGGTGGATCCCACTATAGCTCTTCGATGCATCGGTAGGTCTCAGAAGACAAACTAGTGTCTTGATACAAGGCCTTGACAAAATATTATTTGTAGTCTAGGTACAAAACCTTGACTATATGGTTAAGAAGTCTGAAATTATGGATTTCATCATTATGAAATTAGATATTGATATTATATATGATTATTTGACTAGTATAATATCCATGTGAACAAGTAAATGGTATTATTTGATTTATCATTTCCAAATTATGTTTTTGTTTATGTTTATAAGAAATTTGTTTGAGGTTTTTACATTTCCATAATTGTGTATGCGTATTTGTAAAAGTTTCCACTATATTGTTATCCATACTGAGCATTTGAGCTCACCCCTTTCTTATCTATTATTTTCCTAGGATTCAAAGAGGTGTATTATGATAGATAATTACGGTTATGCTAGTGGATTACTGGTGTTCTCAATGGATCATTTATGTAGTGTTTTATTTTTTAATGTGTTATATAATGTTCATGTAAGTAATTTAGTTTCCAATACTACTAAACTGACCGGTATTTTAGGAATTTTTTACTTGTAATCATGCTAATGTATTAAAATAATGCATTGACTCTAGGCTTCTGGGGTCGGGGCACTATAATTGGTATCAAAGGAAGCATATAAAAATCCTTGGAAATAGATTTAGATAAACATTGATTATATAAAGTTACCCTAAGATAGGATTTGATGATTAATATAGATGAACTTCCTAAATTTTGGTAATGTAGAGATTTTGTGTATTTTCCAAGAAATACATCCATGTCTGGATACAAGCACGTAGAGGCGGATGTGGCCCAGATATACCTAGAAGTGAAAACTCTAAAAAGGAGTTTCAGGATTGAAGTAGGGTATCCTAGTACATGACAATGGGACTTTTTGCACTCTTGGTTACAAATATCTCAGGGGATATGCTTAGGTTAATTCAAATTTTCATTACAAGCCATTATGAAGGATTTAAATGTAAAAAATTCCTCAATGAAAACATTTTATGATTATAGAATTTATGCATAATCATTTCAATTTACATTGGTTATTTTACACGTTTGGAATTATGTATTGCAATTTATAAACTAACCTAGTGTATGCCATTTTTTAGAAAAGGCTCCTAGTAGATGGAATGAGAATTCCAGCAATATGCATGATCAATAGATTAAGAAGGATCATATCTTTAATGGTATTAAGAAAAAATTTAAAAGGGAAATAGTCTCCCATGTATTCTTATCTTACTAAAAAATAGTATCTTTTGTTAATAAGATAAGTAAATAATTATCAATGTCATATGGCTTTGAAGGGAAGCAAGAGAAGAAAAACATGGGAGAGATAAATATGGATAAGGGGAAGAGGGGAATGTAGGATTTTCCTATATGTGATAGCTGTTGAATGAATCACCTTGGTAAATTCATGGAGGGAATGATAGTTTGATATAAGTGTGGAGAAAAATGACACAAATTACATGATTTCAAGTGTAAAAAAATGTTACAAATTTACAATGCTTAATCTACAAGGAGTTGGAACACTATATGAATCAATTCCCAAATCATCAAAGTATACCTCAAATGCTGCTACAAGATAATAATCGAGTTATAATACTACTGAAGATCAAGAGAAATGATTAGAGTTCTTATGTTGTTATTAAATTATTATGTCATTTGAGTATTATTTTAGCTATGTACATGTTAAAATAATTATAGAGAATATAAATATTAGAATGTAGTACTATTTCATTAATGATTTGAGATTATATGGTTCCAAGAAAAGTGACTCAATAACATGTTAAACGGTTTCGGAAAATTCATGGTTGAAGGAAAGAAAATCCATAATATGGTTCTGATACTATGGTAGTGATTTTGGAAAATGATATGATAGATTTGGATATTCAATATTCTTTAACTAATTTGAAATTAATTAATTTTTTTCCATTATTGTTGTAGTTTTCAAAAATTTTGGATATAAGAATTATATCAATTATTCTATAAGAAATAAGGGAGTACATACCAATTCAAATATGGTTTTTTGGTAATTTGGTTTATTACCATGTCTTATAAGAATACATGATGAAGGTATTTACATGAATGTTATGTGACCTTCCGTATTAATTTTGGACTATGAGTTTGGACATAAGTATTTTGGATAATATGAAGGTTGGAATGGATCATGGTGAACAATGGATATTGTTGTTTATGGTTAAAAATAATTATACGGTTATTTTGGGATTGTTATAAAAAGGACAACCAGGTGGTTAGATGACAACCCCTCGCGTCCGGTAAGGCAACGAGACTTGAACCTGCAACTGAAGGGCCCCAAGGGTTCATCACCTACCACTAGCCTATGTGATGTCCTGGCTTGTATAATGTTATTTTTTATATGGTCTAATAGATAAATTATAAATTCATTTTTTTAAACCCAATAAGATTAGGATAAATAGAATATTTTTGAATTCTATTCTCTTTTTGAGTGAAAGATGAGTTTGTGGTATGAATTAGTTGAAGGACGAAACTATACATGTCAAGTATATATATATATTTTTCTCTCAAATTATATGAATATATTAATTCTTATACTTGAGTGAAGGGACCATAAAACCAAAAATGTGTTATCCTAATACCATATGTTTTGTTGAACCGATGATATTTTACATCATCTTATATAGATGGATTTGAGCCCCAAAATTTAACACTTGTTTTTGATTGATGACCTCAATCACCCCTATACATATTTACATTTTTTCTCCAATTATGTGTCTCTAATTGACTCCAATGTTCTCTTAATTTTAATCATAATTTGGTGGTGACTTTTTCAATTCCCTTTACCTCTTATTAAGACTAAATTTTATTAACCAAATTTTTTATGTGGGTTTTCCAAAATGTATTTTTATATTTTTAACCATTTATTTTCAAAGAAATATTTTAAATTGTGAGCACAAAATTTATTGGAGGAGGGGATAATGTAACACCCCAAGATTTCATAGTACGTTATCTCATTAAAGTAATTCAATAGTTTGTGCTACACAAAACATCGAGATCGAGCGCACCACAACTTACCAAACTAGCCGTTAAAAAAGTGGTTATGAATAGTATAAACTACATTTTTAATCTTATATATTCTATATAATTTTAACATCCCTATTATTTGTTTATTATAGAAAATATAAAAACAAATGTATTTTTTTCAGATAAGAGAACTATTTTTCAAAAAATGTAATTTTACCAACTTTTAATGGAGAACCATTTCTAAAACTAATATTTAAAACTATTATATATTCAATTTAATGAAATTAAATTCTTATTTAGAAGTAGGAAATACAAATTTTGTTTGGATAAATTTTGGGTATTTTTTGGAAAACTATCAATTTTTGATAAATACTGAAAAACACTAAGTTACTATTTAAAATAGACTTTTTATTAAATATTTATTTATTTTATATTAATTTATTTTTATTCAAAAAATATATATATAATACCTATATAAGTTAAATGTAATTCATTGGAGTCATTTTATAATAAAATTAGATATATGAAATTTTATTGAACTTTTAAACGTTTTTACCCACCTTCTAGGAGCATTTGCAAATTTGAATAAAACATAATTTTACTGCTTCACTCCGTTGAATTTTAAAAATTTGAGAGACACGATTGACATCAGTATGTAAAATTTGGATCAAAAATATGAATTTTTTTTGGAAAATTGAAACTACTAACTTTTATTTACAACAATTGAAAGTAGATATGGTAATTAAAGGTAAAAATGATATCATAATTACTATAACACATGTCTAATTCTATTGGATAAGTTTAATTCAACCAAAAACATCCTTTCTAATAAAATTTGATCCATTAGGTCCAATTGGATTATATTAGGACATTTATTATTATTTTATTTAAAGAAGAGTTTAAAGTATTAAATTCAAATTTTAATAACAAAACCATTTTTAATATAGGGTTATACATGAGATATATTTGACTATAAATATTAATTAGAAAGATAAAAATATTTCCCACATCAAGGAATTTTATTTATAATTTTTATACATTAAATAATAAAAATTATTTTTGACAGAATGATGATGCAACAATTACCATATTAATGAAAGAATCAAATTAATTGTATTATAAATATTAAAATTAATATAATTTCAGTGTTTTTTTTACATACACGAATTTCATAGGTTCATATGACACATTAATGTTGATTCAATGTATCTTTTGTTAAGTAATAATGTTTTGATAACTTTCAAAAAAACTAAATACTAAATAGTTTCTAAATTGACATAAATGCGTTTTTAAAACAAATATTATATTATTAAATTATAAAATATTCCTAAAAATATAAATCTTGTAAAAATGGGCTTAAATGATATTATATATGTCATTAATGACCCACATGATGTTATCTTGGATTTTTAGTGCATGTTTATAAACCATATAGTGTAAGAATACAAGAATACATGGTAAAAGTTAAACTATTTAACGAATATTTATATCTAAATGATAAGGTTATAATAGTAACCTGAACATTTATAAAATCTATTTGTTGAGATTATTTCAACCCATAACAACCTAAGGAATGAAATAATTTTATTTGGATCCATTTTAAACCCAATATGGTTGTATAATAAATTAATAAATTAATATTTTCCTAAAGTGACCCTCACCCCTCTTATAAATGGACACTTCACCTTCTCTCAAAATGGCACCTCCAAAGCCATTTGTCTCAACTAACCACTGACTAAATATCCTCCTAACTTCTCTCACATCAACATAGATTCTTTACTTTCATTAGAAAGCCATCCTAAGGAGCCCTTTTGATCAACTCAAAAGGAAACACTCGAAGAAGGGTTAATAATTTCACCACCCCCATTCAAGATCTTTTCTTCTTCCAATTTCTCTTTCTTTGTTATTTAAATATCAAAATAAGAACTTCAGTACCTTATAGATACTTTTATTTTAATATAAATACGGGTTAACCATATTCATTATTCTATACATCCTATTATTGATAATGTCACCATGAGTGCGTACGTATGACTTACCGTCTCCACGCCGTGGTGTAATTTGTTATTAAAAAATATGTTATTTGGATGGATATAATGATGAGTAATATGTATAAAAATAATTGAAAATAACATGATAATGTATCTATAAAATTAATGTACCATCCAATTCCACATATTTTAATCATTAAAGAAAAGGACATCGTCGCTCGTGTGTATGTAGGGCTTACCGTCTCCACGACATGATGAGACTAATTTCCACATTCACCATTCAACTATGACTATAAAAATATATATTATTAATAAGTATGTAATATATGACATAATAGTGCTATTATATATATATATATACTTGTGTGTTTGTGTGTGTACTTACATATATCTTATTCAGTTACTTCCATTCAATACGATATGAAAACGGAAACAGCAGTTATGCGTACGTACTGCCTACCACCTTCATAAACGGTGTTTTCCATCTCATATATCTATATATTATACCTTTTTATATTCTAAATATATATTATATATAAATTTGTGTTATATTATGTAAGTATTTAAATCTTTATCTAAATGATAGGATTAAGAATAACAAGTTAAAACACGTATGATGAAGAAAGCGATTATTATCGTAAATATTAATTTACAAATGAAATCATTCTTAAATGGGTATTATGAAGTCAAAAATGAATCATGTATGATATAATAAATATTAATATTGTTTTTGTATAATTTAATAACATACTATGGTAATGATATAGGAGGTTAAACGTACCCTCGACAAATGGAAAGTGTAAGGTAAGGGTTAATTCTACAATCTCTTCATTATCCGTAGTTGTTTTTACGTAAGTATTAAAAGGGAAATATTTATAAAAAATGTCCATATTTCATAAAAATGATTTCAAAATGAATCTTTTTATGGTTTTATGGAAGGGTCTATTTAACTATATAATCATTTTAAATGTTTTAAATATTTATTTTTCTAAATATTTTTAATTGATATCCATATTTTCAAAAAGATTTTAAGGATTTATTTATATAGACATAATTGTTTTAAAATGTTAATTACATTCAAAGATTCAATGTGGAATGAGATGATTTGATTAAAAAAATTCTTTAAATGTCTTCCTTTCAAAATTATGTGACTTTTAAAATATTTCAAAACACAAAGAGATATTTCTCTCAAAATTTTTTGATATCATCATTGTCAACATCCATTGATGGATTTTAAACTTGTTTGAAGATTATTTGTTATGATTCAAATATTCCATATTGTATTGAATGTTTTGGGACATATTTTATTGTGGATTTTTTATTTTTATACCATTCAAGGTTTATATATAAAGTATTGACATTTTGTATGATACTTTAAATACGAATGTTTATGTTCTGTTTAAACATTTTCGTATAAGGAATGAATTGGACATAGTAAGTGACGGGTGGAGATCACTATAGCTCCTCAATGCATAGATTGGTCTCATGAGACAAAATATTGTCTTGGAATAGGGCCTCAAAAAAATTTTATTTGTAGTCTTGGCACACGGCCTTGACTATGTGGTTATGAATTATATCATTATGCATTCCATCTTTATGAAATTGGATATTGATATTACATGTGATTATTCGACCAGTAAAATATCCATGTGAATAAGTAAATGGAATTATTTGATTTATCTTTTCCATATTTTTCAGATGTTTAATTTTAAAAAGTTTTTGTTTTAGTTGTATACATTGCCTTAAATGTTTATGCTTATTTGAGAATGTTTCCACTATATTGTTATCTTTACTAAGCATTTGAGCTTAACCCTTTCATATGATTTATTTTCCCAAGATTCTAATAAGTGTATTATGATTTATATGTAGGGTTATTCTAGGGGATTAATGCAATTCTCAAAGTATTTTTTAATTTGTCTTTTATTTTCTAATGTGTAATGTAATGTTCATGTATGTAATCTATTTTCCAAGACTGCTAAACTGATCGGTCTTTCGGGACTTCATTCCTTATAATCATGCCAATGTATTAAAATAATGCACTGACTCTAGGCTTCTAGGGACGGGGCATTACATAGGTTGATCTCATTGATGAATTGAAATTCTAGAAACCTAACATTAATATTTTTTTTTGAAATTAACCTTTTGACATTGACATTTTTTCTTAAAACAAAATTTTAACAATATATATCCAAATAACAATAAATTTAAAAAATATTAAAAACATGAAATTTAATAATGAAAATTTTAAGTAGTCATAATAATGAGAAATTTTTTATATGAATTACATATTAATCTATATATTCTTTAAACTGTATTTTGGGTTTACCTTAGTGGTAAGATCCCCTTAATTCTACAAGAAAAATGGTGGTTCAAAACTCATTGGGCGTAGGTACTATAGTAGTACTATAATAGAGGTGGAACTGTAGAAACAGTGGGCACTGGAGCGATGGCAAGTACTATAGAAACTGCAAGGTTCTTTAGTAGTGATAGATACTGTGCGGCACTATAGCAGCATGAGTATTATAGTAGTACAATTTACATAATGGGTCTTGGGCCAAAAAAATGGGCCCATGGGAAATGTAATGGCCTAAATTACCACTAGGAATTTGAGCTTTGTAATGGGTCACCCTCTACTATGTTAAAGAGGTATTTTATTTGCATTAATAAAAAATGAGGCTTCAACTAAATCCTTTTTAAAAAAATATTCTTTTAAATTTTTTTGTAAAATCCAAATGTTCTTTTTTGGAAAAAATATATGATGATTCCATTAAATTAATAAACTAAATATTCAAACCTGCATAATATTTTCATTAATAAATTATTTTAATATGATAAATACGTTTTTGAGGACTTATTTTTTGAAAGATGGTTTTGAATGAAAATTGATTTTCAGCCGAAGATAGAAATGATGTCAGATTTTATTTAAAATGTTTTCTCTATCAATATAACTGCCAATGATTTGAAAGAATTACTATTACATGGAAACATAATTAATACCTAGATAATATTAAAATGAAATAGTTTTATTATTAAAAGTTAATATATTTTAACTCAATGTATATTCATTAATAAACAATAATGAGTAAAATGTTATTTTAAAATAACCCATTACAAAGATCACAACATTGATGTGAGAAATAATAAATTAATAATATATGTGTTAAAAATGTGAATAAATATAAAATAAATGGAATAAAACATAATACAGTCGAAAGTATTTACAAACCTAGTCTTAGAATATCAATGATAATGAAGATTAATATAACCCAATGAAAATAAATTGAGTTATAAAATTATTTACCACATGGTAATTTTATTTCTTGAACCCATAATATAATATAAATAAAATAAAATCCTAAATAACATTACTTATGAAAAATTAACAATATTGCATATGAATGGTGCATTATAAAGACCTTATAAATTTTGTTATTAATATAACATCATGCCTCAATGAATCAATATTGAGATGAGCTACATTAAACATTATTTTTGATAAATATAACTTAAAATCATATAGACTGTTTAAAAGAATCATATTTATTTATAATATTACAAAATTAAAAATTATAATCTCATAAATGAACTTTTTAGAAAATTTTACAAACATTGTGTCAATAATATTTCATTATTTTCATTGTTTTGGGGGTAAATTGCATTGTTTTTTCATGCGTTTTTGCCCTGAAAGAAATTAATTTTTTGAAATTATATTGTTATATTATATATTGATTTATATTAATATAAAATAAATCATTATTTTAAATAGATACATAAATAGAATAATTATATATGTTTGGACATAAAAAATGGATCACATTGCTTCGTGGAGATGGAAGGTTGTATGAACAATTAACTCACATTTAAATTACATAAATGCTTTTCAAGTGGGTGAAATATTACTTTTATAGAGCTAATCTAGTATCATATATTTTATATATATTTGATAAATTACCCATGTTACCTCTCATGTAAGATGCATGTAGAAAAAATATCACATTGAATCGCAAGGTAGTATTCTGACATACACATGAGAGACGTTGTATTATTTTAAATGGTATTGAAAAAATAAGGTATATATTATACTAAAATTAAAGGGTTATAAGAATATCATAAATATAATATACTTGTTCTAAATCTATCATTTTATCTATCCATTAATTTTCATTATGTAAAATGAATTACATCAGTTTGTGATGCGGTCGTGCACCCTCCACATGATCGACGATTTTGTTTAACATTTGATAGATGAGGAGATTGATATAGGTAATGTAAATAATATAATAAAATATAATTATATTTAATATAATTATGTTATTTTATATTCAATTTTAAATATTATTTTAATGGTAGGAGATGATACAAAATAAAAATTATTGTCTAATAATGTTACCTCTTCTTCAGACAACATATTTATATTTTTACCAAAATCCTTCCATGGATGGATTTATGATCATAAAAAGATATAAATTATGTATAATGTGAATAGAAGAAGTTATTTGAGAATTTATTGGCCTAAATATCACTTTATAAGTGTGAAGAGTGTAAGATAGGGGTTGAATTTTTTAAGTGGTATAAATGATAGAGATGGATTTTTTTAAAATAATCAATTACACCCATGTTTCTATAATATAAAAACCTAAAAAATGAGTCATTTGAGACCCTTATAAGATATAAATTAAAAATAGGGAAATAAAATTGGTGTTTCACATGTTGTTTGTTCATTTGACTACTTATCCATTCAGTTTAATCCTCAATAAATCATTTTTTACATTAATCATGATAAATAATTTGTATATTTTTACTATTATTATTTATCTAAAATTTATATTAACTAATTTTATTTTATAAATAATTATAATTACAAAAATGGAATCATTTGTTCTGAATTAAATTCATAAAGGTGGTAGAAAAAAATTTAAAATCATTCATGTAGATCTAACAACAAATAAGGTATCCAATTTGAAAATACAAGTAATTTTAGAAGGATTTACAGTCAAAATTAAATATGAAAATAATTAAAATTACATAAATTAGCTAAACTATAATATAGTAGAAATATTTAAATTTAAAATAAATTTCAGATTAAATTAAACTTTCTCAAATATTTAAACAATAATTTAGTTTTCAATAAAAAAAATATTTATCACTATTTTTAAAAATTGAACTTTTCAGTAATAGTCCAAAAATTCATCAAATGATAGTATTTGATGTGTAAATTTCAAAACTATTGATTATTTTTTAACATTAATTTTATTAATTAATGAAATTGTATTTTATAATATGTGCACAATGTATGATGAAGTAAAATTTTATAAAAATATAATTTTCAATAAACTTATAATTTCCATTCATATTATTCTTATTTTTTCTAATAAATATATAAACAAAAAACAATTCTATTAATGTGTAGTCCATATATAATTCATAACATACTTATTACTATTCATACCCTCTAATTTAACTTCTGGGATCTAATGGTATAATATATTACCTTCTAGTTAGACTCAATTTTTCATGATCACCAATCTATTAATGTGGTTGAATTGATTTAGAAAGAAATCTATAATGAGCACACAAAGCATAAAACATTTCTCTAATCTTGATGTTCTATGTCAAAATTCTATATATCCCAATTATTTCCTATAAAAAATATTAGGGTGTTACACCTAATCCTTGGGGGTTTTCTATGACACTATAAACCTATCATTTTAATGGTAGTCATAATAAATATACACATTAATTTTTTAAATATAAAAAAAATTATAAAAAATAAATTTCACTTATTTTAAACGACTAAATAAAATACATTTTAAATGGGTATTTATAGAAAAAAATATATTTGAATTGGAAAATAAAACATAACACATGAATTATTTTAACTGGAAAAAATGAATAAAATGAGAAAAATGTAATATAAGACTAGTTATATGTAACATGTATTGGTGAAGGGGAAAATTTTTTTTATTATAATTACCATGGTTTTAATAAAAAATTATTTTTATAAAATATGTTATCCATGATTTAAAAATAATTTATTATAAAAAATACATTTAGTTCACTTCAAAATCAATTTATTGAATTATTTTTAATTGTCTTCATGCCAACGTAGAGTTTCCATAATCATTATTCAATATTTTAACTAATCATTAATTCCAAAATATAATGTTAAAATTGGGTCACTAATTTTAAATATTAATCATTATTAATTTATTTTTGCATCGATACAGTCATACCAAATAATTCAATAGTACATTTAGAAAATTATTAGTATTTTTATTACATATCAATATGTTACTATATTAATCGATACCATATTGGCTTCCAGGTATAAAATTATTCAGTTGAAATAGCCTCATCATCTATTTTGGAGAAGAGTTTTTAAGTAAATTATTATCATTATATTGAACATGGAATATCATTGGCTTCAAAATGTAGTCATGTATAATAAAATTTTATTTCATTCTTACGATAGAGTTATCTCTAAAAAAATCATGATATTTCATAGTTGAAAAGTTATTATTTCATTAAAATGTTGTTACTATATTATAACAAAAATAATATAGCATTAATAGTTGATGCTTCATTATAAATCAATAGTTGTTTTAAGAGCTTATTATATCTCAAATTCAAGTTATTTTCTCTCAATTTAGTTTCATTTTTACTCATTATAATATATTATATCCATATGTATCTTCTACCATGAAAAATATCTAATTAAAAATTTGCATATAGATTTTCTAAATTATAATAAAACATATATCCATTATATAACAAATAATGAATGAATAATTTCTGTATCCATAATATGATAGTCACAAGATAATGTTTAGTCAATAAACTATTTCATAATGAGAAATTAATCTTATATAATCAATATTTAGGGTTCCTTACACCAATACATTGAGGGACATCATAATTTCAACCTCTGATATAACATACAATGGGTATAGTGTAGTATGATATTCTATTACATGATTTGAAAATTCCTTATATAAGGTTAACCTCAAACTATTCCTAAAAAAATATCAACAAGATATTTTAAAAAAATAATGTCATATTGAAGAAAATAACCTTATTAATTTTTTTCTCATAAATAATATATAAACTTATAATAGGTAAAACTATATCTATATTTTTTATATGTAAAATAAAATTAAATCAAAACTATATGAATTAAATACACTATTTTGATAAAAAAATGATAATAATTATAAATAAAAAAATAAAAAAACTCCTATTGTATATAAAAACCTCCCAAAAACTCAATTATATCAAAATCCACTATAATTATAAAAAACTCATTAATTTTTGTTATATTTTTCATTTCCCCAAATTTGGTCCTCCATATATTTTTCAATAAATATAACTTGTTGATAAAACTAATTTTGACATGATTTCATCTTTTATAGGTTGATCATAAACCAAATATAGTTTATCCCCTAGTTTTTATATATCAAAAAATATAATGAATATCGAATTATGATTTAGCGTTCACTCTATTAATATAACATTTTGTTGAAAAAGTGTGAACATGTACGTATTCTATGGTTGTGTGAACTAGAAATAACATGAATTTTTTATGGGTATATCCTAGTGAGAGTATGTCGAATGAAGCCATGAGTGAGATAATACTTGACATGGGATATGCATGACACTAGATACCAATAATTACACCAACACGTGGTGAAATTTGTACTGAATTAACCTCAATAACCATTTTGGAAGCTTATGTAATGAGAGAGAGTGAGAGGGAAATAATAAGGGTCTATCTGAGGCTGAGTTTGAGGGTGATGAGAAGCACCTTGATGATAATGGCTTGGGAGGTGTTGGAAAAGTCTTGCACATACAAAGAAAGAAGAAAGGTAATAGTGAAAACATGGACCCATGGTGTTGCATTATTTCTATGAAGCTGAATCTGAAGGGGTGTAAAGACTACTCCTACCTTCTAAGACTGATGGAGACCATGTCGGAAAAAAAAGTATGGATATGTAAGGAGCTTGAGATTCAGCCAGTGGAGGGAGAGGAAGTCCAGCAGGCCTTGTTCCCCAAGTTTCAAAATCCAGAGATTGAAGCATAAAAGGAAGAAGAGAAACAACAAGAGCTTTAACTGCATACAGAGAAGCTTACACCGGCGCTGACTCTTAGTCTGCAGAGTGAGGTATGAACTAGTATAGTTGATGCAGAGTGAGTAAAGGTGCATGAGAGGGAACTGGTTTCACCATCCAAGGTGGGAGCAGAGGGGATACCTGTGGATCTAGAAGTAGAGGCTGTGATCATGGAATTTCCAAGGGAGTTACTGTTACAATCCGAGGAAGTTATGACAGAGAAGGTAGTATATAAATGTGATTACATAGATATTGTGGAAGGGATGCAAGAAATATTGATTCAAGTAGACACAAATAAGTTACAAAGCAGTTTGATTGGAAAACAACACCTAATCCTAGTCAGAGGTTTCACCAAAAAGAAAATAGTTGAAAAGGATTTCTTGTAGGCATGGGGTAAGCTGGCTTCTCAATTCAAACGCATTATCAGGAATGACCTCGGAAAAAAGTAAAAAACTATTTCCTGGAAATTTATTATGTTTGTTAAGTCTTATAGGTTCAAGATATTATTTATTATTTTTTTATGTTACAGTGTTTGATGGTTAGGTTTTACTATTTGGTTTCACACATTCTCCATAAAGTGTCTTAAAAAAAATATATGGATGGAAATACATCAACATTATAAAGAGTTAAGTTTGATGTATTATTTATTATTTTTTTGGATACACTCAAATATGATCAGCCATTGATTCTTTCTAAAACTGAATTTTGATGATTGTCAATACATAATAAGTAAAAAAAGGAAATGTACCCATAATAGGCATTAATAAATATTTATATGTTTTAATGAATTAACATTGAAATCACAACATTAAATAATAATATATTTGGTTATTTAAATTTAAAACTCCACATAATGTATAATTATAACAATGACACAAATCATGTTATATTATTTTATTAACATAACACAACATACTTTCCTTTGTATTTTAGATAATTTATTATACATAACGTATTCATCATAGTATTTTTTGTTATTTCATTTTTAATGTTTGATATTATATTTCCAACAAATATTCATTCATAGATTGTTATATATCCTTCCCTTTTAAAAAACCATCTAATCCATCCCTTTGAATATGGTTAGTTTTTCTATTTCCCAATTTCATGCAAATGTTTTGTTTCATATGTGTTTTTTATATACAACAAATTTTATTAATTTTAGTTTCATCTCCAATAACTCACTTGAATATATTGTTATATCTCCCCTAGCTATTTTATATTGTTCACAATCAAATTTATCTCTTGGGTAAATTTTTTATTTTCCTTTACTCTCATATTTCAACCACAATATTTTTTATCACAGACACATTTTAGGCCATACTAATTATAAAAATTATTGAAATTTGTTATTTTATTTTCAACATACCATAATTGATCCAATTTTATAAATTGAACATCATGGTTGAATCCAATATTATTTTGTCAAATAAATATTATTATTAGACTAAAAATAATATTACCTAATATTATGTGATTTTTAGTCTCTTAACCATTAGTTAAATAATTACTTTATTCATCTCAATAATCATTCAAATAATGTTTTTTTACAAAATAAATTTCACTAGAAGTTTAGGATCATTATTCTTCGTATTATCCATTAAGATATATTCTCATTAAGAAGTATTAGATAACCCTAAAAATCCTACTCAACCTATCTGGGATGAAATTAATGTCATGATTCATCTTTAATTTTCCATCGCTACATTAATGTATTTATGTACAAGAATAATCTAGTATTACCATTAGTGTTTGTTTTAAACCATATGTCCTATTATATAATAATTTTTTTCCAATAAGTAATTATAAATATAGGTCATTTTATTATGTATCATCTTCAAATTTTATTTATTTCTCACCTCAAATTTTAATAGATTAAAAATTATTAAATATCTATTGAAAATAAATTATTATAATATTACATTCCTCATGGAAATAGAATTCATTACCCTATAAAAAATTATAATTTATTTAAATTGATTCTTGAATAACATGATGTTGAAAAATTAGATATATCCTCACTCTTTAAATTCACAATAACTTATTTATGATACTAATGAGAATGGTGTACACTTATTTATGCCCTTGTGATAAGTAATCATCTAAAATATAATTAACCTTACATGTTTTAATTTTAAAGTGTGATTAAATGTAGTTTATTTTCATGAGTCGTGTTCCTCCTAAAATACAATTATTTATCTAGTATTTATACTATAGTATGATCCAATAAAAACATCTATGTTATTTCTCAAGATGATCCTTTAATATCTACAACATCAATTCAAAATGTGATCATGTTGTACATAGTTTTATGTACCCATTGAATTTTACAATAGATATTCTTGGATCCTGATCAAGGACCATTTCATTCTTACCAGTTCTTATAATTTTACTCTAATTATGAAATAAAAAAATCATAAAAAACCATCTAAAAAACTTCCAACCAATTAATGTCCCACATTTAATTGAATATTACTCATTAATTCTTTCAACTAGCATAGAATCTGTCTTCGAGAATAGATATTACCTATAACAATTTTGATGTTAGATTCTAATAATTAAACTACTCATTCCTGTTTGAATTCATATAAACATTATATTTTTCATTCCTAATGAAATTAATTGAAAAATATTAATTACTATATTCCCCATTATAATAGCTTAATAAATTAAAATCCTTCTTTTTTACCTTTTCCTAATGATATTAATAGAAAATAATGAGAATTAATGTTATAACCAAGGTTAGTGAAAATAAATTTTGGGGAAAAAATCATTCCTCATAATATCAACATTATTTTATATTTGGAATAATATCTAAAAAAATACATCCATTAAAATAATAAATAATATTTTAATTAAAAATATATTCAGAATGATTTCATGTTATATGATGTTAGAGATATTAATAAATAAATAAAGACATAATTTGATGATAATGTTTAAATATAATGGTTATATAACAAGTTTTAACTACTAAGACAACACCATGTTCGTGATATTATCCTATCTTCCATTATAAAAAATAGTTCCAATCCTATAATAACATGTGTTTCCTCTATATACCATTTTTCCATCCAGACTATACATATTTTTTACTTCATTATATTTTTGAGAAAAAAATGTATACATTAATTCTTTCTAAATATAACATCATGTTTTTTTAAGATTAATATAAAATCTTTAGATAGTTGTTATGGACCAATGTAATAACACCAAAGTTAATTACATTTTAACATGTTCTAATTGAGAACACATAGTTGTTTTTTACCATTGTAATTGATAACATATACTTGATATCTAATTTGATATAATATTGAATTTGAAGTAAAAATTACTGATATAAACTCCATAATTCTCACGAAAAATACATAAAAATACTAAAAAATATAATTAATAGTTCTTCTTGAATTTATCATTTCAATATCAATTTGTTTCTTCCTTATTTATATAGAATTTAGTGGCATAAAATTTTACATTAAATTTTTAATTAATGGGAAACAAATCAATAATATTTTCACCATTTTTAGGATGATCAATAAAAAACTGATACAACACATTTATATGTTAAGTAATATAATATATAATTTTATTCAACATATTAAATAGGGGAAATTTATTTTCCCATATAATGGAAATCCGATCATAATTAAAAAAACAAATAATGTCAATCTATTCTAAAGTATACATGCATAATATATAACCATTACTTCATTTTTATAATCATTTTTTAACAAACCAATTTAATTAATTTTTTAAAAATTATCTAATAGTAAATGTTTTTTAGGAATGTTTCACATTCCATTAGTATATTTCCCATTATTTAATTGGAATAACTCAATAATATGAAATAATAATTTCCTAAAAAAATAATTAAGGTAAAAATCAAATTAAAGATATTTTATTATCATATTTACAGAAATCATATGAATTCTTTTATCCAATAATAATCATTACCCACATCAGAAAATTATATATCATAATGTGCCATTAATATATCAAAATCAAAAGTTAAAAAATAATATCTATGACTGTTTTTTAATAAAATTATTTACCAATAGATACTCTATTATTTCTACTTGATGTACTCACTATTTTACTAAAAACATATAAGAATATAATATGAATAATTTCACTAATTAAATGTTTTATATCAATTAATATGGTACAATATCATCATCTCTATAACATATTTAATATCACAAAATTAATTCGACTTCACCCATTAGAGTCATTTCCAATTCGTTATTTATTGGGTGTGAAAAAATCCTTCCAATGAGAGTTAATAGATAATATAACAACAATATTGTGACCATAAGTTTAAATATTCACAATATACATGAAAAATTTATTAATAAACAATCTATGATCACTACTATTTTAGTGTTGTTCACAATAATCAATCTCTTTTAATCTCTATTCAATTAATTTTTATTACCATTTAAATATTAAATTTTTTATTTTTCAAATTATTCTTAACCATTCGATAGCTTATAGTTTTAAATTTGGTTATTTTTAACTAATGTCTTTGATATTTATGAGAAAATAGGGGCGTATTTCATTGTTAAAATCTTCCCCAACAATCAATGTAGATAGATTTATACTTGGATTGAGGTAGGTGTTTTTAAATCCTTCTATTATATTCGAATTTATGATGTACATGTGTTTTATAAATTTATTTTTAATTATTTTATATCATATTTTATATTTTTATTGAGTTTAAAAAATAGAATTAAAAATTTTATGATAGGCATAAAGGGACTTATACGTACATATGATGTGTAACATTTACATTAAATACCTTCACAAGAACATAATATATATAATTTCATAAGATGTTTTTATGTTGTTTTTTTTGAAAAATAATTTGTCTGGTAAAATTTTTACTATTCTTTTATATAAAATAATCGATAGTATAATGTTTATTTATTAGATAAAATGTGTTTTTATTTACAATGGTTTCGAATTTAGTTTTTCAATGAGTATTTTTTAAAACATTTAATGTGATTTCAAATCCTAAGTCATAATTATTTTAAATGCCTAATTATAACATTAAAAAATCATGTTGATGGTTATAATACCCTTATTTGTTTACATTTCATATTATATTTACCCACTAAGATTTTTTTGATTATTATGTGTTTTTATATTCAGTGGAAATGAATTGTTTTATATGAGGGTGTTTGAGTAGAGTGGAGCTTTATAGTTTCTGATTTTTTTGTTTAGATTTTTTCCTAGATATATTATTTTATTTACATTAATTTTACATAATATTACAGGGGAAATTAGGGTATCTATAATTTTTTTACACTTTCTTAGATAACACATAGGCTAGTATGCCTCTAATTGTCTGAATCATTATGGTTGGACTGTGGTGCCCCTGAAGAGAGAAGTAAAATCTAGTTAATTATATTAAATATTATTTTGGATATAAAATTTCTAATTAGTTTACTCAGTTCTTTTATATTTAATTACTTCCATTTCAAATAATTATTCCTTAAATAGTTGTTTTATGTACAATATTACAACATTTATATTTATCACATTACGATAATATTACTAATGGAACTAATTAATTTACAATTATTTACTACATGATATTTTATTAATATGATAGTTTATTCATGTGCTATTAATCCTTCATTTTTAGTTAGGTTAGATCTCAAAATCTATTTTATTTATTTTTGGATAATTTCTTAAAAATTAAAGAGGATAGTTTTTTATGTTTAAGATTTATGAAGTTATTTTAAATGATAATAAGAGGAATTATTTTTTTTATAATTTCATAGACACATATATTTAATTTTTTAACAATTTTCATATTATTTGAGAAATGATATCCCTATGTTTTATATAAAAAAAGTATTAAAACCACTATATAAGTACTCATGAAGTATGGTTTCACTGTTTTCATTAATATATGAAAACTATATATTCTATTTTACCTCAAAGTATAATTTATGAAATTTTATTATTTATGAAATTTCATTAATTATTTTACATTATCCTATTGGTATATTTAGCTGACACCATATATATATAATCTTGAGTATTCATATAAAAATCATGATTTTATATAGGTTCAAACACTTATCCTTGGTTTTTTATTCATTGGAATATTTTGTGTAAATAGTTATATGGTGAGTGACTATAACTTAGATAAATTAATTATAGTGTAATAAATATGGGTTTTATGTATTTTTATGATATAATGTTTAAAACTTATCAGATGTCACTTTGTCTCCTTTTAGTTTCACCTTATTTGTACCTATAATTTTAATTATTTTTTGTGATATTGTTTGTTGGATAAAATATTTGAATTATAACTTTTTGTTTTTGATAGTTTATTCATATATATACTTGGATTTTATAATTTTATTTTAAATTTGAATCTATTATATAGATTCTCCTTGATTGATTCAAACTAAAATATACATTACATTATTTCAATTTTTTTTATTTAATTATTTCCATGTTTTTATTTATAAATTCCCATCAATTAGTTTCTATATTAGGCTGATTGGTAATTTTTTTATCCCACTTGGTAAACTAAAATGAGTTATGTAGATGTTTTGATTTAGTTGGTTTATTAAAAATAGGATCAAATCATAGATTTTTTATTGTTGTTTTTCCTTTATGTGAAAAAATATTATTTTGGGGGTATGGCTATTTTGCTATAAGAATTTATGGACTCAAGAAGATAATACATAGATATTACATTTAACTATATTTAGTTGTTAATCTCATGTTTCTCTATTTTTTTGGTACTTTAGTCATGGATTTTGATTCTGTTCCAAAAATATTTTGATTTATTTTGATATGAAATATGAGATTTGAATTCCCAATGACTCATAAATGTTATTTAGGGGTTTTATTCTTATTTTTATGTTAATTTGAAAGACATCCCTATGAATCATGGTGAACTCAAATAGAATGGTGAACTATTGTGTTCTAATATCTATGTTTCTAGTGAATTTATACAGAATATCACTTTTTTGGTGAATTTCTAATCAAGCCCTGATAAAAAATAGGCACAAACTAATATCCATCCTTATTGTTTTGAATCCATTTTTTTTGAATTGTTGCGTAACTATTTCTCACTCAATTGAGTCTAATTATAGATTTTTTTTTTGATTTTTATGATGATGTTAAAATTTTTTTGTTTTGGTTTTGTGTGTTATTTATTTATTTTTTATTTTTTTTCATCTTTGACATGGAATAAAATATAATTTCACAAAAAATGTTATCATGATGTTATTCCTTGTTGATATGATAAAAAAATTTCTTCTAATGCCGAATTTTTTATTGTGAACAATTTCATTATTGTATTGATAAAAATGAAGAAAATTATGTGGAATATTATATAAATCAATCTATATAATTCATTAACATAGAAATTAAATTTAAAATTAATTTTTTTTATGAATAAAATATATTTTTTTAGAAATATAGTGGAATGTATTCCCATAGTTGATCATTTTTAAAAAAGTGTCAAATTTCATTGTATTTGAATTCCTTAGAAAAAGTATATTTCAAAAATTTATTATAATTTAATTACTTTAATGAAGATAATTTCATTTTTAGGTGAATGATGTTCCATATTTAGTGGGGTTATACATTTTGAATCACTCTTTAGTTATTGATGGGTCGGTTTGGTTCATATTTTGAGGGATGGATTGATTTTAATCGTGTATTTTATTTTATTTATTCTATGCCTCTTATAAATTTCATGACGTAATATAAATTTCATGTTCTAAGAGTGATCCTCATGTTAAATCCTCTCATTTATTTTAGAAAATTCTTCTATTTTTGGACTCTACTATGAATATGAATAAAGTGGGGGATTATATTTCTTTTTAGTTCATGGAAATATTCTTTGCATCATAAATTATTATCTATCATAATTCATTTTATATATTGATTCTATTTTTGTATTGTATTGGGTATAATATATTAAGGGGATCATCAGTTCTCTCAGGACTCCTGAGGCTTCAAGGGTAAGATTCAATATAAGATTTCAAGTTGATATATTACATGTGTTTTAAAAGTATATGATTCCTTCTCTCATGAATCAAGATATATATTTCTTTATTTTAATGATGGTATGTTTTAGTAGTTATATCTTTAATACCGGAATGTAGAAAAATTTTACAAGTTAAAAAAATTATCTTGTGAGAAAATGGTGAGGATGAATAATGATTGTTTCTTTGAATCTATGTTATTTACTTCTAATTTTGTTATTAATGATAGTAATAATGTTTCTTACATAAATTGAGCTCATTTATTGAACATTATATCAATTGTTCACAAATTTATCTTAACCTATTTTGAATACATGTTCAATAAATACATTATGGTGGAAGGTAATCATTATATGAAAGTTGTTATTGGTGATAACCTAGTCGTAATTTATATAAATAAAATCATCCCTTATAGTATATAGTTATATCTAGATGTTTCAGATCAGAAATTGGATGTTTTCATGGAGTTTTCAATATTTTTTCATTGTTATCCCTCATGGAATAAGAGAACTATCATATTATCTTAGTGTGGTGCTATACCAAAACTAATCACACATATAGCAAACATACGATTACTATCTATTTTTTGATCTTTTAGACATATTTATTATTTTATAAATGAATTGTTTAATGAATATTTAGAGTTATGTTGTATTGGGATATATATCTATTTTTTCAATGTTTTATTTGGATTTGGATTTTATTATTGAATTTCATGAAATTTTTGGTGGATGGAAACACCTGGATCATGTCAAATCATATCATATGAGATGTTTATTACCTTATTTATTGTGTTTTTTATTTTATAATTGGATTGGTTTATGTAATTATTATATCAGAAATTATTTCCATGGATAAGAATTTTTTTTAATATATTTTAGTTAAAAAATCATTATAAATGTTCTTGGAAAAATAGAAAAAATGATAATTTCTTTAAACATTCACACAGGTTGGTTTTCAGTGTATATTGTTTGTAGCAATGGTGAAATCCTCATTGTTGTGGTTTTCCTTCACTCCACTGTTATAAATTAATTATAAATAGTTGATAGAAATAAATTTGGTTACCTTTCTCTTTTGGCCTATAGGTTCTATGGTTATATATGGGTTGCACTAAAATTATTATATTGAATTTTGAATATATTTTTTAGGTTTATAGTATTTTTTATTTATAATTTTAATTATGTTTCATGATAAGGGGTATGTTTTTTATCTCCTTGTATTAATTATAAAATTATATACCACTTACATTGGAGTGTGATGGATATGGGTGTTACACCCTGACCCCAGAATCCCAGAGTCGGTGAATTATTTTAATACATTGGCATGATTACAAGAATTCATGTCCTGAAAGATAGATCAATTTAGCAGTCCTAGAAAATAAATCACATACATGAACTTTAAATTAAACATTTGAAGATAAAACATAACATAAATGATCCTATGAGACCGCCACTAATCCCCTTTCTTAACCCTTCTTTTCAATCATAAAACTCTTCTTGGAATCCTGGTAAAATAAAACATATGAAATGGGTGAGCTCAAATGCTCAGTAAGGGTAAGAAATACAGTAGAAGATAACATAAATATTATCCATGGTGAATAATTTCAAACACATCCCTTCCAAATAATAAACATAGATAGTATTATGGAAGGAATATGATATGATTAAATAATGCAATAATAAAACATATTCATGAGTATTCTACTAGTCGAATAACCTCAAGACCCATCAATATTATTTTCATAATGAGGGAATGTATAATGTTGGACATTCTGAAACATTTTGTCAAGGCATAAGCAAAGATGTCTTAAATTAATTTAGGCCTCATTCAAAACTACATATAAAGTTGGGAAAGGCCTCATCCAATTCCATATCTAGTTGTCTGATGAGATCTACTAATGCATCGAGGAGCTATAGCGGGCTCCACCCATCACTTACTAAGTCCAATACACTCCTCATATTAAAAATATGAAATATAACATAAACATTCATATTAGAACAACCACACGAAATTTCAATACATTAACCATAAACCATGAATGGTATAAAAATAAGGCATCCACAGTCAAACATATCAAAAAACCTTCAATACAATATGAAAGATTTTTATCATAATGAATCTACTTCAAACAAGTATAAAATCCATCAAATGATGATGACATAGATTAATATGATCTGTAAAAATAATTGAGAGAACTATCCCTTTTTAATGAAAACATTTAAAAGTAACCCAATTTAAAAAGGAAGATATCTAAAGGAATTTTTTAATCAAATTATCCCAAACCACTTTGAAACATTTTAAAGGAATTAACATTTTTAAAACAGTCATTTCCATATAGATAAATCCTTAAAAAACATTTTAAAAACATGGACATTGATGTAAAAGATTTAAAAGAATAAATATTTAAAACATTTAATTGATGTTTTATTAAGAAGTACCTTATAATAATCCCATTGAAACTCTTTCATGAATCATGGACATGGATAATAAATATGTCCTAGTAGATACTTACAAAAAAAATCGGATAATAAATATATTGTGAAATTAACACTTATCTTGAACTTTCCTTTGGTCGTGAGTACATTTATCCTCCTGTATAATGACCATTGTATGATATTATATTATAACAGAACCATATTAATATTTATTATATCATATATTATTTATTTATGACTTTATACTACCCATTTAGTAATGATTTATCGGTAATAACCTCTTTCTTTATCATATGTGTTTTAACTTGTTATTCTTGATCTTACCATTTAGATAAAGATTTAAATATTTCCATAATATAAAAATTGATAAATATATTATATATATTTAGAATATGAATATTTATAATACACAGATATATGAAATAGAAATCACCATTTATGGAGATGGTAGGTCGTATGTTCACATAAACGTTGTTTCTGTTTTCATATCGTATTGAACGGAAGTAAGTGAATAAGATATATTTAATTACAAAAATTCATATATATATATATATATATATATCTCCAGTATAATTATTATTTCATATATTACATACATATTATTAATATATATTTTTATAATCATCGATGAATGATGAACTTGGAAATGAATCTCATTGCATCGTTGAGGCGGTAATCTGTAAAAACGCACGAGCGACAATATCATTTCTATAAAAGTGTGGAATTGGATGGTATATTATTTTTACAGAGACATTTAAATGTTATTTTCATTATTTATATACATATTACTCATCCTTATATCAATCCAAATAACTTAGTGTTGAATAACCAATTACACTATGGCGTGGAGACGGTAAGCCATACGTACGCATGCATGGTGACATTATCATTATAGGATGGATAGAATATTTAATATGGTTGTGCCATATTTATAACAACATCATGGTATATATAAGGTACTGTATTTATTATTTTGGTATGGTAATAACAAAGAAAGAGTGAGTGGAAGAAGAAAAGAGATGGAAAGTGGTTGGTGAAATCATTACCTCTTTTTTGGGTTCTTCCTTTTAATTTGATCAAAAGCGCAACTTAAGTTGTCTTTATGAAAAAATTAAATCCTCTAAGATGAAGCTAGGATAGTTGGGAGGATATTTGGGTAGGGTTTTTCAGATCCAAATGGCTTTGGTGGTGTGAATTTGAGAGAAGGGTAATTTCCCATTTATAAGAGGGGTGAGGGGCACTTTAGGAATAGATTATAGTATTAATTTATTATACAATAATATTCGGTTTATAATGACTCAAAATGAATTTAATTAGATTCTTAGGTGGTTATGAGTTGAAATCCTCTCATCCAATAGGTTTTATACATGTTTAGGTTAAAATTTTAAGCTTATCTTTTAGATTTAACTCTTAGATAAATAGTTTAACTTTTACCATTTCTTCTTGTATTCTTAAACTATATGGTTAATAAACACACTATAAAAATCCAAAATAACCCAAAGTGAATCATTATTTACATATATAATACTATTTAAGCCCTTTTATTTTAACCATATATATATATATTTAATAATAGAATATAAATTAAAAATATAATATTTGTTTTAAAGACTCTTTTATGTCAATTTTAAAACTATTTGGTATTTTATTTTTTCTAAATTCGTAAAAACATTATTACTTCGAAAAAAATTCATTTAATCAACCCTAAAATGTCATAATGACCTATAAAATTAATGGAATTCATAAAAAGTCTCAAATTACATTTATTTGGGTATTTATAATATCAATTATTTTATTATTTCATTAATAAGGTAATTACTTCATCATCATTGTCCCATAAATAAATTTAATTATTTAATGTAAAAAAATTACTAATAAAATACCCTTATGTTGGAAATATTTTTATCTTTCTAATAAATATTTATATTTGAATTTGTATTATGTTTAACCCTAAATTAAAAATGCTTATGTCACGACCCCCTCCCCACAAAGTGTACCCCTCCTGGGCCGACAATGTGTGAAGAGAGATAATGACCCCCGAGTCCTGCCTCCAGTAGGCCCCGGGTTGGTGACTAGCACTGAGGGTATAATAAACATACAAATGGAAGGCATTACCCTCTAAGAGAACACATGCAGAAGAGAGAGATAGAATAGACATCAATCAACTCCAACTCAGAACTGAAATATAAATGAAATCCAAGTACATATATGAAATGTCATGGAAAAGTACTACAACCAAATGGGGAAACTAAAAGTACCCAAAAGAAAGTGAAACGGCAGTGAACAGAAGCCCGAATAGCTCCTCCTCCAACCATAAGCTAGTAGTAACCATCTTGATCTCCAACCTGCTCCAAGTGACCTGAAAAATTGTTTATACATACATAGGGTGAGTATAATAGTATACTTAGTAGGATCCTCCCCAAGCCTCTCGTGTAAAAGTAAAGAAAGCATGCTAATGCCTAGTGAACAACAAGTGAAACTAACTCATCACATAAACATGTATACTAAGTTCCCAACCTCACCATGGCTACTCTCACCAAGTAACGCATAGAAGAATATAGAATATATTTAATAATATCAGGGGTACCCTGCTACTACTTCCCCACTGGTTTGCCACTTTTCCCCAACGACATACGTTCTGTGCATCTCTCTCCAAAGGCTTTCCCGTAGACACCTGGGCTAAGCTCCAAAATATGCACCTTGTGCACCACAAATGCTTGCCTATAGACACCTGGGTGAAGCATCACACCATCCTCACAACCAAAAGCAACCGGGTAAGTTCCGGGAGCCACCACAGCCCGCATAACGTGTATCATACATCGGGTATTATACCTCAAGCCATTATAGACCACACACCGAATAGGGATCCTCAAGCCATCACAGCCTATACACGTTACACTTATAGTAGTCCATAGGATACTACATATAGAATATATGTGTGTGAAATAACGACAAGCCATTACAGCCCTCTACACACATATATGGGAAAAAATAGCCAGTGTGCCTACCACCACAAAGATCTACCACGAGAAGAGAGCAGGGTCAAAGGGGTTAGTCAGCCATTCAACCTCCCATCAGAATGTTGGGGAAAACACCCCCTAGGGCTTAGAATCCCCGAGCTTTCAGTTGCCCTTACCGACATGGTGGAGTAGCGTATAGAAACACAAAAAGTACAGAATATATATATATATAACTCACATCCACACTATGGGCATTACCTAGTCTTAGATACAACTGCAGGTAACGTCTCTCAGACTCCAGGCTGCTAAATTTTAGACTAGGTATCCTATAAGCACACAAACATTTGAAGAGCTTTATTAGATTACTCTATTCTCATTTTATCAGTTCCACCATACATTAATTAATTCTTTAAACATTAATTAATCATGAACAATTCCACATTAAACTGAATTAGCATCACATTCAAAATCAACTGCTCCTTTTAAGATTCATATCACCGTTAAATTCTAGTAACTCCATCCCCGTGGATATTCACCATTTAATAAAACATTCATTATAGAATTACTTTTCCATATTCCCAGGCATTCTAGAAAAGAATCCTATGCTTCTAAACACAAAGGAGGATCAACATGTTGAGTAGATATAGTACCCGTCAAGTCTTTGCCGCCTATAGAAAGCACATAGACCCATTCTCCCTCGAGAGGCTAAACACAGAAAGCACGTGGCATACACCGCACGTCTTCATGTCCTTTGGAAGAAGGTTAAGCAAGACCTGCTGCCTTAAGGAGTGGGGAAAAGCAAAGCAGATAAACATTCAAAGAATCCACAAGCTTCCAGAAACCACATCTATCCCATTCCATCACCCCTGGTGTCCTCCCAGACACCCACATGCATAGGCTGATGCATCTCACCACCCTAGGCATCATCCACTGCCACAACCACAAGTCCCCATGCCTCCACACATCACAACAGCCATCTAGGCTCACATTACATCACAAGCAGCAGGAAAACAATAGTCACAACCATGGGCACTTTACCCTTTAACAAACAAGAGGACAAATCAAAACCCTTTTAGAAATTCCCACACAATCTGTTCTTTAATCCATATTGAATTAGAAGATTTGTTATGCGTAGGTTCAAATTACGGGATACCTAATCAGTAAGCTATCACAATTAAATAACCATGCTTACTTCCTTAATTTGATTATCCTCGAATTAGAACAACGACAATAACCAGATTAATTTACATGCCTCTTTATCTTTAGCCAATTAATTAACAATTAATTCCGGCTTTACGTTCATTATCAATTTCTATCATGAACGAATAACGAATCAAAGAAATCATAGATATCACTCTATCTAGAAAATCACGAGGCAAACCGTTATCACGGTATAAAGCAACAACATGCGATCAACCAATTCTTTTAATCTCATTCAAGTATTTAATTAGTCCAATTTCATTGTGATCTAAAAGACTAAATCATGCTAATTCTACAATTGCACATATACAATTATATAAGCCATGAATCCCCGACCTCGAAGAGTTATTGACGTCCTTTATCCACACAATGGGTCACAATCCTCCTCTCACGACAACTGCATCCACCAGAGGATGCCACAGTACGACAGTACCAACCAACCCCAAGAAAACCCATTAGAATCTTGGAAATTACATGGTGTAATATGGAAGGGAGAAACAAGAGAAGATGATCCCCAAAGGAACGACGATAAAACATACCTTATTGAGAAGATTGACCGACACAGTTCGGTTGCATCCAAAACAGAGCAGAACCAATCCTAGGAGTAAAGATTGATTGTGCAACTACTACAGGAATGATTGAAAGGTTCTAGAATCTCTTAGCTAAGAACAAAGGGAAAGAAAAAGAGAGAATTATATCTCATCCCTTTTTTATGATTTAATGGGGCGACGGTTTAAGATCTGGTGAATTCTCCATTAAAAATGGATTGCATTAACCCACACGGTTTGACCAAGTAAATACATCTCGGACATAGGAATAATTAATATAGGATTTATGGAATTTGAAACAACCTTAAGAGCCCTTAATATAAGGCTTTAAATGTATTTTACGTCAAAGAAAACATCAAAAGGGGAAAAACTGTAGGAATCTAAAAACACTGTTCACCAACTGTTACTGTACATGAAACCGATCTGTGAAACCAATCTGTCTTACCAATCTATGAAACAGATCTGTCAGACAGATCTGTGAAACGGATCTGTCAGACTGATCTGTGAAACCGATCTCTCAGACCGATCTTTGAAACCAATCTGTCAGACCGATCTGTAAAACTGATTTGTCAGACCGATCTGTGAAACCGATCTGTCAGACCGATCTGTGAAACCGATCTCTCAGACCGATCTGTGAAACCGATCTATCAGACCAATATATGAAACTGATCTGTCAAACCGATCTGTCAGACTGATCCATGAAACCGATCTGTCGGATCGATCTGTGAGACCGATCTGTGAGACCGTTCCGTCAGATCGATCTGTCAAACCGATCCGTGAGACCGATCTGTGAGACCGATCTATGAGACCGATCTGTCAGACCGATCTGTGAGACCGATCTGTCAGACCGATCATTGAGACCGATCTGTCAGAATGATCTGTGAGACCGATCTGTCAGACCGATCTGTGAGACCGATCTGTCAGACCGATCTGTGAAACCGATCTGTCAGACCGATCTGTGATACCGATCTGTCATACCGATCTGTGAAACCGATCTGTCAGACCGATCTCTGAGATCGATCTGTCAGACTGATCTATGAGACTGATCTGTTACTGTTCAAAAAACTGGAAACACTGTTCACAGAACTGGAAATTTGGAAAAGTGTTGGGGATAAGTCACCTTGACCTCTCGGAACACCTCCAACAACACATTTTCACAATGTAATGGACCGTAGAGGTCCAGGACATTACATTAGATACCTCTCAAAACATTCTCATCCTCGAGAATTAAAAACTAACCCATAAACAAAGAGGGGTTCAAACAACCACCCCATAAGATACCTCTTAGGGGAAAACCACCATGATTTGTTCGAAAGCGGGAACAAAATTACGACATCCGAGAGTATGGGAACAAACAATCCATATCCAAACAATTCAATCATAACATCACATCAAAGTTAAAAAAAGAAAACATTTAAGGTCTAACCATAAAGTAAACATCATTACTTGAAAGGAGTTAAACATTAAACAACTCTGGGTACTAAGCACGTATCTGTGACTCACGCTCCCATGTACTCTCCTCCATGCCACTGTGTCGCCAAAAGACACGAACTATGGGGATAGAACGCCCACGCAACACCTTCTCCTTGCGGTCTTGGATCTCCACAGGTTGCTCCTCGAAGGTTGCAGTATCATTAATATCGATCTCTCCCCAATCGATAACATGAGATTCGTCATGAAGGTAACGAAGGAGCTGTGATACATGGTAAACATCATGTATCCGACTCATCTGAGGGGGATGTGCTACTCGATACGCCACAGCTCCAACATGAGCTAACACTTTGAAATTCCCAACAAACCATGGAGAAAGCTTACTTCCACAACCAAACCTTCGCTGCCCATGACAGGAAGTCACCTTCAGAAACACATGATCCCCCACATTAAACTCTAACGGTCTCCTTCTTTGATCAGCATATGATTTCTGACGATCTTGTGCTGTCTTCATCCTCTCACAAATCACCTGAACCATCTCTATTGTATTCTGCACTATTTCTAGTCTGAGAATTGCTGACTCTCCAACCCCAGTCCAGCATAACGGAGAATGGCATGGCTGGACATACAAGGCTTCAAACGGCGCCAAATCGATGGTAGAGTGAAAACTATTATTGTATGCGAACTCTACCAAGGGTAAGTGCTTCATCCATGAACCTCCGAAATCAAGAACACAATAGCGCAACATGACTTCAAGAGTCTAGATGGTTCACTCTGTCTGACCATCCGTTTGAGATGAAAAGCAGTTCTAAGGCACAATTGAGAGCCAAAAGCATGCCGGAGACCTCTCAACACCCTAGAGGTAAAATGAGGATCTCGATCAGAAATGATCATCCTAGGTAATCCATGAAGTCTCACCACCTCCTCTAGATACTACCTCAACAAAACATCCACTGAGATCAACTCCTTGATTGCTATGAAGTGGGTCGACTTTGTTAAACGATCCACTACCACCCATATAGCATCATTTCCTCCTGCAGCTCGAGGTAAACCTATAATAAAGTCCATTGAGATGCCCCCCACTTCCACTGAGGAATCTCTAATTGCTGGAGAAGACCACCAGGAACACGGTGTTCGGCCTTCACCTTCTAGCAGACTCAACATCGAGACACACATTCTGCAATCGTACGCTTCAGCCCAGGACACCAAAATGGACTCTTCAAGGATCGGTACATCTTCGTCACACCAGGATGTACTGCCAAGGGTGAACTATGGAACTCTCGGAGAACCGTCTCGCGCATCACCAAGGGAACAAAAAGCCTTCCATGATACAATACTCGGTGTTGTCCATCCTCCGACCAACCATCAGGGGCCTCACCACAAACAAAACTGTCTCTCCAATCTTCCACCTCTAGATCACCCAACTAAGACTCTTACACCTTCTGCATCAGGGATGACTGCACCATCATCTGTAAAAGACAACCTCTACCCCCAACTTCTCCCATATCAAGATGCAAAGCTGATAGCTCTTCCATCACTCTCCAGGAATCACCAGATTCACGCACAACATCATTACTTGACTTTCGGCTTACTGTGTTAGCTACCACATTCCCTTTCTAGGTGTATACGATATTTCAAAGTCATATTCCTGCAAGAACTCCATCCCCCGACGCTGCCTCAAGTTCATGTCACGTTGGGGGAAAACATGCCTCAAACTCTTATGATCGGTGAAAACCACAAAGTGCTCACCAATGAGGTAATGTCTCCACAACATCAGAGCAAACACCACGGCTGCCAACTCAAGATCATTGGTGGCATAGTTGTGTTCATGGGGACACAACTGCCGAGACCCATAAGAAACAAATGAACTCTATTGCATGTGAACACAGTCTAGCCCTAGATGTGAAGCATCAAAGAAAACATCAAACTGGACTCCCTCCACTGGAAGAAAAAGGATTGGAGCACATACCATCTTCTCCTTTAGATACTCGAAAGCTGCCTGAAACTGATCAGTCCATATGAACGCTTGATCCTTCCTGGTCAAAGCTGTCAGAGGAGTCACAACTCTGGGGAAATTGGCTACAAACCTCCTATAATAGCCTGCGATACCAAGGAAACTTTGCACCTCTAACAAAGACATGGGGGCTTCCCAAGACACCACTGCTTCTATCTTTGACGAATCCGTAGCTACTCCATGTTGGGACACAACATGCCCCATGAAACGAACATCTCGAGGCCAAAACTCACACTTGGAAAACTTCCCAAACAACTAATGTTGGCGAGGAACTCCCAAAATGGATCGTAGATGCTCTGAATGATTTTCTTTAGATGTGGAGTACACAAGGATGTTGTCGATGAAAACCACAAAAAACATGTCCAGTAATTCATGGAACATATAATTCATCAATCCCATTAAAACAGCCGGAGCATTCATCACGCCAAATGGCATTACAGCAAAATCATAATACCCATGACGACAATTGAAAGCAATCTTCGGGATATCCTCACCCTTTACACGCATTTGATGATATCCTGACCGCAAGTCGATCTTTGAGAACCAACATTCACCATTCAGTTGATCGAATAGTTCATCAATACATGGAAGAGGATAGAGGTTCCTTATTGTCATTTTGTTTAATCAACAATAATCGACACACAATGGCAAACTACCATCAGCCTTTTTCACAAACAAAACTGGCGCTCCCCACAGTGACACACTTGGCCGAACAAAACAGCACTACAACAGACCATCAAGCTGAATATGTAACTCTCGTAACTCGGAAGGGGCCCTCCTATACAGAGACATAGATATATGAGATGCTTCTGGCTATAGCTCGATCCCAAACTCGATCTCTCGTCTAGGGGGTAAGGATACAACCTCTTCTGGAAAGACGTTAGGGTACTCCTCTACGACCCTAGGAAACACCAACTGTTCAACCTCTGAAGAACTCAGCATCATCACAGCCATCGTGGATGATAAGGATGGAACTCGTCTATGACTCATCCGAGGATCTCTCTCACCAAAAAACACCACTTTCTCTCCATATGCATCAATGAAAACGACATTCTTCCTGTAGCAATCAACAATATCCTGCACTGAATACAACCAATCCTTGCTGAGTATGACATCATATGGTTGTATTCTTAAACATAGGAAATCTCCCCAAGAGTGGTGTTGCCCCAACACTAGCTCACAGTCTCTACATACTTCAAACAAGTCGGCTCGACCTCCAACTGGCGTAGTCAATGCCAATGGCACTAGAAGCCTCTCTACCTCAAGTCCCAAAGCATGGACAAGGGTAGGTGATATGAAGGAGTGTGTTGCTCCTGAATCAACAAGGCATACACCAAGGTAGAAAACAAGAAAAGGGTACCTTGAATGACATCTGGCTCGCCTGGGGCTGGCAACGCTAGAGCATGAAGCTGAACACGTCCTCCTCCACAGCCTCTCTGACCCTGATGATGATCACCACCACGGTCGCGCTCTGCTCTCTGAGGATGAGGAGCATCATGGGGATGTCCTCTGCCTAGTCCATCTACCCTATGGTGATCTAAAGCTGGTGCAACCTGCTGCTGCTGCCTCGGCTGGAACTGCCTCAACGGAGGAACCTGGAGCGGAGCGCCCGGTTCCAAATGAATACTCTGAAATGTCGGCCACTCCTGTTGCTGATATGAATGACCAACACAAGAAAAACAAGTTCTTGATCCCTTGGCATAGGCCTGAGAGTTGCTGCCTCCGGAGAAACGAGATGGGAAGGGCTAGGACCTACCCCCAGGTGAATGGAAACTCTTCTTCCCTGAAAACCGGGATCCCCAGACCACAGCTTTGCTTCATGAGGAATCATGACATTCCCCTCTCATGACGATCTAGTCCTATCCAAAGTCCTCTCAACAACCTCTACCCTCAACAGCACCTCAAGATATGTCTTTAGCATAAATGGGGTGACCTAGCGCTGGATCTCTGGATGCAAAGACTCCTCGAAATGCCTTTCCCAGGACTCCTCATCTGGTAACAGGTCCGAAGAATATCGTAGAGGGTTCCTGAAACAAATTCCAAACTCTAGAACACTGGAGCTCCCCTGTCAAAGGGTAAGAAGCTCCTGGCGACTGGACGCCTTTGTAGTCAAAGAAAGAAACTCAACTCTAAACCTGTCTCGAAATACCTCCCATGATATCGCTGACTCCTCACGATCCCTGAGGAACAAGAGCCACCACTACCTTGCTGCTCCACACAGCATCATCACATCCAAGGACACCCAGTGTTCCTTCCGAGCACGAATCTAACTGAAGCCTATCTCGACCTCCTCCAACCAGTCTTCTGTGACTGCATTTGAAACAGATCCCTTGTACTTCTGTAGACTCTAGCGCTGAAACTCTCGGAGTGTCTTCCTCCAAGTGTCATCATCGTCAACTTCTACCTGGTGGAGATCTTCTGGAACAGCCTGCTGGGCATCTTCTGTGTAAACCTGACGAGGACGTCGACCTGGAGCCATACCTGTAAAATAACAACTGTTAGAGCTCCTAATCCTGGAATATGGATGACTCAACATAAATTAATTAATTGTTTTGCTTTATTAATCTTAGGTTACCTATCCCAAGGTCTACCCATTCAAACACAGGCGCAAAGAATAATGATGCATGATCCTTTCCTAGGTCTCTACCCTGCAACTAGTATCACTTTGTTTAGTAGCCATTGTAAAATTAACGGACTGTGCAATAGATCATAGGGGGCCCGAAACGCCTATGTCTCTTCCGGTCACTAGTGTTTACCCCACTTGCTAAATATGAATGACACCGTTGCCCTACCATCCCTTGCATCCTCACCTGTGCCTAACTCCAAACTCTATTCTATCCCTCAACCACACATATGATACAACTCTGTCATGAACCCCCCCCCCCCCCCACAATGTGTACCCCTCCTAGGCCGACAATATGAGAAGAGAGATAATTACCCCTGAGTCCCGCCTCCAGTAGGTCCCGAGTTGGCGACTAGCACCGAGGGTATAATAAACATTCAAATGGGAGGCATTACCCTCTAAGAGAACACATGAAGAAGAGAGAGATAGAATTGACTCTAATAAACTCCAACTCAGAACTGAAATATAAAAGAAATCCAAGTACATATATGAAATTTCATGCAAAAGTACTAAAACAGAAAGGGGAAACTAAAAGTACCCAAAAGAATGTGAAACGGCAGCGACCACAATCCCGAACAGCTCCTCCTCCAACCACAAGATAGTAGTAACCAGCTTGATCTCCAACCTATTCCATGTGACCTGAAAAACAGTTTATATATACATAGGGTGAGTATAACAGTATACTCAGTAGGATCCTCCCCAAGCCTCTCACGCAAAAGTAAAGAAAGCATGCTAAAGCGTAGTGAACAACAAGTGAATCTAACTCGTCACCTAAACAGGTATACTATGTTCCCAACCTCACCATGGATACTCTCACCCAGTAACACATATAAGAATATAGAATATAGTAAAGAATATCAAGGGTAGACCACTACTACTTACCCACTAGTTTGCTGCTTTGCCCCAATGACATACGTCCTATGCATCTCTCTCCAAAGGCTTGCCCGCAGACACCTGTGCTAACCTCTACAATCTGCACCTCGTGCACCACAAAGGCTTGCCCGCAGACACCTGGGTGAAGCACCACACCATCCTCACAACCAAAAGCAACCGGGTAAGTTCCGGGAGCCACCACAGCCCACATAACGTGTATCATACATCGAGTATTATACCTCAAGCCATTATAGCCCAAACACCGAATAGGGATCCTCAAGCCATCACAACCTATACACGTTACACCTATAGTAGTCCACAGGATACTATATCCAGAATATATGTGTGTGAAATAACCACAAGCCATTACAGCCCTCTACACACATATATGGGTAAAACTAACCAGTGTTCCTACCAGCACAAATATCAACCAAGAGAAGAGACCAGGGTCAAAGGGGGTAGTCATCCATTCAACCTCCCATCAGAATGTTGGGGAAAGCACCCCCAGGGCTCAGAATCCCCAGGGTGTCAGTTTCCCTTACTGATAGGGTAGAGTAGTGTATAAAACACAAAAAGTACAGAATATATATATAATTCACATCCACACTACGGGCATTACCTAGTCTTATATACAACTGTAGGTAACGTCTCTCAGACTCCAGACTGCTAATTCTAAGACTAGGTATCCTATAAGAACACAAACATTTGAAGAGCTTTATTAGATTACTCTGTTATCATTTTATCAGTTCCACTGTACATTAATTATTTCTTTAAACATTAATTAAGCATGAACAATTCCACATTAAATTGAATTGGCATCACATTCAAAATCAACTGCTCCTTTTAAGATTCACATCACCTTTAAAATCTAGTAACTCCATCCCTGTTTATTTTCACCATTTAATCAAACATTCATTATAGAATTACTATTCCATATTCCCAGGCATTCTAGAAAATCATCCTATGCTTCTAATCACAAAGGAGGCTCAACACGGTGAGTAGATATAATTCCTGTCGAGTCTTTTCCGCCTTTAGAAATAGCATAGACCCATTCTCCCTCGAGAGGCTAAACATGGAAAGCACATGGCATACCCCGCGCATCTTCGCCTCCTTTGGAAGAAGGGTAAGCAAGACCAGCTGCCTTGATTAGTGTGGAAAAGTAAAGCAGATAAACATTCAATGAATCCCCAAGCATCCAGCAACCACATCCATCCCATTCCATCACCCCTGGTGTCCTACCCGACACCCACATGCATAAGCTTATGCATCTCGCCACCCTAGGCATCATCCACTGCCAGAACCACAAGTCCCCATGCCTCCACACATCACAACAGCCATCCAGGCTCCCATTACATCACAAGCAGCAGGAAAACAACAGTCACAACCATGGGCTCTTGACCCTTTAACAAACAAGAGGGTGACTCAGAACCCTTTTAGAAATACCCCCACAGTCTGTTCTTTAATCCATATTGAATTAGCATATTTGTTATGAATAAGTTCCAATTACGGGATACCTAATCAGTAAGCTATCACAATTAAATAACTCTGCTTACTTCCTTAATTTGATTATCCCCAAATTAGAAAAACTACAACAATGGTAATAACTAGATTAATTTTCATGCCTCTTTATCTTTAGCCAAATAATTAACAATTAATTCCGGCTTTACATTCATTATCAATTTCTATTATGAACGAACAAAAAATCAAACAAATCATAGATATCACTCTATCTAGAAAATCATGAGGCACATCATTATCACGGTATAAAGCAACAACATGCGATCAACCAATTCTTTTAATCCGGTTCAAGTATTTAATTAGGTCAATTTCATTGTGATCCAAAGGACTAAATCATGCTAATTCTACAATTGCACATATACAATTAGAGAAGCCATGAATCCCTTACCTCGAAGAGTTATTGATGTACTTTATCTAAACAATGGGTCACAATCCTCCTCTCACGACAACTGCATCCACCGGAGGATGCCATGGTACGACAGTACCAACCAACCCCAAGAAAACCCATTAGAATCTAGGAAATTACGTGGTATAATATGGAAGGGAGAAACAAGAGAAGATGATCCCCAAAGGAATGAAGATAAAACATACCTTATTGGGAAGATTGACCGACACAGTTCGGTTGCATTCAAAACAGAGCGGAACCAATCCTAGGAGTAAAGATTGATTGTGCAACTCCAACTGGAATGATTGAAAGGTTCTAGCATCTCTTAGCTGAGAACAAAGGGAAAGAACAAGGGAGAATGATATTTCGTCCCTTTTTAAAGATTTATTGGGGTGATAGTTTAAGATCTGGTTAATTCTCCATTAAAAAAGGGTCGCATTAACCCATGCGGTTTGACCAAGTAAATATATCCCGGCCTTAAGAATAATTAATATAGGATTTATGGCATTTGAAATGGCCTTAAGAGCCCTTAAAATAAGGCTTTAAATGTATTTTATTTCAAAGGAAACGTCAAAAGGGGCAAAACAATAGGAATCTGGAAACCTTATTCATCCACTGTTACTGTACATGAAACCGATCTGTCAGACAGAACTGTGAAACCGATCTCTCAGACCGATCTGTGAAACCGATCTGTCAGACCAATCTGTGAAACCGATCTGTCAGACAGATCTGTGAAACCGATCTGTCAGACCGATCTGTGAAACCGATCTCTCAGACCGATCTGTGAAACCGATCTCTCAGACCGATTTGTGAAACCCATCTGTCAGACCGATCTGTGAAACCGATCTGTCAGACCGATCTGTGAAACCGATCTGTTAGACCGATCTCTGAAACTGATCAGTCAGATCGATCTGTGAGACTGATCTGTCAGACCGATCTGTGAGACCGATCTGTCAGACCGATCTTTCACACCGATCTGTGAAACCGATCTGTTAGACCGATCTGTGAAACCAATCTGTCAAACAGATCTGTGAAACCGATCTGTCAGACCGATCCGTCAGACCGATCTATGAGACCGATCCATCAGACCGATCTGTGACACCGATCTGTCAGACCGATCTGTCAGACCGCTCTCTAAAACCGATTTGTTAGACTGATCTGTGAAACCGATCTGTCAGACAGATCTGTGAGACCGATCTGTCAAACCGATCATTGAAACCGATCTGCGAAACCAATTTGTCAGACCGGTCTCTGAGACCGATCTGTGAGACCGATCTGTTACTGTTCATAAAACTGGAAACATTATTCACAGAACTAGAAATTTGGCAAAGTGTTGGGGATTTGTCACCTTGACCTCCCGGAACACCTCCAACACCACATTTTCACAAAGTAATGGACCAAAGAGGTCCGGGCCATTACATTTTAAGTTATTTACTTTGAATTTAACACTTTTAACTCTTCTTTGAATTAAATAGTAATAAATTTCCTAATCTAATCGAAGTGGACCCAAAAGATCATATTTTAATTCTAAGGTTTTTTTGGTCGAATTACACTTATCCAATAGAATTAGGATATGTTTTTGGGTAATTATGATATCATTTTTGCCGTTAATTACCCAATTTACTTTTAACAGTTATAAATATACGTCAAAAGTGAGTATTCACCAAAAATTATTTTCAACTTATTGAACCAAATTTTACTTACTAATATCAACTGCATCTCTTTGATTTTTGAAATTTAATTCACAAAAGTGGTAAAACTATGTTTTATGAATATTTGGAAATGCTCCTATGAGGTGGGTAAAAGACGAAAAAACATACAATAAAATTTTATACATTTAATTTGATTATAAAATTACTCCAATGAATTACATTGAACATATATTGGTATAATATATATTTTTGAATTAAAATAAATTTAAATATAATAAATAATTATTTAAATAAAAAATTGGTTTAAAATAATAACAAAGTGTTTCCACTATTCATCCAAAATTGAATGTTTTCAGGAAAATACCAAAATTTTACCCTAAGATAATTTTGATATTATAAACTCAAAAAATAAGTCCATTTTACCAAATTTAACACATATAATATGCATTTATTAGTTAAAATTAAAATCCCATTTTCAAGACTAAAAAGGTGTTTTTTTATGAAATAATAACTATTAAAAGATTGACACTTCTTTATGTCCAATTTCAAAGTAAAATTACTTACAATGACCATAATTGGATTAAATGGTTAAAATATAATCTATTTATACAACCAAACCATTAAAATGTTTAATTTAACAATATAAATTATTATTATTAAAAAACTTGTTTTCAATTAAAATATAGTATTTTTTCACTTTTCACCCAAATATGAATGTTATCAGAAAAACACCAAAAATTTATTGAAACTAAATTCTTAAGTCTCGATTCTAAAGAATAATTTTATTTTATCAAATTAAATATATTATAGTTTCAAATATTGTATTTAATGAGGGTTCACAATTAAAATATGATAAAATTTCTTTTTTTGAAAAATACATCTTTTATTTGAAAAAAATGAATTTGTCATTAAATTATTTCTAAGAAACTCACAATATGGATTCTAAAATTATAAGGATTATATAAAGTTCAGTATTCAGTTAATACAATTTATAACCGCTTTTGAATGGCTAGTTTGTTTTTTCATGGTGCTCTAGAACTCGGTTTTGCGTTTAGTGAAAGTTAATAAATTACTTTGAAAAAATAACGTACTATGAAATATTGGTGTGTTAAAATCTTACCTCCTTCAATAAATTGTTTCCTCACATTTTGAAATTTTCCATCGAAAATAAAAGGTTCAAAATAGAAAATACCATTTGTGGGAAAACCAACATCGGAAATTGGGTTAATAAAATTTAGTCTTAATAAGAGGAAAAAAGAAATGAAAGGGCCACCACAAAATTATGATCTCAACTATGAGAACATTGGTGGAAATTAGAGACATATAATTAGAGGAAAAACGTAAATATTTTTTAGAGTGATTGAGGTCATCAATCACAAACAAGTGCAAAATTGAGGGCGTCAAATCCATCAATCTATGATGATTTAAAATACAATTGGTTCAACAAACATAAGGTATTAGGATAACACATTTTTGGTTATAAGATCCCTTACTTAAAGGTTAAGGATTAATTTAGCCATAGAATAAGAGGAAAAAAACTATATATATATATATAAACTTGACAAGTAGAGTTTCATCGTTCAACTAATTTCAACCACAAACCGATCATTCACCCCAAAATATTTCAAAAAATATATATTTATCTTAATCGTATAGGGTTCCAAAAAAAATAAATTTATGATTCACCCATCAGACCCTTTAAAAACTAGATTATACAATCCTAGGACACCACGTTGTCCAGTGGTAGGTGATAAATCCCAATCGCACTATGGTTGTAAGTTTGATTCCCGTAGCTTTGTCTGACATGAAAGATTCTCACATGGTCTGCATGTTGTCTTTTTTATAATAATCCAAAAACAACCTTAACAGTAGTATACAATTTCAAACAAAATACATTCCAACTTTTAAACTTATCCAAAATACTTATATACAAACTCACATCCATATTTTATAAGGAAGTTAAACATAATGAAAATAGTTTTTGCCACGTTATAACATGTTTACACCTTCATAATGTGTCATTTTAAAACATGGTAACAACTAGAATAACCATTAAACCGTATTTATTACATTCATGATCCCTTATCCTTTATATAATTCTGGATATATTCCTAATATTAAAAAATATTGAATCTTCCATTATTGATGAAATAAAAAAACTATTAATCAGTTCCAAGGAAGTCAAGAATATCTAATATATTTTATCCAAATAAACCATATCTTATTCAAAAATCACTACCTCATTATTAGGACCATATGAAGGATTACCTTTCCTTCAACCATATATTTTCCAAAAAGTGTCTCTTACTATTAAGCCACTTTTATTAGAATCATATAATCTCAAATTCTCAATAAAATAGTACTGCAGTACAATCCTTATTTATCTCTATAATTCTAGTAACCAGTATATTATTGATACAACACTCAAATGAAATAATTATATAATAATAAGATAAGAACACTATTCATTCCTCTTTATTAGTATTAGTGTCTTAACTTGATTATTATCCAATAGCATCATTTGTGGTATACTCTGATGACTTGTACATTGATCCATGTAGTATCCCTACTACTTACAGATGAAGCATTGTACATTTGAAACCTTGTTCTTACACTTGCATTAAAGTACATGGTTTCCCTTTTCTTCACACTTATCACAAACTAAGATTCCCTTAAATAATTTACCAAGGAGATTTTTTCCACATTTATCACATATGGGAAAATCCTTCTTTCCCCTCTTCCCTTTATCCATATTTATATCTACCATCATTTTCTTTTCTTTCTTCCCTTCAAGCCATAGAACTCAGAGAATTATTTAATTATCATATTAATAGATGATACTATTTCTTCATATGTTGAGAATATGTGGGAGACTATTTTCCTTCTAAATGTTTTCTTAATACCATGAAAGATATGATCCATCTTACTCTTTGGATCATACATATTGCTGGAGTTCTCATCCTTCTACTGGGTGTAATTTCTTATCAATGTAATACACTATGCCAGTTTATGAATCTCAATTCATAATTACAAACTTGTAAAATACCTAATATAAATTGGACAGTTTATGGATATAATCCATAATCATAAAAATGTTTTCATTTAGGAATTATTAACTCCTAAATCCTTCATAATGGCTTTTAATGAATATTTGAATTATCTTATGCGTATCCCCCGGGATTGTTGTAACCACGAGCGCAACAAGGTCTGTTGTTGTGCACCAGTTTTCTTTCGAGTCTAGCTCAAAGAAGTGTTTTCAGGTTTTATCCCTAGATACATCTGTTCTAGAGCCACCTCTACATTCTCATATCCAAAAAGGTATGTATTTCATGGAAAATTACAAAATCTATAACTTACCAAAATTATAGGATGTTCTTATTTACTAATCCTAAAAGTCTATCTTAGGGTAATGTGCTTTAATTAGAATTTATTTAAATATTGTTTCCATGGTTATTGCTAAACCACCATTGATACCAACTATAATGCCTAGACCCTAGAATCCCAGAGCCGGTGGACTATTTAAATACATTTTCATCATTACAAGGAATCATTTCCTGAAGGACCGATCAATTTAACAGTCTTAGAAAATAGATTACATACATGAACGTTAAATTACACATTTGAAGATAAAAAATAACATTAATGATCCTTTGAGACCGCCATTAATCCCCTAGCTTAACCCTATTTATCAATCATAAAACACTTCTTGGAATCGTGGGAAAATAAAACATAAGAAAACGGTGAACTCAAATGCTCAGTAATGGTAAGCATTACAGAAGATACTAACATAAATATTAGGCATGGTGAATAATTGAAATCACATGTCTTTAAAAATAATAAATATGAAAACTTTTATACCAGGAATATGAGATGAGTAAATAATTCCATAATAAATCACAGTCATGGGTATTCTATTAGTGGAATAACCACAAGACCCATCAATATTATTTTCAAAATGAGCGAACGTATAATGTCAGCCATTCAGAAACATTTTGTCAAGGCCTCATCCAAGACATCAATAAATGATTTAGGCCTCAGCCAAAACCATATAACAAATTGGGAAAGGCCTCAGGCAATTCCACGTCCAGTTGTCTCATGATAGCTACCAATGCATCAGGGAGCTATATCGGGCTCCACCCGCCACTTACTAATTCCAATACATTCCACATATGAAAAGGTTGAAATATAACATAAAAATTCGTATTAAAACAACTATACGAAATGTCAATACATTAAGCACAAACCATGACTGGTATAAAAATGACACATCCACAGTAAAACATATCGCAAAACCTTCAATAAAATATGGAATATTTTTATCTTAATGAATTGACATTAAACAAGTATAAAATCCATCAAAGGATGTTGACATGGGTGAAAATGATTTGTAAAACTCTTTGAGAGAAATATCCCTTTTTCATGAAAACATTTAAAATTCACACAATTTTGAAAGGAAGAGATTTAAATTCATTTTGAATCAATGTGTCACATACCACGTTGAATCATTTTAAAGGAATTAACATTTTAAAAACATTCATGTCCATATAGATAAATCCTTAAAAACCATTATGACAATATAGAAATTAAAAAGAATGATTTATAAGAATAAATATTTAAAACATTTTAAATAATGTTTTAGTAAAAAGAACTGTAAAATAATCCCTTTTTAAACTCTTTCAATAAACATTTTCATGGTTAATAAATATGCCCCAGTAGATACTTACATAAAAACAAAATCGGATAATAAGGAGATTGTAAAATTAACCCTTACCTTCCACTTCCCTTTGGTCATGGGTATGTTTAACCTCTTGAATAATTACCATTGTATGTTATTAAATTATACCAGACCCATATTCAAATTTATTATATCATACATGATTCATTTATGACTTTATACTAAACATTTAATAATTATTTTCAGGTAATAATCATTTTATTTATTGTACATTTTTTAACTTGTTATTCTTGATCGTATCATTTAGATAATGATTTAAATACATCCAAAATATTAAACTTGATTTATATATCATATACATTTATAATATGAATATTTATAATAGATAGGTATATGAAATGGAAAAACCTGTTTATGGAGACGGTAGGCCGTACGTACGCATAAATGTTGTTTCTGTTTTCATATCGTATTGAATGGATGTAAGTGAATAAGATATATGTAATTACATAAATACATACATATATAAATATATCTACATTATCATTGTTTTTTCATATATTACATTCTTATTATTAATATATATTTTTATAATCATCGATGAATGTGAACGTGGAAATGAATCTCATTGCGTCGGGGAGACGGTAATCCGTACGTTGGCACAAGCAATAATATCATTTCCTTAAATTTTTGAAATTTGATGGTGTATTAATATTACAAAGACATTATCATGTTATTTTTATTATTTAAATACATATTACTTATCATTATATCCATCCAAAAAACATAGTGTTGAATAACAAATTACACCATGACGTGGAGACGGTAACCCATACGTACACATGCATGGAGACATTATCATTCATAGGATAAATAGAAAAATGATTATGGTTGTGCCAAATTTATAATAACATTAAACCATATATAAGGTACTGGATTCATTATTTTGGTATGTTAATAACAAAGAAATATTATGTCTAAGTAGAAAAGAACTTGGAAGAGGGTGGTGAAATCATTACCTCTTCTTCAGGTTCTTCCTTTTGATTTGATCAAAAGGGATATATATGTTGGATTTATGACCAAAGGATGGCCTCTAGGATTAAGGTAGAATAGTTGTGAGGATATTTGTGTAGGGTTTGGCCAAGCTAAATGGATTTGGGTGTGTGAATTTTAGAGATGGGTAAGTGCCCATTTATAAGAGGGGTAAGGGTCACTTTATGAAAAGATTAAAGTATTAATTAATTATACAATAATAATTTGTTTATAATGGCTAAAAATTTATTTCATTTGAGCCCCAGGTGGTTATGTGTAGAAATAAACTCAACCAATAGGTTTTAGACAAGTTTTGGTTACAAATTTAACCTTATCTTTTAGATTTAACTCTTAGATAAATAGTTTAACTTTTACTGTGTCTTCTTGTATTCTTAAAATATATGGTTAGTATACTCACTCTAAACATCCAAGAGAACCCCATGTGGTTCATTAATTACATCTGTACTATTATTTAATTTCTTTAGCCGAACCTCGTATTTTTAGGAATAGAATACCAATTAATAATATAATATTTGATTTAAAAACTCTTTTATGTCAATTTTGACACTATTTGGAATTTTTATTAAATTCATAAAAGCATTATTACATTGAAAAAAAAACCTTTCATCAACCATAACATGTCTTATTAACCTATAAATGTAATTGAATTCATAAAAATTCTCAAATTACATTTATTTGGGTATTTATAATATTAATTATTTTAATATTTCATTAATAAGTTAATTACTCCATCATCATTGTGTCATAAATAAATTTAAATATTTAATAACTAAAAATTATAAATAAAATACCATTATGTAAGAAACAGTTTTATATTTTTAATCAATATTTATAGTGGAATTTATAATCTGTGTAACCCTATATTAAAAATTATTTAGTTATTAAACTTTGAATTTAACACTTTTAACACTTCTTTGAATTAAATAATAATAAATATCTTAATCCAATCCAAGTGAACCTAAAAGATAATGTTTTATTTCTAGGGTTGTTTTTGGTCGAATTAAAATTATCCCATAGAATTAGGACATGTGTTAGGGTAATTATGATATCATTTTTACCTTTAATTACCCTATTTACTTTTAACCGTTGTAAATAAAAGTCAGAAGTTACTGTTACCAAAAATTATTTTCATCTTATTGAACAAAATTATACTTAATAATATCAACCGTGTCTCTTGATTTTTTATAATTCCACTCACAGAAGCAGTAAAACTATGTTTTATGCAAATTTTTAAATGCTCCTTTGAGTTGGGTAGAAGACGGTAAAACGTTCGATAAATTTCTATATATCTAATTTTATCATAAAATGAATCCAATGAATTATGTTGAACTTATATCGGTATTATATATATATTGTGACTTAAAATAAATTTAAATAAAAATAAATAATTATTTAAATAAAGAGTCGGTTTTCAATAATGACACAGTTTTTCACTATTCATCAAAAATTGAAAGTTTTCAGAAAAATAACATCATTTTACCCTTAGCTAATTTTGATATTCTAAATTAATAAATGAATTCCATTTTACCAAATTCAAAACATAGATTCTGCATTTATTAATTTAAAATTAATTCCCATTGTCAAGACAAAAAAATCATATTTTTATGAAATAATAACTATCGAAAGATTGGCACTTGTTTATGTCCATTTTTAAAGTGAAATTGCTTACAATGACCATAATTGGATTAAATGGTAAAAATATAATATATTTATACTTCCAAACCTTTAAAATTTACTATTTATCTTAAAAAATTATTTTGATTAAAATAGTTGTTTTTAGTTATAATATAGTATTTTTTCACTATTCACCCAAATATGAATGTAATCAGAAAAACACCAAAAAATTATTAAAACTAAATTTTTTTGTCCCAATTCTAATGATGACGTTTATTTTGTCAAATTGACTATATCAAAGTTTCAAATATAGGATTTAAAGAGGGTTCTCCATTAAAAGGTGGTAAAATTTCAATTTTTAAAAAATACTTCTTTTATGCAAAAAAGGAATTCGTTCTTACGTTATGTATAAGAAACTCACAATATGGATTCTAAAATTATAAGGATTATATAAATTTCAGAATTCAGTTAATACCATTCATAACCGCTTTTGAACGGCTAAGTTGGTAAGTCATGGTGCGCTAGAACTCGGTGTTGCGTGTAGTGCATTTTATTGAATTACATTGAAGAAATAATGTAATATGAAATCTTGGGGTGTTATATTCATCACACCTTCAATAAATTTAGTCCTCACAATTTTAAATTGTTTTTCAAAAATAAAATGTTGAAAATAGAAAATACCTTTGTGGGAAAACCAACATTGGAAAATGGGTTAATAAAATTTAGTCTTAATAAGACGAAAAGGGAAATGAAAGGGTCACCACCAAATTATGATCTTGATTAAGAGAAAATTAGAGGAAATTAAAGACACATTATTAGAGGGAAAACATAAATATTTATAGGGAGTGATTGAGTTCATCAATGACAAACAAGTGTAAAATTGTGGGTGTCATATCAATTAATTTATGACGATTTAAAATACCATCAGTTCAACAAAACATAAGGTACTAGGATAACACATTTTTGGTTTTAAGATCCCTTCCCTAAAGTTTAATAATTAATTTACCCATATAATAAGAGGAAAAAAACTATATATATATATATATATATACTTGACAAGTATAGTTTCATCCTTCAACTAATTCCTACCACAAACTCATCTTTCACTCTAAAAGACTTAAAATAATAATAATGTATTTATCTTAATCATATATGGTTAAAAAAAATTAATGAATTTATGATTAACCTATAAGAACCTTTAAAAAAACTAGATTACACAATCTATGGACTCCACATTGTCCAGTTGTAGGCGATAGATCCCAATCGCACTATGGTTGTGGGTTCGATTCCCGTAGCTTTGTCTGACGCGACAGATTGTCACGTGGTCTGCGTGTTGTCCTTTTTAGAACAATGTAAAAACAACCTTAACAATAGTATCCTATTTCAAAATTAATCCTTTACAACCTATATACTTATCCAAAATACTTCTATCCAAACTCACAATCCAAATTTTATAAGGAAGTTAAACACAATGAAAATATTTTTTCCCATGTAATAACATGTGAACACCTTCATCATGTATTATTTTTAAACATGGTATCACCCTGAATTACCATAAAACCTTATTTATTTCATTCATGATCCCTTATCATTGATATAATACTGGATATATTCCTTATATGAAAAAATATTGAATATTCCATAAATGATGAAATAAAAAAACTATCAATCAGTTCCATGGAAGTCAAGAATATCCAATATATTTTATTGAAATCAACCATCTCTTATTCCAAAATCACTACCTCCTTATTAAGACCATATGATGGATTACCTTTCGATCAACCATGTATTTTCCAAAAATTGTAGCTTACAATTAAGTCACTTTTATTAGAACCATATAATCTCAAATTCTCAATAAAATAGTATTGCAGTACAATCCTTATTTATCCCCAAAATTCATATAACAGGTATATTGTTGATACAACATTAAAATGAAATTATTCTATAATAACAACATATGAAAACTAGTCATTCCTCTTAATTAGTAGTAGTATCATAACATGATCATTATCCAATAGAATCATTTTTTGGTATACTCTGATTACTTGTACATTGATTCGCGTAGTGTCCCAACTCATTACAGATGAAGCATTGTACATTTGAAACCTTGTTTTAACCACTGAATTCATCTACATGGTTTCCTTTTTCTCCACACTTATCACAAACTACCTTTCCCTTATTGAATTTACAAAGTTGATTCTTTCCACAGTTATCACAAATGGTAAAATCCTTCATTCCCCTCTTCCCTTTATCCATCATTGTCTCTACCATCCATTTCTTCTCTTGCTTCCCTTTAAGCCATAGGACTGAGTGTATTATTTACTTATCATATTAAAACATGATATTATTTCTTCATATGTTGAGAATATATGGGTGACTATTTCCTTTCTAAATGTTTTCTTAATCCCACGAAATATATGATCCTTCTTACTCTTTGGATCATACGTATCACTGGAGTTCTCATTCCTTATATTGGGATCTATTTCTTAACAATACAATATAGTAGTCTAGTTTATAAATATCAATTAATAATTCCAAACATGTAAAATAACTAATATAAATTGAACAATTTATGGACATTATACATAATCATAAAAAAAATTCCTTGAAGAAGTATTTATTCCTAAATCCTTCAAAATGGCTTGTAATGAAAATGTGAATTATCCTATGAATATCCCCCGAGAGTGTCATAACCAAGAGCAAAACATGGCCTGCCTTAGTTCCCGTTTGATTCTATCTCAATGTGGTGTTTCTGGGTTTAACCCCTATGAACATCTGTGTTAGAGCCACCTCTACCTACCCATATTCAGATAGGGATTTATTTCATGGAAAACAAATAAATCCTCTACCTTACCAAAATTATAATAAGTTCTTATATACTAATCCTTAGAGTCTATCTTATGATAATGTGCTCTAATTAGATTTTATCTAAATCTAGTTTCCAAGGTTATTTCTAAACCGCCTCACATACCAACTGTAACACCACGACCCAATATCCCCATGGTCGGTGCATTATTTTAATACATTGTCCTGATTAAAAGGAATCCAGTCATGAAGTACCGATAAGTTTAGCTGTCTTGAAAAATAGATTACATACATGAATGTTTTATTACAAATTTGAAGATAAAACATTACGTAAATGATCCTTAGAGACCACCATTAATTCCCTAGCTTAACCATGCTTATCAATCATAAAACAATTCTTGGAATCCTGGGAAAATAAAACATAAGAAAGGGGTGAGTTCAAACACTCAGTAAGGGTAAGCAATACAGCAAAAGATAACATAAATATTAGGTATAGTAAATAATTGAAAACATATAAATTTTCAAATAATAAACATGAACACTTTTATGGAAGTAATATTAAATGAGTAAATAATGACATAATAAAACATAGTCATGGGTATTCTACTAGTCGAATAACCACAAGACCGATCAATATTATTTTCATAATGAGGGAATTTATAATGTAAGATATTGTGAAACATTTTATCAAGGCCTCAGCCATGAAGTCTAAAAATGATTTATGCCTCAGCCGAAACCATATATCAAATTGGGGAAGGCCTTGGGAAATTCGAAGTCTAGTTGTCTCATGAGGCCTACCGATGCATTGAGGAGTTATAGAGGGCTCCACCCGTCACTTACGAAGTCCAATACATTCCTCATCTGAAAAAGTTGTAATATAACATAATCATTCATATTAAAACTACCACACAAAATGTCAATACTTTAACCATAAACAATGAATTGTATAAAAATAACACATCTACAGTCAAACATATCGCAAAACCTTCAATACATTATGGATGATTTGTATCATAATTAATCAACTTCAAACAAGTATAAAATCAATCAAATGATTTTGACATAGATGAAAATGATTTGTAAAACACTTTGAGAGAAATATCCCTTTTTCATTAAAACATTTAAAGGTCACACAATTTAGATTGGAAGAGATTTAAAGACATTTTTTTAATCAATGTGTCCCATACCACTTTGAAATTTTTTAAAGGAATCAACATTTTTTAAACATTCATTTCTATATAGATAAATAATTAAAAACTATTTTGAGAACATGGACATTAATGAGAATGATTTTGAAGAATAAATATTTAAAACATTTAAAATGATGTTTTTGTAAAAATTACCCTAAAATAATCCCTTTTAAAACGCTTTCATTAAACATGGACATGGATAATAAATATTTCCCTGAAGATACTTACGTAAAAACAACCTCAGGTAATAAAGAGATTGTGAAATTAACCCTTACCTTGCCCTTTCCTTTGGTCTTGGGTACATTTAACCTCCTATATAATGACCATAGTATGTTATTAAATTATACCAGAACCATGTTCATATATATTATATTATAAATGATTCTTTTATGACTTTCTACTACCCATTTAATAATGATTTTTGGGTAATAATTGCTTTCTTTATCGTACATCTTTTAACGTGTTATTCTTGATTGTATCATTTAGATAATGATTTAAATACATTAAGAATATAAAAAATGATTTATATATAATATATATTTGGAATATTAATATTTATAATAGATAGATATATGAAATGGAAAACACCTTTTATGGAGACGGTAGGTCGTATGTACGCATAAACGTTGTTTCTGTTTTCAAATTATATTGAACGGAAGTAAGTGAATAATTTATATGTAAGTACATAAATACATACATATATATATATATATCTCCATTAACATTATTATTTCATATATTACTTACATATTAGTAATATATATTTTTATAATCATAGATGAATGGTGAATGTGGAAATGAATCTCATCGCGTCGTGGAGACGGTAATCCGTACGTACACATGAGTGACAATATAATTTCATTAATGGTGTGGAATTGGATAGTATTTTAATTTTACAGATACATTATAATGTTATTTTAATTATTTATATACATATTACTCATCATTATATCCATCCAAATAACATAGTGTTGAATAACAAATTACACCATGATGAGGAGATGGTAAGTCGTACATACACACACATGGTGACATTATCATTCATAGGATGGATAGAATAATGAATATGGTTGTGATATATTTATAATAACATCAAAGTATATATAAGGTACTGGATTTATTATATTTGGTATGGTAATAACAAATAATGTGTATGTAGAAGAAGAAAAGAACTTGAAAGAGGGTGGTGAAATAATTACCTCTTCTTTGGGTTCTTCCTTTTTATTTGATCCAAAGGGCTCCTTATGTTTGCTTTCTGAAAAAATTAAGGACTCTAACATGAAGTTAGGATAGTTCGGAGGTTATTTGGGTAGGTTTGGGCCGAGCCAAATGTCTTTGGAGGTGTGAATTTGAGAGAAGGGGAAGTTCCCATTTATAAGAGGGGTGAGGGTCACTTTAGGTCAAGATTAATGTCTTAATGTATTATACCATCATATTAAATTTATAGTGGATCCAAATGAATTTAATTCGATCCTTAGCTGGCTATGGGTCGAACCCCTCTCAACCAATAGGTTTTAGACAAGTTTTGGTAACAAATTTAACATTATCTTCTAGATTTAACTCTTAGATAAATAGCTTAACTTTTACCATGTCTTCTTATATTATTACACTATATGGTTAATAAAATTACTATAATATTACAAGAGAACACCTAGTGGTTCACTAATGAAATATATATTAGTATTTAAGCCCTTCGGCTGAGACTTAGATTTTTAGGAATATAATACCAAATAATAATAATATATTTGTTTTAAAAACTCTTTTATGTCAATGTTGATACTTTTTAGTATTTTGTTTTTTCTAAATTTATAAATAAAATTATTACTTCAAAAAAATTATTTAATCAACCCTAACATGTCATATTAACTTTTAAAATTAGTTTAATTCAAAAAAAGTCTCAAATTAAATTTATTTGGGTATTTATGATATCAATAAGTTTAATATTTCATTAATAAGGTAATTACTTCATCATCATTTTGTCATAAATAAATTAAATTACATAATTTATAAAAATTATAAATAAAATACCATTTTATAGTAAATATGTTTATCTTTCTAATGAATATTTATAGTTGAATTTATATTATGTGACCCATATATTAAATTTTTTTTAGTAATTAAACTTTGAATTTAACACTTTCTACTCTTCTTTGAATTAAATAAAAATAAATGTCCTAATCTAATCCAACTGGACCTAAGGGATCATATTTTATTTTAATATTTTTTTAGTCTAATTACACTTATCCAATATAATTAGAACATGTGTTAGGGTAATTATTATATAATTTTTACCCTTACTTACCCTATTTAATTTTAAACGTTGTAAATAAAAGTCAAAAGTTACTATTCACCAATAATTATTTTCATCTTAGTGAACCAAATTTTACATACTGATAACAACTATGTCTCTCATATTTTTGAAATTCAATTGGCATAAGCGGTAAAAGTTGGTTTTGTGCAAATTTGCAAATTCTCCTTTGAGGTGGGTAAAAGATGGTAAAACGTTCCATAACATTTTATACATCTAATTATATTATAAAATGACCCTAATTAATTACATTTAACTTATATAGGTATTATATATTTTTTTTTACTCAAAATAAAATTAGATGAAATAATTAATTTTTTAAATAAAAAGTCGCTTTTAATTAATAACATAGTGTTTTCACTATTCATAAAAAATTGAATGTTTTCTGAAAAATAACAAAATTTTACCCTAAGTTAATTTTGAAAAACTAAATTCAAAAATGAAGACAATTTGAACAAATTCATAACATTGAAGCTATATTAATTAATTTAAAATTTATTCCCATTGTCAAGACTAAAAAAGTATATTTTTATGAAATAATAACTATCAAAAGATTGTGACTTTTTTATGTCCAATTGCAATGTGAAATTATGTACAATGACCAGAATTGGATTAAATGGTAAAAATATAATCTATTTATACTTCCAAACCATTAGAATTTATAATTTATCAATATAAATTATTTTGATTAAAAAAGTTGTTTTGAGTTAAAATATAGTATTTTTTACTATTCACCCACATATAAATGTTATCAGAAAAACACCAAAAATTTATTGAAACTAAATTCATATGTCCTGATTATAAAGAAGATGTTTATTTTGTAAAATTGATAATATAAAAGATTCAAATATTGGATTTGAGGAGGGTTCTCCATTAAAAGGTGGAAAAATTGCATTTTTTTGAAAAATACTTCTTTTATCTGAACAAAATTAATTTTTTCTTACATTATGTCTATGAAACACAGAATATGGATTCTAAAATTATAGGGATTATATAATTTTCAGAATTATGTTAATACAATTCACAACTACTTTTGAATGGCTAGTTTGGTAACTAATTGTGCGCTAGAAGTTGGTGTTGCGTGTATTGGAAGTTATAGAATTACATTGAAGAAATAATGTACTATGAAATCTTGGGGTGTTACATTCTTCCCTCGTTCAATAAATTGTGTCTTCACAATTTGAAATTGTTCTTTGAAAATAAAAGTTTGAATATAGAAAATTGATTTGTGGGAAAACCAGCATTGAAACTTGGGTTAATAAAATTTAGTATTAATATGAGGAAAAGGGAAATGAAAGGGTCACCAAATTATGATCTCGATTAGGAGAACATTGGTGGAAATTAGAGACACATAATTAGATGAAAAACATAGATATTTATAAAGAGTTATTGAGGTCATAAATCACAAACAAGTGTAAAATCGAGGGCGTCAAATCCATCAATCACTGATGATTTAAAATACCATCAGTTCAACAAAAGATAAGGTATTAGGATAACACATTTTTTGTTTTAAGATCCCTTACCTTAATATTAAGAATTAATTTACCCATAGAATAAGAGGGAAAAAATTATATATATATATATATACTTGACAAGTATAGTTTCATCCTTCAACTAATTTCTACCACAATTTCATCTTTCACTCCAAAAGATTTCAAAAAAATATATTTTATTTATCCTAATCGTATATGATTCCAAAAAAATAATTAATTTATTATTCACCTATCATACAATTAAGAAAACTATATTATACAATTCAGGGAATCCACGTTGTCTAGTGGTAGGGGATAAATCCTAATCACACTATGGTTGTGTGTTTTATTACCGCATTTTTGTCCGATGCAACGGATTGTCCCACACTCTATGTTTTGTCCTTTTTATAACAATCCGACAAAAACCTTAACAATAATATCACATTTAAGATTTTATTCATTTCCATCCATTCGACTTATCCAAAATACTTCTATCCAAACTCACAGTCCAATATTTATACAGATGTTAAACACAATGAAAATAATTTTTTCCACGTAATAACATGTGTATACATTCATCATGTATTATTTTAAGACATGGTAACAACCTGAATTACCATAAAAACTTATTGATTACATTCATGATCCCTTATCATTATATAATAGTGGATATATTCCTTATATCAATAAATATTGAATATTCCAACAATGATGAAATAAACAAACTATTAATCATTTCCAATGAAGTCAAGAATATCTAATATATTTTATCCAAATCAACAATCTCTTATTCCAAAATCACTACCTCATTATTAGGACAGTATGAAGGACTACCTTTCCTTCAACCATGTATTTTCCCAAAAGTGTAGCTTAATATTAATTCACTTTTATTAGAACCATATAATCTAAAATTTTAATAAAATAGCACTCTAGTAAAATCCTTATTTATCTTCATAATTCATATAACCTATATATTGTTTATACAACACTCAAATGAAATAATTATATAATAACAACATAAGAACACTAGTCATTCCTCTTCATCAGTAGTAGTATCATAACTTGATTATTATTCAATACCATCATTTGTGGTATACTCTAATGACTTGTACATTGATTTGGGTAGTGCCCCTACTACCAATAGATAAAGAATTGTACATTTGAAACCTTGTTCTTAACCTTGAATTCACGTACATGGTTTCCTTTTTCTCTACACTTATCACAAACTCTCATATAATTCAATCATTTACAAAGGTTATTTTTTCAATAGTAATTACATATGGTAAAATCCTTCTTTCCTCTCCTTTCATTATCCATATTTCTCTCTACCATCCTTTTTTTCTCTTGCTTCCCTTCAAGCCATAGGACTCAAATAATTATTTACTTATCATATTAACACATGATATTTTTTCTTCATATGATGAGAATACATGGGAGACTATATCCCTTATAAATGTTTGTGTAATACCATGAATGATATGATCCTTCTTACTTTTTGGATAATACGTATTGCTGGAGTTATCTTTCCTTCTACTGGACGCCATTTCTTAACAATGAAATACAAAAGGCCAGTTTATGAATCTCAATTTATAATTTATAAATGTGAAAAATACCTAACGTAAATTGAAATTTTTATGGATATAAACCATAATCATAAAAATGTTTTCATTGAGGAGTATTTATTTCTAAATCCTTCATAATGGCTTGTAATGAAAATGTGAATGATCATATGTGTGTCCCCCATGAGTGTCGTAATCAAGAGCACAACAAGGCCTGCTGTCGTGCACTACTTTCCATTAGAGTCGAGGTCAAAGCGGTGTTTTCAGTTTTCACCCCCAGGTACATCTATGCCAAAGCCAACTCTACCTGCTCATATCCAGACATAAATGTATTGCATGGAAAACGCACAAAATCTCTACCTTACTAAAATTATAGGAAGTTCTTCTATAATAATCCTCAAACTCTATATTATGGTAATCTTCTCTAATCAGAGTTTATCTAAATCTATTTTCCAAGGTTATTGCTAAACGTATTCTGATACCAACTATAATACCCCAACCCTAGAAGCCCAATGTCGGTGCATTGTTTTAATACATTGGAATGATTACAAGGAATCATGTCCTGAATGACTGATTAGTTTAGCAGTCATGGAATATATATTACATACATGAACGATACATTACACATTTGAAGATAAAACATAACATAAATGATCCTTTAACACTGCAATTAATACCTTATCTTCATCCTTATTATCAATCATAAAACACTTCTTGGAATCCTGGGAAAATAAAACATAATAAAGGGGTGACCTCAAATGCTCAGTAAGGTTAAGAAATACAGTAGAAGACAACATAAATTTTAGGAATGGTGAATAATTGAAAAAATATACCTTTACAAAAAATAAACAAGAACCCTTTTATGGAAGGAACATGAGATGTGTAAAAAATTTCATAATAAAACATAGTGATGGGTATTATACTAGTCAAATAACCACAAGACCCATCAATATTATTTCCATAATGAGGGAATGTATAATGTCAGAAAATTTGAAGCATTTTGTCAAGGACTCGGCCAAGATGTCTAAAAATGATTTAGGCTCTAGCCAAAACCATATATCAAATTGGGAAAGTACTCAACCAATTGCATTTCTAGTTGTCTCATGAGACTTACCGATGCATCGAGGAGCTATAATGGGCTCCATCTATCACTCACTAAGTCCAATACATTCATCATCTGAAAAGGATGAAATATATAATAAAAATTCGTAATAAAATTACCATACGAAATGTCAATACTTTAACCAAAAAACAAAAATGGTATAAAAATACCACATCCACAGTTAAACAAATCGCAAATCCTTCAATACAATATGGATGTTTTGTAACATAATTAATCGACTTCAAACAAGTATAAAATCTATCAAACGATGTTTACATAGATGAAAATGTTTTGTAAAACACTATGAGAGAGATATTTGTTTTTCATGAGAACATTTAAATGTAACACAATTTAGAAAGGAAGAGATTTAAAGGAATTTTTCAATCACAGTGTCTCATACAACTTTTAATCTTTTGAAAGGAATTATCATTTTTAAAACATTATTGTCCATATAGATCAATCTTTAAAAACCATTTTGAAAACATGGACATTAATGAGAATGATTTTAAAGAATAAATATATAAAACATTTAAAATGATGTTTTAGTAAAATGTACCTTAAAATAACCCCATTAAAAAAAATTTCATGAAACATGGAAATGGATAATAAATATGTCCTTGTAGATCCTTATGTAAAAACAACCTCAGATAATAATAAGACTGTGAAATTAACCCTTACCTTTCACATTCCATTGGTCGTGGTTATGTTTAACCTCATGTATAATGAGCATTGTATGTCATTAAATTGTACCAAAACTATATTCATATTAATTATATCATACACGATTCATTTATGACTTTATACTACCCATTTAATAATGATTTTCGGGTAATAATTGCTTTCTTTATCGTACATGTTTTAACTTGTTATTATTAATCGTATCATTTAGATAATGATTTAAATACTTACAGAATATAAAACTTGATTTATATATAATATATATTTAGAATATGAATATTTATTATAGATAGATATATGAAATGGAAAACACTGTTTATGGAGATGGTAGGTCGTACGTACGCATAAACTTTGTTTTTGTTTTCGTGTAGTTTTGAATGGAAGTAAGTGAATACCATATATGTAAGTGCATAAATACATACATACATACATACATATATATATAGTATCATTATAATTTCATATATTACATACTTATTAGTAATATATATTTGTATAATCAATGAGGAATGGTGAACTTGGAAATGAATCTCATCGTGTCATGGAGACGGTAATCCATACATACGCACGAGCGACAATATAATTTCATTAAAGTTGTGGAATTTGATGGTATATTAATTTTAAAAAGACATTAACATGTTATTTTCATTATTTATATACAAATTACTCATCATTATATCCATCCAAATAACATAGTGTTGAATAACAAATTACACCATGACGTGGAGACGGTAAGCCGTACGTACGCACGCATGGTGACATTATCATTCATAGCATGGATAGAATAAAGAATATGGTTGTTACATATTTATAATAACATCACACAATATATAAGGTAATGGATTTATTATTTTGGTATGGAAATAACAAAGAAAGTGTAAATGGAAGGAGAAAAGAACATGAAAGAGGGTGGTGAATTCATTACCTCTTCTTCATGTTCTTCCTTTTGATTTGATCAAAAGGGCTCCATATGTTGGCTTTCTAACCAAAGAAAGGCCTCTAGGATTAAGGTAGGATAGTTGGGAGGATATTTGGGTAGGGGTTCGCCTAGCCAAATGTCTTTGGAGGTGTGAATTGGAGAGAAGGTGAAGTGGCCATTTATAAGAGGGGTGAGGGGCACTTTAGGAAAAGATAAAAGTAATAATTTATTATACAATCATATTCGGTTTATAATGGCTACAAATAACTTTAATTCGATCCTTATGTGGTTATGGGTCTAAATACTCTCATATAATAGGTTTTAGACAATTTTAGATTACAAATTTATCTTTATCTTTTTGATTTAACTCCTTGATAATTAGTTTAACTTTTATTGTCTTCTTGTATTCTTATACTATATGGTTAATAAACATACTATAAACATATAATAGAACAGAAAGTGGTTTATTAGTGACATATACAATATTATTTAAGCCCTTTGGACAAACCATATATTTTTAAAAATAGAATACCAAAAAAAGTAATATATTTATTTTAAAAACGCTTTTATGTTGATTTTGACACTATTTGGTATTTTTTTAGCTAAATTCATAAAAAAATTATTACTTAAAAAAATTAATTTAATCAATCAAAACATGTAATATTAACCAATAAAATTTTTTGAATTTATAAAAAGCCTCAAATTACATTTATTTGGGTATTTTGAATATTAATTATTTTAATATTGCATTAATAAGGTAATTAATGCATCCTCATTGTGTCAAAAATAAATTAAAATATTTCATGTCTAAAAATTATAAATAAAAAATCATTATGTAGGAAATATTTTTATCTTTATAATTAATATATATAGTTTAATTTATATTCTGTTTAACCCTATATTATTAATTAATTAGTTATGAAACATTGAATTTAACACTTTTAACTCTTCATTTAATTTAATAATAATAAATATCCCAATCTAATCCAAGTGGACCAAAAGGATCATATTTTATTCCAAAGGTCAAATTGCACATATCCAATAGAATTAGGACATGTTTTAGGATAATTATGAAAACATTTTTACCCTTAATTACCCTATTTACGTTTAACTATTGTAAATAAAAGTGATAAGTTACTATTCACCAAAAATTATTTTCTTCTTATTGAGCCATATATTACTTACAGATACCATCCGTGTCTGTCGGATTTTTAAATTCAAATCACAGAAGCGGTAAAATTATGTTTTATGGAAATTTGCAAATGCTCCTAGGAGGTGGGTAAAAGATGGTAAAAAGTTTGATAAAATTTTATACATCTAATTTTATTATAAAATGAATCCAATTAATTACATTAATCTTATATAGGAATTATATATAATATTTGACATAAAATAAATTTAAACAAAATAAATATTTATTTAAATAAAAAGTCTTTTTTAAATAATAACACAATGTTTTCACTATTTATCAAAAATTGAAATTTTTCAGAAAAATAACAAAATTGTACCCTAAGCTAATTTTGATATTCTGAATTTTTTAATTAAGTATATTTTACCAAATTTAAAACATAGATGTTGCATTTATTAATTTAAAATTAATTTCCATTGTCAATACTAAAAAGGCGTATTTTTAAGAAACAGTAACTATGAAAAGATTGACACTTGTTTATGTCCAATTTCAAATTAAAATTACATAAAATGACCATAATTGGATTAAATGGTAATAATATAATATATTTATACTTCCAATCCATTAAAATGTATAATTTAACACTATAAATTAATTTTTATTAAAAAATTTGTTTTCAGTTAAAATATAGTATTTTTTCACTATTCACCCAAATATGAAAGTTATTAGAAAAGCACCAAAAATTTATTGAAACTAAATTGTTATGTCCTAAATCTAATTAAGAATATTATTTTGTTAAATTGAATATATAAAGGATTCATATATTGTATTTAAAGAGGGCTCCCCAATAAAAATTGGTAAAATTGCATTTTTTGAAAAATAGTTCTTTTATTTGAAAAAATGAATTTATTCTTACATTATATCTAAGAAACTGACAATATGGATTCTAAAATTATAAGGATTATATAAACTTTATATTTCAGTTAATACCATTCGTGACCACTTTTGAATGACTAGTTTGGTAAGTCATGGTGCGCTAGAACTCGGTGTTGCATGTAGTGAAAGTTATTTAATTACTTTGAATAAATAACGTACTATAAAATATTCGGGGTGTTATAATGGGGTTCTATAATCTTATATTTTTTAATTAACACTTTTTCTAGGTTAGAAATAATTATTGTGGAGATAAAAGTGACAATTATTTGTAAAAAAAATTAATATTCATTTGTTATGGTTTTTTATATCTGGTAATTTCTGTTTCAAATATTTAATTTTAATGGGTTTTATCTATTTTTTGATTAGCATACTGTTGTGGAATATATATGGGATTTATAGGAATCTATTAATAGGATTTATGTTTGAATCTTATGTAGAATTACATGATTGGAATACAATTATCTAAACAATGTAACATGTCATGGTAATTATGTCACAGAAGAAGGTGGTATATGAGTAACCTTCACATTTTTCTCACTTATAGGTGAATCACCAAATCCCAAACTATGTCACGTACAATGTTTAATTCAAAAACATTTACCTTGTTCTTCATGGATTATAAAATTATGCATCCAAATCATTAATCATATATAGATACAAAAAATTTGAATTAAATATTATTTCCATATTGTTTTTTGGTTCATGGATCCTCTTATAACACAAATTTGACCACCAATTATCATAGGGAATCAGGGGATATTCCACTCAATCATATTAAATTAAAAAATATTCTCTTGGTATTCCTATTGGTTTTCAAGGTAACCACTCTTTTTATTCTCAATTATATTTTCATCTCCTCCTCTTTCTATTTCTTCAATGTCTTCATTTATTCCAAAATCCACAATCAATTTGAATGTTGGTATTATGGTATTGGTATCATAAAAATAAGGAAGTTTACTTTCTAGTGATTAAGGGAGTGTTTATTTGTTATATTTTTCTTCCTCCATAGATGGTGATTAGTTTTATCATCAATTAATAGAGGATTTTTATATCAATCTCATATCATTTGATACAAAAAAATATTGAGTTTATAAAATAATATTTCATGAAATAATTTATATTTATGAAATATATTATGGGTTTATGATCTAGATTCATGAATTTTGTTCAAGGAATATAGATTTATCAAAATTAATTTAATGTATCTCCTTAAAATATAGTTTTTTTGTATTGATAAAATTTTGGAATACTATTAAGATTATTTTTATGTTTTTATGTAAATTATACAAATTTTTTGAAATTAAATATTTTTAGAGAATTTTAACCATGCTTTATAGATGATCATCATATAAAAAGGTATGTGGATTTCTAAAATATTTCTAATGGATGTTTTCAATGAATTTTTTTAATATGTCTAAATTTATGTTGATTCAAAGGACATATATGTTTAAATGAAAGATTTCATATATCAAGACAAATGGTGTAATGATTATGTTACCCTAATTGTTCCTATCTATACTTATTTCTTCATTTATATGTTATTTATTGATATATGATCATTTTCTATTATTGAAATTTTTTGTTTAAATATATGTTGTAGAATGTGTGGTGAGATATATAATTTAAGTAATTTATATCTATATATCAATATTTTAATGATTGTTTCTCATATAAAAATTTTATGTTCCCATGGGAACCTAATATAAGATGTAGGAGATCGTGATTTCTTCTATACAAGTTTAATAAACACATGTTCTAGTGTCCTTTAATATATTTGATACACTCTAACTAGAGGGGATTCTATCAATAAGTCTACTACATGATATTCAAATGTCTTATGGATTTTTTAAAATCTACCATATAGATCTATTTAGTCTCATATCATTATTTTTTAAGATGGTAAACTACCAATTGATCCTAGAGGGTTTCTGATGAATCATATTCATAGAATTATTGTTTTAGAAAATAAAAGAATTAATTTATATGTATCCTATTGTGGTTTATGTTCCTATAGAACTGCATAATTTAGTTTTTTTGAGATATTCCATAAATTTAGTGGTTCCTACAGTTTTATCCATATATCCTTTATCACTGTGGTCATTTTAAAAATACCTTTTATGGGTTTCTTTTAGAGCTGTATTTTTTTTTAAATTTATAAAGAATCTTATCCTTATGGATGAGAATTTTTATATGGTTTGGAAATGAAAAAAATGGGTAATATATTCATAATTTAAAATATTATTATTTCATAATCATTAAAAATATTATCATTATTTGGGATGTGATATCAAATGATATTAAATTAAATCAGTGTAATATATTATTTGTTAATATTATCATGATGGTGGGATTCATCAATTTTATTAAATATTGGAATCTATATTTTTTAGTTTCACACACTAGAATTAATGAGTTATTTTTAGTAATAAATTTCATTCACTCCTATGTAATATATTGTTAGTATTATCAACATATATTGTGCATAAAAAATTAAAAACATATATATTGGTCTCATTTTTTATATATGGCTTTTAGGGTTCAACCTCACCCTGGTTATATGATTTTATGTGTTTTATGGTTGAGTTGGGTTGTAGTGAGTGAATGAAGTTGTATTGTACACTCTATAATAATGTGTAGTTATTATATTTTTGAAGGAGAAAAGTGGTAAATTAAGGCCATTATCATATATCGGTGTTTTTAAATCAAATTATTAAAATTATTATATAATAAAATAAAATTTACAATTAATAAAATTGTTTGTGTGATTGATTGATGTTTATGAGGCACAATTATGTATATTAGAATGAAATTCCATTTTTTAGTTTTTGAAATTCAATATATAATATATAATGAGAAGATGTCCTATTTAAAAATTATTATTAGAATATATAAATTATATGGAACTCCCTCATAAATAATTAATTAATAATTATATATTTAATTAAATTCCATTGAAATATAATTACTTAATTAATCAACTTAAAAAACCTTTAGAAATTATCACAATTAGTAATTTTAATGTGATTAAACCATATTCTAACCTAAAAAATTTAATAATAGCACCCTATCATAATTATTATTCATAGGATGCTTAGGCCAGTGGTTAATTAATTCAAGAATACGCACTTTAATTATGTTATAATTTATTATAGGGATTATATTTTAACTCTTTAATTTGATCCGCTATTATTTTTATTATCCAATAAATATTTTTCTATAACTATTAACACATCACATGAACTGAAGTAAAAAATATTTATGATTTTATTTTTATTGAAATTAAACCCCAATTCATATATTATATTTATGTTAATTTCAATGTGATATTGAACTCAAAATATTTATTACTTGTTTTGACAATTAGATCAATTACCAAGAAAATCATCCCTTCCTTTGGAGGAGATTCCATCATAAAAACTGATTTCTTCAGAAAAGATCAAGAAATGGTAAAACATATTTATGGATATACTCTCATTATACTATATAATGGGTTATTGGAAAATTAATAAAATATTTGTAATTTATTTTTAATTTGGGTAGATTATTGTAATAAAACAAACATTAAAAAAAGTAATAAGAATAAACAATAATTATAGAGGAGAGCCTTTAATGAGAGCTTATATCCTCTAATGGTGATGATAAATTGAAGGGAACTAGTTTTCCTCTACTAAAAGTCCTTTAATGTATATATAAATCAATACAAATGATAAAAAATAATTATTGAGTATATGTGTGGATAGTTCTACAATATTTCACATGTTAGTGTGGTTCATTCATCTTAATATTTTAATCTAATTTTAAAAAATTTATGGACCTCTAAAACTAAAGAACAAACTATCCATCCAGTAAATTAATTTTTTTGTAGATATATCCCTTATTTAACATCCAATTTTTTATTCCAGAGTGTGAATGGTTTAATTTTTCACAATGTCAATATGTGTTTTTATTGAATATGAAAGATGTTTAAGAAAAGAATTGTTGTTTGAGTAATGTAATAAAAATTGAATATTTATATTTAAAACATTAAATTAATATGTTAGATGATTTTATAATGATTTTTTGTTAACCTATTTCAGATTATCATTCTTGTTGTCTAGTTTTTACATGTTTCTACAAATTAGGGGATTTCTTTATACTAATGTGAATAAAAGATGATATATGATTTTTCAGTTAATATATAATTAGATGTAGTTGAATGGAGATTGATCTATGGATTTTTGGAGGTAGAAATGATGATAAAAAAAGTATAAATTCCCTAGAAATTTTTTATCATTAATCAATTATATTTACATATATCTATATAAAAATCATATAATGTATAAAAAATAATAATTTTGATGTTTAGAAGTCTTGAAAAGTGGTAACATATATATTTGAAATATATAGCAGTGATGTGATATCTTTTCTAGGCTATTAGATGTAAGAGACCCGTGAAATCAACCAAAAATTAAAATACATGATGCAATAATAGATGAAGGTCCATTAGAGAGACAAACAAATTGTTTATTAGATAATTTATTTATATTGAATCAAATAGATAAATAACAAGATTTTATACACAAGGATAGAGAGTTAAAATAACAAGATAGAATTGTGTTATATTAAATAAGTTATATGTCATCTTACCATATGGACAGCAGTATGCAATTTAATATATGAATAGTAAGAAAAATTTTATATGAGTGAAAATATTGATTACAAAAGAATATCCAATAGACAGACTCTCAAAGATTCCATTATATAGGAAATAATTTAATAGAAAAATATATATTTGTATGTTAAATAGTTATGAGGTTTCATAAAAAATAGAATGGTGAATTAATCAGAAAAATATAAGATGAGAAGGATATATAATGGTTTGAATAAAAAGGGGAACATAATAAAGGATCATCATAAGAATAAATTTTATGAGTCCGTCATATAGATAATGGAGGTTATTACTCGATTCATATTTTTTCGGTTTACCATACTAGGAAAATATGGTGAACCTGATCAAATATAAAGGGTTCAAATAGAACTATACTGAGATGATTTGTTCTTGTAAAAGAACAACACACAAATTTTATTGGATTATTGGGAATATTTATAGGAATTTTTTAATGTCTATAAAATTTTCATGATACCAAGAAATTATTCAAATTTTTTATTATTACATGTTTAATAATGTTTAAAAAAATTAGATGAAATTATGTTTGTAAAAAGATTCAATAATATTCAAAATGATTTGGCAGGTGTCTCCAATATTATGACATCAGTAGGATGATGAAAAAATTTAGTACTTTTTGTGTAGGAAAAATAGTTTAGGTTCTCACCCATCACTTTTTTAAGAACTTCTACATATATTTTTGTTATAAAATATGGTGTTACACTAATTTTGGTCTAAAAAGATCATATGTGAAGATGGTTTTGATCCATGTTTTTCCATCTATATATTTTTTTGTTCAATAAGAGGAATATAGGACCAATTTTACTAGAAAAAAAGTATTCACATTGTATTGAGTTTCAACATATAATGAATAAGTAGTGTGCGAGTTACCAATTGAGTTTCAAAAAGGTTAATGAAAGAGGAACAAACTAATAAAGAGAATCACAATGATTTTCATTAGACCAAGTATCATCATATTGATGTGTAATGATTAGACCATACTGGATATAGTTATAACTTACGGTCTCATACTAATGTACATTTATACAAAAAATCTAGAAATATGAAATTGTGTTTATCGAGGTATTTCATAGTCCAAGGGTTGTTATGATTAAAATATCCATCAATAGTGTGGTTTTTTTCATGAATAATATTTTATATAGATCAATATTTTCTTATTTGATTATATATAATGAACATCTATGTATTATAATATATCAATAGTGATATTGAAAAAATAAGGAATATCTTATTGTTGGGGTGTAAAACCATTACTAAAAATACATGGGATCATGGGACATGAACCACTATTAAGAAAAAGTTCATTCTATAAAATATTAAATATAATTTTTTTCATATCTTTTTTATTTAATTCATACAAATTTAGGAAGATATATATCATTTAATGGATTTTATGCCAATTTGTTTTTTTGTAATTTAAAAAAATTTGAAAAAATATATAGACCATTGATTCAAAATTTCCATCTCTTAGTGATCTCACTCTTACCTAGTAAGTTCAATTAGTATCATAATATTTTATCCCTGTGAATGATCCAATTATCTTCTAAAGATGGAGAATATAAATTCACTAAAAAATATCATTTTCCCAATGATTGAAGAAATGAACTATCACATTTAAAAAAATAAGATACTACCCACCATCAATATCATTTACTAGAGGTTAGTGTGGCTCAAATAGTAGGACATGAACACATGATAAGAAAAATTTATATTTATTATGGAAATTATAAACTTTCATGTATTATGTATCTTTTAGGGAATATGTATATAAATGTTATGGTATTTTTAACTTTCAATATAATGTTCAATATGTGGGTAAGTAATTATAAAGGGAATGAGAATGTCAACGATGAAGATGTCAAAATCTTGAGGATAATTTTTATTTATTTTTATATTGAGAAAGAAAAATATATTTTTTATTAAATTTCTATAGTAATATAGTTTTTTAGAAAAATCAATTGATATAGTGAGAAACTGGATAATTCATTTTTATTTAGAAATCGATAAGGAAAATTATATATATATATATATATGATTCAATGGATTCACCTCAAGAATATTGTAAGGATTTATATCTAGATGAACATTAGAATAGTCTAATGAGATTTTATATCGGATAGGAAAAAATCATTTTGAATAAAGAAAATTATGTGACAGTATTCAAATATTTATTAAAAGGGATATATAATGATAAGGAAAAAGGAAAATAATGTGATTCATATTATTAATAATTTCAGTTAGTCTTCAAAAATATCATTTTTCTTTATTATATGAGATGAAAATCTAGAAATTGTAAAAATAAATGGTTAAAACCACTTAAATTAAGGAATTGTAAATAAAATTGACATTTTTTGGATGTTTCCCTATGAAGAATATTGGTGTTTCTATGTTGGATATAGAAGATGAGACATATTAGATATATTAATAGAATAAAAATAATATATATATTTCTATAACTAAATCAATATTGTTATTTATAATGTGATAATATCATGATTCAACATCAATTAATGAATCACATTATCAAGATATCATCATAGATATTGATAAAGAGATAGTGAAAAATCACATTTTGATGATGATGGTCAAAATACAAGATATTATTAGAGGATTCTAAAATAAAATTCATAAAATTATATTAAGAATAATTAGAAACATATGTAGGGAAGGATGATGTAACTAAATATTTTTTATTGATAACATTTTTGGAAGGTGAGTGTATCAAAATGGTGGTCTAAATCCTTAATGAGATTAGACCTCAGAAGATAAAAGTGAATGAGAATGAATTTAAAATTAATGGTCATAAATAATCATCCTCCCAAAATGTGAATCTTAACATATATGAAAATATACTTTGGGGGAAATATAATATGAATGGGATAATGTTGGTTGAATTCAAGAAGGTAGTAAATGATTATAAGGGAATAATTGATGATAAATATGATGTGTTTAGTAAAAATATATATTTCATGTAGCACAATGAGTGTTAAGGAATTTAATATGAGCCTTTAATAATTATATTTTAGATAATGTTGAATATTCACAATCAAGAGGAAAAAGTGTCCACAAAATAATTTTTTATATCTTTAAACAATACAGAAATACATTTTCTATTAATAACATAATATTTCCAAAATATTTGATTGAATAATATATGAGAAATAATATTGGTGGGAAATATTCATCCTCTAAGAAAGACTGAAATACATAAAGAAGGTCTTTCCATAAATAATGATTACAATAGTTACCAAAAAAATAGAAATAATAATCATCAGGGTGGTTTTATTATTAATATGAAAGATCCTGATTTATAGGTCATTATAGGTCTGTAGAGTATTCTGGAAAAATATCCACTCCTGATGAGATAATATATTTTTACATGGAAATAGGTCATAATCAAGTAGTACTATGAGAATAAGATATAATTTTTTTCATTAACGTATTAATCAGAAGAAGCTAATGTTTATAAGTTATCATTTGGTATATTTTCAAGATAGGAAAATTATTATCAGAAGAAAATTGAGAAAGAAAAAGATATTAAAAATAATGAAAATGGAATGAATTTTCTGTAGGTAATTACTGTGTGCTTAGAAATTTATTCAGAAGAACCTGGAAACCATATAAATATTGAGGAAGAACAAAACATTACTCAAAAAATTGAACAAAAAGGTAACATTGGAAAAACATTTGTATGAAGATGTCAACATATTGTGTTTTTAATAATAAAAAAACATTCAAGAGGTGTGATATTTATGGGATAGTATTTTAAAATATATTACTATCTCAATAAAATTAGATGAATTATTTATTAGTATGCTACAAACTCAAGGGATCAAAACTATTATAGAAGAAAAAGAGAAGTTGAAATCTTTCTCTTACGATTTGGAAGATGATAAAGTATCCATTAAAAAACATTTATGATATAACTTAAGCATTAAATTATATAAAATTATAAATCTATGATGAATAATAACAAGTTGATACAAAGAGAATATTATCAGTATAAAAATTTCCTCTATGGAACATTAATAATCCCATTATTCTGTAATACCCTTGTTCATTTGAAAAAACATGTACATAATTGATGTGAGAGATGTAAATAAGACTACTAATTCCTATTCCTGTTTAATTGAAAGAAGAAATATCCATCTTGTAACATTATGATTAGCATGATGTGGAATAGAGTTATACCATTATGGGCTATAAAATATGATTCATTGGCATGAGTGTCACACTTTTCATAGAATAGATTGTTTGGAGGTTAATATAATCAATATATAGAGAGTTAAATATTTATAAATATGAACCGGTATAATATGTTTATTGAAATGGGATCATGAATTATTTTAACAAATATATTCATACTACACATGATATATTTACATGGGACGATTCTGGAGGAATGTATTAAATGAAATATTTTTTTGGAAAACATTGATCACTATGATTTTGAACCCTTTTATGATATACTATGTTCCAACACACAAACATTGAGTTTCTTTATCAATATATCATTGTTATGATAATTAACTAATTATATTATCTCTCAATGTGTTTTATTATTATTCACTGAAGAAAGAATATGTAAAGTGATGGTCTTTATATCAACCTTTTGTTTTTTGTTATCAATAAGTTATAATATTTAGGGATAATGAAAATGGAAGCATTATATGAAGAGAATATATTGAGTAAACATACTGAATTCTATAATATGTTAAGTTGTATAGGCATTTTGAGAAAAACAGAGGTGTGTATTTTTTCCAAACTGTGTTTGGATTCATTTATTGTCAATATTTCAAAATATTTTTTTAAAGAATGATGGAAAATGGTTGAAAAAAACATTATTTTTATAGTCATATAATGAATATTCCATTATAGATTGTACGAATTATTACTTACTAATTTGGATTATTCAATATCAATCTTGAAGTATCTAACATTAGGAAGAATCTCATGATTCTTGCTGAGTTTTATTGATACATTACAATAAATGATAATTTTATTTCAAGAATAATTTTATATGACAAAGCTAAATGAATAATGAGTTAGGATGTTCAAAATTATGGTTGTATAGAGATTTTTATATGTATTTTAGTCTATAAATATGTTTATGTTACAATATATACATGTTCCAAAATATTTTTAATTGAGTAATATTGTAAGAAAATAAATCAAGGGTAAAATGTGAGGAATTTACAAAATTTATGAGGTTTTATGATACAAATTATATTCAAATAATATTATATAAATTCGAATGATATTATAAATAATAAAAACATTTTTTATAAAATATTATGTAATAAACCTATTAATATCACTCAAAATATTAAATTTGTGAATTTTTTGTGTAAAAAGTTACAGTAAAGAGACACACAAATGATCCATTAGATGTATAATTTCAATGGAATCAAATGATGGAACCGGTTGATTTTCAAGAAAAAGAATGGTATTATAATGATAAATACAAGATTGTGTTATACTAAACATAGAATAAATATTCTTAATAAATAGATATATTTATGAATTGTTCTAAATTGAAGGCATTTTGAAACCTAATATATAGATAAAGGTAATTATTTATTATGTTCAAGTTAATAAACATTTTCATAAATCATAACATACATAAAGAACCCAATTATGAAATATTATGTTGTATTTCAGGGAGATATAAGGTTTTATTATAGAGAAAAATCCACTTTTGTTACACACTCTTATAATGATCCCATAATATAGAGGTGTGCTAAAAAAGTGGAATAGATTGACATTTTATATAAAGAACAAATTTTGCCACTCCATCTTATGGATAACTATGAAGCTATATTGGATAGTGATTTTTTTGGTCGAGTGATCTTATTTATCCATTTTTAATATATCAAATAGAGGGTTGTTGGACAGAACTATTTCAAATATATGGTTTCTTGTGAAATAAATTAGGAATACATTTAAAAGATGGAGTTATGGTTAACTATACATAAACATTGTGAAGTCCTTAATAAAGAGATTATTATGACTTTTTGTATGATTTTTTGACTATCATTATATATTTTAATGATTTTTGAAGAAATTTGCTGACAATGAGTCTGTACGGATCTTTCATAATATTACTAATGTTTTGAGGGGCCTCTCAATAATTAAGAATTATTTGATAAAATATAAATTTAATATTAATTATAGAGGATAAATCCTTATGGATCAATCCCTTTTCTCCTTGAAGGGAACTGATGGAAATTGATCTATTTATAGTATGGAGGATCCAAATTCATGAATATGATAGACAAAAATTCTGAAATATTTATGACATCAACTCAAAACCTATGAATATCTATTTTAAATAGGAAGCACATGGGACCAAGTATCACTATACATAAGTGGAAATTATTATCACCTTGTTTCATTTCATGAATATAAATTAGTTAGTGAGTTACCATTGTAGATTATACATTGACATATATGGAACCATAGATGAAGAAGATTCATAAAAAAGTGTATCATTAGATAGTGTTTCATCAGACTGTGTTTCATTGAACTGGGGTGAAATAAATAGTTCATATAGATAGTGTTCTATAATATAGACTAAAACTAAGGAATATTTCAATATAATGTTGTGTAATGTTTAGTTTGAGATTACATTTCTATTTATAATTCCACGATGAGGTTTCACAACCAAAATACTAATAAGATAGTTTAAGAATATCATGAGGAATATTGTACAAATAATAAAAGGTGATCCCACTCTCTTATGATGATAACATTTCAATAAGAACATCATTTTAGAATGAATCATAAATGAGGGAGATCATATAATTAGGTTTTTGAAATAAGTTACAAAAAATTCATGTGATTGTGAGTGTTTCTAGTTTTGATGGAATTTGCCATATGAGGTATAGTTCAAGGGGTACATGAAACTATGGAAGAAGAATTTATTTTTATTCATTAAAAAAGGTATAGATATAATATGTATTATTAGGGTGTAAAAAAAGTTTCTCCCTATTCATTTTTAAATTAGATGAAGATAATAAAGGACTCCAAGTTATGGGATAACCAAAAAGGAATATTGTATTTCTTTTTATTAATCCTTGTAAATATCACTTGTTTCTATCTATTTATATTTATCATGTTGTATGTGTTATTGATTGATATTAGTCGGTGAATTATAACTAATAGTTATTTTATATGATGAATTCATAATTAAATAAAGAATAAGATAAATTGATCACTAATTCAACCCTACATCACTTAGTGATCAATCACTTATTTAGGCGCATCCCAAATTTCATTCCAATCAATTCCTTAATATAGAATATATTTCCCAAATGACGAATTAGAGTTCAATGTTACATGTCTCATCCACATTAGAATTCATGGTATATTTACCCTATCAAAAGTGTGATCCAAATAAAATGGTTAAAATGGAAATTATGCCACATATATTAAAGAATACATAAATAAAATTTCATGTCTCAATAAGGGGAAAATATATTTATGTTGAAAATAATAATATGTATGTAAATGGGTTTAAAAAAACTTCCAAAAAAATTCAATTGAATGTACTAATAAAAAATATCACATAATAGGTAATAATAATAATAATAATAATGTGGAGAATATATCTATTTTCTTATAAATATTCTATTAAATAAATTTTCTTGTAAACTCCCAAATACACACCCTTTTATACTCTTGCGATAGGTCAATTTTTTTATATTTTTTAACATTTATGATACATTATGAATTCCAAAATTTCATTAAATATGGAAATCATATTTCTGAATAAATAATATAATCATGAATTCCATGTAATATATTTCCAATTCATTGTATCTTGAATCGTCTCATAACAAAATATGTGTCAAAAAATACAAATCCTATTAAAGGATGTATTTTGTATGATATTATACTAAATATCTACATGTGACTGTGCATGCCAACCTATTTATTCGTGTATTACCAACCTCTATTAAGAATGATCTGGCCATCTAAAATATTTACTTAAACCATTTTCTTATCTAACAAACCTGTTCGATATATTTATTTAATCAAATATCAAAACCCAACAACCTGTGAATTTTAGAAATTCAACTATTATGATTCAAACCTAGATAACCCCATTTGATATAAATTTTACTAATCTCTAAAATATTTGTTAATATATCTTTTTATTTTAATTTTCTTTAAGGCAGTACAACAGAGAACTATGAGGTACAAAAAATGGGTCAAATTTCTATGTTGATAAAACTGATCTGTAGATATATAAATGTATGGAAATGATATTAGTGTAATATGAATACAATTACATAACTAGATTATATGATCAATTAAATATGGAAAATTTTAAAATTCATGTTTGTGAATGTTTTTTTTCATGGGACCAGATGATATAATTTTTCATAATTCAATATCACAAATATTTTTGTGCAAAACTATATGTTTTTAAATGACACAACTGATCATTTCATTGAAAAAAATATTTATTAAAAAAATCAACTATTATAGATAAAACATTACTCAATTAAAATAATATACTAATTAGATATATGAAATCAATAATTCATTATTTATATGAACCAAATTCAAATGAGAAAGTTACATGTTTATAATTTTTTCCATTTTATTTATGTTTCTCTTATTATATTTTTTCCTTAAAATTAAATATATATTCAACCAAAATTATTATATAATATACCATGAATTTTTTACATTCCCACCAATATAAAATGTTCTATTATTCTTATTTTTATTTCATTAAACATTTCAAATTTTTAAAATTAGGGATTTAAAAAAAATAACATATAAGTGAAATTGTTAGGGATAACATGTTGTTGTTATGTTATGATGGGTTCATGTTGTGTGATGAAATCAACTCCATGTTTTGGTGATATATTTATTTATATATTCATCCCAAACCCATTTACTCTATGTTTATTTCAAGTGGACACTTTTTGATCTATAATACACCATATAAAAAATCATTTCATATAACATAAGGGCCCATTAATCTAAAATACAACATAATATGCACTAAATTCAACTTTAAACTACATAGAAGGACATTATCAGAGTTATAAAACTCTATTTTTGGATCACACAATAATGGGATGAATTTTATCACATCTTTATATAATTTAGTTCTCATATGCTTAATATTGTATCTCCTCATGCTCATAATTTAAAAAATCGTCTGATCTCTTTCACATGCTAATACTAGGTTTTATTTCATTATCACCCAAAATTATCGATGCTCAACCTCTGTAGTTAGGGGAATATCATTCCTAAAGGTAATCATAAATTTTTATTTTGGAGTCTTGTAGTCCATCCTCAAATTCCAATGAAAAATATCAATATTCCGTATTTACGCCATTATACTTTGATGCACTTTTTAAACATGTATCTATATCAACACTCAATTTATAAAAAACTATTGGTTACATTTTTTTGGTGGTACTAGCTTCATTTTTTTCTTCCACAACATATTCCAAATTTATGGAAGAAAAAATTAGGTTTTAGAAGTGAACCCATTTTAAACTAAGGATCACTACTAGTACAAAAAATATTCAAAATATTTGAGCCAGGAAGGTATCCACTAATATAGAAGATTACTCTGTCCTGGTGGGGTTATACTACCCAATATATAAAACATTTTTTTGATGCTAGAATATATAATAAACAATTAAACTAAATCATTTTATCAATTCTAAATGAATAAAAAAATATCAAAAAACAATATGGGTATATTAGCCATCTCATGTATCCTTGAATTTTTTCTGGTGTGATTAAATGTAAAGAAATATATTCAAAAATATGGGCATCCAGGAAAAAGATATGAAAATATAAAAAAAAGTCAAACAAATTAATATCTATGAATTTATTTATAATCCTTACACCACCACCATTTTTATAACAAAAATGTAAAAGATACTCATAATCATGATCTAAAAGACTTATATTAATAAAATGGTTACTACACATGTGCCATAATTATAGACCATATAACTTATAAGACCTATACACAATATTAAATCATTATAACCTTTTTTTTCATATTATTGTTAGGTATTTGTATGGTTACAATATTTTTTACTATAACAGCATACCATGGATTCAAAATAAAGTGTTTAAGATTATGTTAATTTGATAATGTGTAACATTATGTTATATGGTCCAAAATTACTTCTTATAGTGTGTGATTAATCTTACTCATTTGTCTCTATGTTTTGTAAACCTTCCTTATATTTTATTTTAATATCAATCTCTTAATTATAAATTATCAAATTGAAAATTCAATTATTTACATCAAGCTTTTTCAAGGGGAAAATCAATGATTTTTTATTAGAAAAAACTACAACAGTAGTGCTCAATAACCTTGAATGAAATTTATAGAAAGTAAATATTATCTAAAAAACTCAATTTCCATTTTTTAAATTTTTTTTATTTGAATAAAATCTCCCAGAAGTATTTGAAATCACATATTGACATCCATCAACTATCTGTAATAAGGATACTCCAAATGTAATGTTTTAAGCATCACACATAAACATGAAGGGAAACTCACAAAATAGGGGTTATATAATTGGTATATTTTTGATACTCATCTTTATCTCTTCAAATGGTACACTAAAAGACTAATAAAATATGAAATTAACATTTTTTTTGAACAAACGAGGGTAATGGTGTAGTGATCTTACTGAAACCATTGATGAAGACACTATAAGAAACATTCTCATGATGTGACTAAACATATCACATATATATTGAATATATAAAGCATGAAATAATGTATCCCTTCGATATAGAAATATATATTATATTTTTTACAATAAATTTGATAGCAAAATTCACTAATCTACCAAAAAATAATTTTTCATAAAAATATATAATGATATTTGTTTTAATAAATCGATGATAATATTTTCAATAGTATGGAAGACATTGATCTAATGAGGATAAATATATTGTAATTTTATATATCAAAACATCCATGAAATTATTAATACAAACATTAATAAAAATATCCATGAATTATTTGAATGTACCTAATGCATTACAATTTCTAAATGGAATATTTCATAATGAAAAATATCTGATTGATTATGTAAATTATATAATGTTCTAGTCCTCTAAAATAATGAGAAAATAATAATTTATAGATAAATTTTTCCTGAAAATAATTTGTATCATACTCTAAATTATCTCTTTTATTTGGTATTTTTAGTGAAGTGTAAATTATATTTATGGTTGTAGTAATAAATTTTCCAATAATCTATGAACACTCATCAATATTATTTCCTTCACATTAGAACTAACTCATTGTTCTGATTTTTTTTAATACAGTGATACTTAATCTCATTGGAAAAAAATATTCAAGTATAAACCAAAAAGGGATTGAAAATTGATAAATGTTAAATATATCATGTGATTTTATATATTTTTTAACGACTTCCAAAATATTTTCACTGAGTCACCATTTCAGTTACCTTAATAGTTTAAACCCATCCTCTAAAATAATCATATTAATTATCATTAAGTTTATGAAACAAGTTATGTATTTTATGGTCCAAAAAATTTCCATAATATTATCCCTTAAATGGTTTATTTTTTTCATTATTATTTGGTATTAAAATATTATTATAAATTAAATAAATTTTTTATAATTAATCAACAAAACATATTTATAATGTTTGGGTAATAGAATGATTTCCCATTTGGAAGATAGATATATTGATGAAAATTTATGTAGAAATGATATATTTTTACAATGTTTTTTAGGTCTAATTTTATATTATATATGGTAGTGTTTAATATTAAAAATAAACTTTCAAAATTCATAAATATGTTATAATATGAAATTATATGGATAGAATGATAAGAATATTCATTAAAATAATTAAAATTCAGAGTTTCAAATCATGTTAAAGTAATGTAAAAATGTTCTAATACATCAATCCATCCCCAATACCCAATATCACTAATATTATTTAATAATACCAATATGAAAAATATTGGAAATAATTATTTGGAGAATTATAAAAAGACTATTCAAAATGGGAGATAGAGGTAGAATACTAATCTTATTCAATGTAATTTATGGTGTATGAAATTTTAAATCTCAAGTTGTGATCTACAAACTCTAGATATTGTGTAACCTGTTTTGCCAATATGATTTTCATGTATGGTTTGAAGAATGTTATTTGAGGAATGATAGTATCATGATAGATTTCATGACAATCATTTTGAATCTAAAAAAAATCTATATGAAATATTATATCTCTCACTTGAATGAGTATATCCTTTTTAAATAATGATGAGTTTTTCATGAACTTATCTCCCAATTACCCCAACACCCTAATTGGTTTCTTATTTATAAACTATAAACAAATTAAAATTTAGTTATGAGTGAAATTAATAGAGGAAATCAATCCAAATAATCCTACAGAGATATGAAACACCTCTATGGAGAATGGATTGATAAATTTCTTAAAATCTATTCACATTATAAAAATTCCCAACAAAATTTAGCATAGTGAAAATACATCAATTTTTTATTTCCTACATCCTATTTAAAAACATTTAATAGCACATATATTTCCAAGAACATGATATAGAAAAGAATTTATTGTATTCTTAAATGAAAGGTATATTGATATCAATGTTATCTAATTTATCCAATGACTAATTTTCATTACCACTTCAACCATAATCTTTTATTGTATAAATCTATTTAGAAATAGGAAAATATTTTTTGGAAGGCAAACAATATTTTCTTTATACTTTTATTTATACATTGGAATATAATTTATGGTTATTTAATAAGGATATTATGGAGACATTTTGAATCATTGTTGATATCAAGATATTTTCATCCAAAATATCAATTTAATGTCCAAATTAATACCCATGGTATTTTTAGTATGTATGGAAGTAATATTTTAAGATTTATTTATTAAATGTTCGTGGATAGTGATTCAAATCTATCACGTTGGTATCTATATCTCCCTCACCTCTATACCATGGAACTATAATGTATTTTATTGATAATTGAAATTATGTATTAAAAAATAAGTTCAATTATATACCTTTGGTTTGGAATACCCTTGTTCTTTTTGAATTATTGATTATTGGGCTCTAAATATCTTCTTGTGGTTTTGAAATCTTTATTCGTATGGTGGATGATGATAGATGTTTTTTAAATAGGGTATATTATTGTTTTTTATATCCATACTACATGTATGGGTTATTATTTCATAATTGTGTATACATTAGTGAAAATAAATCATACTTATTTTAGGGTTATAGTTATTTGGGCAAAGGAAATGGTCTCTAGGTGAATATTGCTACACAATCATCTATCAATTGAAATTGGGGGAAAAATAATTAGGTTGTTCTCTTTCAGAGAAACATCCACAGGGTCTTATAGGTTGGGATTTGTATATCAATTTAGCCATATAAATATTTCTCAGCATAGTTGTTAGTTCATCAAACCTTTTATAAACAAATAGATTTTAAGAGAAGGAATTATCTAATTCACTCCTTCAAAATGTTGTGTACCTTGACCACTAAAGATTTTATATTTTTTTCATCTTTCCAATCAACACATGTAAAAAAGAAATTGATCACCAAAGATCCTCTGATTTAGTAATCCACTATGCTCTTATCCATTAGTTTAAGGACTTCAATACAATCCCAAGTGGTTTTTATTTTTTCTTCATTTCCCCCTTTTTAACTAGGTAGATGGGTATCGTGACATGGCTCATAATACTAGGATAACATAGGCCTAATACAAGGCATAGAATTACCTAAATACATAACACCATAATAATGGTACCTTCCTAGCATATTTAATTCATTAACTAATGCATTCATCCTTTCCAGACCCCATAGCTTTATTTTACCTGTGAAAAGGTTCACGGTACCTAGTACTGATGAAAGAATCAATGCCCCATAATTTATTCAAACTGGTATCCCTAGAAATATAGGTATTGGTTCTCTAATTCCATTAATGTTGACTATATTAGAGTAATCAATACTGTATTTTTATCTCCAACAGTACCATTCCTTTGACCTATCACTATGCACCAGGACAATCAGTAGGCCACCTTCACATTGATCGGGTGATACACAGTGAAACATGCCATATTGCATCACCCAAAGAATATCTACTAACTCACACCAACAAACTCCATATCCATATCCCACTAACACAGATGGATGACTCATCTCCCCATATCTCAAAATTGAGATCTCATCTCTAGAACTGATAAGCATCAACATCACACCCCTTCAATCAACATTCACAAACCACCATCAACCCATCTCCTAATAATTTATTTTAAAAATTCAATGTTTCACTCATATTTATTCTTATAAATCCCTAAATTTTAGGCCTCCAGGTATTGAACCATAGTCTATTAATTATTATAGGCTATCCTTAACCACTAGGCTAGCACCCCAACAATGGTGTGGGGTCATCATAAAAGAACTATATGAGTCATTTTCAAAAATTAGGTAATGTTGGTAGTGTGTTCTAATTTTCGTTATTCAGTTCTATAATTTTTCATATAATCCACTTGTAAAATCTTGATCAATGAGTCAAACTATCAAATGTTAATGATTCTTGGTGTTTGAAAAAATTATTTCACTAAAATATGATTTGAAATAATTCAACATTTTTTGTCTTGGGGTTTAAAATATTAAATCAAATATTTTTCATTTAATTTAACTGACAATGGGGATAATCTTAATTTGTTTTTTATTAGATATATTAAATTAATTAAAAATTTAGAAAAAACTATATAATTTAAAATGTTTCATTATTTCATCGACCAAGATATTTTGAAATTTATAGGGATGCTGAAATATCCCATATTTTTTCAATGACCAATTAAAGATTTTGAGTATAAAAAAATTATTATATAATTAATATTTGGTGAATCTATGTATTTAATGGTTTTTTCAATGAAAATGAAATTATTTAAAATAATTATATAAGGATTTATGTTGGATTTATAATTTATTTGAATATGAATGTTTCCCAAATGGTGAAATTTTACAATTGGTTGAATGTTGAATCTTCTAGTAGAACTCCTACTTTATCAAGTAAACTAGGCCTTATTTGACACCAACTACGGTTCCCATTAACCTTGGACAAATGAGGTACTCCTCCTATCGAGTACTGTGGGTCTGCCATGTCACACAGAGGCACTCCCTACCGTGGGAGTGCCGTGTCACCAATCACGCTCCCCCTCATATCCGGGTGATGTACTCCTGTAGAATACCGTGGGTCTGCCACGACACAAAGGCGTTCCCCACTGTGGGTCTTCCGTGACACCAAGGCACTCCCCACTGGGCTAGTAGAGTCACTCTAAGTCAAAACGGTCAGTATTTTCCAGGTCTCATCCAGCTACTAGGTCTCCATAGTACGCTCACCTATCTTTGGGAGGATCCACTCCACGAGCTACAGGTCGATACTTCAACTATCACAATGTCCTACTAATATGTATCTCGAAGGTCCACCACTTCATTGGTGTCTCAACATAACAGACGATGCGTCAATCGGACGCTCGGTCTGTGAGTTATTAGCCTTTCAATCTCCGGGGCCCAGTTGGATTCGTGCACAATCCAACCTGATTATATCTCAAATATACCCGAAACTTCTATTTGGTATACACAAAAAGACCATCACGCACCAAGATTTCTAGCCCCACTAACGGAAAATGAGAGTACTAGGACTGCATGGTACCCATAGGTGAACCATATGGGGTGTCGGTACTCTGAGGAGAACGATTGATGTGGAGTAATGAAGAGATGATCTGTACCTACCCATCAGGCACGAACCTTAGAGGATAATCCAGTAGTTGTGTTTTCTCTTTCTTCAGTTGTATTGAATTACAGTTGTACTTGTACCTTTACTGTTGGGAGACTTTCACTTCGACGGCAGTGGGTCAAGAATAAATGTTAGTTTCTGGGGTTTTAATGAATTAAATAAAAATAATATTGTGTAAACTTTATTTATATTTTATGGTTAGAACCTTCACTTGGAAGTTGGGAGTTGTAGGTGGGGCCCACCCGAGGTCTAAACACCTCTTCTTGTTTAATGTGGTGGGGACCACCTAAGGTTAAAACCTCCTAAACTACCCATTAAGTGGGGAGAAACCTCTTGAGCTTCCAACTTTATGGTGCCAAATTCATTCCATTAATTACCTAGAAAATCTGTCAGAGGGAGGAATCCCCTGACCATTTATTAAATAAAAGAAAAAGTACATAAACGCAAAACATAGGATGCTGGAGAACATCTTTCCCGTATCCAGACATCAGTACCAACAAAAACAAGACAATTACATATCATAATAATTGTAACCTTCACCACAGCCATAGTCAGGTATTTCCTCTATAGTAGCTATTTCTTATTCTGAGTTCGTTTCATATGTCCTCAAGAGATTGGCATACTGCTCTCTGAGATTCAACTGTTCCAATGATAAAACCTTTTTTATGGACTGTGCACGACCTTTCTTAGACACAGGTACAACTCCTCTTTCCTTCTTGGATTAAGACCAAGTGTTTACTAGCTTTGTAATGTAAGAGTAATCCTTCCTCGCTTTCCTCCTTGGTGGCACAAACATAATTCCATCAATTTCAGATTCCCTGATTCACCCGCCTAGAAAAATGTCACTATAATAAGGTCTGACCATTTTGTTGTTTTCTTTGTCACTATCCAAGAAGCTTCCCCAGTTTCCCATTCTATTCACCGAGGCAGAATTATTGTCATCGTCATCCTTCCTCATCGATACATTTTCTACATCAGTTAGAATCCCTCTCACATCAGAGTTATTTTTATGCCCAATCAATGTGGGAGATTTCCCTACCCCCACACCACAAACATCATTAAAATCCATCACAGATTTAGTCATGCTAGACTCCACATGATTATTGGGAGTGATCTGCATCATTTCAGACAGTTTGGGTCCCTCCATCACAGCAGGAACATTCTTAGTTTCCAAGCATGCAGACCTATTGCTTGTTACACAGTAGCCTTGCACCTCATTTATATTCTCTAACCCCAATAGGGAACAATCAGCACCACTGAACCTCACAAATAGCATTCCAAAACCAAGAACACTTTCCAAACTCTCAAATACATGCTTCATCAATGGGTTGGCAGAAAGTTGCATCTCTCCCATTCCACTTCCATTCATAGGATATTCTACTATGTTCCCCTACCCCATTTCCTGCACCTCCTACTCATCCAATGCATCTTCATCCACCACTGCCACAAAAGAGTCATCAGCCACTACAACCAATTCTTTATCAGCCACAACAACTCCACATTGATCACCTCCAGCATAATTACCCTCATTACTGCCCTCTATCTCCATTTGCACCAGCCTAGGGTCCTCGCATGCATTTTTTGGTTCTGAAGCACCAAATCGAACCTCTCCAGTGAAAACACCAACACTGATACCTTCAACCACAAGAGACACCGTCCCAGGATATTCACGCCTGAAAATTACCTTCTTTACCATCACTGAGTGACTTCGTCTTGTATTCCTCTTACGGAAAACCAACTCCGTGTGGCCAAATCTCAAACAGGAATAGCAGTATCACATCCAGGATTCAAAAACAACTTCTTGTTTCCACCGAAACTCCCTGCCATCAGTAATCCAAATGTTGGTCACTGGATCCCTCGCAACATCAACCTTAAGGAATATCTTTGGGCAAATGGGATGACACACCACCTTAGTGCGGAGATCCGAGCACAAGTATCTCCCCACCATATTACCAATAACAGACAGAATGGACGGATTCTGGAATGAAATGGGTAAACTTGGGAGACTTACCCACATCGCAATCAGTGAAGGGTCGCACCTCATGTGATAGTCGATGCTCCAACAGAACTAGTAGAATGAAGAGTCCTGGCATCACCGAGGAGCCCTTGACCAGACCTCAATCAATTCCTCCTCCGAACGAAACCAGGTCATGAAGTGTTTCCTGTCAAGAAAGCCAACAACTGCACGCTTCTTCCGAATCCAAGATTCAGTAACAAATTGATCAAACACATCCACTGAAGGTTGATTAAAGCCTGAATCATGCAATCAGGGTGAGCTGACACAAATCTGATACATTGTTTAACTCCGAAGGAAGCAGAGTTAGAATGGGCACCTCGCTAAAAAAACCAGGAACCTTTGGAGACAGTCGAATATGTGGGAATGTATAAAGGGGCTATGTCGAGGATGGGATTGCCCTAACCATCCAAGGAGAAGGAGTATGCGAAGCTCCCCCCTCTAACGCGGAAGGGGGAGAAACCCCTGGTGGCATGTAGCTAGGTCATCCACCGAAGGAGAGACCTAAGAGAACATGGGAGAGGGGAGAACTTGGGATAAGGCTCCAAGTGAAGCACGCTCCAACCGACAAAGAATGTCGACCTTAATCCCGAATTCGACTTCCATCCTTGGAACCTCCTTGATTTAGGACTCGTTCATCTACAACGAATCAACGCCCGCCTCTCAGTGTCTTCACCAACGATCAACGAACAAAGTTAGGGGTTCGAACATTGTTTTGTTTCTTGTTCTTCATTTTCTGTCGAGGATTATAAATCGAAGCTGTATGTTATCAACCTAACGTGGAGCGCATGGGCAGAACCAACACATCTAGACCCCTCTGCATTCTTTAGGGAATTTTATGTTAAACCCCTCATGAGACCGGAATGAGAGACTCTTTTCAACACTGATTGTGGATCAAAGGCGACGTCCTGAGGAGTGTGCTACTTCTTCCGGAAAGAGAATCAGGACACTGTAACTCGTCCAGTGACCTGCGTAAAGTTCATCGACGGATGAAGTGACAACTGCCACCACATGGAAGGCCGCAGCGCAACCGTGCTGCTGGAGGAGGTACCTACGGCCGATGGGCCGCGGTGGTGTAGCGGCCCCCGACGAAAGCCTGGCCGCCGTGAAGAGTAGCGGCGGATTGAGCCGCCAGGTTTCCATGGAATGTGCAGTGAAACCGCGCCGTGTGGTTGAGAAAAAGGTTATATTGCTACTTGTCGTGACGGTTCAGCGGCGGACGGTGCAAGGCCAACCGTGAGGATGACCAGCGGGCCGAGCCGCTGTGTTGCCGGAGGAGGCGCGGTGCAACCACACCACATGGGAGGTGGCTGGCCACTCAGCCATCCAATAGGAGCGAGACCCAGTGACAGGTCTAGCATGTCATGAACTGGTTCCACATAGCGCCGATTTGCAATCCACCCGAATGGCTAAAGTCGTTCGTGATTTCTAGGGGCAAAGCCTCCCACCTATACATGGCTAGGGTAGACACCATGGGCCACCGGGCGAGACCCAAAGAGGGCCGGACCCAGTTCGGGCCAGACCTAGTGCGGTCCGGGCCTCCAGCGAGGGTCGGGCCACCCTTGCGGACCGGGTCGGACCCACGAACCAGGTCGGTCTGACCTGGTCGGACCCGGACCCATTTAACATTTTTCCACTCTTTTTACAGTAACATGAGCTACAAGCGTCCAAATGACGAACCGTCTATGGTGATAGAATCCTTGGAAGGATACCGTTCTTTTGGTAAACCCCACTTAAGGTTTGGACACATTTGTGGTACGTCATGATTGGATTCAAATAAAATTACAACTAGCCCCTCAGAATTATAATGCTAATAAATCTCAGACTGGACGTCTGATTATTGAGTCGTATGTTATATTGGGTTTCTTTTGGAATGAATTATCTTTTGGATACATCAACATGGGAATTTGTGGAAGTTGATGAATAGACACTTGTTTTGAGGATCAGACCATCCCGAAATCAAGCGTGCTTGTGCGGAAACCCTGTGGTAGTTTTCTCTCTGACTATTATTCCTGGATCCTATGTGGGTTCAACAGTTCTGACTATTGTTCCTTAATCCTGTTTGGGTTAGACAGTTCTAACTACTATTCCTAGATTTTTTGTGGGTTTGATAGGTATGACTACTGTTCCAGGATCCTGTTTGAGTTTGACAGCTCTGACTACTGTTCCTAGGACCTGTGTGGGTTCGACAATTCTGGTAGCTATTCCTGGATCCTGTGTGGCTTCGACAGCACTGATGACTATTCCTGGATCCTGTGTGGGTTCAACAGTTATGATTTCTATTCCTAGATCATATGTGGGTTTGACAGAATAGATTATTTAGTGATTATATCCAATCATCACTAACTCTCTACAAAAGTTATATACCTGTATGAGCTGATTCACTAACTTTTGTGTTTACCTCATGGTTGAGATGAATTATTTGATAACATAGGTATATGTATGGGAATATACATTTGTTGGGTTATCTGTTGATTTAATTCATTGTGGTTTATCCTTGTTGGATTTTCTGAGATCATTAGGGTATTGGGGTCCCTACTGAGTATCGTTATACTCACCCCTGCACGGACTATGCTGACACCTCTTTCTGTTGATGAATAAAGCGAAACCCTTCATTTGGTCTGAGAGATGCCAGATGAGCTTTCATGAGTTGAGGCAGAGTCTGACTAGTTCCCCCATCATGAGGCTTCTAGAGAAAGGTGTATGGTACGTAGTATACTACGATTCATTAGGGACTAGACTTGGGTGTGTCCTAATGTATGAGAAAGCAGTGATCACGTATTGTTCTTTATAGTTGAGACAAAACGAGCAGAACTACGCTACCATGACCTGGAGTTAGAAATAGTGGTCTTCACCTTGATGATGTGGAGATATTATCTTATGGGTGAATGTTTTACCATGTAACCTGATCACAAGAGTCTTAGGTATATCTTCTCTCAGAAAGAACTAAACCTAAGACATCGCTGATGGGTTTTGTTCCTCCAGGTCTATGACTTAGAGATCGTCTGTACTATTGGAAATGGGAACGTTGTAGTAGATACACCCAACATGATATCTATTATACAACTACTAGGTGAGGCAACATAGCAGCTGGCTGCCTTACAGATATCCTTTGTGGATAGAGATGGAGCAGAGTTTCTACACTCTCTTAGAGTCACTTCTCCACTTCATCAGTGAGTCAGTGTGGCTCAAGGTGGAGATGTAGATAGCGAGACATGACGTGCTCAGATATCTGCAGGGTAGGCACTTGATGGATTTTCTGATGGTGGGGAGGACGTCATCCTATACAGAGGACGTACTATGGTACCAGTGTCACTTCAGGAGGAATTGTTGAGTGGGTTTCACACATCCCCTTATGAAATACATCCAAGAGTGGAAAAGATGTACTAGGACCTTCGACGACAACACTGGTAGCCAGGGATAAATAAGGCAGTTGCAGAGTTTGTCTCTTGGTGCCTCACTTGTCAGCAACTGAAGTCAAAGCACTAGGTACCAGCATGCTTGGTTTAGCCTTTAGAGGTACCGGAGTGGAAGTGGTATGGGATATCCATGGACTTCGTGACGGGTATTCCATGAACATCCATGGGTCACGACTCAATTTAGGTGATCATTGACTGAATCACCACGTCATCCCACTTCCTACCGATCAAAGAGTAGGGTTCTGCAGAGAGCATGTGACACTTCTACGTGTAGGAGATTGTGTAGCTACATGGGGTACCTTCTTCTATTGTCTTCGATCGTGATGCACAGTTTACTTCCTGGCTATGGAAGGGGTTGCAGAAGGCTTTCAGGACGTAGCTTCGTCTGAGCATGACCTTCCATCCTCAGACGGATGGTCAGACTGAACGGACCATTCAGACTCTCGATGGCATGCTATGTTCATGAGTCCTCAACTACGGTCATAGCTGGGAGGATCAATTACCTTTAGATGAGTTTTCATACAACAACAGTTATCACTCCACCATTGGGATGGATCATTTTGAGGCATTGTACGAGAGACCTTGTAGATCACCCTTGTGTTAGACTGACCCTGGGGAGTCAGCACTAGTGGGACCAGAGATAGTAAGAGCTAACTCATAGAAGGTGTTGGTCATCCAGAAGTGGATGATGACTGCACAGATCAGAGAGAAGTCATATGCTGACAGGATATGGAGACCTATAGTGTTTGAGGATGGCGAAAACCTCTTTCTACGGGTCTCTCCTCGATGAGGTATGTTGAGATTTGGATGAGGCGGCAAGTTATCTCTGAGTTTAATCTGACATTTCCATGTCCTCAGCTGAGTTGGTGAGGTGGCTTACCGCTTAGCTCTTCCACCTCAGTTGCATCGGTTGCACGAAGTTTTCCATGTATCTCAGTTGAGAAGATACATGTACGACCATTCTCACTTCATCGACCATGGATAGCAAGACTTAGATGATGGGGTGACTTTCATGAAGGTTCCAGTGAAGATTGAGGATTGACAGGAGTTGGTCCTATATGGTCGGTCGATACCTCTGGTGGGCGTTAGCTGACAGCATAGGAACCTCCAAGAGAGCACATGGGATTGGGAGGCTAAGATTTGTGTTCATTACCCCCACTAGTTCCCTTAGTTCGAGTTTTAGATTACGAATACATAAAGCCCTGAGGTGGGATAAATGTAATGACCTGGAAATTCTATAGAATTTTTTTTCTCAAATACATGGAAATTTTACGAGCCTGTGAAAATAGACGGAACATGATTCTAAGGCCCGGTGTGCCCAGAATCTATTTCTGATGTTTTGATCAGGTATATTCAGTAAACGTACGAGTGGTTTTTTATAACTTTTGAACTGATTATTAGAATTGAAATCTGAGGGTACCGTTGAACTCGCAGCACTGGTATTCTCTTAATGAGACTTTCTTCTCAATGATAGTGAGTCGAGAATAAAAGTTAGTTTTTGGGTTTTTGTGGAAAGTAATAAAATAAAGTGAGCTTCAATTTATTTTTATTTGAGCCTCCATGTGGGTGGTTGGAGGTGGGTCCCACTATATTTATAACCTCCTTATGGAGGTTAGAAGTGGGTACCACTAGGCCAAAACCTCCAATGAGAGGTTGTGGTGGTGCGTACCACCCTGCCTCAGCCCCCGATGTGAGGATTAATGTGGTGGGAACCACCAGGGACTAACCCCCCCCCCCCCAATTAAATGAGGAAACAACTTAGCTCCCTCATAAATGAGGGGTGCCTCTTGACCTAATCTACCCAATTAATTATGCCTATTCACGTGCTAATTAGATGATACAACCCCTCTAACATTTAATGTTTCCACCCACCATTATCAATTGTCTTTTAAAATTCATGACAAAAAATAATAGATAACCTAATCTAATATTTTGGCTAGGAATTCTCGTTTTTGGTGGAACTTGGGAGAGGAGAGAACTTGGGAGAAAGCTCCAAATGAAGAATTCTCCAACCGGTAAAGAACGTCAAACTTGACCTCGACTTCAAATTCCTTCCTTGAATCCTCCTTTAACGTATGACTTTCTCGTCTACAACGAATCGACGTCCACTTTCCCGCAACTCCGAACGTCAAAAAAAAATTAGGCGTGTTTTTTATTTGATCAATGTTGTCCTTGTTTCTCATATGTTGTTTTATTCCCTTGAACATCTTGCTATAAAACTAATATGGTGGGATCGGGACAAACTAACATGGCCCACTTTATCTTCCATACTTCATGTGGTGTGTTCTTCGCATTCTTCTTGGGTGATGAACAATGGAATTTTGCGGGTTTGTTGTGCGATGAAACAATCCCAAATTAAAGAACCAACATCACAACGACCTAGCAGAGGTGCAATGATAGTAGGGGGAAATGGATCAGACCAAACTGAGGAGACTGTTCTTAATTTATTCTGCATGTGGGTGAATCATAACGTGTTTTCAGAGACGATCGGAGGCCTAGATATGCAGGTACTGATTTCAAAACATCGGGGAGACCTAGAGTTTGCAGTTTCGTGGCGAACAGTCCGTCAGAATGAAGAACAGGCATCACGGGAGGCGCACTGTCTAGAAGCGTCTTTTCTAGAAAATTACAAAATACATGTCATGTACTCTCGAAGAACATTCCATGTAGTAAGGGCATACTACAGTTAGGGTTTTGGGCATCAGCGTGAATCACACAACATGTGACCCTTTCACATGGCATGTACTCTTCAAAAAGCTTGACAGAGGCGGCTAATCAAGACTCAACTTTTATTCTGGGGATACAAAGACATGAGGTGAAGTACATGGGCATGTAGTCCACCACATGGCCAGGCAAGGCCAGTGACACAGGCTACCCCATCTACCAGCTACACGGGTTGGAAAACATGGGATGAGGCCGTGTATGGGCACATGGCCAACATACACGGAGTCAACCCTAGTTTCTTGGACACGTTGTGTCTTTCGGGGACACACAGACATGAGGTGGTGTACATGGGCATGTACTCCACTACACATCTAGGCAAGGATAGTGACATGGGATAAATCGTGTATCTGTTACACGGGTTGGCGAACAAGGTATGATGTCGTGTATGGGCACATGGCCACATACACGGAGTCGACCCAAGTTTAATGGACATTGCGTGTAACCATACCACACGCATTGTACTTACATTTCTACATGACCATCCTTTCAACATGGGACATTTCACATGGGAAGTACTCGATGTGTGACTACACGACATGTATCTTTTTTCAACATGCCATATATTTTTTGGTAAATGGCTTGGTCATATCATCCTCTATGTCATGGACACAAAATGGTTGGTTTTTCAATCTATGACATGGAAGAACTTTGATATTCTTATATGTAGGACTTCATAGCTGTTGGAGTATCAACTAGTAGCTTGTGGAGCATATCCTCCCAGATATGAGCGAGGAAAGCGCATAGAACTGGTAGCTGGTAGAGACCTGATGAATGCTAACTGATTTGACTCGGTGTGACTCGACTAGCATAGTGGGGAGCACCTTGGTGTCATGACAGATCCACAGTGGGGAGAACCTTGGTGTCATGGAAGACCCACGGTACTCGACAAGAGGAGTACCTCAGCAGGCTATGAGGTGGATCGCCTTGGTGACACGGAAGACCCACGGTGGGAAATGCGTTGGTGATGCAGAAGACCCACGGTACTTGATATGAAGAGTAACTCACCAGTTCAAGGTTACTGGGAAGCACCTTGGTGTCATGGCATGCCCATTGTACTCAATAGAGGAGGAGTTCTCTAGCAGTAGAGGTTTCAATAGTGTGAATATGGATGTTACTTAACACTACCCCTAGAAAAAAATCATGGTTTGATCTAAGTCAGTAACATTTGTGTTTACCTCATGATTGAGATGGATTACTTGATAACTTAGTTATATGTATGGTAATATTCGTAAGTGAGGTTATCTATGGAATTCATACTTTTTGGTTTATCCTTGTTGGATTCTGTGAGACTTTGTGGGTCTTTGGGTCCCTACTGAGTATCGTTATACTCACACCTGCACGAGCTATGCCCACACCTTGTTGTTTTGAATGCAGACGATGGAAAATGCTGACTGAGGCTAAGACCCGCAAGACTGGATGGTATCTGGAGGTGGACCATACGACGAGTTGGTACATAGAGGAGACCGGAGGATGTGGAGTACTGAGGAGGCTATATGTACCTACCCTTCTGGTAGGAATCCCGAAGTATGACGCAACAGTTGTTTTTCCTTTCTTCTTGTGTACTTGATTTTTATTTGTACATGTACATTTCTATTGGGCTTGTATTCAAACCCCTTTACTTTCAGCACTCTCTTTTGTATACGGTTTTCATAGTGTTTTTTATCCATCTGTGAGTTCTGTTGTTTGTGTTTACACAAAATAAAGGCAATTCCTTCACAGTTTTAGGGATTTATTCCTTTGGTGCTAGTCGCCAGCCCCTGGCTTATGGAAGGCTGGCATGGGGTAGTCACGACATGGGCCCTGAGGGATGGGTCATGACAATCAAATTATTATTAGTTCAAATCACTTATTGTCCTTTTAATAGATCAAAAAACACACATTCATATTTATTTATCTAATAAATAATATAAAATTATATATATATATATATATTATAATTTACATACATTAAATATTTTGTAACATCATTTAAATAAAACATGAGATTATTGAATAATTTCTATAATGATTTTAATAGTATTCATAGATTTTATTTTTATTTAAAATTATTAAATAACTTTGTTAGTGGAGGGATCCTCATATATCCTCAACATCTTATATTATTCTAGATGTTACAACACCTCAATGATTTAATTTTCATACAGTTTTTTATTTAAAACAGGTATATAATATCCATGATTAATAACCCTAAATTCATCATGAATTTGAACTATCTTAGTATGTTTCTCTTTTTGTTCCATGAAATCAAAAGTTGGACAAATTTATTATTCAACTTTCATAACACCATGTTTTATGTAATATATAATATTTTCATTTGCCAAAATAATCAAAAAATACACCTTAATCATATTTCACATCAAACATATCCAAATTATGAATGATTTTAATGATTAAAATTCTTTATCTTACCATTTTTAAATATTTTAAAATATTTCCCTACCATTCCATAATTTATAAGAGATCCTCTTAAAATTTATTCTAATTGAAATTAATCACAAAAATATCATGTTTCCAGAAAACAACAATTATCCTAAAAATACATTAGTAATGTATCAACTAGAACTCTACTATAACATATGAAAATCATTTCCTCGATGATTCAAAAAAAGATCTATATATAGAATATTTATTCAAGAAATTAAATAAAATTTTAATTAAATTTTTTAAAAGTAATTAAAATAATTCCATTATTTAATTTATCTTATAAAAATACTCTCATAACAAATATTTATTATTTTTATAAAAATTTGGTATTTAGTTGAAAATTATAGATTTCATGAATCATGAATTTTTTATGATTTTATAATTTTAAAATAATGGACAATAATTTTAAAAACCTATTAGGTATAAAAATTATGAATTTATATAATAGCTCTATACATTTTAAAATATTATTTAAACAAATTAAACCTACAGGAAAAATTATAGAGCTAAATAAAATGTCACATTAATATAAAAACAAGATACATATATATATATATAGGGATATTTTAATAGGTTATATAATAAAAACTAATGATTCTTATTTCCTTTATAATAAATCAATTTAGTCATACAAAATAAAAATAAGAAATATGTTTACATTGTATATAAATTTAAATATTCAAAATTTTACACCCCTAAAAATCATTTTTTATGGATAAATGAATATAAATTTAAATTTAAATTTCACTAATTAATAATTTTTTAAATAAATTATTTTTAAATATGAAATGTTATGTTTCCAATTAATTATTATGTATGTAAATTAATTTCCAAGGAAATTTTAAAGGTGTAAATTGAGTCTAATCCAATATAAAAGTCAAAAAACATTTTACGAAATTTTAATTGTACTGAAAAGATTGGATTTGTAGACCCAATAAATGGATTCCCTTATATATATATATATATCCATTTTTATCTATTTAATATTTAATAAATTAATTTAATTATTGAAAAATGTAATGTTGTTCTAAAAACTTCCCTCCCCTTTACAAATAAATGTAGACCATATACACTATTTCATGACATTCAAAACATTATAATTTTTTGTTGAAACTATATATCATTCTTCTTCTAAAACCATATCCCATAAATATAATACCATGTATACTCATAGATTTCTAATTAGTATCATATTCATGGGTAAATCAAAAGAAAAGTCTAGTCTATGATGTTAGTATTATCAACTATATAATTCTTCTTTCAATTCTCTTAATTGAATTAAAATCTATACACTTAAATATAATATTATTGTATTAATAAATATATTATAATGTCACTATATTAAGGTTATTTCCATTTATTATTTTTATACCCTATCAAATTATAAAAAACCATTGTTTGTGTGATGTTATACTACCCCCTTTGTGAAATAACATGTTTCATGTTACTTAACCACCAAAAATTGAATGATATAAAAAATTATTATTGCTTAAATATGATTTTTATTAAATAATAGTTTTATTCATTGGATAAATATCATATCTTGTTTATGAAATGAACAATAAAAAATCTCTTTCATGTGAACCATTTTAAATTTTCATACTATGAGGATAAACATTTATTTAAATTTCATAATATTTTGATATTCATTTATTATTATTCCACATCCTTATAGTTCTTGTATATATCATAAAAAACAAAATAATATAATTATACAAATTTAATAACTATATCTGAACTAATACTACTCATAATCATCCCATAATCTTGGAAGTATCATGTTTGGGTCTGTTTAACCACCTTATTATTAAATAATATATCAAAACGCCCTAGATGATTATGAGATAATGTATAATTTTTAATTATGTTATTAGTTTGTAAGAAATGATTTTTTATTTATATTAGATGTTACATCATTATCTTCTAACTCAATTAATGAAAAACCCTTCATTCATTAAAAATAATTAAAAAAAGATTATTATTGAGGTTATCATCATGTATAATATCTAAAAAAATCTTGAATGTCAATTTTTTCTTCATAGTTTATTATCAATAGTACAATATATTAAATTTTAGGAAATATTAGTAATAATTTTCGATTTATGATTTAATAATATCCTTCATATTGTGAAACTCATAAAAAGTATAAAAATAATAAACACCAATGTGGATAATCAAAAGAATACCAATATAAAATAATTTTTTATGAATGGTATAATTAAATATTTATTTGAGTAAGGATATAAATTATTTGATTATAAATTAAATGTTTATGATACAGATATTTAATTTATATTTGAGGAAATCATAAAAATGGGTAAGTGTTTTCTGTTTCAAATTCATCTTCTTGAGGCATGTTTCTTAATATAAAGATATTTTCATTTATGTTGCCTATACACAGAATATTTTAGATTTTATATCAATAAATTAATTTTAAAAAAATATTTTATCATCATATTTGACCCCAATTCTCTCATTAGTGTGTGATTAAATTTCAACCCAATCCATAAGTGGTGTTTCAGTCACAATATTAATTATTTGGGACTCATTTTGTAATCACAAACTATTATATTTTTTATTATACATCAAATTCATTCTAATATTTTTTACATGTTTCACATCAATTTTAATTTATATAAAAGTCTATATTATTATGATCTAATATTATATTGATTCAAGAGTTACCATTCCCAAAGAGGTAATATCATCATTTATTATTATAGTAAAATTGTATGAAATTTCATAGAGAATACTCCAATATCTAGATACTAGAATGTGGATATGGCTATGGAATAAATACACAAATTAGTAATAAACATGAAAGGTTTAGTGTGATAGTTTATCCAATAATCCTTTTTATGTATGATGTGTTAGAGTAAGACATCACAAATAGCAACAGGCACCCAAATATTGATTTGGATTATTCATAAATTTTAAATGAAACATGATTAAAGGTATATAATACATAAACATGGTATCATTTAAATTAATTTAATTTTATCCACTGAAACTCTTATGTGGATAACCTTGAAATTTTTTTTTGCTCTCACCACTATAAATATTTTATAAGTTTGCTTCCTATTAAACAAGTGGTTCCAAAAAAACATGTTTATTATAAAGTTTTCCATTAGACATAAAAATTATTCCATTATATAAGGAATTATTTGATATAAATGTTTGTCAATTATATAGATATCAATCTTCTATTCAATTTTAGGTTCCTCTGACAATATTATTAAAGTTATTCGTGGATATTTTTCTCATAAATGTTACATAAAAAATTTATTAATAAGGCCAAGTGTAATGAACCGCATTTCAAACTAGGTTAAATAGTGAGGGAAATTGAACTTTTTCAATTACTAAACCGGTCGTTTTTAGAATCGATCTTCAGAATGAGATTATGATGGTTGAAACCTTTCCTTTTAATGTTTTTGGACATGGGTGAGTGCGTGTTCTGTGTCCTGATTGGCACGAGGTGTTTCGGGTGTGTCATACCTGAAGGAGGCTAGTTTTTAAAGAGCAACAGAAGGAGCACGGTTGAAGCACTGTTTTCTAAACCGTGCGGGCCAAACCGTTTGACTTAAAATTGGGAGGTAGAGGAGACTGCTAGGCCTGCGCACAGTTTCTCCAAACCATGCGTCCAGCCCATGCGGGGTGTCTTGGGTGTCCAGTGGGGGATGCACAGTTGGCACACATTTTGGAAAACCGTGCAGACCAAGACATGTGTCGCTCCCTATTTTTGTTTTTTTAAAATATCTAAATTGTTTTTAAAAATAAATCCTAAGATAAACACTCCTCTCCCCTTTCCTCTCGGCGAGACCCGGATGAAGCCCCCTCCTCCCATGGTGCCTCGGCCTCACACAGGCCCTCCCTCGGTCGGACCTCCTCTCCTCCATTTCTTGGTGATCCTTCTTCTGAATCTTCATCGTAGGTCAATCCCCTCCTTCCCTCTCATTCCGTGGCTGATTTTCAGCCTCCCCTTTTCCCTAATCTATTTCGACTGAACCCCCATGTTTAGTGGTTTTGTTTTATTCTTTTTCATTCTTGTTTATCTTGTTGTAAAGGGGTGCGAAAGGTCCCTCGGGACATTGTTGGTGTCCATAAAACATCCGCCACCGAAGGCGAGGTAGATTGCGGTGATTTCAATCCTTCGTTTTGATTCCAAGGTAAGGGTTTTACCCATTCTTTGTTTACGCAGCTCCTAATTTGTTATCTTTAGTTGGTTTATGGTTTGTAGTGTCTTTTTCTTAGTGCGTTGGAGGGATCGGGTTGGCTTCACTTTGCCGGAGCATAGGCGGCTCTTAGTTAGAATGCATCAAGAGCAGGAGTGGATGGATGTATCCACCTTGTGGTAGGGTCCCTCTCCTTTCCTGTTAATTTAAATTGAAGCCTTTAAATAGCTTGATACTACATTGCTTTAATATGTTAATTATGCAAGTTTAGTTCCAATTAAATGATTTTTTGCAAAGAGTGTGAATTAAAGGGACAAGACTAAGATGGTTTTCTGGTCACTAAACTAACAATTTAATAATAAAACCCCTCGATCAGAGGTGGGCTGTCTTCAAGATAAAAATGTTGGAAGTAGTCATTTATGCTTTCCTGCTTGTGTTTCTTTTCTAAAATTATTAAATTTCATTTTTAGCTTCTTGTTGCATTGCTGTTTTATTTTCCCAAGTGGGCAATGGTTTATCTGCCATAACACCCCTTATTATTTTTGGACCCTTGAATGTAGTTGTTATGTACTATTAAGTTAAATGGTTAGGTTGAGATAAACAGAATAGTTAGTATGGCTTGGTAGAGATATTAACAACCATTAAATGAAATGACTTTGAATAGGGAACGTTTGCTGAATGACACGGTTGAATGGGGTGGGTCATGAATTTGATATGGTTAATTGGAGCGCATAAAATGTAATTCCTTATGTGTTGTTTGAAATGCATATGATGTACTACCTTATACACTGCAATAAAAGCTGATGATGAATGTGTAGATTATGAATGTGTTATTTCTATTTAAAATTCATAATAAGTCTTTCCTTATGAATTCTAATGTAATTGTGTTAATGTTTATGAATTATTATGGATGGGAGGCATTCATGCCCCATGTCGTCTACTTTTAATGATTATGGATGGGAGGCATTTATACCCCATGCTAGCTTATTTTGAGTATGGGTGGGAGGCATGTTTACCCCACGCCAGATGTGATCTATATACGTGTATGGAAGGGAGGCATTCTTACCCCTTTCCAGTTGACTTCGGATGATGATTACGTGTTTGGGTGAGAGGCAGTTATACCCCATGCCAGTATATGAATGTGACAGATGGGAGGCATTTCTACCCCATGATGGTTGAATGGACATGATGGAAGGGAGGCATTCTTACCCTTTTCCAGTATCTTTTATGGACGAGAGGCATTCTTACCTCGTGCCCACTATCGTCAGATGATGGATGGGAGGCATGCATACCCCACACTATCTTTTATAAATATTACATTTGTAACTGTAGTGGCATGAATAGACTAATATCCCGACAATGAGCCGAAGCTGGTATAGTCGTCGGGTGTCCCTAGGGAACCTGGATGGGTGTTGTTTATCTATGTTGTCCGGCTTATTGAACCTTGTTATATCTGTTTACGATTTAATTTAATACACACTGTCTGGATTGCTTTAAACACTGGTGGTGCCAGACTACTGAGATTTATATTTCACACCTGACTCGGGCCGCCATTGCACTGGGGTACCCAAGTAGACCTTTCTTGTTTGCAATACCTAGGTTGGTTGTTGTGTTGCTTGTACTTGGGGATAGGAGAAAAGGTCTGAGCAGGATATGGGGATTCTCAGGAGAATTCCCATCTGGCCTTGCTGTATTTTCTTTATTCTTTTACATTATATTGTAAGCATTCTGTACTGTTTCATGTTTTTACATTGTATCATTCATCATCCCTGTATCATGTAAACTAGCTTTGAACACCTTTTCTGAAGATGATCACTATTTGTATTCCGCTTCTGTCCGGTCATTGTTTATCTATTACTTCTTCTTCTATTGAATGTTACTTACTCGAGATACCATTGTGTTACTCTGATATGAGGGTATAGTGTCCCCAGTATCACCTCCTAAGACCCTCTCTGCTATTCGGTAGCCTCTGGCATATGGGGAGAGGTGCTTGAGGCCATGTAGTGACCGGTCTGGCCACTGGTTTGATGGTCAGTCAGGCCGAGATGTTACAAAGTGGTATCAGAGGTGTTTTCTCTTCTGATTTATTTTACTGTAGGGAAACATTAGACAAGTATATGAATGAATTTAAATTTGGTAATGATATGTTTCCAAGATTGGCCACCCCGTGCACAGGGAAAATCCAAATTTTCTCGAATGAAATTATTATTTTAATGATTTTGATTATTATGGTTGATTTGATTTCACTGTTGGGTGACGCACATGTTTTCTATTGATACTGTTGATGCAATTTTGGGTTCTATTTCTGTTGCAACCCGATGATACGAGGGTATGCCACCTCATTCATCATATAGGCATGTTGTTAAAAATCACATGTCAAGCCATCTATGATGCATTAGTAATGTCTGCTGTTGTGATTGGTATTGTGGTAGTTATTCTGTACTTCTATGATATAGCATGTTCTGTGTTACTTCTTACGATAACATGCTGTTTTTTATTAAGATAAAATTGGTTGATTTTTCTAAATTATGTGATTGCGATTACGATAGGATCCAATTTTTAGTTATACGGTGTATGGGTGCCTTATAGATGGGAAATGGTAACCTGCGTAATCAGATTTCCAAAAAAAGGATGCTAATGTTTTAATTGTAAAATAGAATTGGTTTTTATTAAAGGGAGCCAAATGCCAAACTGTATGGTGTATGGGTGCTTTTCAGATTGGTAGGTGGCCACCCTTATGAATGAATCGTTGTATTTGAGCATGTTAATTTATAAAATGTGATCTATTTTGTTTAATGGGAGCTAATTTTCAATTTATGTACTATATGGGCGCTTCATGGGTTGGGAGACGGAAACCCATACGGAATGTAATAGAAGGATGCTTTGTGTGATGTTTATATGTGTAAAATTGTTTTGATTTTTATATGAATTTTTCTTGCTTTCTGGAACCCTCATAGGTCGCCTAGTGGTAAAAAAAAGAAAGTTTGTTGAAACTTTCTTGCTTTTCATTGAGCTGTTTGTTAAAAATGATCAAGTAGCTGGTGATTTTTTTTTTTGAAAATGGTACATTCTGTTTAGAATTATTATTTTAAAGTGATTAAATGATAAAAGTTCATAAATATAAAGGTCTTGTAAAAAAGAACCTGTAGTGGTGTCCTCTGTTGAGACACCGTATGTCGGTAGGATAAGTCTTTCTTGTGAGTGCCTTGGAACGGAACCTTATGCATTTTCTATAGGCTGTTTTCTTTTATCAATAATGTTAAATGTTTGGCTTTGAGCCCAATGACTTTTGTTGAGCGTGACCAAGTGCTTGGGTCGACACATGTTTTTCATGAGGGGTTTTCCCATGGTAGGTAGCGCCTTAGATCGTATGTGCTTGGCTTGTTCGGTGAACTTTCATAGTTTGGTACTATTCATGTACCGTAGTCCCATGTAGGACTACCAGTTCTAATGACACCCTTGTTCCGACATGTGTTCATGCTTCTTTTGATCTTGTTAAGATATTGAGCATCGGGTAATGCTCTTTATCAGTTGGTTGGACATGCCTCAGGCATGGTCACTCACCTTGTTAGTTGTTTGACCCTTTCTTTTTGCACAGCAATGGATGACCTGACATGTCATCATCTATGTGAATGGTTGTATGGGTATGTACGATATTTGGTTGTATCTCTTGTGCTTCTATGTACGTTCTAGGGTCATCTCCACGGTAGAGTGACCATAGTGTTTGAGAATCAAGTCGTCCCAATGCTCAGGATGATTTTCGAAATACATGGGTGGTTGATAGGCCAGTGTTGTTGATTTGGATTCCTTGTACGTGTTGTCGTGGTGATCGTGGATCGTAGGAGCAACACACGTCCATTCTGATAATTAAGAACAAGTCTGTTTATGAGAATCTTGTCCTTCTCCTTTCGATGATGATGACCCTTCTAAGGTGGGAAGCATCGTGCCGGTTGAGTAAAGCGTGTACTTCTGGTTAGAAGGAACATGCCAATAAGGACCATCTTAGAAAATGGACGGATTTTTCTCGAATAATTTTGGGTTTTGGTGGTAAGGTTGATCGATGAATGCCTCATGTGGGAAGAGGCATAATGATCGGTTAAAATCTTGATGTTTCGGTGGGCGAAACCGAGGTTCTCCATTAGAGTCGACTAGGGTTGGTTTGACTAATCTCCTTTCTAGTTTTTGGTTATAAATAACTGGAATCCATTTTCAATCCTCTTTGTGTACTCTGCTATGCAACAAGCTTTCCCCCTATCTTTCTTCTGTCCTGGATGTGCTAAGAGAGCGTCGGTCTTACGCTGCGCTAAAGTTTTAAAAAGCTATTGAGCTTGGTTGGTTGTTCCATTTCAGCGTTACAAAATGCATGCATGGTTTTGTTCATCGTTTGATCTTTGAGATGTTACCGAGATTCGAGTATGACCTTTTCAGTGAACATTCTCGTGGTGAATGCAGGATGCCTTGGAAGAAGGCATCATTGTTCATCTTGTAAAGTGCTGACTGCCTAAGCCCAACGTCTTATTAAATAGTCAGTCGGGGTGTCTTGACTCTTTTAGACATGGGTTTAGAGGTTGATAGGGAAATCAACCATTTTATCATTTCAAAATTCACGCTAGGTGCGTCATTGTAATGCTTATAGTGTGCTTTTGAAAGACAGTTCAAAAGGTGGTGGAGATTTGGTTTGTGTCTTGGCCGTTAAAATGTAAAAAATCTAAGGTGGGAAGTACCTTTGTTTGGTTTCTTGACAAGATGATGATGTGATCATGTCTCTTGTGGAATGGGCTCGGGTAAGAGTTTTTGTGTTAGTTCGGTGGGAAAACGAGCGTTGGCTCAGGTGTTGATGACTTAAGTGTCATGTGCTTAAGTGAGTGATCGTGGAGCGTTGAACTTTTGGAAACGCAATGCGATCATGGAATAATGCTTCATGACCCTTTTAGGTCGAATAATGTGTACATTGTTTCCAAGGGCTTATCGGGGATGAGAAGTTCTAAGGTGGGATTCTTGTAATGACACGCATTTTGAACGAGGTTAAAAAGTGGGGGGAATTGAAGTTTTTCAATTACTGAACCATTCGTTTTTAGAATCGGGCTTCGAAACTAGATTTCAAAGGTTAAAAACATTCCTTTTAATGTTTTTGGACATGGGTGAGTGCACATTATGTGTCCCGAGTGGCTCGAGGTGTTTTAGGTGTGTCGTACATGAAGGGGGCTGTTTTTTAAAGAGAAACAGAAGGTGCACGATTGGCGCACAGTTTTCCAAACCGTGTGCCCTAAACCGTGCGGCTTAAAATAGGGAGGTAGAGGAGTCTGCATGGCCTATTCATGGTTTCCCCAAATAGTGCGGCTAGCCCGTTCAGCGTGTCTTGGGTGTCTAGTGGGGGATGCACGGTTGGCACACAGTTTGTGAAATTGTGAGGCCCAAGCCATGCGCCGTGCCCTATTTTGGGTTTTTAAAATATTTAAAATGTTTTTAAAAATAAAACATAAGCTAAACACTCCTCTCCCCTCTCTTATCAGCCAGACCCACACGAAGCCCCATCCTCCAATGGAACCTCGGCCTCGTGCGAGCCCTCCCTCGACTGGACCTCATCTCATCCGTTTCATCTAGATTCTTCTTCTGAATCTTCATGGTAGGCCACTCCCCTACTTCCCTCTCCTTCTTTGGTCGATTTTTGGCCTCCCACCTGCCCTAATCTATTTTGGCCGAACCCCCATGTTTAGGGGTTTTGTTTAATTCATTTTTTTCTTGTTTCTCTTTTTGTATAGGGGTGTGAAAGGTCCCTTGAGACCTTGTTGTTGTGCGTACGACATCCGCCGCCGAAGGTGAGGCAGATTGCGGTGATTTCGATCCTCCAGTATGATTCAGAGGTAAGGCTATTACCTGTACTTTGTTTACGCAGCTCCCAATTTGTTATCTTTATTTGGTTTAATGTTCATAGTGTGCTTTTCTTAGTGCGTTGGAGGGTTTGGGTTGTTTCTCTTTCCCGGGGCATAGGTGACTCTTAATTAGAAAGCGTCAAGAGTCGGAGTGGACGGATTGATCCACCTTGAGGTAGGGTCCCTCTCATTGCCCTTTAATTTAATGTGAAGACTCTAAAGAGTTTAATACTGCATTACTTTAGTACATTAATTATTCAAGTTTAGTTCCAATTAAATGATTTTGTGAAAAGCGTGTGAATTGCAGGGACAAGATTAAGATGGTTCCTTGGTCACTAAACTAACGATTTAATAATAAAACCCCTCGATTAGAGGTGCACTATCTTCAAGATAAAAATGAAGGAAGTAGACATTTATGCTTTCCTTCATATGCTTTATTGCTAAAATTATTAAATTGCATGTTTAGTTGCTTGTTCCTTTGTTGTTTCATTTTCCCAAGTGGGAAAAGGTTTTGTTTCCATAGCACCCCTTATTATTTTTGGACCCTTGAACATAGTTGCTATGTCCTATTATGTTAAATGGTCGAGTTGAGATAGACAGAACAATTAGTATGGATTGGTAGAGATATTGACAACCTTTAACTGAAATGACTTTGAATAGGGAACGTGCACTGAATGACAAGGTTGAATGGGTTGGGTCATGAATTTTGTATGGTAAATTGGAGCGCATAAGATGCAGTTCCTTATGTGTTGTTTGAAATGAAAAGGATGTACTGCCTTATGCACTGTGATATAAACTGATGATGAATGTGTAGATTATGAATGTGGTATTTCTGTTTGAAATTCATAAGAGGTAATTCCGTATTCATTCTATTGTAATTGTGATAATGTTTATGAATGATTAAGGATGGGAGGCATTCATTCCCCATGCCTTCTACTTTGAATGATTAAGGATGGGATGCATGCATACCCCATGCCAGCGTATTTTGAGTATGGGTGGGAGGCATGTTTACCCCATGCCAGATGTGATCTATATACTTGTATGGAAGAGAGGCATTCTTACACCTTTCCAGTTGACTTCAGATGATGATTACGTGTTTCAATGGGAGGTAGTTATACCCTATGCCAGTATATGAATGTGACAGATGGGAGGAATTTATACCCCATGATGGTTGAATGGAGATGATGGAAGGGTGGAATTCTTACCCCTTTCCAGTATCATTTATAGACGAGAGGCATTCTTACCTCATGCCCTCTATCTTCAGATGATGGATGGGAGGCATGCTTACCCCACACTATCTTTTATAAATATTTACATTTGTAACTATAGTGGCATGAACATACTGATATCCTAGAAATGAGCTGAAGCTGGTATAGCCATCGGGTGTCCCTAGGGAACCTGGAAGGGTGTTGTTTATCTATGTTATCCTGCCTATTGAACATTGTTATATCTGTTTACTTTTTAATGAAATACACACTGTCTGGATTGGGTTAAAAACTGGTGGTGCCGGCCTACTGAGATTTATATCTTACACCCTACTCAGGCTGCCATTGCACTGGGGTACCCAAGTAGAAATTTCTTGTTTGTAGGTCCTAGGTTGGTTTTTGTGTTGCTTGAACCTGGGGATAGGAGCAAAGGACCGAGCAGGAGCTCAGAATGCTTAGGAGAACAACCGTCTGGCCTTGCCGTCTTTTCTTAAATCTTTTACATTGTATTGTAAGCATGATGTATAGTTTCCTGTTTTCACATTGTATCATTCATCGTCCATGTATCGTGTAAACTGGATTTGACATCCTTTTATGAATATGATCACTATTTGTCTTCCGCTGTTATTCGTTCATTGTTTATTTATTACTGCTTCCTCTATATAATGTTACTTACTCTGAGATACTGCTGTGTTACTCTAATATGATTGTATAGTCTCCCACTATCACCTCCTGAGACCCTCACTGCAAGTCGGCAGTCTCTGGCATAAGGGGAGACGTGCTTGAGGCCATGTAGCGACCGGTCCGACCCCCGGTTCGATGGTCAGCTAGGCTGGTACATTACACCAAGCATTATATTGGACCATGATTCAATGATTGGGATCATCATATGAAATAGGATCTTTTTTTGTGTAATATTATTCACATAATACGATAATTTCATGACTTTGGTCTTGATGAAATGTAATCTGTTTTGTCACACGTCCTTGAAAATATGTTTTTGGTTCCCATAGTAATTCATTCAATTAGTATCATATAAATAATATTTATTTTTCATGTTTTTATTTCCTTTAACAGATATAGCATTTCCTCATTTTCTACAAAATTTGTTTTCTTGTGGTAATTTTTTTCAATATCACATATTCAATTTTTTGTAATGCGTGATTTTTTTGTATTCTACTACTTACAAGGAATATTATCTAGACTTAAATTTTTTATTTCCTATAAATCCTATGGGGAAACTATGTTTAATTTTCATGGATATGATGTATGTGATAGTCATGTTCACACAATATTGTCCTATTTCATCGTATTTTTTCAAGTTTAATTTACAAATGTATCTAGTTCCACAATACTACGAAATATTAAGGTCATTCAGAACTCATGTTAATTGTTCAATTTATATAATATATTCACCATAACATATATTTTTGTATCAAGGGATGATAAAATTGGAATAAATGGATTTTTATTAATAACCATGGTGTATATATTAAGAGGAACCAATTGATATAGAATATGTATAATGAAATCTATTATGATTTCTGGGGAACAATATGGAATTCATACTATGAATTATATTTTAAAATTTAATTTGTTTCCAAAATTATGTTCATGAAATCATTTAAATAGGGATCATAATTGGAGGAATGGGATTTATATCAACACTTATAGTCTATATGGGGATTTTCATCCAAAAAAGTTAACTGATATTAAGATTTTAAAAGTAGGAATAAATTTTTTTTAAGGGAATGAAATCACATATTGATTCTATTCTTTAAATATTTCATTTGTCTTATCATAATGATATTATGGGAAATTATGATGATAAAATATTATATATCAATGGGAAAATCATAGGGATATAATATGTGTGAATTGTATAAAAATAACATGATTCACTTCTATATACCTGGTCACCAACCAATATATCATGTTGATTAGTCTATTAAATTAAATGTTCATGTAATATCTATATCTAAAACCCCAAATAAAATTCCCCCAGTGGGGATGGTTTTGTTGAATAGAAAGTAATAAAATTTTTATGACAAAGGATTTATATTATACAGAATTCACTGTGGTGATACACTACTTTTTATAATAAATAATTATTGTCATATGATACTTTTCATTGATTATAGGGAAATAAATTCCATTACTATAATTAAAAATTTGCTTTTTTTCACAAATTTATTAATAGATTGTTCAACTTTGTACATAAAAATACATTTCAATGGTAAATTATCTATCCTGTTAAAATAAGTTAATTGTAAAAGATTATATTCCAAAAATTACATTTCAAATAATGTAATGATATTATTTGTTTATCATAATGCATTTTGGGTAAAAAATTATCATTTTTACTTTATCGGTCTAATGAGTAGAGTATTAAATTAGTATCTTGAAAATATTATTTTTATTAATTTTTTATATCATGATATAGAATATGATAATTAATGAACATGAGTTTCATCAACAAATGGATTTTTAAAAAGAAAAAAATAAATAAATTATATGGGAAGAATAGTACTTTTTAATTTTTGTTCAGTGAAGTTTCATTTCGTATGAAGATTTTGTAAGTGGATTGGATATATATCAACCCTTCAATGTTAGTGTCATTCGGACATTGTTCAACAACAATGAACATAATTGTTATCTGAATTGGATTCGTATTACCATGTTAGTATAGTCAAATTTTTATAGATTTCACCGAGTATTCCAAATCCATTATAATGTAAACAAGTTCAGGGAATTGAATTCACATGATCAGGGGAATTTATGAATTTTTTTTTGATAGAAATACAAGAATAATTGATTAATAATTATGAACTCTAGCATCAATTTTGGATTTTTTTGTAATATATAGTCATCCATTGATTAGTGGACATGGTTTTTCTATTGTGAGGATTTATAGAGTGATTACCATTAAATTGGGGAAATTAGAAATTTGTACACAAGACTATCAAACTCATGATCTTGTGTAGGAAATAATAAACATTTCATTGATAATATTTGGACACTACATCTATTGTAAAATATGCGACCTATATATAGACAGCCTAAATTTTATTTATCTATTATTTTATAAGGAAAAAATATGTGGAAATGAAGATGCATTAGAATACTCAAGGAATATGATTTCTCAATATACTAAAACCAAGCGATGGAAAAAATTACATGGGTTATGTAATATGAATTATGGTGTTCTTACCATGACGAGGGTGAATAATTATCCAATATATAGAGATCTAGTAAAAATGGATATTTTGATTTTTAGAGAAGGTGAAACATTATTCTATTTCAAAGAAATTGCTATAAAATATTTACAATAATAGATAGGGAATTTATATTAGAATGATGTGAATATAAAAAGCAAGGTAAAATGACTGATTAATATAAAATTTAAGGATATAAACTATTTTATTAGAGTGTTGATGTTTGGAAAGAAATTATTTATTTCATTTGAAGCATAGTTTTAAAGGAAACTACTAGAATAACTACATAACTTGAATTTATCAATACACCCTAATAAAAAAAATATACATATGTATTTAGCAGAACATTAAATGGGGATATAATGTTTTGATAAATTTCAAACTATCTGTAAAAATACATAGTATTCCAATAAGTGATTACAAAATAAAACATTCCCTGGGTGACATAAAACCTCTCCTATTATCGATAAGGAAGTGGCACAATGTTATAATGGTCTATATCTCTAGCATCTTAAATACTCCATTTATGAAAAATTATATATGGGTCATCATTTTATGAATTACTAATTATACTTAATTCGTTTAATTAATATATGTTAAAATCATTGGGTGGATTTTCCAAATATAAATCTATGAAAACATTATGTATTATGGAAAACCACTATAAATATTATCATATTGCTACAGATGATTCACAATTTTTTTGGAAGACTTCCCAAAGGTATATCTATACTATGATTCATTTAGGCACCAACTATCATCCCAAAATTGGTATGTAGAATAAAAGTACTGTCCAAAAAGTGGAAGGTATACTGTAATTGTGTTCTCCTAAAATCTATGTTATGTTGGACCAGTATCGACATTTGGTATATTATTCAAAGAAAATATCATCTAATAACTCAACAAGATGATAGTATATGAAGAATTTTATAAGAGGATGTATTTTAATCTAACCTATTGAGATGATTTTTCAGAGAATATTGTTTCCATATATATCATGGGAAAGGTGACTAATGACGTAAATAATATTCATGTAGATATTAAATAATAAGATACAGGAGAAAATAGTTTTGTATATATTCAAATTAAAATAAATAAATTTAATTTTTGGGATATTGTATTCATAAAGATTCAACCATTTAACGGTGTGGTAATATTTGATAAAAAGTGGATGTTATGCACTAAGTACATAGAGTCTTTTGATATATTACAAATAATTTGAGTAGTTTATTATTGATTTTCTATGTAAACCATCATATTTTGTAGTAAATGGTATCTTCATCATTCATGATTGAGTAAATACCTTACATATCCTGCTCAGCTTCTTAAATCTAATGGAATTTTGTTGGATTCAAGCTATTCTAATAATGGGTATCCCAAAAAAATTAATATTAGAAAAGAACTATTTGATAATTTATCTACTCATTTTGTGAATGTAGTTGGGAGAAATCAATACTAATAAGAGGCCATAGAGTATCTTGAAGAAGGTGTAAGGAATGAGAATACAAATAAATTTTATATCTAATATATAACCTAATTATAATGATGATATTATTTATTTGGGGATAATTTAGCTCTTGATATTATACTATTACATGTAAATACCATATCATTTGCTACTAAAAAACATACAGTTAAAAAATAATGTATTAAATAACTTATTTATACATTATATTCTTTGATTTGAAATTAAAAATGAAACATAATTTTCGAATTCATCACATTCAAATTAACAATGTATGAATTTATGATCTATTTATGAAGATTATATTTTTAAGAAAATTTCATATTTTCAAAAACCATTGTATTGTTTATTACAATAACATTATATAAGAATGAACTATATGTTTATAAAAAAATATTGTAAAAAATTAATCTAATGAAGGGCATTATATATTTTTAAATATTCTATGATCATAAAAAAAAATGGGAATCATTTTTAGAATAGAATAAAATGTTACTTTAATATAATAGTAATTTTTCTGTATATTAATTTGTTCATTTATATTTATGGGATATTCAATTTTTTTTCCGTAAGAGAATAATAACATTTATTTATATTATAATAAATAAATTTTTTCACCAATAATAGTAAGGAAAATATTTTTCATTATTTATAAATTTAATGAAAAAATTATTTAGTTTTCTAAAAATGGTTATCTAGTGACTAAGGATATTTAATTTAGAATTTTCATTTAACACAATTATATATTTTATTTGATAAAAGTTTTGTCTAATATTAAATTTTATTTATCAACTAACATAAAATATCCAATTATAATAATTATTATTAACATTAATTATTATGAATTTTTTTTTATTACAATGTTTAAATTAAAATGGATAAATTTCGATTAAGCAATTGTGAACATCCTAGAACATTAAAAAATTGATAAATTTGACGTTCTTTATCTTTGTTTTGGCTAATATATGTGTCCCCTATAACTGTTATCAATATTTCACATCATAAAACACACCTAGTCAAATATTTACATTGAAATCATCTATTTTTATCTTTATAAGACACTTTACCAAGAAAATAATGTCAATCTCACCCATTTCTAGAAATATCCTTTAAAATTCAATGATGCTTCCAATGAAAAATCAAGTCCTCAATTTGAGTATTATCATGTAAATAATTTTCCTATTAATTATATTCATTCATATTTAATATATCCAAACTAATATATTTATATTTCAATCATTAAAATATTTTAATATTACAATATAATTTCTATTTTCATTATTAATTCATATAACTCGCCTATTAAGGAAAAAACCAATGATTGTATGATTCACAAAAAATCAACCCCACGAAATAATGTGTTTCATTTTTTTCATCACCATAAAGGGATAGATATATAGATTGTATTATACTATAAATTTTACTTTAATGATATTATTATATATTGGGTGTGACAAATTTATGAACCTTTGACCAAAAAGACAAATAAACAATCATTTTTAGTAAAATCATTAAAAATATGCCTTCTATGAGGATAATATTCTATTCATATTGTGTATTTTTTTCATAAACATTAATTAAAATTATGATTAGTTATAATTATGAAATAAAATAGTAATTAACACTAAATATGAACATTATATTCCTTATATAACTATATTACTACTACCTAATCTCATAAACATCTAAGAATCATTATATGTTATTTTTTGGTTTGTTTTGACCACTGACATGAAAAACACTAAACATTTATATCATGGGTGACTATAAAAACATATATAACAGTGGAATCCAATATAAATTTTTAAATTACCTTTTCTCCCTAACCAAGATACATTATATCAACATTTAATTCATCAATCAAATAAACACCCTATATTCATCATAAATTACCAAACCATATATATTATTAACTTCATCATTATAAATATTGACTAAAATAACCATGAAAAGTATTTTTGAACTTTATTACATATTATATTTTATATCTAAAAGTAAATTTATTTACCTTCAAATAAAACACCCTGATAAAATAACCAATATGGAATAAATGTTTATTAAACATATACATACTATCAAAAATATTTAAACGAATGTGGAAATTAAGATTAGTTCATATACATTATGGATATTTATGAAAATTAAATATGAACATTTATTTTATTAAGGTTATGAATCATGTGATTATGATTGATTTTTTTATGAAAAATGATGCTAAAATATGTTCATGGAAGTCATGATTAGAGGTTTCATGACCCCCACCCTCCAAATATACCCCTACTGGTCTAGAAATGGGGAAATAAAGATAATGACCCATTAAGTCCCTCCTCCAATATGCCATGGGTTGGTGACTAGCACCAAGGGTGTACAAATATCAAAATATGGTAAGCAATATGGTTTTTAATAAAACAATATTGGGAGATACAATGGATCATCCACAAAGAAAATAAAATGCATATATATATATATATATATATATATATATGAATGCCTGAATACATCCCACATGAAGGTGAAATATAAAACAGATACAAATATAGAAATCTATAAAGTAAATACCAATGTTAAAGCTAAGAACATACATAACAATTGTCAGGATCCAACCCACCATGGCCTATGAAATCCACCTAGAATCATGAAAGTGGTTTATATACATAGGGTCTGAATAAAAGTATATTAATTTAGATATCCAGAGTATCTCGTGCATAGGTAAAAAAGCATAATAATGCCTCTGTGGGAAAACAGAAGAACCAATACCACAACTAATAATGTATACTATCCACCCAACCCCTAATAGCACACTCAACAAATATAGAATGTCAATTAATATAATATAAACCACATCAATGATAAGGTACCCCACATAACATTCCATTTATTATCCAATCTCACACCATAATGGAAAAACTCATTGCACTCCCACATCTTATGAACATAACGCATCGCATCCGAGCCTCACACACCTAGACCAAACAACCACATCACATCAGACCCACAGAAACCAGGGACACCAAACACATCACATCATACCAATAGACACTAGTGAAACAAACCACATCATGTCCCACCTACAAACATATTATCTAAAAATAATGTATCATCCCACACACATACAGTTGGGCTATAAACCATATCTCATCTGAAAGACACCTGGAAAAGCATAACACATCTAATCCTGAAAAAACCTAAGAAAACACAACTTACCCGACACACAAGGTCCTCATAAACCATAATGTACCCATATAAACCTTGGATATCACCGCATAGAAGGAGTAGGGAAGTGAAGATGGCCACCCATCCATCCTACTACCAGGTTGTTTAAAAATACACCCTCCCATATATAAATGGGGTGTTCAGAACATAGTGTTTAACAATAGTGGGATGAAAATAGAATTAACAAGAAAAATAAAATAATAAACCAATAAGACACCAATAACTCATCCCCAACATATGGGTTCTCAAAATAACAACAATGCCACCACACCGTCACCTTTACTGATACTTCTAAATGCACGACATTGTGCACCATTCAACCAAACTGTTTCATTTTCCAAACCATGCCTTTTAACCAATTAAATTATTTATTTAATAGTTCATTTAATCATTGAATTAAACAAAAAAACTAAAACATTCCAAATATCAATATAAAATATTTAAAATCACTATTACTACCATGGAAACTACTATGCACAACACATAATAAGAAACACAAAAAAATACATTCATGGAGAAATTCTATGTGAATTACCCACAAAAACCATCACCATCTATTCTCAATGTCATGCCTCTAAAACCATACATGTAAAATCATGTCCTGAAACACATCACCGTACAACCTGATCATAGCCATACTACACAATAGTTTTTATAAACCTCATAATCAATGATTCTCTAAACCTGAGATTCCATTATATTGCCTAAGTCATCCCATAACACACAACCAATCTAAAAACTATATCATAACAACAAAAACTAAACACAAATTTTAAATCTGTAGAGAATCAATAAATTAATTCCACTGGTTAATTTATGGGTTATCATAAAAATTGTATAGGCATAAATCATCCAATCATTAGCTGAATGTAAATAGTTAAACAATTTTCAAATGTATGATTCTAACCCAAAACAAACATGTATTCCATAATTTATTAGAGTGCACAGAAATCCACCAATGTCTACAATTTTTATTGGGGAATTATGCCTAAATGATCACATGATCACAACAAAATGAAATTATAAAAATCATGTGAACAAACCCCATCACCCCTCAATTTTAATTAACTAATTATTTATATTCAATTAAGTTACCAACCATGATCTATAGTAAAATAGAATTAAAAATCCATCCATAATTATTTAAACCTAAAATAAATGATGTAAAATTATACCTAAAATGGAAGTTATCATTGTTTTAATGAGAACAAATCATGTGACAGATCCCGGGTTACATCTTCTGTTAGATCTTCATCCACTAAGGATGTTGCAACTCTAATAAACTGATAAAAACACAAGGTAATCCCATTATAAATATGGGTAATCAAAATCCATAAAATGGTGAGAATATGTGGAAGAAAATGTGATCAAACTAAGCTAATTTTCTTCAAATTTAATGGAGAACACACATTGGATCACCACAGACAACCAATGAAAAATCACCAAGATCATCAGACTGAAGAGAGAGGGGGAGGGCTCAATGGGCACCTTAGGAAGCCAATGGATTGTTTTGAAATGAGAGGAAGTAGTGATAATAGCAGAATGAATGAATATTTGGATGAATAAAAATCATAAAATACAATTTCAATGGGGTAATACACGACATGTAATACCCTTTAACATTGTATAGTTCATGGGGATGGGTTTCGGCCAAATAACTTTTCGTCTCTTAATTTATTTTATTTTTCAAACCCAGAAATAATAAACTCTATGAATCCTCCCAAAAAATCCATGGAACAATGTTTCACATCATGAAACCCAATTAAATTACGTGTAATCCATTTTCTTCCATTCTTTAGCAATATAACCTCTCAAAACACTCTTTGAGCCTCCTATGAACAATCCAAAAAAATATATATGAAAATTAATGGACCATGAGGTCACACAACATTACATCAGATACCTATAAAAATATTCATATCCGAGAGAATCCAAACCCAAGTTCATAAGGGAAAAAGAGGGGTCTAATCAACCCCCTCATGATATACCTCTCACGGATCATGTTATAATTGAAAAACCTCCAGAAAAATAACACATCAAGTTTTAGTGATTAACAATCCTATGTTGTTCAAAAGCTATAGTGGAAACTCAAAATCGATGAACCCTTTATTTGACATCTACAATCTGGCCTTTTCATGCCATACCAAACCAACACAAAACACACAACATGACAACAATATGTACACCATCCAAACATACACATCAGTGAACTCTTTCCTCCATGTCAAGATAATATCCACTTTAGGTGGAACTAAATTTTCCACATGGAATTAGTCACATAGAAATTAATACTTCTTGATTAGAAATAAGGTCCACCAATTTCTAGTGGTCATGAATCTTGTCACATACTAAACCACACACATCACAATACATGGGGAAGAATGGATCATCTCATATAAAACATGGTTCAAACAACTTATTAAAAAACAATGAAGAAAAACAAAACTCAAAACAACTCCAAGTACAGGGAAAAAATATCTTTATATTCCTCCCATGTACTATGTTCCTTGAAGCTATGAATCCACAACACAGAAATCAATGGAATTGTATTTCCATGCCTCAGTTTATCTCATCTATCATAGATCTCCACTAGCTATTCCAGAAATTTTACATCATCCTTGATATCCAACACCACCAATTCACTGACATGTTAGTCATTGTGATGATACCAATAATGTCGGGAGATGTGGAAGTGTTTATGGATCCTATCCAACCATGGTGGAAACACGTATCGGTATTCTACCTCACCTACTCGCCCCAAAAACCTCAATGGGTCTATCAAACCTTTGAAAAATATTACACCCTCTTCCAACTCTCCCTTTCCCATAACAGGGGGAATCCTTGATAAACACATGGTCCCCAAAATGTTGATATAAGAGACTCATACTATGATCGGTTTAGGATTTCTTCCAATCATGTGCTTCTTTTATCCTCTCACGAACAATATAAACATTTTTAGTGGAGTTCTACACCACATATTGACCATCAATAGCTTTCTCCCCAAATCCATCCAACACAATGGTGAATTAATCAACATTTAATATAATTCCTAAAATGGTGTCATGCCAATAAAAGAGTGATATGTTTTTGTTATAAGGGAACCCCACAAAGGTAAGGTGTTGCACACAACATCCACAAATGTCAATGATTTGCGCCCACAACATATCCTCTAATGTCTGGATAGTCTTATATTTCTGCCCATCATTCTGAGGGGTGAATGTAGTGTTGAGGAATAAATGGGTTCCAAATGTGTGCCTCAATTATATTTGTACTCATGTGGTAATCTTTGTATCCTGATATAATGTGATAGAATTATATACAGCATGAAACAACACCCCTCCATCCACACTCTATTTTGGATATGCATCAACCACATCTGACTCCTTGATCGCTAAAAAGTGGGATGATTTCTTTAACTCATCAACTATTACCTAGATAAAATCATAACCTACTTCTATTCTAGGTAACCCTATGAAAAAATACATTGAGATTTCATCCCAATATTACATGGGTTTGCCAATGGGCTGCAATAAACCACCAGGGACACAGTGTACATCTTTTACAATCTTGAAAACCAAGAACTACTTCATAAACTCTTCCACTACCTTTATAATATCGGGCCCACAAAATTTCATCATTAATCCATGATCCATCTATAATAATTATGGATTCATCATCAATGGTGAGATATGATATTCATGAAGGACTCCAATGGTCATCACTAGTGGGAAAAACAACTTCAATTGTGATATCATCAAATTCCATCCATATTATGAACATCCATATGGAGAATAACCATTGCCTACTCAATCATGTTTCACTTCTGGATCTGAGGCTCCCCAATGAGACTCATCCACCTAATGTATTAGATATAATTGTATAGACATCTAAAGAAAACAACACGTACATCCATCCACTCTTTTATCTAAGCGCATTGCCACCATATCCTCCATTGACCTCCATGAATATGTAGATTCCTTAAAGACTTTCTTCTACTAGTTTCTACTCAAAGAATCGGAGAAAACATTTCCCTTCCCTGTAGTGTAGGATAACTTGAAATCTTATCCATGGAGAAACTGCATACACCTCGGCTACCATTAACCCATATCATGCTGGGAAAAGATATTCCTCAAGCTATTGTGATACATGAAGACCAAAAATATCTCCTCAATTAGGAAAGGCCGCCACAAAATTAGTGAGAAAACAAATTCTTATAACTCTAGATTATCGGTGGTATTGTTATGTTCATGGTTACATAACTTCCTATACCCAAAAAAGATCATTGCGAACTGTTAAATCATCATACATCCCAAACCTAAGAAATTATGAATCAAAAAATACCTCTAACATCACCCCAACCTTGGAAAACTAGAGCATTGTGGAACTAAAAATCATATCTTTCTGGTAACCGGACACTACCTACCACTGATTAGCCAATTAAAAATATTGATCACTTCTAGTCAAAGCTATCAATGGGGTGGAAACACAATTGAAATAGGGTAAAACCCCTGACAATAGACTATGAGGCTGATAAAATTGGGTACTTCTTCTACATTCTTGTGTGCTGCCCAAGAATTAACTACATCAACCATTGACAGGTCTACTATTATAGCCTTCGGAGAACCGACATTCCGAATGAAATATACCTCCCATGTCCATAACATACACATGGTCAAGTTTCCATATAGCTGGTGACGTCAAAAAACTAGTAAGACAATCTTGAGATGCTCAGTATGCTCCTCTTATATCATCAATTAGATCGAGATATCAACAATGAATATGAAAAACAAAAAATCTAGGAACTTGTATAATAAATATTTCATATGTTTTATTTACACAACTAGATCATTCATAACACCAAATGAAATGACTATGAATTCGATTTGACCATACAGGCATTGGAAATCAGTTTTGGAGATATATCCCTCCTTAAACCTCAACTGGTGATGTCCATACCATAGATCGATCTTAGAAAACCAACTCACACCTACCAATTAGAATCAAATATCATCTATCCTTAGAAGTGTTTAACATTTCTCAACCATCAATTGATTCAACCTCCAGTATACAATACACATCCCCAAACTACCATCCAACTTATTAGTAAACAACACCATAGAAATGCACATATACACATTGGGTTGGATAAAAAACTTCTTCATATCATCTATTTAAATCCTCAACCCCCACGACTCCAATGGTTCCATCAGATTGGGACCCACCGAATCAGAGAAGCACCAGGCTGGATGTCTATCACAAAGTAGCTATCATGTTGAGAGAGTACCACCACTACCAATTTTGGGAAAACATCAAGGAACTCCCTAATAAACATGGGAACATCCACCATCTCAAAATCCACTAATTCCACTATCATCTTTTCCAACAATGAATGAAGGGGTTTTTTTATGCATACTACCCACCTCTTAACCCTACATTCCAATGAAATCCACATGTTCACCACCCACATCTAAAAATATGTCACTCTTCCAAATGAAGTAAATAATGGAATGCACATAAAATGACTATTCAATCATGAGGATAAAATCATATGGCTAAATCTATAGAACAAAAATATCCCCATGGGAATGATGTTGTCACATTATTAGTCTACACCCCCTGAACAAATCAAATGAGCGGGTCTAGCTTCTAATTGGTGTACCCAACACTAAGTACATGGGAAGAATCTCTATTTTTAGTCCGAAAGCATGGTATAATGTGGTTTCAACAAAGGAGAGTGAATCTCCTAAATGAAATAAAACACAAGAAATGTACTGAACAAACTGATAATACCTCTAATGACCAATGGCCTCATTGGAACTCTCATCTCTAATGTGTTTAACTGAGCATACCCAGTTCCCTAAAATTTCTGATGATGACCACCTCCATTAAAAATGTTTCATCATAGTCTTAAAACACAAAGTACATCCTCTGGTCGGCCTATACATTATCCATCTCCCCTCAATGGAGAAAAATCATGTTTTTCTTACTACTAAAATTGTCTTTCGAGAAACTGTTGTTGAGGATGAATTTGGGCATGTCCACCTCCACTAAACTGAGCTCAGGAAACTACTAGGAAATGATTATGAATAGGAATGTAAAACCCATATAAGGAGAACATTGGAACTAATAATATAGGAATTTCATATGGAATGATGGCACCAGAATGCCTGTAAGGAGTCTATTGAGGTTGCATCCTCACTGATCGAATCCTTGAAGGCACTGAAAATTGATATTTTTTTGTGACAACTCTACCTCTAGAATAATTCTTCTCGATCTGATCTCATGGTATACCTCCTCATGAGTGAACCCACTCGAACACCTCTACCTTATTATGAACCTACAAATATAGTTAAATGTAAAATTATTAACTACATAGTTTATCGAAGGTTGAATCAATACCTCGAGACATCTCGTAGGAGAAACCTCATATTGAATAATGTCAGAGAAAATGTGAAGAAGATATGTGAAATTGATCCCTAAATCCCGCAATAACTTACTCCCATGATGAAGGGATATTAACTCCTTCCTTTTCAAATCCTTATTTGTCTACAAAAGGAAATACTCCTAGAACTCTTTCTAAATGTCGACCAATAACATGTCTACTGCTTTTTTATCTTCCAAAAACAGAATCCACCACTGATGCATAACTCCCCATAATTGACCAACTACTAAATAGACTACATACTATATCGAGGCCTGAATCAGAATGTATAAAATCTATATCCACTATATCCAATAATATATCTTTATTTTGGTAGCACATCTCTCATACTTTCCCAAATCATATCTCTAGAAACCATGTAATTCCCTCTTCTACTAATTATCCCCCTATGCTAGATCAGTACAGTGATGATCAAATAGGTCATCATACCTAACCTCCATTGTCTGATCAATATGGTAATGAAGTCTAGGGGCCATAGATAAAGGTTAAACAATTATTTTCTATATTGGAATAGTATGGAAACATAAGAAATTTATTTTCATTCATTATACTCATTTTAACCATCCCTAAAACACAATTCAAACAAGAACCCAAGTAATTATGTTGCATGTACATTTCCTAGCTCATTGCCCTAAAAGAAGGTCTACATCTCTTTGCATTATATAATCTCATAATACATGCACTAGATCACGGGGGGCCTAAAATCCCATGTCATAAATAGTATCCCTGGAATATTGAATCACCATTGTCAATTAAAACTATTTCCAAACCATCCTTACCATTACTATCTCTAAACTCCATCATCTCTCTCAACCATCACCTCTGATACCACTCTGTCATGACCCCCTACCACTAAAGATACCCCTTCAAGGATGGAAATGAAGAAAGTAAGACAATTACCCCCAAGTCCTACCTTTAGTAGGCCCTGAGATAGAGACTTGCACCAAGGGTGTACAAACATCATAGTATGGGAGGCATTGGCATTTTTAAGAAAAAAAGGCTGGGAGAGATGATTGATCATCCCCAAATAAAATCCATGTCATATATATATATATATATAAGAAATTAAAAATCCATCCCACATGATTGTGAAAAATAAAAAGGATACAATTACCAAAGTCTCCAAGGTAAATAACAATGTTAATGATAAGAGGTGACATGAAAATTGTCAAGATCCATGATAGTAGGGTCCAGAATGATCAATGAAAACCCCCTAGATACCTAATATAAATTTATATATGTATGGGGAGAATATAATTATACGCTGTAGGAAAACCCAATTCTCTCATACACATGTTAAGAAAGAATACTAATACACCTGTTAAAAAATAGTAGAAGCAAAATAGCACATAAGATGTATACTAGCCACCCCAACCTCAGCAAGGCATGCTCCACAAATAACACAATTATAGTAATATAATATAAATAAAATTTATGATAGGGTACACAACACCACTTTACCACTGATTTTCTATTTTGTGACCATAACAGAAAACATCATTGTGGTCCCACCCTTTTCGAACATACCACATCACATCCTCGCTACACACACCTAGGCCTTACATGTACATCAGATCCTACTCGCACACACCCGAGCCCCAAACCACATCACATCCAACCCATAAAAACATAGTCCACAAACCACATCATATAGTGGCTACACACACCTGGGCCACACAAGTGCATCACAACATTCTTGCCGACACCCTGGCCAGAAACCATATCACATCCAACCCATAGAATCCTGGTCTACAAACTACATCACATTGCACTTATGGACACCTAGTCCAAAAACCACATCTCATCCCATTCACATTGACCTGGGACACAACCACATCTCATACCAAAGACAAATGTGAAAGAAAAATTCATATCAACATAATGACACCTAGGAAAACACAACTCATGTGCATACATCGAGGCCCCATAGAAAAAACCTTCCAAAAGAAACATGGGATGTCACTGCCTTGATGAAGGATACAAGATGAGATAGTGGTTATCCATCCATCCTCCCATTGTGATGTTTGGTAAAGACACCTTCCTTCATGAGAATGAGGGAGATCAGAACATAGTGCTCAATTAGGGTGGCATGTGAATAGAAATAAAAATGAAAATACAAGTATATACATATAAGATTCTAAACACTCATACCAAACATATGGATCTCAAAACAAAAAATAGTGTCACCAACAAATCTCATTTGATGCTACCTCTAAATGCACGATACCACACACCAAGATAAAAAACTATTTCATTTTCCCAACAATGTCATTTATCAAACTCCACTATTTATTTAACAATTAATTTATTTATTCTATTAGCCTATGCAATAGAGCCATTCCAAACTTCATTAGAAAATATTTATTCATTCCATTACAACCTAAGAAACAACTAAGCACAACACAAAATAGGAAACACAATAAATGTCATTCATAGGGAAGCTCTAGTTGAGTTAAAAAAACTCACCAACACCATCTTTCCTCAAATTCATACCTATAAATCGATCCTTGTGTAACCATGTCATGAAACACATCACCGAAAAACCTAATTTCATCCCTTCTACACAACATTTTTCTCTATCCAACAAAAAATCAATCTCCAAAACGGAGATTCAATTCCACCACACAATCCATCACACAAACCACAACCATTGTCATAACCGTATCATAGAAAAAACCAACAAAAAACACAATTTTTTGTTTTAATAAAAAATCCATTATTTATTTCCACTTGATAATTCAGGTGTAATCACTGAAATTGTATAATTCTATGGTATCCATTTATTAGTCGGGTGTAGATAATTATCTAATTTTCATATGTAAGTGCCCAAAAAAATTCTAAAAAATAATTATATAATTTATTATTGTGAAAACAAAGAAAAAAAATCACCAATTATTTTGGGATATCAATCTTAACCAGTCATTGGATCATAATAATATAAAAATTGAAAATATCATGTGAACAAACCCTATTGCACCTCAATTTCAAATAACTGATTTATTATCTTCAATTAGGCTAGTACAATAATGATCCATAAGAAAACCTTTGTAATCCCCACACCCCCATGATTTGTGATAGAGATAAATGAAGGAAAATCATACCTCGTAGGGATTTTCACATTCATTTAACAAGAACAGATCATTTGACGGGCCCCCAATTACCTATTCTGAAACATATTTATCTGTCTAATGATTTCACAAAACTACCACACAGAAAATAATAGAAGGGTTCCACATTGGGAATATGGGTAAACAAAATCCATAGAACATTGATGAGATATGGATGAAAATAGGATCAAAATGTGAGATCTTTCTAGAAAATGAAGGGAGAATGTACCTAAAATCACCACATATCACCAATGAGAAATTGGCGAGATCAATAGATCTAAGAGGTAGGGAGAGGGATCTATTAACTCTTCAAGATGCCTAGGGTTCATCTATAATGAGATGAAGTAGATCGAATGTCCGAAAGAACGAAAATCCACCTGAAAATCCAATTTAAAATAAAATTGCATTGTGTTATTACACGATGTGTAATACCATTTCACATCGTGTTGTACCTAGGGATAAGCTTTCACCAAAAAGTGATTTCCCCTTGATTTATTTTTTATTAAAACCACAAAATATTACCCGACGTGTAACCTCTAGTATCAGCCATGAAATTGGGTTTTATATCCTTTAACTGAGTTACATGACTTGTAATCCCTTTTCTTTTATCCTTTAGAAACCAAAATTCTCTAAAATTCCTCCTATAATCCTCCAAACACTCTAAACATTAAAAAACGGAAATGAAATGAACTTACAGGACACAAAACATTATAAGAGCTAATAGTTCTTTGTTTCAAAATCCTTCAGACGTGTTTTTTAATAAGCATCTATTTTACTTTTCTCATTTTTATAGTACCTATATTTTTTTTCATGATATCATTTTATCATTGTAATTTATGATCACTTATAATCAATTTTATTTTAGTTGGGTTTGTTTTAATATTAATCGATGTCACAAGTGGGGTTTCCCTTATTAATTTTCATTCTTCATGATTCATTGTTAAATCCCCACCTATCATATTTGTTTTATCCCTACATTTAAAAGAATGAAATTTTAGATCATAATCATGAATTTTATGTTATTTGAAATCTTATATTTGGATCCCTCTATCAAATTACATTGTTTTAGTAAATATCTCTTACATGGTAGAAAATTCATCCAAAATTTTGGTATTTTAAATCTGAGAAACTATCAATCAAATACATCTGCAACGGAATACTAGAATGTGGATATTGGTGTGTCACAAATAAACGAATTGGTAATCTCCCTTGAATGGTTTGATTGATAATTTAATCTATCGCCACCTTGATTCTTTGTGAGAATACCTAAGGGGACACTTCTGGGGGATTTTCAGTAGAATATTAACATTCCCCTAATGAACCATGATAAATTATTTTTCTAACAATATCATGTTAACCTACCAATGATATATATTGAATCTAATTATAATCTTCCCTGGACAACCATCCTTATTGTAATTATCCTCATCAATATATTTTTGATAGTTTTAGTTCCTGTTACATTGATGATACCCCATCCCATTATTAATTATTATGATATCTTATATTAAAAATCCACCTTATAATTTTCCATAATGATATATTTTTTATACTTGATTCTCATTATACAATTCGTTAAATGATGTTCAATGATAATATCCCTATTGGACAATATAAATGACAATGATGGATCTAAATGTAAAATTTTACATAATCAAGTGATATGTGGGACCAAAATTATACAAACTATTGATGCATTAACACCAATTATGAGACAAGGTACATGGGATTTTTGTATATTATTTGTCCAACAAATATGTAATTTCATGACTTACATCTCAACAATAATTAACGCACCATGGAATAAATACTTGAAATAATGTTTTTGATATTCATCATTATTCATTTCAAATATTAGAGATCCACATTTATTGTTGTTTATGTTTTAATTTATTTCTATTAATTTAGAATACCAATGGTTTAAGATGATAATGGCTCCATTTTGATCTTTTATTTTTTAGTTATCACTTATTTATTCTTTATGTTTTGTATGATTCAATTGTATTGTACTCCTTAATCATCATAAAATCATACACTTATTTCTTTTCAATTTCTTGGTAATTATATAAGAGGACTATATGTTATTTTTAGGGATATAATGGTAGAAATATTCATTTTTTGAAATATATTCATGTTGTAAATTATGTTTTCCAATTTAATGTATGTATGTATGTCATATTTAATGACTACTAAATTGGATGACTTTTCAAGAACTCTTGTAATATTAACCAATTATACAATATAACATGCTAGTTTAGGTATCTATACTCAAATATGATATAGGTAACCTTTAATCTCTCTTTATATCCCTTCTAATATCCTCATGATTAATATTCTTGTCCCCTACTACTATGTTTTCTTATAGATTCCAAGGTGTTCAAAAATTATGAGAATAATTAGTACATTTGTAAAACATCTAAAACTCCAAATTCAAGATTTCACATATTCATTCACTTCAAATTTAGATTATTTTTCTATCATTTTCATTCCAAATAATATTTTATTAGGTTGAAAACATAGATAATAATTCACATTTTTGAACAAAAAAATACATACATCTATATTTTTCGTAACCATATACAATTACAAAAGAATATTTATTTCATATAATAAGAAAACTATTAATTATTTTTGAAAACTTTTTGACATACACCAAATTGTCTTTATTTTTGGGTTTCCCATTTTTGATTATTGTAGAAAATACCTTGTGCTACTGTTAATTCATATCTAGATCACAAATATGATGGTCATCAAAATTTTTACTTTTTTTAGTACTCATTTATGATTGTATTTCTTGTGTGGCATATTGAAATTATAATTCCCTATTGTAATTTTCTATAATATACTACATGTTTTTTTAAAAATACATATATTTCAATATTACATATATATTTTTTCAATATTTATTATATAATCATTATCCATGCTATTACTATAAATTAAAACCAAATAACCTTTTTTAATAAGAAGAATATCATTTTTGAACATTGAATTCATCCCATCATCACATAATTAAGAAATTGTATTCAAAACCTCCATAATATAGAACATTATATATAGTAGAATAAAATGATACACCAACATCAACCAATTATTTTACATTTCATTTCAATTTTTCTCAAAATTTTATAACACCCCCATCACAAAACTAATATGAAAATTTTGATTATTTTCCAGAAATATGATTATATAATTTTATATTCATGTACCGGGTATAATTCATGAGAATTATAAGGATTAATTTTATAAAATATCACTTAATTTACTATTTTGGGACCCATGGAAAATTGGGTCAGATAGGGCCAATGAAATTTTTCATAACTAGCCACACTGATAACATGACTGCATTAATAGGGTTTCTACTTAAAAAATATTAATATATATATAAATATATATTACCATGCTCTTATGACTTTATAAGATAAGAATAAATATAACATTTTAAAAACATTATATATCTAAAAAATTACATTTGAGAAATAGTTAGACTTAAGGGAGATTACCCAAATCTCAATAAGATGGTGATAATATTGTAAAAAAACAAAAAACTCACAGTTTCAATAAAATTTAATCTAATTTTTTGTTATATAACAATAGTCATGATGGTTAAAATGTTATGTTGAGTGTTTTAGTGGGAAAAAACACATTATGAAAAACATATTTTTTAATTGTATTACTCACCCTTATTATCAGGTGGAAAATACAGAGTGTGGATAAGTTTAGATCACACTAGACACAAATACAATTTATTATAAAATATATAAGTAATCAAATAATGTAATTTTATTGATATTAAATCATATATAAATGATAATAAATGAAAACATGAAAAATATTTAGCTCACATACTTATATTTCTATATTTTTTAGAATTTATGTGTAGTCTTGTTCTTATACTATAATTCCCCTAAATTTACAGTAGAATACACATGGAATTTCTTAATATAACCTTTTATTGATACACACACTTTCAAATAGGGGTAAAAATTTAATAATAATAATTATATATGTTGACAGGTGACTCCAATACATGGGACATGATCGTTATACATGAATGTTATAGAAGAAAAAATGTAGAATATCATAGCACCTAAATATATCTTTCATGGTATTTGAATATTTTCCCATTGGTCGATTAATGGAAAAAAATTACCCAAAAAATGATTCTGCAATATTTTGTTATAATTATCATTTTTATATCATTCACTATTGTATGATAATACTCCAATCTCAAAAATAGTTAATTTTCTTAAACCATTATCACATAAGAGGTAGATGCATGGGTTCACCACTGTGTTGTTTTCTTATACATGTAAAAAAATATTGTATAGTAAACCGTTACATCATATCATAGAATCCACTTGAAAATTATATTATACATAACTCTTTCGATGTAGTCTCCACATTAAATCCTAATTAAATTTATCTTCTCAGATGCACCATTATGATTCAATATTCTCAGCCATGTGTAAATACAACATTCATTTGATTAATTATTAATAATTTCAAGTGAATTCCTATCTCGAATAAAATTAACTCATAAATATAGCTTCTAAGATATGCTAAACCCATTAATAATTCTATTAAAATCATAGAAAACCCTATTTGAATGTAGTGTGGTTATCCACATCTAATATTAGTAAACATTTTACTATGAATAACTCATGGATTATCCACCATATACCCTGTGAGTTTTTTCCTACATGACATTATATCTCATCAGATGTTTTGTGATTAGATATTTTATGCCATAATTTCACCACTATTGTAGAACATCACTTTTTCTTTCAGATGAATATCTACACCTCACTACATTTATTTCATCTCATCCTATTGAATTTTTATTATGAATAAACATTGAATACATCCTAAAATCATGATTTAGTTTTTCTCAAAAATGTAATAAATTAACTTCAACACAATGTTCATGAAAACACATCAATATTGGATGAATTATTAAATGTGTGGGAATATTATCCATTAGTAAAAGATCAATTACATATTTATTATGCCTATATTAAGATCAAGACCAATATACTTAGCACTCCATTTTTAATTAATTACATTATAGCTTTTCTAGATTCAATTTATAAATTGCATCATTAATCTCACCCATTAAATTTCTTTACAACATAGAAAATATTAAATAATTTATTCTCTAGACTCTATATTTCCAAAAATTCAATCTCCACAAGATTTATATGACATGTCATCACTTCACCCCAATAAGTGAAACATGAAAAATAACAAGTATTATTCCCTATATAAAATAAAAGATAATATTATATTATCACCATTTTTCAATAAATTTAATGTATAAATAATGAAGAAATAATACTAAAATCAAACATGGATTTTGGGAATGAATGCACTCCCAAAAACACTCTAATTTGTTGCATGGAATATTAAAAATGAGTTTTTATTAGGATATCTTTTATTATTTACTTGAATAAAAAATTATCAATGAATAAAAAACATTCCCCACTTCTTTATGATGAATTTTTACTTCATATCTAATTTAGGTGATAAAAAATGTTTCAGTAGTTTTCTTGATTTATTAATATAACCATGATTATGACACCTAATAACTAATTGGTGTAATACATTAAAACACTTTCCATTAATCTATGGATTCATCCATTGAATTTTATTTCTATGTCATTGTTATTGAAAATAATTATATTTAATTATTATATGTGGGAAAAAAATTCATGGTGTTCCATGTAACATATAATCATCTTAAAAAGAAAAAACTCCAGAATAGGAGTTTTTATCATATTCATTTCCTACAGAAGCATCGTTAATATATAAAAAACTTTCTTGTAGCTTTTTCATTCCCAAAAAAATAACTGTGCTTTTTATTTTTGATGTTCAATAACTTATGTTTTACATTCAAATAATCCCCCATAATATTTCTTTTGAATTATTCTCAAGGTATAGCTATAAATATTATGTATGTTCAGGACATCGTTAAATAAAATAGGTTACCAATAAGACACCAAAACATTGTTTGATTCAAAATCCATCCTTATTAATCCATAGAATGTTTAGGTCCATATGTTAAATTAGTGTATAAATCTATTTAATTATCAATTAAAGTTTAATTGTTGACTAATGAGTTTATTTTTTAGATGATAGAAAGGTAATTTTTTTGGTATTATGGACTTAAAATGCCAAAAATAATGTCATATAAAAAATAATTTAAAATATTGTTGAGTATCCTAATATGGGTAGAAAAGTCCCCAAAATTCCCATTATTTCTTTACATAATTATTATAAAATCAATATAAAAAATTATTGAGTTTCTTGTTAAATCCCCTGACATATATAATTTAACCTAATTTTCCCTTGTTGAATTCAATTATCTTTAACATGTTAATTATTTTTCAATACAACTCTAATTTTTCTTTTTGGATCACATAATATATATTATTTGAAAATATAATATTATATCTACTTGATAAGAACAATTAATATCCGATAATGTGATATATTAGAGAATATAAATAATTTAATTTATATTTTACAAGACATAGTTAATGATCCAAAATATGTGGACTATTTTCAATGATAGATTTAAGGGAACATATGTCAATGATATGTGAATGTTACATTAAAGGTGATAATTATGTTTGATGGAAGTCTCTCTTGATTATATATTTGATGAATATAAATTAACTATGTATTTTAATTATATCAAATAATATATGATCACTGAATATAAATAGGAAAAGTTAATTGATACTAAAATTGATTATTATGTCATTAATTCAATGGTTATTAATTTTATTATTTTAGGATTAGGAATTTATGAATTTAATCTACATTACTAGTTTTATAAAATATATAAAATGTTGGAAACCATTATAGTTGCTTATTGGGGAACTGATACTGTTAAAAAATACAGGTATAATACTTCTAAGAAAAACTTTTATACATTCACCATGTACAAATATGTAATGATTACATTGATCAATGAGATTATGAATATGATAATCAATGATGTTTCTACTCTTTAAATTGTTGTACCTGATCTAGATCAAGTATTAAATGTTCATAGAGTTTTACCCTCTATATATAAATTAATATTAGATATAATTATACAATATAAAGTAGATTTATATTTTATGATAAATTAATTAATTGTATTATAGATGATCATTGAGGCAAATATGAAAGATAAAGGTACAGATCATATTTATATGATTTTTAAATTATTTAACATATTTTTTATGACAAATTATATTCTTATTGTGATTTTAATCTTTTCTTTATGTGTTGAGTTTCCAGATCAAGTTATATAATTCCACAATCTATAAAAAATATAGAAGTAAAATCAATGACTAATAAATAGAATGAAAAAAAATGTTGTATATTTAAAAAATATAATAAATTTGTTACAGTTTTTCTATCCTTGAATCATGTAATGGAATGATAATTATAAAAAATTAATGGAATACATGAAGGATACATGTATTAATTCAAAATATTTACATGATGAATACAATTATAAATCAAATTCTGTGAATTTAAATAGAAAGTTAAATATATTTGTTATGGTTTAAATTTATATGATATAATCACCTCTCCCCATGATTTGTAATTCTGATAATATATATTTTGATTATATCAATGACTATTTTTATATTCATAAAGATAAATTTTAATACTTAAATAATGTGTATAGACATATCCCAAAAATATTATGATTATATTCATATTTTAAAAGATAGATTCACTAATAATATTTTAGAATTTAGATATATCTTTTTTACACACGAAATGAACATTAAATAAAATAATTAATTATGTAATGAAGTTGAATATTTAACAATGGATGATATAATTTTTACCCAAGTGGAGAATTGTCACAATAAAAATATTTGGTACAAATATAATAATTAAGTGCATACACATATTATGTATTAATTTATAAATGATTAAATTATATACAAACTGAATAGTTCCACATTCAAAATGAAAAAACATGTCTCTTTTTTTATTTAATTATTTCTTTAATGAAAATAATGTTAATTACATATATTATAGAAATCAAAATTTTTTTGGTGTTATGTTATTTCCATATTCACATGATTCATAAACTATTTCAATTTGGAATTTTTTGGCTAAAAATTCATCTATGGCTATGTCAGTCTTTATTTGTTAAAATTGGATAATGAAAATGAATAGTGTGAAAAAATCATTTTTTTAATAATTCGTAGATTTATCTTATCATAAATATTTTTTATATCATCTAGTGTCTGATAAAAATATATAGATATTTAATAATATTGTATTTAATACTCTTTTTTATAAGTCAGATAAATAAATAAATTAAAACACCCCTGGAGTTGATATTATTAAATTCAAAGAAGTGTATTATTTCTATTTTAATAATAATATTTAGTTTCTTCTAACATACCATATTATCATTTGGGAGATGTTTTATGAATATAGAAAAATTTAGAAATTTACATTTTCTTTGCAATACTATTTCACATATCAGATTGTAAGATTATTTTGTTTCATGAATTTTTTTTATGTTTTACAAAAAAATGGTAAGGGAAAAATTATTATATTTAAAATTATTTGAAAATAATATTTATTAAATCAATTAAGATTTTATCTAAGAAATTCTTTCATGGGTAATTATTTTAAGTAATTAGGATACAGATAGATTCTATATATTTTATATCATGTTTTATAATTTTTAATTTTTTATTCATGTCATTGAAAATTGTTTAATTAATCATTGAAATGTTTTTTATATGCTTCATAGATCATAGAAAATAACTATTTAAATAATATTATAAAAGGAATCTTATTTTAAATATTATTTTATAGTACTTATATATAATTCCTCAAAGAATACATTTATTCCATGTGATTGAAATTTGTTGTAAAAATTTACCTATTCCTTTTTTAACCATTATAAAGGGAAGATGTTTTATCTAAATAAGTGTGTTTAGTTCTAGATTTTTTGTTAATATATTATTTCCAATATTAATTGAAATTACTAAATAATGTCATATTCACTAATGAGATTAAATTCATTCAAATTACATAATCTATATTTAATCCATGTTATTTTAAAAAATTTATTATTAAATTAATGTGGTGGATTTATTTGATATTTTAATGTTTTAGAAAAATCAAAAGGGGAGAAATAATTGAGGTGTACTTTTCAATTTTCTTTATACGTTGATACATAATACAACCCAAAATTTTATTACTATTATAGTCACTAAAATTATTCTTAATTATTTATTTTGATGAATATTTTTCAATATGAAATTTTTATTAATTGTTTTTTTATTTTTATTCTTTCCGGTCATTTATTTATTTTCTTTTATTACTATATTATTGTAATATGATAGTTAATTTAAATATAGAGAAGCTTCCAAAGTAAATAAGAAATATCAGTCATTATTCTGGACCAAAAATACATTTTAATATTAAAATGGACACCTAATTGGAGATGAACCAAACATTAGGAAGAAACACTTTGTTGATTAACCAAATGCTCAGGAAAAAAATGTTGTGGAAAAAACTCATAGTTGGAAACAACCATTTGGAATATACATCAAATTTGGAAAAGCTTTCTTCTTTGTAAAAACATGTTTTTGATATACCTTGTGTTTGGGGTCCTCACATAAGTTATATAACTCATTTATTTTTAAAACATAAATCAACATCCATAATCGGTGATATTTTCACATTACATTATAATAATTATATAGACTTTTGAAAATATATGGAAACACTATTATCATTTTTTAAAGGTTCATTGAGATTAAAGTATCTTCAATGTTTCAGTAGGTAATTCATATTTTCTCTCATTTTTGGTTTATTTATTATACTTATTGATATATTCAAAAAGGAATAAATATATAGAACTCATGATACATGAAAAACATGTAAACATTATTGTCTATATCATTCAGTAATGGAATACAGTATAGATTTTTTATAATAATTTTAATTCTTTTCCTTTTAGTAATTTGGAAGGAAATATTGCTATAGTATTCCAGATATCTACATGAATAAATCTCTAAAATAATACTCTCCCCATCACCTACTAAGGAAATAACAAACAATATTACTAAAAAAGTTACAAATCCTATTTGATAATAAATATAATAATATTAGATTAAATTTGATTATCAATGAATATATATATGAATCAATCATTTGATTTTCCCATTTTTAGATAGAAGTCATTAAAACCTTTTATACAGTATAAAATGTCATTGATATTTATTCTTAACTATATCACATGATGAATGTGTCAGATGAATTTGATCATTTATGATGGGAATGATTTACAAATTATAAAAATATAATTCAACTAAAAATAAAATCGAATAAGATGATTTGAGGTTTTAAATATTGATTGAATCAAAAAATATAAGTATGATATAAATTTTCATAAAATTTGATGTGAGATAATTTTGGAAATTATTTTATATATCATTTTAGATTAAAATATTTTTATAAATAGAAATTCATATAGCATAACAGAAATATTTGAAAATTCTAAATAGTTTATTTTTACTAATATCGAATTTAAAGATAATTGTTGATAAATTTATAAGAAATAAAATTGAGTGAAAATATATTTTCGAATTTATTTACATTTTTCAAATTTTATTATATTCTTGACTTATGGATGCTCTGTTATGAAATTATTTGAGAATTATTCAAGTGGAAATTTATGGAAACTCTAATTAAAAAATTATTGAATTTATAAATAATCAATTGACGATTATCCTTTATATTATTTCTAGAAGTATCTTGTATTTCCAATAGATTATTTTATTTGATAAATAATATTTATATCTATTTTAATTATTTTTTATTATTATAATTCCATAAAACAATAAATTCCTTCACTACAATTGTGTATATAAATGTAGAACCCCTTTAACATAGTTATTTTAAAACTAATGATGGTGATGATGTTGTCTGCAAGTAATGTTAATGTTTTATTAAAAATTGATATTTAATATGGTGGATATGAAATAATGTAACCTAATAACAAAAATATTGAAAATAATATTCATTTGATCATTATTTCAATAAAATGATTTATTGATTCTCTTTGAAAAATTATTGGTTGATGATTTTCATTGTGGAAAATAAAAACATATGTCTACTGTAGAGGGAACCATGTTCTTAATCTAATGAATAATTATGATTCCAATAAATTTTTGGTTTGTGTATTGATTTCATGTACTCAGTCTTCATGGAGTATTAAGATCAAATACTAATATGTAAATCATCGTGGAAAAATAGAAATAATGTCTTATAAAATCTATATTGATAGGCATCGGCTTCTTGAAATTAGTTTTTGAGGTCCCAATATATGGCAACCTAGTAAGTAAAACTCACCAAGAACAAAAAGAAAGTGTAGTTTGAGAAGACTATGGGATTTTATGACCCATGTAACACCAAGTGTCTCGATGGGTCATAAAATTAAGATAGTTTCAGTTTTGGGATACTGGATAGTTCAATTTTTGGAGCCATGAAACTATTTTTATGAGTATATATTTGTACTAAAATTGGGTTATTAGACACCGATTGGACATATTTTGAGGTTCCATGTTTGAATATATTGAACTATAAAGGTTAAGTAGTACGATTTAAGATAATAATGTAACAACAACTCTTTTATGGAGGGACCAACAAGGTTACTCAATGATTTACCAAAAATGTGAATAGAAGAAACTATGCCCTAATATTTCATAATTTCAATACATTGTCCACCCCATTAATCCTATATAATTTATTTTAAATTATTATAGGGGGGACTCATAAATGTTTCATTTTAACTGAAAAAGATATCATTTTAGGAGTGTATTCTTCACATGACCCCCCCCCCCCCCACACACACACTCAGTTTAGGGAAGTGATAATTTCATTTCTATGGTGTTAGAGGAATTTTTATTCCATATCCATTCCTTAAATATTTCATCCATCCATAATCTATGGTTTTTATGATTACCAATATTGTGTTCCACACTGATTCCACTAAAGCATGGTGTAATTAAATTATTTTATAGGACATTTGATCTCCCAATGTAAAACAGAAACTAAGATGGTGTATGCATGTCTTCTCACACTATTTCATAAATGGTACATCCCTTAGTGATTCTATAATGAACATATTCCATAAATAGGTTGATTTTTCTTTTTTAATGAATATATTAATATCTGATTATATTAATTAGTGATTATGTTTTCTTAGAACCATGGGTGGGTGATGTGTAATATTCACCTTGATGCAAAAATATTCTACATGGTAGGATTTCACTATGTTAATATTTTATTTATATTTAAATAAATTATATTCTAAATTAAAATATATGATTTTAAATTAATTAAATTTTTTTTAAACTAATTACATTTTATGTTTTTCCATGACTTATAACATTGAAATTGTGTTGGGTAATCTTTTTTTGGATTACCATAGGAGAGTGTTTTCTATCTCTATATAAAAATAAAAAAATATTATTGACTTATGTGGTTATAAAACTCAACATTTTGTATATTTAGTATTTAGTTTTTATGAAGTATTCTGACATGATGTTTCTCCAATAGTTCCTATTATTCATATAAATAAGGTAAATGATTGAGATTGGTGGAACATCTACTTTAAGAGTCAATTGAAATGTTTAGTTTTTGGTATTACTTTTGTAAGGCCAAAATAAAATTGTTGTAACATGATTATATTGTGTTATATTTTAGGATTAATCACTCAACACTATCATTTAATGTGATAAAAAATTATTCTCCTAAATAAAGGAATAGTTTTGAGTGGTTTGAAATGATAAAATTAAATATGGATATAACATGAGTGTTAGAAACCAATAGAACCTCTTGAAATAAGTGAGTATACATAGATACAAATATAGTGTATAGATTTTAGAGGACATTTTCTATGAAATAGAGCTCTTAATCTTATGTTGTTGACCAAGAGTGAATGATCTACCCACATCTAATGTGATTGTTCCTAAGTGGATAGACCAAAGTTAGACTAGAATCTATTTGCATGAGTGGGCCAGAATATTTAGATATTAATTCCAGATATGGGTAATTGTCTATAACTTTTTTAATTTCCAATGTGATGTACCCATGTAGCTGGTGAAGTCGTGTTACTATTATGGTGATGTCCTAGGATAGATCATCCATATAGAATCACCTGATGACTCGTGTGATTTTTTTTAGAAAAAAGATCCTAGTTAGTGTTTCCTTTATATGTTAAAACATATATATAAATGGAGTTTTTTCACATTATTAATTGTAAGTGGGGTTTGATATTATTGAGATTTCCCAAGAAAACAAGAAATCATCTGTTGGGCCAGATATTGTTTTATTTCATAGGATTCCATGGAATTACTTATTGAGACAAATAACCCCTTGGGATTCTATATATGTATGGGAAATGGCCTGATGAATTATTGGTTGTATATTCCTACCTAAATCAAAACTAGTTATATGAATATTAATGTATTTGATTCCTAGAGGTGGTACCAACGATCCATAATTTAAGGAATGTGATAGCAATGATAATAAAAACATTAAAATCAATCAGACTAATTGTAGACAGTTATTTCATTGATAATGTTCTTGGATTCATGGAATGAAATGGTGTTTTTTTAATAATTTTGAACATAAGATAATCCTAGTATTAAAATAAATGTATGAGGTTTTGGTATTGAATATTTCCATGAGGATTAATTTTGGTCATATAGAGCATTGCTACTAAATATCCTTGATCGATGTCTATCATAGACCCTATGATAAATATGATTTATTTGTTATGTTAATGATGGGGATTAATGTGATATTGGATGAATAATATATTTTAATTGTGATAATGTAAGGTTTTCATTCAATTTCAAATGCCCCATAAGAATCAATCATTCTATGACATATAGGATTACCTGGGGCCTCACCATACTAAGAAACACACATTGGCCTAACATCGAAGACATGTAAGTGTTACCCTGAGGTCTGGTAATAGGGATTGAGAAAGTGTAATTATTAATGATGTCCTGGAATCTAATACTAATCATTTGTTTTTTGGTAAATGGATCCATAGTGTGTTAATATATTCCCATTCATGGTATGTTATTCTATTGAGACCCTAAAAAACTAGAGGTTACATGAATTTTCACTTCAGTTCATCAAGAAGAGGATTGATGGTTTTTTTCATGGTTGTACAAGGTGATGTGTGTTTTTATTTGGGGATATAATGATAATTTTTTTGGAATAGTTTCCAAGACATGCAAATTGAAATTCTTGAATCATGTCATATATTTTACTAGGATGATTATTTATTTTTTTATATAAAATTTATTTATTTATTTCATCTATGCATGTCACATGAAAAATGTCACAATATTTGTAGTCCCTATTGTAAAATATATGTATCTCTACAGTGAGTTTTTTTATATTCACCATCCTCGAAACACAATTTCACATGGTTTCCCAAGTATATTATACAAGATAATTAATTGAACAGGTATATATATGGACTAAAATCTTGTTTTTTCATGATCATGAATGATATATCACATGAGGAAATGAGTATGAGATGATGTATGGATTAATGATGTGGTAGATTCATTTTAATTTAATTACTATATTTTGATTCATATGTGTTTCTTAGAATAGTGGGTGATCATATTATAGTATATTTATATTCTGATCATGACCATTTATGTTGTATGATACATTTATTGTTGATACAGTTAGGAAAACTACCAGCTAGATATAGATGATCAGATCTCATTTTTATCTCTTTAAGATCAATCATTTTTAGTAAGTAGTACGTAATAAGTTTACTGGTCATACATATGTCACAATGGTATAAAATCTCCTCACTCAATCCACTTCAAAATAAGATAAATAATTAACTTGGTTCATTCAAATAGGGAAGAATATTATTTTGGACTATGAGACTACACTCTACATTAGGATGTATTTTTTATCACTCTACCAAATTTATGTTATTATCATAATATAATTTTTAGGAATTTCACACATGATGTGATGTAATTCAAGGATTCCATTAAAATAATTTTTTCAGTTATAACCCCCAAAAACATGAAAAAAATTAAGATAATCAGGATTATTTTTTTCTATGATTTTTATGAAAAGTTTTGGGTGGAGAAGAATTATTCATGAAGGGTTTGTAACTCTCCTCATCCTTAACCCTCACAAAATTATAACCATTTTTAAATTGATCCCACTTATTTTTCCATTGTTCATTTTCTTCTTCATCTTATTGTTCAAAATTGATTCATGCATGACATTGTTGCCTAGCTTTTTATATTTATATATTTTTGGATTTTAATTTTCATAATTATCATAAATTTCATGTTATACTTTTTTATTGTTCACTAACTTGTTCATTAGTTTTCAGTCCTTATCTAGTTGTGACATCCATCACATTACCTCCATGATTTTTCATAGTATTTATAGTTAACATCAATTTATATCTCCCTCCTAAACTCAATGTGGGTTGGCCCAATTAAATCATAATATTATCAAATTTTAAATATGTATATATAATTAGGTAATGTGTTTCACATAGAACTTTATAAATCAAAATCTTCAGTTTACCTTGAGAATTCGAAAAATATGCTTTTTTATTACACTGGAACTGAATTATAGATTAACACTGTAATCCAGCACTAGATGTAGGACTCATAACTCTTTTTACTTTTTATGAAAAGATTGAATGATTCCTATAATAATTAATGAATGGATTGGTAAATGAATCACTGATTCAATGATATCTACTTATGTATAATATAAACCAACAATTTCCATCTTATTAAATGGGTAAATAATTTTTTGCAAAATAAATCCTTATATTCTAAACATAAAACAATTTTATCAATACTATTTATGAGTATTGAAATTACCACCTGAACCATAATAGATGTACACACCACTATGAATGGTACATTCCATGTGATATTACTCTTATATTTTTTAGACTTTTATTGAATAATTTCTTCAAATCTTTATGTGTATGATTAGAAGTGTCTGTAATGGGAAACTTTTAATCAATATTTAGGTGGAATGGTGTGAGATAATTATAAAAAATATTAATTAAATTAGTTTATGTGAGTTTATGGTTGGGTTGTTTACTAAGAATCCATATATTTTTTCCTACGATTGATGAAGAAGTACCCCTTTTCATGGATGAATATCGTGATTGTATGATTAAAATCAACATATGTATTCCTATAATAATGAATTTACAAAAATATATTCAGTAGCTTGTCCCATGTATAAAAAAATATTCTTCTAAATTTTTTAACACAATTTAATCCTTACCCACTAAAAAATTACAAAAAAATCAACTTACGATCCTCAAACAAATCTCATACATAAGTTTTTTTTAATTATGAAACAAAATTATATAATAAAAAATAATTAATCCTCACTAGTCTATACATTAATGGTGGGTAATAATGAGATATAAACATTCATCATTTCATAATAACCACACATTTGGTATACCATATTCTGAAATGGATACTTGAATCTATAGGTTGATTAGAATCCCTATGACTAGGTATATTACAAGTCTTATTCATATGTTAATGAAGGACATAATTATAAATTAACTCTATAGCTTTATGAACATCTATATTTTGATGTTGATTTTGATTTTCTACATCAGTTTGTTTTCTTCTTGTAAGATGAAAACTAAATATTTACCTCTTTTATAAATTATTCTATATCAGATTCATCCATTTCACTTGTTTGTATAAAATAGTTTTTATAAAATGGATAAAAATTCACAATGTCATGAATAAATGATTAGTTTTGAACATAAAAAATATTTAATGATTTTCTAACAATCTTTTTGGTACTTTACATAAAATATTTTTTCTCAGACATGGATTCTTTAGCAATAGTAAAAAAATTTGATCCCATCATAATTGATAACATGTATTGTATATTTATATTTTATACTCACAAACAACTTGATGTGAGGTGTGTAGGAGTATCAGATTCCATATAGAAGGTTTTTTTATGATTTATGTTATTGAGACAATTAATAATAAATTCATAAAAATATGAATAAGGTGAGAGTGATTGTAAAGTTTGAAAAAGTTGTTAAGGATAATGTAATTGATTATATCAGATCGATTATAATTAATATAATTGAATTTAAAAATATTCACTTCTATACACACATTAATTTCAATATAGTAGTGCCTAGAGAAAAAGTGAATGTTAATTAAGATATAAATTACTGAACTTTCATAGTTTCATGATCCCCCTAATGAAATAACCTCTCAATCAACTCAATAAGAATATTATTATTCATTAATGGTTACGATATTCTTACCAATTTATGGTTTTTAGTATTTTTTACCATTCAAATGATTGATAGCTCACTATCATCACATTTCAATCAATTTAATTGGGATAAATAATACTCATTAATAAATAAAGAACATTTTTGAAATATAATTTCATGGTAATTATCAAATCATCAATGAAAAAACAAAATTAGGAATTTTATTCAGTAGAATTCCATTTCCCCTATGATATTATGATACTCAAGATCATAGAAAAAAAATCAAAGAAAATCATGATATTCATTTCATATAAAGATCAATGGATGAAGAATGAAAAGAGATATAAGTTTTTTATGTCGGATTAGATTTACTCTCCATATAGTTCTACGAATGTTCATTTTCATTATTATCATACATAAATAATGCTTCTGCATAGAATAATATTTTTAGTATATTTCAATTATTTCTATATCACTCCAACTCCAATCTCTAACTTCAGTCCCTCAATATCCATGTACTACCTTATATTTTAATTCATTCATTAACATCCACATTTGTATTATAAAATATTATCAATCAACTCATGATAATTATTATAACTCATAATTTTTTTACACTCTAAACAAAACAACTTGTATTTGTTAATCAAGGATTTTTGAATATTTACCACCTTGATACATCACCATGATTCCAATTCCTCGTTCGTCAAGTGTGATCTAAATCATCTAATTGGTCCTCAAGAAATTTTTTATTCTAGTAATTTTTTTCAAAATCATTTTACATGGGTAAAAAATATATCGGGGAATTTGATTATGACTTCTCCTCATCCATTGTATAATGATATTAATTTGTTCAGGTGTCTAATTAATATTGACTTTTTACCACCGAACTACAGCATTTGGGTGCCTCAAAATACCCTAATCATGTTTAAAAAATTATATCTTAAATATGTATGATTTTTTTATCTAAAAATCATCTTCTCATTTATTAATAGTCAAAACATCATCCACATAGGTTCAAAAATAAAAATGAGGTGCATTAAGAATCAATTACCATGTTGGATGTATATAATATTTGGTTATGGTTGGGTGTTGTTCTTGAATAAGATATCATATTAATCACCATTAAAATCAAAACCGTGTCCACCTAGTTCAAATACATTTCTCATGATTTATCATCATTAGAGAGGAAGATCTTGGTTTTCCTATGCTCACATCATTGGTGGCAGCCCCTTGGTTCAGTTACATGATTTTGTATCCCTATTAACTAGATACATGGGTTCTCAAATTTTGTTGGAAATCATCTTTATTAATCCTTTTCATTATAATAGATTTATATTTGATTGGTGATCTTAGAATTCATTCATGAATACTCCAGTTCAACCACCCTACATAATCATCATCTTTAATAGTTGTGTTCTTATTTATACTAATTATCCATCTTCATCAGTGGACCATCCACTATTCTTCTCAATAAATCATCAAAAGAATCATTCGTATAGTTCAATATTAACCTATAAGAATGGATTATTCATTTTATAATATGTTTATTCAAATAGAAAACGATGTGAAGAAGTATCTAATAATTAATATTGGAGAATCTATATGTGATTCGAAAATATGGGTGCTAAATGAATTCAATCTGTTGAAACAGTTTGGAATATGAATACATGGAAACCTATTCAAGTTGGTTAATGCTTATGGTTCTAAATTTTTTTTATAAATTGTAATTAATTAAATAATACATAATTAAATTTATATTTATTGATTAATTAATAACAACACAAAATAATTATATAAATGTATACTAATGAGGAATTTAAAAAATTAAACCTTAAATAAAATATATTATTTTTATAAAAAAATATTCATTTATAAATTACACTATAAATTTCTAATAAAGTAATAAATATCCCAGTTAATTTTTTTAAAATAATTAAATATACAGCAAATCCACAAAAAAATAATTTTATAAAATGTAATGAATTTTAGAGAAATCATCACCCTCTCATTATAACCTAAATTATCCAATCCTCCAATTATTTATTATAAATTCATGTTTTCTCTACATTATCCTCACATTAATTACTCAATAGGATGAGATAACATTTTCTATAAAAAGTGACATTAATTTTCTAATCAATCGAAAAACATTTTTCTTCTATACATATATTTTATAAAAACTATTTTCAAGGTTTTTTTTAATATTTTCCCATTATTATAAAATATATAATTATCAAAGAGTGAGTTTTTAATAAATGATTTAATAGGATTATTATTATCATATCCCAAACAATATAATTTATGCTTTAAAAAATTAGAAAAGCAAGTTTTTCATTTATCATAGAGAGCATGAAAGATATTTCAGGACATTATAACTAGTTAATGCATGAAATATTTTAATACATGATTCCATGATTAATATCAATTAATTTTTGTTATGTCATTTTTGGAAAACATTATATTTTAAATATGTGATTTTAATATAAAAATTTCATGTTCCTCAATAAATTTTTTAGTGATTCATTAAACATAATTCTCATCAATGTTTACATCCTTTGACATTAATTATGTTTTACTATGGATATGATCTAACGATGCCATCCTTATTATTTATCAATATTTTTTATGTTTATGATAATTATATGATAAGTGAACCCATTTATTTTTCATAGGTTATGATATGATAAAATGACTAAATATTTATGACCCCCTTTTTCATTTTATGGGTTATGATATGATAAGTTGATTAAATATTTATGATATTATAACCCACACATACATATTATTTTTATTTTTTGAGGGGTTGTACATGTTTTATATATCCCTCCAAAAAAAATTAAAATTTACAAAATTGGTGACATAGTTATGGGAAACTATTTTTTTTGTTTAAGCTATTTTAGGAAACATATAAATTTTCCAAACACATTATTAGAAACAAGTTGATGCTCTTCACCCACATCAGAAAAAAGGTGTTGGGGATTGATATGTTATGATTTGGTGGTCTTAGTAGTTAAAATTTATTTATGAAATAGATTCTATAATTTTTTATTATTCCACTCTTTTATGACAAAAATATATGATTTTTGATTTATTTATGATTAATTATCACTCTTATGAATCGTTTATTTTGAAATAATAAATCATTATACAATGACTCTTATTTAAGATCTTTGAAAAAAAATTTATGAACATTTTATGTATTTTAACAATTTCATTCCCTTATTTTTATCTAATTTCTTCATATTATAATCAATTGATAGCCCCAACAATTACCCATATGTATCATTTGAACTCATATTTTCTTATGTTTCCTTTTATAAGGTTATAATGATAGTTCTAATTAGGATATGTTTTTGGATATTTGTATGTAGAAATATTATAATGGGTCATGGTGAAGATCTATCATGTCACAAAACATCTTGGGTTGACCCTGAACCGGTCACCTGAGTCATCCCATGACAAGGCCTGAGAGGTGTTCCTAATCCTCCCAGGCTTGAGTCAAGTTCTAGGGGAATAAATAAAGTGATCATGGGAATTATCTCTCCCAATATAACTTAAAATGAATCAAAAAAATAAATGATCATCCAAAAAATAAATAAACGGAATATAACAACATTGCAGGAAATGAAAAGAAAAACTTACCAAAACTGATGACCATAAAAACTCCATGTAATCCCGCAGGTCACTCATTGATCCCATGACTCAATATCAGGAAAAAAGATCATGATTAAGGTGAAAAATGCACCTGTGACTAAAAATAAGAATGAATTATAGTTGTGAGTGATAAAATTCAATAGGTTGTCCCCAGTAATCTATTCCCTAATGAATTTCCGTTCAAAACATTAATATTAATTTTGAACTACAATATATAAAAGTATGTTTTCACAAACTTCACCTTTGAATAAAATCATTGTCCATTTCCGTTTTTTAAATTAAAACTATATTATTCCCCAAGGAGGAACCATCTATATTTTAAAGAAGATATAACATTTTGGTTATAAAAGAGAGGGTGAATATAAAACATTTCTAAATCCTTTATCCATAACCATTTGAAAACACTTTATCATTTTAGCTATAATCCACACTATTATAGAAGAAATCTCAATAATAACACACAAAATCCAATGGGTAACATAAACCAAGAGTATATAGCCAACAATGAATCAAAACATTCATTCCATTAGACTTGGGTGAAACCTTGGTGCTTGTAAATATTTTAGAATTTACTATACATGGGACTCATCTCGAAGGAATGCCCTACCTAATAACATCATTATGCCCTAATAAACAATCGTCTCCCTATCTGGCCTGATCAAATGGCCTAGTCCCATATCAATAATAACAAAATAACCCCATGCTACGGTCTACTAGACAATGTGTAATCTAAACTAGTGCAATAACTAGACACCGAAAATTTTCAATCTATTCCAGGTTCAAATGTCAAGATGTATAAAGAGGGTGAGCCAACTGATGCCAACAGAGTATCCAATCACATACACATATACAATAATAATCCATAATTGGCATCACTAGAGTCACCCTAATCATAAAACCCTTTCCTTAAAATATATAATGTAAACGAGTCTTGTGGATTACATAGCAAGGACATCCCAAACATTTAGCATAATCAAGGAAATATTATATTCAAATGGGGTTTTCATAATAATTATTTTTAATATTTTCTCCAAAGATCCAAATGGGCCTTTAAGCATTTTACATAAAATCATCAACTCAGAATAACCAAGTACAATTCCTAACAAGAGTAAAACATCCTTTTTTCATTTCACAGCCATTTAGAAAACCTTGCCTTCAATGTACGAAGATTTCAAGTGAAATAAAAAACCATTATTAATCAATATTTCCAATAGGATACTAATCAACAAAACAAGTCAAATTTTTTTTTAAAAAAAATGCACATTATTTTTAAATACAAAAATAAATTGAAACACAATTCAAGGAACCCAAAACATCATTTTTTATACCTCGAATATGTTCACAAGGCCTAACCATGACATTAGTGTCACAAAACACATAAAAATCAAAATGGTCATAAAATAATTTCAAAAAACCAAAATTTATCAAAATAATAATACATATTTCAATGAGATTTGTAAACACACAATTTCTTATTTCAAAATCATTTATACCATTTCCTTAAAACATTTCCAATAATCTTTGAAAAAAACAATTTCATACCAAAGCACCAAAAATTACATTGGTCGGTAATGCATATAAAAGCAACATAAATCCAAATATGCATTTTTTTTGATAAATCACTAAATCACTTGGGAAACCATACAAGACACTAAATGCATCATTTCATATAATACTAACACGTTTATAAATCCATACTAAGTACTTTATATCACAAGTTACTCACAAAATTCAATTAGTCATTTGATCAAATACATGGTGTGCGTTATCTAATAAAACTATTCAATTTAACATAAATCAAAGAATAAAACACCACATATTTTACAAAATGAATAAACCAAGGATCGTACATCAAAAAATTTAAATTTAAGATGGTGTAAAATCCATAAAAGTAATGGTTCTTGAATTAAAAAAGTGATTTTATGGGAAAAACTACTTCATTTAAAATCAATAAATTATTATAAAAACTACACATCACAAATGATAAGATAAATTAAGTGTGAAAAACAATAAATCAATAATTATTTAAATTTATAAGTCAATTCATAGTGAGACCTACATCAATGTACGAAGAAGATTGATCTTTATAACAGTAGAAGTAGCTATCTCGCACGCACGCATTTCCACATATATATATATATATCCATAAACTGATGCACTTGTTCCCCAAGCCATGAGGTAACATGCACATAGAATATATATATATATACATATCCATAACTGGTAATAAGCTTGTACAACCTTGAAGAAAGATTAAAATATCCTACAAAAATTTCATATGACTCATAAACACCATAAGATCCTAAAATAAAGGGCGTGAAACTAGTAACATGTTTATATGATTACCCCCCAAATATCTATAATAGGGGAAATAGACCTAAACTTCCTCACCTTTGGTGGACATTTTTGAAACATGGCCTAATGGGTCATGAGATACCCCTTGCATACCCTAATATCAAATGTGTCAAGAGAACCAAATCAACCCCTCGCCTAAGGGTAGGGACAAACAAAAAACCAAAGAAGATACCTATTGAAGGAGGTGTTATTGTGGTCACGTAGTGGAGAGGATGCCACCGTAGGGACAGGTCATAGAGAGGGATGTTTTTTGGGAGGATGGAGCATGTCGGAGGTCCAAGAGGGGGTTAGAATCGTGTGATAGATGGAAGGGGAGGGGGTATCGGCCGTGTCGCGAGGCATGGGGGAGGGACATGTCGCGAGTTAAGGGGGATACAAATTAGGTTTTATTTATTTAATATTTAATTTAGTTTTAATTTAAATATTTTAAATTAAAAAAATTCAAAATTGAATAAAATTAAATAGAATCCCAATGATAAATAAAATATTGTCAATGTGTCGGGTTGGGGTGTGAAAATTCTTTCCACTATGACACCTTCTACCCCTAGAAATTCCTAAGATATTTAGTTGATCCAAACCAATGAAATGATGATTTATAAGCAACGAAAAAACTGAAAACTGAATGAAAATCACAACACTCACCTCTATTCAAAACCTGAAACTGTGTAATCCAAAATAAAACTACCATTCCATCCTCAAAGAAGCCAAACATCTAATGAAAACATTACACAAGTCTAACGAGTTTGAACAACAATGAAGAGGTGAAAAAAAAATCACTATTTTCTAAACACAACCCAATAATGAGCACCATGACCCCTAATACAGAAAAAATTTATTAAACAAGTCATGCACTAATCAAGATTTCCATAAGCATCTATTACATGACCCAGTATTCTTGTTGAACAAGATCTATAATCGGGGTCAGGTGGAGTGGAAACAATAAATGCTCTATCAAGAACACCTTGAAGTTGGACTCATCACGTTTATACCCAATGGTGGTCTTTACACCATATTAGGACTCCAGAAAAACATTTATTTTGCAAGCCAAAATAACTCTCGAATCACAATCAAGGCCAAAAAACCCAAAGAAACAAAACATGGGACAAAAAAAACCAATATTCTATATTAACAAAATTAAGAACAATAAAAATACATTACCTTAAAAAACTTCCAAAATGACATGAAATATCATTTTTTCAAACACAAAACTAGACAACCCCAAATATGACATTAATTACAAAAATAAGATAATTCACCACAAGAGAAGCTTCGAATTGAGCTTGTGCTAGTGCTATGTTTGTTCGACTAAGCTGAAAAGTTATCTAAGGAAGTGGGTGTGAAATTATGTCACTTCCTAGTGCCTCCCTAGAAAAACCATTGAAAATAACCTAAATGACAACATGTATTATAGATGTTAGGTGCTTTGACACATCAAAACCTTTTATTCCCAGGATTCCCACAGAGATAACACATCCAAAACATTATTTGGAATGAATATGGCGAGGAGTAAATTTTTTATATACCTCTTCTAGAAAACCCAAACATTGATAAATAGGCTTTGACTTGAATAACATACTTCATAACATCTTCATAATCATCAGGGAAAGAAGGAACTCCCTAAAGGAATTCTGATCGAAGACCCCTTTCAGTGAATCTAGCATTAAAAAATTCATCTCTAGCATGGTTTTAGAGATTTGGAACCATTTCATCAAAGTTCTTAGCATACTCTAACACCATTTAATCACCATGGTCAAGACCATACAACCTTGAACCCATATGTTTCTATAGGTCATCAGGGAACTATGGTTGGATGGGCATGGTTTTAAAGCATTACCATAGGTAATTATGCTTTGTTTCGGACTAAATAATTGTTGTCCACCAATAACAATTTTGGCCTTACAATGTGATTGGAGGAATCTAATGTTTGAGAGGTTCTATAGAATCAATCCATACAGAGATCTCCTCAATATTTTGTAGTTGTTCCTTATGTTTCAATAGTTTCATCTACCCAAGGAAATGAAAATGGTTCGACTCTCAGAACCTCTGAATGAAATACTAATATTGAGAACCACTAAAATATATATCAAAAATAGATAAAATTAACTTTTAATGGATTAATTGATCAACGAAAAGACACAAGATGGATGAACCCCCCACAGATGCTTCTAAAAATCCCTTAGAACAAGGTGGGGACAAAACCTGAACACATGGAGTATGAAAACAAATCAAAAGATATCATTAATAAATATTTCACATCTCATTATCAAATGATCAAAACAAATTCAAAACATCTTTTAAATCACACCTCCAACACAACAGTTCCACATCCCAAAAAGATAAACTCCAAACACCAATATGTAGTATCACACTCTCTCAATTTTTAAAGCATTGAAATTCTCTCTCTTCTTCAAAAACATTTTCCGAAAAATGAATAGTTCTTAATAACTAAACACCCACCATCAGTATTCCATGAAGTCACACATATGGGAATTTTTGTGCTAGATCAAGCACCCACCAATATATACCTTAAACCATCCACTCACCACATACATCTCCATATATATATTTGAACACTCATTGTAATACCAAGAGACAAAGTATAGAAACATTATCACTTTTCCAACCAATTTTAATAAAAATCATCATCAAAGAAAAGAAATCTCAAATAAAACCTTCATTTTTTTTCCAATTTTACATCTTACAACACCTTTAAAAAACTCCAAAAAAATCCAAAATTACTCCCTTTTTCAAAACCACTCATTTCACTCTAAAAAGGATTCAATATTTTGGTTTTGAAAATCCCATTTTTTTATAAAACAATAATCATTTTCTCAAACCAAAAAACATTTCAAAATCTAAACAAGAACACCCAAAAACAACTCGGTCCATCCTTCAATACAAATAAAATCAACCTACTACTCAATAGGTCAAAAATTCCAAAATCTAAAAGACACCCAACACAAAAGACCAGGGGAAACTAGTGTCGGTGTGTGACTTGGATATATGGTTAGAAACCATATGCCAATCAAACCACTATCATAGAGAGTATTTCTAGACCATTCCCTGAGCTTTACATGGCCTTCCACAGCCTATGATCTCAATGAGTCACTTGGCCCCACACTTTATTTGTTTTCCCAAATACCAATCAACCCACATGAACAAATAATCCAAGAAAACAGAGACTTCCCATCTTAACTCAAGACTCAAACTAGAAAGTGTGGAACTAATACACCCAAGGACCTACACACAATGCTCTTAATGTCTTACCCCATCTACCATGAAAAACCAAATAACAATGGTCTCTCGGAAAACTAGACCCTCTAAAAAATTCACTCTGATACGGTATTGTAACCAATCAACCTTGGTCGACCTGTAACAGGTCACCCAAGTCAGCCCGCGACAAGGTCAGAGAGGTGTTCCCCATCCTCCCTAGGCGGTGACAAGCACCAAGGGAATAAACCGAGTAACTTTGGGAATGATTTTCCCAATATACAAAAAACATAAGTAGAAAAAAAAACCCTCCCTAAATAAAATTTACTAAATAGAACAACTAACCAAAAATTGAAAAGAAAAACTAACCAATCATGATGACCACTAAAACTCCACATGATCCCATGGGTCACTCTACAATCCCATGATGAATCATCACCAATGACGATCGATATCAAGATGAAAACTGCACATGAGACTAAAAACAAGAAATAAGTATAGGTGTGAATATTAAAACCCAATAGGAATGCACATGTAATCAATTCCTGAATGAATTCAATTTAAAAAATGAAACAAAAATTCCATGTTTTAAGTATAATATATAAAATAATTTTTTTCACATGTTTTCCCTTTATGTAATATCATGGTCTATTTCCCATTTTACTATTAAAAAAAATATTATTTCCCAAGGTGGATCTATATACATTTTAAAGGATAGATTCCATTTTGGTTATAAAGGAGAGAGTCAGTATCAAAAAAATCCAAAACCTTTTTCCCTGCCAATATGAAAACATATTATCATTTTATCTATAATCCACACTATTCTAGAAGAAATATCAGCAATCATACAAAAAGTGTAGTGTGAAATAACACACAAGATTATCTATCCAACAATACATAAAAACATTCAAGCGAGTTGACATGGGTAAAACCTAAGAGCTCCTGTATAGTCTTGAATGTATTATACATGATACTCATCCAAAAGGTGTTCCCTACATGATGATTTCATAACACCCAAACTCATGATCATTTCCCTACATGGCATGATAGAGGCGCAAAATCCCATAACATTAATAACAAAATAATCCCATGTGACGTTCCACTAACCAGTGTGTAATCTAATCTAGTGAAACAATCTTTCACTAAAAATTAGCTCGTTATACTAGGCTCCCATGTTAAGATGTATAAAAGGGGGAGAAAATTGATGCCCACTGAGCATCCAATCACATACACATATATAAGAATAATCCACAATAGGCATAACTGGAGTCACTCAATGGATCAACCCCTTTTTATATACTCAAAAAAGTAAATCGGTGCTGAGGATTCCATGACGAGGAAAACCCAACCATTTAACATTAACAAGTCAAGAGGTTATCCAAATATGTTTTTCATAATAATTATTTTTACCATTTATACAAAAGTTCAAAATGGTACTTTGAGTATTTTCTATAAAATAATAAATTCAATAGAAACTAGTACACTTCAAAAAAAATATAAAAAAAATACTTTTCCATTTTAAAACCATTTAAGAAACCATGCATTAAATGTACTAATATTTTATGTTCAATATAGAACCATTTCTAATCAAAAATCCAAATAGTCTACTAATTAAAAACACAAGTAAAAACACAATTTAACACTCAATAAATTATTTTTAAATTATTTACAATATTGAAACAACATTAAACAAATATAAATCACCATTTTTTTAAACCAAGAATATGTAATCAAGGCCTAACCATGAATTGTATGTCACAAAACACATACAAAATCCAAACATGCATTTAATCATTTCAAAAATCCATAATTTATCGAATAGACAATCCATATTTCGAAGAGTGTTGTAAACACACAATTTCCCATTTCCAAATGATTTAAACCATTTCCATAAAACTATTCCTTTACACCTTAAAAACAAACAATTTCTTACAAAATCAACAAACATTCCATTCATCAGTAATGCATATCAAAACAACTTAATTCAAAAAACCTATTATTTTATAAAACCAAAAATCACATGGGGAACTGTACAATAATCCTATGACATAATATCATATAATAATAACATGTTTACAAATCCAAACAAAGTATTTTATATCACACATTAATCACACAATCAAATTGGGAATTTAATCGAATACATGGTGTGTGTTATCTGACACAACAATTCTATTTATCATAAATAAAATTATAATAGGTATTTTTTTCATTTTAGTTTTATTTTAGTTTTAATTAAATATATTTAAATTATTAAAAAATAAAAAATAATAAAATTAAATTGAATCCCAAATATAAATAAAAAAATCACAAAGTGATGGGTCAGGGTGTGACATATCATGAAATAAAAATATTCTATATATAGTATTAAGATTCAAAAAAATTATTATCCATTGGAATATTTATATTGAATGTATTTAATTTTCTATAAAAATATTTAATATTTATGTATGAAATGATGGGGTAATTTAATTTGGTATCAATGAAAATTTATAGTTAAAAATTAGAGATTAGTATTAGAAATAATTAATGAAAACTCATGTGTTATGTCTAAATATAGGATAAAATTCATAATATTTGATAAGGATTATATTGTTCTATTTTACAACAAATAATTACTTGTTGTAATTGTATTGGCATAGATCCATCAAAAGGAAATAACCCTGAAAAGTGTTAGTGAAGAATAAATCATCCATCATTTTTTTCCAGGGTAAGTGTGCACTAAGATAACACATAGATTTCCACTCCTAGGAAATATTATTGGGTTAAATGAAATTTCCATTAAAAAAATTATGATAGAGTTTAACATATGATGATTTTGAATGAGTTAGGTTAAACCCAATGTTTCATTGGTTTTAATGAAGTTTTCATGATTTAGAAAACCATTTCATTATTTTTAATGATTATTTTGTTTTCTAGTATTATAATGGTTCATCACACTATGTCATTTAGTCTGAGTCAATAAAGGGAACAATAAATAACATGTTCATACAAACTATGATGGTAATGGATTTGATGAGAATCCATATGTGATAATAAATGAAGTGAAGGATATTGGTATTATACCTGAACAAATATCATGATATATGATTACCATCATCTAACTTAACCAAATCATCGATCCACTAATGAAGAGGATGATACAGCTAGCTGAGGTTCTGAACAGTAGAGACCAAATATGAATGATGATTCAATTTTAAATATTTCAAGAATTTGGGAAGAACCACTCAATGGAAAATATCATAGGGTGGAGAACATGATTTATGTGTTGAGAATAAAGGTATAGAGTATGTAACTTTATAGTAAAATTTTATATTTTTATTGGGGTTATGATGGTCATCATAAAAAACCATTTATAATAAAATTTCTTATGTGTATAGAACAAGGTCATTATTTTAGTCACCTCCCAAATCCAAGAGATAGATCCCATACCATGGATGGGAATATAATTTAAAACCTTTCAGGAGGAATGACTAATGTATTTTTATGAAAAAATTTCTAGTTTTATGTTGAATAATTATTTTATAATCATTTTTAGTTAATAAGTTTCATAATAAATAAAATACTTGTTCTATAGTAGTTTTTCATAATGGATTTGTAATAATTATTTCATGGAACTAATGAAAATGAAAATTTATTTAGTGGAAATGATAAATTTTGGTACAATACAAGATTAAGAGAATGATAAAATATAATTTGGTCATGATGTTGACATAATAATGAGAATATGTCTTGTTTTATTTAGATAATTTAATTTGGATACTATTGATGAATTTGGGAATGGTTAGTTATATTATAAAATTTTTGATTTAATAATCTTTTATGTAGTTTAAAGTATATTATATTTATAAATTATATTTAATGATCTATGGTTTTATATAAGGCATGACATCATAGATAACTGTTTTAAATACTTCATATTTTCCTTATGGTTTTATAATAATTTAGGTTATTTAGATGTTTCTTAGGAATATATGATAATTTTTTCTCATATATTATTTTTGATAATAAACTATGTTTTATACTATTTTTGGAATTAATATTATGTTAATTTCAAATTTTGGTTACCTCCATTCAAAAAATTTATTTCAAATTTGATCATATATATTTCTCTAGGATTTGAATATTACCAATTTAATAAATACTTTCTGTTTAACATTGGATTATTTTTTAGAGATTCATTCATGATTATTTTATATTGAATAACTTATGTTAATCATTTTGGTTTTGTTTAAAATATAAATATAGAAATATTTTTTTTCTCAAAACATTTATGTTTCTCTTGGTCTGTTAAAAGTTAGGTTTAGTACTTCAAGAATGAAAAATTCATCATCAATAGTCATTTCATTGTGTAAAAGATGAAGTAAAAAAATTACTAATGCACATTGAAAGGATAAATTAGTTATTATGAAATAAAAATAAATAAAACAATTTTAATTTCTTATGTAATTAATATTGATTAAACAAATAAGTCATATTTTGGAAGAGGATCTTGAAATGAAAATGATATATGTATATATTAATTTCTTAAGAATTTCTGGTCTTTTAACTTATCATTGATTTTTGGTTTTTAGGGGTTTTTCATTCTATTTATCGCATTATATATCATACTATATTTGTCATTCAGAGATATTTTTCACTTATGAGTCCATATATTAATATCCCACCAAAGCGTTCATTTTTTGAGAACATGATTTTTGTTATTTATGGTATTATTTATGTTTCCAACATTACATTTTTATGGGATGTTTTATTATTCTTTTTTACAATGTGGGTTTTAAAATAAAAATTTAAAATAGTAAACCCTTGATAATAGAGATAAATTCTGATGGTTATATTTATTAAAAATGGGTGGGGAGTATATAACACTTTGAGAATATAAATAAGATAATGACCAATATAATCAATGACATGTAACACTTAGCATAAAAGAAAGATATAATATTAATATTTAAATATTAACATTATGTCTCAATTATTAAATTGGTGGTAATTAATAACATCAGCCATATAATAAAATATATATAAATGATCCTATTAATAGTTATTATTTTATTAATTTAAATAAATAAAAAATCTATTTTTTAATGTTATTTGATGCTTTAAAAATGGTTTCTCCTAAAAAAATTATATATATTTTTCTAGAAAAATATTATAAATTTTTAATAAACATTTAAGAAATATATATGATAAATAGAAATTAATTTTTGTAAAAATAGAAGTCATATTTTTTTTGTTTAATTTTTTTTATTTTTTTAAATGATTGACTTTTAGGTGATTGGTGAAAAATAATGATTTTTAGTAAAAAATTATTTTTTATCCTTTAAAAGGGAATTGTTTTAAAATATATATATATATTTAAAATAAAATTTTATATAATAATGTTTAATTGATTAATATTATGAATATTCCAAATATTTTCATCGGAGAAAAATGAATGTAAATCTTAGTATCAATTTTTATTTAATAAAAATTAATTTTCCCCAATAAATTATATATATATATATAATATATTCAATTTAAAAAATATAATAAATCTCTATAATAGAATTATTTTAATGATTTTTTTTATCATATATTAATTTAAATTTTCGAAAATTCATATATTATTCTTATTGGTAATATATAAGAATTAATACACTTTTATGAATAAAAATATACTTTCCTAAGTATGGGTATTGTCCCAATTTGTGTTCTTATATTAATTTAATATTACTTATAAAAATTAAAATACTTAACATTTTTTCCATATTTTTAGTCTTCATTTTAAAATTTGGTAATTAGTCAGCTTTTATTTTTAGTCATTTTGTATAGTAATATTAATAAAATTTATCACATCATTAAATGGTATGTGGGGTTAAACTATATTAAAAATAAATGAAATATTCAACATTATCATCATGATAATAATTTAAAGAAACAAATTATACCATTATCACCTCATGTTCAAAATTTAATTCTTTAAGTGATGCATGTAAATGAAAATGACATATATGATTTTTAAAAAAGAAAAAATATTCACTATTATACTTTTAAATATCTATTATATGGACAGATAAGTGAAAAATTAAATTATGAATGAATAGGTAATAATCTAAACTGGTCACATGTGTTTTAATTCATCCTCCACCATCATCAAAGATATTATAAACTTCATTTAATAACAAATTCTTGATCATTAATTTACAAAAATATTATCTTGATTGGTAATCCACATTTATTCAAAAAAAATTCCATCAAATATGATGTGAAATATTACTCATTTGTACGTAGGACTTACGGTTCACAGGTAGTGATACAATTCATTCTACATCCCAATTATCTCACTGATTGTTATTAGTATGATATTAATTTTTTTAGATATTATTTATGAAATAATTAGTCATTTGTGGGTATAATTTCCTATCTAACTTATTACGTTCAAAACTATTGTAAATCGACAATGTTTCCTGTGTTTATGTGGTGACTATCGCATCCATCAATTATTGTGACATGTAATTCATATACACTATAAATTGATGATAATAAGGATGATATTTTGAATAATTATGACTTATTTGATCTAATAAGTATTCATTAATGATTTATTTTGATGTAAGTTTTATTTTTTCTATCTTTTGAATTATGGGAAAATGTTATTTCATACATACGGTGTATCATCTCTATTAGTAGTTTAATTTATATTTGTATATATTATGTTTATATAATAAAATAAGAATATTTAGAATGAATAAATATGATATTTATTACATTATAAAAAAATATTATATGATTCAACCATGATTAATTTTTAATTATAAATACTACCAAACCAAAACATACAAGAAAAACGAAGCAGATATCACTTAGATTAGAAATCTTATTATAGAATAGATTAAAAAATTCTGATAAAAAAGTTATAAGTATATCTGACAGTTTAGGATATATATGTGTATAACTCTAAAGTTAATTTATAATAAGACTATATTTATTATATATGTGGTTTTAATATGTATGCCGAATGTTTATAATTTAGTAATTGTATTTTTCATCTCTATATTGTTCTGTTGTATATATGCCATATTGACCACCTACTTCCATTTATTGGTGTATAAAAATCCCATGAATAAATATTATGTTTATTTTTTTTAAAATTTTGGGGGATTATAGTCACAAATATGGTTCTATATTTAATTTTTTTAATGTCAGTGATTACCAAAGAGATTAGGTTAACAAATCTATTTATCATCTAGGGGTAACATGTTATACCATAAAACAAAACACTATTATGAAGTTCATGTGTGTCCCATTTACCAAGTATATCATGATTACCCTTAATTTTAGGATATTTTATGTTTAATAGGATTTTATTCAATCATGTGGCCTATGATTCATATTTTATAAAAAAAGATAAGGGCATTATGTTACAATATCATTATATCCTAAGACTGTTTATGACTATATTTTAGATGGCGAAATGTTTTGATATTCCACTCAATAAAATAGTGGATTAAATTATCCCATGCTTAATACATTGAAATTACCCCCTCAAATTATCTAATAAAGAGACCATAAGTATGATTTTTAAAGAAAACATACTCTATTTTACTCCTTAGTTGAATTATAATTTCCTTCCATATCTATATTATTTAAAAAAATTAAATAATTTATCAAATATTATAATATTTTTTCAAATTTATTAATTATCGATTGTTTAAATATTTATTATAAAAATTTGATGAAATCATATTTTATTTTTCCAAATGAATTACATTTATCTTTTTACAAAATTATCAATGAAATGTTTTATTTTAACTTATAAGAAAATAATGAAATTTCCCTCTATCAAGAATACTTTATGAATGTAATATATTTTACAATATTCAATGGTAACTTTATAAAAAACGTTTTCCCTTAAAAATTTGGGATATTTTATATTTTAAATAAGTGATTTTCAAATGATAAGGGTGATTTCCTTGGGAAATATTCTGGTCATTCATTTGATGATTTCACATCCATGAATACATAATTTTATTTTAAATATGTTATATGGGAATAATATTTATTGATACCATATATATTCATTCTCAAGATGGGTTACGTTCATGTTTATAAGCTATTCATGATACCCATTAATTTTATATTGATTATGTTGTAACGAATTGATTAATTTTTCTCAAAACCATTATCTTTTCACATGTTATGAAATGATAAGATGATGAATGTTTTATTAGTATTTGGAACAAATTGTTACGGTTATAATTATTTGATGGGTGGGCATAGAATTATAATTACTTACAATGCATTGAGAAAAGATTTAAATATCATGATATTATTTTTTGAAAAATTTCACTGCTCTGGATCCAAAATAGGAGACATGATGATGATCATTATCCATTTCATGAATCTAGTTGATGTTCATGATCCACCATAGGAAACTGGTGTTTAGGGATAATCCAACGGTATTTAATTTTCTTGTTAGGTAACCTTTACATATTTAATTGTTTTTATACTTATGAAGTTTCCACACATTAATGACACGAAATGATGTCTAATGATTAATTTTTTTATGATTTCCCATTCTTTTTATTCTTTTATTTTAAATATTAAATCTTCAAATTGTTACTCATATTTATGATCCTTGAAAAATAGGTTATTAACTTTGTTTGTGTGGTTATGATCACCTACACATATGTTTTATCTTATTCATTCACATGATCAATGACTGATTTCTCCCTATCTTACTATTGTTGGGAATTTGAGTGAACCCTTTATTTAATCTCTTTACTAATGTTTTGAAAAATGACTTATGAATGTTGTGTCTATTAATAGTAAAATAAGAGGATATGTAACGTCTCTGAATTTCCTTCTGAATTTTTTATTTATATTAAATTATTATTAGACCGTGAAATTTGACTGTACATGATTCCGATATCCAGATAGCCCAGAATGGAATTTTGAACTTTTTTTAAAGTATGTTCAGTAAATATACGAGCTGGATGTTCTATCTTTTGAACCATTTCTTGGATTGGAAATCTGAAGGAACCATTGAATTTTGAACGCAAATATATTCCTAGAAATGACTTATCATCAGGTAGAAAGGTACGAGCATAAATGTTATTTTTCAGACATTTTCAGAAAAATAATAAAATAATTTAATAGCTATTTTATTTTTTTCACACTTTTCAGTGGCAGACGGTGACACTATAGGGTAGTTACATGGCGGCAAAGATGTGCATCAGTGAGGCTCATCAACGGATCATTAAACTCATAGTGTAATGATGCTTTAATGGAGAGTAACAATGACGTTGGGTTATAAATGAAATATCATAACGATGCAGCGTCGCATCAAAATTGAATCATTGTGATGTGCTCCTATTTATAGATCGATGAGCTAGAGAAATATTAATTAGCAATTTGGATGATTCTCTGGAGATCCTCTGATAGACATCCACCTCAACGAAGAATGATCAACACTGGCATATCATTACCACCTGCAATGCCTTTCAATGATCGGAGCCGAGAAGCAATGTCGACATCTTAACCACCTCGAGGAAGAACGTCGTGACATCATACGCCGAAATATGTAGGGGTTTGTGTTTTATAAAATTCTTCCCCATTATTCGTTCATTTAAAATGATGGATGCAGATCAACCCAGGAACATATTGATCCATAAGTTTATCATTCATGAAGTAGTGTATCATTGGGGGTTCAATGTTTGGATTTATTTATTTATTTTTGAACTGACCTCCCCAAAACCTCCCCAATTTTTATCCTTTGACACAAAGGGTACGGACAGAGACAAACAAGCCCCAATCCCCACTGCATGTTCATTACTTTTGATCAGATCTTTGAAATTAATGTCAAGGTGGATATGGATCTATTTTAGTGAAAAGGGGATCCCCTAGAGGCCGCATATGCAAACGATGAAGAGAACGGGCCACCAGAGTGCGATCAGTGGCCCGTGGAGTTTATGGCCGGCGGAAGCCATGTCTGTGATGGACGTCGGCATTAGAGTCCCGCAGAACCATCATGGTTCCATGTGGAGAAGTCAACACACCTTGCGGGTTGACATGGGGGGCACAGACAGTGAGACCGACTTTGTGAGCATGTTTCGGACACGGTTATGTCGCTTTCAGGGAGAAGTGGCCTAGCCCGCAACTCTGGGCCAGGGTGAGCATGGCGGGCTGGACTGATCAGGTCGGCCTAGCGGGCCAGTTTGGGCCTAGTTGGGCTAGGACAGGCCCAGCAGGCCAGGTCATCTCAGGATGGGTTAGACCCAGTTCGGGGCGACTACGATTGGGTCGGGTTGACCATGACCGGGTCAGGTTGGCTTGACTGGTTTGGACCAGACCTGGACCCTTTTCGACCTTATTACGCTTAAATGGCCTTATCTCCTAAATTGGACATATGTTTGACGAACCGTCTTTGGTGCTAAAATTCTTAGGATGAGGTAGTCCTTTTGAGATAATCCACATGAGTTTTGGATAAATATGAAGTATGTACGGTTTGGATAAAACAAGAATCCAATTGGGTACTAAGTACTAAAATGTCTATAACTTATAGTTCGGGCGTCAAATTGACATATCATTTATCGTGTTGTAACTCTTATGACATGGAAGTCCATAGGGTCACTTCCTTGTGGAATATTTTGGTAGTTAAGGTATGACAGATAGCCAGAGGAGAAAAACCATGGTGTTTCTTATGGTTTGAGTGATGACATTTACTCCCTTGATGACTCAAGGTGTGGGTATTTATTATTTCTCTACTCCGGTAGAGATGGGTCTCCCCACATCATGGGTGCAGGCTTTTTTTACTCGGAGTTAGTTATTCTATCATTTGAGTTACAACTCCCCTATTTTTCTAGGATGTGCTTCCTCCATAAATAACTCACATAGAGTCAAGTACTCCCCAACCAGGTAAGGTGTGGGTCCTCTATGTTAGGAGTAGGTATTCCCCTATCAACTGAGTGTGTAGGTACTCCTTATATAGTGCTACGACAGAGTCGGTGCTCCCCTGTCATTCCATTTTGTGGGTCCTCTATCCTGGGGTTGGTTCTCCCATAATGTACAAGGATTTGGGTCCCCAAAATTAAATATTCTGACAGATTCGGTTACTCCGATAATTTACCTGGTCACGAGTCCACTTTTCACCGAGTTTTACACCCATGCTGATTCAGGGTTCGGACCCTCTTTACACCTTGTTCTGTTAGATTTGATATTCCCCTACCATGTTGGGCTCAGGGTCCTATAGCCTGGGGTTGGTACTCCCCTTACGTACTAGGGTGCGGGTCCCCCACAGTGAACAAAATACCACAGTTATACTCCCCTAATGGGTATGGTGTGAGTCCTCACTTATGGAGTAGTACTCCTCCATCTCCGCGTAGTGATGGGGAGAGGGTCCTTCATGGGATTTGGAGATCCATCGACTGCGGGACATATTTATGGGGAGAGGGCCCCTCCATATGATGTAATCGATACCATTGTAGAAGATAGTGCTCCCTCGATAGGCAAAGGTGGGGGCCACTTCTTATAGGAGTGACTGAGATATTATGGGTTAGACTGGAGTAGTTTTCCTTTAACTAAACATTGTGTCGAGGAGTGGGCCTCTTCACTTGGTTTCCCTGGGTCTTTCCTTGGGCATAATACCATGATATCGAGACCTATAGTGTCAGTAACTAGAGGCAGTTATAGAATAAATTTCCCAATAGAGCATGCCCTTTTGGAGGTTCCATTAGGAATGGATGAGTTGTTCATGAGGGAGAATATCTCTCGGACATGTGACATAAGGGATGGCCAGCTCATGAATCTTATACTTCTGATCCTTGAGTTACACTTTGAGCCTTCTTTGAAAATCCTAATAATGGATTTGAGGTCGGAGCCTTATGTTTCATTTTGGTTGAGATGAGTATATCTGGAGGACCAAGGTATATGTATAGGCATATAACTGAGTAGAGTGGGCTATGCATAATATTTGAGGTTTACTTCGTGGTTCTGGATTTTTGGTTTAGTTTGTGGTAGTGTTATTGTGGTTTACTTCCTGGTTGTTTTGTGGTGTTTTCCTTTTTGGATTTCTGAGAAACCATCAAGGGTCTTGAGGTACCCTATGATGTACCATGTTACTCACCCCTGAACGGGCTTCACCACATGTGTTGTGTCTGGTGAAAACATTCAATGTTTTGATAGATTATCATAGGGAGAAAAGACCGATGGAAGTTACAATGGTGGACTTGGTATCCTAGGACCAGGAGGGGCCCAGTAGGACGAGGCAGATATGACACACTACTTCAACTTCCATTAGCTTCACTACTCTAGTGATCAAGTGGTATTTTATACATATGGCCATCGGTGCTCCCTTTGTACCTTTTCATATCCAGTTCTTTTGTTGGGATTCAATTCTGGCCTATTTTTACCATTCAATGATTTAATTGTTGTTGTACTCTAGTTTCTAATTACTTAATGTTCACCTTTTATCTTTGTGGATTTGGTTTGTGAGTGTGTGTGTGTATAGTTATCCACGCAATTACCTCCCACTTGCAGGTTGATGACTTCAATGCTAGTCACCAATCCTGGGCCTTTTGGAAGCAGGCTTGGTGTATGTCATTGTGTGGGCCCCTAGGGATGGTTCATGACATGATATATATATGGGATATGTTGAAGATATTTCCTGATAAAAGAATATTTTTTATCTAGTCTCTAATAGAAATAATACAATACATTCCATAGTTATGTGATTTTTAAATATACTAAACCTTCATCTAAAATATGTAATATTTATATATGAAAATAATGGGACATTAATATTATTTAGTGATAGGTCATAAAATTTCATCATTGGAATGATGATCCTAAATAATCCAAATAAAACATGATTTTAACATTAATCCATTATCACAAAGGTATTATTTGATCAAAATCATATGAAAACATAACCATATATAATATATAAAATCAATAAATATGCATGATAACCAACATAAAATAAATTATTTTATAGTTTATACATGATATAAATGATATAATTTGTGAATATGGAACTTGTCTCATGAAAATAAAATTGAGGTGAAAAAATATTTCCACATGTAAGACATTCATTGAATATGTTCAATTATATAGTATAATAATTTTACATATATTATAATTTTACCCCATATTCATGTTCATAATTGTAATGTGATATGTTATTGACATATAAGAATTTAAGACCAATTTATTCAATATCCCTTCTCAATTTGTATTAGGATCTAACTATCTCATATTTCATGATAGTTTTTCTCGATAGTTATAATCCATATACTATGGTCACATTTGAATTATCTCAAAAATTTAATAATGATATATATATCACGTATATATTAATTATTTATATAATTATAGTTATCTAAAAAATCAATATCTATAAAAAATAATTACCCAATTCATGGATATGGTATTACATATGTATGTAAGAATTATTTTTTGATTGTTTGAAAAACTTTACAAAAATTAAAACTTTAAAGATTCGTTATTACATAATTTATATCCTATACATTAATTATATTTATCAATTATAAATCTACTTGAAATAGGAATTGAAAATGAATTTCATCACTTTATGTATGTGGTAGTCTATACAAAAACATATGCAACGTTATCATTTTCAATCAAATTGGAAGATAAGATGTTTTATATAGTGGCATAATTATAGAAAGATAGATATTAATATATATATATATATATTTAGAAAATTAAATAAATAATACTAATAATTAATTATTGATAATGTGGTAAAATTATATTTATTAATATGTGGAGGCCTTATTTCACATGTATGCAATAGTGATACATTCATTTACCAATTAGTGGAATAAAGGGTTGATGTTGGTGGTTACATATAGATAATAAAAATTTGGGATATTAAGGATATTGATATTATTATTTTATAATGAATATAAACTATTTAGAAGATGTAAATTAAATAAAATAGGTAATGTTTGACAATTACCACTTCTTTAGTAGAACTCATTTATTACATTTTTTAATGATCCCCACAAAGTCCAACTGAAAAGAAATAACCCACTTATTAGTGTCTAAGTATATTTATAAGATAAAATTTTTGGTATATGCTATCAATATGGATCAATATTAGGGTATATAATAGAATGTTGAGTTGTCCTTTTATAAGTGGGAGATATGACATATTAGAAATTTCAAAAATTATTAAAATTATATAATATAATTCACGTGAACAAATGTATACAAATTCAAATAATTTGATTATAAAAAGATTATTAGCCTAAATAAAATCATCTAATAAAATGATTTTATGTTTTGGAATTTTTTTATCATTATCTCTTATTCTAACCACCTATAATTTTGTTTGATAATTTCATTGTTATCAATTTCTTTTAATTTTTGGACGTCTAGAAAGGTACAATAAAAATAAAAGTGACCATTAAATGGATTAAGGATTGTATTAGATGCTATATCCCATTAAATTTACCTATTTTAATATGTTTCATGATTGTAATTATATATATTAATTATTAATTATAATATATATTTAATGTAATTTTCTTGAAATAAGTAAATTATTATAATATAACATGCAACAAACTCATGTAAAATGGTTGTAAATGAAATGTATTGGATTATAAATAATATATATTATATATATAATCGAAAAAGAAAATTTTTATCGGGTTATATATCATTTTTAAACTATATCATTTTCCTTAAGACCTTCATTAACTTATATTAATCTTAACCCATGAAATCAAATTTTTTAAAGTATATGGTTACAATTATAAATATAATGTAAACAATCAATATTAAATGTACTAGGGATGAATTTTCAAACCATTTATTATAAACCATTTAATTTTTGATTATTTTTATTACTTTTATATAACTAAAAACTAAATATTACATATAATATTATTAATCACGTTTTTATTACTTTAAATATAATTTTAATTAAAAACATAAGAAGAATAGAATTAGAATATAACAATTTCAAATAATTATGATATGATAAATGTATCATCAATGTTCATGTTAAAAATTATATAAAACAACAAATATTAATATTTCTTGTTTTTAAAATATTTTAATTGATATTTTTCTTCATTTACAATGATCTTGTCAGCATTGAATATTCATTTAAGGAAATTATGTCATCACTAAAAAACTAAAATTAAATATCTAGGATAAAAAATAAATCATATTTATATTTTCTATTTATTATCAATCATAATACATCTCTCTCCCATAAAAAATTATTATTCATATTAAAAGAAAGAAAACACCATTATTTTCATTTTCTTTTACAAAAGTATTATGAATTAAAAATTCACAAACTAATTGCATTATAATGGTATATAAATTATATTAGAATATTTATAGATGATATATGAAAATTAAATGAAATAACTAATTGTAATTTATTTAATATAAATCCTCATAATATTATTTTTTAAACCAAATTAACCAATTGTAATTCTCTTATGGTCAAAAACATTTTTATTGTTACATTTAATTTTTCCCAAATACAATATGATGGATTTTAAAAAAAAATTAAAATCCAAAATATTAATATTTAATAAATTTTTTAGGATTCAATTTTTAGAACTGATATAATAAATATATAAAAATAATGATAACTTTGATAAGAAAAACTTTTTTGGAAATTTTTTTTATGTATGAAAAATATTTTACATAAAATTCAACAATAAAATATATTCCAATGAAAAAAATATATTATTAGTAATATAATAAAAATAATTTTAATATAAAAATATTTAAAAATATAAAGATACTCTATTAGTTTTTGAATGAACTATAAATCATTCATTAAAAATTCTTATTTTTCAGTATTAGTCAGAAGGAGAATAAATTATGAATAATAAAAAAATCATCATGAGATAATTTTTAATTTTTAATTTTAAAAAATAAAATTATTTTTATTAGATAAAATTTATCAATTATATATAAATTATTTAAAATATAATTTCCAAAAAGAAATAAGAACCATTTTGGAATAATCAATTTTTAGTAATAAAATGACATTACAACAAAAGTATTTTTTCCGAATAATTTCTAAATTAATTTTTACTAATTATGAAATTTACATAAATTTCATAATTCATTTCTTCAATTCATACTTTCATAATAAATAACTATGTTACATAAGTGGGAAAATAATAATATTGGATTATGTGTTTAAGCTCGGTGCAGTATATTCTATAAGCAATCAAATATATTGTACTTTTTAATCTTTTGGGTGTTATAAAAACCTATTCATGTAATAAAAAAATAGAAAACTACTGTATAATGGTATTTTCCATATTCACCTCATTAAGTGCTTGATTAAATGAGTCTTTAATCATATGCATCTAAACTAAAATCATGATTCAATATATAGTCATCTTATTGAAAAACATTATCATATTTGGAAACATTGTTAAGATAAATATCATCAATGATAAAAAAATCAATCAACCAATATTATATCTTCAAGATTTGTTTTATCTGTGTAATCCTATAATTTTATAGTAGTGTGATATTCATCTATTCATAAAACAATCAAAATGTACTAGTATCTGTCACCATAAACTAGAGTAGCGGACACATTGATATGTTCCTCTTCTCAAACTGTTAGAAGTGTCTTTATCTAGAGACTCTATATGTATTCAATTATATAAAAAATTAACCACTAATATACATCAATCAATTCCAATGAGTAGCTATGTACTTGTTTAGCTAAACAAAATATTATAAAAATTTACTCTCAAAATCCCTCCAGAAAGAAAAATTATTATATTAACTAAACATTATAAAAACGATTCAAGATATATATATCTAGATTTATGTTTGGAACTACCCCAACAACAAAATCCAAGATCCAATTTATTCTTTATGTCAATTTTATAAGATAAAATCAATCACATCGTTAGGGACCTAATAGGTTTTTGGGATTGTTAAAATAAATACCAAACTGAATCAAATTTAAATTTGAGAATATAGAATTAAACAATTTATATTCATGGGGAACCATTATTTCATGTAGAATATCCTTTTATATCAATCAAAAAATCAAATCCTACTATGCATGGGAAAATAAAACATAAGAATGGTGTGAGAACATATGATATGCTAGGTAATGTTTACAAAAGAAGCAATAAATAAATAATTTATACTCAATATGGAAAGGTAAATAACATAAACAAATGTCACATAATTTATAACATTAGAATATTATGGAAGGATTAAATAATGATCAAATAAGTCCATATAAATAATGATTTGATCTAGAAACATAACCATGGATATTAAAAAAATAGAATAATCACATGGAATATCAATAATTGCATTCATAATAATAAAATGAATAATTATTGAAATATAAAACCTACCATCAAGGCCTCATTCCTGGAAATATAATACCTTCAAGGCTTTCAAAAAAGACATATAATATGACCAAGTCATTATGACAATACATTTATTTAAAATTTTAAGGCCTCATCGAAAACTATTTCTTATTTATCTTGTGAGACCTACCAATGAATCGAGGGAATATAGAGGATATCTACTATCTCTTTATTATTCCATTGTATACATAATATTAAATGGGTGAAAAATAATTGAGATAAAAAATAATATAGATAAAAATTAACATACTAAATGTTGATACATACTGAAGTCAATTAGCATAATCATGAACTATTTTGAGTAAAATGGTGAATATTTATAAAATTTTACATCTTCTATTAAAATATTAATTAATCATCCATGATAATAATATGTATTCAATGAATAAAATATATCCCTCTTTCTTAATAAGTATATTATACTTTTTATTTAAAATATTAATACAAATTACACTAAAATATTATTAAAAATATTTTTTTAAAATAACTTTTTTTTGAAAATGACATTCTGAAAATATGATTATTTTTAATAACATATGGAAGGGAATTTCTATTAAATACAACCATAAAAACTAAATAAATTATGGTCATGAAGAATAGTAATTCTATACATTTCATATTAGATAAAAATAGAATTCTTATTTCACAGTAAAATGGTTAGAAATGTTCCTTATTTAGAAAAGTATAAAATATTACATTCAATTTTTTTTAATTCAAAATGTGAATTTTTTTAAATAAACATATAATTCCATTAAAACCATTTTAAAAATGGTAAAAAAATTTAAAAATTACTTTAAAAGTATATTTTAATTGGTTAAAAATAGGTTTAGATAAAATGGATTTAGAAGAAACTAGATTAATAACAGAATAGATAAATGATGCTAGATTTTATTAAAAATATTTTCCTAATTAAAATAAGTACCAAATAGTGTTTAAATAGAAGAATTACTTTAAAATATCATTAATAACCATATTATTAGAAAATAAAATTGTTTTATTGGTAAAATTTCCAATAATTTTCTTTAATTAAAACTCATGAATAAACATTCTTGATCTGAATGAGACAGGGAAACAAACCCATACAATGACTGTAACATTTAAGTGAAAATTAGTAAATGAATAAATTATATATCTCAAGTATAAATCCACAAAAAAAATTTGATATACAAGTTAATGTAATCAAAAATCATTATACGCACAATCTTTGAATGACATAATCTATTATGTAGAAATTTAACCCAATGAAGAACATGTGTGTTATGAAATCCCTTACATCATTCTTGGTTTTGATTAAAAATTATTTAACTTATAAAACATTGGATTTAAATATATTACTAACTTAAAAAAATCCATATTAAAATTTATAGTATAATTTAGGATATTTTCACAACATTTTATAACCCATTCATTAATACTCTTTCATTATTATCATTGATTGCTATGTTAATTGACTTGTTTTTTATTGCATGTGATGTCATTAATGATCATGTAAATTCACATATTATATATTTTTATAATCAACATATTAATAATAATGACATAATTATCATCTTTTTAAAATAAATAAAATAATTAATTAAACATGGTTATGGAAAATTGTGTTTGTTACTATCACAAAGACGGTAGATCGTACATATGAATGGGTAACATTTCATTATAGAATTGAATATTAATATTTTATACAATATATCATTACTCATGATGTATAATTATGTTATAAATATATTTCATATACATTAGATCCATAATTATACTCAACTGTAAAATGTGGTAATAGAAGAACAAATGAAATTTGTTCTTGATGCGATAGTCCGCCGTACTCACTGATGAAGACTTCAAAACCCATTTTATGATTATGGAGATTGTTTTAGGTCATTATTTTCATATAAAAAAATAAATAATATGGAATAAATTGATTTTTTTATATTAGTATGGAATAATATGAATTGGATCATGTTGAAAAAAAAATAATTGTGCTAATTGAATAACATTAACTCTACTTCTGTTATCCTCCATAGGTTTGTAGAAAAGCCATCATAGGTTTACCTTATTACCAAAATATGGATTCAAGGATTATAAAAAAAATTTTAATGTGATTTTGAATTTATCTGATTATCCAAATTTTTTTAAGTCATGAAGTAGAGAGTATAGGTGGTGACCTTTTATACCTGAAGTGAGTGGGACACACTAGATTATTAGAAAAGATTCAATTATACCCATGTTTTTATCATACCGCATGCATTGAAAAAATGAAATTATATATCCTAGAAGATTTATGACCTAAATATATATGTTAAATTGGTGTTTTTCTTTTTGGAATTTCATTTTATCCCACATCTTCTAAGATTTAAAAATTGTAACTCATTTTTTAGCATAAATGAGGGAAATAATTTTTAATGTTTTCATTAGTAATTTTGGTAAAAATTAATTTGAACCAATTAGATGTTATATATTACTCTGATTCAAAATATGGATTCCATTTTTTCAAATTTAATTCATCTATGTAAAAATTTAAATTTAAAATCAATCCCATAGATGTGATGAGAAATAATGATTTTAAAGATATAATTTTTAAAAGATTAAAATGTACTTTTTATCAGAATAAAATATAATAACTAATAAAATGACCTAAAATTAATTGATTGATATAATATTGAACATTTTTTACTATGAATTCCAATTCACAATAGAATTTCATATTTCAAATTATTTAAATGAAAAGGAAATATTAAAATTAAATTTAGTATTTTTCACTATTCATCAAAATTGAAATTATTCAGAAATACCCCAAACATTCACCCTATGATGATTATAATAGTGGGATTTAATAAATGAATTTTTTTTCATGTAAATTTACAACATTTTTCAAAAACAAATTTTATATTTTGTGTTGAATGTGCTATTGAATTCTATTTAAGAAAAATAAATTTTTTAAAAAACATTTATTTTTATTTTAAATTATTATTATTATTATTATCATAATTAATAAATGAAAATTATTCTCATCATTAAGTTATTAATAATATTACATAAAAATTTAATTGATAGGTTATAACTATCATATCTAATAATAATATATTAATAATATGATATGTGTCACTTAAACAAGGTGTTGTGTGTAATGAAATCTAAACATAATGTTGTGTGTAATGAAAACAAAACTCATTATTGTTTATAATGCAACATTTAATTAGTTTGTAATAAAAAATAAAGATATTTAGGGATTTAATTTATATCATAATAAATATATCATTATGTATCATGATGTGATATTCACATGTACTCTTTGTGTTGCGTGTCATTCACACAGTATAATATGTTTTTCATATTATAAAATTTCAGGGTGTTACATTCACCCCACTAAAATAATTATATCATAAACATTTAATATTGATATCAGTAATAATTTATTTTGATATTTAAAAAATCTATTATTTAAAACTCACATCATTTAAATGGTTAATAAAATATCGTCTTAATAAAATGGAAAATGAAGTACAATTGTTATATAGAATAACTCATAACTAGGTTTATAATAAAGATAATGATGGGGGTAATTTAAAGATATGGACATATAAGGTAAGAAAATAAAATTATACGGAGTGATTGTGGACATTGATCACAAGAATGTGATTGATTAATTTAATGTTAAAGGCATAAAAAACCTAAAATAATTGATGGCTTAAAAGATAATCGGATTCATATGATATGATTGTAAATTGATGACATTTTTTCAAGATACTTATCCTAGAGTTAAATAACTGTTTCACACTACAATAATACAAGATATTGTGCTTGATAAATATTTAATTAATAGGAATACTTTCATCTATAAGTTATCATTCAATAAATATCCAATTCTTTTCTTCCTCTAATAAATTAAAATATATTTATTTAATCCTGAAACACTAAAATTCACTTTAAATTGATCATAATGTACATAAAATAGTAACAAGATATTCATCTCATCATTAGTGAAGACAAAATCTTGAGAAAACATATCTAATAGTATCAAAATATTAAATTAATCCCTTTATACTGGGATTAACATAATCCTTGTCCAAAAAATATATGGCCAAATTTAGAAGATAGGTCACTAAATCAATATTGTATTCCTTATAAAAAATGAAGTTTTTCTTAATCCTTGCATACAATGCATGTGAATTCATTTATCATTTATTCTTTTGAAACATAATAATTACCAAAATTACAAATCAAAATATTGAATAAAATCAGGATTCATTTTTTCTTAAAAAATACATATGTTGGTGGATGTATTACATATGTACAAAAAAAATGTTTTTAACTATATCGATGATTTCATAAACTAATTTTTCAGCAATTCATTAATAAGTTCCCAGACATTTTCTGCAATCCAATTTACTTTATCTATATCAATAATATATTTATCCCAATATCATTATCTAAACATTAGGAATATATTAGTTGTTATATTTTTATCAATGATTTGATTTTAAAAAAGTTTAACTTACCACAAAATGATTTTTTTGTCATCGGTATCATTCAACATACACATTCAAATCTATAATGAAAAATTAATTTATTATATTCCTTATATTTTTAATAATCCTTATAATCTGGATATTATTCATTGAATTATCAAATGACAAAATTATTGAATCTATTACAAGAGAATTAATAAATACTCATCAATTGTGGCAATATCATATGTTTGTCAATGATGAATTGTTTTCTACTAAAATATATTCTATTTTTGATTAAGACATTAATTTTCATAATTTTTCATCACCAAATATTTGAAGCATTATACATTTTATAATCTATCCATACCCTTTATATCATTGGAATAGTGTCCTTTTTCTCCAAAGACTTGGGATAATATAATTCCTTTTTTGTGAGCACCATGGTATTTATTATAGAAATTAAAATATAAAGGAAAAAAATTATTACCCCAATTTACATTTATTATTTTTTAATCTACTAGCTTCTTCTTCTATTTTCTCCCCTTGAATCAATAATAGATTGAGAAATAATTTTCTATCTTTTTATAAAAAGTTATTGTGTATTTATATGATGAGTATTATTGGGATAATAGTTGACTTTTACTTTTTTTATCAATCGCATCAATGATACTATAATTCACACTCATTGGATTATTTTAATTAATTTAGTTCACATTCAATCTTGATTACATCATATTATAATGAGAAATAATGTATAATCTAAAAGATATTGGAATATTTAAATTAAACATAAAAATTTACCAATGAAAATATACTAATAACAAACATGGATTCAATTTGGATATCCCTCTTCTAAATCCTTTGTAGTTTATTCTTTTAAAATGTGAATTATTATATGTACATCCCCAGAAACTGTCAAAGATGGTTCATAGTAAGGCCCATTTACATCAAAACATGATGATTGAGTCAAATCCAATGTTCTCTTTTGGGATTTATTTATCCTATGAACATATGTAACAAAACCAATACCACTTTTATTATCTAGACAAGGATGTATTTAGAGGAAAAATCACATATTTTTTAAATTACCAATACATTATGATGTTCTTCTACACATATCTATATAATCTATCATAGGGTTTTGTTTCCCAATATATTTATTCATTAATCTTGTACCCGAGGTTTCAACTAAACTTCACCTCATACCAACTATAATTACATTGACCCAAAAGCATGCAATTGATGTCTGTATTATTAAATTGGCATTAGATTCAAGGAATCACATCCTAAGGGAAAATGGTTTTGTAGTCATGTAAAACTAGGTACACAAAATATTCACATTAATATTATAACACATATTAAATAAATAATTTTTCCACGAGAACACCATTATTCCCCATTTCATATCTATGCATATCAATAATTGAATAATTCCTAGTATCATGGGGAAAATAAAAATTATGATGGGGTGAGATAAAATTCTTAGTAAGGATAATTGTACAATATTCGTTATAAATAAACAAGAAATAATAAATTTGGAAGGTTAAATAAATAAAATACATTCTATTAAATCAATAAAATGATCATAATATGGTAAAAATGATGATGATCAAATAATAGGATATAAATAATCACATTATCATAAAACATAACAGAGAATATTTTAACTGATCAAATAATCACAGAGAATATCTATAACTAAATAGAAGATGATGGAATGAATAATTATGGGAATCTAATACATAATATCGAGGCTTCATAGAAACAAATAAAATATCATCGTTGTTTTATTCCAAGACATCTAAAGTCATCAAGGCCTCATTCTAAGACATTTATATAAATTGGTATGGTCGTGGAAAAAACCATATCATGATTGCCTCATGAAACATAATGATGCACTGAGGGGCTACAATGGTCCCTTCCTATAACATAAAAAGATCAATTCATTCCTCATATAAATGGATTGAAATATAGTACACATAAATGTAATTACTATGATTTTCATTGTACTTTTTTAAATATATTATATAGATTATTTTTGGATTGATGCACTTAGACAATGTGAGATTTTGAGTCCTAGGGAGCACTGAATATATTTTTCAAAATATCATAAATATTTATGAATCACGTATGTGTAGATTTCGTAAAAATTATAAAACACCCAAAAGTGTTCCCAGCATAGAAATCTAAGTGAACCATTAAAGTCAAAGTATGTGCATTACCATACTTGAAATATAACCATTTTAAGCATGGGTTGTCTTTCTAAAAAAAGTTGTCTGAGGCACAATTGAATAAGATAAATAAATAAATAAATCCATTTTATTTACTTTTTACATAGTGACTAATGTATTCAATAAATAAATTGTTTTAGATATGTTTCAGGTTTTTTACTTAAACCCTAGACACCGAAAGAGAGAATACTGGAGAGATTTTTTGGTATACCATGCAGGATCATATCAGTATAAAGTTCTTGTGTTCCAATGGAATGTGTGGATATATCCAATGACTATGAATCTAGACTGTTCATTCCCATTGATCAATCCAAACATTATGTAGGATATTTTTTTCTGGGCATTTTCTTCTTTTTCATTTATCTATGTCGAACACTGATCAATTCACTGAACAAGAATTGATTTTCACATTAATGGTATATAAAATTTGGTGAATTTATTCTTCTTTTTTATTTTAATCAATTTCATTTTACTATTTCTATAGGTATCAAGGCCAAATGAATAAATTAAATGGTTCACTTCCCACACTTGATCAATTATGGATTTATCCCCTCATTCACTTCACATTCATCGCGAGAATATTCATTAGCCTATTGTTTGATGAATGCCTAATAATTGATCATTGCATGGTTTTTCATTATTTAATTAGATTGATAATGTTTATGGGGTTTATTATTGATGGTATGGTTGAGGTGAGATTTGGATTGAAGATGATCAAAGGAAGATCATGATAAATTTTTTGGTACCATTTAATCATTGTTTCAATACGGCATCTACAGACAATGCATGTGGTGATTTTATAAGTGGATTTAATTTTGTGATATACGGTATTTAGTGACTAATGTCGTGGAACTCCCCAAATATACATATTCTAGAGAGAAATGTGTCTCCTAATACATAGAAAATAGGGGAGGGTTGAACCCACAGAAACTATAAAATCCAAAGGCACATGAAATGTAATCTATAATTTCAAAAAATATGGGACCCCCTATATGATGCTAGGGTTTTTGAAAAATCTTATATATTACAATTAATGAGGCCATATCATACATTTTTTGACATTTTATGGAGGCTTAGTGTGTATCATAGTGGATAAATGGGCATATGAATTATTTTTACACGAAAATAGCTAGGTGTACATAGGCATGACTCACTTATTGGTTAATGGCGTAACTAGGAATAAATTGTCATAGTATAATGGCATATAGATGGTGTCAGGATATCTCTTTATGTGGAGTAAAATTACATTACAATATTTATGTGGAGATATATGTTTATTATGATGAATAACCACACAACCATGATAGGGATTGGTTGTGCGTGTGATGAACCCCAATGAAACATTGTGTGCCCCATTTTACTTTTTTATAGACCTTATATTCTTATGTCTTGGATAGTATCAGTTTGGTGTTTTATTTTTGTCCATTACAATGATGTTATACAAAGAAATATTTTCCACATATCAGGATTGTTATCCCCAATAGTGGATGATCTTCAAATAGGGTTCATGGTGTCCCTTTGTGAGACTTGAGTGTTGTCCGCTATCATCTCTTTAACCTATGTGGGTTCTGTGGAATTGGAATAACCTCCTTGAGTTGGTAATAAATATTTTATCGAGAAGGTTTTATTGATACGGTGCATAGTATCATTAGCATCCAATACCAAATGATGTGGGTTGATCCATATTGGGTTTATTGTGATCCTTAGTGGTCCTCGGCGTGACCATGAAATAAAGTATCACGGTATTTGAGACTACTGATCTTTCATGGTTAGTTAAAATAGATCATAACCTATTGGATGATTCTCTTCAGTGATATAATGCCTCATGGAGTTGTTCTTCAAAAATGAGCATTACCTCAAGAAGAATATTCTGCCAAGAATTTGGTAGTGACCACTTGGTGGAGTGATATCCAACCAGAGTATTTCGTGGTATTTTCCAATTTTGTATTGATTCGTATATCATTTTTATGAATTTAATATTTTATATATTTAATCTTTATTTTTAATATGTATTCTGGTGGGTATTGATTTAATTACCACTGAATGGGATATTCACACATATATCGTTTCTTATGAAAGAGATATCACATTTGAAAGTGTATTGCGAGGAAAGGGAGCAAGTGGGGTGAAGCTTCATCATGAAAAATGTAGGTGTTTTATGGGTTATTTTATTTTATCACATATGTCACCAATGGAACAGACTGGACAGTGAATTATTTTTTTGGCTTGTATTTTTCCTCTTTTCCACTTTTAGTAATCTATTATAGTATTCAATTTGTGGTATTATAGATTTACATACGAATTGATTTTAATTTTTTTTACATTTCATAAATTTATGGTCTTAGGGATGTTTTTATTTGTATAATTACAATAGGCTAAATCCTCACATGTGTGTGATATGCCTACTCAATGATGTGTATAATGAAATCTAAACTAATTATTGCATGTAATGTAAACTAATCTTATTGTACCATGTAACATAAGCTAAAATTATTTTTTCATGTAATGACAGATATTTATGTGACCATGTATATTTAAAAACAAATATATTTTAATGTTTTTGGATGTTATATTTTTGTTTTTATATGTCATAAAAAATATCAAATTTGATGTTCATATTTAAAAATATCTTTTTGTTAATATTCTTTCACTATATTAAACATTTATATAAATAAAACTCCATGAAATAAAATCATATCACACTCACCCACCAATTAAGTGATTTCTAGCCAAATGATCTTAATAAGAAATTTCTACTAATTCTCAAGATTTATTGAATATGTTTTTAGGAAATTTGTATTTCAAAAATGATATTTCAAAATCTTCAGATGTATTAATTAATAAATGGAATAAAGATATGTATTCCATTGAAACTTACCTTGTAATTATGAAAGAAAAAACATTCTTTACCATCAGATACATTTATTCATCGTTTTGATTTGTTATCAAAGTGATGAGGTGTTCATTATCTCAAGAATATATAATCAATATTCTTACGTAATTTGAGCACTTATTTATCAAATATGGTTTTTTCATATATTATCTCAACAATACTCCAAATTTTGATGATTAATAAATTTTATTAGCAGAATATCTATTCTATCGAATGGCTAAAATCAATTGCATATCCACAAGTATTGTTTCACAACTAACCCAACCTCTTTAACCTAAATGGGTTTAACCAATCAAATTTTTTCATCTTTTACATGAATAATAAATAAAAAGGAAACTATATTACTAGTATGGGGGGAGTGTAGTTTTGACATTGATGAAAGAAACCATTGGTGTTTACAAGGTCTCACAATGTGATGTGTAGTGTAATTATAATAATAAATTACACCATGACTCTTTATAACACTTTTACAAAAAAATATTGTATATAAATTAAAAATTAAAAACCCAAACTATAAAGATATTTTATTATAAAAAATAATTAAACTTATAATCATAAGGAAATAAATTAAAGTAAAAAACCCTAATTCATATATGATAACGTCAATCAGTCATTATGAAATGTCTCAATAGTAATGTAATCTAATTGATTCATTAAAAATATTCCAATATAAATTGCGATTTTTGAGAATGATCTCACTGGATGTGATACATTATATTTTTTTATTCTGGATTTAATTATTAGAGTTTTCAATTAATGAAAAGAATTCTATTAAAAATTTTTATTGGAATATGATCAAAATTAAATCCATAATTCATCTACACCAATTTCAAAAACATTACATGAGCACAATAACTATAAGATTATATATATTCATATTATTTAGTGAAAAATTAATTATAATTTTTTATTCTTTATAGAATATAAAATTAATGGTTTTATAGTAAATTATAGGTTTCAATAGTACATTACATATATATTATACATCAACAAAATAAAGCATCTGGGAATGATGCTAAATTAATATCATTGGTTTTTTAATATACAACCTAGAAAAATATTATTGAATTCAAATATATAAATATTCTTATGGTGGAATTAAAATTATACACTTTAGGGTTCTACTAAAATCCATCATAAAGGAACACTGATATAATTATATTTAGAATGCTTGAAGGAGATACCTATTTCTCCCAATTTTTCATTTATATAGTTTGTTATCAATAATTTTTTTCACATTAATCCATGTCATTCTTAGTATTGTAAGTCATATGAGTAGAAAATTTCCTACTACATTGAATTATAAATCATTTATATAAACCAAGTATCTTTTTCCATTAGTTTAAAATTCCTCTAAAATGATTTTGGAAAATGATGAAGTAAGTGAAATAGATAAACTCACCCATAATACTCACATAAAAATAAATTTTAATGATTTTCTAAAACCCATTAAACATATTTTTATTTGATTAATTTAAAATAACCTCCAAAACATATATTTTCACAATAAATAATTTATTATATGTTGTTTTCTTAAAAAATATGGGCATCATGCAATAGAAAATTAAAAACATTTGATAAAAAAGAGGAGAAAAACATTTAATTTGAATATCGAGGGGTAACTTTAGGACTATACAATGAATTATTATGTTTAAATACCTAATTATAATGATTTTAATCTTCGAAAAATGGATATTAAGCATAAAAAATATCCTTTAAAATTGAATTTATATAATTTTATTGAATATAAATATATTATAACATAAAATTAATATGAGATGTATATACAAAAGGGATATTAATGGATATTGAAATATAAAAAGTGGAACAGTATCTTCATAATATATTCTTATTTATTGGTTGAATCCTTTGGAAAATATGATATCCGAATTTCTACAGAACACACATTTATCATCATTTCTTTATTAAAAAATAGTTTTCGTTCCAATAAAATTTTATTCTTATGGAGTATCAACTAATTCCCATACAATGTTCTTTTTGGTTTAGATCTTAGTGATAAAATACCAATTTTTCATTATCTAGGTATTATTATATTTTTTTAGGTTCATTTTCTGAATGTAAGTATGGATATTAATCAATTATTACTATAATTTTACTACTAATAAAACCTACATATATGTGTTATATAACAATCTGTATTGATTTGTCGTCAAAATTTAACAATTTCGTATGTTGTAGACAATATGGTTATTCAATGTAATATTGTTGTAGACTGAATTTTTCATTTTAATATTCTTAATAGTATTAATTTTATTAAAAAAAATTCATGTTCTGGGATTTTTACTGAATAACTTATTTTACCAATAACTAGCATTTTTATCAAAATGATCATTTTCATAAATTTAAACATAACATATTTCATCAGTTATATTTGATTAAATATTAAAATTACTATAATATATTTATTTAGAATAATAAACATGGATTAATCCTTAATTATGATTTGATTAAAACACATAAATATTATCTCAGGTGTTCGAGACATAATGTTTTTGAAAAAATACATTAACATATACCTTGTTTGGTTATCTACAATTCCATAGCTAAAATGGTTTCTTATTTATCATTGGCATTGTTATAACTCATTTAATGATAAAAAAGTTTTGTTAATGACTTTTTCCCATGAGTTAGCGGTAGCCTATATTATTATAACATTGTTCTAGAAAATTAATTCATGGTTATATTCAATCATTCAACATAAAACGACCCATACATTACATACATTGATATTACATCAAATTTTTAGGATTTGTATTACAACATATAATAAAACCATTATAGGACTATATATATATAGTGTCTTTAGTTTTGGGAAACATAAATAACCAGTACATAAAACTTCTACATTGTCTTCTGCTTATTTCATCAATACTAGACTCCTTTTGATATATTTTACATAACACCCAGCTTCATGACTTGGGGAAATTAAGCATATGAAAGGGTGATATGATATTATTAGTAAGGGTAATGATTTGAAATATCAATCATATCATTATCATAATACATAAGAATAAATCATTTGGATGTTTTATCCTACATATGAATGATCGTGATATCATGTAATGGGATAAACATTCATATGTAGTAATGGACATATTCCCAAAAGTCATAACATGATATATAAAATTTTGTGGCATACTGTTGACACTGCTTTTCGTCACATTGTCTAAAAAATAATGTTAAGGGAAATTACTTAGCACAAATTGATTCATCCTTTGAAAAAAACATCAAAAATCGAAAAAGGCATTACCAAGGCTTCAAAAGAATAAAGGTCGCGCAAGATCCCTCCTTGTCGCACAAGTATACTTGCACGCCACCTAATGGTCATGTAGGTGACATGCTTACCCTAAAGGATTGCTGCCCAGGGTCTTCTTTAGCCTATAAATAGACTATGTGCGCCCCCCATTTTGGGAGGCAATTTTTCCAGAATTTAGATTTGAGCTCCCGACACCCTGGTCTCTTCTCAATGCTTCTGAAACACTTATAAGGTAATTTCATACCAAGAACGGAAGATATAAAGAGGGGGAAGAAGGTATAAGTGTTAAAACTCATCAACACTTGTATTCCTGATTGGCCAGCCCTTAAGGGAAGTGGCCACACTTGCGCGCCGCCTAACTCCTTCAATAGAACTTGCACGCCACTCTTCTGGAAGAACATCAAGATGATTATAAAGGCTTTAACCAAGAGTCACTCAAATATTACCCTGATGGTATATCATTGCGCAAGTACCCATGTGTCGTGCAGGTATACCTGCGCGACCAGGACTTGCGTGCTCACGCAGTACATGCACCCCTACCAGGACTTGTGCGCCCCTTCCTTTTTGGGTGCCCTTCTTTCCCATTTTACCCCCTTAAGCCATTCCACCTCTCCTATTCAAGATTTAGTCTTCAAGACACTCTTCAAATCCATTTATGGCATGATTTCTTGATTTGACTTCCTTATCTAAAAGAATTCTGTGGAATATCTATCAAAACCTAGTGATTTACACATCTTTATGTCACTAAAGATTGAGATTTCATTCATTGAACCTCATCATTTAAGATGAGAGAACTCATTAACATGGGACTCCTTTTCAAGAATAAGCCCTAGAAATAATTCATAACCTGGGCCTCCTTTTCAGGAATAAGCCCCAGTCATAATTCTTAACCTAGGCATCCTTTTCAGGAATAATCCCCAGTCTAAAATATGGGCATCCTCTTCAAGAGTAAGCCCCAAGTCCCTTAATTTTTCATTTCTCTTAACCTGGTCCTCCTTTTCAGGAGTAGGCCCCATGTTAGAGTATTCAAATCTCCATGAAGAACAAATACCTTTATGGACACTGTTTGTGGATTTATTCCCTGAAGTAAATCCTAATCTTCATTTATCTGGGCAGTCATACATACATATGTCTCACGTTATTTATTATGATTGCATATTTCATGGCACAATTATCTGATTTTTACCAATACCTCTTGTTTCTCTCATCGGGAATGACTCACATGAGCTTAGAGTGTAAAAGTAAATATGACATCCTTTTTTGAGTCATCAATCATAAACATCATACTCCCTTACTCAAAATACGTGGGTTCTGATTACTTTTCCAAAACAAAGGATATGTAGGTAGCCCATCTGTGGGTACGATCCCAAATCTGAAATAATAAATTTCCTTCTGAATGACAATAAACTTCAAGTGCCCCACTGAGTGTCTTTAAAACCAGTATGGTCATCATAATGACCAAGAGACTTTTTATGTATTAACGGATACCATTGAATAATAATATCTAACTAATACAGATGATTCTCTATCGATTAAGAACCTCAAATACATATAAAAATATTCTCTAAGTTTCTTACATATAAATCATTGATTCTAAGATCTAAAGGAAAGCTCATTTTATACTTGGTAATATAATAAGGATTCACGATCATAACTGAAATCTATATAGAGTCTCGGAGTAGACAATAATTCCCCTTAAAAAGGTGTGAGGAGTCCAACCTCCCATCCTTTCGAATAATGAAAATTCCAAAGCCTCAACAGTCCACAAACTAATGAACACCTACCTTTGGAATGTAGGTCCAAATGGATGTTGAATCATTGGATGTTTCTGGTTCTACGAACAAACCCATTAGAAACAGATTGGAATATTTAAACCTTCAATCAAGAATTTCATACCCAAATTCCGAGGGAAACAAAAAATGGTGAAACCCACGTGAATCCTTAACCAAGTTAAAATGAAGTCTTACCTATTTGTGAGGCCCCTATTTAAAACTCAATGAGAGCGCCAAAAGAACAATCATTGACATATGTGCTCATCCAAAAGATGTAGTAGCTAAATTTATCTTGATTACTTCTCTTATATCAAACAGGCACTCTTTTGCAAGATCTTCTTCATTTACAGAATGGATGCTCTCAAGTTCACACCTGTGAATACCGCTGCTATAAATGCCACTGCTGCTACTCCTACTGGATCGTCATCCGCTATAAGGATGACATCACCTACTCAGTGTCTTCAACACTGGGTATCAAATGCGCTGGTTAAAGAGTACCATCAACACGGTACCATCCCAACTCTGGAGGCTTCTCGACAATCCCTCCAACTGAACAACTCACACCGGTCATCCGAACAACGACGACCAGTGATCAAGAAGAAGGCGGTGCTAACCACTGTCTCCAACCGTTTCGGGTCATTATCCCTGGAATGTAATCACCATTCACTCCCATATTTTGGGGAAGTGACTGAGCAGGTCCACCAGGGCCTTAATTCAAAGAATCAAGAGTCATTCCTAAGGGGTCCTATCAAAAATCGCTACCAGCCACATGTGGCAGTACGCCCTCAACATGATGAGGGTACTGACTCTAGGCGTTCAGCTGATGTTCCTCAAAGCTGATCAGGCAAGACGAATCCCCAGAGGCAGAATCCGTTCAACAGTCAGCAGGTTCTCATCTCTGCCATCTCCAGAGAAGTCCAACCTAACTTGTTGGCAAGCAACGAGCAAGCACACACACCTGCCCATTTTAATTCTGCAGTCCAGCAGAATTTTCTGGCAGCATCACATCAATCTTGCTAGGAAATTCTAGTGGAGTACTATAGGCGGGAATATACAATTGTTTATACCTCATCAGCTAGTCCGTAGGCTCGTCTGACTACATATGATGGATTTCATCAACCATGTTCAGCGAAATACAATCAGCAGGCATAAACACCTACTAGTATTAATCAAGCCTACCAACAGTCTCTCTTGGTAGCACACAGAGAAGTCAGTCAGAAGGCTCCAACGACAAACAGGAGACAGACTCAACTCTCTACCCCCACACATGAGTATTGTCAGGATTCACTGACAAGAAAATGTGGATAGGAGCAGGCACATATACCTAATCCAACCATGGAATGGACATATATCCCTGTTCCAATAGCTGAAGTCACCAAGCATATTTTATCAATGGTGAAAGAGCAGAAGAAAATCCCTGCTCTTATTCTGGACACTTTCCAGGATATTATAACAGCTTCAGCATCATCTCAAGGAAAGACACATAAATCTATCCCTATGAGTGGACTGACACATCAGCAGTTCACTCCGAAACAGACACAAATATTTGTTCCAGTCCAAGAGTGTTGTGGGGTATACTCCCCCATATCATACAGACAACCAAGTCATGCACATACACCTAATTTGAGTGGATATCTTCAGCATAACCTGGCCATCATTCCGTATCAGGTACATACACCTGCTCAAAGTAGCCACTTTCGTCAACAAGTGGATTCCAAGGCAAGTAAGAAGGCATCTAAGAAAAAGACCCACCCATCGCAGTCAGGAGATCAAGAGCCAATCTGTAATAAGGCCTTTCTCAATGTTGGAGTTCTTCAAACCCTCAGATAGTTATCTATTGGAATTTAAGATTCTACTCACTCATTTCCCTATAGTGGGAACATTAATTCCGAAGGTCTTCAATAGACACTTCCTCATAAAGGCTTGCTTCATGGAAATTCGGTTGATCTTGAAGTTTCATCTTCAGATGAGAGCCATAGGAACCCTCTGTGTGGTCAAAAGACCAAGGAGCAAGAGATCTCATCCTTTGCTATAACCCACTATGGTGGTCCTCCCAATGATGATGAATTTCACTGCTAAAGTCCTCTCTGCAGTAGTGATGCACATTGCCCAGAAAATGCTCCAGTGGGCAATGTATTGCTGAGAAAGCCCAATTATCTTGAGGCACTTCCAAATGCGAAACCAATCATGTCTAATGCTTCATCACAAGAAGGTGAAATACTTTCTCAACCAAAAGATAGCCCAGGGTGTAGGTCATTCTCTGAGCCACCCCTAAGTCATGCATCTTCGAGTTTAATCAGTGATCTCTCTACCAATATTGTTGAATCCGATGAAGTAACAAGGAAGCACTAGCATTGGTCAAATTAGGTAGAAGAGTCTTTATTTAATGATAAAGTGGAAATTTTGAACATGAGAAAACAACTAGCAAAAGGTGAAGTACCAGTCATGTTTTGGCCTCTGGATGATTCTCATTATGACATTCCAAAGATTTTGACAGAAGATGGAATCCATGATATTCATCTCAACATATGGAAAACGCTTTGTCAGTTGAAGAAGAAAGTATTATCTTATGATTAACATGAAAATCATATTAAGATAATAGAAGGGCTACAATGTCAGATTGATTTGGCATCTCTATCAGTCTCTCAATATCCGAAGGTTGAAAAGTAGTATAGAGCGCTTCAATGTTCATGCCATGGCGCACTAAGAAGATTGCATCAGTTAATTGCCAATTCCCCATCACGTATTTATGTCAGAAAATGGGGTGTTCATGGAGTACTACATTTCACTATTCTCTTCTGTCGGCAAAGCCCGCCAAAAATGGTCTCATGAAATGTTATTGCCCATGGTCGTACAAAGACAATGGGATTTGTTTGTAAACAAAAGCTTTCCCAAGAAAAGGCTTCAACTATTTCCTCTCAAAATCAAGAATACAGAGAAAAAGTTGTTGAATTACTCCGGCATCAAGAAAACGAGAATATTAAACATGCATGTCGTATGTAGTAAGCACATCATCAAGTGACAGAAGTGTAAAAAATCATCCAACGATCTTTTGAACTAGGTGATAAAAGTGGATACATGTTAATGCATCCAGCTAATTTCCAGACTAAGGTTCATAAGATCAGGAGAGATTTTATGAAAGTCTCTTACATAGCATGTCAAGAGACACCCTAGCTTGCTAGACTGGGGACACTTTTAAAACATCCCTAAAAATCAACAAATAGGATTTGAGGAGTTGAGCGGGAACAGAAGGAACAGCCCCAGTCCACTATAAAGGGGACTTTTTCAAATCATCAATCCCCTCCTCATAGAAATTTGGTCTTTTATTGGTTGGGGAAGAAGCCTCAAGAGGAACGAAGAGCCAAATAATCAGGAGATTCCCTCCAAATTATGGTTCTTCAAAAAGTTCTTGAGGGATCGAATCAACAAATGGCAATGTCTCATCAAAGACATGGAAGAAAACAATATCACAGAAATTCTGATAGAAGGGATGTGATGTGTTATGCATCAATCAATGTCATCAATTCCATTGTTTTTGATCCACCAGATGAGGCTCACTCAGGGGACTCAGATGAAATGGTTCCTGCTCAAGAAGATGTACGCACTGACACAAATGAAGAAGGTGTTGGTACATGAAATCAAAGGATTACTCAGAACATAGGTAATCCTTCGAGTAACCCACTTCCCCCTGTCCAAAAAGGATCCAACAAAGGGAGGGGAAAGAATCAGGTTGAATATCTTTCCTCTGGAGAAGGCCAATTGCTCTCATTAGAGCAAAGGATTGCACAATAGGAGGAAGAAATGAAGGAATTGAGGAGGTTGAATGAAGAACTACTTCAGGATAGTCTTCTTCTTAAGGGTGCTGGAGTCTGTTATCCAAGGTAATTTGTTGTAGCTACTGAGATGGATCAAGAATATCCTCCTATATTAGTACACCGTCATAGTTCTAATCCTACGGGTCAAGTGCAACAACAGTTGGCAGTGCTACCATCAGTTGCAGCACCAACCACCACATGTGTCAAAGCTCCAGTCATTGCACCTACCAAAGTCCAAGTTCAACCAGATTTCTCTCAAAAGTTAATAACTACCATTGAGTCATTAACAACTTGGTTACAAAATATGGAAGGGAAACATGCATAGGTTCTACCAGAAAACAAAAGTTTACCATGAATGGGTAGATTCAATCTCTCCTCCATCCAGTTTTGGAAACCTCGTATTCCCTATTTTTATTGGATCAGGCGACCCTGAACAGCATTTTACACATTTCATGTCTTGTTATGATCCTATGATGGGAACTCCAGAGCACCAAGAAGTAGTAAAACTCAGATTCTTCGTATGGACCTTGCAAGGACCATCCTTTGACTGGTATAAAATCTTGCAATCCCTGTCAATTACCAGATGTGCGGATCTTCGCAAAAAATTCTTTCTTCAGTTCATCTCAACTTTTCCAAAGAAAATAGTTTTCGATCTTATAAACTGTAAGCAAAGAGAGAATGAAAGGTTCTCAGATTTCATTGCTCGCTGGAAGGGATTAACATATTCCCTAAGCTTAGCACTCCCTCAAGATGAATTGTTGCCAATTTTTGTGGCAAATCTGTGTGACGAATTACACACACCGTTGATCCATATGAAATACATAGGATGGTTTCGAGAGCTTACTTCAACCGCTCAGCAGATTGAATATTCCCTTATACAAGCTAAGGTTAAATCTCATGTAATTCCATCAGCACCAGGAAGGAGAATGGGTAAAGCAGAAACTACTACAGTTATTCTTAAACAATCACCTATACCTGTTTCTACTTCAAAACCATCATCTTCTCGAAGGGCTCCACCTCTTGAGCGCCAAAAACAAGGGTCGTTTCATCCAGATGATCAAAGAGATCAAATATGAAAACAATTTTTGGATCTAAAGAGCAAAAAATACTCTTTCCAAAATCAACAAGTTCCTGGTTACTTCATTTCAGCTCTGGAAAATAATCTGGTTCAATTGCCAAGGCCTACGAGGTCAAACAACGAAGGAGATGAATACTGTCCCAATTATTTCCCTTTTCATCAAATGTTGGGGAATCCCATCTAGGAGTATTTTGACTTTAAAGACCTCTTGAAAAAGATGGTCGAATCAGGACAAGTCAAACTGAAAGGTTTTTCAGCTTAGGTAGCATGTGTTACTGCTACAGTTCCAGAGGAGGAAGGCGAATGGTAAGAAGTCAAAAGAAAAAATGAACAAAAGTATGATTATTGGATTGTTAGGAAGACAATTAAATGAACTCATGCTATTTTTTGAAAAAAATTAAAGAAACCAATTGTGTCTTCTGCCACGAATGTTGCGGAAAAACTCTCTTCATCAAAGAAAAAATACTCAAAGAAACGACATGATTCAAAGAAAGAAAAAGAATCAGAAGAAGATGAGTATGTGTCAAAGACTAAGTTGACTTTGAATCTGGCAGACTTCATGCCATCTACATCAAAGCCACGGGCACTGCCCACCAAAACGCACAACCCAAAAAGGCTATTCAGGTGGAGTCTTTATCAGAGAAATAGTTAATCTTCGGTTCTGTTAATATGATTCAATTAACAGATCCATATGCCAGTCATAGTTTCGATTTCGATGAGCCTGAATTCCCTGTATCAAATAGGGGAATCATAAGAAGTTCCAGAGGCTCAGGATACAGGGGAAGACGTGGATATTTTAGAACCCACTATTCCAGTTCTACCCCTATTAGAACTGTGTACGTAGTAGAAACTCATGGTAGAGCCCTTCAGCGAGTACATCAGGAACATGCAAGTTCTTCTACCAATAGAAAATTCATTCCTAGAATATTTATTTTGGAAGACTAGTTTATGGTTCCATCTTCTTCTTATCAGCAAGTAAATGGATCTAATCGGTCTAATCTTCTAATTCCAGGAATATTCCCAACTCCTATCCCAATACAAGATGCATCAAATTCCAAAGCATCTGCTTCCAAGGTACCTGATAAACCACATATTTTTGTTGGGAAATGCAGACCTCTGGATCAAAAGTATGATTTATTGAAACACTTGGCCCAAGTACCAGCCAAGTTATCAATTCTGGATGCTTCGAATCTGTCAAAAGATCTTCGGGAAGCACTCATCGAGGCTTTTTCAAGTCCATAGGAGTTTGAAACTGAGATTTCTGCTGCTGAAGTCTATCACATAGAGAATAATCCTGTGGAATTCCATGCAATAATATCTTTTACTGATGAAGATGAAGATGATGTTGTGCATGGGCATATTATAACTTTGTACTTATCTAGAAATGTCAATGGCGTAGATGTCTGAAGAGCTTTCATTGACAATGGTTCAGGAATCAACCTCATGCCCATTTGTACACTTCGTCAATTGGGCCTCACGGAATCTGATTTATCTCTTTATACCATGATGTTACAAGGATATGATAAAAATGAACAAGAACCATAGGGAGAAGTTACACTCAAAACTCATTTTGGAGATCTTGTATCCAATTCAGATTTCATGGTTGTTGATCAAGACTCAGCTTTCAACATCTTACTTGGAAGACCCTTGCTACATCAACATGCGGCTATCCCTTCATCATACCATCAATGTCTCAAATATTGTTTCTATGGTCATGTTGTGACATTGTATGGTTATAAGGCCCTGTTCAAGACATGTGAGTCTCAATACATTGAGGTAGAATTTATCACATGAAGGGAAGGGAGAAATCCACAACAAAATAGATTGCTAAATTTAATGCTCCATATGACTTGGAGAAGATTCTAGTAAATCCATTTACACAAGTGAGTATAGATTATGTGTTGCCTATCAGTCAAATTGACAAGATAGACCCAAACCAAAATACTCTTATGGAAAGATCCATAATTTCAATTACGACAATCGAGCCAGAAAACATGGGAGAAATTGGTAACCCAAATAGAAGTGATGTAAGTACAAATGGTGACGTCTTCATTTCATCTGTTGAAATCCAACAAGTATATACTTTTCCAATTGGGCCAGAAGAAGTTATAGCAATATAGGAGGTGAACAATGATGACGATTCTCAATCCATCATCTCCTCTTTATTACCCAAATAAGACCCTTCATCATCAATTGGGTCAAGAATGGAAGCTTCTTCTTCATGATGTGAAAAGTTTGAGATCTATTTTGATCATGAAAATTATAATTCATCATCTACTATGTAGGTAGAAACAGAAGAAATAACACCAGATGAAGAAGAATAGGATGATCTTAAAGTTGCTGCTCCAACATTTGAAGAGGGTATTTCTACCACCATGGAAGAACTCAGAGAAATAAATCTAGGTACAAAAGAAGATCCATAGCCTAATTTAATTAGTGCGACCGTGACTCTTGAAGAACAACATATTTATATTTTCTTTTTAATGTAAAATCGAGACATATTTTCTTGGAACTATATAGAGATGCCCGGGCTTGATCCTGATGTTTCTACTCATCATTTGGGTTTACCCGAAGAACATCAAGGATTTAAGCAAGGCACAATAAGAACACACCCAATTTATGCTTCCAAAATTGAAGCTAAAGTGGATAAGCTTATCAAAGATAACTTTGTTAGAGAAGTTTAATATCCCAAGTGTTTGGCTAATATTTTCCCTGTAAAGAAGGAGAACGGACAAATTATTGTTTGTATCGATTTTAGATATCTTAATCGGCATTTTCCTAAGGATGATTTCCCAGTACCAATTACATAACTTTTAATTGATGCAACAGCTGGCTATGAAGCACTTCCCTTTATGGATGGATATTCCGGATATAATTAGATCTAAATGGCCCTAGAAGATGTAGAATCCACAGCCTTCAGAGCCCCTCAGGGTGTGTTTTTCTACTGGGTAATTCTCTTTGGCTTAAAGAATGCAGGTACAACATATCAGCGTGCCATGAATCATATCTTAAAACCCTTCTTAGGGAAATTTGTTTAATGCTATACAGAAAATTTGGTGGTTAAATCCAAACAACGTTCTAATCACTTGGATGATTTGGATGTCATATTCCGCATGCTTCGACAACATAATTTGAAGATGAAACCCTTAAAATGTGGTTTTGGGGAAACCTTAGGAAAATTTCTCATCTTCATTGTATGCCATCTTGGTATTGATGTCGATCCTGAGAAGAATATGTCAATCCTTGGTATGTCACCTCCTCAAAATTTGAATGAATTAAGAGGACTTCATGGAAACGTAGCCTATATTCGGCGTTTCATTGCTAATTTGGTAGGAACAAGTTTACCCTTCACCAAATTGATGAAGAAGTGAGTCACTTACCAGTGGACTAAAGAATTTCAAGAAGCATTTGATATTCTCAAGGAATACCTCTTCAGTCCACCAGTACTCATGCCACCTGTTGAAGGAAGATCACTTATCCTCTATGTGACAACTCTAGAGCGATCGTTGGGTGCCTTTCTTGCTCAAAAGAATGATGATGGGAATGAAAACATCCTCTACCATCTCAATCAAACTATTCTTGAAGCAGAAACCCGGTATTCATGTATTGAGAAGTGCTACCTGGTATTAATCTTTGCAGTTCAGAATTTGAGACTCTACCTTCAACATCACGAGGTCCAATTGGTATCTTGAAATAACCCGCTCAAATTCATCCTTAGTCGTCCAATGCTTACAGGACGTCTAGCAAGGTGGGCGGTTATTTTGCAGCAATTTCACTTTTAGTATGTGTCACAAAAGGCGATAAAGGGCCAAGCTCTGGCTGATTTTCTGGCTGAACACCCTTCAGTGGAAGGCGCATCTTCAAATATTGAACTCCCTAATGAGGATGTATTCTCTATTAAAGAAAGTACTCAGTCATGGGAAATGTATTTTGATGGTGCTTCCGTATGTCCAATTGGGAGGAAAATGGAAAATCCTATATTCAACAAAGTTGGATTAGGAATTGTGATCATTTCTCCAGAAAAGGTAGTGTTACCTTATTCTTTCTTATTATGGAAAGGTGGTACCAATAATGAGGCAGAATACCAATCTCTCATCGCAGGTTTGGAATTAGTGCTTCAAGAATAATTGAATCACTTAATGGTGAATGGTGATTCAGACCTGGTAATCAAACAAGTCAATGGGGATTATTCCATCAGAAAAGAATAACTAATCCCTTTTATGATTACATTAGAGAGTTAATGGTGGAATTCCCTTCGGAACCGACATTTTCTTATGGCCCAAGATCACAAAATACTCAAGCTGATGCACTGGTTAATATAGACACAGCTCTGGCAGATCCAAATTGGGACGAGAAAACCATCAGTATTGCCCACCGTCATACAATTTCACCTTATGTTAGAATTAGAATAGAGGAAATTAATTAAATTAGTTCCATTCCTCAACCATATAGTCATACTACAGGATGGGTGTCACCTATCAGGGAATACCTTCAAAATGGAACACTTCCACCTGATAGAGCCGAGAAATAACAAATCTGGTGATGTGTAGTCAATTTTACTCTTTATGATAGCCCAGATCACCTAGAGAAAATTCCCTACAAACGTGTTTTTGATGGATTTCTCTTCAGACGCATTGATGGTGAAGAGACAATGGCTGTCATGAAAGAAGTGCATGAAAGAGTTTGTGGTGCCCAACAGTATGGGCATAGATTGTCTGATCAGATTTGAAGGCTTGGATACTTTTGGCCTTCAATGATACAAGATTGTGTTGATTTCACAAAGAAGTGTCGTTCATGCCAATTTCATGACAACTTAATTCATCAACCTCCAGAGTTTCTCCATACAGGTAAATACTCATGGTCATTTTCCACATGGGGAAAGGATGTGGTGGGACCTTACCCTTAGACTACGACCAAGAGGTTTAAGTACATTCTTACTACTACCGACTTCTTTTCCAAATGGGTAGAGGTAATACCTCTCAACGAAGTTAGTTCTAAATGCGTTGTTAGCTTCATCAAGTCTAACATCATTACAGATTTGGTGTCCCTCATACCATATTGAAGGACAATGGTACAAACATCGATTAATCCGAGGTGAAGAAATTGTATCAAGAATACAACATCAAATCCAACCATTCATCTCGATATGATGTAGTGGCCTATGGACAGATTGAAGCCTTCAACAAGACTCTTTCAAATATACTACAAAAGATGGTGGATAAAGATAAGAAGTCATGGCCTGATAAAATCTTTCATGCATTATGGGATTATCGGACTACCACCCACACATGCAACGTGATCAAATCCATATTCATTGGTATATGGAATGGAAGCATTTTTTCCAATTGATGTTCAATTACCATCGCTCAGAGTAGCTATTTGTGATCAGTCATCTACAGATGAGCAATATCAAAAGCGATTGAATGAATTAGAACGATTAGATGAGAAAATATTGTGCACTTTTCACCACTTGGAAGTCTATTAGAATCTAATAGAACGAGTTTTTAACAAAAAGTTTTTCTTCGTTCATTCACTCTAGGGGAATTGGTATTAGTTCTCAGAACTCCAATGATACCTGGAAAGAAACCTCCCATGCTTGAGTCAAAATGGGAAAGACCATACTCAATACATAGATTCTACTCCAATGGATCTTATTCTTCAATCTCAATGGATGGAGAACTCATCACTACTCCAAACAATGAAATATTTTTGAAGAAGTATTTTTTATAAACACAAAATATATTTTCATGGTCCAGAATGACCTTAAACTATACCATGGTCCAGTATAACCTTAAACTGCACCATGGTCTAGTATGACCTTAAATTGCACCATGGTCCAGTATGACCTTGAAATTCACCATGGTCTAGCAAGATATTAAACTACACCATCCACAGTCCATGCATATGACTTTAAACTATTCTTGCATTCATCCAACATGACGTTAAACTATGAAAAAGTCCCTAATATGTCCAACATGACGTTAAACTGTATTTTCCCCATCATCCTAACTACGTGACGCTAAACAGTATACAAAATCCTTTAATACGTCCTACATGACATTAAACTGTACTTTGTCCTTACTACATGACATTAAACTGTGCAACACCAATAGTCCTAACTACAAGACCTTAAAACTGCATAGTTCCTTGTTTCGCACGGATTTCGGGGATGACCTCCTTGACGGGAGATTCAAACGTTCCGATCGGTTTCTAGCGGGTTTGTTCGTAGAACCGGAAACATCCAATGATTCCACATCCGTTTGGACCTACTTTCCAAAGGTAGGCGCTCATTAGTTTGTGGACTAATGAGGCTTAAGAATTTGCATTGGTCGAGAGGATGGGAGGTCAGACTCATCACACCTTTTTGAGGGGAATTATTGTCTAATCTGGGACTCTCTTTATAGATTTAAGTTATGTTCGTGAATCCTTATTACATTACCAAGTATAAAATGAGCTTTCCTTTAGTTTTAACAATCAATGATTAAATATGCAAGAAATTTAGAGAATCTTTTATATGTATTCTAGGTTCTTCATCAATAGAGAATCATCTATATCTGTTTAGAGATTCTTGGTCAATGGTATCCTTCAAAACATTTATATAAAAGTCTCTTGGTCATTATGATGACCAGGCTGGTTTTAAAGCCACTTAGTGGGGCACTTGAAGTTTATTGTCATTCAGAAGGACATGGATTTTTTCAAAGTTGGGATCGAAACCATAAATGGGATACCTATGTATCCTTTGTTTTGGAAAAGGAATCAGAACCCACGTAGTTCGAGTAATGGAGTATGATGTTTATGATTGATGGCTCAAAGAAGAATGTCATAATTACTTTTACACTCTAAGCTCACGTGAGTCATGCTCGGTGTGAGAAACAAGAGGTATTGGTAAAAATTAGACAATTGTGCCATGAAAGATGCAATCATAAGAAATTGTTTGGGGCTTATGTACGTATGACTGCCCAAATAGATGAAGGTTTAGGATTTACTTTTAGGGAGAAAATCCAGGAACAGGGTTCATAAAGGTATATGTGCTTTATGGAGATTTGAATACTCTAATCTTGGGGCTTACTCCTAAAGAGGATGCCTAAATTAGGAGGGGACTTCTGATTGGGTTTTACTCCTAAGAAGGATGCCCCAAATTATGACTGGGACTTATTCCTGAAAAGGAGGCCCAGGTTAGGGGACTTGGGGCTTATTCCTGAAAATGAATCCCAATATTATGACTGAGACTTATTCCTGAAAAAGATACCTAGGTTAGGGATTAAGGTTTGGGGCTTACTCCTGAGAAGGATTCCCACATTTGAGATTGGGGCTTACTCCTTAAGAGGATGCCCAAGTTTAGGAACTTTAAGAATTTGGGGCTTATTCCTGAGGAAGATGCCCAGATTGAAGGATTTATAACTGGGGATTATTCCTGAAAAGGAGACCCAGGTTAAGGATTCTCTCATTTTAAAGGATGAGGTTGAATGAACGAACTCTCAATCTTTGGTGACATAAAGATGTATAAATCACTAGGTTTTGAGAGATATTCCACCGAATTCCTTTCAGATAAGGAAGTCAAATCAAGAAATCATGCCATAAATGGCTTTGAAGAGTATCTTGAAGACTGAATATATGAATAGGAAAGGTGAAATTGCTTAAGAGGGGTAAAATGTGCAAGATGGGCACCCAAAAAGGTAGGGGCGCGCAAGTCTTGAAAGGAAAGCAAGTCTTGCATGGGCGCGCAAGTATTGGTCGCGCAGGTATACCTGCGCGACACATGGTGTACTTGCGCGATTTTCAACCAGCATTGAAATGCTTGAGTGACTCTTTATTAAACCCTTTAGAATCCTCTTGAGGTTCTTCCAGAAAAAGGACGCGCAAGTTATATTGAAGAAAATAAGTCGACGCGCAAGTGTTGATAAGTTTCAACACTTAGGCCTTCCTTCTTCTCTTTAGATCTTCCGTTCTAGGTAAGAAATTACCTTAGAAGTGTTCCGGAAGCTTTGAGAAGAGACCTGGGCGTCAGGAGCTTCAATCCGAGTTTCTGGAAAAAGATCCTCTCGAATGGGGGGCCCACAGGGTCTATTTATAGGCAAAAGAAGGCCCTGGGCGGTTACCGAGCGGTTATCACTTAGGTCGCGCAAGTCACTTGGATGACCATAAGGCGTCGCGCAAGTAGACTTGCATGACCACTAGGCAGCGCGCAAGTACTTGCACGACCACTAGGCGGCGCGCAAGTGTATTTGCGCGACCATGAGGGAACTTGCGCGGCCTATGGGAAATGTTCTCCTTGTTCATCCCTTTGTCGATTTTTGATGTTTCTTCAAAGAACGAATCACTTTGGACTAAGGTATTTCCTTTTTTTCAGTCCTTAAACTCTGTGACGGAAAGGAGCGTCAACAAAAGTCCCCCCTCAGAGTTGGATCTGGAGAGAAAAGAGGATTTGACTCTGAGGTGAAAAGAAAAATAAGAAATCTGGCAGTTTAAAGTCATGCATGTCGGACATAAAGGGGCTAATGTTTAAGTTTGAAATAGCTTTGACGGAAATGTACTAAAATTGATTCAATTCCTTGATAATTTATCTGAAAACATATTACCATACTCAAGTATGAGAGAAAAAATGTAAACTATGGCTTAAGAATATTTGAATCTGAGGAATGATATGAAAAAGAGCTAAAAGGCATTAGAAGAAGTAGTTTCCAAGAATGAAGTTACTATTATTTAACAAAACCTGTTAGGGGGTTGAAATATGCAGGGCCACCTAAGGGCATTGGCTGCATGGTTAAATAAATAGCATCTTTCGGCTGACAAGTCTGTTATGTGGACTGTTTATGCAAGGCCACCTATGGGCACGTGCTGCATAGTCGGGCAAAATAACTCCCAGAAATTTACTTTCCTAGTGCTAAAAGCTAGTGAAAGCTTATGGAGATTCAAATTTTCTAAATTATAGAGTTTGTTGTATGGAAAGAGGTACTTGAATATAGAGAAAATATTTCTGAACAAGAATATCGAAGAACTGGATGAACATCACTCCTACGAAGGTCTGACCCAAACGTAGGGAAGAAGAATAAACCATAGACTTGAATACTTTCATATCATGAAAAAGGATATGGGACAAATATGTTAAGGATGGCTATTTTTTTGCGGATCCCTACATACTGTCATTTAAGACAAATAAGGAAAAAAGAGGCATTCTTCCCAAGAATGAAGTTACTATTATTTAACAAAACCCGTTGGGGGGTCGAAATATGCAGGGCCACCTAAGGGCATTGGCTGCATGGTCAAATAAATAGCATCTTTTGGCTGACAAGTCTGTTATGTGGACTGTTTATGCAAGGCCACCTATGGGAACGTGCTGCATAGTCAGGCAAAATAATTCTCAGAAGTTTGACATTTTTGTGATTAGAAGTCATGAAAAGGGTTATGAAGATCTGAAAATATTTAAGGTTATGATTATAACACATAAAGATGGGTATTGTCCAATGTATATAGAGATACATAGGTCAATGATAACCATAATCATGTTGTGGCTGGGTCCTAAATTGAAACTTGGACTTCACTACGTATCTCATAAGAATGAGAATCAAGCCATACGTAGTTCTTGAAATGCAGTTTAACGTCGTGCAGGATGAAAGTATGAGTGATCTTAGTTTAGGGTCATAGAATTCGGACCATAATAATGAATACACAGTGTGTGTTTTCATGAGGACTTTTCAGCCAAGGGACTGAAAGTGAAATTTGGGGTTAGGCCCAAAAGACTTGGGACTGGATTCGAGGGCCACTCGAATGTTCCTACGTATCCCATAAGGATGGGAATCAAGTCCACGTAGTTCTAGAACTGCCCTTTGTACAAATTTGGTTCGTACATGTGAAGGGTGAAAGGGGACTTTAGTGCAATGATGGTTTAACCTAAGATAAAAAGTTTAGGCATTACCATGTATACACGTAGTCTTTTGAAAATGGAAACCTTGATTGAAAAATCAATGTCAATAATAGTTCTCTCTCAAATGAGGAAATCAAAGAATATTGTAGTTTATTGTCGTACCGGACAAAAGTGTTGTATAGTTTAACGTCGTATAACAAGGACGAAAGTGAATCAATGTAAAGATATTGATTCTAGGTGCGGTTTCACGAATCAACATCATATGAGATGGTGGTGAACCGATGTGAAGAGATTGTTTTTGGGCTTGAACCCTGGGAGGTTTCCTACATACCCAGCCTGGAGGGCAAGGATCAAAGTCCGTGTAGTTCAATTAAAGAATGAATTAATGATCAAGTTGTTCTTGGGGACAATGATCTAATAAAAAATGTTGTTGGGACTTACACATGGTTAGCGGCCCAAAGAGAGTGTTATGGTTGATGTTTACTCTAAGCTCACGTGAGTCATACTTGGTGTGAGAAACAAGAGGAAACAACAACCTTAACGATGTATAGTTTAATGTCATGTAGGACATAAAAAAGGGACTATGCAGTTTAAAGTCTTGCAGTTAGGACTATTGGTGCTGCACAGTTTAGTGTCATGTAGCTAGGACGATGGGGATAAAACAGTTTAACGTCATATTGGACAAAAGGGGGACTGTGCAGTTTAATGTCATGCAGTAAGGACAAAATAACATACCATTTATGTCATGATGGACGAAAGTGTGAATAGTTTAAGGTCATATGCATGGACCGTGGATGGTGCAGTTTAATGTCATGATGGACCTTTGATGATTATATAGTTTAACGTCTTTCCGGACGTGGGGGACTTTTATACAGTTTAGCGTCATGTAGTTAGGACGTCACAGTTTAACGTCTTGCTGGACATAAGGGAATTGCAAATAGTTTATGGTCATATACATGGACCAGGGATGATGCAGTTTAAGGTCATGATGGACGGTTTAGGGAACTTTTTCATAGTTTAATGTCGTGTGGGACGAAGTTGCAGTTTAAAGTCATACTGGACCATTGCTGTATAGTTTAACGTCATATAGCAAGGACGAACTGGTGCTGCACAGTTTAGTGTCATGTTGCAGGGACATCTTCTTTTCTACAGTTTAATGTCATGTTGGACGAAAAAAAGGGCAAATAGTTTAAGGTCATATGCATGGACCGTGGATGATGATGCAGTTTAAAGTCATACTTGACTAACAAACAAGTGAATAGTTTAAGGTGGTATACACGGACCGCATAATTTAACGTCATCTTGGACGAATTGGAAACTTTTTAACAGTTTAATGTCATGTAGGACAATTCAAGTAACTGTTACAGTTTAACGTCATGTTGGAAAATAGAACATTTATACAGTTTATCGTCATGTTGGACGATAGAACATTGCTGTACAGTTTAAAGTCATGTAGCTAGGACTAAGGTGAACCAATATGAGGATATCAGTTCTGGGGAATTTTTACAGTATATCGTCATGCTGGACGCTGGAAGTGCCACACAGTTTAATGTCATGTTACTAGGACATAATATAGTTTAACACAATACAATTTAGTGTCATGTAGGACATAATAGTAACCAATGTGACAGTTTAACGTCATGTTGGACGATAAGGGAACTGACACAGTTTAACGTCATGCTGGACGATGAAAGTGCCACACAGTTTAATGTCATGTTTCTAGGACACAATATAGTTTAATGTCATCTCGGAAAAAATATATTTTAATGTCATCTCGGACAAATAAGGAACTTCTGTACAGTTTAATGTCATGTAGATAGGACATAATACAGTTTAGTGTCATGTAGGACATAATATGAACCAATCTGACTGTTTTGGCTCTGGGAAAAATATTTTGTGTTTATACAAAATACTTCTTCAGAAATCTGGCATTGGTTGGAGTCGTGATGAGTTCTCCATCCATTGAGATTAAACAGAACCAAAGATTAACTCTTCGTCTGATAAAGACTCTTCCTGATTAGCCTGTTTAGGTTGTACCGTTTGATGGGGCGGTGGCCATGGATCTGAAGTAGATGGCATGAAATCTGCCAGAGTCAAAGACAATTTAGGCTTTGATACATACTCATCTTTTCCTGATTCCTCTTTCTTCTTTGAATTGCGCTTCCCTTTTGAGGATTTGTCTTTTGATGGAGGCTTTACTGCAGCTTTTGTAGGAGACACAATTGGATTCTTCAATTGTGTTCGCAAAATGGAATGGGTCCGATTGATTGTCTTTCTGACCATCCAATCATCATACTATTTCGCAGTTTTGCTTTTGACTTCCTGCCACTCGCCTCCTTCCTCTGGATCTGTAGCGGTAATACATGCTACATGAGCTGAAGAACCCTTCAATTTGACTTGTCCCAAGTCGACCATCTTTTGCAGGAGGTCTTTAAAGACAAAACACTCCTGGATGGGATGCCCCAACATTTGATGAAAGGTACAATAATTGGGACGGTCTTCATCTCCTTCCTTGTTTGGCCTCTTGGGCACTGGTAATTGAACCAAATTATTTTCCAGAGCTGCAATGAAGTAACCAGGAACTTTGTCACTTCGGAAAGAGTATGTTTTACTCTTCAAATCCTCAAATTGTTTTCGTCGTTGATCTCTTTGATCATTTGGACGAAACAACCTTTGTTGTTGGCGTTCAGGAGGTGGAGCCCTTCGAGAAGATGAAGGTTTTGAAGTAGAAATAGGTACAGGTGCTTGTTTAAGCATAACTGTAGCAGTTTCCGCTTTACCCATTCTCCTTCCTGGAGCTGATGGAATTATACGAGATTTAACCTTAGCCTGTATAAGGGAATCTTCAATCTGTTGAGCGATTGAAGTAAGGTCTCGAAACCTTCCTGTGTATTTCACAGGGATCAATGGCGTGCGTAATTCGTCACACAAATTTTCCACACAGATTGGCAACAATTCCTCCTAAGGGAGTGCTAAACTCAGGGAATACGTTAATCCCTTCCAACGAGCAATGAAATCAGAGACTCTTTCATTCTCCCTTTTCTTGCAGTTTGTAAGATCGAAAACTGTCGTTTTTGGCAAAGTTGAGCTAAACAGAAGAAGGAATTTTTGACGAAGATCCTCCCATCCGATGACTGACCGGGATTGCAAGCTTGTATACCAGACAAAAGCTGGTCCTTGCAAGGTTCGCACGAAGCATCTGAGTTTCACTGCTTCTTGCTGCTCTGGAGTTCCCATCATAGGATCACAACAAGACACGTAATGCGTCAAATGTTGTTCAGGGTCGCCTGATCCATTGAAAGTAGGGAAAACAGGGTTTCCAAAACTGGATGGAGGAGAAATTGAATCTACCCATTCAGGGTAAACTTTCTTTTCAGGTTGAACTTGCGCCCGTTTCCCTTCCATAGTTTCTAACCGAGCTGTTAATGACTCAATAGTAGTTATTAACTTTTGAGAAACATCAGGTTGAACTTGGTTTTGGGTAGGTGCAATGAATGGAGCTTGGACAAACATGGTGGTTGGTGCTGCAACTGATGGTAGTGCTGCCAACCGTTGTTGCGTTTGACCCATAGGATTAGACCTCTGAGGGTGTACTGATAAAGGAGGATATTCCTGATCCATCTCAGTAGTTACAACAAATTCCTTCGGCTGTCGGACTTCAGCATTCTTAAGAAGAAGACTACTCTGAAGTAGTTCTGCATTCAACCTTCTTAATTATTTCATTTCTTCCTCCTGTTGTGCAAACCTTTGCTCTAATGAGAGCGATTGACCTCCTTCAGAGGAAGGGTGAGAAGTAACTTGATTCATTCCTTTCCCCTTATTGGATCCTTTTCGGAGAGGGGGGAGTGGGTTACTTGAAGGAATACCCATATTTTGGGTAAGCCTTTGATTACGTGTGCGCACAGCTTCTTCATTTAGGTCTGTGTGCGAAACTTCTTGAGCAGGAACCTCTTCGTCTGATCCCTCTGATTGAGCCTCATCTGGTGAATCAGCAGCAACGGCATCGATGACATTAATGGATGCATATTTCATGGAATCCTTTCTATTAGCATTTCTGTGATATTGTCTTCTTCCATGTCCATGATGAGACATGGAATTCCGTTGACTTGATCCCTCAGGAACTTCTTGGAGAACTGTCACTTGGAGAGAATCTCCTGATATCTTGGCTCTTCGTTCCTCTTGAGGCTTATTTCCTAATCGAGAGAATACTGACTTTCTCTGAGGGAGGGATTGAGGATTTGAAAAAGTCCCCAGTCCGGTGGACTGGGGATGTTCCTGCTACTTCCGCTCAACTCCTCGAATCCCATTTGTTGACTCTGAGGGCTGGGATAGGGAAGTCCCCAGTCTGACAAGATGGGGTGTCTCTTGACATGCTATGTCTGAGATCTTCTTAAAATCTCTCTTGATCTTGCGAATCTTAGTTCGGAAATTAGCTGGATGCATTAACCTGTATCCACTTTTATCACCTGGTTCAACAGACCGTTGGATGATTTCCGAAACTTCTGTCATTTGATGACGTGTTTTCTCCAGATGAGAGGCTTGTGCAATATTCTCGCCTGCTTGATATAGGAGCAATTCAACAACTTGTTCTCTATATACTTGATTTTGAGAGGAACTAGTTGAAGCCTGTTCTTGAGCAAGATTTTGATTATGAACAAAGCCCATTGACTGTGGCCGGCCATGGGCAAAAACATTGCATGAGACCATTTTCAGCGGGCTTTGCTGACTGGAAAGCACTGTGAAATGTAGTGCTCCGTGAACACCCCATCCTCTGATATGAACATCAGATGGAGCATTGGCAATTAACTGATGCAATTTTCTTAGTGCGCCAAGGCATGAACGTTGAAGGGCTCTCTGTTGCTTTTTAGCCTTCGGATACCGAGAGACTGATAGAGATGCCAAATCAATCTGGCGTTGTAACCCTTCTATTATCTTAATATGATTTTCATAATCACCGTAAGATAATACCTTCTTCTTCAATTGACAAAGAGTCTTCCATATGTTGAGACGAATATCATGGATTCCATCATCCGTCAACATCTTTGGAATGTCGTACTGGGAGTCAGCCAAAGGCCAAAACATGACTGGTACTTCACCTTTTGTCAGTTTTTTCCCCATGTTCAGCATTTCCTCTTTATCATTGAATGAAGATTCTTCTACCTGTTTGGACCAGAGCTGGTGCTTCCTTGTTGCTTCATTAGGTTCGACATGGTTGGTAGAGAGTCCGCTATTCATGCTGGAAGATGAATGACCTGGGGATGGTTCGGAGAATAACCTGAACCCCATGCTATCCTCTGATGGAGAAAGAGTTTCACCTGTTGATAGTAAAGCATTAGACATCACTGGCTTCACGTTTGCAAGTGCCTCAAGATAAGAGGGATTTCTCGGCACTACATTGCCTTCTGAAGAATTTTCGATACAACGTGAATCACTACTGCGGAGAGGACTTTCGTAGCGAAGTTCATCACCATGAGGAGGACCGTCATGATGGATTACAGCAAAAGATGAAATCTCTTGCTCCTTGGTCTTCTGACCACACAGAGGGTTCCTGTGGCTCTCATCTGAAGAAGAAACTTCAAGATTGACCGAACTTTCATAAAGCAAGCCTTCATGAGGAAGTGTCTGTTGAAGACCTTCAAAATTAATGTTCCCGTTATTGGGAACTGAGGGAGTAGAATCTTGAATTCCGACAGATAAATGTCTGAGGGCTTCAAGAACTCCAGCATCGAGCAAGGCCTTATTGTAGATTGGCCTTTGATCTCCTGACTGTGCTGGGAGAATCTTTTTCTTAGATGCCTTCTTACTCACTTTAGAAACCACTTGTTGACGAAAGTGGTTACTCTGAGCAGGTGTATGTGCCTGATCAGGAAAGATGGTCAGGTTAGGCTGACGATCTCCACTCAAATCAGGTGTATGTGCCTGACTTGGTTGTCCGTATGATATGGGGGAGTATGCCCCATAACCCTCTTGGACTGGAACAGATGTGTGTGTCTGTTCCGGAGTGAATCGTTGATGTGTCACTCCACTGCTAGGGATAGATTTATGTGTCTGTCCCTGTGATGATGCTGAAGCTGTTATGATATCCTGGCAAGCATCCAGAATATGAGCAGGAATTTGCTTCTGCTCTTTCACCATTGAAAAAATATGTTTGGTGACTTCATCCACCGGAACGGGGATATACGTCCATTCCGGGCTTGGAGTAGGTGTATGTGACTGCTCCTGTCCTCCTTTTCCTGTCAGTGAATCCTGACAATACTCAAGTGTGGAGGTAGAGAGTTGAGTCTGCCTCCTGTTTGTCGTCGGGTCTTTCGGACTGACTTCTCCGTGCACTACCAAGAGAGACTGTTGGTAGGCTTGATTAGTATTAGCAGGTATATGTGCCTGCTGATTACACTTCGCCAAACGCGGTTGACGAGATCCATCATATGTAGTCAGACGAGCCTGCTGACTAACTGGTGATGTATAAGCAGGTGCATGTTCCTGCCTATGGTACTCCGACGGAATTGCCTGGCGGGATTGGCGTGATGCTGCCAGACGAGTCTGCTGGACAGCGGAATTAAAACGGACAGGTGATTGTGCCTGCTCGTTATTTCCCCCCAAGTTAGGTTGGTGGACTTCCCCAGAGATGGCAAGGATGACAACCTGCCTATTGTTAACCGGATTCCGTCTCTGGCGGTTCATCTTGCCTGCTCGGGTTCGAGGAACCTGAGCTGAATGCCTGGAGTCGGTACCCTCATCATGTTGAGGGCGCACTACCGCACGAGTCTGGTGGCGATTGTTGATGGGAGCCCTCGAGAAGGACTCCTGTCTTTTTTAATTAAGGCCCTGCGGGACCTGCTCATTCACTTCCTCAGAGTAAGGGAATGAATGGAAATTGCGTTCCGAGGATAACGACCCGAAACGGTTGGAGACGGTAGTCAGCACCGCCTGCTTCTTGATCGCTAGCCGCCATTGTCCGGACGACCAGGTAGAGTTGTTAACTTGGAGGGCTTGACGAGCGGCCTCCAGAGTTGGGATAGTACCATTGCGACGGTACTCCTTAACCAGTGCATTAGAAACCCAGCGTTGAAGATGCTGAGTTGGTGATGTCATCCTTAGAGCGGACGACGTTCCAGCAGGAGTAGCAGCATTGGTTTTCACAGCAGTAGACCTCACAGTAGAGGTGTTCACAGCAGCAGTATTCACAGGGGTGAATTTAAGGAAAGCCATTTTGCAGAAGATCTTGAGAAAAGAGTGCCTATTCCATATAACAGACATAATCAAGATGAATCCGGTCACTGCATCTTTTGGATGAGCATATGTCAATGATTGATTTGTTGGCCCAAGGGGCCTAACAAATAAGAAGAAAATCACTTTAACTTGGTTAAGGATTCACGTCGGGTTCACCATTTTTTTGTTTCGCACGGATTTCGGGGATGACCTCTTGGACGGGAGATTCAAACGTTCCGATCGGTTTCTAGCGGGTTTGTTCGTAGAACCAGAAACATCTAATGATTCCACATCCGTTTGGACCTACTTTCCAAAGGTAGGCGCTCATTAGTTTGTGGACTAATGAGGCTTAGGAATTTTCATTGGTCGAGAGGATGGGAGGTCAGACTCATCACACCTTTTTGAGGGGAATTATTGTCTACTCCGGGACTCTCTTTATAGATTTAAGTTATGTTCGTGAATCCTTATTACAGTACCAAGTATAAAATGAGATTTCCTTTAGTTTTAACAATCAATGATTAAATATGCAAGAAATTTAGAGAATCTTTTATATGTATTCGAGGTTCTTCATCAATAGAGAATCATCTATATCTGTTTAGAGATTCTTGGTCAATGGTTTCCTTCAAAACATTTATATAAAAGTCTCTTGGTCATTATGATGACCAGGCTGGTTTTAAAGCCACTTAGTGGGGCACTTGAAGTTTATTGTCATTCAGAAGGACATGGATTATTTCAAAGTTGGGATCGAACCCATAAATGGGCTACCTATGTATCCTTTGTTTTGGAAAAGGAATCAGAACCCACGTCGTTCGAGTAATGGAGTATGATGTTTATGATTGATGGATCAAAGAAGAATTTCATAATTACTTATACACTCTAAGCTCAAGTGAGTCATGCTCGGTGTGAGAAACAAGAGGTATTGGTAAAAATTAGACAATTGTGCCATGAAAGATGCAATCATAAGAAATTGTTTGGGGCTTATGTACGTATGACTGCCCAAATAGATGAAGGTTTAGGATTTACTTTTAGGGAGAAAATCCAGGAACAGGGTCCATAAAGGTATATGTGCTTTATGGAGATTTGAATACTCTAATCTAGGGGCTTACTCCTAAGGAGGATTCCCAAATTAGGAGGGGGCTTATGATTGGGTTTTACTCCTAAGAAGGATGCCCAAAATTATGACTGGGACTTATTCCTGAAAAGGAGGCCCATGTTAGGGGACTTGGGGCTTATTCTTGAAAAGGAAGCCCAAGATTATGACTGAGTCTTATTCCTGAAAAAGAGACCCAGGTTTGGGATTTAGGTTTGGGGCTTACTCCTGAGAAGGATGCCCACATTTGAGATTGCGGCTTACTCTTGAAGAGGATGCCCAAGTTTAAGAGCTTTAAGAATTTGGGGCTTATTCCTGAGGAAGATGCCCGGATTGAAGGATTTATAACTGGGGATTATTCCTGATAAGGAGACCCAGGTTAAGGATTCTCTCATTTTAAAGGATGAGGTTGAATGAACGAACTCTCAATCTTTGGTGACATAAAGATTTATAAATCACTAGGTTTTGAGAGATATTCCACCGAATTCCTTTCAGATAAGGAAGTCGAATCAAGAAATCATGCCATAAATGGCTTTGAAGAGTATCTTGAAGACTGAATCTTTGAATAGGAAAGGTGAAATGGCTTAAGAGGGGTAAAATGGGCAAGATGGGAACCCAAAAAGGTAGGGGCGCGCAAGTCTTGAAAGGCGCACAAGTCTTGCGTGGGCGCGCAAGTATTGGTCGCGCAGGTATACCTGCGCGACACATGGTGTACTTGCGCGATTTTCAACCAGCATTGAAATTCTTGAGCGACTCTTTATTAAACCCTTTAGAATCCTCTTGAGGTTCTTCTAGAAAAAGGACGCGCAAGTTATATTGAAGAAAATAAGTCGACGCGCAAGTGTTGATAGGTTTCAACACTTAGGCCTTCCTTCTTCTCTTTAGATCTTCCGTTCTAGGTAAGAAATTACCTTAGAAGTGTTCCGGAAGCTTTGAGAAGAGACTTGGGCATCGGGAGCTTCAATCCGAGTTTCTGAAAAAAGATCCTCTCGAATGGGGGGCCCACAGGGTCTATTTATAGGCAAAAGAAGGCCCTGGGCGGTTACCAAGCGGTTATCACTTAGGTCGCGCAAGTCACTTGGACGACCATAAGGCGTCGCGCAAGTAGACTTGCACGACCACTAGGCAGCACACAAGTACTTGCACGACCACTAGGCGGCGCGCAAGTGTACTTGCGCGACCATGAGGGGACTTGCGCGACCTATGGGAAATGTTCTCCTTGTTCATCCCTTTGTCGATTTTTGATGTTTCTTCAAAGGACGAATCACTTTGGACTAAGGTATTTCCTTTTTTTCAGTCCTTAGACTCTGTGACGGAAAGGAGCATCAACATTCCTTGATATGTCCTACATGATATTAAAATGTGCATTGTTAAGGTTGTTGTTAACACTTGTTTCTCACACCGAGTATGACTCACGTGAGCTTAGAGCAAACCTCAAACATAACACTCTCTCTGGGCTACTAACCATGTGTAAGTCCCAACAACATTTTTTAGGTCGTTATCCCCTTGAACAACTTGATTATTAATTCATTCTTTAATGGAACTACATGGCCTTTGATCCTTGCCTTCCTGGCTGGGTACGTAGGCAACCTCCCAAGGTTCAAGCCCAAAACCAATCTCCTCATATCGGTTCACCTCCATCTTATATGATCTTGATTCGTGAAACCGCCCCTAGAATCAATATCTTTACATTGGTTCACATTCATCCTTGTTATACGACGTTCAACTATACAAACACTTTTTTCTGGTATGAAAATAAACTAAAATATTCTTTGATATCCTCACCTAAGAGAGAACCATTTTTTACATTGATTTATCAATCATGTTTCATTTCAAAGACTACGTACATACATGGAAATGCCCAAACCTTTTATCTTGGGTTAAAACATCATTATAATAAAGTCCCCTTTCACCCTTCACATGTATGAACCAAATTTGTACAGAGGGTATTTCTAGAACTATGTGGCCTTGATTCCCATCCTTATGTGATACGTAGGAACATTCGAGTGTCCCTCAAATCCAGCCGCAAGTCTTTTGGGCCTAACCCCAAATTCCACTTCCAGTCCCTTGGCTGAAAAGTCCCCATGAAAACACAAAATATATATTTCTTAAAGGGGTACAAGATATATGACCCTAAACTAAGATCTCTAATCCTTTTTTCCCACATGACATTAAACTGTAGTTCAAGAAATACGTATGGCTTGATTCCCATCCTTATGGGATACATGGTGAAGTCCAACATTTCCATTCAGAACCCAGCCACAACATGATTATGGTTAGCATTGATCTGTGTATCTTTTTATACATTGGACAATACCCATTTTTATGTGTCATAATCATGTCCTTAAATATTTTCAGATCTTCATAACCCTTTTCTTGACTATTAGTTACACGAATGTCAAATTTCTGAGAGTTCTTTTACCTAACTATGCAGCACGTTCCCTTAGGCAGCCTTGCATAAACAGTCCACATAACAAGCTTGTCAACCAAAAGATACTTTTATTTGACTATGCAGCCAATGCCCTTAGGCGACCCTGCATAATTCAACCCCTAATGGGTTTGTTAAATAATGGTAACTTCATTCTTGGGAAGAAATCCTCTTTTGTCTTTATTGGTCTTAAATGATAGTATGTAGGGATCCTCAAAACTATCTATCCTTAACATATTTGTCCCATATCCTTTTTCATGATCTGAATGTACTCAAGTCTATGGTTTATATTCTCCTTCACTATGTTTGGGTCAGACCTTCGTAGAAGTGATAGCCATCCAGTTCTTCGATAATCTTGTTCGTAAATATCTTCTCCATATTCAAGTACCTCATTCCATTCAACAAACTCAATACTTTGGAAAATTTGAATCTCCATAAACTTTCACTAGATTTTAGCAATAGAAACGTAATTTTATGAGAGTTCTTTTTCTTGACTATGCAGCACGTGCCCTTAGGCGGCCTTGCATAAACAGTCCACATAACAGACTTGTCATCCAAAAGATACTATTATTCCACTATCCATCTAATTCCCTTAGGTGGCCCTGCATAATTTAACCCCCTGACGGGTTCGTTATATAATAGTAACATCGTTCTTGGAAACTACTTCTTCTAATGCCTTTTAGCTCTTTTTCATATCATTCCTTAGATTCAAATATTTTTAATCCATAGTTTACATATTTTCCCTCATAATTGAGTTTGGTAATATGTTTTTAGATAAATTGTCAAAGAATTAAGTCAATTCTAATTCATTCGGTCAAAGATATTTCGAAGTTAAACATTGGCCTCTTTTAGTTCGACATGCAAGACTTTAATATTCCCACAAAAGACAAAGGAACTCTGAATAAAAGTCATGTTCTAGCTCACTAAATATACATTTTCTATGATTTAGGTAATATTGAGCAATTAAAAGATTCAAAGTTTGTAGGGTTATTTATAATAATCCTAGTAAAAATCAAACTATGCTTACTAGTCCCATTGGCTTTGGTTAAATTTAAAGCATGTAGACAAAGAATTCAGGTACAAATGATTGAAGATGAAAGTGTTTTTCATTGATACACATGTGATAGAAGGACATCCACATACTGGAGTATCTTCCCTTTATCAGTAATTACAAAAGGCTTTCAACATAACTCTTTATTTGATTTACAGCATCCCGAGCATCATCAGCAACCACCTAGAATTCATTCCTTCAACTGGATACAATAAGAGATGCAGTGATACCAGCACATCTTGGAATAATTGTAAAAGGATGTTCTTGTGTGCAGTTTGAGAAAATTTTCTACTGATCAAACAATGACTCTGTTTCTGTCCAAGAGACTTGGAATAGGGATACATGGATTTGAGAAGGGAGCATTGGAAGTAAAGATCCATTTGGAGAGAGTACTCTTTTCAGATATTTCTCTAATACCATGTTTGTCTTATCTCCACCAACCGGCAGTGGAAAACATTTCAACCCAAGGGTTTTCCATTTTCATATCTACAAGGAAATGGCATGGAAGGAACATTTTAAATTTCACACCAATGTTGTTGCTCATAATGCACAACATAACAGAAATAGAGGAGTAGCAGTGCAGCTTCATTTTAGGCATATAGCCCTTTGCATCTGGAACATTGACTCCTTGCATTTGACCATGACCATACAGGGACATGTAGATTCTCTGTGGAAAATTAAGATGATATTTCTTCAAGTACTTAGCCAAATTTGGGAGAGTGTTGTCATAGATATCATAATAATCATGGCCAATGATGTTCATCATATCATTAATTCATTTTCTAGCCAGTTCATCAACTATTCCAGTTCTAAGAGCCATTGATTCTGCATGAAAAGTTGAATAAATTAAATTTTAAGTAAGTTGATTTTTCATAAAATTTGTGAAGGAATTTCAGAAAAAAATGTCTAAGGTATTAAGGTGTCCAAGTATGGATGTGTCGCGCAAGTGTTAAATTTGTCGCGCAAGTTTTTGGCACGAAAGTATCACCGTGCAAGTCCTATTACCTTAACAACAACACGAAAACAAAGAAACAACGGAAAATGAGCAACTTTCGCGGCGAAGGGGACCTGCACGGCGAGACCTCAAGAATCCAGAATCAGATGCTATGCATGGCCAATGACCACGTATTTATAGGCTAAGCAGCCCACCTGCGTGCCTACACCCAGCACATTCCATCCAGTGCGCTCCAGCCCTGCGCGACCCGAACTTGTGCGCCCGAAGCTGATTTGCGTGCCAGACCTTGCACGCCACCTTCCCTTTGGTTTTCTTCTTTTCCTCAGAGTCACATCCTCATCTATTTCGAATCCAACACTGAGGGGGTACTTTTTTTTACGCTCATTTTCATCAAATTTTCTAAAAATTAATGGAAATGGAAATGACTTAGCACAAATCGATTCATCCTTTGAAGAAAACATCAAAAACCAACAAAGGCATGAACAAGGCTTCAAAAGCATAAAGGTCGCACTAGTTCCATCCTTTTCGTGCAAGTATACTTGCGCGCCACCTAATGGTCGTGCAAGTGACTTGCGTGCACTAAAGGATAACTGCCCGGGGTCTTCTCCCGCCAATAAATAGACCCTGTGGCCCCCCATTTTAGGAGGAAATTTTTCCAGAATTCAGATTTGAGCTCTCAGCGCCCTAGTCTCTTCTCAAAGCTTCTGAAACACTTCTAAGGTAATTTATTACCTATAACGGAAGATATAAATAGGGGTAGGAAGTTCTAAGTGTTAAAACTAATCAACAGTTGCGGACCTAAGTGGCCATCCCTTAAGGGAAGTGGCCACACTTGTGCGCCGCCTAACTCCTTCAATAGAACTTGCACGCCACTCTTCTGAAAGAACCCCAAGATGATTCTAAAGGCTTTAACCAAGAGTCGCTCAAGTATTACCCAACTGTTTTATCATCATGCAAGTACCCCTGTGTCGCGTAGGTACACCTGTGTGACCAGGACTTGCGCGCCCACGCAGTACCTGTGCGCCTACCAAGACATGCGCACCCCTGCTTTTTTGGGGGCCCTTCTTGCCCATTTTACCCCTCTTAAGCCATTCCACCTCTCCTATTCAAGATTAAGTCTTCAAGACACTCTTCAAATCCATTTATGGCATGATTTCCAGATTTGACTTCCTTATCTGAAATGAATTCTGTGGAATATCTCTCAAAATCTAGTGATTTACACATATTTATGTCACTAAAGATTGAGATTTCATTCATTCAACCTCATCCTTTAAGATAAGAGAACTCATTAACATAGGCCTCCTTTTCAAGAATATGAACCAGTCATAATTCTTAACCTGGGTCTTCTTTTTAGCAATAAGGCCCAGTCATAATTCTTAATTTGGCCCTCATTTTTAGGAATAAGCCCCAGTCTCAAATACGGGCATCCTCTTCAAGAGTAAGCCCCATGTCCCTTAATTTTTCAAGTCTCTTAACCTGGGCCTCCTTTTCAGGAGTAAGCCCCAAGTTACAGTATTCAAATCCCCATGAAACACATATACCTTTATGGACCCTGTTCCTGGATTTCTTCCCCAAAGTAAATCCTAATCATCATTTATCTGGGCAGTCATACATACATAAGTCCCACATTATTTCTTATGATTGAATCTTTCATGGCACAATTGTCTGATTTTTACCAATACCTCTTGTTTCTCACACCGAGCTTGACTCACGTGAGCTTAGAGTGTAAAAGTAATTATGAAATCCTTCTTTGAGTCATCAATCATAAACATCATACTCACTTACTTTAACTACATGGGTTTTGATTCCTTTTCCAAAACAAAGGATACGTAGGTATCCCATCTGCTGGTATGATCTCAACTCTGAAATAATCAATGAACTTCTGAATGACAATAAACTTCAAGTGCCCCAATGAGTGGCTTTAAAACCAGTATGGTCATTATAATGACCAAGAAACTTTTTATGTATTAAAGGATACCATTGACTAAGAATCTCTAACAAATACAGATGATTCTCTATCGATGAAGAACCATTAATACATATAAAAAGATTTTCTAAATTTCCTACATATTAATCATTGATTGTCAGATCTAAAGGAAAGCTCATTTTATACTTGGTAATGTAATAAGGATTCACGAACATAACGTAAATCTATAAAGAGAGTCTTGAAGTAGACAATAATTCCCCTAAAAAACATTATATTTTCTAAAAATATTATCACATTTTAAAATAAAATATTTGAATTGAAATTAAACATGAAATATTGTAATGTAATTTTCATAGAAATAAAAAATTATGAAATTTTCAAAATATGTTCATGCCGTATAATTTAAAAAATATATTCTCCTCATACTTTTTCCATAAAAGTCAAAAAGTACCTCAAATTGAATAACGAAAAAAATTTCCTTTCATAACAATTAAAAAAATCAACCAAAGTGTAAAATTATCATTAAAAAAATGTATAATAATAGAAATAATATTACATACATTGGAAACAAGCGAATGTATGAATAATATACACTAGTAAATACATACATATAAATAATCTCGAATAATAATATTATTGAAAAATTCTCCCATCCCTAAGGTCTGATATCCTTTGTATGTATCTAAATCATATGTATAATGATTTAAATAATGTTATTGAATTATTATAGAACCATTGTAAATTTTATGATATCATATATGATTATATTATCATCTATTTGTTATTAACATTTCATTGTCACTCGTTATTCGGATATTAACAGGTTTATATTCTTATGAAAATTTTGTCAAATAAGTGGATGTTACAATTCCTAGATTATAGTTATTTCATTCAAAGAGTAATATAAGTATAATATATATCATATTTATTCATTCAATTAATTTATATAATCATGGTTGAATGAAGATTATGTAGATTGAATCACATCACATTGTGGAGAGAGAAGGTCGTACACAAGAATTAGCGACGATATCATTCCCATAATTTTTGAATGGTATTGAATTTGATGATGTATAATATTTTATAATCCATTTAATGTAATAATAATCATATATATTTATTATTTTTTTCATTATAACCATCAATGTAAGGGGATAGTGGAAAACATATTACACAACAGTATTGAGACGGTATCCATACGTATGCACACATGATGATTTTTTGTAGGATAGATAGAAGGTGGAATATGATTGTTTCATAATTATAATAAAATATAATCATTTTAGTGATACATATGTTATTAATTTATAATGATTCAACTAATGAGGAGGAATTAGAAAAAGAAAGAAGTTTGAAAAAATAGATAGAAGGGGTTTCCTCTTCCTCAACATGCTTCATTAAAATCTCTTCTTGTAGCACTAGAGTTGATCTTTGAAGTTGTGAATAAATTATAGAATGTAAGTAGAAAATTTAATAAGTAAACAAGTCTAGGAATGGCCAAGATTGAAGGCTCAAAATTATGTGATGATGTGGGGGTGGAGGTTCCCTTTTTAAATTATAGTGAAGGGAGCTTTTGGAATCTACATAAATAATATTTTATAATTAAATAGAACCCTTCCCAAAAACGTCCAAAATGTCCCAATTTCTGATATAGTATATGATATGGTTTTAATATCATCATAAAATAAATGTGGGACAAATATTTCTCACAACATGATCCTTATATTTTTAATTAACAGTTAGTTATTTTATTTAATTTTTATATAGGGTTATATGTAATTTAGTATTAAAAAGATGTAATATTTACTTATTTAATGATGAATAGACCCTAAAAAAATAAATTAGAACATTATCTATCAAAAGATAATTAATAAGTATTATTATAAAATATTTTATTTTATTTTTAAATAAGTTAATAAAAAAATTTAAAATAGAAAATTGTGTTAATTTTGAAAATATTAAATTCATTTATTTTTAAATGTATTTAGATTCCAAGTTATCTTTGAACCAACTATTTTATTATATTTATATGATGTCGTGACCTGTCCCCCAGGGCCTATATCGTGACTACCCCATGTCATCCTTCGATACGTCAGGTGTTGGGAACGAGCAACCGAAAGGCGTATCCCTAAAACAAGAAGGTATTTCATTTAAACCTGTACAAGCACAAAGTCCATGAAGACAACAAGATGCAACCACGAAGTAAGACTATAGTAGTAGAAGTGTGTACTAAAAGTAAAGGGGTTGAAATACAATCCTAATTGAAAGATACATCTACAATAGAAAACAGCTCATGAGATCGTCCACCACGGTTCCTACTTGAAGGGTAGGTATAACTCATCTCCTCAGTTATCCACATCAACCATTCACCTCTGTGTACTGCCTGGACCTGGCTCCATAAAGTATCAGCCATGCTACTCATCATCTACACAAGACACAAAAAGGTGTGTGTGAAGCCTGTGTAAGGGTGAGTATAATAATACCCAGTAGAGTCCCTGAGACCCTTGATGGTCTTATAATTCCACAAAGTAAACCTACAAAGCATGATCTCAATCACAAAGCACAAAGTAAAATACTCAGCACAAACTAGGCTTACAACATAAAGATCAGGAATAAAGATGATTAGACTTATGCTATATCATTTTATTCTATTAGGAACTTTCTATAACATAACCATGAAGGAGTTCTTCCATTGTTGATGAATATAGGATCGTATGTCACTGATCCATGGCTGGCCACTCCTAATCTAGTCCTCGTTAGGTCACGTACTGCTGATCCACATAGGGTTGCTAGGATGCTGATCCACACATGGTCATTGTAATGATAATCCGTAGAGGGTCACTATAATTTTGATCCACACATTCTCACTATAATACTGATCCACATAGGGTCATTATAATGTTGATTCACATAGGGTCGCTATAATGATGATCAGTATATGGTCGCTATAATGCTGATCCACATAGGGTCTCTATAATGCGGATCCACACATGGTCGCTATAATTTTGACAGGCAGACACAGGATTCCTCACACCCGGTGCACTTGAGTTCCATAGTATCTGTTCCTCAAGGTATCTGTCGTGACTCACCTTCCACAATGTTCCACAAAGGAGAAACAAAAAGTACAACTATGTTGTAAGTGTCCCAACGTGATAGACGATTTGTCAATCAAACACACGGTCTATAAATTATAGGCATTTTAGTGTTGAGGGAATGGTTGGATTTGGTTTTGATCCAAACCAGCCATACTCCAACATTCTCCAAAACACATGTGGAGAAACTCAAAATCAATTTATCATTACATGGATTCCAATTCTGTAGAAGGTTCGTTAAACGAACATTGGGTTTTCGAGAGATGTCCTTTTTATGATTATCTCAACAGAAAAGGGTTGAGGTATTGTCCGACCCGTTCCGATCAACCCGACCGACACCATTCTGTGCTGACCTGACCCGGTCCAGGTCCAACCCAGCCCAGCCCGAACCAGTTGTGCCATCTCGAGGGGGCCGAGCCAGGGGTTCAGCCCACTGGGCCATAGACCGGCCTGGCCCACCTCATTTAGGAGCATCCAGACGCATGACCCGGCCTGATGGCTGGCGCAGTCCCTCAGCTTGGCGAGAGCCCCCTTCCCAAATGGAATGTCCGTTCAAGATAACTAATAGGCGATTCCTCCCCCAAATCAGTGTGACCCATGGGGTGTGGTTCTCCATCACCTCTGTGGCGGAATCGAAGTCACAGCCTCCTCACTATAGTATGTGACTGCGCACCGCATTCCACAGATGCGGCTGGCTGAGGTTCGACCACCCCTACTGACCACCACTACTCTATGTTGTGGTTTCCATCCATAGTGAGCAACGGCGTGCCACCTAATGGAATTGCGGTCAGCCAACGCCAGCCAACAGAACTTCTATGAGAAACCAGGTGAGCTCTAGTGGTCCATTTTTCTTTCCTAACATGCCTATTGGCCACCCGGGATGATCCTATCACTGCCTAGATTCTGAATTCAAGTTTCCATTGAGTTTACACTTCTCCCTTGAATAACATGTCAATATCCAAAGCACCAGAGGGTCCTCACCTTTTTTTCCCACAACCACTACATTAGCATCATATCTAGAGGGTCATAATTAAATCATCAAAGATAAACTAAAACTCATTCAACACATCCATGATTCTTCATGCTTTTCAAGAATGCTTAAAATAAACAAATTCACATGAATTTAAAGATAAAGAACCCCTACACCAGAATCAGAGGAGACATTGTGGTTGTGGAAGGAGAATCCACTCTTGATGAATCTGTCTGTGTTCATCACTTCTGGTTTTATTCCTCCAATGTTGTCGTCCAAGTCTCCGATTTTTGTTGGTGGGAGAAGTTGCAGCACTTTGTCAGAGGTTCCTCCCTTTCGTGCTAAAAACTTATTCCTGAGCTTAAATTAAATAAATGGGAAGGGAGGTTAACTCTGTTTCCGATTCTTTTTTGGGTGCGCACACGTCCGTATGCTTGATGATGAAGGGTGCAGTTTTGTTGGCCCGTATTCCCTCTTTCCAAAGGTCAGTGGAACCCTTCTCTTATTTAGGGACATTTTCACCATGATCGAAATTTGATGATGGGATGTCAGCTCTTCCTTCTATGTATTCCTCCTCGTAGCTCATTACCTAGTCTGTGTCTCCCTTGTAGACTTAATATATTGTTCATGAAACTCTTCCTAGTTCCAAATCTTCATGGATTCATATTTATTACGTTGCATCTATCAGGACATTCCAAGGGGTCAATCCAAGGCTGTAACATCCAGTCGGGGGAGTAGTCATGTTGGGCATCACTGTCGTGTCTCTGAGATTGGACACTAGCGCGACTGTCTTCTATCCCTTATTATATAGATTCTCGAAGACGTGGAAGCCTGAGGCCTCCCATGTCATATTTGTGGAATTATATTCCATAGGCATGTCACTGAATGAGGTTTTCCTCATCTTCCCATGTTTAATACAAGTTGTGCAACAAGTATAACATCCAGTGGAGACAAATCAGACTGATCAGAACACGGAATAGATTGGATTAGAAGGGTGTAACCCCTGGAGGATACACTGATGTTGGTGGGTTGACATGACCTCAACTAGCTGTGGTGGGTCAGGTATGAATTAAGATGGATAATGGGGTGCTGAGTGAAATGTGTGGTGAATGGGATGGAACCGCTGTGAGGATGATGGTAAAGTTGGGATTGAGTCTCAGGAAGACTTCTTATGTATCCCTGTGGCATGAAATCAATGTTTTCATAGTTCAAGAGGGTGATGGGAGGCCTATGAAGGTGGTCCATGAGAATGGACACATGGATGGGACCCAGAGGAAGTAGAACCTCTAGAATGGTGCATGACCTTCCCAAGACACATAGGCTCGAGGGAAAAAACAGGTGATGAGATTGAATTGGGTTGTACACATAGGAAAACAGCTCGATGATGTGTATGGGGAATACGCTTGGTTAGCAACTCATGTTGTTCTGACACAACTTGGACAGATCCATGATGTGGGTCCCAGAAAAGGGGATTACAATAGCTTTCTCCTGAATAGGGAACACAACGGCTTATAGCTGATCGAGATACAACAAATTTACACTGATTTATGGACACAATGGCTTTCCACTTACTTGGGCACCCAACGACATACCGATGCATGGGGTTTATAGTTTAACATCAAGCGAGATGAAGGTGAACCGATGAGAATAAGGACTTAGGGTCTATGTGGATGGTGTGGGAAAACTGACATGAAGGGGGGTCAGAATGACCGGGTATTGGGACTGATCCATAGGGAGGATTTCTACGTACCTTTCCTTGTAAAGGATCAATGTCCCAGAGGGTAGGGACCACAGCCCGACACTGACCCCGAGCGAGGGTGAGGGGGTGTACCCCTGCAGTATGGACCAGTGGGAACATGCATGTGTACTGTTGCACATAAAATGCGCTATATGCTGGATAGTCTGCATGAAATATTGCACTATGTGGATTCAGTGTGTGAAATATTGGGCACCGTGGCACTGTTGTGCGTAATTGGGAAGGTTGGCACACAATAGGGGAGAATGGTGTGCAATATGGGAGGTGTGCGTGCAATATGGTATATTTCCATGCAATAGGAGGTCGTGCATGCAATAGGGAATAAATTGTGTGCAATGGGGGAAGTGTGTGCGCAATATGGGAGATGTGCGCACTATTGGCAGTAGTGTGCGCAATAGGGAAGGAATTATGTGTAATAGGGTAGGAATTGTGTGCAATAGGGGATGTGTGCATGCAATTGGATAGGTGAAACATTGGTGTGTGAACATTTTGGCATTGCGGAACTATTGCATGGAAAAAAAGATTCTTTGCATGAAAAACTTGGCAGGTTGGCCCCTATCCAAGAAAATTGGTTTTTTTACATGCATGATAGGGGGTTTTACGCGCAGGTAGAGAAAATTCGGACATACGCGCATTAGAGTGGTGGACGACCTCCGGGCCCCTATTTGAAAGAAGGGGGTGCACTTGTATTTATAGGAGAGGCCTTGAATGTCGGTGTGCATAACATTCCATTACAGTTTTCTTCGCACAGCCATTTTATGCGCATGTTCCATTTTTTAAGCGCAAGTTGCAATTTTTCGAAACGATATTCCCTTGGTCACGCGCAAGCCCATTTTTACCCGCAGGATTCACTTTTGATGCAAAAACCATTTCTTTCACGCATGATCACCTTTTTACATGAAAATCCATTTTTACGTGAAAACCCATATTTGACCCCAAAACCATCCTGGAAGGCAATTTACAGCAGCACGACTTCGAACAACTATAACTTCTGATCCATAATTCTGTTTGTTCTACCCGACCAGTCAAATAGAAGCTTATGAAACGATCTATGCTCTACGATCATACATGAAAGAATTCATTGAATTAAATGGATGCATTTTCCGATTCAAATAGATGTCTTATAAGAATTGGGTCCAACAAGAATGAGGAGTGTGAGGAAAACCACATTCTAAGTAAAAATATGAGAAAAATGCATGCCTAGGGGTCCATTATATCCTTATCTCATTGAGGGAATAGATGACTAAATCTCTAATCCCACATGAGCAATTCTTGGTGCGAGAAATAGATAATATAAGGTAATTCTCCAATATGAGAGTCCTAAACAAAGGAAGGTGTGGGAGGATCGGAATGGGAAATCGATCACCATGGGAGCATCCTAAAAGAGAGATTAAAGATAGAGAATGGGGATATTTGAATATCCAATTAATATTTCTAATGGTGGAGAGGGAGACTTATCTGGAGAATAAAGCTCCTAAAATAATCGAATTACCACCTTCTTAGTGTGCTGTAGTGCATGAGCTGGGTAATGCCAGGGGCATTCGAATTAATTAGTACATAGGGGAGTGGAAAGTATGAATCATGATACCTAAATTCAGAACACTGTGGGGGTGGCATGCCAATTGGGGATAACTGTTGACCATGTTCGAAACATAGTATCTACATTGTATTAGTCTGATGTGGGGACAACATATGAGGGTCGACTGCTGACCATGTTCAAAACATTAGGCCTAACCCAGAATGTCATCCATTAGTCTTCCAGAACGTTGGTCCAAGACAGTAGGCAAGCCATTGGCCGAGTATCCCTACTGTTCGAGGGTTTCTTTAGACTTGAAAGAGGACGAGGGTCAGAATAATGGGAACAAAAAGCGTAGAAGATGGAGTGATGGTTTGCTCGAATGGAATCCAACACTCTTGGAATTATTCCACTATGGTGGAAATGTATTAGTTATACGTACTGGTTTGATCATCGATCATTCCTTCTTCTAAATAGGACCTCTCTAATGAGGAAGCTGATGCATCCCATAATTATTAGGGGGCATCCCAAAGTTGTTCAATGTAAAGATATAGTTAATGGTCCCCAAAAGAGTTTAAGAGATGGGGCCAAAAATGAGGAGAAATATAACTTATGATTCTTGAGGTTGGACCTAAGGTGAAATGCCTAAGCGTCTCTACGTATCCCATAAGGATGAGAATCAAATCGAACATAGTTCTGGAAGATGTCGTGCAGTTTAACGTCTTGTGGCAAGGATGCAGAGTTATCTTGGATTATGGTCATAGATATTAAAACAAGGATGTGTATGGAATGTGGGGGACACATGGTGAGTTAATTATAAATCCAGACATGAATGAGGGCCCAGTGTCCAGATCACCATGTATCCCTTGGGGAAGTGTTTAGGTTAAGGGACCGAACACGTAAGTTAGGCTGGGCTCGTAGGGAAGTGCTCGAGCATTCTTATGTATCTCATGGGAATTATAATCAAGAGATATATATTTCTAATGGGTTTCATGGTAAGGTACAAGTTCCAGGGATAAAAAGGGAGTGTGGGTCTGGCCCTCAAACCGAAAGGAGCGACATTTGATAGGTCTTGTTTGTTCTATAGGGTGAATGGATGTATGTTTTTTATGTGATGGGCCTATAATAGCGAATATACAGGGATCACAACAAGAATCAAGACAAATTAAGTCATTGAAAATTGGTATGGTGTTTGACCGATAACAAACATGGTCTCCCTTGAGCAAGGACATCACAATGCAGTGCCATTTGCATCATGCGACCGGGATGATATTGTCACAGTTTAGGGTCATGTGATGGGACCAACCATGCATTCTAACATCGTGTGGTATAGACATAGTATAAATGAGGCTAAAGGTGGGTATGCACATAGTGTGATAAAGCATACCTGATGTGAATTTGGGCAAAGTCCACATCAAACCACGGACAATTCTAAGAAATAAACATCAAGCCAAATGGAATGGAAAAGATTAGAGGATATGGGATAAGAGAGGCTAACTCTCAGTTGGGATGTACCCGATAATGAGATGTTTGGGTGATCCTACATATCCCTTGAGAATGGAAATCAAGATGTATGTAGTTCTTACAAAGGGGAAATATGAAAAGATTTTAGTTTTATGTCTTAGAACCTGGACCTTGGAAAAGAGAGACTATTCCAAGTAAGTGCGGACCTTAATATGATCCTTAAGCCAACGTGACTCGATCTCAGTGTAGAAAACATGGTTGGATAATGTATTTGGAATACATGAAATACATACAATAGGGAAATCTTTATGGAGCCCTGATTGATTTCCATATAGTAGTATTTTCCGTTTAATGTGCGGATGCACACAGAGGAATAATACCAAGAGATTTGATGTTCTACATGGACATGATGAGGTGGAGAAGGATGTGAGTCATGTAACCAACGTTTTTGGATTAATGGTGATTGCATGAAGATGGTGGATAATTGTTGATCATGTTTGAAACACAGCATTCATATCATGTGACCTAAGATGTGAACAAAAAAGAGCATCGACTACTGACCAAATTCGCAACGTAGGACTTCTATAAATTTGTTGCTTGAAACCCTTGAAGATGTCCGCCCTTAATGGTAGGAGGGACCTTAGTCTGAGCATCCATGCCATTTGAGGGGTCCCTTTGGATGTGAATGGTGATGGAATCCTTAATGAAGGGGAACATGATGCCTGAGAAATGGGTGAAAGTATGTCTGAGTAGAATATAACATTCGAGGTGCTATACCAGAGTACCCTTGGTCATATTGGTGAATCATTGAAGAGGATCAATGGGATCATCTTTAGAGCAGCTGATTTGAAAATTCTAGTATAGAACAAGGTGATCGATAACTCTCAAGATAATGAGGTAAATGGGGTGGTTGGTACAAGACCCGGCGTGAATGAGGATATAATCCCATACCACACCATATACTTCTCTTCCTGGGGGAATGTAGGCACAGGGGAAATAATGAGGCTGGCCCCGAAGACTAAATGCCTGGGCAGTCCTACATATCACATAAGGATGGGAATCAAGCCATACATAGTTCTAGAGGAGACAATGATAGGTGTAGTAAACCCCAACGAGGGGGGTGTACGGAACAACCAGTAACCTAACGTGAATGAGGACATAATCCCATAACACACCATATAACCCCAACTTAAAACATGGTCCAAAGACACAAGAAGGTCTGGGGACCTGAGATTGGGTGTTCCGACCAACTATTCTCATATGACCTCTTATGTGGGTGCTGCCTCCTCATAGCTGCTAATCTCATGTGAGAAATGGTCAGTGTGGGAAACAAGGAGTAGGACTTGGCTCTCCCCATTAAATGAGGGTCAGATAGCTGGCATCACCTGAGGGAGACCACAACTTGAAGGTGCGACGGGCCAGGATGAATAACTACACTCACTATTTGGGACATATGGGGGTGGTGATAATGATAAAGGATAGCTTTTCACCATGTTCAAAACACAGCGTCTATATCGTGTGACCTGGAATGGGAACAACAAATGTGGATCGACCACTGTCCATATTCACAACGGGGGACTTGTATCAATTTTTTGTTCTAAATCCTCGAGGACGTTTTCTCGAGATGGTAGGAGGACCCTTGGGCGGAGCCTCCATTCCATTTGGGGGTCCTTTCAGACAAAAAATATGATGAAGTCCCAAGTAAAGAGTGTGAGTGAGGCATAAGTGTGCATGTACATTTCAACACCAAGCATGACAGTGAAAGATGTGGAAGTCTTCGGGGAATGGGACGCGTGGAGGGACCATGATGAACTCAACGTAGATTAGGGAATAGCCTATGCCACACTATATGATTTGACACAAGGGTAGACTCCAGAGTTTGGCCTTGGCCAACAAAAAAATGTACAAGGGTTCCTATGTATCCCATGAAGATGGAAATAAAGCCATACATAGTTCTTAAAGGCCATGCAGTTTAGCATTGTGTGGCAATGATGTGGGAGAATAGAAGAACAAGGAGGAAGAACATAGTTTGGTCGCCGCAATTCTGACATGATTGGGGCCAAAAATCCTCCACTACACCATGTAAGGACCCTCCGATAGAACTAATCCCAAGGGGGATACCCAAAGAGAAGAGTTTTGGGATGGACTCAAACCGAGGCGACTGAGCATTCCAACTTATCCCCTATGAATGGGGATCAAGCCTTACATACTTCTATCTATGGGTGCATTTTAGCATCCTACAGGATGATATATAGTTTAACTTCATGCGAGGCGTTGAAGTTTAAGGTCTTGTAGAACCCAATACAGTTTAAGGTCATGTTGGACCTAAGAAGTTTAAGGTCATTTGGGACCTGGAATTTTAGGGTCGTGCAGGACCAGTTGGCTCAGGAAAAATATTTCTTAATAAACATTACATTTGTGGGAGGAGTTATATGCTCATCATCCATGTTTACCAAGGAGTATGCACCATTGGTATAGACCTTTTGGACTACATAAGGTCCTTACCATTTGCACCCCAACATGGGTGGTTTCCTACCAGGTATCATTGGTGTCCGGAGGGCCAATACCAGTTTGTCTTTCAAGAAAGAATAAAGGTGGACATTATTATTGTAATCTCTAGCCATATTATTAGGAAGCCTTTCCATATTGTATAGGGCACGAAGCCTGTTCTCATCATGTGATTCCAACTCGGCCAGAAGACTTTCAGCTACATTATCTAGCACCTTTTGATCATAGTCTAATGTGTGTAATGAAGGCAACTGAATATCAATAGGTAGGACAATGTTTTCCTCGTACACCAGGGAGCATGGGGTCACCTGGGTGGAATTACGAGCCATCATCTGATAATCCAAGAGGGCGTTGGGGAGATTTTCCAACCAACTCTTCTTGTTCTGACCAACCATTTTCTAAAATATGTTAGAGAGGGTTTTGTTGAATGCCTAAATCTTCAAATTTTCTTGCACATTGTAGTGGGAGTTATGGTTAGAAAAAATTTTGTACTTGGCATACAACTTCATCAACTCAGCCGCCCAGAAGATTGTGAAGTTATTGGTGAGGATGACATGAGGGAATCCAAATTAGTAGATGATATTGGAGCAAACGAAGTCGATGATAGAATGGTCCTGGACCTCCTTGAGAGGGATTTCCTCTTCCCAATTGGATAATAAATATGTAGTGGTTAGGATGAACTGACACAAGAAAGATATCGCCTACAGATATAGTCATACTACATCTAGTCCCCAGACTGCAATGGGACAAGAGTACTTAGTAGTGTGGAGAGGCTGTGGTGGTCGATGCATGATGTTGGAATGAACATGAAAATCATGACACATTTTGGTGAATTCTATGCATTCATGGATCATAGAGGGCCAAAATTACCCCAGTATCTTGATCTAGTGAGACTGTTTCGGCCCAGCTTGAATGGCACTACAAGAACATGCATGAACCTCCTACATTACATGAGATATCTCAACTCCTTGGATGCAATGGAGGATAACAATGTTAGAGCAGTGCTTGTAGAGGATCTTCTCAAGACTGTGACTACTCTAGAGGGTAAAATATTGCGTGCGGTGTCATATTTTCACACACTCGGCCCGACATGCCGGGAGATTACCGTGTTGGAGGTATTCAACCAAGGTTATACTCCAATCGGGGGTCACAACAATCACTAAATTCAAGGGACCTGGGGGTCCTGAAGTGGAGGCACCAGTGATAAAGTGGATTAGCTTTGGGCTCTCATTATCATCTGGAGTGACGGGAGTGGTGAATCTCTGGTGTGCCCTATGGATAATTTGATCAACCTGTTCGGGCTCTGAAAGTGATTCGGTTTGGCCGGCCAAGGCATCATCCTAACTGTTCTGAGATCGAGGGACATGAGTAACCTATGAACGAGATGGAAACTAGGCCATTATATGGAGAGTGCATTCAAAAAATGGTATGATCTCTAACTTACTGACAAAATATTCACCGTTGATCTTCTTGATGACTAGTTCAGAGTCCCGTTTCAAATGAAAATGGGGCATGCTGATCTCAAGAGCCAGCTTAAGGCTAGGGATGAGAGCCCGATACTCTTCCACATTGTTGGTGAGGCCTTATAATAGTAGGAATGAGTATGGCAGAATGGATTGAGCTGGAGTAATAAATACAATACCAAGGGCTACTCTGTTGACTCTGGGATCATTAAGCCTCCTACCAGTGGGGCTTCGGGAAGCGCCCTCGAAGTGAATTTTCCAACATGAGATGACATGATCTACTACAAGGATTGACTATTTGGGAAAATCCTGGTCCAGAGATTGGTTCGCGGGGTTTGGATGGGTAGCAAGGATTTCTGCCAATGCTTTCCCCTTAATATCATTCTGAAGGACAAACCTGAAATCAAACTGCTAAAGAATCCCTACCAACCAAGCTAGATTCCCTATCAATATGGTGCAGTTCATAATGTACTTTAGTGGATCTACCCGAGACACCAACTATACTTTGTGGTACTGTAAGTAGTGTCACAATTTCTGTACTATGAATACCAGTCCAAGGTAGCTCTTCTAGATGGGGAAGTATCTGGTCTCCGTATCGAGGAGAATGCGGATGAGGTATTTAAGGTTGTTCTCCATCCCCTCATTGTTTATTTGGGAGATAAGGGCACCAAGAGATCATTCCTAGGTGGTCACATAAAGTACTGGTGGCTTTCCGGAGATAGGTGGCATCAAGACCAGGGGCTGAAGCCGATACTTCTTGATTTCCTCAAACGCAGTCTGACACTCTTCGTCCCATTCATTGGATGTGCCTTTCTTTATGAGATGAGAAAACGGGAATAGACTTTCCAGCCAGATTCACAATGAATCAGCATATGTAGGAAAAGTGACATTGGAAGCCCTGATGTTCCTAAATGTTGCTCGGGGGAGAAATCTGGCTGATGGCCTTGATCTTCTCAGGTTTAATCTCGATATCCTGGTACCTATAAACAAAGTTGGGGAACATCCTAGAGGTGACCCCGAAGGCACATTTCAATGGGTTCATCTTTAGGTGGAAAGAACAGAGGAAGTCTAACACTTTCTCAAGGTCCTTGAGATAGTACCGGCGCTGGCACGATTTGACGACCAGATCGTCCAAATAGAATTCCATAAATGTCCTCAGGATTGGCTTGAATATGCGATGCATGGCTCAATGATAGGTGGCACCTGCATACTTTAATCCAAAGGGAATGATCTAGAAACAAAATGTACTTTGTAGATCCTTGAAGGCAATAATCTCCTCGTCCTCGGGGGCCATTCATATCTTGTTGTACCCGGAGTACCCATCCATGATGAAGAGGGCTTTGAATCCAGTTGTAGCATCAATAAGCAACTCTGTCATAGGAGAGAGAAAATAATCCTTCAGACAGTGACAGTTGAGGTCTTGAAAGTTGATACAGACCCTTACATTCTCATTATTCTTCTTGAATGGAACAATTTTGGCTATCCATTTGGGTTACTAGACCTCCATAACAAAATTGGATATTATGATCTTATCGACTTCGCCTCAACCATGGCACCGTGAGAAAGGAGCATCTTTATTTGAGGCTTCTTGAACCCATGATGATTTATCTGGAAACCGAGGTTGTGGACCCCTACCTTAGGATCTTATCCTAGTATCTCATTTTAGCTCTAATAAAAATCATCATGATGAAGTTTCAGGAAGTCTATGTATCGTTGTTTCTCCTCGAGGTGCATGCCGGCATTGATTAATGTAGTTCTCTGATATTCCTCCCCACCAAGGTTTACATGTAACTACTCATTGACCATGGTGGAAACGCCCTCTTCAAAGGTAGAGGGAGCATCTGTTAGGTCCTCTTCTTCTCTTATGAAAAATGGATCCCCAGCCAGAGGAGATTTACTGTAGTAGACATTTCCAAAGAAGATACTGGTCCTAGCCTAATCAAGAGTGGTCACAACATCAAAAGATTATGGTGCTTCCAAAACAAAAAAAATTAAGGATTTTCACCTGATCACATCAGGTCATCGGCCCAAGGGGCCACGTTTGATTATATCAATGTAATGGTGGCGTGTCATCTTGAGACAGTTAGTTCCAGCCCAGCGGAACTAACAAGTATGACATAAAGTCGTTGCCATGGGGCAGACTTCCCGATACCTGATGGGGGTAGGGGGATCAAGGATCACTGAGGCTTGATTTTTATAAGAAAAAAAAGTGATCTCCCATCGTCACTTGGACCTGAAAATCTGATTCCCCCCTATTCTATAGACAAAAAAAATTCCCCCAGATTGGGGTTGTGGCCACTAACAGATGGATTGGAAGGACGTAGGCATCATTCAGGCCCACCTAGTGGTCAGTTGAAACCGTGATGGGATCAACCTCACTTGCCAAAATCATTTTATCCTTGCTCATTTAATAGTCAGCGTCTAGAGAGCAAGCTTCACAAGAGGTGAAAGGAGACGTGTCACCTTGGATTATGCCCACTCGACCATAAAGGGAGTACTTGAGGCATTGGTGATACGATGAGGGGACCGTTGCATGCATGTGGAGCCATAATATTCCCATTAATGCATTATATGTGGTGTCTTTGGAGATAACCATAAATTCTATACTGGCAACTAGACCACCAAACTGGGTCTTCAAATAGATCTTACTGACTGGGGTCTACTCTATCCTATCATATCCTTATATCTTCATGTCAGAGGGAGTAAAATCATCCTTAGATAACCCTTGCTACCGTAATGTCAGATCTGGGATTAGATTGATCCCAGATCCTATATCAACAAGATAGCAGTGAAACACCACACCGTTGAACCGACCAGTGATATACAATAAGAGAATGTTCCCTTGTATAAGAAACATTCATCTTCTCGAGAGAACGAGATGATGAACTATCATTCAACATTCTCGAGAGCCTCCGCAAAAACGGCCTCTGTAGTTGCTACCTCCATCTCAAACTGGAGGGGGATTCTTAAAGCCTCAGCGAGGGCCTCATGCATATCTGATGATAGGATAAGGGCCTCGAGGATAGAGAGCCTGGATGGAATGCTGGAAAGATGTTTGAGAACATCATACTTCCGCACCAGGGGTAAACTTCTACTGGTGAGAGGTCACTCTATAATAGTCGGTATAGTGGCACCTACCGGCTGGGCCGACACCTGACTGGTGCTGGGCATTACCCACTACCCACTAGTCAAAGCCAGTTGAGTGGCCACCAGATGTGGGTCGGGCGACTGAGAGAGGCCTGTAGTAGGGTGTGGCTGGTCGCGACATGGTCAAGGTGGCTCTGCCAGATCCAGTAGTAGAAACGGTGATGGAGGTGCACCTAAAGACACCAGACGAGGAGGTTGCGTTTGATGAGATCTGTATTGGGCCTTCTCTCTAGTCTCAATGGCATGCACAACTTGACTGGAGGTTTCAAATTATGTGCCTCGATGACCCATATGGTCACTGATCCACCGACGTTGGCATCGACTAGGGACGTTGGGGAGATCCTCCCAGTGCTCCCCATCATCGAAAGTCATGTAGGGGTTTACCAACTCTACAGTGTTAACCTAAGCATACCCTTGACTATCAGCAAAAGAATCATCCACTATTGGGAGGATCCTGTGAGGAATACCCATATCTGAGGGCATGAATTCACCGAGAGTACGGGACGTCGATGGCATCGGCAGGGAGGATTGCTTTCCATTGCTCTGTCGATGGTTCCTTTTTTGGGAAGAGGCTGGTTGGGATGACAATGAAAAATTTTTGGTCAAAGATTCAGAAATAATTCATTCATATAGGAATGCATGGTTGATACCATGGGAACAAGAGACCGTTTTTCAAGCCATCATGTCATCATACTTCTATGACTCGGGGTTAGAAACATGCTACCACTCGCGCCTCACTATCACTGCTGTTTTCTGAAATTATGATGACACATGCCACTTGTGCCGAGGCTATACCCAAACTGACTATGTTGTTATCGACATGGTCTTTGATCCATTCTTTGAACACATAGCATTGTTTGAGTGTGTGCCCCAAGATCCGGTGATAGGGGTAGTTTTTGGGTTGATTAGTGAGGTTCGCCTCTTTTGGCCTTCTGCACTCAAGAAAATGCACAAGCCCCTACTCTAAGGAACATCAGAAATAGGTGAGAACCTAATTCTCAATGAATTAATATGTCTAGTTTATTCTATCTAGATACAGGGGCCTTATATCCTGTCCCTGATAATGTGTTGAAGGATCCTGTCGAGGAGGCGAGAACTGATTGTCCTGCCTAGGTGGTGGCTGTGCGTTTCACGTTTTCACCTACAAAGTCTGAGTCAGACACTACTGGGATGGATTCTATTCCTATGGTGGAGGGACTCTGGGAGGTTGCAAAGGCAGCTCCACTGGTAATAATTCCATCTATCTAGGGGTCTCTATTTGGGCCACCATGGTGGACTTGGCTCTTCCAGCCCTCCTTGCAGAAATTACAGGGGGCAACGGACATGCCCTGCTAGCTTGTTACAGGGATTCCCCTAGGCACTGTTCCTTATCATAGAAGTCTCGAAATCCTCCAAGGTAGTTCTGGATTATCATAGAGGGAACTAGTTCCGTATTAACATTTCACACACACAGCATCAATAATTTCTCATGAGTTAGTGGCATGTCAAGGGAGTATGTAATCCATTTACACTAAGTGATGAGGTTCGCGACACGCTCATCCGACCTCTGTTTTCACTTGAAGAGGTCTGTGATGCTAGTTTTCTGCATGGTGCTGCTGAACTGGTAGAGTAATTACCTACGGTGGTCCTCCCAGATGTTCACTAATTTGATTGGGAGATGGTTGTATGAGACAAACGCAGGCCCCTCTAATTTTTGAACAAAACATCAGAGCTTGACAGCCTCTTACTACATTGGAGTCCCTAACATGGGCCAACACCTTATGGTGAAGTTTTCCAGATGATGTGGCGGGTCCCCTGTTCTGTTGAATAGGGAAAAGGTGGGATTCTAGAAACCTGGAGGAGCTGGAATATCATCCACAAAAGCCGGATATGGCTTGCCATTAGGTGGGAGTGCCACATGTCACGTTTCCAATTCCTCTTAGTTGGAAATGAGTGCCTCCATTGGATAATCTCGGCGGGGGTCCCTATCTTGATGGGGTTCCCTAACCATGAGTGAATTGGAGGGTTCTTCAACATTGTAAGGTTACTCAGTGGCTCATAGAGCTTTTGGGGGAGTAACCTGCGGGGTAGCTGGGGTAACTCGAGTTGGGTTATTTGTATTGATGCACCGTTCCGTAGGGTTTGGAGAGATATAACACGGCCTTTTGTAGTAAGTTACGGCCTCAAACCTGTATTTAAGGGTAGGATAGTCAGGGTCACCTGGAGGCAGCTTGTAGAGGGGAAGTAGTTCCTACCACTGCTGCCCTATCCTAGGATTTTCATAGTGTGGGCATCGCTTTATAGTGTGTTCAGCGAGGAGTTAAACATCCATCTTCTTCTATTCAGCATGCTTTTGGGAAATGTGGCCTTCTTTGGGTCCTCCTATGTCTTCTGCACTATGGAAGACCGGTCGAAGTGTTTGGCATCTCTACGGTTCTCATTACCCATGCTGTGATTTCAACTAAAGTCCAATGCCTCGGTGGGCGTAGAGAGACCTAGAATATTTCTCTGCTAGAGAGAAACTCTTCTTGATGGATCTAGTAGTTGTGGCACTCCCTCATGTGGTATGTCCCCATCAAGAATCTCCAACTCTTCTCCTCATCCAATTTGTCAGCCAGGTTTACTATGACCCTTCCTGGGGGAATTTCCTCAATATCACCTAGTGATTAGGGCTGCCATCAGATAAGACTGAATTAAGGGTAATAATATTTCCCCGAGCAACAATTTTTTATGTGGGTGGAAGCATCCTTGATAATCTTGTGGAGTACCATGAAACTCTAAACACATTTCTGTTGGAGGGCCCTACGGCGGCCTGGTGACTTGGGGCGTTGGGCCATAGGGAGTGCGGCCAAATCAACTAGATAAAATTTCTCACCAATGTCTTGTTCCTCTGGAATAAATTTAATAATGATGATGATGATGTTCCTTTAAAAAAATGATGAAGGAGAAAGTGCATCGCCTAGAGATTTTGGCGAAAACACTCAACATCCTCTCAGGTGAGGGGGATTCTTGCACGCAGAAATTCGGTGCTTCCACGAGCCAAAACATCTCGAGGAAGTGGTCTGCTATGAGGATATTCCATAATTTCCTTGTCTCAGATTTAGGGTCTGGCCCTTCATTTCTCTACTCATCAATCAGAGACGGTTGATGAATAGGGAGCGGTACTGAGATAGACTGCTGGGACGTTAGGCTGGCCGGTGGAAAGTATGATGAACAGGCAGACTAGCCATTGAATCTCAGGCTGTCCTCTGAAGAGTATAGCGACCTGGACGGTATGTCTTGATAAGATGGGCTGATGAACACATTTTTTTGTGCAAGGTCTAGGGCTACTAGAGATATTTCATGCTACTACATGCCTTACAATTTCCTTAGAACATCTCTCTATGATTTTTAGTCGAAGTAGAGAGTGCTTCTAGTGATGATAGTGGTGATTGCACGACCGTAACATGTGTGGTAGCCATGTTTTCATCCTCCTGGGTATACCTGCGGAGGGAGGTAGAAATCTGATGGACCTCACATTCTGGGAGTACTAGGATGATGCACCTCATTCCTTCCCCAACCCTTTACATGGAAGAGAGATTGGAGGATTCCCATGCTAATTCGTATTCTGATTCGGAGTTTGAGAAGTAGACCAGATTGATCTCTATCTGGACCTTCTTCGAATCGTTGTTAGGGTGGTGATGACCTACCTTCCTACCCCTGGATGGCTCTTCTGGACATGGCAAATTTTTAACATGAGTAAGTCTTTCATCCATACTGGTACTGGGGCGAGGAGAACATCCACCCAAAAAATCTACACTATGAGGAGCACCGGGGAAGATATCAAAATGGATATGGGGAGGTCCTCTGTGGGAATTGCTAGATTGGGTAGGACCTCCACTCAATCCTATAGGAGCACGAGTGGGACCACAATTCTTGTTCCCTCTAATGACATTAGTATGATGAGGGGCCTCGTACTGGTAGATATGAACATGGGTAGGACCTCCGTGCTGGGTAGTGGTGAGGAATAGTCGGCCCTCACTCCTCTTATTTCTAAGGCAAGGTGGACCTTCTCCCACTACTATGAGGACACGGGGAGGGTCCCCTCATTGAAAAGTGACTGGACGTGAAACTTCCCCAAACCAATGGTCTGTGGAGGGAGGAATGACTCAATATCCAGTGTAGTAGGCACGAGAGTGACATCTGTGCTGAATGTCACTGTCGTGGGGAGGAACCTCATTTGGATGGCATGTGGCATGGGGAAGACCTCCATACCATGCTTGGATGTGGGGAAGATCCGAGTTCTCCATGGTAGTGGTATGGGTAGGACCTGCGAACTGACTATCATTGCCACGGGTTAGTCTGTGGTGTCCAATTTCTGTGCCAGTGACCAAAAGAGTCAACCCAGCCAGCCCATGGGGTGGTTTGGGCATCAATCTAGGTTGGGAATATGAATTTCCCTATTCACCATACATAGGGAGTGGGTGGAATGCGTCAGTGGTGGCTCAGGCTATAGTATCCACTGATGTTGATACCACTTGGAGGGCTTCCTCTTTAGCTTGTGCCTAATGTCGGTGTCGGGTTAGATGCACCGGATCTGGTGGTGCAGGTGCATGGATTACATGCTCCTCCTATAGTAAGACCGGGTGGCGGCATTGAAGAGACCGGGCGGGAGCCCTCACTAGGAGCCCCTAAAATGGGACTCTAACCGGGTTGGCCCAGACATCCCCTACGTCATCGGCGAATTGTAGGGAGTCGTTGAAGTGTTCTGGGGATAGGCTCCTGAAATGGTTATATGTTGGGGTGGGGAGCAGTGGCTCCCTATGTGGCCCTCAGGGGAGGCGTTGACGACGAGGCACATACGCCTATAAATCTAGGTGGGCCATATACCACATCAGGATTATTCCATCCTCCTCATACCAGAATACAATGTCATTGATCACCCTTAATTTGATGACCTCAGTTGGGGAAATGGGACGTGGGCGCCCTAGGGTCATGGGTGTAGAGGCTGTTGTGGAAGATGTGAAACCATGCGGAACTACTGCATTGTCACTACCCCAGCCCCTACAACAGTTGGCATGTAGTGTCTTAGTTCTGGATGTAGGATATTGGTTTCTGAAAGCCGGGAGATTAACTCATCAGTGCTGAATGAAAAAGAAAATCAATGACAAGTGTCCCAGTGCCATCCCTTCTTCCATGGTTGGTCAGATAGACCCACGCTGACAACATCACAGATCGGGATGTCCAATGTTCTACTACCCAATCATCTGGTGAGTTTCATTCTAGGCCCACTATTTCCATGGTGGGACTCGGCACCGAATATCTGGCTCTGGTGACATGCTAATCCACTGGTGTCTCAAACACTACTAATCGTCATATTGAGGAGAATTCATTCACATCAGGTTAACCATTTCTATTTGTGAAACTTTCTTAGGGGCACCCGCATCCCTCTTCTTGATGATGAAAGGCGCAGTTTCGTTTCCTCACATTCCCACATTCCAAAGGCGGGCAACATTCGTCTCTTATTCAGGAACATTTTCTCCATGATCGAAATAGTATAACAAGATGTCGGCTCTTACTTTCGTGGATTCTGTCTCGAATCTTGTTACCTAGTCCTGTATCCCTTATAGACTTTAGACATTGTTTGTCAAACTCTTCCCATTTCCATATCTTCATGGACACAGATTAATTACACTGCATAAGTCAGGACATTCCACGGGGTCATGCTAGTGCAGCAACCATCAGTTGGGGGAGTAGTCACGTTGGGCCTCACTGGCATGTCCGGGCACTAGGACACTGGTGTTTCTGTCTTCTACCCCTTATTATAGGGATTCTCGTTGGCGTAGAATCCTGAGTCATCCCGCTTCGAATGCGAGGAATTATTTTCAATAGGCTTGTCTCTAAGGTTGTCCTCATCATACCATTTTTAACACAGGGAATGCCGCATGTTTAACATCTAGCATAGATGGATCAAACTTATTAGAACACTGACTAGAGTGGATCAGACGAGTGTAACCCCTGAAGGAGACACTGATTTAGGTTGGTTGACATGACCTCACTGGCATGTGGCGGCTCGGGTATAAATCAAGAGGGATGATGGGGTGCTGAGTTAAATGGGTGGTGAATTTGATGGAACCGCCTTGAGGATGACAATATTGTTGTGATTGAGTCTCAGGGAGACTTCCAATGTATCCAGTGGCAGGAATTCAATGTCCGCATAGTTCAGGAGGGCGATGAGATGCCTAAGGAGGTGGTCTGTGATAATGGATGTGTGGATGGGACCCAAAAAAGTCTAACCTCTGGGATGGGGCATGACCATCCCAAGAACCATAGGCTCGAGGGAATGGTCATGAGATGAGCTTGAATTGGGTTGTACACATAGGAGAACAACCCCATGATGTATATGGAACTTACACATGGTTAGCATCCTAGGTTTTTCTGATGCTACTAGGACATACCAAGGATGTGGGTCCCAATGAAGTGGATTACAACAGATTGCCGCTGAATAGGGGATGCAGTGTCTTACTTCTGATAGGTATACAACGTCTTACTGCTGATTGAGGTATACAACGGCTTGCTGCTAACTGGGGGACACAATGGCTAACCGCTGCATGGGGTTTATAATTTAATGTCATGTGGGATGAAGGTGAGCTGATGTGAATAAGGACCTGGGGTCCAGATGGATGGTGTGGGGGAACCGATGTGAACGGGGGTCATATTAATCGTGTGTTGGGCTTGATCCTCAGGGAGGCTTCCTACGTTACTTTATGTGGGAAGGATCAATGTCCTTTTAGTTTAGAGGGATGGGGCTCAGTGCACCACCATGAGGTAGTCAGGACTAATGGTTGTTGAGGTTGAACCTCAGGGAGGCTTCCTACGTACCTTCCTTGGCATGGATCAATGTCCTTGTAGTTTGGATGTGGATCATGTTGACCCGATATAAGAATGGTCAGGGAAAATGGATGGTGGTGGGCTTGAAACTCTGGGAGGCTTCCTACATACCTTTGCTTAGCAAGGATTAATGTCCTCTTATTTTATATTAGTGTGGAAACCGACATGATATTTTCTGGAACCAATGGGGTGTTGGGATTGAACCTCGTGGAGGCCTCTTATATACCTTGCCTAGGAGATAGGGTTCAAATTCCTCATAGTTCGGGTGTGTTGTGGGGCTTACACTCTAGTTAGCCCATAGAGGATGTCATGGTTGATGATTTCTCTAAGACCATGTGTGTAATGCTCAATGTGAGAAACAAGAGACATCAAAGAATTGACGAACACATCATGAAAGGTACATTTGTGGGAAATGGAGTTGGGATTACACGTAGTCAGTGGCCTAAAGTGAAAACAGGGGCATACACAAAGTTAGCAGCCCAAGGTGATGGATATTGGGAGTCACTCCAGGATAGAGGCTCAGTGGTGACAAACCCTAGGAGGAGAGGTACTTGGCATGGATGTGAGGAGGAGCATCACCATGACCCTTTCTGGACATTGGAAGTAGAAAAGAAAGGGGGATTATGGGTAATACATTCTACAACAAAGTCTAGGGGCTTACAGTAAGATACTTTCCCTTCCCCTCAGACAGGCGCCACATTAGCAAATAAGATCACTTCCCATGTGAGGAAGATTTCACTCCCTTTGAGATAAGAAGACATGCATAATTTCCATGATGGGGGACCCCATAGATGATGCATGGGGTGAGGTCACAGTTTAACATCATGTGCTGAGGACAATGGTGCTTGGTAGTTTAACGTCCTGTAACTCAGACGAGGTGGGCTTACTCCGCACCCCTAGGACTTACATAATCGTCACCCACTACACCTTGGTGAAGCGAAGGGACACACAACACTATGTTTAGAGTGTTATGGAGAGAACCATTGGGGGTCCACATTAGTGTTTCTATAAGAAGAATCAATAGTCGTTAGCATGCCTGGGTGATGCTAAAGAGTGGTGATGGTGCATGGGGATTATGCAAGAAAGCTACCCGTAATGTCTTCCTCATGTCTGGCCACGAGGGAATCCCAACTCACTGGTTGGTTGGGGCAGATAATTATGTCCAACACTTATACACTAGTGCACAAGCGGGATAAAGCAAAGGATGTTGGAATCTGTCTGAACAAAGGGAGTTGAAAAGTGTGAATCACATGCCCGGAATTCAGAAGGCGATGAGGGTGGCATGATGATAGAGGATAACTGTTGACTGTGTTTGAAACAAAGCATCCATATCCCGTTAGACTAAAGTGGGGACAAACAAATGAGGGTTGGCTATTGACTATGTTCAAAACACCGAACCCGACTTGAAGTATTGTCTAATGTATTTTGGGGTGTTGTCCTAGAATAGTAGGTGAGACGAGGCTTTATGGGACCAGGATGTTAATGGGTCCCTTTAGACATGGAAGAGGATGAATATCTGAATAAAGGACTTGAAAAGCGTGAGGTGGTGTGATGGAATGATTGAACATATTCCAATGCAGCTAAAGTTATGCCATTGTGATCATGGTGTAATGAATAATATGATTAGCACAAAAGGAATATTTTATTTCCAACAAGAGGGATCCTATTATTGAATGATAGATTGTGCTACAGTTTATAGTCATGTAGATAGAACTATTGGAATCTTATGCTTGGAGCATAAGGCATCTCTATTTTAGACTAAGAGGCATCCAATATTTGAAACATTAGGAATACTACGATTTACAATATTGTAGAGAGGACTGTTAGGCATAAGGCACCTAGAAATGGTTGGGGTTGGGACTTATGCAAGGGTGTCCTTTTCTAGTTCAACTGGGCATGGGAGCCACGCGATAGGGTTTGGAGTAGTTTCTTGAGGAATGGTTTGACTCAAGGTACTTGGGAAATTGATAATGAGAATCTCAACTCACAAAATGTGAAAGAGACCAAGTGGAATATGTAAACTTAAGGTATTTTATGGTGCGTAGAAGAGTAACTCAAATCATGATATTCCATAGGGGGAAGGATTCTGTGCATTATGGTGCAATGGAAAATGCTGATGTCCAGACCCAAAAATTTCACAGTGTGACACTAAATTTTTTATGGGGGTTAGTGACGGTAGCGAAGGGACCGGCCCAGAGGGTGGGAACCAATGGGCGCATGCCTATGTACTATTGTGCATAAAATGCACTACATACAAGATATTCTATGTGAAATATTGAACTTTTCGGTACAGGGGTGTGAACGATCTAGCACCATGGTACTGTTGTGTGTAATATGGAAGGTAGGAACACAATAGGGGATAATTCTGTGCAATAGGGGAGGTGTGCATGACATATGGGAGATGTGCGCACAATAAGTGGTTGTGCACACAATAGGGAAAGAATTTCATGCAATAGGGGAGGTGTGTGCAAAATATGGGAGATGTGCGTGCAATAGACAGCTATGCGCATTATAGAAAATAATTGTGGGCATTAGTGGAGGAATTTCATACAATAGGTGAGGTGTATGCCCAATTTTATAGGGGAAACATTGGTGTGCAAAGAATTAGCCAATGTGGCACTATTTCACGCAGAAAAATATGCTTTGTGCGCAAAAATCAGCAGGTTGGCCCCTTTCCGCACAAAAGGGATGTTTTGCGCAAAAATATAGGTGGTTTTACGTGAGGGCGTCGAAAATTTGGACTTACGCACATAAGAGCGGGGTCCAACCTTTGGGACCCTCTTTGAAGGAAGGGGGTGCACTTGTATTTATAAGTAAGGCCCTGAATGACGGTGTACGCAAAATTCCAGTCCAATTTTCCGTGCAAAGCCATTTTATGTTCAAGTTCCATTTATTACGTTCAAGATTCAATTTTTATGCACAGTATTCCCTTTTTACGTGCAAACCATCTTTTATGCAATGATTCCCTTTTTATATGCAAATCCATTTTCTATGCATAGGATCCCCTTTTTACGTGAAAATCCATTTTTTACATGTAGGATTCCCATTTTACACGCAAACCCATACATGGCCCCAAAACCGTCCTGGAAGGCCATTTCCAGTAGCCCGACTTCGAACAACCATAAATTCTGATCCATAACATTATTTGGGCTCTACGACTAGTCAAATTAATACTTGCAAAAAGTGCTATGCTCTGGGATCATAAATGGAATCATTTGGAGAATTACATGGATGCATTTTCTAGTTCCAAAAAATGCATCGTAATAATTAATGAGGTTCATTAATGTGTTTTAGTTAATGAACCTATTAACTCTCAATGATGAGTTTACAAAATAGAATACTCAATCCATTAAATGGATTGAAAACCCATTGGTCCCTACACTACTGCTCAACAGGAGGTAGGAAAAAAATAAAATTTTATGTTATTTTATTAATCTTAAAAAATTCCTAAAAAACTAAATTTTTTTCTTGACCTACTATGGTCAAAGATAAGAATCCCTTAAGAAAATCCGAGCACTATGAGTTCAAGAGTACCCTCAGATTTCTATTCCAAGCATTGGTTCAAATGTTAGAAAATTATGTCAACACATTTACTGAATATACATTAAAAAAAATTCAAAATTCTATTCCTAGCACACCAGGCCTCTGAATCAGGCTCCATCAATTTTAATAGACTTGTAAAAATACCAAATAATTTAAAAAGTATATGGAATTTTTGGTTCTTTACATTTTCCGCAACTTGGGTATTTTCATCCCTGAAAGATAGAAAAAAATTTGGTGAATGAATGGGGGGTATTGATCACATATCTTAACCTAACACTCCTAGGTGCTCTCATAGAGGTTCCCATTCTCCCAACGAACTCGTACCAGAGGAATTAACAACCCATGATAGAACTACTATTTTCGATCTTCTATCTCCACGAGGAACTCTACAAGCATCATCCCATCATTGATGTTCAAAATTCCGTAGTTGATGACATTATATAGAACATGCACATACCTTCTCATCTATGTAACATGTAAAAAATTATGTACATAGTGAATCTGTGGGATAAGATCTTGGTGGTATGACACCTCTCCTACTCTACTTAAGATATTTAAAGGTCCGATGAACCAAAAAGATAATTTTTTACCCTGGCCAAACCACCATAATCCTTGTCGGGTTGAGACCCTAAAGAAGACATGGTATCCCTCCTCAAACTCCAAGGGACTCCATCTCTTGTAAGCTTAATACTTATGTCGGCTCTATGTAGTCTTCATCATCTCTTGGATGATTTTAACCTTCATTGTTGTAGCCTATACCAACTATAAACCCATAAGTGTTGGATCCCCTGCATCAGTCCAACATAGTGGTGACCTGCAAGGTCACCCGTACAGGGCCTAAAACAGATCCGTACAGAATTTGGAGTGATAACTATTGTTGTATGTGAACTCCTACAGTGGTAGTTGGTCCACCCATATATGACCGAAATTAAGGAAACAAGCACGAAGCATGTCCTCGAGTGTCTAAATGGTCTACTCTATCTTACAATCTTTCTATGGATGAAAGAGGGTGATCATGCGTAGCTGGGTCAGAAACACCTCCTGAAATCCCTTACACAAACGTGATGTAAAATGAATATCACAATCTGAGACAATCATCGATGTTGCACAATGAATTTGTACAATATCTTGTATGTAGAGGCTTCCCAAGAACTCTACTGATCCCTTCTCTCAGATGGGTAGGAATTTGGACGACTTGGTGAGTCGATCAATGATCACATAAATGGAATCATGGACCCTAGATTTACGTGGTAGCCCTATCATGATTTCCACAGATATACCATCCCACATCTAGTCTGGTACCTCTTATGGATGAGCTAACCCCGCTGGTACCTGATGCTCAGCATTCACTTACAGAAAAGTGATGTATAATGATTTGAAATATGCAATCAAATTCTTCATCTTGAGCCACCAGAACTTATAAGTGATCGGCTGTAGCCTTCTCCGAGAAAGTCCATCAAGTTCTGCAAAGGTTACCTTCTTTCTGGTGAAGGAAAACCTAATCCCATCCTCTCGGACACACCGTACTTTGTTCCTAAAATAGTCAATCTGAGCATGGACCATGAATAACCATTCTATACTCAAGATGATATAATAAGGGCTCGATGTTGCTAATAGAAGATTCCTGCCAAATCTATCACCTCCTAGTGTAAGCTCACATTACCTGTACCAGTGTGTAAACGTCGAATCCTCTCCCGTAGGTCACTCTAAAAGTAAGAATCTAGCCAATGGGACTACCATAAACTCCAATATCAGATTGAGAGCTATGGAAATGAAATAGGGACTAGTACTTATGTCTATAAGTACTACGTCTAGTTTGGTGTAGACACTGATCATACATCAAATCATCTCTGGAGAACCTTTGTCGTTGGCCTTAGCTACCTGAAGCAATGCTCTCCCATATCTTCCAGCTCCTTGAGGTCTGGGTGGAATACCTGGAGGTGGTGGCGGTAGAACCAAAATTTGTCGCTCAGTGAATGTTTCACAAACTACTTCTCTTCTACGCACATCACCCTGTAGACCTCCTCTATCAAATCTATGCCTCTACCTTGGTGGTCCCTCAACCATCTGCTAATCATTGGTATAGTGGGCCGGGCAGTCATGAGCCTTGTGACCCTGCCCGCTGCACGTGATGCACATTCCACTCCTCTACTAGCATGTTCTCCCTCTTGAGCTCAGCACCTCTATCCCTACATCCTGGGGTAATCCTCTAAATGTTATAGCCCGTTTGGACCGCTACATCATATGCCAATTGCCAGCTGCAGATGACTCTAATATCAGTCGTTTGGTGCTGGCTCTCGCCATCGGTGACTGCTCAGCTAATATGCTCTCCACTAATAAATCTCCATCGAGAACCCTAACCTGTGTCGAGATATTGATCGATATCATAAAAGCTCAAATATCCCACTGGATACCCTTCTCAATGATATGGGACTTGAAGAAAGTGTATTGTACCATGTCGGTGGAGTAGCGTTAGAGGTCGGGGAATCTTTCCGAGTACTGGGATACTATCTGGATTCCCTACTGTAAGTTTCATAGTTCTTGTATACACATAGAACATAGTGTCTCTAAAACAAACTCTTCCATGGAGAGGATCTAAAATTATGTCTAGGTGGGGGTCACCTTGTCATGTAACTAGAGAATCAAGCTCCACCATCCCCCTACTGTGCCCTGTAAGAGGGTAGCAGCGAGGATCACCATCTGATCAGCTGGTGTCCCAACTAGGCGGAAAACTAATGTGACAATCTCCAGCCAGTCCTTGGCTACCTGGGGATTTTTATCACCTTGAAACCTCAGAGGCCTCTACCGTTGGAACTCGTGCAACTTGATCAGTTGGTGTGCATCGTCCCCTAGTGAGTCTAGTGGAAAATGCTACCCAATAGGTGGTGGTGTTGCTGGTGCACCACCAGAAGGTGGTATCACTATAAGAGGGCCCTGCACTGAAGCCTCATCGCTTGCTGTGTCTTCATCGTGAACTCTTTGAAATCATGGATAGCTATCTATGAGGTGTACTCTTGAAATGAAATAGGTTATACATGGTAAATAAGTTTTACCTAGTGAGCTAACTCAAAAAAGATCAATGTAAAACATTTCCAAAACACACACAATCAGTTTTTTCATGAACCGAGTTGGAAATTAGAATTTAGGATCCTAGTGTATGGCTATTTCAGCCACCAAACCTACACTAGACTCCTCTAATTAAAAACCACACTCAAAACACTTAACAATGTTGTTCTATTGGAACGATTAGAGTCCTAGTTCTTCGATAGAACTGGCTCCTCTAATTCAACAATGTCGTGACCCGTCCCCCGAGGCCTGTGTCGTGACTACACAAAACCCACTTCCAATATGCCATAGGTTGGATACTAGCACCGGATAGGCATATCCCTAAAATGGGAAAGAATTTACTTTAAACCTGTACAAACACATAGTCCAAGAACACGACCTAATGCATCTACAATGTAAGACTGCAGTAGTAATAGTGTGTGCTAAAAGTAAAGGGGTTAAAATACAATCCAAACTAAAAGATACAAATACAATAGAAAACGGCTTCAGAGATTTTCCACCATGAATCCTACCTGAAGAGTAGGTATAAATCGTCTCCATTTCTCTCCACATCAACCCGTCACCTATGTGTATCGCCTGGTCCTGGCTCGCTATAGTCACAGTCAAGCTGCTCCTCATCTGCACAAGACATAATAAGGTGTGGGTGAAGCCCATGTAGGGCTGAGTATAACAATACCCAGTACAGACCCCAAGACCCCAAAAGGACTCTCATAATTCCACAATGGAAATCCACCATGCATGATCCCAATCACAAAGTGAAAAAGTAAATGAATCATCTCAAACCTGGTTTAAAGTCAGTGTTTAGGAATAATGATGAATAGTCTTATTCTATATCATTATATTCCATTAGTAAGTTTACACAACTGAACCATGGAAGAGATTTTCCATTTTCAATCCACACAAGGTTGTATGTCTCTAATCTATGATGGGTTGAACTAAGGCTGGTTCTCATCGTGTCACATACTGCTGATCCACATAGGGATGCTAGAATGTTGATCCACACAGGGTCTCTATAATATTGATCCACACAAGGTCTCTATAATGATGACCCACACAAGGTCGATATAATGACGATCCACATAGGGTCTCTAGAATGGTGATACACATAGGGACACTATAATTCTCATCCACACAGGGTCTCTATAATTTTGATCAACATATGGTCTCTATATTGCTGATCCACACTAGGTCTCTATAATGATGACAGCCTACCACAGGATTCCCTGCACCCTGTTTGCTTGAGTTTCATAGTATCTATAATCAAGATATCATTGGTGCCTCAACTACGACAATGTTCTATAAAGGAGTAACTCAAATTTCCTATATGTCATAAGGGTACCAATGCAATAGATGGTGCATCAATCAGATGTCTGGTCTGTGAGTTATAGGAATTTTAATATCAAGGGGCTTGTTGGATTCATGTTTGATCCATCCCAGTCATACTCCAACATTCTCCAAAACATAGGTAGAGTAACTCAAAGGTACAATCCCATTCATGGATTTTAGTTTCATTTATGGTTCGTCAAAAAAATGTCAGTTTTTTTAGATATGGCCTTTTTAACCATATTTGGGCCAAAAAGGGCCCAGTTCCAGTCCGACCTTGTCAGACCAAGCAGACCCGCCCCACCTCGACCCAACCCTGACCGAACCGGTTAGGCTGTCCTGAGTGGGTTGGGACATGGTGGGCTTGTCTATTAGGGATGCACACCGGCCTTGCCCTCCTCGGCTAGGTGCGGTCCGTCGGGTGACCCGACCCGATGGTTAGCGCAGTCCTCCAATCAGAAGATCGCTCCCCCTTCCCAAACAGTAAGGATATTTGGGATAATTAATTGGTACAACCACGTGATGCCTCCCTCCAGTTAGCAGGACATGCAGGGCGCGGGTCACTTTTGCCACCATCGTGGCTTCAATGTGACGACCTTCTCACCATGGCGCGCAATGGTGCACCGCCTTCTACTAACGTGGCTTTCTAAGTGTCAGTCGCCCCTGCTAACCGCCACAACTTACCTCTACGACGTGCGATGGTGCATTTTCGGATACCACCAAGGCCTTCTGATGCTTCCCACCATGAGTATCCGGCACCGCCACACTGGTGCTGCACCAACAAATCTTCTGTGGTCCATCGGGTGATCTCTGGTGGTTCCTTTTTCATTCTAAACGCACCTATGGGCCTCCAAATATGAATCCATCACAACATGGATTCTGAATTCATGTTTTAGAAGAGTTAAAACTTTTTCAATGAAGAATTCAACAAAAGCTGATGCAACTGAGTGACAGAGACTTGTTTGTTTGGTTTGTGCCCTCTGCATTAGCATCATATCAAGTGAGTAATTATTAAATAATCAAAGATTATCTAAAACCCATTCACCACTTCCACGATTCATCATTCTTTTCAAGAACGTGGAAAAGAAATAAATTCACTTGAATTTAATGATAAACAACCCATACCTTGGAATCAAATGAGACGTCGTGGTTGTGGTAGATTAATCCATTCTGGATGAAGCTATTAGTTTTCGTCACTTATGGTTTGATTTCTATGATATTGCCATCCAAGCCTCCGTTCTTCAATGGTGGAATACGCTGCGACCCTTCATTAGAGGTTCCTACCTTCCATGTCAAAAACACATACACTAGTTTCAATTAAATATAGCGGAAGGGATGTTAAAGCATTGTAAGAATTAATGATGATCATTAATGACTTTTAATTATTTAACCTCTTAAATTTCAATGGTGAGGTTACAAAACAGAATACTCAAGCCATTAAATGCCTTGAAAATCTATTGGTCCTTCCATAACATCTCAATAAGATGTAGGAAAAATAAAATAGAATTTTTATGTTATTATATTAATCTTTAAAAAGACTAAAAATGTACCCGTTTCTCCTGACCTACAATGGCCGAACTTTGGTCTCCCATAAGCAAATCTCGGTGCTGTGAGTTCAATGGTGCCCTCAGATTTTAATTTCGAGCATCGGTTCAAAAGTTATGAAATTCCGCCCGCATGTTTACTGAATATACCTTAAATGAATATCAAAATTACATTTCGGGCACACCGTGGCTCGGAATCAAGCGCCGTTAATTTTTGTAGACATGCAATAATCCAAAATAATTTTAAACACAATTATATAAAATTCTTAGTTCTTTACATAAGAGGTTAAATTTATTTAAAAAAATCATTAGAAATATTAATTCTCCCAAATTATATTTATTTTCTCATTGTTTTATAACCTTTATCTATAATCTCATTTAATAAAATAATCACTATATTAATTTTTTGTAATTATTATATATATATATATATATTTGTAGAATAAAAATAAAAAATAAAATACTATGATGAATGTAAAAATGTTAGAATTTATAAGAATATTTTTTTTGAGTTTATATTCTGGAAATCCAATATTTATAATTTTATACTTTTTAATTTAAGAATTTGACAAATTTAACATCACTTTAAATAAAATAACATAACTATCATAATCCCTTATATAAGGCTTCAAATTGTCAATAACATGACCCTGGGATGGTTATTCTCGATATATACTCTACCAATAAGATTTAGTCTAGTTTTTAAGTCATTTAAAGGGTATTATTATTTTAATAAAAACTATATTTTTGATTTTTCATCAATTAAATAATTTATACATCATAAATTTATATGCTATTAAACTAATTACTTATTCCCTAAAATGTTAAAAATAAATTACAAAAATTTAATAGAATTTAATATTTAAAATTTGTATTTATAATTTTATCTAACTTATTTATAACCATATATAAAAAATTATTTTGTTTTTAAAATTTGAGTGAGACATATTTAACTTTTCTTTAAATAAAATAAATCAAATGTTCAAATCTCATCCATATGGATTCAAATGGATACCATTTTGTCCCAATTATGATTCAGGTCGAAACACATTGATCCACTGATATTAAGGCAAGTGTCGGGCTAGTTTTATAATAGTATTCTTACCATTAATTACCTAATTTACCCTTTTAACGTATTAATAAAAATTACCGAAGTCACTATTCATAAAACCCAAAAATTAAATCAATATATTTACATAATATGGACCTATTTTTTAAAAATATTGAGTTAATTTTTTAAAATTGAAAACACATAAGTTGCAGTAATTAATTTATAATTAAATCCTTTATCGGAAAAAGATAACATGTTTTAAAAGCTAAAACATTTCTAAAGTTTGAAATGTTTTTTACATCTGAATTAAATGTAAAATTAATTCTAATGACATAAATTATATTGAATTAAAAAATACTCTATTTATACATTAAAAAAATTCAATTTTATAATTTAACATTATAAATTATTTTGATGAAAAAAATTGTTTTCACATAAAATTTACTGTAATTTTACTATTCATCAAGACATGAAACATATTAGAAAAATATCAAAAAATTATCCAAATTAATATTTTATACCAGGATTCAAAATAAAATGATTATTTTTTCATATAAAATTTATTAGTGTTTTGAAATCTTAATTTAAAAGGGGTTCTCCATTCAAAGGTGTAAAATTACACTTAAAAATAGTTTTTTATACATAAAATAGGGTATATTCATACCCTATGACTAAAATATCCATTAGATGAATATAAATAATATTTAATTAGCTATATATATCATTAATTCCATTACTAAAAGTTATTTAATCAAAAAATAAAAATATCTAATTGATTTATATTTTTCATAATTAATTGATAACCAGTGAAATCACAAATGATATTAATAATTCAATTATACTTATTCCCACTAACCTAACCACTATGATATAACGAAAATTTTAAACTAAGGGCATATTATGGTTCATTTAAACTTGTAATTTCATTCAATGAAAGCTACTAAAGAATAAAAATTATTTATAGATAAATATTTTCTTAAAACACCAAAGTGTTACATTTTACCCCCCAAAAATGATTTTCATCCTTGAAATTCATCACATGAAAACAAATAGATGAGGATACTTCTCCCTCATCATATCCTCAAGTTTCTATGTATCTTACTCAAATTGATAGTTCCTCCATTTAAATTTAACCAATATAGTTGTCTTGTTTCATATAACTTTTGCATTATGATTCAGAATCTCTATCACTTGTTCTCTGTAAAAATATATTTCTCTTGTGGTACGACTTCTTGGTTTAGTAAATGTGAAGGATTAGGTATTTAATTTCTTAGGATAGATACATGTAACACATCATAGACTTGAGACATATTCAGTGGAAATGCCAATTAGTAAGATACTTTCCCAACACGATGTAGAATTTCAAAATTACAGATATACTAAGGGCTCAACTTTCCCTTATTTCGAAATCTCATTATTCTTTTACATACTGATATTCGTAGAAATGTATTATCACCCACATCAAACTCTAGATATTTTTTTGGGTTATCAACGTAATTTTTTTCGACTCTAATCATTTCTAATGTGTTGTTGAATAGATCTGACCTTTTATGATGTTTCATAAACAGGATCAGGTCCTAATTGCTTTATTTCCCCAAATGATTCTTTCTATAGAGGAATCCATAAGGATCTATCTAAATTCCCGATTGAATTATACTATTTTATGAAAATTCCACCAAAGGTAGGTCCCAACCCCCAATGAAATTCTTAAATAAATCTCTCAACATGTCATTCAATGATCAAATTTTCATCTCATACTGACCGTTTTTCTGAGGAAGAAATCCTATGAAAAAATATAACTCTGTATCCAGAACATACTGAAGACTCACTAAAACATTATAATAATCCTCGAGTCCTGATTAGATATAAAGGAATGTGGTACTCTATGTAATCATACCACATTATTTACAAATATCATATAAAGATGATCAATTTATAAATACTCTCTAATAAAAATGATGTGTGATGAATTTGTAATGTGATTAACTATATCCAATATTGAATTATTTCCTTTGGATGTTTTGGAATGTCTGATGGAAAATTCCAAAGTAGTTTTTTCGCATTTCTAATTCAGTATGGGTAATAGTTGTAACATCCCCTTATACTTATATCTCTCATCCTTAACATACTAAAAAACCAAGCATCAAGAGAAATATTTGGAAATATATCTTATCATGCCATCCCACTTGAAATTCTATTTTAGGTCCCATTAAACCATTGTGATTACTTTTTTAATAGAGAATAAATAACAATTAGCCACATCTAATAGATCCTTCATTAATTCTGGTATAGGAGGAATAAAAATCCAATTTTTACATGTTATTATTCCATCACAATCAAGTTTGAATTCAGGATAATTTCTCACCTTCTTTTGTAGATCTATATCTTTTTTCTGTTCCTCATAAATATTCACTTGTATTGATTGTTGAAAATTAATTTGAGAAATATATGATATATCCCCTTAAAAATTTATAGATCCTTCCTTTGTAAATCCATTAATATTAGATATTTTTTTATCCTCTTCATATATAGGCTAGTATGGTGTTGTCAAATCAATGTATCTACCACATTATCTACATCCCCATGGTGGGAATGTATTGAGCATTATCAATCATTAATAAAATACATCCTTATTCATTACCACATATTCATATCCTTTGGTGTGAAAATATAATTTAATAATTTATGATTAGTATAAATTTCACATCTTTCACCAAAAGGATAATTCCTCCATATCATTAATGAAATAATTACAGTAGCTAACTCTAAATCATGAGTTGTGTAATTTTTCTCATTTATTTTCAACTGTCATGGGGAATAATATATCACCATATCATTTTTCATGAAAACACATCCTAACCCCTTCTTGGAATCATCCCTATAGATTACAAACCTTTCTCCACTATAAGACAATGTGATCTTAGTTAGCAAGAAAAAATTCTTTTTATCTCTCTATAATTCTCTTCACATTACACCATACAATTGAACATAATTCTTTTCTGAGTTAACATGGTGAGTGGATTATATAATCAGGAAAAATATTTCTCAAAACATCAATAATATCCACCAAAACCAAGAAAACATCCTATCTCAGTTACCATTTTTTATCTTGGCCAACATTCAATAACATTTGTTTTTTACGGATCCACAAATATCTTTTCTCTTGAGATTATGAGGCAAAAAAATTAAATTTTTTAACGAAAAAATTGACACATCATAAATTTGGCATAAATCTACTTCTTTATTAGGGACATTAGTACCATTCTAAACTTGTTTTCATGTTCTTCCTTGCTCCATAAATAGAAAATATTATCATCTATACAACCTATAACAAAATGATCAAGATAATATCAAAATAATCTATTCATTAGATACATTAAAATAGTAGGGGCATTAGTAAGAACAAAAGGCACCCCATAAATTCATAGTGTCCATACCTTGTACGGAATGCCATATTTGGTATATCCTTCTTCTTGAACCAAAATTGATGATATCCTGAATGAATATTAGTCTTGGAAAGTTATTGAGATTTATATAGATGATCAAATAAGAAATTAATATGGGGAATATGATATTTTTTCTTTATATTTATCTTGTTAAGATCTCGATAATTAATGTAGAGTCTCATTGATCCATCATTCTTCTTAAAAAATAGAACATTTTAATTTAAAGTGGATGCACTAGTGAATATGAATTCTGTATCAAGATTATCATGATGTTGCATCATTAATTCTTACAACTCAATTGGAGTCATTTTATAAGGTGTCTTTGAAATAGGCATAGAACCCGGTATAGTTTCTATTGAATACTAAACCACAATCTTTGCTGGAAGAACTAGAAATTCCTTCAGAAAGACATCATGAAACTCTCATACAAAAGGATTATTCTTACTCGTGAGTTTATCCCTAACCATTTGAGATAAAAAACCTTTATTTATATGAATCAAGACCCCTAATGTAGAAAAAATTTCTGTTGGAAGGTTATACTGATCCATACATCCAAATATGATAACAGATTGACCTAGAATATGAAATGTGACTTCTCATCCTTAGAAATTGATATGAGATATATATAGATAAATCCCTTCCATTCCACGAATCAAAAAAAATCTAATATAGGAAGGATCACAAAATTTTTAGGTAGCACATTTCCACAAACATTAACCAGATAAGAATTATAAACTTTTTTTTGTGGTCATTGTGCCATTAGGAGTAGTCACAACCAACTAAAAATCTAATTTTTTATGTAATACGGTGATACCCTAGGATAATTATTTAGAAATAAAAGAGTTAGTGGATCTCAAATCAATTAAAATATTTGATAGTTTAGAGTGGATGGTAAGGGTACCATTCACCACTTCATTATTGTGCTCTACGTATCTGATAGTTATTTCATGTGACATTCCCTTGTATTTGGCCATAACTATGTTTTGACGTCGATCATAAACAATAAACATTAGTTTAAGTAATTAATTTTCATAGTGACCCATTATATTTAACTTGTTGAATTGAAATATAGGAGGTATATTCAATTTATAATTTTCTATGTTCACATTATTAGACTTCTTCTTCCCATAACATTGGCATTCAACTACCCGGGTACCTTCTTTTCCAAACATAAAACATTTACCAGTCCCCTTAAGAAAATTTCCACTATGTTTCCTTCCACACATTGATCATTAGAAAAATTAATCTTATTTTTACTTTCTTCTTTAGATTTTCCCTTGAATTTCATTTTTCTCTTATTATCAGACACATATGACTACTAGGTTACTCCAATATATGTCTCAACCTTGAGGGAACATCTAACAATTTAAATGTAAATATTAAATTCAGTTATGGATAATTCTCTTAGGGGACTTGGTTTTAAGCTACTAAACAATCAATTAATTTTAATGTTATGTGGGATAATACTTCCCTAAGCATACCTTACAAGTCTTGTCAAATTTTCTTTGAATGTACCAATAGATTCATCATCTAGTCGATTAAGATCAGGTAACTCCATCTCAATATTTATTCAAAATATATGACGAAAGTACTTATTGAAAAATAATATATTTAATTCATCCCATTCTATGGACTCAATTTCATATCTTTTACTATTTTTCTTGAAAACATTCCACTGTTGATCAGCTTCACCTTCCAAATAATAGAATGCTGAGATGATGTTATCATGTTCAGAGTATTGAAGAAATGAACATATCTTTTCTGTGGTACTGATCCATTGTTTATCCAAAAATGCATCTGAATACCCACTGAAAAAAGGTAGATGTTGCCTCATGAAGGACTGAACAGAATGTCTGTTCCCTTCTTTTCCCATATAGAAGTCCTCCATTATCCATATCTTGAGATAGTTTTGTGTGCATAAAAACAAGGTTTCTCATTCTAGCTCCAATAACATATGGTTCCTCAGAAGGACTATCATTTCATTTCCCTTCTCATTCAGCATTAACATGGTTCTTTTGGGTTTCATACATTGAATAATACCATGAATCATAGTGTAAAAAACACTAATCATAATAGTAAAACCACCCAATCAAGAATAAAATTTAGATTTAGGAAACTTTAGGTTTTATCAGAGGATATTCATGGTCATTTTAAAAAACTAGGATTGTAACCTATACCTAGACATATCATTAGAGTTATTACTAAGGATTTATTATCATAGATTCCAATGGTTAACTATAACATTCCTCTAATAAAAATTCTACCGACCAAAACATTAGATACATCGATATTATATCAAAATTGAACTATATTCCATTATAATATAATAAATCTATGATAGGACTGTATAAAAATAGTGTATTTATAAATTGGGACTCATAAATAACTGGTTAATAAAATATCTACATTGTATCCCACTTATTTCTTCCGGACTAGAATATTTTTTACATATCATAATTAATACCCTTTTTCATGACCCGGGGAAAAGGAACATATGAAAGGGTTAGCAAAAAATGATTAGTAATGGTAAATAAAGGGAAATATCAATCAAATCATAATTATATGACATTAGAACATAACATTTGGAAGTCTTATCCTGCATATGAAAGATAATGATATCACGTCCTCCAATGGTCCGAAGGCCTTCATTTTTTTATTGATTTTTTATAAAGGGGTGTGGTGGAACCCTTACAAGGTCCGTAAGCATAAATATTACATGGATCGTAGGCCTTATATAAATTCATTGCATGTAGGATTAAATGTCATGGGATAAAGGTTCATATGAATTAATGGACATAATATCGAAATTTTTAAAATAAGACGTGATGCTTTTTGGAATACACATACGCTTAGAAAATTATTTCATATTAATCAATGCTTGTTATCAAGATCATCATAGCATATAAATTCCATTACTAATCTAGGATTACTTTCTATTCCTGCCCTATATTACTAAAACAAATTTATATTCCATTAAAGGAATGTCTATCTCATGAGATATAAATATTAACCCAATGAATTTGAGTGAGATATAGGTCACACCCATATCATTATAAAATCATGCTTATGTGTTCCTAAAAATTAAAATCATTCATCATAGCATAAACCAAAGAATAAAATGGGTTTCTGAAACATCTATCCATAAAAATCAATATAAAACAAATGGATTTCATAAATATAATTACATAATAAACAAAATCAACCATAATAATAATTATAATATACTTTAAAAATATTTTGAATATTATATTGAAAATGATTTTGATAAAACACATCAAATTAATTGTTGAGGAAAATATCATTTCATATTTAAAAAAATTTCTTTTCTCAAAATTCATCACATTTTAAAAGAAATGAATTAAATTTAAAACAAAATTGATGGTTTTGAATGTATGACTCATGTTAATAAGGTTTTATAAAAGATTTAAAATTTCTTCATGTCATATAAGTTAAAAACATATTATCCTCATAATTTTTTTTGAAAAAGTAAAAAATTACATTGAATCAAATAAAGAAAAAAGATTCCTTTTATACTATTTAATAAAAATTCATAAATGGTAAAACTAATATGGAAAGTTTTTAGAAGAATACAAATAATATTACATACTTTTGAAAAATGGACGTGGATGATAAATATACCCATGTAAATACTTATGTATAAATAATCTCCAATAATAATGAGATTGAAAAATTATCCTTTACATTAGGTATGATATCCTTGATATGTATTTGAACATCATGTATAATGATATAAATAATTAAATTGACTTATTATATAATCATAATGATTTTTATGATATCATATATGATTATATTATCACCCATTAGTGTGTAACAGTTAATTATCACTTATTATTTGGACATTATTTGTTTTTTGTTGTTATGCATGTTTTGTTGGATAACTTCGTGTTACAGTTCTTATGTTATATTTATATAATATAAAAAATTATATAAGTTAAAAAATATATCATAATTATTCATTACATTCATCTATATAATTTTGTATTAATGAATATCATGTAGAATGAATCACTTCGCATTATAGAGATGGTAGGTTGTATGTACGAACAACTGACGATATCATTCCCATAATTGTTGAATGGTATTATAGTTGATGGTGTATAATATTTCAGAACCAGTATAATGATATAATAATCATATATAGTTATTATTTCCATCATTATACCCATCCTGGTAAGGTGATGGTGAAAAATATATTACACCACGACATGGAGACGGCATGTCGTGTGTTGGGTTGCATTGTGATTTAGTTTTTCATAGGATTGATATAAGGTGTAATGTAGTTTTTTTATAATTATAATAACATATATTTGTATTAGTGATGCCGATGTTAATAATTTATAATGAAAAAACTAATTAAGAGGATGTAGAATAAGAAATAAGTTTGAAATGATCGGTGGACGGGATTACCCCATTCTTGATGTGCTTCCTCTAAATCTCTTCTTAGGGTACTAGTGTCGGTCATTGAGGAAGACCAGAACCTCTAGAATATAAATATATATGTTTTTATGGAAAGGGTGAAGGGGTGGCTGAGAAAGAACGCTCCAAATGAAGCGAATAGGTGAGGTATGAGGTTCCCTTTTAAAATTATGGTTAGGGGAACTTTTTGAAACTCCATAAAAAATATTTTATAACAAAATCAAACCCTACCCAAAAACCTCCATAATGTCCCAATTTTTGAGATGTGAGGATATAGGGTTGTAATATCATCAACCAATAAATTTTGGCCATGTTTTTATGTAAATTTAAACCATATATTCTTAATTAACACTTAGTTATTATATTTAATTTTTTACTAGGATAACCAATAATTCAATATTTAAAGGGTCAAATATTTACTTATTTGATATACAGTAGACAATAAAAAACATAAATTAATTAATTTTATATGATTTAATTACTAGTATATATTTTTACAAAATGGGTTATGATTATTAAATAATTTAATAAAACATTATTTTGATAAATAACCAAAGGTGTCAATTTTTACACTATTCTATACATTTATTTTTAAAAATATTAAGATAAAAATTTAGGTTCATACCAACTATTTAATTATATTCATAGGAAGTTAATATAATCTATAAAATTCATTATAAATATTAATTATCCCAAATTATATTTATTTTAACATTTTTTTCTATCGTTTATTTGTTACCCATATTAATAAAATAATCATTTTATTTTTTAGGTAATTATTTAATATACATATTTTTTGAATAAGAATTAAAAATAAAATACTATTATGATTATAAATATTTTAGATTTCATAATAAAATTTTTACTCTAAATATTATTCTATAAATACAATATTTAAAATTTTATACTTATTAATTTATGAAGGTGGAAACTTTAACATCAGTTTAAATAAAATAATATTAGTATCATAAACTATTATATATGGCACAAAATGGTCAATAACTCAACCCTTTTATGATTATGGTTGATTTATATTCAACCAATAATATTTTGTCATGTGTTTGGGAATATTAATGGGTATTTTTATTTTAATAAAAACCATTTTATTGATTTTTCCTCAATTAAATAATTTTTATATCATTAATGTATAAGCTATTAAGATAATTATTTATTTAAGGAAAATTAAAAATAAATTAAAAATATAAAAAATAGAACATATTTTAAATAATTATTTATAATTGATTATATCTTCTGTATAACCTTATATAAGAAATGTTTCAGTTTTTAAAATTTGTGTGAGAAATACGTAACTTTTTATTAATTAAAATAAATTAAATGTCATAATCGCATCCAAGTGGATTTAAATGGATACCATTTCGACCGAAAGATTATTTAGGTCCAAAAAAATATTCCAATGATATTGAATCAAATGATATGGTAATTTTATAATAGTATTCTCACCCGTAATTTATTGATTTATCTTTTTATTTTATTTATAAAATTATATTAGTTACTATTAATAATGTCCAAAATTAGAATAAATATATTTCCATAATTTGGGCCTACTGATTCACATTATGGAGTCCAGTTATTAAAAATTAAAAAACACATAAGTTATAGTAATTAATTTATAATTAATCCCTTTTTCGAAAAGAGAGAAGATGTTTTAAATTCAAAAACATTGTAGAAGATAGAAATGAATTTACATATAAATTCAATGTAAAATTAATACTAATGACATAAATTATATTTAATTATAAAAATATAATCTTTTAATACTTAAAAAATATTCCATATTATAATTTATCCATATTAATTATTTCGATAAAAAAAAATTCACATAAAATGATGGGTATTTTTACTATTCATCATAAATTCAATGTTATCAGAAAAAAATCATAAATTTATAAAATGTAAATTTTTACATCCCACTTAAAAATAAAATCTTTTATGTGTTGGTATATAAATTATTAACATGTCAAAATATTAATTTTAATGTGGTCCAACATTCAAATGCATAAACATACCCTTTAAAGATAGGTTTTTATACATCTAATAGGGTTTATTCATACCCTATGACTAAAATTTCTATTATATTAATATCAAAAATATTTTATTAAGTATATATTAATATCATATTTATTTCATTACCAATATTATCTTTATAATAATTTAAACATATTTAATTGATTTATATTTTTCATAATTAATTTATAGCCAATGAATTACCAATATATATTCATAAGTTAGTTATACTTATTTCCCCTATCCTAATGGATTGGATATAATGGTAATTTTTTTACTTAGGTCATATTGTGGTTAATTTAAACTCACCATTACGTGAAATGCAAGATACATAAGAATAAAAAATAATTAATGAATAAATATTTCAGAAAAACTTCATGGTGTTACACATGAATACGGCTATGTTCAACTATTATCGGGGTAGAGAAATTATGAATAATGAAATTTGTTGGGATAATGTAATTGAAGTCATGATTATTAATGTCTCCCCACTTTCACTAATATATTTCAAAATGTTTTCAGCTTTTTCATTATGTATACGTTTTAAAAAACTAAAAAATAACACAAGATTATCATTTATTTCTCAAGAAATAGTACAAGGTATGTCTTGAAAATCACCGAATAATATATAAACAAAGGATTTATAACATTATTTTTCTATTGTATAAGATATATACTGATCTATGTGAATTTTTTATTTTATTTTATGGAATTAATAAACAACTTTTTTGTTTATAATATATTTTTTTCTTTCCCATTTGGCATAAATCCCATAATATTATTTTATACAATTTAATGTTTTGAATACCAAAAAAGAATTATTTTTCATAAGTTCATCAAGAATTAAATATTACATTATCAAATAATTTAATGACAAATCTCTGAATAATTAATTTAAAAAGTCAAACAGTTTACATTTTACCTAACCAATAATTTTATATCCAATGAATAAACATTTTTTATTTCTTAATTTATTAAAATAAATAGACTAATATTAAAAATATAAACATCAATTGTATGAAAAATCAGTTAAATATCTATCATCACAATTTTTTTGAAATAATTATAATGTTTTTATTTAATCCATCAATATATAGAACTTTTTGTTGATTTGGATTGTTGATGGATGTCAAACTGATCTAATACAAACATTTTTTTCTTTAGAATTATTTCGTAATTAAAAATTTCCTCCACCAATTATAAAAAATTAAATAATTTTGGAAAAAACTCCACTAATGTCTTAAAAAACATTATCCATAAAATATATTAAACATTTGTTGTTTTCGGTTTTCCCTCATCATTTGGTCCCAAGAAAAATATGATTTTATTCTAATCATATATATCATATTTAAAATAAAATATAAAGTTATTAGCATAATCATATGATTTCTTCCATGTAAAATTTGTATCATTCATGGTTTTTTTATTTATTTTTTTGGAAGTTCTACATATCAGAATTCTTTTTTTATTAAATTTATTGAAATTTAGATTCAAGGTTCTATGAATATTACACTCTTATCATATAACACACGATTTTTTTCATTATATATATTTTATGTCATAACTTTTTTTTCGAATCCTCTATTCTTGTTATTTAAAATATTGTATTTTTTAGAAATTTAATCAAGATAATCATTTGACTCTTTATTTTTATAATGTATCATTATCAGATAAGTGTGAATGTGATGTATGACTGTATTCCTTTTCATCCATTGAAATAGATTCCATTAAAGAATAATTTTCCATCTTAAAGAGATTATAATATATGGAATAATATTCCATATCAACATCAAACATCACTAGTGTGCCAATTATTTGTTTATGTTCATCATAGTATTATATTACATAATAGTAGATGAAATTACCCTTCTCTTTGGTGCTAGAATTTATAGTATTTATAGGGATTGGTCTACTTGGGGAATAAGGGTTCCAATAGAAGAAAAATAATTTAAATTATAATTTACTCAGCCATTTAACTGGTTAATTATTTATACAAAACCCAGTCCTAAAGATTGAAACATTATTTCTATAATTTTTGTAGATGTTATTGAAATTTTTTATTTGCATTATATGTTACTAATATGGTAGAACAAATTTTGATAAATTATAGTTCATTTTGAAGCACTATTAAAATCATCATAACGAACTAAACACATGACAACATTAGTTGAATATAAGTTCAAATCATAGTTTCCATTTTCAGTTGCATCACATGTCTTGGGTTTACTCATGGGGATTTCATAGAGAGTAATAGATATTTTATAAAGACATTTTCTAAATATATATCAATCAAATCCTTCCATTATATGTGGTATTCACAATTATAATATGGTATTCTAATAATATATATTAATTCTCTATTTTTATAAATTTCATCCATATAAATTTGATATTTATAAAATTATACTTTTATAGTTGAAAAATCAAGAGTCATATTCCTTTATACCAATTTATGGTTTGATAAATGTAGTTAAACTACTCAAGTGGGGTTAAATGGAGTATTGAAAATTTAATCACTGATAATTGAAATTATCATTAGTAATTAATGATAATGTACTTCTTTATCACAAATAATTAATAAAAATTAAACCATTAATAGATTGGTAGAAGATACAATATTATTAGTGGTTCAGGAATAAAAAATTCCATATATTACTACACCAATACTATAATCCCCATGTTTTGTATTTTTAATATAACATATACTTTTCTGTTGGCCTAAAAATAGAGATTAAATATATATAACTTGTTACAATATATCAAATGGTTTACATCTTGGATTCCCTATTTCAATATCTATTCACAATATTATCACCCTAAAACTCAACACATGTAGATATAAACAAAATTTAAGTTAAATATTGACATAATATGAGATTATAACATAAATTAGAAATATCGAAATAATTAATATACATTAAACACCCCAAAATATTATCTTTAAATAATATCATTCCTGATATTTTTCTTCACACAAAACATCAGTTTTTTAAGAGTGTTACAATATACTATAAAAATATTATTATTTAAGAACAACTTTTATAACCTATGCATTGAGTTGGCAGGTATAATTAGTAATAAATATATTTTTCATAATATTTACAAAGGATAAATTTATTGAAAATTTATTTATTAAACAATAACAAATAATCACTTAATTTTTCGTAGATTTATTTTATTCTTCAAAAATATGATTCCTAGAAAAATTATTAATATTTAATTTCATGTGAGAATATTATAATTAATTTCATCAAATTATATAGAAATTTATTTTTATATAATTTTTATCATTTACTAAATTATGATACAATGTATTAAATTTTAAAAAATATTGGTAATTTTTGGGAAAGTTTAATTTTTTAGCAAATTCATAAAATTATAAATTTTTAATAAGTGTAATTTAATTATAATAAATTGTCCCAATTTTAATTTAATTTTATATTAAATTTAGATATATATTATTTAATTATAAATATTTAACTAAATTACAAAAGTATAAATATGTTAATGTTTTTTAAAGATCATTTTTAACTCAAAAATTCACTTTTCACAAAAAACTTATTTTTTTATTTGAATGTTTATCATACATTAAAAGCATGAAATTATAAAAATAGAATAATGAATATAAATATCTATATTTGGAATCAATAGGTTCATATTTATTAAATATGAACCTTTTATTTTTTTTCTAATATGAATAGTAACTATATTAAATATTTTCCACCTTGATGTGGGTAAAACTGGTAAAACACTATTAAAAATATTTTATAAATCTATAAAATACCTATAATACTATAAATAATGATATTAAATAATAATTTTTAACTATATATTGTTATAATATGTTAAATAATTTTTTTATGATTTTATTTAAAATTTAAGGGCCAAAAATTGACTTTTTCGATGATAAGTTATATTTTATTTGAATTAAAGTTGATTTTTGGGTTATTATATTTAATTGTATTGTTCATAGGTTTAATTATGTTTTTTCATTCTCAATTTATATTGACTACATCATCTATTAAACAATTAGTTTCATTTTCCCCTGACCACCTCACACGGATAATTATTTTTATTTTTATAATATATAGTTATATGAGATTAATTTCATAAATTTTTTCCACATATTATAATATATTACTTTAATTCATACACATTGTTCCCATAAAAATAATAACATCACTTATGTAAAAATTTGGAACATCAACTATATGAAGCGATGTGATTCATTATTCAAAAAGCTAATTCATTGGTCATTATAAAATTGTTATTTATGTATAAATATTAATATAATATCATTATCATTTTTTAGAATTTATGGATAAATTTCAACATTGCCTACATAAAATGTACTTATGTCCTTGTTCAATAATAAATTGGTTTTCATCAAAGCACATGATATGGAATTAACCGACAATGTAATTAAATATTTCGACAAAATAAATGAAAAAATGGGTTATTGATAGAATAATAATCCATGAAATGATTTATAAATATGTAAATAATTAATAAAAGTTTATAATATTAGATTTAATGGACATACCTCAAAATTGTGGACCCAGTGTTATGGGTTTCATCTCATTTTCACTTAATTGTGTCATATATTAATTTTATACACCACATTACTTTTATATAGAGTATATATTCCCATTTAAATTTTTTTATATTTAATTTTTCATAAATAATTAAATTTTATTTTCATTTTATTTTCTCTAAAAAAATTGATATAATTATGATATTTTTATAACACCCAATCAATTGAAAATTAGAAAATTTTATTTGATAGTTTCTATGACATAAAAAGAAATCCTAAAAAATATAACACTATAAAATATTACAATATAGTTATTATTAAATAAATAAAACAATTTATTTGGATTTTATTTTTTGAAAAACTAATTTTTTCTTTCATTTCATGTGACACTGAGTTTCCCTGAAATATTTCATTACATGAAAGCTCTAGATTTAACAAACAACAGTATACAAGTAATATTATTATTTAAAATGAAAATTGTCACCAAAAAATAGGAATTTATTGTATTAATATGATTATAGAAATTATTAAAATATATACTTTTAAAACTGTTCTTTATATATCTATAGATTAATAATAATATAATAATTTTTAAATTAAAAGCTACATTTTTTGTGAAAAAAACCTTTTTATAAAAGTTGGTTTATTTTCTCTTTGCATTGAAAATTTAAAGTTAACTATTGCTACTAAATGAAAATATATTTGAATCAATATTATTAATTTCATGAAAGAAGAGAATCAAAAATATCATATGGCCAATTTTTGTTATTTATCAGAATAGATTCATTTTCTAGATAAATTGTTCAAAATATTGAATTATAATTGAAATCGAACTTCTTATTATATCTATTCACAATGTCAAATTATATTCATAATTGGTTTAAAAGTAAAATTATTTAAATAAAATTTTAATCAATTTTTTATATATCATTTGAATCATTATCTTATTTAATGATGAAATGAAAACTTTGTAATGATTTTGGCATTTTTATTAACAATCCACATTATTGTCTCAAATAAAGGTTCAATTTCAAATTAAATTTCACAACTTTTGTGATAAATATTTTTAAAAACAAGTTAAATATTTTTGTTTGGAATAATTTATAATATTTAATAATGTAAAAGTATTTTTTGACAAAAATTAATTGTGAAAACATTAAAAATTTATTATGACGATTAAGGTAAAAATGGATTTACTGAGGTTTAAATAATATTACAGAAAAATGACCTAACGAAGTCACAAACCAAAATTATTTGTTTATATTTTGACTTTATCTCTTTTATTTTTGATAATGGTCCATTTTGGAGGCTTATGATGATAAAAATGTGGGTATATTAAATTATTTCCAAAAATTACAAGTGTTCTACTCACCTCACATATAAATGGCCACTACCACTTTAATATTATTGACATCATCAAACCAATTTAGATCAACCAATAATAACCCAATTAAGACAAAAAAATCCATAATTTCATCATATAATTCGTATGTTTGGAATAAAAGAAACATTTTATGTGGTTGGTGAAAGTCTAATGAGAAAACCCAAAGAATTGTTAATATTCTTCAACAAGTGTTTTTATTTTATTTATTCATCCCCACTATAATTTTTTTTTAAAAAAATATTGATACAATAACCACAATTTTTTCCATATATTGAGATTTTTTTATATTAATTTAATTACTTGAAACCATCCACACATTAATAAAATGTGTTAAGAAAAAATCATTTGTGTGTACGGTGGACTAACACCTTTCAAACTGATTTAATTCATTGCTCAATTAAAACCTATCACAGTTTGATATGATGGTGGATATAATGTCAATATATGATATATAAAATATAATATTAATTCATTTGTCAATATGTAAATTACTTATTTTTTACATTCCATACCAAAGATAAAATGACAATGTTTCTCGTGTGTACGACATAATACCACCTCATAAAGCTATTTGATTCATATTTCAATAACACCTTACATAGAATATGAAAATGATAATTTTATTAATTATATGATATATAATTTATTTAATTATAATATTCATGAAATATATATCAATATGTAATTATAAAATATAATTTTACCTTTTTAATGACATAATGATGAAAACATCATTCGTGTACATGTAAACAACCGCCTTTACAAAGTGACCTGACTCTCTTTTTGCCACCACAAATCATGGAAATTATATATAGATATATCTAAATAAGTATAATTTTATATATGATATTTTGATCATATATAATGAAAAAATATAACCTATTTCTTTAAATAATGATCATTCAAAAATAGAAATGATTTTCATTCCTTTGTATTAATTACCATCTACATGACTGTAATGTGGTCCATTATTCATAACAATATATCAATATAGATTTAAAAGTTTAATTAATTTAAAAATATTATAATTATATCATCATTATTATTCTAGATATTTAGAATCCATATAATTTTCACAAGAATCGTATCTTTCATTATAAAACATGTAATAGAAAACAATGCAATTAAAATCTGAAATAATGACAATAGAAAAATATTATTAAAAAATAGGGGATAATATGTTATAAAATAATGCAATATAAAATTATAAATATTTATATTTTTTATAACTAAGTTAAAAAACACTCTAAATCCATGAAAATATTTTTTTAATGAGCTTTCAACCGAAGGTAAACAGGAGGTAATATATTTCATCTCAATCTCATTTCATTGAGACACATTGCAATTTTATACTCTAAATGTATTTTTTATGTGGAATATTCATTTAATTTTATGCTTCATATCATTAATATTACATAATTAATGGTATTTAAATTTTATATTTAAAATATTTCATCTAAGGTGTTTTGACATGAGAGTGAACTAGTTGTAAAAATTTTATTACTAAATTATTTTAATTGGGTAATATTACTTAATTATTTTCATTTATATTCCCATATTATCTGTATAATGATATTTTATTATATTATGTTTTATTTATAATTTTTTTTATGGATTTATAGTTTATTTACATAATATTTTCATATATTAATTTCCACTTTAATATTATGATCTTGATGATGGTTTATTTTATAATATAATTTTGGTAGAGATTATTTGTTCATTTATTTTAATTAAATGAATTTATTTTATAATTTCATAATGAAAACATATATTTTTTTACTCCAAGATTCATTTATTATATTATAATGTAATTTTTAAATTTTTCCACTAATTGGTAATTAAATTTTTAGAGAAAATGTTTTCATGAAAATTTGACATCATTTCTCACTTTGGCAGGAAATCTGTTTTCTTCAAAAAAACATGTTTTTGTTGGATAGATAGTACCATAGATATGATACTGATTATACTATCAATCTATGATACAGATACTCAATATACAAGAGGGGGGGGGTAATTGTATATTTTAAAAATTCATCTGGAACATTTAAAGATGATTATGTTTAACAAGGTTAAACAAGGTAATTCACAAAACCTCAAGATTCTAATAACTTTCATGATTACGGAAAAGTGATTCCGGAAATGGTAGTTAACAAAATATTACAAAAACAAAGAATATATCTTGAAGCATATAGAATCTTGTATAATCATAGTATAATTTTAAGTATGTATAATAAAGTTATACTTTCCTTAACAATCAAAATTACAGTGGAAAACAAAACTATAACAATACAAGTAACAAGTAGTAACTCTATTAACCCAGAGATAAGGGTATCCAACAACCCTGGATAAAGGTCCCTTGATTTATACTTTCATGAAATTCTATCTTTCTCAAACCCAGGTAATCCCTGAATAAGAAAATCTGTATCTGTCTTGCTGTCTCCATAAGCCGTCAATTTGTAAAGAAATCAGCACCTCTGATTCACAACCCAAAGTCTCTGATTTCAAGGAAATCACACCTCTACACAAAGGATATCTGCACAAGAAAATTGTAAACAAGCCGTTCAGACTTTCTGCATGAATCCTGGGAGTTTATAAGAGCCACTCTATCTAGATATCACTTCAACAGAAGGTTTGCAAAGTAAAGTGTTATCTATATGTTGCCCTCATTCAAATGAGATCCTATTTATATGCACAGATCCAATGGTTGGATCCCTACCCCAATGGTCATATTTCTCCTTGAATTTAAGAGGGACCTATACAAATGTCACTCAAACAATGGTTTGTTAGTAACTAAAAAAACAACACCGTTTTATAACAAAAACAATTGTAAGAAAAAATAGGGTTACATAACCAAAAATAGATATTCAGAATGTAATATAGAAGTTCGTAATGTAATTGAATAAAAGTTCGGAATTTAATCAAATAAAAGTTTATAATGTAAGAAAATAAATGTTTAAAGTCCAACCAAAACACATTTGGTATCAATAATACAAGGATATTCAGATTTTGTTTTCTAAAGAATTATAAACCTAAACTCTATAGATTTCCAGTGTCTGATTTTCAAGGAAATTTGAAATCTGGGTTTACAAAGTTTGGAGTCAGAGTTAATGAGAATTTAGAGTCAGAAATTACAACGTTTAGAGTCAAAATTCATTAGAAATTGGCATCTGGTCTTACAAGGTTCAGAGTCTGAATTCATTAGAATTTTGAGTCAGAACTCAAAAGAATTTGGAGTCTGAATTCTGAGAACTCAGAACATGAATTTGGATCCTAAAAATAGAATACTATTTATCATAGTATTTTATTATTATGAGGTTTTAGATATGAAATTTAATGTTATACTTAGATAAGATAATGACCAAAGAAAAACATTGTAAGTATAAATTTCCTTGGGGAAGGAAAATTTTCCTTATAGATGCAAAACACAGGGTAAAATTAGATTTTCCTTGAGATAAGGTGTTTGTTATTTTCAAAACAAGAATGAATATTAAAGTCATAATGAGACCTCATTGACTATACAATCTCCCCCAAACATTATGGAATGGAAAATTCATAAGAAAAACCTTATTGACTCAACAATCTTCCCCATTTTGGAAAGCACAAACATCCTTATGAAAAAGAATAAAAGTTCTTAGATAGTATTTTTCTAGACATTGAATGTAAAAGTTATCTCCATTATCATATGGGCGAGGTTGAATATGATTATCTCCCCCTTAGGATTTGGAACTCTAAGGATCATATTCTCAATTTCCAGAATGAGATTTTTTATTATCTTGAGTATGGAAATCTTTATAATGAGAACTCCCACTTAGATAAACTCCCCTTACTTAGGGGGATTTATTCTTTTCATAGTATTCATTTTTCTTTCTCCCCCTTTGTTATTTTCAAAAATAATTTGCAGGAATGGAAAAGAAATTAAATTACCTTAAATATTAGTACAAATAATTCAAAGAAAACGAGCAACCAAATATTTTATTAAGATTATTAAGATAAGAAGAATTTTTTCAATGAAATAAATTACAAAAAAAGATCAGATTAGATCTATTTTCCTTCCTTATCCTTGGGTATTAATTTTTTTACAATGGTTTTCAGCTTTTTGAGTTCATTGTGGTCTTACTCTACTTTCTTTAGGAGTTGGTCTTGATTATCAGCTTTCTTCTCTAAAATATTGATTCTACATCCTGAGACTTGAGAGCTTCTACCTCAGCCTTCATCAGTTCATCGTTCTTTACTAGCTTCTCTTCCATCTCGATCCGAAGATCCCTTTCCCCCTTCCATCTTTAGGAAATAGAATACAACATCCTATTCATATCCTTGACCTCCTGAACCTGATTATTCTGCTCAAGAGTTAGCTTTTCCTCAAAGTTATTTGTGAGATCAATGATTTTACCATCTTTAGTATCAGAAGATTCCTTAACATCATCTTAACACTTATCAAGATCTCTTAAATCTTCAACTATATTATTTGACCATGTAACCACTTTATTATAAGATTTTTTGTGGGAATCGTAGTTGATAAGGATGTTCTTGTAATCAGCCTCAATCTATACACACTTGTCCATCACCATGGGCAATGAATTTGATTTTTGATTCATGTTGTGTTGAAGCATCTGACATCTAGATTCAATGCTAGAAATATTGGAATAGTTTTAATAAGATTATTCAGAGATTGAAAGAAGAAATAATTTCCTAGAGCTAATGATTCAAAATCTGAGAATTTTTGTGCTGATGGTTCCTCTTCTAGCTCAACAAGCTTCCTCTTAGAAGATCCACCAACTTCCTTCTTCCTTAAAACATATTTAGTTGGAGTGTAAAAATCCACATGTTTTCCCTTATTGGTTGTCGGAACAGATTCATTATCATGATATTCATGCTCACTGTTAGATAGTTGAACAATTCTATCTTCATCTATCCTCTCCTTCTCAGCTCTAGCCTCAGCATCTTAAGGATGTATAAAATCATTGTTTGAACTTTTTTCCTCAGAGAATTTATTAACATCTTCTTCACTTCTCTCATATTCACCTTCCACTTCCTTCCTAGGTTTTGGGAGCTCTGAAGACTCTTCTCCAGAAGTTTGTATTTATATATTCTCCAAAGGGGGTTCCTTTTCAGGATATTCTTCAACTTTCTTTATAAGATCATTAGTTCTACCACTACTATCTTCTTTTTCCACTTCTTCGCCAACTTCCTTTTCTTCAACAATATTTTCTTGGACTTTTTCCAGAGACATGAACTTCTTCCCTGGAGTATCAATTATGTACTCTACTAAGAAGGATTTCGGTACATGGATATTCTCCGATGCTATTTTAGTGGCCTTCAAAAGGGATTGGACAATTTTAGCCTCAGATATTTTCTTCATCGGCTTCTTTTCATTGGCTTGCTTCTCATGCTCATCGTCTTCCTTCTCTTTTAATGCTTCGGTCTCTGTAGGATCCATGAAAAAATATGGATCTCTTTTCTTCTGATTTTTCTTATCATTCCTCCAATTGGCTACAACCTCATCTGGATAAGCTTTCTGTTTCTTGATCATTTGAGGTGCAGATTGAGCTTATACAGATTTAGAGATTTTTTCTTCATATTCCACTTCCTTCAACATCCTCTTCTTTCCTAATTTCCCCGATGGTTCACGAACTTATTGATCCTTTAGAACAAATTCATCTTTCTCCTCTTATATGTCATAGAATTCTCCTGACTCCTTTGAAAAACCAACTTTCATATTTTTTAGAGTATCATCACTAATTAGAATGACAATGCAATTCCTCAGCTTGGAACTGCAAGTGATTTTTAAAGACTCCATGAACTGAATAATAAACTTTGAAAGGATGGCCGGGTACAAGATAATATGATCTTTCAAGCTACCATTCTTAATAATCACTATCTTAATGAGAATATGCTTCATCAAGTTTATCTTCCTCAGATTCACCAGAAAATCAATGATGAACATGTAACTCCTCTTCAAGGTGTCCTTTTCTACATTCTCAGAATGATAAAACCCTGAACCCACAATTTAATGTTCTGATTATTTGTAGTCAAATGAGAAATCCTTGAAGTCTTGACATCAATAAGTCCAAGACACACCATTTCTTTTACCTTTATAAACCTTCCTTGAACATCAGAAAACTTAGGGGAACAAAATTAAGATTCCCCTTCAAATGGAACTCTAACCAATCTAGATGCTTTTAGCATTGGTATTTCCATAGATTTTTAATGAAAACATATCTTTACCTTCTTCCTTCAATAAACTAACTGACTTATAAAACTCGATAAGAAGATATGGATACACCATGTCTTGATCCCCATGCTTCAATATGAATACACTTTCCCATTCATTAAGCTTGATGTTCTTGCAGATTATATAATTATATTTATTGAAGAAATTCTGATGCACCAACCTTTCTCTATATACTTTCCACTCTGAAATCGGCATGACAGTAGACATATCTTTTAGCACTACTAAAAATACGGCTTTTATCAGCACTAATAATGGCCTTTATCAGTGCTAGAAAAAGTGCTGATAAATCCGACGAAGATAAGGGGGGTCCCTTTATCAGTGCTTTTCAAAAGCACTGATAAAGACCCCTTTTATCAGCGATTTGTTTTAGTGCTGATAAAAGACCCCTATATTAGTGCTTCCTTTATCAGCGCTTTTGTTTTAGCGTTGATAAAAGGTAAAAAAATTAAAAAAAATTAAAAAATTTAAAAAATACTGCCAATCAAGGAGGGGCGGGGGCTTTTATAGCGCTTGAGCCCCCCTTTTATAGCGCTTTTCTACCCCTGTACAGTGCCCCACACACCCCCTTCACCCTTTAACAGCGCTTGTTACTATATTCCCCCATTCACGCGCGCCCCTGCCTCCACAAGGATTTGAACTCGAGACCTCCCCCCTGCGCACCTAGGCCTTTACCACTACTCTATTTTGATTTGTCTTTCAATTAATGATATATATATATAGTTATATTTATTTGTATAGTAATATATATTTATATTAATATATATATATATAGTTATATTATAATATATATATATAGTTATATTAATATATATATATAGTTATAATAATATATATATAGTTATATTTATATATATATAGTTAGATTAATATATATATAGTTTTATTAACATATATCTATATATATATATATTTAGTTATATTTATTCGTATAGTAATATATATTTATATTAATATATATAGTTATATTAACATATATATAGTTATATTAATAATTATATATAGTTATTTTAATATATATATATATAGTTATATTAATATATATAGTGATATTAATATATATATTTATAGTGATATTAAAATATATATTTATAGTAATACTAATATATATATATGTGTAGTTATATAAATATATATATAGTTATTAAATTGATATATATAGTTAGATTAATATATATAGTTAGATTAATATATATATAGTTAGATTAATATACAGGTATATAAATATTCATATATTTGTATTTTAAATAAAATTGATTTTATTTATTATTTAGATAAAGCTAATATATTTTATATGTAAATATATTTTATTATTAATTTTTATAATTAAATTTTTAGGTGTGAATGTATAAAAAATGTGAATATATTGTTATATATTTGATTATAAATAGCAGTGAATTATAAAAAATGATGAAATTTCAAAGACATAATATCAATATGAATGTAATATCTTAGAATAAATTCAGAAACCATCAGAAAAATCCAATAATACCCCTTTAACCGAGGCTAAATATCCACAAAATCTTAAAAAATCAGGGTACCCCGACTAATAACTCAGTTTTGGAGGCCTTCTAGGCCTCTTTTTACCTCACAAATCCCTTGACTGGGGTTTTGTGGTCCACAACAACGTAGAGCTCATCGAAGGCTTCAATTAGATATGTGGTAGAGCTCAAACGGACACCCGGATCAAAAGTTATGTCTGTTTGAAGTTTCAGTTACGTTTTCAACATATTTTGGATCTTTTTTTAAATTTTTTTTTAAATTTTTTTAGTCTTCAAATTGTGATTAAATAACTATTACTCCATAATAATTAAAAAATTATTAATTAAAAATATTTTTTTAATTTTTTATGAATCCATTTTCACTAATTATCTTATATATTAAGTATATTAAGTGTAAATTTACATTTATACTTATCTAAAATATATTTATAAAATATATATTATATTTATATTTCAATATAACTATATTTATATATTAATATATTAATATTTTTTTTAAATGTTTTTTTGAAGTCGACCCTTTACCAGTGCTACTAAACAAGCGCCGATAAATGGGGTCCCTTTATCAACACTTTTTCGTTAGTGCTGATAAAGGGGGGGGTGCTGTGAAAAAACTATTTTTGTGGTAGTGTAGAGAGGATTCTTCTGCTGACATTCAAACTTGGAAAAAATATGAGATGTTCAGAACAATCTTTTGTATCGGGGAAGAGTTTCGGCACACAGAGTCTTGAAAATGATGTGGGACAACCCTTCAAGGGTCCTTTATATAGGTGTTTGATGTGACGGTTCATCCTCCCATCTCAATCCATGTTTGAGAAATCTTCTAATCAGATCTGACGGTTGAAATGATAGCTACAAGCAAAATTTGGTAGGATCTTATATTTTGAGGTTTTTAAAAGAACATTTGTATCTACAGAAACTAGAATCTGGAAAAAAATAAAAACACAAAAGAAAATACCCGAAAATAAATAATGATTACAAAGACTTAAGAAATCATACCTTTCAGATTTCAATGAAGATTATTCGTAATAGTTAATAATCTACTTGAAGAAATTTATATTCTGAAAAATTTGATTACGAATCAACTTTATTACAAAAACAAATTTCAGTATGAAAAACTTCATTATGAAAATTTTGAGTACGAAAATTCTCATTACAAATATTTTAGTATTAAAAATCATCATTTAGAAAAATTTGAAAAGAAAACTGACTACAACAATTTTATTACGAAATTTTTTGAAAAGAAACAATTGACTACGAAAATTTTCATTATGAAAATTTTTGAAAAATTCACTATGTAACATTTTTATTACGAAAAATTGGAAAAAGTTTATTATGAATTTTTTTGAAAACTAACCATCAAATGTACTCCCCCTATGAAAAATAGTTTATTACTGTAAGGATATAGATTCAGTAGAAGTTAATAAGGAAAATTACTTATGGTTATCATTTATAACTTTTTATTAATGTATTCAAATCTATCGGAGGGTAATGATTTTTTGAAAATATCATCAAGTAGATATTGTGTTCTGATAAATTGAAGAATGATATCTCCTTTTTTATGATCCCTATAAATGTGATGCCTAATATCTATTGGTTTTGCATGAGAGTGATGTGAAAGGTTTTCTTTAGTGCAATGGCACTTGTATTATCACATATAATTTGTGTTTTGGTAAAACATATACCATATTGTGTGAGTGTGTGTAGCATCCAAAACACTTGAGCATAGAAAATTACAACTGCTACATATTCAGCTTCAGTAGTGGAAAGTGTTACTGAGTGTTGCTTCTTCAATGACAAACAAACTAAAGAATCTCATAAGAAATTAAATGTTCTAGATGTACTTTTTCTATATATTCAACATCCACCAAAATCAGCATTTGAATGACCTCTCCAAAAAAAATAATTTCCAGAAGTATAAAAGTGTCCTAAATCCATGGTTCTTATTAAGTAGCGAAATATTTTTTCACCACCTTTAAATGATATTCCTTAGGATTTTATTGATATCTTGCACATAATCATACTAAAAACATTAAGTCTAGATGACTAGCTATCATGAAATGTAATCTTTCTATCATACCTCTAAATGATATTTGATCTACTGGTTTCCCAGCTTCATCAAGATCAAGGGTGTTTGAGGTACCAATGGGAGTACTTATATTCTTAGTGTTGTTATATCAATAGTTGTTAAGAAGATATTTAATATACTTATGTCGAGATATATAGACTCTTTCTGGTTTTTGAGAAATTTGTGAACCATGGAAAAATGTTAACTCACCCACCATACTCATTTCAAACTCAAATTTCATTAGATTCATAAATGAATCAGTTAAGGATTTATGAGTTAAACCAAATATAATATCATCAACATAAATTTGAGGAGCTTGCTTAAGTCTATACAAATATTTGGTAAGTCTAAAAACATGATAAGGATGTTTTGTATCTTCAAAACTAAGAGGTTGTTCAAAAAAACATCCTCTTGAACATAACCATTAAGGAAAGAAAATTTCACATCCATTTGAATTTTTTTAAAATTGAATAATTCTTAAAAAGAAATTAAAATATGAATAGATTCATGTATAGCTATTAAAGCATATGTTTCTTCATAGTTTATTCCCTCTTGTTGATTATTTCCTTCAACAACTAATCTAGATTTATTTAAAACTTAAATTCCATTTTCATCACACTTATTTCTGAAAACCCATTTTGCTCTAATTACCGAATTCTCCTTTGATCATTCAAATAAGGTCTAGGCATTGTTCCTTTCAAATTCATTTAGTTCATCTTGCGTAGTATTTATCAAATCATCATCACATATAGATTCATCAGTGCTTTTTGGTTCAAATTGGGAAATAAATATTAGATGTTCTACTTCATTTCTTAAGGAACTTCTAGTCCATATAGGCTGATTCACATCCCCAATGATACTATCACTTGGATGATTCTTTAGAAAAAATTGATTTGGGTTTTGTAAAACATGTTCATCAACATAGGGTAGGAAATCTTCTGGGGTAAATGTTTCAAAATTATCTTCTTGGACATTTTCCTTAATAGAATGATATTCAAACAATGTTTGATAATCAGTTTTTGAAAACACATCCAAAGATTTAGTTTGGGGTTGGTTAAAAAGAAAAGGATCAATTTCATCAAATTTAACATGCACTATCTTTTCAATAGTACAAGTGTTTTGATAGAAAATCTATAAGACTTAGAAGTTGTGGAGTAGCCTATGAAAATTCTATCATCAGATTTGGGTGAAAATCTGTGTAGATTATCTTTAGTATTTAGAATGAATACCTTGAAACCAAAAACCGTGAAGTAATAAAGTCTAGGTTGTCTACCATACTATAAATCATAATTAGTTTTATTATGAAAAGGTCTAATCAAAACTCAATTTATAGTATAACAAGCAGTACTTATAGCTTCATCCCCAAAATGTTTGGCTTCAGAATACTCACTCACCATGGTTCTTGTTAGCTCTTTAAGTATTCTATTTCTTCTTGCAACAACACCATTAAATTGAGGTGTTCTAGGTGAAGAGAAGTTAAGAGTAATGCCTTTTATATTACAAAAAGTTTCAAAATCAAAATTTTGAAATTATCCTCCATGATCACTATGAATAGTAATCAATGGAAGGTTTTTCTCATTTTGGACTTGGGCTCTAAAAAATTTGAAATATGAATATGATTAAGATTTTTTATCTAGAAAATATACCCATGTATATCTAATGTAATCATCAACTAAGACATATACATAATATTTTCCTCCAATGCTTCCAGTTTTTGTTGGACCGAAAAGACCCATATGCGCCAAACAATAATGCATTAGTGGTTGAGACTTCACCGACTGATTTAAAACATGATGGATGTTTCATTCAATGTTGACAAGGATGAAAAACTTTTGAAGAAACAAATCTATGCTATGGTAGATCCTTAACTACTCTTTTCATAGAGAGTTTACATAAGTTCCTATGGTTAGAGTGACCTAACCTTCTATTCCATAACCAATAATGATCTTCCACTACACTAGGGTATGTTAAGTCTTGGCTTTTAAGGTCTTCTATGTTTAGGGTGTAAATATTCTCATCTCTATTGGTAGAAAGAATCAACTCTTCATTGGAATTGTGTAATAAGAACTTGTCACTCCTAAAATTAATAAGGGAACCTTCATCACATAATTGGCTTATACTAATGAGGTTGTTCTTAAGAACATTAATAAATAAAATAGTTGAAATCAAAGTTTTTCCAAGAAGAATGATTTAACCTATACCAATAAATTCTCCCTTAGCATTATCTCTAAAAGTTACTTTTCCTTATATTGTCTTGATAATATTTTTAAAGATGTTTTTATTACCAGACATATGTCAGGAACATCCACTATCCATGTACCATGTATTGGTATTGCTACCGTCTTTATTTTCCTGAAAATAAGATAGTTAAACTTTTGGATTCAAAACTTCCTTGGATCTTGAATTGTTAGACAAAAAAATTTGGGTATCCGATTTTTTTTAGAGAAATAATATTTATGAAACCCAAGTGATTGAACAGTATACAAATTTTTTTCCCTTCCAATGCCCACCACATTGACATTGTGTACAAAAAGGGGCTCTGGAAGGAGTGAAATAATAGTTTTTGAAAACTGGTTTTCGATGAGTATAACATACTTCGGTATTATTTCCTTGAGGTTTGATTTGAGAATTCATATTTTCAAAATTTTCCTTACCAGAAGTAATGTTTGAAAGAAGTTTCATAAGGGGATATATTTCATATTTTAGTCTGATGAATAAATTCCTACCCACATGAATTATTTCTTTAGAGTTAGATTTTTCATTGAAAACATTACATTTTAAAATCTTATTATTAAGATCTTCAGAATGTTTTTACTTTTCCGAATTTACTTCCTTCTAGTCATTAGAATGTTTTTCTAAAAGTTCATCCATATATTCATGATCTCTAGGTTGGTTTTAAATCTCCTTTGTAATAACTTCTCTAGTATTTTCCATGTCCAATTTCTTAGAAATTTTACAAATTTTTTCTTCTTAGAACTTGGAAATTCTAGATACTTTTTATATGGAGGTACTTCTTCATTATCTGATGATAATGTATCTTCATTATAAGTAATATCTCTAGAATAGTAATTCTTATCAAGAGATAAATTTGATAAAGACTTGACAAAGCATACCCTAGCCATAAGACAAGTATTTGGGAAAGAAACTGTAGCCATGAATCAGATATTTTTGTGTGCTGATGATTCATATTCAGAATATTCACTTCCAGAAGAGTCTCCACATCTAGCACTCCAAGTATCATTTGCTGTAAGACTTCTCTTGTGCTTTGAGTGATAGAACGTCTTCTTGATTCTATCTGAGTTCCATTCCTTATTTTCATTCATTTTCAATATATGAAAATCTAGTCTGATATTAACTTTTCTCCTAAACTCATAACATGTTACATCCATATATTTCTTCTCTTTTCAGTCTATTTACTTGATTTTAGACTCATAGTTCTTCCGAGTTATTATCTTGTTCATTCTCCAAGCGAGATTAGGTAATTCATTCTCGGAATTTTATGTATCACTAGATTCTGAATGCATAGTAACTTTCATTGACTTTGATATAGTAATTCTTCCTGGAGTCTTGGTTTTCTTATTCTAAGAAGTAGTTGTAAAAGCAACTAATCTATTCCCATTTCTTAACATTATCAGCATCTCTCTTCATTCTAGTCTCATACAGAAGAAGAGTTCCAAACAATTTATCTAAGGAAATCTGGGTGACTTTCTTGTTCTCATCAATTGAGGTCCTCTTAGACTCCCACTCAACTGGCTGAATATCTATGATTTTATCTACAAGATCCTCATCATCCAAACATTTTCCCCCATATACTTTAAGTTATTCATGATAGTCATAAACCTTTGATGAACTTTTCTTATAGGTTCTCTATATGGAATGTTAAATCCATGGTATTCAGCTCTCAACATAGCTCTTCTTCTATCTATAACATTATATGTACCAAAATGTGTAACTTCAAGTTTTTTCTAGATATTGTTTGTAGCTTCACACGAAGATATTTGACTATAGATGTTCCTAGTCATGGAACAAAACAATGTATTTCTGACTCTGAAATTTTCTTGATATTAAGATTTCTTCTGATTAGTAAAAGTTCTCAATTCTTTATCCTGAATTTTATAGACCTTTATCAGCATTAGGTAGTTATCAACTCTAGTGTTAATAATGAAAGTATTCATTCTATCTCTCTTGTACTCATAATCATTTCTATCAAAAATAGATGGTCTGGTAGGATTTAGATTATCGATAGAATCAACATATAAACATGTTGTCTTATAGAAAATATTAGCACACAAACTTGTTAGTAATAATAGTTTGTAAACAAGGAAGATATTACTCAGCAAGAAAAATAGAGCTAGAGCATCTCTAAGAAAAAATTAATCTGAACATATGAATCTGAAAAAGTGAATCTGAAAAACTGATTCTGAAAAGATGAATCTGGAAAAATGAAGAAGAAGATTTCTCTTCTGAATCTAATAGTGAGATTAATTTAGATTGAACCAAACTTTGAAACCAATAGATTAATTGATTCATAGTATGAGGTTTCCAACCATTGATACCAATTGTTGGATCGATAGTACGATTGATATGATTTTGATTTTAGTATCAAACTAAGATGCAGATACACAATATACATAAGGGGGGTGAATTTTATATTATAAAAATTCCATTGTAATCTTTTATATATTATTATATTTAACAAGGTTAAACAAGGTAATTAAAAAAACCTCTAGATTCTAATAACAATCTTGATTCCAGAAAAGTGATTTTTTAAATGAAACATAACAAAAGTTTACAACAACTATGATTCTACCTTAAAGTGCATAGAATCCTGTATAATCAGAGTACAAGTTTAAATAAGTATAATAAAGCTATAATTTCCTTAACAATCAAAATTATAGTGGAAAACAAAACTAAAACACTAAAATTAACAAGTAGTAACCCTTTTAACTCAAATACATGGGTATCCAACAACCCTGGATAATGTTTCCTTGATTTATACTTTCAACAAAATCTATCTTACACAAACCTACGTATGACCTCAATCTGAAAATCGTTATCTGTCTTGATATGCCCTCAAGCCCTCGATTTGTAAGGAAATTAGAACCCTTGAATTCACAACCCAATGCCTCTGATTTCAAGGAAATTTCACCTCTACACAAAGAAAATATGCATGAAACAATGTTTTAACAAGCTGTTCAAACTCTCTACACGAATCCTGAGAGTTTATAAGAGCTTATCTCTCTAGAAATCACTTCTATAGCATATAGGAAAACTAAAGTGTTATCTATATATTTTCCTCATTTAAATGAGCTTCTATTTATAGCCACAGCTCCAATGGTCAGCTCCATCCTCCAACAGTCATATTTATAATTGAATTTTAGAGGGACCTATACACATGTCACTCAAACAACAGTTTGTTAGTAACTAAAATAATGTCATAGTTTTATAACAAAAACAAGTGTATGTAAAAATATGGTTACATAACCAAAAATAAATATACGTAATGTAAGAAAATAAAAGTTCAAAATATAAGAAAATAAATGTTTGGAATGTAAGAAAATAAAATTTCAGAATGTATGAAAATAAAAGTATGGAAACTAACCAAAAACACATTCGGTGTCTATAATACAAGGATATTCAGATTCTGTTTTCTAAGGAATTCCAAACCTGAAATCTACAGATTTCCAGAGACTGATTTGGATGGAAATTCGAAATATGTATTTACAAAGTTCAGAGTAAGTTTTCATGGGGATTCAGAGTCATAACATAGAATTTTCAGAGATAGAATTCAGTAGAGTTTTGAGTCTGATCTTACAATGTTCGGAGTCTGGATTTATTAGAATTTGAACTCAAAACTCAGAAGAGTTCAGAGTCTAAATTCTGAGAACTCAAAACCTAAATTCAGATCCGGAAAGTAGAATACTATTTAAACATTATTTTGAGGTATTTCTATTTATCTATGACAATAAACCTTTATTCTAAGAAAAAATGTTATTTTTTGATATCATCCTTATTGATTTAATAGATATTTATAATAATTTTTCATGTATTGTATTGATATTCTCTTCCTTTTTTTATTTCATAGTAATTAAATTCCTATTCTAATATTCACTTCCATGTGACAATTAGTAATTATGTTTCCATAAATATCTATATAATTTATCATGGATATTAATATTTCTTAAACCATATCTCCTTTATACATATTGTTTTCTAATTTTAATTTTATTCAATTTACTGGGGGAATATAGATAAATAAGAATCCTTTACTCAGTAAAGATATTTGATGTTAATGAATTTTAATTTGATAATTACATAAATATTTGATATATGAGGAATTATTTGGAACTAAAGTGATGACAGGTCCCATTATTATATATCTTTAAAATGTTTTTGTGGGTCTCATGTAATGCACTATTGTCCTTATTCAAATATATTTTCCAATATTTTCTTTCTTTTTCTTTTTTTTTTCACAGCATTATTGATCATTTATTTGGAGGATACCTATAATGGTGAAATCAATTATTTTTGAAATTTTCTACATAAATACTAGTAGTTTATATTATTTTTTTTAAAAGTTACAAAAATTATAATTGGATTAAAAGGAATGTAATGGGTTCTATAAATATTCTTTGAACTGAATAAACAACCGGTAAAATTTATATGTTGTGTTTGGGTTATATGTCGTGTAATGTGAAAAATAGGTTTTTTTATAATGTCAATGCATTTTTATTGTAACATAAAATAAAATAATTTCACAATTTTTGAAGTATTACACATAATGTAATTTCCCATGTTCATGATGTTGGGTGCCATATGGTTTTTTGAGGACTCATTATACTTTACCTCCTCATTATCTTTTCTAGATATCACAGCATAAGTGTTTTTCAGTGAATCCATTCCATTCATATTTCCCCGTTTAGCAACTAATAAATGGCTAGGTGTTTCTTCTCCTTGGATTAACGTTCCTTTGGTATTCTTATTTATTCTTGGTTGAGAAAATGATTACTTTTTATATCTTTATTCTGATTATTTTTGTTGTGAATATTTTTATTATATTTTCACGCCTTATCTTCTGAAGAAAATTCTAGTGGTTTCTTTTCACTATTAGAAAAAGAGGTTATGTTTTTATGTCCTTGAAATAGGTGGATCTGTTAGAGAATTATATTTCCATATATCTCATGTTATCCTTATTTTTTTTATTTTTTTTATTTCAAATTATGTTTCATGTTTTTAAATTGAAAAAGGCATGGGTTCATGTTTTAATGTGGGGTTTTCATTGAAAATGAGATTACATTGACTTGGAAAAGGAATACATTTAAAACACTAAAGAATATATTCATATTATTAATAAATTTTTTATATAATTGTTAAGATATATTTTGAAACAAAAAATAATAGAAACTTCCCCAAAAAAACCATTATGCATCATGAAAAAGACATGTTTAGCCTTATTGTGTATGAAACCACAAGGAGGTAACCACTTTAATATCGATGGACTATTGTAGGACTCGATATTCATTGGATCTAACCATATTACTCTTTTTTATTGTGAGTGTCTATAATTTTTTCCCACCAACTAGATCCTAGATGGAAGGTTCATTAATGTTTGTGGTTGATAATTTCATGATAAATTATTTCATGGATGTTAGATCACTTGTATATTAATATTTCAATATGTTTAGTTTAATTTTTTATCAATAGAGTGTCACTAAATTAGTAAAACACAATATGATTTTTGTGGAAAATTCACGAAATATTTCATAAATGTTTTCAAATTATTTTATTTACAAATATTTTTGTAAAACTATTTTTTTAATCTAAAACTTGTAATTTCATGATTTTATGATTTGTATAGATTATTTGGTGGTTTTCAATTAATAACTATTTATCACACCATAAATCTACCTTTGGGAAGATGTAGACCTTATTTTGTAGGAAAATGGAAAAGGGAAGCGAATTTTGTATCTTATAGACTTATCATTATGTTTTTGTTTTCATTTCGTGGTGATGTTCTGTCATATAGAGGCTTGTTAGTGTGGGATCATCAATCATTATTGGTTAGCAAAATTATTTAGTTTTTTCTCCAATTTCCCACTTTGAGATCTGGGATTATGTCTAGTTTTACTTATATTTAGGATATTTAGACTTGTATTTTTTATATGTCATGTCATACTGGGAGATCATAGGTGACTACTTTAGTTGACCCGAGTTGGTCTATTGAAATTTGGTATAAATGAGGTTATTGGGCCTGAACTGTGCTCTCATTACCTACTCCAGTTCTATATATTGGGTACCAATGAGTATGGTCATCATAATTCTGATAGTACATGCTGAAAATGGGAATGTCCATCTCTATCATGTTAGTTAATCATATTTTCCAAGGGTGGTCAGAAAATCATTCTTAAGTCAGAGACCCAGAATTAGGTACATTTGTTGAATTGTATGGATAATCTATTTAAATTTAAATATCAAATTTGTTTGGGACATGGAGTCTGTAAGGTGGTTTCAATAAACTAAGTGGGTGCTAATTTAAATGTGCATGTTCCTTTTAAAATATATCTCATGTTATGGTAGAATTAATTATTTCTCTAAATTACTATAATTTGAATGAATTATATTTGGATTATTGATGTTTTTTCAATGGTTTTTAGTGTTATATCATGACTAATTGGTAATTTTTTTATGTTTAATAGAAAATTATTCCTAAAAATATCATCAATATTTCAAAGGAGATGCTGAAAGTTAGGATATATGTGGAGATAATTGAGTGGACCCATATTTGACTAAAGCATTTATCCATACCATTCCGACTATAGGATTAGTGGTCCAATGAACATGCTATTTTTTGAATACCCTTCATTAGATTTTAGTTAGAATCATCCACTTATATTTATTGGTGACAATGGAAACCATAATTAGATGAGTTGGTTGAAAATATTGAGAGGATATTTAAATCATTATAGAATCTCAATGAATATCATTTATGATTTTCCATACATATTATTGAGGTCCCGTGACAGTGATGGTGGGACTCAATCGTACAATATATGTTGTATGAGGGTCTTTTATGTGTATCGTCCAAGAAGATAATATATTATCATTTATATTATAATTTTTTATATTTGGAAAATACCCCAGAGTTCCTCATCTATGCGAAAGGTGAGAATACCATTCATGATTACTCACCTCATTTTTTATGAGTTTGTATATATGTTACCATATTTGGCCCCTAATGATTACTGGAAGGATTCGAGGATTTAGATGGGGAATAGGGATGATATTTAGTCGATGATAGTTTTTTTTCTACTAACCAATGTAGTGGTATTAGAAAAATCATAATTTTGTGAGGTAATAAAATATGTAAGGGTAGGTTTGGGTTGATATTTAGTTTGTGTAGAAATTAGATAGGGTGACTCTTATTTTCATTAATAGATGCATAAGATTTTTAATTTATCTATATAAACCATCTATGGGTTATTGTTCTGAGTATCAACAGGTGATTTTTTACCTGTGTGGGAGGTCTCATCATACAAATCCTTATTGTACAAATTATCTTAGGACTTTTCATCTTTGTGGTTGATCTGTCCATCTTAAATTTAATGTGACAAGATATCCTAATGTGGTAAGGTGGGTTACACATTCATGAAGGGATCATAGGATCATTTTAAATCTCCCAAGTGTGGTGTGTCTCATTTAAAGTTCAGGGGTGTCAAGGTATCTTTTTACATATGGATTTATGTGGAAGAGTGTATTCTAGATTAATCTAAAGTTGGGATAGCTAATTATTGAGGTATGGTTTCCATTTCATCATCTACGATGCAATATTTTTTGATATTGGCGCAACTCATTCTGTTATATCATCAATGTTTGTTGACGGTTAAGGATTTCATTCCAAGATTATACATTTTATTTTAAATCTTTATGTGATTTTAAGACGGATCTCCGAACAAGATTTCAATTGTCCCATGTGTTGGGAGGTAATAGCCGACATTGATATTGTTTCAGAATTATTAGTGATTGATCTTGAACTATTTTATTTGATTATCGACATGAATTGGATAATCAGTGTGTAGGATTAGATGTACTTTTATCACTATCAGGTGTAGTTCTTATCAACCAATGGGTTCACTCATTTTTTCTATTGTGAGTGATGCTCTATAATGGGAATAGAATTTATTTTAATTCCTTAGGCTGGTATCAACTCATTCGAGTTGTCTGAAATGTTCCTTGATACAGTTTACCCTTGATGGGGGGTCAGCTACCTCCTACTCTCTATTTGTACCTTGAGGACATTCTAGATGATGTTTTAGGATTACCACCACAGATAGATGTCAATTATAAAATTGAACTTGATACCTAAAATAATGATCATTTCTATTCCATCTTATCAATTGTAACCTACTCAATTGTTGGAAAATAATGTTCATCTTGAGGACCAATAATAAAATCAACTTATTCATCCTATAATATCATGTTGTTCTTCCTCTGTACTCATTGCTAATAATTAATATTGATGTCTCAATATTTTTATTAACTATTGAATTTAAAATTGAGTTGACATTATGGAAAAAATATCTTCTACCTATAATTGGTGATCTATTTGATTTACTTTTAGAGGAATGTTGGTTTTCTAAGATTGAACTATTGTTATGGTTTCAAAATTTGAGAGCGTTATGATAAGATATACACAAAATAACAGCTTAGAGTCGATATGGAAATTTCATATTTATGGTAAAGCCATTAGGACTCAATAATGCATCTATGGATATAATTATTATGATGAAATAGAATTATCATTGGTTTAGGGAATATGTTGTTGTTTTGTTCGTAGATGATATCTTGTTTTACTCAAAGTCAAAGGAGGAACATATAGAAATTATGGATTACATTCGTTCATCCTTGAATGTGCATAATATTTATGGAAAATATTTTAAGTGAGTGTTTTGGATCTGAGAGGTGATTTTTTGGGTTATGTGATATCATATTGGGGAGTCTCATTGGATCCTAAAATGATATGACCATTTATGTCCTAAAAAATCCTAGAATCATGTTTGATATATGAGGCTTCTTGGGGTTGGCTGGCTATTATCGATGGTTTCTTCAAGACTTATCCAAAATTGAATCTATAATAAATTATTTGACAAATAGGTGTGTAATTTTTTAGGGGGATGAAAAATATTAATTATAAATTTAGGAGATGAAAGTGAGTTTGACTTCAGCACCAGTGTAGATTTTCTCAAAATTAGGCTCTGGTTATGATGTTTTCTATGATGTCATAGGTATATGTATCATATGTGTCTTGATGAAAGGGAAATATATTATGGCTTATGGATCATGATATTTATGACATCGTAATACAATGTACCTAACCTGTGATCTTGAGTTGTTAGTGGTTATGAACCCACTCAAGATGTGGCATCACTATAACTTTTTGGAATTTTCTATTGTATATTATAGTCAAAAAATTCTGAGGAATGTTTTCAACCATAGGGATCTGATCATTAAATAGGGAAGAAAGTTTAATTATTATCAGAATATTGTTTTTGATATCAAATATACACCCTGGAATAGAAAAATATTTTTTGATGCGAGGATAAGAAGAGTATTTATCTATGTAAGCAAGGAATCCATCAAAGAGTGGTCTTTGATGAATTTGTTTTCTAATATTATTTTAGCATTAATAGATGTTCATGTAAATGTTTCATTATATTTTTTAAGTGTTTCCTAATATATTGATAACTGAGATTAACATGACCATATAAAAGACATTTGGAACTGACAATTTGGCGAAATTCTAAATAGTCAGAAGAAACCATGAGAGTGGTTTCGATCTCCCAATAGAGATTTCTGCATTCATAGTAGTTTATTTATTCATATTTCATCGATAAAGGTTTTTTTAGATAGTGGACACATATCAAGTTGGTCCATGTATTATGGGGATAAAAATATGTACCATTATTTGAGACATCCATAATGGTGGACAAGGATATGGTAGTCAATTATAGATTTTTTATTTTGATGTCACACTTTTCAAAGTGTTGTGGAGGAACAATAGAGACTTAATAGTTTGTTGAAGATAATACAGATTCCTATATGAAATAAGTATATGATTTAAATGTCTACATATTTGTATTATAAAAGACTCTTAGTGTGATTGATACAATTTGGGGTAGTAATGATAGACTAACTCAATCATCACATTTCATAAAAATAAAAGAAATAAAAATGTGGAAAACCATGGGTACATATAAGACTGAGAGATTGTGAGATTTGATGGGGTTACCTTTATAGTTGTTTTTGACAGGGACATGATGTTAACTTTTATACTTGGGAATGGTTTATAGGATAAAATGGATTTACGAGGGAAATAGAGCATGGATTATCATCCCGAGATAGATATACAAACAAAGTGGGATATAAAGGTTCTTGATGATATTATTTGCTATTTTATTTTCTTTTAGTTGATATTCCAATTATAATTTTCCTTTGGTTGAGTTTTCCTATAATAATAGTTATCAGGATTTGATCCGGATGGATCCCATTGAGTCCTTTTATGGGTGGCGGTGTTACTCTTTCATATGTTGGGAAGAGTTGGATGTGTTTTACTTAGTTTGGAGATGTCTAGTTCATGACATTATAGAGATTTTGTAGTTGATCTAGAGTCATTTGATCCTAACACAATGTCCTATTAAATCTTATATAGTCCATTTTTTTGGAAACTATAGTTTTTATATAGTGATCAATGTTTTTTAAATGCTTCACCTCATCTGGGAGATCGTTAGATGGGTATAAAATGAGTTTTTTCATCGATTATTGTGGCCCCCATTTAGATTGTGGATTGATTGTGGATGGTGTCAAACCATTTTAAATTTCTATTTTGATTCTATCCATGATGTGTTTCATGTTTTATAATTGAAGCGGTGTATAGGAGAACCTTTACATGTGATTATGTTTGTGGATATTTATCATGAAACTTATTCATGTTTGGTTGAGTAGAGAGTTCAAATTATGGATCCCTAGTATAAGTTATTGCATTATAAAACAATCTCTCTTGTTACGTTATTGTGTATGTGTGGACATGATTTACATGATACATGGGAGAATGAGTCTTTTATTAGGAAGTATAATCCTTCCCTTTTGTTGGATGTAAGATGTTGATAAATTTTTAGGGATATAAATCTTTTAATGATTGTAGAATGTAACACCCCATTTACCATATTTTATATATGTTCTAATCTTTGATTTTGACTTCAATGTTTTTTCACGATTACTTCCATCCATGAATTGGGAGGATATCTATAATGGTGAATTGAGTATTTTTTGAACATTTTATCCTAAAAAATGTAGTTTCTACTATTTTATGAGTAGTTATATGATATTAAATAAGAATATATGATGTGTAATGGCCCCTAAACATGTCCCATAAACTGAATTCACTGTGCGAGAATTGAACATATCATTTAATGTAAAATATATGTTTTTAATTTCAAACAATACATATTGATTTACATAACTTAGATTGAAATAATATCATTGGATCTGAAGTATGAAACTCCATGTACTTTCCATGGGTTCACTTTTAGGGCTTTGTATGGGAGTATCAGGATTCATTATCCTTTTTAGCCTCCTCCTCAAATATAAAACTCTTACCATAAGATAATTTGTCGCATTCATTTCCCTCCAGATTTCACTATTCAGAGATTAATAAAAAGGTCTTGTTATTTCATCTCCTAGGATAAGAATTTTTTTCAATTTCTTCCTTATTGCATGTTTTGATACTGATTGTGTATTTATTTGTAATTATATCACGTTTTTTATCATTCAATTTTTGTCTCAGGTCATAAAATTTATTCAAAATGCATATCTTGTGTTTTCCAAAACTATTTGTCAATGGCTATTAGGTTTGCTATGCCCTGATTTTAGTGGATCCAATCAAGTTTTATAATTTAATGAATTTCATATTTTTCTTATTGATTCTTTTTTATTTAAAATAAATTTTATGTGTTGAAATGGAAAAGAAAATGGTTTCATGTTTTAAAAATGTTTTTTCAAAAAATGAATTTCAATAATTTTGAATAAATGGATATTTAAACCCTCATACAAATTGGAATGGATTTGAAATGGTTTCTATAAAACTATGGGAATTGTTTTAAAATAAAAATTGTAAAAATTGAATAGCATGAAAATCATGTGCATTGATGGGTATACATAGTGTGTGTGACAACACTTTTTAGGTAAAATCATTTATATCGATGAACTATAGAATGAATCTATGTTTGCAGGATCGAACCATATGTCGTTTTAGGATCATGAGGGTCTAGTATTTATTTTCTCATAGGTTAGACCATAAATGTAAGGTGTATTATTGTTTCTTGTTGTTTATTAAATGATATATTCTTCCATAGATGATGTATCACATATAAATTTATATTTTTACATGTTTACCTATTTTTTAGGTAATGAAGGGATTTGGATAGAGAAAAAATGATATAAATTTTCAGAAAAACACATGGACATGTTGGGAAATGATTTGAAAATTTTCAATTTCTAAAAATTCTTATAAAACTATTTTTTTATAATGTTTGAAAATGTGTATTATGAATCTTATAACTGGTTAATATTAATTTTATTTTTATTAATAAGATTTATATCTCACACCCTCACTCTCCCTTTGGATTCTTATAGACATTGATTTACAAGGCATAAGTATATTGATGGTAATTCTGTAGCATACATGGCTCTTTGTACATTACTATTATGTTTTTGAGGTGTCAGTTGGTCACATAGAGACTTTTTAGTCTATACTATCGCTCTTATTGTTCTATAATGTTTGGATTAGTTATCTATCCCTTTTTTCCTCTTTTTATATTAGTTTTATATTTTTTTATATATTAAAGACTAGTTTTGTTGTTGTTTTTATACCACACCCCAAACTAGTCTATCTTAGGTGAATGGTTTATAGGAATATGGTTATTTAATTAGATTCTCATGGAACAAATTAGTAATCTTTAAAAAAAAATTACATATAGTTTTAAACCATCTTGTGAAAGAAATTTATGATAGAGATATCATGTCCAGGAGAAATGACATCTGATAATTAATCATTACCTTCATTTTACATACTATTGTTATCCTTGATATTATCGAAACTATATTATATTCGGATGCATTTAATACTTATATTTTTAATTAAATGACATGGTTGTTTACTTATTTAATAAGAAATAATTGTTATATCTTTTCTATTTATGTCGTTATGTTATTTAAACAGCATGTATCTTGAGTTATTTTCTTTTCCATATTGATTATTCATTATATATTTTTGATCGCTATGTAATTCATTAAATGAATTATTTGTTGATTTATATTACATACCATATTAATTATTATATTTGAAATTTCTATATTGACATAATAATTTGGTTCAATTCCTTATCAGTTTATTGATTACATGGCATGTGTTTTTCATTTTTTACCATGACATGTTGATTGTAATTACTGATTAATAATATATTATATTATGTTGAACCCATATTGATCATTTAATCTTACATTTATTTTTTCCTTTCTCAAGAATCAATGATATTTACTATGTTCAATATGCATGTATATTCTAGGGTATTAATGTTATTCTTGAAAAAAATGTATGTTGAATTTTTTTTATAATTCAATGAATGAATCAAGTTTGTATTTAGCAAACCATCATGAATATATTACTAGATTCATCAGGATTTTATTCCATATATAATATTATAATTTAATAATTTAGTCACTGACTCCAGGTTATAATGATAAGGCCACTATTATTAGAATGAGAGGAATTTTGATAGAAACATTTGGAACTTTATTTGGGAAATCATATATATGGGAACACAAACCTATGAGAGACTGTAAGAATAATTAGAGTAGAACATAAAAAATATTTTTAATTTAGAGATTATGTGGTTTGTCCTTTAAATATATCCCCTTCTATATACTATAAGTGGACGTTGATCTACAAAAGATATACATTATTACACCCCAACCAATTTATTATTTAATTTTATTATTTTATTTAGTTTTAAAAAACTTTTCAATGTTTAGGTTGAATCCTAAGAAAGATTTTTGAGTTTTGTCAAAAATGCATGTTTTTGAGTTGATGTTGCAGAGCACCCAAATGGAGGGAATTTTGGAGACCCTGCGCAGCCTCACCCATGCAATGACATAGTCTTCCTAACTTCGGAGAATTAAAATGGATAAATAAATGTTATTTATTGCATCATTTATTTATTAAGGATTTTAATGTTTTTATTTTAAATGAAAAAAATTGTTAATTTTATTATTATTGAAATAATATGAATAAATGTTTTATAATTCTTATCATAAAGGTTACTATTATTTTTATTATTATCATTCTTATTATAATTGTTATAATCATTATTATTATTATTATCATTTTTATTAAGGAAATTTTATTATTAAAATAATTTTTTATCATTATTATATATTTTTATTAAAGTTATAATAATTATTATTTTTATTATTAGTTGTATGAATAATAATAATAATATTATTATAATTAACTTTTTATCTTTTTTTTTATCTTTTCTGGTTTTTTCCAGGCGTTTTCTTCCCCCTGACCAATTGTGTCATGCCCTACTCTGTCCCCCTCTACTATACGCGATTCCCCTAGCTTCTACCTCTAGGTCTGGCTCCCTCCTTGCTGTGCACGCACCGGCCACCCTTTTCATGTTATCCCTCTCCCCGCACCACATGCCTCACTCTTTCACCATTGCAGCACGCCAGCACCGGACCCTCCGACCTCCTCCTTCCAGCGATGAAGCCTCCCTCGACATCGGTTGCACCTCCCATGACTCCTCTTCATGGATAGCTCTGACAACCCATCCCATATCGTTGCATCCCTTGCAGACTATCGTCCTCCCTTCTCTTATGCACAACCTGCAACCGCAGTCCCTCTTCCCAGCATCGCTGACCACCCCACATCCTAGCAAGGCCGCGCCCCTCCACCCTGCCTGCACTCCCAGCATCTGCACACGCCAGCTGCTCCACTGGTCGGCGGCCTCGCCTCACGCCCTGAAATCCTCGCCTTTACCTCCTCATCCTACTACCGTCCATTCAAGAACTTGTACCCTCCGCCGTCTAGAGTATCTGCCTCCCAGACTCACATTGTATCCGCCTCTACCTGCATGTCCTTGCTCCAGCCCTCTGCCTGCGTCTAGCCACCTCTGACATCGACCAGCCCACCTCCCACCTCCCTACTCACCCCTTCGCACTTGACCGAGACCCTTCACACACCCTAACGTGATCCAGTGCCTAGTTGACTTATCCAGTTAGCCTTCACCCCTCACCGAACTGCCCAATCTCGCACCAAATCGCCCTAACTCTTCTCTGCCTCTCCCCTATTTTAGCAGTCAAACCTCCTGCGCGGTGGTGCAACCCTCCCACTAGCCGCACACCCTTCCCGGCCGTACCACCCCCCCTTCCATTCACCTTTTTGGAACCCTTCATCTCCTCACCATCTTTTCGAGGCAAAATGACCATCCCTATTGGCTCCAATTCTATCTTCCTTCACGCGGCCAGCCTCGCGCACACGCCATGTTATCAACTAGGAACAAGACAAACACCCGCTTTATTTTAAGTTTTTTTTTTAATTTTTTGGATGCTTTGCGTTGTTGTAGTGCATTGGGGAGGTTTTCTGAGATGTTGTCGTCATTATAATGTTGTGCGTACATTTGCACAAGTGTGAGACGTGTCGCGTCATCGTAACCGAGCTTAACCTCGAGGTAGGTCCCCCACTGCACTCACCGTTAAATTTATAATTTATTAATTGCTTGAGATTTATATAATTATCAATTAATTGTAAATATTATTAAATAATTATTCTTATGGAATAATTAATTGATGTAAATTTAAGCTTTTTATTTTATAAATGACACTAGAAATATTTTCTTTCTGAACAAACGCACAATAGTGAAAGAATGTATGTTTGTCTTTTAAACATAACTCCTATAATTTCATGTGTAGTTATAGTTTAATGATAAATGATTTCTTCTGAAGCGTGAACAAGTGTTTTGGGTTCTCTTGAGAAATTAGGTTTTTATTTAATGTTGGTGAGGCATGTTTGACACATTAATAAAATAAATTATTTTGGAAGAATCTCTTTGGGGTGACTCAGGTGTGATCATTTGTATACGTTGATTATGTGAGTTATGTGTTATGTTTGTGATAATTGATTAGTTAATTAATTGACTTTGTTGACTCACCCATTTCCCATTTATTATACGTGTTGACATGAGAAACTTACATAGTTAGTGAATCTTTTAAGAAAGATTGATGCACTAGTTTAGACTATGCACTGGCAAGTGTCCCATAGTAGAGAGGTGTTCTATTATTAGTGTTATGGTATTGGGCCCCACGGTTAGACCATGTAGGGAAACACTGGGAGTTTTGGGTGTTATGACGTCATTGAGTAGGTCATTCCTTCAGGATGAGTCACATGTAAATTATATTTTGGATTGTTCACAAGTGCCTAGGTTTGACCCACATTTTGGGCATGCCTACTGAGTTTTTATACTCACGCATATAATGTTTTCCTATTTTTAGTTTTGTGGCATGTTTGAATCTAGTTTTCTCATTGTGGGTGAGAGTTGGTTGTGGTTTGGAGAGTGACTCTTGAGGTCATGAGGTGTTTTGGACATGGTCAGGATAGTTAGTTGTTTTTTATCTTTATTTCTTTTCAAGTTGTTTATTTACTTTATGTTATTATACTTTTTATGATGCTTTATTTATATTCATTCTATTAAATTGTTCACAAATACACTTTATTGATGCCCTAGCGCTTGTCGCCATCCAAGTAGGATCGGGAATGCATCTCAGATCTTGCCACAAACCTTCTCATGTGACCGGTTCAGGGTTAAACAGGGTTGGTTTGTGACAAAATGGTATCAGAGGTGGGTCGGCTATTGAAAAGACCTTGTGTTTTTGTATTGCCCATGGTTATTTGGGGTTTTAATGGTAGAAGGGGTAAGATTTTTGAGAATTTAGGTGTAGTAACGGGAAGAACATCATGAACTGTTGCTCGTTCTGATACTTGGGTTACCATGGGATGTTTGGGTTGTCGCTGTATTTTGATTATAATGGTGTTTTGGTATTGGGAAATGAAATGAGATTTGGTCAAGTGACCTATGTGAGCTCTCATGGTCTGGAAAGCCATATGGAGTTTGGGAATTTATCCTAGAATGCTCTCAATGACGGTGTTGTGACTGGCGAATGGCCACCAACCATATGGTTGAGTCACTCGTCGTCACTAGTTTCCCCTAATGAATTGTTTGGGGTTTCTATTATTCTGAAAATCATTTTGAAAAGTATAATTTTGGTATTTAAATTGTTAATGACCATGTCTGACCCATCTTCTTGTTTTCTTATTCTTTAGTGTTCTCCCCCATGAATGTTAGATGGATGCCCAAGGTGCAGCTTCGGGTGGTGCGCCCTTGGAAAATATTCAAGTTGATCAACCTATACACTATGTATTGGAATTCCAGAATTTGAACCATCCCCTGTTCTATGGTCAAGAAAATCTATTTGAAGTGGAGGAGTGGTTACATAAGATGGGGAGTAACATCAGTTTCATTAGGATTCAAGAGTCGTTAATGGTGAAGTTTGATACCTTTATGCATAAAGGTCCAAACTGAAAAAGGTGGAAGTCCATGACTTAAATAAATCCTTGAGAATACCTCACTTGGGATTTCTTCAAGTCATTGTTCATCTTGAAATATTTCACTTATTTGGCAATGATGAGGAAGATGATGGATTTTTATAGTATTTAGCAAGGTGTTGGATCAGTGTTAGAATTCTTTCATCATTTTTTGGACTTGGCTCTATATGAACTAGGGTATGATAGAAATGATCCCGTGAAAGCTCAAATTTTTTGAGCTTGGATTAGGTCCTAAGCTACAGTCAAAGCTGGAAGAGTTCAACGTATTCACATTCCCTAACATGGTGAGACATGCTTTTCTCTCTATAGATGAGTTACCAAGAGGAATTGAGATGGTGAATCCTCCTACGTCCTTGGGAAGTAGTTTAGAAGATAGAAATAAGTAGAATGGGAAGTAGCCTGATGTTGGTGGTACTGGTAGGGGAATGAAGAGGCCTTCAGACCTTCAGTCATCTTCCACACAGTTTAATGCCTTGATATATCACAAGTGCAGTAAGCAGGGGAACCGAAGGCTGATGTGCACAAATACTCCAAGACCCTACCACACCTTTGGGTGCCTGGGTCACGTGAAAAGATTATATCAAAGTGATTACATGAAGTGAACTGAAGCCAGACATAGCTCATTGAAGTTCACCACATCCCGTCTACAAGAGTAGGGAGTTTTTTATGGATCATTTTGAGGTTTTATCTTTGTAGCATTCCTTTGATTCAGTGGTATTCTATTGTAGTGTTCAATGTTTTTTCTTTTATTTAGATATATGAATTGTTCTTATTGAACCTCTTTGAAACCTTTATTCTAATGGATGCGTGTTTGGTAATATTTTGTACCATGTGCCATGTTTTGGAATTTCTGAAGCCTGACGGTGATAAAGGAGATGCTTCATTCATCAGTTCTCCATCCATAGGTCCCAGAGTGAAGCTAGCATGCACTCAGGTGAACCCTAGTGGTGTAAAATACATTGGTATAATCTATGTCCTTAGTCTAGCATGGTTTGTGTTCTTCTGAGGATGTGACATCATTATGGTAGTGGTGAATATAATTTTGATGCTCGTTTGGTTGTCCCCTTCCCTCCCCTTCCTTTATGGTGGGGTTTTTGGATCGTGTGGGAAGCTTTCAAACTTGTTATATCTTATCAATCCTTATTGTGGAGAGACCCATCATGGGTCTTGTTGAATTCACTTTTGTTTGTTTCCTATATTGGGGAGTCCATTCGGGCCTCCCTATGTCAATATAAGTGTTTTCTTTCAGGTTTCGTTTTGGTGGTGTTTTAAATATTCATGTTTGTAGGATAAGATGTATGTCATGGGAGTTTGGTGTTCGTTTGGATCGATCCACTGGTGGGCCTTAAAATTTTGGGGTTGGTGGACAATTAAGGAGTTTCTTCTTGGGTCTAGGCCTTATTGTGGCTTCCCGGGGATGAGAAGCGTTAGGGTGGGGAGAATTGTCACACCCCAAACTATCTATTTTTTTATTTTTATTTTAATTTGATTTTAAATTTTTTAGGACAGGGTTGAATCTTGAGAAATATTTTTGAGTTTTGTCAAAAAAATTGCTTGTTTTTGAGTTGACGTCACTGAGCGCCCGAACAGAGGGTGTTTTGGAGACCCCGTGCAGCTTCACTCATGCAACAACACAGTCCGCCTGTCTTCAAGAAATTAAAATGGATAAATAAATGTTAATTTATTACATCATTTATTTATTAAGGATTTTATTGTTTTTATTTGAAATTAAAATAAATTTTTTTAATTTTATTATTTTTGAAATAATATGAATAAATTTAATATTTTTTAATCATAAAGGTAACTATTATTTTTATTATTATCATCATCATTATTATTATTATAATCATTATTATTATTTTCATTTTTGTTAAAGAAATTTTATTATTAAATGAATCTTTTATCAATATTATATATTTTTTTATTAAATTTATTATAATTTTTTATTAGAATTAATAAAAGTAATATTTTTATTTTTGTTTAATTAATATATTTTCAAATATTTTCTTTTTTTCCATACGTTTTCTCCCACCAGTCCAATTGTTTCACACCCTACTCTTTCCCCCTCTACTATACTCGATTCCCCCAGCTTCTACCTCCAGGTCCGACACACTCCTTTCAGTTCACGCCCTAGCCATCCTCTGCCTATTCTCCCTCTCTGTACACCATAGACCTCCCTCTTTATCCCTTTCAGCGCACCAACACCGGACCCCCTAACCTCAAGCTTCCAGTGACGAAGCCTCCCTCGTCGCCAGCCGCACCTCCATGAATCCTCCTCCTGGACAACTCTGAAGACCTGTCACATCCCATAACCTCCCTTGCAGACCGTTGGCCTCCCTCATCTTATGTGCAACCTACAGCTATGGTCCTGCTTCCCAGCACCGCCGACCACCCCGCGTCCTAGCAAGCCCACGCCACTCCTCCTTACATGCTATCCAGGCCTCCGAACGCACTAGCTACTCCCCAGGTCTCCGGCCTCGCCTCACACCTCGGTCGGCCTGACCTCGCCCTCATCATCCTATTACCTTCCGAGCATGACCCTGCACCCCCCTTCCGTCTACATTACACATCACCCATTCTCATGACGGATCCAACACCACCTACAGGTCCTCTCTTCGACCCTCTGCCCATGTCTGACCACCTCCTTCCTCAAACAGCCAGCCTCCCTCCTCCCTACTCACCACTTTGCGCTCACCCGAGACCCCACAGACCCACTTCCATGATCTAGTTCTCAGCTGATCCAGTCGGCCAACCTTCTCTCCTCGTCGAGAAACCCGATCTCAAGGCGGCTCACCCTCGCTCCTCCCTGCCTCTCTGCTGCTATAGCCATCAAACCTCATATGCGGCAGTGAGACCCTCTGACTGGGCGCATTCCATTCTCGGCTGTGCTCCCCCCTCCCAGTGACCTTTCCGCTCCTCGCAGCTCCACATCGTCCTTCCAAGGATGAACTAATAGCTCTGTTGTACCATGTTCCATCTTTGTTCACGCGGAATTCCGAACACCCACGCTTTGTTCTTAACTGGGCGCTAGACAAATGTCCGCCATTGAAGGTGAGCGGTTTGGTTTCACGCATTTTCACATGCACTAGTGTCGACGTGGGTTTTATTCTTTTTATTCATTTGTATTATTTTAAGTCATCATTTTTATGTTTCTTGATTCATTGTGTTGTTGCAGCGCATTAGAAATGTTTACTGTGATGTTTCTATCATCAACAAGTTGCGCGTACATGTGCGCAAGTGTGAGAAGTGCCGTGTCGTCATCACCGAACTGCATGTCATGGTATGTCCCCCACTATACTATCCTTTAAATTTAGAATTTATTAATTTTTTAGATTTAAATAATTTTCAATAAATTAGAATTAGTATTAAACAATTATTATTTTGGAATAATTACATGATGTAAATTTAATCTTTTTATTTTATACACAACACAATAAATATTTTTTTAATGAACCGATGTGCAATAGTGAAAGAATGTATGTTTGGATTTTAATCATAATTCACATAATTTCAAGTGTAGATCTGGTTTAATGAAAAATGATTTCTTCCGAAATGTGAACATGTGTTTTGGGTTCTCTTGAGAAATGTGGTTTTTCATTAAAGATGGTGAAGGCCCATTTGGAAATTTAATAAAATAAATTATCTTAGAAAACTCTCTTTGGGGTGACTCATGGGTGATATTTTGAGTACGTTGATTGCATGAGTTGTGTATGATATTTATGATACATGATTTGTTACTTGATTGAATTTTTTGACTCACCCCTTTCCCATTTATTAGGTGTGTTGACATGGGAACCTTTCATAGTGAGTGAATCATCTAAGAACAATTTCCCACTAGTTTAGACTACGCACTGTCTAGTGGCCAATAACAGAGAGGTGTTCTGTTATTAGTGGTATGAAATTAGGGCCCTTCATTAGGTGATTTATGGGTACACCGGGCATTTGGGTGTTATGACGTCATTGAGTAGGGCATGCCTTCAGGATGAGTCACATGTATAATACATTATGGAATTTTCTTGAGCTCTTAGGTTTGATCTATGTTTTTCTTAGTGTTTATTTGTATGTGGTGAACAATTTAGCAGTCTAGTTCAGTTTTTGGTCCATGTGTGCCACATTTTCAATTTCCCTTAGTGTGTGTTGTGTGTTGCTGGTGGTTTTCCTTTTTAACTAACAACTAAAATTTTGATTTATAAATTGTTTTCCAAAATATTTTAAAATGCAATTCACCCGGTTCATTCCAAAATAAAACTTTTTTTAAAATTATGAAGGTCAATGGACTTTTAATATTTTTAGAAATGAATGTGTGTGTGTAAACGAATATTTTATACCTTAGTTCAAACATGGAATTAGTAAACTCATTATTTTAAGGTAGTGCATTGGGAATAGTTTGTTGCGAACACCTACTGAGTTTTTATACTCACGCCTATATTGTTTTCTTTTTTTAGATATTTTTTCTTATTTGACATGAGTTAGCTCTTCGTGGGAGAGAGTTGGTTGTGGTTTGTAGAGTGACTCTTGAGGTCACAAGGAGTTTTGGTCATGGTCAAGTAAAGTGGTTGTTGTTCACCTTTCATTATTTTTGTGCTATTTATTTACATTGTGTTATTCTACTTTTTCTATAGATTTATTTATTTTCTTTGGGAGAAATCATTCCCACTTGATCAATGTTGATGCCCTAGCAGTTGTAGCAAGCTTGGGAGGATCTGGAACGCCTCTCAGGTCTTGTCGCATACCCGCTTAGGTGACGGCTTTAGGGTCGACCCGGGTTGGTTCGTGGCATACCTAAATGTAATAAAACAAAAAATTGGTTCATTAATCTTCACCTAATCATCACCTGGTGCATGAAAACGAGTCTTAATGTGCACCAAATGTGAAAATACCATAATATATTCTTCATATAATTAACATTCACATTACAAACCATTATTATAGATTCGAATAGATGATGAAAATTAATTTCCTAGGTTGATCCAAGGTTACATAGATTGAAAATAATTGGATATAATGTATACATAAAATAAATGATTATAATTTATTGGCTCAAACTATATAATTTTTTATTTTAGTAAATTTATGGGTTGCTAAGTAATCAAGTTATTTTTTATCATGAATTAAAATATGATGACTATGAGAAACAAAATGTGATGATGATATGTGTGAATGATATCATGATTATTCTTAATATGTTATTGGGAAATATTATTAACATCTAATGCACTAACCAATATTAAGAGTCATTAAAGAATATAAAGGAAGGTATTTCTAATAACTTGTATTGTTATGACAAGGTAAGAAGAAATACTTGATTTCCATCATGATATAAATATAGAATGAGACACACATGAAGGTCTCCTGAAAGAACTAGAAAAATATTTATGTGTTGAATGGATGTTGATAATGAAAATAATTTTAGACTAAAAATGAATATTTTGATGGAGGGAGATAAATATCTTCCTATGGATATATTTATAGTCCAATGTAATAAATTTGTAAAACATGTGAATTATCCAAGTGAATTACATCTACCAATGGAAAAACCCTAGACCAACGATGAACCTATATTAAAATATAAATATCGAGGTATTTAATTATTTGGGTTAGTAATTAGTTAATTTAATGATTAATTTTGTTTCAAATATGTTCATCATATTGGTTTAGGAATATTATATGAATGATATTTTTATATTTTAATAAAATGATAACCGATATTCTATGTGGGAAACATTCACATTAGGGAAGGCCATGTGGATTGAAACCATGACAGAAGGATGATAATAATTTATTGCCTACCAGTTGCCTAAGATATGCCCAAGTTAATATGTAATTTCTTTTAGTTAAAATATTTTTAAAATAAATATTAATTATAAACATGTGGAGTTACACTTTATATTTGTATATTAATATATTATATTGTATAACCTTTGATAACAATATTATTTTTGTAAAGAATTTATAGATAACTGAAATAACTATTCACTCTTTTATGGATATTATGATCCATTAAAACTGAATTTTATTATACCAGGAATAAGAAATTTATTTTTTGATATTCATTTCATAGAGTAATAAATGAATTTATAAATAATTAAATCATAATAAAATGATTAAATTCCACTTATTAAATATAATTATTTCTAGTAATTATATTTAATCATGTACATGGAGAGTAAAAGACATCTATAACTCTTGGTAAATGATATTAAAACTAATATGATATCATATTACATTCATATATGAGGATTTATATGGTCTTTTAATACACAATAGATTCACGGTTTTGAGGTTCCTAATTTTCTTTTGATCATTCACCTTCATCTAATAAATCACATCAATCACTATCAACAATTATATAAACTTTTATTCCTTGTTAATATCTTCACATTGTTCTAATTTTCACTTAAATGGAAATATATTTATATGTTATACCCCAAGGCTTTTCCACTTATCTTTTTCTCTTATTAAGAGGTAATTTTTTAAAAATGTCTATGAACTGTGAAATTCAAACATGGTATTTCCAAATATCAAACCCCTAATTAACATGGTCATGTATTAATTATGAACAATAAATTATTATATTGTGGGGAGAATGTCACACCCCATCATTTTAAAATAAGAACATTTCATTTTATCACATATGTGAGATGCAGCACCAAGGACTGAATAAAATATAACACCCCGATACATTACAATATATTTATTTTTAAATAAATTCAACATCTTAACTATAATTAATTATGTGAAAAATGTGTTTAATTTATATTAAAACCAATAATGATTTATTTATATGTTATACTTTACATGCATGTATGAGTTCTATCAAAAAAACAAAATACTCAAAAAATTACTATTTAATTTGGTAGGTATCACCTTGCCCCTATAATACTGGGAAAGAATAGGATTTTCTATCTTATAAAATTATCTAGATCCAACATTTTTATTTTTTTAATGATTTATTATTAATAAAATAATAATAATTTAAAACTAAAAACAAAATTATAATAGGGTAATTTTTGATATTTTCTAAAAAAACATCATTTTTTTGAATAGTGAAATATACTGAATTAATTTGAAAACTCAATTTTCATATAAATAATTTATACTCGAAAATATTCTTATTCTTTTACAAAATTTAATTTAAATTATATATAATTTATTCAAATTTAGGGAATTATAATCATATTGATATTGAATATTTATATAAAATCCTATTAATTTTTTTAATATTTTATCTTTAAAACACCATTTTAAATTCATGTTTTCTAGTATATTTGTAGATAAAAATATCCCAAATATGTGAATTAAATTTCAAAAAATCGATTCCATATTTGGAATCAGCATTATATATAATTTCAGATACGTATAACATAAATTTTGACCAAAATGAATAATAATAATTGTAAAAATTAATTATTGTGATTAAAGAAAAAAATTATTTACCATGGTTAATAAATGAATAATAGTTATAAAAATGACCTTAGAACAATTACATCACCCATTATATGCACATAATTTGAACATATACCTTATAGTTTCTATAATATATCATGTATGAGGCTTTTGGCCAGACAAAAACATGGGTATAATTGAATCATTTCACAACATTACAAGAGTGGAACTCACCTTACTTATAAAAGGACAACGACCCTCCTATATTATTAACACCATAAAACCTCTTTGTATCATCCAATAATAGACAAAATCAATTATCATCTTCAATAACCTCAACTTAGATTCCTTATTTGGGACTCAAATTCATCCTTCGAATGATTCTATGCAGATAGAGAGGATACCCAAAACATATGTAATGTTTTCAATGAGTGTTTTTATTTTATTTTATCATCCAACATATTAAATTATTTATGAATAATGATTATATAATAAACATATTAAAATTAATATAGTATGATGTTATTATGCTAAGTTACTGACTTACAACCATACCCAGATCAATCGAACAAGTTATGAAATCATCATTCATGTGTTTGGAAGACTACTACATCGTGAAATGATGTCAACCATCATTCTATTACCACTTCTAACAGTTGGGTATGATGATTGATATAATATATATATGAAATTTATAACATAATTTTTCCTCTATCTATATTATATCAGTAATACCTTTTTCATTTTCATATCAAAAGTGATAAGATAGCAAAACTCGTTTTTACTAAGGAATGCCACATTTTGAAGCATGTAATTATCCATTAACTAAATTTTTACATGGATAGTGATAAGGATAAAGTTCATAATTATATGAGATATAGAGTAATTTTTTTTAATATTGATGAATTATTTATCTATAATGAAAGATAATATATCATTTTATCTTTTTTCTCACATAAATATGATAACATTTTTCAGGTATGTGTTGATTACCTCTACCAAAAATCGATGCAACTATCTATTCATCACCACACCACATGGATTATATATATAATTATATTTAAATAAATAATATGTTTTATATGATATTATGATCATTCTATAATGATAAATTAATTCTTACCTATTTTCCATAATAATAATTGAAAAATGGAAATGTTACTCATCATACATAAGGCATATTGTCTCTATTATTATATCATAGTCCTTTTTTCATGATCATATTTCATTACTTATTTTAATATTATTATTGATGAATAGATATTAAACTTATGTAATTATTATTTTTTAGGAGATAATTAAACACTATAATGTGTACAATAACAATATCATTCATGAAGAATCGCGGATGAGAAAAAAATCCCAATAACACCAAAAATAATAAAAATAATGAAATAATATTAAAAAATGGGCTATAATATGTCATAAAATGATCCTATACAATGTTATAAATTTTAATAGGGTTTTTTGATATTTTAATAACATTAACAAAACCACTGAATTTTTAGTTATATAACATTCAACAAAAATGAAGTGTTGGGTAAGTGATTTCATCTCAAATATGATTTCATTAAGGTATGTCCTAAAATATTTCATGTAATTCGTTTTATATAGTGTGTATAATAAAATTATTACCTATAATATAATGAATAAATAATTATTTACGGTATTTTATGTTTAATGTTTTATTATTTTATCTAAGGGTATTTTACATGAAAAATATCAAATGGTCAAAAAATTATAACTAAAATCATTTCATTAGACTATATTTCTTATTATTTGTTATTGGTATTGTAATATTACCATTATATGACTTTTTATTATCTAATTTTTAATATACAAATTATTATGTGGATTTATATTTCATTCAATATAATTATTTCGTTGATTAATTCACACTTAAATATTTTTTTGTTTATTATGTTTTATTTTGCAATATCTTTCAAATCGAAATAGTTTATACTTGTATTTCAATTATTGGAAATTATTTATTCATTATGTAATAAAACCATTTTATTTTATCCTCTTTTTATGATTTATTAGATTTTCATGTAATAATTCAACTCTTTAACTATTTGGATCTTAAAATTGTTGAAAATTATTTTTTTAAAACTTTTCTTCATATCACTATTATGTATCAAATCTATTTTCTTCCCAAACCATGTACTATAAAAAAATTATAATTTTTTTACTTATTCCAAATAATTTAATAAAGACGTGTTTTTAAAATTCCTTTATTTAAAAAAATGTTAAAAAAAGTATTATTTTTTTGTATATAAGGAACCATTCTGATCATTATACAATATAAAAGGAATCATTATTTTACTTGTATGTCATATATTGAATCACAAATAGTAATTAAAATCATTTCATTTAATCAACCTTTTTGGGATAACTAGGTTCATCTTAAAAAAATATTATACAAATATTTTGGAAATTTATACTTTCTAAAAGTGAATTTTTATGATACGGATTTTTAAAATATAATTGGTTTTTGAAAGTGATTTTCATAATGAATATTATATTATTATAAATAATTTTATTAATAATTTTTAATGGTAGTTAAATTAATCAATGGGAAAAATCCTTTATTATTAATTCAATGGGAATATTTTTAAATCGTTCTTATTTACCCTCTAGATGGTCTATGCTTACATTGACTATGGTTAGTGTCGACAGTCAAATTATTATTTCATTTTTTAGTCATTAATATCCCCTAAAAAGTCACATCAATATGATCATTAGAAATTTAACTTACCCTCAATAAAAATATTAATTATCATGAAAATTATTATTTCATAAAATGTATCTCAGTTCTACATACTGTATTTTATATTGAATGTTATTCGATCAACTGAGAAAATATTGATAAATTTGTATCCTTCGCATAATACAGATATTCAATGTTAATGAATATTGATTCCCAAATTCAATAGATAATTTAAAATATGAAGAATTATTTTGGAATCTAGGGATGGGGGTAATAATTATGTATTCGGTGCAATAGTAGGTCTCATGTGACAACTCAGTATTTTAGCATTAAACATGTTTTTTACATAGATATTTAAGAAATCTTATCAATGGTATTGACAATAGATTTATTATATTCATACGAAATGATTATCAATAATTAATCATTTCTTTATTTTTTTATTACTATTATCTATGATATTTTCATAATGGTATTATCTTTGAATTCATTTCATTCTCTAATATTGTTTTATATAGAATGGATGTTTAGTTATCTATTATGCCATATAGGCTATTCCTTTTATATTCGTGAGTTAAGATTTTTATGTGGCACTTTTTTCAATTATTTAACATTTCATACTGATTATTATTTATATAATTATTTTATCTATGATATTAATTAAATGAAATGTGTGTTATGTTATTAAATTTCTATATTGATTATTATCCTGGACATTTCCATGTTGATATTATATATTGGTACAATTTCTTCTCATTTTATTGATCACAAGTAATGTGTGTTTCGTTATTTATCATTCCATATTGATTTTTTTAATTGATTAATTTTCTATTTAACTATAAATAGACCCTATTAATTTTTTTACATCATCCATATTTTATTTCATTCTTAGTTATACATGAATCATAATATGTTTGATATGAATGGGAATTCTAGGAGGAATAATTTTATTCTCAAAAAAAATTTATTTTGTAATTTAATTCTTAAAATGTAATGAAATAATCAAATATTTACCTAGTCTATCAAGATTAATAACCTATTTTATCATTTGATATTTGATTCTACATATAATATAAAAATTCAATAAAAAATTCATCGGCTACAGGCTATTAGGGATGGGGTCTCTATAGATTCTATAGAGGTAAGGGGCATCACAAATAATTTTTTTGGACATTGTTAATTCACTTATTAATTGACTATATTAGGTCAATATTATGTATTAAATGTTCATTTCTAATTTATTTTGTTTTCCCACATTTAGTTTTATTCATATTTGTTAAATATAATCTCTCAATGTTTTAATTCTCAATTTATTTATATAATATTTGTAAGTGTAATTGAAATCAAATTATCCTTTGTTTGAAATTTTTTTTATGAACCAATAATATTTTTTGAGGTGTTTATCATAAATAAAATAATTATATATCTTATAACTTAATACATTCAGGGTAATTAATTTTTATTTTGATGTCAATTCTTTAATATGATTATCATTCATATATTAGAAAATATATATTAATTTTTACTATAAAATATCATATAATTTTGTGATTCTATTGTGTTCAGATTAACTTTGTGAGGGAATAATATGCTATTATTTTTATAAAAAATATATATTTTATTCCCATATAATTATTAAATGGTCTTACATGTTTATTTTAAATTTCATCCATTATTGATTAATGAAACATGAATTGTGTGATCTGTAACTGATATCTATCATTTATCTTCTTTTAGATTGTGAATCCCTATTTCCAATATTTTTGTATTCTAAATTGGTTTCTAGAATGTTATTATTTAATTTTAAATAATTTATTAGGGTCAACTGAATATGAATTTGACATGATTTTTTAAATTATTTTTTCTCAATGTTTGTATGACATATTTTGTTGTTATTTACCAAATTTTTAAAGCCATGTTTTATCTTCTCATATATAGTATAATCTTCTTTTTTAAATTTTTGGAATATTTTTTCTTTTAAAATTCCATTGAATGTTTCCATATATATTTTTTATTAATATTTATTCCAAATTTTCTAGAAACTTATATTTTTACGTGGGATTTTATTTGTGGAATGTTTAGATTTCTGAATAATGTTTTTAATGATCTGTTAGTTATTTTCATACTCAACAATATTAATTTTCATTGATAAAAAATATTCTCTACATGGGATATTTCACAGTTATAAAATGTTTAATCTATCATATTATAACTAAATGAATTTTTTTTAAATTTTTCTTTTGAATTAATTAATCCTTTGCAGTACTTTTTATTTCATAAAACACTTCAAGTAGATTATTATATATTAAAGCACTATTTATGGCTTGCGTTATATACAACACAATGTTAATTATAAATAAAACACAAAATCAATTTTATCTTTCTCTATATAGAACACAATTATTAGCTTGTGATTTTGGATACATTACACACATCACCGACTTGTAATATGTAGCATAAAACACCTATATTCTATACGCTGCACACAACACTGAGTTTCCATGAAATATCATTTTTATAATTATTTGAATTATATAATTATCATCTTTCCATTAAAAAAATAAACATTAATAGAGGTAAATTCATTTCAAATATTTTTTATAATGTATTTATATAATTAAAATATATTTATAATGAAGTATATTATTTTTATAAATGACCTAATATGTTTAAAACTAATATTTTCTCAAATAATCTACTTTACATGTCCGTCTGTAAAAATAAATACATTTAAATATAGACACATTTAGAAATATAATTTGATAAATTGAAATTCCTTTTTTAATTTAGAATTTTGAAAAAAAAATTGGGAAAATGTTTTGGATTTTACGGAGAAACATCATTTTTTGATGAATAGTAAAGAATATGAAAATTTATTTCAAAACTGCCTTATTTTCTAATAAATTTATGAGTTCAAATAATATATTTATTTGGTATAATTTCTTAATTATATCATATAATTATAAATTAATTTTATTATGGTTATTGGCATAAATTTAAATTTGAAACTTTATATAAAAACATATCCAACGTTTCAACGTTTCTACTCTAAAACCCTGCATTTTTGTCCTGTTAGTTGGATTAATCATAAATTAATTTCTGTCAATTATGTGATTATAATTTTGAAAAATTGATTCTATATTTTAATTCATAATAATTGCTAATTTATATTATGTTCAACTTATTTTTTAACCAAAAATATAAGTGACAATAATAAAAATTAATTACAAGGGTTAAGAGACATATTCAATTAGTAAAGAACTAAAACATAAATTTAAGACCCAAAATTACATCAACACGTGACCAACACCCATTCAATGGAAATTATTTTTACATTAACCTTCCATTGTAGATATTTTATGGGTTTTTATATCTTTTTTAGGAAATAATGTGGATATAACTAACTTGTTTTCCAAAATATCATGTGTGTCCTTTCCCTTCCATATAAAAGGTAACCACCTCTTTGTCTACATCAGACCTCCCAAACCAAAGAGTTTTAGCCAATATCTCTTCAACACACTTAAAAACATCCCCACTTCCTCCTTTAATAGTTTGGTTTGGATGAAATAATTCCACAGATTCCCTTTCGCACAAACCAATAGGATTTACAAGATTATGAGTTAACATTTTCTCCCAAGCTCATTTATTTTATCTCCCTTCTGTACAAAATCCACAAACATTATTCAATTTATTAATGAAAACAATATAATCCTTAAAATAAACTTATGTTTTTATTATATGGTTTTTACATAAACATACATAGACTTCCATCTAATGGTTAATGAGCATACTATTTATGTGTATGGTGTACTACTGCCTCAAAAAATGACGATTGTTCACTTTTCCTTTTCCATCTCTCGTGGTGGAAATTATAATGGTCATACAATTTATATATGTTATATATTATATATATATACACTATATTTGTGCTTCTATAAATATTTTACAACACATTTCTTATATACTTTCCATTTTTTGTTAGTGCGATAATTTCATTTGAGGAAGTGTCGACTGTCGCCCCCTCAAAGTGATGTGATTCATTCATACAGTACATAGAATATATTAAATATGGGTCTAATGAGTATATATGATATATATATATATATATAATACAATAAAAATAATATAATAATGATATATATATTTATATTTCTTTAACTTCATATCTTTTAACTGAATAATTGAACGAAAATAGTGTTCATATGGACGTACTACTTACTATCTCCTTGAATGATGTATTCAATTTCATACATATATATTAATTAAATTATAATATAAATATATATATATTGAAAATAAATTATATTTAAATAATGGTTTTAATTCATTAAATCATGATATAAGTATAAGTACCCATGATATAACAAATTGAGGCACATGTGAAAAACATTGCGTATATTATCTGAAGTGAAACCTTAACATAGAATTATAAACAATAGGGTAAAATAAATCCATAATAAAAATATATATGGTATTAAAAGTAATAATATTATTCTGTGATATATTTATAATAAACTAATATTTATTATATATGATTTAGAAATGAGTATGATTATTTTCAAGACACTAGGTAAGGAGATTTCATTACACTTTTTATTTTTTTGAGATAAATTCTTTATTCACCACCCATTTATTTCATGTGGTTTATATACATCCCATAAATGTATAATATCATTATTATTATTAAATATAGGGGTAATTACTTATTAATTCTCAAAAAAATTCATGGGGTTTGTTTTTCAAAAGTTACCAAATCGAAAAGACATTTTTGTCTAAATTTTTCTTCTTTGACACTCATGTTTTGTTATGCACATAAATTATTTTTCAAAATGCGTATACTTCCATTTTACATATTCTATCATGAAGTTCTTTATTTTATAGATATTTTATGAATAATTTAATTTAATTTTTTTATATTGATATTATGATCCCATGTAACCAAGTGGTAATATTTAATTGAAACAATATCATCACTTTTCAAGATGGTTGATGATTATGCTTCTTTTGATGAAATATTATCATCTATATCATATGAAAATTAATTAATTTCCTTATAATATGTTAATTCAATATTCACCCATGTATTATAACCATTTATTAACTCTTTCGTACTTTATATAATTAATAAAAGGGTTTTTGTAAAAAAATATGACAATATTTTACTCTTGTGTTAGTAATATATTTTAGCTCACAAAAAATGTTCTAAAAAATGTTTTAAAAAATGTTTTCAAATGACCCTTTAATATAATTTTCAAGGAAAATTTTTTAATGTTTTTTTTTTGAAATTTTTTAATTCTTTTTTAATTAGTGTTCAAAATTATTTCAGAGAAATTGGATTTCCAAATTATTTCATACATTATTTAAATGTTTTCCAATTTCTATTCGGGAAATTTATTTTCAAAAGGTTTTTTGGTTAAAAATAATTTTCCAAATAATAATAGATATTTCCATCAAGAAATTTTTTAAAAATATATTTCCATTTTTTTTCTATCTAAAACCGTCCTTTTATTTTACTCAATCCCTTTTAAGAAATTATCTAATGGTTCTACTCCTATTTTTTCATAAATGGTTTATGTTTTTGATGAAAAATACTTACAATACCTATTTCTCTTACATGGGTTATACACATATTAAAACTACTTTTATCATGGGTTATTATTCTATGAAATGGTTATGAAACATATTTCTTTTATATAGGTCATAATTTGGTTAAATACTAATGATAAGCATTTCATTTCATGGGTTATGATTAGATGTCTAAAAAACCTATTCCTTTTTATGTGTAATGATATAGTGAATGTTTTATTTTGTGGAACATGTATGAATGATGTTATTATGAGATGAGTAGGACCTATATATCTCACTAATTTACTTGGTAATTATGGAAGATTCATCAGCATAAATGTTATGCATAAACCAGATTACATGTTCTCAATGTTATGCATTGACTTGGTTTCATGTCCATAAGTTGATTCCTGAACCTGATTAATTTTTCACAATATCATGAGTGAACCTTATTACATGTTAACAATTTTATGCATGGACCTAGATTTATATGTATATGATTATGTTTGAACCTGATTACATATTACCAATGTAATGCATGAACCTGATTACACATTCAAAATATTACGTATAGACATATTTTAATGTCAATAAGTTTTTGAGTGATCCTAATTATTTGTTAAAAATTTTATATGTGAACTTGATTACATATTTCCAATGTAATACATGGACTTGGATTCAATTCCAAAAGGTAATTCATAATCCTGATTGAATGTTCACAATCGTATACATGGATCTAGTTTCATGTACAAAATTTGATGTGGGGGAACGCTTTTAGGTCCAAAACAAAATGATTGAACCTATTTATACTTATAAATGTTCCCAATATTATAAAAAAATGTCCATGACCAAAACTCCAAGTCATATTATTATGTTATAATATTATGGCTTATGCTCTTAATTCACATAAGATTCATGTCTTATGAACATCCAATATTTTTCCTGTTCTCAATTAAGTAGGGTATGATCTTGAAATATTATTTTCAAGTTCTATACCCCTTTGTTCATGTTTTTATTATTTATTTCATCAATTTAACCTCAATGACCATATTAGGTCACCTCTTTCTATTGTTTCATTTTCCCAAGTTATAAAGAATGGTTTTATTTAAATGTACTAAAGGTGGAGATCATTATAGGAGATATTGAAGATTATTCAAAAGGATATAATATATTATTTCCATGATTCCAAAGAAACTAAGCATGTATAGACCTCGGGTATGTATTTTTGAAATGTATTGAATATTAATATAGAATGATTCATTATCCATGTATGTTAATCCTAGGCCTCTATATTTTGTATCAAAGTAATTTTTTAGTCAACATTTAGATTCCATGATTATAAAAAATTAGTGATACTTCTATGAATAATTCTATAGATATGGCAAGGGATGTCTCTATGGATAGGTATAAGGATGAGTAAACATTTAATAAATTTCGTGGAATATTTGTAAAGGATAATGGTATTTGTTTTCTTTAAATACATCCCAATCTTGAAATTACAAGTGGATATAGATCTGGCCTAGATATACCAAGGGTTAATAACTCTGGCAAGATGTTCTGGTCCTAACATTGGGAAATATCGTACATAAAAATGTGCCTTAATGTAAACATAGTTTATCACTACATTTGGATTGAGTTGTATTAGAAGTGACTATCAGTCAGAGAGAGACTTGTTGGTATTTTTTATTCGTATGTTCTATTCTATCTAGTTTTCTTGAATTGTATGGTTATTGTTTTATGTTTTTATTCCTCATAGTACACTTTATGAATGTATTGTTTTTTTATATTCAAGTCTTATTATGTTCTATTTTTTAACTTTATCATGTGAATTCCATTTTTGGTGTATTGTTTTACAGGTATAGGATGTTCTTTTAAATGTGGTTATGATAAGAGTGTCAAATTAATTAATAAATTTTTTTCACACTTATAGAAATGACATTATCATCTTTTTGTGACAGAAAATAGATGAAATAAATTTATATAAAATCTTTTTATATTGAAAAATATGTCATTAATATAATAAATATGTCATATATATCAAATATAATTCTTAAATTTATCTTTATATCTTTTCATTTAAATAATTATTTTATGATGAATCACATTGTTTCATGGGGTAGTAGTTTATAGTACATACAATCAATGTTATCATATTCCCAACATGGTGGACTATAAAACAATGTATATTCTAGGTAAGAGATGTTGATTGAGAACATTTCACATCAATTCGTGAGGTGGTATTTTTCCATACACATGAGTGATATTATTTGTTCCCATTTGAGGGAAGATGAGATCGATAATAGTCATTTCCTTAAAAAAAATAAAATATTAGTATATGAATGATTATTATGTTATTATTTATGAATAAATGTGGACTATTTTGAGGATATTTTTGATGACATAATATAAAAATTCATAGTTATTACTTTTATATCTTCTAAGACCACCACAATAAGATATTACCTAGAGTAATAATAAAATGGATATATTTTCAAAAAAATGAATTGTAGGTTGAGGGTATTGAATTTTTTAAGTTATTTTGTAGGTATTTAATAAACTAAAATAATTTTGTGGTGAGTATAATAGATAACAGTGTGTGGACTTTTATATATGAGGTGAGCGGAATACTTGTAATTTTGTAAAAGAATAGGTGTAGCCACATTTTCACATTACATAATGGACTAAAATATATTATTATAGATCCTAAAATAATATAAAGTTGAAATACGCTATTAAAAGTGTCTTTAGATAATTATTTAGGATATTTTAATTCAATATGTTATAGTTTAACCAAAAGAAAACCCAAATTTACATTAAATCGGTATAACTCTTTTTTATTTTTTCACTATTAATTATGGTAAAAAATTAATGTGAGTTTATTATTTTATACAAATTATTCAGATTAAAATGATGTGATTCATTTTGGAATTTATTTCATTGAATTCATAGAATCCAAATTTAAATTATACCAATTGAAGCGACAAAAAAATCAGTTTTTGAAATGGAATATTCTCAATGGATTAGAATGTAACAGTTCAATATGAAATATGAAATTGATTCTAATGAACTAAATTAATAAAATTATTATATAATGTTACTATTATTTTATAAAATCAATTTATAATATCAGTTACCCTTTTAAATTATTTATATCAAAAGGATATTCTCAAAAAATAAATATTTTTTACTATTTATTGACAAAATAAACCATTCAAAAAATCCAAAATATCACCATAAAATAATATTTATATTATATTTTTAAATTTTTTTTACCATTTTATCAAATAAACTTTATTAAAAAGGTATAAAAATTAATTTTAAATTATGTGTGCAAAGTATAACTAAACCAACTTTTTGAAAAATATATTTTTCTCACAAATATTTCTTCTATATTAAATGATACTCATTTTTATAATTATCAGTAGACACCCAATGAATTTTTTAAATTATTTAATTAATATAATTTTAAAAATTTAGTTAGTGATATTCATTCCATCTAATTTATCTCCATGTTTCTAATGGTATAATAAATTATAGTTCATTTAGACTTAGGGTTTCATGTTCCAAAAGTTATAAAAGAGATTAAATTTAATGAAATTTATTTCAATTGTTGTTTATGCTCGATGTTGAGAGTCACATACCCAATTGAAAACCATTTTATTATATTAGAAATTTTCTGTGTGAAATTATCCCAATAATAAAGAAATTTCAACATTGAAAATTTATCTTATGATAAGAAATTGAGGGTTTGATTATTCAAAATTACTTTGTTGAAAACTGAAATCATAAATGGTGTAAGTAAGACTTCTGTTCAATGAGTTATAAAGGAAATTAAAAATTCCTTATGGAATAAAACATAACATGGTTTCTATATTGGAGAACATTTTATGTAATGTGAATATATGGACACTGTATAAAAGAAAAACTAATCATGTATAATGATAAAGGTCATTGGTCATAAGAATTTGAAAATTCAATGGAATGTTAAGTGTATTAAAACCATAATTCTATTATTATTTAATAGTCAATTTGATTCATCCATTGTGAGGGTAATAAGATTGTATCTTTGTTAAAAGATCATTTCGCTATTTTTTCAGAATTATTTTTCTATTTATAAATATTAAAAAACATATAAAATTTATAAATTTCTATTTTATAAGAACAATTTTACCCATTGTTTGTGCTTTTATCACTTTCAATTCATCTCAAACACCTAGAAACTAATATCCAAAAATGAATTATTTATTCTTAATGAAATAAAATTAACATTTAATTGATCAATATATCTATAAAAGTGTCATGATCCTTTATGTATGTCTCTATAAAATATCCAAGACAAATATTGTAAGCATAATTTATCATATATAATACAACATTCTCTAAAATTGTATATTAACACTACTCTTTCATCAATAATTTTTATTCTCAAATAATTTATGTAAAATATTACATATTAACCCAAAACAAATATAGAATATTTGTAAGTGTTATGCCCATATCATCATTCATTTTTGGGGTCATGCTTCGCAACCTTTTCTATATGCAATGGAGTTATAATTTTTATAAAATAATATCAAGATAATTGGTATAATGATCCTATTATTTATGAAACATAATTTAATAAATTTAGAAGTGAATAAAAATTATAAATGTTACAAACAAAATTAATTTTAAATTTATAAAATCAATTTCAATATTCATTAAATAGTATATTAATATATTAAAAAAATGGTTTGTATTCCCCTTAATGTTGTGATTTTTTTATATTTTTAATATCCCTTAAAAAACATAAAAATATTTATTTATGTTTTTGAACATATGATGAAAAATAAATTCATATTCCATGATGGTATCCATAACTCTTAAGTTTTTCATGACAAATATTCTTATGAAATTTAACATAGTTGATGTTTTATGGTTTTTATAATCAAAATATCATAGGTAAAAATACTACTAAAACTTATATCTTTATTCTAAATAAACAAATACTTCGTCCATTTTATGTCAACAATGGTCTATTCTTAGTCTATGGTTTAACCATTGTAAGAGTTTATTGAATTATATAATCCCTACATTTTCAAAATTTGAGATAAAAAACTACTAATGCATCCTTAGGATGAGATTTATCTCAATTAATCATAGAAATTATTTTTCTTTAGAATATAATTGAATAATTACATACATACAACATGTAAAATATTTTAACCTTACATTGATACACATTCATAGGTGTTTTTCTCACATTTCTCACATGATGGAAATTGATTCTTCTTTTAATACATGGTCACCACTACTCAAGATCTTTAAAATATTTACCCTTATCAGCTTTGTTGAGTATGGGAGTTTAATATCATATTGGTATTTGGTCATATTTGTAGACAACTATTTATAAATAATAAAAAATAATTCACTCTTTTCATAATGCCATTTGGTTTATCATAATAAAAAATATTAAATCATGTTTAATTCTAACACTACTAATTGGACTTCCATCAATTAACTATTACCAAAAATCATAGTTTGTGTAAAAATATTCATAGAGAGAATAAAATAAAGTCATTTATAGGATTTTTAAATCATTAAATATATTATAATATAATAAAGCTTATTTTTAATCTAGGTTATTAATTCTCATTATTAATTAAAATAATTAGCAATTTTATTATATTATAAAGTGATTTATCATAAGAATATCTACTGGGAGTGTCAAAATAGGTGTGTAGTAAGGCACATTAATATGCACTAGGTGATGATATAGTCAATCCGAATGCACCCTATATAGAGATACCACCACAAGGGAAATAAATTTTTAGAACTAAATAAACATGTATTAAATATACTAGAATGTGTTTCATGGAAAACCACATAAATTATTCCTTAATAAATCATTTCAATATTCTTCTTTATATATCCTCAATTTTGTTCCATAAGGTTCTGTTTTCTAATAATCATTTGACTAAATTCAGTTCCCAAGGTTTCTACTAAACTTTATCTTATAAAAACTATAATACCTTGACCCACGTATCATAGAGAATATGTCTTTATTTATCAATTTGTTATAGAATATATGTAATTACATCCTGAAATACATATGTAAATCCCCAAAACCCAATTTCATAGAGTCGATGGTTACTATTTTAATTTTTTAACAATTTACTTGTGATCATATCCCAAAGGTCTGAATAGTCTAGTATATTTTGAAAAAGTAGATACAAATATAATTTTTAAATCACAACATGATATGGAATACAACAAAGAAACTATAATAGAAAAATCTTAATTCTCTAATATTACACCTCATATCAGTCAAACTATGCATGTGGAATTCAGGGGAAAATAAAACATAATAACGTGGAGAGGTCAGATTATTAGTATGTATAATCATATTGCAGAACATATCATAAATAAACATATAAAATACAAAAAGTTTAATGAATAAAAACACATTCCACTGATCCATAATCTTGTGCATAATATGGGAGATATAAAATATGATAAATGAGAGTGATACATAACCATAGATAATCCACTAGTTGAATAATCACATAACTCATCAATAAGTTATCTCTTAAAGAGGTAATTCATAATATAGGATATCATAAAAATGCCGTCAATGCATTTTTTTAGACACCATACACAATCTTATAGGACATTATCCTAAACCCAAAATTGATTATGTCGTAAGACCTACTGATGCATCAAGGGTCTCTAGTGGGCCCCTCCCAACACTTTATAGGTCTAATGAGTTCCTCTTATTAAATGGGTGAAACCAAATCAACATAAATATTTTTATTAAAAAATATCATCTAAAATGTGAATGTTTAGAATAGAGACTATTACTAGTATACAAATAACACATCTAATGTCAAACTAAATCCTAAACTATTGAATTAGAAATGGTAAATGATATCATAATAGATCATCCTCAATTAATAATAATATTCAAAAAGGTTTATTAACATATATAAAAATACATTAATAAAATCATTAGAATATTTTTAGAGAAATATCCATTTTTTACATTAAATTTATTTAATTTAAAAAAAAATATATTATAAATTAAAAAAATTTATTTGAAATGAAACGTGTAAAAGTATATTGGATTATTTAAAACAATAAATCTACATGACAAATAATTTCTCACTCAGGTATTAAATTTTATAAAAACATTTCTTCAATATATTTTCAAATAAGTCATAAAGTACTTCATTTAAAGAAACAAAAAGTGATTCCTTTCCAAATATATGACAAAAAAGTAAAAAAATGCTTCCAAATAAATTTAAAATTCCTAGAATAATGGAAAAAAACAATTTGAAATAGTTTTTTGAAGACATGGATATGGAAGAAAAATGTTCTCTAGTGGATACCTAAACTTAAGTAATCCTGAATAATAATGAGATTTTGAAAAAACTCTCACCTTTTGGATAATTTCTCTTATACATATCAGATCCTCCTTTATAATGATTTAAATCATGTTATGAATTTATAATAGAACCATATTCATATTTATGATATCAAATATTATCCTTTTATATTTTCTTCTCTCCCATTTGTTAAGAATATATCATCATTACATTTATTTTGAGTGTTAACAACTTCATTTTCTTAAACACATTTCCTTATGTAAGTAATTATTATTTTTTATAGGATATATTTATATTGAATCCATAATTATATTATAGTCATAATTATCATATTTTTTCTTTGTATAAGTTTTTATAATTTTTATTCAATGGTGAAAATGGAAACTAAATTGCATCACATAGTGGAGATGGTATGTCATATGTACACAGGAACAATAGTATCATTCAATTAATAGTGAAAGGGTATAAAATTTTATCTTATATTAATATTTAAATAAAACATTTCATGTCATATTTAGTATTTATATTCATTATATCAATTATTATACCAATCTAAATAAAGAGGTGATGAAAAAAATTAGACCACGCCATAGAGTTCGCAAGCCGTATATATGAATGTGATGTCCATTCTTGTTTAGTAGAATGTATAAAAAGTGGAATATGGTTGTACCATAATCAGAATAAAATATCAACATATATATGATTTTGGAGTTCTTAATTTAGTATGAAAACAAAAAAAATGAAAAGGAAGTTGGGGAAAAAGTATACTTGAATGAGTTAGTAAAACAATTACCTATTCTTTAATGGGATTCCTTTAGATCTTTTTTCATGGGATCTAGAGTTACTCTTCCTAGAAGAATAAGAGTTTTAAATGTTTTATGGTAATATAATAATATTTATAAAAAACTTGAACATGAAATATTGGACTATCCATAGAATAAAAAAAATAAAAATTCATAAAGTCAATCAAATAGATCTATGAGGCCACGAAATCAGCACAAGTTTGATTTTAGTCTACAATAACTCATCATATTAAATTAAAAAATGTTTGATGGTATTATAATAATATTTGAAAAAAATTTACCCTAAACTAATCGATTTACCTTCTACCATGTTAAAAAAATTACTAAATTTACTATTCATAGTGTCCAAAAATTAAGGGAACCTATTTACATAATTTCAACCTATGTATATAATGTATGTAATAACTTCTTCAAAATTGAAAACAAATATGTTCTAATAATTAATTTAAAATTATTCCCAATGATGGAATGAGGAAACAATTTTTTAAAGTGAAATCGTTCAAAATATTAAAATGTTTTTATATACAAAATCAACGTAAAATTGAATAAAATGACCATAATTGAAATAAAGGATAAAATATTTATCTAATTATTCATTAAAACTAAGTAAAAAATAATTTAACAAAATAAATCATTTAGATGAAAATTTTGTCATCAATTAAAATGCAATATTTTATCATTATACATCAAAACATGAAATTTTTAGAAAAATACAAAAAATTAAAAGAAATTAATTTCTAATATTCCAATTTAAAAAAAGTTTATTTTTTGAAAAATAATTTTTAAATTATTCAAAAACTACATTTAAAATATGTTTACCCTCAAAAGTCTTTAAAACTACATTTAAAAAAATATATCATTATAATGAATAAAATTGTATTAATTCTTATTTTATGAAAATAAAATATTCTACATTAATTTCCAAACATTAAATATATACATTTAATAATATTTTATTACAATTAATCAAACCATTTTTACAGAATGTTTATAATAGTCACATATTAATATATTGTGGTGCGTTTGAACTCAGTGGTGTGTGCAATGTGAGGTATTAAATTTGTTCAAAAAATACTATAAAATCTTGGGGTGTTACATTATTCCCATATTTAAAAAACAATATTCTGCAAAATTTATATAGTATAACCTAATAAACTGATTTGGGTAGTTCTTCATCATAATTTCTTTAGGTTCCCACATCACTAGTTCAATTTTTATGATTTTTCCAAAGTATCATTACCCGCCGAGTTATCTGATTCCTCAACCCATGTTATATAGTATCTAAAATCTATATGGGATCTTCATAGAAAGATAAATCAGGATCCAATTATTTTTCCAAATATTTTATTTCATGTGTTGGGTCTGGTATATATATCCCTAACAATTATATGTGGAACACATCATGAACTATTGAGAGAATTCACAACATTGGTAAACGGTAAGCTACCCCTCTAATTCTAAACAGAATATTTAAAATTACAATGTACAATGGTCTTGTGTTCCGATTATTACGAAACCGTATGAAAATATTGTATGGATATACTTCTATAATGAAATTAATTACCATGTGAAATTCATAATCTTTTCTTCACTTGTTAGCATAACTCTTTTTCCTCTATTGATCTGCTTAAATATGATCATGAATAGTTTTTATCTTTTCATTATCTCTTAAATTTATTCTAAGAATATTATTTTTCATTCCACATAATAATCCCTACAAGTTGGTTTATGATATCCCTTTCCATAAAAAAATTTATATAGTGCCTTTTTATAATTTATTAGAGGCTATTTTTATATAAAATGCTATCAATGTTAAATATTGATCTCACATACCTTAAAAGCAAAATGGGAAGGAAGTAAACATGTCTTCTAATGTTGGAAGATTTTTTTTGATTTCATTTCTGTTTGGGTGTAGTATGCGGTGCTCAAATTAATCATAGTATCTAAAGCATTCTACTGAATTATCTAAAATTTGAAGTAAAAAGGGTCATCAATCTGAAAAAATCGATAGAGGTGCTCCATGAATCCTTATAGAATCATTAATATAGAGTCTTACTAAGAATTAATTTAGTAAATATGCTCTTATTGAAATAAAATGTTCTGATTTGGTATGGAGATCAACAATAAATCATATCACGTCATCCTTTATTGTAGTTTTTGGTAGTCCAATTACAAAGTCCATCATTATTTTATCTCATTACAACATAGGTATAGTTATGTGGCTTTCAATTATAAAGATTTTTCATATATGTTTATTAATATTATAAACATTTCATTAATTTTGTTCAATTTTTAGTAATTATATGTACATTTATATTTTTATAGAAAAAATTATTATTTAATCAATTATTATATGTACTTTCATAATTTTTTCATTTAATTTATTTTTTCCATTGTTCATTGATTTCATGTTCTTAATTTTCGTTTTATTTTATTCCTTATAGGTCATTATTATTATTATTTTTGAATATTAATTAAATTTATTAAATTAATTGAACCATTAATTTTAATTTTAATCATTTACTTTTGAATTATAAATTTCATTAAAATTATTCAATTATATTAATCAATGTGATTATAATTAATAATTTAATTTTATAATCAGAATGTTAAACTTAAATTTCAGAAAATTCAATTTCTTTTTATTTATTTTCATTTTGTAGTATATAATTTTTGTTTCTATTTTTATTTCTGTATTTTAATTAATTAATTAATTATTTTAATTAATTGTATTATGTTTTTTCAGTGAAAATTTTAAGTCACTGAAACTGCTAGTCTATCAGTGTTTCATCAATTCACTAATAACAATGACCTAAAAACATTACTCCTTAACTCGCATTCCACCATGTGACTGATACCATTAACCTGCCATTTTTCAGTAACCTACTAACATTGCTGCATCTTTTCCACGACCTACCAACACTTTCACATCCCACCCCTATTGTCTCATTGATCTCCCATTGTCCTACTGATTTTGGGACATATCGTTGTCCAATTTTCCACCTACCGATGCACCAGTATGTCTTCACGAGTTTTTTTAATACGTTTCTTTTTAAAAAAAATATGTAAAAAACGGCGGTGTTTAAAATATTTTTAAAATTGCATCTCAAAGGCGGCTCGTAGATGCCGTATTTGGCGTTGTGTGAGAGTTGGCACTCGCGATGCCGCCTTTCCACTAAAACCAAAATAATAATAATTTTTTTTATTTTTTTATTTTTTTTGTTTTGCATAAATAAATGTATATAAATAAAAATATATAAACAAAATAAAACAAAAATAAAAATAAAATTTTCCACAGAATTTCTCCGCAATTTAAAATCCAGCAGTACTGTCATTATAATAGTCTAGATTCTGATAGATGATCTCACCCAAGGATCTCTTTTATAAGAGAGCCTACCTCAGAAATCATTCTGCATTTCTGATGTGGGATTCTGGTTCACCTTTTCCTATAGAGAATATTCTTCATTTATGATGTGGGTTTTCGTTTCAAGTATATGACTTCGACACACTATAAAATATAAACTATCATACCAATATAAACGAAAATTAAAACATGTATTACACATATAAAAAATAGTAGAAAACAAAAAAATCATAAAAATGATGATAAAAAGTAATTTATAGGCTTTCAAAAGCACCTACTTGAAACTTAAAAAGTGTCAAGTATGTTTATTTCAAGGCCTTTATAATATAAACTATAAGTCCAATATAAATGAAACCTAATAAATTGATTAAACATATAAAAAATAGTCGAATATAAAAAGAATTATCTAAAAAATTTGATGGAAAATAACTTATAAGATTTCAAAGACACCTACATGAAACGTAAAAAAGTTTCAAGCACGTGACTTTGAAAGCCTATAAAATATAAAATAAAAGGCCAATATAAATGAAACATAAAACATAGATTAAACATATAAAAAGTAGAAGAAAATAAAAATATTTTCGTAAAAAATGTTCATGAAAAATAATTTATAAGCTTTCAAAACCACCAACTTGAATCTTAAAAATGATTCAAATATATGGCTTTGAAAGACTATAAAAAATAAATTATAACACCAATATTATATAATGTTAAAACAAGTATTAAACATATAATAAATTTTTAAATTTTTAAATAATTTTTATTAATAATTAATTATATAATAATTAATAATTAATTATTAATAATTATTTAGTAATTATTAATAATTAATTATATAATAATTAACCTATTAATTAATAATATAATGACTTTTAATCATTCAAATTTAATAATTATAATGAAAAATTATAATTTATAACTATATTATTAACTAACTAATAAACTATTATATAATTAATAATTATATTACCAATTAACTAATTAATAATTATATAATAATTGTTAATAAATACTAATAAAAATTATAATTAATAACTATAATATATACTTATATTATTAATTAACTAATTATAAAATGGTATCATCTCTATCTTTCTCCAAAAATAACTAATTAACTATTATATATTTACTAATTATGTTACTAATTAACTAACTAATTATTATATAATTAATGGTTAATAATTACTAATTAACTAACTACAAATTATATAGTTGATAATTATATTACTAAGTAACTACTTAATTATTAAATAATTGATAATTATATTACTATGTAACTAATTAATTATTAAATAAATAATAATAATATTACTAATTATCAAATTATATTATTAATTTACAAATTATATTACTAATTAACTAATTAGTTATTATATAATTAATTTTTAATAATTACTAATCAACTAACTAATTTTTATACACTTGATAGTTATATAATTGATAATTATATTATTAATTAACTAATTAACTAATTAGTAATTAATAGGTAATAGTTATAACGAATAATTATAATGAATAATTATAAAGAATAATTATATTACTAATTAACTATTTCATTATTATATAATAATTTTTAATAATTAATAACTATTAATTATAATGAAAAATTATATTACTAATTAATTAATTAACCGTTATATAATTAATAATTAGAATACAAATTAACTAATTAATTATCATATAATAATTTTTAATAAATAATAATTAATATATATAATGAATAAATATATTTTAAAATTATATTACTTGTTCTCTAATTATAAAAAGGGACTAGACTCTATCTTTCTCAAAAAATCAACTAATTAACCATTATATATTTAATAATTATATTACTAATTAACTAATTAGTTATTTTATATTTAATGATTAATAATTACTAATTAACTAATTACAAATTATATAGTTCATAATTATATTACTAATAAGATAATTAATTATTAAATAATTAATAATAATATTACTAATTAGCTAATTATTTTATTAATTATTTTATTATATTACTATTTAACTAATTCACAATTATATAATTAATTATTAATAATTACTAATTAACTAACTGATTATTATACAATTAATAGTTATATAACTAATAATTATATTAGTAATTAGTAATTAGTAATTAGTAAATATAATTAATAATTATTATGAATAATTATAAAGAATAATTATATTACTCATTAATTAATTAATTAATTATAAAAGAATTTTAAATAATTATTAATTAAGTATTATAATAAATTATTATATTACTAATTAACCAATTAATTATTATATAATTAGTAATTTTATTACCAATTAACTAATTAATTATTATATAATGATTTTTAATAAATGATAATTAACATTTATAATGAATAATTGTAATTTATAATTATATTTCTAATTAACTAATTATCAAAACATTCTCAGCTCTATCTTTCTAAAAAAAACTAATAAAATATTATATAATTAATAATTATATTACTGATTAACTAATTAGTTACTATATAATTAATGATTAATAATTAAAAATTAACTAGTTAAAAATTAACTAATTAATAATTATATTACTATGTAACTTATTAATTATTAAATAATTAATAATTATATTACTTGTTAAGTAATTATTTTAGAAATTAACTAATTAATAATTAACTAATTAATTATTAAAAATTACTAATTAACTAACTAATTATTATACTGTTAATATTTCTATAATTAATAATTATAATTATTAATTATAATGAATAATCATAAATATTAATTATAATTAATAATTAGAATTAATAATCAGAATTAATAATAATAATTTATAATTATATTACTACTTAACTAATTAACTATTATATAATATGTAATTATATTACCAGTTAAATAATTAATTATCATATAATAATTTTTAAAAATTACTAATTATTAAGTACAATGAATAAATATAATTTATAATTATATTAATAAATAAATAATTAACTATTATATACCGAATAATTATATTACTAACTAATTGGTTAATTATTATATAATTAATTAGTAATAATTAAAAATTAATTATTATATAATTAATTATTATAAAATTAATTATTAATAATATTAATTTAATAATTTATTATATGTTTAATCCATGTTTTAACATTATATTATATTGATCTTATAGTTTATATTTTATAGTCTTTCAAAGCCACATACTTGAATCATTTTTACGTTTCAAGTAGGTGGTTTCCAAATCTTATAAATTATTTTTCTTGTATATTTTTTAGAATTTATTTTTATTTTTAACTATTTGGTATATGTTTAATCCCTATTTTATGTTTCATTTATATCGATCTTTTAGTTCATATTTAATAGGATTTCAAAGTAATGTGCTTAAAACATTTTTAAGTTTCATGTAGGTGTCTATGAAACAAATAAATTATTTTTCATCAACATTTTTTACGAAATTCTTTTTATTTTAAACTATTTGTTTTGTTTTTAATCCATGCATTATGTTTAATTTATATTGGTCTTGAAGTTTATATTTTATAGGCTTTAAATGTTATGTACATGAGTATAGGGTTTTGAAAGCCTATAAATTATTGTTTATCATCATTTTTTAGGAAATTAATTTTGTTTTCAAATAATTTTTATTTGTTTAATCCATGTTTTAAGTTTCATTTATATTGGTCTTATAATATATATTTTATAGTGTTTCAAAGTCAAATACTTGAAACAGAATCCCACCTCGAAATTGAAGAATGTTCTACGCAAGAAAGGGAGAACCAGAATCCCAAATCGAAAATGAAAAACTGATTTCTAGGGTAAGCTCTCTTATAAAAGGGATCCCTGGGTGAGAGTTTCTATTAGAATACAGAATGTTGTAATGGAATTACAGCTGGATTTTAAATATCGGATAAATTTAGAGGAATTTTTTTTTATTTTTTTGTTTATATATATATATATGTAAACAAAAAAATAAATACAAAATTAAACATAAAAAATTTAAAACCATGAAAATAGTAATTTTTTTAGAAAGGAAGAAATGCGGTTTTCTCATTTAGAGCTTATTTTTTTAAAAAAAAATTATCCTAAGATTTTTTAAAAAATAATATTTTTTAAAAAAATATTAAAAAAATTAAATTTCATTATCCTACTGACACTGATGACATAACTACACTATCCCACAACTACTTTCTTGCTAAAAATGACTCACTTATGCTTTATCTAAATGATTCTCTGGTCATGACCAACCAACATTTTCCCTTAACCCTCAATATCACTCTTACCAATGTACCACAGTCACCACTCCCAACTCACTGTCACACACAGAATCAAATCAGCCCATATCCAAACTTGAAACCTCCAAATATGATCAACATTCTTCTTCCCAAACAGTCAACTTTAATCCCACCTGAAGCATCATGAAATATAGATCTAAAACCACTAATTGATTCGACTATTGGAGTATCAGAATCCGTGGACACCAGCTTCCGAATCGTTTAGGGATGTCATTGTCGCCACCATCGAATCTACATCACTACCTCTCTTGCATAGATATGAAATTTGAATAGAACAATCACCACTCTCACTGAAGATTGAATTCATACACAATCGAGGAGAGTCATTGTCCAATCCAGTCATCAATGCTCGCTACCAGGAGTCGAGGTTATGATTAAGAGGAGGAGGGTAGCCAATGTTGCAAACGAAGCCACTGCTAGTTGCTTCCAAGGGGTGGGTAGGCACCATCACCCCATGCACACATTTTATAATTATGTTTACAACTTTAATTTAATTAAAACACTATATAAAATTTGTTAAATAATATAATATGTGTAAATTAATATCATTAAAAATTTATTAATCAATGTATAAAAAATAAAATATATTTAATAATATTTAATTAATATATATATATATATATATTACATAACTTAATAATTTAATTTCAATATATTTTGATAATTAAAATAATTTTGTTAATAAATTAATTAGTTTTTAAATATATCAAAATAAAATAAATAAATAAAATGTTAACTAATAACATAATAAAACATAATATCATTTGTAGATATATTAAAAATGTTAATTAATAAATGTTTTAAATTAAATTAATAAATATTAAATTAATTAACCTAAATAAAAAATAATTATAAATAGAAATTAATATTTATTTATTTATTTTAATCTTAATAATTTCTTAAACTTTTTAACTATTTTACCTTTTAATTTAGTTTTTTTAGTTTTCACATTTCTTTTTGTGCAGATAATCACCCCACACATAATAATGTACAGATTCATTCAACCCAACTATCAGGTAGTTAGTTAGAAGGGCTATATTATTATAACAGGTATTTGAAGAAAAAATACATGTGTGTGGCGATGAATTGAAGGACTTACCTAAGTCAATGTGTTTATGTGTTTACTTAAAAAGGATGGTAGAGGATTTTAAATTCATCAGAAATAAAGAGGGAGGGATAATTCATTCCAGACATTCACTTATCATTCAATAATCATTTTTCACCTCATCCATCGACATCCAGAGACCTGGAGAACCACTTCTTATAGACTCCAGGACTAGTAGAGTAGCATGATTGTAGTTCATTGGGGATATCTCTTAGTCCTATCAGTCTTTATCTCTATGGTGTTCATCTTGGTTTTAATTGGATTTTCTTTTGAATTTAATGATATTGTCAGCTAAATGCATCTAGTTTGGGGAAATTAAATCTAATAGTGATTTTTTTATTCTTTTTCACCCTATTCTTTAATACAAAGAATCATATTCTATTGGTGAAGTGATATCTGATTCTTAGAAATTTGAGTTGATTATTCAACTCAAGAATGGGGCTTCAAAACTCCCTATTCTTTTGGAGAAAACAATCAAGGAACCGCCATATCAAATCCATAATACATTTTTACTATATTAAATTTATAATATTTATTCTAGAATCATTAATCAATTTCTCCCATTGTTTGGTGACTCTAGATGTGGTGAACATTATGAATCACAAAACTGCGTGATTAATATTCTGGCGAGTTAAATTAGTTGATCATTATTTTGAGGTTGTGAACTCAATAGCAATCAAGTGAAGATGTTTTATTTTAAAAAATTATAGTTGTATTCACTAGGCTTATCTCTTGAATATAATTTACTCCTTTTTTTGGTTTTTTTAGTTCAATTGTTTCTTTATTATTCATCATTACACTACTCTATGATTTTGTTTCAAGTCAAACCATGTTTCCTATCACTATCTTCATATAAAAAACAAAAAATATAAAAATAAATTAAAAGAAAACAATTCAATCACTATTGATACTAGTGGAATTTGTTTTGAAAAAAATTGTTATATTAAACACTTTAAATACCCTTCTCATGGGATCATCCCTACTAGCCACTATATAGTAATTTTTAGGAAAATAAAAAATTTAATCTTTGAAATAATATTCAATGAGATATGGGTTAGGTATTTGGTTACTTTTTTGAAAAAAGCTTCATGAAACCATTTTTCAATTCTAAAAAATAAATTTAAAACATTACATTAAAAAACCAAAATTTTAAAATTGAATAGTTTGATAAAAAAAATTATGTTCTGTGATTTATTATTTGTTTTTAGTACTGTTACTATTATTTTTATTACTGAATTACTACTGTTGGTACCTTTGAACTATTATATTTGATGAAATTATTATGTTCTAATATATTGCATGAGCACAAGATCTTCTACTATTTGACTATATCTCTTGAACGCTCAACTTGATATACATTTAGCTTTTATTATAATGAACAATAAATCTGAAATAGAGAACATAGAATATAGGTTTAACACAACTAATAGTTAACAACACTTTTGACCTAAAAATTTTTGTGTAAAAGGATAAGCCTATGATAAGGGAGTTCTAAATCCTTCATGTTTCATGTAATCCATCTTCCTTATGATTGTCTCCTAGGGACAGAAATTATGTGTTGAAACAGTACTATCTGTCACTTTTACTATCCTTTAATGGGATCCCTATTTATGACTATCTAGCCTTCATTAGATAATATTATTATACAGTGTAGTGAATATAAATTATATGACACATAGAAAATGAGGATAGAATTATATTATTTCCCTTTTGACTTAAAATAAATGGGATGAATTGGTTTTTGAGTTTATATGAAAAAATATTTGATGACTGGGACCATGTTTATAATTTACTCATAATGAAATTTTATCCCTAAATACTTAAATGGTAATTTTGAACTATGATAACAAGAATTTATCAAGAGGATGATGAATCCATTCATGGGTCTTGGGGTAGATTTTGGTACTTAATCTGGTAGTGTCCCCATCATCAAATCCCATCCATGCTTCTCATAGACACCATCTATGAAGTGTTATCCTCATATATTGAAAAACATATTGATAAAGTAGTTAGGGGTAATAAAAATGATAACACTGATGAATATACAAATAAAATTTTAAATAACCTTTCTTTGAACTCTCAACATAAAAATTCATGAAGAAAAAGAGCGAATAGAAATGTCAACACTCTTTCATTAGTAGATACTCAAGCCCTACTTATTGAAATCGCTTGTCAAATTCAAATATTAATGAACAAAAATTATAAACAATATATAAATCAAGAAGGTTGTAAAAATAAAAATAAATATCCTAGGGAACAGTGTGCCTAGTGTGGAATATTTGGGTATATTGGGAATTTATATCAAAACATTGACATGTCATCCCAAAAACTAGAAAATTCAAACATTTTAAAATATGGTTCTAGGATTCCTGCTAAATAAATCCAATTTTCAAACAATAACAGTCAATACTATAGATAAAATCCAATTATTTCCTGGAAAGATCAATTATTGATCAAAAAACCCATTTCCCCTACCTTTCAAAACAACCATAGACATATTTTCTAAAACCAACCATTGGGTGAATCATTTTATTCACAAGAAAACTATGGGGGTCAAATTTTTTCAAAACCATATAAAATTTTAAGTAAAATGGACTCTTAATATGAAAATTTTTAAACTCAATTGAATAAAAAACAATTCCAATACAACTTTGATAAAATTCGTAATGATGTGAGAATCCAAAATATGGATACTCAACTAGGCCAGCTTGATAGAGACATGACTTCTACCAGTAAAGGTAGATGACCAAGCACAACTAAAATCAAACCTGTAGATAATCTTATGGTTGTTGTAATAAGAAGTGTGATCAACACTAAAACTCTAATTGAAAAAGACTTCACAAATGGCTAATATAAAAAACTATGTGGTTATGGAAAGAAATATTTTCTCAAATAGAATGTAGAAATCGACAGAAAAGTATTGAAAATGAAGAAAATATAAATTTCTTAACTAGAATTAAAGGTATAAATTTTTCTATAAAAAATAGGAACAATGTAAAGGATAAAACTTCTGGAGAATTAATGTATATTCCTACAATCCATAGAAATTCTTCCCCACCCACCCCTTTCCCAGAAATTAAAAAAACCCAAAATTGGTACAAAGATTGAATGCCTTCAGTTCCTTGTACAATTAACCAAGCTAAAAGTGATCATTCCATTCATCCAAGACATAAATAAAATCCCATATTATATAAATATTCATAAAATTATTTTTTCCAAAAAAAATAATCTTGATGCATTTCCCACCTATAGCATCATTGAAGAGTAAAACATTGTATTCCGAAAGAAAATGCGTCCAATGATTTTGGACACAACTACTATTTTCATTCCCTATACCATAAGAAATTATATTCAACAGAAATACCTATGTGACATACATTATTGAATCATCCTCCTCCCATACTCACTTTTCTAATAGTTGATATTAGGTGATTTTCAACCCACCACAGGCATCCTACAGTTTGATAACCATTCTTTCACTCATCCTATGGGAAGGTTAGATGACCCACTAGTTAGATATGGGATGTTTTTCTTTCCAAAAAACTTCATAGTCATTGATATGGACTATGAATATGTGGTTCTCATCATTCTATGAATTCCCTTATTGTACACTGGTGGAGATATAATTAATGATTCCAATGGACAAATAATTTATTAAATTGGAGAGGTATAAGAAGAGTTTAATGTTTTTAAAAATGTAAAATTTAAAACGTTTTCTAAAAATAGTTTAGTGGTAGAGTCATTAAATGATGATAATCAACTTTAAAGCATTAACAAATCTGAAGAACAACCCACTATTGAAGAGATTAATTTCAAAACACAAAATCATGATTTACTTTTCTCATAAATTGTGAAATATAATCAAACATATAATCTAGAAAAATTTCCAAAACTGGATAAATGTACAATTTCTATTATAACTAGAGATGTTTTATATGCTTTTAAACTTAAGACCTTTCTGATTCAACTTTATTGTGATGTTTCTCTCACAGACAGTATTAAAAAATTTATAAAGTCGATGGAGATATTATTAAGAAAACATGGTTACTTTTCTTTTATAAATATGTTAAACAAAAATCAATACAATCATAAATGTGGGAAATTTACTCAGATAGCAGTACTTTGAATCGTATAAATGATTTGTAAATTCAAAATTTTTAATCATTTCAAAAACCCTATAAGATATATGTTGAACACTTTGGTCCTCATATGCCCAAGGGACTTCCATCAAGTAAAAAAGAACCAATCCATGAATTGAAACAACTTCCCACTCATTTGAAATAAATCATTTTAGGAGATAATTATACTTTTCATATCATCAATACTACTTAATTGAAAGATAACCAAAATGAAATATTGTAAAATGTTCTAAAGAATTTCAAATATTTTATAAGTTGGACCATATCTAGTGTTAGGGGAATTATTTATTTAATATTTTTTTATAAAATTCCAATGGATCGTGACCATAACCTATAGTTGAATGTCAAATAATTTTGAATCCTAAAATAAAAGTATTTTTTATAGAATAATTCATCAAATTTCTAGACACATGCCTAATATATCATATCTATGGTAGTACATTGGTCAGTCTGATCTATGGACTCCATAAAAATGAGGTTTCACTATTATAACAGATGAGAGAAATTAATAAATTCAAGTTAGAGGAGAAAACAAATGGAGAGTCTATATAGACTATATTAATCTTAATTCATCCAATATGAAGATCAATTTTAAAATTTCCTTCCATGATATAATTTCTTATAGGATTACTGGGAATGATTTTTTTTCTTAATTGGATAGGTATTCTAGTTTAAAATAGATTCTATAATCCCTAGAAGATCCTGAGAAAACTATCATTATATGCCCCTATTTGACATTTTCCTATTTGAGGATTCCCTTTGGGTTGTTTAGAGCCCATACTACCTTTCAATTATGCAGGATGGCTATATTTTATAATATTATTCAAAGAACCATAATGTTTTTCATGGATGATTTCTCTATTGTAGTTATAACATTTTAAACTAGTCTTAAAAGTATAGAATTATTGTTAGAAAGATGTTCAAACAGCATCCTTGTTCTTAATTGTAAAAATGTCAATTTATGGTTACTAAAGTGATAGTTCTTAGACATAATGTATCCAAGAGAGTTTGGATGTAGATACAACCACAAATTAAGTCATTCAAAAACTATGAACACCTAAAAATCTAAAAGGTTTTATAAGATTCTTTGGGAATATCGATTTCTAAAAAAGGATTATAAAATTATTTTAAAAATTTACTATGCCTTTGTGTTTCCTTCATGTCAAGGATCCATCCTTTTTCTTTGATGAGAAAATTCTAAAATATTTCTTTCTGTTTAATGAAAAAATTGATTACTCACCTATCATTATTGCACCTAATTGGAAACATCATTTTGAGTTAATATGTGATGCTAGGGATTTGGATGTTGGTTCTATATTAGGAAACATGATAGATAAGAAGACCCATGTTGTTTATTATGCTATTAGGTTTCTATATTCGACTCAAATAAACTATAACACTACTAAAAAGTATTTTTTAGTTATGGTGTTTTCTTTAGAGATGTTTTGGCAGTATCCAATAGGTTCTAGAGTCATCATATTCACTAACCATTCTGCCTAGAAATAATTGTCTTCCATGAAAGAATCCAAATAAAATCTTAATTGGTGGATTCTATTGTTACATTTATTTTATTTGAAAGTAATAAATAAGGTATGAGATTAATAATTAGTGGAAGATAATAATTCTAGGCTTCATAATGCCCAATGTGAAGATCCAATGGAGATATAATCTTCCTTTTAGAGGTTTAAACTACATATTGTATCAATTATGTTGTCTTCATAGTTTTTAGACTATGCCAATATTCTAGAAGTTTCTTTCAATCCAAACAATTTGTGTAATAACCATAGGAAAATTTTCATTCCAAAAATTAATTATTACTTAGGGTATTATCCGTTCTTTTTTAGGAGTTGTGATGATAGTATTTAAATATTATGTATGCCATAGGAATAAATGCTTCCCTTTTTTGAGAGTTTTCACTCGTCACCATTGGGTGGAAACCATGATTATGAGTGGATGGCTCAAGAATGTCCTTCAATCTAGGTTTTATTATACTGCCTTGTTCAAGGATACTAGGAGCATTGTAGTAAGATGTTATAGACTCTAGAGATTGGGAAATGTTTAGGGGAAGCACGAGTTAACTTAAAAGGTATTCTATAGGTTGGGATTCTTGAGGTATGTGGATTATATTTCATTTTTCCATTTCTATAATCACTTGTGAATGAATACATTCTAGTGTTGATATATTATGTATCTAAGTTGGTTGAGCTAGTAGGTATACCCAACAATCTGGCCAACAGTGTAATAATGTTTGTTATAAGGAATATCATTTCTTGATTTAGAGTACCAAAATCAATTATAAAGAATAATGGAACACGTATTAAAAAAATAAAAGATTAATAATTTAATTTAAAATATTGTCGAGTTCAAAAACTAGAACTGTCTACCATCAATTGTCTAGTGGACATGTTGATATATCAAACAAGGAGATGAAATAGATCTTAGATGAAGTAGTTTCACACACTATAAAAGACTGGTCTTTGAAGTTAGATGAAGCTTTGTGATAATATAGATCAACTTTAAATAACCCAATATTTATGTCTCTATATATGTTGTTATATGTGAAATGATGTCATTTTCTAGTGGAGTTTCAACAAAAGTCCTATTGGAAAGTTAAGGTAATATATTTTGATTTTAATAGTTTTATAGAAATTAAATTTCTTGAACCAAGTTAGAATGATGATATTAGGAGTGAGTCTTATGAAAATTCTATGATATACGAAGATAGGTATGTAATATTTCATGATTCTATCATTGAAAAGTGAATAATTAAACCTGGAAAGAAGGTTCTTCTCTTTAATTGATGAATTCATCTCTTACATGGAATGTTGAAATATAAGTGGTGTGGACCTATAACTATATCTATAGTTCTTATGAATGGTGATGTCGTGATTGTATAGAAGAGAAAAAACATATCTTTCTTAATGTCTAAAGAGATAAATAGTTTTTTGATGGACAATAAAAGGGATTGTATTCCTTCACTATGCTTGAAAATGGATTTTTAATAACATCTAACTAGAGACTTTAAACATAGTGTTTCATGGGATTCAACACATGGTTCATGCATTTTATTTACTTTTTCTCATTTTTTGTATTTGAATGAAGTTTTTCTTTCTCTGTTTTTAGTTCATTTATATTTCTATTTTATTCATGGTTTTGCTTTTTGGTAAGAAGGATGTCAATGTTTCATTAAAAGATTATAATTTTATTATGTTATAAAATAAAAACTATCTTCTTGTGAAGGATTTATTAATTCATGGATGTACATACTTTTTATTTCATCTTTACATTTTCGATTCACATTTACATTAAAAAAATGAAAGATACATCACCATTAATGTGATCTATAGTGAGTAACTTGCTTACAATTTCACTTTTCCCACCATTACACTACTGTTAGTGAGTCACCTCAATGGTGGATCACTAAAGTGTTAGAAGAGGTGTGTTAGTAACTATCATTTGAAAATAACTTATATTTCTTCTATAAAATTCTAAAATATATGTCTTGTTGCTAAAAGAAATTTTGTTGCATATGTGTGTATACTTTACATTATGTGACCCAAGAATCATTGTTTTCAATGATTCTTCATTTCACATTAGTTACTCTTACACATGATACGCTACAATGGTGACTCTATCCTTAGTTCATATTATATATTTTTAGAATTTGTTTTTCACACACCTCTATGTTGGAAATTCTTCTGCATGTTCTGTTGCTTATATAAACCTTATGATAACCTTTTTTGTTGATGGAAATTATTATTCTACACATGCCATGTTGCTAGAATACTTAGTTTCAGTGATTTTAAACCACTTAACTACTTTAAATAATGTGTGGGGGTATTTCCCATGGATGTTAGTTTTTTAGAATCATGTTTAGCTTTAATTTTTCTACTTTATTGAAAAAATGATCGAATTGTTTTTTTGTACTTTCTATAACATATTCATTGTGTTATATATGTTTACATGATATTATTGAAACAACTTGAAATTTTAAAATATTTTTATTTCTCAATAAACAGAATTTTATTGCATTCATTCATTTTTTGAAACACAATGTTATACGTACTCTACACCCAATAATGAGTTGTCTTGTGCTACACGCATGTCCTAGTGTTTTCAAACAACATCATATTAATAAAATATTATTATTTTACATGATATATAACCTATTCATTAAATTATAGGTTATGAATAACATTAATTAAATTTTGAATTGTATATATTCAATATAATTTTAAAATTCAACATATTTTTTTATTAGACATAGTGTATAATCAATTTTAAATTTTTATAAAAAAGAAGTATTTTTCACAAAAATGCATTTTTCTATACTTTTTATGGGGCACCCATTTAAAAACCTATATTTGATACTTTTATAAATTTAAATTGTCAAAATAAACTTTATCTTTAGAAGAGGGACATAAAAATTTATTTTGGATGATTTTTTGGTGTTTTTATGATAATTTTCATATTTTGATGAATAGAGAAAATTAATAATTTCAATGGAAAAAATATTTAATCAAACTAATTTATATCGTTAAATAATAAATTATAATATTTTTAAAGTATAATTAGATAATATTTTAATCATTTTATATAATTTATTTCATTGAAATTATTTTCACATTAAAATTAAATATAAACAAATGTAAATATTTGGTGGTCTTTTTACTTCATAAAAATCTAATTTCTCATTTTGAACAAGATAATTAATTTTAAATTAATTTCTTCCAATAATAAATATTTAATTGGGAAAAATGTATTCCATATATTTAATACCAAGGTCAAAATTATTTTAATAGTTCTATTTTATTTTTGTAAATTATGAATAGTAACTTCATTAATTATTTCTATTTACCACTGTTAAAAGGTAAATATGGTAAATAAGGGTAAAAAAATAATATTTTAATAATATTAAAAAAACCTAACACATATCTTACTATCATTGTATAAGTCATATTAAATCACGACAACACTTGGGATGTAATGTTGGCCTTTGGGAGACACTTGGTTATGAAAATGACATGTTATTAATATTGATTTAAAGTAAAAGGGAAATATAACATAAACATGTATTTTATTACTAAAAAAATTTTAATTTCAGTTATGCAACTGATATATTCAACTATAAATAGTCATTAAAAAGATATAAATATTTCCTACATCATGTTATTTTATTTTTAATTTTAATAAACTAAATAATTATATGTATTTACGACACAATAATGATGAAGTATTTTCTTTATTAATGAATGAATTAAATAAATGATATTATAAATATTATAATAAATTAATTTGAATGAGATTATTACATACAAAAATTTTATGAATTAATTTGAAATATTATTTTTTCTTGAATTCATTTTTTTGATGTAATCATGTTGTTATGACTTTAAAAAAAATCTATTACTAAATAGTTTTAAAATTGTCATAAATGAGTTTATAAAACAAGTATTATTTTATTAAATGATATAAAAATCATAAAATTCAATGATTCGTCCAAATAACTTATATAATAGTAAAAATTCAATTAATGTTCCACTTGAGTTACTCTTAGAATTTTATAGTAACTTAATTAACAATATGGTGTAAAAATACAAGAAGACATGGTAAGAGTTGGATTATTTATCTAAGGGTCAAAGCTAAAAGATAAGGTTAATTTTATGACATTAACATACTTAAAATCAATTTTTTTTAGTGTAATTATACCCATACCCATTTTAGAGTTGATACAAAATAATTTTTTATCTGTTATAATTCGAAAATTAATTTATAATAACATAATATTTTGAGACATTTCTAAAATTCCCTTCCTCCCTCTTATAAAAGGCCACCAACTATTCCCACTTCCACACATCTCTAAAGACCATGGTATTGACCAAAATATTCCAACATAAGCTCCCAAAACACTAAATACATCATAAAATCCATACATTTGAAAAAATGCAACTCAAGGATACCTTTTGGAACAAAACAAAAGGAGTTACCTGATTTAGAGGTAACATCTTCTCTCATGTTCTTTTCCTTAATTTTCATTATCCACCCCGTACACTCATTATTCTATTATTTTATAACAATATCAGTAACCAAAATATTCTATGATGTTTTTATATAATGGTTTTACCTAAAATCATACACACCTCAATCTAATGGATATAAAATATACAATTTCTTTGTATGGTGAACTACTACCTCATGAAATGATAGTTGTTCAATTTTCCGTTACCACAAATCTTAGTGTCCATTATGACAGACACTATATTTATAAATCATATATATTATAATTATATTTTCTCTATACATATGTATGTTTTATGTTTAACATACCTTTATTCTTTCCATTTTGTGTTAATATGATAATTTAATTTGAAGAAGTGTAGACTTCCACTCCCTCAATGTGATGGGAGTCGTTAATCTCTTACATGGAACATATGAAGGATGGTTCTAATAAAAATATGTAACATATATAACATAGATATTATACAATAATTATAATATACATATGTATCAATTAATTTTATTTTTTTAATACAATAAAGAAATAATGGTAGTGTTCATACGTACATACGGTCTACCATCTCTATGAACAGTCCAATTCATTTATAATCTTGATATACTATGAACATTTATAAATACATATATATTTGATATTTAAAATTATTTACTTATATTTTACTATTTTTAGATGACTAAACCAGGATATATTAAATAATAACACAAAAAAACAAGTCAAAATGTACTCGAGAAAACAAGGCAGTTAAAACCCAAAATAATTAAAATAATGAAAAAGTTTAAAAAATTGATAATAAAATATAGTAAGAAGTAAATATATGATATTGTGGTTATGGAATAAGTAAGTAACACATTTAAAACAATTGTACAGGATTTTAAATGAATTTCACCTAAATGTAATCAAATGTTATGGTATTTCATCTCAATTTCTTTTTATTGAGGCTTATTGTATTTTTATGCACCTAGTTCCTTATATACAGTGTATATTTTACTTTCTAAATTTCTATATCATGAATCTCATTATTTTAATGATGTTATATTTTTTCATTCAAGGTAAGTATTTATATAACCATATTACTCATTTAATATGGTTATTTTATAAGGCCTATTATTTATTTTGGTAATTCAATATGATAAATACTTTGTACTAGAAATTACGGGTGGAGCTAAAACTCTATATAGCTACTTAATTCACCGAAAGGTTCTCGTGAGATGAATAAGTATCCCAAATAGTTTTCTACACTTAGTTATAATAAATCTTATGAAAGGTATCGATGGAAACTGAATCACAACTTATTGTCTCCAATTGACCGTTCAAATGTATAGTGATCATCAAATGTGTATATAGACACTTGGATCAAATCCTCTACGATGGTACAAATTTTAGAGTTGATTATATTTTTTATAGTACTTTTAATTTTTGGGGTTTGTTTCAAATGCATAGATGGAATGATTAATTAATGATTATTATTTTAACAATTTAATAATGATTGATTTGAGATAATTATTGGGTATTTAAGCTTATAATATCATAAATATTTTCATTTCATTGCATTAAATTGACATAAACATCACAAGAAGACTTTTCTAATAATTCCTAAGTGTTATGGATTTAATCCAAGACATAACTTAACTAGGAATATAATCATAATAAGTAATTGTTTATTCAAGTGTATTTAATTATCCAATAATCCATGGAATATACATGTTAAACAAATCATGTCATTAATCCATGAAATTTTAAGTTCAACATACACAATGTTATCCTAAAGAATAATCATCGAGAAAAAGCTCTCAATCACTTAATATCTCCATATAATGACTCACCCCAATGGTATATTTAATCAACCATTACAATGGTTATTAATCTGGTAATACGTTTTTTCTATGATTATAAATAAATACAAGGAAAATAATTGGATAGGAAAAGATTTGTGCATTGAACATACAAACATGAATGATGATGAGAATTAAAAACGGAATTTCAATTGATTTATGAATCAAGATAAGGGAAGGGTATTAAACATTATTTCAATTTTTTAAGAGAATTAATATTTATGATTACAATTTGGGTGATTAAAATAGAATATGAAGAAGAAACATTCATTGTAATTCAAATGAAATTAAAAACCAGTTAGAAAATTATAAATGAAAGGAAAACAAAATTAAATGTAAAAGAGAGAGGAGGAAGGGTCTCTAATGTGAAAACTTGAGTTTGGAATGTCCTATAAGGCCTTTCTTATGTCTTTGAGAATTCCTATCTTCTACCCATATTCTTAAATAGCATCCCTTTTAATGGAGGGGAATGATATGTATTTATAGCCCAAGGAGTTGGACTGTTTTAATTCCAAAAATGTCCTGCCACATGGCTCTCCAATTTCATACTCCAGAAAGAGGAATCTGGAGAAATTGTCTTCATAGAAGTTGTAGATATTAATTTTTAGAGTCTACCATCAGAATATAATTTCCATTTGACATAACTATCAAATGTTATGGAAATATAATTAAACAATTGTAATTTTTCCATTTTAATCCATACCTTTTAAAAGGATAAAATTTGACTGGGGTTTTGAATAGGATGATGCCCCCAAAATCTGCATAATTTATTCTAAAAATATGGAATCCTATATCTTATCTTTGACACTAAAAAATATATGCACGAATATATGCCTATATGATGAGAAAATTCAACAAATGTGTGATAAGTTAATTCCTTGGATAAAATTGTGGGTTGGACATCAAATAATCATTTGGGACCCTTTTTATTGGAGTTGGACCATGATGTTTTTATCCATGGTTCCATTGAACACAAACATATATTTGAGTCTCAACAAATTTGCCTTTCTGGATTGAGCCTATAAAATAATGCATTATAGAATGTCCATATTTTTTACATATTATTTGGTCCTTATTATGGGGCCCAAATTACACTTTAAATGGAAGAATTTTCCAAAGCTTCCTTCAAATGATATGTTGGAAATTGAATAATGGAGCCTAAAAAAAGAACCATACAATTTGAATAAGTTCGGTGAGAATTATAATTAAAATAGTAGGATGAATCAATTAGACTACTTCAAATAATGATCAAAAGTTATATTTAGTATTATAACAAGAGTATATCACATAAATTATGACCTTTTACATGAAATTTAATAAAGAGTGTATACCAAATGTTATGAATAAATGAATAACATCAAAACCCTCACACTTAGTCTTGTAAATATCATTATGTGAAACAAATATAATAACATAACAAAATCATTATCACTCACTAACTAATATCAAAATTTTATTTTCCCCAATCAGTGAAGGTTTAGACCATTTCACATATCTATATTGAATTACACTACAAATCGTTATAGAAAAAATATTTCAAAACAATTCATTTTTCATTATGAAATTTGAAATGGGAAAGGTAAACACCAATATCTTAATCCTCTCAAGATGATAAATTTTTTTATGGAGGTTCACTAATTCACCAACAAAAAGTGAAAATATTTTTGTTTAAAAGAGCTCTAATCTTTGATTCCCCATCTAAAAGTTCAGAGTAATCAAGAGGAATTACTAAAGGGGTTTTTTGTGGCAATGGGATGGTCAGAATTTAATGTCCAAAAGAGTGAAAAATAGGGGTAAAACATCTGAATGAGTAAAAGAATGAATAATTTTTTTGATATAAATCATGGATGGAAATGGGAAAACAAATTTACAAGGGAATGATTGTGTTAATAAAGAAACAATAGAAGAATAAAATTTTAAGGGGGATAAAATGATGAAGTTTTTAAAAAACACAAAACTTCTCCCAATGAAAGAAGTGTTCTTCTTCTTCTTTTTTTGCATTTCATAGAAATTTTAACTTGAAATATATCTCACACTCATATCCCAAACCATGTTTGTTATCCCCAGTACACAAATATTTGTACTTATGTCAAGATAAATTGTTTAAGAAGAGTGATATTTGACCTACCCAAGATAGAACCAATTTTATTATTCTTTTTTTTCATTTTTTTGAACACATGTCAATAATATTTACAAAATTAAAAAAATGAAAGTCCACTCACTAAAACTCACTGAATGAAAAATTATCCACCACACATTAATGGATGACTACCGTCAAATATATGAAAACACATTGGAGATCAAATAAATTGAACCCAAAATTAAATATATTCCCCTGTAATTAAATTTTGATAAATAGTACAAGGTAATTCCATGTAGATTTTGGGTGGGACATTGTATTGTGATTGTAAAGTGGATAACAAAGAAATTATTTTCATTGGCTCGATGTGGATTTCTAAAGGAAGATTGATGAAAGAGTAAGGAGAGGATATTTGGCTATAATGATTCTCATGTTTTTCAGAAAATGCCTCTATAATATTAAAGCACACCAAAGTAGGAAATCCCACTTGAAGTTCCACAAACTCAAGACTCACAAAAGGGGTTGAAAACTCAAAAAATGAAAATATTGTTATAGGGGTCCATGAAATGAATGTTAATGCTGTTCCTCATAGTTAGGTAATAATCATTCTCCAAATATAAATTTGTACATTAAAAATTTGTTATAGATGAAACAAAATTCTATATCTAAATTCATAGTAAAATACATTTTTTAGATTCAAACATGCATTTTTGATTCCCCAAAATTCTAAAACCCTGATATTTAATGAGATATATTATTTTTAATTTCATTGATACAATACACCAAGATTATCTTGTACAGTAGACAACACCGTATTATCTTTCACTATACGTACACTATTCTTGGCTCGTGTTACACACAATTTCATGTTCGGTTTGTAGCAATTATTCTATGCAATATTATGTATATATTTTGATTAATTTATAAATTAAATATGTTTTGATTATTTTTTTTGCAACCCGAAATAGAGATTTCACTACACGCAGCCCTCACATGGCTTGCATTACACGCAATCAAGACCTTCTTCGATAGCGTGTGTAGTACGCAATACCGAGTTTTTAAAGAGATATTAGTATAATATTATTATGAACTAGCAGTTATGAATATTAATACCCACTTTTTTATATTTTATAAATTTTATCCTTAAAAATGGACTTCATTTTTGGATTCCAAATATTGAAATTAGACTAGGGTGATTTTTTGGTATTTTTCTGAAAACAATCATCTTTTGATGAATAGTGAACAAAACACTATGTCATAGTTTAAAACCAATTTTTTATTCAAATAGTTATTTATTTTTTTTAAATTTATTTTAGGTCAAAATTTATACATAATACCTCTATATTTTCAATTTAATTCATTTGAGTCATTTTATAATAACATTAGATATATAAAAATTTTATTGAACTTTTCACCGTTATTTACCCACCTTCTAGGAGAATTTTCAAATTTACATAAAACTATATTTTGACACTTTTGTGTGTGGAATTTCAAAAATCTGAGAGACATGGTTAATTTGAAAGAGTAAAATGTGGTTCAATAGGATAATTTTTTTTGGTGAATAGTAACTTTTTACTTTTATTTACCACGGTTAAAAGTAAATTGGGTAATTAAAGGTAAAAATGATATTATTATTAACCTAACACATGTTCTAATTATATTGGATAATTGTAATTTGACCAAAAACAACCTTATTAATAAAATATTACCCTTTATGTCCACTTGGACAAGATTAGGGCCTTTATTATTATTTTATTTAAAGAAGAGTTTAAATAGTTAAAATCAACATTTAATAACTAAAATATTTTTACTATAGGGTTATACACAAGTTAAATTCGACTATAAATATTAATTATAAAGATAAAAAAATTTCTACATAAATTTATTTTATTTATAATTTTTATAAATTAAATAAATTCTTTATTTATGACACAATGATGATGTAGTAAGTACCTTATTAATGAAATATTTATATAATTGATGTTATAAATACCAAAATAAATGTAATATGAGACTTTTTATAAATTAAACTAAATTTTTAGGATAATATGACATGTTATTATTGATTCAATTATCTTTTTTATAACTAATAATGCGGTTATAAATTTAACAAAAATCAATTACCAAATAGTGTTAAAATTGACATAAAATAGTTTTTAAAACAAATATTATATTATTAATTGTTATCCTATTCCTAGAAATATAATGATCAGAAAAATGACTTAGATAAGGGTATATATATTAATAAAGAACTACTTGTGGTTCGTTTGGCTTGTTATAGTAAGTTTATTAACTTTATAGTGTAAGAAAACCATAAGACACAGTTAATGTTAAGTTATTTAACTTAGAGTTAAATCTAAATTATATGTTTACAATAGTAACCTAAACTTGTCTGAAACCCATTGGTTGAGAGTATTGTGACCCATCACCGATTTAGCTTCAAAATAAATCAATTTGGAGCCATTATAAACTGAATATGACTTTATTATAAAATAATATTTTAAGTTTTTCCTAAGGTGCCCCTCACCCATCATATAAAAGGGAACGTCCTACCTCTCTTCTTTACAAAATTTGGAGCATTCAAGCTTGGCCAAACACTACCCATTTTCCTCATCAACTTCCATAGAAACATTATAGAGGTTCTGGTCTGCTCAAAATACCAACTCTAGTTCCTAAAGAGGAAAGTTAAAAGAGGTGTGTCGAAGAAGAGGTAATCTCTTCTACCGATTCTTTCACGTTTCTTTATTCTTATAATTTCTATTCTTTAGTTGTTTCACAATAAAGTAATGAAATCAGTATAATTAATATACTGATATGTTATTATTAATATAAACCAACCCCATTTCACCTTCTATCCATCCTACGGAAAATGAAATCACCAAGCGTGCATACGTACGGAATACCATCTCCATGCCGTTGTGTAATCGATGTTTCCACAACCCCCTTACATTGATGGTTATAATGGTGTAAAGGATAACTATATATGGTTATAAAAAAAATCATACTGATTCTGAGATATTATATCATCCACTCCAATTCCAATGAATAATTATGGAAATGATATCATCGCTCGTGCGTACGTACGGATTACCGTCTCCATGATGTGAAGATATCCATTCTCCATGTTAACCAGTCATGAATGATTATAATATTTATATAATGAATAATAATGAAATATATGACATAATGAAGCTACTGGATTTATGTATATATATATATATATGTCATCTACTAACTTCCATTCAATTCAATAAGGAGAGGAAAATAGTGTTCATGCGTACGTACGGCCTACCATCTCCATGAAGGGTGTATTAAATTTAATTCATCTATCTATTATATATATATAATGAATATATTTGATATATAAATCATGATTTACATTTTTGAAGTAATTAAATCATGATATATGTAATAATAATATCAAGAACAACAAGTCCAAACATGTACGATAGATAAACTGATTTTACCCAATATGTTGCTTTAACAAGAAATTTACAAAGGAATGGGTAATATAAATTCTTAAGGGAACCAAATATGAACTAATAACAATGAATATGATTCTATAATAAGTAAATTAAATTATTTAAATCATTATATAGGAGGATATGATACATACGAATCATATCAGACCTAAGGTAAGGGATAATTTTTCAATCTCATTTTTATTCAAGATTGCTTGTACGTAATTTTCTACTAGGGATATATTTTTCATCCATGTCCACAAAAATGTTATTCATAAAGTGTTTAATATTATTATATATACGTTTAAAGTCATATTTAACCCTATTTGACTTTTACATTGTGGAATTAATCTTTCTTTTGTTTACCATATAGAGAACTATTTGACTTTTTCGGAAAAAGTACAAGAAGAATGTAATTTAAACTTATACAACTTGAATGGATTTTTACGTTTTCATAATAACATATTTCAATGAATATTACTCTACAAAATTTCATGATTTTTTTCAACAAAATCCTTTTCTCTTATAATTTCATGAAATTTTGAGAAAATAAATGATTTTAATGAAGAAATGATATTTTCCTCAAGAATTATTTTCAAGTGTTTTATCAAAACTATTTTCCATCTAAGATGACATTACATAGTATGTTTATGTTTCAAGTATAATGTCAGTTTTATTTACATGGTTTGATTTTTCTTATGATATCCATTTTATTTATATGGATTATGTTATGATGGGATGATGTATATGAAAGCCATTTTATTTGTTGGGTTATTATGAATGATTTATGTTTATTTTATGGCACATGAAAGAATGATTTAATTTTGAGATCAGCGGGACCTATATCTCCCTACAAGGAATTGGGTAATGATTTATATCTCATTAGATAGACATGGCTAGAATGGAAAGTTAATCTTGTTTAGTGATACAGGACTGGAACGAGGAGTGAACTCGATTATGAAAGGGACTTTTTCCACTAAGATGGTCTTGGAAGTAGTGCCTTGGATACTATGGAAATAATATCATGAGAATAATTGTTTTCCACAATTACGTGTTTTATTACCATGCTATTTTATCATGATTTATGTTCTTTTAAGATATATGCCTTACGTAATTCCAAGATTTATGTCTTTGCTCAAGATTTTGATGTTTAGATTTTATGTTCTTGTTTTTGCATTTGAATTTTTATTGATTGTTTTATATTCTCTCTCTTTACCCTTACTGAGCATTTGAGCTCACCCTTTTTATGTTTTCTTTTACCAAGGATATAAAGAAAGGTTTTAGGTAAAAAAACAAAAGGTGGATATCATTATGGGAGATGTTGAAGATCTTTCACCATGATTAGAATATGTTTTTCTGAGTTTCCAAAGATACTAAACTATTATGGTCCTTGTGTGTTTGTTTTTGCTATGTAATATGTATTCCACAAAAGTAATGTAATATCTATGTACGTCAAGCTATGGGTCTCTATAGTTGGTATTAGAGGAATGTTTTAGTTAACCTTTGGGAACTAGGATGGGAAAAATGTTGTGAGATCCATAGATATATTTCTAATGTATGTCTAGGGATGCCCCTAAGGATAACTATAAGTATAGTTTATAGTCCAAGAATTATAGAAAAGATATTAGAATTAAACATAAGATGTTAGATATTTAAGGTACTCCCCCTTGATTAAGATTTTTTCCTCTCACACTATTCTTTTTGGGTTTTATAAAATGGCTAGAAATAGGAAGATTCAAGATATTGGATGATATGATGGATAATGGAATGATATTCTTCCTGAGAAACCAAATGAAATTGGATATAGAAGTCTACATACTGTGATTATGCCTAACCAGCAATATCATAATATTATCAATAATATCAATTTTAGTAAGTTTCCCGACTCAACTAACAAGGGAAAGATAATGATTCATGATGATCATAGAGGAAATAAACTTCAATTTCCCACATGTAAATCATATAGGAAGAGGCATCGGGAAGAATGTTTCAAAGGAACTAGAAGATGCTTTGGGTGTGGGAAAGAGGAACACAAATAAATTAATTATAAAGGAAAAGGTTCTGTTAACACCATGGACAAGGATAATGGTATTTCTAAGACATTAAAAATGGTTAAATGTTTTAAATGTGGAATGTACAAGCATTATGCAAACCAATGCCCTAAGGTAAAATCTCATGAAGAGAATCAGTATGGTCATATGGGTAGTATGTATGTGGATGATGATCAAGCGACTATAAATGATATATGATATGAAAGAAATGATGAAGATCAATAAGTGGTTTAAGAAGGTAGTGGAATGATGTTATTTTTATAAAGAGTAAGGTTGTATAGGTAATGTAATGGTACAATGGACTAAAGAAATATCTAAGCATTGTTACACTATTGTTTTTCCTTGTAAATTTGAATGTATAAGTTGAATGGTACTGGTAACCAAGAAAGGTTATTCAGATATTTTCGAAAAGTAGATGATATGTGAATAATGAATGGATCAATAGATAATGAGATGTTTGATCATATTAATGAGATCATGATTGATTTAAGGACAATGTGATATCATGGTTTGAGTATATAGAAATTTTGGGATTTTGGTACGTGGAAAGAGTTAAATTTAGACAGAATTCATTTTTCACTAATGTTCTATGGTTATTTATGTTTTAAGAGAATACATGATTAAGGTATTCACATGTTTGGAGTGTGACTAACATGATATATCTTATGATATATGGGGGAGAAATGATGGTATTAAGGTGCTTGTTATGTGATCTTTCAAGTAATTGTTTTCTTTGTACTATGAGCTTGGAAAAAATTATTTTGGATTAGCCTAAAGATTGGAATAAATTAAGTCATACATAAGACAGTATTGTTTAAGGCCAGAACGTTTTTCAATATTATTGGAGGAATGTAATGATAATGAAGTTTTAGAAAAGGGGCAAAAGAAAGGATTGGAGACCACCCATCACATCAGACAAGGTTGCAGTAATCAAACCCACAACTGAAGTGTGACAGGCCTTTATTGTCTACCACTAGCCTACAGGAAGTCCCTGGTTAGTAGAAACTTGTTTTATTTTATTAGGAGGTATGATAGATGGAGTATAAGTCCATTTTAGAAACCATATATGATTAATCTCATAATAGATAGAATTATGTATATAACTTCTGCTAACCTTATGTTTGAGATAGATAGAATGAACTATCATTCTGTCACATGATTTGCTAACACTTCACAGAATAAAAATTCATCTTCATTTCTTTAAGAGATGATGTGGAAATTGTTTAAGGAACAAAAAATAGTGAGATTGTACCAAAATCAAGTAAGTATTTATTTTAATTCTTCAACATTAGGGAAATGATCGTAAAAACCAAAAATGTATTCCTAGTACCCTCATATTAGAGGAATCAAATGGTACCTTAGATAATCAAAAATTTATGGCTTTGTGATTGTTTGATTTTTTATACCCATGTTCTCTACCACTCTTCATCATAACATGATGGTTAAATTTCTCTTCCATATCCATATTTTCACCTATGTTCTCTTATCTGGAAACCCAAGTGATGTGTTAATTTGGGTACCCGTTATGTTTCATACTTCATTTTTTGAAATTAAGTTTTAGTATTTCTTTTTACAATATTTGTTTCTATGAAAAAAACATTCATGTGGAAAAACAATTATAACCCCGACGAATTTCAAGGGAGAAATTCATTTTAAGGGGTAGAATGTAACACCTCGAGATTTTATGAGATATATTATATTTAATTTATTTGATACACTACACAAAGATTAGATTGTACTATACACAACACTGTATTAGCTTGCAGTATACACAAAACTATTCTTGGCTCGTGTTACACACAATTTCATGTTCGATTTGTGGAAATTATTCTACGTAACATTATGTATAGATTCTGTTTAATGTATAAATGAAATAAGTTTTGATTATGTTATATGCAACACCAAACGGAGATTTCTCTACACACAGCCCTGACTTGCCTTGCATTACACTCAATCAAGACCTCCTTCGATAGTGTGTGTAGTACGCAATACCGAGTTTCACAAAATGAGATATTATTATAATATTATTATGAACTAGTCGTTATGAATAGTGATACCCACTTTTTGAAATTTTATAAATTTTATATTTCAAAATGAACTTCATTTTTTGATACAAAATATCGAAATTAGCCATCGGTGAATTTTTGGTAATTTTATGAAAATTTTCTATTTTTGATGAAGAGTGAAAAAAACACTAAGTTGTAGTTTAAAACTGAATTTTTATTTAAATAATTATTTATTTTATTTAAATTTATTTTAAGTCAAAATTGATACATAATACCTATATATGTTCAATTTAATTCATTGGAGACATTTTATAATAACTTCAGATATATAAAAATTTTATTGAACTTTTCACCGTCTTTTACCCACCTCCTAGGAGAATTTGAAAATTTACATAAAACATAATTTTACCACTTCTGTGTGTATAATTTTGGAAATCCAAAAGACATGGTTAATATCAAAGAGTTAGATGTGGTTCAATAAGTTAAAAATAATTTTTGTTGTATAGTAACTTCGAACTTTTATTTACCCCGGTTAAAAGTAAATAGGGCAATTAATGGTAAAAATGATATTATTATTACCCTAAAATATGTTCTAATTCTATTGAATAAGTATAATTCTATCAAAAAAACCTTAGGAATAAAATATTACCCTTTAGGCCCTCTTGGACTAAATTAGGACATTTATTATTATTTTATTTAAAGAAGCATTAAAATATTTAAAATCAATGTTTAATAACTAAAACATTTTTACTATAGGGTTATACATAAGATAAATTAGACTATAAATATTCATTATAAATATAAAAAGATATTATACATAATGGTATTTTATTTATAAATTTTAGACATTAAATAATTTAATTTATTTATGACACAATGAGGATCCAATAATTACTTTATTAATGAAATATTAACATAATTGATTTTATAAATACCCTAATAAATGTAATTTGAGACTTTTTATAAATTACACTAATTTTTAGGTTAATATGACATATTAGTATTGAATAAATTAACTGTTTTTGAAATAATCATGTTGTTATGGTTTTCACAAAAATCAATTACTAAATAGTTTCAAAATTGACATAAAATAGTTTTTAAAAAAAATATTATATTATTAATTGTTATTATATTCCTAAAAATATATGTTTCGGAGAAATTACGTAGATAAGGTTATATATATTAATACTGAACCACTTGGAGTTAGTTTGGATTGTTATTGTAAGTTTATTAACCATGTAGTGTAAGAAAACAAGAAGACATGGTAAAAGTTTAATTATTTAACAAAGAGTTAAATCTAAATGATAGGGTTGAAATAATAACCAAAACTTTCCTAAAACCTATTTATTTAGAGGAATTCAACCCATAATAACTTTAGCTTCAAAATAAATCCATTTGGATCCATTATAAACCGAATATGGCTTTATTATAAAATAATATTTTATGGTTTTCCTAAGATGCCCCTCACCCCTCTTATAAAAGTGCACCTCCTCCCTCTCCTCTTTACACAATTTGGAGCCTTCAAGCTCGGAAAAACCCTACCAATTTCACTTATCAACTTCACTAAAGAATTATAGAGGTTATGGTATCCTCAAACGACCATATATAGTGCCTTAAGTGGAATCTTAAAATAGGTGCGTCGAAGAACAGATAATATCTTCTACCGATTCTTTCACATTTCTTTATTCTTCTACTTACTATTCTTTAGTTGTTTCATTATAAATTAATAACATCAGTAAAAATAATATACTGATATGTTATTATAAATATGAAACAAACCCATTTCACCTTATATCCATCATATGGAAAACGAAATCACCATGCTTGCGTACGTACAGAATATCGTCTACATGCCGTGGTGTAATCTATTTTTCCACCACCACATTACATAGATTGATTTAATGGTGTAAAGGATAAATATATATTGTTATTATGAAATCATAATTATTATGAGATATTTTATCATCAACTCCAATTCCATTCAATAATTAGGGAAATGATATCATCGCTCATGCGTACGTACGGATTACTGTCTCCACGACGCGATGCGAATCATTTACCTTGTTAACCATTAAAAAATGATTATAAAGTATATATAATGAATAATAATTAAATATATGACATAATTAAGCTACTAGATATATATATATATATATCGTCTACTTGCTTCCATTCAAGTCAATAAGGAAAGGAAAATAGTGTTCATGCGTACGTACGGGCTACTGTCTCCATGAATGGTGTATTTCATTTCATTAATCTATATAGTATATATATATACTGAATATATAGGATATATGAATCATGATTTACATTCAGGAAGTAAGTAAATCATTATATAACTAATAATGACATCAAGAACAACAAGTCCAAACATGTACGATAAATAAAACGATTTTACCCAAAACGCTGCTTTAACATGGAATTTACAAAAGAACGCATAATATAAAGTCATAAGTGAACCATATATGAATTATAAAAATGATTATTATTATTTAATAAGTTAATGACATAATTTATATAATTATACAGGAGTTTTGGATACATACAAAGAATATCAGACCAAAGGTAAGGGATAATTTTTCAATCTCAATTTTATTCAAGATTTCTTATACATAAGTATTTACTGTGGTTATATTTTTCATCCATGTCCATAAAAATGTAATTCATAAAGTGTTTAATATTATTCTATATATGTTTAAAGCCATATTTACCCCTATTTTACTTTTACATTGTGGAATGAATCTTTCTTTTGTTTACCAAATGAGGAACTTTTTGACTTTTCCAGCAAAAGTATGTGAAGAATGTTTTTTAACTTATACGGAGTGAATGGATTTTTATGGTTTCATAAAAACTTATTTCAATGAATATTAATCTACAAAATTTCATGATTATTTTCAAAAAAAATCATTTTCTCTTAAAATTTCATGGAATTTTGAGAAAAGAAAATGATTTTGAAGAAGAAAGGATATTTTCCTCAAGAATTCATTTCAAGTGTTTTATCAAAACTATTTTCCATCTAAGATGAAATTATTTTTTATGTTGATGTTTCACAAATAATATCTCTATTATTTACATGTTTTGATTTTTCTTATTATATCCATTTCTTTTATATGGATTAGGGTATGATGGGATGATGTATATGAAACCCATCTTATTCGTTGGATTATTATCAATGATATACGATTATTTTGTGGCACACAAAAGAAGAATTTCATTAGAGATGGGAGGGACCTATATCTCCCTCCAATGAATTGGGAAAAGATTTATATATCATGATATATACATGGCAGTAATGACAAGTTAATCCATTTTAGTGATACAGGACTATAACAAGGAGTAAACTTGAGGAAGAAAGGGACTTTGTCCACTAAGCTGGTCTTGGTAGCAGTGCCTTGGCTACTATGGAAATAATATCATGTGCTTAATGGTTTTCCGCAATTACATGTTTTATTCCCGTGCTATTTTATCATTATTGATGTTCCTTTATGATATATTCCTTATGTACTTCCACGATTTATGTCTTTGCTCAATATTTTGATATTTAGATTTTATGTTCATGTATTTTCATTCAAATGTTTATGGATTGTTTTATGTTCTCTATGTTTACCCATACTGATCATTTGAGCTCACTGTTAATATGTTTTCATTTCCCCAAGATATAAATAAAGGTTTTAGGTAAGAAAACCAAATGCGAAGATCTTTATGGGAGATATTGAAGATGTTTCACCATGATTATAAGATTATTTTTCTGAGTTTCAAAAGACACTAATCTATTACGGTCCTTTTGTGTTTTTTTGTTATGTATTAAGTATTCCTCAAAATTAATGTAATGTCTATGTACGTCAAGATATGGGTCTCTACAAAAATGGTGGAACAAATATCCATAAGTCGATAGTTATAAAGTATGACTCTTTCTGTTTTTTTTGTATTTGTTTTAGTTTTTTAGTTTTTTATTGTTTTTAAAAAAACCAACACAAAATAGAAAGAGAAAATGATATTCTTTTATGAAGTAATGTTAAAAAAATGAAAGATAAAGGAAGGAGAAGAAATAGGGGGATATAAGAATATATATATACATATAATGGGAAAAATATGCCCCCAAGTTAGGATTTTTTGGGTCTGCATCTCCATCTAGTGGTGGGTCTATGGAAGTCAACGACTTCATGGAAAATGTGTCCTCTATAGTGATGATTTGTAAAATTTTCATTACCTAAAATAGAATTGAAAATAAGTATCATTATTCATTTAATAAAATTTTAAAATGAAATTTAAATTTCATAAAAGTAAACGAAAACATGGGTTTCCTCCCAACTAGCACTACATTTATTTGTCTATAGTTATACAGTTGTAGTGGAATACCCATAGTCTGATGGCGGTCACCATATTTTTTCAAATGTAGTGTGATTCCAAAAAAACTTCTCCTTTGGAAAGATCAGTTGTTCATTGGAAAATTTCTTCCATCTTTATTTACATTCTTTCAATTAAATGGCGATGAAAAGATAATATGATTATCCTACATTTGGTCTCCAACTTGAGAAATTATGCAGCCCACTGGGTGTTGGTTTTATTTTTTTGGATGATCAGGAATATATTATCACTCTGATGGTGCATTTATGTAATATCCAGATAATATGAAATCCTAATATGAGATCCCAATTGTTCTTAACTCATTTATTTCATCACTTACCCATGTACAGTAATGCTGATCAGGGGAGCCATATGACTGAATTAAAATTTCAATATACTTTATATCAATGTTTTTTTACCAATAATTTCCAATTTCAACCTCACTAGTGATCACGTTATTAATTTGGAATCAAATATCACAATAATTACTACCGTTAAGAAAATATAATCACATTGGTTTAGGTTTCACCTCACATATAACATAATTTTTAGAATCATTGATAGGAATTAATGAATATTGGATAATCTGATCTGAATCAATAACTGAGAAATTTAGTTCGTTTTAATTGTTATTATCCGACAAGGAGCAATTGAGATATGAGGTGAGATGGGATTCCAAGTACATTTAAAGATCATTTAGATCAATAGAGTTCATATTTTAAATATAAAATCAACATAGCCATTTATGAAATGGTTTATGATGATTTAATATTCACAAATTCCTATAACCATAGACTAGTATGAACTTGATGGATTGTGATTCAACACACACTCAACGATACTTTCAAAAGAATGGATAGAGAATATGGATTTATTCTCTGATGGGTATCAAATGGATTATGAAATATTGAACATGACCAGTAAGTCACAAAATATCATGGATATAATGGCAATATAGACATCAATTGCTTTTATATATGTCATGAGGAAAGTTATTCCTAGAATCAAAGGAGATTTTCAATAAGATATATCACCTTCAATTTCTAGGACATAGAAGTCAGCTGGGAAGATAAGATCATATACTCAGACAAGTATATCCTCAATTATTCCTCCAGGTCTAGTTTAGCTTTGATTGGATAACTATAAGACAAAACCTATTGGGTTTGAGGAACCAGGACCATGGTTGGGGAAGATGGATTTAGGAATGAAATTTATTGTGTCTTGGAGTTATATGAGTGAAATATCGATTCTTGAACATTTTATATAGCATAAAACTGTAAAGGACCTAGTATTTTTTTACTTAATGATTTTGGACCGCTGTCCTGGAACATTATCAGTGGTCCTAAGTTATCTCTTATGAGTTCACAATTATTTAAGAAACTGAAAATAATTTTTAATTTTTATGATGTAATCTAAGAGGGCAATATTGACTTTATCACGTCTAAACATTTCAAGCATTTTAGGATTGGGTTAGAATGATTTACTTGTCTTAGAGAAAGATTTAGGAAAATGAATTTTGTTCTTTAGATGAATTGAAGGAGGTGAAAATGTATAATGAATTTTTTTTCTATATATTTAATATTTTAATTTTCAATATCATCATTTGAAGGATCATTTGAGGATCCTTCATGAGGATTGAAAAAAATTCCATACCCATGGTAAAATGCACTAACATTACCCATGGAGATGGGTAGTGGAAGGGTTGAGAGTTGGGAATAATTAAGTGGTTGCTACTGGCTAAGGTGGGAAGCAAGTTGACAAATTTGGATTTCGATGTTTTTGAGACAAGAATGGGTGAAAAAGTAAATATTTTCTACAGTGCTTTCCTGTGGTTTCATGTAAAAAGGGGCTTATACCACAATGGGATTACATTGACTTTGGTTCTTGGGGAAGTTCTTGTATTGGGTTGGGAATTGGGAGAGTTCATTAGGTTAGTAAAATCTAGGAGGACCAAGAGGAGGATTGATCTTGTCAGTTTTGGGGATAAAAGAATAAGGTTGTTTTTAGTTACAAACACCTTGACCATATTGGTAGTCATTTGGATTTTAAGAGGGAATTGAGGGGGATGAGAAATGGTATTACCAAAACTCAAGCCTAGGATAAATGTAGAATAAAAGGGATTAGTGTGGGGTTGGTTGAAGATTCTAATAAACATACCGGATTGTTGGGGACTAGTGTTCCTATATAAATATACTCCATTGAGTTCCTTTTGTCTCATTAAATGAAATGAATCCTCTTGATGTTTCTTAAATGTTTCTATAGGATGATCTAGCTAAATATAGATTACACAATTAATGATAGGTTTAGGGAATAGAGATTGTGTAGAAGATGAGGTTGGGGCTTTGGAATCCACCTCTAGTTGTCTCACAAGACCTATAAGCTTACTCATCCACTCGGATATATTTTTTGGATCTATGGATTAATTCTCTTGGATATTTTTGGCTTGATCATGTGATCAAATATAAATTTTCTACAAGTTTGAATTTTTATTGATTATGTGACCTCATGCTTCTATATGGGTTTTATCAAAAAGAGCAATACCACTTGAGGCATCAATGAGAGTCCTCTACCTAGCCAATAATCCAACATATATGTATTGGATTAAGAGTTAGTCAGGGATTTGGTATGTGGGATGGTTTCCACAAGCTTTTGGAAGCTCTCCCAATACACATGGAGTGATTCATTAAGGAATTGTCAGATACCACTTATTTCCTTTTAGATAGAAGCGGTACGAGAAGCAGGAAATAATTTTTTTTAAAAGTTGACAATTTATGTCAATCCATGTGTTTATGGAACTAGTTGGGAGGTATTTGATAAATTAAAATGTAGATTCATCTAGGGATAAAGGGAATTCTTAAAGTATTATTTTCTTTTGAGAAACCACCTGATGTTTCATGGTAGAGAACACCATGTGGAACACATTGAGATGAATATGTGGATTCTCGCAGGATTTCCCATGGAAATGAGTTAGAAGATTAATAAATGCTGATTTGAATTCAAGATCATTCTCAATGTTCAGATAATCAATACTACAGGGATGTTAATTCATATTCGAAATAACATGTTTTTTAAGGGTTTGTTCCCTAGGATTGGCCATTTCTAGTTAAGTTGGTTCCACAATTATTTTATCTTGAGATATTTGATTATCTCTAATGTTCCTCCTAGTTTTTCAAAGGTTTCACTCAATTTACATGTCAAACAACTCTCATATATTTATTAAGAGGATTCAGAAAATTCATAGAATATTTTAATGGATAAGATAAGTAGGTATTATTTTGTGGGTTTTTTAATTTATTTTGATTATGCGAAGACATGATCTTCATTATGTTTTTTTATAATTTTTTTTGTTAAATTTTTAATCTTTTTACAAAAAAAACTAACGACTAAAAAATGCACCATCCTCAGAATAGGTTCCATTTTAAGTGCTTCCATTTTTCTCATATCCACCATTTAACAGTTTGGTTTTCTACAAATGTTAATAGGGGCACTTGGGTCAAATCCTCGGCAATGCTACAAATTTAGATTTGATTGTTTTTGTGATTTGTCTTTTAATTGGGGGGTGTTCTTTAATGTTTTTAGACGAAATTATTTGATTAATTAATATTGATTTAACAATTTAATAAAATATTGGGTATTTAATATTATGATATCATCGAACATTTCTTTAAATCGCATTTAATTAACACCAACATCACAAGATGTCGTTGATAAGAATTCTCAAGTGTTAAGGCTTTAATCAAAGACATAACACAACTAGAGGTATAATGATAACTAGTATCATTTATTTATTGTTCCAATAATCCATTAAATACAGATGTCAAATAAATCATGTTATTAATCCATAACATTTTTCTTCAACATACATAATGTCAACCTAATGAATACTCTTCAAGCAAAAGATCTCAATCAGTTAATATCCCCAAATAATCACTCACACCAATGATATATTAACTCATTCATTACTATGGTTATTAATTTGTAATTTTTTCAGGGTGATAAATTATAAATAGAATTAACATAATGTGATAAGAAAAGTGTTTTTCATCAAACACACACACACACACATACGAATGGTGATGAGAATTAAAAATGGACATTTGATTGACTGAGGAATAAAAATAAGGGAAGGGGTTTAAAATTGATTACAAATAAATTAAGAGAATTATTATTTAAGAAAAATGGTTGGATGATTAAAAGAGAATATGTAGAAGAAAATTTCATTATAATTAAATGAAATTGAAAATAACTTACGCAATTAAAAATTAAAAGAACCAAAAATAAATGAAACAAAGAGAGGATGAAGGGTACCTCAAGTGAAAACATGAATTATGAAGGCCCTCCCAAAACTCTGGAAAGTCCTTTTTCATGAATATTTATCTTTCTCTCTTCTGAAATGACACCACTTTGCAAGGAGAGGATGGAGATGTATTTATAACCCAAGGAGTTAGAAAATTTGTATTCTAAATTCTCCCCTCCACATGGATCTCCAATTTGGTACAATATACAATATCATCTAGAGAAATTATATTCTTTAAAGTTTTGGATATTAATGTTTATAGTATAGCCAAAACAATTGGGGCCATTTGACTTTATTATCCAATTTTATTGAGGTTTTATTAAAAAAATTTAGTCTATCTATTTAAATCGAAACTTTTTAACAAGCCAAAATATGAATGAGTTTTTAATAAGAATGTCCCCTCAAATCCAAACCGTTTATTTTAAAAATTCAGCCACCAATGTGTTAGTTTTCACAATGAAAAATCTCATCTCGAATAGATCCCTATATCGAGGTAAAATACAATAAATGTGGGATAAGTTTAATTCACAGACATAATAGTGGGATGGACTTTAGAGCATCATTTGGGCCCCCCTTTTTTGGAGTTGGGAATTTAATGTTTTATCCATGTATCCTTTAGTTAACCACAAATTTTTTTTGTGTCTAATCAATTTTTGGTTTTTGTATGGAGACCAAAAATCCAAGCATCCTAGATGGTCCAATTATATCACATATTCTTCAGGCCTTAATATGCGGCCCATATAGACATTCAAATGGAATAATTTTCCAAATCGTACTTCTAATGATATGTTGGAAATTGAATAAGCAAGCCTAAAATGGACGGACAATAAAATTTGGATATATAGGCTGTGCTTTATAATTAAAATAGTAAAGCGGATTAATTGGAATACTTCAAATAATGCTAAAAATGTATATTTAGTATTAAAACATGTGTATCTCAAACAAATTATAACCTTTTAAATGAAATTTAATAATGGGAGTATATAAAAAGTTAAAAATAAATGAATAACATCAATAACAGGTTCTCATGTTCTTGAGACATGATGTCCTAAATGAAAATTATTTCCCTTATTTAGTATTAATTATTATTTATCCATGATATATTTGCTTCGAACTATCTAGGTTTGTAGTTTTATAACCTGTAATTGATTTATGGTATGTGTTTCAGATTTTTACTTGAAATATTATGTATGCCTTATCTAATTATTTTAATGGGATATGTTTTAGTTATTTAACATTCTATATTGATTGATTCAATATAAATTCCATTGTATTTACCCTTACTGGGAATTTGATCTCATATGTATCTTGTTTCCTTCCACATGTTATAAAGAATAAAACATTTAATAAGCTTTCAATAATGAAGTATATTTAAATTTTCTTGGAGACTGATTAATTTTTCTTCCTAATGTATTGTGGGAATCATGTATGTAATATTCTTTTTCCATTACATCTAAATTGTACAGTCATTCGGGGTTTACATCCTTGTAATAATTCCAATGAAATTTAATAATGAATAGGGTTTAGTTTATCTGTGGTTGGGGAGTAACAGTTGGTATTAGGTAATGTTTAGAAGCATCCTTGGAAACTAGATTTAGAAATACCAAGATTAGGTAAAATTACCATAATATAGACTTTGAGGATATGTATAGAATGACATTATAGAATTTTGGTAAAATAATGATTATGTGGGTATTACTAGAAAATAAATATATAGATTGACAATACAAGTGGATGTGGTTCTACCACAGATTTATGTAGGGGTGAAAAATATGAAAAGGTGTTCCAAACATGACTTGGGGTGACTTGGAACATGACTAATTTCCATAATGGATACCTAATTTAAAACTCCTGGGGGATATTCTTAAGATAATTCATATTTTCATTACAAACTGTTATGATGGATTTATGAGTAAGTATGTCCCCAAAGAAACAATTTTGATGATTATGAGAATAGATACATATAAATCCTTAATTTATGTTAATCATTTCCCTATTTGATGGGATTAAACATTACCAAATGATCTAACATTGTGTCTACCATTATTTAGAAATGGATCCCAGTAAAACGAAAGTGAACCTCACTAACAAATATGATCCAAAAAGTAACATGAATCATATTATTCTTCTTCTTGAGAATAAATTTTGAATGGAAATAGACTCACATGTATTATCATCATATGAAAAAATATTATCATGTGTTAATAATATAACTAAATATTTCTCTGAGTCTTTTTGCTTTAAGGGGAGAAAGAGAAGAAGAGGATGGTAAAGAAAAATATAGATAAAGGGAAGAAGGTAAAGAAGGATTTTCCCACATGTTCTAATTGTGGAAAGAATCAGCATGGTAATTTCTTGAATGTAATGGGAGTCTGTTATATTTATGGTGAAAAAGGAAACCCCGTTAATGATTTTAATGTTGTAAAAAGGGTTTCCAATGTAAAATGTTTCAACTAAATTGAGATGGGATAGTATGAGAATCAATGTCCCAATAAACAAAGAAATATACCCCAGATGATGCTATTAGATAATAATTATATTATTATACTAATATAGATAAGGATAAATGATTAATTTCATATTCATGAATTATTTTATTTTAACTAGAAATTACTATTATATGAATTATAGATTATGTAAAGATTATACTGCATTACTATTTTTTAAGGATTTAATATTCTACGGTACTAAGTAATGTTACATTGTCAAAATTTTAACTTTTTAGAATATATTTGGTTGAGATAATGATAACCCATGATATGTTTCTAATAATGAGATAATAATTTTTAAATAAAGAGATAAATGATTTGGATAAATTACATTGGATATTATTGACTACCTAGTCACTGATTAATGATTTTTCTATTATATTATTATTGGAGTTCGTAATATTATTTCATTTAAGAAGTATATCCAATATTTGATTTCTAAAACAATATTATGGTAATTCATAGTATTATCATGTTTTAATAGAATACATGATGAATGTATTTACATGTTTGAAATGTGGAAAAAAATCTACATTATGTCATGTTACCTTCCTTATAAATTTTGGACTATGATTTTGGACAAAAGTATTTTTGATTAGACTTAATTTTTTAATAGAGAAAGTTAAACATGAAATATTTTTTTTATGATTCAATTATGATTTATTAGATACTTTGGACTTACCTTTTTTGATTTAGAAAATATTTAGAGGTTTAAGTAAATAAATTTGATCATTATTATTTATCAAAAGATCGTCGGTCAAGAAAAACTCATTTTGAACATTCATTTCTAGGTGTAAGGGGTGATGTAAAAATAGTTCTAAGAAGAAATAAAGAATGATATTAAGCCTATCAAATGGAAATAAAAAAAATTAGGTTCTTTTTTGAATAGTAAAATAATTTTTCAACTCTAGGTAGAGGCTCTTGAAACTATAAATGATATACTATTAATTTTTTTATAAATCAAATAGTCCCTTAGATCATTGAAGATTATAGCTTTGTAATTGTTAACTTTCTCCTCATTATGCTCTCTATCACTCTCCATTTGAACATAATGGTTATAGTTTTCTTTCATGTCTAGGTTTTCCTACATAGAACCCAACTAAGTGTTATTGTCAGAAAACATCATACATTCCTTTCATTGTTTTAAAATAGAGTTATTATTAATCCATTAATTGATGTGGGATTTCAACAATGTTGATTTTAAATATCAAACCCCTAGTTTATTATCTTGAGATTATATTGTGAGGACAAAATTTATTAAAGGATGGGAGAATATAACACCAAAATATTTACAATATTTTCATCTCAAAATTAATGAAATTTATTTATTGATTGATTTTAATACAACACTATGTTATGCGAGTGCTACACACAACAATGAGTTGTCTCGCATTATGTACAATGCTTGATTTTACCGAACAAATGTATATTAATAAAATATTATTATTTAATATAATGTATACCGGTGTTATTAAATTAGTGGTTATGAATATAATTAACCAAATTTTTAATTTTATATAATCCATATAATTTTTACATTAATATTATGTGTTTCTTATACATAATATAAGAACAAATTCAATTTTTTGGATTAAAGAAGTAATTTTAAAAAAAAATATAGTTTTTCCACCTTTTGATGGTACACCAAATTTACATCCAATATTTAACAATTTAATATATAAAATTTGACAAAATAAACATCTTTTTTTATAATAGGTACATAAAAATTTAATATGGATAATATTTTGGTGTTTTTTAAAAACTTTCATATTTTTTTGAATAGTTAAAAAATTAAATTTTAATTATAAACAACTTTTTTAATAAATAATTTTATTCTTAAATTTTACATTTGAGTAGTTTTAAAATATAATTAGATTATATTTTTAACATTTAATATAATTTATGTCATAATAATTATTTTCATATTTATATTATATATAAACACATGTAAATATTTTGATAGTTTTTACTAATGAAAACCTTCTTTCTTATTTTGAAAATAAGAATTAATTTTAAATTAATTTCTTCTAATTATGTTCTTTTAATTTGGAAAAATGGTTTCCATATTTTGAATCATAATTTCTAAATTATTTACAAATTTCCCTTTAATTTTTGGACAATATGAATAGTAATATATGTAATTATATTTATTTACCACATTTAAAGGTTAAATAAGGTAAATAAGGCTATAAAATAATATTACATAAATATAAAACAACCCTAACACATGTCATAGTCTCATTAGGGGATTTACAGGGTACCATTACATCACATAGGATTAAATTTATTCTTTTGTGTAATGCAACGACCCCAGTTACCCAGAGTCGGTGCATTATTTTAATAGAATGGCATGATTACAACGAATGAAGTCCTGAAGGACCGATCAGTTTAGCAGTCTTGGAAAATAGATTACATACACAAATGTTACATTGCACTTTAATACATACAATACAACAAAAATAATCTTTATGAACGCTATTATTCCCTTGGCTTAACCCTATATATCAATCATAATACACTTCTTGGAATCCTGGGAAAAATAAAAAATAGAAAGGGGTGAGTTCAAACGCTCAGTAAGGGTAAGAAATACAGCGGAACATTTATAAATAAGAATAAACATTTAAGGCAATGTATAACTAAAAAAAGCCTTTTAAACCTGAATGTCAACATAATATGAAAAAAATAAAATCAAATAATTCCATTTAATTATTGACATTGATATTCTACTAGTCGAATAATCACATGCAATATCAATAACCTCTTTCATAATGATGGAATGCATAATGCCAGACTATCATAACCACATAGCCAAGGCCTCGTGCGAAGAATAAAAATAACATTTTGTCAAGTCCCTATGCCAAGACACTAGTTTGTCTCATGAGACCTACCTATGAATCGAGGTGCTATAGTGGGCTCCACCTGTAACTTATTAAGTCCAATGCATTCCTCATATGAACAGGTTAAAACATAACATAAACATTCGTATTAAAACTAGAATACGAAATTTCAATACTTTCTCCACAAACAATGAATGATATAAAAATAACACATCCACAATCAAACATATCATAACTAATTCAATACAATAACGAACATTGTATTATAATAAATCAACCTCAAACAACAATAATATCTAGTAGAGGATGCCGGCATAGATCAAAATGATGAGTAAAACTTTTTGAGAGAAATATCCTTTTTGTAAAATCATTTGAATGTCTCTCAATTATAAAGGAAGTAATTTAAAAGAGATTTTTGAATCAAATTGTTCCATAACACTTTGAAAATTTTGATAAGAATTATCATTTCAAAACATTCATGTAAATATAAATAAATCCTTAAAATCATTTTGAAAACATGGACATTAATTAGAATATTTAGAAAGATAAATCTTTAAAACATTCTAAATTATGATCTTGATAATGAGTTCCTTTTAAAATGCTTAAAATCTTGATTTCGAAATCATTTTTATGAAAAATGGTCATGGACGATAAAAATGTCCCAGTAAATACTTACACATAATCAAACTCGGATAATAATGAGATTGAGTAATTAACCCTTACCAATTAGGTAACTTATGAAACATACAACCCATGATAGAGGTATCATAAAATGAATATGTAAATACACATAAATTAAAGTGTATCAAACAATGAATAATATAATGGGCAGTAAATACACCACACAAAAGTTAATAGTGGCAATATGGCATGAATCTCACGGGAATAAGGAGTGAGATGAAAACCCCTTACCTTGCACTTTCCTTTAGTCGAGGGTATGTTTAGCCTCCTGTACGAAGATCATAATATGTTATTAAATTATACCATAACCATATTAATATTTATGATATCATACATTATTGATTTATGACTTTATACTACCCATTTAATAATAATTTCCACGTTAAATTAATATTTCGGGTAATAATCGCTTTCTTTATCGTACGTGTTTTAACATGTTACTCTTGATTGCATCACATAGATCATGATTTAAATACTTCCAGAATATAAAATATGATAAATATATAATATATATTTAGAATATAAATATGTATAGTAGACATATATATGAAATGGAAAACATGGTTTATGGAGACGGTAGTCCGTACGTACGCATAAACGTTGTTTCTGTTTTCATATAGTATTGAACAGAAGTAAGTGAATAAGATATATGTAAGGACATAAATAATTATATATATAAAGATATATATCTCCAGTATCATTATTATTTCATATATTACATACTTATTAGTAATATATATTTTTATAATCGTCGATGAATGGTGAACTTGGAAATGAATCTCATCGCGTCGTGGAGACGGTAATCTGTACATACGCACGAGCGAAAATATCATTCTTTTGATATTAATATAACACATAATTGGATGGTATATCATATATAAAGAATCATTATAATGTTATATTTAATATTTACATGAATTATACATAATTATTATAAGAATCTAAATAATAATATATTGAATATCAATTACACCACAACGTGGAGACGGTAGGTTGTACGTATGCACGTATGGTTACATGTCATTCAAGGGATGGACAGAATAGTGAATTTGTTTGTTCCATAATTATAATAACATCACAGTATGTAGAAGATACTAGAGTTATTATTTTATAATGGAAATAACAAGGAAAGAAGAAGTTGAAGAAAAAAGGAACTTTAAAGAGGGTGGTGAAGACGTTACCTATTCTTCGGGTTCTTCTTTTTGATTTGATCAAAATGGCCCCATAGGTTGGATTTATTATCAAAATAATGACTTTAAAAAGAAGTGAGGGAAGTACAGAGAGTATTTGGGAAGGGTTTGGCTGAACCAAAAGGATTTTAAGGTGTCAAGAATTGGTTAGAAGTTGGGTCCTTTTATAAGGGGGATGAGGGGCTCTTTAGGAAAAACTTAATGTATTAATTTATAATAAATTATTATTCGATTTATAAAGGCTCAAAAGATTTTTATTTAAATTTTAAGATGGGTATGGGTCAAAAACCACTAAACCAATAGGTTTTATACAGGTTTGGGACAGTATATTAACCTTCTCTCTTAGTTTTAACTCTTAGTTAATTAGTTTAACAATTACCATGTCACTTTGTATTTTTCTATTATATAGTTAATAAAAGGACTATATACATCCAATAGACCCCCAAGTGGTCCATTAATGATAAAAATATCATTATATAAGTCTCTTTTCCGAACCTTATATTTTTAGGAATTTAATATCAATTTATAATATAATATTTGTTTCAAAAACACTTTTATGTCAATTTTGATACTATATAGAAAATTGAGTTTTGTGAAACTCATAATAGAATGATTACTTCGAACAAAGTTAATTAAATCCATCATAAAATGTCATATTAACCTATAAAATTATTTTAATTCATAAACAGTTTCAAATTATATTTATTTGGGTGTTTATAATATCAATGATTATAATTTTTTACTATTATGGTAATTACTGCATCATCATTGTGTCATAAATAAATTAAATTATTTAATGTAAAAAAATTATAAATGAAATAAAATAATCTGGGAAATCTTTTTATCTTTATAATTAATTCTTATAGTCTAAATTTCAACATATATATCCTTATATAAAAATTGTTTTGTTAAATGATATATGCTTGTGTCATTTTTGTATTTATTTTAACTTAATTAATATAAAGTGTAATTATCACTTACAAGTGGATCCTTGGGGTCCCACAATCGACCCAAAGATGACCATGGTCAGACATGTATCTACCAATAACGTTAGGAAACATTTTAGGGTAATTTATTATTATTATAATATGATTTCTTACCCTTATTTACGGGATTTACCCTTTAACCATGGAAAATAAAATATTTACCGATGTAATTATTCAAAATGTCTAAAAATAAATGTTTCCTATTTACACAATTTATACATCCTGATTCCAAATATGTAATACATTTTTCCAAATTCAAAACACAGAAGTGGAAGAAATTAATTTAAAATTAATTCCCTTTGTCAAAACAAAAAGCGTGTTTTTAAGATATAGTAACTATCGAAAGATTGACACTTCCGGTTTAATTGTGAAACTATGTCCAATGACCAAAATTGTATTAAATGGTAATAATATATTCTATTTGTACTTTAAAACCACTCAAATTAATAATTTTTCACTAGTAATCATTTGGATTAAAAAAGTTGTTTTTAATTAAAATTTTGTAATTTTCACTATTCATCAAAATATAAAAGTTATCTGAAAGGTACCAAAATTTTACCCTAGGATAAATTTTATATTCCAAATCCAATAATGAAGTCCATTTTTGGATATAAAATTTATAAAATTTCCAAAATTAGGTATTACTATTCATAGTGGCTACTTTGATTGGTTGTGGTGTGTGTTAGAACTTGAAATTGCATACAACACACGCTACTGTATTATTCAAAGAGAAGCGTTCTGTGGAATCTTTGTGTTTTACATTGTAAATTTTTGTTTTCCCCATTAAAGAATAAATTTATTTAGTCAAATTGAATATATAAAAGCTTAAAATATTTGATTTTAAAAGGGTTCACTACTAAAAGTTGGTAAAAGTGCATTTTTTGAAAAAAACTTATTTTATCTGAAAAAATTAATTTGTTATTAAATAATGTCTAAAAACACTTTATATGGATTCTAAAATTATTAGGATTAAATAAAGTTCAATATTTACGTAATACTATTCATAACCTCTTTTGAACGGCTTGTTTGGTATGTCATCGTGCGCTTGAACTCGGTGTTGCGTGTAGTGCAATTTATTGAATTATTTTGAAGAAGTAATATACTATTAAATCATGGGGTGTTACATTCTAACCTCATTCAATAAATTGCATCCTCGCAATTTGAAATTGATATTTGAAAATAAAAGGTTGAAAATAGAAAATATCATTGTGGGAAAACCCACATCGGAAATTGGGTTAATAAAATTTATTCTTAATAAGTGGAAAAGAGAAATCAAAGGGTCACCGCAAAATTATGATCTCTATGCGGAGAACATTGGTGGCACATAATTGGAGTAAAAATGTAAATATTTATAGGTAGTGATTGAGGTCATCAATCACAAAAAATTGTAAAATTGAGGTCCTTAAATTCATTAATCTATGATGATTTGAAAGACCATTGGTTTAACAAAACATAGGGTATTAGGATAATACATTTTTGGTTTTAGGATCCCTTAAATGAAGTATAAGAATTAATTTATTCATAGAATAAGAGAAGAAAAAAATTATATACTTGACATGTACAGTCTCATCTTTTAACTAAGTTCTACCACAAACTCATATTTCACTCTAAAAGAAAATAGAACTTAAAAATAATATTCTATTTATCCTGTACGTATAGGGTTAAAAAATGAATTTATAATTCATCTAGAAGAACAATTAAAAAAACGACATTATTCAATCCAAGACATCACGTGGGTCAGTTGTAGGTGATACACCCCTGTCACCCTTTGGTTGTGGGCTCAAGTCTCACGGCCTTTCCGGACGCGACGAGTTGCCGCCCGACCTCCGGGTTGTCCTTTTATAGCAATCCAAAATGATCCATACTAGAACTATCCAAAATAATTCAGTACAAAATTTATAAGAAAGGTAAACACAATAAAGATCATTTTTCCCCAAAATAACATGTGAACACCTTTATCATGTATTCTTTTAAAATACTACAACATCCTAAATTACAATAAAACCTTATTGATTACATACATGTTCTCTTATTCCTTAAAGAATAATAAATATACTCCTTCAATACAAAAATGTCGTAAACCCCAACAATGATGGATATAAAAATCATTAATCAGTTTCAAGGTAGTCAAGAATATCCAATATAATTTATCTAAATCAATCATGTATTATTCTAAAATCACTACCTCGGTATCAGAACCATATTATGGTTTATCTTTCTCTTAACCATATATTTTCAAAAAAATTAACCTGCTATTGAGTAACATTTCTTTGTTCCACACAATCTCAAGTCCTTAATGAAATAGTACTACAGTACAATCCTTATATACTCCATAATTATTATAACAAGTACATTGTTGATAAAACACTCAAATGACATAATCAACATAAGAACTCTAATCATTCCTCTTTATCTATGGTAGTATCATAAGTTGATTATTATCCGATAGCATCATTTTTGGCATAGTCTGATGACTGGGACATAAGTTTGTGTAATGTACAAACTCTTTGCAAACGAATCATTGTACATTTGAAACCATTTTCTTACCCTTGTAGTCATGTACATGGTGTCCTTTTTCTCCACACTTATAACAAACTCCCATTCCTTTCAGGAAAGTTCCTGGGTGTTTCTTCCCACAGTTATCACATATGGGAAACTTTTTCATTTCCCTCTTCCCCTTATCCATATTTCTTTCTTCCATCATTTTCTTCTATTGCTTCCCTTCAAATCCATAGGACTCAGTAAAATCATTACTTATCATATCAACACATGATATTATATCTTCATATGATGATAATACGTGGGAGACTATTTCCCTTCTAAATGATGGCTTAATACCATGAAATATGATCCTACTTATTCTTTGGATCATACGTATTACTGGAGTTCACATTCCTTCTTCTGGGCGCCATTTATATACAATAGCATAATCTAGGTCAATTTATGAATTTCAATGAATAATTCCAAACTTGTAAAATACCAAACGCAAGTTGAACAGTTTGTGGATATAATCCATAATCATAAAAATGTTTTCTTTGAGTAATTATATACTCATGAGCCCTTCATAATGGTTTATAAGTAAAACAAGTATTATCCTAAGCATATCCCCCGGGAGTGTCGTAACCAATAGTGTAGGAAGGCCCTTTGTCGTGCACCAATTCCCATTCAAGTCTAGCTCAAAGCGGTGTTTTCGGGTTTTACCCCTAGGTACATATGTGCCAAAGCCACCTCTACCTGCTCGTATCTAGACAGGGATGTATTGCTCAGAAAACTAAAAAAATCTCTACAATACTAAAATTATATGAAGTTCTTCTATACTAATCCTTAAAGTCTATCTTAGGGCTATGTGCTCTAATCAGAGTTTATCTAAATCAAGTTTCCATGGTTATTACTAAACTTCCTCTAATACCAACTGTAACGACCCAACCCCAGTTTCCCAGAGTCTGTGCATTATTTTAATACATTGGCATGATTACAAGGAATGAAGTCCCGAAGGACCGATCAGTTTAGTAGTCTTGGAAAATAGATTACATACATGATTTTTCCATTTCACCTTAAGACATACAATACAACATAAATAATCATTATGAATTCCATTATTCCCTTGGCTTAACCCTGAATATAAATTATAATAGACTTCTTGGAATCCTGGGAAAAATAAAACATAAAAAGGGGTGAGCTGAAACGCTGAGTAAGGGTAAGAAATACAACTTAAACTTTTATAAATAAGAATAATCATTTAAGGCAATGTATAACTTAAACAAAAGCCTTTTAAACTTGAACTTCAACATAATATGAAAAAAATAAAATGAAGTAATTCAATTTACTTATTCACATGGATATTCTACTAGTTCAATAATATCATGCAATATCAATAACCTCTTTCATAATGATGGAATGCATAATGCTAGACTATCATAACCACATATCTAAGTCCTCGTGCCAAGACTACAAATAAGATTTTGTCAAGGCCTTGTGCCAAGACACTAGTTTGTCTCATGATACCTAACAATGCATCGAGGAGCTATAGCGGGCTCCACCCGTCACTTATTAAGTCCAATGCATTCGGCATATGAACAGGTTTAAACATAACATAAACATTCATATTAAAACTAGAATACGAAATGTAAATAATTTCTCCATAAACAATAAATGGTATAAATATAATACATCAACAGTCAAACATATCATAACTCATTCAATAAAATAAAGAATATTGTATTATAATAAATCAACCTCAATCAACAGTAATATCCAGTAGAGGATTCTGACATAGTTGAAAATGATGAGTAGAAATTTTTGAGAGAAATATCATTTTTATAAAATCATTTAAAAGTCACACAATTATTAAGGAAGAAATTTAAATGAGATTTTTGAATCAAAATGTTCCATACCACATTGGAAATTTTGAAAAGAATTATCATTTCAAAACATTGATGTCCATATAAACAAATCCTTAAAATCATTTTGAAAACATGTACATTAATTAGAAGATTTAGAAAGATAAATAATTAAAACATTTGAAATTCTGATCTTGATAAAGAGTACCATTAAAAAATCCTTAAAATATTCATTTTGAAAAGATTTTTATGAAAAATGGACATGGATGATATAAATGTCCCAGTAAATACTTACATATAAACAATCTCGGAAAATAATGAGATTGAGTAATTAACCCATACCAATTTAGTAACTTATGAAACATACAACCCATGATAGAGGTATCATACAATGAAAATGTTAATACACATAAATTAAAGTGTATTACACAAAGAATACAATTATAGGCTGTACATAAACCACACAAAAGGTAATAATGTCAATATGGCATGAATCTCACAGGAATAAGGAGTGAGATGAAATCCCCTTACCTTGCACTTTCCTTTAGTCGAGGGTATGTTTAACCTCCTATATGATGATCGTAGCATGTTATTAAATTACACCAGAACCATATTAATATTTATTATATCATAAATGATTCATTTATGACTTTATACTACCCATTTAATAATAATTTCGATGTTAAATTAATATTTCGGGTAATAATCGCTTTCTTTATCGTACGTGTTTTAACATGTTAGTCTTGATTGTATCACATAGATAATTATTGAAATACATCCAGAATATAAAACATGATAAATATATCATATATATTTAGAATATAAATATGTACAATATATATATATATGAAATGGAAAACACCGTTTATGGAGACAGTAGTCCGTATTACGCATAAATGCTATTTCTGTTTTCATATAGTATTGAACGGACTTAAGTGAATAAGATATATGTAAGTACATAAATACTTATATATATAATATATATATCTCCAGTATCAATATTATTTCATTTATTACATACTTATTAGTAATATATATTTTTATAATCATCAATGAATGGGGAACATGGAAATGAATCTCATCGCGTCGTGGAGACGGTAATCCGTACGTACGCACGAGAAAAAATATCATTCTTTTGATATTAATATATTAAATAATTGGATGGTATATCATTTATAAAGAATCATTATCATGTTATATATATTATTTACATGAATTATACGTCATTATTATGACCATCTAAATAATAATATATTGAATAACAATTATACCACCTTGTGGAGACGGTAGGTTGTACGAACGCACGTACGTTGACATGTCATTCAAGGGATGGATATAATAGGGAATTGTTTTGTTCCATAATTAAAATAACATCACAGTATATATAATATACTAGATTTATTATTTTAGAATGGAAATAACAATGATAGAAGAAGTTGAAGAAGAAAGGAACTTTAAAGAGGGTGGTGAAGACGTTACCTCTTCTTCGGGTTCTTCTTTTTGATTTGATAAAAATGGCCCCTTAGGATGGATTTATGATAAAAATATGGAATCTAGGATGAAGTGAGGGAATTTTAGAGAGTATTTGGGTCGGGTTTGGCCAAAAGAATAGTCTTTGAAGGTGTAAAGAATTGGTTAGAAGTTGGGTCCTTTTATAAGGGGGAGGAGGGGCTCTTTAGGAAAAACTTAAAGTATTAATTTATAATAAATTCATATTCGGTTTATAATGGCTCCGAAGTATATTATTTAAATTTTAAGATGGGGATGGGTCTAAAACCACTCAACCAATTGGTTTTAGATAGGTTTGGGTCACTATATTAACCTTATCTTTTAATTTTAACTCTTAGTTAATTAGTTTAACAATTACCATGTCACTTTGTATTTTTATATTATATAGTTAATAAACGTACTATATATATACAAGAGACCCCCAAGTGGTCCATTAATAATAAAAATATCTTGATATAAGTATCGTGGCCGTTCCTTAGATTTTTTGGAATTTAATATCAATTAATAATATAATATTTGTTTTAAAAACTCTTTTATGTCAATGTTGACACTATTTAGAAAATTCATTTTTGTGAAAATTATAGCAGAATGATTACTTCAAATAAAGTTAATTTAATCAGTCCTAACCTGTTATATTAACCTATAAAATTAGTTTAATTCATAAAAAGTCTCAAATTATATTTATTTGGTTGATTATAATATCAATTATTTTAATTTTTCACTATTATGGTGAATACTGCATCATCATTGTGTCATAAATAAATTAAATTATATAAGGTCTAAAAATTATAAATAAAATACCATTATCTAAGAAATATTTTTGTATTTCTAATGAATATTTATAGTCTAATATCCAACATATTTAACCCTATGTAAAAATTGATTACTTAAAAGATATATGCTTATGTCATTTTTGTATTTTTTTAAATTAATTAATATAAAGTGTCATTATCACTTACAAGTGGATCAAGGGGGTCCCAAAAATGGACTCAAAGATGCCCATGGTCGTAAATGTATCCACCAATAAGGTTAGGACACGTTTTAGGCTAATTTATTATTATTATAATATTATTTTTTACCCTTATATACCGTATTTACCCTTTAACCATGGTAAATAAAATATTTACCAAAGTAATTATTCAAAATTTCTAAAAATAAAAGTTTCCTATTTACACAATTTGGACATCCCAATCCCAAATATGGAATCCATTTTTCCAAATTCAAAACATAGAAGTCAAAGAAATTAATTTAAAATTAATTCCAGCTGTCAAAACAAAAAAGCATGTTTTTAAGATATAATAACTATCGAAAGAATGACACTTGTTTATGTCCGGTTTAATTGTGAAACTATGCCAAATGACCAACATTGTATAAAATGGAAAAATTATATTCTATGTATACTTTAAAACCACTCAAATTAATAATTTATCACTAGTAATTATTTTTATTAAAAAAGATAATTTTAATTAAAATTTTGTAATTTTCACTATTCATCAAAATATAAAAGTTATCTGAAAGGTACCGAAATTTCACCCTAGGATGAATTAGATATTAAGAATCCAAAAATGAAGTCCATTTTGACAGATAAAATTTATAAAATTTCAAAAAGTAGGTATTACTATTCATAACGGCTACTTTGATTGGTTGTGGTGTGTGTTAGAACTCGAAGTTGTGTACAACACACGCTACTGTATTAATCAAAGAGAATCGTATCGTGGAAGCTTGGGGTTTTACATTATAATTTTTTTGATTTCGCCATTAAAGAATAATTTTATTTAGTCAAATTGAATATATAAATGCTTAAAATATTGGATTTAAAAAGTGTTCACTTTTAAAATTTGGTAAAAGTGCATTTTTTGAAAAAATACTTCTTTTATCTAAAAAAATGAGTTTGTTCTTAAATTATGTAAAAACACATTATATGGATTCTAACATTATAAGGATTAAATAAAGTTCAATATTTAGTTAATAATATTCATAACCTCTTTTGAACGGCTTGTTTGGTAAGTCATGGTGGGCTTTAACTCAGTGTTGCGTGTAGTGCAAGTTATTGAATTATTTTTAAGAAGTAACACACTATGAAAACTTAGGGTGTTACATTTTGGAAGCTAATTTGGTGTGAAAATTATATGATAAAATAATTAATTTAAAGTAAAGGGAAATATAGCATAATCATGTATCTTATTACTAAAACAATTTTAATTTGAGTTATATATGTGATATATTAAAATATAAATAGTCATTATAAAGATAAAAAGATTTTCTACATCATGGTTATTTATTTGTAATTTTTATGCATTAAATAATTAAATTTATTTATGACACAATAATGATGTAGTGTTTTATTTTTTAGTTAATTAATCAAATAAATGATATTATAAATATTATAATAAATGTCGTTTTCAAGTTTTTATTCCATAATCGAATTTTAATGATTATTATTACATTTTATATGTTATTTAACTCATTTTTCTGTAGGAATCAATTTTTTAGGACTTAACAAAAATCAATCACTAAATACTGTTAAAATTGACAAAATGCCCTTTTAAAACAAATACTATTCTGCTGAATGATATAATTTTTTTAAAAATATATGATTATGAAAACTGATTTAAAAGATGATTAAAATTTAATTAATGATCCACTTTAGGTTCTATTAGTATTTTGGGGTAACTAAATTAACGATATAGTGTAAAAATACATGAAGACATAGTAAGTGTCAAATTATTTAACTAAGGGTTATAACGAAAATATAAGGCTCATTTTATGACATAAAATGTATATAACCTATTGGATGAGAAGATTTAGACCCCTCATCATCATATCCTAGAAATAAATATCTTTAGAGATATTATAATTCGAAAATCAATTTACCATAAAATAATATATAAAGTCATTCTTAATGTTCCCCTTCTCCCTATTATAAAAGGCCACCACCTCTACCCACTTTCGCACACCTCTCAAGCCCCATTGCTGAAAGAAACTATACTCAGATAATCTATAAAAATTTCTTTATTCTTCCTAGAATACTTAACATTGGAAGAAGGAAACTCAAGTAATATCATTGGCACAAACCAAATAAAGATACTTGATTTAGAGGTAATGTATTCTCTTAAGATATTTCCATTAATTTCCCTCTAAAACCCTTAAAATATCATTATTACATTATTTTATAAAAACAAAAGTTTCCTCAATATAATAGGATGTTTTTATTCTAAGGGTTTCAACTAAACTTACACACCCCTATATCTAATGGATATAGAACATATTGTTTCTGTGTAGGATGAACTACTGCCTTACGAAATGACGATTGTTCAATTTTCATTTACCACGAATCATAGTAAGTATTATCATAGAAAATATATTTATATATTATATATGTTATTATTTTATTTTCTCTATGATTTTGTAAATTTTATTTAAAACATACCTTTATTTTTTCATTGTTGTGTAAATACGTTAATTTCCTTTGAGGAAGTGTGGACTACAAACCCAAAGTGATGTGACTCATTAATGTATTTCATCAAACATATAAAAGTTGTTTTTAATAAACATATGTAACATATATAATATATTTATGATAGTAAACTTATAATATACATATTTATAAATTAATATTAATTATTTTAATACAACAAATAAATGAATGTAGTGTTCATTCGTATGTACGTCTTCCCATCTCCATGAACGATGCACTTCATTTCCAATATCTAAATATTATGAAATATTATAAATAAATATGTAATAAATATATAATATAATTTAGTATTATTTTATATTCTAGAGATGATGAAACCATGATATATTTAATAATAACATCAAATAACATGTCAAAATGTACTTGAAAAAACTAGGCAATTAACACCCATAATAGTTAAAATTATAAAAATATGTTATAAATGGATAACAAAATATATTAATAGGTTAAAATATGATATTATGGTTATGTAATAATTTAGTAATGTTTTTAAAACCATTATATATGAATTTAATATATTATCACTTAAAAAAGTAAGGGATTTCGTCTCAATTTATTTTTATTTAGGAATATTGTAATTTTATGCACCTAGTTACTTTTGTGCAGAGTATATTCACAATTTTGACTTGATATTTCATAAATATCAATATTTTCATGATATAATATTATTTAATTCATTATAATTATTTAAAGATCAATATTACTCATTCAATATGTTTATTTTATATGGAAAATTATTTATTTTGGTTATTCATTGTGAGAAATACATTGGAATGGCAATGACGGGTGGAGCCTGGACATTATATGACTCCATGATGCTTCGACAGGTTATCATTAGATAAATAAGTTGGAAAAAAGGGTTTATACCCTTAGTTTTAAACTGTCTTTTGAAGGGTCTTAACACTAACATGGTTTCATGCGCCTTAGACATGACGTCCTTAAGGAAATTATAAGCCTAATTTAGTTTCTATTATTATTTATCTAATGATTTTTGATTCAAAATATCTATGGATTTTGTTTTATCATCTCTTATTTATTTATAGATTTTGTTTCAGTTTCTTAATTTCTATATTATTTATGCCTTATCTAGTTATGTAAATGGAAAGTGTGTTTAGATATTTACCATTTCATATAGATTGATTCATTATTAATTGCATTATATTTACCCTTATTGAGAATTTGATCTCACACTTGTGATGTTTTTTCTCTTTCCTATGAAGAATAGAACATTGAATAATCTTTTAAGAATGAAATTTATTTCTATTTATTGTTGATCTTATTTGATTATGTTTCACGATGTGTTATGGGTAGTATATATATAATTTAGATTTTCCAAGTCTGCTAAACTGTATATTACTTTAAGATTTACATCCTCATAATAATGCATATAAAATGTAATAATTTACCAGATTCAGGTTATATGAGGTCGAGGAATTACAAATTTTTGATCTTAGTTGAAAATTTTAATCACTAAATTTAATGTAATTTCATATTAAATTTCTGTAATAAAAAATTTTTATTGTTGAAAATATTATATTTGAAAGGAAATATAACCATTAACATGTCATTAATCTAATTAATTGAAAATATTTTTTTAACATTCTATGTCTAATTGTTATCTCCCCCATATTTGTATTATAATTTTGGGAAAATGTTGGTTTTTTATTGTGGGGAAGGAGGCCAAATTACTTTTAGATAACTTGTGTCTCAATGGAATCCCATCAAATCCAACTACATATTCAAGATTTTTTAAATGTAAACCTATTTTAAAATATATAAAAAATTTGTGTTTTATTTGGATTCACAAGGTATTTAACATAAGTATTGCAAAATGATGATACCTTAGTTGTAGTCAAAAGTCTTCTTGAATTTAAAACATTTGAAGATGAATGATTTTAAAGTGAATATGCCTGGTGATTTTATGAAATTTTGGTTTATGTGAAATATTTGGGACTTATATAGGATACCTTTTAGTGATGTTATGATCATAAAATTAGGATTTTTATGTATGAAATTTATCATAGGAAACTTAGTTTCTTTTGAATTATTAAAAATAATAATCACTATAGTGAGTCAACAAAAATGTTTTTTATATAGATCTTTTAAAACTGGAGTAAAATAGAAATTTGGGAACCCACAATGAATCTATGAGACTCTAGGCACTAGTTTCATTTCTGTTAACTAAATCCCTCTCTATAATAACAAATAAGTTCATTTTTAGTGTTTATTACATAAGAAACATGGATGGGAAAAGTTATAATAAAGTATGTTGTATTAAAAAAGGAGTTCATTAAGATGAGGGTAATAATAACCACCAGATCAAGAAGGGGACATTATATTTTTACTGAATAAATTAAGTTGTATTAGTAAGGTGATTATAATATAAATTAAGTTAATCCATTTTTGAAACTAGGGGAGAGTCAAGTATAAATTGCTTTTGGTTTTGTTTTTAATTCCACTCATATTTAAACTTTTATCACTCATAATTTTATAACATGAACTTTAACTTGAGTAAATCATTAGGAAGATTCATATACAAGTCATGACATCCTCATTGGAAGATTATTATTCACTTCAATGATAACATGTATGTATTTGAATTTAGGAAATATTTCGTTTCATCTTTTTATTTCAAAAGCTTTATCATAGTTTTTGGTCCATTGTTTAAAACAATTTTACATGCTTCACTCTAAGTATCTTAATATAATTTTTGTTTCTGGTTTTCAGAAAATTTTAATGCATATTAATTTATTAAGATCAATCAATAATTATGTGTGCTCTAAATTCTATAGATTTTCATTAACTTTTTGTTAATATTTTAATCATTTTTTTAATTATTCTGGAACCTTTTATTAATTATTAGTACCTTTTTATTTATATAATTAAATTTATTATTTAATCAATATTTATATGTACTTTTTTATTTTCAGACTTTTTAAATTATTTTTGCTAACATTTTTTGTTTTCATGTTCTTAATTTGTCTTTTATTTTATTCTGTACAAGCCATTATTGGAGATTAATTTTTATCATTAATGATTTCTTTAAAAATATTTGAATATCTAATTTTAATTATAATCTTTTAATTTTTAATTATGAATTAGTTTAAGATTATTCAACTTAATTAAATAATTAGATTAAAATTAAATATTTAATTCTATAATATAAATGTATAATTTAAATTCAAAAAAATCCAGTTACAATTTATTTATTTTCTATTCATAGTTTCTAATTTTTTTATGTTTTTAGTTTTATATTTTTAATCAATTATTTTAATTAATTTATGGTTTACTTTATGTTTCTTTTAATTTATTAATTTATATTTGTTTTATATGATAATAATTTATGTCACCGACACTCATAATGCATTAGTGTTACATTAAGTCACAAATACCTATTACCTACCAACACCACTCTGTGACTCACTAACTGTCATGTGACTGAAACCCCTGACCTACCAATATTCCAGAAACCTACAGAATCCCTTTAATCTCTTCCATGACCTATTGACACTGTCTCAACCTACCCCTGTTTTCTCACTAACCCCCCATGGACTGATCGATGCAACGAAAAACCATTGGATAATTTTCAACCTACTGATACACCATTATATCATCATCCTACTAACACTTACGACCTACTAACACCATGTCACCACTATCTTATTATTGTCTCATTGCTTTTTTCTTGCTAAAAAATGCTTCACTGTCACATATTCTTATCGATTCTCCATTCAGGACCTACCGACACAATCCCTTAACCATTTGTCTCATCGATCCTATTATACCATTGTCACCACTACTAACTCAATATCATACACACAATCATGCCGTCATGGAAAACCAACCTTAACTCCACATAATGTATGACTAAATATAGATATAAAACAACAAATTGATGCCACAATTGGAGTAACTAAAGTTATGACCACAAGAAACTGAAGCCTCTAGTGGTTTTGTTGCTGCCACCATCCAAGCAACATCACTACCTCTGATGTGTGGATCTAAAATTCAATTCACAAAATCAGAAAAATCATTGGAGATTCAAGTCGCACCTATCCAATGATTGCTGAAGGCCAAACCATCCATCGACACCTGAACCCCGGAGCTGAGGCTGCGTAAATAAAGAGGAGGGTAGTTGATGTCTCATGAAAAATCTATTTCTAGTTGACAGTACGAGGAGGGAAGGCACCATCATCACTAAAGAGCATAGTCTGGCGAAGAAATCATGGTTGAGCAAAATTATAGAGGATAAAAATCCCCCCTCGTGCACGGTGAAGAATAAATGGAGGAAGAGTGAAATAAATAAAGAAAAAAAATAACAAAATAACAATATTAAAAATAATAAATAATAAAACTAATTAAAATAAAACAGAAATCATTATAATGATAATTTTAAAATAATAAATTAATAGAATTTAAATATAATAAATAATTATATTGATGAATTTAATTAAATTAAAATAAATTATAAAATTTTTAAAATAAATTTTTAAGAATAAAATAATATCTTTTACAATTTATTAATTGTAATATATCATAATAAATTATAATAAATATTACTTAATAAACTAAAAATAATAATTACCTTAATAATTTTATTTCAAAATAATTTTATAATGTAAATTAATTCATTAAAAAATTAATTAGTTTTAAATAATAACTAAAAATATTAACTCCTAAACTATTAATTTAAAAAAATAGAATATCATTTAAAAATATATTAAAAGTTTTAATTAAAAATTGTTTGAAAGTAAATAAATAAATTTTGAAATACATATTGAAAATAAAAAAAAATTTAAATTAATAATAAAAAATAATTTCATTAATATAATTATCTTGTAATTGTTTATAACAGTTTAATTTTTTAATTTACTTTATTTAGGTTTTATATTCCATGGTTTATTGACATTCTCCCGACCCATAATGGCATCAATATTCATTCAACCAAACTACTGGGAAGTAAATTAGAAGGGGTATGTTAATGTAATAGGAATTTCAATGAAACAATACTTGTGTGTGGTGATATAGTCAACGACATACCTAGTTCGGTTTGTGCAAGTGGTCACTTACAATAGATGATAGAGGATTTTAAATTCAGCAGCAATAGAGAGAGAGAGAGAGGTATCATTCATTCCAGACATTCACATATAATTGAAAAATCATTTGATAGTGCAACCATCAAGAGCTAGAGACATGGATAAGCTCTTCATGGAGACTCAAGGACTAGATGAAAATCATGATTATAGTTCGTAGAGGATATCTGTTTTCTCCAAAAATTATTTATCTCTATGATGTTCATCCTTTTTATAATTGGTTTTTATTTGTAATTCAATACAACTGTCAACTAAATGAATCTAGTACATAGAATTTAAATCTACTAGTGATTGTATTAGTCCTTTTCACCATATTCTTTCATACAAAGAAGTATATTGAAATGGATAATTTAAGTATGATTTTTAATCATTTGAATTGTGATTTCACCTCAAGAAAAAATCATTAAAAATCCATGTTCATTTGGAGAATAATATCAAGGAATCATCTCTTCAAATATATAAGACAATTATAATGGATTAAATTAGTGAGATTAATTCTAGCATCATTAATCAATTTCGTCAACAAATTGGTTACTCTTGTTGTGGTGAACATTAACAATCACTAAATGGTGTGATTAATTTTCTGGTGAGGGAAATTAATTGATCATTCTTTTGATGTTTTTAACTCAATAATAGTCATGTGAATATGTTTTATTTTAAACTAGTAGATTTAGATTCCCTAAGCTTGTCTATTGACATTAATTTTCTCAATCATTGTAATTTTTTAGGTCAATATTTCATTTTTTTATTTTTCATCACTTTAAAATAAGATTTAGTTTCTAGTACAACATATTTTCCTCTCAATATGTTCTTATAAAATAACAAAAAATATATACAAAGTTAATATTTTTAAAAAATCTTTTCAGCCACTATTATCACGACTGAGATTTTTTTTGAAAAGAAAATTGGTTACTCAACCACATTAAATATCCTTATCATGGGTTTGATCTGACATTCCAATTTAAAGTAGTTATTAGAAAATTAAAAAATATAAACATTAACATTGTATTCAATGATATACGGGTCATATAAGAGGACGTTTCAAGACTCCTATGGTTATTATATCTCAAAATTTAATATTTTAAAAAACATGCATCTTAACACATAGTCATCAATTTACTACTACATATTATCCCTCTAAAAAAATTATTTCAAATAATTATACACATTAGTTCTATAAATATGTATAGGGAAATTTGCGTAATGTGAATATTAAATTAATTCCAAATTTATTGTGGGTATAATTGGATTTAAAATTATCATAACAAATCTCAAAAAAATATTCTTAAATGATTTCTACCAATTTTCCATCACCCAAAGCATTAATTTTTGTTTGAATATTCTCATCATTAGATTGAAAATTTTTAACTTTCCCAAAAAATATGGTTTGGTGACCATTTAATTGAGGAGTAATATTTCACCTTCCTTGATAATTCACATATTCATATTTACTAGATCAATGAACATTTGATCCCTTTCAATTCCCCTTTTGTTCAAAACTCTATGATCCATTCTACTTAATGCATTTACCACCTCATATGACATCCTTGGGTGATAGTGTATTTAATATTTATTATATTTGAGCAGGTCGAGCCATCTCTGTCACGACCCACCTCCCCGGGCCATGACCCTTGTCATCTGACCCCATGGGTCTCATGTAATACCTTGGTTTCCTTCCCAGCACACCATAGGCTATTACACACTAGGGTCACTTATCAAACTAATTAATGTCCCCACATGCCAACACATGTTCTTTCAGTGTGTTTTTCCCTCACTCACATACACACTGGGAATTATCCCAGAAGGTCACCCATTTTGATTACTACTCCAGGCAAAGAATTCTTAACTATGGAGTTCTAATCAGGTCGGCTCCTGAATAGATTGGTGCACCTTGTTGACATGTGTAGTTACATTTAGCCTTTTAAGTCTCACTTTTCTAGGGGAGTTACATTATCCACCCTGTTAATGAAAAACACCGTCGTTGTGGACCCCAAGGCTCAATTCCAGGAAGTGCCAAAGCACATCCAGCTGGGTATTGGCTCTGATACCATTTGTCATAACCCGCCTCCCCGGGTCATGATCCTTGTCATTTGACCCCATGGGTCTCCTATAATACATTTGTTGCCTTCCCAGCACACCATAAGCTATTACTCACTAGGGTCGCTTATCCGACTAATGACTGCCCCCATAGGCTAACACCTGTTCTTCCAGTGTGTTTTTTCCTCACTCACACGCACCTTTGGAAACATCCAAGAAGGTCACCCATCCTGATTACTACTCCCGGTCAAGCATGCTTAACTGTGGAGTTTTAATGAAGTAGGCTCCCAAAAAGAAAGGTGCACCTTTTTGACATGGGTAGTAACATTTAGCCCTTTATGTCTCACTATTCTTGGGGTGTTACAATCTCCTTTGACACATGTAATGTTATTTATGTGAGAAAATATATTTCAAACTATTTTGATTTATATATATCTTTTACATTTTACCAAATATATCTATATATATCGTCTCCATATATTCAGAGAAAAAATTATAGCTGATAACTCAATATCATGTGTCGGAAAGATTTTTCATGAGTTTTTTTTTCTATATGGATTAATATTCAATAAATCAATAACTTTTCATAATGACACAACCATGTACATTATTTGATTCATCAATATAAATAAAAAATCCACTGTTTCTAAATATTAATCTCAATATTGGATCATTGGCCGACCTCTCTTAAATTCTTGAAAAAAATATTCATATTCATATTTTCATTTGAACATTACCCCTTTACAAGTGATATTAGTTAACAAGATATCTAGTTTAATAATATTATGAATGAAATACCAAGAGTAACCTGCAATTCCAATAAAATTATGCACCCCACTGATATTTTTTGGTTGATGACACTCTTAGATTTCCTTTGTCATTACATGATTTAATACAGATTTTTTCATTAGAGAAAATATAGCCATGAAAATAAATTTCATGATGATAGAATTAGTACATTAAAAATTTACCATATAACACATTCATTCAAAGAGTCTTGAGAATTATCTTCAAGTGATTCTAATAGAATTAAAATATTTTAGAATACACCAAAATATCATCAATGAATAAAAAATAAAATCACTATTATATTCCTTCCATAATCTGTTCAATAGATCCATAAAAACTAAGGGTGTGTTAGTAAATACAAATGGAATTACTGGAAACTCATAATATCCATACCTCATCCAAAAATTTGTCTTTTGAATTCCTTTGTGATTTAATCACAATTGATGTTATCCATAATGATGGTCAATATTCAAAAATAATTTACCTTTATGATGTTGATCACAAAATCACCAATCAGAGGGATATACTACTCACACATTTTTGAAATAGAATTGATTTACCTTTAATTAATAGATAAAATCATGGATCCATCATTATTATTAACAAATAAAACATACGATCTACAGGAATAAATGCATGGGATAGTAAATCCCTATTACATAACTTCCCAAGTTTTTTCTTCTACATGAGTAATTCAATTCTATCCATTCTATATCAAGTCTCTAATATTGATCATACATTAGTTATTGAATCTATAGAAAAATCAAAATCATGATCGGGGGGTGTCTAGTAAATTATTTATGAAATCCATCAATGTATTCTTTTTACAATAGGTACATCATCAATTTGAAAATTAATTTTTTCATTCCTAGATGTTTTTTTATCTTCCTCCATATTTATTTCAGTCTGTATATCTACTAGGTTTTCATGAATATAAAAATTTAATGATGATAATTATTCTATAAAGGTAATAAATTCCACATTATAGACACAAATAATAATTTTGTTCTTCTTGGACTAAAATTTTCCATCATATTTTGAATGAAATCCAATCTTGTGTATTCTATCAAAGTCAATAATTTGTTTGATGATATGTTCTTCAAGTAAATAACATTTATTTTTCATAAATGGAACTTTCCTACCAATATTTATTATAGTGAGTCATCAAATAGGAGTTTGGATAGAAAACTCATTGATTAAATAAACTTTAAAAGCCTAATTTTACCTGAAAACTATGAATATATAAAATATTGAGATGATAATGAATCAAATAAGACATTTTATAAATTTTAGGAGAAAATAAATGTAATAACCACCACGTCATTAATAAATTTTACCATAGATGTTGTGTTTTGAAAATAAATACCTTTTTTCAATGGTTATTTTGGGGGAATTTTTCTTTCATTCATCGGACATTCAAGTGTATAGTGTCCAAGATCCTTACAACTAAAGCACTTAACAAGACCAGATTATTTATTTCTATTAAAAGCCAGGGCCTAGTGTACTTTTTCTCCACACTTTTAACAATATCTCATTACTAATATTCATATTATCTGATGTTTCATTCCCCATTTATTACAGTATAGAAACTAAACTCTTCTTGTCCACCCCTTTTCCAGGCATTCATTTCCAAGGTAGAAAACATACCTATTCTCCTATTTCATTCCTTTAATATCATAATATATACATAATTATTTCTCTATATTGATAGCACCCGTGGATATATCTGTATATGATGATAATTTTTTGGGAGACCAGTTCCCTACTAAGTATTGGTTTGAAACCATAAAATAATCAACCAATCTCTATCATTGGATTACGTAGGAATTTAGTAACAAGCCCGGAAATCCTTGTAATGTTTCCTTTTTTCCATATAAACATTCTTATCCTCATTTTTAATCTTATTAATTAATTTCCTTTCTATATTATCTCAGTCTTCATGAGAGTAATGTTTTTCTAAGAAAAGTTCCTCAAAATCATTAAATTTTCTGTTCTCAACTTTTTACTCCTCTTTCAATTTTTGAATCAACGGCCACCATTTATCAATATCTCTCATTATATGATAGACGTTAGTGAAAACCTTCTCACATATTTTACATCACAAATCATGAAATATAGTCCCTATATAACTTATCCAAAGTTCATCTATAATTGATTTGTAGTCCCATAGAATGATGGAGGTTGGTATCTCATGAAGAATTATAGCATTGTTGACCCATATTATTGATCAAGATGCTTCATAAGCGTATTGTTATTTCTCATAACCTGAGTAAACTGTCTTAATATAGATATATATTTTTCAGAAATAGTTTTATCTTCATCTTCAATATCATTTTTATACGTTGGATATAAATCCCAAAATGGATTATATGCATTGAATAAGTTTTTATTGCTTCAACAAGTCTCTATTCCTATGCAATGGAATATAATATATTATTTTTTGAAACATAATTCATAATTTATTACAGTAAATGGAATTAAATTTAATAAAAAATTTATGTATAACTATTCTTAAAATAATAAGGTTTGTTACAGTGGGTATAATCTCAAATTTAGTTATTGGGTTATCTTTCCCTAATCTATATTTTCTATATTTAGTTTCAAATGTATCTAAAATACTTGATCTGATACCAAATATAAATCCCCCAATCCTAGATAGCCCCATGTCGGTTGTAAAATTATTAAATTGACACTTGGTACATGATATCTCCTTCATAATTAATTAAATAGTTTAGATTCCTTGAGAAAAAATGTTATGAACATAGTTTTTTATATTACAACATAAAATAGAATACAACATAGAAACTCCATTGGAAACATATCTATAATAATTTATTACCCATTCATCTAATTCATAATATACATCTGAGAATCTTGGTTAAAATAAATCATAAGAAATTAGTGAGATCAGTTACTTTGTAAAGAAAACAATATAATGGAAACTATCATAAATAAACATAAACAACAAGGAAAATTGAAAAACTAAAAACACATGACATTAAAAAAAATTATTTAGTAAAATATGTAAGAAATAAAATCATACCAAATAACTATAGATAAATAATCACAATAAAAAGATACATTAACAAGGATATTCTATTAGTCAAATAATAATAAGGATTATCAATAATTAATATCATAAAGAGGGGATACATACCACGTGACATCATAAACATATTTTCAAGGATTATACCAAGACACCATAAATAATCACATAAGACATTACCCAAAACACAAACTAGTATATATCCTGAGACCTACTGAGGCATCAAGGGTCAATAATAGACCCAGCATGTCACTTATTAAGTCTAATTCATTCCTCTTATAAATGGTGAAAAACATAATTTTCATTAACATTAGTATTATAAAAATGCATATAAAATTTAAAAAATATAAACATAAACTAGGAATTGTATAAAAATATAACATTTATAGTCAAAATGAATCATAAACCATTCATTGAAATAAGGTAAATTATATCACAAGATGTGAAAATAAATTAACAGTGATGGCACCTCCTTGTTTGGTATTTGTTTGATAGTTCATCAGTTTAATGATCAAAATCCATTAATATTTTTTGTAATACTGATTTAAATTCTTTATAATAGATTTTTATATGATACAGTAGATTTTAGGATAATTCTTATAACTGTTATTATGAGTCACCATCACCTATGAGCTACTGCTAAGATGAGTTATCTTTATGAAGGAGATACAACAAAAATAGTCTCTTCTATACTGGTCACTACATAGGATTCACCGTTAGACATTATACCATCAATGTGTTATCTTCATTACCTATCAACAGTATACATTGAGTCATCATTGGATCCTAAGTCATCAATATCATGAGGTACCACAGGCATAAAATACCACTATATATTGTGTCACCATCAGCATCCTATAACCATTTCTATTTATGGAATTTTATTTGAATTTATCCAATAACTATTTCTATTAACTGATAAATTTACCAAGTATTAATTACATTGTCATATAATGTATGAGGAGTGTAGATATCCTTAAACTAATGTTGATATATCTATGTGAGCGATACATCTCTCTCTAGATGACGATTACTTGCGTACAACCCATAAGAAACTTTTTGATTGAACATGTGAACCATTATAAGCTTTTTGATTCATATTCTCTAAATACCAAAGACTCAAAATGAAAAAATATATTAATGAGTTTGATTGAGAAAATTAAAAAGTTTAATTAGAAAATTCCTTTAAATTCCTATGAGCCTTGGTTTTTCTAAAAACATCAAAAAGGAAGATTGAACTCTTCACCAAAGCTAATTTTTGGAATTTTAAAATTTAGAACATTATAGAGAAAGAATAACAATTTTCATTTTTTCTCATAAAGTTTAATTATTTTTCCTTTGATTAGTGTGTTGTTACTATATTATAAAACAAGAACTATCTCGTATTCCTAAATGGAAAAAAATTATCCCCTTATTCTTTTACATCATATTTCTTATGTCGTTTGTCAAGGAGGCCATTGTGTGGCTTGTTCTATTTTTAAATCACATGTATAACTATATAAGTGGCTGCTCAGCCTAAAAAACATGTCTATTTTGCATTTTAATTGATCTAGGTTTTTTATTTTTTTTATTATTAAAATCATAATTGAAGTAGGTGATTTCTATGTGGAGGGGGTTATATCACATTTTGACACAAAACCTCTTATTTATTCCACTATTCTATTGTGTTTTTTATTACCAAAACTGATATTTTTTTAAAACTATATATAAAAAAATACATATATTGTTAATCTTACAAAATTTTATATTTTTTTATCTCTATAAATTAATTTCAAAAGGGAAGGTAATTTTAAACATTATTTTAACAGATACATAATCAAAATTTGAGAAGAAGTTTTAATAGACTGATCTTATATCAATATTTTATTATGAATAATTGGATAATTTTTTTTATCAAGGGGATTTTATTTTAACTAAATTTTTAACTAAAATTTATATTATCAAACTCAATTCACCCCCACCCCTGTTATGTTCACTTACTCAGTCTGACCAACATTTGATATTGAAAAAATTCTAAATTATATTTTCAAATATAATCTTAGTAGGATTATAAATATCCCATATTTTTATATATTTAATGTTTTAGTTATTTTTGTATAATAGAAAAGAACTATATGATAGTAAAATACCTCTTATTTTAATTGTAAGAATTTTTTATTCATGGAAAATCAAAATGTATTTATAAATTATGGGGTTTTTCTTTTGAACTCTAAGAGAATATCATTATGAAAACCACCAACTACTAGATCCGCATGGAGAGATTCTAAATAAACTATATACAATAATAATTATAAATCTACAAATTCATTATTTCTTTGGATGAGTATGAATTTAATAGAATGTCTATAAGAAAATATTCATTTAAACTATTGGATACTGTGTTTTTTTTACAAGAAAGGTAGTAAAAAGTCAATGAAATGTGAGTAAACATATATAAAATCAAGTATGATACATTAGAAATGAAATATATTAAACAAATATTCTATATAGACTTTAGTTTCAAGAAAATAGTGAATACAATTCATTCACTTGGGGAATAAGTGACAGATATATATCAAGTTATGAAATTGCTTAGTTTCTTACCAGATATATCGAGAAGAACATCTATTTCAACTATAGAATATTATGACATGAGTAAACTACTAATCAAATAATTGATAGGAACGTTGAAGATATTGGAATAAGTGGCTAAATAAAAAAATGATATCGATGAATATATACCAAAAAATTAATAAAAATCAGGACTACAACCTCCAAACAAAGAGAAATGGTATAAACAGAAATGATAAGTGAAGAAGAATCTCTTGAGGAAAGTGACGAAGAGATATCACACATGGCCATAAGAATAAATAAATAAGGATGTAAAAATATGTTCATTGAAGAATACATTTTCATAAGAATTTATTACAATAAGGGAATTTAGAAAAATGTTTGAAAAAGTATGATACTCAAAATAAAACCCCCTACTATAAATGTAATAGGAAATAAAAAATTAAATTCGATTGTCAATAATTAAAATATAGAAAAAATTATGAGGCTAAGGATAGAAGGTTCAAAAAATAAATGAAAAACATATAGTTCCTATAAAGATATATCAATAAAATTAGACACTAATCTTGAAGATAATTCTGATAGGTAAAATATGTTCATTATTTCAAGAACATTATAGGTAAAAAAATTTATTTCCTATTTCTCCTACTAATATTCCAAACATTTAAAAAAATGAATATAAGGATGATATTAAGGAAGTCATGGAATATGAAGATCTCTATGATTATTATGTCATGATGAAAGGTACATTTCATTAACTAAAAGATAAATATAAGTCTCTTAATAAATAGAATTCTTTGACAATCAGTATTAAAACATTCCTTACTATTTTAAATGGAAAAATACAATCATTTTTTGAAAGAGAACAATGAACTAAAATTTTAAATTAAACCTCTAAATAAATAAATATTACATTTTGAAATGGTATAAATAGATTAACTCAAATATAGGGAAATAAATTTTCTTTGAAGTATATAAATGGTATAGGTTATACACCAAGGTAGAGAAAAATTTCAACAAAATGATTTACGTCCAGTACCAATATTAAAAATTTATATACTCTAAGTACCTACCAAGATATACCTATCAAAATATTTAATTCAAGAATCTTCAAAACAATTTATGAGAAACTCATTAGGTAATTATGGGTCCCCAAATATCTTATTATTAACATAACTAAACCCAAGAAGATTTACATACCAAAATCATTTTTAGCACAATCATTTTTTTATAGGAACCCATTTTTAAACCCTTAAATAAAAACATATTGTATCAAGACAATTTATTTTCCAAAAATATTTCTATTGAGTATTAAATCATCAAAAATTTAATCAATGTTGAGGGGCATCATGCCACTTTTGGTGAAAATTCTAAATCTAAAATAATCAACCCTTGCCAAATCTATTATTTTAATTCAGTAGTAATTTCCAAATTTTTATATGTATATGGTTTAAAATATAATATGTGTAGAAATTCTCAATTATGTTATATTGGATTATATATAAAAATTTCAAATAACACATGTAATGTTTTTTTGAAAACAATGATTGAATTTTTACTTCTTTAGGAAATGGTAATATTTATTCTTTTAATTTTAATTCTATATCTTTTAAAGATATCTATTGCTTCTGTTCCATTCACAATGAATATTTTCTTTTGAATAATAGACCAGTACATTGATATATTCATTCACCTTGTATGCTAACTATAAATGAATTAATTAGAGATCTACAAATAATTAAATTACTAAATGATAGAGTTTTTAATACCTATCATATAGGTAACCTTTATTAGATATCATTTAAATATAAAAAGGATGTTTCAAACTTTCGACCTCTAGAGTTAGTTCATATGGACATCATTGGACATTATAGATTTTCTACTTTAAATGGAAAACATTATTTCTATATCTTTCTAGATTACTTCTCCAATTAAACATGGGTATTATTATAATCACAGAAAATCAAATCTTGTTATTATATTATTAATTATGAAAAATATATATGTAAATAGGATTATATATTTAATAAGTGATCATGGTCAGGAATTTAAAAATTATTAATCTTAATATTTTTGTTATTGAAATGGTTATAAAAATAATTATACCCCTAGGAAAAAACAACAAAACATGGTGATGTGAAAATAAGAAATAAGACTCATCAAATGATAGATTGGAGAATACTAAATAATTATGAAAAGCCTATCTACTTTTGGACAGAGGTAGTTAACATATCCTATTAAAAATAAATAGTGTATTAATTAGACCACACTAAAATAGAACACATTTTTAGTTATGGAATAATTGAAAATGAAATTATAATTATCTTATATATTTTGTTTAGAAAGTATTTTTTATAAATATTAAGGACAATCTAGACATATTTTCTTCAAATATTGATGATGGAATTTTTCTTGGATCGTAAAATTCTATAAAATATTATATATTGTATAATAAAAGATGCAGAACAATATAAGGGTTTGTTCATGTTAAATTTGATGAAACCAAACCCATTTATCATAATATTATATTAAATATCCATGATGATTATCTATTAAATATGAATCCTAATTCTAATTCAAATGAATTTTATGTTAAACAAGTTGAAAGTTCATTCAGTGAACTGCCAAAACCCAAACATAAATAATATCTTTATAAAACCAATCCATTATTTAAAAGAACTATTAGGAAATTTAGAAAACAGTGTTTATATGCTATAGTAGTAAATATAGATAGAGGTACAAAAACAAATCTAACATTACTAATCTAAATGAACACCATGCCTCCTTTTTACAGCTTGATCCTAAGAATATCAATGATGCCATCAATGATGAATTATGGTTTATGTATATACAAGAGGAACATAAAAATTTAAAATAATGAATGGTTGGGAACTTAGTAAGAGACATAATGTCACCATAAATTTTATAATTATCTGGGTGTTTAGAAACAAGGTTGATTAGTCATGCACTATAGTAAGAAACAATTCATTATTTTTTTCAAAACATAATAATCCAGAATAAGGTATTGGTTTTGATGAAAATTTTATACCTGTAGCAAAAAATGAATCCTTTACAACACTGATTTCATATTAATCATATTGGTATTTCACAAAAATATCAAATGGATGTTAAAAGTCCATTCATTAATGGATTTATATATTATTATTTTTTGGCGAATAAACCCAAGTATTTCAAAATCATCATTTTTTGAATCACATTTTTTAATTAAAAAAATAATTTTACAATTTAAAACATGATCCAAGGCCTTGGTATGATAATCATACCTTATTAATTATTTCATATACTTTTTCAAAAGGTATATCTAATACAGATATTTTTCTAAAAAATTTTCAAAATATGTTTTAATAGTAAAAATATATGTAGATGATATAATTTTTTGATCAATAAAGATTCCTCATGTACTAAGATTTCAAAAATAATTCAAAATTAATTTGGAATGAGTTTAATGGTTGAAACTAAATTCTTTCATGGATTTTATATTTTTCAAAAGAAAGAAAGAATTATTTTAAATCGATATAAATATACTGAATATCTTTTAAAATTTATTTGTTTAGATTGCACTAAATGTAGTGATAATCCCATGAGTACCACCTATAATATAGTTCTATATGGAGGTAAGAAATTGGTAGATCAAACTAGTTACATATGTATTATTGGAATACTATTGTACTTAACTACTAGTTAGCCTGATATTATGTTTATTGTGTGTATGTTTTCTTGCTTTCAATCAAGTCCCAATGGTTCAATGTAACATCTCAGATAAATAAAGAATATGACATTATCATATTTATTAATATTTTTGAATTAGATATTATTTTTACTGTAAAGGGGATTCTATGTTTAATGGAATACCTGACACATAATATTGGGTTTCTATGAATTCACATGTCACACCCAAGGTAGAGTCATACTGAAAAATATTAATATAATATTATTTTCAATGGTAGTTAACATCTAGACATTGTATAGGCAGGAATGAATAGAACTAAATAAAATATTATTATTCATGTTTTTAAATATTTTTCCATTTATCCAATAAAATTTAGAGGCTTAAAATTTAAATGAATCTAATTTTAAGATCAAATGGTCTAATATTATTTAGAAGGTTGATTTACCGCCTTTTGATGGAGAACCATATTTAAATAATGTTTTTATTACTTTTCTATGTTATATTTGAAAATATAATATTCATATGTAGAATCAGGACATCAAAATATACTTTGGGTAAAATTTTCATATTTTTCTAATACAGTTCATTTTTTAAATGAATAGTGAAAAATACAATATTTTAAATCAAAACATCATTTTATTTTATAATATTTATATAGTTATATTAAATTTTAAATTGGTTTTAAATTGTAATTAGATTATATTTTTAACATTTAATTTAATTATATCCATTGGATGTAATTTTACTTTAAAATTTAACATAAAAAGTGTCAATCATTTGATAGATATTATTTAAAAAAACACCTTTTTTGTTTTGACCATGAGAATTAATAAAAATTAATTTCTGCCACTTCTATGCATTGAATTTTGAAAAATTGACTACATATTTGGAATCTGGAGGTCAAAATTTTTTAAATAAGAAACTTTTATTTTTAGACAGTATGAATATTTACTTCAGTAAATATTTTTTTACCATGGTAAAATGGGTAAATCTGGTAAATAAGTGTATAAAAATATACATTATCATAATACTAAATTACCCTAACATGTGTCCCAATACTATTTATTGATACCTTTCCAACCATGGAAATCCCTGGTTCAATTTGGGGGCCCCATGGAGCTACTTAAGAGTTATAATGAAACTTTATATTAATTAATTTAAAGTAATGACAAATATTACATAAACATATATCTTTTAGTAAATAAATTTTTACATGGGGTTATATAAGTTATATCTTTGATTATAATTATTCATTTTTAAAATAAATATATTTACTACATCATATTATTTTATTTATAATTTTTAGACATCAAATAAAAAAATTATTTATGACACAATGATGATGGAGTGATTACCTAGTTAATAAATGATTTAAATAAGTGAGATTATATAATTTAAAAAATTATCCAAAACCAATAAAATTATTATTGGATTATTTTATTTTGAACAAGATTCATATTATATTTGAATTTAATGATCTTTTCACCTTTTGAATCATAAAAAGTGTTTATAATAAAATAACGTTTTCAAACATTACTAAAGAGCCCCTCCTCCAACATATAAAAAACCATTACCTATAAACCAATACTCACACCTATCAAGACCATTAGATCATCCATAATATAATAAAATAATCTCCCATAATCCCTCTCTTCCACCTATAATACTTACCTTATAAAGAAGACACTTTAAGAAATCTTTTTGATTCAAATCCAAGGGAGTTACCCAATTTAAAGGTAACATGTTCTCTTAAGTTTTTTTATTTTATTTTGTTTATCATACCACCTAAACCTATTTTTATTACTTTATTTTATAACAACACCAGTATCCTCAATACACTTGTTGTTTTTATGAGAATGAATTGAACTAAACTTCCACACACCTCTAACTAATGGATATGAATATAATGTTTTCTATGGACGGTGAACTACTGCCTCACAAAACGATTGTTCAAATATCTCCAACTTCCTATCATGGTAGACATTATGATAGAAATATATTTATATGTGATATATAATATATTTATATTGTCTCTATAATTCATTATTTTTCATTTATATCATACCTTTATGGTTTCCATAATGGGTAAATGCGATAATTTCACTTGAGAAAGTGCAGACTACCGCCCCCTTAAAGTGATATGACTCGTTCATGGAATATATGAAATGTATGAAGAATAGAGTTATTGAAATTATATATGATATTATAATTGAATTATAATATACCTATGTGTCATTAATCTTTCATTCCAATAAATACGAAATAGAAATGAATGTAGGGTTCATGCATACGTACTTTATAAACCATTATTGTTAAATTAATGTCCAAAAATTAAATTATGATACTATTGAAATGATATATATTTTACAGATTAACATGTTTCTTCGCCTAAGATATTTCTGTGTTCAGAATGGTTTTCAACAGTGGAAATAGGGCAGTTATGTTGGGAAGGCATACAAAGAAGAATAACCTTCCAAATTAGAAACATGATATGGTCGGAATCAGAACTGAACATTTTGTTGCAATGATGGTACAATTGACTTAGGCTATAAATGGTGGTGGTATCAATGCCTGATATCATCCAGATCAACCACATAAGAACATGTCAGTAGTGGAGCATTTCCTGAGGCAATGTCCCCCATCATTCAAAGGATCATCTGACCCTGTTCAAGATGAAGGGTGGATCAAAGAACATGAGATGATTTTTTTTGATGGGCTATTTAGAACATCAAAAGGTTAGTCTCTCTCTCTTTACCACATTGAATCAGAAGTTGATCAGTGGTGTTCGGTGGTGAAAAATATCATGGATAGTGAGGATATTGGTGCTCTTGATTGGGAAGAATTCAAAGGTATGATTCCTGAGAAATATTTTCATAATGTGGTACAACATATGATAGAAACAATTCTTGGAATAGAGGTAGGATGATGACTCAATGGCTGCTTATGAAGAAAAGTTCACTCGACTAGAAAGGTATGCTCCAAATTTCATCTGAGATAATGATTGTAAGATAAATAGATTTCACATAGGACTGAAGCCATGATATCGAAGGTAATTAGCCTCTCCTAAAGTTAATAGTTATGATAAAATTGTCAGATGTGTTGAGAAGGTAGAAATTGAGTTCTCTAATGATTAGGTGTTCAAAGAGAGTAAACAAAATAAAAGGTCCAGTTGGCCATAAAAAGGAAATAAATCATCAAATAAGCATGTATGTAAGAACTATAAATATACATCTTTTGAGAAGTGTGTTTAAAAGAATACTTGAGAATGTTTATCATGGTTTATAAAGTGCTTCTACTGTGGTTAGTCCGTTGATATTTCTCGTAACTTTAAGGAAGATGATTAAGCAGGCAATGAAAAGCCAGTGGTTAGATGTTTTAAGTGTGATGAAATGGTTTATTATGAAAATTATTGTCTAGAAATGAACTCATCTAATATATAGCAATCTGACTATAAGCAGAAAGAGGTGATGAAATCATTTGCAACTACTTTAGTAGATGTTGGGCCATCGAATGAAGTAGTATCAGGTATATTGTTTGTTTATTTAGATTATGCGAATGTGTTGTCTAATTCATAGCCTACACATTCTTTCATTTATGAGAAATATTCTAGTAAATAGGGAATTTCATCTCAAGATATGAATCATAAACTTATGGTAAAAACCCCAAGAGAAAATTTTGAAAAAAAATTATAAGAACCTTCGAGTCCTTGTGTGCAGAAAGAGTCTACTTGCAAAACTTTTTTTACATCTATTGGAGTTTGATGTATTTTTTTTCATGTATTGGATTTTTATTATCATCCTAATATTTACTATAGAGATTAAGAGGTTTATTTTCCAAAATAATATTAGTTTGTGTAAAATAATTATCCCTTACTTTTGAAAACATATCAGGAAGATCAGAAACTAGTAAAATATGGAAATAAATGTTACCTCGCACATATTTTTGAAAAAAAATAATTATTCAGATTAATGATGTGTTAGTGGTAAATGAGTATCTTGATTTTTTTCCTAATGAGTTTCTTGGTATAATAACAAATCAAGAAGTTGAATTTACTGTTGAATAAGTTTTTGATGCTAATACAATTTAAAAAAACCGTTATTGAATGTATCAAATTGATCATTTAGCGTTAAAGAAGACATTTTTGGAGTTATTTGATAACGGTTTCATTCAACCTAGAACATCACCATGGGGCACTCTTATCTTCTTTTTTAAAATGAAAGATGGTTGAATGGTACTTTTCATTGATTATAGAGCATTGAATAAAATCCATGTTAAAAACAAGTATCCTTTTACAAATATCGATAATTTTATTGATCAGATCCAGTGATCTCAGTATTTTTTAAAGATTGAGTTGAGGTCAGAGAACCATCAGTTAAAAGTAAAAGAAGTAGACATTATAAATAATGTGTTTCATACTATATATGGCTATTATTAATTTATATTTATGCCTTCTTGTTTAACCAATGAACCTACTATATTCATGGATCTTATGAAAAGAATTTTCCATGATTTCTTGGATAAGTTTTTGTTTCTATTCATTTTTGATGTTTTGGTTTATTCCAAAAGTAATGAGGAACATGAAATTATTTTATGTGGTTCTTTTAAATCCTTAAATAAAAAGAAATTGAATGGGAAATTCAGAAAGTGTGAGTTTTGGTTACAAAAAATTTCATTCTTTGGTCGCATTGTTTCAAAAAATATCTAACTATTAGTCCTACAAAAAAAAAGTTGTTGAAGAATAGAAAATACAAAAAAATATCACAAAAATTAAAAGTATCCTTGGTTTAGCAGGTTGTTACTAGATGTTTGTTAAAACTTTTTCATTGTTATTCAGCCCAATGACTAGGTAAACTCGAAAAGGTGTTAAGTTCATCTGGATAAAAGAATGTGATTATTGTTTTTAGGAATTGAAAATATTATTGGTGAATGATCTAGTTTTAGAACGACATTCCCAAAAAGGTGAGTTTTTTATCTACAGTGACATATCATTGAAAGGACATGGCTTTTTCCTAATTCAGAATGATCATGTAATTTTCTATGCTTCACTTCAGTTGAAAACTCATGAGTAAAATTAACCTACACGTTATTTAGAATTATCCTTTGTTGTTTTATTGCAATAAAAATTTGTAGGCATCAACTGTATGGAGTAAAATCTTAAATATATACGGACAAGAAATGATTGAAGTATACATTCACTTTGAATGAATTAAATATGACATAGAGGAGATGGTTTGAATTAATCAAGGATTATGATTACATGATTCATTACAATCTAGGAAAGGAAAATAAAGAGGTTGATGTTTTGAGTCGAAAGTGTAATGATACATTAACTATGATATGTTTGAAACAAGATCCTTTGATTTATGATTTGAAGAACATTGTCATAGAAGTTATTGGTATATAAAATTCCTCTAAATTGTTTCATGTGTCAGTGAAATCATCTATATCAGACAGAATTAAGGAAGTGCATAAGGAAGACAATGAGTTGTAGAAAAATATATAGTTAGTTTAGAAGGGTAAGTTACCTAAATTTAACATTGATAGAGACTGTGTTTTGAGGTTTTGGAAAGAGATTATGTGTGCCTTATGATTCATAGTTGAAGAAAGGGTTATTATGTGAAGATCATAGTTCTATGTTTTTAGTTGGTCCTAGAATTACTCATATGTACAGAGATCTTTATGAGTATTACTAGTGGGAAAGAATGAAAAGAGATATTGTTGACTTTATTATGAAGTGTTTGACTTGTCAAAAGTTTAATTAGAGTAGTAGTTACTGAAAGGAATGATTTAGTGTTTACTGGTGCCATAGTGGAAATGGGAAAATATATCCATGGACATTGTTGTGGAATTACCTATGACATCTCGAGGTAATAATACATTTTGGGTTATTGTTGATAGATTGATTAAATCAGCTCATTTCCTTCATATTCAAGATACATTGACTCTATATAGACTTTATCGATTGTACGTTAATGAGATAGTCATGTTTCATGGATTCCCACACTCCATTGTTTTTTGTCATGATCCAAGGTTCGCTTTTAGCTTTTGAAAAGTCTTCAAAATTTGTTGGGTACTAAATTTATTTTTAGTACAGCTTTTTATCCAAAATCAGATGGTCAGTTAGAATGAAAAATTTAGACATTGTAAGATATGATACATGTTTGTTCACTATATTAACAGGGAAGTTGGGACCAACATATTTATTTGGTTTAATTTTCATATAAAAACAATTTTCCTTCCTCTATAAAGATGGATCCATTTAAGGCATTATATGGGAGCGGTGTCGAACACTAGTTTGTTGGGATTATATAGGTGAATGGAATTTTAGGGGACTATAATTTGTAGAAGAGATGGCATAAAAGGTTAAATTGATTTAAAAGAACATGAGAACGACTGAGAGAAAGCAGAAAAGTTTTGAGGATAATCGGAGGAAGGATCTTTTATCAAGGTTGGTGATCTAGTCTTTCTCAATGATTCTCCATGGAAAATGTGATGTGTTTTGGTAAAAATGGAAAGCTGAGTCTGAGGTTAATTGGACCATATGAAATCATAGAGAGAGTGGGATTAGTTGTTAAAAGAGTGGCTTTACCTCCAATTTTATCCTAGGTACACAATTTTTTTCAAGTTTCAATGTTGAGAAAGTATATGCTCAATCTATCTCATGTTTTGAGTCTAAAGGTCGTTCGGTTGGGAGAAAATATTTCTTATGGGGAAAACCCAGTCCAGATTCTTGACCAAAGATAACATGGGTTGTGGAATAAGGTAATTCACCAGGTAATGGTTTTGTGGAAAAATCATATGGTTGGAGAGGAAATGTGGGAATATGAAAATGATATGATGGATAAATATCCCCATTTATTTGATAAGTGAATAAAATTGTGAGGGTGCATTTTCCAGAAGGTGGAAGGATGTAAAATCCTAGGTAAATAAAGAATATGAAATTTTCATATTTATTAATATTTTTGAATTAAGTATTATTTTTACATTAATGGTATTCTATGTTCGATGGTGGAACTGTAACACAACAATGGGTTTATCCTAAAGCTCATGATTCACACAAGGCTGAGCCATACAAAAAAATAATAATACAATATTATTTTAAATGGTAGTCAATGTCTAGATGTTATATTGTAAATAATGAATAGAAATAACTAAAATATTATTATACAAGTTTGTTAATTTTTTTTCAATTTATAAAATAAAATTTAGACGGATAAAATGTCAATGAACCCAATTTTAAGCACAAATAGGCTAATATTCTTTAAAAGGCCTATTTACCACCTTTTGATGGAAAACCTTTTTTAAATAATGTTTTTGTCACTTTTATATGTTCCATTTGAAAAAAATAATATTCTTATTTAGAATCAAGACATCAAAATTTACTCTGGGTAAAATTTTGTTATTTTCATGTTAAAGTTCATTTTTAATGAATAGTGAAAAATAATATATTTTAATTCAAAATTTAATTTTAATATATATTTTGTATATGGTTAGATTATTTTTTTAAAATTGGTTTTAAATTTTAATTAAATTATATTTTTACCATTTAATCTAATTTTGGTCATTGGAAGTAATTTCACTTTTGAAATTGAACAAAAAGAAGTGTTAATCTTTTTATAGATATTATTTCTTAAAAACACATTTTGTATTTTGACAACGGTAATTAATTTTAAATTAATTTGTACCACTTATGTGTTTTGAATTTCGAAAAATTGATTTTTAATTTGTAATCATGACGTCTAAATTGTGTAAATAGGTCACATTTATTTTTAGACATTAGAAATATTTACTTGAGTAAATATTTTATTTAACATAGTAAAAATGGTAAATCTGGTAAATAAGAGTAAACAAATATATATTATAAAAATATTAAATTACCTTAACAAGTTTCCTAATACTATTATTTGATAAATTTATGAACACGTGCATCCTTGGGTATATTTTGGAACCCCATCGATCCACATAAGAGTGATAATGACACTTTATATTAATTAATTTAACGTAATGACAAAAATTACATAAACATATATCTTATAGTAAATAAATTTTTATATAGGGTTATATAAATTATATGATTGAATATAAATATTAATATAAAATATAAATTTTTTTTTTACATCATTCAATTTATTTATAATTTAAAGACGTCAAATAAATAAAATTATTTATGACACAATGATGTTGTCATGATTACCTTATTAATAAATGATTTAAATAAATAAGATTATAAATGATGAAACACTATTAAATACATGGAAAATTTTAATTTTATGATTTTATTTCTAACAAGATTCATCTTATCTATTAATTTAATGAGTTTTGGACCTTTTGAAATCAAAAATTAGTTTATAATAAAATAATGTTTAAAATATTTTTTAAATAGCCGCTCCCCCTTATAAAAAGCCATCACATTTAACCCATTACTCACACCTCTAAGGTTCGTTTACTCATCCATCATCTACACAAATAAGCTCCCAAAATCCCTCTCTTACTCCTAGAATCCTTACCTTGGTAATAAGGCCCTATAAGAAATCCTTTTTGGTCAAATCAAAGGAAGTTACCCGATTTAAAGGTAATGTTTTCTCAGAAAATATTTTTAATTTATTTTGCTTCTCCAACCCCCTAAATTATTTTTATTACATTATTTTATAAAAACAAAAGTATCTTCAATATTATAGGTTGTTTTTATGAGATATATTATAACTATACTTCCACACACCTCTATCTAATGGATATGAACATACTGTTTTCTGTGGACAAGGAACTACTGCCTCACTAAACGATGACTGTTCAAATATCTCCAACCGCCACTCATGATAGAAAATATGATGGAACATTATTTTTATGTTATATATATTGAATTTATATTTACTCTATATTTCTGTATTTTTCATTTATATCATAAAATTAAGGTTTCCATAATGTATAAATGTGATAATTTCATTTGACAAAGTGCGGACTACCGCCCCCCTAAAGTGATATGACTCGTTCATTCCTTATATGGAATGTATTGATAATGATGTTAAAGAAACTATATATGTAATTATACTATAATTATAATATACCTTTGTATCATTATGTTTTCAAACCATTAAATATGAAATAGAAATGAATGTAGTGTTCATGCGTATGTACGACATACTGTCTACATAAATGGTGTATTTCATTTCATACGTCTAAATGTTATATACTATTATATATACATATATACTATATATACATGATATATATGATATATAAATCATGAATATATTTCTAGAGGTAATGTAGTTTTGACCACACGAACAACTTGAAATTATAAGTTCATTTTTGACTAATGTACTTAATATCTACAAAACGATCGTTATTATGTTAAATAATTATGTAATGTTTATAGCATAGTAATAAGTAATATAAAAGGAATAATAAACTTGAAAAAATTTATGAATCAGGTATAAATTAACGTTAGTTTAATATTCAGAATATTAAAGAACAAACAAGCCATGTTGGACAAATCGAAAGGGACTTCATATTAATCTCCATTCATTGAGGCATATTTTCATAATTTTCACCTCTTTTTTATACGGTGTATAATAAAACCCTTGGACTTTTATTTTCATTCAAAGATAATATTTTTTATATGAGGCCTTTTACAAAATGACAAAAGGAAAGTTTTAACCTTTCGGTGAAAATGACCTCTCTACTCATGTAATCGTTAGTTGGATTCCTCAATAAGACATAATATTTTTAAAAGGAAAAGAAATCCCTTATTCTGTTTTTGGGTGTTTTGGTATTGAAAATGGTTTTATAAAGGGATTTATTATTTCAATATCTTGAAATTATTTCATGTGATTTTAAAAGAAATATTATTAGTGAAATGTTTATATTTGAAATATTTTATATGTTTTGATTTTATATTGGTACTTGGAATTTTGAAAGTTGGTTATGTGACAAACCAATTGATGGGTGGTGCCCTGATAAACCAGGATGGGTTGTTACATTATAACCTCCAATGCATTGGGTATGGATGTCGATCGTATGGTTATTCCATTTAGTGATATGTGTCTAAGTCAATCGTATTGTGATCCATTTAAGTATTTTTATGTCCCAAGTAACCTATGTATGTTATGTGTGATTTCTATGGGTTTTATGATAATATTTTGGTTACAAAAGGGTAAGAAACAGATCTTTTATTCAGTGAAGAGTATTTAATACTTCATAAAGGAGAAAATTATTACTTATAATAAGGTTATCATTGTATAATTGTTGTTTTGAAAAACTAAATTTTTTCTTTCATTGTTTGTCCCTTACTGAGCTTTTTATGCTCATCCCACGTTTTTGAAATGTTTTTTACATGACATAAAGTAGAATAGGGTCAAGGATGGGATCAAGGGAACTAGGCATGACTATTTTTTTTCAAGAGTTTTTGTTTTATGAAAAAAATGGATACTGAGTAGAAGTGTATACGTGTAATATCCAAATTGTTATCCATATGTTATGACTTAATTCTCTAAATACTTAAACGTGAAAAGATCCCCAATGTGAATTATTAACTTAATTAATGATTATGAAATGTTTACAGATGGGTCCTTATACTCATACATAATAATCATCAAATGAATTTTGAAATACATGAAATGTAAAATAAATTATGGATTTTTCAATCCAAGTTCACAATCATTTCATTTAGTAAGTTTTTAAAATGAGATTTTGGTGGATGTAGGTTAAATAGAGAAATCACATCAGGAACCTGTAATATTTTATGAAAAACTATAATATCATAGAGTAGAAAGAAAAATATTTTATTCAATTTTCTACTTTTGAATCTCAATACATAGCTGCATGAAGTTTCTGTGAAAAAATATTTTAGAAGAAACATATATTAATAGAATTTGAATACCAGAAATAGACTTTTTCAAATAAATTATGATTATAGAAGTTCAATTATCATTTATAGAAGTATTTTATCTCACTCTAACGAAATCAATATTGATATAAGTCATTCATTTCTGATAGATCATTATCATAAATGTGTCATAGAATTATAATTTATATGAATTGAACAACAGATTGATGATATCTTTCTAAGTCAATTGAAATTTTAAATTATTAAATTAAATAAAACATGATTTATGAATGAAAAGTTTTGGTTGATGAGTCACTATTTTCTATGTCACTATTGGATAAGCCACCATTGGATAAGTCACCACTAGCTGAGTCACCATTGAGAAGTCACCATTTGTAAGTCACCATTGATGATTCATTATTGATGAGTCACTATTGAATGAGACATTGTTCCTTTTATTACTATTGTATTATTAGAATTTCCATTTCTTTCCCATATATAAATTTTATTGATTTATATTCTCAATATTATTATTTAAAATCCCTAAATGATATAATTTATAGAATAATTCTAATAATGTCACTTTACACTAAATCCTTTGAACTCATGAACCTTTCCAGTTCTATCGGACTGATCATATTTCCTTCTTATCTCATTCCACCTATGTCTGAAACTAATAAAAATGGGACCTATGAAGACAAAATTAGAGTCACATCCAAATGAGATGAGGAAATTAGAGAAATGAAAATTTTCTACTAATAGTTTGGTTGTTTTTTACTGAAACCCTCTTCTGACAAAATAGGTTTTGGAAGCAGAAAATGAAGTTTATGCACAAGGGATTCCATCTAGAAATATACTAGTATTGAATGTTATATAAGCTCATAAATGGATGAGTTGGTTCATATAAAATCATTGTATGTCTTATCTAAATATTATTTATGATTTTTGTCAAAATACATGAATTTATTTTGGGTAAGAATTATGGTATAAAAAGAATTCGCATTTTTGGTGACGAATTTTATTTCTCTTCAAGGGAATGGTAAAAGTGTATAAAAGTAAATCATAATGGGGTATGTGAGGTTTTGAAAAGAATAATTCCTTGTGATTTTGAAATGTAAAATAATTTAGAGTATCTCCTTCAGCTAACATGATATGGTACACTAAGGAGTCTTATAGATACTGAACTCGATGTTGAGTGAAAAATGGTATTTCTATTTTTTTGCGCATGTATTGATTCTTAGAATATGGTAATTCAATAAAATTATATACTATGTTTATTACATCCTATAAATGGTGAAACAATGGAAGAATATCAATCTATGTTGATTTTTGATGATCTAAATGTATGAAATTGGCAATAAGGATTCAATGTCAAACTCTCTAATATGCCCTAATATGCTATCTGACATCTTTTATGCTATGCTATTAGAAAAAAAGGTGAATAATAATAATACAATAGTTCTAGTTTTTTCTTATCATTAACAATTTTCAAGGATTTAAGTGAGTTAGAATCCATAAAAGTAGTCATAAGTAAGAGACAATGATAAATTTTATGAGTAAATAAATCTTATTTATCATCAATTTGGACCTATGAACATAGTGGATCATGGTATAGTACCTGATCAGTTAGTTTAATATTCTAATGATGATGATGTTAATAGTTCTAATTTAAGAAATTTCTCGAAGAAGAAGAAGAATTATCAGTGGAAGTGGGGAGTGATCTTGAGATTCCTAAATTTTTGCCTAATGTTTTTATTGGATATGTCACTACATGAGATTCTATACCTACCTGAGAGTTTCTTTTTGATGAAAATGATGATGAAGAAACTAAATTATCTGGAGAGACATATATTAAGAAATATTCCAACATATCATCATGTGACCATAATGATGATGGGAATGGGAGTGACGAAAATCTTTCAAAGGAAGCATATGTTGATTTAGACCATAAAAAATAAAATAGTAATGAAATTAAGGATGATTAGGATCATAATGACTGCGATAATGATCGTGCATCTAATCATGGATATGATCAAAATGGTGAAGATGATGATGATCATGGTTATGATTATTGAAATAATTATAATGGGGGAAATGATATTACTGGATATGATCATGATGATCATGGTAATGAGATTGTTTAGACTCAAAATTCATCTGTATTGGTATCATGTACTATTAGGGATGAGGATCAATATAAAGATGATTAAATGGATATTTTACCACATATTTATATAGATGATATGAAGGATTCTTGTGAGGGAGAGATGTCCCCAAAAACTATTGACCCTATAGAACAAATGGTCACATTAAACAAGTATATTCATATGAATAGCTCATGTAGATCATGTATCTTATTTACAGATTTTTTTAATCCTATAAAGTTCATAGAGAATGTCCAATTCAACCATATATTATACCAAATGTATGTAATTTTGAAGAGACAAATGAATTTTTTGGTTATCATATACTTCAACTTGAGTAAAGTGATTCACATGATGATGAATGTGAAAATCTTATTAGTGGAGAAGGATATTATTTGACCACATTGATCGAGATGGTGAATTTCAAACTTTTATTCCATTGAAGACTGATAAATGGGATGAGACTATTATTCTGCCTGAAAATAAATATCAACAACATGTTTCTATTTTAATGCCTCATGTTTTTTTTGAAAATAGCTGGTATATAATCTATTAAAAAGTGTCAATTTTGATTTGGAAGCCTTTAGAGGAGAGTTTGTTTCATATTTTACCGATGCATTGGGATCCCTGTACTATAATACTACTATAATCAATGAACTTGACACTAATTATTTGGTTAATATGGTTATATCTCATTTAAAACCAAGATTTTTATTTCAAATTTATTAAAATTAAGTGGAATATAAATGATTCTCAACGTAAGTAGAAAGTGTGGAAGCCTTGGTAGAGGGAATGAAATTTCCTTACATAGAATATTCGTTTTCATTCATTGGAATGTTGGGAAGAATTTCCACTACTACCTCAACATCATATGTACCTCATTTAACTCTCGAACCTATTAAAATAGAGATACTCAGACATATTATCAGGGGAAAACATGAATGCTGATTTAGTTGATGTGTTATCCCATGAAGAGGAATTAATGAAAATACACCATAATGGGGAGTAAATCAATGATATGATCAGAGAATATTCCATTGACCATAGGGTAGAGAAATAAACTGTAAAGAATTCCATCATGTACTATTTATAATATATCCAAATAATGAGAAGCCTAATAATATCAAATTCATAGAAAAGAAATTGAGGTTTCCACTTTTTGGAAGGTCTTTAAAAGAAATTTTTCATAAATTGATGGTTCTCACAATAGTTTTGTAGAGATTCAGGGTTAATAAAAAAGATTTATCTTGTTCTATGGAAATGGGTGGTAATATAATTATGGATTTTATCAACCACATGAAACCGTCCCTACATGTACATAGTATAACCTTAATAGAATGAGTTGAAATTTCTGTGACAATAGTTATTTCGACTACAACCACAACGAAATATAAATATAGACCTATAATGATAACTTAGTTAGGTGATATTTTACTACCACCATACCATCCTCTATGTTTATCACTATTTGAATTTATTCGTTACCTCGTACCAGTTCTTGATCGTGAACTACTTCCTCCTTCAAAAAAATCTCTTCCATTACCACCTATTCTTTAACTATCACTAGTATCACAACCTCAATGGACCAAGACATTGAAAATGATAAGGGGAAAGAAAATGGATATATTATAGACAAACCTTAATTTACATCAAATAATGAATGTCATTGGGGTCCTGTTCTTATAATCTTTCTCATTTGATTACTATAATGAACAAATTCTGGATGATGTTAAATGAAATATCCTAGTGTACTTATCATTTACTTAAACATCTATTTTATTCTATTTTGGATTATCTCAACGGGAAAAAAAATGGTAATTAATTTTATTATAGGAAAAGCTGCTAAAAATTATATATTTTCCATGACATCAATATTATATATTTTTCATTTTTATCAAAGTTGTTTCTATAAAACATATATCTTTTTAAATGATAATAATTTTTCATAAAATAAATACCTCTATGATTATATATGTAAAATTATTTATTACATATGTTATAAAATTTTATGTTTTGTTATAATAAAAAGTGGGAAGAATGTTGGCACCTCCTTATCTAGAGTGGGTTTGATGCTTCATTATTTTAATGATCAAAACCCATGATTATTTTCATAATAATAATTTACATGTTTTATAGTAAAATATTATATGGTTATACATTTTTTATGATAATTAAACAAAGTGTTATGGTGTGTTACCATTATATAGAAGATACCGTTGAGGGGAGTTGATTCTAGGAATGAGCTACCACCATCGGAGTAACTACTAGCCATGTTACCACTAAAGAGTCTCCTCTATAAATGAAACCACCAAGGAACTACCTTCAAGACTTGTAACCATAAAAATGTTAAAATCCATTAAACTCAGAGTCATCGCCACCCTAAGGTATCCCTTGTATGTGTTACTACAAGATACTGATTCACCGCCATATTCTAGTTACATTTTCATATGATAACTTTTATATGAATGGATTAAAATGCCTTTTCTATTCATTTATAAGTTGACCAAATCATAATTTAATAGTCAAAGATGATCCAAGGATTTTGGATATCCAACAACTAATGATGATATATTTATGCTATGGACATCTCTATCTCTAGATGATGATTAATAACTAATTTTTTTTTGAAATAATGTGTAATGGAATCTATGAGCCCTTATAGGAATACATATTCATCTTCAATGAAGATCAATAACATAGGAAAATAGAATCCTTTACAGAGATTGATTTCTATAGTAATAGAGATCAAATGGAAACTTTTAGAAAATTTCTACGATCCTATGTTTTTATGATACCTTAAAAAATTATTCCTTAAATCCTCACCAAACCTAATCGGTGTACTTTTACCATTCTAAACATACCAAAATTCGAATCGATATTTTCTTTATTTCTGTTGTTTTTTATATATTTTTCTTTTGAGCAGTATGTTGTTATTCTTTTATCAAACATACGATGTATCCTTCACCTAAATAGAGAATACATGTTATTCAATCCTCACATTGCATCTATTTTCTTATAGTGGTTATGAAAGATGCCATTATGTGGAATCTACTATCATTACTTCCCATGTATATCAATTAAAAATGCTCATTACTCTAGAAAAAAAATAGTAGTTGTTTGGTTATATTATAAAATTTTTGGATTTATTTGATTGTTTTTAGAATATTCTTGTTAGATGGTGATTTCCAAGTAGAGTGGATTATATATCATCTTGAGACTAATCCTTTTATTTTTTATCTTCTGTTATTGTTTTTAGTTTTATTTCCAAAACATATATTTTTTTAATCTATAAATAAAACTATTACATTGATAATTAATATTAACTAGTTTTTATATTTGTTTTTTCTATATATCCTTATTTAAAAAGATAAGCTAATTATAATAATTATTGTAGATGATAAAAAATCACTCTTTGAGAAATATTTTAAATAGAAATATCTTATATCGATCAGATATTTTTATTAACTGGAATTTTTGTTTTATCAAAGGGATTTTATTTTAAATTAATTTTTCAATAATTTTTTTGACCTACACAATTTACCCCCACTTGTGTAACTCACTCTAACCAAAAAATAATAATATTAATTAATGAATTTAGATATAAATGAACAAACTCAAATAAAATCAGTGTAATTTTTGAGAGAAAACCGTATTAACTTTGAAATAATTTATTTCAAAAAAATATGTGAAATTATTTATTAAAAATACATTTGAAAAATAAACTAGTAACCTTGTAATTTAATCTTGAAAGAATTATTATGTCATGAATATTGAAAAATACACTCATGTTTGAAAAGGTTAGAAAACATTCCTTCTGCATTTTGTCAAATAATTCTGGAAGTTTCTCATTTGGTGAATGAAAAAAATATTCTTTTGAAACAATTTTATAAAAATAAAAAAACTAATTTATAAGAATTTAAAAATTCATATGATAATAGATAACATTAATTTTAATTTTTTTATCCTTTATATGTATGTAAAATATTCCCCATTAGAGAGCTATTCTTAATCAATCCCAAATAATAATGACACTTTGAAATAAGGTTTACCTTAGGTCCTCTTTCCTTTATATGTATCCGAAACTCATATACAATGGATTAAATCATGTTTTTTATTTATAAATGAACTATATTAATATTTATGATATTATATATTATATTATTTTACTATCTTATAACCCATTTGTTACAAATATATTTTTATTACACTTGTTTCATGTGATAACTAATTCACATTCTTAAGAATGTTTCATCATGTAAGTCCTTATTATTGTGAGAAAAATATAGCTCCATCATCTCAAGAATTATATTAATTTCATCGATATCATATTTAGTCACTATAAAATTTATTATAATCATTATTGAACAGCGAACATGGAAAATAAATTATATCACTTCATCGACACAGTAGGTCGTACGTATGCACAAGTGACAATATCATTTCCATAATAGTACGAAGGTAAGGAATTTTAGGGAATATAATATTTTATAAAATAAATAAAATTTCATATATATTATTTATATCCATTATATACATCACTATACCCATTAAAATAAATTGGTGATGAAAAAAATCACACCATGGCTTTGAGTGGGTTAGTTGTACATATTCACACGTGGTGCATTCATTTTTTAGGATTGGTATAAGGTGGAATATTGTTGTATAATAATAATAATAACATCTAATTTTTTATATGACATTATATTTTTACTATATTATTGAAACTATATAGAAATATCAATTGGAAGAATAAATGAACTTGAATGAGTGGGTAAAAAAATTATCTCTTCTTCGTGGAATTCATTTAGAACTCTTATCAATGTATCTAGTGTTGGTATTTATGGATTACCTATAACATCCCAAGTAAGTAATGAATAATAGATATTTTTATCTATGCCTTTTAATGATTAAGATAGTGTTATAGAGGCATAAAATGAAAATAAATACAATCTTATGCATGGAATACACTAATATTCTTAAAAGATTGTTTTACTGCCTTTTGATGGAAAACCATTTTTGAATCTATATTTTGACAATTTTATAAACTATGTTTGAAAAAATAAACTTATCCTTTAAGATTGGGACATCAAAATTTACCTTGTGTGAATTTTTGGTATTTTTCTGACAATGTTTATTTTTTAATGAATAGTGAAAAATATTGCATTTTACATCAAAACTGCTTTTTAATCTAATTTATTTATATGATTAGATTATGTTTTGAATTGTTTTTGAAGTGGAATTAGAATATATTTTTACCATTTTATCCAATGGTGGTCATTGGAATCAATTTCACTTTGAAATTAGACTTAAACTAGTGTCAATCTTTTGATACTTATTGTTTTGTAAAAACACGCTATTTGCTCTGGCAGCAGGAATTAATTATTAAATTAATTAATGTGACTTATATGATTTGAATTTTGTAAAATAGATTTCATTTTTGAATTCGGAATATCAAATATAGCTTAGGGTGAATTTTTGGTAATTTTCTGAAAAACTTCAATTTTTGATGAATAGTGAAACCACTAAGTGGTAATCAAGCAAACTGATTTTTCAGTTAAATGAAAGTTTACCACTAATGTGTATTGAATTTTGAAAATACGACATACATGGTTTTCATTAAGAAGTAAAATGTGGTTCAATGAGATTAAAATAATTTTTTGGTGAATAGTAACTTATTAAGTTTTTAATCGCGATTAGTGGTAATTAGTGTAGTTTAAGGTATAAATAATGCTTTAATAATATGAAATGACCTAGAAACATGTCCCAACCTTATTGGTTGTGTCATGGCCCACCAAGACAAGCCATGGGTCAACTTGGGGACCCCATGGGGACATTTTGGTTGGGAAATGACATAAATAACTTTTTATTTAATGTAAAAGTAAAAATGACACAAACATAATATGTTTCACGAAAACAATTTTTACATTGGGTTATAAAGATCAGATATTTGATTATAAATAGTCATTGGAAAGATAAAAAGTATTTACTACATCATAGTATTTGTTTTATGATTTTTAGACATTAAATAAATTAAATTATTTATGACATAATAATGATGCAGCGATGACATCATTATTTGACGATTTTAAAAAAAATGGAAAGACAATGTAAAATCTATGAACTACACATGGCCAAAACCAATTGGATGAGTGGATTTAGAACCCTTATCTCCTTATCCACGAATTATATCAATGTGGGACCTTTTAAAACCGAAACACATTTTCAAATAAAGTAATATTTCTTTACTTTCCAAAAGTGCCCCTCCTCTCCTCTTATAAACGGCCCCACCTATACCTCATTTCACACACTCCTCAAGCCTTTGGCTCAGCCAACCCCTGCCCATTTAATCTATCCACATCCCTCTCCTCATCTTAGAGGATTCCCTTTGGGCATAATCCTTTCAAAGGAAGCCTTTAGGCTCAAATCAAAAGGAGTTACACTTTTAAAGGTAATTCATTCTCTCATGTTCATTTGTTTTATTTTGCTTTTCCAACCCCCTAAACTCTTTTTATTTACTTATTTTGTAACAAAAACAGTATCTTAAATATACAATGATTTTGTTATAATATTTATTTGAGCTAAACTCTCACAAAACTACATCAAATGGTTAAAGAACATACGGTTTCTGTGGATGGCGAAATTCTGCCTCCCGAAATGATTATTGTTCAACACTCATTTAACACCTTCAAAGGTGGCCATTATGATGTCACTATTTTTATATATGATATATAATATGTTTATGTTTTCCTTAAGCTTCTGTTTTTTTTCATTTTTGGCTTACCTTTATGGTTTCCATTATGGGTAAACACGATATCTTCATTTTAGGAAGTGCGGACTACCGCCCCCTGAAAGTGATTTGATTCGTTAATACCATATGTGGGATGTGTAAAGGATAAAGTTAATGATATTATATATTTTATTATACTGGAATTATAATATACTCTTATATCATTATGATTCCATTCCAGAAAATATGAAATAGAAATGGAAGTAGCGTTCATGCGTACGTACGGCTTACCGTCTCCATGAACGGTGCATTTCATTTCTTACCTCTAAATGTGATATAATATTATAAATACATGGATATGATGAATATATATGATATATATGTTATCCAAATCATTAATATCATTCTGGATATAACGAACCTTTGACCAAATTAACAACATGTAAGTGTAAGAATTCTATTTTTGACTTAAGAACCAAATACCAACAAAATGAACATTACTAACTTAACTGATTACATGATGTTCATAACATGGTATAAAAGGAATAATGAACTTGACAAAGAGTCATATGCAAGTAGAGATTAACTCAAGCTTATTATTCAGGAGATTAAAGAACGGTCGGGTCAAGTGGGATACGAGGTATGGGACTTCGTCTCAATCTCCTTTCGTTGAGGCATATTTTATTTTATACACAACTTTCTTTTATACGGTGTATAAACCCCTTTGACTTTTACGTTTATTCAAAAGGAATATTTTTTTATACGAAGCGTTTACTAAACGACAAAAGGGAATGTTTTTGTCGTACGTATGCGGCGACAACGACTTCTCCGCCGTCGTGACCGTTATTTGAGTTTCGGCTTCCTCTACAAGACATACCTTCTTTTTAAAAGAAAAATAAATACCATGTTTTACTTTTCTTTTATTTTCGTATTGAAAATGGTTTTCATAATGTTTTTATATCAATGTGTTGTATTGATATCTCGTGATTGAAATGTGGAAATTTTATGTTTCCTTATGCATGTTTTATGTGATATGATTATGTTATGGTTCTTGGGAATTATTATGAAGACGGGTGGTTCCGTGATAAACTAAGGGCGGGTGAGCCCGTTATAGCTCTCCAATGCATTGGGTAACGCGAAGGAGTGAAACGTTAAGGTTTCTCCGAAGAGATTTTAGGGAATATACTGTGATGGGTATTCCAAACGTAACCAAGAGGGTTACTCCCTACGTAAGAATGTTATGAATGCCTCAAGTTACCTTTATGTCTTATGATTTATATGATTTATTCATGATTTCATGAGGTATGTTAAAGTGCCTATGTGTTATGGGTAAAGTATGATTTCATTCTTATGTATATATGAACTCATGTTTCCTTTCCATGTTTTTTTAACCCATACTGAGTTTTTATGCTCATCCCAAGTTTTTGAAATGTTTTTCACAGGTCAAGGGAAAGGTACATGATAAGATGATAGAGTCAAGGATGTGTCAAGAAATAATCCATGTTTTATTTTAAATGTGTTTCCATTGATGGGAATGAAGAATAATATCTTTCTGTAACCACTTTATTTATATGTGGAATGTAATGCAAGTTTTATGATCTAATTCTCTAAAACTCTAAACCCGAAAAGATCCTCAATGTGTAATCTTGTAATAACTCAAGATTAAGTAAGGTTTAAGGCTGGGGCCATATAGTTGGTATCAAAGGTCGGTTTAGATAACTTTAGGAGTTAGAATTCTATTAAATGATTATCCAAAAATATTTTTTTTTCGAAATGATATAGCATTTAAAGATTACCATGTTGCTTCATCTATGACATGTTTTTTCAGAATGGTTTTCCGCAGAGGAAACAGGGAAGCAGTGCTAGGAAGGCATATAGAAGGAAATAACCATCCGAATCAGCATCCAGAAATGGTTGGAATTGGAACTGAACGGTTTGTTGCAGTAATGGCGCAGTTGACTCAAGCGATAAATGGCGGTGGTATCCATGCACGAGATCAGCCAGATCAACCGCAGAGGAACATGTCAGTGGTGGAACATTTCATGAGGCAACATCCACCATCATTCATAGGATCATCTGACCCTGTGCTAGCTGAAGGGTGGATTAAATCACTGTAGAAGATTTTTGATGTCATGGGGTGTTCAGACAATCAAAGGGTTAGTCTTGCTATTTACCGTTTGGAGGGTGAAGCAGATCAGTGGTGGTCTATGGTTAAAAATATCAGGGACGCCGATGAGATTGATGCTCTTGACTGGGAAGAATTCAAAGGTATGTTTCTTGAGAAGTATTTTCCTAAGGCTGTTCGACTTAGGATGGAAAAGAAATTCTTGGAATTGAGGCAAGAGGAAGACTCAGTGGCTGCCTATGAAGAAAGGTTCACTCGATTGGCAAGGTATGCTCCAAATTTTATCCGGGACCTTGATAGTAAAATAAATCGTTTCTACTCAAGATTAAAGCCAAAGTATCGAAGGGAATTATCTTCTCGTGAGTTTAAAAGTTATGAAAAGCTTGTTCGATGTGCTGAGAAGGTGGAAATGGAGTTTGCCGATGACCAAGTTTTCTATAACAACCAGCAGAAGAAGAGACCGAGGTGGCAGGAGAAAGGTAAGAATTCTTCAAAAAAGTCTGATGGTAAGAGAACTAAGTTTCCACTTTGTGATAAATGTGGCAAAAGGCATGCTGGGGAATGTCTTCTGAATTCTGGGAAGTGCTACCGATGTGGTAAGATGGGACATAAGGCTCGTGATTGCACTGAAAAGGATCAAGGTGAAGGTAAGAACAAATTTGATTTACAGTTAGTGAAATGTTATAAGTGCAATGAGATGGGTCACTATGAAAACGAGTGTCCGACAAGGAGCTTGAGTGATGGGAAGTAGTTAGACTACAAGTAGAAAGGGGTGGTGAAATCCTTTGCAACTACTTCAGTAGATGTCGGGCCATCAAATGAAGTTGTATCAGGTACTTTGTTTGTTTTTTCAGATTATGCCAGTGTGTTGTTTGATTCGGGGTCTACACATTCTTTCATCTCTGAAACCTTTTCTAGTAAAATGGGAATACCTTCTCAAAAAATGACTCCTGAACTTTTGGTAAAAACACCTGGGGGAAATGTTGAGGCAAAAAGAATTTATAAGAATCTTCCTATCCTTATCTGTGTAAAGAACCTACTTGCAAACCTTATTGTTCTACCTCTAGTAGAGTTTGATGTTATCCTGTGTATGGATTCGCTCTCTATCTACCATGCTACGATTGACTGTAGAGCTAAAGAAGTTTCTTTTTAGAAAGACTTTCAGTTTGTTTACAAGAATGAACCCTTACTTTTGATAACATATCAAGAGGCCGAGAAACTTGTAAAAGATGGAAATGAATGTTACCTTGCACACGTCATTGAAAATAAAGGAACTGTTCAGATTAATGACGTGCCAGTGGTAAATGAGTATCCTGATGTTTTTCCTGATGAGTTGCCTGGAATAATACCAGATCGGGAAGTTGAGTTTACTGTTGACTTAGTTCCTGATGCTAAGCCAATTTCAAAACCCCCTTATCGAATGGCACAAATTGAACTTTTAGAGTTGAAGGACAAATTGCAAGATTTATTAGATAAAGGTTTCATTAGACCTAGCACATCACCATGGGGTGCTCCTGTTTTATCTGTTAAAAAGAAAGATGGTTCTATGAGACTTTGCATTGATTATAGAGCCTTGAATAATATCACTGTTAAGAACAAATATCCTTTGCCTCATATCGATGATTTGTTTGATCAGCTCCAGGGAGCTCAGTTTTCTTCAAAGATTGACTTGAGATCGGGGTACCATCAGCTGAAGGTAAAAGAGGCAGATATTCCGAATACCGCGTTCCGTACGAGATATGGCCATTATGAATTTGTAGTAATGCCTTTTGGTCTAACCAATGCACCTGCTGTATTCATGGACTTAATGAATAGAATTTTCCATGAGTTCTTGGATAAGTTTGTGGTGGTTTTCATCGATGATATTTTGGTGTTTTCTAAAAGTAAAGAGGAGCATGAAAAACATTTAAGGGTTATCTTGCAAACCTTAAAAGAAAAGAAACTGTATGGGAAATTCAAAAAGTGTGAGTTTTGGTTGCAACAAATTTATTTCCTTGGTCACATTGTTTCTAAAGATGGAATAACTGTTGATCCTACAAAAACAAAAGTTGTGGAAGAATGGCCAAGACCCACAAATTTAACCGAGATTCGTAGCTTCCTTGGTTTGGCGGGCTATTACCGAAGGTTTGTTAGAAACATTTCACGGTTATCTAGTCCAATGACTAAGCTAACTCGGAAGGGTGTTAAGTTTATTTGGACAAAAGAATGTGATGATTGTTTTCAGGAATTGAAAAAAAGATTGGTGAATGCTCCAGTTTTGGAACTACCTTCCAGGAATGGTGAGTTTGTTATATACAGTGATGCTTCCTTGAAAGGACTTGGTTGCGTCCTAATGCAGAATGATCAGGTAATTGCTTATGCTTCACGACAGTTGAAAACTCATGAGGTAAATTACCCTACACATGATTTGGAATTAGCTGCTGTTGTTTTTGCTTTAAAAATTTGGAGGCATCATTTGTATGGAGTAAAGTGTGAAATATATACCGATCAAAAAAGTTTAAAGTATATATTCACTCAGAAAGAGCTAAACGTGAGACAAAGGAGATGGCTGGAATTAATCAAGGATTATGATTGTACAATTCATTACCATCCGGGAAAAGCAAATAAAGTGGCTGATGCTTTGAGTCGAAAAAGTAATGCTTCATTAACAATGTTGCGATTGGAACGTGATCCTTTGGTTAACAATTTGATGAACTTTGGCATAGAAGTTGTTGGTGCAGGAAGTCCTTCTGTTTTGTTTCAGGTATCAGTGAGATCATCTCTATCAGATAGAATCAAGCAAGCACAGAAGCAAGACAGTGAGTTGCAGAAAAGGGTAGAGCTGGTTCAGAAAGGCAAGTTGCCTGAATTCAACATTGACAATGATTGTGTTTTGAGATTTGGGAAGAGATTGTGCGTGCCTTGTGATTCACAGTTGAAGAGAGAGTTGTTATGTGAAGCACATAGTTCTCCGTTTTCAGTTCATCCGGGGAGTACTAAGATGTATAGAGATCTGCAGGAGTATTACTGGTGGGATGGAATGAAAAGAGATATTGCTGATTTTACTGTGAAGTGTTTGACTTGTCAGCAGGTTAAAGCAGAGCGGCAGTTACCGAAAGGGATGCTTCAGCCTTTACCAATGCCAGATTGGAAATGGGAGAATATATCCATGGACTTTGTTGTTGGATTACCAAAGACATCTCGAGGTAATAATGCAATCTGGGTTATTATTGATCGCTTGACCAAATCTGCTCATTTCCTTTCTATACGAGATACTTTCTCTTTGATCAACTTTCACGTTTGTATCTTAAAGAGATAGTCAGGTTACATGGAGTTCCTCTCTCCATTGTATCGGATCGTGATCCCAGGTTTACTTCTAACTTTTGGAAAGGCCTTCAGAAGTCGTTGGGTACTGAATTAAATTTTAGTACAGCTTTTCATCCTCAATCAGATGGGCAGTCAGAACGAACAATTCAGACATTGGAGGATATGCTACGAGCTTGTTCTATGGATTATCAGGGAAGTTGGGACCAACATCTTTCTTTGGTTGAATTTTCATATAATAACAGTTTCCATTCCAGTATACAGATGGCACCATTTCAGGCATTATATGGGAAGCGGTGTCGAACTCCAGCTTTCTGGGATGAAGTGGGTGAAAGGAAGTTGATGGGACCAGAATTGGTAGAAGAGATGGCAGAAAAAGTTCAGCTGATTCAGAAACACATGAGAACAGCTCAGAGCAGGCAGAAGAGTTATGCGGATAACCGGAGGAAGGATCTATCTTTCGAGGTAGGTGATCATGTTTTTCTCAAGGTTTCTCCTTGGAAAAGTGTGATGAGATTTGGTAAGAAAGGAAAGCTGAGTCCAAGGTTTATTGGACCATACGAAATTCTGGAAGGAGTTGGATCAGTTGCATACCGAGTGTCTTTACCTCCGAGTTTATCTCAGGTACACAATGTTTTTCAAGTTTCGATGTTGAGAAAGTATATGCCAGATCCATCTCATGTTTTCAGTCCAGAGGTAGTTCAGCTGGAAGAGAACCTATCTTATGAGGAACAACCGGTCTAGATTCTTGACCACAGGGAGCAAGTGTTACGGAATAAGGTGATTAAGCAGGTAAATGTTTTGTGGAAAAACCACATGATTGAAGAGGCAACATGGGAATCTGAAAATGCAATGAGGGATAAGTACCCCCATTTATTCGATAAGTAAATAAATTGCGGGGACGCAATTTTCTAAAGGGGGGAAGGATGTAACATCCCAAGTAAGTAATGAATAATAGATATTTTTATCTATGCCTTTTAATGATTAAGATAGTGTTATAGAGGCTTAAAATGAAAATAAATAAAATCTTATGCATGGAATACACTAATATTCTTAAAAGATTGTTTTACTGCCTTTTGATGGAAAACCATTTTTGAATCTATATTATGACAATTTTATAAACTATGTTTGTCAAAATAAACTTATACTTTATGATTGGGACATAAAAATTTACCTTGTGTGAATTTTTGGTATTTTTCTGACAATGTTCATTTTTTAATGAATAGTGAAAAATACTGCATTTTACATCAAAACTGCTTTTTAATATAATTTATTTATATGATTAGATTATGTTTTGAATTGGTTTTGAAGTGGAATTAGAATATATTTTTACCATTTTATCCAATGGTGGTCATTGGAATCAATTTCACTTTGAAATTAGACTTAAACTGGTGTCAATCTTTTGATACTTATTGTTTTGTAAAAACACGCTATTTGCTCTGGCAGCGGGAATTAATTATTAAATTAATTAATGTGACTTATATTATTTGAATTTTTTAAAATAGATTTCATTTTTGAATTCGGAATATCAAATATAGCTTAGGGTGAATTTTTGGTAATTTTCTGAAAAACTTCAATTTTTGATGAATAGTGAAACCACTAAGTGGTAATCAAGCAAACTGATTTTTCAGTTAAATGATAGTTTACCACTAATGTGTATTGAATTTTGAAAATCCGACATACATGGTTGTCATTAAGAAGTAAAATGTGGTTCAATGAGATTAAAATAATTTTTTGGTGAATAGTAACTTATTAAGTTTTTAATCGCGATTAGTGGTAATTAGTGTAGTTTAAGGTATAAATAATGCTTTAATAATATGAAATGACCTAGACACATGTCCCAACATTATTGGTTGTGTCATGGCCGACCAAGACAAGCCATGGGTCAACTTGGGGACCCCATGGGGACATTTTGGTTGGGAAATGACATAAATAACTTTTTATTTAATGTAAAAGTAAAAATGACACAAACATAATATGTTTCACGAAAACAATTTTTACATGGGGTTATAAAGATCAGATATTTGATTATAAATAGTCATTGGAAAGATAAAAAGGATTTCCTACATCATAGTATTTTTTTTATGATTTTTAGACATTAAATAAATTAAATTATTTATGACATAATAATGATGCAGTGATGACATCATTATTTGACGATTTCAAAAAAATGGAAAGACAATGTAAAATCTATGAACTACACATGGCCAAAACCAATTGGATGAGTGGTTTTCGAACCCTTATCACCTTATCCACGAATTATATCAATGTGGGACCTTTTAAAACCGAAACTCATTTTCAAATAAAGTAATATTTCTTTACTTTCCAAAAGTGCCCCTCCTCTCCTCTTATAAAAGGCCCCCACCTCTACCTCATTTCACACACTCCTCAAGTCTTTGGCTCGACCAACCCCTGCCCATTTACTCTCTCCACATCCCTCTTCTCATCCTAGAGGATTCCCTTTGGGCAGAATCCTTTCAAAGGAAGCCTTTAGGCTCAAATCAAAAGGAGTTACACTTTTAAAGGTAATTCATTCTCTCATGTTCATTTGTTTTATTTTGCTTCTCCAACCCCCTAAACTCTTTTTATTTACTTATTTTGTAACAACACCAGTATCTTCAATATACAAGGATGTTGTTATAATATTTATTTGAGCTACACTCTCACACAATTACATCAAATGGTTAAAGAACATACGGTTTCCGTGGATGGCGAAATTCTGCCTCCCGAAACGATGATTGTTCAACACTCATTTAACACCTTAAAATGTGGCCATTATGATGTCACTATTTTTATATATGATATATAATATGTTTATGTTTTCCTTAAGCTTCTGTTTTTTTTTCATTTTTGGCTTACCTTTATGGTTTCCATTATGGGTAAACACGATATCTTCATTTTAGGAAGTGCGGACTACCGCCCCCTGAAAGTGATTTGATTCGTTAATACCATATGTGGGATGTGTAAAGGATAAAGTTAATGATATTATATATGTTATTATACTGGAATTATAATATACTCTTATATCATTATGATTCCATTCCAGAAAATATGAAATAGAAATGGAAGTAGCGTTCATGCGTACGTACGGCTTACCGTCTCTATGAACGGTGCATTTCATTTCTTACCTCTAAATGTGATGTAATATTATAAATACATGTATATTATGAATATATATGATATATATGTTATCCAAATCACTAATATAATTCTGGATATAACGAACCTTTGACCAAATTAACAACATGTAAGTGTAAGAAGTCTATTTTTGACTTAAGAACCAAATACCGACAAAATGAACATTATTAACTTAACTGATTACATGATGTTCATAACATGGTATAAAAGGAATAATGAACTTGAAAAATATTCATAAGCAAGTAGAGATTAACTCAAGTTTATTATTCAGGAGATTAAAGAACGGTCGGGTCAAGTCGGATACGAGGTATGGGACTTCATCTCAATCTCCTTTCGTTGAGGCATATTTTATTTTATACACAACTTTCTTTTATACGGTGTATAAACCCCTTTGACTTTTACGTTTATTCAAAAGGAATCTTTTTTTATACGAAGCATTTACTAAACGACAAAAGGGAATGTTTTTGTCGTACGTATGCGGAGACAATGACTTCTCCGCCGTCATGACCGTTATTTGAGTTTCGGCTTCCTCTACAAGCCATACCTTCTTTTTAAAAGAAAAATAAATACCATGTTATACTTTTCTTTTATTTTAGTATTGAAAATGGTTTTCATAATGTTTTTATATCAATGTGTTGTATTGATATCTCGTGATTGAAATGTGTAAATTTTATGTTTCCTTATGCAAGTTTTATGTGATATGATTATGTTATGGTTCTTGGGCATTATTATGAAGACGGGTGGTTCTGTGATAAACTAAGGGCGGGTGAGCCCGTTATAGCTCTCCAATGCATTGGGTAACGCGAAGGAGTGAAACGTTAAGGTTTCTCTGAAGAGATTTTAGGGAATATACTGTGATGGGTATTCCAAACGTAACCAAGAGGGTTACTCCCTACGTAAGAATGTTATGAATGCCTCAAGTTACCTTTATGTCTTATGATTTCTATGATTTATTCATGATTTTATGAGGTATGTTAAAGTGCCTATGTGTTATGGGTAAAGTATGATTTCATTCTTATGTATATATGAACTCATGTTTCCTTTCCATGTTTTTTTAACCCATACTGAGTTTTTATGCTCATCCCAAGTTTTTGAAATGTTTTTCACAGGTCAAGGGAAAGGTACATGATAAGATGATAGAGTCAAGGATGTGTCAAGAAATAATCCATGTTTTATTTTAAATGTGTTTCCATTGATGGGAATGAAGAATAATATCTTTCTGTAACCACTTTGTTTATATGTGGAATGTAATGCAAGTTTTATGATCTAATTTTCTAAAACTCTAAACCCGAAAAGATCCTCAATGTGTAATCTTGTAATAACTCAAGATTAAGTAAGGTTTAAGGCTGGGGCCTTATATGAACAACAAAACCAAAACATTTATATAGATTTTTTGAGGAATGATATTTAGGTTTTGGTTGATTTATAGGTATCAATACGGTTTCAGTTATTGGGGGTGGAGGTTCCCTTTTAAAAATCGGGTGGGGAAGTTTTGGTAAATCTCAAAATATTATTTTAATATATCATAATTTTAATTTAAAAATTTCTCCAATGTGATTTATCTCAAAGAAATTATTAGTTTTGGTTTTAATCCTATCATCCAATTATTTTTATACATGCCATGCCATGTTATTACCCTTATCATTTGGCTTTAACACACATTTTTTCACCTTCAATATTATCATTACAACATGCGTATTTATTCATTAAGGGTATGTATATTTAATATAAAATTCAAAAATAACAATAAATAAATTATTAATTACATAATAATTAATATAAGAATCAATTTTCTGAATTTAGTAATGTTATTAATTTTAAATCTTTGGATAAATTATTTTTTATCTTAAAATATCATTAATGACAATTTTGATACTATTCATTACATGACATTTTAAAAATATCATAATAACAAGATATCATCGACAGAAAAAAATTAATACATCACAAATATGTAAAGTAATCTATAAAATTTATTTATGAATTAATTAAAAAAATTATGCTTATTTTAATATTTTCAATGTATTTTATTTTTTATTTCATTTAACTAAACATTTACTACTTAATCAAGGTGTAAGACTTTAACATAATTATTTATTGCCAAAAAATTAATAATTAATTACCATGATGAATATAAACATGTTATATTTAATATAAAAATTTATATTATAATATATATTCTAAAAAACCACATTTAAAAATAAAAATACTTATTAAAAAATTAAGTAAATCATATTTCACTTTCCTTCAAATAAAATACTTTAAAACACATAAAGTCTTCCATGTTTCTCCAAGAAGAAATAAATTAATCTAGAAGATTAGATTTGTTTAAATAAATTATCCAATAAAGTTAGGAAATGTTTTGTTTAATGTTTATAATATTTATAAATGTATTTGTACACCTAATTACTCAACTTACCTTTAACCATTTTAATAAAAAATTACAAAAGTTATCTTCATAATGTCCAAATATAATGTAATTTATTTAGATAATATAGACCTAATGATTTAGAATATATAATAAATTTATAAAAATTAAAATAATATAATTTGGAGTAAACAAATTAAAATCAATCCCACTAATGGGTTGAGATAATTATTTTTAAAGTGAAACCATTCAAAATATTGAAATGTTTTAGTATAAAAATTCAATATGAAATTGATTCCAATTACCAAAATTTGATCTCATTATATTTTAAAACAAAATATAAATATAAATTTTCAATATAAATTAGTTAAATGAAAAATATATTTTAAAACAAATGTAGTATTTTATCATTACTCCCTAAAACACAAAACTTTTCAAAGAAATACAAAAAAATGAACCAATGAATATATTGGCATTATAATTTCTAGAAGGAATATTATTTTATCAAAATAAAATTTTTAAATGTGTTATAAACTTTGTTTAAAACCACTATTCCATCAATATGTGGTAACACAACCTTTAAAAAAATATAGACTTTTAAGGATTAAAATTGGATTAAAATGTATATTATGAAAATAAAATATTTTGGATGAGTATAAAATGTTAAATATATAAATTTATTTATTTAGTTTATAATATTCATTCCCCAATTTTTACATCTAGGTTATAATAGTCACTATTAATACATCGTGGTGCTTTTGAAATACATGTTGTGTGTAATGTGAACTATTAAATTTAATTAAAAATAAAAATCATAATAAAATCATTGGGTCATACAATATAATTTCTTATTTTTCTCTGTGAGCAAGATATAAACCTGATATTCATATAATAGTTGAAAAAAAGTAATATTTTTTTATAATTTCATTTTTTCTTCTATTATTTAATTGAATATCAATCATAATACATTTCATGGATTCCAAGATAAATAGAAAAAATAAGGGAGATAAAAAATTATTAGAATGCGTTATGTATTGAATAATCTATTAAGAAAGAATAAGAATAGTAAATAACAAAATTAAAATAATTAAACACACCTTCCATTTCAATAACATCACTATTATAATGAATATTTAATTATAAATAACTAAAAACACATTACAATAAATAAATATCATGACTATCGTGACTGGATAAGGAAAAAAATATAGAAATGAAAATATATTAAATTACATGCCATTAATCAATTAATAGAGGATGAAACGAATCCATATATATTATCATTTTTAATGTATAATAGATAATAATAATGAATTATAGATTAATGAAATTCTTTATTATAGGCTATCATGTTATCATGGACATATTACATGTACCATCAAGACCTCTCACAAATATGCCTAAAACTAAAGGTAAAAACTAATTTAATTCTAAATAAATGTATTTCCCCCTGAGAATATTGATTTATTGAGAGGCTATCTATAATTAGGCCACACCTATATATTCATTTCCAAAGAACTATTCTTATATCAAATAATCAATTTAATTCATGAACAGTGTAATTACTTGAACCTCTCTGGATCATTACTTTGTTAAAATATGGTGTTTGAGCTGTTCTAGGAGGTCAAAGTGACTTATCCCCAAAAATTCTCCAAATTTCCAATTTAAGGAACAATGTTCTATCAGTGAGGATTTAATGAACAATGTTATATATGTGAGGATTTAGTGAACATTATTCTATAAGGGAGTATTTAGTGAACAAGGTTCTATCAGTGAGGATTTAGTGAACAGTGTTCTATTAGTGAGGATTTAGTGAACAGTGTTCTATCATTGAGGATTTAATGAACTGTGTTCTATCAGTGAGGATTTGGTGAACTGTGTTATATCAGTGTTGATTTTAGGAACAGTTTTTTATCAGTGAGGATTTAGTGAATAGTGTTCTATCAGTGAGGATTTAGTGAATAGTGTTCTATGAGTGAGGATTTAGTAAACAGTGTTCTATCATTGATGATTTGGTGAACAGTGTTATATTAGTGAGGATTTAGTGAAAATTGGTCTATCAGTGAGGATTTAGTGAAAAATGTTCCATCAGTGAGGATTTAGTGAACAATGTTCTATCAGTGAAGATTTAGTGAACAGTGTTCTATTAGTGAGGATTTAGTGAAAAGTGTTCTATCAGTGAGGATTTAGTGAACACTGTTCTATCAGTGAGGAATTATTGAACATTGTTCTATCTATGAGGATTCATTGAACAATGTTCTATTAGTGAGGATTTAGTGAACAATGTTTTATTAGTGAGGTTTAGCGAACAATGTTCTGTTAGTGAGGTTCAGTGAACAGTGTTCTATTAGTGAGGTTTTATGAATAGTTCTATCTGTGAGGTTCATGAACACTGTTTCTATAATGGAGAGGTATATCGGTATCCTCTATTGGTAACCTCTAAGAGTAGGTTTACAGTAACGGTATGTGTACAGTAACGGTAGGTGTACAGTGTTTCTGGCTTCATATAGTTTCACCCCTTTGACGTTTTCTTTGACGTAAAATACATTTTAAGCCTTATTTTAAGGAATCTAAAGGCCGATTCAAAGACCATAAAAAATAAATTAATTGTTCCTTTTGCTCAAACTTTTTTAACTTGGTAAACCGTGTGGGTTAATACAAACAACTTTTAATGGGGAATTAAGCATATTTTAAACAGTCGCCCTATTAAATCATCAAAAGGGACAGGACTTCATCCTCTCTTGTTCTTCTTCATTTTTCTCATCTTTGAGGTTCTTGAACCTTTCAATACTTCCTGTAGGAGTTGCACAATCAAACATTACTCCTTGGATTGGTTCTGCTCTTTTTTTATGCAACCAAGCTGTATCGGTCAATATTCGATATAAGGTATGTTTTATCATCGTTATTTTGGGGATCACCTCCTCTTTTATCTGCTTTACTTATTATAGCATGTAATATACATGAATATAATTTTATTTTCTTGGGGTTTGGTTGGTGTTGTCTTAACGTGGCATCCTCGGGTGGATGCAGTTGTCGCGAGAGGAAGACTATGACCCATTGTGTGGATAATGAATGTGAGGAACTATTTGAGGTAGGGGATTCATTGCTTCTCATTTCATTTATGTGAAATAGTATTGTTAGAATGTTTAATCCCACAGGATGAAAATGGAATTGACGTAATAAATATTTTAACTAGATAAATAATATTATATAGGTCGTATGTTATTCCCTCATGTTTTTCTAGATAGTGTGATATGTATGCTTTCTTTGATTAGTTGTTCGTTCTTGATGGAAATCAGAAAAGAACGTCAATTGGGATTAACTGATAATTGTTTGGCTAAAGATAAAGTGGCGTGTAAATGAATTTCGTTCTAGTTGTAATTTCATGTTAATCAAATTGGAACTCTAAGCATGTTTAATTATTTATGATAGATTACTTATTATGTTTCCCAAATTTGGAACCTATGAATAACAAATCTGTTAATTAAATATGTATCAAATAACTGATTGTTTGATAATTACTTAAGGGGTTCTGAGTTACCCTCTTGATTATTAAATGGCCAAAGCCCAATTAATGTGTTATTTTTTTCTTATTGCTGGTGCTGTGATGTGAGACTAGATGGGTGTTGTGATATATGGGGACATGGAAGCCCTTTTGGTTGTGGTAGCAGATGACACCTAGAGTGGCGAGAAGCATATGTTTATGCATGTGGGTGTTGGGGAGGACACCAAGGATGATGGAATGGGATTGATGTGATTTTTGCATACTTGTTGATTTTTGATAGGTTGTTTGTCTGCTTCACTTTTCACCGCTCATCAAGTCAGCTGGTCTTACTTACCCATCTTCTGAATGAGGCGAAGACACATGGGGTTTTCCACATGCTTTCCATGTTTAGATTCTCATGGAAGGATGGGTATATGCTCTTGCTATAAGTAGAAAAGACTCGACGGGTAGTACATATACCCACCGTGTTGATCCCCCTTGTGTTTAGTAGCATAGAATTTTTTTCTAGAATTACAAGGAATGTGGGAATGTAATTCTATAATGAATAATTGAATACATGGTGTTAACCCATGGGGATGGAGTTTCTGGAACATAATGATGAGGTTATAATTTATAAGGAACAATTGACTTTGGCTGTGATGCTAATGAAACTTAATGTGGAATTGTACATGGTTAATTAATGTATAAATATTTTAATTAACGTAAAGTGGAACTGAAAAAGGGAATGAAGTAATCTAATAAATCTTTTTAAATAGTTTTGTGCATATAGGATACCTAGTCTTAGAAGTAGCATCCCGGAGTCTGAGAGACGTCAGCTGTAGTGTGTCTAAGATTAGGTTGTGCCCGTAGTGTGGTTGTGAGTTATAGTATATTCTGTACTTTTTGTGTTTCTATACGCTAATCAACCTTTTCAGTAAGGGCAACTAACACCTTGGGGATTTTGATCCATGGGGGGAGGGGGTGTTTTCCCCAACATTCCATTGCGATGATGGATGGTTGACTACCCCCTTTGGCCCCACTCTCTTCTCTTGGTAGTTACTTGTGCTGGTAGGCACATTGTTTCATTTTCCCTATATATGTGTGTAGAGGGTTGTAATTGCTTGTGGTTATTCAAACACATATATTCTGGATATATCTTTCTATGGACTGCTATAGGTGTAACGTGTATAGGTTGTGATGGCTTGGGGATCCTTACTAGGTGTATGGGATGTAATGGATTGAGGTATAATACCCAACGTATGATACACATTATGCAAGATATAATGCCTCCTAAAAAATACCTGGTTACTTGTTGTGTGGACGTGGTGGTTTTGTTGCATGAGGTGCATATTGTGGTGCTTCTCCCAGGTGTATGCAGGCAAGATTTTTTGGAGAGAGATGCTCCAGATGTGCGATGTTGTGGTAAAGCGGAAAACTGGTGGGGAAGTAGTAGTGAGGTACCCTTGATATTCTTTATTATATGATATATTCTTGTATGTGTTACTTGGTGAGAGTAGCCATGGTGGGGTTGAGAACTTAGTATACTTTTTTATGTGACGAGTTAGTTTCACTTGTTGTTCAATGTTCTTTTGCATGCTTTCTCTACTTTTTCACGAGAGGCATCAGGGAGGATCCTAAGGAGTATACTGTTATACTCACCCTTTGTATATAATTTTTTTTTCAGGTCACTTGAATCAGGTTGGAGGTAAATTTGGTTTCTACTATATTAAGGTTGCAGGAGTTGTTCAGGCTTTTGGTTGCTGCTGTTTTTACTTTCTTTTGGGTACTTACAGTTTTTCCCGTCCATTTGTAGTACTTTTGCATGAAATTTCATATGTGTACTTGGGTTATCATTTATATTTCAGTCTGAGTTGGATTTGATTGGTTGTTATCTTATCTCTCTCTTCTGCATGTGTTCTCTTAGAGGGTAATGCCTCCCATTTTGTGTATTACTATACCCTCGGCACTAGTCACCCACCTGGGGCATACTAGAGGCGGGACTTGTTGGTCATTATCTCCCTTCTCACATTTCCAGCCTAGGAGGGGTACACATTGTGGGGAGGGGGTCATGAGAGAGTGGTATCAGAGGTCTGGTTGAGCGATTGTATGGAGTTTCGAGTTAGGCATATGTGAGGTTGCATGGGTTGGAAGGGAAATGGTGTCATTCATGTTTAGCAAGTGAGGTAAACACTGGAGACTGGATGAGACAAAAGAGATTAGGCCCCCCTAGGATCTGATGTACAGACCATTATGTTTACAATGGCTACTAAACAAGGTGATACTAGTTTCATGGTAGAGACCAAGGAAAGGGTCATGCCTTATTTTTCTTTGTGTCTATATTTTAATGGGTAGACCTTGGGATAGGATATCCTAAAATGAATAAAAGAAAATAATTCATTAATTAATGTCGAGCCTTCTATATTACTGGTTTAGAATCTCTAACGGTTTTTTATTTTATAGGTATGGCTCCAGGTTAACATCCTCATCATGTATGCACAGAAAATATCCAGCAGGCTGTTCCCGAAGATCACTGCAGGGTAGAGTATAACGACGACAACACTTTGTGGAAGACACTCGGAGAGTTTCAGCGCAAGATTTTGTAGAAGTAAGATGGATCTGTTTCATATGCATTCATGGAAGACTGGTTAGAGGAGGTCGAGGTCGTCTTCAGTTCGATCTGTGCTCGGAAGGAGAACTGGGTTTCCTTGGTTGTAACGATGCTGTGTGGATCAGAAAGGAAGTGGTGGTTCTTGTTCCTTAGGGATCTTGAGGAGCCAACGACCTCATGGGAGGAGTTCTGAGAGAAGTTTCGAGTCGAGTTTCTTTCATCAATAGCGAAGGAATCTAGTCTCCAAGAGCTTATTAGCCTTTAAAAGTGGAGATCCAGTGTTCGAGAGTTTGTAATCCCTTTCAGGAACAATTTATGATATGATTCGGACATGTTGCCAGATGAGGAGGTTAGGGAAAGACATTTTGAGGAGGCTTTTGCATCCAGAGATACAGTGCCATGTCACCCCATTTATGCTGAAAACATATAATGACGTGATGACGAGGGCAGAGGATGTTGAAAGGACTTTGGTCTGGACCAGATCGTCATGAGAGGGGAATCCGCATGATTCATCCCGAAGTAAATATGTGGTCTGGGGATCCCGGTTTTCAAGACGGAAGAGTTTCCGTTCAGCCGGGGGTAGGTCCCAGCGCTTCAAATCTCCTTTCTCCTGAGGCAGCAACTCTCAGGATTATTCCAAGGGATCAGGTGCTTTGTTTATTGTGGTGGTCTTGGACATCAGCAGCCGGAGTGCCCAGCCTTTCAGAGTGGTCATCATGCACCAGGCGCTATGCTCTAGGTTTCTCCATTGAGAAAGTTCCAGCAGAGGTAGCAAGGACTGGTTGCACCATCTTTAGATAATCAGAGGGTAGATGGGGCATGTAGAGGATAGCCCCATGACACTCCTCATCCTTAGAGAGAAGAGCGCAGTCGTGGTAGTGGTTGTCATCAGGGTCAGAGAGGTCATGGATGAGGTCATGGTGGTCTTCTTTCTCTAGTGTTTCCAGCTCCAGACTAGCCATATTTCATTCGAGGTACCCTTTGCTTTTTTTATACCTTTGTGTATGCCTTCATTGATTTAAGGGCAACACACTCCTTCATATCACCTACCCTTGTCCGTGCTTTGGGATATGAGGTAGAGAGGCTTCCAGTGCCCTTGGCGTTGACTACGCTAGTTGGAGGTCGAGCTGGCTTGTTTGAAGTATGTAGAGACTATTAGTTAGTGTTGGGGAAACACCGCTCTGGGGGATATTACCTATGTTTATGAATACAACAATATTATTTCATCCTCGGCATAGAATGGTTGTATTCATTGCAGGCAATTTTGGATTGCTTCAAGAAGAAGGTCATCTTCATTGGTGAATATTGATATCAAGTGGTGTTTGTTGGTGAGTGAGATCCTCATATGGGTCCAAGTAGCATTCCATCCTTATCATCCATGATGGCTATGATGATGATGAGTTATTCAGAGCTTCATTAATTGGTGTTTCCTAGGGTTGTAGAGGAGTACCCTGATGTCTTTCTAGAAGAGGTTGTAGCATTATCCCCATGACAAGAGATCAAGTTTGGGATCGAGCTATAGCCAGGAGCCTCTCTTAACTCCCTGTATCCATATAGGATGTACTCTTCTGAGTTACAAGAGCTATGTATACAAATTGATGGTCTCTTACAGTGCGGTTTTGTTCGGCCAAGTCTGTCACCATGGGGTGCATCGGTTTTTTTCATGAAGAAGTCTGATGGAAATTTTCAATTGTGTGTCGATTATCATTGCTTAAACAAAGTGACAATAAATAATCTCTATCCTATTCTATAGATTGATGATTTATTTGATCAACTGTAGGGTGCATGTTGATTCTCAATGATCGGCATGCGGTCAGGATATCATCATATGCGTGTGAAGGATGAGGATATCCCGAAGACTACGTTATGTTTTCATCAGGGGAATTATGATTTTTTTGTAATTCTGTTTGGCGTGTTAATGGTCCAGTTCTATTCATGGGATTGATGAATTTTGTGTTCCGTCAGTTACTAGACAAGTTTGTAGTAGTTTTCATCGATGATATCCTTATGTACTCCACATCTGAAGTGGAGAATGCAGAGCATCTACAAGTTGTTTTGGGAGTTCTTCGACACCATCTATTTGGGACGTTGTCGAAATGTGAGTTTTGGGCCCGAGAAGTCTGTTTCTTGGGGCATTTTGTATCCCATGTGGGATTATATGTGGATCCATCGAAGATTGAATCTGTTGTATCTTGGGCAGCTCCCAAGATAGTTTCATAGGTGCGAAGTTTCATTGGTCTCGCAGGCTACTACAAGAGTTTCGTAGCCAATTTCTCACTAGTTTCGACTCTTCTAACTGCTTTGAACAAGAATGAACTGGCATTCATATGGACTGATCAGTGTCGGGCAGCTTTTGAGTATCTAAAGTAGAAGTTATTAAGTGCTTCAGTCCTTTGTCTTGCATCTGAGAAAGTTCAGTTTGATGTTTTCTATGATGCTTCACATTTGGGGTTAGGCTGTGTTATCATGCAGCAGAGGTTAGTTGTTTCCTATGGGTCTCGGCCGTTACGTCCCCATGAATGCACCTATTCCACCCATGATCTTGATTTTCCAGCCGTGGTGTTTTATCTGATGTTTTGGAGACATTACCACATTGTTGAACGCTTTGTGGTTTTCACTGATCATAAGAGTTTGAGGTATGTTTTATCCCAATGTGAATTGAATTTATGATAGCATTGGTGGATGGAGTTCTTGCAGTAATACGGCTTCGAAATGTTGTGTACACCAGGAAAAGGGAATGTTGTAGCTGATGCGCTGAGCTGAAAGTCACATAGTGATGCTGTGTGTGAATCTGGTGATTCCTGTAGAGTAATGGAAGAGTATTCAGCATTACATCTTGATATGGGAGTAGTTGGGGGAAGAGTTTTTATTTAAGATGACAGTACAGTCATTTCTAATGTAGATTGTGGAAGATTCCTTGTTGGGGGATCTAGAGGTGGAGGTCTGGAGAGACCGTGTTGTTGTGTCGAGGCCCCTAATGGTTGGTCGGAGGATTAACAACACCAAGTTTAGTATCATGGAAGGCTTTTTTCCGTAGGAGATGCATGAGACGTTTCTCAGAGAGTTACATAGTTCACCTTTAGCAGTACATCCTTACGTGGGAAAGATGTATCAAGCCTTAAGGAGCTAGTTTTGGTGTCCTAGGATGAAGAGTCTGGTTGTAGAGTTTGTGTTTCAATGTTTGGTCTGCCATAATGTGAAGGCTAAACACCGTGTTCCTGGTGGTCTTCTACAGCTATTAGAGATTCCTTAGTGGAAGTGGGAGGAAATCTCAATGGACTTTGTTACTAGTATACCCCGAGCTCTGGGAGGACATGATTCTATTTGGGTGGTAGTGGATTGTTTAAAAAATCATCCCACTTTATAGCAATCAAGGAGTCAAGCTTAGTAGAATTTTTGGAGAGGCCGTATCTAGAGTAGGTGGAGAGACTTCATGGAGTCCCTAGGATGATCATTTATGATCGAGATCCTCATTTTACCTCTAGGGTGTGGAGAGGTCTCCAACATTCTTTTGGTTCTCAGATATGCCTTAGAAATTTTTTTCATCCACAAACAGATGGTCAGACATAGAGAACCATCCAGACACTTTATGACATGTTACGATCTTGTGTTCTTGATTTTAAAGGATCATGTATGAGGCACTTACCCTTGGTGGGGTTCCCTTACAATAATAGTTCTCACTCCACCATCGATATGGAATCATTTGAAGCCTTGTATGGTGGGCCTTTCCAACCTCTGTTGTGCTGAACTTGGGTCATAGAGTCATCAATTCTTGGATCGAAACTAGGGCAGAATACAATAGAGATGGTCCAGGTGATTTGTGAGAGGCTTAAGACAGTGCAAGTTCATCATAAATCATATGCTGATCAAAAGAGGAGACCCTTGGTGTTTAATGTTGGGGATCATGTATTTCTGAAGGTGACTCCCTGTCATGGTCAGCGATGGTTTGGTCGTTGAAGTAAGCTTTCTCCCTTGTTTTTTGGGCCTTTTGAGGTTTTATCTCGTGTTGAAGCTGTGGCGTATCAAGTAGCACATCCCCCATAGATGAGTTGGATACATGATGTTTTCCATGAATCACAACTCTGTTATTATCTTCATGATGACTCTCACATCATCGATTGTGGAGAGATCTATGTTGATGATGATGCAACTATTGAGGAGTGACCTATGAAGATCCAAGACTATAAGGAGAAGGTGTTTCATAGGCATTATATCCCCTTAGTTTGTGTCTTGTGGAGACAAAGTGGAATGGAGAAGAGTACCTAGGAACCTGGGTCATAGATATGTGCTCAGTACCCAGAGTTGTTTGATGTTTAACACTTTTCATGTACGATGTTCCCTTTATGGTTAGACCTTTCATGTTTTATTTATGAATTTATTTTGTTGTGCTTGTGTCTTGCTCTCTTTCGAGAGGTATCTCAATGGTTGGTTGTTCGGAACCCATTTATTTTCCCATTAGGTTAGTGTTGAATTCACAAGGATGAGAATGTTTTGAGAGGTATCTGAAGTAATGGCTCGGACCTCTCTATTCCATTAGTTTGTGAAAATATGGTGTTTGAGGTGTTCTGTGAGGTCATGGTGACTTATCCCAAATAATTTTCATAATTTCCAATTTAGTGGAAAGTGTTTTATCAGTGAGAATTTAGTGACCAGTATTCTATCAGTGAGGATTTAGTGAACAATGTTCTATTAGGGAGGATTTAGTGAACACTATTCAATCAGTGAGGATTTAGAGAACATTGTTCTATTAGTGAGGATTTCATGAACAGTGTTCTATCCGTGAGGATTTCATGAACATTGTTCTATCAGTGATAATTTCTTGAATAGTGTTCTATTAGTGAGGATTTTGTGAACAATGTTCTATAAGAGAGGATTTAGTTAACATTGTTCTATCAGTGAGGATTTAGTGAACAGTGTTTTATCAGTGAGGATTTGGTGAACAGTGTTCTATCAGTGAGGATTTAGTTAACAGTGTTCTATCAGTGTGGATTTAGTGCATAGTGTTCTATCTGTGATGATTTAGTGAACAGTGTTCTATCAGTGAGGATTTAGTGAATAGTGTTCTATCAGTGAGGATTTAGTGAACATTGTTCTATCAGTGAGGATTTAGTGAATAATGTTCTATCAGTGTGGATTTAGTGAACATTGTTCAATCAGTTGTGAATTATTGAACAATGTTCTATCACTGAGGATTCAGTGAACAATGTTCTATTAGTGAGGATTTAGTGAAAAGTGTTCTGCCAGTGAGGTTCAATGAACAATGATCTTTCAGTGAGGTTCAGTGAGTAGTGTTATATCAGTGAGGTTATGTGAACAGTTCTATCAGTGAGGTTCCATAAATAGTGTTTCCAAAATTTTGAGGTATAGTGGTAACCACTATCTGTAACCACTAACAGTAGGTGTACAGTAACATTAGGTGTACAGTAACGGTAGGTGTACAATGTTTCCATCTTCCTACAGGTTCACCCCTTTGATGGTTCCTTTAACTTAAAATACATTTAACAACTTATTTTAAGGACTCTTAAGGCCGATTCAAAGACAATAAATACTATATTAATCATTCTTATGGCTCAGTATGTTTTTACTTGGTCAAACAGCATGGGTTAATGAGATCCAATTTTAATGGGGAATTAAGTGTATCTTAAACTGTTGCCCCATTAAATCATAAAAAGTGACAAGATATCATCCACCCTTGTTCATCCTTTTTGTTCCCGAATATGAGACATTAGAACCTTTCAATCCTTCCTGTAGGAGTTGGACAATCAAAACTTACTCCTCGGATTGGTTCCGCTCTATTTTGATGCAACTGAGCTATATCGGTTATTCTTTGATATAAAGTATTTTTTATCATCATTACTTTGGGGATCATATCCTCTTATCTCTCCTTTCCATATTATTGCATGTAATCTCCATGCTTCTAATGGGGTTTTTGGGGGTTTGGTTGGTGCTGTTGTACCATGGAATCCTTGGGTGGAAGTAGTTGTCGCGAGAGGAGGATCGTGACCCGTTGTGTGGATAAAGAACATGAGGAACTGTTTGAGGTAAGGGATTCATTTCTTATCTTTTATTTTACGTGCAACTGTATTCTTAGCAAGTTTAATACCACTGGATGACAATGGAATTGACAAAATAAATATTTGAACCGGATAAAATAATTGATATCGGTCGTATGTTATTACCTCATGTTTTTCTAGATTGTGTGATATCTATGCTTTCATTGATTAGTTGTTCGTTCTTGATGGAAATCAGTAAAGAACATAAACTGGTATTAATTAGTAATTGTTTGGATAAAGATAAAGACGCATGTAAAGGAATTTGGTTCTAGTTGTAATTTAATGTTAATCAAATTGGCGTAGTAAGAATGTTTAATTATTTGTGATAGCTTACTAATTAGGTTTCACGAATTTGGAACCTATGAATAAAAAATCTATTAATTCAATATGGATTAAAGAATTGATTGTTAGATAATTCCTTAAGGGGTTCTAATTTACCCTCTTTATTGTTAAATGTCCAAGATCCCAATTAATGTGGTGTTTGTTTTCCTACTACTTTTGATGTGATGTGGGCCTAGATGGGTGTTGTGATATGTGGGGACTTGGAGACCCTTTTGGTTGTGAAATCATATGATTCCTAGAGTGGCCAGATTCATTGGTTTATGCATGTGGGTGTCGAGGAGGACACCAAGGATGATTGAATGAGATGGATGTGATTATTGGATGTTTGCTGATTTTTGATTGGTTGTTTATCTGCTTTACGTTTTCCCACTACTCAATGTAGCTGGTCTTACTTACCCTTCTTCTGTAATAGACGAAGACGCTTGGGGTATTCCATGTGCTTTTTGTGTTTATATTCTCTAGGAAGGATGTGTATATTCTCTTTCTATAAGTGTAAAAGACTCGATGGGTAGTGCATCTACCAACTGTGTTGAGCCCCCTTGTGTTTAGTAGAATATAATGTTTTTCTAGAATTCATTTGAATGTGGAAATGTAATTCTATAATGAATAATAGAATAAATGGTGTTAACCCATCAGGATGGATGTTCGAGAACATAATGATGAGGTTTTAATTTTGAAGGAACAATTGACCTTGGGTGTGATGCTAATGAAACAAAATGTGGAATTGATTATGGTTAATTAATCTATAAAAAATTTAATTAATGTAAAGAGGAACTGAAAAAGGGAATGACGTAATCTAATAAATCTCTTTAAATGGTTGTGTGCATATAGGGTACATAGTCTTAGAAGTAGCAGCCTTGAGTCTGAGAGACGTTAGCTGCAGTGTGTCTAAGACTAGGTTATGCCCATAGTGTGGTTGTGAGTTATAGTATATTTTTTACTTTTTGTGTCTCTATAAGCTACTCCACCCTGTCAAAAATGGAAATAGACACCCCAGGGATTTTGAACCCTCGGGGGGGAGGGGTGTTTCCCTAACATTTCGTTGGGAGGTTGGATGGCTGACTACCCCCTTTGGCCCCGCTCTCTTCTCTTGGTAGTTACTTGTGCTGGTCGGAACATTGGTTGGTTTTCCCTATATATGTGTGTAGAGGGTTGTAATATCATGTGGTTACTCACACACATATATTCTGGATATAGTTTTCTTTGGATTACTATAGGTGTAACGTGTATAGGTTTTGATGGCTTCAAGATCCTTACATGGTGTATGGGCTATAATGGCTTCAGGTATAATACCTGACATTTGATACACGTTATATGAGTTGTGGTGGATCCCATAAAATACATGGTTACTTGGTGTGTGGATGTGGTGGTTTTGTTTCACAAGGTGCATATTGTGGTGCTTCTCCCAGGTGTATGTAGGTAATCCTTTTTTGAGATAGATGCTCGGGACATGCGATGTTGGGGAAAAGCGGAAAACCAATGGGGAAGTAGTTGCGAGGTACCCTTGATATTATTTATTATACGATATAATCTTGGATGCATTACTTCGTGAGAGTATCCATGGTGAGGTTGGGAACTTATTATACATGTTTAGGTGACGAGTTAGTTTCACTTGTTGTTCACTATGATTTAATAATCTTTCTCTACTTTTTCACGAGAGGCTTTGGGGAGGATCCTACTAAGTATACTGTCATACTCACACTATGTATATAAATTGTTTTTCATGTCACTTGGATCAGGATGGAGATCAAGCTGGTTTTTACTAGCATGGGGTTGCAGGAGTTGTACCAACTTCTGGTTGCTATTATTTTTTACTTTCTTTTGGGTACTTGTAGTTTTTTCCTTCAAGTTGTAGTACATTTGCATGACATTTCATATGTGTACTTGATTTTTCATTTATTTTTTAGTCTGAGTTGGAGTTGATTGGTGTATATCTTGTCTCTCTCTTCTGCATGTGTTCTCTTAGAGGGTAATGCCTCCCATTTTGTGTGTTACTATACCCTCGCTGCTAGTTTCCAACACAGGGTCTACTAGAGGCGGGACTCAGGGATCATTATCTCCCTTCTCACATTGTCGGCCGAGGAAAGGTACACCTTGTGGGGAGTGGTTGTGATAAACAATATTCTTTATCTTCAAATAACATAATTTCATATAGACAAAACATTTACAAATATTATCATAAATAATCAAATAATTTTAAATTAGAAATTTCATATGAAAAAATTATATTTGATTTTAGAAATAAACATATATATAAAATAATATTGATATTTGGGGTAAATGGAATATCTAATAATCCATGGGAAGTGTTTTCTCAAATGAAAATTAATGGATACTGAAATGAATCATTAAAGTAAATTTTAATAATATTTTTTTTAAATGAGTATAAACAATCCATATAATAAATAAACATGAAATCAATAAAAAATATCACCTCTATATCATAAATAGAATAAGGTTTATTATCATTGATGAGTAAAAATTATATATAGTTGTTAAATTCAGAAAGCCACTTATCTGCTTCACATTCCCATCCCTCTCACACTAGGGTTTCCTTCGACAGCGATTTAGGAGGGGGATGCATGTGATCCACTTCCAGCATTGTCTCCCCTTCCCCCCGTATCTTCTTAATTTGATTATTATTCTATCATAGCTTCCCAATTTCCTTCATCCTCCTCTATCTATTTTGTTTTTTCCCTTTTTTCCAATTTTTTCCTGCTCTAAATTTTTTGTTTTTTCTATTGTGTCTTCTCTCGGTGGTTGCTTCGTTGGTTGGGATTAGTCATCATCTTGAGGTCATGAATATTTTTGGAGGTCCAACTGCTCATGATTTTCACTTTCTTCCCTATTCCTTTTCTGCTCTCCTAGTCTAATTTTTACAATGGTTCAAGGATGCTTTGATAGGTGATGTGTTTTAGGTCGAAGGATCTCTAGGGGAATTCATATCATTGGCTTTGTTCCAAGCCATGGGGGTTATCACCTGCTATTCCATGTCAATATTTTGGTTTCATTATTATTTTATTTTATTAGTTCACAAGGACTTATGGGGTTTTATGAAATTTATGTAATTAATTTGATTAGGTGTGGTCTCCAGTGATAGTAAAGATGGGGGTAGTGTTGGTTATTTTTGTGGTACTTATTTAATTCCTTGTTTTGATATGGTTCTGTGATTTTTCTTTAGTCTTATCTCTATGGATGGAGTTTGAGTTCCAATGTCGATGGTGTATGGATGGATTTTCCTTCCTCTTCCCAACCCTACTATGACTTCAAGGTCCATCGCCTTTTCTAGGTCGTTCTTGTGCGATGGTCCATTTAATGTTTTGGGAGGTATGGCTCGAGCTGTCGAGGAAAATCTGGGAGGCAATTCTACCATATTTATAGTATTCATTATGCACCTATTTAATTCTATTAATTACGAGTAGATTTTCTCTTTATGTTTCTCTAGTTTGTCTTTAAATGAAAATTGTGTCCGATTTGTTTTCTTGTTATGAATGATGGATCATTTTTCAATGTGATGGAGTACAAGAAGTGTTGTCTAGGTTCATATCTCGAGGCTGGTTATGAAAATTTCACAGCATAAGGTTTTTTGGTATGGTTTTAAATGCTCAGTTTGGTTTGATTATTGAAATTGTAATTCTCAACCTAATGATGAATTTGGATGATGGAGTAGTGGAAGGTGACAATTGTTTTTAGTGAATTTGAATTTTAAATTTGATTTTTATTAGATCACATTGATGGTTTTAGTTTTGGTGGTTATTTCAATTTGAATTTTTTCTAAATGTTATACCCTTTATTTGAATGTTGTGAAAGATCACACATAACCTTAAAAATTATTTTCATAAAATAAAAAAAATACGTATTGGTGGTCAATAAAATTTCTCTGAAAATATCCTTAAAAGAATTCATTATAATAATAAAATTTTCACTTTGAAACTAAAATTTATAAAAAATTAAAAAAATGAAAATATTTTTCATTGAATATATTCATCAAAACATATAAAAGAATATTTAAATAATTTATGTGGTCTTGATTGTAATAAATTCATTACATGCCAAGTATATTAAAACAAATATTCCTTTCAAATATTTTATAAAATAAAAATGAGGCATGATTTGAAAATGAAATGAATTTTTCATTCAATTTTTTTTAAAAGTAAAAAATATTAAAATTTTATTTAGTAAGTAATGTTAATAATGAAAAAATTGATTTTGAAACCATTTTATAAAACATGGTTTTGTATGAAAATTGATTTCAAAGAGAAGAGAGATATTTTGTCTGGTTTTTTATAATAATAGTTTCTAAATCATTTTATGTACCAATGAATGGAATAAATCAATAAATTACTTTAAAATGTAATGGATATATAAATTATAATAAGAAAATAGTGTATATTAAACAATTGTAAAATTATTTCCTTCAACACAAATTCAAGAATAATCAATATTATTTATAAGGATATTGTAAAATTAACCCTTACAATGGTCATAATGTATATTTGAGATGTAATCAATGAATCAATTATGTGTATAAATTATATATACACAAAAAATTGTGGAAATAAAATATTACATAATCCAAATTATATACAAAAATAATCATATAATATAAAATATGATGAAAAAGTAATAAAACACAGTGAAAATAAAAAGAATATTAATATTCTTTACAACATGGAATCTTTTATATTAAATCCCCATAGAAGAAATAATTCACATTGAAACATAAAATAAAATTACTTATTATGGAATTATAATATAACATGTCATTTTAGAATTATTTTTACAATACGAATGAAATAACGTGCATAAAAATACAATTGGCCTAAAGGGGGAGAAATTAAGATGAAGTCCATTACCATGAGACTGACACATCATAAATGTTATTTATCATCATGTGAAATAATCATATGTTAATTAATCCCTTATAATGTATCATTTTTAAACTTATTATTCATTTTATTTCCCTTATTATCATTTCACATACAATCATTTAATAAATTTTTTATGTTATATGCTTTGAATATATTTGACCTATATATCAAAAATGAATTTGATAGGTGGTCAATTTGTCAAAGAGGTCCTCATATCATAATATTTAGAATTATAATAAGGATTTAATTATAATACATATAAATCAATTGTAATTTTATGATACTTCTTGAAATATGTTTTGATAATTGAAGTACATTATGATCATGGAGATGTTAGGACACAAATACACATGATTAATTTCTCCATTGTTAAATTTTCATTATGAGAAGTCTGTAACTAATATATTATATTTACATAATGATAATAATATCACAAAAAATTTAGCATTTCATTATATATAAATATATATCATTCATTTGGTGTGGTGATGAAAATATTGTCACGTCACTTCTTGAAGGGTAATTCCACGACCCGAGTTACCCAGAGTTGGTGCATTATTATAATACATTTCCATGTTTACAAGGAACCAAGTCTTGAAAGACCGATCAATTTAGTAGTCTTGAAAAATAGATTACATACATCAACATAACATTAGAATTTCAAACATAAAATATTGCATATATTGTTCTTTGAGAAAAAAATTATTCTCTTTAGCTTAACCCTGAATATCAATCATAATACACTTCATGGAATCCATGGAAAATAAAACATAAGAAAGGGTTGATCTCAGATTCTCAGTATGGGAAAATAATCTACTAGAAGCATAAACTTTTAAGGTAATATGTGTATTAAAAACAACATCCTTTTTAAACATAATCACGAATATAATATGGAAAAAATAAATCAAACATCACCATATAAACATGCACATGGATATTATACTTGTCAAATAATCAAATGTAATAACTAATTTCATAATGAGTGAATTCTTAATGTCAGACATCATTCCCACATAGTCAAGGCGTCGTGCCACGACTACAAATAAATTTATTGCAAGGCCTTATGCCAAGACAATAGTTCCTCACATGAGACTTACCAATGCATCGATGATCTATAGGGGCTCCACCCATCTCTTACTAGGCCCCCTACATTCCTCACATGATAAATTTTGAAACATAACATAAACATTAATATTAAAACTAGTATAAAAAATTTCAATACATTAACCATTAACCATGAATGGAATAAAAATAAAACAGACATAGTAGAAAATATCATTACTCATTCAATAAAATATGTAAGATTGTATTATAGTAACTCAATATCAATAAAGAATAATATCTACGAAAAGATGTTGACATAGTTGAAAATGATCAGAAAAACCCTATGAGAGAAATATAACTTCTTGTGAAATCATTTAAAAGTCTTCTATTTATAATGTAATTCATTTAAATATATTTTTTATTAAAAGTGTCTGATTCCACTTTTATACTTTTTAAATGAATTAACATTTTTAAACAATCATGTCCATATAAATAAATCCAGAAACCCAATTTAAAAACATGAAAATCAATGAAAACAATTAAAAAGAATAAATATTTAAAACATTTAAAATGATGTTTTAGTTAAATATTTTCATAAAATAATCATTTGAAAATTTATTTTATCAAATATAGACATGGAAAATAAATATGTCCCATAAAATACTTACACATAAACAATCTCAAATAATAATGAGATTGAGGAATTAACCATTAACATGTACATTCCTTTAGACGTTGGTATGTTTAACTTCCTATATGATGACCATAGAATGTTATTAAATTATACTAGAACCATATTAATATTTATGATATCATACATGATTCATTTATGACTTTATACATTACATTTAATAATAATTTCCATGTTAAAATACCATTTCGAGCAATAATCACTTTATTTATCGTACATGTTTTAACATGTTATTCAAGATTGTATGACATAGATCATGATTTAAATACATCCAGAATATAAAAAAATTATATATATGTCATATATATTTAGTATATAAATATGTATAATATACATATACATGAAATGGAATTCACCATTTATGGAGATGGTAGGTCGTATGTACACATAAACGATGTTTCCATTTTCATAGCGTATTGAATGGAACTAAGTGAATAAGATATATATATGTATATATATATATATTACTATTATTTTTTATATTAAATAATTATTAATAATATATATTTTTTATAATCATTATTGAATGGAGAAGGTGGAAATGAATCTCATCGCGTCGTGGATACAGTAATCCGTATGTACGCACGAGCGACAATATCATTATATTGATGGTTAAAATTTATATAATTTGATGATATATCATATATAAATAAACCTTATCATTTTATATATAATATTTAAATCAGTTATAATCATTTTTATACCCATCCAAATAATGAAGTGTTTGAATAATAAACTACAACCTGACGTGGAGATGGCAAGTCGTACGTATGCACGTATGGTGACTTTATCAATTATAGGATGGATAGAATAATGAATATGGTTGTACCATATATATAATAACGTCATATTATGTATGAGGTACTAGAGGATTTATTTACTTATGGAAACAACAATGAAAGTGGAAGTGGATGAAGAAAAGAACATGAAAAATGGTGGTGAAATTATTACCTCCTTTTCGAGTGTTTTTTTAAGTTGATCAAAAGGGATCATTAGGTAGGATTTATAATCAAATTAAGGACTCTAGGTTTATTTGAGGGAATTTTTGAGGATATTTGGGTTGGTTTTGGCTTATCCAAATTGCTTTGGCGGTGTGATTTTGAGAGAATGGGAATTACCCTTTTATAAGAGGGGTGAGGGTCACTTTAGGAAAAGCATGAAATGTTATTTTATAATGAAAAAATTTTCAGATCAGAATGGCTAAAAAATTATTTATTTCAATAATATGGTGGTTATGGGTTGAAAAATACTCAACCAATATGTTTTATATATATTTAGGTCATATATTAACCTTATCTTTTAGATTTTACTCTTTGTTAAATAGTTTATCTTTTAGCGTGTCTTCTTGTATTCTTACACTATATGGTTAACAAACATAATCTAAACATCCAAAAGAACATAAATTGGTTCATTAATGACATATATAATATTATTTAAGACCCTTGGCCAAACGTTATATTTTTAGGAATATTATATAATTTAATAATATATTATTTGTTTTAAAAACTCATTTTTGTCAATTTTGATACTATTTAGTATCTAGTTTTTGTGAAAGCCATAAAAACATTATTTCATAGAACAGGTTACATTGAATAGACCCTAACAATTCATATTCACCTATGAAATTTAAGGATGTCCTAAAAACATTGAAATTATATATAGTTTCATATTTATAATACCATTTATTTTATTCTCTTATTAATAAGGTAATTACTGCATCATCATTGTGTCATAAATAAATTTAATTATACAATATCTAAAAATTATATATAAAATAAAAATATTTACCAAATATTTTTATCTTTCTAGTTAATATTTATAGTAGAACGTATCTTCTATGTTACCCAATATTAAAAAATTTAATTTATTAAACATTAAGTTTACCACTTTTAACTCTTCTTTAAATAAAAAAATAATAAATGACCTAATCTAATAGAAGTGGACATAAAGGATCATATTTTATTCATAAGGTTGTTTTTGGTAGAAATACATATATCCAATAGAATTTAGACATGTTTTAGGGTAACTATAATATCATTTTTACCTTTAATTACCCTATTTAATTCTAACTATGGTAAATAAAAGACAAAAGTTACTATTCAAAAAAAATTATTTTCATCTTATTGATCCACATTATACTTACTGATATCCACCATGTATTTTTGTTTTTTTTTAATTCAAGTAATATAAGTGGTAAAATTATTTTTTATGCAAACTTGCAAATGTTCCTAGAAAGAGAGTAAAAGATGGTAAAAAGTTGAATTAAAATTTATACATCTAATATTACTATAAAATGAATCAAATTAATTAAAATAAACTTATATAGGTATTATATATCTATTTTAATTATATTAAATTTAAATAAAATAAACAATTATTTAAATAAAATGCTGGTTTTAAACAATAACGCTGTGTTTTTCACTATTCATCAAAAAATTTAATGTTTTCAGAAAAATGCCAAATATTTACCCTAAGCTAATTTTTATATTCTGAATTCAAAAATGAATTATATTTTACCAAAAAGATTGATGTTGCAATAATTAATTTAAAATTAATTCCCATTTCCAAAACCAAAAGGAAGATTTTTAAAAAATAAAAATTATCAAAAGATTAACAAGTGTTTATGTCGAATTTAAATGTAAAATTACTTATAATGAACTAAATTGTATTAAATTATAGAAATATAATATATTTATAATTCAAAACCATTAAAATACATATTTTATAATATAAATTATTTTATTAAAAAAAGTTTTTTTCAATTAAAATATAGTAGTTTTCACTATTCATCAAAATATGAATGATATCAGAAAAGTACAAAAAATTTATCCAAAATAAAATTTTATGTCCCAATTCTATAGAAAATTTATCTTCATGAAATTAAATATATAAAATGTAAAATATTGGTTTTATAAATGGTTCACCATTAAAATTTGGTAAAATTGCATTTTTTTAAAAATACTTCTTTTATCTGAAAAAATGAATTTATTCTTATATTATGTATAAAAAATACATAATATAGATATTTTAAAATTATAGAGAGTATATAATATTGAAAATTTATTTAATACCATTCATAACCTCTTTTTGAATGACATGTTTTATAAGTTGTGGAGTGCTCGATCTCGGTGTTGTGTGTAGTGTAAGCTATTGAATTACATTAATGAGAAAATGTAATGTGACATATATGGGTGTTACATGAAGTATATATTCCACATATACATGGACAATGTTATAATCATTAAAATTGTGAAATGGGATGATGAAATTTGAAATATTATCTTTTAAGAATGATACATATGTCATAGATATCATATTCATGAAATCTATATCACATATATTCATTTAAATTATTCTTTTTACCTTCTATGTAAACTATTAGTTAAAAATACATTACCTCTCTTCATGAGGAGGTATTTCAAATTTATTAGTATATAAGAAATGCATTTTTTCCTTATAGAATATATTTTTCTCTTTAGGTAGTAATTAATGGGGAAGAATTCCATGGAAGAATATTACCTATCAGGATATGTAGATAAATAGTGGTCATTAATTTAAAAAAGTAAGGATGAATAAGAAATAACAATCATGGAATATAAGTATTTTAAGTTGCACATCATGGGAAAGAGTTTTCCTCACGAGAAATGAGTTGACATAGAAGCAAACTGCATGATTCTAGAACAAAATTAATATGAAAAAGTATCTAATTATGAAAAATATATTACAGAGTTATCATGGAAAAAATGAAAATTTATGTAATCTAAAGGACAAGATTTACCATTTAATTGATGGGTTAATAAAATACATTTGATTGTAACTACACACTCAAACTATTATTCTATTCATAGACATATTATCATTTTACATATAGATATATTTTGAATTCATATTTTATTACTGATTCAAAGAGAAGCTATAAAATATGTTGAATATAGTGAAAATATAGATAAATCAGGGAACAAAAGAATTTCACTTCAAGTTATAATTGTGTAAATAAAAACCCCAATAATTTCTTCAATGTAATGTGTGTTTTCTAAATGTGTAGAGAGAAAGTACCAATGTAATTGATTTCATAGGAAGGAAATAATATTCTAATATTCAATAATTAAACCATAAGGTGATGGGGAATAACACAAATCAATTTCCTAAGCATCAATAGTAAATAACATAAACGAGCTTGAGGGATCATGGATATGCTTATTCTATTACTAAAGATGAAGTTTAATGATTACTGTTCTTTTTTTATTGTATTCGATAATTATGTTATAGAAGTATCTTATAATTGATATTATGAATATATATATGGACTTTACTACAATGGTTTTTGTATATGGATTTGAATAGACATGTTGAATAATACAAAGAAAAGTGATTCAATGGAAAGTTAATCATTTATGAGAATACATAATTGAGGGAATATAATAGTTAATATGTTCTTGATGATGATATAATAATGATAAAGATTTGATTATAACATAGTGTTGGAGATATTTAATTTTTTTAGTGATTTTATGTATTATGTCAACATTGATGATGTTTACTACATAACTAGATTCGTAAAATATATTCAGAATCCTGAGAATTAATTTTTCAAAGATCTTTTGTTTTCATTAAATTTATAAGTTGATGGAGGTATACGTCTATTTTTGATATCACATTAAGAGCCACATTATATTTTATGCGGAAAATAATTTTGACTTAGTGACCATACTTATAAATTTATTGACATGGATTTTGGTGAGACATATTTTTCACTAATTAAATGGTTAACCAATAATGAAAGGATTATTCAGAATATTTAGAGTTAAAATTGATCTATTATAGATTAATTAATTATATTGCACAATTAGTGCCAACCATTTTGTTTTAGTATTGATAGGAGTAATATATTTTTCACACCTTTATGGAACATATGATCTGTAAAAAGTGAATTTTAGTGTTATAGGAATTAAATATTCCTCATGAATATTAAATTAATAGATTAATATATGGAATGGAAATTGATGGAAGCATAACCATATGATTAAATTGTATCTTTATTATCGTGTGTTCACTATCATAATAGTAACAAAATCCCAAAAAACTATGAATAGTATCATGAAACAAAAATATAACAAAAATTATATGTATATATGACAAACCGGTGGAATTTTCACATATCAATGATTACTGGTTTTTTGGTTTCTAAAATACACATGACCATTCACTTTCTTGTGATCAATGATCTATATCATTCTACCAAATTATTTAAGATTTTATTTCATATCCATACCATCACCTATAACTTATGTTCTTCTATTAAGAGTTCTATTAACACATTAATGAAAATTTAAATTTTACATACCATTATTTTTTATTAATATGGTGATTTATTTATCTTTTTTATGATGTATCTATTCAAAAAATGTATTTTCAATGTTCAACCCCTTGAATACTATGATAAAGCTTAAATTGTGAGAATGTAATTTATTTCATGCGGTAAAATTGGACACCCTTAGATTTTAAAAGAGGAACACCACATTATTTTAAAAAATTACATGAAACACCAACATTACAAGATAATGTTACTCCAATAAAATTTATAAAATATTTTTTAAAAGTAAATTTAATATCTTAAAAAATTATGATGCAACTAATTTTGTGTTTAAATAAAAGCAAGATACTCTATTTAAATACTATTATTTTAAGATGACCTTTCTGGCCTAGACATTAAATTTAAAGGTCTGTATAGAAAATAATAAAATATGTAAATTATATGATTTACACATGTGTATAACAAATTCAATGATTATATTTTGATTATAAACAATATAAGAATCACTAGAATGAGAAAAACATGTTCTAATAAAAAGTATATATTTTCTAAATGGTTGTTTAGTCGCTCTCTCAGAAAATATTTTCAATTTAAATTTAAAAAATTTATAATATTTATTTGAAAAAAATAATCATTTTTAAATAAGAATGAAACAAATTATTTTTTGGTTGTATTTTTGATAACGTTCTACAATGATTAATTTTATAATGAATAATGAACAATACTAATTTTTGTTGAATAATTCTTGTTTGATTAATTTAATTAAAAATTTAAAATATATAATAAATTGGATTGAAACTAAAATAAGATCAATTATAATTTATTTGAACTAATTATTTAATTTAAATAAATTTAATATTTTTGAAAAAAAATATTTCAAACTTTTGAATATTTTTTAGAAAAATTGATTTTTCACATCATCTACTGGTTTAATTTTAAATTGAATTTATCAAATTATGTATATTAAATATTATAAAATATATTAAATATATTGAATCACAATAATTTATATTCTTTAATAATTTCAACACAATTTTTTTTCATAATATTTAGTGAAAATGGTAAAAATTATTTACCGCATTTAAGGATAAAACCAGAATATCAGTGTGTTAAACTAGAAAATATATAATTTAAAAATTCACCAAATCATATTTAAATATTAATTTATCGGAATATATATACCTTATATTTTATTTTGTTTAATAATCCCCCTTTTTTCTCCATTTGGAATGTGTAAAAATGATGGTATTACTTTTTCTTTTTAAAAATTCAATTTGTGTCCTCTCCCTCTATTATAAAATACCTCCTGATCTCGTCCTAACATCAAATATAAAAAACCAATTTTTTAATAAAATAAATAACAATATATCTTACATAAATCACAACACACTCCCTATTGTTCATTTTTTATTATAAAATCCTTATAAGAATTATTTTGTTATAAACATAAAGAGGATCTCTATGGAAGCTTTATAGTCCTTAACCAAGAATATTTAGTTTTCTTTTTCCTCCACCCCATTAATATAATATTTTAATATACTAATATAATAAGTATTATATATATATAATATTATTATTTTGTTAAGTTATTTAAATAACCTATATCACTCTCTTCTTCCATCAAATGAGAAACAAACCCATCGATCGTGTGTACCGTGTAATTCTACCACTTGAATCGATGTAATTCATTTTCCAATACCACCTCTTGTAGTTAGATATATTGATATATTAAAAATATTTTTAGTAAATTTTTAAAATAAACAATTATATTAAGATACTATAACATATACCTTCTTAACATAAAACTATTTTGAAAATAATATTGTCGCTCATATTAACAGCAGACTACAACCTTACGAACTGATGTGTTGTGTTTTTTCATTTAAATTTTACATATATGATAATAATGATATATTAAATTAATATATATGATATTTTTTAGGTAATTGAAACTATGAAATTAAGATATCAATTACACCTTCTTACTTCAAATTGTAACATGATAACGTCCCTCATGTGTATGGTGGACTAGTACCTCACGAAGTGATGTTACTCATTTTTAACTAAGGATGTTCATGGAAGGTAATAAGGATAAATATTATTAATATATGATATATAAATTATATCATAATCAATCGATATTTTTGATATATTATTTATTTTTTTTCTATTTCATATGATGAGAAGAATGGAAATAATGTTTATGAATACATACGACTTAACACCTTCTTGAATTTTGCATTCAATTTTAAATATATTAGTTTTATAGATTACAATAAATACATCTATAATGAATATATATTATATTTATATCATTATTATCTTCTTTTGATTCATTTACTATTAATAAGGTAAATAATATTAGTATTATCAAACCCAAATATATATGAAAAATAATGAAATTATCTCCCAAAACAGTGAATTTGAAAACCAACTATTAAAAAATGGTTTATATAAGTGTATAAGTAAATAATATATTGTGTGATATATATGACTATGGTACTATAATAGATTTATAATAAATGTATTTTATTTTATATATGAGTCTTGAACACATACCAAAGATATCGAATATGAGGCATGGGTTTCTCCTATAACTTTTTTTTCATAATAAATATTCCACATTTACAAATTATTTATTTTGTGGGGTGTGTATAAAAAAATTATATTCTATATCACTAATATAATTATATTAAATTTATTTAATTTATAGTTTTGTTTTATTTAATTTTAGTTATGAGTCAAATATTATAGTTGTTGTAAGGGTATATTTCAAAATCTTATCATTTTTCTAAATTGAATATGGTTAAGACTCCATTGGGATAATTATTTGATATTTATATCATAAATTTAATATATATTTTTAACCATTTTTTCATGAAATTATTATGTAATTATCTCATTTTTAATTATTTTTTACTTATATTTATTTACAAAGTTTTTTAATGAATGTTAATATTATTTCAATCATCTGTGGAAATCCATTTATTACATATCCATGTTTTTCTAAAATGATTTAAAAACTATGTAAATTATTTTCTAATGAAAATTTTATTGATTTTTGACTATTTAATTTTTTTAAATTAGTAATATATTTTTTTTCTCAAGAAGGTATTTTTTACCCTTTTTATAATAGTGTGAGAGGAATGTATTTTACTTATATGGCATGTGTAAAATTTCCCTCCACTTTGATAAATAAATGTTGTAAGACTTATTTTATATGTTTATTTAAAACGAAAATTATTTTCAAAATGAATTTTTATACTTTATATATTAAATGTAAATTTCATATGTGAAATATAATTTTCCTCACGATTTTTTTACAGATCATTTCTGGTACTTATATTCATTAAAGAAAACAACATTTATTTATAATTAAGATCTACTAGGGGTATGTTGTAATGATAAAATCCTTACTATTTATCAATAAGGTTTATGATCAGATTTACAATGGATAAAAATTTTATTACCATTAAAAATATTACCCTAGTTGGTTTATGAATATATTTTTTCTATTGGGTAAAGTAATAAAATTTAATATTATAGTTTTTTATACAACTTCTTCAATTGACTATGTTCGACCCATTCAATATGTGGAATTAATCTGACATATTATGTGATGGTTGGGCCTATAATTTCATAGCCTCTCGATGCATTTGTACCATTAATGAGACAAATCTATTGTCCAAATTAAATGGGTTTTACCTAATATATTATATTTTCTTCAGAATAGTCTTTACAGTATATTTATAATGTAAGACATTATGTATTATCACATAAATAGATTAGTTCTAGATTTCCATGTTACTATCAGATTAGTTATATATTCACAGATATGTTCCATTAAGATCTCATTATTTATATTGAATTTAGTAACCACAAGTTATTCCCACCAAATCATGATATTGTTATTGTTTAAATGGTTTTTATTTTAGTTATTCACATTTATAAAATAATTATTCTTATTTATAAAGGGTAGAATACACTATATAAAAACTCTTAGTGAGAGTATTATATCACCGCATTCTTATGTTTTATTTTTCCCTCGATACAAAAAACATTTTTATTATTGATATGTAGGGACATTCTATTTGTAGTAATAAAATTGTCAAATAAAACACTTTTTGTATTTTATCAATAGCTAGGTAATTATTATTTCCAGGTAACAATATAGCTACCTAATACTAATAAACTATCAGGTCCTTTGGGATTTTATTTCACTTATTCTATTCCAATGTAATAATGTTACCACTAGATCTTGTATATTAGGGATAAAGACATTAAACAACATTACTATGATAAATGAATAATACTATCATTGATTTATTCTTATGAAGATCCATTTTAGGAGATTAAACAAGATTCATGTAAGTGAAAAGAATCCTTCTATAATTTTATTTGATAATAAAAAATCTATTATTTGGAAATAAATTTTATAACATTTGAGAAGATTTTTTTAAAAACATCTTTCTATGTTTAAAATAAATCATAAATGAATTTTCCAAATTACATTTTTTAACTTTTTAAAAGAAAATAATGTATCAAATAATTCTAATATTATAATATATTGTCTTGAAACATTTAAATTAAACATTTTGATAATATTAATGAATATTTTTTATCATAAAAATAAAGATGAGGTGATGATATATTATAAAATTACATTATCCTAAAAAAATAACAATCACCTGGTTTTCCCTATTTATTTTTTCATGAAAGCTTATACATAGTTTTCATTGTAAATAAAATAATAAATATTATATCTTGTAAGAGTAAAAACTAAATAATCATTTATTAATTTTGAAAATTTATTTGATTCACTAAAAATAGTGAAATTTTATTTAGTGATTTTATATTATTCAGGTTATAATAAAATCCCATAGGGATTAATGTAATTTCTATAGATTAATTTCAAATTGTTAGTAAATAGTTTAATCATAACATCCAAAACACAAACTAATAAGTGTGAATTAGGGTACGAATGTTAGTTTCATCTATATTTTAATTTTGTTCATATATTGGAATGTTTGAAATGATACATTCACAATTTTATATAAACTTATAATATATCAATATAAAAATTAAAATAAATTACACAACGATTTTAAAAGTATCACTACTAAGGTCAACTCTAAATGGAATAAATCGATAATGTGTTGATTTACATATGTATATCAATACACATTATAAGTGATTAATATGTTTTCTAAATACTCATTGGCTATCTATTGGTCGCATCCCGTATATCTATATTCAATGATTTATAAGGGAAGTGTCATAGGACAATATAAATATCAATAATTACTCATATTGAATATATATGAGATGATCAACAAAAATATGGTGGGTGTTTCTTGGTTACAAAAAGCACCATTATTGTTGTTCACAAATCTTTTATATCATATCCGGATCATCTATATATTCCAAAATATAATTTTTTTTCTCTAGAATTACAGATTTAATTGTTCTTTTCTGTCAATTAACTCAAATATGAACTCTGAAATCCATCATTATTCAAATCAAATATGTCACTATTTAATTGTTATTTAAAATATTCTTTTTTTAATTAAATTATCTAATTAAATCTATTTATATATTTAATAATTGAATAGCCTGAATAATTTTTTACTATATAAATAAACACAATAATAGTGAAAATCAATCCACCATGGCATAGTGAGCTCCACCATAGAAGTCCACCATCAGAGACCTTAGTTTCCAATATCAACGTATATTGATAATAATGGATAATTTCATTTTAAATGTTTATAATAACATAACATATCATGACATAAACATATAAAAAATAAGATATAGACAATATCCATGTAAAATATATTTCTACATATCCATGTTAATGGAATATTTTCAATCTATTGTTTATTCTATCAACCCTGATATGTTAATTTGTTTTCACCATTTTATAATCCAATTTTTTACCCCATATCTGTTATTCATTTCAAGGGATCACCACACCCTCTTTACACTAATAAATCAACACTGAATATTTGATAGGGATTTTTTTAATCATAACTGAATATGTATAATGGTTATCATTTTGAATAGGATCACATTTATCTCATACCACAAGCACCATGTTCACAACTCCACATAGAAATAGATTACACCAAATTTTATTACTTCTCAAAAACATAGATTATGGAATAATATACAATAATATTTTCTAAACTATTTATTTTTAAACCCATGCTCAATAAAACACATTAAACCATTATGACCTACATATTTTCATTTCGAAATTTGAATAATTTCGACCCCACAAATCATTATAATGTTTCACTAATATTACTAAGACCCTAATAATATGTTTTCCAAAGAAATTATTACACTATATTTTAAAAAATCACAATGAAATATTTTATAGCTATAATCTCATACCAATTTCTTATTGTGTAATTTCATCTATAAATTAGAATTTAAAAAACACAAACCTCCATAATATACTATATGTAGTTAGCTCCCCTATAGAATATTTTTCCCCTCTATAGCATAGTGTAATCATTCATCCCTAGTTTCTATTTCATAGTTCGTCAATGATTTCTTAAAATTCTTCAATACTTATAAAAATAAAAGTACAATAAAAATATATATTCAAATATATTATTAAAGGAACAAAATAAACTTACTTTCCAATATTCCCCCATTTTTTTAAAAAACTCCATTGAAAAAATCAATGGTTGCATTATTCTATCCCTTTGGGCTTTGTAGAAATCCTAGGATTCATTATGGATAGTTAAATAATTTAAAATCCATTAAATACAAAACTAAATAGAATTTCTCATCTATCACTCTATGAGTACGTGATAATTTCTTAATGTGTAAAATATTTGATCATGTGAAAATTATATATATACCATACAAACATTCCTACAACAATTACTATTTCACGATATCCATCCCCTTGACATAAATCATAAATATTGTCTTATAGATCATCCCCATGGACCATATTTCCCATTTTAGAATATAAATAACAACATATTAAAATATATTTCTCCCCAATAATTGTGGTGAATTTGAAAAGTTTCTTGAATTTATTAATGTATCTCATAATTTTCCCATTTACAAATAAATTAAATGTTTTCAGTCAGTACACACAAAGAGGATACTTATAAGACATTAAATTAAAATGGAGATAGGGTAATATTATTAAAACATAAATCGGAGGGAGTATGTTGATCATCAGTATTTATCTAATCCTATTTAAATACACATGGTGTCATCGATTTTATATGAATGGATACAACTTAATAAATATTTCAAACAAATATAGTCTTAATGATTTTATAATCCACATATTCTTTATTGATGTTATCCTTAATCATGATATGTTTCATCCAAGAATGATAATGTAGACTCTTTGTGATGTTAATATAAATATTTTTATCAAAATAATCCATCATAGGAATCATAACATCTTCCCCAATGTCCAATAGTTTTCTATCCATAAATATTAATTATTTTCATTAATTAAAATCCAAAATTTACAATAAATTTATTATGTAAAGATAGTTTCTCACATAATTCATTCTTATATAGTCAATAAACATGCTATAAATTAATAATTAACTACCACTAGAATACTTTCAGTCCAAAATATATTTATCCCAATTTATATATAAGTAATAAACTAAATCATGACCTAATAATACATATAAAACCTAAACATAACAACAAATTCCCTGATTATACTTCATAATTATACTCATTATACTGTGGTTCTCATCTTTTATATTATTCTAAAACCAAGCATAAAATATTGTTTCATAGAAAATTCAATACCGTATTGTTATCAACTATAAAATCTACTAATAATTATCTATTAAAATATGTGACAACTAACTATTATATCTTCAATTTTTCTTAATATCATTCCCATAGAACATGGAGATGCTTATATTTTTCATGTATATCCAAAATTTTCAAAAAAAATCATTTCATAATTTTATATCATATAATGGAATGTTCCATTCAGTTTTTTTAACGGATATAAGAATGTATCTCATATTATTGACATCTCTAACATTGGATTCATGAATATAAAAACATAATCCCTTATATTATGGATTATTTTACTAAATATGACTCATACAATAAGGTAAATTTAATAAACTATTAATCTATCATCGATTTTAGATTTTTTTAATCAATACCACAACTTCAAACCTCAATGTTCTTCTATAAATTTTCAATCATATTATACCAACAATGTGGTTATTTATTCAACCCTTACTAATCCATTATCAACATAAACACTTTAAACTCATCATCCCTAATTTTAAAAAATTTTGTTTTTTTAAAACATCTCCCAATACATATATATTAAATAATTCCACTATTGTATAGATTTGAAAAAACTTAAAACATATTTGAATTTTTATTTTTAGGAAAAATTATATCATTCAAAGTATTAATATTGTTGGATCAATTGTAAGATAGATATGATACTAATTGTAGAATCAAACTATGGTTTAGATACTCAATATACAAGAGGGGGGGTTAATTGTATACCTTAAAAATTCCTTAATGAAATTTTGTATTAGAAAAATTCACAACACCTATAAGTTTTAATAAACAAAACATATTATACCTTAAAGCATATAGAATCTTATTTAATCATCGTACATGTCTAAGGAAGTATAATATAGTTATAATTTCCTCAACATAAATAATTATAGTGGAAAACAAAGACTGAAACACTACAAGTAACAAGTAGTAAATATTTTAACCCAAAGAGAAGGGTATCCAACAGCCTTGGATAAAGGTCCCTTGATTTATACTCTAATGAAAGTATGCCTTTCCCAAACATAGGTATAACCTCAATCTGAAGATCGGTATATGTCTTGCTATCTTGGAAAGCCCTCTATTTGTAGGGAAATCGACACCTTTGACTTCACAACCCGAAATCTCCTATTTATAGGAAATTGTACCTCTGCACAAAGCAATTTTGTATGATGAAAAGTTTGAACTAGATGTTAAAACATTATGCATGAATCTTGAGAGTTTATAAGAGCCACTCTCTCTAGAATTAACTTCAAAATCATGTAAGCTCTAGATTTATAAACATCTTTTCAAAATCATTAAAATCATGTGCTCTTTCAAATGAGCTCATATTTATTGGCATTGCTTCAATAGTTGACTCCCTCCTCTAACAATCTTATTTTTCTTGGAATTTCGAAGGGACCTATACACATGTCACTCAATTAATGGTTATTTAGTAACAGAATGTAAAAAATGATTTTATAACCAAAACATGAGTAAGAAAAAATATGGTTACTTGAGAAAATTAGGTTATTCAAAATTTACGGAAAAATAGTTTGGAGGAAAATAAATAACAATTTAGAGTCTATAATACAGGGATATTCGAATTCTTTTTATCAGAAGAATTCAGAGTTATAATTATATAGAGTTTTGAAATCTGAATTTAAAGGAAATTCAGAGCCTTGAATTCATTATAATCCACAGTCTGAACTTATGGGAGTTCAGTGTCTGAACTTACAAAGATCAAAGTCTGAATTTAGAGAACTTGGAGTCAGATCTTCAGAAGAGAGTTTGGTGTTTGAATTCGAAGAACTCGGAAACTAAATTCAGATCTTGAAAATAGAATTCCCTATATCTAATTATTATATGATTATGAGTTTTGAATACGAAACATAATTTTTTACTTAGATAAAATGAATAATGAAAAACATGGTAAGGATAAATTTCCATGGTGAAGGAAATTTTTTCTTATTAAAGTAAAAGATAGGGTAAATGGACATTTCCTTAAGATATGGTGTTTGTGATTTTTAAAACATAAAAAATGGTAAATTCATAAAGAAACCATATTGAATGAATTAATCTCCCCAAACATGAAGGAATAGAAAATTCATAAGGAAACCTTATTGACTCAACAATCTATCCCTTTTTTGGAAAGTACAGACATTCTTACGAAAAAGAATATAAAGAATTAAAAAATAAAACTTATCTCCCTTGAGACATGAGCAAGAATGAATACGACTAACTCCCCCTTATGCTATGGAACACTAAGGATCGTATTCTAGAATTCTGGAATGTGATTTTTCATTATCTTGATTATAGAAATAATTTTAATGAAAACTCTCCCTTAGATGAACTCTCCCTTACTTAGGGAAATTTATTCTTTACTTAAAATTTATTTTCCTTCCTCCCCCTAGATTACATTCAAAAATAAATACAAGTAATGGAAAAGTAAATATGGTACCTGAAATATTAGTACAAAACATCCAAACAAAAAAGAGAAACCAAAAATTTCATTGTGATAGGAAAAATTTATACAAGGAACAAAAATACAACAAAAGATTGGATTTGGTCTAATCATCATTATTTTTCATTGGGATTAAAATTCTTGAAAATGGTATTGAGATTCTTGAGATCTTTGTTATCTTCCACTGGCCACTTTAGAATCTGATCCTGATCCTCAGCTTTCTTCTGTAAAGTTTCGATTCTATCATCCTGAGCTTTGAGAAACTCATCCTGATCCTTCAGGACTTCTTCATGCTTGATAAGATTTTCTTCAATCTCAACCTGATGATCTATTTCTCCCTTCTAGCCTTGAGTTACTAAATATAGTTTCATATTCAAATCCTTCACTTCGTGAATCTGAGAATTCTTCTCATGTGTTAGATTTTACTCAAATCTATTTGTGATATCCTTGATCTTCCCATCTTCAGTGTGAAAATAATCCTTAACACTTTCTTGAAACTCATCAAGAATCTATATATATTATATATTTTCATAGACCAAGTGGTCATCTTCCATCAGGATCTCTTTTGGGATTCATAGTTAATGAATAAATTATAGAAATCATCCTCATGCTTTACACATTTATCCATCGCCATTGAAACCGAACCCACTTTCTGGTTCAAGGTGTGTTGAAGCATCTGACATATCGAGTCGATACTTGGAAAAATAATAATGGTATCAACAAGTTTTTTCAAAAATTCAATAATGAAATCATGTCTAAGGGGGGATGATTTTGAATCTAAAACAATGCTTAGTGAGGCTTCTTTCTCTAGTTTAGAGGCATTCCACTTTATTGAAGAACACGCATCATTTTTCATTTTTACAACAAGTTTACCAGGTGTATCAACAACAATCTGTTTTCCCTTGTCACTTATCAGAATCTCTTACCCATATGAATATTCATGTTCACTGTCAGACAACAGAACAATTCTGTTTTTATCTAGCTCTTCCTTCTCAGCTATTTCCATAGCTTTCTCAGGATGAATGAAGTCATGATTAGAATGTTCTTCCTCAGAGTGCTTATTCACTTAATCATAGATCATTTCATCTAACCTAGGGGTATAAATATGTGAAGATTCGTCATGATAAGTTCATATTGACAACTTCTCATATGGTATTTCTATTTCATAGAAATCATCCACTTTCTTAATGAAATTTGTTGTGTCACCACTGCCTTCTTCATTTTCAACTTCTTATACTACTACTTCTTTTCTCTTTCGTTGACTTTTTCTGGAGTCACATACTTATTTCTAGTGTTTCTAGGTAAGGGTTCTACCTATAAGGATTCTGGTACCAGAATATTTTCAGATGCTTTCTCAGCAGCCTTTAAAAGATATTAGAAAATCTTTGCTTCAGTCATCTTCATCTTTTTCTTCTTTTCCTTCTCTTCCCTTTCCAGATACTTAGATGTCTTCCCGTTGAGATATTTTTCTTCATTAGGGTCTAGTATGAACTTGGGCTCCCCTTGTTTTCTGTTATTATTATCATCCCTCCACTTAGCTACTACCTCATCCAGATATGATTATTTCTTCTTAGGTTTTTGACGTATTGATTGATCTTCCTTAGCATTTCGTGTTTTTCCTTCCTCTTCAACTTCCTCTTATTTCGAGCCTTTTTCGATGTCTCAACCACATATTTCTTTTTCGGAATAGCTCCAACTGTTTCCTTAGGCAGGTCATTAAATTATCTTGAGTCTGTAGGAAAACCAATGTACATCCTCCTCAGGGTATCATCACTTACTAGCATAACTTTTCAATTCCTTGGATTCGAGCTGCAAGGGATTTTGAAAGATTCTAAGCACCAAACAATTACCTTGGAGAGAATGGATGGATACATGATTATTTGAGCCTTTGAATTTATATTCTTAATATTCTCAATCATAATGAGAATATTCTTAGCTAATTTGATCTTCCTTTGGATCACCATGATATCCATGATATACATGTCACTTTTCTTCAATGTATCATTGTCACCTTTTATTGTACTAATGAATCCCTAAACCCATCATTCGAGATTCTGATAATTTGTAGACAAGTGGGTGATCTCCAAAGTATTCAAATCTGAAATTCCCAGACATTCTATAGCCTTATCCTTAATAAAACATCCCTTGACATCAGGAAACTTATGGGAACCGAACTCAACTTCCCCATAGTATTGATTACTAACCAAACTATCTGCCTTAGTATATGAGAGAGCATAAGTCATTCCATATCACTTGAATGAAAACATGTATCTGCCTTCTTCCTTAATGAAACTGACTGATTCATAGAACTCATCAAGAAAATATAGATACACTAATTCATGATCCCTAGCTTCGATACAGAAATGCTCTCCCATCCATTCAACTTAATGTTTTTTGAGATAATTTAATCATACTTGTTGAAGAAGTTTGGATGCACAAACCATTTTCTATAGACCTTCCACTTCTAGATAGGCTTGAAAATAGACATAACTTTTGGAGAGGACTCTACTATAGACATTCAGAATTGAAACAACCTTCAAAAATCCGGAATGATCATATGTAGAAGGACTGAACCTCAACGCATTAGATCTTGATATTCGATGTGGGACAACTATTGGGGTTTTTTATATGGGTGTTTTATACGAAGGTTCATCTTCCACACTCAATCCAATGGCAAAAAATCTTTCTAATCAGATCTGACAACTGATATGATAGCTACCACGAAATATTAGATCTGATGTTTTGATATTTTTTTAAAAAACATTTGTATTTAAGGAAAATAGAATCAAAATAATTTCAAAACAAAAGAAACTATCGGCATGTAAACGATGATTATGAATACTCAGGAAAAGAAACATACCTTTCAGTTTTCTAGGAAGATTATTCATATTGATGAAAATTCTTCTTGAAGAACTTTAGATTCCTAAAACTCTATTACAAATTTTTTTGAAAAACTGACTACAAAAAGATTTAGAAAATATTCATTACGAACATTTAGTACAAAAATCATAATTACGGAAATTGAAAGTTCAAAATATTTATTTCAAAAATTTATGTATGAAAATATATATTACGAAAATTTAAGTACAAAAATCATCATTACCAAAATTTAAGTATGAAAATATTTATTACAAAAAATTTGAAAAAATAATTATGAAAAACTTTTAGACATCTAATAAAAAAATGTACCCCCCCCCAACAAAAAGGAGTTTATTTCTGTAAAGATATTAGTTTCAACAGAAAGATTTCAAGAAAGATTTCCATATGGTCATCATTACTATGTTCTGTTTAATGTATTCAAATCTATCAGAGGGTAATGATTTTTTGAAAATATCAGCAAGTTGATATTGTGTCCTGATAAATTGAAGAATGATATCTTTTTTTGTGTGATACCTAATAATGTGATGCTTAATATCTATGTGTTTTACAAGACATTGATGTGCATGGTTTTTACTTAGGGCAATGGAACTGGTATTATCACACAAAATTTTTGTTTTGGTAAAACTCATACCATAGTCTGTGGGTGTGTGTTGCATCTGCAACACTTGAGTACAACATCTTCCAGTTGCTATATATTCATATTTAGCAGTGGAAAGTGCTACTTAGTGTTTCTTTTTGCATGACCAAGAAAATGATGAATCTCTTAAGAATGAAAAGTATAAGATGAACTCTTTCTATCCATTCTACATCCCCAAAAGTCAGCACCTGAAAAACGTTTTAGTTCAAAATCACTTCCAGAAGTATAAAAGAGTCCTAAATCCATGGTTCCTTTGTGTAGAAGATAATTATTTTCACTAATTTTAAATGAGATTATATAAGATTGGATTGATATATTGTATATAATCATACTGAAAACATTACGTCTGGATGACTAGTTGTCATGTAAAGTAAACATCCTATCATACCTCTCCTCCAATGGCCCGAAGGCCTTCATTTTTTATTGATTTTTGATAATCCGCTTTTCAAGGGGTGAGGTGGAACCCTTATAAGTCCCATAGGATTAAGTAATAAATGGCCCATAGGCCTTTGATAAATTCATTTCATGTAGGATTCAAACATTATATACAACCAAAACTAACTACTTGGAGCTGCTCCTCCCTAGGATCCTCATCATGAAAACAACTCTCCACCTTCTCATGGATATTCGACTAGGCTTTCTCGTACATAAAGATGCTTTTCCTGATGGCAGGTGCCATACCCACTCATTCTTGCAATCTGTTTATCTTCTAAAATAGTGAAATCTACTTCCTCCTCATCCTTCTAAAGCATGTTCCTTGTAGGTTGTATAGTTTGCATATTCACTTAAAGTGTCCTGAAGGCCTTGAGGTGGCACGAAGGCCTTACTGACCCAAAGTCTTGGGTGGCCCGAAGTCCTTAAAGGACTCGGGGAACAAATTGGTGGCCCGAAAGCCCAAACGGAGGAATATTCCAAACTACTACAATTCTAAATAGGGACTTATATAGTTACTGCTTTTATTCTGCACAGTTCCTACTACAGGGCTACTACAGTAATGCTGCTGTACACCCAGAAAATTGACCTCTGCCTAGAATTGATTTACTGGTTTTCCAGCTAAATAATGATCAAGAGTGTTTGAGGTACCAATGGGAGTACTTATACTCTTAGTGTTGTCAAATACATACTTTTTAAGAAGATCTTTAATATACTTATGTTCAGATAAATATATTCCTTCTGGTGTTTGAGAAATTTCAAAACCAAGGAAAAAAGATAACTCACCAATCATACTCATTTCAAACTCATATTTCATTAGATCCACAAATTAATCAATTAAAGATTGCTGAGTTAAACCAAATATAATTTCATCAACATAAATTTGAACAATAAAATTTTTTTTCATATCATTCATTATTAAAAGGGTTGGATCTGCATTTCCCTTAAAGTAATTTTTTTTAAGAAAATATCAATTAAGTCTACCATAAAAAGATCGAGGGAAAATTTTAAGTCCATAAAAAGATTTTGTGAGTTTAAGAACATGATCAAGATGTTTTTTATCTTCAAAACCAGAAGGTTGTTCAACAAATATTTCCTCTTGAACATAACCATTAATGAAATCCCATTTATCATCCATTTGAAAAATTTTAAAATTGAATAATGCTGCAAAGGCATGTAGAATATGAATAGATTCAAGTCTAGCTACTGGATATTAGGATTCATCATATTATACTCCTTCTTGTTGATTATATCATTTAGCAACCAACATAGCTATATTTTTTTACTATGATTCCATTTTAATCACATTTATTTCTGATGACCCATTTTTCTCCAATAACAGTAGTTTCCTTAGGTCTTTCAACCAAGGTCCAGACTATATTCCTTTCGAATTCATTTAGTTTATCTTGAATAGATTTTATCCAATCATTGTCACATTAAGCTTCATCTGTGCTTTTTGGTTCTAATTGGTAAAGGAATGCTAGATGTTATACTTCATTCCTTAAGAAACTTCTAGTCATTATAGGTTGATTTACATCACTAATTATACTATCACAGAGATGATTCTTTAAAAACAACTGATTTGGGTTTTGTAAAGTTTTTTCATCAACATAGTGTAGTAATGTTTCTGGGCTAAATTCTTCTGAAACATCTTCTTGTACATTTTCATTATCAGAATGATATTCTATCAAAAGTTGAAAATCCGTTTTTGAAAACACATCTGAATATTTAGGCTAAGGGTGTTTAAAAAAAAGGGATTAGTTTCATCAATTTTGACATGTACTATTTCTCCAATAGCACAATTGTTTTTATTGAAAACTCTATAGGAAATAGAAGTTGTGGAGTAGCCTAAGAATATTCCTTCATCAGATTTTGGTGATAATTTTGGTAATTTATCATTAGTATTAAAAATGAATACCTTATATCCAAAAACCATAAAGTAGGAATGCCTTGGTTTTCTACCATTCCAAAACTCGTAATGTGTTTTATTAAGAAAATGTCTAATCAAAACATGATTTATATTATAACAAGCAGTACTTACAGCTTTAGCCCAAAAATGTTTGGAAATAGAATATTCACTCAACATGGTTCTTTTTATCTCTTGATGAATTCAATTTCTTCTTTCAATGACACAATTTTTTCAAGGTGTTCTAGGTGTTGAGAAGTTATGAATAATTCATTTTCTACTAAAAAAATTATCAAAATCAGAATTTTTTAATTCTCCTCCATGATCACTGTGAATAGATATCATAGGAAGGTTTTTCTCATTTTTAACTGGGGCTCTAAAACTTTTTAAATAAGAAAAAGTTTTATATTTCTTTGCTATAAAATAGACCCATGTAAATATTGTGTAATCATCAACTAAGACAAATACATAATATTTGCCTCCAATTCTTTCAATTTGTGTTGGTCCAAAAAGATCAATATGCACCAACTGTAATGCATCAGTGGTTGAGACTTCATCAATTGGTTTAAAACTTGATTTACATTGCTTTACATATTTACAAGGATCACAAACTTTTGAAGAATCAAATATGAACTCCAGTAGATCCTTAACTAATCTTTTCTTTAAAGAGTTTTCATAGGTTCATAAGTTCACAGTGACCTAACCGTATATTCCATAACCAAGAATGATCTTCTATTATACTAAGTCAAAGTAGGTCTTGGCTCTTATAGTACTCTATTTTTAGTGTATAGACACTATCTTTCCTATTGGCAGAAAGAATAAACGCTTCCATGGAATTCTATACTAATCACTTGTCATTCCTAAAATTCACAAGATAACCTTCATCATATAATTGAATTATGCTAATGAGGTTGTACTTAAGACTCTTAAAAAAAAATTGAAATCAATGTTTTTCCAAGAAGAACAATGTTACCTATACCAATAATCTCTCCCTTAGTATTATCTATGAATGTTACATTTCCTCCTTTCATCTTGATAATCTTTCCAAAGATGCTTTTGTTACCAGAAATATGTTGGTTACATAAACTATCCTTGTACCATGTATTTCTGTTGGTACTCTCTTTATTCTTATGAAAATAAGATTGTTAGACTTTCTGAATCCAAACTTTCTTGTATCTGGAACTGTTGGATAATAAAATTTTGGGTATCCATATTTGTTTACAAAATAAGATTTATGAAACCCAAGATATTGAACATTATTAAAAGTACAATTTTCCAACTAATACCCTCCACTTTGACATTTAGTACAAAAAGGGGCTCTAGATAGTATAAAATAGTTGTTTTTGAAAATAAGTTTTCTGTGAGTATAACCTACTCCAGTAGTATTTCCTTGATGTTTGATTTAAGAATACATCTTATCAAAATTTTCCTTACCAGAAGTTAATTTTCTATGAAATATCCTAAGAGAATATATTTTGGGTTTTATTCTTATGACTAAATTCATATCCTCGTGAATTATTTCCTTAGAGTTAAATTTTTCCTCGAAAACATTTATTTTTTAAAATTGCATTCTTAAGATCTTTAGAATGTTTTTCATTTTCAGAACATACTTCTTTAAGATCTTTAGAAAGTTTTCCAAGAAGCTCATCCATATCTTTAATATCTATAGAGAGGTTTGAAATCCCTTTTGTAAGAACTTCTTCCCTGGTATTTTCCTTATTTAGTTTCATAGAAATTTTATAATTTATTTCTTTTAAAAACATGGAAAATCTAGATACTTTAACATATGAATGTATTTCTTCATTATCTGAAGATTGTGTATCTTCATTAGAAGTAAAATCTTTAGAATAGTAATTCTTATCATGATATAAACTTGTTAAATCCTCGACAGAGGGTACCTTGGCCATAAGACAAATAATTTTGAAAAGAAGTAGTAGAAATGAATCCAATTATTTTCTATGTTGATGATTCATATTCAAAATATTCACTTCCCAATGAGTCTCCACAGCTAGCACTCTAAGTATCATTTGCTTTAAGACTTTTCTTGTGCATCGAACAGTAGAACATTTTCTTATTTGTCTCTGAATTAATTTCCTTAATTTCCTTCTTTTTCAATAGAGGGTAATCAAGTCTGATATGAAATGTTCTTCTACATTAATAACATGTAACTTCCCCATCATTCTAATCTTTGTAGTCTCATTTCTTGAAATTATTTTGATAGTTCTTCTGAGATACTATCTTGTTCGTTCTCTGAGAAAGATTAACTAATTCATTCTAAAAAATTTCTATATCACTAGATTCTGACTGAATAGTAACTTTCATTGACATTGATCTAGTTACTCATTCTGGAGTTATGGATTTCTTATGTTTTGAAGTAGTTATAAAAGCAACTCCTCCATTCCCAATCTTCATTTTAACATTATCATCATCTCTCTTCATTCTAGTCTCATGATGAAGAAGAGTTCCAAATAGCTCATATAATGAAATCTGGGTGACATCCATGTTCTCATCAATTGCTTGGACTCCCACTCATTTGGAATGATTTCTATGATATTATCTACATTGGCCTCATCATCTAAAACTTTTTCTTTCATATAATATAAACTATTCACAATAGTCATTAACCTTTGATGAACATTTCATACAGATTATTCATAATGAATGTTAAAGCCATGGTATTCAGCTATCAACATAGCTCTTCTTATCTATATAACATTTGAAGTACCAAAATGTGTCACTTGAATTTTCTTCTAGATACTGTTTTCAACTTCACAAGAAGATATTTGACTATAGATGTGGCTAGTCATAGAACATAGAAATTTATTTCTGACTATGAAATTTTCATGATATTCTGATTTCTCATGATTGGTAAATGTTCTCAATTCCTTATCAAGAATCATCTTGTCTCTTGTCATTATTAGGTAGTTATCAACTCTATTGTTAATAATGAATGTCTTCATCATATCTCTCTAGTACTCATAATCATTTCCATAGAAAATTTGAGGTCAGGTAGGATTTAGATTGTCGATAGAACCAACATTTAATCCTTCCATCTTAAGGAAAATCTTTCCACACAATATTGTTAGAAATAAATGATTATAAATATCATAATCAAGGAAAAATAAATCTATAGTATCTCTAAGAAAAATATGATTCCGAACATTATGAGTTCAAAAATATGATTCTGAAAAAGTTAAGAAGAAGATTTCTCTTATGAATCTTGTCATGAGAATAAATCAAATTTAACTAATCCTCTAACACCAATTTTTGGATCGATTGTAAGATAGATATGATACTTATTGTAGTATCAAACTATTGTGTACATACTCAATATACAAGAAGGGGTGAATTTTATACCTTAAAAATTCCTTAAGGAATTTTTGTATAAAATAATTCACAACACCTCTATGTTCTAATAAACAACAAAGATTCACCCTTAAGGCATATAGAATCCTATTCAATCAGAGTAAAAGTCTAAGAAAGTATAAGATAGTTATAATTTCCTCAACAAAAAAATCTATAGAGGAAAAAAAACATTGAAACACTACAACCACAAGTAGTATATGTTTTAACCCAAAGTGAAGGGTATCCAACAACCATGGATAAAGGTCCCTTGATTTATACATTAAAGAAAGTCTGTCTTACCCAAACCTATGTAACCCCTCAATCTGAATATCAGTATCTATCTTGCTATTCTCACAAGCCCTCAATTTTTAATGAAATCAGTACCTCTAACTTCACAAACCAAATTCTCTAATTTTAAGGAAATCGCACCTCCGCACAATGAAATTCTGCACGAAGTAAAGTTTGAACAAGACGTTCAAAATTTATGAACAAATCCGGAGAGTTTATAAGAGCCTCTCTCTCTAGAAATCAGATCAATAGCATATAATTCCAAGATTGATCAACTTCTTTGTTAGATGTTGTAACATCGTGTTCTCTTTCAAATGAGATTCTATTTATAGGCACAACATCAATAGTCACCTCCCTCCTCAAATGGTTATATTTTACCTTGAATTTCAGAGGGACATGTACATGTGTCACTCAACCAATAGTTAGTTAGTAACTGAATGAACGAAATTGTTTTATAATCAAAACATGACTAAGTAAAAATATGTTTACTTGAGAAAATTCAGTTAATCCAAATATAAGGACAAATAGATTGGAGTCTATCCACAAACAATTTGGAGTCCATAATACAAGGATATTCAGATTCTGTTTATTAGAAGAATTTGGAGTTAGAATTATATAGAATTCTAGAGTCTGAGTTTCAAGGAAATTCGGAGTCTTGAATTCAGTAGAATTCGGAGTCTGAATTCATGAGAGCTCGGAGTCTAAACATACAATGTATGGAGTCTAAATTTAGATAACTCAGAGTCATAACTCCATAGAGTTCAGAGTTTGAATTCAGAGAACTCAGAGTTAGAACATCAGAAGAGTTTGAAGTCTGAATTCAGAGAACTCGGATTAAAAACTGAAAAGAGTTCATAGCCTAAATTCAGAGAACTCGGAACATGAATTTAGATCCTAAGAACAGAATGCTCTATATCCATGTATTATTTGATTCTGTGGTTTTTTAATACGAAACTAAATCTTATACATAGACAAAATGAATAATAAAATACATGGTAAGGATAACGTTCCATAAGGAAAGAAAATTTTACTTATGAAAATAACCATAGGTTAAATGAAATTTTCCTCAAGATAAAGTGTTTGTGATTTTCAAAACATGAAGAAACAGTAAAGTCATTAGGAAACCTAATTGACTCAATCAATTTTCCCAGACATGAACGAATGGAAATGTCATAAAGAAACCTTATTTACTCAACAACTATTAGAGCATCATTATATTAGATATATAATATATAAATTTTGGAATATCCATTAAATATAAATTTTCCTTTGTTATGTAGTACCTTTTTAACTTTTCAGACTTATTTTTTGAATATTTTTTTATTCTAATGAAATTGTCATCCATTTTCCCTTTCATAACCTCCCATATCATATTTTCTTTAATTTGTTTTAGATTCTTATTCAAATAAACTACCAATGATTCATCATTTTCATCATCATAAAATTTTTATTAATATAATATATATATTAAAGTATTATTTACCATAGTCCACATCTGCTACTTTTTTATTAGAAAATTTTTATCTCAAATTTTATTTTACCCTTAAACATCATCAATTAATTTTGTCAAATGAGTTGGAGATTTTTTACCTTCACCAACCTCTACATCCATTAACTTAACTTTTAAATTATAATTTTATGACAAATAATATATTTTTTCTAAAATAATTACTACTATAAGGGCACAAGATTAAAACATGACATAATATTGGGTTTTAGTTATACATTTACATTATTTCACATTGAGGATCATTTTAGGATCAGAGTTTTAGATTATTTGGATATAATACATACATAAAATTCCATAATTATATCAAGTGGATACTACTAAATTAATATATGTTTCTTTTTAATTATAGAACCCTCAAAATAAAACATGATTCCATTGAAAAATATTCACAACTTTTAACTTGAATTCATTCATTCCCTTACACATCCATATAACCTATGAAAAACATTTATGAACTTACGATGATCAAAAACATCTCACTAAAGGATATAAAAAGTAGGTAATCAGATATTAGTACATGAATACATATAGACATATGTAATCATTATCACAAAGACATTTTTCTCACCCAATAAGTACCATATAGTTACATTTCAAAACATAATACTTCCTTAAAACATAAAAAACATAATTAATAACATAAAGGTAATAAGGATAATTACTCACATAATATTTTTAATGTTTTTGATACCTTATGAATTATAACACTCACGACTACTACACAATATTACCCTCATGACTACATTATGTTGTAACAATCGAAATTTCACATAGAGTAACCATACATCCAACATCTTACGTAAACATAATCAATACGTTTGAGAAAGATATAGGTTACACCATTTATTAGAAAAAATGGATAAGAACAATAACCTAATCATAAAACATGATTACTAATATCATATAATTATTCCCCTTAAAAAATAAATTAAATGAGGATTTTGAAATATATGTTCCTTAAAAATATCATATAGTTGATGTAAGGATTGTTAAAAATAATAGAATATGTGTACACACTATAAAAAAATAATAAAAATATTATATAATCTAAATAAAATTCATAAAATAAACATAGTTCCACATAATCAATAAAGTAGAAAGTTAAGCCAATGAATGTATATTTGGTTAAGAATTCCCTTCCCTCGAGTTTATCTTCATTAAATATGTTTAAACCTCATGTATAATGGTTAAAATAGTGGTATTTAAATTTGATAAAAACATATTCATTTTTATTACACCTAATATGATCATTTTATAATATTATTCCACCAATTTATTAATAATATTTTGTTATTTCCATTCATTCAGATGAGTTCCTTACAAGGTTTCAATGCTCTGTTTATAATGTATTTTCTTGTCGAATGGAAGTGAAACTCTAGAAGTAGAATGAAATGGTTTTATTATGTTTCAAAAAATATTAAATGATTTAATAATACAAATTTTTTCGATATTATTATTAATAATTTGATAAAAATTAATGATATTTGTTTGTTTCATTTTGGTGACTCTTCCAAAATCACAATCTAATTTTTCTATATGATTTAATATAATATATATGTTAATTATTGAATATAAAATAGGTTATATACTAAAATATTTAAACTGTTTAAACCATTTGAAGGGTTTTATTACCATCCACGAAAGTGTTAATGTAAATTGAAAACACATCATCCATGACGTTAGTAATTTGACACATCATAGATGATGTTTTTATTTATAGAATAAAGAAAATATGGGAAGAAGTATGATGATGAATTTTTCAATAAATATGATATAATTAAATTATATGTAATATAATAGTGTTTTAATTACTCTTGGATAAGGGGAGTTGAAGAGATTATAAAAAAATAATTACGGTTAAAATAAAAGGAAATGAAAGAGGATTTTTAACTATTGAATTATCCTCCTTGAGAAACTTTTTATGACCTATTGTTTTGGCCTTTTGGTAAGACCATTAGTTCTTGAACATGGAAAAGAGGCTCGGGATTAATATTGTGTATAATTTGGACAATTATCAAAGCTTGATAGATATAACAAGAGAGGGTGTGAGGGTTGTTATTTCTAATGGGGGAAGGGAGGTTTTTTATTTTATTCACTATTTTATAATTTTGTCTGGTGACTATGACTAGTTTTTTTGAATTATCCAATAAAATATTAAAATAATAAAATTAATTTATATATTATTGTTCTTACATCACTCATGTTGTTATGAATAGTGTATTTATCTTATAATGATTATATACCACACATTATTTTATTTTATAATTCACCAAAATTCAAGTATATCATAAAAATTGAAAAAATCCCCCCAACCACATATCTGTGTGTAGAATAAATAAATTAAATCCATTTTATAAAATAATTTTCAAAATATGATACATATAATTTATTAACGAAAATAAATATTCATTCTAAAAATACCAATTTTAAAATTATAACTAATTTTATTATACATTGAAAATTTAATTATAGTTATCTAAAATTATATTATAATAACAAGACAACAAAATATTAATTTTTTAATCAATTTTATAAAAATTAATTTTTTTTAAATTGATATTTAATTATAAAAACGTATTTATTTTTCTTGACATACAAAAACACCAACACTTAATTTATCCTTTAAAAAAATAATAATTATTCCATGTAAAAAATATATCATGATTAAAATTATAATATAAAAAAATTTATTAATACACTCATAGGTGATGTTACTATTCTATTGTCCAAAATTTTATTCCTAATGGTCATGCTAGTATTCCTATGGTGAAGTTACTATTACATCAGTATAAATTCCTCAATATCTATAAATATAAACTATTTCATTATAATCTTATTATAAATTTATGTATTCAATTAAAATATGAAAACAAAATATTTTATACGTACCTAGGTTGTTACATTCTCCCCACCTTCTAGAAATTCCATCCTCAATGTTTTTATTTACTTATTAAAAAAGTGATGCTAATTTTCCTTCATGGAACTTCCATATTGTCACATTGCTTATCCAACCATATGGTAATTCCACAATATCATACCCCTTTTGATTACCTAATTCAAAAATACATGTTCTTTATGATCAAGAATATTCATAGGTTTATATTTCTATGAATGGTTCCCTTCCAGCTAAATTATATCTGGGCACAAAACATGAGATAAATATGGTATATACTTCTTCAACATAAAAACAATAAAACATTATGTACCAGAGATAAACTCAGAGGTAAACTACTCTATAAGAGACTTTTCTAGCTTTCTATAATATTTCATATTGTCCATTGAACCATATTATTTTTATTCCTTTCTTTACAAAATGCATAACAATTTTTAAAGGATATATATTAAGGAAAAAATGATCACCCACCACAAATGAAAATTCATTCATCCAGTTTTCCAAAAAAATTTCTACCTAAACTGAGTTTTTCTTGTGTGTTGGTCAATCATCTTCACTATCTCATTCACTTCCTCTACTAATTTTAGTCACATAAACTTCCTTTCCTGAAATTTATCCCATAAAGCTGGAGTTTGACCCCTAATTCTATATAATGCCTCAAAAGGTTGCATCTATATACAGAAATGAAAACTATTATTATAAGAATACTCATCGATTCAATGTTTTTGATCCAAAATTCCCTGGATTTCCCAAGAAATATCTCAAATTATATCATTCAATGTCAAAATTTATTCTTTGGTCAGACCATCAAATTGATGATGAAAAGTAGTGTTTGTAATTAATTATATTCAAAAAATAATTGTAAGGCCTTTTCAAAAGTTCAAATTGAACCTATGATCTCAGATAGATACAATTGAAAGAGTAAATCCATGTAACATGAAAATATCTTTGAGCTAAAATCAAGAAATATAGTCTACAAACATAGTATCTCATATAAGAAGGAACTGTACAGATTTAGTCAGACAGTGAACAACAGCCCAAATCATATTGTTACCGTGAAAAGTATATGTAGTCCCTCCATGATGTCCATGGATATATTTTTCCATTTATACTCTAGCACTGAAAAAGGAAGATGAATCATTTTTGGTAGTTTTCTCTCTACTATAACCTATTGACATTTAAAACATTTCATTGAAATATCAGCAGAATATTTTTTCATTCCATTTGAGCAGTAATACTTCCCAAGATCTCTATAAATATTAGTAATTCACAGATGAATTAGAAACATGGAAATATGATCTTCAATTATAAATTATTTCTTTAGTTGTAGATCATAAGGCACACATAATCACTTTCCAAATCACAAATCATAATCTTTATTAATGTATAATTATAAAAACTTACTCGTTTTAACAAATTCTTCCTTTTTTGGAAAATCCCGATCATCCCTATGCACTTTCTTAATTCCATCTAATAAATATGGCTATATGGACAATGAAAACAAAATAGTGGAATTTTCTACAACAACAAACTCCATAAAAAATTCATCAAATAATAAATTTAGGTGTCATGTTCTAAATTTAACGTGGTTAAGGAAGCATGAAGTTTTTGGCTCAAGTAATCATCCACATTATTTGATTTTCTAGTATGGTAATTGATCTCAAAATCGTAATCCATTATTAATTCTTTCCATCTTTTCTACCTCAAGTTTAAATCGATGTGAATGAATATATACTTCATTATTTTAAGTTCAATATATATTTCACATTTTCCTATATATAAATGATGCTTCCAAATTTACAATGCCAAAACCATATCTACTAATTCTAAATAATTTTGGGATAATTTTACTCTTGAGATTTTAGTTCTCATTAAGCATAAGAAATTACCTGATCATTAAACATTAGAATACAACCAAGTCTCTTCAACTAAAAATCATTATAGATGAAAAATTAATGATGTCTTGAGTGTAGTTCCAAAACTCAAGAAATCACAAATCTATTATTTAGTTCATGAAAATAAACAACAGGTTATTTTTTTCCAAAAAATAGCCCCTTTCATGTTAACTTAGTTAGCTGGTTAGATAAACATGAAATTATTTGACATAGAATCAGTATTAACCTGCTAATCCATAAAAACAAAAAATCATAGGAAATTTTGTTGGTGTGGTCATTTAATCTAACAATTTTGTTTATTCATGATCAACTACTATTCTATCCTTACTTAAAATGTTACCAATAAAATAATACTATTACTACCGATGATCAAATTCGATTACTTTTATATATACATTACATTTTTTTAGAGTTTGAAAGAAAATAGTAAAATGTTTTTTTAGATCCTAATAAATTTTGGGAAAAGATAAATATCATTAATACAAACAATAAAATAATTATCCAAATATTCACATAATCTTCAATTCATAAGTTCCATGAATATAGAAGAGGCTTTTTTCAAACCAAAGAGCATAACAAAAAAACTCATAATTCCCATATCAAGTATGAAAATCAATTTATGGAATCTCCAACTCCTTCAATTTTAGATGATGGTACATAGATCACATGTCAATCATGGAAAAATACTAAGCTCCTTTGATCTGATAAAACAAGCCATCGATGTGAAGAAATAGAGACATATTCATAACAGTAATTCCATTTATAGATCTATAATCAATGAAATGTCCCATGGAACCATATTTTTTTAATTAATAAAATGTGTTCTCCCCATGGAGAAGTTATAGGTTGAATGAAGCTTTTATCAAGAAACTCTTGCACCTAGTTTTTCAATTTTAGAAGTTATACTTGATCCATTTGATAAGGGTGTTTTGAAATTGTCTTCAAATTAGGAACTATATCAATAGTAAATTCAACTTCTCGATCAAGTATAATATTGTGAAACACATCAGAAAAAATCCAAGATATTCATTAACCATTGGCACATCAGTTATTTGAAAAGTTCCCTTATTTTCCAAAATATTTTTAAGATAGCATTCATTTTTATCATTTAATAGTTTATCGGCATAATGATATGTTATTAACTGTATGGTTTAATTCATGTAAAATTTTGAAAAATCATTCTAAAAATATTCTTTATCTTGGAAATAAATCAGAACATGATAAATATAAATCCAATCCATGATCATAATGACATAAAACTCTATATATGGTAAAACAATAATGTTTTCAGGTAATTTATTTCCATAGAAAACTATAGGAAGATTCAAATAATTCTTTTATCCAATAATATTTCCCAAGAGTGTTTAACCATAAGTTACGATCTCGTTTACTGAGGTGAACTTTCTAATTTACCAATAGATTTCTCAGATATAGTGGAATGTTTAGACCCTGTATTAAGTAATACATTAGTAAAATATAAGTTAACAAAAAATTTCCTAATACTACATCATTTAATTGGATGAAATCTATTGACGTATTCATAAATATCTCACTACACCCTTATACTTACAATTGGACTGGTTTCCCTCATTTAAATTGTTATTTGGGAAGGTATTCTCATAATGAACCATCTCACCACATTTTAAACATGTTATAGTTTTCTTAATAGAATTAATATTAATATCATTTTAATTTAAATATCACGCCATATGTCTAAACATACCACATAAAAATTATTTCCCATATTTGTTAGGGCATTCCCAGGGTGTTTTTTACTACAATACCCACTAATCGAAAAATTGACTATCTTACCTTTAGATTTCATTGATTGAATTTTTCTCATAGCTTTCCATATGGACCATTTCATTTGCTTGTTGTCTATGTTCGCATGATCATCAAGAAATTAATTTTATACTCTCTTAGCATATCAGATTAGTTCTTTATAACATTTTAATTCTTGATAAAACAATGACCTTCGGTACCTTGGATTTAATCCCCAGTAAAAATGATTTATTTTAATATCAAGATCTATAATCAGATTTAGAGCATACAGTGCCAATCAGGTGTAGCTTTCCTCATACATGGACCCATAATCTGCCTCTTTTGTTCACCTAAAGGAATTACTTTTCCATCTTATTTCAAAACACCTTTGGAAAATATTTCTCCAAGAAAATATTCTTAGATTTGTCCCATTTCATGTCCTAGATCTCGTCAATATCCTTGGTATTATTATCCATTTACCACCACTAGTCTGATTCACATTCAAAATGATAAATTGAAAGACTATCCATTTGATTATATGAATACCCCATGAAATAAAAATTATTTTCATGGCATTTAATACATCATTGATCTTTCACTGGGTCAAAAGATCCACTAAAAGGAGGAGGTGACTGCCTTACAAAATGTTCTGTTATCATCATGTTCCTATGTTATAGCTCATGCTATTCAATTTCATAATTAAACATCCATTTCTTCTATGTTAAATAATAAATTACTATCACAAACTATTTATTTTAAATTCCCACCATTTGGGGTCGTGTATTCATATAGATATTAGCTTCTCGGCACCCTTCTACTTCTGATTCCTAGTTTTTTATTTGGAAAACCATTTTGAACAGACATGTCATAGATGAAACAACGTGGTGATCATAAATTTCTATATCAATTCAAATTATACATAGAGTAAAAAATAAATTATGTAATTCTATTAACATTTTCCTAAACCGTAGTGTAATCTAAATCATCCTATGATACCAACTATAATGACCTCCCCTTAAAACGTTCCCAAATCATTGGTTTTATTCAAATTAACTTTCTTTCACATTGATGATCTTTTCATGGTTGGATATTTATAGAATTATGACATTATAAATATATAACATCCCCTAAATATACCAACTGGATATTATAAAAGTAATATCCATTTCTTCCAAATTTTAAAATTGTCAAATTAAAAGATGATTATTTTAAGAAATCATCATAACATTTTTCTTAAAATCCTTATCTACCATATAAATCCTTATAAAATATCAAATCAATATATAAAAATGGGATAAGCACAAAACTAGTAGCAATGTATATAAATGGAAGGGGAGAACCCATTAATATATGAATACTTGTAACCATAGGAAAACATTTCACAAAGACATGCTTCTCAGACAGTATTTATCACATAGTTACTTAGTCAAAACCTGAGATTTCAAAAAAACATATAAAATATAAATAATATCATAAAGGTAACATGGTAAATTACTTATATAATATTCTAAATCTCATGAAATAATTATTATTCGTAACCCTCACAACTACCAAAAAAATTATCCCTAACATCTACCTTATGGTGTAGCCATCGGAGTAACACATTGAGTAACCATATGATTGAACACCAACATAAATGTCCCGAATTCCTTGAAGGAAGATATAGGCCACAAAAATCAGTATAAACAATTCCTAATAATCTTAACATAATCATTAAATAAGATTATTCACATAATATGATTCATTTTATAAAAAATGTAACTTATTAAAATATAATGTCTAATGAGACTTCCCTTACAAATATCATATTTTTGAAGTGAGAATTGTTAAAAATAATTGAATATTGATATACACTATAAATAAGCATAATAATAAAAAATAAAATCAACACATTTTAAAAATTAAACATAGTATGAAATAATCAACAAAGTAGATGGTTTACCCAAAGAATGGAAATTGGCATAAGAAAATCTTTTATCATGGGTCCATCATACTTAAAATGTTTTTAAACATCCTATATAATTTTTACAGGTGTGTTATTAATAATTTAAAGAAAAAAAAGCCTTTTTATAAAACATTATATGACACTATTATACCCATTTATTAATAATATTTTGTTATTTTCATTCTTTTTGTTGTGTTCATTACATGGATTCCATGGTCGGATAATAATAGATTTTCATCCCGAATGGAAGAAATACTCTAGAAGTATAATGAAATGGAATTAATTTGTTTCATGAATATTAAATGATACCATAAATTTTTTTTCATATATTATGATGAATCATTAGATAAATCATTAATGATATTTGTTTATATCGTTTTGGTGGATCATCAATAATCACAAACTTCTTTCATTATATAATTTAATATTATGTATAAATGTTAATTCCATATCAAAATAGATGGTATATCATACAATTTAATATCTATTTCCACAATTTAAATGGTTTTATGACCATCCATGAATGCGGTCATTGAAATTAGAAACAAATCATCCATGATGTTAGTAATTCGACACATCACAGAAGATGTTTTAATTTTTAGAATAAAAAGGTAACGAGAAGAAGTGTAATGATGAATTTTACCAAAAACACGATAAAATTCCAGTATATATAAGAAAAAATATTACTCAAGACTCTTAGATAAGATGAGGTGAATAGAGTATAATAAAAGAAATATAATTGAAATTAAAATAAAAGAAAATGAAAAAGGGGTTTTACCTTATGAATTATCATACTTGAGAAAATTCTTAAGGTCTTTGGTTTTGACATTTAGTGAGACATGAAGGCCTCAGATGTGGCAGAGAGGCCTGGGATAATTATTTGGTTGAATGTGGAATGTTCTAAAAGATTTAGAGGTTTGAGGAGAAGTGATGTTAGGGGAGGTATTTATAGTGGAGCAGGGGAGGATGTTTTTTGTTATTATTTTTTCAATAGATTATTCTTTTGGCTCAAGATTATGAATATTTGGTGATTTATCACAAAATATATTAGAATAATAAATGGATGTCCTATATTATAGTTCATACATCATTAATTATGTTAGTAAAATTTTATTTATATTATAATGTATATATATTATAGATAACCATATTTTAATATTCACCAAAAATACAATTATTTAAGAAAAATACGAAAAAAATCACCCCAATCATTTTTCAACATATATAATTAGAAGATGAATTAAATTTTTTGTAATTAATTTTATATAAATGTAAAATTTAAATTTTATTTAAAATCATAATTTATTCTAAAATAGATGTTTTATCATTTTAACTACTTGTAAAACATGTTGAAAATTTTATTAATGTCTAAAAATATTATATTAGAATCATAAGAAAAAAATTAGTTTATGAATCCATTTTATGATAATATATTTTATTTTAAATATTTATATTAATTATAAAATTGAAATGAAATAATTTGGATATAAAAAAATAGCAACAATCATTTTATTCTTTCAAAAATATTTGTTTAATTATTCCATGATATAAATATGTCAAGATAATACTTATAAAATACATAAATATTATTTATATTATTATAGGAGAGGTTACTATTTTATTGGAAGAATTATTATTTATAATGGTCATGTTATTATTCCTGAGGTAATGTTACTATTCCATTAGTATAAATTCACTAATTTCTCTAAATAAAAATTATTTCATTATAAATTTCTAACGAATTTGAATCTTTAATTCTAGAATGAACAAAATTATTATATAAGTACATGGGTTGTTACGGATTCATAATATTCATAAATTAGTTCACTAATAAATTTATGTCATCATTTAGTTATAAAAATCTCATCAGTGAAATATAAAATGTATCATTGTTACTCTTAATAGAGTGGTCTACAATTACTCTATAATCAACCAAATATTTTAACATACATTGATTTACTTATTTAATCAAAATGTTTATTTCACTCCCAAACTCTATATATTTTCACAATGTATTATTATTTATATTCAAATTTTGATAAGGTGTCTTCTCATATCCAAAACGTAAAAAACCATTTATCTTTACTTACAAAACAAAATTCACTATTACATTATCATAGCACCTTAGGATACCACACTTAATTAGATGATATTTTCAAATATTACTCACTTCCCAATATCATATTTCCATGAAAATATTTTTTCTTGGGGTCCTAATTGATAAAACTACTTGTATTATTCAATTCCTATAAATATGTTTTCCACCAATATAGAACTGTAATATATAAAATTATCAGAAAAAAATTTGTCCATCATTCACTGAATTTAAATTTCATTTCACCTCCATAAACTTTTTATGGAATCCATTGCTTATTTAATGGTATCTATAAATATAATGGAGACCAAACAATAATAATCATTAAAAAATATACAAAATTAGATTTCATCATGACTTTTAGGATATTGCATTAGCTCACCCAAATCTATTTTAATAATTTTTGAAAAATGCATCATCTTCTTTTTTCGATCTATATTTTTAATTGGTTTTTCAACACACATGCATCACAAAGAATCCCATTATTATTATTATTTATTATTTTAATTAATATACTAACCATAAAATATGATAGATTCTATATTAGTTATTTTCTTAAATTTATAATTAAAATAATACCAAATATTCTACTAATCTAATTTATGGATGAAAGTATTATTCTATAATTACACTTGGAAAAAAAATTTATTTTTCCTTCACCCACTAATCAAGGAATTTTTAACCATTCCATTCATTTGGTTACCTAACCAATTGAATGTGTCTTCAATCTGTATTCACATATTTCATTTATAATTAAATGTTTTTCTCAATGTTCATCTATACAAATCAATTTTTAACATTTTTTCATCTATATAAATCCTCATTATTAAAAATAATATACTTTTTTTTATATATTATTGAAAAATATATTCATAAAATATATATTAATTTGTATATTATTCATGAATTTAAGGAATTTAAGAAATGAGAAGAACAACATTTATGATTAATCTACAACAAACCTCTATTTTATGATATTTAATTTAATATCATATATGATATCTTTCCCCTTTATTATTTATACATTCAAAAAACATTCACTTTCCAATTTCGAAATATAAATCCCCTCCTATAATCCCTCAATATAGAGAGTTTTTTATTATCCATCACCTTTTAATAAAGAAAATATATTTCTAAATACATATTTCTATAAAATATATCAGATCAATCTAAATTTATTTTCAAGTAAAAAATTTCTATAACAACATTTAATAAAATCAATATCTTAATAAGGAAAAAAATATTAATAAATTTCAATAAAATGAATTTATTCGTTGAGGTGTACAACATATTCTCATATATTTATATTTTTGTGTGTGTGTGTTTTACATTTAATTTCTTGTAATTAATGTTCCATTTTTCATTTTTAGAATATTTTATTATGTGATAAAGGTAATCATTGAATTGACTAACATTGAGGAGTAATATTTTCTCAATTCCTTCTGTCCAATGTTCCTTACAGTATTTAAACTCTCATTTTTTGATAAACACTGAATGGTTGAAATTTACTTCTAAAATAATTATTTCCATTATCATGGATTATTTTCTATTATATTTTTATTATTTATCAACAATATGATTTCACTAATATTCATGTATTTTGGTATTTGACCTTCCATAACCCCAATATGTTCCATGATTCATGTTTATCAAATTCATTTATTTCTTAAATTTATAACATTCAAATCTTAATCTTATTTTTTTAATAGGTGGATTTCATTTGTACTTATTATTTCATCATTAAATTAACCACTTACATTTAATATGTTTTATAATTTTTTGTTCCCTAATTGATATAATCATTATGTTTATTAATAACATTAACATGTTCATCATTTTCACAATAATGTTAATGAAATTCTTTAATAAGTCATGATCAGTTACTTATTTCTCCACTGTATTCTCAAACTATTTTATTTCATATTTGATTTAGGAAATATACATTATTGATTCATTTAAAAAAACTGATTATTTTTTTACTATTAAACTATTTCAACTCAATATCTAAAATGGAATCATTATATTCAACATTAATATCAACAACAAATCCAATATATATTCTTCATTTATGTTAGTTTATAAATTTTATACAACGTAAAATTATTTGATCATATAAAAATTATTTAAATTTGGACTTACCTTTTTAAAACAATTCCCCAACAAAATCATCATTAGAAATGATAAAAGACGTATAATAAAATATGTTATTGTATGCCTTTATATATTTTAATCCTAATTTTTTCTAATATATAGTTCACTAATTTTTTAACTAATCTAGATCATTATTCTAGAATTAGTAGCTCCTCTAAAATTACATCATTACACAATACATATCAATATAAAATAACCAATTTATCATTTCCTTAAAATCATAATTTTCATAGATTTAATTTTCTCACCCTAAGTGATAAGAATTCTATAATAAATTTTTTTTATACTCTATCTTCTATGTAAACATCGTGATACTCAATGAGATTATCATACATGTCCTTAGTTGGATACAATTTATATACTCTAGGTTTTTATTAATAGTAAATGAGATAAATAAATTTATATCATAAAGATATAAATCGTAAATTTTTTAATTATTAAATGTATCCTTTCTTGAATATATAATGGTGTAAATATTATTAAAATATTCAACAAGATTTCAAAATCACTTATAATATCATGAAGTCAATGAATAGAAAAAAATAACATAATAAGATGGATGAGTAACCCATGAATTTTTTCACATGGGATCATATTTATTTCATCAATCATGTTATGAAGAACTAATATATTTCCAATGATAAATTTCCAATCACCTTCATATGTATTTTAAACATTTACCCCATATTTCATTATAATATGAAAAAATAACCACATTAATGTATATTTTATTTTATAATACTCTAAATAATTCATTTTGTATCACAGTAACAACATTATAAATTTTATTCCATATAATTCATTGAGAAACATATATAATCACTCACTGGAATTGAATGGAAAATAAAAGAGAAAACATTAACCCCGTGGGATCAGATACATTGTCTCATCTTTATATTTTGAATATAATAATTATATATAATGACTAAAAAACTCTACTAAAAATTTCTATAACAATCATGATGATAATATTCCACAAAAAAACCACTATGAAGATCATATATCTTGGATACCACAAATTGATTCAATATAATAAATAATACACCCATATAAGGGGCAATAATAGTGTAAAATATCTATTAATCATGAAATATTTCACGTTTTTGTGTGAAAATATTGATATTAACATATCATGATCATCGAAAAAATGAATATTTAAACTAAATATAACACCGTAAATACTTTAAAATTTTCACCTCCATGATGTTTTCAATAGAGTTTAAATATATGATGTTTTGATGTACTATGAGATATAACTACAGATGTTGTAGATTAAAATAAATTTGAAATAAAAATAGTCATCCATGGGTATCTACCTAAAAAAATCTATCAGATACCTTTAATCACCTTCATTATTTTGGTATCATTAATAATTTCTATAGAAATTTTTTTTCTATACAGCAGATTCCATGATGTAGTTGTAAATTTTTCATCAAATAAATATGATTTGAACTCTAAAATCCACCCCCTTTTGATAGAATCATTTCAGCCTATTATTTTTAATATAATTATTTAATTTTTAGTTCATAAATTTCCAAAATTTACCATATTTAATTTCCATAATAAAAATTATTATAAATCATAATTTTTTTAAGAAAAATGTTGACTGTAATATAAAATCCCTCTAATAATTCATTTATACAGCCTGATAATCTCAATCATTTAAAATTTAAATGTTGAAAATATCCTATAATTTGATGGAATTCAAATCTCTTATACACAACATTAAAGCTATGTTGATAATACTCTTTTATCTATGACCTCATTGTAACACCCAAATGTTGTTATGAAGTATTTTTTCTCTAAATAATTATTTTTCATCACTAGATTAAATTTCACAAAATCATGAGTTTAAATGAACCATGAGATATCTATAGTCTAAAATTATCATTATAGCCTAGCTGTTATATTTGCGAAAATAAGTATAACGAACTTACGATAATGCAGTGTGAATTAATTGGCTATAAATTAATTATGAAAAATGAAAATCAATTAGATAATTGTATTTTTGAGTAAATTAATATTGTTAATGAAAGTAATGAGATATATATATTTAAAAAAAATATTTTTAATATTTATCGAATGGATATTTTAGTCGTAGGGTGTGAATAAGCCCTATTTTATGTATAATAACTTCGTTTTTGAAAGGGTAATTTTTCAAAATTGAATGGAGAACCCATTTTAAATTAATATTTTGAAGAATTAATAATTTTTATATAAAAAAAATTTTTATTATGAATAAGGTTATAAAAATTTACTTTTAATAAATTTCTGATATTCTTCTGATAACATTAAATTATTGATTAAAAGCTAAAATACAGTAAATTTAATGTGAAAACAAATTTTTTCATTGAAACAATTTATATGGATAAATTATTATATTGAATTTTTTCCAAGTATAAAAATGATATATTTGTATCATTAAATATAATGTATGTCATGAGAATTAATTTTACCTAGAATTCAATTGTAAAAACATTTCAGTCTTTTGCAATGTTTTAGAATTTAAAACATGTTTACTCTTTCTGAAAATAGGATTAATTTTAAATTAATTACTTCAATTTCTATGTATTAAATTTAAAAAATAGACATTATATTTTTAATTAATAGGTCTAAATTATATAAATATAATTATTTTATTTTTGGGATTTATTAATAGTAACTTCAGTAATTTTTATCAATATGGTAAGTGGGTAAATTAGGAAATTAAGGGTAAGAATACTATTATAAAATTAACCTAAATATTTGCCTGATATAACTGGATAAATTTGTTTCAATATAAATCATCCTTGAGAATAAATTTCATCCATTTTAATTTATATGGATGAGACTAAGTCCTTAAATTAAATTTATTTTATGAAAAGTTAAATATGTCTCACTGAAAATTTTAATAAAAAATCATTTTTTATAAAATGATATAGAGAAGATAAATTTGATTATAAATACTCATTTCAAATCTAAAGTGTTTTTCTTTATCATGGTGATTTATTTTTAATTTTTAGGATAGAAATAATTACATTTATAGCTTACACATTAATGATGAAAATATTATTTAATTGATGAAAAATTAATAATATAGTTTTTTAATATATTAATACCCATTTGAATACATAATCACTTTCCCAAATTATATTCATCTATTATATCTTGACCATAATCATCCACGAGTTGATATTTTGACTATTTGGATCTTATAAAATATATCATGAAACTTGTATTATTTTTTTAAAGTGATGTTAAAGTTGTCACCATCATAAATTAATAAGTATAATATTTTAAAAATTGGAATTCTAGAGGATAAATTCAACTTGAAATATTATTATGAAATATAACATATTTATATTCACCATATAATTTAATTTTCTATTTTTATTCAGAAAATATATATATTAAAAAATTACACAAAACTTATATAGTGATTATTTTATTAATAGAGATAACATATGAATTTATAAAAAATAATAAAATAAATTTAATTTGGGATAATTAATATTTATAATTAATTTAATTGATTACCTTTACCTCTTAGTAATATAAAAAATGGTTTTTTCGATGTTTAATTGTTATCATAATATTTTTACAAATCAATGCATTGAATAGTGTCAAAATTGATACTATTGGTTATTTATCAAAATAACGTTTTCTTAAATTCTTTAAAAATCATAAATTTTTTTATAAAAATATAAAACAATAATGAAATTGTATAAAATATAATAATTTATTTATTTATGGTCTATTTTATATCAAATATGTAAATGTTTCACCCCGTTAATATCTAATGATTTGTTACCCAGACTAAAAATTAAATATAATAATTAAGTGTTAATTAAAAATATAAGTTTTAAATTGATAGAGATATTTTTTCTATATTTACTAGTTGATGGTATTAAAACACTATCTCATATCATCTCCAAAATTGGGACATTTTGTAGGTTTTTGTCTAGGGTTTGATTTTATTATAAAATATTATTTATGGAGTTTCCAAAAGTGTGCCTCACATCAATTATAAAAGGTAACATCCTACTATACCTGATAAAATTATTTTAAGCCATCAAAATTGTAAATACCATGACCATTTTCCTTATCAACTTCCCTATTTAGATACTAGAATTTCTGGCCATCTTCAAAGACCAACTATAGTGCTCTAAGAATAGATTTAGAGGAAGCACGTTAAGGAAGAGGTAATCCCTACCACTGATTCATTCAAACTTCTTTTTTCTTAAAATTCATGTTAATAAGTTATTTAATTATAAAGTAATGAAATAATTTTCACTAAAATACTTATATGTTGTTATATTTATGAAACAACAATATTCCACATTCAATCCATCCTATGAAAAACAAAATCACCGCATGTACGTACCTACATTTTACTGTCTCCACGCCATAGTGTAATATTTTTTTCATCATCACATTTCTTAGATGGGTATAATGATTGAAATAATAAATATATTGTATTATTATAACATTATACTAACTATGAAATATTATACACCAACCACTTCAATACCATTGAACAATTATTGGAAAGATATCTTCGCACGTGCGTGCGTATAGCCAACCGCCTCCACAATGTGATGCGATTCATTATACACGATATTGTCTAAACTAATATTATATACAAGAATTTAATGAATAAATATGATATATATTATACTTATTCAATTGTCTAAATGATATGAATATAACCTATCAATTGGAACATGAACTTATCCGACAAAACTTGCTTAAGAACATAAAGCTGTTAATATCTGAATAATGAGTGAAAAATGAAATGTTACTAACAAATGAATGATAATATATTCATATATAATATCATAAAAAATTATATCATTATATAAAAAATCAATAAAATTATTAAAATCAATATATAGGAGGTTCAGATTCATACTAAGGATATCTGACTTAAGGTAGGGGATAATTTCTCAATCTCATTATTATTCATGATAGTTTATATGTAAGTATTTACTAAGGTATATTTATCATCCAAATCCTTGTTTCCTAAGTATATAATATTATTTATATTCTTATAAATTTTTTAATGTCAATTTTATGCTTTGGTGAATTTTAATTCAATGGTATGAATGTAATCATTTGTCGTTATTCAATTTGAGGAACATTTTTACGTTTCTAAAAAAATTACAAGGATAATGTTTTTTAATATCACACAGTATGAACAAATTGTTACACATTCATAACGAATTATTTACATGAATATTCATTTACAATATTTCATGTTTATTTTAAATGATATTGTTTTTATTTATGATTTTTGGCATTTTGAGAAAAAATGTTTTTAAAGAAGAAAGGATATTGTTCTCAAAAATTATTTTCATATGTTTTATCAATATAATTTTCCATATATGATTAAGGATATGTTTCCAGTTTACTATCCCTATTGTTATTAAGTTTTATTATGTTTATTTTTGAATTATATTATTGAAATCCATTTGTTTTATATGGATTATGATTCAATGATGATTAAGAAACCAATTTTATTCCTTGGGTTATGTTGCGATGAATGATTTTTTTATGGAACACATAATAATTATTTCATTATGAGATGGGTGTGACATATATCTCCCACCCATGAATGGGGTAAAGATTTATATCTCACGAGATAGACATGGTTGGTATAGTAAGTAAAAAAATTTCAGTAATATAGGGCTGGAACTACAAGTAAATCAAATTTAGTAATGACCTTTGTCTAATATAATGGTCTTCAAAATGAGACTTAAATAATATGAAATAAATTTATATGCTTATGTGTATGCTTGAAAAATCCATGTCTTATGTTATTACATTTAGAATTATTTCCATTAATTCTTATGAAAATTTATCTCATGACATTATATCACAGTATTTTATAAACATGATAAGAGAAAAAAATATTATGTTCTTATGTCTTTTGATTATGATATGATTTATATTAACCTTGTTTACCATTTTTTATAATTTGAGCTCAACCTTTCATTTGATTCTTTTCCCTAGGTCATGAAGACGTGTATTAAGTAAGATATGTCAAAAAGAGTCTATTAGTGAAGAAATAAGTGAGAGAAAATGTAGATGTTTTATGAACCTGTTGTATATGTTTCATAGTTTCTAATATTAATAGACCAACATGGTTCTTTCATGGTTTTATTATATTTTGTAATTTATATACTTTAATTTTGATGTAATATCCTTGAATGTAAATTATGGTTCATTATAATTTGTGTCAATGTAAAGATATAATTAACCCTTGGAAACAAGGATGAGAATGATTTAGTAAGAACCCTAAGGATATGTTTATGTATAGGTTACAATCATAGTGTTATATAAATTACCATGAATAACATAGGATTAAACCTAATGTGTCCTAAATTGTTTTGTATACTTGATTATGTAGTTTTCACATTATGATTAGTGTTTCTCACAGTATTCTTCTTGGTTTTAGTCAATGGATGGAACATAAAGGAATCACGTTAATGTTAAATGCGACAAGAAATACAATGATTGTCATCATGAGAAACTAAATGGTATGGAAGCTATAATGAAAACTCTTATATCTATGGTCACACAAAACTCTCAAGAAATGAATCATGTAGGACATGCAAATGAGTAAAGGAGGGAGAAAAAATATACTGAGTCCTTCATGAGGAAGCATCCACCTTATTTTATTGGGTCTTTTGATCCATTAGTGGATGAATAATGGATCAATACAACCAAAAATATATTATCAGTTCTAAAATTTATTGAACATGATAAATTCATCTTAATAGTCTATCATTTGGAAGTAAAAGTTGGTCAATGGTGGAATCTTATCAAGAATATGAGGCAAAGAGATGAAATTGATTACATGCAATGGGATGAGTTCAAAATTTTATTTTTCAACATGTACTTTTCTTATATTTTTAAACAATATGGAGAAGGAGTTCATTGAACTTATGAAAACAGATAAGTAATCAGCTAGTACCTAGGAAGAAAATTTTACAATATTTTAAATGTATGCTTCTTGAATTATTATCCAACCCGAGATTAAAATTTATCTATTATTTAGTATTATAAAACATGTTCTATAATAGGCATTATCCACAAGGAACTGTAATAGATATAAGGATCTCGTTTGATGTGATCTCAAGGATGATATGGAGTTTGGTGTAACCCACCATTCTTATGGGTCTAATAAGAAGAAAAATATGGTATTCAAAGGAAAATAACAACACTACACTAAAAATAAGATGAGTTTTCCATTATGATCAAAGTGTGGAAAGAAACATGGTGGAAATTGTCTTAAAGGGACTATTAAATGGTTTATGTGTCGAAAATAAGGTCATCAAGTAATTGAATAATGAAATGATGGTAAAAATATTTCTAATGATGTGAACCGAGAAATGGATACACAAAATTAACCTTTTATACTACAATGCTAAAAGTATAAGGAAATGGAGAGTTATGAAAATTAGTGCTCTAATCCATGGGATATTGATGCTGATCGATGTCAACAAACCCTTAAGGCCAAATACAATAGAATATCACATGTAATCACTATTGGCGATGTGGAGTATAATAATTTAGTTATTAAAGGCACACTTACCATACAATCAAAGTATACATTTTTTTATTTTATTCTCGATCTACCCACTATTTTATTTCTGATGAATTTTCTAAGGGAATCGTTGTATTACCATAATAATTAGATGTTGATTTAGCAATGACAACTCCTCATGGCACAATGGTCGCATCAATAGTTAATAATTTTTCCCCAGATGAATTTTTTCAGAATTATATTTCTGTATGGTATTTGATCCTTCCTATAGTGTAATTTGATATGATTCTTAGCATGAACTGGCTTTCTCTATATAGATATCATATCAATTTCAAAGGAATGGAAGTCACATTTCGTATTCCATATTAATCTATGATCATCTATCAATGAATGTATAAATATAACCTTCCAATATAAATTTCTTATATCTTATGGGTCTTGAGTTATTTAAATGAATGTTATTTAACTCAAATTCAGGGGGAGAATCTCATGATTAATAATATGCCCATTGTAGATGAGTTTGATGATGTCTTTCTGTAGGAATTTATAAGTATTCAGAAAAATAATATTTTTGAGTTTTCAATAGAACTCATTCTAGGTGATATGCCTATTTCAAATACACCATCTAGAATGGAACCAATTTTGTTTTAGGAATTGAAGAAGATACGAAACAATAATCTTTATAAGGGATTCATATACCCTAGTGTGTCACCTTTGGGACCACCTATTCTATTTTTTATGAAGAAATATGGATAATGAGACTCTATATTGATTAACAAGAACATAAAAAAAATCACTATCAAGATCCGATATACTCTTCCCCGCTTTGATGACTTATTTGACCAACTATGTAGAGCTCAATACTTTTCGATAATTGACCTTCATTGAGTATATAATCAATTAAGGGTCAAGAAGGAAGATATACCAAAGATGTAATTATATACAAGGTATGGACACTGTGAATTTATAGTTATTCCTTTTGGTCTAACTAATTCACCCATAATCATCATGTATTTATTGAATAGAGTCTTTAGCGAAAATCTTGACTAGTTTGTGGTTTCCATTATAGATTTTATTTTTTTTAATTTAATGAGCGAGGAAAAACATGATAACCCCTTGAGTATTGTACTGAAGTCCTTGATAAAGGAGGATATTTCTATAAAATTTACCACTTGTGAATTTGGGCTCAAGAAAGTTTCATTTTGGGTTCATATAATCTCAAGAGAAGGGATATCTATAGATCCACCAAAAGATTTAATATTTTGAACGTTGGACGAGACTAAATATGGATGTTGTTTTCTTGGTTTTGATGGATATTATCAATGATTTTTGAAAGATTTTTCACGATTATCTAATATACACACCAAGTTGACTTGAAAATGAGTTATGTTCATATGGACGCATGAATTTGAATATAATTTCAAAGAGCTAAAAAGAAAGTTATCTACTATACCTATACTCACACTAACTTATAGTAGAAAAAGGTTTTCGATCTAAAGTGATGCATCCAAGAATGGGATGTGATGTTTTCTCATGAAAAATGATATAGTTATTCCTTAGTCATCCTGGAATTTCAAAATCCATGAAAAAAATTACTCAACTCATGATTTGGAGTAAACAACAGCAATCATTGCATTAAATATATAGAGGTATTATCTTTATGGTGAATGATGTGATATTTACACTAATTATAAAAGTTTAAATTATATTGTCACAAAAAATGATTTGAATATGCGCCAAAGAAGATGGCTTGAATTGATTAAAGATTATGAATACTCAATACATTACAATCCTGGGAAAGACAAATGGGTGAAAGATCTTTTAAGTCGACAATACAATGATATCTTATCCACAATGAGGATCACAAATGATCTAATATTAATGGAATAACAAAGGATTGATTTGGAAATTTTGAAGGATGGGGAGAAATCATACCATTCTCAAATGAATGTTTATCCATCTATATAAGTTAAGACTAAGTTCACGTAGAAGAAATATGTAGAGATACAAAAGAATGTGAGAAATGATCCAAAATTCAACCTTTTTTATATTGGAATAATAAGGTTCAGTAATCGGTTTTGCATTCCTACCATAGTAGAATTAAAGAAGGATCTGTTGTATGAGGCTCACAGTTCTTTATTCTCCATTCACTATAGAGGCACAATGATGTACCAGGATGTGAAAGAGTATTTCTGGTGGGATGGCATGGAAAGAGATGTTTCTAATTATATCTATCAATACTTGGTTTGTTAGTAAGTTAAGGTTGAGATAGAGAAGTCTCTAGGGTTGTTTCAAAAATTACCCATACTAGAATGAAAATCGGAAAACATCACTATGGACATTTTCATTGCACTTCCAAAAACATCCAAAGGAAATAATGCTATCTGGATAATAGTTGATCTCCATAAAAAGTCACCACAAATCATTTATATTATAGATTATTTCTTTCTTGACAATCTTTCATGGATATATATATATAGGAAGTGGTAAAATTGCATGGAGTGCCACATTCCATTGCATTCAATCAAGATTTAAGGGTTTCCTCGATGTTCTAGTGAAGTCTTCAACATGATCTTGATACAGAGTTATGTTCCCACACTGTTTATCATCCTCATACAGACGGTTAGTCTAAGATGACAATTAATACACTAAAACACATGTTGAGAGCTTTATCTATGGATTTAAAAGGTGGTTTGGATCAATACCTACAATTGGTGGAATTTTCGTACAATAATATCATTCACTCCATTATTCAGATGTCTCCTTTTGACGCCCTCTATAGAAAAGAAGTGCTGAAAACCAACTTATTGGGATGAATTTTTGGGAAGAAGGATATTAGGACCTGATATTCTTTATGAAATGGAAGAAAATGATATATCTATTATACAATACATAAGATCGGATCAGAGATGAACAAATGTTATATTGAACACAAAATAAAATACCTAGAGTTTGAAGTATGTGATAAGGTATTTCTATTAATATCCCCATAGAAGAGAGTAATGAGATTATGAAATAAAGGAAATAATGGAAAGCTGAGCTTTAGGTATATCAGTCTTTTTGAAATTTTCGATCGTGTTGGGAAGGTAGATTACTGACTGGAACTTCCACACAATCTCTCTAAATTTCATGATGTATTCCATGTATCTCACCTAATAAAGTACATACCTAATCCTTCACATATTCTAAACTCAAAATTCATTCCACTGGAGAAATATCTTTCTTATATAGAATAGCTGATAGATATTCTTGATCATAGAGAAATAGTTCTATGAAACAACACCACTCAGTTGTAGAATGATTTATAGAGGAACCACAAATTTGAGGAAGCTACATGGGAACATGAGGATATGATGAGGGATAGGTATCCTCATCTATTTGTTTTCCTGTGATAATTTTTAGGGTGAGTTTTAGTTTAAGGGGGGTAGAATATAACACCTAGATGTTTTTATGAAATATATGTCATAAAATATTTTTTCTTCTTCTATTGATTGCATTGCACACAATTGGGAGTTAAAAATAACATGATTCCCTAAGTATAAAATTACCATGATAGCATATCTCTTAGGTTAACAGTAATAAGTATAACTAACTAATGAAAGTTCATTATGAATTCTTTGGATATCAATTAATTATGAAAAATATAAATCAATTAGATATTTTTATTTCCTTGTAAATTACTACTAGTAATGAAATTAACGAGATATATATATACTTAATAAAATATTTGTTATATTCATACGATGGATATTTTATTCACATAGTAAGAATATACCCTATTTGATGTATAAAAATTTTTTTATGGGTAATTTTACAGCTTTGATTGGAGAACCCCTTTAAATTAATACTTTGGAAGATTAATAAATTTAATAAGAAAAAGAAAATTTTTAATTTGAATCAGGATATAATAATATACATTGGATAAATTTCTAATATTTTTCGGATAACTTGCATTATTTTGATGAATAATACAATACACTAAATTTTATGTGAAAACCGTTTTTTTATAAAAATAATTTATATGAGTAAATTATAATATTTAATGGTTTTAAGGTATAAATAGAATATATTTTTATAATTAAATGTAATTTATTTTATAAACCTTAATTTAAATTGAATACATATTTAAAAACATTTCAATATTTTGTAATGTCTTACCTTTTAAAACATGTTCTATCTTTTTTAAAAAGGGATCAATTTTATATTAATTACAAAAAATTCTTTGTTATGAATTTTTAAAAATGGACTCCATATTTTGAATCATTAGGTCTAAATTATTTAAATGGATTTATTTTATTTTTGGGATTTATGAATAGTAACTTTGACAATTTTTATTATTACGGTAAAATGGTAAATCTGGTAATTAAGGGTAAGAATAATATTATAAGAATATCCCAACTATTGTCTTAATATCATTTTATGGGTTTTTTTCAACCTAAATCATATTTGGGTCAAATTGGTATCAATTTTAATCCAACTTTATGAGATTTGGACATTCAATTTATTTTATTAAACAAAAGTTAAATATGTCTCGCTCAAATTTTAATAAATAAATCATTTTTATATAAGGTTAGAAAATATAAATTTGATTAAAAATATTAATTTTAAAGATAAATTGTTTCTATTTATCATGTTATTTTTTTTAATTTTGATGAAATAAATAATTTCTTTAATATCTTATAACTAAATGAGTCATAAGTTATTTAATTGATGAACAATTAGTAATATAGTTTTTATTAAAATAATAATACCCCTTAAAAAGCCCAAAAACATGATGAAATAAAATTGGTTAATTAAATCTCTACCATAATCATTCAACATTCTAGTTATTGACCTTTATGATATTTATAGAAGGGATTATAGCACTTATATTATTTTATTTAAAGTAATGTTAATGTTTTATCCTTTATAAATTAATAATTATAACAATTTATATATTATATTTCCAGAATATAAATTAAAGTAAATATATTCTTATAAAATATAACATATTTATATTCATCATAGTATTTTATTTTAAATTTTTTTCAACAAATATGTATATTAAATAATTACACAAATTAATATTGTGATTATTTTATTAATAGAGATAACAAACTAATGTTATAAAAAATGTTAAAATAAATATAATATGGAATAATTAATATTTCTAATGAATTTTATAGATTACCTTTAACTCTTATGAATATAATGATTTATTTCTCTCAAAGTTATCTTTTTCTATTAATATTTTTAAAAATCAATGAATTGAATAGTGTAAAAATTCACACTATTTGTTATTTGTCAAAATAAATTATTATTAAATTATTTAAAAGTAATAATCAATTTTTTCAAAATGTCTAATAATTATAATATGGTATAAAATGTTCTAAATCAATAATTTATGGTTCATTATATATCAAATAATTAAATATTTCACCCTTTTAATATTGAATTATTGGTTCCCCTAGTTAGGAATTCAATAGAATAAATAAGTGTTAATTAAAAAAATATTATATTGATATAAATACATCTCCAAATTATTTTGGTTGATGAGATTACAACCCTATATTATCTTATCTCTGAAGTTGGGAAATTTTGGAGGGTTTTTGTAGGTTTTAATTTTATTATAAAATATTATTTATGGACTTTCCAAAAATTCCACTCAACTCAATAAAATTAGGCAAAATCCTCCCCCACCTCTTCAGTTCATTTTGAGGCTTCGAGCTTGACCATAGATTTCCATTATTCCTTCTAAAATTCTTTATTTAGAATATAGTGGTTCTGGTCATCTTAAAAAACAAAGTCTAGTGCTCTAAGAAGATATTTAGAGGAAACACATCAAGCAAGAGTTAGTTCCTTCTACTGATCCTTTCAAACTTCTTTGTTCTTCTTCATTATATTAATTATTTGTTTATTTATATTATAATTCCATCAGTATCACTCATTTATTTTAAGTTATTATAATTATAAATAAACAAGTTCTACCTTATACATCCCATAGAAAATGAAATCACCACACCTGCATACAAATGAATTTGCATCTCCACGCCGTGGTGTAATGTGTTTTCCACCATCCCAATAGCAGCTGATGTTTGAGGTATATATCCTTTTATGCATTTTTATATGTTTAAATATATTTGGATTATTTTTGAAGAGGTTAGGAGAGTTTTCATCAGTTTGGGAACATTTTGGGTTACTTTTTAAGGCAACACGATTTGAGCACAATTAGGGGAAACCGTGCGAGATGAAACCATGTAGGCAGTGGGGTTACGTATAGCTTGCACAAAGTTTTTCTAACTATTTGAGGAGTTCATACAAGATTCCCCTATGAGGGATAAGTAGGTTCAAGGTTACCTCATAGTTTGTCTAACTACATGAGCTAACCATGCAGCCTATAAAATGGGTTTTTAAAATTCTGTGATTTGTCAAGATAACACTAATGACAACTAAACTTTCTCCCACTTGATCATAATTACAGATTTTCAGTTCTCAAATATTTCATGGGATATAAAACTCACTTTTTATGTTATTTTAAGGGGTTTAAAGGTGGTTTTAGGTCATTTCATCTTGGGTAAGTCTACTCTTTTGGTTTCACATTGGTTTTCTCAAGATTTACTCTTCCCTCTCAAACAGTTTTCTAGATCTACATCTTTTGTGTGTAGATATAGGGGTTTTGACTCCTTAGTTGATGATATTATGGATTTTTTATGTTATGGAATAGAATCTATAATGGTTTCGGTGGTGTGTTCGCTGTATTTGTGGAGCGGTTGCTTGTGTGTTGATTTCTCTAGAACCCTAAATGAATGTGTAGTCTCTCTCAACTCCAATTTGTTAGAACTAGAAGGCTTGTTCGAATTAATTGGTTTTTCTTGAATCACATGTTTTTTTGATGTGTGTAATTGTTTAAAAATCCTTTTGGTAAGGATTTAGGGATTTTATTGGAAAATAGGTTTTGTGGCGTAATTTTCTTGTTGTTGGATTTTAAATGGAAATTTAAAAATCGATCACTAGGGTTGATTTGTGAAAATAGTTGATGAAAATGGTTTTCAATAAAGATTTTGTTTTATTGAAATGGTGTTTGACAAGGAAAATTGTATAAGGGGGTTTTAATAAATGGGTGATTTTTTCAAGTGGATTGGCATGTGATGGAAATGGTTATTTTCATGTTGTGCATCATTAGTGTTTTTTTCATGGTATTGGCATGTACAAGATATGTTTTTTATTTGAATGATGTGATGTGGGTGGGGTGTAATACTATAAAAAGTGGATGGAAGGTCCACTATCAAAGATAGGTGGGTGGGAAGTACCACTTTATTTGGAAAGTAGTAAACGAGTTTCGATGAAAAGTTCCATTGTGTTTTGTTATGTGTTGTTATAAAATATGAATATTTTTGTGCTAATTTAAAAGGGTGAAATGGAATGTGGATTTTTTTGATTTCCTATATTTTTTGTGCATTTTGGTGAAATGTTTTTGTTAATTGAGTGGTTTTATTGTTGTAAGTTGTTTCACTATTTAATGTTTTATATGAATAGTTTTATATAAATGTTCTAATGGTTTAACCCTAGTGGAGTGTGTAGGGATGACATTTGGAAAAAACATAGTGAGTATTTATACTCACCCCCTATATTAACACTTGGGTGATTTTGTAGATGATTCATCTCAAGACATATGTAAGGGTAAAGCATCTCATTTTTCTAGAGGTTCAACCCGATGCTTTGGTGACGTTGTGGTGCTTAATGTATGGATCTTGTTGAGGAGCTATAGATGTTATTCATGTTTTTCGGGATCTTGTCATCTACTCTTCCGCATGGTACTCTGATTTTTTTGGTTGTATTGGCATCTTGGATTTTGTATTTATTATTTTATTTATCTTTTTGAAATGTGTGGGTTGGATTGTTTTGTTGACATGCATCAAGTGGCTTTTTTGGTAATGGAATATAGTTTTGTTGATTTTATCATAATATAAAATCATTCACCAATGATTCTGGTATCCCTTGAAATTTATTGTCAGCCTTTAGCTCCCTAGGAACTTCTCTTATGTCCAATTAGAATTCCTCCACCCTCTCATGCCATTTGGATGATGTGGGATGTTAAAAGTGGTGTTAGTTTGTTCAGTCCCTGCCTTTCAAGTAAAAGTAGTGGTTCGGTCATTTGGAAATAATTTTTGGTGACAGTTTTGACATTCATTCTTGGCCTATTCCTTGAGTAAAAATGGTATCAAGGCATAGGATTTTCAAAATATGGAATTTATATCATTAAAGTATGTAGCTGACCCTTTTAAGATAAAATTTTAGTTAACATGGAGTTGGATACATAAATGTTTTTTAGAAACTTATAGGAAATGGAAATCTCATTGTCGTGGGTGTAGCCAATGAGATGAGCATGGAATGAAATGTAGAAATGGATTCCCTCTAGGATGCATATTTCATGAATGTGTGGATTTTGAAAAATATGAATTGGTTTTTTAAAATAAAAGGATTTAAAACATGGGATATAGTGATAATTAAGAAATGGGTTCATTTTCAAAACATGGTGGGTTTTATTAGAATAGTGAAACCTGGGAAATGTGAATGTTTTTAATACCAAGTTGTGATAGATTCAATGTATTTAATTTGAAAATTTTATGCCTTTTTATAAGGGAGTGGAAATTATGGTTGCTTTTGTATTGAAAGAAATGACAACAGGTAGGCATCTTAGAGACCAAACAGAGGAAACTGCTATGAATGTGGTTGCACCTGAGATTCAGGTGAATTAGCAGCTAGTGAAAAGTGTAGTGAAATCTTCCCTTGTTGTGTAAATTGGGAATAATTTGAATTAACCCAATCATGTGGATCATGCCGTTTAGTTTCAAAGTTAGACTGTACCCATGTTTTGGGGTTATTCATAGATGAAAAAGGCTGAATCTGGCATTCCACGTTGGGACACACTAAGATAAATGTGAATTTATCAATGTAAATGTTATAAGAATTTCCCTATAGTGGTGGAATCTGGCATTCCACGTTGGGACACACTAAGGTGATACATGGGAGTGTTTTTAAGAATAGTTTAATAAAAAAATATAACCTCATACATTCAGAAATCAATGTATAATAGATTTCTTAAGTTTTAAGCAAGGGAATATGGCGGTAATGGAATATTCCACTATTGTTATGATCTTAGTGTGATTTTCAACCATATTGGCTAATAGTACATCATTGAATTCACAAGTATTTGAAGTTGGGTTAAGGTAGTAAATTATTTCCAGGATTACAGTGTTGTGTATAAAAGATTACATTAAAATGGTGAATAGGGAAATGGTTAATGAGTGGGGTATTTTGGGGGAAACATTTGGGGTAATTATGTTATTACCCATGGGGAATAGTGGGAACTATAATTTTTTGTTCATGTTGAAGATGTACACTTATTTCTAGGGTGGGAGTATAACTCATAATCAGACTGCATGATCGGTGAATCGTCCACAAAAGCCTCAGAGAATGCTGAGATGTTTTCAGTGTGTCTATATGGGATATATCAAGAGTGATAATATGGTACAACATAATGTATGTCATAGTTGTAAGAATGTGGTAAATATTAAGTGTTATTGTAGGAATTCTCCAAGGTCAGGTGTTCGGTACACATCTCAGGGGTCACAGTGGTCTTATGCCTCGATGGGATGAGGGTGGAATCATTCATCTCTACAGTTGAGTAATGTTGGTCATGCTGATTATTGAAATTCCATGACACTTCAACATGGTAATAAGTAAGAGATTTTTTCAAACAAGTAGTTCTCTAGGGATGAATAGGTTGTGGTGAATGATTAGTTGGGACCATCCTTGGTGCAAGGTTCAGTTACATTAAACTCCAAGTTGATGTATGTTTGGTTTTATATGGGTGCTTCCCATTCATTTATTTCTTCTTTTATGGTAGATATTTTGGGTTTAACTATGGAAATTATGCCTTCTGTTTTGAAACTACAAACTCATTTGGTCAAAGAGAGGTTTTAGCATTCCTCTGTAGAGTGTGTTACTTAGTTGTGAGTGAAATTGAATTGATGAGGGATTTATCAGGGCTTGAGATGGATTCTTATGAAATAATCCCCAAAATGGATTAGTTGGAAATATTTAAGGCCCTCATTTATTTATATTTGTTAAAGGTGAGTTTTGCGATAGAGGATGGCCTTATAAATCTCATTAGGTGGAGAAAAATGACAATTAGGGTGCAACATGCATTTGGAAGCAGCGGTTGGCACGATATCATATCAGTTAGAGGATTTTCATTGGCAATAGAAGAAGGTGTTGAGAAGAGTGATTTTCCTGTGGTTTTGGATTAGTTTAAGGATGTATTTTATAAATAATTCTCATGGTTCCAACCTATTAGAGAAGTTGATTTTACAATTGATCTTCTTCTAGGGACTAGTCCTATCTCAATTCCGTCTTACTAAATGGCACCAGAAAATTTTTGGGAATTACAATTTTAGATGGAAGAGTTAGATAAAAAAGGTTTAATCATTCTAAGAATTTATCTATGTGAAGTATTGGATTTTTTTTGTTAAAAAGGTTGATGGAACTCTGTGGCTTTGTGTTTATTATTTTAGACATAATCAGGTTACGATAATGATCAGATATCCACATACATGCATTGGCGATTTGTTTTGACCAGTTGATGGGATATCAGTGATTCTCAAAGATTTACTTGAGGTGAGGGTATCATCAATTGTGGGAAAGGAATGAATTATATACCCAAAATTGCATTCAGAATTAGTTATGGCCATTACGAGTATGTCGTTATTCCCTTTAGTCTAATAAATTCACTAGTTGTGTTTATGTCATTGATGAATCAATATTTTAGAGATATTTGGACTATTTTGTGGTGGTATTTATTGATGATATACTTGTATATTTTAGGACAAGGGTAGATAATGTGCAGCACTTGGCGATGGTGTTGGGGATATTGAGGGATCATCGATTGTATGCCAATTTGTGAAAGTGTGACTTCTAGATATAGGATGTTCACTTAAATGACCATGTTATTTCCAAGTGGGGTGTTTTAATTTATAAAAAAAGATCGATTTTGTTATCTCATAGAAAAAACCAAATCAATTTTTTCATGATATACAATTTCCATGGTCTAGCTGGGTATTATCAACATTTTTTTCATGATTTCTCATGATTGGCTTCGCTGATGAAATCTTTAACAAGGAAGAATATCCCATTTCAATGGGATGAGCAGTTGTGGAAATATATTTAATATCTAAATGATTTCCATACATTAAGAACAATCTTGCTTTTTCCTGACCCAAGGAATGGGTACAAGGTGTATTGTGATTAATCAAGATTAAGATTGGGGTGTGTGTGCATGTATGGAGATCATGTGGTTGTGTATGACTCATGGAAGTTGATATTTCCAGAGAATAATTACCCATCACATTATATGGAGTTAGAGTCAGTGGTTCATGCTTAAAATATGGGTTGTCGTTATCTCTTCAGTAATAAATTCACAGTGTTTACCAATCATAATTGTTTGAAGAATATTTTCTCACGGATAGATTTGAACATGGGGAAAAATAGATTGATGTATTACCTTCGGATGTTCGATTTCAACTTAATTTACATACCATGTAATGGAAATTTGTTGGTAGGTGCATTAAGAATAAATTCGTGTTCTCAGGTGGTGAGACATAAATCAGATCAATGGCAGTTGATGTCAGTCATTGCGGATATGCTGTTGGAAGGTGAGGACCAACGTGGATGAGTGGTCTTCTTCCCATTTTCATTGGTTCTTGACTTGGCAGGTTTGCTTAAAGAGGGACACACATCTGATTCAAAAATTTTGGTGATGAGGTCGAAACTCGATAGTAGGTATACCATTAATGGCTTGAAACTGAATGGGCATTCGATGTTGTGTTTTTGGAATTGGATAGTTGTTCTGGTGGCTTGTCAGTAAGAAATTATCCAGGATTTTCATCACTCTAGGTGGGATGTTCATCATGGAATTCAGAAAATGTATATGAAAATCCTAGTTATGGTGGGAAAGTACGAAAATAATTGTTTCAGAGTTCATTTTGAGATACTTGACTTGTCAAAAAGTGAAGGCCATGCATCCACGGCCAACATGCAAGTTGCAATCCTTAGCTATCCTGGTGTGTAAATTGGAACAGATAACAATGGATTTTGTGACAGGTCTTCTGATAATGGTTAAGAAACATGTTGCCATATGGGTTATTATAGATCGACTCACATAGTCGGCCTATTTCATCCAAATACTTGAATCTCACATGATGGAAGATCTATCAAAATTATATATATTTGGAGTGTTAAAGAGGAATTTTGTTCTAGTTTCTATTATATAAGATAGAGATCCTAGGTTCACATCTTGTTTTTTATAATACTTGTAGCAAGACCTTTGATAAAATGTTCATGATGAGCACAGTGTATCCTCCTCAAACGGATGTCCAATTCGAGTGGATGATACAAACTATGTATTATATGATAAGGGATTGCGTAATGGATTTTTTTGGTTCAGGGAAGGATAATTTACCATTGGTATAGTTATCCTATAATAATAGTAATCAAGATTCAATACATTTATCTCTATTTGTGTCATTGTATGGGTATCTGTGTCATTTTCCACTATGTTGAGTGGAAATCGGTGAGACTTCAATGATCGGACAGAACCTTGTCCATGAAACTAAAGTGAAAATCAAGTTGATCAGAAAGAGGATAGAAAAGTCTCAATGTTTTTAGAAATCGTATGTTGAATATAATCAAAGACCGTTGTTGTTCGACATGGGTGATCATGTGTTTTTTAGAATATCTTCTACGATTAGACATCATCAGTTTCAAAATCAGTGTAAATTATATCCAAGGTATATTGAAACTTTTGAGATAATTGATTTTATTAGAGATGTTTCTTATCAGTTGGATTTCCCACCATGGTTTAGTGTGGTGCATAATGTGTTTCATGTGTCACAGTTGAAAAAGTATCAGCCGAATCATGTCCATGTGATTCATTGGGATCATGTTGAGCTAGAACTAGATGCCTACTTGGTGCACATGTTAGTGTAGATTATAGATAGGCAGAAGAACGTCTTGTGTGAAAAAAACATTAGTTTATTTTGGGTATTTTGCCATCATGGCCAGATTATAGAGGAGATTGAGAGTGGGAGAAATAGATGGTTGAGCAATGACCTGATCTCTTTCGATAACAAGATGGTTCTATACTTTTTGATGACATAAAGTCAAATGGTGGGGAGAATGCAGCACCCCCAGTTTGAGGTATAAATCCTTTTTAAGTCTTTTTATGTGTTTAAAGTACTTTGCATGAGTTTTAAAGAGGTTTAGAGATTTTTGGAAGGTATTGGGAAGTTTTTGAAGCCTTTCTAAGGCTGCACAGTTTGACCACGTTTAGGGGAAACTGTGAGAGGTGAAACCGTGTGGGCATTAGGGTTATGCATTGCTTGAGCCTAGTTTGTCTAACATTGTAGGGATGTCGTGCAAGATTCCCCATTGAGGTTTAAATAGGTACATGTTTAGCACATAGTTTTTCTAACCATGTGAGTTAACCATGCGGCCCATAAAATTGGGTTTTTAATAATTTGGGATTATTCAAGATTTCCTTAAATACACCCAAACATTATCCCACTCGAGCCTCAATTGGTATTTTCACATCTCAAGGGTTTTAGGGGATCTCCCAATCATTTTAGAAGGGATTTTAAGGGGTTTCAAGGTTGTTTGAAGGTGATTCATCTTGGGTAAGTCTTCTCTCTTGGATTCTCTTTGGTTATCTGTAGATCTACTCGTCCCCTATCTCTCTTTTATAGATACACATTATTTGTGTGTAGATATACGGATTCTGATTGCATAAATAATGAGATTAAGGATTTTTGATGTTAGGGAAGATATTCTAGAGTGGTTTTAGTGGCCCATTCACAAGATTTGTGGGGTGGTTTCTTGTGCATCGATTTCTCCAGAACCCTAAATGCTAGAGGCTTCTTTCTCAACTCCATATTATTAGAACTAGAAGGAATGTTCCAATTAATTTGTTTCTTTTGAATTAATTTTTCATTTTGATGTTCATAATTTGTTATAAATCCGTTTTGTAACTGTTTTGGGTATTTTGGTGATAATGTGGATTTGTGGTGTAATGTTCTTGTTGTTGGATTTTAAAATTGAGATGTTCAAATCGGTCGCTAAGGTTGTTTTTTGAAAATGGTTGGTCAAATATTTTTTCAATAAATATATTGTTTTATTGAAATGATTTTTGGAATGAAAAATGATTTAAGGGGTTTTCCATAAATGGGATATTTATTGAAGTGGATTGGAATGTGATGGAAGTGGTTATTTTTATTTGTTTATCCTTAGTGTGTTATATGCTTGGTATTGTCTTCTGTATGCTATGTTTGTGATTGGAATGACATAAAGCAGACAGGGAGTACAACTATAAAAATATGATTATGATTGGATGGAAGGGACACCATCAATTATAGAAGGGAAGGATGTACCACTTAATTTGGAAAGTAGTAAACAAGTTTGGATGGAAAGTTCTTCCATGTTTTGTTATGTGTTGCTATGAAAGATGAAAACTATTTTTCCAATAAGAAAGGGTGAAATTTCTTGTTGCATGGTTGTTTGGATTTCATATATATTGTGATAATTTTGGTGAAAATGGCATGGTAAATGAGTGGTTGGATTGTTATAAGTTGTTTCACTATTTACTGTTTTATAAAAACTATTATATTTAAATGTTATAACAGTTTTATCCTAGTTGTGTGTGTAGGTAAGTCATATTGGGAAAACCTACTGAGTATTTTCACTCACCCCCCTCTTTTCTAGTTGGGTGCTTTTGCAGGTGTTGTATCATGGGACATAAGCATCTCATTTTTCTAGTGGTTCGAGTTTATGCTTTGGTGATGTTGTGGTTCATGGAGCATGGAGTTTGGTGTGGAGATATGGATGGTGTCTATGTTCATTAGTGTGTTTTTGTGTAGTATTCCACTCGGTACTATAACTTTTGGTTTTTTGTATTTTTATACAGGAATTTACATGGATTAGTTTGGTTGTCTTTTGGTAATATATGGGATGGATTGTTGTATTATCATGAATCAAGTGGATTTTTTGGTAATTTATTATGGGTTGGTTGATTCTATCATGAGGTAAAATCATTCCCCATTGATTCTTGAATAACTTGGAATTATTTTCCTACCTTTGGCATGTTGGGAATGTCTCTTAAGGCCAAGTATAATTCTTCCACCCTCTCAAGCCATTGGGGTGGGGTGGGGTGTTACAATCACCATACCTTAATGGGTATAATGAAAAAATTAATAACTATATATGATAATTATAACATAATTCTAATTCATAAATATTATACACTATCCACTTCAATAATATTTAACATTTAGGGGAATGATATTGTCGCTCATGCGTACGTATGACCTACCATCCCAACGCTAGGATGAAATTAATTCTACATGATCTTCATTAAACCATGATTATATAAATAAGTTTAATTAATAAATAAGATACTTATTATACTTATATAATTATTTTAATGATTTATGTATTACTTAATAATTGGAACATGAATATATTAAACAAAACATGCAAAAGAACAAAAGGCCATTAATATCTGAAAAACGAGTGACAATAAAATGATACTATAAAATGGATGATAATATAATCATATATGATAGCATAAAAATTTCAATGATTCTATAATAAGTCAATAACATTATTTAAATCATTATACAAGATTATCGGATACATATAAAGGATATTAGACCTGAGGAAAGGGATAATTTTTCAATCTCATTATTTTTCAAGATTGTCTATACATAAGTATGTACAAGGGTAAATTTATCATACACATCCATGTTTTTTATTTATTTAATTATATTTCTTTTGTTTTATAATTTATTAAATATAATTTTATCCATTGGTAAATTTTTATTAAATTGTATGAAAGGAATCTTTTGTCATTATTTTATTCGAGGTAATTTTTTAATTTTTCAGAAAATTAATGAGGAGAATTATTTTTTAACTTATATGACATGAAATGTATTTTTATGATATAGTAATGCCTTATTTTCCTAAAGAATCATTCTTAATATTTCAAATCTATTTTCAGTTTATTTTTTTCTTCTAATAGTTTACAACATTTTGCGAAATGAAACAGTTCTTGAAGAAAAAAGGATATTTTCTTCAAATATTTATTTCAAGTATTTTATCAAAATCATTTTCTATCAAAGATTAACAATAAGTTTAACATTTATTATCCCTATTATTCTAATTGATGATAATTTTATTATGGAATTATATTTATGAAATCTATTTTTATATATATATTATGGTTGAATGATTAATAATAAACCAATTGTATTCCTTAAGTAATGCTATGATGAATAATTTTGTCATTTTTGCACACATAAGATTGAATTCATTATGAGATTGGTGTCACCTATATCTCCCTCAAATGAATTGGTTAATGATTTATATCCCCTGATATAGACATTGATATAATGGAATTTAAATTAATTTTAGTACTACTGGGATGGATCAACTAGTAAACCCTGTTAATAAATAGAATTTTTCCGCTATGATGGTATTGTAAATGATCCTTGAGTAATATAAAATTATATTCAAAGATTATTTTCATTCCAAAAAACATCATGTATTATGTTATGACTTTTGGGATTATGTCTATTTATTCTTATTAACATTTATCCCATGACATGATATTAAAATCTCTCATATGCAGGGTATGAATTCCAAATGTTATGTTATAATGTCTTATGATTATGATATGATTGATACTTACCTAGTATAACCTTACTTAAAACTTGAGATGTCCCTTTAATATGTTTTTACCCCAAGTCATGAATAAGGGTATTAAGTAAGATATGTCAAAAGTGGTCTAGTTATGATGAAATAAGTGGGAGACAATGTAGATGTTTTATGAAATAACTATTTATATTTCCATGATTCAAAAGAAACAATACCTATATGGTCCTATCATGGATTCATTATATGTTGTAATTAATATACTTAAATTTAGAATTAATATTATTGTATGAAAAGTATGGGCTGTTATAGTCATCAATAACATGTTTCTTTATTCTAGTTCACTCAATAAACCGTGACATAAAATATATATTTTAGCATATTATTGAATAGAGGAGGTCCCAATTTTTTTAATAACATGTGAGTATCACTATGTGTTATTTTTCTCAAATAATCCCACAAATCATTTCATTGAAGTGAATTTTTTTAAAATAATATCATCCTCAATGGTCATATGTATGAAAAAAAAATTATAATTTTCTATTACCATAAATTCCATGTGTAACGCCCTAACCCCAGAAGCCAAGAATCAGTGCATTATTATATAAAATTGGCATTATTACAAGGAATCAAGTCCTGAATGACCGATCAGTTTAGAAGCCTTGGAAAATAGATTACATACATGAATGTTACATTACTACTTAGAAAATAAAACACAACATAAATGATCCTTTGAGAATACCATTAATCCCCTATATTAACCCTGGTTATCAATCATAATACACTTCTTGGAATCCTGGGAAAATAAAACATAAGAAAGGGTTTAGCTAAAATTCTTAGTAATGGTAAGCAATAAAGCAGAATATAAAAAAACATTAGGCATGATGAATAATTTAAAACACATTCCTTTCCTAGTAATAAACATTAACACATTATGGAAGGAATATGAGATGAGTAAATAATTACAAAATAAAACATAGTCATGGATATTCTACTAGTTGAATAATCACTTGAACCATCAATAATATTTTAACAATAAGGGAATGTATAATGCGAGAAATTCTGAAACATTTTTTCAAGGCTTTGGTTGAGATGTCTAAAAAATATTAAGGCCTCAGGTAAAACCATATATCAAAATTGGGAAAGGCCTCAGCCAATTACATGAATTATTTTCTCATGAGACCTACTGATGCACCAAGGAGATATAGCAGGCTCCACCCGAAACTTACTTAGTCCAATACATTCCACATATGGAAGGGTTGAGACATAACATAAGCATTCATATTAATACTATCATAAAAAATGTCAATACTTTAACCCCAAACCTTGAATGGTATAAAAATAACACATACACAGTTAAATATATCACAAAACCTTCAATACAATATGGATGATCTGTATGATAAATCAACCTCAATAATGAATAATATCCTGTAAAGTATGTTTACATTGTTGAAAATAATCATTAAAAATCATTGAGAGAAATATCCCTTTTTTATAAAATCATTTAAATGTCACACAATTTATAAAGGAATTCATTTAAAATATTGTTTTAAATCAAAGTGTCCCATTCAAGTTTTAAACTTTTGAAAGGAATTATCATTTCAAAACATTCATGTTCATATAAATAAATCCTTAAAACCATTTTGAAAACATGGACATTAATGAGAAAGGTTTAGAAGAATAAATCATTAAAACATTTAAATTGTTGTTTTAGTAAAACAATTCCCTTAAAAATAATACCTTTTAATAATATTTTATGAAACATGAACATGGATAATAAAAATTTCCCAATATATACTTACAAAAAAACAACCTCGGATAATAAATAGATTTTGAAATTAACACTTTCCTAGCACTTTTCTTTGCTAGATGGTACATTTAACATTCATGTATTATGACCATAGTATGTTATTAAATTATACCAGAACTATATTAATATTTATTATATCATACCAGATTCATTTAAGACTTTATAATACCCATTTAATAATGATTTCCATGTTAAATTAGCCTTTAGGGTAATAATCTCTTTCTTTATCGTACATGTTTTAACCTGTTATTCTTGATCATATCATTTAGATAATTATTTACATAATTCTAGAATATAACACATGATATATATATCATATATATTTAGAATATAAATATGTATAATATATAGATTTATGAAATGTAAAAATCCATTTAGGGAGAAGGTAGGCCGTACATACGCATAAATGTTGTCTCCATTTTCATATCGTACAGAATTGAAGTAAGTGAATAACATATATGTAAGTACATACATAAAGACATAAATACATACATAAATACATACATACATATATATATATATATATCTCTATTTAGTAGAATTATTATTTCATATATTACATATTTATTAATAATATATATTTTTATTATCATTGTTGAATGATGAATGTGGAAATGAATCTCATTGCCTCATGGAGACGGTAATCTGTACGTACAGACGAGTGACAATATCATTATGTTGATGGTGGAATTGTAAGTAATTGGATGGTATATCATATATAATGAATCATTAAATTGTTATATTTTTTATTTACATCTGTTATACTCATTATTATACACATCCAAATAATTAAGTGTTTGAATAACAAACTACACCACGATGTGGAGATGGTAAGCTGTAGGTATGCACGTTTGGTGACTTTGTCATTTATAGGATGGATAGAATAAAAAATATTTTTGTAACATATTTATAATAATATCACAGTATTTAGGAGGTACTGGATTTATTATTTTGGTATGGAAATAATAAAGAAAGAGGAAGTGGAAGAAGAAATGAACTTGAACAATGGTGGTGAAATTATTACTTCTTCTTCGGGTGTTTCCTTTTGTGTTGATCAAAAGAGATCTATATCTTTGATTTATGATCAATGTAAAGACTCAAGGATGATTTGATAGAAGTTGGGAGGATATTTGGGCGGGGTTTGGCCTATCCAAATGGCTTTGGAGTTTTGATTTTGAGAGAAGGGGAAGTGACCTTTTATAAGAGGGGTGAGGGTAACTTTAGGAAAAGATTAAAATATTAATTTATTATACAAAAATATTCGGTTTATAATAGATCCAAATGAATTTATTTCGATACTTAGGTTGTTATGGGTCTAAATACTCTCAACCAATAGGTTTTTGTCATGTTTAGGTTACCATTTTAACCTTATCTTTTATATTTAACTCATAGTTAACAAGTTTAACTTTTAATGTGTCTTCTTGTATTCTTATACAATATGGTTAATGAACATACTCTAAACATCCAAGAGAACCTAAATTTGTTCATTAATGATATATATAATATTATTTATGCTATGTAGCTGAACCTTAGATTTTTTATAATATTATATCAACCAATAATATAATATTTGTTTTAAAAATTAATTTATGTCACTTTTGAAACTATTTTGTATTTTGTTTTATAAAAGTCATAACAACCTTATCACTTTGAAAAAAAATTATATAATCAACCCTAATAGGTCATATTAACCCAGAAAATTCGTGTATGGCATCAAAACATTTAAATTCTCTTTATTTTAAAATTTATAATATAAATTATTTTTATATTTCTTTAATAAGGTAATTAATACATCATCATTGTGTCATAAATAAATTTCATTATTTAATATCTAATAATTTTAAATAAAATACCATTATGTAGGAAATGTTTATAAATTTATAATGAAAATTTATAGTAAAATTTATCTTATGTATAACCATATATTAATAATGGTTTATTTAATAAACTTGGAATTTAACACTTTTAACTCTTCTTTAAATAAAATAATAATAAATGTCTTAATCTAATCCATGTGGACCAAAAGGATCATATTTTATTCCTAAGGTTGTTTTTGTTCAAATTACACTTATAAAATAGATTTCGTACATTTGTTAGGGTAATTATAATATCATTTTTTCAATTAATTAAACTATTTACTTTTAACCGTGGTAAATAAAAGTCAAAAGTTACTATTCAACAAAAATTAACATCATATTATTGAATCACATTTTACTTACTATTTTCAAAAAAATTTCATTGATTTTTGAAATTAAACTCACAGACTTGGTAAAATTATGTTTTATGAAAACTTGCTAATGTGCCTAAAAGGTGGGTAAAAATGGGTTAAAAAGTTCAATACAGTCTTATACATCTAATTTTATTTTAAAACGATTACATTTAATTATATAGAACTAATAAAATTATTATATATCTATTTTGAATTAAAATAAATTTATATAAAATGAATAATTATTTTAATAAAAAATCAGTTTTGGATAATAACATAGTGTTTTTCACTATTCACCAAAAGTTGAATGTTTTTGGAAAAATACAAATCATTCAACCAATGATAATTTTAATATTCTGAATTCAAAAATGAAGTCTATTTTACAAAATTAAAAACATAGAAGTTAAATCTATTAATTTAAAATTAATTTTTGTTATCAAAACCAAAAAGAGTGTTTTTAAAAACTAAAAACTATCGAAAGATTGACATGTGTTTATGTAAAATTTAAATATAAAATTACATATAATGACATAAATTTTATCAAATGGTAAAAATATAATATAATTATTCTTCAAAACCATTTAAATAAATAATTTAACATTATATATTATTTTGATTAAAAAGGTCATTTTCAATTAAAACATAGTATTTTTCACAATTCATTAAAATATGAAAGTTATCAAAAAAGTACCAAAAAATTTTACAAACTATATTTTTATGTCCCTATTTTAATGAAAAAATTAATTTCATTAAATTTAATATATATAATTGTAAAATATTGGTTTTAAAAAAGGGTTCTCCATTAAAAGGTGGTAAAATAGTATTTTTAAAAAAATAATTCTTTTATAGGAAAAAATGAATTTGTTCTTATATTATGTCTAAGAAACAAATAATATAGATTTAAAAATTATATAGAGTAAATAAGATTAAAATACAGGTAATAATATTCATAGCCACTTTTTGAACAGTTAGTTTGGTGAGTTATGGTGCGCTCGATCTTGGTGTAGTGTGTCACACAATCTATTGAATTACTTTAATGAGATAATGTACTATGAAATATTACGGAGTTGCACCATGACTATATCTCAATAAAAACATCCATGAGTATGTTTCATTTCATATTAATATATTTGATTATTGTATAAATCTATAACAGAATATGTAAAATGATTTATCATTCATAATAAACCCTGAAATATTCCGGCAACAATACTGAAATCCTCATAATCAGTCTCACTATTTAATATTGGATATCAATAATGTTTGGACAAGTAATTATTTTTTATACACTAATTATAGATAAGAAAATGTTTTTATACACATATCAATGTCTACAATCAAGGAACATAACACTAAACATATTTGATTCCTGTACTCAATTGGAAACAAACACAAGAGTAACCTTCCAAAAGATTTCCAATATTACAATATACACTAATGACGACATCCATTTATCCATCCACATGTTATCAATGAATAATTTTTAAGGTCATCTATTTTAGAAATTTTCCCTACAATTATTTTTTAAAATTAAAAATATGATGATTTGTCTTTTTTCGGACTACATCATTTCATTCCTTGTAAATTATTTACCCAAATATTATAGGTCTTATTAGGAGAATTAAATTTCTGTAATTGTTTTCCTTTCCATAATGTAAATAGAATTGGATCTATAAGATCATTCTAGTTTGTCCCTTTATATTAAAGAGGGATAATTTATTATACAACTGTTTCTTAATAATAAAATACCAACATATATATATAGGTTTTTAAAGTGATGATTAATTTTGATGTTCCCCAAAATTATTTTTATATTATGATTTCATGGGGACTTAGTAGACTCCATCATTGATTTATTTAAAATTATTCCAAGATAACTTCTCTCATTTTCATGATGTTAGGGAATGAAATAATTTTTTTGTTATATTCGATGTCAGGAATATATTTAAGAATTAATCAATTGGTTTACTAATTATCTTATCATTATAATTAATGAATAATCCGAATTTATTTTTCAATAGCTTGATTTTTCTTTAGTGCATTCGGGTGATGTCCCTATATCATTGAATCTGGAAATACATTATGGTTTTAGAAATTATATTCCATATAAGAATAGTTTTCCCAAAAATTATCTATAATTAGAAACCATGTTTCATTCATTAGAATATATGGTTCATTTTTATTTTTAATGGTTTTTATTACACACTTTTCATATAAGCATAAAATTTATAATTTTCAATGGAATCTAAATAATAAGAAATTATCATATGTTAAGTACCTAGATAAGATGATTATAAACTATAATGTTCACTTGGGAGAAGGAATATATATTTCTCTCACATCAATATAAAATCACATCAAAAATCAATATGTGAATAAAAGTATTAGTTGATGTTGATTTAATTACTAACTAAATTATAATTTATAATCATCAATGAGTGTTATGGTATATTTTTTAATATTTTATATTCTATGTAATTTATTAGGATAATAGAACTGGAAACCTAAATATTATATAAGGATATTATTATTATTCTATATAGACATTATCCTAGGGAAATTCTAAATGGGAAGCCTCAATATTATAATTAATTCCTCTATTTAAATGTAATGATTGAGGATTATTATAAATCACGCAATGAGTTAATGAGTAAATGTCACCTTTTGAGATATACTATAAATTTAGAGTTCCAATTATTTAATATGATATTCTCATTAGAATTTTGTGTCATTTTTGAAATGGGATGTATATGAATTTTTTCTAGTTTCATCACATATCAACATATTTAAAATGAATATTAATAACTCTTAAAATAATTATAATAAAAACCTCATACTACAAAAATGTGAGATCAAATTATAATGGATTTTTTTTCTAGCTTACTAAGATCCTTGATAGGATTTTTTTATTGTCTATATTAATTTGAATAAATACACCCTATATGTTTTCTATAAAATATAATAATTAAATTTATGAAAAAGAAATGTTATATGTTTGAGTGTTTTTGAAATGTTTTGGAGTATATTCTAGTGTATTCATAAATAATGACATGATGTCCACCTCAGTAATTTTGTACGATTTGAAATATGTTCTTGGTTATCATGTAAAACATAATTCGAAATACCCTCTATAATCTGGTGTCCAATAAAAACAAAAAATTGATATTTTGGAAAGTCTATCACCATATAATATAACATGGTTTGATGTCTATTAGAGATACTATAAAATATGAGTATATTTGTTTTGTAATAAATTTTTCTAGTCACTAATTTATGTGTATACTTTTCGATTACACTATGGTAGACCATGATGGTCTCAATTTATGTGGTATAGATAAAGGTGACTCATTACTCATTATACCTAGTATACTGTTTTACATAATTTATAATTAGAAATAGATTCAATAAATAGTGATTGCAGGTCAATGATTCCAAAATTCATGTTAAGATAATATGAGTAGAACATTTATATATCTTGTTAATTTTCATGAAAATATATATCTTTCTTCTTGATTAGTCTACTGATGATTTGGTAACCACCATGATTTAAATATTTGGTTTATAATACCCAATTAAATTATATAAAAATCCCATGAATCAAGAAATGACAATTTATTTTGTTTTTTAGCTATAGAAGTATATACCTAAAACTACTAACCTTATTAAATTTGATGATATAGATTTTGATTCTATTGGTATCTATTTTTAGAAAATATAATCTATCATTAAATCCATAGAGAAATTTCTACTGGGAAATTATTTTCCACTAGTATTTTGTGTCATGAATGAAATATCCCAATGAGAAAGGTATATAGGAAGGAAATGAAAAGGAATAATGATTATTGGAAAAATGTATTTCCTCTAGAAGAGTTATAGCTCTTGTAAAATATGAGAATCTAAATGGTTAGTAGTGTATAGTGAAGCACATTTTTTTAATTGTATTGTATTTAAATTTTTGTCATTTATTTCATAAATTATATAGATTATAGTTTAAGTAGCTCCTTGTATAAATTAAGGGGATTATAGGGGAAATCAAAAGGGATTTTTATCCGTCATCACATGGTATACTATGTCTTTCCTATGATAAATTGGTAAATTATAGTAGTTATGATAAATGAATTTGTTCCCCTAATATTAGAATTATAGTTTGGTACTAGATATTTTTTTCCCAACATTTGGCCATTATTATACATTAGGTACAAATAATATTCTTTAAAAATATTAAAATTGAATTTTTTTTAAAATTTTATGTTTATTTAACTACGGAATTTATGATTTCCTTATATAAAATAATACAATGATTCCCAATTGACCTCCCTTCATCACATGTGTTTTATAGTCTATGTTGAATCTATTGTTTTTCTTCATAAAATTTTCAATTGATCATATTTCATTACTTTCTCATTGCTTCGATTTGGTATTGAAACTAATTTTTTCAAAATTTGTGATTCAACCCTTTGTAGGAATTAGAATCCTGAAATCATTAAAGTTTTTATGTTTTATAGTTTTTAAATTTATTGTTTTATCTCTTCTTATATTTATTGGAATATTAACCAAAAGGTTAAATTGTAGATAAAAATTGTCACATATATAATATCACATTAATTATATTATTAGTATCACAGTGTACTAAATGATATAACAAAAAAATTATATTTATTTGAATAAATCATTCTACATTTTATATTTATCATATTCATTGTATAAAAAAAATTTCATAATATGAAATTTAAATTTCATCAATGTTCATCGATATGTTAATTCAATAAGACTATTTCCATTCAATAAATATATAACAATATTTTCATAATGTGAATGACTAGTGATTATATAAATGATATTCTTTTAAATTACATTGGTATGTTCCTAAAACACATAATACATTTTACTATGGTTTATGTGCTATTATTAAATAAGGGCATTAGTTTTATTATTAAATTAATATCATGTGTTATGTATTAATATCTATTGGATATGTTTTTTCTCATTGAAAAACCAAAAATGTTTTCAAGTCAATACATTTCAAATTTTATATGAAATGAGTTTTTTTTACGAAATTATATATATATTTCAAGGAATTTCATGAGGTATGTAAGGTTTTTTATATGATTTATTTTCTATAATATGGTAATAAACACTATTGAAAAAAAAATTAATTCATAAGTCTTATATGTTTTTTGATCATTATTTTCCTATGATAATATTCATACACTGTGCTTCCACTATATAAAATTTATATTATATTAATTTTATTGGATTTTGGTGGAAACTAACTATATTATAAATTGCAATCAAACTCAACCGTTATACAATGAGCTAAATTTGGATCTTTTTATGTAATCTAAGTAAGGAAAATTCCCAAAAACTAAAGGGATGCATGATCAAAATGATATAAAACATGATATGACTTCTAGAGTGGGAAGTACATGGTTCAAGTGTATATCTTCTTGACTATATTTTTTTACCTACATTAATATTATATATAAAGAAGTGTTTCTTATTTTCAATTTGTATTTAATATTTTTTTTAAATTAATTTTTAATATGATTTTTTTATACTATCATATATATATATCATTGATTATATGTATATTTTGAAACCTTTCCTTCTAAATTTTTTTTAAAATATTATAGAGGATAGTACAAAAAATATAGTTATTTCTCATTGTAATTATTAAAATGGGGGGATAAATTATGATTAAAAATATTTTGAAATTATTAAATAAATCAAACATATTTCCCAGTTAAGGTTATACATGTATGGTGTCACTATAATACTTGAATCATCACTAAACCTCTAGATCCAAACCATGTTGATTCATTATTTGAAAATGATCATCTCCACAACCATACAAGTACATAGTTTATTAAATTTTCCACTATTAAAAATTAGGTTCAAAATCCATTTAATGATTTCATAATATCTATATCCATATGATATGTTAGATAAATAAAATTTATTACAATGGTTATTTTTTATCCTTAAACATTTTTATGAAATAATTTCTACCAAAAATTATATTATTATCCCATAAAATATAATATTCCAATATTTTTTCACTTAATATATATATATATATACCATGTTGAATATATTAATCCACATGAATAATCAAACTAAAATCAATCAGATTAAATTTTATTTTGAAAAAATTATAAGTGGTGAATTTTATTATTATGATATTACTGTTTTATTTGTTAGTAAAAATAGAAATACACATATTATAATTTTATTATAGAAAGTGAAAGGAATGTTGTATTAAAAATAATTGCCTAAAAATATTTAGGTATAATACCATAATAAATAATGAGATAATTTTAGTTTTAAAATTTTATTTTCTAAAAAAAATTCTTTTGAGCTCTATGAATTTTATTTTTATTAAATGAGAAATATTATTACTCAATAATGATGATATATATATTAACAAATGTAAATTGAATATATACCAATAGATATATAAACATGGTTTAGATAATCCACGGATATATTGTTTCTGGACAAGCTTATACATACACTATTTTTAATAATCATTAGTATAGAGATTTAGAAAGTGAGAAACTCCCGAGACCCACCTCCGATACTCCTCATTCAAACCACAATTCCTCGCATGTTTCCATGTTTTCCACTCCACAAAATAAATTTTATCCTCCTTCCACCCCTCTTACTATGTATTTTGCATCCCACATCCCCTATATAGAAAATTCAAGTCTCCCCCTACCCTCCATAGGTGAATCTATCATACCCAAGGTAACATTGCACCTATTGAAATGTGGTATTCCTATATTTTTTGTGATTTTATTGTTTTAATATTTGAGAAGTAATATTTATTTTCCTTCACTTAGTTATTCACTTGTCTTCCTCTATTTTCAAGGGTTTGAGTCAATTTTAGAAATCTACATTGAGTCAACATGTGTATTTGTATTAATTTTTTTATATTGTAATTTTTTTCACATTTTTTAAATATTTTTAGAGTTTTATACAATAGAAGGCATTATTTTCCATTTTATTTTATGTATTTTTTGGTAAAAATGTTTCACAATGGTTTATTTGATAACTTAATTATAGTTTCAACCACTATGGTTTAGTTTAATATCAATTATCTTATATGAGAACCTATCTTAAATATCAACACATGAGTCACAAAACTCATTTATTTTTTTCAGGACCTTTTTAGACTGTTAATGTTCATAATAATGGATATTTTTAAATTGAGAGATCAAATTGGAGTCTTATATTTATTTTTATTATGTGAAATTTATAAAAATTAGTATATTTTTCTTCCTTTAATCTATTATTTCTCTATTATTAGTTTCGTTCTATTTTTGATGACATCACATTTTTGGGGATTACAATCATTGATTTTTGAGATTTTGTTTCTTGCAGATTTCTAGACATGTAATTTATGGTGAATATAATTGGAGGGTCAATCTGGGTGATGGTTCTTTTGGAAATTTTATGTTCTTCATTGGTTTTGTATTACTAAATATGTTGTGTGACATAGAACATTTTTTCTAGTAGGTTAAATAATGGAATGCTACTAGAGTAATATATTTGTCCTTGGGGTGTATTTTTTTAATTTTATCCCAGAATGGTTTGACATTCCTTGCCATGTATCTGTCAAAATTCTTAAATGTATTTCAATGAATATTTTTTTCATGATTTAGTGGTTAGCACCTGCGTTAGGTTCTGAAAAGTGTTCTTATTTTAAATTGGTCTAAAACATAGTTATTTGGTGTTTTTAAACTGTTTAATGGGTTTAACCTCAGTTGTTTGATTTTAAAAAGGATTTTGTTACCCTTATTCTCTATATATAAATAATTATTCAATCTTGGTTAATTAATAAATCAAATAAATTCATTTATAAAACCTTTCTAAAAATAAAAAATGGGTGGTTTGATTTCAAAATGGTGTGTCCTCTTATGTGGATTATGTTTTAAAACATATTAGTGGATGTCAATTTTATTCAAGATGGTGTACTGGGATGTGTGTGTTCCAATTGATAAAGAAATGCGAGTTCCCATGCAGATTATTTATTGAATCCAACATTAAATTTGATGAGAGTTTTCCTATACCATATCCCCAAATTGATTAATTTTATATTGACCATGAAATGTTTACCTTAAATATTCCCCACCTTCTAATGAAATTAATTATCTAAAAAACATCAATATATACCTTTTCCTAATAAATGGGATAATTATAAATACCATACCTATTGTAATTAGGAGATGCCAGCTAATGCTCAGAATAGAAAGAAATTTTAAATGCTGTTGAACATCATGTTTTTGATTCACAGATATAAAACAGAAATATTGATTATTCAACTAATGATAAAAATAGATATTTTGAAAAAAACGAATTGAACCAAATCTCATGGAATAATTTTTAGGCACTTTTTTAAAAGTATTGATAGTCATACCATAATTGGTTAGAATTTTTTTTAAATATCTATTAGATGTGAAAGGAAATATCTCTCATAATAAATCAACACTGAAATATAAAAAATATAATTAATTTTAAGCCATTAATTATTGTGAGACGTTTTCACCCATAAAGAAGATAAGATACATTAGATTTATATTGTAATTCTCCTCTCACTTAAATTTTATGATTTCTAAAATGGATGGTAAACGTTCCTTTTAAAACAGTTGCATTACCAAATTGTTTTTTCTAATAACCTCTTGGTTGTAAAAATTTAAAATTATAAATCATGTTTTTATTTTAAACAATGGTCTTAATGGATTAAAGTAGTCTCCATGAGCATGGTAAGATTAGTTATCTAAATACCATTAAAAAAATTATTTTAAAATAAGAAATGTTATTTCATTACTGTATGAGATTATTTCCCAAGGTGTTATGAGAGGAAGTGTGGGTTCCCATTTAGTTTCAAAAACTTTTTTAATTATATTAACATCAAATGTTAATTGAGATTTCTTTTTTAAACAGTGAGATAAAATTGTATTCCCAACATATTGCATAAAATTGATGTAATTTTTGGTAATTTAGGAGGAATCAGTTTTTATAAAATATGTGAGGCCCTCTTGTTCCCCTTTTTAATACTGTATTCCTTTTATTTCATGTGATATCTTAAGGGGTTTTATATTATTGATACATTTATATATTGTACTTGTGTTTTGAAATAAAGTGGGATTCTTATTTCTGAGAATATGGTAGGTGATACATGTTTTATTTAAATTGGTTTATACTTGATCTTTGTAATTCTTTCAATATTCACACGTACATTTAATTTTAATGGTATACATGAATAATGTGGTAGGTGACTAATGTAATAATTCTATGACCTTGAATTCTGTATTTAAGAATCATTGACCATGGTCAAGGGATCCCATAGAGTGTAAATTTCTACACTGGTTGGGTCAGCTTGTCGGTGTGGGGACCAAGAGAGCCCAGTGGGGATAAAGAGTGCCCAAGGTGTACTGAGTGAGATTTCATTTTATATAGGCATTTATAATGATGAATTAAGATACTAATATGTTTATTCATCAAATATATTTTATTATTCCATGTCTATTCCTATTTGTTTCACCTCTTGATCTTCTTGGGGAGATGTTTGGTTGGTAACCATGATTGTGAGTTTGTAAATGTCTTTTATACCCACATTGGTTCGTTATTTATAGTCACCGTTTATGAAATATGTAATTTATCCAATTCATAGTTTTTCAAGATATTATTATGATTTGTTGTAATTAAGATTAAAATTAGATGTAAATCATTTTTCAACTATGGATTACATTATCTATTATAAAATAAATATTTTATTTTTTATATAATGGATAGAATATGGAGTTATCATACCGATTAGATTTCAATCGAGTTTCAAAAAAATTTGGATGAAAATTTATATTGTGAATTAATAATGATTTAGGTGGAGGTTTTATACAGTCTCCATTATGTAAATGTGTTTCAATACCCTGATTAATCTATTAAAATATTGGATACTATATAACAAATGTTGGATTAAAAAAAATTTGTATCACTATATAGAGACGGGAAAATCTTCTACTATTCATGAATAAAAAGAACAATGTGGTATAGAGAGTTTGATATTTGATAAGTTTCCATTTGTGCATCATGATGATAGAGATATTATTTGAGTATAAGAAGGTAATTATATCAATACACATGATGAAACTAATGATGTTTATGATTTTTCTAGATTGAAAAATTTATTGGATGATGCCAGAACTCTAGTATATCAAGAATGTACTAACATAAACGAGTTGTAATTTTTCAAGCAGTTATACCATGGAAAACCATGTATGAAATTTCTAATAAATCAATTGATAATATTCATAACTTTTTAAAGGAGTTTTTTCACGATGGTGCAGATATTCCATAAAATTATTATAAAGAATGGAAGTTAATTAATAAGCATGTATTTTCTAATAATAAATTTCATTATTTTATTAATTATTATAGTTTGATTTGTTTTGAAAGAATTAATTTAATTACTTTAAATCATTTAGTTCATCGTGAATTAATAAAAATATAGATGGAACACCATATCCTATGCAATATAATGTCATTTATCTTATTTGATTGATTCATATGCTTCAAAATCTATTCATGTGTAGTGAAATCATATCCAATATAACATTGTATGGTGTTGTGATAAGTAAAGGTAATGATGATTTGGTTCATCTTGAATATGGATTAAAATTGTTTTCATTTTATGCATAACTTTCATGTTGAATGATTTCATTAAAAAAACTAATTCTAACATTTTTTACACTTCCTTCTTATGCAGATTATGAAAGAATTTCAAAGGAAGTGATTATATTATGCTTATCATGAGAGGTGTGGGTGGGGGAGGCTCCTCTAGTTCCCTTAGTGAATAAATTAATTTTAATATTTTATTCTTCATTATATATATTATCATGTTCATATTTTTTATCTAATTTGTATTAGGGATATACAATTTCACTGGATTTTAATCTTCATTTCACAAGCATGGGTCCGAGCCAGTATGCTCCTAAAACTAGATGGAGCACCCATGTTACCCATTAATACCCTAACACACCACCAAACACCACATATACCACAATTTTATATCCTCTACTTGAGCATCCATGGATGTTCTTATACAGGCCTCCATCACCACCTTATTTAGACTCATCATCACATACCATGTATACACCACCTACATGGATGTTCATACCCTTTACTACATCATTATAACATTTATCCACTTCTTCCCAAACATGGTATACATCTCCCATGGGGATAGTGACACCTTGACAATTCCCTTATCAATTGATGTATTTATAACCATAAAATCCATATCCTATCATGCCTATCTCCAACATTGTTTCTTTTATTATTCAATTATCTAATGATTTTGTTCTTTCAGCTCCCACTCAAGTGCATACTGATCTCCCCAAGCTTGAATTTGAATATAAACATCCTTACAAGGATTCTAATCTTGGATAGCCCATGGATAAAACAAGGTTTACTGAGAAACATGAACTATGTTTTTTATTATATCTATGTCAAATTATATCACATCATGTGTTTCATGTTGTACCAGGACTTAATTATTCATTTTCAATATTTTATCTTATTTTCTACGATATTCTAGATGAAGAGGTGGGCTCATCCATTTTCAGGAAGTCTGAAATCATGAAAATCAAATAATGGTGGATTAAAATGAAGAAAAACAGATGGTAGGATAAAATTCTAGGTAGTGTAGAAGTTTAATTTCTACTTTATCCAATAACAGTGATACCATTCTGGTGGAAATTCCCCCATGGTGACATATCGATAATGAAAATAATTAAAATTCATAGGAACAAAAATCAGTAACAAGATATTTTTAATTTATATCTTTTTCAATTTTTCATTTATATGAATGAACATGTTCATTTCATAGCCCGTTTAACATTCCCAGTGATGAATCTTCTATGGTATTATGGTTGATGGATCATAGTGTGTTATAGATATCATAATAGCATGAGTTATATATCATTTGGTGAATTATATTCGGTTATGATTTATATAGTGTACCCACATTCCACAACTATCTAAAAAACACAATATCAAAAATTATAATGTAATTGAAGATTTATGAATTTATTGTATTCCCAATCTTTAATATTTTTCATTTAAAATTTAATTCTTTTTACATTTATTGAATTTTTGTTTTTATGAAGTATCAGAAAAAACAATTAATCAATTTCATATCAATACACATTGAGCACACTATAATTATCGAGCATGTGAAGAACTATGTACATTAAAATAAATAGAAAAAATATCTATATTAATGATATATCATAGTTTGCTATATATATTTTCATTTATTATTTTTTTATTCATCATTATTTTTTTATATTTTAAATCCCCAACTTATTTCATATTATTTTATTAAATAATTATGAAATTAAATGGAAAAATTAATTTCAAACATGATGAATTATATCATTGAATCATTAATTGAATAATAAGATAATTTTATTTTAAAACAAGATATACAATCATATTTCAACACGAAATAATTCCCTTCCAAATATGAAATAGATTCCCCATTATAGATGACTTAGGAGACACCTTCCATTATCTAATTAAAATGTTAACATTAATTTCAATAACCTTTCTCAACATCATTGGTTCATATATTCATTTTTAGATATATGAGTTACATAATTTGAAATAGTCTCTATATCTTTGATAGGAAATTATATTCCTTTTTATAGTTGTGATATGTAATTAAAATATCATTAATAATAATCTATAATTTATATTAATTGAGTTTTTATAGATGAGTTATCATGGTATTTGATTCATTGTTTTTCTCATCATTACAGTGTGTGACATTGGGCATTGAAGAAAAATGACTTTCTTTGACTATGATGTAAAAAAGATGAATGTGTAGTAATTTCACAAATAGAATAAAATATTTTATTTATTTTATTTATAATTTAATTATTTATATGAATTTGATAATTATATATATTTTTTATATTATTAATAGTCTTCCCTAGAGGCCCTTGATGACAAATAATATGAAAAATTCGATATAATTGATCATTTCAATCTAGTATTAAATGAGGATAACTATGTGATAGTACAATTCCAATCATGGAAAACATTATCCCAAATAGGTATTGGTCCACATTCGGTTCTTATCATACCTATCAGACCATTGAGATGAAAACTTCTTATATATATCCTTGTTATGGAAAACAATATCTTTACAAGAATGTGAAAAAATATAGATGATAACCAAAATATTCTTGAAAAAAATTAAATTATATGTCAATCACATCCATTATAGGATATCAGTACAATTTATTCACATATGTAACCAATATTCCCTTTATATGATGGCCCTAGTAACTCCAATAAGGGTCACACTGGTTGTCATACTAATTTTGGTGGTGAATCTTCTATTGAATATGATTTTGTTGATGATGATGGTGTTATTTATCAAGATGATATTGTTGGTTATAAGGTTATTCATCATGGTGATTGTTATGATGATGTTAGTGATGGTAATGGGGATACAGATCATGGAGACGGGGGAGATATTGATCCTCTCAATTTTTTGCATAGATGTAAGGATACATGTTGAACTTTTTCAATGACTTCAATCGAATGGTTGTGTAGATGTATATATATATATTTTATTATTATAAAAGCGCTTAATATTATAAAAATTATTTATTGAATGATGAATATAAAACATTTTTATTGTATTGAATTTTATTATATGTTCTATATGATTTAAGGTTAAGGATATGGTGGAAATAGATGATGGTGCTGCTGGTGTTTCCAAATCTAGAAAAATATATATACCCATAGTTTGGAGAACCATTGGTATAGGTTCTCCTATCACACTATCTATAACTACAGTTTTGAGTACCGGGGGTATAGATATATACCCATGGTTTGGGATAAACTATTGGTATTAAATAATCTCTATGATATATAACCGTGGTTTGTATAAAAACCAGGGGTATAGTGCATTATTGATGTATCCATCCTGTATGATTCCTAAAATGATGGGTATCACATTTACCATGTTTTAATGCATATTACCATTATTTCAAACATTAGGAATAGACTTTTTTTCTATTAGCGATTCTTTATACGAGAAAAAAAATTACACTAATATAATTAGTAAGTTGTAGGAATAAATTATAAGAATAAATATTATTTAAAAATATATTTTTACTAAGAAACATATTATTTAGTTTTTATTCATTTAATATATTAATTGATAAATTTATGTATCATATTTTCAAAATGTTAACTAAATAATTTAATTAAATATTTAAAAAATATATTTTAGTAAATTTCTAGTATATTTATAAAGAATTTGATTTTTTCAGAATACTGAAAATACTATATTTACAAATATCATCACAGTTAATAAATTATCATGATAATATATTTATTAAATATTCATAAAAAAAATTTCATGAAATATTTCTTCTAAAGATTTTTCTATAAATTATTTAAAAAAGATTTGTTTTGGTTTTATAAAATAATTATTATAACCTTATAATATACGTGATATTTTAAATTAATAAAACAATTATTTTTGGTCATTTTTATAAATTATGTATTCCCAATGTTAATTATTTTTCTATTTTGTATCAATGTAAAATTAATCCCATAATTATATTATTAAATCAATATATTTCATGGGAATCTATTATACATGTTATTTTTGTGAAAATTATTTTTTATTTTAAAAGGAATTTTAATGGTTCATTAATTTTATACCTACTTTCAATATAATGGAAAATGAGAGTTTAATTAATCTCTACGTGCAAATACTACCTCTATGAAGTGATTCATTTCCATTAACATAAATATCTATCCTAGTTAGAAATTATGATGAATTTAATTTATATACATGTTATTTATATAATTATTATTTATCATTAATGATAAATTATTATTTACCTACCATTGTTTCACTTCACATAAATATGATAGCATAACATGTTTGTACTTGAAGACTACAACCTCTAATATGTGATGCAATTCATTTTTCATCACCACTATAAATGGATGATAATAAAAATATATTTAAAATATATATTTATGATATTAATGATTTATATATGTAATTTATATTGTTATTTGATAATAAAAAATACATATTTTCTATAACCTAGCCCGTTTATGATGCTAAATTACTCAATACAAGTTTACCAATGATATCATATTTCTAAATCGTAACATAAAATACTATTGGATGATATTGATATATTATAAATCATCATGGAATATATATTTTAGTGAATGAAATAATATAAAAAAGATCAATTTTATAATTATTAATGTTGTCTAACATCACTATTATGAAACATGTGAAGAATAATAGAAATTACCAAAATGAAATGATAAAAATATCCACTTACTAGCTAATGAATTTATAGTGATTGATTATAATTTAAATGATAATATATATATATATATGAATGTGGATAAGAAATATGTTATTGGTATTTTTGTTCTTATTATACACGAGGCTTAAAATCTTTGATGGATGCTTGGTGTTATGGTACGGGTTTATCATCTCAATTGTATTTCTATGAGTGATATGACATATTCGCCAAATTATTTATATTTTCAGTAATATATATCATTTTTTAAATTTTATCATATATTTATAAAACAAATTCTATTTATGAATACATTTCAACTTCTATCTAAAGGATCATAGATTGATGGCAGTATGAAAATAATAATAAATTTTTTTGGTAATGTGTATTTTCAAAAAACTAATTTTAATACACCTTAAAATAAATAAGTATGAAAATTAAAAATAGATATATTAACTAAAATTAATGTATCATTATTATGAAAAATTAATATTACAACAACAAGACTACAAAAAATACCAATGTATTGGTACTTTGTATTCCTTATCATCCTAACATTAATTGTATTATTATTAAATCGGCATTATTATATCAATTAATGATAAAATGATTAAACGTAGTGGAAGTAAAAAAATATACTATCTAAAATGAAGTATGAAATTAAATATTCTTTTAAAAAATAAACTTTGTGGTGTGGGATTTAAAATAAATTACTTCTTTTTTAGATATTATAAAACATCTCTCTTAAAACAATGTGATGGTTAGATCAGTAAACATGATCACAAGAATGATCCGAATTAAAACAAGTAAAGTATAACTACTTATTAATTTTTGAAATATAGAATCTATCATACTAAACCTTAAATCCATTAAATATTCACATAATAATTTTCCTGACCACTAAACCTGGTATCTAACTTTACCAAAATAATAAAAAATTAGATGTTTGGTGCATCATCTATACAAACTGGTAGCTCATTTTTTTCACAACACAACTAGATACTCAATACATCTACTACATAATCCTTAGCTCTGTTCTACGATATCATGAAGAATAAACTAGTAAGATAAATTCAATATGAAATGATATCTTCCATTGAAATTTAATCATACAAAATCTAATATTTATAAGATCACATATAATGAAAATCAAGAAAAAGTGAATTAAAAAAACAAGTTGTTAAAGTCTTCATGTAATTTTGGGTCTGAGATTTTTCTTGTGATTTAGTTTCTTCTAATCCATGCGGTTTTAATTATTGAAAAAAATTAATTTTTTGATTATGTAAATAATAAGTTTAGTTGAAACAATATTGTTAATAGATAACTGTTCATCTTCCAATACAGTTTTATATTTTTCATATATTATGAATGGTTTCATAAACACTATTATAGTTGTTCGGTTGAAGAAAATAAACATTTAGTATTATAAAATTTTATATGATATATATATTTTATAAATTAGTTCAACCAGCATTTAACTAAACCTGATGTTATTATTATTTCATTTAATTAAACTATATATCACTAAATTTTTAAATATAAACCAACAAACATATGTTAGATCAAACTTAAAATGATTTAATTCATGATTTTCAAAAAATATTAATAAAGAGCGTCGTTGAATAAATAATATATTCAATTTTTTAATACCCAAACACATAATAAAAATTATAATTAACTATAAAACATCAATTATTACTTCATGATTATATTTTAGTTGAAGATATATATCTTTCTACCTTGAAAATATTTATATATTTTAAAATATCTTCCTCTTCTAATCAAAATAAATTTCCCATTTTCTATCATATCTCTCCCAGGGTTAAAGGAATCATTCTCCCCATTTTATTTTTAAAAATTCATTTTATTAAATTAATTTAAAATTTAAAAAAATCTATCATATTTTTGTTATTAAAATATCTGAATAAAAATAAAATAAAATATTTTTTGTTATTCAAAAACAATTATAGATAAATTTTGAAATGTGAAACAAAAAAATAATATTAATATTGGGACGAACAATAAAGATAATTAAAAATAATAAAACATTGCCGACAAGATTATTTTGAGAAAAAATGTGTTGATCAGTGTTTTTATGATTACAAGATATCATAAATTTTAGGATAAATTAATCATTTTTATTGTTTTTTTGATCACATGTTTCAAAATTTTGATAAAATTACATAACTCTATTAAAATATCATCATGAGTATTGAACTTATTTTAAAACTAAAATAAATTTATTTAATATAATATTTTTAGTTCTTTTAGATTCTAATATTAATTTGTAACTTTTAATTCTATAAAAATGATTTTATAGGCATTCTGTTTTTCTTTCAGATTCTTTTCAATGTCTTTATGATATTGATTTTATACCAACTCTCTCAGAATAAGAACTAGGTATTTCATATCATTCAACTAAATATGATATAACAACCATTTTTTACAACATATTTCAAAACATTATGAAGAATTAATATCCTATAAATTGGATATAAGAAATATTATTAATTATAATTATATTATCTCTGATAAGAATTTTTATTAATTAAATTCAATTTAATAAATATGCTGAAATTTGAAATTTCATTTATCAAAGGAATCTATTCATCCTTACTTCCTTTTTATTTTATTCCATATTTAAATTTATTTGATAAACTGCATTTTTTCTTCATTAAACTGAATATGAATCATCTAAATTTGTAAAACTCAAATTTTAAAATAGTACATCTAGATTATAGTAATATTATTATTTATCCACCAATGTATGTTTCAAATGGAATCTGAAAATTAATTAAAATATCTAGTTGTAATTTATTTTTTCTATTTTGATGAACATTACATATTCTTTTTCTTATAAGAAAAAATCATATGATATTTCTATTTTTTATTACTATGGTAGAAGAATTGTATATATAAAAAACATATTCATTAATAACATTTTGATGATAAATTGTTCTCTCAGAACAAATAGATAATGATGGATAGAATTAGGGTTCTTATTCTTAGAAAAAATGGGTGCCATGTTATATATGATTAAAAGAAAAAAGAATAATGGGGGTTCAAGACAACATTTTATATGAAGTTAGATGAAATAAGAGTAGGTTTCACTAGTCAAATAGAGACTTTTGAAAATGAACTGTTCCTAGGTTGGTATGGGAGCCTCAGGAACTCAACCTTTAAGAAGGTGATTCCTTAGAAAGGAGGAACCGAGGGATTATGAGAGAGGTTTCACAATGTCTGGTGCATCATGGAGAGGTGATTCATAAGGAATAGGAACCTCATTGATGTCAAGCTCTTTACTAATTAGTATTATTTTTTAAATATGGTACCCCTATATTAGAGTAAATTCTTGATTCATGGGGTAGATTTATAAATTATGAAATATTCATGAATCCTCAAGTTCCTCATATGATTTTATTCTTACACAAAGGGAATAGGACATCATAAATATAATATAAACCATGGTTGGAGGCTCTCAAGAACAAAATGAAGGTATTTTCTTAATGAAAGCACATCTTTGCCGATTCATTTTCTCTTTTAGTAGTGAAGGTCATGTTGTTCAAAAATTGAGATTGATTTTCATAATTTGAGAGTTTGTCACACCCATAAATGTTGTACATATTGTGATATTTATAGGAATTGTGGTTCTGTGATGAATTTTTGAATTAAAAATATTTATGAAATTTTTGAGTTATCGGGCTCTATGAGTCTGAATGATGCTATATAGAGTTACCAAAAACCCATCGTAAATATATGGAGGTATCTAGGGATCCCAAAATTGTACTTCATAGAGTTACCACCAACCCTTTCTGTTGTCATGAATGATCTCTATGACATTGAATTGAACATTCATAGAGGTGTCATTATCCCTTAACATGTTTGTGAAAAAGCACCATTAATCAACTATGATACTTCATAGATATTACCAAAAAGTTATTGCATAGTCATGGATTTACAGAGCTTCTTCCATTTGTGAAGGTGGGTGCTCAGTGAATAAAAATACTTAGAGGAATATAGGGAAATTTTGGAATGAATTCTCCCAAAACCAACAATTACTTCATTGACCGTGACATGAATATTTCAACATCAACAAATCCCCCCCCCCAGAATGTTACTTAATGAGAAAATAATGGTTAGATTGTGAGGGAGAATCACCAAACTATTATAACACACTCCCATTCTCAAATATTATTAAAATAATCCCATTTTATATTATTTTATAAAAAAATATTATCACTAATCAAAAAGAAAATATATTTCTATAAATCACTCAGGGAAACCTTAGAGGGACCACCTAACCTTTTCGATTAGAATATAATGTCTTCTATTTTTGTGAAACACCAATATTTTGGAATTTCTTTGTTATTTAGATACCCTTATCTCTTGAATTTCACCTTATTTGTAACCTTATCTCTACAAAACATTCTCTATAAATTTTTTTTTCTAAAACAGAACATCACGAAATGAGCTTTACAAAACCAAACATCATCAACACTCCCTTCACAAACCAATCATGGCCAACAAAACCCAAGAAAAATACAATATCATTAATGAAATGTCCAATAAAGATTATAATTATGTAATCAATCATTAGGATGAATGGTTTGGGAATATAATTATTAGGGAGAAAATTCAAAGTGTCATAGAACATTACCCACTCATGTTGCGTCTAATAGAAACTCAAAAGGAGTACCTATTGTACAAGAGGCTACATTTTTATTGATCTAGGCTGGGGGAAGTTGAATTTATCCTTGACACAAGTAGAGATGATCCTTCCTACTAGTTTATAATTAGACCTTTATAGTAAAAATGTTTTAGGGATGTAAGGGGTGACATCCAAAATGACCGTGAATGAATCACAACAGAAACATGAAGGAACTAAATCAATGTCATTGACGGAGAGATGATGGAGGACATGATATCCCCCCAATAGTACAAGTTTATTATCAAGGACGTTTTTGGGGATTCACTAATGTAGTGGATAAAAACTATAATCAATTATAGGGAAACAACATTACATATGAATGGGCTTGGGATTATTGTTCATTCACATCATTCTATGAATTTAAGGATGAGTTGATGTGAGTCGAGATGTATGAGGTGGCATGAAAATAATAGTTTCACATTTATCGCCACAATAATATCATGTTAAATATTTTTAGTATATGGTCTATAGTGAGAAATACATTCCATATCCATTATTGAGAGGTTGGTATCGGCCCGTGAGATCTTCACCAGATCACTGGGATCCCAATCCAGGGGGTGATGTATGATGGGTTTATCCCAATAGTGAATGTGTGGTAAGAATATGAGTAGTAGTAGTATCTTGTTAAGGAGAATCTATATTTGGTGCAATGAAAAATTGAATATAATCCACGGATAAATGAAATTCACTTTAATAAATTGGTCATGTATATCTAGAATGAACCATTAGAGGAGCTATTCGATGGGAATAATCCATGAGAAAATATACATAGAGACCACACACATGTCCTCAGGAATTATAATGTGGCCTAGATTCATCCTAATGGAAGATCATAGAAGTGATCTATTCGAAGCTATGGAGATACAATATTATTCCTAATGCTTCAATGTTCTGATTATATTGATTCATTGTCTCACTGATATACTGTTGGATTATCCCAGTGAGTGACGCACATATGGGGGTGCATCCAAGAATATTCATTATTTAGTCACATTGAATGATGGGTTTTCATGCCACTTTGGATTTCCTAGAATCAATTAATATTTAGAAGGTTTTACACCACATTATAAAATGGGAGACTTCATATCATATGTGAGGTCCTCTTTATTTCTTGTAGAACTGGGTGTTTAACAACATTGTGGGAAATGAGTACCCAAACCTCATTGGGAGTCACCTTCTAATGTTGGGTATGGTTGATGTGATAGAGATGGCCAGGATAATAGTGTGCATCAATATTTACATGTTATCACATACAATGGACATGATGAATGATGATGGTATGTGGACCATTGAGGAGTGATCATACTTCCCAGACTTCTAATATAGGGTACCTGTGGAGATAATTGTCAACAAGGGGGTCTTCAAGACAGCCAACACATGTTGTTTCATGAGGAAACTCCAATTACTATAGTAGATAACATCGATGGTATACATGAAGATATTTCATTAGTGTATTGTGTGATTTTTATGGATAATTTGCAACGTGTTAGTGCATGAGGGTGAAAAAAGGAATAACATACTGCCACCACCCACTGATACCTATGGGATCATCTATCAATATTATCTGAGTTGAGAGAGTTCATATCCTTGGGATATTATGAGGCACTGAAAAACAAAAGATGATGAAGGATCGGCCCCACAAACCTTAGGATGAGGTATATTAGTGGTCAAATTGAATAGTGGATGAAATGTAATCTTGGTTTGAATTCTTTATTTTGTAGGTAGAGGAGAGAAAATAAGATCAGTTGTCACAAAAAAACAATCATGGGAGGAATGAAAACCCTTCGAGGTAGTCATATGGATGCATGTTCATTCCCCAGGAAAGTGGATGTTCTTTATATGCATTCACATTTATGAGTTTTTATCAAATTTGTGGGAATTAAGTGGTATAATCATCTATCCTAGCACCCTCTATAAGATTTACTGAGATCTCAATTGTTAAGGGATATTCCTCATAGGGACATGGAGACCATGACATTCAGACCATCTCTACAGGTGACACTATAAGAAACTACTATGATTTTGACCTCCATAGAGGGTGAATATATTGTTACTATATTAGGGATTCATAAATTAGATGTTGCGAAGAGGTAATCATTGAGGTTCCACAAGAGAAGATATTTGAGCTGAATATTCAATAGAGGATGTGATATTTTCTCTAGCAACTATGGTTAAAATTTGAATACTAATATGTAAAAATCGTATTTTGGGATAATATCATCAACTAAAGAGGTTCCAAATATGGATTTGGAGGATTCTACTGTTGGTAAAGTGGAAAATGGGGATTATTTTTTGGGAGTTGATTTCTATCCAATCACGCTCAAGGAAATGCACATGGATGATTTGACTTGTAATTTATCAGTTTTCTTCCCTCCATAGGATAATGTTCTTCCTAATTAATGTTTAAATTTTGGTTCGTATGCTATTATAGATAACTAGACTATTCATTACAATGCAATGATGTATGTGAAGAACATCTTCACCCATACCCATATAGGTTACCATTTAGCTCAATTGGGATTTATATACCATAAGAAAGTAATCATAGTGTCTACTGGGGTAGAAATAAGAATCATCTATGCATTGGATTGAGGATTTTTATTCAAGTTAGTAAATTTTTAATAGAATATGATTAAAATTTCATTTAAAAAAATTCAAAGGATTCCATGGAACTTGATGTAGATAATGATGAGGTCACCTAGAGAGAATGACAGACACTGGATCTTATGGCAATCACTACTTCCTAGTCCAAGAAAATAAACCTTTTAATGGCCTAAATACTATTAGTTGAGGATAAGGGTATGAGGAAACATCATTGGTAGACTAGTATTGGGAATAATATAACTAAATAATAATAATGTCTGATGAATTTCTACCCAATCCTGACAATGAAATCTTAGCTATAATAGAGTAGCAATGGACACAAATTGCAAATTAACAGAGGCTAGCGTAACATAAAACACTATCACCTGGGTCAATTTTTGGGGAATTTTTAAAATTACATGCTAAGACATGTAGATAATACTCCAAAAAAATATATGGTTTACTCTAAAATGATATATACTTGAGCATGATTTTCAATATTTTAAATTAAATCATATTCATGAGATAACATGTGACTAATCCCTATGCTCATTTTGGTCATACTCACTATGAGAAACATGGTAAGACCATGGGATTTCTCACATATATGAGAGTATTAGACAATTTTTGTTCTCTTGAATTTAACATTTTATGACTGAACACCAGATGTGTTGGGGCTAAGAGGGGCTATTTTTTGGAGAACATGACCCTTTAAATATCTTAATTACTTATCCAACATGCTCTTCTGAATGAATGGTGGAACACTGGGATCAATGAACTCTACTTGAAAAAATGAAAATATTGGATTTGAATATTTACTCTCAATATGTATAACATGATAAGGGAAGAGTGGTGATGGTGGATAATGTCTAACCTTGTTCAAAACACAACATCTAGATTGTGTTACCTGGGTTGCTGAAAACATATGAGGGGTCACTGTTTACATTGATCAAAATGTGATATCTATCATAAAATGTAATCCAATGTCTTTCAGGTAATTATATCTAGATGTAAAATTATCTATTTTGGTTAGACAACATTTTCATTAGGGTCCCAATTCTAAAATTTATAGGATGATGATCAAATTAATGTGGCACATCAAGCATGAAAATGTAATTAAATAATGTTATAATTGATTTATCTCCTCTATGAATTATTTCAGGATTTCTAGGAGCACATTGGGGTAGATGAATACATTTCATAAAAGATCAAATACATCTTCCAATTTCATCATTGTCTCAAATGATGAGGGAAGACCAAAGAAAGCGAATAATTTTTTGGAAACTAACACTAATATAAATAGCATCTTTGGTGAGGGACTAATATTCCTCATATTTTTACATTTTACAGTGATGATTTTTTTAATAATATTTACCCCAGTATCCTATGGCAGTTGCTTTCAATTAAAAATTCATAGATATAATAGATATCATCAAAAATGATTTATATGTTTAGAAATGTTAAAAAAAATAAGACAAATATGTGGTTCCATTATTATATTGGTAAATAAAAATGGAAAATAAAAAATGAAATTATAATATTTCTTGTAACTTTGTCAAATATTTCATCTTTAGATCCTAGGTAATGAAAAAAATTAATGGTGTTAGTTCATACAATAATTAAATGTTTCATGAATCAATAATATGTGAAAAATATTCAATAAATAGTAATGTTAGGGTAAATAAGTGAAAAATATTCCATTAATAAACTAAGAATGAATAAAATTCATCAATAGATTTGGTTATAGTGAAAATATCATGAAAATTAATCACTAAATAATGAATGAATATAATTATTATTCATTGGATGTTATGTATATTGTACATGAACCATAATTCCATCAAGACAGTTTATGTCTATGGGTAGTAAACCATCTATTTTTACATGGAAACAAACATGAAGTGTTTGTTTCCAAATTTTTTCATCTCATGATACTACTGATGCCTTGAAGGGATATGTATAACTAGGCCCCACCCATAGGACTTTCATTAATCTATCCCCAACCCTTGCGTATTTCATTAAACAATCCCCAACATGGGTCATACTAATCCAAATGATTTTTCATATATTGATTTAGTTAAAAATTACTGTTCTTTATACTCAAATATCCATATTAAATAAATGATATAAATTAATGAATATTTCCCCAGATAATTAGGTAATAATCATGAGTAATAAGGTGAAAGATATCATAATAGAACATCCTAAGAAAAAATAATCATAAACCATTCAGAATCATATGGTTGATGATATCATAATAGATAAACCAAAAATAATAACAATATTAAACAAGGGATATTAAGATAGAGGAATATAATATTACATTATACCATTCAAAAATTCATTAGAAAAATAAAATTTAAACATTATGAAGTGTTTTATATCATAATGAAATGATTAAACTAAAATCTATATGAAGGAATCAAAGTAATTGAAACATAGAATATCATGAGAACAATAAGATGTGTGATATGATATATCAAGCACATCACATACCCCACACCTATGGAATAATTGGTGATCAATGTATATAACTCATAGAAAGAAAATTGGGATGAGAAAAAAAGTTTTAATTTTAAAAAATGAGTTCTTTTAGAAAAATAATGTATTTTTCATAAAATAATATTTCAAGCAAGTATATCCTAAAAAGGAAAATATAAGGAAAACGAAATTATGTATGAGTCATAAATTATTTCCAACTGATGTCAAAATTTTTAAAAAGAGTTTTTAAGAAACATTAGAAAAGGGCCTCTTTAGTGGGGTTTAAGAGAATATATTAAATATACTTTAAAATAGAAAGAAAAATATATATATAAACAAAAATGAAAAATTATTTTTTCTCATAATAAAATGAGTAATTATTAAAAAATATAGGTAGCTTAATATTGATTATAGATAGCACATGAAAATGGGTAAGAACACGAGAATTTCCCTTTACCCATCCTTTGTTATCAAGAGGAATTTAAAGGGGATATTTATAAAACATTTTTTCACATCCAAGAAAGAATAATTTAAGTTAGGTACATATCTTCTGAATATAAACAGATAATTTTGGAGGAGTATATAATTATAATTAATAATTAAACAGGGGTAAAGATAGAGAGCGATAGCGTATCCCAAATGAAAAGTTGATGTTCGGGGAGAATCTCTAACCACAATGTTATTAATCGAATATTATGAACAAAAACTAATAATCATAAAATGAATAATTGAATACCAAGTTCATAAATATATTTATGATATGATATATCAAATGGAATTATATATGCACCACAAAAAAGGAATATGTGATGAATAAGTGAGATCTAAATGAAATAAATGTGATATGAGAAACCCTAACCACATTGAAAAATGATGAACCATATTCCTCTAAATATTAATGATCATCAAATAAGAAATTTAATAGAATAATTAAAATTATAAACTATTTATTATTAATCAATTATTATTATAAGTAAACCACAAATAAGAAATAGTGTCTTGTAAAGAAAATCTCAAATAAATAGAAGTGATATGGTAAAACTCTTACCATATGTATGAATGTGTTCTTAACTTGATCATAATGTCCATGATAAAAAGATTAAATCCATTAATTAATTAATTCAGGATATTTTATACATTTATTTGATTTATTATAATTTTATAAAGTTCATTTATATCCTTTTTATTAGTTATAATGTACACTTTTATCATTTGGGAATGTTCATTTCCATGGTTTTCATGATCGGTTTACTTGTATGCATTTATGAAAAATCGATTAATATTAAAATAGTTATCCCAAAATGATGTTAAATTATATTAATTAAATTTCATAATATTAAATGGTTATATAATTCATTTGGTTATATGGTATGTAGATTAATAATAAATTGAACATTAGTGATAATCATTTAGATTATTTTGGCATTATTATAATTATTATCACAAACTAGTTTTATTTTATTAATAATTATTATTTTTATATATAGTTAAAGAACATTAAATAATCTATAATAGATTTATTATAATATATTTTTCCATATAAATTGTTTTATTAATAATATTTAGGGTGTAACTAAAAAAATATGTCATCAATGAAGGTGTCAAATCAACACCTCACAGATGAGATTTTCAATTTTAGAATAATTGGATTCTGAGAAGAGGGTTTATGATGTATTTTACATTTACATAATAGAATTAAAGTACTTATAATTTAATTTAGTCATCAATAATGTTTGGATAGGGGATTTTAGGTAAGGATATTAAATAAAAATAAATATAATAGAAATTGAAGGGGATGGGTTAAGGGTTTTACCTCTTGAATTCTTCTCCTTGAGAACCTCTTTACGAGACTTGGATTTTGTATTTTATTAAGAGAAAAGGCTCATATATTTTGGAGTAGGTACTTTGGAAGATTATTGAGAATAAATTTAATATGCTTCAATGATATTGTGGTGTGAGGATAAGAGGTTGAGAGGGGTGGTATTTATACTGAAGGATAAGAATATTTTTTACTATTTTATTCATTATTTTATTATTTTGTTATAGTACAAGAAATAATGATGATTATTGTGACTAAATAAAATAATTTTTGGATTTTATTTCGAACCAATTATTCCTAAATCATCTATAAATCATCTATGAATCAATAATCCTTGTATTCACCTTATACCGTAATTTATCATATTACACTATTCGCTAAAAATTCAGCTTTTTAGGAAAATAAAAAAAATCACCATAACCCTTTTTTAAATGTTGAATTAAAAAATGAAATCTATATTATAAAAATATTTTCTAACTATTAGATGTTTTTTTAATTAAAAACATCATTTAGGCGAAAAATAACAATTTAAAAATTATAACTTATTTTATAACACATCAAAAAAATTAATAATGTCTAATAATGTTATCTGATAATAAAAATAATAAAATAAAATAATAATTTATTATTCTACTTTATGAAAATTTAATTTCTTTTAAATAACTATTTTAAATATAAAATTTTGAATAATCCTTTATGGTTCACAATGATACCAATACTTCATCTATCATTTCTAAAACATTCATTTTTTTATTCAATGATATAAAAATATTATATTCTCATTCATAAGATACCAGAGATTTAATTACAATTTCATCTGTGAGTTTTTTAGTAAAATCATATATATGATGTTAATATAACAAAAATGAGATTTTTATTAAAAAATTTATTTTTCACTATTCACTATAAAATAAATATGTTCAAAAAAATAACAAAATTTCACCATAAGATAATTTTGACTTTCCTATTTTGAAAATAAATTCAATTTCAACAATATAATTTATTAAAGTAAGAATATATAGTTTTAAAAAAACTATTCCATTAAAAGGCCGTAAAATTAGCTTTTAAAAAATATAGTCTCTTATGGATAAATTTTCATTTATTCTTATATTATTCCTATAAAATAAATTTTAAGAATATAAATACATTTTATTAAATAAAAAATATATAAAAATTATAAATTGTTTAAGACAATTTATTCCAACCAATTTAACAGCTTTGTTAATATGACTATTTAAATGTAATGTAATTTAATTTTATTTTGTTTTTCATTTTTAACTGGTGTTATATGAAACCAATGTTATCAATGAAAGTAAATTTAAAAAGATACATTCCATAAAATATTGGGGTGTTATCTTCTCACCTCATTCAATAAATTGTGGCCTCACAATATAAACTTTTATCTCGAAAATCAATTGTTGATAATTCAATATTACTTTATGGGAAAACCACATTGGAAATAATGTTAGTAAATATTCTCTTAAAGGAATGGAATGGGAAATATCATGGTCCCTGAAAAACTAGCGAAATTAAAAGGAGAGAATTAGTGCTAAGTGAGAATATGGGTATGGACGATTAATCTAACCATCATGTTTTGATGGGGAGTGATAGAGAACATGGTCCTTATAATAATAACCATAGAAACCATAAATTTTATAACTAGTTAAATGGCCATTAGCTTCTCTGAAAGAAAAGTACACTGATAATTTTTATGTTCTGAAATTGTTTTCCAATAGCTGAGGGGTTAATTTATTATCTACATACTCACATGATAATGTAAAAATTATTAATTAATTTCCATGTTATAATAATAATTTAAACCATTGGTTTATCTTTGATATTATTTTAATATCTTCCATTACTCTTAGAAATAAATTTTCAAAATGAATTTATCATGCATGGACCACTTTTAATGAATCATATTGTCCATAATTTATTACATTTTCCATTAAATGCCTACAATAATAAGAAGGTTATCACATTCTATTAAGGAACAATAATTTTCTAATACTAACTTCATCTATTCTTCAAGCAGTTAATTACAAAGACTCATCTAAAACATGGATATCCATAATCAATGACCAAAAATTCAGAAGGATGGTCACTAAATTTCAAAAATTAATAAATAAAAAGAATCCCAAAATTATGTTGCTTTTATTTCACATACCTAATATATGAATACCATATTCCTCTTAATCCATTACGAAACATGCATGCTTCCAAAAGAAAAATATCATGTTGTTAAATATATTCTACAAATTATAACATCTAATCATTCCAGAATTACATAAAAAATCAGATTACTCACCACATTCATGGTCACTAATATTATACCATAACCATCTATTTATTATTATCTCAAAATCAATAACATATTTAGGGTTATCTTTCCCATTCCATGTTTTTTCAATAAATACAAAGATACAAAAAAATAACATCTCTTGATTACTATTGTTATTCATCACATGATTCCAATTCCTTAAAGAAGATGTAATGAAATATATCCCTCATATATATCTAGATTCTTATAACTAGATTACTACAACATAATTAATGAATCAAAAAAACATAGTTATATTTATCATTTCTCTTCATATAAGGAAGTACACTAATATTTACCATGATCATTTTTCTTCTTTTGGGGTATATGTTTTGAATCTTATGATATTGATATTTGTAGTGTCCAATATCATTGCGGTTGAATCATTTATGATTTTAAAAAAATTTCAAAACATTGATGTTTTAATAAAGGTGTCATTCCACTCTACCCTTTTAGTAAAATACTATTCATTCTATGTAACTACTAGGGTGTTTCTTTCCACAATTATCACCCCTGAGAAAATATTTTTTTCTATACATTCCATTACCCATATTTTTTCATGGATGTACATTGGTTCATGTGATATCCTATGAAGCTATAATAATTATATAATTATTTCGTTTTTTATCACATGATCTAATTTTCACATATGATTAGATTTTTTGGAGACTTTTTCCCCTCAAAATATTGGCATAAGACTATAAAACATATAATCTTTCTTACTATTTGGATCATGTTAATTAATAATGTTCTCATTCCACCCAATAAGTTCCATTTATAAGAAATGGTATACACTAAATCGTGATATAATTATAATGAAAAATTTTAGACTAGAAAAACACTTAATAGAAATTGAAACTTTATACAAAATAATCTTATAATAATTAACATAGTTTCTTGGAGATATATTTCCTATTAAAGCATTCATAACTGTTTATAATGAAAATGTGAATTATCCTAACCAATTCCCCTAGTAATTTCGATCTATGTGTGAAATAGGGTACATTATCATATAGCAGGTTATACTGAGTCAGGCTCGACAAACATTGTTGGATTTGTTACCATAGGGTATATCTTTGCTAGAACCACCTCCACTAGTAGTGTCCATACATGGATGTATTGATATGAATACCCAAATAATATCTACCTTACCAAAATTATAGGTTGTTATTCTATTCCAATCCTCAAATTCAATCTTACGGTTATGTTACCTAAATTGTGTTTTATAAATACGGTTCTTATGTTTTCTATTAAACCTCCTCTGATACCAACTTTAAAAACTTTGAACACAGTATCTCAAAGTTAATGGTAATTTCATTATAATTTAATAGATAAAATTTATCAAATCACCAAGGATTTTTCAATTTATAAGTCTTCAAAAAACTAGATACATACATTTTCCCTTATTAAATTTATAAATAATCATATAAAATTAAAAATAAAATAAAATTCTTCTGGTCACATACAAAATGATATCATTTTCATGAAATGGGGAAGTAATATAAAATAAATGTGTGCATTCAAGTGGTCAATAAATACTACTTGAATCAATAATAAATTAAACAAAGAGAATAAGTTATAATGGAATAGTAAATAATTAAAAAACATATTACATCAACAAAATGACAATGGAAAAATGCATACATAGATTTTTTTCATATTAAAATCCCATGGCATTAATGACTAAATATTGAATGAAGAGAATGTGAAATCATTATACATCTTTTATCTTTTACGTGAACCATAAGACCATCAATATGGTTTATGAATTTTTTTGTAAAAAAATCTGGGTTTTCTTAGAAAAAACATGAAGGGATTGTCACCAACTATTTTCATCTCAGGAGACTAATAATATATCGAGTAATTATCTATCACTGGGCCTCACTTGTATATATTTCATTAAATATCCCCCATCCTGTATGGATATCATCAAATGGTCCCAATCCCATGTCATAAATATAAAAATAATTCCTCAAATATTGATTTTTATAGGAAAAATAATTTTCATTCCCAAAATATATCTACATTAAATAAAAGATATTGATTTATAAATATTTCCACAGATAATAATATATATTTCAAGATTAATATGGTGAATGGTGTCAAGATTGAACATCCGCATAGAAATAATCATAAAACCTTTAAAAACATATGTTTATTCTTTTATAATAGATAAAAATCAATGAATTACGAGATTAAAAAAGGTTGTTGACATAGATGAAGATTCATATAATTGATACCATTGAATATTTATTGAGGAATAAATCAATAAAAATTTCAATGTGTCAAATAGCACATTGAATAATTTAAATGACAATCCCAATGAAGTAATATAGTATAATGAGACTTACAATATCATAATAATAAGAACTAAAATTATATGATATATCATGGGTAGTACATAAACCACACCTAAGGAATAAGTAGCTAACAAAGAATATATATCACATAAGTAAACTTTAGAAAAGAAAAACACTTTTAAAATAAAAGGACGATTTATTTTGGAAGATAATTTTTATTTGTAATAGAATAATATTGTATACATTTATATCATTTAAAATAAAATTGAACGGTAATAAAATTATTTTTTAGAAATAAATGATGTCTAACTTAATAGAAATCATGTAAAAAGTGATTTAAAAATTATTTAGAAAATATCCACTTTAATGTGGTATAAGTGAAACTAATAAAGGAACATTAAAAAGTAAACATTAATGATTATTTTTATAAAACTATATATTATAGAAGATAGTTTTCAATAAAAAATGAATTATTTTAGAAAAATATTGGTATCTTAAAAAAGACTATGTATGGTACTTGAAATGGGTATGAAATTGGGATGTTCCCTTAATCAGGAATGCTTATTAAGAGGAATTTAAAAGGAATAGTTGTAAAACATTGTATTACCAATAAATAAATAAGAATTTATCTTTTTAAATATCTTCACAACATACACACTAAAAATAGGATGAGTACATTATATTAATTAACAATTAATTTTGTGTAATGAGAGAGAATACATAACATGAATGAAAAATTGGTGTTCAGGGGTAATCCCTTACGACAATGTAATAAATCAAATCTTATGTAAAAAACTAATAAATTTAAAATGAATCATTGAATTCTATGATTATAAATATATTCATGACATGATATTTCAAATGGATTTATAGATGCACCACACACAAGAAATAAGTAGTTAATATGGGAAATATCTATTAAATACAACTGAGATGATAAATTCATACCACTTTGCAATAGTCAAACCATATGACCAAAATAATTTATGGTTATCAAATAAGATATTCAATTTTTAAATCAAAATGAGATACAAGGTATTATACATTATGTATATGTATACATAAACCACATAGAAGAAATAGTGTTGAATAAGGAATATCTCATAGGAAAAAAGTGAAGGAGAAAACATGTTTCTTATGTGTGAATGTGTTATACACATGATATTATTATCTAAGATAATTAGATTAAATCCAAATAAATAAATAATTAATTAATATCCATTTATACATATATTTTATTTATTATAATTTTATTAATATCATTTATGGCCTTTCTTATCAGTTATATGGTACAAATTTATTTTTAGAGAGCATTTGTTTATTTGGGTTTTAAGATCAGTTTACTTGTATACATGTATGGAAAATCATGAAAAATTAGAAATGTTTTCCAAAAATTAAATTAAATGTTATTTTTGGGATTAAATAATATTAAATGTTTATATAAATTCCATATAATTATATGGTATGAGGATGAATATTTAGATAGATTTTCAGTGATAATTGTATAGATTGTTTTAATGTTTTTTAGATTATCACAAAATAGTTTTTTTTATTAATTATTATGTATATATACTAGTTCAAAAACATTATATAAGAAATAATACATATACAATAATATATTTTTACTATATAAAAGGTTTCATGACTACCCATGATTGTAGAACTGAAAAACGGACACACGTCGTCCATGAGGGAAGTAAAATGCCACCTCATGGATGATGCTTTGATTTTTAAAATGAAAGGAAGAGGATGAAATAAATCATGTTATATTTTATATTGAATAAATTGTATTAATGTGTATATAATATACTATAGGACTCATTCATTTTTAGATAGGGGAGGTGACATGAGGATAATAAAATGAAATAAAAATTATAGAAAATGAAAGGGAAGGATTAAGGGTTTTACCTCTTAAATTATTATCATTGATAATATCATTATGGGACTTGGTATTTGTCATTTTTGAGGAAAAATTCTCCTAGAAGTGGGTAGAGACTATGGAAGAGTAATGAGAAGAAATTGAAAAATCTTTAAGGATTTTTTTGTATGAGTAGAATAGGTGGTGAGTGTCACATCCATAATTTCTAATTTATTTATTTTATTAATTTTCTTTGCGTCGGGTAGTTCGGGTCAAAACATGACTTAAGATTTCAAGTTCTTTCTGTTTTGGTCTTGATTGCGTCCAATGCACCATGGTCAAAGCTTCACGGCCTCATCTGAGTCACCATGTGACCTCACCTGGTTAACCGCATGGCATGCTTGGTGTTCAAGAGAAGCATATGAAATGAAATGAATAATGAAATGGAAATGGAAAAAAATAAGAAGTTTAGTGAACATTTAAGGAATTATTTTAATGATAATAATAATAACATTCTTTAAATATATTATAATTATTTTAATCTTTATCTTTTTATTAAAATTTTATTGGCCGCATGGGGTAACTGTGCGGTTGATTGATTCTTAATATATATATATATATTAATTATAATAAGAATGGTAATTTTTATTTTTATTATTGTTTTCATAAATAATTTAATTTGGTTATAGTTATTAATTAAGTTATGATTAGTATAAAACTTATTAACATGTTATAAATAATAAGAATATTATTTTTCTTTTTCTTGTTATTATTTTTCGGTGTTATTTCATTATTATTTTTTATCTGTTCTTTTTGATTATCATTTTATTTTATTTTCCCCCGTTTTTTTCTTCTCTTTTCTTTTTTTCCTCCTCTCTTTTTATGCCCCCTCTCTCCCATCGCACATCATATGCGTCGAGTTGAACCCCTACCCCAAACCCTACCTCCTTATGTGCCGTCTCCCAGACCAGCACCCTCTGGCGCCCCACACTCCCTCTCGGCCAGCACTGCGACCCACCACCCCCCCCCCCACAACCATTTGGTCTGATGTTCTTTCCCCACTTATGCAAATCACATCTCACCCTTCTCTTTTGAATACATCGTGTTGTCGCCCTCTCCGGCCCACACGCCTCCTCCCTCTCCCCTTGTCCGACGACCTCCCCCTCTCAGCCCGGTCGAAGTGCGATCCCTCCCTACTCACCCCATCACACAAATGGAAACCCCCTATCCAAGGGTCTTTGCTGGGATTCCCCCAGCCGATGAGCTCGTCGGATTTCCCCTCTTGCCTCACCCCTACCCACCTCGCCATTGGCTGAGGCTTTGCCACGCCGCCACACACTCTCCCTACGGTATACCTTTTTCACCCCTTTTCCAGGGTTTTCCCCTTATTCTTAGGGTTTATTATTTTTTCTGTTAGTTGGGTATTGGTTTTAGGATGTAGTCATGTGGATTTTATTTCGTATGTCCTTTTTTGGAAGGAGCTTGACTCCTTAGGGTTTGCTTGTGATGTGTTTGGCGCGCAATTGGAATTCGCACCAAAAACATGGACTTTTCTTCACGCAAGGTAAATCGTTTCGTGCCCTAACACCATTAGATGAATTTAATATGCTTATTTGATTTTATTATTGTGTTCTTGACTTGATTCAATCAGGACAATGGTGTGTTTTTGGAATAGTTCATGTGTGGTGGTTCTATTTTGATGCTTTGGTTGATATCTTGTTTTAAGGTTCATCTCGAGTTTGTTTTGGAGCGTTTAATGAGAAATTGGAGACGCGTGCTAATTTTTTTGGTGATTATTCACCCAAGGTAGGTGGTTCTGTGTTTAAGCATTACTTGATGAATTATCTGCTTTCCTAGTTAATTTATAATGCACTTTGATTTATTCTTTTGGGTTTGAATTTATTTTTCATGAATTTTCCTATTCGTTATTTTTGTCCAGTAGCATGTTCATGTGGTGTTGGTGTGTCCAATGGCTGGAATCTTATTTTCATCAATTGTTAGTGTATTAAATTATGTGCAGTTATCTTTTTATAGGTGCAAATTGAAATTTTTCCTTCTAGTGTTTTGATAAATTTTGTGGTTGCTTTTGTGAAAATGCGCAAAGTGCGTAGTTTATGTAATACTATAGCGTTCGTATGTGTTGGTTCAAAAAGAGAATTTTAGTTCATCTTTGTTTTTTAGAGTCATGTTTTACCTTCTGGTTTGCTTTATAAAATTTCTAGTGTTTTGTTTAAATGGTAAAATGTTTTTTTAACGTTGCGGGTGGTTTACTAATTGATTAAAGTGGTACAATTTTAGTTCTTGATGTGGCATTGGGTGTGTTTGGTCATGAAAGAGTGTTGAGTTGTTTTTGTGTGTTAAATCCGTGTTATGTTTTTTTTAGAATTTTCCTATAAAAAATTTAATATGATTTAATAAAATTATTAATGATTAGAACTTAATATGTTTTAAATAAACAATTATTAGAAATGTAGAAATTATTTTAGTTGAGTTGGACAAATTATTTTGGCGTGCGTACTTTTCCAAATGGTTTTTTGTGTGTGTGAATGTGTGTCGTTTAACTTATGTAACACCATGATTTTTTTCTTTATCTGAGTTGACATGAAATGTGAAATTGGAAGAGCTTGAGCACAAAAGTGAAGCCTAGGAACTAGGTGGGCAGACTAGACTAGCGTTCTAGTGATACAAGAGAGGCCTCGTCCCAATTTCACTTAGCAGGATTAATGAACACAACACTAACTAAACATTAGATGATGACTGCAGACCACAATGGTAGGAGGTGTTTCCCTACCAGTGGCTCGTGCATGGGAATGTATGATATGGTTCACCAAGACATGAGGTTCTATGGACCCACACAACTTTTGTACTTTAGGGCCTCTCCCACATTTGGTGCTTCTGGAATACTATATACCCACTGTTTTCATACAGTTCAACTTTTGGGTTTTATTTAATGTTTGAGGTTTTCTGTGATGCAAGGGTGTTTTCTTTTATTGAATTTTTTTTCTTTAAAATTTCTTGCCTTATAGAAATTTTTTATTTAATGTTTTTTAAGCTTTGGTTTACTTTAATCTACATAGCTTGTAATTGTATTTTTCATTTAATGTTTATACGTGGAACCTTTTTATTGGGTGGTGTCCTACTGGGATTTCGGATCACACCCTACATACAACTTTGGGTGTTTGTAGACTATGTTTCTTGTGTATTCCAGGTTGTGACATCGTGCTCAGCGATGGTGGTTCTGGTTGATGTTGGTCTTCGTGTGCAGGTTGGTGTTGGTAGCTTGGGGATGCAGCTTCTCGTGTCGCATGAGGATAGTTTTGGAGTTTAGTTCTATTTTCTTCTTGTTGTTCATTTTGGGTTCTTAGATGAATTTTAGACCTAAACCATTTTATAGGTTAAAAGTGTGTTTGGTAGTCTGTTTCCAGTTCTGTTTATTTATCTTTTTAGTTGTTTTTCTGTATTTTATTAAAGGTAAATCATTCCCAAAAAATCTAGGTTGATACCCAGGCACTTGTGCCAGCCTGTGGGGATCGAGGACACCCTTCGGGCCTTAGCGCAGACCGGGTCGGGCGCCAGGTCAGATGGCGACCTGGCCTGGTTCATGACAAAATGTTATCAGAGGGAAAGGTTTGCTATCTTGGGTCATTTTCTTTTGAGATAGAGTCAGAGTAGACCAAAATTAAGGTTTTCGAAACATGGCGTTCTAGCTATGAGCAATGTGCCTAGCCAGCACACCTCGTGGCGGGAATTTAGTTACCAGCATAAGTTGAGGTTTGTCTGATTCCTTGGTTCATGCGGTTGATCTTGTCTTAGGGAAATGAAAAGGGGTAAGGTCAGTGGTCCTAGTGAGATTTTAGGGTCCAGCAAGCCATGTGGAGCTGGGGATGCTATCCTAGAATACCCTCTGTGGAAGAGGCGTGACTGGCGTATGGTTTCAAACCATACATTCCAGTCACCCGCTGACACAAGTTTTCTCTTGCATCATTTCTTGTCTCTTTGTTTCGGATTCATGAAAATTTGGTTTTTAAGTGTAAATGTTTTGGTCTTGGAAAATTTTATCAAATAAAGCGATTTAAAAATAAAATGGTGTGTGAGGATTGAAAAGTGTGGGTTGGATGTTTTGGTTTTGAAAAATTGAATGGTTTGGTTTTGATCCTTGGAGCTCTCATGGGCAACCACATTTATGAGTGTATACGAAAACGGAAATGGTTAATGGCATGAGCATATGATTTCCTGGATGGACATGAGGTGGGTGCCTGTGCGGCACGAGAACATGTATGTGCGAGGCTCATGGGACTCCATTGGTGTTTGTGCAACCCACTGGGTTGGATTATTTTTGAAAATGTTTTGTTAAAGGGAAAAAATTTGGTGTTTTAGTAAACGGTGTTTGTGTGGCATTTCCTTGTGTTTTGAAAATGTCAGATGTGAGGAATTTTGAGGTAAAGATCCATTTTGAATGATTTGTGTCCCATGTGTGAATTCTTATTTTTAAATTGGTATGCAAGTGTGTGGTTAGTGAATTTTGTGAAGAGTACATCAGGGAGCCCTTGTGGTGGTTCCCCCCAGCATGTTTGGTGTTTGTTTGTGGTATATCTTGACCATTGGACCAGTTTTCTTGAGTCCATGGTTTTCTTTCTTGACTAGTGTACCCCCCCCCCCATAAAGTTTTTACATCTGATTAAAGTGTAGCCATGGGAAATTCTCTGTTGGTCGACCCTTCAATTGATCAGAGGAATCTCTTCTTGAATTCCAGAATTGAACCCACCTATCCTTTTTACAACTAAGAGCATCCTCTCGCAACGGGATGACAGATGCGGGAGGAGTTGAAGAGAGTTTTGGTATTTTGAGCGTCTGACTTGTTGGGTATGAAGTTTGACACTGTTGGGTTTGAAGGTTCCCCTGGAAGTGGTGAAAGGAAATCCAGCGGGGAAGGGTGAATGTGGTTCAGAATTTTCAGTGTTGACTGGTGTCTTGAAGGGCTTTGTAGTATTTTCATCAGCTAAAAGGGTCATGTTCGGTGACGTCTTGTAGTGTGAGTTCTCTTTGATAGTCACGAGTGATGTTTGACCTCACTAATATGAAATTTTAGTTTGTAAATGGTGAAGGAGATTCCAGTGGGGAAAGGAGGAAGAATCCTAGAGTAGTCGGTGCTGGCCACTATTCTAAATGACCTTTGGTCCTTCGTTGGTTTCGTTTAAGAAATGGTCTACGTTATGCCACTAGTGTGGCAGACCAAGTCACATGGGGATGCTACGGTCAATTGCATGAATCACGTGTTGTTTAAGACTCAGTTTGAAGTCCCTCTCCATATAATGGTCCTCTCAACCGAAATGGTTATGTTTAGGTTACTATTTCTGGTGTCGTGTTCTCATTCAGTGTGAAAAATGGTGGTGCGCATGAACCATTTGAGCTCTTGTGTTGGTGAATGTTCTGTGTATGATTAGTTGGATGTCTTAATGTGTTGTGTTTGCTGGTGTTGTCTCGGTTGCAGTGCGGTTACGTGTGACACCTAAAGGAGAATCTTCGTTCAAGAGTCTTCTATGCCTGACTGTGAGACAGAAGATGATTCAAACATCAGGGATTTAGCCATAGGCCTCAAAGTGAAGCTGGCACATGGGCAGGAACCCTAGGAGTGTACGAAACCCTGGGAGTGTATGGGACCCGATCTGTCTGGTTGTGTGAGGTTTTCATAACCATGAGGTGGCATGGTCGTCTCGTTGCCTTAGAAACTTGGGGGGTCACGTTCCACTGGATGAAATCGCTTTAGTGGTCCTTATGGGATATGTTGGGTAAGTCGGTCTCAAAGTTGGAATTGTACTCGTCTAAGGATGTGAAGATGTTAGTTTGTCTTAGGTTGTTCTTCTGACACCCCATTAGTAGGACCCCTCCCTCCCCGCCCCTTGTGGTGGGGTGTTCGGTCACCATCAAGAATTTGTTTCAAAGTTCTGTATCCTCTGTTCGTTCTAATGGCGGCGATACCCACGATGGGTCTCTAACAATGGTATATGTAATAAATTGGTGTTGGCCTTTCTTGAATGGTGGGGAGTCCACCTGGACCTCCCCATGTTGGTTTTCTGGTTTTGCCTTGGGAATTGGTAGGTTATTAGTGGTGGGGAGACCCACATTGGGTCTCGCACGAATGTCTATAGAATGAATTAGTGCTGGAATTTTCTTTAATGGTGGGGAGTCCACTCAAACCTCCCCGTGTCAGTTTTCCAGTCTAGTTTCGAGCATCAGTGAGTTCCTAATGGCGGGGAGCCCCTCAAGCCTCCCCATGTTGATCTTTTTCTTCTGTATTTAAATATGCCTTGGTGATAAGTGATAAGAGTGTTCCGTGGACATGGTTTGACCTTGTTTTTTCATTCTAACCAAACATTGTGGTTTCAGATTAATAGTGCTTGATGTGTTTTGGATTGTGAAGTTGGTTTCCATGGGTGTGGGAGTTCCCTTCCTTGATCAGTCACCTGGAGGCATTCTAGATCTTTGGGGATGGCGACACATATCAGAATGTCTTTTGACACATTTCATGAAGTTGCCTTCATGTCGCTTTCTCTAAGAACGATGCTTTTTCCTCTTTTCTTGATGATTGTGTGGATTACCTTTAAACCTTAAGAGAGTGTGGTTTTCTGTTTTGGGGTTTGGTTCTGGTTGTGGATTTCTAGGGACAAAAATATTTATGGTTGGGAGAATTTTCACATCCGTAATTTATAATTTATTTATTTTATTAATTTTCATTGCATCGGGTAGTTCGGGTCAAAACCTGACTTATAATATTGAGTTCTTTGTGTTTTGGTCTTGATTGCATCCAACGAACTGTAGTCGAAGTTGCATGGCCTCATCCGAGTCACCACACGACCTCACCCTCTTAACTGCATGGCCTGCTTTGTGTTCAAGGCATGCATATGAAATGAAATGAATAATGAAATAGAAATGGGAAAAAAATAAAAATTGTAATGAACATTTAAGGAATTATTTTAATGATAATATTAATAACATTGTTTAAATAAATTGTTTTATTTTTATCTTTATCTTTTTATTAAATTTTTATTGGCCGCACGAGGTAATTGTGCGGTTTCTTGATTCTTAAAAAAATATATATATATATATTTTAATTATAATAAAAATGGTAATTTTTAGTTTTATTGTTGTTTTTATTAATATTTTAATTTGAATATAATTGTTAATTATGTTATGATTAGAATAAAATTTATTAACATGTTATAAATAATATTATTATTATTTTTCTTTTTCTTGTTATTATTTTTAGGTGCTATTTCATTGTTATTTTTAATCTGTTTTTTTATTATCATTTTATTTCATTTTATTTTTCCCCCTTTTTTTATTCTCTTTTCTTTATTTTCCCTCCTCTCTTTTTCCTCCCTATCTCTCTCGTCACACCCACCTATGTGTCGCGTTGAACCCTTGCCCTGAACCCTACCTCCTTTCGCGCCGTCTGTCAGACCAACACCCTCCAACGCCCCGCACTCCCTCCCGGCCGGTGTTGTGACCCGCCACCCCCCCCCCTCCATCTGGTCCGTCGTTTTCCCCCATTCTGCAAATCCCGGCTCACCCTTCTTCTTTGATGTCGTCGTGCCGTCACCCTCTCTAGCACGTTCGCCGCCTCCCACTCCCCTTGTCCGAGGGCCTCCCCCTCTCAGCCCGATCGAAGCGTGAACCCTCCCTGCTCGCCCCGTCATACAACTGGCAACCCCCTGTCCAAGGGTATTCGCTGGGCTTCCCCCAGCCGACGAGCTCGCTGGATTTCCCCTCACTCCTCACCCCTACCTGCCTCACCCTTGGCTGAGTATTTTCCGCCCCAGCACACCTTCTCCCTAATATATAACTTTTTCACCACTTTACTATGGTTTTTCCCCATATTATTGGGGTTTATTCTTTTTCTAGTTAGTTGGGTATTGGTTTTAGGATGGAGTCATGTTGTTCTTATTTCTTATGTCTTTGTTTGGATGGATCTAGACTCCTTAGGGTTTTCTTTGGATGTGTTTGGCATGCAATTGGAATTCGCACAAAAAACTTGGACTTTTCTTCATGCAAGGTAAATTGTTCTATGCCCTAACATGATTAGATGAATTTTATATGCTTATTTGATTTTAGTATTGTGTTCCTGACTTTATTTTATGGTGCGAATGGAGATTTTTTGGAATGGTTCGTGTGTTATGGTTCTATTTTGATGCTTTTGTTGATATCTTGTTTTAAGGTTCATCTCGAGTTTGTTTTGGAACTTTTAATGAGAAATTGGAGATGCACACTAATTTTTTTGGAGATTATTCACCCGAGGTAGGTGGTTCTGTGTTTAAGCATTACTTGATGAATTATCAGCTTGCCTAGTTAATTTATAATGATATTTGATTTATTCTTTTGGGTGTGGATTTATTATTCATGAAGTTTCCTATTCGTTAGTTTTTTCTGGTAGCATGTTCATGTGGTGTGGGTGTGTTCAATGGCTGGAATCTTATTTTCATCAATTGCTAGTGTTTTAATGTATGTCTAGTTATCTTTTGATATGTCGAAAGTGAAATTTTTTCATTCTAGAGTTTTGATAAAGTTTGTGGTTGCTTTTGTGAAAATGCGCAAAGTGCACCGTTTATGTTCTGTTGTAGTGTTCATATGCGTTGTTTCAAAAAGGGAATTTGAGTTCATCGTTTTTGTTTAGAGTCACGTTTTACCATCTATTTTTTTAATAAAATTTCTAGTGTTTTTTTAATTGGTAAAATGTTATTTTAACGGTGCGGGTGGGTTATTAATTGATTAATGTGGTGCAATTTGTGTTCTTGATGTGGCGTTGGGTGTGTTTGTTCATGAAAGAGGGTTGAGTTGTTTTTGTGTGTTAAAGCTGTGTTATGTTTTTTTAGAATTTGTCTACAAATAATTTAATATGATTTAATAAAATTATTAATGATAAAAAATTTAATATGTTTAAAATAAACAATTATTATAAATTTAGGAATTGTTTTAGTTGAGTTGGAAAAATCCTTTTGTCGTGCGTACTTTCCAAATGGGTTTTTGTGTGTGTAAAAGTGTGATGTTTGGTTTATGTAACACCCTAATTGTTTTCTTTTTCTGTGTTGACATGAAATTTGAAATTGGAAGAGTTTGAGAACCAAAGGGGAAGCCTAGGTACTAGGTGGGAGGACTAGACTAGCGTGCTAGTGATACGGGAGTGGCATCGGCCCAGTTTTACATAGCGGGATTGAGGCATACAACACTAACTAATCATTGGATTATGACTGGAGACCACTATGGTAGGAGGTGTTTCCCTACTAGTGGCTCATGCACAGGAATGTATGATATGGTTCACCGAGATGTGAGGTTTTAGGGACCCACACAACTTTAGTAATTTAGGGCCTCTCCCACTATTGATGCTTCTGGAATACTATATACCCACCGTCAGCATACAGTGAAGCTTTTGGGTTTTAGTGAATGTGTGAGTTTTTTTCGATGCAAGGGTGTTTTATTTTATTTAAGTTTTTTTCTTTAAAAGTTTTTTCCTTATAGAAATTGTTTATTTAAAGTTGTATAAGCTTTGGTGTCCTTTCATTTACATAGCCTGCAAATGTATTTGTCATTTAATGATTATACGTGGAACCTTTTTATTAGGTGACGTCCTACTAGGATTTTGGATCACACCCTACATACACCTTTGGGTGTATGTAGACTTTGTTTCCGGTGTATTCCAGGTTGTAAAATCATGCTCAGTAATGGTGGTTCTGGTTGCTATTGGTCTTCATTTGCAGGTTGGTGTTGGTAGCTTGGGGATGCAGCTTCTCGTGTCGCATGAGGTTGGATTTGGAGTTTAGTTCTCTTTTCTTCTTGTTTTTCATTTTGGATTTTTAGATGAATTGTAGACATAAACCTGTTTATAGGTTAGAAGTGTGTTTGGTAGTCTGTTTCCAGTTCAGTTTATTTATCTTGTTAGTTTTTTTTCTATCTTTTATTATGGGTAAACCGTTCCCCCAAAAATTCTAGGTTGATACCCGGGCACTTATTCCAACCCATGGGGATCGGGGACGCCCTTCGGGCGTTAGCGCGGATCAGGTCGGGTCCCGGGTCGGAATGCGACCCGGCCTGGTTCGTAACAGTGAGGGGTGGTATTTATAATGGATTAGAGGGTTGTTTTTTATTATTATATTCATTTTATTATTATTTTAAATCATGAAAAGAAATTGTGATAATAATTTTGAGTATATAGAATAAATATTTTATGTTAGTTTTAACTAATGGTTCTTACATCATCTATAAATCATATATGACTCAGTAATTCATGAATTTCACTTATTCTGTAAATTAAGGTATTTCACAAATCATAAAAAAAAATCAACCTTTCAGGAAAAAAAATTAAACATAACCATTTTTCACCTTGTAGAATTTAAAAATTAACTAAATTTTATGAAAATAATTTTCTATATATTGGTAATTTAAATTTTAATTAAAAAAATAATTCACTCAAAAAACCAATTTTTAAATTAAAACATATTTTAAAACACATTGAAAAATACCTTAAGGTCTCATAAGATTATATTGTTATCATAATCAAATAAAATAATTATTTATGATTCTATTTTTTTAAAATAATTTATTTAATTAATTATATTGATTGTAAAATTATTATTAATCATTTATGATTCACAATAATACCAATACATAAATTACTATATCAAAAATAAACATTTACTTATTGAATGATATAAAAATATTATAATTTAATTCAGATAGTACCTAAATTTTATTTACTCTTTCATATGTAGGTTACTATTCAAATCAGTTATTTGCTATTCATATAATGAATAATAAAACTTTTATAAAAATCAATATTGTTCATTATTCATTAGAAAATAAATATTTTCAAAAAAATACCAAAATTCACCCTAATCTACTATTAATATTCCAAATTTAAAAATGTAGTTATTTATGAATTGTAGAATTTATTAAAGTGTCTAAATTTAGATATTAAAAAAATTTCAGTTAAAAGGTGGTAAAGCTGCCTTTAGAAAAATACAGTCTTTTTTCATAAAATATGATTTATTCCTATCATATTCCTATAAAATTATTTGGATCAATGAAAATACATTTAATTAAATATTATATATATAAATTTCATAATTAGATTAATAATATTAGTTCCCTTTAATTTAATGTCTATTTTATAATGGTCATATTAAAATAATTATATTTAATTTTATAACACTGTTCATTTATGATTAGTTTTATGTGAACCATATATTGTCAATAAAATTAAATTTAAAAAGATACAAAACATAAAATCATGTGGTGAAAAAATTGTAGATAAATTATTTAAAATCTTAGTGTGAGGAAGATGTATCATAGTGTTTAATGTAATGTTATTGGGGGAATGATGTATGGGGTTTGTTTTGTAGTTCATTAATATATGTGTTCTAGTTTTAAGAATCACTATTTTACTGGTGATTTCCATTGGATTTATTTATGGAACCAAAAACTTCCAACAGTTCTTTATCCAATGGGGTTCTACTTTCCAAAGGTAGGAATTCGTTATGTTTTTAACATTTTGATACATAAGAATGTACATTTTTCGAGAGGATTAGAGGTTGGACTCATCACACCCTTTTGGGAGGAATTATTGACTACTCCGTGATTCTCTTTGTAAAATTAAGATATTTTCATGAATCCTTATTAATTTACAAATTAGATCATCAGTATCCCATGGAATTTACAATCACTTATTAACATCTGTAAAATATAGAATCATAAGTATGAATTCATTGTTCATTATTAATGTAAACATTCATGTATTTGATGTTTTCCATCAATGGTATCCTCTAATATATAGATTAGATATTATTTTAACCATCGTTGTGATGATACTGGTTTTTAAGCCACTCAATGGGGCACTCTCGAATTTGTTGTCATCTAGAGAGTTGATGGTTTGTTTTTATCTTGGGATTGTGCCCATCAAATGGGCCTCCAACATATCCTTCTGAAAGGAATCAGAACCCTCATAGTTCGGTGTCACTTAATTGGACACATCAAACCTTTTACGGTCATGTGATAAAGACCTCTAAGCAACAGATGTTTAGTTAAAACTTAGTGTGGGACATATGCTGAAGCAGCCTTGGGATATTTGGAAAGGATATATGTTTCCAAGTAGGATTAGACCCTATTGAGAATATGTTCCAAGGAGAACAGGGTTGATTTGAAGTGTTGGGGTTGAACCTCAAGGAGGCTTCCTACGTATCCCATATTAATGGGAATCAAAGCCCACATAGTTTAATAAATTTTATAGAAGAGTATGTTACTATGAGAAATAAGATTTTGGTTTTACTTCTTGAAATGGTTTCTTTGATGATTTGAAGATTTAATCTGAGGATTATTTCCTAAGAAGAATTCTTAGTGATCTCGATCCTTGAGACGGATTCCTACGTATCTTGGTTTGAACAAGAATCTGAGTTCTCATAGTTCTTTTAATGAGTGTTTGTGTGCATTTAATAACAATCACATATATCTAAGACCTCATCAGTCATGCTTCATGTGAGAAACAAGTTGATGTGAAAGATTCAACAATGGCACTTTACAGTTTTTCTCCTCCACTGATGGAAGAGGGCGTGATGATCGTGTAAGTGGGCAAGGTGGCGAGCCATCCCTTTTTATATTTACATTAGACATGGTTATAATGTATGGAGGAAGGGATGATGGTGAGGGGATTACACCATAATGGTTTCCCTAAAATTGATCCTCATAGGAAAGGGTTACATCTCTTTTGCTTGTGCGGAAAAGTAAGTGTGAACTATACCTCTCCTACCAGAGACATGAGGTTCCAGGTCCCCTATTTATGAAAGGAGATGTCAAGACCCAACCCTCCTCCAAACCGGTAACTCCCCAAAACTATTTCTTAGAGGAAATTCCAGGTGACTATGTATATAAAAACCCAAAAACATTCCCTATATCCAAACCCCATTGTGAAACAAATGCGAGAAACCTCTGACTTTGAAAACACTAACCCCAAAAAGAAACAAGTTAATGTGCCTTTCCCAAAGGTTTGATAATTCAGGAGGTTATGGTGTAGGTCTCAATAGAATCCCTTTTATATAAGGGATCTAATTAAGAAGAAGCCTACCCATTAATAGCTAAGTAAGGCTTGATGGATTGTAAACTGAAGTGATTGAAGAGAATAAGTGAATCAAAGAGGGGCACCCAAGTAGAGAAGGGCTCATAATTGTGGTCGTGCATGTACACTTGGGAGACCTGATGTTTACATAATTGATGAACAACCAGTATGGTAATACTTGGGTGAGACCTTTCTCAAGCCATGAAAAGTATTCACAGGTGATCCAACAAGTGGGTTGCTCATGTTCCTGTGAGAGGAATGGTAGGCACACAAGTATTTATGACCTAGGGAGGTTGGGAGCTTTTGGTGTGCAAGTGTTATGGTTTTCAAACACTAAAAGGACTTAATTCCAATTATCCTCCCTTAAATACTCCACTAAAGGTGTTGAATAAATACCTTGAATGTTTCAGAATACTAGGGAAAAGTACTAGGGAGACTAGAGAAGCAATTGGGCTCCAAGGAACTCCGTCTGTACAAATGGGGGGGGGGCAAGGGTCTATTTATAGGAAAAAACATGACCTTGGGAGAAAGAAGGATGGGTGCGCATGTAGGCTGCATGACACATTTGTGCGTGCAAGTAGGTTGCGTGACATTTTTGGGCATGCAAGAAGGTTGCACGCCATCGGCATTTTGGCTTGACTAAGTCAATTCAAGATTCATGCCTTAGAAAATCTTGATTTTTCATCATGTATTTTCCCATTTTCTCTCAAAATGGATTCCATTTGTCATTTTTAGACTCTTTGATGGAATGAGGTGTCAACAAAATCCCCCCCCCCTCATAATCAGATCTGAAATGAAAGAAGGATCTTATACTGAGGTAAAGTAATGAATAAGACCGTCCAATGAAATAGAGCGTGTAAGTATTCAGCACTAAAGTAGACTTTGGAGTGCAAGTGCGCAACGCGTAATATTTCCAGCATGTAGGGTGTTATTCGTCGATTATATATAAGGTCTTCGCTTCCACAGAATGTTTCAGAACATCCAGATTCTCAGCTCTCGGTGCACCAGTCTTCTATTCAGGAACTTCTATTTTCCCGCACTTCCTATGTATGTTTTTTAACTTTTCACCATGAGTGGGGTGTCATACATTCACGCTGAATTATACTTGCTTTCCATTTTTAAAACTAGCTCACCTTAATTCCTTTTCCATTTTTTTTGTAAAACACAGAAAATGAGCTTACTTTAAAAAGATCATCTCAAAATTTTTTGAAGGTTCAATGGATCCCAAAAGAATTTGAACTGCTGTTGAGTTTTCCAGCAAAAGGATTGATGACATGATGAATGTCGTTGGTCTTGATTACATTAATTTTTAAAAAACCACTCTTCTATAAATAGAAGAATATTTTAAGAACTATCATTTCAAATTTCCTCAGAGCACCTATCTTTCTTTGTATATTTATGGCCATTTGTAGGATACTAACATTCCAGATCCAAAGAACTACGTCACATAATCTTGGTTTAATGAATACACCAATTTCTCATCGGCCAATGTTTCTATTGGGGGCTGATTTTTCAGTGCTGGTGTAGTAGAGAAAGATCATATTATGCATCATAGCCTGTGTGCTCTAGATTTGAAGGAACACACAACGGAGCTGTAGCCACACTGTTATTCATCCATAATTTTAGATTCTTAGATAGATCAGTCCAAGTGTTGGAAGAAAAGTTTGTATTTCTACCTAAGAGGTGCTCTAAAACCCACATGGATGTGGGCATACTGGGTGCGAATGACATGTCTAGAATTTGCAGATGATTTGAGCATATTATGGATTTATGAAGTTGTGTGGGTTGGGAAAACTTATGTGTATAGGAATGATGATTTCATGCCAGACTTATTAAGTTGTTGGAGCCTAGAGACTAACTCCTTCCATTTAATACATGGAGATGTAGGTATTATTTTCTGGAACATTTACAAAATTTATGGAGCTCCAATCCTTGGAGACATGTATGACGAGTTTATTCCACCCAAGGCGACATGGAATGACTTGGAAAAGACACCATATTTGGCTTGTGATTTGATGAAAATATTTAACAAACTCAAGAATTCAATCACCACTAAAACACGCACCAGGAGGGACATTCATTCAGAGGAATGGATGAAAATATTTTTAATAAAGAAGAAGGAAAAGGTTCCCACTTTTACTCGTACAACTAGCTATCCAAGGGAATAAAAGAGATTCATTCCTGACACCTTATGGCCAACATTGGAGAAGGGAGAATTTGAAAAATTATAATATGATACCAACCCAAAAATTCTTTCAAAGACACGTTTGGAAGGTTTATTAGCCATCTGGATCAGCATATATTTATTACCAGTACGAGACTCCAAAGGAGGTGTGAGGCCAGGAAACATTGTAATTGTAGAGAAGCTGGCATAGAAAAGGATAGTAGGGTTGGATACTTATGTTTTAGAAAATATTCATTAAAGTTTTCTGCATATTTACAAAGGAAAATCTCTCTTTAGAATAGAGGGGACATTACAAGTGTTTTGGGGATGTATTGCTACTCACTATAGAAGTTATACTGTACAAAGCAGACTAAAAGTTTTTAGACATTATTTCTGAAAGTATGTTCAGACCTTCTCTGGTATTTCACCATTTTCATTAATTGTGTATGAAAACAAGGTTAGGTTGATAATGAATAAGGAATTTTATTTATTTTCTTTTGTAAATCCACCAACCATGAAGTTTTTTGATGATGGTACTTCTATTTTAGAACTGAGGGAATATATGCTAGCCTGTAGATATGGCGTGTTGGCCACTAGAATTGATGGTGAAATCATATGTGATGCCAATGCACCTTATATATTATCACATCAATTCAAATTTCAATAGTAGAATAATGTATCCCCTCTCATGAATGTTAGACTATAGCACCACCCAATGGTTTCCCAACAACTGTGGTTGTTGGCATCCACAGAGAAGATCACGAAAATATTTTATTTAACTATTGTGGATGTAGTAAGAATATTTACCTTCTAGTATGATGAAAACTGGGATTGATCATACCAGGAAGGGGTATTAAATTATGTTTTTCCCATGTGGGGATAAAGAGAAGTAGGAGGAAGGAACCTCGTCACATTGAAGATAATTCTTCATCATTAGGGGCTAACTTTCAAGAATCAAAGAGTGGAGGTGATTATGTTCCCAATCCACCAAAGAGACCTTGAGCTAGGTATAATCCTAATTCTAGGATAAAAATATATACTCCATCAATCCCTACTGAAGCCGTATCAAATCTATCAAGTCACCATCATTCGGAAGTGCAACGAGTTTCATTTTCAAATCCTTTATCTATGACAACTGGTAGTGGGAAAACTCAAGTCCAAGATTATAAGATCCTTGTTACAAATCTCAGACATACATTCTTTATATATAATACTGGAGGCTGTTTGAACATGGTAGAGTATATACTGTGATGTTGAGACCATGTGGATGGATTTGTGCTAGGGACTTCATATTTCGGTAGTAGGGGATTTACGGGCTTCTTCTGACATTATTATTAAGGATAATCCCAATGAGGTAAGGACATATATTCGAGAGCTGTAAATGATCATATATTCCACTAATGAATCAGTTCCTACCACAAAGTGGGTAAAGAAAAAGATAGATCATGGTAAAAATGAAGGGATTAATCCTTCATTAAACGACTAATGGCATAAGGTTTTTGATCCTGGGGATGTAAGATCCCATTATTTTGTATCTTACTCTATTTTTCAACTTGATTTTTTATAAAAACATTGTTACTTAGTTGAAATTTTGTCTTAACATGCAGTTTGGTAATGTGAAGACAATTGAAACTCCTTCACCACAATATATTCTGGGAGGCACTACTGTTGGAACCACGAAATCACCTCGTGAATCGGGAGAAATATCCCTGGGCCCACAAGCCATAGAGGAGGAAATAGAGAGAGTATTAGAGTCTGTAATACCTGTCTTTATAGAGGATTATGCAAACCCTCCTAAAAAGGTGAGGAATAAAATGCATCGAAGAAAGAAAACCATGGTTAATATCTTTCTTTGTAGTGGTACGTCTCTTTGATAATCATGAATTTTATCATTTAGTCAGGAAAAAGTGTTTAAAATTTTCTAGATTACAGGGGCTTATTTTGTTTCTTCATTGAACAAAAATACTGATAAGATTCAAAAATCCATAGAAGGTTTTTCTGAGTTATTAAAAATTCTAAATCTAGTGGTTCCTGAAGAGGCAGTATAGCCAAAGGAACCTACATCTATTCCCAACGCTACTCTGATTCATGCTATAAAAGGATAGGAATCTTCTGGAAAATAAATAATATTTCATATGGAATCCAACTAAGCAATATATGACTTCCATTATTTGACACTTTTAGGTTCATCACATGAAACTGAATATATGGAAATAACTGATTTTGACCCCAAATTTTTTTATGATGAAGCTACTCGGGGTCACATGTTCTCTGAAGAAGGTTGTGAAGTAAACACACCAAGTGTTCACATCTGTGAGAATAACCTGGGATTTGTGATATCATTAGATGAAATGATGAACCTGGAAATTTATTTTTATGAACTATTAGAACATGTTAAAATTTTAAATTATTTATAATATTTTGGAGTTCCTTATATAGAATCAACTGGATGTAAGTTCTCATTATTCATCATATTAATCATCTTATGATTAACATGCTAACCAAGGTTGTTTTTAAATATGCAGTTCAATATAAAGAAACTGCTACAGCATTAGTTCCTGAAGGAGGTGTTGATATTAATGTCAACCCTACCATTGTAGAGACTTTAACTCAAGTGAATATTAAGGTAGTAGGTCTTCCTAAGATTCGCTCTTAAAATCATAATCATATTAAAGATATAACTGCTTAACCAGAGACATCAAATAAAATTGCTAAAACTGAGAACATTGGGGAGGATTCATCCCAAGATGCTAACCTACTACTAGATAAGTGATGCTGATATTGTAATTACATTCACTTTTATTATCTCTTAAATATAACTATGAATTTTGATTTACATATAGTGATATCAACATCAATGGCTGGGTGTGGAGTTGAAGCCTCTGCATCTGCCCAAAAATCATTTGAAGGTGGAGAATCCATTGTCCAAGAAGGACTAGAGCATGGAACTTATTTAAGTGAATTATTCTTGGAATATACCCCACCTTATAACAGTGACTCTGAATCATACCCCGAACTGTAGAAGGCTCTTCATCTTGCTCGTCTCAAAGCATGGAAAAATTTAAGGAAGATAATATATGAGATTCCCTTTGAGGAGCTACCTTTAAGAATTCCACGACTTTCATCTCTATTTATCACAATTGGTTTTGGAGGTTTTGAATACTGTGAAATTCATATAGTGGTTAAAGAGATTATTAAAAGGAGGTAACAAAAGAAAAAGCTTCAACAAGACATTATAAAATCTGAACTGTCTATCAGTATTGAAAATTTCCAAGTAGAACTGTCCCAAGATGAAGATAATCATAATACAAAGTTGAAGGAACTGAAGCAGACAATTAAAGACAAGACTGTTCAGAAACTATTCCTTCTATAGATGTTAGATACCATTACAGGGGATCTTGATCAACTACATGCCTCATTAGGATAAGTCTATAAGGATGGTGCAGAAACTATTGCATATGCTATAAAATCACTTAATCATGTTGAAGAGAGAGAGGCCGGTCAAATAGAAAAAACTCTAACAAGCTGTTTATGGGGTTCAAGAGGTTGCTAAATAAATTAGGAGTAATGTAGAAAGCCTGTTGTAATTATTTTGAGAGATATATTTCAATTTATTGATGCTTCTCTGTAAAAAAATCATAAATGAAAAGGATTTTCTGTTTGATCATTTATTTTTTCACCTTTATTAACTGCTTTTGTTTTACCAAGGCCATTGGGCCTAGTAATCATAGTATGATTTCTTATATCCTTAGAGTTATATGGACAACCCCACAAACATTATATTTCTTGAATTTTTATTTCTCAATAATACCTAAACCATACAAAACACATGTTTAGTGAGCTGGGACTTGACTTTTATTCAGAGTTACCTTTGCATGTTCCAAATCAAATGAGTGCCATGTTTTTTGTTGTTTGGTGGTTTAGAGTCATTAATGTTGGATTATAAAGGGGTAATATTTAGGGTCAAAATATCATTGACCATAAACATTTAATTATATCCCAAACAAAACATTGTGGTTAATAATTTCTTTAATATTATTTAAATATTTCTAAGGGTAATCTTGGGTCATGATTTTCATGGATACTAAATTTAAAACCTATATCAACATAATGGGTGTATTTTCTAGGAATAAAGTTACCATTATTTGACAAACCTATTATGGGGGTTGTATTATGCAGGGACAACTAGGGTAAATGCTACATAGCCATGTAATGGAATCTTTCGACTGACAGGCCTGTTATGTAGAAAACATTATACAAGGCCACCTAAGGGAATGTTCTGTATAGTAAGGAAAAATATCTCTTTATGAATTTAACATTTTCTGCAATAAATAGGGAAAATAAGATTTGGGTGACTCAAGACCACGGTGGGTAGTTTTTCCAAGGAAATTAATTTTAAGAATAGAAAGGCTATTTTTTACCAACATATTTCATGAATATGAAAACCATTTCTATACAAATTTGGTGTATGATTAATGGTTAAAATTTATTAGAAAGGGGAATTTATGATATCATACTATGCAGTTTTAAGTCATGCAGTGAGGACATCGGTACTGTGCATTTTTAAGTCATGTTGTGAGGACATTGGTACTGTGTAGTTTTAAGTATTGCAGTGAGTACATTGGAACTATGCAGTTTTATGTCATGTAGTGAGGGCATTGGTATTGTGTTTTTTAAGTCATTTAGTGAGTATATTTGGTGGCATTAATTTAAGGTCTTTATCTATGAAAAAAGGTATGATAAAACTCCCCCAATTCCTTGAAAAATGTGTGTAAAAACATGTTATCATATTCATGTTTGGAAAGAAAAACTGTAAACTATGATTTGGGAATTTTTGGAACCGAGTAATGATATGGGAAAAGGGATAAAAGCATTAGAGGAAGTCTTTTCAGGAAAGAAGTTACCATTACATGACAAACCTGTTATGGGGACTGTATTAGGTATGTCCAACTGAGGAATATGTTCCATAGCCAAATAGTGGCATCTTTTGACTGGCAGGCCTGTTATGTAGGAAAATTTTGCAAGGCTGCCTAAGGTCACATACTGCATAGTCAAGAAAAAAAAGCTATCATATGTTTGACGTTATATTGATAAAAGTCAAAAAATGTTTATGGAGATTCATATATTCCAAATCATAGAGTTTGATTTATGGAGAAATGTACCTGGATATGGAAAGGGTATTTCCAATCAAGATATCCAATGAATCGGAGAAATATGACTTTTACGAAGGTCTAACCCGAACATAAAAGATATGATGTATATATTTTTAGGTTATATAATTTGGACCATAAATAGAAAAAATATATAACATGTGGCCAAGTGATTTAATGGTTATTTTATAGTGCATCAACACATGGTGAAGGAAATGTGTAACCCATTATCTTTACGACATTCAGATTGTGAGAAAGATAATGGGACAAGTATACTAGAATGATTGTTTTAAAATACATATTCTTATATATTGACATCAGTGTTTGAATGGATCAGAGATACCATAATCAATAATGATGTTACCATTACTTAACAAACCACTTGTGGGGGATGTATTATGTAGATCCAACTAGTTCATATGATGTATAGCTAAATAGTGGCATCTTTTGACTGACAGGTCTGTTATGTAGGATACATTATGCAAGGCCACCTAAGGGTACATGCTGCATAGTTAGGCTAAGGAGCTCTCAGATATTAGAATCAATGTTACCAAAAACCATAATAATGATTTTGAAAATTTGAAAATATTAAAGATTAAGAGTGTGGGATATGAACAAGGGTTTTTCTTAATTCACATGAAAATTGTTTGAATCAATATTGACAATAAATTTTATGTCTTTTACATAGATCTAACTCATATGTAAAATGAAGTCTTTCTTTTTTTCCTCTAAATGAATAAGGTGACGTGTAATTTAAAGCCTTGAAATGAGGACATTTTCACCCCACATAAAGAATTAAAACACCTTACATATATTATGAAGAACATTTTCCAATTCCTAAGATCACTTGAGTTGTGCTCATTGTGAGAAACAAGGAGTAGTGAGGGGTTTTTATAATAAAAAAGGTGACCCAGATGAATATTGGGGGGTTTATATTTCCATGCAGTTTAAAGTCATGCGGTAAGGATAAAAATGAACTGATGTGAAAAGAATGACATATTGTAACTGGATTAAGGGATAAAGCCCATGTTTCACTATATTTCTTGATGGGTAAAGAATCAATTCTTATATAGTTCTTAAAACATTTCCAACATTGATTTGATTCTTATACAAGAAATAAATGGTTTTTTTAATACAGTTGGGCCCAAGATTAGAGATATATGCGTCTTTACGTATCTCAAAAATATATGATAATGAAGCCATACGTAGTTCATTAAGCAATTATTCTCATGATAATGGAGTTTGACATGAAGAATGGGGGCTTTTTTACATGTTTTGAAAAACAGTAAATCTTAAGACATAAAAAATGGTATATGGACCAAATCATATATCTTACGGAAACACTCTATATACATCTGGTTCATACACTGGAGGAGAAAATAAAAAGAGAATATTTTTTATTGTGGATGGGATAAAAAATGGAGATTCAGGAATCTCTACGTATCTTATTGAAAATTAGAATCAAGCCATATGTAGTTCTTGAAACAAGGTCTCTATGAAGATCTGACTCAAACATAGGAAAGAGAGGGACTCGTATACTACTAAGGAGTAGGGATTATGTCAATGAAATTTTTTTATGGATGCTTATAATGTCAAATAGAAAAAATGTTAGTATTAAAAATGATTTCATGTATTTTAATGTCATGCGACAAGGAAGAAGATGCTTAACATTTTAATGTCATGCAGCATGGACGCTGATAGTTGTTATGAAGTTTAATGTCTTGTAACTAGGGCACGGGGGTTATGAAGTTTAATGTCTTGCAGTGAGGACGTGATACTGTAAATCTTAATGTCTTGGAGTGGGGACTATGGTATAATTACACAATGTATTTCATCAAGAAGCTCGCATTGGATGGAGTTTTAATGAGCTCTCTATCCGTTGATATTAAACCATAGGCTCCATTTGAATATACCTTGGGTATGGAATAAGGCCCATCCCATTTTGGTTCACATTTTGGAGGATTATTTTCCTAGTATCATTGGATTATTAAGGACCAATACCAATTCTCCTTGAAGGAATGAATGAATGGGAACTTTCTTATATAAATCGTTCTCTATTCAGTTTTGATAGACATCTCAATGATGCAGAGTATGCAACCTTTTCTCATCTAATATTTCCAACTCACTAAATTGTTTTGGAGATCTTTCATCTATAGAAAACTGATCAAATATTGAAACTCTAAGTGAAGTCAATTTTATTTCAATTGGAAAACTTCTTCGGTTCTATATACCAATGAATGAGGAGTTTCTTGGGTAGTAGTACGGGTTGTTTCCCAATAATCCCATAAAGCATTCAAAATTTTATCAGGCCACAATTTCTTATCTTTATTTATCATATTCTTTAGTATATTTGATATAGTCTTATTTAAGTCCTCTATCCATCCATTGGCCACTTCATGATAGCGAGATGACTGGGTAGACTTGATATTATGTTCCTAATATAACTTTTTTACTTCAACAAAAAACAATTGGTGCCATTGTACATCAAAATAGTATAATGGATGCCAAATCTTGTGATGATATTAGTTTGGATAAAACTAACAATGATTTTGGCTCCGACTTCCTTTAGAGGTATTGACTCAACCCATTTAGAGAATAAGTCATTAGTAGTTAGAATATACTTGAATTGCTTAACCGTGGATAGGGGATAAGGCCCTACAACGTCCATTCCCCTTGTGGAAAATGGCCAAAAGTATTTAGCTATATGTACTAACTCAGGGGGTTGATGAATGAATATGGAATGAATTTGAAAGGGATGACATTTTTTTGTAAAATCTATACAATCCTCTTTCATTGAAGGCCAATAGAATCTAAGCCTTCAGATCTGATTCGAGAGTCTCTACCCAGATTGGTGGGCACCACAAGCTCTTTAATGTACCTTTTTCATGATAGTTGTGGTCTCTTCTCCATCAATACAAATAAAGATAATTCCCTCAAATCCTCACTTATAAAAAATCATTTGGTGGTCTGGACTATCATAAACTGTAAAATTGGTCGTTCACCATCAGATCTATTCTTTTTCAGCCCTATCTATTGAAAGTATCCCATTTTGAAGATATTCAATGATGGATGTTCTCCATACCGTCGTATTACCACATGGTTCAAAAATATGAATAATTTTATTAATTTCCGCTCTTATGATTTGAACAAAAGGTGATACCACATGATGATGGGTTATGTTGATAACTATCTCATCCTGATTTGGATCTTCCAAGGCTGTAGCTACATTTTCCAGTGCATCTTCTTGGGAATTTTGTGATCACGGGACATTTGAAAATGTTAGAACTGGGTGAAATTTAGCAATTAACAATCTGACATAGTCACACAATGGAATTAATTCTTCTTTTATGATATAATATTCCCCATTAATTTGTTTGATTACCAATTCAGAATCACCTTTTACCTTAAAATGGTCAATTTACACCAGAAGGGACATTTCCAAACCTGCGATGAGAGCTTAATATTTTGCATCATTGTTGGTACCACCTTCCGATAATAGGAAAGAATATGGAAATACTTAATTTTATAGGGAAATAAATACAATTACTAATCCAACCATATTGATTTTAGGGTTTTCCATTATCTTTCTTGTTAGAATCCTAGACGCACCATCAAAATTCATTTCCCATATTTGTAAATTATCTTGAATAGAGAAGAAATATTAATCAGGAAGCTCAAGATTAAATGATGTAACTTCCACAGATTGATGTTCAGAAATAAAGTCAGCAAGAGATTATCCATTTATTTAATTTTTTGGTACAAAATAGATATAAAATTGTTAAAAAATAACCTCCCACTAGGCCAGACGTCCTGTAAGCATATGAAAACTGAGAATAAATTTGTGTGGATTATTATGCGACACCAATTGGACCTCATGATGTTGCAGGTAATGCCTCAATTTTTGAACAGCAAAGATTAATGCTAGACAGAACTTATCAATACTTGTATACTGAGTTTCTGCATTAAACATATTTCTACTAAGATAGTAAAGGCTATTTTCATTTCCAGCATCATTCTTTTGGGTGAGGAAAGAACCTAGTGATTTCTTTAAAGGTGTCACATATAGAATAAGTGGTATACCTTCAACAGGTGGCATTAATACTGGTGGACTCATGAGATATTTATTGAGGGTATTTAATTCTTCTGGGAAATATTTAGTCTATTGGTAAGTGACACCCTTCTTCATTAATCTAGTAAAGGGTAAATACATGCTTGCCAAATTGATGATAACGCACTGAATATAGGCCAAGTTTCCTTTGAGTCCTATTAATTCATTTAAATTTCAAGGATGTGGCATACTAAGGATTGATTGTTTTTCTCAGGATCAACTTCAATACCATGATGGCGTACAACTAAGACATGAAACTTTTCTATGGATACCCCAAAAACACATTTCAAGGGGTTCATCTTTAAAATGTGTTGCTGATGTTTGTGGAGTATGGTCTCTAAATCGGCCAAGTGATTGCAATGTTGTCTTGATTTGACAGCCAAATTATCCACATAATAATCACCAAATTTCCCTAAGAATCGTTTAATGATATGGTGCATGGCACGTTGGAATGTTTCTCTTGAATTATTTAAACCAAAGGGAATTACCTGATAACAAAACACACCATGAGGGGCCCTAAAGGATGTAGATTCTCCATCCTCTAGGGCCATATATTAGCCATCCATTTGGGATACTGAACTTCCCTAAAAAAGTTATAATTTATAAGAATTTCAACTTTAGCTTCAATTTTAGAGGCATGATTTGGGTGTGTTCTTCTTGCTGCTTTCTTAAATACATGATTTTTTTCTGAAAAAACCAAATGATGGGTGGATAAATCAAGATTATGACCTAGAATTTATATATAGTAAAATATATCTCAATGTTTCTTAGAATGGAATTATACAACTCTTTCTCTTTAGAGGTCACTTCCACACTAATTATAGTAGGGTATAGATCTTATTTTGTATGCATATATATTTCTCTGAATAAATCCATAGTTATAGAGACACCTCCTTCAAATTCTGGAGGAGCATCTCTGAGATTTACCTCTTTTTCTCTATTATGTGTTACCTCCTATGTTTCCATTTTCAAAGTAGATGGTGAGGAAAAACGCCCAAAGTTAGGGGAGGAGTCAGTATTTGAACATCTTGAAGAAGAGGCCACCATATCTGACCCTACTGATGACGAAGGTTCTTCCTATGGTAATAAATTGGGATTTATGGATTGAGAATCAATATATTTATCTTCCACAAGAATTTCTACAATTTATTATACTTTTATTGTGAATGTATAGGCTATTTGTAGTTCAATAGATGAAATGAAAAATTCTCCATTCAAGATTCAATCATTTCTTGGTGTATCAATAATTTCTCCCATGTTATCAGGCTCAATTGGCATAATTGACATTATAGAAATTACTGGATAAGTCCTCGGATTTTGTTCTACATTTTCAATCTGATTGATATGTAACACATAATCTATTATCAAATGCATAAATGGATTTTTTGGGATCTTTTCTAGTATTTTTGGACCATTAACTCTAGTTATCTCTTCTTTCAAGGGATTCATTCATTTTTTGTGTAACAAAACTCTACCTCAATGTACTAAGATTCAAATGTTTGTAATGGTGAATTTTCCCCATAAAATGTCCTCATTTGACCGTTGAAATAGTATTTCAGACATTGGTGGTATGAAAAAGGTATGGAAACATTTTGATGCAACTAGGGACATCCAAGCATAAAATTTAATGCTCTGTCCTGAAGAAAAACCATGAAATATTAATTAGACACAATATCTCTAAACAACGTTCTGGGTGTAATTTCGCCTAGAGGTTCTTGTTCATTCTTGTCATATCCTTACAACATTAATGTCGATGGAGATAAGCCAGATTCAGTAAAACCCAATCGACGAAGTGTACAAATGGGAATGATGTTGACTACAGATCCTTTATCAAGGAAATCTTGTTGGATGTCTATGTCATTGACCTTTCCAAACAAATAAAAACGTATAATATTCCCATTTAAAACATGGTATTCATATTCATTTGTAAAAATATGACTGCATAAAATTCTGTAGAATCATTCTCTATACGGTAAACTTCAGCACCTGCAACTTCGGTTTAAAACTAACGAGGACTTGAAAAATCATCAATGTGTGCCTCTCAAATATCTTTTGATAGATTTAAAGAATTCATAATTGGCAACTTGGATGGTACATGGGCTAATTGTTTCAAAACATCATACATTTGATACAATGGTCTTTGTTTCCTAGTATAGAGATGTTGGTTTGTTGGTGCTTTGGAAGTTGATGCTTCTATTGTAGATGTACTTTTTGTTGATGTAGAAGCTGTAAATACTGCTGAATTCAGTAAATTAAACAAACAAAGTCTATTAATTTTGAGAGAATAAAATGGTGTATCTTCTGATTAGCCTTCTAGAAAAATTATGTCAGAACTGAGCCTATATGTCATAGAAGAAATGCTTCTTTTTTGTTGATCCCGTTGAAGGGACCTTACACGAGTTCCTTTCACATATATAGTTCGAGTAGGGGAAGAGTTAAAATGGTGGTTTTTAGAATTCCCACATTTCCCATGTATCCTCGAACTTAGCCTCTTCCTTCAATTCCCCAATTAGGTATATGGAATTATGGATCATTCTACTTAGAATCATCATTGGAATAAGGATCTGTTAGATGGATAAAATTAATGGAACCAATGATCAATTATTTTTCTGATGAGGATTATTACAAACAAGTTACTTTTAGTTGTGCCATTTGGAGGGGCGGTGCCTGTGCTTTTGAAACAGATGGCATAAAATTTTCTAGTTTCAAAGAAATATTTTCCTTTGACATGATCTTATCTTCTACTGACTGCTCTTTATCCTTATGATCACTTTTATTCTTTGAGTAATGGCCTTTTTATTAAGATGGTTTTTCTATGGTAGGTGTTTCAGAAGACAGAATTTGGTTTTTCAACAATGTTCATAAAATATAATGAGTATGGTTGATCATTTTCTTGATCATCCAATAATCATATTTGTACACTTTTTAACTTTTTTACTTCATTACATTCACCATATTCCTCTAGATCAGTTACAATAACACATGCTACTTGAGCTATCAAACTTTTCAGTTTCACTTGTCCAGAGTCTAGAATCTTTTGCAGAAGGTCTTTGATAAAAAAGCATTCGTAAATGGGGTGTCCCAACATTTGTTGAAAGGGAAAATAATTTGGATGATCTTCATATCCATCTTTATTTGGATTCATCAGTCTTGGAAATTGAACCAAATTACTTTCTAAATATGAGATAATTTATCAAAGAACTTTATCATTCATGAAAGAATAAACATTATTACATAATTCCTCAAACAATTCCCTTCTTTTATCCCTTGGTCATCTTGATGAGACAGTTGTTGTTGTTGATGCTCAAGAGGCGAATCCCTTTGGTATGATGATTTTCTTGAAGTAGTAGCAGGTACAGGTGCCTATTTGAGTGTGACTATAGCATCTTATTCCTTTCCTATCCTCCTTCCTAGAACAGATGGAATTACACAAATTTTAGCCTTAGTTTATATAATAGAAACATCAATTTGTTGAGTGATTGAAGAAATGTATTGAAACCCTCTTTTGTATTTCATAAAGATCAATAGTGTTTGTAATTCGTCACACATATTTACCACATGGATTGGCAGTAACTCTTCTTGAGGGAGTGCTAGACTTAAAGAATATGTTAATCCTTTCCATCGTGCAATGAAATCAGAAAATCTTTCATTATCTCTTTTTTTACAATTGGTAAGATAAAAAATTTTCTTCTTTGGTAGCATTGAGATAAATTTAATAAGTAACTTCTGATGGAGATCTTCCCATCCAATAATTGATTTAGATTTCAATCATGTATACCAAACAAATGTTCATCCATGTAATGACTGCAAAAAACAACTAAGCTTAACTGATTCTTGTTGTTGATAAGTTCCCATCATAGAATCTCAATGAGAAACAAAATGTGATATGTGTTGTTCCGGATCTCCCAAACCATTAAATATTTGGAATGTGGTATTCACAAAATACGGTGGAGAAGGAATTTAATCCACCCATTCAGGGTAAGCTCTCTATTATAGATGAACTGGTGAACATCGTTCCTCCATATCTTCAAATTGAGTCATTAATGCCTCAATTGTGTTCATAAGAATTTAGGGGATATCCGAATTAGATGGATTCTGTGCAGGTATAACAATTGGAGCTTGAGATGGTGCATAACAGGTAAAACCATTGATGGTGGTGCTGATATCTTCCTTGGATAACACGTGGGAACAGGTCAATTAGGATGTATATTGTCATTCCTTGATTGTGTACCCAATAGATGGAATTCATTATCTGAATTTTTAGTTACTAAAAATCCCCTTTGCTGAAGAGATCTTATAGGATTTTGAAGATGTGGATTTTTCCAGGGAGTATGCCTAGCAGAAATGCTATTTCCAAGTAACTCAATGTTGATTCATTCCAACTCATTCATTTCCACTTCTTGTTGTGAAAATCTATCGTCAAGCGAAAGAGATTGAACTGCTCCAGTGAAAAATTGAGATGCAATCTGTCTTAGTTTTTTTCTCATTTTTTAGATTCCTTTCAGAGTGGTGGGAGTTGGTTATTTGAAGGCTTACCTAGATTATGGGTAGGCCTCTGATTTCAGGTATGCACACATTCTTCATTTTCTTCAGTGTGTACCGTATTATGGACAAGAACTTCATCTCTTGATTACCATGAACTGGACTTTTTCTGGAGGATCTTCTGTAATGGTGTTAATGGCATTTACTGGTGCATAATATATCGATGGAATTCTATTAGTGTTTCTTCTAGATCATCTTCCATGGTGTCTTTCATGATATTTTGTTCTTCTATATGATGAATTCCCTGGATCTGTTTGGAAGACAGTATCCTGAATGAAATAATTGGATAATTTAGTTATATGATTTACTTGTGGCTTCTTCCCTAATCAGGAGAAAACTGACTTCCATTGGGAAAGGGATTGCATATAGGAAAATTCCTTTAAACCTACAGGTAGGTTTTGTTCTTGTTCTTCATTCCTCAAATTGTTGAACATTGTTTAATGAATTCGAAGATATAATTAGATGATCCCCCGACCTTGTATTATGGGGTGATTCTTGAACTTCTATAGTAAAAATTAATGCTAATTATCTTCTGATTTTGTGGATTTTGGTTCCAACATTTGTTGGGATTATTATCCCAAAATCCCTAAAATCATCTCTTTTAGAAGATCATTGTGCTATTTCAAAAAATTTCATTCTATGACACTTGACATCCTTTAAATGGGACACCTTATCAAGATTCTCAAAGGATTGACGTAAAAGTAACTCAAAAACATCTTTTCATTGGGACTTATTCTGATGAAAAATGGTTGAGGCCTTTTCTAGAGCGTACATTTGATTACATACAAAACCTATTGATTATGGCCAACTGTGGGCAATAACATTGAATGAAACCACATTTGGTAGAATTCATTGATTTTGGAGTGCAGTGAAATGCAATGCTCTATATGAACCCTATCATCTGATGAAAACACTATATGGGAAATCATAAATTAAATGGCATAGCCTTTTCAGAGCACTGAGGCATACACACTAAATAGTTCTCTGCAGTTTTTCAACCTTTGGATTTTGGTAAAATGAGAGAGATTCCATATAAATTTGGAGTTTAAACTCTTCTATTATCTTTACATGATTTTGATATTCCTCATATGGTAATAATTTGGTTTTCAAATAATGATGAGTTTTCCATAAGATGAGGCAAATGTCATGAATACAATTTTCGATTATCAATTCCGGAATATCATATTGAGAATTTTCCAAAGTCTAGAACATGAGTGGTATTTCTCCTTTAGCTAATTGTTTCCTAATTTTTAACAGTTCCTCGTCATCTTTAACTAGATATTTCTCTACTTGGTCTTACCAAAGTGGATGCTTTGTATTAGAAGTCCAGTAACCTTAGGGAGGTTTAGAGAATGACTATTCCCTTAAGATTTATTTTGGCTGAGAAAGTGTTTCACCCATAAATGAAAAGTCATCAGACATGATTGGCCTTATGTTTTCAAGTGCCTCAACATAGGAGGGATTTCTTGTTTCTAGATTTTCAATTATAGAATTGTTTTGACAATGAAAGATACTACTGTGGAGAGGAATTTCATAGAGAAATCCATCATGGGTAGGATAACCATGGTGGATTATATCATGGGATAAATCTACTTACTCCTTGTTCTACTTGCCAAACAGAGGGTTGTCTTGAATTTCATCTGGAGATGAAACTCTGGATTGACTGAATTTTCATGAATCAAGCCTTCATGATAAAGTGTCCGATGAGAAACATCAGAATAAAAACTACCTCCCAATGTTTGGTAATAAGAGAGTAGGATCTTGATCAACAACAAATAAATTTATGAGGGCTTCAATAACTCCATCATTATGAATAGCCACATCGCGACTCAACTCTTGATTTTATAACAATGATTGGAGAGGATTATTCTTATTTGTTCTTTTATACTTATATGGGGACACTTACTAGGAGAAGTGGTTATAATGGGTAGGCGTATGTTCCTACCTTGGAGTAGTTACCAAAACAGACCGATTAACTCCAATTGGAAAGGGTATATGTTCCCAACCTTGTTTTTCATATGATATGAAGGATTATACCTTATGAACCTCCTAGAATAGAACTAAGGTGTGTGTCTGCTTCGGGATGGAAAGTCGATGTGTTATCCCATTTTTGGGGATATAATTATGTTTTTGTTTCGCTGATATTGTTGAAGTAGCTGTTAGAATATTCTGTCATGCTTCCAGAATATGGACAATGATTTGTGTCTTCCCTTTCACCATTTATAAGATGTGTGTGGTGACTTCAACAACTAGAATTGGAATATATGTCCATTCTGTATCAGAAGTAGGTGTTTTTTCTTACTCATGTCCTCATTTTTCATGTTAATGGTTATTAATAGTAATCATACATAGGGGCAGAGAGTTGGGTCTACCCCATATTTTTCATCGGATCTTTCCGACTAACATCTCAGTGTTCTACCAAATGAGACTACTGGTAGGATTGATGAAAATTTGAAGGTTTATGTGCCTGCTATTTGTTTCCCATCAAGTATAGTTGACAGACATCATTAAATAGTAGCAGACAACACTGGTGATCAAATTGGTGATTGTAAACATGTATATGTTCCTATTCCCCAGTTTCCACTACGTTATATTGGCGGGATTCTTTTCATGTAGTCAAAAGAGCCTACTGACTGGATAATAACATGTAATCAGGTGTGTGTTCATGTTCATGGTACTCCACTGAGATTATTAGGTGGCATTGGTGGGTTTCTTTTAGACGATCATGTTGAAAAAAATTAGAATAGACGGGTGTATGTGCTCGCCCGTTGTTTTCTATCAAGATAAATTGTTGGACTTCTCTAGTGGAGGTAGATGTGAGAACCTTCTCCCAATTAACTAGACGTTGTCTCTATAGATTCGTCTTGCATCCCCAGGTTTGAGAAAATTGGGCCAAATATCCAATGGAAATACCGCCATCATGTTTGGGGTGCATTACCACACGATTCTGGCATGATTGTTGGTGGGAGTCCTTAGGAAGGACTCTTGCATTCTTGAGTTGAGGCCTTGAGTGGCCTCTTGATCCACCTCCCCATACTATGGGAGGGATTGATCATTGTGTTTTGGGGACAAAGACCCAAAATGGTTGTTGAAGGTGGTTTGCATCATTTTCTTTTGATCATTGGTCATCATTGGATAGATGATCGATGATTGTTGTTGACCTGGAGGGATTTTCGAGAAGCCTCCAAATTCGAGATTGTACTGTTCTGAAGATATTCTTTTACCAGCACATTGGGCACCCAATGTTGAATATGTTGGGTTGGTGATAATTTCCCTTTCGAGGATGAAGATCCATCTTGAGTAGAAGATGGGAATTTCAATGATGTATTCTTAGAGAGAGCCATTCTTTGGATTAAAGGGTGTTCTATGAAGAAAAAAACGAAACAAAATAAATTTCATTTAATAAAAAACTTCTCATATGGATACATGCATGATTGATTCCTTTTCCTTTCCTTCCATTATCAATTGATAGGGGCCTAACAAGTGGGTAACATTATTAACTTGGTTAAGTATTATTGTTAGGTTCACCATTTTTGTTTCGTAGTTCCTTGAAATATGTGTTCAAGTATTAAGAATCACTATTTACAAGCGGTTTTCATTGGATTTATTTTTTGAACCAGAAACTACCAACAGTTCATTATGCAAAGAGGACCTACATTCCAAAGGAAGGCATTCGTTAAGTTTTAAACATTATGATACTTAAGAATGTGTATTGGTCGAGATGATGGGAGGTCGAACTCATCACACCCTTTTGGGGGGAATTATTGTATAAACTAGGACTCACTTTTTTAAAATTAAGATATTTTCATAAATCCTTATTAATTCACCATGTATATCATATGTATCCCATGGAATTTATAGTCACCTGTTAACATGTGTAAAATTTAGAATCATCAGTATGGATTCAAGGTTCTTCATTAATGGAAGAATTCATTTATTTGAAGTTTTCCATCAATGGTATCTTCTAATATACCGATTATAGATTATTTGCATCATTTTTGTGATGATACTGGAGTTTAAGTAACTAATTGGGGAACTCATCAATATTTTGACATCCATGGAGACAATGATTTGTTTTGATCATGGGATCATACTCGTCAAATAGGATAACAATGTATCCTTGTGAAAGAAATCAGAACCCTAGTAGTTCAGTGTCACTTAATAAGACAAATCATACCTTTTTAGTTCATGTGATAAGGACCTCTATGCAAAATATTCATAGGTGAAACATAGTGTGAGACATATGTTGAAGTAGCCTAGGGGACTTTCAGAAGGATATAGGTTTCCAAGTAGGATCAAACCCTATTGGGAATACGGCCCAAGGAGAACAAGGTTGATTTGAAGTGTGGGTTTTCAACATCAAGGAGGCTTCCTACGTATCACATATTAATGGGAATCAAATTCCACGTAGTTTGAAAAATATCATAGGAGAGTATGGTCCTATGAGAGAGATGAGTTTGGGATCACTTTCTGAAAAGGATGCCTTGATGATTTAAAGATTGAATTTGGGGATTATTTCTTATGGATGATGCTTAGTGAGCTCGTTCTTTCAAACACCTTTCTACATATCTTTGTTTGAACAGGAGTCAGAGTTCTCATAGTTCCATTAATGAGTGTTTTTACACATGTTATGACAATCACATATCTGTAAGTCCACATGAGTCTTTATCCATGTGAGAAACAAGAGTTTGTGAAAGATTCAACAATGACACTTCACAGTTTTCCTCCTTCGTTTATGGAAGTGGATTCTTTGACTATGGAAGAGGGCGAGGCGGCGAGCCATCCCTTTGTTATATTTACATTGGACAAGGGTCCAATGTAAGGAGAAAGGGATGTGGGTAAGGGGATTACTCTAGGATGGTTGGCCTAAAATTTATCCTGGTAGAAAAGGGAGACTTCTCCTTTTCTTGGAAGGAAAAGTAAGTGATAACTGTACCTTTCCTACCATAGACCTGAGGTTCCGAGTAACCTCTTTGAGAATGTAGAGCCTAAGACCCAACCCTCCTCCAAATCAGGAATTCCCAACATTGTTTCTAGGAGAAAAATATATATGACTGTGGATATACAAACCCAAAAACATCCCAAGAATCCTAACCCCATTGTGAAACAAATGTAGGGAAACCTCTAACTATGGAAATACGAACCCAAAAAGAATATATGCTGATGTCCATTTTCCCAAAGGTTTGAAAATTATGGAGGTTTTGGTGTAGGTATCAACAGATTCCCTTCCAGATGACAGAGCCAATGATGAAAAATCCTTGCCATGAATGGATGAGGAATTATTAATGGCCTGTAAAATAAAGATAGTGAAGAGTATAAGTGAATCAAAGAGGGGTGCCCAAGTAGATAATGGCTCACAAGTATGGTCATGAAAGTACACTTGGGTGACCTGATGTTCACATAAACGATGAACAACCTGTTTGGTAATACTTGGGTGAGACCCTGCTAAAGCCTTGGAAAGTATTCACAAGTGTTCCAAGAAGTGGGGCGCTCAAGTTTCTGTGAGAGGAATGGGAGGCACACAATAATTTCTGACCTATAGAGGTTGGGTGCTTTAGGCACGTAAGTGTTATGGTTTTCAAACACTAAAAGGACTTATGTCTAAGGATCCCCACCTTAAATCCTCCACTTAAGGTGTTGAAGAACTACCTTGAATGTTTCGAATGACTGGAGATAAGTTGTAGGGGGGCCAGAGTAGCAATTAGGCTTCAAGGAAATTCGTTCGTACAATTGGGGCCCCTAAGAGTCTATTTAAAGGAAGAAACATGACCTTGTTAGAAAGGAGGATGGACGCTCAAGTAGGCTGCGCAACACATTTGGGCGTGTAAGTAGGCTTCATAACATTTTTGGGCACGCAAGTAGGCTGTGCACTGTCGGCATTTGGGCTTTACAAAGGCAATTCAAAACTCATGCCTTTGAAAATCAAGAGTTTTCATCATGTATTTTTTCATTTTCTCTCTAAGAATATTCCCTTTTTCATTTTTAGACTCTTTGATGGAATGAGGTGTCAACAGGGTTATATATTGTGATGTTGATCTTTTCTTCCTCATGTAAGGGTAAGAGATCACCTCATGTCTGTTGCAAAAGGAAGGGATATAGATTAAAATCATGTGAGAGTATTTCTATAAACTGATGTGATAAATACTGAACTAGGTAGAGAGGGAGAGGGAGATTATGGTAGAACCATGGGGGTACACCCTAGAGAATCCTCTATGGTAAGGGGATTATGGAATACCCTACATAAATAATAATATAGGATATGTTTCATATTAATGTATTTAGAAAAATCTATACCATGGGGGTAATATAGATTATGTTCATAATACATAGACCATAAACCCATTTTTTAATGTAATATTGTTTTGAGCATTGTCTATATACCCCTGAAGGAGATGTGTAGAATAACTGAGTAATGACCTAACATGAATGAAGGGCCATGGAGTCCCAAAATTGTGATAAACATCCCTGGGGACATGGAAAATTATTAAGTAATAATTCATGGATCAGGGGTGTTGTCCCAAGATGAAACATGTGACTTATAGGAGAGATAACGTGATATGAATGGATCTATGTAGTACCTTCCACACCAGGTATATCATGGAGATATTTTGTAAACACATGGTTTAAGGTCATTATTCTTATACCATGACTCATATTTTAATGTTGTAGAGTTTTAACAATAGGGATAGAATCCCAAAAAAGTGTATTTGTTGCATATATGAATAAGTACCCTACTTTTATTGAGAAAAATAGGCCATAATGACACACAGAAAATCCCAGGAAGTCTTTAATATATCTTAATGTCATGTTTATTTCACTGGGATTCCCAGTTTAAGGTTATAGATTTTGGACCATGGAAATTGATTTCAAGTTATGTTCTCGGACTTGATACTTTATCCTAATATATGGTCATTGTGTTCGTACCATTTACAATATATATAATTTTTAATTTAATGTAGTAGTGATATCTCAATGTGAATATAATCTTGTAGAACCCATTCCACAAGATCCATAAGGGGAAGGTTTAAAAAAAGATTAAGGTCATGATGCTTAGAATAGGGGGCTTTGTACCTTAATGGAATGTGGGATGCATTGAATGTGTTACATGGAGGGAAAGGTGGAACCTAAGAGGCCAGATAATGCCCCAAAAAATATCCCTATTTGAAGTTGAATATAGTTTATTATCTTGAAGCTTTGACCATAGACTCCTAGTTTATGGTCATAGTGTTTAGAAAATGGTAATCATTATAAAGTTATGTTTCTCAAAATCAAGATTGGATCGTAGTATATGTTCATACCATTTGGACCATGTTCACACTAAAGTGTTGGGAATGGAATGAAGAATTAATAAACTAACAGGAATATAGTCAGGGAGGATACACAACACATGAAACATAAGTGGAATGTCTCAAATATTTTATAGTCACGAGTCTTGGACTAAGGGATTTTGGTCTTGATGGAATGTGTGCAGAAATAAAAGTGTTAATTGAAGAAAAATGTGGGGTGTACAGGGCCACCTAATTCTATAAAAAAATTCAAAATACAACATTAGTTTCATTTTTTGTTATCAATCATGATATGTAGAATCTTAGTTTTAAGGTCATATAGTTCAGATCATAAGGCTCTTGTGTGTCTCAACCTTATTTTAGAAAACAGCCTCATGATCCCTATGCACATGAGATACATGCTAAGTGTGAGATAGAATATCAGGTATAGAGTTATTGTTAGTTGTAATTTGGGAAATCAATGTTGGGAAGAAGTGTCAGACCAATCCCAAATGGGTGTTTACAATTTCCATGACAACGATTGTGAAAAACGGATGAACGAATAATGGTGAAATCTGTTGACCATGTTGAAACATGTGTTCAATACCAAAATAGGTTAGATATGTGGTGATGACATGTAGAATCTACCATTGAACAAGTTTGATATATGGGATTTGATACTTTCTATAGTAGTTACTTCGAGGTGTGAGTCCAAGATTATATGTGAGACATTATAGACAAACACTAATATTTTAGGTAGCCTATTTAGATTGGGGGAATAAGGATTACACAATTTGGAGAATGTGTGAAGTGCGCATGTATAAGAGTGTGATGTCTCAAAAATGAATTTATGGAAAGGATAAACCTGAGATTAAATATTAGGGAATCACTATGAATCCCATGAGGAAGATAATAGATCAACATATAGTTCTAAGAAGTGGTGTGGAAGAAAATAGATAATGGTGGATTGAATTCCTCCCTGGTGAGTGCATAGAATCATGCCATATTATACATGAGGCATCATTATTTCATATGGGTTATTCAATGAAATACCATACTTATCACATGAATAATCCCCCATTTTATGCCTTGGGTAAGGCAATAGATTAATGTCTTGAACTAAGTAAATTGTGCTAATTATTTTAATGTTTTACTACTCTGATTGGGTATGGTATTAGTTTATTGTCATTGATCATCGATTTTATATGAATATGCTGGATTAAGGTAACATATCTTTGACCAAATGTGGAATGTGTGTGCAACAATTTTTTTGTGGAATGAAGGAGTGATACAATTATATTAAGAGAGTGTCAAGGGGACCCTTTTCAAAACAAAATTGATAGACCAATGGCATAATACTAGAGATGGAAAGGCCCTATAATGATCCAATAATGGGGTGGTCCTAAGATGAAGTATCTAAGTATCACTATGTATCCTACAAGGATGAGAATCAAGATTAATATAGGTTTTTAAGACATCATGGTTAGATACCTACATCAAAAGAGGGATAACATCTCAAATGAGGATATATAATCTTTCCATATTAGGATATGCAGCTTACCATTTTATGAGGTCTAATAACACATTTTTACTTCATGAACTATGTAGACTAGTATTTTTTTCATCCCATATTTTTAATATGGGGCTTTCTAATTCAATCCAGGGTAAATTCATCTCTCATTTAGAGGCATCTCAAATTATTATGTTTTACTACCACAACATAACACCATATGCTTAGGGGATTGGTGTGGGGGAATTATAAATTAAAATTCCAATTCATTCTATCCCAATATAGAGATATGAGGGTATATTATACCACTTATTGATTATGTTTAATGAACGGGGATTATTCCTAGGAGGATGCTAGTTGGATATTTTAGGGTGATAGCATCACATGAATATGTGGGTCTCATGGTGAATATTTTGGTGTTCCAAAAGAATAAATTGTATGCATCACTATGTATCATATGAGGATAGGAATCAATGCACACTTAGTTATAGAAAAGGAGGAGACATGAGTTTTCTTTTACACCAGGGTGGAAGAAAACCATGAAAATGCGGTTCAATGCATACAGTTTTTGGTAATATTTATTAGAATAAAAACTCATAGTTCAAGATCATGGATCTTTGACCTGTAGAAAAAAGATTAAGTTCATAATGTCTTGACCACAATTAGGGTGATTCAAGGAGGTTTGTGTATTGAATGATTTAATACTCAATTTTAATGTTTCATTGGAGGCCCTCGACCATATGATGTGACACTAAATCCATTATCACAATGTTTAGTGTTATATAGTCTCAACCGTGGAAAATAATTTAATTCATATTGTTTTTCGCCATTTTCCACTATTTTATAGGTACAATTCTTGAACTATGGTAGGGAATGTTATTTCTAAAGATATATATGGTTTATGAAGTAGGTAAACTATGATGTGAATGTATCCAAAGGGGGATCTCACAACACACAAGTATCAGGATGAAAAAAAACATATTTTATGTTCATAATGTCTGGATATGGGATAGTTGAAAATCAATTTAATGTGATAATTCTAGGACTAGGAAGATATTGGATTCAAGGGTATCAGTGAAAAATATTTTAGGTAAGGCTTTAGGTGAGTGGAACTAAGGGTGATCACGTAACACAATAACAATTTCAGATGAACTAGATATAGTTTATGTTTGTGATGCTGGGATGATAACTAGGGCCAAGGGGTCAAAGGGTTAGAATATTTCTAGCTAGACCTAAAAAAAGATATTCAGGCATCACTGTGTAATTTTTGAGGATGTGAATCCAGAAACACGTAGTTATGTAACATGGTGTGGTAGTAGATCGACACATGTGGTGTAAATCCTCTCAAAAGAGGGAATTGTGACATATTATAATTTTTGTGGTGCATCCCACAAATAAGACGCGAGTAATGGAAGCTAACTATCTCTTTCTCATCATAAGTGATATTATAGTTTTATTCATGGTAAATCAAAACTTATTGAGTGAAATATTACTTTTATAATTGTAAAATCTTAGATTAATTTCATGTGATGATGATGCCATGAGTTTTAGTTTAATGTCTTACAAATCTGACTATAATGGGCTAAAAATAGTTTGTGGTCTTGTTTCTTGGACAATTTAAAATAGATTAATGTCATGTTTCATGGACCATTACTCTTGGGTTAAGGTTACAGTGTTATAACTAGAGGTTTAATATCCTAACTTGAAGAGTGAAAACCTCAACATTAATTAAGGGATAAGGAGTCCCAACACCATAAAATAAATTCATGAGGGGAAACATTTGTAGTTTAAATTAATTGTTGTCGAACTTTAACTCTGAGATTAATTCATAGTGTTTTGAAAATTACATATATTTTATAGTCATAAGGTCTAGATCATGATTTTTCTTTTATTTTGTGTTTGTAATGATCTATCCATCTGGAAATAGATTATGGTTTTACTACCTGGACCATTATGTTATATATTTTTACACCATTCAACCAAGATGATGATTCTACATTGTTTAATGTCAAGAAACTTGGAAAATTTATCACATAGTTTTACATAATGTTATTGGGATTTTGTATTTCACAATTTAATGTCATGTGAAAGTTGTGTTATTTGTATCACAAGAAGTACGTCTTATAAAAATTTGTGTTGGTGGATGTTGTGATATGCACTACATCCATGGTGGTTACCGATTATGCTCTAACGGAATAGTCCATATGAATTATATAATTCCATTCCCACATGAGATACAACTTTATTGGATTTTTATTGGCTATCATTATCATTATTAAATCAATTACTATGTCACATTGAAATAAAGAGAGGAGGTAAAACTTATTTTTTATTTCTCTCACTTCCTATTTTATGTCCTATCTATATTGTTAATGGCCTGAACCATATTCTATTAGGGGAGTTCCAACTCAGATAGACATATTTTTACAATTATTTTTATGGGATGTTGGTCATAGACATATTTTTATAGTGCTGGAAACAAAAATCCTCAATGACAAACACTTCCTTTGTTCCATCCACTATGAAATATGGAGTCACCTAGATAGAATTTCATGGCTTCATCTGATGAACCTAGAGGGCATTGGGAATAATTGAATAGAAATCCTTTTGGTTTTGAACCACCATCTTCAATATAATTTTTGATCGGGTCTTGTTAAATTTATCCATATGTCCATTTTCCTAAGCATGATACCGAGAAGTGTGGTTGGATAGATAATATCCTTTTATTTTGTGTTGATTTTACTGATATTAGGATGAGGTAAAACAAATTGATGGATTATGTGGGGTATCATAAATTCAATCAGGGACCATGAATTGAATTCCATGAGGTATATCATCTCTTCCCACAAGGAGAATAACTCTGTCATGATCAAAATAAACTATACTAGTGATCTATCACTGGTGGGTATGGACACAAGATATCGAGTTTCCAAAGAGAAAATTACAAAAAAAAATGGTGGTGTAAAGGAACTTTGGTGTTCATTTAACCCATATGGCATTGATCTAACATGCATGAAACCTCATGGAGAAATTGTTGTAGTCATGGAACATGTGGGTCCAAAAATATCTCAACCTCTGAATCTAGTGGGAGAGCTTCAACCCTTTTTGATATTTTCCAAATGACTCGACAACAACCAATTCCATGACTTAGGTAACAATATATACTAGGATAAAATAGATAAAAAATCCATCAAACCCATGTAGAGTCTTCTCAATGATAGACCCACTATGGAGGGTAAACATTATTGCACGGTGTTGTATTTTCTCATACATGGCTTGTTCGGGCAAGAGAATTCATTGATAAAGATTACAAATAAATGAAGTTGTATAATTATGGGCTTCCTAAGTTGTTGGGGGAACTAAGAATATTATTAAATAAGCACAATAATGCAATTATTTTACTTATATCCAATAATCATCATATGAAATGACCTGGGTAATGACCCTTGGATATGACACATGGATGACCAGGTCATCCTAGTAAGGAACATTGTAGGAAATGACCAGAATTGACAAGGTGTCTACTCAACCATTATATGATTGAAGAAAACTAATACCATATGGATGTGTAGGAAGCTATACCATCAATTTAGGAGTTTTCTTCAATAGGGGAATGCGGTCTCTCATTTTGAAAATACAACCACCACTAAACTTTTTGATAACGAGCTTAGAGTCTCCATTAATATGCTATATGGATGCATCTATCATGAATTCAATCTTGAGGCTAGGGATGAGGACCTAATATTTTCCCTCGTTGTTAGTTTAACCTTATGATATAGGTTTGGATTATGGAAGGAAAAAATAGGGTGATGAAAATGATTCCTAGGGAAACTATATTGATCATGAGACTTTTGATCCATCTACTGATCAGGGTCTTGGAAGCATCTTAGAAATGATTCTTCCATCATTATATTTTATGATCGATTAAGATTATATCTTCATATTTGATGTCAATATACATGGGGAATTTTTTTTGGGGCCACATGAGCATTTTTGATAACATATAGTTCCTCTTCATTGAATGGATTGTGTGGAATGAACCTGTTGTCGGGCAGCTGTAGGATCCCTAACTAGCATCCCAAATGTCATGTTAGCATGCAGAGATTGAGAATTTACATCATTAGGTTGATAAAGGACCCCAATGATATGTCACAGTGATGTAGATAATACTGAAACAACTACACTATAATAACTAGTATAAGGAATCAATTTTCAATATGGGAGTATCTAGTCCCCATGTCGATGAAAAAACAACTGAGATATTATTAGATATTTTCTCTACTGTGATTGTTTTTTTGAGCCACAAGATAACCAAGATACCATTTTTGTTTGGTCATATAAAGGACTAGTGGTTTTTTATAGATGAGTAGCATCAAAATACGAGAATGTGGTAGATACTAGTTGAAACCATAAAATGTTTTTTCCCTTCTCCCTCCCCCTAGTTTAATGTTTATTTCTTATCTATACATTAGAGGTGATTAAAATTACTATAAAGGATCATGGTGAACCATTATATATAGGATATATGGCTTTGAATACCTTTCAAATCCCAGAGGTTTATTGAGGGAGGAATTTGGTTGATGGCCTTATCCTTATTTAGTTCAATCTCAATGCCTCTATATCTTATGAAGAATCTGAGAAACATACCATAGGTAAACCCAAATTCACACTTCAATGGGTCAATCTTCAGATTACTAGAGTGGGGGATTCCAAACCCTATCCTGATATCCTTGAGATGGTCTTCACAATTGTGATATATGAAATCCATATCATCTGTGTAGTATTCTACCCACATCAAGGGAATTTGTTTGAAGATGTAGTGAATGTCCCACTAATAATTGGCTAATGTATTCTTCTGAATGAAATAAATAACCTCATAGAATAAGGTACCTTTTGGAATAGTGAATTTTGTAGAATCCCCATCATTGGGGGATATATGGATCCTATTATACCTATAATATCCATCAATGAATGAGAGTTATTGAAACTATATAGTGAGATCAATCAACATATTTCTCTCATTAAGTAGAAAATAATCCTTCATAAAGATGTAGTTATGGTCATGGAAGTTTATATAGACTCTGATAATATAATTATTATAATTCACATGGATTATTTTGGTTAGAAATATGGGGCACTAGACATACCTGACAATTTTGGATTTGAAAATCTTATCAACCTATTCTTAGACCATAACACCATGAGTTGGTGGAATATATCTTGGTGGCATCTTGAACTTCTGATGGCACAACAAATGACTATTATGGTGAATGGAAAACTAATATTCTACCCCTATAATCTCATTATATCTTAGGAGAAGACACAATGGTATTGTTATAGGAAGGAAAAATATTGTTTCTTCTATTATAAAGGTAAGGATTCACTGATTATCATTGGCCTTGTATATTCATATTTATCAAGTTTTTCTTGAATTATATCACACAAGAAGGTGTATATAACGTATAAAAATATAAGATGGTATTCTTCTAAATTATCTTATCCATCTGTTCTCGGAGAAGTAGTGGGGTGAGCTAGGTCTTCTATGATTACTGAAAAAGGAGAATAACTATTTCCTACATGGGTAGACATATAATCCTTATTGGGGGTTCCTAGACTATTGAGACTAATAAGGAAAATTATATTGAGCATGTTCCATCCAACCATTAAACATGGGGTCCATTATTGATATCAAATCAATGGTTCCATGTCTGCATTCATTGATTTATTCATGCATTTTGGAATATGTCATAATTCTTCGAAATTGTTTCCATAATAAAAAAATCCAAATACATCATCGAATTAGTGAGTTCTAGTATCACTCAAGAATTTACATCATCGGAATATGAGTTAATCTATGGGTTCTAAATTTAATTTTGAATTTCAACACCCTTATTGTCGGATATGAAAAGGAAACCTCCAATGACCATTTTTGTATCCTCTAACTAATAGATCGTGAGAATGATGGAATATTTTAATTATAATGATGGTCTGGTTGGAGTAGCTATAAAATTATTGGATGTGTTGATGGGATCGAACCCCTTGATTAGAAAATGCTTCCCAAATCTCTTGTACTAGATGAAATCAGGATTGAGGGATTCATTAAAGTTAAATGGGGTTTCATCACACTGTAGAAACCCTAATCAATCGTGGAGTGGGTATTTGAGGAACCAGTAATATGAGTATTGGAATTCTACATGAAAAATGATCTGATATCCTACCCAATAACTCATTCTAGAAAATATCATGTGAGAATACCATGAATGTATTACATTATATCAATCAACTATATTGGGTCTTCATATAATACCAATCACACTGTTTCTACTCGATCATGTCATAAATATAATTTATCTGGTTAGAGGAATTCATATCTACTTATTTTATTCCCAAATTATTGAGTTTCTATGTTTGGATGAGTTTTATCCTAGAACATGTATCTACTAGGATGTGTAATTTCTCTATGCCATTAAAAAGTCCTATAATTTACACCGAGTGTATTTTCCCAAACATAATAACTACTTAGTCTTCCACAATAAAGAGATATATGGATTTTCATCGCTTATTCTCAACATCCTTAGAATATTAATCCTATGTGGAATCTTAAATAGCTTCAAACTAGAGAAGTCTTTTCAATGAATATGAATGGGTAGCACATATATCCTTTTACAAGAGGATGTAGTTTTGGATTGAAAGACAAGTGGTTATACTAGTATAGTTCTTTAACATGTAATATTTCTTTTTCTTGTGTTTATTATTTACTATGGGGGTCTCTTCTTAGTATAGGGAAACATATATAGATAGAAAATCCATTGTGTTCCGACCATTATTGTAAATATTATTCTCTAACTAGCTAACCTACTTTGAACAAATTATGTTGGAATTTTTGATGGCTAATGTTAGGCTCTGGATGAACCATGTAGATAATGGAACAATCAAGGTTATGTTTTTCTATAGAATAACATGATGGGTTGCAAGATCTGATTTTGAGGCATAACTGATGGATTTGAATTGGATGAAAGGTAATTTTGAGATATGTGTAAATATTGTTGTCTGGACCTAGTATCATGAACATCCTCCATTGTGGCACTGGCTTGAGTAGTATAGAATTTCACATTCCCTCTGTCCCCTAATCAACAACATCAACCATATGAACCCATGGGATTTTAATAGTTTTTATAATTATAATGTGTTGTGATGTGGTCCATTTTCTCAATGAATTTCATAGTTAAATACAACTATTCCACATTTATGAGTTCATCGGGTGATGATTAGACCATACGTGAATATTTGAACTCTAGAGGCATAAAATAATTGAGAGTTCATGAATAATTTGGAATTTTTTGAGGACTCCAGATTCCATTGTTCCATTGGGGCAAATATTTCCAAGACATGAAGGGATTTTATGTCAATGTGGAAGAAATACTCAGAGAGGTTATAGGAACAGCATGATTCTCCAGCCTACCTAGGAATGTGCAGATGACCCAATGGGAATGGGAAACAACCTTGTGAGCCAACCATTCATTATACTTTTATTTACCAAGTCTAGAAACCTTTATATGATCTAAAAATCATTCACTATCCCTATTCAGTTTTCCCAAGACATAGTTCACTTGGGATGGAACATCACCCAACCTAACCAAACTGTGATCCACTTGGTCTGTGACCCAATCATTGAACATGTAGCATTATTTGATGATTTCTATCAAGATCACGGGGCATTTTCAATGATCATGGTGGATAGTTTTTATATCATACAAGGGGTTATTTAACTATAGAGGATTCTGAACCATATTGTCTAGTGTGAAGATGAAATATTCATAGACTTGAGAGTACCTAAAGAGATAATTCTGGTTTCTTCTAACTAGAAAGAGAATATTAGATACTATACATGAATAGGTTCTAGATAAACATTATCTTTTCTAGGATCCAATTATTTAAGAAGTAGTTTTTGATAACATTATGTTTGATGAGGTTTCATCTAATACAGCCTCACTCAGTGCGGCTCCTCTAAAAAATGGGAATGAAATGGTGATTTCTTGAGGTTCTCTATATCCATGGTCATGGAAATGTGTTATTTCCAAAGACATATAGCTATAGAAAGAACTATAAATGGTTTTAAATGTATATTGTATTATAGGGTTCCCAATAGATTCTAATACCTATAAAAAATGTCTCATAACCCACCTGGAATATTTTGGGTGACGATGGTAGGGACAAGACCACCCTTGATGTTCCCAAACAACATCATAAGGATTTGTCTATGGTACAACATCATGTCAAGTGAATAAATGATAATTTTACACATAGATAAAATTTCTATGAATATCTCATATATCCTCCACATTCTCTTGGATAGGATTGATATACTTTTATTGTGTTTAGTGGAGCTAAACTAGTAGAGGAAATGTATTTGATGTTTTCCCAATTTGAAATTGGACCTATGGGAAATTGGTTGTACCAAAAGAATGAATTTCCCATGAGTGTCTAAAAAAACAACTTGTCATTGGCATCCTATATCTGCTATGGGGTACCCAACATAGTTCCTCATCATGATTTTAAATGAACATAATGTTGTATCAGGTCACCTATCCAATGAACAAGGTTAATCTAGGATTTCAAAACATTTGGGGTTCCCAGATGGTGTCTACCTGTAATAGGTATCAAATTACATTAGGAGGGAATACTAGAAGTATAATTTCCTAGGCATCAAGGTGAGTTGTGAGAGTAACTATCAATTCATAATAGTGAGCATCCCTATAATATAGAATTTATTTGGGTACAAATAATTTGATAGGGTCATCAAATCAGGGTGATACCTCATCAATTCGGGGAGTGGAATGGTTGTGGTCATAATGTTGAACATCACATTGCTCGAGAAAATTTGGTGACTTATACCTTTCCCTCTCTCCATATACTCCATCTTCAGATCTACCTAGATGTGTGGAGACACCATGTCTAAAATGGGGAATCTGGAATGTATGTTATACTTCCATACCAATGGGTAGATAATGATCATTAGGGAACAACTATAATACGTGTGTTAATCCTTAATGAAATTAGTGACGAGACTTTTATTATCTTCAAAGAACCATAGAAATGTGGATTCCATGTGATCTATCTATGTATTTAGGAAAAACATCGAATGGATATGATGTCTCGACATACTCTTTTCCATTCCATTATAATGATGCTGGTGGGTAGGAAGCAATGATCTATTTGATGGATCACAGAGGCCATGTTCCAAGCATTGCTAATGTATAAGGAAACCTATAATAGGATATGTCTGGTCATTACCACTCCTTGATGTGGAATTTAAATTTATATCCCTAATGCTAGATCCCCTATCCTTATGAACCGGTTGCAGCTCAGGGATCACCATATTGAACATGATGTTGTCGAGATGTGAACATTCAACATCAATATAAAATATGCTTGTTAGAATATTTTTTTGAATTGGAGAGATGTGTACTAACCCTAGCCTATGATCTTTTCACATGGAAACTCTTCATCCATGGCACATAGAGGGACTTTGAGCCCATTCATACATGTTTTTGATAGTCCTAATAGTATCCCTAAGATGCAGTGTATTGGCCAACCTAACACCCTGCAATCTCAAACATTCAATAGTACTGGTCGATTCTTGAGGTTTTCATTACTTCCTATATAGGTCAACTGATGACCAAGAAGGCGGTGAAGCATCACTTAGATGATCATGTAGAATAAAATGTATTTTGTCAGTATAAGGGACTGTCGGATGTCACATTTCAATGTTTCAGGTATCTAGAACAAAACTAGCAGCTAATCGGTGGCCAAAACCTCCAAGAAGACCTCTTAATAAAAGTAAGGTCCTTTCTCTTGATCATTCAATGCTCTGATTGATGATTAATGAGATATCAGTGGATAAACCAATTTTTATTTTTTCTAATGTTGTCTTAGTGGGAGGGAAGTCACTTTTTGAGTCAATAGTTTTCTATAAGCAAGGATTTCATTCGGTGGTGGTTCCAGCCTCAACATCACAATTATATAACATGGGTTTTTCACCCTTTCCACATTCATTATACTAGTTTCATCCATCTACAGTACATCAAAATTCTCTACATATGATTGTTTTACCCATAATATTGACATATCTCCATCTTTTCATGTGGAGGAGGAAATGAGGGAAGTTAGCGGTAACCATGGAATCATATATGTGAGCCCCCAGAAGTTAAATCAAACAACATCCACCAGTATATACTTTTGGAGTAATCTGGATATCTTTTGAACCTAATCTTATGGGAATTTGATTCACATCTATGGAGATCCTTCCCCATACTATGGATGTTATGTTAGAGACTCCACTGTGATTTCATTTATATCCTCATAATATAATAGAACTAATATGTCAATGAAGAATTGAAATTTCCCAGTATGTAACATTTTATTGTGTGTATTTTCCCTTATCTATATAGATGGTTCATCAGGGTTGGTTATGTCTTCAGCATGGGGAGGAACATTGTATTGGATGATTTTAACATGGTGTGGAACTTTGCTTTAGTGTGTTGGGATAATTATACGAAAATCATACAAACTATTTTTGGTGAATGGAGGACCTCCTCTTTAGCAGGTGTAGGAGAGGGGAGGACCTCCACTCAAGTTAGTTGGAAGATAGGGATGACCTCTATTTTGGTCTATAGTCCCACTAGTATGACCTTTTGTTGTTAAGTGGGTGTATGGAGAGTACCAATGTAATAGTTGTTAACATATCTAGAATGTCCTCTACATGGGTTAATGATGGCATGGGTAAGACCTCCTTGTGTCTTTGGTGACAGAGTGGGGAGGACCTTCATGATAATTGGTAGAATCATGAGGAGGTCCTCTATACTAATTATTGAAAGAAATGGGAGTAACTTTGTTCTGATTCCCATCATTATGAGGTGTTCTATAATGGTTGTCAATTTTTTTGGTGATTAAAATAGTCAACCATTTAATGATGTGAGGTGACTAGGATATCAATCCCTATCGATAAAAGATAGATCTCTCTTTACCTATTATATGAATCTTACAGGATCCATCGGTATGGGAAAGGGACACTTGAGATGTGGAAGGTTCCACTTTTCTAGAATCATCTTAGGCCATCCTAAAATGTTGATATCCTATGTTTTAAACTAGGTATGGAAGAGTATGAGGATTCTATCTAATATTATTTGTGTGGGTCCAATTTCTACTCACATTTGCCCAGACTGGTGGGAGCCTCAATGGTGGATCTCAACATGTAGTCACATCTTGGGTGACATGAACATACCATACTTCTTTAGAGTAGGTGAGTGAGTCATCAGAGTGCTCCGAGGAATGTTTCAAGAAGATATTCTCCTTTAAAATGAGTGGTGGTTCTCTTGGCATGGAACTCAGGGGGGAGGTAGTGTCAATGTGGCACCAATGTATATAGACCCTAGTGGGCTATATCCTTATATAGAATGACCCCATCTTGTTTGTACCAGTATAAAAGAGTATTGATCACCCTTCTCTTCATGATTCTTCTGTGTGATATGGGGTGTGGTATTTGGGTAGTAATTGTTATGGTAGATAACGTGGCGATGATGGAGTTGTGCGGAATTTCCTAATCAATGTTTATCCTACATTGATAAAATTGGGTGATTAGTTATTAGCTTTTGGAATCATCACTCATACATGTCATTTGGGTTCATCCCTCTCTACAATTACAAGGAATGAGATTTCCAATTCTATAACATCTTATAATATTTTAATGTTGATAAGGATCCATGCTGACAATGTCAAAAACTGAGTATTCCCAATGCTAACTTCTCAAATACATAGTTGAGTTCCATGATGGGCCCACCACATTCATGGTTGGTCTTGGAACTAAATTTTTAATTCTGGTGCCCTGAAAATTTAATGATGTTAAAAACACTACAAGTACTTATGTTGTGGATAAGAGTTTCTTATTGGTATTACAATTTCTATTTCTAACATTTTCATGGGGGCTCGTGCATGGTGTGTGTTTCTGTTAGATTATAGTTCCACTTTCTAATGGAGGGAATCTTTTGTCACATATTTCATCCATGGAAGATCCTTCATCAATAAAAAATTATGTGATTTCTATTACTATATCCATAGATTCATTCGTGGCACTCATTTCTGTGTCATTGTCTCACTCATAGATTAATACATGTTAACATAACTCATACCTAGTTCCATCTCTATATGGACACTTATTAATTACACAACTTAATTATTGATAAGGAGTAATCCTTCTGTGAGGAGGTTATTCATGATGGGAATCTCTAGGAATATCATGAAAATGGGAACATTGGTCACCAATAAATATACCTCTAATAGGGGAATATATTGTAAGGAATATTAGGCATGAACCCCATGGAATCCCATGTCGATCAAGTGGTAATTAGATTAAGGTTTTATGTCTTGAAATTATTTTTACCTTATGTGTCCAATGTTTATTATATGGGGTGTGAATTATATGTAATTTCATAGGTTCTAATTCCTTTATAGGTTGGTAAAAAGATCTTGGTATGATGGATTAGGGAACAAATTTCAAAAAAATTTGAGATGCAGTGGTTGATTAGAATGCCTTGTGGTGGATAACCCATGAGTTCCATCCCAATGATAGAGGATGTCTCACCTGGATAGTTTAATGGTGGATCATAACAACTCATGATTTTGTTTCTAATGTTATGGATCAAAATTCTATATGGAGGATGATTTGGGGGGTCTGTCCCTTAGAGGGAAGATTTCACACCTATATTTTCCATTGTGGGGACTAAACCTAAGAGAGGAGTCCAACATACAAAATTTACAATAAATAGATAAAACACACGTAGTTTGATGAAACTGATTATTTTCATGTGGTATTACTAATCATTAAGTATTCCATCATTTTACAATGAACCTCACGTCATTAATGAAATGTCTATGAGGAAGGGTGTGAGAACTGTTTATATAATCTTCCCTCTATGTTACTCTAATCCTATGGTGGGTGATACGGTGAAATCACATGAATATAGTACATGGGTAATCCTATTCCAATCACATAGGTTAATTCTACAATTTTACATCATCTAATTAGGACATTTTTGTATTGTTTAAAATCATAAGACTAATATGAAGAGTTTGGTGGTTTTAGGTCATACAGCTCTTATGTGGAAGGAATCAGTCATTACCTTTATGGCATATGTGACCTATTCTCATATTCCTCTTGGTGGGGAATGAAATTTTTACCTCCGTGTAAGAGTGTTTAATTAGTTGGGAGAAATTTTTGTCCCTATTTTTAGAATAATGGGCCTTAGGGTATCTATTAAATGATGCAAATGGAAATATGGGGTTTTATTCCACACTTAATGTGAAATGGATGGACAGATGGGTAGGAGACACTAGCTGCATAGGGACTCGAGTTACAACTGATCTTTTTATTTGTTGGTATTGGGTCCTTTGGAATTTATCATTCAAAAAAGTTGTTATTAGAAGGGAGGAACTATGTATAGGACCAGTGGAGAGGTTTTTCAAAGACAGTATCCTCATAGAGAGGTTCTTCATAAAGAATAGGAGCCTTGTGGAGGTCATGGGATTTATGAAGGGGTATTATTCTTGAAACAGAGTTCCCCTTAGTGTAATTTCCAAATTCAGGGGGTAAATCTTCACAATAGAACAATTCATTTTGAAGAATCAAGTTCCTCAGAGTGCCATATTATTTATTAAAGGGAATGGGGCTTCACAGAGGAAATATCTTCCTTTGGTGGGGATTATAAGAAAATATAGGATGCGGTGTCATGATAATGGTATACCATATGTAATCTATTTTCTCTTTAGTTCATGTTGAAAAATTATTCCATGAATAGACAACGATTTTCTATAGATGAAAGTTCGTCGCCCCCTTAGATTTTATACATAAGTGGGTATTTATCAGAAAGTTGGTTTTGGGATGATTTGTGGCATTCACAAAGCATTATAATCTTCATGTGTGACATGGATACATGAGTTTGAATTAAATTTCTTAGAGGTATATTCAACCATTGAAGAACTCGAGAAAGCGTCTGGCGAAATGTATTAATGCTTCATGGAGCTATCATCAACCCATTGCATGGTTTTGAAGCAGATCTGCAACAAGACATAGATTATTTATGAATAGTTTCATAATATCCCAATATGTCTTAGGCATTGGTTAGATTAAACCCTTTGTGATGTGGGATCTCCATGAAATAGATTCCATATAGGTATTTTTGGGAAATTTTGTCTCAAATTCTCCTTAAATTGCAAATTACATCCTTGACTATTTTCATGACACGTGTATTTAGAGAAAAAAATGTTCTTAATTTTCTATATATTATAAATTTAGTTACTTAACAAAATCCTAGTTTATATCTCTCATATAAAATAATATTTTCATATTAACTATAGCATTATTGATATCTTTGATGTATGAACTGTTGAGATGGTATGATTGAGTATGATATACTCTATAATACCCAATTTAGGATCGAATATGTAAAATGAGATACAAATACAAGAGGGGGGTGAATTTTATACTTTAAAATTTCCTTTGTTACTTTAAGGGATAACCAAAATTTACAGCACCTCTAAGTTCTAATAACATGCTTGATTCTAAAAAATTGATTCCAGAAATGAAACTTAACAAAAGTTTACACCAACTAAGATTATACCATAAAGCATATAGAATCTTATAAAATCAGAGTACAAGTTTAATGAAGTATAAGAAATTAATACTTTCCTCCACAATACAAATGAACATCACAAAACAAATTAGTAACACTACAAGTAACAAGTAGAAACTCTTTTGACCCTAAGAGAAGGGTATCCAACAACCATGGATAAGAGGTCCCTTGATTTATAATTTCAAGAAAGTTTGTCTTACCCAAACGTAGGTAATCCCTCAATCTGATGATCAGTATCTATCTTGTTATCCCCACAAGACCTTTATTTTTTAAGAAATCGACACCTCTAACTTCAAAGCCCAAAGTCTCGAATTTTAAGAAATTCTAACCACTACACTATGCAAATTAGCACGATGAAAAGTTTGAACAAGTCATTCATACTTTCTTTCCAAAGACTGAGTGTTTATAAGAGCCTCTCTCTATAAATCAATTCATCATGTAAGAACAAATTTTAAATTTCTTCTCAATATTTCTGTTGAGATCATTCAAATGAGCTTCTATTTATAGGCACAACTTCAACGGTCACCTCCCTCCTCAAACGGTCGTATTTTCCATGAATTATAGAGGGACCTATACATGTGTCACTCAAACAACGGTTAGTGAGTAACTGAAATCATGACATCGTTTTATAACTAAACAATTGTAAGAATAACCAAAATCTGATATTTGGAATGTATTAGAATTGAAATTTCGGAGTCTAACCACAATTAAATTCGGAGTCAATTAATACAAGGATATTTGGATTCTATTTTCTAGGAATTTGGTACCTGAATTCTATAGAATTTCAGCATATGAATTTCAAGAAAATTTTGAGTCTGGATTCAAAAGAATTTGGAACCTCAACTTAAAAAATTCAGAGTCAGAGATAATAAGAATTTAGAGTCAGAACTCATAAGAGTTTGGAGTCTGAATTTAGAGAACATGGAGTTAGAACATTGAGAATTTCGTATTCAGAATTCAGAGTCAAAACATAGAAAGTTTGTATCCAGAATTCATATTCATAATTTAGAGTCAAAACTTTAGAAATTTCGCATCCAGAATTCATATTCAGAATTCGGAGTCAGATCATAGAATGTTCGTAACCAGAATTCTGATATAGAATTTGGAGTCAGAACTTATAATGTTCATAACCAGAATTCTGATTCAGAATTCGGATCCTAGAACATAATGCTACATATCTTAAGTTGTTATGGGATTCCTAGATTTTGGTCTCAATCTGAATTTTATACTTTGGAAAATTTATGATATATAAAATGAAATATGGTAAGGATAAATTTCCTTGGGGAAGGAAATTTTCGTTAGAGAAGTAAAACAAGGGTAAAAATAGATTTTCCTTGAGATAAGGTGTTTTTTATTTTCAAAATAAGAGAAATTGTAAAGTCATAAGGAAATCCTTAATTACTTAACAATCTCCCCCTTGAATGAAGAAATAGAAAAGTTATAAGGAAAACCTTGATGACTCAACAATCTCCCCATTTTTGGGAAGCACAAACCTCCTTATGAAAAAGAATACAAGGACTTAAAAAATTTTCTAGTCATTGAAAATTAAACTTATCTCCCTTCAATTATGGTAAATGATAAATTCGACTAACTCCCCCTTAGGCTTTGGAACACTAAGGATAGTATTATAGATTTCCAGAATGAGAATTTTAATTTGAATGTGGAAATATTCATAATGAGAACTACCCCTTAGATAAACTCCCCCTTACATAGGGATATTACTTCTATACTATGAAATCTTTTTCTTTCTCCCCTTTATAATTATTTTTCCTTTTCCCCCTTTGTGATTTTCAAAAAGAGTTTGAGGGAATAGAAAAAAAAAATATGGTAACTGAAATATTAGTATAGACATCCAAAAAAACAAGAAACCATAATTTCATTGAGTTTGGAAGAATTAGTACAAGGAAAAAACAAAAAAATTCAGATTTGGGTCTATTTTTATTGTTTTCCTTGTGCGTGTGCTTCTTCACGATTTTCTTAAACTTCATCAGCTCTTTTTGATCTTCCATAGCTTGCTTTTATAAGGCTATGATCATATCCTCTTGAGCCTTCAAAGAAACTTCCTGAGCCTTCAGTATGTCATCTTGCCTCACAATCATTTCTTCCATCTCAATCTGAAGATCACTTTCAGTTTTACTACTTTGGACAAAATAACTCATCTTCCTATTCAGATCTTTCACATCTTGAATATGAGTATTTTTTTCAAGATATAGATTTTTCTGAAAGCTTTCTGTAATATTTTTGATTTTGGTATCTTCAATACCAAACGATTTTTTGACATCTTCTTGGAACTAATCAATCTCACTCAAATATTCATTGATTTTCTTCGACTAGAGAGTCATTTTCCTGTAAGATTTTTTGTGGGACTCGTAATTAATAAAAAAAAAATTGTGTTCTGCCTCAATATTAACACATCTATCCATCACCACAGATATAGAAGCTGACTTCTGATTCACAGGGTGCTGATGCATCTAGCATCTGGATTCATTTGCAGGAAAAATCAGAATGGTTTCCCCCAGCTTCTTCATGGACAGAATTACAAAATCATTTCCCAAGGATGAAGACTCTGAATCTGACAATTTAATTGGAGATGATTCTTCTTCTAACTCTACCATATTCCTCTTAGAGGTTCCTCCAGCTTTTTTCTTCCTCATAATATCATTCGTTGGTGTGTCAAAAACCAGTTGTTTACCCTTACTACTCTTCAGAACATCTTCCTTGCCAGGAGACTCATGCTCACTTCTAGATAATTTTACATTATTATCTTCATCTACTATTTCTTTATTGGGTACAACCTCAACTTCATTAGGAATAATTCAGTCATGATTATGAATCTCTTCCTCTGACAATTTTTTTACTTCCTCTTCACCTTTCTAATCATCTCCAGGTGTAGCATGTTTGGATGATCTGGCATGAGAAGTCCGGAGTGAAAAAAATTCGGAAGAACTTTCCTTTTCCTAATACTCTTCAACTTGCATAATCACATCATCAAAGCCACCACTGATGTTAGATTCTTGTGCTACTTCGGCAGCTTTCTTCTATTCCACAACCTTCTCTTGTGGTTTTTTCAAAAACATGAATTTCTTTCCTGGAGTCTCAGGAAATTGTTCAACAAGGAAAGATTTCGGAACCTAAATTAGTTCTGTTGAAACATTAGGGTCCTTAAAATTCTATTGGACAATTTCTTCCTCAGAAATATTATTCGTATTATTCTTCTCTTTGGCTTGCTTTTCTAGCTCTTTAGTATCCTTTTCATTCAAGACCTTAGCCTCAGCAGAATCAATACCGAACTATGGCTCCCCTGCTTTTCTATTCTCTTTATCCTCCATCCACTTTGCTAAAACATTATCTGAGTAGGATTTTTGTTTTTGGGGTTTAGGTAGTGTGGATTGGACTTCCTTATACATAGGGGTTCTGTATTATGCTTCCACATCCTTCAATTTCCTCTTCTTCCCAACCTTTGTAGATGGTTCATCTTCTTCAAAAAATTTCGGAATAGCCTCTGCCTCATCCTCAAATAAATCATAAAACTCACCTGACTCTTTAGAGAAACCCACATTTATTATATTGAGGGTATCATCACTGATCAGAAAAACCTTTCAATTCCTCGGCTTAGAGATGCAGGGGATCTTGAAAGATTCTAGGCACCAAACTATCAACTTAGAAAGTAAGGTAGGATACATAATTATATGAGCTCCTAGTTTTCCATTCTTAATGTTCTCTATCGTAATGAGGATATTCTTCATGAGGATGAGTTTCCTTAGGTTTACCAAAAAAATCCAACATGTACATATCACTTTTCTTCAGTTTTACCTTGTCACCCTTTCCCGGTATGATGAGACCCTGAATCCATAACTGTAAAATCTGATTATTGGTAGATAGATGGGAAATTGTTTATGACATTACATCTTTTAGCACAAGGAAATCCATAGCCTTTTCATTAACGAAACTTCCTTGAACCTCTGGCAATTTGTGGGAGAAAAATTCTCCTTCTCCTTCATTTTATAGCCCCACTAAGCTCACAGCCTTGGTGTAAGAGAGCTTTTAACTCTTTCCATAACTCTTAAAGAATATTTTTCCCTATGATATTCCTTAAAGAAGAAAACTGATTCATAGAATTATGTCAGAAAAATCTGAATTGACCATATCCTGAGCTCTTGTCTTAGAAATCGCTATACTTTCACATCTATTGAGATTGATATTATTTGAGATAATAGAGTCATACTGGTTAAATATATTTGGATGAACTAACCTTTCCTTTTATATTTTACATTCTACATTCGGCTTAACAGTAGACATTTCTTGAGAGGGAACTTCTTCAGACATTCTGACATGGGCACTTCTGAATAATTCATAACGGGCTTTTATGGAGGGGCAGATCTTTGACATGCACATGATTTGAAGACCGAGGTGGGAAAACCATCAGGGGTCCCCTTTATATAGGTGTTGAAGGGACGATTGAACTTCCCCTTTGAATCCAATAGCTGATAAATCATCAGATCTGATATGATAGTTGAAATTATAGCCTCAAGGAAATGTTTGGATAAATCTGATCTTTTGAGGTTTTAAAAAAACATTCAGATTTAGGGAAACTAGAATCCGATAAATTCTGAAAACAAAAGAATCTAATACGAAGTAAAAATTGAATATGAAAAATCAAGAAATAATAATACCTTTAATATTTCTAGGAGAATTATTCAAACTAAGGAATATTATTCTTGAAGAACATTGAATTCCAAAAAAACTTGAGTACGAAAAAATATCAGTATGAAAATTTTCAATTCCAAAAATTCCCATTATGAAAATTTTAGGTCTGAAGATTTTCATTAAAGAAATTTCAGGTCCAATGATTCTATTGCGAAAACATCAGGTCCAATGATTTCCATTACAAAAATTTTAGGTCCAAATATTTCCATTATGAAAATTTCAGGTCCAAATATTTTCATTACAAAAACATCAGGTCCGAAGATTTTCATTACGAAAACTTTAGTACAAAAAATCTAGTACGAAAATATTTAAAAACATACTACAAAAATTTTCATTATGAAAATTTTGAAAAATTATCTATGAAAATTTTCATTACAAGAATTTTGAAAAAATAACTAACAAATTTACTCTGCCTAAGAAAAAAAGTTTATTCTTATAAGGTTCTTGGTATAACAAGAAGTTAATTAAGGAATATTACCTTACGTTTATCATTCCTAACATCTGTTTAATGTATTAAAATCTATCGGAGGATAATGATTTTGTGAAAATGTCCGCAAGTTGATCTTGCATTTTGATAAATTGAAGAATAATATCACATTTTTTTGTTTGATACTTAAGAAAGTGAAACCAAATATCTATGTGCTTTGCACGAGAGTGATGTGCAGGGTTTTTACTAAGGGTAATGGAACTTGTATTATCACAAAAAATTGAGTCTTAGTAAAAGTCAAGCCATAGTCTTTGGGTGTGTGTTGCATCCACAACACATGAGCACAAAAACAACCAGCTACTACATATTCAGTTTAAGCAGTGGAAAGTGCTACTAAGTATTTCTTCTTGCATGACTAAGAAACTAATGGAACTCTTAAGATATGACAAGTTCGAGATGTACTCTTTCTATCCATTCTATATCCAATAAAGCCAGCATCTAAAAAAATTAAAACAAAATCATTTCCAAAAGTATAAAAGAGTCCAAAATCTATGGTTCCCTTTATGTTGCGAAAAATTCTTTTCACTGCCTTTAAATGAAATTCTTTACGATTAGATTGATATCTTGAAAATAAGAATACTAAAAACATTATATCTGGAGGACTAGCTATTTAGTAAAGTATACTTTATATCATACCTCTAAAAGATTTTTGATCTACTGGTTTCCCAGCTTCATCAAGATCATGTGCCTTTGAGGTACCGATGGGAGTACTTATACTCTTAGTGTTGTCATATCCATACTTTTTATGAAGATCTTTAATATACTTATGTAGGGATATATAGATTCCTTCTGGTTTTTGAATGATTTTAAAACCAAGGAAAAATGTTAACTCACCCATCATACTCATTTCAAACTCAGATTTCATTAGATCCACAAAAGAATCAGTTTAATATTGCTAAGTTGAACCAAATATAATTTCATCAACATAAATTTGAACAATCAAAACATTTTTATTATCATTATTTATAAAAATGTTTGGATCTCTATATCCCTTAACATAGTTATTTTGAAGCAAAAATATAGTATTTCTATTAAACCAAGCTCGAGGAGATTGTTTAAGGCTATACAAAGCTTTGGTAAGTCTAAAAAAATTATCCAGATGTTTTGTATCTTAAAATCTGGGAGGTTGTTCAATAAAAACATCATCTTCAACATAACCATTAAATAAATCACATTTTACATCTATTTGAAAAAGTTTGAAATTGATGAATGTTGTAAAGGCAGGTAAAATAAAAAAAGATTTAAGTCTAGATATTGGATCATAGGTTTCGTTATAGTCAATTCCTTCTTGTTGATTATATCCTTTAGGTACTAATCTAAATTTATGTCTTGCAATGATTCCATTTTCATCACACTTATTTATGAAGACCCATTTTACTCCAATAATAGATGTTTCCATGGGTCTTTCAACCCAGGTCCAGACTTTATTCCTTTAAAATTCATATAGATCTTCTTGCATGGATTTAATCCAATAATAATCACCTAAAGATTCATTAGTTCTTTTTTGTTCTAATTGGGAAAGAAATGCTTGATGTTCTACTTCATTTCATAAAGAATTTATATTCCTTACAAGTTGATTGACATTCCCAATGATGTTATCACTAAGATGATTCTTTAAAAAAACTGATTAGGGTTTTTTAAAACCTGGTAATCAACGTAGAGTATAAAATCTTCTTGGGTAAATGTATCATAAGTATCATCTTGAACATTTTCCTTATCAGAAGGATCTTCTATCAAAGGTCGAAAATTAGTTTTTGAAAACACATCCAAATATGTAGGTAGGAGTTGTTTAAAAACAAAATGATCAGTTTCATCAAATTTCACATGCACTGTCTCTTCAACAGTAGAAGTGTTTTTATTGAAAACTCTATAAGACTTAGAATTTGTGGAGTAGCCTAAGAAAATTGCTTTATCAGATTTTGGTGAGAATTTATGTAGATTATATTTAGTATTTAGAATTAATACCTTTTAACCAAAAATCCTAACGTAGGAAAGTCTAGGTTTTCTTCCATTCCATAACTCATAAAGAGTTTTATTAAGAAAAGGTCTAATCAAAACTCGATTTATAGTATAACAAGTAGTACTTACAGCTTCATCCCAAAAATAATTGGTAATAGAATACTCACACAACATGGTTCTAGTTATCTCTTGAATAATTCTATTTCTTCTTTCAACAACACCATTTTTATGAGGTGTTATGGGTGCTGCGAAGTTCTGAGTAATGCCTTTTCCACTACAAAAAGTTTCAAAATTCATAATTTTGAAATTCTCCACCACGATCACTATAAATTGTTATCGATGGAAGGATTTTCTCATTTTGACTTGGGCTCTAAAATTTTGGAAATATGAAAAATCATCAAACATTATTGCTAGAAAATAGACCCACGTAAATCTAGTGTAATCATTAACCAAGACAGATATATAATACTTTCCCCCAATTCTTCCAGTTTCTGAGGGACAAAAAAGATCAATATGCACTAACCGTAATGAAACAGTAGTTGAGACTTCACTGACTGATCAAAAACTTGATTTATATTTCTTTCCATATTAAAATGGATTACAAACTTTTTCATAATAAAATCTAAGATCTAGTAGATCCTTAACTAGTCCATTCATAGAAAGTTTTCATAAATTCTTAAGGTTACAGTGTCCTAACCTTCTATGCCACAACCATGAATGATCTTTCATTGCTTTAAGAGAAGATAAGTCTTGGCTACTAATATATTTTGTGTTTACTGTGTAAAAATTCCCTTTTCCTATTCGAATAAAGAATAAATTCTTCCTTGGAATTGTGTACTAAGCACTTGTCGTTCCTAAAATTCACTAGGTAGCCTTCATCACATAATTGAATTATGATAATGAGGTTGTGCTTAATACCTTTAACAAATAAAACATTTGAAATAAAAGTTTTTCTAATAAGAACAATGTTACCTATACCAATTATTTCTCCCGGATAATTATCTCCAAATGTTACTTTTCCTCCATTAATATTGATAATCTTATCAAATTAGTTTTTGTTACCAGTCATATGTTGGGAACATCCACTATCCATGTACCATGTGTTGCTATTGGTATTGTCTCTATTTTCTGGAAAATAAGAAAGTCAGACATTCAGAATCCAAACATTCTTGGGTCTAGAATTGTTAGATAACAATATTTTAGCTATTCACATTTGTTTAGAAAAATAAGTTATATGAAACGCAATATATTAATCTTTATTCAAGGAGGAATTTTTCTTCCAATGCCCACCACTTTGACATTTAGTTCAAAAAGGGGCTTTAGAAAGAACAAAATATTTGTTTTTGAAAACCAGTTTTTGGTGAGTATAACCTACTCCAGTTGTGTTTCCTTGAGGGTTAATTTGAGAATACATCTTGTCAACATTCTCCTTCCCAGGGGTAAATTTTCCAAGGATCTTCTTAAGAGAAAATATTTCGGATTTCAGTCTAATGACTAAATTCCTATCCTTAGGAGTCATTTCCTTAGAGTTAGATTTTTCTTTAATAACTTTTATCTCTAAAATAGCATTCTTAAGATAATTAGAAAGTTCGTCCTTAATAGAATTTTCTTTCTCAAGGTCTTTAGAATGTTTTTCTATAAGCTCTTCTTTATCTATAAGATCTCTAGAAAGATCTGAAATCTCTTTTGTAAGAATTTATTCCCTAATGTTTTCCTTGTTTAATTTCATAGAAATTTTACAATTTCTTGCTTCATGTAACATGGAAAATCTCAAAATTCATCATAAGAGGGTATTTATTAATTTTCTGAAGATTAAGTATCTTCATTAGAAGTTACATTTTTTGAATAGTAATTTTTATCAAGAGATAAATTTGTTAAAGCCTTGGCAGAGCATACCTTGGCCATAAGACATGTATTTGGGAAAGAAGTTGCAGCAATAAATCCCATATTATTCTGTGTTGATGAATCATATTTAGAAGATTAACTTTCTAAAGAGTCTCCAAAGCTATCACTCCAAGTATCATTAGATTTAAGTCTTTTCTTGTGCTTTGATCGTTAGAATTTATTCTGGTTCCTTTCTAAATTCCTTTCTTTCTTTTTCCTTCTTTTTCAACAAAGGACAATCTGGAATGATATAAACTATTCTTCTACATTAAAAACAAGTAACTTCTCCAACTTTATTATCTCAGTATTCTTTCTTCTTGTATTATTCTGATGGTTCTTTTGAGATACATTCTTGTTCATTCACTGAGAAAGATTAGCTAATTCATTCTCATATTTTTTTGTGTCACCAGATTCTGACAGAATAATGACTTTCTTTGTCTTTAATCTAGTTAATCTTTCTGGGGTCTTGGATTTCATATGTTTAGAATGTGGTTGTAAATGAAAATACTTCATTCCCATTCTTCTTCTTAATATTTTCAGTATCACTCTTCATTCTGGTTTCATTCTGAAAAAATGTTCCAAATAACTCATCTAAGGAAATCTAAGTGACCTTTCTGTTTTCATCAATAGTTGTCCTCTTAGACTCCCATTCATTTTTCATGATATCTATGATCTTTTATACAGGATCCTCGTCATCCAAACCTTTTTCTCCCATATATTATAAGCTATTCACAATAGTAATGAATCTTTGTTGCACCATACATATGGGTTCTGTATAAGGAAAGTTAAATTCAGGGTAATCAACTCTAAGAATATCTCTTCTCGTTTCAATGACATTGGAAGTTCCAAAGTGACTAACTCCAAGATTCTTACATATAAAATTTGATGCTTCGCACGATAAAATTTGGCTATATATATTTCTAGTCATAGAATAATCAAAGTATTGTGTACCTTATAATTCTGTTGATATTCATGATTTTCTTGATTAGTAAAGGTACTAACTTCCTTATCAAGGATTTTATATACTCCAGTAAGCATAAAAAAATTATCAATACTAGTATTGATAATAAAAGTCTTCATACGATCTCTCTAATACTAATAGTAATTTCCATCAAAGATAAGTGGTCTAGTCGGATTGAGATTGTCTATGAAACCAACATTGATTCCTGCCATCTTTAAGAAAAAAAATTCCACACAAAGCTTGTTAATAGAATAAGTTTGTAAATAAGGAAAATAATCCAAAGCAAGTAAAATATTGAACAAGGGTATCTCTAAGAAAAAAAGAATATGATCTTTATGAGTCTAAAAAATAGAATCAGAAAAAGTATGTATCCGGAAAATATGATTCCAAAAAATAAATTCTGAGAATTATCTGATGAATCTAATCATGATATTAATTCAGATTGAATCAATCCTCTGATTCCAATTGTTGATATAGTATGATTGAGTATGATATACTTGATAATACCAAATTTAGGATCAAATATGTAAAATGAGATACAAATACAAGAGGGGGTAAATTGTATACTTTAAAAATTCCTTTAGAACTTTTAAGGATAACCAAAATTCACAACACCTCTAAATTCTAATAACTTTCATGATTCTATAAAGGTGATTCCCGAAATAAAACATAAAAAAAGTTTACACAAACTAATATTATAACTTAAAGCATATAGAATCCAATAAAATCAGAATACATGTTTAAGGAAGTATAAGAGTGTTATGCTTTCCTCAACAATACAAATGCACTGCGGAAAACAAAGTAGTAATAATATAGGTAATAAGTAGAAACTCTTTTGATAGAAAGAGAAGGGTATCTAACAACCCTTGATAAGAGGTCCATTGATTTAAACTTCCAAGAATTCCTATCTTACGCAAACCCAGTTAAGCCCTCAATTCGAAGATCGGTATCTGTCTTGATATCCTCACAAGCCCTCGATTTGTAAGGAAATCGGCACCTCTAACTTCACAACCTGAAGTCTCTGATTTTAGGGAAATCGAAGCTCTACCCTAAGCAAATCTGCACGAAGAAAGGTTTAAACAAGTCATTCCAACTTTCTGCACAATTCCTGAGAGTTTATATGAGACTCTCCCTCTAGAAATCACTTCATCATGTAAGCACAATTGTCAAAGTTCTTCTCAAAATATGTGTTGAGCTCTTTCAAATGAGCTCTTATTTATAGGAACGACTTCAACAGTTGTATCCCTCCTCCAAGGGTCATATTTTTCCTTGAATTCCGGCGGGACCTGTACATGTTCCACTCAAACAACGGTTAGTGAGTAACTGAATGCATGCCATAATTTTATAACTAATCAAATATAAGAATAACCAAAATATGATATTCAGAATGTAGTAGAATTGTATGTGTGGAGTCTATGAAAAATTAAATTTGTAGTCAATTAATACAAGGATATTCAGATTTTGTTTTCTATGAATTTGAAACCTGAATTATATAGAATTCTGGAATCTGAATTTCACGAAAATTTGGAGTCTAGATTCACTAGAATTTGGAACCTGAACATACAATGTTCGGAGTCAGAGTTCATAATAATTAAGAGTCAAAACTCATAAGAGTTTGGAGTCTAAATTTAGAGAACTCCGAGTCAGAACTTAGAGAAGTTCGTATCCAGAATTCATATTCAAAATTTGGATTCAGGACTTAGAAAGTTCGTATCCAGAATTCATATTCCGATTTCGGAATGAGAACTTTAGAAAGTTCCTATCTAGAATATGTATTTAGAATTTGGAGCATGATCTTAGAATGTTCGTAACCGGAATTCTGATTCAGAATTTGGAGTCACAACAAAGAAAGTTCCTAACTAGACTTCTGATTCAGAATTCGGATCCAAGAACAGAATGCTTCATATCTTATGTTATTATGGGATTCTGAGATTTTGGTTTCAATCTGAATTTTATACTTAGGAAAAATTATGATATTGAAAATAAAATATGGTAAGGATAAATTTCTTTGGGGAAGGAGACTTTTATTTAGAGAAGTAAAACAAGGGTAAAAATAGATTTTCTTTGAGATAAGATGTTTGTGATTTTCAAAACAAGAGAAATAGTAAAGTCATAAGGGAATCCTTAATGACATAATAATCTCACCCTTGAATGAAGGAATGAAAGAGTCATAAGGAAAACCATATTGAATCAACATGAACAAATGACCTTATCAAAATTATCATTTTGGAATCTAATAAAAAATAACATATATTATAGACATTTATTTTAATTATATCAACATCTAATTTTCTCTTTAGGAGAAATTATAGAATATTTTAAAAATAATTCACGCATAAAATCTATGATATAGTATATTTTACACTTATTCATTGACTAATGATAGATCCCTTTTATTATATAATTGTATAAACATTCAGTATATTTCTTAATGTTTTTCATATATTTTAATGGATGCTCCATAAAATATAATTTCATGTAATTCAGAAAACATCTCTAGTATTATTGATAGTATCAAAGAATATAGAAATTTTGAATATTTTTTAAAGCCTCCACCTCATTATACTTGAACAAACTAGTAATGTTTTTTTCTAAAATTTGATAATATTGATTGTTATCTTCGAGAGAGAAGACAACAATCTATGGGATTAAAAATTATGAATATTTCTTAATAATGATGCATATATCTACAAAATATTTTAATCTTTTAGCCTTTATCAATGAATTTCTCTAGTGAATAAAACCTCCAATGATTCTAGGATTTTGCATAGAAAATGGTCAAATGATTCGAACATTGATAAAAATTTCTCAGGAAAAACAACAAGATCATTGTATCGTATTGTACAAAAATATTCCCAAAACCATTTGGGGTCAAATTATTCTAAAATATTATTTTAAAAATTATAATGGCCTCCTTATATTAAATTGATCCATTCAATTAGATAAATTATATCTAAAACACATGATGTAATAAATATAATTTAATGAAATTATTTAATTATTAAAATTACTATTCATTACACATTTGAAAATAATTATAACAAATTGTAAAACAATTATAAATATTTTTAATTTTTTATAATATTTGAATTCATTTGATAGAATAATTACTCAAAATTATGATAAGGTTAAATCGAAGATTAACATGAAGTAGATTTAAATGAATATCATCATGATTCTTTGAAAAATGAAATCGGAGAAAAAAAATCTGGGAGATAATATTTTTTTATAATAAATATAAAATATAACATTTCAAAATTCTCAATAAAACAAAAATAAATTTATAAAAATATTTAGAACATACATTTTGTTTCATGAATATCTTGATCTTCTTCTCTTGAGTATGGCACCATTAATGGTTTTATATAAAAGGTGATTTCTATACAAAATTAAAATTAGACTAATTATTTATTCAATAATAAATCAAATACTGATATTGTATATTATTTTTTTGTCTAGAAATTTGAATTATATTAAAATAAAAAATTTCTCATAAAATATCATTTTTTGCTTATGGAGTATATAAAGGCTCATATATTTTTAAATTATTATATTTCTCATAGATTAAACTTCTCATAATTTTTCTTTCTAATCTGGATGTAATTTTATTTATTCTTATCTATAAATAAATTTTTCTCAAAATCATTAATTCATAATAAAATCTGTGTAAATATAGGTTTAATCATTAAATATCAGACTATTTTTTACAAAATATTTTTCATCTTGAAAAAACATAACATTTTTAGAATATTAAATCTTATTTATATTATCATATTAACATCATCAGATACTATAAATTTAGATTTTCTTTTCGTATTATCAATTAGATTTAAAAATTTCCATTTTACTATGATATTTTTGATACATGATTCCAATTTTACATTCTTATCTAAGCATGATTATATTCAACATATTTTGAGATATATATTCATTCACCATATCCTAATTATATCTTAGTATACCTCTTATACAATTTATCATATATGGTTTCACCATTAGAAATATATCATATCTAGAGTATTCTCTAAATATATTTTATTATCTAAACCTGATGTTTTATCATCATCACTTTCACCTGAATTGTGTATGGAATATAATTATATTGTTTGTAAATATAGGTTTATGAGAGTTTAAGTATAAATCCTTCCCATTTTTTCATTTTTTTTATTTTATAATATTTTAATATATTTGATTAATATTTATACTATCACCACATTATATTGGTAAATATAATGTGTAAAATAAAATTTTATATTAATATAGAAGTCTATAAACTATTTATTTTTTAATTCTCTTATTAATTTATTTTCTAGATTATTTTATTTCATTAATTTTTATCTATATACATTAAATTTTAATTTGTCCTTATATTTTTCATTCATAGAATACTAGTTCTATATTAACACATTTATCATTACTTCATATAGAATAAATTATTGTAATTTTTTTATATTTGTGCATCCATTTTTCTAGGTTAGAAGGTTCACCATCAACAGGTTCACATTTAATTTCATAAAAATAATTATAGAATATTCATATGATTAATTTGATTTATAATTTCATTTATATTTTGTTTAATTTTTCCAAAATGGATTTTGATTTTCCATTTTCTCTTTATTGTCATCTCTTTTTTAGTGACATATAAACTACATAAATATTCCAAATAAGTATATTAATCTTATATTTTCTTCATTTATTATATAATCAATTGTGTTTCCTCTTTATTCTCATTCATTTAGTAACATTTCATTATCTTTCTAAATGAGATTAATATTTGATAGTTCTATTTCAACATGGTATTGTAAACTATTTATATTTTTCCCAAATCTTCGAGGAATATGAGAAACTACAACTCATTCTATATGATAAAATTCTAAATAATATCCAATCAGTATTTGTATCCTTATTTTATGAAATGTTTTATTTATAAAATATGTAACTAATAAATTTTTTAAAATAACAAATGATGTTTAAGAAAAAGAAAATTATCTCTATGTTATTATTTAAATAGAACAAAGATATATAATTTTCACTCTACAATTCCACTAAAATTTATTTTTCTGTTCTCTTATGAATATATAAACATATTATATAGGAAAATTATACACCCTAGTAAATAAATAAAATATTTAACTTGATTACTGAATAGATAATATTCCATTTCTTATCTTTTATATTCATAGTCATTATCATTAATAGTTATTAGCTTATTCAGATTTAGATTATTAATAGAGAAAATATATAATCTTTTATTATTTAAAAAAATATCTATAAACTCTTAGGATAATGAAAATTGAAATATTAAATTTATATATAGTTAATGGAATTCATGATATTGTAATATCAATTTTAGTTTCTAAAATAGAAACCACCATTTTAAACAAATATAGAATAATAAATTTAAAATAGTATGATTAAAAAACCACAAGAGGGGGACAAAAAAAGTTTAATAATATATTATAATTGTTAACATCATCATAAGATATAATTATCAAAATAATAAAAAATAAATATGATTTTATGGAATCATATGTATAAGTATTATGAACAATCAATAAACCCACAAAAATGGAATTCTATGACCAGTTCATATGTATTGTCATTTTAGATTACTAATCAAATTAAAATGCTTGAAAGACTAAAAGAAATATTATGTTATGAATTATGGATGAAAATATTTCATAAAGAAGAAATTGAAATAAACCATTTTATATAAAATTCATCAAAAATATGGGAAATTTATTATTGAATCATAAAAAAGAATAAAAAAATAGAAAAAGTCGACGATGATGAAAAAATGTAAACAAGTGGTAATGTGCTTGTTAGACCCACAAACTCAGTTGTATGGGAACCCAAAATGGATAACAACATAAAATGATCAACATTGGTGCTCTGTGGGGAGATGAAATCAATCACCTTATTGCTATATATCCTAGTGTGAAGAACCTCCACCTGATCATTCAAAAAGAGTCGAAATCATCAGATGAGAAAAATAATAGTCCACGGAATGCAAACCCTCTTATGTATAGATTTATTGTGAATTGAAAAATTAGTCTCTGGGGAATCTAGAAAGAGGTTCATATGACTTATGAGAAGAATAACAGTGATCATTGAATGATCCACAATAATAAGAGAGCCCCCTATCTATAGAAAGCTGAAAAAACAAAAACAACTGAACAATTAGGATCATGTATCACACCACCTCCCTATATGATCCAATCCATTCAGTACCCTTCAGTGTTAACTTTAATACATAGAAACAGAAATATGAAATATAATTTATTTTTAACAACTAAAATATGAGTATTTATTATGAAATAAATTATTTTAGTAAACGATATTATAAAACCTCACATTTAAATAAATGTGAAATGTAGAAATATAATCTTGATCTGATATTTTTGTATATTAAATATCTAGATTGTTATTTTTTTAATGTGTAATGATAGACTGAATTTTAAGCACTAAAAGACCTTGATCATCTTGATTATAATTTCCATAACTATTTCAAATGGTCTTTTATTTTACCCACCAACTATGAAAAGTATATTTTTCTTTTGTATATAACAATCAGTAGTATGGTATCCCACTATATTTCTTATAACTCACAATACCTCACACTAAATATTTAGCATAGTTCATCCACTAAAAAATAGAATTTTTTTATAATGAGTACATCATGAAATATTTGAAGATTTTATAACGAAGAAAAATATAAGTGTATTCTCAACTATAATATAGAAAAATAAAAAAAAATTGATATATATAACCCTAAAAGTAATTAAATACATCAAGAACCTATATCTTTAATATTTTCATATAAATCTGTTTCTTTTGATCAATGATTTGGATATATATTTATAATGAATCCATCAATGGTTGGATTTTATGAATTTTTTGATCAATTGCAATGATATCCACATAATATCACTATTCATTTACTCATGGACATGATTTATTCCATAATCACAATTAGTTCAGATCAACATTGTTATAGTCCATAAATTGAAATCCTTAGTCATTTAGTATTATGAAATTAGTTACGATATTATATTTTTATAAATCATTTCCATTTGTATATTATTAAACCATATATTTTCTATATTTTAATTGTTTTTTTATACAACATATAAATATAAAATAATAGACAATACCATTATATTATATAAAATTTTAAAGTAACATTTTTATGTTTTCAACTCAAGTAATGTGGATATTATGAGATATCAATAAAATATTTCACAAGATTTTGAGTTATGAGATTCCATTTTGGAAGGGGATTCTCAATCTCAATTTCCCTTCATTGAGATGTGTACCATATTATCCAAAATTATTCTTTTTTGAAGTATATATACTACCAATGAATACAGTTCTTAATACATTGAATAAAAAGTATAAGGATTTAAAAGGTAATTTTTTTCTCACAATAATTATTTTTAAATTCAATACCTACGGATGATAAATCTATTTATGTGAAAATATTACATTTATTTTCATTGTTTTTACATTTTCATTATTAGAATTTTTATGATATTATCTCATTAACCACATATATTATCTTCTACTCTATTTTTGTAGGTTTTTCATGTATTCTTTATGATTACCATTAATAGGAACTAAAAATACCAACAAAATTAATAAGAAAATTATAATATTTCTCATTTTAGGATGTGTATCATTCTTCTCTAAGTACATGATTGAAAAATGTATTATTTTAGTGTTTACGAATAATGAAATTGGGGATTCATATATACATATTTATTTATTTTGGGAATCAAAATTAAAATCATGTAAAATCAAGTTGAATTATTCTTATATTTATGTTCTCATGTATTTCTAAATGAATTTATGATAAATTTAACACCATATATACCAAATGATTTTCTAAAATTCTAGAGGTCTAAATATCTAATCACATCTTATGTCTATCATCTTTATATATCATTATTGTAATAAATTTAGAACCCATTTGATAATGATGAAACATGATAAAACATATGATACTAAATTCATTACAACTAATTAGGAGTTTTACAGAAGTTTTATATCTAATTTTTTTTAAAAAAACTCTTATATATAAATATCCACATCAAAAATTATAAGTATACATGTATGTTTAATGCATAGAAAAATTTTATTCTATATAAAACCATTTTTTTAATTTGTTGTAATTTCTTATAACTAACTTCACTTATGGTATGTGTAAATTTTAGTTCCATGTGATTTTAATAAGAGTCACAATTTTGTGTGTATTTACCCAAAAATACTATAGTGCTTCTAATTTAATGGTCCTGTTTTTAATACAGTGAGATAAAGGGATTTATCGAATAATAAGGCAAAAAAATATGATCATTTATTTGAGTGGTTTTTTTGATATGAAGATGGAGCTAGAATATGTATAGTACATGGAAGTACAATTAATCCAACTATATAGTCAAAATATTCCATGGAAAGGAATTCATACCTTACGATTGGTAAAAATGTTGGGATACCTTTAGACAGCATGAAATTCATTGATATATTATATCTAGATTATTAATCTACCATTAACATTGGTTTAAATGTGTGTTTTAAATAAATATCATTTATATAAATATTTTTATTTTGGGGTAGATATATATATATATTAGGTTATTCTGAACTTTAATTATTATGATTTTGATTATTTAAAGTGACCCTTCATTAACTCCTTCATTGTTATATTAATATTCTTATCAACTAATGTACACTAAAAAAAATTATTTCATATTTAATATATATTTATCCAACAATAATATTCTATTTCATCATTCTATGAAAATAAATATCAATATGTACGGTCAGTAGTATTTCAAAAACCTGATACAAATAAATATAAATGTAGATGAAAATTGAATGTTAATTTTAAAACTAAAATTTACCACCATAATGAATTATATTTTACCTCATAAGATAGAACAATATTTGGTATATAAGTTGTTAATTACAATAATTTTTAAATTATCAAACATTAAAATTTTTTCTATTATATTTTCATAATTTTAATTCAATTTCAACAAAATAATAACGTTTGTAGAGAAATTATATTTATGATTGTAGGAGTACCAGATGGATGATTCAAGAACAAAAAATCTATCCTATAAAATATTTTTTATATTGAATGCTTTTATTACTATCATCCTCATAGGAAATATTATATCATCCATAATTGAGACAAAACCATTATCATGTAATAAAAATTTATAATATTTTTAACAAGGACATTTTACAATTCATTCATGAAGAAATACAACAATATCAGTTAAAACATAAAGATAGTAATACATTATTATGTTCTATGACTTTAAACCTTTATAGCCATATATATTAAATTAAATGTGCAATATAATATTAAATATTATCTAGATAACATATGATAGAATTTCTAATGTTTTATACTGTCATAGATCCATTCATAGAGTATAATATGAAGGTTTTTATTTTCTTCCTAGAGAAATTTCAACCTAGAAGAATGAACCATTTATGAAATTAGAAAACACATTACAATACTTTTTTGAAAATATATATATTGGATGATAAAAACATTAAATATTTTATGATAATATTTAAAAATAATTGGAGTCCATGTAGGAAACAACTATTGATAATAATAATTTCAAAATTTATGACTAAATGAATTAATTATAACATTATGCAATATGAGATATGGATAATTTGAGATGCATAAAAATACAAAAGGAACCGCAAAGTATAATTTTCTACCAATTTAAGTAATTACAATTCCATTCATTTTAATAATTATTTTAAAAAGTTTAAAACTATTTTTCCAAACAAAAATGTAAGAATGTGGCTACATCATATTCAAAAGGAAAAATTGAAAATTATTATATTGAATAAGGACAAATAAACATGTCAGTATTTCCAGAAAATAAAATTCACATTGAAACTAAATGATGTAAAGGAAATACAAGTTGAATATTTATATGTAATGTTATATGAATTTAATACATATATTCATATCAATAAATATTTTCCAAAAATTATGAAGAATATTGGAATGAAAAAAGTGTATTTTACAATATAGATAAAGAAAATATTGAATTCATTAGATTCATGGAGAGTATTTGAATGTAAAAAATCCTCAGATATATCATTTGATGTTAGTATAATAGAAATTTTAAAACCTATCAGATTTTATAATTTTTTTAAAATGAATAAGTATTAATGTGAAATGTAATTATATAGTCCCTTAAAAATGTTATCCTTGATTGTAAATATCCATTTACAGATGAATTTGATTATTCAACATCATTAGACGATAACTAGTAAATTACAATGGATGATGAGGAATAATTATATTATATAGATGAAATATATATATATGAATCCATTGTGAATCATGAAAATAATACAATGAAAAATAATGATGTGTTATCTAAAGAAATTCTCAGTGAATCAATTGAAAGAATTTTAAAATTGACATTAGAAATATCAAATCATTAAACAATATTATAATAAAAATATGAATATTATAATTAATTTAAAGTTGATCAAAATATATTTCATTGAAATAGAATTAAAACAAATAAATCTTAATGTAATTCATTTTTTTAAAATATTATTGATCATAATTTTATTGAGAAGTGTTCAATTTAGTATAAATTTTACAAAGATAATCTAAATTTGGTCCAAAAACATAAATGAATATATTTTTTTATGAAATATTTTATCTAACTATAGATTAAGTATATGTTTTTTTATCAGAGGTGTAAAAATTTAATACCTTATATAAATTCAAGTGGAATAGGATTTTATTTTGATATATAATAAAATCTGTCAAAAAATTTTTTACCTTAAAGTGAAAATTTTTATATTAAATTTTAATGATGAGATAAATTGAGAAATTATTTGTTTATATTTTTTACCAATTAATTTATTTTAGATAATCTTTTTTCTATACAACATAGAATTTTTCTCTATGTGGGTCCCTAAAACATTATTTTTTATCAAAATTGGGCCTAATCATTTTTCTATATGGAGAATGTAATATATTACATATAGATGAAATAGTGACGATTAATTGATTTTGATAAAATTGTTACATATATAGTAGTTTTTTAACATATAATAATAGGTAAATCATAATTCCATAATTTTATTATGATAAAATGAGGAAAGGTTTTTTCTAGTGATAATGCTCATTTTGAAATCATCAAAATAAAAGAAAATAATATTATAGGAAATCCCTAATTTAAAATGGTTAATAAATATTATGACATATTCACTAACTTATTCAAATAAATTTTTTATGTGAGTATGGTCAACTAGTGGAGTTTTTTAATGAAAAATTAATTTTTCATTGTTTAGAAGTTAATTTTTATCACCTCATAAGCATCAAAATAATTAAAAACATGAATTATAGGAATTACGTAATCAAAATTTTCCTTGATTAAATGAAGCTGTTGAATTATGATTATTATGACATAATATATTTTGACATTATAACATCCAAAAATTTAGAAAAATATTTATGAAATTAAATATTATGGATTTACCTTAGCTTATTATTAATTCCACAAAATTCTATAATACCTGTTAGTTTTTTATAAATGATGATTCCTGTTATATATCAATCAGTGATGTCTCAAATTCAATTTATTTGTAATTGGTGATCATTGATATACTTCATCTAATATAAATTATAATTCATGGAGGAAAATTTGTGATCATGATAGATAGAAATAATATATTTGGGGGACGAGGTGAATTGTCTTTTAAAATATCATATGACTAATAATATATAATTTAATTATTGTTGAATAATTATCAAATTAATAAAATATTCAGTTTTGTGGTTATTTAAATATAAACTTATTATTTGTATAATTGTTTAAATCAACATGTTCCCAATTATCTCTATGATCTTATTTGATCAGTGAGATGATTTGTAACTATAAAATGCACACATTTATTTTTCTGATAGCTTTATTATTTACACTAACATTTACATTACTAAAGGTTAAACTCATGAATCTTTAAAGTTTTCACAACCCAGTAAACTTGGACATTCATTGGATGTCACAACCCAATTTTTCATAAATTTATTTTTGGAATCACAACATAATTTCTTTCAATTTAATTACTTTAATAACCAATAATTACTTATTTTATATTTGTAAAATCATACAAAAATACTTATAATTAAATAATTATGAAGGAAAAAATTTAACAAATAAAAGAAAAATGAAATAAAAGAAATAGTCAAGAAAATGCTGAAGAATTATAATGAGTCACTATGATTATAGAATACTTTTGTAGTATAGAGATAAAAAATTTAATTTTTTTGAAGTAAGGGGCTAGGCCCCAAAATATTATATTAAAAGAAAGTCGAAGGAGAACACCAAAGTCAACATGCAGGACAATACATCAAGTTCCCTGTCCCGGTGAACCAATATTTTTCCTTATCTTGTCAGCAATTAATCTTTCTTTCTCTCTCCATTCATTCCATGTTTTGTCACTAATACGACTTCGACCTCTTCCTCTTGTATAGTGGCTTTCAAGCTCCTTGTCTTGCTGTAGCAACGATTCTACATCTTCATCCGAGCTGTTAGCTTGCACCTCCTCCTTCATCTTCAAGGCCTCCTTTCCTACCATTTTTTGACTTCTGGTTCTGAATTGTTGCCAAGTACCTTCATCATATCCATCTTTTTGGTGCCCTTTTCTTGGTTGATCTGTTTTCTGTTCTGTCTCCTGCACATCCAGTGTAGAGATAAGAGAGGATTCTTTCAAGGTGTTACTCACCTTCCCCGCTGGAGTGACCGAGGTATTTTCCACCACTTCATTAGTCAGAGTGATTGAGTCTTCAACAGCCACTAAAAAAGGTTCAGAGATTGATGGAGCCATAGAAAGAGTAGCAGAGCCAGCCTTTTCAGAAAGTCCAGGTGAAGCAGTAGATTCACATGTTTTAAAACACCCACTCAAGTCAGAAGGTGAGTGCTCCAGCACATAATCATGCTTCAATATTTCATCCTAAAATTGAGGCTCAGTTTGTACATGTACCTGCAAATCAGTGTCACATTAAATAGCATTGAAAGATGTCTGAATAGAAACATTTCCAGAATCAGCTTGAGTTGCAGCCGTAAATTCATTGCTTTGAACCAAAGAATGTTGAGCATAAACATTTAAATGCATATCCTTATCTGAACTAATCATAGTAGTAGGTCTCTATAGTGTATGTCTAATTTCAGAATCAGCATGAAAAGAAGTTAGAGATCCATTTCCCTTAACAGAAACAGATTGAGGAGCAACATCAGCATTAGCCAGGGGACCCTGGCATGAGTCAGTCTTATCAGGGTCTGCACTTGAGCTAGGTGGAATCTCTTGTCCCTCCTTCACTATATCAGACAATGATTTTTTATCTTGAGCATTAGGCACCCTGCCATTACTTTCTACAGAGACACTTTGTGCCCTTAGAGTCTTCTCTGTTAGAATAGTCACCTGGCCATGTTCCTACTTTTCTTTTTCAGATTTATGGCATGATTTAGAATCATGCACTCGACAAGAACAGTTCTTTCATATCAATTGTCTCCTGCAGTTTGAATTATCATTGCCCATGTCCTTACAGTCCAAGCAAAATTTTGGGAAACTTTCATATTCAATTTTCAATTCCAATTCTTCATCATCAGTTGATAAGAAGACTTTATCAATTAAAGAGGTACATAAATCAACTTCTACAAGACATCTGGAATAATGTACATATCTGGCCATTTCAGTTTCCCTATCCATTCTAATTGGGACCCCAATAGCAAGAGCTATATCATATAAAATCCTAGGATGCCACAAAATCCAATTTAAACCAAAAAATGTTATCCAAACCTGTGCTTTAGAATTACTAATCTCTGTTGAATTGAAGCTGCGATCCCACTCTCTGATGTACAGAGCTCGAGGTTTGAAAGAAATTGATCCAAAACCCCATGCTCTTAGTTTTAGCTCCTCCGAAGGAAAAACCATATGATAGAACCCCTTCCCCAGGGATATACATTGCCATGAATTAAAACCCCATATCTCCGAGAGTCTTTAGTTTAGATATTCCATCTTCCAGGGATTAGATCCCTTTGGAAGAATAAGCCTCGCTATAATGGAGTGAGCTCCTAACTCTAGTCTCTCAGCAATCACAGACGAGTCTTCTTTGACATGAGCAATCAAACCTTTTCTCCTAATGCTTGCATACGAGCCTTTAAAAAGGGAAAACAAAGGCTTACCTTCCCCACCCCCGGGCGTCTTTCCTTTGATATTATCGGTTTCTCTTGATTCTAGTCCGTCCGTGCCTTCGCTAACATTCTTATGTGAGTTGAATCTCTCAGGATTCAGAAAAGAATCCACCATTGCCACCTGATTCAAGGTTACCGAGAAACCCTAGAGTCGCCTGAGTTGAGAGCACCGCATCCCCCTTTTTCTAAAAAATTTAGTTCCTTTGTGATTATATCAAAATAAAAATATAAACATATGAATTCAATCATGTTTCAAGAACATATTTATTTTCATAAAATATAAATAAATTAATATAGTACCTTGAACATTATGTATTATATCTATATATCAATAAATTACAAATTATTATCTTCATTTTTTATTTAAATGGGGTTTCCTAAATACATCACAAGCATTTAATGGTTTAAGTATTTAAAATAATTAACTACTTCATTAACTATTAATATATCATGTGTATTCATTAATATTATTTCATTTTTTAGTTCTTATATTAAACTCATTAAAATAGCTGCCAACTAGTTAATTAGAAGAATTGTCAGTTTAAAAAATAATAAAATCAGTTCCCATTACATTTAATAACACAAGAACTCAAAAAAACAATATAATAATTTTATAAAATAAATAAAATGATAAATATTATTCAATTAATATTTCCATAGTATTTATAAATCAATAATTATCATGAAACTCATTATAATATGTATATGTTTACAAAGTAATATAACATTTTAAAAATTTAAATAAACCTCTAATAAAATAATTTATAAATATAATGAATAAAAAAATTATTCTATAAAAAGTAAACATTATCAAAATAAGAAATATATAGAGGTGGCCATGCTAGGATAATGATGTAAGGTTGGATAGCATACCCAGACATTATGTATGGTTGGTATACTTGTAGTGTTATCAAAAAGGAAATTTGGTGAATTGGTTTTGGGAGGCTTTCCTTGCTGTCACATTGAAAATTACCCGTATGGTCACTTATGAAATACCACATGTATAAATTTTAAATTACCTCACATTGTCAGAAGTGAAATACTTCATATAGTCGTATGTAAAATTAATCAATGTGTTACTTAATAATAAAAATTAAGATCCTTTTTTTAATTTGTGTTAGTTAGAATACCACATTGGGATAAATTGAATACCCACTCATGGTATATATGAATATTTATCTTTAAGTACGTATGGCTTCCTAGTATATTCATGTTATAGTTTCTAGTGACATCAAAATAGTCATCATCGTGTAAAATTACTCTTCAAGGTCATTTTTTAAATTATCACTCACATTAACATCAATAGAATCTATCCATAGAAGGTTAAAAAAATATACATGGTAATAGATAAGTAGACTTATGGAGGTACTGCTATAGTTATCCTATAATTCTAACTAGACAGTTAATGAGGATCAATAGAGATGATTCACTAACAAGCTGAAATGTTTTTCACACATGGTTAAATGAGAACAATCCAACAGTACACATTATAAGGGATGTTTTCAGCTTCTATAAATGAGTTACATGAGTAAAATAACATAAATATGATGTAGTCCTATAATGTTGAAGCTTACCTAAGTGTAGATAGAGTATTATTTTTTAAGAAGATGAACCGGTGATGGTCAGGGATGGTGTAACAATATAGATATATATATATATGTATGTGTGTGTGTGTGTTATTATATATAAATACATATATTAAATGATATTAATTTATAAAATATTTTTAAATAAACCAACAAGATTTAATGAAAATTATATTTATATGATTTAAAATTTAATATTAAAATTATTATTTATATTTTAAATATTCAAAATAAAATCAGTTAATTAAATTAAAATATTTGAAAATAATTCCTTGAAAATATTCAAATAACTCCAGAAATATAATTCCAAGAAAATATAAACTTTATTAATTAAATGATATTCAAATAGATTGAATTATATTAATAGTTAAATGTTGTATTTTTAATGAATATTTATATGTATGACTTTATGTTAATATTTAATAGAAGTTTGTTCGATGAATGATTAAAATAATGATTTTGATTTATTTTTGGAATTTTTCAAATTAAATAAAATACAATTAAAATTCACATCACTAAAATTCTCTCACTTTTGTAAATTGAAAAATACAATTTTCTAATTTAAACACCTCAAATTGACTCCAATTTTTTAAATTTAACAAAAATAATAATAATAAAATTATAATGAAAAAAATTTAAATCCTTAAATATCCAAATACCATTATATTTTTTTTTAATACACAATAATTAAAATTAAACACCATAAAGAAATTGAAAAAAAGATACAACACTATTGAATGTAAATTTCAACCAATTGTTTCAAGTGGATTGATGAACACTGAAATATATTAACAAAGCTAATCATTTAACATGAAATTAAAAAAATCAATGATCCATGACTAGATAAAATATTAAATTTTTAAAACATTATTTCTTAAAAAATTATAATAAATATTCCCATTGACTATAAAAACATACTCCCTATAAGGTATGCATTTACAAAATCATATCAATGAAAATTAATTTTAACCTAAAAGAAAAATTTAAAAATCATTTCTTAATAGAATTTAATCAATTCCCAAGGAAAATTTTATGAATAATGTATATGATATTCCAATGTTAATGTTTTTAAAAATTAAAAGAAATTTAGATTATAAAATAAATATAAACATGTTAGGTTTGGTTTAAATAAATGAGTCAGTCCCTGTAATTTTTATTATTTACATGCAATTTAAAAAATGCACCATTTTCAAAATAAGTATGTTTGATATGAGATTGAAAATATAAGAAAATTTATAAATTTACAATCCAAATATTTATCATGATTTTAATCTATGAAAATATAAATTGATATTTAGAAAAATAGAATTTATAGAATACATCTCTAAATCAGTTATGTTCAAAATATGGATTCATGGGGAAAATATAATTTTTACATATTTGAGAAGTTGGTGGTTTATATTCTTGCCAATAAAAACACCCCGTAACTAATTTTTCTGTTAGGTTTTTAGGTGATAATAAATATATGATGATTTATTTTCTAAAACATACATCAGTTGATGATATATATTTGAAATTGATTAATCAGTGAAATATTCATATGCCATTAATATATTAATTAATTTAATAATCCCTAAAAACTCCTCCAAAATGCATGATATTTAAAAGATATATACTAATGTGACATAACTCTAATTATATGAAATATAAACCCTTATTCAGAATATATGAATGTAAAATTTTAAACCATGTAAGAAAAAATGTTTAATTCATGAAAAAGTATTAAAAAAATATATATGATACGTTCAAAAAAATTAGGCATTAAAATGGTAATGATAAAAGATAATATACATACTGAAGTGTAATATTCATGTTAATAAAATAATAGATATCTGAAAAACCAGAACAAAATAGTTACATGTGCATGGTCACCAAATTTTTTTTATTATGATTTGAGTAAAATCCTTTTGGTAGCCATGATTTATTTGATTCAGGAAAATTTAAAGTTGTACTTATAGCCACTCAAACATATTTCAAACATCTATTATTGGGTATTTAAGTAAATAAGTTCTTAGACAAAATATATTTAGTATGAAAAAATGATTTCATAAATATAAAATGGAAATCATTATCTTATTTCGTTTACGTTGTACATTTAAAGAATGGAATAATATAAATAAACCCATTAAATATTTCAATAGAACTAGTCATATTATTTTTTGGGTAAAATATTTTATAACAAAAACAAGTTTTTTTATAATTTGGTTTCATCATTGAAATAATTTTTTTTTATTTTTTCATTTCGTAGTACAAATTAGAAAACATTTCTTATGTCTAGAAACATCATTTTTCAAATAAATATTATCTTTTTGAATATCTTCTAAATCAGTAGAAACATTTTCATTAGTATCATAATCTGTATTTCTGAATTATTTTATTTTTTGTATTATTTCTCTTATATTCATTATTAATATTGTATTCCTTTTAGAAAATATATAATTAAACTTTTATTAATAAAAATTATTATTTAATTATATAAAAACATTCAATGTGTTTTTATATTAATTTTTTAATATATCATCATCAAAAATCAATATAGATTCATTATTCTAAGAAAATAAGATATTTAATTTTTCATATTTCTCTTCTGGTTTATTATTTTATTTAATCAAATTATTATTTTAAAATTTTATATCACTATATTTTTTATTTATCTGAACATAATTATTTATTAATTCATCTTTTTTGTTATGAAGTAATTTGAATTCAGATTTAACATAATCTGAATCAGAACGTGAAGAATATTTTTTTTAATCTTTGGATATTGAATTATGATCAATATTAGCAGGATTAACTAACTGATTGAAAATATAATATAGTGTATCTTAATGTATGCCTAGAAATTAATGTATCTATGTCTCATGTTCACTTCATGAGATATTGTTCGAGACTGAACTGTCAAAACTATCATATCCGTGAAAGAATTCATTCATTTCTATTCTCCTTTTCTTCCTATTAACAAATTGATTATTGGGTATTTAATAATTATCCTAGATATGGCCTTTCAAGCGGTACATCGAACATGTTAATTCTATAAAATCATATGCTAGTAATAAGATTCTTATACACTTTTTTAATTCAATTTTAACTTTCTCATGTTAAATTTTTTTCATAATATTGGAAAACCATCATTATAAAATGATTCATTTATGTTTTACATTCATGGAACTCTATTTAAAATGATTTAGATGAATCATTATCACTTGAGTTAAATGTGAAACACCTCCTCTTTATAGATATCTCATCATACATCTTTTTGTCAATCGATGTTTATACAGAGGTAATGAACTAATTAGATAGAATAATGTATACTCTTGAAAACTATTATATTTGTCAATATATAATATCATTTCATTTCATATATTTAGTAATCCTCTTAGTACAAGTTCAACATGATCATTATTGTCCAATATTTTAAATGATGTATGCATATTATTTATAATACTTCTAAATTTTTATAACAATTTGTTTGCTAACTCATCTTCACCAAGAATGAAATATTCGTTTTTCTAATAATATTTTGATTTTTGGATATATTATTATTTTCTGTTCCATTTTTAGTGACTTTTCATATTTTCCATAGGTTGTGTGATATCATTCAAGTTCAAACATGACTATAAATATATATAATTATAGTACTAAATATAATTTTATTTGAATCATAATTCAATAAAATTAAATTATAATATCGTTACATACTAGTGTATTTTGATTATCCTTGACTATATCGAATGAAATCCCTATGATTTTCTAATTTTATGCACATAACTACTTAATGTTTGATTCTATACAGTGTTGCTAATACCCCTAATCACTTCCATTGAATATTGGAGGCTTTGATTTATCCATACATGATTTGATTTAATACTTATTATCTTTAAGAACTAATATTAATTCAACACAGTATTTGTTATACTAGATGTTTAGGATAGCTAAAATGTATAAAATAATACAAAAAAACCTATATATAATGAAACTAGCCTTTGAAAAAAATTGATGGTATCAAAAAATAATAACAATGTTAAATTATATGTAAGAATACATTTATATATGATACAAATTATTAGTATCAGAAAAAATAACATAACATAAACTATCATTTTAGGATCCATCCCTCTAATTCCAATTGTATGTTATTATATTAAAACAACTATAGCTTCAATCTATCCTTTAAAAAACCAACCTTTGATAAAAATTGTTTTAATCGAGATAGATTGAAGTAAAATAGTTGAGGGTGTATGTTAATGCTATTTTAATTTCATTTAAGAAAACAAAATATTTTTAAAAAATTATTATTTTTTAATCAACCAAGAATTGTAATATTCATGATATATTTTAGTTTAAATTATAATATGAACAAATTATTTTTATAGTTGTTAGGATCCCTGAAATCCTACTCCACTAATAATTGTTTTATACTCATGGAAAATATTGATAAAAACTAAGGAAACAATAATTTAAAGGAGTGATAACAAGAATATGTACTCTACCTTTTAACTTAAATAGAGGCTAATACTCACTATTTACAAGAGTCACAACCTAGTCAGGGATGATATTGTTGGTGAATAAAAACCCTAATTTTCATGACATTTTTTAGGATCCAAAACCCAAATACATTTATTTTATATTATAGAATAACCAATATGTTATGTGGTTGTTTTGGAGAAAAAATTAATCAATTCATACACATATAATTTAAGGAATAGAAAAATATTTCAAAAAAACCTTTATTGAATTAATAAATTATAGTGGATAAGATGATAAAAAGTTTTGTTGTAGTTTGATGATCTTTGATCACATCGAATGTTGAATACATATTCTATCAATCATGTATTAATATAATCATCCATATCGTCATATATTCATATTTTCATCCAGTAAATCACACATTATTATGTATTTATTGATTAATCACTGATGTTCTTACTTATTTATCATTGTGTATGATTTTTCAAAACTCATTACTACAATTAAATGGTTAAAAAATTTAAAATATAGAACATTTTTATTAACTATTAATAATTTACATTTATTCAATAATAATATTTACTAACTTTGATAATATATTAAAATCAATAAAACAACTACAAATATAATTATAAAAAATTTATTTTTTGTGATAAAACATATTATAAAAATATTTCCCATAGAATTGTAGTAAATAAATAACTAAGAAACTATAAAAAATGATATATTTTTTTCAACAATTTCCTTGTGTATTTCCATGATTATATTTAATTAATAGTATACAACATAGTTTATAATGCATATATTTATTTTACAAATCAATATTATACCTAAAATAAATAAATTAACCATCTTGTTAGTAATTTTAATAAAAAATAAAAATAAATATATTCTATAATATATGAAATTTCATAAAATAATCAATGTAATGAAAATATTGTTTGAGGCTTATGTTTTGCGGTCCATTTATATACATTTCCATCATATGTGGTGGGTATATAGACCATATGAAATAAAAAGTTTTTCTGACACTTATGGTATTTTTTTGTGGCCATTAGGAAAATTACTCGTGTGGTTACATGTAAATTACACAATTATTTCACTTATAAAATACCTCTTATGGACAATTAGGCAATAATTGTTGTATCAACTTCTAAAATACTACATGTAGTAACTTGATAATAACCCAGACAGCCCCATTGATATTACCATATTTTTAGGGTTAATACCCACTCATGAAAACATGAATACCCACTTTGGTTTGATTGAAAAATGTTCATATTGATAGTATGGATTTATTGTAGTTTCATGAAATTATTTTCAATAATATAAAAATAATCACAGTCAAATATAATTACTCATTATAGATAATTTATAAATCCCCACTAAAGGAAATTTTAGTTGAATAACTTTGGGTAGACTGTAAAAAATGATTCATTATAATAGAAAACTAGACCCACATAAGTGCCGACATAGTGAATAGATAATTTAAAACAAACCTAAAATGAGGATGAATATAAATAGTGCACTATCATTAGGAAATAGGTTTATATCTTGGTTTAGTGTGATTTTTTCATTAGTCGACATGATTAGAGATGTTTCAAAACTCTATGGATGATCTTTACACATTGAAGAATATGATATTTATGTAATCATGTGATGGGGGAGCCTTCTTGGGTGTAGACAATGCATTATCCATGATAATGATGAACTGCTGATGACAAATGTTGGTGTTGCACTGTAGAAATATATATATATATATATATATATGGTATAATAAATATATACATAAATAATAAAATAAAAATTAATAATATATTCACAATTAATAAAATTGATTTAACTAATAGGATATTTATACTGTTATTTTTTTTAAAAATCGTATTTATATATTATATATTACAATTTAAACCATTAATTCTAAATATCAAATATTAAACATAATTTAGAAAAAATATTTATTCAAATAATTTCATATATATATTCCATAACAAATTCCAAATTATTTGATCTTTATATTTGGGAATTTAAATTAATATTATAAAAAATGATTCTCAATGAATATTTTAATAAAAGAAATGCTCATACAAATTTAAATAAATAACATTTTTTAAATATTGAAATGATGATTTTGATTGAAATATTTTCAATTAATAAAACAAAATACCTATAAATAAAATTCTAAACAATACCATTAAATTCTATATATATTCACGAGATGGTGGGTAAAGTAGATTTAATTTGTTGTTTTTTCATACTCGAAAATATGAGTCTCTTAAAAAAATTAATTATTTATTACTTATCTTAAAATTTTAAAACAAACTCCACTGGTTTCTACTGAGACTAATCATGATGATAGTTTGTTAATTATATTTTTAAATCTCTTTGTAGTAAAAAAATCATATTTATCATACTTTTTCTATAATAATAAAACCATATATAAATAGTTTTGTAGGATAAAAAATAAAACTATTCATAAAATTACTTTAACTTTTCTAGTAATGTATTTTATTGATATAATTTCATAGGTTGTGACTATGAGTTCTAATTATTAAACTATAAATCATTTTTTATTAAAAAAACTTAATAAAACACATTTTGTGTTATTAAATGGATGAATACCAAATCATTCATCTAATGATGTTTTTTTATTTAATTTATTCTTTCATAATATTAACAATCATTTATAGAAATATAATCTTTAAATAGATGAATGAATTTTAATAGGATATTCTAAAACTATAAATTATTATAGAGTTGTAAATTATAAAACTAATTTTATTTAGTGATTAGTTCCTGAGATTATTGATTGAGCTAATACATATTTTTCTAACACCTTATGAATTGCAAGATATAGATTATAATTTTAAAAATCCTATTGTTTCCTAACCAGATGAAAGAATCAAACTACTTATTTTATGTTCCTAAGTGGTAAGACCCTAAAAATTTAAATATATAGAAATTAAATCAATGAAATATGTTTCTCCAATAGTATAATATTATTTTAAAACATTACCAAAATAAATCATTTGATCATATGGAGTCATCCTTTTGACTATATCATGTTTGATGTAAGTCGACATGTTAAAAATATAAGTTCCCTAAAAAATCATTGTAAGGGTCATGATTTCATATCACTATTGAATCCTAAAATAATATATGATACATTTTGTGCTGAAATTTGGATAAGGTACATACAATAAGATCTCAATCAGTTTTATCATAATAATGATTGGATCTATGTTGAACATCTAATGGATCTTACAGTTAATGGAGTAAAATGTATTCTTAGAAACAAAATTAAAAAAATTTATCTTTATTTGAAATAAATATTTAATTTTTTAATGTTATCATGATAAAGGGAAATATTATAGTGAAACTCTTTCACTAGTAACAAGAATTGATTCTATTTATATGTTATTAAATCGATATATCATATAGATATTAAATTCAATAATCTATATGTTAAATGTTGTTCAATTAACTATTATGCCCATGGGGATTTTTTTGAAAAAAATCCGATTATTTTTTATTATATTAAATTTATATATAATTTATTTAAATATAATAATTCACACTATGGACTGAAACAAAGAACAATATATTAGTATGATAGATATACCTGATATTTACTTTAAAATAATATTTTCAAAATTAATTTCTTATCTATCCCATTTCATTATGAAAATTTTCAAAAACAAAATTTTTATATTAAAATAAATTTGATTACATTATGTTTGGATCAAATTAAAAATATATTATACATTGTTTTTTAGAAAAAATTAAAAAACTTCTTTAAATGATAATTGTTAGAGAATATATTATTTCATTATTTCTTTTTTTTAAAATTTTGGGAGAAATATTTACTCAGTAATTTTTTTGTATTGAGAGTGCATCAACCATTAATACTCTCGTTGAAATTACAATAACATGTTGTCATGAAAAACCATGTAAATTGGTAGATCGAAATATTTATAGAAATAGTACATGAATTTAACTATATCTTACTACAAGTCAAACTAAAATAATTTGATTTTTTTATGGTCATGACTTCATGTTAATCTAATATAAAATCACTTAAATGTGGTAAAAAAATTAGAATTTGATAATGGTATTTCATAATTTGAAAATTTTGATTCTTCTTGAAAAAATTATATTTTAACAAGTAATAAAAATGATGACTGCAATAGATATAGGATAGATAGAAAACATAATTACAAAATATAATATTTCATTGAAGGAGCCTTAGTTTCTCTGTCCTTTAAAAACAATAATTTTTAGTACTTTCAACTACTAAAGAAGAATATTTAGTTGTTGGATGTTGTTTTTCCCTAATATTAGAGATAGAAAACACATTACTTGATTTTATATATAGTTTTACTCAAATAACTATTAATAGAGATAATACTAGTTCTATTTACTTTTATATTAACTAATCACATTACTCATGAGGTAAAAACATAGATGTATGATACAATTTCGATAAGGAACACACACAAAAAGAAGATTTTATAGAAATACATTATCAAAACAGAAATGAGTTAGGTGAATTTTTTATAAAAAAAATTCTTACACAAAAATGATTCATATTCAATAAATATAATATTGAAAATAACAATACCATGTTTTCATAAATCCACATATTATTTCACATATCTGTAAATATCAAAAAAATCATGAGGATAAAATGAGAAAATATAAAATAATTAATTAAAATTAAAAAATCATTTGATTTTCTAATTTATTTGATTTTGAAAAGATATTTTATTTTAAAATATATTATATTTTTCAACAAAATATCTAAATAAGAAATTAATAACTTTTATATATAATGGTCTCTCGTTCATTTTTTAAAATAATTTATATTTTCTGAAATACTTTCTCATTGACTGTTCATAATAGAGTATGATCCCTAGTTATTTTTTCCAGTTTATATTAAGAATTTCTAGTGATTTAATTGGATTCATTTATGTTTTCCTTGGTACTAATTTTTAATTTAGGTGTGTGTAATTTTTTTCAAAAAATTTAATTAATTTTAATTTATCAATTCTGTTTTTTGTAATTTTTGATAAGGTAAATTATTCTTTTCAACTCAAGTAAATATAGATTTAATTATTTATAGAATTAATACAATATTTGTTTCTCCATTTCTTTTATGTGAATGTATTTGAGAACCACTCATACATAAATAGATTTATTTTTCGAATAATAAAATATTAAATTCATTTATTAGATATATAATGTCATGAATTATTTTTTATTCAGTTATCACTTCTCTTGAAATATTTGTGATCATAGTATCTTTTTGCATGTATATTTAGAAAATTATTAAAATAATTCATCAATGTGATGTCCCAAGATTTTAAAATGATAAAATTCTTTTCTATAGTGCCTCTAACATTAGTAACAAATTTTTAGAAAATTATAACACCCTCGACAACATGAAATATTTCTTTAAACAAAATTAATCTCTTTCATAGAATTCCTAACCTACGACATCGAGTATTAATAGGACATAATATAGTACACTAATATAATATGTCCATAATTATGACATGGATTAAAATTAATAACTAAATTATGAAAATTATGTTTGTCTATTTATTAAAAATATAATATTAATCATAAAAAATAAAAATAAATTCTTCTTAAGATATCTTTTTTTTTCTAAAATATGATTCCATCAAGCCTTACTCACATAATTGAAATTTAATTTTTTTTTAAATTATAAAATTTATTTTAAAAAATGAATTATTTTTTATATCAGAATAACATATATAAATTTGGTTATATTTTTTATCTTTATAAAATGTTTTAATTGTCGATGTATAAAGGAAATAATAATGAATTTTATTTCAAAACAATCATTCATATAAAATTATTTAAAATGTTAAATTATATTATGAATTTAGTGAAACTAAAATTTGTTTAATTTTATATTTAGTAATCCAATTTTGGTTGTTAGAATCATTTCTATATTGAAATTTTATATAAAATTAATGTAATATTTTGAACGTGTTCTCTTTCAGAACACACATTATCATCAACTATGTGAGATTAATATTAAATACAATTTTTGTAATTATTTTCACATTATTTGTAAAAATGGATCCAATATTCATTTTCAGCATAATTAATATTATATAAAAATTTCATAATTATTTTTGAACAAAATTAATAGTTACAAAATAGAAAATAATTATTGCGGTTATAGTAAAAATGGATTTTTTTCGGGGTTAAGCATAAATGATAATGGTAAAATTGATCTATGACTTATCTAAAATATATTATCTATACCTTTAACTACCCTATAATTTATATATATATGAAATACTTCATTTTGGGACCTTGTAGAATAAAAAAAACATGGGTACACCTTTTTCATTCAAAAAACAAATACAAGCCTGCCACTCACTACACTTAAAAAGGTCACCCACTCTCTACTATTACTCTCATTGTAACACATTTTTTATTAAAAAATCAATTCCCTGATCCCATACCAACTAACCACCCATATTCAAATTAGTTTTATTTTTTGAATAAGTCACATCTTATATGTGATAAAGTAAAACCAAAAGAGGTTTCTGTAATATCCCAGCCTAGGTACCATGCAAAAGTGCCCCAAGCCGGTTGGTCACATGATAGCTGGTGCGCCTCATTGTACAACAAATACTATTAAGTAGTAGTGAGGGTCTGGTAAGTCATTCATGGGGAGACTATAACCTCTTTTATCATAGTAAAATACCAGTAGAAGTAAACAAGCAATAACAGAATAATATATTATCAATGATTTATAAATGTAACAAGAATGACCAAGATATGAAATAAAATACTCAACTGAAAGGTAAATATGCAATGTATTTATATATGTATCATGTGTCAAAAAATGAAACTAGATGTAAGAGGCTAGAAACTCCAAATAGGGTCCCGAACCATGTCCAGATCCCTTTACCAAGCTCTATCCCCAATTAGCAATCTAAACCAGGGCTCTTACCCTTATCCTATAATGAATCAATAATGTCTATTTAGGTATCATTCGGGTGTCCCATGTGGGGTGTGATTACAACTCAGTAGGCCACCACCAACAGTGTCTAAAACAAATCCAGTCAGAAACAATGTATGTCATTGTATAAATAACAATATACAAGTAATAAAGTAAATAATTTTCATTTATTAAGTTATCCCATAGTTAACTGCATAAACCTCTATGTTCTCAAGGACACACAAATATCAATACCTGATTCAGCCCGTAACAGAGTCAAAACCATTTTGAGAAATACCCATAGAAATACGATCTCAAAATATAACCCTTAAGGCAACAAAACCCAAATAAAAATGCCCTAACCCAATCAGTGTATGCACTTTTATTTTCATTAATAAATTTTAGGACTGAGTATAATCAATTCACATATCATTTAAAAAAATTTGATTTCATGGTCCATTTCAAATAAATTAATATCACCGATAGTTGGAACCATGTTCCAATGTCAATTAATGGGTTTATAACGCCTTGTCTAGAACCCTCATAAGTATTCAGAGCATTAGTCTATGTCTCACAAACCCTAAGTATTTGGAGGATTAGTCATTTTCCCATAAAAAAATATTTGAATTCATGTTGGGTGTAGAGCACCATGTCTATCAACCTGTGAGTATTTATAACATCACTACCTGTCTCAAAACCCCTATCTCATTCAAGAACATATATCAAACACATCAAAATATTGATAACTAATTTTCATTAATCTTTTATCACAAAAAGTCACATGTCAAAGGTATCACAACATCACCGTAATTAATTCAATAACTAATTAATCGCAAAATCCCATTAATTAATTTAACAATAAATTGATTACAATGTCCCATTAATTAATTTGAAAATTAATTAATCAAAATACCACATTAATTAATTCAAAAATTAATTAATTACATCATTAATTACTTCATCAATTAATTAATCTTAATGTCCCATTAACTAATCCAAAAACTAATTATTCATATCACCATATTAATTAATTCAACAATTCATTAATTTCATAATTACAATTGTTAATGAAATAATTAATTAATATTATATTCCCATTAATTAATTTAACAATTAATTAATCACCTCTTAATATTAATTATTTTAACAATTAATTAATAATATCATCACATTAATTAATTTGACAATTAATTAATCAATACCCACAGCTCAAAAATATCATAATTAATTATAAATTAAATTATCTCATTCATTATACCAATATCATAGAATTAATTCTATAATTAATTGTCTCAAATCATCTGTTTCAAAATCGCTTAATTAATTCAATAATTTATTATTAAACATACTAATCTCAATGCCTCATAATTAACACTACCATTAATTATTCCACCTTATCAATTCAATATCTCAACCATCCACATTAAATAATTTTTCAATTAGTTATCGTAATTTCTTCAATTTATCCTTCATAATAACTATGATCAATTAATTCAACTATTAGTTAATCTAACACATTAAATTGTTCCAACACAATAATCTCTATTAATTAATTCATCAAATAATTAACTTGACTAATCCAATAATTATAACACAACAATATTCATTAATTAATTTTCTAATTAATTAATGTAACTCATCCAATTGCTTCATCCCATCAATTCCCATTAATTAATTCTCTAATTGATTAATGTTACATGAAAATCATTGCATTACATCTATTAATTAATTTACCAACAAATTAATTAAAATTATTCTGATTAAAAAATTCATCAATTAATTAATCTAACTCAATCCTTTATATTAATTGATGAATTAATTGTCCATGTCATTTAATTAATTATTTAAAATTCAACCCCTCTTCAATAAACCCACCAATTAATTGTTTCCATAAATTCCATTATTCAATTCAACAATTAAATAATTATGTTACTTAAATTAATTAATCCATCCATTAATTATTTAATCCAATCAAAATAATAAATCATATCATGACTGTTAATTAATACCAAAATTAATTAACCAATTCCACCATCAAAAAATCCTCACAATAAATCTATCGAATAATTGTTTCGAATAACCTATTCTATTCCAAACTTCACAATCCCATCAAATTAATTAATTTACCTAATTAATTAATTGAATGTATTGAAAAAAATCAATTGTTAATAGAATCATAAAATTTATACAATTTTATATGCACAAATGAATGAATACTATGTGATTTAAATTTAGACCACCTATATCAAATATAATGAACACACGATCCGAATCTAACATCTTTGATGACACATTATTTCGATGACTATCATAGGATAAATTAAATAAATAATTATATTATGATTAATAAATAATTTCTCAATATTTTTCATTTTCTAGGAAAAAATTTTTATACACACCTTCATATAGTCATGATGAATGAAATGACACTGAAAACACATCGATCATATTAATATCCAAAACGAAATTTATTATTGAAGTCTAGTTCGTGTAGAAATGAAGAATAGACAAACTCCCTAAAAAACATATGTTATATTCTAATAAATATCTAATAATAATATCATATAAAATTGTAATGAGAAATTTCGAAAGTATTAATTTATAATTATATTTTATATTATTGCAGAATTATTATTTAACAAGACAACAAAATAAAAAATATTAAAAAATAATTGCATCAATTTATTATTTGATAATTTCATTTTAATTCAATAAAATTGTCATTAAAAAATATAATTGTCATTTTACAAAACAATTTTCCTTTTTTTATTTTTCTTTTCCATTAATTTTTTAAGGAATTATTGAAAATAATTGAAAATAGATAAAAAGTAACCAATTAATGAAATATAGAATACCTATTGGAGGATCACAAGTAGGGTGCACACCAAGGGAAGGGGTCACACACGGTGTATCTGAGGAAGAGAAAGAAGGTTATTTGGGATAATCAACGATCAACCAAAGATGTTATAACTCGTCCAAATCTAACCTAAAACACAATAACATGTTCGATTAATACAGAAATATCAAACTATTTTATCTTAAATAGCCCTAAATTTAACCTCATAATTTGTTGACTATTTCAACCATTATTTATAGAGGAGTGATTTAATTCACCCCTAGAAGATGTTTATAGTCCCTTTGAAGTGAAAACGGTTCATAAATGAAGCATCCACGATTTTCGGGTGGTCAAAAATGGCTTCCAACTGATTAGAGTAGATGAAAAAACAATGAAAGGGATTTATTAATTAATTAATATAATTAATTAATTAAATCAAATAAATATAATTTGTAACCTTAATAATAATTATACTGCAAACAATAATTATACCATAGCTAAGGTAAAACCCTCATTCTGGGCCTATTGGTGGTCTTATATATCTTTTATGACGCATGATTTGTAAGATATTAATGATTTACTCATTAAAATTCAGAAAAAATAATTAATTAAAATAAAAGGGGTTATATTTTCCAGAGATACATCCAAACACATGACGCATTAAAATTTTATACCTTGTCTATGGTTAACCCCTCGTTCCAGACCCATTGGTGGTCTCAAATTTCTCATATGATGCACCGTTTTGAAGAAATATAATTTTTTTAAGAAAATAATATATTAAATATTATTTAACAACATTATCTTACAAGTGAGGCATCATATGTTCTGACGCCTACCTATATCATACTCTGTCTAGGGTAAACACCATGTTTTAGATCTAACAGTGGTCTTAGATTTTTTATTTGACAAACCATTTTAGAGTTATTTAATTATTTTGAATAAATTTTCCTCACTTAATATAATATAATTAATATTTTTGTTTCACCATCACTGAGGCTTTACAGGCCTCAGATTCTCACACTACTCACTTTTTGACATAAAAAATTATAAAACATAAAAAGTGATGACTAGGAATTTTATCTTATATTAATCCTTTAAACCATTTATTAATTTATTTCACAGATAAAAAAATTAAGTGAAAAAAATACATAGGTGAAGGATGAGATATTAAAATCACCCCACCTTATAATAGCTCATCTATAAGTTGTACTCCCAATGAGCTTTATGAAAATCTTAGTTCCTATAATATTACTCCAATTGGAGCATCATTAAGCCCTTTTGTTATGTATCTCAATAACCATTGTTTTTATTGACATATGGTCAGCCCTAAGAACCTCATCCAAAAATAGTCGATGGAGTACCTCTCACTACTGGAAAAATGATTTTTCACAACGCTTCTATACAAACAGTTTGTAAAAACTGTTGGTATAGGTACCCTTTCCCAACGGTTTGGCCAAACCATTGGGAAAGCCCATTTTTTGGCCACCTTTCCCAACATATTGGCCAAACCGTTGGGAAAGGATGAATTCTGGACACCCTTTCCCAACGGTTTGGCCAAACCGTTGGGATAGGCTGAATTCTGGACCACCTTTCCCAACAGTTTGGCCAAACCGTTGGGAAAGGGTAGCCTATCCTAATGGTTTTCCCCAACCATTGGGAAAGGGTGTCAAGAATTCAACGTTCGGCCAGAATACCCAAAAAAAAGCAAGACCTTTCCCAACGGTTTGCAAAACTGTTGGGAAAGGTCCTTTGATTTATTTTGGAATCTACCTATGAAGAACATTATATAAATCAAAATTTAAAATAATTATAACAATACATATATATATTTATGAAATTATGTTAACAAAATTCATGTTAGGTTAGTGGTTAAGTCATTCCGTTATAAACGATAGGTCCTGGGATCAAATCCCACCGGATGTTTCTTTTTTGAAATACATATACCAACGGTTTTGAGAACCGTTGGTATAGATTTTCTAATTACTTATACCAATGGTTTTCAGAACCGTTGGTATAGACCCTATACCAACAGTTTTCCCAAAACCGTTGGTATAGACCTATTGTCACGACTTACTTGCCAACGGTCCTCCAAACCGTTGGTATAGCCTATACCAACGGATTGGGGACCTATACCAACGGTTACAAACTGTTGGTATAGGGTATTTTTCTAGTAGTGTCTCACCATCAAGGTCCACATATACCGAATCATAAGAACATCCTCAAAAGGGGCCCATATCCATCCCAAACACATTCATTTATCTAGATGTATAGTCAATTCTTTCATAGTTTATCTAGGATAATGTCAAGATTGGGGACATGATTTTCACTAATTAAAATTACTCTAAGAAGACGTCTATAAAAACTACCACAAATCATTCAACATCAATGTTACCTCCCACTATGGTAACATGTTAACATGTTCAAACATATTCAGCTTACATTCCCGCCAACATCTCACCACATTGATCCAAAACTACGCGATCATTCACACAACCCATAACTAAGTTCTCAAACTAGGTAATTCTCTCTAACCAAACTAATTTAATAAAGGGTAAAACAAAATAAAGGAAGGATTTAATTTCAAAAAAATAGCATAGTTAATAATGTGGATATACACAAAACCATATCAAGTCTTTTCCCCTTTATCCTACTACACGGTCAAAACTAAGGAACTATCTTTAACCTTAACCATCATACGCCTAGGTCCTGGTTAATATGGCAATACACATTATCATTTTTTATAGTTTATTATTTAGACCCTAATTAATTATAATCTTGTATCATTTTAAAATCACTCTCAAATTCACTTTTGAGAATTATTTTCATTTCAATTCTACATGTAAAGAAAATGAGTTTATGTTCAACAACATACACAAATACCATATTTATGTGTCTGTCTACAATGGTGTATGTCATAAAATAATCATGAGTGCCTAGAATGACACATACAGACTCAACTATTGTGCCATGTGGGCCCTGGTTTAATCTCAAAAAAAAATTTAAAACATTAACCACAGCAGAAAAAAAGTGAGTCACCCAAGATAAAAATATATTTAACTGTAACAGAAAACAACAATAACAACAATTATCACCATAGGTACTTGGTTCCTCCCCCATACATGGGTAGCTACTACCATTGATGAGCTCATAACCAAGCCCTAAATCTTGCTAGTTCTATTTCTATCTTTCCCAAAATTGTAAGACAAAAGAATAATAAAATAAAAAATTACTTTAATACATCTTTGTAACATCTCATCTCAGATTCCACAGAACAGTTCCCTAAGCTAGTCGGTCACATGACCTCTAGCATGCATCCTAGTATTCCATTGGCACTTGAATAGCAGTGAGGGTCTGGTAAGTCAGTTTTGGGGAGAACACACTTTCTTTTATCAGTGTAAAATACAATAAAAAGTAAACAAGAAATAACTGAATCATATATAATAAAAATTGTACAAATGTAAAAAGAATAACCAAGACATGAAATACAATAATTAAATGAAAGATAAACATAAGATGTCTATATATATGTAAAAACTGTCAAAAAATGAGATTGTATGTAAGAGGCTAGCGACTCCCCTGCATGTCATGAACCATGTTTAGTTCCCTCAACCAAGATCTATCCCCAATCAGAAATCTAAAACAAGGATCATGACCCTGTCCTATTTTTCATCAGTAATGTCTACTCAGGTACCAATCAGCCATATCGAGTAGGGTGTGACTACAACTCATTAGGCCACCACCAACTGTTTCTAAAACAAATCCAGTCAGAATCACTATATCTAGTTGTATAAAGAATAAAATACAAGTAATAATTTAAATAGTTTACATTTATTCAATTAACCCTTAGTTATCCACATAACCCTTTGGGATCCCATGGACACTCGTATCTCAATACCTACTTCGACATTTATATGAGTCTGAACCATTTTATATTATCAATTAACATTTCATTTAAACCAATGTTCTTTCATTGTCCACATTAATTCAATTAATATCACCTCTAATTGGAACTATATTCCAATGTAAATTAATGTTTCTAGAATGGTGTGTCCACCACCCTCGTGAATATTTGGAGCATCAATCCATGTCTCACAACCTATGGGTATTTGGCACAACACTCCATGTCCCATAAAATAATATTTTCATGATTGTTGGGTGTATAATGCCAAGTCTTTCACCCAGTGAGTATTTAGAGCATTAGTCTTTATCTCACTACCCGTATCTCAATCAAGTATATATATCCCATACATTACAATATTCATGATTAATCAGCATTAATATTTTATCACAAAAAATGACATTTCAAAGGTATCACAACATCCCTATAATTAATTCAACAAAAAATTAATCCGAAAATCAAATTAATTAATTCAAAATTACTTAATTACGTAGTCCCATTAATTAATTTGACAATTAATTAATCATAATACCACGTTAATTAATTCAATAATTAATTAATTACACCATTAATTACTTATACAATTAATTAATTCCAAAATTAATTATTCATATCACCATATTACATAATTCAAAAATTAATTAATTACGTCATTACCTTAATTAATTCAATAATTAATTAATAATATATTCCCATTTATTAATTTAACAATTAATTATTCATATCGTTACATTAATTATTTTAATAATTAATTAATAATATCATCACATTAAATAATTTAAGAGATAATTAATCAATATACTAAACTCAAAATATCATTTTTAATTCTACAATTAGTTATCTCATTCATAATATCAATATCTTATAATTAATTCAATAATTAATTAACTCAAATCAACTTTTTCAAAATCAAATTATTAATTCAACAATTAATTATTAAAATTACAAATATTATTACCTCATAATTAATTCAAACATTAATTATTCGTCCTAATCAATTCAATGTCTCAACCATCCAGATTAATTAATTAATTAATTAGTTAACCCAATTCATTAAATTGTGTCTTTACAACAATTATCATTAATTAATTCACCAATTAGTTATTTTAACCCCTTATATATTTTCTACAAAATAATCTCCATTAATTAATTCTTAAATTAATTAATCTAACTAATCCAATTATTATAACACAATAATCCTCATTAATTAATTTTCTAATTAATTATCCTAACTCCTTCTATTGTATCAACCCAACAATTCCCATTTATTATTTCTCCATTTTATTTATGTTACTCAAAAATCATAACATTACATCCATTAAATAATTTACTAATTAATTAATTCAAATTATTCCCATTAACCAATTCCATAATTAATTAATCTAACTCAATCATTAAAATTCATTCATCAATTACTTATCCAAGTTATTTAATTAATTCACAACAAATTAATTAACATTCAACCCCCTCTTCAATTAATCCACCAATTAATTGTTTCCTTGAATTCCATTATTTATTTCATCAATTAAATAATTATTTTACTTCATTAATTTAATTCATAAATTATTTATTTAAACCAACCAAATTAATTAATCATATCATGACTATTAATGAATTCCAAAATTAATTAACTAATTCTGCCATAAAAAAATATGTATAATTAATCTATCAATTAATTTTTTAAACCAACATATTCTGTTCCAAATTTCACAATCCCCCCAAATTAATTAATTTACCTTGTTAATCAATTTTATATATAGAAAAAAAACTCAATGGTTAATTATGTCATAAATTTTATATAATTTTATATGCACAAAGGAATCAGGACTATGGGATTCAAATTTATACCAACAACCTCAAATTTTTGGAACACAAGATATGAATCGAACATCATAGATGACACAATATTTTGATGACTATCAAGGGAGAAAATAAATAAATAATTATATCCAGTTGAAAACAAATCTACACAAAATATATCATTTTCTCTAAAAAAATATGATACACACCATCCTCTTATCAAGATGTACCGAATTCCACTTAAGGTACATCAATATGGTCAATATTGAAAAAGATATTAATTATTAATGTTTGGTTCGAGCAGAAATGAAGAACGGGCAAACTCCCAAAAAAATTCACATTATCCATTGATAAATATCTAAAAATAATATCATATATATTGACTGTAAGAAAATTCCATAATATTATTTTATAATTATATTTTATATTATTTAATAGTTATTATTTAACAAGATGACATAAATATAATTAATAAATGATAATTTCAAGAATTTATACTTTAATAATTTCATTTAAATTGAATTAAATTATCATTTAAAAAAACTTGAATTGTAATTTTATAAAAAAAGAACCTTTCTTTCTTTTTCATTTCCATACTTTTTTTAAATAGTTAATTTAAAATGATTTAAAAGAAATAAAATAATTAATTAATTAAAAAATATGGAATACCCATTGGAGGCACACAATTAGATCGAACGACAAGGGACGGGGTCGCGCATTGGGTCTCCAAGGAAAAAGAAGGTCATTTGGGTTACTCAAGGATCAACCAATGATGTTTAAATTCATACCAATGTAACTTGAAACACAACAATTGGTTCATTTAATATCAAAATATAAAACTATTTTATCTTAAATAACCCTAAATTTAACCTCCACATTTTTTGTTCATTTCAAACCTTCTTTATGTAGTAGAGATTTAATTCAATACTAAAAGACGTTTCAAGTCTTTTTGTGTTTAAAACGGTTCATAAATAAATATTTCACAATCTTTGGGTGGTCAAAAATGGATTCCAACCCATTGAAGGATATGGATGAATAGTGAAATGGATTAATTAATTTAATTATTTAATTATTTAATTATATAAAACAAATCTTATTTGTGACCTAAATAATAATTCTGCTTCATACTATAATTATACACCTTCAAGGGTAAACTCTCTATTCTGAACCCATCGATGGTCTCATATTTCTCATAGGTTGCATGGTTTGTGAGATATCAATGATTTATTCTTAAAAATGGAATAAACAATTAATTTAAAAAAAGGCTTATTTTATCGTGCAAGGCATTTGAACACCAAATGCTTACAAATGTTATACCCCAAATAGGGTTAACTTCTCATTATGGAACCATTTTTGGTCTCTGATTTCCCATGAAATTCTCTATTTTGAAGATATTTAATTATATTTACAAAAATAATATGTGAAATATTATTTAAAAACTTTAACTGACTAGAGAGGCATCCAAATGTCTGATGCCTACATGTGTCATACTCTACCTAGGGTTAACACCACTTTTTGGATTTAATAGTGGTCTCAGATTTTTCATTAGATTAACTATTTTAGAGTTTTTCATTTTTTTTGAATAAATATTTCTTGCTTAATATAATATAATTAATATTTTTGTTTCACCTTTGGAGAGGCATTACGGGCCTCAGAATCTCACACTACTCACTGTTTGACTCCCTGAACAATACATAAAAAACAATAAAAAATGATAAATATTCATTTTATCTTACATAATTAATTTATACTTTTTATTAAATTATTTTTCAGATAAAACATTTAAGAGAGAAAAAATACATCAGAAATGGACGGGATCTTACAGTTTCTTGAAGAAGTGGTAATGTTTTCCAATGATCATTTTTATTTTATTTCTTCCTCTATATCCTTAAATTATTATTAAACCATTATAATATTTCAAATTTTGTATATTAAATTTAATTATATTTTTTTATAATAAGTTCGTTACATATAACCATCCACACTTCCATCTCTAGTTATTAAATCACCATTCATGTGTACAGTAGACCAATTCCTCATGAACTGATGTCTTTTTTTCATTAACACATATATCAATTGGGGTTGATGTTAGAAATAAAAAATATAAATTGTTTTTATAATCTAATTATATATCAAGAGTTAATATATCCTATATTTCTTATTTAATTTCCATTCCATATAGAATATGATAATGTCACTCATGTGTTTGTTTAATTACTGTCTCACAGAGTGATTCACAAACAATTTTCTTAGAATTTAACAAGGGAAATGATAAGTAATTTATATAATATAAATTTAATAATTATATTATTAATGAAATATTTAAAATCTATAAATGATAATAAATCATTTCCCTTTTTACACTGGAAAAGAATAAAATCATTCTTGTAGGTGTGGACTACCGCTTTCTCATAGCGATATGACTAAATTTTATAAAAACAAATAGATGATTTATAAGTATATTTAAAGAGGTTATATGGTATATATGATATTATTATTATAATAGTGTGGAAAATATTACTTATCATGTTTCCATAATGTTTATTGAAATATGGAAATGTTACTCAGGTGTACATACAACATATCATCTCCATAATTTTCATGTAGTTCATTTTTCATAACCATATCTCGTAATTAGTTTCAAAATTTTTATTTATGAATAAATGTGGTAATTATTTTATTGTTATTATTATGTAATTAAATGAACTATATAACACATTCATGAAAAAATCATTCAATAAAAAACATGTATGAGAGAATAAAACTTTTAACACCATAAACAATAAAAATAATGAATGGTTATTAATTAAATAGTGATAATATGCTATAAAAATATGATTTATGATATTTTAAATTTAAATATTGACCAGGTATAACCACTATATATGAGGATAAATTAAATTCTATGAAAATTAATAATTAGTAATGGGTTTCTCATATAACTTTTACTTCTATAAGATATACACCATATTATACTTTTTTATCATTTCCATGGTTATACTAACAATTTCATATGTTATATCATGATTTATTTATATTCTTATTATTTAATATTTAATTAATTTTTATTTCATTCATGGGTCTTATTAGTAAACAATTACCAAAGTGTTATGGGTATATTTCAAAATTTCATTATTAATCTGAATTATTTTGGTTTGTATCTTCCTTATGGAATTATTTTATATTTATATCTTAAATGTAATTTATATCACTCTTCTATATTTTTTCATAAAAATTTCCATGTAATAGTACCCTTTTTCTACTATTTTTTCCATAAATGGTGGAGAATTATTTTAATACCCTCTGACATTATTTACCTCTTCATCTAATAAATATGTTTTCATCTAACCCCATGTTTTATAAAACAATTCAGAATTATTTTTAAATATTCAAAAAAAATTATTAAATATTTTTTCCCATTTTTTTATTATATGATTCTAATGTAATATTAATGTGATTATCAAATCAATGACCACTTAAATTTTACCAATAATGTAAAAGGAATAATTTTTTAATGGGTATGAAATGATAAATAATCCACCATCATGCCCAATCAATGTTTTAAAGCTTAATTGAAAAACATTTAATGATTATTATCAAATAAAATGGATTTAAAAATATTTTTTAACATTTTTTTAAATATTTTCAATGTGAAAAGGTAATTTTCATTAAAAAGATCTTGATGATTTATTACAGTATCTATTCTTATCAACAACATCACCCTTTATTGAACATATAATAAACTAAAGATATTGTTTATTGATACTATAATTTTTATCTCTTTGGTTGTCTTATAATTTTATTAACTAAGAATGTAAAATTTTATGACCATTCACTATATCACTCTAGATAGTATATAATAATATATGGTGATTACAAAACATACTATCATTTCATATTATATGTTTTCAATATAAATGTTTATGTTGATTATGTTCCCCCCTTTCAAAATTGGAATGAATTGGACATGATAAGTGACATGTGGGGAACTCTATATCCATCCAATGAATTGGTAGGACTTGTGAGACAATATAGATTGTGATTTTAATGAGACAATACTTATTTATATAGTTTCCTTAGAACAATACTTAACAATATTCGGTGGCATGGCATAGAGCTTGATAGTATTTGATGTTTTCACACAAGCATCAAAAGTTTGTTTTAGAAATCAAGAATTATGAATTATATCATTATGAATCTAGTTAGTGTTATCCTATGTGATTATAAAATTATTAATAATATCCATTATTATTTTTAAAGGTCATTGGAATATTTCATTTGAATTATTTGGTCATAATTTATTCCTTAGTTATTATGCTTAGGATATTGATTGAATTTCATGTGTTACAATTATTTAACATTCCATATTGATTATTATATATTTATTACTAAAATCTAATTTACACTTTCCCCAAATGTGCATTAGAGATGAACCATACTTTAGGTTTTATATTCCCTGGGATATAAGGAAGTGTTTTGTGATATAACTGCATGGATATGATAAGGTGAATAATAATGGTCTAAAGAAAATACATTATTGAATTTTTATGTTTTAAAAGGTAAATTGAAATCAATTATGTATCTGGTGGTCCATAAATAATAAACTATTCTGTCCTTCATTGTTTATATCTATAGTGTAATAATGTACAAAATAGATCTAGACTATTGTAGTTGGTTTTTCTATAGTTTCAATTAAGATATTTTTAGTATAAACCTTGGGAGCTAGGTTTATGAAAATAGATATTTCAAAACATACCCATTTGATATAAATTGGGGATAATTATATAATAACATACAAATTTTTTTATGTAATATATTATGATGTATTTCATAGATAATACATTCATGTTTAGTTACTAAAAGAGGGTGTTTTTCAAAGGCATATATACATGGGGATAATCACTCTGAAAGAGTGTATTGGGCTTGACCTAATGATCTCATAGTGCCAAAAAACTATCGTTTCTACACACCTAGTTTAACACTCATAGTATAAGGCCCCAACCTTAAACATTACTTAATCTTGAGTTACTTCAAGAATATATGTTGATGATCTTTTCAGGTTTAGAGTTTTAGAGAATTAGATCATAAAACATGCATTACATTCCACAGTTAAACAAAGTGGTACATAAAAGATAGTACTCATTTTTCCCATCAACGGAAAAATATATATAATAAAACATGGATTCTTTCTTAAAACTTCCTTGACACTATCATCACATCATGTACCTTTCCCTTGACCTGTGAAAAACATTTCAAAAACTTGGGATGAAAATAAAAAGCTCAGTAAGGGATATAAAAGTACAAAATGAAAACATTAGTCCATGTATAAAATCATAATTTACTCATAAAACATAATCACTTTAACATACCTCATCAAATCATGAATAAATCATAAAAATCATTAGACATAAAGGTAACATGATGGATTCATAACATTCTTATGTAGGGAGTAACACTCATGGTTATGTTTGGAATACCCATCACAGTATATTCCATAAATCTCCTCGAAGAAACTTTAACTTTTAACTCCTTCAAATTACCCAATTAATTGGAGAGCTATAATATTCTCACCCACCCTTAGTTTATCACACAACCACCCGTCTTCATAACAATTCCCAAGAACTATAACATAATCATATCACATAAAACATGCATAAAGGAAACATAAAATTTCCACATCTCAATCACAATATATCAATACAACACATTGATATATTAAAAACATTATGAAAACTATTTTCAATAACAAAATAAAAGAAAATAAAAACATGGTATTTATTTTTCATTTACTAAATGTTATGGCTTGTAGAGGAAGTCGAAACTCAAATAATGGTCATAGCGGTGGAGAAGTCGTTGTCGCCGCATGTGTACGACAAGAAAACATTCCTTTTTTCATTTATTAAAGTGTTTCATATTCAAATATCTCTTTTTAATATATGTAAAAGTCAAAGGGGAATATACACCCTATAAAAGAAAGTAGTGTATAAAACAAAATATGCCTCAATGAAAGGAGATTGAGACGAAGTCCCTTACCTTATGTCCGACTTGACTCGATCGTTCTTTAACCTCCTGAATAATAAACTTTAGATAATTTCATCTTGCTTGAGAACCTTTTTCAAGTTCATTATTCCTTTTATATCACTTATTACGATGATATGAACACTATGTAATTATTTAAGTTAATTATGGTCATTTTGTTGATCATTGGTACTTGAGTCAAAAGTAAACTCTTTATAATTACAAGTTGTTCATGCGGTAAAATATCCATTATATCCAGAATTATATTAATGATTTAGATATCACATATATCATATATATATATAGTATATTAATGCATTTATAACATTACATAACATTTAGAGGTAAGAAATGAAATGCACCGTTCATTGAGAGGGTAAGCCGTATGTACGCATGAACGCTACATCCATTTCTATTTCATATTTAATGTAATTAAAACATAATGATACATAATATTATTATAATTCCAGTATGGTAGCATATATAACATCATTAAATCTATCATTTATATGTACCTCATATGGTATTAACGAATCAAATCACTTTGAGGGGGCGGTAGTCCGCACTTCCTAAAATGAAGATATCACGTTAACCATAATGGAAACCATAAAGGTATGCCATAAATGAAAAATACAGAAGCTTAAGTAAAACATAAACATATTATATATGATATATAAATATAGTGACATCTTAATGGACACCTTTGAAAGTGTTAGAATAATATTGAACAATCGTCGTTTTGTGAGGCAGAAATTCACCATCCACGGAAACAGTACGTTCTTTAACCATTAGATGTAGGTGCGTGTAAGTGTAGCTCAAATACTTCTTATAACAACATCCTAGTATATTGAATATACTGGTGTTGTTACAATAGAAATGAATAAAAATAGTTTAGGGGGTTGGAGAAGCAAAATAAAACAAAAGAACACAAGTGAAGACATTACCTTTAAATTGGGTAACTCCCTTTGGATTGAACCAAAGTGGTTTTTTGAAGAGCTTCCTGCCTAAGGTAAGGCTTCTAGGATTAGGAGAGTGATGTGGAGAGAAGAAAGGATCATATCTTGGCAAAACCAAACTCTTGAGAGGTGTGGGTAAGGAGGTATAGGTGGGGGCCTTTTATAAGAGGAATGGAGGGGCACTCTTGGAAAGGTATAAAAAGTTACTTTATTTTCAAATGAGTTTTGGATTTTAAAGGTCCCATATTGATTTATTTTGAGGATAAGGATATAATGTTTCGAAATATACTCATATAATATGTCTTTGACTAGTTTATTTCTTATATTTTACATTATCTTTTCATTTTATTTAAATCGTTCATGAATAAGGTAATCGCTGCATCATCATGATGTCATAAATATTTAATTTATATAATGTCTAAAAATTATAAAGAAATACTATGATGTATGAAATATTTTTATCTTTATAATGACTATTTATAGTCCACTAGATCATTTATGTAGATAGAATTAAAAATTCTTTACTCAGGTGATACATTCTTTGTTATATATAACATTCTTTAAAATAAAAAATAAAAAGTCATTATCACACAAAAGGGATTCTATGGGGTCCCCAAGTTTGGCACAAGGCATCTCATGGTCGGCCATGACACAAACAGTAGAATTAGGACACATTTTTGGGTCATTTGATATTATTATAATATTATTTTATTATCCTTAACTACCCGATTACTAATTGATCAAGATAATTAAAGATAATTACAGTCGTTACTATTCATAAGGCCCAAAAACAAAAGAGTCTTGATTAAATAATTTTGGACCATATGATTCCAAATATTTAATCGATTTTACCAAATTCCTAGCACATAAATTGCAATAATTAATTTAAAAATAATTCCCATTGTCAAAACAAATAGTGGGGTTTTTTTAAACAATATCTATGAAATGTTTGGCACTTGTTTATACCCAATTCCAAAGTGAAATTAATCCCAATGAACATCATTGGATTAAATGGTAAAAATATATTCTATTTACACTTTTAAACCAGTTAAAAAGATAATATAAACATATGATTATATTATATAAAGAAGTAGTTTTGATGTAAAATTTAGTATTTTTCACTATTCATTAAAAAAATGAGCTTTGTCAGAAAAATACCAAAAAATTATACAATGTAAATTTCAATTTCCCAATAACAAAGAATAAATTTATTTTGACATATAGAGCTTATGACATTGTCAAAATGTTGATTTAAAAATGGTTTTCCATCAAAAGGCAGTAAAACAATCTTTTAAAAATATTAGTGTATTCCATGCTTAAGATTGGATTTATTCTCGTTTTTCGCCTCTAAAACACTATCTAAATTATAAATAGAAATTGATATGAATATATATTATTAATTAATTACTTGGGATGTAACATATTTCCCTCCTTTTGAAAATTTCGTCCCTTCAATTTATTTACTTATCGAATAAGTGGGGGTATTTATCCCTCATTGCATTTTCAGATTCCCATGTTGCCTCTTCACTCATGTGGTTTTTCCACAAAATCTTCACTTGATGAATCACCTTATTCCAAAACACTTGCTCCCTATGGTCAAGTATCTGGTCCGGTTGGTCCTCATAAGATAGATTCTCTTTCAGATGAACTACCTTTTGACTCAAAACATGAGATTGATCTGGCATGTACATCCTTAACATTGAAACATGAAAAACATTGTATACCTGAGATAAACATAGAGGTAAAGCCACTCATTATGCAACTGATCCAACTCTCTCTAGAATTTCTTATGGTCCAATAAACCTTGGACTCAGCTTTCCTTTCTTACCAAATCGCATCACACTTTTCGATGTTGAAACATTGAGAAAAGCATGATCACCTACCTAAAAAGAGAAATCTTTCTTCCTATTGTCCGCATAACTCTTCTTCCTACTCTGAGCTGTTATCATGTGTTTCTATATCAGCTGAACTTTTTCTACCAACTCTTCTACCAATTCTGGTCCCATCAACTTCCTTTCACCTACTTCATCCAAGAAAGCTGGAGTTCGACACCGCTTCCCATATAATGACTCAAATGGTGCCATCTGTATACTGGAATGAAAATTTTTATTATAAGAAAACTCAACCAAAGAAAGATGTTGGTCCCAACTTCCATGATAATCCATCAAACAAGCACATAGAATATCCTCCAAAGTTTGAATTGTTCGTTTTGACTTCCTATCTGATTGAGGATGAATAGCTGTACTAAAATTTATTTCTGTACCCAACGACTTCTGAAGGCCTTTCCAAAAGTTAAAAGTGAACCTGGGATCACGATCAGATACAATGGAGAGGGGAACTCCATGTAACCTGACTATCTCATTAAGATACAAATGGGAAAGTTGATCTAGGGAAAAAGTGTATCGTATAGCAAGGAAATGAGCATATTTAGTCAAGCGATCAACAATAACCCAGATTTCATTATTACCTTGAGGTGTCTTCAAAAATCCCACAATGAAGTCCATGGTTATATTCTCCCACTTCTAATCTGGCACTGGTAAAGGCTGAAGCATCCCTTTCGGTAATAGCTACTCTGCTTTAACCTGTTGACAAGTCAAACACTTCACAGTAAAATCAGCAATGTCTCTTTTCATTCCGTCCAACCAGTAATACTCCCAAAGATCTCTATACATCTTAGTACTGCCTGGATGAACTGAAAATGGAGAACTATGAGATTTACATAACAACTCTCTATTCAACTACGAATCACATGACACACACAATCTCTTCCCAAATCTCAAAACACAATCATTGTCAATGTTTAATTCAGGCAACTTACCCTTCTGAACCATCTCTACCTTTTTCTGTAACTCGTTTTCTTGTTTATGTGCTTGGTTAATTTTGTCTGATATAGAATATTTCACTGATACATGAAACAAAACAGAATAACATCCTGCACCAACAACTTCTATGCCAAAGTTCATCAAATCCTTAACAAAAGGATCTGGTTCCAAATGCAACATTGTTAATGAATCATTAATTTTACGACTCAAAGCATCAACCACCTTATTTTCTTTTCCCGGATGGTAATGAATTGTACAATCATAATCCATGATTAATTATAGTCATCTCCTCTGTCTCATGTTCAATTGTTTCTAAGTGAATATATACTTTAAACTTGTGTGGTCAGTATATATTTCTCACATTACACCATGCAAATGATGCCTCCAAATTTTTAAAGTGAAAACTACAGTCGCTAATTCCAAATCATGTGTAGGGTAATTTAACTCATGATTTTTCAACTGACATGAAACAAAAGCAATTACCTGATCATTCTACATTAGGACACAACCAAGTCCTTTAAATGAAGCATCACTGTAGATAACAAACTCCCCATTTTGGAAAGGTAGTTCCAAAACTGGATCATTCACCAATCTTCTTTTCAATTCTTGAAAACAATCATCACATTCTTTTGTCCAGATAAAATTAACACCCTTTCGAGTTATCTTAGTCATTGGACTAGATAACCATGAAAAATTTCTAACAAACCTTCGGTAATAGCCTGACAAACCAAGAAAACTAAGAATCTCGGTCACATTTGTGGGTCTTTACATTCATCCACAACCTTTGTTTTTGCAGGATCAAAAGTTATCCCTTCTTTAGAAACAATGTGACCAAGGAAAGGAATTTGTTTCAACCAAAACACACAATTGCTGAATTTCCCATAAAATTTCTTTTCTTTTAATGTTTGAAAAATAACCCTTAAATGTATTTCATGCTCCTCTTTACTTTTAGAAAACACCAAAATATCATTAATTAAGACAACCACAAACATATCCAAGAACTCGTTGAAAATTATATTCATAAGGTCCATGAATACAGCAGGTGCATTGGTTATCCCAAAAGGCATTACTACAAATTCATAATGTCCATATCTTGTACGAAATGCGGTCTTTGGAACATCTGCTTCCTTTACCTTCAACTGATGGTACCCCAATCACAGGTCAATCTTTGAAAAAATACTGAGCTCCCTGGAGCTGATCAAACAAATCATCGATATGAGGCAAATGATATTTTTTCTTAATAGTGAATTTATTCAAGGCTCTATAATCAATGCAAAGTCTCATGGAACCATCTTTCTTTTTAACAAATAAGATAGGATCACCCCATGGTGACGTAATAGGTCGAATGAAACCTTTCTCTAACAAATCTTGCAATTTATCCTTCAACCTTAAAAGTTAAATTTGAGCCATTCGATAAGGGGGTTTTGAAATTGGTTTAGCATCAGGAACTAAGTCAACAGTAAACTCAACATCCTGATCTGTTATTATTCCAAGAAACTCATCAGGAAGATCAGGATACTCATTTACCACCAGCACATCATTAATCTGAACAGTTACCTTTTTTTCTACAATATGTGCAAGGTAACATTCATTTCCATCTTTTACAATTTTCTCGACCTCTTGATATGTTATCAACAGTAAGGGTTAATTCTTTTACACAAATTGAAATTATTTCCTAAAAGAAACTTTTTTAGATCTATAGTCAATCTTATCATGGTAAATAGAGAGCCAATATATACCCAGGATAACATCATACTCTACTAGAGGTAAAACAATAAGGTTTGCAAGTAGGTTATTTCCACGGATAAGGATAGGAAGATTCTTATAAATTCTTTTTGCCTCAACATTTCCCCCAGGTGTTTTTACCACAATTTTAGGATTCATTTCTTGAGATGGTATTCCCATTTTACTAGAAAGGTTTTCCGAGATGAAAGAATGCGCAGACCCTGAAACCAACAACACACTTGAATAATCTGAAAATACAAAAAAAGTACCAGATACCACTTCATTTGATAGCCAAACATCTGTTGAAGTAGTTGCAAAGGATTTCACCACCCCTTTTTGCTTATACTCTAATTGCTTCCCATCACTCAAGCTCTTTGTCGGACACTCATTTACATAGTGACCCATCTCATTGCACTTAAAACATTTCACTAACAGTAAATCAAATTTGGACTTACCATCGCCTTTATCTTTTTCAGTGCAATCACGAGCCTTATGTCCCATCTTACCACACCAGTAGCACTTTCCAGAATTCAGAAGGCATTCCCCAGCATGCCTTTTACTACATTTATCACAAACTGGAAACTTAGTTTTCTTATCATAAGTCCTTTTTGAAAAATTCTTCCCTTTCTCCTGCATCCTCGGTCTCTTCTTCTGCTGGTTGTTATAGAACACTTGATCATCAGAAAACTCCATTTCCACCTTCTCAGCACATCGAAAAAGCTTTTCATAACATTTTAACTCACGATAAGCCAATCCCTTCGATATTTTGGCTATAATCCTGAGTAAAAACTATTGATTTTACTATCAAGGTCTCAGATAAAATTTGGAGCATACCTTTCCAATCGAGTGAACCTTTCTTCATAAGTAGCCACTGAGTCATCCTCTTGCCTCAATTCCAAGAATTGTTTTTCTAACCTATGTTAAATAGCATTAGGAAAATAATTCTTAAGAAACATACCTTTGAATTCATCCCAGTTGAGAGCATCAATCTCATCAGCGTCCCTGATATTTTTAACCATCGACCACCACTGATCTACTTCACCCTCCAATTGGTAAATAGCAAGACTAAACTTTTGATTGTGTAAACACCCCAAGACATCAAAAATCTTCTCCAGTGCTTTAATCCACCCTTCAGCTAGCACAGAGTAAAATGATCCTCTGAATGATGGGGGATGTTCCCTCATGAAATGTTCCACCACTGACGTGTTCCTCTACGGTTGATCTGGCTGATCTCGTGCATGGATACCATCACTATTTATCGCTTGAGTCAACTGCGCAATTATTGAAACAAAATTTTCAATTCTAGTTATGACCATCTCCAAATGCTGATTCAGAAGGTCATTTCCTTATGTATTCCATCCTAGAATTGTTTCAATATTTCCTCTGTGGAAAACCATTCTGAACAAACATGTCTTAGATGAAGCAACATGGTAATCTTCAAATGCTGTATCATTTCTATTTGACCATAAATTTTTTTTGGATAATCGTTTAATAGAATTCTAACTCCTAAAGTTATCTAAAATGACCTCAGATACCAACTATAAGGCCCCAGCCTTAAACATTACTTAATCTTGAGTTACTTCAAGAATACACGTTGAGGTTCTTTTCAGGTTTAGAGTTTTAGATAATTAGATCATAAAACATGCATTACATTCCTTATTTAAACATAGTGGTACATAAAATATAGTACTCATTTTTTCCATCAATGGAAACATATTTAATATAAAACATGGATTCTTTCTTGACACTTCCTTGACACTATCATCACATCTTGTACCTTTCGATTGACCTATGAAAATCATTTCAAAAACTTGGGATGAGTATAAAAAGCTCAGTACGGGATATAAAAGTGCAAAATGATAACATTATTCCATTTATGAAATCATACATTACTCATAAAACATAATCACTTTAACATACCTCATCAAATAATTAATAAATCATAGAAATCATAAGACATAAATGTAACTTGAGGCATTCATAATGTTCTTATGTAGGGAGTAACCCTCATGGTTACGTTTGGAATACCCATCACAGTATATTCCCTAAATCTCTTCGGAGAAACCTTAAAGTTTAACTCCTTCACGATACCCAATGCATTGGAGAGCTATAATGGTCTCACCCACTCTTTGTTTATCACGGAACCACCCATCTTCATAACAATTCCCAAGAACCATAACATAATCGTATCACATAAAACATGCATAAAGGAAACATAACATTTCCACATCTCAATCACAAGATATATATACATCACATTGATATAATAAAAACATTATGAAAACCATTTTCAATACCAAAATAAAATAAAATTAAAACATGGTATTTATTTTTTATTTTAAAAATAAAATTATGGCTTGTAGAGGAAGCCGAAACTCAAATAATGGTCACGGAGGTAGAGAAGTCATTGTCACCGCATACATATGACAAAAAAACATTCCTTTTGTTGTTTAGTAAAGAGCTTCAAATAAAAAGATTCCATTTAAATAAATGTAAAATTCAAAAGGGTTTATACACCGTATAAAAGAAAGTAGTGTACAAAACAAAATATGCCTAAATGAAAAGAGATTGAGATGAAGTCCCTTACCTCGGGTCCGACTTGACTCGATCGTTTTTTAACCTCCTAAATAATAAACATGAGTTAATTCCTACTTGCATGATAACCTTTTTCAAGTTCATTATTCCTTTTATATCACTTATTACCATGTTATGAACACTATGTAATTATTTGTGTTAATAATGGTCGTTTTGTCGATCATTGGCACATGAGTCAAAAGTAAACTCTTTATAATTACAATTTGTTCATGGGGTAAAATATCCATTATATCCAAAATTATATTCATGATGTAGATATCATATATATCATATATATCCAGTATATACATGCATTTATAATATTACATAACATTTAGAGTTAAGAATTGAAACGCACCATTCATGGAGACGGTAAGCCGTACATAAGCATGAACACTACTTCCATTTCTATTTCATATTTAATGGAATTAAAACATAATGCTACATAATATAATTATAATTACAATATGGTATCATATATAATTTCATTAAATTTATCCTTTATACATACTACATATGGTATTAACGAATCAAATCACTTTGAGGGGCGGTAGTCCGCACATCCTAAAATGAAGATATCACATTTACCCATAATAGAAACCATAAAGGTATGTCATAAATGAAAAATACAGAAGCTTAAGTAAAACATAAACATATTATATATCATATATAAATATAGTGACATCTTAATGGCCACATTTGATGTTCTTTGAAGAATATTGAACAATCATCGTTTCGTGAGGCAGAAATTCACCATCCACAGAAACAGTATTTTCTTTAACCATTATATGTAGGTGTGTGTAAGTTTAGCTCGAATAATTATTATAAAAAAATCCTAGTATATTTAAAATATTGTTTTTTTACAAAAGAAAATGAATAAAAATAGTTTAGGGGGTTGGAGAAGCAAAATAAAACAAAAGAACACAAGTGAAGACATTACCTTTAAATCGGGTAACTCCCTTTGGTTTGAACCAAAAGGGTTTCTTGAAGAGCTTACTGCATAAGAGACAAAATTAGCAGATCATGGCTGAGCCAAAGGCTTGAGAGGTGAGGGTAAGGAGGTAGAGGTGGGGGCCTTTTATAAGAGGAAAGGAGGGGCACTCTTGGAAAGGTATAAAATGTTACTTTATTTTCAAATGAGATTCAGATTTTAAAGGTCCCACATTGATTTATTTCTAGAATTAGGTGATAAGGGTTCGAAATATATTCATCCAATAGGACTTTTACAATTGTATGTCTTGGATTTTACATTATCTTTTCATTTTATTTAAATCGTTCATTATTGTGGTAGTCGTTGCATCATCATGATGTCATAAATAATTTAATATATATAATGTCTAAAAATTATAAAAAAAATAATATGATGTATAAAATCTTTTTATATTTCCAATGACTATTTATATTCCAATAGATCATTTTTTTAGACAGAATAAAAAATTTTACTCAGGTGATACATTCATTGTTATATTCAACTTTCTTTAAAATAACAAGATAAAAAGTCATTACCACACAAAAGTGATTCCATGGGGTCGTCATGTTTGGAACAAGGCACCCCATGGTTGGCCATGACACAACCAGTATAATTTGGACACATTTTGGGGTCATTTGTTATTATTATGATATTATTTTATTATCCTTAACTACCCGATTACTAATTAATCAAGATAATTAAAGATAATTAAAGTCGTTACTATTCATAATGTCAAAAAACAAAAGAGTCATGATTACATAATTTGAACCTTCTGATTCCAAATATGTAATCCATGTTACCATATTCCAAACACAGAAATTGCAATAATTAATTTAAAAATAATTCCCATTGTTAAAACAAATAGCGCATTTTTTTAAACAATATCTATGAAAATTTTGGCACTTGTTTATGCCCAATTCCAAAGTTAAATTAATCCCAATGACCATCCTTGGATTAAATGGTAAAAATATATTATATTTACACTTTAATACCAATATAAAAGATAATCTATACTTATAATTAAATTAGATGAAAAAGTAGTTTTGATGTAAAATGCAGCATTATTAACTATTCATTAAAAAATATGAACATTGTCAGAAAAATACCAAAAAAATCATCAAATGTAAATTTCAATGTCCCAATAATAAATAATAAGTTTATTTAGACAAATAGAGGTTATGAAATTATCAAAAGTTTGATTTAAAAATGGTTTTCCATCAAAAGGTAGTAAAACAATCTTTCAAAAATATTTATGTATTCCATGCTTAAGATTTGATTTATTCTCGTTTTACGCCTCTAAAACACTATCTAATTCATAAATAGACATTTGATAAGAATATATATTATTAATTACTTACTTGGGATGTTACATCCTTCCCCCATTTAGAAAATTACGTCCCCACAATTTATTTACTTGTACAATAAGTGGGGGTATTTATCCTTCATTGCATTTTTAGATTCCCATGTCGCCTCTTCACTCATGTGGTTTTTCCACAAAACCTTTACATGATAAATCACCTTATTCCAAAACAATTTCTCCCTGTGGTCAAGAATTTGGACCAGTTGTTCCTCATAAGATATATTCTCTTCCAACTAAACTACCTTTGGACTCAGAACATGAGATGGATCTGGCATGTACTTCCTTAACATGGAAACATGAAAAACATTGTGTAACTGAGATAAACTCAAACGTAAAGCCACTCGGTATGCAACTGATCCAACTCTCTCTTGAATTTCATATGGTCCAATGAACCTTGGACTCAGCTTTCCTTTCTTACCAAATATCATCACACTTTTCCATGGTGAAACTTTGAGAAAAACATGATCACCTACCTCAAAAGAGAGATCCTTCCTCCTGTTGTCCGCATAAATCTTCTGCCTACTTTGAGCTATTCTCATGTGTTTCTGTATCAGCTGAACATTTTCTACCAACTATTCTACCAATTCTTGTCCCATAAACTTCCTTTCACCTACTTCATCCCAAATAGATGGAGTTCAACATCGCTTCCCATATAATGCCTCAAATGGTGCCATCTGTATAATGGAATGAAAACTGTTACTATAAGAAAACTAAACCAAAGAAAGATGTTGCTCCAAACTTCCCTGATAATCCATCAAACAAGCACATAGCATATCCTCCAAATTCTGAATTGTTCATTCTAAATGCCCATCTGATTGGGGATGAAAGGCTGTACAAAATTTAATTCAGTACCCAATGACTTCTAAAGGCCTTTCCAAAAGATATAAGTGAACCTAGGATCACGATCAGATAAAATGGAGAGGGTAACTCCATGTAACCTGACTATATATTTAAAATACAAACGGGAAAGTTGACCTTGGGAAAAAGTATCTCTTATTGCATGAAAATGAGCAGATTTAGTCAAGTGATCAACAATAACCCAGATTTCATTATTACCTAGAGGTGTCTTCAGCAATCCCACAACGAAGTCCATTGTTATATTCTCGCATTTCCACTCTGTCACTGGTAAGGGCTGAAGAATCCCTTTCGGTAACTGCCACTCTTCTTTAACCTGTTGACAAGTCAAACACTTCACAGTAAAATCCGAAATATCTCTTTTCATTTCGTCCCACCAGTAATACTCCCGAAGATCTATATACGTCTTAGTTATAACTGGATGATCTGAAAACGGAGAACTATGAGCTTCAAATAACAACTCTCTCTTCAACTGTGAATCACATGGAACACACAATCTCTTCCCAAAGCTCAAAACACAATCATTATCAATGTTGAATTCAGGCAACTTACCCTTTTGAACCAGCTCTACCTTTTTCTACAACTCGTTGTCTTCCTTCTGTGCTTGCATATTTCGGTCTAATAGAGAAGAATTCTGTAATATGTGAAACAAAAAAGAAGAACATCTTTCGCCAACAACTTCTATGCCAAATTTCATCAAATCCTTAACCAAAGGATCATGTTCCAAACGCAACATTGTTAATGAATCATTACTTTTTCGACTCAAAGCATCTTCCACTTTATTTGCTTTTCCAGGATGGTAATGAATTGTACAATAGTAATCCTTGATTAATTCTAGCCATCTCCTCTATCTCATGTTCAATTATTTTTGAGTGAATATATACCTTAAACTTTTGTGATCAATATATATTTCACACTTTACACCATACAAATGTTGCCTCCAAATTTTTAAAGCGAAAACAACAGCAACTAATTCCAAATAATGTGTAGGGTAATTTACCTCATGAGTTTTAAACTGACGTGAAGCATAACCAATTACATGATCATTCTACATTAGGACTCAACCAAGTCCTTTCAATGAAGCATCACTATAGATAACAAACTCCCCATTCATGGAAGGTAGTGCCAAAACTAGATAATTTACCAATATTCTTTTCAATTCCTGAAAACAATCATCACATTCTTTTGTCCGGATAAACATAACACCCTTCTGAGTTATCTTAGTCATTGGAATAGATAAACGTGAAAAATTTCTAACAAACCTTCGGTAATAGATGGCCAAATAATGAAAACTATGAATCTCAGTTACATTTGTTGTTCTTTTCCATTCTTCCATAACCTTTGTTTTTACAAGATCAACATTTATCCCATCTACAGAAACAATGTGACCAAGGAAAGAAATTTTTTGCAACCAAAACTCACACTTGATGAATTTCCCAAAAAAATTCTTTTCTTTTAAGGTTTGCAAAATAACCCTTAAATTTCTTTCATGCTTCTATTTACTTTTATAAAACACCAAAATATCATCAATGAAGACAACCACAAACTTATCCAAGAACTCATGAAAAATTCTATTCATAAGTTCCATGAATACAGTAGGTGAATTGGTTAGCCCAAAAGGCATTACTACAAATTCATAATGGCCATATCTTGTACGAACTGCAGTCTTAGGAACATCTACTTCCTTTACATTCAACTGATGGTACCCCGATCTCAGGTCAATATTTGAAAAAATAACGAGCTCCCTCGAGCTGATCAAACAAATCATCGATATGAGGAAAAGGATATTTTTTCATAACGGTGATGTTATTCAAGGCTCTATAATCAATGAGAAGTCTCATAGAACCATCTTTCATTTTAACAAATAAGACAGGAGCGCCTCATGGTGATGTACAAGGTTGAATGAAACCTTTCACTAATAAATATTGCAATTGCTCCTTCAACTCTAAAAGTTAAATTTAAGACATTCGATAAGGGGGTTTTAAAATTGGCTTAGCATCAGGAACTAAGTCAACAATAAACTCAACTTCCCGATCTGGTATTATTCCAGGAAACTCATCAAGAAAAATATCAGGATACTCATTTACCACTGGCACATCATTAATCTGAACCATTCCCTTGTTTTCATCAATATGTGAAAGGTAACATTCATTTCCATCTTTTACAAGTTTATTGGCCTCTTGATATGTTATCAACAGTAAGGGTTCACTCTTGTACGCAAACTGAAAGTATTTTTTAAAAGAAACTTATTTAGCTCTATAGTCAATCCTATCATGGTAAATAGAGAGCCAATCCAATCCCAGGATGAAATAAAGCTCTACTAGAAGTAAAACAATAATGTTTTCAAGTAGGTTCTTTCCACGGATAAGGATATGAAGATTCTTATAAATTGTTTTTGCCACAACATTTCCCCCAGGTGTTTTTACCACAAGTTTCAGAGTCATTTCTTGAGTTGGTATTCCCATTTTACTAGAAAGGTTTTCAGAGATGAAAGAATGTGTAGACCATGAATCAAACAACACACTAGCATAATCTGAAAAAACAAACAAAGTACCTGATACCACTTCATTTGATGGCCTAACATCTGCTGAAGTAGTTGCAATGGATTTCACCACCCCTTTCTACTTGTATTCTAACTACTTCCCATCACTCGAGCTCTTTGTCGGACACTCGTTTTCATAGTGACCCATCTCATTTCACTTAAAACATTTCACTAACTGTAAATATAATTTGGACTTACCATCACCTTAATCTTTTTTAGTGTAATCACGAGGCTTATGTCCCATCTTACCACATCGGTAGCACTTTCCAGAATTCAGAAGGCATTCCACAACATACCTTTTACCAAATTTATCACAAACTAGAAACATAGTTTTCTTACCATCATACCTTTTTGAAGAATTGTTCTCTTTCTCCTACCACCTTGGTCTCTTCTTCTGCTGGATGTTATAGAACACTTGATCATCTGAAAACTCCATTTCCACATTCTCAGCACATCGAACAAGATTTTAGTAACCTTTGAACTCATGAGAAGCCAATTCCCTTCGATATTTTGGCATTAATCCTATGCAAAAACTATTGATTTTACTATCAAGGTCTCAGATAAAATTTGGAGCATACCTCTCCAATTTATTGAACCTTTCTTCATAAGCAGCCACTGAGTATTCCTCTTGCATCAATTACATGAATTGTTTTTCCATCCTAAGTCAAATAGCCTTAGAAAAATACTTCTCAAGAAACATACCTTTGAATTCATCCCAGTCGAGAGCATCAATCTCATCAGCATCCCTGATATTTTTAACCATCGGCCACCACTGATTTGCTTCACCCTCCAAATGTTAAATAGAAAGACTAACCTTTTGATTGTCTAAATACCCCATGTCATCGAAAATCTTCCCCAGTGCTTTAATCCACCCTTCAGCTAGAACAGGGTCAGATGATCCTCTGAATGATGGGGGACGTTTCCTCATGAATTGTTCCACCACTGACATGTTTCTCTTCGGTTGTTCTGGCTGATCTCATGCATAGATACCACCACCATTTATCGCTTGAGTCAACTGCACCATTACTACAACAAACTATTCACTTCCAATTCCGACCATCTCAGGATGCGGATTCGGAAGGTCATTTCCTTATGTATTCCTTCCTAGCACTGCTTCCCTATTTCCTATGCGGAAAACCATTATGAACAAACATGTCTTAGATGAACCAACATGGTAATATTAAAATTCTGTATCATTTCAATTTGACCATAAATTTTTTTTGGATAAAAATTAAATAGAATTATAACTTCTAAAGTTATATAAACTGACATCTGATACCAACTATAAGGTCCCAGCCTTAAACATTACTTAATATTTAGTTACTTCAAGAATATACATTGCGGATCTTTTTAGTTTTTGAGTTTTACATAATTAGATCATTAAACATGCATTACATTCCACATTTAAACAAAGTGGAACATAAATGATAGTACTCATGTTTCCCATCAACGGAATCATATTTAAAATAAAACATGGATTCTTTCTTGACACTTCCTTGACACTATCATCACATCATGTACCTTTCCCTTGACCTGTGAAAAACATTTCCAAAACATGGGATGAGCATAAAAAGCTCAGTAAGGGATATAAATGTGCGAAATGAAAACATTATTCCATGTATGATATCATAATTTACTCATAAAACATAATCACTTTAACAAACCTCATCAAATCATGAATAAATCATAGAGATCTTAAGACATAAAGGTAACTTGACGAATTCATAACATTCTTACATAGGGAGTAACCCTCATGGTTATGTTTGGAATACCCATCATAGTATATTCCCTAAATCTCTTCAGAGAAACCTCAACATTTAACTCTTTCGTGTTACCTAATTAATTGGAGATCTTTATCGGGCTCACCCGCCCTTAGTTTATCACGGAACGACCCATCTTGAAAATAATTTCCAAGAACCATAACATAATCATATCACATAAAACATGCATAAAGGAACCATAACATTTCCACATCTCAATCACATGATATCAATACAACACATTCATATAATAAAAACTTTATGAAATCCATTTTCAATACCAAAATCAAAGAAAATTAAAACATGGACTTCATTTTTCATTTTAGAAAAATGTTATGGCATGTGGAGGAAGCTGAAACTCAAATAATGATCACGACGGTAGAGAAGTCATTGTCTCCACATACGTACAACAAAAAAATTCTTTTTCAGTGCAATCATGAGATTTATGTCCCATCTCACCACATCGGTAGCACTATCCAAAATTCAGAAGGAATTCCCCTGCATGCCTTTTACCACATTTATCACAAACTGGAAACTTAGTTTTCTTATCATCCGACCTTTTTGAAGAATTCTTCCATTTCTCCTGCCACCTCGGTCACTTCATCTGTTGGTTGTTATTAAACACTTGATTATCGGAGAACACCATTTCCACCTTCTCAGCACCTCGAACAAGCTTTTCATAACTTTTGAACACACGAGAATCCAATGCCAGTCGATATTTTGGCATTAATCCTGAGTGAAAATGATTAATTTTACTATCAAGATCTCAGATAAAATGTGGATCATACTGTGCCAATCGAGTGAACCTTTCTTCATAAGCAGCCACTAAGTCTTCCTCTTGCCTCAATTCAAAGAATTTTTTTTCCATCCTTAATGAATTGCATTAGGAAAATAATTCTCAAGAAACATACCTTTGAATTCATCCTAGTCAAGAGCATCAACCTCATCAGCGTCCTTGATATTTTTAACCATCGACCACCACTGATCTGCTTCACCCTCCAAACGGTAAATAGTATGACTAACCTTTTGATTGTTTGAACACCCCATGACATCAAAAATCATCTTCATTGCATTAATCCACCCTTCAGCTAGCATAGGGTCAGATGATCCTCTGAATGATGGGGGATGTTGCCTCATGAAATGTTCCACCATTGTAACATGTTCCTCTATGGTTGATCTGGATGATCTCATGCATGGATACCACCACCATTTATTGCTTGAGTCAACTCTGCTATTATAACAAAAAACTATTTAGTTCCAATTCTGACCATCTTAGGATGCTAATTTGGAAGGTAATTTCCTTCTGTATGTCTTCCTAGCACTTCTTTCTTGTTTCCCCTACAGAAAACCATTCTGAACAAACAAGTCCTAGATGAAGCAACATGGTAATATTCAAATTCTATATCATTTCAATTTGACCATAAATTTTTTTGGATAATCATTTAATAGAATTCTAACTCTTAATGTTATCTAAACCGACCTCTGATACCAACTATAAGGCCCCATCCTTAAACATTACTTAATCATGAGTTACATCAAGAATACACGTTGAGTATCTTTTCAAGTTTAGAGTTTTAGAGAATTAGATCATAAAACATGCATTACATTCCACATTTAAACAAAGTTATACATAAAAGATAGTACTCATTTTTCCCATCAACAAAAAAATAATTAAAATAAAACATGGATTCATTATTGACACTTTCTTTACACTATCATCACATCATATACCTTTCCCTTAACCTGTGAAAAACATTTCAAAAACATGGGATGAGTATAAAAAGCTCAGTAAGGGATATAAAAGGACGAAATTAAAACATTAGTCCATGTATAAAATCATAATTTACTCATAAAACATAATCACATTAACATACCTCATCAAGTCATGAATAAATCATAGAAATCAAAAGACATAATGGTAACATGCGGCATTCATAACATTCTTATGTACGGAGTAACCCTCATGGTTACGTTTGGAATACCCATCTCAGTATATTCCCTAAATCTCTTTGGAGAATCCTTAACGTTTAACTCCATCCCGTTACCCAATGCATTGGAGAGAGATAACTAGCTCACTCGCCCTTAGTTTATCATGGAACCACCAGTCTTCATAACAATGCCCAAGAACCATTACATATTCGTATCACATAAAACATGCATAAAGAAAACATAACATTTCCACATCTCAATCACAAGATATCAATACAACACATTGATATAATAAAAACATTATGAAAACCATTTTCATTACCAAAATAAAAGAAAATTAAAACATGGTATTTATTTTTCATTTTTTAAAAATGTTATTGCTTGTAGAGGAAGCCGAAACTCAAATAATGGTCACGGAAGTGGAGAAGTCATTGTCGCCGCATACGTACGACAAAAAACAATACATTAGTAATATAGTAAAGTGATTCATATAAAAAGATTCCTCTTTAATAGATGTAAATGTCAAAGGGTTTTATACACCGTATAAAAGGAAGTAGTGTATAAAATAAAATATGGCTCAATGAAAGGAGATTGAGAGGAAGTCCCTTACCTCAAGTCCGACTTGACTCGATCGTTCTTTAACCTCCTGAATAATAAACTTGAGTTAATTTTTACTTTCTTGAGAAACTTTTTCAAGTTCATTATTCCTTTTATATCACTTATTACCATGTTATGAACACTATGTAATTATTTAATTTAATAATGTTTGTTTTTTCAATCATTGGTACTTGAGTCAAAAGCTAACTCTTTATAATTACAAGTTGTTCATGGCGTAAAATATCCATTATATCCCGAATTATATTAATGATTTAGATATCATATATATCATATATATCCAGTATATACATGAATTTATAATATTACATAACATTTAGAGGTAAGAAATGAAGTGCACCGTTCATTGAGACGGTAAGCCGTACGGACGCATGAACGCTACTTCCATTTATATTTAATATTTAATGGAATTAAAACATAATGATACATAATAGTATCATAATTCCAGTATGGTATCATATATAATATAATTAAATATATCCTTTATACGTACCACATATGGTATTAACGAATCAAATCACTTTGAGGGGGTGGTAGTCCTCACTTCCTAAAATGAAGATATCATGTTTACCCATAATGGAAACCATAAAGGTATTCCATAAATGAAAAATATAGAAGATTAAGTAAAACATAAACATATAATATATCATATATAAATATAGTGACATATTAATTCCCACCTTTGAAGGTGTTAAAAGAATATTGAACAATCATCGTTTCATGAGGCATTAATTCGCCATCCATGGAAACTGTTTGTTCTTTAACCATTAGATGTAGGTGTGTGTAAGTGTAGCTCAAATATTTCTTATAAAAACATCCTAGTATATTTAAGATACTGGTTATGTTACAAAATAAATGAATAAAAAGAGTTAAGGGGTTGTAGAAGCAAAATAAAGCAAAAGAACACAAGTAAAGACATTACCTTAAAATCGGGTAACTCCCTTTGGTTTGAATCAAAAGGGTTTCTTGAAGAGATTACTGCCTAAGGTAAGGCTTATAGTATGAGGAGAGAGATTTTGAGAGACAAAATTAGAAGAGATTGTCTGCGCCAAAGGCTTGAGAGGTGTGGGAATGGAGGTAGAGGTGGGGGCCTTTTATAAGAGGAAAGGAGGGGCACTCTTGGAAAGGTATAAAATGTTACTTTATTTTCAAATGAGTTTCATATTTTAAAGGTCCCACATTGATGTATTTCGAGGATAAGGTGATATGGGTTCGAAATATACTCATAAAATAGGTATTTGACAAGTTTATATCTTAGATTTTACATTATCTTTTCATTTTATTTAAATCGTTCATTAATGAGGTAATCACTGCATCATCATGATATCATAAATAATTTAATTTATATAATGTCTAAAAATTATAAAAAAATACTATGATGTTGGAAATATTTTTTTATTTCCAATGACTATTTATAGACCAATATATCATATATGTAGACATAATTTAAAATGTTTTACTCAGGTGATACATTCTTTGTTATATTTAACTTTCTTTAAAATAAAAAGATAAAAAGTCATTATCACACAAAAGTGATTCCATGGGGTCCCCAAGTTTGGAAAAAGGCATCCCATGGTCGTCCATGACACAAATAGTAGAATTATGACACATTTTGGGGTCATTTTTTATTATTATGATATTATTTTATTATCCTTAACTACCCGATTACTAATTAATCAAGATAATTAAAGATAATTACCGTAGTTACTATTCATAATGTCCAAAAACAAAAGAGTCTTGATTACATAATTTGGACCTTCTGATTAAAAATATGTAATCCATTTTACCAAATTACAAACACATAAATTGCAATAATTAATTTAAAAATAATTTTTGTTGTCAAAACAAATAGCGGGTTTTTTGGAACAATATCTATGAAAAGTTTGGCACTTGTTTATGCCCAATTCCAAAGTGAAATTAATCCCAATTACCATAATTGGATTAAATGGTGAAAATATATTATATTTATAATTTAAAACAATTGAAATGATAATTTAAATATATAATTAAATTAAGTGGAAAAGCAGTTTTGATGTAAAATGCATTATTTTTCACTATTCGTTAAAAAAATGAACATTGTCAGAAAAATTCCAAAAAATTGGCCAATGTAAATTTCAATGTCCCAATAATAAAGAATATGTTTATTTTTACAAATAGATCTTATGAAATTGTCAAAATTTTGATTTAAAAATGGTTTTCCATCAAAAGTTAGTAAAACAATCTTTTAAAAATACTAGTGTATTCCATTCTTAAGATTGGATTTATTCTCATTTTACGCCTCTAAAATAAAATCTAATTGATAAATAGAAATTGATAATAATATATATTATTCATTACTTACATGGGATGTTACACATAGTTGATATGTATAAATATTTGAAATCATCTTTATAAACTATTAGTATCAATTTAAAAATATTTTACTTATTTAAAATAATTCCAAAATAAACCATATTTATGATCATGAGATCATCAATGAATTAATTTTATCAATTTATGTTATGTGTTTCACTATTATTGTGATTATTCATGCATTTCATAATATTTTAAACTAATATATTGTATTAAATTTTTCATAAATTGAATTTAATGGAAGGAATGAAAACCATAACAAAAATCGTACTCAAAGTAGGGATTTCTTACTGATAAATGATAATGAAGACGGAGCTAGTGTTATTGTTGGAACTGATAAAATTATATTAAAATTAAGGATTTTTAATAAGGATACAAGTTATAAATATTATAATACATACTAATATAATGATACACTATATTTTTAAACAGTGTTAGATATATCCATGTGTCAGCAACATTCATAATTCAATGCGAATACAAATCCTGTTTTATTAGATAAAATGATAACTTCCATATATGAGATCTTAATATCCCTATTATTTAGTTAAAGTGATAATGTTTTTTTGTTCTTACCATCTCACACAATATGAAGGTCAATGATTTTTACTAATTCAAACCCATAAGGATGAGGAGGAAATACTAGCCGTATAGTAAAATAAATATAATGAAATTTTAATGGAAACAATTTCCATAATGATAAATGAGAATAAATGGATTGATAGTTGATTAGTAAAAGCTAGAAAGAATAGGAAAAAATTATATGTATGAAGCCAACATTACATGGTTATCATAGAATGTTATTGACTACATACCTAATACAAAGATAAATATTGATCATATATTTAGTGAGATTTTGTCTATCCTCCAATGGGAATTAGTCTCACTAATGTTCTCATCATATGAGAATACAATATCATGTTCTGTCGAGATAGATAAATAATTATCCATGACTTATTGAATTGATGGAAGAAATACATAACTAGAAAAATGAAGAAAAAATGGATAAAGGGAAGAAGGGAATGAAGGATGTTCATATACGTCAAACTTATTGAAGGAAACACCATTTTAAATGAATAAAAGGAAAAGGAGTTTACATCTTGTTTAATGAAAAGATCCACCATTATCATGAGTTAATAGGAAATATGGAATTTATAATGTTAATTTATTCCTTTATATGGATATGGGGAACTATACAAATGAATTCCACAATCATCAAGGCTAAATATCTAAAAAATTGAGGGGTGATGGTCAAAATTATGATGTTACTATTGATTAGGTGGAATTATTATAATTCATATATAAATATACATTAAATATTTTATATAGGTTTTTTATTAATCACATTCTCATTATATGAATCATGAAATGTATATGGATTATACTAAAGTAGTATTTTATTATGGATTTGAAAACATATGTTGGACATTATTGATGACCAAGAAAAATTATTAAATTAAAAGTTGAACATCATAAAAAATACACGACTAAAGGCTTGACAACACACAATATGTTCCTTATTTTTAGGTAATGATATTTGGATAGAGTGATTATTGATATGAATAATGGAAATTGAATAGTAATATCTACATATGAACTAGATAATGATTAGTTAATTTTTAAATTTATTAACCTTCATTCTAAATTAATGGATATAAAATATTTTGAACAAACATATGGTTAACCATTTATAAAATGGATTATATTATATCTACACGATGTTTTTGAGATTAATTTATTACATATCTATATGGAGATTCTTTTATATTGGATAACCCATGAAAATCATTTTTTTCAAAATCACTACTACAGATTGAGTGGATGAATTATCATTCTACAATAGATATTTCAATACATTAATATTTTATTTAGTGCATCAGTCATAAAAAATAATTTTTGGATATTAAATTCACTGATTAGGGATTATATTTGATGTTTATTAAAGCACAACCAAACGATGAGATTGTGATTATGAAATAGAAATGGTTAAATCACATATCATTTATTATAATATAAGATGTTAAAATAATTACTCATATTTTGGGAATGTATCATTCAAAAAACTAATCTTAAAATCTATATTATGAATGAATCATATAAAAATTTAAATCATAATAGATTTATGGTTTTTAGTTCCTTAACAACTAAATGATCATTAAATTGTTTGTGATTAATGACCTCTATCACTGTTTATAATCTATATATATACAAAAGAAGGATTTTTCTATACACTTGTCCTCTTCCTATGAAACCATGTCACCCAAATTCTGTCTCTCGTCCACCAAACCCTAAAAATTCATCCTGAAATTTTGACTGCAATCGAGATTGACCATAGTGGCTACTCGCTCTCCTTCTTGAATCCCCTCCCCGATTCCCATCTCCCAACTCTAGGGATCACACACCCCTCCCTGATTTCCCCTCCCCATATCTCATCATCCTCACCCCATTCACCTTCCCTCTATCACCAATTGTCTTTCCACACCCACTGAACCCCTACAATTCAATTCGTATGTTTCCCTGAAACCCTATCCTCAGTCACTCTTCGCTTCCTTCACCTCCACCTCTGCCTCCATTTGCTTTGCCTCCACCAGCTCTGACTCCGACTACTCCACCTTTTCCTCCATGACTTCATCAAACCACTACCTTTAACATGAGCTGACTGGAACAGGGTATTCATAATGAAGAAAAATGGGGTTGAAATATCATTAAAATGACGAAGAAGTGGGTCGACCGATATGACTGAGCTCAATCGAAGTGGGGTTCATCCGAGTTTTAACACAAAATATGGTGGCCAACCATGTTAAAGAAAGAACGCACAAGCTGCTGATTAACTCCCTTAAAATAAGAAGACGTTGAAGGTGCCCGAAGCTTCTATGATAGGAATTGATTATCAAGTTAGTTAGTCTTTGTTTGCAGGTGTTCAATTGAAGAGTATGAGGCCTTATTTCTTCCACGCACATAGTATCTCCATTACCCTCTCCCACCATTATCCCTCGTTTTCACTGAATCAATTCACATGGACCACAGGAAAATATTCATCAAGGACAACTACACACTCTTTACTCCCCCTTAGTTCTACTGACATTTATTTATTGCATTTTTTCCCATATATTCATTCAGTTTTTTCTTCTGTCCCAGAAATCATTACAGTTTTTATGAAATTATTGAAACCTCTTAGGTTTGTTCTAGAATGTTATTTGAGCACTCTGTATTGAACATCATGGTTATTCATACTAGGTTAATTGGTGGATGAGGTCTCACTTCTATAAAGAAAAGTTTTTTCTTGAATTTCATAGTTTTTTTATTAGAATTAATTCAATGTTTTATTAATCACTAATGTCAATTTATCCATCTGTTTTTTTGATTCATATATGTTGAAGTGGTGGTTATTCTCATTATGGAATGTTCTACTCCTTCAATTTAAGTACTGTTTAATTGAAATATTTCAGAAGTAATGAAATGGTTTTTGTTTCATAATTCTATAATTTTATTGAAGTTGTTTCAAGAATTTATTCACCATTTCAAATCCATTCTGGTCAAAATTCATTCGTGATTATTTCATAGCCTTTCTGATCATATTATGGAACATGGTAGTTCTTTGGTATGTAAGAACGTAGTTGTTATTGAATACCATGACATTGATAGTTTTTGAGTTATTATAACATTAATTAGAATCGAATTTTATATTACATTATACTACCATTTATATTTCATTTTATATTTCACTTTATATTGCATTTTATATTTGTTAATGTTGTACCAAAATTATAGTTTACATTCCTGTTTTCCTATCTATTTCAATATAACATCATATTATATTTTATATTGAAATTTGTATTGCATTATCATGTATTAAGATTGCATTTTATTTGTAGATTATATTATCATGCACGGTGTTTCCTTGTGCAGAATACAATTTACTTCTACAAGCATGAATTATCATGCTTGTTTATAGTGAGATTGGCCAGTACTCTTGATTTACAACTTTGTGTTGCTGAAATTTTTTCTGAGGATTGTTATATTGAAATGTGAAACCAAACCAAACCAATGAATTTAATCTGGTTTTGAAAAATGAGGCTTTCCATCTCCAAAATGTTCAATGCCATACTACTGTAGTAGTTTTTCATCCTTTTAATAGGTTCTATGGGGTTTGTTTTCATGTTTCAGTTAATTTATCCTCCTTGATATCATTGATAACATGACACTTCCTAATTTTATGAAACAACTAACCCTTTTTTCATGAAATGGAATAAAAAATTATTAGCTGACGATATGGAGAAAGGAATTATGTTTTGGGAGCAAAGTCTGATGGTGTACCAAAACTACTACCATGGTGGATTGGTAAAGTTAGGTGTCATTGGGGAGGTGATGTTTACTCTTTTTTAATTGATTCTATTTAATGCACCATCCAGTGTCCATTTTCATTAGGAAATGTAATATTTTACATGATTGTTCACTACAAAAAAATGCATCACATCTGAATATGTGTTGGTCATTTAACAAACTTTTCTATATTTTTATTATCTTATCTATGGATTTTCAGTATACCTATATAGATAATTTTTTGAAAACCTATGGTTTTACCTGCTCTCATCTAGTAGTCACCAAACAACAAGAACACTCTCCCTATGTATTTTATTTTCCTCACAAAATCTATATGACTTGTAAAGTCAGTGATTGTTGTCTTGGATTTGTATTCACTAAATATGGGTCAGTGGTTAATAAAAGGGTCATTTATAGGTTAAAAATGAGACACTCATGAGGGATTGGCTTCGTAACAAAGATGAGCATGGAAGAAATAAATAATGATTTTTGTGATCTTGATATCCAGGTGATATGATTGTCCCTTTTTTAATTTATGGTTTCTTCTAGAACACTTTTTAAGCCTCTATTTGGTGTGATATTTATTTAATTGGAATTTTGTGCAGGATTTAGATAGTAAGAATATAAGAGTGTGCATTTAATAGGAGTGTCGAGGGCATGGTAACTTATTTTCACAACAATGATTAACCAATTTGAGCCTTTTTATATCTCCCATGGTATGTATAGGAAATAATCTTAACACCATTGATGGACTGTCACATGTGTTATGTTGTATTTTTCTAGTGAACATGGAAAATGTTCAACCTGATAATGAATATGGGTATTAAGATGAATAATTTTTTCCATATTTTTTATAAATTTACTATCTTTAACTATTTCTTAATTTTTTAAATTTATCTTTCATTTATAGCCGTACATGAAATGGTTTAATCCTTTGATCATAACCCTTTATCTCAGTTCCCCCTCTTCACAAATTTCTTTTTTATACATGAGAATATATAAAAAATAGAACAAAGTGATAGGAGGCTACTAATGTCAATTTTTCTTCTTTATAAAGGGTTCAAAAAGGTAAAAAGATAGGAAGATGGATAGAGTGATATCCTTGAATTGTTAGTGGTGATTTCAAATTGATTGAGTTATATACTACTCTGTGTAAAGAATTTTTATGAAGGACATGTCTGAGAATTATTATGTGATGTTTTTTTATCATGTATGACCTCATGTTAACTAGAGACCATACACTCTTTTTAATTATACGTTCAGCCATCATAAAATTTATGGATTATTTTAATCTCATTGAAAGATCATTGTGTGAATTTCTTTAATTAATTTTGATGTGAAACCGGTGCTCTTAATTATTATGTTGAGTGAGTAATACTTTTTAAATTTTGATGCATTAGCCTTCCATAGGTGTCAAATTTTTTATTCTTTTACCTATTCAGATTTAAATTTTGAATGCTTACTCTTTCATATTTATTATCTATGTATGATTCAAATGCTGTTTTTTAAATTAAAAATATTTACTATAGTGAGGTTGTGTTCTAGGGTGATGGAATTGGTCTTCATGAATTTAGTGATAGCGACATTGATGCTGCAATGATTGCAGTGATTTTCTAGTCATTTTCATACCAATTATTTGGACACTTATATAATTGAAAATGATCTTCACTATAAAGTAAGGTTTTAGCATGCAGATACACTATATATTGTTTAGGGCCTTTTCAAATAGTGATTTCTGGTTTCGTGAGGGGTATTCATGAGCAGTAATTCATTGTGGAAATTGTGTACCAAGCAACATTTTGATTTATGGGACCTATGATGACATAATAGTGTCTATTTTTTGAGTATGTTGCTAATAGCACATGTTAATTATGAACTGTTTTGGTTGAATCTTCATAAACATTTTTCGATGGTTTGGTGTTGCAGATGAGAATGAAGCATCTTATCTTTTACAATTATGATGGTTGTCATCACAACACTAGACATGTTTTTCTCAGTAGTACAGAATTTTAGGTGATCTGTACATTATGATTTTGAAATCGTGAGTTCTAATTCATAATAATGTTTAATTATTTGGGATTGTTACTAAAAGAATAGGTTGAGGTGAGCTGTATAGTTTTTTTAATGTTTCTTGTATTTTTATTTTTTTAGTTATTTAATTCACACTTCTTATAAGACATCACTGGGTTTTTCATTGGTATACACCTTATAGAAGGTATGTTATATAACTCCCACGCCACTTCCATATCTCTCATTCTCAATGGAAATAAAAAAAAGTACTCATATTTTATTTATTTGATGAATTCCAGAGCATTGGGAGTTCTTTTATATACCCATATCTCCTACGAATTCAACTTTAGTTGATTACTAAACTTATATGTCTATAACAGACACAAATGAACAGTTATATTGAAATTTTTATGTTTTATTCTATTATAGGTCCACCAAATAGTGTTAAATCCTTAAATGTGGTGGAATTAATGAAGTCCATCAACTTGTGTCCCTATCTTGTCTTATATATCTATAATGTTCTTTAAAAAATATGTGTCAATATAAACTATGAGAGTTCAAAACAGTGACAATCATGGAGGATTTCATTGAGGTTGTGTTGTTTCTATCAGCATTCATTTTTTCATTTGAATATTCCATGATGGTCCCTTTAACTCCATGCACAATATATGTTTACATATTTACACAAATACACACATATATATATAAACAATTGATATATAGTGCAATAATCCACCTTGAGGTGGAAGATGAAGGTAGATTGAGTTATTATTATGGCCTGGTGAACATTGACTTATGCTTTTTTTACATTTGCATTGAATTACATGCACTTTTATATACAATAGTAATTCACTATGTAATATGTTTTTAAATATGAAATACATTGTATGTAATATTTAATATCCAATAACTATATGTAATATTTTTATAGAAAATACACTTAATTTCTAACTATTTTGATCCTAAATTTTTCCTAGGAGCATTCCTATCACAGAGCTTCAAGCAATAACACTCAAGAAGTTGAACTGAGAAATACTTCATTATCTACCAGAACATTTGTGGTATAGTATTCTACTGTATTATTATTCTTTTTTTTCTAATTATTCATTAACATTTCCTCCATGAATAATGTATATATACTCTCCAATATATGTCATGCTCATAATATAGAGGAAGAGTATATATATTCATTTTAATATGTAATATAATTCACTACAATACAATATGTTCTATTCTTCAATATTACACTGTAATATGCACACATTTTCATATGAAATGTTTAAGACTTTGAAATGTTAAGATATTCCATTAAAAAACACTTTAGCATGCAATCATATATGTAAAAAACCTTTTTATGCATATTTTATACTGTATAAATGCATAAATCCATGTAACATATTTGGATGAAAAAAATATGTAGGGGAACCATATATCTTGCATACCAGAGTCTTGGTGTTTTATATACTGACCTGATAAAATCTACAATATATGTTTACAAGATTTTATTTTTAGGAAGAAAAAGCCTTCATGAGGGAAATGATGAGGTGTTTGGTGTAGTTTCATTGTTATTTTGGATTTCAGTGAAACTAGAAAAAGAATTCTTCCCTTTCTATATTATTTTCACTCATCAATAGTGTTCATTAGCACTATATTCATTGAATTATATGTTTTTTTAGTTTGAGTCTCGTAAACATTATTTTCCAACTATGTTTTCCAATACTCAACCAGCAATTACTTATCTGTATTAAAAAAGTGATCAATACTTGTATTTTTGTTGATTTATTTTTTATAGAATTTAAAAACATTAACCCTCTTTGTTTGAATTCAGAATGTGGTATTTTCAAAATTTATCATTTTGAATACTGTTTACAACATGGAAAGAAATACTAATGGTTCCCTGCATTAAGCAGAACCACATATTTTTATTCGATTATATCCCCCTAACTGTACTGTCATTTTCTTTGGAATCATTAATGAAAATATTTATATAGAACCATCTATCCTCTACTCTTCCTCGTTATCTTCAACCCTTCATATAATAACATCTTATCTAATTTTTTGTCCTCCCTTAAAATGTTTTATTTTTTTACAGAACCATTCATTTACCATTCCCTAACAAATTTATCTTTTCACCTAATTTTTGGTAATTGATCCAATTTCCTAATCACGTTTCTATTTAACTTGCTTACTATGACCTTCTATTTATTATATTTTCTTCCAAAATCCATTACTATGTATTTCCATCTTTCAACCACTTATTTTTACATTTGTATACTATAGAAAAACTCCATTTATTCTACCTATTTTCATTTCCATTTCCTGTTTGTAAAATTTACAAACACGCCACATTTGTAATGTTTGAATTTTTAATAGTTTTTTATATTTTCCTGTGAAGAAATTGGTCAAAATGTATTTCAATCTTATGTTTTGTATACTGTTCAATTACATAACAGTAATTTTTATTACTACTGTTTTTTTTCATTACTAGATTGGATTTTTATATTTAAAAATTCATTACTATTTACTAATATATATAATTAATTTTCATCTTTAGAGTCCATTCGCTAGACGATGACGAAGCATTAAGACTTATTATCATAGAACTTTGTTCCTGCAAACATTGTAACTTCATTTAGTTCGAAAACTTCTACATTAGTAACTTCATAAATTTTGTTGCAACTAAAGATCGGGTTTTTTCATCATGTATTCAAATTAATCCTCTAACCAATAAATATTTTTTTTATTACAACCAATTATATAATATATTTTTCTTTCAATTCAAATTACAATACATGGATTACTCTTTCTATAGAGCATGTTCGCAATGCCGGTTTGCTGAACCCTATGATGACTTGTAGTGAAGTGGAGCGCAGGTGTTCAACCACTATGGTCATCAAGTAAGACTTGAATGAATTTGAAAATGATGTGAAACCTCCCTCAAAAATTAGAAGTTACTTTTTATATATCCTTTATTTTATCAAGTATTTTTTTGGTGTGTTCATAATTTATCAACTCCTATTCCATTTTTATATTCCAATACTTTGGGATTAAAAATCATTAAATATTACTATTGGTGGGTTACATTTACTAAAATAATTGTCTTTTCAAATAAAAACCATTAATCCAATATGACGTGCATACGCACGGGTGAGTACTAGTTATTTATAATTCTCTTTCATGTCAATGTATTCACTACCCAACAATATTATAAAACTTGGAAACTCATTTATGTGTCATACCATATGACCTGAATAATTCATTTTCTCTCTTACTAAGAGGACATTTTATTGAACCTTTTACGATGTGGGATTTTTAACAATTGAATTTTTAAATGTAAAAACCTTTAATATTGAGATCATATTTAAATTTCAAGATGAGGAGAATGTAAAATAATATTAAATTACTGGAATAAATTTTTTATTGAATTTATAAAACACAAAAAACATTATTAGAAAAAAATATAACACCCAAGGCATTATGGATTATATATTTTTAAATATATTTAAACTCTTCGATAACTTGTGAAACACACATCACCAAGTCCAAATGAACCATAATATAGTACAAAATCCTAAAATAGAAAAAATTTATAGGGTATAAATACAAGTAAATAAATTATGAAAATTATGGTTATCATTTAATTAGAAAAAATTATGAATTATTTAAAATATAATGAACTGATTTATGGGAAACTGTATTTTTTATGAAGGAAATTCTAGTCACACAATGTGAAAATAATTTAAAATTATTTTTATCTATATTTTGAAAATTTATTTAAAAAAATTATATGTTAAATAATGTTATAAATATTATATTAGGATTAATTTTTTTGATTTTTTTGAAATATTTAATTATTATATGAATAGTGAAAAATACTGAATTTTAATTGAAAACTATCATTTTAATTTAAATTATTTAAAATTTAAATTAATATTTTTAATAGGTAATAATGTAAAATAAGTTAAATTATATAACATTTAATCTATTTTATGTCATTATAATCATATACATAAGAATATTCTATATAAAAACATTATAAACTTTTGAAAATTTTCTATTTGAGAAATACTTTATCCTCATGTTATGAGATTAATTTTATATTACATTTTACACATCTCTGAATTGGATTTTGAGAAATTGATTCCATATTTTTTATCAGAATAATTTATATTTTTTAACATGATATACATAATTATTGGGCCAAAATGAATAGTGAAAACAATAAAAATTAACAATTGTGGTTAGGGTTAAAATGGATTTATTAGGAATCAAACTAAAACTATTTTTATTAAATTGAACTAAAATAAAATATAAAATAAAATGGATGGAAATATTTCAACCTATTATATATAAGGATCTATAATACCCTTTAATTTACCCTTTTTTTGTTTGAAAAATGTGGTTACAACTTTTTCATTCCAAAAAATAACAAGTGTCCCATAAACATAACTTATGAAATAACACCCACTCTATAATAATATTTACTCCAAAAAACACATATAGTTCATGAAATACATGAAAAAAGGACTTCCAAAAATCACTACACATAACCTAGAATCATTATGTTTGGAATAATTTAAATCGTGGATTGTTTTTTTGCAAAACTAAAAAGGTTACCTAAAGAAGTGGTAATGTTCTTCAATAAGCATTTTTAATATATTTTTTTCTTAACCTATATAAATTATTATTAAAAAATTATTATATAATAACCATAGTATATCCCAATAAATTATATTTATTTTAATAAGTTAATGTCCTAAAAACATCCCCACATTCATAAAATAGGCTACAAAATCATCATTCATATATACGATAGACTTCCATCTCCCGAACCAATGTCTTTGGTTTTTCTATTACTACATCACCCAGTTGGGTGTAATGATGGATATAAAAAATATACATGGTATTTATAATATACTTATAAATCTAATGTCTTTATATCATATAAAATATTTTACTCTCAATTTCACAGTGGATATGATAATGTCATTCGTTTTTATAGTGTGTAGCCACCTCGTGAAGTGATGAGATTCTTTTTCAATAACTCCTTACATTAAAGATAATAAAAAATAAGACCGTTAATTTATTTCATATAAATGGAAAAAATTATATTCATTAAATATTTATCCTTATTAGAATATTATATATAATTTTTATTTTTTACATTAAGAAATGACAACATCGTTCATGTACATATGGACTACTGTCATCGTGAATCAATAATAATCTGATTCATTTCCACACAACATGGATGATATATATAATTATATTTAAATAATTAATATAATATAAATGGTATTATTATGAATCTAGAATGTAAGATATTTCATATCTTCTTCCAATGATGATCATTGAAAAATTTAAACGTTTCACATGCATACGTAGGACATACCGTCTCCATGATTGTAATGTAGTTAAATTTCTATAACAATAATTAATTCTTGGTTCTAAAATTATAATTTATTTATAAATATCCAAATTATTTCATTAATAATATTCTATAGATAATTTTACTATATAATATATGAATTAATAGAGGTTTCATGATAAAACACACATGAGAAAACAAGACAATTAACTCATGAAACAATGAAAATAGTAAAATATAATTTTAAAAAGGAGATAAGATGTTATAAAATGATCATATATGATATAATAAAAATAATTATGGTTATTTTTTGATATTGGTGTTTCATTTTTTGTCCATAAGTTTTCATTGAAAAGTCCATATGTGAATGAAAGGTATTGATGAAGATGTTGGTGATGCCTTGGATAATTGTTGTTGATTAAAATCATTGAATGTTACACATGATAAATTCTACAAGAGGATTTAAAATTGACGATTTCATAACTGATATTAAGTTTAAATACATGTGTCACTAGAAGTCATTTTGTTACAGCATTGGAAGAAGTCCATGTAATAGTCAATTTCATGAGCAGAGAAGTAAATATCAATCCATTCAATCTAAATGGATAATGTTTTAATTTTACATGATTGTTTGATCTATTCCACTGAGTCAAATACATGATTTAATGGATAACACATCCTTTAAAACAAATATAATCCATGTATTATGTTTTAATGCATGAGTCATGAAGAAATGATCCATGCATCATCCCTGGTTAAATTAAAGGAATATTGAATATCTTTGGGATTATCATTTTAAAAACAATAAAGAAATGAAGATAAATAATATGGTGGTTCAGAATTCTAAAGATAATGAAGAAGGTTTCCATGAATTATTCTGGTATTATACAATTGTTTTTTAACCATTTTTATAAGGAATTACATTAAAAATAAGGGGCTAACCATAGAGGCCAGCCGAGGACCTCACCTCAAGCACATGCGGGACCCGAGGGTTCAACCGCATCATAAAAAATCCCTCAAGGTCTTCCTGGAATGATGCAGGGTGTACATGCCATGTATAAGCCTACAGGTGTGCACACAGTGTTGAATGCATGTGGCGTATGCATAGTGGGTGTTAGGTGCTCGTCCTAGGAGGAAGGTGGGCTCTAATAGTATGCACGTAGGGTTAACATCTTAAGAGGAGATACTATGGAGGGAGAGAAGATAATTATGTGCATCAGATGTTGTGACATTTATTATAAATGAGTCACACCTATGACTTTATTTTGATGTGGGATGGGTTTAAAAATGTAGAGGAAATTCTGGCCCCTCATCTGACCTTGTGTGAGATCTTATCTGTACGATGCATCCTATGTCTTGAGATCTAATCTCCATCGCACATCTATCTATATTGCATGGTGTTTAAACCGTGGTTGTTTGATCTCTCCACTGAGGTGGACTTCAACCTTCAAACAACCCAAATCCACCCGCAAACTAGAGATGAAGCCGAATGAATATATCATCACCCCAGACATCATTTTATCCCATTTCATTCTCATAGAGGTTGTATGGACGTACCGAACACATGCATGAATTAAAAGTTGCATGCATGTATCAAAATAACGAAATTGGAAGGATCCCGAGGAAAACGAAGTTTTCAAGGGTGAACATCCTGTTTGATGTACAAAGAGATGGTTCACATGCATTCTTTAATGCATGAAAGTGATGTAATCACTGAGAAACAAGTATTCTACATTGAACAAAAATAAACGGAGATACTCTGAATATCTTTTATCCCATGTTTGGAATATTAAAATTTGATGATCATGGGATTTTCATGAATTCAACCCCGTTGATTTGAACATATATATATATGCGGTGATCCTTGCTTATAAATTCATATCCCTTGACCAAGGCTCATATGTTGAGAATTTGAGAAAGCTATCATTCTTGAAATAACCTAGCACTATGAAGACACAATTTCCTCGTATCCCTGCTACCCAAAGAAGAAGAAGAAGATTTCGCGGGCATTCAACAAGTGTGAATAACTCTTGATATATTCTCTTAAAGAAGTATGACCACACATCTATGTAAAGATAACTACAGGCATATCATAGGTTTTCACAATCCCTCTCTATGCTTCGTGGAGGTATTCTCATTGGTACATAATTGGTTCTTGACACCCTTGTTGTTCCTTTTCAAAGATAGAATCACAACCCATGATTGGTTCTATGAAGGAGACTCTTGCGCACCCAAACCACGAAGAAGGAGAAACTTATGCCCTCCAGATTGCACAATTTTGGAGAACACTATCTTTTCCATATATATATATAATATTTTTTAGGGGTTAGTATTTTAAAAGAAGGTGGTTTCATGAAAGATGAAACTTGTGTTTGTTTTATTTTAAGAAAAATAAACCCTAGCCCTCGTGTATTAACAATATATATTGGAGAATTCATGCATGATGCACATGAATTAATATGCATGATGCACATGCATGCATTTTCATAATTCACATGCATGAATATGCATGAATTGAGACTCCAAGTGTCCAAGAACAAGGTGAACTATAGGAAGCCCTCATTTGGGCTTGAAGGAGACCCATTCATAAACACATAAAATTGAATGAATTAAATAAAACATAGTGTGTGGTCTAAGACTCAAAAGAATAAGAGAATGAAAGAAGGGTAAATAGAAGAGATTGTGTGTGTGGTTATAGCATTTTTTCCTTTATGTTTTTCACACATGGAAGAATAAAAAGAATATTTCACGCATTCATGCACATGCACATATGAAAAAAGCAATACAAAAATATATTTTCTTAGATAATGAAAATATTGCATTTAGTATATCCCAAAATTTCAATTATAATTAAATTATTGGAATCATGTGTAATAAAATATAAGGAATGTGTGAAATCATGGGATCAAAAAAATTTGGAGTATTGTGTGTTTTATCATGAATAAAATTGTATAATCAACAAGGAATGGTAAATAATAGATGACACATTACATTTAATCATAACATGTTTTATGACGAATAATATGATATGAATGAAATATGATTGAATAATTATACATAACTAACAAAATATGACAGATATGTATCAACAGATATCATGAATAATCCAATATTGACATGGAAATAAATAACTACTCACAATATTAAGGAATACATAATTTCGGACATCATAAAAAATAGAAATCCATTCTACCAAGAAAAATTTCATAAATGGGTAAGTCCTCTACAAATTACCCAATCTAGATTCTCTTACTAGCCATACTGATGCATCGAGGGGATATAGAGAACCACACCCATCACTAAATAATTCCAATACATTTTTCATATGAAATTGTAGAAATATATTTAACCTAAATATTCATACTAAAAAACACACATGTGAAATGTTATAAATTTACATAATCAATAAACATAGTCATAAATAAAAAATTGTAGTATGGATAATAGTATTAAAATAGCAATTATATATCCAAAAGTATAATAAAACAAACATATAATAAATTAATATGGTATCATTACAACATATACTAAGTATATAATATTTGAAATAAGGTTAAGTTTCATTGAAAAATATAAATACCATTTATATTCTATTAAAAAAATTCTCGAGGAAAATACAATTTTCACTGGGAAAATTAATTTTAAAAACTATGAATTTTCTTAATATTTTTAAGATACTTTTATTCAAAATGAATCTTGAAATATTATATTGAAATATTCAAATAAATTATTGACAATGATAATAGAAAAATATGTTCATATCTAGTATGTTAAAACAATCATTTCATTCATCTTTTCTATAAAAATTCAAATATAATCTTGCACATGAATTTATGTTAAGATTCATTTTCAAACAAAGAATTAAATTCCAAATCTGGGAAAATTTTTCTTTTAACAATAATAGAGTAATGGAAAAAGATGTTATAAAAACATTTTTAGAAAAAGTGGACATTTAAAGGGAAATCATATTCGACTGAATACATAAATAATATAAGTTTTTATTAAAAAAAATATTTCCCAATAATATCTTGTACCAATGAATTGAAAATGATATTAATAAATGTAATTTTTTGGATTACTATAGGATATAAAAATATATTTTTTTTGTTAGAAATATCAAACATTTCTAACGATTGATTATAAAATATAAACTATCTGAAATAATGATGACCTAGTGAAAAGCCTTAGCACTATTGTATGTTTTGAATCATGATTTCCATGAATGAAATAAATTAAATTAAATTACATGAATATAAAGGTATTTATGGTGTAATATAGAAATATATAATTTTTTACACCATAAAACAATATTAGTTGTTAATATTGTATATGTCTGATAGAAGTAAATGACAGTAGAAACAATTACCTAAGATCTGATTTCCTTTAGGTGGATACAAAACACCATAAGAATTATTATGTATATATTATGAATAATTAATATAACTATATATATATCAAAAAAAATATTATATACTTATATCTTTTTATGAATTTTTTTATCAATTCCTTGTTAAACCCATTGTTCCATGTAATAATTGAATTTTTTTTCATATATGTTTTTATAATAATCCATAAATTTTATAGATTGAAATATAAACTACACCATTCATAAAGAGGGTAGGTTGTGTGTGAAACTGAGCATTGATTTCATTTTTTGATGGGAGGATTAAAATAATATTACGTAATAAATCTTATTCCATGAATCATTATTATATCATAAATATCATATATATTCATTAAATATATCTTTATTACCATACATTCCAAAATAAATGTAAAACATATCACATTGCTTTGTTGAGTTGATCATATCCCCATTCTCAAAAGTGATATTATCATTTTCTAAAATTAATTGGATGGTGGGAATATAGATGGGATATTATATTTATATAACTATAAAGATATAATTAATATAATAAATAATCATTTCATAAATCATAATACTCATCCTTAATAAATTGTGATGAATGAATAATTACAACAGTTCCTGAGATCGTAGTCAATCATACACATGATGTAAAATTGGTTATTCTCATTTTATGGAAGTGGAGATAGATATTGGATTGTTTTGAATGCTTTCTAAGGGGAATGATCAGATCACATATTTGAGTGCATGATCAATTTCACAACTATTTCCCCACACCTCCCATTTTTAAAGGTGGGAGGATTTTATAGCCTTCATCGTTGATGTATGCCCTTTGATTAAAAAAAGATGATGGGATGTAGGTTTCTACATCATTGGATTACTCCATGGAGAAATCTCCTCAATTGGGAATCCCTCATAATGTTTAATCATGTTCATAGAATTCATTCCTAGAGCCACATCGTCATGGACGTTATTTAATTATGATGCTTCTGTCTATACATTCCCAACCATCTTAGGGTAGTAACCTAGTTATAGGATAGTAGTCAATTTGGGGATCACTTTAATTTATAGAAACAGGACATTGGTCACCAGTAATCTTCCTCATATGAGGGAATCTCAAGGAGGAATATTTGACATAGAACCAAAGGCATCCCATGTCGATCACAAGGTATCTGATGAAAAACACATATCTAATATGGCCTTTAACTTAAGAAACTCATGTATATAATGATGTAGCTGATGTAGTTGACACATATAATCCAATTATTTCACCTCTAAAATCACATGATTATCATGAAGAATTATTATGAGATAGGTCACGAGTTTAAACACTTATAGAGATAGAATTTGGCTGGTCGTAATTCCTTGCAGAGGAATATCAATTATGAACATCCAGAGGAGGGAGAACATGAAAGGATTACCAGATGGATGGATCAAAAATCCTTACAGAGGTTGATCTAGGAGGTGTGTCCCATAAAGGAAATATGTCACACCATGAAGGCTTATCTAAACACTTATGAGGGTTCCCAAAAAGAGGTACCTCTCTAGGAGGGGGCTCCATGGTTTACCGTTTTTTGGAATTGAACCACAAAGAGGCTTACTAAGATCCTAGTTTATAAGAAAGAGATCAAAACCAATATAGATCCATGTCACAGTATAAGGCTATATGATATGACTGGTCTATGCAGTTTGACATCATGTGGTAAGGATTCCTGCACCGCTAAAGGAGTATTAGTGATGGATGATATAGGTATTGTGAATGATGTCCTCCATGGTGTATGGAATCATCATAACTAGATGTGGCGGTGATGAGGAAATGAAGATGAATGTGGATGGAGTGTTGGGAATGTATGGAATGGATGGAATGTTGGGTTTGGACCTCAGGGATGATTCTTATATACCTGAGTTGGATGGGAATCGAATCCCACATAGTATGAAAATGGGTGTTGGGGATTATATATTTGGAGGAGTCCCATGGAAGTTGATAATATGATTTTGGATTACACATGGGAGTAGTCCACTTGGTTGGGGATTACACATGGAAGCTACCCTTAGAGCATGTATAGTAAAATATTACTTTGAATATATTCCAGTCTAGTTGGGAATTGTGCATGGAAGATTACCATAAGAGGAATTGAATGTGTTTTATGGTAGTTACAAACCTTCAATCCCACATGAGTCATTCTTGGTGTGAGAAACATCAAGATGTAGTTTTCCTGACACTCATTTCATGAATGATTCACCAACGAGTGATGGTGTAGGGCTTATGAAAAGATGCTTCCCATTGTGGATGTCATTCCATGCTATTCATATATGGGGAATCCTACAAAAAGTTTTTAGGGATTATGAAAGGATCCCACACGGATTGAAGTGGTGTGGAATTACACATGAGAGAGTCGAAGATTAGAGGGATGTGGGATTTTCCCATGCCAATTTTACTTGGGACCTCATGCTTTATTCATGCAGGGTAACACAATAATTTTATTTCATTTGTAGAGCATGTTGGTTCTATTATGATTTTCATCATGCATCTTATACCTGGTGGACTCACTCCTCACCCATCAAGAGAACAAAAATTCCACTCATGCACCTCCATATAGGGAATGCATTTAGAAATTTCGTGTATCAATGGTGTAGAAAACTTTCTAATAACGTGGTATATGTTATTGTGCCTAAGATGAGATGAAAAAATTGTTAACATATCTATTCTAATAAGAATAATGGTAAATGGGAATCTAAATCAACATATGATGTAGGGTGGGCCACGGGAATATGTGGCACTTGTCTCATGGGGAATTCAAGTCCAATTGAACCAATTTTTTATTAATGTGGGAGCTTTAGGCACTAAAACATCATGAAAAGGTGTCAGTAGAAGGGTGAGAACACGAAGAATACTAATATAGGGGATTCATGGATCATAGGGACTAGTATAGAGGATCTTCATGAGGTTCAGCTTCTTTACATTGGCCAGAGGCTTCATGGTGAAAAAGATATTTTTAAACTTGGTTAACCTTCTTCCGTATTAAGTCCAGACGTGGGAATAGAATTTATAGTGAAGGATTAATGCTTTGTGATGCCTTAAGTACCTGATTAGGGATATTTCCTTTGTGAATGGAATATACATTCACAAAGGTAATCCCCACCATAGTTGAATGTATAATGGAAGTTATGAATGTGGATTTCATGAATATAGGATACATTGGATGATCCATTTCAGTTTGGATTTTAATGCTCAAGTGCTTTGTGATTTTAGAAAAATTTAGAAGTTTAATGGTCAGAAATTTATTCCATTAAGATGGAATGAGCAGAGTATATATAGAAAAAATGTTTTCATGATTTTGGGAAGTGGTTTTCAAAGACAATGTGGGCTTCATGAACAGTCATGGATTTTTCTGATTAATGATGCATATCATTAATCTTCTATGTGGTTTTGTAGTACCATCAGACTCACGGAGTGCACTATCATGACATCACATATTTGTGTAGAATAAGGGATTCACAAATGGGAATCGATATGAGAAACCATTAGACAGTTTTTAGGGTTTTTGAGCATATATTCACATTCAAATGGATGTGGCCTCATTGACTAATCTCGTGGAATGTATTTTCATGGCACAAAATCCCCCCGCCCTCAAAATGGGAGCTGATAAGAAAAGGAGGGTTTGATTTTGAGGGATAATCACTGAAAATATTACAGTCATGTACCTTTAATGATGAAAATTTAGGGTTTTAATTAATGATGATAGAAGAGGGAGATAATTGTAATTAAGGCCCTAAAAAAGTACAGGCCAATGTATTCTTATAAATAAAACTAGTGGGGGCACTCTGATTCACTTGACTTCATGTGAAGAAAATCAATAAATCTTTATTTTTGTAAACTAAGTACCTCTTAGATTCATTACATCGAAACGCATTTTTTCATATCATAATTAAGTATATTTTCTATATGAATACTTATTAGTGAACAAGACATCTTGAACTGCATACTCGTGAAGTGATTTCTGTGACTCAGACCCCCATGAATCGGCCACCATAAATATTCTTTGTGAACGACCTCTACCCGAATGATTTGGAAGGAAATTTTCTCATTAAATCAATGGATACATAGGGAATTTCTAATGATTTACTTATTAATGTTTCTCTAATAAAGTAAATGGAGGAAAACATAATATTCATGGAGTTCATTATCACCATCTTAGACTATAAAATGCTGATTGTGATCCGAATAGAGGGTCTAAAAGAGTCTCTTTTGTGAAAGATGCTATCAATATATGTATTTTTTTGAGGGATGATGTATTCATCACAATGAAATGAAACGATGATACTAATTACTATTTCATAACAAATATGAGAGAAATACTATAGGCATAGTGCCACTACAAGCCATATCTAAATGATCATGCATCTATCATTGAAGAAAACCACTAAAAACACCAATAACAATGACGGGGAGAATTTGGTGGAAGAGGAATCCCCAGCATAGTGTCAAATGATTCTCAAGGTGGGAATGGGTGATCTAGGTAAGGTGTGTAATGATATCTTATATTTTTTCATGGTTGGATACTTTATATATAAATGAGCCTGGGCACGTGCATCATGCACTGAATTTTGGTTTTATAATAAGAACATAGGAATTTTTGAATTTAAAAGGGATTCCTAGATCCATGTATGCCATCTACATGAGATTATGTGTCAGTTGTTGAGGAGATGGTCATTGGGACCCAACACATTTCATTTCCAACATATTGTGTTTGAAATCTACCTTTGGTACCATCAGAAAAGCTTAGTGATCCCTATCCTAGGATCCATGTATGTTGAGTTTCTCACAAAAGAGAATTTATTTGAAGTTCAAAATCTACTTTTGGATTTGATGAAGGGATCGTTGGATCCAGTTTAGGTACTTGTGGGGTGAATTTGCGGAAAAATCTTGTTCCCTTCAGGAATTGGTTTAGTAACTTCTTATACTTCCTAGTAGAGGAAACCGTAGGGGGTGAAGATAGCGCATGTAAATTGTGGTTGAGGCCACACAAATGTCCCATGGGATACCAGTGAGTCATGGATGGATCCTATTAAAAGATTATATAATAGAATCAATAGAACCTAAGTGGATATAGTTTTAAGATTTATCCTCATCCTATTTTTTGATTGGAAGGATTCATTGCAGTTCTCATCTATGGTTGGTTTCTCTTAGTGAGGGATGATAAATTGGGAGGTGTGCCCAAGAACCTTTATAATGGTAGTGATGTTGGTGATAGGGTAGAACTTTAATCTCAAAATGCTTGTGATAGAGAATTTATACAAAGCACATCAGCATATTAGTGAGGGGAACATTTTTGTACTTGTTTGAGGACATTTTTACTTATAGTATATATATGGTTGTTCATAAATATGTGATCAATACATGTATCTAAACTCAATTTGTTTTTATCAATTGGCATACCCATTCCATAATTCACCACACACCCACACATGCATGCTTTGTTTGATAGTTCCATACTCATGAGCGGTCTCTCGCCCAATTATCTTGTGTTCTAATGAAACACTCCCCCGATACAAGGTCAAGCCTCTTGTACCCTAATGGTAGTTATCTCATATTATGTACTTGTTATGTATGGACACACCCCAACACCATTTATTCCAAATATTCCATTAGAAAAATAAACCACATCAATAAAACTAAAAATTTATTTAAAACCATAGAAAACCAATTTCTAGAAACATTTAATTTCAATAAAACCTTTAATTTTATTGAAAAAATATAATCCCATTTTAGTTCCCATGATCCATAAAAGTACGCTTTTTAAAATCCACATTTTAAAACCAAGAATCAAAGAACTAATTCAAAATCCACAATTTTATAAATTTCAAAACCATTACTAAAGAGGGTTTCCAAAAAGTGGTCAATAACCATATAACAATAAATTGAAAAAAAAAATTTATAATTTAAATCATTCCAATATAGTCTAGTAAATGGATTTCAGAAAGAATCCTCCTACCTCAAAGGTATTGATGAAAACTCCAACAAACGAAGAACTCAAAAGAAAACTGAGTTTATTCTCCAAGAACCCATTTTAGATCACTTCTCCTAGAAAGATCGAGACCAAATATCATCATATTAGGAATACACACTCCTATATATACCCATAATGGTAATAGATCTAAGAGAAAAATAGAAGTGGATAATTAGATCTTAGTAGATCTGAGAAACTAATCAAGAATGAAAAATAACGATCACACACCTCAAGAATCCAACTTTGATTCACCAAGGGAAGCCTTCGGATCACCTTCAGATTGATGGGAGATACATATTTGGTCTTAAGAGAAGAAAATTATCAATTTAGGGAAGGTTTGGATCAAAAAAGGGGGAGTTATAGAAAAAAACTCAAGAGATACTATATTTAAGGATCTCATTCTGACTCCATGCACGATTTGACAGCAAGGTTAGGCAAACTATTTTCAAAACGTGCGGTAGCCCTTACCTACATGGCTTACCCATGCACAGAATCCCAAACTGTGCTCCATATATGTTTAAGCTACTAACTCAAAAGGACACCCGCACATGTTTTGGCTACACGGTTAGGAAAATCTTAGACCACATGTGCGACTTCCCTTTTTCCCCAAAACACTTCCAAAGTTCCCCCAACTCTCCCAACTGACACCCATACACTTTATAACCATAAAAACAAGAAGTAAGGGTTATATAACAGAAACCATGTGTACTAAATTCTCCCCACCATTGGTATTTATTTCCTCAAGAAAGTAGAAAACTCTCAATGATATGAAAGTGTTATGGACACTTCTCTTTTAACTCCTTCTAATGTTCCAAAGTCTCTTCTTGAATCTAACCATGAAGCCATAAATCCCACACTAGACTAATGATCTTTCATTGAAAGACATTATCTTGGATATCCACAATCTATACTGGGTTATGTATCAACAAAGCATCTGGATCTAGGTCAACCCGATCTCATATGATCATATGGTCAGGATGAGGCTGATATTTTTAACTCAGATACATGGAACAAATTATGGATTGAAATTCACCATAGTTGTAATGCCAACCAATATTCCACCTATCCTACCCATTTAAAAATCTCAAATGTGCCAATGTATATAGGAGATAACGTGCCCTACTTCTTGAAATGAAGATTCCCATGCCTTGGTGATATCTTCAAGAAGACATGATCACCCACTTTGAATGACAATGGTCTTTGACGGGGATTTACATATGATTTCGGATGACTCTGAGACATCTACATTATCTTTCTAATCAAATGGATCTTCTCCATTGTTTTTTGTACATGGATATTCCCTACTAGTGATGTTTTACTTGTTTCCACCCATCATAGTGGAGGGAGACAAGGGCGCCCATACAGTACTTCAAACGGAGTCATGTGTATCGAGACCTGATAACTGTTATTGTATGAGAACTCCACCAAGAGTATATGCACATCCCATGATCCACCAAAATCTATTACAAAATCTTGCAACATGTATTCCAACATCTATATGATCCTCTTAGATAGGTTGTCTATCTAAGGATGATATGTTGTCCTCATAGTCAACTGAGTTCAATATAATTTCTATAAGGATTTCTACAAATGAGATGTGAACCTCCGATCTCTGTCTGATTCTATTGACACTGGAACACTGTGACTCTTTTCCACTTCTTATATATAGATTTTTTATGGATCCTCCACTGTATGATTTTCACAAATTGGAAATAAATGACCCGATATAGTAAACCGGTCCACTACCACCCAAATGGAATTATTTTTTGGGACCATTCATGGAATGCCTGTAACAAAATCCATCATTATCTACTCCCATTTCCACAATAGAATAGGTAATGATTGCAACATTTTCCCTGATCTATAATTCTATTCTTTAATATGCTGACATGTTAAGCACTGCATGATGAACTCAACCACCATCCTTTTCATTTCGTTCCACCAAAACAATGCCTTTAGACCTTTTACATCTTCTATGTTCATATATGTATAGCCCAACTCAAATGGTGGTATGAATGAAGGATTTGTTCTTGAAAATCCATTTTTACAAACATTGTATATCTAAGACACAAAACTGAACTCCCATCAAGTTTCCATCCCTTAATGGTCTCCACACCATTGATTTTTTAACTCATAACAAGATATTCTTCGTCAGATGTTTGTACCTATTTGACCATATTAACAAAATACATAACAAGAGTAGTTGAAATGAAAACCTCTACATCACCACAGTCTTCACATTCCACATGCATATCAGCTAGGACGAACATCAACATCTATTCATCTAATGATGGGTTCCATGGGAGCTTGAGGGAGTTGGGATACCTCCCATGGATGTTGGGGTCGAATGGAATAATAATGGTGGGGATTCTGTTTATATCTGAGAGGAAAAACAGTTAATAAACAAAAAAAAATTAATGTCGTGGACACCCTACACTGTTGGACTGCACGATTTACCGTGCGACCTATTCTGGCCACCCAAAAAGTGTTGTTTTGCCTCCAATTCAAAGGGGTTCTAAGGAAAAACCTAGAAAGAAATATTTTCCATGGATAGGGGAAAATTATAACCAAAAGTATACTACCTTTTTACCCCAATATTCATCCAACTCAAGAGTACAAACAACCTCAACAACATACCCCACAAGTGGTTCCTGTAGGAGTGTCAAAAATCCCACTCCAAACCACCTCAACCTACTACCATACCTTTTAGAAAAGATGATTCCATGTACCATACAATACCCCCAAGAAAAAATTCATAGACCAAGGAAACAATATGCATTAGAACATTAAACCTGGAACAACCAGAAACCTATAGAAGGCTAAGAACCAAAAGAAAACATCGAACAAAGCACGAAATTGAAAATTCAGGTGTGATATAAACTCTCCAAGGTAATCTCTAAATCACCATCCCATGATCCACCTTTCCTCTCTTATTATATAGATACTATACCAACAAAAATTATGTGTAGAAGAAGATCAAAAAAGGGAACCCTATTGAAGGGGATGAAGATGCACTGATAGGTTCATAGAAGCACGCATTAGGGCCTAAGCGTAAGATAAAAGTAGCGACGGGATGACTAAAGTTGAGGAAGTCCAGGTGACCACCTATGATTCTATGGACCTCTAAGTTGTAAATGGGGGTACACACCCCCACATCATGATGGAGTCAACCCAGTAGCTCGATCTATCACTGCTCAGTTCCCATTAGTCTCTTGCTGTCATAAAGTCAAACTCATAAATTACTCAGATGAGAGACTAACTTGTTTCTTTCCTAAATAGTTTTGGATATACTACATTCTTGACTATTAGAAGAGGTTAGATAATTTTTGGTGACATTTGTAAAATGGGAACTGGTTCAAGTGGAGTCGATCATCAGAGCTGATCACGCCATGGTCCATAGTGAATACTCATGTGTGGCTATGAGTGACACCACTAGTGGTGCAGCACTCAGGGATGACATAGAATAAATTTTCGATTTGGGATAGACTGAGGATGAACATCCTCACAATATTGGTCTCAAACCATTTTATATGATATCATAGGATTAAACTTATACTGAACTTCCTATGGATTTTTTGAAATATGAGCATGCACCGCCAAAAGTTCTAGATGATTCTGACTCTGACGCGGCCGAATATAACATCGTCATCTTGCGCAAGATGTGGAAATGAAAAAAATAATTCATAAATTAGATTCTAAAATGATATATCATGGACCTAATAAGGTGTATTTTTTACTATATGAACAACCTATTTGAGGGTGGGGATGATGCTTGATATCATCATGCATTTATTCATGACTTATTTTTTGAGAAATCTCATGCCAACACATAGATGTCTCCTAGAACTAGGCATAGTATGATAACATATGGAAAATCTATGAAGCTAGTGAAGATATCTAGTTCCAAGACGGAAAAACATGCATGTGTTATTCCATTATAGACACTCAATTGGAACTCATTATCTAATTATAGTATTTGTTTGAAGTGGATGAGGATTAGATAAGGCGGGTGTCATGTCAACTGTCTAATCTCTAGGTTAAGTAGGATCGGGAATAGATTTGGGCTGACCATCTTCATCCAACTGATGAGGAGGATGAAATTAACCTCTATATGTTGTAGTAGACCCTGGATCCCATATTCCAAAAGTTGGAGGAGTTTAAGAGCTCGATCACCAGAGCAGATTTATAAGGGTAATTTTTCAAGACTCATAAGTGGCTCTAAGATGTAGATGTTCTTAATACAGTCATGACCTATTTTTTCAATAAAACCTTCACATGCACATGGATATTAATCTTTTAAAAACATTAATAATCTCACATAAATTTTAAATATGTGAAAAACAATGACCAATCCAAAATCTCACATGGGTCATGTATGATGTGAGAAACAATGGAAGACAACATGATTTCTCATTTTTATGATAGAACTTAATAATCATAAAATACTTAGGGTTTGTAATTATTGACTGACAACCATGAGTGTTTGGGCTTAGAGAATCTATGGTTGGATAAAATGTCTTCTAGATCATCCAAATTTCTTCTCCAAAATGTTCTATTTCATGAACATTATAATTATAGGGGTGCTGAATTCAAATCAAACTAGGTGGAATGGGTAGTGTCAACCACAATACATAATATCTAAAACAAAATGATTGTAGGGTGAATATATATGATAACTGTTGATTTTTTATGAAACACAGAATTCATATCATCATCATAGAATGGGTAAAAACACACGAGGTTCGGCTACTAACCATGATTGACACCCAAAACTAGTCATTGAATGTCACCCAGAATCTTCTAGTGCATTGGCCTGGGTGGTAGGTGAGATAGTTTGTCCAGGAACCAACTTGTTAGGTCCCTATAGATTTATATGAGGATGATGATAAAAAAAGGTGTACATGATGAAAGGGAATGGAGTGATGTATGATTCTAATTGATTCCAACACTCATGGAATTACCCAATTATGTAATGAATAATATCTGGTGTGGGAGAATCAGTATTAATAGGGATCGAACCTATATTTTATGGGATCTCTGTCTTTGATTCTATTTGATTGAAAAAAATGCCAATAGTGTGGTAGATTACCAGCACTGGGGAAGTGGATCTCTCGAGTGAGGGTCTGGGATGTTTTTCTGTTTGACATCTTGAAAATTATGATGATAAGCACATAGATTAAAATCATATGGTGATGATGATTCTTGTAAAATTTTAATTTCATGTTTTCAGGACACATCACATAGTGTTATGTAATATTATGGGGACACTGCCCACAAATTAAGGTCATATTGTCTAAACTATGGTCTCTTAGTTTAAATTCATTGTGATTGTTCCATGTGCCTCTTTATTATGATCATTAAAATTGGTACACACCTTATCATAACTCCTAATCCCATGTTATTCAAGGTGAGTGTGGGAATTAAGGAACATCATGGGGGTTTTTCCAGACATGTGGAATTTCACATTAGGGGTGACACCGAGAGTATGGAATCTTATAATATTATATAAAAATTGAAATGAGGTAAGAATGGTCTTACAAGATTTTGGTTAGTGTCAAAGAATATATCAGGATTGACTTTTGACTATCTTTACAAAATAGAATTAAATATATAATAGTCAATAATGGGGAGAGAAATCACAAGATCAACTATTGACCAAGTTCATGATACATCATCCATTTTCTGTTATCATTGTTCTATAAGGGAACTCGAGCAGGATGGGGTGAGATCTAAAAATAACATTAGACTATTACTATTAGGGGATCCATATGGATTTTAATGTTGATAAAAATCGGATCTAATAAAGCCTTATTTTTTGGATTAGGGTATAACAGGAAGTGGGTTTCAAACCTATTCCTTGTGGACAGTTTAGAGCCATAACACAAACACCAAAGAAAACAATTTAATTAAATGTTTCATGGAACATGATCTCTTAGTTTATGTCCCTATTTTCTCCAATCGAAGGAATCCAAAAAATGGAGGTTTATAGTGTGGTAGAGTGACAAACTCGATAGAATGAGTACCCTGGAGGACCGACACCACACCATGATTTTTCTTGGGAAGACTTGCATAATGTTAATAGTCTTAATTACTGTACTTATAGGGGAAATGGTTTCTCCAATGGTACGAATATATCACTTAGGATGTACAACCCAATTTGAATGAATCGAAGGAGTCCCACATATCATAGAGACACCATGAGACAAACCAAATATGGTTAATGGTTGTAATTTATCTACCATACTTGAGGATGAGGGGACAAAAAGATGATGAATTTGTGGTTGGGAATTATGACACTGTATCTACGAATCTCTATGTATCCCATAATAATGGGAATCCAACCACACATAGTTATGATTATACATCATTTCTAGATACCAACACTAATCGGGGAAATCATATCTAATGATAGAATTATGGAATCCCACGATTATCCTAAGGCATCCTGATCATTTCCCCAATAAGATAAATATTTAACATCATGTGTTTGTGGATGTTAACACCAAGTTTATGGTCAATGATTTGGAACCAATAACCTCTTGATAAATTATATGTATCATGACTGACTAATAGTCCATATGTCAATGTGCATCGAGGTGGAATATTGTTCCATAAATGGGTGATATGGTTGATTTTGAGTTTATTAAAATAATGGATAAACCCAAAGACAATGTTTTTAGGAGTCACTAAATATATTTTTTGGACAATAATCTATCAACACATAGTTCTTTAATTAAAGGATCCAAACGAAACTCTAGACCACACATAAAGAAGAGGAAATTTTTTGGGTGGCTAGACTAGGAATTTAGAATATTGGCATCACTATATATCATATGTGGATAAGAATCAATCCACACATTATTCTTTAAGATGGGATGATATATGAGTAATTCCAAAGGTGATGTCCCATTAGGGGAGGACATTACAATGTTCTATAGTTTATCAACGTATGATCTGGATGGGGCTTGTTAAGTAGTTTAATGTCATACCACAAGGATTCTATAAGAAAAGTATAAAATCATGTTTTAGGGATGATGAGGAGGATTTTATCCATATAGGATGTTTATGGAATCATAGTTGTAACACGATGTGAATGATGACCAAGGAGACCCAATTCGACACTAAACATTCCCAAAAAAGGCATGGCCATGGTTTAAAGATGTGATTCCTAGACTAGGATAAAATAAGGGGCCAAAGGGTTGATGAGACTATGGATGGGCCTAAAGAGAATATTTATGGGCATCACAATGTTTCCAGTAATGATATGAATCAAGCCACATGTAGTTCTCGAAAATGACATGGTAGTTGTCAAATTCCAAGTAATACGATCTACCATGTTAGAAAATTATGGTGTTTCTCCATTTACCTATGTGTAGTTTGGATTCTAGTGCTACACAATTTAAATTCATATTTTATATACTATTTTAGTAAGGTATATTCATGGTGGGAAAGGAACAACATGATATTAATGATGTCCATAGAGGCCTACATCGCACAATGCACTCTCAAAAAAGAATATCATTTAATTTAATTTCATGATTATTGGACATGAAATTCTATAATGATGTCATAGATATTAGACCATATGATGTGTGTAATTTTAATTCTGATATCATCCACAATATGCACAGTTTAATATCATGTTCCAGGGATGTTGGCTCTATATCATTTAAAGTCATACAACTTGTACTATAAGGGAAAATAGTTTAATTTATTAATTCATGGACCTTTTTCAGAACATTTATGGACATTACTAATGGAACATCAAGTATCTTAGTTTATGTTAAGAGAGTGTGGAACATTGGAGAATAGATTTTTTTAAAAGGTTTAATGATGCAGTGAAAACACTAACAAGAATGAGGACGAAAGGGGCCCAATGACACACCACACATTTCTTAGAAGTCCTATACATTGTTTAGAGTCATCATGCTTATATTGGGGCTATTAGATTGACACCATTGTGTTTGGACCAAATAAGGGACATACATCAATGGAATACATATAGAGTGAAGGAATAACAAAACCATGTGTGAATGAGGTTATAGGCTACCTCGCTTTATACAACACATCCAAAAAAACCCACAAATAGTATAAATTCATGATTTATTCACTAAATATACGTAGTTTATAGTTTTACAACTTGGAAAATCGTTTCTTCACATGAGGTACTGGTTGAGAATCTTATAATTGATTTTATGTGTGATTCCCTCTCCAAGAATGGTGATAAAAGATTATGCATCATTGGGATGGACCTTGTTGATGATATAAGTTCATTCCCATTTCTTCTCCAAAATTAGTGGCATTTATTCAGCTATCATTGACATTCTAAGTGATAGTATGTTCCCACCATGGTGGAATGATTGAAGGATAAAATTATAGCTGAATGTACTAAAAATATTAATTTAGCGCCTCTCTGGAGTATACAATGCTTGGAGCCAATTTTCTTCAAGGGATTTTAGCTGAGCTAGATATACGTATACCATTCAATCTAGAAACTATTGACCATATACATATGTCTAGAGAGATGGAAACTGAATCTTGATGCAATGGACTTCCTCTATTATATATGCCATGTAATATAGGGTCACATGGGTGGAATTTCAGGTCGTCATCTCATAAGAACATAGAGCATTGGAGATCTTATCTAGCCAACTTTTCTTGTTTTAGCCTGTCTTCTTCTACAACATATTAGATAAGGTTTTGTTGAATTCCAAGATCTATCTATTTTTTCGATGATAATGAGGAGTATGTTATGACCATATGTTGTAATAGGTGTATAACCTCTTCTACTCAACTACCTAAAAGTTTTTCTATTGTTAGTGAGAATGTTGTGAGGGGCCATTAATCGGTGGATAATATTAAAGGTCATTGATTAGAAAACTGACAGGGCCCTGACTTCATTGATGGAGATCACTTCTTCCCAATAAGATATGCAATAAATCACGGTAAGAATGAGCATATATTTTTGAGTTGTTGATGGTTCATATAGTTCCATGACATTGACTCCCCATACCAAAAAGGGTCAAGAATAATTTGTAGTATATAAAGGATTTGGTGGTCGATACAAAAAGTTGAAATGAATCTAAAATGAATACAACCTCTTGGTGAACATAAGGCAGTCATGGACCATGGTGGTATAGAATAATCCTAGCCTTTTGATCTACAAGGAGATATTCAACCCTAACTAATGAGAACCATAAGTACCTAAATAAATATCATCCATAACATGTGGAATCTAGTATGCTGGGGTTAAACACAATATAATTCCATAATATACATGTTTCGTGAGAGACTTATCAGGGTTAGTTTCACAAGATATGGTGAAACATTCTAAATACTAATGAATTATCTAATGTTTGGATCAATTTGGTTGGAGGACACAGTGATGAGGATACTCTAAGAATAGGGTAGTCCAATCAGAGGCTTCATCTACAATCAGGGGGTCTAGATGTCTTGATGTGAAATCACAAATAGTCATGTGGTTTACCTTATAGCCATCATCATTTTATAGTTTGATGATGGTGATGAACCTTTAATGATCCACATCGATGAATAGATCATCTTGTTCAGGCTCTAGAAGAGAGGTAGCTAGGTTTTCCAAGGAACCGACTAAATGATTTTGGGACTAGGGAACATGAGTCACCACTAGTTAGGAAGGGAACCAGTCTATTAGATTTTTTTTGTGCTCTAAAATGAGAATGAACTATTTATTTCTAATTATGAATTCACCATTTATTTTATTAATTGATAACTCATCATCTCCCTTTACATAAATGCATGGAATTTAAATCTTTATAGATAGCTTTGGACCAGTAATGAGAGCATGATATTCTACCTCATTGTTGGTGCATCCTTATAATAGAATAAATAAAATATAAATGAATATCCATTTTAGGGGTAACAGATATGATCCTCAATCCCACCTAATTGAGGTTGGGATCATTAAACATTTGACCTGTTGGACTTCGGGAGGAAACATTGAAGTGCAGCTGCCAGCATGGAAGATCCTACTACATTGAGAGGATAAGTTCATTTTGGAAACAGACATCCAATGTCACTTTTTCAAGGGATAGATGGGTGGCCAAAAAATTTATAAATTCCTGACCATTAAACTATTTTTCATGAAATAAAACTGATATAAAAATTCTAAAGGATCACATCCTGGAATACTAACTGTCTTATGAAAATGGGGATATTCAAGATAATAATTGTTGATCCATAGAGTACACCAGCTATATCTCATGATGGTGCAAATAATGACACAATTTTTACACTGAGAAAACAACCTCGAGGAAAATCTTATCAATTGGATATTATGTGAACTCTATGTTGAGGATATTTTGATTAAGATATTATAAGTGTTTCTCTATTTAATAAATTTTCATCTCAGGGATATGGGTGCCAAGGGATCACCCGAGATTGGTTACGAAGAGGACCAAATCCTTCCCTGAGATTGGTGGTATAAGAACTAAAGGATATTGTTGATAATTCATTGTTTCCTTCAATATGGTCTTACATTCCTCATCTCACTGGTAGACAGTTCCTTTATTCATTATTCTAGATAAGGTGTTACACTTGTTGTCTGTATTCTCATTTATTTAACTTATATAGGATATGAGTCATTTAATACCATAGAGCATCAAAAGTTTTCTCAGAGGAGCAATCTGGTTGATAGACATTATTTCTGGGGGTCAATCTTAGTGGATGTTCATCTAAAGAAGAAGATATGAAACATCCAAGAGGTGTCCCTAAATTAACATTTTAAGGATTTTTAATCATTTTTTAGTAGAAAATGAATCCAAATTCTTTCTTAGTATCTTTGACATTGTCCGGAAACTGGAAGGATTCAACCATAAAGTCATCCACAAATCATTCAACTAGAGTCATGGGGATTAGTTTTAAGATGTGATGCATGGATCACTAATAAATGGATCATATGTTCCTCATACTACAATGAATTAACAGATATGATAAAGTTCCTTGTGCACTCTAATGGTGGTAGACTCTCATATTCAGGGGAAATCTGAATTTGATTTTACCTAAAGTATCCATTCTTGAAGGAGAAAACATAGAACATAGCTATGAAATCGATCAGTAGCTTGGTCACTAGAAGTGGAAAATAATCTTCCAGACATTTGATGTTGATCTCCTAGAAGTCGATATAGTCTCTGATATCTCTATTATTATTCCTAATGAGGATGATTTAAGCTAGCAACATGGGGTACTGGGCTTCAATGAAGAATCTATATTTATTGATCTTATCAACATTGAACTTGGCCATGAAACCAAGATAAGGATAAAATTTCAAGAAAGGGTTCTTGAACTCATGAATACTTACTAGGAGACCAATAAATTGGACAAAGTCCTAAGTTTCTTATATTGTAATCTCATCATAACTCGAAGTAAATGAATCAAGATTTTTCTTCAAGAAATCCTTGTACAGTTTATGTTCTTCTAGAAGCCAGGCTACACTGATCGTTTTTGGCCTTAGATATATATTAGAACAGAGGTTCACGTGAACCAACACATCGTTAATTATTGGGGAATCCTCCTCATATATAGTATGATAATATTCTATATCATATTCATCTTATGAGGTGGGAGAATCTGTGGCAGAAGATGGATCATCTGGGGAAAATAAATTTGGGGAACACTGGTTCCTTCTTAGGATGATATGAATTCTTCACTAGGAGGATCTTTATCTATTGAAACCATTGTGACAGAGGCTATAGAGTTAATCCCATAAGGACTTTATACATGGGGTGCATACATTATATTAAGAAATGGTGGTGGTTCTTTTTTATTGTTTTTTCAACTCGGCTCAGTGAAACAGAAGACTATAAAATACATTTTTCCCATGGGGAGAACATCTCGATACCTTATAGGGTAGGGATTTTGGTACCACCCAATCCTAGACATTTTAATAGTATAATGTGATATTTTTATGTTATTTTTACTTAGGGATGCGACATACTTTCATCCCATATGTGAAATCTCAATTTACCAAGTCTGACATTATGGCCTCTGACCAATGAATTGGGAGGGTGAAGGAATCATCCATGTCCATCCATGAGCTGGCTGAATTGGTTTCAGGATCAAATATATTTGTCTAAATATTATTTTTATTTCTCTTGTAATATGTAAAACCTAGATAAAAAGATTCATAAGAGTCTAATGGGGTTCCATCACCCTAAATCATGCCCACTCATCCATTGAGAGAGTACCTGAGTAATTGGTGATATAATGAGGGAAATGTTGTATGCATATGGAGCCAGTTCCTACCCATCAATAGTTTCTTAGTGGTGACATATGAGACAATAATGAAATAGTTTCTTAGTGGTGACCTATGAGACAATAATTAATTAAGTGTTTTCTATTAATCTACCAAACTAGGTAACCAACTGGTTTCATCTACATGGTATCTTCTCGATCTCATTGTAACCCTATATTTCAATTTCATCAGGATTCAAATCTCCTATATTCAGTACCAACTTTTTGAGCCTCAATGCTAGTACGAGATTGATCCTGGAACCTACATCCACTAGATAACGATGAATCTCCACTCTATTAAACTATCCTATGCTTTATAGTGGGTAAATGATCCCATTCATGAAGTATCTCTCTTCATATCAATAGAATTAGTTTATTTCATGGAATTTTTCTTGGTCAAACAATTCAACCAATAAGACCTCTACTGATACTACCTCTGCTTCAAAAAGTAGGGGTCTTTTTAATGAATCTATGAGTACCTTACCCATTTATTCTAAGAATAGTAGGTACTTGAGGATCATAATATTTTCAAAAAAATGGGGAGGTGGTTTAAATCATATTACATCCATGATAGATACAAATTTATACCAAAATTGGATTTCTCTTTTTCCAGATACATGGAGGGAACTTTTTTCGGAGCCTCTAGATTCATACAAGTGATGCTATTTTCTTACTGATAATCAGATAAATAACCTAGAACTACTACGAGAAAACATTCAACTAGGTAATGAATTAATTTAGAAAAAACAATCTTATCATGATGTGGTTGTGGCTATTAGGACTGGTCATTTAGTACATTCAGATGTGGTAGTAGTTTGTAGAGAAGTTTGAAAAGATAATTCCCATTGAGCTCTATGCAGAACATGCTATCTCATTTCAGTATCATACACAACATAGATTAAACTAATCTATCGATTCAGATACATTTGTAAACTTATTTGACTTCATATTCTGGATACACAAATAAATATTTCCAAATATTTTTCATCATCAGGGAAAATTAAGGGATCCAACATCTTGATTTTATTTAAGGTGGCATACTACTGGTCATCATTTGAGTGGTTCTTTGATACTGGGAAACTCTAGGGGTGATTCCCATCATTTGATGTGTAAATTTACCTACTGTTAAAGACGATTTCAAAAATATAGAGAGAATTTTCTTCCCCTATCATCATCAATTATTACTCTTTTGAGAAAAAAAAAGTTATCATATGGATATAGATGCAGTATTCAGAGATGTCCTGGTGACATCGAGAGATTTGTGCTGGCATAAGTGTGCATGGATGAAATCATGGGTGCAATAAACTACCATGTAATACAACCAATCATTGTACTTATGAGTTTTTCTATTGGAAAAAAATTTCTATTCACCATAATAATCATTTTCTTTGTCAGTTATGGTGGAGATATGTGCCACATCTACTGGTATGTTCCACAACCTAACCACACCATTATCAACATGGTCTTGAAACTAATCCATGAGCACATTTCTTTTTCTAATGGTATTTTGATAGATTCAATGTTATGGGAAATAAGAAGGGTGATCCGTGAGATCAAATTCATGTATATTTATATACTCTAGATGCTTTATAACCCAATGTTTCATGGAACTATGGAAATAACTAGGAACCTATGATTCCATGGAAAATTGGGATCCATTTCAACAATCTGGTAAGGTTGATATATGAGCTTGGCCTTAATGAGGGGCTAGATCCTGGTGAGGCATTGGACCAACATTCTCTTATTAAGGTGAATATTCTTGGAGTGGATGTGTCTACCAATTCTTTGTTGTGTATGGTTGAGATTTAGGTCGTCGCACTCGGTGAGGTTGTACTAGGTGAGTCACATACGAGAACATATCTTCCAGCTCTAGTGCCTATACATGTATGGAAGTGGTATTTTCAACCTTGCAGGTTCTCATAGTAGGAAATGGGAGTGGAATTGAACATGCCTTATTGGATTGCTGCAATTATTCCTCCAAGAATTGGTCTTTGTTAGATAAATTTTGAAATCCACATGCAATGTTTTGAGTGATGATATTAGAGATGAATTCAGTCTTGAAATTCCCCATGCACATCCTCAACAATTTATCATGTGTAAAAGTAATATAAAGAAAATATATAATACTCTTCTATAAGGAAATAGATTCTACGACACACTCATCAAGAAGATGATTTCACTTGATGAAGTAAAAAATTATTATACTTCATATGGTGGAGTTGAGATGAAAGCTAAACTATCTATATATGTGATTCCAATAATAAATGAACCCAATTGGTAACTACATGAACAAGAATAATGGTGTTTATTTTAACATTTAAACAAAAAATCATTGATTGGTAGCATTCTACTACTCTGGGGTGCTCATCATGGGTCCAGACCTTGAGCTAAAGTGGCCTAGATTCTACAACGGGTCTCCCATTCCATTTAATGGGGTCAAGGTAGAATTAAAAAAATATGGGGGTGCTCTCATGTCATCCACCCACGCCATATATTTCTTTTAAACTTCTAGGGTTTCCTCTTATCATGTCTCAAGGGGTGAAAATTGTGTGGTGAGAGAAGCTATTAGATATTCATGGCTGGGTTTATTATCCATAGGAAGATCCCCAACCAATAATGCATTGATAGACTCATCATGATGGTAGATGCACACAATGGCTTGTGGTATTTCTAGTGGAGTGGATTGATCTGGATCTCACAGAGTTTATTGTGTTGCCTAAGAAGATTGGGTGACCTGTAGCTTAGTCGCTTTCAATAATCTCCCTTATCTTCTATGTTGGAATGTCTGGGTTAACCAGCCTCAATTGGGACTATATAAATTAGAAGGGATTGTAGCTACCCCTACATCCCCAGTTAAGGAGTGACATGAGACTATCAAGGAGCTTTATAATCTGGATGTCGCTAAGTGAGGAGTTCATAAATGATCCCCTTATAATAACAGACATACTAAAGTAGGGTAGCGATTGTGGGACAGAAACTGTTCTCTAAGAGATATCAAATGGATTAGAGGGATCAACATACTATGTACCCATGTTGGTGTTTTAACCAAAAAAACATTTTGAGGGTTCCCTGAGGGAAATCATCATCCTTTGAATGTGAGTAAGAACATCTATATAAGGGTACACATGTTACTAGTCAACCCTACGGTGATGATTGTCCTTGTCCAATGCTACTCATGTGTCCCTATATTTAGATATTTTTGGGAAAACTAAGTTAACTATAACTATACCTAATGTCATATCCTCTATATCACCAGTACAGTCATGTTGTCAATGGATTGAAAAGAAGTGAAAAATGATGTACCATCCTCAACCCCATATCTTCACATGAAGGGATGAATCTTTTATGATTATATGGTGTACTGTAAATCTCTATACACATCTCGACTAGAGGATCTAGTGATATATTGACTATTTAGGTTGCCAATCCACTAAGACTATTTATAAATCAATAATTTAGTAATGTAAATCATTTTTTTGATGTAATCATGGATTACTGGTTATATGAAATGGTGGTCATAAAGGTGAAAACACAACATCCAGACAGTCCTGTAGAAACACATTACCTTGTCCTCAGTGAGAGAATATAGAATATCAATGTTAGGTGTTATAGTCATTTGTAAAACCATAGACAACAGATCGGTATCCAGAGACTCCCATAAGATTTCTTATTCAGAAGCATGGACCTACTATTGGTTTTACCACACATCAATTGAAGAAGTATGAGAGATTAGTGGTAGCACTAATGTGGACCAGTGTGGTGGTGGACCGAATGTTGGAGGAGCCACTACACAAGCTAAATTTTCCCTATTCATTGGTTCATCCCTCGAGGGAGGTACCAACCACATCATTACATCCATGTAATACTGGGTGTTCACTATTGCCTCATGTGCGATGGTAGAAAAACTATTCTACTATACTTCCAAATACTTGTCTTCTATTGTATTAAATGATAACTTCTAGTGTTGTCTATTAGTAGTAGATAATGAATCCAATGATGATTGTGATGGCTAGGCTCTGAGACCATGTAAGGGAGCCAAATCATCTTTCACATGCTAGTATCTATAGAAGAATTTGTGAATTTTTTAAATATCACCTTCCAGGATGATGAACATCACCTACTGGGATCCTACTCTATAATCTAATGTAAATTATATTCGTCAAGTATCTATCATTGAATTGAATTCTTATTCAAAATATGAAAAGTGAATGAGATTGAAAATGACATGGTCCTTCACTAAAATTTTCCTTTGGCATCATCGGTTCCCCATTCCACCAAGGGATGGTTCACTGGGCTAGGAAATTTTTTCTGCATGAAGATAACCATCATTATTTATGGTATTTTCATGGGGATAACCTCTGCTATTATTGGTTGGGTTACTAGGAGGGCCTCCATATTGGTTTCCCTTAGAGCAGGATGACCATCAATTTGACTTCTATCGGAGTTGGGAGGATATCAACTATGGTTGTTGATGTAGTAAGGAGTACCTCTACTTTAGTCAATGGGAACATGGTTAGGACATCCATGATGACTCTGTGAGTGTATAGGACCACCAATATGATAGTTTTTTGTCTTATTATTTCATTAAAACTGATCAAACATGACATGAGGATAACCTCTATATTGAGTACCATGAGTATGGAGAGGACCTCCATACAAATTGATAAATTGGTAGGACCTCCACATCAATTATATTTAACATTGGTAGGCCCCTCATGATGGTCATTAAAGAATTGGGTAGGACCTCCACTTTGGATGTTTGTTACATGGGGAGGACCTTCTTATTGGTTAGTGGTGATAGCATGAGGAGGTCTTATGTACTTATTGTGGTTGAAGCTGGGAGGACCTTGATTAGTGCTGGAGTGGGGAGTACCTCTTCTTGTTCTTGGAATGGTGCAAGGTCGATCATCATGCTGATGGTCAATAAAATGGGCAGGACACCCATACAAGGATCCATAAGCATGTGGAGGACCTATGCACTTTATATTGATGAATTAGGGAGGGCCTCCGCTTTGATCATTTTTGGGAACATGGGTAGGAACACCATGTTGAGTGTGAGAGTGTGGAGAAACCCTACTCTAGTTGGTGGTCATATGGGGATGTCTTATGTACTGAATCTCATCCTCATGATGTGGTCTATAATATCTACTGGCGGTTCCAGTAATTGACAAATTTAACCCATCCTACATATTGGGAATATAGGTCATCAATCAAAATATGGAAACCATGGGTCCATTGTAATCAATTTGAGATCTTTATAGGAAGATTATAGTTGTGGATAAGGCCACTGGAGCTATAGAAGATGATTCCCATTTTCAGTAATCCTCTTGAGCTTTCAGCCAACATTGGTGTTGGGTTATTTAGATCGGGTTCAACATAGTAGGTGGATAATCCTCCCCTTTTTTATCATAGAGGACCATCCACGGTTCGCATTGATAGGTCCTAGTGGGAGCTCTCAAGGATGTCCTTCGGGATATAGTCCATGTCATGGTGACTTGAGCATCCCATACCACATAGTCATAGGGGAGCAAGTTGTACGATCACTCAAGAGAAATGCCTCTGAAGAGGATCTCTATTGGAGTAGGTATTAGTGGATCGGGACATAATCCTTGGGGGATGTTGTGTCTATGAGGTACATATGCCTCCAGTTCATGGTGGTCCAGTTACCTCGTGGTAATGACCTTCTCTTAGTCATACCAACATATGAGTTCATCCATCCCTATACATTGGATGATAATAAAGGGTGATACAAGGCATGGTAACCCTATATCATTAATCACAGTTGTGGTTGTGTTGTAGGTGGAGTCGTGAAGTACTGCTTTAATGAAATTTCATTGGCCTATGAGCCAGTGGGCATTGGGTGGCCGGTTTCCTGTAACTTTGGTCATGTAAATCATATATATTCTTCTATCACAATGGATAAAAATGAGTGAAATGACAAATTACCCAGTACTATCAAATATTCTATTACCATATATTGTGATACACACTTACAATATCACTTACTGGAATGCCAAACTTTTAATAGAACCAAATTCTAATGATCTCTTTTCTCAGCCAGCTATTTTCATCATGTTTTCTATTACTAGCTAGCTAGATCTAGTGAGATGATATATACTTCTATTTTTAACACTACTAATCCCCATGTTGAGGATAAGAGTGTCGCGTTGTTCATGAATCCCAAAACTGATTACAAACATGGCTAATCCCCATAGATGAAGAAGAAAAGATCTATATTTGGTTCACAACACTTGTTTTTGATGCTTTCTTCAGTGCGTGAATGCATCATGTGTTTGATCATGTGCAAGGTTTCACAACTAATTTCCCTCATTCTCTCTTTATAAAGTTAGATTAAATTCATCACATTCAAGGATGATATCTTCTCCTTGATCTAAACTAAAGGATGGGAATTTAGTTTCTACTTCCTTGGATTACTCAGTGGATTTCATCTCCTTGTCTGGGTATCTCATAATAATTTATGTCATGATTTATGAACTAATCACCTATGCCATATCTTTTTATAAAATAGTTAATTAAGCTACATCTGTATAGACATTCGAAATGGTCTTCCTATGGTAGAAACCTTTATGCTTGAGAGTAGTCAGTTTGGGTATCGTTGAAATGTCAAGACACTAGGGACATTGGTCACATATAATATTCCTTATAGGAGGAAATCTCATAGAGGAATATTGGCCAGGGAAGCCCATAAATTCTATGTTTATCAGAATGTATTTGGTGTTAATGGTATATCTTCCAAGTAATTTACCTCAGACGTCACTCGTTTATAATGAGGTTGCTGACACCATTGGATGATATTTTATAAGGCTTTAACCACAGTCATTCCATGATTATCATGAGTTAGTATTATGAGATTGGTAATGAGTTTAACATATTACATATAAATAATGTGGTTTATCAAAATTCCCCTTAGAGGCTGATTAGTGAGGTTCATCCCTTGGAGGGAGCATCAGAATGATTTACCAGAGGGATGGATCAAAAATCCATGTGTAGGTTTATATATGAGGTGTGTCTAATAAATGTTTGATGTCACAACATGGAGGATGATCTAAATTCTTGTAAAGGAAACTAAATTTTAGTAATTCCCAAGGTGGAGGCACCAATGTTCACATTTTGTTTGGATTTAACTACAAAGAGGATTTCCAAGTACCTTAATTAGAAAACAGAGATAAAAAACCACACAGTTTGATCCCTTAACATACAGTCATAAGACAATACTATTACAAGGAGTTTAATTTCTCGTATTAAGGAAAATAATGCTACATAAGGATAGTTAGAAAAGGTTGGTAAGGGTCTTACACACAATATTTTTCCTAGTGGAAGGAATGATATCTCTAGTATGTAGCAATCCAGTGAAGTTTAGGGTGGATTAGGATTGAGTGATGGGAGTATATAAAATTGATGGAATATATGGAAAGTTGGGTTTGGACCTCGAGGAGGATTTCAATATTTCAAAGTTGGTTGTGAGTAAAGTCACATATCATTCAAAAAGGAAAATTTGGGCATACACCATCACGAAATAACCATGTATGTTTTTCATATAGTAGGTTATTACACATGGGAGTGGTCCATTTGGTTGGTTATTATGCATCGAAGCTTCTTGTGGAGCATATATGGTCAGGCAATTCTCTAGGAGGGATGAATGTATGGTTAGTGATTACACATGGATGTTTCTTGTAGGTGGATGTGAATGGGTGTCAGGGTTGGTACTAACCTATAACCACATGTGAGTCTGGAATTCTATGAAAAACCAATAGAAGATGTAAATCTGATGCTCGTGTTTGGAAATAAGAATCAATGATAGATGGTGTAGATTTTATGCCTAGAACCTTTCGATGGAGGATATCGTTCCATGTGATTCATATATGTATCATCCTATGAACCTTTTTTAGTTATTAAAAATGGAAGCATATCTAATTGAAAATGTGTGGGAGTTACATGTGATTTTAGAAATAATTTTAGGTGTGTGGGACTATCTCCTTCCAATTGAACTTAGGATATTATGTGTCTTTAACGTAGGGTGAGAATATAGTTTTATGTCATGTGAAAAAAACGTTGGTGCAAGTATTTTCTACTTAACTCTGCTCAGATGTGAGGAATCCATCATCTCCCTTTGGTCTTACATAAATAATGCCCATTTTCCACTAGTTGGGGAATGAATTTATCAATGTCAGGTTTCAATGGTGTGGAGGAGTGTTCAATTGTGAGGTACAAGTTAGCATGCATATGATGAGAAGAGAAATGAATTAGTATACCTATGTAGAGAATAAAAATGTAAATGGTAATATTAGTCCATAGTTTATATATAATGGTTCATAGGAATTCGTGGAGTAAGTCACATGAGGACTTGAATTGTATCATAATCAATTATACATGGATGTGGGAACTTTGGGAAATCAACCTTCATGAAGAGGTGTAACTATAAGGGAGGAAACATGGAGAATCATATGAGAGGGGATTCAAAAGAAATAAGTCCTCATAGGGGGTGCTTATCATAGTATGGGTGCTTCACAGAGGTCAGGGGATTTGAAAAATATTGGATTCACGAAAAATGGTTACCCTGCCTCATTATGTAGTATTGAATCAGTAAATGAGTGCTTCATGAAGGCTGAATTCTTTTTTAAGAATCTAGTACCCCATAGGGACTTCTTCCATCTCGATGGTCATATGAATCCATGAAAGGCATACCCACCTTAGGTTAAGGTATTCGTAAACAAATGAAAGGGGATTTCTCAATGATAGAAATCATTGGATGGACCATTTTGGTTTAGTTCCTAATACTTAGGTCCATCATTAATTTAGAAAATTTTAGTAGGAAAAATCTTATGTATAAGCACCTTTATACCCGAAGGAGATAGGTATTTATAGGAAAAATGGTATTTTTTTATGCTGGTAAGTGGGTTATAAAGACAATTTGGGCACCATTAATGGGTTTGGTGTTTTCATACTAATAAATAATACCATCAATCTAGAGTGTTTTTGGGTTATTTGAGCTATGATTCATTTTTTGAAAAATTGTGGCATCCTTGACTAATCTTGAAGCATGTATTTTGATGCCAAAAAAGAAATTAAATTAAAATAATACATTATAAGTAAATGTTAGATACTATTGTTACTAATTTTTTATAGTTAGAGATTATTTTAAGGTGGTATAGGATGAAATAAATGGATAATGATTGGTTGACAACATTACCTCTTCTTTATAGAAACTATTTAGGATTATACATAATGTCTTCCAAGAATGGAAACATGAGAAAAAATATGAATATAGCTCATGGGAATGAATTTAGAGAATTATTTATGCATCGAATTTATGAACTAAATGGCTATTTATGTGGGATGAAGATAGGATAAGGGGTTCAATTTTATATATGATGTAGACGAGACACATGGAATTTATTAATATATTACATTATTACAAAAAAAATCAAAAAAAAGGATAAAATGGATAATTTTCAAAAATATGATTATATATTATTGAAACATGTCCTTACAATATGATTTATACATTTTATTAGGTTATATTACCTCTTTTCATCTTAGTGTGACCTTGGTAAACTCGGTTTAACCTTAATTGTGATAATTAATTACAACAGCTTTTACTGTTAATAAAGACCAAAAATAAGTTTACCGAAGTATAAAATATGAATTATAAATAATAAAAATATAGACTCAATTTTATAAAATACAATCCATAAAATTTTATGAATTTAATTTAAAGGAAAACCCATAAATGCTCCAAAAAAATGGCTCTAAAAATAATTTTTTTGTAAAAGATTAAAATGATTTTACATAAAAATTAATAATAAAACATATTAAAAGTAACTATATAAATAAATGATAATATAATTGAAATAATTTTACTTTTAAAAACATGATAACATGAAATTAACCTTGAAAATTCTGTAAAAAATATTTTTATAAAAATCAATATTTTTTAAATATTAATAATTTTATAAAATATCTAAAAAAAATTTAAAATAAAACTATGATTAGTTTGAAATTATTAGTTTGAATTTTTTTTTAATAATAAATATTATAATTATGGTGAAATGAAAGTTTAATAAAACTTCCAAAAACACATGGAACAATTTTTTTAGAAAAAAATAAAAGCCTAAAACTATGTGTTTTCATGTCTCATGAATATAAAAAAATTATCTGAATAATAATAAAATTTATTGAGAAAAAATTATATAAATTTCATGAAAATAATTTATTTATTTGTATTAATTTAATTTAAAATGAAAAAAAACACATTACATGAATAACAATAGTTTTCATGAAGATATTTTTTACCTTCAAACGATTCCGTTTATTTTTATTTATAATAAATCAATGAAAAATTAATTTATTTTACACATAAGTAAATTATATGATTTTAATATTTTGTTACAGTTTTAATAGATGCTTATTTAATGGAATGGCTATAACATCTATAATTAAATATAATATTTTACCAGTTGCGTAAAATTGTTTTTTCTTTTCATATACACTTTCAAACACATTGTTCATGTATTAAAATCACAGGGTGTTTCATGAACATATATTGAAGATATGATGGAATCCAAAACATTTGGTCTTCAAATTTTCATTTGAACTAACATTCTAATTATAAATATAATTTTTTAATTCAATAATAAAAATTTTAAATCATAAATGTTTGAAAATTATAAGTAAAATTTTTTATATATTTTGGCATTTTTATTGTGTTATTTTCATATAATATTTTATTCAATTTATATTCTCAAATTATATCAATTGGGGGAGGAATTTAAACTATTATTATTTTTCAATGATTGCTACATAAGATATTTTTAAGAGATATTGTTCGTGAGATTAGTTTCTCTTTCTCTAATAATAATTTCTTAATATTTTAATTTTAAAAAAAGAGCAAATATATATACCATGAAAACTATAAGGTGCTTTCATTTAATTTTTTTCCCTCATAAAATATTTTTTCAGGCCTATTTTTTCCAAAAAGGGTGAAATTGTTGTTGAGGTATAATATCTTATTTATTTATCTTTAAAATAATATTAAACTTCATTTTAAATCAATAATAATTGGGGTTTTTATGTTCGTATGTTTTTGTTGAATAAATTATCAAAATATTTATTTCCACAACTCTAAATAGCTTTTTGAAAAATAAAAAAAAAACTAATATTTAAATTGTATATTACCACAATGGTATTTACAAATTATTTTTGATGTGATCATATAACTCATTGGTTGATGAAGAGAAAATTAATATATATTATTATTTACATCATTAAAATAGATTTCATGTTTTATGGAATTAGAACATTGAAAATTGATATATAATTTCATATAAAAAACTAGATGTCGAGCATCTAAATAACTCACATATTTATAAATTATATAAAAAAAGTATTCATAATGTTACTAATAATTTTGAAACATTTTATTTTATATTTCATACTGTAATTCAGATAAGAGTAATTTTTTAAGTTTTTTATAAGAGATACCACGGTGTGAAATTCTCCATGTATATCTCTTTCTATTTTTTATGTAATAATTTTAGAGTTTATTATTCCTGGTCAGGAGTTTACAAGGAATGTAATATAAAAATTATAATCAATGGATCAAGTAATTCTATTCATGGTAAGATAGATATCATGAAATTCTAGTATATGGTTGTGAGATGCTACCAATAGGTATACTTGATAGCTTTTGTGGTTAGAAATATAGAAAATACAATAGGTATAATTTCATAGATGCCATATGATAGGTTAAATCTAGTGGATATCTCAAATTTAGGTTATCAATTCACCATTCAGTTTGGATTAAAAATGAGGTTTTAAAAAATATCATTTAAAGGGTTATTTTGTTTCCAAACCAATAGACCCAGTTTTTTGGGAATTAATGTCTGATTTTTTAGTATTAGTTTCTATAATTTTGATAATATGAACTTCCTCTCATACAAATATTTTTTAAGTAATTTAAAAAACTAATAAAACTAATTATTTTATTAAATGTGTGAGTGTATATATATATATATATATTATGTTACATTAACTTTATACATTGAATACATCATAATTGTTAAAATAATATTACTCAATAACCTATTCATTATTTCCAAAAACAGATTAATTTAATACTTGACTTGGATGGTAATATTAAATTAATTTTGGAACGGGAATTAACCCCCATTTCAATCATACCTATAAGAACACAAAAATTATTTTTAATGTACATTTCTGGAAAATTTGATTACATTCATAATTGACAAAATGAGATATTTTTAAATTATTTCCAAATGAATCATGGTTTACATTTTATAAAAGTTATAAAATAATTTTTTTCACTATTAAAGGGTGGTAAAATTTTCCCATATTTATTATAAAATATTAATTATCAACCTTCAATATTATCTTTATAGATTTATCCTTTAAAAATCATTCCCAATGTTTTGGAAATTTTTTATTTATAAAATTTACCACTTATTTAAAATAATATTACTCATTAATTTATAAATTTGATTCTTCACTATAAACATACCATAAAGATTTGTTCTTAATTATGTATATAATATTGTTATGTTTTTCAAAATATTCTTCTAGAATTATTATGATGCTGGTTTTTTAATAGATGTATTGATTAAATATTTTCCTTTCTTATAGGTCAATTAATCTCTATGGAAATGATAAATGTTTTTTTGATCTTAAAACACACCATTATTTGATTTTCATAATGTGTTTTATGTTATAAAGTTTATATATCTCTCTAGTGAATTGGGTAATTATTAATATCTCTTGATATAATTTTGGTAAATGTGTATTGGAGCTCAGCTGTATAAAAATTACATAGTGATTCTTTCTCAATTTTATTACGATAATAAAATAGTGATTTTTTATTTTATGTTATGAGAATGTGGAATTGACTCCTACTCCACAATGTGATGTGAATCATGTTGTGATTACTTATATACTATGTTATGAAAATTCGGTAGTGATCTGTGTGACACTATGTTATTTTAATTCGGTAGTGATTCAGGGTTTATTATCTAATGATTTCATATGAATATATTTTTTCCATTTTTTTATCCAACACATGTATTATTTGGTATAGAATTGAAAATTTAATATTACTTTTCTTTCTATTATGTCTGAAGAATCAATTTTTTTCATTTTTTGAAATAAAAAATTCTACAATTATCAAGATTATATGATATTTTGATAAGTTTTTACATTAATGAGATTTAGTGATTTCCCATTTTTTATATTCTTTATTACCCAGTATATGAATATAAATATAGCTTTTTAGATTTATATAGTGATATCAAGGATGGTAATATTACATAGAAATGATAAAAAAAATACATTAAATATAATATTTATATAGAGAATATCTAATATAACTAATAAAGTATTTTTCTAGGATTGTATGATTCTTTGGAGATGTATGGTTAATATTAAATAAATATATGAATATTTGGGTTGAGTTGTATTTCATGGTATAAAATCCTACGTGTGCATAATATTTTTTCAGTACCATGTATAGGAGTGTAGGTCTGGGGAATCTCTTGTTGATTATAATATATCATTATTAACATAGTATAATGTTTCTTCAAAAATAATCTAGATCCCTTGAATCTACTATGAGGAGATCAATAACTTATCAGTTTTTCTATGATCATTGAAAAAGTAAAATTTGTTAACATAACACTTAATTTAGGCTTTCTAACATATGTACACTTATTTATTAGATATATATTGATGTTTAATTGATCCTGTAATTAAAAAACATGAAAAAATATTTAATAACACACTAAAACCCTCTATATTTAAATTTTATTAAACAAAACATATGATATTAATTATCTGATAATATCTATTCAAATGAATGGGATAAACAGTCGATGTACATATTATCTCACAGACACTCCCTCTTATTACTCCCTTTCACTTAACCATTTCATGAAACAGTACATTTAATTCAATATGTAGTATCTAGAAACTTTTAATTTTTAAAAAAATTTATAATTATAGTCAATTTTAAATAATATACCACTCTACTAGCATGTGACAATATAATACGGAAAATTATATGAATCAAAAATAATATTTCACTATTTTATGTGTTAAGGTAATGTAGATATATATGTTTGAGTGTCATATTATTCTAATATTACTCCATATAAAATAATGAAAATTTTAATTTTGGCACTGCTCATAGAGTTTACAAATTCATTATAATGTGATATTCATAATGACTACCTTACAAGTTATTTTCAGAATGAAAATATAGTTACCAAAATGGTTTTATTAATATACTTTGAACACGTTGGAACAATTTTTCAATGACACCATAAATATTAAAATTCTTAAATAAAAACTCTAATAAATAAATAAAATTATAATTATCATAAAATGTAATATAATGGAATGATTAATGAACACATGATATAATTTACATCTTTATGGAATACATTCATTTATTTCACAAAACAACAAAAACATAAAATATCATGACATACCTTTTATAGAGATACAACTATTTTTGGGAGGATAAATCGATCATCACCAAAAATTTATTTAAGATCATGGAATTATAAGATCTTTTATGACATGAAATTTTCTAGCACAAATTTTTCATCATTATCATGAAATGAAAGCTATGATACTCACCACCGTGACATGTTATGTTGTTATTTTTAAAAAATACCATTATAATTAACTCTTATATTCAAACATACTTTCAATTATTTCATGATTCCAAAAAACATTCCCATTAACATAAATATATAAAACCATAAAAAATAGAATACAATACATAATTTCACTAATTCATTTTTAATAAAATATAACATTGATGTTAGAAATTATATCCATGTTACATTCACAATAATAAAAAATCACTCCAAATTATAGAAACACTTTAAGAGGAACATCCAAATTCAAAAAAACTATTCTCAATTAACTACCCCTATTATTTTATTTTCAACCATTAAAAATAAATTACTATTTACCATTGAAATGAATCATAATTAATATTTTATAATCCTATGTAGGAATACTCAATGATGTAAAAAAGTAATAATCGATAACAACATCAATTTTTTATGTGTTAAGTAGTTTTTACTCACTTATATTAGAAATATTACACTTATAATATCAATTAAACTTCTCAAAAATCATTTGGTACCTTTCAAAAAACCATCCTACAGACAAAATGAACAACAATTTAACAAAATTTTAGACATTTAAAAAAAACTATATGAATTCATTAAATTTTGATTTCGAAAAAACCCTCTAAATATAATCCATCTTTTAATGAAAATATATTTTCAATGAATTTAATTTTTTATCATAACCTTTAAAAAAATTCAAGTAAATGAAAATAGGGACAGCCACCATATCTTATCCATTGAACAGTGACTGTATAATTTTTTTTTACCATAATAGTAAAGTATAAAAGTGCCACATTGAATATAAATATGGATGATTATAAAACAATTTATATCAAAATTCAATAACGTGATCCCACATTCTCTTCATAAGGATCATGTGATCATTAGAAAGAAACATTATTCTCACTATATTTCAAGTAATCTTCTTTTTCTAAAAATTAACATTGCTACTCTAATTATTAGGAACCTTCTTCAAAAATTTAATTTTCTAAAAAATATTAACCTCTTCCACATCAGATATTTCATTCAATCTTATTTATTAATAGAATATTTTTCCATACATTTTGATGTCAAAATTCTCAAAGGCTTCAAATTTACTTTATTAATATTCTTACAGGTAATGTGTTAACAAAATGAATTATCTTATTTCATTTATAAAGTATACATGGATATATTATTAAATGTTTTTTTGAAAAATATTAATTTATATTTATATGTATCATAAATATAATATTCACATATTTCACCCACATCATTCAATCCTTCAAAATAATTCTACAATATGAAATCCATTTGTTATAAACAATTTACAATACTTGTACTATTTATATGAGTCTTTCTTATGTGTGTCTCTTACATGTTATCATGGAAAATAATGTGAGTAAAAAAACAAAAATATATCATAATGTGGTTGTAGTGATTACAACAAAAATAATGAAAATAATAATTAATTATTTTCACTAACTGACAAAACTAAATAGTAAGAGTACTTTTTTGAAATGAAAATACATGAAAATTATTTTGACATAAATTCAATGAACCAAAACTCAAATATTCTATATGAATATTAATTATAATTGTATATTTTTTTAAATTAATTTTCTCTATACAGAAATTATATCTTTCGCATTAATTCCATTATTTCTAAAATAAAAAAAATAAATTTTGATTCATATTTTTTTTCATCAATTAATTTTTTAATATCCAACATTTTATTTTATAATTTAAATATATATTTTTAATTCAATATGATCCTTCTTTATATAAATAATATCCATATCAAACATTATTATTAACACACCTCTTTTACTTGAAGATTAGGTCATATAAAAGTTTAACATCTCAATGATTAAATAAGGTACCATTATTCCAAAATTCTAAATTTACAAATTATTCATCATTCAATACCTTACCAAACATCCATATTTCCAAAATATCAATTCATTAAATCATTTTATAGTTTATATACACATATAGTGTTTTTTTCAATGTAAAAATAGAGTACCTTTGGAAATTATATTATCTTCGCTAATATCAATTGTGCCATCTGAATTTATTTTATGTGATCCATTATTACAAAATGTGATCAATACATCTCTATAATACTAGAAACCTTTTGTAAAGAAATTTTCACCTTTAATTTTTGAAGAAAACACAATTTCAAAAATAATTTTTGACATTATTAATGATGTCTTCAAAAAAATATCAAGCACCACAACATTCTCATTTTTTCAAATCATTATTATAAGAATATTAAAAAAAATTATTCTCTATTTAACTAGAAAAATGAGGAATTAGTCTTCCATGCGATACATCTAATCCTATCCACTATTGGAATTATTTCTAACATCAATCCAATTGATTACATAAATAAAATAATTTTAAAATAAATTATTTAAAAAAATATAACTGAATGAATCCCCCAAAACTCTGATAAACCATACCATTTAGAATTAATCATATTTATAAAAGGAAATGAAAAATTAATTTTCACATATATTTGTCCATTATATCGGAAAATTTATATGAACATTTAAATGATTATAGAAAAAATTACTCACTATCCAGACCATAACACTTCCATATCATTACCTCTGTATCCACTAATTTAAATTCCTTTTCTAGTGTGGTGTGAATGAATTATTTTTATCACTTCTAGATTTTTTTTAAATTTTTTCCATTCAATTTATTTAAATTTCAACTTCATGTCTCTACACTAAGTGTTTTCAAAATATAATGGTTCATATTATAGGTAATCATTCATATTTATATTTCTATCCACATTAACATTTCTAATTTTTATACTCACTTTCTTGTATTTTAAAATTTATATTTTTCATTTACTAATGATTATATTTATCACAATCACAATTTATTTTTACTCTTTTATTCCCTATGCTAATTAAATTTTCACCATAATCATAAATCAAATTTTCAACATCTAACATTATTTTATTTAATTTATATCAATAATAAAAAATATATATTTATAGTCAAGATTTTTTTTCTAATTTTCATTCATTTCATCCATTAATGAGTCTTTTAAATTGTTCTAATTTAAAATAGTGACACTCATGAATTATTAATTCACTAATTTTATAGTGATTTATATATGGTCTTTTTAAACTTATGTAAAAATATTATTGGGATACCTAAAATATTACTTTCATAAGAAAATATTATGATTTTAAATATACGATAATTTGACTAATAATTTTTCATTTATTTAATTTTAATTTATTTTTATACCCTTATAAAGAAAACTCTTATTTAATCACCTTAGGAATATGGATCATGTCAATATTATTTCTAAATAACAACTCTCCATATGTTTTTATTTCATTATATTTCTCATCCTATGTCATAATAAAATAATTATACTTTTTCAATTTATAAAATTTATTTTTCCATTACATTAAATGTATACTTCATATTGTTATGTTTTGAGGTCATCGTAAACTAGAAGTTACTTTTTGAAAAATCATCATATTCACTCTCTTAGTCCATAAGATAAGATAGATTAACGAAACATTTATGATTTTCCAAAGGTTGAAAGGCATAAAATATAGTTTTACTTGATATCTACCATTAAATTTTTAACATTTCATCGTATCACTGACTTAATTTTTTTGAAACATCACATCAACACCTAAATCCAAAACATTTTATTATATTTCTCTTTGTAACTCCATAGAATTGTTTTTAATTAATTTTGAAATTATAAGAACTATTTCTTTTCCATTACATATATTATTGGTAAATGTTTCTTTCTTAATATCACACACTAGCAACACACTCTATATAAAATACAATATAAATAAATTCAAATCATGGTGTTCAGGAAATGAAATTTTTTCCTTAATCCAGTTTTCCAAAAAATATAGTAGGATATTGATTAATGTTGAATAATTTAGAGTGCTACCTAAACATTAAAGTAAGTTTAAATCCAAATTAATTATATCAAAGAAACCGTCTATAGACTCCCTATATAGAATGAATTATTTTTCATTTTTATCATTCTATATTTTAATAATTTAATCAATCACTTTTGCAATCTAGTAAAAATTATTTAATAGCTTATCCTATAATACTTTATAATTATCCATATATATTGAATTTATGAACGAGATATCTGATTTTTTAAAAATATAGTATTCCATTCGTTCATATGAATATCAATATTTTTTAATTGATTCATCACTACACCTTCCTTGTTTACATTAAATAAATCAGTGAATGTGTAAATCACTTCTATATCAATCATATGTATGTAAGACTATATTAATAACTTCTAAATATAATAATATTATATATAAAATATGAGAAATCCTATCTCATTAAAAGAATTTATGTAATCACGGAAAGAAACCAATAATTAAACATTATTAAGTGTACGAAATAAAGAAAGAAAATAAACAAGAACATAACAAAATTCCCTTCAAAGGAAAATCAATAATCAGATACCAATTTTAAATGACACTATATTCAATTTATTGAAATAAAAACATCTAGTAGGTAAAACTTTATTTCTAATTAGTCAAATTCATATATTCGGATTCATATAAAAATAAACCTTCATAATAAGTTAGGATAAAATAATATTTTTGACAGTAATATACATTATTTATAGTTAAAAATTTTGTATGAAGATATGGTTAGTGCAGTTATTTCATTTATAAATCCATATTACAAAATAAGAATACATATATATATCAATTCAAAATTAATTACTACATATTATCTACTCTGTGTATATATCTATACCCAAAAAAGTCTAGTAGAATCTAAAAATTGATTAAAATTAAAACATTTTATCCATATTATCATGTGTATATAAATGTATCTTAAATTATTATGTTCTCATAGACACCTTATAATATTAATTCTATGAAATAATAGAATCATTCAGTTAAAATAATATTGAATCTTAAAATCCATTCAAAATTGTGTATCTCTTGTTGATTTGTTATTTCAGTACTAAAACACTAAAATTCAATAATTCAACAAAAAATTTAGACCACGAATCATCTAATTCATATTACATCAACTCAGACACAAATAAAGGTATTAATAATTATTACATTAAAATAATCACTAACTCAGGAACTCACCATAAACACTATAAAAAAATAATACGTTAAATGAATTCCTAAAATAATTATATCCAAATGATATATCCTCAAATTATTCTAATAATTTGTTAGTATAACTCTTTCGATCTTGTATCTCATTATTTTCTCTGAAATTTATACCTCTAAGAAATGAAACACTACTCTTCATTATTCATATTTCAAGAATACAATATTACCTATTATAGAATTCTTATATTTATTAAAATTTCTAATTGAAAATATCAATAAAAACTACTTCAACTTCAATACAAAACATAAAATTAATGCATTCCATTTTTAATTTATAATGTCCCAACCACTGCCGCACGCACTGATGCTCTATGTTGGACTTCCATATGAACTCAAGTTTGCCTCCCCATCCACCAGAGGTTGTCGAGTAGACGTTCTGATAAGTCAATCATGGGGAGACAATAACCACATTTATTAGAGTAAAACAATATCAAACACAAACAAGAAATATTAGAAACATATATAATAGTGAAAATTTTATAAGAATAGCGAAGACATGAAATACAATACTCAATTGAAAAAGAAACTATCAATTTTTATACGGTTATCAAGTATCTAAAAACAAAACTAGAAGACAAGATCCTAGAAACACCTATACAGGCCGTGAACCACATCCATTTCTCTCAGCCTAGATCCACACTCAATCAACAATCTAATTCATGGCCCATTCCCATAACTTGTCCTACAACAACAGGGTCTATTAGGGTACTGATCAGGAAGCCTATATTGGGTGTGAGTACAACTCAGTAGTCAACCACCAACGGTGTCTAAAACAATCTAGTCAAAAGATAGTGTATGAAAAAATATAATAATAGAAATAAAATTCATAAATAAACATTTGTCAAATTATTATTTATTCGTTATTTTCTCATTTTAACATCAGGGTTCCTATGGACACTGATACCTCAATACTAACTTTATATCATATAAGATCCTAAATCATTATGCAGTTAATATCATATCTTAAAACCTTCTTTGACATGTGTTATCGCACAAAGTATTTGAAGGTGAAATATTATATAAGCACCTGATTCGATCCATGTTGGAGTTCAGATTATTTTTATGTAAGGCCATAACATGAAGTAATTTTCATCTGAACGCTCATACGATCCCTCAAAAATCAATCGTACATAGTTATCATCGTTATAAAATGTCATTTCTATAACCCAAAAATCTATTTGTGTACACACGGTCCCTAGTGTAAACATACATATGGTTTTGAATGCTAAGTCTAACACTAAAAAACAAATTGTGCACATGCAGTCACTACTGTAGAATGTCCTTTCTAACACCCAAACACATGATAGATCTACCACTAGCATTGAATATCATGTTTAACCTTTATTTAACAATTCATTTATATCAACATTTCTTAGTATTTTCATGTCAAACACCAAATCCATCACTGCCATTAATTAATTCACAAATTAACTAATAAAAGTCCTATAATTAATTCAAAAATTATTTAATTAATCACAGGAATTTTTCATTTAACAAATTCGTCAATTAATTAACCATTAACATATTTAACATATAATAAATAATCTTCCAATTAATTATTACAGATGTAAAATTCATCTTTAGATAATTAACGTGTCAGGTAATTATCCTAGATCCATCATTATCAATATTCAATAAAAACCACAATTCCATAATTCATATCTTGATAATTAAAAAATCAATTAAATATCCATTTTTAAAATTCCCAACACTAATCCCATGATTAATTCTCAAATGAATTATCTCATTCATTTTTTCCAAAATTTTCTCAATTCCATAACTATCTTTAATTAATTAATTTTCCAAATTTATTAATTTTATTTTGAAATATAATTTTTAATAAGGTCAACAAAATTATGTCGCATACATATACATAATCAAAATAACGACTATAAGAAATATATTTAGACCACATACCTTATACAATTGATGATCAACATGTCAAAAATCATAGTACGGTTTGGTCTGGTTTGAGTGGAAATAAATAACAGATGAACACCATAAAAATTCATGTTATTTGATGATAAATATATTATAATAATATCATATACAGTTATCATGTGATAATTCCATGGTATTAATTTATAATTTTCTTTTATATTTTTTCACAATTATTATTTAACGTGATGACATAATGATAATTATTAAAATATAATTTTATCAAAACATTAGATGATATTATTTATAAAATCCATGATATTATCATTTTAAAAAAATTAGAATTATAATTTTATAAAATGAACCTAATTTTCATTTTTCTTTTCCACCAATTTTATTATATTAATTAATGAAAAGAATGGAATAAATATAATAAAATAATTATTTATAATAACACATGGAGGATGCTTCTTGTGGGGAACTAGTAAGTCGCACAATAGTGGGGGGAGGGTCACGCACTGGGTCTTGGAGAGAGGAGAGGAAGATGCTTGGCCTACCCATGGGACAGCTGAATATGATTTCACTCAACCAGATCTACCACCAAACATCAAAATCCACACATTTATGTAGAAAAAAACCTCAAATCGTTACAAAAAATAACCCTAAATAAAACCTCTCTATTTACTATCTCTTCCAACCATCCTTTGATGGCGAAGTGATTTAATTCTCCCCTAAAATAATTTTCATGTTTCCTTGCATTCAAAATGATATATAAATTATGCTTCCAAATTTTTTGATGGTCAAAAATTATAAAACGTCCATTGTAGAAGAAGATGAACAGTTACTCTATTTTTATTAAATATTTAATTTGGTTACTTAATTTAATAAAATAATTTCAATTTGTGACCATAATAACATATTAGTTTTGTATAGGAACTATAACCCTTCGAGGGTTAACCCCCCATTCAGAACCGATTGGTGGTGTTAGATTTCTTTTACTATGAACAATTTGTAGATATTAATTTTTTTAGAAAATAATTAATTAAAATTAATTTAATAAATTAATCTCACGATTGAGGCATTCAAATGTATGCCGCCTTCACATGGAATACATTTACTAGGGTAAATATCCCTTTTCAGACATAATGGTTGTCTTTGATTTCCTATATGATGAACAGTTTCAGAGATATTAACTATAAATGTATTAAAAATTATTTAAATATAGAAAGTTTATTTTCACAAGGGAGATTTCCAAAACGACCAACACATACAAAAGTTTATACCCAACCAAGGATAAAAAATTTGTTCCTAACTAAATGGTGGTATCAGATTTATCATATGATGAACCTATTTGGAGTCATTCGGTTATTTTGAGCCCGAGTTTAATGTAATATAATTAATATAATTATTTTACCGTTTCCAAGGATTTACATGCCTCAAAATATCACAATACTCAGGGTATGAATATGAAATAATTCCATTAAATATTACAATGTGTTAAATGGGAATTGTATCTTATGAAATGTTCTTAACAAATTAATTAATCTATTTCCCAAATAATAAATTTACGGAAAACATACCTGAAAAAATGATGTGATCTTACAATCTCTCCACATTATAATAGATCATCCTAAAAATGTACTCCCAGCACTATATAAGATTCAATACTAATATGATCAGGCCACTAAGCCTATATATCTAGAAACCTTTCCATTTGTCTTCTTTTATAGATCTATTTTTCCATAATATGTGAAATATCGATATAATATTCCCCATTAACACATTCTCACTATGATCCAACACACGTATCAGATGACCCTAGAAGGAAATATCTATCACAGTCTCAACGTAATACAAATAAGTCACATGAGAAGGGCCTAGGTGATACCTTTGTAGTTGAGATACAAAGAAAAAAACATTAATATCACTGTATATCTATAGAAGAGCCAATCAGTTTGGTACCAGCATGATTCTACCAATCATCTCAAAAGGTCCAAAAAAACCAAGGCACCAAGTTTCCATATCTCTATATCCTATGATAACCCATCCTAGGATACATAAAAAGGAATAAACGATCACCGTCTATAAGCATTAGGGTTTATATTTTTCTATCAGAATACAAATTCTTCATACTACGTGTCATAGCCATTCATTTTTAAATTAGCTGAACATTCTTCATCATCTCCTACATGAGACATTGTGCTGAAAACTATGAATCACTTACTTCCATCTAGCATTACGGTGATCTACATGGCCTACCATAAAGTTCCTAATATGGTTTTATTTGAAAATTTTCTTGATAACTACTATTTTATTAAAACTCCACTAAATCTATGTTATTTTCCCATGAACCAATGAATTCGATGACACATACCCACATGAATATCCTCAAGAAATTGTATATTATGCTCCAAATGTCCATATGTTTGTGGGTGGAATGTATTAATCAATAAAACAGGTGTACAAAGAGACTTTTTCAATCCCTTCCATAATTATGAAATAATTAATGAATCATGATTGGAAACTATATTATGTGGAACCCCGTGAAAAAAAACTATCTCTCATATATAAAACACAGCCAACTGCTCTACTGTAAAGGCTTCCATTGACGGAATGAAATGATCCACCTTTATCCATCAATCCACAATGACCCAAACAGTATCATTATTTCAGTGTTTCTTTGGAATACCTAACACAAATTCCATGGTATCATCATCCCACATCCATTCTGGAATAGGTAATGGTTTTAGTAAACCCATAGGTTATAGATGCTCTGCATTCACCTACTGACAGGTTTAGCATCATGTAACAAAACAATCTATATCTTTTTTCATGCATAGACTACAAACTATCATAAAAGTTCATAAATAATTTTACACACCTAGATGCACTGCCCACATTGAGACTTTAAATTCCCACACGAGGTCCTCTCACATGCTTGTAGGCTTGAAAAACTGATTTTTCACATAGATAATCTCATCCTATTCAATAATCTTGTCTAAAGGTGTCTCCCCACCTTCAAATATTTTCTACAAGGCTATGATCTATGGTTCCTCATACTAATTATCCCTGCTCCATCTCAAAAAGTATAGACTCCGCTGCAACTAAAACGAGTGTCATCTAATCTTGTATCTCTTAAACCACAACATGAATCTTAGATAGTATCATCAACATCTTCCACTCACCACTGTATTTATGAACCATCTAAGTTTGTGTTTTCATAAACAAATCATCAGCCACAAAGTTTACATTTTTGAGTGTATATGCTAGCTCAAAATCAAAGGATTGCATATAATCAAACCATCTCTACTGTTGAATATTAAAATCATATTGTGAAATGATATAGATCAGGCTCTTGTGATTAGTATAAACTGTACAATTTTCTCCCAAGAGGTGGTATCACCAACACATCAAATCATAAACCACTACTTCTAAATTGAGGTTGTGCATAGGGTAATTTCATTCATGTGTCATGAGTTGCTGAGACCCAAACAACAGATCCTTGTCCCTATGCATTGAAATTGCTCAGATTCATATTCCAAAAGTGTCACAATACACCATATACTCATTTCCTTAATCAGTTATGATTAAATGTGGTAATAGTGTCAAACACTTCTTCGACTCCTGAAAAGATTTTTCGTAGTCCTCTGGCCATTCAAATTTTACTCTCTATCTAATAAAGATCGTAAGTGGCACTACCAACATAGAAAAGTCTTGAATGAATCTTCTATAATATCAAGAAAATCCCAGAAATATTTTTATATCAAAAACATTCATGGGATATTCCCAAAAAAACACACACTATACCTTCTCTAGGTTTACTAGCACACCTTCCACCAAGACGATGTTCCTTATGAAGTGTACCTGATCAATCCAAAATAAAACTTAAATAGATTTAAATACAACCGATGTTATGTAAATGTACTTATAATGATGTCAAGATGTTGGGATTGATCCTTATGAGTCTTGGTGTACACCAGGATTTCATCCACAAACACAACCACAAACTCATCTAGGTGCAGATGGAAGATCCTATTAATCAAGGACATAAACCCTACGGGTGTGTTTGTCGACCCAAAGGACATTTCTTCAAACTCATAATGTCTATAAATTATTGTAAAATAGTTCCCCAGTATATTAGAAGTATAAACTATTAATTGAGGATACCTCAATCTCATTTTTGTCTTTGAGAAAACAAAAACTCCCTTCAACTGGAAAAACTGATCATCAATACATGAAAGATGATATCAGTTATTCACAGTCATCTTGTTCAACTTCTTGTAATCTCCTCACAAACGTAAAATTCCATCATCCTTATTATCAAAGAGCACAACTAATCCCCAAGATGATGTACTTGTATAGATGAATCCTTTATTCTATATGTCCTCTAACTGAGCTTTTAGTTCTAATAGGTCTGTAGGTCCATTTTTTATGGTGGAATACTTACAGACTCAGGCCTTAGTACTATCTCAATTGTAAATTCCACATCTCTCGTAGGTGGAATCCTTGAGATGTCTTTCGAATAGACATCCCAAAACATTTCCACCACTAGTGTAAAGAAATCCTGCCTAACATATTCATTATCAATTAAAATACTTGATTCCTAGGCTATGAGCTCTCTCAGTTGCTGAGTAATTGGCCCTACTTGGCCTTCCAAGATATCCCACCCCAACGGTGAAGGTAATGGTAATCCCTAGGGGACGTAAATGTCACCCTCCTATGAAAATTATTAATGTGGGATCTGTATGTGTCCAGCTATTCCATAACAAGAATTAGGTCAAATCTTGTTATGTCAAGGATATAAGGATCCATTCAGAAATGGTACTCCTGATATCAAAAGAACATCCCTTACACATAAAGATGTCTCTAGACCATACTCCCAATGGTGTATCTGTCTTCATAAACGCTATAAAAAAATCCACCTCTAGAGTAAATCCTTTAACATGTTTAGTAGATATAAAATTATGAGAGTATCCATTAACAAATAAGGAACTAGCTAAGGTAGAACCCACAATTATAGTTCATCTCACTATCGATGGTCTAACCTAATAATCCACAAGTGTAGACTGTACTACAAGAAACTACGTTTCCCCTCTCCCCTATAATGTCACCTGACTCCCCTGACATGTACCACTCTACTGATAAGGGCATTTTCCCCAGAAACACCATGTCTGTTACCTATACAGCCTTGACAAGTAGAAATCGAATTCTGTGACTAATAAGGTTTAGAAGATTCCCTTATAACACTCTGACTCTATCTAGTTTCTCCAACACTGACAATCTATCATTGGTTTCTGCAAAACCTCTATAGATGTACCAACCTACCGCAAGATCAACACTCCACCTGTTGTTAGAGACAATTTTCATGATAGTGTTCGGACCTACAACACTTGTGGAAAATGACATGAGTAAGATCATGTGAAACTGATCCTTCTAATATTCCACCATTCTTTTGACTAAACTGACTAATGTTCTAGTAATGATGCTTCTCACTATTTGAATTCGCACCTCCTGATCATCTAGTATAAACCATTTTTCCACCACTATAATCCTCATTTTGGTTCGCCTCTGAAATGATATCCTTATTTACCACTAAAGAGAACTTATTTAGCCTGAATACATCCACATGGGACATAATTTCACTTTTATGTCCATATTGAAATAATTTTGTTGAATTGGACTTATTCTTCTCTAAATTTATAGAAAATAATTGTAAATATGTAAAGCATCAAGAATAGTTTATCCCAGACATGTTCACCTGAGTCTGTCTCATGAAATAGGCTACTCTTTCTTTCATCAATGTTTTTGGTTAAAAGTGTTCTAAGGACTTCTCCATGAAGTCCCTCTGTAGAATCCCATCAGTTTATCTAGTCTGCACCTATAAATCCCACCAATGCTTCATGAATCCCTATATCATGTAAGCCACCAACTTCACTCTCTTCTCTACAAGAGTCTCCAAATGTCTTGTATCGTATCGTATCGATTGACTCAACCCAAAAAATTGCTGCATATGGTCCACATTCTCCAATAAATTTAAGAGGTGATGCAATTGAAATTAGCTCTTTAGATCAGATGTTTTTTTCACAACCCTCCCAATGTATCTTTCCATGAATTGCATGAATGGAGTGAATTTCTCCGGAAACATTTCCCATGTTTCCTCACCCAGCACTATCAGTGCCTTAAGTTAAACTACTAGAGGACCTTTCCCAAACAATCCCCCCCAGTTGTCCTATCATCAATCGTCATGGAGGAATATTTATACAAATCCATACATTCACCTTATAAAACAGTTCAAAAATTTAACATAATTACGTCAGAGGGAAACATGACAATAAACAACAAGTATTTTCCCCAATTTTCACCACATGGTCAAAATCTTAGTGTTATCACTACCATAAACATTACTACACCTAGGTCCTAGTTAGAAACGGTAAACACATTAAATTTTCACATTTAGATACCAATTTATTTACATTATTTCATTATTTTAAAATATTTTTTAATTTCAAATTGGGAAGAAATTTTTATTTCAATTTCAAAATAAAAGAAAAATATATTAAGTTTAACAACTTAACTATAACCAATTTTCCTATGCGTGCTTAAAATGATGCATATCAAAATAATAATGAGTGCCTATAAAATGCATGAAGACTCAAAACTCACGTCATTATACGACATGAATAAAAACTCAATAAATTATTGAAATAATAATCACACCACACAAAAAGTGTGTCACCCATGGTGAGATAATATAAACAATAAACAACAATAACATCAATCCCACACTAAGTACAAGCGGTTTCTCGCATACATGGGTCTATAACCAACACACAATATACCTAGACGTAACTATTCCAATCATCATGTATATATTTCCCCAATTAGTAATATAAAAGGTAAATAAAGAAATCTATACCCATTAATACCACATTGTAATGTCCCAACCTGTGTTCTACACACTGATGTGCTAAACTAAATTGCTACATGACCTCCAACGCATCTCCCTGTATGCCATAGTCTACTTACTAGCAGCAAGGGTCTGGTAATTCAGTCATTAGGAGACTATAACATCTTTTATTATGTAAAAGAGAAATAAAATAAGTATATATAATAGTATTAATTTCACAAGAATAAACTCTCTTATGATTCAAATTGGGGAAAGGTATACATGATACTTGTAATAGATTGCATTTCAAAGTATAAGCTCTCCAAAGATGTCTAAACTCTCTAATGATACAAATTTTAATGCCATAGCCTTATTGATAGCATAAAAAAGTATTTTAGATCTATAATTCATATTCATAATATTTTGAGGAACATTTTGGATCGTAGAATTAAATTATTAGAAAAACCATTAAAGTGTCAACCCATACATTTCAATTGTACACATATACTTAGTATCAATTTTTTCACCAAAATATACTTGTTAAAATAAATCAATATTTATTTTCATGATAAATCTTCACCATTTTAATATTGACCACATAATTTTACCTAATATTCCATAACCCCTTTAAAATATTTTTTAATATGTCCAATGTCATGAAAATATCTACGTTAGGGACATAAAAAAGAATTAAATACAATTTTCTAGTGTAAAACATGAAAATATATATATACATAGCTTTATCATGTTATTATTTGAGCCAATAAAATTAATAATATACATATGAAAAAAAATTACAATGTAATATTTTAAAATAAATAGAGAACATAGATAAAACATTTTATAAACATGGGTCATTATTAGAGTAACAACCACAACTACTCATGGAAGAACTTCATGGTTGACATCTGATCATTACCTTAGAATAAATATCATAGCTACTCATGATTGATGATCAAGTTTAATCATATAGTAACTATAAATGTATATTACCATTATGTATTTGGATAAAACAAATTATTTAACTCCATCTCATATATGAAATAACTATATACTCGACTTTAATCATCGATGTTCCCAACGTATATGATGTTTTAACTTAACCACCCATCATTAGTTTAGCACATAATCACCCATACATTATCATGGAACCACCCATAATTAATTTATAATAAAACCACCAATAATCATAAAAAATTCACATGAACATTAATATAATTATAAAAATGGATGTTATCATTATAAAAATATTCTTAGGTAAAATAACTTTTTTATTTTTGAATGAGATATTTTCAGAAAAAATCATCCATATAGAGGAATTTGTTTTTTAAAAAATATAAACCTAATCTTTTAAAGGAATACTAAAATCCATATGTCCTCATAATGGATGGAAAATCCCTTAATTCCTTCTAATTTATAAAGTCATTTATTTTTTCCATTTCTGATAAAAATGAATGAAGATATCATAAATAGAATTTTTTAAAAGAATGTTCCTTACCTCGAGTCTGAATCATCATGTACATTATTTTTCATCCTGAATAATAAATATAGGCTAGTTATTAATTTTGTAATATGTTTTTTCTAGTTTATTATTCCATTAATATCTATTTTTATAATGTTATATACAATTACATAATCATTTATATTCATGTTTGTTGTTTTGACAATATTCAATTTAATTGTCTAGAATAATTTGGGAATGTTGATTTTGGTACATGATATCATAATTAAATCATATCAGTATTAATATTTATTACATAATTATCACTTTTATTAATTAATTATACTATTAAATATAAAAAATTTATATGGTTTTTGAAAATGAACTATGTTACAGTCACAAATATGGTAGGTCATATATATTCTTGAGTAACATTCCCATTTCTCAATGAACATTTTCAAAAAGAAGGTTAAAAATATTTTTTTCATTAAAAAAATATCCCAATTTTAGATATATAATTTGAATTTCTATAATATATTGATATATATCATTCATGAAATGTCATGCTGGAAATAAATCACATAGCTTCATAGAGTTTGTAGCTCACATGTACGGATGAATGATGCTACAATTTTCTATTCATGGATAGGTATGAATCTAACTAATATATATTATTTTAATAATGATTTATATTTCTATAATATAATGTGAAAACAATAACTCCATTAATAACATTTCTTTATATATAATAATGGAGAATTAATTAAATCAGTTCATGAGGTTGTTGCCTTCCATTTACATAAATGATAAATTATTTTCCCATTTGATCCAATAAAAGAATGATTGTAGAAACACAGGTACTTATAAAATAGTTTTTTCATTCTAGACTTAAATATTTAAATTCATTATAAATTTATAATGAAATAATTATTATTTATATAAATTGTAGAATTTATTCTAATTGAATATTAACTTCACATTAGTAATAGTAACACGACCACTAAGAATAGTAATGTGGCCAATAAAATAGTAACCTCAACTAATTGATTATAAATTAAATATCTATATGTTTTAAGTAAAATCAGGATATATTTATATCATCGAATAATTAAATAAATGTCTTGGAAAGGATAAATTAAGTGTTGGTATTTCTGTAAGTTATAAATATTTATTTAATATTTTATAATTACACAAATGATAAAAAAAATTATTTTCATAAAATTTATTAATAAAGTATTATTATTATTTGTTGTGATTATAATAACAAAAATTTAGACATTAATTGTTTTTTCAATGTTATAATTTTAAAATTGGTATTTTTTAAAATATTTTCATTTTAATTAAAAAATAAATTTATCAAATTAAGAAAATTATTTTCTAAAATTAGAGTTTATTTTTTAATTATATTCATCAAAAAATCGTTGGGATGAATTTTTAGGATTTTTCTGAAATACATGAATTTATAGTGAATAGTAAAATATGGTAATTTATTGTATATTTATATTATAAGATAAATACACTATTCCTAACATCATGAATTATGTAAGTACCAAAATCTAGAAATGACCTCAATTATTTTAATATATTTAGTGATAATGATCAAACTATTCATAGTCTTAAACCAAAATAATACACTAATGAATAAAATAATAGAAAAAACATCTTCTCCTCCACTATAAATAACACCCACACCCACAATTGTCCTCACACCACTATAGCTTTTATCATTGTATAAATTCCTCAAAATCATCTTTCTAAGACTCTTCCACATGTACAAGACCTCTTGGTCTAACCTAAAAGGCCAAAACCAAAGGCCTTAAAGGGTTTCTCAAGATGGATATTTCAAAAGATAAAAACCATCATTCATTTTCATTTATATGGATTTCATTTATTTTTATTTTCTTATAATATCTTAACCTCCCCTTAAAAAAGTGCCTGAAAACTACATAATCTTATAAATACAGAAATTTTACCTTTTAAATGGAAATATTCCTCATCATAATTCTAATGTTCTCCCTTTTATTCTAAAAATAAAAATATAGTCTGTGATGTGTCGAATTACTGACAACATAGTTGTTGTGTTTTCAATTTCTATTAAAACCTTCATGGAAGGACATAAAAACTATTCCCTGATGAAACATATTTTAATTTTTATTATAAAACCACTTTTATTTTATGTAATTAACATATATACATATTATTAAATTATATAATAGAATGAATTTGTGATCATCAAAGAACTTCCAAAATGCTCAAAAAAATCATTACTGTTTTATCAAATGATTCATCTTCAAATATTAAAATGAAATTATTTATGGAATCATTTTATATTCTAGAATCATACTAATACCATTTATTTCTACCTTTTCCGATTTTTTCTTTAATTAGATAGGAAAATCCATTATGAACCACCCATGAAAGCAAGGTAAATAACGCACTCAAAACAATGGAAACAACAAAATATTTTTCATTAATGGTTAGAATGATGTTATAAAATTATCATAAAATGTGTTATAAAATTAAATATGATTCAATAAAATATTAATGACACTTTTTTATCCATTATAGACGAGTTTTAAACACATTTTATGTAAGGATAACCTGAGGTAAGGGGATTCTTAACCAAATTTCCATTCATTTGGTTAACCGCCTAAATTATTGATTATGTGGTACAAAGTTGATTTTTTCAAATGAATTTTAATTATATTATGTTTTATTATGTTTATTTATAGTCTATATTCATATTTAATTATTTTATTACATTCTCACTTCAAATATATGATATTAGTAAGACACATTTATTTAAAAATCATCTTTTAATTTATTTTTTCAATGGGAATGATTTATATTATGTATTAATATTTTTTTGTGATTATGTTATGGTTCTTTAAAATTTTTTATTATGAAGGGTGTGATATTTATCTCCCTAAAATTCATTAGTTATGTTTATTTTTTAGTTCAGTTGTATGGTTTCTCTAAGAGTAACTGTGATGGTTACACTATAAGCGATCTATGAGGGTAACATTTTATGGTAGCTATGAGAGTTAAAAAAATTTAAGGCAGCCACAAGGGTTACAATATTATATATGTAATCGCACAAGTTAACTTTATTGTATTTTTTTTATGTTTTATAGAAATGGATTAATCTCACAAAGTAACTATATGATTCTTATTGGATGATAAATATGTCTTTGATCAAATGATTTCATATGTTTAAAAGTATTCATGTACTAATGGTTTCTCCACTTATTTTGGTATCACTTACTGATATTTTTTTCTCAACCAATGTTTCTAAATATTTTTCACAGGTTATAAGGATATGTAAGGGAAAGAGGTCAAGATAAATATTAATAATTTTTCAAAATATTCATTTTTTATTTTGAATGTTTTTTAATTTTGACGAAATGGAAAATGTTTAATTAATTTGCACTCGGTATAATTATGGGAAGTTATATATGTATTATTTCATAATTCTATAAAAAATTACAATATAAATGATCCTCATTTTGAATGAAAGTAATTTATTTACAAAACCCCAAGATTATGTAATGTTGTAAGGATTTTTCAAGACAGTTTGTATTAGATAACAGTTTAGATAACATTAGAGGTTATAATGATGCTAATAGAATACCAAAAATGGATTTTCATATATAAATGATAATAAATGAGATAGAATTTTTTTATTACCATTTTTCTTTATATAAGATATGTCTATTCAGAATGGTCTTCCATAGAAGAAATAGGGAAGTTGAATTAGGAAGGAACCAAGTGGCTGATATCTTTCCGAATCCACAAACCATAATGGTGGGAATTAGAATCGAATAGTTTTTGATAGTAGTGGATCAATTGACTAGGCTATAAATGGTTGTGGAATCCACGCTACAGAACATCCATATATACAACAAATATAGACTCTCAATTCATCTTATTGAATGTAAAACTGAGAATATGTGGTTCATCGTTAAGAATAATTGGGGCATCGATGATATTGATGCCCAGGAATGGGATGAGTTAAGAAAATATTCATTAAAGAATATTTTACTAAGGTGGTTTGACTTAATTTGAAAATAAATCCCTTGAATTGAAACAAAAAGAGGAATATTCTTAGGTCACGTATACTGAAAACATCAATTTGATTTCAAGGTATGCTCTATATCGTATTCGAGATCTTGATAGTGAAATCAATCATTTTAACTCTAGATTAAATACTGGGTACATAAGGTAATTGTCCTCCCAAGAATTCAAAAGTTATTAGAAACCTGCTCGAGGTGTTGAGCGAGTGGAAAGGGAATATTGTAATGATCATGTGAACTTTGAAGATAAGCAAAAGAAATGATCTAGATCGGGAGAGATGGGTAATAATCAATCAATGAAATCCGAAGGTATGATATTTAATATTCTATTTTATGTGAGGTATTGTAAAAAACACCAAGGTGAATGTTAAAAAATCTTAGAAATGCTTTTGAGTTGGTATTTTTGGACATATGTCCCCAGATTTTAATTAAATTTATCTTAATATTAATTCTAATAAGAAAATATAAAGTGTTTTAAATGTGGTGAGATGTTTCATTTGGAAAATACCTAACCAAAGAAAGATCTGAATGTTGGAAAAAAGTTATATTATAAGAAAAATGGTGTGTGACATCCTTTGGACTATGTTAGAAGATGTCAGGCCCTCAAATAAAGTGGTATCAAGTAAATTTTTTGTTTACTCATATTTTTATAATTTTTTGTTTGATATGGCGTCTAAAAATTCCATTATTTTTATATATATTTTTTCGTAAATTGGATATTTTACTTTGAAAAATGAAGTTATAATTTATGGTTAATACACAAGGGGGAATTTTTCAAAAAAAGGAATTAAAATAATCCTCATGTTGTTGTCTATGGAACTAAATTAACTAAACACCTTTTTTCCTTACCCTTAGTATATTGTTATGTAATTATGGGTCCATATTTCTTTCTATTTATCATGCTATGATTTATTGGAGAGTTAATGTTTTTTTTATTAATTGTTTTAGTTTTTATACAATAATGAACCCATATAATTGGTAATATATCAGGAAGCTAATAAAATGTTAAAATATGGAAATCAATGTTATCTTGATCATATTATTGAAAATAAGGGAACTGTTCAGATTATTGATAATCCAGTTGTAAATGAATACATATATGTTTTTTATAATGAGTTCCCTATTTTATACCTAATCAAAAAGTTAAATTTACTATTAAATTGGTTCTAGATGCTAAGAAAATTTTGAAACCCCCTTATCAATTGGCACAAAGTGGAACTTATTTAATTTAAAAAAACATTTTATATAGTTTATTGATAAAGGATTCATTCATCCTATAACATCACCATGGGGTGCTCCCATTTTTTGGTTACAAAGAAAAATGATCACATGAGACATTTTATTGATTGTAGATATTTCAATAACATTAATGTTATAACTATATATCCATTTCCTTATATAAATGAATTTTATTATCATCTCCATAGAGATCAGTATTTTTTCAAGATTGAATTTAGATTCAGGTACCATCAATTAATGTTGAAGGAGGATGATAATCAGAAAATATATTTTTGTATTACATATAGTCATTATGAGTCTGTTCTTATGCCAGTTGGTATGAAAGAATCCTATAATGTTTTCATGGATCTTATGAATAGAATATTCCATTTATATTTGGAAAAGATTGTTTTTGTTGTTTTTATGATATTTTGGCCCTTTCAAAAAAGTTATTAGAACCACGAAAAACATTTAAGGATTGACTTTCAATATCACAAACAAAAGTATTTATATAAAAAAATTTAAAAATGTAATTTTCATCCAATATATTAATTTCCATGGGAACATTGTAAATAATGATTGAATAAAAGTTGATCCCAACAAAACAAAAGTGGTTGATGAACAGAAATGACCTGAAAATGTTACCGAGATTCATATTTTTCTAGTATTAGTAGGTTATTACTGATGGTTTTATAAAAATATTGCATGGTTATCTACCCTGAAAACTACATTAACATGAATAAAGGTTAAATTTATTTTGATAAAATAATTCAATGTCTCTTTTCATGAACTAAAGAAGATATTGGTGATTTCTCCCATTTTAGCAATGCCCTCCAAAAATTTGGAATTTTTCATCTACAATGATGATTATTGAAGGGACATTTCTATGTACTGATGTAGAATGATTCAGTAATAACTTTTTATTCTGGACAACCGAAATCTCATCGGTTAAATTATCTTACACAATATTTGGAAAAAGAAGATGTGGGTTTCATATTAAAAATTTTGGTGAATAATTTATACATATCCAAATTTGATATATATAATATCCATAATATTATGAAGTATATATTCACTTAGATATAATCAAACTTGAGGTGGTTATGATAGCTTGAAATGATAAAGGATTATAATTTCACAATAAATTTAAATCTTGGTAAAGCATAAAAAGTGATTTTTTACTTGAGCTAAAAACATCATGCTATATTAACCATGTTATATTTATAACATGGAACTTAATTGATGATTTGATGAATTTTGGATTGTATATTATCAGTGAAAAAAAACCTCTGTTATGTTTCAGGATTCAGTTCAGTCATCTTTGTTAGATAGAATTATGAAACTAAAGAAGGAAGACCATTAGTTGTAGAAAAAGTTATAATTGGCTAAAATAGTATGTTTTTAGAATTTAACTTTGATAAAGATTACATTTTGATATTCTTAAAGATATTATGTGTGTATAGTGATCCCTAGATGATGAAATAATTGTTACATGAGATCATAGTTCTCCATTTTTAGGTTATCCGGGCAGTACTAAGATATAAAGAGACCTTCAAAACTTTTACATGTGGGATATAATGAAAAAAGATATTTCTGATTTTACTGTGAAATTTTTGACATGTCAATATGTTAATGAAGAGTGAAAACTACCCCATGAGATGTTTCAAACTTTTCTAGTGGCCTAGTAGAATGGGAAAATATATCCCTATAGTTCATGGTTGTACTACAAAATACTTCTCAAGGTAATAATGTGAATTAGGTTAATATTGATTGGCTGACTAAATCATCACATTTCTTTCCTATTCGATATATTATATCTTTCGACCAACTATCTCAAATGTAACACAAATATATTTTCAGGTTCTATTGAGTTCTTCTTTCTATTATATCTGAATGAGATCTCATGTTCACTTATAACATTTGGAAAGGCATTCAGAAGTCATTGGACACTGAATTCAACTTTTTAACTATCTTTTTTCCTCAATATTATCGATGTACTAAGGAAATAATTTAGACATTAGGGGATATGCTTAGATCTGGTTCCATGGACTACAAGGGAATTTGGGATAAACATATTTCTTTATTTGAGTTATCTTAATGTAATAGTTTTCATTCCATTAACAGATGGAACAATTGAGTCATTATATGAAAAATATTTTCTAACTTTAGATTTTTGGGATGAGGTCAAAGAAATAAGTTTATGGGACCATAATTGGAGGCGGAAGTGGATGTTAATGTGAAGATGATATAGTAACACAAGAGGATAGCTCAGATTTGTCAGAAATTTTGTGTGGATAATGGGAGGAATGACTTTTCTTTCAAGGTAGGTGATCATGTTTTCTCAAAATCACTACTTGGAAACAATTTATACGTTTTTTAATAATGTAAATCTAATTCCATGGTTTGTTGGACATAATTAAATGGTTTATTATACCATATGAAATCTTGTATAAAGATACTTTAGTTTCCTGTCATGTAGCTTTATCTCTAACTTTATCTTAGGCACAAAATGATTTTCATGTTTCAATGTTGAGAAAATCTATGCAATATTCAAATCATGTTTTGATCCCAAAGTATTTTAGCTGAAGAAAACCTCACTTATGAAGTGAAACTTGTTCATATTCTTAATAATAGAGAAAAATTATTTTAGAATAAGGTAATCCACTAGGTTATGGATTTGTGGAGAAACCACATGGTTAGATATGCAGTGTGGGAATATGAAAATTCTATAAGGGAACAAAATTATCACTTGTTTAATAAGTACGTAACATGTAGTACCCCCAGTTTCAGGTACATAACCCCCTCTCCTCACATTTTTTAATTGGTGTGTCTTTGATTGGGTTTCCATAAAAGTGAGAGTTTCCATAAAGTACAGAGTTTTTATAATATAGATAATTTCCATAAAATAGAGAGTTTCCATAATGTGGGGAGTTTCCATAAAGTAGGGTGTTTCTATAAAGTGCGTTGTTTCCATAACATGGGGTACTTCCATAAAGTGGGTTGTTTCCATAAAGTGGGGTGTTTCCATAAATTGGGTTGTTTCCATAAAAATGGGTAAAGTTGAAGGATGGATGAATTTGGGTTTTTTAAGGATTTTTGTGACAAAAATGAATGTTGCATGATCCATATAGGGTTGGCACAAACCGTGTGGTCAAATCTTGTGCAGTGGTCATATCTAGAGCCTATTATCTAGGAGCTTACTCGTTTTTTCTCTATTTATTTCTTTTTGGATTCAAAACTCCCCTAATTTATATTACTCTCTTGATAATTCTAGAATACCCTCCCAAAATGAGTTTAAGACATTATGAAGCCTTCCCTTGGTGATTTCAAGTCCGATTCTTGAGGTATGTCACCACTCTTTAAGAATTTGGCATGTTTTATTAGATCTACTTAGATCTAATTCTAAGGTCTCCATTACTTCTCATATATGTACCTAGAGAGGGTAGATATATGTTTTTGGATGCTAAATATTTCAATTTTTTGTCGTGATCTTACTAGGATAAGATATCTAAGGCCGCTCTTGGAGAATCGACCCGCTTCCTTGTGCATTCTTCATCTATTGTGAACGTTTTGTAAAAACATTTCAGGTAGGTGGAATCTCACAGGACTCCTATTGCTAGAATTTATTGTATTAGATTCAAATTTGTTTATTTATTGTGAAATTCGTGGAAAATATTCATTTGTGATGAGTTATGGTTTTTGTGAAATTTTGTGATCTTGGTGGATATTTGTGCAAAAAGGAGATTGATTTAAAATGAGGATTTTAAATTATAGATTTTCAACAATTTATAAATGGTTGATGAAAAATATGTTTTCAATATAAATGGTTACTAATAAAATTTTAGTTTTACTTAAATGGTTTGGATTTGAAATGGTTTTTCATTGAAATGGTTTTGATGTAAATATTTTTCCATAAAAATTTGCTTTTATGGAAAGGTTTGTTTTTGCTTGATCATTGGTAATATGTGTTGTGTGTTCATATTGAATATATAGGTCTTAGTTGAAATATGACCTTGGGATCATTGCCAAAGTTTTAATGGAACATGGTAATTTCATATATTGGGCATGGTTGAAATATGACAGTGTGCTCGGTGCCAAAGGATTAATGGCACATGGGAAACAATTACCTTGTGACAACATGGTAGATCGACAAGAAACCTATTATGAGTATGGAACTATCATAACATAGCATGCACAGTTAGCTTCATGGGTTTGAGTAATGGTTGGATATTCTGATATAGGGATATTTGGAAATGGTTGTAATTATTGTTCAGTTATTTTTATGGAAAAATATCTTGCTTGAAAAATTGGTTTTAATTGCACATGTACGGTTTTGGTAATGAATGGTTTTGGAAAATTGTTTATATTTAGTTATAAACTGCATTTGAGAAATTTTTTTATATAAACTATTTTATATAATTTTCTCTAACTCATATATCCTAGGGGCATGAGTAGGGAAGTCAATGGGGAAAAACTACTGAGTTTTATACCAACCCCTGGTTTGGTACTTTGGTGCTTTTGAGATTCTATCTTCTGGTATAGGGGAAAAGGTAATGTTTCACATGTGTTTAGCACTACCTCGTGATGTTGGGTTGTTCAGAGATTTTGGAGCTTGGAGCATGTGGAGCATGGTGTCTTGAGTTATTTGGAGAGTCTTGTGTATTTTATCAGCTGGGTAATCTCATACTTGGTAATCATGCCGTTGTTTCTTACTTTGATGTAGTTTTGAGTACATGAGGTTGTTGAGTTGTCTTTCATTTGGTCATGTATCTTATAGTGAATGTTTGGTTTTTGTTTGTAGGTTTATTGGTTTATTTCCTATAGGGTAAATCTTCCCACGCTTGAATTTGAAACCCTTCGACATTTGTTTCCAGCCTTTTGCGTTTTGGGGATGTCGGTTAAGGCCTAGTAATGACTCATTGTACTCTTAAGTTAATGAGTATTGGAGGGTCATTACAAATGGTATCATCTTGTTCAGTACTTGCCTAAAAAGTAGTCATTGATGTTCATAGTTTTGGAGATGAAACCCCTTCTTGTATATACCTTGTGCGGTAATTGTAGAAAGAAGTAGGATTGTTAGAACATGAAATATATAGCATAAATGGACATAGCTAACCCTTTTATGATGAACATCAAGTTAACAGGGAGTTGGGTAAATAAGTGTTTGGAAGCACTTCTAGAATTTCGAAATCCCATTATTATGGGTTTATCCAATTAGATGAGCATGAAATTGCTTTATAGAAAAATGACTTTCCACTAGGAGTGCATACCTCATTTCGAGAAATGATGATTTTTGAAAAGTATGGAATTGGTTTTCAAATGAATGATTTTGAAAAAGAGAATGATTATCATATTTTGAAAATTGTTTAATTTTCAAAAGCATGTGATGTGATTTAAAAAATTGTTTAACATAGTAAAAAGGATGATTTGGAAAGTAATGTTGTGATAGTTGATGTGATAGAATTTGAAATTATAAGCCAACAGTTTCTAGAGAGTGAGATTAACGGAGTTTGTTTTTAGCTTAGAAAATGTCAACTCATAGTCATCGTCGTAACCAACATGAAGATGCTGCGGAGAATGTGTTGGCACCTGAACCAAGTGTTAAGGAAGAGCTAGTTCAAAGTGTTGTCTAATATTTTCAAGCTACAGACAGTGGGAACTAGAGGAATGTGCCACGACATGTGGATCATACCATCCAGTTCATGAAGCAGAATCCACCTAATTTTCAGGTTGATTATGAACTCAAGAAGGTGGAGGTCTGGTTATGTAGGATGAATCGTATCATTGACTTCATCAGCACACCAGTAGAGGTAATGTTCAAACTGAAGACGTATATTCTCAAGGATCTTTCATGCTAGTGGTGGGATTTAGCGGTGCATGCTAAATTCGTTGAAGGACTTACATGGGAGGATTATGAGGAATTGTTCAAAAAATAACTCTATCCTCACACGTTAAAGATCCAGAAAATGTCGGACTTCTTCAGCATAAAACAACAGAGTATCTCTATCACAGAGTATGCCGCTAAGTTCATTAACTTAGTACACTTTGCACCAGAAGTTGCGGAAAGTGCATATTTGAAGGAATACATCTTCGAATCAGGTCTACGATAGAAGATTCGATCAAAGATTGCAGTAGTTTGTATTATAGACTCAGCTGAGATGGTGAACAGTGTGACTATGGCTAAATGTTATATATCGGGATATATAGGAGGAGTCATGATAATACCTATAGGAAATGGTGTGAACTCAACCACTGGGAACTAGTAGAAAAGGGACACCTATTTCAATGGTGCAAGTGGAAATCAGAACCAACTGGTTAGATCAGTAAACCTTCCTCCACGACCCCAAAGCAAAGCAGTTTGTTTTTAATGTGGTTCACTTGACCACATAAAGTGAGATTGTATGGCACAAACTAGAGCATGTCCTAATTGTGACAATATGGGACATCGTCAGCACTATTGTCGCACTGCTCCAAGGACAGGTTTCCAAGACACTTCTCAGCTATCGTCAGCATCGTATTCTTTGACTGGATGAGGACAGCATATTCAGTCTCATCAGTAGAGCAAAGCTAGCCATATTTATTATTGAAATACTATGACTCCTCAACCAGGGAAACCAAATCAAGGATACAAGGAGAACAGTATAGTGAAGAAGAAATTGTATGGAGATGAGAAGATGATTTTTGATGATCATGTTGGACCATCTATAGTGAGATGTACGATTATTTTGAATTATTACATTGTGAATGTTTTGTTTGATATTGGTGCATTACACTCATTCATTTCTTCTCATGATATTGACTTTCTATGTTTAAAATTGGAAATGATGCCTTCTGTTTTGAAACTACAAACTCCTCTTGGTGAAAGATAATGTCAAGCCTTTGTTTGTAGAGCATGTGATATAACTGATGATGGATCTGAGCTAAAATGAGACTTTTCTATGTTGAATATTGATGTCTATGATGTAATCATTGATATGGATTAACTGAAAATGTTCAAGGCTCAAATTGACTGCTATAGGAGAACAGTTAGTTTCCTGACTGAGGACAACATTGAGCATCTCTTTAGAGGAGAGAAGATTTTAAAGAAAGGTGCAAAGAGCTTGTTAGAACCAATGGTGGGAATGATATCTTACCAATTTACAACATTGACATTGGAATCAATGGAAGTGATTCAGTAAAATAGTTTTCCAGCTATTGGGGATAAATTTACAGTCGTCTTTCACAAGAACTTCTCAGGGTTATCACCTATAAGGGAAGCTGAGTTTACGATTGATCTCTTTCTGGGGACCAGTCCTATTTCCCTTCAATATTATAATATGGAACCAATAGAGTTACGGGAATTGAAAGTGTAGTTAGAGGATCTTGAAAGAAAGGGTTTCATTTGACCCAGTATGTCTCCATGGGCACCACCGGTTTTGTTCATGAAGAAGGCATATGGAAAACATCAGATGTGTTTTGATTATCATAAGCTTAACCAAGTTACGATAAAGAATATATGTCCACTTCCATTCATTGATTGTTTATTTGATCAATTAAGGGGAGATCAGTGGTTCTCCAAGATTGACTTGTGATCAGGATATCAACAATTGAGATTTCATAAAAAGGATATTCCAATGACAACTTTGAGAAGTAGATATGGACACTATGAATATGTAGTAATGCCTTTCAGTCTAACGAATACACCAGCAGTCTTCATGGAATTGATGAATCAGATATTTCGAAAACATATGGATTCTTTTTTTGTGGTGTTTTTGGATGAAATTTTGGTCTATTAAATGATAAGGGTTGATCATGAGGTGCACCTAGAAATAGTGTTACAAATCTTGAGAGATCATCATTTTTATGCCAAATTATCAAAGTGTGATCTTTGGATATAGGAAGTACATTTCCATGGACATGTCATTTCTGAGAAAAGTGTCTATGATGATCTTGAAAAGACAGAATCCATTATCGCTTGGAAAACACTAAAAAATGTGTTCAAGATACGAATTTTTCTTCATCTTGATGGTTACTACCGATTCTTAGTGCGTGATTTCACACGACTTGATTCACCAATGATAGCTCTAACAAAGAATATTTCTCCATTCTAATGGATGGATGATTGTCGAAAGTCTTTCTAGGAACTGAATGTTCGACTTACATTGGCACCTATCTTGATCTTTCCAGAATCATGACATGGGTATGTGGTTTATTATGATGCTTCAGGGTAAGGGTTGGGTTGTGTTCTCATGCAATGAGATCATGTGGTTGCTTATGGTTCAAGGTTGTTAAGGGTACATAAGAATAATTAGCCAACACTTGATTTGGAGTTAGATTCAGTCGTCCATGCTTTGAAAACATAGAGAAATTATCTCTTTGGTTATAAATCCACTGTGTTTACAGATCAAAAAATCATGAAACACATTTTCTCATAGTGAGATTTGAATTTTAGGAAAAGGATATAGATGGATTATCTCTAAATGTTTGATTTTGACTTAATGTACACACCAAGGAAAGGAAATTCGGTAGCAGATGCATTGAGTAGAATGACATATGCTCAGTTGGCAAGGAATATCCATATGAATGGTAGTTGATGCCGGTCTTAGCCTACATGCATGGGTAATGTGAAGACCGACGTGATGTTGAAGATTTACTTTCTGCTACACGTGTTCCTGATTTAGTAAAAATGATCAAAGAAGAACAAACATCAGATGAAAAATTTCTGGTAGTAAGTTCAAAACTCAATTGTGGGGAGACTATTGAGGGCCAGAAACATGATGGGGGTTCAGTTTTGTGTTTAAAATATCGGATGGTTGTACCTATGGATTTCCAAGAACAACTCATTCATGCTTACCACCATTCAAGATGGGTTGTACATCTAGGTACACAGAAGATTTATAAGGTGTTTATGTCTTGTTTTTGGTGGAGCAGCATGAAAAGGAAGGTGGCTGAGTTCGTCTCGCAGTGCTTAACTTGTCAGCAGGTTAAAGCATAGCATCAGATACCAGCTAGTATGTTACAATATTTTCCCATCCCAGTGTGGAAATGGGATTAAATAGCAATGGATTTTGTTACAGGTCTTCCAATAACGTTCTAGAAATAAGATGACATTTGGGTGATAGTGGATTGTCTAACCAAGTCGGCCCATTTCATCCCTATTCGTGAAACTCATATGGTGGAGGATATTTCAAAAATATATATCCAAGAAGTGGTAAGAGGAATGGTGTACCAGTGTCAATAATCTCAGATAGAGATTCAAGGTTCACATCTCATTTCAAAAAAATCATTAAAGCAAGACCTTGGAACTCAGGTGACTATGTGCACCGTGTATCATCCTCAAATAGATGAGCAATCCAAGCAGACAATAAAAATGTTTTAGGACATTTTTTGGTCTTTTGTAATTGATTTTTTTGGATCATGGGAGGATCATATAGCCTTAAAAGAGTTCTCATACAATAATTTCTATCAATACTCGATATGCATGGCTCCTTTGGAAGCATTATATGGTCATCCTTTTCATTCTCCACTATGCTGGGTGGAAATGGGTGAAAATTTACTAGTCGGGCCAGGCCTTGTCCAAGAAATAACAGAGAATATCCAGTTGATTTGAAAGAGGATAGAGACAGCACAGAGTTGTAAAAAACCATATACAGATCAACGTCATAGACCATCTACATTCTTTGAGGGTGATCATGTCTTCTTGAGGATCTCTCCATGGATTGGACATCATCATTTTGGGAAAAAGGTCAAGTTATCTCCTAGATACATTGGCCCTTTTGAGATACTAGAACATGTTGGAGAGGTTCAATATCAGTTGGCATTACCACCACCGTTTAATTCGGTGAATAATGTGTTCCATGTATCATAGTTGAAAAAAGTGTCACACTGATCCTGACCATGTGAGCAGATGGGATCATTTTGACCTAGAACCGGATGCATCACTGGTACATATTCTAGTGCAGATTATGGATAGACAATTGAAAATATTCCATGGGAAAAGCATCAGCCTAGTGCGGTTTTTATGGAAACAAGGTCAGATTCAGAAAGATGTGTGGGAATGTGAGAAGGAAATGAAATAGCATTACTCGGAACTCTTTTTTTCCAGCAGAGGCTTTCTACTTTCCTGGGATGGAAAGTCCAATGGTGGGGATAATGTAGTAACCATGGTTTCGGGTACATAACCCCCTTTCATCGCGTTTTTATAATTGGAGTGTCTTTTATTGGGTTTAAATAAAATATAGAGTTTCCATAAAATAGAGAGTTTCCATAAAATATAGAGTTTCCATAATATGGATAGTTTCTATAAAGTGGGGTGTTTCCATAAATTGGGATGTTTCTATAAAAATGGTTAAAGGTGAAGGATGGAAGTTTTGGGGGGGTGGATTATGTAGTGTTGGGACCAAAAAGAATTTTGAATGATCTATACATGGTTGGCATAAACAATGTCATCATTTATTGTGCAGAGGTCAAATCTAGATCCAATTTTCTAAGAGCTTACTCTTTTCTGCTCAATTTATTTCTTTTTGGATTTAAAACGCCCTTAATTATAGATTACTCTCCCTAGAAGGCTGGATAACCCTCCTCACACGAGTTGAAGCAATTCTGGATCCTTCTTTTGTTTATTTCGAGTCGGATTCTTGAGGTATGTCACCATTCTGTACAGATTTTTCATGTTTTTTAGATCTCCTTAGATCTACTTCTCTGATCTCTATTATTTCTCATATATGAACCTATAGTTGGTAGATCTACATTTTTTTATTCCAAATATTTCAATTTTGAGTCATGATCCTTCTAGGACAAGAGATCTAAGTCTGCCTTGGAGAATCAACCCGCTTTCTTGTGTGTTCTTCATCTGTTGTTAATGTTTCATCAAAACCTTCGACGTAGGTGGCTTATCTCTAGAGTCCTCTAACTAGAATTTATTTTCTTAGATTGAAATTTGTTTATTGATTGTGATATTCATGGAAAGATATTCATTTGTGATGATTTATGGTGTTTGTAAAATTGTGTGATCTTGGTGGATAGTTGTGAAAAAGGGGATTTATTTTAAAATGATAATTTAAAATGATGTATTTTCCAAAATTGCTAAATGGTTTATGAAAAAGGGAGTTTTAATATAAATGGTTTTTAATAAAATTATATTTTTATATAAATGGTTTGGATTTGGAATGTTTTGGCATTGAAATGGTTTTGATGGAAATAGTTTCCAATAAATAATTGTTTTTATTGAAAGGTTTATTTTGGCTTGATCATTGGGCATATGTGTTGTGTGTTCATATTGCATATATAGGGCATGGATTAAATGTGACCTTATGTTCGGTGAAAAAGGTTTAAATGAATGTGTGAATTTCATATATGGGACTTGGTTGAAATATGACCACGTGCTCGGTGTCAAAGGATTAACGGCACATGGGAAACAATTATCTTGTGATGACTTGGTAGATCGACAAGGAACCACTCATGAGTATTGAACTATCATAACGTAGCATGTATGGTTGGTTGTAATGGTTTGAGTAATTTTTCGGTATGCCGATATAGGGATATTGGGAAATGGTTGTAAATATTGTTTGGTTATTTTTCTGGAAAAATATCTTGCTGGAAAAATTGGTTTCAATTTCACATGTATGGTTTTGGTAATGAATGGTTTTACAAACATGTTTATATATAGTTATAAAATTCTTTTGAGAAATATTTTTATATATACATTTTTATATAATTGTTGATAACTCTTATATCTTGGTGTTGTGAGTTATGAATTTATTAAGGAAAGCATACTGAGTTTTATACTCACCCATGCTTTGGCACATTAGTTCTTTTTCAGATTCTATCTTCTAGGACAGGGGAGAAGTTTATGTTACAAACATGTCTAGCACTACCTCATGATGTTGGGCTATTCAGAGATTTTAGACCTTGGAGCATGTGGAGCATAGAGTCTTTAGGTCTTTGGTGAGTCTTGTGTAGTTTTTCTGATGTGTACTCTGATACATGGTTATCCTTCTATTGTTGCTTACATTGATGTGGTTTTGAGTGTATGAAGTTGTTCAGTTGCCTTTCATTTTTTCATGCATCATATAGTGAATTTTTTGTTATGGTTGGAAGATTTATTAGTTTATTTCCTAAAAGTTAAATCATCTCCTACATGTTATTGAAACCCTTTGGCATTTATTTTCAGCCTTTGGTGTCTTGGGGATGTCGTTTAAGGCCTAGTAATGACTCGTTGTACTCGAAATCCAATGAGAATTGGTGGGTCATTACATAACAATGGAAAGGACGTAATTTCTAAAATCTGGGGAGAATTTAACACCCCAGTTACTTATAAAATAATTAGTTTCTATTATTTAATTAAAAACATAAATTAATTATAAACTTATAATAAAATAAATGATATTTATAAAAGTTAAGGATTCTAATATGATGGAAGAGTAACTTGACCAAAGGAATAGTAACATGACCCATCAAAACGTTAATTTTGCCAATAGAATAGTATCCCCACCTATGAGAGTATAAAAAAATTTGTATATTATATGTATAATCATAATATACTTATATCATGTAATAATTAATTAAATTCTTTTGAAATTATAAATTAAGTGTTGGTATTTTCTGAGTTATAAATATTTTATTATAATTTTATAATTATTTTAATGATTTAAAAGAATGTTTCTTTTCATAAAATAGATTTATAAATTATTCTTTTGTTATCATAAGATTATAATATAATTTTAGGATACTTTAAATAATTTATTAATGTGATATAAAATTAGTTATAATTTCAAAATTGGTATTTTTTGAATAAATTTTTAGTTATTTGAAAATTAAATTTCTCATATTTATAAATTTATTTAAAAAAATATATTTTTTTTTGAATTTGAAATTTTGAAAAAATTTTGGGGTGATTTAATCATATGTTATTAAATATTTAATTATTACGAGGTAATCGTTATATGTAATCATTCATTAATCTTGTGTGATTCATTATTGAATATATACATAATCATTACTAATAATAACTTCGATTTCTAAACCTTATACAACTAACTAATCTACTAAATACATAAAATATTTAGAACTAAATAAAAACAAATAAATCATATAAATAACTAACATTAAATTAAATAATAAAATTTATATTAATGATGCTTTTCAAATTATCCGGTATTTATTTCAGTCCACACAAACAACCACGCACAAAGATAGCTTATTTTAGAGAGAGATCAGGTGGAATTTAGGGAGATGATGTAATTTTTATGTGAGGAGGAGGAGGTTCTATTTTAAGGGTCATAAGAATAATTTGAAGGGGGTTTCACCATTATATTTTATGGTAGGTGAAAGGAGGACAATTTTGGACAATCTTTCATTATATTTTAGTTGAATGGATAAAGGCCTCAATACACCATTTCCATGTCATCGATCTAGGTCAGTGATATGAAAATTCATCACATTTCCTTCCACCTTTCAATAAATAGGAAATGCGAAATGTCCCCAACATCCTTTCCTATTCAAAAATATTTTTATTACCTATAATGGTTTAAAATAATCATAAAATTCATAAAGAACTCATTTTGAGAAGGATATGTAAAAGATCATGCAATGTAGGGTTTTATCCATAATGTGGAACACTAAAAAATGGAATTCGTTTAGTGTTTATGAATATGGGGTGCACCATAATGCCATGCCTTCAACATTGGATTTTCTATTGGACATGTTTGAAGGGAGTCCACTTTCCCCATGATTGTTTGGGATAATTTTTTTAATTCCATGTTTGCTAATGGTTTTAAAATACGAGTATTTCTTGGATCTGGGAGTTTCAAATTGGAGTTGAAAATTTTATTGTGGAAGATTGATTTGGTCATTGGCATGAAGAACACTATAAATTAGATATTATCCCTACACCAAAGAAGAATTTAGGCTACCAGTTTTCTAATTATAAACTCCAATATTCTTGGACTTTTTAAATTGATGTTTCGATTAAATTATAAATAATGATTGAATTGGTATAATTTACCCTATATATAGAATATAAGGACATAAATTAATATAGGATCATGAAGAATGGAGTTAAAAAATTTAGTTGTAGAATATAGAGTGGACAATGAACAAGATATGTTGTGTGGTTAGGTTTAATTTTTCATATCATTTTTTCATTATATAATAATTATAATTCATGCGTAATTTTTCAATTGAAAAATATTAAAATTATCTATATTATTACATCATATTTCTTTAGTTTTATTAATTAGATTCCCTAAGAAATTATGTTCAGTTCATTCAAGGATGAAAGACTACCTACCATATGTGACTAATTTCATGGATTACGATTGTTATAATATAAGGGAATTATTTATATATAATTTTAATTCCTACTCATTTATTAGCATTCTAATATAAATATTATTAAATTTTAATTTATTTTTATATTCATACCCTAATAATTTAATGATATCAATTACGATTATGGTATGACACCCAATTCTATTAATGGATGTTGAAAGAGAGAGCCGACCAATCTTCACCATTCACCAATAGGCGGATCAAAAATCACATAGTTAGATTGATCACCTTGAAAAAAAGTTTGGTTTTATTTAGAAGACAAAATAATTCCAAGATTTTGGGATTGGTTAACTCATGGATTTTAGTGACATTTAATTTAATTAATTCATTAGTGAAGAAGAAATGTTTTTCATAATGTAAAACAATCCCTGGAAACCAGTTCCCTACGTTTAATCATTTTTAACCAGGATTACGTTCATTATATGATTTGTTAATTTTAGGATATGTTATTTTTAAATTAATAAATTTATGTTATTTTTTAATTCTTAATTATTAAGAGAAATAGATAATACCTAAAAATTACCTATAATACAATAAATATGCTTCCAACTTTTTCATGGGATTGATATCGACATTCCACTATTATATGATTTAGTAGTTTTTGAATGTTGGTTAATGTATATTCTATACATTATTAAGAAAATATAATATTGAGACCATAGAACCACATAAATAAATTTAATATAAATTACCATGACATCAAATCATGGAATTAAGGATTTTTATTTATGAATATATTTATTGATGAATCATTTTTAGTAGATGGTCTAAGCTGTTCCATGATTCCTCTCTCGATTAGTTCTCCAAAACATTTTGAACTTGTGTGTAACGACCGAAAGTTTCATTAATGGGAATCCCTCTTGATCTAATTAAATGTCTCTTTATGTTTATATAAAATTTCTACTTCATTGGTTTTATGTTAAGAATTTTGACTGTTGCTAATATAGCCATTCAATTGTGATCACGTGATTAGTATACATATAGGGCTTTAACAAATCCAAATTTACTCAGACAAAATAAGTGATGGCCTCATCCAGTAGAATTACTCCTTACGATGCCCATTTTTCGGAGCTCGGAAAAGAGGTGGCATCCTTGGGCTTCATTCTTGACCAAGCCCAAGCTGAGCTTCATCATGTACAGCTCTAATGGGACCTTCTATGGGAAAAGTGGATGTTTATAGATATTACCACTCGAGCAATGTTATTTGAGCCACCCAAGAGTCTACCACCATTGCACACCATGTCGTTAGGTCTTATGCGGCTGTTTTAAGGGGTTATGTAACAAATAAATAGTACTATGTTCATGAATATTATTTTTTGTATATAATAATGAATATACTTGCTTGTCATTATTGATACATTATAAATAGTTTTTAAAGTACAAATAATGTTTTTAGTTATTATTTAATTAATAATTCAATTTTATTAAATTGAGTGATTTTTGAATTAAATAATATTTTAATAAAATATTATTATTAAATTAATTTTTATTAAATATAAATGATCTTATAATTTTAGGAATGCAATTGTTATTTTTATTTAGGTTTGAAAGCCATTTTTGTCAAAAACCCATGAATTTTTGATAAATGTTAGTTTTTATTTTAATAGTGAAAATTAACATATTTAGAAAATTATTTAGATAAAATAAATTTTGTTTATGGAATTAAGATGTTGAAATTATCCAACAGTGAATTTTTCATAATTTTCTGAGAAAGTCAAATTTTTTAGTAAAAATTAAATACCGTTTAAATATATAATGTGTTTTATGGTATCATAATGACCCAATAGGGATGTAATAAAATACAATAATATTTATGTTCGGACAATATATGTTTTACCCTTAAAATAATGTTATTTTGGGTTTGTTTGGCTAACTTTTCAAAGCATTAATGAACCCCTGAAAACATATTAAATACCTTGTATTATTAAATTAATTTCCATGGGAGTGAGACTCACCTCCACATAAGCAAACCTATTATTTTAAGAAGTTTGGACTATATCCATATAAAATATTTTGTTACTCTTCCATTTTCCAATAACCATGGGAAGAGACCATGGTATGGTTTGTGGTTTGGATTATTTTAATAGAAGGGGTCCCAAACCTAAATAATAATGAATTCCCTCACCTTTCCTATATAAACACACCCATGCTCCCACTTCGTCCTCACTCAAATCCCTTTGAGTTTGTCCAGACTATGCCCTACTCTCTCTAGAATCCTCCCAAGGTGCCCCAATCTCCCAAGAAACTTCTCTCAAGACTCTCTCAAACCTTTAGAAGCACACTTCCTATTAATGGTTTTTTTTCCTTTCTTTTTTTGTCCAATTTTCATTAAGTTGTTTTCCCCTTTAATTTAAATTATGAAAGTTGGGGTATGGTTTTTCACCTCCCCCATACTGCCCTATTATTGTTTGAATGATTTCATACCCCTTTCTCTCTCATTAAATGCCTCCCATGTACACCCGTTACTATGCAGAAATTCCTAAAGGAACTTCTCTCTCCTCATTTACATACAAGCAATAATTTTGTATCATTAATCTAAATTCCATTATAATTTTTGGGACATGTATATATATGACCTACTTATTGTACATTACATGTAAATATTATGAGGAACCCCTTTCTCTCTCATCAGTCATTTTTATGAATTCTTATGTCATGCTGTTATGCTGCCGAAATCGCACTGATTTTTTAAGCCAATGCCATTGTGTAGTGAATACCATGCCCATTTCTCCATCAAGGGTATTCACCTTTATGTACATTTACTTATTGATTATAAGGTTTCATGTATGAATTCCACATTCCTTTATCGTGGAATAAATGATTATTTTTTATGAATCCATGTTTTATGATCCATGTGGCACACTTATGCATGAAATGAAATGTTTATGAACTGTGTGCCCTTATAGAACTCCAATTCATTGGGTAAAGTATAGTATCATGATACGTCATGTGCAATGAGTGTTGACTCATGCTAATTCAAGTTCAATGACGGTTTACTCATGCTTCATGTGCAATGATAATTTACTCATGCTCAATGTGAAATGAGCCTTGGATCATCCTAATTCCATTTTAAGTGTTGTTGCCACATTTCCATGTTATGATTATCATGATTTATCATAGCTTTATGTTAATGTTTCTATTGGGCTCTATTGATATGCCTAATGTCTAACATGTATTGTACTCCTCATATTAGTCTATGTGTATTCCTTTACTGGGCTTTATAGCTCACCCTTTTTATGCATATCCTCAGGTTATCCCATGCAATGCTAAGATGAGGGAATGTAGTGGTCATGTAAAGGAAGTTTTCAATATAGGTGTTTTATTTCATGTTTTAAGTTTTTATGTAATGATACTAAGCCACAAAGACACTAAACCTCTCGATCTTCATTATTGTATCAAGTGAAGTTTTATGTAATAAATCTTGTTTAAGTTGTAATAAAAAGCAGGGTTCTCATAGTTGGTATCAGAGGATAGTTTTAGTTATTTTTGGGATTAGGATTAGAAAACCCTAGTAAAGCCTTAGAGACAAGACTAACTACAATATAAAAGTCCCGATGTTTTGGTGAGTTTTATCTAGAAAATACATCCCTGTCTGGATACGAGCAGGTAGAGGCGTCTCTAGCATAGATGTATCCTAGGGGATTAACCTGAAAACCCCGCTTTGAGCTAGACTCGAACGGGAACTGGTGCACGACAATGGGCCTTGCTGAAATCTTGGTTACGACACTCCCCGGGGATATGTTTTGATAAATTCACAATCTTAGTATGGACCCTTATAAAGGGAATTAAAAAAAGGCCCCTAAGTATATATGTTAGAAATTAGATTATGAAAAGCATAGATTGAAGCCTATAGGCTCATGAGTTAAGGAAATACAAGTTTATTTATAAATCATCACCTTTTTTCTTTGGATTATCCTTTATGTGTTACCCATAACTCTCCTTTTATTCCAGCCAATGGCCGGTAATAGGAGGAATCTGGCTAAAAATTGTTGTGATGATCAGTGTGATGACAATACTAATGAGATTTCCAATCCAATGGGAGTGGGAATTGCGAACTTTGTCACGCTTCTCTTTTAGCTTACTCAAGTATTGAATAGAAACACGGGTCTAGAGGAATGTTCAACCCCCCTAATAAAGAACATGTTTCTATCGAGATCTTTATAAGACAAAGGCCTCCTACTTTTAGTGGGTCATCTGATCCCACAATCGCTGAATAATGGATAAACTCCATTGAAAAGATCTTCAATGTTCTGAAGAAGAGAAGGTTCTGCTGGAAGCTTATCATATAGAGGGTGAAGCTGATAAATGGTGGACTTTGATCAAAAATACGAAGCCTGAGGAGGAGATCGAGGTGTTGGAATGGAATGATTTCTGGAAGATGTTTTTCGATAAATATTTTCCACGCACCCTCCAGCTTAAGATGGAAAGGGACTTCCTTTCCCTCAAGCAAAAAGTTGATGAATCTGTTGGAGCGTCCGATGTTCCCTCAAGGACGAAATGGAGATCGAAGAATCATAGGGGTATCATGGGGATAATAAGCATAAGGTGGACTTCAATGCTGGTGGGCTGATGGATAAATCCAATGGTGCTAAGAAGATCCAGCACCCCACTTGTCAAAAGTGCGGAAAGAAGCACCCTTGAAATTGCCTTAAGGGGATGAGGAAATGCTTCAGGTGTGGAATAGAAGGGCACCTAGATGTTAACTGTCAGCAAGAAAGACTTGCGGCTGTGATAGAGGAGAGGAATACTCCATTCGAACCTCAACGCGTTGTTCAATGAGACAAATGCAAATAACTGGGTCATTTTTCAAATCAGTGCCCTAATCCAAGGGTTTTTGGAGGAAACCAACAACCTCCAAGGGAGAAAGGAAGATCTTTTTCCATCACTTATGCCGAAGGGAACCCCGACAATGAAGTGGTGAAATGTACGCTAGTTATTCATTCAAGAATAGCAAACATACTTTTTGATTTAGGTTCTATGTATTCATTTATATCTCGAAAGTTTAGTAGAACAATCCTAGCACCACCACAAATCATGGAAGTGAAGATGTTGGTGAGTACGCAAAATGAGGCAATCATTGAATCCCATGAATATAAGTCCTCCCTTGTTATAATTTGTGGATTGAATTTCCCAGTGAACCTTGTCATACTCCCTCTGGTGGAATTTGATGTAATTCTTGGCATGTATTGGCTTTCCTTATAAAGAGCCAACATAAATTTTCGGGAGAGGGAAATCACACTCCATATGGAGATTCAACCCCCGATTCATTACAAGTGTAAGGAAGAAGACGAATCTCATTTAGCTCCATCATCTCAAGCATGGATATTATTTCCTTATGAGCACGCGTATCTGGCTCAGATGATTGAGTACAAGGAAGAAACCATCCTTGAAGAAATGCCTATTGTGAGGGAATTCGCTGAATTGTTTCCCGAGGAACTATCTGGTCTTCCTCCTAGAAGAGATGATGAATTCACAATTTAACTTATACCCTGGGCTTTACCAATATCAAAGACTCCATATAGAATGGCTATTGTAGATCTTGAAGAGCTGAAGAATCAACTACAAGAGAATTTGGATAAAGGGTTTATACGCCCAAGTGCTTCACCATGGGGTGCACCAGTCCTCTTCGTCAATAATAAAGATGGGTCAATGCGTCTTTGCATTGATTATCGTGAATATAACAAAATCATGATAAATAACAAGTATCCTCATCAAATAATTCATGACTTTTTTGATCAACTGCGTGTAGCACAATACTTATCCAAGGTGGACTTGTGGTTGGGATATTATCATGTATGGGTGAAGAAGGAAGATATCCCCAAGACTGCATTTTCCACAAGATACGGGCATTATGAATTCATAGTAATGCCTTTCGGACTCACTAATGCTCCATAAATCTTCATGGACTTAATGAATATAGTTTTTAGAGATTACCTAGATAATTTTTGGTATTATTTATAGATGATATTCTAATATACTCCAAAACCAAGGAGGATCATGAGGAGCATTTAAGAACTGTACTGGATACTTTGTACAAGGAGAAGCTCTATGAAAAGTACCGAAAGTGTGAGTTCTGGTTGAAGGAAGTCTCATTCTTTGGCCATATCATCACAAGAAATGGGATATCTATGGATCCCTCTAGAAAAGATGCAATTGAGGGATGGACGAGGCCAACATCAGTAACAGATATCCATAGCTTCATGGGGTCAGCTGGATATTATTGACGATTTGTTAGAAATTTATCAGGATTGTCCAACCCTCTTACCAATCTAACTCTAAAGGGAGTAAAGCTTTCATGTAGTGATGAATGTGAAGAAAGATTCAAGGAGTTGAAAAGGGGGCTTATCACTGTTCTCGTGCTCACTTTACCCACAACTGGGGAAATTTTTGTGGTATTCAATGATGCTTTGAAGAAGGGCTTAGGTTGTGTGCTGATGTGGAATGATAAATTGATATCCTATGCCTCAAGGCAATTGAAAATCCATGAGCAAAACTATCCAATGCATGATCTGGAGTTCCCTATGGTGATCTTTGCCTTGAAAATCTGGCAGCATTATCTCTATGGAGAGAAATGTGGGATATATGCAGACCTCAAGGGTCTTAAATATATATTCACACAGAAAGAGCCTAATATGCACCAGAGTAGATTGATAGAGCTCATCAAAGATTATGATTGTTCAATCCATTACCACCCTGGGAAAGTGATCAAGGTGGTAGATGCCCAAAGTAGAAAGAATCTAGCGATTCTATCAATGATGAGAATTGAAAAGGATCCAATCTTCTTAGACTTGTTGAAGATGGACATGGGAATCATAGAGAAGGGAATATCATCAATCCTTTCACAAATGATTTATCAACCATCTCTTTTGAAAATGTTAAAATATGCTCAATAGGATGATGTGGGAATTGAAGAAAAAGTGGAAGCTATAAAAAATGGGAAATCATTGGAGTTTAATGTTAATGAAGAAGGAATTGTGCGGTTTGGGAAAATAATATGTGTTCCATAAAGTCTATAGCTAAAGAAGGAACTTTTGGATGATGCACTTAGTTCAAATTTCTCTATTCACCCAAGGAGCACAAAGATGTATCGATATCTCCGAGAAAACATTTGGTGGGATAATATGAAAAAGGAGATCGCTAAATATACATCAAAGTGCCCAGTTTTCCAGCAAGTGAAGGTAGATAGGCAGAAGTCTAAGGGGAGTTTGCAACCATTTCCCATACCAGAATTGAAATTGGAGAAAATCACCATGGACTTCGTCACCGGACTTCCAAGTACATCCAAAGGCAACAATGCAATCTGGGTTGTTGTGGATTCTCTCAAAAAGACCGCACACTTCATTGATATTCAGGAGGATTTCTCATTGGATCAACTGGCACAAATATATATCAGTGAAGTGGTAAGGTTTCATGGAGTACCACTATCTATTGCATCTAACCGAGATCCAAGATTACCCTCTATGTTTTGGAAGATTCTTCAACATGCTCTGAATACTAAACTGAACTTCAGTACGGCCTATCATCCTCAAACTGATGGCTATTCTGAGTGGACTATCCAAACACTTGAGGATATGTTGAGAGTGTGCTCAATGGACATTAAAGGAGGATGTGATCATCATCTTCCTCTGGTTGAGTTCTCTTATAATAATAGTTTCCACTCGAGCATCCAAATGGCACCATATGAGGCCCTGTATGGTAAATGGTGCAGAACACCGGCATGTTGGGATGAGGTCGGTGAACGTAAGCTACATTGGACCAGAAATGGTTGAGGAAATGGTGGAGAAGGTGAAAACCATTCATCAATATAACATGGTATCCCAGAGTCAACAAAAGAGTTATGTAGATAATCGTCAATGAGACCTTGAGTTTAAAGTTGGAGACATGGATTTTCTATGCATATATCTGTGGAAGATGGTCATGATGTTTGGAAAGAAAGGGATGTTAAGTCCAAGGTACATCCTCCCCTTTGAGATTCTTGATCGTGTCGGGGATGTGGCCTATTGACTAGCACTTCCACCTACTATGGTCAAAGTATATGATGTCTTTCATGTATCCCTCTTAAGGAAGTACATACCGGACCCTTCACATGTACTCTCTTCTAAGGTGGTACAATTTGAAGATGATCTTTTTTATGAGGAGCAACCAGTGAAGATCTTAGATCGTAGAGAAAAAAAAGTTCTATGAAATAAGACAATGCCCCTTGTCAAGGTGTTGTGGAGAAACCACAAGTTTTGAAGAAGTGACTTAGGAATCAGAGGAAATGATGAAGCTGAGTTACCCACATCTGTTTTAGTGTAGAAAAAGGAAAATTTCGAGGGCGAAATTTCCTAAGGGGAAATATTATAACGACCCAAAGTTTCATTAATGTAAATTCCACTTCATCTAATTAAATGTCTCTTTATGTTTATATAAAATGTCAAATTCATCGGTTTTATGTTGAGAATTTTGATCGTTGCTAATATAGACATTGAACATTGATCACATGATTAGTATAAATATAGGGCTTTAACAAATCCAAATTTACTCAGAAAAAAGAAGCGATGTCCTTATCCAGTAGAATTGCTCTATACAAAACCCATTTTTTGGAGCTCGAAAATGAGGTGGCATCCTTGGGCTTCACTCTTGACCAAGCCCAAGCTGAGCTTCGTCATGCAAATCTCAAACGGAACCATCTATGGGAAAAGTGGAAGTTGATAGAGATTACCACTCAAGTAATGTTATCTGAGCCACCCCAAGAGTCTTTCTCCATCACACACCTTACCCTTAGGTCTTATGCGGCTGTTTTAAGGGGTTATGTAACAATTAAATAGTACTATATTCTTGTATATTTTTTTGTATATAATAATGAATATACTTCCTTGTCATTATTGATACATTATAAATAGAATTTAATGTACAAATAATTTTTTTAGTTATTATTTAATTAAGAATTCAATTTTATTAAATTAAGGGATTTTTGAATTAAATAATATTTTAATAAAATATTATTATTAAATTAACTTTTATTAAATATAAATGATATTATAATTTTATGAATTCAATTGTAATTTTTATTATGTTTTGAAAGCCATTTTTGTCAAAACCTGTGAATTTTTGATAAATGTCAGTTTTTATTTTGAAAGTGAAAATTAGAATATTTAGAAAATTATTTAGATAAAATAAATGTTATTTTTGGAATCAGGACGTCGAAATTATCCAACAGTGATTTTTTCATAATTTTCTGAGATAATCAAATTTTTGAGTAAAAATTAAATACTGTTTAAATATATAATGTGTTTTATGACATCATAATGACCCAATAGTGATGTAATAAAATACTATAATCTTTATGTTCATACAATATATGTGTTACCATTAAAATAATATAATTTTGTGTTTGTTTGGATGACTTTTCAAAGCATTAATGAACCCCTCAAGACTTATTAAACACCTTGTCTTTTTAAATTAATTTCCATTGGAGTGTGACTCGCCTCCACATAAGCAACCCTATTATTTTAAGACGTTTGGAATATATCCATATAAAATATTTTTTTCCTCTTCCCTTTTCTAAAAACCTTGGGCAAAAACCATGGGATGGTTTTTGGTTTGGATTAATTTAATATAAGGGGTCCAAAACCTAAATAATAAAGAATTCCCTCACTTTTCCTATATAAACCCACCCAAGATCCCACTTCCTCCTCACTCAAAGCCCTTGGAGTTCATCCAAACTATGCCCTACTCTCTCTAGAATCCTCCAAATGTGCCCCAATCTCCCAAGAAGCTTCTCTTAATCCTCTCTCAGGCCTTTGGAAGCACACTTCCAAGTAAGGGTTTTTTCTTCCATTCTTTTTTTTGTCCAATTTTCTTTAAGTTCTTTTTCCCTTTTAATTTCAATTATGAATGTTGGGGTATGATTCCGCATCTCCCCCATACTTCCTTATTATTTTTTTAATGATGGTATACCCCTTTTTCTCTCATTAAATGCCACCCATATACACCTATTACTATGCTGAAATTCTGAAAGGAACTTCTCTCTCCTCATTTACATTCAGTCAATACTTTTGTATCATGAATCTAAATTCCATTAAAATTATTGGGACATGTATATATATGACCTACTTACTGTCCATTACATGTAAATATTATGAGGAACCCATTTCTCTTTCATCATCCATTTTTATGAATTCTTATGTCATGCCGTTATGCTGCTGAAATCGCACTGATTTTCTAAGCCAATGTCATTGTGTAGTGAATACCATGCCCTTTTCTCCATCAAGGGTATTCACCTTTATGCACATTTACTTATTGATTATAAGGTTTCTTGTATGAATTACACATTACTTTATCGTTGAATAAATGATTGTATTTTATGAATCCATGTTTTATGATCTATTTGGCACACTTATGCATGAAATGAAATATTTTAGAAGGGTATAACTTTATAGCGCTCAAATGCATTGAGTAGAGTATAGTATCATGATACGTCATGTGCAATGAGTTTTGACTCATTCTAATTCAAGTGAAATGAGGGTTTACTCATGCTTCATGTGCAATGAGAATTTACTAATGCTCCATGTGCAACGAGCCTTGGCTCATGCTAATTCCATGTTAAGTGTTGGAGCCACATTTCCATGTTATGATTATCATGATTTATCATGCCTCTATGTTCTTGTTTCTCTTGTGATCTATTGATATGCCTAATTTCTAACATTTATTGTACTCTTCATGTTATTCCATGTGTATTCCCTCACTGGGCTTTATAGCTCACCCTTTTTTTGCATTTCCTCAGGTTATCCCATGCAATGTTAAGTATGAAGGAATGTAGTGGTCATGTAAAGATTGTTTTAAATAAAGATTTCATATTTCATGTTTTAAGTTTTTATGTAACGATCCTAAGCCCCAAAGACACTAAAACTCTTGATCTTCTTTGTTGTATCAAGTAAGGTTTTATGTAATAAATTATGTTTATGTTGTAATAAAAAGTAGGGTTGTCATATTGTGTATTCATTATCATCTTCTAGTTACATTATAGGTATTTATTTTTTTCAATTATTTCCAACTATATTATATTGTATATTTTATTATTATGTTTTATGACAACAATATTTTTTTATTATGTCATTTTCATGATTCCTTAAATTTGATGGTGTAGTCTCCAATTGAACACACCAATGACACTCATCGCCATTTGGAAGCCTCATGCATATCAGATGGCATAGTGGATGTTATTAGAATTTCAATTTATTAATAGTGTATTTGAACTAGCCCTAGGATGTTACAATGTCATATAAAAGTTTATTACTATTATATAATTTAGGTTATAGATGATAGAGATTTAAGAAAGTGTTGGGAAATATTGTGGACGCAAAATTATGTGCCTAGGCAGCTCAAATTCTATATAAAGACTAGGAATCAAGTGTTTCATGACTATTTTTTCTATCTTGATTATAGTTGAGTTATTTGACATAAAAAAATTGATGTTTTAATTTATTTAATTTATTTTTTTACTCATAGACCAAAATGGAATGATGTGGGTACTCATGCATCATCATATGAACATAAAAATCACATGACATCATTGTTCTAAATTGGGGTTGATTTGTTATGTTTTAAATGAGTGGTTAATTGTTTAATTTTTTTATTGTATGTTAAAATATTTACAAATATATATGACTGGATGAATTCAAATCAACAAAACAAACTAATTTTGTAATTACTATCTAAAATTGGAATGCTCTTATGTGTATATATACGGTACTTAATCATGGATCATGTAGATGGGCCTATAAGTATGGATGAAATGAGACTACAGTATGGTTAGGGATATGTATAAGCTAGTATTATGTATTACCTATAAGGATATAAAATATTTGTATTATATATAATCATATATATTTATTGAATTTTTTTTTTAATTTTTAGTGATATTCCAAATTGATGGGCTGTGTAATATATCTGAGATGAGTGCAATAATAAAATTATTAGGTTTATTCATATTATTCCTCCAATGTGTAGAGAAGTTTTTTCACCAATGAATGTTCAAATTTGGGACTGATAGGGACTAAATAAGAATGAGAAGCATACCAAGATAATAAAAAATATTCGGTAGTCATTTGTGTTGGGATTTCATTTTAATATTGATTTGAGGTTGAATATAGTATTGGTTATCAATTTTTTTATCAAAGGGAAAATGATTGTTGAATTTTATATGGTTTATCTGAGTAGATACTTACATTAAAAACTACCTAGATTATTATAGGTTGGGGGGTACACCCCATGAAGATATTTTCAAGAATGTTTCATTTCAAACCATCAATTACTATATTGATATATCATTGTATGAGGGTTATATTTAAGATGTATATTCCTGGGGATACTATGAAATTATGATGATACATATAGTTTCATTATAGAAGACAAGATGGGGGTTTCATAGAACAATTTTTAGGTAATTTTCATGGAGAAAATAATCATTAATATGTTGTGGCTGGGATGATCTCTTCAGTTTATTCACTTGTTGTAGGAGGATGTATTATTAATTTTTATTGATTATATGTTCACATATTTATTTAAATATTCATCAATCATAGGTGGCTATGATATTCCTATAGGTTGGAGTTTTGAGGATTGTCATTGAAATATCAATATAGCACATGTCAACATCTTCAATTTGATTTCATTTTTGTATTGTTGAGTTAGGAATTCATTGTATAGAAGAACATGACTAACAACAATATACACAATCAAACAATAGTTGTAGTTTATGCTAGAAGAGGGTCATCAAGAAACATAAAGGGGTTGAATGAGAGCACCTGGTAGGGTGCTCATATCAAAGGTCCATATTATCCACCTCATATAGGTTCATTCTAATAAATTATACTAATGTGGTATGTTATGAATCAAATTTAGTTGAATTTAAAAAATTATGAGCTCGTAAGGGGTAACATATGATAGCTCTCATTGGCTAGAGTTTCCCAGTGCCGCCTTCTCCATTATTCCCTCCTCCCTTCCTTCCTTCCTCCCTTCTCCTCCCTGGGCTCATGTGGTCAAGATTTTGTGTTGTGAGTGGAATAGTGGGTTGAAAAATATATGGTTTTTCCGAATGGAAAGGCCTCTGGAGCTCTATAAAAGAAGATCGTTGTTCAACCTCATCCGATAATTCAGATTTGCAGGTTTCATTCCCACATCCGCAACGTCCTCACCTGTAGATGGAGCCCCCCATTTTATTCTATTTTGGGGTTAGGAAGGTTAATCATCTTCTCCTGTGTTAGTATGAGGTCACATGTGGAGCCCCCTATAAATCTAGGTACGGATGTGGTCCTCTTCCTCTCTTTGCGCTTTGGAGGCTTGTTGGGTTTGCAGGGTACCGCGTTCTTAGACAATGGAGGCTGCATTGGGTGGGTATCTTCTTTCATCTTCGATGTTGATAGTATTTTTTATTATAAAGACGATAAAAATCATTTTTTATTTTTGGTTTTTGTGATTTGGTCTGCTATGGTGACGGATGTCGGTGTCAATTGTCGATGTGGGTGACCAATGATGGTTTTGGTTTTTCCGTGATTGCAGCTTTTTAGGGAATATCTCTTATGGTGTGGCTTCAGTAAGGAGGGAAGATGAAAAAATGGAATTTTTTTACTAATGATGATGGTGGATGGATGATGGCATGACTGGCTGATTCGGTGCATCGTGGTTCATCCCACCTCAGTAGTGCAAATGTTTTTTTTTGAATTTCAAATTTCTTCGTGTTTTTAGTCTTGGATCCCGCCTATGTATGTGGTTACCATTTATCCATTAAGATGACATTAAAAAAATAATATAAAAAATATAAATTTCATTATCAATATGAATCATATAGAAGTATCATAATTGAAAACTTTATAATTTTAGGATTATATAATGAATGAAAATTTATAGAGGTTTATTCAGCTGATTTCACAGTATACTGGATTTTCTGGATCTCATCAGAATATAGTATTTGAGATCATTATGGGAGTAGAATTTATAAGAATTAGGTTTAGTTTTCTTCATTCATAAGACTTGATAGAGTATAGGTTTATCCACTCTTGTATAAATGTTAAAAATAGTGTGAGAATTTTTAGGTGATATGACATTAGAAGTTTCATGTTTAGGTTGTTTTCTTATTGAGTCTTCTATTTCATTTATCATGGGATATGGATTAACAATTTGTGGTCTTATAGGACTAAAATTGTCCTAGTTTCTCATGATTTATACTATATTGTAGGTTATCTTTTGTATAAAGGATATACCTTGATTAATTTTATTATTTATAATTAAGTATGATTACATGTAACGACATGTTTAATGAATGATAAATTTAGTTTTTAGTTCACATTTAGCTATGGTAAAACCATCATGAAGGGTATCATGGATCTGATTTTAATGGTTTATTGATTCCCATTGATGGTGTGACTAAAAAATGGAATCAATTTCAGTTCTTATATTTTTATGGATATCTAGAATAGAAGGATTATTTATATAGTTTTTCAGTGTTTTTTGGATATGATGACTGTGAATGATTGGATTTTTTATTTTAAAGTTATTAATGTAGCTATTGATAAACTTGTGATGTAATGATCTATCATGGTTTTATTTTTAGAGTCTAAGAATTTATATGGGTTACTTTAACCAATTTTCATCCTAATAATTTTTTATTGGGTGTATTTGAAGTGTTAGGGGGTCTGATTAATCCCATTTTTTAATTTTGGGAAGATACTCTGGATGTGGGAAAAATGTCTTTGAATATAGATTCCACTAACAATCTTGTCGAATAATACATGTTACTATTGTTCCCTAAATGGATAAAGGAATTTCTGTGAGGTTTGCTGGCAACATTGTGGGCAAGGGATGGGTTCCCATGGGTACCTATTTCCCAGTAAGAGATTATTGGGTACCGATTGGGTGTCAAGATTGTTTTATATAAACATATTTCATTACATTTAATATTTTCTATTATTTTTTATAAAAAGGGTTTTCATGTTAATGAATCTATATATGGTTGTTTAGCCATTCCATTTAAATTTTATAGTTATGATTTTGATGCAATATGACCTCCCAAAAATTAGAGATTTTATGTAATGAATTGACTATTAACTGTGAATTTCCTGTGGGGAATGAATTCAAGATCAATTGTGCTTAAAGCATTAGTGAAATAGTTTAGTCACATATGAAATAGGGGACCCCCTTCATGGGGGTCATTACTCAAGAATAGATTGGGAAATAGTGAGAAAAAAATTGGAAGCTATTGTATTGATGTAGAAGGGTATAGATTCATGAATGGTCTTTGACCCAACATTTTCTCATCAGGATAATGGATTCTAGGTGGCCATATATTTATATAGAAAAGAATAAAGTGTAGTTTTTCATTAGATGTATCTTATATATATATATATATTAGTATTATTATAAATAGTTTTTAAAGTCAATAGTGGAAAAAGATTAACCATAAAAAACAACATATTGGATGTTTTTTTCCCAACAAATGAGATCGAGCCCCACCCCTTATCTCATTATCCAATAAAACAGATATTAGATATCATCAATTTTAGGTTTTTTTTTGGTTTATTTTTTTCTTTGTGTTTATGTAGTAAAGTCTTATCATATTCAATAAAATTATTCTGGTTTCATCATTATTACATCGAATTTCAATGGAATTATCTATTTTTTTTATTTTTATCCTGATTCAATATTTTAACCTCCTATAATGAAATCATTTAATGGAAATAATCGATCATGATCCATTTTAAAATATTAATGTGGTTCTATAATATTCTAGTTGTGTATATGAATTCTTCTCTATTTGATTTGAACATTATATAATCAGTGTGTATGTGGAAGGGAATTTAACCACCTTCATGTTTGATGGTATAATGGATATGTTCTAAGGTATTCATGTTTGTTTATTTACTCAAAAGAAATAGAGTATAGTTTGTTATTGGTTTCTGGTTTTTTTGACTCTCTCAGAAATGGGGCCACCTATTTTCATGAGAAATTTTGTTGTTGTTTAGTTTGATAAGGTTCCATGGGAATGTATTAGGTGTTAATTGTGTGGATATGAGGATATCATGTTTACCCATATGAAATGACATGGTCTTAGAATCTATCCATAGTGATAATTTTTATTCTCCAGTGTTAGTGTTCATGGGATGTGGGATATTCCACACACTATTTTGGATGAGGTCATTGTGTTCATGTTCACATAGGGGGGGCCTAATTTGTAGTTTTTATCACTAGAATGGTAATATGGATATTTTATAGATATGGATATAAGGATGATGGGTGACTGTTAACACTAGTTAAGGAGAAATGATGTATGAACATGGTTCCTTCCTTGAGGTACATATCGTTTCTTTTCAAATTGTACATAATGAAATAGAGGAAAAAGAAATTTACACACTATTTATTTTCAAGTACATGCCATGTAATGAGGTTTACATGCCATATTATCCTAGTACATGACCATGAAATAGTCTGGCCAAGACTCATACAGTCTTGGTGTGTATTTTCATGTACACACTGTGTACTTATCTTTTTTTTGTTAAATCTGATAGTTGCCTTATGTTTCATCAGACCGACAAGGGGATCATTCTGTTTGATGAACAGCCACAGTGAGAGGTTGTTCTGCCTCTCGATTGACCGTCTAAACTCTGTTTCAATCACTATTAGATGCATTGGGACTGAATTGGTAAACTCTCAATTCCACTTCATCTATTCTTCATGATTTCATCTCTCGATCAATTTATCAATGGTTTAGTTTATTTATTTTTTTTAGATCTACCCCATTCTAGGTTTAATCAAAGCCCAATGTTAGACGATGAGATTCGTACGAGTATGACGTAGCTAGATTGTTTCTTTTCGCTAATTTTTATGTTGTTTATATGTACCGTAGTGCCACATGTCCATGATTAAGGCACCAACATAAATGGTAATTGATATGAGTTGTTGTATAATGTTGATTAAGTGATTTATTAAATGAATTAAAGATGGTTTTAGCTTCTTTGTTTTGATTAATGGCCACCATGTGGGTGTGTTTCCCTTGGATAATAATGGTCAGCTGTTTGGCCTTAGATGTCTATAGTCATGCCATTATTTACCTTTTAAGGGTTTTTAAACTAAAATTTGACTAATTTAATGTGTTCCCAGATGAGATAATATTTTCTTAATCCTTGTGACAATTTAATTCACTTGTTATGATTGTGGTATTAATTTCCCATGTAAGATTAGAATTGTTAATCCTAATAATTATTGGGGTACTTGAAAGACTCGTTACATGTTTGATTCCCTCATGAGTTATTATTTTCGTAACTATGTAATAGGGTAAATTAAATGTATTTTTTTATACTAAAATTCTTATACAACGTGCGTGTCCCTGATACATTTTTTAATACTTATACATCGAGATTGGCCTTGAAACATGTTGAAATGATTAAAACCTGGTTTTTGACCCATGACATGTCGAAATACTTATATACAAGGTTTTGACCCTAATTAATTGATGAAATGCCTATGGGTGAGGTTTTTCTATTCCTACAAGAAAAGGTTTTTTCTATGCCTATGGGCAAGGATGTAAATTGAATAATGATATGAAATGTGTTATTATGCATCTTCCAGGAGAAAAAACATGGTTGGATTTGATCATTTCTCTAATTTATAGATATATTTTTGAGGTATCTAGTGTGCATCCTTTATACGAGGATTGATGGGCCTAGGTCAGATCTCGAGAGGTATATAATTCCATGTAATTTAATGGTTGAACTGAACATAATGGTTGAAAATGAGAACCAGTTCTTGTAGGATTGTCTACTTTTGAGTACGTCAAAGTTACTACTTTCACAATTGTACAGTACTATTGCATATACTCATTGACAGTTAGGCACATATCATGGGTGGTTTACAACTGGGATTTATTTCTCACACCCTGTTTTTGTCGTGATTTTGGTCCCAAGTAGATTATATGATTTCATGTGTCAACAAGGGAAATCACCCTTCTATAGGTGCTTGATATGCAATTTAGTAGAAGTAGAGCATGGGACCATTCTGAGGCTTGCAATGTCTTTGAGTTTTATTTTTTAGTTCTATACCTTGGTATTGTATATTTTATATTAATGCAGTGTATCCTAATTTGGATTCTTTCATAGAACATGTGACATGTTGCATAATCTTTTTTTATTCAAATATTCTTTATTATTTATCTTATTAGTCTTCCACTGTCTATTACAATTTTATGTTGTTTTCTACTTCTATTATTTTATTATTTATTCCTCTATGTTACAATTCTTCAATGAGGGAATAATTTCCCAACTATATTTCCCTAGGCCCTCAGTGATAGTTGGAAGCCTCTAGAATTTTGGGAAATTCACTTGTGGCCATGTAGCCAATTGTGTACAGGGCACCAGTTGAGTGGAATCCAGATCCTGGACATCACAAAGAGGTATTATAAGACACCCTTGATATGAGAATGATCATTGGGGAATGCTCGGTATAGTAGGTTTGACATACCTTGGGCATGGTCAGCTACTTAGGAGGACATTTGAACCTCTCTTACTTTATGTTATGGGCAACTTGGTTCATCGTCATCCATGTAAATGGTTGTGTTGATAATGTGCTTTCGAGCCAGTTTTTTGTGACCATCTAGTACTAGGATGCATAGGGTGGAAAACATTTGAATAGTACCATGAATGTGTCATTTGTTCTTATAAAATATGGGTAGTATATGTTGACATTTAAAGTACTCTTCTATGTTAAATGTTACCAATGAGCAGTTGCGTTTGGTTAAATCATTGATCATTGAGCTGATTTGTTAGTTCTTCTATAGTAGAGTGACCTACATGTTTTGGAACCATGTTTTTCAAACTTCTTGGGAGGAATTTATATGACACAAGTTTTTTGACACATCGGTTGGTTTAATTTTGGTATTCATTCCATTTGATATTACATGGTGATCATGGAAGGTGGAATGACACTTGTGTGTTTAAGTTGTTTCTGAACTAATTCATATGAGAGCAGTTGTTCCATATTCTCAATTTCAAGGACACTCTTAGGTTAGTAGCATCAAGTTGATTCAGTTAAATGTGTCCTTCCATGTAGAAGGGTCACAATCTTGAACCATTCAGAAATGGTTGTTGTAATTAAATTCCTTTGGGAATTGTGAGTCATGTTTCAGGTTGATTTTTTCTTGACCGCAAGATTTTTTTGTGGTTGGTTTTGTGTGTAATAAAAATGAGGCATTGATGATCATGCAGGGACATTGGTGGTTATGTGTAAGATATCAGATAAATATCTTGGGACAAAGGCATTGTGGTCAGATAAATTACGATGCTCCATCAAATGAAGCTGTCATTCATTCAAGAGGTTGACCAGGAGTGGTTTGACTATGAATTTATAGAGATCCTATAAATCCACTTACTGTGCTTCTTCACAAGAGATGATCATGTATCTTATCTTGATAGAATCCTGGATGTGCTAAAAGAGCATCAATTATTTTCCTCACTGCATTTGAAGTTCTTATGGATATTTTATGATCTCTTTCTGTATTGTATGTTTGATGAATAGTTTTAAATGAGGTTTGGTTAATCTTGAGTGATACTTGGGTTCCTGTGTAGGCATTCCTTATATGGACTTAGGGATGCATGTCGTCTTCTTCTATGTGACAACCAGGAGGATGCCACTCTGGGTTCATCAGTGTTCTTAGGTGGAATTTTGGCCTACACTAGTGGAGAAAACGTTTAACACATCGATAATTTTCACATCGGTTCTATATAACCAACATGAAAAGATGTAAAAATTTATTTATCACATCGGTTATAAAATAACTTACATGATAAGTTGATGAGAATAAATTTTTAACATTGGTTATTTTATAACCAATGTACTAAAAATTGGGATTACGTTTATCATATCGGTTATTTTATTACTCACAAGATATATTGAATCTCAGTACTTTATCACATCGGTTATAAAATAACCTATGTGTTAAAGCTAATCTTTGCAATTTATCATGTTGATTATCAAAATAACTAATGTGATAAAGCACCATTTATCACGTCAGTTATAAAATAACAGGCGTGATAAATTATTTTCTATGTCGGTTATTAAATAAAAAATGTTATAAACATAAAAAATAGTTTACCATGTCAGTTATTAAATAAACAATGTTATAAATATTTTAAATTATTTATCGCAACCTGTATTTAGTCATTCTGTTTTCTTCGATCGGGCGACCTACAACTCCTATCTCTCATGCGGAATACCTAGAAAGGATTTTTCAAAGTTGTTCCCTCCAGCCTCGTTTTACCAACATTATTCATCATATTTATTATCATCAGATCTATCAGGTTGACTCGCAACACTCAATTAAGCCCCACACAGCTCTGTTTATGTTTTTATTTTTCATGATCCACTAAAATAATTTTATGAGATTTTATTTTTCAATATTTTTTCTTTCAATCATGGTAAGTTTCATAGAGTTAATTTATACAATGATAAATTATGTTTTGGTACAATAAACCTATAGAAGTGATATCATTCAAGTTTATGATTTTTGTGTGTTCTATCATGCATGTGTGCTTCTATATGGGGTTTCCAAGGTGGTGGGGGATGTGGAAGTGGGTGGAGGTGTCCAGGGGGAGGGGGTTGTCTAGGGGTTGGGGGTGTCAAAAGGGGAGGGGTGGTGTCCAGGTGGTGTGGGGGCTATCCAAGGGGGTTGGGGTGTCTAAGGGGGTAGGGGTGGTATCTAGGGGTGAGGGGGATGTCCAAGGGGGTAGGGGTGTCTAGGGGTGTGGGGGGTGTCCAGGGGGTGAGTGGGTTATCCAAGGGGTTAGGGTGTCTGAGGGGGTTTTCTAGAGGGATGAGGGGTTGTCCAGGGGGTGGGGGATGTCGAAGGGGGTGGTTGTGTCCAGGGGGTGTCCAAGGGGTTGTCCAAGGGGGATTTCCCATGAGGTAGGGGTCTCCAGGGGGTTTAGGGGTGGTGTTGAGGGGGTTAGGGGAGTGTCTAGACGGTGGGGGTTTCCAAGGGGGTATGGGTGGGGGTGGTGTTCAGGGGTGGTGGGGTTTCCAAAAGGTGGGGGTGGTGTCCAGGGGGAGAGTGGGCTAATCAAGGGGTATGGGGTTCCCATGGGGTGTCCAGGGGTGGGGGATGTCTAGAGGGGTTGGGTGATATCCCGGGTGTGTGTGGGGGGTGGGGGGTATCCCAGGGGGTGTTAGTGTCCAGGGGGTGTCCAAGGGGGTGGGGTGGTGTCTAGGGGAGTGAGGGGACATTCCAAGGGGGTGGGGTGTCCAGGTGTAGGGGTGTCTAGGGGGTGAAGGGGTTGTCTAGGGGGTGGGGTGTCCAGGGATGTCCAAGGGGGAAGGGGTGGGTGTGGTGTCCATGTGTTGGGGGTGGTGTCCAAAGGGTGAGTGGACTATCCAAGGGGGTATAGGGTGTCCAGGGGGTGGGGTGCCCAAGGGGGTGGTGGTTGTCCAGAAGGGTTGCGGGCTGTCTAGGGGGGGGGGCTGTCCAAGTGGGTGGTGGTGTCCAATGGGTGTCCAAGGGGGTTGGGGTGGTGTCCAGGGTGGGTGAGGTAGATTTCCAAGGGGGTGGGGTGTCCAGGGGTGGGGGTGTCTCGGGGGGTGAGGGGGTTGTCCAGGGGGGTGGGGGTCTAGGGGGTGGGGTTGTCCAAGTGGGTGATGGTGTACAGGGGGTGTCCAAGGGGGTGGGGGTGGTGTCTAGTGGGTTAGGGGGCTTTCCAAGTGGGTGGGGATGTCCAAAGGGATTGGGGGATGTATAGGGGGTGGGAGTCCAAGGGGTTGGTGTTGTCCTGGGGGGTTTCCAAGGGGTGTCTTGGGGGGGTTTACAAGGGGGTGGGGGTGTCAAGGGGGTGTGGGGGTGTCCAATGGGCTGTCTAATGGGGTAGGGGTGGGGCTAGTGTCCAGGGGTGAGGTTTGTCCAAGGGGGTTTGTTTGTACAGGGGGTGGGGTGTCCAGGGGGAGAGGGGACTGTCCAGGGGTTGGGGTTTCAAGGGGGTGTCCATGTGGGTAGGCAGTGGGGTGTAGTGTCCAGGGGGTGGGGGTGGGGGTGTCCAGGGGTTGGGGGTGGTGTCCAACGGGGTGAGTGTGATGTCCAATGGGGTAGGGGGAATCTAGGGTGTGGGGGTGTCCAAGGGGTGGGGGTGTCCAGAGGGGGTGGGGGTGCTGTTTTGGGGGTGGGGGTGTCCAAGGGGTGCAGCCTAACTATGCGCAATGCCCGAGTTCTTTAAAAATGTATTTTCTTTTTATTTCCCCTGTCACATTTTAACACCAAAACGCCACTTTCTCCCCCATTTGGAACATTAAACCCTAGGATTATACTCTTTCTCTTCTCCATGCCTCTCATATCTTTCTAATGGTGATTCAAAGCTGTTTCTACAAGTTTGGGAGAGATTTTTCTGTATAATATCTTCCATTAACCTCTTCTACTTTCTTCATTTTTCTTCCTAGTTGTTCTTATTCCTTGGTTCCTTTGGTCTAGGGTTCTTGTTTCTTTGTTTCTAAATTTAGTATTTCTTCTTGTTATGGTTCTTCTTAGTATTCCTTGTTTATTTGTACCTTCTTGAAGCCATTTTGAGTGGTCATCATTGAAGGCGTCTTGGATTGAGGTAGGTTTCCCTATGTATTGGCCTTTAAATTTAAGAATCGGTGATTACATTATTTTTATAATGTGATTTTATGCTTGTTAAAAATATATAATTTTTTGAAATATTACTTGAATTAAATCATGTTTCATTCCCATTGAATTAAATTTTGTGGATTTATTTTCCATATCCCTACACAGCAAGTGTTTTATTAGAAGCCTAATTGGCCCTTATAAGCATTTTATAGTTTCCAAATGATGTTGTGACTTTTCAAATGTGTTATAAATATTTCCTTGATTCCAAAATGGTGTGTTTTGGTACTTTTGAAAACGTTTGTCTTTTAAATGAATGGGTGCGGTCCGCTTGGCACTTTCAGAAAATGGGTTTTATTTGGAAAAATATCCTTTGAATGTTTCTCTTTCATTATCATTATTAAAAGTAATGGTAATTTCCTTGGTATGTGACTTCCATTTTTTTATGTCCCTAAGGCTAGGGGACTTCCTTAGAGTGGTGTTTTGGGGTGATTCTTATGGGTGTATATCTTATGTGTGTCATGTGCTTATTATTTATATATGGTCGATTGTTTGATACTCCTCAGATCACCCCCATTTTAGACATAAAATTGTAAACTATAATTGGTTGTGGATTATTCTATAATGATTACTACATTTGTTTAAGATTATGATCTAGCTAATTGACAAATAGTATAGACATTCTCTGCTTTGGGGATGGTTTCCCTTGTGCGTTAGGGCTATTTGATTGCATGAGGCACGCCAAATTGATGTATTAGGTTACAATATGTTCTAGATTTTCCACCAAGATCCAATGTATTACCATGTTCTTAGACAGTTGTTTAGTTTTGGATGATAATATAGGTGCCTCATCTAGTATGGTAACTTGAATAATGCTTACCCATTGCCCTCATTATGTCATCATTGATTTTTCTCCCTAATTGTAGGGTGTCTCTTTGGTAAAATTTAATTCTTGGTTTTAAATGTATTCATGATGATTATTATTAGAAAAACTTTGTTTATTTTCCTGTATTTCAAACAATCATCAAATGAATCTTTTATTTAAATAAAACTCATAGGGACAGCCCCTACCTCCTTGACACCCCCTAGCCCCTTGGACACCATGGATAGGCCCTACCCCCATGGAGAGTTCCTACCCCCTTGGACCGCAACCACCACCCCCCTGGACAAACCCCTACCCCCTTGGACACCCCATTTATATATATATATCCCAACGTTTTCATTGAAACCTTTGGAATATTTTAACTTCAGGTAGTCTATACCAATGGTTCCTGTAGAATCAGTGGTATAGGGCTATTGCAACGACCATCATGCCAACGGTGTGTGAAACCGTTGGAGTATTCTATCCCAATGGTTTCTTAGGATATCCCAATGGCTTCAAATCATTGGGATATATGTAATTTTCAGTAGTGAATGTATACATATTTTAATATTAACACTTCATATTTCTATTTTACAGAAGGGTAATTTTAGTATAAAGTTGCACCAGCATGTATTCTTTGTATACCTTAAGAAGAAAGGATCCAAATGAATGTAAAAGTATTATATCTATCTATATTTTTTTAAAATCATTTTCATGTATATTTTGTTCAAATACGCATAGATTTGTTTTATATTTCAAAATTGTTTTACATTCAAATTATGATATTTTTCCTTAAAATATATATTTGTCTCATCTTAAAAATATGTATAATTTTGATTTCTTTATTGGTAATAATTATTTGATGTTAGATTATGGAAAATAAAATGAGTAATAAATATGAGTAAGGTGTTGATTCCTTTTTGTAATTTTCTAAACAAAATGTTCCAAGCAGTGACATGTTTTTCTATCCAAGCCTGAAATGTTTGAATATAAATAAGTTGAGAAGTAGAGGGATCAAAGACCATATAATGTTTCATGGTTTTAATATGAGTTACAACCCTTGGATTTAGTATGGTGAAACTGGATAGAATTTCAGATATAGTGATGATGATGATTCACAAGATAGTAACTTCGATGGAATTGAAGAAATGATTCGTGATATTGCAACAGAAGAAATTCAGATAGAACTGACAGTTTCCTGTCTATATGGTGATGCTAAAAAACTATTGTATCCTGGTTGTACAGATTTTACATTCTTTTATTCGGTGTTAATATTGATAAACCTAAACATCAAACATGGATGGAGTAACAAAAGTTTTACAGAGCTGCTACAATTGTTTAAATACATCCTTCTAAAAGACATCGATCTTCTAGATTCACATTATAAGGCCAAGAAAATATTATTCCCGATGGGATTGGTATACAAGAAAATACATGACTGACTGAACAACTGTATGATATATAGGAAGGAATATGAATTCTTTTCAGAGTTTCCTTGTAAGAACCCGGGTTTTTAGAATGGGTCAAAATCCAGACCATGTTTGAATTTTCTACTGGTTTATGAGGAAACTGGAGAAAATGGGAAGTTTCTAGAAATTTCCAGACTACACGCCATGTACATTAAGTACACACCATGTATATGTTAAGTGAGTGACCAGCTGTGTGCTCGCAGAGTACATACCGTGTGGTGACCGTGTAGAAATTTCTTACTACACGGTATGTAGTTTTCAACACGCCGTGTACTGCCGACCGTGTGGTGGCCATACATGGCATGTAGGCCTATTGGCTAAGAAGAGCCAGGTACATGTTGTGTTCCACTTAGACACGTCATGTAGTCTATCCATGTATGAGGGATATACATAGCGTGTGGTTAAGTCGGTGAGGAAGAGAAGAGAAACCAATTACACGTTGTGTACTCAGGTCGGCAGGTTCGAAAAGTAAGTCAGTGGAATTCCAGCCACCAAATGAATAGTCAAATGATATACATGGAGTGTAGTCATGAATTACATGCCGTGTAGTTTATTTTTTCGTGTTAAAATGGGCAATATCCTCGTTTTGAAACAGAACCTCTTATTTTGGCCGGGTTTTGCAAACCAAGTAGGTCGGACCTTGTTCCTTCTCCCGATCATTCGTTTGAGACCCGATTCAAACTTTGATTGATGCATTAGAACCCCCTAGATTTGCCGCATTTTTATACCGAATTGGTAGCTGTTACCGGAGTAGTATCATCACATGAGTCTCATGTTAGTGTTTTATACCTCATTTTGTGTTTTCGTGGTTGTTTGGGTGATGTGGCCTTTGGCACGTTTTCGGGTATTTTGAGCGGGACCCATTTTATCCGCTGTTTCATATTGAATTTCTTGTTGGGACTATGGTATGCCTTTGGGTATGCCATGTTACAAGTTTTCATGAGTAGGGCTGGGTGAGGGGTTGTTTCTCATCGGGGTATTTTGGCCGGGGAATGCCAAAATGGTTTTAATTGAAATATTAATGTGTTAAACTGTTGAGTTTAATTTATTAAGCCTGATGTAAAATGTTAGAGGCATTCAAGACCTCAGTTTTGGAATGGTACAACACTGTGCATAGTGCAATTTAACTATTTAAATTGTTTTGTCGTTATAAGTTATGTTTGATATTGTTATATATATGCAATTTCTGAATTGCACATGTTATACCCTTTGGGTTGTGTGGGGCTTAGCCCAGTTACATTTGAGTGATGCTAATCATAGGTTGGGCTTGGACCGGGTTACATTGGGTGGTTTTCACCACAGAATTGGGTGTCTAGGACATCATCTTGAGGTAGTACCACTGTTAGGTTGGGCATGGCACAGGTTACTAGGATGGTGATGTCGTCGGACTTGAGTGGCATGGTCGTAGGGAGATGAGGTGTCAGATGTTTTGGTGGATTAGGAACTATTTTGGTGATTACCACTCAACTGGGACTTTGAGTGGTGTGAACACATAGATACTCCATGACAAGGTGGTTTTTACCACTCATGTGGGTAGAGGCCCATGTAGTTGCAGTTAGGTATTTTGGTTGGGGGTGCATGCCGTAGAAATCCATATGGGAGGTGAGGAGCCTTTAAGGGATATCATTGAGACTATCGGGTTAGGGCTGAGGATCATCGTGATTTGAGGTCAGACATCGATTTTCCTCTGGGTTATCATTGGGCATGCCTTCAGGACATCGATACTTGATACACGAGATGTTAGGAGGCACATGGTGCTGGTTTACTATTCTTGGGCATGCCTTCAGGACATCGGTACTTGAGACACGAGGTTTCAGGAGGCACATTGTGCGGGGTTACTATTCCTGGGCATGCCTTCAGGACGTCGGTACATGAGACACGTGGTGTCAGGGGATCATGTCGCCGGGTTACATGATAGAGATTTCGGCGTTGGCCAAAGCAAGTGATACTCCATGGTGGCTACTAAGCAACAGAGGAGTTAGTGTTTAATTGTTCATTGTTCTGCTTACAGTTTTCCTTACACTCACTTGACTGCTTAAACATATATATTTGGTACGCACCATTGGGTGGTATCCTACTGAGATTTGTCTCACACCCTGCATGGGCCCATCACAATGCATGCAAACTTTATGTATTTATAATGAGGAAAGAGTCTATCTTCAGGAGATGGACTGCATTGGTTGTTTCATGGAGATGGTATGGACCTTGAGGTCATACCTAGCTCGGGTCACTTGGCTTTATTTTCCATTCTCTATCGGCATGCTTACTTATCGTAGATACTGTTGGTTAGCCATTGGTGCCCTTTTTATATTCATATATGTATGACCTACTTTGGATGCATGTTTTATTGTTCAGTAGTAGTTAAATGTTATCAGCATGCTGTTGTGTTTATTTCTGCTATTGTTGTTATATTTATTTCTTGTGTTATTTATCAGTATGGACTATGATTCCTCTCTACAGGTCTGGTTTGAGTCTGGTGAGTCATCCGCCGCATATTTTTTATTATTCTCGGACTAGTACCCTTATTATGATCCTCCGAGAGGGTATAGCCTCCCCACTATACCTAACAGACCTTCGCTTCTAGTCATCATCCTTTGGCATTCGGGGAGGTGCGCCTAAGGTAGTAAGACCCGACCTGTTTGGCAATGTTCAGGTGGCTAGCCGGGTCCGGGTCATTACAAAGTGGCATCAAAGTAGTTATTGACAAGGATTTAGTAGCATTGTTTTTCTTGCTACTAATGAGATTGAGACCTCTTTTATTTTTCTGGTTTTACTATTTGGGATATGGTAGAATGGAGATAGGATGTTACTGGAACTGGGTTTCTTGATTTTTCTTGGGTGCCTACAGCCCCAGGTATGAGGGATGGACCAAGTTACCTTGGGTGGGAATTGCTATTTGCTTTTTGCTCAGATTACGGTTTATATGATTTCCACCTCAGTGGCTCACTTTATGTGTGGTGTTATTGATTTTGATATGTGACCCTTGACCTGGTGTGGTAAGGGAGAATTGGACCTTGTCCCGGTATGGCGAGGCTTGTTGCTTGGCTTTTGATATGCAGATTTTAGGGTATTTCAATTTCATAATTGCACGTATGCTTTGTGAATTGATAATGACATGTGAAAAAAATCAATTGCCAGGTTATGTACTCTTTGAAATGTGAATAGGTGAAATTCCAGATAGAATTTATTGTTGTTGCAATATGATGTACCATTCTTTATATATCTGTAGAATTGCATGTTGCAGGATATTTGGGTCTGGCTCTTAGGATAGAAGGAAGGTACTATGGATGAGGCAGTGTAACTATCAGGATTGGGCTACTCGGTCATCGGTTTGAGGCAATGTGAGTTGTCAGGACGGGCATGACATGAGGAACTTTGTGATACTTGGCTCTGTTGAGGGTGGGTAAGGTGGCCATGAGGCCGGGATGCCGTGGGGCATGGGTTGAGGTGAGGGAGAGTAAGGGTAGTTGTTATCCACTGCCATTTACTGCTTTCCTTATCTGTGTAGAATATATTGTCATATGTATATATAGGTTGTCTAGACATTTATGGTATTCAACGGGTTACTCATTTACGACTCGATGAAGTGTCAGGCAGGAGATGATACAGTTCCGTAGGATCAGGTTCAGGATTCAGTACAGGCAGAGCACAAGTCGTAGGGACAGGCTCAGGGAAAAGAGCAGTTCTAGGATTCAGTGCAGGTAGGACAGCAGCCGGGTTTGGTAGCATTTGGACTTTGTCTTGATGATCAGCTCCAATCTAGCCTGATAAATGACTTTTAGGGGATCAATATAGGCGCGTAGGTTACTAAGCCTTCTATGGCGTATCTGACGCAAGAGTTCCAATCACAACACCTGCCGCTTTTTCAGGGTGAGGGTGGTCCAAAGGTGGCAAAGAACTGGATATAAAGCATGCAGATGAACTTCGAGCATCTCAAGACACCTCTAGGGCGGAGGGTCAAGCTGGTGATGTACATGGTGAGAGGACTGGTGAAGCGTTGGTGGGACGTGTTGGTATAGGCTCGTAGGCACGAGGGACTGGCTTAGAAGGACTTCGAGGATAGGTTCTTTGAGCACTTTTACCCAGAGACACTAAGGGAAGAAAGATCTCGGGGGTTCTTGAGTCTTCAGCTGGGAGACATGTCCGTCATGGACTATGCATCTACCTTCACAGAGCTGTCTCGCTTTTCACCCGGTATGGTAAGAAATGACACAGCTAGGGTGAGGCGCTTCGAGAATGGCTTACGACATGCCATTCGGATCCAGGTGAACATCTTCAAGCTGGGTTCCTTCTCTGAGGCGGTGAATCAGGCACTCATAGCCGAGGGAAACGAGATAGATAAGTCTCACTTGGGTAGGGAGAAATCTTCAGGTGATGGTTCGGATAACAGGAAGTGAGGACGGGATGAGTTCCAGCAGGGCATTCAGGCTAGGGATTCAGCTAGACAACATCGTAGTTGTTCTTCAGTGAATTTATTTCAGTGCGGATAGCCGAGGCATGTTCAGGCTCAGTGCGATAGGCCTCTAAAGAAGTGTCGATCATGTGGAGAGGACGGGAATCTGGAGAGGTTTTGTAGGTATCGTTATCAGATAGCTAGTAGGCAGGGACCAGGACAGACTGTAGCATCTGGAATGGGTTTAGGTTCGGTACCCGGAGAGGTTAGTCGAGGTTCAGCTGTGCGCAGTGGTTGTGACAGAGATGGTGGGACCATGCTGAGGGGTCAGTGGATGATGACTGGAGCAGCACCGCAGGGAGTTTAGGCATCAGGAAGTCGTACTTCAGGCCAGGTGCACGCTGTGGAGCTGCGAGAGGCTGAGTAGGCTGGTGAGCCGACGATGGTGAGAGGTACACCATGTTGTGGCTGTGATCTCCATGTTTCCTTTTTGGCATGACCTGTAGAGGCATGTCTCTTTTGAGTGCAAGTGGTGCACAGGATCTATGTGGACTAACTGGATTCTAGTCAATTGGATGGAAACAATATCAGGTGTGTGATATATTTATATATATATATGTATGAGATGTGTAACTTCAGGGGCATTGAGGATGCGGGTTACTTGAGGTGTTTTGGGAATCGGGACATCGATGATGCAGGTTACTTGAGGTATCGTGGGCATCAGGGCATCAATGATGCAGGTTACTTGAGGTGCAAGGCACCAAGACCTTGTAGAGGAGGACATCGATGTGGTGCGGGCTACGTTGGGTTTCGGGAGTGACATGTGAGCATCAATGATGTGCAGGGGTGACAATGCGTCATGTAAGTACTATGTGTCTAGAAAATAGGTTAGTAAACTCTTGGTTGTTTTATGTTTTGTTGGGTTCAGATAGGGTTAGGCGATTCCTAAGGTGGGGAGCCCCTTTGAGGAATTTAGTCGGGACCTCGGAGGTTGGGGAAGTCTAGGTTACATTGAACGGGGTGGTATGTTTGGTGCCATCTCTTGGTTTTTTCGGTAGCTCGGGGATGAGCTACGTTTAGGTGGGGAGATTGTAAGAACCCAGATTTTTAGAATGGGTCAAAATCCTGACCCTGATTGAGTTTTTGACTAGTTTCTAAAGAAACTGGAGAAAATGGGATGTTTTTTGGAAATTTCTAGACTACACGCCATGAACATTAAGTACACGTCGTGTATATGTTAAGTGAGTGACTGGCTGTGTGCTCACCGACTACATGCCATGTGTTCAACGTGTAGAAATTTCTTACTACACGGCATGTAGTTTTAAATATGCCATGTATTGCTGACTATGTGGTGGCCATACATGGTGTGTAGGAATATTGGCCGAGTAGAACCTGGTACACGTCGTGTTCCCCTTGGACACACCATGTAATCTATCCATGTATGAGGGATATACATGGCATGTGGGTAAGTCGGTGAGGAAGATAAGGGAAATGATTTACACACCGTGTACCCATAGGTACACGCCGTTTACTCATGTCGGCAGGTTCGGAAATTAAGTCAGCGGAATTCTAGCCTCTAAATGAATAGTTAAATGATATATATGGCATGTAGTCTTTAAGTACACGATGTGTAGTTTTTTTTCAATAAAACGGGCAGTAGCCTCATTTTGAGGCAGAACCTATTTTTTTGGCTGGGTTTCATGAACCAAGAAAGCCAGACCTTGTTTCTTCTCCCGATCGTCCGTTCAAGACCCGATTTGAACTATGATTGATGTGTTGGAACCCCCTCTATTTATAGTTTTTTAGACTGAATTGGAGGATGTTACCGGAGGTGTAGCATCGTACGAGTCTCACGTAGGTGGTGCATACCTCATTTTCTGTTTTCGTGGTTTTTTCGGTGACGCGGCCTTCGATGCATTTTCGGGTATTTTGAGCGGGACCTGTTTTATCTACTGTTTCATATTGAATTGCTTGGTGGACCCATGGGATGCCTTTGGGTATGACATGTTACCCATTTGCGTTAGTAGGGCCAGGTGAGGGGTCGTCTCTCATTAGGGTATTTTGGTCGGGGAATGAAAAAATGGTTTTAATTTAAATATTAATTTGTTAAACGGATCAGTTTAATTTACTAAGCCTGATGTAAATTGTTAGAGGTATTCGAGACCTCAATGCTGGTATGGGAAAACACCGTTCATAGTGCAATTTAACTATTTAAATTTTTTGTTGTTATGAATTATGTTTGATTTATATATATATATGAAATTGATGAATTGCACTTGTTGGACCCTTTGGGTTGTGTTGGGCTTGGCCCAGTTACATTTGAGTGATACTGATCACAGGTTGGGCTTGACCCAGCGGGCATGAGGCAGTACCATTTTCTGGTTGGGCATGGCCTAGGATATTAGGATGGAGATGTCGTCGGAGTTGAGGGGCATGGTTGCAGGGACACAAGGTGTCAGATGTTTTGGTTGCTTAGGTAATATTTTGGTGATTACCACCCACCCGGGACTTTGAGTAGTGTGCACTCAGAGATACTCCATTATGAGGTTGGTTTGACCACTCGTGTGGGTAGAGTCCCCTGTAGTTGTGGTTAGGTATTTTGGTTGGGGTGCTTGCCGTAGAAATCCACGTGCGAGGTGAGGAGCCTTCAGGGTATAGCATTGAGACTATCAGGTTGGGGGCTGAGGCTCGCTGTGATTTGAGGGAAGACATCGTTATTCCTCTGGGTTATCCTTGGGCGTGCCTTCAGGACGTAGGTACTTGAGAAACAAGGTGTCTGGAGGCACATGTTGTCGGGTTACTATTCTTGGGAGTGCCTTTGGGACATCGGTACTTGAGACACGAGGTGTCATGAGGCACATGTCGCCATGTTACATGACAGAGATTTTAGCGTTGGCCGAAGCAGGTGATACTCTATGGTGGCTACTGAGCACCAGAAGAGTTAGTGTTTAATTGTGCATTATACTACTTACAGTTTTCCTTATACTCGCATGAATTCTTGAACACATATATTTTGTACGCACTGTTGGGTGGTATCCTACTGAGATTTGTCTCACACCCTGGACAGGCCCTTCGGGATGCGCGCAGACTTTATGGATTTACGTGCAGAAAAGAGGCTAGATTCGGGAGCTGGGCTACATTAGTTGTTTCATGGAGATGGTATGGACCTTGAGTTCATACTTACCTTGAGTTACTTGGCTTTTTTTTCCTTTCTGTATCGGCATGCTTACTTGTTGTAGCTACTGTTGGTTTGCTATAGGTTCCATTTTTATATTCACTTATGTATGACATGGTTCGGATGCATGTTATACTATTCAGTAGTAGTTACATGTTATCAGCATGCTGTTGTGTTTATTTTCGCTGATGTTGTTATATTTATTACTTCTGCTCTTTATCTGTATTTATTATGCTTTCGCTCTGCGGGTCTGGTTCAAGTTTTCCGACTCTTCCGCTGCTTATTTATTGGTATTCTCAAACTAGTACCCTTATTATGATCCTCTGAGAGGGTATATCCTCCCCAATATACATAGCAGACCCACTCTGCTAGTCATCAACCTTTGGCATTCGGGGAGGTGCACCTCAGGTAGTAACACCCGACCTATTTGTCAATGTTCGGGTGGCTGGACGGGTCTGGGTCGTTACATTCCTAAATGTGGGACATCATGGTATACGTTAAATGAAAAATCACAGGCTGATGTAGAGATTAAAAATATCCCATCTTAGGTATTTTGTTATCTTCCTATAATTCAGCATTGAAACATTTATTTTCTAATTCACATTATGTAAAAAGGATAAGATGGCATGCTAATGAGAGGATATGTGATGGAAAAATACATCAACCTTCTGATTTTCCACAATGGAAGAAAAATGATGAGAAATATTATACATTTGGAAATGAAATTAAAAATCTCATACTAGGGTTGTGAACATATGGAATGAATCCATACCGAACCCTTAGTAGCACACATAGTTCATGTCAGTTTTATTGGTAATTTACATCCTCTCTCTTAATGTTTTTATGAAGCGCATATATGTCAAGTTGTGTATAATGATCTTTGGTCCAAAGCAACTCGAAAATGATATTGATGTTTTCTTGTCTCTACTAATTGATGGTTTGAAACTTTAATTTGAGGATGGTATTAGGGTGTATGATTCTTATAAAATGGAATATTTTCAACTACATGAAATGGTTATGTTAACTATATATTACTTCCAATCATATGGAAATTTTTCTGGATACAGTGCTAAAGGGGCATAAAGAAATTCTAATTTGTGAACAACAGAATTCATATTTCCAATTGAATCATGGGAGGAAAATAGGGTACATGGGTCATTGAATGTTTTTTCATATGGATAAATCTTATAGAAGACTAAAAATTCCATTCAATGGCTCACAAGAATTTCATATTTCTCCAAAACCTTTATCCCTTGATGATTATTTTGAGAGGGTGGAAAATGTGATATGAAATTGGGAAATACAAATAGATCTAGTAATGATAGACATATTTTAATGAAAATGTCAATATTTTTTGAGATATCATATTAGAGATATCAGGAAGTGAAACATGATATTGATTTCATGGACGTGGAGAAGAATTTCTTCAATAGTTTGATTGGGACATTTCTAGATAATAAAGGAAAGAAAAAATCTGGGTTGAATGCAAGATTAAACATACTATCAATGGGAATACGTTTGGAGTTATCTCCCACTCCTAATGGAATACAAACATTACTTCCCCTGGCTTGTCATACATTATCCAAGAGGGAGAAATTTATCTTTTTTCAATGTCTTCGTGATATTAAAGTGTCTCAAGGTTATTCTTTAAATGTAACAAATCTTGTCTCTTGGAATGATTTGAAGTTGATAGGTATGAAATCTCATGATTTTCATGTCATGATACAAAAACTTATACGAGTTGCATTGTGTGTAATATTTCACATATGTGTTAGAAAGACTATAATGAAGTTTTTTTATTATTTCAATTTAATTTTTAATAAAGTGATTGATGTTAATGCTTTAAAAATTTTGGAAATGGATTCAATTTCTATACTTTTTCAATTGGATAAGTATTTTCCTCCATCTTTTTTTGATATAATTGTGCATTTAATGATTCACCTAGTTCAAGAAATAAAGGTTTGTGGACCTTTATATCTTTGTTGGATGTATACTTTAGAAAGGTATATGGAAATATTATAGGGGTATGTTTATAATCCATATCAACATGAAGCCTCTATTAATAAAAATTATAATTATGAGGACGTTGCTGAGTTTTGTACGAGCTACATGGTTGCAACCGAAAACATATGTTTTCCTCCATCTCTCCATGAATGAGTTAATATTTTGGGAAAGGGGGTTTGTGGCTTGAAATTCAAATCATTGTCAGTTGAATTGATAATGAAGTTATAATCATACATCACGGATAACATAGTTGGTGTTGAACCGTATATCACATTGCATATTAATGAGTTGAAACAAAGTCATCCAAAAAAGAAAGAAATGTGGATTTTGAATAAGCACAAAAAAATTCATGGTTTAAAAAGACATTGCTTGGTAGATCAGATGTATCATATACAATAAGATGGTTAGTGGGTGGTCTATGTTTAAATGTGATAACATGGTCCAATTATGACATTTTTGACTTTACATTTCATACAAAAGCTCAGGATAACAGAAGTGATGTTTAGAATAGTGTTGTATTAGTTTCTGTAGAAGCAATGCAATTTTCGAGTTCTAAAGACAAAACCCCAATTTCTGCATCAACTGCATATTATAGAGTCATTGAAAAATATGAGTAGTTGTCTAATTTAAAATTAATGTTTTTGTTTTTAACTGCAAATGGTTTATTAGTAACAACAATTTCATACATGATGAATTTGTAATGAAAGTTGTTAATCTGAATAGATTAGAAGGCACAACAGATTCATTTATAATAGAAACACATGTAAAACAGATTTACTAGGGAGTTGATCAATTAGATATGTAGTGTTATGTTGTTTCACAAAGTAACAAAATGATGGTGAGTATCAACTTTATGAAGATGATGATTTATGTTAGATCCCTACTTCCATGGAAAGATTAGTAGAACATATTGATGAACATGTTGAAGACATTGTTTGTTCTATGAGGAATGATCACGACGAAGAAATTTGGGAATGAAATCCATTTGTACATTCCAAATACTACAGGTAGCATATGTTTATTTCTTGTTTACATTTATTATTTTCATAAAATGTTATATATTGTAGTTCTTTTCTATATTAAAATGTGTATTAAACAAATAAGTAAAAGTTTTTGTTTATTTTAATTTTGTTTAGTTCAGTTTATCATGTTTTCCATTACATAAATTATATATCTATTATTTTTGTTAAATGACAATTACTGTACCATTTTTACCATGTTTACCATGTTTACCATGTTTTCCATGTCTACCATGTGTACCATGTCTACCATGTGTACCATATTTACCTTGTTTACCATGTTTACCATAGTATACCATAGTTTACCATTACATAACTTATATGTTTATTGATTTTGATGAATGAAAATTACGCTACCTTTTTTTCCATGATTACCATGTTTACCATTGTTTAACATGCTTACCGTATTAACCGTGTTTAATATTATGTAACTTTATTCAATTTTCCATTTTTTGTTAACATTAGTATTGTAGTATTTGAATTTGTATATTTGTGAGCAAATGTTTGTTTTTTTTTTGATTTAAAAGATTGTGACAGATCAATTAGTTGATCAACTAAATGATTATGGAGATGATCATAATGATAATACCTCAAGGTAAAAACATTCACATGCTCCTCTTGATTTTCCCCAATCTTCTTCATGTGCTCTCATAATGACAAAGAAGAGTTCAAGAGTTGGTAAAAGTGGGTTCACACATTTACCAAAATTATAACGTTCCCTTATGCATGACCAGATGATACTCATTGAGTTTGATGAGAATTATATTCCTAGAGGTCCAAATGCAAAATATTTTAAGAGTTTTGTATCAACTCATGTTAAGAGAAAAGTAAGCATTTTGTATGATCATTGGAGAATTGTGGATAATGTGATAATATCTAAGTTGTGGGAGATGATTTTGGTAAGATCTTTTTGATTGTTTTCATATTATTTAAATGTTTCTAGTATAATATGTTTTACCACTTCTTTATCAGATGACATTTTATATTTTTAACACTGGAGGAGGCATGAAGAAATGTTTATCGATGGAAACTAGAAGATGGAGGGATTTCAAATCAACCCTCACATCTTATTTCATTTTTGGTCATATGAGTCATGACAATCTATGTCATATATATTTTATCATAGATGAATATTCATGGATATTGTTTTTTGAAAGTAGATGAAAATATTCATTTTTGGTTAGGGCAATGTAAAATTTTATAAGAATTATTATATATATGATCTTATTAATGTTTTGTTAATGATTTATTATTTTTAATTTAAATAAAAAAGGACATCTCACCTGGAGATCTAATCAAAAAATGTATAGCCTCATAGTTTATCTCATGGAGGTTATACATTATTTGAAGAACAAATGATGGCGGAAAAATTACAAAAACTGAGAGCTGAGTCTTCAACCTCTGGAGAGGTTGCACCTCCAACCCCTCCATCTGTACTTGAATAATGAAAGAGCGATCAAATGGGAATAAAGGGGTAATATCTTTTGAATGATTCTAGAATTGTAGAAGAGATGATTGTAAGATATTTATTTTATTTATTTATGTTCATTATATTCTCTATATAACATGAATCATTACATAAATGTTCAATTAATTAATACAAGATTATCTTGAGGAGAAAAGCTCACAGGGGGCATTTACAGATGTTGGGAGGAAAGATATTTTATCTATAGCATTGGGAAAGCCCAAACATCCTGGTCATGTATGAGGATATCTGATGGGTGTATTAGTAAGAAATGTTTTTCCATTCTCTCCAACTTCTTCTGTTAAGGGTTTTTGTAAATAAATAGAATTTTTGGAGGCTGATGTTCATAATATTAATGTGACGATGGAGGAAGTGATTAGAGAATTGTTACAGTCTATGTTTGCAGACATGCAAAGACAATTTCAGACTACAACTACCACTCCTCCACCTCCACCTACAGACCCCATTATTTATCCTCCACCTCAGCCAGTATCTCTCACTCCCCCACCTCATCTTGGAAACCCCATTTCTTATCCTACTCCTCCGCTGCAGCTTACTACTTATTGCGAGTTATATGTTGATGATCCTCCACATCATATAGTTACATATGGGCTGGTATATTGTATAAGAGATACAGTTCATCATCAACATTTAGAGGTAGAGCATCATAGGGTAACTATACATGATATTATAGATAGATCGGATCGAGTACCATTACCTTCAGATGAGGTGATGATAGTTGGACATAGTATCAGCCATTTTTTTAATTTTTTCATCCAGACATCTATGACTCATTACTGTAGAGGTATGTATGTTATATCTTCTTTTTTATTTTTTTATTAAAGTTTTAACATTTGAAAACTAATATATTTTTCTCATTATTTTTATTGAAATAATTGAAAGGTAATGAAATATTGTATAGAAAACAACAAATAAAAATGGATATGACATCAAATATAGATTCTTGTAGTCTTGACAGATTGTCAAGATATTCAAATTTGTTGGCAGATCATTATGAGTTTCAAATGGAAGCTCATGTTTGTGGAAATTAAAAAAATGTGGGGGTTCTAAAAAATGATATCATGGAGGTTGTTACTGGAGATATGTTTGGCATCAACATGGTGAAAATTTTTTGCATATAAGTCGTAACACCATTTCCCTATGTTATATTTTTTAAAAATGTATACTTATGTCTGTTTTGTATTAGGTATCTTTATAACAAGTTTGAGAAGAATGAGCGCACTGATCTATATTAATTCATGGACCTGCATTTTATTTCCCTTGAAGAGCATGAATTAGATGAGGAAAAATTAATGATTTATATTTCTAAAAGATTTGAATGGAATATAATCACACAGTGTTAAAAGATTCCTTTTTGTGAGAGGTATGAAACATATCTCTGGGAAAGATTTCATTATATTTTAACATAAAAAACCACTAACCTTAAATTTATCTTTTATCAGTGATCGTTATATGTTAGGTGTTTCTTCCTAAAAGAGAAAACACTTTATTAGATATTCTTTGTCCATGGAAATGTGCGGGAATGTTTTTCGAATATATTAGAAATGTAAGTATCTATTTATTACTGGTTGTATATATTATACTGAATTTCAAATTTATCCAATTCGTATTATTTTATAACAGGGGATGGATCAACATTCAATAAAACACAAAGCAAAGGAGTGAAAAGAATAAATATGTAAAATTAAAGGTAAATATCCATTTTTAATTTTTAATTTTTTATATTTTACAAAAAAATAATATTTTTAATTTACACACATTTAAATATAATATTCATGAACAACAAGGTGTCTTCGAATTCAGATATTAGATGTTAATATTTATGTATAAAATAGTTTCAACTGAAACACTTGTGCACTTTGACCTGGTAAGATTTCCTTTTAAACTCTTTTATAATATTTCATTTGATTTATTCATTATACATGATAACTTCTATCCTTTTTCTTTATATCTATTTGATGACCCTCAAATTTATAGTGCTCATGATATCAAACACTTATAAGTGGAATGGTCAAATTATTTTATAGGTGTGATTGAATTTTAGTTTTTTTATTGTAAAATGTAATTTTGAATATTTTCATTATAATTGTGTATTTGGTAGTCATTTAGGTTAGATTTAGGTTTTTTTAGTTGAAATTGTATTTTTTGAATGTTATATATGTGAATGTTTAATTTTGGTCTACTTCTTATTTTGGTCTAGTTCTGAAGGGATTTTCTGGTATTGATTCTAGTCTTGGGGGGGTGATGGTGTCCATGGGTGTGGGGGTATCTAGTTGGGTGGGAGGGTTTCCATTGGTGTGGGAGGGCTATCTAGTGGGGTGGGGGTGTCTAGGGTGTCCATGGGGGTGGGAGGGTGTCTAGGAGGGTGGGAGGATGTCAAGGGGAATAGGGGTAGTCCAGGGGGTGTTTAGGGGTGGGGGTCTAGTGGGGTGGGGGGTTCCAGGGGAGTGGGAGGGCTTTGTAGTTGGGTGGGGGTGTCCAGGGTGTCCATGAAGGTAAGAGAGTGTCCTGGAATGTGGGATGTCTGTCCAGGGGAGTGGCGTGCTATCTAGGAGGGTGGGTGAGGGGGGCTGTCTAGGGGGTGTACATGGGTGTTAGTGGTGTACAGGGTGGTGGGGGGTTTTATGGGTGTGGGAGGGTTGTCTATTTGGGTGGGGTGTCTAGGGTGTCCGTGGGGGTGGGGGCTATGCAGGGGGTGGGGGTTGTCTAGGAGGGAGGGGCTGTCTAGTGATGTTTATGGGTGGGGGTGTCCAGTGGGGTGGGGGGTTCTAGGGGTGTAGGAGGGGTGTTCGGTGGGGTGGGGGTGTCCATGGGGAGGGAGGGTGTCCAGGAGGGTAGTACAGTTGTCTAGGGGAGTGGGGGTTGTCCAAGAGGGTAGGGGGTGTCTAGGGTGTATCTAGGGGTGTGAGGGGTGTCTAGGGCGGTGGGGGTGTATCCAGGGGTGTGGGAGGGTTGTCCAGGGGGTGGGGGTTCCAGGGTGTCTAGGGGTGTGGGAGGGTGTCCAGGAGGGTGGGAGGGATATCCAGGGGTGTGTGTGTTTGGGGGGGGGGGGTCTAGTGGGATTCTAGGGGTGTGGGGGTGTCCAGTGGGGTGGGGGTTTTCAGTGGTGTGGGAGGGTTGTCCTATGTGGTGGGTGGGTTGGGGGGATGTCCAGGGTTTACATGGGGGTGGGAGGGTGTTTAGGATATTATAAGCGATTTCCAGGAGAGTGGGGCATGTCTAGGAGGGTGGGGGCTGTCAAGGTGGTGTCCAGATGTGTGGGGGTGTCTAGGGGGTGGGGGGTTTCTAGGGGTGTGGGAGGTGTGTCCAGTGGGGTGGGGGTTTCCAGAGTGTCCATGGGGGTGGGGGTGTCCAGGAGGGTGGGGGATGTCTAGTGGGTGGGGGCTATACAGGGTGTGTGGTCAGAGGGGTTGTTTAATGGGGATGGGGTGGTTTCCACGGGTGTTGGAGGGCTGTCCAGTGGGGTGGGGGTGTCCAGGATGTCCATGGGGGTGGGAGGGCTGTCCAGGAGAGTGGGGGCTGTCTAGGAGGGGTGGGGGTTTCCATGGGGTATCCATGGGTTTGGAGGGTTTCTTGTGGGGTGGGGAGGTTTTCTAGTGGGGTGGGGGTGTCCTGGGTGACCATAACGATGGGAGGGTGTCCGGGAGGGTGGGGGGTTGTCCAGAGGTATAGAGGTTTTCTTTTGGGGGGTCTATGGGTGTGGGAGGGATGTATAGTGGGGTGGAGGTGTCCAAGGTGTTTTTGTGGGTAAGAGGATGTCCAAGAGGGTGGGAGGGCTGTCAAGGGGAGTGGGGGATGTCCAGGGGCTGTCTAGGGGTTTGGGGTATGTAGTGAGGTGGGGCGTTTCCATGGGTGTGGGAGGGTTGTCCAGTGGTTGGGTGTGTCCAGGGTGTCCATGGGGGTGGGAGGGTGTCCAATAGGGTGGGAGGGCTTTCTAGTTTAGTGGGGGTATATCTGAGAGGGTGGGGGTGGGGTTTCCAGGGGTTGTCCAGGGGGTGGAGGGGATTTTCTGGGGTGTGGGAGGGTTTTTTAGTGGGTTGGGGGTGTCCAGGGTGTCCATGGGGGTGGGGTGTCTAGGGGTGTCTAGTGGTGTGGGGGGTTTCTAGGGGTGTGTGGTGGCTTCCCAGTTTGGTGGGGGTGTCTAGGTTGTCTATGGGGGTGGGAGGGTGTCCAGGAGGGTGGGCGGGCTATCGAGGGGTGTGCGGGGCTGTCTAGGGGGGGCTTTCTAGGGGGTATCTAGGGGTGTGGGGGGTGTTCAGTGGGGCAGGGGGTTTCTGGGGTGTGGGAGGGTTGTCCAGTGGGGTGGGGGTTTTTAGGGTGTCCATGGGGGAGGAACGGTGTCCATGAGGGTTATAGGGTTGTCCAAGGGTGGGTTGTCTAGGAGGGGGGCGTAGTCCAAGGGTGTGGTGGCTTTTTAAGGGTGTGGGAGGAATATCTTGTGGGGTGGGGTGTCTAGGGAGTCCCTGGGGGTCGGATGGTGTCCATTAAGGTGAGATGGATGTCTAGGGGGTGTGGGATGAATAGGAGGGGTGGGGATATCTAGGGGTATCCAGGGGTGTGGGGGTGTCCAGTGGGGTGGGGGTGTCTAGGGTGTCCTGGGGGTGGCAGGGTGCCAAGGAGGGCAGGAGGTGTCCAGGTGTGTGGGGGGGATGGGGTTCCAGGGGTGTGGGAGGGTTGTCCAGTGGGGTGGGGGTGTCCAGGGTGTCCATGGTAGTGGGAGGGTGTCCAGGAGTGTGGGAGTGTTGTCTAGGAGAGTGGGGGTGTCCTAGGAGTCCATGGGGGTGGGAGGGTGTTCAGGTGGGTGGGGGATGTCAGATAGGGTGAGGGGTTTTCCAGGGGTGTGGGGGTGTCCAGTGGGTGGTGGGGGTTCTAGGGGTGTGGCATGACTATCCAATGGGGTGTGTTAGTGTTGGTCTAGTTTTGTTCTGTATTTTGACTATTTCAGGTTTTCTTTTTCAGGGCATAGTTGTGGATGCACAGTTTTATTAAAAAAAATCATTTTTCATATGTTATTTTATAATCGATGTAAAAAAAGCATTTTTGTGGTTTTTAACATTGGTTATTTGAAAACAAACGTAACAAATTCATGGGAATGGGTTTTTACGTCGGTTATTTCATAACCGATGTAATAAATGGAATGAAAATTGGTTTTTATATAGGTTATTTGATAACTAACATAAAAATTGGAATAAATTAGTTTTTTAGGCCGGTTATTTAATAACTGATGTATTATATATGTTTTCATATTAGTTATTATTTAACCGATGTGAAAAATGCTTGGCAGGCTGGTTTATAACATCGGTTATGAACATAACCGATGTGATAAAATCTTCGGAGGTGTAGTTTATTACATCAATTATTTTATAAAAGACGTGAAAAATTAGATACCAAATTAGTTATTTAAAAACTGGTGTAATAAATCACGACTCTGAAGTATTTTCCACATCTGTTTTTAATGAACCAATATGAAAAATGCTTCAGATTATTGGTTTTTACGTCAGTTTTAAAATTAACCTCCTTAAAAAATATTTATAACATCTCCTGTAATAACATCATCCAAAATACGACATAAAAAATAAAAAATAATGGCCTTAAATAATGTTTTCTACACTACTGATAGTATTAATTTATCACTTGGAATTAGAAGTATGTACAACCTTAGTGAGTTCCTTAGACACGGGTTTAGTGAATCCAAGGTTATCTCGAACATATTTTTGAGATCAGATGTAATGGTTAAAAATAGGTAATGATTCTGGTGGTATGGGTCTAGAATTATTCTTTTACACCTATTGTGGCATGACCTTTTAATTGATCATTGTATATATTGATAGAGGAAATCACTGAGATATTGGTATGAGCTTCCGTGAATTAGATCCTTTTGAAAATATGGTGACTAGGGAGTTGGTGTTGTGTATTGTTACAATACGTCAGCCTTCTAAGACAAGAGTTCTGAGATAATTCATATAGTGATGGTTTGACTCATTATCCATCTTATTTTTCGTTTTTGGTTCTAGTGGACTATTTTAAACACTCTACTAGATTAAGGTGTGTGTGTTGTAAGTCTATAATTTCATTTGAGCAAATATTGTGTGACCTCTTTTGATGAGGTCGATTAAGGCTCAACTATTCTTTGCTCTGAGGCCACTTCTATGACCCCTATTATGTTTCGGTTTTCACAGTTAAAGGAAAATCATGCTAGAAGAATCATTAGAATTATCATGTGTGTGCTTTCTGAAGTTTTCCAAAGGTAGAGGTTTCATGGTAACGATGTTGTTTGAATTGTTCTTAATAGGATCATGAAGGTTTTTATGTTCCTACTGATCAAGTAAGCCTTCAGTGTTGATGATCTTGGAAGGTTATACTTCTAGGATATTGTACGAATTCCAAAAGTTACAAATTCTATCATTTCAGATAGGGATTCCCAGTTTACTTCTCATTTTTGGAAAGGGTTACATAGGGAACTGGGTATATAGGTTCATCTAAGAATATCTTACCACTACCAAATAGATATCCAGTCAGAGTGCACGATTCAGGTTCCTAAGGTCATTCTTTAGACATGAGTCCTAAATTCCAATGGTTATTGGGAGAGACATATACCCCTGGTTGTGTTCCCCTATAACGATAGCTTTCATGCTAATTTTTTAGATGTCTCCATATGAGGCTTTGTACGTAAGGCCATACTGATCACCCCTATGTTGTATGAAGGAAGGATATGCAGCTATGTTGGGACCTCATATTATCCCTGAAAACACTGAACAAGTTCAGGTGATTCAGATGTATATGACTACTATGCAGTCTGGTCATAAATATTTTTTGATAAACATTGATGACCTCTGGGTTAGAGGATAGGGATAAATTTTTCTTATGTGTGCATCAATATTGGGACACGAAAGGATCATGAGATATGGTAAGCTTTCATAGAGAAACATCAGACTGTTTCAGATTATAGAGGGTTGGGATGATTTCATATCGATTGTAGTTACCTCATAGGTACATGAATATGAATGACATATTCAATGTTTTTCAGTTGTTGTGTTACCTTTCAGACTTGTCTCACAAATTTCATCCGAGGAAGTGCAGTTGTATAAAGATGTGTCATTTAAGAAGAATCCCAATACAATTTGTGGATTGTAGCATAAATATTTTCTATGGATGGTCTATTTTTTAGTATGGGTGCCATGGAAGCATGGCAGAGTTTAGGATGAGACAAGGTGGAGGAAGGACGAAATAAAATTGTAGTGGATAAAGTTATTCTAATATATTTTATTCACCACCCTTGGAAGAGAAATTTGAGGATGAATTTCTTTAAGGGGGATTTTTTTAAGAACCCGGTTCTTTTATTGAGGCACAGATGATTAATTTTAAATTTTTACTTAATGAGATAGATACAAAAGAAACATACACGTCATTTATTTTTAATTACACATAGATTAATCAGGGTTGCACACCGTATGATCCTAGTACATGACCATATAATAGTCTGGACAGGACTTGTATGGACACGACATGTATTTTCAAGTATATAATGGTTACTTTTCTTTTATTTTTTTAAAAAATCAGGTAGTATCCTTGTGTTTTATTAGATAGACAAAGGGTTTGTCCCGTTCAATGAACAGTCGGGCCAAGATGTTATTTGCCTCCGAATTTTCCGTCCCAACTCTATTTCAATCTTCGTCGGATGCGTTGGAAACCAATCGGTATGCTATCGATTAATCTTGATCTATTCATCATGATTTCATATCTCAATCAAATTATCAATGGTTGAGAGTTTTTTCTCATCTTTTAGATCTACTCTATTTTAGGTCGAATCAATGCCCAACTCTAGATGAGGAGAGTTGTAGGAGTACGGGTTTGGTGGTCGCATGCCTTTTTATAACTGTCAGTTTGTTTATATTTATCATAGTGTTGTATACCCCTGTATAGGGTTTCTCATTTAATAGAAATTGGCCCCTGTCAATTCCTAATTTTGATTAGGTGATTGATTAATTGAATTAAAGTTGTTTTTATCTTTTCGGTTTGATTAAGGGCCACCATGTGGGTGTGTTTCCCTCAGATAACCAATGTTAATCCGTTTATCTTAAGATGCCTATGGTCATGTCTTTGTTTCTGTTTTAATGGTAATTTAAAATGAAATTGATTAATTGATTGTTTTACCACGTGGGATAAAAGTTTCATAAGGCATATGATAGTTTAATTCACTTGTTAGTATTGAGATATGAATTTCCCATGTGAGTTTATAATTTTTAATCCAAGTAATGGTTAGGTTACTTGAAAGGCCTAGGACAAGTTTTATGCTTAGCTGAGTTATTATTTTTTAACCATGTAGTAAGGTAAATTACATGTGTTTTTTTATGATAAAATTACTATACACTAGGTTTATCCCTAGTACATAATGAATTTAATATACACCGAGTTTGGATCTACTACATGATGAAATGATTATATACCTGATTTTGGCACCTCAAACATGATGAAATTATAATATTCTAGGTTTTGACCCTGATTGATTGATGAAATTTCTTCCTGAGAGGTTTTATTATTCCTATGGGTGAGGTTTTTTCGTATTCATGAGGGCGGGATTCTAAATTGAATAATGATATGGAATGAATTATGATTTTACTTCCAAGCTAAAGCGCAAGCTTGGATTCGATATTTACTTTACTTTTCAGATATCCTTATGAGGTATCTTGTGTGCTTCATTTATAAGGGGGAATAACGAGCCTAGGAAGGATCTTTATACTTATATAATTCAATGTAATTTAATGGTTAAACAAAAGATAATGAATGAAATTAGAAACTAGTTCTAGTAGGATTTTTACATTTGAGTACTTAATTGTTATTGCTTTCACTATTAAAAAATGCTTTTGCATATGCTTACTGATAGTTAGTCATAGATCTTAGGTGGTTTCCTACTTATATTTATTTCTTACACCCTATTTGTTTCATGCTTTCTGGACCAAAAATATTATATGATTGCATTTGTTTACAAGGGAAATCAACCTTCTATAGCTACTTTATATGATTTTTAGGAGCTGGAGAGCATGAGACCACACCGAGGCTTGTGACGCTCTAGAGTATTCTTTTGCAGTTTTGTACTGAAGTATTGTATCTTGTAGTTGATTTTAGTGTATCCAAATTTGGATTCTTTCTCAGAACATGTGACATGCTTCATCATCTTTTGTATCGAATGATGGTTGGTTATGTATCTTATTAGTCTTCCACTATCTATTTCATTTTTTCTATATTTACCTCTTCTGCTATTGTATTATTATTTATTCCGTTATGTTATACTCAAATAATGAGGGCATAGTTTTCCCTTTATCACACCTGAGTCCCTCGCTGCTAGTCAGCAACCTCTAGTGTTTGGTGAAATGCGCTTGATGCCATGTGTCCAACTGGGAATGAGGAACCAGTTGAGTGGCATTAGAGTCTAGGTCATTACAAATGATTTACATATTTTTGATTTTTTACATGGTCACATCACCAAATAAGGAAAAGAGAGTGTGTTATATCAATTATTGATGTCTGAATTATGGGAATTTTTTATTTCAAGGATCAAATTAGGGGTATTTTTTGGAGGACTGTGAGTATATCCTAATTTTTTTAAACCAAGGGTTCAACAATCCCACTCCTACACTTCCCAAAATTGGTAGGTTACTCACCTTGGGCTGGATAAGCATGTAGTGGAGTAATATGTGGCTCTTTTATTAGTTTTTATAAGTAAAACATTTCACAAACCTATTTACATGGTAATATTATCATCAGCCCCAATTAGTCATGGATTATTCGGTCTATAGAAGCACACTATAAAATCTATCATTGATTCATTTGTAATTCATGTCTAATGACATTATATAAGGGAATTATCCTATATCCAGAGCATAATGGTTAGTGGTTCATTGGATATACAAGTCGTGTTGATGATATTATTTTTGGAAATAGAATAGGTTGTTCGATGATGTTGAATTTTGGTTTCCCTCTAAAACTATTTGTATATATATATATATGATCATCCTCAATTGATATTATATATATATATATATTATCACATGTAAAATATAATATTTATTTATCTTATTATTATATTTTTTTCTTGTTTTTGATATCATTATTTAATAAGTTATTTCTATGATTTATTTCAAGCGATTTTATAATCACAAAATGATCAAACCATAAACCATAATGACTAATAGGAAACAGATAACATATGGGGATGCATGTTGGATTTTGATTCTCAATGCAATTCATCACAGCCATGTTGAACTGGACTAAGAATGACACATCTAAAAATTTAAACATATAATACCAATACACATGAATTATACCACATATTAACTAGGTGAAAAAATATGTATAAGCCAGACAAGTCCAATGGAAATGAAAATAAAATATAAAAAATCATTATGCATTTTGATTCCCTTTATTCACATGTTTCAAACTCCAATATCAAGTTGGATCCAATCACATTATACTAGAATCCATGAATAATGAACCTAATAAAATTCACTGGCAACGAAAATACCTTTAAGATAATTTATTTTTTAAAATTATATACTTAATGTCAACTAATGAGTTAATGAATTGAGTGATCATAAATACACAATGGGGAAACACCAATGGTATCTCAACACACATGATAGTAGATTAATTTATAGTTGAATATGTTTATGAAATTATATAGATCATTAAAAATTACATACTTTATGTCATATAGGATAGATGAAATTATTATATAAGTAATTATATGTAAATTTTATAATCTGATCTTTGACATGAATTATGTCAGTCTTGTAAACTAGTATCATATTTTAAAAGAATATAAATCATTTTTGGAAACCTTGCCAAAAATATACTTAAGAAATGATAGGAATAAATTAGTTTTCATGTACCCCATAAGAGACATATATATAAAGGATTTTTGTTATGATCCATCCTTTATAAAAAGGAATAAATAATAGATATATATATATATCTAAAATTATCCCCTCAACAAGTCACTCATATTTTAAAAGAGATGAAAAATACATATATCATCCTATCATTTGAGGAAACTCAAATCCATAGAGGGATGAACATTATAGACCATGCATGATTAAGAGGTCTCATAATATCAAGTGAAATATTATGGTTGTGTTTTCATATATTTCTATATAATCATACACATATATGTAATCCTTACTCTAGAGGAGAACTCTATCCATATATAGAGGAATTATATATATATATATGTATATCTTTTTCTGTGTCTAATCCAAATATCATATACTATAACCTGTAAGGAGTATACCACATCTATGTATAAAAACATATATTAACCATTTATATACATTTAATACAATAAATAGGTAATCTTCTTGTCATATTAATCACACTAACATCAAGAAATAACAATACAAAAAAACATTACAATATTTCCATACACAACATGCTCTATATCATAATAATCAACATTATCTATTTAAATAATTTGAAAATATCTATGTAAAAATAATCAAATTTCCTACTATAAAATCAATAAATATGATTTATATCAAATAAACAATAATACTCTATTTAAGCATATAATAAACATAATCTAATGGAATAGTATATTTCTCAAACTCGCTTTGAATTATCCCAATGCCACACTAGATTGGAAACAATGACCTTGTCATGTGAGGAGTTAAGTGTAAAAAGGCTTTTAAGAAAATGAATGCAATAAGAAATTTAATAAGAATAAAAATACCACCTAAAATTAGATATGAGGTTAAAATGTATTCAAAACTCATAAAATATGAGGAATATTATAAATTAATTTTTTTTGGAAAAAATAGTCTTTTGTGTGGATTTGGAAATCCAAATGGGTAACTCTAAAGGTACCAAATGTTGAATTTCATGGAACAACATGGGAAATTAGTATCCAATCATCAAATACACAAATTTCTAAAGGAATATATATCAATACCAGTTTATTATAAGTTAATCCTACAATTATAATCCTTATAGAAAAATTTATTACAAACAATTTATTAACAAAAGGATAAGTTTTCAAGGGAACATCCACATCATAAAAAATAATTTATTGAAACATATAATAAATTATTAAAACACATGATCCAATTCTTGATTGGAAACCCAATTCAAATTTCAAAATTTTTTTATATTTTAATGAAAACATATTTTTTAAAAACGTTTTAGAGGAGGGAAATTAAAAGTCAATGTGTTGACTTATTTTGAATAATTGATATAATAAAAAATTATATGAAGAAAAATTATTAACTAGGGTGATATTATCAAATATAAAAACATTAAAAACTTGGTATTCAGAGAAACTACTACCATCCATACGAATTATAAAAACCATTTTTGTGTTTTATAATAAGTATTTAAGATAAAAGTAAACCATTCAGACTTTTATTAAAATTGATTCTGCTAACTTATTTAATATAGGGACCACATCACCTCTATATAACTTATTAACCAAATATTAATGTGAATTACATTAAAATAAAGTTCATTTAATATTACGTGGGAATACGTGATTGAATTTTTTATAATTCCGATAATAATCAAAAAGATTTATTTTAATATTACTAAATCAAAATAAGTTGTTTTAGCCCATAATATTATTCTATGGACAAAAAATTTATTCATGGTTGTTTGAAAAATATCTTCTAATGAAAAAATTCATCTTTTTTTGGAAACACATTAATGGTAATGACACTTATCCTCAATGATGTCACAAATAAAAACAATATTGGTCACCAAATTAATGATTTTATATAAATATCAAATATAAAATCGATAATAACATTAAATTTTCTATAAAAAATAGAGAGAACACATCCATAAAAGAACAATATAGGGTAACTTTACTTATATTATATTATATATATTTTCAATGGAAAATATTTTAGGCTATTTAGTAATATCTATTTGAATTAAATTTATTAATATTTTCAAAATTAAAAATATGTTAAATTAATAATATTAAGACAAATAATATTTTTGCATCTCATATGCTTGACTTCTAATAACATAATGATTTATGAAAAAAATTAGTAGAGGGATTCAAAATGTAAAATAAAACTCCATGAATCACCTAGTATTAATAATATTAAATTAAATCACAAAAAATAGTTAAATATAAAATAATCATAAATTATTAACCGAAGAAAATATAAGATAATCATATGAGATGAACTAAAAAAATTACCTAAATATATAACTACATTAAGATTTAAAAACATGAAATAATCCATCAATTCCATACTAAATCCTGAAAAAAAAAATCCATCAGTCATCGCCCTTAAAATAGTGAAGAATAAAGGATAAAACACCCACACAGTCCCTCTTTATCCAGGAGATGGTAGATGGAATTATTTTTGGATAAATTAAATATTTATAAGATTTAATTAATCATTAAATACCAATATTATATTTTGTAAATTATAGAAAAAAATATGACTGGGAATATAGAATAAATAAGAGGATTTCATATTGATTTCACATGATAATGGAAAATAAATCCCTTGGACAACTAGATTTAACATAATTATTAATAGTTGAGCAAGAATATCTATGGAGGGTAGTATTTTTGGATGGATAATAATAAATTTGAATTTTAATAATGTTGGAAAAATATGTATTTTTTATAATTAGAAAGGAAATCCCCAAAAAAAACAAACCCAATTGCCTATACTCGATTCAGGTAAACTATGTATTTGGTGGCACTCCCAAGACCCCAAATAAACTTCTAGGTCAATCAATAACTCAATGTCTTTCCACCATATACCCTTTAATATAGTAGTGAAGAATAGTATATAACACATATTTATAGGACCCTCTGAAATAATAAACCCATACCAAACCTAATTACTTATCTAAAAACTTCAATGTTTCCACCCTTAGAAAACATAAATCATATATAAACGCTGAACATAAAAACAACCCTCAAGAATGACTAAAAAACTCAACCAATGCAACACACTATTTATATTAGAGTCGCATTTAGTATTTTGTTGAACCATGATCACTGTAATAAGTAAATACATAATTTTTTACTCCCTATTATATGAATTTTATTCCAAGAGAAGTGATGAAATATTTTTCCCTAATGATCCACTTCCTCTATAATTATGATATAAACACAAAGGCATCCACTAAACCCATTTTTCCAGCATTACTAAAGAAAATAATATCAAAAAATCAAAAAAAATTAAATCAATAAAAAATAAACAAAAACTAAAACAGATATACAAGACCTAAAATAGGATACATACCATATTAATGTTCATTCATATACCTTATATTTCATTACTCCCACATCTGGTCCAAAAAGGTAAAATTAATAGCATTTTATCATACATAGATATAATAAAAATAATCCCCAATACGCAACCAAATTTTTTATTTTTTATTTTTAGAACCAAGAAACCAAGAAACACTATAATATTTCATTAATAATGATTTTATAAAATTCATATAATCCTTTAATAAGATCTGGCCTATCAAAAGATAACCTGAGGATCTCCCACTAAATGAATATATAATAATATTCCTATTCTTGATATTCCATTGTATTATTTTTAATAAAAAAATTTAATCTTAAATTTTTACTATAAAACCGTTACTATCGTTATTTCAGAACTTACAAATCATTTACTATTTGAAAATGCAACATTAAAAAAATTAACCCTTTATCGAATTATAATTAGGAAAAAAACAATAAAATTGGTATTTTTTAAACACTAATAACTTTTCAAAAGTTAAATTATAATATATTCTTATAATAATTTTTTTTCAAAATAAATGTATAATTATATTTTTTATTTATCTTTTCATTCTATTTTAGAAAACAATCACCTTAAAATAAAATTTAATTTTTAAATAACTCTTTATTGAAATACTAATTATGGGTTAAAATTATTTTATATATATTATTTTTGGTCAAGTCTTAAACCATTAGTTTTAATTAATGAATTTCACATTTTATAAGACTCAAATTATACAAATATCTAATTTTTAAAAAACAAAATCCTTTACTTTATAAAAGCCTCCATTTGGAACAAATTTAGAGTATATCATGAATTTATCAGAAAACATTTTAATGTTCTAAAAAGTTTCTTTCTTATCTAATAGACTAAATAAACTATATATTTTTACACATACCTATATCTATTAGTTCCATTTGAACATGGAAAATAAAAATTTCCCAATTTTTTCAACATATTAATTTTCAAAAAAAATCTCATCATCACCACAACAGACTATGAATATGAATAAAGCATGCATTAAAAATATCAAAATTTTTATCAATATAATTAAAATAGAAAAATTACATTACAAATGATAAAATATTTAATAAAAACAAAAAGAATAATATGATTAATGATAAAATGGTGATAGAATACAATGTTATGCATTTTTTCGAAGAATAAATATGAATCAAATAAAATAATCAATATGAAATTATTGGTATGATACAATGGTCAACATATAAAATGAAATTATAAAAGGATAAACATATTATATATCTGAATAATCTATGTTATCTCCATAATGCTTCAAATTATTATATAATATTATTAAAATTTTAAATAATATATAAATATATAAGTAATATATATATATATATATTATTATTATGTAAATAAAATGTTTTCAAAATAATAAACTATAACATACAAAATATGAGGGAAATATGGAGTATTCCCTTTTCCCCTACTATAAATACCAATAAATATCTACTCATGATGCTTGGAAAAATATAGAGGTTTTATATTGTTCAATCACTAATAATTATTATCATGTTCCATTCTATCATAAATAATATAAGAAACAAAAATCCTCACTCAAATATATATTTCATATAGATTTTAGAGATATGTAGTTGTAATATGATATTTAATTGCAAATAGGTTCATATAACATTTTTATATATTATATATAATCTCTTATCATCCAAAATTTTTCTATGTAAAATGGAAATATTAGTAGTCATATTATCTATCAAATACAAGTTAGTGGAGACAATGGCATGAATACAGAAATTGTACTTGAGTTGAGGTTCCACTATATCATGGTGTGTTTCCTTAAAATAATGTATTGGAAAATAGAATAAAAAATAACGATATACAGTTATGGAATGATTTAATTTCTTAAGATTAAAAAAACCTTCATAGTTAGACTTTAATAGATATCAGACATCACCTATCCAAGAGTTGGATATCCGAAATGTGTATTCAGACGTAAAAATGTAATCTAACAATTTAATTGAATATAAACCTAAAGAAACTCAAAAAATGTTTTATTTCATGTTATATTCATCAAAAATAAACAAAAAACTATCCAAAATTTTAAAGTCCTACATGAAAATAGGACCATATAAAATAAAAATATTTGAAAAACTAATATTATTATAAAAGATTAATTAAACCAAAATGTTTTTTACTCCAAAGTATAGTGGGAACATATCCAACCCCAATAACAATTCAATACATTAAAAATGGTAATTGTAATTACATATTATCACACCTAGAATCACTTAAAACTAATAAATAGATGGTATTCATGTCAATTGATGTGTCAATACATGGTGTGACAATATATACTCATTAGGTAAAACCAAATTTTTTATCACCACACATTGTTATTTATTTATTTTATACATGTAGAACTCCTTCCATTTATATAAATATAAAAAATATCTTTATTGAAAGTCACAACGAATGGTGGTAATCATAAGATAATTAATTCAATATTAAATCTAAAAATGAATTGAAAAATTATATGTTATATAATATAAATTGATTAAAATGTTTTATATCATATCAAAATAGAAAATATTTTCAACTCCATCAAAAACATATTTTGATCCGAGCCAAGTATTTGAGAAGTGTACCTATCAACCATAAGGGGCTTGTCTGTTTGAGATATTTTTCAAAATCCACACTTAGAAGGAATAATTATACAAAAAAAATGAACAAAAACACATATAGATAGATATTTTATATAATCATCATCATAAGTATTCTACTCATTTCCTCATATTGAGGAACTATAAATTTATCATCCACTACAAGGAGTAAAATCATCTCCTCATATGGAGAAAATATTTATAGTATCCCCAACTAGAATGACTCATATTCTCAAACATAAGACTATATATGTGTGTATTATTATATATTATTTCATATATATATATATATTTACACACATAGATATATATATATATAATTCTTAAAATTTATGTGGCCTTTATCCTTATAAGGAAGAACTGTGTATAAAACCTCTTCTATCTCTATGATTCTCTAATAAATAAGTCTCAATCGTGAAAGTGTAAGACATTCAAATATACCACATACGCAATATAAAATAAAAATGGTTATACATGTGATTATATAAAAAAGAAATCTTTTATGAATATATATCAGATTGAAATAAAATAAAAATATAATGTCAACTAATTTTCCTTAGTGCCTCAATATTTTTTCTCTATATAATAACAATATAAATTCACCATATAATTAAATTGATATGATCTTTATAAAAATAAATTACATAACATATAACAATTAAATATACATAATTTAAATTAAAATTCTAAAAATTCTATATGTTTAAATCCATTAGACATGCTCTAAAAGATAAATATACAATAAATGAACAATATAAACCCTAAAAACTAGAATGATACCAACAATCCTGATATTTAGGAATAAAAATATGAGTAGGAAATTAATAAATATAATACAATAATGTGTCCATGAATTATAATATTATTATCCCAAATAATATATGAATTATTAAAAATCATCCCCTTAAAGAAATTATAGGATGATTACTAATGAATTAATAGTTGGGTCATATAAAACATTATCAATATAGAATTGGGTAGGAAATATTATGAACTAGAACGTTCACATCATTATGAATGTAGAAAATATTTTGGGGAAGTTATAAGTTATTTGTAGATGTATAATTTTCTAAAGAACAGACTATAAAAATAAGGATGGTCCAAGGACCTCTTAAAGAGATATTTTTTTCTAATGGATTTAAAATGCATCTTAATTTTCTTAAGTGTTAATTTTAATGTTAAAATGAATTTAAAATTAAAAATTCAAGAAAAACATGTTTTAACACTATAATAACCCTGAAAAAATCATGATGGGAAACTGAATTCCTTTTTCATAACTTTACTAATGTATTTAAAACATATCATTGTGAAAAAAACCCTAGAATATTGAAGTGCAATGAGAATGTTTTGAGAGCATTTACAAAAAAATCATATAATTTTTACAAGGTGAAAGTATTTTATATTGATAGTTAATAGAAAAATATATATATATATTCCAAAAAGGTGTTTTTTATTGAAAAACAAGTCAAAAAACCCATGTTTAAAACTATTTTTTTATCATATACAAAAGTAATAAAATAAAACAAAAAATTTGGCTTTTAATTTTAAATAACTTCCTCTATCCAATTTAACTTAACCACCACATTACCACTGAATAACTGCCATGGGTAATGGTTAATATTTTTGTTAACTTTTATTTAATTTGGATGTAAGAAATAAAAGATAATTAGATTTTTATACAAACTAAGATTGTGAGGATACACTTAACCATATTAATTAATGTTAATAATGTTTCCTTAATAAAAGTATTTTACTAGTATGTCATATCTTTAGAGTGGATTGGCTCAATAGTGTCTGATAGGGTTACCATTTCCACTCCATTTCATATCAGCATGAAGTTCATGACACATAGTCTTAATGGGGTAAAATGTAATAGAACAACATGGGTCTACCAATTCACAAATAAATTAATTATTCAATAATAAAAATGTAAAACGTCAAAAAAAATCGATAATAATTTAAAGAGAAAAATTCTATAAAAGGACAAGTTATGCTAATAAAAACTACATGAAATTATATGTAACATTATTGGAAACATCTTCTGGTCATGTCAAAAAAAAATTGTAATACATTAGTTAAAGGTTAAATAGTATATCATATGATTTTTCAATAATGTAAAAGAAAAAATAATGTATTCTTGTTAAATAAACACCCCATGATTAAATCATAGAGTCAATATAACATACAAATATTTATATTTATATTTAACTAAATTAAATAAATTCCTTGATTCAGTGATGAAATATCACATAAAATACTATCATCTTCAATATCCTATCATAATATCACTATATGCCGAGAAACATACAAAATCCATGATAATTAAATCTGATAAAAATAAAATATTTACAAAACATTATAATGAATAGAATTCCAAAATATGTCCTTCAAATACATCTTTAAATTTCATTTAAATTCAAGATATCCATAAAAAACTATACCAAAACCACCGTACAAAAATATACAACGAACAGATAGGGAAAATCTTATAGTATATCTCTTTAGAGGAGTGTGGAGAACTACCTAATGTTTTGGATTAATTCCACCATTCTCATGAGTAATATTCCATCAAATCACTATCTAATTTAAAGGATGGTGGAAAAAAGATATTTGGTAGATGATATGATAATGTTGAGGTAATAATATCTATTTATCATGTTAAATGAATATAGATCCACCTGGGATCATGAGGAAAAAATATATTAGAGGAATAACATGGTGATCCATAAAGGAACTATACAGAAATTATAGAATAGTTATTTCGAAAGGGGAGAAAGAAAGAGAGATAAGGGTTTGGGTGAAAAATGAAAAAAATAAATCAATTAAAAAAATCCATCTCTATATAGAACCCAATCTATATATACATGATAATTATTGGAACTCTAAAGATACCATGATCTGTAGTATGTACAACAGGCACCCAGTGGCTTTTTACTATGTACTCGATGACACACTAAGTTGTAAACTAATTTTTAACACCTTAAAATTTCTCACATATTTTGGAACACAATCATCAAAAATTATATACAGTTTAATATTTCCTTATAATTAAACCTCAAACATGAAATTTTTATTGTATTTCATAAAATAAAAAACTATCCTGCATTATAATAATAAAATATTTCAAATGTATGATATAGTAAGCAAAAATTATATTTTTTTCCTTTATTACACCTTGAAATTTTTAATTATGATAGATGTAATTAAGAAATAACTATATAGTGATGTTAGAGTTTAATTAAAGAACATTTTTTCAAATTAAAATTTTCATGGGACGTATATTTGGGGAAAATTGTAATAGAAAATGTTTTGAAAAACTTCCTTATTGAGTGAATTCAATTTATAATTATAAATTTTAGAATAACATAGTAAATCATTATAACTTATATATTCTTTAAATATGAAATTTTCTTTAAGATTAGTTAACATGACATTTTGTTGGTCAATATTTCAAGATGAAATATTATATTGAGATGAAGCATTGTGTGAATAAATAAAATTATTCAAAATTGTATACTCTTAATAGATTTTAATTTTTTAAGGTTCATGTATAAAAATTGAAATTTTGTTATTATGGTAAAATTTTATTGAAAATATTATCCTAATGATGTACTAAAAAGAGATTGTAGATATTCATAGAATGTATATTGATCATAAAATATTTATAATTGGTAAAAATAACATTAAATTATAGAAAATAGAATATTATAATAAATTTGAATAATGGATGTTCCCCTCATATGATCAGTTGAACTAATATTCAAAATAATATTAAAAAATTTAAGGTGATATTATCCACTTTGGAAATTTTTTTACCATTAATATAAGAGAAATTTGGGTTGTATGATTGGGGAGTGAAGAAAAAATTCTAAACAATTATTATTTTTAACAAGATAAATGATAACAATAGAGTGTGTTGGAAGTATTTTTGTGAAAAATAAAGTAATCACAAGAAAAAAATCATTATCAAGAGAATAAAAAATTGTAATTTTTTTAATAATTGGGATTGAATGAATAATATTTTTTTCAAAATTGGTACCATTTAGAAAATATACAATTTTATTTTTTAATACAATATCATCAATGGTATAAAATAGTTAGAAATATTGGCCAATGACTCATAAAACATGATTTTTATGTTATGTACTATAAAATATTTACATAAATTGAATTGGTAAATAGAAAATATTTTAAAAATAGTATATAATGGTATGAGAGTTCTTCCAATAGACTACTTAATGGATATTTATTCAATGAATACATTAGAATTAATTAATATATATTTTTTATGGTCAATTTCTTTACACAATTATGTCTCTATATAGGGTTCAACTACTAGAATGTATTATTATATAATAGTATGGAATAAATCATAGCAACAAGAACATTTTTGGGGAACTATACTTAAAATTATTAGGAATAACTAAATATAGAATATTTGTAGTGTGAAATAACACTATAAGAATAGTTTATGGATAAAAAACCTGGTTGGGTCACCCAAAAAAATACTTTTAATTATTCCTTGTAGTATAAAGGGATCCAACATAGCCTAAAATGTGGTACCATTCAATTATATTGAAATGAATTTTGTGCAATATTATCTTAGTTTTTACTATTTATTACTGTTTTGGATGAATTTACAATGTGAATAACCATAATTTTTATGATATAGAAGTCATATATGCTTAATAAGTTCAGGTTTTTAAAATATTTTTGAAATCTTGGAGTCATGTATAAATGTATTAAACCATTCACACCATAGTAATATGGAGTATTTGAAAGAAATTACATGATTCAATTTGATATGAAAAAACCTATAGTAGTTATTAATAATGTTTCATGATTATTGTATAAAAAAGTTTTGTTTATTCGTATTCAAATTAAAAATATATTCCATATGAGTTATATTTCTGAAAATATTCTTGATTAAATTTTTTGTATGATGATTTCTTAGGTAATATAATTTTGAGATTTTGGAGGTAAAAATATTATCAAGATTATTATTATCATCTAAGGAATCATTAATAAAAATATTTAATGGTTTATTTTTTTATGATATATGCATCCAATATAGGAATAAAATACTTTATAAAATAATAGAGTAGTAAATTGTAATGCTATTTTATATAATAAAAAATTTAATTAACATAGTTTAAATAATTAATTCAAAAATTAGGAGGATTTTTAAAAGATTATCCAAAATAATTTCAAAAGAGAACAAACTATTTAATCTACTGATTTTAATAATAAAGTTGATAAAGATGAAATTTATTTCATATTCTTAGTTTGAAATCAATTAAATGAAGTTTAAATGAATGAATTCACTTTTACTTATGTTTCTATATCCAAATCTCTTCACCTTATATTAGGATTCATGGTATAATCACTATATAAAAACAAAACACACTACACTAAACAAAAATTGTAGGCACACTATAGAATCCTCAACATGGATAACCATTATGACTCTAAATTTAGTTACCCAATGTGATTTGGAGAATATCCCCATAAACCCCTGGTATTTTAATGGCATTGAGGTTATTAGGGGTGAATGTTGTTATACTACACCATCATTTTGTAAAAAATATAAAAAATATTTCAATGAAAAAATCATTTAAAATATATTAAATTTAAAATTATAGAACATATAACATTGTTTGAAAAATAAACAATTATTATTTAACAAAAAAATTTCAATGGTGATGCAGATGGTTTTCCATAAGGATGATATTATATAGATATTGTCAAAAGTATCAATTCAATCCCAATTATTCACTAAAGAACCACCAGGTATAAGGAAACTATTACGAACCAACTTGGATACCTTGGTTTCCTGATAAAAAATATATAATAGATATAGCCAAAAGAGTGTTCTTGATCCCCATATGTTGGAGACTAGCACCATGAATCATACACTATAAAATAGGGAAATATTTTTCCATAAAACTGTAGAAGATAAAGATAAATATTAGTATGATAAAAAATCATCAAATATATAGTACCATAGACCAATCACATATATCACAACCAATAACATCACATCATCAATATACTCAATTTCTTAATATATAAAACATAAACATCCCAAATATGTCAACTCTCCAATCCCAATTGGTTAATAAAATCCACCTTCGATAAAATGAACTTTCACTTTACTCAAACCTTACATGATAAAATATAAAAAAACTCAACCAAAAGGTAGTGTGTCATATAAAAATATTTGCAGGTCTCCCAAACTATTCTATAATAACATGCCATAATAGTAAACCAAATAATCCTTTCAATTTTAATCAATGCAATCTTGGAATTATATTTTGGTATTTAAAAAAAAATGCCTTATTTTAGAATAATGGAAAACATTTAAATCATAGATTAAATAAAAACATTATATAAAATCATTTATATAATCATTAAGAATGACTGAAACTGTTTTACAATCCCTATAATTTATAATTAAAATAGTCATTTTTAGAACCTTGGACATCTACCATGTAGTATGATAGCTTCTAGTTATAGGATCCCCAAACATCACATGTCATTGATATGGAAATATGTGTACACACTTACCTCTAGATCATTCATTATATGACTCATCAATATCCCATCATGGATAATCATTCTGAAATAGGTTTCTAATAGAAATTGATTACCAATTTATTTTTAGGTAAATACCATCCTAGAATTCTTATACCAAAGAACCCACTACCAACCCAGGATCTCATATCCCCAATAAATAAATAGAAATGTATAAAATCATTTCATTTAAAATCTTTCATCATTTTCATTTTTGTTGAGCACATTTACTATTCAAATTAAAAAGCTCTATTTCAAGTCCCAAACTAAGGTTTTTATCAATTAATGCCTTTTTCAAATAAAACCAATCAAAGGATCTTATAAATTAAATTTATTCCATTTTCTCAAAATCTCTTAAAAATAATTTCACAAATTTATAGCATTTAAAAATAAATCCCAATCACTAATTCCAATGGAATTGGGGTTTTTTCACAAAATCGATACCATATAAATTCTTATTTAATTTAATATTAAATTGTGTTTTCTCAAATCAAGTGAAATAAATTAAAATAAAATCAATAAATTCAATGTTTATCCATTTGGATAATCTCAAACATAACCACATACTTTTTTTATAGAATCATAAAGCCTGTAATATGACTTTCCAAGGTAAATAATAAAGAACTAATGATATAGGAAAAAAACCAGAATCATGATTCAATGGAATGGAGTTTAGATCCACTAATCTTATGAAAATATTTCAAACTCCAAGGGGGGAAAGATAGTGGGTTAGAAGAGATAGAAATACCACATAAATGATGTGATGAACCGAAATCAACATGATGATCAATTACTAAATGGATCATTAAGAGGGATTAGAGATCTCCAAATCACCTAGGAAGAGCTTATAGGTCAATGTAAATAAATCTAATACTAATTAAATTAATATTTCAGCCAATACAATTTCATAAAACCACACTTTGGATTTTACATGGACTGTAACCCATTACATGTCTTATAATTTTTTAGTCCCATATACACTTTAAAATTTGTACATTTATTTAAGACTAATTTTTAAAATTTATACATTGTTTAATCTATATATCACATATAACCTTCCATGTTGTGTCCACACTAAACAACATCTTTCAAGAGATTATTACATGTCATGCAACCTCATTACATGTTATGGAAATCCCCATAAGGCAACAAAACTATAGGTTTCATACTGACAGTTTGAATAAAATAATTAACTTCAAAAATATAGGTATCCTCCCAATTCCATCTCTATATTACTCAACCAATGATGAAATAAAAACAAAAAATATTTAAAACATACCTTACAAAAATGTATGGGAAATTACAACCACCACAACATAAAAACTATATGTCCCTGGAAATCTTTTCAAGAAGGGTCTATATCAAAATGGTGCAACCACTACTCCCTTATCAGTGCCTCATGATCACAAATCTCATAAAAATTTGAACTATGCTTTCAAATCCCACAGACCAAAGGTATCATCCTCCCATGAATTACCCATGTCTTACACTCAGATACCATGATTTCATGCTCAAACATGGATTAATCTATCTCAGCATCAATATCACTCCATCTCAAAACATGAGACAAATTATAAAGATACTTTCATAACTACACTACATGTATAATTTAATGTATTGTTGTCATGTGGTAAGATGAATTCTAAAACGTCTCAAAAACATCAAAATGTCCCCAAAAATATAGATAAAGCCTCTCTTTATTCCCAATATGTTGATGAACTAAACAAGGTGAAAGATTCAAGAACACTCTATCACTAACTGAAAACTCTACAAGTTTAAAAAAAAGATTGTTATAACATTTATATTGACTTTGAAACATTATCACCATATAATGAATCAAATAAATGTTTTCTCTCATCCCTTGAACCAATCTCGATCCAACTGAGGAACTATCTCTAATATAAAAAAATTGTGATGAATATTTACTAGACTGTCTATAAAAGGAATAAAAAAAGATCCATTCTGGTCACAAAATAGTATCTATTTTTTTAAGAAGACTCAATCATTCCCAAATGGACATCCAAATCTCTACCATTATTGAGGACATTGGTATAGACCAAATTCTCAAGAATATTTATATCCATCAATGTTTTTTAATCCACCTATAGATGATATTCCGTACTCAAATGAACCTGAGATCTCATTGCCTCTTGGAGGCCTCCCAAAAATAGTTATGTAATTTGTTTTCCTATTAGAGACTATACTATATAGAAATATATGAAAATGGACATTCACTCTCATATAAGAATTTCCCAATACCTCACCATTTGTTGTACTGTGAATGGGTATAATGTGAGATTATTTTTTCATCTTATCAATCACAAACCATATCACATTATTTTCTTCCTTGGGTATATGGAAACCTAATCACAAAGTCCATATAAATATTATCCCACTTCCAATTTCACACAAGAAGTGGTTGATGAAAAACTGAAGGATTCTCATGCCCGGACATTACCTGTTGGATTTTATAAGAGTGTGGGACAATGTTAGCAACATCACATCTCCAACCTAGACACTAGATTTTTAAATACATGTCATAAAACATCACTATAGTTCGTGGGTGATTTGTCCACTCTGAATTATATAAATCCCCCATCATAAAGTTTCCCATAGGTAAATTCACAACAACCCATTTTGTAAAACATAGATAACTCCTCTAGAAGAAATAAAAATAAAAAATGATCTTCCCAAATTCAAAGAGTATCTAATGGTAAATAATTTTTCATCAAGCTGTTGTTTCTATAGAATCATATTGATGATAGTTGTGGTCAACAAAACAATAGAGAGAAAAACTTCAACCCATGTTTCCTGGACACCTAAATAAAACTATGAAAATAAATCCATAATGTTCCACTCATTTGATGATTCTCTCACAAACTATGTTGGGATATTCCTTCTAAAATCATCAACAATGACATTCCCTTTCACCAGTATATTGGAAATGTAAAATCAAAATTGAGAAAGACAATACACCCAATGCCTCTGGTGGATATTCAAATAATTTTGAGAGAATATATAAATCAATAATTTATGGTCAGAAATCATGGTCACCCATTTTCTAAAAAGGGAATGATACTAATTATTAAGTGAATTAATCATAGATAAATGTTTAAGGTCATGGGATGGATAATTATTATTCTATGTCATATGGCGATGAGAGATATATGCAATAGCACGATCACTCAGCATAAGAACACAACCCAACCAAAAACAAGATACATCATAGAAAAACACATTACCTTGACTAGCCTCTAGATGATTCAACACTAACACAAAAGTAAAAAAAATCATTTTATATCTACTAAATAACTATTCCATTTTTAATCCAAATAAAATCACACTCCCTTTATATTTAGAGCGTTCAACAAATTTGACAACTTCAAGAAGTCATTTACATACTAGTGATAATATCCCTCTAGGCCAGTGAAGATCTGAATCTTCAATCATTATGTAGTTCTTCTCATGTCATAACTACTATAACTTTCTCATAATCAACTAATATAGTCTTTTCTAAGAGTATGTGTTCAAATAAAAACACTAATCATATCCATAAATCACATTTCTATAACTTGGAATATTGTAGGTGTTTTATCAAGAGTTCTAAAACTACTCTCGTACGATAAAAAATATCCTCCTCACACATTGAGTAATCCATGATGGTATCCAAAAATACCACAATGAATATATAAAGTCACTCATGGGAGATCATTTTCATTAAATCTATAAATATTGTAAAATAAATAATTAGACCAAATGGACTAAAAAGATACTCATAATGGACATACCTACTGCAGAAAGATTTTTTTGTATGTATGATCAATTTATTCTCAACTGGTTATAACTAGATTGAAGATAAATCATATAGAACCACTTTCCCCCTTTCAAATTCCCAAATAAATTACAAATCTGGGGAAATGGATAGTTTTTCTCTACCATAAATTTGATGGGTATTCAATAATCACAATAGAAGTGATGTTTTTCATCATCATTCTTATCAAATAGAATAAATACCACCCAAGGTGACACCCAATATATTATAAATCATTTCTCTAAAATATTATCCAATTGTGTGTTTAACTCTTATATTTCAACCTGTTCCATGTAGTATGAAAGAAAATTTATCAGCTGAGTACCCACCACTACTTGAATTGAATAATCAAAATCCCTTATCGATAGAAAACTAAAAAATTAGGAAGTAAAATCATTGAGAAACTAAAAAAAATTGGATGAATACCAATTCTCAAAGATTAACATTCCATATCAATAGATAATACTCATATAATATTCCAAAACATTAGATATGGAGGTACGGATCTAGTTGAACCTAGGTGTAACACCCCAGGTAAATAAAAAATATGACATTTCATATTTATCCATATTTGTGAATAAAATATTTAAATGACTTTAAAGGGGACTCTATGCTCGATGGCGTACCCAACACGCAACAACGAGTTTCTTGAGAATATTACGTTGCACTCTAATAATAAAATAATATTATTTTAAATGGTAGTTAACATGTAGCCGTTGTATTGGCGGGAATGGATAGAAATAACTAAAATATGATTATATTTGTTTTTTAATGTTTTTACATTTATCCAATAAAATCTAAAGGCTTAAAATACGGAAAGAATTAAATTTTAGGTGTATATGCCCTAGTTTTCACTAAAGGTTCACTTATCGCCTTTTAATGGAGAATTGTCATTAAATATAGTTTTGATCACTCTTATACATTCTTTTGGACCAAATAAAACTCTTATTAAGAATCGGGACATCAAATTTTACTTTGTGTAATTTTTTGGTATTTTTCCGATAAAGTTCATTTTTTAATGAATAGTGTAGAATGTTATGTTTTAATTCAAAACCACTTTTTAATCTAATTTATTTATATGATTAGATTATATTTTGAATTTGTTTTAAAGTGAAATTAGAAAATATTTTTACCATTAAATCCAATAGTGGTCGTTGGAATTAATTCCACTTTGAAATCAGACTTAAACTAGTGTCAATCTTTTGATACTTATTGTTTTATAAAAACACGCTATTTGCTCTGACAGTGGGAATTAATTATTAAATTAATTAATGTGACTAATATGTATTGAATTTTTTAAATCGGACTTCATTTTTGAATTCGGAATATCAAATATATCTTAGGGTGAATTTTTGGGATTTTTCTGAAAAACTTCAATTTTTGATGAATAGTGAAACCACTAAGTGGTACTTATAAAAGCTGATTTTTCGTTTAAATGAAATTTGACCACTTATGTGTTTTGAATTTCAAAAATCTGACATACATGGTTGTCATTAAGAAGTAAAATGTGGTTCAATGGGATAAAAATAATTTTTTGGTGAATGGTAACTTATTAAGTTTTTAATCGCGATTAGTGGTAATTAGTGTAGTTTAAGGTATAAATAATGCTTTAATAATATGAAATGACCTAGACACATGTCCCAACATTATTGGTTGTTTCATTGCCGACCAAGACAAGCCATGGGTCAACTTGGGGACCCCATGGAGACATTTTGGTTGGGAAATGACATAAATAACTTTTTATTTAATGTAAAAGTAAAAATGACACAAACATGATATGTTTTACTTAAATAATTTTTAAGTAGGGTTATACAAGTCATCTTTTAGATTATAAATATTCATTGGAAAGCTAAAAAGATTTCCTACATCATAGTATTTTTTTTATAATTTTTAAACATTAAATAAATTAAATTATTTATGACATAATAATGATGCAGCGATGACATCATTATTTGACGATTTAAATAAAATGGAAAGATAATGTAAAATATATAAACTACACATAGCCAAAACTTAGTGGATGAGTGGATTTAGAAGCCTTATCACCTTATCCACGAATTATATCAATGTGGGACCTTTTGAAACCGAAACACATTTTCAAATAAAGTAATATTTCTTTACTTTCCAAAAGTGCCCCTCCTCTCCTCTTATAAAAGGCCCCCACCTCTACCTCATTTCACACACACTCCTCAAGCCTTTGGCTCGGCCAACCCCTGACCATTTACTCTCTCCACATCCTTCTCCTCATCCTAGAGGATTCCCTTTGGGCAGAATCCTTTCAAAGGAAGCCTTTAGGCTCAAATCAAAAGGAGTTATACTTTTAAAGGTAATTCATTCTCTCATGTTCATTTGTTTTATTTTGCTTCTCCAACCCCCTAAACTCTTTTTATTTACTTATTTTGTAACAACACCAGTATCTTCAATATACTAGGATGTTGTTATAAGATTTATTCGAGCTACACTCTCACACAACTACATCAAATGGTTAAAGAACATACGGTTTCCGTGGATGGCGAAATTCTGCCTCCCGAAACGATGATTGTTCAATACTCATTTAACACCTTCAAAGGTGGCCACTATGATGTCACTATTTTTATATATGATATATAATATGTTTATGTTTTCCTTAAGCTTCTGTTTTTTTCATTTTGGGCATACCTTTATGGTTTCCATTATGGGTAAACGTGATATCTTCATTTAAGGAAGTGCGGACTACCACCCCCTCAAAGTGATTTGATTCGTTAAATACCATATGTGGGACGTATAAAGGATGGAACTATGATATTATATATGATATTATACTGTAATTATAATATACCTTTATATCATTATTATTCCATTCTATAAAATATGAAATAGAAATGAAAGTAGTGTTCATGCGTACGTACGGCTTACCGTCTCCATGAACGGTGCATTTCATTTCTTACCTATAAATGATTATGTAATGTTATAAATGCATGAATGTACTAGATATATATGAAATATATGATATCCAAATCATGAAAATGATTCTGGATATAATAAACATTTGACCACACGAACAACATGAAATGGTAAGAAGTCCACTTTCGACTTAAGAACCAAATATCGACAAAACAAACATTATTATCTTAAATGTTTACATAATGTTTATAACATGGAAATAAGTGATCTAATAGGAATAATCTAGAAAAAAGTTCTTAATAAAGTGTAAATTAACTCAAGTTTATTATTCAGGACGTTAAAGAACGATCGAGTCAAGTCGGACCCGAGGTAAGGGATCCTACTCCTCTCTTTCTTTTTAAGTACACACTTTTATGTCATTCCTTTTAAAGCTCATCTTTCTTGTTATTGGGATGATCTTTTATATTACCCTTACAGTAATTTTTATGTTCATGTGATGAGAGACCCTATTCTCTCTCATCAATCCATTTTGGACGTTTTGAGTGGCGCCGTTAGGCTACCGAACTTTCGTAAGAGATCTAACCTCTCTCTTTCTTTTTAAGTACTCTCCTTTATGTCACTTCTTTTAAGCTCCTCTTTGTAATGTTGGGGGATTTTATTTTATATTCTTCTTGCTTTAAATTTTATTGTAATGTGATAAGATACCCTATTGATCTCATCAATCCATATTAGGAAGTTTTATGTGGCGCCGTTAGGCTGCCGTGTTTTCGTAAGGGATTTTTCATCTCACTTTTATTCCCGTGAGATTTATGCTTCATTTGCCACAAATTCCATTGAGTGGTGTATGTACTTCCCATTATTCTACTCTTTGTGTAATATAATTTCGTTTATGAGTATTTACAACAATGATCTATTGTCCTTCTTTCATGGGGTGTATGTCTTGAAAGATACCCAAGTCGGTAAGGGAACCTTTCACCCTACTCTTTTTTAAAAGACTTATTTTGTTGGGTCTTTTAATTTACATATTGTTATGTTGGGATATTTTCTCATATATCCTTATTGATGTAACTTTTATGTCCAAGTGATGAGATACACTTTTTATCTCTCATCAACTCATTTTGATGTGATGTCGTTAGGCTGTCAAGGGAACATTTTAACCCAATTTCGATTTCTTTGGGTTCAACTTGTAGCCATTGAATATGTCATCCATTGAATATGTGTGAATGAACTTTTATTGTTTTACACTTAATATCCACTTATATTGGGTGTATATATATTTTTCACACATATTTTTTGAGATTTATTTGTCCTTAATTTAAGGATACCTTCTTTATAAGGGATTTCATCACATTTGACATTTCTATTGAGGGCTCACTGTTGTTATGCACCAATTCACTCTTATATGGTGTATATACTGTCCTCTGGAGTGTTATATAATGAATCCTTTTATTCTCATGATATTATAAAATTCTGACTAAATGTTATTCCTCGATTATTGTATTCAAGTGTCTCTAATTTTGGTAAAACCCCTTCAACCAAAATATCGTTTTAAATGTTTTAATTATTTGTTCTTATTAATATCCATGTTTTCAAAATGGTTTTAAGGATTTATTTATATGGATATTAATGGTTTAAAATTTTAAGCTTCAAGGTGGTATGGGACACTTTGATTAAAAAATCTCTTTATTAAATGTTTTAAATGGTTTTGGAAATGGTTTCTTTTTTAATGGATTCATTATTTCAATTTCCTAAAATGTTATATTGTGATTGAAATGTGGAAATGTTATGTTTCATTTATTCATGTTTATGTGATACGATTATGTTATGGTTCTTGGGCATTGTTATGAAGAATGGGTGGTTCCGTGATAAACTAAGGGCGGGTGAGCCCGATATAGCTCTCCAATGCATTGGGTAACGCGAAGGAGTGAAACGTTAAGGTTTCTCCGAAGCGATTTAGGGAATATACTGTGATGGGTATTCCAAACGTAACCAAGAGGGTTACTCCCTATGTAAGAATGTTATGAATGCCTCAAGTTACCTTTATGTCTTATGTTTTCTATGATTTATTCATGATTTGATATGCCTATGTTTTATGGGTAAAGTATGATTTCATTCTTATGTATATATGAACTCATGTTTCCTTTCCATATTTTTATAACCCTTACTGAGCTTTTTATGCTCATCCCAAGTTTTTGAAATGTTTTTCACAGGTCAAGGGAAAGGTACATGATGTGATGATATTGTCAAGGATGTGTCAAGAAAGAATTTGTGTTTTATTTTAAATAGGTTTCTGTTGATGGGAAGAATGAATATTGTCTTTTATGTAACCACTTTGTTTAAATGTGGAATGTAATGCAAGTTTCATAATCTAATTCTCTAAAACTCTAAACCTGAAAATATCCTCAATGTGTAATCTTGTAATAACACAAGATTAAGTAAGGTTTAAGGCTGGGGCCTTATAGTTGGTATCAAAGGTCGGTTTAGATAACTTTAGAGGTTAGGGTATTCTTTAAGCATAAGTGACATTACCATAATGGTTAGGATTTCAGAAAGAGTCCTAGTTTTAGATAAAGTGAATGAGTAAGTATATCTTAGTGTTTATCTTACTCATTAGTACATGATGGTTTTGTTGATATACTCACACTGACATTTCTATTTTTAGTGAATGGATGGATCTAGCAGGCACCAAAGAGACAACAAGTTTGAAGGAAACTGTGGTGGTTCTCTGATTAAGATACTAGATAAAATGGAGGATTCAATGAGGAAACTCATGGTTGTTCTAAACCAAATATCAAGGAGTCATGATCAACCACTTGAACCTTGGTATGATCTTTAATGCATCATGTACGAGATGGCCAACTCGATGTGGAAATTCAGGTAATAATTATTAAGGTAACCATTAGGGTTTATATGATCCTTACTTTTGAGGTAATTATGGGTTATTATATGATATGATGGAAAATGAAGGGCATGAGATAAACTTGAGGTTAAAATATGTTATGATTATTCTTGAAGATTTTATCTCATTTTGGGGAATGTTTTAAGAATTATATAGTTTTGGAAAAAGGACAACACGCAGACCGTGTGACAACCCGTCGCGTCGGACAAAGCTGCCGGAATTGAACCCACAACCAAAGTGCGACTGGTATTTATCGCCTGCCACTGGACTACGTGAATTCCCTGGTTAGTTTGACTGATTATTTCTGGTTATATGATTTTATTAATTAAGAGTAAGATGATTTTGGGTTATTTATGAAAATGATTAACCTATCATGGAGGATATGTGATTAGGTTAATTACCTTTCAATACGGGACATTAGGAGCAACTGATGTTGTTTGGAGATAAATGTTACGATTTAACTTGGAAGACTATGTGACTAAATCATTAAAATGTTTGGGATTCAATCTTATATTGGTTTACTTTGAAGAATTTTATGGACAAATTGATTATAGAATGGTCCTTGTTGAACTTTGGGTTTTGTTGGACAAATTTTGAAGATTAAGAATAGATTTTCTTTTTATAAAGGGTTATCCTTTTCTGGATTATCTGATCTTGTACTAGCCTTTTTTGGTTTTGGTTTTGCTTAAAGTCTAAAGACATGGGAAGTATATAGTTCTATTTTGTGGATTAGGTGATTCTCTAGAAGTTGATTATAGTACTTTTAATGTGAACAAGTCTTCCTAAATACTCGTCTTTTGGAGAAAATATGAGTTTGTGTAAGGAATCTAATAAAAGTTAAAAGTCAATATGATAAGTGATTATGTTTCTTTATGAATAAATTCCTCAATAAAAAGTAACTTAAAACAAAAATGTTGTCTATTAACTTTTCCTACTGGGGAATCGAATACCGTTTAACCCATCACAAGTTTGTGATTTTCTCGTGGTTAACTTTCTCCTAAACATGTTTTCTATCACTCTCCATCAGAACATGACCCTTTGTTTTTTCCTCCATGTCCATATTTTCATACTTGGAATCCTAGTATGGGTTAACTCGGGTGACCTTTGTACTTATCTTTCTTTATTTTAAAGTGATTGTTTTACCGACCCTTGTTCCGATGTGGGACTTTCAAGGATGTTTCCAAGCCCAATTTTAAAATTGCGAGGACGCAATTCCCAAAAGGGGGGAAGGATGTAACACCCCAGGTAAATAAAGAATATGACATTTCATATTTATCCATATTTGTGAATAAAATATTTAAATGACTTTAAAGGGGACTCTATGCTCGATGGCGTACCCAACACGCAACAACGAGTTTCTTGGGAATCTTACGTTTCACTCTAATAATAAAATAATATTATTTTAAATGGTAGTTAACATGTAGCTGTTGTATTGGCGGGAATGGATATAAATACCTAAAATATGATTATATATGTTTTTTAATGTTTTTACATTTATCCAATAAAATCTAAAGGCTTAAAATACGGAAAGAATTAAATTTTAGGTGTATATGCCCTAGTTTTCACTAAAGGTTCACTTATCGCCTTTTAATGGAGAACTGTCATTAAATATAGTTTTGATCACTCTTATACATTCTTTTGGACCAAATAAAACTCTTATTAAGAATCGGGACATCAAATTTTACTTTGTGTAATTTTTTGGTATTTTTCCGATAAAGTTCATTTTTTAATGAATAGTGTAGAATGTTATGTTTTAATTCAAAACCACTTTTTAATCTAATTTATTTATATGATTAGATTATATTTTGAATTGGTTTTAAAGTGAAATTAGAAAATATTTTTACCATTAAATCCAATAGTGGTCATTGGAATTAATTCCACTTTGAAATCAGACTTAAACTAGTGTCAATCTTTTGATACTTATTATTTTATAAAAACACGCTATTTGCTCTGACAGCGGGAATTAATTATTAAATTAATTAATGTGACTAATATGTTTTGAATTTTGTAAAACGGACTTCATTTTTGAATTCTGAATATCAAATATATCTTAGGGTGAATTTTTGGGATTTTTCTGAAAAACTTCAATTTTTGATGAATAGTGAAACCACTAAGTGGTACTTATAAAAGCTGATTTTTCGTTTAAATGAAATTTGACCACTTATGTGTTTTGAATTTCAAAAATCCGACATACATGGTTGTCATTAAGAAGTAAAATGTGGTTCAATGGGATAAAAATAATTTTTTGGTGAATAGTAACTTATTAAGTTTTTAATCGCGATTAGTGGTAATTAGTGTAGTTTAAGGTATAAATAATGCTTTAATAATATGAAATGACCTAGACACATGTCCCAAACTTATTTTTTGTGTCATGGCCGACCAAGACAAGCCATGGGTCAACTTGGGGACCCCATGGAGACATTTGGGTTGGGAAATGACATAAATAACTTTTTATTTAATGTAAAAGTAAAAATGACACAAACATGATATGTTTTACTTAAATAATTTTTAATTAGGGTTATACAAGTCATAGTTTGGATTATAAATAGTCATTGGAAAGATAAAAAGATTTCATACATCATAGTATTTTTTTATAATTTTTAGACAATAAATAAATTAAATTATTTATGACATAATAATGATGCAGCGATGACATCATTATTTGAAGATTTAAATAAAATGGAAAGATAATGTAAAATATATGAACTACACATGTCCAAAACTTATTGGATGAGTGTATTTAGAAGCCTTATCACCTTATCCACGAATTATATCAATGTGGGACCTTTTGAAACCGAAACACATTTTCAAATAAAGTAATATTTCTTTACTTTCCAAAAGTGCCCCTCCTCTCCTCTTATAAAAGGCCCCCCTACCTCATTTCACACACACTCCTCAAGCCTTTGGCTCGGCCAACTCCTGCCCATTTACTCTCTCCACATCCCTCTCCTCATCCTAGAGGATTCCCTTTGGGAAGAATCTTTTCAAAGGAAGCCTTTAGGCTCAAATAAAAAGGAGTTATACTTTTAAAGGTAATTCATTCTCTCATGTTCATTTGTTTTATTTTGCTTCTCCAACCCCCTAAACTCTTTTTATTTACTTCTTTTGTAACAACACCAGTATCTTAAATATACTATGATGTTTTTATAAGATTTACTAGAGCTAAACTCTCACACAACTACATCAAATGGTTAAAGAACATACGGTTTCCGTGGATGGCGAAATTCTGCCTCCCGAAACGATGATTGTTCAATACTCATTTAACACCTTCAAAGGTGGCCATTATGATGTCACTATTTTTATATATGATATATAATATTTTTATGTTTTCCTTAAGCTTCTGTTTTTTTCATTTTGGGCATACCTTTATGGTTTCCATTATGGGTAAACGGGATATCTTCATTTAAGGAAGTGCGGACTACCGCCCCCTCAAAGTGATTTGATTCGTTAAATACCATATGTGGGACGTATAAAGGATGGAACTATGATACTATATATGATATTATACTGTAATTATAATATACCTTTATATCATTATTATTCCATTCTATAAAATATGAAATAGAAATGATAGTAGCGTTCATGCGTACGTACGGCTTACCGTCTCCATGAACGGTGCATTTCATTTCTTACCTCTAAATGATTATGTAATGTTATAAATGCATGCATGTACTGGATATATATGAAATATATGATATCCAAATCATGAATATGATTCTGGATATAATAAACATTTGACCACACGAACAACATGTAATGGTAAGAAGTCCACTTTCGACTTAAGAACCAAATATCGACAAAACAAACATTATTAACTTAAATGTTTACATAATGTTTAAAACATGGAAATAAGTGATCTAATAGGAATAATGAACTAGAAAAAGGTTCTTAATAAAGTGGAAATTAACTCAAGTTTATTATTCAGGACGTTAAAGAACGATCGAGTCAAGTCGGACCCGGGGTAAGGGATCCTACTCCTCTCTTTCTTTTTAAGTACACACTTTTATGTCATTCCTTTTAAAGCTCATCATTCTTGTTATTGGGATGATCTTTTATATTACACTTACATTAACTTTTATGTTCATGTGATGAGAGACCCTATTCTCTCTCATCAATCCATTTTGGACGTTTTCAGTGGCGCCGTTAGGCTGCCGAACTTTCGTAAGAGATCTAACCTCTCTATTTCTTTTTAAGTACTCTCCTTTATGTCACTTCTTTTAGGCTCCTCTTTGTAATGTTGGGGGATTTTATTTTATATTCCTCTTGCTTTACATTTTATTGTAATGTGATAAGATACCCTATTGATCTCATCAATCCATATTAGGAAGTTTTATGTGGCGCCGTTAGGCTGCCGAGTTTTTGTAAGGGATTTTTCATCTTACTTTTATTCCCGTGAGATTTATGCTTCATTTGCCACAAATTCCATTGAGTGGTGTATGTACTGCCCATTATTCTACTATTTGTGTAATATTCTTTCTTTTATGAGTATTTAAAACAATGATCTATTTTCCTTCTTTCATGGGGTGTATGTCTTGAAAGATACCCAAGTCGGTAAGGGAACCTTTCACCCTCCTCTTTTTTAAAAGACTTCTTTTGTTGGGTCTTTTAATTTACATATTGTTATGTTGGGATATGTTCTCATATATCCTTATTGATGTAAATTTTATGTCCAAGTGATGAGATACACTTCTTATCTCTCATCAACTCATTTTGATGTGATGTCGTTAGGCTGTCAAGAGAACTTTTTAACCCAATTTCGATTTCTTTGGGTTCAACTTGTAGTCATTGAATATGTCATCCATTGAATATGTGTGAATGACCTTTTATTGTTTTTCACTTAATATCCACTTATATTGGGTGTATATATATTTGTCACACATATTTTTTTAGATTTATTTGTCCTTAATTTAAGGATACCTTCTTTATAAGGGATTTCATCACATTTGACATTTCTATTGAGGGCTCATTGTTGTTATGCACCAATTCACTCTTATATGGTGTATATACTGTCCTCTGGAGTGTTATATCATGAATCCTTTTATTCTCATGATATTATAAAATTCTGAATAAATGTTATTCCTCGATTATTGTATTCAAGTGTCTCTAATTTTGGTAAAACCCCTTTAACCAAAATATCGTTTTAAATGTTTTAATTATTTGTTCTTATTAATATCCATGTTTTCAAAATGGTTTTAAGGATTTATTTATATGGATATTAATGGTTTAAAATTTTAAGCTTCAAGGTGGTATGGGACACTTTGATTCAAAAATCTCTTTATTAAATGTTTTAAATGGTTTTGGAAATGGTTTCTTTTTGAATGGATTCATTATTTCAATTTCCTAAAATGTTATATTGTGATTGAAATGTGGAAATGTTATGTTTCCTTTATTCATGTTTATGTGATACGATTATGTTATGGTTCTTGGGCATTGTTATGAAGAACGGGTGAGCCCGATATAGCTCTCCAATGCATTGGGTAACGCGAAGGAGTGAAACGTTAAGGTTTCTCCGAAGAGATTTAGGGAATATACTGTGATGGGTATTCCAAACGTAACCAAGAGGGTTACTCCCTACGTAAGAATGTTATGAATGCCTCAAGTTACCTTTATGTCTTATGTTTTCTATGATTTATTCATGATTTGATATGCCTATGTTTTATGGGTAAAGTATGATTTCATTCTTATGTATATATGAACTCATGTTTCCTTTCCATATTTTTATAACCTTTACTGAGCTTTTTATGCTCATCCCAAGTTTTTGAAATGTTTTTCACAGGTCAAGGGAAAGGTACATGATGTGATGATAGTGTCAAGGATGTGTCAAGAAAGAATCCGTGTTTTATTTTAAATAGGTTTCCGTTGATGGGAAGAATGAATATTGTCTTTTATGTAACCACTTTGTTTAAATGTGGAATGTAATGCAAGTTTCATAATCTAATTCTCTAAAACTCTAAACCTGAAAAGATCCTCAATGTGTAATCTTGTAATAACACAAGATTAAGTAAGGTTTAAGGCTGGGGCCTTATACTAGGTCCATCTCTCCCTAAAATATAAGATACCCCCCATCAGGAGTAGTATTGGAAACTCATCAATGATAATAATAAATTATTTTTTTATTATCAAGTATTAAATCCATTCCAAAAATGACATCAAGAGGTATCATGTTGAGAACCAGAAAATCTGAAATATAATAAATCTCTGATTAAGATAAAGTACAAGTTTGTCAACAAAGACCCTTCCTATTCATTATTCTAAGGGATGTAGTAATATCCATCACATAAGATAAATGATCCATAGGAGATTTATCATGTTAACAACATGGGTTAAAATAAGTGTATGAGATGTACATGTATCAAATAAATATGTAACTAATGACGAAGAAGTAGTGATGGTACATCGCATAATTGCCAGACCTTAATATACAGCATCTAGATACTATTCCACTGTGAAAGAATCATCATCTTAATTCCCTTTAGTTATAACCCTTTAGATATTAAATTACTTAATTATACATTAGTAATTTTTTTGTGGATGATTGCACTCCCTTATGTGAGGAAGAAATGATATAATTATATATAAAGAGTCTTAATACCCCACATGAACAACATATATTGGGTTTTTCCCTGCAAACCCATTTTGAGATCCTAAGATATCCACACTAGAATAAGGTCAGATGTCCACTTATATGCACCACTTGAGATCTGATATAACACTACTATCAAGATCCTCCATAAGACTCGTTGTTCATTCTCATCCCATTATGGGAACTCATAAAAATATAACTTAGAGAAAAAGGGATGCTATTAAACCCTCACATACCCTCCAGATCATGTTTGACCATCGAAAACCTATCAGGAATGTCATTAGAAGAAAAAATATTCAGCAAAAAAATCATGAGAATGATTATCATATCGGAGTCCCATCTCGAACCATTGATTATTCATCTTTTTTATTGGATACAATATCAGTTGCAAACATAACAAGTTTAAAAATGAGATATTCCTATTTTATCATGGTCTTATTACTATGATCGTGTTTGAAAAACTATATATTTTAAACCAACCCCACACACGCTAGAAATAACTGATTAGTGAAAATAATATTAATTTCCTTCCACTTTAAACCCTCGTTCTTCTTCTCTGTCAATATTGATGAACACTAGCCCTTTCTATTCCCCTTCTGCATAAAGGTATCACACATTACATTAATATTTTTTTATATTTTTAATAAATAAAATATATGATAAATATTTTTTTTAAAAATACTCAAACTCTTGAGGATAATTAGTCTCATTGAATTCCAGAGGCCTCTAGTGAAGGAACACTTTTAAAATATTCTAATATTCATCTTTCAAGGGTTACATAATTGGATCCTGAATGGGAATAGGTACAAGAGCCTCTCCTGGAACGTGGATATAACATAAAACATCTACAACCAGATTTTGGTCCACTAGAGGTTACTCTCACCATGGTTCATCAATAGATTACTCCATGATCCTATAAGAACATCTTTTTAGACACAAGATTCTACACAGTATCATCAAACAACATTTAATAATCATAATACTACACCGATCAACAACTCAAACAAGTGAAATTCATAAATTAATCCCACGAAATTAATAAAAATGATTTATATCTCAACCATTATAGATCAAATTTAGGAATAATATAGATGTAATTCCCCAGATGTATTTCCCAGAACACCCATGGTGAACTAAGAATTACAACTAGATATGTCCTGTAAATCACTCAAGACTACCTCTTATGTCCCAACAAGATATTCTAAACTGTGTACTGATATCATGGAATGATTCTCAACTTGAACCAAAAATAATATTTTTTGATGAACCATCCCAGATACCCTTGTACATGGATAATTGTTTTAGCAAATAAATATCATGATGTGAATTCATAATCCCTATGTGTTAGTGACCAGAACCTGGCATCATGAAATATAAATTAAATAAAAATATTCCGTAAAACAATATAACCTAAAGATAAATATATATACGTTCAAAACACATCAAAGAGATTGTACGTTAAATGAAACATATAAATAAAAAACCCAAACTAAACATCATCAAATTACTTAATTTCTTACAATATAAATCTTAAATATCGTTGATGGTTTCAACACTCTAATACCAATGGGTAAATAACATCCACCTCCTATAAGAAGTGATTTCCTTTTATATGGACATCTCATGAGAAAATATATAAATACCTAATGGAAAAGGTAGGGTGTGACATAAAAATACTATTTGTTTATCTCCAGGTATTCAATAATAATATTCTATAATAATAAAACAAATAATAGTTTAATTTTTAATTAATGAAGAAATATAAATTCATATGAATATTTAAAACAAAACATACTTTTTTTATAATGATGGAAGACATTTCAAACATGGATAAAGTAGTATATAATATAAAATTGTTTATATAAATAACTAGGAAATGATTAATAAGATTTACAATCGATGATATTTTTAATCAAAATATTGACAATAAGTACCATGGAAAAATTCCATGTGGTATGATAGTTTATGGTTTTAGGATTCCCACACATCTTATATCATTGATTATTAAAACTTGCTTTCCCATGTCCCACAGGATTATGCATAATAGGACCCATCAATTTCCCATAAAAGATAATATTTCCCGACTATATTTTTGTTATACGTTTTATTGTCAATACATTTCTTGGGAACTTCTATCCTAAAATAATTTCCCAAAATAACCCACTAACTACACCAGGTTGTTTGATGTCAACAAATCAATAAAAAATGGAAAATCCTCTCATTTCAAATCAATCATCATTCACAGTTCAATTTTGCATATTTCCTTTTCAAAAGTCCAATTCACTTTAAAAAACATGTGTTTTATATCATTTCATTTATTTTATAAATAAAAAAGTCATATATTTTTATCAATTTAATTTAAGTATTTTTTTCTAAAAATCATTTCACAAATCAGTTCAAATTTTCTGTAATCTTTGAAATATGCCCTAATCTCCAATTCCATTAGAATTGGGGTGTTTACCCATAATTCATACAATATGAATTCCAATCCCAATTCTCTAAAAAAAATAAGAAAATAATTAAAATAAATTTATATCAAATAATTAAATTCAAGGATTAGTCAATTAGATAATCTTAAAAGCAAGCATCATCCTTTTAAATGGAAAAACAACTTGTTCAATGGGACTTCAAATGAAAAAGTATGCCATGGAAGTTCTAGTAACACTATATAAAATGTATATTCCACAACACAAGGATCAAATCCATCAACCAAATATGATTTAAAAACTCCACCGAGGAAAGAGAGAGGGATGAATGATATAGGAAGACCACTTAATTGTAGAGATTCAACCCAAAGAACACAATGATAAATCAACAAAAAAATTATCTGGTGGGATTAGATATTTTCAAAATCACAATAGAATAGCCTCTAGGTTGAGAGCAAGGAAGCCTATAGGAATGAAATGATTATTTCACTAGATCTTCCAATATAAAATCGACAATCAATATTTTACATGGCATGTCACCTCAATACACACTATATACTTTTAGAGTCCCACACAAGGCAAAAAAATCGTCACCTTTTACAAAAAAAATGATTTTTAATATTTACATGGAATGTAATATGTACTCATCAACAAAGATGTAATGTTGTAAAACCATTTCATTCAATCATCTAGGATAGGATGAAACATCATGTAACCCCATTAAACATTGTGTAAATCCACATAAAACTAAAAAAATATTTGTTTCAAGTTAGAAATTCATAAAAATACCTCCCTTCACCATTTAAAGAACCTTTCCAATTCCTTATATGCATTTATCATCTAATTAAAATATAAAACCAAAACAAAAGTTAACACATATCTGATAGAAATTTAATGGGAGTTTTATTGAAAAAATCTATTATAATCCTATATCAATATCGACAATACTATTAGTTAAAAATATCTATAAATAGGGCCCCATAACCTTAATTTTTTCACATAAAATAATGTTAACACCCATCATAGTGAGCCCATGAAAGGTGGGATTATGATAATAGTAATACACACCATTGGTGTATGTATATAATATCTGTATGAATTTTAGTGCATTCAAGATGAAATAGAAGAAAATGAATACCAAATTTTATCACACGTCCACATTCTTAAAACAATTAATGATGATCTACTTTTCTTATTTGGATAGTGATAGAGTGGGAAGATTAATCCATAGGATTTATCACTATAAATTACATAATCCTTAAAACCAATTCCATATCACATGACATAACATTCCATCACATCGATCTTATGGGTATTCAAATCTATTAGAAATGATGCTAGAAATGCCTAACCAATTAATATAAATTAATTTCATATTCTACATATTTTCGTTATAACTAATAGATAAATGACATCAATGGAAAAATAGTGAGTAACAGGTCCCCTCTAATGATATCAATCAATAGACGTATCACGGGGAATACTATGCAGTGTAACCCTCCTCTAAAATGTTAATAAACACCCTACTACATATGTTGATAAAATAAAAAGGATTCCACTACAAAATGATGGGTAAATACCACTATTTTGACCATATCCTTTTTAAACACAGCCCTAAATACATCATCCCCATGATGTACAAAAATAAATTACAACCTTAGGCTATAACCTAATAAACCCATATTACCACCTTGGTTAATGGAAATAAACACCTATTACAAACTAGAGGAATACATATCACACCATAGCCTCATAATCTTCATCAATTATGTTACTAGGGAACCACGTGATGAAAAAAAATCATATATTCCAATGCATTAGAGAAAATCCAACTTTCCAAAAAATCAAAAAATATAGTAATTGAATATATTTCACATTGATTTCATATCACACTAATATCCTAATAGGTATAACCATAATTATATCATATGAATGAAAATAACAAACAGTGGTTGCATAAATTATTTGACACATGACAATACTTTTGACCATAAAAAACATGATGAGAAAATACAATTATAATATAAGATATATTTTAGTGCCACATACTTGGTACTAAAAAAGAACCATAAATAAAATCCAACATATTGATTTGAAATAAGGTGGAAGAGACCATGTATTCTGAGAAAATGATATAAAGTAAATACTTATATTTTTATTAAATGGAATAATGAAAAAAAATAGTTAATAGTGGTTGTTAATCCTTATCTGCAGTGACTCCGTACCATAAATGACTCATCAAATGAACTTAAAATGATGAGTATTCCCTTAGGGAAGATAAAAAATTGATATGATAGTCAATAGATGGACTCAATTATGTTTCTAGATTCAAAATGGATGAGAAACCTTTTTATATATATTAATATTTAATATCATGTAATTAAAAATGTAAAAAACAAACATTAAAAACTGATTGGAATGTAAACATTCTTCAGGGTGAAATTCCACAGCTAAGGAAATGTTATAATGCTTCCCCATGAGTAACGACGAAGCTCTCCTCCCTAGAAAGATCCAAAATTCATGAAAATATATATTATAGGTAATATTATTGAATGAAACCTTGGTCTAATGACATAAATCCATCACTGGTCATGGTGTCTCAATAAATCCCTTGGTATTCTTACATGACCACTACCATCCTAAAAAAATTTCTTACACAATGAATTATTATTTTTATACAACAACGCTTTCACCCCATGTTCCCATTTTCTCATTCTGAACAATAAACAAAAATTAAATTTAATAATATAACTACGATGTAAAATCAACCATCAATTATATAACCTTAAATGGCCCCCCTATGGTCATCAAATAATCAAAAATTACATGTTAATTCCAAAAATATCACTACATTTACTCACAAGAATAACAAATAAATAACAATGAATAATATTTAACATGGTTTATAAATCAGAAAGAGAATTTATATTCTTGAAATAAACCAACAAACTAAAGATACCACATTCCACAAGAATCACTGTGTAGATTTCAAATGAGAAATGATTGCCCTTAAATGATTGATTTTCAATGTTCCTCTCAACATGTGTAGCATTCTCCTACATATTTAAGAATATAAACTTAGAATTAGAAATAACTATATTTTCATCACCAAAACTTGACCTATATCCTGTTTTTATTTTATTAATTCCTCATACTATCATTCACCTCCATCATCCATATATTCAATATGTTTCATAAAAAAGTCTCAAAAAATCCTATTTCATTCATTATTCATTGCATATATTAGTCCATATTTTACTATTACATTTTATTTATTCAAATAGTAATTTTATTTGGATATTAAAGGTTTGTAAATCATAAACATAAAAACTAAATCGTGATATATGATTACAACATAATGGAAAAATGAAAATGTGGATATAACATAAAATAATGAATCAAAAACATAATTCAAGGATAAATGATAAGAAAAAATAACGCATTGTTCTTAAATTAACCTATCATGAACCATACAAGGATTATCATGATATTAAAATATTATCCAATCCATTGGATGGATATATAAGTTTGGGACCGCTCGTCAATTTGATATCATGTGCCTGCATAATTTAACATATTATCATACTTCATCATATTTAATCCCATGGTTAATGACTATGATATTTATAAATTGATGTACCCATGAAATAAGTTATAGGTGAATTACAGAGATAAAATTTAGTTTAAATGGTGATTAGTATTTTCAAAACAAAGCACTGTCATAGAAAATCATTAGACAATTTCAGCAGCATAGTTGGTGTAGTAAAATACTCATGGGTGGGATTAATGATAGTTAAAGTGTTTTATCATCACTTATAAATCATGATGGATGTAATAGAGATATTTAATAACATATTAAATCATTATAATCTTTAAATTAATTTGTAAAAAATATTTAATTATGGGAAGAAAGAGAAGTCCAATTATCCTGAGAGGTTGTTTCTAAAATCTTGGTATGAGTTTTTGAGATCTTAGAGGCACCATATAATGGGCTCTATTGATGGAAGGGATGAGTATAGGAGTGATACAAGATTATTTAGATATTTTTAATGGGATATTAGATGTTTTAATATAGTAAATAATATGAGAGAAATTTATTATTGCCCGAATAATGGTTTTGTACTATTGATAATAATGTATTCAAAAACCACACACCATCCCATTTTTTTAATGTTAGTTTCTACTAATGGTAATATGTACAAGTTATTTTATATGTTTAAGGACTTATTTAATTAATATATTACCCTTGGTGATGTGGAAATTTTTCATGTTCAAAAATAATATATTTTAAAAGAAAACTATATAAAATTATTTTTTAGGGATTCATAAGGGTTTTATAAATTAATAAAATAACATCTTTTTTTATAAAGTGGAAGTACATATTTGGTTTTGGATACCCTTTGTGGTGAACTAATAATAAAAGAGTCCCTATTCATTCCCTAATATACAATGGTTATTGCCCCCCCTGTGGGGGATTGCCCTCAATTTTCTCTTAATGGAGATCGACCACACCCTTTCAACCATTTTTTAAAATCCTAAAATCATCCCGTATTTACCTCAGATCCCTATCATCGCAAAAACATTCATAGTTCTTCAATAGATCTTCAAAATTATCTCTTTAAACACTTTAATTCATTGATGCTTCTTATATTCTACATCTGAACCTGATTGAACAATCAATACATTACTTGTTGTAAGTAGACTCCTTCGATTTCTTGATATTTAGATCATGGGGTCTACATGATTGAGTGATGTTTGGGCTACTAACTACATGAATATTATGATTTGTATTCACCTGAAGATGATATAATCCTTTCTTAGTTGATCATTCCTCATGTATTTGATGGATATCATTTTCTTCTCTTCAAATGGTCTTATGATTTTCATATAATGAAAGATTCACCACAATGTAGAATTTTATGGATTTATGAAACTCCCAATCCCCTATAAAAATAATTCAATCATACATAGGTAATGAATCCGGGTTGGTAATTATCTTTGTTTAGATTGTAATACTTGGGAGGTGTGTCGCCCGATTTCCCTAAGGGTGTGTTTTGAAGTTGATGTGTCTTATGTTGTTAATGTTTCTATTCCCTGTGCATTAAAAATTGGGTCATATATTACTGGTTTTTAAGCATAAGAGGTCGATGTAATCGAGATCTAGGTCGGGTGATTAGAAAAATCAGACCTCATATGGTATTTCTACTAATTGTTTCAAGTGTCTAGATGTGAACTGTAATGAGTAAATTGTGGTTTGTGGGGGGGGTATGTTTGATTTTATGGAAAGGATTCTAGTCCAATGTGTTCTGGTGAAGCAGTGATGCAGAAACTAGTATAGGAGTTACCTCATGATCCAATCTTTTTTATAGGTTGAAATGGGACCAGAATGTGGTATGATGATTAGAAGAAATTGTGAAACAGGGTATTGTGGATGAATTAAGTGATAGTCTTCAAGGATCATATGATCCCCAACCAAATTCAATTCCCCCATGTGATAATGAAGTGGTGGGGGATGCACATACTGGTGCTATGGTGTAATCTATTATTAATTTATAGAATGGATATTTTAACCAACCAGAGGTTTCTAAAGTGAACATGGAAATATTTTCTATTCAATTTGATAGTGATATCAATCTATATTAGATTCTAGAGGACACTAACACACAACCTCAGTTATTGGGGTGTGGGTTTATTCAATCGAGATACACTAACATGTGGGGACACGACCTAATATTGGTTGATTTTATCACTTATCTAAAAAATAATCTAATATAGTCCTTGATGATGATAAAAAAGTATACAGAACTCCCCCTCATGTTTTGGGTTTTGATAAAGCCTTATTCAAATATATTTTTTTTGCGTGTAATGAAAAATATGATTAACAGTAAGGGCTTCATCTCTGCCTACCTGAAGAGAAGGCTGAGGAAGGACTATTCCACCATCCCAAAGACTATGTCTACTAGATCCTCCACTAAGGGTCAAGGAGTTTTAGTGATGATATTCTGAGGATCTTCAACAAACAAAATTCTCAATTAGGATGGGAAACTACAGATAAGTCTATATATGGAAATGAATTATCATATTATAATTTTTTGATTCACTTTTTCTAGATATGGGTAATTTTTTTCTACACCATCCACTTAAATGGTGTATTTTTTTCCTTTTATTTAATTTAATGTTAGTGGTTTCTTACATTTTCATGAATTTCATAGTGGATTACTATTATGGAAAATATTACTTCCCATTTGGGTCATTATGTGTTCATAATACACAGGAATGTTTATAGACAATTTAGTTTTGTCCCAAAAATAATATTGTCTCATAAATAATGAATAAATCATAGTTTTATAACTTTTTCTTATTGAAACGAAAAATTATATTTAATTTATCCAAAAAAATTTGTTATTTATTAGAATTTCATCTTTCAAATAAAATAATCAACACTTACTAATAAATAATCATTTTTTACAAAACAACTTAACCATTATCAAAATTATTGTTGAATTTTTAAAATTATATTAACATTAATATTTAATAAAATATATATATATTAATTATATTTTATTAAATATAATTTTTTTAAAAATTCTTGAATTTATTTTAATAGAGGGTTTTGACTAAAGACATGAATTTCCAAAAGATAAATTTTATGTTTCATTTTTTTTATAAACTCATTTTCATTAAAAACATAATAATGAACATCAATGATTCATATACTTATCATTTTATAAAATAATAATAAAAATTCATACTCTTAGTGTCTTGTAAATATCCATCTATTTCACTAACAAAATCCATAAGGGAAAGGTGTATGATAGTGATATTTTCATGGGGTGGATAAGCATATATGGTTTAGTCCATAATATCAATGATACTTGGATTATAAAATAAAATTTTTATGGATTAGTTTGTGAATCTAATCTTGGGATTAATTAAGGATAATTCCCAATGATGTTATCCTTTTATAGTCTCTAATTAATACGATTCATAGGGTATGATCCTACTTGTTGAGAAAATCTATTCTTTCATCTTTATAAATGGTAAATTATCATAATAATTTTTATCCAATAATTATATGTTTATTTTTCAAGAGAAGTATTATAAAAAACTACGGTACTCAATAGTCTTCTAAACCTAACATGATATAAAATTCAAAAATAACAATTGTAGTGCATGTGTTTTTTATGACTACAATACATAAAATGACAATTGTTCATCAACAAAGGTAATTTCATTTATTAATGTTCTAGTCATTAATTTACCCCCCTTTGAAAATTTAACCATCCAATATTTCATTCCATAAACTATAATAGACGGCGTTAGTTATATTTGATCACCTATTATGCTTCTCATGTCACTTCCTTAAATATATTTATCCTCCAAAATAATTTGATCGGGTGATTATTCCTGATATGAAGTATTTTATATCTATGATATATGATCATTATCAGATGATCTTTGTAAGAAATATCATTATCCAATGGTAATACCTATGTATTTTGAACATGTGATGGATATGGTATATACATCTACAAAAGGGATACGTGAAAAACATCACGTAGTTGAGAGATTATATGTGGTAGTTCTCGTGAAAATAACATCGCTATGATGTGGGGAAGGATTTCAAAGTGGACAATGTATCCATGACTAAGATTTAACTTATTCCCAACCACCTTACATTGATAAATTGTGATATAAAAGGAAAAAATTATCACAAACCAAAAACTATAGGTCTGATCAATGATTACCTACATATATTTTTGTAAAATATTATTTTGATTTTAAATGATTCTATATTGTTAAAACCTTCTCTATCATATATTTGATATGTTCAAGTCCCATCAAATTATTCTCTCATAATATTTCCCATAATTTTAGAGTATAATAGTACATCCCATACTGAGCCTCAAAATGTTCTATTTTTCTTCTTGAAAGGAAACTGTTGTTATATTTTAAAAGTACAAGTAGAAGGTTTTGGTCCCAACCTATTTGGAAATACACTGAGCATGATCTGAACATATCATCCAAATTTTGCATTTTCCTTTTAGTCTAGCCACCCATTTGATGGTGATAAGTGGTACAATATTTTAGTAATATATGAAATTCTTACTCATGTCTTATTCAAAACATCAAGGTAAACCTAAAATCTCAATTATAAAAATGGATACCAGAATTCCATAAAGTCTTAAAACTTTCCATTTTAATATATTTTGGATTTATTAATGAGTGAAATATTTGTATATTGAAATTAAATGATCTTATTTTGTAAGGTGGCCGATTACATCGATGGTGTAACTATTTCATTTAAATGTCATGGGGATTCATATATTGAAATTCATAGTGATTTTTTCCAATTTTCAAGGTGGTATAGAAAATTGTTACATCGAACTCGTAGACTTACGTTATCCAGACATGACTTGTGCAATACCATGAATCTAGATACAAATTCTGAAATCTCCCTCTTAATCTCATCCCACATGATGTATTATATAAAATATTTACACATCATAGTTATTCTAGGATAAAAATGTGAGGTTTACATATTTTCATAATTCAGAAGATCCCTCTTTATTTATAGTTTTTATGGGACACATATTTGTGTCCCAGAACATATAACTCCACATGTGGTAAATTTGAACTATTGAATATATTATTACCTCATCTATTGAAACTTGTCATTCTCATAAGCCTAAATGATCCTCTCATTAATGGATGGTTGATAAGTTATTTAATAAAGGTAGGACTATGATCCATATGTTATTCCCAAATTCAACCTTCTCATGTCAAAGAATATTGAATCAATTGAAATCATCATCATTGTTAGAGTTGGGGGATCTATTCTAGTTAGAGAATTTGTCACTTTATATTCATTCCAATGATGATAATGGATTGAATGGTTATAATTTTTGATCATATATATCCACCTCCATTAGTGCATATTATGGACCAATATGAAGTAACCCATAATCTACAAACTCAAGATATTTTTCTCATCAATAATTGTCTGTAAAAAATAATCTATCGAATTTTTATAGAATTGATATGATATTGAATGGTTTAAAATTTCTCTTTCATATTTTGGATAATACCAAGTACCACATATTATTCTCTCTAACATCATCCCACCATGTCATAATCTAAAACTTCTTTCCATATATATCTTTATAATGTCTTACTCAAATACTATAATGGATAATGATGTTATTTGAGAACTCCACTTTGTGATGTTACAAGTAAAAACATCCTTGTAAATCCATTAAACATGATCTCAACATAATAAAATCTATAATACCAACTATGACAAAAAAATATTAATAAACCTTATACCATGATTTTTTACATAATTATATACATAAAAAATTCCAAAAAGATTATAAAGAATGTTTTCTTTAAATGGATTATAAACATAGAATAACAACATGATACATGGATAAAGATCATTATCAAACACTTCTTTAACATGATCTAAAATTCTGTTGATCATTTAAAACTGCATTGGGTTACATAGGGACATACAAAACAAAGTGGTGATGTATAAATCCTAGTAATAGAATAAAAAAAGAATAACATGATAAAACTCATGCAAGTTATTCATTATTCATTTCAAGGGAATATGAAATGGGTTAGTATCATAATCATGAACATCAAAGAAGAATATATTATGGTAACATAAAGAAAACATGTCAATGTTACAATAATATAAAACACATCATATTTTTAACGAATAAACTCAATGAAAAATGTAACAGAGTTTCCTTAGTATATCCACTAGCTCAAAATTCATGGATTTTAGGGGATTAAAACATTATCAAATCCATTAGAAGGATATATAATTTTGGTCTAACCCATCACTTTCATAATATTACATGTATATGTGTTCAACATGAATCATTAAATAGATAATCATATTTCATAAAACAAATCCCCATTATTAATGAGTGTTATATATAAACCTAGTTGAACCAAATAAATAAAGTGTAGGTATAACTAAGTGAATAAACATGAGAAAAAATGTGTACATAAGTATTCACAATACAAATTTTTTCCATTGAAAATTGAATGATATGTTTGACAACATAACAAGAGTGATCGAAGATTCTTGGGAGAAATAAATAGTGTGAAAGGGGTATCTCATAACATGAACTGAATTAGGGTAGAAATAGGTATTTGTAAGAACATTTTCTAATATGATCAATTGGGAATTAAAATGTAATAGACAAAGAATGTTCTTGAATTAAGTGGATGAGAAGATCCCTAACCTTGAGTGGGTGTTTACCAAAACATGAAAGAGTTTATTTTGAAATTGAGAGAACATTGGGAGGGAAATAGATATGGAAGAGAACTGTGTAAATCCTGTTCAAGGGTTTTGAGTAAAGAGGATTAGGATATTGGATGTCTTTATATTGGAAAAGTTAGTTAACTTATTTATTAATTTCTCAACAAAGGTTTTTGACCGTATATAATAGAGTATTCAAAGCCACAAACATTCCCATAGTTTATCATGGTGGTTTCTATAAATGTGATGTTTTATTGATTTTTATAATTTTTTATGAACCCATCTCAATAAATTACTACCCATGGTGATGGGGATTTTAGTCTTTTTCATAATTAATTTAAATAAAATAATATAAAATATTTGTTTCTATGTATTCATAATTTTTTTTATAAAATTAATAAAATAACATCAATGAAATTAATTTTAATGGAGATATAAATATTTTAGGGTGTATACCATTTATAGAATATATTATATAACTTTTGATTCATTATAATATAATAATTCACATTATATATTTATTTCATATTTGATTTTTACTATAAAGTTTGACATTCTCTAAAAATTTTGAAATAATTATTATTTTGTGATTTTTATTATCATATTTCAAAAATTATATTTCTTTTATACAAATAAAACATAATGTATTATAACATAAGCTTTAAAATAAAAAAAGTTCAAAATTTATTAAAAATACTTTTCAAGACAATAACTTTTTCTTACATTGATGAAATTTATTTTTAAATTTAAAAAATATTATTTGATAATAATTATTTTATAAAATATCATTTCATTTCAATATTATATAATTGAATTAGAATTTAATCTTTATTTAAATTATAAAACACTAAAAATTGTTTTTATCCAATTTTTATCAACTTATTATCATGAAAAGGTAATAATAATCCTAAAAGGTAAATATAATATTTATGTTTATAAAAAATAAATGTTAATTATAGTGTGGTCTAGATATGTATACCTTTATTACACCCAGAATCATCCTATGGGTGAGGTTCATGTTTGGGAGATTTTAATGGTGTTGTTTAGTTTACAAGATTTGGGGTGTGGTCTCGATGGGCTTGAACATCTCCTATACACGGTTTTGTTACTTATTTTTTTGTTGAAACTGATATTGGGATTAATCAAGGGAAACTCCCAATGCTTTTATATCCCTTATACATTTTGGTAAATGGGATTAATGTGTATGATCCTTCTATTCGAGGAAATCACTTCATTTATATATATTAGTTATATTTCAACATTATACCATATATATTTTAATCATATTATCAGTGTTCAAATTCATATATTATAGGTTGTTATGATGCATAAAGGTCTTTCAAATATAATAGGATATAACATTAGAAAATAATTAAAGTAGTGCATGATTCTTCCAAATTTATTGCATAAAAATCATTTATTCATTAATAAATAGAATTTCATTGGTCAATGTTTTAGTCATTACATTTCTTAAGGTCTACTATACAAAATATGCGACTACATCCTTGAAATGATATTATAAATGATTTGATCACAAATTCCACTAGAACAACTATGTTATTTATATATAAGAAGGTATTATACTTGAGCTCTTGGTATTAAATTTTCCCAATGAATTGTGTAGTGTTCTCTAACACAATGTAATATAAATAAAATGAAATTGTTACAATAAGAGAGTATTTTTCAAATAATTTCTACCTTTAAGTTATTATTGTAATTCATTAACTAGTTAATCATTTGTATCCTACTCTTTAATTACCTCCTAATATTAAATGAAATAAACATCACACACCCACTATTTTTTTTTCTTAATTCTTCACTTTTATTTCTACCTCTATTAAACATACATTAATAGAAGCTATAGATAAATTCAAATTTTAATTTTTAATATAAAATTGCAATAAAATAATATAACCTCCATCAAATTATTCCAAAAATTTTCTACCTATTTAACCAAACAATATAATTTAATTCTTATTGGATTTTATTTATGTACTTTTGCATAATGATTATATAGTCTCATAAGGTATAAATAAAGTAAAATTTTCAATGATATAGATTTTTCTAATTTCACCATCACAATGTGTCAAGAGAATCACTATGACATGTTAAGATGGTGTTCCAATTCATAAATGTATTAATTATTTGAAAAATAATTTTAATAATAGACATAAACTCAAAATGGAATATATGGGTATCATTTCAATTAAACCCTAGATAACCATTCCTTATCCCATGGAATACTCTACCCTATTTTTAGACTTCCAAATACACTTCATTATTCAATCATGTAATTTCACTTTACTTGGAAAAACTTATTTCAATATTTCTTCCACATTTCAAAAAATAATCTTCTAATTTCACATGGAATAGTTTATACAAAATTTTACCATATAATAAATATGAGTTTATCACCTTTTCATTAGTATTTTTATTATCTATTCAATCTAATATTTATTATAGTGACAAGTCTCAATGATGTATTATTATCTCCCCATTTTATAAAACGTTTTTTGAAACCAAACCACACTGTTAAAAAAATGTTTCAAAGATAAACACTCCATTTTTATTTACTATGACATACTTTCTATTATACCACCATATCCATGTTCTTTCCATAGTCCACGAATTATCATAAAGGAACTGATCAATGTACCATTTAATATAGGGAATTATAAAAATTATACAAAATTGAAAAATCATTATTTCAAATTTTGTGAATGATGTTTTATAAACTGCGATAATCACATTGGGTATTTCAATATTATCCATGATGTGTTGAGTAGTCTAATTAATTATATTATCTTTCAACACCTCTAAAAAAATTATAACCCTTTTGATGATTACAATATCATGGATTGCACTCTAAATTGGTATATAAAAAATAATTCACTAGATATAGAATATAATTATTTTATAAAAAAAATATTGAAATTAAACTCCAAAAAAAATCAATATAATTTTATGTTCATTCACTTCACTTCACTAAACATAAGAAATTTCAAACAGCTTTTTTTTGTACCATTATCGATAAAAATGATTGACCTAAAAAATCATATACACCCTCTATTGTTCTATAAAAATTATAGAAATTTTTGTTATTTCTATTAGAGATATTAGAGGATGAATAAATATTTGAATACCATGAATATAATTGTAGATAAATATGAATAATATTAATGAAACTTTATGAACAATTTAGTAATCTATAAATCCAATAATTCTGAAACACATCGGAATATGTTTATAGGGTTGTTGAAAAAAAATAATGGTTTTGATACATGATGAATGAACGTTTTTATATTCAAAGAGACATTACTCATAATATTTTACACTCATTAAAAAACAATAATATGAATTATTTTTTGTGAATAATTAAAATCAATAATAAGAAAGAGATAGTTTAAAAGATGATAGATGAGGTTGTAATGGATCCTCGTTGAATAATAGAGTACATATTGAAAATAATTATAATGTTTAAATTTAGTATACTATTTGAATTTTCTAATTAATTTCTTATTTATTTAAATTTTATGTTCCAAAAATGGATATTAAATGTGTGTTTCGAGTTGAACGTTTTGAAAAATATGTGATTATTACATAACCCGAGTGATAATTAATTATGAATTATGATAAAAACATAATTGAAAATTGAAACCCATAGATTAATAGAAGCTTTAAGAGACTAAGACATCATAATATATATTTTTATAAGAAATTAATTTTCATGAAAATGACTTATAAAAAAAATTTATATTATATATATGAACTAAAAAACATGAATATTCATATGTATATTATAACACCCCAAATTGATAAAGGATTAATTGACTAAATAATATGACCCATGAAATAATGCCCACTTTTCATTTAAATTACCTAATTGAGTTTCACTCCATAATAAAACATTTTTTCCTAGATTATTAGATAGTATAATGACCTCATAGGTTGTTTCTTACAGTGTGTGTGAGTATGTAAAAACCACACTAAAAGAGTATTTGTATTTTTATGTGGATAATAATTAGTTTGATGACTCATTCCATCACATGAGTGGGACCCAAGTAGAGGATCTTTATCTATAGGGAAATTGATGATTTATGGTGGGTCAAGACCTGATGGTGATGTTATAGTAGGGTGATTTAACTATCATTGGGGCCCAGTTGTTATGTGGAATTATTGTAGTTCAAAACCAGAAATGTAGTGGTATAACCTAGGATTAAATATAGGGTCAACTATGAGTTTATTGTGATATACTAGGGGGTTAATGTTACAACCAAATATATAATGGATAAAATGAGTAAATGATAGGACCAATGTTTTCAAGGTTAACCTCTCTTTTCACGACTCTACCTGATTAGAACTATATATTTAAGAATTTTTGGGCTATAATAGTATTTAGGATGGGTGACCTCCTTGGATGTTTTGTATAGTGTGTGTGTTAGTGATGAAATATAACAAAAATGTAACATGTGTTAGCATGTTGTAATAATCATTATTATGATGACATGTTTGGTCTTGTGATTGGGCCTCATTTAAGGGACTACTTGTCTGTGGGAATATTGGTGCTGCCTAGAGGGTCAGCACTTGATGACCATGTTAAGACAGGGTGTATGTGTGTTTTTGGGGCCCATTCTTCACTTATATTATCGTTGCAAAGATTCTATATTTTAAAGAGATCATATTTGTATTTATTATTCTAAAAATTTATAAATAACATCAATATCTAAAGACATAGTGAGGACTTGTTCTTAAGAATTTATGTAATTTTATTGAAAAAGAATATGTTTATATTAATATATAAAAATATGTATAGGGAAAATAAAATATTTTTTATAAGGATAACATTAAGTAATAGAATAAATTTATCGTAATCAACATGAAATTATGGAATTATGTGATTTGTTTATGTTAACATTAGATAGAAACAATATTAATACATTTTATTGATTATTTAGTAACAATATTTTAAATATTCATATGTTATATTAATGAATAATGATTCAAATGTATTAAAAATTATTTATTATACAGAATGAATATATATTATGGGTTATTTTAAGATAAGAAATACTTAATTATTACTGAGTAATAAAATTGTTACTTTATCCTCAAAAATAATCACGCATTAAATAATAGTAAATAGATCATTTAGGGTGTGATTATAAAATCCCTATATATAGTCACCACATAATCTATTCATTTCATTTAGAAAATAACCCAATAATTGATGTTTCAGATACATGTTGACAATTTGTTTTTATCCATTGATCAAAAAATTGAAAAAATCCTTGAAATCTATTCCATATCCAAAAATATTCTTTATGTAAATCCATTTAAATCAATTATCTAAATTTTTCTTTTTGAGAAAAACCCCATTTTTATTTTTTATTATATAACTACAATGAATGGTGATCTAGGGAAGATTACTAGATTTGATTAATAATAATCAATCATGTAAAGAAACTTATACAACAAAATGATAATTCTTTTTCTAATGAAATAAGTAATTTTTAGTTACACCATATTAATAAAATAGGTGACTGATTTATTAAGATTTCAAAATAAAACCCCTAATGTTACATAACACATTACCAAAACCAAAATATTATTTCATGATAAAATATAAATTTTATATATAAATTGAACTAGAATCTAAAAATTAAATAATTAGGAAATAAAAATTTAGATTTATTCATTAAAGATTAATATACATCTCATTTAGAGGTTTGGGATAAAATTGGGTGGAATAATATTTCTGTATATTGATGTATTTGTAAACTATAATAAAACATGTTATCATGACTAAAAACATTTTTTCAACTACCAAATGGTGACTTCCAATGCCCAGGGGGATCTATTCTATATCATTAATAAAATATAGAAACAAAATATCAATACCTCACTATAACTCTAATGATCCACATTATAATAGTTATAACAGATTGGGAAATAGTTCTAATATTAATCATAAATCATATTATCTAAAAACATTATCATCATCATACCTCCTTTCATCCTTTAATGTGAATAACCAATTATTACAAACAAAACATCATTAACCACTATAATCATCAATATTAAACATATCATAACACCATTCTATTTTCTATCATGGGTTTTCAACATTTATTTTAAACAATTATTTATGGTTCCAATAAACACTTCATATATTAATGAAAGTAAAAAACCTTTAAAAATACCATATAAAATACATCTATATAAATATATATTTTAAAATACAATTTGATGGTTCCAAATCAATACATTATATTAAATTTTATAAAACTGTTTTGAAGAATAAATTAGGAAATCCATTTTAAAATTAAATTATCATTTTATAAATCATTAATTAATGTTGTACCGTGAATGAAAAAATAATGTCACATAATTAAAGTCACTCAAAAAATACATAAGACTCATCATGTCAATCCATAGAAATTAACAATACTAAAATTTTATTATGAAACCATACCCCAAGACGTTAATTGAATCTATAATAAGTCTTTAAATTTAATAATATCATCTAAATGACTATATCATGAAATAAAACTCCTAGAAATTTTTTCAAACACAAATTATTCATAATATTTTCACATTTGTATAAGGGTTAAAATCCAAGGAAAACAAATTGGATATTGGTCAAATAGATGATAAAAATATAATGATGTAGTAATAATTGACATATGTGCCAATTTGATGAATAATTTTTGAAGTAAAATTATTTTAAAATCATCACGAATGAATGGTTTGTAATTGAATGGTAATGTTGTGGAATCACCTACCCCAACTGTGTGTAGATATGGTATAACCATCAAACAATTATGTAAAAATGACATGACGAACCCTTTGCACAACATAGAATTGTATGAAACAATGTTTCTAAAGCAATCCTCATACTAGGATTTTGTTAACAAGATTTTATGGTATGGGACTAAGGTAAAATAATGGAATAATTATGTATAGAGAATAAATATTACCATACATAAGAAAAAGAATCATAATGAAGGAATTATATAAGAATACAAGGAGATGAAGAAAGGGATGTCTATAGGGATCCCTCTAACATTGATTCATAAAAAATTGGAAAAATACCCACAAATGGGGTAGAAACAAAACAAATCAGAAATATGAGAACCTTATAATGTTTAAAATATAAAAGAATGTATACTGAGTGGTCACACTTTCCAATGCCCAATACACCACTATAAGGAGACTTAATATCATGGTATTCTAATCCATCATGTCATGTGGATGAATAATATAATGGTACTTCATCTTCTCAATCTAGTTGTATATGGAGTATCCCTTCTGAAAAAATAGGCAGTCATGAGAGAAATAATATAGGGATGATACCTTAAAATGAACCTCTAGGGAAAATCGCATTATTAATGCATCGTGGGCCTACATAGTCAATAAATACTATCACACAACCCCCATTTTATGGAATGGTGACTCTAAAAAATGAAGATTCCCTAGTATGATACCTTAAGAGTCCCAATAAAACTATTGATCAACAACAAAACATGGTAAACCAAATCACACCACATGAAATGGAATAAATACACATGATATAATGGTCTATTATGATCAATTCTCCCCACAAAACTATGTTATATGACTAGAAATTCTCTAAACATAGTCAAAATAAGATGGTAGTAAATTGCAAAAAAAATTGAAATAATCCCACAAGGTCCCCTTTCTAAAGAGTTAACTCTAGATCACCAACCATAAATGTATCTAAAAATATTAATACACGCCCGAAAACTTCTAAAAATGGATCCAAATCTCTACTTTCAATGTAATGGAGACCCATAATGGGAATCCCCTCATTTTATAAAATTCAAAAACATGATGGGTTAATATGCTAGGGGATATTGAAAAGAAAATTATGAAGTATACATAAAACCATAACATATGAAAGATCAAATAAGGAATTGAATTCAAGGGATTTAGATAATCATAACTAAAAAAATTAGTCTCCTAATAAGAAAATGTCAAATAATTCCAAAAACATGGACACATGTAATCTATATAAAGAATAAATGGTTTGGGAATTCATGTTATGGGGTGATTAATGAATTTTATTAAAAAAATGTTTATATAGATGCACTATAATAATTTCAATGATGATGAATATTTATCATTTTGTAAATTATTCCACTTATATAATATACAAACATTTCCTAACAATACATAGTCTAAAATAGTATTTGGAATACATGGTAATGATATCATGGATTTCCCAAAATAAAAAATATTAGAATATATTAGATCACTTTCTTTTTGGAGAATTAAAATTTTAAAAATTATGTCCCTCCTCAATTAGTTTTATCCAACCTCCACTCTAACCCAAATATAGAATATCCAACATCAATTATGTATATAATTCCTCAATATATCTTGTGAACCATATAAGAACAATGATCCATTTATAATAATAAAATAATATTTATTAATATTAAATCATGATGAAGTAACTATTTCACTAACATGTAGATGAATACCCATTATGAACAATTTATCATTATATGTGTTAGTAAACATGATATCTAATGAAAATGGGATTAGATATTTGAAATGGTTATTGTCATTGTTCACTATTTATTGACCCTAATGAAGAATGATATGTTCATCCAACTTCTATTTATTTTGTATATTCCACTAAACAAATGATTTCATTAAAAATTTCCATTTCATTATATATTATATCTAAATATTAACATCAAACAAAAATAAATCCCTAGTTGTCTCTTCAAACATGCCCAACCAAATATCAATTATAATTTATTCTAGAGCCTCTTGGATCCTAGATATCCCATCAACATTCTATAACCACTTTTAAAACTATTATGAACCTCCACATCTATAAAATATAGAAACATTAGAAGATCACATATCTAATAAATATACTATGAGTCTGGTTAGAATCAACATCTGTAAGAGATTCATTATAACATAGAGATAAGGATCTATAACAATACCTCATGAATTTGAAATATGGAGTACTCCAAAACCATGATATCTAGAAGAATAATCAGTAACATACAAATAAAAATCAACCGTTGTGATTATAATTAACATATATAATATAGCCTATAAAATCATGTAACTTGTTCCATTCAAAAAAGAACATGGTTCAACAAAACCTTAGAGTATCCCTTCAAAAATATTTATAATCTATAAATTTTTTTAAAAAAATTATTGTGCATTTCTGGAATATCAATTTAAAATATCATAGCTTATATATTAATTTTTTTGACAACATTCAATTAAAACAATTATCTTATATGAGTTTCGAATAATTCCCCTATAATTTCATAACAACACACTTATCATTTAAAAATGGATTTACAAAATCAAATCACATAAAAATTCTATCACCATATGTTCAGTTCATTTAAAACAAAATCTCTAGCAATAATCCTTAATAAAATTAAATTAAATTTCAATCAGACACAAAAAATATTTACATGGTTTATAACCAAAGTATGGTTTGGTCACAAGTTTTGGTGGAGCATGGTCTACTCATACATAGAATATCAAGAATAATGTTGATCTATGTACACATGAAGCTAATATCTTTCCAGACCATGTGATCTCACTAGATTCCCATAGTTATACACACATTTTTACACAACATTACATAACAAAACTCAATATAGTCTAGATAACTATTAAAAACCCCAAAAAACTATCAATAAAAACATAAAAAAAAATAATGAATTTAAAAAAACATAATTCCACAATCTAAAAGTCCAATATCTAAAGGCAACTCAGGGCTCTAAAATGAAAAGGAAATATTTAAACATCCCATAATTACCTCGTGATTATCGATAAATAAAATCCTTGATCTACAGGACATATCCAAATAATAAAGAGAACTATAATATCACTATGTCATTAACTAGTCCAAGTACCCCTCATCATGGAACTCGAGTAAGGCCATTATAAGACCCAATGCTATTTCCCAATCTACACAAAATGGTAGGATTTTTTAATAAATTATTATAGAAAAATGGGAATTATTTCACCAAAAAGATCGTATGAATAATTTATTTCCGACCTAGGAATATACAATGAAAAATAAGTACATGAGATCCTTGTTTTTAAAAAATTATAGTCATAAAATTTAAAAAAACAAACCAAATATGGTACAACAAAATATAAAATCCCCATATAAATTCAAAAACAAATATCGAGGGCCAAAAATTGTATTGATAAAATAATTATCTTTTTGGATTTTGGATGGGTGATTTATAAAATGAATTAATTTTAATGTATGTAAAATAAATCGACTGCAAAACAAATATATATTATAAAAATGATGAATAGTTTTTCCAAGATGTTTACTATACAAATCTTGAGGTGTTACTAGACATACATGGGGAAATAATCTATAGATCCATCCATGCATTCCAAAAGTGTAATCAATACTCTACTCTCATCATTCATAAAAAGGGGAACTCTCATATGGTCCAATACCAATCCCAATGAGATATTTTCTACCTTAAGGAGACAATAATTCACACCCTTTTAAATAACTCTCTATGACACTTTATATCCCCACTATAATATAAACTTTATTTGGGGAAAAAGTTAAAGTCTTAATCTTAAATCGACATATATCAATAAACTATTCTCATCCCACCTCCCCTTGTACCTCAATGTGAATCAATTATTATTATAAAAAATATCATGAATCACATATATTATCAATAAAAAACATATCAAAACACCATTTAAGAATCCATAAAGGTTGAAACATGTTTATAAAAAACCATTATTGGAGTCTCTAATCTTGACATGAGACTAATATTCTAGTAGTAACATTTCAAAACCTATTATAAAATACATCTAAATTAATGACATTTTTAAAACCACATTGATGTTGATAAAATCCATTTTATTAAATATTATAAATCATAGTTGATATAGCATATTTTAAATAAAATTAAAATTTAAAATTTAATTTTTTGACCTCTATTAATTTAGGATGATATATGAAAAAGAAAAAAATAACAATTCATGTCACACATAAAGAAAATAAGACTCAAAAAATGGTCCCCATAAAATTGAAGGAAAAGAATCTTTCCAATTAAAAAATACATGAGGGATTTAATAAATTAAAAATAACACATTATACATACACATTTTCATTTCTATGAATATACTCTACCAGTTAACTCTATTAAATATTTCATAGAACTCATAATATTCATATTATTTTATTAAGTAGAAATAAGTTCCAAAATCTATAAAAACATCCATCTCAAATCTCTAAAAGAATTATAAAGCACAAATAATGGAGTATTAATACACTATGTTTTTGAAGATAAGATAAGGTTTAATTGATATATTTATTAGCAACAACATGCATAAATTGTTTATCATGGAATGAAAAAGGCATAGAAATTCCTTATTCAAGCATGTGAATATATAGAGAATCCCTCTATTATTGAAATAAAAATAATTGAATAAAACTCTACACAGCATATAATCCATATCTATAAGGTATTATATTGAATCCATAGCTTTTTTTATTAACCAAAAAGGCTACATGGAAATTGAGATATAGAAAAAAGGTTAGAATAGAGAATAAGAGAAGAATGATACCATCCCATAAATAAAATCAGCATTAACAAGGAAGTAAAAAAATACAAGGTGTTGAATGTGAATTTCCTTTGGTCAACTCTATATAAGATGAATAAAATTAGATATAGTTACCCTAAATGGGTTTAACACCAGATAGATAAAAATAGAAAAAATAATAAAAATTAAATCAATCTTGGAGGGCTATTATAAGGACCCCGCCTTAAAATTTTCATAATGTTGAGTTCAGACAATAATGTTGAATTTTATTCACATTTAGGATATTTTAATGTTTAGATATTTAGATAATTTTTTCATAAATTATACATAACATCTTGAATATTACAAGTATATACTTCTACTCACTATCCATTTTCTCATAAAAAACTCTTTAAAAAGGAACATTTTTAGTTCCATGTTTCAAAAAACCTGAATTTTCCTAAATCCCATCTCTGACCCTTTTCATTTTTATGTCCTATGAAAAAACTTCAAATCATGGTATGAGTATAAAAATCTCATTAAGGGATACATAATGATGAAAAACTTTTAGTCTTTCAAAAAAAACATGTAAACCATGAACACTTTATCAAAATTGAATACTTTTAATATTTAAGGAATATAAAAACACTTCAATAAAATATACGCTCATTTCATAACCTTTTTTTAACCAAAAGATTACTATAAATTCTATATAAAGAAATATATATCATATAAAGGTAACTTATGACATAAACATACATAAATAAAATCACCATATAGTGGACTTTCACACATATCCCTAAATTGAATAGCCATATAGCCAACTTCCATACCCAATGCATTGGGGGTTATAAAGTATCCACCCATTATTCATTTATCACGGAACCTCCTGTCATTTGATTTATCATGTAACCAACCATCATTGGTTTATCATGTATCCACCGGTCAAATGTCCAAGTACCATTATATAAACATAACCCATAAAATAATACAAATATCCACATTTCAAAAATAACATATCATTTTCAATCGCATGAATTTATGTAAAGATATTATAATACTCACTCCATTTCAAAAAAATAATTCAATAACAAAACACAAAAAGGGGGAATATTTTATTTCATTTCCCTTTAAAAACATTAAGGCTTATAGAGGAATCCAAATAATGATTACTGCGGCGGAGAGGTCATTGTCACCGCATACGTTAAAAAACATCCTACTTTCATTTAGTAAAATGATTCATAGAAAAATATTACATTTTAATGAAATTAAAATTAAAAGGGTTTAATTATACACCATGTAAAAGAATGAGTTGTATATTATAAAAACATAACTCAAATAAAGGATATTGAGATAAAGTCCCTTACCTTGTATTCGACTCATCAAGTTTGTTCCTTGTTATTCCTGAATAATAAACTTAAACTAATTTATAATTTCTTTAGAACCATTTTAATTTTTATTATTCCTTTTATATCATTTGTTACCACGTTATAAAATTACATCATTATTTAATTTAATATCAGTCATTTTGTCGATATTCGGTAAAAGAGTAGAAAATGAACTAGTTTGATGTAAATTGTCTATGTAGTCATGAGTAAATATTCTAGAAAATTATATACATGATTTAAATATCATATATATATTGTATATATGTATTTATAATATTCCATAAAATTTTGAGATAATAAATGGAATATATTGTTTATGGAGACAGTAGGTCGTACGTATGCATGAACGCTAATTTCATTTCTTTTTCATACTAAAAATAATAATCAAATGATATAAATTTATATTATAATAAAACAATAATATTTATCTCATTTATGTCTCATTGGTTTAATAAAACCTCCCTTTATACGTTCCATGTATAGCATGATCGAGTCATATCACTTTGAGGGGGGCAGTAGTTCGCACTTCCTCAAATGAAATTATCGTATTTACAAAAAATGAAAATCATAAAGGTTTGATTTAAATAAAAATTACAAAATCATTGAGAAAATATAAATATAATATATGCCATATATAAATAAATTTCCATCATAATGGCTACCTTGATAGGTGGTAGTGGATAATCAAACAATCATCGTTTCGTGAGGTAGTAGTTCGTCGTACACAGAAACAGTATGTTCATATCCATTAGTTGGATGTTTGTGTATGTGTTGTTTGAATCCTTCTCATTACAAAAATATAGAATATTTAATATACTGTTTTTTTATAAATTAATGGAACAATTTGAGTTTAGGGTCTTGGATAATAAAAATAAATGAAAGAAGTTTGTGAGAAGACATTAACTCAAATCGGGTACCTCCCTTTTAATATAAGTTAAAAGTATTTCATGAATTTCATTCTGACCATGGTAAGGACTCTATGATGAATAGAGGGATTTTTGGAGCTTATTGGAGTAGAGTTTGGACAAGATAAAGGTTTTGAGAGGTGTGAGTAAGGGGTTATAGGTGGTGGCCTTTTATAATATGGAGGAGGGGTACTTTAGTAAGGCATTGAAATATTATTTTATTATAAAATTAATTTCATTTTAAAAAGGTCCAAAACTAATTTAATTTGAATATAAGATTATTATTGTTCAAAATAATCTCAACCATTTGATTTTAGACAATTCTATCTCACAAATGTAAACTTAGCGTTTAGCTTTATACCTTAGTAAACTAATTTAACTCTTATCATGTCTTCTTGTATATTCATACTATATTGTAAATATAGTTATTATAAAATGAAAATAGAACCTAATGTGGTTAATTAATGAATTTTGAAAAATTTTCTAAGACATTTGACTGAATCATATATTTTTAGGACTATAATATCATTTAATAAAACAATATTTGTCTTAAAAACTCAACTATGTCAATTTTTATACTATTCATATCATGACTTTTTAAAAATAAATAGCAACTTCATTATTTCTAAAAACTATAATTAATTTAAATATAAAAAGTCATAATTATCCCTAAAATTTGTGTTTGATATAAAAATTTTCAAAATAAATTTATTTTAATATTTATAATCTCATTCATTTAAATCATTCATTAATAAAGTAATCACTACATAATCATTGTGTCATAAATAAATATATTTATTTGATGTCTCAAAATTATAAATAAAGTACCCTAATTTAAAAACTAATTTTTTCTTTCTAATGACTATTTATAGTATAAAGGATCATATATATAACCCCGTATAAATTTTTTTATACTAAAAGATTCATGTTTATGATACATTTTTCTTTACTTTAAATTAATTATTATAAAATGTCATTTTCACATCAAAGTGGCTATCTGGGGTCCCAAAATCGACCCAAGGATGACCATGGTTGGAAATATATAATCCAATATGATTATGACATTTGTTTGGGTAGTTTAACATTATTATATAATTATTTTTTACAATTATTATCTAAATCTACCCTTTAACCATGGTATACAAAATAATTACTTATGTTACTATACATAATATCTAAAAAAGAATCATACCTATTTACATAATTTTAACCTCCTAATTCCAATTATTGAGTCCATTTTTCTAAATTCAAAACACATAAGTTGTAGTAATTAATTTTAAATTAATTCTCGTTGTTGAAACCAAAGAGCGGGGTTTTAAGAAGTAATAACTATAAAAATATTTTCATGTGTTTATGTCCAATTAAAAATTAAAATTACATTAAATTAACATAATTGGATTAAAAGATAAAAATATATTCCATTTATACTTTAAAACATTAAATAACACTATTTATCCATATAAATTATCTCACTAGAAAAATATGTTTTCAATTAAAATTTAGCGTTTTTTTACTATTCATCAAAACATGATAGTTATTAAAAAAATATCCAAAATTATTAAAACGTAAATTTTTATGTCCCAATTATAAACAATAAGGTTATTTTTTCAAATATAAAATATAAAAGTTATAAAAAATATATTAAAAAATGTTTCCATCAAAAGGCGGTAAAACGGCAATTTTAGAGAAATACTTTTTTTATCCAAAAAATTGAATTTATTCTTATATTGTATCTAGAAAGAAATAAGATGAATTTAAAACATTACATTGAATATATAACATATTCATTACATTAAATAAAAATACAGAAATAGTTTTAGGATTTTATAAACACAATTATTCTATTTTAATTAGGTTTTCTTAAAAATGCATTCGCAATATTCCATTGATTTTTATATCCATTTATAATAAAATTGGTAACCAATTAATTTTTATTTAAACACGAGTAAACCATATTTCAAAATGAAGTTCATAATATTAATTCCTTCCATTCTAATATCTAAAATTTAACTACCATTTAATATATTATTGTTATCATTGTTTTATATTTTAGTATAACTCAATGTTGTGTGAAACGTAATATTTTGGAGAAACATGTTGTTGCATGTCGAGTATGCTATCGGTAAAATAATCCCCTTTAACATAAAATTGATATCATATTATTATGTATTAATTGAAATCAAAATGTATTATTATATAAATATCTAGGTTATTATGTCATTCCCCCCTTTGGAAATTGCGTCCTCACAATTTTAAAATTGGGCTCGAAAACTTCATAGAAAGTCACACATCAAAAACAGAGTCAATAAAAATATCACTTTAAAATAAATAAAGAGAAGTACAATGGTCACCCGACATAACACATACTAGGGTACCATGTTGGAAAACATGGATATGTAAGAGAAACTAAGTTTCATGTTCTGATGGAGAGTGATAGAAAACATGATCAGGAGAAAGTTAACTACCAGATAACCATAATCTTGTGATAGGATAAACAGTATTTGATTACCCAGTAGGAAAAGTTAACAGACAATGTTTTTTTTATTCTTTTTAACATAAAGTTGAGGAATTTTTTTAAAATATTTTCTAAGAACATAAAAAAAAATTCTAACTTTTTCATTATAGTTTCATCCTTTAAGGAATTTCAATCGCAAACTCATATTTTCTCCAAACAATGAGTATTTAAGATAAATTGGTCACATCTGAAGTGCTAGAATCAAATTCTATAAAATCACATAATCTACAAAAGATGAATTATATATTTCCCCAATATTTATATATTAACCAAAACCAAAATGGTTAGTATGAGATCATATAATCTCCCAAAAGGATAATCTTTTCTAAAAATAAATACTACTCTTAATATCCAAAATTCAACAAACACTACCCAAAGATCAACAAAGACCATTCAATACAAAATTTTCCTTAAAATTTTCAATATAATTCAAACTAAGATTAAATCCAAAACTCAAAAGGATTTTACCATGTAGTCTTCTAGGGTAAATATTAACATTTATCTCAAAATAACATCGACTAGTCTTAATGTCTCATACTAAAAAGTAATGAATGTAATCACATATTCTCTATGATAGGTAAATCATTTCAATAAATAACACAAATCTATATATTTATACACAATAAAAAAAATATTCTTCCACATTTATATTTCAACAATTACTCTAAATATGAAATCCCATATTATTCTATTTTCCTTAGGCATATAGTGTTCCAAAAAAAGAAAATGTCTTCCAAAATAACATTTGTAACTTAATCACCAAATCATTTTCCTATACTAAGAATATACATTTGATAAAATATATCATCCCAAAATAATCATATTCTTGATCTATATAATAAAATAACTAAAAGGAATAAGTATGCCTAACCAAGAAATTTATGTATGTTATTGGTAGGTGATAAATCCTAGTCACACATAGGTTGTGGATGAGATTCCTACATCTTTTTTCAACACGACATGTTGTCACATGGTCTGCATGTTCTGCTTTTTTCAAAAACCATATAATTATAATAACATTAAAAAAATGAGATAAAATCCTTAAAAATATCAAAAACCTATTTTAACCTCAAAGGTTATTTCATACCTCACATTTTTCATCCCAAAAACTAATAACCCATAATTTCCTCAAATTTAAGGATCATTTACACCCAAATTTCTCTTTATAACTATATCCACAAAAGAAAAGATAATTATTTCTCAAAAATAATTTTCCCATAAAAAACTATAGGGTTACACACACAAGATAGAATTCTTCAAAATTAATCCCATAAAAAAAAGATGATTAATACTATTAATAATTTCTTCACCTAGATATCTATTATAAATCTCAAATTTATAAAATGTAGACATATTAATTATCTAGAATTCTTCATGATCCCTTATCCAATTCTCCTAACTTATTCTGTAATATTTATTTTATACAAACAAACTCAGGAATCATATACTATGATTCAATAATGTCAAAACAAAAGCTAAAAAATAATTCATACTTATAATAGCTCATTGACAGTTTCCTCAACCTCAATTGGAATGGAATAAAGTATTGGTAAACATATATTTTTATAGTACTTTTGATCCCATTCACGAACCTTCTTTTTGGGGAATCTATTTTCATAATTACCATGCACACAAAATTTAAACCATTCAATTAATCCCTAAGAAAGAACTTCTTTTCCTTTCAAGGATTTAACTGAATGCTTCCTTATTCCAAGGATGGTTATTGCTTTATAAACATCATTACCACATCTAAAATATATTCTCTTCCATTTTAAGAATTTTTCTTAGTGTTTCTTTCAAAATCCTTGAAACATAGGTTTTTGAATATACTTAACTTTATAATTTCTTCCTGAACATCCATGGGTATTCATTTCTCGAATATACGATGCTTTATAAAAATCACAAAGGTTCATGTGGTTAATCATAAATCTAGATAGTCAGTTAGGAATTACCTAAAGAGTTCTCATTGTAGGTCCCATATCATTCGATAGCTTATTTTAAAAACTATCATAGTTTCCTTCACATCCATTATTACTTTGGTTCCTGCTAGATCAATCCATTTAATAAAACAAACAAAAAAATGTCGGTGTGAGTATATTAGTAAAATCATCATATAATATCTTATGAGTAGGCTAAACAATTGTTCATGTTATCTTAACTCATTCAATTTATATAAAATTACAATGACTCTATCTAATATTATAACCATTATTGTTATGTAAAACAATTCTCTTATACTTAAATAACACCCTAACTATCCATATTTTCATAAAACATACTTTAAAATGACACGTGTTTAGTTACATGTTATAAAAAACCTGATTTTTCCTCAATCCCATTCTCTACCCTAATCATCTTTAAGTCATGTAAAAGACATTTCAAAATTTGGGATGAGCATAAAAAATTCAGTAAGGGATATATAAGGAACCATATTTTTTAGTGCTTTATAACAACATGTTAACCATGAATACTTTATCATAAATTTATACTTTTCAGCTTTATGAAGTATAAAAAACACTTAACTAAAATATAGTCTCATTTCATAACCATTTGGAAACCAAAATATTACAATAAATCCCATAGGAAGCAACACATAGCATATAAAGGTAACTTGGTTCACAAACATACTTAAATGGAATAATCATACAGTTTAATTCAACACATATCACTAAATGAAATAACCATACAGCCGAATTCCATACCTGATGCATTAGAGGTTATAACATAACCACCTATTGTGGGTTTATCATGGAACCATCCATCATATTTTTTATCATGAAACCACACATCATTGGTTTATCACGTAACCACTCATAAAATGGATAAGTACCATTACATAATCCTAACCCATAAAATATTGAAAATATCAACATTTCACTAACAACATTACATTTGAAATCAAAAAAAATTCCTTTCAATATATTGAAATACTCAATCAATTTCAAAATAAATTTCAATACCAAAACACCCAAACAGGTAATAAGGGATCTATTTTTCTTTTTAAAACATTAAGTCTTATAGAGGAATCCAAAGAACAATTACTACAGCAGAGAGGTCATTTTTGCCACATACATTAAAAAAATTCTGTTTTTTTTTTGGTAAAATTATTTATAGAAAAAATATTCCCATTGAATGAAATTAAAAGTCAATGGATTTTATTATACACCATGTATAAGAAGGAGGTGTATATTATCAAAACATTACTTAGTGATTGGATATTGACACGAAGTCCCATACCTTCCGTCTGACTCATCATGTTTGTTTCTTATTGTTTCTGAATAATCAACTTCAGTTAATTTATAATTACTTTAGAACCTTTTAACATTTATTATTACTTTTATATAACTTATTACAACATAATAAAATTATATCATTTTTTATGTTAATATCAGTTGTTTTGTAGAAATTCGGTAATGGAGTAGAAAATGAACCTGTTTGATGTAAATTGTCCTTGTAGTCAAAATTAAACCGTCTCTAGAATGATATTCATGATTTAGATATCATATATATATATATATATTATATATTTATTTATAACATTCCATAACATTTTGATATGAGAAATGAAATGCACCGTTCATAGAGATGATAGGTTGTACATACTAATGAATGATACTTTCATTTCTTTATCACACTAAAAGAATAATAATCAAATGATATAAATGTATATTATAACAACATTATAATATTTATTTCATTTAAGTCTTTTATTTTTAATAAAATTATCCTTTATACGTTCCATGTATATCATAAACGATTCATATCACTTTGAGGGTGTGGTAGTCCTCACTTCCTCAAATGAAATTATTGTATTTACAATTCATTGAAATCCTAAAGGTGTGTTATAAAAAAATTACATAACCATAAAGAAAATATATATATAATATATATAATATATAAATATAGTTCCATAATAATATCTACCATGTGAGGTGGTGAGGGAAAATTTAACAATCATCGTTTCAGGAGGTAATAGTTCGTCGTACACAGAAATTGTATGTTCGTATCCATTAGATGGGCGAGTGTGTTTGATTAGATAGAATAATTATCAGAAAAATTCATAGTATATTTAATATACTGGTATTATTATAAAATAATGGAATAAATAGATTTTATGGTGTTGGATAAGGAAATAAATTGAAGAAGTTTGAGAGAAGATATTACCTCAAATCGGGTAACTTCTTTTTGATTTAAGACAAAAAGAATTATTCAATTTACTAATACCCAATTTAATGCCTCTATGATGAATTTAGGTATGTATGGAGATTATTGGAGAAGATGTTGGATGATCAAAGGGGCTTGAAAGGTGTGAGTAAGGGGTTAGAGGTGGTTGCCTTTTATTAGAAGGAGGATGGGTACTTTAGGAAGGCATTGAAATATTATTTTATTATAAAATTATTTTAGGATTAAAAAGGTAAAAAACTAATTTAATTCTAAGATAAATATGGGATTGTTTGAAATCCACTCAACCAATAGGTTTTAGACAAGTCTAGCTAACACATTTAACCTTATATTTTACCATTAACCCTTAGTTAACAAATTGAACTCTTATCATGTCTTCATGTATATTCATACTATATGGTTAATGTAGTTACTATAAAATGGAAATAAAACCTAAAGTGGTTCTTTAATTACATTTTTAACATTATATATGTCATTTGGATGAATATTTTATTTTTAGGATTATTATGTCATTTAATAAAATAGTACTTGTTTTAAAAAATCATTTTTTTGAATTTTTATACTATTCATATCATGACTTTTTAAAACATTATAACAACTTTATTTCTTTTAGAAAACTTCATTAATTCAAAGATAAAAATCCATAAAAATTCCTAAAATTTTTCTACGGAAAATTTTTTTCCAAATAATCTTATTTTAATATTTCTACTCTCATTTATTTAAATCATTCATTAACAAGGAAATCCCTACATCATCATTATGTCAAACATAAATTTATTTACTTAATGTCCAAAAATATTAAATAAAATACCATGATGTGGGAAATATTTTTAGATTTATAATTACTATTTATTGTCTAAAATATCACTTATATAATGCAATATATAATTGTTTTTACTAAAAGATATATGTTTATGTTAAATTTTTCTTTACTTTAAATTAATTCTTATAAAATGTCATTTTCACATCAATGTGGATCTATAGGGTCCCAAAATCGACACAAGGATTTACCTGGTCAGAAATATATTATCCAATAGGATTAAAACACATCTAAGGGTAGATTAAAAATATTATAATATTATTTTTTAACGTTATTTACCTTGCTTACCCTTCAACCATGGTAAATAATATAATTACTGATGTTACTATTCATAATGTCTAAAAATAAAAGGTGTATATTTAAAAAATATGGACCTCCTGATTCCAAATATGGAATCTATATTTTCAAATTTAAAACACATAATTTTCAATAATTAATTTAAAATTAATTCATATTGTCGAATCGAAAATCAGGTTTTTTTGAAGTAATAACTATCAAAAGATTGACATATGTTTATGTCTAATTAAAAAGTAAAATTACATGAAATGAACATTGTTGGATTAAATGATAAATATATAATCCATTTAAAAATTAAAACAAAAAAATAATAATATTTTACTATATAAAATATCTTGATAGAAAAAGTTTCTTTTAATTAAAATTTAGTGTATTTTTACTATTCATCAAAACATGATAGATATCAAAAAAAATTCAAAAATTAATCCAAAGAAAATTTTGATGTCCCAATTCTAAATAAGATGTTTATTTATTAAAATAGAACATATAAAAGTGACAAAAACTATATTTTAAGAAAATTTCCATTAAAAGGTGGTAAAACTGCATTTATAGAGAAATACTTCTTTTATTCAAATAATATAGTTTCTTTTTATATCATATATATAGAAAAAACATAAGATTAATTTAAATCATTACATTGATTATATAACATATATTTTTCATTGAATAAAAATCCATAAATAGTTTTATGATTTTATAAACATAATTATTCTCTTTTAAATAGGTTTTCATAAAAATGCATCATCTATATTCAATTGATCTTTATTTCCATTTATAAAAAAAACTTTGGTAACCAACGAATAATTATTAAAAATGTGTAAATCATCTTTCAAAATTCATTTGATACTATTCAATCCATCTATTCAAATGGTTAAGAATTATATACCCTTTAAAATAAAAATATAATAATTGTATTATATTTTCGTATAACTCAAATTTTTGTGCAACATAAGATTTCATAGAAACTCATATGTTGCGTGTCGAGTATTTTATCAGAATAAGCATCCCATTTAATGTAAAATTAATATCTTATTCATAAGTACTAATAGAAATTAAAAAGTGTATTCTATAAATACATAGGTCGTTACAGTTATGGTGTTCTACCCTAAACACATAGAAAAGCAACCACATAGGGCATTGATGTTGTGTGTTCAAAAAAAATATAGTGTATATTGGTCTAAAAAGGCGTGTTATTTCTCCTTTACTCTAAGAATATATAGTGTGGCTCTCAATTCTATGGTTATTCTTTTCCAAAATGGTATATGGTTCATTCCCCGCCATAAATCTATATAGTATATCCTCTTGGTATGAATTATGTAAATTTTTAGTCCACGACGTCATTTACATATCCCACATGATGAAATGTGGTGTCTCTATAAGATGAAAATTTCCCACCTTTAAGCACTACAATTCCTTCAAACCAGTCAAAACAACTGTAAAATATGGGAAATGAATGAATAACTTAGATATGATTAAAATACACATGATTTAAAGTATGGGTAGTGGTAGTATAATTTGAAATAAAATAAAATAAGATAATTAAATGTATTTTAATATTTTATTTCATTTTTAGAAGAAATTTTAGAAATATTTTTCAATGATATCATTTTTAGTTCATGATAGCTATTAAATACCAATATTAAATGATGTTGAAATATTTATTCCCTTCCCACATCCTCCCTTCACTAATTAACATGATGTCTAAACAATTAACCATAATTTTTCTTCCCAGCATGTGGGAAAATGAATTCCCCACCTCCATTCAAATTATGATCAGACTTCCTTGAGATGATTTAATATCCCAATGATAACCCTCCATCATAAAAAAACCATTATTCCTACCCATCCAGTAATGTAATTGTAAAATACATATGATAGGTAATGTTTTAATATATTTTTATTTATCAAGATATTTTATTGCAATATCTATTATGATATATTCATCCCCAAATATACCACCTTGAAATAAATATAATATTTAATTAATATGTTTGTTAATTTTTTTTTTAATTTTTTTTGTGGATTCTTGAAATATTTCATTATAAAAATAATAAAATACAACCTACAATCCAGGAACATATAATCAGATGAATGTTTTCAAAATAATAATATTATTTTAAAAACTATTATCTTATTTGTATTATAATTATATTTATTTAATATTTTTAAATATATTTGTAATAGTTTCCTAGTTATATTAAAATTATGTTATAGATAATTTTTGAATTATTCATCCAATAATTATTTATTATTAGTTATTATTTTCCTAAATATTAAGAAAAAATAAATTTTTTCAACACCAATTTAATTCATATATATATATAATATAATTTAGTATTAAGTAATGTTTCTTTGTAGTTAAATAAAAAAATTATTATATATATTTTGGGTTCTATATTATTATAGTTTTTATATTTTATGAATTTACTATAAAAAATAGGATCATATCTTTTTTTATGTAATTATGAATTTTATAATTATGTAATGATGTAATTTTATTATTGCATGAAAAATTGAGTGTTTAAGTTCGAATATTTATTGGGTAACATTTTTATATTATTAATTTCATTGTTATCATATGGGTTTTTCCAATAGTGTTTTAATTTAATAGTTTATTTATGTATTTATTTTCCTTAATTTATTTTATTACTATATTTTATTTTTAAAAGTATCAATGGTTTTGGATATACAGAAAACAAATTCTACAATACATAAGAATTCACCACATTGTGATATTATTTTTTCTCTTCTTTTTATATTTTCAATCAATTTTTTGATGTTTGAATAAAATATCCATTTCCCAATTGTAATTTCTTAAGATTATAGAGGATACATGATGAATTTGAAAATATTATATTAAAAATTTCCATATTAAATATGTCAAATATGTTTATTAGAGATAATTATTCACTATAAAAATTTTAAGCCCTCATTCTAATCAATAGAATGTCTATGGCACTTCCACATTAGTGGATATATATATTTAAAACATCACAAATGACTCATTAAATTATATTAGGATTCATTATAAACATAAATATATATCATTAAAACCACACGTGGATACCATATATATTGACATGATAAATGGTATTTTTTAACTCAGGGAACCCGTATTCATATGGTAGCATATCATTGAATCTTATTCATTATTTGGGTGAGGTTATTTAATTTAAAAATGTTAGTTTGTTGAAAAATTTATTTTATAAAATTGATAACATTTAAAATCATGATTTTTATACATGATGTGTTGAGTAATCAAAACTAGTTGTTATTCTAGGTTTTACCATATAAAGAAAATATGTTATGTAAAATTTAAATAATTTACGATGATATTTAAAATATTCCATGATTAATTTCTTATAGATTTTATCCAAATGATAATTTATTTTAGGAAGAAATTTATTTATTATTATGGCCTCAAATGTATAAAAATACATGAATGTCTCAATCATTGAATACTATATTTTCAAGATGATTCATGTAAATAAGAGAGAAAAATTATTTTTGGTGTCAAGTTGTAATTTAATGTGTAATTTTGAATTTTTGATTCAATAAATTACAATATTGAAGAATAAATTAAAACCAACATAATATTTTTTTTCATTCTTATGAAACATAAATTACCAAGTTTATTAAATTAAACTACATATTTCAGGCATATGTAATGGGAGGAAATAAATAAAATGATAATAATTGATTCATATGAAATAAAAGAGATTAAAAAATAAGGAAAACTATCGAGACAATAAATCCTGATTTCACAAATGATCTTAGTAATCAATGACTTTGATTTGAAAATAGATCACAAATGGGCTTTTGAGAACATTCTCCATGGGCCTCCTATTATTTGAAAAGTTTAAAATGCTTCTATAGACATTCCTTCCATGGTGAATGAGGTCACTCCCTCATTTATACAAAAGGTAACTCTCTATACATCCTTAATCTATCAACCATATAGTTTTCTTCGGTTCCACTTGTTGTTCCATCCCCACAACTATTTAGTGAGGAGTTGTAGGCCGAACCTTCATTGAATTATTTTATTCTTTACGTATCATATTCTCCCCTAAAACCATATTTATTATCCATGAGATCCCACTATATAGTCACTGATAATAAACATTTGAGGTTTTACACACCCTCTTCTCCCCAAATGTTTCATTTTTGGATGATAGGGATTTCCACAAGTGGACCTTGACAGATAGTTTTATAATAAAAATAAATTTATATCCAATATTAATGATTTTTTAGGTTCCTGATGGATATTATTATAGATGAGTTTCTTAGTTCTCAACATGAAATCCTTCTTTGTGGTAGTCTCCAATAGTGTTAATTTTGATATGGTGTGGTATCTAAGCTTTGTATGATGGGGTAACCAAAATTCAAATCATTTTAGATGGTCGTTAAGGTTCCATTCATTCTCGGAATATCCCCATTCATAATATGGATCATTTTTCCTATCAATCCCCACCTCATACAAAATGATTTCTTTTATTAGGAATATTTTTATACATCATTAGATCATCCCATTGTGTGGATGATCATACAAATTAGTTGATCGAGGAATATGTGGCCAATTGTTGAGTTAAAGTTGTTCTCTCTAATCCACTCCAAGAGAGAATCCATATCCATGTTAGAGACTCTCTCTCATGGTTTAAGAAGATATTCTACTCTCCACATGTTATTTTTTATTTATATTGAAGATTTATGTGAACTAGTATAATTTATTTATGATGAATAATATATGTTTCAAGTTTCTTTCATCATGTCGTTGTTCATCAGTTTTTAATAGTTTTAGATATATAAAAAAAGTGAAATTTTTATCGTCTTTTACCTACCTCATATGAGTATTTTAAAATTTACATAAAACTTAATTTTAACACTTCTGTGAGTTGAATTTTAAAAATCTGTGAGACACGGTTAATATCAAGGAGTAAGATGTGGTTCAATAAGATAAAAAAAAATCTGGGGAATAGTAACTTTTTAATTTTATTTACCACGGTTAAAAGTAAATATGGTAATTAAGGGTAAAAATGATATTATTATTACCCTATAACACTTCCTAATTCTATTGGATAAGTATAATTTGACCAAAAAACATTAGGAATAACATATGAACCCCTTTGGTCCACTTGGATTAGATTAGGACATTTATTATTATTTAATTCAAAGAAGAGTTAAAAGTATTAAATTCAATGTTTAATAATTAAATCATTTTTAATATATGGTTACACATAAGCTAAATTAGACTATAAATATTCACTAGAAAGATAAAATGATTTCATACATAATGTTATTTTATTTATAGTTTTTAAAAATTAAATAATTTATTTTATTTATGACACAATGATGATGCAGTAATTACCTAATTAATGAATTATTAAAATAATTGATATTTTAAATATCCAAATAAATGTAATTTGAGACTTTTTAGGAATTCCAATAATTTTACAGGTTAATATGACATATTATGGTTGGTTATATGAATTGTTTTCGATGTAATAATGCTTTTATGAGATTAGAAAAAACAAAATACCAAATAGTGTCAAAATTGACATAAAAGAGTTATTAAAAAAATATTATATTATAAATTGATATTCAATTCCTTAAAATCGATGTTTCGGAAAAAAGACTTATATAATGACAGTTTTATCATTAATTAACCACATGAAATTATATTGGAAGTATATATTATGTTTATTAACCAAATAATATAAAAATACAAAGAGACATGGTAAATGACAAACTATTTAACTAAGAGTTAAATCTAAAATATAAGGTTAATATAGTGACCCAAGCCTGTCTAAAACCTATTGGCTGAGTGGTTTTCGAACCATCCCAACCTTATACTTTAAATAATTAATTTTTGATCAATTATAAACTAAAAATTATATTATTATGAAATAATATTTCTAGCCTTTCCTAAGGTGCCCCTCACCCCTCTTATAAAATGGCACTCCACCTTCTCTCTAATTCACACCATCAAAGCCATTTGAATCAACCAAAACCTGCCCAAATACCCTTTAAACAATCATAACTTCATCCTAGAGTCATTTAATTAGTAATTAATCAAACCTAATGAGCCTTTTTGATCAAATCAAAAGGTAGAACCTGAAGAAGAGGTAAATATTTCATAACCTCTTTCAAGTTCCTTTTTTCTTCCACTTCATCTTTCTTTGTTGTTTTAATTATAAAATAATAAATCCATTATCTTATATATAATGTGATGTTATTATAAATATGGTACAACCATATTCATTATTCGATCCATCGTTTGAATAACATGTCACCATACGTGCATACGTACGGCTTACCATCTCCACATCGTGGTGTAATTGTTATTCAATACATTATTATTTGGATGTGTATAATAATGATGTGTAATTGATGTAAATAATAAATATAACATGATAATTATTTTGTATATAAGATATACCATCCAATTATATATTATTTTAAGATCAAAATAATGATATTGTCGCTCGTGCATACGTACAGATTACCGTCTCCACGAACATGATTAGATTCATTCCCCATTGTATCCATTCACGGATAATTTTCATTAGATGATTAAAAATAATGTTTAAATACTTAGTATCATTCTGAATATTAATAAGATACATCCTATCCATAACAAACATTACTTATGTGACAAATAATATAAAGGAAAACAAATTCATTAACACCTGAAACAACAATAATACTAAGATATTATTAACAAAGCTATGTTAAAATATCATATATGATATCATATTAATTAATATGATTCTTGAATAATTTAATAAAAATTATTTCACCATTATACATGTGTTTAACCTACCCTTAACCAAGGAAAAGTACAAGGTATGGGTTAATTCACAATCTCTTCATTATCCGAGGTTGTTTATATGTAATTATCTACTGGGACCTCTTTATCATCCACATCCATGATTCTTAAAAATGTATTCCAAAACATTTTTACTGTTTACTAGACTATGGGTTAAATTAATTTATACCCTTGTTTTACATTTATATGATTTTTATGAAGGTGTATCTCCATCGTTTTCCAAACAAGGTACTTTAGGACCTTTTCGACAAATTTTAGGTAAGAATATTTTTTAACATATATGGTGGGTGTGGATATTTTATGCCATTATGACATCATAAAAGCATACATTACAAGATTATAAGAATATTTTCAAAAATAAATGTTTTATTTTATAATTATGTAAAATTTAAATGATTTCAAAATAGAAAGATATATTTCTCTAAAAAGGTGTTTATTTCATCTATGTAAACATCCTTTGATTGATTTTATGTTTTTTTGAAGTCGATTTATTATGATACAAAACATCCATATTTTATTGATGTTTTTTTGATATGTTTGACTATAGAAGTGTTATTTCATACCATTCATATTTTATAGATTAAGTATTGACATTTCATATGCCAGTTTTAATACGAATGTTTATGTTATATTTAATCATTTGCATATGGGGAATGCATTGGACTTAGTAAGTGATGGGTGGAGCTCGCTATAGCTCCTAGATGCATCGGTAGGTCTCATGAGACAAACTAGGCTCTTGGCACAAGGCCTTGACAAAATATTATTTGTAGTCTTGGCACAATCCCTTGAACATGTTGTTATGAAAGTCTGGCATTATGCATTCTATAATTATGAATGTGTCTATTGATATTGCATGTCATTTTTATACTAGTATAATATCCATGTGAGTAAGTAAATGGAATTATTTTTATTTTATCTTTTCCATATTATACATAAAATCATGTTTAAAAGGATTTTGTTTTAGTCTTATAAATCACCTAAAATTTTTATGTTTATTTATGAAATTTTTCAATATATTATTATCCTTACTGAGAATCTGAGCTCACCCCTTTATATGTTTTATTTTTACCAGGATGTGAAGAAGTATATTATGACTGACCTGTAGGGATAGTCTGATCGGATATGATTGTGATCTTTGTAAATAATGTTGTTGTAGTTTTTATTTTATAATGTAATGTAAAACTTATGAATGTATCTAGTATTTCCAAGGCTACTAAATTGATCGGTCCATCGAGACATGATTTCCTTGTATCGTGCTAATGATACATAGTAATGCACTGACTCTGGGCTTCTAAGATCGGGGTATTACAGTTGGTATAAAAGAAAGTTTATTACAAACATTGGAATCTAGAATTAGACTAACTCTGATTAGAGCACATTACGCTAAGATAGACTTTGTGGATTAGTATAGAAGAACTTCTTAGAATTTTGGTATTTTAGATATTTTTTGAGTTTTATGAGAAATAAATCTCAGTCTGGATACGAGCAGGTAGAGGAGGCTCTAGTACAGATGTGCCTAGGGGTACAACCCAAAAACACTGCTTTGAGCTAGACTCAAACAAAAACTGGTGCATGACAACGGGCCTTGCTGCACTCTTGGTTACGACACTCCCGAGGTATATACTTAGGATTATTCTAATTTTCTTTAAAAACCATTATAAATGGTTTATGAGTATATACTTCCTCAAAGAAAACATTTTTTATGATTATGGATTATATCAATCAAATGTTCAATTTAAGTGTTTTACATGTTTGGATTTATGTATTATGATTCATAAAATATTCTAGTTTATGCCATTGTTTAAAAATGGTGCCTAGTGGAAGGAATGGAAACCATATAAATGCACGCACTCCATGTATGGATTTCCCTCCTGTTCAAGATAATTATAGTGGAGATGGTGATACAACTGGTACTGATCAGCTTATCACTATTTTGGGACAACTTACTCAAGTTATGATAATAACCTTACCTGTATGGAGGACCCTGATCCACAGCATGGAAGATCAATGTTAGATATCTTCATGAGGCAACAACCACCAACATTCAATAGGGGTACAAATCCACTATAAGCTGAGTGATGGATAAATTCCCTAGAGAAAATATTTCATGCCTTGGGGAGTAGTGAAAGAGAAAAAAGATGTCATGGTAGTTTACCGCCTCACTAGAGATGCTGATCAATGGTAGTCATTGATCCAAAATACAGAGTAAGATGATAAATTATCAAATATGGAATTGAGGGAGTTTAAAGATATTTTCTGTCATGACCCGACCTCAGGGACCGTGCCGTGACTACCCCAAGGTAGGGGGTTTATTGAATTTGTTCGTGATTACTACCTTGATGTTCTTTATGACATATGACCAATTGCTATCGATTAAAGAGAGGGGTCGGACAGCACAAACACGGCTGACCCTCCTCCTTTATCCATGTTAGTTTCTATTGTGGTTTGAAATGGTAATGGTGCGGTGTTGTCGCACCGTGTAGAATCATACGACAAGGAATGCACGTCGTCATCGCGTTGTGCCATGAAAACGAACAAGGACGAGACGCCGTCACGCCGCATCGGAGAAACCCAAAGACACTGCAGCCGGAGCGAGGCTGTGGAGGAGGAGCGCGGTGTCGTCATGCCACACCGGACGACCAAGGCCGACGCCAGTTCTGGGCCGCGGCGGAGTAGGGAGACCGGCGGCCGGTTCTGAGCCGCCAGCGTCGGAGAAAGGGGGGACCGGCCGTCGCCGGTCCTTGATGGTAGAAGTCGGCCGGCCAGGGCGGGCCGGCCGGAAAACATAAGGCCGGGGGTTACAAACCCCCAGCGGCCAGCTCAAGTAGCCCCCTTAATGGGGGTCGCAGTTACAAAATCCAGGGGGGCAGCCCCCCCCCCCTTCAAACGGCTCAGCCGTTTGGCCGAGCGGCTGGCCAGCGTGCCGCGCCCAGGCCGGGCCAGCTGCCTGGCTGGTCCACCAGGCTGGGCCGCGCCCAGGCCGGGCCGCGCCCAAGCGGGCCAGACCCAGACCCGGTTCGGGCCGACCCTGGGGTATCGGGCCGGGTCGGACCGTGCCCGAACCCCTTAATACCGAACCTCTTCCGGTCGGACGCCCATAACTTGTGTTACGGGCCTCCGATCAATGCACTGTCCATTGCGATGTGATCCTTTGATCTAGATGGTCGTTTTGGTATATTACACTCAAGGATTCAGAGAACTTTGGGTTCGGCCTGGTTGGTTCGTACACGAAACCAACCGGGCCCTCGGAGCGGAAACGCTCATAACTTGAGCTCCGGACGTCCGATTGACGTGCCGTCGACTTGGTTGGATTACTCTTAGTGAGACGGATCTTTTGGCTTACTATGCCCGAGGTTTGGACACAGGTGGAGTACGGTCGGGTTGGTTTTGACATAAAAATCAACCGAGCCCCTAAGACGAAAAAGCCAATAACTCTCAGACAAGGCGTCCGATTGACGCGCCGTCTATGGCGTTGAGTTCCTGTTGACGATACAGAACTTTTGGATACATCAACTGTGGACTTTGTGCCAGTTAATGTTTCAGCCTCTCGACTCGTGGAGTGGACCCTCCCGAATGAGTTTGCTGTGTGCGGGAACCCTAGAGCTGGATGCGACTACGATGACGACGATGACTGTACATAGATCATTAGTGGATTCGATAATGACGACTACAGCACTCAGCGATCCTACGTGGATCAGTGCTACAGATCTTGTGTGGGTCCGATCCTTTGTGGGTCAGTGCTCACCTATTCTGTGTGAGCCAGTGCCTACAGATCCTGTGTGGGTCATTGCGGGGGTTAGTTACCTATTGATCTTGTGTGTGTCAGACCCTTCCTGGGTCATTACGGGGGTTAGTACCTATCGATCCTTTGTGGGTCCGATGGCTTAGATGAATCAGTAACTACATCTTATCATCTCTATCGTCTTACGAAGAAGTATACCTGTGTGAGATTAATCCTGTTATGCTTTCCTTTGTGGATTGAGTTGTGCTATCCTATGTGGATTATGTTTTTCTTTCTTGTGTGGCATACGTTTTTCTTTCCTGTGTGGACTGGGTTTTACATGGGCTCGGAGGTTGGAGCATTCTGGAATTGATGACTTAGGTATATGTATGGCCATATACCTAAGCAGTGTCGAATGTTACTTCGTGATTGTATCTTTCCTTGGTGGTTTATCTTTTGTGGATTTTGGGAGACCTTCGGGGGTCTCGGGGTCCCTACTGAGTAGCATATACTCACCCTTGCACGGTTTATGCCCGCACTACGTTGTGTTGGTTGCAGACAACGGACAGCACTGATTGCGGTTGAGGCTTGCAGAGTAGGTCAGTACCCAGAGGTGGACCACTGGGCGGGACGTACTCGGAGTAGATGGCGGGACCCGAGGAACTGTGGAGGCTACTTGTACTCACCCTTCAAGAGGGCCTTCCAGTGGACGGCTCGAGGCTGCAGTTTTACTTTTCAGTTTCTGTTTTTCCTTTTCAGTTGTACTTTACAGTTGGTCTTGTATTTCTGGCCCCTTCACTTTCCGCACTTACTGTTTTACTCAGTTTTTACTTAGTGTTTACTTCTACTGCTTGCTTGCTCTGTGGTGTTCTTTTACTTTACAAAGGCAATGCCCTCCCTTTTTACCAGGATTTATGCCTTGGTGCTAGTAGCCAGCCCCTGGCCTATGGAAGGGCAGGCTTGGGGTAGTCACGGCACGGGCCCCGAGGAAGGGTCGTGACATTTTCTTAGATAAATACTTTCCTCATGACCATCAAGTGGATATAGAAAGACAATTTCTGAGTCTGAGGAAAAAAGAGGATGAGAATGTCAAAAATTATGAATCTAACTTTTCAAGGATAGCGAGTCATGTTTCATATTATATACGTAACCCAAGAATTAAGATTTATAGTTTCTTTGATGGGTTAAAACCATTTCTCCATCAAGCATTAGTCTCGCAATCCTTCTCGTCGTACAAAGATATTGTCTCATGTGCTATCAAGACAAAAAAAGAATTCTCTAAGTCTTACAACTTTAAAGAAAATAAAGAGAAGAAGATATATGTTAGACACTCTGGAAATGGAAATAAGGGGATGAAGGGAAAAGTTGAATATCCATCCTGTATTAAATATGGGGAGAAACACTACTGCTGAGGTTGAAGATCTGAAAGATGTAGTGGCAGGTAATTTAATGGTTTCTTCAAGTTTAGCCAATGCATTATTTGATTCTATATCTTCACATTGTTTCATATCTTCCCATTTTTCTAAGAAAAATAGATATTTCAAATTTGATTTAACAAGGGAGTTATTAGTCAAAACTCGTAAGGAAATTATCATTACTTCAAAGGTTTGTGAATCAGTTCCCATTAGGGAATATAAATGTTATTTAACTTATGATCTCATCATCATTCCCATGATTGAATTTGATATAATCCTTGTTATGGATTGTCTATCGGACCATGATGTGAAAATTTATTTTAAGAAGAAGGAGGATACTATTTTTGATGATGATGATAATGAACACCTTATCTTTAGATAAGAATCATCACCACTTAATTCTTATCTAGATCTACCCCCAGTAGCTCAACTAAATTCAATTATTGGGGAGGAAGAGAATGAAATAAATATGGGTGAGGAAAATAATGTTCAAATATAGGATGTACCTATCAAGAAAGAATATGTTGATGTGTTTCTAGAAGATTTACCTGAACATCCTCCAGAATGAAAAATTGTGTTTTCCATTGATTTAATTCATGGATCAAGGCCCATATCAAAGACCCCTTATAGAATCGCCACTATGGAATTAGTGGAACTAAAGGAAAAACTAGAGGAATTGAGTCATAAGAGATTTATTCACCCTAGTATTTCCCCATGGGGAGCCCCTGTACTTTTTTTGAGAAAAAATATGGATTTATGAGGTTGTGCATTGACTATAGGGAGATCAATGCTATAACAATAAAGAACAAGTATCCCCTACCTCGAATTGATGATTTATTAGACCAAATTCATGAAGCTCAATACTTTTCAAAGATTGACCTTCGATCTGGATATCATCAGTTGTGTGTGACCAAGGAAGACATTTTTGAAAATAGCATTTCGAACCATTTACGGGCATTACGAGTTCACAGTAATGCCTTTTGGATTGAATAATCTACCCTCTGTCTTCATGAATATTATGAATAGAGTTTTCAAGGAATATCTTGATGACTTTGTAGGGGTATTTATTGATGATATTTTGGTATAATACAAAAGGTAATAAGATCATGAAAATCACTTGCACATTATTCAAAAGACTCTTAGAAGACACAGATTATATGGGAAATTTAGCAAGTGTTAATTCTGGCTTCAGAAGATTTCTTTTCATGGCCATATTGTCTCTAAAGATGGAATCTCTGTTGATCCTTCTAAGACAAAGGCAATTCAAGAATGGCTAGCACTGATGAGTATAACTGAGGTATGATGGTTTATTGGTTTAGTAAGTTATTATCAATGTTTCATCCAGAATTTTGCCTGGTTGGCTTACCCATTAACAAAGCTCACATGAAAAGGGGTTAAATATTTTTGGACAAATGAGTGTGAAAAATGTTTTAGAGAACTGTAAACAAGATTAGTCAAAGATCTTATATTTACCCTACTATCAAGGAATGATGGGTTTGTTATTTGTAATGATTCATCAAAGAAATGACTTTTTTGTGTTCTTATGAAGAATGATAGAGTTATTTCCTATGCATTTTGACAGCTGAAAATTCATTAGAAAAACTATCATACTGATGATCTTGAGTTAGCAGTTGTAATCTTTGCTTTGAAGATATGGATAAATTATCTCTATGATGAAAAATGTGAGATTTATACTGATCACAAGAGTTTGAAGTATATTTTCTCATAAAAAGAACTCAACATGAGGAAAAGGAGATGGCTTGAACTACTCAAGTATTATAATCTCATGATACACTACCATCCGAGGAAGGCAAATAAGGTGGTAGATGCTTTGAGCAGAAAAGATCATGGAGTTTTGAACCAGATGAGAGTTGAAAAGGATCCTATTTTCATGGATCTAGTAAATGTGGATATAGGAATAACCATTGAAGGTGAAACAATAATTCTTTTTAAAATCGTTTCCAAAGAATATTTTGGTGAAAGGATAAAAGTTTCTCAGGCTGATGATGAGTAATTCCAAAATTAGATTAAATCTGTGAATGATGGGAGATTGATCGACTTCATATATGAAGATGGGAATTTGGAATTTGGGAAGAGACTTTGTGTTCCTAATATAACTGATATGAAAAGGTAATTTTTTGATGATTCTCATAGCTTCAATTTCTCTATACATCCTAGTAGCACCAAAATGTTTAGATATTTTAAGGAACATTTTTGTTGGGACAACATGAAGAGGGAGATTACTGATTTTGTGTCAAGATGTATGGTTTGTCAACAAGTGAAATCTGGACGGCAACAGCCTAGAGGTGTCTTGAAACCTCTTCCCATAACTAATTGTAAATGGGATAATATCACGATGAACTTTTTCATGGGACTACCAATGACTCCTAGAAGGAACGATGCAATATGGGTCATTGTTGATCATCTTAACAAGTCATCACATTTTCTTGATATAAGAGAAGATTTACCACATGAACGTCTAGAAATATTATATATTAATGAAGTTATGAGGCTTCAGAGAGTACCCCTATATATTTTTTCTGATCGTGATCCACGTTTTACATCAAGATTTTGGTAAAGTCTTCAAAAATTCCTGGATATTGAACTTCATTTGAGCACTGCCTAACACCCCCAAGCTAATGGAAAATCAGAACGGACTATTCAAATGTTAGAATACATGTTGATATTATACTCACTTGACATTCAAGGTATGTGTGGCCAATATTTACTTTTGGTAAAATTTTCATATAATAATAGCTTTGATTCAAGTATTCAGATGGCACCATATGAAGCTTTATATGGAAAGAGATGTCGCACACCAACCTGTTGGAATGATGTTGGTGAAATAAAACTTGTAGGCCCAGAACATGTGGAGGAAATGATGGAAAATGTAAAGGTAATCCAAAACCACATCAAAGAAGCTCAAAGTAAGCAGAAGAGATATGTTGATAACTGAAGTAAGGATTTGGAATTTTAGGTAGGATATCATGTTTTCTTGAAGGTATCTTCGTGGAAGGGTGTTATAAATTTTGGGAAGAAGGGAAAATTGAATCCCAGGTATATCGCACCATTCGAAATTATAGAATGAATTGGGGTTTTAGCTTACCATTTGGAAATGCTTCCAAGTCATTCCAAAGTTCAGGATGTATTCCACATATCATTGTTGAGAAAATACAAGCCTGAGTCAACGCATGTACTCTCCTATGAGGAATTAGAACTGTAACCCGATCTATCTTATTGTGATGAGCCTGTCAAGGTTCTTGATACAAGAGAACAAGTGTTGAGAAATTGGAAAACTCGTCTGGTAAAAGTTATACAGAGAAACCATAAGATTGAAGAGGCAACAAGGGAACCTGAGGAAATTATTATGAAGAACCGCCCGAGTCTTTTTATGCAGTAATACTCTAGAAAATTTGAGGATGAAATTATTTGAAGGAGGGGAGAATGTAACACCCCAAACTTCCACGGTATACTTCTCTTTGAATAATAAAGTTGTGTGTGTTGTACACAACTTCGAGTTCTACCACACCAAAACCAATCAAAATAGCCTTTATTAATAGTAATACCCACTTTTTTGAAATTTTATCTTTCAAAATGGACTTCATTTTTGGATTCGGAATATTGAAATTATCTTAGGGTGAAGTTTTGGTATTTTTCTAAAAACTTTAAATTTTTGATGAATAGTGAAAAACACATAGTCATTATTTAAAACCAAATTTCTATTTAAATACTTATTTATTTTATTTAAATTTATTTTTGGTCAAAATATATACATAATACTTATATATGTTCAATGTAATTCATTGGATTCAATTTATAATTGTTATAGATATATAAAAAATTTATTAAACTTTTTACCATTTTTTACCTACCTCCTAGGAGTATTTGAAAATTTACATAAAACTTAATTTTACTACTTCTGTGAGTTGAATTTTAAAAATTGGAGAGTCACAATTAATATCAATGAGTAAAATGTGGTTTAATAAGATAAAAATAATTTTTGGTGAATAGTAACGTTTTACTTTTATTTACCACGGTTAAAAGTAAATAGGGTAATTAAGGGAAAATATAATATTATTATTACCCTAACACATGTCCTAATTCTATTGGATAAGTACAATTCTACCAAAAACAAGAATAGGAATAAAATATGAACCACTTTAGTCCACTTGGATTAGATTAGGACATTTGTTATTATTTTATTCAAATAAGAGTTAAGAAGTTTTAAATTCAATGTTTAATAACTAAACCATTTTTAATATAGAGTTACACAAAAGAGAAATTCGACTATAAATATTGATTATAAAGTTAAAAATATTTCCTACATAATGGTATTTTATTTATATTTTTTAGACATTAAATAATTTAATTTATTTATTACACAATGATGATACAATAATTACCTAATTAATTAAAAATATTTAAATAATTGATATTATAAATATCCAAATAAATGTAATTTGAGACTTTTTATGAATTACAATAATTTTATAGGTTAATATGTCATATTAGAGTTGGTTAGATGATTTTTTTTCAAATTAATAATGTTGTTGTGAATTTAGCAAAAACAAAATACAAAATATTGTCAAAATTGACATAAAATAGTTTTTAAAACAAATATTATATTATTAATTGATATTCTATTCCTTAAAATATGAGTTTCATGGAAAGGACTTATATAATGATAGGTTTATCATTAATGAACCACTTTGGGGTCACTTGGAAGTATATAGTATGTTTTTTAACCATATAATATAAAAGTACAAAGACACATGGTAAATGTCAAACTATTAATTAAGAGTTAAATCTAAAAGATAAGGATAATATAGTGACCTAAACCTATCTAAAACTGATTGGTTGAGTTGTTTTCGACCCATCACCACCTTATCATTTAAATAATTAATCATTTCCAATTTGAAACCAAAAATGATTTTATTATAAAATAATATTTCTATCTTTTCCTAAGATGACCCTCACCCCTCTTATAAAAGGGCACTCCCCCTTCTCTCTAATTAACACCTTCAAAGCCATTTTTCTCAGACAAACTCTGCCAAAATACCCTCTAAACTATCCTCCCTTAATTATAGAGGCCTTCCTTTAGTCATAAATCCATCCTATGGAGCCCTTTTGATCAAATAAAAAGGAAGAACCCGAAGAAGAGGAAAATATTTCATCACCTCTTTCAAGTTCTTTTTTTATTCCACTTCCTCTTTCTTTGTTGTTTCCATTATAAAATAACAACTCAACTATATTATATATATTTTAATGTTATTATAAATATGGTACATCCATATTCATTATTCTATCCATCATTTAAATAACATGTCACCATATGTGCGTACGTATGGCTTACCATCTCCACGTCGTGGTGTAATTGTTATTCAATACATTATTATTTATATGGGTATAATAATGATGTGTAATTGATTTAAATAATAAATATAACATTATAATGATTATGTATATATGATATAAAATCCAATTATATTTTATTTTAAGATCAAAATAATGATATAGTCTCTCATGCGTACGTACAGATTACCGTCCCCACGAACGCGATCAGATTCATTCCCCACCGTATCCATTCAAGACTAATTTTTATTAGATGATTAAAAATAATGTTTAAATACCTAATATCATTATGAATATGAATAAGATACATCTTATCCATAGCAAACATTACTTACGTAACAAAGAATATAAAGGAAAATGAATTCGTTAACACCCGAAACGACGATAATACTAAGATATTATTAACAAAGCAATGTTAAAAGATCATATATGATATCATATTAATATATATGGTTCCTGTATAAATTAATAACAATTATTTTACCATTATACAGGTGTTTAACCTACCCTCAACCAATTAAAAGATCACGGTAAGGGTTAATTTCACAATCTCTTCATTATTCGAGGTTGTTTATATTTAATTATCTACGGTGACCTCTTTATCATCTACATCCATGTTTCTTAAAAATTTATTCCAAAAAAATTTTACTATTTACTAGACTATGGTTTAAAGTCATTTATACCCTTGTTTTACTTTTATAAGATTTTTATAAAGGAATCTTTCCATCGTTTTCCAATCAAGGTATTTTATGACATTTTCTACAAATTTAAGTTAATAATGTTTTTTAACATATACGGAGGGTGCGGCTATTTTATGTCATTATAACATCATCAAAGATTCCCTTACAAGATTATAAGAATATTTTATAATATAAATGTTTTCTTTTATAATTATGTGACCATTAAATGATTTCAAAATAGAATGATATATTTCTCTAAAAAGGTTTTGATATCACCTATGTCAACATCCTTTGATGGATTTTAAGTTTGTTTGAAGTTGATTTATTATGATACAAAACTTCCATATTGTATTGAAGTTTTTGTGATATGTTTGACTGTGGATGTATTATTTCATACCATTAATGATTTATGGATAATGTATTGACATTTAGTTTGCCATTTTTAATACGATTGTTTTTGTTATGTTTAAACCTTTTCATATGGGGAATGCATTGGACTTAGTAAGTTATGGGTGGAGCCCGCTATAGCTCATCGATGCATCGATAGGTCTCATGAGACAAACTAGTGTCTCAAAACAAGGCCTTGAAAAAAATCATATTTGTAGTCTTGGCATATGGCCTTGACTATGTGGTTATGAAAGTCTGGCATTATGCATCCCATCATTATGAAAGTGTCTATTGATATTACATGCGATTATTCGACTAGTAGAATATCTATGTGAGTAAGTAAATGGAATTATTTTTATTTTCTCTTTTCCATATTGTGATGAAGATCAATTTTAAAAGAATTTTTTTATTCATATACATTTCTTTAAATGTTTATACTTATATATAAAAGATTCCACTATATTGTTATCCTTACTGAGCATCTGAGCTCAATAGTTTCAATGTTTTATTTTTCCTAGAATGTGAAGAAGTATATTATGACTGACCTATAGGAATAGTTTGAGGGGATATGAGTGTGATCTATGTAAATAATGTTGTTGTAGTTTTTTATTTTATAATGTAATGTAAAACTTATGAATTTATCTAGTAGTTCCAAGGCTACTAAACTGATCAGTCTTTCAGGACATGATTTCTTTGTATCATGCCAAAGTTACGAAATAATGCAACAACACTAGGCTTCTAGGATTGGGGCATTAAAATAATTTATTTTCTAAAAAATTAAATTGGGTTTTTAAATTTTTAAAGAAATCTTTGTTTTGTAGGAAAAATAATTTTCAACAAAAAAGTTGATTTTTTGAAAAACAAAATTATAAATAATTAGTACGTTAAGAGAATAATATTTAGGGAAAAATTTTATTCCTATGAAATAAACATTTGTGACAAAATTAATGATCTTCTTGAGATATGTATCATAGGATTTGGTAATCAAAAATCATAGTCATAAACAATCTTGAGAGACGAGAATCTTATCATTGCCACATTGGCAACATTGAAATGTAAGTCCAATGATGGAATATCATTTAAATAAAATTAGAAAATAAATAGAACAAATATATTAATGATATTAAATTTCATAAGGTATATACATACACATCGTAAAAAACATTGGTGCATAACATAACCATATGTCTCAATGAAATAAAATTAAGACATAAATCTCCTACCACTTTGGTATTTTTTATATCATAAACCCCAAGAAAGGGAGATCCTAAAATGTATATGTTAATCCACATAATTTAAATTATATGAATCATAATATAAATTCATGTTCAGAATATGCACCACATAAATGAAATAATTTGTCAATATAAATTGTCTCACAAAGGTAAAAATTGAGATGTGAATCCCTTACTATAAGTTTCAAATTATTTAGTACTCATTAGAACCTTGTTTATAAGAAATGTTTTTTATATATACAAATAATAAATATCCATAATTATATATATCATACTATATATGATTTACTTATGTCCTTTAATTAATCTTTCATTAATGATTATATGTAATGTGTCATTTCAGTTAATAACTGATTTGTTTATTGTATATGTTTTGATTTTTTATTTTCAGTCCTCATAAATTGATCATGGTTTAATAATCTCATTAATAATAATAGTGGTTTAATTATATTATTTTTATCTAAATTATACTTTTAATACCATTCATTAAATATGGTTCTGATAAATGAAGTATGCTACAGTCATGGAGATGGTAGGCCATAGGTACTCTTGAGTAACACTTAAATTTTTGAATGATCATTATAGAAATGAGGTAAGTAATATATTACTATTCCCAAATGTTCCAAATATCATAAAAACAAGTTAATTACTCAAAATATAAATATTCATATCATTGATTTCGTGTGGTGATTAGAGTAGGGTCACATAACATCGTAAAGGTGGTAGTCCACACATACACGAACGACGTTCTCATCTTAATGTGAGTGAAAAGATAATAATAAAAATGATATATTATATTTTTAGTATGATAATATTTTATTAATATCAAATATATTTTATTTATTTGTTATATATGTATTACTAAAATATTTATTATCTTCCATTTAAAAGCGTTTGTGGAAATGAATCACATTACTTCACGAGGAGGTAGTCCTTCATACACACGAGTGATGTTGTCATATCCCGTGTGAAATGAAATTTAAAAGTTATATATATCATATAATTAACATTTAGTTATAAAAATGATATAATTATTATATATATTTATATATAAATTATATCAAACAACATATCCAATAATGATAACTACTAATGGAAAAACTAATGAAATTGGTTCACGAGGTTGTAGTCTTCCACGCACATGAATTATGGTTTCATAAACAATTCTATTAAATTAGATATGTTTGTATTTAATTAATATTACATATCAAAAATTTATTATATGGAATATAATTTTTTTTGTGATTTCATAATAGTTTAATTATAATTTATGGATATGAATAAATAAATAAAATAAAATTACTCTTTAAAGAATGTTACATTTTCATTCGGTAAACTCCTTAGGTTTGAACCATAATCATTTCTAGTATATATTTTTGAAAAAAATATGTCTTATAGAGTCATATTAGGTAATTTTAAATTTATTTGGGTAGGTATTTTTGGAATAGAAAGGGTTTGAATATGAGAATACGATAGGACATGGGGTGTCCTTGTGCTGGGTGGCACACTTTTAATTTTTTGAAAATAAAATGCGAACCAACATTTTTCTCTTTCAAAAACTATTAAAAATAGATTATAATCAATTATTATAAATATAAGTTTATTTATTTTTCAATAATAATCATTTTAGAGAAATGTTTATGTAATTTTAACCATTATCTTTTTAATTTAACCTTGTGTAAACACTTTTTCCATTAACCAATGAATTTGATTTTATAATGTTTCCACTAGACATTTTGTTAATAAATTAATATGAAAATATTAGAAAATATAAATTATTCGGATTTAAAATATGGAATCCATTTCTTCAAATTCAATTCAATTTTCTCTAAAACTATAATATAAAAAAACCCACAAACATGATGAGAATGTGGGTTTTGAAGGAGAAAATCATTAAAAGATTATAATGGTTCTCACCATTCAATATGAAGTTGATTAAAAAAACATAAATTTTATTAGTAGAATATAATGGAACTATATTTATTTCAAATTCAATTTAAAATATAATTTATCATTATAAATATTTTAAAAGAAAAGAAATATTTCAATTGAAACTCAATATTCTTTACTATTCATCAGAAAAATCAATATTTTCATAAAATTATCAGAAATTTACCAAAATATAATTTGGAATTTTTTATTTGAATAATTAATTATATATATATAATAAATTTTTAAAAATTGGAAAAAAAAAATTTAAAACAAAAAATGTATATATGATTAAAAACATGATTATGAAAAGTGTATGTTTTTCAATTAGAAGAGGATTTTATATTAAAAATATGTCTAATAATAATCATTAACTGAATAAATACTAAATTTTTTATATAAAATATATAAATCTCAATTGAAATATTCCCATTAAGGTATTATTTTATATAATAAAAATGGATAAATATTATGCACTTTAATACATTTTTCGTAATAAAATATTTTTATAAATCCAAAAATATACTTATACTAAAACCCAATAAAAAGTTGATTCAAAAGTAATTTAGTGGATTAAATGTTATGATATAATAATAATGGTACATTAAAACATAATTGGGAATTAAAATTATTTAATTAATTTAAAATAAATTTTTGTTTTATGAAAATATATATTTTTTACTACATGATAAATAATCAACATTTTCCAAAAAATCATAAAATTTCACAATAAGGTAATATTGATATGGTTATTTAAAAAAAATCATTTTAATAATTAAATTCTAAAAACAATCTATAATCTAATTATAAAATTCTATCATAAAAAAATCTTTTTCGAAAAGATCATATTTATGAATATGTTTACTATTCTAATTTTTTTTCATTAATTAGTAAAAATTTGTAAATATAATTTTATTGAGTAGGAAAATTATATTTATGTTTGATAAAATAGTTAATATTATTCATAAATTCCCACTTAACATATAAGTTCTAATAATATTATTTTATCATTCAATGAAACTTTTTGTCAGGTTTCAGGCATGCTATCAAAGAAACAAATGTTTTAGGTAACAGAATCAATCAATGTATTTAAATTTATTTGAAATAATAATTTCATAAAATTTTGAGATTATATATTATAAGACCGTTAAAAGTGAATTTTATGATGAAATTCATCTCATTCATAAAATATTTACTATTTGAAAATACATTTATAGAAATCGACATCATAACTATAAATTATATAATATCATTTAAAAAGGGATAGTTGAAATAAACAAAGGTATAATAAACAAACTCACAATAATGTTTCTAAAAAGGAGAACAGAGGTGGGAAATGAATTTTTGGAAATGAAATAAAATCATAAATAATTATATAGAGTGATAAAAATAATTGATCACTGGAGATTTGGTGATCCATGAAGCTAAATAACAAAAAAACAAAAAACCAAAGATACCTAAAAACGATAATTGATAACATAAAAATCATGATAATAGGAAAAAAAATTATTTCAATATGCTCTTCCAAATTTTTAATAATTTTAATGATAAGATATATGTAGTTAATTTCATTCAATTTCATAATAAAAATATCACCTTTTAATTGTTCCTTGACCAATTTCTTCCTCATACCGTACTTTTTGAAATAAAGGTGAATTAGTATGACTTTTGAACTAACGGATAATAGTATCCAAAAATACAATGATAAGTCATTTTTTATTTATAATTGTCATCACAATATAATGGTTAAAATCTGTTATAGATAAATCATCTTAATGTGAGATATTACATTAATCTCTAAATCATACTCCAAAGTTCAACATAAACCATTATATAAATTTTTAACCTTATAAATCATTTAAAAATAATAAATTATAAATAAGTTCACTAAATATTTCAAAATAAACATCCCAATAATCCATGCATTATCATAATGTATCTCTTTATTGAAACATATAGAATATGTGAACACTACAGTCATATTTTTTTTAATAATGGTAATAACCAAAGTTATAACACAAAATTAATTAAAATAGGCATAATTCCTCATTTATTGAAAAAAAACATAGATTGTTGAATTTATTCCATAAATCCAACTATTCTATAAACTGTATCTGTGATATCATAAACAACATTTTTAGTAAATAATTACCCAGTTCCAATGAAATTTTATTATCTATTTTATATTATCCAAATTAATAATATATTTATCCCAACATCATTATCTCACCATCAAAAATATATAAATACTTAGGTTTCTCTAAATTAGTTCTTTTTAAATAATATCACTAAGAAATTAAATCACTTTTCATGGTCATAAAAATAATTAATTATATTAATTTGAATACATAGAAACGTATACTAAACAATCCTTGTATGTGTCATAATTATTTAATTTCAATACTTTAATCCCTTTGTCATACCAAATACTTCTCAATAAATCAAATATAATTCATCATATTTTTTATTAATATCCCTTTTTCATATATTATTTTTACTCTCTTAATATTCAACATAAAATCTATTACTTTTACAACTATTATGATTCTCTTCATGAGAATTCCCATTAGTAAATCACATTGAAAAATTCCTATACAATCTACATTATAATCATTCATCCAACAATGATATCTTTGGAAGACTATTATTCTCATCCATTTCATTGATTGAATATTCCATTTTATTTATTAATTACTTACTTTGAGTCCCTATTTCCATAATCAAAATAGCTTCTCATTCCGTTGAGAAACTCCCTGGAGTTTGTTTTCCCACATTTTCAACAACATAATAATTTCAATTTTTTTTCTTTTATGGTGTCCATTATGTAAACTCTCAGTGAAATCTATCCTTATTATATTTTTTAGTATGAATGATTTTTATGTAAAATTGTTTTAATCATATATCATGATAAATAATTAGAAAAATTAAAAAGCTCGTTTACCCCTATTAATTTTTAATTTTTCATCTCATTAGAATTTTATTATTACATTATATAAGAACACAATTTATTTATGGTTCCTCCTATTACCTAAAATAAAATAGTATACTGTATGTAATGCTACTTATAATGGGAAACCATAATCATGAAAATCACATAAAGTATTTCTAAATCATGGAACCTTCTTTTTAATCGATGAACCCTTTTTATTTTCCAAAGACTCTTATTTTCATCATATATTTATATCCTTCCTGATTGTTAGTAAAGATTTTCTAAATTTCTAAAGCATATCCTTAGGGTGTGTAAAATAATGTGTTCAATAAGGCCCATTATAATGAACTATGAAAAGGTCGATTGTATCTTAATGTTTCGTTTTTTGTGATATTTTCCAAATGTACCTATATTCTAGAGCCACATAAAATTGTATTATCGAGATAGGGATGTAATTTCTTGAAAACAACTTGTTTTAACCATTAATAAAATTATTTTAAAATTAATAAAAAAATAAAATCATCATTAGACGTATCCTTAAAGCCATCCCTAGGAAAATTATTAACAATGACCCTAGGGATATCAATAAATGTTTCTCATCCTAGTATCCAAATGATAGAAAAACATTTACTCTAATAAAAACTTTATAAAACCAAGTATCTCATAATTGAATATAACATGTTTTTAGATAAATATACAGGACATTATATGAATATTTCCTGATAACCATAATAATATCGTGTCATTGGATATATAGAACAAAATATTCTTAATTCAAGATTTATTATTAATTTCATTCATAAAGATCTCCCAATTTTATACTCCTACTAAAAACAATTCTTTATAAAAAAGGGAAAGGTAAATTAAGAAAAGTAAATCTTAGATATTTAGTAATTATAAAAAAGTGAGATATATAATAATAAAATGACAATAAGGTTATGATAGTGTGGGAAAACATTTAAAAACCAAACCCTTAAAATAAAATATCATAATCATTATTCATGGTATAATGATTGGCATTTCAAACGATATGAATCATAATGGAATCATAAAACATGATCTATGGGATCATGAAATTGGAATACAAAATAATATTTTGCAAAACACATAATCATTGAAAATAATTTCTATACCATCCTATTATCATTTACTTGGTTATCATAGTGAAATGGTATTACTCCCCAAACCATCATAGTAGTCATGGATCGCCACTAGAACCATCATACTGAAAAATTTCCCTTACTAAACCAAGTTCACCCCTATTCCATTCATGTCGATCTAATGAAATATAATACATTACCTAATTAAAAAAATAGATATATAGACCACATCTGTAACAAAAAGAAATTCATACATATATGTTTTATAAGATCAAAAAACACTCACATTATCATAACCCATGAATTGAAAATGAGTTTCATAAAAATTTCATCATATGATAGCCAATGGAAAAGGGATAGGTTCTATAATAATTTTTTCATTTCATCAAATAATTACCCATTGAAAATGAATCTTCTTCCACAATTGTTTTATTATGGTAGAACCTAGGGAATGTAAATGGGTTATATAAACATCTTTCCCTCATAAACCATTTATGTAAAAGTAAGAATATAATATGTGGTTTATATCCCTATAAATTCATAAATAACATCCATGGATTTGATCATAGATATTGAACTATTTTCAATGGTAATTCACATTAATTATTTCACGATGAGGATAATTTTACATTTAGAACCATATTTAAACCTAAAAATATATTGGTAATTCCTTTCACTAAAAATAGGAATTACAAACATATATATGAATCTTTAAAAATAATTTATAACATTCAATGAGTAAAATAATATTTTTCTGTGATTAAATCATTTTTTATAATTAAAAATTCTATAAATCCATTTATTTTAAAGTAACCATGAAAACCTATAAATAATGTTCTAAAAAATAATTTTGAGAAAATAATTAAATTTTCAATTTAATGAAATTAATAAATAAAAAATTTTGAAAATAATTTTTAATGTAAATAACCCTAAAAACATACAATATATGATTCGATGAGAATAATTTTCATGATGTCAAGAAATTTTTTTCATTCCATAAACATTTAAACTAAGATTAATTTCAAATTTATGATAAAATTCCAAGTGTCATTTTTTGGAAAATGATATGATGATTCTATTCAAATTTTATAAAATAACATCAAAAATTATAGAAAAATGTTTCTCTAATAAATAATTTGGATAATATGAAAACATTTTTTAAAATTTTTATAAAAACATATATTTTGAAGAAATATGTGTTTCAATAGAAAATGTTATTTTTCCTAAAAATTTTCATTGTGATAAATTGTGTTCTTGAATAGTGGAAAATGAATGGAAAACATTTTTCGTAATGAAGTTAAAATAATATAATAAAACTCCTTATTTTTTGGGTGATTGGTCATAATATTTGACTATTCTAAACATAGTCATAATCGGTCATGATAGATTATATGATTGTGACATAAAATCATAACCACTATGGTAAAATTGATATGTAATTCCCATGAAGAAAAATCATAAAAGGAAACTAAAAATATAATTATAATAAATATATTAATTATATTAGATGTTAATTAGTCTTTATATGCACCCCATAAAATAATATAGGTGAATGACAAAACAAAATATCTCAAATAAGACAAATTAAGACAAAAAATCATTACAATATTGGTATTATATGAAATATAATCCCCATGAAATATATATCATAAGATAGATCTAAAAATACCAATAGTTATATTGATAATAATAATAAAATATATTCATGTTAAATATATATACCACATATTATAAATAGTTGGTGAACATGGTACATGTCTCGTAGATGTAAAAATTAAGACATAAATCTCTTACTGTAAGTCTCAATTTCATTTATAATTATTTTAACCTCTTTTATAACATATATAAGTTTATTGTAAATCTATTAGATAAACATACAAATATATCATACCATATATTATGTACTCATGTTTATTTATTACGCTCTTAATAACAATTCCTTGTTAATGTCTTGTCTTGGTTAATAAACTCTTTGTTTTCCGTATTAGGTTTGATTTTTTTTACATTCAGTCCTATTATATTGATCATGGTAACATTATATCCAAAATAATTATACTGATATAAATTTTATATTTATATATCAATTATACATTTAATAATAATCATTAAGTATAGATTTTAAAAATTATGTGTGTTGCAATTATAGAGACGGTAGGGCATACATACGCATGAGTAATGTTTCCATTTATCAATAATCATTTTGGAAAGGAGTTAATAAATATAATATCATCAAAAAAAGATAATAAAAACATAAATAACAAATCACTTATATAAATCATATTACACATTTAATTCTTGTGTTTTCGTTATGAAAAGATATTCACATCCCTTTATAAAGGTGGTAGTCTACACATACATGAATTTCATTATCATCATTTAGAGAGTGAAAATGTAAAAAATAGAATGATAAATTATAATTCAATAATGATAATTATATCATGAATATAATAATAATATCATTTATATCATATATATATATATATATTACCTTTTTCCTCATTATATTTCATTTTAAATTGTTACTGAACATGAATGATATCACTTTGTGTGGTGGTAGTCCAACGTACACATGAGTGATGTTATCATATCCCTTATGGAATGAAATTTAAAATTTTATATGTGATATAATGGCTCAATAGGTAAAATATTGTTATAAATATCATATATATGACTTATATTTATCATAATACAAAACTATAATATGTGGTAATTAAAAAACATAAGACATCAGTTTGGGAGAATATAGTGAATATTAAGCATGAATGGTGATTTCATAATCCATTTGATGGAAGTGGGATGTTTATAGACCATTAACATAACATGAAAATATCTCTGTACATGTAATATATTAATATTTTTATATATTTATGTTTTATTTTTAATTTATTTCTTTGCAGGAAGAAATAAAATAAATATGCTCAATGATGAATGATACCTCTTCTTCGGGTAACCACATCAGGATATCACTAAAATCCTTCATATGTTGGATTTGTTACAAAAATGTGGATTGTAGTAAAATAGGTGGGATTTGGGATATTATTTTGGATTTTATTATGATAATTAAAATGGATTTAATGTGTTAAGAATATATGATTTGGTTGGATATTTATAAGTGATGTGGTTGGGATACTTTTAGTTTTTTCATAAGAAAATGTGTATCAAGAATTTAATCATACCAAAATGCTCCAAAATGGATTATATCATACCCTTGGACAATATAGGGATGAAATATTAACTAAAATATATTTTTGGTGAGTATTTTGGTCATTTTAACACCTATCATTTTAGTTTAAACCCCCTTATAAAAACAGTTTTTCGTTAACCGAGATAATTTAATTTTTATTGTGTTCCCTATTCATTTTTTAAAAAATTATTTTTAAATTTAAATAAAATATAAAACATACCCATTCCTAATATCAAATTTATTTTTAATATTTTATTTCAATTCATTGGAATATTTTAATTTAATATCAATCCCATGGATGGGATAAGAATGGTGGTTTTCAAAGTAAAAATGATCAAAAGATTACATTTATTTTTTTTCAAATTTCAATAAAATTTTGATTAAAAAGACATAAATTGGGAAAAATATATTTTAAATTTACAAATTTTACTTTAAATTTAATATGAAAAATAATTTAACATTATAAATAATTTAAACAAAAATAATTATACAATTAAAATTATGTATCTTTCACTATTTATCACAAATTAATATTTTCCAAAAATTATTAAAAATTCACTTATTTTAATATATAAATAATGGTTTATAAAATCAATTTTATATTTTAAAATATATTATCTAAATGTTTAAGCAAATAAATTTAAATCTAAACCCGTATACGTGATGAAAATGTTGGATTCTGAAAAGTATAAGTTTTCTAGCATAAGATGATTTAATATTAATCCTATGTATAATAAAAATTGTATTATGAATATCAATAATTTTTTTGATATATAATATATTAATTTCATTTAAAAAGCTTCTAATTATTTATTATTTTAATTAATTAAAATGTTGTAGCAATTAGAAAATTAAAAGAGTTTTTAGAAGAAACCTTTTTTTAAACCCAATAATATTATTATAAAAACCAATGTAAAGTTTATTCAATATTGATTAAGATGACTAAATATTAAACAATAATACTTATATTGTTATAAAATAAAAATGTGAATTTAAATGACATGTTTTTTTGAAAATAAATGACACTTTTAAGAAAATATATTTTTTCACTACTTACTAAAAACTCTATATATTTAAAAAAAATCACAAAATTTCACCATAAGTTAATACAAATATTATTTTTCAAAGATTATATTAATTTCATCAAATAAATTTTAGAAAATATATAAAAATTAATTACATTATTCTACTCATAGAAATTAATAAAAATCAATTTTTAAGAAAACATGTTTATGAATAATATATTTATGATAGAAAAAAATTGATTGATTATTAAAAATTAAAAAACATATAAATTTATATTGAGTAGTAAATTTGTATATATATTTAATAAATTAGTTAATATTATTTTTCATTACCTACTTAACATAAAAGTAACTCATAATATTATTTTGTGGTTCTCTAAAGCTTAGTGTCGTGTGTCATGGTTAATATTGAAGAAACTCATTTTTGTATGAAACATAAGCTTTATAAAAATATAAATTTTTTGGGAACAATATTTCATAAATTATAGAGCTATTAAATACCATTCCAAATCCCCTAACCTATATTCAATATATTCCCATCTCATTCAGGCCCCCTCGTGTGAGTTCTAAATTCACATAATTATGGATCCTTTAAGATAATTCAGTTTACCATTCATCATTTCCAAAAAAATTACCTCTGATCCTAGATATAATATAGTGGTGATATCATCCATTTCTAAAAAAACACGAGGAATATGGTGAATTGTCATTCATAATTATCTAATGTATATAAATTAAACCAAATAGCATAGAATGATAACCATTCAACCACCAATTCTTCTATGAATTGGATTCCATTAAAGTAGACATTGGGAAAATAAGAAGAATGATAAAAGATTACATACATAATGATTTTTTATCCTTCACATATTTAAATGGAGGCAACCGTGGTATATTCTATAGGAAAATTAAAGATGGGTAGTGTATAGTCTAGTGTGACATGGCTTAAATAAGGATAAATGAACATGACATATTTACAATTTTGTAGAAATTAGATGAAGTTGACCATAAAGACAAACATACTTACAAATGATGGTTCCTTCACTAATAATCTTTAGCTTTTTGGAGGTATGATCGAGTCCCATGTTTATTCTCCTCTTGCAGGACTTAAACCTTGTATATATAATGTGTATACATGGGGCTATGTAGACCTATTAGTCATTACCCATTGTATTTTGTTAGATCAACATAACTTCATCTTTGAAATCATTTAGGAGGAGAAATTGATGTGGGATGTAATTATCTCTCTCATCTTTAAATTATCTCATGGCTTCAACAACAACCTAGGAACTTTTCAAATGTTTTATTTGGACATCGTTAAGGGTTTTATTTTAGAGGTGTTGCAATATTTATTCCATGGAGGAGGAATAGATCTATTATATAGTTTTATAATCATATTCCTCATGCATAAATACAAAACCCTTTCCTCATTTTTATAGTATATACCCATTTTATGTACAAATTTTCATATAATGTTATTTCTAGACTTATAAATATGATATTATCTATGCACGAATAATTTCGAATTTCCAAAAAGTATCTTGGTTTCATTAAGGGTAAGTGTATCTTGGGTTTATTTGGATTTGATCAATATATGAAATTTAACATTAACAACAACATTATTTTTATAAACATTTTGATCAATGTATACATGGATAAATAATATTATGCATTAGAGTGTAATTTCATATTAAATTTGATAACATGAATGGGATATTCCCATCGGACTAATGGTTCTCTTTTATGATTATTTATCTCCCCATATTTATATATCACATGTATGATGAGGTAGTAGGGGTGCTTCAAATTATTCTTGGGGATAAGGTTGGTGGATATATAAATAGACATTTTTTATTCTATCTTAGTAATCCATCAGTAAATATGTCAATAATAGTAATATCAATGATATTATCCTAATTTCAGTGTACATTCCTCACATATGTGTTTTCTCCAACATAATGATCTGTAGTCGATACTAATTTCATTTTTAATGGAATAATTATAAATATTTTATGTATGAAAAATATTAATTGATGATTATTGTAAATGGAGTAGTCATAGTATGAACCATGATAAGATCGTCATTTATATTTCAAAGATATCTTAGAGAGGTGGGATAATAACATTGATTGTATTATAGGTACTCTTGGGAAGATACTTCCAATATAATACATGGGATTTCTGATATATTCAATTAGACTATGTATCCAAAATTTTCAAAGGGTAGTTTATAGGAATTCCAATTCAATTAATATCTATAAGATTTAAAACCTCACCTTTAAAAGAACAATTATTATCTTCAATTATGGCACAACATCTATTCCCATTCTTGTCTTATATGTTCTTAATTTGCAGAAGACTATTATAAGAGTTACCAAAAATATCATGACTTCATTTATTTGAGATCATCACTCGAATTTTATAGTATAATGGGCTTTTTGGGTTAGGCTTCCAGTGAAGAAGGATGAAAAAAATCTTAATATGTGTAGCATCTTCAACATGATTCAATATTTTTATTCAATGATGGTATGGGAGTTTATCAAAGGATAGAATCTGTATTCCATGTTTATTATTATAATGTATAAGTAGGACTGGGGGTTATCAAAGGGTGTAGTCTATAGATTATGGAAATGGTTAAAATATATACATATATTCTTCACTTCCATGTGCATTATATATAAGAAGTGGATATAAAATATTATGGGATCACAAATGGGTGGGAAGCATTCTTAGCTTCCTAGGGATTCCTCTTTAGATACGAAAAATAGGCAAGTGAGTAATAAAATCATGTTCATAAAATACATATTGAAACTGAAATAACATGGAATTTTCATCCTTTTCAAAATGATAGAAAACCTGGACAAATTCATTATCATGATCCCTAAATAAAAGAACATTTCTACTAATTCATATCACATTGTGTTTCATGCTTATTATTTGTATGATAGCTAAGGTGAACATCTCTATTAGAAATAAATAATCATGAAATAAAATTTCATAGTGTTATATATTTATAAAAATTATTTTAAAATGTATTATTAGGGTAAGAGTAATTACATTAACAACTTGTTGAAGATCATTTGTAAGCGGAGAACTAGAATTGAATAAGCCAAATATTTGTTTTTTCGATAGTCGACACAGTCATGGGAGAAATTCATCAGTGTGTTTACCAGTCTAGAGTATCAAATTATCATTGGTGATACTTTTCCCCAACTTCTATTAAATATAAATTGAAATAATATTCATGAAAAGATAGTGAAGGATATACTACTGGTAGAAAAATTCTGGTGTTTCGATATTGTGTGAAATAAGGTTTATATTGAAAGATAATCATTCTGAAAGATTGATTTTGGAATTACGATTATATTTCACTAGATATTGTTTTATAATATCCTTAAATGATTGGAAATCTCTCCCAATTATAGAATGATAATGAAAAAAATATCCCATATTCATACACCATGAGGAAAATACCGTAGGGCTTATGGATATTCTATAATTCCCAAAAAAAATTACCAAGATTAACATATATGAATATTTTTCATATGGGTGGAAAAAGGGAGTTGGGGATTGATATGATACCATAGTGGATCAGTTTTCATCACCTTCATATCATCTATTGGGAGTGGAGACTCACGTTGTACAATGTAATACACCATGAATATTGTGTTAGTGATATATAACTCAAAATAATACTGAATACAATTAAAATAGATTATCTGGATATCCAAAACTCCTTCAATGTTAAAATATCCACCGATTATTGAATTTATAATCATATCTGAAAACATGAGAACCTTGTCAACATTCTTTAATAATTTCATCACATATATCATGAGGGGAGAAAAAATGATTGTTTTATTTCTTTAATGGTTCATCCTAATGGCTAGTTTAATTCCTTTACTAGTTTGAGTTTACTCATCCCCATGTGTGTAAATATTTTACGAGGGGATTTACCCAGGTTATATTCCCTTACAACCCCTTGACCATGATGGACCTATTCCATTTCTATTTTCATTTAATTTTTCTATTCCATTAATAAAATTCCTTACATTGGATGTGTTGTTATTTATATTTTATTCTAATAGATTCAAACCATTAATGAATTTTAGTAATATATATATATGTGTGTGTGTGTGTGATTTAATTTTTTTGATCACATACACTTTTCTAAAAAGAATATTTCTTTATCAATACTCCATCCTCATTTAAATTATTATTTCATTAAATAAATTTTTTTAAATTAAATTGAGGTATAAATTTTTATCTATTTAGTAACGTTTTGGAGTAGTTTAATAATGGTGTTGAATCATATAGTTTATCTATTATAATTTTTTTTCAAAATTCATACTACAATAATTTGGAGCATTAATTAATTCCTTAGTAAAGGGAACATCTCTAGTCAGAATAATTACACTAGTTTTTCTTGTCTAAATTTTAACATATATTTGAACATGAATGACTATATTTTTCAAAAAAAAAATCTTGTTAATCATTTATTTTTAAATTAGTATCCTTGATTAATGTAAAACAAGTAAATATTCAATGGAACCATTGATCATAAACAACAACCAATGGTACACATTATATCAAAATTATTTTCATAAATAGTTAATATTATGGGAGAATATGAGATAGTCTTGAATAGGAATATTAGTGGTAATTTAGTTCAATGTAGTTCATTATTTATGCTAAAAAACAAAAAATGGATTAAATAAATATATCATTCAAAATTTATTATTATAAATTTTATTTTCTATTTTATAATATTGGTGTCATAGATATTTAATATAAATTATTTGAACATGTGATCATTTCAAACATGGGAGAATAATATATTTAAGGGGTGTATTAATGCTCATAAATACATAAAACATATGAATTACAAGAGTTATGTATAGAAAAAATATAAAATATAGTATGTTATATAATTTTTTTCAATGAATAATTAGTAGAATGATATATAAATTTGAATATTAATGAATATAAATGCCCCAAATTTTTATTTTTAAAAAACTTTAAGATGAGTTAACCAAAAACATTTATAGTTTAAATGGGTTATAAATATATCATTAAAAGACTTTTATTTAGTATTTGTATCATTTTATTATTTAATATAATGTATCCTAAAACATAAGTGTATTTTATATGGTACATTTCATATTTTTCTGAAAATTTTATAAAACATTTCTATAAATATTTGATATAGAAATTATTCATGAAATAATTTTATTGATATATTTTCATATAATGATGACGTTCCTCAAATTTTGATGATCATGAAATATTTGACTATCCAATGGAAAAATATATTTTTTTAATTTCTTTTTATGAAAAAAAACTATTTCCAACTAAATATCTATATAGGTATATTTAATTGTGTTTTTTTATTTAATTTTAATGATCATTTGATCATTTCAAATAACATGTGAAAAATAACATCCAACCCAATGGACTTTTGTTATGATGGTTACGTGGTGTTGTAGTTAAATAACGATTTTCTAAGTAACATATAAGATATTAAGACTGCATTTACTTGATTTTGATGTTTTTGTGAAATATCTATTAAATTTCAACTAGACAGAATCTATAATCTATCATGTTATATATATAATAGTTGAGAGGAACTAAAATATTATTTTAAAAAACTCGAATTATTATATTATTATAGATATATATATTTATAGATGGTGAAAAATTAATCCAAAACAAAATGAATAGGATGATGAAAGAAAAAAATGAAATTAAATGGATATACATGAACTATTTGGTCGCTAAAAACATCTTGAATTATTAAACTCATAATTAAGGTTGAGTCTGTTTCATAGGATATAATTTTACTAGTCATGGATATCAAATGTAAATAAGGATTAAATATCATGGATTTTTATATTAACACAATTAAATGAAGGATGAAAATGGAATTTCTAAGATTTAGTAAAAAAAATTATGGAGGAAAGATTTTACAGGTACATCTTCAATGGGACAAATGACAATTAAATATATAATTATGATAATTTGAGTGAAATGAATTCAATGCACTGATAAACACCTGTTATGCACAAACATTAAAACCATTAATGAAATGATATTCCCTGATCACTTTACATTTATAAATACTATGATAACCATCATTTTCATAGATGAACCTTTCAAAGTCTATGTGTAATTATCTCATCTTACATATGACCTTATACAATATATTTGAAAATACTATTGATACCAATAGATGGAAACAAATTAATTACCTCAAAAAAGTGCATTATTTCACTATATTTTGATAGATAGTAAATAATGAAACAATATTTTTATAATCATTATAGTTCCGGTTGTGGGTATAAGCCTTGTGCAACTTAATGTTTTGTGCAAAACTAAACATTCATGAAATACCTACTATATTGGATGGAGGTGGATGAGCCCATAAGGGGCAACAACTCGGTAGGGTTTCCCCTATCGTCGTCGAGCTCCTCTTCGTTGTGTATCCTATTGGATTGCCTCCCTATCCTTCGTGGCGGTCTCATGATAACAAATTATTTTCCAGGGGTGATGTTTCTTTGTTATCACGGTTGGCATGGACTTATCATCGTTTGTTGGCCTCTCCATGATCTACCCCCTCATCATCGGGTAGGGTTTCATCTGGCGGTGCGGTGAAGCATGCGGTTGGTGCTCCTGTTTCTCCTAACATGGGACGGTGTGCAGTTCTGTGTCTTCTGGGAGTGTGCGTGGTGGTTCGAGGCGGTTTTCAGGTGATCATGTGAAGGTGGAGACAAGATCTTGCTTGTTTGTGTCAACGTTGAGCGGCTACCTTTAGGGTTTTGTTTGTTTGTCTTTGTTTCCCATTTTCTGTTTTGTTGTTGGAGTTTTTGCTTTGAATAATTTGTATTTCTGGAACTTTTTATGTTGTCTATGTTAGATCCGTGAAGCTAGGATGTTGTGTTTTGCATGATATAGTAATCACGGAAGCCTTTGAGGTTTTTCTGGTTTGAGTGTGGTGGAATTGTCAGTATTACAGTAGTAGAGTGTAATATTTTCACTGGGAACTCCTCATGACATTGGTATTGTTTTCAGTTTTTTATGTTGTTGTTTTGTGGCTTCCGAGTTTGGTAGGATTTGAAATTAGTGAAGGCGCAAACTAAGATGAAATATATTATAAACTGTGGATATTCAGCTCTAATTTCTTATGACTTGGTTAAGGTTGGGTTCTTCTGTGTTGTTATGAACTGTTGAGGCTATGCTGTTTGAATTCTGTGAATTTTTTGTGGTGTTGTGTGACTGTGGGTTTGGTCCATGAGACTCTACATCCAGTTTTCTTGTAAGGGACTGCCCAGATGAGGTTCAGAGCTGGTATTGTCCTCCATTTTATTTCTACTTGTAATTGGATGTTTTGAGAGGGTATGGCATTTTCCATCGGTATGGGGCCCATGCATCTTTGCACGGGACAGCTAGTCGTGCAACGATGGGAAGGTGGATACTGATCATATTGTTTTTTTTCTAGGGTGGGGATTTTTCTTAATTTGAATTGGATTGTATTTTTTCTTGACGAACTTGGCCCATGGAGACATGGTTGGGTATTATGTCTTTGATTTCACTCTGGCTTCTCACTTTTCCTCAAAAGTGTTTTTGAAATAAAAATTTATTTTTCAGTCAGTCAAATACCTACTATACTAATCAATGACAAATTAATTAGATTGCCTCTAATTCAAAACAAGTATTATATACATGAAACTCACAACCAAATTTTATACAAGGTACCTCCACTAGATTCCTCCTTACAAAAAACATTGTTTCACTAATGTTTCATTTAACATGGGATCCATATATGATTGATAATTTATTTCTCATAAAACATAAATATGTACAACAAAATTCATTTAATTTATTTATTAATACATTTAAATATACAATGGGATGGTAAATATACATTCCAATTGACCTTAATATTATTCACACTCACTTTGAAAGATTTTTTAGCACATAGAGGTCAAGTAAGATACATTCCAATTTCTCACAAGCAGTAGCTGATAGAAAAATAAAGTGTAAGCCCAACTCAAACACTAACATCTCTCACAAAACACCTTGGGAATCACATATGGTGTATAAAAATGTGATGGAATTATCAATGGAAGCCTACATTTACTACTGAATGATCTATTCTCCAATTAAGTAGCTCAAAGTGTAAGTCGCATTCAACACATCATTGTCTCTCTCTATTGCTACGATGTTCTCAGAAGGAGATTTTTCAATAAAATTGTTTACATAATCTGACAATAATTTGATTCCTTTTTTTATGAAACTAGTATGTGAGAAATGTGATGACCATTAGATACATTATTTTAGGATAATTGGAAAACCTACAACTCTTGGGTATCCCAAAGCATCATCCCCAAACCATTAATTCACACCATCCATTTCAAAACACAATAATTCTTAAGGAATGATATTAAACAGCATGGTTCAGTACTACAACACAACCTTAATGTGTAAAATAAAACTATATGGGGTTAAATTTATTATTTAAATCATGATACAAGGGATTCTTCCATAAATTTTAATCCGAATATTTTCTCCATTCACACTTATCAATAGGAGGTGGTATCATTAATACATGATCATATTTTTTATCAAACATATACCCTTCAAAAACATCACTAATATAACTAAATGGAATTAAACTATATTATTATCCAATATAAATGATTCATTATTCATTCCCTTATATGATTTGTGTTTACAAAATCATCTTCACTGGCTATTTAATAATTAATTTTACCACATGACATTGATCATGTGACTGGGCCAAACGTGATGATCATATGTTGAAGCATCCCTACTAAACATTAAACTATAGTCCCTTTATTACATTATGAGTTTATATTTATCCTTCTTCTATCTCTAGATTTTTTTCCCTACGTTATTATCTGAGGAGACACCCACCCGATGCATGATAAAAATATCTTATGGTGAGGTTCTTATGGATTGTAAGGTGATGATCTTAAGATGCCTTACATGATAATGATAGGAAACCTAAGTGGTTAGAGTATTATATCTCTTATGTTTCCATAGATGATGAGAATATTATTTCCCCATGTGATTATAATTATACAACTTATGTGATGATAATAATAAGCTTATGTGATTAGCATGGGTTACCATTTTCCCCTTAATTGATGAGATTAAGACCATTCTATTCCCAATGTGATGAGCATATAACACCTCTTGGGATGAACCTGGTGTTGGAACCATGGTCATCTATGCATGAATTGAGAATGGTTTGTGTTTGTTGTCAATCTTTAGAGGAATTTCAGATTGTGAGCCAGTAAAGTACTCATACAGGTCAAGTAGATAACCGTATTGAAGGTGGCACTATTTTCCACTGTTCACAAAATTTATGGACCTTAAAATTGACAAAAGTGGAAAATAATTTTTTTCTGGTAAAGGGAATTGCGTGTTAGACATGTGTCGTGCAAGTGACTTGCGCGCTGAGAAAGGACTTGCACGTCGGTGCCTAGGAGGATTAGAAAGTTGTGCGCCATATGTTTTCCATGATCATAACATCAAACTATGTAAAAGGAAGGTGGGTTACACAAGTTTTGGTTTGGTCATGCAAGTGAGTAGCATGACAGAGTCAAGGGAAGTTGGAGTTGTGCTCTGGAACTTGTGCACCGAGAGGAGGATTGTGCACCACCACGCAAGGTGTCTAGTTTTCTTATAAATAGAGGACCACCCCTCCTCATTTTGAATGAAGTTCTAGAGTTAGAGAAATTTAGTGCTCCTGTCACGCTGGTGTAGTCGTCACGCAAGTGGTTGTGGGTCACGCAAGTATAATTTGAGCAACAGTTGTTTGTTGCATGCCAAAACCGGTTTGGGTGAAAAGGAATGTGAGTCGTGCAAGTTTGAAGTTGTATAATTGAATTTCATGAAAGTGGCTGAGGTAGAATTGTATTCCATTTACAACTTGTGTGTCATCCTTGAAACTTGCCTGCCGGCCTGGAGAAGCGCTCCAGGTGTTGTTGAAGTACACCCGTCTTTTTGAAGCTGCATGAAAGCTAGATGATTTCACGATACCTTCAGTGTAATGGGAGATTATTCTACTAATGAGAGTTGAACTTCAACAGAGAATCTACATACAATAGAGAATGAAATATTTTGCAACGATGAAGAGACCTTCATGTCTATAAACTGAGTGGGACTTCACCAAGGGCAGTAAGATAGGGGGAGTCAAAGGGAGTGACCTGAGGGACGTGGTGGGCTATCCCTGAACTTTTGTAAAGGCAGTGAGCCTAGGATAGAGTGACTGTGCCTGAACCTTTGTAATCCACATCTAGTAATGTTTAGTGTAATTTGGTACGACTGACAACCTATCGATGTATGCTCCTTGGATGTAGCCATAAGTGGTGAACCCAGTAAAAAGTGTTATGTCATCTCTCTATATGTGAATGTTTTCTTTCTGATCATATTCATCATATAGGTTTAACAAGTTACTACCAACGTGGGAACAAGATCCTTCTCATTAAAAGAAAATTTTTTCACCCTGATTCACCCTTCCCCTCTCAGGGTGTCTTGGGGTCCTACAAGTGGTATCAGAGTGTAAAGGTTGTTGGTGTTGAATCTGTCCTTTTCCATCTTGGAGAATGCAGTCAATGTCAGGGGAGTCCCTCTCTTCGATGGAAGCAATTTCCAAATCTGTAAGAACAGAATGAGATCTCATCTAAGATCTCTTATAATGGATGTTCTTTTTTCTATTGTTCAAGGAATAAAAGTCACTGATCCAATAGAAATTGCTATGACTGATGCAGACAGAAAAACTCTTGATGCTGATGCTAAAGAAAAAAAGGCACTCACTACAGCCCTTTCTGATTAGATCTATCTAAAGGTGATGATTTGAACCTCTAAAAAATACATGTGGGATAAACTCAAAAATATTTATGAAGGAGATATAAAATTGAAGGAGGAAAAACTACAAGTCCTACACAATCCATTTGATGATCTGAAGATGCATCCAAACGAGAATGTGGACTCATTCTTCAATCGAATTACTAAAGTGGTTGGATCAATTTTGGGTCTTGGAGAAGAAATCAAAGACACTAATATTGTAATGAAAATATTAAGAAGACTTCCACCTATGTACAATGAAAATGTTTCAGCCCTTGTGGAAAGAGATATTTCCAAACTTTCTCAGGATGATCTACTGAGCAGCTTGGTAGCATATGAAATGAGAGTCAAACCAGAAGATGATACAACTCGGGAGAGCAAGGAAATGGAATTAAAGGCCATGGATAAAATGAAAATTTGAAAATATAGTAGCGGTGAGGATAAAAAAGAAAAATAAATTCTTTATCTCATTGTAAAGATGTTCCAGAAAGGAAAAGGGAAATTCAAAGGGAAGTTTCCTCTAGCTTGCTTTCATTGTGGAAAAGTTGGGCACATTTCTTCTCAGTGCTTAAGAAAGATCGATGATGATGACAGAAATGATAAAAACATTTAGAAGCCTCATAAAATGTTTTTCATTAATGGAGAAGTTAAATATAGAAAGAATATTCTGAAGAAGAGTTTTTTCTATGAAAAGGAAGATTATGATAATGAATTTTGTGATGAAGAAGAACTAGAATTTAAAACTAGGAACCATGCTTCCATGATGGCTATTGTTGAAAAATCAGAAGATACTGGTGGAGAAAATCAGTTGAAAACTGGTGAATATCCCAAGTTGCAACTTAAGATTGATGTTAGTAAGCTTAAGATTAAATGTAAGAGTTGCAATAAGTGGAAATCAATTGTAGAATAATCAACTGAATATGTTGACCATCTTGAAGCTGAAATTGAACGACTAAAAGAATTAGTGAAAGTATAGTCTAAAATACTTGAAAGAAATGAGGATGTAGTGGATTTGAAGCTGAGAATTGAAGTACAGAAAAAGGTCATCAATGACCTCACATCCAGACTAGAATAAATGTCCAAGACTGCTGAGTTTCTTGAAGAGGAGGATGTAACTCTATGGAGTAAACTTGAGACTAAATCAATTTCAAATGAATCAAAGAAGAAAATACAGTTTAGAAGATTCTCAGATGTAGAATTACTAGCAAGAGCCAAGTGTGGTTCAAATGGGGTTGGAAAAATCATGAGTGATCAAAGACCCACTTGCATGGGAAAGAGTTGAATTGGATGTGATGTTCAGAAATCAACTGCTATAAGTAAAGAGATCCAAAAGAAAGACAAGATAAAAGTTGGACATGTTAAAACATTACCTGATGTTCTGAAAATGAATCCCTCAATCCAAACTAAAAGAGAACTGAAAATTATCCTCAAACATTCAGAAATGATAGGCAGTCTAACTATTCTCCAAAGGAAGAAGGTATGAGGAGAAATTCAAGTGATAAGACATTTCCTCTCAGGAAGTGTCAGTTCTGTGGCTATCTGAGCCATACCGTGTCGTATTGTTAAGAGGCAAAGATCTACTTGAATGGGGAAGCTTTGGGACATCAACAAATGAGACTGACTTCATATCCTTCATCTTATAGAAGAAATAATTCCTATGGATACTATTTTCGTTGTTCTAACTTTGGTCATAAGGCTGTTAAATGCAGGCAGAGAAGGGACATGGAAAGCTCATACAGGAGTTTAAGACAAGTCAAATCTCATCAACAAGATAGTGTTGCTCTTACAAATAGGTTTTCTCCTCTCAAAGAAGACTTTAACTATAAAGAACCAATGTACATAAGTGAGATAATTGAAAGGATGTCAGTTCGCTATACTCAATCGAATGTCTCATGGAAAGAAAGGAAGAAAATTGAAAAATCCAACCTTACAGAGGTGGCCTTCAAAGATACAAAGAGAAATAGTACCTGGATTCTGGACAGCAGTTGTTCTTCTCATATGATAGGTAATGTTGGCCTACTAACGGATATCAAAATAAAGGTTGATGGTACAGTACGATTTGGCAATGATGGAGCTCTAAAAATCAATGGTTGTGGAAGTACTGAATTAGCCAATGGAGAGATAAAGAAGATTGAAGTCCTATACGTAGATGGCCTATGTCATAATCTTACCAGCATGATTAAACTTTGTGACTCGGGAATTATTATTACTTTTAATCATAAAGGATACACTATCAAGGCAAAGGAATGAAATTTACTTATGAAGGGATGCAGAACATAAGGTATCTTATATATGGTTGATAGTTAAGAAAATGTTTGTTATATGACATTTTAAGAAGAAAAAAATTTGTGGAATTAGAGACTGGGACACATCAATCAACAAGACATGGAGAAAATATCAAAATTGAAGATTGTCATAGATATTCCCAACCTGAAGCATGATCGTGAAAAGTCTTGTGATGCTTGCATTTGTGGAAATTTGGTCTATAGTTCATATTGGCCAAAGAAGAAAAGGACCTCTCATCTTCTTGATCTATTTCATACAGATGTATGCGGGCTGATAAATGTTGTCAAAACTCATGTAGAAAGATACATTGTACTTTTCATGGATGATTACAGTAGAATGTCTTGGGTAATGGTGATTCACAAGAAGAAACAAGTACTTGATTGCATGAAAACTTATCTCCAGATTGCCGAGAATGATACTGGAGGGAAAATAAAAGCCCTATGATATGATAATAGAGGGTAATACACGTCTATTGAGTTTGAGAATTACCTAGAAAAATGTGGAATATAGAATGAGGTAGCTGCTATGAGAACTCCACAGAAAAATGTAATTGTTGAGTGTTGGAATCGACAGGTCAAAAATATGGTTAGGACTACGCTGATTGAGAGTGGTATATCTCGCCATTACTAGAAGGAAGTTTTTTAAGCTGCAGTGCACATTTAGAATTGAGCAGGGCTTTATATGGGAGAAATGAAGACACCATATGAATTGTGGCATGTAAGGAAGCCTTCGTTGAAATACTTTCGTGTTTTCAGAAGAAAATGTTTCATCTGGACTAAAGAAGAAAATCAAGGTATGTTTGGTGACAATGATGATGAAGGAATTTTTCTTGGGTATCCAATGAACAACAAAACCAAAAAGTGTTTTAATAAATGCTTGGGGAGGATTGTGGAAATCAATGATGTTAAGATCATTAACAGAAAAACCCCAAATGCTTCTAATATTACCTATTCTAATGAGATAAAAGATGAAGATGAATGTGAACAGGGAGTAAATATAAATACAGAAATAGAGGAAGTTGTACAAAACACTCAGGGATTACATCACGATGTTGACTCAGAAGAAGAATCTGAAGAGGACATCTTGGGTGGAGAGAATGTGACTGAACCTCACAGGAGAAATCGAAGATCTGAGATTGATCCATCTAACATAATTGGGGATAGGGATGCACCCACACAAACAAGGAGGATGAGGAATAATTCACAATCTGAATTTCTTTCAGCCATGGAGCCATCCTCATTTGAATAAGCTGTGAAGGATGAATCATGGGTGAAATCCATGAATGAAGAGTTAGATCAGATTGACAAGAATTAGACATGGGATCTTGTCCAGAGACCTAAAGGTCAAAATGTGATTGGTACAAAATGGATCTTCAAGAACAAGTTTGATGAGCATGGATGTGTTATTAGAAATAATGAATGACTAGTATGTAAATGATACTTTTAGATTAAAGGCGTTCATTTTGAAGAAACCTTTTCTCTAGTGGCTAGATTATAGTCAATTAGGATTTTCCTCTCCATTAGACTCCAAAGAGGTTATAATGTATACCAAATGTATGTCAAGATAGCATTCTGGAATGGCGTACTTGAAGAAGAAGTCTACATTGAACAACCAGTGGGTTTTGTTCTTGGTACAGATGAAATTAAGGTCTAAAAACTGAAGAAATCTCTATTTGGTTTGAAGCAGACACCACAAGCATGGTATTCCCGGCTGGACTCATATCTCAAGAAGCTATAATTCAAAAGAGGTGGAGTAGACCACAATCTATATGTGAGAAATAATCCAAAAGATCATTTTATGGTTCTAGTCTGCATTGATGATATCATATTTGGTGGTAGCAGGTGGAAATCAGTGGATGAATTTTCCAATCATATGAAATCAGAATTTTAGATTTCAATGAATGGGGAGATCACATATTTCTTGGGTCTACAAGTGGATCAAAAGATGTATTAAACTTTCATTTCTCAAGAAAAGTATGCAAGAGAGCTGCTGAAGAAGTTTAATATGCAAGACTCCAAACCAATGTCAACTCTGTTTGCAGTTGGAACTAAACATGGAAATCTTGAGGATGGGACCTCTGTAGGTCCCACCATGTACAAGAGTATCATTGGGATCCTACTATACCTGACAGTGAAATGGCCAGATATTGTCTTTGCCACATTTCTTGCATCCCGCTTTCATAGTAATCCAAAGGAGGAACATATAGCAGTAGTAAAAAAGAATAATGAGGTATATTCAAGGTACTCATAATTGTGGCTTATACTTTGCTGCAGGAAGAGATAGTGAATTATCAGCATTTTCTAATTCTGACTGGGCAGGAGATGTAGTTGAAAGAAAGTCCACCAGTGGTTGAGTATTCTATATTGGAAATAAATGTGTTGGCAGGTTGAGCAAGAAACAAGAAATTACTTCTCTTAGTACTTCTGAAGCTAAGTATATCTCTGCCACAAAGGCATGCACTCAATTTCTATGGATGAAGCAACAACTAAGAGATATTGGTGATGAGGTGAAACAACCAATGGTAATTTACTATGATAACAAGAGTGAAATTGATCTTATGAAGAATCATGTTCAGCATTCTCATACAAAACATATTGAAATCAGGTATCACTTTATCAAAGAAAAAGTTGAGAAAGGTCTGATTAGAATAGATCATGTGGGAACTGATGAGCAAGTGGTTGATATCCTGACTAAGCCACTATCAGCGGCTGTGTTTGAGAAGCATCGGTTGAACCTCGATGTTCATCCACCTCCCAGTGCATAAGAAGGTTATGAAAATCCCCTCTCCCTAGTTATATTAACTGTTTTTAATCTGTTTATGGATGTGATACAGATTTGTGGGGGAGATACTATCCAGGGGGAGTGTGGTTTGAGATGAAAAAGGAACAATTACAGATCTTTGGGTTTATTATCAATGGGGGAGAAAGGAATAAATTCAGGCATGTTCAAGTGTGTTCCAGCATGTAATGCTTCTGTGATACTATAAGAATACTTCTTTGACACTGTAAGAGAATTTCTTGGGTGTCTTTGAGAATTCCAAAACACGGGAATCCAATTCAAGCTTCCTCTCTTGTTTTCTACACCGAGCATTTCTCACGTAGACATAGAGTGTTGGCTGAGTATATTCTTTCATTTTTTGTTTTCATGAGGATGGTGATCTTTTCAATTTATTTACTTATTTCCAAAAAACCCAAATGGGGAGATTGTTGGAACCATGGTCATCTATGCATGAATTGGAGAATGGTTTGTGTTTTTTGTCAATACTCAGAGGAAGTTAAAATTGTGAGCCAGAAATGTACTAATACAGGTCAAGCAGATAATAGTATAGAAGGAGGCACTATTTTCCAGTGTTTTCCAATTTTCTAGACCTCAAATTTGACAAAAGTGGAAAACAATGTTTTTCTGGTAAAGGGACTCGCACACCAGACATGTGTCGCACAATTGACTTGCACGCTGGTGCCTAGGATGATTGGAATGTTGTGCGCCATATATTTTCCAAGATCATAACATCAAATTATAGAAAAGGGAAAAGGGTCGTGCAAGTTTTGGTTTGGTCGTGCAAGTGAGTAGAACGACAGAGGATAGGGCGGTAGGATTTGCGTGCTGGAACTTGCGCACCGAGAGGAGGCTTGCGCGCCACCACACAGGGTGTTCAGTTTGCCTATAAATAGAGGAACACCCCTCCTCATTTAGAACAAAGTTTGAGAGGTAGAGAAATTCAGTGCTTCCATCGCACAGGTGTAGTGGTCGTGCAAGTGGTTGTGGGTCACACAAGTATAAGTTGTGCGATAGTTGTTTGCTACATGCCAAAACCATTATGGGTGAAAAGGAATGTGAGTCGTTCAAGTTTGAAGTTGTATAAATAAATTTCTTGCAAGTGGTTAAGGTAGACTTTCATGCTAGTTATAACTTGTGCGACATCTTTGAAACTTTCCCTCCGGCCTGGAGAAGAGCTCCAGGTGTTGTTGAAGTACGCCCATCTTTTTGAAGTTACAAGAAAGCTGGGATATTGCCGTATACCATCGATGAAAAGTGATATTAGTCTAATGGTGATAGTTGTACTTAAATAGAGGATCTAAATACAACATAGGATTCATTCTTTTGAAATGATGAAGAGACATTCACGTCTATAAACTGAGTGGGGCTTCACCAAGGGCAGTGAGCTTGGGGGAGTCAACAGGAGTGACCCAAGGGACGCAGTGAGCTATCCCTAATCTTTTGTAAATGCAGTGAGCTTGAGACAGAGTGACTATTCTTGAACCTTTGTAATACACATCTAGTGAAGTTTAGTGGAATTTGGTGCGACTCAAAACCTATCAACGTATGCTCATTAGACGTAGCCCTTAGTGGTGAACCAAGTAAAAAGTGTTGTGTCATCTCTCTGCATGTGAATGGTTGCTTTCTGATCATATTAATCATACAGGTTTAACAAGTTCCTACCAACGTGGGAACAAGACCCTTCTCATTAAAAGAAAAAGTTGTCACCCTGATTCACCCCTCCCCTCTCAGGTGGTCCTGGGGTCCTACACATGGGATTATTTAGGTGAAAGACCTAGGTTTCCTTATATGAATATAATATGTTGGCTGCTGTGATGACTGCCATATACCTTATATATTGTAACATATGTACCCTATGTATGAGACATAAGATGTTGTATGTTATTAGAGAAGTATTCATTTGGCGATGAGTGTTTTCTTCTCCACATGACAAACATGTGATGCCCATGATTTTTAGTTTAAGATTCCTTTTTTTAAATAATAATGTATTACCCTCATGTTTTTACTTGGTGAAGACATATAAAAATTCATAATATTCCTAACATACAACATAACTCCATCTTCTAGGTGGTCGACCTATCACAGAAAATTGTGACATAATTCACCATTGTGGACATGAATATGACATCCAGAACTAGAATCTTGAGCCTATATTAAATCAATAGCATTGAAAAAAGATTTTTATGGAAAAAACATAAGGGAATATAATGAAAGAGGGGATCATGTATCATTATCACATTTCAATCGAAGAGGTGACACCACCAACCTCGATGGAAATAGCTGTCTAAATTTGGAAAGAGACAATAATTTAACATAATTCATGATGACCATCTATGGATGTAAAACCTACATGAGTATGGTTCTTAGAGGACATGTGTAAAAATTAAATTATGAACCCAATGTGAATTCTTTCTCAAAAAATATTTATACAATCAGTAACTTTTAGTAAATTCCTATTAACATTCATTACATATATATTCATTGTTGGATTCTATCATTTTTTATAAATTACATAAAATATTTATACCCAGAGAACCACCAATAATAGACAAGGTGGATGGAGGGAAACCCCTAACAGTTATGTACCCAGTGGAGATCATCATTTTGTAATCCCTCGTAATGATAATAAAGATGCGATTGGAACCACTTCTGAAAAATATGGTTTACATGGATTGTCATACCATCATAAGTAATATAGTTGATGTTCATCAATGTCTTTCTTTGCAAATATTAGTAGGAGTGAGTCATCACTACTCATGGATTCTCCCATAAAGACAAGGATAAAAAATCTCCATAAAAATTCAACAATTAATAGGGAAAAAACATGGGAACTCATCCCAAAAATTAAATTGGAAACCATTTTTGGATTCTTCATCCATAAATCATAGAATTGAAATTCTCATACACATAGGAGGGGGTGGGATTCATGTTTTCCAAGTCATAGTTTCTTCTCAAGAGTTGGAGAGGAGGGTTATCACAACCCAATGATTTAATCAATGATTTAATGACCATTATGTAGGTAAAAAGGTTGATCCTATCCTTATTCCCAATAATATAGTTCCTATTACACTATACCAACATCAAGGGAAATCCACAATACCTAATCCACATTTCATTGATCAAATATATCTACTAGATCATTCAAACATCAGTGTATCCCTTTCTATACTCACCGCTATATAGGGAGACACATTTTATAGGTTTTTATTGAGACCCCAATTTTCCACCAATAATGTATACATTACCACCATGATCATATTATTCATTGCAAACCATCGCATAGCTCTTCCTCATATCAAGAACTCAATAAGATTCAATGCCTTTATTGGGGTGGTGACTACTAACCATCTCAGAGACCCTACTGATGATACCAACCAAAATTCCTATTATTTAGATCCCCTTAACTCAAATAATATGTCTATTAGGAAACCTATACAAAATCACCGATGGTATTATAGTGTTAAAAACATCAGTATAATCTTTATCATTCAGAATCAAATGCCTCCAATGATTCAGGGTTGATAATCACACTACCACCACCACAATAAGGGGAATAAAACCCTAAACTATTCTTGTCTTTTATTATACAGGATTTATAAAATATCCTATGGTCACTCTAAAAATACTAATATGTGAATAATGTCATTGATTTATTTGAGGCCATGATGTTCAAAAAGCATTACTATTTTCAACCTCCCATCAATAAAACTATACTCTAGACATAGAGGAGACAACATTATCATGTTTGACACCCTCCAATAAAGGGAAACCATTGAGAGTTTCATGTGGAATTAATTATCTCCCCCATTAAACATTATTTTGAAGACTCTTCATCCAATAAGAATACAGCGATGAATCTTGTGTCACATTTATATAGGGAGATCCAATCCCAAAGATGGATTTCTCAAATGACATATCATCCATCCAAAGAATATTAATATAATATCCCTATGTCACATCATCCATTGGATTCATCAAATAACCTTGTAAAATATTTTAAATACAAATATCATGACTACCAACATGATAAAGTAAATGACAGTGAAAGATATGGGAAATCATGACCACCAACAAGTAATCGTTTGGGTATTAGACACCTGTAACCTTACATTTCTCTTTCTCAAATATGTTATCTTAAAATAACATGAGATGGAAGAGAAAAAAATTATGGATTATTATCATCCAATTATTGGGTCATAAGAGGACCTAATAATGAATCCATGAGAAACATCAGGATCTTCATCATTATCAGTGAACGGTTAACATCAAAGTAAAACCAATGGCTCAATATTCTGACTATGGTGGATATACCCAATGCTTCATGTGTTTAAATATAGATATTATGAAATTAATATTTCGGATCATGGATGAATCATTTATTTTAATTTATCTTGGATTCTAGGGGTATTATTCTGGCATATATTTATTTTATCCCCATTATAATAATGGGTCTTTAAAACTAGACTCTCAAATGGTGTTCATAGTTACCTATTGCTGACCACCTCCATATTTAATGTCATAAAAATTAATCAATTGAATATTTCAGAGCATGATAACGGTGATGAGTCACATGAGGCGGATGATCTTCTCTAAGAGGGTAGGATGTGGCATGAAAATATGAGGTTAGGTTTTTAGAACCATTAACAGTGGTAATCTATGGAGATCAAAAATCAAAAAATGCTACTATGTTCAAGTGATATATATAGACACCTTGACAAAGAAAATTGTGTTTTATAATCATGTGATACTCTTGTTATAATTTAATTTACTAATAGAAATATTATTATGACTACATTTCCTGGAGATAATTTGGGTTATAAACAACATAGATTCAACAACCCTTGAAGAATCCACCACAATTTATGGATGACAGAGACAAACATATTATACCATATTCGGAATCCCATCATGAAATATTCCTTGGTAATTTGTCTAGAGACTAATTAGGGTTTCAGACCCAACTGAAAATAGGTAATGTTAGTGGTTCATCTCAACTAAAGAATAGTTTTGTGACTCTGTTGGCTCCATCTCTATTTGATTAGTGTGACTTACTAACAAATGACCATGGAAATTTCATATGATGATCTAGAAAACCATTTTGGTATAACACATGGTGGGACATCAAATAAATATGTGATATGTGTGCTCAATTCATTCCTTGAATCCATAGTGACTCATCTAATGTAATAACCTAGTGTTTTTAGTGTAAAAAAATCTTGAATAAATTTGTGATGTATTCTATTATACACATACAAAATATATAGAACCCAATAAAGATTTTTTTTCATTACTAAATATTATTACATTAATCATAAATGAAACTATTAAAATTTTAAACAAATCAATTGGACAAATAATATAAAATATAATAGCTAAAATGAGAAAATATAGATCACCCCAATCTACTATAATCATTGCCACCACTATAAACACCATATAGATGAATAAAAATATTGGTAAACCAAGTAATAATATAGAAATAAAAAACCTTGAAACGAATTTATTTCATTATTGAGTTAACTAATTTTTAAGTATGTATAGCTATTAATGTGACAATTAGAATAGTAATGTGATTGTTAGGAATATTAACCTGATGGTTTTAAATTGTAACCAAACATTTGGAATTTTAATTTTACCTCAAATAATACATTCTAATAAAATAATTTTTTTCATGGATAATTTATGTAAATATAATTTTTATAATTACAAAAAAATATATCGTTATTAATAAATTCAAATAAAATATTTGTACATTTTTTCATAAACTATATTTTATTTATTTTTTGAAAATCATTATTTTTTTATTAAAATTTAAAATTACTTCTATTAAAAATATATATTGATAAAATTAATGTTATTTTTAAATAACCACATAGAAAACTTATAATGTTAATTTTTTTTTGTAAATTTTTGACATACGTCATGTTTTTGGTGAATAGTAAAAATACAGTACCATTACATAATCTGTGTATCTTAAATTAAATCATTAATGGTGTAATGGTGAACAAATACTTTCTAGAACATTATTTTCTTCAATATTATATTTATTTTTATAAATAGTTCATTAAAATATAATAAAATTGGTTTCTAACCCATAAAAGAATGTTCCAAAACCCAAATTCAAAAGTTATTCTTTAAAATATTGATTTCTCTTTATTTCAACATCTCTTTTAATAAACAATTAACTAATATTATAAAGTGGATTTAAAGTCTTAAAATAATTATATAATATTATTATATGATTTATAATGTAAAAAATTTATTATGACACGTTTTCCCATTCAAATATCATTTTATTCATTATTTTTTAAAAAAAATATCCCTCTACATTCCATTAAGAAACAACTCCTCCTTCCAATTACAATGCCCAATATCTTCCCAAATCCACCCTCTTAATACTCTTAGATTCCATAGTGTTTTCTTAGATAAATCCAACTCCAATAACCATGGGGATATTGTGACATACAAGAGAATCTACACTAAGTAGACAATATGTCTTTATTAACACTCCCTTTATTTTCTTTTTCACTTTCTCCTTTTTTATATAGCACCCTGAGACTTTACCATATTTATATTTATATAACTTTTTAATACACACAATGAAAAAATTATTTAGTCATGTTATTCCTATACAATTAAATTCAATGACTTATATATATTTTATTTATATATTATATATCCAAATAAATAATTTTACACTTGTCTAATAGGAATAAGATAAGGACAAACCATATATTATACATAAAATAATATTTTTTTAATATATGCAGTTTTTTCACACTATGATGGAGAAGAATATTTAAATAAAAACTATGACCCCTTTATAAATTTAATATATCAACATAAACCTCTTCTTGGAAAGAAAAACATATAAATTATTTTAGGATGATTTTTGGTATCTTTCGATGAAGATTCATTTTTTAAAGAATAGTTAAAAATAATGAATTTTGGTTCAATACTAAAATTTCATCTAATTTATTTATAAGGATAAATCGTAATTTTAATTTTTTTATTATTTTATTGTATAATATTTTATGAATTAATACAATTTATCTCATTATAATCATTATTACATTGAAATTAGCTATTAAAACATATCAATATTTTAGACATTTTTACCTTCAAACCTGGCATTTTCATCCTGACTGTGGGATTAAATTTAAATTTATTACTATCACATATGTTATTACAATTGGAAAAAATTTATTCCATATTTTAAATCTTCATAATTTATAATTTATAATAATACCAACTTTTATTGCCAAAAATATTTGTGAATGTAATTATAATTAATTACAATTATTATGGTAAAATTATGATTAATGAAGGGATAAAATTTTATCTTAAGGGTACAAATGACCTATCAACTTATTTGTATCCCATTTTATGGCCATACCTCGGCCATGAAACATCCATTATTGAGTTTTTAAATTTTTAATGACTTCTTTTAGGTAAGAACATGTTCACACCAAAATTTTATCCAAAAATTCAATGTGAGTCATTTTCCACTCCTATAAAAGTCCAACACCTCTCCCCATTCATCACATGACTCAAACAACCATTTTTCTACCAAGAGAATCCCAAATACACTCCCAACACCCCCTATAAACCTAGAAACCTCACTTCTGGCAGAGTTATTTCCAAGGAAGACTTTTTTTTCAATCCAAAAGAAGTTACCTAATTAATATGTAACACCTTTTCTCATGATTTCTAGTTTCATTTCCATTGCCCACTCCCTATACTCTTATTATTATATAATTACATAATAAAACAATTATCCTCAATATACTAAATTGTTGTTATTTTAATTATTTGTCCTACCCTTACAAACACCTCAATCTAATTGGTAACGAACATACTATTTTTGTGTACGGCGAACTAATGTTTCATGAAACGATGATTATTCAATTTTCCCCTACCACCTATCATGGTGGAATGTATTATGGACACTATATTTATATATATAATATATATGTCATTTATAATTTTTTTATGCTTCTTTAAGTTTTATTTATAACATAACATTATGCATTCTATGCTTTGTAAATACGATATTTTCTTTTGAGGAAGAGTGGACTACCACCCCCTTGAAGCGATATGATTCCTTCATTCCATACAAGGAATGTATAATTGATGGTGTTAATAAACCTATATTACATATATAATATTAATATGATACTATAATAATAATACAAATATGTATCATTTATTTTTAATTCTTTTAATACAATGAAAAATGGATGTAATGTTCATGTGTATTTACAGCCTACCGTCTCCATGAATGGTGCACTTCATTTCCAATCTCCAAATATTATGGACTATTCTAAATACAAATGTAATAAATATATAAGATAATTTATCCTTAGATAATATTATGGAGTTTATTAAATCATTATATATTTAATATGAATAATAAAAAATAAGTCAAAATGTACTTGAGAAAACTAGGCAATTAACACGATAGATAGTCAAAATAATGAAAGATTGTTAACAAATGGGAAATAAAATATTTTTAGAAGTTAATATATGGTTTTATAAATATATGCTTGGTTATATTATTAGTTATTAACATATTTTCAACCAATATACATGAGTATATAGACCTCACAATAAAAAAGGATAACTTAAGGGATTTCATCTCAATTCACAGTCCATTGAGACGTATTATTATTATGCACCGATTCACTTTTATTTGATGTTTATATATACATAAAAGTTTATATCATGAATCTAATTATTATCATGACATTATAAGTTTAATTTAAGTCACAATGGATTATTATTTAAATTTTTCAAACTGGTATGGGACACATTTGAGAGTTTAAATATTATATTTCCTCATGAATGTTTTAATTCCAACACCCATGTTGTTACTTATCCTCATTTGAAGTATTATTGATAAAAACATATCCATTAATAATAATTGATATTTCATAAGTAACTCTATTTATTTTATATATGAGGAATTATTTGGAAAGGTATGACATGGTTTGGTGACCAGTTAATGAAATCCCATCGATGCATCAGTAGTCTAATGAGACGAAATAGATGGCCAAAATTGATGGGTTTTTACCCTATAGAAAAACTATCTTATGAAAGGACTTAATAGAATTGGTTCCATGTAAATATGAATCATGGCTTCCAAAAATTAATAATTTACCTCATTTTGAATTATTTTTATTTATCCATGATATTTTTCATCGACGTATCTATGGATTTAGTTTATTTTAAGTTTATTTAATAATTGAATGTGTTTTTAGTTTCTTACATTTCCATATAGAATTTCCCATTTATAATTTTATTTATGGATGGTGTTCTTAGTTATTTATAATTACATATGGATTTATTCATTATTTCATTCATTGAAATTACCCTTACGGAGCATTTGGTCTCACCTTTATTTTGTTTCTTTCCTCAGGTTATGAAGAACAAAATTTTGATTAAACATTCAAATATGTAGTATATTTTTATTATATGTATCATGTTTGTATTTATTATTTACCAATGTATTATGTGTATCATGTATGTAATATGGATTTCCAATAATGCGAAATTGAATGGTATTTCATGATTATTTTCCTTGTAGTAATTATAATGTAAGGTAATAATGCACATGCTCCAATATTCTATAGTCAGGGCGCTACAATTGGTATTAGAGGACATTTTCTATCAACCCTAGGAACTAGATATTGGAAAACAAATATTAGATCACATAACTATAAGTAATAATTTTAGGATGCGTATATAAGAAAAAAATAGTATTTTTCTAAGGTTGACATTATGTGGGTATTCCTGGGAATACATTACTATCAAGATACTACAAGTGGATGTGGTTTTGGCATAGATGTACATTGGATTAATAAATCTGAGAATGTGTTATTGTCCTATCTCAGGGTAACCTAGTACATGAAAATTTTCCTTACTACACACCTGGTTTGACGCACTTGGTAGATATTCTTCAGATAATTCACATCTTATTTACTCACCATTATGAAGGATTTATTTCACCAAAGAATCAAAACTATATTGTTATTGTATTTAAAATGTATAAATTTATGTTATGTACAATACCATATATAGATTTATACAATGTTTAGAACATTATAAGTTAATCTAGTATATTCCATTTTTTAGAAATGGCGCCAAATTGAAATAATTTTATCTTCACTGATGCATGTCATCCAATGTGTAAGAAGGATCAAATTATTAATAGTTTTCAGACAATATTTAAAAGGGAAAAATTATACCAAATGTTATGATTTTATGAGGACATTGTTTCATGTTACAATGATATAGAAAAATAATTCTCCAAGTCCTATCTCTTCCAAGGATACCAATAAAAGAAAGGGCCATCCGAGCACCATGAGAAAGGTAATTCATCAAAGAAGCAAAAGTTTGAGGAATTTCAATCTTATGATATCTATGGGAAGATTCCCCATTTAAAGTTCCTGAATGGAATGTGAGTTTACTATAAATTTAGATATATGGGTTACCTTTCTAGACAATGAAAGGGGAAGAATATGATAAATGATGTACAAAGATCTAATTGTAAAGAGATGAGGCACTATGTAATTAATTTCACCAAGCATCAGGGTAATCTACCATAAAAGAGGCCTAAGGGAAATGGCTAAGCTTATTAGATCAGTACAATAGATGTAGAAGTTAAAAATGATGGGGTGGTAGGTACATTATTCTTATTTTCAAATTTATCCAATGCGTTATTTTCCTCTGGATCATTAAATTCGTTTATATCTTCCTAATTTTCCATGAAAAATGGACATTTGTCATTTTTATTTAATAAGTGATTTATTAGTCAAAACCACTAAGGGAATTATCATTGCAACAAATTTGTGTCTATCATTCCCAATCATTACACATAAATGTACTTTATGTGCTGACCTTATAATCATACCAATGGTTGACTTCAAAATTATTCTCAATATAAACTGGCTCTCAAAATATGATGAAAATATTTATTATAAGATAAATGAAGTAATTATTTGTAAGGAAAATGATTAATCCCTCATATTTAGAGAAAAATATTACTCACCTGATTATTATTTAGATATACCCTCAATAGTTCTATTGAATTATATTCTTATAGGTGAAGAGAAAATAATTTCTTGTGACAAAGGAGGAAATATCCAAATTGAAGAGGTACCTATTGTAGTAGAATAAAATAATTTATTTCCTAAAGATTTTCCTAGAAATCCCTTAGAATGTGATGTTTAATTATACATTTATTTAATCCATGATTCAAGGCCAATATCAAATACTCCTAATAGAATGACCACTTTTGTATTAGTAGAGTTGAAAAAATAACTAGAGGATTTGGGTAAGAAAAGATTTATTCACCCTGGTGTTTCATGTTGGGGAGACCATATTTTCTTTGTTAAAAAGAAATATGGATCCAAAAAGTTATGAATTTATTATATAGAAATAAATAACACTATAATAAAGAAATCATATATGATAACTCCCATTGATAACTTGTTTGATCAATTTCAAGGAGCCCAATATTTTTCAATGATCGATCTTCATTCTGGATATCACCAATTTCATGTGAAGAAGGATGTCATTATGAAGATATATTTTTAGACAAATTATGGGCATTATTAGTTTAGAGTAATTCTATTTGGTCTGACTAATACACCATATTTTTCTATGTAATTAATGAAATGATTATTTTACGGAATATCTTGATGACTTTATTGTAGTATTCATTTATGATATTCTAGTTTATTCTAAAACCTATGAGGACCATGAGAATCACTTTCGGGACATCCTTAAATCTCATATAAGGGATGATATATATGGTAAATTCAATAAATGTTATTTTTATCTACAGGAAGTCTCTTTAATTGGTCACATTGTCTCCAAATATGGAATATTGGCTGATCCAGCAAAGAAAATGGTAGTTAGATAATGGTATACAACAACAAACAAAATGAGGTATGTAGTATCATTATTTTGGCTTGTTATTATTGGAGATTAATTTTGAATTTTTTCCTAATTAGATAACCCCTTAATAGATATTACATGTAATGGTGTTATGTTTTATTGGAAAATGAATGTAAAGAATGCTTTGAAGAGATAATGAGAAGACTGCTTAATGCTCCAATTTTGACTTTACCTTCGGGCAATGGTGGGTTTTTCATATATAGTGATGCATCAATGAATATATTTGGTTGTGTCTAAATGAAAAATGAAAAAGTTATTGCATATGCATTAAGACAATTGAATACTAATGAGTAGAACTACCCATCCGTTTATTAGAGTTATCAGCTATAATATTTTCATTGAAAATATGGAGAAATTGTCTCAATGGAGAATGATGGGAGATATATAAGATCATGAGAGCCTAAAAACGTCTTATCACATAAATAAATCAACATGAGACAAAGGAGATGGATCAAAATACTGAAATAATATAATTTCCAAATACAATACTGTTGAGTCAATAAGGTTTTCCTTATGACTTTTCCATTCCTTCTTGTTTTGAAAATCACAAACACCTTATCTTTAAGGAAAATCGCTTTTGTAAGGAAAATTGCTTTTATAAGGAAAAATGTTTTCTTAAGGAAAAACGCTTTTATAAGAAAAATTTATCCTTATCATATTTTCATTAATATTTTTCTTAAGTATGAAATTCGGATTCACTTTCTCGGAATCATTAAAACTGATAAAAAGCATTCTGTTTTAGGGTTCGGATTCTGGACAAGAACTATAAGGAAGTTTCACTCCGAATTCCGGTTATGAATTCTGACTAAGTTCTATTCCAGATTCAGGATACGAATTCTGAAGAAGAATTCCCATTACGAATTCTAAAGAAGAATTCTCATTACGAATTCTCATTACGAATTCTGAAGAAGAATTCTCATTACGAATTCTAATGAAGAAATCCCATTTCGAATTCTCATTACGAATTCTGAAGAAGAATTCTCATTACGAATTCCAATGAAGAATTCTCATTACGAATTCTAATGAAGAAATCTCATTCCGAATTCTCATTACGAATTCTGATGACGATTTCTCATTACGATTTCTGATGAAGAATTCCTATTCCGAATTCCTATTCCGAATTCTCATTCCGAATTCACTCATTAAACAGAATCTGGATATCATTGTTTTATACACTCTGAATTTGTTCACTCCGAACTTTCACTCCGAAATTTCTATTCCGAACCTTTATGTTAGGTTTTAAAACGATGTCGTACTTTCTGTTACACTTACTTTGTTATAAAACGATGTCGTCCATTTTGTTATAAACTAACCGTTGTCTAAGTGACACGTGTACAGGTCCCTCCGAACTTTAAGGGAAATATGACCGTTGGAGAAGGAGCCGACCTCACCTATAAATAGGAGCTCATTTGAAAAAGCTCATAACGAACGGATGGATGAACATTTGAACTTTGTGCATACATGCTGTTGAAGTGATTTCTAGAGAGAGAGTCTCTTATTAACTCTCAAAGCTTCGTGCGACTCCGAATGTTGGTGATTACATTCGAGGACTTCCGGGGATAGGAAGACAGAGGTGCCGACTACCTTAAAGATCGAGGGCTTTCTTGCTGAGAAAGACAGAGGTGCCGACTACCTTAAAGATCGAGGGCTTTCTTGTCGAGAAAGACAGAGGTTGCCAACTACCTTGAAGTTGAGGGCTTGCGGGGATAGCAAGACAGATACACCGATCTTCGTATCGAGGGCTTACCCTGGTGTGGGTAAGACAGACTTGCTTGAAAGTATAAATCAAGGGACCTTTATCCAAGGTTGTTGGATACCCTTCTCTTTGGGTTAAAAGACTATCATCTTGTTACTAGTAGTTCTTCTACTTGTACTTGTTTTATTCCGCTGCATTTTGTATCTTAAGGAAAGTATAATTTTCTTATACTTCCCTACTTACTTTGATTAGTTTAGATTCTATACGCTTTAAGGTAGAATCTCATATTGTAACTTTTGTTAAGTTTCAATTTCCGGAACCATATTTCCGGAACCTTCTTTTGGAATCTCTTTCCAAGTTTAGTTCGGTGTTAGAGGTGTTGTGAATCAACTTAGTTTAACTTTGTTAAACTTAGTTCTTTCCTTTTCTTAAGGAAACTCTAGTTATTCATAACTAACTTTAAAGGTTCCAAAGGAATTTTTAAAGTATACAATTCACCCCCCCTCTTGTATATTGAGCATCTCATATTATATTTCGATCCTACAATTGGTATCAGAGGTTGGAAACCTCTTACTCTATACCATTCTTACATTTGGTATCAGAGCCAAGGTTACTGAAATACTTGTACTCACGTTCAAGTTTTTCTTGCTCACTTTTCAATTCCGAACTTTTTCATTCCAGATTATTCATTCCGAACTTTTCCTATTCCGAACTTTTTAATTCCGAATTTTTGTTATTAACAAGTTTGTCTCCAAGTTATTTTCAAGTATGGCAGGAATGAATGTTGGTTCGATAGACAATTTGAATCCTACAAGGCCACCAATATTTGATGGTAATGATTATGAATACTGGAGAGATCGTATGAAGACGTTTGTTATCAATACTGGAGTAGATAACTTTGTCATGCTTACTGGTGATTACAAAATTCCTGACAAGGAAGTCAGAACCTTTACTAACCAGGAGAAGCAAGAATATCAACTCAACTACAAGGTACGCAACACTTTATTATGTTCAATGACCAGAAATATATATAGCCAAATTTCTTCTTGTGAAGCAGCTAATTGTATATGGAAGAAGTTAGAGGTTACTCATTTTGGGACTTCTAAAGTGATTGAGACTAGGAGAGCTATGCTTAGAGCTGAATATCATGGCTTTAATTTTCCTTATGGAGAACCTATCTGTAAAGTACAACAAAGATTTATGACAATCGTCAATAGTCTACAGTCTATGGGAGAGAAAGGTTTAGATGATGAAGCTCTTGTGGACAAGATAATTGACATTATGCCCAATGAGTGGGAATCCAAGAGAACAGCTATAGATGAGAACAGGAAGGTTACTCAAATAACTCTTGATGAATTATTTGGAACTCTTCTACAACATGAGACCAGAATGAAGAGAGATGCTGACAACATCAAGAAGAAGAATGGAAATGGTACTGTTGCTTTTACTACAACTTCGAATCAGATGAAAGCTAAGACTCCTGAGAGAGTAACCAGATCCAAATCGAAGAAAGTCATTTTCCAATCCGAATCTAGTGAAAGTGAAGTTTCAGAAAATGAATTAGCCAATCTTGCTCGAAGGATGAACAAGATAGCTGGACAAAGAAACTTTCAATCCAAGTATAAGAAGAAGGATAGGAAAGATAAGAAAGATGGAGAAGTTACTTGTTATGAATGTAAGAGAGCAGGACATATTAGACCAGATTGCCCTATGCTCAGAAAGAAAGAAAGAAAGGAAAGGCATTCAGACAGGAACAGGAAGAAATATTACAAAGCTAAAGCTAAGAAAGTTTTGAAAGCTAATGACACCTGGAGTGCCAGTGGTGGTGACTCTTCAGATGAATCTTCTGAATATGAATCTTCAGGACAGAAGAATCTTGGTCTTATAGCCAGATTACCTATTGATAATCATTGTCTTATGGCTAAGGTACGAAATGCTGAATCATTGACCAATGTTTCTTTAAATCCTAATGATAGTAAGTATTATAACTCTTCTGATGAAGAATCAACTTCTGATGAGGAAAATACTTTACCTACTTTTGAAGAAGTCTCTAGATTTGCTGAACTTCTTGAGATTGAGAATTCCAAACTCAACAAGAAACTTGATAAGGCAAATTCTAGAAATTCTATTCTTACTAAAGAGATATCAGATCTTTCTAAAGATCTTGATAAGAAAAATGCTGATTTTGAAAGTATTTCAAAAAATCTTGAGGAAGTAAGTTCTGAGAAGAATAAACTTTCTAAAGAGTTAGAAAAAGTAATTTCTAATAAAAATGTTTTCGAGCCTAACTCTAGTTCCAAAACTAATGATTTTGAAGATAAAAACTTGGTTTTAAAACTCAAGTCCGAAATTTTTTCCTTAAAGAAGTGCTTATCAAACTTTACCCATGGTAAGGAAAATTTTGATAAGATGTATTCTCAAATACGACCTTTAAGAAATAAATCCGGATTTGGTTATACCCATGCAAAACCTGTTTTCAGCAACAATTATTTTGTTCCTCAAAGTGCCCCATTTTGTACTAAGTGTCAATGTGGTGGTCACTGGGCAAGAAATTGTTCCTTAAACAAAACCCAATCCTTAGGTTTTCATAAAGCTTATTTTTCCAAGAAAATGTGGGTACCTAAGATTTTATTGTCTAGAAATCTCGGATCCAAACAAGTTTGGATTCCGAAAGTCTAACTTTGTTCTTAATTTCAGGAAAATAAAGAAAGTTCCAGCAACAATGTTTGGTACATGGATAGTGGATGTTCCCGGCACATGACTGGTAACAAAAGCTTCTTTGAAAAAATTATCAAGACGAAAGGAGGAAAGGTAACTTTCGGAGACAATGCTAAGGGAGAGATTGTTGGTATTGGTAATATTGTTCTTTTAGGTAAAACTTTGATTTCAAATGTTCTTTTTGTTAAAGGTCTTAAGCACAACCTCATTAGCATAAGTCAGTTATGTGATGAAGGTTACCTTGTCAATTTTAGGAATGATAAATGCTTAGTTCACAATTCCAAGGAAGAATTTATTCTCTCAGCCAACAGGCAAGAGAATGTTTACACCTTAAACTTAGAAGACCTAAGAAGCCAAGATTTACCTTGCCTAAGTGTAATGGAAGATCATTCTTGGTTATGGCATAGAAGACTAGGACACTGTAATCTTAGAAACCTATGTAAACTCTCTAAGAAGAAACTAGTTAAGGATCTACCAGAGCTTAGATTTGATTCTTCTAAAGTTTGTGATCCTTGTCAATATGGCAAGCAACATAAATCTAGTTTTAAGTCAATCGGTGAAGTCTCAACAACCGATGCATTACAGTTGGTGCACATGGATCTTTTTGGTCCTACACAAACTGGAAGCATTGGAGGCAAATACTATGTGTTTGTTCTAGTTGATGATTACACTAGATTTACTTGGGTCTATTTTCTAGCAAGGAAATCTGAAGCTTTTTCTTATTTCAAAAGTTTTAGAGCTCAAGTTAAAAATGAGAAAAACCTTCCATTGAAAACTATTCATAGTGATCATGGAGGAGAATTTCAAAATTCTGATTTTGAAACTTTTTGTAGTAAGAAAGGTATTACTCACAACTTTTCAGCACCTAGAACTCCTCAACAGAATGGTGTAGTTGAAAGAAGAAATCGAATTCTTCAAGAAATAACTAGAACCATGTTGAGTGAATATTCTATTGCTAGACATTTCTGGGCTGAAGCTGTAAGTACTGCTTGTTATACTATAAATCGAGTTTTGATTAGACCTTTTCTTAATAAAACTCCTTATGAGTTATGGAATGGTAGAAAACCAAGGCTTTCCTACTTCAAGGTTTTTGGTTGCAAAGTATTCATTTTGAATACTAAAGATAACTTACATAAATTCGCACCAAAATCAGACGAAGGAATTTTCTTAGGATATTCCACAACCTCTAAGGCTTATAGAGTTTTTAATAAAAATACTTGTACTGTTGAGGAAACAGTACATGTGAAATTTGATGAGTCAGATCCTTTTGTTTTTAAAACTTCCCAACTTACATCTTCGGATGTGTTTTCAAAAACTGATTGTCAACCTTTGTTAGAAGAACCTTCTGATAAGGAAATTGTTCTAGAAGATACTTCTGAAACATTTACCCCAGAAGACTTTCTACCTTATGTTGATGAACAGGTTTTACAAAACTCAAATCAGATGTTTCTTAAGAATCATCCCAGTGATAGTATCATTGGTGATGTAAATCAACCTGTAAGGACTAGAAGTTCCTTAAGAAATGAAGTAGAACATCTAGCATTTCTTTCCCAACTAGAACCTAAAAGCACTGATGAAGCTTTAGGTGATGATGATTGGATCAAAGCAATGCAAGATGAGCTAAATGAATTCGAAAGGAATAAAGTCTGGACCTTGGTTGAAAGACCTAAGGAAACTTCTGTTATTGGAGTAAAATGGGTCTTCAGAAACAAATGTGATGAAAATGGAGTCATTGTTAGAAATAAAGCTAGACTTGTTGCTAAAGGCTATAATCAGCAAGAAGGAATAGACTATGAAGAAACCTATGCTCCAGTAGCTAGACTTGAATCTATCCGTATTCTACTTGCCTTTGCAGCATTCTTTAATTTCAAACTATTTCAAATGGATGTGAAATGTGCTTTTCTTAACGGTTATGTTCAAGAGGAAGTTTTTGTTGAACAACCTCCTGGCTTTGAAGATACAAAACATCCTGATCATGTTTTTAGACTTACCAAAGCTTTGTATGGCCTTAAACAAGCCCCAAGAGCATGGTATGATAGACTCACTGGATTTTTGCTTCAAAATAACTATGTTAAGGGAAATGCAGATCCAACCCTTTTTATAAAGAAAGATAAGAAAAATGTTTTGATTGTACAAATTTATGTTGATGACATTATATTTGGTTCAACTCAGCAATCTTTGACTGATTCTTTTGCTAGTCTAATGAAATCTGAGTTTGAAATGAGTATGATGGGTGAGTTAACATTTTTCCTTGGTTTTCAAATTTCTCAAAAACCAGAAGGAACCTACATATCTCAACATAAGTATATTAAAGATATTCTTAAAAAGTATGGTTATGACAACACGAAGAGTATAAGTACTCCTATTGGTACCTCAAACTCTTTAGATCTTGATGAAGCTGGGAAACCAGTAGATCAAACATCTTTTAGAGGTATGATTGGAAGTCTACTTTACTTAACTGCTAGTCGACCAGACTTAATGTTTTCAGTATGCTTATGTGCAAGATATCAATCCAATCCTAAGGAATCTCACTTAAAGGCAGTTAAAAGAATTTTTCGCTACCTTAAGGGAACCATGGATCTAGGATTATTTTATACTTCTGGAAATGATTTTGTTCTAAAAAGCTTTTCTGATGCTGACTTTGGTGGTTGTAGAATGGATAGAAAAAGTACATCCGGAACTTGTCATTTCTTAGGAGATTCATTAGTTTCTTGGTCATGCAAGAAGCAACATTCTGTTGCACTCTCCACTGCTGAAGCTGAATATGTAGCAGCTGGAAGTTGTTGTGCACAAGTGTTGTGGATGCAACACACACTCACAGACTATGGCTTGAGTTTTACTAAAACTCAAATTTTGTGTGATAACACAAGTGCCATTGCTCTAAGTAAAAACCCTGCACATCACTCCCGTGCAAAACACATAGATATTAGGCATCACTTTCTTAGGGATCACACACTTAAAGGAGATATTATTCTTCAGTTTATCGGAACGCAAGATCAACTTGCTGATATTTTCACAAAATCTTTACCTTCTGATAGATTTGAATATATTAAACAGAAGTTAGGAATGATAACCGTAAGGTAATCTTCCTTAATTAACTTTCTGTTGGAAAAATCTTCTCACAGTAATAAACTCCTTTTCATAGGGGGAGTACATTTGTTTGTTTATTTAACAAAGTTTTTTCAAAATTTGTTTTCAAATTTTTCGGAACGAAATTTTCCGGAATGGAACTTCCGGAACTACAATTTTCCAGAATGGATATTTCCATACAAAATACTTCTGCAATAAAAGTATTCGTATTGAAAATTTCCGGAATGGAAAATTTTCGTACTGGTATTTTCATAATGGAAAAACTTTCGTATTGAATCTTCCATATCAAGTTTTTCGTATCAAGTTTTTCGTATTGAGTTTTTTTTTTCCGTAGTCGTCTTTACATTACCCATTACGAATAACTTTCCTAAGCTAATCCGAAAGGTATGACTTCCTTACTGAAGTTTTCGTAATCATATTTTACTTGCTGGCATTTTCTTATAGCTTGTTTTCGGTTTTTTTTTTTTTTAATTTCTTGAATTCTGTTTTAATAAAACCTCAAAAAGATCGGATTCAACCTCTAAACCGTCAGATCTGATCTCAGATCATTCTAAACCGTTAGATCAACCGAGGAAGTTGAACCGTCATCCCAAAGCCTATATAAAGGGGACCCTATTTTCTCGTCCCACATCGATCTCAAGCTCTTGCGTGCTGAAGCTCTGTCTCTCTGATTTAAGGCTGTTCCGAACTACAGTTTTCCAGTTCCGAACTTCAGTCTTCTCAGTTCCGAACTTCTCAGAGACTTCTAATCCGAATGTCTGCAGAGTTAGCTTCTCAAGAGATGTCTTCAACAAAGCCCATTTCACAGTGGTTAGTCTACAGAGAGCGGTTAGTGCATCCGAATTTCTTCAGCAACTATGATTCTATTATATCAAAGAATATCAAGCTCAATGGCTGGGAAGATGTTGCGATATCAAAAACCGGCAACCAAGATGAAGTTTACCCAGACTTGCTTGTTGAGTTTTATGAGTCGGTTGCTTTCTTCGTGGAAGACAATAGAGAAAAATTTTCCTTCAAATCGTATGGCAAGACTTATAAGCTATCTTACACCAAGGCTGCAAGCTTGGTAGGGTTGAATTATGAAGGGGAAGCTGAGTTTATCTCGCATGTTCTACCAGACTCCTTGGGTAGTTTCAACAAGGAGAAAGCCTTAGAAATTCTCGGACTGGATGATGATAAGGCTTCGAAAATTGCAACCCTATCTACAAACTTCCGGATTCTGGAGTTATGGGTGCAAGGGCTTATTGTACCGAGAAAAGGAGACAAGGACAGCTTGAAGAAGAGTGAGATATACATCTTAGATTTCTTGATAAATCAAAGGAAGTTCAACCTGATGAAGCATATCCTTCTTAATCTTGAGAATTTAAAGAAAGGGAATCTGAGAGCTCAGATAGTAATGTATCCGGCAATATTGTCGAAGCTGATAGTTCGGTGCCTTGAGTCCTTCAAGGTTGCTTGCAGTTCTAAACCGAAAGTTTGCAAGATCATGTTGCTCAGTGATGCAACTCTTAAAAGGATGAATATAGCTTTTGACAAGAAGTCTGGCATGTTTATTGATCTTCCTCCTCAAGAAGAAGTGACTCCGAAAGTGGCTGATCCGGAATCGCCTAAGCCGGTAAGGAAGAGGAAGCTGAAAGAAGTGGTAGGTGAAGCTGAAGAACCTAAGTCTAAGGAAGTCCATTCCGCACCTCCTAAGCCTAAGAAGAAGAAGACATATACTGATGAGGTTGCAGCGAAGTGGAGAGCTGACAAGGAAAAGAGGAAGGAAGGAGATCCGCAGTTCGGATTGGATCCCGCAGAGGCTAAAGCTCTGAAAGAAAAGGCTGCTGATGAGCTCGAGAAGCAAGCTAAGGAAAAGAAGCTGAAGAAGAAGTTGTCAGAAGCTGAGGCTGTGCAAGCCTTGTTGAAGTTTAATGAAATGGTTTCAGCAACCATTCCCGTTCCGAGAACTTTTTCTTTGGACTCTCTACCTGAGACTCCAGGAAGAAATCTCGATGATCCGAAAGAGGCTGCTGCTAAGAATGCTGAGGAAGTAGAGCTAGTGGAAGAAGTGGAAGAAGCTGCTGAAGGAAGTGGTGAGACAGGAGATGTGCTCAAACAAGTAGATGAATACAAGGGAACTCCTTCGGAACACCTGTCGCTCCGAACTTCTGAAGCCGAATCTTCAAAACTAGTTACTCCAGTAATAGAAGGAAAGGAAGGAGAGGAAGAAGTTTCTTATCATGGAGAAGAAGAACATCTTTCACTTGATGCTGCTCAGAAAGAAAATATAGAAGTTGTTGATGAGGAAGATTTGGTTGTTCAAGTTTCTGACAGTGAGAAGAAATCTCCGGAACAGGTTTCTATTCCGAAAAAAGATAAGGGGAAACAAGTTATTGCTGATACCCCGAGTTCAGAAAAGAGTATGAGGAAGGAAGCTGGTAGTTCTTCAAAGAGGAAGTTGGAGCTTATTGAAGAAGAAAATTCTCCTAGCAAGATGTCAGATTCGGAATCATCTTCGTTGGGGCACGATTTTGTTGTTCAATCCTTGAAGAAGTTGGTGGGAACCATTCCGACTTTCTCCAGTATTGATTCTCGGTGCCAGATGCTCCAACATACGCTGAATCAGAAAACCGATTCCGTATCCATGGTAATGGATAAGTGTGTTGAGATAGAAGCCCAGTTCAAAAATTTCTTCATTGGTTACGAAGCCCATAAAAGATCTTGCAAAAGGATGACTAGCTGGTCGAAGAAAAATGTGGAAGAGATGAGGTTGCTGGATGAGTTTCAGGAGAATGTTAAGGATGCTTTTCAAACCGAGGATAAGAAGTTTCATGAGATGACTGCATCATTCGATGAGAAATTGGCAGAGGAAAAGAACATTCGGAGTCAGGAAGTAAGAGATCTGAATGGAAAGCTCAACTCTGTTAATCAAAGTTGGAAATTTGAAAGGGATCATTGGATCAATTTTCTAGAAAGGATAAAGTCTCAGGAAGAGAAAATGGAAGCTCAGGAAGAAAAGTTGAAGGCTCAGGAAGAAATCATTCAAGCTCAGTCAGCAAGAATAGTTGCCTTAGAAAAGCAAGCAGAGGAAGATCATAAGGACCTCAAAAAGATCAAGACTATTCTCAAGGGGCTTATGTCAAAGGAGAAAGATCCGAAATAATCAATCCGATCTTTTTGTTGTAATCTGTTTTTGTTGCTGATATTTCAAATTTAATGAGAATCGTGCTTGTTGTTCTTCTTTGTTGTTGTTACTAATCTTTCAGGTACTTTGTTATTTTTTCCATTCCCTCGAAATTCTTTTTGAAAATCACAAAGGGGGAGAAGGAAAAGATCCTTAAGAAAAAGAGGAAATCTAATAAGTGCTTATCAAAGGGGGAGAAAGAAAAATACCCAATGAGATAGAACTCTAATAAGAGTTTGTTTAAGGGGGAGTTTTTATCTTAAAGAAATATCACTCCGGAAATATGAATACGATCCTTAGAGATTCAAAGCCTAAGGGGGAGTTAGTCGTATTCATCTATATTCTTAAACCAAGGGAGATAAGCTTTATTGTGTTTCTTTCTTCCTAGAAATAGCTTTTTCGTAAGGATGTTTGTGCTTTCCAAAAAGGGGGAGATTGTTGAGTCAATAAGGTTTTCCTTATTACTTTTCCATTCCTTCTTGTTTTGAAAATCACAAACACCTTATCTTTAAGGAAAATCGCTTTTGTAAGGAAAATTGCTTTTATAAGGAAAAATGTTTTCTTAAGGAAAAACGCTTTTATAAGAAAAATTTATCCTTATCATATTTTCATTAATATTTTTCTTAAGTATGAAATTCGGATTCACTTTCTCGGAATCATTAAAACTGATAAAAAGCATTCTGTTTTAGGGTTCGGATTCTGGACAAGAACTATAAGGAAGTTTCACTCCGAATTCCGGTTATGAATTCTGACTAAGTTCTATTCCAGATTCAGGATACGAATTCTGAAGAAGAATTCCCATTACGAATTCTAAAGAAGAATTCTCATTACGAATTCTCATTACGAATTCTGAAGAAGAATTCTCATTACGAATTCTAATGAAGAAATCCCATTTCGAATTCTCATTACGAATTCTGAAGAAGAATTCTCATTACGAATTCCAATGAAGAATTCTCATTACGAATTCTAATGAAGAAATCTCATTCCGAATTCTCATTACGAATTCTGATGACGATTTCTCATTACGATTTCTGATGAAGAATTCCTATTCCGAATTCCTATTCCGAATTCTCATTCCGAATTCACTCATTAAACAGAATCTGGATATCATTGTTTTATACACTCTGAATTTGTTCACTCCGAACTTTCACTCCGAAATTTCTATTCCGAACCTTTATGTTAGGTTTTAAAACGATGTCGTACTTTCTGTTACACTTACTTTGTTATAAAACGATGTCGTCCATTTTGTTATAAACTAACCGTTGTCTAAGTGACACGTGTACAGGTCCCTCCGAACTTTAAGGGAAATATGACCGTTGGAGAAGGAGCCGACCTCACCTATAAATAGGAGCTCATTTGAAAAAGCTCATAACGAACGGATGGATGAACATTTGAACTTTGTGCATACATGCTGTTGAAGTGATTTCTAGAGAGAGAGTCTCTTATTAACTCTCAAAGCTTCGTGCGACTCCGAATGTTGGTGATTACATTCGAGGACTTCCGGGGATAGGAAGACAGAGGTGCCGACTACCTTAAAGATCGAGGGCTTTCTTGCTGAGAAAGACAGAGGTGCCGACTACCTTAAAGATCGAGGGCTTTCTTGTCGAGAAAGACAGAGGTTGCCAACTACCTTGAAGTTGAGGGCTTGCGGGGATAGCAAGACAGATACACCGATCTTCGTATCGAGGGCTTACCCTGGTGTGGGTAAGACAGACTTGCTTGAAAGTATAAATCAAGGGACCTTTATCCAAGGTTGTTGGATACCCTTCTCTTTGGGTTAAAAGACTATCATCTTGTTACTAGTAGTTCTTCTACTTGTACTTGTTTTATTCCGCTGCATTTTGTATCTTAAGGAAAGTATAATTTTCTTATACTTCCCTACTTACTTTGATTAGTTTAGATTCTATACGCTTTAAGGTAGAATCTCATATTGTAACTTTTGTTAAGTTTCAATTTCCGGAACCATATTTCCGGAACCTTCTTTTGGAATCTCTTTCCAAGTTTAGTTCGGTGTTAGAGGTGTTGTGAATCAACTTAGTTTAACTTTGTTAAACTTAGTTCTTTCCTTTTCTTAAGGAAACTCTAGTTATTCATAACTAACTTTAAAGGTTCCAAAGGAATTTTTAAAGTATACAATTCACCCCCCCTCTTGTATATTGAGCATCTCATATTATATTTCGATCCTACAAATACCAACTAGGAAAATTTAATAAGGTGGAAGATGCATTGAGTAGGAAAGAGACTAGAGTTTTAGCCCAAATTAGGAATGAGAAGGATCCTATATTAATGGATATAGTGAAGACTGATATGGTAATTTATAGGGAAAGGAGGACCTAAATTTATCAAATTACTGAAAAAACATAATTATTAGAGATTATAATGAATTGAGAATATAATGATAAAGACGTGCAGAATAAAATTAATGGTGTGAATGATGGATGGGTAGTTGACTTTGTTTGTGTATATGGTGTTGAAAAATATTATAAGAGTTTATGTGTTCCATATATTCCTAATAATCATGTAAATTCCTTATCGAACAAATGTGATCACATATAATTAAATATATTTGGAACTTTGACTTTCTTATTTTTAAGAACCCAATAGGATTCTGGACACTAGAGAGAATGTACTGAGAAATAAAATGACTCTTCTGGTAAAAGTTCTATGGATGAAATCACAAAATATAAGAAGTAATATGGGAACATGGTGATTCTATGAGGAAAAAATACCCACATATTTTTGAAGTTAATAACCCAAAAAATTTGGGGAGCAGATTTTTATTGAAGGGAAGAGTCTAACACTCCAAGACTTTGCAATATTTACCTTTAGATATCTTCGTAACACACACAATGACCGATTTAAATGAAACATTATTTTGTCATTTTTTCATATTAAATTAAATTATATCACTTTTAAAGAGATTATTTATATATTATGTATCTAAAAATATAATTTTACACTCGTCTAATGGGAATAGGATGAGAAAAAAACAAATATTACACATAAACTACTTTATTTTTTATATATATTCAATTTTGAAAATTTTTATAGTGAACCCTATTTAAATAAATTTTTTGACCATTTTATAAATTTAATATATCAAAAAACACTCTTATTTAATAGTGAAAAATAAAAATTTGGATTTTCTAAATTTCTGGTTTTTTTCAGTGAAGAAATTTTTTTTAATGAATAATTAAAAACACTGAATTTTAGTTCAAAGAAGTTTTCCCATATAATATATTAATAAGGTTCAATGATAATATTAATTGGTTTTAATTACAATTACAAAGTTAAAATTAATCTTAATAAAGGACTAAACTATTAACTTAAGGGCCCAAATGACCTATCCTCTTGTCTAAAACCCATTTTATGGAGATACTTTTTCCATTAACCTTAAATTGTAATGTTTGGTTCGTTTTTTATGACATTATGTAGTTAAAAACATTTTCACACCTAGCTTGTTTCAAAACATTCATAGTGGGTCCTTTTTTTCCCTATAAATGGCCACCGACTCTCCCCATTCATCAAACCTCAAAAACCACCTATGATCATCCAATACCTAAAAAAATAGTTTTCCAATATCACTCTCTAATATCTAGAAGCCACTCTTTGGAAAAAATGATTTCCAAGTAAGTCTTTCAGTTCATACCAAAAGAAGATACCAAATTAAGAGGTATCACCTTCTATCATGATTTCTAGTTTCATTTACAGTATCCACTCCCTATACTATTATTATTATACTATTACATAACAAAAAAAGAATCATATATATACAAGGATTTTTTTGGTAAGTATTCTACCATCACTTACACACACATCCATCTAATGGGTAATGAACATATTATTCCTGTGTACGGCGAACTACTGCATCATGAAACGATGATTGTTCAATTTTCCTTTTCCACCTCTCATAGTGTCTATTATGATAGACTCTATTTTTATATATGTAATACATATGTATTTAATAATGTATTTATTATTTTTTTAATTTTTATTTAAAATATAACTTTATGCATTCCAAGTTGTGTAAATACGATAATTTCATTGGAGAATGTGTGGACTATCGCCCTCAAAAAGTGATATGACTCATTTATTCCATACATAGAACATATAAATGATGATGTTAATAAACATATATTAAATATATAATATAAATATTATACTAGAATAATATTATGTGTGTGTGTGTGTTTGTGTGTGTGTGTCATTTAGTTTTAATTCTTTTAATACGACAATGAAATGAATGTAGCATTCATGCATACATACGACCTACTGTCTGGATGAACAGTGAACTTCATTTCGAATCTCCAAATATTATGGACTATTCTAAATACATATGTATTAAATATATAAGATAATTTAATAATGGTTTAATTTCTAGATATGATGAGACCATGATATATTTAATAAAAAATAAATAACAAGTCCAAAAATACTTGAGAAAACGAGGAAATTAACACCAGAAATAGTCAAAATAATGAAAGAGTGTTAAAAAATGGGTAATAAAATATTTTAAGAAGTTAGTATATGTTTTAATAAACATATGTGTCAATATTATGTCAGTTATTAAAATATTTTAAATTACTATTCATGAGGATAAAGTCCACACAACAAAATGGACGAATAAGGTAATGGATTTTTCTAAATTTACATTCCATTGAGAATTATTATTTTTATTCACTAATTCACTTTTATTTGGTGTGTATACCTCTCTTTATAGGTTATATCATGAATCTAGTTTTTATAATGAAATTATATTTTTCATTTAATTCATTAGAAATTATGATCTATTTGTTTCAATGTGGTATGAGACACATTGGAGTGTTTAAATATTGTATTTCCTCGAGAATGTTTTAATGTCAATGGTTGTTTTTGTAACATATCCTCATATGATGTGTTATTGATAAATCTATATAATTTAATCCATATTGATATTTGATAAAGAAAAATTATTATTTGAAACATGAGGAATGCTTTGGATAGGTATGACATGGTTTGGGGACCAATTAATGAACTCCCCTCGATGCATCAGAAGTCTCATGAGACGAAATAATTAGCCAAAATAGATGGGTTTTTACCATATAGATAAACCATCTTGTGAATGGTCTTGATGGTACAGGTTCTATTTACATTAAAAATACGGAATCTAATAATTATTCATTTCTTTTATTTAGACTGAGTTATATTTATCAATGAGATTTTTCATTGACATATCTATGTATTTATTTTATTTTTAGTTTATTGATTAATGGAATGAATTTTTAGTTTCTTACATTACCATATAGATTATTCAATTAATATTTGTATTTATGGAAATTTTCTTAGTTATTTACTTTTATAGAGATTGATTCATTATTTATTCCACTGTACTTACCCTTACTGAGCATTTGAGCTCACCCTTATTATGTTTCTTTCAACAGGTAATCAAGAATAGAATTTTGTTTAAGCTTCCAAGGATTCAGAATATTTTCCTTTTAAATGTGTCATGTATGTATTTATAATTTATGAATGTATTATGGGTATCTTGTATGTAATCTATCTTTACATGACTACTATAGAGAACGGTCCTTCTAGATTATATTACTTGTAATAATTCCATTGTATTGTAATAATGCACTGACTTTAGGATTTGGGAGTCAAGGAGTTACATTTTAGTATCTTCCTTTCAAAAAAATATACTAAAAAACTGATTATACAGTCAGTTACGATTATATTAAGGATTTAAACTTCATTAATTATCATATATATTAGAAATATAAATTTCATAATTCCCTTTCTCGTCCATTTTGCAATATCCTGTTAATGGTCGGTTAACCACATATGGAGACTTTTCTAATAAAATGCTTATAACAACTTCATTAAATACATGATGAATTATATTAAATATATAAATATGTTATTACCTTTAATCTCGTCTTTAGGAAATAATTATAATAATTTATTATTTAAATTTAACCAAATAGAGAAATCAAGAAAAAATGAGAACATTTCAAGAAAAACATGATATCAAAACACTTCAATTTCATCAAAGAAAATTAACACATATAATCTGATGATTATAATTCAAAAGTTGTTGCATAAATGAATGTAAATATCATCAATATCAGTGATTTAATAAAAATATTTTTATTATTTAGGAGGTGAAATTGTGATGAAACTAAGAGGGAATTAAGGAAAGGGGATTTTCACACCCAAATCCATTTCCATAGATTTCAGTCTTTCTGAAAAATTTAAGTATATTTTTTTAATATTTTATAAATATATCTTCATAGTATTTAATTTTATTTTCATGGATATATAAACTTCCAACTTGGTTTTTTAAAAAATATAACTATTTTTCTAAAAGAAATCTTTTATCTAAAAATATTTTTTTTCTTCTCTTGAGATTATTTCTTCTTCACTCAAGATTGATAATAATTATACCAAATATGTGTTTCTCCTTTTAAATTGGGAAACCAAAATTTATTCATGATTTTATGATTTATTAAATTCTTATGAATCTCGTTCCTTTCCATGGGCAATTTTATGACTACAATTATAAACATTCTTTGTGTTGTGAATGAGTTTTTAAAATGTGATGTGTGGGATTAGAATTGAATACCCAACTAATGAGTGGGTTAATTTGATGTATCTGAAGAGATAATGTGTAATATGTGTGAACATGATTCTATAATTTTTCAAAAATGATGATTTTATGATTATGAACATATGTTATGTGTGAACATGATGCTAGCTTTGTTCACAACTATGTATGGAATTTGACCACTAAGTCATGGTGTTTCATTTTTATGAAATGAAACATTCTAGTATATAATATAATTATTCCTATCATGATATTTATTATGATTTATTGATTATGTTATTATGTTATTATGATGATTATTATAATTCCCACCAACATCATATTGACTCGTTTTTTTATTTATCCTCTTTCTGGACTTTTATCTAACCCATTTCTTTTATTTATAAACGTAAGTTACTACTACAACTAATTACAATACTAGGGACACATAGAAGCTAAAGAAGAAGGAATTCAATATTTTTTATTTTTTATTTTTTAAATGTTATGTATGAGACTAATTTTATTCATATACTAAAAATTTTGATACTAGATTTGTAACACTATTTTTTTATTTATTTTTAAAATTATTAAATTGTCTTGTGAGAAAATTTATGGTCTCTATAGTGGTTATCATAGCATGGTTTAGTAATTTTGGTAATTAAAATCATATAATATTACTGAAATCACATATGATAATACTATATTTAAGAAAACATCCAAGAAACATTTTTTTATAAAACATCTAATCATAATGATCCCGTAATATATTTATTTAGAGTTAATTATGAAAAAATAATAAATTAATTAACCAAGATTTTTTGAAATAGAGTTTTTTTCAAAACATTTATATTATATAAAATGAGGGGAACCAAGAGAAACCAGGCCAAGAATCCATGTGAGGTACAATTAAATTATTTTCTAAACATTACCTAAAATTCCCTGGGTGGTGGATTTCAAAGACTTTTGTAAATGATTACCTGGATATTTCAAGATGTAAATAAAATATGTCATGTGGAATTTTTGTCTTAACCTAAAAAGGATAGACTAACTAGTGAGTTCTTTATGTGGTAATGATCACTAGAATTTGGTAGAACTTCTTATCCACATGACCTAGAATTGTGGGTTAACTAAATATAGAATATATTTTATATTATCCTTTATTCCTGGAGGGAGAATATGACTCATGCGGTTTATCATTTACATATAAAATCTGATCTGTGGTGGGATTTAGTAAATAACACTAGGGGAATTGATAAAATAAAAGATATGTAGATTAGATAATGGTCTCTTGTTTATAGAGATAAGTGGAGAAGTACGGAGTTTCATGGTGGTGGGTTAAATAAAAAAAGAGGAAAGATATTTTAACTTCCCATATGTAAAATTTTTTGGAAGAATAATCCCAGGAATTGTACCAAAGGGATAGAATAATTATTCAATTATTAGAGAGAATTCTACCATTCTCATGAATGTTAAAGAGACATGAATAAGATGATCAATAAGATAAATAAAATGAGAAATATCCTAATGAAACATTTATGGTTAAATGCTTCAATTAAAGGGAAAAATATCACAATGAAATCTAGTGCACTTAAAATTAGGTCTTTAAGGGTAACCCGCATCAAAGTCACCAAAGGAAATTAATAAATGAAAATATTATTCCATAACTATTTATAATATGGATCAATAAAACTAAGTCATATAGGGTAAAGTTCTTATTCACTCAATAATGGGAATTTTTTATTATGGGTAAACTCATTAAATCATATCATGAATGATTTCAAGAACTACATGATCAAATTCAGGATACCCTAAAGTAGTGATAAATATAAAAAACATATTGGTACAATCATTATAACCCAAGTGTTGGATAGTTCTCTTATTAGCATATATGGGATGATTCTCCCATAGAATATCATAATTCATCCCTTCATGGAATTTGATTCCATAAGGGGTATGGACTGGTTCTTATTATATAAAGTACAAATCAACTATTAGGAAAAGTAAATCTTGTTTTATATTCCTAACCATCAAACGATCCTTTAAAAATACAAGGAAAATCATGAACCTCATTTAGAAAATCCTTCATTTATATGGGTGTTGATACCCTATGAATAAGAATAAATTTTTAATTTTTTTTGAATAAATAATGGTATCAACCTGGGATAAATTCTCACTTTTAGGTTATACACTGATGTATTTATTGAATTTTTTCTCAGACATCCCCGATATCATGAGGTAGTGTTTTCAAAATATCAAATTTTTAAAGATAATCTAATTTAGAAATGCCCCTATAAGATGACCCCAATAGAATTGGATGATTTAAATAAGTAGTTAAATGTTCATTTGGAAAAAGTCTTCATATTACCTAGTGCCTCACCTGGGGGAGCATTGATGCACTTTTTCAATTAGAATGACATATCTCAATGGTTTTGTATATATTATCGGGGGATCAAAAAGATCACCATAAAGAACAAGTAACCTCTTATAATGATTCATGACTCATTTGATAAATGATGAGGAGCTCAGTACTTCTCAAAGGTGGATCCTCATTCTGGATATCCTCAACTAAAGGATAAAAGTAATATATTTAGAAGACTACATTTTGTACAAGGTAAGATCACTATGACTTTATAGTGATTCACTTCATACTTACTAATTCACATGAAATATTCAGGGATTTGATGAATATATACTTTAGGCACTACCTCAATAAATTTATGGTAGTGTTTGTCAATGAAATTCATATTTACTCAATGATAAAAGAAAAACATGAAGGGCATCTAAGAATCATCTTGGAGACATTAAAGATGGATATAATGTTAACTAATTTTAGTAAGTGTGGATTTTAGATGTATCAAGTAACATTATTAGGGAACATGATCACAAGGGAAGGAATTGTTTGGAACCATCACTGATAAATGTTGTTGAGGAATGGCCCAAACTCACTAGTGTCATGGATTTATATATTATTTGGGAGTTTTTTTCTATTATCGATGATTTTGGGGAAATTTATCATGAATTTGTATCCCTCTAAATATGATAACAGATAAAGGGTTAAAGTATGTCTGGATACAAGACTATGAGGAAAACATCTAGGAGCTCATGAAGAGGATAATTCCTATACATGTACTCACACTACCTATAAGTATAGAAGGTTTTGTGTGATATAGTGATGCTAAATATAATTTATTGAGTTGTTTACTACTGAGAAATGATAAAATTATAACCTACACATCACAAAAATTATATATCCTTGGGGAGAACTACCCGACGCATGATCTAGAGCTAAAAGTTGTGGTTGTTTCCTTGAAAATATAGTGTTACTACCTCTATGGTGATATGTGTGAGAAATATACTAATCTCAAAATCCTAAAGTATATATTTACACTAATGAATATCAATATTCATCAATGGATATGGTTATAGATAATCAAGGACTAGGATTTCTCTATTCTGTATCATCCAGGAAAGTAAAAAAAGGTAGATGATGCTATTAGAAGTAATGAAATATCCAATATACCCTGGATATAGATTGGGAAATTAAATATCTTTATGGATATTTAAATGACAAATCTAGAAATCATAATTATTGGCAATACATATTATCTTTCATAAATTGTTGACTAACCATCTATCTAAGAGAAGATAAATGAGGAATAAAGGGATGATCTAGAGATACAAAAGAATGGAAATGAAATAAAAAAAAGGAATACTCAAGAGTTTCATATCAATGATGATGATGTGAATTCGTTTTTAATAAGGCATTATCATACTTCATCACCTGAGATAAAAAGGAATCTATTGGATACTTCACATAGATCATATTTCTCCATCCATAATAGAATTAAGAATTTGTATCATGATTTTTTAGAAAACTTCTTGTGAGAAATGATAGAGAATGAGATTTTTTATTATATCTCAAGGTGATTTGTATGACAGAAAGTAAATAAATAGAGACAAAATTCCAAATGGGTGATGAAAAGTTTACATATACCCAAGTGGAAACGAGAGGATTTCATTTTAAACATTGTCATTGGGGACCAGAAAATACTCAGATGAAATAATGTGATATGGGTTGTGGTGGATCGACTCACCATGAAATCTGACATTATCACAACTTTAGACGATTTATTTCATGAATAAAATTACATGATACATGTGATGGAAGTGGTGAGGCTGAATGGGATACCACTTTTGATCATATCTGATCATGATTTATGGTTCACCTCTAAAACATATAGAAGTATTCAAAATTTTTTGATTACTAAATTGAATTTTAGAATGACCTATCACCCATATATTGATGGATAACCCGAAAGAACTATTTAGATTCTCAGGTATAATCAAAGAGAAATATGAAAGTAATTAAATGTTTTATGGGTTGATCATATTTTATTTTTTGTTTTATCATATAAAAACATCATAAAATTGAGTATTCTAATTTCTCCTTATGAAGTTATGTAATGAAAGAAATTTAGAACTCCAACTTTCTTGTATGAAGTTGGAGAATGGAAGCTACTTGGACTAGACCTTTTTCAAGATATGATAGAGAATGATCAAGCCATCTAACAAAATATAAAATCTACTTAGACAGATAAAAAGAGCTATGCCGAAAACCATTGAAGGGACGTTGATTTCTATGTTAGAGAAAAATTCTTCCCTTATATATCACAATATAATATAGTCATGATGTTTGTAAATAAATGAATGATTAACCCAACATATATTTCCTCTTTTAGATCTTTGATCACATAGAGGCAGTGTCATGTCATCCTACACTTCCACAATGTTTGTATTAAGTTCATCAAATATTATAAATATCACTTATGATTATGTACATAATTTATCCATCATATGTACTAATCGTAGAGGTGTTACAACTACATAATAACCTCTCAAATGAGGAGTAGCTGGTGAAAATCTTGTACTATTGAGACAATGTTCTAGAAAACAAGATAACTGACCTTATAAATGTTTTCTAGAGGACACCTATGTTTGAAGAGGTGACTTCAGAACCAGAGTAAATAATGAAATAGAAGTACCCTCACCTATTTTCAAATGATAATACGAGTTCAAATTAAAAATATTACATTTCTAAAGGAGGAAGGATGTAATGACCCTATGTTTTTAGTAAACTTTTTCTCCAAAATAAATATGTGTTGTATTATATTTTTCACATAAAAACATAAAGAAACCAAAAAATAAATTATTTAAAAAATAAATACAATTAAATTAAAAAATAATACAAATAATTAAAATTCCAAACATTGAAACTAGACAAATAACATATAATATAAAATCATTAATAAGAAAATTTGGATCACCCAAATCTACTAAAATCATCAACCACACTACAAACACTATATAATAAGATGAATAATAATCATAAAACAAGTAAAAATTTTGAAATATATAACCTTGAGAGGAGTTGAGTTGAATATTTAGTGAAAGAATAGAGTAGTATATAGAGGTTGTAATGTGACCATTGGAATAGTAGTGTGACCGTTGAGAATAATAACCTCACATTTTGGAATGGAAACTTGACCTTTGGAATAGAAATTTTACATAAATTAATAAATGTTAATAAATATAATAATTATCATAATTAATTTATGTACATATTAATTTTATAATCCCAAATAAATAAATATCATCATTAATAAATTTAATAAAAATATAAGAAACATTTTTAATAAACTGTATTTTATATTATTTTTGTAACAATCATTATTTTTGATATAAAAATATAAAATGAACTATTTTACAAATTTATTTTGATAAAATTAATATCATTTTTTAAATAATCATGTACATATCATGAAATGTTGATTTTTTAAATTTTATGATATCTATTAATTTTTTGGTGAATAGAAAAAATGCCATTTTTCGCATAACTAGTGTAACTTAAATTATATCATTCATTAAGTAATGGTATAATAATACTTTATATAAAATTAGGTTCATCCATGGTGTATTTAATTTCTTAAATTTGTCATTTAAATATAAAAAAATCAATTTACAAACCTAAAAATAACATTCCAAAAGTGTGAAGTCAAAAGTGAGTCTTTAAAATATCAATTTCCCTTTCATTGTATTTTCCTCTTTAATAAACATATGATTTAGAATTATAAAGGTGATTTAAAATATTAAAATCATCATGTTATATTAATATATGATCTATTATGTCAAAAATTTACATTAAATAGGTTTACCTTTGATATATTATTTAATTCAATATTTTATTCTGAAAATATCCCTCTTCCCATGTATAAAATACACCTCTCCATTTCTATAGAAAAATACACCCCCAATCCAAATACATTTATCATCCCAAATACTACCTATTAAGACTATTAGAATTCATAAAGACATTCTAGATCAATCCAACACCAGTCACTAAAGAGTTATAGTGTCATACAAGAGAAGGTACACTATGGAAAGAGTTAGTCTCTATTAACTCTTCCCTCCTTTATTCCTATTTTTCTTTATGTTACACTCTTCCTTTCGAAATGATATACTAAAATTTTTAGTTTATTGTATGTTAAAATTATATAAATGTTTTTAACCTTCTTTAATTATAATATTTATGACAAATATAAATGGTGTACTTCTCTTTCCTTCACTTTTTGACAATGTCACTTTAAAGGTTGGTTAACCACCTACAAATACCTTTCATAGAAAATTCCTTCCACCAACTTCATTGATGGATAGTATTAATAATATAAAATATATAAATATATAATTAAATTTATTTTATGCCTTTATAATTAATTATTCTAATATAGTATTTATATTTAATAATACAGAAAAATTGAGGCAAACAATAACTTTTTTGAGAAAAACATGATATAAAAAAAAATTCAGAAAAATTATATATAATATAATCAAATGATTATAATTGATAAAATATTGTATAAATTACTATAATTCACTTATATATTAGTTTTTTAATAAACATAATTTTATTATTCATGAAGTATAAAATTGATTAAATTGTGTTGGAATTAATGCAAGGGGTTTCTCGAACCCAACTCCATTTCCTTGTGTTTTACCACATCCTCAAGAATTTAAGTACAGATATTCATTTAATTTTCCTTAAATATATCTGATTTATACTTACCTTATTATTTTAGAGATATTCATGTTTCCAACATGGTTTTATTGAAGATATTTTAATTTTTTCCAAAGAACACTTCTTTCTAAAAACACATCTTTTACTTCTCGTGAAAATGTTTCTTCTTTAATCAAGATTGATAATACACCTAGTGTGTTTTTAAATTTTCAAATCTAGAATAGATATTTTTATTCATGAATGTATTATTTATTAATTTATTATGAAACCCATTCAGTTACATGGATTATTTTATGACTATGATTGTTACATGTTTTATGTGGTATGCTTGAGTACGTAAATGTTATGAATTTGTTGATATAATAGATATTATATATCCATCAAATTAATTGTGTAATGTGATATATATCCTATGATAATATTAAATATTCTTGAACATGATGTCATATTTGTTCACAGTTATTATGTTAGGATTAGGAACACATGTTATACATGAACATGTTTCTATATTTGTTCAAACTATGTGTGGTATTTGAAAATGATGACATGATGTTTCATTTTTATCAATTTCCACATTCCATTCCATCATCTAATTCTTCATTTCATGGTCATGATGTTCGTATTATGCTTATATTATAATGATTATGATTATAATGACCCACATTATATTGATTAACGATCTTGTTTATCCTCTTACTAGGATTTTAACTCTTCTCATTCATTGATGTATACCCATAGGTTATTTCGTTTACTATGGATAATGTAAGGGCCATATAGAAGCAAGATGAGGAATTAAATAAAGTTTATTTTTTTATGTAAATTTTATATATTATCCTAATTTTTCCATAACACTAAACTGTTTGATCTTGTATTTTTAATTCTATTATGTTTTTTATCTTTAGTAATATGAAATAGAAATGAATGAAAATGTTGGGTCCCTATAGATAGTGTGATAGAACAATATATTTATTTTATTAATTTTGATTATAGAACAATAGTGATAACCATTTGAATAAGACAAAGTATATGTAAACATCCAACAAACATTGTTTTATAATGTTTACAAATATAGGTATACCATTTGATATACCTTTATAGTTTAGTGTGAAAAACTATAAAATTTTTATACATTTTTTTGTTGACATAAATTTTTCCAAACCTATTATATTTTAAAAAATGGTGGAAACCATGAAAAATAAGGCAAACAATACTTGTGAGGTAATATGAAATGATTTCTAAATTACATCCCCAATTCCATTGGAGGAGGAGTTAAAAACATTATGTATATTACTTCCCAACTATCTTTTTCTATGAATAATAAACTGAATCATGTGGAATTTCAACCTTCACCTAAAAAATATCAACTATCCATTGATTCCGTTATGTAGAAATGACCCTAGTCATTTAGTGGAACTTATGAACCACTTGTCACAAAACAATGGGTTGAGTTAATAGAGAATAACGTTTTTGTGATCCTTTATTTTGAGAAATAGAATATGACTCTTGAAATTTATCATTTAGATGGAGATGTTGATCAATAGTGGGCATTAGTAAACAACACCAATACAAAGCATTAAATATAAGATATAGAGTGGGAAGACAATATGAAAATATTTCATACTAATTATTTCTCCAAAACTCTTCAACCTCAGGTGATGAGATATTTCATAGAGTTAAAGAAAATAGAAGGTGAATATATCATGGATTATGAAGAAAACATCACAAGTCTTGAATTATATGCCTCATTCCTTTTTTAAAAATAATGATATAAAAATATATATATTACATAGTGGTTTAAAAACACACTATCCAAATCCACTAGAAATCAATGACATTGGTAGTTATGATAAATTTGATTGATGTGCTCTTAAAGAAGAGATAGATATCAATGTATGGTCTCAAGGTTATGGTGATAATAAGTGATCGATGGAGTTTGATATTTGAGTGTGAAATGAAAAAAATGAGAAACGTGGATCAAACTACACACATGTCAAAATGTTTGAATAATCATCATGGGAATTGTTTCAATGTGATGTCGAAATGATTCAAGTATAGGAGATATTTCCACCAAGCCCATGAATGTTTAAGAGCCATAATGAAGCTCTCCATTAGGATTAAAGAATTTAAGGAACCTCTAAATAAACCAACTATGGTTCAATGCATAAACTATAGGAGGAAAGGGAACTATACAATCCAGTTAAATAAACTTTATTTTTTTGATGGTAATCAACATTAACAGTCACATAATCCAAAAGATAATGGGAAATATTATGCCATCACTATGGAAAACGTGGGGAAAGAAAATGAATTCATACATGGTGCACATCATATTCACTCAATAATTTCAAAATTATTATTTGATTTGGTTTTATACATTAATTTATATCCTCTATGTTTTCTATCACAATTAAATCAAAGCTTAAATACAATGATATAGATATATTTGTAAAAATACCTAGTTGTCAACTCATGGAACCCCATGTTTTGGACTGTTCTCCTATTTCCATGTATGGGAATATTTTTATAATGAATCTTGTAATTCATCCCATGGTGGAATTATATGATAAACTAGCCATTAATTGGATCTCATTATATAGAAAACACGTGAACTATTAGGAAAATCAGATATCTTTTCATATTCCAAAACATCTAATGCTCCTCTGAAAATGTAAGTAAGATCATAAACCTCATTTAAAAAATCCATCATCAATATGGATATTGATAATCTAGGAAGAATCATACCTGTCTAAAATGGCTGAGTCAAAGAATGGTATCAGAATATAGGAAATTCCTATTTTAGGGTGTATACTGATATATTTCATTAACAGATACCTGGACTTTTCCAAGATATTGAGGTGGTGTTTTCAATACTGCTTAAATCCAGAGCTACTCTATTCTCATAATTCCTCTATAAGATAAAACCAATCAAACTGGATGAGTTAAAGAAGTAGCTGCAAGAGAATCTGAAAAATGGTTCACATTCCCTAGTGTATGACCTAGGGATGCACTAGTTTTCATTATAATGAAAAGGGATAGATCAATACAACTATGTATCTATTTCCATGAGCCTAATAAGACAACCATATAGAAAAATTATCCTCTTCCAAGGATTAATGACTTTTTTAATTAACAATGATTATCTCATTACTTCTGAATGGTGAATATTATTTCTATATATTATCAACTAATGGGGAAGGAAAATATTTAGAAGACTTAATTCTATAAAAGTAATGAGCACTATGAGTTCATTTTTATTCCCTTAAAACATATTAATTCCCTAGTTATATTCAGGGATTTTATGAATAGTGTTTTTATAGACTACCTAGATATAGTTTTTGTAGTGTCTGTCGATGATATTAACATTTATAAAAAGATATTGGAGCAACATATAGAGCATCAGTTGATTGTGTCGTCAATATTAAGGAATGATAAAATATTCTCAATGTTTAGCAATTGTAACTTTTGGGAGTTTCTTGTTTCATTATGGGGGAACTTAATCACAAGTGAGGGAATTTATGTGAACCCTAGAAATACAAACTTATATTTGGATTGAACCAGACCCACTAGTGGCTTGGAAATTCATAGTTTTCATTGATTGACTATGCACTATTGATTTTTTGTGGGAAATTTCTCTTGATTTTCTATCCCAATAACTATATTAACATAAAAGAGGTAAAGTTCGTCTAGATACAAGATTGTGAGAAATGATTGAAGGATTTAGTGGAGATGATAATTCCTGCCCCTGTACTTTGGCTACCAATAAGTGGACAGTTTTTTTGATATAAATTCATTCTTCAGAAAAAATATTTGATTGTGTAGTCATACAGATTGATAAATTGATAGGCTAAGCATCATGAAACATGAAGATCCATGAGAATAATTACCTAACAAATGATCTAGTGCTATCACCTATGATTTTTAATTTCCAAAAATTGAATCACCGCTTATATAGTGAGAAGTTTGACATATATATATATCATAACAACATAAAATATATATTCTCAAAAAAATAAAATAAAAATGTGTCAACATGTGGAAATAGAGTCTTTCCCAACACTATTATACCAATGGCTTGAACAAACCTTTACTATACTATTTTTAGATCAAGCTTTCCCAATGGTTTGAACAAACCATTAGTATACTGTATTTATAATCAACCTTTCTCATTATTTTGAGTAAACTATTGGAAAAGATTTCATTTTTCTAATGTATACTAATAGTATTCTAAATCCATTGGTATAGATTATATCTCCCAACAATTTTTTAAAACTGTTTGGAATGTTTTCCCCCAAATACCTAGCAGATCAGTTTCCCCCGTCTGCGTGATTGCAACCCTAAACCGAAGCTCTCCCGAAGCTCTCTCTAACACAAGACATTGAAACTCCTTCCACCCAATATACCCATCTTTAATCAAGTAATTTTTTTTGTTATAAACTTCAAATCTGTAAGTTTTAATTTAGTTTCAATGTTCTGCGTCAATTTTTTTTGTTTTCTATTTGGATTTGGCCTAAACCAGAGGTTTGTGCGGTCTGTGGCATATTATATCCAATAGTTTCACATTGATTTATTTTTTGTTTTTGTTCTACACTTCAAGTGTCATGATTGTATGAATAAACTTGATTTTAAGTCAACATAGTCACTCCTTCGGTGTGGAGTTAGTGAACCATACGACCAAATGGAGTTGATGGTGAGATGTATCCCCACTCAAAGATGGTAAGGGGGTTATTTAGTCATATTTTCTCATGGTGGGTAATAAATATAAGGATTGTCCATGTGAAGGGATTGGGGATGGTTGGGTAGTGTTGTAGGTGGTTTTCCATTTTTTTAGTGGGGTGATATGGTAGTTTTTAGGGACTTTATTTTAGTTGAAAATTGGATTTGGATTTTGTATTTACAGTTTTTGTTCAAGGAATAACGGTCAGGGTAGTGATATTGATGATGAATCATCTATTGGTTGAGAGAAGGATTGAAATTGTGATGTTGGTTGGATTGGGTACAGGTTATTTTCAATGTATTATATGGGTATTTCCTCCCCTATACACCCCCACCCCCTGGACACCCCCACCCCATAGATAACCCCCACCCCCTGGACAGCCCCCCATCCGGGACACCCCCTGGACACCGCCCATTAGACAACAACCCCACCCCCTGCACACCACCACACCCTGGACACCTCCCACCACCTGGACACCCACAACCCCCTAGGCACCCCACCCCCCTTGGACACCCCCACCCCTTATGGACACCCCCACCCCATGGACACCCCCCACTACATGCCCACCCCTTGGTTAGCCCCCACCCCTTGGACATCCCCCACCCCCACCCCTTGGACACCCCACCCCATGGACACCCCCACCCCATAGACACCCCCACCACCTGGACACCCCCACCCCATAGACACCCCCACACCCTGGACACCCTCACCCCCTTTACATCCCCCCCCCCATGAAAACCATCCCACCCCTTGAACTCCCCCCCCCCAAACCCCACCCCCCGGACACCCCCCTGGATAGCCCCCACTCCCCCTAGACAGCCCCCCTGAACACCCCCACCCCACCCCACTAAACACCCCCATCCCCATGGACATCCCTGGTATACACCACCCCACCCCTTGGACACACCCACCACCCTTGGATTTCCACCACCCATGGACATCCCCCCCTAGACACCACCCCACGCTATAGAATCCCCCACCACCTAGACACCCCCACCCACTTGGACAACCCCCCAATCACCATTGACACCCCCACCACCTTTGACACCCCCTAGACCCCTCCCCACCCCTAGACCCCCACCCCCTAGACACCCCCACCCCCTGAACAGCCCCCACCCCTTTTTCTAGCCCCCCCTGACACCACCTCACCCTCGGGACACCCCCACCCCCTGAAAACCCTCACCCCCTTGGACAGCCTCCACCCCCTGGACAGCCCCCACCCCTGGATAACCCCCACCACCCTGGACACCCCACTCCCTTGGTAAACCTCCCCTAGACACCACCCCACCCCCTAGACACCACCACCCCCCCCCCCCCAGAAAACACCACCCATGGTTATCCCCCACCCTTAGAAATCCCCCCTTGGACACCACCCCACCACTATGAACCCCCACCCCTAGGAAACCCCCACCCCTTGGACACCCCATTCCCCTTGGACATACCCCACCCCTTGAACAGCCCCATGGATATCCCCACCCCCTTGGAAACCACCCCTAGGACACCACCCCACCCCCTGGAAACCCCCCCCCCCCACCCCGAGACATCCCCCTGGACACCGCCCCACCCCCTAGACACCCCCACCCCCTAGACACCCCCACCACCTTGGACAGCCCCCTGGACAGCCCCCTCTCCCCCCCACCCCCTGGACACCCCCAACCCCATGGACCACCCACCCCCTAGACACCCCCATACAATGAATACGTCTAATTTGTGTATTGGGTGTAATAAAATCTCCTAATTTTTCAAAATATTTCCATTTTATAACATCAATAACTTATTTAGAAAACCCTCTTTTCACATTCTTCATATTTGATAAAAATAATTCACATTGTAATATCATGAACAAAATTTTATCAGGTCCATCGTGTCCCCTTGAATGTTATAAATGAAAAAATTCCAAAAAACATCTCACCTCAAATTTAGGCACACATAACTGAATTAGTATATCTTCACATTATTTTAATAATAAGGTATCAACCCAAGAAAATTTCAATTCATTAACTAGAAACACCTTCCCTTTTGGATGTCTTAAATGGGGATAGATTATACCATTTGGAAAATAAATATCAATCTCATCATTCAAAATCTCAATGTATATGGAATCATGCTTCTTTCCCTAATGGAACAATCATCTTATGACATCAAACTTCTATTATTTCAATTTTATCTTTCTTGCATCATGATCCACATGTATGACCATAATGTTTCAATCCCAAAGGAACTTTTTACCATCATTTTCAGATTAATCATCAATATTATTGAATTTATTTTGATGAAATGACTTTTAAATTTTTTTTAACATAATGGATAGAAGATGGATGTATGAAACTGATCAGATCTCAAGAAATTTTCAAAAAATATTGGAGAGATTTATAGATTTTTTATTTTATAATGATTTATGTAGTGCTATAACACACTTCCCATGTTACAAATGTATTGGAAGGCCTTTATTAAAACTTGAATAAGTCATCTACCACATAACCAAATACGGGTTTCAAGAAAACTACTATGTGTAATGTCACAATGGGGAGAAAATGAAATCTAAAGTTTTTTGATGATCCAAATGAAAGGACTAGATTGGAGAATTAATTATCTAACCAGTTTTCGTTTATTTTTTCAACATGAAAAAGAAAGGATTCCGACCCAAGAAGACTTCGATATGAGCACACATGATGCGTCTGACGAAGATGATGATGTTGTTAGGGTGAAAAAAACAAATGGTGCGGCCACAACTCCAGTATATCAACAATGTAGTAAAATAAAAAATGGAATTTTTAATCTGATTGTTTCAAGGTAAAACTTTGTATGGGACTTGTAATACTGCCATCGATTACAATCATACCTTCTTTAACGACATACTTCAAGATGATGCAGATATTCCCTCAAACCACTATATGGGGTGGAAGTTAGTAGTTGAACTTGGATTTTCCTGAAACAAAATTCATGTGTTCATGAATTATTTCAATTTATTCTAGGAGGAAACTACTGAATGCAATGATTGTATAAAATGTGGCATATCCCGATGGAACCAAAAACTGATAGAACATCATCTCGTGTTCCACAGAAAGAAATGTGGAACTTTTCATTGATCCCCAAACTCTATAATATTTTCATGTATGATGAAATATAAATAAAAATGTGATGGAATGATACTGATAGAAAGAAGACTAAGGATAAGTTGGTTCACCCTGTAGATGGATTTTCATGGCAGAGATTTGATACTCGATATCCTGATTTTTCAGTAGAAATGTGTAATGTGAAGCTGGGTCTTTCATGTGACAGTTTTAATTTTTTTGGGAATATTATTACTCCGCACAACATATGGATAGTTTTTATAAACATTTATAACCTTCCCCCATGGTTGTGTATGAAAAAACTTTTCACTTTTATGAGTATACTCATATTTGGCCCTTCTGATCCCAAAAACGAATATAGACATATACATGAAACCATTAATATAATATTTGAATCTTCTTTAGGATATATGTGTGCACACATATGATTCATGTTTGAAAGATATATTTCAGATGTGTGCTATGCTTATGTGGACTTTAATATCCCGGACCTCCCTAGTCCATTCCTTTGTGAAAATATGGTGTTTGAGGTGTTCCGGGAGGTCAAGGTGACTTATCCCCAACACTTGTCAAATTTTTCCATTCTGGGAATAGTAGTATCAGTGAACCTCAGTGAATAGTTCCAACGGTAGACAATTGGGAACAGTGCATTGGTAACCTTCTGTGAACAGTGCCAACGGTGAGGTCCAATGGTAACCTCTCTTTCCTTTACCAAATTTTGATTTCTCTTAACCGTTCCATCAGTGAACAGTTCTATCGGTAACCTCAAATAGTAAACTCTATTTACTTTTCCAAATTTTTAGTTTTGTGAACAGTTCCATCGGTGAACAGTTCTAGCAGTAACCTCTAATGGTAACCTCTATTTACTTTTCCAAATTTCTAATTCTATGAACAGTTTTATCGGTGAGCAGTTCCATCAGTAAATAGTTCTATCAGTAACCTCTATTTCCTTTTCCATATTTCCAATTCTATGAACAGTTCCACTAGCGAACAGTTCAATCGGTAACCTATAACGGTAACCTCTCTTTCCTTTTCCAAATTTCCAATTCTATGAATAGTTCTATCAGTGAACAGTTTTATCGGTAACCTCTAACGGTACCCTCTATTTCCTTTTCCAAATTTCAAATTCAATGAACTGTTCTATCGGGGAACAGTTCTATCAGTAACCTCAAATAATAACCTCTATTTTCTTTTCCAAATTTCCAATTCTATGAATAGTTCTATCGGTGAATAGTTCTATCGGTAAACTCTAACGGTAGTTGTACAGTGTTTCCAGAATGTTAGTTGTACAGTGTTCTATCGTTGAGGTTCTAACAGTGAGGATCATAAAGAGTGTTTTATTAGTGAGGTTCTATTGGTGAGGTTAATGAACAATGTTCTATCGGTGAGGTTAATGAATGGTGTTCTATCGGTGGGGTTCTAATGGTGGGGTTCATAAATAGTGTTCTATTAATGAGGTTCATGAATAGTGTTTTTCCTTTTCCAAATTTTGAGTACATGAACAGTGTTTTTAGCTTCCTATAGTTTCACCCCTTTAGCGTTTTCCTTTGACGTAAAATGAATTTAAAGCCTCATTTTAAGGACTCTCTGGCTGATTCAACGGACATAACTCCTATATTAATTATTCCTAAGGCTCGGGATGTTTTTACTTGGTCAAACCATGTGGTTTAATGCGATGTGATTTTAATGGGAAATTAAGTCTATATTAAACCATCACTACGTTAAATCTTCTAAAGGGATGGGATATCTTCCTCACTAATTTATTCTCCTTGTTCTCGAGTGTGAGACGCTTGAAAATCCAATTCCTTCTCATAGTAGTTTCACAATCAAACATTCCTCCTCGGATTTTTTCTGCTCCCTTTTGATATAACCAAGCTGTATCGATCAATATTCAATATAAGGTATGTTTTATCGTCATTCTTTTGGGGTTCAACTTCTCCTGTTTCTCCTTTCCATTTTATAGCATGTAATCTTCATGCTTCTAATGGATTTTTCTTGGGGTTCGGTTGATGCGGTTGTACCATGGCATCCTCGGGTGGATGTTGTTGTCCCAAGAGGAGCATCGTGACCCGTTGTGTGGATAAAGAACATCAAGAACTATTTGAGGTAGGGGATTCATTGCTTCTATTTTCTTTTACGTACAACTGTATTGTAGCATGTTTTATCCCATTGGATGATAATGGAATTGATATAATAAATATTTAAACTGGATAATTAAATTTATATTGATCGTATGTTACTGCCTCTTGTTTTCTTAGATAGTGTGATATCTCTGCTTTATTCGTATAGATGTCTGTTATTAACGGAAATTGTTAAAGAACGTAAACCAAAATTAATTGATAATTGTTTGTCTAATGATAAAGAGGCATGTAAATGAATCTGGTTCTTCTTGTTGTAATTTTGATGTTAATAAAAATTGTTCAATAATCATGTTTAATTTATTTGTGATATCTTACTGCTTAGGTTTCCCGAATGGGGAACCTACGTATAATAAATCAGATAATTCAAATCGGATTATTTGTTTGATAAATCCTTGAAGGGTTCTGTGTTACCCTCTTGATTATTAAAGAACTAATATCCCAATGGTTAAAATGTTTATTTTCCAACTACTTGTGTTTTGATGTGTTCATTGATAGCTGTTGTTATATGTTGGGGCATGGAGGCCTTTTGTTTGTGGCAGCAGATGATGCCTAGAGTGGAGAGATGCATCGGTTTATGCATGAGGGTGTCGGGGAAGACACTAGGGATGATGGAATAGGATGGATGTTATTGTTGGATGCTTGTTGTTTCTTTTTTTGTTGATTACCTATTTTACTATTCCCCAATACCTAATGTAGCTATTATTGCTTACCCTTCTTCTGAAAGAGGCAAAGACGCACGGGGTATTCCATGTGCTTTCCGTGTTTAGATTCTCAAGGGAGGATGGGTCTACACTTTTTCTATAGGCGGTAAATACACAACAAGTAATACATCTACTCACCATGTTGATCCCCCTTCTGTTTAATATCATAGAATGTTCTTCTAGATTTGTTGGGAATGTGGGATAGTAATTTTGTAATGAATAATTGATTAAATGATGTTAACCCATGGGATTGGAGTTCTCTAGAACGTAATGATGAGGTTGTAATTTTAAAGGGATAATGGACTTTTAGTGTGATGCTAATGAAATTTAATGTGGAATTTTTATTGGTTAATTAATGTTTAAAGAATTAATTGATGAAAAGTTTAACTGATAAAAAGAGAATGAAATAATTTATTAAAGATCTTTAAATGGTTGTGTTCTTATATGATAGCTAGTCTTAGATGTAGCGGCCTGAATTCCAAGAGACATTAGCTGCAATTGAGTCTAAGACTATGTTATGCCCATAGTGTTGTTGTAAGGTGTTGTATATTCTGTAATTTTTGTGTTTCTATATTCTACTCCACCCTGTCAGTTAGGGAAACTGACACCATGTGGATTCTATGCCCTGGGTGTGTTTTCCCCAACATTCCGGTGGGAGGATAAATGGATAACAACCCCCTTTGGCCCTGCTCTCTTCTCTTGGTAGTTACTTGTGCTGGTAGGCACATCGGTAAGTTTTCCAATATATGTGTGTAGAGGGTTGTAATGTCTTGTGGTTATTCACCCACATATATTCTGCATATAGTTTCCTATGGAATACTATAGGTGTAACGTGTATAAGCAATGATGACTTGAGGATCCTTACTCGGTGTATGGGTTGTAATGGCTTGGGTTATAATACCTGATTTATGATACAGGTTTTGCGAGTTGTGGGGGCTCCCAAAAACTACCTGGTTACTTTGATTATGTAGAAGTGGTGGTTTTGTTGCACAAGGTGCATGTTTTGGTGCTTCACCCAGGTGTCTGTGGGAAAGCCTTTTTGGAGAGAGATGTTTAGGACGTGCAACGTTGGGGAAAATCTGCAAACCAGTGGGGAAGTAGTAGTGGGGTACCCTTTATATTCTTCATTATATGATATATTATTGTATGCATTACTTTGTGAGATTATTCATGGTGAGGTTGGGAAATTAGTATTCCTGTTTTGGTGATGAGTTAGTTTCACTTGTTTTCATTGTGTTTTAGCATGCTTTCTTTACTTTTGCATGAGAGGCTTCTGGGAGGATCCTACTGAGTATATTGTTATATACACCCTATGTATATATAAACTATTTTTACGGTCACTTGGAGCAGGTTGGAGATTAGGTTGGTTACTACTAGCTTGTGGTTGCAGGAGCTGTTCGGGCTTGTAGTTGCTGCCATTTTACTTTATTTTGGGTACTTGATGTTTTTTCCCTTTTAGTTTTAGTAGTTTTCATGACATTTCATATGTGCACTTGGGTTTGATTTTATCTTATAGGATGAATTAGAGTTGGTTGGTGTCTATCTTATCTCTCTCTTCTGCATATGTTCTCTTAGAGGGTAATGCCTCCCATTTGTGTGTTTTATATACCCTTAGTGCTAGTCGCCAACCTGGGGCCTACTAGAGGCGGGACTCAGGGGTAATTATCTCCCTTCTCACACTGCCAGCCAAATAGGGGTAAACTTTGTGGGGAGGGGTTCATGACATAGTGGTATCATAGGTTTAGTTGAGGGATAGGATGGAGTTTAGAGTTAGGCACGAGTGAGGTTGTATGGGTTGTTAAGGCAACAGTTTCATTCATGTTTAGCAAGTTATGTAAACACTGGAGACCGGATGAGACATAGGCTTTTAGGGACCCCTATGATCTGATGTTTGGACCTTTAAGTTTACAATGTCTACTAAACAAGGTGGTACTTGTTGTAGGGTAGAGACCTAGGAAAGGATCATGCATAATTCTTCATTGTGCCTATGTTTGAATGGTTAGATCTTGAGATAGGATAACCTAAAATCAATGAAAGAAAGAAATTAATTAATTAATGTTGATTCTTCCATATTCCATGTTTACGAGATCTAACGATTTTTTATTTTATAGGTATGGCTCTAGGTCGATGTCCGCATCAGGTTTGTGAAGAAAATGTCAAGCAGGATGTTCTAGTAGATCGCCGCAGAGTAGTGGTTGACAACGATGACACTTATAGGAAGACACTCCAAGAGTTTTAGTGTCAGAGCCTGCAGAAGTACGAGGGATCCGTTTCAGATGCAGTCACGGAAGACTGGTTGGAGGTGGTCAAGATAGGCTTCAGTTCGATCCGTGCTCGAAAGAAGCACTGGGTGTCCTTGGTTGTGATGATATTGTGTGGAGAAGTGAGGTAGTGGTGGTTCTTGTTCCTCGGGGATCGTGAGGAGTCATCGATCCCATGGGAGGAGGACTGAGATAAGTTTAGAGTCGAGTTTCATTCTTTGACGGCGAAGGTGTCTAGTCACCAAGAGCTTCTTTCCCTTTGATAGAGGAGATCCTGTAACGACCCAATCTTTTTGAGTAGTATATTAACTTACTCTTATTGATTTAATGAGATGTTAATGGTTAATGCAAAAAGGGGATTTGATGGCTTCATCTAGTAGACTCAACCCTTACGAAGCCCACTTATCAGAGCTTGGGAAGGAGGTAGCATCTGTGGGCTTCGCTTTGGACCATGCCCAAGCCGAGCTCCAGCGTGTCAAGCTTGAACGAAAATTCTTGCAGGAGAAGTTCAAGTTAGTGGAGATTTCTACTAGGGCAATGTTATCTGAGCCTCCCTCAAATTCTCTCACCATATCACACCTTACACTTAGGTCTTATGCCAGTGTTATAAGGGGCTATGTGATGAGACCCTATTTTCCTTGTGTAATCCTCTCGGGTGAATAAATTGAGATTTCTTCCTTTAGTGATGTTTGTGAAATTTCAAATGTCCGGATAATTTTAGAATGTATTTTATTGATGAATTTTGAAAAAGGGATATTTTGAAATATTTATGTAAACCCTAAATAACTAATGATGTGTAATAATTTTAAAAAAATGGTCTTCTACAAAAGTGTTCATTAAGGAATTTGGAGTCTAATAAGATCAACTTAATTTTTGATGAATAGTAAATAGTGAATAGTGATTTTATGCTTAGGATTAGTAATGTGACCAAATGGATTAGTAATCTGACTTAAATAAAGTTTTAAAATAATTTAGGCACCTCGATTAAGTAATGTGATTCAATAAAATGGGTAAATAATAGTTTCATAAATTATTATTCAAGTATTAGTTTTTTCGGATGAATAGTGTTTTTTAATTAAAAATTTAATTAAAAATAATTAGAAAATTATTTTTATAAAAATGACTTTATTTTTGAACTCAGAGCATCGATATTATGTTATGGTAATTTTTGGGGATTTTTCTGAAAAAATGAATTTTCGATGAATAGTTTATTTATTTAAAAATAAAATTAAAAATATTTAGAAAATTATTTTTATAAAATGGAGTTCATTTTTGAAATCATAGCATTGATATTTGGTTAAGGTGAAATTTTGGGATTATTCTGAGAAAGTTGAATTTTCGGTGAATAGTGAAAGTATAGTTTTTAAGTTACGGGTGTTTAATGACATCATTAAATGATGTATTAAGTATATATTCAATATGGTCGAATTATGAATAGTAAGATAAGGTGTGAGGTGTCCCAAGTGGCCAATACCATGGGCAAATACCATGGGCAAGCCCATGGTTTTGCCAAAACCACTAGTGAGGTGTCCCTTGGCCATTAATGCTTTGTCCCCTCACTTTCCCTATAAATACCCACCCTTTCCTCCTTTAGTTTTCACTCCCAACTCTCCCCCAACGAAGTTCTGGTCTTCTTACCTTCCAAGGAGTCCTCCCAAGGTGCCTCCAAGCCCTCAAGGTCCAATCCTTTGAGTTTCAAGAGTCACGTTTTAAGGTAAGGGATCCGACCCCTCTCTTTCTTTTCATGTAATCTCTTTTATGTCATTCCTATTATGCTCCAAGTTTTTATGTGAGAGGATGTTCTTTTATATTCCTCTTACTGCCCTTTCATGTTTATATGATGAGAGATCCCCTCTTACTCTCATCATTTTGTTTTATGAATGTTTAAGTGACGTCGTTAGGCTGCCGAATTTTTAAGGGATTCTTTCACCCTTCTTATTTTTCAAGTTCGATTTTCATGTCAAGTCTTTGAAGTTCCTTTTTTATTATGTTGGGGTATGATCTCTATATCTATCATACTGATCTATTATGATCATATGATGAGGGACCCTATTTGATCTTGTCAAATCATTTTCGTTTGAAGTTAAGTGACGTCGTAAGGCTGCCGAATTTTCATAAGAGAAATCTAATCTTTTTCCTTACATGTTTTTCATTTCAAATGGTATGTCCCTAAAATTTCATTAACATGTCCATATTTCCTTCTTATTCTTTCACCCTACTGTTTTATGGATCATTTATGAGTGGGTGACCCATGTCCCCTCTCATTTCAATGTTTTCTAAAACCCCGAAACTTAGCCGTTATGCTGCAGAATTTTCCCCTCAAAATGCCTCTCTCTTTTCTCAAAAATTATTTTATGTTATAAAGTGAATACTCAAAGCACTTATTTCTACAAGGGTATTCACATATATATCAAAATGTTCCATTTTAAATTCTGGGATTTACATACATGAGACCCGCATTCCCTTTCCGTGGGTTTAAAGTGACGTAAAGATCATGTCTTTAAAGCAGTTTTTAAAACGTTATGATTATGAAATGAAACCCATTTATTTTATTCTATATGGGTTATTTATGAAATGTTTGATGATGAAATATGTGGCTCACATGATAATAAAGACAAATTAAGGGTGCGCCCTGATAGCGCTCCAATGCATTGGGTAATGATGTAACCACTAGAGATTACAATTTTCATGATACCTTGGTGAATAACCTTGGTAATTTTCAAATGACACCTTGGGGATGGACCTTGGTGATATGTTCATGATTGTCTATGTTAAATGATGTATCCACATCTTCAAGTTATGGAAAATGTTATTTTTATTTTGAAATGCCTCATGATTTTCTTTCTCATGCCTTAAAGTTCTTTTCATGTCCTTATTGAAGTATATCAAGTTCACATGTAAAATGTTCCTCTTGTTTCCCTTACTGGGCCTTCTGCTCACCCTTTCTTTTGATGTATGTCCCCAGGTTATGAGATGCAGTAATGAACCTAGGATGAACTTAAGGAGAAGCCTTTCAAGTGTTTAAGAATAATGCTTTATGTTGTTTTCATGTATTATGTTCCTGGTTTCCAAGACACTAGACCTTAAAGATCCTCAGTTTTGTGTAATGTAATGAAAGATTATGTTATAAAATGGCGGGATGCTATAGTTGGTATCAAAGGATGGTTTAGTTAATTGTGGAAATTAGGATATAAAAACTTTAGGAAGAACCCTATAGAAAAGTTTAAATATAGGAAAACTTCCTGGTATTTTGGTAAGTATTGAGTAAGTGGTCTATCAAACAAATACATCCCTGTCTGGATACGAGCAGGTAGAGGCGGCTCTAACACAGATGTACATAGGGGTAAAACCCGAAAACACCGCTTTGAGCTAGACTCGAACGGGAACTGGTGCACAATAACGGGCCTTGCTTCACTCTTGGTTACGACACTCCCGGGGGATATGTTTGGTTAATCACAAGCTTTTTATGAATCATTGTGAAGGAATTATAGAGAAGTATAATTGTTTAAGCATGAAGTCTTAGTTAAAAGATTCATAAATGAAATAAGTTTCTCACTAAGGTTTTATTCTTTTAGAAGATGGCGGGCAATAGGAGGAACCGTGCCGATGGTGACCGCAATGCACCATGTGCAGATGGACCTCCGATGGAAGCCGGAATGGAAACATTCATGCGAATGATGAACCAACTGACTCAAGTTATGAGTAATAACTTGAATCAAGCTGAGAGGCCGACCTCACCACGAAGGGAACAACACTCTGTTGAGTCCTTCATGCGTCAACGACCGCCAACATTCAGTGGATCTACTGACCCATTGGTTGCGGAACAATGGATAAGCTCCATTGAAAAGATCTTTTCTGTACTTCATTGTTCGGAACAAGATAAAGTCACCCTTGCTGTTTACCGCCTAGAGGGAGAAGCTGATCAGTGGTGGTCACTGATCAAAAACACGAATCCACGAGGAGAGATGGAAGCTATGGAGTGGGAAGAATTTCGGGGGATTTTCTTTAACAAGTATTTCCCTCGTTCCATGAGAACGAAAATGGAGAAAGAGTTTCTCGAGCTGAAGCAGAAGGAGAACGAATCTGTCGGAAGCTATGAGATGAACTTCACAAGGCTTTCCCGTTATACCTCAAGCTTTGTCATGGACCCTAATGGGAAGGTTGATAGATTCTTTGGCGGACTACGACCACATCTGAGGAAGAATATAGACAACAGGGACTACGATAGCTATGAAGAAATAGTTCGAAGTGCTATGAAAGTTGAGCTAGAGTTTTGGGAGACACAATGGTCTCACAAATCTAATGAGAAGAAGAGAACTCTAGAACCAAGCCTGGGAAGAAGTTTTGATCAGGAAAGAGGTGGAAAGCATATGCAACATGCCACATGCAATAAATGTGGGAAGAAGCATCTGGGGAACTGCTTGATCGGAAGTGGAAAGTGCTATAGGTGTGGAAAAGAAGGCCATATTTCTCGGAATTGTCGTGGTGATGTGAAGCCTCAACTTCCCAACACTAACGACAGAGGAAAGATGGTTCTGGCCCTACCCGAAGTCACATGCTTCAAGTGTGGAAAACTTGGGCACTTTGCTAATCAATGTCTAAATCCGAGGGCGGTGGGGGGGAATCACTATCAACCTCAGCAGAGGCCAAGGGAGCAAGGTCGTGCTTTCGCTATCACAATAGCTGAAGTTGAAGTCCCGAACGATGTGGTAGCAGGTACTCTTGTTGTCCTCTCAAAACTAGCAAGTGCTTTATTTGATTCTGGTTCTACGCATTCCTTTATTTCCTCCAAGTTTGCAAGGAATATAGAATCAATCCCCGAACTGCTAGAGGTAGAGTTGTCAGTCAAGACTCCAAGTGGGATTATCCTTGCATCAAAAGTATTTAGAGACTCTAGTGTTTACTTTGGTGAGCTCAATCTTATCGCAAATCTAGTAGTCATTCCCATGATGGAATTCGACATTATACTAGGGATGGACTGGCTCTCAAAGTATAATGCTAAGATCAAATGCAGAAGTAAGGAAATCTCAGTAGTCTTGAAAGAACGACCTACAGTTATCTTCCAAGGGGAGATATCCCGAACTGATCCCCATCTAGAAGCACCTCCCATAGCTTTCTTTATAGAGTTAATCAGTGATGATGAAGAAGGGAAAGGGAGCATACAAATTGAAGATGTTCCGATTGTTCAGGAATACATGGATGTATTTCCTGAGGAGTTACCTGGACCTCCCCCAGAAAGAGAGGTAGAGTTCTCCATTGAACTCGTACCTGGGTCTCAACCGATATCAAAGACTCCGTATAGAATGGCAAATGTGGAGCTAGAGGAGTTAAAGAAACAACTCCAAGACTTGTTGGAGAAGGGGTTTATCCGACCGAGTGTGTCTCCTTGGGGAGCACCAGTTCTCTTTGTGAAGAAGAAGGATGGATCAATGCGGTTATGCATTGATTATAGAGAACTGAACGGGATCACAGTGAAGAATAGATACCCTCTTCCAAGAATTGATGATTTATTTGACCAACTTCGTGGGGCTCAATTCTTCTCTAAGATTGACCTTCGATCTTGTTATCATCAACTGAGGGTGAAGAAGGAAGATATTCCAAAGACTGCCTTCCGATCAAGATATGGGCATTATGAGTTTACTGTTATGCCCTTCGGCTTGACTAATGCTCCTGCTATTTTCATGGATTTGATGAATAGAGTCTTTAAGGACTACCTTGATAACTTTGTGGTGGTTTTTATTGATGATATTTTGATATATTCAAAAATTCACGAGGATCATGAAGATCATCTGAGGGTTATTTTGAAAACTCTACGGAAGGAGAGGCTCTTTGGGAAGTTCAGCAAGTGTGAGTTTTGGTTACAACAAGTGGCTTTCTTGGGGCACATCGTAACCAATGAAGGAATCTCGGTTGACACTGCAAAGACAATGGTTGTGGAGGAGTGGCCTCAACCCACAACAGTAACTGAGATTCGTAGTTTCCTTGGTTTAGCGGGATATTATAGGAGGTTTGTGAAAAACTTTTCACGGCTTTCTAATCCACTAACCAAGTTGACTCGAAAAGGGGTTAAGTTCATATGGACAAAGGAATGCGAGGAAAGTTTCCAAGAGCTGAAGAAGAGATTGGTTATTGCACCTGTGTTAACACTACCCTCTATCAGAGAAGGATTCGTTATTTTTAGTGATGCATCTCTGAAAGGGCTTGGGTGCGTCCTCATGAAAAATGACAAAGTAATTTCTTATGCATCTCGACAGTTGAAGATTCATGAGCAGAATTATCCTACGCATGATCTAGAGCTGGCGGCAGTTGTTTTTGCTCTAAAGATATGGAGGCACTATCTTTATGGGGAGAAATGTGATATATACACTGACCACCAAAGTCTAAAGTATATTTTCACTCAGAAAGAATTGAACATGAGACAAAGGAGATGGTTGGAGCTTATTAAAGACTATGATTGTTCAATTCATTATCACCCTGGAAGAGCAAACAAAGTCGCGGATGCGTTAAGCAGGAAAGATCCTGTTGTTCTGGCAACAATGAGGATCCTGGGAGATCCCTTGATTAAAGATCTAGTAAAACTGGACATGGGAATTATAAGGAAAGGGACATCATCAACCCTATCCCAAATGATTTCTCAACCTTCATTACTAGAGAAGATCAAGAAGGCTCAAAAAGAAGATCCTTTGCTGCAGGAGAAGTTCGAGGCTGTAAAGGATGGGAAGTTCCCTAATTTCAATATTCATCAAGAAGGTGTATTGAAATTTCGTACAAGACTATGTGTTCCATCTATTCCGGAGATAAAGAAAGAACTGATGGATGAAGCTCATAGCTCAACTTTCTCTATACATCCGGGAAGCACTAAGATGTATAGAGACCTTCGTGATCATTATTGGTGGGATAACATGAAGAGGGAGATTGCCGATTACACTACAAGGTGCCTGGTGTGTCAGCAAGTAAAGGAAGAAAGACAACTTCCTAAGGGGGTATTACAACCGCTACCCATACCAGTATGGAAGTGGGATAATATCACCATGGACTTTGTAACTGGTCTCCCAAAAACATCCAAAGGAAATAATGCGATATGGGTTATTGTGGACCGTCTCACCAAGACAGCCCATTTTATCCCTATTCGGGAAGATTTCTCTCTGGATCAGCTTGCCAAGATATACGTGAAGGAAGTGGTAAGGCTGCATGGGGTACCACTATCCATCGTATCTGATCGTGACCCAAGATTCACATCAATATTCTGGAGAAGTCTTCAACATGCTCTGAATACTGAATTGAATTTTAGTACGGCCTATCATCCTCAAACTGATGGCCAATCTGAAAGGACTATTCAGACACTCGAAGACATGTTGAGATTATGCTCAATGGAATTTAAAGGTGGATGGGATCAACACCTCCCATTAGTGGAGTTCTCCTATAACAACAGCTTCCATGCGAGTATTCAGATGGCACCCTATGAAGCTCTGTATGGAAAGCGGTGTAGGACTCCTACTTGTTGGGATGAAACTGGTGAGAGGAAGCTTCTTGGGCCTGATCTTGTGCAAGAAATGACAGAACAAGTTCATGTCATCCAACAACACATAAAGGCTGCTCAGAGTCGGCAGAAGAGCTATGCTGACAATCGTCGAAGGGACTTGGAGTTTGGTGTTGGTGACAAAGTCTTCCTTCGAATTTCTCCATGGAAGAGAGTCATGCGGTTTGGGAAGAAAGGGAAGCTCAGCCCTAGGTACATTGGCCCCTATGAAATCCTTGATCGCATAGGAGCAGTGGCCTATCGTCTAGCACTTCCACCGAACCTAGCTCAAGTTCATGATGTCTTCCATGTATCTCTCTTGAGGAAGTACATACCCGACCCTTCGCATGTACTGAACCCAGAGGTGGTACAACTTGAACATGACCTCTCTTATGAGGAGCAGCCAGTGGAGATCTTGGACCGTAGAGACAAGGTCCTACGAAACAAGACTACCCACCTTGTGAAAGTGTTGTGGAGGAATCATAAATATGAAGAAGCGACTTGGGAGCCTGAGGAAACGATGAAGCAAAAGTACCCTCACCTTTTCGACTAGGCCTCAAGTATAAATTTCGGGGACGAAATTTCTTAAGGGGGGAATAATGTAACGACCCAATCTTTTTGAGTAGTATATTAACTTACTCTTATTGATCTAATGAGATGTTAATGGTTAATGCAGAAAGGGGAGTTGATGGCTTCATCTAGTAGACTCAACCCTTACGAAGCCCACTTATCAGAGCTTGGGAAGGAGGTAGCATCTGTGGGCTTCGCTTTGGACCAAGCCCAAGCCGAGCTCCAGCGTGTCAAGCTTGAACGAAAATGCTTGCAGGAGAAGTTCAAGTTAGTGGAGATTGCTACAAGGGCAATGTTATCTGAGCCTCCCTCAGATTCTCTCACCATATCACACCTTACACTTAGGTCTTATGCCAGTGTTATAAGGGGCTATGTGATGAGACCCTATTTTCCTTGTGTAATCCTCTCGGGTGAATAAATTGAGATTTCTTCCTTTAGTGATGTTTGTGAAATTTCAAATGTCCGGATAATTTTAGAATGTATTTTATTGATGAATTTTGAAAAAGGGATATTTTGAAATATTTATGTAAACCCTAAATAACTAATGATGTGTAATGATTTTAAAAAATTGGTCTTCTACAAAAGTGTTCATTAAGGAATTTGGAGTCTAATAAGATCAACTTAATTTTTGATGAATAGTAAATAGTGAATAGTGATTTTATGCTTAGGATTAGTAATGTGACCAAATGGATTAGTAATCTGACTTAAATAAAGTTTTAAAATAATCTAGGCACCTCGATTAAGTAATGTGATTCAATAAAATGGGTAAATAACAGTTTCATAAATTATTATTCAAGTATTAGTTTTTTTGGATGAATAGTTTTTTTTAATTAAAAATTTCATTAAAAATAATTTGGAAATTATTTTTATAAAAATGACTTTATTTTTGAACTCAGAGCATCGATATTATGTTATGGTAATTTTTGGGGATTTTTCTGAAAAAATGAATTTTCGATGAATAGTGTATTTATTTAAAAATAAAATTAAAAATATTTAGAAAATTATTTTTATAAAATGGAGTTCATTTTTGAAATCATAGCATTGATATTTGGTTAAGGTGAAATTTTGGGATTATTCTGAGAAAGTTGAATTTTCGGTGAATAGTGAAAGTATAGTTTTTAAGTTACGGGTGTTTAATGACATCATTAAATGATGTATTAAGTATATATTCAATATGGTCGAATTATGAATAGTAAGATAAGGTGTGAGGTGTCCCAAGTGGCCAATACCATGGGAAAATACCATGGGCAAGCCCATGGTTTTTCCAAAACCACTAGTGAGGTGTCCCTTGGCCATTAATGCTTTGTCCCCTCAATTTCCCTATAAATACCCACCCTTTCCTCCTTTAGTTTTCACTCCCAACTCTCCCCCAACGAAGTTCTGGTCTTCTTACCTTCCAAGGAGTCCTCCCAAGGTGCCCCCAAGCCCTCAAGGTCCAATCCTTTGAGTTTCAAGAGTCACGTTTTAAGGTAAGGGATCCGACCCCTCTCTTTCTTTTCATGTAATCTCTTTTATGTCATTCCTATTATGCTCCAAGTTTTTATGTGAGAGGATGTTCTTTTATATTCCTCTTACTGCCCTTTCATGTTTATATGATGAGATATCCCCTCTTACTCTCATCATTTCGTTTTATGAAAGTTTAAGTGACGCCGTTAGGCTGCCGAATTTTTAAGGGATTCTTTCACCCTTCTCATTTTTCAAGTTCGATTTTCATGTCAAGTCTTTGAAGTTCCTTTTTTATTATGTTGGGGTATGATCTCTATATCTATCATACTGATCTCTTATGATCATATGATGAGGGACCCTATTTGATCTTGTCAAATCATTTTCTTTTGAAGTTAAGTGACGCCGTAAGGCTGCCGAATTTTCATAAGAGAAATCTAATCTTTTTCCTTCCATGTTTTTCATTTCAAATGGTATGTCCCTAAAATTTCATTACCATGTCCATATTTCCTTCTTATTCTTTCACCCTACTGTTTTATGGATCATTTATGAGTGGGTGACCCATGTCCCCTCTCATTTCAATGTTTTCTAAAACCCCGAAACTTAGCCGTTATGCTGCAGAGTTTTCCCCTCAAAATGCCTCTCTCTTTTCTCAAAAATTATTTTATGTTATAAAGTGAATACTCAAAGCTCTTATTTCTACAAGGGTATTCACATATATATCAAAATGTTCCATTTTAAATTCTGGGATTTACATACATGAGACCCGCATTCCCTTTCCGTGGGTTTAAAGTGACGTAAAGATCATGTCTTTAAAGCAGTTTTTAAAACGTTATGATTATGAAATGAAACCCATTTATTTTATGCTATATGGGTTATTTATGAAATTTTTGATGATGAAATATGTGGCTCACATGATAATAAATACAAATTAAGGGTGCGCCCTGATAGCGCTCCAATGCATTGGGTAATGATGTAACCACTAGAGATTACAATTTTCATGATACCTTGGTGAATAACCTTGGTAATTTTCAAATGACACCTTGGGGATGGACCTTGGTGATATGTTCATGATTTTCTATGTTAAATGATGTAGCCACATCTTCAAGTTATGGAAAATGTTATTTTTATTATGAAATGCCTCATGATTTTCTTTCTCATGCCTTAAAGTTCTTTTCATGTCCTTATTGAAGTATATCAAGTTCACATGTAAAATGTTCCTCTTGTTTCCCTTACTGGGCCTTCTGCTCACCCTTTATTTTGATGTATGTCCCCAGGTTATGAGATGCAGTAATGAACCTAGGATGAACTTAAGGAGAAGCCTTTCATGTGTTTAAGAATAATGCTTTATGTTGTTTTCATGTATTATGTTCCTGGTTTCCAAGACACTAGACCTTAAAGATCCTCAGTTTTGTGTAATGTAATGAAAGATTATGTTATAAAATGGCGGGATGCTATAGATCCAGTGTTCAAGAGTTTGGAATCCATTTCAAGAACCTTTTATGATATTATTTAGACCTATTTTCAGATGAGGAGGCCAGGGCAAGGAATTTCGAGGAGGCTTTGCATCCAGAGATCCAGTGCCAGGTCACCCCATTTACGCTGAAGACAAATCCTGAGATGTTGGAGATGGAATAGGTTGTCGAGAGGGCTTTGTCCAGGACCGGATCATCACGATAGGGGAATCATCATGATTCCTCAAGAAGCAGAGCTATGGTCCGGGGTTCCCGGTTTTTAGGGCAGAAGAGTTTATGTTCAGTCGGGGGTAGGTCCCAGCCCTTCACATCTCGTTTCTCTAGAGGAAGGAACTATTAGGACTATTCCAAGGTATCAGGTGCTTGTTCTTCATGTTTTGGTCATAGTCATTGGGAGTGGGAGTGACTGACCTTTCAGAGTATTCATCATGCACCAGGTGCTACGCTTTAGGTTCCTCTGTTGAGGCAGCAGCAGTAGTTTGCACTACCATTAAATTAGCAGAGGGTAGATGGGGTAGGCCTAGGATAGCCCCATGATGCTCCCCATCCTCAGAGAGCATAGCACATACATGGTGGTGGTTTTCATCGGGGTCAGAGAGGCTGTGGAGGAGGTCTTGGTCAGCTTCATGCTCTATTGTCGCTAGCTCATGGTGATCCAGACGTCATTTGAGGTACCCTTTTCTTGTTTTCTACCATAGTGAATGCCTTGTTTGATTCAGGAGAGACAGACTTCTTCATATCACATATCCTTGTCCATGCTTTGGGACTTGAGGTAGTGAGGCTTCAAGTGCCCTTGGCGTTGACTACGCCAGTTGGAGGTCAAGATGAGTTGTTTGAAGTATGTAGAGATTGTGAGCTAGTTTTGGGGCAACACTGCTCTTGGGGAGATTTCCTATGTTTACGAATACAACCATAATATGTCATCCTTGGAACGGATTGGTTGTATTTGATGTAGAATATTGTGGATTGCTTTAGGAAAAAGGTCATTTTCTTTGGTGCAGATAGAGAGCTAGTGGTGTTTTTTGGTGATCGAGATCCTTAGATGGGTCATAGGCGCATTCCATTCTTATCATCCATGATGGCTGAGATGATGTTGAGTTCTTCAGAGGTTCAGCCATTGGTATTTCCTAGGGTCATAGAAGAGTACCATGATGTCTTTCCAGAAGAGGTTATAGCAATACCCCCTCGATGAGAGATCGCGTTTGGGATCGACCTACAACCAGGAGTGTCTCCTATCTCTATTTCTCCCTATAGAATGTACCCATATTAGTTACGAGAGCTACATATACAAATTGATGGTATGTTATTGTGCATTTTTGTTCTTACAAGTGTGGCACTGTGGGGTGTAACAATTTTGTTCGTGAAGAAGGATAATGGCAGCTTACGGTTGTGTGTCGATTATCGTCGCTTAAAGAAAGTGAAAATAAAGAATCTCTATCCTCTTCTACGGTTTGAAGATTTATTTGATCAACTAAATGATGCAAGTTGGTTTTCAATGATTGACTTGCGGCCAGGATATCATTAGATGCATGTAAAGGATGAGGATATCCCTAAGACTTCTTTCCATTGTTGTCATGGGCATTATGAGTTCGTTGTAATGCTGTTCAGTTTAATGAATTCAACAGTTTTGTTCATGGCATTTATTAATGCTATGTTCTGTGAGTTCTTGTACAAGTTCGTGGTGGCTTTCATTGACGACGCCCTCGTATACTCCACATCTGAGGCGGAGAATGAAGTGAATCTACATGTCATTTTGAGAGTTCTTCTTTAACATCAGCTATTTGGGAAGTTGTCAAAGTGTGAGTTTTGGGCTCGAGAAGTCAGTTTCTTGGGGCATGTTGTGTCCCAACAGGGAGTAGATGTGGACCTATCAAATATAGAAGCAGTTGTGTCTTGGGAATCCCCCAAGACAGTGTCAGAGGTGTGAAGTTTCATTGGTCTCACAGGCTACTACAAGAGGTTCTTAGCCAATTTCTCACGAGTTGCGACTCCTCTAACAGTTTTGACCAGGAAGGATCAGGTGTTCATATGGACTGATCAGTGTTAGGAATCTTTCGAGTATCTAAAGAAGAAGTTAGTAAGTGCTCCAGTACTTTGTCTTCCAGCTGAGGGAGTTCAGTTTGATGTTTTTTTCATTGCTTCCCATCTATGGTTAGGTTGTGTTCTGATGCAGCAGAGATCATTTGTTTCTTATGGGTCTCAGCAGTTGCATCCCCATGATCGTAACTATTCCAACAATGATCTTGAGTTGGCAGCCATTGTGTTTGATATGAAGTTTTGGAGACATTACCTCATTGGGGATTGTTTTGTGGTTTTCACCGATCATAAGAGTTTGAGGTATGTTATCTCCCAGCGTGACCTGAACATACAAAAGAATCAGTGGGAGGAGTTCTTACAGGAATATGACTTTGAGATATCATATACATTGGGAAAGGGGAATGTTGTAGCTGAAGCACTGACTCGAAAGTCACGTAGTGATGCTGTGCGTAAATCTAATGATTCCTAGAGAGTAATGGAAGATCTATCCTCATTTCATATTGATATGAGAGAAGTATGGGGTAAGAGGTTTCCTTTTTTAGATGACGGTACAATCAACCCTGGTGCAGAAGTTGGAAGAGTCCTAGTTGGGGGATCTAGAGGTAGAGGTATGGAGAGACCGAGTTGTTTCCGGTGAGGCCCCTGATGGGTGGTCTGAGGTTGAACAACACTGAGTGTTGTATCACGGAAGGCATTTTTTCCATTAAAAATGGACGAGATGGTTCTCAAAGAGTTTAATAGTTCTCCATTATCGGTTCATCCTAGCGTGAAAAAGATGTACTAAGCCTTTAAGAGCCATTTTTCGTGGCCTGGACTGAAGCATTCAGTTGCGGAGTTTGTGTCTCGATGTTTGTTCTACCAGAATGTGAAGGTTGAATACCGTGTTCCTGGTGGTCTTCTCCATCCATTAGAGATTCCTCAGTGGAAGCGGGAGGACATCTCAATTGACTTTGTTGCTGGTTTACCTTGATCTCCAGGAGGACATGATGCTATTTGGGTGGTAGTGGATCACTTAACAAACTCAGCCCACTTTATAGAAATCAAGGAGTCGAGCTCGGTAGAAGTTTTGTCAAGGTAGAATCTAGAGGAGGTGGTGAGACTTCATGGAGTTCCAAGGATGATCATTTCTGATCGTGATCCTCACTTTACTTCTAGGTTGTGGAGAGGTCTCCAGCATGGTTATGGTTCTCATCTATGCCTTAGCAGTCCTTTTCATGCTCAAATAGACGGTCAAATAGAGCGAACCATCCAGACTCTTGAAGACATGTTATGCTCTTGTGTTCTTGATTTTGGAGGTTCATTTATGAAGAAATTACCCTTTTTGTAGTTTACATACAATAATATTTTTCACCCCACCATCGGTATGGTTCCATTTTAAGCCTTTTATGGCTGACCTTGTCATTCTCTATTGTGCTGGACTGGGTTATAGAGTCTGCAATTCTTGGACCGGAACTAGTCTAGAATACAACAGAGATGGTTCAGGGGATTCGTGAGAGGATGAAGACAGCTTAAGATCATCATAAATCATATGTTGATCAAATAATGAGACCCTTAGAGTTTAATGTTAGTGATCATGTTTTTTTGAAGGTGACTCCCCGTCGTGGGCAGTGAAGGATTGGTTGTGAGAGTAAGCTTTCTCCCTGGTTTGTTGGGCCTTTCAAGGTGTTAACTCATGTTGGAGTTGTGGCATATCGAGTAGCACTCCCCCCGCAGATGAGTCAGATACATCATTTTTTCCATATATCACATCTCCATATTTATCTTCATGATGACTCTCACGTCATCGATTGGGCATAGATCGATGTTGACGATGATGCAACCTTTGAGGAGCTTCTTGTGGAGATCCATGACCTCAAGGAGAAGGTGTTGTGCGGGCATCATATCCCCTTTGTTCGTGTCTTGTGGTGACACGGTGGCATGGAGGAGAGTATCTGGGAATGTGAGTCACAGATATGTGCTTAGTACCCAGATTTGTTTGATTTTTAACTCGTTTCATGTATCAATGTAGCCTTTGTGGTTATGCACCTTTCATGTTTATGAGATGGCTCCCTTTGTTTCTTTTGTGGCTTGCTATCTTTTTAGAGGTATCTCGATGGGTGGTTGTTTAGACCCCATTTCATTTTCACTTTATGTGGGTTTTGAATTCTCAGGGATGAGAATGTTTTGAGAGGTATCTGTTGTAATTGGTCGGACCACTCCGGTCCATTCCTTTGTGAAAATATAGTGTTTGAGGTGTTCCAGTAGGACAAGGTGACTTATCCCAAACACATTTCCAATTTTACCTTTCTGTGAACAGTAGTATCAATGACCCTCGATGAATAGTTCCAACAGTAGACAGTTGTGAACTATGCATCGGTAACCTTTTATGATCAGTACCAACGTTGAGGCCGAATGGTATCCTCTCTTTCCTTTGCAAAATTTTGAGTTTTCTTAATAGTTCCATCAGTGAATAGTTCTATCGGTAACCTCTCTTTCCTTTGCCAAATTTTGAGTTCTGTAAACAGTTCCATCGGTGAACAGTTTTATTGGTAACCGATGTATCCTATGCCAAATTTTTAATTCTATTAATAGTTCTATCAGTGAACAGTTCTATTGGTAACCTCTAATGGTAACCTCTCTTTCCATTTCCAAATTTCCAAATCTATGAATAGTTCCATCAGTGAACAGTTCTATTGGTAACCTCTAAGAGTAAACTCTCTTTCCTATTCTAGATTTCTAATTTTATGAATAGTTCTATCAGTGAACAGTTTTATCGGTAACCTCTAATGGTAACCTCTATTTTTTCCAAATTTTCAATTCTATGAACAGTTCTATCAGTGAACAGTTCTATCATTAACCTATAATAGTGTCATCTATTTCCTTTAACAAGTTTCCAATTCTGTGAATAGTTTTATCAGAGAACGGTTCTATTAGTAACCTCTAACGGTAGGTGTACAGTGTTTCCATAACAGTAGGTATACAGTGTTTTATCGATGAGGTTCTAATGGTGAGGTTCATGAATAGGGTTTTATCGATGAGGTTCTAACGATGAGGTTCTAACAATGAGGTTCAAGAACAGTGGTCTAACGGTGAGGTTCATGAACAGTGTTCTATCAGTGAGGTTCATGAATAGTGTTCTATCAGTGAGGTTCTAACAGTGAGGTTCATGAATAGTGTTTTTCCTTTGCCAAATTTTGAGTTTGTGAACAGTGTTTCTAGCTTCCTACAGTTTCGCCCCTTTAGGGTTTTCCTTTACCATAAAATGCATTTAAAGCCTCGTTTCAAGGAATCTAAGGCCGATTCAAAGGCCATAACTCCTATATTAATTATTCTTAAGGCTCGGGATGTTTTTACTTCGTCAAACTGCATGGTTTAATGTGATATTCTTTTAATGGAAAATTAAGCGTTTCTTAAACCATCACTCCGTTAAATCTTCTAAAGGGATGGTATATCTTCCTCTCTAATTCTTTCTCCTTTTTATTGGGTGTGAGAAGCTCGAACAACCCATTCCTTCTCATAGGATTTTCACAGTCAAACGTTCCTCCTCAGATTGGTTTCGCTCTATTTTGATGAAACCATGTTGTGTCAATCATTATTCAATATAAGGTATGTTTTATCGTCATTCATTTGGGTTTCATCTTCTCCTGTTTCCCCTTTACATTTTATAGCATGTAATTTCCATACTTCTAATGGACTTTTCTTGGGATTCGGTTGGTGAGGTCGTACTGTGGCATCCTTGGGTGGATGAATTTGCCACGAGAGGAGCATCATGACCTGTTGTGTGGGAAATGAACATTAAGAACTGTTTGAGGTAGGGGATTTGTTGCTTCTCTTTTCTTTTACATGAAACTATATTGTTAGCATGTATTGTCCTCCTTTATGATAATGGAATTGACATAATAAATATTTGAACTAGATAAATAAATTGATATCGATCGTATGTTATTGACTCTTGTTTTGCTAGATAGTGTGATATCTATGCTTTCTTCGTATATTTGTTCGTTCTTGAAGGAAATTGGCAAAAAACCTAAACCAGAATTAATTGATAATTGTTCGGCTAAAGATAAAGAGGCATGAAAATGAATCTGGTTCTTCTTGTTGTAATTTTGATGTTAATCAAAATGGTGTAGTAATCATGTTTAAGTTTTTTGTGATAGCTTACTTTTTTGGTTTCCCGAATGTGGAACCTACTTATAATAAATCAGTTTATTCCAAACAGATTATTTGTTTGATAAATCATTGAAGGGTTCTGAGTTACCCTCTTGATTGTTGAAGGACCAAGAGCCTAATTGTTAAGATGTTTGTTTTCCTACTACTTGTGTTGTGATATGAGCCTGGATAGATTTTGTGATATGTGGGGGCTTGTAGGACTTTTGGTTATGGTAGCAGATGACACCTAGAGTGGCAAGATGCATCAGCTTATGAATGTGGGTGTCGGGGAGGACACCATGGAGGATGGAAAGAGATGGATGTGATTTTTGGATGCTTGCTGTTTCTTTTTTTTGATTATCTATTTTACTATTCCCCATTTCCTATGGCAGCTAGTCTTACTTACCCTTCTTCCGAAAGAGGCGAAGATGCACGGGGTATTCCAGGTGCTTTCCATGTTTAGATTCAAGGGAGGATGGGTCTACGCTCTCGCTATAGGTGGAAAATACTCAACGGGTAGTACATCTAATCAATGTGTTGATCCCCCTTGTGTTTAGTAGAATAAGATGTTTTTATAAAATGTCTGGGAATGTGAGAAAGTAATTCTGTATTGAATAATTGAATAAATGATGTTAACCCATGGGGTTGGAGTTTGCTGGAACATAATGATGAGGTTATAATTTTAAAGGGATGGTGTACTTTGGGTGTGATGCTAATGAAATTGTTATTGGTTAATTAATGTTTAAAGAATTAATTAACATAAATTGAAACTGATAAAAAGGGAATGAAATAATGTATTAAAGCTATTTAAATTGTTGTGTTCTTATAAGATACCTAGTCTTAGAAATAGCAACCCGGAGTCTGAGAGACCATAGTTGCAGTTGATTCTAAGACTAGGTTATACCCATAGTGTGGTTGTGAGGGATAGTATATTTTGTAATTTTTTTATATATGCTACTCCGCCCTGTCAGTAAGGGAAACTGACACCCTGGGGATTCTGAGCCCTGGGGAGTGTTTTCCCCAACATTCTAGTGGGAGGATGAATGGCTGACTACCCCCTTTGGCCTCGCTCTCTTCTCATGGTAGATACTTGTGTTGGTAGGAACAGTAGTTAGTTTTCCCATATATGTGTGTAGAGGGATTTAATGTCTTGTGGATATTCACACACATATATTATGGATATAGTTTCCTATGGACTACTATAGGTGTAACGTGTATAGGCTGTGTTGGATTGAGGATCCTTACTCAGTGTATGGGCTGTAATGGATTGAGGTATAATACCTGATATATGTTACAAGTTATGAGAGCTGTGGTGGCTCCCAGAAACTACCTGGTTACTTTGATTACATGAACATGGTGGTTTTGTTACATGAGGTGCATGTTGTGGTGCTTCGCCCTGGTGTCTGTGGGAAAGCCTTTTTAGATATATATTCTTTGTACATGCAACATTGGGGCAAAGTGGCAAACTAGTGGGGAAGTAGTAGTGAGTTAACCTTGATATTATTTATTATATGTTATATTATTGTATGAATTACTTTGGTGAGAGTGGCAATGGTGAGGCTGGGAACTCTGTATACCTGTTTAGGTGATGAGTTGGTTTCACTTTTTGTTCACTGTGCTTTAGAAGGCTTTCTTTACTTTTGCACGAGAGGCTTCAGGGAGGATCCTACTGATTATATTGTTATAATCACCCTAGGTATATATAAACTATTTTTCTGGTCACTTGGAGCAGGTTGGAGATCAGGCTGGTTACTAATAGCTTATGGTTGCAGGAGCTGTTTCGGATTGTGGTTGCTACTGTTTTAATTTCTTTTGGGTACTTGATGTTTTACCCTTCCAGTTTTAGTAGTTTTGCCTGAAATTTTATATACACACATGGGTTTTCTTTTATCTTATTGGTTAACTTGGATTTTGATGGTGTCTATCTTATCTCATGATTCTGTATGTGTTCTCATAGATTATAACACCTCTCATTTGTGTGTTTTCTATACCCTCGGTGCTAGTCTCCAACCTGGGGCTTACTGAGGTGGGACTCAGGGGGGTCATTATCTTCCTTCTCACATTGTAGGCCCAAGAGGGGTACACTTTGTGAGAAGGGGGTTGGGACATGGATGATAAATTATTTTACTTCTTATGAAATGATTTCTGGATGGATCATGAAGGACAAACTATCATGTCTTGTTTGTAAGAAGAATACATGTTTCATAAGACTTAATTCATTGTAGTTTTATTTTTATAGGACCCTGACAATTCTTTCCAATGGACCATCCATATAGAAATAATTTTCAAAGATTTTACAATACCATAGAGACCGATGATCCACCTCAGCCTATGTTTAGAACTGTTGTTCTTAAGGAATTGAAAGATTTCAGTTTTTTTTCAATAAGGGTCAAATGAAATCTTGAAAGAGAAAGAATGTTTCCACTGAAACATATTAAAATTTTAATAAGAGTAGTGTATACTTTTATTTTTCTTATGGGTCAAACAATTTGTTATGTTATTACTTATATGTAATTTACATTGAAAATAATACACATAAATTGTTTCTTTTGATTCTTCTAAATATTAAGGGAAAGGAAAAAAGATGATATAAGATCTTGGATTGACTTTTTGGGTTGGTTCATTAGACAAGAATTTCATATTGTGCGTATCAGTGAAAATAAATGTCCAGTTCCATGTTCTTCTTATGTGATGACACCTATTAAAAAATGAAGTTTCTGGATTTCCAGACACTATTAAAGTTCCTGAAGGATATTCAAGAAACATATATAAATGGGTCAACAAAAGAGAGTTGAAGCTAAAATCTTTGATGAATCATGATTATCAAATCCACTTATAAGAGTTGATTCTAAATGAAATATTTCATCTTTTTTCCAACAATTCAAGGGTGGTTGTTATTCAGTTGTGTCATTTTTTAGAGATCTTTTCTATAAGATGTTTTCCATGTATTTCATGAAAAACAAATTAGCATATTCCCCATTAATTTTGTGTGAGTTAGAGAACATATTTCCACCATCATTTTTCACATGCATTTTTCATCTAATTATCTATATTCCTAGGTGAATATATTTAGGCTGAAGAAGTTTTCATTAGTGGTGAATCAGGCTCTCATGCCTTAGGGGATCCTAAAGTAGGATTCTAGTAGAGGACATGTAGTTTCTACTGGATGATTAAAAGGTATGACTTTTGAGAGAGGGAATCATTGTTACAAGAAATTCATATATGGAAGTGGGAAGCAATGTATCCATAAAGATGTATTAGTTATTGGGGATCTTAAATGAGTGCTCTTCCAATGGTGGAGAAGTGCGAGACACTTTCGTAAAAAATTTCCCGACCATAGGTTGAGTGTTGATCTTGTAAAATGATGGGTCATCAACAAAATCTCTGTATGAAAATATGGTAGACAAGTAATAATGGATCATCTAGATAGGACCCAAGGGTAGGAAATAGATCTTCTTTACCATACCAGTTAGGAAGTTGGAGTTCTACTAGACAAGGAAGTCAAGGTAGCAGATGAGGAGATTCTGGGAAAGAGATCATGTACTAGAAGGGTGGTGTATCTTATGGATTCAGACTACATCACAAGGAAGAGGGGTAGAATAATTTCATGTAGTTCATCCAACTCATGTGGATAGAGAAACTAGAACATTGATTGTTAGAGGTACTATTCTTGTAGCTTCTACACTATATAGTTATTTATTTGATATGGTTGCCTCTAATTATTTTAATTTTTCATACCTTTTGAGTGGTTTGATCCTTACTGATGGTTTTTTTAGTATGGTTTTGATTATAGATACTCCATTCAGAGTATAGTCGAGATATATTTGACTATGTATGGGGTGTTTTCTTGAAGTGGGGGACTATCATTTTCTGTGACAAATTTAAATCCTAGACATGTAATCCTTCAACATAATTTTGGTTGTGGACTAGTTAGTACTGTATATATTCCACATTTATTTTTACCATATTAGAGTATCATTTACATCCCTAAAATGTGCCAACTATTTTCACCATGGAGAGTGGGATATCTAGGAGGGCTGACCAGGACCAATTACTTAGAAAAAGGGAGATCTCAGATCGGAGGTTTCTAATATGATAGTTGATGATGAAGGTGTCATACGTGGGGTATATCCTCCCATAGTGTATATGTTTCAAGGAATGATTCCTAAAGAATTATAGGGGCTTCCACCGAAGAGAAATATGGAATTTATCATTGAGTTCATTCTAGGTTCTGAGCCAATTTCTAATCTACCATATATAATCGAACCAATAGAGTTTCAAGAACTCAACAATAAATTGGTGGAATTATAGGATAAGGGATTAATATATCTATGTACATCACCTGGGGGTTCTCCAATATTATTTTCAAAGAAATCCTATTAGAAAATATGCATATATGTTGATTATCAAAAGTTGAACTTGATGACTTTGAAGAACCGATATCCTCTCCCGCTTGTCAATTATCAGTTTTAAAATTTTATGGGGGCTTGTGTATTTATAATGATTGACATGATATAGGGGTATCATAATTTGAGTGTTCATACCTTTGGTATACCATGGAATTATTTTAAAAGTAGGTATAACCTATATTAGTATTTTTAATGTCATTTTTGTTGAAGAATGAAACATCAATTTTTATAGACATGATGAATAGAATCATCGATCGTTAATAAGACATGTTTTTTATTGTGTTTATGTATGAAATATTGGTTCACTCCAATACTCATGTAAATCATTCCTAGCATCTTGAAATCATCCTATGTACACTAAGATAGAATCAACTATACAATAATCCATATAAGTGCTATTTTTGGACTGATTAGGTACACTACTTGGGTCACATAATCTCATAGGAAGGTGTGTTTTTGTACCTAGAAAAGGTATACGTGGTCATTTTTAGGGACCATCCTAAGAATGTTTTCTATATTCATATATTTCTATGGATAGTAGGATATTATTAGACGTTTATCCCAAAATCTTCTCTACTAGCATCACCACTATTGGTATTGAAAAAAAATGAGTTATCATCCAATGGATGATATCATGTGATATTTATTTCCATGAGTTGAATTAGCTCTTGAAATCAGATTTGATCTTTATCCTACCAGAGATGGTTGGGGATTATATGGTGTATTGTGATTCTTCAGGGAATGGTCTTGGAGTAGAGTTAATGTAACAAGATCAAGTTGTGGTGTATGTGCCTTTGCAGTTGAGTCCACACAAACAATATTACCCTACACATGACCTCGAGTTGGAAGTAGTGGTTTATGCATTGAAGTGTTAGAGGAATTATCTATTGGGAGAGATGTTTGTTGTGTATAATAATTACAATATCTTTAAGAATATCATTTCGCAGTGATATTTATCCTCTAAAAGCGGAGTAGTGTAGATTATATACAGTCATTTGATTTTTTTTGCTACAATATATGATTGGAAAGGGAAAACGTGTTTTGGATGATTTGATAAGGAAATATTAGATTCAAATAGTTCAATATTCTAGTGATGAGTGGAAGATGATTACAATTCTAGATGATATTCATGTGGTGGTTGAGGAGAGTCTGATTTTGATGAATCTCATATCATTATCAGTGGAGTATACACTTTTGAAACAGATCAGAAATAGGTAGAATGAGGATCTCAAATTTTTGACCTTGAGGGAAATTATTGGTTGCATGGGGAGTACCATTATACTAGACTATAGATAAGGATACGATCATCTTTGATATTAATTGGGTTGTTCTGCCTCTAAACATGTTGGAAGATCTGATGCATAAATTTCATGATTCAAAGTTGGTGAAGCATCCAGGTGTGACTGTAATATTTTGTGACCCAAATCAATTTTTTTAGTGGCCTGGAATCAAAAAATAGATAGCATGGTTATTTACATGATGCTACACCTTTCAATAGGTGAAGTCTGAGCATCAATGAAATGGATATAGATTACAAATGTTTCCTATTCTGGAATGGAATTGGGATAATGTTACTATTGACATTGTGGTGGGTCTCCCAAGGAAGTGCTTGAAGAAAAAATCTATTTGGGTGATTTTAGACCATTTAAAAAATGTAGTAAATTTTTTACCGGTATGGGAGAATTTAAAATTAGATAATTTGGGATCCTTTCATGTTAGAGAGATAGTTAGTTTTCATGGGGTGCCAAGGAGTATTGTTTTATAATGTAACTGATGTTTTACTTGGAACTTCTAGTTTCTATTGCATACTACACTTGGTATAATGGTTTTTTGAATATAAAATTACACACATAGATAGATGGTCAGTCATAGCATACGATACATGTGCTTGAGGGTATTCTTCAAGAATGTGGCCTAGAATTTGATAGACATTTGTAGAGAACCTAGATTTCGTTGGGTTCACCTATAAAAAAGGTATCAAGAAACTATATAGATGTCACCATATGGTGCACTTTATGGTAGGCCTTGTAGATCACCCATATGATTAATGTAGTGGGGTGATTCAGAGTTTTTTGGAACTGAGTATCGTGCAGGATATGTCAGAGTAGGTTTATCTGATTCAGAAGTGTAGGAAACCAACTCATAGTAGATAGTAGTCACATTTTATTTGACATCAATGAAACCTAGATTTTATATAGGGTGGTCATTTATTCTTTAAGGTGTCACCTAGAGTGGGTATTCATAGGATTAAAAGGCATGGAAAGTAGGTGCCTGGTTTGTTGGACTATTTCATGTTGTGGAGAGAATTGGTTCAGTGGCATACCAATTTGATCCTCCACATAGGTAAAACTCTATACATTTTTTGGTTAATGTGTCACAACATTAGGGGTATCTCTATGAACCTTTTAATTTAGTCTATGTGAAGAATGTTGATCCTAAGAGAGATGCATCCTTTAAGAAGAATATGATATGTGTGCTGAATCATAGAAGGAAATTGTTGTGGGGAAATTTTTTGTTGTTAGTTCATATATTTTGGGAACATGGGCATGGGAAGGAGGATACATGGGAAAGTGGAGAGGATATTTTAGATCAATTGAAAAAACATTTTGACATGAGATCATAGAGATACTTGTGAGTACACATCGAGGATGAACTGTTATAAGGTTTAGAAATTCAAACAACCTGATCTTCTCTAGAGATATCTTGGGCTCATTTGCAAATGCTATTTTTTATATTTTTTATTTTTTTGGGGTTTTACCTTGGGTTTATTTGTGTGAAAATTTATAATTTTGGAAGGAATGGGTGAAATTCATAGTTGGCGCATAGTTTTCCCCAACAGTGCACCCTGGATGAGTAAATCATGCACCCTAAGATAGATATGGATTGTAAATCTATCACATAGTTTGAAAACACATCATCCCTCTTAGGAGTAACAATTAACCTCCCTCTTCCACTTGAATAGATTCATAGTTAAGGAGTATTGTTTGAAAAATCACGGTATCCTCCCTAGGAAACTGAGCACAAATTTTTAATTAGACCGAATATTAGTCTTTAAAATACTTGATCCCACATATTAACCCAAAATAAACCCACACATATCATTTATTTATTCCTCTCAATTTAGGGGGCTCCTGGAAGAATTACTAAGTCTCTGACCTAGGTTCTTCATGATTCAAATCCCTAATTGAAGATTTTCACCACTCTCAATTGGTGAGGCTTGTCCTTAATGGTGTCTCATCTCCTCCCAATTTATCTTCCATATATTTATGGGATATTTTACCCTATTGTATTAATATATATATCCACAAATAAAAGATATTGTTTCTTTTCATATTGGGTCTTGGGTTTGAATCATGATCTAATTCTTCAATGTGATTACAGTTATTTCGCTCAAATTGGAAATAACCATTACTGGGAATTTATCACTATTTCTATGATAGGTTGTAAATTATTAAAACCCTATTGTATTTATTTTCATTAAGTTCTTGTAATTGAAGAATTTATATGGTTATTTTAATTATTATGCTTCTTAACTGAATTAAATTATTAGGTAAATTAATTAATTAATTGTGAATTGGGGATAATTAATTGTTGATTTAATTATTATCATATTAAAATTGATGAATGAATGTGATTAAATAATTATTGAGTTATATATTGGATTATTTAATTTTTAATTGGGAGTAATCAATTATTGAATTAATTATTTGAATGAATGTGATTAACTATTTTCTGAGTATATTATTATATTATTGATTTGTAAATTCGGAATAATTAATTATTGAATTAATAATTGGAATGAATGTGTTTGAGTAATTTTTAGATTAATTAATGGGATTTATTGTGATGATTAAATTGATTGAAATTTGGTTAATTAGATAATGAATTAATTAATATATGATTGTGATAGTGAAAGGTGATAATAAGATTAATGTTGATTAATCATGATTGATGTGATATTGTGATACATGTGATATTATGATACATGTGATATTGTGATATATGTGATATTTATTATTGAATGATATAAGAGTATGGGACATAGACTGATTCATCAAATACCCATGTAAAATTGATTGATATATGAGTGTGGGACAAGGAATGATGCACCAAATACCCATATAGTGACAATTCCATGGATGTGAATATTTGTACGGGATAGAGATCGATGCTCCTGAGAAAAAACTATTTTGTTGAATATTTTATTGATAATAAATGATATAATTTCCTCACATTGTGTTAAATATTTTTATTTACAAAATATTTGGGATTTGATCATTCATTTGAAAATTTGGTGAAAATTCCAGTTTTACCCTTTAGAGTGCACTGTAGTATTTCAAAGATAAATATTTTTATATTTATTACATGAATTTGAATTTTTGTATTAATATTCCTAACATAATTTTATAAAACTTTTATTCAGGACACGTGATAAAAAAATACATATAGATGGAGTAATTGGTCCATAAATAAAAGATGAGCTGGACACGCAAGAATGGAGAAGATTTTGTATTTCGGTCATAAATCCTTCTTCTGGGCTTGGATTGAGCCCAAATTTTGAGAGGCGATAGGGGATCCATATGAAAAAATATGATCCTGCTGAAAGGATGGACAATTAGTGCATTGTTGTGGTCCAATTGGCGGTGAAAGTTGGCATAAAATATTTGGCATAGATTCCCCATTCACACTTGAAACCACTTTGAACCTAGCCTCCCACCACTCTATAAATTGGTGTTTTTCTCATTTGGTGGGGCTAGTAAGTGCATTAGGAAGTTTAGAGAAGAGTATAAGAGGTTACACTCCAATTATCCAAGCAATTCAATAAGGGTAGCTCTTGAAGCAAGGATCCCTTCGTCGAAGCCCTATTCTTCTTCCTCATGTTGTAATGTTTGTGTTTTCTTAATAAACTTATTTGTTATTATTTTATTTCTTCCCTTTTCTGATGTTTTATTTAAATTTATTCTTCTATTAATCTTTCTCTTTGGGCTGGAATTATTGAGTATAAGCGTTATTGGGTTATACCCATTATAAACCAATGCACATGAAAAACACTTCTATGGTGATTACGCCACCCATGGAATAGTAGTTATTTTTAGTAATCGATCTAACTCTCAACTTCTTCATTCATTTATTTTGAATAAATGATCTACTATAATTCACTAAACATGGTCAATTAATTGAGTTTTCAAATTAAAAGACACTAAGTGAGCACCTGAACAATTAACACAAAATGCGCGAGGTCCGGATTTGTGTGAATTGTGAGAGTGTGATCTTAATCGGTAATACAAGACCACACAGGATCAATTTCTAGAGTTCAAATACAGTCCTCAAACTCAATTAATCATCATTTCTAGAGTTTTTATGTGCCTTAATTTACCACTAACAATAATCTAGCCTTATAAAATCAATCAAAGCAGGGTGCTACGATAGCATGTTCCGAAGCTAGCCTAGGGTTTAATTAATTTCAACTTTACGGTATGGTTAATTCTCATAGGGATTGGGGGTTAAAAAATTAAGGGATCATAATTAAGTCAATATTAATTTAAATGATAATGATTAATAAATGATTGAAGAGGTATAGTTAGATCGATTACGACTTTTAAATATTGTCTAAAAAATATCTTTTTGTTGTGTCATTTTAATCGGACTTCATTTCAAAACTAAAAACAAAAAAATACAATCTTCTTCCAAAAAACTTCTTATAGATTCATAAACTGTAACCAACTCCTATACATTCAAGTAGTGTTTTTATTCTATTTTATTTTACTTTTAGAATACCTTTAAAAAGTTGTTTTAATTTACTTCCTCCTTTGAGAGACGACCTTGGTAAGCCACTCCGCTGCACCTAAGTACCCCGAAATCACACTAATCATTTGAGGGCGCCCATGACAGTGCTATATCAAATTGGTGTCATTTCTGGGGAGGCATGTAATTTATTCATCCATTTAGAGGTATTTTTTTTTCATTTTATTATTTTCTTCACCTCTCTCTTTCATATTTCCCCTTTCTCAAGTTTTCATTTTTTTCATCATCTTCTTTTCTTTATGGACCATCAACTCACACTTCTCATTTTTATTTTACTATGGTCCACTTTAGTTCTTCTCGTATTTCATTTATTTATGACATGAAATAATCTCAAAGATCTCTTAGATCTTGACCCTGAGATTCAACATAGCCTTAGGGCACGAACCAAACATTCTCAGTCTACGGAAAGTTTCAACATTCAACTAGTTGGAGAATTACACCAATATCAGAACATTGAAATTGGAAACAATTCAAATTCAACCATAAAACAAGAACCAATGGCTGAAAATAATAAAAATGAACTTAATATAACCATTCAAGAATTGGCTTCACCTGATATTAACTATCAACCAAATTTTATTGCATACCCAAATCTTGAATCGGACATTGAATTGAAATCTGGATTAATCCATATTTTTCCAAAATTTCATGGCCTCTCCGGTGAGGATCCCAATAAAAATTTGAAAGAATTTAATGTGGTTTTCTCAACCCTAAAACCTAGAAATGTCTCTGAAGATCAAATAAAACTAATAGCATTCCCATTCTCACTTTATGGTGCTATGAAAGATTGGATGTATTATTTACAACCCGAGGATGTAACTTGTTGGAACGATTTAAAACGTCTTTTCTTGTAGAGATTTTTTCCAGCATCAAGGACCACATCCATTTGAAAGGAGATATCAGGGATCAAACAAGACCAAGGGGAGTCAATGTATGAGTATTGGTAGAGATTCAAGAAGTTGTGTGCAAGCTATCCACATCAGCAAATCAGTGAGCAGCTCCTCATTTAGTACTTTTATGAAGGACTCACACCTATGGAGAGGAGCATGGTGGATGCTGCAAAAGGAGGGTCATTTGTGGACAAGACACTAGTAGCCGCATGTGCATTGATCAACAAGATGGCACAAAACTCCCAACAATTTGGCAATCGAGGTATACCACATGTCAGGGGAGTACATCAGGTAAGTCCTTCTTCTCTTGAAAGTCATTTGATTGATACCAAGTTGGAAGAATTGACCACTATGGTGAGGCAGATTGCATTGGCTCAAAAGGCATCCCAACCCCCTCCTTTAAGGCCTTGTGTAATTTTCACTGAGACAAGACACCCAACTGACTATTTCCCACAACTACAAGAGACAGAGGATTGTGCAGCAGTATTCCCAGGGAGACCATTTCAACAGAAAAAACAACCATATCCCCAAAATAAATTTGATTCATTTTCTCCAATATACAACCATGGTTGGAAAGATCAATCGGATATGAGGTATGGATTTGGACAACAACAAAGGACATGCTTTCAACAAAACTTCCAGCAGCCTCTACCTTACCAGCAGGGTTTCCAACAACCCCAAAAGAGATTTGAAGCTGAAACATCAACAAGACAACAACAAGGGAATCCCCAACCAAAGTTATATTCTAATTCTAATGATCTTTTGAAGCAAATTGTTCTTAATCAACAGAATTAATTGAAGAGTCAATGTTCGGTGTTGAGGGAGTTGAAGACTCAAATGAGCCATATTGCCACCGCCCTCCATGAACTTGTAAGTAATAATTAGGAATATCTACCTTCCAAACCCACTCCAAATCCAAAGGGTAATGTTAGTGTCATCACATTGAGAAGTGGGAAGAAAATGAATGATACATCTGTACCTACCATTCCACTGTGATTCACCTCTACTCCCTAGAATCCGCATTCCATGCCAACTGATTAGCAATCCAAGGAGAAAGATAATTGTAAGAAAAAGATTGATGATGTTCCTCCTAAACCCATTCCTTTTCCAAATAGTGTTGTTCAAACCAATAATATGGCTGATGAAGCAATGAAAAAGGAGGTTTTGGACACATTCATGTGTGTGAAGATCAATATTCCTTTACTTGATTCCATTAAGAAAATCCCAAGGTATGCCAAATTCTTAAAAGAACTCTGCACCAATCGATGAGGGCTTAAGGGAAATGAGAGGATCAATCTTGGAAGGAATGTGTCAGCACTCATTACAACAACTCTAGCAATGCCAAAAAAGTGCAAGGATCCTGGGACATTCACCATCCCATGTACCATAGGATAGTTACACTTTTCTGATGCACTTTGTGATTTGGGAGCTTCCATAAATGTGATGCCTCACTCTGTATTTTCTTCCTTACAGGTTGGTGAGTTGAAGCTGACAAGAGTAGTGGTGCAATTAGCGAATAGAGCTACGACATATCCCGCAAGAGTCCTTGAGGATGTACTTGTCTGGGTAAAAGACATGATCTTTCCAGCTGATTTCTACGTGCTTAACATGGAGGATGATTAGGTAAGTTCTCATGTCCCCATTATTTTAGGTAGGCCCTTCCTCAAAACTGCAAAAACTATCATAAATGTCAATGACGGTACACTTTCCATGGAGTTTGGAGATGAAGTTGTGATATTTAATGTTATGGATTCCATGAAGTACCCCTTAGAGGACTATTATGCTTTTGTTATCTCCCATTTTGAATCACCAAATAAAAACTCCATGGATTTTGATTGTCCGATGTTTAGAGAGATTATGAGTATTGGTTCTAGTTTTATGTCTAAGAGTACTTCCACACCTTTTTTTGATGGAAAACCCTCTCTTGGATTTGATTTTGATGTGGATTCAAATTATGATCATATAAACACTGATTATGACATGGTTGTTGAGTATGCTGATGGATTTAATGCATTATTTTCTAATTTTGATGATTTTTATTCTAATACTGATGTTCATTGTGTAGATATGTATGTTGCATCAATTCTCCATCCATTCATCACCCCCCTACATTGGAACTCAAGCCATTGCCCCCAAATTTTAAATGTGCATACCTGTTGAGTGGTGATAGATTACCTGTTATCATTTCTAACAATCTCTCTTTTTAACATGAAGAAAAACTTTTGAATATTTTGAGAGATAACAATAGGGAAATTGGTTGGACATTGGTAGACATATCAGGTATTAGCCCATCCATTTTCATGAATAATATTCTCTTGGATGATGGGGCTAAACCGATTAGGCAGCCACAAAGGATACTTAATCCAACACTTTTGGAAGTTGTTAAGAAATAAGTTGAAAAATTACTTGAGGCGGGTATCATTTACCCTATTTCTGACTCACAATGGGTTAGCCCTATCCAGGTTGTACCAAAGAAAACTTGTTTCACTATTATAAAAAATAAAAATGATGAGTTAGTTCCTGTGAGAGTAAAAAATAATTGGCGAGTGTGTATTTATTATAGGAAACTAAATCAATCCACTCTTAAGGTCCATTTCCCACTTCCATTCATTGACCAGATGCTTGAGATACTTGTAGGTACGACACATTATTGCTTCTTGGATGGTTTCTCTTGATATTTTCATGTTCCCATTGCAATAGAGGACCAGAAGAAGATGACATTCACCTGCCCATTCAGTACTTTTTCTTATCGAAGGTTTCCATTTGGACTTTGCAATGCCCCTGGTACCTTCTAGAGATGCATGGTGAGTATTTTCTCAGATTTCATTGAGACCTTCATGGAGGTATTTATGGATGATTTTACAGTTTATGGATCCTCATTTGATGAATGTCTCTCTAGTTTGGGTGATGTGTTGCATCGTTGTATTGAGAAGAATCTAGTCTTAAATTTTGAAAAATCTCATTTCATGGTCGAAAAAGGAATTGTCTTAGGTCATATAGTCTCACAACATGGCATTGAAGTTGATAAATCTAAGGTAGACATTATTTCATCCATGCTATATCCTACATGTGTGTGTGATGTTCGATCATTCCATGGACATGCTGGATTTTATCAATGCTTCATTAGATATTTTAGTAAGATCGCTCTACCCTTATCTCGATTGCTTCAAAAATATATTGACTTCAATTTTGATGATTCATGCAGGACTTCCTTTGAATAGCTAAAGATGTTTCTGACGACTCCACTGATCATACAGCCCCCACAGTGGGACCTTCCATTTGAGCTTATGTGTGATGTGTCCAACTTCGCGGTTGGAGCTCTCTTATCTTAGAGGGTGGAGGGACATTCACTTGTGATCGCCTATGCATCAAGGACACTAGATTCAGACCAATCAAACTACACAACCACGGAAAAGGAGTTTCTTGCTATCATATTTTATTTAGATAAATTCTGTTCATATTTATTGGGCTCTAAAGTAGTTTTTTTTTCTGACCATGCAGCACTGAGGTACCTCTTGAAGAAGCCAGATGCAAAGCCACGACTTATCCATTGGATTCTCCTTCTTCAAGAGTTTTACATCAAGATAAAGGATAAGATGGGGTCTGAGAATTTAGTGGCAGACCACATGAGTAGGCATACTCACACACCAGAGGGTGACACCTTGGACCAGGTACCACTTTGGGACACTTTCCCCGATGATCATCTCTATACCATCTCAGGTACGCATCCTTAGTATGCAGGTTTATTTAATTACACTGTTTCCTCTAAAATCCCAGCAAATTTGAAGAATCATCAAGTCCAAAAATTAAAAAGTGAGTCTCGATATTATGTTTGGGATGATTCATACCTCTAGCGCATGTGTAGTGATCAAGTTATTAAGAGGTGTGTTCCTGATCACGATTTTGAGTCTGTTTTGAGTTTCTCTTATACACTTGCTTGTGGTGGACACTTTGGACCCCAACGGATAGCTAGGAATGTTTTTGACTCTGGATTATATTGGCCTAGTTTATTCCATGATCCCATGTGTTTTGAATGTCATTCTCTCGTTGCCAACACACTAGGAACATTTCTAGGAGACATGAGATGCCCCAACAACCCATACTATTTTGTGAGATTTTTGAATTATGGGGAATTGATTTTATGGGTCCTTTTCCTAGTTCATTTGTATTTTCATATATTTTGGTTGTTGTTGATTATGAGAGTAAATGGGTGGAGGCCAAGGCCACCAGGACTGACGATTCTCATGTTGTAGTGGATTTTGTCAATGCTCAAATTTTCTGTAGGTTTGGAGTACCAAAGGCCATCATCAGTGACCACGGGACACACTTTTTCAATCGTAATTTTTCATCCCACCATCGAAAGTATGGGGTGACACACAAAACAACAACACCATACCACCCCCAAAAAAATGGCCAGGCTGAGGTTTCAAATCGTGAGATGAAGAAAATCTTGGAGAAAACTGTGCAGCCAAATAGGAAAGATTGGAGCAAGCACTTGGATGATGCATTGTGGGCTTATAGGACAGCATACAAGACCCCCATTGGTATGTCCCCATTTTGGATTGTTTTTGGGAAAGCATGTCATCTCCCAGTAGAAGTTGAGCATCAGGCCTATTGGGATATAAAGAAATGCAACATGGATTTGGCCCAAGATGGAATCCAAAGGAAGCTACAAATTCAAGAGCTTGAGGTGATTCCACTGTCTTCATATGAGATCTCAAGGCTCTATAAAGAAAAATCAAAGGTAGCTCATGACAAAATGATCCAACACAAGGAGTTTCATGTTGGAGAGAAAGTCCTTCTCAATAGTTCACGACTGAAGCTGATGCCTGGTAAGTTGCATTCCAGATGGTTAGGTCCTTATATTGTTTCTCATGTTTTTCCTTATGGTGCAGTGGATATCACACAAGAAGACACTAGAAGAAGCCTTACAGTCAATGGGCAACGTTTGAAGAGATACATTGATGGACTTCCTACTAATGCAGTGGATTTTATCACACTGCATGACCCCATCATCACTTGAGCACATCAGGCTGTTCTTAACCCTTTAACTTTTATATTATTTGTCCTATTTAAAAATTCTGCATTTCATAATCTCATGTGTTCACATTAAGGACAATGAAATATTTTAATTGTGGGGGAGAGAACCTTTTAGTTTAGTAATTTCAATTGTTTTCCTGTTTAAAAAAAACAAAAAAAATGTCTGTTTTTCAAATTATGTGTGTTTATTTTTCAATTTTATTTGTGTTTTTGAAATTTTTGAGTTGAAATGATTCTCATCACAATTTTAAAATGCATATCAATGAGTGAAACAATTTATCCCTTGAAACAAATCATAAATGAATGCTAAAATGACTTTGTTTCAAGTTGAAATATTTAGTAATTTAATGAAAATTACACTAAATTTTGAATCCCATGCCACATCTCACTGTCTTTATATTTGAAATCACATTCCTGTGAGGATTCTGAACCATTATTTTCATATTCATTACATTCACCTCACTTCTTGAAAGAACCAAACCATGCTTGATTTAACAATAATTTGATTTATTCCTATCAGAACCTGAGGGTTTGAGGTACTTATGTTCAAATTATTGAGGAATTTGTTTGGTACTAAATCCCCTATTTCAATTAATCCTTTTTATAATGGCATACCTTGAACATTTAATCCTTTTATCCCTTAGAATTCATGCACAACCTATTAGGTTAGCCACATTACAAGCCAATTTCCCTATCCAACCAACTCTTGAAGTAAAATTGTATAATCTAGTTGAGATTGAGTGTGGGGGAAGCTGTCTAGTGTTATGCTACCACATTCTGTGATACTTTGGGTGGAAAATTAAATTCCGAAGAGATGTGTTTTCTACTGAAGGAATTTATTATATTGAAATTTGTGCCTTTTCTAGATCTTTCACGATAAGTGAAGTTGTGCCTTTTCTGGAGCTTCTAATTGAGGTGGAAAGTTGTGCCTATATAGAGCTTTCGAGAAAATCATGTTTGAGAAGATTGAAATTTTTGATGCTGAAATGAAGAATGGTGACTTTTCATGATGATGAAGATGAATTGATACTATGGGGATGGAGGAGAAGACCATATTTAAGTGAAAATTAGATTAATGCAATTTTGCTTCAAAAAGAGTCAAGCCCTCCTCATTCAGCCTCAGAATTTTTCACATCTAAATACTACCAACTGAATGGAACAGAACAACCCTCAAAATTCCCCATGATAAACATATATCCTTGACTCATATCGGGTGGTGATGTAGAAATTTATCAAGCCTATGTTGACCCTTGTATGAGTTTGGATGAGAAAGACATTTCAAAAAAATTCATATTTGTGTGATGAGAGAAAATTCAAGCGAGGTAAGTGTTTTGTGCATGGTAGGATAAATAAATTGGAAATATATTGAATGATATAAATGAAGAACTTTAAATAATTGTTTTTTATGAGGCGTGATATATTTTGTTTCTTGGTGTGTAATTGTTTGATCTCAAGGATATGTGTTTTAAATTTTTTTTTGATTTGATATTGATGTTTACTTGATATGAGGTTTTTCCCAGGAGTGCAAAAGGGTAAGTGTGGGGGAGTTGATAAAACAGTATTTTGTTGAATATTTTATTGATAATAAATGATAATATTTCCTCACATTGTGTTAACTATGTTTATTTATAAAATATTTGAGATTTGATCATTCATTTGAAAATTTGGTGAAAATTCCAGTTTTACCCTTTATAGTGCACTGTAGTATTTCGAAGAAAAATATTTTTATATTTATTATTTGAATTTTAAATTTTGTAACAGTGTTCCTAACTTAATTTCAACAACTTTTATTCAAGACACTTGATAAAAATAATGCATATGGATGGAGTAATTGGTCCATAAAGTAAAAGGTGGGATGGACACGCCAGAATGGAGAAGCTTCTATATTTTGGATATAAATCATTATTCTAGGCTTGGATTGAGCCCACCATTTGAGAGGAGATAGGGGACCCTTATCCGCACATACGATCCTTCTGGAAGGATGGCCAATTAGCGCATTTTGGTGGTCAAATGGGTGGTGAAAGTTGGCATAAAATATTTGTCCGAGAAACCCCATTCACACTTGAAACCAAATTGAACCTAGCATCCCCACCACTCTATAAATTGGTTTTTTTCTCATTTGGTGGGGATTGAACATGAATTAAGAATTTTAGTGCAGAGGAGTAGAGGTTCCACTCCAATTCTCCAAGAAATTCAATAAGGGTAGCTCTTGAAGCAAGGATCCATTCGTCAAAGCCCTATTCTTCTTCCTCATGTTGAAATGTTTGTGTTTTCTTAATAAACTTATTTTTTATTATTTTATTTCTTATCCTTTCTTATGTTTTATTTAAATTTATTCTTCTCTTAGTCTTCCTCTTTGGGATGGAATTCTTGAGTAGAAGCATTATTGGGTTATACCCATTATAAACCTTTGCAAATGCAAAACGCTTCTACGATGATTACGCCACCCATGGAAGAGTAGTTATTTTTAGTAATCAATATACCTCTCACCTTCTTCATTCATTTATTTTGACTTAATGATCTACTGTAATTCACTAAACATGATCCATTAATTGAGTTTTTAAATTAAAATAAACTAAGTGAGCACTTGAACAATTAACACAAAACGCGCGAGGTTGGGATTTGTGTGAATTGTGAGAGCGCAATCTTAATCGGTAATACAATACCACACATGATCTATTTGTAGACTTCAAATACAATCCCTAAACTCAATTAATCCTCATTTCTAGAGTGGTTATATGCCTTAATTTACCATTGACCATAATCTAGCCTTAGAACATCAATCAAAGAAGGGTACTATGATAGCATGTTCCGAAGCTAGCCTAGGGTTTAATTAATTTCATCTTTGTGGTAAGGTTAATTATCATAGGGTTTAGGGGTTAACAAATTAAGGGATCATAATTAAGTGAATATTAATTTAAATGATAATGATTAATAAATTATTGAAGAGGTAGAGTTAGATCAATTACGTCTTTTAAATATTGTCTAAAAAACATCTTTTTTTGTCATTTTAATCGAACTTCATTTCAAAACTAAAAACAAAAAAAATACAATCTTATTCCAGAAAACTTCTTCTAGATTCGTAAACTATAACCAACCCCCATCCTTTCAAGTAGTGTTTTTATTTTATTTAATTTTATTTTTAGAATACCTTTAAATTTTTGTTTTAATTCACTTCCTCCTTTGAGAGACGACCTTGTTCAGCCACTCCGTTGCACCTAAGTACCTCGAAATCACACTAATAATTTGAGGGTGCCCACGACAGTGCTCTATCAGCTCCAAATACCCATGGGGAGTGGGACCCTGATTCCCAATCCTAATGACCCTGAGGTTCTTGACATGACATTCTCCACCCATTATATTAGCATTGGTATATGGTTCCAATTAGATATGATGATGAATTAAAATGAATGGATAATGAAATTACATTGTATTATAAATAATTCAGAATTGAATATCAGACATGGTTGAGAAATCAACATAGATTGAAGTAGATTTTTTCGTTTAGGTATCCATGGGAACCCAAGTGTTTATGTCATTAAATAATTAGTAAATGAAAACATGTAAAATTTTACATTATTACTAGTATCTATTAATTATACAACTTTATAAACTATTTTGACTAGATATTGCTTTAGACATCATTGTTGGTGGCCTACTGTGTTGTACTCACCCCCTACTCAGGCTGGCTGATTGGTAGCCGAATAGATTTCATGATTGAAGGATAGGATTAGGGAAACGACCCTATGTTAGATGGTTGAGTTGGGTTGAAACATTAGTAAGGGAAAAATATCTGATTAGGGACCCACTTTAGATTTGTTAGTGTAATTATTTAATTTGGGGTTTTCATATTGACACTTGACACGTATATGGATTTACATATCTTATATTCAGTTTTTATTATTGTATTTCATAAGTTATTCATCAAGTAATATTGGTATCAATTTTGTTTTTGTTATTTTATTTTGTTATAATTTTTTTATTTTTTATGTTGTGGTACTCTAATAAAGAGGGTATAGTGCCCACAAGATAGATATTAGACCCTTGTTTCTAGTCTACAACCTATGGCATATAGGGAGGAATGCTTGAGGTCTCATATCAGACTTACTCAGGGCACCAATGTGTGGCTCCAAGGTTGGGATGTTATAGGTAATGTGGAATGAAGATAGATGTTGAGACAATCCAGGATTTCATAAAAAGATCCACCCTCCACAGAATTTTCAGGATTTGTGAGGCCTTCAAAGAAATCCTTTTTATGTAGATTGTTTTTTCTCATATTTGTAATGAAATTGTAATCGCTTTTATATGATGACTAATAAAGGCATCTCTTATCTATGGGATGAATAATCTTAGACCACATTTAGTCCATTAGTATTTATTTTCTATTTCTACCAGTTTTGATATAACTAATCCAAGGGAAGCCATTATTACTCTATGTGACCAAACCAGAATTGTCCCATGATAACCTTTTATCCTATATGTTCTTTACAATAATGGATAATATTATGTATTATTTTTGTATCATATTCCATGAATCTAAGACCATATATTCTCCCATAACAAAAAAACCCATCACTTTTTTCTTCGTAGAGAAGAATTTGATCAATTATCCTAAGAATTATGTGTTCTAATTGATATCTTAAATAAATCCACTAAAATAAATCCCTATATATCTGATGATACCATGATGATTGTCATGGTAGAATCCAATCCTTAAACAATTTGACATGAAACACATCCCTTATAAATACATTAAGGTTCCATGTTTTGTAAGAGTCTAATTCCACACACAAAACTTTTGAGGAGTTTCCATTTGGAAAAAACTATCCAAATGAGTCAATTATTTCAATAAATATATAAATAAAATGATTACTATTGAACATTGATGGTTCTTATTATACAAAACTGAAATAAATGTGAAAACCCATATACTAAACAATGTGGGTCTCAATGTTGTTTTCATCAAAACTTTAAATGAGCTCTTGGTGTAATCATTCCATGTATAATAGGTATTCTCCACAAATGAGGCTAATTATCAATCCCACGTCACATTACTTTATATACTCTTCAAAAATTATGTTTCATTATTTCATACGAATGGTGATTCTATGCTAGTAATCAACGATATGAATTGTGAATACACAACCAAAATGATGAAGCACACCCTCTAGACCAAGAATTACCACATGTTGATGGGATTATTTCAATTAATCTCAAAGTGTCACATGTCCATCCATCTCATAATTATTTAGAATATTATTGATGTGGCCATATTTTCATAGTTTTTTCACATCTTTTTATTTAATTTTTAATGTTTTAATGAACTATTTATACACTTTTTATTGAATAAATTTACTTTTGAACCTTTTTAATTAATATCATTAATTTATCAAATTTTATAATTAATTATGTAATTTTAGTCATTAAAATAGTTAATTTTGATTTATTAATTTTTATTCTCATATATTTTATTATTTTGATTAGTTGTATTTATTATTCTCACTATTTTGTATTTGTTTTTTTTGTTAATTAATCATTTAATCATATTATTTGTGTATTAATTTATTTATTTTTTAATATAAAATTATTCCCTTTAATTTAGACTCATTAAAATAAATTAACTTTATTAATTTATTTGCTTAATAATTCTGGCGATTTATGTTCAGTAAGTAAATAACTTAAGATTTAATCTAATAGAATAATTTGTTTTGAAGTGTTCTTTTTGTTCATTAATTATTTAGTTTATAATATTAATACCTTATTTACCTTAATATTTTAAATTAATTAAAGAAGTTAATAATTTAGAGTCAACAAATATTAAATTTAGTTGTAAAGTTTAATCTAATCAATAAACCAGTTTAAGTTTTTTAGTTATTTTATTTTGTTTTGAATTATAAATAAATTAATCAATTAATTACTTTAAATAATTTAGGTGTTACTTTTAGTTAATTAATGGTTTTAAGTTTATTTTTTCTAAATTTTTAGTTGTGTACATATGACTCACCATTGGATTTCCCAATGGTGACGTAAATTAATTTTGTTTTTATGTAATTTTTCTTTTCGACATTTGTTTGATTTATTTTAAATTAATTAGTTTGAGTTTGAGTTTTTTAATTTTAGTTTATATTTGTTTATTTCATTTTTTAGACAACACACCGATACTTTTTTAACTATCGTGAGTTGACTCACCGATCACTTTGCAACAATGTCAGTCTCTCCTGTGCATCAGTTTCGGTCTCTTGTTTTAAATATCAGTGACTCATTTCTTTTAAACTATCTTCGACTTATTTATTTTTATAACAATGTCTTTTTTTCATTTTTTTTATCTGTGGATTATTATTTTTAACTAAGAGTGACTTAGCCCTCGTTTGGAAGAGGATATTTGAAGAGAAATGAAAAGAAATGAAGGGCTGATTTTCATTTCACATGTTTGGCTACGTTGGATTGAAGAGAGAAAAACGATTAGTGGAGAAACGGAGGGAAATATATTTCTCTCGCACTGCGGGTTTCAAATCACCCCAAAATTGGGGTGATTTAGAAGGAAACAAAACCACGTATGCGGTGTTTTTAAAATTCGCTATATTATCCTTTTGTGTGAATTTTATTTTATTTAATGATTTATTGAATTAATATTTAGATAAATTATATCTTTTTTATTATTAATAATAACCATATTTTCATATGTATATAAATATTTTTTTAAACATGATTTATAAATAATTATTTTTACAACGTCAACATAATTTTAAATAATAATAAAAAATAATTATAAATAATTTTTTTATGTGTATAAATAATTATAAATAATTTTTAAATAATTTTTATTATAGATAATTTTGATTATCTTGAATTGATAATTTATATATATGATTTATATACGTAAATTTATAAATAATTTCTAATTAATAATTAATTTTCTATGTAAATAATCATAAATAAATTATAAATAATTTTGATTTTAAATAATTTTGATTATAAATAATTATGATTATCTTAAATTGATTTTTATATAAATAATTTATAAATAATTTTGAATTAATAAATATTTTTAATTAGGAATTTTAAATTAATAAATGTTTTGAATTAGTAATTATTTTGAATTAATAATTTTGAATTTATAAGTTTGATTACCTTTAATACAGTGTGCATGTGTTATTTTTTAACAAAGGTTATTTGTGTCATTTGCACCAAAATAGTTTCTTTTATTTTTTTAATAAAATTGTCACCAAACATAATAGAGAGAAATCCAAATCATTTCTTTTCTTTTACTAAGTTACTGATCCAAACACAAAGAGAGAAATCACAATCATTTCTCTCCATTTCTTTTCTTTTATAAATTATCAAATCATTTCTTTTATTTTACTAAAATGTTACCAAACACAGTGTTAATGTTTTTATTTTCAACTAATGTTATCTTAATTTATTTTCTTTTTTCTATCGGTCTCTCACACACTGGTTTCTAAGCGCTGCTGGAGTCGTGTGATGCCACTGTTGGAGTCGTGTCATGCCGCCGGAAGGAGGAGGAGTCCCGCTTGTCCCGTAATCCAGCTTCCAGAAGAAATCTGAGTTTCTCCTTGTGCGTCGTGTGAAGTGTGATGCAGCCGCCACTGTGGGAGTCTGAGGAGACACTGCATCCGAGAAGATCTGCTTGAGCCGTCGCCGCCAGGAGACACGCTGCAACCATGAGCCGATGCCACTTCATATTGAGGTCGCATGCCAGTGAGTAGTAGCTGACTACCGCTGTATAGAGAAACCCGGAGAAGCCACCACATGTGATCTGTCGTGCCTTTATTCAGAGAAGAGGAGGAAGAAGACGGCTTCATCAGGAAGCCCTTGAACCCCCTCCACTGTAGCACTGAATTTGGGGGAGGGTAAGAAATATAATTTAAAAAATGTATATTTAAATTATAAAACTCAAATAAAACTTAATTAAAGATCTAATTTTCAAAAAACTATAATAATAACAGAAAGAAATAAATTGTAAATACTAATTAAATTAAATATTTAATTAACTTAATTAAATGTATAAAAACTAAACTGTTCATTAACAATTAAAACAATCTAATCAAATCTAGTGTATAGTAAATATATTTAGTTGTCATATTTATAATAAAATTAATAATTATAATTAACATTAATAATGATACTTAATTATAAATTTTAACTTAAATATTTAATATAACATTTAAAACTAAAATATTAAAAAATTAAATTTAAATAAAGTAACATAATTTAAAATAAAATTAACTAATGGAATAATAAACATCTTAATTTGAATCTGAAATTTACATTAATAAATATATTAAATTAAACAAGATAATTACTTAATTAAATAACCACAATAATTAAATATATAATTAATAATTTATAAAAATATAATATAATTACCATTTATTAATGATTCTAATTAAATAAACTATTAAATAACATTTTTTCTAAAAATTTAATAACTATTTTAAAAGACAATTTTATAAACTAATGTCTTTATTTATAAATATTTATTTATCTATTAATTTTGTTTTTTAACTTTTTGTTTTATTCATCTCGCACATGTTCATTCAAGAGAGGAAAATGAAACCAAGTACATTTAACTAATTCACTCGGAGTTAGATGCAAGGGAAAAGTTAGAACGATATGTCATTCATGAAAAAACGCATGTGCACGGTGTAGAACTAAGGGACACTTAAAGTTGGTGGAAAATAGGGGGTGACGTGCAGCTAATGACAGGAGGAATTAAAAGAAAAAAAGCAACGAAATTTGGTGGGAGATTATGGACACACATTGAGGACACACATTCTAGTAGAGCATCATTAGAGATTCGAGACATTCTATCTCATCCGATAAGATAGATCTGGTGGGTAGCTCTGGAGTTGAAGGAGCATCAGAGCATAGCATATTTCGAGGAGTTCTGCTTCCCATGTATTTGAATTATTTTAACCTCTTTAGCAATGTTCTCAATTTCTATTATGATAATGAGCACTATTTATAGCTAAATATTATAGTTAGCGAAGAAATTGAAGTTTTGATGGTTATGTTTAAATTTTATTTTTCATTTAATCATTTTGATGTATTCAGTATTGATCAGCGAGATGAATACTGAATTCATTCAATTGATTTGTACCACTAAAACTAAATTTCAAATCTCAAAAATCAATTGGCAAGATTGATCATGGATACATCTTACAAAAGATAATAAATTCATTAAACTTCAGGACTCACGGGGAGTTTGTCCTGTTGTTACTTTCAAATAAAAGATTTCACAGTTGATCTATTTTGATGTGGAGGACTCTGAAATTGATCAGTCTGTCTGATGTAACTCCTAGTGAGGGATTTCATTCTCTTTAAATGGTTGTATTCTTCAACAACTTTTAAGTGATTTAGAATACATTAAAAACTGGTAAAATGGATAATTTTCCCCAAGTGTTTTACTTTAATAGTTCATTTATCAGCGTTATACATTTTTTATTGTTCACTATTTTTAAAATGTTTTCTACTTCATCTTACTCTAGAAAAAAACTAAAAATGTTTTGTTACTTAACTAAATTATAGAAACCAAAAAATAAAAAATAAAAAGTAAAAAAAAGAAAGAAAGAAAATATACCCCACTACTGACAACAGTGTGGTCTTTTGAAAAATTTTAGAAATGTTTTTGGTCAAAATCGCCTTCTATATGCGTTCGACCATGCTTTACTCATATACAGTAGTTAATAAGAATATATATAATTATATTTTGACCAGATTCAAAGACGGTCAATTCATGTTCCTGGTGCTGTTTCCGTGGAAGGCACGAGCCATTACAATTCAAAAAACATTAAAAAATCACATAAAAAACAAATCATTTTTTTTATTTTTTATTTTTGAAAAATGTTAAAATTTTCAATTCTCTCAACTTCTTTTTGTTACTATACGGCTATTGTTTTTTGTGCTAAATTTAAATTTTTATCACTTATTGTGTGAACACTTGGTCTACTGCTGATTGATTAGATCCCCTAAACCCTAAAATTGATAAACACCAAACTGCTCTATGAAAGAAGAATAAAATTGAAATAGAAAATATAAAAATTGGGGTTCTTGAACCTAATGACTTTCAAACCCATCCAATACTCTTAGAAGAAAATGAGAGGCCTAAGATGAGGGAGTTCCAACCCCCTCATGATTCATGCAATCCATCCTTCATTAGGTTATATCATAGTGCCAGAAACTATGAACTAAAACTGTCACACATTTCATTGCTTTCTTCATTTAATAGACTCTCTAATGACGAATATCTAGCCTTCATTAAAGACTTCTACAAAACTGTGTAGCAATTACCTATTCTAGGACTCTCAGAGAATGAATTTAGAATGAGAGTCTTTCCCCTTTTCCTTAAAGGGAATGGTAGGAACTCGTTTCTGAGTTTAGATGAGAACATCTTTGAAAAATGGGATCAAGTGTACAATTCCTTTATAATGAAATTTTATCCCCAATGACAGAATGGTGAACGTAGAAAAAAATGATTAGTTTTTTTATCAAGATGATGGAGAAGCTTTCCATGATGATTGGGATCAATTTAGGGACCTTCTTAGGCAGTTTCCCCATCATCAACTCTCATCCCACCTTCTTGTGGATACATTCTATGAAGGGTTGTCCTCCTCTGGGTAGAATCTAGTTGATATGGATACTAGGGGTAATTACAATGATAAGAACGATGAATATTTGAGACAAATTTTTAAAAACCTAGCTTTTAATTAACAATATAAAAATTCTAGAAGAAAAAGTGTGAACAAATACCCAAAAACCGGTTCAACGAATGAAACTCAAGCTCAACTTCCTGAAATCACCAAACAACTACAATATTTAATGAACCAAAACACTAAAAAAATGTTAACCAACTTGGATGTCAAAACACCAACAAATAATTAAGAGAACAATGTTCATAATGTGTAATGTTTGTGCATACTAAAAAATTTTGTCCTAACTTCGATATGTCAGACCAACAACAAGAGAAATAAATTTTTTTTACTATGATCCTAGGATGCCTCCTAAAAAAGACCCATTTGAAATAATTACAACAAAGAATAAAGAACCATCCAAATCTATCATGGAAAGAACAAGACCTTATTAAACAATAAACATCCCATAATTACTCTAACAAACCAAGACCAAACTTTCAATATCAACGAAGGGGTGAGTATTCAAATGCACAAGGATGCAATGTTAACGAACTGTATTCTAAGATTGATTTAATATTGAAAAAAACTAACTCTCAAGAGGAAAGATACATGACTCAGCTTACAAAACATCAAAATCAATATGAGTCAGATAAAATGCAAAATTATGTGATAATGAAAAACATGGAATCCTAGCTAGGACTACTTTCTAGATATTTTGCTTGTAGGGAAAAAGGTTGACATCCAAGAATAACTGAACTTTACCCTAGAGAGAATGTCATGGTTGTTGTAACTAGAAGTGAGATAAACACTCAAAATGTTGTTGAAAAAGACTTAGAAATGACCAAAATCAAAATCTACCTAAATCTGGAACCAAAAATCATCTTTGTTCACATTCTGGGAATTCATAGAAAGGTGTTGAAAATGAATAGAATCTGATTTTGTCAAATTAAACCCAAGCTGGGAATTCATTTAAAAATCAAAAGAATAAAGGAAAAGAAAAAAGTTGTGGAAGAGGTGAGGGAGATTCCTACTGTCTGTAAAAGTTTTTCCCCACCCATCAATTTCCATGAAATTCTTAAGCCTCAATGTAATACCAGGGATGAACTTCTTTAATTCCTTGGTCCCTTTTCTAAAATTCATATAAACATTCCTTTAATTCATGATTTGATTCAAATCCCATATTACTTAAAATCTCTTAAGAAAATTGTTTCAAACAAAATGATCCTGGAATAATTTTCTACCTACAGCCTCATAGAAGAGTGCATTGCTTTGCTTCAAATGAAATTCCCACCCAAATTGAAAGACCCAGGTAGTTTTTCTATTCCCCGTACTTTAGGAAATTCTGATCCGATCAACTATTTGTGTGATTTATGTTGTAGTATTACCCTACTCCTATACTCATTATTTTGACAGTTGAGGTTGGGTGACCTTCAACCACCACAATCATGCTATAGATAGGAGATGGATCTTTCATGCATATTGTGGGTAGGGTAGATGACTAGCTAGTTAGTGTAGGGAAGCTATTTTTTCATGAATACTATTTAGTCTTAGATATGGAGTGTGATCAAAAGGTGACCATCATATAGGGTAGGACCTTCTTGGACACATGTGGTGATTTTATTGATTTTTCTAATGTTTGTCATACTTTCAAAATTGGTGAACAAAAAAAGAAATCAATCTGTTTAAAAATGGAAAAGGACCAACATTTTCAGAAAAGTGTTCAATGGTAGAGTCCTTAGAGGATGAAAAATCAACTGAAAACTCTAATGAATTTGAAAAACAATCCTCTGTTGGAGAAATTCATTTTGAAGTGAAAAACTTGGTATTTTCCGTCTCAGAATTTGAAAATTATACTCAAATCCTGAATCTGGAAAATTCTCCAGAACTGGACAACTATCCAGTTTCTAATGTAGAATCGTCCTATTTTTCTGAACATAAAAGTTGTTTGAGTGAATTTAAATGTGTTTCTGTTAACACCAGCATTACTGGGCATTTTGATGAAGTAGAGGGAGATCTTTTGAGACAACTTGATTATTCTACTTTATTAAATCTATTATGTTTTGATCTGGAAAATATGGACAGTGTGTTGTCTACATTGGATCATAGCAATGGTATATCTGCAAATGAACATGAAATTGAAAATATTTAATCATTTAATACTCATTTCAAGAGATATGTTGAAGATATTTGACCTCATAGGCCTAAGAGTCTTCCATCAAGTATAAAAATACTGGTTATTGAACATAATCCAATCTGTGCTCATTTGAAATATTATTTTCTGGGTGAGAATTCTACTTTTCCTGTCATGATTTATACTGAGTTCAATGAAAATAAAGAACAAATATTATTGAATGTTTTTATGAAATTTAATCTTCCATAGGCTGTACCATAGCCGATATCAAGGGTGTTAGTCCCTCATTCTGGATGCACACAATTCCTATGGAACATGACCATGAGCCTAGGGTAGAGTGTCAAAGAAGGTTGAACCCAGACATGAAAGAGTTTGTGAGAGAGAAAGATATTAGGTTGCTATACATTGGAATAATATATCCTATTTATAATTGTTTTTGGGTTAGCCCAGTCTAGGTTTTCCCTTAGAAGGGAGGATTCACTATAGACAAAAAATGAAAAAAATAAAGAAATCCATGTTAGGAAAGACACTAAATGGATATTTTGTATAGAATATAGGAAGCTTAATGTATCCACTTGGAAGCACCATTTTCCAATTCCCTTACTTGATCAAATTCTTTTGAGGATTGCTGGAAATTAGTTTTTCTGTTTCTTGGATGGGTATTCTGGTTACAACCAGATTCTCGTTTCCCTAGAGGATCATGAAAGTACCACTTTCACATGCCCCTTTGGGACATTTGCTTATAGTCAGATTCCCTTTGGGTTGTGTGGATCTCTATCCACCTTTCAAAGTTGTATGATGCATATCTTTTCAAATACAATTGAAATAATTATTGAGGTTTTCATGAATTATTACTCTATTGTGGATAGCACTTTTGATACATGTTTTAGAAATCATGAGATAGTCTTGGAAAGATACGTTGAAACCATCCTTGTTCTTAATTGGGAGAATTGTCAATTTATACTCAAATAAGGTATTTTTTAGGTCATAAAGTGTCCAAGAGAGTTCTGGAGGTTGATACTACTAATGTAGAAGTCATTCAAAAATTACCACCTCCTATAAATGTTAAAGGTATTAGAAGTTTCCTAGGGCATGCTGGTTTCTATCGGAGATTCAAAAAAGACTTTTTAAAAATAACTAAGCCCTTGTGTTCTTTTCTTGTTAAGGATGTAACTTTCGACATTGATGAAATTCGTTTGAGATCATTTAATCTATTAAAATAAAAAATCACTACATCAACCATTATTATTACACTAGATTGAAAATTTTGTTTTGAACTTATCTATGATGATAGTGATATGGTTGTAGGTGTTGTCCTTCGACAAAAGAAAGATAAGAAGTTTCATGTGGTGTATTATGCTAGTAGACGTCTAGATGAGGCCCAAAAAAATTATGCCAACACTGAAAGAGTATTTCTAGATATTATTTTGGATCTATATAAGTTTAGACGGTATTTATTAGGTTCAAAAGTCATCATATTCACTGATCATTTTTCTTTAAAGTACTTGCAGCAGTTGTCTTTCCCAGAATTTTGTCCAATAACCAACAAAAGAAATTCATTTCTTAGCTTAAATACTATTTTTTGGATGACCCCTGCTATTTAGGAGATGTGCTTAGGTTATTCTTAGGAGATGTGTTCCTGAGGAAGAGATGATGCCTCTTTTAGATAGTTATCACTCATCACCTTGGAGAGGTCACACTGGTTGTGAAAGGAATGCTCAAAAAGTCTTACAATCTTGTTTCTATTATACCACACTTTTTAGGGATGCTAGGAGTTATGTGGTAGTCTGTGACAAGTTTAAAAGCTTAAAAATTGTTGGTAGGAAGCAGGAGTAACCCCAAAAAAGGTATTTTAGAAGTAGAATTTTTTGATTTTAGGGGTTTAGATTTTATGGGCCCATTTCCATCATCTCATGGGAATGAGTATATTATTATTTCTATAGATTATGTGTCAATGTGGGTTGAGGCAGTCTCACTTTCCAACAATCAATCAAATAGTGTTGTTAAGTTTTTTAAAAAGAAAATCATTTCAATATTTGGAGTTACCAAAGCCTTTATCACTAATAATGGAACTCATTTTGAGAACTATAAATTTAATGATTTGATGAAAAAATATGGGTGTGATTATGAAACTGAAACTCCTTATCATCCATAGTTCAGTGGACAAGTGGAAGTTTCAAATAAGGAATTGAAACAAATACTTACGAAAATTGTTTCAAATTCTAGGAAAGACTAGTCTCCTAAATTGGATGAATCTTTATGGGTATATAGGACTAAATTCAAGACCTCAATAGGTATGTCTCCATACAGGATATTTTTTGGGAAATGTTTTCATTTACCTGTGGAGTTGCAACAGAAGTCTTATTGGGTAGTTAAGTCTCTGAACATTGACTTTAAGAGTGCTGGTGAGAAGATATTACTTTAATTGAGTGAGTTAGATGAAATAAGGAGAGAGGGTTATGATAATTTAAAGATTTATAAGGATAGAACTAAAATATTTCATGATTCTATCATAAATACTATAGAATTCAAACCTAGATAGAAGGTCCTCCTCTTTAAACCTAGACTGAAACTATTTCTTGGAATGTAGAAGTCCAAATGGTCTGGACCCTTTACTATTATGAGAGTGATTAAAAATGGAGTTTTTGAAATTTTAGGTGATGAGAACAAACCTATGTTGGTTAATGGGTAGATGGTGTAACTTTATTTTGAGTGACAACCAAAGGGCTTGGCTTCCTTCACTGTGCCTAAAAATTGATCTTGAATAACATCTGGCTAAAGATATTAAACTTAGTGTTGCATGGGAGGAAACCCATGGTTCTTGTTTTTTCAATGTTGTTATTTAATTTTTGGAATTTGAATAAAAATACTACATGCTCTATTTTTGTGCAATCCAGGCTATTTCATTGTTCTTTCTGCTGGTTCTTGTTTACTGTGCTCGGATATTACTGTTGTGTCTCAATGGAGTGGAATTATCATGCTAGAGCTGTATTTAGAAAATCTTATTCAGGGAAGTATCTTAATTCCTATATTCATTCTTTCTCATTGTGCACAATAATAAAATTTACCACAGTTCACATTTATTTCCATTAGTGATTCATTTACTCACCGATGAACATGAGCCACCATTACACTGTTGTCAATTGCTCATTAGTGCAGCTATCATTGACTCATTGATAGAATTACCAGTGAGAAAATGATTGTTACATTAAAAATTATCATTGTATTAAAAAATATTTCTACATTTTTGCTGGGAAATCTGCTGCATTTCTTGCATACTAAAAAGTTTCTACTGCATGACACATTGTTTTAAAAAATTCTGCATGTAACTCTTGTTGAAATTTGAATTTCATTGATACATTAAAATCAATCACTACTAAAACTTAATTGGGCGGGTACATGGAGAATAAGAAATTTTGTGTTGAATCTACTTTAGGTTGAGGTGTTTTAGCATTCATTTTTCTGCTTTATTGAACACATTATTGAACTCAATATTTTAAAATTCTTCCACACAGTACACTGTGCACTTACACCTCACATGTTACTTTTGTGCTCTATTGAAAATAATTCACTAGACTAAATATTAATATGTCTGCTTTCTAATGAACCTTCTTTTAAGTTATTAATTATGGAAAACAATATATTTTTTAAATTTAATGAGACCCTTAAAACATGTCTTTTATCTACTAATTTGAAAATTTGTTTTTAACTCTATCTTTCAAATTGTTCTTCTCCATATTTAGAAGTCAACTTTGGGGACAAATTTGGATTTTTAGTGTGGGAGAAGGGGGTCAATTCTTGACTATGTTGAACTATGATTTAATGGTATCCCTTCAATTCCAACTCCCACATAAAAATTTTTGTTTAAAAATGGATAATAGTATTTTAAAATTATTTTATAATCTTAGATTTTACAGTGTAATCGATAGGGTATTTCCTTAGTAAGAGGCTTGATTGGTAGTGAGCAACTGCTTTGAATATGAAATTAATGTGGATGGATGAGTACTGAGTGAATTGCATTAGTGATTTTATACAATTTTGGATTAGGAACTACTTTTTAGAGTGATTTGGGTAAACTATTATTGGAGTTATGATCAGAACCTTTGGAACTAGAAGTTTGATGTTGATCCTAGGGGACACACTTTTGTATTATTTATTAAAGTAATTAGCTGAGTGATATAATGTAAATGATTTTTATATAAATATGTTGATACTGGAGTTGTTTGGGCATCTTGGATCCCACAGTGAATCTATGAGAGCTTTGATGTTGGGTGCATTTCTTTTTTATTATAATCCCTATGTACTCCTTAAATAAGTGAAATGCACAGTGCTTAGCACATGATACATGGCATGGGAAAACATAAATAATGTGTCTAGGTTCAAAAACTAGTTCATTAAGGTGTGGGTAATGATAAATTCCAAATGAAGAAGGAGACAATTGATTTATATGGTAATCATTTAGGTTGTATCAATAAGGAGATACAAAAAAAGTTATTTATTTTTGAACCTAGGTGATGTGTCAAAGTACAGAGTTCCTTTGGTTAGATTCTTAATTCCACATAAAATTTACTTTTTTTACTCTTGGACTTGGAACATAAGCCTGGATTGAAATGATTCACTATGCAGTATCACATATGAGAAAAGACATCTTTATTGGTTGTTGATTCATAAATTTCTAAACTACCAGTGGGTGTTTGAATTAAGGAAAGCTTCATTTGAATGATTAATTTGAACTTTCATTTTTAAAAGCCTTTTGACTTATGATAGTCATCTGTTTTGAAAATGCTGGACATGTTACTTTTTGAACTGTAATATAAACACTTTACTATTTTTCAATAACAATAAAGCATGAGATTTTTGGAGGGAAAACAATTCTTAAGTATGGGGGAATTTGATGTGTCCTTATTTTACATTATTTTTACACATCATATTACTGAATATTTAATATTTTAATGAACTATTTTTACATTTTTTATAAAATAAATGTACTTTCGAACCTTTTTAATTAAATTCATTAATTTATCAAATTTTATAATTAATTATGTAATTTTAGTCTTTAATATAGTTAATTTATATTTATTAATTTTTCTTCTCGTATTTTTTTATTTTTTTGATTCGTTCTATTTATTCTACTCACTATTTAATAATATGTTTATTTTGTTAATTAATCATTTAATTATCTTTTCTTTGTATTAATTAATTTTGTTTTTAATATCATATTATTCCCTTTAATTTAGACACATTAAAATAAATTAACTTTATTAGTTTATTTGTTTAATCATTCTGGCAGTTTATATTCCACAAATAAACAAATTAAGTTTTAATATAATAAAATAATGTGTCTTTAAGTGTTCTTTTTGTTCATTAATTATTTATTTTATAATTTTAATACATGAATTTCCGTAGTATTTTAAATTAATGAAATTAGTTAAGAATTTATAGTTAACAACTATTAAATTCATTTTTAATGTTTAATCTAATCAATAACCCAGTTTCAGTTTTTTATTTTTTTATTCAGCTTTGTGTTTTTAATAGATTAATAAATTAATTACTTTAAATAATTTATGTGTTAATTTTAGTTAATTAATGGTTTTAAGTTTATTTTATCTAAATTTTTTTTGTGTGCATATGACTCGCATGGTGTTATGGAGGATCTATGAACTGCTGGAGTCGGGTGATGCCATTGTTGGAGCCATGTCATGCCGCCAGAAGGAGGAGGAGTCCCACTTGTCTGGTAATCCTAATTCCAGAGGAAACTTGATTTTAGCCTTGTGCGCCATGTGATGTGTGATGTCGATGCCACTGTGTGAGTCTGTGGAGTCGCTACATCCGAGAAGATCTACTTGAGCCTCCAACCATGGAAGCTTCCACCGCCAGGAGACTCGATGCAACCATGAGCTGCTACCACTTCCAGTCGAGGCCGCGTGCTACTGAGGAGGAGACCTCTGTGTGGAGAAACCCGGAGGAGCCACAACCTATGGTCCGCCACACCTTCATTCAGATAAGAGGAGGAAGAATACGACTTCATCAAGAATCCTTCGAACCCCCTCCCCTATAGCGCCGAATTTGGGGGCGGGGGAGAAGAAAGTTAATGTAAAAAAATACATTTAATCTAAAAACTAAAATAAAACCTAATTAATGATCTCATTTCAAAAATAATAATAATAACAGAAAGCAATAAATTGTTAATACTAATTAATTGAACTATTAAATTTACAAAATTAAATGTATAAAAACTAAAATATTTAAGAACTACTAAAATAAAATAAACTGACATAGTTAATAGTAAATATATTTAGTTTTCATAAAAATAATAAACTTAATAATTATAATTTAGATTAATTATAATAATTAATTATAATTTTTAACTTAACTATTTAATATAACATTTAAAACTAAAATATTTAAAATTTATAAATTTAAATAAAGAAACTTAATTTAAAATAAAATTAACAAAGGAAATAATAAACATCTTAATTTTCATCTAAAATTAACATTAATAAATATGTTAAATTAAATATGTTAATTACATAATTAAATAATAACAATAATTAATTATATAATTAATAATTTATAAAACTTAAATATAATTACTAGTAATTAATGATTCTAATTAAATAAATTATTCAATAAACTTTATTTAAAATTTTATTAATTATTTTTAAAGACTATTTAATAAACTAATGTCTTAATTTATAAATTCTTATTTATCTATTACATTCGATTTTTTAACTTTTGGTTTTTTTCTTTTTGCGCAGGTTCATTCAATAGATGGAAACGCGACAAAGTGCATTTAACTAACTCAATCGTAGTTAGTTAGAAGGGAAATGTTAGCACGACATGTCATTCATGAAAAAATGCATGTCTGCGGTGCACAAGTGAGGGACACTTGAAGATAGTGGAAAACAATGGGTGACGTGTAGCTTGTGACATCATGATTTAAAAGAAAAGAAAGAAGAAAAATTTGGGGGGAGATTCTTGACACACATTCAGGACACACATTCTTGCATCGCATCATTGGCTATTCGAGATCTTCTATCTCATTAGAGGAGAGAGATCTGGTGGGCAGCCCTGGAGTCAAAGGAGCATAATATGAGAGCATCGTTCGAGGAGTTCTGATTCCCTTGTATTTGAATTCTTTTACTCAATTTAGGAATTTTCAATTGCTATTATGATAATGAGAACTATTTCTAACTAAATCCTCTAGTTCAGGGAGAAATTGATGTTCTGCTGGTTATCTTTAAATTTTGCATTTCATTTAATCAATTTGATGTATTCAGTATTTATTAGTGAGATCAATACATAATTAATTCAATTTCTTTGTATTCAATTTCTTTGGTCATGTATACATCTTCCAAAAGATAATAAATTCATTAAATTTCAGGACTCATGGCATGTTCGTCTTGTTGTCAATTTCAAATAAAAATTTTCACAGTTGATATATCTTGTAGTTGCGAACTCTAAAATTGATCAACCTATCTGACTTAAATATCGGTGAGGGAAGTAAGTCATTTAATTTAAACAGTGGTATTGTGAAACTACTTTTATGTTATTGGGAATACTTTAAAAACAGTAGAATGGGGAATTTTCCCAGTGCGTTTTACTTTGATAGTTCATTTATTAGCATTCTACGTTTTTGTTGTTCACTATTTTGAGTATGTTTTCCTCTTCATCTTAGTCTAGATCAAAAACTAAAAATGTTGTGTTACTTTACTGCATTTTAAAAACAAAAAAAATTAAAAAATAATAAAAATTAAAAAAGAAATAATATCTACCCCACAGTTGACAACAGTGGGGTCTTTTGAAAAGTTTTAGAAATGTCTTGGTCAAAATTGATTTCTCTGTGGTTTCAAAACTGCTTTCCAAAAATACAATTGTTAGTAGGAATGTAAATAATTAAAATTTTACCGGGTATAACGATGGCCGAGTCAATTATATATAATTCATGGTTTCATCTCTTGTAGATCCTGATCAAGCTGAAATTTTCATTCACATGGTGCATGAGAAATTGATTTCACTTGATACTCATGATGAGTAAAACTCGAATGTTAACCATCACACTTTATGAGAATACAAATGAACCATATATATTAAAATATTATAGAATAATATGTTTATTAGATGAATTATATGATGTATACCTCTTTCAAATGAATGAATTATCAAAACAAATATGAACAAGAGTAAATTTACCTGCATATAGCCAATTTTATACTTAGCACATACCAAATTGATAAAAGGTACTCTATAAGTTCAACATTTATAAAATCATTATATATTTAATTTATGGAAATTAAATTCTTTATTTTATAAAAGACATCAATGAAATTAAATGTGTGGTACATCACTAAAGATTTAGTCACTCTAATATGATCTGATGGTTGGTTTACACTTGGCCCACCATGGATCAAGACTACACAAAATTCATTATGAAGTTTCATGTATGTCATATTCATGCAATATTAATGCATTATATTCTTGAACTTCTTTATGAAACTAAATATTTTTAACTCTTTATTGTATGGGGACTATATGTTTGTGATCACAACCCATTGTCCATGGATGAAAATCATAGATTCATCCTCAATTCCACTGATTTCTTATCGATATGGGATGAAGATGATCACACAAATGGGTATAGGCCCATCATGTGTTTGTGTTCATGAAATAACACATTATACATCAGTTTGGGTTCCCTCACACTTTTTATAGTGACAAAAAATCCAACTACTAAACTATAGAGATATTGAAGTTGTACGCCGAGTTAAAAATTCGGTACAACCATAACTCTCATTATCATGTGGTAATAAATATAATGATTGATGAATTAAATATAGTCTTATATAACATGAAAAAATTATTGGACCACAACAAGAATAAATGGCCAGATGACCTCTTTAATTCCTGATGGGTATATGATATGATCACCCAGACATCTACCTATGTGACTCATTATTACCTAGTATATAGGATATATATAGTGTTTCCCTTAAAGGACCAAATGAATTCACTATAAAATTTTGTATATAATCAATTTATGATTCATAAAATATATCAAGTTTAGTTTTCCAAATAATAATTTCTCAATGAAAATATGTTATACACATTAGAGAATATCTTGGTGCGTAAAAACTAAGTGGAATAAGAATTTAACAAGAATTGTTTCCTTAGCTCATTCATACAAGGCAACTTGCTAAAGGATTTGAGGACACCAAGTTTAGCTGGAAGTAAAATTGAAAAAAGGGAATATAATTGGAAGGTCCCTTTTTCATTCAATGATGTTTATTTCAATGGTGTATAACACATCACATCTCTAAATATTGCATGGTATCTCAAAAATTATATTTCCTAAACACGTCACATTCAATTTCCTTCTCAAATGATGTTATGTCACACAATATAAGTCCTATAAGAATGAATTTAAACTCAACCCACCCTCAATATGGCTTCATTGTTTGATATTAATCTTTATAATCAAGTACAAACAATATAAAATTAAATATATTCGAATTAGTACTCATCACTTCACACTACACTACATGGAATATGGTCCTAGGAGAATAAACAGAAATTACATAGATAATAATCCACGTCATATAAAAGTAAACTATGTAGTCAAAATACTATTAATAGGTTATTAAACTACCCTAAATTTTTTACAATTTTCACAACCTTAAACCGCACAACTAATACACCATTATGTGATGTTTAATCTATAGAACCCACTTATTCTTCAATCCTTAGAGGATAACCCCCATATTTCATTCCAAAGTCCTATAAAACCATTCCCTTTAATAATATTATTTGATCTTTAATTCATGGGATACATACTGACATATTAATTTATTATCTCAGACCCAAGATGTATTTATATCTCATTACTCTCACCCAATCATGGAGAACAGACCCCATTTATTGGGTTCCTTCCTCTCACCTAAAATTTTGTTCAAACACCTCTCATTAGATTATTTTCAACCTTTCATGTATTGATACACACTTATGACATTCTAGATATATGATTTAGTAATATATATAGTCATGAAAATTACAGAAACGTCTATTTATTTCAACATTATACATCGGGTATTCCAAGATTAGGATCCCCATAAAACATAAATTTATAAATATAATAAAATATTTTGAAAACAATTCCTTTTATAGTCTATACTAAAGTTAAATGTTCATGTCCTAGAGGATTCATCAAAGAAACATGACATGTCCCATGATTCAAAGACATAGCCATTTATTGACCACTGTATTTTTTACCTAATATTGCTAATGATATAGTGGAACCTATGTTTCTTTGAGATTTCATTAGTAATCCTCCACCCATTTTCACCACATATTGATTCAAATCCCAATTTTAATGATTTAATTCTCATAAAAAACAATATTTTAGTTGGAACCACAACGAACTTTGGTTACCTTCTAATGTAATCATACCCATTTCTAGATATTTTCTCTAATTGGGTTTACCTCAACCGACCTCCCTTCTACCTAGTTAACTTCATTGGATTATTTAATTTTTCTCTAATGGCATATTTTACCTTTTTTATAAGTCTCATCTAACATGGATAATATTCTACTTATCTTTGATTCCCCTAGTAATAATGAATCATGTGGGCTTAGTGATTTTTGTGGATTTACTCTCAATTTGATTGAGGCATGCCAATCTCACATGTAAGATACCTCTTAGTCTTGGTTGTATAAATTTAATCTCCACATCCCAATTTTATGGTTTTTATGATGATTTTATAGAGATTAATGTTTTGCTTTAAACTGAGTTTCACATTTCTACTCATAACCTGGGGATTGTCTCAGTACCATGTTCCAGGTCACATAACTTTAAACTATGCGAGTCCCCTTTGAGGACATCTATGTAGAATTGGAATATAAGTTCACATTGGGTTTGGATTTAGCATTTATTCTAAATATCCTATGTCACGACCCATCCTCAGGGCTCGTGCCGTGACTACCCCAAAACCGCCTCCCATAGGCCAGGGGCTGGCGACTAGCACCAAAGGCGTAAATCCCAACAAAAAGGGGAAGGCATTGCCTTTATAAAGTAAACAAACACCACAGAGTAAGCCAGCATAAGTAAAAACTAAGTAAACTGCTACAAAAGTAAGTGCGGAAAAGTAATTGGGCTAGAATACAAACCCAAACTGAAGTGCAGTACAACTGAAAAGTAAAGTACAACAACTGAAAGACAAAGCAGAAACCACCAGGACATCCTCCAAAAAACCCTCCTGAAGGTTGGGTACAGATAGCCTCCTCCGCTCCTCAGCTCTAGCCGTCCACTATGAGTACGTCTTGTCCAGTTATCTTCCTCTAGGTACCGTCCAACTCCACGAGCTCCTACCTCGATCAGTGCTGTCCGTCATCTGTATCCAACACAACATAGTGTGGGCATAACCCATGCAGGGGTGAGTATATGATACTCAGTAGGGACCCCAAGAACCCCGATGGTCTCCCAGAATCCATAAAGGATAATTCACAAAGGAAATATACAATCATGAAGTAACATCCAACACTACTTAGGTATATGCCCATACATATACCTAAGTCATCAATTCCAGTTCGGCTCCAACATCCGAGACCAATTTCGATCACGTCCACACAGGATAGTACAACCCAATCCACATAGGAAAGCACTACATAATCCACATAGGAAAGAAAGTCAATGATATCGAAGATAATGATTGATTGTCAAGACTGAGCTCACACATGTATACTTCTTCGTAAGGTGATAGAGATGATCAGACGTAGCCACTGATTCATCTAAGATGGGACCCACATAGGATACTAAACCAGCTAAGCTGTCAGACCCACGTAGGATACAAGACCAGCTACTCTGCCGGACCCACGTAGGATATAAGTACAGATTCAAACACTACCAGACCCATGTAGGATACAAGAACAGTAGTACTGCCGGACCAATGTAGGATACAAGAACAATAATCATCGTCGTCGAACCCACAGAGGATTTCAGTACGGTCTTCATCTCTGCCGAACCCACGGAGTATTTCAGTGCTGTCTTCATCACTACCGAACCCACGGAGTATTTCAGTGCAGTTGTCGTCGCTGCCGAACCCATGGAGGATTTTAGTGCAGTCATCTTCGTCGTCATAGTCGCAGCCAGCTCTAGGGTTTCCGAACATAGCATGATCGATTCCAGGAGGGTCCGCTCCACGAGCCAAGGGGGGTCGGTACATCAACTGACACGTAGTTCAGAGTTGATGTATCCCAAAGTATCGTCTCGACAAGAGGAACTCTACGTGACAGACGATGCGTCAATCAGACGCCCGGTCTGAGAGTAATTGGATTTTTCGTTCCAGGGGCCCGGTTGGTTTTTAAGTGAAAACCAACTCGACCGTACTCCAACCGCATCAAAACCTCGAGCAGAGTAATCCAAATGTCTGTCTCACTAAGAGGAATCCAACAAAGTCAACGGTACGTCAATCGGACATCCGGAGCTCATGTTATAAGCATTTCCGCTCCGAGTACCCTGCTGGTTTTGTGCACGATCCAACCCGGACATACCCAAATTTCTCCAAAACCTTGAGTGTAATATACCGAATCTACCGCCTCGATCCAAGGATCGCATCACCACTGACAGTGCATCGATCGGATGTTCGTAGCCCATGATATGGGCAAAAGAATGAACCTATCCGGTTTTAGGCGGTTTTGGGCCAATACCAACCCGGCCCGAGACCCACTAGGTCGGACCGAACCGGGTCGACCTGAACTGGTTCCGGGTCCAGCCTAGCCGGCGCGACCCGACGCGGCCAGGCCCGACCTGGGCGGCCTGGCTAGGTGCAGCCGGTCCAGCCTGGGTGACCTGTTGGCCTGGCGCGGGCGCCGCCTGGTGTGGCCCGCTTGGTGCTGGCTGAGCCGAGCTGAAGGGGGGGGGATGTCCCCCTTGATTGAAACTGCGGCCCCACATGGGGCTGCTCCTTTTCCAGCTAGGGGTTACGACCCTCGGACTTCCCTCCGAAACGGTCGGCCCGGTCCGGTCGGCCGCTGTGGCCACCACGGGACCCCGCGGTCCCGCCCCTCCAAGATGCCGGTGGCAGGCAGTTCCGGCCGCCCCGCCTTGCACCGCCACTGCCTTGTCTGACCGGCACAGCGCACCAGCGCCACGCCCCTCCACCGCGACCCCACTCCAGTCACGACCTCTTTATGGTTCTCCGGCACGGCGCAATGATGTCGCGGCTTTGTTCGGCCTCAATGGCGCGGTGCGACGACGCCGCGCTTCTTCATTGTTTCTGTGCGGTGTCGTTGCACCGCGATGCCTTTAATCAGGCCGCGACAAACACTACATCAAATGGGGAGGAGGTTCGGCTGTGTTCGTGCGGTCCGACCTCCTCCCTTTAAATCGATAACAGGCGGCCATAAAAAAAATTTACGTTTGGACAGTCAAGAATATTCATGAACCAAAATCAAACCCCTACCTCGATAAAGTTATCAAATGAGGTTTGTCGTGGGAAAGGGATGTCGCGGAAGTTGGCGCCACAGAAGGAGGATCGTCGGCATCGCGGTACATGGCGTCGCGGAGAAGAGGACCGCCGGCATCGCGGTACACGGCTTCGTGTTGTTGATCTCTGAGGAATCAGTGTTATTCGTCGTCCTTCGTTGGAGGCCAGCGTTCTTTGTCGGGGACGGTGTGTTCTTTGCATTCTTCAAGGAGGAAGATGAAGATTCCAAGTCTTGCGCAATTCCTCTCCAACCATCTCGCACAACGAAATAACCCTTACAGAAATAAGACTTTGTCTTATTTAATTAACACACACAAGCCATCATTCAATTCGAAATTCAAAATGAATTCAATAATTGATTACATTGAATAACTTAATTCAATTCATTAATTAAGAGAGTTGACATGGCATTTCAAAAGGGGGTTGCGAGTGAGTTACAAAATTAAATGCATGTGGGAGGTTAAAAGGGATATGAAGGGGTGGGGCTCGTGTGGGCCCCATTTCACTAATATCCTACCTAGGTGGAGTTAGGATATCTGTGGGTCCCACTCCAACCACCAAGCGCAGGTTTAAACGAACTAGAATAGAAATAAAAATTATAGCACAATACTATATTTCATTCTTTAGTTAAACGATTTATTTAATAACCTCACCCGAGCAACGAAACTCCGGAAATGGTGTTCCTAAGAAATTAACGGCGCTACGATTCCATCGGTGCCCTCGGATTTTGATTCCGAGCATCGGTTCAAAAGTTAGGAAAACCTACGCGTTCGTTCACTGAATGTACCCAAGTTAAACTTCGGAAATTGATTCTGGGAAACTAGTCCTTGGAATCACGTGCCGTCAGAAATTGCGTTCTTGTAAAATCCCAAAAAAAATTAAAAAAAAATTCCCTTGAATTTTACGGGTATTCACATTTCTTCCACCTATGGGCTTTACATTCCCGTAAAGATACATCATAAACTAGGGGAACAAATGAGGGTACTGAGCATGCATCTAAGCCACCCGCTCCCAAGTGCTCTCCTAAAGGTTCCCGTGCTGCCATCTGATGCACACTGGATGAATAGACCATCCACGTAGGACCCAATCCTGTCGATCCTCGATCTCCACTGAGACCTCCGCAAAAGTCACCCCATCGTCAAGGTCCAGCTCTCCATGGTTGATGGTTTGCATTGGGTCATGCACGTATCTCCTCAGCTGAGATACGTGGAAGACGTTATGCACCCGGTGCAACTGAGGTGGTAGAGCCAGGCGATAATCCACCTTGCCTATCCTGCTGAGGACCTGGAATGGTCCAATGAAGCGCGAAGATAACTTTCTACCCCAGCCAAATCACCATAATCCACATCGAGGTGAGACCCACAAGAAGACGTGGTCTCCATCCTCAAACTCTAGTGGTCTCCACCTCCTGTCAGCATAAGACTTCTGCCGGCTCTGAGCTATCCTCATCCACTCCTGGATGACCTGGACCTTCTCTGTTGTGGCCTGGACCATCTTCAGTCCCAAAGGTGTTGAATCCCCGGGGTCTGTCCAGTACAGAGGTGATCTGCAAGGTCGGCCGTACAATGCCTCGTATGGTGCCATCCCGATGGTGGAGTGGTAGCTGTTATTGTACACAAACTCCAACAAGGGTAGTTGGTCCTCCCAGCTATGACCAAAGTTGAGGACACATGCACGGAGCATGTCCTCGAGAGTCTGAATGGTCCACTCTGTCTGACCATCTTTATGAGGGTGAAAGGTGGTGCTCAGACGTAGCTGCGTCCCAAATTCCTCCTGCAACCACTTCCAATGCCGAGAAGTAATGCGGGCATCTCGATTGGAGACGATAGATGATGGCACACCATGAAGCCATACAATCTCCTGAACGTAGAGACGTCCCAAACTCTCTTTTGAGCCCTTCTCTCTGATGGGTAAGAAGTGGGCCGAATTGGTGATTCGGTCGACAATCAATTAAATAGAGTCATGAACTCTAGATGTACGTGGATGTCTAGTCACGAAATACATAGATATCCCATCCCACTTCCACTCCGGGACCTCCAAAGGCTGTACCAAGCCTGCTGGTACCTGGTGGTCCGCCTTCACCTGCTGGAAGGAGAGTCATCGAGAAACAAACTCTACCACAACCTTCTTCATACCTGGCCACCAGTACTGAAGTCTGAGATCCTGGTACATCTTCGCCACTCCTAGATGTACCGCTAAAGGGGAAGTGTGAAACTCCCTCAGCACCTCCTCCTGAAAAGTAGCTGGTACCATGGTACATCCTCTGAAAAGAACACTGTGCTCTCCTCCTATAGAGAATCCATCAGGTGCTTGTCATGAGGATATCTGTGCACGTCGTGTCTCATAGTCAACATCCCCACACTGTGCCTCTCTAACCCACTACAGTAGTGGAGGAGTGATTGTGAGTGACTGAAGAAAGGCTGCTCCATCTCTATCCATGAAGGATATCTGAAAAGCGGCTAGCTACTCCGTCGCCTCTCCAAGTAGCTGAATTCTCTTCCTCCGGCTGATAGCATCGGCTACTACGCTCCCCTTTCTAGGAGTATAGACTATCTCAAAGTCATAGTTCTGGAGGAACTTGAGCCATCTCCGCTATCTCAAGTTCAGGTCCTTCTACGAGAAGATGTACCTACGACTCTGGTGGTCTGAGTAGACTGTAAAGCACTCGCCCATCAGATAGTGTCGCCACATATTCAGAGCGAAGACCACTGCTGCTAACTCTAGGTCATGGGTAGTGTAGTTCTTCTCATGCTGCCTCAACTGTTGTGATCCATAGGAAATCACCGCCCGCTCCTGCATCAGGACACATCCGAGTCTGGTCCCTGATGCATCGGAGTAGACTACGTACCCTACTCCCTCCTCCAGTAGCCTCAAGATAGGTGCGCTGGTCAATCTCTGTCTCAGCTCCTAGAAGCTCTGCTGAAATCTGTCTGACCACACAAAGGGTTTCCCCTTCTTCTTCAAAGCTGAGAGTGGTGACGCTACTCTGGAGAAGTTTGGCACAAATCTCTGGTAGTACCCAACTAGACCCAAGAAACTCCGCACCTCCGTCACGCTCCTGTGTGGCTCCCAAGCTAGGATTGCCTCGATCTTCGCAAGGTCCACCGCCACTCCCGCCTCAGAGATGACGTGTCCCAAGAAGCGGACCTCACGTAACTATAACTGACACTTTTGAGAGATTGGCATAAAGTTGGTGCTCTCGGAGCGTGCCCAATACAACCCTTAATTGGTAGGCATGCTCCTCCTCAGTGGTCGAGTATATCAAAATGTCGTCGATGAAGACCGCAACAAATCGATCGAGTTATGGCTGAGAGATCCAGTTCATGAGTCCCATGAACACTACTGGAGCATTGGTTACGCCGAAAGGCATAACCAAGAACTCATAGTGTCCATACAGACATCTGAAGGCCGTTTTCTACACGTCCTCATCCTGAACTCGGAGCTGATGATAGCCTGACCTGAGGTCTATCTTCGAGAACCACCGTGATCCCTTTAGCTGATCGAAGAGGTCGTCAATCCTCAGCAGAGGATACTTGTTCCTCACAGTCACCTGGTTCAGGCGACAATAGTCGACACACAGTCGCAAGCTCTCGTCTGCCTTCTTGGTGAACAAAATCATGGAAGCCCAGGGTGAAACACTAGGTCGGATGAATCCCTTGCCTTGCAAGGCCACCAACTGTACCCGTAGCTCTCGAAGCTCAGTAGGGGCCATCCAATATGCTGGAGTGGATATCGGGGTTGTCCTGGGATACAGGTCATTATAAAAGTCTACCTCTCTGTGAGGAGGTAGTCCTGGAATGTCGTCAGGGAAAACATTCGCATACTGATCCACCACTACAGAAAAACTAGGAATCTGCACGTCAACTGCTCCTAGGATAAGGCTAGCCAACTGATGAGTGATTGGCTATCCTCTCCTCTGCATGAGTCCATCCTGCGCTGCTAAGGCTCTCTTCCTGCCAGTGAAGGTGAACCTTCTCCCATCGGTGCGAACACATCGCACCTTGCTCCTAATACAGACGATCTGAGCATGAACTATAGATAACCAAGTCATGCCCAAGAAGACGTCATAAGGCCTCAACGCCGCTACAAGAAGATCCCAGCCGAAGCTCTCGCCTCTTAGAGTAACCTCACACTGCCGGCACCGATGCATAATTGTCGAGTCTTCTCCTGTAGGAGTCTCTAGCTGTAAGGATCGAGCCAACGGCTCCATCAGAATCTCCGACCTCTGAAAAAGAGCAGCGACAATGAAAGAATGACTCAATACTGTCTCTATAATAACTGAATCAAGGGTGGAGTAGACCCAGATAGTACCTCGAATCATCTCTAGCGCACCGTGGTCATAGGCCTCCGCTGCCTGAAGTTGAGCCTATCTCTGTCTGCCAGCTCCCGGTGGTCGGGGTGGACCTCCTAGTGGTGGTGGTGGTAAAGCCTCAAAGCGTCGCCCACCACCCGCTGCTCGGCCAGCTCCTCTTCCTCGTCCACCTGCTCTCTGCGGACCGCCACGGTCGACCCTCTGCCTCTGCCTGGGTGGCCCCTCAACTATCTACTACTCCTCTATATGGCAGGTCGGGCAGTCACGAGCCATGTGGCCCTGCACGCAGCATGCGTAGCACTGTATGCTCCTCGGGAGGCTGGCTCTACAGCGGGTGTCCCGCACCTCTGAGCCAATGGCCTAAGGTCGTTCGCATGATGGTCTCATCCACCTGTACCCCTCTGGCATCCGTTGACTTCCATTTATAGATGACTCTGCTACATCCGCCCTCTGGTAGGTCTCGTTGTTGGTGTAGGCTCAGCAGGAAAGCTCTCTATGAGAAGAGCTCACTCCAGTACTCTTGTCTATGTCGGAATACTAATGGAGATCATCGATGCCCTGATCTCATGCCTCAGTCCCTACTCGAAGGTGAGGTCCCATAATAATGGGTCCCATACCATGTCCGTCTAATAGCGGAAGAGATCGGTAAATGTCACTCAGTACTGGGCGACCGTCATGCTGCCCTGCCGCAGCTGTAGTAGCTCCTGGATGCGCACCGCATGGAGGATGGCTAGGATGAACTCCAAGCGGAAGAGGCTCTCAAAGTCCATCCAGAGGAGAGATGCCTCATCATGCACCTGGAGCATCAAGCTCAACCATCTGCTTGCTGCTGCGTGCAGGAGGCTCGCTGCAAGGATCACCAAGAGGTCAGCTGGTGTCCCCACTAGCCTGAAAACTCGAACAACCACCTCCAGCCAATCCTCGGCTGCATGAGGGTCCGTCTTCCCGTGGAACTTGGGTGGTATCTGATGCTGAAACATGTGCAGTGCACTACGGTGATGTGCACTCTCAGTGGCTGGGGACGGTGGAATCGGTGGATCGGCGGCTAGAGGTACCGCCGGTGCCTCTGCTGCAAAAGGGCTCTGCACCGAGTCCTCATCGCTCGGTGGGCTGTCGTCTTGCACAAAGCTCGTAACCCTTTCTGGCTGCCGTCGTGGGGCCATCCTAAAAAGAAACAGGTGTGAAATGGTCAAAAAGTATACCTGGTGAGCTGACACAAAGTAATCATAATGAAAACTCTTGGAACACACATGCAATCAATGTTTTCGTGCATTAAGTCGGCAATCAGAAGTCAGTGTCCTGGTGTACGGATACGTCGGTCACCGCACCAACACTGGACTCCCTGGTCTGATAACCACACTCAATAAACATAACACTATTGCTTCACATAGAAGAAATATCAGAGTCCTGAGTTCTACGGTAGAACTGAACTCCTCTGATACCAACTTGTCACGACCCGTCCTCAGGGCTCATGACGTGACTACCCCAAGCCCGCCTCCCATAGGCCTGGGGCTAGCGACTAGAACCAAAGGAATAAATCTCAATAAAAGGGGAAGTCATTTCCTTTATAAATTAAACAAACACCATAGAGTAATCTAGTAGAAGTAAACACTATGTAAACTGGTACAAAAGTAAGTGTGGAGAAGTAAGTGGGCTAGAATAAAAACCCAAACTGAAGTGCAGTACAACTAAAAAGTAAAGTACAACAACTGAAAAACAAAGCACCAACCACCATGACATCCTCCAGAAACCCCACCTGAAGGGTGGGTACAAATATCCTCCTCCGCACCTCAGCTCCAGCCGTCCGCTCCGAGTATGTCTCGTCCAGTGCTCCACCTCCTGGTACCGTCCAACTCCACAAGCTCCTACCTCGATCAGCATTGTCGGTCGTATGCATCCAAAACAACGTAGTGCGGGCATAGCCCGTGCAGGGGTGAGTATACGTTACTTAGTAGGGACCCCGAGTCCCCCGAAGGTCTCCCAGAATCCACAAAGGATAATCTACAAAGGAAAGATACAATCACGAAGTAACATCCAACACTACTTAGGTATATGCCCATACATATATCTAAGTTATCAATTCCAGTTCGGCTCCAACATCCAAGCCCAAGTTAGATCACATCTACACGGGATAGTACAACCCAATCCACACAGGAAAGCACAACAAAATCCACATAGGAAAGCAAGTCAATCATATCGAAGATAATAATTGAAAGTCATGACTCAGCTCACACAGGTATACTTCTTCGTAAGGTGATAGAGATGATCAGATGTATTCATTGATTCATCTAAGCTGAGACCCACGTAGGATACTAAACCAGCTAAGCTATCAGACCCACGTAGGATACAAGACCAGCTACTCTACCGGACCCACGTAGGATACAAGTACAGATTCAAACACTGCCGGACCCACGTAGGATACAAGAACAGTAGTATTGACAGACCCACGTAGGATACAAGAACAGTAGTCATCGACATCGAACCCACAAAGGATTTCAGTAAGATTTTCTTCACTACCAAACCCACGAAGGATTTTAGTGCAGTCTTCATCACTGCCGAACCCACAGATGATTTCAGTGCAGTCGTCAACGCTGCTGAACCCACGGAGGATTTCAGTGCAGTCATCTTCGTCGTCGCAGTCGCAGCCAGCTCTAGGGTTTCCGCACACAGCATGCTCGATTCCAGGAGGGTCCGCTCAATGAACCAAGGGGGGTCGGTACATCAACTGAAACGTAGTCCGGATTTAATGTATCCCAAAATTCCGTCTCGACAAGAGGAACTAAACGTGACAGACGACGCGTCAACCGGATGCCCGGTCTGAGAGTTATTGACCTTTTCGTTCCAGGGTCCCTGTTGGTTTTTAAGTCAAAACCAACCCGACCGTACTCCAACGACGTCCAAACCTCGAGCGGAGTAAGCCAAAAGGTCCGTCTCACTAAGAGGAATCCAACAAAGTCGACAACACGTCAATCAGACATCCGAAGCTCATGTTATAAGCATTTCCGCTCCGAGGGCCCAGTTGGTTTTGTGCACGAACCAACCCAGCCGTACCCAAAGTCCTTCGAATCCTTGATTGTAATATACTGAAACGACCGCCTAGATCCAAGGATCACATCTCCACTAACGGTGAGTTAATCGGAGGACAGTAGCCCATGATATGGGAAAAAGAACAAACCTGTCCGGTTTTAGGGGGTTTTGGGCTCGGACCGACCCGGCCCGAGACCCCCTGGGTCGGCCCGAACCGGGTCCAGGTCCAGCCCATTAGAGCATGGACCGGCCTAGCCGACGTAGCTCAGCCCGGCCGACGCGGCATGGACCGGCCTGGGCGGCCTGGCCCGGTGCAGCCGGTCTGACCTGGGCAGCCGGTAGGCCTGGCAAGGGCGCGATGGCTGAGCCAAGTGGAAGGGGGGGGGGGGGGTGGTGGCTTCCCCCCTTTATTGAAACCGCGGCCCCACATGGGGCCGCTCCTTTTATAGTCGTGGGTTACGACCCCTGGTCTTCCCTTAGAAACGGCAGACCCGGTCCGGTCGGCCGGTGGTATCGCCGTGGGACCCCGTGGTCCCGCCCCTCTGAGGGGCTGGTAGCCGATGGTCCCAGCCGCCCCGCCATGCACCACTGCGGCTTTGAGCCATGGCCTTGTCCGACCGGCGTGGCGAGATGACGAAGCGCCCCTCCACCACGACCTCGCTCCGGCCGCGGCCTCTTCGTGTTTTTCCAGCACGGTGCGACGGCGCCGCGGCTTTGTTCAGCCACAATGGCACGACACAATGGCGCCGCGCTTCTTCTTTGTTTCTGCGTGGTGCTGTTTCACCACGCTCCCTTTAATCGTGCCGTGACAAACACAACATCAAAGGTGGAGGAGGGCTGGCCGTGTTCGTGCAGTCCGACCTCCTCCCGTTAATCTGATAACAGGCGGCCATAAAAAAATGATGTTTGGACAATCAAGAATATTCATGAACCAAAATCAAACCCCTACCTCAATGAAGTCATCAAACGATGTTTGTCACGGGAAAAGGACATCGCGAAAGATGGTGCCACGAAAGGAGAATCGTCGGCGTCATGGAGAAGAGGACCATCGGCGTCACGGTACATGGTGTCACGTCGTCGATCTCCGAGGAATCAACGTTATTCCTTGTCCATCGTCGGATGCTGGCGTTCTTCATCGGTGATAGTGCGTTCTTTGCATTCTTCAAGGAGGAAGATGAAGATTCCAAGGCTTGATCAATTTTTCTCCAACCTTCTTGCACAACCAAATAACCCTTAAAGAAATAAGACGTTGTCTTATTTAATTAACACAAAAAATACAACATTCAATTCGAAATTCAAAATGAATTCAAGAATTGTTTACATTGAATAACTTAATTCAATTCATTAATTAAGAGAGTTGACTTGGCATTTAAAAAGGGGGTTGTGGGTGAGTTACAAAATTAAATGCACGTGGGAGGTTAAAAGGGATTTGAAGGGGTGGGGCTCGTGTTGGCCCCATTTCACTAATATCCTACCTAGGTGGAGTTAGGATATTAGTGGGTCCCACTCCAACCACCAAGCATACGTTTAAACTACCTAGAATAGAAATAGAAATTGTAGCATAATATTTTATTTCATTCTTTAGTTAACCCATTTATTTAATAACCTCACCCGAGTAACGCAACTCCGAAATAGGTGTTACTAAGAAATTATCGGCACTGCGATTCCATCGGTGCCCTCAGATTTTGATTTCGAGAACCGGTTCAAAAGATAGGAAAACACACTCGTTCGTTCACTGAACGTACCCGAGCTAAGATTCAGAAATTGATTCCAGGCACACTGGTCCTCGGAATCAGGTGTCATCAGAAACTACGTTTTTGTAAAATCCCAAATAAAATTAAGAAAAAAATTTCCCTTGAATTATATGGGTCTTTACATCCTATACCACCACTATTTTTTTTAATTTTATATGATATTAAACTCTATAAATCACTAGTCATGAACAATTTATGATGTTAAATTATGTTTTGAACATCCTTTTTATCTGACATTAAAATACATGGTGTCTAACCCCACTATATGATATTAAACATCATGTTTATTGTCTTTTATAAAATATCAAGTGATTTCTTAATGTATAATCTTGATTATAGTCACATGTATATTTTCACCATTGTTTTTCCCTCATACTAGGGACTCCTTTTTTCACACTTTATTTTTTTCTATTGGTTCAAAGAATCATAGATAAACTATAATAAAGATGGTATAAGCTATGAGTGTGATTAATGTAACACCCCAAGGGTTTCTAAAAATAAATTTAAATGCATGAAATTTTGATTAAATTGGATATTTATAACATTCCTTTAAACATAATTTTACTACTTCTATGTTTTGAATTTTGAAAAACGGTCATCTGTAATTGTGTTCAGTGAGTTATTTGGAGTCTAATGGAACCAATTTGTTTTTTTGGTGATTAGTAACATAACCTTATGAATAGTAATATGAATAGTAATACGACCCTAATGAATAGTAAATTTTATTATTATTTTATTTTCTTAAGTCTTGATGATAATTACATTTTGTTTAATTTTCCAATGTGATATAAAAGTAGCTATAGTTATAAAATTGTTAAATTTTAAATTAAGTATGATTCTATTTAAAAATCAAATTAATGATATTTAAAAAATTATTTTCAAAAAATGGGCTTCATTTTTGAATTCTGCACATCTATAAATGGATAGGGTGAATTTTAGGGATTTTTCTGAAAAAATTGTTTCTTTTAGTGAATAGTAAAAAATACAATTTTGAGTGTCAGTGTGTTAATGACATCATCAATGATGTAATATTGATGTAATAAATCTGGTATAATTTTGTACAGTTAAATAATATGTGAGGTGTTTCATGTGGCTAATACAAAGGGCAAATACCATGGGCAAGCCCATGATTTTGCAAATACCACTAATGAGGTGTCCCTTGGAAATTATTAAAATATTCCATCACTTTTTGCTATAAATACCAACCCATTCCTTCATTGAATTCATTCCCAATTCTTCCTCAACAATGATATGGATTCTTTACCTCCATAGTTGTCCTCCCAAGGTTTCCTAAATCCCCCAAGGTCCCAACCTTCATGTTCTTGGAGTTACTCTACAAGGTAATAAAATTCTCAATTTATTTCTTTTTCCATTGAAGTTCTCTTTTATGTGGTATAATTTTCATGTTTCCATACCATGTTCTTATTTAATTCTTATTCAAGATCTATTCTGTATTATGATTCATTTCTATATGAGTACCCTTGTCCCCTCTCTTTTTAATATTTTCTAAATCCATGTTGCATAGCCATTGGGTTGCCGAATTTTTGTAAGGGATTTCTCAATTTTTCTTTTATTTTGGGTTCCTTTATTTTCATATTATTTCCTCTTCTACTCTTACACAAGATGCATGAAATCTACAAAACTAATATATATTCTAGATATTATCATGTTCATGGAAAATTCATCATCATTCATCTTCTCATCACCCACTTAATCAAAGAATAAAATCATTGTCTATGATGTGTCGAATTACCGACCTCATGGATGATGTGATTTCAATTTGCATTAATTATTTGAATTATGGTCATGAAACCATTTTTATGGTTGATCCATGTTATAATATATGTTTTATTTCTAATCCGTGGTTCTGGAATTCTATTGTACTCATGGTTTTAATTTTCAAGACTAAATGAGGTCGTTATTATCAAAGAACCACTAAAATGATCTAAACAAAAATCATTAATGTTTTAACTTATGAATCATCCTCAAATAAAGCATTAAAATTATAAATCTTATAAATTATGGTACTGTAAATATGTAAATACCTTACCATTCCAATTCTATATTTTCACTTCCAATCGACAAGAACGATCCATCCTAAACTAATCATGAAAATCATATAAAGAACGTACCCAAAACAGTGCAAGGAACAAAAGATAAACAATTAAAGAATGAAAATGATGTAATGAAATGATCATATATGGTATTATAAAGATGGATATTATTCTTTAATATATTAATAGAACAATTTTAACTATTATAAAGGAGGTTCAAATGAGTTGGAAGTAAGACAAAGCCGAGGTAAGGGAATTCTTAACCTGATTTCCATCCTTCAGGTTAACTTTATTCTTCATTATTTACATGGTATTTAAATTATTTGTGTGATGAAATCTGATTATACTATGTTTAATTTTGTTTATTTATAGTTTATATACATATTCCATCCACTAGATTAATTCTCACTTCAATTATATGATATTTATAAGGGACATTTATATTAAAATCCTTTTTTAAAATTGTATTTTACAATATTCAAAAGAAATCTTTTTATGTAATTATTCATGATGTATGATTATGTTCTGTTTCTTGAGAATTTTTTATGATGAAGGGTGGGACCTATATTTCCCTCCAATTTATTTGGTATGTGTATGTTGGAGGTCAGTCGTATGGTTACTCCAAGTGTAACTACGATCATTACACAAATTATATGGTAGCCGCGAGGGTTACAAATTATAAGGTAGCCAAGAGGGTTACAAAATTATGTAAGTAATGTCCTGAGATAACATTATTATTATATTTATTTTCTCATGTTTTGTGTGAATATTGTGTAAATATAATTTTTTCACAAAGTATATATGGGTGACAAGCATGTCTTTTGAAAATGTTTTCATACGTTACAAGTATTCATGGACTAATGTCCTATTTCATTCTTTTACATTAATTACTTAGATTTTTGAGCTAATCCCATGTTTTTTAAATTATTTTCATAGGTCATAAGGATGTGTAAGACAAATAAGGAATCAAAGTTATATATTTGATGAATTTTCAAAGAAATCATGTTTTAATCTTTAATGTTTTATATTTTTTTAAAAATGGAAACTATTTTTATGGTATCCACTCTGTAACAATGTGTAATGTCATGAATGTATTATGTGACAATTAAATAATGCTCTAAACCTGAAAAGATCCTCAATTTAAAAGAAAATGAATTATTTTCTAAAATCAAGATTATGTAACGTAATAATGTTGGGTCCTTATAGTTGGTATCAGATGATAGTTTAGATAACATTAGGGGTTAGGATGTTGTTAAAAAATATCGTAAATGATTTTTACTCTATGATTAATTTGAAATGTTTTAGAATTTTAAGATTACCATGTTACTTCATCTAAGATATGTTTGTTCATAAAGGTTGTCCATAGAAGAAACAGGGAAGCTTAAGAGGAGAGGCACCGACAGAACGATATCCTTCTCAATTTGTATCCCAGAATGGTAGGGTTTAGAACCGATCAGTTTTTGACCAGAATGAATCAGCTAACACAAGAAATAAATAGTTGTGTCATCCATGAAAGAGAACAACCAGAGGCACCACAATGAAACATGACCATAGTGGAACTTTTTATAAGAAAACACCCTCCTGATTTTAAGGGATCTTCTGACCTAGTAGCGGATGAAGGATGGATTAAATACCATGTAAAGATATTTTATGTTATAGGATGTTCAGATGATCAAAAGGTATGATTTTAAATTTATTATTTTGAAGGTGAATATAACCAATGGTTGGAAATGGTAAAGAATATTAGGGATAGAGATGATATTTTTTCCTTATAGTGGGACAGATTTAAAAGTCTTTTCCTTGAAAAATATTTTCCTAAGGTGGTGCGGCTTTGGATGGAGAAGAAATTATTTTAATTGAATAAAAAGGAGAATTATTCAGTGGTTGTTTATGAAGCGAACTTCACTCGACTGGTGAGATATGCTCCAAATCTTATTCTAGATCTTGATAGAAAAATCAACTACATTTACTTAGGATTGAGGCCAATGTATCGAAGGGTGTTGGCCTCCTGTGAATTTAAAAGTTACGTGAATCTTGTTCAATGTGCTGAGAGGTTGGAGATGGATTTTTCTGATGATCATGTGCATTTTGGCAATAAGGAGAAGAAGATGGCTAGATGGAAAGTAATGGGTAAGAGGCAACCAAAATATATAATGGTACGAAAATCCAATTCCCAGTTTGTGAAAAGTGTGGTAAGAAACACCCAAGAGATTGTCTTAGCAAAATTGGAATGTATTTTAAATGTGGTAAGATTGGACATATGGCCCGAGATTGTAAGGAAAATTCACTTAAGACTAATCTTGAAAAGAAAACTGTAATGTGTTTTAAATGTTGTGATATGGGTCACTATGAAAATTCCTTCCCAATGAGAGATCAAAATGATGCAAAGAAGCTAGACTATAAGCAGAAAGATGTAGTGAGATCCTTTGCGACTTTTTCAGTAGATGTCGGTCCATCCAATGAATTTGTATCAAGTACTTTTTTTTACTCAAGTTTTGCTAAAGTTTTGTTTGATATGGGGTTTAGAAATTCCTTCATCTCTAAGAAATTTTCGAGAAAACTAGAAATATCACATCAATAAATGAAACCAGAAATTGTTGTTAAAACACTAGGTGAAATAATATAGAAAATATGAATTATAATAATCATTCTATTGTGTTATGTGGAAATACATTACTAGAAACCTTGTTGTTTTTCCCTTAGTTGAGTTAAATGTTTTTCTAGGAATGGATTGGCTTTCTGTTTATCATGAAAAGATTGACTTTAGAGCTAAATAAGTTGTTTTCAAGAAAGAGTTTCAGTTTGTATACATGAATGGACCCATAAAATTGATAACATATCAGGAAACTGAGAAACTATTGAACGATGAAAATGAAATTTATCTGGATCATATTGTTGAAAAAAAGAGAACTGTTCAGATTGATGATGTTCCTGTGGTAAATGAATACCTTGATGTTTTTCCTGGGGAGTTACCCTGTGTAAAACCTAATAAAGAAGTCAAATTCACAATTAGCTTAGTTCCTGATTCTAATCCAATTTCCAAACACCCATATCTTATGGCTCAAATAGAACTACTAGAATTGAAAAATCATTTATAGGATTTTCTTGATAAAGGATTCATTCGTCATAGCACTTCACCATGGGGTGATCCTATTTTGTTTGATAAAAACAAATATAGTTCCATGATACTTTGCATTCATTATAGAGTTTTGAATAACATCACTGTTAAAAACATGTATCGTTTCCCTCACATCGATGACTTGTTTGATTGGCTCCAGGGAGCTCAATACATTTCTAATATTGAATTGAGATTTGGATACCATCATCTAAATGTGTAGAAGGATGAAATCACAAAAATAGCTTTTTGTACAAGATATGGGCATTATGAATTTTTGGTTATACCATTTGGGTTAACTAATACCCCTCTTGTATTCATGAATCTTATGAATACAATATTTCACAAGCACTTGGATAAATTTTTCATTGTTTTTATGGATGATATTCTGGTATTTTCTAAAAATAAAGAGGAGTATGAAAAACACATAAGGGTTGTTTTACAAACCATAAAAGAAAAGAAAAAGTATTGTAAATTCAGAAATTGTGATTTTTGTTTGAAATAAATTTCTTTTCATGGGAAGATTATAAATAAGGATGGAATAATAGTTGATCCTTCCAAAATAAATGAAGTTGATGAATGGACAAGACCTACAAAGGTCGTAGAGATTTGTAGTTTTCTTGTATTGGTGGTTTATTACCAATAGTTTTTTAATAAATTTTCATAGTTATTTATCCCGATAACTAAGTTAAAGTGAAAAAGGGGTTAAATTTTTTTGGACAAGAAGAATGTGATGTTTGTTTTCAGGAACTGAAGAAGAGATTGGTGAATGCTCTAGTTTTGGCCTTGCCTTTCTAAATTGGTGAGTTTTTCATCTACAATGACGCTTACTTGAAAGTACATGGTTGTGTTTTGATTCATAATGATCAAGTAATTGCTTATGCTTCAAGAAATCATAAACCACATGAGTTAAATTATCCCACACATGATTTGGAATTAACTGTTGTGGTTTTTTGCTTTGAAAATTTGGGGGCATAATTTATACGAAGACAAATGTCAAATATATACTGACCATAATGGTCTAAAATATATATTCAATTAGAAATAATTGAGCATGAGGTAGAAGATATGGCTATAACTGATAAAGGAATATGATTGCATGACCAATTACCATCCTAGAAAAGTAAACAAAGTGGAGGATTCCTTGAGTCAAAAAAATCATGCATCATTAATCATGTTACATTTGTAACATGATCTATTGATTAATGATTTGAATAATTTTGTCTTAGAAGTTGTTGGTACACAGAATACTTCTGTTTTGTCTCAGTTTTTACTACAGTTATCATTATTCGATAGAATTATGCAAGCGCAGAAGGAATACCGTGACCTACAGAAAAAGGTAGAATTGGTTAAAATGGGTAAGTTTATAGAATTTAATATTGATAAAGATTTTTTTTAAAAAATTTCTAAAAGGTTTTTTGTGCCTTGTGATTCCCAATTAAAGAAATAATTGATGTGTGAAGCTCATAGTTCTCCATTTTCAGTTCATCCTGGTAGTACTAGGATGTATAGAGATCTTCAGGAGTATTATTGGTGGGATGGAATGAAAATAGATATTGATAATTTTACCAAGAAATGTTTGACATGTCAATAGGTTAAAGAAAAGCGATAGTTACCAAGAGTGGAAATGATAGAATGTATCCATGGACTTTATAGTGGGACCATGAAAGACTTCTCAAGGTAACAATGCGATTTGGGTTATTGTTGATTGGCTGACAAAATATACACATTTTTTTTCTATTCAAGATACAATGTATTTGGATCATCAATCATGACTGTACCTAAAGAATATTGTCAGGTTACATGGTGTTCCTATTTACATTGTATCTAATTGGGATCCCAGATTCACTTCTAACTTTTGGAAGGGACTTCATAATTCTTTGGGCACACAATTAAATTTCAGTATTGCTTTTCATTATCAATTAGATGGGTTGTTAGAAAGAACGATTCAAACATTGGAGGATATGCTTCTATTTTGTTCAATGGACTACTAGGGAAGTTATGATCAATATCTTTCTTTAGTTGAGTTTTCTTATAATAACCATTTTCATTCAAGTATACAGATTTAACCTTTCGAGGCACTATATGGGAAGCGGTGTCAGACTGCAGCATTTTAGGATGATGTTGGTGAAAGAATGTTAATGGGGACAGAATTAGTAGAAGAAGTGGCTGAGAAAGTGAATATGATTTAGCAACACCTGAGGACAGCTCAGAGCAGGTAGAAAGGTTGTGCAGATAACAGATGAAAAGACTTCTCATTTGAGGAAGGTGACCATGTTTTCCTTAAAATCACTCCTTGGAAAAGAGTGATGCATTTTGGTAAGAAAGGGAAGCTATGTCCATGGTTCATTGGTCCTTCAAAAATCCCAGAGAAAGTTGGAACAATTTCATACTGAGTAGCTTTGCCTCCGATTTTGTCTCAGGTACACAATGTTTTTAATGTTTTGATGTTGAGAATGTATGTGCCAAATTCATCACATGTCTTGAGCCTAAAAGAAGTTCAACTAGAAGAGAACCTTTTATATGAAGAGAAACCAGTTCATATTCTTGATCAAAGGAAACATGTTTTGTAGAATAAGGTAATCCACCAGGTAAAGGTTTTGTAGAGAATCCATTAGGTAGAATAAGAAACATGGGAGTCTAAAAATTCTATGAGGGAAAGGTACCTTCACTTGTTAAATAAGTAAATAATATTGTGAGGATGAAATTTCTAGAAGGTGGGGATATTGTAATACTCCAAGGTTTTCTAAAAAAAATGAAATGCATGAAATTTTGTTTAATGTAGATATTTATAACTATCTATTAAAAATAATTTTACTAATTCTATGTTTTGAATTTTAAAAAATGGTCATCTACAATTGTTTTCAGTAAGTTATCTAGAGTGTAATAGAAACCAATTTGTTTTTTTGGTGAATAGTAGCATACCCTTGTAAATAGTAATATGAATAGTAATATGACCATAATGAATAGTAAATTTAATTATTATTTATTTTCTTAAGGCTTGAAGATAATGACATTTTGGATAATTTTTCAATGTGATTTAAGCAGTTATAGCTTTAAAATTGTTAATTTTTGAATTAAGTATGATTTTATTTAAAAATTAAATTAATGATATTTGGAACATTATTTTCAAAAAATGTACTTCATTTTTGAATTCTACACATTGATAAATGGTTTGGGTGAATTTTGGGGATTTTTCTAAAATAGATAATTTTTTTGGTGAATAGTAAAAATATAGTTTTGAGTTTCGGTATGTTAATGACATCATTAATGATGTAATACTGATGTAATAAATCTAGTGGACTTGTGTATAGTTATATAATATGTGAGGTTTCCCAAGTGGCTAAAACAATGGGTAAGTACCATGGTCAAGCCCATAGTTTTGCAAATACCACTAATGAGGCGTCCCATGGAAATTATTAAAATATTCCCCCACTTTTGATATAAATACCAACCAATTCCTTCATTATATTCATTCAAAATTCTCCCATAACAAATATATAGCCTCCTTTCCTCTACAATAGTCCTCCCAAGGTTTCCTCAAGCCTGAAAGGTCCCAAACATCAGGTTCTATGAGTTACTCTACACGGTAAGAAAAATTTCAATTTCTTTCTTTTTTCCATTCAAGTTCCCTTTTATGTAGTATAACTTTACATTATACATACCAGGATATTATTTTATTATTATTATTGATTTATTCTTTAATATGATTCATTTCTTGATGGGTTACCCTTGTCTTATCTCTTTTTAATATTTTCTAAAACCGTGTTGCATAATTGTTAGGCTATCGATTTTTTATAAGGGATTTCTCAATTATTCTTTTATTTTGAGTTCATTTATTTTCTTATTATTTCCCCATATCCTCTTACCCAAGAGGCCAAAAATCTCTAGAAATAATTTTTATTATGGATGCTCTCATGTTAATGGAAAATTCATCATCATTCTTCTTCTCCTATCCCACTTATTCATGGAATAAAAACATTGTTCGTGATGTGTCGAATTATCAACATCGTGGACGATGTGATTTAAATTTTCATTAATTCTTTAATGTATAGTCATAAAACCATTTTTATGGTTGAACCATGTTATAATATATTTTTTATGTCTCATACATGATTCTTTAATTCTTTTTTACTCATGGTTTTAATTTATAAGACAAAATGAGGTCGTTATTATTAAAGAACCACTAAAATTATTTAAACAAACATCATTAATGTTTTAACTTATGAATCATCCCCATATCAAACATCAAAATGATAAATTTTATAAATTATAGTAATTTAATCATGTAAATACCTTTACATTCCAATTCTGGAGTTTACTTCTGATCGACAAGAACAATCCATCATTAACTGATCATGAAAATCATATAAAGAACTCACCCAAAACAGTGCAAGGAACAAAATACTAACAATTAATGGGTGAAATGATGTAATTAAATGATCATATAAGGTATTATAAATATGTATATGATTTTTTAATATAATAATAACACATTTTTAACTATTATACAGGATGTTTAAATGATATTTAAGTAAGAAAACCCGAGGTATGGGAATTCTTAACCCGATTTCCATCCTCTAGGTTAACCTTATTCTTCATTATTTATGTGTTATTTATATTTTTTGTGTAATTCATTCTATAATAATATATTTAATTATGTGTATTTACAGAGTATACACATATTCCATCCACTCTATTAAGTCTCACTTCAATTATATGATATTTATAAGGGACTATTCTTTCAAAATCCTCTTTTAAAATTCTATTTTCCAAAATTCAAAAGAAATGTTTTATATAATTATTCATGATGTATGATTATGTTATAGTTCTTGGGAATTGTTTATGATGAAGGCGGGGGACCTATATTTCTCTCCAGTTCATTGGGTATGTGTATGTTAGAGGTTGTCTGTATGGTTACTCCATCTGTAAGTACGCTGGTTACAAAAATTGTAAGGTACCCGTGAGGGTTACAAATTATATGGTAGCCGAGAGGGTTATAAAATTATGTAAGTAATGTCCCAAGATACCTTTATGATTATGTTTATGTTATCACTTTTTGTTTGGATCTTGTGTAAATCTCATGTTTCACAATATAATTATATATGGGTGACAAGCATGACTTTGGAAAATGTTTTCATACGTTACAAGTATACATAGACTAATGTGCTATTTCCTTTTTTAAATCCCTTACTGGGATTTTTGCACTCATAACAAGTTTATTTTAAATGATTTTTATAGGTCATAGGAATGTGTAAGACAAATAAGGAAGACAAGTTAAATGATTGAATAATTTTCAAAGAAATCATGTTTTAAGCTTTAATGTTTCCTATTTTGAAAAAATAGAAACTGTTTTTATGGTATCCACTCTATAAAAATGTGTAAGGTTATGAATGTATTATGTCCCAATTATCTAAATCTATAAACATGAAAAGATCCTCTATTTAAAAGGAAATTATTTCTTGTCTAAAATCAAGATTATGTAATGTAATAAGGCTGAGTCATTATAATTAAACAAGATTGATACCAAGGTCTTGGTAGTATAAAAATAAACTGCATGCATGTCCCTTTTGGATACTTTATTAAATTATAATGTCATCATACTAATTCTTGATGGGTTTATCCCCACCCAGATTTTATGTGGCAAGTCAGAACAATTAAAAAAAATGTGGCCTCAAAATATCACATAGACATATTTTTCCTATAATAGAATTAGATATACAATTAATATTATGTATTCCTCTACTAAAATATATTCACAATGTCAATTTTTGGTTTATGTATTACATCTTGAAACATTATGTTGTTTCCCATAGGTTTTCCCATATTATCATTGGGTTATGAATCATTATTGGTTTTTTCCCTTTCCCTATTCTGTGTACATTATATAATTAATTATCTAGGTTCCCTGACATTGAAATAGAACATTTGGTCCAAAAATAATGACATTTTAATTTGTGATTTTATTGATGATGATATTTTATTTATGTTTGTGGGTTTTTAATCCATAATTGGTTTTTTATTTCTAATTGCTATAAGAAATATATCTTCACGGGTTTTTTAGCATCTTGAACTGAACCTTTAGATCTGAGTAAGATTCCACATGACCTCATGTGTTTCTTCCTATATATAATAGGTTTTTGACTAGTCCCTAGAGTCTCTAATGGGACCACGAGGAGTCTATAACCCCCGTATCATATCATGGGACAGATAAATAATAATATACATATATAAATAAAATATAACATACATCATGTGAAAAATAAATGATGGAATACATTATACAATATTAAAAGAAACTAAGATTCATGGTATTGGGTAAAAGAATAAAATACAAATAATAATTATCATCCCACTCAAACTCCATAGAGTATTTATAGCATCCTTCTATTCCACATGATCAAATGTCCATCATAGGGTTTTTTTTGGTTCATTGGATCCCTATGCATGCTATCTATAAAAAAAGTGCTCAATTAGGTTGCGAGTAAAAGACTCCATAGGACACCACCATTAGCCCTTAAAATTAGTGCATAAAAGATACAAATATTTTCCATGTACATAAATAGGTGACACATATAACAATATTATATCACACATGTACCAACCACCTATTTGGTCCTTGGTGAATTGCTCTTCCATTATTGGTACCATACCAAGAAAAAATACCTGATTCGGTACAATATCGATTGGAATGTCACTAGCCATGTATAAAACATCCTTATAATTAATGGGATAGTTCAAAAAATAAGTTTAACACATCCATTAGAACATATAACTCATGTACTTGCTGATAAATTTCTTGCACATCCCTCTTAGATGGGGATAGTCCATATGGAACCACCTATGCCATCATTAATGACATAACAGTACATGCAATAATTTATAAAGTATTGAAAATCGATATCATTCCAAACTATATGTATAATCATTCGAATAATACACATGCAAGAAACACAAGCACAATTCATGATTAACCGAACATGCACACTACATTTTATCAAGAACCAAACATGAGTCTCACGGTCTACACATTCAATCAAAACAATATTTCCATTAATACATAATAAATTATACTCTATAATAAAGTGCTTCCAACACATAGGATTAACATTGGGATACACAAGAATAACAAAAATAATGCCAATAACCAGTATAAAGCATGCTCTAAAGTAAGAAATTTTGATCTAATAGATAAAGACGACAGACGACAAGCAGTGATGCTTGAGTTTAACTTCACCACTCAAACCTCATTGCCTAAGGAAAAAAGTTATGTTTAAAATTATAATAATCAATGGGAAAACAATGAAGCAATGAAATGTAAATCCTATCAATATCATAGAATATATCATGGATAAAAGTTTTAATAAATAATAGAAATAATATAAGAAGAGAATAATGAAAGAGAATAGGACAGAGTGATCATAAAACAAAAGGAATGGGAGATACCTTATTCTACTGCAACCCTCCTTTCCCTGATACATATATATATTTATAGAATATTCAATTGAAATCTGATTAAAAATATATTAATTCATTATTTATTTTATTTTTCCTTTTTTACTTTGCACTTTAAAATAGGTTTTGCTCCCACATTACACTATATATATGTCTTTTGACAAAACATCTCATTTATCGACATTTAATAATCCATTAAATATATTTTAAAATTAATCCATATACATATATATACACATGTATATACACCCATATATATATATATATTTATTTATTTACATAACATTTTTTATATTTACAAATATTATACATATTTATTAAAACTATATATATACACATCATTTATATACACCCAAATATAAAAAAATATATACACATGTACACCCACACACCCACACATATATATATATATATGTTTAACCCATATATACACACTATATGTTTATGCACATCAGTATATACATATATACACCGTCACATGTATATATTTTTGTAGATAAATTTATATTATACACACACACACACACACACACATGTTATATATACACACACACCAATATTATATTTCTAAAAAAATAAAAATAATAAAAATATTTTATTACAATAATTAAATATCTCATATTATTCATAAAAATATCATTTTAAAAACAATAACCATTAATTACCAATAATATATAATATATTAATATTAACCAAACATTTTTCAGTTAATTAGAATCATAAATAATACCCTATTAATTACATTGGCTACCACTAAAATATTTACCCAACCAATTAATGGTTAAATTACTAAATAATACAACTCATGTCAACATGGTGAACCATTCTTATTGGGACCCAACCTGATTAGAACTCCATAGTTTGGATTTCTTTTCATGAAGTAGTGATCATGATGGGTGACCTCCTGGGATGTCTCCGAGGGTGTGTGCAAGTGATAAAAAATAACAATAGAAATAAATTTGTTGTATGATGGAGAAAATCATTAGTTTAATATCCCATTTAGGAAAATTCGTAGGACCGAGGAATGGGACCACATATCTGTGTGGAAATTGGGGACACATGGAAGACCAGGACCCAATGACCATGGTATGTCAGGTTGTCTATGCTATAAATGGGGTATAGATATTGCATTGTTATTAGATAAATAACCCAACCATAATTGTAGTGGCATTTCCTAGGTTAATATATAGGTTCAACAATGAGGATATTATGCTCTAATGGGGTGAATATAATACACCAAAATGATAAATGGTTAAATAAATAAATGATAGGACTTATTTAAACAAGACGATTTTTTTCCAATGCCTAACTGATTATAAAATCATAGTTATGTGTGCTTGTCCTAGAGTAGTGATAAAGATGGGAGGCCACCAAGGAAGCTTCACATGGTGCGTGAAAGTGAGGAAAAATAACAATGAAAGGAATACGTGTTGGCCCGTGAGAAAATTATTTGGTCTGATAAGTCATTTGGGAATGTGGGTAGGCCCCAAAAAAGGTACCACGTGTCTATTGGGAAACTAGTGGCACATAGTGTGCCATGCCCTGACTCCTATGTTAAAACGAGGTGTCTTTGCTGTTAGAGAGGCCTAATTGTTACATGTTCATGTTTATTATTATTAAATTAATAATAATCCAGATCAAATATGAATTACCCTATATCCTAAAAACCACATTATCATATTTGTAAAATGATAAACTCTATCCCAAACTGTATGACTAGCATGAAGCAATAATGCCGGATATAGAAGAAAGAAGGCCCATCATACCAAAAACCAACAACTTGTTTCCTGAGAAAAATTCAATCCTTTAATCTCCATTATACACCATTCAGAAAATGGGAATGAGATGGGTCCCAAATGCAAAAGGAATAATTATTTTATTGATTACTATATATCCCTTGAAAAATCCTTTCTATGCATGTAATAAGTAATTATAAGGCCCCGACCTTAAACCTTACTTAATCTTGAGTTATTACAAGATTACACATTGAGGATATTTTCAGGTTTAGAGTTTTAGAGAATTAGAACATAAAACTTGCGTTACATTCCACATATAAACAAAGTGGTTACATAAAGATAATATTCTTCATTCCCATCAATGGAAACATATCTAAGATAAAACATGGATTCTTTCTTGACACTTCCTTGACACTATCATCATATCATGTACTTTTCCCTTGACCTGTGAAAATCATTTCAAAAAAACTTGGGATGAGCATAAAAAGATCAGTATGGGTTATAAAAACATGGAAAGGAAACATGAGTTCATATATACATAATAATGAAATCATACATTACCCATAAAATATAGGCACTTTAACATACCTCATAAAATCATGAATAAATCATAGAAATCATAAGACATAAAGGTAACTTGAGGCATTCATAACATTCTTACGTAGGGAGTAACCCTCTTGGTTACGTTTGGAATACCCATCACAGTATATTCCCTAAATCTCTTCGGAGAAACCTTAATGTTTCACTCCTTCATGTTACCCAATGCATTGGAGAGCTATAACGGGCTCACCCGCCCTTAGTTTATCACGGAACCACCCGTCTTCATAATAATGCCCAAGAACCATAACATAATCATATCACATAAAACATGCATAAAGGAAACATAAAATTTCCACATTTCAATCACGAGATATCAATACAACACATTGATATAAAAACATTATTAAAACCATTTTCAATACCAAAATAAATGAAAAGTAAAACATGGTATTTATTTTTCTTTTACAAAGAAGGTATGGCTTGTAGAGGAAGCCGAAACTCAAATAACGGTCACGACGGCGGAGAAGTCGTTGTCGCCACATACGTACGACAAAAACATTACCTTTTGTCATTTAGTAAACGCTTCGTATAAAAAATATTCCTTTTGAATAAACTTAAAAGTCAAAGGGGTTTATACACCCTATAAAAGAAAGTTGTGTATAAAATAAAATATGCGTCAATGAAAGGAGATTGAGACGAAGTCCCATACCTCGTATCCGACTTGACCCGACCGTTCTTTAATCTCCTGAATAATAAACTTGAGTTAATCTCTACTTGCTTATGAACCTTTTTTAAGTTCATTATTCCTTTTATACCATGTTATGAACATCATGTAATCATTTAAGTTAATAATGTTCATTTTGTCGGTATTTGGTTCTTAAGTCAAAAATAGACTTCTTACACTTACATGTTGTTAATTTAGTCAAAGGTTCGTTATATCCAGAATGATATTAATGATTTGGATAACATATATATCATATATATTCATCATATACATGTATTTATAATATTACATCACATTTAGAGGTAAGAAATGAAATGCACCGTTCATGGAGACGGTAAGCCGTACGTACGCATGAACGCTACTTCCATTTCTATTTCGTATTTTCTGGAATGGAATCATAATGATATAAGAGTATATTATAATTCCAATATAATAACATATATAATATCATTAACTTTATCCTTTACACATCCCACATATGGTATTAACGAATCAAATCACTTTCAGGGGGCGGTAGTCCGCACTTCCTAAAATGAAGATATCGTGTTTACCCATAATGGAAACCATAAAGGTATGCCCAAAATGAAAAAAAACATAATATTAAGGAAAACATAAACATATTATATATCATATATAAAAATAGTGACATCATAATGGCCACCTTTGAAGGTGTTAATTGAGTATTGAACAATCATCTTTTCGGGAGGCAGAATTTCGCCATCCACGGAAACTGTATGTTCTTTAACCATTTGATGTAGTTGTGTGAGAGTGTAGCTCAAATAAATCTTATATAAACATCCTAGTATATTGAAGATACTGGTGTTGTTACAAAATATGTAAATAAAAAGAGTTTATGGGGTTGGAGAAGCAAAATAAAACAAATGAACATGAGAGAATGAATTACCTTTAAAAGTGTAACTCCTTTTGATTTGAGCCTAAAGGCTTCCTTTGAAAGGATTATGCCCAAAGGGAATCCTCTAGGATGAGGAGAGGGATGTGGAGAGAGTAAATGGACAGGTTTTGGCCAAGACAAAGGCTTGAGGAGTGTGTGAAATGAGGTAGAGGTGGGGGCCTTTTATAAGAGGAGAGGAGGGGCACTTTTGGAAAGTAAAGAAATATTACTTTATTTGAAAATGTGTTTCGGTTTTAAAAGGTCCCAAATTGATATAATTCGTGGATAATGTGGTAAGGGTTCTAAATCCACCCATCCAATAAGTTTTGGACATGTTTAGTTCATAGATTTTACATTATCTTTCTATTTTATTTAAATCGTCAAATAATGATGTCATCGCTGCATCATTATTATGTCATAAATAATTTAATTTATTTAATGTCTAAAAATTATAAAAAAAATACTATGATGTAGGAAAGCTTATTATCTTTCTAATGACTATTTATAATAAAAAATCTGATCTTTATAACCCCATGTAAAAATTGTTTTCGTAAAACATATTATGTTTGTGCCATTTTTACTTTTACATTAAATAAAACGTTATTTATGTCATTTCCCAACCAAAGTGGATCCATGGGGTCCCCAAGTTTACCCATGGATTTTCATGGTCGTCCATGACACAACCAATAAGGTTAGGACATGTGTCTAGGTCATTTCATATTATTAAAGCATTATTTTTACCTTAAACTACCCTAATTACCACTAATCACGATTAAAAACTTAATAAGTTACTATTCACCAAAAAATTATTTTAATCTCATTGAACCACATTTTAATTCTTAATGACAACCATATATGTCGGATTTTTGAAATTCAAAACAGAAAGATGGCAAAATTTCATTTAAACGAAAAATTAGTTTTTATAAGTACCACTTAGTGGTTTCACTATTCATCAAAAATTGAAGTTTTTCAGAAAATTACCAAAAATTCACCCTAAGCTATATTTGATATTCCGAATTCAACAATGAAGTCTATTTTAAAAAATTCAAAACATATAAGTCAAATTAATTAATTTAATAATTAATTCCCGCTGTCATAGCAAATAGCGTGTTTTTAGGAAACAATAAGTATCAAAAGATTGACACCAGTTTAAGTCCAATTTCAAAGTGAAATTGATTCCAACGACCACTATTGGATTTAATGGTAAAAATATTTTCTAATTTAACTTTAAAACCAATTCAAAAGATAATCTAATCATACAAATAAATTATATTAAAAAGCAGTTTTGATGTAAAATGCAGTATTTTTCACTATTCATTAAAAAATGAACATTGTCAGAAAAATACCAAAAATTCACACAAAGTAAATTTTTATGTCCCAATCATAAAGAATAAGTTTATTTTGACAAACATAGTTTATAAAATTGTCAAAATATAGATTCAAAAATGTTTTTCCATCAAAGGCAGTAAAACAATCTTTTAAAAATATTAGTGTATTCCATGCTTAAGATTGGATTTATTTTAATTTTATGCATCTAAAAAACTATCAAATTCATTAATAGACATAGATAAAAATATCTATTATTCATTACTTACTTGGGATGTTACATCCTTCCCCCCTTTAGAAAATTGCGTCCCCGCAATTTATTTACTTATCGAATAAATGGGGGTACTTATCCCTCATTAAATTTTCAGATTCCCATGTTGCCTCTTCAATCATGTGGTTTTGCCACAAAACCTTTACCTGGTGAATCACCTTATTCCGTAACACTTGTTCCCTATGGTCAAGAATCTGGACCAGTTGTTCCTCATAAGATAGGTTCTCTTCCAGCTGAACTACCTCTGGACTCAAAACATGAGATAGATCTGGCATATACTTTCTCAACATCGAAACATGAAAAACATTGTGTACCTGAGATAAACTCGGAGGTAAAGACACCAGGTATGCAACTGATCCAACTCTCTCCTGAATTTCGTATGGTCCAATGAACCTTGGACTCAACTTTCCTTTCTTACCAAATCTCATCACACTTTTCCAAGGAGAAACCTTGAGAAAAACATGATCACCTACCTCGAAAGATAGATCCTTCCTCCGGTTATCCGCATAACTCTTCTGCCTGCTCTGAGCTGTTCTCATGTGTTTCTGAATCAGCTGAACTTTTTCTGCCATCTCTTCTACCAATTCTGGTCCCATCAACTTCCTTTCACCCACTTCATCCCAGAAAGCTAGAGTTCGACACCGCTTCCCATATAATGCCTGAAATGGTGCCATCTGTATACTGGAATGAAAACTGTTATTATATGAAAATTCAACCAAAGAAAGATGTTGGTCCCAACTTCCCTGATAATCCATCGATCAAGCTCGTAGCATATCCTCCAAGGTATGAATTGTTTGTTCTGACTGCCCATCTGATTGAGGATGAAAAGCTGTACTAAAAATTATTTTAGTACCCAACGACTTCTGAAGGCCTTTCCAAAAGTTATAAGTAAACCTGGGATCACGATCTGATACAATGGAGAGAGGAACTCCATGTAACCTGACTATCTCTTTAAGATACAAACGGGAAAGTTGATCAAGAGAGAAAGTATCTAGTATAGAAAGGAAATGAGAAGACTTGGTCAAGTGATCAACAATAACCCAGATTGCATTATTACCTCGAGATGTCTTCGGTAATCCCACAACAATGTCCATGGATTTATTCTCCCATTTCCACTCTGGCACTGGTAAAGGCTGAAACATCCCTTTCGGTAACTGACGCTCTGATTTAACCCGTTGACATGTCAAACACTTCACAGTAAAATCAGCAATATCTCTTTTCATTCCATCCCACCAGTAATACTCCCGCAGATCTCTATACATCTTAGTACTGCCTGGATGAACTGAAAACGGAGAACTATGAGATTCTCGTAACAACTCTCTCTTCAACTGTGAATCACAAGGCACACACAATCTCTTCCCAAATCTCAAAATGCAATCATTATCAATGTTGAATTCAGGAAACATACCTTTCTGAACCAGCACTACCTTTTTCTGCAACTCACTATCTTTCTTCTGTGCTTGCTTGATTCTGTCTGATAGAGATGATCTCACTGATACCTGAAACAAAACATAATAACTTCTTGCACCAACAACTTCTATGAAAAAGATCATCAAATCCTTAACCAAAGGATCATGTTCCAAACGCAACATTGCTAATGAAGCATTAATTTTTCGACTCAAAGCATCGACCACTTTATTTGCTTTTCCCGGATAGTAATGAATTGTACAATAATAATCCTTGATTAATTCTAGCCATCTCTTTTGTCTAATGTTCAATTATTTCTGAGTGAATATATACTTTAAACTTTTGTGATCAGTATATATTTCACACTTTTCTCCATACAAATGATGCCTCCAAATTTTTAAAGCAAAAACAACAGCAGCTAATTCGAAATCATGTGTAGGGTAATTTACCTCATGAGTTTTCAACTGTCATGAAGCATAAGCAATTACCTGGTCATTCTGCATTAGGACGCAACCAAGTCCTTTCAATGAAGCATCACTGTATATAACAAACTCACCATTCCTGGAAGGTAGTGCCAAAACTGGAGCATTCACCAATCTTCTTTTCAATTCCTGAATACAATCATCACATTCTTTTGTCCAGATAAACTTAACACCCTTCTGAGTTAGCTTAGTCATTGGACTAGATAACCGTGAAAAATTTCTAACAAACCTTTGGTAATAGCATGCAAAACCTAGGAAACTACGAATCTCTATTTGATGGACCGACATCTGCTGAAGTAGTTGCAAAGGATTTCACCACCCCATTCTGCTTGTAGTCTAACTGCTTCCCATCACTCAAGCTCTTTGTCGGACACTCATTTGCATAGTGACCCATCTCATTGCACTTATAACATTTCACTAACTGTAAATCAAATTTGTTCTTACCTTCACCTTGATCCTTTTTAGTGCAATCACGAGCCTTATGTCCCATCTTACCGCATCGGTAGCACTTTCCAGAATTCAGAAGACATTCCCCAGCATGCCTTTTGCCACATTTATCACAAACTGGAAACTTAGTTCTCTTACCATCAGACTTTTTTGAAGAATTCTTACCTTTCTCCTGCCACCTCGGTCTATTCTTCTGTTGGTTGTTATAGAACACTTGATCATCGGCAAACTCCATTTCCACCTTCTCAGCAAATCGAACAAGCTTTTCATAACTTTTAAACTCACAAGAAGCTAATGCCCTTCAATATTTTGGCTTTAATCCTGAGTAAAAATGATTGATTTTACTATCAAGGTCTCGGATAAAATTTGGAGCATACCTTGCCAAACGAGTGAACCTTTCTTCATAGGTAGCCACTGAGTCTTCCTCTTGCCTCAATTCCAAGAATTGCTTTTCCATCCTAAGTCGAACAGCCTTAGGAAAATACTTCTCAAGAAACATACCTTTGAATTCCTCGCAGTCGAGAGCATCAATCTCATCGGCGTCCCTGATATTTTTAACCATAGACCACCACTGATCTGCTTCACCTTCCAAACGGTAAATAGCAAGACTAACCTTTTGATTGTCTGAACACCCCATGAAATCAAAAATCTTTTCCAGTGCTTTAATCCACCCTTCAGCTAGCACAGGGTCAGATGATCCTCTGAATGATGGGGGATGTTTCCTCATGAAATGTTCCACCACTAACATGTTCCTGTGCGGTTGATCTGGCTGATCTCGTGCATGGATACCACCACCATTTATCGCTTGAGTCAACTGTGCCATTACTGCAACAAACTGTTCAGTTCCAATTCCGACCATTTCTGGATGCTGATTCGGAAGGTTATTTCCTTCTGTATGCCTTCCTAGCACTGCTTCCCTGTTTCCTCTGCGGAAAACCATTCTGAACAAACATGTCTTAGATGAAGCAACATGGTAATCTTCAAATGCTATATCATTTCAATTTTTTTTTTTGAAAAATCATTTAATAGAATTCTAACTCATAAAGTTATCTAAACCGACCTCTGATACCAACTATAAGGCCCCAACCTTAAACCTTACTTAATCTTGAGTTATTACAAGATTACACATTGAGGATCTTTTCAGGTTTAGAGTTTTAGAGAATTAGAACATAAAACTTGCGTTACATTCCACATATAAACAAAGTGGTTACATAAAGATAGTATTCTTCATTCCCATCAATGGAAACATATCTAAGATAAAACATGGATTCTTTCTTGACACTTCCTTGACACTATCATCATATCATGTACCTTTCCCTTGACCTGTGAAAATCATTTCAAAAAAACTTGGGATGAGCATAAAAAGCTCAGTATGGGTTATAAAAACATGGAAAGGAAACATGAGTTCATATATACATAATAATGAAATCATACTTTACCCATAAAACATAGGCACTTTAACATACCTCATCAAATCATGAATAAATCATAGAAATCATAATACATAAAGGTAACTTGAGGCATTCATAACATTCTTACGTAGGGAGTAACCCTCTTGGTTACGTTTGGAATACCCATCACAGTATATTCCCTAAATCCCTTCGAAGAAACCTTAACGTTTCACTCCTTCGCGTTACCCAATGCATTGGAGATCTATAACGGGCTCACCCACCCTTAGTTTATCACGGAACCCCCTGTCTTCATAATAATGCCCAAGAACCATAACATAATCATATCACATAAAACATGCATAAAGGAAACATAAAATTTCCACATTTCAATCACGAGATATCAATACAACACATTGATATAAAAACATTATGAAAACCATTTTCAATACCAAAATAAAATAAAAGTAAAACATGGTATTTATTTTTCTTTTACAAAGAAGGTATGGCTTGTAGAGGAAGCCGAAACTCAAATAACGGTCACGACGGCGGAGAAGTCGTTGTCACCGCATACGTACGACAAAAACATTCCCTTTTGTCATTTATTAAATGCTTCGTATAAAAAATATTCCTTTTGAATAAATTTAAAATTCAAAGGGGTTTATACACCGTATAAAAGAAAGTTGTGTATAAAATAAAATATGCCTCAATGAAAGGAGATTGAGACGAAGTCCCATACCTCGTATCAGACTTGACCCGACTGTTCTTTAATCTCCTGAATAATAAACTTGAGTTAATCTCTACTTTCTTATAAACCTTTTTCAAGTTCATTATTCCTTTTATACCATGTTATGAACATCATGTAATCATTTAAGTTAATAATGTTCATTTTGTCGGTATTTGGTTCTTAAGTCAAAAATAGACTTCTTACACTTACATGTTGATAATTTGGTCAAAGGTTCGTTATATCCAGAATGATATTAATTATTTGGATAACATATATATCATATATATTCATCATATACATGTATTTATAATATTACATCACATTTAGAGGTAAGAAATGAAATGCACCGTTCATGGAGACGGTAAGCCGTACGTACACATGAACGCTACTTCCATTTCTATTTCGTATTTTCTGGAATGGAATAATAATGATATAAGAGTATATTATAATTCCATTATAATAACATATATAATATCATTAAATTTATCCTTTAAACATCCCACATATGTTATTAATGAATCAAATCACTTTCAGGGGGTGGTAGTCCGCACTTCCTAAAATGAAGATATCGTGTTTACCCATAATGGAAACCATAAAGGTATTCCCAAAATGAAAAAAACTGAAGCTTAAGGAAAAAATAAACATATTATATATCATATATAAAAATAGTGACATCATAATGTCCACCTTTGAATGTGTTAAATGAATATTGAACAATCATCATTTCGGGAGGCAGAATTTCACCATCCACGGAAACTGTATGTTATTTAACCATTTGATGTAGTTGTGTGAGAGTTTAGCTCAAATAAATCTTATAACAACATCCTAGTATATTTAAGATACTGGTGTTGTTACAAAAGAAGTAAATAAAAAGAGTTTAGGGGGTTGGAGAAGCAAAATAAAACAAATGAACATGAGAGAATGAATTACCTTTAAAAGTGTAACTCATTTTGATTTGAGCCTAAAGGCTTCCTTTGAAAGGATTCTGCCCAAAGGGAATCCTCTAGGATAAGTAGAGGGATGTGTAGAGAGTAAATGGGCAGGGTTTGGCCGATCCAAAGGCTTGAGGAGTGTGTGAAATGAGGTAGAGGTGGGGGCCTTTTATAAGAGAAGATGAGGGGCACTTTTGGAAAGTAAAGACATATTACTTTATTTGAAAATGTGTTTCGGTTTTAAAAGGTCCCAAATTGATATAATTCGTGGATAAGGTGATAAGGGTTCTAAATCCACCCATTAAATAAGTTTTGGACTTGTTTAGTTCATAGAGTTTACATTATCTTTCTATTTTATTTAAATCATCAAATAATGATGTCATCGCTGCATCATTATTATGTCATAAATAATTTAATTTATTTAATGTCTAAAAAATATAAAAAAAATACTATGATGTAAGAAATCTTTTTATCTTTACAATGACTATTTATAATAAAATATCTGATCTTTATAACCTCATGTAAAAATTGTTTTCGTAAAACATATTATGTTTGTGTCATTTTTACTTTTACATTAAATAAAAAGTTATTTATGTCATTTCCCAACCAAAGTGGATCCATGGGGTCCCCAAGTTTACCCATGGCTTTTCTTGGTAAGACATGACACAACCAATAAGGTTAGGACATGTTTCTAGGTCATTTCATATTATTAATGCATTATTTTTACCTTAAACTACCCTAATTACCACTAATCGCGATTAAAAACTTAATAAGTTACTATTCACCAAAAAATTATTTTAATCTCATTGAACCACATTTTACTTCTTAATGACAACAATGTATGTCGGATTTGTGAAATTCAAAATAGAAAGATGGAAAAATTTCATTTAAACGAAAAATCAGTTTTTATAAGTACCACTTAGTGGTTTCACTATTCATCAAAAATTGAAGTTTTTCAGAAAATTACCAAAAATTCACCCTAAGCTATATTCGATATTCCGAATTCAAAAATGAAGTCTATTTTAAAACATTCAAAACATATAAGTCACATTAATTAATTTAATAATTAATTCCCGCTGTCATAGCAAATAGCGTGTTTTTAGGAAACAATAAGTATCAAAATATTGACACCAGTTTAAGTCCAATTTCAAAGTGAAATTGATTCCAACGACCACTATTGGATTTAATGGTAAAAATATTTTCTAATTTCACTTTAAAACCAATTCAAAAGATAATATAATCATACAAATAAATTAGATTAAAAAGCAGTTTTGATGTACAATGCAGTATTTTTCACTATTCATTAAAAAATGAACATTGTTAGAAAAATACCAAAAATTCACACAAAGTAAATTTTGATGTCCCAATCATAAAGAATAAGTTTATTTTGACAAACACAGTTTATAAAATTGTCAAAAGATAGATTCATAAATGTTTTTCCATCAAAGGCAGTAAAATAATCTTTTAAAAATATTAGTGTATTCCATGATTAAGATTGGATTTATTTTAATTTTAAGCATCTAAAAAACTATCTAATTTATTAATAGACATAGATAAAAATATCTATTATTCATTACTTAATTGGGATGTTACAGTAATAGTTTAGGAAAAAACAGAGGTAAAATTAGTTTCACTTTTCCCTAGAATATTCCATCTTGTTAAAAAATAAAATACATAAAATTCATTCCCTTCCACACATAATTAAATTTTACTTTTCTAGTTCTCATTGAATTAGCATAAAAGTAAGTCCCCCATTATCTAAGAATCATGAACATATGCGGTGTTCTTTATATTATAATGATATTCTTTATTACCATAAGTCCTAAAATAACATCAGTTTTCTCCTCCCACGTTCTTGTTCCAATGATTGTGGCACCCCTTACTCTATGATTTAATATCATAAACATAATTTTCTCGTTTATCCTGTTTGCGGGAACCTAAATAGAACAACCCATGGCTTGAGATAGATAAACCAAAACTAGTAGTCAAATTTTTTGTTCAAAGTATCAAGATCATAAACTACATTCTATTGGATATCAGGTTCATCTAAATTATTATTGGGCATCCTAATTCATGTCAAATGTTATTCTCCAATGGGAAATAAACCCCATTATTTTCTAACAACCCATATAGGCATAAACCCTACATTATCAGAGACCAATATATGCTTCTTAGGGTACGGTTTAACCTTCCCCAAGTCTCTTCTATATTTGGTACTTTATAAAGACCTACCCACCCCATCTATATTCCTAAGGAATTATTCTATAAACAATCCATTATTCAACATACCTATTATTATCATTATTCATCTATAAACATTACAACCCTAGAGTCTAAATTGATCCATATTCTTTTAATTTATAAGTGGTATCCCTTTTAGTGCTGCAACAATACACAAACGGGCCACCTCTTGTTAAAGGAACACTCTTTAGAGGATTCTAAATAGTTCCCATGTTTCAATGAAATGGCCGATCAATAAACATAATTTTATTCATCTATTATTGATGAAATGTATGTGGAACATATACATTTAATGTAGTTAATGATCATCCTCATCCAGGCAATGATAATCCTTTTTATTTTTGATTATATAAGTAATGATTTTTCAACTTCTATAGCACTTTATTGAGAAGATACATAATTCACATGGTGTTACCCTCCAAAAATATTTGGTATATAAGTAATCTAAACTAGAACTATGTAATTTTTCCCACATATTCATCCATTTTATGCGAATATTTTAGTTGTTAGAAAAACATTTTTTCATAAAAAACTTTTTCTATGTGGATATATTATGTAATATAAGTATTTTTTTCATTTCTCACTGTTTCTCAGATAGAGTATAAAACATATATTTTTATGTGTTTTCGAGAAGTTTTTTTTCACTTTCATGATGTGAATACCCCCTATAACATTCTCTTCATAATATTAAACTACACATTAAACATACATTCTGCATGATGTTGAACAACATGAAAATATATCTAGAGCATAACTCAAAATTTCAATATAATTTTTCATCACTCAATAAGGAACCCTTATATACCATGGGCTCTAAACCATTCCCTAGTTTAGTTTAAGTAAACTATGTATCCCCCTTTTTTAACTATGTGTAGATTTATTCCTTCTTCTCCAGATGTGTGGATATGGATTGATTTACCACCATTTTCATATATGTAACTCACATAACTTAACCAGGTCATAATATAGAGAAAAATTCATATCCACTTCAATTAATGTCTTCCATTAATATAGCGAATTACCAATTCAATAGTAAATTATTAAAAATATTTCACAGAGATATCAGTCCAAGACAATTGTAAAAAAACATATTTTAACCATCATTCTGGTCATATTGTTTTTGAAATTTTCCTCCCAACTAACATAATTTTTTTCCGATCGACCCATTTTTATATATACTACCTCAAGTCTCTTTTTTTGTTACACTATTACATTAAAATTTCACAACCCATAACCTGGTTGCATGAAACTAAATAGAATATAGTCCATTTAGAGGGTTATGATAATAAAACTCTTAAAAGTCCCTATTTCTATTTAAAAGAACACAAATAGAGCAACCCAAATGTTAAATACATAAATACTACATCTCAATAGAATAATATTCTAAACATGTCAGTAAGATCCATGATTGAAGCCTAAAATATTAATTTCGTTGGAAACATGCTTATAGACACTATTGTTACAAAAAAATATATACATCTTTTCTGAATATGATCTTTAAAACATGATAACTTCTTAGACATATCATAGTTCAAATTTTAATCATATCCAATGAAAGGTAAAAATGATAAAATGTTAGATCCAATTAATAATAAGTGTTAAAATAATAAATAAAATTCAATAATCAAGAGTGATAATATGTTTTGAATTATGGTATAAGAATAAGACAATGACTTGTAATAATTAAACCAAATCATTCAAATCTTATAAACCATGAAACATGGAATAATATTTTTTAAAATATAAGACATACAAAATAAGTATGTTGAATCTTCATCAATAAATCATTATACATGATAAAATATCCTAAGAATAAATAATAAGTTTATTCATTACCCATCTACATAAGAAAACTATTTTCATAATCAAATATCACAATATATACTTTCATACAAGATTGGGTTACCTACTTGTTCTATCATTTACATAGTCATAAACCACTCCCAAGATTATATTAGTGGAATAAGATACTTAATTAATTATGTTCACTCCCCATTATTTTCCTAATTATATCATTAGATACCCTTATTTACTATTTTCTATGGAGGTATATATAATTTGGTCCCACTAATCACATATTCAACAAATACAAATGTATACCACATGATTATTAAAATTTAATTATAAAATCATATGACACACCAAGGAATGGATTTTAGATTCATAAAAATGTCAGCATTATAATAATAAAACATCCATATAATCAATAAGTATTATATCATTGTATCATATCCCCATTAAATATTATTAAACATGAATTGATGTCATTTGAGATAAAAATTCAATCAAAAGATAAATGGAAAATTTCATAGGGAAAATACACACATAATTATGAAATAAATTATTTAATGTAATTTTTTTAAAACTTGTTATGGAAAAAAGTCATTGAAATTATCCAAGGTTACACATAATGTATAATTCATTGAAAATATTATTTATGGTTGTAGGGAAAGTCGTTATTGCATTATAAATTAAAACAAGGATTCCTTTAAAAAATTATGAAAAATACAAACAAGACACCTAATTCAGAAAATGAAAATAGGGTTCCATTATAAAATATTTATAGAAAGGAGAACATAGAAAAAATGAATTTATTAAATATGTATTGAATAATAAAAACATTATTGAAAACCATTCATAGAAAATAAGGACATGGAAGAAAATATTCTAGACCCAATTGATAAATGATATTTTTCATCCTAAAAAATATTATTTTGTTCTCCTGAGTACAAAGAGATTGTAAAATTAAAGGAAAAAACTAATATGTAGAAAAAAATATTTATATACTTTATGGGAGAGATAAATAATATAGTTTCATTGTCATGAATTTACGCATAATCTCTCTTTATAAAAATTTGATTGAATCATAAAAAAATTCTACAACTATGTCTTGCTTAACAAGAACATTAACCTCATGAATAATTTATTTAAATAAATTATTATTTTAAAAAATAATTGCAATAATACCTATAATTCCATAAATAGTATTATACTAACATATTATCACACATACATTAACAATCTATTATTGTCATCAATAATTTATGTGTTAACTAATTTTTTTTCATATATGTTTTGGTTTTTTGGTTATAGTCCTTGAACATTGATATTGGATTATTGATATATAAATTATTAATATAAATTTTAATATTTAGTATATTCATTAAATTAAAATTTATAACTGTTCTTATAAATTGTTTATTAAAATTTAATTACAAAACAATTTAGAGAATGTAGTTTCTATGTGCGTACTAGTGACGTATCAATTTTTTGAGGGATGGAATGAATGGAATATAAATAATAATTAAAATTTAAAAAATTATTCACTATATCAGTAATATTATATAAATACATAAAATATAAAATAATAAACATCTATTAATGGTGTTGTTTCAATGTTAATAACATTGATACATTAAGACCATAGTCTATGTGTTTTCTTGAGTGATATATTCCTCTCACATTTGATTCAGAAGAGGGGATGAATGGTTTTTCTATTAGCATAATAATTATATAAAAATAGTTTTTATACATTTTTAATAATTTGTTTTTATATATAAAATTATTAAAGTATATATATGACGAAATAAAATTGGAAAATCATGGTTAATATTTTTACCACTTCTTTGAGAGACTACATTTTTATTACTTATAATTTCGTGATGCAATGGAATTTAGAGAACACAAAAATCCCTATGATGAAGAGAAGGAATATATGAGGGATATCAATTTTTATATCCTATAAGATTAATATTGTGTGAGTAAAAGAGTAGAATATTTTCCCTTATATATGTTTGGGTAGGGACACACATTGAATGCCTTCAAAGATTTCATTGTTATAAGGTCTCGTTGGTGGGATAGTTTCTCAAAATTATCAAATAATAGATGGTTAAAAAAGATAAGATATAAATATAATTAATAAAATATAATTTAGAAATGTTTGGTGGTAAATACTACCCTTACATCTTTGTTTAACCCCCCTTCCCCACAACAAATAAATTTTAACCTTATATGTTGTAATAAAATTTCACTATTTTGAAAATTAATTATGAAAAAAAATTATGCTGAACTTGTTGTATTATATAAATTATTATGTTTTCAAATATGGAATACATTTTATAAATATTTATTTCTATAATATGATGAATTTAATTTTATATAAGTTTAAAAACTGCAATGAAAACCCATTAAAAAACATTATAATAATAAAAATGAATTTATATCCATTCATTGATTTGTGAAAGTAGTAATATGATTGTTAAACTATATTATTTAATATAAAATATATTAATTTAATTAATAAAAATAATTAATAGTGATTTATTTTATTATTAATTATATTAATTTTATTAAAAGAGCCTCCCAATGACTTTCACAATTGAATGTTTAACACTGACCAACAATACATCATGTCTAAAGTAAAACATGTGTTATTAGCATAATAATGGTTTCATATTTTACATCCAAGATTCTATTATGTAATTATTCAACTATTTTAGGAAAACAAAGCATGTTTGATATTAACTTTTTTAATATTTTTATTATATCAATTTGGGTGAAATTTAGCCCCAGAATATCATTTCACCTTAGTTCCTAGGTCAAGTAATATTCTTCAATATAGTTAAATGTATTACAAGGAAAATAACATTGTCACTACATGAAAATAATTTCTATAAAATGTTTTTATTACGGGAAAAAGTAATCATATGCCAAAATCAAGTACAATGTTAATTCTTATGTTATTAATTATATTGTTTTTAATTAAATGAGACTTATGTTACTTAATTAATAAATTTATAACATAATTTTATATTTACTAGATAATAAATGATGGTTTTTAGAATTTTTTTACACTGTTTAGTGAAATAAAAATATATTTTTGAAGAATTCTAAAAATTTACCATAAACTAATAGTGACATGTTGCTTTCAAAAATATTTCTCATAAAATAAAATAAAATATGAAAAATCTATTATGTAAAATTTATAATATATATAAGGCTCCAGCCTTAAACCTTACTTAATCTTGAGTTATTACATGATTACACATTGAGGATCTTTTCAGGTTTAGAGTTTTAGAGAATTAGATCATAAAACTTGCATTACATTCCACATTTAAAAAAAGTGGTTACATAAAAGATAGTATTCATTTTTTCCCATCAACAGAAATATATTTAAAAATAAAGCATGGATTCTTTCTTGACACTTCCTTGAAACTATCATCATATCATGTACCTTTCCCTTGACCTGTGAAAAATATTTCAAAAAAAAAACTTGGGATGAGCATAAAAAGCTCAGTAAGGGTTATAAAAATATGGAAAAGAAACATGAGTTCATATATACATAAGAATGAAATCATACTTTACCCATAAAACATAGGCAATTTAACATAACTCATCAAATCATGAATAAATCATAGAAATCATAAGACATACAAGGTAACTTGAGGCATTCATAACATTCTTACGTACGGAGTAACCCTCTTGGTTACGTTTGGAATACCCACCACAGTATATTCCCTAAATCTCTTCGGAGAAACCTTAATGTTTCACTCCTTCACGTTACCCAATTCATTGGAGAGCTATATCGGGCTCACCCACCCTTAGTTTATCACGGAACCACCAGTCTTCATAACAATTCCAAGAACCATAAGATAATCTTATCACATAAAACATGCTTAAAGGAAACATAACATTTCCACCTTTCAATAAAAAGATATCAATACAACACATTGATATAGAAACATTATGAAAACCATTTTCAATACCAAAATAAACGAAAAGTAAAACATGGTATTTATTTTTCTTTTAAAAAGAATGTATGGCTTGTAGATGAAGCCGAAACTCAAATAATGGTCACGACGGCGGAGAAGTCGTTGTCGCCGCATACGTATGACAAAAACATTCCCTTTTTTCGTTTAGTAAACGCTTCGTAGAAAAAAGATTACTTTTGAATAAATGTAAAAGTCAAAGGGTTTTATACACCGTATAAAAGAAAGTTTTGTATAACACAAAATATGCCTCAATGAAAGGAGATTGAGACGAAGTCCCATACAAAGACGGTACCCTTGGATTAAGGATAAATCAGTTATATAATTATGTATGACAAAAAAATACATGAAATATAAGTGGGTATTAAGTGTAAAACAATCAGAGGACATTCACACATAATCATAGAACGACATATTCAAGGTGTACAAGTTTATCCCAAAGAATCAAAATTGATTTAAGAAGTTCCCTTGCAAAAATTCGACAGCCTAACGACGTCACTTCAAAATTCAGAAAAAGAGTTGATGAGAGATAAAAAAGGTATCTCATCACTTGGTCATAAAATTTACATCAATAAGGATATATAAGAACATATCCCAACATAATAGTATGTGAATTAAAAGTCCTGACAAAATAAGTCTTTTTAAAAAGAGGAGGGTGAAATGTTCCCTTACCGACTTGGGTAACTTCCGAAACATACACCCCATTGAAGAAGGGTCATACAATAAATATGTAAATACCCATAAATGAAATTAAATTATACAAAGAGTATAATAATGGGATGTACATACACCACTCAATGGAAATGGTGGCAAATGTAGCATAAATCTCACGGGACTAAAAGTGAGATGATAAATCCCTTACGAAAACTCGGCAGCCTAATGGCGCCACTTAAAACTTACAAAATGGATTGATGAGATAAAATAGGGTATCTCAACATATTAACATAAAAATTACAGTAATATTAATATAAAAGGACATCCCAATAATAAGAAAGATGATTTTTAAAAGGAATGACATAAAAGAGTGTACTTAAAAAGAAAGAGAGGAGTACGATCCCTTACCTCGGGTCCGAATTGACTCGATCATTCTTTAATCTGCTGAATAATAAACTTGAGTTAATTTCTACTTCCTTAAGAACCTCTTTCAAGTTCATTATTCCTTTTATATCACTTATTAACATGTCATGAACACTATGTTATTATTTAAGCTAATAACGGTCGTTTTAATGATCATTGGTACTTGAGTCAAATACAAACTCTTTATAATTACAAGTTGTTCATGTGGTAAAATATCCATTATATCCATAATTGTATTCATGATGTAGATATAATATATATAATATATATCCAGTATATTCATGAATTTATAATATTACATAACATTTAGAGTTAAGAAATGAAATGCACCATTCATGGAGACGGTAAGTCGTACGTACGCATGAACACTACTTCCATTTCTATTTCATATTTAATGGAATTAAAACATAATGATACATAATAGTATTTTAATTCCAGTCTGGTATCATATATAATATCATTAAATATATCCTTTATACGTACCACATATGGTATTAACGAATCATATCACTTTGAGGGGGCGGTAGTCCGCACTTCCTAAAATGAAGATGTGGCGTATACCCATAATGGAATCCATAAAGGTATGACATAAATGAAAAATACATAAGCTTAAGGAAAACATAAACATATTATATATCATATATAAATATAGTGACATCTTAATGGCCACCATGAAAGGTGTTAAGAGAAGATTGAACAATCATCGTTTCGTGAGGCAGTAATTTGCCATCCACTGAAACAGTATGTTATTTAACCATTAGACGAAGGTGTGTGTACGTGTTGCTCTAATCCTTAACATAAAAACATCCTAGTATATTGAAGATACTGGTTTTGTTACAAAATAAAGGAATAAAAAGAGTTTAGTGGGGTGGAGAATCAAAATAATACAAAAGGACTCAAGTGAAGACATTACCTTAAAATCGGGTAAATCCCTTTGGTTTGAGATCAAAGGCTTCCTTGAGAAGACTTATGACCAAAGTGAGGCTTCTAAGAGTTATATAGGGATTAGGAGAGACAAAATGGGAAGGGTTTGGGCGAGCCAAAGGCTTTGGAAGTGTGGGTAAGGATGTATAGGTGGGGGCCTTTTATGAGAGGAGAGGAGGGGCACTCTTGGAATGTAAAGAAATGTTACATTATTTTAGAATGAATTTCAGATTTTAATGGTCCCAAATTTATTTTTTTAGAGGATAAGGTGATGAGGGTTCTAAATCCACCCATCCAATAGGTTTTTGACATGTGTAGGTCTTATATGTTACATTATCTTTCCATTTTATTTAAATCGTTAAATAATGAGGTCATCGGTGCATCATCATGATTTCAAAAATAATTTAATTTATTTAATGTCTAAAAATTATAAAAAAACTAATATGATGTAGGAAATCTTTTTAGATTTCAAATGACTATTTATAGTCAAAACTCTGACTTGTATAACACCATGTAAAAATTGTATTAGTAAAACATCTCATGTTTGTGTCATTTTTACTTTAACATTAAATAAAAAGTTATTAATGTCATTTCCCAAACAAAGTGGCTCCATGGGGTCCCCAAGTTGACACATGGATTGTATTGGTCTTCCATGACACATAAAACGAGGGTAGGACATGTTTCAAGCTCATCTCATATTATTAAAACATTATTTTTACCTTAAACTACACTAATTACCTCTAATCGCGATTAAAAACTTAATAAGTTACTATTCACCAAAAAATTATTTCAATCCCATTGAACCACATTTTACTTCTTAATGAAAACCATGTATGTCGGATTTTTGAATTTTAAAACACAAAGGTGGAAAAATTTCATTTAAACGGAAAATTAGTTTTTATAAGTACCACTTAGTGGTTTCACTATTCATCAAAAATTGAAGTTTTTCAGAAAATTACCAAAAATTCACCCAAAGATATATTTGATATTCTGAATTCAAAAATGATGTATATTTAAAAAAATTCATAACATATAAGTTACATTAATTAATTTAATAATTAATTCCCGCTGTCAGAACAAATAGCGTGTTTTTATGAAACAATATATATCAAAAGATTGACACTAGTTTCAGTCAAATTTCAAAGTGAAATTTATTCCAATGACCACTATTTGATTAAATGGTAAAAATATATTCTAATTTCACATTAAAACCAATTAAAAATATAATCTAACCATATAAATAAATTATATTAAAAAGCGGTTTTGAATTAAAATACCACATTTTTCACTATTCATTAAAAATGAACTTTATCGGAAAAATACCAAAAATTTACGCAAAGTAAATTTTGATGTCCCGATTCTAAAAAAGAATTTTATTTTGTCAAATATAACACATAATATTGTCAAAAAGTGGATTTAAAAGAGGTTCTCCATCAAAAGGCGGTTAATCGACCTTTTAAAGAATATTAGAATGTTTACACTAAAAATTGGATTCATTCGCATTTTTAATCCTTAAACATTTGTTGTAAAAAGTAAAAATATTTGACAAAAATATTTAATCATTTTGTAGTTAGTTATATTCATTCCCTCCATCACAATAGCTAGGCGTTAACTATCATTTAAAATAATATTATTTCATTATTAGAGTGCAACGTAAGATTCCCAAGAAACTCGTTGTTGCGTGTTGGGGACGCCATCGATCATAGCATCCCCTTTAAGGTTATATTAATATTTTATTCACAAATATGGATAAATGTGAAAATTTCATACCCTTTATTTACCTGGGGTGTTACATCCTTCCCCCCTTTTGGGAATTGCGTCCTCGCAATTTTAAAATTGGGCTTGGAAACTTCATTGAAAATACCACATCAGAACAAGATTCAGTAAAACAAACACATTAAAATAAGTACAAAGGTCACCCGAGTAAACCCATACTAGGATTCCAAGTATGAAAATATGGGCATGGAGGAAAAAAAGGGGTCATGTTCTGATGGAGAGTGATTGTAAACATGTCTAGGAGAAAGTTAACCATAAGAAAATCACAAACTTGTGATGGGTTAAACAGTATTTGATTCCCCAGTAGGAAAGGTTAACAAACAACATTTTTGTTTTAAGTTACTTTTCATTGAGGAATTTATTTTTTAGCTTAACTAAATCATAATGAAACATACTTACTTGTCATGTAGACTTTCAAATTTTACTAGATTCCTTAATCAAACTCATATTTTCTCCAAAAGACGAGTATTTAGGAAGAATTATTCACATTAAGAGTACTATAATCAATTTCTAGAGAATCACCTAATCCACAAAAGATAACTATATACCTCCCATGTCTTTAGACTCTAACCAATACCAAAACCAAAAAGGTTAGTACAAGATCAGATAATCCAGAAAAGGATAACCCTTTATAAAAAAGAAAATCTATTCTTAATATCCAAAATTTGTCCAACAAAACTCAAAGTTCAATGAGGACCATTCGATAAAAAATTTGTCCATAAAATTCTTCAAAGTATACCTAAATAAGATCGAAACCCAAATATTTTAAGGATTTAGTCACATAGTCTTCCATGTTAAATCATAACATTTACCTCTAAACAACATCACTTGCTCCTAAAGTCTCGTATTGACAAGTAATTAACATAATCACATATCCTCCATGATAGGTTAATCATTTTCATAAATAACCCAAAATAAACTTACTCTTAATTCATAAAGTCACCTAACTAAAAAGAATAAGTCATAATAACCTGGGACTTCACGTAGTCCAGTGGTAGGCGATAAATACCAGTCGCACTTTGGTTGTGGGTTCGATTCCCGCAGCTTTGTCCGACACGACGGGTTGTCACACAGTCTGCATGTTATCCTTTTTCCAAACTATATAATTCTCAAATAATTCCCCAAAAAGAGATAAAATCATCAAAAATAACCATAACATAATTTAACCTCAATTTTATCTCATGCCTTTCACTTCCATCATAACATATAGTAACCCATAATTACCTCAAAAGTAAGGATCATATAAACCCAAATGGTTCTCTATAACTATGTCCACAAAAGAACAGATAACTATTCCTTGAATAAAATTTTCATATATTAAACATCAGGGTTACACATACTATAAAAAATCTTCTAATGTAACCCCATCATCAAAAGAGACTTAATACTCTTAAGAATTTCACTATAACTCTTGAAGCACTTATATGGTGACTTCTTACTCATTCAACATTCTTCATGATCCATTAATCATTACTTTCCAACTTATTCTGAAATAATTCATTCCTAAAAACAAAATAATGAATCATATCCTAAAATTCCGAAATAGGAAAACAAAAGTTATAAAATAATCCATACCTTTGATGGGTCATTGTCAGTTTCTTCATCCTTAATCGAAATGGCATTAGGTATTGGTAAACGAGTATTCGTACGATATTGGTGATCCCATTCACGAAAATTCTTCATAGGACATGTGTTTGCATAGTGACCATGCACACCACATTTAAAACATTCAATTGATCCCTCAGAAAGAACTTCTTTCCCTTTCCTCGAGTCAATTGGATGCTTCCTTTTTCCATGGCATGTTCTTTCTTTATGACCTTCATTTCCACATCTATAGCATATTTCTGTCGCTTTGAAACATTTTCCTAGGTGTTTCTTTCCACATCTATGACACATAGGTTTTTGAACACACTTACTTTATGATTGTTAACTGTAGTTCAGTAGGGATTTGTTCCTCGAATATATTATGTCTTAGAGAAATCACCAAGGTTTAGGTGGTCAATAATGACTCCAGATAGTTGGTTGAGGATAAACACAAGAGTTCTCATTGTAGCTCCCATATCATTCAGTTGCTCGCTCAAAAAAACTGTCACAATTTCCTTCACATCCACTGTTACTTTGGTGCCTACTAGATCCAGCCATTTACTAAAACCAAAAAGGTCAGTGTGAGTATATCAACAAAACCATCATGTACTAATGAGGAAGATAAACACTAAGATATACTTACTTATTCACTTTATCTAAAAATAGGACTCTTTCTGAAATCCTAACCATTATGGTAAAGTCACTTATGCTTAAAGAATACCCTAACCTCTAAAGTTATCTAAACCGACCTCTGATACCAACTATAAGGCCCCATCCTTAAACCTTACTTAATTGTGAGTTATTACAAGATTAGACATTGAGGATCTTTTCAGGTTTAGAGTTTTAGAGAATTAGATCATAAAACTTGCATTACATTCCACATTTAAACAAAGTGGTTACATAAAATATAGTATTCATTTTTCCCATCAACAGAAATATATTTAAAAATAAAGCATGGATTATTTCTTGACACTTCCTTGACACTATCATCATATCATGTACCTTTCCCTTGACCTGTGAAAAACATTTCAAAAAAAAACTTGGGACAAGCATAAAAAGCTCAGTAAGGGTTATAAAAATATGGAAAAGAAACATGAGTTCATATATACATAAGAATGAAATCATACTTTACCCATAAAATATAGGCACTTTAACATACCTCATCAAATCATGAATAAATCATAGAAATCAGAAGACATAAAAGGTAACTTGAGGCATTCATAACATTCTTACGTAGGGAGTAACCCTCTTGGTTACGTTTGGAATACCCACCATAGTATATTCCCTAAATCTTTTCAGAGAAACCTTTACGTTTCACTCATTCGTGTTACCCAATGCATTGGAGAGCTATATCGGGATCACCTGCCCTTAGTTTATCACGGAACCACCAGTCTTCATAACAATTCCCAAGAACCATAACATAATCTTATCACATAAAACATGCATAAAGGAAACATAACATTTCCACCTTTCAATAAAAAGATATCAATACAACACATTGATATAGAAACATTATGAAAACCATTTTCAATACCAAAATAAAAGAAAAGTAAAACATGGTATTTATTTTTCTTTAAAAAAGAAGGTATGGCTTGTAGAGGAAGCCGAAACTAAAATAATGGTCACGGCGGTGGAGAAGTCATTGTCGCCAAATATGTATGACAAAAACATTCCCTTTTGTCGTTTAGTAAATGCTTCGTAGAAAAAAATTCCTTTTGAATAAATGTAAAATTCAAAGGGGTTTATACACTGTATAAAAGAAAGTTGTGTATAAAACAAAATATGCCTCAATGAAAGGAGATTGAGATGAAGTCCCATACAAAGACAGTATCCTTGGATTAAGGATAAATCAGTTACATAATTATGTGTGACAAATGAATACATGAAATATAAGTGGGTATTAAGTGTAAAACATTCAGAGTACATACACACATAATCATAGAATGACATATTCAAGGTGTACAAGTTTATCCCAAAGAATCAAAATTGGGTTAAGAAGTTCCCTTGCAAAAATTCGACAGCCTAATGGTGTCACTTCAAAATTCAGAAAAAAAGTTGATGAGAGATAAAAAGGGTATCTCATCACTTGGTCATAAAATTTACATCAATAAGGATATATAAGAACATATCCCAACATAATAGTATGTGAATTAAAAGACATAACAAAATAAGTCTTTTTAAAAAGAGGAGGGTGAAAGGTTCCCTTACCGACTTGGGTAACTTTTGAAACATACACCCAATTAAAGAAGGGTCATAAAATAAATATGTAAATACCCATAAATGAAATTAAATTACACAAATAGTATAATAATGAGAAGTAAATACACAACTCAAAGGAAATGGTGGCAAATGTAGCATAAATCTCACGGGACTAAAAGTGAGATGAAAAATCCCTTACGAAAACTCGGCAGCCTAACGACGCCACTTAAAACTTCCAAAATGTATTGATGAGAGAGAATAGGGTCTATCATCATATGAACATAAAAATTACAGTAATATTAATATAAAAGAACATCTCAATAATAATAAATATGAGCTTTAAAAGTAATGACATAAAAGAGTGTACTTAAAAAGAAAGAGAGGAGTAGGATCCCTTACCTCGGGTCCGACTTGACTCGATCGTTCTTTAATCTCATGAATAATAAACATGAGTTAATTTATACTTCCTTAAGAACATTTTTCAAGTTTATTATTCCTTTTATGTCACTTATTACCATGTCATGAACACTATGTTATTATTTAAGCTAATAACGGTTATTTTAACGATCATTGGTACTTGAGTCAAAAATAAAATATTTATAATTACAAGTTGTTCATGTGGTAAAATATCCATTATATCCAGAATTTTATTCATGATGTAGTTATCATATATATCATATATATCCAGTATATTCATGCATTTATAATATTACATAACATTTAGTGTTAAGAAATGAAATGCACCATTCATGGAGATGGTAAGCCGTACGTACACATGAACGCTACTTCCATTTCTATTTTATATTTAATCGAATTAAAACATAATGATACGTAATAGTATTTTAATTCCAGAATGGTATCATATATAATATCATTAAATATATCCTTTATACGTACCACATATGGTATTAACGAATCAAATCACTTTTAGGGGGCGGTAGTCCGCACTTCCTAAAATGAAGATGTCGCGTATACCCATAATGGAAGCCATAAAGGTATGCCATAAATGAAAAATACATAAGCTTAAAAAAACATAAACATATTATATATCATATATAAATATAGTGACATCTTAATGGCCACCATGAAAGGTGTTAAGAGAAGATTGAACAATCATCATTTCGTGAGGCAATAATTCGCCAACAACAGAAACAGTATGTTCTTTAACCATTAGACGAAGGTGTGTGTAAGTGTAGCTCGAATACTTAACACAAAAACATCCTAGTATATTTAAGATACTGTTTTTGTTACAAAATAAATGAATAAAAAGAGTTTATGGGGGTGGAGAAGAAAAATAAAACAAAAGGACTCAAGTGAAGACATTACCTTAAAATCGGGTAACTCCCTTTGGTTTGAGCTCAATGGCTTCCTTGGGAAGCCTTATGACCGAAGTGAGGATTCTAAGAGTTATAGAGGGATGTGGAGAGACAAAATGGTCAGGGTTTGGCCGAGCCAAAGGCTTTGGAAGTGTGGGTAAGGAGGTAGAGGTGGGGGCCTTTTATAAGAGGAGAGGAGGGGCACTCTTGGAAAGTAAAGAAATGTTACTTTATTTTAGAATGCGTTTTGGATTTTAATGGTCCCACATTGATGTGTTTCAAGGATAAGGTGATAAGGGTTCGAAATCCACCCATAAAATAGGTTTTTTACATGTTTAGGTCTTAGATTTTATATTATCTTTCCATTTTATTTAAATCGTTAAATAATGAGGTCATCGGTGCATCATCATGATGTCATAAATAATTTAATTTATTAAATGTCTAAAAATTATAAAAAAACTTCTATGATGTAGGAAATCGTTTTAGCTTTCCAATTACTATTTATAGTAAAAAATATGACTTGTATAACCCCATGTAAAAATTGTTTTAGTAAAACATCTCATGTTTGTGTCATTTTTACTTTAACATTAAATAAAAAGTTATTTATGTCATTTCCCAACCAAAGTGGCTCCATGGGGTCCCCAAGTTGACCCATGGATTGTCTTGGTCGTCCATGACACATCCAATGAGGGTAGGACATGTGTCAAGCTCATCTCATATTATTAAAACATTATTTTTACCTTAAACTACACTAATTACCTCTAATCGCGATTAAAAACATAATAAGTTACTATTCACCAAAAAATTATTTTAATCCCATTGAACCAAATTTTACTTATTAATGACAACCATGTATGTAGGATTTTTGAAATTCAAAACACAAAGGTGTCAAATTTTCATTTAAACAGAAAATCAGTTTTTATAAGTACCACTTAGTGGGTTCACTATTCATCAAAAATTGAAGTTTTTCAGAAAATTACCAAAAATTCACCCTAAGATATATTTGATATTCCGAATTCAAAAATGATGTCTATTTTAAAAAATTCATAACATATATGTTACTTTAATTAATTTAATAATTAATTCCCGCTGTCAGAACAAATAGCGTGTTTTTATGAAACAATATATATCAAAAGATTGACACTAGTTTAAGTCAAATTTCAAATTGAAATTAATTCCAATGACCAATATTTGATTAAATGGTAAAAATATATTCTAATTTCACATTAAAACCAATTCATAAGATAATCTAATCATATAAATAAATTATATTACAAAGAGGTTTTGAATTAAAATATCACATTTTTCACTATTCATTAAAAAATGAACTTTATCGGAAAAATACCAAAAATTTACGCAAAGTAAATTTTGATGTCCCGATTCTAAAGAAGAATTTTATTTTGTCAAATATAACACATAATATTGTCAAAAAGTGGATTTAAAAGAGGTTCACAATCAAACGGCGGTTAATCGACCTTTTAAAGAATATTAGAATGTCTACGCTTAAAATTGGATTCATTCGCATTTTTAATCCTCTAACATTTATTGTAAAAAGTAAAAATATTTGACAAACATATATAATCATTTTTTAGTTAGTTCTATTCATTCTATATATCACAACATCTAGGCGTTAACTACCATTTAAAATAATATTATTTCATTATAAGAGTGCAACATAAGATTTCCAAGAAACTCGTTATTGTGTGTTGGGTACGCCATCGAGCATAGCATCCCATTTAAGGTTATATTAATATTTTATTCAAAAATATGGATAAATGTGAAAATTTAATACCCTTTATTTACCTGGGGTGTTACATCCTTCCCCCATTTTGGGAATTGCGTCCTCGCAATTTTAAAATTGGGCTTGGAAACTTCATTGAAAATCCCACATCCGAACAAGAGTTAATAAAACAATCACTTTAAAATAAGTACAATGGTCACCAGAGTTATCCCATACTAGGATTCCAAGTATGAAAATATGGACATAGAGGAAAAAACAAAGGGTCATGTTCTGATGGAGAGTGATAGTAAACATGTCTAGGAGAAATTTAACCATAAGAAAATCACAAACTTGTGATGGGTTAAACGGTATTCGATTCCCTAGTAGGAAAAGTTAACAGACGACATTTTTTTTAAGTTACTTTTCATTGAGGAATTTATTTTTTAGCCTAACTAAATCATAATGAAACATACTTACCTGTCATGTAGACTTTCAAATTTTACTAGATTCCTTAATCAAACTCATATTTTCTCCAAAAGACGAGTATTTAGGAAGACTTGTTCACATTAAGAGTACTATAATCAATTTATAGAGAATCACCTAATCCACAAACGAGAACTATATACTTCCCATGTCTTTAGACTCTAACAAAAACCAAAACCAAAAAGGTTAATATAAGATCAGATAATCCAGAAAAGGATAACCCTTTATAAAAAAGAAAATCTATTCTTAATCTCCAAAATTTGTCCAACAAATCCCAAAGTTCAACGAGGACTATTCGATAAACAATTTGTCCATAAAATTATTCAAAGTAAACCAAACTAATATTGAAACCCAAATATTTGAAGGATTTAGTCACATAGTCTTCCAAGTTAAATCGTAACATTTATCTCCAAACAACATCAGTTGCTCCTAAAGTCTCGTATTGAAATGTAATTAACATAATCACATATGCTCCATGATAGGTTAATCATTTTCATAAATAACCCAAAATCAACTTACTCTTGATTCATAAAGTCACCTAACTAAAAAGAATAAGTCATACTAACGAGGGACTTCACGTAGTCCAGTGGTAGGCGATAAATACCAGTCGCACTTTGGTTGTGGGTTTGATTCCCGCAGCATTGTCCGACACGACGGGTTGTCACACGATCTGCGTGTTGTCCTTTTTCCAAACTATATAATTCACAAATCATTCCCCAAAAAGAGATAAAATCATCAAAAATAACCATAACATAATTTAACCTCAATTTTATCTCATGCCTTTCACTTCCATCATAACATATAGTAACCCATAATTACCTCAAAAGTAAGGATCATATAAACCCAAATGGTTCTTTATAACTATGTCCAAAAAAGAACAGATAACTATTCCTTGAATAAAATTTTCATATATTAAACATCAGGGTTACACATACTATAAAAAGTCTTCTAATGTAACCCCATCATCAAAAGAGACTTAATACTCTTAAGAATTTCACCATAACTCTTGAAGCCCTAATATGTTGACTTCTTACTCATTCAACATTATTCATGATCCATTAAACATTCCTTTCCAACTTATTCTGAAATACTTCTTTCCTAAAAAAAATCATGAATCATATCCTAATATTCCAAAATAGGAAAACAAAAGTTATGAAATAATCCATACCTTTGATTTGTCATTGTCAGTTTCTTCATCCTCAATCGGAATGGCATTAGGTATTGGTGAACGAGTATTTGTACGATCTTGGTGCTCCCATTCACGAAACTTCTTCATAGGAAATGTGTTTGCATAATGACCATGCACACCACATTTAAAACATTCAATTGATACCTCAGAAATAACTTCTTTCCATTTCCTCGAGTCAACTGGATGCTTCCTTTTTCCATGGCAGGTTATTGCTTTATGACCTTCATTTCCAAATCTATAGCATATTTCTGTCCCTTTGAAACATTTTCCTAGGTGTTTCTTTCTACATCTTTGACACATAGGTTTTTGAACACACATACCTTTATGATTGTTACCTGTATTTCAGTAGATATTTGTTCCTCACATATATGATTCCTTAGAGAAATTCCCAAGGTTTAGGTGGTCAATCATGACTCCAGATAGTTGGTTGAGGATAAACATAAGAGTTCTCATTGAAGCTCCCATATCATTCAGTTGCTCGCTCAAAAAACTGTCACAGTTTCCTTCACATCCACTATTACTTTGGTGCCTACTAGATCTATCCATTTACTAAAACCAAAAAGGTCAGTGTGAGTATATCAACAAAACCATCATGTACTAATGAGGAAGATAAAAAATAAGATATACTTACTCATTCACTTTATCTAAGACTAGGACTCTTTATGAAATCTTAACCATTATGGTAATGTCACTTATGCTTAAAGAATACCCTAACCTCTAAAGTTATCTAAACCGACCTTTGATACCAACTATAAGGCCCCAGCCTTAAACCTTACTTAATCTTGAGATATTATAAGATTACACATTGAGGATCTTTTCAAATTTAGAGTTTTAGAGAATTAGATCATAAAACTTGCATTAAATTCCACATTTAAACAAAGTGGTTACATAAAAGATAGTATTAATTTTTTCCCATCAACGGAAATATATTTAAAAATAAAGCATGGATTATTTCTTGACACTTCCTTGACACTATCATCATATCATGTACCTTTACCTTGACCTGTGAAAAACATTTAAAAAAAAAACTTGGGATGAGCATAAAAAGCTCAGTAAGGGTTATAAAAATATGGAAAACATACATGAGTTCATATATACATAAGAATGAAATCATAATTTACCCATAAAACATAGGCACTTTAACATACCTCATAAAATCATGAATAAATCATAGAAATCAAAAGACATAAAAGGTAACTTGAGGCATTCATATCATTCTTACGTAGGGAGTAAAACTCTCGGTTATGTTTGGAATACCCACCACAGTATATTCCCTAAATAGCTTCGGAGAAACCTTAACATTTCACTCCTTCGCATTACCCAATGCATTGGAGAGCTATATCAGGCTCACCCACCCTTAGTTTATCACGGAACCACCCGTCTTCATAAAAATTTCCAAGAACCATAACATAATCTTATCACATAAAACATGCATAAAGGAAACATAACATTTCCACCTTTCAATAACAAGATATTAATACAACACATTGATATAGAAACATTATGAAAACCATTTTCAATACCAAAATAAAATAAAAGTAAAACATGGTATTTATTTTTCTTTTAAGAAGAAGGTATGGCTTGTAGAGGAAGCCGAAACTCAAATAATGGTCACGGCGGCGGAGAAGTCGTGGTCGCCACATATGTATGACAAAAACATTCCCTTTTGTCATTTAGTAAATGCTTCGTAGAAAAAATTTTCCTTTTGAATAAAAATAAAAGTCAAAGGGGTATATACACCGTATAAAAGAAAGTTGTGTATAAAAACAAATATGCCTCAATGAAAGGAGATTGAGACGAAGTCCCATACAAAGATGGTATCCTTGGATTAAGGATAAATCAGTTACATAATTATGTGTGACAAACGAATACACGAAATATAAGTGGGTATTAAGTGTAAAACAGTCAGAGTACATTCACACATAATCATAGAACGACATATTCAAGGTGTACAAGTTTATCCCAAAGAATCAAAATTGGGTTAAGATGTTCCCCTGCAAAAATTCGACAGCCTAACGACGTCACTTCAAAATTCAGAAAAAGAGTTGATGAGAGATAAAAAGGGTATCTCATAACTTGTTCATAAAATTTAAATCAATAAGGATATATAAGAACATATTCCAACATAATATTATGTGAATTAAAAGACATAACAAAATAAGTCTTTTTAAAAATAGGAGGGTGAAAGGTTCCCTTACCGACTTGGGTAACTTTCGAAACATACACCCCATTAAAGAAGGGTCATACAATAAATATGTAAATACCCATAAATGAAATTAAACTACACAAAGACTATAATAATTGGAAGTACATACACCACTCAAAGAAAATGGTGGCAAATGTAGCATAAATCTCACGGGATTAAAAGTGAGATGAAAAATCTCTTATGAAAACTAAGCAGCCTAACGGCGCCACTTAAAACTTTCAAAATGGATTGATGAGAGAAAATAGGGTCTCTCATAATATGAACATAAAAATTACAGTAAGAGTAATATAAAAGAACTTCCCAATAATAAGAAAGATGAGCTTTAAAAGGAATGACATAAAAGAGTGTACTTAAAAAGAAAGAGAGGAGTTGGATCCATTACCTCGGGCCCGACTTGACTCGATCGTTATTTAATCTCATGAATAATAAACATGAGTTAATTTCTACTTCCTTAAGAACCTTTTCAAGTTCATTATTCCTTTTATATCACTTATTAACATGTCATGAACACTATGTTATTATTTAAGCTAATAACGGTTGTTTTAATGATCATTGGTACTTGAGTCAAAAATAAACTCTTTATAATTACATGTTATTCATGTGGATAAAATATCAATTATATAAAGAATTGTATTCATGATGTAGATATCATATATATCATATATATCCAGTATATTCATGCATTTATAATATTACATAACATTTAGAGTTAAGAAATGAAATGCACCGTTCATGGAGACGGTAAGCCGTACGTACACATGAACGCTACTTCCATTTATATTTCATATTTAATGGAATTAAAACATAATGATACATCATAGTATTTTAATTCCAGTATGGTATCATATATAATATCATTAAATATATCCTTTATACATACCACATATGGTATTAACGAATCGAATCACTTTGAGGGGGCGGTAGTCCACACTTCCTAAAATGAAGATGTCGCGTATACCCATAATGGAAGCCATAAAGGTATGCCATAAATGAAAAATACATAAGCTTAAGGAAAACATAAACATATTATATATCATATATAAATATAGTGACATCTTAATGGACACCACGAAAGGTGTTAAGATAAGATTGAACAATCATCGTTTCGTGAGGCAGTAATTCACCATCCACAGAAACAATATGTTATTTAACCATTAGACGAAGGTGTGTGTAAGTGTAGCTCGAATCCTTAACATAACAACATACTAGTATATTTAATATACTAGTGTTTTTACAAAATAAAGGAATAAAAAGAGTTTAGGGGGGTGGAGAAGCAAAATAAAACAAAAGGACTCAAGTGAAGACATTACCTTAAAATCAGGTAACTCCCTTTGGTTTGAGCTCAAAGGCTTCCTTGGGAATACTTCTGACAAACATGAGGCTTCTAAGAGTTAGATAGGGATGTGGAGAGACAAAATGGGCAGGTTTTGGAAAAGACAAAGGCTTTGGAAGTGTGGGTAAGGAGGTAGAGGTGGGGGCCTTTTATAAAAGGAGAGGAGGGGAACTCTTGGAATGTAAAGAAATGTTACTTTATTTTGGAATGAGTTTCGAATTTTAATGGTCCCACATTGATTTGTTTCGAGGCTAAGGTGATAAGGGTTCTAAATAAACCCATTCAATAAGTTTTGGACATGTGTAGGTCTTAGATTTTACATTATCTTTCCATTTTATTTAAATCGTTAAATAATGAGGTCATCGGTGCATCATCATGATGTCATAAATAATTTAATTTATTTAATGTTTAAAAATTATAAAAAAACTACAATGATGTAAGAAATATTTTTATATTTACAATGACTATTTATAGTCAAAAATCTGACTTGTATATCCCCATGTAAAAATTATTTTAGTAAAACATCTCATGTTTGTGTCATTTTTACTTTAACATTAAATTAAAAGTTATTTATGTCATTTCCCAACCAAAGTGGATCCATGGGGTCCCCAAGTTGACCCATGGATTGTCTTGGTTGGAAATGACACATACAATGAGGGTAGGACATGTGTCAAGCTCATCTCATATTATTAAAACATTATTTTTACCTTAAACTACACTAATTACCTCTAATCACGATTAAAAACTTTATAAGTTACTATTCACCAAAAAATTATTTTAATCCCATTGAACCAAATTTTACTTCTTAATGACAACCATGTATGTCGGAGTTTTGAAATTCAAAACACAAAGGTGGAAAATTTTCATTTAAACGGAAAATCAGTTTTTATAATACCACTTAGTGGTTTCACTATTCATCAAAAATTGAAGTTTTTCAGAAAATTACAAAAAATTCACCCTAAGCTATATTTGATATTCCGAATTCAAAAATGATGTCTATTTTAAAAAATTCATAACATATAAGTTACATTAATTAATTTAATAATTAATTCCTGCTGTCAGAACAAATAGCGTGTTTTTATGAAACAATATATATCAAAAGATTAACACTAGTAAAAGTCATATTTCAAAGTGAAATTAATTCCAATGACCAATATTTGAATAAATGGTAAAAATATATTCTAATTTCACTTTAAAACTGATTCAAAAGATAATATAATCATATAAATAAATTAGATTAAAAAGAGGTTTTGAATTAAAATACCACATTTTTCACTATTCATTAAAAAAATGAACTTTATCGAAAAAATACCAAAAAATTTACGCAAAGTAAATTTTGATGTCCCAATTCTAAAGAAGAATTTTATTTTGTCAAATATAACACATAATGTTGTCCAAAAGAGGATTTAATAGAGGTTCTCCATCAAAAGGCGGTTAATCGACCTTTTAAAGAATATTAGAATGTTTACGCTTAAAATTGGATTCATTCACATTTTTAATCCTCTAACATTTATTGTAAAAAGTAAAAATATTTGACAAACATATATAATCATTTTGTAGTTAGATCTATTCATTCCCGCCATCACAACAACTAGGCGTCAACTACCATTTAAAATAATATTATTTCATTATTAGAGTGCAACATAAGATTCTCAAGAAACTCGTTGTTGCGTGTTGGGTACGCCATCGAGCATAGCGTCCCCTTTAAAGTTATATTAATATTTTATTCACAAATATGGATAAATGTGAAAATTTCATACCCTTTATTTACCTGGTGTGTTACAATATATCTGTGAGTTAAATGTAATAAAACACATTTTTGGATAATTGTTTTTTGAAATGTATATTGAAAATACTGATAAATTAGTCTTTAATTATTAAAAATTAAACAATACATTTTCTTTATTCAAAAAAATTATGCATATTTTTTCTAAATATGTTTTTATAATTAATATCATCCTATTTAATGGCTAGGTTATTAAGGTTATTATATCACATTTCATTTCCACTCGGGGTTTCATGTATTAAAATATATCAACAACATTTTTTTTATTTCAATGGAAATGTATATAAAATGATGGGTTGTTACCTTAAAAATGAAACTCCTATAATATTATTTATGCATAAAAAACTGTTATCCCTTATTTTTCTCATGTTATGTTACCAAATATCCTGTGACATCAGATTTCATCAATATCCTCATTCAATCCTGATAGAATCCCATTCATGAGTGTCTCTTTCATTTGGAAGTTTTATTTTATTGACTATATTACAAGTCATTGATGCATTGGTAATCATTATAAATGTAATTAATGCATGATAGTGTAGTAAAAAAAGTGTTCAAACTCATAGATAACATCACACTCATCCAACAACAAAATTTTTCCCCCATGATATAGAAAATCTTATATATTTTATGTAAAAATATGATACCCTATTGTGATGGAACAATTCATCAAAGGAATTACTATCATCATCGGTAAAATCTATAGAGAAAACATTCCTATCTACTATTAATGGAATCCTAGTATGGGAAAAAAATACTTTTTGTGATGGGCCCATCGTCCATTGCAAATAGTCCTTACCAAGGGACCATTTGCAATGAGAAACAAATCTTATTGAAAATAGGCCTGAATAGAAAATTATTTGTAAGAGGAAAAATTCATGTAATAGATACATTTAGAATAACCTACATGCCAAAACATTAATAAGGTATTTGTGATTAGAATATACCCATATCACAAATACATTCGAACAAAATTTTTATTTATGATGGGAATTAATTATCATATCTAATAAACTAATGATAGAAGAGTATTTGTGATAGGTCCAATCACAAATACCTTTTTTATCACTGACACACTAATTAATTGTGGGTAGAAATAACAATGGGAACCATCACAACTAAGAATATTTACGATGGAAAAAACATCACAAATAGTCTCATCACAAATTTTCTATTATATATATCTCCCCCAAAACTAATGTTTTTCATCCTCCCCCTCTATAAATTATAACGTCTTCCTCTACACTCTTCTTCTTACCCTAAAATTTTTAAATGTTTTAAATTTTATAAGGTTGAATTTTTTTCACATTGCATCCGTTAAAACCTTCAGTTTTAATCCATTGAAATTTTTTTTTTTGATTTTTTGTTAATTACATTTATTTAGTATTTGTAAAAATTATTTTTAATTAAAAATTATTAGTTTTAATTATAATTATATTGTTTTATTTTGATGTAATTAGTTTTAAGTCGTATATTTTATTTTCAATTAGAAGAATCTACTTTTAATTACACATAAATATATTTAATTATAAGTAATTAGTTTAAATTAGTAGTAATTAGTTTTAATTATTAGTTTGAAATTTTAATTATCAATAATTAAAAGTTAATATAATAAATTAGTTGTAATAATTAGAACTTACTGATAATTATTATTTTAAAATCAGAATAAATTTGTAAAAATTAACAGAAATATGTGGGAAATAACAAAACATGATAATAATTTATATGTCTTACTAATATATAATACTATTTTAAAGTAGTTTGTACAAATTAGCTATGATTTGTAATAATTAATGATAATGAGAGGTTATTACAAAAAAAATAGTAGTATTTTTTAAAAACTAGCAATAATTACTAAAATTCATATGTAATTATTTATCGGCAGTAAAAATTGTCGCTAGTTAGTGGTATTTAGAAAAATTAGAGATAATTAGTAAAAATCATCAGTAATTAGTAAAATTTAGTGGTACTAATTAAAAGTTAATTGTAATTAATAAAAACTAGCTGTAATTAATAATTTTTTTGGGAAATTACAGAACATTATAGGTAATTATTAAAAAAATCCAGCCATTACTAAAATTGGCACTAATTTATTAAAATTACTGTTACATTCTAAAATTATTTATAAATAGTGGTCATTAGTAAAAATTAGCTGTAACTTATAGTACATAGTGAATATTAGAGGTAATTAACAATAATTAGTAAAGAGTAGTGGTAATAACCAGTACATAGTAAAAATTAGTGGTAATTAGTGGTACTTAGTAAAAATAAGTTACCCCTAGATAAACATAGTGGTGATTAGTAATAATCAGTTGTAATTACTAATTATCAATGGCCATTATTAGAAATTAGCGTTAATTGTTAAAAATAAGAAGCAATTATTGAAAAATAGGGATTATTTTTTTAAATCTTTGGTAATTATTAGAAAGTGATGATAATTATTCGCAATAGATGGTAAATATTAGAAATTATAAATAATTACTAAATTTGATTGATAAATAGTAAAATTAAAGCTAATTTCAGGGAATTTTCGTTAACTGATCAATATTTGAAATACTTAGAGGTAATCACTAAAAATTAGTGGAAATTACTAATAATTAGCAATAAATAATAATAAATTAGGGGAGATTAATAGTATATAGTAAAAATTTGTGGTAATTAGTTGTAAACAGTAAATATTAGTAGTAATTAGCAGTATATAGTAATAATTAGCTGTAATTATTAAAAAATATTGATAATTTGTAAAATTTAGAGATAATTAGTGAAACTCAAAAAAATAGAGATAAATAATAAAAATTAGTGCTAACAAGTAAATATTATATTTAATTAGTAAAAATTAGTTGTAATAACTAAAAATTTATTATAACTAGTAAAACTTAGTGGTATGTAATAAAAAATTAGTTGGAATTAATAATAATTTGTGGTAATTAGTAAAATATAGCAGTAATTACAAGAAAAATCATTTTAATTGCTAAAAATTAGTAGTACATTGAAATAATAAGTGATAATTTTTTGTTCAAAGTAATAATTATTGTTAATTAGAAGAAGTAGGTTGTAATTACTAAAAAATAGGAGTAATTAGTATTATTTTTAAGTAATTATTAGAAATAAATGGTTATTATTATAAATCAGCGGTCATTATTGTAAATTAGCTATAATTATTTAAAGTTACTGTAATTTTTAGATATTAGTGATAAATATTAAATATTAGTGATATGAAGAAATAATTAACTCTAATTACTAAAAAAAATTATAATGTGAGATAATTAGTTTTTATTAGTGATAATTAGTTGTTATTAGTGATAATTAGGTGTAATTAGTAAAAATTAGTGATAATTATGTGTAATCACTTAAAAATATCCATAATTAGTAAAAAATAGCGATAATTAATAAAACTTAGCATTAATTAGTAGTAATTAGTAAAAATTTGTTGTAATAATTGGAACATACTTAAAATTAGCGGTAATTAGAGTACCCTAGTAAATATATATGGCACATAGTATAAATTACACGTAATACATAATTTTTAATGAAAATTAAAAATAATTATCTAATAATTATTAGTAGTTAGTAATTATTTGAGGTAATCAGAAATAATTAGTGTTAATTAGAAATAATTTGTACTAATTAGAAGTACATAATAAATATTACATGTAATTTATCAAAATTAACACTAATTTATGAAAATAAAAGATAATTAAGGGTACATAAAAAAATTAGTCAAAATATATTTTCTTAGTAAAACTAAATGGTAATTAAAAAAATTTAGGGGTAACTAATTTTTTTTAGTAATTAGTAAACAACAGTTGAAAATACCAAATAAATCATGATATTTACTAAACAAATAAGGCCAATAAGTAATAATTTCTATTAATTAGTAATAATATACAATAAATTTAAAACATTTATGATATTTAGCAATGATTAATAAAAATGGTAATTAGTAAAAATTATTATTAATTTGAAATAATTACCAGTAATTACAAGTAATTAATGATAATTAGTAAAAATTTGTATTAATTCATAAAATTCAACTATAAATCGATAAAATAGATAATATTTTGAAATATTTTTTTAAATTTTACACTTTTTTAATCATTTTTTTCTTATATCAAATTAATAGAAAAACATTAAAATTTTCTATTTAAAAAAATATAAAATAGGGATGTAGAAAACATTCTATATAACATGGTATTGATCGGATAAATAATCACATGATTCAAAATATTTCTGTTATAAAGCCTCTATATATTGAGGTTATTGAATATTTTTTATCACGTATAACAATTAAAACAAAAATTGTTTTAGAATGGATAATAAATTATCTATCTATGAAATGTGATTTGAGGATTTTTGAAACATTTGATAACATTGGGGGTCATCAATTTCAATTTGATTTTTAATAGATTATGTTTTTTGGTCCCAAAAAGGTGAATATACTTCCAAAAAAGATGTAAATAATTTTATTCTAGTGCCATCCCAGTTTAAAAAATTAGTAAATGATGTTGCTTGTCCACATTTTCAATAGAATGGAACTCCGGATGATCTTTATTTCACTCCTGAGATAAAACCATCTAGATTAAAAGAGTTTTTGAAGTCTACTGAGGATGTCATATATCATTGTTTCAAGTTAAGAAAATATGAATCATTTATGAAATTTATAGAAATAAAATCATAAAATGGAATTTTGAATAACATTTTTGATCAGATATTATCATTAATTAAATTAATGTTGCCTGGGGAACATGTGTTTTCTATAAATTTCTAGAAGGGAAATTGGTTGGTTTATAATTTGGGTCATGGTTATCAGAAAATTCATGAATGTTCAAATGCTTTCATCTTATATTATGTTTATAATGAGTAATTATATAGTTTTCATACATATAGACAATCAATATACATAGAGGATCAACTAGGGAATTTAATATAAATTCATATTTAAATGATGATTTATTTATCAGTTACACCCAGATTAAATTTTTTATTTATGAATTAGAACACAACATCATTTATTTAGTGGAACATAACCAATATTTCAAATGGTAAAAGATTAAATCATGTTTATTTTGTTTATTTATGGAATATTTCTAACTATTAAATCCATATTTTCCTTCAAAATCTTTTAGCATTCGATTTGGTCTTACTACATATGGTTTCAATCCAATTGGTTCTTATGGTATTCAATATTCTAGTTGGACTATCTTTATAACTCCCAAAAACCTACCTCATTAGATGTTGATGAATGAAAATTATATTTTTGGACTAATTAATTATATGTCATAAAAAATAGTTAAATATTATCATGCATATGTCGTGAATGGTTTTCGATTTCATATAGGTGCATATAGTGAATAAAAAATGAATACTGGTGTTTTCATGAGAGTATATAATCATAGATATTATAAAGTTGACTTCTATGGATCGATGGATGAAATAAATGAGTTGTGTTATCTATGATAGAATTATGTAATGATGTTTAAGGGTTATTGTTTAGATACTGATAGGGGTTTGTGTGTTCATCCTTGTAATGGAATCATTGATACTAAATATATAAGTGTTCTTGAAAAAATGAACCATTTCTGTTGGATCATCAAGAATGCTAAATATATTATACAAATTATTTTTCTTCTTTAATATAGATAATTGATTAGTGGATCATTATAAATATAAAATACCATAAAACTCAGTTTATACAATGTGATAATGAATTGAAAATTTTCATTTTCCAACTCCAAATACATATTTTCAATGAAGATACATGAATATCAATGATGACACCCCATATTTATGAGTTGATGGTGGTGATGATGTTGAGGTTGTAAAAAATTAATTTGAATTCAAAAGTGATGATGATGTTGTAACTCCTATGTAAATTGATGATAATAAGAGTATGATGATGATATTGACAACATCCACCATGAGTATGTGGATTATGAAGAATAATGAAACAATTATATGATATCTATAGAATAAATATAAATATATTAATATATATATATATATATATATATAATATTAATTTTATATTTTTTTGACAACATTATTTTTGTGTTATAGATGGGAGATGATACTTATGATGATATATTTTGTTGCCTCGAGGAGGCTGTATTACTTGGTGATAAGGCTAATGCTTTATCATTTACCCACATGTTCCTAGTAGTTCATCCTTTACCTGAAGGGGTTAGGGTCATGAAATATTAATGATTCTCAACCCTATTCCAGAGTGAAATCTATGTATTGATTTCAATCCATGCATATATAGATATGTTAAATTGTTTAATTTACTTAATATTCATTAATATTAATTAATTTATTTATTTAAAATTGTTTTGATTATTTTTTATATTTTTAAATATTTTTAATACATATGATATATATGAGAGTGTTATCCTTCAGAAATATTTTTCTGAGGCATGGGTGATGTGGGATCTGATTCCCATAGGTGTTCTGCACCGCATGTTTAATCATCAGATGGTATGTAAATATATAATAGTTATTTTTAAAGTTATTTCAAAATTAAAATTATGTTATTAATAAAACACATTATTTTTATTATCTCATCAATGATAGAATGTAGAGTTCTACATTGTAGTTCAGAGAGGTGGGTGTGAATTATTGTTGTCATAAATTTTTTCACAATCTTAGGAGAATAGTCATGAAGAATGCAAGAGTTACAAATTTTGAGTAGTCTTCAATGCCCACAAACCATATTACATCTCATGTCATGTTTGATATGGATTATGTTCATATATGATGGGATCTAGTTTCAATAGGAGATCACAATTAGATTGACAGTACTGGGTGATGGGAGATCTGATGCATCAAGTAGTTAGTCGTACATTTAGTATGCATCAACAAAATATTCTAAGTACATTTTTAAATTAAAAAATATAACATTAAATGCTAACGGTTTTTTCATAGTCATGTATGATGTTGAAAAACTATAGGTTATAGATTTTGATGTTTATATGTGGATGTACATTGATTCTATAATCGGAGAGATTACTAGTGGTTGCCAGCACTAGATTACACTCAGTATAATTTTTTTGAGTTAAAAATAATTAAATATAATATTTTAACTATTTTAATTTGAAATTTAAATTTAAGGATTCATATGAGTACAAGACTTCACAAATATAGGATGAGTGTCAGGGTGATGCTAAGTTACTGGCCACATGTACATTAGGACTTGGAAACATATCATGGCTGAAGGTATCTCAGTATGATTTTTTTAAGTGATGAGTGGTTGGTATTGGTTCTTTATTAATTCATGGAATTATTTATGGTATTTATTCCTGGTCTATTTCTATCATGATGTGATCTCATAGATAATGTTCATCATCAACCTCACAGTATGAGGAGCATTTGCGAGCTTAGTGTGAGGTTATATAGGCCTTGTGTTATGAGTAAGATGTTCTCTTTTAGAAGCTCCAGTGGCAGTAGTAAGATATGAGACAACAAAATCATTTTTAGCATGATTATATGGTGATGTACGTGCAACATCTATCTCTAGGTGAAGGGATGGAGTTCCTTCCTCGTCCACTTCCAGATGACCCTCCCCTCCCCCTTCCCCTCTATTGTGATTTACAAATTTATTATATTATACATTTAATGTAATTATTTTGTAAATATTCATATTATTGTATATCATTACAATATTATTTATTAAACTTTGTTAATTTATTTTGATATTTTACATTTTTGTAATTTTTTCCAATTTTTTATTTTCTAAACTTCTTTGCGACATGGTATAGTCCTATCACAAATACTATTTTTATGGGTCACATTTTCCATTGAAAATAACTGATTAAATAATCCAATAAATTAGTATGTGATATAGGATTCCCTCTCATTAAAAAAATAGTATTTTGAAACATTCCATCACAAAAGTTACTTTTTTATGGAAAATTCAAAAAAATGCCTTTACAACACCATTTTTGGAAATGTGGTATTTAAAATGAGAACCCATCAAAATAGCTATTACAGATGAGGTCTTATCACAAATACCCCATAAAAAATAAACATTTTTTCTTTTGTGTCCCCTATGGTGATGCAGAATCACATCAAAGGATCACACCTCTTCCAGGTTAAGCATCATAAATGAAACAAAATTTGTAGTATGATAGTGGTATCTATGTTTCAAATATAGTCAACTATCATCCAAAACCTATCTTACATCTCTATATATTAGTTTAGAATCACAATTATGTATCATACCATCCTCCACATCCCTATCCTAATTTGGAATTTTAACATCCTTGATGTTGTGCCCCATGTACCCTACATGTTGAATTATACCAACACTTTTTAATCACATAAAACTAATTCCCCACCCTCACATGGTTTCATCATGATGGTTGAATTTTTTTTGATATGGACAATCTATCATATTGGTATTCTTTCATATAAAATGAATGGTCTTGTATTTATCTCTCATTTCATATGATGATAGCGACCATTATGGTAATATAAGTCTTTATATTATTAGTTCATTAGTATGATCGATAAGTATTGAGCTTCAAGAGATGGATGTTTTTAGTAGTAACCAAAAAACTTATACCTCATTAAAATCAACCTCTTAATTGGACCCCATTCATAGTCGGTTGTCTATAAATATGGAAAAACTGAATCTATAAAGGATAGATAATGGCGATCAATCCAAAAAACGAATTTTGTAGAACTAGAACAATTTTCACGCAATAAGCCCAATTTCAGATCCACATGACACACTACATTCCATTTAAGTGATAAGATATATTAAAAAATAGAGAGAACTATAAAACTCTAGACATGTGTAAAACCAAAAAACATAGAATGAAAGGAAATTTCCCACGCACATAAGGCCCTGAAATACCACACAACTTTCTATTTTTTTTAGGGTGAACATTTGGAAGTATAATGGTTTCTCCCTAAAATCATTTAATATATTTTCACAATATATTAATTCGATGGATTCAAATTGTAGAGAACCATACATGAATTTCATCAAATATGTACTTTATGTAATTATTTTAAGTATTAGATTATTTTCTAGAGATCCCTTCTAAGAAGAAAATAGTTCACAGTGATGGCCTAAACCTCATGAAAATCCAAGTTTAAGGAAACACCTAACATGTATGAAAACTATTACTTGTTCATCAATAAAGAATTTATTTTTTGTGTGTGAAAATAATGATTAATTTTTATTAATTATAAAAATTTGATAAAATTACTTTTATTTTATATAAATTATCTAAATAGTTATGAATACAATTAAAAAAATAGAAATTTATCTTTACTATTATAATTAACCATTATCCTCAGTAACATAATTTAATTAAGAAAATTTTTATTTTGCATGTTAAATAACATTGAAATTGTTATTAAAATTATGGAATTATTAAAAGGATATTAAATTTTTTAAAGTTATAAAAATTAGTAATAATCTAATCACCCATAACACATAATAGAAATTTTAGGAAAAATATATCTTCTAACCATAAAATAAATTTATTAAATATTTCAATAAATATTAGATGTTTTATTAAATTTCATATATCTATCTAATATTAATATATTTTATTGAAATAATTATTTAATAAAATATCAAAATATGTATATATTATAAAATTTTTATTTTATTACAAAAAATACTCACCAAATGGTATTATTAATGATATAGCTACATTAATTGAAATTTATCAATTTATTAGTACAAAAAATGACTTTTAGTATTTATTTTACATATATTTTATAATTTATATACAACTATTTATACCCAACAATTCAATGTATACTTAATACCAATCATATTTAGTAGTCATATATTAATAAATACTATCACTAATCATTTTGGTATGATGTTACATGCGAAAAACGTTATATAACATAATATTTATTTAATGATAAATTGATACAAATATAGTAGAGTTTAACATATAGTGGATGAATTTTTCTCCACTTCATCTCTCCCACTGAATCATCGACATTCAAATGTTGTTTCATCATTGATTCTCGATGGATTAAATTATTGTTTAATACATTATATAGTTAAGGGAATTTATATCACTCAAATTCAATTTCAACCCCACTTTTTTGAATTATAGTTAAATAATAATTTTTTGTTTATTGGGTTCATGTTGACGTTTATTCCACCAAAAAATAGTAAAATCATTATAATATGATAAATAAATTGATCAAATTATCTTGAGGAGATCCTAAGAGGGTAAAACAACAGTAATTTGGTGGAATTATGAATTCATTACCATTCTATGAATTATTTTTATATTTACAATGATTTTGGTTAAATGATTATAGAAATCAATTTATAAGTTCATTCCTTGTTACACTAGTGTTCTATATGGATACTTAGGGTCATGCACACTATATTTCTTATTTAATATTTATGTTTGTTCTCCCATTGAGTAATTACATGATCTTTGAATAAGTATTGATTAATGAATTTTTAATTTTATAGTATTTGAGAAAATATAAATATATAAAATTTTATACTATTTTAATTTTATGTTGTTTGGGACTCATGTTGATTGATGATGGAAATTACGGCTTGGATGATTATTTATGATGGCGTTAGTGCCTTCCCATAAACTGAATACTCTAAATGAGGTTGGTGGACCCTAAAAATACCCCCATGGTTTGTGATTTTTTTTAAAGTGACATGATTTATTTGAACTTGTGTTTGAAAAAATATGAATTATTATTTAAGTTGTTTCTTTTAAACTCACATACATTGAATATAAGATTCTTATTCATTGATGACCATTGGACATTAACCATAATCCACAGTTACTTATTATAAAGGGTAAAATGATAAAATTGAATTATAGGTGTAAATATGTAATAATCTCATCATAAAGAACATTTTGATAGGTTCCCTTAACTCTCACACGGTGTGGGTGAGTTTTTGGTTGGGGAAAATTCACATATGAATAATACATACGAAAATTTGATAAATAATAGCAGTTTTTGATAGATTATGTGTGTTCTTGGAAAAATTCTTCTATCTCCACAAGTATGTAACTTTATCCATGTTGAGATACCATGTAATGGATTTATGTTTGATTTGGTGATGAGAAGAATAACCTATTGTTACTAGATGAGTGATAAAAGATTAATATCTTCTATATTGTTTGATGCATGTATAGGATTTCTATTATGGATAATTTTCCATAAGATACTCATTGTCATAATAAGGAATTCTAGGCTATCTCAATGATGTTCTTTAACCGTAGAGTTGGGAGACATATAAAGGAAACTATATAAGATGTATGAACCAAGATATGAGAAAGGTGATCATAGAAGGTACCACAAACATATTATGACCTTACAGAGTATTATTATGTGGATGGTACCATAGTGATATCCTAGGATTATTGTGGTGAGTATAATATTTTCTATTCTTCAGAGTAAAATTTGAAAAATATGTATGGGGTATTGATGATTTCTAACCCATTTTATTGAACATGGAATACATAAATATTCAAGGGTTGTATGCGACCCATATGATGATATTATATTTAATGTTCTTGTGTTGGATGTAATTACAAGTGTATTAATGACTATTGATATACTTTATGGTGTGATGTGGCACAAAAGATAATGATATTATAAAAAAATTAATTGGAAGGATGAGACCTTGATGTAATGAAAACTCGATAAGTATTATTGGGTTGGTTGTGACCCCCAGTTAATGATATTGTTGTTTAAGTTATTTATTGGGATGTGATGCCTAGATAATTATGAATGAGTAAATGTATAGATTTTAGAAACAACACTGATGCAATAATATAATTTTCAATGTTCTGAGCTAGGATGAAAGCCCTCTCGTACATCCTATTTGAGAATTTATGGTCTGATGATGCATGTTGGTGTATATTATATGATTAACTAGGGGAAATTATCCTTGTTTTATACTATATTAGGTTTTGGGGTAGGATATTTCATCCTTAGGTATTATAAGATATTGTTTATTTAACAAGATATAGTTTCCCTTTAGTAGGAATATATTATACTCTAATACAGGTCATTAATGACTAATGATAGTATGTATGACCTCTGTGGTTTCCATAAAACCCAATGATCAGTGATGTTTTATTTTATTTCAAATCCATAATTTTTATTTTTCATGACATATTAAATTTTAGTGTCAATGTATATATTTTTTATGTTAGGGAAACCATTTTTTGGTTCTGGATGAGTTATACTCACACCCTGATTGGGTATCTATGGGGAATTGTTACCCAAGAAACGTCATGATTGGTCATACATGTATGTAAGTGGTAAAAATTTATATAGTCTTGATAGATAGATTGGATTGTTTTGTAAATCGTGATTTCTTTTTGGAATGGTGAGTAGGTGGGGAAAATTTTTATTTATTCTATATTGTACTAGGATATATAAGATCTTCCAACAAAACACTATTGGATGTGTGAATGAATCCTAATTTCTAATAGAATTGATTTTTCATTATAGAATGATTTTTCACTTATTTTACATTTCAGGGGTTGTGTTATTTATTTAGGTTATTTGGTATTATGAAAATAATAATAATATATTAAGTGTTTTAATTACTATTATTTGAGGTTATATTCTACATAATTCATCGATTTAAACCCTTTATCCTAGTTTGTAGAATCATGCATACATGGAGGTGTGGTAGAGGCCACGTAACAAAAATTATAGATGTTGTAGAATGATTCAGGCTAAGAAATTATGAAACATTTATATTGGTCAACCCATCACATCCAAATATATTTAATCATATGTTAATCATATATGGAAATCATATATAAACCATAATTACAGTAAAAACCCTAAATAAGTGTTTGAGTTCATAATAACTTCTTAAAGAAAAACTAAATGATTTTTCATAATTATTCCCTAGAAACAAAATTTTTATAGATTGTTAGAAATTATCAATTAATACTTGATAATTTTTCATTACTATAGTGTTTATTGGAAGGAAAACTAATGATAAATGGGTGATAAAATTGGCATGGTATGTAACCCCTTGAATGTTGTTTCAATAAATTGATAAACAGAATTTATTTTATTTACATTCATATGGTTTTTAAAATAAACTATAAATAAAGTATAATATTGTTCTCCAATATAATGATTATTTTGAGTAATCATTGAATATTAAAAACCATTAAAATATTAATGTGTGGTATAAAATTATAAGTATAAGAGTTACCCTTAATTGGGTTTTTTAGATAATGGATTGTTAGTGTAACATGGAAAACATTCATATTCATTGAAATTAATGTGAAATTAAACATGGTATATATGGGGAAATCTTATATATAAAACATATAATATAAATATTTTAATATGTGATATAATAATACCAACAAAGAATGTGAACATAACAAAATTAAATAGGATGTGAGTGAAAGGTACCCCTTATATCGATTCGGATTACAGCTTAGTTTGTATGTATAATTTACTTAATAATTAAAATAAATTTATATTATATCCTTATTTAAAAACGTTTTCATGTGTAATTCATTTATCCTTCTTCTTATTATTTTTATTTTATTCACATTACAAAAATTTGATATTCATTTTTAAAATCCCAGAGATTCTCATTTCAATATTAAAAAATCATATAATTTTATCATTAAAGGTAAAGGTCCTTCTAAAATGATTCAAGAAATAAAGAATTTTGATATTAATTTTTTCATTACAAAATATAAAATGGTTTGGAATATAAAAATATCTTCAAATATAGTAATAAATGAATTAAATTTATTATCAAGATTATATTATTATGATAACATGTTAGAAATCATGTTTCACACAAGCGATGGGAAAATATCATCAACGCTCCCTAAATAAGGTATCATCCATGTCCTTAAACATCACAAAAAATAACTGTGATGATATCATTATAGAGTATAACATATTCTTCTCCCTCCCATTTTTTTTACTATCATACACATTTGAGTCCTTTAAACTATTATTGACTACCATACTTAGTCATTGAAATACTAATTTCATGATATCTTATATAACCATGGTGTTGATGTTCAATGGTCATTCTCATATTCTTAGACTTCTTAAAAATATTTATCATGATATCCTTATATGATATTGAAGTTGCATTAACCTTATTCCTTTTGTTATTCCTCAACACTATCATTGATCCTATATGTTATCTTCTTTTCTTTCCACTAAATCATGAATTATATTCTGATCACATTCTTATATATGTATTCTTATTTTTCTTTAGTTACTAATATTTCTCTATAAAATAATATTGCCCAAGGATTTCATTTGATGGAAATCATATTTCTTCTCCACCATATCTTCTTTATTCTCATATTCATAGGATAAATTTTTAATCCATATTTAACTATAGAAAAACAACTAGATTTTTCAATATGTGATAGTCATATTTACAAATAATGTATATATTTTAGTATAATGTATTTTCAAAAATATACTAATTTTTCTATGTCATGTATCTTATATTAATTCTGCAGAAATATTTAGGTTTTCCTTGACATGATATTTTAATATCATTTTTTTATTCCCCATAAAATATTCAATGTTTAAATCATTCAAAATCATCATCCATGTGTGCATTGACCCATGCATTCTGAAAATGGATATTAGCTTGTGGAATATAACTCTTCCCAACACTATTCGTCATAAATCATGATCCACTTGATTAATCATGAAACATTAATCCATGATGAAGATTCCAAATAATCATCTAAATTGAGATTCCACATAAAATTAAATCTATAATACACATAAAAAATAATAATGATATTTTAAATAAGGGCCTAACCTTAAACAATACATAATCATGTTAATACAACTAGAATTCAAATTTGTATATTCCCAATGATCACTTAGGATTGTTTTTTTATAATTATTTCATAACCTCAAATATAAAAACTCATATATGAAAAATTAAACACTTTTACTCATTACCAATTTATTTCACAGTGATAATATTTTTAAAAGTACATGCTTTATTTCCAAAGCTAACTTCATGACATTATAAATGGATTCTTATTTTACATTACCCTTCTTTAAGATTTTTAAAAAACATTTTAATACTTTGGATGAGCATAGAAATATTATTAAGGGATATAAATTGAATGAAAGAAACCATTAGTGATGAATGAAAACATTTTCAAAAAGTCATAACTTTTACACATAAAACATAACCACATTATATTACCTTACGAAATCCAATTTTTTAAATAAAACCACATCAAGAATACATAAATCACAAAGGTAACTTGTGGAATCATCTGCATATCACTCTTATAAATAATGTATATCACCAAGTAACACATGGAGTAACCATCATGGTTACACATGGAATAACCATCACTGTATATTACCATAATCTCTTATAAAAGACCAATATGGATATCTCCATCTCTTTAACCAATACATTGAAGATCTATAATAGGATCACCTTCCTATAATTTATCATAGAACAACACATCCCCTGATCAATTTACAATAACCATTAGAATATAATAACACATTAATCTTTCATAAAAGAAACATTTATATGGGAAATTAATTTTCCATTCTGAAATAAATTTTTATTTTTATGAAGTGATTCAATTATAAATGAAATTTTTTTACATGAAAACATGTAATATTATAAATGAGGCCTAAAAAAGTAAAACCTTCAATAAATAAATAAATTCCATTTGTTCTGTATGTGTTAAATTTTTTGTAATTTTGTAAAATGATACATTAAAGAGGATTTTAGAGGAATACCCTTTTTTAATATCATATAATTTAAGTACGAATTAATCAAATGAATGGAATATGTATATTTTTTATAAATATACATAAAAAATATAAATTAATAAAAATTCATTTGACAAATAATCTTAGACCAACATAATCAATGAAGTAAAAGGTTTACCCAAATAATGTAAATTGGGATAATTCCCATTCCCTATGTTTGAAGGCGTTATTCACTTGTACATAATTTATTTTATAATAAAATTAAATTCATTAATTACTAAATCATGAACCTTTTATTAATTTATTTTATTTATTATAATTTTAATATGTTTTTAGGGGCATTTGGATGAGTTATAGAGTATAATTATGTCATACCCGGAGTGTTCATCTCATGGTTTTATGGTCTGTTCCTCTGAGTATAATTATGGGAGTTCTTGTAAAGTTGAAGAAAAACTAAATAAGTGGAGAGATATATAATTTTTTGATATTAAGAGGATTCATAATATAAAACATTAAGGATAAATGATTGGTATATTTTTGGTTGTTTTCCAATGATCACAAACTAGTTTCATTTCTTTTAATCTTATGTATTTAAAATAATTAAAATATATTAAAATATTAGTAATATACATATTAAAATATAATTTAACCATAATAATGGTTTAATGATTGTCCATGAGGGTGTTAATATAAAACTAAAACTCATCATCCACGAAGGCAGTGAATCAACACATCACAAACGATGGTTTCATTTTTAAAATAAGACGAGAAAAAAGTTGTTTGGTAATGGATATTCGATTACCAAAATAAAATACAAGTATATGTATAATAAGGGACTTATAATGGTGCATTCAATAGGCTAGGTTAGTATAATTTATAAATAAATAATGAATGAAGGATTTTAAAAGGGAAATAATTGAGGATTTTACCTCTGTAATATCATCTCATTGAGAACCTCTTCAAGGCACTCAGTTTTGGCCTTTTTGTTAGACTAGAATGTCTTGGAAATGGGTAAATTACTTAGAAAATGAATTGGGAATAATTTAGATAATATAAAAGTCATTGGAGGTGTGAGGATAAAGGGAGTTATTTATAGGGAGTGGAGAGGGTTTATTTAATTTTTTTATTCAATTTTTATTTTTTTTTCAAAACTACCAATAGTGTTGATTTTTATAACGATGTAAAGAAGATAGTGAATTTTATTTCACAAAAGGTTTCATATATAATTACTGACTCAAAAATTATTGTATTTGGCTTATATGGTAAATACCATAAATTATAGTAGTTTATAATTCACATAAAATTCATCAATATTTTAAAAACCACAAAAATTAAGCCTAACAATTTTCCAATATATAGATTTTAAAAATGGACTCTATTTTATTTAAATATAATTATAATTAAGATATATTTCATTTTTAATTTAATTCATTATTTTTTCCAAAAATATGAATTTTAATATTATCATTGATTTTATAACATTTAGAAAAATTAATTAAGGTCTCATATAAGTATTTTATAATTACAATATAATAAAAAATTAACTTATGAATAAATTTTTGGAAAATTATTTTTATTTTAAATAATTATATTAATTATAAAATTGTAAATAAAAATTTACAATTTTTAAAAATAACAATACTTAATTTATTGTTTTAAAAAAATTTATATACCTATTCCATGATATAAATATATCATATTTTCACATATGAAATACCAAAATTTTAATTATACATTTATTAGTGAGGTTACTCTTCAATTAGAGATATTAATATTAATATTATCACATTACTATTCCAATGGAAAATTTAATATTTCATTAGTATAGATTCACTAATTTCTATAAATAACACTAATTTAGTTATACCTTTAAACTAAATTAAACTATTTCATTCTGGAACAAATAATTCTTTAAGAACCATGTTCATTACATCCCCCCCTTTGGAAATTACATCCTTGTAGTTTTATTCACTTATAAAACAAGTGAAAATACCATTACCTCATAGAATTTTTAGATTCTCATGTTTCTTCTTCAACCGTATGGTTTCTAAACAAAGACATAACATGGTTAATTACATTGTTCCACAATAAATTCTCTCTACAATTAATAATATGTACTAGATTTTCTTATTTGAACTGTTATCTTCCAATTGAACAATCTCATAGCTTATAAAATGTGTTACATTGTCCACATAACTTCATAACATAGTGAAATGAAATATGTTATACACTTGGTACAAATTGAGAGAAAAATCTACTTGGTAGGAAATAGATAAATTATTTTCTAGGATTTCATGGAGTCTAATGAATCATGGACTCATCCTTCATTTATTACAAAAACAGATCACACTTCTACATAGATAAACATTAAGACAAGCATGATCACCTACATAAAAATAAATATCCTTCCTTCAGTTATATTTATGAATTTTCATCCTTACTTGAGTTGTCTTCATGTCTTGCTGAATCAACTAAATTTTATATGATGTTTAATCTTACAATTATGGTCCCATTAACATTCAATCACCTATATCATCCCAACACGTTGGAGAGGGGAAGAAATTGCTATGTAATTTTTCAAGTCGAATATGTATACTATAATGAACACTGTTATTATAAGAAAAATATATTAAATAATGATACAGATCCCAACTCCCATGGTATTACACTGAACAAACTCAATTCATATCTCAATTTGTCTTAATTGTTTACCCTGATTATCTATCATATTGAGGATAAGAAATTGTTATGAAAAATTTTCAGTTACCAATGACTTTTGTAGGCCCTCCTAAATGTTATAAGTGAACCTAGGATAAACTCAAATCACATTATAACCTATTGATGTTTTTTTAATCCTACTATGAAATCCATGGATATATTTTACATTTCCACTCTTTCATGGGAAAATGATGAAGTATCTGCTTAATTTTTTTTATTTTTCTTTTACCTATTTTTAAATTAAACTTATCATGGTAAATCAGTAATATCTCTTCTCATTCTATTGCACCAATATAGTAATTATTCCTGATAGAGACAATTATCACGAAACCTAAAACAAAATAACAGAATTTCATGCACCAATAATTTCGAGTAAAACATTCATCAAATAATTATAAAAGGGATTATGTTTCAAATGTATCATGGTTAATGTAGTATAATGTTTACAACTCAAAAAGGAAACTTTATATGATTTCACAATATGGTAATTAATAATGAAATAAAATTACTTCATCAGTTCCATCCATATTCTCTATCTCATGTTCAATTCCATATTATTGAATATATACTTTAAACTTTTATAATAATTATATAGTTAATTTTTTTTACATAGAAATTATACCACAAAATTTTTAAATATAAAACCATAGCATATAATTACAAATCAAGTGTGGGATAATTAAATTTATTATGTTTTAGTTTCTATTAAGCATATAAAATTATCTGATCAATCTGCATCAGAATGCTAACAAGTCCCTTTAATAAAGCATCGATATTAATGAAAAACATGCCATTTCAAGAATTAAGGTCCAAAAAAAATTCATTCACTTACATCCTTCTTAGTTTTTAAAAATTTATTTTTTTGTACAAATAAATTTAACATCTTTTTCTATTTATATAGTTATTAGGATAGATTACCCTAGAACATTTTTAAGACATTGTCGGTTATAGCCTGATAATTCAAGAAAAATAAGAATCTTAGAAATTTTTTAATATCATGGATATTAATTAACCACTTTTGGTTTTGTGCGATTAACATTTATACTATCCTTCTTTATAATGTTCCCATGAAACAAAATATGTTGTCAAAAAAATTTATATTTTCTAAATTTCTCGTATAACTTCTTTTATTTAAGTGTTTAAAAGAACCATATATATTTTTATAATCCAAATAAATTGTTTAATAAACCAAAAAAAACATTAATAAATACGACAAAAACATATCCAAATATTCATGGAGGATTCTGTTCATAATATCTATAAATATAGCAAGGTTATTTATCAAACGAAAGTGCATAACTAAAATCACATGATTCCCATATCTATTCCGGAATGTTGTTTTCATAATTTCATCTTCCATAACATTTATTTTATGGTACCACGATTTATAATTAATCATTTAAATGTATAACCTCCTTGTATTTGATAAAATAAATCGTTACTACGAAGAAATTGATACTTATTATTATAAGTAATTCTATTAACTGCACTATAATCAATTGAAATTATCCCTAATCAGTCTTTATTTTAAAAAAAATAGGATCAACCATTGGTTAAGTGATGGGTTGAATTAGTCTATTATTTAGAAACTCTTATAACTGATTTTTCAATTCTAGATGTTCCACTTGATATAATCAATAAGGTGGTTTTGAAATTGGATTAGTGTTAGTGAATAAATAAATTGTATAATAATCATCTGGATTATGAATAATACAAGGAAACTCATTAGAAAAAATAGAAATAATCACTTACCTTCATAAAATCATTTATCAAAACAATTCCATTATTTTCAGAAATATATGAATGAAAATTCATTTCTCTATTTTTAATCTTTTTGAACATTAGGATATGTTGTCAATAATGTGGGTTTATTATTTTATAGAAACCAAAAATATTTCTAAAATAAAACATCTTTAACTCTATAATAAATCATAGAATGGTAAACAAAAATCCAATCCATACACGAAATATCATCAAATTATTCAAGGGGAAATATAACATGGTTTCAAGGTAAATTATTTCCACATATATTGACATGAAGATTATTATAATTTATTTTTAACTTAATATTTCTCCGAGGTGTTTTCACCATAATATCAATTGTCATTTCTTGAGGTGATAATTCCAATTTTCTAGAAAATTTTTCATAAATGAAAGAATATTTAGACCCTATATCATTCAATATATTAGAATAATCTGAATAAAAAACAATATACATGATAACACATAATTTGATGGCCCAACATATACTAAATATTTTCAAATTATTTAAACACAACTTTTAGTATATCGTCTGGATGTTTCCCATCATTTTCCCCCTCATAAAATTTTAAAAATATTGACCCATTTTAGAACATTTAAAAAATTATGTTTTCTACATATCATAATTTTTCTTAACACTACCATGATCTTACTGATTTTAGTTATGAACCATATACCAAAAAACACCTCATTAGAAACACTTACCAGATATTAAGAGGAATTCCCCATTGTGTTTTTACCACAATTCTCAATATTTGAAATAACAATTATCTTAACATCAATCATAATTGTTGAATTAATTCATTTTTCATACCACCTCATCTTTTTTTTCTTTTGGATTTCAAAGACTACATGATCATTAAAAAACTACATTTCCACAATCTCTACACATAAATCTTACTTTATAAATTCTAAATTCAAAGGAATTCAATTCAATTCTATATTTTGGATTCTCTTATAAGTAAAAATGTTCCATTTTAATATCATGATACTACATAAAATTTGGAGTGTTCCTTGCCATCAAGTAAAATTTTCTTTTATATGTAGCTACTGTATCCTCCTCCAGTCTCAATTATATTATTTTTTTTATCCTAAGTCAAATCACCTTAGGAATATATTTCTCAAGGAAAATATTTTTAAATTTAACCCATTCAAAAGAATTAACCTCTTATACATCCATGATATTATTAAAAATTAACTACCAATATTTAGCATCATCTTTATAATTTTAAAAAGAATACAAAAAACTTATGGTCATAATAACCCTCTACATTAAAAATCACTTCTAGGTCTTTAATCCCCTATTTAGTTATAGCATGGTCATAAGGTCCAACAAATATAGAAGGTTGTTGCCTCATAAATATTTCCACCCCTAATATTTTACTCTAAGGTAGATCTAAATGATCTCATCCATATATGAGACCACCATTTATAGGCAACAAAAACTAATCTATTATCTTCAAAAAATACACTTTTGTAATTCCCTATATTTTAGGTTGTGGAATGGAATGTAAATCATACTCCCAGTGCCTTAAAAATATAGTATCCCTGTTTCTTATATAGAGAACCATTCTAAACAGACATGTCATCGATGAATAAAAATGGAAATAGTTAAATTATATATCATTTAAACTTAATCATAAAGTAAAAATCATGTATGGTTATTCCTTTTTCATTATCCCAGACCATAATTATAACTAAACTTTGCATTAATAAAAACCGTAAGGGCTAAACCTCCAACATTCAAAAAACTAGTTAATTCGACTAGAATTATCTTTTATAAATTTTTAATGATCTTTTAGTTTAATAGTTTTATATAAATAGGTCATAACCACATAAATAGAAACTTATATATTAAAAAATAGTTACTTTTAATCAATATCAATTTTTTTAACAATAGTAATCATTTTAAAACATTACATTATTCCTTTTTGAAATAAACTTCCTAACTTTAACCATAGATTATTATTTTCCTTTACCCATTTATAAACCAAATATAAAGAAATTAAAACATAGTATGAGCACACAAATATAAGTAAAAGACATAAAATGTAATATATAAACCATCATTTGTGAATAAAAACATTTTCACATTGTTTAAAATTCTACATATAAAATATAAGCTCTTTAGATTTCCTTATAAAATCAAATGTTTCTTGTAAAAACACAACAAGAATAATTAAATTATAAAGGTATCTTATGGAATAATATTTATATTTCTATTAAAAATAAATTATCTATCCCAAAAATATTGGGAGTAACCATCTTGGTTAAACTTTAAAAATCCATCATATTATATTCCCATAATCTCTTATGAGAAAACCAATGGGTTAAATAGTTTCCCTTTATAAAATGTGTTAGAGAGATATAATGAGAATAATCTCCTTCGATTTATTACAAAAACATCAGTTAATATAAGAATTCCCAGAACCATTTCTTGATCATAACACCAAAATAATTCTTAAATGGAACATTCTTGAGGAAAATATATTTTTCATTTACAAATCACATTTAATATTTATGGGACTGAAAAAGTAAATATGGAAACATTTTACATGAAAATAAAATATTAAAATTGTTTTGGAAGATTAAAAACATTAAAATTTTATGAAAGTATGAAATTAAATTAACATTTTATAGGATAAAGAAACATTATTTATTTTATTCTTAAAATGAATAATAAAAGAGGATTTTAATATAAAGACCATTTTAAATATAATATCATTGAAGTGGGAATTAATAAAATTAATTGAATATGTATATTATGTGTAAATATACATTATTAAACATTATAAAATCAAAATTAATTTCAAAAATAAACTTTTCATTATATAATCAATGAATTATAAGGTTAACTCAATGAATTGAAATTGGGATAACAATTCCCAGACCTTATGTCTGAAAGCTAACTACACTTCTATTTAATGTCATAGATAATAAAATTATAATAATAAATTAATAAATCCGAAAATTATTCATTATTTAGTTTATTTATTATAATTTTATGATGTTCTTTTATATCTATTTGGAAGATTTATAGAGTAAAATTTTGTCATTATGGGAGTGTTGGTTTCATGGATTTATGGTTTGTTCCCATGAGAATAATTATGGGAGTCCTTGTTAAATGGAAGTAAAAATTTATAAGTTGAATGAAATGATATTAATATATACCCATAATTATTAATTATCCCATATATCAATTATTTTTGATATAATGATGATTTATTAAGAAAAACATTAATGATAAATGTTTGGTTTATTTTTGGCGGGTTTTTTTGACCATCACAAACTGGTTCATCCTATTTAATATTATTTCAATAAATTATTTCCAGAACAATAAGAAAGATATAATATAAATATTGAAATATTAATTTACAATAATAATATTTTTATAACCATCCATGAATGTGTAAATGTAAAAAACCCACCATCCCTGATGGTGGTGAATCGACATATCCCATGCAATGTTTTCATTTTTGGAATATGAGGAGAAGAGAAGAGGTTTGTTAATGGATGTTACATTAACACAATTAAATTATAGTATATGAATGATACTAGACTTATAATTTCACTTTGGATTGGGTAGGTGAGGAAAAGGATGAATGAAAGAAATAATTAAAAAATTTATAAGAGAAGGAATGGATGATTTTACCTCTTGAATATCATCTCACTATGAACCTCTTTGAGGCACTTGGTATTTGTATTTTAGTGTTGAAATTAGGTCTTGTACATGGGTAAAGGTCTTGAGAAAAAATTAGGATAGAATATAGTTAGTATACATGGATTTAGAGGTGTAAGGATAATGGGTGGTGACAGGTGGTATTTATAGGTAGTGGAGAGGGGTGTTTTTTATTATTTTATTCATTTATTCATTAATTTAGCTCCAGAATATAAATAGTCTCAATTAATTTGACTAAGTAAAGTAAATAATGAATGTGAGTTCAAAATAATTGTTTCAAACATCATCCATGACTGAAAAATCCATGTATTTTCTTATAATCGAAATACTGTAAATTACCACATTTCACTATTTACCAAAAATTCAACTATTTTAGAAAAATTCTAAAAAAAATCAATATAACTATTTTTCGGCATGTATATTTGAAAAATTGTCTCCGTTATATGAAAATAATTTTATAACTACGAGAAATAAAATATTCATTTATTCAAAAAATACCAATTTTAATATCATAAACAATATTATGACACTTTGAAAAAATAATTAAGGACTCATAAAATAAACTTCTAATTAAAATAAAAAATATTAATTTTTGAATTTATTTTATGATAATAATTTTTTTAAATCATTATATTAATTATAAAATTGTATGTAATCTTTTACATTTCATAAAAATAACAGCACTTAATTTATCATTTTTAAAACATTTATTTACTTATTTTATGATATGAATATATCATATTTTCACTTATGAGATAACTAAATTGTATTTTTAAATTCATATGTGACATTACTATTCTATTGGACATATTATTTTTCTTAATGGTTATATTAGAATTTCAATGGTCAGGTCACTTTTCATTAGTATAGATTCTATAATTTTAATAAATAACACTTATTTCATTATACATTTATAATGAATTTTACTATTTAATTACAAAAAAATTATTCTATACATACCTAGGTCATTACATTATCCCAACATTTTTTCTATAAATAATTTCACTTATTGACTAAATTTTAAATGATTCTCTAAATTATGTAATTCAATAACCATCCAATTAAATTTTCCAAAAGAAGGAAAACATATGAACATTAATAATAGTTTGGTCATACTTGATATTTTTATCTAAAAAATAATATAATTGTAAGATTAGTTGATCCTTATAATGTTTACAAGTATTTATATATTATTTAGGACCTTATGATGTTTAAACCATAACAATTTCTTTAACAGTGCTATGAATATACTGTAATTGTAACCAATAATGCTTTCAGGAAAAACATATGCACAATACATTTATTTTTCAAAGGTTTAATTAGAATTTTGAAACCATAACATGAAAATAAACCCTAAAAAAATAAAAAAATAACAAAAAGTAAAACATTTAAACATTTTGAATTATGACTCACTTATGAACATCTCATTTTGAACCATATATAGTTCACTCAATCTATTGGAGAAAAAAATATAACCCATATTTTACACAATGTAATGAACTATAAGTTGATCTTAAACATCACTATGATCTTTTCTATATAAAATTATGATGTTCTAAAAACTTTAGGTTTTAATCAAATTATTCTGTATTTAGTGGCTTCAAAAGAACATATAATTATCCCAAAAATATATATATTAAATTTTTACCTCTAAAATTCATCTTCAAATTATTTAACTCAAATATATGTTCTCCCAATCATTCCATCAATCCTTTAATTCCATTTTATTAGATCTCCACTCAATCCTTTAACTAGTTTATCAAATACAACTTTATAACTTTTATAGATTATAAAACATCTCAATGAATAGCAAGTATAATTAACATGAATATTAACATAGGAAATAATCATATATATGTATTTTTATATTAAATATGATCCCATAAGAACATCATAGATATTATTTTATCTAAAATATAGTCAAATTGATCCTTATGTTTCATTAAGTTATAATGGAATACAAATTACATTTCTAATTTGGGAATTTATATAAGATAATAACCTCATCATTAAAAATTGAAATGAAAAAAATAATAATATTGATAATAATTATAATAAAATAAATATTATCTTCAGAAATTAATTTGGGTATATAAATCACTCTATTTATAAATCATTTAAATACCCAATTTTATACCAAAATCAATTCTATATTGTTCCCATTTTAAAAAAAATATTGATGTAATACTAAATGGTATGATATTGTATTCTTACACCATTATGAATACTACTAAAAAATATGTTATTCTCCAATATTCATTTAGAATTAAAATATTCCAAAAAAATATTGAAATAATGATGAAACCACAAACATCATTGCAATGATTATTTAGTAAATAAACTCTTAGTAAATACAGATGAAACTAGTTTAAAAATTAATAAAGTCAAACCAAGATCAAAAAAATTTCTATAATATTGACCATGTTATGATAACACATAAGATTTCTCACAAATGAGGTTGTCAATCAGATTTATTAATGAATATATCCTACACTCCTCTTAAAAAAATAAAATATAAATACAACTGATAATGAAATAAAACACCCAATTTTATTCTCAACATTCACACCATACTTTATAAATTTGTATGTATTTAGAATGGGATTTGGAGATGGATTATTTATCTCATCCCATAATTATTATATTTTCCTTCCATATTCTATAATAAAAAATGCATAGTTTTTATAAAAACTATTTTTCATTTTTCCCCTCAATCTATATTCTCCTCATCAGGATTAATACATTCATAGGATAGTCATTATGAATCTTTTTATTCTATTTGAATCATTATAAACTCTAAAATGGATTAATTACTATGTTATATAGAAGTCACAACTTTCATTATGTTATCCTTCATCAATAATGACATTAAATTCCCTAATATAAACACAGTAAGATAGTTATATTTGAATACAATGAGTAATAAAATAGTTTTATAATAGAATTAGTATGGATGATTCATATTTCACATCAAAAAACATCACTTCATTATAACACCAATTTTTATGAGAACTAAAAGGCCCCAGCCTTAAATATTACTTATTCTAGAGATGAGTCGATAATTTGACATTAATTCACATCGATGATCTTTTTAAGTATAGATATTTAGAGAATTAGGTCATGAATTATACATAACATCTTGAATATTAAAAGTATACACTTCTAATCACTATCCATTTATTCAAAAAACAGATACTATTTGAAACAAAATATTACATTGTTTTATGTTTTAATAGAATAAAATTTTCTTGATCCCATCCTTGACCCTATTTTTCTTTATGTCCTGGAAAAATAATTTCAAAACATGGGATGATAATAAAAATCATAGTAAGGGATAAATAATGTTATAAAAATGTTAGTCTTGGGAGAATATAAAAACCATGAATACTTTATTATAAAGTAATACTTTTCACCTTTAATAAGTGGTAAATTTACTCAACTAAAAATAAGCTCATTGCTTACCCTTTCTATTACCAAAATATTACCACAAGCCCACAGAAAGAAATATAAATTATATAAAGTTTACTTGGGATATAAACATATATAATATAAATAACCATACGTTTGACTACCACACATATCACTAAATGGAATATCCATACAGCCGACTTCAATCCCAATTTATTGTAGGTTATAACATAACCACCGATCCTTTGTTTATCACGGAACCTACTTTCATCTGGTTTTTCATGTAACCAATCATAATTGGATTATCAAGTAACCACGCATCAAATTTCTAAGTATGATTATATAATCATAACACATAAAACAATTCAAATATCAACATTTCACTAATAAAATTTTATTTTAAATAAAAAGAAATCATTTCAAGATATTAAAAAACTCAATCGATATCAAAAACTATTTCAATATAAAAACATGAAAAAGGTAACAATGAATTAATTTTAAATTTAAAAAAATTAATTCATATAGAAGAATCCGAATATCAAATAACAATTACGGCGGCGGAGAGGTCGTTGTCTCCACATATGTCGAAAATATTTCTTTTGTCATTTAGAAAAACACATTGTAGAAAACATATTCCCTTTAAATGAAATTAAAAGTCAAAAGGTTTTATTATACATTATTTAAAATAAAGAGGTGTATATTATAATAATATTCCTCCATGAAAAGATATTTAGATGAAGTCCCTTTCCACTTGATAATATACTTTAATAAAAATAATTAATTAATAACATTAAACATAACTTATAATATCCTGAAAATAAAAATATTCATGTTATAATATGTCAAAGGGAAGTATATATGCCATATATATCATGTATATATAATAGATAAGATATAAAAATTCATTTCTCACATACTTGTAGAATTAAATAATCATGAAGTAGAAGATTAACCAAAATAATTGAAATTGGGTTAAGAAGTTCCCTTACCTTGAGTCTGATTCATCATGATTGTTACTTGTTATTCTTGAATAATAATGTTAAATTAATTTGTACTTGATTATAAACCTTTTTAATTTTTATTATTCCTTTTATATCAGTTGTTACCATGTTTTAGAAAATTATATAATTATTTAAGATAATATCTGTCCTTTTATTGATATTGGGTACTTGAGTTGAAAATGATCTTGTTATAATAACAAATGGTCCATGTCATCAAAAGTAAATTATCTTCAAAATATTATTCAGGATTTAAATATCATATATATCCAGTATATATGTATTTATAATAGTTCATAATATTTGGAGATAAGAAATGAAATGTACCATTCATGGAGATGGTAAGCCGTATGTACGCATGAACACTACATTCATTTATTTTCCATAATAATGACATGAAAAAAAATTATACATAAGTATATTATAATTACAGTATAATATCATATGATATGTATGTTACATATGTTCATTAAATCCATACTTTATACATTCCATGTATGTCCTAAACAAATCATATAACTTTGAGGGGGCAGTAGTCCGCATATCCTCAAATGAAATTATCGTATTTACACATCATGAAAGGCATAAACATCTGTCTGTAAAAAAAATTAGTTTATCATATAGAAAATATAAATATAAAATATATCATGTATAAATATAGTTCCATAATAATGGACACCATGAGGGGTGGTAGAGGAAAATCGAACAATCATCATTTTGTGAGGCTGCAGTTCGTTGTATACAGAAACAATATGTTCATAACCATTAGATGGGGAAGTGTGTAAGTATAGTTGGAATCATTCTCATAAAAAAATCATAGTATATAGATTCTACTAATGTTTTTATTTAAACCAATTATAAGCATAGAATAGTGAGTGGATAATTAAAATAATGGAAATGGACTTTGGAGAAGACACTACCTCTTAAAACGTGTAACTCTCTTTGATTTGAGCCAAAAGGATTTCTTGAATTACCTTATTCCTAAGGTAAGGATTATATGAGGAAGATAGGGATGTCAAGAGTTTATTTGGTCCAAGTTTGGATGAGGCAAGGGGCCTTCAAGGAGTTATTAAAAGGGTAGAGTTGATGCCCTTTTATAAGAGGGAGGAGGGGGACTTTAGGAAATTTTTGTAGTATTATTTTATTATTATCTTATTTTCAGTTTAAAAAATTCCATCATGTCATTTATTTAAAATATAATATGATTTTGGGTCAAGAAACTTTCTACCATTGGGTTTTATACAAGTCTAGGTTACAAATATAACCTTATCTATTAACATTAACCCATAGTTTACTAATTTTACTTTTACCATATCTTCTTATATATTCATACTATATGGTTAATATATATACTATAAATTGAAAATATTTCTTAAAGTGGTTAATTAATTAAATTTAAAATATTATCTAAGTCATTTGGATAAATATCATATTGTTTAGATTATTATATAATTTAAAAAAATTGTATTTGTTTTTAAAAACTCATTTATGTCAATTTCAATACTATTCATATCATGACATTTTAAAAATTCATAATAAATTGATTATTTTAAAATAAAACTTCATTAATTAAAATATAAAAAGTCATAAAAATCCATAAAATTATTTTATAGTATAAAATATTTCAAAATAACTTTATTTTAATATTTATAATCTCATTTATTTAATTCATTCAGTGATAAAGTAATCACTACATAATCATTATGTCATAAATAAATTTATTTATATGAAGTCCAAAATTTATAAATAAAATACCATGATGTATGAAATCTTTTTATATTTATAATTATTATTTATAGTCAAAACAATAAATTATAAAACCATATATAATTTTTTTACTAAACGATACATGTTTATGTTAAATGTTTCTTTACTTTAAATTAATTCTTATAAAATGTCATTTTTCCCATCCAAGTATCTCCATGGGGTCCTTAAATCGACCCAAGGATCCCCATGGTCAGAAGTATTATATCCAATAGGATTAGTATATGTGTTATGGTAGTTGAATATTATTATAATATTATTTGTTTACCCTTATTTACTAGATTTACCATTTAATCATTGTAAATATAATAAGTACTAAAGTTACTATTCATAATGTCTAAAAGTAAAAGTTAAATATTTACACAATTTATAACTCCTAATTCCGAATATGGAATCCATTTTTCCAAATTCAAAACACATAAGATTCTGTATTTTATGTAAAATTAATTCTCGTTGGTGAAACAAAAAAGTGGGTTTTTAAGAAGTAATTAATAGCAATTGATTGACATGTGTTTATGTCCAATTAAAAAGTTAAATTAAATATAATGAAAATCATTGTATTAAATGAAAAAAATTTATTCCATTTATAATTTTAAAAAATTATATAATACTATTGTACTATATAAATTATCTCGATGGAAAAAGATGTTTTCAATTAGAATATTACGTATTTCTAAAAATAATCAAAACATGATAGTTACCAGAAAAATATCAAAAACTAATGCAAAGTAAATATTGATATCTGGATTCTAAAGAAGAATATTATTTTTTTAAATATTATATAAAAATTTCACAAAAACTTTATTTAAAAAAAATTTCCATCAAAAGGTGGTAAAACTAATGTTTTAGAAAAATACTTCTTTTATCATAAAAATTTATTTTAATCTTATATCATATCTAGAAGACATATAAAATGAATTTATAACATTACATTTAATATATATCATAAATTTTTAATTAAATAAAAAACCATAAATAGTATTATGGTTTTATGAACACAATTATTCTTTTATAAATGGGTTTTCATAAAAACACATACTTTATTTTCAATTAATTTTTATTTCCTTTATAAAAAAATTTGTAACCAATAATTCATTATTTAAACATGTGTAAGACATTTTTGAAAATATAATGGATACTATTCATTCACCCCATTATAATGGCTATCCATTAACTACCATTTAAAATAATAATATTATTTTTTTATTATTTTTCGGTATAACTCAATGTTTTTCGCAATGTAAGATTTCAGAGAAACCCGTTGTTGCATGTCGATTATGCTATCAGGAGAAACATCCCCTTTAATGTAAAATTAAAATCTTATTCATAAGTATTAATATAAATAAAAAATTATTATTCTATAAATACCTTAGTCATTACATCCATCCCCCCTTTTGAAAATTGCATCCTAACACTTTTAAAATTAGGCTCGGAAACTTCATTGAAAGTCCCACTTAAAAAAATACTCAATAAAACAATCACTTTAAACGAATTAAAGAGAATTAAAAAGGTCACCCGAGATAACACATACAATGATTCCTTGAAAAATTGGATATGGAAGATAAAACTAACCATTAAGTTCTGATGGAGAGAGATAGAAAACATGATTTGGAGAAAGTTAATAATAAGAAAACTACAAACTTGTGATGTGTTAAACGTTTTTTGATTGCACAATATGAAAATTAAATGGAAAAAATTTTGGTTTTAAGTTTTTTTAATAAATTTGATTAATTATTTTACTACATAGAATAAGAACATAAAGAAACATACTTACTTGTCAATTAGAGTTTCATCCTTTAAAAATTTATGTACCACAAACTCATATTTTCTCAAAATAAGGAGATTTCACGATGACTTGGTCACACCTGAAGTTCTATAATCAACTTCTAAGAAAATCACATAACCCTCAAAAGATTAACTATATATTTCCCTTAACTTTACATATTAAAAAACAAAAATTTTAGTACGGGATCAGATAATCCCCAAAAAGGATATTATTTTATAGAAATAAATACTACTCTTAATATCTAAAATTAAAAAAACAGTTCCCAATGTTCAACGAATACAAGTAAATAAAATATTTTCCTTAAAATTCATCAAAATAATTTAAACATAGTTTGAAACCCCAATTTTCAAGGATTTGATCACATAGTCTTCCACAGAAAATCATAACATTTATCTCCAAATAACATTATCTACACTTAATGTCTCATATAGAAAAGTAATTAAACTAATCCCAAATTCCCTATAATAGTTTATTTACCTCTATAAATAACCCAAATCACTATAATTCTACAATAAAAACATATATTTTTTCAAAATAAAATTCTACCATTACTCCTCAAATAAAATTCCATAGTATTCTATTTTTCTAAGGTATGTAGTGTTCTCAAAAGAACGAACATCTTTCAAAATAACATTTATTAATGAATCACTAAATCATTTTCTTATACTAAGGATATCCATTTGATAAAACATAAGTTCCCAATATATAATTATTCTTGATCTATAAAATCATTTAACTAAAAATAATTAGTCATATTGATCTGGGACTTCACATAGTCAAGTAGTAGGAGAAAAATCCTAGTTTCACTTTGGTTGTGTGTTCAATTCCCACAGATTTGTCTGATGCAACAAGTTGTCACACGGTTTGTGTGTTATCCATTTTCAAAAACCTCATAATTATAATAACAATTAAAAAATGATATAAAATCTTTAAAAATATCTATAACAAGTTTTATCATTAAAGGTTATTTCATACCACATATTTTTTATCCCAAAAACTAATAACCCATAATTGCGTCAGATATACGGATGATATAAACACTAATGGTTCATTATAACTATATCCACAAAATAAAATATAATTCTTCAACAAGTAACATTTTTATATAACAAACATAAGGGTTAAAAATAAAATAGAAATTTAGTCCAATGTAATCTCAAAAACAAAAGATCACTAATACTTTTAAAAATTTCCCCACCCATATATCTATCATAACTCTTGAATTCTAAAATGTTGAAATCTTAATCATATCGAATTATTCATGATCCATTAACCATGTTTTCGAACTAATTATGAAAAAATTATTTCCTATAAATAAAATCTTGAATCTTATCATAAGATTCAATAATGTTAAAACATGAGTTAAAAATTAATACATACCTTTCATCGATAATTTTCAGTTTCCTCATCACCAATTTGAATGGAATTAGGTATTGGTAAGAAGATATTTGTAATTTCTTACTGATCCTATTCCCAAACCTTCTTTATAGGTTATATGTTAGTTTAATGACCATGTACACCACATTTAAAAAATTCAATTGATCCCTCAGAAAGAAATTCTTTCCCTTTCTTTGATTCAACTGAAGGATTCCTTTTTCAGAGAAAGGTTTTTACTTTATGAACTTCATTACCAAAATTATAACATGTTTCCTATCCCTTTGAAGAATTCTCCTAGGTGTTTATTTCCAAATCCTTGACACATAGGTTTTTGAATATACTTAACTTTATGATTATTACTTTAACTTCCATAGGGATTAGTTTCTCTTAAATACGATGCCTTAGAGAAATAAACAGGGATCAAGTTGTCAATCCCGACTCTAGATAGATGGTTATGAATCACCACAAGATCTCTCATTGCTGCTCCCATTTCATTCAGTTTATTATTCAATAAACCACCATAGTTTCCTTCACATCCATTATTACTTTGGTTCCTTCTATATCCATCCATTTACTATATAACAAGAAAGTTTAGTGTGAGTATATTATAAAAATCATCATATACTTTATTATGATAATGGTAAACACTATGATAAACTTATTAATGTTATGTTAACCTCATTCAACTTATCTAAAATAACTATGACTATTTCTAATATGCTAACCATTGTGGTTATATAAAACATGTCACTTATGATTAAATGACACCCAAACCTTTAAAGGTATCTAAACCAAATTCTAATACCTACTATAAGTCCCCATCCCATAACATTACATAATCAGAGATATGTCCATAAATTGAATTTAATTAACATCGAGGATATTTTTAGGTTTAGATATTTAGAGAATTAGGTCATAACATATGAATAATATATTGAATATTACAATTAGACACTTACACTCACTATACTTTTTTTTTTCATAAAACAAAAACACGTTAAACAAAATCTTATCTCATTTCATGTTTTAAATATATAAATTTTCCTTAATCCCATCCTTGAATAAATTTTTAATTATGTCCTATGAAAAGAATTTCAAAACATGGGATGAGACTAAAAATATCAGTAAGTGATGCATAATGAAAGATAAGTGTTAGTCTTGGTATAACATGAAAAACATGAATACATTATTATAATGTAATACTTTTCACCATTAAGAAGTGGTAAAATTATTTCATTGAATATAAGCTCATTTCTAACCCATTATATGACCAAAATATTACCACAAGCCCATAGAAAGTAACATAAATCACATAAAGGTAACTTGGGACATAAAAAACTTAAATGGAATAACAATACATTCTACTTCCACACATACCACTAAATAGAATAGCCATACGACTGACTTCTACACCCAATGCATTGGCAGTTATTATGTAACCACCCGTCCTTGGTTTATCATAGAAACACCCGTCATTTGGTTTATCACATAACCACGCATAATTGTTTTATCATGTAACCAATCATAAAATTTCCATGTACCATTATATAATCATAACACATAAAATATTTAAAATATCAATATTTCACTATTAACATTTCATTTCTAATAAAAGTAAATCATTTCATCATATTGAAATACTCAATCCATTTCAAAAACCATTTTCAGTAAGAAAACACCGAAAAAGGGAATAATGGATTCATTTTCCTTTTCAAAACATTAGTTCTTATAGAGGAATCCAAATATCAAATAATGATTATGGCAGTGTAGAGTCTATTATCACCGTATATATTAAAAACATTCATTTTTTCATTTGGTAGCACATTATAGAAAAAATATGCCCTTTGAATGAAATTAAAATAAAAAGGATTTTTTATACATAGTATAAAATAAGGAGATGTATATTATCAAAATATTCCTCAATGAATGACGATTGGCACAAATTTTCTTTCCACTTGAGAAAATATTTGATTAAAAATAATTAATGAATGACATTAAACAAAACATGTAATATCATGAGAATAAGAATATTCATAATATAATATGGGACAGGGTAGTATATAAACCATATAAAGAAATTATAAATACTAGATAATATATAAAAATTCATTTTATACATAATCATATAATGAAATAATCAAGAAGTAAAATATTAACCCAATGAATAGGAATGGGACAAGATGTTCCCTTACATTGAGTCTGATTCATCATTTATTTTTATTATTCATCATGAATAATAATAATAAGTTAATTTATACATTATTAAGAACATTTTCAAGTTCATTCTTCCATTTATATAAATTATTACCATGTTATAATAATTACATAATTATTTAAGTGAATATCAATTATTTTTTCGATATTGGGAACTTGATTCAGAAATGATCTTTTTATAGTTACAAATTGTCCATGTGGTCAAAAGTACATTATATACAGAATAGTTTTCATGATTTAAATTTTATATATATCCAGTATATATTTATTTATAATATTCAATAACATTTGGCGATAATAAATTAAATGCATCGTTTATGGAGACGGTTAACCATACATACACATGAACACAACTTTTATTTATTTTTCATATTAATGACATGAAAACTAAATGGAACATAGGAATATTATAATTTAAGTATAATATAATATGATATATATGTTACATATTTTAATCAACACCATCCTTTCTATATTCCATGTATGGCATGAACGAATCATATCACATTGAGGGGCAGTAGTCCACACTTCCTCAAATGAAATTATCATATTTACACATCATGAAAGTAATAATGGTATTTTTGAAAATAAGAACTAAATTATAATAGATACAATATAAATATAATATATATCATGTATAAATACAGTACCATCATAATGGCCATGATGAGAGGTGGTAGAGGAAAATTGAACAATCGTTATTTCTAAAGGCAACAGTTCACCATAGACAGAAACATTATGTTTGTATCCATTAGATGGATGTGTGTGTGAGGTTAGTTTGAAAAAATTTCATAAAAAATTCTAGTATATATAGGATACTGTTTTTTTGTAAACAAAAAATAATAAAATAATATTGAGTGGATAAGTAAAATAATGGAAAGGAACTTTAGAGATGACACTACCTCTTAAAACGTGTAACTCACTTTGATTTGAGCCATAAATCTTTCTTGAATTTCATTATACATAAGGTAAGGATTATAAGATTAATAGAGAGATGTTTGGAGAATATTTTGGAAGATTTTATATGAGCCATGGGGCTTGATAGGTGTTATTAAATGGTCATAATTGATTCCCTTTCATAAGAGGGAGGAGGGGAACTTTAGAAATGTTTTGAAGTATTATTTTATTATAAAATTACATTCAGTTTCAAGAGATCCAAAATTAATTTATATTAAATTTAAGATGAATTTTATCTAAAACCTCTAAACTAATAGGTTTTAGGTAAGTATAGTTCACAAATGTATCATTATCTATTAGCTTTAACCCCTAGTTAACTAATTTGACTCTTAGTATTTCTTCTTGTATATTCATACTATGTGGTTAATAAAATTACTATAAATGACAATAGAACCTCAAGTAGTTCTTTAATGAAATTGTAAACATTATATAAGTCATTTTGATGAATCTTAGTTTTTTTGGACTATTATATCATTTAATAAAATAATATTTTTTTTAAAATTACATTTATGTCTCTTTCATTACTATTCATATCACGACTTTTTCAAAAACTATTAAAACATGATTCATTCAAAAAAAATTCATTTATTAAAATATAACAAGTTATAATAATCCCTAAAATTCTTGGATTTCATATAAAGCATAAAAATAAATTTATTTTAATATTTTCATTCTCATTTAATTAAATCGGTCATTAATAAGGTAATCACTACATCATCATTGTGTCATAAATAAATTTATATATTTGATGTCTAAAAATTATAAATAAACTACCATGATGTATTATGTTTTTTAAATTTATAATTACTATTTATATTTTAAAAGATCACTTATATAACCCCATATAAAAATTGTTTTACAAAAGGATACATGGTTATTTTACATTTTCATTTACAATAAATTAATTCTTATAAAAAGTTATTTTCACACCCAAGTGGCTCCATGGGGTCCCAAAATTGACCCAAGGATGACCATTGTTATACAAATCACATAAAATTGGATTAATAAATGTGTTAGGGTAGTTTAATATTATTATAATATTATTTTTGTACCCTTATTTACCAGATTTACTCTCTAACCAAGGTAAATAATATAATTACAGAAGTTAGTATTGATAATGTATAAAAATGAAAGGTACCTATTTACACAATTTGGAACTCCAGATACAAATATTAAATACATTTCTCCAAATTGAAAATACATAAGTTTCAGTGATTAAATTAAAATTAATTCTCGTTTTTAAAAGAAAAAAGCAGGGTTTTAAGAAGTTTTTACTATCAAAAGATTGACATGTGTTTATATCCAATTAAAAAGTTAAATAATTTAAAATGACAAAAATTTCATTAAATGATAAAATATATTCCATTTATACTATAAAACCATTAAATAATACTATTAATGTATATAAATTATCTCGATGGAAAAAGTTGATTTCAATTAAAATTTAGCGTATTTTTATTATTGATCAAAACATGATAGTTATCAGAAAAATATCAAAAATTCATCCAAAGTAAATTTTGATGTCCCAATACTAAATATGAAGATTATGTTTTCAAATAGAACATATAAAAGTTACAAAAACTAGATTTAAAATGGTTCTCCATCAAATGGCGGTAAATCTACATTTTTAGAAAAATACTTCTTTTATACGAAAAATAGAATTTGTTCTTATATCATATCTAGAAAACATATGAAATGAATTTAAAATATTAAATTGAATATATAACATATATTTTTCATTATATAAAAATCCATAATGAGTGTTAGGATTTTATAAACACAATTTTTATCTTTTAAATATATTTTCATACAAACGCATCCTTTATATTTAATTTGTTTTTTATTTATAATTTTTTTTAAAAATTGTAACCAATGAATCATTATTTAAACATGTGTAAAAAATATTTCAAAATTACGTTGATACTATTCATTCCCACCATTCCAATTTCTAGGCATTAACTACCATTTAAAATAATAATATTAATTTTGTATTATATTTCGGTATAACTCAAAGTTGCGTGCAACGTAGGATTTTGTAGAAAGATGTTGTTATGTGTTGAGTAAACTATCAAAATATGAAACCCCTTTAATTTAATATTAATATATTATTTGTTTGTATTATCAAAAATCAAAAATTATTATTCTATAAATACCTAGGTTGTTACAAGAACTCCTCTTACATTCGACAATATTTTTTATAAATTATGAATATCATTGGTATAAAATATGTTCATATTATCCTCAAGTTAATCCTTTTCTGTAATGATATTGTTAACAATTTCTAATTAAGTTTATTCCTAAAATTCTATATTTCATTAAATTTCAATATTATTCACCATTTTTTAACCAAAAAAATTGTATGAAAATCTTTGGCAAAATATTCAACATTATTTCACAATCCAGAATGATTTTAAGGAATTCATAGTTCATATCTTTTGTACAACCTCCCATTAAAATAATGTTATTTTTCATGTAAAATCACAATATTTCCATTAATAATATCACTTTATTGCACCTCAAAAACCTTTCTATTCAAATCTAACATTGAAATAAAAATATTTTGAAACTATAATGATACAAACCGACTTTTCATTGAGTTTTTTTATTGTTTTTTCCAAATCATGGAATTACCAATCTTATGTAACTCTTTTAACTCATATTTGGTGATATCCTAGATTGATTATTTATTTAAATTCAATTTTATGCATTTAACACTAGTCTAAATGTCTTATTTTCAGTGGAACATGTTGTGATAATTTCTCTAATAATAGAATAATATTCATTTTTATTTATCATCTGTCTAGTTTTTATTTTCTGGAATAACAAATATACTCTTCAAGGATACCATAGTCTATTGAGAACATTTCACCACATTCTTATAATCAAATAAAAAATCATTTCTTTTAATTACGTACTCATTTTTATATTTTATGAATTATCTTCATATAAATATATAACTTTTTTCACAAGATGCACAAACCATCAGTCTTTATATATGTAAACAATTTTATGGTAGAAATAACAGATGTTCCCTAGAAAATTAAATTATTCCATACATTTTTTTTATTTATTATAACATTTTTATTTTATAAAACAAGTTTACATCATTCTTCGTTTATAATCCCCCATAAAATAAACAATTTTTGGATTCTATAGGTTGAAAAAATGGTCCGATCGTCAATTAAATTGTGTCAAAATATCAAATAACCAAAGATGTTTTTAACAAACCTCCATCATTTTCTTGTTTGTATAATATAAATATAATACAAATAATTCAATTTTTTATCAGGAATAATAAATTATTTCTCTCCTAAATAGGGAATTAATATAATTGATATGAAATAATAAACCATTTTTTTGCTAGTGGATTTATTCAAAATATTAAAAACACAAACTTCCCCATATTTTTATTTGAATTTCTAAATATTTGAATAAAATAAATCAGAAAATATAAATTGATCTATTGTATGAGTGAACATTTTCAATGAACATGCTGGTATTTGATTTTAATGTGGTTTATAAGAAATTATTTCATATATATGAGTCTCCATAGATCTAAGACCCTCAATAATAACTTCATTGGTATCATCAATATTTTAAATTTATTGTGATGTCCCATGTTTGGTTTATTCCATATTTCCATGTTTTAAAAAAAGATCAAAATAATTTATTTTAATATAGGTATTTTTACCCATAATCATAGTATTTTTTTCCATAAAATATAATTTTATTTTCAATATATTTATCATGTATCTTTGTTGATTCTTGTTAATTTTTATCAATATATGTATCCATTTTTTTATTCTATCATCCCAGTATGCATCATTATCATTGATGGAGTTTTGGAAAATATTTTCAAATTCATAGATAACATTCACATGTATAATTTTAGTGAAACATATCCTCAAATATATTATTTCAATTATATTTAATTTATAAAAATTCATTCATTAAAATCTAATACCTATTATTCCTTTAGTACCATATTTTTCCAAAAAGTAATTCCATTTTATAATTTTATAGCAAAACTAGACTTCATTTCCTTGATTATCCCCTGATTCTATCTAATTTTTTTAGTTATTCCCCAGATAAAACAATGTATATACAAACTAATCCCAGAATTACATTTTTCATATGTGATTCAAGTTCATCGTGGATTTATTTAGCTATATTCATCGATTAATACTTTTTATAATCTCTATATATTTGGATTACTTCCTCAAAAGTATCACTCAAAAAATATTTATCAAATTAATATATACCACTTTGATTATATTCAATTAGTTATTGATCCTTATTTTCTAGTAAAGTAATTTACTTCTGCATTGTCTCTCTTTTATTATTCTTAAGTTTTTTATGATACCATCAATTTTTATTGGACATGGATTGATATAGATTTAAATATATAAGGTAAATTGATAACTTCTTTAAATATACACATATTAGAATATATTTAAATAACTTGGACAATAAAATAGATCCAATTAGAGGAAAATATAGTTATCCCTGATAAAATTTCATGTTCCCAGTGTATGTTGTAAGGGAGTGAAGTTGAGGTTGGTGTTAATCATTGTACTATGAAATAATTAATTCTAACATTAATTGAAAGTTATACCCCTCTTGATAATAATATCTCACTCATAGTTAATAGTTATATATCTTTTGATGTTCCCACAACCCTCACTACTATATGAAATGTTGAAATAAATAGTATCATCTTCACATAATATTATTACAAGGATCAGCTCTAATGAGTAATCTTACTCCCTGTCATTACCAAATCTCATAAAAAACTATTTAATATCTATTAAATTAGAGATATTTCAAATAACTAATCAAACAAAAAAAGGGTTGGGTATGAATATTTCACACTAGAAATTGAACATCCACTTATTTTATCATTGAAATAGATTCATGTGAATATATATTTATACTACACACTATAATATTTAACTCTCATTTATTCATTATGTCTCAAAAAATAAAGTTTTCATGATTAGGTTTGACATACATGAAAAATCAATGAAGTTAAATTTTCATAATAAATTTGTAGGAGTTCAATAAAATCTATCACTTTGGTTTATAAAATTATTTTACCATATCTAATTTTTATTCCTATTTATATGATAATTCATGCTCACCTTTTATGAAATTGATGTATTGCAAGTATTCTTATTCTAATTCTCCAATTCTAATGATAAATATGGGTGACATAAAACTCTCCTTCTTTTGATAAATGGATTATCTTGTGCCTACTGAAGGGTCTAATCCATCTTCATCATCATGGTCAAATAGTAATTATCTATAATATAATAGTATAGAAGGGTTTATTTTTAAATAAGAAATTAATATTTTCCAACATATCATTTTTATTCATGGAAACATACTTTGAATAATTTATTTCTATATTGTATTTTTGAAACTCCCCATTCATAATACTATGCCATATTTATAAGTCAAATATATATTTTTAATTTCAATAAGGCATGAAATATTTACAAGATACCATGTCATGTCTCTCTTTTTAAAATTTTAAAAAGGAACAAGATTTTTCTTCACATGATATTTCAATGTATAAAACATCTTCTCCCCAAAATCTACTATAATTAAATAATTTTAAATGAACATCTAGATGTTCATGGGCCCATAAATTAATTTGTGGTAAAATATTTTCTTTTTGTGGAACTTTTATCTATACATTTACTCCTGAATCACCATCTACATGAATAATCATGCCATTTTAATCCACAATGAATGGTCTAAGGAATCATTTAAATTTGGGTTCTTCTGAATATTAATTCTTGCATTCACAGAATAATTCATAGTGGAATTCAATATGAATTTATTTTTTCAGATGAATATTTATTATTAATTTCTTATATTTATATGGATATATAATATAAAATTTTACCTCTATAGACATCATTTTCACAATGTATAGTACATTATTATGTTCCATAACATGTATGTATTATTTTTATAATGTTATCTAAACCATAAAATTATCAAAGGGAATGTTGGACCAAATGAAAGATCAATATACATTAAATTTTTGAAAAACATGTAATGGTTAATTCTTATGAAAAATATTTGGTAACCTTATAATGTTTATATTATCGAATATTATGATGTATGTTAATCAGAATAGGTCTTTGAACCTTATAGATTTATAGGGTTAATTGAACATTATATACCTTATATTAATAATAAATTGTAATCAAAAATAATATTAAAGTGAAATAATTGTGACATATAATGTATTCAAACCAAATTTACTTTTATTTTTTTGTTATAGGTGTATTTCAATCTATTCCTTAGAAAAAACTTCATTACATTTGTTTTTAAAAATTAGTGATCTTTAGATTGTTTTAAGAAAATATAAAACACATATCTTTTAACAATTATGGATGAGTTGAATGGCCTGGAGGACAAATTATTATTCATTTATTCTTATATAATTCTATTTTTTAATGGGATAGTTGGGACACATTATCCTACATGGAGTCCCAAATGCACAAATCTTGTTCTACATCACATGGATGCCTATTGTCTCAATCCCATTAAAATTTAATTAACACCTAATACACATGAAAAACCTCTATATGTATGCTCTATATGTATTATTTATCTCTTTCACATGGTTATACTAAAATATTTTAATTTCCTTCAACTAATCGATAGTCCAATGGAGTGTCTTCCATGGTCTTCATTCAGAACAATTTCTTTTTGGCTCTAATGAGTTACTACTTATACTCTTATCCATAATCATGGTGTTACTTTATTATTAAATGGAATATTATTCTTTTTGTCCTAGAAAAACTTATATTCCATTGGACAAACTATTTTTGTCCAATAGGCCATGTTTTTTAAGCCTTCTGACAGCCTTAAAGACCCATGACCTAGATATATAAACCCTGCTCTTTATTTCATATTTAAACATGATTTATTACATAACTTGTGCTTAATATAACTTAAAATATCCCATGTTATTGTGTCTTTAGGTCTTAGAGTCATTAAATAAAAACATAAAACATAAAATACATCATCTTTATTGAAAGCATCTTTTACCTTACCATGAGATTCCTTCGTACATAACACTACATGGGATAACCTGAGGATGTACACAAGAAAGGGGTGAGCTATAAAGCCCAATAAGGGAGTAAAAAAGGAATAACATTAATAATACAATATATGTTAGAAAATAGTCATATTAGTGTAGCACAAGAGAAACATGAATATAAAGTCATGATATATCATGGTTATCATAACATAGAAATGTGGAAACAACTTAAAACACTACAATATTAACATAAAGAAATCAGAAAAACCCCTATCCCAACATGGTGGAACAATTTCTTAAAATGAATCAGGTAAACCCATTTTCCAACATAATGTATCATGATACTAAACATAACTAATTCATTGGAGTGCTATCAAGGTGCACCATTCATAATCATTTCAATCTCATGCTTAAGTGTGCCACATAGATCATATAATATGGATTTATTAAATATCATAATTTATTAAAAGATAAAGGAATATATAATACACCAAAAAAATTATATAATAAATAATTATATGTGAATAAAGGTGAATAACCTTGATAGAGAAATGTGTATGGTATTCACTAAAATATTTTTTTTCAAGGAAAATCACGGTGCCATTTTCGAAGCCTAACGACGTGACTTAAAAACTCATAAAAATTGTTGATGAGAGAGAAAAGAGTATATAATCATATTTATATGAAATTGAATGTAATAGTTCATATAAATACACATCCAATCACATGTAATTTGGAAATAGAAGTCGTAATACAATAATGAAAGTTGAAGAAAGAAGAGAAATGTAATAACTCTTATAAACTTTTGGCATGGTAACGGGTGTACATGGGAGGAATTAATGTGAAATAAATAAGGATATAATCAATAATAATAATAATAAGGGTAGTATGGGGGAGGATCTAAATCATAACCCATAATTTTTAATTTAAAATAAAAGGGTGTAACAATATAAGGAAACATGGATAAGAATGATAAAGGAAGGAAACCCTTATATGAGTGTGTGACTTCAAAAGCTTGAAGAGGGGGGTTTTTGAGAGAATGGGTTGACATAGAGGGATTATAAAGAATGGAATACAGAGTAGGTAGGTTCTACAAGTACTTTTCATAAATAGTAGTGGGATTTTGGTGGGTTTATATAGAAAATGAGAGGGAGATTTTTTTAATATTTCACAAACATATGTTTTAGAATCTTTATAGTTAAATATTCAAAACCCCAATCCTTCCCATGGATTCTGAACATTGGAAAGGGTAATGGAAAAAAATATTTTATAAGGAAAATGGCCAAACATATTAAAATATTATCCCTTCTTTTATGGAGGTGATTCACATTATTAAATAAATGAATTTAAAATAACAAAATATATTATACATTTTGGTGGATACACTATGGATTTAAAAAATAGGTAAAATAAATATAAAATCACCTTATTTTATGGGGAAATATATATTGGTCCTAGATTACCCATTATAGTATTTATTACATCATTTTGGAGCCATTAGGATGTCATAAAACACATATTTTATTTATAAGGTATTTAATTTTTACCCAAAAATTTGGTTGTCTAAGAAAATTATAAAAAATTCAAGATTGAAAAATTTTGATTTCATGATCCAACTAAATAATATTCATTTTATCTAAAAAATTTTATAAATAAGTAAATTTTTAACTTTTAAATGAAAATGCAACATTTATTGTAAATTTATGGGTTTGGACAAAAATATTTTTCAAACCTTAATTAAAATTTCAATTGACTTCAAAAAAATTATATACTCATTTATTATTAATAAAATTAATTTTATAATAATATTTTATTAAAATATTAATTAATTTAGAAATTCATTAATTCCTTAAAATAAATTTTTAATTTAAAAAATACACTTTCTCTTTTGTCATACAAAAACATAACTCTTATCAAACTGATATCCTAAATATTTATAGAAAAGGAATTGATATAATCATCATTTATAATTTTATTTTATATTATTATTAATAAAACCTTAGTATAATATAATAATGTATATATTTTTCAAAAGTACCATTTTTACCCAAATAATCTCTTTATCAAATTCATTATTTTTTTAGAAAGACTATTCTCATAATGATATCGATGGAATATTAATTTTTTTTACAAAAAGGGATTAAATAATAAGAAACTGATACCTTGTTACAAAACCCCTTATAACACCTGCATAATACCTAAGGGTAAGGTGTGTGATGGAGACAGACTGTTGGGGCGGCACGGATAACATCGCCCGGGTGGTAATCTCTATTAACAAGAACTTATCCAACAAAAAACTCCATTCAAGCTTGACATGTTAAAGCTTGGATTGTATTTGGTCAAGATTGAAGCCCAGTGACATTATATCCTTTTTGAGATCTAAAAAATGAACTTCGTATGACCTGAGTCTACTGAATAAGTCATCCTCTCCTTTGTCGATGTGCAATGGATTTTTTTAAACCTTATATTTATATCAGTTGTGTGATCACTATTCAACAGATATAATATCAATGGTAATGATACATAATGGTAATTTAAACACAATAATAATAATAATAATTGTTCTTCTGTTTGCTATATTTATAAGACATTAAATGAAGAGGAATTTATACATAAATGATCAGGTCGTTACAACCTTCCCACCTTAAGAAATTTTACCTTCGAAAATTCCTTTTCCAAAACTAAAGTAGATGAGGTTAACTCTACCCCATAAATTACTTAGATTACCATATAGTTTACTCAAACTTGTGGTTTCACCACAACACCTTGATGAGGGGCATCACCTTATTTTGTAGAAAGTTTTCTCTTTGATCTAATATCATCCCTGGGATATCATTATAGGAGAGTTCATTTTCCAATGGTACCACCACTATATTGTGTACATGCGATGGGTCAGGTATGTAATTCAAATAGAGTGACACATGGAATACATCATGTACTTGAGACAGGTTCGGTGGGAGTGCTAGTTTATAGGCCACTACTCTGATGTGATCAAGGATCTGTAAAGGGGAGATATAAATTGGAATAAGCTTTCCCTTCTTCCTAAATCTCATAACTCTCTTCCATAGAGATACATGGAGGAAAACTATATATTTAACATAAAACTCTAGGTCTCATCAGTGGTTGTTCACATAACTATTTTCTCGACTCTAAATAGCATTGATGTGCTATTGGATGGTCTTAACCTTCTCCACAATTTCTTCAACCATTTTTGGAAGTATAATTCTTTTCTCCTAAACTTCATCCTAACATGCCAGTGTTCTGCACCTCTTCCCATAAAGATCTTTATAAGGAGCTATTTGAATGCTTGATTAGAAACTATTTTCATAAGTGAAATACACCAAAGAAATATTTTAGTCTCATCCACATTTTAAGTCCATTAAGAAAACTCTCAACATGTCCTCATGTGTTTGGAAGGTCCATTCATATTGGCCATCAGTTTGATGATGATAAGACGTACTAAAATTCATCTCAGTTTTCAGAGCGTATTATAGAATCTTATAGACTATAGAGATTAATCTTGGATCTTGATCGGATATAATCGATAGTGGTACTCTATGATGCCTTACCACTTCTTTGATGTATATCCAATCTAGTTATTCCAATTTAAAATCCTCTCAAATCACAATGAAGTGTGCAGTATTTGTAAGATGATCCACAACATCCCAGATAGCATTATTTCCTTTAGATGCACTTGGATGTCCGGTGACAAAGTCCATAGTGTGGTTCTACCATTTACATTTTGGTATGGGTAATGGTTTCTTCATCCCCTTAGAATTATGCCTCTCATTCTTCACTTGATGACATACAAAGCACTTCAATGTATATTCAATGATCTAATTATTCATGTTATCCCACCAGTAATGCTCTTAGATATCCCGATACATCTTTGCGTTTTCTAGGTAAATTGATAAATTCAAACTACGTGCATTATCCAAATGTTATTTCTTTAACAACAGATTATATGGAACACATAGTCTTGAACCAAATATCACAATTCCTTTTTCATTAACATTGTTCTATGATGATTTATATTTTCTGATTGTTTCCAATTTTTTTGGAATTCCCACATCATCGTTTTTATCATCCTTTAAACATTCCAAAATAGATAGTTGTGCAAGAATTCTTGAATGGATTGATGATTTTCCCTTTTTTATGATTCCTATGTCCATATTCATCAAATATAAGAAGAGTGGATCCTTTTAAATTCACATAAATTATAGAATTTATGGGTCCATTATACTTAGTTAATCTTACAAAATTTTCACTTTCCCATGGTGGTAAAGGATTGAGTAGTCATAGTTTTTAATCAGATCTAAACATCTTCGTTGGCGGATATTAAACTTTTTCTGTGTGAATTTATACTTGAGGATTTTGTGATCTGAATATATTTCACACTTCTCCCCAAAGATTTAATGTCTCCAAATTTTCAAAGTGACGATCACTAAAACCTTCTACAGATCAGGTGTTGGATAGTTATGATCATGACCATTCAATTTCCTTGAATCATAGACAATTAATATGATATTTTTCATCAACACACAACCCAAGAGATTATTTTAAGCATCACTAAATACAATAAAAAGTTCTCTACTATTGGTTAGTGTGAGAACGAGAGTAGGGATAAGCCTATTTTTCACTACCATAAAGCTTTCTTCACATTCATCATTCCGTGAAAAATTTAATACCTTCTGAGTTAGCTTGGTAAGAGGGTTTGGAAATCATGATAAATTTCTCATAAATTGGTGATAATATCTAGCTATCGTGAAAAATCTATGGATATTTGTCACAGATTTTGTCTTTAACCATCCCTAAATTTCATTTGTCTTAGAGGGATCCATATATATCCCATTTATTGTGATGATATGACCCATGAATGAGACTTCCTTAAATTAGAACTCACACTTGTTGTAATTTTCATAGAGTTTCTCCCTTCAAAAGGTCTCTATTATAATTTATAAATACTCTACATTCTCCTCCTTGGGTTTTAATCATATTAGAATATTTTTTACGAAGACTAACACAATTTTTTCAATTTAATCACAAAATACTTGATTCATAATTTCCATGAAGATTTATGGATCATTAATGAGTTTTAAAGGCGTTACTATGAATTCGTAGTGCATGTACCTTATAGGAAAAGTAGTCTTGGGGATATTATCCCTATTTTCCCTTACTTGGTAATATCTAGACTACATATCCACCTTGGAAAAGTATTGTTCTCTACATATCTGATCATACAAGTAATCAATTTAGGGAAAATGATACATGTTATTTATCTTGATTTTTTTGAGCTCACAATAATCATTACAAAGGTGCATTGACCCATAATTCTTGAGGAAGAGGACTAGTTCTCACCAAGTTAAAGCACTTGGGAGTATAAAACCTTTATCCAGATTCTCCTGTAGATGTTTCATTATCTCCTCAATATCTAAAATAGACATTCTATTTAGATTCTTGGATATTGGAAACGCCCCATGTATAATATCAATCAAGAATTCAACATATCTTCTAGGAGGAAGCCTAGACAATTCCTTGGGAAACACATCATTGAATGTCTTCACAATTGATATGCCTTTAAGGATGGTTACTTCAATAGACTCAATCATCTATGAATGATATGTGTGATCAGAGGGAAGTAATATCCATGAAGGAGATAATGGGGATAAAGAATATTCATCACCCCTTGCACTTGTACAGAATTAAGGGTCGATCCACCATATGAAGAGTGATTTGCATCACATAGAAATTTATGTTTGATATATATAAGGAAAGACAATATATTCTACAAATTAAATCAAATTCTACTAGAGGGAGTATGAAAAGGTTTTTTGGGATGATTCTTCCACAAATTTTGATAGAGGAGGAGTTGTATTCAGGGTATGCAATAATTTTCCCATTTGAGATTCCCACCAATATATCTACATGCATGATTTTTGGTGGTGTGTGGATTGTTATACTAAACATTCATTATATTAAATAATGCATAGAACCATAATCAAAAGTAAATTCACTATCCTTTAATGAATAACTAGTGTACCAATCACAACTTCATTGTTGGGATTCACTTTAGTAGTATTTATGGAAAAATATCGCCCTTATTGCCTTGGAGGTTGTTGTTTTCCTTTGAAAACCAATGGCTTAGGGAATTGGGTTACAAAGTGACATGGTTCTTTCCAGTTTAGTAATGAACAATGTGTTGAGGTTCAAACAGAGTGTAACATTCCTCTATCAGAGTAGCGATATTTTCTTTTCATCAATCATTTTCCTAGTTCCTTTCTCTTCTACACCTAAATCATTTCCTCATCCCCTTTAAGTAATCTCCTGGGTGTTTCTTTCCACACCATTGGAAGGTGGGGTGCTTTAATTTCGTATCCCTATTGGATTTTCCATCAGAACACCTAAATTAATGTTCTATTTCAACTTCTTATCCCCATGAACCCACTAAAATTTTCAGATTCATATTTCAACTTTGAGGGAAAACCAAACAATTTCTCAAAGCTATCAAAGTCACAGATAGATAGGGATTTCTGAAGGATAGGTTTTATCCCACGAATGAAGAGGTCAACCATGAATTCAGGGTAAATACAAAAACAAAGGTGTATTTTTCAAGCCTTGTGATGTTTTCCGCCTATGATTTTATGGATTCATTATATTTTTTCATGAGAGAAAGAAATTCCATTTCCATCTTAAGTCATATGGTGCGAGGAAAGTATTTATCAGAAAACATTTTCCTGAAATCATTTCATTACAAAACATAGATCTCGTCCTGAAGATTCATAATTTCTATAAATGTCTACCATTTATCATCTTCACCCTCTATACGATATGCTGCAAGAAGAACCTTATCTTTTTTGGAACATTGAAGGATGGATAACATCTTCTCAATTAAGCTGATCCATTGTTTGGTGATTGAGAGATCATATGATCCATTGAATGTAGGAGGCCTTTTTCTCATGAATCTCATGATTGAAACTTTCTATTTCTTGGCAGTGGTGGGGGGGGGGGAGGGTTGGACATTGCACTTGAACCATGTTTATTTTCAAAACATGTGTTAACTAAGAGAGTATTGTGAAAAAGCTTATGATTCTTTCTCCCATCAGATTAGATATCTTATTATAATATTCATCAAATTTATCATCGCATCAGTTGTTATCTCAAGACCTTGTACTAACAAACATTGTCTAGAATAAAAAGAAAATTAAGGGTAATTATTTGTAACTATTAAACACATAAAGGAGAAATCCAATGAAAAAAAGGGAAAAATTTTAAATTACATTTATTTATTTAACTTATGAATTTATGTACTTAAATATAAGTTATCCATGATCAATTTCCTAATTTATATTACTTTGAGCCATTTTTCCCAAAAATAATGATTCATGATACAACTATGAATTTACCAAATCATATCCCACTGGTGTGTCAAACCAAGAGTGCAGAAAGGTCTATTTTCATAAACCATTTCCTATTCGAGTATAGCTCAAGGTGGTGTTTTCAAGTTTTACCCCTAGATGCATCTATGCTAGAACCACCTCTACATGTTCATATCTAGATAGTGATTTATTTTTTTGATAAACCGCTTACTCTATAGTCAAAAAAATTGTTTGATTGTTTTATTATACACTGTCTTATCCCTATGGATTTCACAAGAGTTTTATAACCTTATTCCCTAAAATAACTAATCATATCCTTTGACACCAACTATTACAACCCTGATAATTATTACATATTTAAAAAATATTTATTACATAAAATTCAAATAGTAATACTCATATGATCAAGAGATGTAGAGTATTTGGGTATTAGGGACATTACATAATGACATAAGAAATAAAATAAAACATCTTTATTGAATACTTCTTTTACATTCCCACAACATTCCTTCTTACTTAAAATTGCATGAGATAACTTGAATATGTACACAATAATGAGGTAATATATAAATCTAAATAAAGAAGTAATTAGAAAAAACATGAAGAATAAAATACATGATTGGAAATATTCTTATGAATGGAGAAAAAGAGAAACATGAAAATAAAGGAAATTTATAGCATGATTATCATAACCTGGAAATATGATATTCACTTAAACCACTACATCATTAACATAAAAAAACCAGGTAACCCCTATCCCAACCTGTTGAAAAAAAGTCCTAAAAGGAATCAGGTAAACCTCTATCCAAAAATGATGTTTAATGATACTAAACATCACCCAATGAATTTGAGCGCTAACAAGGCGCACCCTTTATACTCATTTCAATATCATACTTAAGTGTGCCGCATAGATCAGATAACATAGATTCATTTAAAATCATCATTTATTACAAGAAAAAGGAATTAGGAATAAATAATTTAATGTATATAAAAATTAATTATATGTATATAATGGTTAATACCCTTGATAGAAAAATGGTAATCGTATTCAATATACGATGATTTTGGCATGAAAAATCAATGTGCAATTTTGAAAGCCTAAGGGCTTGTCATAAAAATTCATAAAAATGGTTGTTGAGAGTAAAAAGTGTACCTAATAAAATATAAATGAAATTTAAAGTAAGGGTATTATATAAATATATGTCCCAAAACAAGGAATTGGAAATATAAGGTATAAAATAATAAATAAACTTGAATTAAAAGGAGAAATTATACAACACTTATGAAATTTTGAAATGTTAACAACTGTACATGGTTGGTATTAATGAGAAAGAAATATGAATATCATCATTCATAAATAATAATGTATGTATTTTGGAGAAGATAAAACATAATCCATCATTTTTATTGAAAATAAAAGGGTGTAACAACATAAGGAAACAATAATAAAAATGAGAAAAGAAGGAAACCCTTACTAGAGTGTGTGACTTCAAAAGCATGAAGAGGGGATTATTGAGAGCTTGTAGTGGCATATAAGATTATAGAAAAGGTAGGACATATTTAGGATTTGCTCCAAAATTTATTTTGTGAGGATAAGTGGGTGTTTAGGTTGGTTTATATAAGAAACGAGAGGTGAATTCTTTAATATTCCACAAACATAGATTTTGTAATCTATATAATTAAATAATCTAAACTGAAAACTATCCTATGGTTTTCCCATGGTTTTTACAAAATAAGAGTGGAATGAATTATTTTATAAGGCCTATGGCTGAACATATTTAAATATTATCCTTGATTATGTAGAGGTGACTCACGTTATTAAAGAGATGAATTTAAAATCAAAAAATATATCATACATTTTGGAGGACTCACTAAGGCTTTATCAAATAAGTTAAATAAATATAAAATAATATTATATTAATGGTAAAACATATATTGTACCGTTAACACCTATTATTGTATTTATTACATAATTTTGGGGTAATGATAGTGTTATAAAACACATATTATATATATAGTATTTAATTTTTACAAGAAAAATCATTTATCTTAGAAAATTTTGAAAAATTCACCATGGGAATATTTTGATGTCCTAATACCAAAAATAATATTAATATTATCTAAATAATTTTCTAAATATGTGAATTTTCCCATTTAAAATGAAAACATACATTTATTTAAAATTTATGGGTTTTGACGAAAATAGTTTTCAAACATTAATAAATATTACATTTTTCTTAATAAATATTATATTCTAATTTATTATTAATAGAATTAATTTTATAAAAATATTTTATTAAATTATTAATTATTTCAAAAATTCATTAATTTTATAAAATAAGTTCTTTAATTATAAAAATTCACATTCTGTTTTATCTTATACAAATATAAGTCTTATCAAACTGATTTCGTTATCATTTATAAATAAGGAATTGATATAATCATCATATATAATATTGATGTTATATTATTATTAATAAAACCTTAGTTTAATATAATAATGTGTATATTTCTCAAAAGTACCATTTCTATGCAAATAATCAATTTATCAAATTCATTATTTTTTTAGAAATACTATTCTCATAAAGAAATCGATGGAATAATACTTTTTTTATAAAAAGGGATTACATAATAATAAACTAATACCTTATTACAAAACCTCTTATAACACCCGCATAAGACCTAAGGGTAAGGTGTGTGATGGCAACCGACTCTTGGGGCGGCTCAGATAACATCGCCCGAGTGGTAATCTCTATTAAGTTGAACTTCTCCTTTAGAAGATTATATTCAAGATTAAAGTGTTGAAGATCAGCTTGGTCTTAGTCAATAGAGAAGCTATGTGATGTTACCTCCTTTCCGTGATTCAACAACTGAGCTTTGTATGTTCTGAGTCTAGTAAATGAAGCAATCCTCTCCTTTTTCATTTCGAAAGATTTTTTTGAAACACTTATAATTATATTAGTTGTGGTTTCACTATTCAGCCACTATATTACAAATGACAATGATACATAACAGTCATTTTAACCTAATAATAAAAATAAAAATATTTTATGTTTATCTATATCCATAATACATTAAAATAAGGATAATTTTATTCATATATGGTCGGGTCGTTATACTAGAGGCCCAAATTTTTATCCCAGTGGAAATTTTTTAGAATAATATATACTTTAAGGTAACATCAAAAATAACCGTTAGAGTAAATATATAGTAAATGGAAGTTCACCAATACCTAATTTTGAAACTGGGTCTTTTAGATGAATTGTTATAGGGTTTCCCAGTCAAGAACCACTGAAACTAAAAAACATGGTTGTAAATTATGTCCCACTTTAACACAACATTCATACATCCAACCTATGTATATTTGTGTTTCCAAACTATGAAAATATATTTGAAAGGTCTTATTCATAAAATAAAAAATATCTAATCTTAGTGGTACTCAATTACAAGATAATTCCCCCAGTGAGGGGTGGGTAAAACCATTAGAAACCACTCAACTGAACCCCTTAGATCTAAAAAATAGTTTTTAATTCAATCCTCATTTGACCTAAATGTGGGCCCATTGACATGGGTACATAAAAATCTCCCATCTAATAAAAAATATTTTAATAGTATTGTTCATAATATTATTATTTTTTGATCCTTATGGGAACCTATACTAAGAATGTTCCCCTAGAATGTGAGAGGTATAATAAGTAGGTACCTAATGACTGAACCAATATGGGATCCACTAAAATTTATGATATTTTAAAATCCTTATGGTTTTATTGAATGCTAATTTATTTAGTGAACTCCAAATGACATCCAATGGTCTCATAATAATTTTAAGGAATTATTAATCCTTTTAAATCATCACACATATATTTCATTCACATTGACGGTATCTTAATAATTATATCCATCTTTGACATTGTGATTCTCAGTTGTCCAATTTCCTCTATATCTACCTGCTCAAATATTACATTAAACTGCTGAACTATTTACCACTTCTTTGTCACGAGGACTAGTAATTATCATTATGAAAGGACAAAATAATGATAACATATAATGGTTTCATCATTAAATATAAATCTATAGAAACATAATATAGAATCTATTTTCATCCCATAATATAATTTGACATTGTTTTCAACTATATAAGAATGGTAGCAACATTACTTTTCCCCATTTCATATTTATTTAAGAGAATCACCTTATAATGATTCATTGAAGTTAAAAATATTATACTCAAATAAAAAATAATCAAATACAATGTTATCTTCAATGCACTTTTTTCTTCTCAAAATATTTTATTAAAACATTCAACTATTTTATGGAAAACTCAAATATTAATTCATATATTTAATTACAAAATACAATAAATTTAATTTAATGAAATAAAAAAATCTTATACTAATCCTTCTTAAAAGACAAAAAAATTACCTTATCAAGTATCCATGTTTTGAATTAAAATAAAATTCATTTTAAAAAAATATAAATATGAAGAATTTTATTTTTTGATGAATGATTCATATATTTAAAAACACTTATATTTATGAAAATTGTATCTCTTAAACAAATATAATAAATAATTTTGATGTAATAAAATTATATTATTGTTCATATATATAATTATCTTTTAGAAAAAATTATAAAAATAAATTTGAAATTTTATTTATGTAGGATTACCATAAAATTAAATATTAATGAAAAATACATGTTCTTCTAAAAAATATATTTATTCTTTAATAATAAAATATTCATGTATTAAAAAAATTAACCATAAAATTTAATTAATTAATTTATTTATTATAATTTCATTTCCTATGATACCAAATTATTATTTTATTATTCTAACTATCACGTTACTATTATATCGATCGGTTTACTATTATAATTATATGGTTACTATTATAATAGTTAGAATCCCAAAGGATATACGACCATTACAAATCCTTTAAATATCTATTGTATTTATCAATCATTTATTACTCAATTCTCCCTCTATGTTGTTTATATTTACTTTTGAAAACATCAACCTTGTTTTTAATGTTTATTATTTTTTAATAGTATTTTTCATATAAGTAATAATTATATGATAATATAACATATTAGAATATTAAATTATAATTTTTTACTTTGTTTTACAATCCATTGTATAATATAAAATTTTATACATTTTTATTTATACATCTATTTTAGGGTTTTTATGCTAATGAGATTATGTTAATTTTTCTTATGGGCTACATTTGACTAATTTACTTAGATATATATAAAAAATGAAATTCATGTTGAATATTTTAGGTCATTACACGAGTTATTTATTTTTTATTGTTTACCATTATGAGTCCTAAATTCATTTGAATAATTTGAATGTTACCTAATATGATTAAAAAATGTGGTAGATAATATCTACATCTAAAATATAAATAATTTTTTTGACTAATTCCATAAGATTTAAGTTCATTGTTCTTTTCATTATTTGGACTCCTTTCTTGACTTTTGAGAAATATTTTCAGCATTGAGATTCATGGGATTATTTTAGGTATGTCTCCAGGAACCCAACATATTCCATTCATATTTCTTATCAAAAGAATAATGTTAATTAGTTATTGATCAAAGGAGGAGTTTCTAGAAATTATCACTTGAAAAAGAACATCAACATTTAATAACATATATTTTAATTCAGGTGGACGTGGTTTTAATTTTTATTTTTGTATCTTAATTAGAATTATAAATAGCTTTGTGTTCACTTACTACACCTATTTTAAGTTCTAATATAATAGGAAAAAAATAAATTTCAACCTTCAATAATTAAGAGTAATATATTTTAATGAATTCAGATTTCTCCTTATCATAATATTTTCTGGATTTATTAAAACTATCTCATATACATTTTAATAAAATTAAAAAATAATAGTTTATTTCATAAATTCATTATTTGTTTAAAAAGATGAGGCCTCTTATAAAAACCCATATCCTTAGTATGAGATATTGTTAAAAGTTAATTATATTCATCATTATGTTTCACTGAATAAACAAATATTGAAATATAATAAGTTATCTAAATGTTTTTTTGGTGATAGCAGCATCATGAACATTGATTATTGTTCAGTAACACATAAATAATGACCATATATTGAGGACTTTTACATTTTCATGTGCTCTATTTGACTGTATTTTTTTGATATAAATGTTTTTTAATAATAAAGATTTAATCTCTTTTGGGTTCATCTTAACAAAAATCTTGTAGGAAAATGTTTAGACCAAATTTCAAGGTGGGTTATTACTCTTATGGGATTTATCATATAAATATATATGGGTGAAAACACATAATGAGGTATAAAATTAATGGAAGATATATGATCTGAAAATTAATATATGAATGAAATTGATAAAATATTGTACATAATTTATGATATAATTAAATCTTTAATTTTCTTATTGTTTTTTACAATTTGGGTTGATAGATTTTCTCAAAACCCAATGTATTATTCACATATAACCGCATATTAATAGTTTATATTTCCTTATGTAATATTATGTCTTTGGTAATATAATGAATGTATTACTGAATTTGTATATTGAAATAAAATATTTTTAAATGTGTTTAGGGTCAGCTTTGAAATTATATCTTCGTGAACACTCGTAGATTTAGTCATCCATGATAAAAAATGCAGTGTGATAATTTATGTATCATTCGATTCTTATATTGAGTTAATGATTACTTTATTATTATTTCATAATTATATTCCCTTATTTTAATTATTCATTTATTATTTTCTAATTTTTTATTCAAGTGAAGGTGAATTTAATTTCCCTTTTATAATAGTTATCATCCTCACAATATTTATATATACGATTCTATTTGATCCAGAAGATTCCCATTGTTCTTAGGCCTAATTCTCCTTAGACACCACGTATTGATTTTTAATTATTTTAGTTAAATTTTTTCACACATCAATTCTTATGTTAGGTTTATTATGAATAGGTGGTTCAGAACTCAATAATGGTTTGTAAAGATTTGTTCGATTTTAAAGATAGTAATTGTTGGTAGTTTTATTGTTATCTATTCATGGGATTCTATTTGAATGGTTGTATATAATTTTTTTGATTAAAATATGGTTTCATAGGGTTTTATTGATTTACATATCAATAATATACCTAGGGGTGTTCTCTAATTCATAAATATGGTCATTAGAAATTTATATGTTGAAAATTAGTTGAAATAACATCACATTTGTAACTTTGGTACAATGATTAGTAAAATAATTTTTTATAGTACATTTTCCACATACCTTAATAGGGGTAGATTTATAAATATACTATTTAGGAAAAAAATCATTATATATATAATATCTTATATTTTGGATCAAATTGTGCTAATTTATAAGTTTATATATCATTGACTCTTCCATTGGTGGAACAAATCAGTCCAAATTATTATTACTTTTTTAAAATATTATTTATCAAAAACATTTATTTTAATAGTGAAATTCAAATTTGTTCTCCTTTAAATAATGTAACATGTATAATTATTTCATACACTAAAATACTATTTCTGAAAAAAACGAGTAATGTAACAGTATGACTTGATATAAATTATTCTTATTATTTTTCAATTATATATTTTTTATAATCATATAATTTGATTCTTGGTTATTTTCTAATTGAATATATTTAATTCTATAAGGATTTTCTCCTTTATATAGGGAAAATATTTTGAACAAAATTTCTTTAATGCTCATCCCAATACATCATTTTCCATAGATATAGGTTTTATAGGTGTTCTATATAACCTTTTTTATATGGATAAGGAGTGAAATACAATTAAATTTATAAGGCCCTAGCCTTAAATATTACTTAATCATGAGTTATTACAAGATTACACATTGAGGATCTTTTCAAGTTTAGAGTTTTAGAGAATTAGGACATAACTATTACATCTCAATGATTACAAAGTAGACACATCTACCCAGCTTCCATTTTTTTTCCACAAAATAAAAACTCTTGAACAAAAGGGTCATGTCTAGTTCCTTGTTTTAGACAGACTGACATTTCCTTGATCCCATCCTTGACCCCTATTCAACTTTATGTCCTGTGAAAACATTTCAAAAAAAAAACTGGGGATGAGCATAAAAAGCTCAGTAAGGGTTATCAAAAGTATGGAAAGGAAACCTGAGTACATATATACATAAGAATGAAATCATACTTTACCCATAAAGCATAAGCACTTTAACATACCTCATAAAATAATGAATAAATCATAGAAATCATAAGACATAAAAGGTAACTTGAGGCATTCATAACATTCTTACGTAGGGAGTAACCCTCTTGGTTACGTTTGGAATACCCACCACAGTATATTCCCTAAATCTCTTCGGAGAAACCTTAACGTTTCACTCCTTCGCGTTACCCAATGCATTGGAGAGCTATATCGGGCTCACCCGCCCTTAGTTTATCACGGAACCAACCGTCTTCATAACAATGCCCAAGAACCATAACATAATCTTATCACATAAAACATGCATAAAGGAAACATAACATTTCCACCATTCAATAACAAGATATCAATACAACACATTGATATAAAAACATTATGAAAACCATTTTTAATACCAATGTAAAACATGGTATTTATTTTTCTTTTGAAAAGAGGGTATGGCATGTAAAGGAAGCCGAAATTCAAATAATGGGCACGGTGGCAGAGAAGTCGTTGTCGCCGCATACGTATGACAAACACATTCCCCTTTTTTGTTTAGTAAATGATTCGTATAAAAAAGATTCCTTTTGAATAAATGTAAAAGTCAAAGGGGTTTATACACCGTATAAAAGAAAGTTGTGTATAAAACAAAATATGCCTCAATGAAAGGAGATTGAGATGAAGTCCCATACAAAGATGATATCCTTGAATTAAGGATAAATCAGATACATAATTATATGTGACAAATGAATACACAAAATATAAGTGGGTATTAAGTTTATAACAATCAGAGGAAATTCACACATAATCATAGAACGACATATTCAAGGTGTACAAGTTTATCCCAATGAATCAAAATTGGGTTAAGAAGTTCCCTTGCAAGAATTCAACAGCCTAACGACGTCACTTCAAAATTTAGAAAAAGATTTGACGAGAGATAAAAAGGGTATCTCATCACTTGTTCATAAAATTTACATCAATAAGTATATATTAGAACGTATCCCAACATAATAGTATGTGAATTAAAAGACATAAAAAAATAAGTCTTTTAAAAAGAGGAGGGTGAAAGGTCCCCTTACCGAGTTGGGTAACTTTCGAAACGTACACCCCAAGGAAGAAGGGTCATAAAATGAAGTGTAAATACCCAAAAATAAAATTATACTACACAAAGTGTATAAAAATAGGATGTACATACACCACTCAAAGGAAATAGTGGCAAACGTAGCATAAATGTCACAGGAATAATAGTGGGATGAAAAATCCCTTATGAAAACTCGGCAGCCTAACGACGCCACTTAAAACATCCAAAAATGGATTTATGAGATTAAATAGGGTTTCTCATAATATGATCATAAAAATTAAAGTATGAGGAATATAAAAGAACATCCCCAAACATAAGAATGATGAGCTTAAAAGAAATGACATAAAAGAGAGTACTTAAAAAGAAAGAGAGAGGTTGGATCCCTTACCTCCGGTCCGACTTGACTCGATCATTCTTTAATCTCCTGAATAATAAACTTGAGTTAATTTATACTTCCTTAAGAACCTTTTTGAAGTTCATTATTCCTTTTATATCAGTTATTACCATGTTATGAACACTATGTTATTATTTAAGTTAATAATGGTCGTTTAACGATCATTGGTACTTGAGTCAAAAATAAACACTTTATAATTACATGTTGTTCATGTGGTAAAATATCCATTATATCCAGAATTGTATTCATGATGTAGATATCATATATATCATATATATCCGGTATATTCATGCATTTATAATATTACATAATCATTTAGAGGTAAGAAATGAAATGCACCGTTCATGGAGACGATAAGCCGTACGTACGCATGAACGCTAATTTCATTTCTATCTCATACTTTAATTGAAAGAAAATAATAATGATATAAAGGTATATTATAATTTCAGTATAACATAATATATAATAATTTTAAATCTATCCTTGATACGTCCCACGTATGGCATTAACGAATCAAATCACTTTGAGGGGCGGTAGTCTGCACTTCCTAAAATAAAGATATCGTGTTTACCCATAATGGAAGCCATAAAGTTATGCCATAAATGAAAAACACAGAAGCTTAAGGAAAATAGAAACATATTATATATCATATATAAATATAGTGACATCTTAATGGCCACCTTTGAAGGTGTTATATAAGTGTTGAACAATCATCGTTTCGTGAGGCAAAAATTCGCCATCCACAGAAATAATATGTTCTTTAACCATTCGATGATGGTGTGTGTAAGTGTATCTCAAATCCATTTTATAAAAACATACTATTATATTTAAGATACTGGATTTGTTACTAAATAAATGAATAAATAGAGTTTAGGGGGTTGGAGGATCAAAATAAAACAAAAGAACTCAAGTGAAGACATTACCTTAAAATCGGGTAACTCTTTTTGATTTGAGCTCAAAGGCTTCCTTGGGAAGACTTATGCCAAAAGTGAGGCTTCTAGGAGTAAGAGAGGGATGTGGAGAGGCAAAATGGGCAGAGTTTGGTAGAGACAAAGGCTTTGGATGTGTGGGTAAGGAGGTAGGGGTGGGGGCCTTTTATAAGAGGAGAGGAGGGGCACTCTTGGAAAGTGATAAAAGGTTACTTTATTTTCAAATGATTTTCGGGTTTTAAAGGTCCCACATTGATATGTTTCAAGTATAATGTGATAAGGGTTCGAAATATACCCATCCAATAGGTTTTGGACATGTGTAGGTCATAGATTTTACATTATCTTTTCATTTTATTTAAATCCTTTATTAATGAGGAAATTGATGCATCATCATGATGTCATAAATAATTTAATATATTTATTGTCTAAAAATTATAAAAAAAATATCATGATGTAGGAAATCGTTTTATATTTCGAATGAATATTTATAGTCAAAAATCTGACTTGTAGAGCCCCATTTAAAAATTGTTATAGTAAAAAAACTCATGTTTGTGTCATTTTTACTTTAACATTAAATAAAAAGTTATTTATGTCATTTCCCAACCAAAGTGGCTCCATGGGGTCCCCAAGTTGATCCATTTATTGTCTTGGTCAGCCATGACTCATCCAATGAAGGTAGGACATGTGTCTAGGTCATTTCATTTTATTAAAACATTATTCTTACCTTAAACTACACAAATTACCTCTAATCGCGATTAAAACTTAATAAGTTACTATTCACCAAAAAATTATTTTAATCCCATTGAACCACATTTTACTACTTAATGAAAACCATGTATGTCGGATTTTTGAAATTAAAAACACAATGGTGGAAAAATTTCACTTAAATGGAAAATCAGTTTTTATAAGTACCACTTAGTGGTTTCACTATTCATTAAAAATTGAAGTTTTTCAGAAAATTACGAAAAAATAACCCTAAGCTATATTTGATATTCCAAATTCAAAAATGATGTATATTTTACAAAATTAAAAACATATAAGTTACATTAATTAATTTAATAATTGATTCCCGCTGTCAAAACAAATAGCGTGTTTTTATGAAACAAAAAGTATCAAAAGATTGACACTAGTTTAAGTCCGATTTCAAAGTGAAATTAATTCCAAAGACCACTATTGGATTAAATGGTAAAAATATATTCTAATTTCACTTTAAAACCAATTCAAAAGATAATTTAATCATATAAATAAATTAGATTAAAAAGTGGTTTTGAATTAAAATACAACATTTTTCACTATTCATTAAAAGATGAACTTTATTGAAAAAATACTAAAAATTTACACAAAGTAAATTTTGATGTCCCGATTCTAAATAAGAATTTTATTTTGTCAAATATAACACATAAAATTGTCAAAAAGTGGATTTAAAAGAGGTTTTCCATCAAAAGGCGGTTAATCGACCCTTTATAGAATATTAGAAAGTTTACGCTTAAAATTGGATTCATTCGCATTTTTAATCCTCTAACATTTATTGTAAAGAGTAAAAATATTTGACAAACATATATAATAATTTTGTAGTTAGTTATTTTCATTCCCGCCATTACAACGGTTAGGCGTTAACTACCATTTAAAATAATATTATTTTATTATTAGAGTGCAACGTAAGATTCCCAAGAAACTCGTTGTTGCATATTGGGTACGCCATCGAGCATAGCTTCCCATTTAAAGTAATATTAATATTTTATTCAAAAATGTGGATAAATGTGAAAATTTCATATTCTTTATTTACCTGGGGTGTTACATCCTTCCCACCTTTTGGGAATTGCATCCTCAAAATTTTAAAATTGGGCTTGGAAACATCATTGAAAATCCCACATCGAAACAATAATCAGTAAAACAATAACCTTAAAATAAAGAAAGAGAAGTACAAAGGTCACCCGAGTTAACCCATACTAGGATTCCATGTAAGAAAATATGGATATGGAGGAGAAAACAAAGGGTCATGTTCTGATGGAGAGTGATAGTAAACTTGTCTAGGAGAAAGTTAACCATAAGAAAATCACAAACTGGTGATGGGTTAAACGGTATTCGATTCCCTAGTAGAAAAAGTTAATAGACAACATTTTTTTAAGATACTTTTCATTGAGGAATTTATTTTTGATGTTAAGGAAACATACTTAAATGTCATGTTGACTTTCAACTTTTACTAGATTTCTTACATAAACTCATACTTTCCCCAAAAGACGAGTATTTAGGAAGACTTGTTCACATTAAGAGTACTATAATCAACTTCTTGAGAATCACCTAATCCACAAAAGAGAACAATATACTTCCCATGTCTTTAGACTTTAACCAAAACCAAAACCAAAAAGGTTAGTACAAGATCAGATAATCCACAAAAGTATAATCCTTTATAAAAAGAAAACCTATTCTTAATCTCCAAAATTTGTCCCCAAAAAAAACCCAGAGTTCAACGAAGACCATTCGATAAACAATTTGTCCATAAAATTCTTCAAAGTAAACCAATATAAGATTGAAACCCAAATATTTGAAGGATTTAGTCACATAGTCTTCCAAGTTAAATCGTAACAGTTATCTCTAAACAACATCAGTTGCTTTTAAAGTCTCGTATTGAAAAGTAATTAACCTAATCACATATCCTCTATGATAGGTTAATATATTTCAATAGATAACCCAAAATCAACTTACTCTTAATTCATAAAATCATCTAACTAAAAATAATCAGTCAAACTAACCAGGGACATCACGTAGTCCAGTGGTAGGCGATAAATACCAGTGACACTTTGGTTGTGGGTTCGATTCCCACAACTTTGTCTGGCGCGACGGGTTGTCACACGGTCTGTGTGTTGTCCTTTTTCTAAAACTAAATAATTCTCAAATAATTCTCCAAAAAGAGATAAAATCATCAAAAATAACCATAACGTAATTTAACCTCAATTTTATCTCATGCTTTTCACTTCCATCATAACATATAGTAAGGATCATATAAACCCAAATGGATCTTTATAACTATGTCCACAAAAGAACAGATAACTATTCCTTGAATAAAATTTACATATATTAAACATCAGGGTTATACATAATATAAAAAGTCTTCTAATGTAACCCCATCATAAAAAGAGACTTAATACTCTTAAGAATTTCACCATAACTCTTGAAGCCCTTATATGTTAACTTCTAACTCATTCAACATTCTTTATGATCCATTAACCATTCCTTTCCAACTTATTCTGAAATACTTCTTTCCAACAAACAAAATCATGAATCATATTCTAAGATTCCAAAATAGGAAAACAAAAGTTATGAAATAATCCATACCTTTGATTGGGTATTGTCAGTTTCTTCATCCTTAATCGGAATGGCATTAGGTATTGGTAAACGAATATTTGTACGATCTTAGTGATCCCATTCCCGAAACTTCTTCATAGGACATGTGTTTGCATAATGACCATGCGCACCACATTTAAAACATTCAATTGATCCCTCAGAAAGAACTTCTTTCCCTTTCATTGAGTCAACTAGATGATTCCTTTTTTCCATGGAAGGTTCTTGCTTTATGACCTTCATTTCCACATCTATATCATATTTCTATCCCTTTGAAACATTTTCCTAGGTGTTTCTTTCCACATTTTGACACATAAGTTTTTGAACACACTTACCTTTATGATTATTACACGTAGTTTCGTAGGGATTTGTTTCTCACATATATAATGCCTTATAGAAATCACCAAGGTTTAGGTGGTCAATCATGACTCCAGATAGTTGTTTGAGGATAAAAACAACAGTTCTCATTGCATCTCCCATATCATTCAGTTGCTCACTCAGAAAACTGTCACAGTTTCCCTCACATCCACCGTTACTTTGGTGCCTGCTAGATTCAGAAATTTACTAAAACCAAAAAAAGTCAGTGTGAGTATATCAACAAAAACATCATGTGCTAAAGAGGAATATAAACACTAAGATATACTTACACATTCACTTTATCTAAAACTTGGACTCTTTCTAAAATCCTAACCATTATGGTAATGTCACTTATGCTTAGAGAATACCCTAACCTCTAAAGTTATCTAAACTGACCTCTGATACCAACTATAAGGCCCTGGCCTTAAACATTACTTAATCTTGAGTTATTACAAGATTACACATTGAGGATCTTTTCAGGTTTAGAGTTTTAGAGAATTAGGACATAACTATTACATCTCAAAGATTACAAAGTAGACACATCTACCCAGCTTCCATTTTTTCCACAAAATAAAAACTCTTGAAAAAAAGGGTCATGTATAGTTCCTTGTTTTAGACATCCTAACATTTCCTTGATCCCATCCTTAACCCCTATTCAACTTTATTTCCTGTGAAAACATTTCAAAAAAAAAACTTGGGATGAGGATAAAAAGCTCAGTAAGGGTTACAAAAAGTATGGAAAGGAAACATGAGTACATATATACATAAGAATGAAATCATACTTTACCCATAAAGCATAAGCACTTTAACATACATCATAAAATAATGAATAAATCGTAGAAATCATAAGACATAAAAGGTAACTTGAGGCATTCATAACATTCTTACGTAGGGAGTTACTGTCACGAACCAGGCCGGGTTGCCATCCGACCTGGCGCCCGACCCAATCCGCGGCATGGACCGAGGGGCGTTCCTGATCCCCACGGGCTGGCACAAGTGCCCGAGTATCAAGAGTAACCTATGGGAACGGTTTACCCGAAATGGTATAAACAAACACTAACAATATAATAAGAATGAAACTTGGAATCGACAACCAAAGAGACCATAAAACCGAAATCAAAATTTAAAGGTTTACAACTAGAACCAATGTCCAAAAATAAACGACAACAAAAGGGACTAAAACTATAACTCAAACCTCCAAGAGACACAAGCGGTGTAACATCCGCACGCCACAACACCAACCTGCATGAGAAGGCCACTAACAACTCAAACCACCAACACTGAGCACAAAGTCACAACCTGGAACACAGAAGAAACAGAAACTACATACACCCAAGGGTGTATGTAGGGTGTGAGCTAAAAGCCCAGTAGGATGCCATCGAGAAAAAGGTTCCATGAGACAACACCAAAATACAATTCAAAGTGATTATTCAAAATTATATTTTCAAAATGATTTTAAAGAAAACATTTACAGGCTAACTGCTAAAGAAAACACTAAGAAGGAACTCATTTCACAAACATGATTTTTAAAGAAGAAGAGGAAGGTTCATTATGGGCACACACACACATACTCTCACACACACACACACATACTCTCTCTCACACACACACACACACAGGTGGTCCTCCATATGCCGACGGAAGGCACCACGCCATCGATGGTAGAGCACTATAGGTAAATCCCCTAAGGATCATCTAGCTCGAGTGGGACCCTAGAACCTCATGTCTCGGTGAAACGTGGCTTAGTAGGCCACGACCCTCAGAAAACGTGGCTTAAGAAGGCCACGACCCTTAGAACACGTGGCTTAGAAGGCCACGACCCTCAGATATCATATGTTTAGTTAGTGTTGCAATCGTCAATCTAGCTAAGTGAAACAGAGACGATACCCATCCGGTTCACTAGCACACTAGTTCTAGTCCGCCCACCTAGATACCCAGGGTTTTCCTTTGTGCTCAATCAAATTTCACATTCACATATTATATTTATTTCTCATATCACAGACCAAACAAGATATTGCACAAAAAAGTCACTATTTGTGTACCCAAACAACCATTTCAAAAACTCACGCACACCAAAACCATTTTATCACATAGTTCAGACCACTTGCGTGACTTGATAAACTATTTAAACAATTTGAAGAACATTTCAAAATAGAACAATAAGAGTTTTCATGTGAGACATGTCCAATGTCACATGTAAGAATACCTAAAAAAAACTTAATTCACACATAACTCTGTCAAACACAACTACCGCGCTCCACATATAATTTAATAAGTGCAATTAACAATTTATAAAACACTTAAAATTAGAAAGCAAAGGTTTTCACTAGAACGACGAACTCGATTTCATATACGAACGTCACTTTAAAACCAAAAGTGCAGCTTATACAAAGTAAAATATGTTTTCCCATTGTTCAAACAATTTTCAATTTAATTCCAAAAGTACGCAACACGGAAAACACACCCAAAGTGACTCATTTTCATTGAAAATCTACATTTAATTACATAGACACTCCAAAGAACTTGAAAACACATTTCGCACCTACCAAACCACCCTGAAAACCTTACCAACCATATTCTGCATCTCAAACGACACTTAATTAAACAATTTCCCAATTAATAAAACATCACATATGCATACCACAAGACCTCACTTTAAAACACACAAATTTTAGATTCCAGAACTATTTGAAAATCAATTGCACATCACAACCCTAATAAAACATCATTCGCACCCCTAAAACATACTCAAGGTTCATAATAAAAATTAACAAGTCAAAATAGTTTACATTCTTTTGAAAAATTCAATTTAATAAAATTCGTACCTCAAGCGTTCTTGAAAACACAATTTTCACACCTTAAACAACTAACTAAAACACATCTGAAAATTTCAACAACACACCGCACATGAAAAACTTTGGCATTTACTTAAAAACAACTTAAATTCATCAATATGAATATCAAAGCACGTCCAAAATGAAATTCAAATCACGAAATTTATAATCAGAACACCTTATAATTTAATTAAGGAGCAATTTAAATCATCTAAAGATGGTATGGCATGGAACCACCTACCTTGTCATAGCAGACTTCACAACCATGGTGCGCAACAACTGTCACACATCAGTCACAACTCAAACAAATCCAAATTGGCCCTAAATCAAACAATTGAACCAAAACATCAATAATTAACCCAAAAATTTGATGTAAAACCCCCATTGCATGCCAAACACACCGCAATAAAACCAAACACAAACCAAAAACTTCAAATTAATAACCCTAGATCGAATCATATACCTGCTGGAAAAAAACAGCATAGAGGCTTAACCGAGGGGGGTGTTCTCCGGATTAAGTAGGGGAGAGCTCAACCACTGGGAAGGGAGGCCGCTGCAATGGGGACGGCAGGGAGAGAGTTAGGTAGCGGTGCAAGTGGCTGGAGGAAGGGCTTCAGCTGGGAGGAATGGAAGGAGGCGGCTGGTCAGGGGGTGCTCGGCCAAGGAGAGAAGTGCGTTGGAGTTGTAGTGTTGGATGGGTAGCAGGACCGGATGAAGCGGAGATGGAATAGTATATGTAGCAGTAAAAAAAAGGTTGACTAGCGGCTTGGTGTGCGGCACGATTTCCAGCCGGAGTCTAGGGAGATGAGGAAGGCCAGTGGAATCAGGCGGTGGAGCAGAACCATCGAACAGTAGTGCGCCGGAAGGAGGGGAGGCGGCCAAGTCACTGGAAGGGGTAGCGCATAGGGGAGCTCGAGCAAGGAGGCAGGGGCAAGGAGCGACGGGTTGGCCGGCAGCAGGGGGCGACACGCTTAGGGTTAGGGGGAGATCGCGCGGAACAGCCGGGGGGGGGGGAGAGAAGGTGAGGGAGAGAAATGAAAAAATAAAAGAAAAGGAAAGAAGAAGAGAAGATAAAAATAAAAGATAAAAAGGAACAAAAACAAATTAATAAATAAGTAATAAAACAAATAAATGAAATAAGCAAAATAATAATAATAATAAATTGTAATAACATCACATAATATTAACAATAACATTTATTAATCTCAAACAATATTTTTATTATCATCATTAAAACAATTTATTAAAGTTTATTAAACTTTTTTTCCATTTTATTTAAAACTCATTATTCATTATTATTTCATTATCCAGTTATGTTTTTAACTCATTTTGAAAGTCAGGCGGACCGCGCGGTCTCAGAACCATGCCCTGCCCGTGCGTCCGGTGATGCTAAACCTAAATAAGTCATAATAATAATAATAATAATAATAATAATATTTTCAAGTGATATTAATAATATTATTATTATCAAAACCATTCTTAATTCTTCTTATTTCGTTAATTGAACATCGGAAAGGCATGCAGTGACAAGGCGGGGTCGCGCGACGACCCAAGCGAGGCCGCACTGCTTCGACTGCGGCGCGCAGGATGCAGTCAAGGTCAAAACACACGTTTAAAAAAAAAAGAACATAGAAATTTTATGTCGGGCCTCGACCCGAACTACCCGACGTAAGGAAAATTAATAAAATAAATAAATTAGAAATGACAGGTGTGACAATTCTCCCCACCGTAATGCTTTCCGTCCCCGGAAAGCCACAACCAGAACCAAACCCCACAGCAGAAATCTACACTCCCTTTAGATTCAAAGGGGCTCCCCACAAACATCAAGCAAAGAGTGGCAAAGAAAAATCGTGCTCAGAGAGAGTGACTTAATGGCGAATTCAAGAAATTCATAAAAGACTTTCTCATATGTGTCGCCTACCCTAAAAAATTAAAACACCTCCAGTTGACTAATCAAGGAAAACGACTCTCGCACCCGTGAAAACCAACCTCATCAGACGAAACAACTCAAATATTATTAAACAAAAACTGCACCGTTTGGTTGGAATCAATAGGAAAAGTCAGAACACTTCCACAGAACATACTTATCACTTTTCACCAAAACGTATTTAAAAACAGAAGAGAAATATCAACATGGGGAGGCCTGAGGGGCTCCCCACCATTAGGATGTCACTGACGCTCGAAACAAGACTGGAAAAATGACACGGAGAGGTTCGAGCGAACTCCCCGCCATTAAAGAAGAGTCCAGCACTGATTCATTCTAGAGGCATTCGTGCGAGACCCAATGTGGGTCTCCCCACCATTAAGAACCTACCAACGCCCAAGGAGAGACTAGAAAACCAACATGGGGAGTTCCAGGCGGACTCCCCACCATACATGAAAGGCCACCACCGATTTATTCTAGAGACTTTTGTACGAGACCCATCGTGGGTCTCGTCGCCACTAGAACTAACAGAGGATATAGAACTTTGAAAAATTTCCGATGGTGACCACACACCCTACCATAAGGGGAGGGGAGGGAGGGGCCCGACTACCGGGGCGTCCAAAGCATGGCCCAAGACAAACCAGCATTTCCACATTCATGGATGAGCATTATTCAGATTTGAGACAGATTTACTCAACAAATCCCATAAGGCCACTAAAGCAATTACATCCAGTGGAACGCGACCCCCAAGACTTTAACACACGAGACGAACACTCCTCCACTTTGTCATGAAAACCTTATGCAACCAGATGGCTCGTTCGAAATGAAACAACATAGAAAACAATTTAAACTGACTCCACTCTTAACCCCGATGACAAAAATATGCTTGGGGCCTCATACACTCTTGGGGTTCCTGACCACGCGCCAGCTTCACTCCGGGGCCTATGGCTGGAGCCCTGATGTTTGAAGCATCTACTGCCTCACAGTCAGGCCTTGAAGACTCTTGAATGGAGCTTCTCCTTTTGGTGTCACATGCAAACGCACTGCAACAGAGGAAACACCAGTAAACACGACACATTACAACATCTGACTGATCATACGAGGAACATTCACCAACACCAGAGTTGAAATGGTGCATGTGCATCACCCTTTGTCACACTGGATGAGAACACGACACCACAAATCGTCACCTGAACATGATCATTGCTGTTGAGAGGAAAAAAAATTACACTGGTAAGGACTTTAAACCGCGTCTTGAGCACCACGTGATTCCTGTAAATGACCATAGCAGCCTCATACGACTGGGTCTGCCAAACCAGTAGCCTAACAAGAACCCTTCTTTAAATGAAAAAAACCAATGACCAGAGGTCATCTAGAACGATAGGCTACACTGACGACTTAGGGTTGCTTCCAAACCACCGTTGACTATCAAAGATATCTCACGCTGCAAGATGTCACCGAACATGACCCTTGCAGCCGCTGTAAATACTACAAACCCCTTCAAGACAATGGTCGACACTAAAAATTCTGAACCGCCTTCACCCTTCCCCGCTAGATTTCCTTTCGCCATTTCCAGGGGGAACCTTCAAACATGACGACGTCAAAACTCATACCCAATGACTCTGACAACTAAAATGACCAAAACTACCTTAAACTCCCCTCGCATCAGTCGTCCCGCTGTGAGAGGATCCACTTAGTTGCAAAAAGGAGATGTGAGTTCAATTCTAGAATTCAAGAAGAGATTCCTCTGATCAACTGGAGGGTCGGCCAACAGAGAATTACTCGTGGACGCACTTTAATCACATGTTAACGCTTTATGGGTGGGCATACACTAGTCAAGAAAGGAAAACCATGGACCCAACCAAACTGGTCCGATGATCAATACATAACACAAGCGAACACCAAACGTGCAGGGGAACCACTGCAAGGGCTCCCCAATGTACTTTTTCAAAAGAGACCATTAACCACATGCTTTCACACCAACTGACCAACAAAAATTCAAACTGAAGACACAAATCAGTCAAAAGGATCCTCGGCTCAAAACGCCACACATCCAACATCTCAAAAACACAAGGACACGCTACACAAACACCGTTTACTAAAACACCAATTTTTTTTCTTTAACAAAAAATTTTGAAAATAAGCAAAGCCAGTGGGTTTCACAAACACCAATGGTGTCCCATGGGCCTCACAAATGCATGTTCTCGTGCCGTACTGGAACCCACCTCATATCTATCCAAGCACTCATCCACTTGCTCCATTAACCATTTTTTTCCCATATTCACTCATGCATGTGGTTTCCCACGAGAACACCAAGGGTCAAAAACAAACCATTCCATTTTTTTCAAAACCAAAACATCCAACCCACACCTATAAAACCTCATACCTCGTTTTCTTTTTAAAGCGCTTCATTTAAAAATCATTTTCCAAATCCAAAATATTTTTACTTAAAAACCAAATTCTCACGAATCTAAAGCAAAGAGACGAGAAATGACGCAAGAGAAAACTTGTGTCAGCGGGTGACTAGAACGTATGGTTTGCGGGCATACACCAGTCATGCCACTACCATGGATAACACGTGGCAGGAACTGTCCAGATAACACGTGGTAGGAACTGTCCCCTGCCTGGCGAGGATTTAATACGCCTCCCCCGCAACTCGAACCCGTGACCAGAGGCTTAAAGGCGAACCGGGAAGCATTACGAGTACCACTGGGACAATGGCTCAGTGGTACTCGTAACGCTTCCCGGTTGGCCTTTAAGCCTGTGGTCACGGGTTCGAGTTGCGGGGGAGGCGAATTAAATCCCCACCAGGTAGGGGACAGTTCCTGCCACGTGTTATCTGGGCCGGTCTGAGGTGGGGGCCTGTTATCTTCCCGCGTGGTGGGGGTATGCTATCTGCCAGAGGGATGGGCTCGGGCGTGGCCGAGTTTGGTTTGGCTTTAGGCCCACCGGGTTCGTTACAGTTACCCTCTTGGTTACGTTTGGAATACCCACCACAATATATTCCCGAAATCTTTTCGGAGAAACCTTAACATTTCACTCCTTAGCGTTACCCAATGCATTGGAGATCTATATCGGGCTCACCCGCCCTTAGTTTATCACGGAACCACCCGTCTTCATAACAATGCCCAAGAACCATAACATAATCTTATCACAGAAAACATGCATAAAGGAAACATAACATTTCCACCTTTCAATAACAAGATATTAATACAACACATTGATATAAAAACATTATGAAAACCATTTTTAATACCAATGTAAAACATGGTATTTATTTTTCTTTTGAAAAGAGGGCATGGCATGTAAAGGAAGCCGAAATTCAAATAACGGTCACGGCGGCAGAGAAGTCGTTGTCGCCGCATACGTATGACAAAAACATTCCCCTTTATTGTTTAGTAAATGCTTCGTATAAAAAATATTCCTTTTGAATAAACGTAAAAGTCAAAGGGGTTTATACACTGTATAAAAGAAAGTTGTGTATAAAACAAAATATGCCTCAATGAAAGGAGATTGAGACGAAGTCCTATACAAAGACGGTATCCTTGAATTAAGGATAAATCAGATACATAATTATGTGTGACAAATGAATACATGAAATATAAGTGGGTATTAAGTGTATAACAATCAGAGAACATTCACACATAATCACAGAACTAAATATTCCAGGTCTACAAGTTTATCCCAAAGAATCAAAATTGGGTTAAGAAGTTCCCTTGCAAGAATTCGACAGCCTAACATCGTCACTTCAAAATTCAGAAAAAGAGTTGATGAGAGATAAAAAGGGTATCTCATCACTTGTTCATAAAATTTACATCAATAATTATATATAAGAACATATCCCAACATAATAGTATGTGAATTAAAAGACATAAAAAAATAAGTCTTTTAAAAATAGGAGGGTGAAGGGTCCCCTTACCGAGTTGGGTAACTTTCGAAACGTACACCCTAAGGAAGAAGGGTCATAAATTGAAGATGTAAATACCCAAAAATGAAATTATACTACACAAAGTGTATAAAAATGGTAATTACATACACCACTAAAAGGAAATAGTGTAAAACGTAGCATAAATGTCATGGGAATAAAAGTGAGATGAAAAATCCCTTATGAAAACTCGGCAGCCTAACGACGCCACTTAAAACTTCCAAAAATGGATTTATGAGATTAAATAGGTTATCTCATAATATGAAAATAAAAAAGTAAAGTATGAGGAATATAAAAGAACATCCCCAAACATAATAATGATGAGCTTAAAATAAATGACATAAAAGAGAGTACTTAAAAAGAAAGAGAGAGGTTGGATCCCTTAACTCGGGTCCAACTTGACTCGATCGTTCTTTGATCTCTTGAAAAATAAACTTGAGTAAATTTTTAATTCCTTAAGAACCTTTTTTCAAGTTCATTATTCCTTTTATATCACTTATTACCATGTTATGAACACTATGTTATTATTAAAGTTAATAACGGTCGTTTAACGATCATTGGTACTTGAGTAAAAAATAAACTCTTTATAATTACAAGTTGTTCATGTGGTAAAATATCCATTATATCAAGAATTGTATTCATTATGTAGATATCATATATATCATATATATCCAGTATATTCATGCATTTATAATATTACATAATCATTTAGAGGTAAGAAATGAAATGCACCGTTCATGGAGACAGTAAGCCGTACGTACGCATGAACGCTAATTTCATTTCTATCTCATACTTTAATTGAAAGAAAATAATAATGATATAAAGGTATATTATAATTTCAGTATAAAATCATATATAATAATTTTAAATCCATCCTTTATACGTCCCACGTATGTCATTAACGAATCAAATCACTTTGAGGGGGCGGTAGTCCGCACTTCCTAAAATGAAGATATCGTGTTTACCCACAATGGAAGCCATAAAGGTATGCCATAAATGAAAAACACAGAAGCTTAAATAAAACATAAACATAGTATATATCATATATAAATATAGTGAAATCTTAATGGCCGACTTTGAAGGTGTTATATGAGTGTTGAACAATCATCGTTTCGTGAGGCCGAAATTCGCCATCCACAGAAACAGTATGTTCTTTAACCATTAGATGATGGTGTGTGTAAGTGTAGCTAGAATAAATTTTATAACAACATCCTAGTATATTTAATATACTGTAGTTGTTACAAAAGAAATTAATAAAAATATTTTAGGGGGTTGGAGAAGCAAAATAAAACAAAAGAACTCAAGTGAAGACATTACCTTAAAATTGGGTAACTCTTTTTGATTTGAGATCAAAGGCTTCCTTGGAAAGACTTCTTCCCAAAGTGAGGCTTCTAGGAGTAAGATAGGGATGTGGTGAGGCAAAATTGGAAGAGTTTGGCCGAGCCAAAGGCTTTGGATGTGTGGGTAAGGAGGTAGAGGTGGGGGCCTTTTATAAGAGGAGAGGAGGGGCACTCTGGGAAAGTGATAAAAGGTTACATTATTTTCAAATGATTTTCGGATTTTAAAGGTCCCAAATTGATGTGTTTCAAGGATAAGGTGATAGGGGTTAGAAATATATCCATAAAATAGGTTTTGGACATGTGTAGGTCATATATTTTAGATTATCTTTTCATTTTATTTAAATCCTTTATTAATGAGGAAATCGCTGCATCATCATGGTGTCATAAATAATTTAATATATTTAATGTCTAAAAATTATAAAAAAAATATCATGATGTAGTAAATCCTTTTATATTTCTAATGAATATTTATATTAAAAAATATTACTTATATTTCCCCATTTAAAAATTGTTATAGTAAAACACCTCATGTTTGTGTCATTTTTACTTTAACATTAAATAAAAAGTTATTTATGTCATTTCCCAACCAAAGTGGCTCCATGGGGTCCCCAAGTTGACCCATGGATTGTCTTGGTCGGACATGACTCATCCAATGAGGGTAGGACATGGTACTAGGTCATTTCATTTTATTGAAACTTTATTCTTACCTTAAACTACACTAATTACCTCTAATCGTGATTAAAACTTAATAAGTTACTATTCACCAAAAAATTATTTTAATCCCATTGAACCACATTTTACTTCTTAATGAAAACCATGTATGTTGGATTTTAGAAATTCAAAACACAATGGTGGAAAAATTTCATTTAAATGGAAAATCAGTTTTTATAAGTACCACTTAGTGGTTTCACTATTCATCAAAAATTGAAGTTTTTCAGAAAATTACCAAAAATTAACCCTAAGCTATATTTGATATTCTGAATTCAAAAATGATTTCTATTTTACAAAATTTAAAACATATAAGTTTCATTAATTAATTTAATATTTGATTCCCGCTGTCAAAACAAATAGCGTGTTTTTATGAAACAAAAAGTATCAAAAGATTGACACTAGTTTAAGTCTGATTTCAAAGTGAAATTAATTCCAACGACCACTATTGGATTAAATGGTAAAAATATATTCTAATTTCACTATAAAACCAATTCAACAGATAATCTAATCATATAAATAAATTATATTAAAAAGTGATTTTGAATTAAAATACAACATTTTTCACTATTCATTAAAAGATGAACTTTATCAGAAAAATACCAAAAATTTACTCAAAGTAAATTTTGATGTCCCGATTCTAAAGAAGAATTTTATTTTGTCAAATATAACATATAAAATTGTCAAAATGTGGATTTAAAAGAGGTTTTCCATAAAAAGGCGGTTAATCGACCCTTTAAAGAATATTAGAATGTTTACGCTTAAAATTGGATTCATTCACATTTTTAATCCTCTAACTTTTATTGTAAAGAGTAAAAATATTTGACAAACATATATAATCATTTTGTAGTTAGTTCTGTTCATTCCTGCCATTACAACGGCTAGGCGTTAACTACCATTTAAAATAATATTATTTTATTATTAGAGTGCAACATAAGATTCCCAAGAAACTTATTGTTGCGTATTGGGTATGCCATCAAGCATAGCATCCCATTTAAAGTAATAATAATATTTTATTAAAAAATGTAAATAAATGTGAAAATTTCATATTCTTTATTTACCTGGGGTGTTACAAACTTGGTCCTGTAATACACCATTTTGATTCATGGTATCAAATTTTTTTCCATCCCACCCCTTCTCATTGGAATGAAAAGACGGAAGGATTATACATGGACTTAAGTGACATCCCAAATATGAAAAAGGTAGAAAATAAATTCTACAGTATTCATGAACATTATGGGGATGATCTTCCCTTTGAAAATAAAAAAACTATCTAAACGACCCATAAAAAATAAACCACAATATGATGCATGATATAAATTAAATACAACCCAAAGATAACATTTATATCGAAATGAAACTTCACAGAAGTAGAATTTTGAAGACTACAAAACTTACAAGTACACAATGAAATAAATTACTAATAAAAATCAATGACTCCAAGTCCAAACTCTGAGCTCCAGCATGCTCTCCATAACCAGATATTCTTATGAAATATTGTTTTCTTAAAATAATTCTTCAATGGCTTCCATTGGAAATAATCATGATTTTAAACAAAATATGAGGTACCATTAGCATAAAATCACTATAATAACCTATTATTTTTGTTAATGGTAATAATATAATTGACTTTTGAAAATTTATAGTGAATTATTTGGATACTAATTATTTATTAAAAATATAATATAATTAATACTAAAGGAAATATTTATATATTTGTATTAATAAATTAAGTGAATTACTATTAGTAAATGAAAAAAAGAAAAATATATTTTATATAATTAATAAAATATATTTTATATTCATATAATAGATATTTTATACGTAGGATATGAATAAACCCTATTTTATACAAAAACATATGTATTTTTTGATAGTGTAATTTTACAGCCTTTTAATAGAGAAACCTTTTTAAATTGAAATTTATAAACATTATTAATTTTTACAAGACAACATAAAACTTTTATTTGGATTCAGTATATATTAATTTACTTTAGATGAAGTTTTGATATATTTCAGATAATATTCATTTTTTTAATAAATAGTAACAAATATTAAATTTTAGGTGAAAAAAAGTTTTTCATTGGAAAACTTTATATAGATAAATTATATTATTGAAGTGTTTTAATTTGTAAATAGATTATATTTTCATTATATAATATAATTTAGGTCATTGGAAGTAATTTTACATTGAATTTAATTGTATAAAATTTTTAATCTTTTGCAATGTTTTAACATTTAAAACAAGTTTTCTCATTTCTTCATCGAGAATAATTTTAAACTAATTACTGTGGATTCAATGTCATTAATTTTTAAAAATGAACTCCATATCTAGAATTATTAGTTCTAAATTGTGTAAATTTATTTATTTTATTTTTGGGAATTATGAATAGTAACTCCAGTAATTTTTTATTAATATGGTAAAAAGAAAAAATTCAGGAATTAATGAATAAGATAATATCATAAATTTAACTCAAGACTTTTACTATAATCATGGGATGTGGTTTTTTCATCCCAAAAAATCATTGGGTCAAAATGGTATCATTTGGAAGCCAGTTGGATGAGATTAGGACATTTATTTTATTTTATTTAATGAAAAGTTAAATACGTCTTACACAAATTTAAATAACTATATCATTTTTAATATAATGTTATATAGAAGATAAATTCAACTATAAATAAAAATTTTAAATATGAAATGTATTTTATTTTTCATGGTAATTTGTTTTTCATTTTTTTGAAATAAATATTTACCATAACAGTTTATAAATTGATGATACATAAATTATATAATTGATGAAAAATGAATAAAATAATGTTTATTAACATGATAATAATCATCAAAAGGCACAAATACTTGGTCAAATGTTATTTTTCAACTATATATCGGCCAAAATAATCCAAGAGTCTAATTAATAACAATTTTTAGACATATGGAAAATATTATGAAAATTATAATATTTTATTTAAAGTGATGTTAAAGTTTTCAAAAATCATATTTTAATAAATATAAAATATTAATGTAGTATTACCCTAAAGCTAACAATGACTATAAGTATTATTATTAAATATAAGTTATTTATATTCATCATAGTATTTTATTTTTAATTTATATTCAATAAATAAGTATAATAAATAATTACACAAAAAAAATTTTAAATTATTTTATTAGTGGAGATAATAAATAAATGTTATAAAAAATATAAATAAATTCAATTTGGGATAATTAATATATAAAATGAATTTTTTTGATAAAATTTTCATCCTAGTAATATAATAAAATTTTTTATTCTAAGTTAACTTGTTATCTTTATATTTTTAATAATCATTGAATTGAATAGAGTTTAAATTGACACTATTGATTATTTATCAAAATAATGTATTATTAAATTATTCTAAAATAATAAAACAATTATAAAAATATATAATATTAACTATTGGGTCTAAATTTTTTTAAATTGTTCATTTACATTCTAATGGAATGAAAAAAGTAAATATTTCACCCTTTTAATATTCAAATAATTTTTACGTTTATTGAAGATTAAATAGATTAACATAGTGTTAATAAAAATGATAAAGAAAATATTGACAGAAAATTCTGGTTTAAAATATATTGGATGAAGAGATTACAACCTTATCTTACATTATATTCAATAATTGGAAATTTTTTATTTTTTATGGTTATTTTATTTTATTATAAACTAATACTTTTTGGGAGGTTCCAAAAGTTCCTCTCACATCAATTATAAATGGGAACCTTCTCCCTCACTTCTTCACTTAAAATTGAGACTTTGAGCTCATCCATCCCTTAAATAGTTCCTATATAATTTTTTATAGTCACATTATAGAGGTTTGCGTCTTCTAAAAAGACAATCTCTATTGCTTTTAAGAGGAGATCTAGAAGAAACATGTTGAAGAAGTGGTAATCTTCTCTACTGATTATTTCAAACATATTCTTTCCTCTATTTCCTCTTCTTGAGTTTCTCCCATTATAAAGTAAATAATCCCATATCTCTTATATAATGGGATGTTATTATTATGGAACAACCATATTCCACATTCTATCCATCCTATGAAAATCGAAATCACCATGTATGCGTACGTAGGGTTTATCGTCTCCATGTCGTGGTGTAAACTGTTTTCACCACCACCTTACATGTATGGGTATACTGATGGAAATTATAACTATATATTATTATTATAAAATTATATAAAATATGGGAAAAAATGTTACCATAAACTTCCATTCTATTAAACAATTATGGGAATGATATCGTCGCTCATGCGTATGTACGTCCAACCATCTCTACAGTGTGATATTATTCATTCTACATGATATAAAATAAATATCGAAAATATAAATGTGTAAAATTAATAAATATGATATATATTATATTAATATCATTTTTTAAATGATTAAATATTTCCTAAGAAAGAGAACCAGAACTTATTCGACACACATGTATAAGAAAATGAATGAGATAATACAAGAATAATGAGTAATAATGAAATGTTATTAAAAACAGATGAAATTATTATCATATATTACGTCATAAAAAGAATATTATTATTGAATAAGTCAATGAAATTATTTAAATCAACATACATTAGTTTATTAATACATACAAATCATATCAGACTTAAGGTAAGGAATACTTTTTCATTCTCATAATTATCTGTGAGTGTTTATGTGTAAGTATTTACTGAGGTATATTTGACATCCATGTCCTTGTTTCCAAAATATGTAAATCAAAATATTATTTCAATTATAATATAATTTTTAATGTAAATTTTACTCATTGATGAATTTTTATTAAACTATTTTAATGTAATCTTTTATCCTTTTTGATACGATGTACTTTTAAAATTATCCGACAAAAGTATGGGAAATTTTTTTTCTTTTTACTAATATGGCATGAATGTATTTCTACATTTCAATAATGAATTATTTATATGAATCTTAATTTACAATAGTTCAATGTTATTTTCAAGATAGAATCATTCCTTTTAAAATTTGATGGCATTTTGTAAAAATAAAATGTTTTTGAATAAGAATAGATATTTTTCTCAAGAATTAATTTCATCTATTCTATCAAAATAATATTCCATCTATGATAGAATTTATTAAAAAGGTTATGGTTCATGTTTAATATTTATATTTTTCAAATTATTTAATTAATTTTATGATGTAATTCTATTTATTAAATCCATTTGTTTTACAGGGATTCAATCAGGATGAAAGGATATTTAAGAAACCCATTTTATTCTTTTGGTTATGATGAATGATGTACTTTTTTGGAACATGTAAAAATGAATAAATTATGAGTTGGGTGGGACCTATATATATTTCTAATTAATTGAATAAATATTTATATCTTATGATATAAATATGTCTACAATGGGAAATTACCTCAGTTCAATAATACAGGACTGGATCGAGGAGTGAGCTCAGTTCAATAATGGACTTTTTGTGCTATGATGGTCTATGAAATGATCCTTTACTAGTATTAAATTATTTTATATGCTTAATTATATGTCACCAAACTTCATATCTTATGTTATGAATTTTGGTATTATGTTCATTAATTATTATGAATTTTTATGATTTATCCCATGACATTTTAGCATGATCATTCATAAGCATGATAAGATTTTCCAATTTTATGCTCTTATGTCTTAGGTTTATGATATGATTTATATCACCCTTGTGTACCTTTTATGAGAAATGAAGATCACCCTTATTTTTTATCTCCCGAACTCATGAAGAAGTGTATTAAGTATGATATTCCAAAATGGGGTCTAGTTATAATGGATCAAGCGATAAATAATATAGATGTATTATGAAAAAATTGTTTATATTTCCATGTTTCTTAATGAAACTAAATCTATAGAGTCCTTTTGTGGTTTTGTTATTTTTTAATGAATATTATTCAATTTTGAAGTAATATCAATGTATGAAAAGTTTGGGTAGTTATAGATGGTATTAGAGGAAATGTATAATTAACTATTATAAACTAGGATACAAAAACCTTTGGAAGAACCCTAAGGATATGTCGATGCATAGGTTACAATCCTAGAGTTTCAAAAACTATCATAAATAACCAAGGATAAAGCCAAAAATGTTCTAAATTTAAATTGTATTCATTATTATGTGGTTTTTTAGTTATTATTAGTGTTTCTCATACTATTATCCAAGGTTTTTGTCAAGGGATGAGACCCAAAAAACCCGTGTTAATACAGAATGCGATGGGAAATGTAATGATTTTCCTCTAGAGAAAATAATGGTTTTGGGATCTAGTATTAAATATCTTTTTCTATGATCACTCATATTTATCAAGCTATTAATCATGTATGAATTTCAAATGAGAAAATAAGGGAACCACATTCTACTAATTCTTTCATTATGAACTTTCAACTATTAATATATGGATCTTCTGATGCACTAATTACTAAAAATTTATTAGTACCGCTGGAAAGATATTTTTAGTTTTTTAATGTTTAGAGTATGTTGAATTTATCATGGAAATATACTATTTGGAAAGTGAAGTAGATAAATTGTATAATCATGTCAAGAATATGATTCAAATAGATGAGATGGATTTTATAGAATGGGACAAGTTCAAGAACGTATTTTTAAATATGTAATTTTTTCAATTCGTCCAAAAAATTATAGAGAAGGTGTTTCTGGATATTAATAACAATAACGAGGAATCCTTTAGTACCTAAAAATGAAATTTCACAAGACATTCAAGGTATGATTTTAGAAATATTATCCAAACTGAGTTTAAAATCGATCAATTCTTTATATTCTTAAAACCAAGGCCACGAAGGGAAATTGACATAAGGGACTTCAATGACTATGAAGAAATTTTTCTATGTGCTCTCAAGATTGGGATGGATATTGGAGTAACCCATAAGTCCTATGGGTCTGATAAGAAGAGAAAAACAGAATTCAAGGTAAAATATAAAAACCACATAGAGAAGAAGATGAGTTTTACCATATGCTCAATGTGTGGAATGAAACATGGATGAAATATTTTTAAGGTAACAAGTAACTATTTTATTTGTGGTAGATAACGTTATCAGGCAGTTGAATACGGAAGTGATGGGAAAAATATTTCAAATGATGTGAATAAATAAAAGGATTCAAATAATTCACCTACTATACTTCAATGAAATAAGTCTATAGAAATGGACCATTATTCTAAAAAATTCCTTAATCCATGGGTTATCAACGATGATCGATGTTAGTAAACTCTTACGAACAAAGATGGGGTAATATGCGTGTGATCACTATCGATGATGTAGAATATAATTATGAAGTGGTGAAAGGTGAACATACCGTGAAATCTAAAGTAGAAAATGTTTTATTATCTTCTGGATCAACCCAATTATTTATTTTTAAAGATTTTTTTATCAGTATCACTTTATTACCATAAAAATTAGATGTTGAGTTAGCTATGACAACAACCAATGGCACAACGGTCAGATGAAAACTTTATAATTCTTATACAATTAAAGATTGTGGAAAATTACTTCCTGTAAATGTTGTGATCCTTAATTTAGTTTAATTTGAAGTGATTTTTCATGGATTGGATTTATATATATGGATCTCATATCAATTACCATGGAAGGGAAGTCACATTTCATATTCAGGATCAATCTACTATTATCTATCAAAGAAAATATGAACATGAACTTCCATTAGAAATTTCTTCCATCTTATAGGTAATTGTTCTTATAAATTAAGGTTATCTATCCCAAATGGTTGGGGATAAAATCAACCTTAATATTACTCCTTTTGAGTGGGAGTTTGATGATGGATATTTAATGAATTTCCCAATATTCCACCAAATTGTGAATTTGAGTTTACAATAGAATGTGTACCAGATGTTGTGCCTATTTTAAAGTCACCATATAGAATGGACCTAATTGAGAAGCAAGAATTGATGAAGAATATCCAAGATAATCTAAATAATGGATTCATAATCCCTAGTGTTTCACCATAGGGTGAACCTATTCTATTTTTTAAGAAGAAATATTTATCATTGAGACTTTTCATTGATTATCTAGAACGTAAAAATATCACTATTAAGAACAAATATCATCCTCCATGCATTTATGACTTATTCATCCAACTATGAATAGCTCAATACTCATCCAATATTTATGTTCATTCTGTATATCATCAATTAATGTTCAATAAAGAGGATATTCCAAAGATTTTATTCCATACAATATTTGGAAACTATTAATTTTTTGTGATGACTTTTGGTCATTCTAATTCCGCCACTATCTTCATGGATCTAATGAATAGTGTTTTTGGATAGTATCTTCACCAATTTTTTAAAGAATTTATAGATGATATAACTATATATTTGAAGTTAAAGTAAGAACATGAATATCACTTGAGAATTGTACTGAAGACCCTAAGAAAAGAGAAACATTATGAAGAAATTATGAATTGTGAATTTTGGACTCAAAATGTTTTATTTTTTGGTCACATAATCTCATGAGAGGGGATATCTATGGATCCATAAAAAACAAAAGATACTAAAATTTGTCATAGTCTTACAACTGTAACTGAGATACAATGTTTTCTTGGATTGGATGGGTATTATCAACATTTTGATAAATATTTTACTTGAATATATAATCCACTCACCATGATGACTCAAAAATGATTTAAGTTCAAATGGAAAGTGGAGTGTGAGGATAATATCAATGAGCTAAAAATAGAGTTATCTAGTGAACCTATGATCATACTACCTTGTAGTGGTGAAATGTTTTTGATCTATAGTGATGCACCAAATAAGGGTATGGGTATTTTCTAATAAAAATGATATGGTGATAGATTATTCCTCAAAAAATTGAAAATCATTGAGAAAAATTACCCAATTCATAATTTGGAGTGTGCTTTGGTAATATTTGCATTAATGATATGGTGGTATTATCATTATGGTGAAAGGTGTGATATTTACAATGATAAAAAAGATTAAATTATATTTTCCCATAAAGGGGATGAATATGTGGCAAATAATATGGTTATAGTTGATAAAATGTTATGACTAATCAATACATTACCAACATTGGAAATATGAAAAGGTGGAAGATTCTTTGATTTGGAAAGACCATACTAGCCTATCTGTGACGAGGATCACAAAATATCTAATATTTATGGATATATGAAGGATTGATATTCAAATTATAATGAAAGTGGAGAAATACTATCTTTCTAAAATTAATATTCAACAATCTATACATGTGAATATTAAAGAGGCACATAAGAAAGATGTAGAGCTACAAGAGAAGAAGATATATATTTTTGAATTCAACCTTGATTGTGATAGAATAATATGGTTCAAGAACCGTGATTGTATTCCTACCATACCAGAAGTAAAGGAGATTTTGTATGAGGCTCATAGTTCATCATTCTATATTCACAGTGGAAGAAACAAATGTATTTGTACCTGAAATAGTATTTTTATTTGGATGTAATGAAAATAGAAGTCGCTAAATATGTATATCACTTCATGGTTTTCATCAATTTTATTATGAGAGAATGAAGTCTAAGGACATGTTACAACTATTACTATATGAGAATGGAAATAGGAAAACATCATAATGGACTTTTCAATTGTACATCCAAAAAAATATAAATTCAATAATGCTATATGGGTTATAGTTTACCATCTTACAAAGTTGGCAGACTTCATTTCTATTAGAGTGGATTTCTATTTTGATTGGAATATATGGATATATATAAATGAAGTGGAATGATTTATTAGAGTACCAATTCCTATTATATCAGATCAATATCTGAGAATTAACTCGATGTTCTGGAGAATTCATCAATAGGATCTGGGTATATAGTCATGTTTCAGTACTACTTTTCATCTTTAAATAGAAGGTCAGTCTGATAGGATAATTCAAACTCTATATTACATGTCAAGAGTTTGCTCTATATATTTGAAAGGTGGTTGGTATCAACACCTACCTTTGGTTTAATTTTATTACAAAAGTAACATTCAATCAAGTATTCATTGGGATCCATATGAAGCCCTTTGTGGAAAGAATTGAATAACTCAAACATGTTTGGATGATATTGGGTAAGGAATGCTATTGGGACCTAATCTTGTTGATAAAATGGTAGATAAGGTATGATATGTTCAAAAAACATAAGAGCATCACATATTCAACAAAAAATGTTATGCTGAAAACTAAAGAAAAGAATAAGAGTTTGAAGTGGTAAAAAAGGTGTTTCTATGAATATCTCACTAGAATAGAGTATTGAGATTAAAAAATAAGTGCAAGCTGAGACCTAGGTATATTAGTCCTTGATCGTGTTGGGATATTATTTTATCTATTGATGCTTCCACTGAATATATCTCATGTTCATGATGTGTTACATGTATCTCTCTTGATAATGTATATATCATATCGTTTACATGTGCTAAACTCAAAAGTTGTATCACTGGGGTAAGTTCATTCTTACGATGAACAACCGAGAGATTGTGGATCGTAGTGAAAAAATTCTATGAAATAAGACAACTCGTTTGGTTAATGTTTTACGGAGTAACCACCAATTTGAGGAAGAAATGTGGGAAATTCAGAATGTTATGAGGCAAAGTTATCTTCATTTATTTGTATCCCAGTGATAAATTATGAGGGTGAAATTCAGTCTAAGGTTTGTAGAATATAACACCCCTATGTTTTTATAGAATATTTTTTTCTTTAAATAATTATTCTATAGTTTGCAATTCACGCAATCATGAGTTTTAAAGAACTACGATATTCCATTAGAATAAAATTTCAATTATAAACTAGCCGTTACATTATCAAGAATAATAATTAATAACTAATGAAAATGTATGGGTAATTCTTTGGCTACCAATTATTTATAAAAAATATAAACCAATTAAATATATTGAAAATATTTGTATTTTTGTATTAAAAATTATGTGAATGTAAATTAGTTAATGAAAATAATGAAATATAAAGGTTTTATATTTAATAAAATATTTTTTATATTAATCAAATAGATATTTTAGTCATAAGATATGAATAAACACAATTTTATGTATAAAAACCTATATTTTTTTGAACAGGGTAATTTTAGTACCTTTAAATGGTGAATACTTTTAAAATTAAAATTTGGACACATTAATAATTTTTATATGAATAAATAAACCTATTCTTTGTATGTAGTATATAAAAATTTACTTTGGATGAAGTTTTGATATTTTTCTGGTAACTTTCATGTTTTGATGAATAGTAAACATATAATAATTTTTATGTGAAAACAGATTTTTCATCAGAATAATATATATGGTTAAATTATATAATTGAATGGGTTTAATATATAAATATATATTATATTTATCTATACACATAATTTATAAAATATTAAATAAATTTACAATGAATTTAGGTTTTAAAACATTTCAATCATTGGAAATGTTTTTACATTTAAAACTTGTTTTCTCATTCCAACCATGAGATTAATTTTAATATCATCAATACAAATTAGATATTTTTTTTTGAAAAATGGATTCAAAATTTAAAACTAATATGTCTAAATTATGTAAATATATTTCTTTTATTTTTTGTCATTATGAATAATAACTTCATTAAAATTTTATTAATAATTTAAAAGGGTAAATTGAGTTATTATAGGTAAAATAATATTATATATTTACCATAACACATGAAAAAAAATCATTGGATGTGTTTTTTTGACCAAAATTATCCTTGGTTCAAAATTGTATCCTTTGGAAGCAACATGGGTTAGATTAGGACATTTAGATAATTTTATTTAATGAGAACTTAAATATGTCTTTGTCAAATTTTGGTAGCTATATAAATTTTAATATAATGTTATAGAGAAGATAAATTCAGCAATAAATATTCATTTGAAATATAATTTTCTTTATTTATAATGTTAATTTATTTTCAAAATTTTTAAATAAATAATTTTTTTAATGGTTTATATATTGATGAAACATAAATTATTTCATTGGTGAAATATTAAAAAAATAATTATTATTAAAATTATAATAACCATTAAAAGACACAAACACTTGAAAAAATCTTACTGGTCGAGTATATATCAACCATAATCATCCAACAATCTTTTTTTTGACTATTTGGTTCCATATGGAAAAGATTATGACACTTATACTATTTTATATAAAATAATGTTAACGTTATCACATTCTAGTTCTAATAAATATAACACTTTTAATGAAGAATTTTCCAAAATCTATATTCATATACAAGTATTCTTATGAAATCTAGATTATTTACTATCATCATAGTAGTTAATGTTTTATTTTTATTCAAAAAATAATTATGTTAATTAATTACACACAACTGATGGTGTAATTATTTTATTAATGGAATTAAAAAAATGTTAATTAATCTATTAAAATAAATATAATTTTGGATTATTAATATATCCAATGAACATTATATATGACCTTGACCTCTTGGTATTATAATAAAATATTTTATTCTATGTTAACTTTTTTCCTTGTAATTTTAAAAATCTAGTAATTAATTAAAGTCAAAATTGACACTATTGATTGGTTATCAAAACAATGCATTTTTAAATTATTTAAAAACATAATTTTTTTAAAAAATATTTAATAATTATTATAATGTATAAAAATTTTCCAATATTAATTTATGGTATAATAGAATAAAATAATTATAAATTTTACCCGTTTAATATTGAAATATTTGTTAACTTAGATAAAATGTAGAATAACTTAGTGTTAATTAAAACGATTATGTAATAAATTGACATAAATTTTTTTCTAAAATTAATTTTATGATGACATAAAAACAATATATAAACTTATATTCTAAATTATAACATTTTTGAGGTATTTCTATGGTGTTTGAGTTTATTATAATCTACAATTTTTGGGAGTATCCAAAAGTGTGCATGACCGTAATTATAAAAAGACACGTCCCCCTTAATTTTTAACTTCACATTGAGCCTTCATGCTCTGCCATCCCCTACCGATTTACATCTTGAAATTACTTATTCACATTTTATAGGTACTGGTCTTCTCAAAATACCATCTCTGATGAATTTAAGTGGAGATCTAGAGGAAACACGTCAAAGAAGAGGTAATCTTCTCTACATATTATTTCAAACATATTTTTTCCTCTACACCCTCTTTATGTTTTTTATTACACATTAATAAATAAAGATTATTTTATATACTTAGATGTTTTTATTATGTAATAACCATATTTTACCATCTATCCATCCTATGAAAAATGAAATCACCACAAATCCATACATCCAATTTATCATCTCCATGTTGTGGTGTCATTTATTTTTCATCACCATCATACAAAAATGGATATAATGATAGAAATAATAACTATACATGATTATTAAAACATTATATGGATTATGGAACATAATATATTCCATACACTTCCCTTCCACTTCATAATTATGGGAATGATAACATCACTCATGTGTATGTACGACATACTGTCTCCCCAGTGCGATGCGATGCATTCTACATGATATCCATTAAAGACTGATATTATAAATGTATATAATGATCAAATATGATTTATATTATGTTAATATCATTTTTAAAATGATATAACTATATCTTAAGTTGAATAATCATATGTTATTCTATAAACATGCATAAGAAAATGAAGTATTTCATACCCGAATAACGAGTAATAATTAAATTTTATTAACAAACATATGATCATATGATCACATTTGATATCATAAAAATAAATATGATTCTGGAATAAGTCAATTACATTATTTAAATTATTATACATTGTGTTTGGAATAAATATATAATGGATATTTGACCTATGGTAAGGGATAAATTTTCAACGTCATTATTATCTGAGATTGTTTATACAATAGTGTTTACTGGGGTATATTTATCATCCATGTCCATGTTTCCTAAACATGTATTCCAAAATATTATTTCTATAATTATATAATTTTTTAATTTTAATTTCACTCATTGTTGAAATTTTATTAAATGGTATGAAAAAAATATTTTGACATTTTCGATACGAGGTACTATTTGATCTATCTAACAAATGTATGAGAGGGGTGTTTTCTTTTATCTTATAGGGAATCAATGGTTTTTTACATTTTCATAAAATCTTTTTTCCAGTAATATTTTGTAAAAATATTTCAAAATTATTTAAAAAAATATTTCTTTAAAAACGTGTGGAATTTTTAAAAAAGAAAATGTTTTCGAAGAAGAAAGGATATTTTTCTCCAAAATTAATTCCATGAGTTCTATCAAACCGAATTTATATCTAAGATGGAATAATTTAATAGGGTTATGTTTTAGGTATACTATACCTATAATTTCAATGGTTTTATTGTGTTTATTATGGAATGATATTGATGAAATCCATTTTTTTTACATGGATTATGTTATAATGGATTGATATTTAAGAAATTCATTTTATTCTTTCAGTTTTGATTAATGGTTTTTGTTTTTGTGGAACACGTAATAATTATTTCATTATAATATGGGTAGAACCTATATGTACCTCCAATTCATTGTGTAGAGATTTATATCTCATGATATAGACAGGGATTGAATTGGAAATGATTTCGGTTTAGTAATACTAAGCTAGAATGAGGAGTGAGATCGGTTCTGTTTTGTACTTTTTTCACTATGATGGACCTGATAATGAGCCTTGAATAATATGAAATGATTTAATATTATTATGTGTATTCCACAAAATTTCATGTCTTATGTTATGAATTTTGGGATCACATTCATTGATTCTTATGAACTTTTATAATTTATCCCATGACATAATATCACGATCTTTCATATACGTGATAATATTTTTAGATGTTATGTTTTTATGTATTATGATTATGATATGATTGATATCTCCAATTTTTACAATTATTATCCATCTGAGGTCACACATTCTTATGTTTATTTACCCAATGTCATAAAGAATGGTATTACGTAAGATATGTCAAATAAAGTTCAAGCTATGAAGGAATAAGAGGGAGACAATGTAGATGTCTTATGAATCAATTGTTTATGTTTCCCATTTTCTAAAGACACTAAACCTACATGTTCCTTTCATGGTTATTTTTTTTAAATGAATATCATTCAATTTTTATATAATATCAATGTATTTAATTTATCGGTTGTTATAATATCCTTGCTCCTTGCTCTAACTATGCGATGCCTATGTGTGTTCCCATTATCCCCTGACTCATTGTACACAATTTCTTATCAGTGTTTTATGTTTTCACCAAACCGTGCTCAAATTTTTTCACCTGTAAAAAATCCCCAAAAAATTTAAAATTCCCTCCAAATAATCCCAAACATCACCCATTAAATTTACATACATAAAAATTGAAAATAATGGGTGAAAAACATGAAACCAGGGGTGCTACATTATCCCCACCATTGGACCTTCCATCCTCAGAAAGTAGAAAACCATCATTGCCCTAAAATAGTTCTACTAACATGTCTTTCATTTCATTCTTGCATTCCAAATTCACCTTCTAAACCTCACCACATTTCTAAAAAACACTCACTAGAAATATTATTTTTTATATAGAAGACATTTTATTGACTATCCACAATCTTCACTAGCAGGTGCACCAATAATGCATTCAACTCTTTATCAATGTGAACCCATCAGATCACATGGTCAAGATCAGGCTGATACATTTTCAAATAAGATACATGAAACACATTGTTCACCACACAGAGCTATGGTGTAAAATCCAATGAAAATTACACCTCACCCACATGATCCAGTATCACAAAAGGGCCTATGAATCAATGGGATAACTTTACCTACCTCCCAAAATGAAAATATTCAATTCTTTGAGAGATCCCCAAGAATACATGATCACTCACCGTGAATGAAAACATCCATTTAAAATGATATGAATATTATTTTCGATGACTCCGAGTTATCTCCATCCATTTTTTAATCAATTGGATATTCTCCATTGTTTCCTGGACATAGATCAGCCCAATTATTGATATATCACCTATTTCCAAGAAACATTGTAGGGAATGAAAATGATACCCATAAAATGCTTAAAAATAAGCCATATGTATCGAGTATGGATAGTTTTTATTATATGTGAACTACACTAATGATACATTATCTTCCTATGGGCCACCAAAATTCATTACACAAGATGACAACATATCTTCCATTGTTTTTAACATTCTTTCATATTAGTTTTCCGTATGAGGATGATATATCGTACTCATTGTCAATTGAGTTCCCAGGGATTTCTCTATGTATTTCTAGATATGTTAGGGAAACATTATATATCCTTGTAACTCAATATAAATGGGTATGTTTTTCCTCTTTTCCCCTTATCAAATATAGATTTTTGACAGGTTCTCCACCGTATGAGATTCACGAATAAAGATTAAATGAGATGAATTTGTGAGTCGATCCACTATCCCCTATATGGAATCATGTTACAAAACCATTCATGAAAGACATGAAATAAAATATATGTATATCTGTACCCATTACACACTATAACAAGTAAAGACAACAACATACCCACTGGTCACTGATGATCTTGTTTCACTTTCTCACAATTTATGCTCCTTGAAACATACTCATCGACCTTACCATTCATATCGATCCACCAAAAGTGTTTTTGCAACACCATATAAATGTTTTTTATTATAGGATTAATAGACCATCATGAATGGTTGTAAGCATGAATATGGTGTTCCTAGAAATTCATAGGTATAACCATTCTATTCGGAAATCAAAAAATTAAATACCCATCTAGCTTCAATCCCATAATGGTTGACCACCATAGAGTTTTTACCTCATAAAAACACATTATGGATCAAATTTTTGTGACTCTTTAACATTATACATAATATTAGGAACAAAAGAAATTGCAAATAAGTAATATAGTTTATCTTGTTCTTCACATTCCATTTGTATATTGGCTAGGACCAACCTCAACTCCCACTCATCTAAATTTTCTATTTAAAACTGATCTTATGATATTTTTTATATTTATTGGCCACCAAAATTCTATCACCCATTTTATATATCATGTACATGTTAAAAATTGGGAGATATTCCATCCATTTTCTTTTTCTCAGATTCAAAACTCATTGTGAGAAAAAATGTTTCAATCACTTAAGATCTTTCAACACAATAAATTTCTCACCAAAAACATAATGATGTCATGTTTTTATATATTGGATGATGACAGTTAACTCCAAATAATGTGTTGGGTAGTTATTATCATTTAATCATTACATCATTTAGGCATAAGAAAAAAATGGTATCCTTGTATGAGAACACATGTAACACCCCAAGCTTCTACGGTACGATTCTCTTTGAATAATGCGATAGCGTGTGTTGTACGCAACATCAAATTCTAACACACCACAACCAATCAAACTAGCCGTTATGAATAGTAATAACTATATTTTGAAATTATATATATTTTATATTTCAAAATGGACTTCATTTTTGGATTCGTAATATCGAAATTATCCTAAGATGAATTTTTGGTATTTTTCTGAGAACTTCCAATTTTTATGAATAGTGGAAAAATACTTAAATTTTTTTTAATCAAAATAATTTATAGTGATAGATTATATTATTGAGTTGTTTTAAAGTATAACTAGAATATATTTTTACCATTTTATCCAATGGTTTTCATTAGAATTAATTTCACTTTGAAATTGGACCTAAACAATTGACAATCTTTTGACATATATTGTTTCATAAAAACACGCTATTTGTTGTAACATCGAGAATTAATTATAAAATTAATTAATGAAACTTATATTTTTTGAATTTTGTAAAATAGACATCACTTTTTAATTCATAATATCAATTATAGCTTAGGGTGAAATTTTGGCATTGTTTTGAAAAACATCAATTTTTGATGAATAATGAAACTACTAAGTGGTAGTTAAATAACTGATTTTTTCATAAAACATAATTTTACCACTTCTGTGAATGAAATTTCAAAAATATTAGAGAAACGGTTAATATTAAGAAGTAAAATGTGGTTCAATGAGATGAAAATAATTTTTGGTGAATAGTAACTTTTTAGTTTTATTTACCACGGTTAAAAGTAAATAGGGTAATTAAGGGGAAAAATGATATTAATATTACCCTAACACATGTCCTAATTATATTGGAGAAGTGTATCTCGACCAAAAACAACCTTAGGAATAAAATATTATCATTTAGGTCCACTTGTATTAGATTAGGACATTTATTATTATTTAATTCAAAGAAGAGTTAAAAGAGATAAAATCAAAGTTTATTTACTAAAACATTTTTAATATAGGGATATACATAAGATAAATTCGATTGTAAATATTAATTAAAAATATAATAAGATTGAATACATAATAATATTTTATTTATAATTTTTAGACATTAAATAATTTAATTTATTTATGACACAATGATGATGCAGTAATTTCCATAATAGTGAAAAATTAAAATAACTGATATTATAAATACCAAAATAAATATAATTTGAGACTTTTTATGAATTACACTAATTTTTTAGGATAACATGACATGTTAGGATTGATTTAATTAACTTTGTTTGAAGTAATCATTCTGTTATGAGTTTCACAAATTTCAACTATTGAATAGTGTCAAAATTTACATAAAAGAGTTTTTAAAAAAAATATTATATTATTAATTGATATTAAATTCCTAAAAATCTAAAGTTTGTCCAAGAGACTTATATAATGATAGTTGTATCATTAATGGACCACTTGGGGGTCTCTTGGATGTATATAGTATGTTTATTAATAATACAATATAAAAATAAAAAGTGACATGATAAATGTCAAACTAATTAACTAAGAGTTAAAACTAAAAGATAAGGTTAATATAATGACCCAAACCTATCTAAATTCTATTGGTTGAATGGATTTAAACCTATCCCCACCTCAAACTTTAAATAATAGACTTTGAAGCCATTAGAAACTGAATATGAATTTATTATAAATTAATATTTCTAGCTTTTCCAAAGGTGCCCCTCACCCCTATTATAAAAGGTAACTCCTCCTTCCCATTTCTTCACATCTTCAAATCTTTTTGGTTCGGTCAAAATTTTCCCAAATACTCTTTGAACTTCCCTGAATACAACCTAGAGGCCTTATTCTGATCATAAATCCAACCTAAGGATCCCTTTTGATCAAATCAAAAGGAAGAACCCGAAGAAGGGGTAATGTTTTCACCACCCCTTTTCAAGATCCTTTCTTCTTCCACTTATTATTTCTTTGTTATTACCATTATAAAATAATAACTCCAGTATCTTATATATACTGTGATGTTATTATAAATATGGTACAACCATATTCAGTATTCTATCCACCCTTTGAATAACATGTCACCATACGTGCGTATGTATGACATACCGTCTCCACGTCGTGGTGTAATTGTTATTCAATATATTATTACTTGGATGGGTATAATAATGATGTATAATTCATGTAAAAAATAAATATAAAATGATAATTATTCTGTATATATAATATACCATCCATGTATATATTATTTTAATATCAAAAGAATGATATTGTCGCTCGTGCGTACGTACGGACTACCGTCTCCACGAACGCGATGAGATTCATTCTCCATCATATCCATTTAAGTATAATTATCATTTGATGATTTAAAAATAATGTTTAAGGACTTGATATCATTATGGATATGTATAAGATACAACCTATCCATGACCAACATGTCTTACTTAACAAAACATATAAAAGAAAACGAGTAAGTTAACACCTGAAACGACAATAACACTAAGATATTATTAAAAGATCATATATTATATCATATTAATATATATGATTCTTTTATAATTTAATAACAATTATTTCACCATTATATAGGATGTTAACCTACCCTAAACCGAGGAAAAGTACAAGGTAAGGGTTTATTTCGCAATCTCTCCATTATCTGAGGTTGTTTATACCTAATAATCTGCTGGGATTTCTTTATCATCCACATCCATGTTTCATCAAAATGTATTTCAAAACATTATTACCATTTACAAGAATATGGGTTAAAGTCATTTATACCCTTTTTTGACTTTTTATAAGAGGTTTATAAAGGAATCATTCTATCGTTTTCCAAACAAGGTGCCTTTTAACCTTTTCGACAGGATTAAGGTAAGAATGTTTTTTTAACTTATACAGCAGGTGCATCTATCTTCCACCATTATAAAATATTCAAAGCTTCCCTCACAAGCTTATATGAATATTTTCAAAGAAAATGTTTTATTTTATAAATATATGACCTTTAAATTATTTCAAAATAAAAAGAGATATTTCTCTAAAAAGAGTTTTGATTTCATCTATGTCAACATTCTTTCGTGGATTTTATGCTTATTTGAAGTTGATTTATTATGATACAAAACGTCTATATTGTATTGAAGGTTTTGTGATATGTTTGACTGTGGATGTGTTATTTTTATACCATTCATCATTTATGGATGAAGTATTTACATTTCGTATTGACGATTTAATATGAATGTTTATGTTATGTTTAAACAATTTTATATGGGAATGTATTGGACTTAATATGTGATGGGTGGAGCCCGCTATAGCTCCTTGATGCATAGGTAGGTCTCATGAGACAAACTAGTGTCTTGGAACAAGTCCTTGACAAGATATTATTTGTAGTCTTGGCACAAGGCCTTGGCTACGTGGTTATGATAGTCTAGCATTATAAATTCCATTATTATCAAAGTGGTTATTGATATTGCATGTGATTATTCGATTAGTAGAATATCCATGTGAATAAGTAAATGGCATTATTTCATTTTACTTTTTCCATACTATGTTAAGGTTCAAGTTTAAAAGGCTTTTGTTTTAGTTATAAATTGCCTTAAATGTTTATTCTTATTTATGAAAGTTTCCGCTATATTGTTATCCTTACTGGGCATTTGAGCTCACCCATTTTCTATGTTTTATTTTTCCCAGGATATGAAGAAGTAAATTATGAATGAACTACAGGGATAATATGAGGGGATAAGAGTGTGGTCTATGTAGACTATGTTTTTGTAGTTTTCATTTTTATGATGTAAAACATTATGAATATATCTAGTGTTTCCAAGGCTACTAAACCAATAGGTCTTTAGAGATTTGATATTTTTTTGTAATCATTCTAATGTCATGTAATAATGCACCGACTCAGGGTAACTGGGGTCGTGGCGTTACAGTTGGTATCAAAGGAAGTTTATTAAAAACCTTGGAAGCTATATTTTGATAAACTTCGATTAGAGCACATTGATTTAAGATGGACTTTGAGGATTAGTATAGAAGAACTTCCTAGAATTTTGGTATTGTAGATATTTTTTGAGTTTTCCGCGCAATACATCCCTGTATGGATACGAGCAGATAGAGGCGGCTCTAGCACAGATGTACCTAGGGGTAAAACCCAAAAACACTCCTTTGAGCTGGACTCGAATGAGAACTAGTGCACAACAACGGGCCTTGCTGCACTCTTGTTTACGACACTCCCGGGAGATATGCTTAGGATAAATCTCATTTTTTTTACAAATCACTATGAAGGGTTTATGAGTATATACTTCCTCAAAGAAAACATTCTTATGATTATGGATTATATCCATAAATAGTTCAATTTATCTTAAGTGTTTTATAAGTATGGGATTATGTATTTTGATTCATTAAATGATCTAGTTTATGCCATTGTTTAGAAATGGCGCCTAGTGGAAGAAATGGAAACCGTATCAGTGAACGAACTCCATGTAGGGATTGCCCTCCTGCTCAAGATAATTATAGTGGAGCTGGTGATGCAACTAGTGCCGATCAGCTAATCACCATACTGGGACAACTCACTCAGGTTATGACTAATAAACTTACCTGTATGGAGAACCCTGATCCACAGCGTAGAGGATCAATATTAGACCACTTCATGAGGAAACAACCACCAAAATTCAATGGGAGTACAAATCCCTTAGTAGCTTAGCAATGGATAAATTCCCTAGAGAAAATATTTCAGGCTTTGGGGAGTAGTGAAAGGGAAAAAGTTATCATGGTAGTTTACCGCCTCACTGAAGATGCTGATCAATGGTGGTAATTGATTCAAAATATGAAGGAAGATAATGAAGTATCAAATATGGAATGGATGGAGTTCAAAGATCTGTTTTTAGAAAAATACTTTCCTCGTGACCATCGACCAGATATGGAAAGGAAATTTCTGAGCCTGAGACAAAAGGAGGATGATAATGTCGCTAAGTATGAGGCTAACTTTACAAGGTTAGAAAGGTATGCTAGAGATTATATACATAACCCAAGAAGTAAGATTGATTGGTTTTTGATGGGTTAAAACCATTTCTCCGTAGATCATTAGTCTCACAATCCTTCTCGTCATACGAAGACATTGTCTCATGTACTATAAAGTCCGAAAAGGAATTCTCTAAGTCTTATGACTTTAATGCAAAGTAAGAGAAGAAGATATCTGCTGATCAATCTGGGAATGGAAATAAGCGGAAGAAGGGAAAGGTTGAATATCCATCCTGTGGTAAATGTGGGAAGAAACACCCTGGTACTTTCTTGAAGGGAACGGGAGTCTGTTACAAGTGTGGTGAAAATGGCCACCAAGCTCGTGATTGAAAAGGGAAGAAGGAAGCTACCAATGTTCAGTGCTACAATTGCAGGGTGATGGGACATTATGCAAATGAATGTCCTAAGTATCAGGGGAACTTACCTCAGAAAATGCCAAGGGATCGAGGCCAATCTTATGCTATCAGTACTGCTGAGGTAGAAGCTCTGATAGACGTGGTGGTAGGTAGTTTAATGGTTTCCTCAAGGTTAAAAAATTCATTATTTGATTTTGGATCATCACATTGTTTCATATCTTCCCAGTTTGCTAAGAAAATTAGATATTTCCAATTTGATTTAACAAGGGAGTTGTCAGTTAAAACTCCTTACAGAAGTATAATTGCAACAATGTTTTGAGAATCAGTCCCCATTAGAGCACATAAATATTCTTTATCTGCTGATCTCATCATCATACCTATGATTGAGTTTGATATAATCCTCGGTATAGACTGGATTTTGGACTATGATGCGAATATTTATTGTAAGAAGAAATAGGTTACCATTCTTGATGATGATGATAAGGAACTCCTTACCTTTAGAGAAGAATCATCACCACCTAATTATTATCCAGATCCACCCCCAGTAGATCAACTAAATTCAATTATTGGGGAGGAAGAGAATGAAATAACTGTGGGTGAGGAAAGGAATGTTCAAATAGAGGATGTACATGTTTTGAAAGAATATGTAGATGTATTTCTGGAAGATTTACCTGGACATCCTCTAGAACGAGAAGTTGAGTTTTCCATTGATTTAATTCTTGGATCAAGGATTATATCGAAGACCCCTTATAGAATGGCCACTGTAGAATTAGTCGAACTAAATAAACAACTAGAGGAATTAAGTAATAAAGGATTTATTCTCCCTAGTGTTTCTCCATGGGGAGACCCTGTTCTTTTTGTTAAAAAGAAAGATGGATCCATGAGGTTATGCATCAACTATAGGGAGATCAATTCTATAACAATAAAGAACAAGTATCCCCTACCTCGCATTGATGATTTATTTGACCAACTTCATGGAGCTCAATACTTTTCAAAGACTGACCTTCGATTTGGATACCACCAGTTGTGTGTGAATAAGGAATACATTCCGAAGACAGCATTTTGAACCAGTTATGAGCATTACGAGTTTACAGTAATGCCTTTTGGATTGACTAATGAACCCTCTGTAATCATGGATCTGATGAATAGAGTTTTCAAGGAATATCTCGATGAATTTGTGGTGGTATTTATTGATGATATCTTGGTATACTCCAAAAGCTACGAAGATCATGAAAATCACTTGCGCATTATCCTGAAGACTCTGAGAAGACCTGAATTATATGGGATGTTTAGCAAGTGTGAATTCTGGCTTTAGGAGATTTCTTTTCTTGGCCATATTGTCTCTAAAGATGGAATCTCTGTTGATCCTTCTAAGACCAAGGCAATCCAAGAATGGCCAGTACTTATGAATATAACTGAGGTATGTAGTTTTATTGGTTTAGCAGGTTATTATCGACGTTTTGTCCAGAATTTTGCCCGATTGGCTAACCCATTAATGAAGCTCACACGTAAAGGGGTTAAATTTGTTTGGACAAAAGAGTGTGAATACTGTTTTGAAGAACTGAAGAGAAGATTAGTCAATGCTCCTATATTGACTCTACCATCGGGGAATTATGGGATTATTATTTATAGTGATGCATTGAAGAAAGGACTTGGTTGTGTCCTTATGCAGAATGATAGAGTTATTTCCTATGCATCACGAGAGTTGAAAATTCATGAACAAAACTATCCTACTCATGATCTCAAGTTATAATCTATGATCTTTGCTTTGAAGATATGGAGGCACTACCTATATGGTGAAAAATGTGAGATTTATACTGATCACAAGAGTTTGAAGTATATTTTCTCACAAAAAGAACTCAACATGAGGCAAAGGAGATGGCTTGAATTACTCAAAGATTATGATTGTACGATACAATATGACCTTGGGAAAACAAACAAGGTTGCATATGCTTTGATCAGAAAAGACCATGGAGTATTGAACATGATGATAATTTAAAGGGATCCAATTTTCATGGATCTAGTGAAGATGGACATGGGAATAACCAGGGAAGGTGAAACATCAATGCTTTTTCAAATGGCTGCCAAACCATCTTTACTAAAAAGGATTAAGAGTTCTCAGACCGAATATGAATAATTTCAAAAGAAGATTTAAGATGTGAATGATGGGAGATTAAGAGACTTTGTGTATGAAAAAGGAATTTTGAAATTTGGGAAGAGACGTTGTGTTCCCGATACACCTGATCTAAAAAGAGAATTACTGGATGATGCTCATAGTTCCAATTTCTCTATACACCCTGAGATCACCAAAATGTATAGAGATTTGAAGGAAAATTTTTGGTGGGACAACATGAAGAGGGAGATTGCCGATTTTGTGTCGAGATTTATGGTTTTTCAACAAGTGAAAGCTAGAAGGCAACAACCTGGTGAAGTATTTCAACCTCTTCCCATACCTGAGTGGAAATGGGATAATATTACGATGGACTTTGTCATGGGACTACCAAATACTCCTAGAAGGAATGATGCAAGATGGGTTATTGTTGATCATCTTACCAAGTCAGCACATTTCCTTGCTATAAGAGAAGTTCTACAAATGGAATGTCTAGCAAGACTATATATTAATGAAGTTGTGATACTTCATGGAGTACCCCTATCGATTGTTTCTGATCGCGATCCCCGTTTTACTTCAAAATTCTGGAAAAGTCTTTAGAAATCCCTAGATACTGAACTTTATTTGAGCACTGACTACCACCCTCAGATAGACGGACAATCAAAATAGACTATTCAAACCTTAGAAGACATGCTGAGATCTTGTTCACATGACTTTCAGGGTATGTGGGATCAATATTTACCTTTGGTAGAATTTTCCTATCACAATAGATTCTATTCGAGTATTCAGATGGCGCCATATGAAGCGTTATATGGAAATAGATGTCGCACACCAACCTGTTGGGATGACGTTGGTGAAAGAAAACGTGTAGGTCCAGAACTAGTGGAGAAAACGATGGAAAAGGTGAAGGTAATCCAAAATCACATCAAAGCAGCTCAAAGTAGGCAGAAGAGCTATGCCGATAATCGAAGGAAGGATTTGGAATTTCAAGTTAGTGATCATGTTTTCCTGAAGGTATATCCATGGAAGGGAGTCATACGTTTTGGTAAGAAAGGTAAATTGAGTCCCAGGTATATCGGACCTTTCAGAATTCTAGAACGAATTGGGACTGTAGCGTACCGATTGGCAATGCCGCCAAGTCTCTCTAAAGTTCACGATGTGTTCCACATATCTCTGTTGATGAAATACATGCATGAACCAACGCATGTACTCAACTATGAAGAATTAGAACTAGAACCCGATCTGTCTTATTGTGAAGAGGCTGTCAGGATTCTTGATATGAGAGAACAAGTACTGAGAAACCGGACGACTCATCTGGTAAAAGTCCTATGGAGAAACCATAAGATGGAAGAGCCAATGTGGGAACCCGAGGATCATATGATGAAGAACCATCCGAGTCTTTTCATGTGGTAGTATTCTAGAAATTTTGAGGATGATATTATTTGAAGGAGGGGAGAATGTAACACCCCAAGCTTCTACGGTACACTTCTATTTGAATAATGCGATGGTGTGTGTTGTACGCAACATCGAATTCTAATTCACCACAACCAATAAAACTCGTCATTATGAATAGTAATACCTACCTTTTGAAATTATATATATTTTATATTTCAAAATCGACTTTATTTTTGGATTTGTAAAATAAATTTTTTCCTAAGTTGAATTTTTGGTATTTTTCTGAGAACTTCAAAATTTTATGAATAGTGAAAAAATACTTAAAAACAACTTTTTTAATCAAAATAATTTATAGTAATAAATTATATTATTGACTGGTTTTAAAGTATAATTAGAATATATTTTTACCATTTTATCCAATGGTGTTCATTATAATTAATTTCACTTTGAAATTGGACCTAAACAATTGTCAATCTTTTGATATATATTATTTCTTAAAAACACGCTATTTGTTTTGACAACAGGAATTAATTATAAAATTAATTAATGCAACATATATGTTAGGAATTTTGAAAAATAGACCTCATTTTTGAATTCAGAATATCAATTATAGCGTTGGGTGAAATTTTGGCATTGTTCTGAAAAAGTTAAATTTTTGATGAATAGTGAATCCACTAAGTGGTAGTTAAAAAACTGAATTTTTCATAAAACTTAATTTTACCACTTCTATGAATGAAATTTATAAAATCAGAGAGATATGGTTAATATCAAGAAGTAAAATGTGGTTCAACGAGATGAAAATAATTTTTGGTGAATTGTAACTTTTTACTTTTATTTACCACGGTTAAAAGTAAATAGGGTAATTAAGGGTAAAAATGATATAAATATTACACTAAAACATGTTCTAATTCTATTGGACAAGTGTATCTCGACCAAAAACAACCTTAGGAAAAACATATTATCATTTAGGTCCACTTGGATTAGATTAGGACATTTATTATTATTTAATTCAAAGAAGAGTTAAAAGAGTTAAAATCAATGTTTATTTACTAAATAATTTTTAATATAGGGTTAAACATAAGATAAATTCGATTGTAAATATTCATTAGAAATATAATAAGATTTTATACATAGTGATATTTTATTTATAATTTTTAGACATTAAATAATTTAATTTATTTATGACACAATGATGATACAGTAATTAACATAATAGTAAAAAATTAAAATAATTGATATTATAAATACCCAAATAAATATAATTTGAGACTTTTTATGAATTAAACTAATTTTATAGGATAATATGACATGTTACGATTGATTTAATTAACTTTTTTCGAAGTAATCATTATGTTATGAGTTTCAAAAAAATCAACTATTAAATAGTGTCAAAATTGACATAAAAGAGTTTTTAAAACAAATATAATATTATTAATTGATATTAAATTCATAAAAATCTAAGGTTCGGCCAAGAGACTTATATAATGATAGGTGTATCATTAATTGACCACTTTGGGGTCTCTAGGATATATATAGTATGTTTATTAACTATATTATATAAAAATACAAAGTGACATGGTAAATGTCAAATTAATTAGCTAAGAGTTAAAATTGAAAGATAATTATAATATAATGACCCAAACCTGTCTAAATGCTATTGGTTGAATCTATTTCGACCTATCCCCACCTTAAAATTTAAATAATACACTTTGGATCCATTAGAAACTGAATATGAATTTATAATAAATTAATATTTCTAGCTTTTCCAAAGGTTCCCCTCACCCCTCTTATAAAAGGGCACTCCTCCTTCTCATTTATTCACACATTAAAAGCCTTTTGGTTTGGTCAACATCTTCCCAAATACTCTCTAAACATCCCTAACTACAACCTAGGGGCCTTAGTTTGATCAGAAAGCAAACCTAAGGAGCCCTTTTGATCAAATCAAAAGGAAGAACCCGAAGAAGAGGTAATGTTTTCACCACACCTTTCCAAGTTCTTTTCTTCTTCCACTTCTTCTTTATTTGTTATTACCATTCTAAAATAATAACTCCAGTATCTTATATATACTGTGATGTTATTATAAATATGGTACAACCATATTCAGTATTCTATCCACCCTTTGAATAACATGTCACCATACGTGCGTACGTACGACTTACCGTCTCCACGTCGTGGTGTAATTGTTATTCAATATATTATTATTTGGATGGGTATAATAATGATATATAATTAATTAAAACAATAAATATAACATAATAATGATTCTGTATATATAATATACCATCCATGTATATATTATTTTAACATCAAAAGAATGATATTGTCTCTCGTGCATACGTACGGACTACCGTCTCCACGAACGTGATGAGATTCATTCTCCATCATATCCATTTAAGTATAATTATCATTTGATGGTTTAAAAATAATGTTTAAGGACTTAATATAATTATTGATATGAATATGATACAACCTATCCATGAAAAACATGGCTTACGTAAAAAATCCTATAAAAGAAAACGAGTAAGTTAACACCTGAAACGACGATAATACTAAGATATTATTAAAAGATCATATATGATATCATATTAATATATATGATTCTTTTATAATTTAATAACAATTATTCCACCATTATACAGGAGGTTAACCTACCCTAAACCAAAGAAAATTACAATGTAAGGGTTAATTTCGCAATCTCTCCATTATACGAGGTTGTTTATACGTAATAATCTGCTAGGATTTCTTTATCATACACATCCATGTTTCTTCAAAATGTATTTCAAAACATTTTTACCATTTAAAAGAATATGGGTTAAAGTAATTTATTCCCTTGTTTTTCTTTTCATAAGAGGGTTATAAAGGAATCTTTTCGTCATTTTCCAAACAAGGTGCCTTTTAACCTTTTCGACAGGATTAAGGGAAGAATGTTTTTTTAACTTATACGGAAGTTGCTGCTATTTTCCGTCATTATAAAATCTTCAAAACTTCCCTTACAAGCTTATACGAATATTTTCAAATAAAATGTTTTATTTTTTAAATATATGACTCTTAAATGATATCAAAATAAAAAGGGATATTTCTCTAAAAAGAGTTTTGATTTCATCTATGTCAACATCCTTTAGTGGATTTTACGCTTATTTGAAGTTGATTTATTATGATACAAAAATTCTATATTGTATTGAAGGTTTTGTGATATGTTTGACTGTGGATGTGTTATTTTTATACCATTCATAGTTTATGGATGAAGTATTTACATTTATTATGCTAGTTTTAATACGAATATTTATGTTATGTTTAAACCTTTTCATATGGGAATGCATTGGACTTAATATGTGATAAGTGGAGCCCGCTATAGATCCTCGATGCATCAGTAGTTCTCATGAGACAAACTAGTGTCTTGGCACAAGGCATTGACAAAATCTTTTTTGTAGTCTTGGCACGAGGCTTTGGATATGTGGTTATGATAGTATGGCATTATGCATTCCATCGTTATGAAAGTGGTTATTGATATTGAATGTGATTATTCGATTAGTAGAATATCCATGTGAATAAGTAAATGGAATTATGCATTCCATCGTTATGAAAGTTGTTATTGATATTGCATGTGATTATTCGATTAGTAGAATATCCATGTGAATAAGTAAATGACATTATTTAATTTTACTTTTTCCATAATATGTTAAAGTTAAAGTTTAAAAGGCTTTTGTTTTAGTTATACATTGCCTTAAATGTTTATTCTTATTTATGAAAGTTTCCGCTATATTGTTATCCTTAATGGGAATTTGAGCTCACCCCTTTTCTATGTTTTTTCCCCAGGATATGAAGAAGTAAATTATGAATGACCTGTAGGGATAGTATGAGGGGATAAGAGTCTGGTTTATGGAGACTATGTTGTTGTAGTTTTCATTTTTATAATGTAAAACTTTATGAATATATCTAGTGTTTCCAAGGCTACTAAACCAATCAGTCTTTCGAGATTTGACCTTTCTTGTGATCATTCCAATGTCATCTAATAATGCACCGAATCAGGGTAAATGGGGTCGGGGCTTGCAACACATCCCACCCCAGTTCCTGAAGCATCTCTATATACCAAGTATTATTATCTTGTTTCGTGATAATATTAGGGAAAACTTCATATCTGGAAAATATTGTTGTAATTATTCATTCTATTGGAATGGAACATTATTATTTTTTGAATCATTAATAGGTGAAGTTATTAGTGTTATTTAATGAATGAATCATTAGTAATAACCAACTAGACAAAGAAAACTCTATATCTTAGAGACATTTTTTGGCAGTTTCAAAGAGATAAGGACCTCTATCTTCTTTGGATCCACCAAATAACATCTTTTAATAATTTCATGTCCATGAAAATGGACCTATTATAACTAATAATCATATTTATATATTTTGGCATTCAACTAATGGTATTTGAATATTCCCATCATTGTCACCATGTTTTTATCATGCTCAGCCCTTTTATTTGAATACACCAATATGTCATCCAAAAAATCGACCAAAAAATAATCCAAATATCCCTAAAATATTTGATTCTTAGATTACATAAAGGATTTTTTTCTTTCATAATACTCATATACATTTTCACATATTTATAATGGCCATATATGCTCTTAAAATCTGTGTTCAGAATATCCTTATTTCAAACCATCAATTGGTGATGTATTGATAATAAGTCAATTTTTAATAACCAATGTTCTCCCCAAAATAGATCAAATAGATCATAACTAATTTTATGTGGATACCTATTCTTTATTGTAACATGATTGATCTTATGTAATCCACACCCAACCAAAGTTTTCTATATAGATTTATAACAAACAAGATTGGTACTTCCCTTATAGTCGTTCTTTGATGAATGAAACATTTTATTTACATATCATTAAAAATCACTTTAATCTCCCTTAATTTATTTGGGTCCAAACTATATGATGTATTGAAAATTGGGATGGTCCTCAGAAGGAGATCAATCATAAACTCCACTTCCCTTACAGGTAGAAACCCTGAGAAATTCTCATGAAAACATGTGAGGACTGGTAAACAATCATTAAAAACCTATAATATATGAAATCTTCTATATATTACAAGTTCATAGCCTCCATATGGTATGAGAACATTCCAACTACTTTTTCCAACAGGCTCATTTCACCATCTATTGCATTCTAGTCCACTTATAAGAGATTATCAACGCTATCACTAGTCATAAAACTAACCCATCAAGTATAAAAGTCAATGTTAGAATTGAATATTATGAACCAATAGCTACCTAGGATTATACCATATACATCCATCTCAAAGAATGAGAAATACCATTTCAGCTTTACTCCATCAAAATTTATAGAACATGCTCAACACATAAAGTGTCAATTTTCTATTTTCCCAAGAGGAGTTTGAAGTTTTCAAACCGAAGGCATCATATAAAAATTTTCACTAAAAAAATAAACTACATGAAAAGAAATAAAGAAGTTGGATTAACCTGTTGTGAATAAATCTGGTATAAGGGTAGAATTCAATTGAATTGTACCACTCATGATTGATAGTCCAGACTGATCATCCATAATAACCTACTCAACACTATATAATTTCTTGCTCACTGCATTTTGATCTCTATTTAAATGTTGATATTGGACTACCTGAGAAGTCATAGTATTCCTAGAATCACCATGGCTAGATCTATTCTACTAATGAGAGGTATTCTACTTCCCTCACCCCATCAAAACTTATGATGTCTGTGACACTTGAGAAGTGTCTCGGCCACCCAAATTTTAATAACTAAGACAATTGAACCAAAGATGCAACATATTATTGAAATTATAGAATTATCTTGGTGTTTTTGTACATTATAACTTCATATGAACCATAAAACCACCCTAAAGACACCCCCTCTTACTTATGGATCTTAGAGGAAGGTTAATTGATCTTGTGATTTGATTTTGATGTCTTCCACATCTTTGAGAATCAGTGTCTGTCTTCATCTTGCTCATAGTATAAGAATTTTATCCTCCTCTCAGGAAGAAAGCCATTATACCTCCACAATGATTTCCTATAGTGATGGATATTATAAAAATATAATCGGGATTCAGTCCTAACACATTTAGTTGAAGATAATGAATGATGATCTGAAAAATATTTTACTTCACCTATGCTTCATGTGAAACCACATTCTCAATGTCCTCTTATGAGTAGTTAGTAATGAGTTCCATTTTCTAAACAAACAACAAATACCATAAGTCTCACTCTCTTTCAACTGATGGTTTATCAATTTCTAATTATACTACATCATACCATTACAACAATGATTTACCATATCAACCATTACTATGTTCAACCACTTTTGAAAAATTACAATATTCATTTGAAAATAAAACCATTTTCAAACTACAAAAATCATTCTCTTTCCAAATTCATTCATTTTAAAAACAATTTCAACATTTTGAAAAAAATCACATTGCACCAAATCACATATCATTCCTAAAAGTGAAATATGCAGTCTTAGTGGGAAGTCATTTTTCTAATGCATGTTAGGATCATCTTATTTGATAAAACCAAGACATTGAGATTCCAAATCCTATATGTGTATTCAAATAACTTACAAACCAAAATCCCTAAAAACATGATATTCAGAATAAAAACGTTAGATTATTATTTTTATTTTCTATATTTCAAGTCCCAATGTTCCTACTACTTTCTACCAATCAAACACAAGGAATATCCCATAATGAATTTCAACTCTAAGACTGAAAAAACTAATGAATACTTGTTCCATAATGAAAATTGGAAGTACCAAGCTGATACTACTTGTAACATCTCCTCCCTTCTCATTGGATTGAAAAAGATAAATGATATTACCTGGCCTTAAGAAGAAATACCAATATAATAACAGATGTAAATAAACTCCAAGAGCATCATGAATAAATGTTGGATGATTTTCCCTTTCAAAATAAAACAAGTAACAAAACGATCCACAAAAAAATAAACCGCTATATGATGTACGATATAAATGAAAGACCACTCATGAGTACAATTTATATCAAAATTAATCTATAAAAGAGTACCGCAATGGAAGAATATAAAATAACTAAGTAAATAGATGAATACATAACTATCAAAACTCAAAGTCTCCAAGACCAAACTCCACGCTCCAACAATCTCCCTGGTATAACTCCACAAATAGCCCAAGTAAGACTAATCACCACTAGAGAAATGTGACACCATTCCTTTTCCCAAGCCCTGGTAAAAGATATCTACAAATAACTAATGAGACAAATCAGGGGTGAGTAATGAAAAATAGTAGGCTTTCCCATATCACTTCCTTACTCATTACACTAAGATATAAAATGGTTTCGAAATATATAAAATACTATATTAAACAATTTATAAACACATTTATATCAAAATATAATCAAATTAGATATAAAATACTTCTCTCAAAATAACCTCAACTTCCTTAAAAACCAACCAAAAATTATTCTAAAATAATTTGACAATTTATATTTTGGCATAATCATTCAATTTCAATTATCCACACATCATAACATGAATGAAAACATGGACCTTCCAATACAATCAAGTAATGATTCCTCTTACAAATTTATCACACAGTGAACCAATTTGATTGGGGAGATCCATAACCCTTATCCATACCACTTATGATGGGGAAACTATATACCCTTCTTTGTCTAGAATGAACAAGGAAAAACAAAACTATTATGCAAAACAAACTAATGTTAAAAAAAATTCAACATTTTCTAATAAAACCGTTTTTATTAAGAATCCTTGAAACAAAATATTCCAAATCAACCATCCCAATTCACATAATTAAAACTGTCCTTTTTATTCAATTTTTTTCAATTTAACCATTTAACAAAACTCTAAAACAATCCACATTTTATACTCAAGAAAACCAATCACTTTCAACAAAACACCCATTTCCAGGTTTCCACAAACATTCACTCAAGAGGGTTTTCCAAAATCATTAAAAATAAAATTCAAAATCAATTTATGAAATTTAAAAATATTTACACCAATACCTCACATTTTTAATAGAGGAGTCAAGAGTTAAGTTACCTATCTTGGGATTTATGGCCAAAACAAAGAATGAAACTTAAATACCAATTAAACTGTGTTGAATCTGCAAAACCTGACCTTAGATATCTCCCCTTAACATCAAAAAGACCATATATAATCATATTTGGAATCAAGAAACTTATATATATCTAAATTATATTTATATACAATAATATGACTGAAATAGTTAATTATATCAAATAATGACCACCATGACCAACTAAGAATGATCACTTACCATGAGAATCTAGATTAAAAACACTAATAGAAGCATTTAGATCTCCTATAGATCGATGAGAGAAGCTTAATAATCCTTTCAGAAGATAAGAAATAATTTTAATTCCAAATGGGAGGAAAAAAGTTATGAGATCCAAAATTTTAGGATCTCACTTTTAACCCACACACAGTTAGTAACATGATGAGTAAAACAATGTCCTAATAGTGTGACATTTTCAATCCAAAATAGGAAACAATCATGGTTGGATCACAATATTTAATAACCATGATCCAACCATGAAAAATCCTAGTGTCTAAAGTGTCATAGTTTGTCTTAGGTAGTCACATGTTTTAGACAAATCATGCACCACGTGCGTGCCTTCCCTTTAGCCCCTGACTCATTGTGCACTATTTTCTTCAGGTGTTTTACGGTTTCTCCAAAATGTGATAAAATTTTGAAACAAAATAAAATCCTAAAAAACATTCCAAAAAGTCCATAAACTCTCCCAAAGATCAACCATCAAAATTACATAATAAAAAAGCATAAATAAAGGGATACATACATGAAACTGGGGGTGTTATAAAAACCATTGAGGTTAACTTAATGTAAATTTTTAGATCATATCTTGAAAGACCAAAAATATTTTGAAATAATTTTATTTTTCTATTTTAAATTAACACTAAACTTTCAATGTATGGTATACAATATTATGTATTTTATTCATGAATGAGTTATACATTAATCAGCCAATGTTTCAATAGTATTATAATCAATGATTTAAATTTAATTGTGGCCAATTTTAGTTTCACATGGGAATAGTAGAGATAAGTTATCAAATTCAACTTATATTTTATCATGGATTTATTATTTACTAACACTAAATAATTAGTTTCCCTAAGCAATTAAATAAACAGTAAATGAGGACCCTTTGTAAGATTATGTCAAGAAAATTAAGTGTGTTATTAGGTGATTTGAAATTGGAACCACCATCCATTGAAATATAACTATGTGATGCGATAATATTTTACTCTTCACCTTGTTTCTTTTTTGTGTATCACAATTAATACCCATGGAAAATTTTTATAGTGGAAACTCATATTATCCAAAAACAACGGTGGAAATTTTATTTTTCATAATTTTTTAATATACTTATTGGGTGTTTTTAAATGAATTGTGTGAAATTTTTAGAAATTGGAATGGATTTATTAGTGAAATATTATTTAGTTATTGATAATAGACTAGTCGTTCCACCTTAATTTTAACATGACATGAATTTATGATCCCACTGATTAATATTCGTTAATGGATTTCCTTGACCAACAATCCCCTACCCCTTGTTATAAGAAATATAACCTCAAACATTAATAAAAAATATTCATTTTTTAGTTCCTATATGTTTAAAAAAATAGTTATGGTTAATTTCATACTTCCTATAATTTAAGGGTCACAATTTGTGTCTTAATCATTTCTAAATTTGAAATTGAAAATATAGAGTTGTTCGTAATGAGTTCCAATATTCTGACACACATTCCAGAAATGTCCTACATTTTACTACCCAATATACCATTTTCTATCATACAGATAGATGAGTGACTAGAGGAAGAGAATAAATTTTTATAAAAAATCATGAAAATTAAATTAAATTTCTTAATGAATACAATCACACTAATAAAGAATAATACTGTCAATAAATCAAGTACAATCATCCTATGATGAAGAACATCATATATAAATTAGCATTCAATCAGGAAAATTATCTCCACTACTGAAACAATCACTTAATAGTGTTTTATCAAATCACTTTAGAAATCATATCCATGGTAATTAACTAATTGTCATGTGAACCATGAATAATGGTCGAATGTTATCATGAACTGACCACCATCAAGATTATTTCTAGTCCCAATTTATAACTCCTATTCTCGCATAGATCCTTACATATTTCACTAAGTTTTAATACATTATATTTATATGTGTTGTTTTTTATTTACAATAATTCATATGTAAAGTATTAACATTGATAATCATAGTCAATTTTTCCCTCCAAGGGTCTTGTCACACCTATCCTCAATTTTGAATCGAAATAGATATTATGAATGTAGTATTAATTGGGTCTATATAAGTACATAATGTTTTCAACATTGATACTCAAATATATAATTTCATTTAGTTCTATATTTTTTCATATCAGATTTATCATTGGGATTAGTTGAGAGTTTGTTTAGTGTCTCACAAACTCTTCTAAAATAGATAAGTTATATTCTATTTAATTTATTTTTTTGAATTTTTTGAATAAAAGAATATTTTGGTTGTAATTTATTTTGGGTTGGACCCAGACATTAATTAGAGTTGGAAATTTTTTCTCATATTAATTTCAATTACAATAAATTTAAGAACTAATAAATTATGAATAATTAAATGTATTTTAGTATAGGGTGAATAATTACTCATCAGGTTATGCGGGATGTGTTGTCTCTGATGTAACCTATAAATGTAACATATATAATAATGTCTTGTGAACATGGTTTCATTTTTATATCTACTCATATTTTAAAAATAATTGAATCTTAATACAAAGAAAAATGTATTATATTAAGAATGGGTGTTGTCCCTAGCACATATATCATTATTTGAGTGTGGATTATTTTTGAGCCCATATGATAACAATATAGAGGTTGAAATCTTATGTGTTTCCTTTTGGGTGAATTGTAGAAACAGGGGCCCTGATAAGTCAAACCAATGTATGTTAAAAAGTGGGAATATTACTACAATAGAGAATGTATTGTTATTTTTGAGTGCCAGTGTAAGTTCATGATCTAATATGGGGTTCCTGTAGAACTAATATATCATTTTTGTTTTAATATGTGATAAAATTTATAAAATATATAGAACTATGAATTTGATATTGTTTCCATTTAATCTAAACTATAGTATAAGGAGAAAACCCTAGAAAAATTTCAGTTAAAAAAATATGATCATCGGTGAAATAATGAGGATATGTTAGCCTCCAAACATTATCTAAGATTCTAACATAGCCCGACTTTTCATGAAAAAAAATGAGTAATACTTTTTAAAATATAAATTTTATCATTATTTCTTCAATACGGTTCTTTTTTTGATACATTTATATGATCCAGATAAATATTAAGAATAAATAAATAAATAGATTTTTCAAAGACATTAAGGGGAAAGAATTTAGTAGAGGAATTGGGAAAGTAATTAAGTCAAACAAAATTAAAAAATATTCTATATAGCTAATGGATATCCCACATACTCTATTGATATTTTTATAAATAAGTATAAAAATACTAAAAAATATTTGGGTTATTCAATTTGTAAGAAATCATAATAAATTAAAGCACATAAATTGCACTAATGGAATAATGCTTTCCATATTTCATATCATTATGGAATATAATGTGTCTAAAGATAAAAATAAAATGATAAGGACTAAACCTGATAGAATGGAAATAACTTATACCCGTATATTAAATTTTAGTGAAATACTAAGTTAACAATATGATATTTTGGTGAAAAAATGTATTTATTAAATTATAAAATAAAAAATAAAAAATTAATAAAATATCAATATATATTGATATTTAATAGATTTATAATTTTTAAGGAGGAAAATTTATAGAAGAGATAAAATTTTGAAATTGTGATCAAGACACAAAAAAACTATAAACACATTCTTAATCACATACTAAATATTAAGTGCGTTAACAATAGTTTTTAGCATTGATAATATGTCAATAATATTAAATTAAGTTAATGATGTAAATAATAATATATTATTTATAAATGTAGATATTCTTATATTCAATTTGTAGATTTTAATTTGACATCATTAGTTATATATATATATATATTACATATAAGGTAATATTAGTAACATTACTTCTTCTTTTGGCTCTCATTAAGAAAATTAATGAAATTTAATTAAAGATTACAGTGTTTTCTGTACGAAACATGTTGGAAATATCCAAAGTGGGAAAGATAATGATAAAAGTACTACAATTCCCTATGATAAGAAAAAAAATATTTTATTTCTATAAATGGGGAATAAACAATAATATATCTATATAAACATATGAAGGGGAAACACTAACATCAATAGATTTGAATTGACTAATTAGGTTGGAGAATAGACATGTAGTTTTGGGTATCCTATAATAAGAAACCATTATAATAGTAACTATACTATACATAATTGTTAAAAAAAATATCATTAAGAGGATTTATAGACAAAAGATCCAATCAAATATTAAAATTAGGATAAATATTTTTTCCACCCTTAACATTGTTCAAACATTCTATCTTGAATAAAATTTTAGACATTGTTTTTAATTATTGAAGTATATTTTTCTTATAATCATTAGAATTTTATAATAAAATTTATTTACACATTTAATTTAGAGTGTTTCAACTCTTTAATTGGAAAAAATATAGATATATATTAGTTTATTTAACTAAAATAGAGTCTCTTAGTGGGTAATAATTATAGATTTACAAAAAACCTAATGTAAATAAAAAATATATTTATGAATAAAAGAAAATTATGTTCATAAAAATATCATTATAGGTACATTTCATATTCATATGATATATTAATATCTATATATTCTTTAAATTATATTTATTATAAAATCATGAGTTTTAGTCAATAGAAAAATAAAACACCATTTTTATTTCCTTATTAGTATAGCAACAAATGTGCACAAAAATAAAAGATAATATATAATTATGATTTACAAGTTTTAGATATATGGTGTAAGATAATGTTCATGACATGAAATCTTATCACAAATAATGTATGAATCTAAATAGACTCATTATTTTTTATTACAATGCTCTAAATTTTTTCACTTTTAAATTTAAGGATCACCTCATTGTGATCATAACATACTACATATGAAAAATATACATTACTATATATAAAAAAATATTTATGAATTTTAAATTTTAAAATAATAAATTAATATGATAATATTACACTACATTTTAATCTTTGTTTTATATAATTGTTACTTATAGTAAATCATTATTTGTCAATTAATCACTAATAATTTTGTATATAACAACACACTCTTAAATTTCATGGGTGCATTTATTTTCAAAAATTCCAATCATTTTTATAGCATAAATAATAAAAACTAAATTACATGTTCAAATTTATTATATATTTAAGGATGCTCCCATTTTATTTTTTAACACATTAATAGTTTCTTAATGAAACAAATAATTCATATTAATAAAAATAAATTTCATTCAAATACATGAGTATGATTCATATTACCTATATCCAATTTTTAAAGCATGGGATTATTTAAATTAAACAAATAAGTCTTCTATGAACTGTGTAACACCTCGCATATCTTACCCAATAAATATTAGATTTAAAACTCTAAAAAATAAAATTTCTCATTGAATAATAATTTAGGATTCATAAATATATAAAAACTACACATATAAAGTAACAAAATTTACCTTAGTAACACATAGTTAGGGATTACCTTATTACATTTTGATTAGATATAAGGAATGTTATCCTAAATGAAAAATAAAATTTGTAGTATTGAAGAACCCGAAAGAAATATATTTCATAATTTTAATTGGAAAAAATATAATATGAAAAAAATGAAAATGTTCAATATACTTGGAACACATTAAATCAATTCATCTTAAAATATATAGTAATTGAAAAATAATATAGGGTGATCTCAAAATATCCATAAGGGTTATGTACAACATAAGCTATTTTGTGTAAACAAGGAATGATCAATATATTATTGTAAATAACTGGAACAAATTCTCATTTAATCAACAACTAGGGAATATAATTCATCCTTAAATAATTTCAATTATATACACTAGTGTATAATAATTACTTAATTTTAAATGAATCAAATGAATAATAATGAACTTTAGGATCTTATATACCATGATATTTTTAATTCCAAGTCCTTCCACTACAAATGTTTAAATTATTGGTATGCTTACAATAAAATCTCATTTATTAATTCTAGCTAATTGGTTTTACTAATGATACCCCTAAATGAATCTAGGGGATATATAATTCATGTCCCCATGAATAATTTCATGTCCATATAATTACCTATTAATTGAATGATAAAAGTAAATCATGAAAAATCTTAATTGTTTAATAAAATTTTCATATTGGGTAATGAATATGAAGTATCAATATTTCCCTAGTCAATCAAATAATTTTCGTTTAAAAACTGCTTGCAACAAATTTTTTTTTAAAAGAAGAATATCAAATTTGATAAGGAATATGATAAAGAAGAAATATTTAAAGAGAATGGAAAATACCAATAATTTATGAAATATTTATTTTAAATTAATTTAATCACTTTAATTACTTGTAATGAAAAAAATATAGGGCTTAAAATAAACATGATACCATATTAAAATATTATTATTTAATAATGATTATAATAAAATAACTATTAATTTCATGTGTATAAATACATGAAAATGAATTATAAAAATTTATTGGTTTTCAAATTTATAAAATAAATTTATTGGATATATATTAATTATAAATAAATTAATATCCATCTGATGGTTATAATAGTGTTCCCTAAAAAAAATACATTTATAATGTTTTTAGTACCTATTTACGCTCATAAAAAAAAATAATTTTTTAAATTATTATAAATTATTTATATATAAATTTATTTATTTTTTAAATCAATGTGTTGAAGTTATATTTTAGGAATATATTTGGAATTTTTATGAAAAGGTTTGTTTTTCTATGAATAGTGATAAATATTATTTTTTTATAATTTTTTTTAAATTATATACTTTTTTAATTAGTTCTAAAGGAAAAAATAGTTCACTTAAATTAAAAAGTAACTCATTTAATAAATTTTGATAAATTTCATCTTGAATTATGATATATTTACATTTTGATCCTCTGATATTTTTTCTTTGGATGAACAATTTTTTCAATGCCTCTATAGGATTAATTTTCAATTATATTCATTCACATCTGTAAAATGATATTTGAAATATTGATTATACATTAAAAATTCCAATAAACAATATTAACTATTAATTTCAATATAATCTTTTATCACAATTAATGAAAAAATAAAAAAATAATTACATCTCTTTTGGAATATTTCAGTTTTTAGGGGGTTAAATTAAGAAGATATGGTTTAAGAATTACATAGATATTTTCCAAACACCACTTTTCTATCGATAGATTCACATTATAACCTAGATGGAGAGATAATGTGTCATTTTGAGTCTTTTTTATGCTAAAATGATTCATATCATTTATTTTTAAAAAAAATTAGATGAGTTTATTATCCCCAACTTATAAAATTTCACCCCCTATTCTCTTATATCCACACTCCAAAATAAATTTGTTTTTACAATTACCTGAATAAATATCTTAATTGAATCCCTCCAAATATCATAGGGTCATTAATCAGATTAAGAGTACCTCAGAATATGTATTTATTTATAAACCTAAAGAGTATATCTAAATAAATGTTAAAATTAATAAAATTCATAGAAGAATATACACATAAATCTTCAAGCTTGGGGACTTGACCCCAGACCCTGGACCACACCCCAAACGCCTCTCGACCCTTACCATCCTAGCTGAACGTGGCGGGGGGGGGGGGGGGGATTTTGTTTATTTCCTCATAAAATTACATAAAATATCATTCAACTATCATAATATAATAACACTAATATTTCATACATGTGGAGATGTTATTATGTTAATGGAAAAACTGAAATCTGTTTCCACATCCATGAAATAGAAAACCAAACAATTGATCATTTGTACTATAGACTACCCTGTCGCAAACGAATCTAATTTTTTTCCATAAAAAACTTATGAGGATAGATATAATTATTTATTAAACATATATATACTATATTTATGAAATTTGTATACTTATTGCATTATTTTATCTCATATAACTTTATAAAATCCCTACTTTTGGGGATATGATAACTTTGTTCATGTGTACCATGGATTACCACCTTGCAAAGTGATGTTATTCATTATACACACACACTTTATATGGATGGTATTGATGATGATAATAATATATATATGTTATATTTATGAATGAAATATATTTTTTAAAATATAATATCAGGTCTAACATCCAACCTATACCTCCATTGGAAAATAATAATGTGTCCCATGCAAACTGTGGACTATTGACTCCATATAGTGATGTGAAATTTTTTTCATTTTGATTTTACATGAATGATAATGAGGATGTACATAATTGAATAAAATTATTTATATGAAATAATAATGATTCTATATGGGTGAATTAATAAATATATTACATCCATTCTATCTTTTGAGAAAAATAGAAATAAAATCCATGTGTAGATTTGGAAAACCGTCTCCATTGGCGGTGTAATACATTTAATGTATCTATATTTTATATATTATAAATAAAACATATATATTTAAGTTATAAGATATTAATTTAATAGTTAACATTATGTATCTATTTTATCCATGATCAATCTAAATAGACAGAAATTACCAAGTAAAAAAAACTTGATAAATGAAGAAATTATCACCCAAAATAGTGATCTTAACAATTAATTTAAAAAAATGGGCCATAAAAGTATATTATTAAATAATATGTAGTATTAAATATTTTTATTTTTTTAATTAAGAGATATATAATAGAATATATTTATTATATATTGGGTTCAAGCATGTTTGAAAGATGTTAGATCAATGGTAAGGATTTCTCATCTCACTTTTACATCCATGAGATATATTCCGTATTCAGCAATTATACCATTATATAGTACATATAAATAACATTTTGATATTTTAAATTGGGAATTTGTTCATATTAATTGTATTTAATACTTCCTTTTATATTAATACATTCATGGGTCTTTTTATTCAAATGATATTTAAATTAATAAATTGTCCTTCAAAATTTCATAATTATTATGGATTGATTACTTTTATGTGTCAATTGGGGGAAAATATTTTTTATCACATAAACACAATATTTTTTCACCTTCATTTATTAATGAATATTTTCAAATAGTAGTACCATTTTCACTCTCTTTAGTTCTTAAATTGTTTTTGAAAATGTTTTTAATAAAATATAACTTTGTTACTCTCTTAAGTCTAAAATCATTTTTTATTCCAAAACTATGCGTTCTAAAAATAATTCAAAAATTATTTAATGATTATAAGGTGTTTTTTATCTCATTTTCAACCATTTTTTGACGGATTATAATTTTTAATGGATAATTCATTTCATTTCCCAAATAAGGCTCATTTTTTATTAAAAGGTGAAAGAAATATTTTTTAACGTGTACAACAGGTACATAATTTCCACTGTAATGACCATTCTTTGTTGAAAATATTTCTATATATGTTTCTAAGTATATTTTCAAATAACACTATTTTAATAATTTTTTTGAAATTTTATTTTAAAAAAAAAATTCATTATAAAAATTATAGTTTCCTCAAGAATGTGTTAATGACATTTTTATAGTATTTATATCAGTCAATGACATCAACCCTTTATCATACAAATTGTCTAATATAGATATGTTGTAATTATACAATATTATTTATTTATCAAGATGATTTAGAAATAATTTGACTTGGATGTACATGTTTTATACCATTCATATTACCATGTAATGTTTATGATTCTGATTAACTGATTTTGGAAATTGTTAACATTTTGATATATAGTTTATCAATATGAATGAATATATTAATTATGTTGCACCACTTTCATATGATTAATGTATGGACAAAATAAGTGATGTTTGGGCCCATCCTATAGACTATCAATGAATCCTTAGGTGTCATGATAAGAACTGTCATGTATATTTTCTAGATACCTTAACTATTTTTGATAGATATCATGTTATGAGGCCTTAATGGTACGATTTTGATGTATGACATTATGCTTTTCCAAAGTATCAGATTATTCAATGAAACAAAGATATTATTTTTTAGTCAAAATATCCCTAGAAACTTTTCAGGCTTATGTGATTATTTATATGGAATTATTGGATCATTGTTTATTCTTTCCATATTATACTAAAGTGATTGATTGAATAAAATTCATTTTAGTTATTTATCTTTCCTAATTGATTATGCCTTATTTATTAAAATCTTAAACTATAGACATACCCTAAATAAGTATTTGATCTCAATACTATATTTTATTCTATTCCTATGATTTTAGGATGAGTATTAGGATTGATATGATGGGTAATTCTAGAAAACAATGATTCAATTGAAGAAAACACATTGTTGTATATTATTATTTTAATTTTAAATCAAGATTCAAGTATGTATCTAGTTACCAATAATACTATATTTTATGATCCTTCATGATGAGATTCCACCTATTTTATTCAATACTAATAATGTATCCCATGGATATGATCAACTAGATTTTTTGTATTTAAATTTAGAAGTAAAGAATGTTTTGTAGAAACTATGGGTACCAGACATAAGAAAATATATATTAGGGAACATAAACCTATTATAGACACTAATGATATGTATAGAATAAAATTATAATTATTTAGTGAGGAGGGTATTAGTTTTTTTTCCGAGCAATACATCCCTATATTGATACTAAAAATGGATGTGGTTCTTAAATAAATGTACATAGGTGTATCAAAGAATAAAATGTTATGTTGTCTTCACTTGAGAAATAACTAGAACTTGAAAATATTTATTGTTATGAACCATGTTTGAAACCACTATGAGATATATTTGGGTTAATTCTAATTTTCATTACAAACCATTTTAAAGAGTTTTAAACTATCTTTATTATTATAAAACATTCACAATGAATTATTATTTTTGACTATGATTTTTAAAATGCATAAAATTTTCAATTTACATTATGTATTTGACAAGTTTTTGGTTTATACATCAAGTATTATAATGTTATGTTATTATATATTTTATTATATTATTTAGAAATAGATCTTGGAAGAATGACTGGTAACAACATTAATAAACACACCCCATGTATGGATCTCCCTAATGAGAATGATAATTAAGCTGGTGCTAGAACAATAGTTGTAACTTTTCAAATTATAACCATATTGGGGATTCTAAGTCATGATACAAGGAATATGATTTACCATATTCTATAGAGTATTGATTCAACATGTATTTTATCAATTTTATACCACTTTATCCATCAAAAACCACTACCATTTATTGGTACAATATATTCATTCATAGCAGATCAATTGAAATGGTCATTAAATAAGATATTTTTTGATCATTGAAGTGATGAAATGTATACAGTTATCATTGAATTTCATAATCTCTTAGGATATAAGGATAAATGGTGGACATTGATTCAAAACACTATAAATTAATAAGAGATAAAAAAATCGAACTAAATGATTTTATGGTACCCTTCTTGGAAAAGTATTTTCATCGTGATAAATGAGCAGATTTGGATAGATAATTATAGAATTTAAGACAATAAGAAAGTGAAAATGTTACTATTTATATATTGATGATTTTAAAGAAATAATTTAATGCTATATAATATGTTTGTAATATAGTGATAAGGATGGATAGTTTATTTGATTTTTATTATAAAATTCTCTGAAAGGGTAATGGTCTTCAAAACATTCTCATTATATCACAATAGTGTATCATGTGTTATAAATATAGAGAAATAATTCTCTACATCATATAAATTAAAAGGGATGTAAGAGAATATGTGGATGAAAGATAAAATTACAGACAAATAGAATAAGGGAAATAATTATTTTCTCCCTTGTGATAATTATGAAAATAAAAAAACGAGAACTGGCTCGAAGGGAATGGGAGTTGGATACAAGTTAGAGAGAAATTACACTATGAATTCGATTATTGTGGAAAGAAATAATCTTTATATACCAAATTATTAAAATATATAAAGATGGGGTAAAATGAAATTCAATTCCCAAATAATTAATGTAACATACTCAAAAGAAGCTATGAGAACAAGTTCATTCTAATTTTATTACTACAAACAATGTCGAATGACTAAAGTTCATCTGTTTGGGTATAATAAATAGTAAATACAAATATTTTATGAATGTTATATAGGTTATTATAGTTATAATATGATTAAATATTACACTATAATAATATTTCATTATGGATTTTAGAGCATATGATGAATGAAATCAATGACCAGCAAAGGCTATTTAGTGGAAAGTTGATTTTTAGAAAAATGAATTGAAGGAAGATAAACCTTAATATATTCATAATTTTGAGATATTAATGATAATTGGTTATATATTTGATAGTGTTCATGTACTTGAAATTTATGACTGATTTTATGGTTTCTGATATCATTTCATAAGTTTCAAGCATTATTGGAATTATAGAATAAAATTGGTAATTTGATATTTTATTGAAGTTATAAGTAAAAAATTATTTGTCATAGAATGCATGATTTAATTAAAGTTTTATGGAAACCATGGTACTCAAATATTTGTAATGTGAAATTATTTTCCACTTTATATTATATAGGTAATATACTTTTTATTTCGTGACATTACATCTATATTTTTAGAAATTTAATTTCTATAGAGATATTTTGGATGAGTATTAATTTTAATAATTTAAGAAATTGTTTAATTTGAATATTTGGAGTTACAATTGTGGTATTAGAGATTAATATATATATTTTTAAATTCGTTTCAAACCATATTGGTTTTGGAAAATATTTATAGATAGGTGAAAAGACATGTCACTCTTTCATGGATGTTACTATCCCTTAACAGTTAATTTGAGTGCTTCAAGCATCAATAAATTCAATTTTGGATATTCATTATGTCGAGTAAGAGATGAGATATAAATTAAAAAAATAATAAATAAATGATTAAATTGTTCTTATGAAATATAATGATATCATGTAGGTATATTTCCATATATTCATAGATAGAAAAAGAATAATTCATCTTTAGGAAGAGGATGTTCGTAAAATAATTATTAGATTACTTTAATATACAATGAATCAGATTGTCCTTTAAATCCTAATAGATATAAAGATATTAGGTCTTTAATATTCCATTTATCATTTAATTTCTTGTGATCAATTACATCTATAAATCTATGTAATTATTTATGCTTTTTATCTATATACATATATTCACATTCCATTAATGATCTCCTACAGATAATCTGTGTTTTCTATTATTATAAATGTGCTTTGTAATTCCCGTTATATATTATTAAAATGATTTTTATTAACCATTTTAATTATATGGCTCTCCAATATTGTTATTTTAATAAATAAAACACTTAATTTTTGAGATCAATATTCAATTTCATTGAAACAAATATATTTAAGGGTGGTTAAATTTAATGATCCAAGATTTTAAATGTGGAAAAAAATCTCTGATAGTTTATATGACAATAAAAATGATTATTATAAGAGAATTTATAACATTTATATTTTATGATATATTTATATTGAATAAATTCAATCTTTTGAAATCATGAAATGCAATACTCTTTTAAAATGTTATTTTTTAAACTTGATATTATACCTTAGATATTAATTCGGTGTGTATGTATTAGAATATATAAATTAATAAAATTATATGTTTTAAAAAGGTATAAAATATTTCAATGATTATCTATTGATTATAAATAAAATAAAAAACATTTGAATTAAAAATAAATGTTTTTTTGAAGAACTATTGTTTTCTAATAGACGATTTAGTCATGCATTGCGAACTTAATTTATAATTAATTTTTACCACTTTTATAAAATTAAGTTTTATAAGGAAACTTTTTTTGTAATATAAATATCCATATTAAATCTTGGTGAATGTTTTTTATTTATCTAGAAATTTTAGTTTTTCATCAAATTTTGATAATATTGATTTTTACTGTAATTGCCTTTTCATTTAAATTATTTACGTGGTTAAATTATATATTAAAAATGTATTATGTAATATTAGTTCATTAATATAACTATTTTACTAATATAGGTAATTGGAATCAATCCAATATTTAATTCTGATATAAAAATGTTTTTAATATTTTTATGTTTTTACTTGGGAAAACAATTTTTTGACAAGTGGATGGATAATAAGTAGGAAAAACAATAAAAATAATTATCATGATTCTATTAAAATGGGTTTAACTTGAATTTAATCTATGAATAAAAATATAAAAATTGATGTAAAACTTATCCAAGAAAATAAATTTCTATATTTAGACATTATCTCATATAAGGGTCAAGAATATCCTATTTAGAGGCTTATGGTATGAGAAACACATATTTATCACTTTCTATTTTCAAAAATTATAGGTGTATCCTCTCCTCCACTTACCAAATAAAACCACCACTATTACGCTTATAACACATCCCATGCCCTTTGTATCATTTCAAACCATCCCATGTTTTTGATTACATCCCTCCAACATCCTGCATGACTTAATTTTACTAGTAATCCCTCTTATAAAATCTTTATTTATAGACTTAAATAGGCTATCAAATAAAGAGTTAACATTCCTAATCTTGTGTTTTTGTTTAATTTTATCTTTCAACTACTTCAAGTATCATTAAAATTATAACATAGTAAAAAATATATTTATTATACACTGAAATGATATTATCCTAATCACATATCCCAAATCTATCTCCACTTAAATCAAAGGGGAAACGATACCATCAATTTTGTATACGGAGGACTAACACCTCACAAACCAATGACATTTATTTTTTATTATAAACATTAATATAAGGGTATATTTATTCTATTAATATATTTATATTATATTAATTCAATTAATATAATTTTTGAGTTATTATATCAAATAACATTTTTTTCTATACATTTTTTGGTGGATATTATAATATAGCTCATATGGACAGTAGACAACCACCTCACAAAGAAATGCGATTCACTCATCACTTATGGATTACATATAAAGTATTATGGATATTTTTAATGAATATATGTAATATTTGTCTCCTAAAAATAATTATTGAAATATAATATCACATCTAACTTCTTACCTTCCCACCCACTGGAAATCATTAACGCCATTTGTGCGTAAGTGTTGACTACTGCCTCCATGTAGAAATGAGGAATGTTTTTCACTCTTTTTACATGGATGATAATAATTATTATTTTTAATATAAATGAAATATATTAAATATTAATGGTTTTATAATGGTAATAATTAATTACATTTCCTCTTATTAAATTCATTAAGAATAATTGAAACTGTGTTCGTGGATATATATAGTTTACCTTCTACAAGAACGATGTAATCAATTATCAAACTCTATAATTTTGAAGATTTATGTAAACAAATATAAAATGAATAAATATGATATTTATATCATTTTTTACATTATAGTGATGTTGTATGTATTACAAAAATTTATGTACCAAAATTAATAATCCAAAACATACATAAAAAACTAAGCAATTACAACCAGAAATTATTAATCTGACAATGAATTGTTAATAAAATGTTTATAAAATTCTATAAGTAATAATAATTTACATGATATATATGATATTTTTAAATATATTTTTAATAAAAATGTAATTATTATCCATAATTAATGAACAAAAACAAAATAAATGGAACTTATGGTAATTATTTCTCATCTCACTTTTACTTTCATGAGAAATATTCTATATAAACCACATATTACTTTATATGGGGTATATAAGTAAACATCTAATTTTTTATATCATGAATATATTTTTATTCATGTAATTTAATGTTTCATTTTATTTTATTACTTTTATGGGGCTTATGATTCAAGAATTACCGAAATGGTAAGTGTGTATTTCATAATCTCATCATCATTTGGGAATGTTAATGTTTAAGTTTCCCATTTTGGAATTGTTTAAAATTTCATAGAAAAAACCTTTTTCATATCCTATGTAAATTTTTTAACTTGTTAATTCAATATTAGTATTTTAACTTTTTTGGGTATATATTATTATTGATATTTTTTTATAAAAGAATACTTTATTTGTTTCTTTGGGAAAAAAATCCATTTCTCCTTTAAAATAATGTTTTGAAAAATAATTTCACAACATTTATTGACATTATAAAAATTATTTTTAAAATAAATTTTGAACCAATTTATTTAAAAAAAAATTTAAATCAATGTGAATTTCTTTCTCCAAAAAATTATCATTTTCCTTATATCGAATATTAAAATGGAATACATGTTCTAATGTGTGCAACATGTATTGAATTTCCATATTCATGATTAATATATTTTTAAATAATCCATTATATTTCTCAATGGTTATCATAATTTAAAAATATTTTCAAAATATTTTTTGAAATGCTAGTTTTAAAAATATTTTCAATGTAAAAATACATTTTTTGTCTCAAGAATGTATTTGATGATATTTTTATTAAAAAATGAAACCCAACCTCAATTCGACATATGATCATCTAAGGATATGTTTAAATGATTCCATAATTATCTTTCATTAGATTGTTTATGATTAGTATTAAATTTGATGTACTAGTTTGATTCCATTTATATTACTCTAGATGATTTATGATTAAGATTATTGATTTGGGTAAATTTTACCATTTTATGTGCTATATTTTAAATATGAATATTTATATTGATTGTGTTCCACACCTTTTATATGAGTAATTAATTTAAATAAATATGTTAATGGAAAGTCCCATTTTTTCACCATGATGCATTGACATGTCTCCTGATAAAAAATCCTTAGGTATTTGGTCGATCCCTTGCCCAATTGCGTATGATTTCTTGGCTTGAGTCCCTGATGTCATGTTTAATATGACCATAATTATGCATTCAGTAATTATTATAATTTTTATTGATGTCCCTATGATTACTCAATTAGTTATAATATCCATGGAAGGGTATCAAATTTATATGATTATATATATGGAATTATTTGATCATTATTTATTCCTTCAATATTATTCTCAAGTTATTAATAAATTGATTGTGTTTCTGTTATTTACCTTTTCATATTGGTTAATATTTGTTTATTCATATCATCTTAAATAATCATACCCTTACTAATAATTTTATGCCACACCTTTCTAAAGTTTCTTTACATTATATTCAAGGATGATTATTATTCTTGATTTGAATTTTTATTCCAAAGGAAACAATTTTTCACATTATGAAAAAATTGTTTTACTTTTTGTTCTCATTTTTAAAATGATATGAAATTATGTATCTAATTACTAAGTCTACTAAAAAAATCATTCCATCATAATTTGATTCCTTTTATAGTGTACTAATGTAATAATGTAACCCTTGATTCTCCGAAACTTGGGTCAAGGATTTTATAACACATTTATATAAATGATATACTCTTTAAGAAATTTACTTATCCATGACACAATGAATATGTATATTTATGTGGGACATAATTTTTATCAAAAAATTATCACCAGAAAGTGAATGTTTTAAAATGAGTCTAATTAATAAAATATTAATCAATATATGAGACATGTACCATAAATTTATCATAATATTATATTTTTTGGTAAAATAATCTCTTTTAGTAAATAGATAAAAATGTAAAAAATAAATATATATAAGTTTTCATAAAAGAATTTTCCTTATAAACCTTATTAAAGGTAATAAAAATTTCAAAATATTGTAATTAGTGATTGGTTCCAAAAAATCTATTAACACAATATACATTAAAAAGAAATATTCATTTTGTAATTCTTAATGAAAGATAAAATTTACCCTTTTAGAAAAAAATTTAACTATTCATTTAAAAACTTTTAAAAATTAAGATATGTTAAAATATTTCTTTGATAAGTCATTTTATTATTTAAAATATACATTTTTAAATTAATTGGAAAAATTAGACAGGTTTGAAAAATATACCAAATAAAAAAGAGAAAAAAGATTGAATTGTCTTTTAAGTATTAAATTCTTTTATTTAAGTTACAAAGAGTGTATAAGTTGGATGAAATATGAAGACTAAATGAATATTGATATTATTAGAAAATAGATAGAGTTTATAAAGAATTGATTATGTTATTTCCTCAAAGATAATATAAGAAATCCCAAAATAATATAAGATAGTAAAATAAATTCCTACCTCTTTGATGTATTTTATATTTAAATGCCTGGAATAAGTGATATAAATTTAAAAATTAATAATAATGAATATATATATATATATATTCATGTTAAAAAATTTAGATAATAATTATATACAACACCTATACTTAAATATATGTGTAATAAAAAATATTTCTCAATGGAGTAGAAATTTAGGTGAAATTATATATAAAGATCTTATCATAGAAGTGATAATGAATATATGTAATGATTATGGTTGAAAACATTATATCAAAAAAATAAAAAAAATCATAAAATAATTTTCTATTTCACACATAATCATGACATAAAAGTTTCATTGAATTTAAATTGTGTTATGAAACCTCATACAATAAACACAATTTTAATGTAAGAATTAATCATCGATGTTATTACTTTTTAAAAATGGAAATAAAAAAAGAAAGTTAAAATATAGTATAATTTATTCATTGGTCCCACCATTCTTAATCTTTAAATAGCATAGTAAATTAAGTATATATATAATACAATGAATTGAAATTGTGTTAAGAAAACACTAACCTCACGTTTCCCCTAAGATGAATGTTCTTTATACTCTGGTAAGATGATTTTAAACATGATATTAAATGGTAAAAGAACATAATTAATATTTATAATATCATATATAATCATATTATAATAGCTTATCACCCTTTTATTTATAATCATTCATTATTATCTATGTTTCGGGTGTTAACATCTTCTTTTCTCATTAATGGGTGGTTATATATGTTCTAGTACTTTTACATTTATTATGGTGTAATAATATATATAATGTTAATAATTTTATAATAATTATATATATTCATTAAACCTATCATTATTACTATCCATAAAAATCATAATTGAAAAAAATGATCACATCACTTTTTGGAGGTTATAGTCCACATATACAAATGAGCGATATAATTCTTTTCCGATGGACAAAAACTTTAGACATTATTAATTGTATTATAAATATATAAGAATAATTATTTTATTAAAATATAAAATACTTATTTTTCCATATATATAACCATAAAAGTAAAATTGTGATGAAAATCTAATTACACTACTATATGGAGATGACTTTCCATACATACACATACGTGATATCATCAAATTCTATTGGATTTAAAATATGTGGAAAATTATTGTCCCATAATATGAATAAAATCTTATCTTATTAGGGATTTTAGATTGAATAAATTGTAAATGATAAAATATATTTAAATTCAATAAAAGAATAAATATATTTGAATGAGTCGGTAATGCTGATTATCTCTTCCTTATTATACTTCATTTATATCTCCACATAATGGACATAAGAAAATCCATTTGAAAATAAAAACACATCTATAACTTGGATAGGTTATATTTTAAAATTAATGGGTAGGGTTATGTTGATGTAGGTTTCTCTATTTGGTGTAATAAAAGGAGGAGTGGTGTCCTTTTATACGTGGTGGGAGGGGAACTATTAGAATTTCACATTTTATTGAATTAGTATAAATTATTATACATGGAAAAAATGAATCAAATTGATATAATTAAAATCTAATATTTCAATCAGTATAAATCCTCTAATCTATTAAAATGTAGAGTTTTTATTATATTTTCACACAAATCTGTTAGTTTTAATCCCTCGTTAACCATTTCTATTAAAAAAGAAATATTAAATATTTCTCCACATTATGGTTGAAGAATGTAACCATAAAAAATCGGATTTTAAATACAAAAGGGGTGAAGTTATAGACCATGAAATTACCCAATTATCCTTGTTCATGAAATTTATTATTTTAAAATAATTTAAGTATATATTATTGTCAAAAAATATCTATAATTTCAATTTTGACACTATTCATCTAATTTGACATTACAAACATAAAAATATGGGAATAAAATATAATTCATTTACACATAACTAATATTTTATAGGTAACAATTAAATTTGAGTGACATAATTATTCATCCCAATTGTCATAATTTTAGTATTTTCATAATAAATTATTTTATATTTCAAATATTTGAATAAATATTTTTTTTTGCATTGCATATGAATTTAAGATAATTAACCAAAAGAATTGATTATAATTGAAATTATAAATATAAATTAAATATTTTTAATATATTTTTTTAATTCATCTATGTGATTTTATTATCATTTTGGAAACAGAAAACTTTGTTAAAATCTACAAAGTGACATTTTTTTAATTTTCATTACATAAAATAGTATAATGGTCATTACTAAGGAAAAATGGAACTGAAATTCCATATAAACAATTTTTGGATGTTTATGGACAAATTAGACCCCTACATTAAAAAAAATTCAATTGGTTGGTTGATTATTAAGGCCTTATCAAATTATTTTAAACATTAATTACCCAATTTACACTTATCAAGTTAAAAAATATTTAACATATATATTATTAATAATGATTGAAAATAAGCAAGGTCTATATTAAAAAAATCACCACCTAATTCCAACTATGGTATCCATCATTAATGATTAAATTTAAATAAGTGGTATGCATAAATTTCGTAAAATGCATAAAACAAAATAAAACCAGGTTTTTAAAAATAAAAATTATAGTTAATAATAAAAAATAAACTATATAAAATTCATGAATATTAATTACAAGAAAATTAATTAATTATATTATTCCATGTAAAATGTTACAAAATTAAATTTAATAGCAAATACAATATAAAATGGTACATTTAATTTACATTATTTAATGAAATGAAATTAGGGATTTTGGAAAATCTATAATTTTTTATTTTTAAAAAAACATTGGAGACAAATAAAAAAATTCAACATATTTTAATTTTTATATGAATACTTCAAAATTTTTATTACTTTTAAAAAAATTCTATTTTAGGTTGAAATTAGATATAAAATCCACACAAAAATTCAATAAAAACCAATTTTGAAGAAAATGTATTTTTCAAATGAATAATTATTTTTCTAAAAAATTAGAACTAATATATTATTCATCAATACATTATATAAAACCTTTATAAAAATTATATATTATTCATTTAATCATATTCATTACCACCAATCCAATTACTAGATGATAACATTCTCATTAAATTATAATATTTAAATACTATATCATATTTTTAATGTTTAGAATTGCATATTATGGCAGATATCGAGCATAATATACTAATTTTTTATGGTTTTTACTCAACAACATTAATATAAATAACTCACTAAAAATTTAATAAATGTTATATAATTTTTTGTATTGGGAAAAATTGTTATTGAAATTCTACATGGAAAAGTCGGATAATAAAACTTATGTATAAAATGGAATGGGTAAATCATTATTATTACCTAAAATATCTTGTTTTCAAGTTCCAAAATAATGATAAAACTTATGTGAAGTAAATATATATACATGCAATGGAAGGATAATGTCTACAGACTGATAGATTGTTGTATATAAAATTGTTACAATAATATAAACAAGCAAACAACTCTAAACCAGTGTTGGGTGATAAGTGAATCAATTCCATAGAAATGCACAAAAAATGGAAAAACATTTATTCCAAGAACCTCACCCTATTGTTAATGGACTAATTTACTATCCTAATTAAGAACATCAAGAATTTTACATAATTTATTTCTTTCTATATGACAATATAATGTTTCCTCATTTTGTGATACTTCAATTAATTTACACTTTATCTCTTTTTCCATGAAATGAATTTTAAAGATGAACCTTTCATGTCTCATGTAATAATATTAACATTTAATTGAGTATAAGATCTAGAAGATAATGGGATTTCATTTCATAATTCCATAAATATTTTTCACAAAAAGTGGTTAACAAAAGTTATCTAATAATGATAAATATAATACTAGTATTTCTAAAACATAAACAAAACCCCTTTAGTTATACATATTCCATTGCATATATTTTTAACGTGAACAGTTATACAAAAATATTTATGAGTTAATTAAAAATCCAAGAATTATAAATATATTTCGAAACATTTTTTATGAAAAAAAACGTGGATCATAATTTCACATACTAAACATGAGAATTCCATAATCATAAATTCTTATAAAACATTATAATGACACAAATCACCACAAAAAATCAATGAAAACCTATATGCCTCATAAATTAACAGATTCCTTCTTCCTAAAATAATATCATAAAATAGTTATCATATTATATAAATCCACAAAAGTAATAAACTTCATCAAGTAAGACCTAAATCACTTATTCATCAATTTAATAACCAATATCAAGGTTAGAAATTTTTTTCCATTTTCATCCTCATTGTCAATAATCTATTAATGGTTATTATTTCATTTCATATTTTTTTCTAAATATTATTACCACACAACAAAATCACTTTTCTTGGTTGTGAATACAATTCAATATTTTCTATAAAATAATAAAATTAAAACTACTACAAAATAATAAATTTTTTTATGATTCTTATAAATATAATATCATTGATATAACCTTTCTACAACATAAACTCCCAATCCCAATATTGAAACTCTAAAATCATTCCACATTAATTAATGAAATGACATACATCTTTTATTGGTCTAAAAAATAACCCTTGGATTGATGTTTTGAATCATATAATTAAAATATTTTACCAACATAATAAACTGAACTATGAATGGTGTTGAAGTATGAAATTTATTTAATTAAAAAATATTCTTCCTTTTTACTCAATAATTAATTTATTTATGAATGTATATTACATATATAAACTAATTTTATATTCCTTTCAAAAATTATTTAGGGTTCCGATTACATCATTTTTTGTATGACAGAAATTATTCCTTCTTTCTCCTTTGGTCTCCATCACTCGATATCTATGGGAAATCTATGATTATATTCACCAGTCATTATGATAGTTTATTATAGATAAGTTTTTTTAATTATAAATATTGATAACTGATTAAGAATAATCAAAATATCTTTCACTCTAGTCATCATCCAATTTGGTTTCTCTTAATCACTACATTTTACATCAAATAAACATTAATATAGTTCCATATTTTTATACCCATTGACTAAAACCATAAATATTTATTATGTGGAAAAATATTCCATGTGGGAATTTATTAAATACCAGTCATAGGGTTTATAAATCCTAAAAACTTATTTTCACCAATGACAACCATGGTTTGTCATATGATGTTTTTAGTTATCATCAATTCAAATAATTTATAATTTTTCATAAATAAAATATTCATTCTCCCATGTATATCATTTGGTAGTTCTATACTATGTGTGAAGTAAGGTAACATTTTCTATAAACTATAATGATGGGGAATATATTATCATCCAACTATATTTGTGGTCATTACCCCTAGATGAATCTATGAAAAAACCAAATCAACAAATAATGTCACTATAAACATTTATATCCTGGAAAACCATAAAATATTGACCATAATAAAAAAACATATTATAATATATTATAATAAAACATACCATCATTTTTAGTCATAATGTTATACTCAATCATCTATGTTTTCCTAAATTGTTTTCCCATAGTTTCTATTAAATATCGTATCATACCAACTATAAAAAATAAAACTCCAGTCACCCAGATCTAGGGTGAAAATTATTTCATTATCATAAGATATAAGGGATATCTTCCTAATGGAAAGATCTATTTTCTATTCTCGGTGAAATAGATTCATACATGATTCATATTTTATAATAGAAATAAAAAATAAATCATAGAAAAATAATACATTCATCATCCTTGAAAATCGTTTAATGATTAATTAACTATATATAATGAATTGGAAAAATAAAATGTGTGAGCCCAAATTATTTGTAATGGTTTTGTACATTACAAGATATAATGAATAAATTAACCATAATCCTTATTATAAGGTAAATAATTATAAATTAAAAACATTTAATCAATAATGTGACCACGTAATGCTTTTATGGGGAATATAAATTTAAAAATAACATGGAAAATATTAATAAAATTTTCAATGAAGAAAATATTTTATGTTGAATTATATGATCATAAATATAATTATAGAATTTCTACCAACACCTTTCACTGTGAATGTTAGAACTATGGATCAGGATAAACAGGAAACCAATATTATAATTCTATCCAACAAGTTAGCCTCATGGATTCTATCATTGAATCAAGGTACTATATATTTCTAGGACTAAACTATCAATACAAGACCAATAAATTACACATATATAATGTAATTAATTAAATTCATGAACAATATTACATATAAAAAAATATACACTTTGAGTAAAGATTGTGTAATATACATATTTCATTTTCCAATTATATAACGTTCATAATAATACAAAACATATAGGAATCATATATGGATTCAGAAATAATCATATTCGCGATAAAAATAATTTCTATATCTATGATAAATATGATATATAATGAATAATTATCACATGTATGTGATTTATTTTGAGAATATTAATGACTTACAAATTAATGAAGATATCAATGTTGAAAATCAAGAGAAAAGATTATTTAATAATTAAATTATCATATTTAAATAACAGAATAAAATTAAAGTGTAAATTTTAAATTTTGATTTCATAAAACATTTTTCCAAGTAAAACCACTAAAATTCTGTACAAGAAACTATATAGTGTAATTTTTTTGTGATGGTGTTAACATCTATTAACATCATATATATTTAAAAGAAACATTCCTTTTGAATTTTTTTATAGAAATATATAAATGAAACTTTATAAAACACTATATACATTAATTTAATTCTTTGAAGAAATCAATATTTTATAGAAATTTTATATGATATATCATTTGGTTTAATAAAAAGGATAGTTGTAAAAAATAAAATATATTGACTTTAAGAAAAATTTACATGTTCAAAACTGAAAAATAATATTTAAATTTATCTTAAGTATTATATTGCTTTATTTATATTACAAATAGATAAAAAGTTATATGAATAATATTGAAACTCTTTAAATATCATGATTATATGAAAATTGAGGGATTTTCTGAGGGAATAATTATATTGTTCCATGACTTAAAATAAAATAAAATCCCAAAAAATAATATTGGATAATAAATTCTAATAAAATTATTATTTATTAAATTGTGAAAAATTCCATGATTATATTGAATATAAACATTAATTATTATGTATAAAAAACTATTTATGTTAAATATATCAAATTGAATTATATACACAACATAAAAATAAATCAAGGCATAATTCAAAATCTCGATGAATGGAGTTGAAATTTTGATGAAATGAAATACAAATATGATATCACCAATGTAATAATTATTATGTGAAGTTATAATGTGTAACAAATTTAAATAATTATAAAAAATTTAATAAAATAAATTTATTCATAGGTAATTTCACACATTATCTTGAAATAACATAGTCATTGAGAAAGAAGTATAACCAAATTAATGGAAGTTAAGTTAAGAAACCCCTTACAATGATCAAAATATAGTAGTAAGAATTAATCAATGAAGTAAATATTTCTGAGAAATGTAAATCTACATTGAATGAGTTGAAAAAATTATAATAGAATCAATGTTCAATTTATATATAATAATTTAATAACATATTCTATGATCTATATGTGTAACCCAATGATTTTGAATTTAGTTAAGAAACACATTACCTCAAAATTCCTATTAGGTGAACGTGATTTAACCTCAAATATAATGTTTATTAAAATCATCTGTATTATTTATTCGAACCATATTAATATTTATAATATCATATATGAACCTTTTATAACATCTTATCACCCATTCATTAACAATAATTCATTACTATCAGTGTTTCGGTCTTGATACACTTTATTTTATCGTACATGTTTTTCATTGAATTTTAAGTACTTTTAAATTAATCATGCTTTTATCTTATATATTATGTTAATCAAGATAAAAATATCATATATATTCATTAATTTATCCATATTAACATCCATGTAAAGTATTAATGAAAAATAGAGGACAATGCTTCATGGATGTGGTAGTCTACATGTACACATGAGCAACATTATGTTTTTATAAAAGAATATAAGGTAAGAAGGTAGAAATGATATTATAATAAAATAAATATAATTATGGAAAAAATATAATATATATATATATATTCCATATTTTTATATTTATAACCGTCAAAGTAAAATAGTGATGAAAAATAAATTACATATCTTTGTGTATACAATAATCCATAAGTACGAACAAGTGATGTATTCTCTTTCCAAATGATGGAAAAGAAGAAATCAATTTTTTTTAATATAATAATTTTCAAAAATATAATTATTTTATATAATGTAATATTTATTTAGTATCAAATAAAAAAGTTTTAGATGATTTATAATGAGAATGAAAATTGAAATAATCAGTAATAACAATTACCTCTTCTTTTGTAGACTTCCTTTAGATATCCTCTTAAGGGACATGTGGTCAGTATTTTAGAAAAATGAAAATAAATAAAAAATTTATAAGGAAAATTATATGTGTCATAGACTACTATATTGCATCTAGTATTCTCTGTGTGGAGTAAATAATTGAGACACTTGGTGTCTGTTTATAAGTGAGGGGAGTGTCACTTTTAGTATTTCTTAATGTAAAAAATAAATTTCAATTATTTTTCATTAAAAAAATGCATAAAAATTGATATAATTAGATATTATTATATTTATTTGTTGAAATAACATTATCTAAAAACAATTGGATATGATTAGGTTCTGTTGTCACTAATATCTCTTGATTTTAAGCATCAATAAACAATTTGATTTTTATTGAAATACTAATATTTTCTACCAAGTATAGTTTATAAATTTTATCATAAAAGGATAGTTCTCCCCCAAATGGACAATGGATTACATGTTTGACCATATCATATCCACTTGGTCCTAGTTCATTTTTATTATTATTAAAAAATAATTTAATGATATATTATTATAATAAAAAATCATTAATGATATTTTTGGAACTATTTATTTTATTTAACAATAAAAATATCAATAAAAATATGGAATTTGAATATTATATTTCAACACATCAATAATATGTTATATGTTTTCCTAAAATTTTTGGAATATGAAAATTTTCAAAAAAGTAAATCATTAAAATTTACTAAGATTATTAATTTTATTTTTATGTTAATTTAATAAATATTATCTCATTATTACATGGAAATTTAAGAAAATTATCCAATAAATAATAATCATATATTAAATTCCATGATAAAAAATAGTTATGTTTAAAATAATAATTTATAATTGTTAAACAAATATTCTAGTAATTATATGAACATATAAAATTATGTTATAAGAAAGGGTGTGAAATTTTGGAATTTGATTTACATTAAATAATATAAATTCAATTATCGAGGTTAAATGGATCCCAAATGATATATATTGATATTTGGTATTATTAATGGTGAATAAAAACCATTAAATGAAATAATAGCAGGGTATTTGTTAATTTTAAAGACTTATAACATTATTTTTATCCTTAATTATCAAATTTACCCTTAGAGAAGTGAGAAATATTTAAAATGGTTACTATTAAAAATGAAAAAGGGCACTATTCACAAATTTCTAACCACATGATTCTAGGTATTTATTTCTTTTTTCATTATTCAATATATATATTTATAAGAGTTAAATTTTAATATAAGTGCAAAAAATTCACTAGAAAACAATTATTTAAAACAATCCATTTTAAGAGTAAAAGGTAACTATTATCTATATAATAATTATTGTAGTAGAAAATAGAGTTAATTATATTAATCTAATCAAAATGTATAATATTTCACTTCAATATCTTATATAAAAAATAATATGACCTTGAAATTACTTGATTTATTGAAAGTAAATGAGACTATTTGAAAAATATGTATTTTTTCCCTATTTTATAAAAAAAAACATTTATAATTTATCCCAAAATTTTATCTTAAGATATATTTTATATGGTTATTTCAAAAATTATGTTCAATATAAACATAAAATTTATAAATTTATCATAACTTAATTAAAAATTCCCCAAACAAAATATAATAAAAATAATTTATAGTAAAATGTATTTTAAATGTGAAAGAATTTTTCTAAAAATTAATCAATTATTTATTTTAAATATTTACAATATATAAAACATTTTAAAATTTTCTACATTATTTTTTAATCAGATTAATTCTTGGAAAATCAATGGCTATATAATAAATATTACATTACATATTTATATTTTAATTTTTTGTTTAACAACCTCATCCCCAATAACCTTGAGATGGTGTCCTATATTTTTACTATGGAATTAAATAAAATTAATCACATCCAAAATGATTTAATATTTTAGTAGTCTTTCAAAACTACATAACAACAATATTCCACAGATAAATTTTAAAACAAGAATGTCAACAATTTTTTCATGAATAGAATTTTTCCTTTATCACATGATGGTTTAAAAATATATATAGAAAAAAAATTAATTATATCATTCTGATTCACCTCACATGACTAACGATGTATCAACAGACTATCAATAAATGGGCTCTAACCGTATCTCCATGTCTAAATAATAACTTTTATATAGAATTGTCAATTTAATTCATGAAAACTATTCATTATTGTCAAATATCTATATTGAGTAATGACTATAGATTTATCATTAGTTTAGAACATAAAAAATAAACATTCAATATAGAACACCATATTTACAAATGATATAATGTTTATGTATTATCCATTTCCCTAATAAATAATATGTATATTTAAGTGAAATTTAATGTCTAATGATCATTATAACGTGAATATTTCACAAGAAATCTAGGAAATAAACAAATGAATCAACAAAGGGAATGTAATTTCAATCCTATTTCGAAATGATACTAAACCTTCTATAGAATGACTAGGAATGGTATCAAAACATCATATCCATAGTGAAGAATATGTATAATAATGTTTATTGTTTTTGTTGATTAAAGAATCCTTGAAATTATTATTTATACAACTCATGAGGAAAATAACATTTATACTTTTAATATAACCTTTTAAAACCATCATATCTATCACCCATGACCTGCCACCTTGCAGTTATATTATTTATGTTCGTGTTATTATTTAATTTTTATTCCTTTACATGTTTTTTTAAAATCAAATATATCAAATTAAAATTAAAATATAATTAATTAAAAAAATGAAACACTAAAATAACATATCCCCCCTTACCTTGCGAAGACCCCCCCTCATTTCACCCTTGCCTCATGATGCTGAGATCCCCCTTCCCCATCCTACTATCGCGCTATGCCGACCACTCTCCCCGGACATCCAAACTCACTCCATCCTCCCTGAGAACCTCCCTCTCTGTGGCCTCTCCCTCTATAGGCCTCCCCTCAATGCTTGACCTCACCGTCACCTCCTTTGGCATGTATTTTTTTCTTTGTTTTTGTCTCGGACGAACACTTGTTAATGTGTTGACCAGGTTTTGATAATTTATTCAATTTTTAGGTTTTGATGTGGGACTCTTGAGTCTTCCTCAAGTGGGTTTTGGTGGTTGCCGCAAAAGGGGAAGTGCTTCGGTCCATTCAGGTTCATCCACAGTTGTTTGAGGTTGATTTATTTTACCCTCTTAACTGTATAGTTAGTTATAAGGTTTTATAAATTTCATTTGGGTAGTGAAAAGTGTGAATTGGTAATTTTTTAACATTTCTATGGGTTAGAAATATGTTTATCTAAAATAAATGTCTATGTGTTTTGCATGTTGTATTTCAATGTTTTATGAAAAGTATTTTATGCCATATTTTCAAAGTGTAAATTATATTTTCAAAGGAATTCGAAGTGCGTATTTGTTAAAAATGAGTTTTTATTAAATAATGGGGTAGTGTTGGCATGTATGCCTTGTTGTGAATATTTACGTATGAATTTTAGTTCGTTTAATTATTAAAAGGGGGATTTTGGGGAATTGGTTGAGAAGGTGTGCCATTTTCATGTGTCTATCAAAGGTGATTTTATAAATTATGATTGTTTTGGTAAAAGTATTTAAAATGGGTTTTTGGTGTGAGTAAAATGTAAGGAATCGATTAATATTTCCATGTATTCCTTTTTTACACATTTAGTACAATTTGTGAATTATTTAAATAATGGGAAGCTACTTTTGGAAATGAACTTATTTTTTATGAGTGGGATTCCTATAGGTCAATAAAATTGTTCGGTGTCTTCTCGAAGTGTTTTATGCACATACATGTGTACATATACCTATATATATAGGTATATATATATGTATATATATACATATATATATATATATATCCACCTTGCACATATTCCCTCTAGGCGTGGGGAATATGTGTATTAGATTAAGGGGTGTATGTATAGCGGTGTATGTGTGCAAAATTGTGGGGTGGTCTTATTCAAAGGTGTCAGGGGATGAATTGTTCATATTGGTCCTCTCCCTTTTTAGGTTGGTGTTCCCTATTCATTAGCCTTTAAATTAAAGAATTATTTATTTTTTTCTCACTTTTATTTAATGCTAGTTATTAATTTATGGTTTTAGAATATTAACTTATTGGAAACAAACTAAGGCCCTCTTTGTGTTTGAAATGCATGGAACTGATTTTATTAAAGATGATTAATAAATGATTGATGAAATGACACTTTGGACCTTATAACTATTATTCATATTTAAGGTTTCAATTGAGTTTCTTAATTGGGTTTCCAAATGAAATTTTAGTTTTCAAAGTAATAGCATGTGTTGCCTATTTTGGAAACGATTTAGTGTTAATTTATTTCTTTAGGCTTGTTTGGTACTTTATAAAATTATTGATTTTGTAAACCCTCAGTAGGATGCACAAATTTCATTGTTACATGTCAACGGGAATGGGTGGTCCTCATATGGTAATTCCCTCATGTGTTGATGGTAGAAGGAAAGAGGGAAAAAATTCCATTAGAGTGATTCAGGGTGATGCTAGTTGTTATTATATATATATATAATTTTTTTAATTGGATGATCGGTTGGCATCAGTTGTCTCTGCCATGTTATATTAATGAGACATAGGAACCTAGTATATTTTTAAAATATACCATGAACAAATGTTGCATAGGTAGGGTATGGTACTGACTAGTGGCCTATAGTAGGCATATATGTTTGTGTTCATTGCTTTGGTATTTTCCCTCAACCTACCTGAGAAAGGATGGCTAAGCATTTTGAGCATTTTTAGTGTTTTGATTTCATTGTGTGTGAAATATCAATGAGGATGAGGTCTCATGTATTGGTGTCTTCTGGATTATTTTTGTTCTCATGGGTTCACCTATGTCTACTCATTCATAGTGTTTGCAGGGTTAAATGTGTTACTCTGAAGTATATTTTCTTTTCATTGTCCTTGTCAAGGAACTACTATAGCACCATCTTGTGTAATGTTTTTATGATAAAGTGATATGTAGTTTTAATGTGTGTAGCTCCCCAAGCTTCCACAGTATATTTCCTTTTGAATAATGTAATAAATTGTATTGTACGCTACTTCGAGATTCTAACACACCGTGATCAATCAAACTAGCAGTTATGAATAGTAATACCCACTTTTTAAAAATTTATAAATTTTATTTTTCAAAATGGTCTTAATTTTTGAATATGGAATATATAAATTATCTTAGGGTGAATTTTTGGTATTTTTTTAAAAATTTTCAATGTTTGAGGAATAGTGAAAACACTGCACTATTGGTTAAAACCAAATTTTTTATATAAATAATTATTTATTTTATTTAAATATATTTTATGTCAAAATAGATACATAATACCTATATAAGTTCATTTTAATTCATTGGAGTCATTGTATAATAATTTTAGATGTATAATAATTTTATTGAACTTTTTACCGACTTTTACCCACCTCCTAGGAGCATTTGAAAAATTTCATAAAATATAATTTTACCACTTATGTTACTTGGATTTCAAAAATCCAAGAGACACATGTGATATCAGTAAGTAAAATGTTTTTCAATAAGATGAAATAATTTTTGATGAATAGTAAATTTTGACTTTTATTTACCATGGTAAAAAGTAAATAAGGTAGTTAAGGGAAAAATGATATCATAATTACCATAACACATGTTCTATTTCTTATACAAAAGTGTAATTCGACCAAAAAAACCATAGTAATAAAATATGATCTCCTTTGATCTACTTTGATTAGATTAGGACATTTAATATTATTTAATTTAAAGAAGAGTTAAAAGGGTAAAATTCAATGTTTAATAAATAAACCATTTTTAATATAGATTTATACATAAGATAAATTCAACTATAAATATTCATTGTTAAGATAAAAATATTTTCTACATAATGGTATTTTATTTATAATTTTTAGATATTCTATTATTCATTTTATTTATGACATAATGATGATGCAATAATTTGATTATTAATGAAAGATTAAAATAAGTGATATTATAAATATCCAAATAAATGTAATTTTAGAATTTTAATTAATAAAACAAATTTTATAGGTTAATATGACATTTTAGGGTTGTTTAAATAAATTTTTTGCAAAGTGATCATGCTTTTATGATTTTTACAGAAACCAAATACTAAATAGTGTCAAAATTGACATAATTGATTTAAAAAAAAATACTATATTATTAATTGATATAATATTCTTAAAAATATATGTTTCAGTCAAAGGACTTATATAAGGTTATATATAATAATAATTAACCAACTGGTATTTGCATGGTGTGTTATAGTAAGTTTATTAACCATATAATATAATCATACAAAGAGACATGGTAAATGTAATTTTTTTTACTAGGAGTTAAATCTAAAACATAAGTTTAATATAATAACCTAAAACTATCTAAAACCTATTGGACGATAGATTTACGACTCATAAAAACCTAAGATTTTAAATAATTCATTTTGGAGCCATTAGAAACCGAAAATCATTTTATTATAAAATAAAATTTCTAGATTTTCTTGAAGTGACCCTCACCTTTCTTATAGAAGGGTACTTCCCTTCTGTTAAATTCACACCTCCAAAGAAATTTTATTAGCCAAACCCTACCCAAATAACTTCTCAAATATCATAAATTTTATCTAGAGGCATTACTTTGATCAGAAATCCAACCTATGGAGCCCTTTTGATCAGCTCAAAAGGAAACAACTGAAGAAGAGGTAATAATTTCACTACCCTCATTCAAGTTCTTTTATTCTCCAACTTCCTCTTTCTTTGTTGTTTCCATACTAAAATAATAAATCCAGTAATTTATTCATAATTTTATGTCATTTGAAAAATGATTCAACCAAATTCATTATTCTACTCATCATATGAGTGACAATGTCACCATACGTGCATACGTACGGCTTACCGTCACTATGTCGTCATGTAGTTTGTTATTCAAACACTAAATTATTTTGGATGGGTATAATAATGAATGTAACTGATGTAAATAATAAATATAACATGAGAATTATTATTTATATATGATATACTATCTAATTACATACGATTTTACCATCAATATAATGATATAGTCGCTCGTGCGTACGTATGGATTACCATCTCCATGAACACGATGAGATTCATGCCACATCATTATAATTTAAGAGTAATTTTCATTTTATGATTACAAATAATGTTTTTGAACAAATTATATTCTATATATGAATCAAATACATCTTATCCATAACAAATAATGCTTATGTAACCAGGAATATAAAGGAAAACAAATCAGTTAACACTGGAAAGGATGATACTACTAACATATTATTAACAAAGCAAAATAATAAGATCATATATGATATCATATTGATTTATATGATTATTTTATAATTTAATAACAATTTTGTATATATTATACATGAGGTTAACATACCATCGACGAAGGAAAAGTACAAGGTAAGGGTTAATTCCACGATCTCTTTATTATCTGAGGTTGTTTTTATGTAAGTATCTACTGGCACCTCTTTATCATATACATCCATGTTTCTTAAAAATGTATTTCAAAACATTTTTACTATTTACTAAACTTTGTTTTAATGTCATTTATTCCATTATTTGAGTTTTTATAAAATGGTTTGAAAGGAATCTTTCTGTAGTTTTCCAAACAAGGTACTTTATGACCTTTTCGACAAAATTAAAGTAAGAATGTCTTTCTAAAAAATTATACGGTAGGTGTGGCTATTTTTCTACCATTATATCATCGTCAAAGCTTCCCATACAATATTATAAGAATATTTTCTTAATAAATATATTTTTTATAATTATGTTACATTTAAAATATTTCAAAATAGAAAGAGGTATTTATATCAAATAGTTTTCATTTCATATATATCAATATCCTTTGATGGATTTTAAACTTGTTTGAAGTTGATTTATTATGATACAAATCTTCCTTATTCTATTGAAGGTTTTTTGATATGTTTGACTGTGGATGTGTTATTTTTAACACCATTCATGGTTTATGGATAAAGTATTGACATTTCATAAGCTAGTTTTAATAAGAATGTATATGTTATGTTTAAACCTTTTAATATGAGGAATTCATTGGACATAGTATGTGACAGGTGGATCCTGCTCTAACTCTTTGAGACATCGGTAGGTCTCATGAGACAAACTAGTGTCTTGGCACAAGGCCTTGACAGAATCTTATTTGTAGTCTTGGCATAAGGCCTTGACTATGTGGTTATAATGTCTGGAATTATGCATTCCATCATTATGAAAGTGGCTATTGATATTTCATGTGATTATTCAACTAATAGAATGTCCATGTAAATAATTAAATAGAATTATTTGATTTTATCTTTTCTATATTATTCTGAATTTTATTTTTAAATTAATTTTTTTAGTCTTATACATTACCTTAAACGCTAATGCTTATTTATGAATGAGTCCACTATATTGTTATCCTTACTGAGTATCTAAGCTCACCCCTTTCTATGATTTATTTTTTATAGGATTTGAATAAGTATTTTATGGTTGACCTATAGGGATAGGCTAGGGATATAGGTGTGTTCAAAAGGGGATAAAAATGTTGTAGATGTTTTTATTTCATGATGCAATGTACAAAATTATGAATGTATATAGTACTTCCAAGGCTACTAAATTGATCGGTGTTTCAGGACATGATTCCTTGTATCATGCCAATGCTATTTAATAATGTAATGAAACTAGGTAATTGGGGTTGGGGAATTACAGTTGGTATCATAGAATGTTTAGTACAAACCATGGAAGCTGTATTTTGAAAAAAACTGATAAGAGAACATTACCCTATGACAAATTTTGAGATTGGTATAAAAGAACATCCTAGAATTTTGGTATTGTAGAGATTTTGTGAGTTTTCCAAAAAATAAGTCCCTATCTAGATACGATCAGGTAGAGGTGGCCCTGGCACATATGTACCTACCAATAAAACCCAAAAACACCACTTCGATCTTGAGTCGAATAAGAACTGGTGCACAAAAACGGGTCTTACTGCACTCTTGGTTACGACACTCCCAAAAGATATGCTTAGGATAATTCTCATTTCGTTTACAGACAATTATGAAGGATTTATGAGTATATACCTCCTCAAATAAAACATTTTTATTATTATGGATTTAATCCATAAACGTTTTAATTTATGTTAAGTGTTTTATAAGTTCATAATTATGTTTTACGGTTCATAAACTAATCTATTGTATGCCATTTTTTAGAAATGGCACCTAGTGGAAGGAATAGAAACTGTATCAAAGCATGTAATCCATGTAGGGATTTCCCTCCTGCTCAAGATAATTATAGCGGAGATGGTGATGGAACTGGTGCTAATCAGCTTATCACCATACTGGGACAACACACTCATGTTATGAATAATAACCTTACCCATATGGAGCACCTTGATCCACAATGCGGAGGATCAATGTTAGATCGCTTCATGAGACCACAACCACAAAAAATCAATGGGAGTACAAATCCATTAGTATCTGAGCAATGGATAAGTTCATTAGAGAAAATATTTCATGATTTTGGGAGTAGCGAAAGGGATAAAGTTGTCATGGCAGTTTATCGCCTCACGGGAGATGCAGATCAATGATTGTCATTAGTCTAAAACACAAAAGAAGATGAAGAAGTATCAAACATTGAATGGAAGGAGTTTATAGATATTTTTTTCGAAAAATACTTTCCTCATGACCATCGAGTGGATATGGAATGACAATTTCTGAGTCTGAGGCAAAAGAAGGATGAGAATGTCGCAAAGTATGAGGATAATTTTACATGGTTTGCAAGGCATGCATTAGATTATATACATAAACTAAGGAGTAAGATTAGTAGATTCATTGATGGGTTAAAACCATTTCTCTATCGTGTAATATTCTCAAAATCCTTATCATCATAAAAAGATAAACTCTCATATTCTATCATGATAGAAAAATAATTCTCTATGTCTTGTGACTTTAAAGCTATGAAAGAGAAGTAGAGATCTGCCAAACACTATGGAAATAGAAATAAAGGGAAGATGGGAATGGTTGAATATCCATCCTGTAGTAAATGTGGGAAGAAACACCTAAGTACTTTCCTGAATAGAATGGGAGTCTTTTACAAGTGTGGAGAAAAAAGCCACCAATCTTGTGATTGTAAGGGGAAAAAGAGGATGTCAATACTTAATGGTATAATTGTAGAGAAAATGAGAATTACGCAAATGAATTTCCTATGTTCAAAATAATCTTACCCCAGAAAAGGCCAAGGGAGCAAGGTCATGCTTATGCGATCACTAATACTGAGGTTGAAGCTCTGAAAGACCTGGTGGCAAGTAATTTAATGGTTTACTCAAGTTTATCCAATTAATTATTTGATTTTGGATCATCACATTATTACACATCTTCCTTGTTTTATATGAAAATTATATATTTTAAATTTGACTTAAAAAGAGAGTTTTCAGTCAAAACACCTTAGGGAAGTATCATCACAACAATGTTTTGTTAATTATTTCCTTTTAGGGCATATAAATGTTCTTTATCTGATGATATAATCATCATAGTCATTATTGAATTTGATATAATCCTTAGAATGGATTAGATTTCAGACCATGATGAGAAAATACATTGTAAGAAGAAGAAGGTTTCAATTTTCAATGATGATAAGGAGTACCTTATCTTTAGAGTAGAAATGTCACAACTTGATTCTTAAAAAGATCCACCCCAGTAGCTCTACTAAATTTAATTATTGGGGATGAATAGAATGAAAGAACTATGAGTGAGGAAAAGAATTTTTGAATAGAGGATGTACCTATTGTACAATAACATGTTGATGTGTTTCCAAAGGATTTACCTGAACATCCTCCAGAATGAGAAATTAACTTTTCCATTGATTTAATTACCGGTTCAAAGCCCATATCGAAGACCCCTTATAGAATGTCCTCTATGGAATTAGTCTAAATAAAGAAGCAACTAGAGGAATTGGGTAATAAGAGATTTATTCACCCTAGTGTTTCTCTATGGGGATCCCCTATACGATTTTTAAGAAGAAAGATAGATCTATGAGGTTGTGCATTGACTACATAGTGTTCAATGCTATAAAAATAAAGAACATGTACCTCTTACCTCACATTGATGATTTATTTGACCAACATCATGGAGCTCAATATTTTTCAAATATTGAACTTCGATATGGATATCATCAGTTCTTTGTGAAGAAGGAAGACATTCTGAAAACAATATTTTGAACTAGGTAAGGTCATTACGAGTTTACAGTAATGCCTTTTGGATTGACTAATGCACCCTGTGTCTTCATGGATATAATGAATAGAGTTTTTAAGGAATATATTTATGACTTTGTAGTGGTATTTATTTATAATATATTGGTATACTCCAAATCTATGAAGATCATGAAAATAACTTGCACATTATTCTAAAGACTCTTATAAGAAATGAATTATATAGGATGTTTGGAAAGTGTGAATTCTAGAATCAGTAGATTTATTTTCATGGCCATATTGTCTCTATGGATAGAATATCTGTTGAACCTTCAATGAACAAGGAAATCCAAGAATGGCCAACACTGATGATTATAACTAAGATACATTGTTTTATTGGTTTAATAGGTTATTATCGATGTTTCGTCCAAAATTTGGCCTGGTTGGCTAAACCATTAACCAAGCTCACACGTAAAGGGGTTAAATTAGTTTGGATAAAAGACTATGAAGAATGTTTTCATGAACTAAATATAAGATTAGTCAATTATTCTATCATGACTCTAACATTAGGGAACAATGGGTTTTTTATTTATAGTAATGCTTCAAGAGAGGACTTAGTTGTGTCCTTATTCAAAATGAAAGAGTTATTTACAATGCATCGCGACAGCTAAAAATTCATGAGAAAAATTATCCTACTCATGATCTTGAGTTAGAAGACGTAATCTTTGATCTAAAAATATGGATACACTATCCCTATGGTGAAAACTGTGAGATTTATACTGATCACCGGAGTTTGAAGTATATTTTCTCACAAAAATAACTCAACATGAGGCAAAGGCGATGGATTTAACTACACAAGGGTTATGATTTCAAAATAAACTACCACTCAGGGAAGGAAAATAATATGGCAGATGCTTTGATCAGAAAGAATCAGGGAGTTTTGAACAAGATGAGAGTTGAAAATGATTTTATTTTCATGGATCTAGTGAAGATGGACATGAGAATAACCATGGAAGGTGAAACATAAATGTTTTTTTAAATGGTTTCCAAACCATATTTACTAGAATGGATAAAGATTTCTTAGACTGATGATGAAGAGTTTCAAAAGAAGATTAAAGTTGTAAATGATGGGAGATTCAGTGACTTTGTATATGAATATGGAATTTTGAAATTTGGGAGGAGACATTGTGTTCCCGATATACTTAATCTAAAAAGGTAAATTTTTTATGATTCTCATAGCTCAAATTTCTCTATACACCCAGGGATCACTAAGATGTATAGATAATTGAGGGAATATTTTGGTGGGACAACCTGAAGAGAGAGATTGCTGATTTTGGGTCAATATGTATGGTTTTTCAACAAGTGAAAGCCGAAAGGCAACAACCTAGAGGACTCAGGCAACCTCTTCCCATACCTGAGTGGAAATGGGATGATATTATGATGGAATTTTTCCTGGGGCTACCAATGACACCTAGAAATACTTATGCAACAAGGGTCATTGTTGATTTTCTTACCAAGTGAACACATTTTCTTTATATAAGAGAAAAAATACCACTTGAATGTATGGAAAGACTACATATTAATGAAGTTGTAAGACATAATGGAGTACCCCTATCAATTGTTTCTGATTTTGATTCCCATTTTACATCATGATTCTAGAAAAGTTTTCAGAAGGATTGGGATACTGAACTTCGTTTGAGCACTGCTACCACCATCAAACCGATGGATAATCAGAATGGACTATTCAAACCTTTGAATACATGTTTAGATCATTCTCAATTGACATTCAAGGTATGTTGGATCAATATTTACATTTAGGATAATTTTCCTATAACAATAGCTTCCAAATCAAGTATTAATATGGAACCATATAAAGCATTATATGGAAAGAAATGTCACACACCAACTTGTTGGGATGATGTTGGTGAAAGAAAAGTCATAGGCCCATAACTTGTTGAGGAAACAATGGAAAAAGTAAAGATTATCCAAAACCACAATAAAGCAGCCAAAATTAGGCAAAAGATCTATGCCGATAACCAAAGGAAAGATTTGGAATTTTAAGTAGGAGACCATGTTTTCTTTATGGTATCTCCATGGAAGATTGTTATACATTTTGGTAAGAGGAGTTAATTGAGTCACAGGTACATCTGACCTTTCGAAATTCGAGAACGAATTAGAGTTTCAGCTTATTGTTTGGAAATGCCTCCAAGTCCCTCCAAAGTTCATGATGTGTTCCTCGTATCACTATTGAGAAAATACATGCATGACCCAACGCATGTACTCACCTATGAGGAAATTGAACTGGAACCTGATCTATCTTATTGTGAAAATCTTGTCAAAATTTAGGATACTAGAGAACATGTGCTGAGAAACCGAAAAACTTGTCTGATAAAAGTTCTATGGAGAAACCGAAAGATGGAAGAGGCAACGTGGGAGCACGATGAACTTATGATGAAGAACCACCCAAATATTTTTTATTGTAATAATCTATAAATTTTAAGGATGAAATTATTTTAAGGAGGAGGAATGTAACACCCCAATCTTCCATGGTACATTTCCCTTTGAATAATGCAAAAACATGCATTGTATGCAACTTCGAGTTTCTAACACACTGTGACCGATCAAACTAGCCGTTATGAATAGTAATATCCACTATTTTAAAATTTTATAAATTTTGTTTTTCAAAATGGAATTCATTTTTTATTTTAGAATATGAAAATTAGCTTAGGGTGAATTTTTTGTATTTTTTTAAAAACTTTCAATTTTTGATGAATAGTGAAAAACACTGTGTAATTGGTTAAAAGTGATTTTTTTATTTAAAAATATTTTTTGTTTTATTTAAATTTATTTTAGGTCAAAATAGATACATACAACCTATATAAGTTCAATGTAATTCATTGGAGTCATTTTATAATATGTTTAGATATATAAAAAAATTATTGAACTTTTTACCATCTTTTACCCACCTCGTAGGAGCATTTGAAATTTTGTATAAAGCATAATTTTACAGCTTCTTTGAGTTCATTTTAAAAAATACTAGAGACACAGTTGATATCAGTAAGTAAAATGTGCTTCAATAAGATGAAAATAATTTTTGATGAATAATAAATTTTGACTTTTATTTACCATGGTTAAAAGTAAATAGGTTAATTAAGTGTAAAAATGATATCATAATTACCCTAACACATGTCCTAATTCTATTAGATAAGTATAATTTGACCAAAAACAACCTTAGGAATAAAATATGACACCCTTTGATCCTCATGGATTAGATTAGGACATTAATAATTATTTTATTTAAATAAGAGTTAAATGAACCCATAAGGGGTGATAACCCTAGGTATCTCTCCCTATTGCCGCTACCCCCACCTTAGAACTTCTTAGCTCACCACCTCAGTGATGATCGGGGGTCTTGTGGTCTCTCACTCTCTCACGGCGATTTCATGAGACCTTGTGGAACCGTCTTCATTGGCTTTCCTCATCGATGATGGATTTCCTCCCGCCTCAATCCCCTTCGCTGGATAGGGCTTCTTTCAGCGGCACGATGTTGGCACTATGGTCGGTTTCTAGTTTCCGTGATTGAGGGTTGCAACCTTGTCGTCAGTGTGTTTTTTGGGTGGCCCACTATAGTATCTGAGTTTTTAACGGCGGCGACGAGATCTATGTGCTGGATTTTTTGGATTTGTTTTTTGTTGCTCTCATGTTCTTTCGGTTTCTGGTTTTTGTGTTGGAATGTTGTGGATGAATCTGCTCTGGAGATCTCCTTTCCTTGAATTTCATGACGATGATACTTATTTCCGGTGTTCTAGAGTTTTGAATCCTGCTGGTGGGTCATTTTCAGTCTGAATCCGGTTTTCTCAGTTTTACAATTTTGAAGATCTGCAAAGGTTTACAGCGTGCTTCAGAGTGGTCATGGTGCTATGGCAGTGGCAGGGATGATCAGTGAAGCTCATGATTCAAGATAATTTTCAGTTTTTATAAAGAGGATTATGTTTTGGGGTGAATCTGTTGGATTTGTTTTATGTTTCATTGATGAGGTTTTTGTGGTTTGCATTTTGTGTGTCTTCTTGTGGCACTGTGGCCTTGGTTCAGGAAAAATTGTATACAATTTATTTTCAAGGGATTGTTTCAGAAGATGTTCAGAGCAGAGGGCATCCTCATTTTCAACACTATCCAGATTTGGATGTTTTGAGAGGGTATGGCTATTTCCATCAGTACAAGGCCCATGTATTTTTTAACTGGATAACTAGCCGAGTAGCGATGGGTAGTTGGATGCTAATCATATTGTTTTTATTACTTTGGGGAAGCTTTTCCTTGATTTTTAAGTGGATTGTATTTAGTCTTGATGATCTTGTTAATGGAGGCATGGTTGTTATTTATGTCTTTGATGTCATTCTAGTTTCCCACATTCTCCTCAAAAGCGCTTTTGAAATTAAAATTTAATTCTCAGTCCAAGAAGAGTTAAAAGAGATAAATTCCATGTTTAATAACTAAATTTTTTTAATATAGAGATATACATAAGATAAATTCAAATATAAATATTAATTATAATGATAAAATCATTTCAAACATAAGGGTATTCTATTTATAATTTTTATATTTTAAATAATTTAATTTATTTATGACATAATGAAGATGTGGTAATTACCTTATTAATGAAATATTAAAATAATTGATATTATAAATATTCAAATTAATGTAATTTGAGACTTATGATGAATTACACTAATTTTTTAGGTTAATATGACATTTTAGGGTTTATTAATTTTTTTTTCCAAAGTAAAAATGCTATTAGGATTTTCACAAAAACCAAATACTAAATAGTGCAAAATTGACATAATTGAGTTTTTAAAACAAATACAATATTATTAATTGATATAATATTCCAAAAAATATAAAGATCATATAAAGGACTTATATAAGGTTATATATATTTATAATGAAATAGTTGGGGTTGTCTTGTCTTGTTATAGTAATTTTATTAACCATATAATATAAATATACAAAGAGACATGGTAAATGTCAAACTATTTAACTAAGAGTTAAATCTAAAAGATAAGGTTAATATGGTGACCTAAAACTATCTAAAATCTAATTATTTAGAGGTTTTCGACTCATCCTCATCATATAATCTAAATAAATCATTTTGGATCCATTAGAAAATAAAAATAATTTAAATATAAAATAATATTTCATGCTTTCTTAAAGTAACCCTCACCTATCTTATAAAAGGGTACTTCCCCTTCTCTTAAATTCACATATCCAATACCATTTTTCTTGGCCAAACCCTACCCAAATATCCTCTCAACTATCCTCCCTTATTCCTAGAGGCCTTACATTGATCATAAATCCAACCTAAGGATCCCTTTTGATCAACTCAAAAGGAAACGCCCGAAGAAGAGGTAATAATTTCACCACCCTCATTCATGTTCTTTTCGTTTTCCACTTCCTCTTTCTTTATTGTTTCCATAACAAAATAATAAATCCAGTACCTTATCCATACTCTAATGTTATTATAAAAATGTTCCAACAATATTCATTATTCTATCCATCATATTAATGACAAAGTCACCATACGTGCGTACGCACTGCTTACCATCTCGACAACGTGGTGTAGTTTGTTATTCAAACATTTCATTATATTGGATGTGTATAATAATTAATATAACTGATATAAATAATAAATATAACATGATAATTATTATGTATATATGATATAACATCCAATTACATATGATTTCACCATCAATATTTTGATATTGTCACTCGTGCGTAAGTATGGATTACCGTCTCCACGAACGCGATGAGATTCATTCCCCATTGTAATAATTCAAGAATAATTTTCTTTTTATGATTAAAAATAATGTTTATGAACATAATATCATTTTGGATATGAATAAAATACATCCTATCCATAATAAACATGTCTTACATAACCAAGAATATAAAGTAAAACAAATCAGTTAACACCCGAAACAATGATACAACCAAAATATTATTAACAAAGAAATATTACAAGATCATATATGATATAATATTTATGTATATTATTCTTGTATAATTTAATAAAAATGTTTTAACTATTATACCAGAGTTTAACATACCATCGACTAAGGAAAAGTACAAGGCAAGGATTAATTCCACAATCTCTTTATTATCTGAGGTTGTTTTTACGTACGTATATACTAGGACCTCTTTATCATCTACATCAATGTTTCATAAAAATGTATTTCAAAATATATTTACTATTTACTAGAATTTGAGTTATATTCATTTATAACCTTTTTTGACATTTTATAAAATGGTTTGAAAGGAATCTTTTCATCGTTTTCAAAACAATGTAATTTATGACCTTTTCGACAAAAATAAGGTAAGAATGTCTTTTTTAACTTATACAGCGGGTGTGGCTCTTTTTATGCCATTATGTAATCTTCAAAACTTCCCATACAATATTATAAGAATATTTTCATAATAAATGTTTTATTTTATAATTATGTGGCTTTTAAATGATTTCAAAATAGAAGGAGGTATTTATTTCAAATAGTTTTTATTTCATCTATGTTAGTAACCTTTGAGGGATTTTAAACTTGGTTGACATTGATTTGTGATGATGATAGTTTTCCATATAGTATTGAAGGTTTTGTGATATGTTTGACTATTTATGTGTTATTTTTTCACCATTCATGGTTTTGGAATAAAGTATTGACATTTCAGATGCTAGTTTTAATACAAATGTTTATATTATGTTTAAAACTTTTCATATGAGGAATGCATTGGACTTAGTAAGTGAAAGGTGGAGCCCACTATATCTCTTCAATGAATCGGTATGTCTCATGAGACAAACTAGTGTCTTGGAAAAAGGTTTGACAAAATCTTTTTTGAAGTCTTAGCACAAGGCCTTGACTATGTGGTTATGAAGTATGCCATTATGCATTTCATCATTATGAAAGTGGATTTTGATATTGAATGTGATTATTTGAATAGTAATATATCCATGTGAATAATTAAATGGAATTATTTGATTTTTTATTTTCTATATTATGCTAAAGTTTAATTTTAAAATGCTTTTGTTTTAGTCTTATACATTTCTTTAAATGTTTATTCTTGTTTATGAAAGTTTCCACTATATTGTTATCCTTACTGAGCATCTGATCTCACCCCTTTATAGGTTTTATTTTTCCCAGTATGTGAAGAAGTATATTATAGTTGACCTATATGGATAGACTAATGATATAAGTGTGTTCAATAGGGTATAAAATGTTGTTGATGTTTTTATTTTATGATGTAATGTAAAACGTATGAATGTATCTAGTACTTCCATTGATACTAAATTTATCACCCTTTCAAGAAATTCTTCCTTGTATCATGCCAATGTTATGTAATAATGCACCGACTCTGGTTAACTAGGGTCGGCGTGTTACAATGTGGCTCATGAAAACACTTTTCAAGGAAAAGTGTTTTATCTTTCTTTTTTTGGTAAATTGAAAATGTGAACATCACATTCCATTTGAAAATTCCAATGTCTCACTAAAATAATGATATGAGTTTTTGAGAAATAAGTAAGGGAAATGAATCATACTTTTTTTTAGTAACATGTAGAAAACATACTTTTATAAATTGTAGTTCAAAACTGAAATTTGATGATTCTTTTTTTAAGGAAATGCATTTGGGAGTAGATTACATGGGCACACCTACTGAGTTTTAGTACCAATTCATATACGTAATTCTTATCTTTATTTAAAGGTGAAGGTTTTAGATTTATCTTTATCTCCATGGTGGATTTTGAGTATGGGGTTTGAAGAGTGACCCACTATCTCGTGGAGTTTTAGTGGTCTTTCGGTATGATTAGTTTTTCTTTTCAGTTCTTGGTTTGTGTTATGTTCAGTTAATTTATTTTTGGGGCCGATTTATTATTATTCATATTATTTTGTTTATTTATTTTTGGCTAAATTATTCCCATCATCGCTCAGTTGAAGCCCTTGGTGCTTGGTGCCAACCCGGTAGGATCAGGAACACCTCTCGGGTCTTGTTGAGGGCTGACTCAGGTGACTGGTACAGGGTTCAACCCGGTCGGTTCGTGAAAAAATGGTATCAAAGCTTAGGTTCTTCAGAGGAAATAGATTTTAGAGCACCATTTGTAACTTGGGTTGTCAAGGTAGATGGAGTAGGACAGTCGGAGCATGGGGTGTAGATTCTGGAAAGTTTCTGGCCAACAGTTTCTAGTCTGAACCTTGAGTTACCATGGGATGTCAGGTTTTCTTGGTTTATTTGGTTCTTGTGGTTTTCTTGGTATTTGGGGAAATGAAATTATAGTTGGGCCAAATGTCTTAGTATGCTTGCAGGGACTGGTAATCTATGTGGATCTGGGTACGTGGTCTTGAAAGACTCTCTATGATGGTTGTTTTTTAGCATATGGCTGTCAACCCTATGGCCATGTCACCCATCAACACTTGATTCCCCAGGTGTATTATTTTGGATCCTTTTGAGATTATGATATTTTTGACCTGTTGAATGATATGTTTCATTATTTTGCATTTAATTATGGTGGGGATGGTTTTGGGGCGTCTAGTTTAGATTTTAAAATTACATTTGGTTTTACAAAATGATGATTGTTTGATCAAAACTGCGATATTCAAAACCAAAATATTGAATATTTTTTGAGTGAAATGGGTTGCATTGAAAATGGGAGTTATCTTGGAATTTTTTTTGGAGAATTCTCAAGGGTTTTAGGAAATTCAAAAATTTGATAATGAATGTAGAATTTTAAATTGTTTTTCATTGACAATGATGCGTGGTATTAAAATTGGATGAGGTATTTTTAAGGTGGTTTTGAATGTGATAATTTTTCTTTTATATGACTCTTGGTATTCTTATGTGTGCTCATATATATGTATAAAAATGTAAATATGCGTTTATTGGATGGTTATTGGTATGTATGTGTGATTTCTTGATCTAGCACAAGAGTGTATTTATGTGAGGATAAATGGAATACCAATAGACGGTGATTGGTTTGTAAGGCATGTTATGTTTTCTGAAAATTTTCATAAAAAGCGGGATTTCAATGTTTTAATAGGTGAGAGTGTGTGATGTTGACTTTTTGTTTTTGGTGTTTTTCTTTATGGACATTTGATTTTGTGTGTTGGAGGTGTGATAGAAATCCTTATTTTGAGATTACATTGTTTATTTGAAAATGAGATGTGGAATTTCAATTTATGATATAATTTGATTTGGTTTTGTGTTCTGTAGTTTTAGGTTTCATCCCCACTGAGTTCTAAGGGATCTTGAGAAGTATCTATGGGTGGTTCTTCCACCATGTTTTTTAGTTGATTAAGTCATGCTTTAGACATTTGGTTTGTCCATTTCAGATATTGATCCCGGTGGTTCACAATATCAAGAGTCCGTCTAGAGGTTCTGAGAGTCAAACCCTCCTCATTTCCTTAGGCAGCCAAAACCAGGGAAAGTAGAGGAATGACTGCAAAATATCAATGAGATATTTGTTTGGAATGAATCTAATGAACCTATCATGTTAGAGATTTCCACCTTCATGTTGGAAGGCCTAATTCAAGAATAGTGGATGTCCATTCTTCAGGCCGAACCATAGAGGAATTTCTTGTGGGAATGCTTTAAAGCCTTGTTCATCCAACCATACTTTCTCAATTATGTGAGGACAAAGATGGGGTCACGGTTGTATGCTCTCAAGAAATGAAATTCAATGGTGTTAGAGTATGCTAAGAGATTTTCTGATTTGGTTCAGTATCTCCCAAACCTCTTCAGGGATGAATTTTTGAATGATCTATTCCTTGAAGGAGGTCTCTGATCAGAATTCCTCCCATCATTGCCTTCATTTGATGATGAATATAAATTTTTTTTGAGGAGGTTGTTCATGTTGAAGTTGATTAATCAGCATCTATCCATTTGATAAAAGGAACAAAAATTTCATTGTTTTCTGCTTCACTAGATTACTCTGAGATGAAATACTGGTTGTGTTTTTAGTGTGGGATGTCTGGGCATAAAAAGTTTTCATGTTGCGAAGTGCCTAAGATCTGAAATAACAGCAAACATTTAGGTCATTTGAAAAGGCTTTACTAGGGATATTCCAAGATTTTACATGGGTATATATTCTCTGCCTTGTAGAAAATTTTAACTTAGTTGGATGAACGTAGGGCTGGGGAAGCTCAATTATCATATTTTAATTTGTTGAAAATTACCTTTTTTTGTAATTAAAACAATCTGTGGTCTTGTCTTCATATGGGTGTGAAGAATGATGTTGTAGGTCATTTTGGATCTTGGTTTTAATGGGAATTAATTTTTAGTATTTTTAATGTTTCTGATGTATAATGGTTGTGTTTTTTGTCCCATGTTTCATTTCATTCAATTTTTATTATTTTCATTAGGATTCTAGAGCTATTCCATCTTGTGAAATAAATATTTTCTTGGAGTCCCAATATGATGGGGATACCCCCATGAGATGATTTCATGATGAATCCATCTTCCAGGTGTTCATGGATGATCATTTTCTTGATTTATCTCCGCTCGACCCTAATCAGAGTATTTATTTGGCTTGGATAGTGGGTCATGTAATGGATGCATGCAGAAATCTTGAACATGAAACAACTAGTTTCTTCAATTGTTTTTGTGTTAGGGGTCATGGTGTTTATTGTTGGATTGTGTTTAGAAAAGTGTGAGTGTCTTCTTTGTAATCTCTTTGTATTTTGTTTGATATTTGTGGCCTTGTGTTATGTATTCCTTGGATGTGTGGCTTCATTTGAGGGTGGTCTCACAATTTCTTTTTTAGAATCTGTAGTATTGGGTTCTGAATGAAAGTAAGAGTTGGTTCCTTATTCTTTGGGTGTTTAGTTTTTCCCTTGGTTTTGATAAACTGAAACTCTTGGGAATTTATAGGGGTAGAAAGTGTCCTGGTGGGGAGAAGTGTCACACCGCGACCCGAAACCTTGAGGTTATTTTATTTATCTTTGACTTCCTATTTAATTTTTATTTCCAAAAATGTTTTTTTAAATCAAATAAATTGAACAAAAATTAAAATAAAATTAATTAATAAAAATGAATCCCTAAACTAAAATCTCCCCCTTTCCTCGCAGTTCAACTTCTCCTTTCCCCCTCGTCTCGTGATGTCGATCTTGCACTTACCCATCCTCTTGTCATGCTATGTGGACCCCACTTCCCCTAACATCTATCCTCACTCCCTCCTCCTGGTGAACTTACCTCTTTGCGACCTCTCCCTTTGGAAGCCTCCCCTTCTTGCATGACCTCTCTGTCACCTCCTTCGATATGTATTTTTTTAGTGTTTCCTCAGCCGGACCCCAGGTAATGTGTTGACCGGGTTTTGATAATTTATTCCATTTTTAAAGTGTGAGGTGGGCCTCTTGGATCTTCCTCGTTAGGGTTTTGGCGTCTTCTAGTGAAGAGTTAGGGCTTAGGTCCATTCTGGTTCATCCACCATCATTTTAGGTTGATTTCTATTACCATCATAATTGTTTATTTTATTTTAACACATTCTAATTTTTATTTGAGTAATGAAAAGTGTGAATTCGTAATGTTATAACATGTTAATGGGTTAAATATGAGTTTTTTTAAAATAAATGGTTATTTATTGTGAATATTGTCTTGAAATGTTTCTTGAAAAGTATTTTTTTCCTTATTTGTAATGTGTAAATTATATTTTCATAGTTACATGAGGTGCACATTTGTTCAAAATGAGTTTTCATTATAGAAGGGGTTAGTGCCTTGTCATGTATTTTCATATATGAATTTTAATTTGTTTAATTATTAAAAGGGTGACTTCTGTGTAATTTGTTGAGAAGGTGTGTGTTTTTCATGTGTTTGTCAAAGGCTATTTTATAAATTGTGTAAGTGTTGGTAAAAGTATTTATAATAGGTTTTTAGTGTGAGTAAAATTGAAGGAAACAATTTTCATTGTAATGTATATCTTTTTTTTTCAATTTTAGTATGAGTTGTGAATTATTTAAATAATGGGAATGTAGTTTTGGAAGTGAACTTGTTTTTTATGTGTGGGTTTCCTACAGGTTAATTAATTTTTTTGATATATTCTTGATTGGTTGAAAATACATACATAGGAAAATATACCTAAATATATAAATCCTTCTTAAATATATTCCATCGTGGCATGGGGAATATTTGTATTAGATTAAGGGGTATATATGGGGTGTATCTGTGCACAATTGTGTGATAGTCTTTGTCAAATGCATTGGGGGCTGAATTGTTCATCTTGGTCCTCTCCCTTTTAAGGTGGGATTTCCCTATGAATTATCCTTTAAGTTAAAGAATTATAGATTTTTTTTGAACATTTATTTAATGGTAGTGAGTAATTTATGGTTTTAGAATAATTGCTTATTGTGGAACAATGTAAGAACCTCTTTGTATTTGAATTTCATGAAACTATTTTTATTGAAGGTGATTACTAAGTGTTTGATGAAATTCCACTTTGGTCCTTATAAGTGTGCTTCAGATTTAAAGATGTTAATTGAGTTTCTTAAATGTGTTTCCATGTGAATTTTTTGGTTTTCAATGTAACGGTGTGTGTTTCTTTTATTGGAAATGATTTAGTGTTTAGTAATTGCTTGAGGTCCATTTGGTACTTTGTAAAATTAATGATTTTGAAATATTTCTTTGGGATGCTTTTCTTGCCTTGTTGGATGTTAATGGGAATGGGTGGTCCTCGGATGGGACTTCCCTTGTGTGTTGATGGTAGAAGAAAATAGGGAGAACTATTGTAGTTATTTAAGATGGTGTTTGTTCTTATTTATTTATTATATATATATATATATTCATGATTGGATGTCTGGATGGCATCAGTTGGATCACCCATATTATATAAATGAGACATTGAAACATGGCATATTGGGAGAATATTCTGAGAATGATTTCAAAACTAGTAGGTTATGCTAGTGGCCAATGGTCCATAGTAAGAATATATGGTCGGGTTCGTTGCCATGGAAGTTTCCCTCGACTTTCCTAATAATGGATGGATGAGAATTTTGAGAATTTTCATTTCATCTTGTGTGAAATGTCAATGAGGATGTGGTCTCATGTATTGATGTCTTTTAGATTAATGTTGATCTCTTAGGTTCACCTATGTCTACTCGTTCTTAGTGATTATAGTGTTTAATTTGTTACTTATAGGTATATTTTCTTTTCATTTCCTTCTTCATGATACTACCATAGCACTTTCATGTGTAATGTTTTTACTATAAATTGATGCAGGGTTTTAATGTGGCTCATGAAAATTGATTTAAAAGAAAAGTGTTTATCTTTTTTGGGGTAAATTGAAAATGTAAACATCACCTTCCCTTTGAAAATGATAATGTATCACTAAAGAATGATACAGTTTTTTGAGAAATGAATAAGGTTAATGACTTGAACTTTATTATTGAGTAACATATAGAAATCCTTAATTTTATATATTGTAGTTCAAACCTAAAATTGATAATTATTTGGTTTAATGGAAATGCATTTGGGAGTATATTACATGGGAAAACCTACTAAGTGTTAATACCCATGCCTATACATTATTATTTTTTAGTCATATGTGTATGTTTCAGTATGATCTTGATCACCGTGGGAGATGTTGAGTCCTGGGATCAAAGAGTGACCCACAGGTTCACATGGATTATTAGTGGACTTCATGTACAATTAGTTTTTCTTTTTCAGTTCTTTCTTACTATTCTGTTATGTTTATTTATTTTTGGGCCTTCTTTGAGGTTATTATGCTGCTTCTATTTATTTATATTGGGTGAAATCATTCTCATCATCACTCTATTGATGTCCAAGGCACTTTTCTCCATCCTATGGGGATCATGAATGACTCTTGGGCCTTGTCATGTGCTGACATGGGTGACCAGTTTAGGGTCGAGCCGGGGTGGTTCGTGATAATATCAAATAAATTATAAAAATTATATTCATTTAAAATATCTATTGAAACATAAAAAAATTATTTAAAACGTTTTAGGGTTCATGATGGTAGGTAATATCATACATGTCTATTATATAAAAAAATGATTCCTTTTACTTTTTTAGAAAATGTAAAACATGCATTGTTTTAAAAAATAAAATAATATTCCTTTGAATTTTTTTTAAAAAATTCAATAATCATTAAATAATATATTTAATAAATAATTTTGTAAATAGTAAAAACATTTTTTGGAATCATGTTTCGAAAACATTGTTTTGGAGGAAAATGTATTTCTTAACAAAGAGAGAAATGATGATTGATTTTATTAATAACATTTCCTAAATTATTCTAACTACTAATGAGTGGAAGAGTTTTAATATTATTTTAAAATAACATTAATAACTGATGGATTTTAAAATTAAATGGGTTTATTAGACAATTATCATATAATTTCTTATAAATTAAATTCCACAATAAACTATCTAAATTATAATGGAATTGTAGAATAAAAACATACAATGATCCTAAAAATAAAGAGAGAATTAACTAAAGAAATAAATTATGTGTATCAACTCTAAAAACAATTACCTTGTGTAAATAATAACTTATATAAAAAATTTCAGTACACATATTATCGTAGAATATTAAAGATGGTGAAGAAGTAATATTACTCAATGAAAAGAAATTGAGTTATGAAAATATTTACCACTCGGTAACATTTATGTTAAATCCATATTAATGAAATAATTCAGGTTTTAAAATAAAATATGGTGAATTTTTAATCAATCATGATATTATATTTAATGGGGTAGGTATTTACACCATTTAATATAAATGAGGTGCACAACAATAAAATATTCCAGAATAAAGTGAAATCTAGTTGAAGTCCCTTACCTCATGCTTCCTTCTAGCTGAAAATTCTGTAAACTAATTTATAGAGTATTTATACATATTATTTACTTATACCATAAACATATTAATATTTATAATATCATATATTATCATTTTATAACATCTTATCACCCATTCAATGATAATATTTTATTATTTTCTTTGATTTTGGTGTTACTGGACATGTTATCCCTTTCATGATTTTTTAAGAATGTTCCAATTCTTGTTCATACTATAATGTTTAATAATCTCTAGAAAAATAAAAATGACATAATTATAAAATATATACATAAATTATAATTTTAATACCAATCATGAATGATGGTTTATAAACTAAATTATCATACAACCATCGAGCTGGTAGGCCACACATATGAAATTGTAACATTTCTATATTTCAAATAACATTGTTGAAATGATTGTTGTAAAATTTTATATTTAAATAATGATAATAATACCATAAATACCATATTATTTTTTATATGTACTTATATATTTCATCCATGTGGTGTGGTGATAAAAAAAGAGTTAGATCCCTATGTGATGGCGGTAGTCCACATGTACACGAGTGACATTATCATATTTCAATAATTTAATTGGAAAAAATAAAATGATATATTATTTTTTGAAATGATAAATAATCCATAATTATCATAATTATTTCATTAAATCACATATATTCAATATAATTAAACTTATTACCTTCCATGTAAAACAGTATTTAAAAAAAGATTCACATCGCTTCACAAGGCAATAGTGTGACAAACACATGAGAAACATTATTTTCTCCCCTACAAAATGTAATTAATAATGGAATATATTATATAATTACTCAAAATAAATAGTTTTGTTATAAATTTAATATATATTTATATACAAATACTTTATATCAATCATCATATTAAACAATGAGAGGTGTTGATAAAAAAATTGTCTAATCAGTTTGTGAGGTGGTAGTTCACTATACACAAAATCCACATTATCATAACCCAGTTTATGGAATAAGAAATGTATATAAGACATGAAAATAATATAATAACATTTATGTATATTTTATATACTAATATTAGTATATAATAATAAATAACTAATTATTTATGTAAGAGGAATAATAAATAAAATAAAAATGAATTGTTATTAATGTTACCTCTTCGAAGACCACATAACTCAAATTATAACTTCACTATTAACATAATGGATTTTGGACCTATGAAATGCTTCTAGGATAAGTGTATGGATGTTGAGAATTTATTTTTTTATGGTGGATGATAAAAAGGGTTTGATGGTGGGAATATGTGGGCAGCGTTGGTGGCCTTTTATAAGTGAGGTGAGAGGATACTAGTAATTTTTAACCAAAACTAGTGTATCTATGTTCAGTATAACACCAAATCCCAGAAATGTTGATCTAGTTCATTATTTTAGTACATTGGGATGATTATAAGGAATTAACACTAGAAGGTCCGATCATTTTTACAGTTTTGGATACGTATATTACTTATATGATACCCATAATATATTGGAAAATAAAAGATACAAACATGATACATAATTAAAATAATTAAACAAAATCCTTGAATACTTATTTAAATATCTCTTCTTCATAACTTGAGGAAAAGAATCATAATAAGTGTGATGAAAAATTCTTAGTAAGGGTAAATAAAGTGGAAGAAATAATGAATAAATAGGAATAAATAAACTTTTAATGGTAAATAAATAATAAAAAATTCCATTAAAATAACTAGATATGGAAATATCAATATTTAATGGTAAGTAACTTATAGTCATTCCATCTAAATCAATTAACTGAGAATGAAATGTATCCATATATATGCCGACGCAAAATATCAAAGATGAATAATAACGAGATCTAAACGAGGTTAATCATTAATTACTGGGCTCAATGCTTCCTAAGAACATGGTACTATATCCATCAAGACCTTTCACAAGATGTTTAATAACAAATGGTGTACAAATCTACCTGATTTGGCCAAATGATTCGTCTAATGAGACTACCGATACATATATGGCGTATCTATAATTGGTTCTCACCCATTTAATATCAGTCCAAATCATTCGTTGTATATCAAAAAATTATATTTTCTTATTATATACCCATATTTATTAAAGGATAAAAATTATTTTTAATACGACTGAGTTGGATATGTATCAACAAGGAATTTTTTACATTAAATCATTATTTAGGAAAAATAATCTTCAACCCCTCTAAAGTGTCTCACAGTACTTTGAAACATTAAAATCCTAATTCCCCATGAATTAAATTGTAACCATTATAACAAAATAATAAGTATATTCAAGATATATCATGTCAAATTGAAGCATATACACCAAATAAAAGTGAATTGGTTCATAATAAAAATTATCCTCAATGGAATGTAAATTTTACTGAAATCCCTTACCTTAAACTTAAATTTTTTGTGTCATATATATCCTATTATATAGTGGGTTGAAATATGTTAATAACTTATAACAGAAACAAAATAATTATTATAATATCATATATTAACTTCTTACAATATTTAATTTCCCTTTTGTTTATACTCTATCATTATTTTAACTATTTCCTATGTTAATTGCATATTTTTATCAAGTATGTTTTGACATGTTACATGTTGTTCCTATTCCATATATCATGATTTCATCAGATCCATGATGTAATCCATGATTAATTAAATTATATTTTTAGTACATATGTATTTAGAATAGTCTATAATATTTGGAGATAAGAAATGAAGTGCACCGTACATGGAGAAGATAGGTTGTATGTACGCATGATCACTACTAATATTTATTTTTTATGTTAAAATAATAATGATTTTAAGATAAATATATATATTATAATTACATTATAGTATATATCTTATATATATGATACATTCTTTTATTAAAATCATCGTTATTACATTCCATGTATAACATGAAAGAATCACATCATTTTGAGGGTGCAGTAGTCTATACTTTCGCAAACGATGTTATCCTTTTGACAAAAAATGTCTATTATTAATGTTATATGTTATAAAATGATTAAATAAGTACAAATACATAATAAATATCATAAATATAATTTATTAATATAGTTTACATCATAATTCCCACCATGAGAGGTGGTAATGGAAAAACGAAACATCATCGGTTCAAGAGGAAGTAGTGCACCACACATAGAAATAGTATGTTCATTACCCATTATATGGACGTTTGTGTTTGTTTATGTAGAAATAATAAAATTAAAAAAATACTAGTATATTTATTATACTTTTTTCTTTTGTAATCATGGAATAATATGAGTATAAGGAGTGGATAAGAAAATGAAAGAAATGTGATCTTTGGAAAACATTACCTTAAAATTGGGTAAATCCATTTGGTTTATAGAGAAGGGATTCATTAGAAGTCATTATGACCTAATGAAGGATTCATGTAAGAGGAAAGGTATATTATGAATCTATTTGAACTAATATTTTCTGAAACTATGTTGTTTTAGGGATGTGAGTAATGGGTAGAGTGATTTCTTTTTTTATAGTAGAGGGGTAGAACTCCTGTAAATACCAAAAAGGTATCCATTAATGGGAGGTATACCTTACATAAAGTGCCTAAAAATGAATAAATAAAAAATTAAAGGTGAATCATTTTTGATTAAAACCTCCACCACACAAAAAATTCAGTATTTTAATAATTTTTTCCATAACATCTATGATTCCAATATTTTATAATTTTGTTTAATTAAATCTTCTAATTTTAAAACCTATGTAATTAAACCACTAGGACTAAACTAAGGTAATATTAATTATAAAATATAGATCTAGTAAATTATTAATAATATATCTAATTTAATTAATATATATCCCATGTATTTCAGAAATTAATTTTAATACAAGCACTTGTGACACACTAGAACACAACTTAAACCTATAATGTGTAAATTTTTTTACTATATATGAATCAATATGTTAATTATAAAAGTTAAATTTTCCCATAAAAACACAATATATTATATTTATTAAATCTTTCAAATAACATGACAAAATATAGGAATGTTATTAATTTTAAATCATTTAATAAAATATTATTTATTATAGAATAATAATAATGTCAATTTTGACATTATTTATTTAATTTTAATTTTCTAATATAAATACAATATTATAATTAAACTATATTAATTTTAATTTTTTTAGATGATATATTCATCTAAAATATAAATAAATAAAATAATTTAGTTAATCCACTTCACTTTTAATATTAGTAGTATAATATATTATAGTCAATTATTAACTAAATAATCACAACATTGGAATTTCATAAGAATTTTTTGAAACTAAACCATGTATAAATATTATTGACTAATTGTTACAAAAACATTTACAAAGTTTTCTTTCAAAATAATATATATAACTGAATATATGATGTTTTGTACAAATATCAAAGGTTTATAAATGTTATAGGTAAGGGAAGTTCCATTTTTTGTCCCCTTCCTTACATAACCATTAATATAGGGAAAATACATTTCATAATATCCCAATAACCAAAAAAATAAAAAAATTTGGGATATGGTCGAATTATTTTCCTCTAATGGATTTTGGACATGTTTCCAGGTCATTTTGGTCTTTAATATTAATTAATGTTCCCATATAATGCTTAATCATAACCCAAACAGAGTTATAAATTTTAATCGCTTTCACTAATCTATTTGGTCAAAAATTATGCTGATATTATGAGAGGGAAAATGTTATACTAATTAAAATATTTGATGTCTGTTTTTCAAAATTCAGCTCACAAAAGTGGAAAAATTATGATTAATGCTAATCCTCCCACACATTGTGAGATAGTGGGTTTTTAGAGTAGAAACATTCAAATGTATAATCAGTTTTCATAACTTATTTCAATATAAAAACGATTACAATGAACTAAATGAGAATAATATATGAATAATTTATAAATTTTTAGAAAAAAACAATTTTAATATTTTATTTAACATTACTAATTATATAATCTAAAAGGTAGTATTTAACTAAAATGCAATATTTTTCACTATTCTTCTAAAAAATTAATCATCTTATAAAAATACCAAAAAGTCACCATAAGATAATTTTGACATTTCAAATTTTATAATGAAGTTTATTTTTACATATAAAATTTATTTTTAATATAGGTGTGCCATTAACAGGTGAAAAAACCAAGGCTTCCATGTAACGTAATATAATCGACTGTGGTGTGTAGCGTGAGCTTCATAGGGTGTTGTGTATAAAGAGAGATAATGTAATATATATTCTAAAATTAAAATATTTTAATATATTAGTGTGTTAAATTCAACCCACCTTAACTAAATTTTCACCTAAAAATTTAAACATGATCTTAGTAATCACATAATTGATATTTAAAAACACTATTATTGAAACCACCCTTCCTGAATGGGTTAAAAAACATCTTATTAATAAAAGAGAAAGGAAAGTAAAATGGTAACGTAACTTGGTTACCTAGTATGATAAAGTAGATGGTAATTGAAGACATGTATATAAAATAAAAATATAACAATCTTGTTTTTATGGAGTGTGTTGAAGTACATGGTTATGTGGAAGTTAACAATCCAAAGACCTAAAGCTGTAATACTATAAGGGGCCATTTGATTCCTCAGAAAAAGGTACTAGTAAACAAAAATTTGGATTTAATATCATTTTTCTTATATTGGGGGAATTATTTAAATCTCAATGAATATATGTAAATATATGCACTTGATATGTTTATATAAGAAAAATCTTTTATTTTAGTAATTCATTTAACTATTTCTACTACATCAATTATAACAAGATTCGTCATATAGTTATGTAATATATCATTCCCTAAAATGAGAACCAAATTTTATCATAACAAATTTAAAAAATGGTTAAACCTTCCAAATGATTATGATCCAACACATTATGCATATGGTCCTTATATTTCCAAAATGAACTTATCAATATCGTTTAATCAACATGAAGCACCTCTAAATTTTCACATCCCAAAAATGTTAATAACTTCATCATGTGTCCTCTAAAAATATTTTAATAACTAAAATCACCATAAAAAATATTTGGAGAATTAATTCTCCCTTATTCCTTATTTAAGACACATGTTATTGGATATATTCCATAAATCCCAAAGTATTGTGTAGACAACTTATAAAAAATTCATTAATCAGTTATAAGGTAGTCAGCAACTGTCAAAATCAATAATTTCTTCATCATTATCTTCACATTGCAAACATATTAAGGGTTATCCTTCTACCCATATTTTGTTTGATAAAAATTTTAACTTTATACTAAATAATTAATCTTTTTTACAATTCAGTATATGATCTCAAATATTTAACAAAAAATTTCTAAAATACAATCCTTATAAATTTCATAAATTATACATGAGAAGCTCAACCAGGGGATAACCCCCTGGCCATTTATTAAAATAAAAGAAAAGGATAATAAGCAAGTACGAGACAATTACACATCATAAAAATCACACACGTCTCTGTATCCCTGGATAAAATCTTCATCCGCAGTAGCCGATTCCTATTCCGAACATTCACAATTATTCAGAACCTTAGCATACATCCTTCACAGATTCATCTATTCCAATGATAAAAGCTCAATGTTTCCAATGGAATACCTAGTTGATATTGGATTTGGAAGGTAGGAGTAGTCCTTCCTTGGATTGCATCGCGGTCGAGCAGTCATGACTTCCTGAGTCCCAGTCATCTTCGCCCTTCTTCCATGAACCACATCATTAAATGAAGGCTTGATCATACCACCATCATTCTCCATTTCACTCTAAGAGCAATCTCCCCATTTACCAGGGATAACCACCTCCTGATATCTATCATTTTCTCCTCTTCCATTCTGGGATTTTCCATTGGTGTCAATCACTACTAGACACCATGGCTATTCCATAGACTCGTAACTAACCATTGTCCCCTGATGCAAAGATTTTTTTTCCAGTGCCACACTCCTAGGAAGGAGGCCCAAGATGCATAGTGGTGCCTTCAGTCATTAGAATATCCTCTTCCACGTTATCCTGCTCGAACTCTTGGAAATGATTTCTCATAGAAATTCTGTATCCCACCACCCCATCATGTACATCCCTCCCATGTACCCCATTAAAAACATCCAGAACCTCCGAAGGACCACTATCATTACCAACATCATCCTACATTCCTTCAACCAGAGTCGCTGGTACCTTACACCGACCCTCATCTTTTCTATCATTAGATAATGGCACAAAAACCTCATGTTGTATGTCCTGTGTAGCTGAATTGAAACTTGATGAACCTCCCATGTCTCTAGTTCCAAAAAAATACTTTTCACCATCTTGTTTCACCCCATCCCCCAACATCAGATCATGTGGAAGCCTATTGAGCAGTGCAGAAACAACTGGATTCAGGGATGCCCCTATATAATCCCTTAAAGGTGTTGTAACCTGGTTCCCCACACGAAATGCATTTCAAAAAACCACATCTATAGCAGAAATCAGCCTCAGAATAGAGGGCTTTCCTATCCTATCCCTTGTACTAGATTTTATTCTATTCATCACCTCACATTGAAATTTCGAGGTCATATTCCCCAGTCAACAACAGGTCTCACAGTAGTCGACCCAGGATTCAAAGATGATCGCCTGCCTCTATCTGAACTCTTCACCAATGGTAATCCAGATCCAACTGACTGAGGTCCTTGCAACATCCACCTCAACACAGAGTCAATGATTATTCGATGTCTTACAGTGAATGTTCGACCATTGGAATAGAGAAACCGTCCCACCATATTACCAATCATATGAATGATTGCAGGATTTTGGAAAGGTAGAGGAAGTTAAGGGAGACTAACCCATGCCTATATGGTGGATGGATCTTAATTCATATATAGAAAAAACTACCATTTAAGGAGGAAGAACCAACAACCATTGCATAGATGAGGGGCACTGGACTTGACCCTAATCAAATCATCATCCTAAGTAAATCGAATCATGAAGTGGCGTTTGTCGATTAGAACGACAATTGCACGGTCATGAAAATCCCACTTAGCAAAGATGAAACGGTTGAAGGCAACGAATGAGGGACTTCGATGATTGAAAATAGCTACTAATTTCAGCTCCAGATGGATCAATTCTTCATAGAACTCCGATGATGAGATTGATAACTGAGGATCACCCAGATGAAGATCAGGAACTTTTGGGCATAGTGAACTCATAGAGAATTTTGGTAGAAATCTAGGGTTTGAGAATGGGGTTAATGGTTTCCATGATATTTGAGGCATTGAGACCCATTCCTCCTCCCCCTCCCACCTCTAGGAAGGGGAGTGAAGTCTGACCTGGTCATCATCTATGTTTCTATCGCTTCGTGTCGTCATCTCCATCGCCGCGGGTCATCATCACCATCACTTTCCACCAACTGGTGATTCTCCAATTTAATAAATTATATGATGAGAACAACATTAAAAAATAAATTTAAAACAAACTTCTCAGATACAAATATATATGTATATTATTTATTTTAATTTTTTACATCAATTACATATTCTTAACCTTAATCCTTTAGCTTATTTAATTGAATATTCTAGTGATTTTTGGGGTATTCATTTGCATACTGACCCATATCTTTATAGTTGTAACAAAAATTATCAATGATTTTCTTCTTGTCTTTGAATTATTTTTCCTAGTGAAAATTTTATAAAAACTTATAAAAATTTCCAAATCCTTTCAAGGATTTACCATGTTGATACTTTCTATAGTTATCAGAAGTTAGAAAATACATATTTCACTTCATCTTCTTTGACTCATTTAATTTTTCATACTGTTCAGAATACTTCTTATTCTCTGGGTTTACCTTGAAGCCATAAGAAATGGAGAATTATTTCTTTTTCTTGATAGAATATAAAAATATCTCTTCACATGATGATACACTTTTTGAATCAAATTATATATGAATATTTGTCTTAAGACCTTCAAATATGTGGTCAATATTATACTTCATATTACATTTGTTAATTTGTAGCATGCCTGGATAACCTTGTAAAGGTAGATTCATAATTTTCAACACTCCCTTCTTCGATTTTCTTTTAGTTAAGAAATATTCTCTTTATCTCAATTTTATAATCACAATGGAAGTATTTATAAAAGAATTTACCCTTAAAACTCATACATTCCATAAGTTCATTTTCATCTTCCTCTCTTGTATTATGGATCAGAGACCACCACTAATTAGAATCACTAGAGAGACAATACATCACAAGTGTAAAATTTTTCTTTTCATTTCATCCAAAGACTATAATTATCTTCTCCAAAGTCTTAATCCATTGCTAGATTCCATTGGATTATTAGTCTCACTAAATTATCAGGCCCTCTATTACATAAGTAGATCAATCATAAGAGGTACTCTCTGTGGAACAAGTTTATCTATTCAAGAAAGGTTATTTTTCATAACATAACTAATTTTTACTAATATATTCCTAGCTTTCTCATTTCTTATACCAGCTATATTGACTTTCTCACCATTTAAACATCTATAATGGCCATGAGTGTTGATATCATTCTTCTTCTAGGAGACATTTCTAAATAATGGAATATACTATTTTATCTCATAAATTTATGCGATTTTTATAACCAAAAATATTTTAGATAACATAATATAAATTTATGCATTGTGAATTCTAGAATCAAAAACTTTGGTTACATTGGGGTAATCATTAATTTAAAATCCTCCATAAAGGTAGGTAATGGGATTATGAATTATCATAACCATATCCCATGGGAGTGTGAAAATAGGTGTGTAGTAAGGCCTGTTCACATATACTAGGTTACCCCAAGTTAGGCCTGAAACACCTTTTCAAATTTATTACTTCACGATACATCTTTTCCAGAACCACATCCACTTCTAGTATCCTCACATTGATGAAATTATAGGAATTCCCACATAATCACTACCTTACCAAAATGTTAGGAAGTTCTTGTATACTTATCCTAAATTTCTATATTTGAGTTATTCTCCCTAATTCATGGTTTATAAATCTACTTTATATGTATTTTTCTAAACTTCCACTGATATAAACAATAACACACCAACCTAGAAACCCAATGTCGATACATTATTTTATTAAATTGACATGATTGGAAGGAATACAATTCCAAAGGTATGATTAGTTTAGCAATATTGGAAGGCCAGATTACATACATGATACCCATAATTAATTTTAAATAATAAATAAAAACATGATACCTAATGAAAATAAATAAATATCATCCTTGAATACTTATTCAATGATTTCTTCTTCACAACATGTGGTATGGAAAAATAATAACAGTGAGCGCAAATTCTTAGTAATGGTAAGTAGAGTGGATGATATAATGAATCAATAGAAATAAATTAACATTGGATGGTAAATAACTAAAAACAAATTCCATTAAAATAACAATATAATGAAATATAAATATGTAAGGTATGAAACTAAAAATCATTCCATCTAAATTAGTAAAATGGGAATGAAATGTATCCATAGAAATGTCAATGAAATATATCATGAAAGAAAAATAATTGAATATAAATGAGGGAAATTTTTAATTATAGGATTACATGTTTCTTAGGTACAAGGAACTATTACTTTCAGGACCATAGATGATAAGGTTTAAAACATATTGGGAAAAAACCCATGAAATTTGGCCAAATGATTCGTCTTATGAGAGTGTGGATTCATTGAGGGGCTATCTACAACTAATCCCCACTCATATCATACAAGTAAAAAATAATTCATCATATATATAATATACAATATTACTTATCAAATACCCATGTTGAATAAAAAATATGAATTTATTTAAAATAGGAGGATAATTAACAACAAGGGTTTTTGACATTAAAACATTCTTGAGGAAAAATAATCTTTAAACATTCCAAAGTTCCCCATAAAACATTGAGACAATTAAATTATAATTCGCCATGAATTAACTGGAACTCATAATATCATGATATTGAGTAGATTCATGATGTATCATTTCAAAGGGATTTACATATACACCAAATAAAAGTGAATTGGTGTATAATAAAAATGCGTCTTAATGGAATCAAAATTGTGATGAAATCCCTTACCTTTACCATTATTTTATTATGTGGTCTTTATACTATTGTATATTGGTTTAAAATATTTTTATAAATTATACCAGAGTCATACTCATGTTTGTAATATCATATATTAACATCTTATAATATTTTATTACCCTTTTGTTAAAACACTTTCTTTATTTTAACTATTTCATTAGTTAATTGCTTAGTTTTCTCATGTATATTTTTTCTTATTATTTGTTGTTCTTATTTATTATATCATGATTTCATCATATACAAAATTAAAACCATGAATTAATTATATTATATATTCATTACATATGTATTCATACTATTCTATAACATTTGGAGATAAGAAATGATGTTCACTATTCATGGAGATGGTAGGTCATACGTATGCGTAAACAATACTTTCATTTATTTTTCTTATTAAAATAATTGAAAATAAATGATACATATGTATATTATGATTCCATAATCATATATATTTTATATATGTTATATAGGTATATTAAAATCATACTTAATATGTTCCATGTATAGCATGAATGAATCACATTGCTTTGATGGGGATAGTAGTCCACAATAAATCAAATTATATTATCATATTAATGAAAAATGGGAATTATTTATGGTAGGTGTTATAAAAGGAATAAATAAGTATAAATAGATAATAAATATCATATATATATAACATATATAGAGTTCCCATCATAATTTGAATGATGAGATGTGTTAAAGGAAAAATTAACAACCATCATTTTGTGAGGTAATTGTTCACCTTACATAGAAATTATATATTTGTTACCCCTTACATAGAGGTGTTTGTATTGTATGGTATAAATAAAAACATAAAAACATTATAGTATATTTTGGATACTATTTTTCTTATGTAATCACAAAATAATAATATTATAGTTAGTTGAGAAGCAAATGAAAGAAAAGAGATCATTGGAAAACATTACCTTAAAATTGGGTAACTCCATTTGGTTTAAACCAAAGGGATTACATAAAAATATTTATAACAAAATAGAGACATCAATTTCAAGGGTAGGAATTTTTGGAATATATTTGTTTAGATAATACAGAACCTATGTGGTTTAAGGTGTGAGAGTAAGGGGTAGAGTGTTTTTTTATAGTGGAGATGAAGTTCCAATATTGTAAATACCAATTGGTATTCATTAATGGGAGGTATAACTACCATAAAATTACAGCAAAATGAAAAAATAAATTATTAAAAGGGATTAATTGTCTATTAAAACCTCCACCATAAAAAAACTATGTGAATTTTAATAATTTGTTTCCATAACTTCTATGATTCCACAAATTTATCATTTTGGGTTTTTAATAAAACATATAGTCTTCAAACCAAAGTAATTTATCCATTAAGTCAAAAGAATAATTTTTTATTAGAAAATATATATCCACTGAATTATTAACAATATATATAATTTCTAAAATCAATATTCTTTTTTTATAAATTAATTTTAAAACAAGCACATGTGACGTGCTAAAACACTGCTTAAACCACGACCATGTGAACAATGTTTTTATAATATTTGGTCAATATATTAAATATAAAAGTTAAATTTGTCCATTAATATTCCATATTTAATATTTATTAACCCATTAAAATCACTAGTAATAATATTTGTTTTTTTATTAAATTTAAATCAATTAATAAAATATCATTTTTGTTAAAATAAAAATAATGTAACTTATGAAATTATTTATTTACTTTTAATTTTATAATATCAAAACAATATTAAAATTTAAATATATTATATTTATATATGTATAACATGATATATTTATCTAAAAATGTAAATAATGATAATAATTCAATCAATTCACTTCACATTTATTATTTAAATTATCATTAATTTTTCTTGGTTATTAACTAAATAATCATTAAGTTGGAATTTATTAATAATTTTTAGTTATTGAATAATATATTAAAATTATTACGATAAAAATAAACCATTTATATTTACAATGGATATATATAATCAAATATATCATTATATATACATATCTTAATGATTTATAAATATTAAAGGTAACTTTTTTGTCTTATTCCTTACATAACCTTTTATATAGGGAACTTCTATTTTATAATATCCAAATAACCCAAAAATTTAAACCAAGTGGGGATATAGTAGAAATAATGGAATAAAAGGGATTTTAGAAAACTATCCAGATCATTTTGGTCTTTAAGAGAATGTTTTATTCCCTTATAATGCCTAATCTTACCTTAATCACTATCATTAATTTTGCTCATTTTGAATAATATTTTTTCCCAAATATTTATTTGATAATATTAGACCAAAAATATTGTTTTGATCACAACATGGTATATCAGTTTTGAAAGATTAAAATCACAAAAGTGGAAAAATTAAGATTAAGGCTAATCCCACACACATGGTAATAAATTGGGGTTTTAAAGTAGAAATATTATAATGTTTAATAAGTTATTATATCTCATTTCAATGTTAAAATCAATTTCAATGACCCATAATAAATTTATTTATGGATAATTGATCTATTTAAACTAGAAAAAAATTGAATATATAATTAAACATAAATAATTATTTAAACTGAAAGGATGTTTTTACTCAAATGTTATATTTTACACTATTCATCAAAAAAGGAAACATCTTAGAAAAATAACGAAATTTCACTCTATAGTAATTTTGACATTCCAAATTAAAAAATAAAGATTATTTTGACAAATAAAATTTATAAAATTTGAAAACATTAGTTTTAAAATATGTCCTCCATTAAAATGTTGTAAAACACAGTCTTACGTGTGATGTAAGCTAACTCAATGTAGTGTGTAGCATAAGATTAACATATTTTTGCATATAAAGATAGATGAAATAATATTTATTCTAACATGAAAATATTTTAATGTGATGAGGTGTTACATTTAGGACATGATTTAATTATCCAAAATGAATTATTATTCTGAATTATAAATTATGAGGTATAAAAATTTCCATAAAATAGATGTTATAAAATGTGTTTAGGTCATTTTTAATGTTATGTTTTTATTTTAACCCCCCAGAAAACCCATTTTTACCTTTACTACATAAAATAATTTTTACTATTTTAACAATTCATTTTGGTAAAACATTAATATCACTATATCGTATAATATAAACTATTTTGATTTAAAATATGGTATCTATTTTTTTAAATTAAGTCGAAAAAAATAAGATAATAGAATTTAATGTTTTACCTATAAAGGTGATGAAAAAGTGGGGTTTCAAAGGAAAATTTATCATATGTATATAAGGTCTTCGTATCAATATTCAGTATGAAATTTATTCAAATAACCTAAATTAATTCAACAATAATATAATTGAAATAATTTTACATTAAAATTTTTCAAATAAAATTTAACCTTATAAATTATTTAAACAAAGATTCCATTTTAAATAAAAATCAATATTTTCACTGTTCATTAAAATATGAAAAATTTGAAAAAATCCCAAAAAATATCCATATGATAATTCTGATATTATAATTTAAAAAATGAAATTATTTTTATCAAATATATTTGATAAAATTGGAAAAATTATTTTAAAGATTTATTCACTAAGAATGACTAAACATTCTTCCAGAAAAATTTAGTTTTTTGGGAAAACATTATTATTTTTTAAGTTATTATTATTTTATTTACAGTAAATAAAAAAAAATTTATTTATTTATACAATTTTAAATAATATAATTTTCATAATTTATTTATTACTATATTATCCTTCTAATTAAATGGCTTGGTTCTAATAGTATACAATATTAATTTTCATTTAGAGTCGGGGTTGTGTGTCTTGTAAGTTATCTGAAGAGATTAAATTTGAATATATATATTTCATTGGTTTTTAATTTCTTTTTTTCTTACCAAATATAATTTAAAATATAATTTTATTATTCTATAATTATTCATTGTTAAATTCACCGAATCTTAAATAAATTATGTCCCAAAAATTTGATCTTGCATTCGGAAATTAAGGGTAAGATGATTTAAAATTCATTTAATGGAATCCCTAGTTTTAAAAATGTTTATTAAAAACACATGAAAATAACATAGACATGAACTAAAATAGTCATATGGAATAAAAAATTACTATGTTTTTATGTTTGAGAACATTTGGGGCATGTAAAGATATGAAAATAAAAGAAACCCATACAAAATTTGAGAGAATTAAAGAGGTAATTGATCATAAGAAAGAGAATGACTAATGGAATATTAAGGACCTAAAAACTGTAAATATATTATTATTTACAAGACTATATTATTCATCATATTTGAAGGAAATAGGATAACAAAAATTCTTCAATATTATATTCTTAAATTTTAGGAAATGTTTTACTATCTATGAATGTAGTGAAATATACATATTTTATATGCTTCCATTTGATTAGAAAAATTAAATTCATTGGTTGACCTTCGGTCCATTCATAATTCTTTATTTACTCTCAGAAATGTATACGAAATAATTAATTTTTTATAATTAAAGAACTAATATTTAATTTTACCATATCATAAGTTCCATAAAATAGAGACACGTCTTTCCATATGTCTCTAACAATTCTCTAAAATGAATATGGTTTGACCATGTTATCTAATATCATACATTTTTTTAAAACCACATCACTAACATCACCAGTTAATTATTAATATTTATCCACCAAATATTTTAACTCCAAATAGAAAATAATTGTGTAATAAATAAGGTATTTCATTGGTAGGTTCTAAACCCTTATCTTATTTTTGTTGTGGGTTCATGCCCTATGTCCCTCCCTCAATGCTGCAAGTTATCACCCGACATGCATGGAGTATTTCTTATAAAACTATATTTATATAATTCTAATAAAAATATAAAATTTTATAAAATATTTACTACAATAAAAAAGACAAGATAAATATTATTTGATATAAATAACTTGAATCTTACGTCCAAAAATTTGTAAAGGTATTCTTCTTAAAATAAAAAATTCATATACTAAATTAATATTATTAATTTCCATAACTATTTTCAAAAAAATATCCTTATTATTTTTAAACTACCATCTCATAAAAAAATAAGGATTTTTTTAATACAATTATTTGTAAATCTACAATATCTTATAACTCATTATGGTATCCATAACTTTGATTTTAATGAATACCAATATTATTCAATAATTTTATACAATCATTACATGATATATTGTTTCTATAAACAAATTACCATTAATAATAAATTTATACAAACTGATATTTAAATTGAAATAAAAAAAATAATTTACACATTATATTTAACAAAAGGTTCTTCATTGTTATATTGGATAAACATTAGAAGAGTTAATTAACTCAGATAATACCTTGGTTCACCACATTTAAGACAATGAATTATTATTATATCCCTATGAGAAGATTTATTTTCATTCATCATAATCTCTATTATTTTCGGTACATCATTTCTTTATTCCATTATTTTCTATATATATATATATCATTTTTACATACCTTTAAGACACAATCTTGGGTGACTCTTTCCTTATTTATAATTTTTTGGAAATTTATCCTTCTTTTCTCTATGGTCACCACCACTCAAGCTCTTAAAAAAGTGAATTATTCTCAAATTTAATGAGCCCATGAGTTCTTTATAGTATTTGATGTTAATTATATTTCATGATAAATGTTTAAAAATAATAATGATATATTTCACACCTTTCATTATCCAATTTTTTTTCTTATAATCACATTATTTTCCATCATATACAATGTGAACATGATTCATTTAGGTTATAGCCATTTACTAAAACCAAAAAGGATAGTTTTGAAAACAATAATTGTAGTTGGATAACCTTAAAATAATTTATATGTTTTTTAAATAAAGAATACAATATTAAATATAATACACCTTATGATTAACCTATTACATTCAATATCATCAATAATTTTAAATGTTTCTATTTGTTTTGAATGAAAAAGTGTATTACCAGAATAATATCCCCTAGAACTTTCTAACCAGGTGCATATTAAAGAATATTTTCATGAAACTAGAGCTGATTAGTTATTGACTAATGTCCATGTTCAGAAATACTACCCCTATGAAAAACTGTTCTAGAATAATTTCAACTTTTATCATCGAGAAAGGGATGTATTGAAAATAAAAACAAATAATCACTTTATTACAAAATCAATTGGATTTTATTATATACTTATCATCTATATTTATGATAGGTTTACGTTCCCATGTCTATGTTATCCAAAATATAGATCCCAAGGATTAAAAAAATATTCTTATCATACCAACTGTAATGACCCCAACCCTAGTAACCTATATTCAAAGTATTATATTACAATATTTACATAAATTACACTGACTATCATCCATATAGACCAAATAGTTTTGTATTATTGGTAAAATAGATAAAAAAATGATTCCTATAATACATTTGAGAACTCATATTTCAATATAATTCATTTTTGTGATATAATTATTCATTCATCGATACAATTCTATAACAAACAAAGTATAATTCATGGATTGTAGGGACAGGAAACAAAATAACAATGAGCACAAATACTTATTAATGGTTAAGTATAATTGATGATATCACGAATTAATAATTACAATCCACAAGGTATAGAAAATAAATGAACACACATTCAATTTAAATAACCTGACTATAATAATAACTATGGAAAAATAAATAACTAAAAACACATACCATTTTACCAATATCTTGACTATCATAACTAAATAAGGAAAAAACATTATGGAAATGTAAATATAGGAAAACATACTCCCTAAAATATATAAAATGAAAACCAAATTCATTCACATATAATATAATTCGGAATATCTCATGGATAATATTAATTGAATTATCAATAATGGAAATACATAGTTATTAGATGTCTTGTTCCATGGAAAATGATATGTTTTCCATCATTACCTCTAACAATAAAATTTAAAACTATATGTAGAGAATAATTTAATTTTATCTTACATATTCACCTTAGGATAATACCATTAATTTTAGGGCATATCTATAATTAAGAAACACCTGTTTCTAAACATCCAAAACATTCATCACAATTTGAATAATTTTTTTATTTCATGAACAATATACTTTATCATAAAATATCCATATAAAATAATGAATATGTATATATCAATATTTAACTAGATAGAAAATCACATTCAATTTCGAACACCATATATTAAAATGATATATTTTGTAAGAAGTATGTAAATAATTAAATAATATGGATATCCATGGGAAATTTAATGTCTATTGATCACAAGAATGATAATATTTCATGGGATATATAATGAATCATAAATGTATCAAGAATGTTAATTTAAATAAACATGCATAGTAAAAATAATTATAAATATCCTACTGATTTAATAAGTATGGTATCAATAATATATATCCCTAGTGGATGATAAGTAGTATATGGGTTTTTCTATTTTATTAGTAGAAATTCCGTGAAAAGATTATTATAAGAATCTTTAAGAAAATAAATATATCACTTTAGATATCACGTTTTGAATTTTGAATTTACTAAAACATTTTGAAAATAATTTACTTTTATAATAACATTTTACACTTATAAATGAATATTTATGGAATTTTTGAGGTCATTATGGACAGATATTTCATTAAGGATGAGTATGTTAAAACAAATATTATTTTTTTGTTTTCAGCAAAATCCAAATGAAGAGTTTTTTACAATGGTAGGAAAATTTCATACAAATTATTAAAAAAATAAAAATGGGTAGAATTTTAATTATAAAATAATTTTAAAAGGGTTAATGAAGTTTGGAAAATATTTTTAGATAACAAGGTTTTGGATAAAAATGCATTTCTAACAAAAGGGTGAAATAAAGTATGAGATTATTAAATACATTTTCTCAAAAAAAATATACCAATGAGTGAAAAATGGTTCTATTAGATAAAAATATCATGAGTAACAAGTGTATTGGAACATTCAATGGTTTTTTTATAAAAAAAATTTCCATCGATTATAATTTTAGTAAAAAAAATATTTATAAGAATGATATTGGAAAATAAACACTTAAAATGATCATAAATTTAAAGTTAGAATTTATGAATGAATAAATTAAGTATATAATTTTTATATGAACATAATTAAATTATAGATAAAACATAATACAACCAAAAGTAATGGAATATACTATCATATAATATCAAATTCTTTTAAGATGTAATATAACCTAATGAAATAAAATTGTGTTATGAAATTCAATATTATGTGGTAACTATAATGTCGAACACACTAGGATAAATTAATTAAAATTGAATATTAGAATTAAATGAATTATTATATAATAATTATATTAAAATAAAAAGGGATAGTATTAATAACACATAACTGAAATTTAGTTCAGAAAAAAAGAAAATATGACTCAATAAATGGAAATTATGATTAAGCCCCCTACATCAATATTCTTTTTGTTTTAAGATGCATTAACATTCTATATAGTTGTTTTAAAATTTTCATTAAAATATTTAAGAACTGTATTAATATTTAAATTAGATTATTTTAACCTTTTATCATAACTTATTACCAATTCGTTAATAATATTTCATAATTTTTATTATTTTGCGTTGCAACTGTGATTTTTCTCTTTCATGATTTTCCATGAAATATTCAGTTCTTGTGCATATTATACTATTACATCACTCGCAAATTTTAATAATTAAATTAATGAAAGATTTATATTTAAATTATTCTTTTTATAACAATAATGAAATGTGGTTTTGAGAAATGAAATTTATTACAGTCAAGGAGTTATTATGTCATATATACCCTTGAGTAATGTTTCCTCTTTCTAATGATCATTATGGAAATCGGTTAATTTGTATTGTGTCCTTAAAAATTATATTTATATCATAGATAATAAAATATTTGTTTTGATACAATTTTATATTTAATCCATTTTGTGTGGTGATGAAAAATGTAATATCCTGAGATTTTAATAGGAAACACTACACTCGATAGCGTACAAGATACGAAAAACCAAGAAAAAATGAACAACTAAATATTATTATTTCGAATATGAAAATTATAAATTAGTGATTAAATTTCTAGTTATGAATAATTATAATTTATTTATATAAAAAATACATAGATCCTAATAAATATAAATATATTGGTAAATGATAAAAAAATAATAACAATATTTTAGTATTGTTATTTTCATAGTCAAAAATATATTTTCTTCATAAATGATTTTTATTGGTTACTATGAATCACAAATATAATACATTTTTTTGATTTTTCTGATTATTTATTTATTAAAATGAGTTTCAATTTTTAATTCATAATATAAAGATTATTCAATGGTGAAATTCTGAGAACTTTCGGAAAAAAATAAATTTTTAGTGAATAGTAAAAAATTTACATTTATTTACAAAATACAGTATATATTGTGATATATTCAAGACATAATTATGATATAAAAATTTATTAAACTTTTTAATAACTTATTTATGTTATGATAATATAAATATTTTACAAAAATAATTTATAACATGTAAATTATAATTTATTTCATGATAAATATGTAAAACATTTTTAGTGGCGATGGAGTGCCGCTGAATCATTGGAAAAGTAAAATTTTGTGCCTTATAGATAATAATTGATTACTAAAAAGTATTTTCAAGTATATTTATCAATTATTATGAATATATGTTTCTATTTCATTAATGTTCCTAATTTTATATTCATATAACAAAAATTTAATCCAAATGCTTGTGTAAATCTTGCAGAAGGAAACAAAAGAAAATTATCAAATTAAATAAGTTTTCATGACTTAGATGTGATTAAATAAACATAATTAACGAATATAAAAGATTATAAAAAACCTACTTAATTTATTTCTTTTATAATAATTTATTTTTAAAATTTTTATATGAAATAATAAACATTAATTCCTATGCAACACCGACGTAGTGCTTGTGCATAAAGAATAAAAGTCAATATAATGATTTCAATTAAAATTATATGAACTATTAAATAACTTGAAAAAATAAATAAATATATTTGGATGAGAATGTCCCAAACATAATGATACTTTGTTTTAAATAAGCTGCATTTTTAACCACATAGTATACACTATTTCCCTTATATTATTTTATTTTAAAGAATGTCAAATTGTTCACAATATAGTATTTAATTATAATATCATTTTCAATATATGGTTTTCCAGAAATGATGTTCAACCATAAACAATATATTGAATAAAAAAATATTTATATGAATCATTATTATTTTTTTTAATTTTTTTTGAGTAAATATATATCATAAATTATTGAACAATGACAATGTCGTAATTATCAAATAAATGGGAAAATTAAAGAAATGATATTAAAAATATTAAGATAAATGTAATTTGAGATTTTAAACATGATAAAAGAAATATATAGATATCTATGAAATTTATAGGTTATAATAAAATAGTTTTATCTAATATTAATCTTTTTTTATGTTTTTAAAGTCAAACTAATAAATGGTATTAAATTTGATAATAATGATATTTCATGAATATAATATTTTTTATATTATTTTAAAATAATAAAAAAACATAAATAAAGAAAATTGGCATAATATTTGTTTTAAAATGAAATAACTTGTTCAATTAAAGTATATTTTTATTTCTATTACCCAATAATAGCCTTTTTATATTTTAATATTTCTAGAATATATTAGCCTACCCTTACCTCAATTTTAAAAAGGAACCATTCTTTCACATAATTTTCTCACCATGATACTTCTTGGTTGACCACCTTCTAAACAATTCCATTCTACACTTCCCTTGATTAATTATAGCAGTTATGGTCTCATAAGATAACAAATTTTATTTTTTATGGGATCCTTCATGGAGGTGATATTTAAGAGGTTACTTTCTTAAAACACTTATGTTAATTTATTTTCTTCTCCAAAACACATTAATAAATCAAGGAATATGGAATCTAGTATCATTTATACACTTTATTTTTATATTCCTAATGTAATATCTTCTATCACTAATTTTCTGATATCCTCGTATTTAATGAAACATAACCATCTTCTAAAACATTCAGATTAAATATCTCTATTGATAATGAGTTTTCATTGTCATTATTGGTCGTAAAATTAAAATTATGGTTAAATAATATTTGAATAACTATATTGTAAATTATTCCATATTCTTGAACTAATATATAGTAATTATATTAAATAAAACAATACTAGTTCATAATGGAAGAAAAAATAGACAAAATAAACTAAGAAGATACAATTTATGTTTTTTTTAAATGAATCATCTTTATGTTAGAAATATAATATTATATATTATTCCATTTAAAAATATTTAGTGGATTAATATCATATAATTTCACCTCTATAGTTTCATTAACATTTTAAAATAACACACATAAATATAAAAAAGTTATCCAACCATGAATCCATGAAACCAATTCTCCTAGAACGATGAAATTGACCATTATATCTCGTCAAAATAGAAACAAATTAATAAATATAATACATATAGATGAAATTATGATTTTATCAATTTATGAATATCATTTGATTATCCAATACATTTATTCCAAGTGAATAATGCATTCATACATAAGGTAAGGGACTCTTTAACATAAACAAATACCCTCTTTTAAATATTATATGGATTTTCATTCTAAATATTTTCAATTCCATGTTTTGTAAATAAAATTTAATATTTGGGCATGAATGTTCTAAAATGTAAATTTTGAAATATGCTTGAAATTTATCAAAATGGAATCTTTTTATAGTATTATTTAACTGGCTTTCCTTTTAAAACCCTATTTAATATCTTTTTTTACCAATGTGAAAATGATTTTTTATTAATTATATTGCATGAGAGGCATTTATTTATTTCAAGAAATGTTAATGTAATAAATACTCTTTTACCATATTTCATGGTTATATTGAATGAAAATATTTTCTATACATGTGTTTAGTATTTATTTAAATAAGTGATTTTTCTCAAGGAATGTTTTTATGATGAAAGTATTCATGTTTTAAGATTTTGTTATAGTTCATGGGAATTGGTTATAATCATGCTTTGATCCATTTTAAACCAAATAAGGGTTGATATATGATATCCTTCCATTGAATTGGGTTTTTTGTATGTTTAAAATTATATTTATTCTGTATGTAACTTGGATGGTCACATTCAAGTATAACTATAAGGGTTATTTTATTATAGTCAACAGGGTTTCAACATATGGTTTCCATAAGGGTTATAATATTATATAATTATAACAGAACCATGATTCCTGAAGTTACCCATATTTTTTATTTAAGTCTTATATGTTTCTAAAAAATATCAGGTTTTCACTAGGTAAGATATTGGGTTTAGGTTCAATGGAAAATTTATCATAATTTTTATGGGGTGGGGATTATAACATTGTGAAAAACATTTCATGAGTGTGTCATGTTTTCACCAACTAATTTAGGTGTTTTATTTTTCTATTGAAACTTATTATCAAAAAATTTATGATTTTTTAGAATAAAAGGTTATTTCCTGAGAAAGAAAAGGTTTATTTAGTGCCCATAGTTTATTTTTAAAAAGGAATTTTTTATACACCTTCATGTACGAACAATTTCATTACAACATTTTTTGACCCTTAATGTGATTTTTGTTCATATACGAAGTTTTATATTTTCTCACATGGTTTAGGGAAGTGTTGGGACATGTATGAGATCAATGGAAAATTGTGATGCTTCTTCATAAAGATAAAAATTGTTTTTATTTTCATGACTTTTGTTGTATGAGGAATATGCAAAGTAAGTATATGTGTAAAATTGTAATGTATGGGTTTAAATTCTAAGAGTTTTTCCTAATTATACAAAACACTAAACCTAAAAAAATGGAAATAAAAGAATGTAAATTCTTATTAAAAAAAGTAGAATATGTAATATAAAAGTCTGGGTCTTTGAATTTGGTCTCAGAACAGTATTTAGAGAACATTAAATATTTGGATGTCTTTTTAAGAGTTATAAATATCATTACAGGTTTATAATTTTAAGGTTTATCATAAGACCAACTTCATAGAAACCACTTTTAATAATTTTTTTATGAAATGTTATGGTGACTCATGGCATTTTTAGAGACATTTAGTTCTGAGTAAATTATGGGTTATTACATTTTGGGATAAAAAATGAAAGGTATGAAATAACCATTGTGGTAAAATAATTTATTTTCTATTTAATTTTTCATTGTTATATCTTTAGGATGTTTATCATAACTATAGTAATTTTATATGAATTATCATTTTAGAAACAAAAAAGACAAGACACATGTTAGGAGAAAACCTATCACCTCTAAAAAGGCCTCAAGAATTGAACCCACAACTAACTGGTGACAAGGGTACAACACCTACCACTAGATTACATGATGTCAATGATTAATATTAATTTTTTTAATTTTAAATTCATGATGGATAAATGTTATGTTTATTTTGGGAACATATGTGTTTTCAAATCGATAACTATGGTATTGTAAAATGATTTATTTATTAAGTTCTGAATTTTATTTTGGAAAATGTTTGATGTTTAGGGGACCCTATATGATATAGGTAAAAATAATTATATGATATTTTACTTGATGAATAATGTTTTATTTATATTCTCTAAGAAAATATGATTTTATTTTTTCTTAATAATTATTTCGGTTATTTATAGAAATAGAAACCATTCTTAGATATTTTATGACTTGGTCATATAAAATATGGATTGAGACTCTATGATTAATTGATGTTATTTGGGGATAAATTTTATTTTTATAATTAATACTATGTGATAAAATCCATCTAATTTTTATATTTCAATCTTATCCAATAATATTTTTGAGTAAATTTAGGAATAATTATTTATTATGTTTTGGATATAAGTATTGAATTTAAGGGATTAAAGTAGTTTTTCATAATATAATGGTTTATTATTTTTAATGAATTATCTTATATTTTACTAACCATTTTTTGGATAATTTTTCAATATAGTATAAATATATAGTCAATATTTTTTGAATTATGTGATTATTTAGGTATTGATTTTAGTGCTTCATGAATGAAAATTTCATAATCATAATTTGAAGGAAACGAAGTGCTTATGGTGTAGGTTAATTAATGGTTGAAACTTTAAATTCATGTTATTATATTTACTTATGAATTTATTATGGGTAGTTATGAAATTCATCAACTCTATTAAAGGGATTTATAAAGAAAAATTTTATATGTTTACTTTTCATATTGAGTAATCCATGTATTCTTAACCTATCATAGATTTATGGTCTTTTGTGGTTAAATTTATCATAACCATGTTCACTATTACTCTCTATCAGTCTTTGAGAGTTAGTTTTTTCTTAAATTTACATTTTTACTTTCTCATATATAATATATGTGTTACCATTGGTGATATTCATTAATTATTTTATGCCTTATTAATTTGAAGTTTTTATAATTCATTTTATGATGTGGGGTTTCAAAAAATGTGTTTTGGAAAGTCAAACCCCAATTAATAAAACTAATTTCAAATTATGGGAATGAAATTTAGTAGTGGGAAGAATAATGTAACATCCCTGATTTTAATAGGAAACACTATGTTTTATAGGATACAAGATATGAAACTCTGAGCGCAAAATGTACAATGAAATATTATTAAATAAAATGTACATATTATATGCTATCTATGAAGTTGAAAAGAATGAATAAAAATAAATTATTTATAAAATAAATATATAGACCCGAATATATATATATATATATATATTTTAAATGATCAAAAAATTATATTATTTTTAGTAAATTATTTTTAATCATCAGAACTAAACTTCCATCAAAAATGATTTCAATTTCCACTAGTGAATGAATATTATAATTAATATTCAAAATATTTATAAAATATATAAGAAAAAATTAACATAAATTTTTATCTAATCATATCAAAAATTATTCATTGGTGAAATTTGTTGGATTTTTTAAATAGTTGATTTCATTGAAAATAGTTAAAAAATATAGTTTATTTATAAAATATTCTATCTTTTAAGATATCTACAAGATAATATTATGATATAAAAATTTCCTAAACACATGTAATTAATTATTTATGGTATTATAATATTTATATTTTAAAAAAAAGTATTTAGAATATGTAAATTATAATTTATTTCATGATAATCATGAAAATCATCTTTAGTATCGATGAAATGTGTGTACAATATTGCAAAAGTCAAATTTGGTTCCTTATAGATAATAATTGAGTGATAAAATGTTTATACATGAATTTTTTTTAACTATTATGATTTTTTTTATTTTTATAATATTTTACAATTTTATAGTAATATAAAAAGAATATTATGTAAATTCTTGTGTAATTCTTTCACAAGGCAATAAAAGTCAAATTAACAAATTAAATTAGTTCTCTTGACATGGATATGAGTCAATATTCATAATAAACTAATATAAAGGATTATTATGAACCTAATAAATTAATTTTTTTATATTAATTTAGTTTTAGGTTTTCTATATGAAATAATTGCCTTTAATTCCAATGCAACAGTGACAAATTTATTGTGTAATAAGAAGAAAAATCTATACAAATATTTTAATTAGAATTATAACAACCATTATATGACCTAAGTATTTCAATAATTATATTTTTATGATTAAGTGTCAACCATAGCCATCCTTGTTTATAATCTTGGACTATTTTCCTCCACATTGTATACATTAAGAGTATTAATGTATTTTATTTAAAAGAAACACAAATTCTTCAGACTATTGTTATTAATTAGTATAAATTTTTTAATATATAGTGTTTTGGAAGAGATTCTGAAAAGTAAATTCTCATCGAAATGATTAAATATTTATCATAATCAAATTATTTTATTTCAAATTTTAGGGGATAAAGAAATACATTAAATAATTTCACAATTATGATGTATCCATTATTAAATAAATAGAAAAATCAAATAAATGATATTAAAATTATTAAAAAAATATAATTTGTGATATAATCATTGGGTATAGTATCTTTAGACTTTATATTTTGATATTAAATACACGCCTGGGAATAGAAATGTGGTCTCTCATACCGTGTGAATAAAATTAAAAACCCAAGTCATGAAAGAATTGGTTTAGAAGTTGTCACGACCCATCCCCTGGGGCCCGTATCGTGACTACCCCAAGCCCGCCTTCCATGGTCCAGGGCCTAGCGACTAGCACCAAAGCTGTATCTCTCTAAAAACTGGGAAGCCATTGCATTTATAAAATGTAAACACACACAACTAGAGTACAAGAAGAACAAAACTCTAATTAAAGCAGTAAAAATAGTGCTGAAAGTGCAAAGGGGTCGAAAATACAAGCCTAATGGAAAGGTACAACTACAACTAAAAGAAAGTACAACAGGAAAGACAAACAGCTGAGTAGTGAAGCAGCTCCTGGATCGTTCTTCGGGTTCCTAGCTGAAGGGTAGGTACATATGTCATCCTTAGTACTCGACATCTATTGGTATGCTCCATGTGTCGTCACACAGAGTGCCCACCTCTGGGTACCATCCAGTCCTCGTACACTCTGCCTCGGTCAGCGCTGTTCGTCGTCTACATCCAAAACAATGAGGTGCGGGCATAGCCCGTGTAGGGGTGAGTATAAAAATACTCAGTAGGGACATCGATAACCTCAAGGACTCAGTAAATACAAAAAGTATAAACCAAAATTAAAGATCTCAACATATAACCTTACATAGGTATATGCCCATACATATACCTAAGTTATCAAGTAACCCATCTCAATCATGAGGAAAACACAAAGGTCATTGACTCAGCTCAAACCAGGATTTTATTCGTGATGTAGAAACCACGAATGATAGATAACTCCTCCTCTGTCGAGTATAGTGGGCCTGCCGCTACATACAAGCACTTCCCACTATCCTCGGACTGCTGAAGTACTCCACCTATCGAGTACTATGGGCCTGCTGCTACAACCAAGAGCTTCCCACCATGGGTCTGCCGCTACAACCAAGCGCACCCCTCATAGGCTACAGAGGTACTCCTTCTATCGAGTACCATGGGTCTTCCGCTATAACCAAGAACTCCTCTACCATGGGTCTGCCGCTGCAACCAAGCGCACCCCACTAGGCCATCCGAATAACTCAGAGTCGATAAATCAACAGTCATCAAGTCTCAGCCAGCTACTATGTCTCTGCACTACGTACGCTCATCACCAGGAGGGTCCACTCCATGGGCTACTGTTCGATACTTCCATGTGTCACGTAATCTCAAATGGAAGTATCTAATGGGACCACCTCATCCTAGGGATCTCAACGCAATAGACAGCGCGTGAATCAGACGCCCGATCTGTGATTTATTAGCATTTTTGTTCCAGGGCCCTAGTTGGATTTCGGGTACAATCCAACCCGACCATTCTCAAACCACATCTGAATCCTATATAGATTATTCCAAAAGAACCGTCTCATCAATAGTAATTCAACATAGTCGACGGAATGTCTATCGGATGTATGGTCCTTAAGTTATAAGCATTTCCGCTCCGAGGGCCCGATTAGTTTCGGGTTCGAACCAAACCGGCCATACCCAAACTTCTACGAAACCTTGATCATAATATACTGAAATTTCCGCTCGATCCAAGAAATCATACGCAACTGAAGGTGGATCGATCAGAGGTATGTAGCTCATGTTATTTCCATTTAACCGAAAACGGTCCGAAAAAGGGGGGTCTCGGTCCGGTTCGACCCGGCCCAACCCACCTCGGGTCGGCCCGAACTGATTCGACCTGACCCGGGTCCAGGTCAGGCCCTCTAGGGTGTGTCCTGGCTCAGTTGGCACGGCCCGACCTAGCTGGTGTGGCCCTGCCCGCGGTTGGCGTGGCCTGACCTGACAGGGCGTGGCTCGGCCCGGCTGCACGCGGCCTGGCTCGGCTGGGGCAGCCCGACCCTATCAGGGGGGCGCTGGCTCGGCCTTCGGCCGAGCGCTTTGCGCGTAGCGGGGGGTGGGGGCACTAATTGGAAAGGGCAGTGCTAGTTGGTGCCAACCTCGGTCTTCCTGGATCCCGCATGACCGCAGGATCCACTACATCATTGTCGTGGCTCTTTCCGTGGAGGATTTTTTCTGGCAGCGCGCTGGGGCGCCGCCGCCTCCAGATGGTCGGCCACCGCCGGCCGCCGCCGCGCTGGAAACCCGCGCGGCCCTGAGATTCCACAGGCCACCGAAATTTCTTTGGTGGTCCGTTATTGCTCCTGACTGAACCCACGACCTTATCTGGTCCCAAACATTACTGCGAAGTCTTCAAATTGCTATTATGGCCTCGTTTTATTGTCTCCCATCATCCCACACACAAACGAACAACTAGTGGAGGGTCTGGGCTTGTTCGTTAGCATGTGCCCTCCGCATTAGAGGCTCAAACCAATATTTCTCCATAAATGAATGCCCTAGGTCAAGGATATAATTCACATTCATGGTAATTATATAAAAACAACCCCCTACCTTGCAATTATTTCGCACGTCATCAATCCGTGGAATACGAACATTGCGGTGGTCGGACATCATGGAAGAACAGTGTCAATTCCGTTGATGTTGGAGAAAGAGCCGCCATCGATAGAGATGGTCCCCATGGTGGAGTCTCCTCCCTTGACGTGTAGGAAGAAGAAAAGTAGTCACGTTGTTGGTGACATTTCTTCATCGGAGTCATTCTTCTTCGAACAGGTGTCGTTCTTCGTGGATGGATGGTGTTCTTCATCAGAGGAGAAAACTTCCTTCTAAATTCTCTCAAGATCTCTCCGACCAATATTTCCAACCCCAAAATAATAAAAATGGCTCTCCCATTTTTAAGAATTTTTATGAAAATCAAATTATTTCAAACACTTCAAATTAATTGATTGAAATGTGTTGGCATAATTGATTAGGGAGAGAGGAAAGTGAGAGGTCTATTTTATAGAGGGGGAGTTAACAAACATAAAGAAGGGGGATTTAAAGAGTTTAGGGGAATGTGAAAGGTTGTGGTTCGTGTGGGACCCACTTTTCAAATATCCACACTTGTGAAGATGGATGGTTGTGGGCCCCACCATGAACTTCCCATGAGAGGGATTAACTTCCAAAGATATAAAATAAATTTTTTCTTTCAATTTTATTTATTTTAAACTAATTCCCCTTTTATGAAAACTCAACTCGCTTAAAACACAACTACGATAAAGGTCCCCATAAGAAATTACTGGTGCTGTGAGTTCATCGGTGCCCTCAGATTTCAATTCCGAGCACGAGTTCAAAAGATAGAAAAACCTACTCATTCGTTCACTAAATGTACCAAGGCTAAACATCAAAAATTTATTCCAGGCACACTGAGCCTCAGAATCAAGTGCCGTTAGAAGCCACAGTCTCATAAAATTCCATGGTATTTAAGAAAAAAAAAATTCCTTGAAATTTTCAGGTCTTTACATTACTCCCACCTCAGGGCTTTACGTCCCCGTAAAGGTTCAACACATTCCAGGGAAACCAAAAGGGAGGGTACTGAGCACGCATCAAAGCCTCCCTCTCCCATGTGCTCTCCTAGAGGTTTTCGTGCTTCCAACGAATGTGCACCATCAGAATTGATTTTCCACGTAGGGCCCACTCCTGTAGATCCTCAATCTCTACTAGAACCTTCGTGATAGCCACCCCTTCATCGATGTACAACTCCACGTGATCGATGATGTGGGATGGATCGTGCACGCATCTTTTCAGCTGAGTTACTTGGAAGACGCCGTGCACCTAGTGCAATTGAGGTGGAAGGACCATATGGTAAGCCACCTCGCCTCCTTTGCTTAGAAACTGTAACGGTTTGATGAATCCTGGAGATAACATGCCACCCCGGCCAAACCTTCATGGACCTCGTCGAGGTGAGACCCGTAGGAAGATGTGGTTGTCACCCTCAAACTGCATTGGTCTCGTCTCCTATCAGCATAGGAATTCTATCTTCTCTGTGTAGTGTTAATCCGCTCCTAGATGATCTGCACCTTCTCTGTCGTAGCCTGAATCATCTCTGGTTCTACATGCCATGACTCCATCACTATCCACAAAGGATATCTGAAACATGGTCAGATGCTGTCTCGACACTCCTAACAGCTGGATGCCCGATCTCCTACTAAGAGAATCTACTACAACATTCCCCTCCCCAGGAGTATAAACTATCTCAAAGTCATATTCTTGGAGGAATTCATGTCATCACTACTATCTCAGGTTCATTTCCTTTTGAGAGAAGATACACCTGAGACTATTGAGTTGGAGTAAATTGTAAATCGTTCCCTCAACGAACAATGGGTGAGACTAGCCAATTGTAAGAACTCATCTCCACCCATCATCATCTACGCTCTATAAGAGCTACTGAGAATTATCCTCTGTCGAAAAGAGAAATCTACTATCACCCCCTGGATGAACCACATTCTTTACCTAATACAGTCAGTCCTATCATGAATGGTACAATTCATGTCTTTAATGATGTCGTAAGGCCTCGACTCTAATACTAAGAGATCCAATTGTTACTCTCCACTCCAAGGGTTGAGTCAAACTGTCGGCATCAGTGCATGATTATTGGGTCTCCTCTTATACGAATCTCTCATGTGAGGTTCAAGTCAATAGTTTTAACTGTAACCTATTAGTTTTAACCATAAAACAAGGACATGGAAACAAACATCACAAAGATAAGTGTCTTATATTGCTACAGCTCGAAGTACAAAGACACAAAGCAAACACAACAACAACAACACGGAAACTAGAAGCACCAATAACAAAGGCCTCCATGCCTGGAACTAGTCCAGCTCCTATACACCTACTTCCAGAGCTCCATAGTCGTAGGCTTGAGCTTCCAGAAGTTGTGCTCTCCCATGTCCACATTTACTCTATGGTCGGGGTGGACCTCCTAGTGGTGGTGCTGGAAGCACCTCGAAGCATCATCCACCACCAGCTACACGACCCTCTCCTCTGCCTCGGACTCCTACTCCTTGTGGTCCACCTCGATCGATCCTTTGCCTCTGCCTGGGAGGTACTTGATCAATTTTCTGATCGTCTGCAAGGTGGTTCGGACATTCACGTGCCATGTGACCAATCCCGCCGTAGTAGTAATAATGTCTACTCCTTGTAAGTCGTTCTCCACCACGGGTGCCTCATACACATGATCATGAGTCATGCGGTCGACCACCTATAGGTTTGGTCCTCTTGGACCCCTGTTTCAGCTGTCTACTGCCAGTAATAGAAGACACTCCTGCATATTGACTAGTAGTGAGTCCCACTACAGGAGACTACTCTGCAAGGAAAATCTTTACTAGGAGAGATCGCTCCAACACCCCCGTTTTCTTTGGGATGCTGTGAGAAATAAAAGATGCTCTAATGTCTCACCTGATCCCTTGCTCAAAGGTCTGGACCCTAAAGAACAGGTCATGTACTATATCTATAGAGTAGCATGAGAGGTCTATGAACCTTTACAAGTACTGTGATACTGTCATACTTCCCTTCTGTAGCTGCAGTAACTCTTGTATACGCACCGCATAGAGGGTGGATGGTACAAACTCCGCCTAGAACAGGCTCTTGAAGTCTGACCATAGAAGTGTCACCTTGTCATGCATCTAAAGCATCAGGCTCCACCATCTGCCTGCTGCTACCTGAAGGAGGCTAGCAGCAAGGATCACCATAATGTTTGCTGGCGTCCCTATTAGCGTGACGACTCTCACCATAGCCCCTAGCCAATCCTCAGCCGCCTGTGGGTCCATCTCTCCCTAGAACCTGGGTGGCCTCTGCCGCTGGAACTCGTGCAGCGTGGTCCAGCGGCGTGCATCCCCTACTGCTGGGGATGGTGGCATCGTTGGCCCAACAGGTGGTAGTTCCGCTGGTGCCTCTATTGGTGCCTCAACTGTAAGAGGGCCCTATACTAAGGCCTTGTCGCTCGGTGGGATGTCAGTACGTACAACTCTCGGGGCTCTAGTTGGTCGCCCACGGGGAGGCATCCAGAAAAAAAACAGATGCGACACGGTCAAAATACTACACCTGTTGAGCTGACCTGGTTTTCAGCAGACTTAAAGGAAGAATTTTGAAAACACACAAGGAATAAGATTTTTCTTGCACTGAGTTGGAAATAAAAAGTCAAGGTCCTGGTGTATGGATACGTTGGCCGCCCGCACCAACACTGGACTCCCTGAACTGAAGACCACACTTAGTACCCTTAACACTATTGCTTCATAGAAAAGAAATACCAGAGTCCTAAGTTCTGCAGTATAACCAACTCCTCTGATACCAATTTGTCACGACCCGTCCCTCAGGGCCCATATCTTGACTACCCCAAGCCCTCCTTCGATCGGCCATGGTCTGGCGACTAGCACCAAAGGCATGTCTCCCTAAAAAATGGGAAGTCATTACCTTTATAAAACATAAACACACACAACCAGAGTACAAGCGGAAGAAAGCACTAAGTAAAGCAGTAAAAAGAGTGCTGAGAGTACAAAGGGGCTGAAAATACAAGCCCAATGGAATGGTACAGCTACAACTGAAAGAATGTACAATAGGAAAGGCAAATAGCTGAGTAGTGAAGCAGCTCCAGGATCGTCCTCCGGGTTCCTACCTGAAGGGTAGGTACAAATGTCCTCCTCATCACTCGACGTCTATCGGTTCGTTTCGTGTGTTGTCACACCGAGTGTCCACCTCCAGGTACCATGCAGTCTTCGTACACTCTGCCTCGCTCAGTGTTGTTCGTCGTTTGCATCCAACACAACGAGGTGCGGGCATAGCCCGTGTAGTGGTGAGTATAACAATACTCAGTAAGGACCCCGAGACCCACAAGGTCTCAGTAAATCCAACAAGGATAAATGAAAATGAAAGTTCTCAACATATAACCTTACTTAGTTATATGCCCATACATATACCTAAGTTATCAAGTAACCCATCTCAATCATGAGGAAAACACAATGGTCATTGAGTCAGCTCAAACCAGGATTTTATTCGTGATGTGAAACCAAGACTACTAGAGAAATCCTCATCTATTGAGTACAGTGGGCCTACCGCCACAACCAAGCACTTCCCACTAACCTTAGACTACTGAAGTACTACACCTGTCAGGTACTGCGGGCCTGCTACTACAACCAAGCGCTTCCCACCATGGGTCTGCCGTTACAACCAAGCGCACCCTCTCATAGACTACGGAGGTACTCCTTCTATAGAGTACTATGGGTTATACAATTTAACCATGATCTTATTCTGTCATGGGTCTGATGTTACAACGAAGCACACCCCACTGGTCTATCTGAATCACTCTGAGTCGATCGATCAGCAGTCGTCAAGTCTCAGCCAGCTACTAGGTCTCTGCACTTCGTACGCTCTTCACTAGGAGGGTCCGCTCCATGAACTACTGGACGATTCTTACATGTGTCGTGTAACCTCAAATGGATGTATCTCAAGGGATGGCCTTGTCATAGGGGTCACAATGCAACCGATGGTGCATCAATCGGACGGTCGGTCTCTGAGTTATTATCATTTTCGTCCAGGGGCTCGGTTGGATTACGGGTACAATCCAACCCGGCCATGCTCAAACCACATCCGAATCCAGTGTAGAGTATGCCAAAAGAACCGTCTCATCAAGAGGAATCCAACATAGTTGACGACACATCGATCAGACATCCTGTCCTTAAGTTATAAGTGTTTCGCTACGAGGGCCCGGTTGGATTCGGGTTCGAACGAAACCGTCCTTACCCAAACATAGACGAAACCTTGAGCATAGTATTCTGAAATGACCGCCTCGATCCAAGGAATCCTACGCAACTGATAGTGCATTGATCGAAGGTCTTTTGATCATGTTATGGCCATTTAACCGAAAACAGTCCAAAAAGGGGGTCTGGGCCCAGTCCGACCCGTCCCCACCTACCCTGGGTCGGCCCGAACCAAGTCGACCCAACCCAGTCTAGGTCCAGCCCTGTAGGGCACAGCCTGGCATAGCTGGCGCAGTGCGGCCCAGCCGGGGGGGGGGGGGGGGGTGGATTGGCTCTGCCAGCGGCCGAGCACATTTCACGGAGCAGGGGGGTGGCACCCTACAAATTGGAACTGGCAGTGACGGCCGGTGCCACCGCGCCGGCGATCCGCACTACCACGAGATTCCACAGGCCACTGGAGTTGCTCTGTTGGTCCGTTTTTGCTCCCGACTGCACCCACAACCTTCTCAGGTCCCAAAATTTACTACGAAGGTTCCAAATTGCCATTACGGCCCCATTTCAGCATTTCCCATCATCCCATGCACAAACGAACAACTAGCGGAGGGTCCGGGCTTGTTCGTTAGCCTGTTCCCTCAGCGTTAGAGGCTCAAACCAATATTTCTTCATAAAAGAACACCCCAGGTCGAGAATATAATTCACATACATGGTAATTATATAAAAACAACCCCTACCTCATAATGATGTCGCACGTCATCAATCTACAGAAGACGAACATCGCGGTGGTCAAACATCGCGGAAGAAAGGTGTCGATGCCGTAGACGTTGTAGAAAGAGCCCCCGTCGATGGTGATGTTCCCCATGGTGGTGTCTCGTCCCTTAATGCAGAGGAAGAAGAAAACAAGGCACGTCGTCAGTGAATTCGCATTCTTCGTCGGAGGCGTTCTTCGTCGAAGAGGAGTCGTTCTTCATCGAAGGATGGTGTTCTTCATTGGAGAGAACACTTCCTTATAAATTCTCTCAAGAGATCTCCCTCAAATTTTGCCAACCCCAAAATAATAAAAATGGCTGACACGTACCTGTCGTGGGGTGTGACAAATTTTTTTTTTACCTAAGTTAAAATGCAGTAGAGTGGTTATCCTAGGTTTTCTCTAGAGAGGAGTTCACAACAATTAAGCTGTCACCTTAAAATAAGAGAAAGAAGTGAGGATGTTTTTTTTGATTGATTTTGAAAAGACAAGAGTGAAGGAAAAAGTTTTAAGAAAAGGATTGAGAACAAAATGATAAAATAAGTAATTGAAAGTATTATATGAGAAGGATGATTATGTTAGAGTTGGTTCTCCATTTGTAATTCTATTATAGTTCCAATTTATCCAATTCTCTTCTGCTAAACCGTTAAGAGTGAGAATCCACGATCGTTTCTTCTCACTCCCCTGGTCAATTAAAAAATGTGAGAATAAACCTTACTAAAATATTAGGTTGGTCTAGTCTCCTTCTAATGTGTAATAGAGTTGTAGAAAATACCCCCAATTGTCTTAGGCAATTCCCAACCGGGTCTTGTTTATCCCATGTAATCAAGAACATTCACTACTCCTCACACACGTACCGGTGATCATCGAGTACTTCACCACTAATTTCTGGTCTATTCCATCATTTATAAACCAGAACCTAGTGGAGGGATATATTTATCATTTACCAAATATTAATGAACAACAGAATCTAAAATCAGATACAATCATTAATGATAATAAAAACTATTATAGGAAATTGAAACTGATTCACAGAAGAGAAGATGATTTTAAAACATTAAGAGAAGGAACTCATGAAATAAAACATGGAAAACCTCTCCTTCCCCAATCACACAGAATTTTACCCCACCATGGAAAGGGTAATTGTGACTAAGGGGAAAGAATAATTCATTACAATACTAAGAAGAACAAAAGCGAGAAAACAAAGAACATAAAATTTGATGCTCCAGATTCTGTCCTCCAGAAGTTTGCCTCTGTTCTTCCAACCAGAAGGTCGAAACGCACTAAGGTCCCTTCTTATAGAATGTTGTAAATGAAGTTTTATATAGACTATAAAAATTTTAGAGTCATTGGACAGGTGTAAAGAATGATATAGCCGAATCAATTACCATTAATTTTCTGTCTGCAAAACACTGTTTCACCCACTCCACTTGGACGCACCAAAAGGATGCATTAATGAGCTCAATAATTTATGAAATTTAATGTGAACCGTCCATTGGAAGTCCTCTGTCAACATCAGCTAGAAGAACCTCATTATAAGGTCGGATTAAGGAGATATTCCCTATTTAATGCAGTGGGGTCCATTATGCCTTCTAAACTGATTTGTCCAATTGATTTAATTTTATGTACCATTGGTTTTCCAATTGGGTCTTGGTCCAATAGGATCAATTGAAGCCCACAAGCATAGAAATCCTACAAAAAAAGATTCACTAAAATTGGACCCATATTACAAATGTTATGCCTGAGAAACAGAAGCTATATCAAAATGCCAAATTTACAGAATTACCCCATTTTCACATTTAAGCCCAAAATACACCAAAAACACATAAATGATGCAAATACATTAACATTGAATAATTGGGTGGGATTAAATCATTTAAAAACATATAAATAACAATGAAAATATTAACTCTATCAATTCCCCCACACTTATCACTTGGACTCCTGGACAAGTCAGAATCAAAATAAAATTAAAGTAAATTCAAAACACATATCCATGAGATCCACCAATTTGAAAACAAGAAACAAAATATAACATGCCTCATTAAAATATATTATTTCATGCTCTTAATTTAATATCATTCAATATATTTACTCTTCATTTATCATCCCATGCACATAAAACACTTACCTAAATTTCATTATCTCTCATCACACAAATTTTCAATTTTTTAGCAATGTCTTTCTCATCCAAACTCATACAAGGGTCACCATAGGCTTGATAAATTCCTACATCTCCACCCGATGTGAGTCAAAGACATATGTTTATCATAAGTACTTGTCAAGGTTGTTCTGTGGCATTAGGATGGTAGGATTTAGATGTAAATATTCTAAGGCTGAATGTAGAGGGCTTGGCTCTTTTTGAAGCAATATTGCATTACTCTAAATTTCACAAAAGTATGGTGTCCTCTTCACTCCCCTTAGTAGAAAATAATCTCCTTCTTCATGGAATATCAAGGAATGTTCACTCAGTTCATCATTACAGCAGAAAACATTTCAATCTTCTCAAATATAATATTTCTTGAAACCTCCAGAAAAGGTACAACTTTCTTTTTACATTAGAAGCTCCAGAAAAGCACAGCTTCTCTCATCATGAAAGCTCTAGAAAAGGCACAGCTTTCAGCAAGATGGTTTTTTTTCAGCAACAATAACACCTCTTCAACATTTTTTTTTCACCCAATGTATCCCCAAATAAGGTAGTATAGTACAAGACATCTTCCCCCCACAATTATGTTCAAATAGATCATGCTATTTCACTTCAAGAGCAGGTTGGATAAGGAATATTGGTTTGTAATGTGGCTAACCTAACAGGATGTTCATGACTTCTATGGGATACAAGGATTAAATGTTCATGGTAGGCCATTATGAAAGGGATTATCTTGAAAAGGGGGCTTTCAATCCAAATAAATGCCTCAATCATTTAAAACACATGTACCACAAACCGTCAAGTTTTGAAAGGAATAAATCACATTCTGGTTAAAACAAGCATGGTTTGGTTCTCTCATGAAGTGAGGTGAATGTAAAGAATATGAAAAATAGGTTTAGAAGCCTCACAAGAATGTGATTTCATATATAAAGAAAGTGATATGTGGCATGGGCTTCAAAAAAATAGAGTATTTTTCATAAAATTCCCCAAGAATTGAACTTGAAACAATGTCATTTTCAACATTAATTTAAGCTCAGTTTCAAGGAATAAATTATTTCACTCATGGAGATGGGTTTCAAAAATAGCTATGCTAATCATTTCTGCTCAAAAGTTTCAAAAACACACAAAAATTGAAAAATAATCTCACAAAATTTTAAACACACACATGTTTTTAAAAAAAAATAGGAAAATAAACAACAAATAAAAAAATCATACACTACAAAGGTTCTCTCCCCCACAGTTAAATGATGCAGTGTCCACATTGCATTAAAATGTATTTAACATGTAAGAATATTGGAAATTTAATCACAAAAATCATAAAAATATAAAGGAGAAGTACGACCTGATGGAGTTTATTGATAAACAGGTTGGAGGACTGTGATCTCCTCCATTGGCTCTGATGGCATGGTCCCAAAGAATTTCTTCAATCTATGCCCATTAACAGTGAATGGATCCTTTGCTCCATCCTTCACAATCTGCACAGCACCAAAAGGATACACATTAGTAACTACAAATGGACCTTCCCACCTAGAACGATGTTTACCTGGCATCAGATTGAGTCTTGAATTGAATAACAACACTTTGTCTCCAGGATGAAAGTCTTTTGGTTGTATTAGTTTGTCATGATCCACTCTTGTTCTCTCTTTGTAAATCCTGGAATTTTTAAAAATGATTCCCTTATAATTTCCTCTAGCTCCTATAACAGCAATCTTCTCTCTTTCCCAGCACTTTCAAGATCCAGATTCATCTTCCTTACAGCCCAGTATGCCTTGTGTTCCAATTCCACAGGTAGGTTACAACTTTTCCCATAAATCAGCCTATATGGACTCATTCAAATTGGGGTTTTTAGGCTGTCCTATAAGCCCATAATGCATCTTCTAACCTTTCAATCCAATCCTTACTATTTGGATTAACAGTATTTTCCAAAATTCCTTTCATTTCCCTATTGGACACTTCATCTTTCCCATTAGTCTGTGGATGATAGGGTGTTGATGTTTTATGATGCACCCCATACTTTTTCAACAAATCTGCCATTCTCCAATTACAAAAGTGAGTCCCTTCATAACTAATGATGGCTCTGGGAACTCCAAACCTACAAAATATGTTAGCCCTAAAAAAATCACAAACAACTTTAGCATCATCAGTTCTGGTGGCTTTTTCTTCCACCCATTTGGAAACATAATCAACAACAAGAAGAATATAAGAATTTCTAAATGACATTAGGAAAGGGCCCATAAAATCTATCCCCTAAACTTCAAATATTTCACAAAAAGTAAGTATCTTTTTGGGGCATTTCTTGTCTCTTTGAAATATTTCCTTTAAACTGACATTTTTCACACCGTTTACAAAATTCAGGAGAATCTTTCAAAAGTGTTGGCCAATAAAGTCCAGATTCTATAACCTTCCTTGCTATCCTTTGAGGTCCAAAGTTTCCTCCACAAGCTAATGTGTGAAAAAACCTAATGACTGATTCAATTTAATTTTTAGGAAAACATCTTATGATCATTTGGTCATTGCCAATCTCAAAGAAATGGATCATCCCATATGTAATATTTAGATTCAGATTTTAATTTGTGAATTTGGTGAGAATTTAAATAAGATGGGACCTGATATGTTACCAGATAATTGACCATGTCATCATACCAAGGTACTTATCCTTCAATCATGTATAACTGCTCTCCTAGAAGGTGATCATTTAGTGGTTCAGTGTCTGTAATTTCAAATTCAGTAGTGTTAGGCAGTCCACTTAAGTGATCAGCCACTTACTTCTCAGATCCCTTTTTATCTTTGATTTCTATGTTTAACTCCTGTAGTAATAGCATCCATATCGCAAGCCTTGGTTTTTCTTCTGACTTCTTCATCAAGTACCTAAGAGCTGCATGATCAGAAAACACAATGACCTTAGTTCCAAGAAGATATGATATAAATCTTTCTAAAGAAAAAACAACTGCTAAAAACTCTTTTTCTGTTGTTGTGTAGTTGAATTGGGTTGCATTTAAGGTTTTTGAGGAAAATTCAATGACTTGTGGTTTTCCCTCAATTATCTGAGAAAGTACAGCTCCAACTTCTTGGTTTAAAACATCACAAAGTAGCTCGAATGGTTCTTCCCAATTGGGTGGATGTATTATTAGTGGTGTAATCAATCTCATTTTCAACTCATAAAAGGCTTCCCTAAATGAAACATTGAAATCAAAATCAGCATCTTTCAAAAGTAATCTATAGAGAGGGAGATAAATCTTGCTTAAATATTTGATAAACCTCCAGTAGAATCCTGCATGTCCTAAAAATGATCTAACATGTTTCACACAAGTTGGGTAAGGCAAAGAATTTATCACATCAATCTTCGATTTATCAACTTTAATGCCTTTCTGAGAAATTACATGCCCAAGTACTATTCCTCTCTCAACCATAAAATCGTACTTTTCAAAATTCAAAACAAGGTTTTTTTTCAATGCATGTTTTCAAAAAGTTTTCCAGATTTTTCAAACAATGGTCAAAATAATTTCCAAAAACTGTGAAATCATCAAAGAAAACCTCCAAGCAATCTTCATTGTGATCAAAAAATATACTTACCATACACCCTTAAAATTTACCTAGAGCATTACACAGTCCAAATGGCATCCTTATGTATTCAAAAGTGCCTAAAGGACAAGTAAATGTAGTCTTCTCTTGATCTTCCAGAGCAATGGGTACCTTAAAATAACCTGAAAATCCATCCACAAAGTAATAATGAGTTCTCCCCGCCAATCTCTCTAGCATCTGGTCAATGAAAGGGATAGGGAAATGATCTTTTCGAGTGACTTGATTAAACTTCCTAAAATCAATGCACACTCTCCAGCTATTCTGAATTCTTACCGGGATTAATTCATTCTTTTCATTCCTTACAATGGTTAGGCCAGTTTTCATTGGGAATACATGGATGGTGCTAACCCATTTTGAATCTGATATGGGGTAGATGATACCAACTTCTAATAATATCTCAATCTCTTTTTTCACAACCTCCATTAGGGTAGGGTTCAGCCTCCTTTGGGGTTGTCTGACATGTTTGGAATCTCCCTCCAGAAAAATTCGATGTGAGCAAATTTTTGGGTTTATTCCTGGGATATCACCTAGGCTCCACCCTATTTCTTGGACATTCTCTCTCAAAATCTCAATCAATGATTTTTATTGAGTTTTAGATAAATTATTATCAATTATTACTAGTAATTTCTCTCCCTTCATAAGGTAAACATATTTTAAATCAGTGGGGAGTGGTTTTAATTCTAGATCAGGAGGATGCTCAAGGAATGAAACTAAATTGAGATTCTCCACTTTCAATGGTTTGACATCCTGTACAGAAGAAATCATATCATCTTCATCATCATTTAACAAATTATCAAAGAAATCATATTTTACCTCTTCTTCCAATAGGAAATTAGAATCTCCATGAGTTTGGGAATCCATATGTTCAGTGATATCTTTATGGAAAAATTCTCTCATAATGATAAAAATTCATGAAACATACCTTATTATTTAATTGGTTATATTCCATATTCATGAGAGAGTGTGAAGAGTGAATGATCATCTGATGGGTGCCTCATGGATTCAAAAAAATTGAAGTGGATAGTGTTATCTCCAAACTCCATGGTAAGAGTCCCTTCATGTACATTGATGATGGTTTTGGCCATATTTAAGAATGGTCTCCCCAAAATGATGGGTGAGTGTGATGGGATCCTATCATCTTCCATATTCAACACATAAAAGTCATCAGGAAATAAAAGATCTTTGACTTTTACAAGGACATCCTCCAGAACTCCTGCTGCGAAAACTGTTGATCTGTTTGCAAGATAGACCACCACTCTTGTGGGCTTTAAGTCTCCCATCTACAAAGAAGTATATACTGAGTGAGGCAATACGTTAACTGATGCACCTAAATCACACAAATAATTAGAGAAATTTAATGAACCAATGGTGCATGGAATAGAAAACTTCCCTGGATCTTGACATTTGGTTGGAAATTGTGGTGTGATAAGGGCTGAGACACTTCTTCCCAAATTGATCCTCTCATTCCCATGATGTTTCCTTTTCTTGGTGCAAAGATCCTTCAAAAAATTATCTTAATTTGGAATTTGTTTGAGTGCTTCAAGTAGAGGTATGTTGATTTCCACTTTCTGGAAGGTGTCCAGAATTTCTTTTTGTAGTGCTTCTTCTTGTGACCTCTTTGATTCAATCATCCTTGATGGAAATGCTGGTGGTATATCTTTCTCCTCCTTTTGATTCCATTAAAATGGTGTTTCTTGTTTCTTACTTTTTGGCCTATCATTATCATCCTCCTCTTTCTTATCTTCTTCCCGATGCATTTTCATAGAATTATCATCATTTCTAACTTCATTCTCACCCAGATCAGTTTTTCTTGTTTCAGGTTCAATGGTAGATGGTGGTTGGAGTTCTTTTCCACTTCTTGTAGTTATAATACTGACATTCTGTTTTGGGTTTGGGACTATTTGTGAAGGGAGTTTGCCTGGATTTTTGGTCAGAAATCCCATGAGACTTTCAAACATGTTGGAAAAATCTTTAACAGTGTCTTTCAGTCCTTCAAACTCAGATTTTTGTTGGTTTTGAATTGGAGGTTGGGAACTATTGTATGGTTGCTATAGGGTCTTTGGATATTGGATGGTTTTTGGTATGAAGGTTGGATATAAGATTGCTTTTGCTGAAATGGTGGAGGTTTCTGGAATTGATTCTGGAATGGGGGTTGGTTTTGAAACTGATTTTGGTACGGGGTCCTAGCTTGATTCTACTGATTTCCAAATCCATATTGGACTTGGTTAGGCTCTCTCCATCCTTGATTTTTCTATAACTGCCTTGGTTGAAAGGCTGCTTCACAAATTTCCATTCCTTGTATTTCAGCACACTGGTCAGTGAAATGATCAGGAGATGAGCACAAACCACATACCTTAGCTGGTGCTTGTTATTCACTCACTTGTTTCAAGGACGTCTGTCTCACCAAACTAGTTAGTTCTTCATTCCTAGTTTCTAATAAGGGTGATGGATGAGAATTGTGTACCTCATGAATACCTCTTGTTCGAGTACATCTTGTTCCAAATTGCTAGGAGTTTTGGGAAATATTTTCAATCAAGCCCTTGGCTTCTTTTGGTGACTTGTCAATCAGTGCACCTCCAGATGATGCATCAAGACGGTTTCTATCATTATCCAGTAGTCCTTGATAGAAGAAGACAAGAAAGTGGTGTTCCACAATGGATTCATGCGGACAGCTGGCACATAGCTTCCTAAATATCTCCCAGTACTCGTAAAGGGTTTCTCTAGATGATTTTCGTATGTCGTAGATTTCCTTCAGAATGGCTGTGCTTCTAGAGGTGGGGAAGAATCTTTGCATAAAAAATCTTACCAGTTCATTCCAGTCATGTACATCTCCTGGTTGTAGGCCGTACAACTATTCTTTTGCAGCCCCATCTAATGAAAATGGAAATTCCTTCCACTTTACCTGATCCTCAGTAATTCCACGGGGTCTGAAAGTTGAGCACACATGTGTGAACTCTTTAATGTGTTTGTTTGGATCTTCCCCTACCAAACCATGAAACTTTGGAAGAAAAGGAATCATGTAAGGTTTCATTTCAAAATCATTTTGTAACACTTTCATGACAAGTTGATTATTTTGATTAATGAATAGTGGTGCACAGAGGTCTCTAAGTGTTTGGTTTTGATTTTCATCCATGATGACAGGCACAGAGTGAACACTTGAAGTTTCACTTGAGTCTGCAAGGGAAAATTCCTCAAATTCAGATTCGAAATTAATTTTTCTAAGTATATTCATCAAGGTTCATTCAATATTAGGATCTATGGGTAAAGGTTCAATTTTTGTGTTTCTAGTCATGAAATTTTTAAGAGAAAAGATGAGAAGAGAGAAAATAAAAGAAAAGAAATGTTGGCACTAACTCCCCGGCAACGATGCCATGTTTTGACACAAGCCTATCATAGGGTGTGACAAAAACAAATATTACCTAAGATAAAATGTGGTAGATTGGTTATCCTACGTTGTCTCTAGAGAGGAGGGCACACCAATTAAGCCTTCACCTTAAAATAAGAAAAATATGTGAGGATGTTTTTTTGATTGATTTTGAAAAGAAAAGAGTGAAGGAAAAAGGATTAAGAAAAGGATTGAGAACAAATTGATAAAATAAGTAATTGAATGTTTTATATGAGAAGGGTGATTAGGTTAGAGTTGGTTCTCCATTTATAATTCTATCATAGTTAAATTTATCCAATTCTCTTCTCCTAAACCGTTAAGAGTGAGAATCCACGATCATTTATTCTCACTCCCCTGGTCAATTAAAAATGTGAGAATAAACCTTACTAAAATCTTAATTTGGTCTACTCTCCTTCCAATGTGTAATTGAGTTATAGAAAATACCCCCAATTAACTTAGGAAATTCCCAATCGGGTATTGTTTATCCCATGTAATCAAGAACATTCACTACTCCTCACAGACGTACCAGTGATCATCGAGTACTTCACCGCTAAGTCCTGGTATATTCCATCGTTTATAAACCAGAACCTAGTGGAGGGAGATATTGATAAATGACCAAATATAAATGAACAACATAATCTAAAATCAGATACAATCATTCATGATAATAAAAAATGTTATAGGAAATTGAAACTGATTCACAGAAGAGAAGAGGATTTTAAACATTAAGAGAAGGAAGTCATGAAATACTACATGGAAAAACTCTCCTTCTCCAATCACACAGAAGTTTAACCCACCATTTTAAGGGTAATTGTGACTAAGGGGAAAGAATAATTCATTACAAAACTAAGAAGAACAAAAGAGAGAAAACAAAGAACATAAAATTTGATGCTCCAGATTCTGTCTTCCAGACGTTTTTCTCTGTTCTGCCCACCTGAAGGTCGAAACTCACTAAGGTCCCTGCATATAGAATGTTGGAAATGATGTTTTCTATTGACCCTCAAAATATGAGAGTCATTAGATATGTTTAAATAGGATATGTCTGGATGAATGACCATTACTTTTCCGGCCGCCAAACACTGTTTCACCAACTCCACTTGGACGAACCAAAAGGATGCATTAATGAGCTCAATAATTTATGAAATTTAAGGTGAACCGTCCTTTGGAAGTCCTCTGTCGACACCATATAGAAGCACCTCATTATAAGGTCTTCTGAAGGATATATTCCCTGTTTAATGCAGTGGGTTCCATTCTTCCTTCCAAACTGATTTCTCCAATTGATTTAATTTTCTATACCATTGGGTTTCGAATTGGGTCTTGGTCCAGAAGGAACCATTGAAGACCACAAGCATAGAAATTAAAAAAAAAACAGATTCACTTCAATTGGACCCATATTATAAAAGTTATGCCCAAAAAACAGAATCTATATCAAACTGCCAATTTTACAGAATTACCCCATTTTCACATTTAAGCCCAAAATACACCAAAAACACATAAATGATGAAAATACATTAAAATTGAATAATTGGGAGGGAATAAATCATTGAAAAACATATAAATAATAATGAAAATATTAACTCTATCAATGGATCTCCCATTTTTAAGAACTTTTGTGCAAATCAAATTAATTCATACTCTTCAAATTAATGGATTGAAATGTGTTGGCATAATTGATTAGGGAGAGAGAGAGGTGATAGGTCTCATTTATGGAGGGGGAGTTAACAAACTTAAAGAATGGGGTTTTAAGGAGTTTAGGGAAAGGTGAAAGGTTGGGGCTCGTTTGGCCCCACCTTTCAAATATCCACATATGGGAAGTTGGATGGTTGTGGGCCCCACCATCAACTTCCCATGGGAGGTACTAACTTCCAAAGATATAAAATAAAAATTTTCCAACAATTTTATTTATTTTAAATTAATTCACCGAATGTTAAAACTCAACCCGCTTAAAATTAAACTACAGAAATGGTCCATTTAAGCAATTACTAGTGCCGCGAGTTCATCGGTTCCGTCAGATTTCAATTTTGAGCACCGGTTCTAAAGATAGAGAAACCTGCTCGTTCGTTAACTGAACGTACCTGAGCAAAACATCAGAAATTGATTTCGAGCACACAGAGCCTCAGAATCATGTGTCCTCAGAAGCCACAGTCTTGTATAATTTTAAGGTATTTAAGAGAAAAAAATTCCTTGAAATTTCCAGGTCTTTACAGGAGTGGTCTCTATTGAGTTTTTTTGGTTAAGTTGAGTCTAGAAGTAGAAGAGGTTTTTAATTTCACAACCCTGGTTCTATATTTCAGTACCCTGAGATGATAATCCACTTAATCTAAGGTGCACATGACAATATAAAAAATGATTTTGAAAATATGTAAGCGTAAAAAATGTAACGTGGGGAGAATATTCCATAATGTTCAAAGAAGAACAACTGAGGAAATAAATATAAAAAACAAAATGGTAATAAATAATAACCATGATAATAAATTAATCAATAAATACCTACATCACATTAAAATCCTAAAACATGGTAAATGACTATAAAACATAGGAGTAAATATGTTATGCCACACAAGTGTCACAATTCTAATGAAAACATAAAATAAAGACACACTAAAATCTCCCATGTGTGTTTAAAACTGAAGTCCAGTTCCCTAATCCATGTTCCATATCAAATCCCAACACATCCATGAAACATAGTTCTATTTACCTTATCATGTCCTAGAAACATTAAGTCTATTCATGTACATATTAGGAAGCCCAATTATGGTGGGATTAAAACTCTTCAGAGCTCCACCAATAGTTTCTAATGAATCATCCAGTCTATAATAGTGTTTAAACATGTAAAATGAATAAATGAAAAATGATAAATGCATTATTTTTCACATTTATTATTCTTCTATCATCCCAAAAGTTCATCGGGTTGATAGTGACACCTGAGCCAATCCTACCTACTTAGGTTTGTTCCAGAATTGGAATCATACAAACTAGGGATATCTCACTTTATTAATATGTGGGATTTAATTATTTTCATATTTCCAATTACAAAATTATGCATCTGGGGCCTAAAGAAGTATTCTAGAATTCCATTTATATTTGGAGAATCAACCCCTTACCCACATCTCACATTTCACATTAACAAATAAATTTATATATATTAGGGGAAAATGAGATTAGTATTCCATCCCATGGGTATTTGAATTACTATTCCTTTACTCAAAACTAATTGTTCAGATGTATGTATCTAGTCCCTGGAGAAACAATATGTAACTCCTTAGTTGTTTGGGGCATCAGTCCTAGAACCAAACTCATAGTTCAATAAAACACAAATTCCACATATATAAATCAAGGATAAACATTAATAACCTTTAATATTACCCCTCAAAATAATTTATCAACCATGGTCATTTACATTTATCATAGGAAACAACATGAAAAATTTACCCATAACCCATTTACCACCATTTATGTCACCATTCCTTAACCCATCAAGGTTAGGCCTACGAACACATTAACTACCATTATCAAATATGAAACAATGATTTAATTCAGTTCCAATATCCCATTAGAAACCTTTTAAAATTTAAAAATTCATTATTTCAAAAAAAAATGGAACACCCCATGAATTTCCTAAAATACTAATATAATAATGTTTAATTGGTCCAATAGGATCCATGAAGGGTCTCCCAATTTCATGGAAATAAATTTACCATTTTAATTTAATTTAAATTTCATGACATGGAATTGATGTGTCACGTTTACATAAACATGATAAAAAATCAAGGATAGGGTAATTATAAATTATACCGCCTTCCTCAAGAACATATAAGCACACTCTCCATAAAATAACCTTCAATTATGTGTAGAGTGGTCAGATTCAAAATATAGAATATGATCTAGGATTAAAACCTAGATTCAATATCCACAGAAACAAGATCTATCAAAACCCAGATCTAAACCATCAAGAAAGGAGTAACATCATACCTATAAAAAATTAAATAAATAAGTGACAGAGCTAAACATTAAATAAGGAAGATAATATCTTATAGGATATTAAATCTTCTTCCACCAAACCATTAATTCACCAATGAAAGGGTTCAAGTATCCTTTTAGCCCCCCTATGAGCCTCTAAAAATAGGGTGATTAATTATAAGATGATAATTGATTATTAAGGATAATTACCAGGTTTTCAAGAATATTTTATAAAAAATTTGAGCTTTGAAATTTTCATAGAGATTTTTTCTTATGTGGGATGCAAATTTTTCCAAACATTTCTCCCTAACCATGTACCCCTAATATTGGAGGTGATGGTTACTCATGGGTGATCGTATGGGTTTAAAAAAAGTGACCAATAGTTAAAAACCACTATGTCTGATAATAAATTTTTTCAGGAGGGATTTGGTATGGTTTGGTTAAACAGTGATCCCCTTTCTAGTGAATCACAACAGGGATCATGGTTTCTCTATAAAAAATGCATGGTTTTCCCTAATCATACACCCACTATGAAAACCCCCATTAGATTACAAAATCATCCAAATTAACCTTAAAAACCCCAAATGATAGACAAAACTAGGGTATGATCAAACAACATGATGAATAATATCTAAAAATGAGTACTAAACATCTCTAAAAAAGTCAGGATATTACACTCTCCACACCTTAAATAAATCCCATCCTTGAGATATACTCCCATGCACCTGTATATTATAAGGTAAAAAGTTCAGGTCACTAAGATTTTATATCTTCATACCTATCCCATGTTTTCTATTAAAAATATCAATTCTAAAATAGCTAATTGAAAATCAATAAAGTCATTCCCCACAACACTTTCTCACTATGATACATAACAACAATCAGATTCTCCTCGAAGGACTCATCAGTATCAAGATCAACATCATCAATGAAAATAACATCATAATGGTATGAGTGAATCAAATTAATCCAAGGCACATGAAAATAATTGAGAATTTCACTATAAATATTTGGAAGAATCAATTGTCGCACCCCTGGTATGCTTCAATCCAAAATTTCAAACAGTCATATAAACCCTAATGCCAACATTCAATGGCTCTGAATCCGATGGTGACCCAATCTCAGTGATAAAAAATAGAATACATGATATCCAATAATAAACTGAGGAGGTCAAAAATAACGTTCATCATGAGAATTAATTATATTTTGAGTTACATCCATAAATTTCAGAATCAACTAAACCAACCCTGGAATCTCCCGCACGAGACTCAGTCCCAACAACTCTGACTTTCCTACCTCCATCCAATATAGAGGTGATGTGCATTATCTACCATAATGTGCCTCATATGATTCCATATGAATAGTAAAATGATTAATATTTTCATAGTAAAACTAAAAAAATTCTATTTTCATCTCCCATGATCCCACAAATTACAAGATTCATTCTCATAGAATGTCATATAGCACCTAAGTAGTATGCATCGATTGCCTGTTTTTATTTGGGTAAAATGATGTACTCAGAGATACCATGGTTCCAAATTCCTTAATTAATCCTTATCATAAGAATGAATTAATGTAAAAATCATGTTATGAAACTATGAACTATGCCACCCCATGACAACATACTATTTCAAAACAAACATATCACCCAACTTATGCATTATAAAAGTCTATTGTATCAGAAAGAAACATGAAAACTTCATCAATTAGTCCATAATAACCCATATAGGTTCATCTATCCAGGATTTCTTAGAATACGAAATGATAATTCCCTATTAATGATCTCCCACATATATTCTAGATTGTAAAACAAATGTAACAAACCAATAGGTTATTTTTTCTCATCCTTCCCCAGCTTCTAGGTGAAGCATCATGTCATGAAACAGACAATATCTTTTTTCATTCTTGAACACTAATTATACTGATGTTGGTTATGAAACATTTTAGAATAACTAGGATGAACCCCCTACATTGAGGCATAAAGATAACACATCAACTCTTCACACAAACATGTTAGAAAAAATACATGGTTCAGAAAAAAGACTATATCTTCCCCATCTATGGACCAATCAAAATGAGACACCCCACCTTCAAATATTTCCACTAGCTCAAAAAATATAGATCCTCATAAATCCACTCCATGATATAGTTTATAAGGTTGGACTCAATTGATAAGGATATAACAGTTATCTACTCTGAGCCTTCCTGGCAATCTAAATGCATCTTAGAAAAAAATCAGTCATCTTTTTGCTAGAGCTAGACACCTGAAACTCATGATTCCAGGCCATTTGACATAATAAAAAAACGTCATTGTTACCTTTATTAGGAATATATTCTATCTCAGAATCAAATGATTTCATATACTAAACTCTTCTCTATTACTAATGATTTCAATCATGTAGTGATAATAGGTTTTTCAAACTTTTTGGTACAGTATACACACACACACACAAATTCCCCCAATTAGGTAATACCACCAACATATGAAACAATATACCATTAGAGATAACTCTAGATCATAAGTATGATAATTCCATTCATGTTGTTAGAAATTTCAGGAACTATACAATAAGGCCCCAGCCTTAAACATTACATAATCTGGAATTAGGTTAATAATTCACATTGAGTATCCTTTCTAGTTTATAGATTTAGAGAATTAGGTCACAACTTATACATAAAATCTTGAAAATTACATGTAGACACTTATACTAACTATACATTTTTTCGTAAAACAAAAACAATATAAAAAGTAACATGTTTAGTTCCATGTTTTAAACAAAATTAATTTTCTTTGATCCTATACTTGACCTATTCATAATCATGTCCTGTGAAAAATATTTCAAATCTTTGGATGTGTATGAAAAGGTCAGTAGGGATTCATAAATAAGGAAAAATAGTATTCTTTCGAAACAACATGTAAACCTTGAATACTTTATCCTTAAGTTATAATTTTCACTATTAAAAAGTAGTAAAAAAACATCACTGAATATAAGAAAATTTATTACCATTTTTTAACCAGAATATTAAAATAAATCCCATAGAAAGAAACATATATCATATAAAGGTATCTTGGGATATAAACATACTTAAATATAATAATCATGCGGCCGACTTCGACACATATCAATAAATGGAATAGCCGTACGGGAAACATCCATACCCAATCCATTGCGGGTTATAACGTAAACAACCATCTTTGGTTTATCATAGAACCACCCATCATTTGGTTAACATGTTACCACCTGTCAATAGTTTATCACAGAACCACCTTTCAAATTTCTAAGTACCATTATATAATCACAATACATAAAATATTGCATATATCAACATTTCAGTAATAATATTTCATTTGAAATCACAAGAAATTATTTCAAGATATTGAAATACATAATCCATTTAAAAAACGATTTCAATACAAAAACAACAAAAAAAATTTATAAGGGATTTATTATCCTTTTAAAAATATTAATGTTTATTGAGTAATCCAAATATCAAATAATGATCATGGCGGTTGAGAGGTCATTGTTGCCTCGTATGTTAAAAATATTTATTTTATCATTTAGTAAAATTCACCATAGAAAAAATATTCCCATTCAAGGAAATTAGAATTTAAATGGTTTTATAATACACCTTATAAAACAAGAAGGTATATATTATCAAAATATGCCTCAATGAATGGATATTGAGATGAAGTCCCTTACATTGGGTCTGATTCATCATGTATGTTCCTTGTTCTTCTTGGATAAAAAACATAAGTTAACTTATACATTATTAATATCCTTTTTAATTTTTATTATTACTTTTATATCACTTATTAACACATTATATAAATTACATTATTATTTTTGTCAATATTGGTCGTTTTTCTGATATTGGGTACTTGAGTAGAAAATGAACTCGTTTGATGTAAATTGTCCTTGTAGTGAAAAGTTCATCATATCCAAAATGATATTATTGGTTTAAATATCATATATATCTAGTATATATGTATTTATAATTGTTCGTAACATTTGGAGATATGAAAAAAATTATCATTCATGGAGATGGTAAACCGTACGAACGCATAAACACTACTTTCATATCTTTATCATACTAAAATAATAATAATAAAATGATATAAATATATACTATAATACCTATATTATATTTTTGAAATTTATGTCTCATATGTTTAATAAAACAATTTTTTATATGTTCCATGTATAACTCGAATGATTCATATCACTTTCAGGCGGTGGTAGTTCGATCTTCTTAAAATGAAATTGCCGTATTTACACATTATGGAAATCATAAAGGTATGTTGTAAATAAAAATTACATAATAAAAGAGACAAAATAAATATAATATATATCATATATAAATATAGTTCCATCATAATGGCCACCATGAGTTGTGGTAGGGGAAAATCAAAACATAATCATTTCTTGAGGCAGTAGTTCGCAGTACACCGAAACAATATGTTCTTATCCATTAGACAGAGAAGTGTGTAAGTGTAGTTCAAATCATTCTGATAAAAATATCCTAGTATATTGAATATACTACTATTGTTATAAAATATTGTAATAAAGAGATTTTATGGGGGTGTATAAAAGAAATAAATGAAAGAATCTTGGGAGAAGACATAATCTCAAATCAGGTAACACCTTTTTGATTTAAGCTAAACATTTTTGTTGAATTGCCTTCATCCCAATGTGAGGATTCTATAAGGAAGGGATTGATGTTGGGAGATTATTGGAGTAGATGTTGGATGATCTAAGAGGCACGAGAGGTGTGTAAGGGGTTAAAATTTATGGGTTTTTATAAGAGGGAGAAGGGGTACCCAAACCCCTGTGTTCTTTTTTTGAGGCATTTATATGACAATATCAATAAAAGTATTAATGTCTAGTCCAGAGGGGTACTTTAGGGAGGCATTGAAATGTTATTTTATTATAAAATGATTTAAGTATTCAAAAGGTCTAGTACTCATTTAATTCAAATATAAGTTGACTATTGTTCGAAATTCTTTAAACAAATTGGTTTTAGACATGTTTTTGTCCCACATTTATCCCTTTCCTTTAGATTTATCCCTTAGTTAACTAATTTAACTCTTACCGGGTCTTTTGGTATATTCTTACTATATGGTTAACATATTTAATATAAAATTCAATAGAACCTAAAGTAATTCACTAATGGAATTTTCAAAATTATATAAGTCTTTTGGCTGAATCATAGTTATATAGTTCTATTATATAATTTAATAAAATTATATTTGATTTAAAAACTCATTTATGTCAATTTTAATACTATTCATTTTATGACATTACAAAAATCCATAAAAACAAGATTAATATTAAAAAAATTCATTAATTCAATTATAAAAAGTCATACTCATCCTACAAATTCGTGTATGTCATAGTAATATTCAAAATAAATTTATTTTCATATTTATATACTCATTTATTTAAATCATTCATTAATAAGGTAATCAGAACATCATCATTGTTTCACACATATATTTATTCATTTGATGTCTAAAAATTATAAATAAAACAACATGATGTTGGAAACATTTTTAGCTTTATAATTACTATTTATAGTTGAATAGATAACTTATATAAACCCATATAAAAATTGTTTTAGTAAAAGATACATGTTTATGTTTTATTTTTCATTACATTAAATTAATTCTTACAAAATGTCATTTTCACTTTAAAGTGGCTTCACGGGGTCCCCAAATCGTCCCAAGTATGACCATGGTCTGAAATATATCATCCAATATAATTTAGACAAGTTTTAAGGTAGTTTTATATTATTATAATATTATTATTTTATCCTTATTTACTAGATTTACCCTTTAACCATGGTAAATAAAATTATTACAGAAGTTACCATTCATAGTGTCTAAACATAAACGGTAACTATTTACAGAATTTGAACTTCCTGATTCCAAATATAGAATCCAATTTTCCAAATTCGAAACATAGAAGTTGCATTAATTAAATTAAAATAATTTCTACTTTTCAAAAAATAAAAAGGGTGTTTTTAAGAAATAAATACTATCAAAATATTGACATATGCTCATGTCCTATTCCAAAGTGAAATTAATTACAATGACCAAGATTAGATTAAATTATATGAATATAATACAATTTTACATTATACCAAATTTAAATTACAATATAACTATACAAATAAATTAGATAAAAATTCAGTTTTGACTTAAAATGCGGAATTTTTCACCATTCGTAAAAAAATGTACTTTATCATAAAAATTCCAAAATTTCATAAAATATAAATTTTGATCTCCCGATTTTGAAGATTATGTTATTTTCTCAATTATAACATATAAAAGTGACAAAAAATGTATTTAAAAAGGATTCTCCATCAAAAGTCAGCAAAATGATATTTAAAAATATTAGATTATTTCATGATTAGAATTAGATTCGTTCTTATTTTAAGCCTCTAAAATTTATCAAATAAATGTAAAGTCATTTGAAAAACATCTATAATCATATTTTAGTTAGTTAATTTCACTCATTTTTATACAATGACTAGGAATTAACTACCATTTAATATAATAATATTATATTATTATTATTTTAGTATGACTCTGACTTGTGTTCAACAAAAGATTTTCGGGAAACCTGTTGTTGCATATTAGGTACACCATCATTTATAGCATCCCCTTTAAATTAAAATTTATATTTAATTAATAAATATTAATAAATTTGAAAATTTAAAATTCTTTGATTACCTAGAATGTTACATCCTTCCCCCTTTTAGAAATTGTGTCCTTGCAATTTTAAAATTAGGCTCGGAAACATCATTAAAAATCCCACATTGGAGAACGAGTTAATAAAAATACCTCTTTTAAAGAAATAAATATAAGTAAAATGGTCAACTAAGATAAACCATACTAGGGTTCTGTGTAGGAAAAAATGGATATGAAAGAGAAACTAACCACCATGTTTTAATGTAGAGTGATAAAAAATGATCAGAAAAAGTTAACTACTAGAAAACTATAAACTTGTGATGGGTTAAATGGCCATTGATTCCCCAATAGGAAATGTAAATGGGAATTGTTTTTGTTTCAAGATACTTTTCATAAATTTTAGATATTAATTTATGATTGTGACTAAGAACAGAAGGACATATACTTACTTTTCAAGTATACTTTCATCCTTTACTAAATTTCTACCACAAACTCAAATTTTCTCTAAATGATGTGTATTAAAGATGACTTGGTCACATCTAATTCTATAGAATCATCTTATAGAGAATAAAATAATCCTAAAAACATGAAATACATATTTAACTTTTCTTTATAGATTAACTAAAAGAAAAATGTTTATTACAATATTTTATAATCCCTAAAAAAGTAAAAATCTTTATAAAAAGTTATACTACTCTTTGATCTCTAAAATGCAACAAACAATACCGAAAGTTTAACAAAGATCCTTTAATAAAAAATTTCCCTTAAAATCCATAAAAATAATATAAAATAATATTTAAACTCATAACATAGAATAATTTGACCAGATAACCATCCATGATAAATATTAACATTTATCAGCAAATAACATCGACTACTCTGAAAGTCTCATAGTGAAATTTAATTAACCTAATCACATATTCTCTATGATAAGTTAATCATTTACATAAAGAATCAAAATATCCTTATATCTACAATAAAATGTAGATTCTTTGAAAATAATATATAAAACATTAAACCACAAAATAAATACACTGGTATTCTATTTTTCATAGGCATATGGTGTTCCTGAAAGAGAAAACATCTTCGAAAATAATGTAGAGACCCGAAGCATAACGTTCACGGACATTACATTACTTTTGTGGAATACTTAGTACATAACAAAATCACACACACATGGACCGTAATAGTTTAGTGTCTTTGTAATCTTGGAATATAAACTTTTAATCATGTTGAAAGATCTTCAACATCTCCCATAACGATTCTACTCTTTTTTTTCCTTACCTAAAACCTTTCTTTTAATCCTGGGGGAAAAGAAAACATAAAAAGGGTGAGCTCAAATGCACAGTAAGGGTAAGCGTGGAGAAAATAAAACAATCCAGATACATTTGAACTTAAAAACATGAACATAATATTTAAACATAAAAATATTGAGCAATGACATAAAACATGGAAGTACGTAATTCATAGCTCATAATGGATCATAAATCCTGATAAAATAGTATTTGAATAAAGCATGTAATTGTGGCATACATTAAGCACATGTAATGATTTCCATAGTAGCCAAGGCATTACTGCCATGACCATCTTAGTGGACAAAGTCCCTTTCTGAATCGAGTTCACTCCTCATTTTAGTCCTGTAACACTAAACCAGATTAACTTACCATTCCAGACATGTCTATATCAGGAGATATAAATCTTTACCCAATTCATTGGAGGGAGATATAGGTCTCACCCATATCATAATGAAATCATTATTTCGTGTGCCACAAAATCATAAATCATACATCATAGCATAACCCATGTAATAAAATGGGATTCTTAAACATCATGTCATCATAACATAATCCATAAAAAATTTATATCATTTCATCATAAGAAAATTGAAACCATTTAAATTATAGAGACATGCCATCTTATATGGAAAATAGTTTTGACAAAACACTTGAAATGAATTCTTGAGGAAAATATCCTTTGTTCTTTAAAATCGATTTCTTTTCACAAAATTCCATTCAATTTTAAAAGATAAGGGTTTTTTTGAAAATAATCATGCAATCTTGTAGAGGAAGCTTCTTGAAAATGAGGCGTTATGAAACCGTAAAAATCCGTTCACACCGTATAAGTTAAAAATAACATTCTCCTCATACTTTTGTCGGAAAAGTCAAAAGTACCTTATATGGTAACCAAAAGAAATATTCCATTCATACAATGTGGTAAAAAGTCTATAAAGGGTAAAATGACTATAAACTTTCATGGAAGAATGGTAAATATTTTATGAAAACATTTTTAGAAAACATGGTCATGGATGATAAACGTAACCCTAGTAAATATTTACGTATAAGCAATCTCGGATAAAAATGAGATTCAAAATATTTCCCTTACCTTACGTCCGACATGCTTCATATATATCCAAACCTCCTTTATAATGATTTAAATAATGTCATTGACTTATTACAGAATCATATTCATTGTTTTGATAACATATATGGTTCACTTATGACTTTATATTACCCATTCTTTTGTAAATTATTGTAAAAGTAATGTTTTGGGTAAAATTGTTTCATTTGTCATTCGTGTTTTAACTTGTAATTATTCATATGATTACATAGATCATGTTTACTTAAATCCAGAATTTAAAACACGATTTATATATAATATATATTCAGAATATACATATATATAATAGATTGATAAATGGAAAGAAATACACCGTTCATGGAGACGGTAGGCCGTACGTACGCATGAACGCTGTTTTCGTTTCCTTATTGAATTGAATGAATTAAGTAGATGAAATACATATATATATACATAAATCCAGTATCATTATTGTGTCATATATTTCATGATTACTTATTATATATACTTTATAATCATTCATGAATGGTTAATCATTGAGAATGAATCTCATCGCGTCGTGGAGACGGTAGTCCGTACGTACGCACGAGCGATGATATCATTAACATGATCGTGGAATTGTATTTAAGTGTATGTATAATATTTCAGAATCAATATCACTTTACAATAATCATATATAGTAATTATTTACACCATTATACCTATCCAAGTAAGGTGTTGGTGGAAAATAGATTACACCACGGCGTGGAGACGGTATTCCGTACGTACGCACACGCGATGATTTCATTTTCCGTAAGGTGGATAGATGGTGAAATAAGGTTGTTTCATATTTATAATAACATATCAGTATATTAGTGATACTGATGTTATTACTTCATAATGAAACAACTAAATAAGATGAAGTGGAAGAAGAAATAAAGTTGAAAGAATTGGTAACACACATTACCTCTTCTTTGAAGCACCTCTTTGAGACCTCCTCTTAGGGCACTAAAATTGGTCTTTGAAGAAGACCAGGACCTCTAGGATGTCTGTAGGGAAGTGGAGAGGAGAATGTGGCAGGGTTTGGACGAGATTGAAGGCTCAAAGTGGTGTGAGGAAGAGAGGGAGGAGGTGCCCTTTTATAAGGTAGGAGAGGGGTACCTTTGGAAAAACTAAAAATATTATTTTATTATAAAGTCATATTCGGTTTTAAATATCTCCAAATTGATTTATTTAGAATATATGGTGGGTATGGGTTGAAATACCTTCTTCCAATAGAATTTGTACAAGTTATGTTACTATTTTAACCTTATCATTTAGTTTTAACTTTAAGTTAAATAATTTTAATCTTACTGTGTCTTCTTGTTTTCTTACACTATAAGGTTAATAAACATAATATAACAAGCCAAACGAACCCCAAGCTGTTTATTATTAATATATATAACCTTATCTAAGTCATTTGGACAAACCTTAGATTTTTAGGAATAAAATAACAATTAATAATAAAATATTTGTTTTAAAAACTATTTTATTTCAATTTTGACACTATTTGGTAATTAGTTTTTGTGAAAATCATAACAAAATGATTAGTTCGAAAAAGATCCTTAGATCTATAATAACATGACATATTAACCTAGAAAATTATTTTAATTCATAAAATGTCTCAAATTACATTTATTTGGGTATTTATAACATCAATTATGTCAATATTTAATTAAGAATATAATTACTGTATCATCGTTGTGTCATAAATAAATTAAATTATTTAATGTCTAAAAATTACAAATAAAAAACCATTATTTAGGAAATTATATTATATTTCTAATGAATCTTTATAGTTGAATTTAGCTTATGTATAACCCTATATTAAAAACTATTTACTTATTAAAATTTGATTTTAACTATTTTAACCGTTCTTTAAATAAAGTAATATTAAATGTCTTAATCTAATCCAAGTGGGCCTAAATGGTCATATTTTATTCCTAAGATTTTTTTGGTCGAATTACACTTATCCAATAGAATTATGACATGTGTTAGGGTAATAATAATATCATTTTTACCCTTAATTACCCTATTTACTTTTAACCGTGGTAAAAAATAAAAAGTTACTATTCACCAAAAATTATTTTCATCTCATTGAACCACATTTTACTTACTGACATCAACCGTGTCTCCCAGATTTGTGAAATTCCACTCACAAAAGTGGTAAAATTTAGTTTTCTGAAAATTTCATTTTTTTAACTACCACTTAGTGGTTTCACTATTCATCAAAAAATGAAAGTTTTCAGAAAAATACCAAAAATTAGTCCTAAGATATATTTGATATTATAAACTCAAAAATATTGTCTATTTTACCAAATTCAAAACATATTAGTTGCATTAATTAATTTAAAAATTAATTCCCGTCATCAAAACATATAGTGTGTTCTTAAGAATAATAACTATCAAAAGATTGACACTTATTTATGTCTGGTTTAATTGTGAAATTACATCAAATGACCAAAATTGTATTAAATTGTAAAAATATATTCCAAATATACTTTAAAACCACTCAAATTAATAATTTATCACTATTAATTATTTCAATTAAAAAGGTTGTTTTTAATTAAATTTTAGTAATTTTCACTATTCATCAGAAAATGAAAGTTATCCGAAAAGTACCAAAATTTCACCCTAAGCTAATTTCGATATTCCGAATCCAAAAATGAAGTCCATTTTGAAAAATAAAATTTAATTTTTTTTTCAAAAAGTGGTTATTACTATTCATGAGGGCTAGTTTTAATAATATTTTAATAGTATATCGTTGTTTAGTGAAACTCAGTATTGCATACTACACACGCTATCGAGGAAGGTCGTGATTGCGTGTAATGCATGGAAAGTCAAGGATTCGTGTTGTGAAAGCTCTTTATTTGGTGTAGCGTACAACACAATACATTAATGAAATTAAAAAGAATATTTTTTCATAAAATCTCGGGGTGTTACATTCTACCCCCCTTAAAATGAATTTCGCCCTCGAAATTAATTGGGGTTATAAATGGAGTGGAAACCCAAATCGTAAAACGGAATAACAAAACCAATCTTTAAAAACAAAAGTATGAAACCTAATGGTTACCCAAATAAACTAATCACTAGGTTTCCACATAGGTGAAAATATGGATATGGAAGAGAAATCTAACCATCATGTTCTGATGGAGAGTGGTAGAGAACATGGCTATGGAAAAGCTAGCAATCACAAATCCATAGATTTGTGATGATCTAAGGTACCATCTGATTCATCGGATATAAGGTCACTAGGACAACATTTGTGGTTTTCAATATCATTTCTAAATATCACTTCTCTACAGTTGAAAATTTTGAATTAGAAAAAATACTTGCTTGATTTTGGTACAATCTCACTGTTGTTAGGGCTTTGAAAAATTTCCACTTCATATCTTAAAGAAATAAAGTTGAATTTTTCATTTATGAAGTGTTAACAGATCATGTGATATAATTACGAGTCATTCCATCTATTTCAAACAAAAGGTTAGAAAAAGTTATCAAATATACATAAGTCAATCTATGGTGAGGTTAATCGTATACGATTCAAAAAATGAACTTATACTTCATATATCATACCGCGTAATAAAATAAAACTAGTTTCTACTAACCAGGGACTTCCTTTAGGCCAGTGATAGGCGATAAAGGCCAGTCGCACTTTGGTTGTGGGTTCGATTCCCACAGCTTTGTCCGACGCGATGGGCTATCGCCTGTCCTACAGGTTGTCCTTTTTCTAAAACTATATTACTATAACATCCCATCAATAATATCGAAACAATACTAACTTATGTCCAATATAATCCATTCCAATCTTTAAGGTTATCTAAAAAACTTCGGTCCAAGCTCATAGTATACTGAAAATGATTACTTGAAATGTCACATAATAATCACGTGAATTCCATCATTTATCCCCCATATATTATTAGATATATGTGAATACCTTAATAATTTATTCTCTTGAAGAATGAATACCCATTGAATCTTAGTGAAAACATGAATGTAGATAAAAGTTAACACTTTTCACATACCAAAATCCTCAAAATTCTTTATACTCAAACCATGATATCACTTAGTCCTTATATCAATCATGAGCTCATGAATACCATCGAACATCTCATTATCTTCTTATCCATTCATTATGCGCATATCATCTACTTACCAAAAATATCTCAATCACTTTCCATGGTTACCGGTACCATAAAATTATTGAAAATCACAATAGACCAATATATAAATATTCCAATATTCCACGATATTGTATACAAAATTATTTTGGAATAAACACTTAATCATTACACAACTTCATTTTCATACTCAACATCACAAATAGTGATCACATGAGACTTCCCTTTATCCTTTGCCTTAAGAGGTTGCTCACGTTGATCATCATTAACCCATGGATTAGGGCATTTATTAGCATAATGCCCCATTTCCTTGCACTTGAAGCATTGAAGTGTTGGTGGTGCGTTCTCTGCAGACATTTCTTTATTCAAATCATTAGCAACCCTTTTTCCATTACTTCGACACTCAGATGCTCGATGACCTTCTTTTCCACACTGAAAACATTTTCTAGTCCCTTTAAGACAATCTCCACCATGCTTCTTTCCACACTTTGAGCATAAGGAAACATTCATACTCTTTTCACCTTTATTATGAGATTTCTCCTTGAACTCCATCTTTCGTTTCTTGTCAAAACCATGAGATGGATATGTTACACCAACTTCCAGTTCTACCTTGATAGCAGAACGCACAATTTCTTCATAGCTACTGAAGTCTCTTATAGTTAATGCCCTTCGAAGAATTGGTTTTAAGCCACTGAAAAATCGTTCAACTTTACTTTTAGGTTGGATGATAATGCCAGATGCATACCTTGCAAGTCTTGTAAAATTCACTTCGTATATACCAACAGATTCATCATCCTTCCGCTTAAGCTCAAGAAACTACTTTTCCATCTTTTTTCGAAGAATACGAGGGAAGTACTTATTGAAAAATAATTTCTTGAACTCGTCCCATTCTATGGACTCAATTTCATCTCTTGGCCTTGTATTCTTGATAAGATTCCACCATTGAATAGCATCACCTTCCAAACGATACCCTGCTAAGATGACTTTATCATGTTCATAACATTGAAGAACTATAAATATCTTTTCAGCAGTACTGATCCATTGTTCAGCAACAAGTGGATCAGAAGACCTAATGAAAGATGGTGGACGTTGCCTCATGAAGGACTCAATAGAATATTGTTCCCTTATCTTCTCACTTGGAAGTCCAGAATGATTCATAGCTTGTGTAATTGTAGTAATAAGATTTTGAACTCCATCTCCCATAACATTTGTTTGTTCAGGAAGACAATCATTTCATTGTCCATTATATTGATCAATACGGTTCTTTCGGGTTCCAGCCATCGTCTAAAACCAAAAAAGAATTGTGCGAGAGGCACGAATCACACTAGGGAAAACAACACAATAAAGGGGGAGTACCTTCAATATCTAATATCTTGGGTTACCGTAATTCTAGTACCATAACCTATACGTTTACTTAACCGTAGGGATATCCCTAGACATACCTTAGAAATATCTCTAGGGATCTCACTAAAGTTCTCGCATCCTAGTTTCCAAAGGTTGACTAAACCTTTCCTCTGATACCAACTGTAGAGACCCGAAGCATAACATACATGGACATTACATTACTTTTGCGGAATACTTAGTACATAACAAAAATACACACACAAGGACCGTAATAGTTTAGTGTCTTTGGAAACTCGGAATATAAACTTATAATCATGTTGAAAGATCTTCAACATCTCCTATAACGATTCTCCCCTTTTTGTTTCCTTACCTAAAACCTTTCTTTTAATATTGGGGGAAAAGAAAACATAAAAAGGGTGAGCTCAAATGCTAAGTAAGGGTAAGCATGGAGAAAATAAAACAATCTAGATACATTTGAACTTAAAAACATGAACATAATATTTAAACAAAAAAATCTTGTGCAATGACATAAAACATGGTAGTACGTAAGCCATAGATCATAATGGATCATCAATCATGATAAAATAGTATATGAATAAAGCATGTAATTGTGTCATCCATTAAGAACATGTAATGATTTCCATAGTAGCCAAGACATTACTACCATGAACATCTTAGTGGAAAAAGTCCCTTTTTGAATCGAGTTCACTCCTCTTTTCAGTCCTGTAACACTGAACCGGATTAACTGACCATTCCAGCCATGTCTATCTCATGAGATGTAAATCTTTACCCAATGCATTGGAGGGAGATATAGGTCCCACCAATCTAATAATGAAATCATTCTTTCGTGTGCCACAAAATCATAAATCATACATCATAGCATAACCCATGTAATAAAATGGGATTCATAAACATCATTCCATCATAACATAATCCATAAACAATTGATATCATTTCATCATAGGAAAATTGAAGCCATTTAAATCATAGAGACATGTCATCTTAGATGGAAAATAGTTTTGACAAAACACTTGAAATGAATTCTTGAGGAAAATATCCTTTCATCGTTAAAATCATTTTCTTTTCACAAAATTCCATTCAATTTTAAAAGATAAGGGTTTTGTTGAAAATAATCATGCAATTTTGTAGAGGAAGCTTCTTGAAAATGAGGCGTTATGAAACCGTAAAAATCCTTTCACGTCGTATTAGTTAAAAATAACATTCTCCTCATACTTTTTTCGGAAAAGTCAAAAGTACCTTATATGGTAACCAAAGGAAATATTCCATGTCACGATCCATCCTCGGGGCCCATTCCGTGACTACCCCAAGCCCACCTTCCATAGGCCAGGGGCTGGCGACTAGCACCAAAGCGTAAATCCCGGAAAAATGGAAGGCATTTCCTTTGTAAAGTAAACCACAAACACCACAAAGCAAGCATGCAAAAGAAGTAAACACTAGTAGAAAACTGAAACAAGTTGTGCTGAATGTAAAGGGGGCCAGAAATACAAGCCCAACTGTAAATTACACCAGAAAGGGGAAAAACAGCAACTGAAAGAAAAAGCCGAAGCATCGAGCCGTCCTCTGGAAGTCTCACCTGAAGGGTGAGTACAGATAGCCTCCACAGCTCCTCGGTCCAGCCGTCCACTCCGAGTACACCCTGCCCAGTGGTCCACCTCCAGGTACCATCCTACTCCGCCAACCTTGACCACGATCAGCACTATCCGTCGTCTTCAACCAACACAACATTGTTCGGGCATAGCCCATGCAGGTGTGAGTAGAAGCTACTCAGTAGGGACCCCGAGACCCCCGAAGGTCTCCCAAAATCCACAAAGGAAAGATACAATCATGAAGTAACATCCGACACTGCTTAGGTATATGCCCATACATATACCTAAGTCATCAATTCCAGTACACTCCAACCTCTGAGCCCAAGTACAACCCAGTCCACATAGGAAAGTAAAACGTATTCCTCACAGGAAAGAAAAATGTAATTCAGATCACGCATGATTTTCATTATCAAAACCGTAACTGCTGAAGAGCCCTATCTCTGGAGTGTACAGTGATCCTATCACGTCTCTGTGGTAAAGCTCACTAACCCAAGACTACTGAGGTACTCCTCCTGTCGAGTACTGTGGGCCTGCTGCTACAACCAAGCACTTCCCACAATGGGTCTGCCGCTACAACCAAGCGCTCCCCCTGATAGGCTCCAGTGGTACTCCTTCCATTGAGTACTGCGGGTCTGCCGCTACAACCAAGCGCTCCCCGCCGTGGGTCTGCTGCTACAACCAAGCGCTCCCCCTCATAACCTCCAGTGGTACTCCTTCTGATGAGTACCGTGGGTCTACCTCTACAACCAAGCACTCCCCACCGTGGGTCTGCCGCTACAACCAAGCGCTCCCCCTTATAGCCTCCAGTGGTACTCCTTCTGTTGATTACTACGGGTCTGCCGCTACAACCAAGCGCTCCCTGCCGTGGGTCTGCTGCTACAACCAAGCGCTCCCCACTGGGCTATCTGAAACACACCGAGTTGAGTTGGTCAAGCAGTCGTCAAGTCTCAGTCGGCTACACGGTCTCCGTACTCCGCATGCTCGTCTCCCGGAGGGTCCTCTCCAAGAGCTACTGGTTGATACTCCAAGTATCACAAAGTCCCATGAAGAAGTATCACAAGGACCACCTCATCATAGGGGTCTTTTCACAACAGACAGGGCGTCAATCGGACGCCCGATCTGTGATTTATTAGCCTTTTCATCCCAGGGGTCCGGTTGGTTTTGTGCGCGAACCAACCCAGCCGTATCTCAAATGTACCCCGAACTCCCATAGGGTATACTCATAGGAACCATTTTACAATGTGATCACCAACGCCGCTGATGGTTCGTCAAACAGACGTCCGGTCTGAAAGATAATAGTTTTTCCGTTCCAAGGGCCCGGTTGGATTTCGGGTGCAATCCAACCTGGCCATACTTCAACAGTGTCCAATCCTCGGGCAGAGTATGCCAAAAGTTCCATCTCATCAATAGGAATCCAACAAAGTTGACGACACATCAATCGGACGTCCGGTGCTCAAGATATACCCGTTTCCACTCCGATGGCCCGGTTGGTTTCTTGTACGAACCAACCCTGCCGAATCCAAAGTTCTCTGAAACCTTGAGTTTAATATACAAAAATGACCGTCTCGTTCCAAGGATCGCTACGCCACTGACGTTGCATCGTTCGGAGGTCCGTAGCCCAAGATATGGGCAAACGACCAAAGAGGGTCCGAAAACGGGGATGGATCATCGTGGAAGAAGCGTCGCAGAGGGAGAATCGTCTGCGTTCTTCACTTTCTTCGTGTTCTTCGCATTCTTCGTGAAGGAGGATGAAGATAGAGTTTCTCCAAATCCTCTCAACAATCCACACCCAAGAAGAACGTGTGTTGGCCTTATTTTATTATTATGCCAATGGATTGAAATTTCTAAGTTAAGTAATGAACAATTTAATTCATAGAATTAATTGCAACGAACTAATCGCCCAATTAAGAGGGGCGTTAAGAATTTAGAAAACACGTTAGTTGACTTACATTAAAAAGGGGTTTTCGCGGGTGCGTTACTTAGGGGAAAAGAAACGGTGGGGCTTATGCGGGCCCCACCTCACAAATATCCTACCAAGAGGGTAGGATATTTTGGGTTCCACCCTATCTGCTTCAACTCAGCTTAAGCAGCATAAAGTGGATTTAAGTGGATTTAAGTGAAATAAAATAAAGATTGTCGTACCACATTATTTTATTTCTTAACTTAAAGCCCAAAAATTAAAAACCACACCCGAGAAAATGCAACTTTGGAAGAGGCGTTTCTAAGCAAATACCGGCGCTGCGATTCCATCAGTGCCCTCAGAATTCGATTCCGAGCACCAGTTCAAAAGTTAGAAAAACCTGCTCGTCCGTTCCCTGAAAGTACCCAAGCCAAACTTCAGAAAATGATTCCGAGCACACCGGGCCTCAGAATCAGGTGCCGTTTGAAATTGCATTCATGTAAAATTTCAATGAAAATTAAGAAAAACATTCCCTTGAAATTTACGGGTCTTTACATTTTTCCTAGAAATTTACGGGTCTTTACACTCCATTCATACAATGTGGTAAAAAGTCAATAAAGGGTAAAAATGACTTTAAACATTCATGGAAGAATGGTAAATATTTTATGAAAACATTTTTAGAAAACATGGTCATGGATGATAGACGTAACCCCAGTAAATATTTACGTATAAGCAATCTTGGATAAAAATGAGATTGAAAATTTATCCCTTACCTTACGTCCGATATGCTTCGTATATATCCGAACCTCCTATATAATGATTTAAATAATGTCATTGACTTATTAAAGAATCATATTCATTGTTATGATATCATATATGGTTCACTTATGACTTTATATTACCCATTCTTTTGTAAATTAATGTAAAAGTAACGTTTTGGGTAAAATCGTTACATTTTTCGTTGTTGTTTTACCTTGTAATTATTCATATGATTACTTAGACCATGTTTACTTAAAACAAAAATTTAAAACATGATTTATATATAATATATATTCATAATATACATATATATAATAGATCGATAAATGTAAAGAAATACACCGTTCATGGAGACGGTAGGCCGTACGTACGCATGAACGCTGTTTTTGTTTCCTTATTGAATTGAATGAATTAAGTAGATGACATACATATATATATACATAAATCTAATATCATTATTATGTCATATATTTCATGATTACTTATTATATATACTTTATAATCATTCATGAATGGATAATCATTGAGAATAAATCTCATCGCGTCGTGGAGACGGTAGTCCGTACGTACGCACGAGCGATGATATCATTAACATGATCGGGGAATTGTATTGAAGTGTATGTATAATATTTAAGAATCAATATAACTTTACAATAATAATATATAGTTATTATTTACACAATTATACCCATCCAAGTAAGGTGGTTGTGGAAAATAGATTACACCACAGCGTCGAGACGGTATTCCGTACGTATGCACGCGCGGTGATTTCATTTACCATAGGGTGGATAGATGATGAAATAGGGTTTTTTCATATTTATAATAACATATCAGAATATGAGTGATACTGATGTTATTACTTCATAATAAAACAACTAAATAAGAAGAAGTGGAAGAAGAAATAAATTTGAAAGAATTGGTAACAAACATTACCTCTTCTTTGAAGCGCCTCTTTGAGACCTCCTCTTAGGGCACTAAAATTGGTCTTTGAAAAAGACCAGGACCTCTAGGATGTCTCTAGGGAAGTGGAGAGGAGAAATGGGCAGGTTTTGGCCGATCTTGATTGATCAAAGTGGTGTGAGGAAGAGAGAGGGGATGTGCCCTTTTATAAGGGAGGAGAGGGGCACCTTTGGAAAAACTAAAAATATTATTTTATTATAAAGTCATATTCGGTTTTAAATAGCACCAAATTGATTTATTTCGAAGAGAAGGTGGGGATGGGTCGAAATACCTTCATCCAACATAATTTGGACAAGTTTAGGTTACTATTTTAACCTTATCATTTAGTTTTAACTTTAAGTTAAAGAATTTTACTCTCACCGTGTCTTCTTGTTTTCTTACACTATAAGGTTAATAAACATACTATAAAAAGACAAAAGAACCCCAAGTTGTTTATTATTAATATATATAACCTTATCTAAGTCATTTTTCTGAAACTTAGATTTTTAGGAATAAAATAACAATTAATAATATAATATTTCTCTTAAAAACTATTTTATGTCAATTTTGACACTATTTGGTAATTGATTTTTGTGAAAATCATAACAGAATTATTAGTTCGAAAAAAGTTACATAAATCAATAATAACATGTCCTATGAACCTATAAAATTATAGTAATTCATAAAAAGTCTCAAATTACATTTATTTGGGTATTTATAACATCAATTATGTCAATATTTCATTAATAAGATAATTACTACATCATTGTTGTGTCATAAATAAATTAAATTATTTAATGTATAAAATTAAAAATAAAATATAATTATATAGGAAAGCTTTTTATCTTTATAATGAATAATTATAGTCAAATTTATCTTATTTATAACCCTATATTAATAATTATTTACTTATTAAACTTTGATTTTATCTATTTTAACCCTTCTTTAAATAAATTAATATTAAATGTCATAATCTAATCCATGTGGGCCCAAATTGTCATATTTTATTCCTAAGGTTGTTATTGGTCGAATTACACTTATCCAATAGAATTATGACATGTGTTAGGGTAATAATAATATCATTTTTACCCTTAATTACCCTATTTACTTTTAACTGTGGTAAAAAATAAAAAGTTACTATTCACCAAAAATTATTTTAATCTCATTGAACCACATTTTATTTACTGACATCAACCGTGTCTCTCGGATTTTTGAATTTCTACTCACAGAAGCGGTAAAATTATGTTTTATGAAAATTTCATTTTTTTAACTACCACTTAGTGGTTTCAATATTAATCAAAAAATGAAAGTTTCTAAAAAAATACAAAAAATTAGGCCTAAGCTATGTTTGATATTATGAACTCAAAAATGTTTTCTATTTTACCAAATTCAAAAAATATCATTTTCATTAATTAATTTAAAAATTAATTCCCGTCGTCAAAACAAATAGTGTGTTCTTAAGAGATAATAACTATCAAAATATTGACACTTTTTATGTCTGGTTTAAATGTGAAATTACAACCAATGACCAACATTGTATTAAATTGTAAAAATATATTCTAAATATACTTTAAAACCACTCAAATTAATAATTTATCTCTATTAATTATTTTGATTAAAAATGTTGTTTTTAATTAAAATTTAGTAATCTCACTATTCATCAGAAAATGAAAGTTATCCGAAAAGTACCAAAATTTCACCCTAAGCTAATTTCGATATTCCGAATCCAAAAATGAAGTCCATTTTGAAAAATAAAATTTAAAAAATTTCAAAAAGTGGTAATTACTATTCATAACAGCTAGTTTTAATAATATTTTAATAGCATATCGTTGTTTAGTGAAACTCGGTATTGCGTACTACATACGCTATCGAGGAAGGTCGCGATTGCGTGTAATGCATGGAAAGTCAAGGATGCGTGTTGTGCAAGCTCTTTTTTTGGTGTAGCATAAAACACAAGACATTAATGAAATTAAAAAGAATATTTTTTCATAAAATCTTGGGGTGTTACAAATAACCTTTATAACTCAATCACCAAATCATTTTCCAATACTATAGATATCCATTTAATAAAACATAAGTTCCCAAATAAATAAGTCTTGATATTTAAAATCATTTAATTAAAAATAATATTCCATAGTAATAAGGGAATTTACGTAGTTTAGTGGTAGTTGATAAATCTCAGTCGCACTTTGGTTGTTTGTTTGATTCCAACATCTTTTTTTGACATGATGGATTCTAAAATGGTATGTATATTGTCATTTTTCAAAAACTATATAATTTTATAAAAATCCAAAAAATGTGAAAAATTCCTAAAAAGTTAACCATAATAAAAATTAACCTCAAATGTTATCTCATACCTTTCATTTGCATCCCATAAAGTAATAACCTATAACTACCTCAAATTCAAGGATCATATAAACCCGAAATGTTCTTTATAACTATTACAAAAAATAATGGATAATTATTCCTTGATTAACATTTTTATATGAAAAATTAATGGTTAAAAATACTATAAGTCTTCCAATATAATAACATCATTAATTCTTTTAAACATATCATCATCCATAGATCCAACATAACTCTTTAAATCCTAAAATGTTGACATCATAATCATCAAAAATTCAACCTGGTCCTTTTCCGTGATTTTATATCTTATTATTTTATACTAACTTCTTAAAAACAAAATCAAACATAATATCTTAAGATTCAATAGTTTCAAAACATGAGCTAAGAAAAAATACATACCTTTAATAGTTCATTTTCTATTTCCTCATCTTCAATTGGATTGGCATTATGAATTGGTAGACATGTATTTATATGGTCCTAATAATACCATTCCTAGACCTTCTTTTTTGGACATCTATTTGTGTAATGACCAAGGACATCACATTTAAAACATTCAATTGATCCCACAGAATGAACTTCTTTCCCCTTCCTAGAGTCAACTGAATACTCCCTTTTTCTATGGAAGGTTATAGATTTAGGACCTTCATTACCAAAACTATAACATTTTACTTTAAATTTGGAGGGTTTTCCTAGGAGTTTCTTTCTAAATCCTTGAGGCATTGGTTTTTGAATATATTTACCTTTATGATTATTACATAAATTCTATAGGGATTCATTTCTCAAATACATAATTCCTAAGAAAAAATACTAGGGTTCTTGTAGTCAATCATGGCTCCATATAGTTGGATAAGAATAACCAGAAGAGTTCACATTGCAGTTCCCATTTCATTGTTTTTCTTATTTAGAAAACCACCACAATTTCCGTCACAACCATTTTTACTTCGGTGCCTACTATATCTATCCATTTACTCTAAAACCAAAAATGTCAGTGCGAGTATATCAGTAAAGTCATCATATACAATCTTATAAGGAGTGAAAAAAATATACATATTCATGTTATCTTAAACTCATTTAGTTTATCTAAAATAACTATAACTCTTTATAATATTCTAACCAATGTGGTTATATAAAACATGTCACTTATGCTTAAATAACAGCCAAAACTCTATAGTTATCTAAATTGACCTCTGATACCAACTATAAGGCCCCATCCTCAAACATTACAAAATCGTGAATTATGTTAATAATTAACATTGGGGATATTTCCAGGATTAAATATTTAAAAAATTAGTTCATAAATTATACATAACATCTTGAATATTACTAGTATACACTTCTAATCACTATCCATTTTTGTAATAAAGCAAAAACTCTTTAAAAATGAACATGTTTAGTTATATGTTTTAAACAACATTACTTTTCCTTGATCCCATCCATGACCCCATTCATCTTTATGTCCAGTGGAAAACATTTCAAAATTTTTGATGATCATAAAAAGCTCAGTAAGAGATACATAAAGAAGTAAAACTGTTATTATTTCAAAACAACATGTAAACCATGAATACTTTATCATAAATTAGTACCTTACACCATTAAGAAGTAGAAAAAAACACTTCATTATATATAAGCTCATTTCTTATACTTTTTTAACCAAAATATTAACATAAATCCCATAGAAAGAAACATATATCATATAATGTTAACACGGGATATAAACATAACTAAATGTAATATCCATATTGTTTACTTACACACATATCACTAAATGGAATTTCCATATGACCGACTTCCATACCCAATGAATTGGAGGTTATAACATACCTGCCCATCCTTGGTTTATCACAGAAACACCCTTGATTTGGTTTATCATCTTACCACCCATTATTGGTTTATCCCATAACTACCCATAAAATGTCTGAGTACAATTATATAATCATAACACATAAAATATAACAAATATCAACATTTAAATAATAACTTTTCATTTTCAATCACATCAAATAATTTCAATATATTGAATTATTCAATCCATTTAAAAAACCATTTTCAATTCTAAAAAAAACCAAAAAGGGAATAAGGGATTTATTTTCCATTTAAAAACATTAAGGCTTATAGAGGAATGTAAATATCAAAGGACGATCATGATGGCAGAGAGGTTGTTGTCACTGTATAGGATAAAAACATTAGTTTTGTCATTTACTAAACTGATTGTTAGAAAAAAGATTACTTTTTAATGAAATAAAAATTCAATGTGTTTTCTTATATGCCGTATAAAATAAGGATATATATATATATAAATATTCCTCAACGAAAGGTGATTGAGATGAAGTCCTTTACCATGAGTCTGATTCATCACGTATGTTCCTTGTTCTTCTATAATAATGAAAATAAGTTAATTTAAACATCCTTAAAAACCTTATTTGAGTCTACTATTCCATTAATATAACTTATTACCACATTATAAAAATTACATAATTATTTAATTTACCATCGGTCGTTTGGTCGATATTGGGCACTTGAGTCGAAAATGAACTCATTGGGTGTAAATTGGACATGTAGTCAAAATTAGATAATCTCTAGAATAATAATCATGATTTAAATATTATATATATTTAGTATATATGTATATATAATAGTCCATAAAATTTGGAGATAAGAAATGAAATGCACCGTTCATGGATACGGTAGGCCGTACGTTGGCATGAACACTACATTCATTTCATTTTCATACTAAAAGAAAAATAATTGAATGGTACAAAAGAATATCATAATAACAGTATTATATTTATGTCATTTATGTCTCATTGGTTAAATATAACTTTACTTTATACGTTCCATTAATTTCATGAATTAGTAATATCAATTTGAGGGTGTGGTAGTCTTCACTTCCTCAAATGAAATTATCGTATTTAGACATTATGGAACCATAAAGGTATATTGTAAATAAAAATTTAGAAATTATAGAGACAAAATAAAAATAATATATACCCTATATAAATAAATTGTCATCATAATGGAAACCATGAGAGGTGGTAGCGGGAAATTGAACAATCATCATTTCGTGATGCAGTAGTTTCAACGTACACAGAAACAATATGTTCATAACCATTAGAGAGAGGTGTGTGTATGTGTAGTTTGAATAATTCTAGTAAAAAAACTTGTATATCTAATTTATATATTTTGTTATAAAATAATGTAACAAATAGAGTTTAGGGGGTTGGATAAGGAAAATAAAAGAAGGAAGCATGAGGGAAGACATTACCTCAAATCAGGTAACTCCTTTTGGATTTAAGCTAAAATGATTTCTTGAATTGCATTATGCCCAAGTTAAGGATTATTTGAGAAAGGGTGGTATGTTGGAAACTTATCAGTGAAGAGTTTGGACAAGCCAAGGGGACTGGGAGGTGTGAGTAAGGGGTTAGAGTTGAAGGTCTATTATAAGAGGGAGGAGGGGTACTTTAGAAAGGCATTGAAATATTATTTTATTATAAAAAAATTTCGGTTTCAAAAGGTCCAAAACTCATGTATTTCGAAGGTATGTTGAGTATTGTTCAAAATACTCTCAAAAAAATAGGTTGATAGACAAGTTTTGGTCCAAAAGTTGTCTTTAACTTTTAGCTTTAACCATTAGTTAAGTAATTTAACAATTGACATGTCTTCTTGTATATTTATACTATATGGTTAATATAGTTAATATAAAATGATAATAGAACCTCAAGTTGTTAATTAATGACATTTTATAAATTAAATAAGTCATTTTTCTGAATATTATATTTTTTGGACATTTATTTGATTTTATAAAAAAATTTGTGTTTTAAAAACTAAATTATCTCAATTTTTATACTAGTCATATAATGCCTTTTTTTAAAAACATAAAAAAATTATTATTTCAAGAAAACATTATTAATTAAAATATAAAAACATCATACTTATCTATATAATTTTTTATGGCATAAAAAGTTTCAAAATAAATTTATTTTAATATTTATAATCTCATTTATTTAAATCATTCATTAATAAGGCAATCACTACATCATCATTGTGTCATAAATATATTTATTTTTTTGATGTCTAAAAATTATAAATAAAATAAATTTTTTTAGTAAATATTTTGATATTTATAATGAATATTTATAGTATAATAGATCACTTATATAACTAGATATAAAAATCATTTTAGTAAAAGACACATGTTTATGTTATATTTCTCTTTACTTTAAATTAATTCTTATAAAATGTCATTTTTACATTAAAGTGACTTGATAGGGTCCTGAAAATGACCCAAGGATTCCCATGGTAGGTCATATATAATAAAATATGATTTGGACATGTGTTAGTTTTGTTTAATATTATTATAATATTATTTGTACACTTATTTACCGGATTTACACTTTAACCATGGTAAATAAAATAATTACTGAAATTACTATTCATAATGTATAAAAATAAAAGGTACCTATTTAAAAAATTTGAAATCCTGATTCCAAATATGTAATCCATTTTTTCAAATTCAAAACACATAATTTTTAGTAATCAATTTACAATTAATTCCCATTGTCAAAACCAAAAAGCGTATTTTTATGAAATAAAAACTACCAAAAGATTGACCTATATTTAGGCCTAATTTCAAAGTGAAATAAAATCCAATGACCAAAATATGATTAAATGATAAAACTATATATTCCAATTACACTTTACAACCACTTATAAGTACAATAAAACTATTTAAATAAACAAGATGAAATGAATGTTTTGACTTAAAATGCGGTATTTTTCACTATTCATTAAAAAATGAACTTTATCAGAAAAATACGAAAATTTCATCAAAAGTAAATTTTGATGTCCCAATTATAAAGAATAATTTTATTTTTCTAATTAGAAAATATAAACTCCAGAAAAACTATATTTAAAAATGGTTCTCTATCAAAAGGCAGTAAAATGACCTTTTAAAAATATTAAAGTATTTCATACTTAAAATCATATTCATTCTTATATTAATCCTCTAAAATTTTTCAGATAAATATAAAGTCATTTAACAAAAATGTATAATCATATTATAGTTAGTTCAATTCATTTATGCTAATACAATAGCTAGGTGATTGCTGACATTTAAAAATAATAATAATAATATATTATTATTTTTTCAGTATGACATAACCTTTTATGCAACATACAATTTCAGGGAAACCCATTATTGTGTGTTGAGTATGCCATCAAACATGGAATATCCTTTCAATTGAAATAAATATTTAATTCAAAAATATTAATAAATATGAAAATATCATATTCTTTAATTACCTAGGATGTTAAATATACGCCAAAACTCAATCCCCTTATATCAACATTACCCCTTTTCCAATATCAAACACATCAAAAAATTTGGTATAATTATCACCTAAATCTAGAAGGATGAAAATAAGTTGGATCACCAAAAAAATTATCAACTCATAGAAATAATTCTAACATACTGTGTACCATTATAAATTAATACCCATCATAGTGAGGCAAGAATGTGGTATATAAAATTGTTAAAATTATTGGATGGATCTTTGATAATAACCTACTAATCCCAAATATATTTAGATATCAGAAAACAATTATTGCGATGCTCCCAAGAAGAATATACCTAATAATTATATGGGTCCATTTACATACCATCCTCAATGATTTTGTGTCCATTGAAATAAATCCTACAGATTGAGAATAAAAAAATTTATAGAATTTTGTATATCCTATACTCTTTTAGTGTACTTGGGATGATGAAAATCTAGTAGGCATGATCTTCATGAGTTTTGGATTACACAAATATGTCATCCACAAAAAAACAACAACAATATAATTTAAGTAAAGGTGAAATATTTTGTTCATCAAGGCCATAAACACTAAAAAAGTATTCTGCAAGATGAATGGTAGCATGATGAACATTTATAAGACATACCTTCTTCTGAAAGAAGTCCATGGTATATTAGAATGTATAACTCTTAGGGTATGATACCCTAATCTAAATTCAGTCATGCAGAATACATAATATCCCCTCATATAATCAATGATTTCATTGAGGTGCATAAGAGGGTACATGTTCTCAGTGACCATGCAGTTAAACAAATGGTAATTAGAATATAATAACGACATCCCATCTTCCTTTTGTGAAAAAACATGAGAACTATACGGTGATGTATTGGTATGGATAAATCCTTTCCCAATAATGTCACGACCTGTCCCCCAGGGACCGTACCGTGACTACCCGATGCCCGCCTTCCATAGGCCAGGGGCTGGCGACTAGCACCTGAAAGGCATATCCCTAAACTAGAAAGGCAATTCATTTTTGACATAAAAACTCAAAAAATCCAGGCACTTAGAAAGATACAAGAACAAAGTAAACTGTATAGTAATTAGAGTGATTACAGTAAGTAAAGGGAGAAGAATACAATGCCAACTGGATTGTATGATAAAAATTGAAAACAGCTCTTGTGAACATCTGCCATAGTTCCTACATAAAGGGTAGGTAGAACTCTCGAACTATCGTCTCTGTGGTACGCCTCATCTAATGGTCCTCCTCCGAGAAGCCTCCAGTCCTGGAACCCTTAGGATCGATTAATTTTGTATTTCTACTACACAAGACACAACAAGCTGCAGGCGTAGCCCATGCATGGGTGAGTATAAAAATACTCAATAGGGACCTCCAAGACCCCTGAGGGTCTCTCAGAATCCATGAAGGATAAACCACATTGCAACAAAATTTTCACATGCACGAAAACAATAGTCAACTCAACATAGATATATTCCCATTCATATACCTATGTTATCTTGTATACGCATCTTGTGCATGAGGAAACCCAAGGCCCATCTCACTAGCTGAAAGCACAACTCTTCCATGAAGGAAATAATTCCACGAAGGTAACACCACGAATGTAAGTACCACAAAGGTAACATGACACAGAAGAATACCACAAAACTATCACCAAAAAGAATTGTAGCACAATGTTAAAGACACTGCTCACACAGTTATATATTAAGTACAAATGTATTGATGATAAGCAACATTGCAAGATCATCTTACATTGTCAAGAAGCTCTGATGTTGACCCACATAAGATCGTAGATGACCCCAATAGGATCTGAAGATTACCCACACAAGCCATAAAGATGGTGACTCACACAAGATCTGAAGATGACCTACACATGATCTGAAGATGACCCACAAAGGATCTGAAGATGACCCACATAGGATATATATATTCTTCAAGTACAGCCAGCCATAGGGTTCTCACACTAAGCACACATAATTTTGGGAGGATCCTATCCTCAATCCATCAGATGATACTTAAACTACCATGAAGTCCCATGAAGATGTATCAAGAAGGCTTGTCACATCAAAGGGACCCAATGTGACTGAAGACTTGTCAATCGAATGCTCAGTCTGTATGTTATTAGAGTTCCCATTATGAGGGCCCAGTTGGATTTGAGTTTGATCCAACCCGGCTGTAATCCAAAATTATCCAAAATTCAAGTGGAGTATACCAAAAGGACCCTCTTAATACAAGGATACCGACGCCATAGATGGTTCGTTGAACGGACTCTTTATTCCCATGATATGGCCAAAAAGGCATATCAGGGTCCAGATGGGCCTGAGTCCGGTCCGACCCGATCCTGGTCCGGCCCTGACTGAATGGACTGCAGTGGGAATAGACCGTTGGGCTGAGATTTGGCCCGTCTCGCAAATGGGAAGTCTAGCCTGCAAGGTGTGGCCCACTTGGTGCAGCCTGCGTGTCAGTGCGGTCCTCTGGGCGCGACCTGCAATTGGGTGAGGTCCGTCATGGTGGGACCCGCCTGGGCCGCCACCTGAGAGAGGTGACCCCCCGGATTCCCAAAATTCCCAAGGGCCCTTCAGTTCTACCCAACACAGCAACACCATGTGGTGCAACCTGCTAGCATGCAGGACCCACCAGAGCACGTTCTGCTTGGCGTGATGCGGCCAGCCGAGGTTTTGACCCCCCCTTCAGTGCCGCTGCTACGTCTACAACTAGCCAGATGTTGGATTCCCTCCAGGTGCGCCACCGTGGATCTGTAGCCTCATCCTCTTCCTCATCTACTGGTGGAGCGTACATGTGCCATCTTGGTTCTACGCGGCTGACCGACGTGACGACCGCCACCCTCCACCGCCACAGCCGACAGGCCGCCGCCTCCTTCAACATCGTGGTTACACCGCCACCTCCAATACCTTGCCAGCATTAGTCATTGACAATGTGGTCGAGTTTTTCTCAACCTGATGATCCGCCTGTGAAGAACACGTCAAACAATGAAGTAGTGTAGGGATCAAGATGTGTTTGTTAGGCCCGCACCCTATGCATTAGATAGATAGCAGGCAGTTCATAGAATGAAAACAATGATTTATCATGAATAATGATAAGAAAAATTTATCTACCTCGATCATGCATTGGGTAAGGAAGAGGGTAAAGAAGTTGAAGGAGATGCCAATTTTCATTTCTCCCATAACACACTTCTGATCCATCCTTGAGCGTTGGTTCCTCATTCTTGATCCAGATATTTATTCTTTGTTGGAGGATGTTCTTCCACCAAACTAGTGTGCCACAAATCCCCACCATGAGAGGTGAGGAACCAATCCCCCCTAATGAAGTTTAATGACTTCATCTATTAATCATTTAATTGATGTCATTAATGGGGGGCTTCTAAGTGTTGAACTACTTCTTACTGGGCATTTAATATAGGGCATTAAATGCCCAAACTCCTCGAGTGGTTACCACCATCGAAATTCAAATGAGAGGTTTCAAGAAGTAAAATCGAAGTTATATATTTTATTTTTCAATTCTCCCATGAAAAACCGAAAATCCAACATCCAATATTGATATACTACAGTCATGGTGAGGGTCTCTTTAATTGAATATAAGCGCTATGATTTCAACAGTGTACTTAGTTTTCAATTCCGAGAACTGGTTCAAATGTTACAATACTCCGCTCACGCATTTACTGAATTTACCTGAAAAAAAGTTCGTAATTTCATTCTGGGAACACCGGGCCTTGGAATCACATTCCAATAATTTTTGTAGATTCATAATAATTCCATATAATTAGAAATATTACATGGAAATATTAGAGTCTTTATATTCTCCCCACCTTAGATCTTTGCATCCCCAAAACCCATAACACAATCTAAGGAAACAAGTGGGTGTACTGAGCATTAATCTAAGTTTCCCGCTCCCATTTTCTCTCCTGGAGGTTCCTGTACTGCCAACGTACACACACTAGAGGTATCAATCACCCACGAAGGAATCTCTCATATCGATCATCAATCTCTACATGAAGCTCTAAAAACGCCGCCCCATCGTCGATGTCTAGCTCTCCCTAGTCAATGATGTGAGAAGCATCATGTACGTATCTCCTCATCTGGGATACATGAAAAATATCATGCACCCGATGCAACTGAGGGGGGAGATTTAGGTGGTATTCCACCTCACTTACTCTACTGAGGACTTGAAAGGGTCCTATAAACCTCAGAGAAAAATGGTCTCCCTTACCAAATCTTTGGAAACCTCATCATGGTGTGACCCGTAGAAAGACATGGTCATCATCCTTGAACACTAGAGATATTTGTATTTTGTAAGTATAAGACTTATTACTCCCCTGTGTAGTATTCATATACTCCTGGATGATCTTCAACTCCTCCATGGTAGCCTGTACCATCTCTGGTCTCCTGAGTGCTGACTCCCCAGGGTTAGTCCAACACATAAACGCTCTGCAAATTCGATAGTTCACAACCTCAAATGGTGCCATACCGATAGTGGAGTGATAACTGTTATTGTATGCGAACTCCACCAAGGAAAAGTGGTCCTCCTAGCTATAGCTGAAATCAAGGACGCAAGCAGGAAACCTGTTCTCAAGGGTCTAAAGGGTACACTCTGACTGACCATTTGTGTGAGGATGGAAGGTGGTGCTCAAATGAAGCTGTTTCTCGAATGTATCTTGAAACCCCATAAATAGATGAGAAGTAAAACGTGCATCACGGTCGATGACAATCATAGATGGAACCCCATAAAGACACACAATCTCATGTACGTAGAGGTGTCCCAAGACCACTACCGATCCCTCTCCTCTATTAGGTAGGGATTGGAATGACTTGATGAGTCATTCAATGATCACAGATATATAATCATGAACCTTGGACCTGTGTTTAAGTCCTATCATGATGTCCATGGAAATTTCATACCACATTACCTTTGGCACCTCTAGTGTCTAAACCAATCCTGCTGGAACATGATGCTCTACCTTCAATTAATGAAAAGTGAGGCACCGTGAGACAAACCGTACCACTACTTTCTTTATTCCAGTCCACCAGTACTAACACCTATGGTTCTGGTACATCTTCGCCACTCCTGGATGTATCGCTATAGGGGACATATGGAACTCCCTCAAAACTTCCTCCCATATTAACATCGATGCCATAGTACGCCCTCTAAAGAGGATGATGTGCTCCCCACCTTCAGAAAATCCAAGAGGTGCATGTCCTATGGATATATGAGCATGTCGAGCCATGCATTCAGTGTCCCCATGATGCACCTCCATACCTCACTGAAGGATTGGGGGAGAGATTGTCAGAGACTGAAGATAAGTTGGTCCATCTCAATCCACGTAGGATATCCACAAAGCTTCTAGCTGCTCTGTCTCCACACTCAACAACTATATACCAGATATCTTACTGAGTGCACCTACTACTATGTTCCCCTTCCTAGGAGTTTATACTATCTTGAAGTCACGGTTTGGGAGGAACTCAGTCCAATGTCACTATATCAGGTTCATGTACTTCGAAGAGAATATATACCTGAGACTCTTATGATTATAGTAAATTGTAAAATGTTCTCCCATCAAGTAATGTCGCCGTATCTTCAAGATGAAGACCAATACTACTAACTCTAGGTCATGGGTAGCATCATTCTGCTCATGTTGTCTCAGCTATCGAGAACCTTATGTGATTACTACTCACTCCGGCATCAGGACACATATGAGTGCGGTCCTTTATGCATCAAAGTAGAATAAATTCCAATCACCCTACTCTGATAGCCTCAAGATGGGGCACTCATTAGTCTCTTCCTCGGCTCTTGAAAACTCCACTGACATCTCTCCGACCACATGAATGGTTTCCCCTACTTCATCTATGCTAATAAGGGTGATGCAACTCTAGAAAAGTAATGCACAAACCACCTGTAGTAACTGGCCAGACCAAAGAAAACTCATCACCTTTATCACACTTATAGGTGGTTCCCTAGTAATAACAACCTCAATCATCGCTGGATTCACTGCAACTCTAGCCTTCGAGATGATTTCTCATAAGATGTGGGCCTCTTGGATCCAGAACTAGCACTTTGAGAGCTTACCATAGATCTGGTGCTCTCGGAGTGTATCAAGAACTATCGTCATATGATAGGATTGCTCCAACTCTATAGATGAGTATATAATGATGTCGTCGATGAAGTATGCCACCATGAAATCGAGGTATTGCTCGAATATTCTATTTATGAGTCCTATGAACATTGCTGGGGTTTTGGTCATGCCGAATGGAATAATAAAGAACTAATAGTGGCCATACCGACATCTGAAGGTTGTTTTCTACAGATCCTCATCTCGTACCCTGAGCTGGTGATATCTGAATCTGAGGTCTATCTTAAAAAACCACCGTGATATATTCAGTTGAACAAAAATACCATCAATCCTTAGTAATGTGTACTTGTTCTTCATGGTCGCCTGGTTTAGGCTGTGATAGTACACACTGAGTCTCAAACTCCCATATGCCTTCTTGGTGAACAAAATCGAGGCTGCCCATGGAGAAACACTGGGCCTAATGAACCCCTTCCTCTACAAGTCCTCCAGCGGTACTCGTAGCTCTCAAAGCTCCACAGGATCCATCCGATATGCTGGTGTAGATACCAGTGTCATTTTGGGGTCCAAGTAGAGGTAAAATCCAACCTCTCTGCGAGGAGGTAGACACGAAATGTAACGACCCAAACATTCATCAATGAAAATTTCTCTTGATCTAATTAAAAGTTTATTATGGTTATATAAAATGTAAAATTCATTGGTTTTATGTCTTTGGATTTTAAAATACCGTTATGAATTATGACTGTTTCTAGTATAGTCACTGAGCATTGATCACATGATTAGTATAAATATAGAAAATTTAATAAATCCAATTCACTAAGACAAAGGAAGCAATGACCTCATTCAGTAGAATTACCCCATACGAAGAACATTTTTCAAAGATCACAAAGGTGGTGGCATCATTGGGATTATCTCTTGACCAAGCCCAAGCCAAGCTTGAACAAGTTAATATTGAGCAGAACCGACTACGAGATAAGTGGATGTTAATAGGGATTACCACCCGAGCGATGTTATCCGAGCCACCCAAAGAGTCTGTCACCATCTCACACCTTACCCTTCTGTCATATGCAGGTGTTATAAGGGGTTATGTAGCAAGACCTTAGAACTATGACTATGTACGCTATTTTTTATAAAGAATGTGCATTCATTTTATTATTATTGCTTTATAAATAGTTTTTAAAGCACAAATAGTATTTTTAGTTAATATTCAACTAAGAAATCAATTTTGATGAATTAATGGATTTTTGAATTAAATTATATTTGAATAAAATATTATAATAATTAAATTAGTTTTTATTAAATATTAATGATCATTTAATTTTATGAATGCAACTGTAATTTTTATTAAGGTTTAAAAGCTGTTTTTGTCAAAGCCCGTGAATTTTCGATAAATGTCGGTTTTTTATTTTAAAAGAAAAAATTCACATATTTAGAAAATTATATAGATAAAATGAATATTATTTTTGAAATAATGATGTCAAAATTATCCAATGGTGAATTTTTCATAATGTTATGACATAGTCGAATTTTTTGATAAAAATTATATACCATTTAAATATAAAATTCATTGTATGACATAATAATGAACCAATAGTAATGTAATAAAAAAATATAAACATTATGTTTGGCCAATATATGTTTTAGTATTAAAATAATATGATTTTAGAATTTTTTTTATTTATTTTAAAATGCTTTAGTGGACCCTCCAAGACTTATAAAACATTTTGTTTTTTTAAATTGTTTTCCTTGAGAGTGTGACTCACCTCCACATAATCAAACCTATTATTTTAAGTAGCTCGGCCATTGGCCTTATAAAATATTTTTTCCACTCCCCTATTGTAAAAACCATGGGAAAAAACAATGGGTTGGTTTGTGGTTTTGATTAGTTTAATATGAGGTGTCCCAAACCTATATAAAAAATAATTACCTCTCCTTTCCTATATAAACCCACCCACGAATCCACTTCCTCTTCAATAAAATCCTTTGGACTTCAACCAACCCATTCCATACTCTATCAAGAATTCTCCCAAGGTTTCCCAAGCTCCCAATAAGACTCTCTCAAGCCTCTCTCAAGCTATTTGGATCACACTTCCAAGTAAGGTATTTCTTCCTTTCTCATTTATGTCTAGTTTTACTAAAGTTGTTATTCACTTTTTTTCAATTAAAAATGTTGAAGTATGATTTAACACATCCCCTATAACATTGTTTTTATTTTTTGATGATGGGAGACCCCTTTCTCTCCCATTAATGCCTCCCACGTGCACCTATTACCTTACCGAAATCCCTTGAGGGATTTCTCTCTCCTCTTTTACATCCGAGTAATTCTTTTGTATTATGCATCTAAATTCCATTAAGTTTGTTGGGACATGTATCTATATGAACCCATAAATGTCCATTTTATGTATATATGATGAGACAACCTTTTCTCTCTCATCAACCATTTTCAAGAATCCTTATGTCACGCTGTTATGCTTCCGAAATTGCACCGTGTTTTTCCAAGCCAAGATCATTGTGTAGTGAATACCATACCCAAGTATCTATCAGTGGTATTCACATTTATACACATATACATATTAAACGGTACAATCATTTATTTATTCCAGATTAATTAATTATGGAATAACTTATGATTTTTATTGATTCCATGATCCATGTGGCACACTTATGCATGAAATGAAATGTTTAAGAAGGGTGTGCCCGGATAGCACTCCAATGCAACTGGTAAAGTATAGTATCATTATACGTCATGTGCAATGTGTGTTGAATCGTGATAAATCATGTTCAATGAGGTTTTACTCATGCTTCATGTGCAATGTGGGTTTACTCATGCACCATGTGCAATGAGCATGAGCTCATGCTAATTCCATGTTAAGTGTTGTTACCACATTTCCATGTTATAATTATCATGATTTATCAATCCTTTATGTTTATGTTTCTGTTGTTCCCCATTGATATCCATATTGTCTAAAATTTATTATATTACTCATGTGATTTCATGTTTATTCCCTTAATGGGCTGTATAGATCACCCTTTTTTATGCTTGTCCTCAGGTTGTCCCATGCAATACTATGTACAAGGGAATGTAGTGGTCATGTAAATGATGTTTTCAATAAGGATGTTGTGGGTTTTATGGTCTAAGATGTTATTTATTGTTACTAAACCACAAATAAACTAGAAATATCGATCTTTTTTGTTGTATGAAGTGATGATTTTATGTAATAAATCTGGTTTAAGTGTGTATTAAAAAGTTGGGTAGTTATAGTTGGTATCAGAGGGTAGGTGTAGTTATTTTTGGGATTAGGATTAGAAAAATATATTAAAGAATTTGAGACAAGAATAAGTATAATAAAAATATCCCTATGTATTGGTGAGTATTGAGAAAGTGGTTTATCAAGAAAATACATCCCTTTCTGGATATGAGCAGGTAGAGGAGGCACTGGAACATATGTATCCTAGGGGTAAAACTTGAAAAAAACCACTTTGAACTAGACTCGAATGGGAGCTGATGAATGATGACGGGCCTTGTTGCACTCATGGTTATGACACTCCTGGGCGATATTCTTGGGTAAATTCACAAACTTAGTATAAACCATTATTAAAGGAATGAAAAAAATGCCCCTAAGAATATATGTTAGAATGTATATCATGAATATCATATATTGAAGCATGTAGATTCATATGTTATGGAAATAAAAGTTATTTATAAGTCATTAGTTTTTTCCTAGGATTACCCTTTATGTGTTACCCCTATATTTTCTTTTTGTTCCAGCCAATGGCCGGTAATAGGAGGACTCGGGCTAACAACCGATGTGGAGATCAATGTGATGATTGTGCTAATGAGATTCCCAATCCGATGAGAGATGGAATCACAAACATTATCACACTTCTCTCTCAGTTAACTCAATATTTGAATAGAAACATGGGTTAAGAGAAACGTTAACCCCCCCAGGAAAGAACAACTCACTATCGAGAGCTTCATGAGACGAAGGACTCCTAATTTTAATGGATCATCTGATCCCACAATCGCCGAACAATGGTTCAACTCAATTGAAAAGATCATCTCCATCCTTCAATGCTCTGAACAAGAGAAGGTAATCATGGATTATTATCATATGGAGGGTGAAGCTGATCAATGGTGGACGTTGATAAAAAAATACATAGCCTGTAGAGGAGATCAAGGCGTTGGAATGGAAGGATTTCTAGAAGATGTTTTTCGATAAATATTTTTCACGCACCCTTCGACTTAAGATAGAAATAAACTTCTTTTCCCTCAAGGAAGAAGACGACAAATCTATCATAGAGTTCGAGGAAAACATTAAAAGTCTTACATGATATGCCTTCAGCTTTGTCGTTATCCCTAAATGAAAGGTTGGCAACTTCTTTTTTGGGCTAAAACTAGCCTAAAGAAAGTGCTGGCGATCCATGAAATTGACAGTTATGAGGAAATTGACCGATGTGCCCTCAAGGTCAAAATAGAGATCCTATAATCTCAGGAGTATCATGGGGACAAGAAGAATAAGGTGGAATTCAATTCCGGTGGTCCGATGTATAAATCCAACGGTGCCAAGAAGGTCCAGCAACCCACTTGCCAATGGTGCTAAAGGAAGAACCCAAGAAACTGCATGAAGGGGAAAAGGAAATGCTTTTGGTGTGGAAGAGAAGTTCACCTAGCTGTTAACTATCGACAAAAAACCCAAATACTTTAATAGAAGAGATAAATTCATTGTTCGGTCATCAACGCGTTTTTCACTGCTACAAATACAAAGAACTAGGGCATCTTGCAAATCAAAGCCCTAAGATAATAGTTTTTTGAGGAAACCAACAACCTCCAAGGCAGTAATGGAGATATTATTCTATCACTACTGCTAAAGTGAACCCCGAAAATTAAGTGGATACATGTATGCTAGTTATTCATTAAAGAATATTGAACATACTTTTGGATTCAGGTTCTACGCATTCCTTTATATCCCAAATGTTTAGTAGAACAATACCAAAACCACCACAAATCATGGAAGTAAAGATGTCGGTGAGTAAGGAAAAAGGGGAAATCATTTCATCCCATGAATATAACTCCTCCCCTATCATAATCCGTGGATTGAATTTCTAGGAGAACCTTATCATACTTTCTCCGGTGTAATTTTATGCAATTCTTGGCATGGATTGGCTTTCCATATATAGATCTAAAAAAAATTGTTAGGAGAGGGAAATGACTCTCCATGTGGAGAATCGACCCCCAATTCTATACAAGTGGAAGGAGGATGATGAATATTATTTAGCTCCATAATCTCAAGAGTGGATATTACAGCCATATGAGCACGTGTATCTGTCTTATATGAATGACTCTATAGAGGCAACCATCCTTAGAGACATTCCTATTGTGAGGGGATTTGTGGAAGTGTTTCTCGAGGAACTGCCTGGTATTCCTCCTAGAAGATATTTTGAATTCTCAATTGATCTTATACCTGGGGAATTTCCAATATTCAAGACACCATATAGAATGGTTTTTTTGGAGCTTTAGGAGCTGAAGAAACAACTATAAGAGAATCTGGATAAAGGGTTTATATGCCCAAGTGATTCACTATGTGGTGAACCAATCCTCTTATCCAAGAATAAAGATGGGTCAATGCACCTTTTCATCGATTTTCGTGAGCTTAACAAAATCACGATAAAGAACAAGTATCCTCTCCCTCAAATTGATGACTTGTTTGATCAGCTACATGGGGAATAATACTACTCCATAGTGGATTTGCGGTTGAGATATTATCATGTAAGGGTGAATAAGGAAGATATCCACAAGGCTGATTTTTGTACAAGATATGGGCACTATGAATTCATAGTAATGCCTTTCAGACTCACTAATTCTCCATAAATATTCATGGAATTGATGAATAGTGTTTTTAGGTATAACCTCAACAAATTTTTGGTAGTATTTATAGATGAAATTATGATATAATCCAAAACAAAGTAGGATCATGGGAAGCATCTAAGAAGTATACTAGAGACCTTATAGAAGGAGAATAATTTTGAAAAGTACAACAAGTGTGAGTTCTAGTAGATGCAGGTATCATTCTTGGGCCATATCATCATAAGCAATGGGATATCTATGCATCCTTTCAAAACTGATGAAATTGAGGGATGGTCGAGGCCAACATTGGTAATGGATATCCCTAACTTCTTGGGTTTAGTTTGATATTATCAATGATTTGTGAGAAATTTCTCACCATTTTCCTACCCTCTTACCAAGATAACTCATAAGGGAGTAATGTTTTATTGTAGTGATGAATGTAAATAAAGCTTCAAAGAGTTATAAATGAGTCTTATCACTGCGCCCATGTTCACTTTACCCCCAAGTGGAGAAAGTTTTGTGGTATTTAACGATGCTTCAAAGAAAGGCATGGGATGTGTGTTGATACAAAATGACAAAGTCATTGCCTATGCTTCAAGGAAATTAAAAGTTCATGAAAAGAATTATCCAACACATGATTTGGAGTTGGCTAAGGTGATATTCTCTTTAAAATTTTGGCAATATTATCTCTTTGGGGAGAAGTGTAAAATATATGCAGACCATGAAATCCTGAAGTATATATTTAAACAGAAAGAGTTGAACATGCACCAATGAAGATGGTTAGAGCTGATCAAAGACTATGACTACTCAATACATTACCACCCTGGGAAAGAAAACAAGGTGGAAGAAGCTCTATGTAGAAAGGACCTGACAATTCTATCATTTATGAGAATTGAGAAGGATCCAATATTATTAGACTTTATGAATATATACATGAGAATCATAAAGAAGGGAACATCATTAATCCTTTCACAAATGACTGCTCAACCGTCTCTTTTGGAAGGGTTAAAGGATGCTCAAAAGGATGATATGAGAACTCAGAAGAAAGATGAATCTATCATAAAAGGGAAATCCTTGGAGTTCAATGTTAATGAAGAAGGAATTGTGAGATTTGGGAAAATAATATGCGTTCCATCATTTCCAGAGCTGAAGAAGGAACTTTTGGATGATGCACATAGTTCGGATTTCCATATTTACCGAGGAAACAAAAAGATGAATCTAGATCTATGACAGAATTATTAGTGGGATAATATGAAGAAGATGATTGCTGATTATATATTAAAGTGCCTAGTGTGTCAGCAGGTGAAGGAAGAGTGGATGATGTCTAAAGGGATGATGTAACCATTTCCCATACCATCATGGGAAATGGAGAACATCACCATGGAATTTGTCACTGGACTTCTGAAGACATCCAAAGGCAACAATGCAATCTGGGATGTTGTGAATTTTCATACAAAGTATGAACACTTCATTGCAACTCTGGATGATCTCTCATTGGATCAACTAGCATGGATATATATTAGGGAAGTGGTAAGGCTGCATGGAGTACCACTATCTATTTTATCTGATCGATATCCAAGATTCACCAACATGTTTTGGAAGAGTATTCAATATTCTCTCGATACTGAACTGAGTTTCAGTATGGCCTATCATTTTCAAATATATGGCCAATCAGTGTGAACTATTCATACACTGGATTATATGTTATGATCATGTTATATGGACTTTTAAGGAGGGTTGGACAAACATCTTCCACTGGTTGAATTCTCCTACAATAATAGTTTCCACTCGAGCATCCGAATTGAACCTTATGAAGACCTATATGGGAAGAGGTGAAAAACACAGGCATGATGGGAGGAATTTGGTGAACATTAGCTGATAGGACAAGAAATGGTCAAAGAAATGGTGGAGGATGTGAAAACTATTTAGCTTCATATCAAGGCATCCCAAAGTCGACAGAAGAGTTATGAGGATAACTGTTGACGAGACCTCAAGTTTAAAGTTGGAGACATGGTATTTCTACGCATATCTCCATGGAAGAAGGTCATGAGGTTTGGAAAGAAGGAGAATTTTAGTCCTAGGGAACATCGTACCCTTTAAGATTCTTGATCACGTTGGGGTTGTGGCCAATGACTAGAACTTCAACCTACCATGGCCAAAGTAAATGGTGTCTTTCAGGTATCCCACTTAAGGAAGTACATACCAGACCCTTCACATGTACTCTCTTTAGAGGTAGTACAGCTAGAGGATGATCATTCTTATGAGGAGAAACTAGTGAATATCTTAGATAGTAAAATTTATACAAAATAAGACAATGCCCCTCGTCAAGGTGTTCGGTCCAAATCACAAGATTGCAGATGAGACATGGGAATCAGAGTAAGTGATGAATCAGAGTTACCTGCATTTATTTTTGAGTGGGAAAAGGAAATTTCGAGGGTGAAATTTCATAAGGGGGGTGATTGTAATGACCCAAACATTCATTAATGGAAATTCCTCTTGATCTAATTAAATGTTTATTATGGTTATATAAAACGTGAACTTCATTTGTTTTAGGTTTCATGATTTTAAATTACAGTTATGAATTGTGACCATTTCTAATATATCCATTGAATTGTGATCACATTATTAGTATAAATATAGTGCTTTATCTAATCCAATTTATATAGAAAAAGGATGTGATGGTCACATCCATTAGACATTCCCCTTATAAAGAACATTTTTTAGGGATTGGAATGGAGGTGGAGTCATTGGGATTTTCTCTTGACCAAGCCCAAGCTAAGCTTGAACATGTTATGCTTGAGAAAAACTGACTATGGGAGAAGTGGAAGTTAATAGAGATTACCACTTGAGAGATGTTATATGAGCCACCCCAAGAGTCTTTCACTATCGCACACCTTACACTTCAGTCTAATGCAGGTGTTATAAGTGGTTATGTAACAAGACCCTAGCACTATGACTCTGTACATTATTTTTGTATAATGAATATGCATTCATTTTTTATTGTTTCTTTGTAAATAGTTTGGAAAACACAAATAGTATTTTTAGTTAATATTCAACTAAGTAATCTATTTTGATGAATTAATGGATTTTTAAATTAAATAATAATTTAATAAATGTTATTATAATTAAATTACTTTTTATTTAATATAAAAGATCATTTAATTTTATGAATGAAATAGTAATTTTTATTAAGGTTTGATAGTTGTTTTTGTCAAAACCCTTAAATTTTCAATAAATGTTGGGTTTTATTTTAAAAGAAAAAATTAAAATATATAGAAAATTATTTAGATAAAATGAATATTACTTTTTGAATTAGGATGTCCAAATTATCCAATGGTGAATTTTTCATAATTCTATGAGACAGTTGAATTTTTAGGTAAAAATTAAATACCGTTTAAATATATAATGTGTTTTATGACATCATAATGAAACAATAGTGATGTAATAAAATAATATAAACAATATGTTCGAAAATTTTATGTTTTATAATTAAAATAATGTGATTTTATATTTGTTTTATTTATTTTACAATGCTTTAGTGGACCCTCTAGGACTTATAAATCATTTTGTCTTTTTAAATTGTTTTCCTTGAGAGTGTCACTCACCTCCACATAAGCAAGCCAAATATTTTAAGAAGTTATGGAACTGGACTTATACAATATTGTTTTCTAATCCCCATTGGATAAAACCATGGGAAAAACCAAGGGCTATTTTGTGGTTTTTATTAGTTTAATGTGAGGTGTTCCAAACCAAAATAATAAAGAATTACTTCTCCTTTCCTATATAAACCCACCCAAGCATCCATTTTCTCTTCACTCAAATCCTTTTTAGTTAGACCAAACCCATAAATCCTCTCTCTATAATCCACTCAAGGTGCCCCAATCTCCCAAGAAGCCTCTCCCAAGCCTCTCCCAAGCATTTGGGATGACACTTCCAAGTAGGGGATTTCTTCCTTTCTCATTTTGTCTAATTTTGTTTAAGTATTTATGCCGTTTTTTAAAATTAGAAATGTTGGGGTATGATTTCTCACCTCCACAATACTTCCCTTTATGTTTGGATTATGGGAGACCCATTTCTTTCTCATTAATTCCTCTCATGTACACCGGTTACCATGCCGAAATTCTTTGAGGGATTTCTCTTTCCGCTTTTTCATCCAAGTTATTCATTTGTAATATACGTCTAACTTCCATTACATTTGTTGGGACATGTATCTATATGACACCTTACTATCTATTCCATGTATATATTAGGAGACACCCTTTTCTATCTCATGAATAATTTTCATGAATCCTTATGTCACGCCATTATGCTGCTGAAATTGGGCCACATTTTTCCAAGCCAATATCATTTTGTAGTGAATACCATACCTGTGTCTCTATCAAGGGTATTCATATTTATACCCATATACATGTTAAATCGTATGTTCATGTATTTATTCCACATTAATTAATTGTGGAATAACTTATGATGTTGATTGATTCCATGATCCATTTGGCACACTTATGCATGAAATTAAATGTTTAAGAAGGGTGCGCCCTGATAGCACTCCAATGCATTGGGTAAAGTATAATATCATGGTACATCATGTGAAATGGGGGTTGAATCATGATAATTCATGTGAAATGAGGTTTTACTCGTGCTTCATGTGAAATGAGGGTTTACACATTCTCCTTGTGCATTGAGCATTGGCTCCTGCTAATTCCTTGTTAAGTGTTGTTTCCACATTTCCATGTTCTGATTATCATGCTTTATCATGAATTCTTGTTCATATTTCTATTTTGATCCATTGATATTCCTATTTTATAACATTTATTGTATTCCACATGTTATTCCATGTTTATTCCCTTACTAAGGTCTATATCTCACACTTTTCTTATTCATGTCCTCAGGTTATCCCATTCAATGCTAAGTATGAGCGAATGTAGTGGTCATATAAAGGAATATTTCAATAAAGATGTTTTATGTTTTTTGTTCTAAGCTATTATATAATGTTCCTAAGCCCTAAAGACACTATTCATCTTGATCTTCTATAATATATCAAGTGATTATTTTATGTAAAAAATTAGGTTTATGTGTGTATTAAAAAGTAGGGTTGTTATACGGAACATCATATGGGAAAACATCAGCGTACTGGTCCTCCACTACAGGATAACTCAGACTATCATCATCAACCATCTTGAGGGTAAGGCTATCTAATTAATGTGTGATAAGCTGAACCATCCTACAAGTAAGTCCATCCTATATGGATAAGGTTCCATTCTCTCCGGTGATGGAAAACCTGGTCCCATCCCCGCGGATACACCACACTTTGTGCCTAATAAATTTGATCTGAGCATGGACTGTAGATAACCAATCAACACCCAAGATGACATTGTAAGGCCTAGACACTGATACCAGAAGATCACAACCAAATATATCTTATTCTAGAGTAAGCTCACACTGCCTGAACCGGTGTGTAATCATCGAATCCTCTCCCGTAGGAGTCTCTAATCGTAAAATCGATCCAAAAGCTCCACAGGAATCTCTGAGCTCCGAATGAGGGCCATGGAAATAAAAGTGTGAATGACACATGTGTCTATAAGTACTGTAGCTAAGGTGGAGTAGACACATATCATACGTCGAATCATCTCCATATCTCTATGGTCGTAGGTCTCAGCTACCTAGAGCTGAGCTCGTCCTTGTCCACCTTCTCCCTATGGTCGGGGTGGACCACCTGGAGGTGGCAGTGGCAGAACCTCAAATCGCATCCCACCACCTATTACACCACTAGCTACTCTACCATGACCTCTTGCTACCTACAAATCTACTCGATCAAATCTTCACATATGCCCAAGAGGTCCTTTGACCATCTGCTGGTCTTCCATATGGTGGGTTGGGCAGTCGTGAGCCATGTGACCCTGCCCACCGCATGAGTAACACCGCCTGATCTCTCTTGAGAGCCCCACATAACTGACCCTGTATCCAGAGGTTTTCCACCTATATGTCTAGTCCTCTTGGACCTCTATTTCATCTGTTTGATGCTAGATACAGATGACTCTGCTATGTGTTGTTTGGTGGTGGGTCTCGTTGTTGGTGATTGCTCAACATGGAAGCTCTCCACTATGAGAGATCGCTCTAACAACCCTTTCTTGTATCGGGATACATAAAGAAATCCTCAAAGATTTAATCTCCCGTCTGAGCCACTACTCGAAATTCTGGGCCCCAAATAAGGGGTCCCATACCATGTTAGTGGAGTAGCACGAGAGGTTGGTGAACCTCAGTGAATACTGAGCCACAATAATGCAGCCCTGCGACAAGTGTAGGAGCTCCTGTATACACACAAAGCATAAGGTCCCTCAGATAATCTCTTCCCTAAAAGGACCTCAATGTCCACCCAGATGAGTGTCTCTTCTTCGTGAACCTGGAGTATCAATCTCCACCATCTCCCCACTACTGCCTGAATAAAACTGGATGCAAGGATAATAATAAGATCATCTGGTGTCCCTACTAGTCAAAAAAATCTTACAACAACCTCCCTCCAGTCCACAGCTCCTTGTGGATCCATCTCACACCAGATCCTCAGTGGCACCAGGTGCTAGAACTCATGAAACATGCTCAATCGGCGTGCACCCTCTACTGCTGGGGCTGGTGGCATCGACAACTCAATGAGTAGTGGTGCTACTGATATACCACCCGATAGTACAACTGTCGAAAGGGGGCCCTGTACTGATACCTCATCGCTCGATGGGCTATCATCACATACTCTACCTAGAACCCTAGATGGCTATCTTATTGGAGGCATCCTGGAAAGAAATAGGTGCTCCATGACCAATAAGTTATACCTAGTGAGCTGACTCAAAGAGATCACAAAGAAATTTTTTCAAAAACACACAAACAATCATTGTTTTTATTTACTGAGTTGGAAATCAGATGTCAGAGTCCTAGTTTATGGATACATCGGCTGCTACACCAATAATGGATTCCCCAAACTAATTACCACACTCATAGCACATAATACTATTGTCGATTAAAATACCAGAGTCCATGTTCTTCGGTAGAACCGACTCCTCTGAAACCAATTTGTCATGACCTGTCCCCTGGAGCCCATACTATGACTACCCCAAACCTGCCTTCCATAGGATAGGGGGTGGTGACCTTCACCGGAAAGACATATCCCTAAAACCGGGAAGACATTGCCCTTTTAACCTACAAAATCACACCATCCAATCATATAGCAAGATACAAGTATGTAGTAAAATATATAGTAAATAGAGTGAGTAAAGTATGTAAAGGGGTTGGAATAAAATCCAAATTGGAAAGTATAAGAAAAAATAAAAACAGCGCATGTGAGCACCCACCATAGATCCTACTTGAAGAGTAGGTACAACTCTTGAACTGTCATCTCCGCTGTACATATCGTCTAATGGCCCACCTCTGAGTAGCCTCCATTCTTGGAACCCTCAACCTCGATCAATGTTGTCTTTCATCTGCACAAGACACAGTAAGGTGTGGGCATAGCCCATACAGGGGTGAGTTTAACAATGCGTTGTAGGGACCCCGAGACCCCTGAAGGTCTTTCAGAATCCACGAAGGATAAACCAAAAAGCAACACCATGTTCACATGCACAAAAACAACAATCAACACTAATTTGGTACATACTCATATATATACCTCTATTATCAAGTATACCCATCTTGTTCATAAGGAAATACAAGGCCCAACTCTCAAGCCAAAATAACAACTATTCCATGATGGAATAAATACCACAAAGGTAACATCGCGGAGGTAAGCACATGAAAGATAAAGCCACATAGAAGATTACCAAGAAGGTATCACCACACCTAATTTTACCACAAAGGTAAACACTCAGCTCACACATGTATAACTTAATTACAGATGTATTGATGATTTGCTTCAATTATAGATCATCTTTCTTTGTTCAGAAGATCTGCAGTTGACCCACACAAGATCGTAGATGACCCACACAGGATATGATGATGACCCAAACAAGATCTGAAGATGGTGACCCACACAGAATCTGATGACGACCTACATAGGATCTGAAGATGACCCACACAGGATGTTAAGATGACTCACACAAGATCTATAGATTCTTGAAGTACATCAAGCCACAAAGTTCTCGCACAAAGCACGCTTGATTACGGGATGATCCGCTCCTTAAGACAACAGATAAATCTTAAACTGATACTAAGTCCCATGATAAAGTATCACGAAGGTACGCCATGTAATAAAGGACCCACATGACTGACAACGTGTCCGTCAGACACCCGATCTGTAAGTTATTAGCGTTTTCGTTCTGAGGGCCCGATTGGATTCAGTTTCCATCCAACCCGGCCATACTCCAAATTTATCCAAAACTCAGGTGGAGACTACCAAAAGGACAATCTCTATCCATGAATATCGGCACTGCAGGAATTTCTTTGAACAGACTCTCGGTTCCTAGGATATTTCCAAAAAGGCGTATCTAGGTTCAAATGGGCTCAGGTCCTGTCTGACCCGGACCTACTTGGCCTGGGCCAACCGACCCGGGGTGGTCTGACCCGACCTGGTTTGGGCCGACCCGACCTGGCCTGGACGGTCTGGACTGCTATGGGTCTATCCTGACCAACGGCTTAGTTCGATTTGCTAGGTATGGCCCGCGACTCGGTGTGGTCCACTAGGAATAGGCCACCAGGCGCGACCCCATCGGCGCAGCTTTCTTGGCTAGGTGTGGTCTACTGGGTGCGGCCCGCGGCAGGGTGTGGTCCACTGTTTTGGGACCCACCCTATCTGTCACCCGGGGGAGGCACCCTCAGGATTTCTAAATGGCCCTAGGGTCGTTCGGTTCTGGCCAACCCGACGACGCCATGTGGCGCCACCTGCTAGCACGTGGGACTCAGCAGACCAGATCCTTCTCTACGTGCCATGGCTGTCTGGGGTTCCGGCACCCCCCTTCTAGTGGCTTAGGCATGCGCCACTGCTGCCTCCACAGCCAGTCGGGTACCTAAAGCCCTCTAGGTATACTACTATGACTCAGTAGTCATGACCTCCTCCTCCTTCAGTCAGCGGCACAGTTGTGCTGACGTCATCATCGTGGCTGGCCAGTGTGTTATCCATCACCTATACCCTACCAGTCTTGGGTTCTTCTTTACCCGAAGATCCGCTCGTGATGAACACATCAAACAATGATGTAATGGAGGGATTGGGTCTGGTTCCTTTGTCCCACACCCTTCGCTTTAGATCGATATAAGGCAATTCATAGATTGAAAACAATGATTAATCATGAAGAATGATATGGACAATTTCCCTACCTCGATCGTTCGTTGGGGAAGGAAGAGGATGCAGATGTTTTCATTTTTTGCTCCCGCAACACTCTTTTGATCTGGACATGAGCTTCGGTTCCTAATTCTTGATCCAAAGGTTTGTTTTTCATTGAAGGATGTTCCTTGTTGGAGGATGTTCTTCCACCATTCTAGTTTTCCACAAACCCCCACCACAAGAGTTGTGGAGGCAATCCCGCCTAATGATAGATAATGACTTCATCACTTAGTCATTTAATTGATGCCATTGATGGGGGGTTTCCTTGTGTCACACCACTTGTAAGTGGGAATTTAATGTCGGGCATTAAATGCCCAACCTCCTTTGGTGGTTCCTAAAACCGAAATTTAAATGAGAGGTTTAAAGATATGAAATAAACGTTATTTTTTTATTTTTCAATTCTCCAACAAAAAACCAAAAATCCAACTTCCACCCTCAACCTACTGCTGTTGAGGTGATGCTCTCCTTAAGCTAATATTGGCACTACAAGTTCGATGGTGTCATCAGTTTTCAATTCTGATCACCGGTTCAAATGTTTTAAAATGCCTCTCAATCATTTACTGAACATACCTGAAAAAAAAGTTCAGAATTTTATTCTAGGCACACTAGGCCTTAGAATCATGCGCTGCTAATATTCGTAGACTCGTAATAATTTCATATAATTAAAAAAAAGTAACATGATAAAATACGGGTCTTTACATATAAAATCTTCAAGATCTGTTTTATGATCTTGAATATATGGTTTCCATAAAGTGTAATGGAAACTAATACATCTCTCGGAATAATCTCAATCTTGAAATAAACATCTATCTTAGGTGGAATCATCGATAAGTCCTATATATGCACATCCTAAAACTAGTCAATAGAATTTAGAATTAAATAAATCTTTACCCCCACAAAATAAAAAAATGTACTTCATACATTTGATGTGAGATCCCCCCATTTCCAATGATGTGTTGGAACACAATTTTTTCTGTATATCCCATTATCCATGTTAAATATAACTTTTAACATAAAGAGATGTAATTGTCACTCTCCTAGGTAACAATCATTGCGGGATCAGTAGTTTTCCAAACAATAATTATAAAAAATAATGTCAAAACCAAAAATTTAATTTATAGATTGATACCAATGGAAATGTCACACACCAAACTCAAGGGAATAACACTTGAACAATGTGATATTCATTGAACATACACCTAGTCGTGTGTCGATTATCATAACTGTAGTCATCAAATATACTATAAGAATCAAACCATTCATAATATGATAATATATAAAAGTATTTGAGGCTTATATATCATATAATTTTCATCAATTTATATAATATTAAGGAATATAACCTCCAAATATTGATGGTATAGATTCACTACTAATATGTGGAGGCTGAACTGCATTGTCCCACCCTATACCCCTACCATGTGATGATGTTTGATTCCACTATGATAAAATACTCTACTCTTATTGGTTCTATTTTCTAGATATACCATGTTTTTCAACTCAAACTCCCTGACCAGTAGTACTCAATCATCCGAAATGGAATAGTATAATATACCCCTTCTTGTGCTCTACATCAATGTAGCTCCTCTAACATTACCTATATTTCTTGGGTTGTTGTAGATCAACTATAAATTCCACATCGTACCATAATATTCAAACTCTACCCATTATTTGGAAAACTAGTCATGATATTGACACATCCCACAACACTGATGTAAAATCACTACAGTACAACACAAAGTAACATATCCTTCCCTCGAGCCACTCTTTTTACCACTTACCTGGTTAAAATTTCTATAGAAACTCTTCCTACCCTCAAAATATGTACCACTTGGATGTCTATTAGAAACCACCTATCCATCACTATAATCCTCCTTCAGTTTTCCTACATTTTGGAGATCCATATTCACCACCATTAAAAACTACTTCATTTAGAAAATTTTAACTAATGACTTCATCTCACATTTAAATCCATTATGAAAATTCTCTGCCACAGTCATTGAAACCCTAGAATTGCTAGAAAAATGCATTGCATGTTGAGGAAGTGAAAAGCATATTCCATAACTGTATCACTCCATTATATCAAAGCCACCTACTCGGATTCCCTATCATATCTCAATGAATTTTGTAAGATGTAATCTAGGATCTTCTCCTTGAAGTCCTTACATAACATACTTTCCAACTGTTCATACTGAGCCTAAATATCCCACATGCACTTTGTTGATCCTCAAAACATATAAGTATACAACATGACAATATTCCCTATAAGAGTATCTAAATTATATTGGATGTTATGTATAGACTCAATCTATTAATGAGATGCATCAGGCCCACCCTCTCGGTTGAATGTTGGAGGGTGCTACAAGTTGTACACTTTGGTAAAATTAGATATATTTCATAGATCATTCCATATATCTACTTCTTTTAATATAATAAAGAGATAAATGTTATATAAAAAATTATCTACCAAATATTCACATGGAATTATTATCCCTTCGTATTCTATTACTAATGGTAGATCTCCATCCATTTTCCCCTTTCATCCTATCAATATGAATCAACATGAAGGCATTTCACTATAATGACAAACATGCATCCAATCACACATAAAAAAATATTAACATATTTTAACAAGATCTATTCATCTAAATCAATACCATGTTATCCATTTTTGACCAACTCAGGGTTAAACCCTAATCTCTATCACCTCCCTTAACCAATCCACACATGGGTCATGTCTAACATCATTTAAAAAACATCCATATTTCAATGTCTCTCATTAAAACCATATCCCTTCATCGCATATAACCATATTTACCATCATTTATAATTATAAATTCATTATTAGTTACCAATCCAAGTTGAAATACTCAAATAGATAAATTCATTTTCATTTCCCATTACCCGCTCATAACGTTAATTTTGATGCCTGACTAAAACAACACATGTCATAATAAATACCATGTACCTGGAATGATAATTTTATAGAAAAATCTCATATCCTACTGGACCACGGTTAAAACATTAGAGAAATAATAAAATAAAATTGTATGTGAATCACCCATGGTTTAATAATATTCAACTATAAAAGTAAACATCATTAATAATAATCCCACCTATGGTACACAGGTTTTCCCCCACACATGGGTCTGCTAATTGCTGGAACAGGGTTTTGAACAAAGACCAAATCATCATTGTATTCTATATACCATTCAAAAATAAAAAGAAAACTGAATATAATAGAAAAAATCCTCTGATACAAATACATATCATCTTTACTTGGGTGACACTTGCTGGTGCTGCGATTTGAATCAACAGATGCAATAGGCACACCTTCCCATATGCTAGATGTTACTGATGAGCATTGAGGGTCTACTCGATTATGTGTGAAGAATACAACCTTATTATCTAATCATCACAATAGTGGGACTCAATATACAACAACCAAATGATAAAAAAAATTAACCAATATAATATCATAATCAATAAATACCAACATCACATGAAAATAGAAAAACAATAAAAAAATTCATAAACTAAAGTAGTAAATATTTCATTCCATTCCAGTGTCACATTTCTAAAGAAAACACAAACTAAAGACACACTAACAACTCATAAGTGGGTCTTTACAGTTGGTTTTCTTCCCTCATCCATACTCTATCTCGAATCTCAAATCATTCATATAACATAGGTATCTTCCCCATTTATGGTCATGAAAACCAGAAGTGTTGTTTGGTACCGATAATGAATCACTGACTAAGGTGTGGGTACAAATTATAAGGCCACCAACAATGTTATATAATAAAATATCTAATCTATAATAGTTTTTGTAGTTTTGTAATTAATAAATAACTAATGGTAAAATAATAAGTTTCACATTTATTATTCTTTAAACAACCTCTTAAGTTCTTGTATTCATGGTGATTCCCAAAGGAATCATACATGCTTCTTCCCATGCCTAATTCAAAAAACTTAACCATAGGAAAATCTCAATTCATTATTTTATGGGCATTCAATATTCATTTTTGTTTCAATTTCACAATTATGCCTCAGTGTCCTATAGTACTAGTTAAGAACCACTTGCATATTGGGAGAATCAATTACTATCCCACACATCATTTTCACATTTTCATGTACATATATATATATTGGGGTTCTAGATAATCAGTTTAGAACCCCATAGGTATTTTTATCATATTTCCATGACCCACACCTTATTGTTCACATGCATACGTTGGGTTCCTAGAGCATCAGTTTGACACCCCATGGGTATATGGGAAAACATTCCCTGACCCTCACCTCATTGTTCAATCAAAACAAATATCACATATATAAATCATGTTTCAACATAATTTTACTTCTTACTAATCATTAAAATCATGGTGTACCATTTTGTGTATCATCCTTTAATGTTTTATGTTACTTTTATCACAACGAACAACACGAATATTTTACCCATTAACCCATTTATTATTATTTGTTTTAAAAATCATTAACCCTACACAATTAAGCCTACCAACACTTTAATTCCCATTATCAAGCATGATGCATTGATTTAATGGAATATTAATAACTCATTATGTGCATTTTTACATTTCAAATTACATCATTCCAAGTATATCGGAACACCCCTGGGTTTCCAACGTGTTCGATCTCATATTCACCAGGGAGTCCAACAAGATACGATATGTTCCTCTGGATTTAATGGAATTAAATTAAACATTATAATTTAAATGAAAATTAAAAATAATGAATTTAAATGAAATAATTACATGAACACAATCATTATTAATATAATGATAATTAAAAATTAGACCACCTACCTTAATATCATTGATGAACCGTCACCAAACCGAAACCTTTAATTCGATATATAACTATGGGATTCACACTAGAGAAGATGATCTAAGATGAAATAATAGTATCAATGTATAAAGAAAAATTTAAATAAAAAACTTAGTACTAAAACATCAAAACGAGTAAAATAATCCCTCACTAATACTAAGGAAATATGGGGGAGAGAGGAACCTTAATCAAGGGACATAATCGGATCACATATGTCTAATATTCTTCTATCAGAACATTGATTCATAATGAATGGGTTTTAAGGTACATTGGAATCCTCTTACGAGACTCCCAAAGAAAAGAAATTCATTTTGGGTTATTTAATGATGATTAGGGGTAATAACGGGGGGTTGGGAATTTTTCATAAAATTTTGTATTATTTGAATTCTCATGTGTATGATTTCCAAGGTGGGGCACATGGTTTTCCTAACAGTACCCCCTAACCATGATCCCCTTCTGTATGTTTTGAATAGTTACTCTATGGTGGGTGAATTATTTTCGAAACTATATTCCAAATGTATAAACACCCTTTATATAAGGTTATACAATGTGGGAATAGAGGCCTCATGAATTGTTCAAATGGTACTCCCCCTTCATGTGGCTCATAAAGGGGTAAATAGTTTGCTATGGAAAATTTATGGTTTTACATAACCATGTGACAACATTTAATAATACCATGACCCTCAAAAATACTTCAAATTTAATTGAAATAACCCCAATGAAAGATTCAAAAATGGTATGATAAAAAAAGGAATAATATGAAACATGAAAACAAGTATGATACATATCCAGAAAGGACATGATCATTCAAGATTAACGTACAGGTGTTCATGGATTCTATGAATAACGAACCATCATTAGATGATCATGTTTGTATCAATAAGGTGACAGACACCATGTTAAAACACTTTATTAAAATGCATTGTGATGGTTAGTCCTCGAGTGAGTTGTCTTCGTTTCCCAGCAGATGTTTATGATTCTGTGGTTGGTTGGTAGTTCTGATTTCTCATAGTAATGGAGTTTATGGAATATGGAAAACATCCATGCTGGTAACTACACTATGGTACTACAAATATTTATCACCACTTGAGTCATCTATATTAGAGTCCATGTATTATGTGGTTGATTATAGTTTTTGTTTCACAATATCATTATTGTCACAAAATTGAAGTAGAACACCATAGACCAAATATATATTTTTCAACCATTTGGCATTATAATATAGAAGTTTGATGATTTTTCCATAGACTTAATTGTTTATTTAACATGGATCCTAGTGTAAAGGATTCAATTTTGGTGATAATTTTTTAACACACAAAATCATATCAGTTATTACCCATTGAGGAGATGACTACTGTGGAAGCATTCATAAAGTTGTACATCTGAGAGATTGTGATACATTAGGGGGTTCCCTCTATAGTTGATTCAAACAAGAACATAAGGATCACATAAAATCTCATCAAAGTTTTATTAAGTGATTGGTTTCATAATTAAATAGATCATGTTTTATAATTCATAGATGGATGAACACACAACGATAGTTATCATGGTTCTTTAAGATATGGTATGAGATTTAATTATTAATTTTTTAGGAATTTAGGAAAGTAATTATAATATATCCATGTTTTCCTATAACAATTGGTATAATGTGTTGAAAAATATGGAAACCTATGAATAATTTCAAGGATGTACATGTGTATCTCTCATTATATGGTAAGATTTTGGAGATTTGACCTTCTTTGGGTAGAGTCTCATTCAGGACACAATAGAAAAGGTGCAGTTGATTCAGAAGATATTGTTTATAGTATATATTGATCATAATATTATGACTATTTTTTTCATTAGACCCTAGACTATGATGTTTGGGATTGATCATTTCCCATACTTTCAAATCACATGGTACATCGTCAGTTGGGTGAACACTCCAAGGTGGAACTAATGTGTTGTCCTATTTGAGATCATAGAGCAACTTAGAATGGTAAGATATCGGTTTTACTTCCTTTATCCCTTGTATTTACTTCACAATATGATTCATGCTTCTTATATAAGGGGGTTATTTCCCAGATCTTTCTTATGCGATCAAATATGAGGTTATTGATCTTGAGACTGATATGACTATTGTTTAGCTCTGAGTTCATATTATGGATTTTATAGAAAAGGTAATGTGTGGTAAAATGATTCCCTTGGTCCATGTATTTGTAAGTGTAGATGAGATATACATAATATATGGGAGGAATAATCATTTAAGAGGAATTAGTGGCCTTCTATTTTTTTATTCTAAAATCATCATAAATTTTTGGGGATAGAAAGCACTTATGGTGGGGAGAATTGTGATGCCTTGCATGTCACAATAACAACATAATTATTCCTTGGATATATATTATTGGGTATGATAATATTATTGTGATCATAGATTTAAATATACTGATAATAATAATCCTTTAAAAATTTATTATTAATGGAAATATTTAGTTTAACCATGAAATAACTATATAGGATTACACTATGAGGTTCTAATGTCACTTTTCATAGATTAAGCATGGATAGAAAATCCATGTGACCAACATAGTAAATCGTGAAGTATCTTTTGAGGTTTTCAAATGATGTCACATGGTTATAGAATGGTTTTTGTAAACTATGATTCCACTAGAAAAAAACCTTGCAACTCCAGAAAAATCGGATAATAGGGGTCCATGGTTTGGCTATATGGTTAGTTTAACCTTGCAGACTCCTTAAAGAAACCATGTGATCTCCATTTGGACTATTAAAAAGTGGAAGTTTACCCACATTACATTGGGAATTTTAAATTCTAATCACCCAATAATATAACTTTTTGTTATCCTAACCCACCAAATGATTTTCGAGGTCTATATTTTTGGATTCATGTATGAGTTTCTTTGTTAATTATGGCTCACATCGAGGTATATTATAATTTTGATATGGTTTTATATCATATTTATATATCAAAACTAGATCCCTATTCCTCTTGCCTTTTTAGAAACAAATCATGTAATTATTGAAGATATAATGAGTTTATGGATGATTGAAAATATTTCTTAAGAATATTGTGTCATTAGGACCCAATCTACTCCTCTCTGCTATTTATTTTTAATTATAGAATATGTTACCAAAATTTTAGGGTAGGTGTTTCTATAAAAAGTGTCAATTATTTGAATTAATTATCATTATTGTGAAATTAAATTGTTTTATTTATTTAATTGAACTGATTTTTTTGTTTCATGGGATTTCATAGAATGTTAAACGTTATTAAAGGTGTTTTTATTTAAAATAATTTTTTTTCACATCAAGTGATTGATTAAATGTTAGAACGGTTCTTTTATATTATAAATGGGTTTTCAAAAAATAATGAATTTTTCTTGGAATTATTAATATTATAAAAATAGGGGAATAAATTTCAAATTTATTTTCAAAAACTCTTCACATTAAGAACCATGGGTCCATTTTGAAAGGGACATAGATTACCCATGTTTTTGTGGAACCAGTAGGGTTTTATTTAATGTTATCTAGGGACTCTAGAAAGAACTGATATTAGTTGATACTAATATTATTGATGGTTTAAGATATAATATGTCTATTATATATTTTCATTGGACCAAGAATAATATAGAATGATTTAATATTTTTTTTATTTAGCGCATGATGTATTTGTTCATGGATTGTTGCTCACATTTTTTCACATGAGGCTATATCACATGGTTATGAAAGATATATTATATAATTGATTTGTTTTTACTTTTTTTACATATGGTATATTGATATTATTACCTATTTTGATACTTTTAATTTTCATATTCATGGATATATGGATATGAAATGATTTTATGAAAAACCAAATGAAATGTATTTACCAATGGGTTTGAATTTATGAAAATAATTTTAAATTTTTGTTTTAAACTAGAACATGTTATTTAGTGAGATTAGACAATAAAAAGAATCTATGGTGGTATCCTATTAGGTTTTTTTATCACACAATAATTTTTCCTTTTGGATGTCGTAGATGAAGTACGGTATGGTCCTGGAAATAGAAATAGAATCATGTACCACAATGGATTCTCTTGTTGTCACATCCATAAGTTTAAGTTGGTTTAGAGATGTTGGATGGTCACATGGAGGATTTTTGGTCATGTATGATTCAAAAAAAAATTGTTTATAGATATTCCCTTTATTTGTATAGATATTGGTTTCTTTAATTCTATTGTGTTTTACATTGGTTGTATTCCTTGTTCTGGTTATATTATAAAAGATTATTTTCCATTATCTTGTTTATTTTTAACATTATGACGGTCCATCTTGGGTAGAATGTCTAGTTGACTATAGTTTCTTCTCTACACATTTAAAAGGATATATTTGAATAAAATCATGACCACCTACCACAAAAGATGGTTATTTTTACCTGTTATCTATATAACTATTTTACCTACTTTATATTCCCCTATATTGTGTTTCTTTATCTTTATGTTCTTAACCATTTCTTTGTAAATGAAATTCTCAACTAGTTCTTTTCACTAACATCATCCCTACATGATTTAGATTGATGCCTCATTCCATAAACTTCTATAAAATTATCCATCTATATGTTAATATGAAACTGTTCTTATCAGATAATTCAACAAATGAAATATTTTGATCCAAATTTCATTAATAATATTAAGTTCAAACAGAAATAAAATAATTCATTAATTGAATCATTCATTTTTTCTATTCTATGGATTGAGAATAAATAGCTATATTGGAGTTCAATTTTGTATCTGATGAATGTTGAATTCGGTTCCAAATAGTTAAGGAAAATATGTCATTAAGATCAACTTAAAAAAGAGTAGTAATAAATGTAATATAACAATATATGTAAGATATTTTATATAAATTATATCAAAATAAAAAAAATTATTGAATTTAATGGAAATATCATAATCTATATAAATAAATGATAAAATAGAAATTTTGATATCACCTCAAGATATCATTGTTAATCCCAACACAAAAAACATGGATATATTCTCCATTTTTTATTTTGGAATAGTAAAACACTGAGGCAACCTCTTAGGTAGTTGTTTCATAGTAATAAAAAATTAAAAAGAGGACAATTTCTTGGTAAAATCCGAAATTAATTTTTTTTATAATTTATATCCACTAATATTTCTAAATATCTTTTTACACCATCATAATATCAGTCTTAAAAATGTAGAGTTTTTAGAATCACATAACAATTCCTTCATTAACTAATAGTCACTCATAACACATAAAATCATTCCATATATGATAACATGGTCATTACAAACATTGTAATAGGGAAAATTGCACTTACATACCGATCTAACTCATTATTTAAAACAACAATCTTCTAATTGAGACTCCATAATTATTTCTAGAAAAGACACTTCCACTCATACCAAATAAAAATATAAAACTATTTTATACATAAAAATTTACAAACACAACATTCATTAAATCATAAACATGAGGATATTTTTATAGAAAAAATATAATTAGTAATTAAATACCATTTTTACTAAAGGAATAAACAACCTTTTATACTTCAACTAGATTATATTGAATTTTTTAATTATAATCCCTGATCAATTCCATCCCTCTTCATTACCACATGTTCAACTCTTTATGAGTGTATGTATAATTTAAACATGTATGATATGTATATATTTCACATTTGTATCCATAATGTATAAACCTACATATTTTTATATAAAAAATAATGAAAACCATCTCAATGACTTTTTAGTATAATTCTACTCATTATGAATCGATTTATGAGTGGAATAAAAAATAACTTTATCATTCTACATCCTAAAGAAATTATTTTCATTAATAAAAGAATCAATAAAACAAAAAATATTAGTATTTCTTATTGGTAAGTCTAATACTATGGAATTAATGAATATTAATTTAAATTCCTTATATTCTTTATCACATACCATTTTAGATTTGAATTTCAATACTTTTAATTTATCATGTGTAGGTGGATACATAACCACAAAATGTTTTTAACTATACACATAGAATGAAATTCTAATCCAAGACAACATCTGATATAATGGAAAATTACATCCCATTTCCACTCGTACACTAATTTGGTTTTAGTAGTATATTCAATTATTTAATCTTTATAAATAATATTCCAAAGGAATGAAATCATATATGTCCAAAAGTGTCTTTTTCTGAATTTTCTATTCTATTTTGTTTTTAATATCATCAGAATGGTCCTTATAAGTTTCTCATGATCATCATTAAATTTTTTGTATACTATAATATAATCGATAAACAAAACCACAAATTTATCTAAATACTCATGGAATACAATATTCAATAGGTAAATATATAAAATGGGTGCATTTTTAACAGAAAAGTAATAACCCTTATCTTATTATTACAATAACTACAATGAGTATAATTATTAGAAAATTGTTCATCCTTAAACTTCAACAAATGAAAAACTGCCTTATAGTTTATCTAAATCAAATACGAAGCTCCCAGAAGTTGAAAAAACAAATCTTCAATAAGATAAAAAATAAAATATTCATAATAATAATGTAATTAAGTTCTTTGTAACCAATTAAATTCGTTATTGAAACATCAGTTTAAGAAAATAACATATAAGAACCCCATGATGATGTCTTTTGGATATTGAAACACATATAATGTAACTCGTGTAACTATTTTTGAAATTCTAATAACTGAGCGTAATCCATTTGATAAGGGAGGATAAAAAACTTCCATAGAACCAATAACTAATTATATATTACATTGAACATCTAATTTAGAATTACGATATGAAAATTATTAGTAAATATATAAATATATATATTCATTTACCATTGTCTCATAACTAATTTGAACATATCAATTCATTTCACTAATATGTTCATGATAACTTTTACTTCATTCATTTATAAATTTCTCATATTTTGATATATTATCAATAGTATTAACTCAATAATATATATGAATTGAAATTAAATATGAATATTTATCACTAAAATATATCTGATCATTATAAATTGTTACCCAATCTATATACAAAATAACATCAAAATCTTGAATTGTCAAGGAAAAAAGTTTGTTCAGAAAAACCATTCCATATATTATAACATGAATATTTCTATAAAATCATGTTTCCATTATAACTCCCCAATAACTGTAATGAATATTTATAACAACATTTTTGAGACATTATTTCTTTTAAAAATAATAACTCATTAAATATAATATAACATAAAGATCCTGAATCAAAAAATTCATTGGCCCAATCTGAGTAATATTATTTTTTTCATGACCCCAATTCATTTGATGGTCCAACATCATCAGTAGTAGTAACAAATTACTTTTTCATAAACTTATATTATCATTCATGATGATCCTTAGATAAAGAAACAAATTAAATGAATGACATTGCATATCAAACAAAATAATATCAACTGAAACATCTCACTGCTTATGGATTTAATTTCAACCCTTTAATTGTCTGATCAAAACTCTTTCCCTTGAATTCTAGTCCCAATTGAAAAATCATACCACATTTTTAACACTTCTAAATTCTACCATATCTAGAAAAACTCCCCTCATAATTCTCTTGAGTGGAGGTGGTGGTGCTAATTAGACTTAGGTAATTCCAAATGATGGAAATATATGTCAAGGAATTCAAGAAAAATTGAGGAATAATTTTCTTTAGAATAAAATCCACTAACAAAGTGATCCATAACCAAAAAAAACTACATAATGCATGTATAAAATGTAAACCGATAAAACACATTATAGAGAAGTAACCAGGGCACCAAACTACTTCCATAACAATGCCAAATGACCAATATAATAAATCCATAATAATCCAAAATTGGAGTGCCCAGAGGAAAAGAAATAACCAAACTTGAAGAAGCTATAACACAAACCCACATCTCCACACCGAGTTCCATTCTCCAAGAACCACAATACATAAAAAACTTCATGATAAATTCCTATGTAGATTAGATTATTTACATTAACAAGTTTATCAGAATACAACATCAAAAGAAGCACCAATGTTCCAAAGAAGGGGGTGAGTAATAATACACAGTAGTTATCCCCCAAATTACTTCCCTACACAAGCCACTAGGATAAGACCATTAGTGCAGTTATATAAAATAATTTTTATAAATCCATTAAAACATTTATAGAATTAACAACACCCTAAATACATCATTATCCAAAAACAATTCACCCAAATCAAAACAATTCCATAGAAGGAAACCAAAATTTTATAAACCCAAATTCCCTATCACAATAGAATAATCCCTTCAAAATAACATGTCCACACAAATATTCTAACCAAAACCTGAAGTTTCACACACCCACACCCAATCTCGATGTCACCATTGATGGTGGAACATCACGTCCAAACCCATCATATTTTTGTAACGGGACTTCACACAAAATTCCCTTTTTGGTAGTCCTCTATAAACACTATCCAACCTTTCCCAAACATGATTATCCTTATAATCCAACCCTCATTCCAATCATTCATCACATCACAACAATAATCCAATTTTTAAACGACAATCACAATCACATGAAAAACAATAATCTCTACATCGTAAAACCAACATATGTCAATAATCATGCTGCAGACACATTGAAACCTGAAAAACTCTTCAAGATACAACCCTTCAATATAATAACTTTTATTGAAAAATACATTATGCTATATCCATGTCCAACACCATTTCAATAACAACACCCATTTTATTGAAAAACATTTTCAAAAAAGTTTCTTAATAAAAAAACCAACCCTCTGATTTTGAAATCATCATTTTTAAATTTCATACAAATCATATTGCACAACAAACCCAGATTGTTTCCCATATCCACAAAGCATAACAAAATGGGTTCCAAAAAAGCATCACACGACATAAGAATCATCGATTTTGAGAAACAACCATTAATTTAAAATTAATTCCTTGTAGTTCTATCAAAGTGGAGATTATTGTGAATCCACCTTCCTTAGGGTTCTGTAAAAATAGACCATTTTCCAACTACACATCAAATAAAGGTGAAACAACCACAAAATATCATTAGATATTTTTTCTAAATATCCACAAGCCCCAATCCCATCATTTTTGGAATAAAAAACCCTACATCTACATGTGATGAGAGTAGATCTAGAAAACTGATAGAGAATGAAACTTATATCTTAAAACCCAAGAAAAATCTAAGAGAGGATAATTAATAGAGAAGAGTAAACTTCAAAGCCTCAATAAATCCCTTCAATTTTCTTATAAAATGTGTCAGAGAAACCCTCTAAAAAATAAGAATAGAAAATCCTAAGTGAGGATTCAGTGGGAGGATGTTTTGGGTGTTTTAGGTTAATATTGGGCCCACACCAATTTTTAAAACCGCTTATTTTTAATTTGTTAACGGTTAGATAAACTATAAACTAACCGTGTGACTTATAATGTACAAAGTGTGCCCCGTACGATTAGCCCAGACAGTTAGAAAGATCATTCTATGATCGTGAGAAATCCCATTTTCTCATGTAACATGATTTACCTGGGTTGGCCACATGGTTTGGAAACAGTGTGTCTTAATGTTGTACCCATCCATTTTCTTCTGCCTCACTAAGCATGGTTACCTATAGTTTCTATACAATTTCTACTAAACATGCTTAAATAGTGCACCCTAATAGGAATCTACAGACATTATTAAGAACCTTTTACACTCTCCCAATCATTACCCAACTACTTTTCTAATATAAAAAGATATAAACAAGGGTTACAAACCTCAAACCTGGGGTACTATATTCTTCCCACCATTGGACTATACATCCTAGAAAAGTAGAGGAATTTTACTTTGTCGATAAAGCTTAATCCATTTCATAGCCATCCTTTTCTATTTCTCCCAAGAATCCTTCTTAATAAAACCATGTTGGAAAAAACATCGAACTAGACCGATGCTTTTACCATGCATGTATTTATATTTCCTTTACATAATTTTCACTGGCACATGCACCAATGAATCATTTATCACTAGGTTAACATGATCCCATCGAATACCATGGTCAGGATCCAGTTGATACTTCTGCAACTGATACACATGAAACACATTGTGCAATGCATTGAACCATGGTGGGATGGACAACCAATATTCCACCTCTCAAACATTCCCAAGTTTCTAAAAAGGTCCAATATACCTAGAAGATAACAAAACCTACTTCCAAAACTAGAGATTCCACAACCTCTAATTTATTATCAAGAACTCATGATTACCCAGATCCAATGGAAAAAACCATCGATGATGGTCCATATATGATTTCTGATGTCTCAATGCCTTCTCTATTCTCTTCTTGATCAACGTGATTTTCTCTTTTTTCTCTTGGACAAGGCCTAACCCAACCAAATATGTTTCTCCTGTTCCACCCTAAAAAATGGAGAACAACATGGATTCCCATATATTTTCTTAAATAAGGTCATATGTATCTATCATTGATAAATATTATTATAGGATAATACCACCAATGGAATGTTATCCTCCTATGAACCATCAAAATCCATGACCTAAGACATCAACATGTCTTCCAACATTTGTATTATCTTATCAGACTACACATCCTTTTGAGGATGATATGCCAAGACCATTTTCAACCAAGTCCTAAGGTATTGTTTTGGGGATTTACAGGAACAAGCCATAAATCTTGGATCTTTATCTAATATAATCAAAATGGGTACACCATTCCTCCATACCACCTCATGGATACATATTTTTGATAGATCCTCTACCATATGAGCATGACCAAGGATAAAATTGGATGATTTTTTTAGACAATCCACTATCCACCATATGAAATCATACTTACTGACCATTCTAGGGATACCTATAACAAAATTCATCATTATTTGTTCCATTCTACACATAATAATTGATAAGGACATCAACATACCTTCTGGCCACTGATACTATGCCTTGACTTGCTGACAAGGCATGCACCTCGAAACAAATGTGTCCACCTTCTTTTTCATACCCACCCTCCTGAATTGGGATTTCACCACTTTATAAATTTTTTGAATTCTAGGATGAAAAACCTATCCAAAATGATGATAAGAACTACAATGTTATTCCTAAAAACTCAGATGTACAACTATCATATTCTAAAAGGGAAACATAGAACTCCAATCTAGTTTACACCCCTCAATTCCCCCACCATTGAGTTTATATCTCACATCTACACACTATGAATAATACATTTACTCATATTTAACCTAACCAAACAAACCGAGAACCAAATAAACTAGATATAAAACTATTGAATCACCCAATACATCACATTACAACAACATATCAGCTATAACTGATGTCAACTTCCACTGATTTGATTATTGTTTCACAACCAATGAATATGAAATTCTACTCAATGCAACCACCAATGAATTTCCCTTATCTAGTTTGTACATCATGTCAATTTCAAGTATATAGTTATACTCTATCCACCTCCTTTTCCTAACATTGAAATCTCTCTGTGAGAAAATATGCTTCAACATCTTTTGATCAGTATACATAGTGAATTTCTCATCGATGATATAGTGGAACCACATTTTCAAAGCATGCACCATAGATGCAAACGATAAATCATTCCATGGGTAGTTCATCTCATACAAGATAAACTATTCTAATCCATATGAAACAAAATGAACCCCTTCATGAGAACACAACCCAACCATGATCTTAATGTATTGAAATACACCATGTACCCTTTTCTTGGTTCTGAAAAAACCAAGATTGGTTCTGATGTAACAAGATTCTCATTCTCTTCCAAAGATTTATAACATTTCATATTCCACTGAAATGGAAAATTATTCTTTTTTAAAAATTTCATCCGTGAAACAAATCATGATAAATCTTGAACAAAGCATCGATAATACCCAGCAAGACTAAGGAAGCTATGAATCATTAAAATGTTCTTCAGCGGTTTATAATAGATAATAATAGCTATCTTTCTTGGATCCACTAAAATTCCTCCCTCTGAAATCTCATGTCCCAAAAAACATAGATCATATATCCAAAAGTCAAACTTTGATAGATTGGCATACAACCAATGATATCTCAATGTCCATAACACAACGTCCAAGTTTTCTAATGATCCACCCTTATCTTTGAATACACCAGTATATAATCCATGAATACAACAATGAAGAATTCTGGATATCTCTGAAATATCCAATTTTTCAATTCCATGAACACCACAGATGCATTCGTAAGAACAAATGGAATTACCATATAAACATAATGACTATATATACATCTAAAAGATTCTTTGGGAATATCCTCCTTCCACACTCGCAATTGATGATATCTTGACTGTAAATCAATCATAGAGAAACAAAAATATCCTATAAAATGATTGAACATGTCATCAATGCATAGAAGTGGATATTGATTCTCTATCATAACATGGTTATGCTTATGATAACCAACACACAGTTGAAGAGTTACATCAACCTTTTTAACAAACACAACCGGCGCTTCCCACGAAGATGTACATGGAATGATGAAGGCATTATTTTTTAAGATCCTAAAGTTACCCTTTAAATTCAACCAGTTCTATTGGTTATATTCTCTTGAATTAACATGAGATATTATTGTTCCTTGGAATTTGATCATTCTTAAACCCCACTTCTATCACTGGTGGAAGCACTGAGAACACTTCAAGAAAGACATCCATAAACTAATCAGCCACTACCAAAAAACTATTTCTCCCAACCTCTTCTGTTGATTCCAAATAAAAATACACTAACTAATTTGATATCATCCAAACTATAGGTTACAACATGCCCAATGCACCCACCTTCACATTCTTTTTCACCTTTATAGGGATGATGGACACCATAAACTGTTGTAAAATGAACTGTTCGCATATAACATTTGATGTGGGCATTAAAAATTTCCCGAAGAATATATTATATGAATCCATATAAATCACTAATAATTCTTAAATCAAATCAACCTTATCTACAACTATACAACATGCTCTACTCAAGGAAGCTCAACACTCTCTTTAAACCTAAGGAGTTTTATGTTTTAAAACATAAGGAATCATTTACACACTTAAAACCAAAAAATAAATATTATAAGAATAAATGAAAGAATGATAATCACAAATATCAATGAACACTTTCAGAAATGATGAATTTAAAAGAATGATACCCCGCACAATGGATGGTCCCGACCGATCATCCACCACAACCTGCTCAGCTCTAAATAGTTGTTTTCTTACCACACTATACTCTTTATTACCCTATTGAATCATCCCTTGAGGAGGAGTTGTGGTATTCCTAGAATCTGCATGACTAACTATGTTGTACTGACAAGGAGTGTGGTGATACCCCTGTCTCATTAATGCACAGGATGCCTGCTACCCATTCAGAGTATAATGAACTCTTGAACTCAGAGCATTGCAACAATAACACTGAATATGCCCCATCTATTTGTAGTTTTGACATGATAAAGGTTTTTCTATACAATATTTATTCATGTGTCTTGTAGAACCAAAAAAAATCATGTCTTACTCTGAGGATGTGGAAGAAGATTCACCAATCCTTCTATCAGATTTTGATCCATATTCCCACCATAGAAATAAGTGTTCCTCTTCCTATTGATCCTTGGTTTAGAGTTCCCACTTTTCCACAAAGTTATAGACATAAAAACCCAATTTATAGACCCCAAGATATCGATTTCACCTGAAGATGCTCTATTCACCATTTTTTTATAACTACTTACACATAGGTCCACAAATTTGGATTGAATATCTTGCCTCAAACATGACTCAAAGATCCATGCCTTCATGGACACACTAGCCTCTCCCTTAGGTGAAATAGAAACTAATTTCCTAAATATATATTCATATTATATTACTGAAATGTTCTCCTACAATGATTTAAATAAATTTTTTTGTGATGAATTTTATATGTATGAGTGTATAATTGTTTTTAAAAATAATATTCAAAACCGACCAATGTTATACCTTGGTCTTTTCCAGCAAGAACTGCCTACTTCCTCCGTGGACACACAAGATCTTCCAACATGTTTGTCTCTTAATTAACCTTTATCTTTTTTTGGGTTCCTGGAAAATCAAATATCTAATTCATCTTGTTCAGCCTTTCTTCAGCTCTTTTCGCTATAAATCACCCCAAAAGATTGGTGGATTCTACTTCTAAAACTAAATCAAGTGATCCACATGCTTCATCTCATCCATTATATTCCATCCTTCCATGTATTGTAAATATTTCACAATGATCTAAAGTAACTATTGGTCCTCCTGGGGATCAAGTGTGACCAAATCTTCCAAAACATCCTTTAGTTGTTCATTATGGCGTCTACCTGGTTCCATTTATTTCAAAAAAACAACTATAAGGTTCACTCTCTAAAAATTGAAGGATTACCATTTAAAATTAAATCCCATTACACTATAACAAACATGCTTTTTGAATTACAATTTCACCATGTTTACTCCATGTTTGAAAAATCCTCCATGTTTTGAAAATTGAACCATTTTAAAAATACCACAACCATTCTTTTTTAAAATCAACACATTTGAAAACAATTTCTGGATTTTTCATAAACCAACATATTCATATCAATACATAAATCATTATTCTCAATGAAACATTAATCATTGTCGAATATCCATTCCACCATTCATGCCTTGCTCATCTCATTATCTATACAAACGACAGTGAGTTCATTCTCATATAAGTTTCACTAAAACACTATTGTACCCAAATCCTTTGTATCTTTAAGTTCATCATAAAAGGGTTAAATACACCCTTATATGATATAAATTTCTTGTTTTGTCAATCCTACACCTTACCACCATCCAAAATCAAAAAATAAACCAAGAATGAATTCCATCACCAAGACGAACAACTGATGTTAATACTAAACAAGACCAAATTTACTTGTATGTCAAGGAACAAACAAGATGATACCACATAACACATATTGCCCCACCTTATTGGATTGAGTTGAGGTAGAAGGGATACTCAGAATTAGGAAATGTTCCCAAGGATCTAGTGGTTAGAAATAAATGATGAGATCTTCAAGAAAAATTGAGGAGTGATTTTTTCCTTAGATTAAAATCCACTAACCAAACGAGTCATAACCAACCACAACTACATGATGCAAGTCAATAGTGTAGACCAATACAAAAAATTATCAAGAAGAAACAATTCCAATGAACCAATTCTATAAAAATAACCAAATACCAATACAACTGAACCACAATAACCTAAAATCATGTATCCATGTGGAAGGGGAATCAACAAATCCAAAAGTGGCTATGAAAAAATTCTACATATCCACACCAAGATCTATGGTTCAAACACCACAATAATTTCCAAGAATCGTGATGAATGGATAATGAAATGAGATACTTTACCATTATCGGTGACTTAGAATACACCATCAACAAAATTACCTAAGTCACAATGCAGGCGGTGGGTAATAATACTCAGTAGGGTTTTTCCAAATGACATTCATACTCATTCCACTAGGATATAACTGTTAGCATTGTATTATAAAATAGTTTATATAAAGTCATTAAAATAGTCCAAAAATAAAAAATAAGCCAAATAGATCCTTAGGCCAATCAATTCAACCAAATAAACAAAATTCCATGGAAACAAACATTTCACCAACAAAAATTCCCTTTCACAATGGAATAACTCATTCTAATTAGTGTGGAAACATGCATATTCAAACCATAACCCCAGGTTATACACATCCATACCTATGCTCGGTGTCACCATTGAAAATGGAACTTCACATCTAAACCTGTACAGTTTTTGTTGTGGTACATAATGACCACATCCCTTTGATAGTGGTCCTTAATTCCCACTCTCTATCCATTCCCAACCATGCTTAGCCTCATAATACAACCATCCTTCGATCCATTCATCACATAAAATAGAAAGGAAATTTTATAAATTCCAAATCGTAATAACATGTCAAAAAATAATTTCCACATCATAGAACCATCATTTATCAATAATCACGACGAAGAAACATTAACAAATTAATAAATCATTATGCAAAAACCCATCCGTAATGTCACCATTGTTAGAAACACCAATATGCCACATCCATGATGATCCTAATTTCAATAAAATCCCCCATTTTATTGAAAACCATGATCACACCACATTTTACAGAAAAAAAACCAACCCATTGATTTTAATATCATAATTTTAAAATCCCATACAAATCATATTACACAAAAAACCCCATTTTCTGCAAATCCACAGAGCATCACAAAATGGGTTCTTAAAAAAATTTTCATACCATAAGAATAATAAATTTATGGAAATAACAATTAATTTGAAAACAATCACTCTAGATTTATCAAAATGGATGGGAGAGTGAAGCCACCTACCATAGGGCTCCGATGAAATTGACCAACACCCAACCACATAACAAATCAAGGTGAAACATGCACAAAATCACCTTATATCTTATTTCTTAACATCAACTATCCCATCTCTCATCGTTTTAGGAAACAAAAAACCAATATCAACATGAAGTGGGTGTATATATAGAAAAATATAGAGAAGGAAACCTAAATCTATTGAAACCCAAGAGACCACAAATAGAAGAGACTTATGGGAGAAGAATATTCTTCAAATCTCAACGAAAAACCATCTATTTTCTTAAAAAATGGGTGGGAGAGCCCCTCTAACCCCTAATAAAATGAAATATTGAGTGAGGCACAAGTGGGAGGATGTTTGGGGAATTTTAGGTTTATTTCGATCCCCCCTTGGTTTTCTAAAACCCTTTATCGAATCCACTCATATTTATCTCATAGGGATAGAAAAAATGTGTTTTAACTATTTGACAACTACTATCCTAGGGGTCCCATGCACGGTTGGTCCCCATGGTTATAAAACCATTGTTCAACCATTTGAAAGTAATCGGTCTCAAGTAACTAGGTTTAACTATGATGGATGCGCAGTTTAGACAATATTCTCATTAACCATGTGCCCATGCATTTTCCTCTTCTTCACTAAGTATAGTTACCTAGAGGTTCTATACTATTTCCACTAAATGCATTTAAACTGTGTGCCCTTAAAGAGGCACTAACCATTTCCCAAACCCTTATAAATTCTTCCAAAAGTTACCTAACAACATTTCATGCATAATATGTTATAAACAAGGCTTACATTACTCAAACCAAGGGTACTACATTCTCCCCATAATTGGAATTTCCTTCTTAGAAAAGTAGAGAACCATCGCTTTGTCGAAATAGCTCGAGCCATTTTTCAAAACTCTATTTCTCCAGCTCCCAAGTCTCTTCCAGAATCTAACCTTGTTTCCAAAAATACCGAACTAGGCTGATGCTTTTACCATGAATTACATTATCTAGTATATCCACAATTTTCACTAGCAAGTGCACCAAAAAAGAATCTGTCTCGAGCTAAACATGATCCCATCGAATCACATGGTTGGGATCTACCTAGTACTTCTTCAAATAATACACACGAAACAAATTTTTAACCACACTTAATCATGATGAAAAGGCCAACTGATAGGCCACCTATCCAACCCGCTCATATGTAACAAAAGACCAAATATACCCTAGAAGTAACATTATTTGATTTAAAAACTAATGATGTACCAACCTCGAATAGATTCTCAAGAACACATGATTATCCACCACAAATAAAAAAAACTGTCGACAATAGTCCACATATAATTTCAGATGGATCAATCCCTTTTTTAATATCTTCCTGATCAACTTTATTTTCCCCGTTTTCACTTAGGTAAGGATCTTATAACAAATGATGTTTCTCTTTTTTCCACCCAAAAAAGTGGATAACTACATGGACACACATACAATTCCTCAAATGGAGCCATATGTATCAAGCCTTGAGAACTATTATTATAGGAGAACTCAATTGATGGTGAGTTCTTGTCCCTTGAGCCACAAAAATCTATCAAGAAGTGCTACAAAATATATTCAAATGCCTGTATCATCCACTAAGAATAAAAATCCATCAAGGGATTATTCTTCATGCTCATTTTTAATTGAGTCCCATGGTATTTTTGTAAGGATTTATAGAAATGATATGTGACACTCTAATCTCTATCAGATACCATAAAAATTGGTAAACCATGCCTCCATACAACCTCATGGATATATATTTTGGACATATCCTCCACCATATGATATTTACAAAAAGGGATGAAATTGGCCGAATTTGTGAGCCAGACCACAAACACCCATACAGAATCATTCTTCCTAACTGTTCTTGGGAAACCTGTAATAAAATACATCGCTATTTGTTTCCATTTATACATAGGGATAGGTAATGAATTTAACATACATGTTGGACAATTATGCTCTCCCTTGACTTGATGACAAGTCAAGCACCTCAATAAAAAATAAACCATATTCTTTTTCTTACCCAGCCACAAGAACTAGTTTTTCATCACTTTATACATTTTAAAAATTCTAGAATGAACGTCCCATATGGAATGATGATAATCACTTAGAAGTTGTTTCAGAAAACCCACAAGTACAATTATTCCATTCTAAAATCACAACACTATGTTCATATACAGTTTCCATCCCATAAAGGTGTCCCCACCATTGAGTTTCGGCCTCATATCCACACACTCTAAATAAGACATCTTCTCCTCTTTAACCAAAAAAACCAAATCAGGAACCAAAAAAACTGGAAGGAAAACCGCTAAATCACCACAATCATCACATTCCAACTACATGTACACTATAACTGACCTCAAAATCCACTAATTTGATACTTTTTTCACCACATGAGCATATGAAATTATATGTAATGATTTCTCTATCGAATATCCCTTATCTGGTGTGTAGATTAGGTCAATTTCCTACATCAAGAGACACTCCATCCATCTCCTTTTCCTGAAATTCAATTATCATTGTGAGAAAATATTCATCAAGCTCTTATGATCAGTATACACTGTGAATTTATCACTAAAGAGATAGTGGTGTCACTTTTTCAAAGAATACACCATTGTTGCTAACTCCAAATCATTTTTTAGTAGTTATGCTCATCCAACATAAACTACAATGATCTATATGTAAAAAAATTATCCACTTGAATGAGAAAACACCACCAACTAGATCCCAATGCATCACAATTCACCAAATACGCTTTCCCCAGTTCTAAAAAAACAAGATTAGTACTTATGTGTGAATATTCTTAATCTCATCAAATGATCTCAGAAATTTCTCATTCCACTAAAATTATCTTCCTTGTCAATGCTATCACTGGTGAAGCTAATCATGAGAAGTAAAAAACAAAGAGTCAATAATACCAAGCTAGACCAAGGAAGCTCAAAATCTCAAAAACATTCTTCAGTGGTTTCCAAGAGATAAAAAACAGTATATTTTCTAGATCCACTGAAATTTCTCTCTCTAAAATCACATGGACAAGAAAAAATACATCTTGTATCCAAAAGTCATACATTGAAAAATTTGGTATACAACCAGTGATCTATCAACGTCCACAAAATTACTTCCATGTGTTTCTCATTCTCTATGCTCGTCCTTGAATACACTAGTATATCACCCTCAAATACCACCAAAAAAGACTCCAAATATATTTGAAACATCTGATTCCTGAATTCCTTGAACACTGCTATTGCATTCGTAAGACCAAAGGGAATAAACACATAATCATAATTAACATATCTAATTATAAAAGATATTTTTGGGATATCCTCCTTAAGTAACCACAACTGATGATATCCCGATCGTATACCAATATTAGACAACCACTTTCCTCCCCTCAACTAATTAAACAAGTCATAAATGAATGGAGGTGTATATTAATTATTTATCATAACTTGGATAGGATTTTGATAATGAACACATAGCTGAAGAGTTCTATCTCCCATTTTAACAAACAGAACTCATGTTGACAATGGAGACATATAATCCCAGATGAAGCCATTATTTTCATGTTCCTCCAGCAACCCATTAAATTCCATCAATTATGATGGTTTCATTTGGTAATATATAAGTGAGATTGTAATGGTCCCTAGAAATAGATAAATCATAAAATCCACTTCTCTCACATGTTGAAACCATGTGAATTCTTTTAAAAAACATCCATAATCTGATCAACAACTACTAAAAAACTATTTCTCCTAACCTATACCATTGTGGCCAAATACAAAGCCTCTAACTGATATGATATCATCCAATCAGGTAGGTCCAACATGATTGACGCTCACACATTAGATTTTTACCTCCATAAAAGAGATTATGGAAACCATCAACTATCATAAAATAAACGATTCATGTATAACAATCGATATGGGCTCGAAAAATTGGCAACCAATCCAAATCCAGGATTATATCTTACATATCCACATAAATCACTGAGAATTACCACATAAATTCAAACTCATCCACAACTATACGACATTATCTACACTAGAATGCTCGACACTATCTTTGACACAAAGAAGTTTGATGCTTTAAAACAAAAGGCATAATTTTTACGCATAAACCCAACAATCCAAAATAATGAGAAGCAATGAAATAATGATATGAACTATATATAAAGGCATTGTACTAAATTTATAATTCCAATCAATCGTACCTCACGATGTGGATATTCCCAACTGATCATACACCAGAACATTCTCATCTCCAAACAATTGTTTTCTTTCCACACTCCACTCTTTATTAGACTGCTTAAACTTTTCTTAAAGAGGAGTTGTTGTATTCCTATAATAATCATGACTAACATGGGACTAATAATAAGGAGTTTGTTCCTAGCCTTGTCCCATCAAGGTAAATGAAATCTACAAACCATATGGAGTGTCATTAACAACCAACCTCAAAGCATTGTGATAATAACGTCAAATATTACCCATATGTTTGCAGTTATGACATGCTCGAGGTTAGGCCAAACAATCCCACTTCACGTGGCCTGTTGAACCCAAATAAAAACATTATGGCTTTCAATGAGGCTTCTAAGGAAGATTTACCAATCCTTCCATCATATTTTGATCCATACTCCCACTTTGGAAATAACTATCCCTCTTTCACTTGATCCCTACATTAGAGTTCCCACTGTTCCCCATAGTTACCAATATACTTACTTATTTTGTATCCCCTAGGATATCTATTTTATACACTAATGTTCATTTCACCATTTCTGTCTAATTACTTAAAAATAGGAACAATATTTTGAAATAAATTTATTTCCTCAAACCTGATTCAAATATCTGTGCCTTCAAGGAAACACTAGCTGCCACCTCAGGTGAAAACAACATAATTTTCATAAACACTATAGAATATTATATCATTGAAATGTTATCCTTATTGAAGATGAATAAAAATATTGTTCACTAAATTTTAAACATACAAGGGTAGAATTTTTTATTAAACAATTCTTCAAATCCATCCCATGTCATAACTTGGTCCGTTCCAACATGGACTACCAACTCCCACCACTGACATGAATGATCTTCCAACATGTATGTTGTTAACTTCAACATTGACTTTTATGGTGCTCACATAAAATTAAATAACTAATTCATCATATTTAGCAATGCTTCCACCATTTTAGGCACCAAATCACCCCTAGAGATAGTGGGATCTTCTTCTAAAATAGAATTGAGTCTTCTAAAGGATTATCAACCATTCTATTCCATCTTTTGACATCTTGGAAAGCTTGCACTATGTCTGATCTAACTTCTGGTTCACCTGAGGCTCAGGTGAAACCAAATTTTCTACAGCATCCTCTGGTCAGTCTCTACAACATCTATTATGTACCATTTCTATCAACTAAATAATAAACATAAGGTTCACTCTATAACAACTAAAGGATTTAAATTTCAAATTTAGTCACATTACACTTTCAAAAAAAAAAGGTTAAAAATTTACCATTTTACCATGTTTACTCTATGTTTGAAAATCCACCATGTTTTGAAATTCAACCCATTTTCAAAATATCACAACCATTCTCATTTAAAATACACACATTTGGAAACATTTTCTAGATTTTTCAAAAATTAACACTATAATATCACAACATAAATCATTATTCCCAATAAAATATATATGAGGGTGGGAATTATTTTCTACCATGTATAACATGCTCGTATTATTATATATACCCACAACAATGAGATCACGCTCTTATAAGTGTATCCAAAAAACTTATGTACCAAACTCATTGGTAACATTATGCTCAACATAAAATGGATATCTATATCTTTTTTGATATAAATTTAATGTTCAAAAAATACTATGACTTACTACAATGCTAACTCAAGGAGTAAACCAAGAATGAATGCCAAAACCAATACGTACAACTGATGTCATCCCCAAGCCAAACTGACATTACATGTACTTCAAGGGTTGAACAAGTTAATACCACTTGTAATATCCTTCCCCTCCTCATTGACCTGAGTTGAGGTGGAGGTTACACTCGAACATAGGAGACATTTTCAAGGCACTAGAGACTATGAATAAATGTCAAGGGCTTCATGAAAAAAATTGGGATTGATTTTAAATTCGAATAAAATCCACTCACCAAAGAAACATAACCAACCACAAATACATGAAGCATGTCACCAATATAGACCAATACAAAACATTACTAAGAAGTAACAATTCTTCCAAACCAATTCCATAACAACACCCAAACACTAATAAAACTAATACAAATCAATACAAAATCATAGTGCCAAGTAGAAGATGAAACAAAAAAACAAAGAAGCTTCGACACAACTCCCCGACTCCACACCATGCTCCATTCTCCAAGCACCAAAAATCTGACCAAACATCAAGACGAACTGCTAAGGAAATGAGATGAATTACCTTTTCTTATGTACTAGAATACAACATCTGTAGAAGCATCAATGTACCAAAGAAGGGGTGAGTAATTATACTGAGTAGTTTTTTCCAAAATGACGTCCCGAAACATGCCACTATGATATAATCATTAGAATAATTATATAAAAAAATTTATATAAATCAATCAAAACAGTTCAACAATTATTATCAAACCAAACACGTCCTTACCAAAAGAAATTCACCCAAATCAACACCATTTCGAGGAAGTAAACCAACATGTCATAAACCCAAACTCCATTTCACAAAGGCATAACCCATTAAAACTAGTGTGGCCACATTAATGTTACATCCATAACCACAAGTTTTAAACACCCACACCCTAGCTCGGTGTCAACATTGATTATGGGACATCATGTCCAAAACCATCCAATATTGGTAGTGGTACTTTATTCCCACTTCCCTTCTATAGTGTTCCATCATGCCCACTATCTTTCCATTCCCTAACATGCTTAACCTCATAATCCAACCCATATGAAAACCATTCATCAAATCACAACAAAAATAAAATTTAAAAATTACATATCATAATCACATGCTAATCAATAATTTCCACATCATATAACAAACATATTTCAGTAATCATGATGAAGAAAAATTACCAACTGAATAGCCCTATAAGACAAAAGCCTTCAATAAAATCGCCTTTATTGAAAATGCTATTATGCCACATCCATGCCATAAATTATTTCAATAAAATCCCCAATTATCACAACTCTATTTAAATAAAACAAAGAAAACCACCAATTTTGAAATCATAATTTTAAAATTCTATAAAAACCCTATTTCACAACAAACCCAAAAATTTCCCTAAATTCACAAAGCACCCAAAAATTGTATTCTAAATGATCTTCATACAAAATAAAAATCATCATATTCATGAAACAATCCTTATTTTTAAATTAAATACTTTTTTATATCAACATAGAGATGATATTGAAGCCACCTACAAAAGGGTTTCAAGTAAAATTGACCAATGTCCAACCGCACAATGAATCTGGGAGAAACATCCACAAAATATCATTAGAAATATTTTATTAACATTAATAATACCAACTTTATAAATTTTTGGAAATAAAACAATAGATCTTCATGATATGGTTTTATATCTATAAAATAGAGAAAGGGGGAAACCTATATATAAGTAAAACTAATAAAAAACAAAGATATGATACTTATAGAAAAAGATGTACCTTCAAATCACTAAGAAACCCCTTTGATTTGCTTCTAAAATTGGTGGGAGTTCCCATTTAACCCTTGTGAAGAGGAAAAATCATATGAGCCATAGATGGGAGGATGTTTGGGGTGTTTTAGGTAAATCTAGAGCCCCCATAATTTCTTATAACCATCTCTAAATGCTATGAACAATTAGCTCACATGGTTAGAAAAATTGTGAGATAATAATGTGAGTACAAATATCCCAAGGGTTCCCCACACCGATGGTCTACAAAGTTCGAAAAAAATATACTCCGACCATTTGAAATCCCTCTGTCTCAAGTAACATGGTTTACTAGGGCTGGCCCTACGATTGAGAATCATGTTCCTTAATAGTACACCCACCCCTTTTCCTCTCCCTTACTGAGCATGGTTATTATGTGGTTCTTCAATATTTCTACTAACCATTATTGAACTATAATCCCATAAAAAAGACTACAAATATTTCCAAAACCTTTTTAATCTCACCAAAACATTACCCAGCCAATTTCCATATAGAATAAGTTATAAACAATGGATAAATACCTCTAACTAGTGGTAATACAATATATTTCTTAAAATTAATATTAAAAAAAGGGTAAATTTTAGGGGCTTACATTTATATTTTTAGGTTTTATTGCTTCCCCATTTCCAGCCACATTTACCACTTCATACATTTGTTTTCAAAAAGTAATATTTTTTAAAAACTCAATCGTAATATTTTTATCACAATGAACAACTTATATATAACTATTAATTTCACAGGAGTCCAAATATATCTGTAAATAAGTTCATATGCCAATGTAAAACCCAATGATTTTCATATCATGGTCCCTAATAAGATTTTATTAATACTAAGACATTTTGGAAAATGTTTTCTCAAAATAAGCCCCTAAGTCTTCCTCTTTTTTCTTCTACTAAAAAATTGACCTCCCAATCTAATAAGAAATATTCTAGGAAAATTAAGTTTTGAAAAATATATTTAATTTATATAAAATTAAAATCATTAGCCTAATCATTTATCATTAGTGTTATTAACAAAATACCTCCATATATTGGCTTCACATTCAATTTTATAAATATTGAGAGTAACCTTATAATGTTTCAAAATTAAAAAACATCAAATGTATTAGAAATGATTGAATATAACCATAAGATATATCATGGTCTGAATACCTAATAAATTTTTAATGTTGTTTTTAATAAAATAAAATACTTTAAAAAATAATATATGTATAATTTGTTCACTCTTTTTTGTGGTTTTCAATACAAGTAGTATCAATATAATGCCCCGATTCTAATAACCTGGATTGGGTTTCCACATTATTTTATTTGGATTTGATACAACGAATCTCATAATTATAGACTAAATAATTTAGAAATTGTGTTTAACCAGATTCATACATAGTACAAAGTTTACATTAAGAATAAAATATAAAACCTAGAAATATAAAACTTCCGAAATAATTGAAACCCTTTAAAAATTTATTATTCCTATTATTGGAAATGAAAAAAAAGTGGTGTAATCAAATTCTGAGTATGTGGTATGTAAAATATATGCTATTATGAGTAAGTAAGGTATAATCAATTAAGGAATGTTAAAGAACTAGATTTATACGCCATTTATTAATTACTTGATAACATAATGAATCCTCGAATAATATCAATGTTGTAATATCATGGATAATAATAAGTAAATTATAAAAACAAATTCATAATATTGAACATCTCAATCATATATATCATGGAAACTCAACCGTTAATCCATTATTTGATGACATATCATACTATGGATAAGAAAACATTGAATACCCAACTAATTATTTGGACTATCTTAGTTTGTCTCATGATACATATCAATCCATCAAGAAGCCACATAATTCCCGACACCATCTATCATGGAATTTCCAATGTATTACATATATATATTTAATTAAAAATACAATTCATAAACAATATTATTTGTAAATAAATATCTGTATTAAGTGAAGCATAAAGAATATCAATACTTCTAGAGTTAATCAAATAATATTCAATGCACAAACTCATATGTAAAAATAGTATATTTTTGGATATAATCATATCCATGATAGAATAAATATGGCTATCTAATAAAAATGTAATTTCAAAATATCCAAAAAAAGAAAATGTTTTAATAAAAATTTAGTGACCATAAAATTAATAAGACGTAATATTCATACATAAATTCATAAGAAAAGAAGGGTTTTAATAAAATCATTTACATTTTAGAAATAATTTAAATTTATGTGGATTAAAAAAAATAATTCACAAATGAGAGGTATTTGGAGAATAATTGAATACGTATAGATGAATATAAGTGAGTAAAAATGTAATATTGGTTGGAAAATATGATAATGTAATATATGTTAAAAACACATTTCTTTATACTTATTTTAAAGAAAGTTGAAAATTATTATTTTAGAAAACATTATCAATATTAAATAAAAACAATTTAAAAGATAAAAAATAAATTAATATTTTATTAATATTTCTTTTGAGTAATAATAATGGTTTTGGGATTTTTTTTTTGAAAATTTTGGATAAGGAAGAAAAATATATCAAATATAAAAGGAAAATAAAATGAAATTTTATTTTAAATAATTAATATAATCAATTAATATCCAAAGATATTAAATGTTGTAAGATATATGTAATATCATTAAATATCTAGATGAAAAGAGAATAGATTTTGATTTTCAAGGTTAAATTATTATATTTTGTTAAAGTGTATAAGAGAAGTCCTAAAAAATGATATTGTAAAATAAATTCTTACCTCTTTTGAAAAAATAAAATTTTATCACCCTAATAGATCAAAATTAATAAGAATCATAAAAAATAAATAAAAAGTATTTATTCATGGTAAATACTATAAGGGGTTATTATATACACCATATAAAAATAGACAACAACATAATACCAATTTTGTATCAATGAGGTTGAAATTGAGATGAAATTCCATACAACGATCATAATGTTATTGTGAAAAATAATCAATGATGTGATTATGTATATTAAATGTAAAGAAACATTATATAATAGTAAATAAGTCATTAAATAATCAGTGGTCATTACACACATAAAATAAGGATATCAAATACAACAAAGAATAAATATTTCCTAGGGAATAGTTAATTAGTTATGAATGTCAGTACCTCACACTTCCCATTAGTTGAATATGAACTAAAATAAAGTGTAATGGTTTTCAACATATTATAAACTTATTATATAACCTTATTAATAACTTTAATTTCATATATGTTCCTATTATAACAACTTATCACCATCTATCGATAATCATTAATTATTCTCATTTTTTGTGTCAAATCCTTTATTTTCTCATGAATGATTTGTCATTGATGTTCTAGCCATATTGTGTTTATATAATATCCATAATTTTAATAATTTTTTAAATATCCTATATATCCTTTAAATCTATACTTATTACCTTCCACATAATGTATATTTTAAAAATTGATTGCATTGCTTCATAGATGTGGCAGTCAACACATGAACTCAAGCAACGTTATCATTTTCCAATGGATTTGAAAAAAATAATGTGTATAATAAAATATAATTCTTTTATTATATTAAATTAAGAAATAACATATATATATTTATTATATCCATTTTTTAATCGTCTCGAAACATAGGTGATGATGATTTTGATTTTAATTTTTTTAATAATTATTATCTTTTATAAAATATTTATATTTTCATTTTTAGAGTAATCCATTTAAATTGAATTTAAAAATATAATTATAAATATTTAATTAAAATACATCCTTTAATCACACTTATAACAATTAATGTCAATATATAAAATTATAGGGTCACTATAACAGACTAAAAGAATATTACTCATTGATTTTTTAAAATAATTTATATTATTTTTCTATTAATTTGATAAATACAGTGTTGGTATTTTGTAAGAAATAAAGGTAATAATTTAATCACTAAAACAAAAAAATATATTACCATTAAAAAATAAAATCAATTATTACTCATATGAAAATTTATAATTGAACATATACTGTTTCTATCCCTATCAAAAGATATTATCGATTTTAAAATCAATGACATCATTTACAATTTATTTATATAAAATAATATAAACGATAAAGTAAATGAAATGTGTCATGTAATTTACCCATTTTAGAAACATGAATATAAAATTTAGATAAAATATTATCTAGTATAATGAAAAAAATAATTAGGGAGAGTTTTTAAGCCTTATCATAATATTTTTAAACTTAATTACATTATTTTCCCTTTTCCAATGTAATATATTTCACAACTATGAATTTTAATAATACCTAATAATAATAGATACATAGTTAATTAATTTTTACCACATAATTCCAAATAGGTTATCCATTTTTAAATATTCAATTTATAATTGATTATGAAATTAAATTTGATGTAAATGTGAAAATGAAACTAAATACAGTTGAAAATTATTTTTTATACATTAATATTAAATCTTATCAAAATCTTAAGAATTGGGGATTAAAATTAAACTATTGGAAATCAAATAAATGATCTTTTACATTATTATAAAATCCAACATTTATCCATCCTTTTAAATATTTATTTATTGAAAACCAATGAATGAATTTGAAAATTCATTAATTTTCACAATTCCCAAAAAAATAAATAATTTTAGAAAAAAATGAGAAATAACCCTATTTTAATTAGAATATATTGATTTAAAAATAATATTATTTATTTAAAATTAGATTTATTAAATTTTAGAATTGTAGTTTTAATCATATTCATGAATAAACCCATGGGTATTATCTTATTGTATCTTTTAAAAATTAATAGATTTCTAAAATTGATTGTCACATTTTATATTCACCCCTTCATCAGAAATTTTATTTATCAAAAGTTACATAATGTCAGAACAAGAATAGATGTGGGTTATTTTTCATCATTATTTATTTATATTCTCACATATATTTGTCTATGTTATGATTTATCTAGAGTAACATTACCATATTAGTTTTTTGATTCATCAAAACATGATCTCTATTGACTCACATCATGATAGGAACTTCATAGTATGATAATTTAGGTTTTGAATGTATTTTCATAAGAGTTATAAAATTTATTGGATCCACAATTTAATTCCTCAATAATGAGACATGAAACACATCATGTACATTCAAGATGCTAGGTGGCACTTCCAAACTATAATCCTCTGCATGAATTCATTTATATATTTAAAAATGTATGATATACCCATGGATATATTTATTATCCTACAAAACCTTATAGGTTCCTTCCATGGAAACAAATTAAAGAAAATATGATCTTCCATTTGAAATTCAGAACCATTCCATTATTTTTCATAATATCTATTTTTACTAAAATGAAATTCATTGTGATAGGTATGATGTTTTAATACCTTCACTAATGTATCCCTACAATGTTCTAGACTCAAAAATATCTTATATAAAATTTCATTCCAATAATATATAATATGAAATATATATCCATATAATACTTTATAGAATGAATCATTAATAGTTGAATATTATTTATTATTATAGGAAAAGTAAAAATAATTTATAGCCTAATACAATGTACCATGATGATCACATTATCATGAGCTCAACATGGGTTCTAATATTTGAATTATATATTTGGATTTTCCATTTATTTTAGTTAGATAGAATTTCTCAAACTATGCTTAACATCAATATGCTTATAAATTATTTTCTAAAATTTTTATGTAAATTAAAGGAAAAATCATACACAATTGAATGTGGTGCACCGTAAAGTCTTAAAATTACATTAATATTGAGTTTTGAATGTTTTTAAAGAGTTATATAATCTCTTATATAATTTAAATGTAAATATTTTTAAGAGTGGTCCATAATAACAAATATTGAATAATAATTTCTTAGTGTCTTTTGTAATATAGTGAATATTTAATTGTAATGTCATCCCATTTTCACATTAGAAAGGGTATAAGTTTCCTATCTACTCATGTATATTTTTCTAAAACATCACCTATTAGAAATAAAAAACACATGAAATAAAATAAGAATTATTATTCATCTTATTATCCACGAAAAAATTTCCCTTCAAATCTCGATACATCATAGTAATACTAGGGTGTAAAATGGAAACCAAGCTAGAATCCACAACTCAAAATTCTATTTTTATCATGTGTTTTTATTGAAAACATAGAATCATTCCAAATTTTAGAATTACATATTAATATATGAGGCATGCGAATTTCCCATCACTCACAACATTTTTTTTCATTTGAAAATTATCATTATCTAGTTCAAAATGTTAAATATTTTCTAATAAATTTGGTTTGAAGATATTTTAAAAAATGAGCGATTTTTCTATTCCATAATTGTTTCCATATACATAAACTCAAAATAAATTAATATAGGTTCCATATCAAACCAAATTTGAGTTCAAACTTCATAATATTTCTGGTTCAATACATTTAGAAAATTATTTTCCTTTCCATCGTGATAATGTATTGACAAATTATAATTTTTTTGTAGCTTGATCCCAAACCATTTCATATTATAAAAATACATTTTTAAAAATAAGAATTTTAGGATCTTGTGATATTTTTTATATTACATATTTCAACATTGGTAAAATTTCTCAATGTTATCAAATAAAACATTATTGTTTTTAACCCAATATTAGGATTAGGATAGTTCGATTCATTATTAATTAACTATCTTAATTTATTTGAAATAACATTATAATTTTACATTAATATATAATAAATTTACTTATATAATGTACCATTATATATAAAAAAATCATTCATTTAGTGATGGTAGATTTATTATCATAGTATTCATGAATTTCCACTTCAATTATACAAAACAAAATTCACATTCATTATTCTATGTGAACTTAACCCCTTTATGTATTCTTAAATAATAGGTATGTAATCTGATAAAAAATTTAAAAAATCACATATTATATCATATAATATAAATAATATATGTACCTCACATATTCTTATTCTTGTATTCCATTCCTTGAATGTATTTTCTTTTTTAGGATCAACTATGATTCCATCCTTAGAGATAATATAGAAAAGAAAAGAATGTTTCTAGATAAAAAAATTATAGTTCTAAATATTATATATAAATGATTTTATTGAGGAGTCATAAGAATGATCCTGGAGTGATTATCAAGATCATCATATATTTTAGACTATACCAAGAAATCAATGATAAATACCACAAAAACATTTACCTGTATATTCCTTGAATATATTGTTCATTACATCCAAAAATAAATATTTTGAATTATTTAATTCAAATTTATTTACTATAAACTCAAAATTTCTATACCTCATATGAAATATTCTCTTGATAATTACTTTCTTTTTTACCCAATATTGATTATACTTAGAATTAAGGGTATTCTGGGGAAAATATTTGATATTGTAATGTTCATCATAAACAATAAGAAATACATAATTATGATTCTAGTATATTATAGTAATATAATTGATTTACCTTAAATTCATTTATATACTCATAGATTTTTGATTCTTTAAAATGAAAATTATAGGTACAAGACTAGATGAAAAACAAGGAAATATAAAATTCCTTTTTAAAAAATCCTATAATCTTCTTCTGAACTACACTAATTCCATAATGTATATTATATAAGTATTCCTTGATATAGTTTTTTCATTAGGGATTAAATCAATTAGAAACTCAAATTTATGATTTTTGGTTGCACAATTAATTGCTAAATAAATATGTAAATTTATTACCATATAATAGAATGATCCTCAATTTACTTTTCAACCTTACGATTTGTAAATATATCTACTCTTATTCCACAAGAGTATTATTAAAATGAACTATCATTGGTGGATATAGATATGACTCCATTGATGACATCCCGCATCAAATGGAAATGGATTCTATATATTCATCACAAATAATAATTTCCTACTTTTAGAAATAATTTTTTTCATATATGCTGAAATAAAATCCTTACAATGGATTATATTAATAACAAAAATTGGTATAATAACCGTATATTTAAATAGGCCACGTAGATGTGCCATAAATGGAACTGAATGAAATATTCTTGTCACGGTGATTTATATATTTAGATATTTAACTGAACAATCCCTTCTTATAATGCAAGGAAAAACTTATTTTCTAAGAATATATGGAAGATATTAACAAGTTATATGATACATAATATAGAATATATAATTGTGATAATAATCTACTATGACCACCATGCATTTTCCAGGATGATTTATTCTTGAAATTTACATTATAGAAATTTTTTCATTCCATTTTATTCATTAATGAATAACATTTTTTATATTTCTCAATTGAAGTATTATTATATTGATTTTACTATAATATATAGGATTAAAATAATTGCATCCATATTGTTATGGAACATAAAAATATTTCATCATATGATGTAAATTTTTATGAAGAAAGTGACATTAATAGGTTTTGATTAAGGCATTTAGAATTGTGGAATATCATTCTATCCAAAATACATTATTAATCCATAGTATAACTGGATAATATCTTATAGGTATCTAAACACTATGCAATATTATCTTCATCCATTCTAATTATGATGTGAAACATTCCCACTATATATATAAAATAATATAACATTAAAATCAATCTATTCTATATTTTAAATTTCTTCTTAATCCCTTTTATATTGGATCAATTTCAACCATAGATCAATATTACCTCTATGATAATACACTTCAAGAAAAACAATAGGCATTTTATTACATCCCAAGGCGATAAATAACTTCATAATAGATGAATCCATTTCACAGTAATAGGTGGATTATTAGTTATACTAAATTATTGATTATTCTTTCACATGGAATGATCCAACATAGTTTTATCTTTCCATGAAACATCATATTTCTCTATCTGTTTAAGGATATTTTTAATAACCTGATTCTGATGCAATAATATATCCATGATCTGCTCAAATCCTTTATAATTTTTATTGGTTTTTTAAATAGTGAAATCTCTAAATAGATGATGAGTGTTGATTCCCCTTTTTCATGCTAGATTTATAATATAAAAATTTAACAAAATGATTTAACTCCTAATCATCTTGAATATTGAAAAATATAACAAAAACCAATAACTCATGAAATTTATCAAATACTAAAATGAATAATCTTAACTAACAAACTAGATAGGTTTATTTAAATTATTAGTCATAGTTTTTCTACTAAATATAATTTGGTACCAACTATAACACAACAAATTAAGTAACCAAGAGATGATGTTAACTTTATTAAATTGGAATAAGATATAGGGGATCTCATATAAACAGACTCATTAATTTAGTATTCTTATTGATCATAATACATATATGGTACACATCTTATGTTGGGAATAACATATGTAACATAAAAATATGTTTTACATCCTTGAAAAACTCATTCAAGAATTACATCCTCAAAACGTAGAGAAAATCAAAAAAATTATTGGTGAGAAAAAATTCTTAGTAACAGTTCAATAAAATAGAATGTATTTTTAATAAATAAAGAATAATCAATATATAATTTTATATAATTGGTAACACAATCCATTTAATCAATCAATTGACTAGAAAATATGTCTATTCATAATATAAATTAATTAATATCTTGTAAATAATAAATTCATTATAAAATAAGAAAATGAAATATAATGGACTTTGTAAAAAAAGAATCCATTATTTCTTAGACATCAATATCTTGCATCAACAGAGTTTAAACTTTGGGTTGACATACAAAAAAATAGATTTTATAATTTTGGCCAACAGAATTATCTCAGGAGTCCTATCAATTAACCAATGTGTAATGTTATTCTAATTAGAACCTATCAATACAAGTCCAATTCATTCCTCAAATATTTAACGATGATTATAATTCTTAAAAAATATTCCTTATCAATAAATGCATGTATTGAATGATGAATAATGAATATAGATATTATAAGAGTTAATAAAATAACATATAATTTGAAACACCATATATAGAAATATTGTATTCATTAGGAAAAAATTATATCTTTGAATCAAAAGGAAATAAAATGTATACAGATCATAGAAATTGAATGATTTAAGAAAAATATTTCAACAAAAAATTATTAATATATAAATTATAATAATTATTTCATCATAAATATAGGTTTCATAATATAATCACGTTATCTAGTTAAATAAATAAAATTGAATTGAATTATTAAAATAATCATTATTTGGAGAGTTTTATATTAAAATTAATTAGAAAATATCAAAATGTGATAAAAGCGTAAAATGGTTATGTTTGTGATATAATTTGAAAATGTTCTTCATGATAAAAAATTTTACTTTTAACATCTTATAAAGAATTATAAAAGTGACCCTTCCATAAAAAAATTATAAAAAATCCATTTAAACCAAGAAAAAATTCAAATATAACATAAAATTTTGTTAACAAATAATTTTATTAATAAAAATTATTTTTATTAAACGATGTTGAAAACTATGTGCATAGAAGAAAAATATACCCAATTATAAAGTGAAATAAGACTATTATTTTATTTCCATTTTTTCATTTTATGATTTATGTTAGTAATAGAAGAAAGAAATGGAATAAAATATGGAAATACCTTAAATATTTGTTGGTTAAGCTAATATGTGGACTCTATGAAGGAAAAATTATATGACTCCTTCAATGAAAATAAGAGAGATCCTGGACAATGAAGCTGTAAAACAGTCATATGAGATTGGTATATTATAAATTATTACTAATTGAAATAAAAAAAATAAAAAAAATTGTTAAAATTCATGAATAAAATTATTGTAATGATAAATACATAAATCTGGTGGTATATAAAACATATGTAAATATTGAGGTTCATAATGGAAAATATGTTTTAATGAAGTAGACATTGAGACAAAATTAATTATAATGATCCTAACAATGAGGTGATAATTAATAAATGATATATAAATTTATATCAAATATAAATTCAAATGACAAAAGTGTATATACAAGAATAATTAATTACCCACATATTCTTTATATATTAGTGACAATGGAGATGTTTTATAATAATAATGTAAAGAAACTGACTTAAGAAATTTCCAACCGCATGTTTTCTCTTAGATGAACATTGTTTAAGAAAATATATATAGATTTTAAATATGTAATTAACTTTTTACATATAAATATTATTATTTATAATATCATATATGGTTATATTATAACATTTTATAACCCATTAATCAATTCACATTAAATATTAATATTGTTTTTACCATTAACGTCTTTATTCTCTCATGCATGTTTTTGCATGGATATTCTTAGAAATGTTGGTTTATTGAAGTTAAACAATCCTTAAAATTGTATTAATCATATAAATATCATATTTTACTCTTACATTTATCCTTATAACCTTCCATTTGAAGAGGAAATGTAAAATGATTCATATTACTCAGAGGAGGTGGTGGTATACACATAACCATAAAAAAAATTATCATTTTCAAATGGATTTGAATGTAAGATTATATATATAATATTATGATTTTATAAGAATAAATATGTTTTAAATATAATATATATTATTTTTTTCCATCTTTATAACAATCCATGTACCTTGGAGAGGAAAAATTATTTATACTTCTATATAGAGATGGTAAAACATATGTTTGAATGAGTGATGATTTCACATTTCATTGAATAAAAAAGATACAGAACATTGTTGAAATATAACCAAAATTAAATTTTGTTATATTTATCACACTATTTATTATTTTTGGATGATTAAAATAAACTTACTTTAAGATGACGAGCAATGAAATTTGAATGGTTCGGTAAAGGAAATTACCATTTCTACCAAAGTGATCCATTAGATCTTCATTTACGTGACATAGGGTTGGAATTTTTGGAAGAGAAAAATAATTCTAAAACAAGTATGATGACGTTAAAAATATTTTTGTTCAGGTTTTTGTAATGATAAGAGGTTATATATGTTTTATAGTGTAGATGATAGGTGATTCATTTTTATAGTGAATTAAAGGTCGTAGATGGAATTAATAAAAAAATCTAAATATAAAAAATTAATTTATATTTGAATATGGAATAATGTGGTAATAATATATTTTATATTATATGATATGGTGGAAATCTCCTCATCCAATATAATATTTTCAGGATTATATGTTTTTTAAACCATAAAATGTTTTTCGACCCCTTCGTTAAACAATTTTAATGTTGACTGCACTAACAACCTTGTCGATCATAAAGAATTATAGTTTTAATTATAAGGAAATAATATTATCATAAATATGAAAGGGATATAAATTTATTTCATTTATAATACTAATTTTTCTCTTTATGAATTTTAAATATTTTTAAATAATTAAGTGAAATATTATTTTTCATAAAATGTCAATGATTAAATTTTTAATATTATTTGTTTCAGTTGAATTTCATGATATAATGTCAAATATATAATTAAAATATATATATCATATTTCATATATAAAAATATATAATTCATATTTCACTATATCTCATCCAAAAAAAATCACTTTTTTTGTTGTTATTATTTGTTATTTTAAGTTACTTTTAATTCAATAAAAATCATGTCACCCTTGAATAATAATTAAAAGTGATTATTTCCTTACAATTATTTAGAAAAATAATTATTTTATCACTCTAGTAAAATATTATAATCCAATATATGTTTTATTATTACTATCACAAAATATGATAGTTATTTAAACACAAATTGTTATATTTATTAATACATATTCACTTAAATAATATAAATTTTATACTATAATTAAGGTGGCAATAATTTTTCCATATTTTTGAATATTGAATATTCAAGGATGAGAAAAAGCTAATGAAGAAGATATATACATGTTTTAGTGAGATATTTAGTCCCCATCACTTTATTTATAACATTAACTTCCTAATTTACAAATTATTTATGTGATAAATGTTACGATTGTTACTTTTCCGAATTCAAAAACATAAATGGGAAATATGTTCCAATTTTTATCCTCATTATTAAAAATATTGTATCAATTTTTAATTAATAAAATTCTAAAAAATTTGAAAATTAATTTTAAGAGAAATTTATAGATTGCAATAAATAAAATTATTTAGAAAACTAATTTTTATGCATGATATTTAACTTCTATCGTAGTCACAATTTTTTTTATTAAAAAACAATTAATCATCATAAAATGGATCTTTTGTTACATTATGACCAAATAAAAATATAATGTGTATTATAAATTACTTTATTTAATTAAAACAACAGAAAATATTTGAAAATTCACAATATTTCACCATTTAATGAAAAATAGATCATATCTAAAAATCTAAAAATATCAAAATATGTTAATTATCATAAGATTATTAAAAAAATTAAATTAAGATAATTAAGATTAAATTTTTTTTTGTATTTAGTTTTTAATATCATTATCAAATATCTATATGTATAATTTTCTATTAATTCATCAAATAAAGGAAATGATTACTATAATTAGGGGTTATGATTTACATTATATCAATTGAGTCAAAACTGACACTAACTAATATGTTCAAATCATTCCATTTTGTTGATCCATATGTTTATTTTATCCTTGACTCCTACATACACTAACTATATTAAAATGGTAACTAACCCTTTATATAATACTTTATATAATAAACACTATCGTTAAAAACTGATATATATGAGTTTAGTATAGAGGGTTATCCATATCTACCATCCCATGATCTTTTACGTGTATTATTTTGGAAGAATGGAAAAATAAAATTACCAAAAAATTTGAGACTTTCACATAGTGTAAAAGTTTTCTATAAAATTTGGGTATTTAATTTAAAACTCTATTTATTTGAGGACTATTTAGCTATGTTTATGTAGAGTCACAATAGAATAACTCTTGACCATGAAACACTTTAATCTAGTTCTAATATCCAATACTGAAAAATTAAAATTTGGTATGTGAGAAAAACAAATTTTAGGATATAAAAATAAATTAATCTTAATATTATAGTGAAAAATACAAAAATCCATGAATACATTAACCCATTTCTAATTTATTGTCTCTTAACATGAATAATCCATTTTAGAAGTGATACCCTATCTTTACATATTGAAAACAATTGAATCCCAATTTTTTCCTTATGAAAAACCATTTTGGTATCCTTTGGATCATTTAAACTAATGAAAAAACTTATTCTAAAAAACATTCATCATTAATATTTCCTTACTCCATGAAATAAAAATATTTCCATAAAATCCAAATTCTGCATGTATAATATAACTATCTTAGATAATCATATTCAAAACCTATGTTCACTTGTTTTTTATTTATTTTAAAAAAAAATTAGAACTTCTAATTCAATAATAGTTACTTACCTAGTTATCTCCATCAATTTTTAATTTGAAGATAATTACCCATTACATTGAAGAGATATATTGGTTTTACATGCCATCCTGATCTACATCTGGATTACATATCATCATCTAAAATTCAAATGTATCATATTATGAACCAATAATTCTAATCATTAATTTCTTCATCACATAGCCCTTGAAAATCTAATTGGATTCTATAAGAAAAAAATATAATTTTTCATATAAAGATGATAAAACGTTTATTTTTCAATTTAAAAACATTTTAAAATAAAAAAATCATCAATTTTGTGAAAAATAAATTTCTTGAAATTATAATTGGAATCCTTTTAAGGAAACGTTATATCATGTAAAATTTATTATAAAATAAAATTTTTTCTAAAAAATATAGGTTAAAAATCATTTTTTCTATTTTGTTAAAATATATGAATATTACCAATGAAGAAATAATAGAAAGGGATATTTTTTTAAATATATGAAATAATGTAACATATTAAAATATATAGACTTATTCATATAGTGATTCACAAATAAGAACATTCATTATAAATTTAAAATAATAAATATTTATAAGGGAAAATATTAAATATTATAATGAAAATTTTTATTGTAAAATACCTTACCTTTAGTGTAATATAATTTATCTCACTCTCTAACTCCGGAATAATACGATTTTATATGTTTTCTAATTAATTAAAACCCTTTTTAATTCTTATTTAATTATTTTTTCTATCTTAATGTAATTTTTTTACATTTTTTTTTATTTTTCTACTAAATTATTCATCATCAAGATTGGTTTTTTTGTCATTCCACTTATAGCATTAAAATAAAATCCATGAATTTACTATGGTAAATGTGGATACATTTAAAAAAAATAAAAAAACATAATAAATGATAAATATTATATTTATATATTGAATATTCATTATAAATTAATCATCGAAGGTGGTCCTCAAAAGTAAATCACATAATTTCATAGAGATGGTAGTCCATACAAAATATTAAATAGCAATTTAATATTTATATTGACTGGAAGAAGTATAATTTTTTTATTTTATTCAATATTAACTATTATATACATCTAATATGAAATATTCTCAACCTAGGAGCCACTAACCTGGTTTCCTAAGCTGAGTCATCCCATGAGCCCAAGCGTGCCTCCCTATATGCCAGAGGATTCTGGCTAGTAGAAAGGGTCTAATGAGTCACATAGGGAGACTAAAACCTATTTACCAGAGTAATCCAAAACAAAAAACAATACCCATAGTAGAAAAAATATTAATTAACCAATAGATATACAAACCAAACATCTTCTAACTAGGTACATACCAAAATTCAACATTTACAATGTCATGACATACTAGTAGTTAAATTGAATAGAAACCAAAAAATACAATGACCAAATCCCCAAATGTGTCCCCAATCAAAGTATGGATCCTTTTTCATGTGAATCCAAAGACCAACTCAACAACCTAGAGCAGGTCCCTCACCCTTCTCATGTCCTGCAACCAAGAAATATACTTGGTAACCCAATGGTGCATCACGCAGGGTGTGAGTACAAAACATAGTAGGACACCACCGAAGGTTTCTACAAAATATCCATTATAATAGATTGTGCATGTGAGTGAAAATTTAATGATAAGTATACAATAGACCATTCTGATTCCATTGGTTAACAAGGTTCATTTAATCCATGACAATCATTTATCCAGATTTCATTTCTTATACCATTTTTACTATGTAATCCATTTTGACACATCTCTTTTGGGTTTGTAATACACATCATCTCTCCATGGCTATAAATAAATTAATCATTATTAATAGGGGAAATAAGTAATGCACTATCTCACTAGTGCTTTACATGTCACATCATCACATTATCTTCGCCTCAAAGCCTCTGTTTGGGTGGAATGCATCCATTATAGGAATAGATCTTCTGACCCTTCCCTAACCAGTTCATTTATGGGGTGGTGTTTAGAGACTCAGTATAGCTCAAACTATGGGAGTATATCTTCATCTCAATTCCCCACTCAAAAGAGCCATGTGAACATGATTATTTACCCAATCATAATAACCACACAAAAACATAACCACTCATAAACAATTCTATTAGAGATCAATATCCATAACAAACACCACGAAGATAAATACTATTCCATAACCCATTAATAAATTTTTGATTTAATTCATATCCATTTATCCAAATTCCTATTCTCCATCCATAAACCCTTAGGTGTATTCAACAACCCCATATCTTAGGCATTATTCCTCAATTTCCATATATTAACCCACTTATCTCATTCAATAATTCACAAAGCATTTACCCCCTTATGAACATATGTTCAATTCTAATATCACATAACAAAAACACTTTATTAGATTCAGTAATTTATGTGTACCACATAATTCCCATGTATTAACCAATTACTCATATCCATCCATTCCCTTGTTACATCTCATTAACATATTCCCTATTTCTCATTCCGTTACACAATTAGAGTTCACCATTTAATATAAACTTGTCCTCTTAAGAATTTATACTCAACATTTCATTGTCCAATCTTCACAATCTCATTCAACCCATATTTCCCATTTTTCATGTCATGATAAACAACCATATTTTCCTTTATCACTTAAGGAATATCTATTATCCTTCCATTTACAACATAATCAACCATTAAAACATATTCTACATGGGATTCACACATTACTCGACAATCCCTCAATCAACCCCACCACTCTATAGGTCTGAGATTGTCGGCGTACCCCATGGGTGGCCCTAGAATGGTCAAGTTCTCCCCTATGCATCCTATGGGGATCGTGATGATTTAAATTAGTCACTTGAAACCCCTTTTTATCAAACACTCTAATGAAAGCAATAAGACAGTTAGGGAAAATAGGGACACATTCTTCCATGCATAAATCTCAAATAAAATTATGTGATAATACTTGTAGCCCACCTACAAAGAATAGGACAATGAGTGCACTCTTAATCATTGACTTGGATTTGGATTCAAACACCCATTGAATTCCAAACCCATGTTTCTCTAGAAAAAGAGTGTTTTAGGTCTTCAAAAGGAGATAAAAGATACTTCAAACCCTAATCCAAAAAAATAATCAAGAGGAGTGTTATACTAACTCGAGGTTTCGATCCAAAACCAATGGTGCTCTAATAACCCATGAAACGAAGGAGAACCAACTTTGGGAAGAATGGTACGTCAAAGATCCTCACTAGGCTTGTAAAGGGTTGAATAGGGGAAAGTCCAGTGTTGGGGTTTAAAATTCCAGGATGTCTTTTTTGTAACATTCTCAATGTTCTGGGGCCACATGGTTTACCTGTATGGGTTTTCAAACTGTGCACAAAAAGTCCATGAGACATTATCCATGAAACCACCTTTTCATGGTTTCTTGGGGATTAACCATTTTTTATTTTACCATTTTCGAATTGTGCGTAACCAACTACCCATGGTTGCATGGTTACCTAGGATTCCCGTGCGGTTTTCACTAACCGTGCACAAACCGGTCAACATGCCCAGGAACTCCCTTTCATCCCCATTCATTTCAAGAACACCCAAAACACCACTAAGCCTTAAAATAATCATGTTTAAAAACTTATCTAGCCAAAAGTGAAGACACCGAAAAAATACTTAAACAAAAACACACATTTTGAAAAATCATGATCATACAACCCCCCAACCTTGTAATGGATTGTCCTCAAGCCCCTCTTCCGAGCATCACTATGCTTCCATAACAAGAAGCCATTCCACTAGTCCTCGATATCCTTTTAAATCTTACATGTTTCTGGTTTCACATCGCAAGGACCACCAAACATGAATAATAGGAACCTACTATTACTGTAAGTCTTCCCCACCACAACCACAACACGAACCAAAAACTCCTCAATAATGAATCAACTTCAAACATACTGAACCAGTAGAACATCACCGAGAAAACATATAAAATAGTTCCTGACTCACTATACATGAAAAGTTTACACAAAATATAACATCATCCATAAGGAACCAATGGGTACCCCCTTGGTCCAATCCTCGGCACAACTCAATTCCTAAATCTCTTGTGTCATTTTCCTTGGTTTTTATCCATCTATAGTGATTACCAAACTCAATATCTCCCAAGTTATAACTCATGTTCTTTTTAACCACATTTCCCAATATACATTGATTCACCACTATCGAGGAAAGTTTACTCGAATCTCAAGCCAACATTCACATCACTAGACTTGTTCCAACTCAACATGCCTAAAAAGCTTTAAGGGAATTAACCTACATTGGAATCCAGCCGCACCATCAAATCCTTTCAAAAAGACATTCCTACACTATCCATTAAAGGACTAAGATTAAAATGACCTTAATCAGGTACAAAATCATCTACAAAAGGCACTTCCCACCACAACATGAACTCAGAGGTGGGTCAGTCTCAACACACCGATTCATGTTTACTATCTCATGTCAGACATCCCATGAATGGATTTTCCTAGAATACCCATCTTCCACTTTTGTTAAGCTACCCATTTCTCACCATACGAAGGTGCATACTAACTTGAAGTCTATCATTATCATCACATCAACACTCTGTGGTCATTCATTTAATAATAATAGGATTCCATCATCACAGAAATTCTGCCCTCCAGACCATCATCGGGCTTCACCCTTGGCATGACACCACATAACATGGACAAGATTCCATCAACGCCAATATGTTATAAAACCACTAGTGGGGAAATTAATCATGTTTAAAACTGATATTAATTAGAGTTATTGATTCTAACAACACCCTTCCTCAATATCAGCATTGGCATCACAAGCTTCACATGGAACCACATTGACCTCAAAGCCAACACTTGGCTCATCTATCATCACATCCAAGTAACACATTGCCTCTCAGAGGAACATAACATGAAACTCCCATGTTCCTCTTTAACATCCCAGTTCCAAAACATCAATTCAATGTTCTCATCTCCACATCCATAACTAACTTATCACTCTACACCTTAGGGGTGTCGTTACCATTACCCTCCATGAGGGATTCCAACACCCACTTCTTACACCCGATTATTAGCCAAAACCCAAAACCCAGATAAGGTCATCTTGATTTTTCATAAAAAAATAAAGAAAAATTTCACCCAGTGTTGGTTCTCAGCTTCCATGAATAGCACCCATGACATTTATCAACATTCGGTCCAGCCTGAGGGCCTCACCTAAGGCCATAAAGGGTGTACATGAAATCATCAAACTCCAAATATACCATTTCCATGAGAATAAACTCCATAATATCTCACACTCATCCAATCACCATCTAGTCTCTTAGTAGATAGCCAAAGATTCTTGACATAACTGGGATGATATCATGATATTGGGCAGGATCTTCACTGGATGAGGTACACTATGATTTTTTAGAAAAATACCACTACCAACTTATCCATTTCTGATGTCAAACTATGGGACATCATGACCTGTTAAGGATATCAGGCTCCCCCAACCTACACATCTCATCAACACTTAACCAAAACTTCTCAGGTGTGATTTCCAACCACAACACACCATCACCCCTTGACTAATTCTCTAAGCATCCATGAACCAATGTTTTATGTTGAACTACTTCCACAACACTTCTGGAGTTCTTCTGGTGCATCCCTGAAAGCTAATAAATGAAACACAATGATCTACCACACTGATCAAACCAAAGGTCTCTAACAATTGACATTTACCTTTGTATAGCTCATCACCCACTTACTTTCCTAACCATGAATCTTGGTTAGTCCTCCTCATTAGCCCTGAGGTGGTCTATATATCTCAACGAACAACCAAACCATTCATACCAATAGGTTCAGACATGTGACCACTCTTAACTTGGGTTACTCCATCAAACAAAAGCATATGAACACACCACAGTCACCCTTATCTCTTCTTCTAAAATGGAATTTGATTCCTCTCATAATCCATATCCAAATAATTGAGTAAATAAACCATACGATATAACTTTATGAAAAAAACCTTACCTCCTATCAAAAACACTATGGTTCCCTCATGAATGAACTAGGTACAACTGTACCTTTTACTAAAACACTATGGAAATCATTATGCATTTAAACCACCTCTAAAGTATCTCACAAGCATCATATTTTAAGGTACTTGCAGCACTGGGCTAACCTTCAATGATGTCACCCTTGATTATCCAAAATTTTAATCGCATAACCACAACTCGAGTAGCACCACCAACCATCAACCTTTCCACATATCCTTCATGGCCAAACCTACACCACACAACACTTTGTGTCCCACTATCAATGTACATAACATCTACATGTGATGAATACAACCAAAATCACTAGGAACCCTGTCCAACCTCTCTCATAGATCACCATGAAGGTTAAATAGTACCAACTCCCTAAACTAGAGTGAAAACTAGGAAAATCCATTGGTCGACTCTCCGAACCATACATTCCATGACACTGACAAAGAAATGCTCATGAATGGAAGTCTCACCCCAGTTCAAATGCACATTATGCCTAGCACACCAAAAAACCATTTACTCTGGGTTATGTACCAAATTTGTCAACATTTGTTTAGACTATGAGAAAAAAAACCTCTCTAAAATTCAAAACTAAACATGCAGGGTCTCTACTCATAAGGTCACTAAGGCCTAGGAATCATTCATAGGGTTAATAATGCACTATTTTCCTACATGAACCACGAGAGTTTCCACTCTCACTTTACCAAAGAGTTATTTAAAACCCAACGACAACAACCCTACCATGGGTTCCCTAAACACACCACCTATGCCATATCATAACTAAAATGGACTCACATTCCAAATATGATGTCCCTAACTATGGTACACTCATTTATCCAAACCACACATATAAGGGTCAAACTGATAACAAAAATAATAACCACTTCTGAACTCAATAATTCTCATTTTAATCTTTTCATTCAACCAACACTTTGAAGAATAACCTACAAGATTTAAAAACATATAGAAAAGATCTCACACTATCAAACTTAAATAAACTATTCTTCAGACTCTACCATAACATTCATCATCACACATTGAAAATTACCCTATACTCTAATTAACATTAGTCATGGTCAACATGGGGAATCCAATTTACACAATCACATGTCTCTCATCAATACCTCTTCGAACCAATTGTTCTTTTACAACACTATTCTTTCCTCTTAGAGAGATTTCTCATTTAACAAACTTGTTACAATAAATATTTTAACTCATTTATACACTTCACTAAGAAACATTTATTAAATAATTTACCATCATTATGCAATTATTCTCTTCTAGATACCAAATAAACCATTACAATTTATCAAAATGGAAAATTTTAACCCGGTCACAACATTTCTTTATACAGAATATTCTTCATCTATTCATTTTCATACATTTCATTAAGCCACATTAATTACCATTATTAGGAATTATTTTCATCATGTTTATCAAGGAAGTAAAATGAATTGTACTCTCTATACCCCGCACACCCATCCTGTGTGTGTGCCTATAATGAACCATTCCACATATATCCTTTGGTGCCTAAAATGATGCATGAATGCATATCCTAAATCCATTATCTCTATGAAAAAATATCATAAATTAGTCAAATCTCACAACATGAGAATCTTCCAATTGTGAAATATCATTCAACTATAACAACACACATCAAGAAAAAAAATTCCAACCATGGGTGACATGGGTTGTCCATCATGTAGGGGTTAGATACTCCTAGGAACAAGCTCATTACCAAGGCCTGACACATCCTAATATCCTGTCTACCATCCTAAAAAAAATGAAAGAGAGAATAACTTCTATGACACCACTTTTTAACATTTTCGAACTGATAGCTAAAAAACTGGTGCCCTGAGCCAAGTCGTGACGTGTCCTCAGTCATGGATCCCTATAGTCCAGAGGTTTCAGACTAGTGGTGAGGGTCTAATGAGTTATGTGGGGAGACTATACCCTTTTTACTAGAGTAAGACACAATATAACATACTATAAATTATTTAAACAATATGAAATAAACAATAAAAATACAAACCAAACATCTCCCAACTGGGTAACACCCATGATTAATTATTTTCAATATCTTGACATACTAGTATTGCAAGTGAATAAAACCAAAAAAATGTCAATATACCCAAAATGGGTCATGAATCTTTGTTTGAATCCTTCTCTTTGTACATCCCAAGCTCAAATCAACAACGCAGAGTAGGGACTTATCCCTTGTCATGACTATCGACCAAAAAATCTACTCAAGTACCCAACGACGGCCCAAGAAGGGTGTGAGTAAAAACCCCAACATGCCACTGCCAATGGTGTTTACAAAATATCCAGTCTAATAGATAGTTCATTAAAGTACAGAATAAATTATAAGTAAACAAGGGACAGTTCATGTGCCATTTTTTAACATGGTTCATTTAATTCATGACTAGAGTTTATCAGGATTCCATTTCCTATTCCATTTTTACTAAATAATCCATTTTAACACATGTACTTTGAGTTAGGCATATGCATCATATCACCATGATTCTAAGGTAATCTATCATTATCTATAGGGAACATAAGTAAAGTCCCTATCTCACAAGGTCTATACATATCAAATCACACATTATCCTGACTTCGAAACCTTAGTCCAAGTGGAATTAAACTGTTAGGGGAATAGAGCATTTGTCCCCTTCCCAAACATGTACATTTAGGGGGTGGATTTTAGAGCCTCAGTATAACTCAACATGTGGGCATAGAACCTCATGTCAATAACCCAATCTACCAAGCCATGTGGACATTCTTATTTATCCAATCACCAAAACCATACCCTAACAAAACCATGCATTAAAAATTCCATTAGAGATAACAATTGATAAAAAAACATGGAGATTAATATTATTCCATAACCCATTAATATATTTACCATTTAATTCATATCCATTGACCCAAATTACCATTATCATGAATAAACCACTTATGTGTATTCAACAACCCCCATAACATATCCCTTATTCATTAATTGAAATATATTATCCAAATTGTCCCATTAATTTTTTCAAAATAATTTACCCCCTTATTCACTCAAGTATAATTTTCATATCACATAACACAACCACTTTATTGCATTCAATAATTTATGTGTACCAAATAATTCCCATGTATTAACCAATTCCACATATTCATCCTTTCACTTATTACATCACTTTAACATATTCTCTATTTACCATTTCATTACCCAGTTACAAGTTCACCATTTAATTTTCACTAGTCCTCTTAGCCATTTATACCCAAAAATTCATTTGACAATCAACATAATATAATTCAACCAATTTTTCCCAATTTTTATGTCATCCCAAGCAACTATATTTTCTATTATCACCCTAGTTATATCTATCATAATTCCATTTATAACTTAATCAACCATTGAAACATATTATACATGGGCTTCACACTTTATTCAGTAATACTTCACTTAAACCCTATACTTTTGAGGTCCATGATTGTTGGTACACCCCATGGGTTTCCCTAGAATGGTCATGTCCTCCTCTACGCATCCCACATATATTGTTAGGGTTTTAATTGGTTACATGAAAACCCCTTTTAATCAAACACACCAACAAAACCATGAAAAAATTAAGAATAATGACAAACATAATCTTCCATGCACAAACATCAAATAAAACTACATGATAATACTTATAGACCACCTACCTCAAATATGACGATTAAAGAACGCTTAATCTTGGTATTAGATCTAGATTCAAAATTACCATGATTCTCTAAACTAGACTTCACTGAAAAATGAGGGTTTTAGGTTTTTATAAGGATATGGAAGAGATTACAAACCCTAATCAGAAAAAGTGATTAATGAGGAGCGTCAGACTTACCCGGGTCTTCGATCCACAACCAATGGTGCTCCAAAAGGCCATGAAATGATGGAAAACCACCATTGAGAAGCTTAGTCAATCCAAGATCATTACTAGGGTTTTAGGGGATGGAATGGAGAAAAATACAGAGTTAGGGTTCAAAATCCATGGATGGAATTTTTGTAATTTTATCAATGTTTCGGGGACCCATGGTTTACATGGACAGTTTTCCAAACCATGCAAATACCATGTGTGATCAACTATCTAAGAAACAACCCTTCAGATGGTTTCCTAGTGATTACACATGGTTTTATTAACCGTTATCAAACAATTTGTAAGCTTGTATCAATTATTGCGCGGTTACCAAGGATTCCCACATGATTTTCCCTAACAGTCTACAAACTGGGCAATATTCCCAAGAACTCCTTTTCTTCCTATTTTGTGTCACAAAACATTGGAACACACCTAAGACATCACATAATCATGCAGAAACACTTATCTATCCATAAATTATTTTCCAAATAAAAACACAAACAAATAACATGCCTTAAAAAATCTTGGATCTTACACAATATTTTTTTAATACATCAATCATTAGGACAAACCTGAAAATATCAAAATAAAAATTGAATCACATTAGTTCATGGAGGTTGTATTCAACAAATTTGCATTATAAACATAAAATGGTTGGAATGTTTAAGAGGGCATGTAATATAATTTCATTATAGAGGAATAATAATCTCATAAATATAATAAATCTTCATAAAATCCATCATTTTATCAGTCCATATAATTTATTCATGAAAAGTGACATAGATTGCTTTATAGTGGTGGATGAACACTAATACACATGATAAATGTATTAATTTCCTATGTATAGAAATAGAGATGAAATATGGATTTATAATAAACAAAATAATATTTCATTATTTTATTTACATCAAGTATATTTTTCTATATTTTCTTAAATAATGTTTGAATAATGTAGAAGAATAAATTATACGAAACACTCTCTTAAGTTATATAACTCTTCAGCAAAATGCACACATTTGGATTACACCTTAATCTTTTTTAGGTTGTTTTTTCGATGAAAACACACCCACTAGGTCATGGTATGGATGTGTTATAATATTTTATCATCCATATATTAAGATAAGTGGCCCTTGACATGTTACTATGAGAGGTCTTGTGTTTCCATTTTACATGTGAGGGTAGTGTCTCTCTTCTGATTATTTATATTTTAAAAATTTTAAATGTTCTTCTTCATGGTCTAGTTTCACCATGGGAGCCCATATTCTCATATATGGGGTTCAGTTTTTCATATTATCTATCTATATTATTCATAAATAAAATATATTTTAGAGAATAGTAAAACCTATTATTTCAAAAAAATCTAATATTATTTTTTCTTATAACAATAAAATTTATAATATAGCAAATAATGGTTCATTATATAATATAAAAAAACATTTTTAGTATCATGGTTTAAAATTTATTTCCATCAACAATTGGGGTATAAGAAACGTTGAAATTAAATATTCATAAATATTAAATTTCTCATTAGCAAACATTGATATAAAATATAATGATACATTTTTCACTTAAAAATTTTCATCCCAAAAATATAGTATGGATTTAATCAAAGATAGACCATAAAGATAATATCTATAAGGTTTATTTGTTACTTTATTTAGTGTATACGATGTATAGTGATGATAATTAAAGTCATTGTAATCACACATGAGGTGAGATTTGATATTGTTGTGGAATATGATAAGATACAATATTTGATTTATAATGATCATGAAAAATGTACCATTAAATATATTGTGTTGAATTTATTATTTAGTAGTTGGATTGTCTTAGAACCATGGATATAAAAATAATGTGTTATTTTTTTATAAGAATTATTTCAATCTAAGATATTATCATTGACTATAATGAGATATTAATTTCTGTTTTAATATTTCATTTGCGTTTGTTATGAAAATATACTATTTGGTTTTTATGGGTCATTAACGAATGGATCAAAAACTACTATATTAGGATGCATGGGATATATATGTGATTGGGTTTTAACCAAGTTATAGGATGTTAGGATATGTAGTGAGATTTATATTCTTATTTATCCCATAATTTTAATATTTTTAATATTATTACTTAATGAAATTATTGTATTCATACAAAGTAGTAAGTCTCATCATTTGAGTGATATTACCTTTGATTTTGATGTTCATATAAACCTATAATACAGAGGTTTTCTTGATATTTAAATATAATCATTCTAGATCATTATTTATGTACAATTTCCTAGGGGTTGTTAGTTTTTTACCAATTCAATATTGAATCATGACTTCCCAAGGGTGGTCACAAGCAGTGGGATGAAAAAATCAAATTATATTATTATAGATTGTGTCAAGGATTCCATGGTGGATATGAAAAAACTATATGATAATTTCATATTTTTACTTTATAACTCATCTTCACATATAATTATTATTGATATAATAGGTTCAACCTTGTTAATATTGTGCCATATTAACCTATATGATGTAAAGTTCTGAAAAAGATGTCCCACTCACTCACAAAGGTTAATGAATTTTATATTGGTAATAAAATAAACATTTTATGCATTAATTTATGTGAATTATTGATATATATTGATTGTTACTGTAACACCCCAAGCTTCTATGGTACGTTTCCCTTTGAATAAATAAATAGTTTGCATTGTATGAAAATTCGAGATTATAGCAGGCCACGACCAATCAAACTAGCCGTTATGAATAGTAATACCCACTTTTTGAAATTTTATAAATTTTATTATTAAAAATGGACTTCATTTTGGGATTTGGAATATCGAAATTATCTTAGGGTGAGTGTTTTGTATTTTTATGAAAAATTTCAATTTTTTATGAATAGTGAAAAACACTGAGTTATTGTTTAAAACCGAATTTTTATTTAATAAATTTTTATTTTATTTAAATTTATTTTAGATAAAAAAAGATACATAATACCTATATATGTTCAATTTAATTCATTGGAGTTAGTTATAATAATTTTCGATATATAATAATTTTATTGAACTTTTTACTGTCTTTTACCCACCTCCTAGGAGCATTTGAAAATTTGCATAAAACAAAATTTTATGGCTTCTGGGAATTGAATTTTAAAAATCCAAGAGACACGGATGATATTGGTAAGAAATATTTTGTTCAATAAGATAAAAATAATTTCTGGTTAATAGTAACTTTAGAATTTTATTTACTATAGTTAAAAGTAAATAGGGTAATTAAGTGTAAAAATGATATTATTATTACCCTAACATATTTCATAATTCTATTAGATAAGCATAATTCAACCAAAAACAACCTTAGGAATAAAATATTATCCTTTAGCTCCACTTTTATTAGGTTAGAACATTTATTATTATTTAATTCAAAGAAGTGTTAAAAGTGTTAAAATCAAAGTTAAATAACTAAACCATTTTTAATATAGTGTTATAGATAATATAAATTCAATTATAAATATTAATTTGAAAACTAAAAAGATTTTATACATAATGGTATATTATTTAAAATCTTTGGACATTAAATAATTTAATTTAATTATGAGAGATTGATGATGTAGTAATTACCTTATTAATGAAATATTAAAATAATTGATATTATAAATACCCAAATTAATGTAAGTTTAAACATTTTATGAATTCCAATAATTTTATAGGATAATATGACATGTTATGGTTGATTAAATTAATTTTTTTATGTAATAATGCAGTTATAAATATAGAAAAAACAAAATACCAAATAGTGTCAAAATAGACATAAAAGAGTTTTTAAAACAAATATTATATTATTAATTGATATAATATTCCTAAAAATCTATGGATTAGAACAATGAATTAGATAAGGTTATATATATTAATAATGATCCTCTTGGGGTTCAAATGTATGTTTATAATCCGTTTATTAACCGTATAATATAAAAATACAAAGAGAAATGGTAAATGTCAAACAATTTATCTAAGTGTTAGATCTAAATGATAAGGTTAATATGACAACCTAAACTTGTATAAAACATATTGGTTGAGAGGATTTATACCCATACACACTGTATCATGTAAATAAATCATTTTTGAGCTATTTGAAACCGAAAATTAGTTTATTAAAAAATAATATTTCAATCTTTTCCTAAGGTTCCCCTCACCCCTCTTATAAAAGGTAACTTTATCTTCTCTAAAATTCACACCTTCAAATCCATTTGGCTCAGCCAAACCCTGACCAAATATTCTCTATAGTTTTCTCCATTCTTATTAGAGGCCTTTTTTTAGTTAGAAATAAAACATAAGGATTCCTTTTGATCAAATCAATATGAAGAACCCGAAGAAGCGGTAAATATTTCATCACATCTTTAAAGTTTTTTCATATTCCACTTATTCGTTCCTTGTTGTTTCAATTCTAAAAAAATAAATCCAATATCTTCTATATACTATGATTTTATTATAAATATGGTATAACCAAATTCATTATTCTATCCATCCTTTGAATGACATGTCACTATAGGTTCGTACGTACGGCTTAGTGTCTCCATGTCATGGTGTAGTTGTTATTAAATACATTATTATTTGGATGGGTATAACAATGATATATAATTGATAAAAAAAATAAATATAACAAGATAATGATTCATTATATATGATATATCATCCAATTATAAATTATTTTAATATCAAAAGAATGATATTGCCGCTCGAGCATACGTACAGATTATCGTCTCCAAAAACACAATGAGATTCATTCCCCATTGTATCCATTCAAGAATAATATAAATTTGATGATTAAAAATAATGTTTAATGACTTAATATAATAATGAATATGAATAATACACATCCTATCCGTAAATAACAGTACTTACGTAACAAATCATACAAAGGAAAACAAATCAGTTAACACCTGAAACATTGATAATACTAAAATATTTTTAACAACACAATATTAAATGATCATATATGATATCATATTAATTTTTATGGTTCTTGTATAATTTAATAAAAATTATTTCACTATTATACAAGATTATAACCTACCCTTGACCAAGGAAAAGTACGGTTAATTCTACAATCTCTTTATTATCCGAGGTTGTATTTACGAAAGTATCTACTGGGACCTATTTATCATCCATATCAATGTTTCTTAAAAATTTATTTCAAAACATTTTTACTATTTAATATACAATGGGTTAAATTCATTTATACCATTATTTTAACTTATATTTTTTGAAATGAATCTTTCAGTCATTTTACAAACAAGGTACTTTACGACCTTTTCGACAAAATTAAAGTAAGATTGTATTTTTTTTAACTTATACGGCGGGTGCAGTTATTCTCCACCGTTATAACATTGTCAAAGATTACCTTATAAGGTTAAAAGAACATTTTCGAAATAGATTTTTTCTTTTATAATTACGTATCTTTAAATGATTTCAAGAAAAGAAAGAGATATTTATCTCAAATAGTTTTGATTTCATCTATGACAACATCCTTTGATGGATTTTATCCTTGTTTGATGTCGATTAATTATAATACAAATTTTCCATATTGTATTGAAGGTTTTGTGATGTGTTTGACTATGGTTGTGTTATTTTTATACCCTTCATGGTTTATGGTTAGATTATTGACATTTTGTATGCGAGTTTTAATATGAATTTTTATGTTATATTTCATCCTTTTCATATGAGGAATGTATTAGACTTAGTAAGTGACAGGTGGAGCCCTCTATAGCTCCTCGATGCATTAGGAGGTCTCATGAGACAAATAGACATGGAATTGGATGAGGCCTTTCCGAATTTGACATATGGTTTTGGCTGAGGCCTTAATTATTTTTAGACGTCTTGGCCGAGGCCTTGAATTTATTTTTTCAGAATGTTGCGCACTATATGTTCCCTCATTATGAAAATAATATTGATGGTTCATGTGGCCATTAGACTAGTAGAATACACATAATTATGTTCTATTATGTAATTATTTAATCAACTCATATTCCTTCCATAAAAGTGTTCATGTTTATTATTGGAAAAGGCATGTGTTTTCAATTATTCACCATGCTTAATATTTATGTTATATTCTACTGTATTGCATACCCTTACTGAGTATTTCAGCTCACCCCATTCTTATGTTTCAATTTCCCAGGATATTATGAAGTTAGTTATGAGTGACTTACAGAAATAATATATGAGGATTGGATGATTCTAATGGAATAAAATAGTTTTGTATTTCTTTTCATGTTTTAATGTTAAACTTATGTATGAATCTCGTTTCCAATAATACTAAACTAATCAGTGTTTTGGGACATGATTTCCTTGTGATCATGCCAATGTTATGTAATAATTCATTGACTCTATGTTACTATGGTTGGGGCATTTTAGTTGGTACCAGAGAACATTTAGTACTAACCTTGCAAACTCGATTTAGATAAACTATGATTAGAGCACATATCCCTAAGATAGATTTTGAGGATTTGTATACAAGAAATTCCTAGAATTTTTCTAATGTATTTATTTTGTGAGTTTACTAATAAATACATACCTGTCTGGATATGAGAAGGTAGTGGATGCTCTGGCACAGATGTACCTAGGAGTATAACCTGAAAACACCACTTTGAGCTAGACTCGAATGGGAACTGGTGCACAACAACGGGCCTTGCCGCACTCTTGCTTATGATAGTCCTGAGGGATATGCTTAAGATAATTCTCATTTTTATTAAAAACCATTATTAATGGTTTATGAGTATATAATTCCTCAAAGAAAACGTTTTTATGATTATGGATTATATCCATAAACTGTTCAATTTATGTTACAAGTTCTGATTTATGTATTAGAATTCATAAACTAATCTAGTGTATTCTATTGTTTAGAAATGGAGCCTAGTGGAAGGAATAGAAACCATATCAATGCACATAATCCATGTAGGGATTTCCCTCCTACTCAAGATAATTATAAAGGATCTAGTGGTGTAACTAGTGCTGATCATCTTATCACCATACAGGTACAACAGACACAGGTTATGAATAATAACCTTATCAGTATGGAGCACCCGGATCCATAACGCGGAGGATCAATGTTAGGCCTCTTCATGTGGCAACAACCACCAAAATTAAATGGGAGTAAAAATCAATTAGTGACTGAGCAATGGATAAATTCCTTATAGAAAATATTTCATTCTTTGGGGAGTAGCGAAAGGGAAAAAGTTGTCATAGTAGTTTATCGCCTCACTGGAGATGTTGATCAATGGTGGTCATTGATTCAGAACACAAAGGAAGATGAAGAAGTTTATAGTATGGAATGGAGGGAGTATACTGAAATTTTCATAGAAAAATACTTTCCTTGTGACCATTGAGTGGATATGGAAAAGAAAATTTCAGAGTCAGAGGCAAAAATAGGATGACAATTTCACAAAGTATGAAGCTAACTTTACAAGGTTATCAAGGCATACTGCAGATTATATACGTATCCCAAGAAGTAATATTGACCATTTCATTGATGGTTTTGTTATTTATAGTGATGCCTCAAAGAAATGAATTAGTCGTGTCTTTATGTATAATGATAGAGTTATTGCCTATGCATCATGACAAATAAAAATTCATTTGGAAAACAATACTACTCATGATCTTGAGTTAGCAGCTATAATCATTGCTTTGATGATTTGGAGACACTATATCTATGATGAAAAATACGAGATTTATACTGATCAGAAGAGTTTGAACTATATTTTCTCTCAGAAGGAACTCAACATGTGGCAAATGAGATGGATTTAACTACTCACGGATTATGATTGTAGGATACACTACCACCCGGTGAAAGAAATTAAGGTGGTAGATGCTTTGAGAAGAAAGGATCATGTAGTTTTGAAAAAATGAGAGTTGAATGGGATCCTATTTTCATGGATCTAGTAAAGATGGATATGTGAATAACCATGGAATGGTAAACATCAATGCTTTTTCAAATAGTTGGAAAACCATATTTACTAAAAAGGATAAAAAGTTCGCAGGCTGATGATGAGGAATTTCAAAAGAAGATTAAATCTGTGAATGATGGGAGATTGATCGACTTCGTATATGAAGATGGGATTTTAAAATATGGAAAGATACTTTGTGTTCCCAATATAATTTATCTGAAAAGAGATTTGTTAGATGATGCTCAGAGCACCAATTTTTCTATACACCCTGGGAGTTCCATGATGTGTATAGATTTGAAGGAACATTTTTTGGGAGACAACATGAAGAGGGAGATTACTGATTTTGTGTCAAGATGTATGGTTTTTCATCGAGTTAAAGCTAGAAGGTAATAGGCTGGAGGAGTCATGCAACCTCTTACCATACCTGAGTTAAAATGGGATAATATTACGATAGACTTTGTCATGGGACTTACAATGACTCCTAGAAGGAATGCTACAATATGGGTTGTTGTTGATCATCTTAGCAAGTCATCAAATTTTCATGCTATAAGAGAAGATTTACCTATTTAACCTTTAGAAGGACTTTATATTAATGAAGTTGGAAGACTTCATGGAGTACCCGTATCAATTGTTTCTGATCGTGATCTTTATTTTACATGAAGATTCTAGAAATGTCTTCAGAAATCCATGGATACTGAACTTTGTTTGAGCACTGCCAACCACCCTCAAACTGATGGACAATCAGAATAGACTATTCAAACCTTAGCAGACATGCTGAGATCTTGATCACATGACTTTCAAGGTATGTGGGGTCAATATCTACATCTGGTAGAATTTTCCTATAACAATATCTTCCATTCAAGTATTCAGACGGCACCATATGAAGCATTATATAGAACGAGATGTGGAAAACCAACCAGTTGGGATGATGTTAGTGAAAGAAAACTCATAGGGCCTAAACATGTGGAGGAAGCGATGGAGAAGGTGACGGTTATCCACACCCACATCAAAGCAGCTAAATGTAGGCAGTATATCTATGCCAATAACTGAAGGAAGGATTTGGAATTTTAGGTAGGAGATCATGTTTTCTTAAAGGTACCTCCATGGGAGGGATTTATACGATTTGGTATGAAGGGTAAATTAAGTCCCAGGTACATCATACCTTTCCAAGTTCAAGAACGAATTGGGGCTGTAGCTTAAGATTTGGAAATTTCGCCAAGTATATACAATGTTCATGATGTGTTACATGTATCAATATTGAGAAAATACATACTTGACCCAACGTATGTGCTCCCCTATGAGGAATTAGAACTAGAACCCGATCTGTCTTATTGCGAAGAGCCTATCAATATTCTTGATATAAGAGAATAAGTGTTCAGAAACTGGATGACTCATCTGGTAAACGTTCTATAAGAAACCATAAAATGGAAGAGGCAGGGTGGGAACCTGAGGAAGATATGATGGGGAACCACCCGATTCTTTTTATGAAGTAATATTCTAGAAATTTAGAGGTAAAAATTATTTCAAGGAGGGGATAATTTAACACCCCAAGCTTCTATGGTACATTTCCCTATGAATAATGCAATAGATTGCATTGTACGCATCTTCAAGATTCTAACACGCTTCGATTGATAAAACTAGAAGTTATGAATACTAATACCCACTTTTTGAAATTTTATAAATTTTAGTTTTCAAAATGGACTACATTTTTGGATTTGGAATATCGAAATTATCTTAGGGTGAAATTTTTGTATTTTTTGAAAACATTCAATTTTTGATAAATAGTGAAAAACACAGAGTTATTGTTTAAAATAGAATTTTTATTTAAAAAATTATATATTTTATTAAAATTTATTTTAGGTTAGAATATATACATAATACCTATATAATTTTAATTTAATTCATTGGATTTAGTTTATAATACTTTTAGATATATAAAAATTTTATCGATCTTTTTACCGTCTTTTACCCACCTCCTATGAGCATTTGGAAATATGCATAAAACATAATTTGACTGCTTCTATGAATTTAATTTCAAAACTCCAAGTGACACAGGTTATATTATTATGTATAATGTTGTTCAATAATATTAAAATAATTTTTTTGAATAGTAATTTTTTACTTTTAATTAACACGGTTTAAATAAATAGGGTAATTAGGGGAAAAAATGATATTATTATTACCCTAAAATATGTCCTATTTCGATTAGATAAGTGTAATTCTACCCCAAACAACCTTAGGAAGAAAATATGATCCTTTAGGTCCACTTGAATTATATTAGGACATTTATTATTATTTAATTCAAAGAAGAGTTTAAAGTGTTGAAATCGAAGTTTAATAACTAAACCATTTTTAATATAAGGTTATACATTAGATAAATTTGACTATAAATATTAATTATAAAGATAAAAATATTTCTTACATAATGGAATTTTATTTATAATTTTTAGAAATTATAAAAGTTAATTTATTTATAACACAATGATGATGCAGTAATTACCTTATTAATGAAATATTAAAATAATTAATATTATAAATACCCAAATAAATGTAATTTGAGACTATTTATGAATTCCACTATTTTTCAAGGTTAATATGACATGTTAGGTCTGATTAAATGAATTTTTTTGAAGGAAAAATGCTGGTATAAATTTATCAAAAACAAAATACCAAATAGCGTCAAAATAGACATAAAAGTATTTTTAAAAACAATATTATATTATTAATTGATATAATATTTTAAAAATTCTACAGTTCGGCCAAATGACATAGATAAGGGTATAAATATTAATAATTAACCACTTGGGGTTCACTTGTATGTTTATAATATGTTTATTAACCATATAATCTAAAAATACCAAGAGACATGGTAAATGTCAAACTATTTAACTAAGAGTAAAATCTAAATGATAAGTATAATATGGTGACATAAACTTGTCTAAAACATTTTGGATGAGATTATTTCGACCCACACCTACTTTATCCTTAAAATAAATCATTTTGGATCCATTAAAAACCGAAAATGAGTTTATTATAAAATAATATTTTAATCTTTTCCTAAGGTGCCCCTCACCCCTCTTATAAAAGGGAACAACACCTTATCTCAAATTAACACATTCAAAGCCATTTGTCTCAGCCAAACACAACTTGAATATCATCCCCACTGTACGAAATTCATCTTATAGGCCTTATGTTAGTCATAAATCCATCCTAAGGAGCCATTTTGATCAAATAAAAAGGAAGAACCCGAAGAAGAGGTAAATATTTCATCACCTCTTTCATGTTTTTTCTTCTTCCACTTCTTCTTTCCCTGTTGTTTCCATTCTAAAATAATAACTTCCATATATTCTATATATTGTTATTTTATTATGAATATGGTACAATCATATTCATTATTCTATCCATCCTTTGAATGACATGTCACCATATGTGCGTATGTACGGCTTACCGTCTCCACGTTGCGGTGTAGTTGTTATTCAATACATTATTATTTGGATGGGTATAATAATGATGTATAATTGAATTAAATAATAAATATTACATTATAATTATTATTTATATATGATATACCGTCCAATTATATAAGATTTTAATATCAAAAGAATGATATTGTCGCTTGTGCGTACGTACAGATTACCGTCTCCACAAACACGATAAGACTCATTCCCCATCATATCCCTTCAAGAATAATTTTCTTTTAATGATTAAAAATAATGTTTAAAGACTAAATATAATTATTAATATGAATAAGATTCATCCTATCCATAACAAACATTACTTACATAACAAAGCATATAAAGGAAAAAGAGTCAGTTAACACTCGAAACGACGATAATACTAAAATATTATTAACAAATCAATATTAAAAGATCATATATGATATAATATTAATGTATATGGTTATTTTATAATCTAATTTAAATTATTTCACCATTATAAATTATTTTAACCTACCCTCAACCAAGGAAAAGTACAAGGTAAATGTTAATTCTAAAATCTCTTTATTATTCGAGTTTGTTTTTACATAAGTATATACTGGGACCTCGTTATCATCCACATCCATGTTTCTTAAAAATTTATTTCAAACAATTTTTAATATTTAGTATACAATGGGTAAAAGTCATTTATACCCATATTTTAACTTATATGTTTTTAAAGTAATCTTTTAGTTGTTTTCCAAACAAGGTACTTTATGACCTTTTCGGTAAAATTAAGGTAAGAATGTATTTTTGTTAACTTATATGGTGGCTACAGTTATTCTACGTTGTTATAAAATTGTCAAAGATTCCCTTAAAATATTATAAGAATATTTTCAAATAAAATGTTTTCTTTTATAATTATGTAACTATAAATTATTTCAAAAAAATAAGAGTTATTTATCTCAAATAGTTTTGATTTCATTTATGACAACATTCTTTGATATATTTTATACTTGTTTGAAGTTTATTCATTATGATACAAATCTTCCATATTGTATTGAAGGTTTTGTGATATATTTTATTGTGGATGTTTTATTTTTATACCATTCATGGTTTATGGTTAAAGTATTGACATTTCGTATGGTAGTTTTAATACGAATGTTTATGTTATATTACAACCTTTTCATATAAGGAATGTATTGGACATTTTATGTGATGGGTGGAGCCTGATATAGATCCTTGATGCATCTATAGGTCTCATGAGACGACTAGATGTGGAATTGGCTGAGGCCTTTCTCAATTTGATATATGGTTCTAGCCGAGGCCTTAATCATTTTTAGGCGTCTTGGATGAGGCCTTGACAAAATGTTTCAGATTGTTGGACATTATACATTCCCTCATTATGAAAATAATATTGTTGGTTCATGTGGTCATTCGACTAGTAGAATACCAGTGATTTTGTTTTATTATTTTATTATTTACTCAGATCATATACTGACTATAAAAGTGTTCATTTTTATTATTGGTAAAGGCATGTATTTTCAATTATTCACAATGCATAATATTTATGTTATCTTCTGCTGTATTTCATAACCTTACTTAGAGTTTGAGCTCACCCCTTTCTTATGTTTCATTTTCCCAGGATATGAAGAAGTTTGTTATGAGTGACTTGCATGCATAATCTAGGAGGCTTGTATGTTTCTAATGGAATAAATTAGTGTTGTATTTCATTTCAAGTTGTAAAGTTGAACTTATGTATGAATCTTGTTTCCAATAATAATAAATTGATTGGTCTTTCAGGACATAATTTCCTTGTGATCATCCCAATGTTATGTAATAATTCACTGAATCTGTGTAACTCCGGGTTAGGGCATTATAGTTACTAAGTGTATATAATGTTACACACTCAATAAAATATATATTGGACTATATAAATGTCATGTTTTTAGTATCTTAAATAATATTCAAATCCTTTCATGCACGTCTACATTGGTTGATATGCATATTTAATGGTTAATGTTGTTAGTTTGAGATACTTCCCTTTATAAATTTATGAGTAGGAGAAACAAGATTAGGATAATAATACATTACTGATGAGAGGACATGTACATTTCCAAATATTGTTACATTCAGTTTTTTGAAATTTTATATTTTACATATAAATAATCATCTATATGGTTGATTATTATATTATTCATGTAATAAATGATATAAGTTGTGTTTTATTTTTTTGATCATTATTATATGATATTTTTATGGTTTTTTACCTTTATTATTCCTTATTGTACGGACATATTATGTGTTATATTTTTTCATCAATTATGATTTTTATTTAATTTGATATTAATTGTATGGTCCAATAATGGTAAAAATATATCATTTATTACAATTTTAGAGCCTCTTATAAATATAATAGAACACATATGTTACTTTAGTAGTTTATATCAATCTTATTTATGGGAAAATCATATTTTTATTTTTCAACATAATATGAAACTATAATTTTGGGTTTTTTAATTGTTTGATACTTATATATGAATATGGTCTGATCAAAGAATTTTATAGAAGATATACATGTTCTTAAAAAATAATTTCGTGTTTGAAATCAATATAATAAGGTATTAAACCTATAGGGATTATAATATTAATATTATATATTTTATTCAACTAGAATATGATGTGTAGAAATTATAATTATGATTTAATATTGGATTAATGTGATAAGAGTGAATATATGAAACTATCATACTTGGAAAATAAGTTCTTATGAAATTCTGATGATTTTATATATATGGGTCCCTGTTTTCATAAACCCTTCCATTATTATATTTATGGTTCTGAGTGAGTAAATAGAGAATTAGTGGTAGTAAAATTGTGCAGGAGAGGTATTGGGATGATTTTCCTTGGTGAACAAACTACAATAGTTGTATCTCACTGATAGGCCAGTGCCATAGTGTCATTATATGGAAAGCACCATGAGTATTATAATTATAATTCTTTTCGAGATGTGATATCATTTTATTATGATTAGGGGTTCTTGAAGATAATTTTTGAAATGTATGTGTCCTTACAAATTAGTGAATCCTTACGTACATAATTATTAAAAGAATATATTTTATATTTCACATTTCTAGTCACTGTGTGTCATAATTATAAATTGATTTGATGACATGGAGGTAGAGTTTCATGGATCATTCTTTCCAAGATAATTTTTTTAGTTTAATAGATGACATTGTGATCATTTTTTTGTGGTTTTTTGGGATAATTAATATCATTAGAAATATTTTCGTGATTTATAGGGTCAAATTCATCAATGTGATACTTGTAGTAATTTTGTAAACCTATCTTTTAAATAGAATTAATGTTCATTTACAATTAGTTAATGAGTTAGTTTTTTAAGGATAACAAAATATTATGTTCTTTAATTGGTTTATTATGGAACAATGAATTCCTTCAATGTTATGATGTGGGGTTTTCTCTTATTTTCTATAAATTTTGCATTCTTCATGAATTTATTCTATTTATGTTATCTCCTCTTCTAACCTAAATAATAATTTTCGTATTTTTTTATGAGTTTGGGCCTCTATAATTAAACAAGAGGCCTCTTCTTCCAAAAATAATTTTTTTAAAATGAATAACCATTTACTTATTCATTTTTTATTTATTATCTTTTTTTTCATTTGAAGCTATGTAAGACTTATCCTTTTTTATTATATAGTTATCATTTTGATGATTAATTATGGATTCAATAAGGGATGTTTTATTTAGTGTTCGTGGGTTAATCATGGGTCTTCATATAATATTTCATTGTATTTCATCGCATTTTAATATAGTAAACATTATCGATTTGTATTTTTATAAGGGATTTCTGATATCTCTATGTAAATAAATATACATTTTATATTATCATGATTTATATTTTAATGGAATGTTTTATGATTTACCTAAGGACGATGATAATATTGAATTAAATATGGTAGTATTGATTCATATGTGATTATTCCATTATCCAATCTTAATCCCTTAGGATATAATATAGTTAGTGTGATACTGTATTTCTATAATGATCAATGATTCCATTATGTATTTTACATTAAAAAACTCATTATAAAACTTAAATATAGAAATTTATAGTTGACAATAGACAATTAATTCATTAATTCTAAAATTCATTATACTAAATGCATTATATAATATTTAATTTCATTGAAAATAATATGTAGATGATCATTTTTTTATTAGATGTTTTTATATATGGTTCCATTACACGGTAAAATATAAACATATTTAATTTTATAACTTAATAACTAAAGAAAATAATGTTGGTTGCTGAAATTAATAAGACTAGACCACTATATTTGGATTGTATTTTCAATTAACATTCATGCATTGATTTAATAATTATAGATTTTTCATTTTTAATGTAGCTAGTAAAATTCTGATTTTAGGAAACATATATAATAAAATATGAATCCATTTTAGAAATTTTATATAAAAACATTTCATGAATGGTTGATATAATGTTAATGGTGCTATTGCGATATAGTTTTTCTGACCTTTTCAAGGTGTTGATGGTGGTACGATATGGACTATTAGGAAATTTGTTATTTGTGTTATGATGATAGTTTGGTAAAGATGTTTTCTTCTATAGGTTGTTTTATGATTATTTAATTTTTTTTTCTCTTATTCAATTTCATGTATATTATTATTTAATGTAAGTATAAGAGATTCCTTTTACCATGGAAAATTCAATTGTATTTAATATATTTTTAATATAAATAGAGTTTATTTTGGGATTATTTATTGATGTCTTTCAAAATTATCAAATATGAATGTATATGGATATGGAATTATATTAATCATTTTTTTGAACCAAATATTTATATGATTTCATTAAATATCTATTAGAATTAATTAAGGGATATTATAAAATTATGGAAATAATAATAATAATAATAATAATAATAATAATAATAAATGTATATTTAAACAATTCTGTATTGACACCCATGTCGATATAATTTTTTAGCATTATTCTACATAATTTTGTTAGCAAATATTTTATATGGGTTTTAACTATAGAATAATTTTTATTTCTGATATTTTCCCCATAATATTTATTTTTATTAATATTTCATATTTTTTTTTGCTTAAAATCTCTGACATGATAAATGTAACATTTCTAAGTCAAATATTTGGCCATGTCACTCAGTTTTTTCCCATTATCTAGGTTATATAGGAAATGTATGGGGGAATACTCACCCTAACCTTATCACTATGGAATGTAATATGGAATAAATTCATATATGGGATATGGATCATAATATATGTAATGAAATGGGATATAACGGCTCAAAATTATTATATATATATATACATACAGGCTAGGGAAACCTATGGATATAGTGTATAAATGAATAAAATATTTAATGGATAATGATTATAAAATGTTCATTTTTTACCAACAATAATAGCATAAGGTATAATGTACAGTTACATGCGTTCTAATGGCTCTTGGTCTTAATAAGAGATAATGGAGAAGTTATGGATATGTGGATGACATTATTTGAATATAAATCTGGTGTGTTATTACTAATGTGTTGTATATCTTTTAGAGGGTATGGGGGAAGAAGGGCATATGATAATGGGGTTTATAGGGATTGGTTCAGTGGGAAAGTGGATGTAAAGTAGGTTTCCCCTCATTATATAAATTTAATATAATCCCTCCTACTTCTATGAATTATATTTAGGGTGATCCTTATTGAGGAAGGAATTAAAGTATACCTAATATGTTAATGAGTTAATTACTATTTTTATTCAATAGGGATTTCATCTGTTTCTCCCATAATTGTATGAGTGGTATTTGAGATAATCCAAATATGTGTCCATTTATTTTGACCACTCTCTCTCTATCTCTATATATATATATATGTGTGTGTTATGTATGATGGTGGGACTTGGTGATCTAGGATAGCCTTACCAGCTCGTAGAGGACACTCAAGTGTTCTCAATTTTTGTTGTTGTATCATTTTGAGTTATTTGTTTTATTTTTTCCATTTATCTGCTTATATTGTATAAAATAAAATATATTATGACTTGTTTTATTTATATTAATTATTTTTTAATGGATTTAAATTCAATACATTGGAATTATTAAGGAATTTGGTACCATATTTTCAAGTTCAATACCTTGGATGTTAACCCATGAATGAGGGCCTAGTCGAGGGGACTAGGGGGTGAATCTAATTTTTTTTATCTTTATAGGAAGGATATCAGTGTAAGTTGGTAATGATAAATTGGTATAATGTATTATTTGTGATATATGATAGTATTTTTAGATATTAAAAAGTTATCATTACGTCGATATTAGGGAAAAAGTTTTAGATAAAAATCATACATAATGTAATAAATATTTAATGGGAAGGCCATAAAAAATTAGAGCCGTCAATAATAGGATTAATGGAATATATATTTAATGAACATAAAAAGTGAAGTGACACAACATATTTGGTAGAGATCTTGGTAAGGATTAGAAATAGTGATTTTATATGCCTCTGATTGAATTATGTAAATGATGTGAATTAAGAAAAATCATTATTTATTAATTCAAATCATTTAATATAATGAGTATAGGATGTCCATAATTTTATTTTATTTTTAGTTGTTTATATTTGTAAATATCCTCCTCAAGATTATGATATTGAATTTAAATAGGTTACATAGACAAATATTTAAATATTTTAGGTAGATGTAGATGATTCTTTAGGGAAGACACTTAATGAGATTCAACATTAAAGCATATAATAGTATAAGAGATTTAATTATTATTAGGATAATAGGGAATGGTTTAAGAGGTGAATGTTACTTATAGTTTTATCTATTCTAGGAAGAAGTATTTGATATCATAGTATTTTTTTATATTTTATTTTAATTCTCATTAATTGTGGGTTTTATTCATCATATATCATAATGAGTAATAATTTTCTTGGGATATGTTCTACGAGTAGTTTCACGCTATATACAATAATTTTAAAAATTGAGAAAAATCGATAAGAGATAATCTCCGATCCCATATGTAATTTAATCTTGTAGGTAATTGGGATTTGTTTTAAGAACCTTATATATTATGTATCATAATTCTATGATATGGTGATGCTTCAGAGATCTATTGTAGGATTTGTTGCATATAGAGAATCAACTTCTGGTCACTCCATTCATATTGAAGATGATTCTTTAGGTTATTAAAAGTGTATAGGATATCATGGGGCTATAATAATAGACCATACATTATGGGTTGGGTGTGATTAGTACCTCACATGCAGTAGGTTTGTGTGAAAATAAACTCACTTACCTATTTCATTAGTGTTTAAATAGTAGGGAGTCTACTTAAACATCATTTATTGCATTTCACGGGAGCTATATGTCTGTAATACTTTATTGTGAGAATATAATTTGTTAGATTTTTAAAATCAAATTTATATTTAAATTATGAGCTTTAATGGTTACTTGGTAGTTATCATGGAGTTTTAATCCCACCACAAGTTCAACTATTTTAGAAATATCTTTTAAGGTAGTAGTTGTAGTATGGAAATCCAAGACTTTATTAGTAGAGAAGAGATGGGGTAGGATGATGGTAAAATTATGAACCCTATTTTCTTCAATAAAAATTTGATAGAATTAATGTGCATGTGGTCGACATCAATGTCATAGTGGTTATAGAACATGGAAAAAAGATATTTATTCCTTATTATTATCAGTGTCAAGTGAGATACATGTTTTGATAGGTAACATCTATTTAATTTCAACAAAGGTATTTTCATTATTTTATTTAAGAGCTACATAGTCTATCATTTCCACCACATTAGTACATTATTTGTGACTTTATATTGATAGAATTCTGGTTCCATTTGTGTTGACTATGATTCATGGATTTTGAGACATCATATATGATGTATGTAAGTGTTCAGAGATGATGTTTGGGAAGTATAGATATATGATTGATTTCTTATGTTTTTTATATATACATATAATTTAATCCGTATAATGGAATAGTTTTATTCGATTTACTATATTATTTATCATTAATATAGAGGGTTTTATTTTCTAATTTTTAGAGAAAGCTTATTGTCTTCGTTTTTTAGTGGAAAAATTATATTGTTCAAAGATATGTCAAGTAATTTTCTTCAATGATGACCGAGAAAATAATGTTTTTAACACAAGAACATATTATGGGGTTTTGAGGGTTATATAATAGTACCATGACAATTTTCATGAATATGTCAAGATATATCCCCTCAAATAGAAAATAGTGCTTGTTATAACATTGCAATAGGGTCTATAACACCCCTAGATTTCATAGAAAGTTATTTTGAATAAAATAATAAATTTCTTGCGTTATATGAAACACTGAGTTCGAGCACACCCTAAATTACTAAACATGTCATTAAAAAAGTGGTTATAAATAGTATTAACTGTAATTTGAATTTTATATACTCCATATAATTTTAACATCCATATTATGTGTTTTTTAGACATAATATAAGAACAAATTAAATTTTTCAGATAAAGGGAGTATTTTTCTGAAAATGAAAATTTACCGCATTTTAATGGTGAACCCTTTTTAACTCCAGTATTTGAAAATTTTATATATTAAATTTCAGAAAATAATATTCTTCATTATAATTGGGACATAAAAATTTAGTTTTGATAAATATGTGGTATTTTTTTGATAACATTCATATTTTGGTAAATAGTCCAAAATTGTAAATTTTAATTGAAAACAACTTTTTTAATCAAAATAATTCATAGTGTTAAATTATTAATTTGAATCTTTTGGAAGTATAGTTAGATTTTATTTTTATCATTTAATAAAACATCGATTAGTATATGTAATTTCACATTTAAATTCGACATAATCACATGTCAATCTTTTGATAGTTTTTACTTTTTATAAAATCTGTCTTTATTTTTGACAATGGGAATTAATTTTAAATTTATTAATGAAACATATATGTTTTTAATTTTGTAATATATAATTTATTTTTGAATTCATAATATCAAAATTATCTTAGAATGATTTTTTGGTATTTTTTTGAAAACTTTCATTTTTTGAGGAATAGTGAAAAACACTACATTATTGTTTAAAAAATGACTTTTTATTTAAATATTTATTTATTTTAAATAAATTTATTCTAAGTAAAAATAGAAACATAATACCTATATTAGTTCACTGTAATTAAATGAATTCATTTTATAATAAAATTATATGGATAAATGTTTTTTGAAAATTTTAACGTCTTTACCCACCTTCTAGGCACGTTATCAAATTTACATAAAGCGTAATTTTACTGTTTCTATGGATTGAATTTAAAAAATTCAAGTGACATGGTTGACATATATATGTAATATTTTGATCAATAAGATGAAAATAATTTTTTTTGAATAGTAACTTTTGACTTTTATTTACCACTGTTAATTGTAAATAGGGTAATTAAAGGTAAAAATGATATTATAATTACCCTAACACATGTTCTAAATTTATTGGATAATTATATTCTGACCAAAACCAAACTTAGGAGTAAAATATGATCATTTTGGTTCACTTGGATTAGATTAGGTCATTTATTATTATTTTATTTAAAGAAAAGTTAAAAGTGTTAAATTCAATGTTTAATAACTAAATTTTTTTTAAAATAGGGCTATACATAATATTAATTCAACTATAAATATTAATTAGAAAGATAAAAATATTTCCTATATAATGGTATTATATTTATAATTTTTATACATTAAATAATTAAATTTAATTATGACATAATGATGATGCAGTAATTACCTTATTATTCAAATATTAAATTAATTGATATTATAAATATCCAAATAAATGTAAATAGAGACTTATAATGAATTACACTAATTTTATTGGTTAATATAACATGTCAGGTTTGATGAAATAATTTTTTTGAAGTAATCAAGTTGTTAGGACTTTAACAAAAATAAAATACCAAATAGTGTCAAAATTAACATAAAGGAGTTTTTAAAACAAATACTATATTAATAATTGATATAATACTATTAAAAAAATGTTCTTTGAAAGGAATTATATATGGTTAAATATATCAATAATAAACCACTCGGAGTTACCCTGGATTTTTATAGTATGTTTATTAACCATTTATTATAATAATAAAAGAATACATGCTAAAAGTTAACATACCCATGACTAAGGAAATGTATAGGGTAAGGGGTTTCTTAACCCACTTTTAATTCCATGAGATTTCGAATATTCACCACTTATTTATTGCAAGTGGTGTCTTGTGTACTTACATTTGTTATATATTTCCACGTTACTATTTATATTTAATGGAGTTTTGTGATTCATTTGGCGTTTCTTAAAATTTGATCTTAGGACTCGATTGATTACAAAGTGTTATGGGGTTTTCATATCACTTTTTCTTCTCGTGAGATTCATTCTATATTTTCCACTATTTCCTTTTGTGTGGTGTATGTACTACCCGTGATTGTACTATTTGTTTAACATATATTAATTTATGGGAATTTACAACTTAATTTTATGATCCTTATTTCATTGGTTATATGTTTCAAAAGATACCAAATTGTTAAGGGAATTTCTAATTTCAATTTCCACTCATTAGGTTTTAAGCAAACTTCATTGATTATTTTACTCCAAGATTATGTGTGAAAACAATATTTATTAAATTATGTAGTAATTTACACTCCCCTTTGTGTGGATATAATTTTGATACACTTAATCACTTAACCACAACCAGAGTGAGATTGAGATTTGTCTCCTACCATTAGACTACGTAAAGTCCCTGGATAGTGTTACTAATTATTTTTAGTTAAATGGTTTTATTTATCAATAACATGTTGATTTGGGATGTTATGTCTTATCAAATGGATATCATTATTATAGTAAAATGATTTTGTGATCAAGTGATAAATGTTATTTAAGAAGACGTTCGCTCCGTTAAGAATACTATATGCTTGATGAAAATAGAATATCATGGGATTTAATTTGAGGAGTAATAGTGTATTTTTATATATGTTTTAATTGTGTATTTATATTGATTTGGGTTATTTATGGAAATTATTGACCTATCAAATAGAATATGTGATTAGGATAATTACTTTTAAGTATATGACTTTAAGAGTATTCTTTGTTATTTAGAGATACAATATAGCATGGAAGACCATGTAGTCAAATTATTTTATGTTTTGGGTTTCAATCTTAGTTTGGATTATATTGATGTATTTTAAGGACAATTGTTTATTGAATGGTATTTATATAACTTTGGGTATTGTTGGTTTAATTTTAGAAATTAAGATTCATATTTCTTTCTCTAAAAGATTATCCAATTTGGTGATCATCTAATATTGTATTAACCATTTTGGTTTTGGTTAATCTCTAAAGACAAGTGAAATATATAGTATTTCTTTTATAGATCATTTGATTATCTAGAAGTTGATTCTAGCACTTCTGGTGTGACTAAGTCATCTTGAATAATCATCATTTGTACAAAAGATGAGTTAGTGTTAGAAATTTATTAAAGGATAAAACTCTACATAAAATGTAAGTATATCTATTTATGTTCTTAGTCAAATTCATAAACAAATTCCTCAACCTTATGAAATAAAACATAAAACAAAAAATATGGTAGGTTTAATTTTCCTACTCAGAAAATAATGGCCTTTTATCCCATCACAATTTTTTGGATTTCTTGTTGTTAACTTTCTCATTATCTTGTTTTCTATCATGCTCCATCAGAAAATTAAACTTAGTTTATCTTCCATATCCATGTTTTCTTACATGGAATCCAAATATGGGTTATCTCAGGTGACTTTTGTATTTATTTTTCTTTCTTTTAAAGTGAAAGTTTTATTGACTCGGTTTTCAATGTGGGACATACAATGAAGTTCCAAAGTCAAATTTTAAAATTTTTAGGACATAATTTCGAAAAGGGGGAAGAATGTAACACACCAATATGTCATAGTAAGTTATTTTATTTAAAGTAATTCAATAGATTTCAGTATATGCAACACTGAGTTCGAGTGCATCACGACTTTCCAAACTAGCCGTTCAAAAAGCGATTATGAATAGTATTAACTGAATTTTAAATTTTATATACCCCAAATAATATTAACATCCATATTATGTGTTTCTTAGATATAATATAATAACAAATTCATTTTTTCAGATAAAGGATGTTTTTTTTTCAGAAAATGCTATTTTACCACCTTTTAATGGAGAACTATTTTCAAATACAATATTTGACACTTTTATATATTTAATTTGTCAAAATAAACTTCTTCTTTAGAATTGGGACATAAAAATTTAGTTTCGATAAATTTTTGGTGTTTTTGTGATAAATTTCTTATTTTGGTGATTAGTGAAAAATTCTAAATTTTATTTGAAAAAAAATTTTTTAATCAAAACAATTAATAGTGTCAAATTATATATTTTAATGGTTTTTATGTTTAATTATATTATATTTTTATCATTTAATACAATTTAGTTCACTATAAGTATTTTCAAATTTAAATTTGACATAAACACATGTCTATCTTTTGATAGTTTTTAATTTTTATGACCCCCTTTTTTTGGTTTTGACAACAGGAATTAATATTAAATTAATTGATGAAAGTTATATTTTTTAAAGTTGGTAAAATAGAATTCATTTTTTAATTCGTAATATCAAAATTTTCTTAGGGTAAATTTTTGGTATTTTTTGTAAAATTTCAATTTTTAATGATTGTGAAGAACACTACGTTATTGTTTAAAAACCGACTTCTTATTTACATTATTATATAATTTATTTAAATTTATTTTAAGTACATATATATACATAATACCTATATTAGTTCAATTTAATTCTTTAGATTCATTTTATAATAAAATTCGATGTTTAAAATATTATGGAAATTTTTAACGTCTTTTACCCACCTTCTAGGCACGTTAGCATATCTGCATAAAACATGATTTTTCCATATCTATGGATTGATTTTAAAAATTCATAGAGACACGGTTGAAATCAATATTTAAAATGTGTTTCAATAAGATGAAAATAATTTTAGGCGAATAGTATTTTTGAATTTTATTTACCACGTTTAAAAGTAAATAGAGAATTTAAAGGTAAAAAAGTTATTATAATTACCCTAAAACATGTCCTTATTCTATTTTATAACCTTATTTCAACCAAAACCAACCTTAGAAATAATATAATATTATTTTGGCCCAATTTTATTAGATTATGACATTTATTATTATTTTATTTAAAGAAGAGTTAAAAGTGTTAAATTCAATGTTTAATAACTAAACCATTTTTAATATAGGGTTATACATAATATAAATGTGACTATTAAAATTAATAAGAATGATAAAACTATTTCCTACATAATTATTTTTTATTTATAATTTTTAAACATTAAATAATAAAATTTTATTATGACACAATGATGATGCAGTAATTACCTTATTAAAGAAATATTAAAATAATTGATATTATAAATATCCAAATAAATGTTAATTGATAATTATGATGAATTAAACTAATTTTATAGATTAATATGACATTTTATGGTTGATTAAATAAATTTTATTCTTAGTAATCAAGTTGTTATAACTTTAACAAAAATCAAATACCAAATAGTGTCAAAATTGACATAAATGAGTTTTTAAAACAAATACTGTATAATTTATTGATATAATATTTATAAAAATATAAGGTTCATATAAATGACATATATAAGGTTAAATATATCAATAATTATCCACTTGGGGTTCTATTGGATTTTTATAGTACGTTTATTAACCATTTATTATAATAATACAAGAATACAAGGTAAAAGTTAAACTGTTTAACTAAGAGTTAAATCTAAACGATAATGTTAATATGGTGACATAAACCAATATAAAACCTATTGGATGAGTGGTTTTCCACCCATCCCCGTATGATTCTCTAAATAAATCCATTTGGACCATTAGAAACCGAAAATGAATTTATAATAAAATAATATTTCAATGTTTTCCAAAAGTGACCTTCACCTCTCTAATAAAAGGGTACTTCACCTTCTCTTATTTTAACACCTCCAAAGCCATTTGGATCATCCAAAACCAACCCAAATATATTCCCATATACTATAAATACATCTGAGTTGTCTTTCACGAATCAGAAAGCCAACATAATGAGCCCTTTTGATCAAATCAAAAGGAAACACCTGAAGAAGAGGCAATAATTTTATCACCTCTTTCAAAGTTATCTTCTTCTTCCACTTCATCTATCGATGTTTTTTCCATACCAAAATAATAACTCCATTAACTTATATATATTGTGATGTTATTATAAATATTGTAAAAACATATTCGTTATTATATTCATCCTATGAATGACAAAGTCACCATACATGTGTATGTATGGCTTACGATCTCTACGTCATGGGGTAATTGTTATTCAACACATAATTATTTGGATGGGTATAATAATTATGTATAATTTATGTAAATAATAAATATAATATGTTAATTATTCTTTATATACTATAAAAAATCCAATTATATACGATCTCACCTTCAATTGAATTATATTTTCGCTTGTTTGTACGTACGGATTACCGTCTCCACAAACGCGTTGAGATTCATTCCCCATCGTAACCATTTTAGAATAATTTTCATTTTATGATTAAAAATAATATTTAAGAACATAATATAATTCTGGATATGAATCAAATATATCCTATCCATAAAAAACATGACTTACATAACAAAACATATAAATGAAAATTTTTCAGTTAACACCCGAAACAATGATACTACTAAAATATTATTAACAATGAAATATTAGAAGATCATGTAAGATATCATATTTATGTATTTTGTCATTTTTTAATTTAATAACTGTTATTTAACTATTATAAAGATGGTTAATGAACTCTTGACTATGGAAAATTACTAGGTAAGGGGTTTCTTATCTCACTTTTAATTATGTGATATTTCCATTCTTCACCACTTATTTATTGAATGTGGTGTATTGTATACTACCATTTGATATATATTATCATAATTATATTTATATTCATTATATTACATGATTATTTTGGTGGTTATTAACTTTTTTTCTTAAGACTTGATTGATTACAATGTGGTATGGTGTTTTCATCTCACTTTTTATTCTCGTGAGATTAGTGCTATATTTGGCACAATTTCCTTTTGTTTGGTGTATGTAATACCCATTATTTTAATATTTGTGTAATATAGTTTAATTTATGGGTACTTAAAAATTAATTTTATGATCCTCCTGTCATGGGGTGTATGTTTCGTAAGTCACCAAATCGTTAAGCGAATTTCTAATTTCAATTTCCACTAATTGGGTTTTGCAGAAACATCATTGAATATTTTACTCCAAGATTATTTTTTAAATCACTTTTTATTTACTTATGTAGTAATATCAATTTCCCTTTGTGTGGATATAATTTTGATACACAAAATCACTCCATTGATATATTCTCAAGTCAACGATATGAAATTGATAAGATAAATTTTAACTCAATTTCTATTCATTGAGTAAAATATCAAAGTCACTAGTGTTGTTTTAAAACAATATGTGTGAAAGTAATTTGACTTATTTACACTTAATATCCAATCATATTGATTTTATTTATATTTTTTCCCACATAATTATGTCATTGATTTATCCTTAACCTAAATATGAGGTCTTTATAAGGGATTTCATCTCAACCTAAATTCCATTGAGACTTCTTTGTTGTTATACACCTATTCACTTTTATTTGGTGTATATACTGTAATACAACAAAGTATATCATGAATCCCTTTATTCTCATGATATTATAATTTTTTTGGCATTAATTATTTGTATTCCAGATTCTCTCATTTGGTTAGGATATCTAACTAAAATACGATTTTAAAGGTTTTAAAAATTTCTTCTTCTAAGTGTTTCTCATTAATTTCCATATTTTAAAAATATTTTTAAGGATTTATTTATATGGAAGTTAATGTTTTAAAATTAAAATTCATTTTAAAATATTCAAAGGTGTATGAGACACATTTATTTAGAAATCTATTTTAAACAACATCTTGATAAATAGTGTGACATTTAAATGTATTCACGAAGAATGAGTTATTTCTCTAAAATATATTTCCTTATCATTTTAATCTATGTAAATATAATTAATTGTTATTTATTGAGGTTGATTAATAAAATAAAATGTTCCATATATTTTTGACCGATTTATGTTTGACAATGGATGTGCAATTTTTATCCCATTCATGGATTGTGGTTAAAATATTTACATTTTGTATGCTAGTTTTAATATAAATGTTTATATTATAGTTCAAACATTTTATATTCGGAATGCATTGGACTTAGTAAGTGATGGGTGGAGCCCGCTATAGCTCCTCGAAGCATCTGTTGGTCTAATGAGACAAACTAGTGTCTTGGCATAAGGATTTGACAAAATCTTATTTGTATTCTTGGAACTAGGCCATGACTATGTGGTCATAAAGTCTGAAATTATGAATTCTATCATTATGAAATTGGCTATTGATATTGCATGTGATTATTTGACTAGTATAATATCCATGTTAATAAGAAATGTAAATATTTGATTTATATTTCCCATGTTATGATGAATTTTAATTTTAAAAGGCTTGTGTTTTAGTCTTATACATTTCCTTAAATGTTTATTCTTATTTATGATAGATTTCGCTATGTTGTTATCCTCACTGAGCATCTGAGCTCACCCCTTTATTATGTTTTATTTTTCCCAGGAAGCAATGAAGTATATTACAATTAACCTATAGGAATAGGCTAAGGGATATAAGAGTGTTCAAAGGGGACACAATGTTGTTTTTTTTATTTCATGATGTAATGTAAAAATCATGTATGTATCTAGTACTTACAAGGATACTAAACTGATCAGTCTTTTGAGAAATGACTCCTTGAATCATGAAAATGTTATGTAATAATGCACAAAATATGGGTAATTGGGGTCTGTGAATTATAGTTTGAATTAGAGTATGTTTAGTACAAACCATGGAATCTATGTTTAGAAAAACTCTGATTAGAAAACACTACCCTAAGATAGGTATTCAGGATTAGTATAGAAGAACACCCAAAAATTTTGGTGATGTAAATATTATGTGGGTTTTCCATGAAATACATCCATGTCTGCATACGAGCAGGTAGAGGTGGCTCTGGCACAAATTTACCAAGGAGTGAAAACTCCGACAAGAAGTTTCGGGTTTGACCTGTGTTATCCGGGTACACGATAATAGGCCTTGCTGCACTCTTGTTTATGGCACTCCTAAGGGATATTCTTAGGATAATTTTCATTTTCATTACAAAAAAATTTAAATAATTTTAATATAATATGAGAATAAATAACCTTTGTTAATTATAATGTGTTTTTGATTAAAAATAAGCTGTAATTATATTATCAAAATGTTTATATAACTCACACTATGATTTCCTGTGATTAGAAATCGCTGGATTCCAAGGAGGTTATAATAACATTGAACATGATGTACAAGGTGGGAATGATGGTGAAAATAAGCAACAAAATAGAATACAGATAGGTGTAAAAGATATAATGTTTAAGTGGAATCAGTTTTCCAAAAATATGATCAACGAAATATATATTACCCAACTCTAGTACTCAACAAAGATAAGAAAGGAGGTTAATGATAAGGTCTATAGTAGTGGAAACCATGGATAAAAGAATGCTTAATTTATATCATGATAGAAATTTGGAAGGAGGCACCTAGGAAGGTGTCTTCATGGAATAAATAAATGATTTATGTGTGGGAATAAAGGACATAAAGTAATGAATTTATGAGAAAAAAATAAGAGTACTATGGAAGAAAATAAAACATATCCTAAGAATCCAATTACTGTCTTTTGTAGTAAATTTAAGGGACCTTGTAATTACCCGAGTCAATACCCTATTCTATAGGATAACCTCTAAGTCAAGGAAGAACCTATGTGAAAATAAAGGGATAGAGAAATGTTTAAAAGTATGGGAATACTTTGGATTAATATTCTCTTGTATGTTTAACCATGCAGTTTTTTATGTGAAAATGATATTGTTGGAAGAATTATATTCTCTTTTGAGGATATAGTTATAAAGAACCATTTGGGTTTATATGATCCTTGAATTTGAGTGAATTACATGTTTATAATTTTTGGGATGAAAATGTGAGGTATGAGATAAAAATTGTGGTTATATTATTTTATGGTTATTTTGAGCAATTTATATCATTTTGGGGATGTTACAAAATATAGTTTTTGAAAAAGGACAACATGCAGACCGTGTGACAACCCGTCGTGTCGGAAAAAGCTATGAAAATGAAACCCAGAACCAGAGTGTGATTGGTATTTATCAACTACCACTGGACTACGTGAAGTACCTAGTTAGTGTGACAAATTCATTTTAGTTAAATTATTTTATTAATTATTAATAAGTAGATTTATGATCTTATTTATTATCAAATGAACATCCTTAGTATTGGAAAATGATTTGGTGATTGTGTGATAAATGTTGTTAAGGAAAATGTTCGCTTTTTTGGTAACACTATATTCCTAAATAAAATAAAATACTCTGTTATTTCATTTTAGGATTAATGGTCGATTTTTATCTATGTTTTTATTTTGTATTTATATTAATTTGGGTTATTTATGGAAATTATTAATCTATCATAGAGAATATGTGATTAGGTTAATTATTTTTAAGTGTGTGAATTTAAGAGTAGTCTATGTTATTTTTAGATTCGTTTTAACATGGAAGACTATGTAATCAAATTCTTTTGGGTTTCAGGTTTCAATATTAGTTTTGATTATATTGAATAATTTTGAGGGCAATTGTTTATTGAATGGTATTTATTTAACATTGGGTATTTTTGGTTTAATTTTAGAAATTAAGATTATTTTTTCTTTATCATAAGTATTATCCTTTTGGGGATCATATAATCTTGTACTAACCATTTTGGTTTTTGTTAATCTCTAAATACAAGGGAAATATATATTTTATACTTTGTGGATCATGTTATTCTCTTGTAGTTGATTCTAGCACTTCAGGTGTAACCATGTCATCTTAAATAATCATTGTTTAGAAAAAAGATGAGTTAGTGTTATGAAATTATTAAAGGATGAAACTGTACATAAAATTTAATAATATCTCTTTTTGTTCTTATCCAATATCGTAAATAAATTCTACAACCTTATGAAATGGAAGTTAAAACCAAAAATGTTGTCTATTTACTTTTTATACTGGGAAACTAATGACCATTTATCTCATCATAAGTTTTGTGGTTTTCTTGTTTTTAAATTTCCCCCGATCATGTTTTCTATAACTCTCCATCATAACATTATACTTATTTTATCTTCCATATCCTTGTTTTTCTACATGGAATCATAGTATGGGTTATCTCAGGTGACCTTTGTACTTCTCTTTCTTTCTTTAAATGTTATAATTTGATTAAATCTTTTCTGATGTGGGAATTTCAATGATGTTCCCAAGACCAATTTTAAAATTTCAAGGACATTATTTCAAATAGGGGGAATAATGTAACACCCCAATATTTCATAATAATTTATTTTTTTAAGTAATTCAATAGATTACACTACATGCAAAACTGAGTTCTAGCACACCATGGCTTACCAAACCAGCCATTCAAAAAGAGGTTATGAATTGTATTATTTGCGTTTTGAATTTTATATTTTCTATATAATCTTAACATCTGTATTATGTTTTTTTAGTCACAATATAAAAAAATTCTATTTTTCAGATAAATGATGTATTTTTTAGAAAAACCAATTTTACTGCCTTTTAATGGAGAACCCTTTTTGAATCTAATATTTTACACTTTTATATATTAAATTTAACAAAATAAACTTTTTATTTAGAATTGGGACATAAAAATTTTGTTTCAATAAATTTTTGGGTTTTTTTTGATAACTTTTATATTTTTGTGAATAGTGAAAAATACTAAATTTTAATTGAAAACAAATTTTTTAATAAAAATATTTTATAATATTAAATTATACATTATAATAGTTTAGAATTATAATTATACTACATTTTTATCGTTAAATAAAATTTAGGTCATTATAAATAATTTCACAATTAAATTTGACATAAACACATGTCAATCTTTTGATAGTTTTTACTTTAAAAAATCTGGTTTCTTGGTAATGACAATAAGAATTAATTAAAAATTAATTAATGCAACATATATGTTTTGAATCTGACAAAATAGAATTTATTTTTGAATTCAGAATATTAAAATTATATTAGGGTGAATTTTTGGTCTTTTTCTGAAAAACATTCAATTTTTGATGAATAGTGGAAAACACTCTGTTATTGTTTAAAAACCAACTTTTTATTTAAATAATTATTTATATTATTTCAATTTATTTCGAGTCAAAATAGATACATAATATATATATTCTTTCATGGTAATTATTTGGAGTCATTTTATAATAAAATGAGATGTAAAAATTTTATTGAAATATTTAACCTCTTTTACCCACCTTCTATGCACGTTAGCAAATTTGAAAAAAACGTAATTTTACTGTTTTTGTCTATTCAATTTCAAAATACAAAAGACACGGTTGAAATCAGTATGTAAAATGTGGTTCAATAATATGAAAATAATTTTTGATGAATAGTAAATTTTGACTTTTATTTACCACGATCAAAAGTAAATTGGATAATTAAAGGTAAAAATGATATTATAATTAATCTAACACATGTACTAATTCTATTGGATTAATGTTTTTTGAACAAAACCAAACTTAGGAAGAAAATATGATCCCTTTTTCCAACATGGATTAGATTAGGACATTTATTATTATTTTATTTAAAGAAGAGTTAAATGTGTTAAATTCCATGCTAAATAACAAAAAAAAATTTAATATAGGGTTATACCTAAGATCAATTCAACAATAGATAATAATTATAAATATAAAACAATTTAATACAAAATGAAATTTTATTTATAATTTTTAGATATTATATAATTAAATTTAATTATGACATAATGATGATGAAGTAATTACATTACTAATGAAATATTAAAGTAATTAATATTATAAATATCCAAATAAATGTAAATTCAATCTTCTGATAAATTAAAATAATGTTATTGGTTAACATGACATGTTAGCATTGATTAAATAATTTTTATTCAAAGTAATCAAGTTTTTAGGACTTTAACAAAAATCAAATACCAAATTGTGTTAAAATTGACATAAATGAGTTTTTAAAACAAATACTATATCATTAATTGATATAATATTTCTAAAAATATAAGGTTTAGCCTAAGGACTTAGATAAGATTATATATATCAGTAATTAACCTTTTTAGGTTCTCTTGTCTTTTTATAGTATGTTTATTAATCATTTATTATAATAATACAAGAATACATTGTAAAAGTTAAACTATTTTACTAAGAGTTAATTTTAAAATATAAGGTAAATATGGTGACCTAAACCTATCTAAAACCTATTTGTTGAGATGTTTTCTACCCATACCCGTATTATCCCTAATATAAATTCATTTTTATCCATTAGAAACCAAAAATTAATTTATAATAAAATAATAGTTCATGGTTTTCCTAAAGGGCCCCTCACCTCTCTTACAAAAGGTCACTTTACCTTCTCTTAATTTCACACATCCAAAGCCATTTGGATCATCCAACCCCTGAAAAAATATCCTCCCAACTACATTCAATACATCCTAGATTCCTTCCTTGTATCAGAAATCCAACCAATGGTTCCCTTTTGATAAAATCAAAAGGAAGCAACCGAGGAAGATGTAATAATTTCCTCACCTCATTCAAAGTTATCTTCTTCTTCCACTTCATCATTCTTTGTTGTTTCCATAAGAAAATAATAACTCCCATACCTTCTATATTCTATTATGTTATTATAAATATGGTAAAACCATATTCATTATTCAATCCATCCTATGAAGGACAAAGTCACCATATGTGTGTACGTACGGCTTACCGTCTCCACGTCGTGGTGTAGTTCTTATTAAACACTTAATTATTTGGATGGGTATAATAATAATGTATAATTGATTTAAATAGTAAATATAAAATGTTAATAATTAAATATATATGATATAAAATACAATTATATATTATCATACCTTCAATTGAATAATATTGTCGCTCGTGCGTGCGTGTAGATTAACATCTCCACGAATGCGATGAGATTCATTCCCCATCGTAACCATTGAAGAATAATTTTCATTTAATGATTAAAAATAATGTTTAAGAACATAATATAATACATGATATTAATGAAATACATCCTATCAATAACAAAAATTACTTACGTAACAAAACATATAAAGTCAAAAAAATCAGTTAACACCCGAAACAATGATACTACTAAAATATTATTGACAAAACCATATTAGAAGATCATATATGATATCATATTTATGTATGTGGTTATTTTATAATTTAATAACAATGTTTTAATTTTTATACAAGAGGTTAAATTATCCCTTACTAAGGAAATGTATAAGTTATGGGGTTTCTTATCTCACTTTTAATTCAGTGAGATTTCATTATTCACCACATATTTATTGCATGTGGTGTATTGTATACAATAATTTGATATATATTATCATGATTATGTTTATATTCATGGTATTATATGATTAATTTGGTAGTTATTAACTGTTTGTCTTATTACTCGATTGATTACAACGTGGTAAGGGGTTTTCATCTTACCTTTTATTCTCGTGAGATTAATGCTATATTTTACTCTATTTTCTTTTTTGTTGCATATGTATTTCCCATTATTGTACTCATTGGGTAATATAATTTAATTTATGGCTATTTGAAACTTAATTATATGATCCTTCATTCATGGGGTTTAGTTTTTATAAGTTACCTAAATGGTAAGGGAATTTCTAATTTCAATTTCCACTCATTGGGTTTTACGCAAATTTCAATGATTATTTTACTTTACGATTATGTGTGAAATCATTATTTATTTACTTATGTAGTAATTTCCACACTCATTTGTGAGTATATACTTTTGATACAAACAATCACTACATTTATAAATTCTCATTTCATCAATATGAACTTGATAAGAGTAATTTTAACTCAATTTCTATTCATTGAGTTAAAAATCCAAGTCATGGTGTGGTTTTTACAAGAATATGTGTAAATGTCCTTGGATTGATCTAAATTTAATATAAAATCATATTTAGTGTATATATATTTGTCACACATAATTATTTCATTTATTTATCCTTAACCTAAGGATACAGTCTTTATAAGGGATTTCATCTGAACTTACATTTGATTAAGACTTATTTGTTATTATGCAACAATTCACTTTTATTTGGTGTGTATTCTATACTTTGACATAGTATATCATGAATAACTTTCTTCTAAAGATATTATAAAGTTTTTATTACTTCAATTATATATTTTCATGAATCTCTCATTTGGTTTGTAACTATAACTAAAATATCATTTTAAATGTTTTAAAATTTTAATCATATAAATATTTCTCATAAATGTCCATGTTATAAAAATTATTTTAATGATTTATTTATATATAAATTAATTTATTAAAATTAAAATTACTTTTAAATGTTTCAATGTGGTATAGTACAATTTGATTCAAATATCTATTTTAAAAAGATTCTTGATAAATATTGAGACTTTTAAATTATTTCATGAAAAAAGGGATATTTCTCTCAAATAGTTTTAAAGATTATTTTCATATATGTGAATTTACTTCATTATTATTTATTTTTGTTAATTTATTATAACATAATATTCACTATATTTAATGTGTTATGTTTGACTGTAGATGTGGTATTTTAAAACCATTCATGGTTTGTGGTTAAAATATTGATATTTCATACACTAGTATAAATACAAATGTTTAGATTATGTTTAAAACTTTTCATATGAAGAATACATTGGACATAGTAAGTGATGGGTGGAGCCCTCTATAGCACATCGATTCATCCATAGGTCACATGAGAAATACTAGTGTCTTGGAAGAAGGCCTTGAAAAAATATTATTTGTAGTCTTGGCACAAAGCCTTGAATATGTGGTTATAAAGTCTAGCACAATGAATTACATCATTATGAAATTGTCTATTGATATTTCATGTGATTGTTATACTATCAGAATATCCATGTGAATAATTAAATGGAATTATTTTATTTATATTTTCCAAATTATGCTGAAGTTTAAGTTTAAAATTCATATGTTTTAGTCTTATACATTAACTTTAATGTTTATTCTTATTTACGATAGTTTCCACTATATTTTTATCCTTACTGAGCATATGTTCTCACCCCTTTATTATGTTTTGTTTTTTCCAGGATGCAATGAAGTGTATTACTATTAACCTACCAGAATAGGATAAGGTATATAAAAGTGTTCAAAGGGGACACAATATTGTTGTTTTTTATTTTATGATGTAATGTAAAACTTATATATGTATCTAGTACTTACAAAGATACTAAACTGATCAGTCTTTTAGGACATGATTCATGGTTTCATGCCAATGTTATTTAATAATTCACCGATTATATGTAATTGGGGTAAGGGCGTTACATAGTCTCTCTCTATTATCCAGGTATCTTAATAATAAGGTCACATATGATTTGAATGACCTAAATATTTAATTTAAAAATAATAAATTGAGTGGTTTTATTAAACATAGAGTGTCATGTTTTTGTGATTTAGTCTTGTTTGTAAATACAGTGGATGAATATTTGTAGATGTTTAACAATATTTTTCCTTTAAACTAGGTGACTATAAAGCAATATTATCCCCTTACATGGATTGATAAAAAAATTATCACATTAAGGTTGATAAATATTACACATATATATAGTTGTGGTTGGAATATAATTATATCTAGGTAGAAGATTAAGTTATTCTGATGATTAACATTATGGGTTGTCATGGCTACTCTGCATTTTTATTAATTCCCTTTGGTATTGAAACTCACATTCCATATTAATTGGTATTGTGGAAGTAAATCATTTTTGATTTTATCAAACAGTCCATGATGGTTTTCTGTAATGATATCTATAATTATTTTGAGTATGGGGATAAGAATTCATAACATCATTGATCTATTTTAGATGATCTAATGTTTCATTCATTATTATGATGTTATATATTTTTATGTTCTGGAAGAATAAGGTGTCTTTCGTAGGTTATGCTTTCTTCTCACTGGGGAATAATTTTGGATTATTTGAAGATAATTATTATGGATTATTGTTTAACCACTAATAATGTTATGGAGGTGTAATATTTCTTATATTTAAAAGAATTTAAAAGTTTTTTGTGTTTAATTTTTCTCAATGATGCCTCATATCCATGCCTTAATGTGGAGAGATTGGGGTTTCATGTTTACTATATGATCCCATTCTTCTTTTGTGTATCTAAATTATATGTCTTCATGTGCATATGTTATTTTTTTCTATAGTATGTAGTTATAATTGGGGATTTCTGTAATGTTTCGCACCATAGATGTGATTCTGTTCAGATATAGTGTATAGAATTTATCTTAAATGGATCCCTAAAATTTTATCCATGTGAATAAATAAAATTATCCATGATATTGGGATTCTAAAAATATTGTTTTCCATGAATTTTTTGTGACAATATCACAATGGGTAGCTCTTAATGTTCATTTCATATTATAGCTGGTTTAGATATATCATCTCCCTGGAAGATTTAAACATGAAAATTTTAATTTTTATGGAATTACTGTATAACTATGGCTTTATAATTTCATATACATAGGGAAATAATTTATTGTTACTAATTCGATGAGAATGATTTTTCATAGTAATTTCATTATTTTTTTTGATGATGAATAGAGAGTGATGGGATAGATTTAAGTGTGGAAAAATTATATAGAAAAATCTAATGGTAGATAGTGTATCTACCATATGATAGTGTAGTTATTATTAGAGTAAAAGATAGGTGAATATCTCTTTCTAACATTAAGGGTGTAATTTAGGAGAAATACTCCTTTTTATTGTGATTTCCTGAGGTATGGACTACATGAAATAAATCGTAGGTGTAGTTTATAACGATGATTCTCATTCCATTAGTGAAGAAGGGTGTTTTGAATTGTATGATTTATATCATTCCATCAACAAGTGTTTATATGATTTATTATACATTGGGGAGTTTGTTCATGTGTCTATAGATGAATAGGTTAGTCACTGAGTTTTTATACAAATATTTTTCTTCCAAAAAGGTGAATTCCTATCATCATGTTTTTGGTGGGTTTCTTCATCCATTAGGTATTTCTAAAAGGATATACAACTATATATCAAGGGTTATTGTGACTATTTTTCATTTAAATCATGTTGGATAAGATATTTTCTATCTGGATGCTGACCTTTTGACAATGTACCCCACTTCATGGTTATTAAATAGTTGATCATAGTGGATCTCCAATCGAGGAATTATTTTGAGGAGGTTATGGGGTTCGATAAGGTTATTTGGATCATCACATATGTTTTTGATTCTTATTCAACCAATTTAATGTTTAATTGCCTCAATATTTCATTTTAATATTATTTAAGCCTCAAAAAGGCATTCATTGATATAAAAACAATAATATTTCATTGACTATTGATAGAATTGATGATATGTTTTTTTATTTTTGTTCAAGATTTTAGGGGTCAATGGATTAAGCACTAGTCCATGGTCGAGATTTCATAAAATAATGGACATTACCATTACCATTTTTATGAACCCATTAGAAGTTATCTACAATTTAGAATGTAAATTTTTGATGGGTTGGATTGATATTAGAATTTAGTAATTCTCTAATAATAATTTATTAATAGAATGATAGATAATGTGAAGGTCACTCTTGAGTGGATAAAAGTATCCTGGGGTCTTGATGTTTATTTTGTTAACTATATAATGAAACAATGGGAGTTTAAAGATAAATAAAATTTATTCTTGAAGATATATTCTCATCATGTAAAGTGTAGTTTTGGTCACGGGGTAATATATACCCTGATTATTTATTCCATTTACGGTGATATAGTTCATGGATGACGTTTCATAGCAATTGGTGCTCACTCCATGTATAGAAAATGTTAGTGAAATATTTCACATTTTCTGTATATGTTGATAACATAACGGGGACTCAAATATTATTCAATAGGTTGAGTTAGAAGTTAAATATCATATGATATTTTTTTTTTATAGTCTTGCTGAGATTCATGACTTCAAGAAGATGTTGTTGTGTTGGTGTCTTATTTAATTTGTTCATGGCTAATAGAGACCTGGTGTATTAAATGAATTTATAGGGAAACATGTGTCATAGATGTGAAGTTAATATTCTATGTTAATCGATGATCGATGATTTAGGATAATATGTATGACATTAATATGACTAATTATATCTTAAAGATTCTTATTGATTTTTTGTTTTTATGGTAATAGAAGAATGTTTTGGTCTTACTATGGTGAGATATAAATGAGATGGGTATCACATGTGGTGTTTTTTCTTCAACCCTCATTTCCATCTATGAGTAGTTTTTTTCTCAATGGAAATAATCTTTTGAGATGAATAATATATAATGTCTTATATTTTCCATAACACTTCATTTTTAATTTTATAATTGCTGAGAGAGTTCATGGATGTTTAGCAATAGTATTTCTAGTTGAAAGAGGATCTATGATATTTTCCCTAGAGGAAAATACCATGAGTATTATATCACAATGTGAGGCTATCCTTAAAATATGATAATAATTTTATTTTTCTATGTGTTTTAAATTTTAAAACCTCATTATTCTATAACTATCTTTTATCCTAGTGTGGGGGTCGAGAAGGGAATTCATACAAGCTAGAGAGCCTAATGATATCCTTTTATGTTTAATTAGGCTATAGTGAATTGGAAATGTTATCATCATATTCCAGGAATTCTCCAGAAAATGATGAATTCCTGAAATCATAACTTTATTTAGAGGGGTTAAACATTTTGGTGTTACTACATAACCCAAAACATGACCATCCATTTTTTTATTAAAGAGATATTAATTGATATTTAGATGAAGGTACAACTATCTTGGGAGATTGTTGTGTGATCATCTTATTGAATATCATTATGGGGTTACGAATACCAATGAAAAAATATATTTTATCATTTTTTACTATAATTTTTTTTTGAGTGTATATTTTATTCTATTTTTTGTTCCTCCCCTAAAAAACATGGTAGATTTGGGATTGTTTTTAATGAACTATGATCTATTTGAGTGACAGATATGAATTTCTTTATAAAATGACAATCATCAATCAATAGTATCTAATTTTTACACTACCTTCTCTTCATTATTCTCTTTTTCATTCTTTATATGATATAGTAGTTCTATAAAATTAATTTTATGTACCCTTATTGACGATTAATGGATGATCAATCCTTGTGTGTTGTCTTTAGGATCCATGTATCCAATATAAGGTTATTAATTAGTGTTACTCAAATGTCATCAAATTATAGATCAATAATTTTTTTAAAAATTTATATCATGATATGAAATTTTAACTTATATTATTAATTAATTTTTAAATTTAGAATTATCATGATTTTTCTTCAAAATAGTAATTATATATGATTTCCCAAATGAATTAAAAAATATAGAATTAAAGAATTTGATCAAATGGTTCATGTATCATTTTGTGTGCTTATAATATTGTTGATTTAAAAAGATGCATACCATGGGAATAGTTGACGAAGTAATTGATTAACTAGAGTTAATATAAGACAATAAATCCTCAAAATACCTATAAAGGGTCTAATTCATGAATCTCATGTACTTCTCAAATGGCTGGAGCTTATAATGCTCTTTAACTGAGAAGGTTCCTTCAGAAACACAATGAGGTATGAGGGCAACCTTTATGAATTTTCATTCGGACTCATGGATTGATACATAACCACATGAAGGTGTGTAATTAATATCTGTATAGTAAAAATTGGAGTCATGGAGCAGTTTTTGAGCATGTGAATGGTTGATGGTGATCTCCAAAAACATGACCCTTGGACTCGCAGAGTTGTGCCCCTTTATGAAGCTCATTCAACATCACTAATACCTAAAATATTAACGAAAAAAATTTCTTATTATTAAACACTGTTAGTCCAGTATTTAAGAATTATGTGTGGGATTTGGAATTCCGCAATCGATCCTGGTTCATAGACCTCCTCACTATCAAAAACCAATGTTTAAACTGATATCCCATTGTATCCAATCCTTATGCAACACTTTACATTGGGTTTTAAGAGCCTCCACGGAATTTTGATATGATAGTCATGATGTCCCACACCCTTCAAGAAGGAATAAGTCCTATTAGGTCACTAAAGGATTTGAGAATCAGTTATCCTTTAAAAAATAAATCCCATTCTAAATCAACACATCGCTCTGAGGTAGGGGAATTATGCTTCCTCAAGAATAATCCTTACTAAATCTCTTTATCTCCATGATGTATTCTTGCTTCATAGATAACCTCTCCATGAGGTCCCAATCCTTGTGAAACCCCTCTTCTTTTCCTCTCCATAGTTCTTCCCTTCTATCAGTACCCCTTTGTGAAGTTTCATTGACATCCCCAACTTAGGAACCTCAAAACTGGTGCCCTGAGACGGGTCACCACATGACCTCAAGTTCACCTCCCCATATACCAGAGGTTTCCAGATAGCATATATGGTAAAATAGATCATTTTTAGAGACTATAAAAAATTATAAGAGTAATACATAGTGAAAAAATATTTAAAATAGTAGAAAAAACATGTAATAATCAATGCATGTGCATAAAAAATTATCTACTAGTCTAGGTACAAACCATATCCAATAGAAAATATTTCAGGATGTGCCCATAGTGTCATGTAAATACCCTAAAAACTATAGAATCAAAAAAATATCCATGCCTAGAATCTTGGAACCTCATCCATGAACATCCCATGCCCGAACCAACTCCCAAGCCTTGGGCCCTTGCCCCTGTCCTGACCTGCGACCATAAAATTTGATCGAGTACCCAACAGCGGCCCAAAATGGGTGTGAAAACAACTCATTAGGCCACCACCAACGATGTCTACAAAATATCTAGAAAAAATATATAGCACATTCATGTGTTAAATAAATTAAGATTAAATAATAAATAATTTTGGTTCCATTAGTAATCAATATTCACATAAACCATTTATATCCTGAATAATAATTTCTATCCTTTTCATATTCATTACACAATTCATTATCAACATGTTTTCCATGTGTTAGGAATTTACATCAATATACATAAGGCATTAAGTCATGTCTATATCTCACAATGAGAAATATTTCATAGTCAATAAATCTTAATTACCTTGGAGCATCTGTTCAGGTAGTTTCATAAAATATAACCACAAAGGGCATAGAGTATCAGTTTAACACCCCAACCCATGCATTCCTGGGTGGGGTTAAAGCATCATTCCAACCCAACCGTTGGGAGGATCCACGACTACTGATCCCACCACCATGCCATGTGGAAATGGTTATATATATATATATATATATATCTATTCATCAAGCATATCATATTAGAACCAATACAAATAACAATCATAGTTTACAGCAATCATCACAAGAATAAATATTATGACATAACCCATTAGCATCATTCCATTACAATAAATTTATATTTAGATAACTTCACATTTCTAATTCCTAAATCGTCAGAAAATTTATGAATTCTTTTACATAACCCATTTAACATATTCAACCATTTCAATATTTTAACTTAGATGATCTATTCATCATTTCTATATATTGGTTCACCTATGCAATTCAATCCTAAAACACAATTCATTCATCTCATTGAAATTAATCCCTTTTAACAAATTTATCATGTCTATCTAAAAAACCCCTTAGACATTATCCACATCTAGGTAAAACTACCCACATTCCTGTTGTAATAATCACACTAATAAATGAACATGTTCATTCCTAGATTTACTAAATCACAATTCTATTTAACACTTTACATTTTCAATAACCCGATTCGAGAAGGTCGATGCTACCCATGGGTTGCCCTAAATCAATCAAGTCATTCCTATATCATCCTAGGGGTATCATGTAACATCCCAAGTAAGTAATGAATAATAGATATTTTTATCTATGTCTTTTAATGATTAAGATAGTGTTATAGAGGCTTAAAATAAAAATAAATACAATCTTATGCATGGAATACACTAATATTCTTAAAAGATTGTTTTACTACCTTTTGATGGCAAACCATTTTTGAATCTATATTTTGACAATTTTATAAACTATGTTTGTCAAAATAAACCTATTCTTTATGATTGGGACATCAAAATTTACCTTGTGTGAATTTTTGGTATTTTTCTGACAATATTCATTTTTTAATGAATAGTGAAAAATACTGCATTTTAATCAAAACTGCTTTTTAATATAATTTATTTATATAATTATATTATCTTTTGAATTGGTCTTAATGTGTAATATGAATATATTTTTACCATTTAATCCAATGGTTGTCATTGGAAACAATTTCACTTTGAAATTAGACTTAAACTGGTGTCAATCTTTTGATACTTATTGTTTTGTAAAAACACGCTATTTGCTCTGGCAGCGGGAATTAATTATTAAATTAATTAATTTGACTTATATGTATTGAATTTTGTAAAATAGACTTCATTTTTGAATTCGGAATATCAAATATAGCTTAGGGTGAATTTTTGGTAATTTTCTGAAAAACTTCAATTTTTGATGAATAGTGAAACCACTAAGTGGTAATCAAGCAAACTGATTTTTCAGTTAAATGAAAGTTTACCACTAATGTGTATTGAATTTTGAAAATCCGACATACATGGTTTTCATTAAGAAGTAAAATGTGGTTCAATGAGATTAAAATAATTTTTTGGTGAATAGTAACTTATTAAGTTCTTAATCGCGATTAGTGGTAATTAGGGTAGTTTAAGGTATAAATAATGCTTTAATAATAGGAAATGACCTAGACACATGTCCCAACCTTATTGGTTGTGTCATGGCCGACCAAGACAAGCCATGGATCAACTTGGGGACCCCATGGAGACACTTTGTTTTGGAAATGACATAAATAACTTTTTATTAAATGTTAAAGTAAAAATGACACAAACAAGAGATGTTTTACGGAAACAATTTTTACATGGGGTTATAAAAATAAGATTTTTTATTATAAATAGTCATTGGAAAGCTAAAAATATTCCCTACATCATAGTATTTTTTTATGATTTTTAGACATTAAATAAATTAAATTATTTATGACATAATAATGATGCAGCGATGACATCATTATTTGACGATTTAAATAAAATGGAAAGATAATATAAAATCTATGAACTACACATGTCCAAAACCAATTGGATGAGTGGATTTCGAACCCTTATTACCTTATCCACGAATTATATCAATTTGGGACCTTTTAAAACCGAAACACATTTTCAAATAAAGTAATATTTCTTTACTTTCCAAAAGTGCCCCTCCTCTCCTCTTATAAAAGGCCCCCACCTCTACCTCATTTCACACACTCCTAAAGCCTTTGGATCGGCCAACCCCTGCCCATTTACTCTCTCCACATCACTCTCCTCATCCTAGAGGATTCCCTTTGGGCATAATCCTTTCAAAGGAAGCCTTTAGGCTCAAATCAAAAGGAGTTACACTTTTAAAGATAATTCATTCTCTAATGTTCATTTGTTTTATTTTGCTTCTCCAACCCCCTAAACTCTTTTTATTTACTTATTTTGTAACAAAACCAGTATATTCAATATACAATGATGTTGTTATAATATTTATTTGAGCTACACTCTCACACAACTACATCAAATGGTTAAAGAACATACGGTTTCCGTGGATGGCGAAATTCTGCCTCCCGAAACGATGATTGTTCAACACTCATTTAACACCTTCAAAGGTGGCCATTATGATGTCACTATTTTTATATATGATATATAATATGTTTATGTTTTCCTTAAGCTTCTGTTTTTTTCATTTTTGGCATACCTTTATGGTTTCCATTATGGGTAAACACGATATCTTCATTTTAGGAAGTGCAGACTACCGCCCCCTGAAAGTGATTTGATTCGTTAATACCATATGTGGGATGTGTAAAGGATAAAGTTAATGATAATATATATGTTATTATACTGGAATTATAATATACTCTTATATCATTATGATTCCATTCCAGAAAATATGAAATAGAAATGGAAGTAGCGTTCATGCGTACGTACGGCTTACCGTCTCCATGAACGGTGCATTTCATTTCTTACCTCTAAATGATTATGTAATATTATAAATGCATGTATGTAATGGATATATATGACATATATGATATCTACATCATGAATACCATTCTGGATATAATGAACCTTTGACCAAATTAACAACATGTAAGTGTAAGAAGTCTATTTTTGACTTAAGAACCAAATACCGACAAAATGAACTTTATTAACTTAACTGATTACATGATGTTCATAACATGGTATAAAAGGAATAATGAACTTAAAAAAGATTCATAAGCAAGTAGAGAATAACTCAAGTTTATTATTCAGGAGATTAAAGAACGGTCGGGTCAAGTCGGATACGAGGTATGGGACTTCGTCTCAATCTCCTTTCGTTGAGGCATATTTTATTTTATACACAACTTTCTTTTATACGTTGTATAAAACCCTTTGACTTTTACGTTTATTCAAAAGGAATCTTTTTTATACGAAGCGTTTACTAAACGACAAAAGGGAATGTTTTTGTCGTACGTATGCGGCGACAACGACTTCTCCGCTGTCGTGACCGTTATTTGAGTTTCGGCTTCCTCTACAAGCCATACCTTATTTTTAAAAGAAAAATAAATACCATGTTTTACTTTTCTTTTATTTTAGTATTGAAAATGGTTTTCATAATGTTTTTATATCAATGTGTTGTATTGATATCTCGTGATTGAAATGTGGAAATGTTATGTTTCCTTTATGCATGTTTTATGTGATATGATTATGTTATGGTTCTTGGGCATTATTATGAAGACGGGTGGTTCCGTGATAAACTAAGGGCGGGTGAGCCCGTTATAGCTCTCTAATGCATTGGGTAACGCGAAGGAGTGAAATGTTAAGGTTTCTCCGAAGAGATTTTAGGGAATATACTGTGATGGGTATTCCAAACGTAACCAAGAGGGTTACTCCCTATGTAAGAATGTTATGAATGCCTCAAGTTACCTTTATGTCTTATGATTTCTATGATTTATTCATGATTTTATGAGGTATGTTAAAGTGCCTATGTTTTATGGGTAAAGTATGATTTCATTCTTATGTATATATGAACTCATGTTTCCTTTCCATCTTTTTATAACCCATACTGAGCTTTTTATGCTCATCCCATGTTTTTTTGAAATGTTTTTCACAGGTCAAGGGAAAGGTACATGATATGATGATAGTGTCAAGGAAGTGTCAAGAAATAATCCATGTTTTATTTTAAATGTGTTTCCATTGATGGGAATGAATAATACTCTCTTTATGTAACCACTTTGTTTATATGTGGAATGTAATGCCAGTTTTATGATCTAATTCTCTAAAACTCTAAACCCGAAAAGATCCTCAATGTGTAATCTTGTAATAACTCAATATTAAGTAAGGTTTAAGGCTGGGGCCTTATAGTTGGTATCAAAGGTCAGTTTAGATAACTTTAGGAGTTAGAATTCTATTAAATGTTTATCCAAAAATATTTTTTTTCGAAATGATATAGCATTTAAAGATTACCATGTTGCTTCATCTAAGACATGTTTGTTCAGAATGGTTTTCCGCAGAGGAAATAGGGAAGCAGTGCTAGGAAGGCATACAGAAGGAAATAACCTTCCGAATCAGCATCCAGAAATGGTCGGAATTGGAACTGAACAGTTTGTTGCAGTAATGGCGCAGTTGACTCAAGCGATAAATGGCGGTGGTATCCATGCACGAGATCAGCCAGATCAACCGCAGAGGAACATGTCAGTGGTGGAACATTTCATGAGGCAACATCCACCATCATTCAGAGGATCATCTGACCCTGTGCTAGCTGAAGGGTGGATTAAAGCACTGGAGAAGATTTTTGATGTCATGGGGTGTTTAGAAAATCAAAATGTTAGTCTTGCTATTTACCGTTTCGAGGGTGAAGCAGATCAGTGGTGGTCTATGGTTAAAAATATCAGGGACGCCGATGAGATTGATGCTCTTGACTGGGATGAATTCAAAGGTATGTTTCTTGAGAAGTATTTTCGTAAGGCTGTTCGACTTAGGATGGAAAAGCAATTCTTGGAATTGAGGCAAGAGGAAGACTCAGTAGCTGCCTATGAAGAAAGGTTCACTCGATTGGCAAGGTATGCTCCAAATTTTATCCGGGACCTTGATAGTAAAATCAATCGTTTTTACTCAGGATTAAAGCCAAAATATCGAAGGTCATTAGCTTCTCGTGAGTTTAAAAGTTATGAAAAGCTTGTTCGATGTGCTGAGAAGGTGGAAATGGAGTTTGCCGATGACCAAGTTTTCTATAACAACCAGAAGAAGAAGAGAACGAGGTGGCAGGAGAAAGGTAAGAATTCTTCAAAAAAGTCTGATGGTAAGAGAACTAAGTTTCCAGTTTGTGATAAATGTGGCAAAAGGCATGCTGGGGAATGTCTTCTGAATTCTGGGAAGTGCTACCGATGTGGTAAGATGGGACATAAGGCTCGTGATTGCACTGAAAAGGATCAAGGTGAAGGTAAGAACAAATTTGACTTACAGTTAGTGAAATGTTATAAGTGCAATGAGATGGGTCACTATGAAAACGAGTGTCCGACAAGGAGCTTGAGTGATGGGAAGCAGTTAGACTACAAGCAGGAAGGGGTGGTGAAATCCTTTGCAACTACTTCAGCAGATGTCGGTCCATCAAATGAAGTTGTATCAGGTACTTTGTTTGTTTTTTCAGATTATGCCAGTGTGTTGTTTGATTCGGGGTCTACACATTCTTTCATCTCTGAAACCTTTTCTAGTAAAATGGGAATACCATCTCAAGAAATGACTCCTGACCTTTTGGTAAAAACACCTGGGGGAAATGTCGAGGCAAAAAGAATTTATAAGAATCTTCATATCCTTATCTGTGGAAAGAACCTACTTGAAAACCTTATTGTTCTACCTCTAGTAGAGTTTGATGTTATCCTGGGTATGGATTGGCTCTCTATTTACCATGCTAAGATTGACTGTAGAGCTAAAGAAGTTTATTTTCAGAAAGGCTTTCAGTTTGTTTACAATAATGAACCCTTACTTTTGATAACATATCAAGAGGCCGAGAAACTTGTAAAAGATGGAAATGAATGTTACCTTGCACACGTCGTTGAAAATAAAGGAACTTTTCAGATTAATGACGTGCCAGTGGTAAATGAGTATCCTGATGTTTTTCCTGATGAGTTGCCTGGAATAATACCAGATCGGGAAGTTGAGTTTACTATTGACTTAGTTCCTGATGCTAAGCCAATTTCAAAACCCCCTTATCGAATGGCACAAATTGAACTTTTAGAGTTGAAGGAGCAATTACAAGATTTATTAGAGAAAGGTTTCATTAGACCTAGCACATCACCATGGGGTGCTCCTGTTTTATTTGTTAAAAAGAAAGATGGTTCTATGAGACTTTGCATTGATTATAGAGCCTTGAATAATATCACTGTTAAGAACAAATATCCTTTGCCTCATATCGATGATTTGTTTGATCAGCTCCAGGGAGCTCAGTTTTTTTCAAAGATTGACTTGAGATCGGGGTACCATCAGCCGAAGGTAAAGGAGGCAGATATTCTGAAGACCGCGTTCCGTACGACATATGGCCATTATGAATTTGTAGTAATGCCTTTTGGGCTAACCAATGCACCTGCTGTATTCATGGACTTAATGAATATAATTTTCCATGAGTTCTTGGATAAGTTTGTGGTGGTTTTCATTGATGATATTTTGGTGTTTTCTAAAAGTAAAGAGGAGCATGAAAAACATTTAAGGGTTATCTTGCAAACCATAAAAGAAAAGAAACTGTATGGGAAATTCAGCAAGTGTGAGTTTTGGTTGCAACAAATTTCTTTCCTTGGTCACATTGTTTCTAAAGATGGAATAACTGTTGATCCTGCAAAAACAAAATTTGTGAAAGAATGGCCAAGACCAACAAATTTAACCGAGATTCGTAGCTTCCTTGGTTTGGCGGGCTATTACCGAAGGTTTGTTAGAAATTTTTCACGGTTATCTATTCCAATGACTAAGCTAACTCGGAAGGGTGTTAAGTTTATCTGGACAAAAGAATGTGATGATTGTTTTCAGGAATTGAAAAGAAGATTGGTGAATGCTCCAGTTTTGGCACTACCTTCCAGGAATGGTGAGTTTGTTATATACAGTGATGCTTTATTGAAAGGACTTGGTTGCGTCCTAAAGCAGAATGATCAGGTAATTGCTTATGCTTCACAACTGTTGAAAACTCATGAGGTAAATTACCCTACACATGATTTGGAATTAGCTGTTGTTGTTTTTGCTTTAAAAATTTGGAGGCATCATTTGTATGGAGTAAAGTCTGAAATATATACCGATCACAAAAGTTTAATGTATATATTCACTCAGAAAGAGTTAAACATGAGACAAAGGAGATGGCTGGAATTAATCAAGGATTATGATTGTACAATTCATTACCATCCGGGAAAAGAAAATAAAGTGGCTGATGCTTTGAGTCGAAAAAGTAATGCTTCATTAACAATGTTTCATTTGGAACGTGATCCTTTGGTTAACGATTTGATGAATTTTGGCATAGAAGTTGTTGGTGCAGTAAGTCCTTCTGTTTTGTTTCAGGTATCAGTGAGATCTTCTCTATCAGATAGAATCAAGCAAGCACAGAAGCAAGACAGTGAGTTGCAGAAAAAGGTAGAGCTGGTTCAGAAAGGTAAGTTGCCTGAATTCAACATTGATAATGATTGTGTTTTGAGATTTGGGAAGAGATTGTGTGTGCCTTGTGATTCACAGTTGAAGAGAGAGTTGTTATGTGAAGCTCATAGTTCTCCGTTTTCAGTTCATCCGGGCAGTACTAAGATGTATAGAGATCTGCGGGAGTATTACTGGTGGGATGGAATGAAAAGAGATATTGCTGATTTTACTGTGAAGTGTTTGACTTGTCAGCAGGTTAAAGCAGAGCGGCAGTTACCAAAAGGGATGCTTCAGCCTTTACCAGTGCCAGAGTGGAAATGGGAGAATATATCCATGGACTTTGTTGTTGGATTACCGAAGACATCTCAAGGTAATAATGCAATCTGGGTTATTGTTGATCTCTTGACCAAATCTTCTCATTTCCTTGCTATACGAGATACTTTCTCTCTTGATCAACTTTCCCGTTTGTATCTTAAAGAGATAGTCAGTTTACATGGAGTTCCTCTCTCCATTGTATCGGATCGTGATCCCAGGTTTACTTCTAACTTTTGGAAAGGCCTTCAGAAGTCGTTGGGTACTGAATTAAATTTTAGTACAGCTTTTCATCCTCAATCAGATGGGCAGTCAGAACGAACAATTCAGACATTGGAGGATATGCTACGAGCTTGTTCTATGGATTATCAGGGAAGTTGGGACCAACATCTTTCTTTGGTTGAATTTTCATATAATAACAGTTTCCATTCCAGTATACAGATGGCACCATTTCAGGCATTATATGGGAAGCGGTGTCGAACTCCAGCTTTCTGGGATGAAGTGGGTGAAAGGAAGTTGATGGGACCAGAATTGGTAGAAGAGATGGCAGAAAAAGTTCAGCTGATTCAGAAACACATGAGAACAGATTAGAGCAGGCAGAAGAGTTATGCGGATAACCGGAGGAAGGATCTATCTTTCGAGGTAGGTGATCATGTTTTTCTCAAGGTTTCTCCTTGGAAAAGTGTGATGAGATTTGGTAAGAAAGGAAAGTTGAGTCCAAGGTTCATTGGACCATAGGAAATTCTGGAGAGAGTTGGATCAGTTGCATACCGAGTGGCTTTACCTCCGAGTTTATCGAGGGTACACAATGTTTTTCACATTTCAATGTTGAGAAAGTATATGTCAGATCCATCTCATGTTTTGAGTCCAGAGGTAGTTCAGCTGGAAGAGAACCTATCTTATGAGGAACAACCGGTCCAGATTCTTGACCACAGGGAGCAAGTGTTTCGGAATAAGGTGATTAAGCAGGTAAAGGTTTTGTGGAAAACCCACTTGATTGAAGAGGCAACATGGGAATCTGAAAATGCAATGAGGGATAAGTACCCTCATTTATTTGATAAGTAAATAAATTGCGGGGACGCAATTTTCTAAAGGGGGGAAGGATGTAACATCCCAAGTAAGTAATGAATAATAGATATTTTTATCTATGTCTTTTAATTATTAAGATAGTGTTATAGAGGCTTAAAATGAAAATAAATACAATCTTATGCATGGAATACAATAATATTCTTAAAAGATTGTTTTACTGCCTTTTGATGGCAAACCATTTTTGAATATATATTTTGACAATTTTATAAACTATGTTTGTCCAAATAAACTTATTCTTTATGATTGGGACATCAAAATTTACCTTGTGTGAATTTTTGGTATTTTTCTGACAATATTCATTTTTTAATGAATAGTGAAAAATACTGCATTTTACATCAAAACTGCTTTTTAATCTAATTTATTTATATTATTATATTATCTTTTGAATTGGTCTTAATGTGTAATATGAATATATTTTTACCATTTAATCCAATGGTTGTCATTGGAAACAATTTCACTTTGAAATTAGACTTAAACTGGTGTCAATCTTTTGATACTTATTGTTTTGTAAAAACACGCTATTTGCTCTGGCAGCGGGAATTAATTATTAAATTAATTAATTTGACTTATATGTATTGAATTTTGTAAAATAGACTTCATTTTTGAATTCGGAATATCAAATATAGCTTAGGGTGAATTTTTGGTAATTTTCTGAAAAACATCAATTTTTGATGAATAGTGAAACCACTATGTGGTAATCAAGCAAACTGATTTTTCAGTTAAATGAAAGTTTACCACTAATGTGTATTGAATTTTGAAAATCCTACATACATGGTTGTCATTAAGAAGTAAAATGTGGTTCAATGAGATTAAAATAATTTTTTGGTGAATAGTAACTTATTAAGTTCTTAATCGTGATTAGTGGTAATTAGGGTAGTTTAAGGTATAAATAATGCTTTAATAATAGGAAATGACCTATAAACATGTCCCAACCTTATTGGTTGTGTCATGGCCGACCAAGAAAAGCCATGGGTCAACTTGGGGACCCCATGGAGACACTTTGGTTTGGAAATGACAGAAATAACTTTTTATTAAATGTTAAAGTAAAAATGACACAAACAAGAGATGTTTTACGGAAACAATTTTTACATGGGGTTATAAAGATCAGATTTTTGATTATAAATAGTCATTGGAAAGCTAAAAATATTTACTACATCATAGTATTTTTTTTTATGGTTTTTAGACATTAAATAAATTAAATTATTTATGACATAATAATGATGCAGCGATGACATCATTATTTGACGATTTAAATAAAATGGAAAGATAATATAAAATCTATGAACTAAACATGTCCAAAACCAATTGGATGAGTGGATTTCGAACCCTTATCACCTTATCCACGAATTGTATCAATTTGGGTCCTTTTAAAACCGAAACACATTTTCAAATAAAGTAATATTTCTTTACTTTCCAAAAGTGCCCCTCCTCTCCTCTTATAAAAGGCCCCCACCTCTACCTCATTTCACACACTCCTCAAGCCTTTGGCTCGGCCAACCCCTGACCATTTACTCTCTCCACATCCCTCTCCTCATCCTAGAGGATTCAATTTGGGCAGAATCCTTTCAAAGGAAGCCTTTAGGCTCAAATCAAAAGGAGTTACACTTTTAAAGGTAATTCATTCTCTCATGTTCATTTGTTTTATTTTGCTTCTCCAACCCCCTAAACTCTTTTTATTTACTTATTTTGTAACAACAACAGTATATTCAATATACAATGATGTTGTTATAATATTTATTTGAGCTACACTCTCACACAACTACATCAAATGGTTAAAGAACATACGGTTTCCGTGGATGGCGAAATTCTGCCTCCCGAAATGATGATTGTTCAACACTCATTTAACACCTTCAAAGGTGGCCATTATGATGTAACTATTTTTATATATGATATATAATATGTTTATGTTTTCCTTAAGCTTCTTTTTTTTTCATTTTTGGCATACGTTTATGGTTTCCATTATGGGTAAACACGATATCTTCATTTTAGGAAGTGCGGACTACCGCCCCCTGAAAGTGATTTGATTCGTTAATACCATATGTGGGATGTGTAAATGATAAAGTTAATGATAATATATATGTTATTATACTGGAATTATAATATAATCTTATATCATTATGTTTCCATTCCAGAAAATATGAAATAGAAATGGAAGTAGCGTTCATGCGTACGTACGGCTTACCGTCTCCATGAACGGTGCATTTCATTTCTTACCTCTAAATGATTATGTAATATTATAAATGCATGTATGTAATGGATATATATGACATATATGATATCTACATCATGAATACCATTCTGGATATAATTATCCTTTGACCAAATTAACAACATGTAAGTGTAAGATGTCTATTTTTGACTTAAGAACCAAATACCGACAAAATGAACATTATTAACTTAACTGATTACATGATGTTCATAACATGGTATAAAAGGAATAATGAACTTGAAAAAGATTCATAATAAAGTAGAGAATAACTCAAGTTTATTATTCAGGAGATTAAAGAACGGTCGGGTCAAGTCGGATACGAGGTATGGGACTTCGTCTCAATCTCCTTTCGTTGAGGCATATTTTATTTTATACACAACTTTCTTTTATACGGTGTATAAAACCCTTTGACTTTTACGTTTATTCAAAAGGAATCTTTTTTATACGAAGCATTTACTAAACGACAAAAGGGAATGTTTTTGTCGTACGTATGCGGCGACAACGACTTCTCCGCTGTCGTGACCGTTATTTGAGTTTCGGCTTCCTCTACAAGCCATACCTTCTTTTTAAAAGAAAAATAAATACCATGTTTTACTTTTCTTTTATTTTAGTATTGAAAATGGTTTTCATAATGTTTTTATATCAATGTGTTGTATTGATATCTCGTGATTGAAATGTGGAAATGTTATGTTTCCTTTATGCATGTTTTATGTGATATGGTTATGTTATGGTTCTTGGGCATTATTATGAAGACGGGTGGTTCCGTGATAAACTAAGGGCGGGTGAGCCCGTTATAGCTCTCCAATGCATTGGGTAACGCGAAGGAGTGAAACGTTAAGGTTTCTCCGAAGAGATTTTAGGGAATATACTGTGATGAGTATTCCAAACGTAACCAAGAGGGTTACTCCCTACGTAAGAATGTTATGAATGCCTCAAGTTACCTTTATGTCTTATGATTTCTATGATTTATTCATGATTTTATGAGGTATGTTAAAGTGCCTATGTTTTATGGGTAAAGTATGATTTCATTCTTATGTATATATGAACTCATGTTTCCTTTCCATGTTTTTATAACCCATACTGAGCTTTTTATGCTCATCCCAAGTTTTTTTGAAATGTTTTTCACAGGTCAAGGGAAAGGTACATGATATGATGATAGTGTCAAGGAAGTGTCAAGAAATAATCCATGTTTTATTTTAAATGTGTTTCCATTGATGGGAATGAAGAATACTCTCTTTATGTAACCACTTTGTTTATATGTGGAATGTAATGCAAGTTTTATGATCTAATTCTCTAAAACTCTAAACCCGAAAAGATCCTCAATGTGTAATCTTGTAATAACTCAAGATTAAGTAAGGTTTAAGGCTGGGGCCTTATATATCATGATGGGTTAAATGTTCTATTTAGACAGACATTTTACCAAAACTCACTAGTTCCGCCAAGAACAAAATAAGGTAATGTAATAATATTAGCATATTAACTCAAATCCTTATAAAAATTATGGGCTATAAATAATAGAACACCTACCTAGAATATATTTATGATTGAACTCTTTATCAAAGTGTAGGATACAAATTCAAGAACCCCTTGACTTTATAACCTATCATTCACCAGAAATAATACTTTTTTTGGGTTTTAGAAGAATATCATCCAAGATACAATCCCCAATTTGGAAATAAAAATAATTGAGATGACTAGACTCACCCGGATCTTCTATTTGTAACCAACAGAGCTCCAAATAGCTTGGAAACAAAGGAGAACCACCCTTGTTAATCTTTAGAGGATTGAGTTCATCAATAGAGATTAGAGGAGGATAATGGGGGGAGAATAGTGCATATTATAAAAACCATAATGGAAAAACTAAATTTTTTTCAACATTTATAGGGGAATGTGGTTTGGACTCATATAAGTGGATCCCATATGTTATGAAATCTAGGACCATAAACTATGAGTTTTGGTCCAAGAATCGTGAAATTAATATATATATATATATATATATATGGGTTCTATCCATAATGTGTGGTGTGGTACATTGCCCCCTTGAATTATTCACATCAGGATTTCATTAGAAAACACTAAATATATCCATATGATATTCTCCTCTTCAGGGAATAGACACTATTACCATAAAATAAGAGTTCTATTCTAGGATTCACAACATTAAAATATGTGAAGTTATTCCTTGTGTGGTCCCTCTTTTTCCCCATTCACAATGTATTTTTTTCCCATACCATAAATATACCATTAATAATACTCCCACGGTTCAAACTGTATGACCCCAAAATAATAATGATAAGGGTCGAAACACTATGACCTCAAACATGGTGTTACGGTCTAAGAATCATGAATTGAGACTAAATGTGGGTTCTCTCATGAGTTTGTGGTGTAGATATAGTCCTCCTCGGCCTTCATTCACATGAGGTTTTCATTTCTCCACACATAGAATATCTATTTGATATGTATCTCTACTTGATCCAAACACTATGACCATATACTAATATCTCAGGGTCCAACCTCTATGAATATAAAATAAGATCTGGGGGTATGAACCCTATGGACATGAAATATGAGTTCATGTCAATGAATCATGACTATAAACTATGTGTGAGCGTTCTTAGGAATTTGTTTTGTGGTATTGGTCCTCTTTGTTTTAATCACGTCTGATTTTTCTGTTCACCGCACTACACATATATGTTAGAGACATTCACAACAAGATTCAATCTCTATAAACAAAAAATAAGATCCCTTTAGTCTGAGATTTATGGACATAAACTAATATAAAATATATGTTTCTTGAAATAAGACCTTAATATATTTGAAATAGGTCTAATTATTTTGATTATAAACTATTTTCATCACCAATAGTCTATGTTCTACGACATTAAACAAAAATGTCTAGCGTCCTCAACACATAATGATAAAATGTGATCTTAAACTATATAATATCAGAATTATTCTTAATAAGAGATGATTTTTAACTAATTTTATATCATTATTACTTGTATTATAAGTTTTAGATGGTCAAAAAACCATTCCCATATCGCAATCATAGAATTCCCTATAACGATCATAAGAAACTAGATATTCTATTTCTAGATAATATTTCCCCTACCTATGTTTTTCTTCTACCGAAACACATTTTTAACTACTAGTTCTCTGATTCCCATCCTTAGGGATAAAAATAGACTCTGAAACTCTACATCTCTAAGACTGGGCATATGTTTATAAACCCTCTGGCCCTCATGATGCAGTCATTGTCCAAGAATTATAGCATTAAACTATGTATAGTTCTCTTCAATGTATATTTCTGACATACGATCCACTTTAGATCCATTCACATCAGGTCATACCTCATATGTGCCAAATTGGTACCTTTGAGGCACACATTGTGTGAGACTAAGCTATAGGACTATAAAATCTATTCCATAGTCCATGAATTATGACCATAAATCTATGTGTTGTCAGTTTCCTGGTGTTTGTTTGGTACATGAGGCTATATGTCTCATTAAAATCATGTTTTAATGTTCTTGATGAACACATATATCTTTATAGAAAACATCCCCTACATAGTCCAAACATCATGACATTAAATTTATTTCCCCCAGTCCAAGAAACATTCTTCCATGGTCTAAATAGTAGGACCATAAACTACATGAATCTGGCATCAAGATTGTATATCATAGTGCACGGTCTCCATTACTCATTCACATTAGGTTTTAACACATTCACCATATGAATATATTTCATCCTTGTTTCATTCCATGGTTCATACTGAATTATAATAAACTCAATGTATTTCCTCAATAAATACATGTGTCTTGATTCTAATTCTTATGGGATACATAATGACACCTAGACTTCCCATATCTGGGTCCATATGTAGATTCACCCAAAAAACATATGCTAAATAATGTGTAATCACCCAAAAATGTATGATCGGCCACATTACGTGTATATGACCCTTCCAATTACCTTGAACCATCAGTGGGATGATAATCCAACATATCCTGATGTGAAGAAGGAATATCCTCAATAGATGATGATAAACAACAATCATACCCTGGAAAAAATTGATACCTCTTTGAACAAGAGATGATATTATCCTATATTAAACTAGAATTCCCCATATGAAAAATAGGGGATGAAAAACCATCTTATGTAAAGAACATTAAATATTATCCTTACCCTATATAAATCAGGACGCCTCATATCCATTTATGAGCATATTTTACAATCTCGTTTGAGAGGGTATCCCCCTATTAGTGTTGGTTTCTAATATTCAATGTTTCATAAATATGTTTGGATTGATTATCATCCTCAAGGGATACATAGTCACCCCTATATATTTTATCATGGATCGATCCCCCCTTTCGACTCATCACATATCTCTTTAATTCCCATGTTTCATATCCATAACATTATGGCATTAAACTAAAAGCAACAATTTAATAAGTATGACTATAAACTATTTAAAACCATCCCATTTTATTTCTTATGGTTCTCAAGACTCCTTGGATCTATTCACATCAAGTTAGAACCATTTCATATCACACCAAAAGATATATGGATCACCATTACCTAAAATCTATGACATTAAATAATTATTAAACCCATGCCTAATCATTAAAAATTTAAACTATATGTGGTTGGTCTCTGAAGTATTTTTGGGAGACATAATGTTTCCTTATTGTTCCCTGTTTAATGTCAGTTAACATTCTTATGATGTGGAATAAATTACTTTCAAGAACCACATATTGGATCCATGCATCATTTCCTTAAGCTAAAACCCATGGACCACACAATATGACCTTAAACTAGAATAATTTTCTTGGAATCATGACCATAAACAATATATGACCTTACCCAGATTCTATTTATATGTGTTGGGTATCCTATCATGCTAGCCTATATATCCCTCAACTCCCACGTTTGGTCATGTATCATTCACATTGGATCACTATGTACATTTTTCATGATTCTAAATGTGACTATATCCCCTGAAATGAATACGAAATTCCCACATAACATGATAGTAGGAAGAAAAGTTTTGGAGGAGAAACACATATCCCCTACACACTCTAATTCCAAGTAACATGACATTAAACTGTGATATGTGATCTAATGACATGACAATAAAATATAAAATGACATGCCATAAAAATATGAAATTAAACTATGTGTCCAACATCCTCATCAGATGATGTAAAATGGGTGTCTACCATCCATATTTGACAATGTAAAACTATGAGGAATCCAAAATTTTCACAATATAGGCCCACTCTTCTAGTTCTAGTCATCTATAACATCATTTATGTCATTGGACCATTTGTCAGAATCTGAGATGACCCTCCCCTAGAAGAGGAGCTTGATTTTGTCTAGATAGACATTCCAACACCAATGTTCTTTAATCCACAGTGGTTAAAATTCATGTATATTAGAATCAATTTTAGAATTATATTTCTTTATCTCCATACTTTTTGTTTCCCTTATTTTGATCCTAATCTTACACTGTGTCTCAAGGGACTCCCTAACAGCCTACTTTTTGTCCATATTACCTTACCCATCATCCTATCCAAATGGCCTTGAGGAATGTTGATGACATTCTCATTCAGTGTTTCGAACATTTTCATAGGAGAACCCTCAATGTATGCCCTCATTATTGGCTAAGAAATGGGGATTTGGTATTTCGATCATGGTTAGTAGTTAACATGTTCCCTCAAACAACTCCCCCTTTTCCAAATATTAGGCATCATGATTCACAACCATAATTATCCTTTAAATATGTATAATTCAACGCCTCTAGAATTACCCCATTCATGCATTAGAGAACATTAGAAGAGATGTTCATCTATTTAGAGAGCTATGTTTTCTATCCTCAACTCCTCTTGGTCAATGAAATATTAGTTTTCAGACACTAATAGCATACCCTGTGTGTTTTAAAATCATCTAACACCCACATATGAATGATCAGTAATATGATATTACCATGTTTCACACATCGAGCATGGCCCACATGAGTTTAGGGATTTATTATTTGTTATCTCTTGAATATTATTGATGCGCGATGATAAAATTAAAGAATATGTTATAACAAGAATGAATTGAAGACAAACCAAAGTATCAAATGTTCATCCACATATTTGAGCCTGTACTTTTCAAAATTCCTACATTGATCAAACCCAAAAATTGAGTGCTCGATATTTTTTACCATTTTTTGAGTGGCCTCCATGATATTTTATCTCCCTTTAAATTCATCTTTCACTATGTTTTCCATACAGCAGAATTACATATCTCTAATATTATTCTAGATATAGTTATCCTAGAACATATCCAGCAAATATTTCCCGTCCACCATGTTGATTTCATCCGCTAGATGTTGGTCCATTTGTTGATTGAAACAATCAGTTTTGGAAGCAACGACCACTAGGTGCTTCTTCTATATCCCCTCTAGTAGGGTGACCTATCCTTTAGAATCCTCGATTGATAGGGATCCCTTAGACTTGTGTTTCTTCCATCCAAGGTCAAGAATATTTCATTCTATATATAATCACTCAACTAGAAACTCTATAGCTAGTGAGGGGGTGTTTCTAGAGTTCACCCAATATTCCCATAGGAAAATTAGAAAATGGTGGAGAGATCCCACCTATTGAGGAAGTTCAGCTATATATGAAAACATGATGAAATTACACACATACCTCCATAAATTTTGGTTCATGATACGATTCTCCTAATCAGCCTCTAATACAAAATCATCAATATCTTTGAGAAATGTAGGCTTATATTGATGAATTTATAAAAATATATTTTCATTTGGATCATCCAAGTATAGTTCCATGGGAATGAGTGGTTGGATAAATATAAGAAAATATCATCCCTGGTATCATCACCTATATTATAATTATAGGATTCACAATGTTGAACCCCTGAGGTGGACACGATCATCCCATCCCCATAAGCTTCACATAGTATTTGTATAATAATTTCCTTAATACCTATGGACACCATCAGTGTTGTTTCTATTGTAGGTACCACATATAGATCTCCCCCAATTACTTTGATCACTTATATGATGGAGTGTTCATACCTAATTAAATCATATCTCAAAGCTATTTTTGATGGCAGCTCTATAGAAGGCTCTACAACCATAGCTTTTTCGTCTAAACTTGTTGTATGCACATCCTCAACCAACACATTTCCTCAGTAGTATGATATAGGGAATGTGAATCTCCTTTTCCAAAAGTTATCTTCGGGATATTCTCCATTGACTGGCCATGATTTTGGTTTATTCAAGAAGTAGATGAACCATTTCTTGAATAGAATATCTCTTATTCTTGACTTATCCTCACTGGTTCCTTGCACTAGATCTAGCTATTACTTTGATAGGGCTGTGAAATACTCTTGGTCCTCTCACAAATTCAACGAAAATAGTATCTTGTTATACATATCCCATAATATCGGGACCCTAGAGATTTGATGAGGGTCCCATAGGTTAACAATGACCATCCTATGATGCAGATGAAATATATTAATACATGGTGACCACCTTCTCAATAGCTCATGAATAATTTCCTAGTAGTGATAGACATTGATCTTTAAGGGAAATGCTTCTTTATAGAGCCCCACTCAATTCATCTCAGCATCAATGTCATGGAATGATGAACATGCCCAGTAGGCCCAAGCCCACTAATCAATGAATTTTCTGCCCTGGTGTAGGTCTTGATTTTTATTCCACCCCTTGAGATGATTCCACAAACCTGCCTTGAGAATCATCTCCTAATATGGTGTGGATTCTTTGTCATCCATCTTTTCTCTACAAATATTATTTACGTGGTTTTTGAGAACATAAATAGTAATTAGAGAATAGTCCTCCCAGAGATTTTCTATAGCAACCTTAGGCTATTGGTACCGCCCTTGTATGCCTCTGAACCAATAATTTATAATATATTTTATTTCTACAGAAAATAAGACGTCATGTCATAGTCCAAGGCCAAAACTTTATGGCCTCTTTCTTAGTGGGTTCTCCATATGAGCCTCTATCATTATGTTGATCATAAATTCATGTTTTGAAAAACTAAATACACTCTATCTGATCAAGATATTTATATCCATTTATTCTTTCTTAATATCATCATTTCTGACTCCATGAGTGGCCGTTTCATTCAAGACTTAGTTATTATTTTAATCATGGTTCGGGAAGTTCATTCATGATTTTCATTCATGAACATTTTCCATAGATGTCAATATTCACATGTGGGTTTCATGGAGTATGGTTTTTTGTTAAGAATAATTAAAGAAGAGTTCCAATCTGGTTCACTAAGATGCATTCAGGTGTAAGATATGAATATATGGATTGCTTCCTAAAAATGGAGCACTTTTATTTTTCCCTCATGAATGTTTGGTGGAATTAAGGGAACCCATTCTCTATTTACTAGTGTACAATTAGATCCCAATCCGTATTTTTTATTTTCTAAGAACAGTTTTAAGGGAAAAATTTTAACCCTAAAAAAATTAAAAACATAAAGATGTCCAAGTTGGAAATCAAACATGTTCAGACCGAATGTAGTTAAACTCAAAAAGAGGTCACATAGTCATTGAAAACGAGGATAAAATTTGTGTAATACATACATTATATAAACCCCATTGAAGATCACAAACCTCTGAATCGGGATCATATCTGATATGATCCAAAAAATGAGGCGCGATCTTGTCAAATGATTAGATGTATTCCTCTGCATTGATCATATTTTAATTGAATCTGTGTGCTAAGATCTAGTCTTGTTTTCTAATCAAAGACTTTTGAACTCTATTGGAATTAAGACAAAGTTCACTCTATAATATTTTCTTCTGTCCTTCATTGATGCCTTATTCTCCATGGTCTCATCCTAAATTTCTTTATTTGAGTGAAGAAAAATCTCAATATGTTTCTCTGGTTCTTTAGAAGCAACACGTTCAACCTATTGATATTCCTTTTGATTGCGCACATAATTATTTTTTCCCCTCGATTTGGATTCAATATCATTATTCTTTGTCATGCTTGATGATTTGGTTATGATTTGATTAGGGGCGTTCGAGTAGTCCTTTTGAGGTCTTGAATTTACCTCTCCCTTTGGATCAGGAAACTCCAATGAGATTTTTTTATTTCTTACCCTTTCTTGATCCAACTCCAACAAAAGTGTGACCATGATATTTCACATGATCCATTATTCATTGAGAATAAACCTCAATATCACTTATTATGGTGATCAAGACCATATCTACAATCTTTTCCATCTTGGGATGATGGTTTTCCATCCTCCAGGTTCCATATTCTCCATTCCAACTCCATCCAAAGTAGTGAAATGATTTTTGGGACTTAAAAGACATTATTGTTTCACATTGTAAAGTAACACCTTGAACTAGAGACATTGTCACATATAGATAAGAAGAGTTAAGATTATCTGTAACCACTCTAACTTCAGATTGAATACTTGAATTATTATGATCATCGACATACTTATGAACCTGACCATTAGCCTGCTCACCTAACTTAAATAACTCAGAAAAAGAGGGATCCATCAAGGAGGAAGAAGCATATGAGTTTGGAATTCTAAACTTGGAAACCCATAAATCATGATACAGCAATAAAAATATGTCTTTGGCTCTTGGATCCTGAGACACTACCATCAGCTTAATGGATGAACTGGGAACTGTTTCTCCAAGGGGATTCCTACACCCTCGAGATTTTCTAGCCAAAGAATCCTCGCAAGATCGTTGTTCGCACACCCCCTCTAGGTTGAGGATTGAATTTTCATTAATATCTAAGTATTTTGGGTCTAGTGAGACAACCTTATTCAGAGTGTGTGAATCTATAACCATACCACATGAGTTTTTTTGATTAGCCGTGTTTTAAGGTGTATCTTTGTCCCAACTGACTCACCACCCATATGAGTTTTCACTCCATCATCAATAATCTTCGAACCCATCACCGATTTATGATAGAATGATGGCCTCTTCAGCCTACACACCACCCATGAATGCCCAATTTTCTTATAATAATAATAGAAATGAAAAAATGATTCAAACAGTATTGATTGTTTGTAATGAAACTAATATCCTACAGAAAAATGGATAAACTTAGGAAGAACCTTTGAAACATCATCTTCAATAAAGATTCACGGAGAAATTTTTTGAAAACCTTATTTATTTGTACTATTAGGGTATAGATAGAGACCAATGTTATTTTCTAGCATTCGAAGGATCATAGGATTTTGAAATGGGTGTAAAAATATATCAGGATTTGAGATGGTCTTTAAATTAGTAGACATCATGCATAGGCACCGTGAGTGTGGTTTGTGAGTGAGCTTTGTGAAAGGGAGGTGATTTTCAATTATTGATAATTATCCCTCATAATATGACACAAAATTTCACTATTTCATCAAGTCTAGGGGAGATTTTGACACTAAAATAAATAATCCATGAGAATATTTGAGGATGTAATGGTGGGAATAGAGTGATTCTGATCCAAAATGGCCTCAAAATATCTCTAATGTGTCTACTATGTAAAAATTAGAAGTTTCGTGAATGGATAGTGCTAGTGAAGAACCCTAGATAAGAATGTTCATTCGAGACCACATGAATGAATGATGATAGACTCAAATAAATGATATTGGTTTCCATATATTACATTATGAAAGTGCTAAGGTTTGATGATAACCCTTGAAAAATGAAATTCATAGTAAAGGGGAGCAACCCAACCTCATGATCGGTTGATGGTGATCTTTGTGAACATGACACTAAATAATCATAGAGTTATTCTTCATTGTGAAGCACATTTCATCACATGAATTACATCAATATTCATGAAACCCCTTACCAATAAAAACACCCCTTCATTATTGCATATTATTGATGATGTGTGGCCATTGTACTTTTGTAATCGACCCTGATTCAAGAATCTCCAAACCATTTCGATCCAAATAGAAAATGGATCACCCATGGTATCCAATATTTGAATAACCCATTACCTTTTTTTAAAAAGAATTTATCCATGGACTAATTCCTCACGTGATTGGGTATAGATCACTTTCATCACCTCATCAAGTCAATTGTTAATAAATTTCACAATAATAAACATCAATTTAGTAATTAATTTCACCAAAACAATGATCTAGAGCGACTTTAAATATGGGAAATTACATACCATGCGATAAATTATGTACTAAATAGCATTAACCTCCTCTTAATATCCCAGATAGCTTATCAGAATGAAATGAACATCATCCATGACCAATTATACAATGAATGATTTGAATTCACAAAAAAAACATATCTCTAAATAATTTTAATATGAAAATAAGGTTATGGAATCTAAGGGGAGTAATATATGATCAATGACCTTGATGAAGACACATAGGAGATGCCTCATATTTGTTCCCAAATTAGGAAGAATATGGGAGGAGAATGACTATATCACCATTCCACTAGCCAAATGAATCTAATGAGTATTAAAATGGGATTTTATCTTTAAAATTAAAAATTCCATATTTCCCTAGGGTTTTGAGAAAAATTAAAGGGCACCACCATGTACCCATTAATCCTTTACCAACCACTTTATGGTATATAAGTAGATTCAAAATTGATTTGTATAGTTAGTAGCTTACTTTTTTCAACGTATCAAACAAATTAATATTGGTTTCACCTCCTTAACTAAAGACTTAGTTTAGAAACATCCAATTAAAAATTTATTGAGAATTCCAATATATCAATTCACGATCCAAAAAATATCAAAATATTTTCTATTAATGTCCTTTTAAGGACTTGTTCATTCCCAAATGCACCCACATGATCCTCTAGGGTATTTTACAACCATTCTGTAATAATAATTCAATTCAATGAAACATATCCAAGTTCATATCTCATGAATCATCCTAGCCTCCAAAATATAATTCAATGAATAATTCTAGAACTTTTATTGGATATGGAAATACTGACTCTGCACTAGAATTATCGGAATAGTTAGAGATTTTTTGATATCTCATACCAATTTCCCACACACTAATCATCAACTACAAATTTTTTTGACATCAATATCCATATCATCATAGTCAATACCTTGTGAGATTTACTAGATGATACCCCCTCATATTAACTGCCTTTGAAAACCTTACTATCCTTGAACCACAACATAGACTAATTTCACCATCTCTAAAAATAGTCCATACTACCAATGACATTTATTAATTCCCAATCCACATACATAACACCCTCAAGGGTGATTTCATCTATCAAAAAATTTCCATCTCTTACTTGAAACCATTCTTAACATTCACTCTATTATTATCACAAAACAAAAAATTCATTCTTGATATGATATTAACAAAATAGGTCCCAACACCATTATATAAATATTCATATAGTCACATTTTTAAATACATTCTACATACTTAATAACCCATCTAAATTGATTATTAAAATACATGCTTGGACATATCACCAAAATAAAACCTAAAATTCATACCCATTCATCACTCGACTAGACTAACGTTATCTATTCCATAGAAGTTCATACCCATATTTCCATATTACTCATTTAGTCTTTTTAAACCTTTCCATTACATACAAGGGATAAAAAAACCATAACCAACACTATTTTTCATCCATTAAAACATCATCCCTACAATTTTACAAAATCCAATAAAATATTCTTCATTCACATTGTCTATCCATTTTGTTCATATAACTAAATAATTTAATTTTTCATAGATTATAGAGCACAAGGTTATATAATACTAAACCACACCAGAACAAAGACACTTGTGATCTCCACTCATATTTCTCTAATAAGTCCAGATCTCAAGCTCTTTTATAGTTCCCAATTATAACAGAATTCCCCATAATAAATCTACCTGTTTCATTCAAAAATTAATATCCATAACCTTTTATCTTGAAGGGCTTTACTCAATATCAATGAAATTGTATTTACAAAAAAAATCTCTCATTCTATTCTATTACAGAACCCACTACCACATGAAGCTCAAACATCATTCCTACCTAATTCACCATTGATGATTCATTTTCCCCATTCTTTAATCTGCATGCCAAGATACTTGACCCGTTAGTGTCTCAACTAACTCAATGATCATCACATTATATATAACTTTTTATTAAATAGAATAAATTATCTCTCACATAATTATATAATTTTTACATACCCATAACCTCATGAATTCTTATTCATTCTATATTCTCCCCACAAATAAATTATCATATGCACACTCAACCCATGATTCCCCTTAAATTAGTGGTCAACCATACCTAACCATCCCCAAGAGAATGTTGTGATCTAAAAAATGAATTATGTATCATCATGGTCCATCTCCCTATTTTTCATTGCTAAATCCCAATAATTTTTCTGACACATTCACAAGATATCCTCATTTTTGATCAATTTCCATAGGTTATTTCGAATTGTCCTCCGATGACATAACTCCATGCAACCAGGGAATAAATAATTCTTATACGCTACCACAAAACATAGGAACCCCCTTGGTCCTATACCCTTATGTGTTTAAAAAAACTAAAAACATGACCCATTCAGTATAATAACCAAACTAGAAATGTATCACATTCAATTATCAATCATTTATATTTTCACCATGATGTTACCCCAAAGAGGCATTTGGTTTTCATTTCTAAATCAGATTATCCTAGTAATTTCATGAAATCCTCGTATCTATATGTATTACATTTCATCCAGGGCCATATTTGTGTAACTGGTATCAAATATTACATTAAAAAATCTCATATTTTGCCATAAAATTACAAATAAAACATGTGATTACAATACTACTATATTAACCGTAGATAAGAGTGAATCTGATTATCACCTATCACAATAATACTCAATAGTCCTCACTAGTACTCACATATCATGCTGGGATGACATATAACACAGTTATTCCAAAACAAAAAGTCCAAAATAAGACTATTATGAGTCATATCTCATCGATTTTAGGCTTACACTATTAATTAAGGAGACTTTTATCCCTCACGCCTACGTTAGACCTCTTATAATATAAGAACTACCAATTCTATCACATTGATAATTACCTATTACATCTCCATCTCTATATAGAAACATGACCACCCACCACATGAGAACCATATTAATAAAAAACTTTCCAAAAAATATTTAATCATATAAACACACACACAAGACTCACCTAACCCCTCTCTTATGCTACCATCAAATAGTACAACACATCCCATGAAGTAACATGAAAGCAGCATATTGGTCAATCATAACATTGGTCTACCCATTTTCAGAAACAAAATTTTAATTTCTCTATGATATCTCACCATGTCAATAGGTAACACACCACATCATTCATAGATGATAAATAAATATCCACACTTTTTCCCAGATACCACAAGGAAACTAATATGTCAATAAACTCTCTCTAGGGTTCTCATACAAATTAGTAATCTCATACACCTACCGTCTATCCTCTCTATGGTATTAATACTCACTATGAATCAACAAAACGGGCTTACCCTTATTAGATAAAGATCATATACCCATGAGTATATAATAAAACTCACCCAATGATAATCTATACTAGTAAAATCATTACAATTTCATTTTATTAAATTCAATTCAACTAATAAGTTTTTTTTAAAAAAAGAAATAGTTATAATTGAGACTTTAAAAAACTGAAAACTATTTTATTTATATAAATCATTAAATAAATCAAATATAAAAATTAACATATCATTTGATAGTATATTCCTAATATGGGGCATGAGAACTCACCTATGGAAACTCTTATACAAAATATCCCAATAAAAAAATAAATCAAAATATTATTTTTGGAAGAAATCACCCAAATTTTAATATAAAAATATCAGAAATCAATAAAATATCTTTTGTAACAGTCACTCTAATACATGCTTGTGATGTATAGGAGTAAAATTTCTATTCCATATATCTGGTAATCTCATATCATATCTATCATATCCAAAATACTCATATGATGAAAACGAATTTGATACCACTTTTGTAATATACCATCCTTTCTGACACATTTTGTAACCAGACTAGAGTTTCATGTATCCTCAGGAATGAATTCTAGTATACCAGATTTGTTTGACAAGGAACAAGAGTCTATAATGATTCCATGGTATGACTATACCATCTTTTTTACCAATGATCAAACAAACTAGAATTATCATATAATAATATAACATAATAAATCGTATATATACTCCAAATAACATTAAATAACATAAAACAATATATAAAAGAATAACATAACTAAATGTCACAATTGATATATTGATAGTAATATGATTTCCCATGGGTAGATAATATATAACCCAACAAAATTATAAAAAACTAAAACTAACCAACCCCTTTCCCTATTTTACAACCATTTACCATCATTAGGACTCATCGAATCTATATTTCTCAATAACATTATTTGGGAATCTTCCTTACATTTTTCAATAATAATGATGTCTTATTGGGCAGAATAGTGTCAGGGCCTTTGTAGCCAGGTGTTAGTAAAAATAATTATGTCACTAAAAAAAACTCCACTAATATATCTAGTATATAAATTCACAAATATTGTGAAAACTATAAGTAAATAAATTTAGAATTATAAAACATTACCAATCATTATTTTTTGGGTTCTTTAGACACATTAATATGAACATACCTACTTTAACCAGTTCCATGTTTTCTCTAAACATGTAAAAAGGAATATTCATTAGGCTTAGTTTCCTAATAATTATCACATAGCATACCATCTCTGGTCATAACCAATAATTATCTCAAGGGGACAACATTTCCTAACCAACCCCAAGGACTTATAGAAGAATCACATCCAAACGTCCACATCACTACCTTCTCCTAATGCATAATATCTAATGCACAACATGAAAATTATCTTGGGAGACATCTAATCCAACCCAACACAACAATTCACCCATGGTTTGTATCATATGATACAAAATACATCACAATAATCATAGGATGTACAAAATCTAATTCAACACAACACAACTATCCTGGAAGGTACATATATAACCCTCAAGATTTAAAATCATCTCATCTCACAATCTGACCTTTTTGTAATGAAAAAGTAACCAATAACAAATATTTATCCACACATCCCCTTTAATCCATGGTTGGATTGAACATCCAACCGAAAAACAAAATAGAATAAATAACAATCCATTAAAAATGATTGGAATGATAGACATGTTATATAGTAATTCATTCCATAATAACTTGTATGTCAACATTTGGAATGAATATTTAAACCATGTAAAAAATTTCACATGCCTAAGATAAAATAACCAATATTACATTCCATTACTCATTATATTTCATTATAATTATTGGTATCTCTCTTAATAAGTTACAAATATCACATAACATTACATCCCATTTGTGAAGGTTTGGAATTATCTCCAAAACAACCTTCTTATTTCATCCGGAATGAATGGTTTACACGAGCTCCCAAGACATAAAATCAAGACCAATTTAGCATAGTAATCATAAATATTAATATCATATATTTACATTATTTATTCTAAAATATGTTTAAGAATATGATCTATATATTTACCTAAAAAGAGAGAAACCATCCTTTTACAATTAGATGAGGAGGGAACCCATAATATCCCATTACATTAATATAACACAAAAATAGCATAATCGGTTAATATACACAAATATATCTCAATGAAACATTGGTTGGAAACTCACCCAACACAGTTATTCACATTCCCTCAGTTTTCAACTCAAACACACAACCTATCCGCATATCCCATTTTTATAAGGATACCACTATGTCAGATTACGTTAAGACTCTCTAAAAATACATATATAAAGACCAAGATACCAACCATGGTCTATAAGGCTTCATCTCATCCCATAATCACATTTTTATTCTATACCATATGAAAATCCCTACCATTTGTGTTATAATAATATATAAAACAAAATTGGATAAGAATATTATTTAAGGTTTTAAATAATGTCCAACACACCTATATGTCTAAGAACATTAATTCCTCACATAGAAAATCTATATCAATTTTTATATACAAGGTATTTCGACTAATGCATATAAACTTTTGATGTAGGAATACTCACACAATATAATAGCAACAGATCCCAAAACCATTAAGAAAGAGACCTATTCTAAAAAATTCAATCCTTAAACAATTAAACTATAATAAATCATATCCCCTACATGTAGGAGTCCACGTAATCTATACCAATGCCCAATATGTATTACATAAAAAATATCATACGCATATTTGGTCTATATATCATACATATCAATATTTTGATCAAGACTAGGGACATCATCAAATGAAGCATCAAATCTAACTGATCAATGGGTCCATCATAAGATTATATTTTTATACCACTCATATGGGTAAATAAATTAATTTTTATATTTATAACTAATCACTCAGAAGAGTTTAAACAATATGATAGCCTTACACCATCAATACCCATATAATTAATTATATAAAAGTTAAAATGATTGTTATAATTAATTCCGAATTTAATTTTTTTGCATAATCAAAGAACACCTCATCATGAAACTTTTGATTTCCTAATTCCATGCGTAATTGGGTGTAGATCATTTGGAACACAAACCATTTCCCAATACTAAAAAACAACCCCAACAAAAAAATTTAATTTAACTCGCAATTTGAAAAAAATATATTTATATATTGGTAGAAACTAACAAAAAATCAAACATCTTAGTTTTCTCCTCCTCTTTTGATCCCCTCTATTTTGAAATAATATAATCTGCATCATCCTAGAAGGATTCATCCATGTTCCCATTGAATTGGAATCATTATCCTAACCTATAACTATTTTAATTATAATATAATTATAGGTATTTAATGAGGAGTATGTTGGAATTCAAAAACTCACCTAAAATTATTAATAGATTCCTCTGAAATGATCCCATGACTGTAGGAATGAATTAGTAATAATTTTGGAGAAGGAGTGACGATTCACATTCTATTAGCCAAATAAATACAATGAATATTTAAATAGGGTTTTAATTTTAATATTCAAAAGGAATTATTGGAACCTCGTTTTCAATAAAAATTACTATGAAACACTAAGTAAACATTTATCCTTCAGTAACCTCTCATTTCCCAAGATGTAGAGATAATCCAACACATTCTTCCACTGGGTAACCGGTGACACCCAATCAAGAACCTAATAGCACACTAAAACCCATAGCCTATGTTTTATCATCCCCATAAATCTCTAAAAACATTTATCGATCTTCACCAGAGATACCTTCTCAAAACCTCAATTTAAACATTTTAAAAGTTTTCAAAACATGAATTCCCATTACAGATATGAAAAAAACAATCCATATTTTGTTCAAGTCACATTACCACCCAATTCATTCATGAATCCACCAATACAAATGTTTGTAAGTCGTTACATATATAATGAATTCATTTATTCAGAATTAAAATAAATAATTTATAACATTGGGTATTTATGGTTATTAATATTAATATTTGAAATCGGGTTGTGTATATAATTATTTTTATAGAAACTGAGTTTGATGCTTAATTTCTTAAAATTTTGTAATTTTTATTTTATAATTTATCGGAGTAATATCATGATATTTATATGTGCTAAGATGAAAGTGATACAGTTTACATGAATTAAAATGGGGTTTAATTATGTAAATATATTGGGAAATTATTTTGAAAAAATAGATATGATATTTATTTAGTTAAATAGAGTTGTTTGATTTAAATCTAAGTAAATATAACATTAAAAGATTATGTATTAATTTTATTAGCATAATGTTTTATTAAAAAAATTCTTGAGAAATGATTGTAATAATAGAATTTATGATAATCATATAAGATATTGTGTCATGTTTATATAGTATTATATAATATATTTATTGATAAAATATGAAGATAAATCATTGGGTTAAGATATGGAATAACCAAGGTATTGGTTATGTTGTGGGATAAACTATGCCTTGAATTTAATATGACTATAAAAATGTTTATATTATAGGATAATCCACATGTTATCCAATGTTAAAGTTATACATTGGACTGAATAAGACCTTATTTTTTCAATAGAGGGATTATTCTAGATACTTTTCTGGGATACAACATTAGACATGAGTTTTAATGTGCTACTACTTTATCCATGTATTTTATAATTATTAAATTTCAATATCATTCAGATATCATATCAATAATAGTGAGGAATTTATATCATAATTATGTTTTTTAGTAAAAATTTGATTATGTGTTTTCTGATTAACATATTCCATAAATCTAGTATGAATATGATGCATTTTGGATATATAATATCATATGGTATAGGGATATCCTATTGTATGAAATACATATTAAAAAATTCATATTATATGACAAAATGGTATATCATTGGATATAACATGGGATATCATATCACTATTACATTTTTCATATCATTTCATAAGATATGTTGATATCATAATGAGTTAATATGTATGAATCATATTTTATGATAGTGAAACGTAACCGAATTATAATCATTTATTTATGAATAATCAATAATGTAAGCTATCATTATTTATTATATTTCATATGATTAAATATTGGATAGAATGAATTGTTTTGTTTGTTACAATATGTTTTTTATTTTAGGTATTTAATCAAATATTTCATATTGTATGACTAAATTCATGGAGAATCAAATAGCTTATGTGAGACAAATAAGATGAAGGTTTAATTTTTTTGTGATAATGGTCAAATATTTTCTAATACAGCTACAAAATCTCTTAAATATTTCTCCCCCATAATTCCTATGCCACCTAAGACACTATCATGTCACATAATATGGGATAATATTACACTGAAGTTTGGTGATTCCATCGTCCTATGGATGGAACCTTGATAAGGGATCCATATGGATATGTTATAGTTATCTTTACAAAAAATATTTGTTTAAGTAAAGAGTAAACATATTCGGGAATTGAACACAATACACTGTTATTTATATACATTGTTTTGGTTTCATAACATGTTGTTATAAGGAATCAATTTTAAATTTTCCTTTACTACATTATATAAGTTTTATTAGATATATAGAATCCCAATATTAGTATAAATTGTCTAAAATAAGGGTTGATTCTAAAAATAATTTCAAACAAGAATCAATAAGGCATTTCTTATTAGGTACCATAAGGTACGATGTCAATTTTCTATTGAAAAAATGGATATCATAATCAATAATATTAGAATGATTTAAAATATTCACTGTGGATTTTTTAATGATCTAGGATACCAAATATCTTGATATTATCATTTCATATGACATGTTCTATAATAAAATATGATTCTTTATAAATCAGATGATTTTTACTCTATCATGAAATATTATATGAGGTTTCATATGGGATGAATGAGTATATTTCCTCATGGAATGCACATACTTGCTTCATCAAAGTGATATAAATTATGTTAATAATTATGATTCCCAGTTGCTAGATTTTTTTAAAGGTTTGGGCCCAAGTGCTAGATGGCATATTATAGGATTATCATATTACCTGATATGGATGATTCATGACATTGAATATTTAGATAATACAATGTATGATAGATATAACCTATATTATCTATTTTTAGTTTTGTTATAGAGATGATAATTCTCAAACTGAGTCATGGATTACAAAACTATCATATCATTAAATATGTATTATTGAAAAGTTTGTATTTTCAAAATTTTCATTAATGAACTGAATAACCTGATTTATAAAATTTTTATAAATTATAGGAAAATGTATTTTTGTATGTTTATCTAAAAGATTATATATTTATAAATTTATTATATATTAATTGATTATAATTAGTTATAAAATATTTATAATATATAAAATATATATATATATATATAATATTTAAAATATTTTCATTTTTTAGGAAATGAAATATAAATTTTATATAGAGTGTTTATATAGAAATTACAATATTATTTATAAATTGTTATAATTAAAAAATAAATAAAAATATAATTGGATTTATACTTAATTGTTATTTTTTCATTTTAGTGAATATTAATTATTCAAATTAATAACCCTTGAAAAAATTACATGAACCATATACATTTTTTAAATTGATTAGAGTAGTGATTGAATAATATAAAAAAATTAATATTAAATTTATGTAATTTTTTTATATTTTATAATTAGAATATAATGTGATTATATTTCAGTTAATATCATATATTTAATAAAAAATTGATATAAATAATAATATATTGGTGTTCAAATTTTATATAAAAATTAACCCTTTATATTTATTTCATTATGGAATATCTAAAATTTATGGTGAAAATTTAAAGTGTTTATAATTTTTTATTTGTGATTTTTTTTAAAAATTTATCTCATGTAAAATTTTATAATTTGTTTGTTTATTTAGTTCATTACTTTTAGTATTCATATTTTTAAATTTAATATATTATTAATAGATTTATGATTATGATTATAGTGTTAAATACCATATGTAAATTTTTATTCATGAATTTAAGGTGTAACATTATATCCATTATGGTTGATTTATTTTTAATCAACCTTGATATTTGCATGTACTAGGTTATGATCCTTAATTAAGAAGTTTATTATAGAATATACATAATTATATTTAGAATTATGATGGAATTAATTTCTATAATGAGTAATTATTTATGGGTAAAGAGATAGTGTGTAGGAAAACTCAATGTTTCTAGAGATTATGCTCTGTTAGAAAAATTAAAGGTTTTATACGTGTCATTTTATGCTTACTCTTAGATTGGGTATTGATTTAATTAGAGAATGATCTATTACCTGAAATATTTTTATTTTTCATAATAATTGGATTCATTTAAATTTTTTTTAAAATATAATTATCTTTTATTTTTTGTTAGTAGAAAATATTATGAGTTGAATATGGTTTAAACATATTAATATAGTGGGGTGAATAACATTCAAAACTAATTCATTTTATGAATATATACATGAAATGAAAATATGTTTTATATGCTTTTTAGAATAAGTCATACTTAAAATACAAGGTTTTGGATTCCTTTTATATAAAATAATTTTCAAGTCCTCAATCGTTCAATATTGGTGAATATAATCACTAGGTTCAATTAATTATTTTATTTATAGAAATAAGATTATAGGTGACCCTAACCAGTAGCTGAATATAAATGTCCCTCTTATTTCAATTACACTTATATTGGAATGTCACACCATATTTATACTAGATGAATAGATTTTGGTAAATTGATACGATGGATTGGGATAAGGATTTGTTCACCCAACTATCCAAAAGTCATAAATGAAGGGATGTATGTGTTCTTTAAAAGATAAATTCATGGATTATGTTATGAGATTATCAAAGATAAATCACTAAGAAATGTATATATTTTACCACAAATAGATAAGGTGAAAAAAGGGGTATATCATTGTTTTGGGAGAAGAATTAATAAAATTCCATTTTAAATAAATATGAATATAATATTAATCTAGTAAAAAAATAATTTAAGTAAAATGGGATAATTATACTTAAATTGGATTTTGGTAACAATAAAATAGAACAAATTTCCTTAACTACTATAATAACTGAATAATTATTACCCTAGAAGAAGTTTTTTATATATCAGAGTGATAACTTCTTAGGGAACAAAATATTGATGTTACTCAAAAAATAGATCTAGATGCATCTTAGAATTTAATTTCTCTTTTAAATGAATTTAAATGAATATAAGATAAATGAAAGGACATTATTCTTTCACCATTTAATAAAATTGTTTTGGTATGTTTATCACTTATAGAGACCGAATGATTCCACTATGGTTTAGTATGTCAAATAAATTTCTTATGTTTTATTTGTCATAAATGTTCAATTAATATGAATTATTTTTTAAAACGATTACCCAATTTCCAAAAATTGTTGTGGGTGGTTGAATAAGGTATATAATTTTTATTTTCTAGTAATATCTGGAAACTATAGTTGGGTAAATTATTATGCCAAAATAAGAATATTGAATAGTCTAATTTTTATCCTAGTTTATTGAAACATAGATGAGATTTTAGGAATGTGTGTTAATGACTCCAATCGATCATTTTTTTTATGATACATAATGGGATTTTGAGAATATCTATTAAGATATATCATCAAATAATTATGTTATAGAATCAATTCGTCTATTTTAAAGGTTATATGAAACCAAACATATATATTACAGAGGCATTAAATATATATTATTTCATTTCCAGAGCTATAATTGATATTCCTATTAGTTTACATTAATGTGAAAAATTAATTATTTTGAAAAACATTTAGTAAAATGAGAAATGGTATTTTATGCTAAAATAATTTAAATAATAGATGTATATAATTACCTTATTTCCCATATATGATATGTTATTTTTTATTAATAATTATTTAATTGAATTAAATAAGTTCATACACATGGTTTATTATTCTCATTCTCTATAATATGTTTTAAAAGGTTGATAATTAAAAAAATATATATCTTGGATAAAAGACAATATCTGAGGCATTCATTTAAATAAAAGGGACTGATATCCCACATCCTCTTGTGGAATATTTTAAATAATAATTTTTTATATCAAAATAATAGTACAAATAAAATATAAAATATAATATTTCAGGAAAATTCTCATATTTACAAACAATTTCTAACAAGAACTATTCCTAAAATAGCAAAAAGGTTAGTCTTGATCACCATGAGATGGATTCAAGAACTTGGGTGTCAAAAACAACTATTTGGAATTATTTTTCCATAAGAACATTAATGTGGTGATATAAGTAATCCATTATATATAAACTAAATATTATTATGTAATTAATAGTGCTTATCTCAAACTTGTGTAGTTTAGAAACAACCTTTAGGATGTGTCAGGACTAGTTCGGGTCACTTGTAATTGTGTAATCTAGGATGGTTCAAGAAAAATTCGTATCATAGTTCTGTTTGTCTATTTCTTATTATTTATATTCATTTTTGAATTATATATTAGAAAAAAGTTTGGAGTTTTGGACATGAGGGTGGGGGTTTAGTGAGTTTCTTGACAGCTCTCATGAAGTGGATCTTTATGATTTAATAGTTTTGTAAGGAATTTGAATTTTGATATATGGATAGGTTAAATCCTAGGCTTCGTTTTTGTATTGTCTCTAAAAATTCATGAATTATAATTATTATTTAAAATTTGAATATTTTACCTGAACATAGGATTTCATGTATCTTTTTTATATTGATATGTAGTACCCCCCAGAATACTTATATTGATTCGATGAGAGGTTGTTGTAGATGAACCATTGTGGTTAAACACTACATTTGATATAAATATGGACAATTTATTCATGTACATGGTCTGAGCAATGGGCCAGGGTGTGTCATGTTCTCCTAGTCAATGTCGAGAGTTTTAACCTTATGTAGATAAAGACATGAATCAGGCACAAGAATTTCACCAAAATAAACCACCTTTTTTAAATGTAAAAATGATCCCTATTGTCTACGGGACAAATTTTGAAATCATTATATTCTTATAAAATTACTAGACACTATTATGTTAGTCAATGTGATGTGTGTCATCTTCAATATTGAGGGGTTGAGTAGAAGGTGGTTGGACTTGGGTGTCTTGGATGAGAAACATGGGTCTTGGAGTGGAAGGTCGTCAATTCCATTTTCTATAATAAATTCTCCAAAAAATTCATGATTTTGGGGATGTATTTGTAGTTTCTCAAACTAAATAAAGGGTATCAAATAGTGATGGATTATGTTAATCGTATTATTAGGTCTTCTATACTTTCAACTATGGTTGTATATAATGAAAATATGAAGTCTCAATGATTTTATTTGGTTTTAGACCTGATATTTTATCTCATTTTTTGATGTTAAATATGAGAAAATATACGGAGGTTGTGGAATGGGACTTGATGGAAGATCCTGACATGGAGGGTAAGTTAGGGATGAATGAATTTCCTTTTTTCCTCTAATTATTTCTCAAGTTGATCTTATATCGGAAATTGGAACCATAATGAACATTGGGGGGGACATATTTATTTATTCTCAGAGGTCTCTCCCTGCACCATCATCTTCGTTTAGTGGATATTTTCGAAACATTCACCAGGGACCATGCATCCTTCTGTGGAGGACGCATAGCTGTTTCCCCGCATTCTCTATTTCCAAATGTAGGTGGCATACATTCCATATTCAAAGATGTTTTATCCTTGATCGAAACGAGATGATGGGATGTTAGTTCTTCCTTCTGTGGATTCATCCTTGGAAATCGTCACCTATTTTAGGTCTCTATTATGGATTTAAGACAATGTTCGTGAAACTCTTCTTGGTACCATATCTGTAGGGATACTAGTTAATTACACTACTTCTGTTGGTACATTCCAAAGGAACTGGTCAAGGAAGCAACCGTCGGTCAGTGAAGCAATGATGTTGGACATCAATGGTGTGTCTTAACCCTGGAAAAATGGGGCATCTTGGTTTCTTCCCCTTATTATAGGGCTTATCGAGGGCACAGAAGCCCAAGACATCCCACGTTGAAGGCAGGGAATCGTATGACATATGCATGTATCTGAGGTTTTTCTCAGCTTCCCATGTTTCACAAAAGGCATGCCGCATGTTTAACGTCCAACAGAGACATATAAGACTGATCATAACACTGACTAGAGTGGATCAGATGAGTGTAACCGCTAGAGGACACACTGATGTATGTTGGTTGACATGACCTCATCGTGATGTGGTGGCCTAGGTAAGAATCAAGATGGATTATGGGGTGCTGAGAGAAATGGGTGTTGAATGGGATGAAACCACTGAGAGGAGGACAGTAATGTTGGGCTTTAGTCTTAGAGAGAATTCTTACATATCCTGGTTGCAGGGAATCAAAGTCTGTGTAGTTCAAGAGGGCGATGGGATGCCTAAGGAGGTGGTCCGTGAGAATGGATGCGTGGATGGGACCTCGAGGAAGTGGATCCTCTAGGTTTAGGCATAACCTTCTTGAGACACATCGGCTCGAGGTAAAGGTCAAGCGATTAGATTGAATTGGGGTGTACACATAGGAGAACAACCCAATGATGTGTATAGGGCGTACGCATGGTTAGTAGGCCCGGTTGGACTGACACCACTAGGATGGACCAAATACGTGGGTCCCAACGAATGTTATTACAATGGCTTTCTGCTGAATAGGGGACGTAGCGGCTTACCTCTAATCAGGATAAAATGGATTACCACTGATTGAGGGACATGATGGCTCTCCGCTGACTGGGGGACACAATAGAATACCGTTGTGTGGGTTTACAATTTAATGTCATGTGTGATGTAGGTGAACCAATGTGAATAATGACCTGTGGTCCAGATTGATGGTGTGGGTGAACCGACGTGAAGGGGGGTCAGAACAACTGGGTGTTGGGCTTGAACCTCATGGAGGCTTCCTACGCACCTCACCTTGGCAATGATCAAAGTCCACATAGTTCTGGTATGGTTGTGGAGATTACACTCTAGGTTTCTCGGGGTGTTGGTGAATGGATGTGAAGATGGTCAGAACAACCAGACGTTAGGTTTGAACCTCATGGAGGCTTCCTATGTACCTCACCTTGGTGAGGATCAAATTCAATGTAGTTTAGGATGGGGGCATTGGTGCACCGATGTGAAAGTGGTTGGGACAAATGGGTTTTGGGATTTAACCTCAGAGAGGCTTCCTATATACCTCTCCTTGGTGAGGATCAAAGTCCACGTAGTTCAGGATGATGTTTTGGGGAATACACTCTTGGTAGCCCGTGAGAATGGATCTCATAGTTGATTCTTACTCTAAGCCCACATGAGTCATTTTCGGTGTGAGAAACAAGAGAAGTAGAGACCTGACGATCACATCGTGAAAGGAGTATATATTGGAAGTGTAGTAGGTTGTATGCATTGTTAGTGGCCCAAAGAGGAAACAGTGGCTTACACGTGATTAGACACCTTAGTGATGATGATTTGGACTTACTCCACAATGGATGCTTGATGGTGACAAATCCGAGTGGGAGAGGGATTTGGTAACGAAGAAAGGAGTATCATGGATGCTACCTCCCACAAGAAAATATGGGGGCTTAAACCAAGATAGTTTCACTTTACCCCGCAGACAGTTTTCAGGGTGTGATCATAGTTTAATGTCATGTGATGAGGATGATAGTGCTTGGCAGTTTAATGTCCAACAGCTCGGACGAGGTGGGTTCGCTCCCCACTCCTAGGACATTCATAACCAATAGACGCCCGTCCTTGGGGGAAAGAAGAAATCAGCAATGCTGTGACTGGGGGTGTCGTGGATCGAACCATTGGGGGTCCATGTTAGTGTGGCTATGTGAAGAAGCAATAGTTTTTAGCATGCCTATGTGAAGAAGCATGCGGCGAAGTTAAGAAATCGGTGGTATCATCGAAGGGACACTGAAGTTGCTTCGTGCAAACCAGAAGGGCTGCACAAGAAAATGAATTGTAGAGAAAAAGAGGCCATCATCAAAAGCCTTGTGAAGCTCTGGGACTCCATGAAGTGGAGGGACTCCGCAAAGGGTTGTTATTCGCAAAGTTCAGTCTCTAGGATAGGGATAGGGCATTGGTGCATAGGGGAGGAGCATCATGAAGTTGAGTGGCATTATCGAAGAAATGCCTTGCGAAGCCAGTGTGCCTCGTGAGGCATGGTGTTGTGATGTAATGTGCCTTGTGAAGCACAGTGACCCTGCCTTAGCATGTAGTTTGTGTGTGTTTGGAGGGTGTTTTGTGAAGCAGAAATGCATCCCGATGATGCGAGTCCCCGTAGGGATCTCCTTCCTTCTCGATGGCCCATGGGCTTCACAAAGGGAATCCCTTTCAGAAGAGGGGTTCACTTAATGTAAGGAGGGATCCATTTTGTGATGAAAAAATACCTTGTGTATCTCATGGTTCACAGAGAAGAGAGTGCTTCACGATTCTGGATCAAGGAAGTTCAATGGTCAAAGAGTTTTCCCTCTGGGCTCGAGGGGAGCCTAGTATTTATAGGAAATAGGTGCCTTGATGTTGGGACAGCTCGGCACGAAGAGAAAACTTTCTTCGCAGAGGGTCACAAACATCAAAGGGGTTCGCGGAGCCGTACCACCACGTTGCTTCACGACAGGTCACGAACGTCTAAGGGGTTCGTGGAGCCGTCTTTCCTTGTTGCTTCATGGTGGGTCACGAACATCAAAGGGGTTCATGGAGCCGTCCTACATCCTTGTTTCGCGGCAGGTCACGAACCTCAAAGGGGTACTCAGAGTCGTCCTGCCTCATTACTTCGTGGTGGGTCGTGAACATCAAAGGGGTTCACAGATCCTTTCGGCCTTGTTTCTTTGTGGAGGGTCACGAAGGAGATCCTTTATGTCAGACATAGGGCTCTGGGGGCTTCACAATTCTTCTTCACGAGGTAGTCCCAAATTATTTCATAATGTTCTATTCGCCCACAATTTTGGTGTCAACAAATGCCCCCCCTCTGACTTGGAGTCGAGGATAGAATCAGAATCCACGTATGAGGGTCCTTCGCCAAAATTCCTTGGTTTCCCAGGAGGCGGTCTCATGAAAGAGGCTCACGAAGCGGAGCATTGATGCGTGGGGTGGGTGCGCCACGAATTCCATCACGGTTGGATGTGCTGTGAAGCACGCAGGGTCCTCTCCTATTAATAGTGAGGCTGACATCTATTTGTTCCTTTCTCTCCTCTATGATTTCAACTTTGGTCACTCTCGATTCGTGATGCTTCACACAATCTATGATCTCTCTCAGTGAATTGGGCCTTTAGCTTCACGTCACACAAGGAATCTTAAACTTTGTGTTAGTGCACTCTGTGACATGTGTCTGAGGGTCAGCGCAATGTTCTATGATTCCCTTGTCTGGATCGAGCTCCGCTAATGGTCTCCATGATTGAGCTTCGCGATCTAGATTTGCGATCCAGCTTTGCGATCCAGTCTGAAAATTATATAAATTTTATGGATAGAATGGCTCACCAAGGGGTTGTCAGTGGGGTCTTTATGGACGCTTCCTGAAGGGAAGATATGGTGAATAAATTGGGTTTGGGGGAGTTGGTACGGATCAACTCTGACCATGATTCACTGGTGCAGCTATTTTCAAAAAACCAAAGGGACTACCCATTATGCAAGAGGCTAACATTGTATTTATTTGGACGAAGGGATGATGTATTCATCCCTAAAGCAATTAGGAAGGAGCTTGCCTACTGGTTCAAGAGCACGTAATACCAGCGCCAGTGGTTTAGGGTGGCTAACAGCCACACTCGGGAGAACTTTACGCCCGTTACCGCCATTTTTTTATACAATAATCTAAATGAAATTGGTGGAAAATAATTGTAGCCGGAGACATCCCCCCTCTATACCAAAAAATCCTAAAGGTGGCGCTGAGGAACCCAAAGAAGGGACGGTCTAATGAGTTGGACATGCACCAAGATGGAAACATCACGGACGATTGGGCTTGGGCCTACTGGGTAAGTGCCTCATGTGAAGAGTCCGAGGAAGAGCTGAGGAGGGTAAGTCTCTATGAGGTGGCCTGGGCCTCCCAATTTCGCATCTAAAAGCCGAAGAAGTAGATGCTAGAGCTGTTGAGCTGGTGGTCATCAGAGACCAATACCTTCCACCTACATCACGGGGTGGTTGGCATCAGCTTATGGGATGTGCATCAGATCTCACTGGTCCCGATACTGGGAGTGATGTATGATGAATTCCTCCCTACTATGTGTGTGTGGGAGGATCCAGAGAAGATTCTTCCACTGGCGATGGGGTTTATGAGACTGGTGTCAGGAGAGGACAAGGAAGATGTGAGAGATGTCCACATCAGATGGTGGTTCAAAAAATTTATGAACTTCCAGGAAAACAGACGGTTCCCGGTGAGGCCCCGGACTTGCCCAAAGGGGGATCCATAGGGCAAGGAGCACTCATACTAGTGGCTAATGGTGGAAAACCAGTGGAAGACCTCAGGCTTCAGCATCAGCACCGAGCAACGTTCAGTAGTTAGGCTGGCAGCATTCATTGCGACTCTCTTCTTCAGTTTTATATTACAAGTGAGGGACAAAAACACAGGTGTGTGACCCAACGCATTCATCATGGCCTACATGCTAGCGACTGGAGGGATGGTGAATCTTAGAATCCCAATGCTTGCCAAGCTGTACAAAATGCTTTGGCACATCAGCGAGGGGAAGAGGCCCCAGTGGATATGTGGCCCATTCCACCTACTTTATGGGTGGATAGCATCACACATTAGGGGGGTTTATGAATACCCAAACCCTATTTCCCATTTTTGATCGGACATTCGCCCATCCATCCTGAATTTTGTGGGGAGCATTCTATCCAAGTTGACCGTTCCATCTTCATTAAACCGAGTCTGGATGGTAGAAGTGTTCAACTTCCATATGTTCCTGCTGCCAACAGGGGCCTTCACATATGATGGATGAGGGACAGAAGAGCACCGATCTTATTTCCTAGCCTTTCGAGGTGGATTCCTGGTGGAGATGGTGGACCATGAGCTATTATGAGAGACGTATGCTCTGCATCGATTTTCCCAGAAATTCTGGTGCATGCAGCGACTTACCCCACAAGTCTATCTAAGGGTGCGCCACAAAGAAAATACATTTGTGATGAGGCAGATGTAGCTCATGTTCACTTGTGAGGATGGAAATATGAGGAATGAGGTGCCTCCACCCATGGCCATCTTTGGGATGGTGAAAGAATATGCCCAATATGGGAGGCAGCATATCCTGGGGAAATTCTAAAGCAGCCGACTGTCCGGGACAATAATGGTGGACCTCCCCAACATGAAGGCTGGGGCCGAAAGTCATCATGTACATACTGTGGTAGTAGGGCTTTTGTGGTGGAGAGGTCTGCACTGGTTTAGGGGGAGGAAGAGGCAGTGAACCCGGTGTCCCCAGAAGGGCAACGTCACCTTGAAGGGAGGCCACTGAGGGGATTCCGCAGGATATCCACTCAGGCTCTGGGGAAGTTGTTTTGTCACATATACATGTCGGAGTTTGCTGTCTTACTAGAGGATTGGTATATCGAGGAAGTCAACAGATAGTTCCTCAGCCCGCCCGACATGTGGAAACACCTGAACTATCTTGGGATGAACTTGTCAGGGATAGGCCCTAGCAGGGCTGGCTTTGCACTATCTCAAGTAGAGGAAAAGAACTATCTGGTAGATCTGGAGGAATTGGTACATTAAGAGGGTGTCCCACATCCAATGATAGGTCAGGTAAAGGTGATTCAAGATTGTGTAGTCCCTCCATAGTTGTCGGTCACTGGCCTAAGAGAACACTTCCCTCTGTCGGAAGAATCGGATGAGTCCTCCTAGGAGGACGAGGCCGGTAGAGGGAGCCCGTTGGAGGAGGGAAACAATTGCGATCAGGGTTCCGAGCTTGAAGAGTCCGCTAAGGAACTCAAGGTAAAATCTGAAATCCACTCCCCCGGATTCATTTTTAGACTGCATTGGATCCTCCGTTAGCATTTAAACTGTGCAGAAGAGCCTGATTCACAGAACCCATTCTTGTCCCTTAGTGGATGCAGATGCGGGGCCCTCGTGATCCACACCTATGGCTGCATCACTTATTAACTCAGGTGTGGCCAGGATGCCTGAGGTTACCCTTTTAGGGCTTTCAAGTCTTTCGGTAATATACGGGGGTCCACGCCTTAGTGTCCCAATGCCGTCAACCCAATAACAAGACCATGAATTCGATCTCTGTAAGTCTCTTCTACCAAATTAATGATTGTCACCCACTGACCATGTCAACTGAAGTCCAAGAACTATTTAGTGTGAATAGTTTTTCAAATGGTGTGGGCCACCTTAGAATGGTTGGTCGGGGCTTCTGGCGGCTTCCTTCCCATAGGAATGTCGGTGATCGTGGAGGCAGATATCCAGACTAACCGAACTTCGGTTCTCCCGATCTCTGGAGGAACCGTCAGCATGGATATGCAAGAGATTATTGATGTGGCATCTGATGATGAGGATCAATCAGAAAGCCCGAGTCCCACCACGCCTGATCAAACACCTGATGGGGACCCCACTGAGGAGTTCCTAATGGTGTTCCCGTATATGAGCCTTCCAACCATGCTGATTTAGAAAAAATAACCTCCACTGAAGTGGACATCAAAATAGTCCATCGCTGATCATGGAAGATCATTACACACACTGTTAATGACACCCCCAAACACTATGGTTGGATGAGATGGATAGACCTCGCTCACGACTGCGCGAGCTATGTGCTGGAGGAGTGGATGCCCGATATCCCTACATGCTCATCCGAGATCTTGTGGCGGAGAAGATTTGGGAGTATGACTGTGGCCTTAGTGTGGGATGGCAGTGGAGGAATGTAGTGAACATCAAGAGGCTCTAGGATTCAGAATATGTGGTTCAACAACTATAGGTCTAGGTGGATGAGCTCTCAACCACCCTTACTGTGCAATCGGGGCTGATATTGAGATTGAAGGCCCAGTTGGAAGTGGCCGAAGAGGTCCTGAGGTGAGCCTCTGAGGAGATGACTGTCATACGGATTGACTTAGAGAGGGCTCGCAATGCAGCCAATGAATAAAACCCCATCGCTGTTGAGGAGGAGCAAGAACTGAACAAAAGGTAGCAAATCCGGGATGCCATAAGCCAGAGGGTGTCAGAGCAACAACATTCATTCGATGGGATTAACCCGTCCATGGGAGGGGTAGACCCTCAGGTGTGGTAAAAATCACAAACCCTATAACATAAATTCATTATTTGATTATTTGGAAACCAGCGCATGCATGAGTCCCATTATTAGTGTTGGTTTTACACACATCTGTTATATTCACGAAATGCCCAATGATCAATCCCTAATCTCATGTGGGTCATGCCCAATATGAGAAACAAGGGATGATCACTATGTTATTCCGTCTAAACCCAAAAGTTCTGACCATGTTTTGGGTATTCGGGGTTTTAACAATTAACCCATATTTCTGGGAATAGAAGTGGGATACCTGACTGGAGAATGATTCTCTCAGAACAATCGAATTACCATTTTCCCATTGTTCTCTTGTGCACAAATGGGGTAACGTTAGGGGCTCTGGAATAAATCCGAACAGGGGGGAATGGAAGGTGTTAATTACAATAACCCAGATTCGGAACACTATAGTGATGGAATAAAAATTTAGAATGACTATTGACTATGTTTGAAACACAGTATAATCATTGTGTTAACCAGAAATGGGGGTAACAAATAAGGGATGGCCACTGACCATGTTCGAAACATGGGATCTGACACAAAATATCATCTGTTAGTCCTCCAGAATATTAACTGAGGATATTAGATGAGCCATATACCAAGCATACATACTGTTAGGGGGTTCCTCTAGACATGAAAGAGGGTGAGGATCTGAAATAAAGGGCACAAAAAGCATGGGGACTGGAGTGATAGGTTGTTCGACTAGAGTCCAACACTCTTGAAATTATGCCACTATCGTGGGAACACATTAGGTGGATACATCAGTCCGATCAGGGATCAAACATACTTACAATCATGACCTCTCTGATAAGGAAATGGTTGCATCCCACTGTTATCATGGGGAATCCCGAATGTTTTCAGGGTAAAGCTGCAATTTCATGGTCCCCCAAAAGAGTTCAGGTCAATGGACTGAAAAAAAGAGGGGGAAATGATAATTAGGATTTCTGGGGCTTGAAACAGAGACATGATGTCTAGGGGTTCCTACGTATCCCATGAGAATGAGAATAAATCCAAACAAAGTTCTGAGAGTGCGGTGTGGTTAGGGACCAACCCTGGATGGGAGAATCCTCTCTGGAGAGGAAACAGACGCATCCCATGCTTAACATAGGGCATCTCGAACTTGTTCAGGGTAGAACGATAGTTTAGTGTCATGTGTTGGTGACACATGGAATCATGTAGTTTAACATCATATGATAGGATGTGGAGTGAAAGGGAATATCCTGGTAAGGGAGTCTGTGGTGTGGTAGCTATAAACCCCACGTGAATGAGGACTTTGAGTCCGGATCACACCACAAATCCCTGGGGGAAACTCTTCAGGTCAAGGGACCCAAAGTGAAAATGAGGCTGGGCCCAAATCAAATTGGTTAGGTGTTCCTACTTACCCCATGAGGATGGGAATCAAGCCAAACGTTGTTCTGAGAGCGTGGTTTAATGTCTGGTATGATGAGGAATGGTACGTGTGGCATGGCTGTGCCAATACACGTCCTACAAGTACTACTAGGCCCACGTGAGTTGTGATCGATGTGGGAGACAGGAAGTAGGGATGGGACATTCCTAGTATAGGTAGGCACAAATTATGGATGATGGTACACTAGGTGAATGATGTCCTACTGATACTGACCTGCATATATAGTGCACCTAGATCCGCGGAGGAGTAAATGTGTGAATCATGATGCTCGAGTTCTGAACCACAATGATGGGGGAGTGACGATAGGGGATAGATGTTGACCATGTTTGAAACATAGTATCTGTGTCGTGTTTTCTAGGAATGGGGATAGAGAAATTAGGGTAAACTGCTGACCATGTTCAAAACATGAGATCTGTCACAAATGTCATCTGTGATCTTTATGGATGTTGGGATGAAATGGTAGGTGAGTCGAGGTGGCATGAGACCAGGGCCTGGAGGGAATATCTTTAGATGTGGAAGATAATGAGGATCCAAATAAAGAGCTCACAAATCTTGGACATAGAACCAGGGGAATGTCCTCATGAAAATTCCACACTCTGGGCTCTTTTTCAAAACGCATATGAATTCAACTATAAGATGTATCAAATAGAGGGAGCCAAGTACCTTCCCAAGGACAAGGGTCTCAGGGTTGCGTGCTTTCAAATTAAGGTCCTAGGGTGGACCATTATGGGGGATTTATTTAATTGACTATGTGCAGGGTAGATAAATAGACAAATGTGACGTGCATGTCCAATAAAGAGACCTCAGTTTTGGGTCATAGAACTTAGACCATGCTGCGAAAGGATGTGGGATGAACATGGTGTGGCTTTTGAAAAACCTGAAGTGAATGAGAACCCATGAGGTACTCATCACACCACATGTTCCAAAATTAGTTCAGACCAAGGGGCCAAAAAATAAGGGATATGATTTGTAGATTCCTGGGGCTGGGTTCGGAGACAAAAATTCTTGGGCATTCCTACATATCTCATAAGGATGGGAATCAAGCCTTATGTACCTCTCAGAAATGTCATGTAGTTTAACGTCTTCTGGAAAAGACATAGAGTGATCTTAGTTAATAGTCATAGATCTCAGACCATGGATGTTAGGAAACATGGGAGACACATGGTGGGGTAATTATAAAACCCTACATGAATGCAAACCTGGGGTTCTAACCACCACGTGTTCCTTGGGGGAGGGGGGGGGGGGGGGGGTTAGGTCAAGAGATTGAAAACAAAAGTTAAGCTGGGCCTGAGGCAAAGTGTACAGGCGTTACTATATACCCCATGTGGATGAGGATCAAGCCACACAAAGTTCTTAAGATGGCACGGTGGGATACTAGTGCCATGTATAATATGGTTGTGTGGGTATGGCCCATACAGAAAAAGAAGCGGTATTTGATAGATCTTATTTTCCCTTTAGGAGGAATGGGTGTTTTCTTGTGTAGAAATGGACCTAAAATAGAATGTCCAGGAATCACCACAAAAATCAAGCCGTGTTCAAGCATTGACAAATGGTATGGTGCATGACCAATACCAAACATGATGCCTCCCCACGTGAGGATATCACGGTGCAGTGCCATTATTCATCGTGTGTCCAGGACGATATTTTCACAGTTTAGGGTCATGTGATGGGACCAGGTGACATTGTTTAATGTCATATGAAATAGACGTATATAGGTTAGATGAGGTTCCAGAAGTGATGCACACGGCTGGACAAAGCATACCCGACATGAATGAGGATTAGTTCCTCACCATACCGTGCGTGATCCCAAGGAGGAAACCTCAGGCCGGGGGGGGGGGGGGAAGATAAGAGGTTAAAGGGAAGGAGAAACTAGTTCCCTATTAAGCTGGACCCAAAGAAAAGATTTCTGTGTGTTCCTACGTATCCCAGGACTATGAGAATCAAGCCATACATAATTCTTGAAGGTTCTTTTTAACATCGTGTGGGACAACATACAGTTTAATGTCATGTGGGACAGGAAGTAGGGGGTAACTCCTACAAAGGTGTTAACATGGTGTGACCAATGCAATACCAATGTTAATGAGGATATAATCCCATACGATTCCACATAGTCTCATAAGAGTTAATGCCCCAAAGGAAGAATAGAAGAGATAAATTAGTGGCACTCTAGCTGGTCCCAAAGACAAGATGTCTAGGTGTTCCTATGTATCCCATATGAATAAGAATTAAGATGAACATTCTTCTACAGATCTTAGATTATGGTGTTAAATCTCAGACCCTAGAAAAGTAAAATTATTCCAAGTTAGTGCATACCTCAACCTGATCCCTAAGCCCACAGTAGTCAAAATCAGTGTGGGAAATAAGGGCGGATGAGGTTTATTGCAATACCTAGAACACATGCCAAAGAGAAATCGGTGTGGATCCCCAAATGATGCCTTTACCATGTCTTTTATCCCCCTAACTTGTAAATGTTCACTGAGGGATGATGCCAGGAATGTCAAAATTCCATTTGGACACGATGAGGTGGAAAATGCTGTGAATCATATGACTAGTATTTTGGGATTAATGGGGTTGGAGTGACTATGGATGATAACTGTTGACTATGTTTGAAACACAATATCCATATCAAGTTAGCCTAAAATGGGGACAAAATAATGAACGTCAACCACTGACCATATTCACAACATGGGACATGTATTGATTTGTTGCCTAAAACCCTATAGGACGTTGGCCCATAATGGTAGGAGATCCATTAGGCCTAGCATCCATGCCACTTGGGGGGTCCCTTTAGGTGTGAAATAATATGGAAGCCCATGTAAAGAGAAACATGAAGCCTGGAAGGTGGGAGATGTCCAGGTAAAATACAACACTATAGAGACTGAACCTGAGTACTCTTGGGAACATTTTTGAATCACCAAAGAGGGTCGAGGGGCTCAACATGAGAGTGAACGATTTTTAAAAATAAGTATAGAACTAGGGGATAGAGAACTTCTCCTAAGAAAGAGGTAAATGACATTGTTGTTACAGAGCTGAAGCGAATGGGGACATAATTCCATACCATATACCACTCTCCCTGGGAAAGTGCAGGCCAAAGGGCCAAGGTGAAAGGGAGATTTCTAAGAGATGGGGCTATGTCAATAGAAAAAATGTCTACGCATACCTACGTATCCCATAAGAATGGGAGTAAATCCATACATTGTTCTGGAAGGAGGTAATGTACATTTAATCATCATGCAGTAAGGATGTGAATGGGTAAGATACCCCACACAAAGGAGATGTACGGCTCGACGAGTAACCCGATGTGAATGAGGACCCAATCCTACACCACAATGTACAATCCTATGTCTGAATTTGGGCTGAGGGCCAATGAAGGCCAATGGTCTTTGGGTTGTGCCTCAGATGGAATGTCTCAACCAGTTTTCCGTTTAATGTCTTGTAGTGGGGATGAAGGTACGGGTAAGGTATCTTGTTCAGGGATGTGTACGGCTCGACGAGAAACTCGATGTGAATGAGCAAACAATCTTGCACCACACCGTACAACCCTAATTGAGAACTTGGTCTAGGGTCTCGAAAAGGATGAGGGGACTGAGGCTGGGATATGGATGGAAATTCCCGAGTAGTTAATAGTTTTACATCTTGCAGTGAAGACAAAGTTTATCTTAGTTTATGGTCATAGAATATGGACCATAGATGCATAGTTTAATGTCATATGCGTGGGAAAAAGAGTGAGAGTCATCATGATTATAGAAGACCATAAAGTGGAAATAAAGATAGATGACAACTATTGACCATGTTCACATCACAGTATCCACCCATATGTAACCATAATTTGGGGAAAACAATTGAGCTTCGACCGTTTACCATATATGAAACACGGGACCTATATCAACTTGTCACCAACAATCCTCGTGGGTGTTAAACCATATTGGTAGGAGATACCTTGGACCGAGCATTCATCCCATTCGGGGGCCATTTGAATGTAGAGGGTGACAGAAACCCAAATGATGGGTCGTGCTGAGCATGGCAGGGCCTGTGCTCGCAGAATGAATGATAAATAAAAGATGGAATAATTCAAGGGGATATGTGTGGCATGGAGAATTAGACCGACATGAATGTAGACATAATTTGCACCACACCACATACACCTCTCCCTGGGGGAATGCAGGCCAAAGGGCCAAGATGAGGCTGGACCTGAAGACTAATTGTCTGGGTGGTCTTACGTATCCCGTAAGGATTGGAATCAAGCCATACATAGTTCTAGAGGAGAAGATTATAGGAGTACGATACCCTAGTGAGGGGGTGTACCGCACAAATAGTAACTAGATGTGAATGAGGACATAATCTCATACAACACTACACAACCCCAAGTGAGAAATTTGGAAAGAGACCTTAGAACGCCAGTGGACCATAGATTGGGTATTCCGACCAACTATTGTCATATGACCTCTTATGTGGGTTTTACCTCCTCATAGATCTGAATCCCACGTGATCAATGCTCGGTGTGGGAAACAAGGAGTAGGACTTGTCACTCCCCATTATATAAGGGACAGATAGCTGGAATCACTAGAGGGATACTACATCTTGAAGGTGCAACGAGGCAAGATGACCCAATACACTCACTACTTGGGACTTATTGGGGTGGCGGTAATGACAATCAATAGATATTGACCATGTTCGAATCCCAACTTCCATATCGTGTGACCTAGAATGGGAACAAAAAATGAGGATCGACCACTGAACGTATTCACAACGTAGTACATGTATCAATTTATTGTTCGAAATCCTTGGAAACGTTGGCCCGAGATGGTAGGAGGGCCCTTGGGCCGAGAATCCATTCCATTTGGGGGTCCATTCATACGTGAAATATGATGGTCTCTCATGTAAATATAGTGAGTGAAGCATAAGTGTACAATTACATTTCAACATCAAGCAAGATAGTGAAAGAGGTGGAAGTCTCCAAGGAATGGGACACATGGCGTGACTATGATGAACTCAACATGGATTAGAGAAAATGCCTATGCCACACCATATTATTTGACCTGAGGGAAGAATCCAGAGTTTGGGTTGGGCCAATAGATGAAATATCTGGGCATTCCAATGTATCCCATGAGGATGGGAATCATGCCAGACGTAGTTCATGAAGGCCATGTAGTTTAACGTTGTGCAGTGAGAATGTAAAAGGATAGAAGAATGTGGAGGGGGCATAAGGTGCGACCTCCGTAATCCTGACATGAGTGGGGATAAATAATCCTACACTATACTATACAAGGACCCTCCGTGAGAACTATACCCAGGGGGATAGTTGAAGATAAGAGTATGGGGGATGGACTTAGGGCCGAGTATCTGAGCATTCCTATGTATCCCATAAGGATGGGAATGAATCTACATGTAGTTCTAATGGTGCAGTTTAACGTCTTACAGGATTCCGTATAGTTTAACGTCATGCAGGATGTTTTATAGTTTAAAGTCATGTGAGACTAGGTGGATTAGGGTCATGCCGGACCTGGTAGTTTAGGGTCATGTAGGACCAGTGGGCTTAGGAAATGTTTTGATTGAGAAAATTGGCATTGGTGGGAGGATTTATACGCTCACCATCCATTGTCACCTGTGAGTATGCACCATTAGGGTAAACCTTGTGAACAACGAAAGTTTGTTCCCATTTGGGCTCCAACATTGGTGGTTTGATGCTAGGTATCATTGTCTTCCAAAGGTCCAATACCAGATCACCTTGCTGGAAAGAGCAGAGGTGGACCTTCTTGTTAAAGACTCTGGCTATCTTGTTCTAATGTCTTTTCATGTTGTGCAGGGCACAAAGCCTATTTTCATTATGTTCATCTAATTCATCCAGAAAAATTTCATCTACAATATCTGGAACCTACTGGTTGTAGACCGTTGTGCGTAGTGAAGGAAACTAAATCTTGATTGGCAGGCTGACCTCAGTTCCGTACACAAGGGAATATGGGGTCACTTGGGTGGAATTACGAGTCATTGTCCGATAATCCCAGAGAGTGTTGGGGAGCCTGTACAACCGACTCTTCTTATTCTGACCAACCATTTTCTGCAAAATGTTAGATAGGGTTTTTTGAACGCATCGATCATTCCATTTGCTTCTGCATGATAGCAGGAGGTATGGTTAGAGCAGATGTAGTACATTGAGTACAACTTCTTCAACTCAGATGCATAGAAGTTTGTGCCGTTATCAGTAATGATATAATGAGGGACTCCAAATTAGTAAATGATATTGGAGCTCACGAAGTCAACGATAGAATAGAACTTGACATTCTCGAGTGGAACTAACTCTGCCCACTTGGAAAAGAAATCCAAAGCGGTCAGGATGAATCGACACTGGGGAGATGTCACTGGAGGATATGATCCCACTACATTCAGTCCTCATATTGAAAAGGTCCAAGAGTACATAGAAATGTGAAGAGTCTCCCATGGTCAATGCACGAAGTTGGAATGAACTTGTCATACATGAAAACTCTTGGCAAACTCGATGCAATCATGGATCATGGAGGGCCAAAAGTACCCCAGTCTCTGTATCTGGTGACATATCCTTGGCCCAGTATGACAAGCCCTATAGGAACCGACGTGAACCTCATGCATGAAATGAAAAATCTCAACTCCTTGAATGCAATGGAGAAGAACACTGTCAAACCCGCGCTTGTAGAGGATCTACTCAAGACTAGGACCACTCTGGAGGGTATACTATAGCGTCAAGTGTTGAATTCACTAGTGCATGGCCCGATCATCCGGGAGGTAAACATTTTGGATATACTTAGTAAAGGGGGCTCTCCAGTTGGGAGTCACTTAAACCACTACATCTGAGGGACATGGGGGTCCCGACGTAGAGGCTCTAAGGGTAAGATGGCTCATTGGAAGGCCGTCGTCGTCACATGGGGGGATGGGAGCGATGACTCTTCAGTGTGACACATAGATAATTATATCACCCTGCTTAGGCTCTACAAGTGATGCGGCTAGGCCAGCCAAGGCATTAGCCCGACCATTCAGAGATCAAAGGACATGAGTAACTTTTGGCCGAGATGGGATCTAGTTCATTAGATGGAGAGTGTGCTCCAATAATGGTACGAGCATCAGTTTTTTGACGATGTAATCGCCATTGATCTGTTTGATGACTATTTCAGAATCCCCATTCATATGCAAATTGGGCACATCAATCTTGAGGGCCAGATCAAGGCTAGTGATAAGAGCCTAATAATCTGCTGCTTTGTTGGTGTAGCCTTCTATCAACATGAATGAGTACTGTAGAATCGCTTGTGCCGAGGTAATAAAGGCGATACCCAAGCCTACCATGTTAATCATGGGGTCATTGAGCCTCCGGCTGGTGGAACTATGGGAAGCGCCATTGAAATGAATCTTCCAACATGGGATGTCATGATCTACTGAGAGGATTGCCTCATCAGAAAAATCGAGATCCAAGGACTGGTCAACAAGAGCCGGATGGTCAGCAAGCATGTCTTCCAATGCTTTCCCCTTAATATCTTTTGTAGGGAAAAACCTGATATCGAACTGCTGAAAAATCACTACCTAGCGAGCTAGAAAGCCTGTCAACATGGGTCAGTTTAGAATGAACTTCAGCGGGTCTACCTGAGACACCATCTATAGTTCGTGGTGCTGTAAGTAATGTCGCAATTTCTATATTGCGAATACCAGTGCGAGGTAGTTCTTCTCGATGGGGGAATATTTGGTCTCCAAATCAAGGAGCATGTGACTGATGTAGTAAAGGTTGTTCTCCTTTCCCTGGTTGTTCTTCTAGGTAGGAATGGAACCAAGATATCATTCCGGGGTGGTCACATAAAGGACCGGTCGTTTTCCAAAGATGGGTGGCCTTAAGACCAGAGGCTGGAGAAGATATTGCTTGATTTCCTTGAACACAGCCTGTCACTCTTCTTCCCATTCGTAGGCGATGCCTTTCTTCATGAGTCGAGTAAAGGGATTACATTTACCAGCCAGATTCAGAATGAATTAGTGTATGTAGGCCAAGTGGACTTGGAACTCGAAGTTCTCGAATGTTGCTCAGGGGAGACATCTAGCTAATTGCCTGGATCTTCTCAGGGTCAATCCTGATACCCTGATACCTAACAAAAAAGCCGAATAACATCCCATAGGTGACCCTGAAGGCACATTTCAATGGGTTCATCTTCAGGTGGTGAGAATGGGGGAGGCTGAACACTTTTTCAAGGTCCTTGAGAAAGTCCCGGTGCCAGTGAGATTTTGTAACTAGATTGTCCACATAGAATTCCACCAATGTCTTAAGGATTTGATTGAATATGCAATGCATGGCCCAATAATAGGGGTCACCAGCATTCTTTAATCCGATTGGCAAGACCTGGTAACAAAACGTACCTTGTGTCACCCTGAAGGTTGTGGAATCCTCTTCTTCTGGGGCCATTCAAATTTGGTTGTACCCAGAGTTCCCATCCATGAAGGAGAGGGCTTAGAATCCAGCTATAACATAAATCAGCAACATCAACATGGGAAGGGGAAAATCATCATTCAGACAATGATGAATAAGATCCGGAAAGTTGATGTAGACTCTGATCTATATTTTCTTCTTCCTAACTAGCACAATGTGGGCTAGCCATTTGGGGTATTGGACCTCCTAAATGAAATTGGATTTGATGATTTTATCAACTTGCACCTCTAACATGGAACTGTGAGAAGGGTGGATCATCTTGGGAGGCAATTTGAACATGCGATGATTTGTAGGGAGACCGAGGTGGTGGAATAATACCTAAAGATCTTGTCCTGTCATCTCATCGTAGCTCCAGGAGAATACATCACGATGTTGTTCTAGAAAGTCTACATACCAATGCAAATCCTCAGGGGACATGTCGACACTGATCAACATGGGTGTTGGGTCTACCTCACTACCGAGGTTCACCTGTACTAGGTTATCGAGTTTGGAGAAAATTCCCTATTCAAAGGTAAGGGGAACATCCTCCAAATCCTATTATTCTCTTGAGGAGGAGGGATCACCATTGCGAGGATCTTCCTATGGGTTAGAAGATTCCAACAAGAGACTGGTACCAGCCTGAGCAGTAGTGGTCACCACATCAGAAGATTTCAGTATTGCTGAAACCATAGAAATGAATGTTTTCAACCCAATCCCATAAGGTCTTTGGAACAAGGGGCCACACTTGATAATATCAAAGAAATAATGGTGCATCATCTTGAGCTGTTTGATTCCAGCCTGGTGAAATAGGAAAGAGTGATGTATCATCATTACCATGGGGTAGACATCTCAATACCTTATGGGATTATGGGAATCAGAGATCAAAGAGGGTTGATTCATATAAGAATACTAAGTGATCTCTTGATGTCACTTGGACATGAGAATATAATTTCCTGTTATACCAGAGACAACAAAACATTGCCACATATGAGGTGTCATTGGCACAAATTGATGGATCGAAAAGACTTAGGAATCATCCAGACCTACCCAGGGGTCGGTTGCAACTGTGGCATGCTCGACCTCATTGGTTTGAATTTTCTTGTCCTTACTCTTGTAGTAGTCAAGATAAAGGTAGTGGGATTCACAAGAGTCAAAATTAGAAGCATTACCTTGGAGAACACCCACTCAACCATTGAGAGAGAACTTGAGGCATTGGTTATATGATGAGGGAACCACCACATGCAGGTGGAGCAATGTTTATCCAATAAATGCATTGTACACGGTGTCTTTTGAGACAATCATAAACTCAGTAGTGGCAACTAGGCCACTGAACTGGGTCTTCAAACAGATCTTACCGACCAGGGTCTGATCAGTCCTATCATATCATTGGATTTTCAGGTCAGAGGGAGTTAATTCGTCCTCAGACAACCCCAGTTTCTGTAATGTTTGTGTCGGGATATGGTTGATACCAGACCCTGTGTTGACAAGGAAGTGGAGAAATTTCACACTATTTAATTGGTCAGTGATGTACAGTGGGTGAATGTGCCCCTATATGAGAGAACCTTCATCTTCATTGGAGAATGGGACAATGGCCTGTTATTAAGCATTCTGTATTGCTTCTGCATGAAAGGCCTCTGCAGTTGCTACCTCCATCTCAAACTAGATGGGGCTTCTTAATGCCTCAGTGAGGGCCTCACGCATATCTGATGATAGGAGAAGGGACTCGAGGATGGAGAGTTTTGCTGTAATACTAGAAAATTCTTGAGAACATCATACTTTAGTGCCAAGCATGAATTCTTCTTGCAGGAGGTAGCTCTATGACAGGAGGATTGGTGGGCCCTGCTGGCTGGACCGGCCGTTGTCTGGTGGTGGGAATGTCCCTCTGCTCACTAGTCAAATCATGCGGAGGGACTACTCAATGGGTGCCAACTGGCTAGGACCGGTCTTCAATGGGGCATGGATGATCACGGTGAGGTCTGAGTGGCACTGCCTGATCCAATAGCATAAACGATGGTGGAGGCGGGCCTGATGACACCAGATGAGGAGGCTGCACATTCTGAGCTCTTTGCTGAGTCTAATATCTGGTCTGATTGGCACGCATGGACTAGATAGTGGTGACAACTGATGTTCCTTGATGGCCCATATAGTCTCCACTCTTCCGACGGTGGCGTCGGCTGGGGAAGTTGTGGAAACCGGCCTGGCTCTCCCTGTCGTTGGGTGTCATGTCGGGGTTTACCAACTCTATGGTGTTAACCAAACCATAATGTTGACTGTCACTTGAAGAGACGTCCACTAATAGGTGGATACTTGGAGGAATCACCATCTCCGGTGGCATGAATTCACCGAGAGTAATGGATGATGATGGCATTGGATGGGCATGATGCTCTCCTTTGTACCCCCGGTGTTTTCTCTTCTGGGAAGAGGTCGATTGAGATGACGATGCAGAAGTGGCGGCCATTGATTCTGAAGGATCTGGCCAATTTATTCATGCACGGATGATACCATGGGAATAGGAAACCATTTTTCAAGCCATCCAGTCATCATAGTTCTAAGTCCTATGGTTAGAATCCTACTGCCACTCACCCTCGTTGTCGCTGCTACTGTCTGGCCTTACGACGATGTATGACACTTGTGTTAGGTCCAGGCCCAACATGATGATGTTGTTATCAACATGGTCTTGAAGCTAGTATTTGAACACATAGCACTGCTTGAGAGTGTTCCACAAGATTTTGTGATAGGGGCAGCAGTTGGGGCGATTAGTGAGGTTCTCCTCTTCTGGTCTTCTGCACTTAGGCAGATGCACAATCCCCTACTCTAAGGTACTTTAAAAATATCTGGGTACATGAATCTCATTGAATGAGTAGGTTCAGTTTCTTATGTCTGTAAAGGGAGACCATGAATCTTGGACTTGACGAGGGGATGGAGGAGGTTGTCGAGGAGGCGGAGCCTGGTTGTCCTATATAGGTGGTGGTTGTTCATTGCACGGGGGAACCTGTAGGTTCTAAGGAAGTCGCTGCTAGGATAGAGGCTGCGCCTATGTTGGCAGGCCTCTGCGAGGTTGCAAGGGTGGATCCACTGGTAATAATTCCAGTGTTCTGGGGCCTCTATTTGGGCCACCATGGTGATATTGGCTCTAAAATCTCACCTTGCAGGAATTAGAGGGAGCAACGAATCCTATTGTTGGGCTTCTTCTAGGAGCTGGGCCTTATCGGAGATGTATATGAATCCTCCAGGGTATTTCTGGGTGATCGTAGAGGGAACCAGTTCCTTCTTGACATTCCCTAAGCACATCATCAATAATTTCTCTAAAGTCAATGGCATGTTAATGGAATACAAGAGTCATTTTTATTGGGCGACAAAGTCGGCGACGTGCTCATCATGCCTCTTCGTGCCCTTGATAAGGTCTGCGATGCTATTCTTCCCCGTGGTGGAGAAAAACTGGTAGAGGAATTGCCTACGGAGGTCATCCCACCTGGTCACTGATCCGATGAAGATCTGGTTGTACCAGATAAATGTAGGCCCCTCCAATGTCTGTACAAAACATTGGATCTTGGTAGCCTCCAGCTGCACTGGAGTCCCTAACATGGGCCCACACCTTGAGGTGATGTGGGATAGATGTTGTGGTGGGTCCCCTATCCCATTGAATGGGTAAAAGGTGGGATTCCCAAAACCCGGAGGTGCCAACATATCATCCACACATGTTGAATATGGCTTTCCATCAGTTGGGAGTGCCACTTGTCACGTTTCCAATGCTTCAATGCAGGCAATGAGTGCCGCCATTAGATCATCTTGGAGAGGGTCCCTATCTTGACGGGGGTCCCTGACCATGAGTTCATTGGAGGGTTCTTCAACATGGTATGGTGGCTCGGCGGCTCATAGAGCTTCTGGGGGAGAGACCTGTGGGGCAGCTGGGGGAACCCGAGCTGGTTTCCTGGTATTTTCACATCGCTCTAGAGGGATTGGTGAGACATACCTCACCCTATTTATGTATTTTTTGTCCTCAACCCTACTTGTAGGGGAAGGATGGCCAAGATCACCTAGTGGTAGCTCATCGAGGGTAATTTGTTTCTACTCTTATTGCCCTGGCCTAGGATTGCCGTAGTCTGATCGTCACTCTGCAACATGTTCAGCGAGGAGGTCATAGACCGACTTCTTTTATTCAGAATGTTGTTGGTGCAACACAACCTTATCAGTGTCCTCCGTCTTCTGCACTGAGGTGGATGGGTCGGAGTGTTTGGCAGTTTCGAGGTGCTCTTTACCCTTGCTGTAATTTTTCCTTAGGACCAATTCCCCAATGGGCGCACGGAGACCTAGCAGAATCTTCTCCTAGTGAGAAACTCTTCCCGATGGATCCAAATGTGGAGGGATTCCCTCGGTGGGTTTTTTCACAACAAGTAGCTCTATATCTTCCTCCTCGTCCACTATATCAGCCATGTTGACCATGACCCTTCCTGGGGGCCTGTCCTCAATATCGCCTGGAAATTTCAGCTGCCATCCAATAGGACTGAAGAGGAGGGCAACATATTTCCCCGTACCACATATTTGTATGTGGGGGGAAGACTGCTTGATAATCTTGCAGAGTACATTGAAACTATGAAAGAATTTATGTTGGAGGGACCTAAGGAGGCCTTGTGAATCGGTGTGATAGGCCATGGGGAGTGTAGGCAAATCATCTAGATGACATTGCTCACCAATGTGTTCCAAATGTGCTTGGATCCTGTGATAAACCACTTTCTAATGTCATAGGCGGAAGTGCGTCACCCTGAGGGTTTGGGGAAAATGGTCAACGTTCTCTGGGGTGAGAGATTTTGGCGCGCAGAAATTCGGCACTACCATGGGCCAGAACATCTCAGTGATGTGGCCCACTATGAGTATATTCCATAAGATACTCGGCTCGGATTCTGGTTTTGTCCCTTGATTTACCCATTCATCGACTGGGGGTGGCTAAAGAACAGGCAGCGGTACTGAGGCAGACCGCTGGGATGGCACGCTAGCCAGTGGAGAGTATGGCAAGCAGGATGACTGGCCACCGAATCTTGGACTTTCCACAGAAGAGTTTAGTGACCTAGCCACCCCATCACGGTATAATGGGTTGACGGATGCAGTTCTTGGGGTAGGGTCTAGGGCTACTAGCGATACGCCGCATTTCTGCTCACCTCAAATTGGTCCCCAGAATAGATCTACGTTATCTCTAGTCAAGGTAGAGGGTGCTTCCAGTGATGATGGTGGTGATTTCACGACCATAACCTATGAGGTTTCCAAATTTTCATCCTCCAAGAAATACCTAGGGAAGGAGGCAGGAATCCAATGGGCCTCACATTCTGGGAGTACTCGACTGATGCCACACATTTATACCCCATCCCTTGGCTAGGAGGAGCGAGGGGAGGGTTCTTACACTGAGTCATACTACGCTATGGAGTTTGATAAGCAGAGTAGATTGATATATGTCTATACCTTCCCTGAATACTTCCTATGGAGGTGACGACCCACTTTACTTCCCCTTTATGGATCTTCTAGATAGGGCAGATTTCTGACACGAGGAAGTCCTTTGACCATACTGGTGCTGGGGTAGAGATGGTTTACGACTTAGTAGGTTGGGGTGCATAGAGCACCAGGGAAGATATCAAAAGGGATATGAGGAGGACCTCTATGGGAACTGCTATAGTGGGTAGGACATCTGCTGGAGCTGGTAGGAGCAAGAGGAGGACCTCCACGTTTACTTCCCCTGGTGACATCTGTGTGAGGAAGGTCCTCATACAAGATGAACTGAACACGGGTAAGACCTCCGTGCCGCGGGTTTATAAAGGAAGGTTTTCCTTCGCTTCTCTGGTCACTAAGGCGGGGAGGACCTTTTCCAGCAGTTTAGAAGACATGGGGAGGACCCACATTGTGAAGAGTGATCAGATGTGCAATGTCAATGTACCTGCAATCTGTGGCGGGAGGAATGAATTTAAATCCAGTGTAGTGGGCACGAGAGAGACTTTCATGCTGAGTGTCACTTTCGTGGGGAGGACTCTCATTTGGACCGAAGGTGGCTTGGGGTAGACCTCCATGCTGATCTTGGAAGCGGGGAAGATCCACATTCTCCATGGTAGTGGTACGAGGAGGAACTCCGCACTGGGTGTCGTTGCCACGAGTTAGTCCACAGTGGCCACTACATTTTTCAGTGACCAAGTGAGTCGACCCAGCTTGCCCATGGGGTGGTTGGGGCCTTGATCTAGGTCGGGTGTATGAATGTCCCTGTTCAACACACAGAGGGAGTGGGTGTTATGCATCAGTGGTGGCTCGGGCCACAGTAGTCGCTGACGTTGACACACCATGGCGGGCATCCTCTTTATCTTGCTCCCAACACTGGCATCAGGTTAGATGGACTAGAGATGTTGGTACAGGTGCATGGATTACCTGCTCTTCATCTAGTATTTTCGGGCGGTGGCGTTGACGCGGTCGAGTGGGGTCCCTCACTAGGAGCCCCTGAAATGGGACTCTAACCGGAATGGCCCAGACATCCCCTAATTCATCAGCATAGGGTAGGGAGTCATCAAAGCATTCCGGGGACAGGTTCCAAAAACAGTTATATGTTGGGTTGGGGATCAATGGCTCTCTGCGCATCCCTCGGAGGGCATCATTGACGATGAGGTGTAGATGCCTCTAAATCCACGTGGGCCATATCTCGAGTCAGGATAATTCCCTCCTCCTTGTACTGGCATCTGATGTCATTTATCACCCCTTATTGGATGACCTTATATGGGGAGATGGAGCATGGATGCCCCATGTTCATGGGTGTAGAGGTTGTTGCAGAAGAGGTAGAACTGCGTGAGACTACCGCGTTGTCCCTACCCCTGCCCCTACGTCGGTGGGATGGTGGTGACCGAGTTTTGGGTGCATCAGCTTAGTTTCTAATAGCATTGAGATTAACTCATCAGTGCTGAAAGAAAAAGGAAATCAATGAACAGTGTCCCAGTTCCATCCCATATTCCATGAATGGTAATATGGGTCCACACTGACAATGTCACAGACCAGGACATCCAACATTCTATTGCCCCAACTTCTGTTGAGTTTCACGTCATACCCTCTATTTTCTTAGCAGGACCCGATGCCAGATATCTAGATTTGGTGACATGGAAATCCAATGATGTCTCGAACACTACTAATCTCCACATTGAGGAGAAAAATTTCACGTCAGGATCACCATTTCTATTTGTGAGACTTTCACCGGGGTGCATGCATCCATCTGTGGAGGATGTGCCTCTATTGCCCCACATTCCCACATTCCAAACATGGGTGACATCCATTCCTTATTCATGGATGTTTTCTCCTTGATTGAAACATGATGATGTGATGTCGGTTCTTCCATTTGTTGATTCCTCCTCGTAACTCATCTTCTAGTCTAGGTCTACCTTATAAATTTAAGACGATGTTCTTGAAACTCTTCTTGGTGCCATATCTTCATGTACACCAATTAATTACACTGCTTCTGTCAGGACATTTGAAAGGGTCTAGTCAGGGTAGTCACATTTGGTTAGGGTATTATTCACGTTGGACATCACTGCCATGTCTTGACACAGGAACACTGGCACGTCTGGGTTTCTTCCCCTTCTTATAGGGATTATCGAGGGTGTAGAAGCCCGAGGCATAACATGTCAAATGCAGGGAATCATATTCCGTAGGCATGTATATGAGGGTTTCCTCAGCTTACTATGTTTAACATAGGGTATTCTGAATGTTTAACATCAAGCTAAGACCAATTAGAATAATCGGAACACTGTCTTGAGTAGATTAGATGAGTGTAACCCCTAGAGGACGCACTGATGAAGGTGGGTTGACATGACCTCACTAGGATGTGGCAGCCCGAGAATGAATCAAGATGCATGATGTAGTGCTGAGTGAAATGGGTGGTAAATGGGATGGAACCATCATGAGGACAACAATAGTTTTGGGCTTGAGTCTCAGATAGACTTCCTACATATCCTCATGATAGGGAATCAAAGTCCGTGTAGTTCAGGAGGGTGATGGAATGCCTAAAGAGGTGGTCCGTGAGAATGGACGTGTTGATGGGATTTGGAGGAAGTTGAACCTCTAGGTTGACAGATGGCCTTCCCGAGAAACATAGGATAGAGGGAAAGGTTATGCGATGAGCTTGAATTGTGATGTGCACATAGGACTACAACCCGATGATGTGTAAGGGGCTTACGCGTGGTTAGCAGCCTGGGTTGGTCTGACTCCACTAGGACAAAACAAAGATTTTGATCCCAACGAAGTGGATTACAACAGATTGTCACTTAATAGGGGACATAGATGATTTCCTCTGATCGGGATACAATGGCCTACTGCTAATTTAGGGACACAACGAATTACCGCTAACTTGGGGACATAATGGGTTACTGCTACGTGGGGTTTATAGTTTAACGTAATACGGGACCAAGGTGACCCGATGTGAATAAGGACCTGAGGTCCAGTTGGATGGTGTGGGAGAACCGAAGTGAAGGGGGTCAGAATGACCAGGTGTTGGGATTTAACATAGGGAGTGTTCTTATGTACCTCGCCTTAGCAAGGATCAAATTTCATGTAGTTCTTGTACGGTTGTGGGGCTTACACTCTAGGCTGCCCGGGGTGTTGGTGAACCGACGTGAAGATGGTCGAAACTATAGGGTGTTGGACTGGAACCTCAGGGATGTGTCCTACGTATCTTGCCTTGGTGAGGATAAATGTCCACATAGTTTACGATGGGGGCATTGGCGCACTGACATGAAAGTGGTCAGGACTAATGGTTTTTGGGCTTGAACCTCAGGGAGGCTTCATGCGTACCTTGCCTTGGTGAGGATCAAAGTCCATGTAGTTTGGGATGATGGTGTGGGGAATACACTCTGGGAGTCCCATGAGAATGGATGTCATGGTCGATGATTAATCTAAGCCCATGTGAGTCATGCTTGGTGTGAGAAACAAGAGGTATTAGAGACCCGATGATCACGTCGCAATAGGTGCATCCGTGAGAAGTGGAGTGGGGATTACACATGGTTAGCCGCAAAAATAGGAAAAAAGGGATTACACGTGATTAGATGCCTATGTGATGGAGATTGGGACTTACTCTAGGGTGGAGTCACAATGTTGACAAAGCCCAGTGGGAGAGGGATTTGGTACCTAGGAAATAAGGAGCATGGATGCTACCTCCTGCAAGAAAAGCTGGGGGCTTACACCAAGATGGTGGCCATTTACCCTACAGACAGATGCTGAGATGTGGTCACAGTTTAACATCATATGCTGAGGATAATGGGGCTTGGTAGTTTAGCATCCTGTAGGTCTGATGAGGTGGGTTCAATCCCCACCCCTAGGACATACATAACCAATACCCGCTCGCCCTTGGGGGAAGGAAGGCATCGACAATGCCCTGACTGGGGGGTGTCATGGAGAAAACCATTCGGCGGTCCAAGTTAGTTTGGCTATGTTAAGAAGAAATACCTGTTAGCATGCCTATATGAAAAAGAATGAGGAAAAGCAATTCAATTGGTGGTATCATTCACGAGCCCTTGAATTTGCTCTTGCAAACATGAAGGGTTGCATGGGAAAATGAGTTATAGAGGAAAAGGGGCCATCATCAGGAGCCTTGTGATGCTCTAGCACTTCATGAAGTGGAGGGAATCCGCAGAGGGAAAAGGTTCATGAAGTGTAGTCTACTAGGCTAAGGATATGGCATATGTGCATATGGGAGGAGTTTCGCGAAGTGGAGAGGAATTAACGAAGTAATACCCCATGAAGCAATGTGTGCTTTGCGAGGCATGGATTTGTGAAGCAATGTGCTTCGTGAAGCATAGTGACCTTGCCTTATCATGTGGGTCGCATGTGTTCGGAGGGTGTTTCACAAAGCATAAACGCTTCACGATGACTTGAGTCCCCATGGGGATATCCTTCTTTCGCGAAGGCCCGTGGGCTTCATGAGGGGGATCCCTCTCGGATGATGGGTTCAATTAATGTAAGGGGGAGCCATTTCATGATGCAAAAACACCTCGTGTATCTCTTGTATTGTATAACAGGGAGTGCTTCATGATTCGGGAGCTAGGAGGTTGAAATATCAGAGAGTCCGTCAGCTGGGATCGAGGGGAGCCTGGTATTTATAGGCAAGAGGCACCGCAAAGTAGGGCTCGCTTGGTGTGGAGATGAAACTTGCTTCACGGTGGGTCGAAAAAATCAAAGGGGTTCGCGGAGCCATCTCGCCTCCTTGCTTCGCGTTGGGTTGCGAATGTCAAAAGAGTTCGTAGAGCCGTCCTGCCTCATTGCTTCGCGGCAGGTCATGAGCAACAAAGGGGTTTCTGGAGCCATTTTGCCTCGTTGCTTCGCCGTGGGTCGTGAACGTCAAAGGGGTTTATGGAGCTATCTCACCTCCTTGATTCACGGTGGGTCACGAAGGTCAAAGGGGTTTGTGGTGCCATCCCACCCTATTTATTTGCAGTGGTTCGTGAATGTCAAAGGGGTTTGCGGAGCTGTCCCGCCTCGTTGCTTCATGGCGGGTCGTGAAGGAGATATTTTGGGACAGCAGTGTGACTCCAGGGGATTTTCAATTCATCTTCGCGAGGCAGTCCCTATTGCTTTCTGGATGTTCTATTTGCCCCCAATTTTGGCATCAACAGTGCCTTGAAATTTTACCTATGTTGTATAAATGACACCTGAAGCATTTTCCCCCTGTATATCTAAATAATTGAAACTCATTTAGTCATCATGTCACATGAAGTTTTTTGTTTGGGATTTATATTCTCTTTTATCAAATAAATAATCATTCCTACCAAGAAGGTATTTTTTATAAACTAGAAAATTTATTGACTCTAGGGTTCTAGCCACAATCCTCTGGAATAAAGAAGTTACACATAGTTGATGACTTTCTAGTGGAAGCTGATATGGGTATAATGACTATTACATATACCACATTTGTGCATCTATTATAAAAATAGCTTAATATTAAAAAATTACTTATCACTAATCTATATAGGAATATACGTTGGATCTTACAACACTTAAAATGTAGCTCATGTATTTCATCATAGTATTATTAACACCCCAATAATAGAATGATGAGATGAATTTTTTTACCTAGTGCTCCTTCTTTATGTTCAATGTAGAGCTAGTTTGTGATTTCATCAATCTCAACATTGACCTTCTGGATGGGATTGGTGGGATATATTGTTTGATCACTTGAATGGAACAAATTTATCATTATCATCATTAGGTGATCTTCACCACTTTTGATGGAAACTCTTGTCTATTTTAGGTCAAAGGAGATATAAGGTCCAACCAGGTGGGGAAATCAATCTTGATTTTTTGTCAGTTAATTTATATTTCATAAATTTATATGTTATTGGTATAATTTTGTGTTGTCCTTCCTTTGATATTACACATGTTTCTTGAGGTTTTGTGGAATGAATTATAAGGTTTTCCTCTTTAGTGGGAGGTGGAGTTACCAATTTACTTAGTCCCCAAAACTCACCAGATATATATATTTTCTATCAATATGGATCCGTCCATGTTGAATGAGATTAAAATTAACAAGAATTATTTTATATATAATGAATTTATACACCCATGTGTGTTACTTTTTTCAGAAACAGTTCTATTTACCATGAAGTCAAATGAAACTCATCTCTTATGTGTTGATTATCAGAAGATCAACCTAGTGAAAATCATGAAAAAATAACTCTTAACTAACATAGATTATTTTTTAAACCAATTTATAGGGGGGATTTTTTTTATAAAATATATGTTATTTGTCTAGATATCACTAAATGAAATCAAGTAGTCAAATATTATAAATACCACCTAGAAGAGAAGGTTTGGACATTTCCAATACCATTTTTACCCATTTATCTGTACCAATGCTCATAAAATCTTTATATAAGTAATAGAAAATAATTTCCACCGGTATCCTGACACATATTTTTTGATTTCATAGGTGATTTTCTTGTGTACTATAAGGCTAAATAAAATCATGTCTATCACTTGAGGGGTGTTTTGGAAATCCATTGGGACCAGAATTTTTAAAAAAACATTAAAAATGTCCAAATTTTGTATTGGAGAAGTTGTGTTATTAGGGAAAGTGATGTCAAAACATGGAATATAAATAATCTTGAATAGTTGAAAACTTTCTTGTCATGGGATGAACCATAGAATGTTTTAGTGATATGTATCTCTTTTTTAGGATATTTTTTTTATCTCAATTTTTTTTTAAATCGTTCATCTCCATTAACCAGTCACACCCAGAAGGAGGGATGTTCTTGTGGGATTCAATATGAGAGACATCGTTTGATGAATTATATTAATGTTTGACCTCAAAACTAATTATATCATTAAAAAATTATGTTTTGGGATTTGTGGTATTCAATAATGATATTTATTTAAGGTTTCATTGTGTCCTTACATAGGGAATTTATGTAGTGTCTTATGGATTATATCATCTTTGGCCTCATGAGAAGAAATATCCGACAAATCATTTAGAAATTGAATTAGTTTTTCACTATCCCAAAAGTTTTCATCACATAATTTTTGTTTAATTTTTAACTATTTAATTTTTCAACAAAATTTGAGTCATATATTTTTTCAAATATATTTGAACCTCTAATAGAGATGTTAGGTTAAATACTTATAGTCGTTTGACTGTGACATTACCTAAAAGATGTGAATGGGGAATTTTTCAAATGAAAATATTAGTTGGAAATTTGCTTCTCATGATGTTAAAAATGAAAAGGATTAATGAGAAGTGATTGGGATTTTTAATTTGATTCAATTGGGAGATAAGGAGAAGGATTCAGGTAATGTTATAGAGAGTTTTAATATAGTTTCATCTATTATTGTGATGTTTCATTAGGATCATTAATAGGATGTAACATTTTACTATATAAAGGATTACTTATATGGTGGGGAGACTGTTAGAGAGTTTTCACTATCCTGGTATGGTAATTTTTTACTTATGAGTCATTATGTTGTCCCTTCATCGATAAGAAAAGATGTTTTTATAGATTTCCATCATAATATTAGGTTTTTTGACCAAGGTGTCACAAAGAAGTTTTATGACATTAAGAACTAGATTAGGTGTCCTTGTATAAAATTATACACATCTATATTGGCATCTCATTGATATACATTCCAATGGATTAATGATGAGTACCATATTCAATAAAAATATCACCATCCTTAACCCATTGACAACATGGAAGATGAATTAAATTGTTATATATCGTATTGTTGGTTTAACATTAAATACACAAGGTAAGAATTACAATTTTTTTATCTGTTGATCAATTAACTAAATACTATCATTTTGTACTAATCTAGGAAACCCTCAAAGTCATGTACATGAAAATGCTTTATGTATAAGATATTTTTAGGCTTTATGGAATACCTATTACCATCATATCAGAAATAACCCTCATTTTACATTAGATATATAAAAGGGCATTCACGAGGAAATTTGAACTCCAATTTGACTGAGTATAAAATATCATACCTAGAAATATGTGTCTAATTTATATAGTTTATAGAATTATTCCGTACTAATTTATTCGAGGTACTACTCTACTAATGTTTTTTATAATTCATTTGGGTTTTCCTATTTATTCAAAACAATTTACGTCATATTAGTTAGAGATAGGAGTCAGGGGTAAGTTTTGATTCTAGTATGAGGGGTCATGAAGTGGCCATGGTGTTATCTTTGGTGTGGACTTGAACATGTAGCTGGAAGAGCTACAGATAGTGTGATGCCCCATAACCACAATCTCTGATCTATTTTCATAGAGACATACATTATATACTCCTATTGATACCATGTTTAAAATCCTATATATTACTATCCATAATTACCAAATCAACAGTGAGATTTGAATCACCTATTACAAAAATTATCCTTCCTATTTTTGTTATTTATAGAATTAGAATAAAAAATAATTAAAAAATAAAATGTTTTTTATGCCAAACTAATATTTTCCAAATTATATATGAAACTAATAAATCCATAATTAACATAATAATCCGCCAAACAATCATCCACATGTGATATCCTATTAGGATTAACATCTTAATAAATTTTCATCATAACCTATAGAAATGGATATGTAAAAAGAGTTTTTATAAAATTATATGAAAGGGAAAACATAATACTAATGATATCATGTCATAAACATGGTATAGAAAATATAGTTAGAAAATATCTATATAATGAAATCATAATAAATATGAGACTAAGTGAATTCGATATCGATTAACAAAAATATATACATGGATATCAATAAAAATGATATCATACAAACGAACATCCTAATTTCATATATCAAAAAAAACTATCAAGGCCTTTTTCCAATAAGATATCATGTAATATGAATATGCATTCATGAAAACTGAACATTTTTTGACTCATAGGACCCATTAATGCATTGACGGGTATTATAATTGTAGGAATCAATCATCCCATTATTAAGTTCAATGCATTCACCATAAGTGTAAATGATACCTTCAATGACATTCTCTATGGAATATCTTACTAAATTAAAACATTGGTAACCATATAATAAAGAACATGGAACATCAATATGTGATAGGCCTACCATAGATGTAAATTATCATCTACAACGTCAATAATTTTCTCCATGTCAATAAAATAAATAAAATGATTATAACTCAACTAGAGAGTGAAGATGGATGATCATGAAATACATAGTAAAATTAAAAAAAACAACCATATTGAAATAAAAATATACATAAAACCAACAATTTTATCTATGTCAAAAGAATAACAATTTTTCTCGTCGAGCATCACCCAATTGGAATTTTGTATAATGTGACGTTCGCATCATATAATGAAATTAGTATAAATAAAAGTAAATATAATTAAAAAATGATCATAATACAACCATAGGAAGAGGGTTCATGGTTTTAAAATTATTTAAAACTTTTGTTATAAATGAAAACTAGAGGAGTGTGACATAAATGAGAAAAACCCTTGAAAAAAAGAATTATTAGTATAGTATCACAGAATAAAGGATATATAATTTTTTGATACCATGAGATCCATTTAAAATTTTATATATATAAAAATATATTAGAGTATTAATAATTAAACATAAACACTATTATGGTAAATCATTATTGAAAAGTAACAATGTAACTAGAAATGAAAACAAAAATGATATTGTCTAAATCATTTTTAAAAAAATTGATATAAAATAAAAAATTACATATCCACTTCAATGGTAAAATTGGAAAATGTAACATATAATGTATTGAATGTAATTAAATTTAAAAATAATACAAAATAATTGATAATTTAATATAACTAATGTTTAACATTGAGAAAATATAAGATGATGACAAAAAATGAAAATGAAAGGAAAATATTTTCTACTATTATCAAAATACCTTTGTTCTAAATTCACATTATTAAACATGTTCATCAAAAATTATTTTGAATAAAAACATATTTCCCCCTAGTTGTATAGAAAATATCATAGAATATAATATTATTGTGGGATAACCCAAGCATGTAAGAATGGATTTATTAATAAAACTATATAACTCAATTAAGAAAGACTTGACTTACCAATATTATTTATAAGAAATATATATTTTTAAGTAAAAATATTTAAATAATTTGATTAATGTGGTAGAAATTTAAATTTATAAGAAAAAATGAAATACCATAATATATAATAAATTTGATTAATGTACCCATATTTTAAGTCTAATAGGGTGATCATAATTCAATGAATGAAAATTAAGTTATAAAAATCCTTCTAACTATTGTAAATACAAATTCAAAATTCTTTTGATGAAAACAAACTAATTTAGATTAGTATTTAACATTAATAAAAATATTATGTGATTAATATACTTCTATGGGTAGTGAATAAACCATTCAAATTAAAACCTAGTGCATAACATAGTCTTGTCTAAAAGAATCAAAATTTTGATAATGAAAACCCTGAAAATTGAGTACCACATTAATAAAACCCTTGTAAATGGTATTTATTTTAAAATAACATAAAATAAAATGAAATAAATATAATTAATGATATAAAATCTCATATAATAAATTTATACACCAAGTAAATTAAATTTGGATCGTAATATCTTACTTATCTCGATGAGATGAATTTGATATGAAAAACATACCATGTAATGATCTATTATGAAAATTCACCAAATAACATAAATAATTCATTTATGTTCATTAAATACATACCCATAAAACATATTCCTATCTATAACATATTTAAATCCCCATTTATATTCATTATGTATGTAATATGTTTTACCAAATTATAACACAAGGTGTAAGTAATATATTATCTCGTTAAAAACATTTCATAAAAGTTATATTGGTATCTAGAATTTCTATAAATTACATGGATATTGGATAATATAATATACTATAGTAGATGTTAAAATATATTTAATAAATGTATAATTTCAGTTCATGTTATTTTTATTTAAGAAATATGAAGATAGAAATGACGATGATCATGTTTCGGAAATTCTTAATAAACTAATGTTGTTTTCTTTACTAATGAGTTAAATGATTAAATAACATACTTGAAAAAAATTATATCAATATTAATATAAATTAAAGGTAATAAAAAATTTATATTCATTAATGAACTAATGGTAAAATATTGATCTAGTTGGTGGTTAAACTTACCCAAACATCAATGTACCATGAATAATTGATGATTCTGAGGTGGTTTAGCAGTAATATCATTTTAACAGAAGAATAAAATAATTATTTAGTCTATATAAGTGCGATATATAAAATTTTAAATGATATATAAATAGAATAAAAATTATATAAATTCATTACATAGATAGAAACAGTCATTTTACTCTTTGTTCACTCATTTTAAATAATTAAAAGAATGATCAATGCTTATTAATCATATAATTAACACGTTAAATGATTTATCATACCATAAAAATAATTATATCATAGAAATAATATATTTCCTTTAAAATAATCCACATGGCCAACCATGTTTGGAAGTAAATGAAAACTAAACACATTATGTGGAGGAGATGATAGTTTTCACAATGCATGATTCAGGTGTTTTTTATTTCTGAAGTGAAAATGGGAGGGTAGTTAATTATTGTACCATTATTATCATAAGATAAAATTTTATACATTAAATATATTTTATAATTATTTTGGTAACATGAAATTTTAGTAAGATTAATTGAACATAAATAATTTGAAAAATAAATGAAATATTGTAAATTTATACACAACTTCAAGGATTATTAAATCTTAAAGGTGGTTTATCCCCAGAGGGATAGCATTTTACAAATAATGAAGACTTAATAACATGTATAAGATATTTAATAATAGTATTAAAAAGAATTGTGTATGTAATAATTTGGCTTTTGTGTGAGGGTATGTAAGGAGAGAGATCCCATTTTGTAAGTGAAAAGGGATTAAATTTTTCTAGATACACAAACATTTTTAATAATGTGATTTGACTCATAAGGAATGTGTCCCTAAAAATAATAAATAATATAGTGTATAATTTATATATTTAATCATTGAATAAACCACACATTTCCAAAAATGTATTAAACATGTTTTAGGCTTATTACTCTTATATTCATAACTTTAACCATCTTATCTTTTACAGTGGTCACTAGTTTTTATTTAAGGTAACTTATCCATAATGATAAAAAATTTATCCCCATTTTATTATTTTGACCAATTAATTTGAAATTTAAATCAATTTCATTTGATTTAATTATTAAAATAATTAAAATTGAATTTTAATATAAAATTATATAACTTATTGAAAACAATTTTGGTGAAAATATTACATATGTTCTAAAATTTTAAATAAGGGTTTTTTAATTTAAAAAAACATATAAAAAATAAACTATTTTATTAAATATATATCAGTCCGTAGTGAAATATTTCATGGATTTAAACGTGTTATATTTAAAATAATAATCTACTAAAAATCATGTCATTAATAAACTATATTTTTTAACAATTTGCCTAAATATCAATATTTTTATGAAAATACATAAAATTCATCTTAATAAAATATGTATTGATTAATATAATAATATTTTACATTTTAAAAAATTTATAAATCTTTATTTTTTAATTTATCATTCAAATAAGATGGCGATGTATAGTCAAAACTGTTTTTTTTTGGAAAAATTATTTTTTTCTATATTATATATTCTCATTCATGTTTTCTATTATTTAATAATTAAATTTGAATTAACCAAGTATTCATATAAAATATATTATTCCATTATTATTCAAAAATTTATTGAAATATAATTCTTATCAACGAAAAAGGCAATGTTTAGAAAAAATACACTTCTAAGAATAAAATAATGATAATTTTTATTTTTGATATACTAATGGAATTTAATTCATATTAAATGTAACCAATATTTTTTTTATAAAAATATATCATAAATATGTTATTCATATTCATTTCTTATTCAAAATTTTTTTAATAGTCTTACATAATATTTTTGATTTTATCTAAATATATCAGAGTATCATTTAAGATCAATGTTTTATGTGGAAAATCTTTTAAACACACTTGTCTTATTTAAAGGTAATTATATATTTAAATTTTAGAGTCTTACATTCTCAACCCATTATAAATTTTTTTTCCTAAAAACTTTATTCATAATATCAGGGTAATTTCTATGAAGAACTCATAATTAACAATAAACTACTAGATAATCATTGTTTTATTTAGGATGTAGAATGAGATATATCTATATGAGAATGTTTTATAGAATAATTATAATGAGTGATAATAAAATTCTAATTTTTCACATAATTCTAAAAATGTAATAAGATATATATGTACAATGAATAACTTCCCAAAAATCCTGAAAATGATTTATATGATAATCATACAAGTCAATATCTAATAGGTAGTGAAATATAAGTAACATAGGACTATAGAAAATCTTTTGTGAAAACTCACTATCTAATATATTAATAATAGTTTCATAGTTTTTTCCTTATTTTAATGGTTTTTGGTGACTATCTACCTTATCTGTCCTAGTATTGGTACATTGAGGCACATAATGCCTAATTATCTTGCAATTGAAGAAACCTAATTTTTCTATCTTCTATCTTTCCCTTACTTTTCTGATTCGAATGAACATAATATTCACAGTTATAGACTTTAATCACCTATATCAAACCATATTTTTGACTTATAGAAAACTAGATCTTCTTTCCTTTATCATCATTGTCACCAAAATGTCTATGAGATAGTACCCTTCTATTCATGTGTGTTATTGGTATTTTAAATATGTTCATGTTGTTATGATAAATTCTTGATAGCTTATTTTGAATTATAATAAGATTTCTCACTATGTATCAAATAACATTAAGTTGTTCATTGAGACAATTTTTTCATTTTACATGGAATCCATTTTTAATATGGGTCTTTTGATTATTATCCACAACTAAAACAAAGAGAGTTAGCATTTCTAGTGACCATCATAATATAATTTTCAAAAATAACCAAATTAAAATTTATCCCTAAGATATATATCTTTATAAATCTATCATGATATCCTACAAGTCTCACAACTCAACATATTTCATACTAGGTGCAAACTATATATGAAAATTAGTTTGTCAAATATAAATCTATGTTCATGTTAGGTATCATTTATTTGGGTTCTATCATACTTATTAATCTAATCCTTAAATTAGAGATCCCATGTTACCATTAAAATTATCAAAATATTTTACCCCAATAATCATGGAAATATTTTCTCATAAAATCCATCTAATCCTACCTTAAGAGAAAATAATCATTCCTATAATAATATACACGTGTATAGATATATATCATAATCATATACACTGATTAAAATATGTTTACTAAAACCTATTTTACTAATTACCATATTAAAAACAATGAGAATATATATTCCTCCTAATATTAAAAAACTATTTAACTATAAATGGAATTAAAAACTAGTTCATGAGGCCACTATATATTCAACATATTTTAAAATCTCATAAATTAAATGAAATTCTCCAAAAAATATCATGGATGAATAAAAATCAACCTCTAATATTTTTTGAACCATGACTTTGATACCAATTATGGCTCCCTAGACCTACAATACCTAATCTAGTTCCATAAACATATACTTCGCATTATCTTTTTGACAACTATTGTAAAAATTTTGATATAACAATCTTTATATACAAATACAAATAGTTATAAAAGAATAAATTAAAACTTAATGATATTTTAATATTTAGAGATTTTGTGACTTGAGGAAAAAATAATAAATAATAAAGAACATATTCTTGGCATCAATCAATCATTTCCCCATTATATAAAAAAATAATCAATCCATAATGAGTCTTCAACATATACCAAAAACTACTCCACATATTATATCGTATTATGAATATTTTGTGTAATAAATTTCTTCAAAACACTCAGAAATGGAAACATTTGAAGGGGTCAGATAAAAAACTAAACATAGGAAAAACTGCAACTAAATAAGTCTTATAATAGACAATAATTAAATACTATAGAATAAATGAAAAAAACATGATGCCATAACCAAATTAAAAATAATAGAATTATGTTTCCATGAAAATAAATGAAATAATGGATATCAATAAATTTGATCTTCAAACAAAGGAATGAAAAATAATAGTAATCAAAACCCTAACCTGAAGGACATGTGCCACGAGACTATATTTTTATAGGAATTGGTATACATCAAAAATCAATTGTCTTTTCCTCATGATATATGTCAATGCATCAAGGGTCTAAATAATTATGGGTCCCACATATTATGTGATTATGTTCAATGTATTCACCAAAGCAGAAAAACAAATTCCCATATCATTCCCAATTGAAACACTTACTAAATAAAATCATGATTATCTAAATAATAATGAATACAAAATATAAAAATATGATCAAATTGAATTAACATACAATAATCATCAAGAATTCTGATACTGGTCCTCTGTAAAAAAAAGATAACATTATCGTAATTCAAATAGAGAAATAAGGTGGATCGTCAGAAAATACATAATCAACATTCCAATAATTAGATATATTGTAATAAAAACGTACATAATTCCAATACTTTTCCCCTATAAATATAATAACATTCATTATCACTGAACATCATCCAATCTAAATTATCTAAAATCTGACATTTACACTGTATAAATCATGGGGGATACAACTAATAAAATATATGAATAACATGATTATAATCCAAACATATAATGGATTTGGATTATTTCAAAAGGACATTCACCTAATTAAATAATGTAATTGTATAAGGGTGCTAAAATATATAAAAAAACATTGCTAAAAATATTTATTTGAATGGTATTATATAAGAAGGGATCAATAATTTTTTTATACTCTAATTTCAATAACCCAAATGAATAATATATATATTGAGGATAAATTTAGATATTTATTTCAAAGGTAACTATAAATTAATACTTAATGGACATTTTCAAGAACATTTTTTAACATTTAAGTATAATTATATTTTTCATGTCACCGTCAATGTAAAAATTTTAAAATGAGATGTAAAATCTTTTTAAAATATATAAATCAAATATAATCATCAATAATGAATCCTTGAATTTACATAATTATTAATATAGTGAAAAATTTTCGGGAATAACAAAAGAAAATTTAAGGGGAAACAACTTTTATTATTATTAAAATACAATTTTTTATATAACTTAGTATAAAGGGTAACAAAACATTATCTTTTATCAAAAGATATTTTTTCCATAAAAATAGGGAACATATGATAGAATGGAATATTAGGGTCAAAGGACCAATATATGGAAGAAAGAAGTTTATTTTAAAGAAATATAACTCAAGAAAAAGGGACTTAGATTATCAATATCAATTTAAGTAAAATACTCATTAATGTAAGAAATAATTTGTGATGCCCTGACCTCAGTGCCACACACCGGTGCCCCAAACTAGTTGTCCACAGGACTTTAGGCATACCTCCACATATTCTTGAGGTTTCTGACTAGCAATTAGTGCCTACGATTGATCATGGGGAAACTATAAACTCTTTATCAAATCCTCACAATAAAATAAATATATAAAAAATTTAAAAAATATATAACCAAAACCAAAATAATACCAAAATATAATGATGAACAAAATAGGAATAAAATATCGAGGATGATTAAAGTATATATTTTATTCAAATTATATTTCATGTGTTGAATGAAAAAACTGAAATGAAGCCATTGAAAACACTCATGTGGGTATTAAAATCAACTATAGTTCCCTCATCAATGATCTATCCTATATCATCTATATAACAAAGGAAACTTTCACTTATCATATCCTGCAAACATAAAGATTATTCATCTAAGGATCAGGCATCCTGAGTATGGTCTGAGTACAACTTGTTATTTCACCAAAAAAGTATCTAAAATAATATAAAATCATCAAAAATGTATTCATTTATGTAAATAATAATATAAAAATAACTATGTAAATAGTTTACATAAGAAATTATTATTTATTTGACCATATAACTACTTGGTTTACTGTGGACACTTGAACTATCAATACCTTCTTTGGAACATAGTTGAATATAACCCATTTGAAATATTCAATTCTCAATTAATTATAAAAAATGTATGTTCAGCTTAAAATTAATTTCAAGTCATAATGCATAAACTTGTAACCGTAGTCAAATCCTAACATTTTGGGCTTAATACTTGATGTCTATCACCCATGAGTATTTAGAGCATATATCTCTATCTCACACCTCTATTAATAGTCAATAATCTATATATATTTGGAGAAGTAGTACATGTACCACACTTAAAATATCATTGAATCGCATATGGGTATTTTTATCATTAGTCATTATCCCACACTCATACATCAGTTAATCACATATGGCTAATTGGATAATCATCTGGTTGCCCACACTCCTTTATCATTCATTCTAACTTATATCACATATATCAAATCAATTGAGGCTAAAAAAAATTAACGGTTTGAACAAAATTTCACATCATAGTATACCATTAATATTAACCACAAAAAACCTTTTTCAATAATTTAATCAAATATATTAATATGAACATTTCACCATTAAACCATTTTTCACTATTTACAAAATATTACTGATTAATCCATTTAGGATAAGCCAACCATAGAAAAATATTCACTATTAATTAATTAATAATCAAATTTATTGACCAATTAACCAATAATAATATCACTTCAATTCCAAAAAATAACATTACTACATTAATTATTTCAGCAATAAATTAATCTAATTTCAATAGTTCCAATTACACCAATTTTAACCCAATTTCTTTATCACATGGAAATTAAAGATACTAAATTAAATATCCAATGAAATTTCCCAATCATGGAAATATAAATTTAACAAAAAAAATACATGTAATTAATCCAAGACAATAGGATTTTCGATTTAGACCACCCACCTCAAGGTTTGTGATGAATGGTCACCAAAAGAAATCCCGAATTGAAGTGAAACAACTAAGATCACATTGAAAAAATGATATATATATATCTAAAACTAGAAGTGGTGTAGATATATTAATGGATATTTGATTGGTCAATAATTTTTGATATAATACCATATAACTTGTCCCTAATCAAATAAAATTAAAGAAAATTGTTTAGGGTAGTGCTATAGTGTTTAGGGATATAATACATGGATATAAGGAATTTTTATTGAATTTTTAGAGTCTTTAAATCATTGTGTATGGTTTCCTTTTAAATGGAACATGGTTTTCCCAAAATTGTTCCCAAACCATCCACCTATAATTTGGGGGTGCACCATTACTAATAAGAGGGTTAACAATATGATAAACAATGTCCCATCCATGCAAACCTTCTATGTCAGGGATTGCACAGTTTATTAGAGAATTGTGCCTGGTTTGGGAAAACTGTGCGCCAATTGTGAACTCTGTAAAAACCCTCTAAAAACATTCAAATCTCACCCAAATCCACCAAAGATAAATAAATATATAAAACCCATGAAATAAAAACCTGCACCTATGAAGGAAATTGATACATCTCTAGAAAATGACAGGATATTACAATATCTACACATTATGACTTCTTTCCCTAAGGCTATACACCAAAGAATCCCTAAGATTATCAGTCAAAAATATTGGGCCATAGATCTTTTATATCCACATTTATCTAACATGTTTCCTCTTAATCATTCTAATGTTTTCACAATATTCAAGCAATTTATATAGTGTTTCCCCAAAAGAGTTTCTCATTGTAATCCAATATATGTATCATTTCATTTTAAAAGGATGAATCAGTATTAATCTCAACACCATCCAAATCGATCATGTAAGAAAAGTAGGGTGATACCACTGAATCATTGACCTCTGAAAAACATAATTAATAGAACTGTGCCTATATGGTAGATCCCATTGTTATGCCACTAGCTTGATTGTCTCCAAGAACTCAAATGGTCCAAGAAAACCTAGACCACAACATATCCAACCTTTGAACCCTAGTGTCCCAATCTAGGTAAAATAGAAAGGAAAAAATATTATCCACTATAAACTCAAGAGGATATCAACATGAATCATCATAAGACTTCAATTTACTCTAATCCATAGAAAAAGGCTTTATAATTATTATAACATTCACTAGCATCTCCTATAAGAGGCTTGGTCCCAAAAACACTAACACAGTTAACTATGTCCATCATTGAGGTGATTTTCACGTCCTGCCAAAAAGGGCCTCATATGGTGCCATTTAAATAATTTCATGATATCCATTATTATAGGAGAACTCCAACAATTCTAGTTGATTCTCCCAACCCCCACAAAATTTTAGAATATAGACTTATAGAATATAATCAAGCACCCGAATATTACAATTCAACAACCCATTTGTCTGTGGGTGGAATGTCTTACTCAATAAAACATGTTTACTAAGAATCTTTTTCAAGCCCTTCTATATCTAAAATGTTAAAAATGATTCATTTTCTAAAAAAATATATTGTGGTACCCAGTTCAAAAACAATATCTTTTAAACATAAAAATATCCCATCATATACAACGAGAACGTCTCTTGTATAGGCATAAAATGTGCTATTTCTCTCAGTCGGTCCACAACCACCAAAATAGTGTCCTTATTATTAGGATTACTATGGAGTCCCACTATAAATTAAAGGGAAATATTCTAATTATTTCATTTTATAATGGGTAAAAGTTTAAAAACCACAGGATGGTTGTGTCTCATCCTTCACTAGTTGACAAGTTGTAACATCATGTCACAAACCCTCCAATCTCCAATTATGTTCCTGACCACCAGTATTTTTGATTTTAGTCATGATATATTATGGTAAAACCAATATGTTTTGAACACTTTGTGGAATGAAATTCATGCATCAGCTCCTCCTCCAAACATGTAGTCACAACAACATGATACCAGACACAGATAATCTCATACTCATCTATACTCCAACGTGTTTCTAACTCAACTTCATCCACAATTTCTCTCAAGGTAAAAAATTTTAGACCATCATATTAAGTCTCCATGATCTAGTTCTAATGTGGTGACTCCACTAACACTCATATGATATTTAGCTTCCCGTGAACCTCGTGACCCACAACATGCATCTCAACTAGAAAATTCATCATCTTCCACTTAGATATCTACTCTTAATGTTACAGAGTATCAATTTTCTTCATGATTGCTGTCATTTTCAACAGCTTCATAAACTCTTAAAAGCCATTCTCCCATTCTCAGGACTATTAAAGAATTATCTCAATATTTGTCAAGCTTGAAAAGGGTGCTTAAAATGGGAAATGTTGTATTTTATGCTCAGATAATAACCCAATAATCCTTGAAAATTTCATATATTGATAACAATGTTGGGATGCTTCTATGAAATCACTACAATCACCTTCTCTATGTCCATAGAAGCACCTTCTTATGATATTATTTGACTTATGATGTGTACCTGACCATCCCAAATCTGAAACATAGATATCTTAGTGTATTGTCGATTCTCTCAATGTGTACTATGGATGATTTCAAGATATTTAGCATGATTGTCATGAGTCATACAGAACACCAATATATCATCCAGGAACACAACGGAAAACAAATACATGTATAGGTTGGTGATTCTATTTATCATGGACATAAAAACTTCTTATGTGTTCATTAACCTTAATAGAATCCCAATGAACTCATAATGGGCATATCTTCTTCTGAAAGTAGTCCTCTGTATTTCAAAATTAAAAACTATCATCGGATGATAACCTTATCCAATGTCAATCTTGGAGAAAATACAAGATACACTATACTATTCAAAAAGATTATCAATATGCAAAAGAGGATATCAGTTTTTCACAGTCATCCTATTAAATTTATGGTAACAATCACATAATCATAAAGTCTCATTAGCCATCTTAGAAAAAATCTAGTGAAACCCATGGAGACATAATTAGACATATAAATTTTTTTTTCCATCAACTCTTCATGTTGATTATTAATCTCTTGAAGCTATATTGGTGATATTATAATTTGTGGAATAGACACTAGCTCAGCTCAAGTCATTATTTCAACTGTAAACTCCACATCTCCCCTAGTAGAATTCCCTAAGATGTTCTCAAGAAATATGTACTATAATATATCCATTATTGGTGGAATAGAATCATTATTTATAACTCATTCATCAAAATAACGACTATAAATATAGGTGGTGAGCTCCCTAGTTGATGGGGAACTAGACCTACATATCTCTCCTTGGTATCCAACATTACAAGGTGAATATAACTGTTATCATTAGGGAATGCAGAAGTCACTCTCCTTTGGTAGAAATACATGTGGTCATAGTATTATATTAATTGGTCCATACCAATAATTATGTTGAAGCATGACATGTCCCAGAGATAAATATCCCAACAAAAATGATACTCACCAACCACAGGGGAACACCCCTTGAAAAAACATATTTCTCTTTAAAATACCTACAATAGTGTAGAGATCTTCATATCTCCACTCACAATCTTCACTACCAGACTCTACCCATTAAAAAGTTTTGTGTATATAAAAGAATTAGTGGCACCATTATCAAATTAGCCACTAGAAATTATAGAATCTAGAAGAATAGTACATCTAACTATCAATGGTACATCCTTGTTATCCAAAAATGTGGGCTAAAATACATAAAACTATCCTACCCGACTCCCCTATGATTCTGTATGAGTCCCAATTATTCCCCACTCTACTGATATGGGGGTTATTTACAGAAAGAACCACATCCACTACCTCGACCACCTAGTCTAGTAGGACTATAACTGATAGAAAAGTACAGTGTAAAATCCCCCATCCTATACATCATTTCTATCTAGTCGCTCTATCACTACACATATTTTATGTGTTCATGTAAAACCTCTATAGATTTACTATCCTACTATATTATCAAAACTCTACCAGTGGTCAGGGGAACTGTCTAAGATTGTGACCTGGCCCGCCCTACTAGTGACCGATCACTCGAGTAAGATCATGTGTAACCGATCCTTCCCCCAGTCCACTCTACTACCCACTTCTCTGGGCATCATCTCATAATAATTATTCATTCTCTAAAAATCATACCTCCCAAAAATCCAAAAGTAACAACATATTGTCCACTATAATGAACTTTTATGTTCTCCTCTAAAATGAGATCCTGACCCACCAACTTAGAAAACATTTTGAGTTGAAAGATATTCAATTGGGACTTAATTTCATTATTAACCAATCCTGAAATGGTATTTCCATCATATCCTAATATGTCTACAATCCTATTCATAAAAACATGATATATAAGCATCTATTTTTACTCTCTTCTTAATATTAGACTTTAAGTGGTCTTGTATAGTCTGGATATACCCAATTCAGAACTCAATTCCTCAGGTCCACCCTCTCTGGTAAATGTTTGAGGGTGTTACAACTGAAAATCACATTTTAGGTATGACATAATCCTCTCAACCCACCATGGCCTTATTCAATGAACTGGATAAATAAAATAAATCTCTCAGGGAACTTCTCTCCTACTTCTTCACTAATAAATATTGATTCTTCATTTCCCACTGATGGTGCTTTATCCATAGCCATAAAATTATTTTATCCTTTCAGTAAGTTTCATTGTTGAGGAATATCTCTAAACTTAAAAACACATATCTTATGAAAAAAGTACATATTTAACATGTTCTCCTAATAGGGACACACAATAATCCCAAACAAGACATCCACCCAAACCACTCCACATTCTCAATACCGGGGTGTTGTCTATGCCCTTAATTATCCCTCATCCAGGTCTCAGATAACACTTTCTAAAATAAATTCTCATTATTCAAATATTCCCATTATACACCCATTTTCATCATTTTATATTGTTTTAAAATTTCAATTATATTTTAGGCTTGATGTTCAGTTCAATTACACAATCAACGAAAAACATTCAAATTTCAGCAACTTAACCAAAATGTGCATTTCTAGGCATGCAAAAAATTATGCATATAAAAATAATTCCTACATTCCTATAATGATGCATGCATTCTCAACTATCATCCACACTACTATATTATTCACATTTTTGAAAATCGCATAAATTTTAATCACATCTTACAAAAAGTGAATCACCCAAGGTGAAATAACATCGAAACTTAATTGAAAACTCAAATAACTACAATCTCACTCTTGGTACATTCATTTTACCCTCATACATGGGTTAGATACTCCCATCCATGAACTGTTAACTAAAGCCGGCCTCATCTTATTCTCCTATCATCCATTCCAAAATATTATGACAATATAAATGTATATAAAACCCCTTTGATTCTACATTGTAACATAATGACTTTGCTACAACACATCGGTAACCCAAGACAGATGGATACATGACCTCAAGGACACCTCCACATATTCTGGAGGCTTTCAAATAACAGCGAGGGTCTAAGATCGATCATGGGGACACTATACACTCTTTATCAAGTAAATACAACTACAGATATAAATAAACAATATCAAAAAGATATAACCATGCCCAAAATTATACAAATATCAAATGATAACCAAAAAAAGAACACAATATCCAAAACTAAATAAGTAGATTTGTCATTCCATGTATGTATCAAGTTTCAAATGAAAAACCTATAATTAATACACCAAAAACATTAAATAAGCTCCTCATACATTTTTTTGTTTCCTCATCCATGATCTATCATATATCTTCCACCTAACATAGTTCTCTTTCCCTTATCCTATTCTACAAACAATAATTCTATTCGGGTAGCGATAAGGCATCCAGAGTAGGGTCTGGGTGGAAATAAAAATGTCTCAAACTATATCTAGTTAATAATATGTTATGTAGTTGTATAGAAAATAAAATAAAAGAAACAAGATAAAATATTTTACATAATAAATTTGTCATTATTTAACTACATAACTATATGGGTTCCCAAGAACACCTGAACCATTAATACCAATATCGGTTCATGTCAGAGATTGAAACAAATCACATATTCAATTCATAATTTATTATAACACAAGTGATTTTATTATCTATATCATTTAAATTAATAGAATTACCACATGGAACCATAGTAAAATTCCAACATTTCTGGCTTAAAGCACTATGTCTAGAACCCAGTGGGTATTTAGAACATCAATCCATGTCTCACAACTTGTTTATTAGTAATAATCTCTGGGTATTTGGGGCATACGTTTGTGCCCTACACACGTATATTTGTCAATCACAAGTGGGTATTTTTTCCAAAGTCATTATCCCACACCCATACATCTGTTAATAACATATGGGTATTTAGATAATTATTCAGTGTCTCAAATTCATATATCAATCTTTCACACATATATCACATAAATCGAGGCTAATAAACATTAAACGATTTATTAACTTTTCACATCATTTTACACCATTATAATTTATCACAACAAACATGGTTCTTTAATATAAACCCAATGAATAATATGATCAATTCACCATTAAAACATTTTCACTATTTATAACCTATAACCTATGAACCATTTAATATTGAACCAACCATATCATATTTCTTAATTTCAATTAATTCAAAATTGCATTAATTTACTAATAACACAATCCTAATATCCCATCAATTATACAATCATGATATTCCATTAATTCATTCACTAATTAATTAATCCACATTCACTAGCTCTAATTTCCCAAATTTCAACCCAAATAAATATCAAATGAAACTTTAAATAATGAAAATAAATAAATAATGAAATTTACCAATAATTTTAAATTTAATTTCATAATTACTAATACATTCTAATTTCTAGACTATTGGATTTTTAATTCTGACTACCTACTTCAAGGTCACTGATGAACACTCACCATTGGAAATCCCCAATTAATTCATAAAAACCAATATCCCAATAAAGAACATTATCTATATCCAAACCCATATTAGGTGTATATCTATCAATGGATATTTTATTCATTATGAAATGAGGTTATAACTCATTTGATATCCTCTAAAAAAGATAGAATTTTTTTTGGCTCATTCCAGGGTGTTTAGGTATATATTATGGGGTTCAAGTAAATTTTAATGAATTTTTGGAATAATTTAACCCACTCATATGGTATCGTAGGAAGGAGTGTGCAATTTTCGAAATGGTGTTCCCTAATTGTGCACCTCTAATATGGGGGTGCACAGTTACTCTTAAAAGATCTCATGGTTTGAAAAACCGTGAACCAACCATGATATCACTCTCTATATGGGGTTTCATGGTTTTCTTTGGCTTGGCGCCCTGTTTGGGAAAACCATGTCCCCACTATGCACTTACCAAAGAACCTCAAAAAATAACCAAATGTCACATGAACTCACCCATGATAAAACCCAACCACGATAATCCAAAACATGGAAAATTAAAGCATATAAACGATCTTGAGAAGTATTCATGTAGGGAGAGGAACATACATATTTCAAGAAGATGAAATATGTTGGTGAAATTTTCATTCAAAGAAAAAAATATAATACCAAATAATATTATCCACTTATAGAATGTACTGAACTTTTATGTCAAATAATATGATCAAACATAATGAATAAATATTTAGATACTTAGATGTCTTACAACTATTATAGAAAAATATTAATAAGAAATTTGGTTAAAATGAATTGACTCAGATTAGTATTTCAAATAGCTTAAAAATATTAAATTAATTTGAATCCATGCTTATTGAATACACCATTCAATGGAAAAAATGTCTTGTATAATAATCATGTATCAAGGAATCATAATTATGTCAAAGAAAACCCTTATAGCTTGAGTAAAAATTTCATCAAAAAAAATTGCAAAATGGTTCTATTAAATTAACATAAAACACAGTGATTAAAATATAATTCATTAAATTTATCTTCTAAACATAGTATATAAAAATGATAATTGTAATTAGGTTTATAATCACATAAAATTTTAAAAGATATGAATTTGTGATGAAAGTCCTTAACATTTCTTGATTCCTTCTTCCTGAGTACCAAACATCCTGATTGAATAAATTTTGTTCATTAAATACATAACCATGAACAAAATTCATAATTATAACAATTTATACTCAATATTTATTGTTATTATAAATATATATCTACTATTTGTTACCTATTTTCAAAACATGTTTTATGTTTTCTTTCATTTCTTTGATCTAGATACATAAAAGTTAAGTACGTAGCTAGTCACCTACAAAATTACATCACTATTAGATCATATAAAGTTCTATAATACTTTTTACACCATATTTTATAATTATAATATTTAATTTCATGCATTTTTTATTATCAACCAAGATAATGGAATTAGATGTGATCTTGTTTAAGTAATTTGTAACGAAACAATGTTTTTTTAAATTAATTGGTTAAATGTTGATATAAACATTCTAGAACCAAAAAAAAATTGTATTACCAATTATATCATATGAAACCACTAAATATGTTCTCATTGTCATCCACATAAAAAATTTACAGTATTTTTCAAGTACATTGTCTATCTGACCAAAGCACCGACCTACCTTGATAAATAAATAATTATGAGGTAGTTTATTTATAATATCATTGTAATAGAAGAATAATGATGAATGATAATGAATATTAATTTGATATATCAAGATTTTAAAAAATTATAAATAATAATATTATTCAAATTAAGTCACTATTTATAATTAAGAGATCACTTTCCACATAGATCACTCTTTTTTATTGATTAGATTAATTATTATTGTTTGTCGATCATATCATTAATATGGTCTCATTTAACACAAATATCTAAAATTATCATAATAATCATATTAGCTACACAATCTTACCCTCACATATATATAAGTAAAGTGGTTATGGAAAATGAAACATTTTGTGTCATGTAGGTGGTAGTCCTCACAACACATGATGTATTTTTTCATTTTTTTAATAATGGAAAACTAAAGTGGTTTTAATTATTGTAAAATAATTATAAAAACATAAAAAAATAATTGTGATACTGATTGTATAATTTAAAAAATATGAATTGAAATTTGTTGAAGAAGAAGTATACACAATGAAATAGAAAAATAAAGGATATGTTACAAATTTATACAGCAATTCTTGGTTTATACCCATTGTAATGGGGGTTAATCCTTTGTGATATCATTGTTTTACAATATAAAAACCTAATTACAGTGTCTAGGTATATGGAATAAACATTGGTTATAGTTTTGGAACAATTAATTGGTTTTCTATATGAGGGGATGTGATAAGAGGGAAGTTACTTTTATATGTGAAAACAAAATTGAATATTTGTAAACATCCAAAAGATTTAAATAAAGGTATGTCTCACTATTTTAATGTTTCTCAAAAATTGTTAAATAATGTTGAGAATAAGTTATAATATTTTCAAGGAATAAAAAAATTATTTCCCCACATTTTTTAATCATGTTTGAGTTATTTTACTTGTAGATTCTTTATTTTATGTTTTACTTTTTACCATAGAAACTAGTTTTTACCTAAGGTAACCGATTTGTTATGATGAAATGTAAAAATGTCCTCATTATATGATTTGGACCCAATGTTTCTAAATTTTAATCCCTTTAATTAGATTAAATTTATAAATATTGTTAAAATGAATATTAAAATAACTCTGTGTAATGGATTAATATTTTTTTGAGAAAAAAATTATTTTTTTTAAAATAAAAAATACAGGACTATAAATTATATCCATTATTTTTAAAATTATATATTCACTTTTAAAATATATATTTTAACTTTTATAGATGTTTCATCAATTTCAAATTCATTATTATATGCATATAATATAATAAATGTCACATTTTTTATATAAAAATTGTATTTTACATTACATACCGTAAATTAATTATTAAAAAAATATTAAGAAAATAGTAATGTGATGAGTTATTAAATTTTTTTTTCAAATTCAAATTCAAAATATAATGTATTTTGTTTTTTAATAAAATGGTGAGAAATAATGAAAAACTATTTTATAGGAAAATAAAAAATTTGATAATATTAACCATTATCATTCATATTATCTATTATTTAATAAATAAATTATTTTTTAAAATATATTCATATCAAATATACTATATCATCAGTAATTATAATTTTCTTCAAATAGAATTTATTTTCCAAAAAGTGTAATAATTTGGAAAAAAATTTCGAAGTACAAAATAATCATATTAGTTATTTTATCAAAAAGTATTGAATTTAATTAATATTAAAAATAATAATTACGATATTTATATAAATGTTAAATAAGTTTTTATTACAATTCAATCCTACTCTTTTAGTGCAATTTTATTACAGTCATACTTAATATTTATATTTTTATCAAAATATATTCTGATATTGTTTTATTGTAGTGTTCTGTGTAGAGAAAGCTATGGATGAAAAATGGATTACATAAATATGGTAATATATTTAATTTTGTGTGTGTTATAGGTACTCCACTGGATGACTAGTGGGGGCCATCGACTAGTCAGTGGTGTGTTGGAAGTTGAGAGTTCCTATAGTATCTCCACCAGAAAGTCGATGGTGCTTCTAGTGGTTTAATCATTCTAAATGACACCATTGGATAAGTAGAGGATGCTCATAGGTTAGTTAGTGGTGATTCCAGAGTCATAGGAATTCATCCTGGCATGAACATCTTGATAATGGAACCAATCAGGGCTAGAAAGTGTATATTAGTGTCATCTTTTTATCCACCCCAAACCCATGTTAATTTGTTTAACCATCCACTTTTATTACCAAATCATCCCATTAAACATGGAGACTCTATTGGTAATTTATTACCTCTTGTAACCAAATTCATACCTTATCGTAGCATTGGTTAGTGAAGTAGTCTATGGTTCTCTTAATTCATTGAATTCTCCCTATTTATCTATATGGATAGACTTGATCAATGGATAGAATTATTAAATTCAGTATTATATTATTTCTCTTTATAATTAATTTATACAATTGAGTGAACTATATCACATCATCAATAATTTTGGTACATTAATTTTTAATTGATGTCATAAGTGTTCCCTTAGGATTGTTTTGTTCAATAACATTTAAATTTAGATATATATATTTGATAATTCTTATTTTAGTTTCTGTTCTCAATTACCAGGGACCCCAACACATTTTTTATTGTTGATTACATGTGGGTGATGTTATTTTTGGGGTTTAATATATGTGGTTTTATTATATAAATTTATTCATCAACCCATGTTTTTTAATCATTGAATGTGAATTTAATGTTATTAGAAGAATTAAATTATGATCTATCATGAAAATGGATTGGAAATATTTTTTAAAAGAGAATGTGAAGTGTTGTGATAAAATTTATTGTCTTTAAAACTATTTTTAAATATAGATTTATCACATGGTATTATTAATGTAAATTTCTTAAAATAATGTTATGTCTGGTTTCATATATGTAATTCCCTTTGTGTGACTCATATTTGTTAAAATTGGATGTGATCGCTGATGAGGAAGGGATACATCCTTGGGGGTGAACTCCTTCCCCATATACATGTTTTTCTTGGGTAATGTGTTCACAATGATTCATATGTTGTGGAAAATATCTACTCTAGAGAGTGTAGTCATGCACCTTATAAATATTATTTTATGTTGATCTACACACTGTATGACCTACTAATAATAATGATGTTATGAGGATCGTCATTGACCTAGAATTATTGATACCATGTGACTTTTTCTCTTATGATTATCTATTATATGATATATTATGGGTTTTAAATAAATAATTTGAAAACTTAATTATTGTATTAATTTTAAAAATATAAAAGGGGATATTATTACATGAAATGTAACAAACATTTTACAGGTTTATATCATTAATCACTATTAATTACATGAAAATAATTTGTCAATGATATAAGGTATACTTATGAAGCACATGTTGGGATCCTACTGAGATATATTTCTCACTCACTTCATTCTCCATCAGGTATATATAGACCATGATTTATTTTTATAGGTAAGTAAATTTAATTATAATGTGGTTTTGGGGTTTCTAATTAGTATTGTGTGGGATTATGGAGGTGAAATAATGCAACATGAAGTTGGAGTAAAATAGTTTTAAAGTACATGGGTTTTTTTATATATTCAAACTTTCATTACCTATAATCTGTATGCTTATCCTTTTTAAATTTTTTATAATATTGATGTTTATATGTATTTTGATATCATCTTTATATATTTTTTGGTGGAATAATTGTTAACACATATTTTTTATGTCATCGACGCACTTATCACCAGTCCATGGGGATAAAAATTTCCCTTCCAAATATGTTAGGACTGATTCGAGTTATAAATTATTTTTTAATACTAGTTGAATCCTGGAAATAGATATGTTTGTTAATATTTAATTCATTCTATAATCACACTAAATAAATTAATTGTTATTTCCAGTATAAAATTTTATTTTACATATAATGAAATGACATTGTAGAGAGAATATTGTTATTTTTAGACTATTGGGAGTATAATAATTATTATTGAATTTAAAAAGATAATAAAATAAAGTATTATTTTATTAAAAAAAATTAAGCTTCACTTAAATATCCAAAAATAAATAGTTATACATTGGCAAAGTGAAATATCAAGTGTTTCACTAATTTTTTGTAATGAATTCGATGTTGCGTTACATCCTAAATGAGTTTATTATGTGTTTGAAATGATATTAATGTAAAAACTACTTTTTCTCCATGATATTCTCTTGTAAATAAATTTAATGAATTATTTAATGAAAAGAATTATTGATAATATTAGAAACAGTTAAAATTGGACAATATACGTTATTGAAATTATAATACATCATGTTGTGAAGTAAAATATATAACACTATGTTAATGTAGTTTAATATTAGGAAGGTGATTCATATGTCACACCATTAGTGAAGTCTACATTATTAAAATGATGTCAACAACTCAAAAAATATTGTTTCAGGGTTTTATCATATTTTTAAATAGTGATGTTTAATGAATTTCATAGATATGTAATGAGTTTATCAAAACCCAAAAATTTAAAAAAAAACAAACATATATAGTGTTCTGTCATATTGGATGTGATTTGATGAGTTCTTAAGTATGGTTTTTTGTTTTTCATCAATGAATTTTATGAATATAATATTTATTATGTCCTGTAAAATGATTTTTCCAATTTATTGTTATTTCATGTAGATTTATGTAGTCATGATGAGAAATTGTAATTAAATAATAAAAGTGTAGCATTGATTTATCACTAAAAAGTTTTAATCATAGAGAGTTATTAGATATGACTAAAAATATGGGTACGAATGATTATGATTTTATATTTATATATAAAATAAGAACATGAGACAAAAAGTAGTATTTTATGTTATATGACCATTCAAGTATACCAAATAGTGTACCATAAAAATGTATTTGGTATATAAGGGTTTAAAGTTTTTTATTTTAGTTTTACCTTGTATATTGATAAATAAAATATACTTATAATAATAACCATTATATTTTTATAACATTCTTATTACAGCCTTGAGGCTGAGCTAATCTTGGTGTGATTTTTTATGTTGTTGACCATGTCATCAATTCAGTATAATAATGGTGGATTTTTTATTTATTGATATGAATGTGAAATATAGGACTTCTATTATTCATTCCTAGGAAATGCATGTGATGTGATTTTATATTGGATAAGTGGAATCTAATGTGGTTGTCCATTAAGGTGATTGACGTGTCATGTTTTCATCTTCTTAGTCCATACATACTAAAATAATTGATAAATATGAGTAACTATATGATGTCCCAAACTCTGATGCCACTTAACCTATGACCTGATCCAAGTTATCCACCGGACCCCTATCCTTTTTCCCCATAATCCAAGGGATGATAACTAGCAGTGTCAGACTGATGGTATAATAGCAGGGGGACTATACCCCCATGTCAGAGTACATAGTGGATGCAACAAGCTGTAATGATTAAGAAAAGTATATATAGAAATGTATACAGAAAAATAGAGGAAGAAAAATATATGACTAAATATCAAACCAGGGGAATAAATAGATAACTAAATATAGTAACAGTCTTGTAGGATGTGTCTAAAACAAACATGTATATCTAGCACGCTAGTATAAAATGAAAACAATAAGTAGAAAATAAAAAATCTAAACAAAAGTACAGAAGAAAAAACCCAAATGTTTCCCCATATTATCTCGACCCTCGGCCTAATCCACTTTACAAAGGATCCAAATAAGTATTACATATAAAAAAATCTATATAAGGGACTTTACCCTTTTCATTACCCATTAGAACAAAGTCTTCTTGGGTGAAAAGGGATGAACATGTAGGGTGTGTGATAAAAATATCTGTAGGCCACCACCAATGGTTTCTACATGTAATCTGAGTAGGCACTCAAAATTAAATAATGTGATGGTAACAAATTGAATGTCAATAACTTATTATTAAACAAACAACCTAAAATTGAAGTTCCTTAAGGACACCATTCAATCCTACCTACCTCATCCCAGAGTAGGTGTGTCTCCTCGAGTCATAATAAGTTTTTTTGTATATATATATATTAAAAATAGTAAGTGTTATGAATTCCTCATATCCTTATGTGTATACAGAAATTTTACTAGAATGGGATAATAATTACTCCCACCTATACACATATAGTGATTATAACAGGCATTGGGTAAGAATTCGTCCCATCTATACAAATATATAAATTATAACAGGCATGGGGTGAGAATTCCTCCCACCCATATACATATATAATGTTGACACCGGGTAATAATTCTTACGACTTATATACATATATATATAGCTAGAATGGTGTAATAATGCCTCACACACATATACATTCATACATAGCTGTCATGGGGAAATAATTCCACCCATCTATTCTTGTTCTTATATAGCTAGCATTGGATAAGAATGCCTCCCATATATACAGATATATATATATTTATATATTCAAAGCTATTATGGGGTAATAATTACTCCCATACATTCATATTTTTATATAGCTCATATGCATAGTAGTGGCATAACCATATTTACCATATACCATAAATAAAATCCATCTTGTCTCATTTAAATTTATACATTTATCTGGATATTATCACATGTTCAGTTTAAGGCACAAGTCAAGTCCTCTCATGCATTCTATTAGCCTTTCCAAAGTCTTTTTATATCATTTCAATTGACATATTACATTAATCAAAACCATAGGCTCAAGTCATGGGTTCAAACATCCAATATAAGAAGTTCATTTAACAAACAATCAATTCCATATAATTCATTTTCTATAATAAAAAAAAGTTCATGGCCATGGAGTCCCATGAAACCATTCCATTAAAACCAATTCATTTAAGATGTTGTAGACATCAATCCCTAGCTATCCTATAAAATCCAAACATCCCATTTTCCTAACATGAAAAATTCATTTTCCAATAAAGGTTTCAAGGCCAAATTCTCAAGGTCAAGTACTCCCTAGAAAAATTGGACAATTCATATTAATGAGAGACTAAGAACCATTGAGGAACCTCAGAATATATCAAATACACCTAGGACATGGGATATTTCAATTTAATGTTGAGTTGAATTCTAAAATAAGTTCCGAACATTTTGAGACATTTGGCTAAAATGACCATTTTCAAAGTCACAAACTTATGGGTGTCCTTATAGATATTGGATGATGTCTAAACCCTTAAAAAACTAATTCACCAATATCAAGGAGATATGATTATTTATACATGATTGAAACAACACAATTAATAATTTCATAAAATATCGGCTCATGGAACGATGGAATAAATACAAAAGGGTGAAATCTCAAATAGAAGAGTACATGACCACCTACATTATGTTTATAGACATCGAATCACTTGATATTGACCACATTTTTGAATAATGTTAGAAGAGATCTATGTTTGAGTCCAATTCCCTAAAAATAGGGGGAATGATCTAGCATCAAAATTGCTTAATCGATGGCAATATTAACAAATGAAAATAGGATGAGTTAAGTTTGCCTTACCTTGGGATATTTATTGCTTCCTTCGAATAAATGACCGGTCACTTTATGAGGGAGTAATAAAGGACCCAATATTAAGAGGGCTTAGATCTTAGTGAACATGGAATGAGGAAGTTTCTCTCTATTTGATGGAGGAATAATAGAATAAATATGTTAGTTTTTTAGTGGGGGAAATGGTAATTTTTTCTAAAAACAGACTGTGCATGGTGTAAAAACCATGATAAAACCATGCTTTATGGCTATTTCTAATTTTCATAGAATTTCACATGACTATGCCTCTAGTCCATATGGTTGTAAACAAACAATGAAGACTTACGCTTCACATGTCTATAGCCACACAGTTAACACAAATAGCACGGCTCAGTATTCAGCCCATTTTTGTAGACCTTTGGGATCTGAACCAGCCCCTGATGCTCGTTGGGATTTCCCTATGATGTAGATACCATTACCATGGTTAAAAAAATATTAAAAATCCATGATCAATAATCCATTACATGGGTAAAATTCAGGTCACTACGACCACCCCTCCTTATAGAAACTCATCCCTAGGTTATCGTTATGAGTGTAAAGAGTTTTTGTAAGCAACGTGTTCAGGAAATTGAGATCGTATATTAGATTCCCACTCCCATGTATCATCTTTTAACAATCTGTGCTTCTATATCACCCATACAAGACGAACGATCCTTCCTCGATGTATCTTCATGCTATGATCAACTACACGAACTAGGTGCTCCTCAAAGGAAGCATCCATATCCATCTCAACCTCATCAGGCTGAAAGACATGAGATGGGTTTGGTGAATGTTGATAAACATGTGATACATGAAATATATCATTCATAGACTAGTATATATGAGAAAGTTATAGATAATAATCCACTAGTATTATCATCTTCCTAACCTTTAAGGGTCCAATTAATCATGGATATAGCTTAAACTACTTCTATATATGTCTATGCCCCAACCTGGGTTAGACATTCTAGAAAATATGGTCTCTGACCTCGAAGACAAGTGATCACCGACTTTTATTGATATAATAATATTTTCTAGACTAAGCCATTAAAATATTATTTTTGATCAGATGGACCTTCTCTAATGTCTCATGCAAGAGATGAAGCCCAAAAAATGCTGCTTCCCCTGACTCTATCTATCATAGAGGTGAGAGACAAGGCCTATCAGACAATGATTCATTTGGAACCATCTCAATATTATCCTAAATGTTTTTGTTATCATAAAACATGATAAGGGGAATGTGCTTCTCCAAGGAACACCCAATTTGAGAATGTTGGAATAGATAATATCCACTTGAACTTGAATTGTAATGTATGTCTGCATATCAGTCCGAGGGTTATATTCCATTCTCAAAAGTACCTACTTATCGACAACCTTGTGCAAAACCTATAAATACATTTATGTAAAACAAGCATCTCTATCAAAATAATAGAATGTTGTTCTCTATAAATATGTACCACCTCCTTGAAATACAACCTTCCTAACTAATTTACTAAGAGGTTCTCTCATACTGGGAATAAATCTTTTACCTTCATAAGATGATCTACGACAACACACATTACATCATTTCTCTTGGATGATCTGGGTAAACCAGTTATCAATTATATGGAGAAACATCCTTTCATTTCTACTCAGGAATGGAGAACAGGAAATAAATCCCTACCAGATACTTAGGTTCTACCATTACCTACTGGGAGGTGGAACATCTCATGATGAAACTGGCTATCCAATGTTTCTTTCTAGGACATCAGTATAGGCGTCATATATCTTGACACATCTTGCTGACACTAGGGTTAACAGCTCATGCTAAGGCATGTAAATTCCTCAAAAACTCCTCTTTGATGCCTTCCATGACCTATAAAATCCCATAGAAAAATATATTATCATCCCCCTCGGTTGTCCAATCAAAAAATGTATCGCCATGTGAGACAGTTTCCCGTATGAAAAAGACTTTAAGATCGTATTATTTTATCTACCTTACTCAATATAAAAGACTAGACTACACCACTAAGTCTGAGAGAGTAGACTTACCATGGTCCTCAAGAACCCCAACATGTATTTATGGGAATAATCCCGTAAGATTCCATTCATATCTATATTTCTAAACCAGCTTTTTATGTGTCTTTTAGCTATGATAATCAGATACTGGATTCCATTTCCCTAGAGTGTAGGCATGCTCAAAATGGAATTATTATAGGTAATCGGCAAACCTATTTTTCATAAGATTCATATCCCACTAAGTGAATATGTACATGAGGATTTATTGTTCTTTCAACACCACAAAACACTCTCCTAATGAATAGTTCCTCAAACAGTGTAAGGCATAAACAATAGCGACGAGCTTGTGGTCATGCATTAGGTAATTCTTCTTATGATGCCACAACTAATGAAAAAAATGTGTGACAACTCACTCATCTAACATCAAAACATCTCCATGACCAACACCAGATGCATCACAGTAGACTGTATAGGCCCTTCCTTTGAAAGTATCTGAATTAGTGCTGAATTCAATCTTCCCTTCATCTCCTCAAAGGATTCATCACATGATTCTGATCATTCTATTTTCACACACTTCTTTTTCAATCTCTCATGCGGTGCTGCAAGGGGTGAGAAATCCTGAATAAACCATCATTAATATCTAGAAATCCCAATGAAGATATGAATGTCAAATTCATTATTGGGGTTATGCAAAGAAACCACAACCCACACATTCTATGGGTTAGTAGAAACTCCTGAATCCACGATGATATGACCCAATAAGTAGACTTTATCAATCTATAATTGGCATTTACTGAGCATAGAATAGATCTTATGGTATATTAGTATATTCATCACTATCTCACGATGGGTCACATAGTCATGTCTAGAGTATGAATACACAAATATATCATCAACTAAGACTACAAAATATCAATCTAGATATAAGTGTAATACCTAGTTCATAACAGATATGAAGAAAATAGGTATGTTCATGTGTTCGATTGACTTTACCAGGTTTTCATAACAACCATACATACTCCTAAATTATATAAAAGGTATGTATGATGTCCCAACATGCACCTGATAATACCCATATGACAGATACATCATATAAAACACCTTATCTACATATAGTTGATCAAGGAGGACATCTGTTATGGTCAATGTATATCAGTTATTAATATTCAGCTGATTCAACTAACATTAATCCACACAAAGCCTAAGGGTACCACCGTCTTCTTAAAAAAGAAGATTGGCGAAACCCAAGGACAACAGTTTTTGAATAAAAATCCTTTCACCACTAGATCCTCCAACTGATTATTTATACCCATAATCCTATTAGGTGTGATCCTATGAGGATGAATGGTTATAGGTGTTGATACTTGCATGAGATCAATATTAAACTCAACCTATTACACTAGAGGTAGACTAGATATTTTTACAAGAAAGGAATCTCTGTAATGGTCTTCTATAGGAGGAAATAAAATGGGTTATAGCCCCTAATCATCAAGGTATATAATGGAAACCTGTTCTGTAACACTACCCAACTTCTGCTGCATGGGTCATGCTATTATTGTAATGACATCCCATTTTCTCTTTTTTATTTGTGTAATTCCCTATGTGGATGTAAACGCAACCCTCTATCAATAGTAGTCAATATGGGCTCTATAGGGAACTAACGAATCAATCATTGTGATTACATAGAATCCTATCATGTTAAGAATTTACAAGTTCCAAATAAATAGGTCACCACTTATTTGACGGGAAATATTATGATAGTGGAAAATTCCCTATGAACAGATAAATTTGAATATATATAATGTCATAAAGGCATGATAGTACTGGATCTTAAGGCACAAAATCTCAGTGATTAGCTCATATATAATGTGTTGCTATGTAAAAAAGATAAAACAATAATGTGTATTCTTCTAGAATAATACGTCATATAGTAGATGGTTCAATACTTTACCCATGTGGTGTAAGTTGGCCTACATGTAACTCGCATGTACCAGGGCCCTGAGTAACTGCATGATTTCTTAGTGTTGGCCTACTCTAATGCAACTAAGAATAGTATTTTTGGATTCCTCTTGTTCGAATGCCACCATGACATAAATTAACAGGGTATTCTAGATTCCTGACTGTCATGATCCTGCCGACCCAGCCTCTTGACAAAGGAGTTGATGTAGATCCCTACTTGCTAGGCACTATATAAAAAGTCATGCAGAAATGGTGAAGATGAACCAACCTTATATAGGCTTGGAACTCAACTAGGTTCCATGTATATTGTATACTGAAATTTCATAGAACCCCTCACTTGATATGGGTAGTAGAATTACCCATGAAAGGAACCTAACCGGTTCTACCACCTCGAGATTCTTCAAAGTTTCATTATTGTTCAAAAGAAGATCCATAGAAATCCGTATGTGTCAAACCTCCCTTTCTCACATTGTTAGTGTCCCACACATTACACACTGTATTTAGTTCCTGGATGACTATTTTTGATAGAGTCATCAGCCTGAATGTATTGACTTATGAACAGATGCTGTTACACAACCCATCCTCATATTTACATGACAACATCATATCATCAATAGGTTGAGGAGATGTAAAACATTGAAACTCAGTTAAATGGGAAGCCGAATCCATCACTGTCATGGTTCCCTACTGCAAATTAATTAACTCTCTATCTCTATTATCCATTTGAGTATTGGGAAAGAAGTATTCATAGAATATGATCTCATTGTCATCCAAAACAACATCCCTATGTCATCATTCCAAGGTGACGACATCCCACAACCTATTGGATGAGTTATGGAGCATGTTATAATCTTTTTTAAACCTCCGCTATATATGCATATCTTGGTGCTCAAATACAGATAGGATCACCTCAAGCCATGACTCCACACAAAGTGGTCCACCGTCCCATGAGATGGTGGGAGGGTGTTGCTGCTAAAACTCGTGATTCAACTCTATTATTCTCGGGGCAGGTCACACTCTCCAGGTCATCCACAACATCAAATGAAAAAAGCCCAATGAATACTGTGCACCATCAAACATGCCAAAAATAGAAATAAGAACCACATGTGGATCAATAATAGTGATAAATGGAAGCTCAATGCCTGCCACATTAGGAATGTGATTGTCTCCGCGTTCTGGGCACACGACTAGATGACATCGTGGCTGAATGATACTACAATGAAAAGAATGTATCAAAAAGGATACAATAAATTTATAAGAATTCATTTATAATACTATTATATGTTCTAATCCCATTCTATAAAATAATACACCTCTCTTCCTGCTTTAAAATCCTAGTATAGATGATGGAATACACCACAACAACCATAAGAATGGAGGAACACCCACTACCCACTAAAAATGTTGGGTTTGGATCAATTTTCTATTTTTGGAATGTGAAATATGGTTTTTATCAAGTTAATAGTCATTTACTACTTGAATATTTACTCATTTATACCTTTAAAACATTTTCACTGGACGAATTAAATGATATGTGATATTATTATCTATAAGGTCCCATACAACTAGTGAATCGAATGATGAGATTCACATGGAAGCCATTTTAATTTAAATTTTACTTACCTATACAATTATAAAACCATTAAATGGTTGGGATAATTGGAATGAAATTTTCCAATCCATAAGGGCCTATACACCTTATGAATCATATAGTGGAACCCACTAGACTCACACCATAATAAGAACCTAAATCCTACAAGAAGATTCAGCGGAATTTTATAGATAACTTGGAACAAAAACTATGAAACATACGACGCTAAATGAAACTTAAATGTGGAATTTAAAAAATGCATGGCATGTTTATATTATTTGTATAATGATACATGTTCTATTGCTGATCCCTTATCTCACTGAGAAATATTAAAGAAATCAAACATCAAGTTATGTAAGTATCAATAACATCTAATATCAGGTGTATCACCCCATAGTGAAATCATATCAATAATGAATATCAGAATCAATAAGATCTACAATTAAGGAAACATGGTCTTTACCACACATGTGGGTTTGGGATTCCAAATCACAACTTATGACAATGTTCATAATGGTTTCCCATCTCCAATTTATTTTTTTCCAAATAGTAAAGCAATAAAGTAACAAATATGACACCATATTAGGATGTCCCAGACCTAGAAGCCACATAACCTATCCCCTGAGCATAGTAATCCATGTGACCCCTAAAAAATCTCCTGACAATCTAGGGGGTACTGACTAGCAGAGGGGGTGTGAAGGTAGAACAACTGAAATACTATACCCCCATTCCGAATAACATGGTGCATAAAATAAGCAATAAATAGTAGTAGAAGCGTATACTAGAGAGTCATTTCACCGAAGGTATATTATAAGTGTCCCAAATTATTTTTACCTAAAAAAGTATAAAACCAGTAAGGGGTCGATCCACAGAGAAAAAGAAGTAATTTTTATCTTGTTTAACTTAGTTTGTATTTTTATTCTAATGAATTTTTCTGAATTTAGAGTCGATTGTTGTTGTTTGGATTAAAAGAATAATTGGTTTTAAGTTTCTTTTAACAAAGTACTTAACAAAATGAAAGTAAAATACAATAAAATTGATTTTGATATAGATAAATAAAGACGTGCATTGGGTTTATGTGTTATTGAGAAGTTTTCTATTAAATCAAAATTCTTATGAGGTTGGGTTTTTCGTAATAACCCAACACACTAGGTTTAATTTGTAATAAAATTTCCTTGGTTTGGTATAATTTATATTTAGAGCTGAAGTAACTAACTCCTTGGTAAAATCATTAGTATTAAATAGATATTTATTGGTCTTAGTCCATTTTTTGTTTACGAATACTTACAATGGTCATGAAATTATTCATTGGTATTTATCTTTTGAATCCCTGGAATTTTTTCTCTTGGTCTGATATAGAATTTCCTGTGATAATATGAAGTGTTCTAAGAAGAATAATAATAGGTTAATAAAAAACATCATAGCAACATAAATCAAATTTCAACTCAACATCTCCTATAACCCCAACACACTGGGTGTTTAGTTACAAATGGAAAAAAATAAACACAAAACTCATGATACTTGATGTGATCATACGTGAAACTTCGAGGTTGAAAATGATCCTTCAGTAGATGGTGGAATGACGGTACTACAATGGTATAACCTCTCTCCTTCGGAACCTCAACCCATTCTCCAAAAAATACTACACACCCCTCTCCCTTTGGACCAGAGGCCAAGGCCTCCTTCTATAGAAAAAATAAGTACACGACGTGTGGAAAAATTACATGTTGTGTACTTTTCTCAATGCATTTTTGCCTCTATTTTGTCCACTTGTAGGTGCCCTAACAAACCATCATTAACTTGAAACATTGTGCCGCCTAGTATTTTAATGTACACGGCTTGTAGCACCGCCATACACGACATGTATTATCTTCATTCGGTCACCAACCTCTTCTAGAAAATGTATACACGGCGTGTATCAATGGAACATGGTGTGTCTACTTCTACCGGCCACATGGGCATGTAGACTCTTCTCATCCACTGAAAACTTCTAAAATGGTATACACAACATGCATAGTGTGTGCATGGAGTCTACTGTCTTCTGGTTACTTGGTCATGTACATTTCTTGGACAACCCATGTCTAAGCTTGAATTTACATGAAATGTAAATAACTACACGCGATGTAGTTGTAAATTTTTGCTCAGTTCTTCCCCGTTTTGTGTATTTGGCCATAAATCTACTGGAAATGAACAATATCACCAAAATAAAATTATTTATTTCCTAAAATATAGGTAATTTCTGAAAACTTGTTCTTATTTGTAAATAGAGTATATGAAAATGAATACACAAATCGGGTGTAGCAAACTCCCTAATACCTAGCCATTTTCTTCCCCTCAAGTAAATATCAACATCTAATTAAAAGATTATATATTTTAAAAATAAGGAATTCAGCTAATCATAAATATAAATAATATGTTACAGGATAAAATTTCAGAAAAAATACAAAACAATTTCAATCCAAGAGATATTTTAATCATGCCTCGTATATAATTCAATTAACAGCTTTCATCCTCTTTTAACACATGTTTCAACCTTTGAAACATAAGTAAAACACATGATGATTTACCTCACCAATAATATACTCAACAGTCAAGAATGTTTAAATAAATGTTTTTCTCAATCAATGATATATACACTCTATCCATAGGATTGCAAGAATTCTAGTTCTCCACTTCAGAAAAATTGAAAAACAAAAATCATGAGGGCATTTCAATAAGGATCATATGTTTTTGTGGAAAAAGGTTTGTAGGTAAAGATGTGAAAATAACTATGAGGATTGAAATAAGAGGCTAAATTCATTAAATAATAATGCATGATATTCAAAATTAAACTAAATGTAAAACATCCTCAACAAGCTAAAATGATCACACCATCTCCTTTAGTTGAGTAGGTAGGGTTCACAAACCTACAAGTGACTATAAGATCCCTTTGTTCTAACTTTTTTTACAATAAAGGGGACCTCTAATATTTTTTATGAATAGAGGTTTAAAACCCTTTTTTCCATGAATGATCAAGAGGATTTCCCCCATACTTAATTTCGTGACAATTCACAAAATTATGCCATGTGTTTCCAATCCCTTCTTTTGAGCTCAAATGAATAATCATGAAAAATAAAAAAAATTATTATATGAAGGGAAATAGTGTTGTATTATGGATTCCTATAATGGCTATTCATGGTCTCTAAGGGCTTCATAAAGATAAAATGTAGGGTAGGTCTCAAGATAAAGATGTTTAAACATTCTAATGCCTCAATCATTTTAATGTAACTAAAAAATTCCTCATGTTTTGATTTTTTTTTGTAAATTCTGGTAGTTATGTATATTCTACGAATCTCTCAGGAAAGAGGGTATTAGAAAGAATATGAAAAAGGGCTTTGAATACCACTAAGGAGTGGGAAAAGAAATAAAGAGACAATCTGGTCATGACTTTCCAATAATTGATTAGTCTAAGTGATGTAATTATCGAAGGATTACAAGTTGCAATATAAATTATATTAGCAATCATTTTAAAACACTTAATAACCAAAATGAACATAATTTTTTGTAAAATTTATAACATTCATATTATTATTTAAAACAATGATTAACAAAAATTGCCCTCATATATTAAAATATATCTTCTAAAAATGATGTCTCCAAAAATCTGAAAAGGGAAAAGTCTATAGAGGTCGTGAGACACCCCCATACTTAAAACCGCACGTTGTCATCCAAGTTCCCAAACATAGGAACAAGAAAAGGTGGGGAAACCATAGTGGACAAGACTAAGGGGATCTAAGGAAAAAAGAAAAATAAGAAAGAAATGTAAAATAATACTCCCCTCATGATTAGGCGTAGAAAAACGGAATGCAATGTAAAATTACAGCACAAAACAAACCAGAGTACCTGTGAGGGGGGAGAAAGAGAACACTAAAAGCATACACAATAGACATAGGCACAAGATATCAAAAAAATATAAATAATGAAAATCATATGTCCCAAAAACAAGTCATTAGGTCACCCAAGAAGAGGTAACATCCAGTATAGAACCATCCGAGAGAGAAGGATCAGTAGCCGTAGAAACTGGAGGCTCAGAATTTGCACCTAGAAGGGAACATGTAGAAGTAGGAGTCATAGGTATTGGACTCAGTAAAGGACTCTCAGCATCCCCCTTGACTGGAAGCTGTGGTGGAATATGTAGAAGCAGCATCCAGGCCCATAGTAGAGAGGAGAACGGAATCCATGGCCAGTGTAGTAGAAGGCAGTGAAGAAGCAGCATAAGGGCTAGGAGTCGAGGCAGAGACAGGTGGTGGGGGAAATAGAATACCAAGATGCTAAAGAATAAGCCCCAACATCTGCTTCATCCGGTACTGAAAGCTGTCAATACGAACCAAATGCTTCTCCTTCGTGGCTAGGTGGAGGGAAAGTGTGAGAGCAACTGAGGGTGTGTGGGTAGGTGGGGCTGGTGATGGTACAAAAGAAGGAAGGATATATGAAATTAGGTCAGTAGAAGGGGGTGGGGAAGGGAAGATTGAGGACGTGGGAAAGGAGGGGATGGTGCATCAGTGGTTGCAGGAGGGTTAGTAGGTGGGCGGGGTGGAACCTGGGCAAGAATGTAGGTACACCTTGCTTCCAGACCAATCCCATGCGAATAAGAATGAGATAGTCCATCCGATGCGGTGAACCTAACAGATCATGGGGAAGAGAAGGCTCAAAAACACCAAGGTGATGGGAAAGGTAGGTGGCATAAAACCCAACGTTCAGGTTGTCCTGACGGCTGTTAAACATGGCATGGAAGTAGGAGGAGGCTAGGTAAGGGAGGTCTGGGTAGTCCTACCAGATGACCTAGGCAAAGAGATCCATGTCACATCTGGTCATGAGCCCAAATCCTCATGGCGTGGGAAATGAATGTTACTAAAGCACCAGTTTCTAAAATGACGGATGAGGTTAGTGATAAGGGTGATCTTCTTGCGAGGTAGGGGTCTAGAGGTGGTCAGTCCTAGCAATATCTCTCCACATAGCGACGAGCACAGAGTGCTCATGCCTGGTTTGGGTAGAAACTATGGGTGGGTGATAGGATGGGGGTAGAAACTGCACCCTTAGCTGAACTTAGTCATCGTAAGGGAAAAGAGTTGGCTACCCATCCAAAACAGAGCCAAGAGTACGGCATCACCAGGTGTCTCCCAGTACTCAGTTCCGTCGAACTGTAACGAGGCAGCGAACTCTAAAAATAAATCATGGAATTTATGACTGCTGACCTATAAAATATCAAGTAGTGGAGTGTTTCCAAGAAGATCCTCTAACTATCTCTAGATTCCTACGTGTCGAGGAACGCTACTGTCAAGGTAGAAGCCAATCAACAAAATCGGATGACGAGATAAGCGCATGATCCGGTCATGTTCCATATCGAAGACCAGGAACACCATGAATGGGTAGGGAACACCTGTAGGTCCAAGACTAGGTGGAGGTGCAGCAAGAGGAGCTAGATCTCGGGGTAGATCCACTGAAGTAGATGGAGGCCCACTAGATGAATCGGTCGATGTGGGGCCAGTAGCTACCGAAGGGGGCACATGAAGTGTGGATGGCGATAGAGATGAACCAATGGAGTTCGAAGGCGCTGGACTGGGTGGTGATGGGGTGGTTGTGCTAGACCTAGCCTCGACTGAAGAAGTGGGTGGTGGAAGGATGTTCAATTGATGGAGCTCATAGACTAGAGCATCAGGGTCGGGCTGCGTCGTAGGTCGGAGTCATATCCGATGATAAATGGGCCTCTCACCCTCAGCGGAAGAGGCGGGCTTCTTCCCACGGGAAGGATATTGGTCTTCCTTAACCTAAAAGAGAAAGAAAAACCTAAAAAATGAAAAATAAATGAAAATAAAACAATGAAAATGTGTGAAAACTGAAAAACAAAAGTAACAATCTGTACATCTAGAGTACACGGCATGTAGTGAAACCTTAGTAGCATCACATGTTCTTTGGATAAACACACAGATTAAGTAGAAAAATAACCAGGAAAATAATTACTGCATATACCAAAAAAACACATTGTGATCAAGTACATTGGTCCTGGGCATGTGTTGAGAAGGACACAACCATCCTTTTTTGTAGTTCTAAAAATACAGGACATGCCGTGTATAAAGGAAAAATGGTGTGTGCAGTATTAGAGTTACATGGCTATTTGAGGGCTAGACAAGGATACCTGAAAGAAATGCTAAACCCAGAGTGTACCGAACACACATGTCATGTTAGTGAACACGACATATGAGGCCGTGTGCAATGGATACCTAGTAACGACAAGGAAAGGTACACAGTGTGTACCAAACATACACACCGTGTATATTCTATGTGCGAAGCATCCCGTGTGTGGCCGTGTACAAAAGTATACTATGAGTTTTCTTCATTTCGTGGCCATGTATTGTTGAAGCCGAACAATCGTCCTATTCCGAAATCAACCTAAATACTAATAATACTTTCAAACAAAGGGAGAAGAAGTGCCTACCTTGACCAAGGATCACAATGCGGTAGAAATCAAGACCTGAAACGCTTGAAATTGACAGATTTGGGAGGAGCGAGGTCAGGTATTGTATGGGGGAAGAAATAGGAAGAAGGGGGTGCTCCGCGTGACATGGACTGAAGCTGGGTGGTCCACGACCTATATATCCAAGGTACATGGAATGTACATCCAGAGTACATGGCCTGTAGTTCATTTTGTAACAAAAAAACACACACACACACACACACATATATATATATATATATTTTTTATAGTAAACTATATATTAATTAATATTAATTAAGATTAATAAAAATGGATATATATATATATAAGTTAAAAATAATACAATACACGTAATGTAGTGGGAAAATACATGGCGTGTGTTTATAAATTGAAAAAAGAGATGTACAAATTTTGGTCTGGTGCTTGGGGTGCGGTTCAAAAGGACGGTCGGTCGTTCTGAATGGAAGCCCTCAACCACTGGAGCGAAGGCTGTACTACTGTCCATATTTATAATTTATATATATATATTTTATACTACCTATACACATGGGAAGAAGGAAATGCATGGCGTGTGGTTTTTAATTATAAAAGAAGGGTATGAAGTAGGGAGATTAACCTAGTTTGAACCCGTGTCTTTTGGATCTAGGGCCGAGACTTTTCCAATATTCCAACTTCATCCGTGTGAATTACTTTATATGGAGATGTTTTTAATTTAATAAGGAAAAATATGGCACACACTACGTATATAGAAAGACATGTCGTGTGGTTTTACTAAAAGGGTAAACGATGGAAATGGGGCGGTTTTCAGGATTCCAAAACCCAAATCTTTCGGAGCCGGGTTACGATCTTAGACAACCGATCCATCCCCACCATAGGTTTTATTATATGAAAAAATATATTTATATGAAATTTACTACACACTTCATGTAATAAAATATAAAAAGAAAAAGGAGGAATCCCATGCCTAATGTCGGTTGGGAGGATTAAAACCAGTGATGACTCAAATAAACTCCAGTGACCTTACCATCGGCACCAGTATCCTCCTTGTTTATTTATTAGTTAAACTATATATTTATATTACTTATAAAAATAAAAAGGTTATAGTACATGCCGTGTAGATAGGTGGTACATGAATTGTATCATCAATGTTTTCTCCCAAAATGTTTTGTTGTTTTAGGTCATTGGATAGACCTAATTACCTTTTTTACCTGAGCTCTTTGGTGGATAATGGTCCCAATAGTAGCCGCCCTGCCTTCTACGAATTGTAGGGTCTCTGGCTCTTCTTCAAATAGAATGTCTGGAATGATAAAGTTATCGAAAATCAAAGAACATAATAGATCATCCACTAAGAAATCATCCACTATAGTTATCGCATAACATCCCTCATGATCGAGAGATGATTCATGCTTGACAGCCTTGAGGAAATTATAAGAGACTCTCTCATCACCTACCTGGAAAATTAACTCCCCTTGGTGTACGTCTATGAGTGCCTTCCCAGTATCCAAGAAAGGCCATCCCAAAATGATAGGTTATTCCTCGTCATATTCCATATCAAGGATAATGAAATCTTCAGGAAGGATCAGCCTACCAACCATGACGAGCATGTCCTCCAGTAGGCCCTTCAAATGTTTGATGGATTGATCATCATGTTGAAGGGATACTCTAGTATGCTTCAAGTCATTGAGCCCTAGTTTCTTGAAAATTCTGAATTGAATATAGTTTATGTTGTCCCGTAAGATGTAGAGGGCCTTCCCAAACTCGCATGATCCAGTGGTACATGGAATAGTGAATTTTCTTGAATCCTAGAGTTTGGGAGGAGTTGAATGTTGGACAACTGTAGAACACTCCTTGTTTAGGGAAATGGTTCCCAGATCCTCCATATTTCTTTTTTTAGAGAGTATTTCCTTCATGAATTTGTTGTAAGTGGGAATATCCATATGTGCCTCTGCAAATTGAATATTTATGTGCAGCTTTTTAATCACATCCTTGAATTTGATGAATTGGTGGTTTAGATTTCTCTGCATCAATCTCTCTGGGAAGGGTAAGATAGGTTTAACGGGTTTGAAAAACGCATTCCCTTTAGTCTGTGAAGCCTCATTTTGTGGGATTTTGTATGAGGAGGGGTCGGCAATGGTACCTTCTTCAGGGGGTGTGGATGCACCTTACTGTGCTGGTTGGTTCTGTTGGAGCTCTTTTCCACTCCAGAGCATGACATCATTTGCATCCTCCCTCGGGTTCTTCTCCGTGTTGCCTGATAGAGTAAACAGTTTCCTTCTCAAGAGTTGGTTTTCCGATTGGCCAATATGGTTCTCTAAGACTCAAATTTAATCCTCCAAATGTTGGAACCTATTTTTAGCAGTAGATATGAATTTGGTCATCAATTCCACTAACTTTGAGGTGTTTTCCTATTGAGGTTGTTATTGAGATGGTGGAGGTGGCGGCTGCCACGACTACTGTGGGAGAGTGTTCTGATACCCTTGCTGTTGATAATGGCCCTGTTGGGGCTCTTTCTTCCACTGGTATTGGTTTTGGTAAAGAGGATGGTTGTAGACGGGCGGTCGCTGGGGTAGAGGATTCTGCTGTTGTTAGCCCCAGCTTGTATTTTGTTGCTCACGCCATGCCAGATTCTGATACTACTGGTACTATTTGGGCCCTTGATTCTGTGCAACATAACATAAATTTCTTGTCGATGGGCCTCCAAAAAAACCTGGGAATTATCCCATGATGTTGTTATCACCACATTCGCTACACGATGGATGATTTTCTGCATATACTTGGGACGTGCCTTTAAGATTGAGTGCATCTATCTTATTGGACACAACATCCAACTGGGCCACTAGCATGGTAGTTGAACCAATGTTATGCATACCTCATTTCTGTATGACCCACTTGGAATGCCACTAGTAGCTATTGTTAGACATGTCTTCTAGTAGTTCGAAGAGTTCTTCGGGGGACTTCCTCATTACCGTACCTCCAGTAGCGACATCTACCACAGACTTGGTATTAGTCGTCAGAACTCCATAGAAGGTTTGGACATGCATCTAAAGTAGAAGTTCGTGGTGTGGGAATTTTCAAAACATCTCTTTGAAGTGATCCCATGTTTCGTATAATGATTCCGAGTCATGTTTATGGAAGTTATGGATCTCATTCGGCAGTGTCTCCATCTTTGAGGTTGGGAATTATTTGGATTGGACCGCTTGGGCTAGCTCCTTCTAGGTGAGGATGGATCGTTGAGGAAAGCCTTTAATCCAGTCATTTGCCTTATCGCTTAAAGATATGGGGAAGAGGCGAAGATATATGGCATCAGTGGACACTCTGTGGAAGTGGTATGTGTCGCAGACCTCCATAAAATTGGAGGGATGGGCATTGGGATCCTCACTGGCCATGCCACTGAATTGAACATTGTTCTGGATTAGCTGCATGATAGAAGGTTTGATCTCGAAGTGTTGGGCCAGCACTGGTGGACGGATGATGCCCATATCAGCTCTGTGGATTGATTCCAGGTTGTACTCCATGAGAGTATGATGTGGAGGTGGCTTCTAAGGAAGGGGAACCTGCATGAATTTTCAGTCCTGGGGGAAAAGAATGGCTCCTGACTTTGGTTGAAATACGGAATCCACTATAGATGAAATTTTTAGAGATGTTGCGGATGGTATTCAAGAACATTTGGAGCATACCAGTTCCAGTTTTCATTCGGAGCTAGCTATTGTCCAGCTCCTTGGACAACAACTGGATTTCCTTCCTCGTTATCCACCATGGGGATGGTTTGTTTATGTTTGGACATTATTGATCGTTGGAGCCTCAAAAATATTCGTTCCATATCCCAGTCAGTTGGGAAAAACCCTGATGACTCGGTGTTCTTGGAAGGCGTGAGGTGACTGCTCATACACTAAAAGGCAAGCACAAAACAATACAAAACACCAAGCGTAAACGAGGAAAAAGTAAGATAAATATAAATCAGAATAGAAACGATTTTTTTTTGAATTTATGATTTTTATTTTCACTAAAATTTGAGAAAAATTTAATTAAAAAAAGAATAAAATTTACTCTGGATTCCCTGGAAACGATGCCAAAATTTGGCGAGTGGTTTCACCGAAGGTATATTATCGGTGTTCCCAATTATTCTTACCCTAACAAGTATAAGACCAGTAAGGGGTCGATCCATAGGTAAAAAAGTGTTATTTTTATCCTATTTAATGTTTTATGTATTTTTATTTTAAAGATGATTACTGAATTTATAGTCGATTGTTGTTGTTTGGATAAAAACAATAATCGGTTTTAAGTTTCATTTAACAATGTGGTTAACAAAATAAAATTAAAATACAAGAAAGTTGATTTTCAAATAGATAAAGAAATACGTGCATTGAGGTTATGGGTTAATGAGAAGTTGTTTATTAAATGAAATTGGTTATGAGGTTTTGTTGTTCATAATAACCCAACAATCTGGGTTTAATTTGTAATAACATTTCCTTGTTCTGGTAAACATTATTTTTAGAGCTGAAGTAACTAACTCCTTGTTCCAGTAGTTAGTATTTAATAGATATTTATTTAATTTAGTTTATTTTGAGTCGAAGAATACTTCCAATGGTCATGAAATTATTCATTGGTATTCTTATTTTGAGTCCTTGAAAATTATGCCCTTGGTCCAGTACAGAATTTCCAGTGATAATAAGATGATTTTTAAGAATAATAAGAAGAGGTTATTAAAACAAACACATTCATAGCTACTTAATTCAAATTACAACTCAACATATCCCACAACCCCAAAACACTGGGTGATTAGTTACACATGGAGATGAAAATAAACCCAAAACTCTTGATACCAGATGTGATCATACTTGAAACTTTGAGATGAAAATGATACTTCGTTAGACGGTGGAATGATGGTAATACAACAACAAAACGTCTCTCCTTCATAACATCAAACATTTCTCCACAAAATACTACACACCCCTCTCCCATTGTTTCAGATGCCAAGGCCTCCTTTTATAGAAAAACTAAGTACACGGTGTGTGGAAAAGGTACACACCGTGTACTTTTTTCAATGCATTTTTTCCTCTATTTTTTTCAATGGTAGGCGGCCTAACACGCCATCATTGACTTGGAACATGGTTCTGCCTAGTAGGTGAATGTACACAGCATGTAGCACCAACATATATGGCATGTAGTCTCTTCTTTTAGTCACCAACCACTTCTAGAAAATGTATACACAATGTGTATCAATGGAACATGACATGTCCCCTTCAGCCGACCACATGGGCATGTGGGCTCTTCTCCTCCACCGGCCGCTTCTATAATGGCATACATGATGTGTATTGTGTGCACACAGTGTGTGCCTGGTTCTAGTTACTTGGGAATGTACTTGTCCTGGAAAACCCATGTCTGAGCTTGAATGTACACGGTGTGTATATAATTACACACCGTGTAGTTGTATTTTTTGCTCAGTTCTTCCCCGTTTGGTGTATTTGGCCACAAATCTTCTATAAATGAATGAGATCACCAAAATCAAAGTATTTTTTCTTTAATCTGTAGTTAATTTCTGAAAACATATTCTTATATGTAAATAGATTATATGAAAATGTATACAAAAATCGGGTGCATCATATACAGTAAAGGATACAGAAAAAGATTTGAAGAATTAAAGATGACTAAATATTCAATTATTGGAAGAAATAGATAATTGGATATAGTAAAAGACTTAGAGGAAATTTCTAATACAAATATGTATGATTGAAATACTAGTACAAAAGGAGAACATGAAGCATTAAATATGAATGATAAATAATATTACAAAAGATAAAAAACCCAAAATATGATCAATAGCATCCCGAGCCTATGATTGATCATATAATTTTAAGCTCAATATATGTAATACATATCAACATCATGTATAAGAGAATTTACCCTTTTATAATACATGTAGCAACACAGTCTTCTTAGGTTACAATGCTGGCCCGAGTAGGATGTGAGGTAAAAATCATAGTAGTCCACCACCAACGATGTCGATGTGTAATCTATGTAGGGGTTCTAAAGAAAACAGTGTGCAGGTAATAATTGGGATGTAAATAACTACTTGATAAAAAAACAACCTCCCACTCAGTTTCTTAAAGCACACATGGTAGGTTAACTTGCTTTAGACCAGAGCTGGTTTGTCTGATCAAGTCATCATATGTATATATATATATATTATAACTATAATGGGGTATGAATGAATCTTATCCATACATGTATATAGAGATTGTGACTAGAATGGGGTATGAATACCTCCTACCCATACACATAAAGTGATTATAATTGGAATGGGTATGAATTCTTCCAAACCATACACATATAGAGATTGCAACTAGCACGGGGTAAGAATTCTTCCCACCCATATACATATATAAAGTTACCATGGGTTAAGAATTCCTGACACCCAAATACATTTATACATACCTGGCATGGGATAAGACCACCTCCCTTCTATTCATGTTCTTTTATAGTTGGTGTGGGGTAAGAATATCTCCCACCCATATAAATATTCAAATCTAGCAAGGGGTAATAATTCTTCCAATCCATTAGCATTCTTATATAAATCTTATGCATAGTAGTGGAATAACCATATATATCATGTAGCATAAGGAAACCCATATTATCTCATTTCAATTTAAAAAAATTTCACGACATGGACACATGTTAAATTCAAGGCATGATTCCATCCCTCTCAAGCATGCTATTATCCTTTCCAAATTTCCTGTATATCAATTAAATTGACATATTATATTCATTAAAAGTTCAAGAAAAAAGTCATGGGTTCAACCATCCAATATAAAATTTAATTTTACAAACAATTAATTTCATATAATTCTTTCTCGATAATACATGAACTGGTTCATGTCCATTTCCTTCCTTGAAACAATTCTTTAAAATCCATTTCATTTTAAAGGATTTAGCCATCAGTCCAAAGCCAGCCTATACAATACAACCATCCCATGTTCCTAACATTTCAAATTCATTAGCAAAGAAATCTATCACGGATCACTTATCAAGATCAAATTCTCACATTCACATTTGAAAATTCAAATTTAAATAGTACTAATAACCCTTAAAGCACCTTGGTATACATCAAAAACACATGGGACAAGGTCTATTTCAATTAAAAGTTATGTTGTAATCTAAAAAGGGTTCCAATAATTTTTTGGCTATTTGGAATATATGACAATTTCCAATATGGCACACCTATGGGTGTCCATATAGAGAAAGGGTGATTTATGAACCCCTAAAAAGGAACCAATTTACCTATATCAAGGAGATAGGGTCATAAATACATGAAGCAACCAACACAATTATTGAAGATCAGTAATCGCTGGATTATATCGTGATGAAATAATTACAAAATGGATAAATATAAAATGTAAATCTAAGTGGCCTCATATATTACCTTCATAGATGAAGCCTAACTTGATATTGAAAACATATTTGAAGTAAATTGAATGACATGTAAGTATCAATCCCACACCCTGAAAAATAGAGTGAATGCGCCACTGTCTAAATAACACAACAGTTGGAGATATTTAATTAAAAAATAAGGATATGTGGATTTAGACTTCCCTTTGGATATCTGATGCTTCCATGAGATATATTACAGTTATCAGATAGAGGATTATTCCAATATCGAAACTATGAAGGGATTTGATCTCAAATAATGTTAATGGTGGAATGTTTTTTCTACTTGATGAACGTGAAATAGAATAAGTATGTTATATTTTAGTGGGGAGAAATGGTTATTTTTTCCCAAATCCCACTGAAAAGGGTTTAAAAAACATTCACAAACTATGCATTAAGTCTATGTACCCTTTTTGAAGCAGTCCACCTAACTATGTTCTTGGTCCACATGGTAGCAGAAAAACTAGGCAAACATGTAGGTTCCCATGTTTGAAGCAACACAGTTTACACAAATCGTGTGACCTATGATACATGATTTTCATAAACCCTTATGCCCAGCCTGCATCCAATTTTTCCAGACCTACATGCTTCGACCCAGCCTCCGACATGCCAATAGACTTCCCTAGGACATAGTGTACCATTACAATTATTTATGGAAATATTTAAAATTAAAGACTAATTAGTTCTACATTGGTCAAAAAAGGGTCATTACAAACTCAATGAGATTTACATATTTCGTGTTTTGTGCTTAAATAACGTATTATAAAAATGGATTATTTGAAAATGCATGTATTTATATGATATAGATTGTGTAAATTAGTATAAAGATAATTGTTTTCATATATATATATAATATATGATCCACCTTTAGATTCTGTGTTACTGAGATTTACTAGTGTCTGCAAATTTATTACATTTATGTAGTAAATAAATAATATATTTTCAATGATTAAGTGTATTATGAGGTCAAAATTTGGGGTTCATGGAATTGGGATTTATTTTTAAAGAACATTGAGAGCTTCACTAAAATTATTTGCAATTTATGAAACATGGAATTTGCTATAATTATTCCCAACGTAGTGAATATGATATAATACATTATGTTTTTAAATATTTCATTCAAATAGTGTTTTAAATCATATAATGAAGTATTTTTCACATAAAATGTATATCAGAAACCATGTAGGGCATGCAGGCACGACTGAGCGAGGTAATAATTGAAGAATTTTACTTCGTGGAACATTAAATAAATAATTAGTGTGAGGAGGAAAGTGAATATCTCTCTCATCATACTATGAGACCTTACTACCACCCAAAATTCATGATTTAGTATGTGGATGTTATGGAGGATTAAATTTTATGGGTGGTGGGCTGTGTGAATCAATTTTATTATAAAAATAATTGTGCATGTTATATCCAATTTTTTCTAGGGTGACCAGTTCCTAATATTTTTTCAATTTTTGTTAGAAGAAATACTGACCTCATTAATACTACTATCAATGAGGAATAGAAATATTTTCATTTGAATACTTCTATTTTTTATAAACTAAATAGGGTTATTTTTTCTATGATAATGCCTGGGTTATTCTACATCAGCAATTTCTGTTGGATTTTTCAGTTTGAGAATTTCATTGATGATTATTTAAGAAGGATTTGGTGTAAATATATAACAATAAAGATGAATTTTATTGTCCAGGGATTTGAGGATCTATGTCAATCCCATAAATTGTATATTACATAACAATGGGTTTTTTTGGCCTTGTAGTGATTGTGTTTCGATAACTCAAATTCATAAATGGTGTGTCATATTTTAATTAAGGGTGAGTAGGATACCAAAAACTAGGGATTATGGGATAATGTATGAGGATTTTGTTGTAATATTATTGTATTAAATAAATTCTCATACATGTTTCTTGTGGGTGAGTAGAATTGTGTGGAAAGAAAATTTTACAGAATGACATTTGTGATAGTGTGTTGGGAGTTATGGGAAACTCAGAAAAACAAAAGGGAAGGTAGTAATGTCTTTCATCTTGGAATTTGTTTTTGGTTGAATTCACAAGTGGAATACATAAGTGTGATTTTTTCTAAATGGAGTTAATTGTAATGTTTCAAGAGGATCTTTACAAGGATTTTTGGTTACATGAAGGTAGACGGTATGACTTCTCAAGGGAGATGAGTCAGATGGTGTGCTCCTAGATTAGGGGTAAAATTAAAAATGGATGAATCTTATGTGATCAGGAGATGAGAGGATATGTCTATATAGATGATGTAAGAGGTTCAATGATATTCTCTTTTAGTGAATTTTTGGACTGATAAATTCTATTGGGGTTAAAATAAGAGTAATGAGAATGTTTAATTTTTTTATAAGTTGTATAATATTTTCATTATTGATGTGAAATTTGAGTCCAATGTTCTGGTAGGAGTTATTAATGTCAATATGAACATCCATGGATTATTTTATATTATATCATAATCTTCATAATGATAGTTGGGAAAGGCATGGATTTTATTCATACATAGAGGGAAAAGAATTTTTCAATTGACAATCTAGCTGTCAAAGGAATTCCTTTTGATGGTTTCATTGTTTATGAATATATTTTTATTATTTAATGGGGCCATAATGTTTTTTATGTGGTAAAGACCTTGATATTCACCACTCTCTCCCCATGATTTTTTCTATCCTTTTGATGAAGAAGTTAAGTATGAGGATAATAATCTTTATATATAAATATATATCACTTCATATATTATTTTATATATTATAAGAAACCATGGAATGATATAATGTATGTGTGGCCTTATTATAATAGGGATATTGATAGAGATATAACCTAATGAAACTATTAATGTAATTCATTTTGGATATATCATACTAGACAATAAAAGGATATCATATATTATGATATTTATGTTATAAAATAAAAATAATATTCTCTTGGGGTATATTATTAGACACAATATTGGATATTGTATCACTACTTCTATTATGAAATATTATTTTACCATATGTATTAATTATAAATAATCGATCTTTATGAATCAAACATTGAAATAATAATAAGAAGTATAACATAAGATCTAAATAAATGAATAAACATCCACATAAGCTATAATTAGTTATTACAATACATATGATTAAATTCTATGGTGATTTAATATTCAAGTTTGAAATTAATTTCATGTTGAAAATAAATATTTCTCAAACATTTCATAATATATGGTCAAATGTGTGGACAGATTGGGATAATCCCTAAGACATATATAACAAATGTTAAAACCTTTTGAGTGATGGTTATATATTGTCTTATACTACTATCAAATCTCATAAATATCTCTTCGTACTCCTTCCTTTTCAACATATTATACTACAATATCATGTAATAATGATTATTTCTTCAAAATTATTGGGTGACTTATTCTTCTAAGGAATATACCCTAGAGGAATGATCTATATGTTGTCTTAATAGTGATATCCAACAAACACATTAATTGAATTCTATGGAATCCATCGTCTATGAAACATATACATTATTAATTTCATTATATTTACGTGGTTATAAATTCCTAACATGGTGATCTTGGTAATAGGGTATTTATTTTCATTTACATCATTGATCAAGTATCATTTGATCAATAAAATCCAATTTTCTTGAAAGCTAGTTTCTTATAGTAAAATCATATTCCTATGTATTTATATAGATATGAGTATGTTAGAAAAACTTAGATGTATTGTATTGATATTTTCTTCTTAAAGAGATATATTTTTCCCACCCTATACATTCACATGTTTAAACTATAGATATAATTAGGTTTTACATAGTTTTAGGCATTAGAACTGAATATCTAGGAGATAGAAATTGTTATCCATGTGATAATGTATCTGGAGTGTGGAAGAGCTGAATGATATTTTTTCACTAATTTATTTTGAGTTATTGTAATTATATAAGTATATAATTTATGTTTTTAAATTAGGAATATTTATATTTTCTAATGGTATGATATTAAATCACCAATGGAGAATTTTAATAAAGTTGAATTAATATCACACAACACCCATTTATATTTTTCCAATTTATCAATGATTATGTTTACATTATTTTTATGATTTATTAGTTGGTAAATCACTACCATAGAGATTAAAATAAAACATTAGTGTTATTTTATATGCTCTAGTAATAAGGGGGACACTTTAGGCATTATATTATTTCACCTTAATATAACGGTCATGATGAGTTAGGGGTTAGAAGATTATGTTGGTGTAATATCATTAAAGACATTTCAATATATTTGTAACTTCATGAAAGTTGAATAGTGGATGAAAAATAAAATGGAATATATGCATGTGTTTAAAATAATAATAATAATAGATCATTTTAAATTCAAAATGGAATATGGTATTGAATTTAAAAATTCTGATAATATTTTATGTGTATATTTCCAAAAAATGATTTTTTGGAATATAAAAATCACCTTCGTTAAGTGTCAATAGTCATATTCTCATTTATAATTTATCATGATGTTATCAAACATTTATATTATTACACATGTTATTTTATTAGATTTTAGAAATAATATGATCATTGATATAAGTTAATTAATTTTGATGACAATTAAACTATAAATTTTCTTCTTGAATATGGTATTAATGATGTATAAATTAATGAAAATAAAATGGATGTGTTGGTTTATTATAGTGTTAATTATTTTGATTATTGTTCTAAATAATATGAGTATATTTTTAAATTATATATTTATATCCTATAGTGGGATCATTGATCATGAGATTTAATAATTATAAAAAATTTATAAGTAATTAAATTGGGAATTAATGTTGTATTATTATTTATTTTTATGTAAAATTTATTATAAAAATATAATTATTAAGAGATTTTAGACCTTGAATGATTTTGGAATGATAATAGTGGAATCGTTATTTATATATAAAATTAATAAAATTGGTTCGTTTTCCTATTCTTAAAAAATTAATTATCATTGTGATTTAATTTTTGGGGTTTTAAAATAAATAAAAATAATATATATATTTCATTTATGGTTAATAATAAAAGGGCAGGGTCAATGGTAATTTGATGTGTGCATTTTAGAATTAATAAAAATGAATTTTTGGATGAATCATTCATGAATCCAATAAATTTGAAAATGAGTTATTTAGTATTCATGGGATTCGAATATAATTAATTCATGTTTAAATGAAAATTAAAGTAATTCAATAAAAAATATATTGATGTATAATTTTATGATGATTGGTTTTAAATTTTTATAAATTCATAAAAAAATATCATATAGATGATATAGTTTAACATTGTCATTTCAAATAATTAAAATATGGGTATGTGAATCATGTAATGCTAAATATGGGTATGAATATACGCATAATAGATTGAGTTATTTTCATTTAAACAAATTATTTGAATTTAGATTAGAGAAGTTGTATAATGACATATATTGACATGTTTTTATAATATCACTCATATTATTAAATTTTTAATTATTAATATGAACAATATGATAAAAAGGATTGAATGTTTTTTTAATAAAAAATAGATTAAATTTTCAATTCATTAGTTTAAAGAATATTAATATTTGGATAGCATGTTAGAATTTTGATTTTAAAATTTCTATTTTATAATCTGTATATGATTATTGATATGACTCTCATAAAAGTTTTATAACTACAATTTTATTTATCCACTATTAAAAAAGATTAAATTAAATTATAATGTTGTAATTACAATGTTTTTATAAATTTTAATCCTTTTAATTCCACTTATTAAGTAAAATATTTTATTGATTAATAAAATAAGTGTTGTCAATGATAATTTATTCAATATTATTATTTTTGGAATAATAAATTATTTTCTCTTAAGTGATATGTTCTAAATATTTATAGCCTATTTAGTTATTTTATAATAGTTTACAAATAATTTAATCCAAGATAAATGAATTATTTATGTGGTGTTATATTGGGTTCGGTATTGTTAATATGTTTCATTTAATTTTGTGGCATGTTATTCATGTTTCATAATTATGGATTCATATTTTTTCATTAAGGTCAAAATATTAGAAGGGATATGTTATAGATTGACATTAGTGATTGAATTAATAAATTCAAATTGAACATTGAATATTTATTATATTAACAATATATAAAAATATGTAACATGTGGAAGTATTATTGTTTTTTATATAAGAAGTGGATGCATAAGATTATTTATTTTTTGAGAATAATTTAATGGTGAGTAGATTCATGATTATTTAGTTTATATTATATCAATATATTTGTAAAAGTTTTTTTGGATAATGGGATGTAAATTATAAATTTAGTGATAGACTCGGTCATTAGTTTTGGTCAAAGAAGTTTCTCATAGAATAGAAGCAATATTGTTTAAAGTTTTTCACATTTCTTATTTTATTAGGGGATTTTTTGAATTTTATTTAGTGGTATTTTGGATAGTCTCTTACGGAATTTCTTTTTTAAGGTAACAATTTGATATATTCATTATGTTTTTCACCTTCAGAAGATGTAGAAAAACAAAACAAGAGTTATGGTGGTGTGTGTCAAATTTATGGTTTGTTTAGAAATATAAAGGAATGGATCTAAGATAATTTGAAGTTCTAGTGGGTATTTACAAGAATTTTATGGATCTTATTCGGGAAAAATATTAATTAGGGGATTTTTTTTTAATTTATTTTGTTTCTATTTGATGATGTAGTCCAGTATTTGTGGATAATTTTTATATTAGATTAAAATATTATTCCTAAAATCTATCACTTATCTCTCTTTAATCATTAAATTTTTTTAATTCATAAAACAGTTATGATCAATAAATTGATTTGTAATCATACAAATGAGTATACTATTATCCATATGGTTTGGTTAAAATTAATTGTCACATCATGGATTTTATCTTATCTTTTGGTGGCCTCTTATGTCTATTTTCCATATAACCATCTGGTGTAAGGACTGATCAAAAGTATGAAGTGGGTTTGGTCTTGATATTATTGCTTTAAAAGATGCATGTTTTCTACCAACTAACTTTTAAGAGCCGTGAACCAGTCATTGGAAGTTAGAAGTGGTTACAACATTATGTTTTAGCCAGCTTCTAACTTGTGGGTTCCCACTACCAAGCTGATGGGAGGGATAGTGATTAAACGATCTGTATGAACATGCTAGGTAGCTAACATATAGTCACCGGCCCTCTAAAATCCCATCTATCGACTAGTGGTGTCATGATATGTGATTCTTAGTAAGTGATTTTATGTATCTATAACATGAAACACCATTTTATTGTTTTTAAATCCTCCCTCAACTATGACTCATCCTTGGAATCCATGATTCTCCCCTTGAATGATTTTCTATTCCATAAACGAAATTCATAGTAGACCAAGGTGTCATTCATCATGATGGTTCCTTGTTGATATGTTCTTCTTCATCATGGTCATGGATCAACATTTTATTCATTTTTTATTTATAAAGGAATATAGAATCCATTGGAGTTCATAGATCTGTTTTTTCTAATTTGGATTTGGGATCTAGTGATCTCATTATCAGTTAGTCAATTCATTCCCCTATAATATATGTAATTCATTTTTAATGATTAAGATTTCAAATATGCTGTGGTATGTGTCCAAATAATCTCCCATTAAAATTTACTATTTAATTTCCTATTCTTCTAACATGATTTTTCAATGTATTCAAATTTTTTTCCTTATATATAGTACAACATTACAACATAAAATATTTTTCCAGATTTTGATAAAGGTAGAAATAAATGATTTTTGATCAAGTATTATGTGAAAAATACTTCATTGGTTTATGATCCTCTTTTGGAAATTAAACCAAAATTTTGGTTCTAATAAATCACATATAGATTTTAGGATGACGATTTCCTAAATGAATATAAAACATTGGATTTAAAATTTATAATGTTTTATCCTTTTGAGATTATTTATTGAAAACTAGTATTTAATATAGTGAAGTGATTTATTAATGTATTTTTAAATATCCTTGGTTTGTTTTTAATGGATCGATATTCTGATTGGAATGTGGAAAATACCGATTGGAACATCAAATGATTTATTGAAAAATGGAAAAAACATTGGACATTGTCATTTATGAGTAAAGTAAATGATCTGAGATTTAATGCATATAATGAAATATCCCTTTCTTGGCAATTGAATTGAACTAGTACTCTCACATGTATACACACGACATATCTGATTAATGGTTTTAGTTTATTAATATAATTCTATTTCTAAAAGTTACTAAGAAATAGTAATGTTGAATATTTATTAATCACAATGTATTGGTATAGGTATGACCTATATAGTAGGTATAGATGTGTAAACATATATGTTTCTATTCTAGTTGGTTCGTTTTTACTATTGTTACATATTTAGTCTTCTCCATTGTTGTATAAGATATATCCCCTAGACCACATGACTACTGGTGACAAAGACTTGAAATGGTAGATATGTGGATAAACATGGAGGAATTCAGTCCTAATATACATAGTATTAAACACATGGTAATATCCCTTCTGATAGTTGTAGTAACATGTAACCATAAATTAGTAAAATAAATTATGTATGCCAATATCTCTATAATTTATTTTTCTTTAAAGGAAATCCAAACATGAAAATATAAGCATCACGCATAAGAGGAACACTCTTACACTGGTCTATGTAGAAATGTATGGTTTACAGAAATGTAGTTTCCAGAACCTCATATGATTCAGGTTAGGAGTGAAACCATGATGAATATGCAAGTCGTCCCAAATATCATGATCCACGAGAAGCATGTTGCTTTAATACATGCTGATGATATCTCAAGCGGCCCTGAATTGGAATCACCAGTACTCGCTAGACATCTCAATCACCTGCTTAGATGAGTCAAGTATTTTACCAGTATTCTTCAAACTCTAGCTCAATAAAAAACTACCCTACCACTTTATTTTTTGTTTCAATACTACAATTTCATCTATCAGAATATATTGAAGCTTCATTCTCTTCATAATGACTTCTTGTGTAGTAGAATATGTTGTTTCTTAATCTCCCCACCATCCTCATTAGTTATATATAAAACATTAAAAGTATTTGAACCAAGAAAAAAATTGTTTTTAGTAGATGAATCATAGTATGGATAGACATTTCATAATACACAATCAATCAATCTAACTCAAATGCAATGATGTAGTTTGATATTATGATATCATTCCATGAATATCCACTCAGAACAATGAATCCATGAATAGATGGATGCAATTAAAAGCCCAAATGAGAAATCAGTGATTACCTAATCCAAAAAAACATCCAGAACGAGGGACAGTCTTACCCCTTGTGCTTCTTAAAGACATGAATAGTATTCCAACTATGGATAGTGTTATTTGTATGAAACCCACATATTCAATTAAAAAAATGTTTTGAAAACTTTATAATTTCCGAATTTTTCCTCAAAAAAAGGAAACATGAAATGGGTTATGAAATAACAATGTAGGAATAAAACATGAGAATATGTAATGAAAAATCACATATTATTGACTAAAATATGTAATAAATGCCATAGATTATTCATTTCTTCTAGAAAATAATGAAAAATAAGATTTTTTTGAAACTAGAGTTAAATATAATTGAAACAAAGAAAAGAATTATAAATAGGAGATATATTAATATAAATAATTCATTAATACAGTGTAACTATTTAATGAGTTTGGACATCAAAACACAAAAATGGTGAGTCTGAATACCAAATCAATAACTTTTTCCTAAAATTTATTGTAGTGTATATATATTGTAGTGAAAAAATATATACTGTGTGTCATGAACCAGGACGGGTCGCCATCAGACCCGGTGCCCGACCCGGTCCGCGGTAAGGCCCGAAGGGCGTTCCCAATCCCCACGGGCTGGCACAAGTGCCCGGGTATCAAGAGTAACTTGTGGGAACGGTTTACCCGAAATAGTATACACAAACACTAAAAAGATAATAAAATGAAACTAGGAAATTGACAACCAATGAGACCATTGAACTGAAATCAAATTTAAATTTAACTGGTGTAACATTCGCACGCCACAACACCAACCTGCACGAGAAGACCACCAATGACCAACCACCATCACTGAGCACGACGCACAACCTGGAATACACAAGAAATAAGAATCTATATACACCAAAGGGTGTATGTAGGGTGTGAGCTAAAGGCCCAGTAGGATGTCACCCAATAAAAAGGTTCCATGCCACAACATCAAAAGGACAATTTATTGTTATTATTCAAGTGATACTTTCGAAATACTTTTAAAGGAAACATTTACAAGCCAAATGCTAAAGGAAAACACTAAAATAACTCATTTCACAAAAATGATTTTTAAAGAGGAAGAGAAAAGTTCATTATGGGCACACACACACACACCCACCCACACACACACACATACTCACACGCACACACACACACACACACACACACACACACACACACACACACCCAAGTGGTCCTCCATATGCCGACGGAAGGCACCACACCAAAGCTGGTAGAGCACTATGGGTAAATCCCCTAAGGTTCATCTAGTTCGAGTGAGACCCTAGAACCTCGTGTCTCGGTGAAACGTGGCTTAGAAGGCCACGACCCTCAGAAAACGTGGCTTAGAAGGCCACGACCCTCAGAAAACGTGGCTTAGAAGGCCACGACCCTCAGAACATGTGGCTTAGAAGGCCACGACCCTCAGATATCATGTGTAGTTAGTGTTGCAATCGTCAATCCAGCTAAGTGAGACAGGGACGATACCCATCCGGCTCATTAGCACACTAGTTCTAGTCCTCCCACCTAGATACCCGGGGTTTTCACTTGTGCTCAATAAAGTTTCACATTCACATGGTATATTGTTTTTCCCATATCACAGACCCAACCAGACATTACACACAAGTCACTATTTTCACACCCAAACAACATTTCAGAAAGTCGCGCACGCCAAAAACACCTTTCCAAAAAATATATTTGTCGTTACCTAATTGTTTCGCAAAAACCCCATTTAAAAAAATGCTCAAACAAGAACATAAACAAATTTCACAACTTAGGAAACATTATTTTAATAGCACAACAAGGGCAGACACAAATAAACACACCCAATTACAAAGGAGGGAGTCGTTAAAACCACTTGCTTAATAATTTGTCCTTAAAACTATTTTCACCCAACTACACAATTTTCTGAACCATCTGCACCTCTTAAAATGATTCGCTACACATTAAAAACCCACATTTAGACATACACAACTCAATTACCCATAAAAACTAAGTTCGCACCAACCAAACATCACCTAGAACCCAACTTGAGAACATTGCACCAAAACAACACATATTTTTACGTGAAAAGACCATTTTAAAAAATCAATTTCACACTCAAATATTCTAAAACCACATTTGCACCATATAAACAATTGATTAAACAATTTTTGGACTTACCCCAACAAGTTCAAGATGAAGAAAACATGATCATTTTTTAATAAAGTGAAATTTTCATGATGCATTCATGTCAAACAATTTTTAATATTCACTTCACACAGCTTTTAAAGAGCAACCAAATCATTTATATGACAACACAAATATAAACAACAAGAGCCTACTATTTCGGAAATCCAATCTCCTCAGACGAGCATGCCAGAACATTATAAACATGGATCACATTATGCAATTAAATCATAGAACATATTAAATTAATTAAACAACCAAACTAAATTATCTAAAAGATGTAAAGACATGGAACCACCTACCTCTAGTGTCGACGACTCCACAAAAATGGCGCAAAACTCCCATCGCATGACAATCGCACCACAAGGGGTCTAATGAGAGCAATAAAAACAAATTATTAAAGTTATCAAACCAAATCAAACAAGGCAATAAGAGAATCCTCACATCAAACAGTGGCCGACGAACTGAGACGGACCGAAATCACAAGGCGGCGACCAAAACCCTACAAGATAAATACTATGAACCTCAAAGCACACAAAGGACGGAGCACAACTTGGTGTGAAACCATCCAACGACCTTAAGCCTTACCTCGGGTGTCGGCGACGAACCAAAATGAGACGAACCAACACGACACTAACCAACGCCCTACCGAAAACACAATAGAGAGTCAAAATCACCAAAAACCCCAAAATTAGAACATATACCCACTGGAAAGAAAGAAGAAAAAAAATGACCAAACGCATAAGAAAAGAAAAAAAAACAAGTAGAAGAAGACATCACCGGGGGGGGGGGGTCATCGCTGGATGGAGCAGGGGGTGGTGGTTCGCAGTGCTGGAAGAGGGAGGCCACCAGACAGAGCAGGGGCGACGGTTCGGCCCGTCGCCGAAGGAAGCAAGAGGAGGGTGCATGCTGGACTCATCCGAGGGCCAGGGGATTCGGCGGGAAGGTGAAGGGGAGATGAGATGTGTTCGGGGGAGAGGCCAAACAGCGGAGTCCGAGGAGAGGCCAAGGGGGTTCGTGCGACGGCAAGGGTGGCTGGCAAGAGGAGGCTTCCGGCGAGGGTTTAAGCGATTCCAAGCAGGGGGAAAAAAACAAGGTTTGAGGGAGAGTGGAGGACAAGTGCCGGTGGATGGGGTTTTGTCGGAGACGTGTGCAGCGCCAGAGGGTGGATCCAGGAGGAGAAGGCAACGCCGGATGGAGGCACGGCACGGCACGGCGGGCTGGAGGCTGAGCAGGAGGGGCAGGGGCAGCGCAGGGTTCGCCAGACCAGGGGGGTGTAGGGTTTTTCCGGATTTTCAGCAGCATCGGAACAGGGGGGTTGGGGAGTCTGAGCTAGAAGCAGGGGGTTCGGTGGTCTGTCTGTCGTACGGTGCAGGCGAGGAGGGCTCATGCAGGGCGGTGCGAGCAGGGAGGTGTGGAGGTTTGTAGAGCAGCGTGAGGTCAAGAGAGGGGGGGGGGGGGGCTGTGCGCAAGGTGGGTGGCTGGACTGGGAGGTGCGGTGCAGCGGATCAGGAGGAAGCGTAGCAAGGTGGTAGAGCAGCATCAATAGAGGGGGCAAAGGGGCGGACGAGGAGGATTGAGGAACTGCGACGCGGCTGGGAGAGGGGAAAGGCAGCGACCTGCAGAAGAAGAAAACCCGACGGCGCGATGAGGGAGAAAATAAAACGAGGTGGGGGGGAGGCGCGCTGGCCAACCCTAGAAGAAGAAAAAATCAAGTAAAAAAAGAAATAAAAATAAAATAATACATATAATAATAATAATAATTAATAAATAAGAAATAAAAGAAATAAGTGGTATAATAATATTAATAATAACAACATAATAAAATAAATTGTAAACTATATAATAATCTACTTAATAAAATTCTGATAATAAAAACGAGACTCACTTAAATTATTATTCGAGATAATGATAATAATATTTTAAAGTGACATTAATAAAATTACTATTATTAAAACCATTTTTAATTCATCTCATTACGTTAATTGAACATCGACAATGCATGTAGTGACCAGGCAGGGTTGTGTGACGACCCAAGAGAGGCCGAACGACTTTGACCGCAGCGCGCTGGATGCAGTCGAGGTCAAAACACACATTTTAAGATAATAATTCAAAATTTTAACTCGGGCTTCAACCCTAACCACCCAAGGCTCAAGAAAAATTGATAAAATAAATAATTTAAAAGATGCGAGTGTGACAATTCTCCCCACCATAAAGCTTTCCGTCCCCGGAAAGCCACAACTAAGGCTGAGAGTCAAAGTAAGAACGTCACCTCCTCATGGTTCAAAGGGGATTCTCACAAACACCAAGCAAAGAGGGGCAAATGTATCGTGCTCAGAGAAAGTGACTCAAAGACAACTTCGATAAACTCATAAAAAGACTTTATGATGAGTGTCGCCCACCCCAAAGAGATAAAACACCTCCAGTTAACTGATCAAGGAAGGGAAACCCTCACACCCACTGAATCTAACTTCACAAGCCAAAACATCCCAAGCACCATTGAATGAAAAAGCACGTCCACAGATCACTCTGTTCACTTATTACCAAGCTGTATTTAGAAATAGAAGCAAAAGATCAACATGGGGAGGCCTGAGGGGCTCCCCACCATTAAGAACTTACTTGCGCTCGAAATGGGACTAGAAAGCCAACACATGGAGGTTCGAGTGGACCCCCCACCATTAAAGAAAAAACCAGCACTGGTTCATTCTAGAGACATTCCTACGAGACCCAATGTGGCTCTCCCCACCATTAATAACCTACCAATGCCCAAGGAGAGACCATAAAGCCAACATTGGGAGGTCCAGGAGGACTCCCCACCATTAGAACTAACAGAATGTATAGAACCTTGAATACTTCTCAACGGTGACCAAACACCCCACCATAAGGGGCGGGGAGGGAGGGGCCCAACCACTAGGGCGTCAACAGCATGACCCAAGACAAACTGGCATCTCCACATCCCTGGATGAGCCCCATTCAACTTTGATACTGAATTAACCAACATACCCCATAAAGACCCCTAAAGCGATTACATCCAGTGGGACGCAACCCCCAAGACTTTAAGGCAACGAGACGAACACGCCTCCACGCGGTCATGAAAACCTTATGCAACCAGATGGTTCGTTCGGAGCATAAAAACCATAGAAAACAATTTAAGCTGCTTTCACTTTCAACACCGATGACAGAAATCAGGTTGGGGTCCCGTACACTCCCGGGGTTCCTGACCACGCGCCAGCTTCACTCCGAGGCCTATGGCTGGAGCCCTGATGTTTGAAGCATCCCCTGCCTCACAGTCAGGTAATGAGAACTCCCGTGCGAAGATTCTCTTTTTGGTGTCACACGCAACCTCACTGCAATTGGGACGACACTAGCAACACAACACATTACATCATCTGACTGATCATACGCGGAACCTTCGCCAACACCAGAGTTGAAATGGTGCATGCGGATCACCCTTTGTCACACTAAATGAGAACACGACACCACCAATCTTCACCTGAACATGACTGTTTCTATTGAGAAGAACTTTATGCTTAGAATGACCTCGAACCATGTCTTAAACAACACGTGATTCCTGCGAAAGACCATAGCAGCCTCATACGACTTGGTCTGCCAAACTAGTAGCCTAACATGAACCTTTCCTTAAACGAAACAAACCAAAGACCAGAGGTCATTTAGAATGATTGACCGCACCAACAACATAGGGTTTCTTCCACCTTTTTCACACTGGGGTCTCCTTTAACACTTCCAAAGGGACCTCACGTTGCAAGACGTCACAGAACATGACCCTTGCAACCGATGTGAATACTACAAGGCCATTCAAGACATTGGTCAACACTGAAAATTCCGAACCGCCCTCACCCTTCCCCACTGGAATTCCTTTTATCATTTCCAGGGGGAACCTTCAAATGCAACGATGTCAAATTTCATATCTGACGACTCAGACAACATAAAGAAACCCAAAACCCTGTTCAACTCCCCTCACATATGTCATCCCGCTGTGGTAGAGTCCACTTGTTGTAAAAAGTAGAGGTGGGTTCAATTCTAGAATTCAAGAAGATATTCCTCTGATCAACTAGAGGGTCGACCAACGACAAATTGCCCGTGGACACACTTAAATCACATGTCAACTCTTTATGGGGGCGTACACTAATCAAGAAAGAAAAAAATGGACCTAAATAAAACTGGTCCAATGGTCAAGACATACTACAGGCGAACACCAAACGTGCAGGGGAAACCACTGCAAGGGCTCCCCGATGTACTTTTCAAAATAATTTACTAGCTACACGCTTCCATACCAACTTCTAAATAAGAATTTAAACTCAATACACAGACCATTCAGAATGATTACTCATCTCAAAACACCACACATCCAACATCTCAAAAACACAAGGACACACCACGCAAACGCCGGTTACTAAAACACCAAATTTTAATTTAACAAAACATTTTAAAGACAAGCAAACCAGTGGGTTACACAAACAACAATGGTGTCCCATGGGCCTCGCACATGCATGTTCTCGTGCCACACCGTCACCCACCTCGTATCCATCCAGGCACTCATCCGCTCGTGACGTTAACCATTTCTATTTTTGTATACACTCATTCATGTGGTTTCCCATAAGAGCACCAAGGATAAAAAAACCAAAGCTCTCCAATTTTTTTCAAAACCAAAACATCCAACCCACACTTTCCAAACCTTTCACATAATTTTATTTTTAAAGCGTTTCATTTGAAAATATTTTCCATGACCAAAACATTTTTACTTAAAAACCAAATTCTCACGAATCCAAAACAAAGAGACGAGAAATGACGCGAGAGAAAACTTGTGTCAGCGGGTGACTGGAACGTATGGTTGGCGGCCATACGCCAGTCATGACACTGCCACGGAGGGTATTCTAGGATAGCGTCCCCGGCTCTACATGGCTTGCCAGACCCTGCGAGCTCACCAGGACCACTAACCTTACCCCTTTTCCATTTCCCATAGACAAGATTAACCACAATGACCAAAAACACGGACAAACCTCAACATACTTTGGTAACTTGAGTCCCGCCACGAGGTGTGATGGCCATGAACCTTACTCGTAGCCAGGACATCGAGTCCCGACAACCTTAACTTTGCTCTACACTGACTCCATCTCAAAAGAACATGACCCAAGAGAGCAAACCTTGCCCTCTGATACCATTTTGTCACGAACTAGGCCGGGTCGCCATCAGACCCGGTGCCCGACCCGGTCCGCGGCAAGGCCCGAAGGGCGTTCCCAATCCCCAAGGGCTGGCACAAGTGCCCGGGTATCAAGAGTAACTTGTGGGAATGGTTTACCCGAAATAGTATACACAAACACTAAAAAGATAATAAAATGAAACTAGGAAATTGACAACCAATGAGACCATTGAACTGAAATCAAATTTAAAGGTTTACAATTAGAGCCAACGTCCCAAAAATAAACGACAATAATAGAGACTAAAACTCTAACTCAAACCACCAAGCGACAAGAGTGGTGTAGCATTCGCACGCCACAACACCAACCTGCACGAGAAGACCACCAATGACCAACCACCATCACTGAGCACGACGCACAACCTGGAATACACAAGAAATAAGAATCTACATACACCCTTGGGTGTATGTAGGGTGTGAGCTAAAGGCCCAGTAGGATGTCACCCAATAAAAAGGTTCCATGCCACAACATCAAAAGGACAATTTAATGTTATTATTCAAGTGATACTTTCGAAATACTTTTAAAGGAAACATTTACAAGCCAAATGCTAAAGGAAAACACTAAAATAACTCATTTCACAAAAATGATTTTTAAAGAGGAAGAGAAAAGTTCATTATGGGAACACACACACACACCCACACACACCCACACACATACTCACACGCACACACACACACACACACACACACACACACACACACACACCCAAGTGGTCCTCCATATGCCGACGGAAGGCACCACACCAAAGCTGGTAGAGCACTATGGGTAAATCCCCTAAGGTTCATCTAGTTCGAGTGAGACCCTAGAACCTCGTGTCTCGGTGAAACGTGGCTTAGAAGGCCACGACCCTCAGAAAACGTGGCTTAGAAGGCCACGACCCTCAGAAAACATGGCTTAGAAGGCCACGACCCTCAGAACATGTGGCTTAGAAGGCCACGACCCTCAGATATCATGTTTAGTTAGTGTTGCAATCGTCAATCCAGCTAAGTGAGACATGGACGATACCCATCCGGCTCATTAGCACACTAGTTCTAGTCCTCCCACCTATATACCCAGGGTTTTCCCTTGTGCTCAATCAAGTTTCACATTCACATGGTATATTGTTTTTCCCATATCACAGACCCAACCAGACATTACACACAAGTCACTATTTTCACACCCAAACAACATTTCAAAAATTCGCGCACGCCAAAAACACCTTTCCAAAAAATATATTTGTCGTTACCTAATTGTTTCGCAAAAACCCCATTTAAAAAAATGCTCAAACAAGAACATAAACAATTTTCACAACTTAGGAAGCATTATTTTAATAGCACAACAAGGGCAGACACAAATAAACACACCCAATTACAAAGGAGGGAGTCGTTCAAACCACTTGCTTAATAATTTGTCCTTAAAACTAGTTTCACTCAACTACACAATTGTCTGAACCATCTGCACCTCTTAAAATGATTCTATACACATTAAAAACCCACATTTAGACATACACAACACAATTACCCATAAAATCTAAGTTCGCACCAACCAAACATCACCTAGAACCCAACTTGAGAACATTGCACCAAAAAAACACATATTTTTACGTGCAAAGACCATTTTAAAAATCAATTTCGCACTCAAATATTCTAAAACCACATTTGCACCATATAAACAATTGATTAAACAATTTTTGGACTTACCCCAACAAGTTCAAGATGAAGAAAACATGATCATTTGTAAATAAAGTGAAATTTTCATGATGCATGCATGTCAAACAATTTTTAATATACATTTCGCACAGATTTTAAAGAGCAACCAAATCATTTATATGACAACACACATATAAACAACAAGAGCCTACTATTTCGGAAATCCAATCTCCTCAGACGAGCATTCCAGAACATTATAAACATGGATCGCATTATGAAATTAAATCATAGAACATATTAAATTAATTAAACAACCAAACTAAATTATCTAAAAGATGTAAAGACATGGAACCACCTACCTCTAGTGTCGACGACTCCACAAAAATGGCGCAAAACTCCCATCGCATGACAATCGCACCACAAGGGGTCTAATGCGAGCAATAAAAACAAATTATTAAAGTTATCAAACCAAATCAAACAAGGCAATAAGAGAATCCTCACCTCAAACTGTGGCCGGCGAACTGAGACGGACCGAAATCATAAGGCGGCGACCAAAACCCTACAAGATAAATACTATGAACCTCAAAGCACACAAAGGACGGCGCACAACTAGGTGTGAAACCAACCAACGACCTTAAGCCTTACCTCGGGTGTCGGCGACGAACCAAAATGAGACGAACCAACACGACACTAACCAACGCCCTACCAAAAACATAATAGGGAGTCAAAATCACCAAAAACCCCAAAATTAGAACATATACCCACTGGAAAGAAAGAAGAAAAAAAAGGACCAAACGCATAAGAAAAGAAAAAAAACAAGTAGAAGAAGACATCACCGGGGGGGGGGGGGTCGTCGCTGGATGGAGCAGGGGGTGGTGGTTCGCAGTGCTGGAAGAGGGAGGCCACCGGACAGAGCAGGGACGACGGTTCGGCCTGTCGCCGAAGGAAGCAAGAGGAGGGTGCATGCTGGACTCATCCGAGGGCCAGGGGATTCGGCGGGAAAGTGCAGGGGAGATGAGATGTGTTCGGGGGAGAGGCCAAACAGCGGAGTCCGAGGAGAGGCCAATGGGGTTCATGCGACGGCAAGGGTGGCTGGCAAGAGGAGGCTTCCGGCGAGGGTTTATGCGATTCCAAGTAGGGGGAAAAACAAGGTTCGAGGGAGAGTGGAGGCCAAGTGCCGGCGTCTGGGGTTTTGTCGGAGACGTGTGCAGCGCCAGAGGGTGGATCCAGGAGTAGAAGGCAACGCCGGATGGAGGCACGGCGCGGCGCGGCGGGCTGGAGGCTGAACATGAGGGGCAGGGGCAGCGCAGGGTTCGCCGGACCAGGGGGGTGTTGGGTTTCGCCATATTTTCAGCAGCATCGGAACAGGGGGGTTGGGGAGTCCGAGCTAGAAGCAGGGGGTTCGGTGGTCGGTCTGTCGTACGGTGCAGGCGAGGAGGGCTCATGCAGGGCGGTGCGAGCAGGGAGGTGTGGAGGTTTGTAGAGCAGCGTGAGGTCAAGAGAGGGGGGGGGGGCTGTGTGCAAGGTGGGTGGCTGGACTGGGAGGTGCGGTGCGGCAGATCAGGAGGAAGCGTAGCAAGGTGGTAGAGCAGCATCAATAGAGGGGGCAAAGGGGCAGACGAGGAGGATGGAGGAACTGCGACGCGGCTGGGAGAGGGGAAAGGCAGAGACCTGCAGAAGAAGAAAACCCGACGGCGCGATGAGGGAGAAAATAAAACGAGGTGGGGGGAGGCGCGCTGGCCAACCCTAGAAGAAGAAAAAACAAGTAAAAAAAAGAAATAAAAATAAAATAATACCTATAATAATAATAATAATAATTAATAAATAAGAAATAAAAGAAATAAGTGGTATAATAATATTAATAATAACAACATAATAAAATAAATTGTAAACTATATAATAATCTACTTAATAAAATGCTGATAATAAAAACGATACTCACTTAAATTATTATTCGAGATAATGATAATAATATTTTAAAGTGACATTAATAAAATTACTATTATTAAAACCATTTTTAATTCATCTCATTTCGTTAATTGAACATCGACAATGCATGTAGTGACCAGGCAGGGTTGTGTGACGACCCAAGAGAGGCCGCACGACTTCGACCGCAGCGCGCTGGATGCAGTCGAGGTCAAAACACACATTTTAAGATAATAGTTCAAAATTTTAACTCGGGCTTCAACCCTAACCACCCAAGGCTCAAGAAAAATTGATAAAATAAATAATTTAAAAGATGTGAGTGTGACACTGTGAGTGCAAGTAATTTACTAGTACCTCTAACTCCCAATTAAATGATACAATAAGAAAATGATGGGTCAGAACTATATTCATTTTTATAATTGATAATATAAAGTATACATATATCATAACTCAAATTATATGTAACATTACTATATTAGATAATTTCCTAGATTACTTCATCATATGGTCTCATAAGATGGAACTATAAGTTTAGAATAGCCCCTGTAATTGGATGAAGAGAGGAAGGAAGGCCGTAATGCAGTTGAACACATTTAGAGGCAGTAAGACAGGCTGCAACTAGAACCTACTTCAAAACCTACTAGAAACCTACATGAAAAGAGACAAAAAGACAGTCCTACTTTTTCTAACACATATAGATCTAGTATTTCACAATTAAAAACTGAAATTCCAAGAGAAATACACTTGAGAAGATGATCACCCCTAGTATGATTCTTTAGTAGATGGAGATAATAAAGGGAATATATAGGTACCTATAACTCAAAAATGAATGATAAAAAGTATAGGTGCATAATATTTGAAGAGAAGTTAAAAAATATTTTCCATTGAAATTGAACAAAAAGATAAATTTAAATTAGAGAAATTTCTAATTTTGTGGATGGATATTTTAAATCAATATCAATTACAATTACAAAAACATTTTTTAGCACAGTGGAATATGAAGTGGAAGACAAATTAAATAAAGAACAGTGGTTGTAAAAATAAATATGAAAAATGTGAAGATGATTAATTTTAATATCGAAATGGGAAAATTTCAATAGATAATTTTAGCAAAATTTATGATGTTTATATTTTTAGAATTCTTTCAACATGTAGAAGTGGTATAGTCATCCAATCTCAAATTGTTCTTTCAATAAGTAGTTATCTTGAAATACTTACATCCACATCATTTTATGGATACAATGAAAATTAAAAAGATGAATATATAGTAATGATATCAATTAAAAATTTGAACTTGTATATTATTATCATAAATTGTTCTTGCAATAAATTGAGCTAAAATGATATCAATTTCAAATAATGTTCCCAAATAATAATAATTAATTACTTTCATTTGAGTCTGTATCTGCCATTTCCAACTAAAAAAATCTGAAGGCCACTGTAAATCACTCATCCAAACCCTAGAATATCTAACTAATAGAAGAGATATCCCATAATTGTGTATGTTGAGATGTCTAAGTGTGGTTTACTGAATTCCATAGATACCTAAAGTGCCACAACCATGTTAACTTGCATAGTTTCCCCCATGTTTGATGCCTCAAAGACCTCCACTTTAGGTTGTACACATTAAAAAACAAAATCTAGAAGGAATCCCACACTCTCCTCATCAAGGGATAATATCATGTCACCATTTGATTCATGTATATCATGGATCTCACACAATTTTGTTCTAGATTCCGGTGTGAGTGAATAATGGAGTCAATGAAAAGTCATAAGATAAGGTTTTATCTAAGGTAAATATTATCTAGATATTTTCCTAGATGGCCATAAGAACCTATGTATCCTCCTGAGATATTGTGGGGATAACTCCTCAAGGAGCATTATAAATATTCACCTTTGGCTGCACCAGAAGACACATAACCTGAAAGATCAACTGGAGGAGAGGAAATTCCCCTTAGAATATGCTCACCCTGTGAATAGATGTCATCCTCCAGCTTCTCTATGAATTTCTATTCATCAATGTAGGGATCGTAGAATCCAACCATTTAATTCCACATCATAATGAGACATATCCCATTTATAATAATATATTTCCACACCATTTTAGTGGGGTGACTTATTTATGGAATGCCCAGTTCTTTATGGGGTTGGATAAGATGATGATGTTGTTAACATAAAGTTATGTTTGGTTGCATGCACCATGTTTGAATAGAACTACCTTTAAAGATTGAAAAACGGTAACAAACCTGGTAAATAAAGAATAAAAAATGTTCTTAATTATTAATATTTACGAATTAAATATTAATTTTACTATAAAGGGGTTCCTATGTTTGATAGCGTACCCGATACGCAACAAAGAGTTTCTTTGAAATCTTACATTACACATTAGTAATAAAATAATATTATTATAAATGGTAGTTAATACCTAGCTGTTGTATTGGTGGGAATGAACTGAAATAACTAAAATATTATTATATATGTTTGTTAAAGGTTTTTACATTTATCCAATAAAGGATAAAGGCTTAAAATACGAAAAGAAATCAATTTTAGGCATATATACTCAAATTTTCACTAAAGGTCCACTTATTAACTTTTAATGGCGAACCGTCATTAAATATAGTTTTGGTAACTCTTATATAATATATTGGAATAAATAAAATTCTTCTTTATAATCAGGACATCAAAATTTACTTTGTGTAATTTTTTTGTATTTTTCCGATAAAGATCATTTTTTTAATGAATAGTGAAAAATGTTGTATTTTAATTCAAAACCACTTTTTAATCTAATTTATTAATATGATTATATTATCTTTTGAAGTGGTTTTAAATTGAAATTATAATATATTTTTACCATTTAATCCAATAGTGGTCGTTGGAATTAATTTCACTATGAAAAAGTACTTGAACTAGTGTCAATCTTTTGATACATTTTGTTTCATAAAAACACGCTATTTGTTTTGACAGTGGGAATTAATTATTAAATTAATTAATTCAACTTATATGTTTGGAATTTTGTAAAATAGACATAATTTTTCGAATTCTGAATATCAAATATATCTTAGGGTGATGTTTTGATATTTTTCTAAAAAACATCAATTTTTGATGAATAGTGAAACTACTAAGTTGTACTTAAAAAACTGATTTTGTTCGATTAAATGAAATTTTTCCACCATTGTGTTTTGAATTTCAAAATTCCAACATACATGGTTTTTATTAAGACGTAAAATGTGATTCAATGGGATTAAAATAATTTTTTTTGGTGAATAGTAACTTTTATGTTTTTAATCGCAATTAGATGTAATTAGTGTAATTTAAGATAAAAATAATATTATAATAATATGAAATAACTTGACACATGTCCTACACTTATTGTATGTGACATGGACGAACAAGACAATCCATGCGTCAAATTGGGGACCTCATGGAGACACTTTTGTAGGAAAATGACATTAATATCTTTTTATTTAATGTTAAAATAAAAATGTCACAAACATGAGTTGTTTTACAAAAACAATTTTTACATGGGGTTATACAAGTCAGACATTGGACTATAAATAATAATTGAAAAGCTAAAACGATATCCAAAATCATAGTATTTTTTTATAATTTTTAGACATTATATAAATTATATTATTTATGACACCATGATGATGCAGCGATTACCTCATTATTTAACGTTTTAAAAAATGGAAAGATAATGTATAATATAAGACCTACACATGTAAAAAACCTATTTTATGGGTGTATTTCGAACCCCTATCACCTTATCCTATTAACACATCAATTTGGGACTTCAAAAACCGAAACTCATTTTATAATAAAGTATCATTTCTTTACTTTCCAAGAGTGCCCTTCCTCTCCTCTTATAAAAGCCCCCCCACCTCTACCACCCTACCCACACCTATGAAGCCTTTGGTTCGGCAAAACCCTACCCATTTTGTCTCTCCACATCCCTATATTACATCTATAAGTCTCACTTGGGCATAAGTCTTTCCAAGGAAGCCTTTGAGCTCAAATCAAAAAGAGTTACCCGATTTAAAGGTAGTGTCTTCTCTTGTGTTCTTTTGTTTTATTTTGCTTCTCCAACCCGCTAAACTCTTTTTATTCATTTATTTTGTAAAAACTACATTATCTTCAATATAATAGTATGTTGTTATAATAAGGAATCTATCCACACTTATACACACCTTCATCTAATGGTTAAAGAACATAATGTTTCTGTGGGTGGTGAATTTCTGCCTCACGAAATGATGATTGTTCAACACTCATATAACATATTAAAAGGTGAAAATTAAGATGTATATATATTTATATATGATATATAATATGTTTATGTTTTACTTAAGCTTCTGTATTTTTCATTTATGGCATACCTTTATGGTTTCCATTATAGGTAAACACGATATCTTCATTTTAGGAAGTGCGGACTACCGCCCCTCAAAGTTATTTGATTCGTTAACATCATATCTTGTATGTATAAAGGATAAATTTAATGATATTATATATGATACCATACTGGAATTATAATACTATTATGTATCATTATGTTTTAATTCCATTAAATATGAAATAAAAATGGAAGTAGCGTTCATGCGTACGTACGGTTTACCGTCTCCATGAACAGTGCATTTCATTTCGTACCTATAAATGATTATGTAATATTATAAATACATGTATATTTTGGATATATATGATATATATGATATCCAAATCATGAATACCATTCTAGATATAATGAACCTTTGACCACACGAACAACATGTAATTTTAAGAAGTCCACTTTCGACTTAAGGACCAAATATTGAAAAAAAAACATTATTAACTTAAATGAATACATAATGTTTATAACATGGTAATAAGTTATATAAAAGGAATAATTAACTTGAAAAAGGTTCTTAAGAAAGTAGAGATTAACTCAAGTTTATTATTCAGGACGTTAAAGAACGATCGAGTCACGTCGAACCCGAGGTAAGGGACTTCGTCTCAATCTCCTTTCATTGAGGCATATTTTGTTTTTTACACAACTTTCTTTTATACGCTGTATAAACCCCTTTGAATTTTATGCTTATTCAAAAGGAATATTTATTATACGAGGCGTTTTACTAAATGACAAAAGGGAATGTTTTTTTTGTCGTACGTATGCGGCGACAACGACTTCTCTACCGCCGTGACCATTATTTGAGTTTCGGCTTCCTCTACAAGCCATACTTTTTTAAATGAAAAATAAATACCATGTTTTAATTTTCTTTTATTTTGGTATTGAAAATGGTTTTTCATAATGTTTTTGTTATATCAATGTGTTGTATTGATATATTTTGACTGAAATGTGGAAATGTTATGTTTCCTTTATGCACGTTTTATGTGATACAATTATGTTATTGTTCTTGGGCATTGTTATGAAGATGGGTGGTTCCGTGATAAACTAAGGGCGGGTGAGCCTGCTATAGCTCTCCAATGCCTTGGGTAACACGAAGGAGTGAAACGTTAAGGTTTCTCTGAAGAGATTTAGGGAATGTAATGTGATGGGTATTCCAAACGTAACCAAGAGGGTTACTCCCTGTGTAAGAATGTTATGAATGCCTCAAGTTACCTTTATGACTTATGATTTCTAGATTTATTCATGATTTTATGAGGTATGTTAAAGTGCCTATGTTTTATTGGTAAAGTATGATTTCATTCTTATGTATATATGAACTCATGTTTCCTTTCCATTTTTTATAACCTTTACTGAGCTTTTTATGCTCATCCCAAGTTTTTGAAATGTTTTTCACATGTCAAGGGAAAGGTACATGATAATATGATAGTGTCAAGGAAGTGTTAAGAAAGAATCCATGTTTTATTTTCAATATGTTTCCGTTGATGAGGAAAATGAATACTATCTTTTATTGTATCCACATTGATTAAATGTGGGATGTAATGGATGTTTTATGATCTAATTCTCTAAAACTCGAAACCTGAAAATATCATCAATGTGTAATCTTATAATAACTCCAGATTAACTATGGTTTAATGTTGGGGCCTTATAGTTGGTATCAGAGGCCGGTTTAGAAAACTTTAGGAGTTAGAAAAGTGTTAAATTATAAATTAATTTAGGTATGATTGAAATGATATTTCATTTACAGATTACCATGTTGCTTCTCCTAATTTATTTCATTGTTAAGAATGGTTTTTCGTAGAGAAAATATAGAATCATTGTTGGGAAGGCATACTGAGGGAAATGACCTTCCAAATAAGCATACTGAGATAGTCAGAATCATAATTGAGCAGTTTACTGCAGTGATGGCTCAGTTGAATCAGTTTTCTTGGTTTGGAAGGTTAATACCGAAGGATTGTTGAAATGTTTTCATGGTTATCTAGTCCAATGACTAAGATAACTCGGAAGGGTGTTAAGTTTATCTGGACAAAATAATGTTATGATTGTTTTCAGGAGTTGAAAAGAAGATTAGTGAATGCACCAGTATTGGCACTTTGATCCAGGAATGGTGAGTTTGTTGTCTGCAATGATGCTTCATTGAAGGGACATGGTTGTGTCCAAATGAAGAATGATCAGATAATTTCATATGCTTCATGTTAGTTGAAAACTCATGAGGTAAATTACCCCAAACATGATTTGAAATTAGCTGCTGTTGTTTTTGCTCTAAAAAATTGGAGGCATCATTTGTATGGAGTAAAGTGTGAAATATATACTGATCACAAAAGTTTAAAGTATATATTCACTCAGAATGAAATGAACATGAGACAGAGGAGATGGCTATAATTAATCGAGTATTATGATTGTACAATTCATTACCATCCGGGAAAAGCAAATAAAGTGGCTGATGCTTTTTTTCAAACAAGTAATGCTTCATTAACCATGATACTTTTGGAACAAGATCCTTTGGATTTTGATTTGATGAAATTTGGAATAGAAGTTGTTGGTGCAGGAAGTTCTTCTGTTTTGTTTGAGGTATTAGTGAGATCATCCCTATTAGACAGAATTAAGAAAGCGCAGAAGAAAGACAATGAGTTGCAGAAAATGGTAGAGCTGGTTTAGAAGGGTAAGTTGCCTGAGTTCAACATTGATAATGATTGTGTTTTGAGGTTTGAGAAGAGATTATGTGTGCCTTGTGATTCACAGTTGAATAATGAGTTGGTATGTGATTCTCATAGTACCCCGTTTTCAGTTCATCCTGTAAGTACTATGATGTACAGAGATTTGTGGGAGTATTACTGCTAGGATGGAATGAAAAGAGATATTTCTGATTTTACTATATAGTGTTTTGACTTGTCAGTAGTTTAAAGCAAAGCGGTAGTTACCGAATGGGATGCTTCAGCCTTTACTAGTGCCAGAGTGGAAATGGGAAAATATAACCATGGACTTTGTTGTGGTATTGCGGAAGACACCTCAAGGTAATAATGAAATATGGGTTATTGTTGATCGCTTGACTAAATCTGTTAATTTCCTTGCTATACGAGATACTTTCTACCTAGATCAACTTTCCCGTTTGTATCTTGATGAGATAGTCAGGTTACATGGAGTTCCTCTCTCCATAGTATCTGACTGTGATCCCAGGTTCACTTCTAGCTTTTGGAAAAGGCCTTCAAATGTTATTGGGTACTAAATTAAAATTTAGAACATATTTTCATCCTCAATCAGATGGGTAGTCGGAACGAACAATTCTAACCTTGGAGGATATTCTACGTGCTTGTTTGATGGATTATCAGGGAAGTGGGGACCAACATCTTTCATTGGTTGAGTTTTCTTATAATAACAGTTTTCATTCCAGTATACAGATGGCTCCGTTTAAGGCATTATAGGGGAAGCTGTGTTGAACTCCAGATTTCTGGGATGAAGTGGGTGAAAGGAAGCTGATGAGACCAGAATTGTTAGAAGAGATGGCCGAAAAAGTTCAGATAATTCAAAAACACATGAGAAAAACTCACAGTAGATAACAGGAAGAAGGATCTATCTTTCGAGGTAGGTGATCCAGTTTTTATCGAAGTTTCACCATGGAAAAGTGTGATGTGATTTGATAAGAAAGGAATGATGAGTCCAAGGTTCATTAGACCATATGAAATTCTGGGGAGAGTTGGATTAGTTGTGTACCTATTGGCTTTACCAATGAGTTTATCTCAGGTACAGAGTGTTTTTCATGTTTCAATGTTGAGAACGTATATGCTAGATCCATCTCATGTTTTGATCCCAGAGGTAGTTCAGTTGGAAGAGAATCTCTCTTATGAAGAAGAACTAGTCCAGATTTTTGACCGAAGAGAGCAAGTGTTGTGAAATAAGGTAATTAACCTGTTAAAGGTTTTGTGGAAAAACCATATTGTTGAAGAGGCAACATGGAAATCTGAAAATGCTACGAGGGATAAATACCCCCACTTATTTTGATAAGTGAATATAATTGCGAGGAAACAATTCCCAAAAGTGGGGGAAGGATGTAACATACCAGGTAAATAAAGAATAAAACATGTTCATATTCATTAATATTTACAATTTAAATATTAATTTTACTTAAAAGGGGTTTCTATGTTCGATAGCGTACCCAGTACGCAACAAATAATTTCTTTGAAATCTTACTTTGCACATTAGTAATAAAATAATATTATTTTAAATGGTAGTTAACACCTAGCTGTTGTATTGGTGGGAATGAATATAAATAACTAAAATATGATTATATATGTTTTTAAAGGTTTTTACATTTCTCAAATAAAGGATAAATGCTTAAAATACGAAAAGAATTCAATTTTAGGCATATATACTATAATTTTCACTAAAGGTCCAATAATCATCTTTTGATGGAGAACCATAACTAAATATAGTTTTTGTCACTCTTATACATTCTATTGGACCAAATAAAATTCTTCTTTATAATCGGGACATCAAAATTTACTTTGTGTAAATTTTTGGTATTTTTCCGATAAAGATCATTTTTTAATGAATAGTGAAAAATGTTGTATTTTAATTAAAAACCAATTTTTAATCTAATTTATTAATATGATTAGATTATCTTTTGAATTGTTTTTAAATTTAAATTAGAATATATTTTTACCATTTAATCCAATAGTGGTCGTTGGAATTAATGTCACTTTGAAAACGGACTTGAACTAGTGTCAATCTTTTGATACATTTTGTTTCACAAAAACAAGTTATTTGTTTTGACAGTGGAAATTAATTATTAAATTAATTAATAAAACTTATATGTTTTGAATTTTTTAAAATAGACATTATTTTTTAATTCATAATATCAAATATTTCTTAGGGTGAAGTTTTAGTATTTTTTTGAAAACATCAATTTTTGATGAATAGTGAAACTACTTAGTGGTACTTAAAAAACTGATTTTTTTCATTTAAATGAAATTTTACCACCTTTGTGTTTTGAATTTCAAAAATCTGACATACATGGTTGTCATTAAGAAGTAAAATGTGATTCAATGGGATTAAAATAATTTTTTGGTGAATAGTAACTTTTAAGTTTTTAATCGCGATTAGAGGTAATTAGTGTAATTTAAGATAAAAATAATGTTTTAATAATATGAAATGTACATGACACGTGTCCTAATATTATTGGATGTGTCATGGCCGACCAAGACAATCTATAAATCAACTTGGGGACCCCATGGAGCCACTTTGGTAGGAAAATGACATTAATATCTTTTTATTTAATGTTAAAATAAAAATGTCACAAACATGAGTTGTTTTATTAAAACAATTTTTACACATGGTTATACAAGTCATATTTTTGACTATAAATAATAATGTGAAAGATAAAGAGATTTCATAAATCATAGTATTTTTTTTATAATTTTTATGCATTAAATAAATTAAATTATTTATGACACCATGATGATGCAGCGATTACCTCATTATTTAACGATTTAAATAAAATGGAATGTTAAGGTAACAAATAAAACCTACACATGTCAAAAACCTATTGTATGGGTGGATTTCGAACCCTTATCACCTTATCCTAGAAAATAATCAATGTGGGACCTTTAAAAACCGAAACTCATTTTATAATAAAGTATATTTTCTTTACTTTCCAAGACTGCCCCTCCTCTCCTCTTATAAAAGGCCCCCACCTCAACCACCTTACCCACACCTCTCAAGATTTTGGCTCCACAAAACCCTACCCAATTTGTCTCTCTACATCCGTATATTACTCCTAGAAGCCTCACATTGGGCAGAAGTCTTCCCAAGAAATGCTATGAGCTCAAATAAAAAAGAGTTAACCAATTTAAAGGTAGTGTCTTCTCTTGTGGTCTTTTGTTTTATTTTGATTCTCCAACCCCCTAAAATCTTTTTATTATTTTACTTTGTAACAAATACAATATCTTCAATATACTATAATGTTTTTATAATAAAGATTCGAGCTAAAGTTACACACACCTTCATCTAATGGTTAAAGAACATACTATTTCTGTGGATGGTGAATTTCTGCCTCACGAAACGATGATTGTTCAACACTCATATAACACCTTCAAAGTTGGAAAATAAGAGGTCACTATATTTATATATGATATATAATATGTTTATTTTTTACTTAAGCTTCTGTATTTTTCATTTATGTCATACCTTTATGGTTTCCATTATGGGTAAACGTGATATCTTAATTTTAGGAAGTGTGGACTACCGCCCCCTCAAAGTGATTTGATTCGTTAACACCATATGTGGGATGTATAAAGGATAAATTTAATGATATTATATATGATAACATAATGGAATTATAATACTATTATGTATCATTATGTTTTAATTCCATTAAATATGAAATAGAAATGGAAGTAGCGTTCATGCGTATGTACGACTTACCGTCTCCATGAACGGTGCATTTCATTTCATACCTCTAAATGATTATGTAATATTATAAATACATTAATATTTTGGGTATATATGATATATATGATATCCAAATCATGAATATCATTCTGTATATAATAAACCTTTGACCACACAAACATCATGTAATTGTAAGAAGTCCACTTTCGACTTAAGGACCAAATATTGAAAAACAAACATTATTAACATAAATGATTACATAATGTTTATAACATTGTAATAAGTGATATAAAAGGAATAATGACCTTTAAAAGGTTCTTAATCAAGTATAGATTAACTCATTTTTATTATTCAAGATGTTAAAAATGATCGAGTCAAGTAGGACCTGAGGTAAGGGACTTCGTCTCAATCTCCTTTCATTGAGGCATATTTTTTTACACAACTTTCATTTATATGGTGTATAAACCCCTTTGAATTTTATGCTTATTCAAAAGGAATATTTTTTATATGAAGCGTTTTACTAAACAACAAAAGGGAATGTTTTTTTGTCATACGTATGCGGTAAAAACGACTTCTCCACTACCATGATCATTATTTGAGTTTTGGCTTCCTCTACAAGCCATACTTTTTTATATGAAAAATAAATACCATGTTTTACTTTTCTATTATTTTGGTATTGAAAATGGTTTTTCATAATGTTTTTATTATATCAATGTGTTTTATTGAAATCTTGTCATTGAAATGTGGAAATTTTATGTTTCCTTTATGCATGTTTTATGTGATACCATTATGTTATGGTTCTTGGGAATTGTTATGAAGACTGGTGGTTCTGTGATAAACTAAGGGCGGGTGATCCCGATATATCTCTCCAATGCATTGGGTAACACGAAGGAGTGAAATGTTAAGGTTTCTCCGAAGAGATTAAGGGAATATACTATGATGTGTATTCCAAACGTAACCAAGAGGGTTACTCCCTACGTAACAATGTTATGAAAGCCTCAAGTTACCTTTATGTCTTATGATTTCTATGATTTATTCAGGATTTAATGAGGTATGTTAAAGTGCCTATGTTTTATGGGTGATGTATGATTTCATTCTTATGTATATATGAACTCATGTTTCCTTTCCATATTTTTATAACCCTTACTGATCTTTTTATGCTCATCCAAAGTTTTTGAAATGTTTTTCACAGGTCAAGGGAAAGTTACATGATAAGATGATAGTGTCAAGGAAGTGTCAAGAAAGAATCCATGTTTTATTTTCAACATGTTTCCGTTGATGGGGAAAATTAATACTATCTTTTATTGTAACCACATTGTTTAAATGTGGGATGTAATGCATGTTTTATGATCTAATTCTCTAAAACTCTAAACCTGAAAAAATCCTCAATGTGTAATCATGTAACAACTGAAGATTAAGTAAGGTTTAATGCTGGGGCCTTTTAAAAACCTTATGGGAACTGATGTCGAATAATCTTCCTAGATGCTGGAAAATGATAGAAAACACACCCATATAAAAATATCCAATAGAAAACACTATATTTTAACTAAAAGTTTATCTATATTCTTCATTCATTAGATTTTCTAATATTGGGGTGTGTTTTTTAACATACGGATCTGTTTGGTTGCATACACCGTGTTTGCATATATGTAACTATGAAGAATAAAAAAGTTAAGTGAAATGGTGTTGGAAAATCTACCTATATGCTGGAAAATGATAATAAACACACTCATAGAGGTAATATCTAATTGAAAACACTATATTATAATAGCTAGTTTTTCTATATTTTTCATTGATTATCTTTTCTACCATTGGGGAGTGTTTTCTAACATAAGGATCTGTTTGGTTTCACACACCATATTTTCACAGTAGTACCTGTACATAATAAATAATATTATGTAAAATGGTGTGAAGAAATCTACCTATATGTTGAATAATGATAAAAAAACACACCCAAAAAAGTAATATGAAATATAAAACACTTTATTTTAATGTCCATTTTACCTGTAAATTACATTCATTATGTTTACTAACATCAGGGTGTGTTTTTTAACATAAGGTTCAATTTGGTTGCATGCACCATGTTTGCACTGAAGTACATGTACATTGTAAAAAAAATTACGTGAAATGGTTTTTGAAATCTTCCTATATTATAGAAACTTATAACACACACATATATGTAAACTGGTCATTCTAGATACGTGTATTGATATAAATTTGTTTATACATGTTAGATTTGACATCCCATTGATCTAATTAGAAAAATATGTTTTAAATATACCAGTTTATATTTATCTTATCTATGATTAGAATCTTGAATGTAATGTATGATTCATTTATCCAAAAATAAAAGTGTATATGTAAACAATTTTCCCAATACTGGGAATATAATTATATATACCTATAATATATGCATATATGTTCAAAACAATTATTTTAAGATCATTTATAATTATGATCACATAGGCCGGATAAAATAAATTTTAATAATAATATGGGTAAAATCAAATACATTTTACATGGTAAAACCATTACTCAACCAAAAGATTCTATTTCTATAAAGAAAAAATAATATAGAGCAACAAATGATCCATATCAAATTACATAACATCCCATGGAGTATATAATGTAGGGCTATAATGCTAGATAAAATTAACAAATCCTATGGGTTAATATTATTATTATAAATGAGTTAAACCATGAAAGATGCATCAACCAGTCCTATATAATAGACAAAGACATTATAAGAAGTAATAAGTGAAAAAAACTTATCCATAATCGATAAATTTTATCCTCAGATAAATATCAATGGTCTGACCCCACCTTGAAGCATAACTGCCAATAACTTATAATCACAAGTAACATAGATGTTTGGGAAATTTCACACTCGGAACAAGGTAAAAAAATTAATTACAACATAAAGTGAAGAATTTTCAGAATCTATCACATACAGTTTTTTTGTTTGTATAAATATTGATAGACATATATATTGAATCTATGAGTACATATAGAAAAAAAGGACGATCAGTGGGAATATTGGATGATGCAATGTAAGATCATGTGATAGAATCATCTTATTCATGATAAATTTATAAACGGTGATGTACAATAAAATATTCTGTGTTTTTTCATTAATTTTTAGAATCATTTCATATGTTTGGGTGGTTTCATAGCAAGGAATTCTAGATATGTCCTCAAAAAAGTGATTAATATATATTAACATAGAAATGTTTGCATTTTTTTACGTTGAATGTACAGAATGTTTTTCGAAATAACATGTTAAAAAAATATATGTTCATTGGAGATGTAATAGATATGATAAAATAAAAATTGTTTGAAACATGATGAGAGAATAAAAATTAACCCAATGTTTTTGCTGAAACAAATTTGTAAATATCCACAACTCAAAAATGTGTCTGTGCTCCCCTTTCCATGATGGGGATTTCTCCAAATTGTAGTCTGACTCCACCATGTGACCTAGTATGTGGGATCAAGACCATCCCAATGCTGGGAATGTTCACAAATATTTTATCACCCATTCTCATTCTATAGTAGTTGAAATTCCCATATCATATGTGCAAATATTAAATTTTCACCAAAACAAATAACCTATAAATGAGGTAACTGACTATTAAAATTATAACTAATTATTATAGAAGTTTATAAGACATCATAAAAGTAGTAGTAAACAGAAATTTTATATGAAAAGGAATAAAAATTTATTTTTACCATTGAGAAATCATATAGATGAAGTAAAATAGTATTTAAATAATAATTAATAGTAATAAACATTGAAACAGGAACAATGTAATTGTGAATTTCAACCTATTAGATATAGTTTTGACGCCAACAAAATAAGACAAATTTTTTTCATAGAAGCATTTAATTGTAGAAAATAAAGGAGTGTGAGGTAACAAAATCTATATTTTTGTAAATTATAATCACATTTTACCTTCCACAATGGTGTATTTCTCTATAATCCATTGTTGCACCACCTTTTACCCTTGTATGGAAAATCAAAACAATCCATTAATACTGATTATATTGAATATATTTAATTCATAAATTAGTGGTACAAAATATTTCAATAAATGTAGTTGAAAAATGGAGACAGTTAAAAAAGTACAAAACAAAAAAGGAGAATCGCATTGTTCCTTTTTAAGGAATATTAAGCTTCACGATCTTCCAACACATAAAACAATATTCATACCATAATGTTTAAAAATTAGAATAAAAACTAATGAAAATTGAAATATGAGAATTAAAATTCGGATTTAAAAATTAGTAATAAGAATAAATATGATTTAATGCATGTTTTTTTACTAAATGTACTTTTTCTAATTGGCCTTCGCTTATCCTCTTAGTTTATAGAGTCAAAACTCTCATTGAAGATTAGAATCAGACAATGGTCAATGATAACTAGTTCATTGTGTGTGTGATCAATGATTGCATAAGTTTGGAGATAGAATTCATAATTAGAATAATATTTATTGATGTATGGAAATAAAATTAAGAGAATGTTATGAACTCTAATTTTCGTTGTGGATCTTTTCCTTAGTAGTGTTTTTTAGTCTTCCTTTTAAACTTCTTATGCCCTTATTTTCCCATGAAGTTCTTAAAAACTATTCAGTGATAACTCATTGTTGTTCTTATTCATTAATTGATATACATGAACAATCATCACCTGAAAATATGGTTTTTCATTTATATTTATTTCATAAAAATAATAGTTCATGGTATATTATTGTAGGATATAATGATTATGAATTTATGTTTATGCATTTTTAAAATTTTAAATAATTTAAAAATCATCTTCCACAAGATCACTCTAGTCAATAAATATAAATAAAATTTACAAATTTAATCCCAAAAGATATTTTCTATGTATTAAAAACATTCAAAAATATGCGGCCACAAACTAAAATTAAATAATTGGTGTAAAAACTGAATCTTTAATATAATAAAATGATTTTATTAATCTTGTTTGTAGTGTTCCCAAAATTTGAAAAACACATAAATATAAAGCATTAATGAATTATTGAATGGAAAGACGTAAACCACAAACATCATATGAATCATCTAAAGTGACAAGTAATTAATTATTTAAACAAATTTAGTAGATAATATAAAGTAGAAAATACAATGTGATAACTGAATGCACTAGAAACAAAATTCATGCCAACTGTGAAAAGATAATTTATGGAATAATATGAAGTTTAGTTTCATGAATCAAATAATTGAATGAAATAACAAATTAAGATATTTTTTCTAGTAGTTTTGTTTTCAATATCTAACATTATTATCACTAAAATACACATATGAAGCATAGTAAAATTAAAAGAAATGAAACTGTAGGAAATAAAGAAAAAAATGAACATAGTATTTATACTTCCTGTAGAATGAAATAATATCTATTTGTTGAAATAAAAAAATATAAAATTATAAATGTATGGGATTTTTTAATAATATAAGACATGTTCTGAATAATGGTATGATGATTCCACATGAATAACATAAAGTGTTATTTGGAATAATAAAATTTAATAATCATTAGTCAAATAATTCATAAAAACATTTTCTCAGCATCTGAGGAAGATCTTTGATAGAAAGGAATTTTTATATGGTGTCCACTTGAATTTAGAGAGTAATCACTAGTTTATAACCATAAATATGTACAAAAACTTAAGAGCATCAAACCATAAATACGAACAAAAAATTAAGAACATCAATAACAAGCTGGTGTTTGATATCTCATATTAAAGAACAGAGTTCCAGAATCCTACATCTATAAATAATATAAAATTATATTTTAATAACAAAAATAAATTATTATATTTCTAATAAATGTTAACATTTCATTATATAAGCATTATATAAAAAATCTAATTCTTTTTAATGTGAATAATCCTGGGTAATAGAATATAGATATTAGAAATACGAATATACTGGTTGAAATAAATTATACTAACACAAGATAACATTGTACACCGATAAACATCACATAAAAGAAGGTTTATTATAATAATATTTTTTTAGTAGGAACAAACTGAAGAGTAAAATTTAATAGAAAAATTAAAACAATCGTTCTGCGGATGGAAATCTAAAGTGGAATTCCTGAATGAAGAGTTGGCATAAAATCCAACAGGAAAATTTCATCAAAAAGAAGTGGAATATAGGACAATGAGATCAAGTCATACATTTGGTCTATGTAGAGAAATCAAGGCTTCCTAGGCTATAGAATAATGTAATATTAATAGATAGAAAAAAATGAAACAGAAAAATGTCAGTACAATGAAGGAATATACTGGACTATGAGATGATCCCGATCGGATTGGTATTGTGATGTTGAGACAGAGAGTGAAGGAGATATTGAGTGGTTAAACAATAACTAGTAAAGATATGGGACACCGAGAATAGGATTTGATGGTGAGAAAGGGAGAATATAATATGTTGATTTGACACTAGGGAGGAAATTGTGGGACAGTATTGAATATATTATATCTATAGGGAGTCATTAAAGGAATGGTGGAAATTAATGAAGTGAGAGAATACAAAATTTTGGGTATAAACTGGGATAGTGATGGTGAATATGGGGTAGGTGGATGTGGAGTAGATGTAGGTGGTGGAGAAAACGAGTTCTGCAGAAGGGGAACATGTGGAGAAGGAGATGACGACCCTTGAGTTCAATAAATGGGGAGTGAAAGGGAGACGTATGGAGATGTAGTGTCATTACAAGAAGAGAAGACAACAAATTAAGGTAACATATAGAAGTAGATATGAAACCCTAGGGTAGAGGGAATGTAAATTGAGGGAGATAAGTGCATTGGAAGGCAGGTAATGGAGGAAAAAATGGCCGACAAACGTGATTGCGAGAAGTGGATGATTTTTTAGGTGACAAGTAAGTTAAAAGAAAGCCATATTTAGTATATATAATATATTCAAGAGAATAATGAAGGGAGTTTTATATGTGGGTGTTTGAAGGTGTGAAAAATTAATTTGGATTCTTTAAAAATGTTATTATATTATGTGATTTATGGTATGATACTATATTAAAAATACCACCTCCATTTTAATTTCATGGGGATACATGGGTTTCTATTTGGAATGTCCAGGTACAAATTAGAACTTATTTTGAATCATGATCCGGAGAGTGGAAATAGGTGTGACATTTATGAACCTAAGTGTCTTCCCCTCAGTTATTCCATGATATAATATGATTGGGTGTTTCAAATGAGGTCAATTGATGTGTTGATATTCTTTTTTAGCATGAAAACATTTCACCATTGATGTCTATGTTATCTATTTCCAAGATTGGTTCCCTTTTTCACATTATGGTTCTATTATGATTATTTATGTATAATTTAAAAAAGTATGATTATTTTAATGTTTTTAAATGACATTATTTTTCATTTAATGAATAATTAAAACAATTTTAAAATATCATTTTTGAATACTATGTTATGAGAAAATAAATTTCATTTTTATTTCGAAAATGGTTTTGTTTTGGTAAAGTTTTCTGTTTTAATGGAAATTTTTTTAAACATGTATTAATGATGTAAAACAAGTATATACTATGTTTGGTCCTTATCTTCCAAAATATATGATATGTTATATCTTTTAATGTTTTATTTTTCATTTCTATGGGTCGTGAACTACTATGCTTTCAAGTGACAACAATATATTATCTTTTTAAGATGTAGCTTCTCTTAATAGTTACTATTTTATATTTGTGTCCGAGCATTGATAGAGGTGTATTTCATTGCCACGTCTTTACATGGAGATGATGGTGGCCTCGTACCTTTTTCATTTTTTATTTTTTGGGTCTTACATCAACATTGTTATCCTATTTCTTGAACTAATGTTGTTTCTTTTAATATGGGATATCTCAATTTAATCATTACCTTTTTTCCCTTTCACAATTATCTTATTATGTTTAATATTCACTAGAGATATCAATCCCTTTTTTTCTAAAACCTAGTCACTTCTCAACATCGGTGGGGGAGTGGCAGTTCCCTTCACACTAGTGGTATATTAGTTTATATGCCTCTTGTTTAGGGATAATTGGGGTTCATATATTGCAATTGGTATCAAAGTATTTTTACTCTTTTTTCTTATGATGTCTAGTATATTTGATGTATGACTATTTATATTCATGTTTCCATTCATGTGACGGTGTGTGATCACCAGCCATTCAAGATGATGCTTGAGTTTCAATGTTTTCCAGGGACGAATATTTATAGAGTTTGAGTTAATTACATGAATGTTTATTATTAATTAAGATTTTTTGTGTTTTATTTATGAAATGTTTAATTCATGAATAATTTTAAGATGATCCATGTTTTGGAGTGGGGTTTGAAAGAATTTAAAGGGCATACACTTACAAGAATAATTTATAAATCCATGCATGATCTATGAAATCAACTCTATATAACTCCCAATGTAACTCAAACAATTGGTGAACAGAGTTCCAAATCAAACAATCAAACCATTCATAACTGGTATTTCATTGTAATTTTTGATAATTTCAATATTCTATTATTACTTTGTTATTTATTCTATTTTATTTTGGTTCATACTTATTTTGGTGGTTTCTCTTTGATGTATCGATTAGTGTTTTGGTGTGGTTCTTTAATCTCTTAAAAGAATATACTTGGGTGGTTTGGAAAATATTTGAGACATTCATAGGGTTTTTAAAAAATTATATTACCATTTTACTCCCTTTGAGAATGAATAATTGTTTTTATAAATGTGGTATTCACTCTAAAAAATTATTAACCTTAATTTTGTTTTTAGATTCTAGTTTTTCTAAAATATTTTGATTTAAAATAGTGGAATGTTATTTGGAAATCTGGTAAATTCTTTAGAGAAATTGTTAGATTCATAATTGATTCCAATATTTTTATGTGGTGTTAATAAATTCTAATAGAAATATTAAAAATAGATAAGATATAAATGTTTTAAATTTGATCTTAAAATATTTCAATGATAATACTTATTTTCAATAAAAGTTGTCAATTTATTGTAAAATATGGATGGTTGAATAAAAATTCGTTTGAAAAAGAAATTTATTTAAAAACATTTTTAGCCAATAAGGTGAATTTATTTCCTAATGAAATTAATAATTTGGTTTTTTCTTCTGGATTTTAATTATTACTTGATTTAACTTGAAATAAATTATATGGAATTCATTTGTAATTTTATTTTTTTTTCATTTTATGATTTTCTCAAGGAATTATTTATGTGGTTTTTTCATAATTTTTTAGAGCACAAACCATTTTGGATTAAAAAGTTCCTATTTTTGGACATGAATCTCTTATGATTCTTGATATTTTATATCTAGTTTCACTGATATATACCCTTCCTTTCATAACATAGCATGAAGAATTTCATTTGAAAGTTTGAAATCATGAGTTCTCTAAATTTCATTGGTCAATCAGACTCTCAGGATATACAGGAATGGCTAAATAAATTTTGGGTGTCTTCGTACATGTTTATTGTTTATAACATCTCATGGTTATGTTTGTGTAAATTATACTAGTGGTTCTGGGATGAATTTTTTGGAAGTCTATTAACTAGATTGACCCATAATAAAACAATTCATAAGAAGCATTCAATGAGGAGTTCGTTTAGGAATTCATTCAAAATTCATTGTTGAAACTAAAGGATTGATAATTTTATGTCTTATAACATTGTGATAAAATGTTGTTATCATAATATATCCATTTTATAGATTTTTTTTGTATCCTCATAATCTAGTCATAAATGAATCTCTAATGTCTTGGTGGTTTTTATAAGGTATTCGACTTATCATGTCATAGTTTTTGTTTCATCTTAGCCTTGAATTCAATATTTCATTGTTAATTTATTCTACCCAGGATTAGGAAGGATTATTAAGTGAACTATATATATAATGGATTAATTTTGTTCCAAGGTGTGGTGTTAGAATCTCTAGTAAGGAGAAAAGGAAGAAAGAAAAATTAGACTTTGTTGATAGTGGTATAAAAAGGTCATCATGTTTCTTCGTACTATATTCTTATTGTAATAATAACATGGATTTATACAAGTTCAAAAAGGATGTTCATAAAGAGAATTCATATAATAGTTCTTCTAAATCCTTTGATACTTATGTCCATATAGTTCAATCATAGTGTTTTATTGGGTATTTCCTCCAATTTAATGGAATTAGGGATAATTATCTCTTAATGAAAATATAGTGTACTGAGAAGCTTAAAATTTAATAGGTATATAGCCTCCGTCATATGGATTGAAGCAGTTTAACAATATAAAAGAGATATCAGGTGTTGTTTATGCTGGACCAGCTAGTCAATCTTGATAACAAAGTTATGTTTTTTTCAAAATATCATGATATATTTTATATCATCTCATTATACATATTATTTTCTCAGTTTCTATTTTAATTAAATATTTTTAGTGGGGTTTTTTTAATCTATAGAGTCATCATCATTGAATTATTTCATAGTTATGTATGAATTATTAGTCATATATTTTCACATCATGTGTCACGTATCATGAATCCCAAATTTTTGACAAGTTGGGTTGGGGCAGTTTGAATATGAGGATAATTAATATATGGTTGTAAGACCATAATTACTTAATTTCTCATGGTTAGTGGTTGTTTTTTCACTTATTTTTAAATTCATTTTTTTATTTTTCTGATGACTTAAAATAGGTAATTTTCACTACCATAATAATAAAAAAAATTCCTTTGTGATATATTCAAAAAGATATTTTTTTAATATTTTTTTATTTTTCCCAAACGGTGGGCTTCCTTTTCTTATTAGTAGAAACATGATCAGTTTTTAGACATATTATAATTTTCGGATTTCTCTAGTGTGTTTTTTGTATATTATTTTTAAAAATATATCTATAGAAGGTTGTACATTTATATCCTTCTTTGATCCCAGTGTGAGTTATCTTTTAGTTGGGCTTCCATTCATTAGAGATTATCCAGGTGGGTTAAATTTATTCTATTCTATGTTTGACTATCCACTATTGCGATGTGGTTTATTTTTACGTTTAGAAGCCTTGATGATAGTTATTATTAACTTCAATAATTATTATATGGGCCCTTTCTTAGTCCAATGGTCCTATATTCTAATGTTACCTAATAGATATTGGGTATTTTTTTGGGTTATCGGGATACAATGTTGATGAAAATATGTTTTTTTTATTGAAATTCCCTATAAATGGTGTTTTGTGAATGTTAGATCGGTATAACCTCACTTAGACTAAGGATTTACTACATGTCTATTAGTGATGAATATTTATTCTTCATGAATTTATATTTTTTATTTTAATTTTATCTCACAAAACATTTTTTCGACTCTACTTTAGGTAGAATCCTTTTTTAGCAATATTTTTTTAGTGTGACATTAAAGGATTTATTGTGTTCTTCTATTGGGTTTGTGTAAAAGTTTCATATTAGGGTAATTTATTACATGTATTATTATGTTATTTATTGTCTTCTATCTAGTTTAATAAGGCACAAAGGTTGGTGAATCTCTAAGAAATGTTTATTATACTTTCCAAAACCGATTCTTAAGATTTCACTAGCTGTTGAGTGTTTTGAATAATACCTTTGAAGTGGATATATTCTAATATATGGTTCTTATCTGGTGTAATTTTTCTCTATTTCAGTTTTCTTCAAGTGAGTTGGAAGTTCTATGTCTCCTTAGGGTTTTGATCTTGTAACATTACCTTGGTCTTCTAGTAATTGCTGAGTCCTTCCTTTACTTTTCATGATCCACTATTATCAATGATGATTTTTGGGAGTATAATCTTTTATTATGGGGATAATTTCCAATTTTGACATTCTTCAAATCGTTGCATAGCCTCTTGAGTTTGTTTCTGGGCTACCCAATGAGTTGGTGTAATAATTATAAATACAGAGAACGATTGGACCTAAACATGCAGCGTTATGAGATGCAAGTTGTCTACTTTCTCGTGGGTGAGATCCAATGGCTAGACGGTGGAGGTTCTCGGGAGATAAAACATTTAGATATATCTATTTTATAGCTATAGGGTTCCCATTATCCCTCTAGAGGGTGATAATGAATTCGGGCATTCTTCCTGAACCCATCAGTCGGTTTCCTAATAGAATCACTATACATGAGACTTTATAGGGAATTTTATGTAATTTCTCCCAAAAGCAATGTTTAATAATATTTATCTCTTATATTGACCATACAGTAAATATTAAGAACATAGAGGCTCTCCTTGGATTATGTTTTCTTCCCAATAATCAATTCCCATTGGATAAATGTGTTCTTTATTGGTGAAATCATATTTATATGAGTTTATCTATCATGATCATGGACCCTCATCATCTTTGTGTTCTTATTGTCCAAGGGCTATGTACACCTGGTTATTATATTTTATATATGTTTTAAAATTGGTAATTTTGTGTCTAGTGTTCTTATTATCGCTTCTCTAGGTTATTCCTCACTCCAACATGTGTTTTCCTTCAAGTGATTGAGATTCCATGTGTTCTAAGGTAGGTTTCCCAATAATATCCCATTAAAATTTAATCTATAATTCCTTTTGAATTTATCTTTAGTTTTCAATGTCCTTGATTATTTAGGATTATCTGTAGTAGCTATAAAAAATATTTTTGATTTATTATGTTTTTATAATAGTTGAAAAATGGGATTATTTTTGTGTTTTTATATGAATTTTTTTAGAATTATATAATTTTTTTATAAATATAAATGATGTGATGGTCCTTAATAAAAATTTTGATTTATATACAATGATGGTTTCCATAATGCTGAGAAAATTTATATTTTCTTGAATTTGGTGTGCTCAATACTTTATTGGAATATTCATTAAAAACTAGTATTTCATAATGTGCAATAAATTATAATGTTTTTTAGAAATGGCCTTGGTTGGTTTTAAATGGATCTATAGTCAAAGTGAAATGTGAAAAGGATGATTTGGGACCTAAAATTAATTACTAGAAAATGTACAACATATTGGAAATTATGCTTTATGTATAATGGAAACGATGGGGTTTTAATGCATGTAATTAAATGTTTCATTGAGGGAAGTAGAATTTAATTGAACTAATATACTTGATAATGGGGGAAGTTCATATGTTGATGTTTAGAGGTGTGAACTACACTTGTGGATTGTTTGAAAAAATAATGATATGATGTGATATATGTTATGATGTGACTTTGAAATTCCCAACACCATTTGAAGATCAATGGAATACATAGGATTCTTGGTGGGATGTTAAGGGACACATATTCTGTAGTTTAGAAGAATTCTTTGGCTAGTATCCTTGAATGGGACATAGGTGAACCTAAGGGATTTTACCAATGTTTAGGATAGTATACCTAAAGATGAGGTATTGGGGATGAGGTTGATTGATGTGTTGATTGAATTTTTTTTGAAAATAACTTTATTCATTTATGTCCAATATATCTCTATTCGAGACTACTTCCAATTATTATCTTTGTGTTCCATGGTGATTATTTATTTAAAATTTCTAATGTATTGTTATTTTTTAGTTTTTTTAAATTACGTACTTTTTCTCTATGAGTGGGCCTTTAAAGCTATTTTAAATTTTTATTTATGAATATTTTTTCTGAAGAAATAAATTTAGGATTGATTTCTAAAAAAATGTTTAGTTATGTGAAGATAGTTGTTTTTAACGAAAAATTTCTGATACTTCTTTATTAAAGAAAAACAAGAAATAACTATTTTGTATCCTTAAATTCAATGTTTTATGAAATGGAATCTGTTTTAATGTTTTTTTATTTTGTTTGATTGGTTAGGAACTGCTGATATATTATCTCATACCTATATATTATAACATTATATGTTTCATAAGAATAGAGGATATTTTAATATTTTTATGTTCACATTTTGGTGGAGGTGCATTTTGAATTTCCTCACATAGACATGGAGATGTTTTTGGTTTTTTATTATTTTAATTATTGTTAGTTGTATCAGAAATCAAACATATTATCTAGTTTATTATACTTTTATTATTTCTTTTATATATGGATATACTTGTTTAAGACTCATTTTAATTTTCTATCTACTGTTTTATTTTTCAGTTTTTAGTTTAAGTTTGAAATCATTAACTTTTTATTATTTATGAAGACTAGGATATTGTATCTGTCAAGTGGGGATCAAGAATTCCCATCAAGCTAGAGGTATATTGGTTCATATTATAGGGTATTTTTGTTGGTTCATTAAATTCATTGAGGTACATGTTCTATAGTAATCTATTTATCTATTTTATTTTATCTATTGATTTTGTTTTCATATATATTCGTTAGAGAAAAGATTAATATTAAAATATTTATTCAAACTGTTAACATATCATGAATCTGGATATATTAACCTTATATAGGGGCTTCATTCACTTATAAAGTGTATTATGTATAATGTGGTACATTAACTGTATTATGATAGATTGTCTGATATTGAATTTTTTAATAGTTAATGATGAAATTAATGAAAATATTTAATAAAAATTAAATTAAAATATTTCAGGTGAAATCTATAACAAACAGGAATTTTGTGACATAAATTCCCCTTCAATGTTTTTCAAAGTGTATCACACTTATTAATATATTATAACAGACATAAAGCATATAATACAAATCAATAACACTTTAATATTAAATTACACATTACATTTAGAGAATACATATATATTTAATAAATGAATGTTTCACAATGGGAAAATAAATAGAAAAAATAGAATAACCAGTATTAGAAAATTTTTATCATCTTTGTCTTTAAAAATTACCAGACCTATAAAAAACAGTGAATATATAAAAAATACAATTAATTTAACTAATCTTCTTGAGAATGGGAAATATAGAACCTTGGGAGAATTATATTAAATAATGAATAAATTTAATTAGATATATTTTAATGATTTTAAAACCTATATTATTAGTTCCAGAGTAAAATAGGCCATTAAGAATAGTAACTTGACAATTAGATTAGTAACAAGAACACATGAATAGTAAAATTATCGTAGTATATTATATAAAATAGAAATATAAAGAATTTATATCATAGTAAAACAAAAAAATTGTTATCTTGATTAAATAATGGTTTTAAATAAAGAAAGAAATATAATAATTTTTAGTAACTTATATACGTTTTATTCTCATTAAAATATAATTTTATAGTCAACATAAATTTTAATTATTAAATTTTAATTTCATAAAATGTTATTATAAAACACCAAAAATTATGATATAAAATATAATATCTTTTTATAATGTCCCATATAAATTTTAAATGGATCAAAAAATTGGATTTTTCATACATATATGTATTTTTCAACAAGTAAAGAATTTATTTAATATAAATATTTATAAAATTTAAAGAAAATTTTCGATGAATGTTTTAAATTTTATAATCAACACATCAAAATTATCTTATGTTGAATTTTTTCTATTTTTCTAAAATATTTAAATCTTTTGGAATAGTGAAATATAATAAAATGCAATATTTTACAATATTAGTAAATTACATACTAATAAAATATTATATAATATAAGTGACCATTATCATGAACATCCATTAAAAATAATATATATATAATTATACGAATCATCTATATTAGTATTGTTGAGTAGATTTATTAAACCATTGAGTAATATATTCAAAAAACAAACCTATGCTCCCTTTATATATACCACTATTCATCTCCACTTTTATCTTTAAACACAATGCTCCTTTACATACCAATTATCTAGAAAAAAATCTCTACAAACATCCTTTACTTATCAAAGGAGCTATGGTTTTACGAATAGAAAATCCTAATGAGAAATAATGGGTATTCTATGAGATAACATTCAAAGGATGTGGTAACACACTAAATCAAAGTCACTTAAATTATTGAATTCTTATGAAACCACAAATATATTATATATAAATCTTTATAATAACATTATAATTATTAATGTGAATAATTATTATTATATTGATGGAATATCCAAAATCTTACCTCCATTCATCTTCTCTTAAATGAAAAATGTACACATGTTTCAGTTGTTTCATCGCCTCCATGGATTTGAAGTTACAATTTTCACCACCACATTAATAGTTGTTTATAGAAATTAAATTATCTGAAATAAAATATAATAATAATAATTTAATAACTTATTTTATATTTTAAATGTACAAATAAACAAAAAATCGGATTAAAAGAACCAAGTTAATGATGGTTGATAAGGCTGCCTAAATGATCTTACCGTGTTATGATAACATTTAAACTAAATAAAAAGGCACTATGAAAAAAAAAAATATAATTTGGACCATTTTAACTTCTATAATTACATGATTATCATTTAAATTCAATTATATAATATTAATCGCAATTTAAAATGAAATCAATAAGTATCTATAGATTGAAGCGACATTGGAACTATGAAATGAGAACCCTAGAGGGTAGGATAAAACCGAATGTCTTAATAAAATGATTTTAATTAAACCAAAAATAATATTATTAAAAAATATATAATTGTAAAATTTTATTAAATAATTATTTAATAAATTTAATTTTTTTATTCTTCAATTTAGATCAACATAATGAATGAGTCAAGGACCACATGTAAGGGAATTTATGAACTATATATGTATTTTTATATAACGTATTCTATATATTTTTCTCCATTTCCCTAAATATTTTTCTCATTTTAATCATCACTAATAATCATAAATATTCATTTCATATAAATGTTTTTTCAAAACGTTCCGTTTTTTGGGATAGTACAAGTTCTTTATGTTCATTTCTTAATTTATTGTTGTCTATACAAATTCCCTAACAATAAATATTACTTTTATTATCTCTTTCTATGTATCACTCCATAAATATATATTTTCTAAATTATTTTGTTTATTATAAATATTTTATATTTAATGGGAAACCATTTAGGTTCTTTTTCTAGTCTATGTAAATTGTAATTCTTTTACTCTCTATAATTATTCTTTTCCATTTTCATAAACCTGGATTTGTTGGTTCATTTCCAAAAATAATTTACATATTTATTCCTCAGATAACATGAAATTAAAAATAATGAACATGGATTATTTATTCACTTATGAACATAAAATTTTATTTAATCTCTTATTTTATAATAATATTAATGATATTTTATTTGGTTATACATTAATACAATATTATGTAACCGAGTCATTTTTCTTGTGATTTTTCTAGTCTTATCACCTATGATATATTTTATAAAGTGGTGAACATATTAATTTACTTGTGATTAATATAATTTTTGTTAAATATTACGGTTTCAATTAATTTGGTAAATATTTCCCCTCATTCGAGAGCATTTATGGTGCATTAGGTGTTAGCCTCATCACTATGTCATGTTGTCTTCACATTGAGCCTTAATTTATGCTTATAGTTTCATATTATATATAATTTACACATTCCAATGAATAGATGATTTTATGATATGATATCATAATTCCATTATTTTATCTTATTTATATGATTCTTATATTTTATGTTATCATGATATTCCACTTTTATAATATTTATTAAATTTTATTATACCTTACCCAAATTATTACTTTACTGAGATTCATAGCTCACCCCATTCTTATGTATATCCCCAATTTATCTTATGTAGTATTAGAATTCCATTGGGTTTTAAAAGACACTTTAGTAATATCAAAATAATAGTGTTTAAGATACATATAATTTTTTTAATTTTTTTGGCTACTCCATCATGAAACTGACCCCTAGATCCTTGGTTAGTATTTTATGATACTCTATATTGAAAATAGAGAAATAAAATATTTACGTGGTTTTAGTTTCTATATTTGGTTTTAGATAAATTTCTAGTTACTTTTAATAATTAGTATTATAATGAATATGTGACAACTATAAAAACATTTATTTATATATGAAAATATCCTAAAAAATATTATTATAAATAATGAATGGAATGGATGAAATGATATTCTTATCTGGATAATATAAGAATGTACGGTTCTATGAAAGATTCTCATATGGTTAGAAACCTAAAAAATTTTGTATTTTTAATAACCTGATCTACACCATGGGCATGAGATCTTGGACTTACTGAAAAACTGGTTTGGAACTCATGGAAGACATGCATTGTTATATTCACATGATCTTCAAAAAAAATATTAATGATTTATAAAATTTAAATAAATAGTGTATAATGAGTTGGGTTAATGTGAATAATATAAAAATTACCATGTATGATTTGTATTGGAACCTATACCCTCATAAGTCATGGTAAAAATGTTTTTTATCAATAATTTCTATAGAATTCATAGAATGAAATTATAGATTTATTAATTTAATGATAATCATCCAAAACATTCCATTATTTTAGAAAATTAATGGATGTATATGAAATCATTTCAAATAAATATGTTATTTAAAATTTGATGATTTACGTAATAAAATTCCTTATATAATTTGATATGAAGTCAATAACATCATCAAAGAACTAGAACAACTTACTCTTGTTATGCGTAATAACATGAATAGAGTCTAATTAACTATTTCCTCTATAATTGAACAAATTTTCGCTTCGTCCTTTATTTTAAAATGGATCTAAATCCTATATGTCCTTCAAAACCCATAATAAAGGAATAGTTTATAAATTCAATTGAGAATTTATTCAATTTCTCTACTACTACAAACAAGAGAATGTCATAATGGATGTTTAACATCTAGAGGGAGAAGATGATAAATTGTAGACAGTAATCAATAAAAACCCCAATGATGATATCGAATCTATAGAATGAGAAATAATGAATATGTTTTTCACTAAAAAGTTTCTCAACAAATTTTATAGTAAAATAGATTGGGGGTTTCATGAACTGAAGAAAAGTGACGTTGAATCTACCAAGTCATATAATGAAGGTTTTAGAAGGCTTACATAGTACGTAGCTAACACTTTCATTGCCCCATAATGTATGGCATACTCTGTCTTTAATAAAATAAATAAAAGTATTAAAAATCCATAGAAATTAAATACATTGGTATTTATGATAAAATTTTACATTCTGTCCTTAATACAGAGAAGTTGATAGGTGACTCTCAATAGTATCATTTCAGTGATGATTAGAAGTGTAGAATAGATTTTAACTCTTGAGGATCATTGGATAATCCTCAATTAAAAAAGATATACCAATTACCCATGTTTCATATGTGTGATGAAATGCATTTGGGAAGTTATTCAAGGGGAGAAAGATGCCTTTTAAATATTTAAGTAAATGCAATCAAGAAAATTAATGATGAAGGGATATGAAAAATTCCACTAATACGATAGAAGGAAAAAAAGTTACAAGAATTACTTATCCTATGGACAAATTTTTAAACTATATAGTATATGGATACTTAATAATTTATCCCATATCGAAGCTTTCTCAATGACAACATAAAATAATAACCCCTATGTTCAAGTTAGTAGGGATAATATTATTGAGTTAAAAATTCTTAGTTGAAAACTAACAATGAAATGGTTGTAGGTATGATGATTATTCATTCAAAAATATAGAGAATACTATTTCATTAATTTTCAATGAGTTTTATAATATCATGAACGTTTTGTAGAAATATTCAAAAACAACATAAAAAATGGATGTTGGGTTTTTAGTGAATTCAAAAATTGGGTAATTATTGCCTCTTAAGAATATAAATCCCCACCAGTCAATATTTATGGGCTAAATCAACTAAATGTCATTTCATATACCCATTAGTGTAATTATATACAACAATGGAAATGTATTGGTTGTCCTTATATTTGGCCAACACAAAATTTCATGTGAATAAAATTATTTACATGTACTAAATCATTATTTTATTTATGAAATTGTTATTATGAATATGAATATCATTTGAAAAAATTTCTCATTAATTGATAATATCACCTTATGTTTGATAATATCATTATCAACTGATCATGTAAAAGGAGGAAACCACAGCTAAATACATTCCCATTACAAGTGACTTTGTTGATGTATTCCCAAAGGGTTTTCTGGGTCTTCCTCTCAATATATATTATAAGTTATCAAATGAACTTATACTTTTAGATATAATAAAATCCAAGAATCCCTAACAAATTGATCCGGTTTAAATTTAATAATAGATTAATTAGATTCAAGATAATTTCTCAAAGGGATTCATGCTCAGAATTGCTTCACTATAGGGATGGATTAGTCCTATTATTATAGAATAAGGGTCATTCAATTGATTTATTATCTTATTATCATGAACTCAATAAATTCATGATAAAAATAGGGTTATGATTCAGCAATTTAATGGATTAATTGATCTACCATAAGGATCCCAATACTTCACAAAAGTGGTAATTTGATCAGTGTTTCATAAAATCATCCTTTTATGAAATGTACATACACTATGAGTTCATTATAAGTCCCTTAAGACCCACCATTTTTATAGAAATATTTATTGAAATGGTGATAATACTAAAGGTTTAAATGATTAGTTCTTTTAAAAATAATGAGCTATTTTATTTCTAATACATATCGAAAGGCCAACCAACTTGGAAATGGACATGAACACAATGGGATAAACACATATAGATGTACTTATATTGATTCATTACCTAATGATATTACTCCCCTTTTCTATATAATTTTTGTAAAATTCCATAATTTATTTTTGTATAACTTTTTTTCTAATAAAGTTTTCTTTTCCCATGTTTCATGTTCCCACTATTTTACTAAAGTTGAAAATTATTCCTATAGTTTATTTTTCCATTTTTCCAAATCTAATTACATTATTTCATGGATAAATTCCAAGAAATACCTTATCAACAACTTCAAATTCTGGGTCATGTCAACTATTATCAAAATAAAATTTTATTAAATATTTTATTATCTTAAATGTTGTTGAATGGTTTTAACCTTCTATAACATCTCATCAACTTCCTCATTTCTCAATATATTATTTTTCTATAACTTCATTCTTGTATTTTGGAGTTTTACACTACATTTCATAAAGGGATTTATAAGGATCCATATGAATAATCGAGTGATGTATATTAATGTGAGAAAAATAAACATGAGGAATGTTTTGATATGAATCATCTTTCAAATCCATAGTACAATATTTTAGAATATCTTATATAGTTTTAATTGTTCTATTAGACTAACCATTTATCTAAGGATGATACACTATGATGAAACTCAATTGTCTATTAATATATTGTTAAAATATTCTCCGAAACATCTAGGTATACTTCAGATCTTGAGGATATAAAATTCAATGTGGTACCCCAAGAAAGCTTACCACTTTTTTAATGTATATTCTGGTTAGAGTATCCAATGATAAATTTTCCCTAATAGAAATGAATAATGTTAAATTTGTAATGTGATTAACTAAAACACACAATTTCCACAACCTCAAAGATAAGATAAACCATAATTCTTACAAAAACATTTAATCATGTATTCTAAAAGTGTAATAGAATTACTCCATAAATAACTTTTTCACTAAAACATTTACAAAACTATAGGATTTTATTTCCATAAATCTATCTTAAAACATCATTACTCTTGACAAGCTCCCTTTGTGTAAATTATGAAAAGGGGTTTGAATTAATTTTAACTTATGATAAAACTTGAACTCATAAACCCATGATAGTATCCATAACATTTATGTTAATTTTATATGGATACATATATTCATCAAAAAGTAACACAATCCTCAATTCTTTATTTATTATTATAACTAAAATTCCACTATTAAAATACTTACAAAATATAATAAATGAATCCAAATAAATACACACATCATTCCTCTCACATAATCTTATGGAATAACATATTTATTTCAATGCTTAATCTTATATGCCATAGTTTAGCGAATTGACCTAGATAATTCCCAATTTCCCCACACATAATACCTTGAAATCCTTCACAATGTTTCAATATATGACCTTTTTTGACACATAAATAATATATTACCCCCCCCCATTTGAGATATTCTTCTAGGTGTTTATTCCAATCTTCTTAAAATTTTGGTAGTTAATATTTATTCCTCTCTGATTATTACCACAAATATTCACAAAATTAAATCTTCCTATTATTTTACTCTTTTGGAATATCACTAAATTATATGTTTTTAATAATATATCATTATATATGAATAAAAATACTCATAATATTTATCTCTTTAGTCAATATCAAATTTGGAATGTTTTAGTCACCAAATTTACTGTCAGATTTTGTTTTAAACAGATCCATTCTAGTTTAATCAATTGAAACTGATAGAAAACCATAGAATGGGAAAAATTACTCCTAGTGGAAAAAATATAATCAAGAAAAATCACTTCATGTATGTCTAAATCCTAACACCATTTTCTATATCTATGAAACCTTAGGATTAAAATATTTTATTCATGGTAATTATTTAAATTCTTTATGTTTGTTTCTAAATATTTTATAAATTTCCAAATCATGTCCCTTGGACGTTTCAATCATGGTGTGCAACATGGATCATTATTGAACACAAAATAACAATTGAATATTTATTATTTCACCATTTGGGATTTAATCCATTATATACCTCTCTTCCAATACCATATCCTCTTGTAAAATCCAAATTGCAATGTTATTTATTATAACCCAATATTGTTTCCTTAAATAAAATTTAAAGTAATTTTTTATAATTTGACTAATACGTATACTTATCTCATGACTTATCATTAGTGTTGTCACTAATTTTTAATATCCTAGTTTGTAGAGGTTGACTAAACCCATCTTCTAATACCAATTATCATGATCCGGTCTCCTCATACATAGATATTATATCTTTTTTAGATTTATATTTATTAAATTATAGAGAATTATTCATATGAATTATAATTGTATAGTTCCTCTAGATACTATAGAAAAAATATTATTATCTGTTGAATCATATAAAAAATAACCTACATATATCTTCCTATATAGTACTATTATTAGAAATAACATACATGAATATTATGTTTATAACCTAAAGAAATTAAAAATCAGAAAGGGTGAGCTCAGATTATTAGTAATGCTAAACAAGGAAGATATCAACATGTCATGAGAATATGGGTATGAGAACATAATTAAAACATTTTAAAACAATAGAATATATATCAATGATCATAATCATGATTCATGGAATAAATATTTAGTGTTCATAAGACATGTATCATAATGAAATTAAGAAACATGAATAATGAGAGAATAACATTAACATAATTCATAGAATATTGACACACACATAAGCATGGAAAATAATTTCCATAATAGATAAGACTCATTTTCAAGGATATAATAGTATAATGGGTTTAATCCATAAAACATCATAGAATTGAGGGATAAAAACCAAGACCATGATAGACAATAAAGACTCTTACTAAACTAGGCCAATACACTATTAATGACCTTTCTATCTAATGAGTTATAAATATTTACCAAATGCAATTGGGGAAGATATAGTTCTCACCCACAACATAATGAAAATAATATGTATGTGTGACCTATGAACATAAAAAATTCATCATATACAAACCCATGAAATGAAATGTGGTTAATAAACATTTTATATTTTCATAATCTATGGAAAATAGATAGGTTTATTGATTATTTCAACATTTTATCATAAAATATCCCCCAAAAAATAGATTTCTTAATAATTTCTTCATGATATAACCCAAGAAAAAGAAATAAATTTTATAAACATCATTCTATCATAAAGACTCATTTTGAGAAAGAATATGAGTGATATCCTTAGATCATATCCCTAATAAAGAATTATTATGATCAATGGATGTTTTCTTAAATGTAATATGATTTTGAAACATAATTTAAATCATATCATATGGAAAATAAAATTTAATTTAAAATATATTTTCAATACAAAAAATTCACAAATCATTTTAGAAATCATTTTATTTTGGAATAAACATTAAAACATATAGAGAATACATTAAAATCATTTAAAACATTTCTTAAGGAAAATATCCTTTCTACTTTGAAAAACACTTTTTAAAACATAAAACATTCTGAATCATCATTTAAATTAATATAAATAAGAAATAATATAAAGTAAACATAAAAGGTAATATTTATTTACGATGTTGGGAAATTGTATTCAATCCATACACATTAAAACAAATATTCTGCTATCATTTTTGGTAAAAGCCAAATTGTAATTTTTTGGAAAATGAAATGAAGACTACTAAAAAAATAAAATCTCAAAAAATGTTAAATATTTCTTTTATATTTATTTTTTATAATTTTAAATACATGTTTGGGAACATTTTTATAAAACATAGTTTTGGAAGAAAAAATATTTTTCGACAGATGGAAGAAATACATACTTTTTTAATTGAAAACGTTATTTTCATCTTTTATGTACCTAAAGAGAGTAAAATAATTAGAAAGAATGTATTATAATGATATGAGTATATTAAAAAAATTTAATGAGTTTATTTAGATATAGATCATAATATTTCACCATCTGTTATAAAATCATAAACAATCTAACTAAATGATGAGATTGGACCAAAAAACTCATACCACATTAGTAATATTGAATCTTAAGCCACAAGAAATAATATAATTAAATTAAAAGTATAATATCATGAAAATAAAAATATTCAAAATATTACATTTCAATGGTGTTGTATATACACCTCATAAAATAAGATAGGTGAATAACATAACATATGTCTAAGATAATGAAAAATGAGTCACAAATCTCAAACCACCTTGGTATATTTTCAACCACTAAACATATAAATGAGAGATAATTAAATAGATATTTAAATAACAATAATTTTCAAGATTATAAATAAAAATTACATTCATGGATAGTATATACATCACATATAAGAAACCCATGATGGATATGGCATATATCTCACAGATATAAATATTAGAAGAATAATACCTTACTACCTTAGTAATATTTTGAATCAAAATACACCGTAATAAATACTATCCAGTGAAAAAAATAATTATTATTAAAAAATTATATTCATTATATAAAATTATAAATAATAATTACATGCACCACATAAAAGAAATAAGTGTCGATTTCTTATAAGTTTCTGAGAAATAAATGAGAGAATATAAATATCTTACCTTACATCTTAACATCATTAATATAGATTAAAACCTCATATATAACAAATATAACATTATTATAAAGATATTAAATAATTAAAATCATATTTATCACACCATATATGATTTACTTATAACTATTTATTACCTGTGTATCAATAATTCATTATTGAAATATTGTTTAGGGTAATAAATTCATTGTTTTTATGTATCTTTTAATTTTTTTCTATTTATTTTATGTTTATCATTTATAAATAATCTTGATATTTTTTATTAATATATAAAGATCATATATATTCGTTATATATATTCTTATCATAATCCATAATAGTTATAGATAATTTTTTCCCTATTCAAGGATATGGTAGTAGTATGTACGCATGAAAATTGTATCCATTTTATTTAAGAAATGAGAGAATGAAGGGTAAATGAAATATTATAATTAAAAATATTTTTTATTTCATATATATTACATATTTGTATTTAATATTTATCTTAATACCTTCTACGTATAGTTTACATGAAAAATGAATCACATCACATTATGTATCGATCGTGCACCGCACACATGAGTAACATGGTCATATCCACCACTTAATTGAAAGTAATAATATATATGTGATATAATATTTAAATAATAATAATAATAATAAAAATTTCATATTTATTCAGTTAATATATCCTTATTACAATCCATGAAAAAAATGAAAAACACATCACATTGGTTCGTGATGTAGTATTCCACCGTATAAACAAGCGATGTTGTTGTTTTCCAATAGGTTAGGAGGTAAAAAGGTATATTTGGTATTATATTAAAATAGTAACAATAATATCATAAATATTATATATATAAATTAAAACTATCATTATATGAATTCATGAGAGGTGGCGATCTAAAATGAATAACATCGGTTCATGAGGTGGTTGTCAACCAAACACACGAATGATGATTTCATATACCACTTGATGAAACTGGCGATAGATATAAGTCATTAACTAAACATAAAACTATCATACTAATTTCTAATATTATTTTGTTATTATAAAAGATGTTTTTAATAACAATTTATGTACTATTTGGAATAAATAAAATAAAATGCTCGGTTAGGGATGTTACCTCTTCATTAGACAACGTCTTTTTATTTTTTCCAAAGAGAAATAATGATTTGTTTTTTTGAAGAAAATTAGGATTTTAGGATGATATTGAAGAATTAAGTTTATAATTTGGGAATGTATTGTCTTTTAAATTATTTTTTCATGTGTGAAGAGGATAAAAGGGGGGGTTTTCTTTTATAAGAATTGTGAGTGTCACAGCTGTACTTTTAAAAAATATAAAGGTGTACTGATGTTTTTACCTTTAAAATAGGATATTAAATGTTCTATTTTAGATCTTAAAAGATATGAGGCCTAAATATATCCACTAAATTTGTGTTGGAAAAATATTGGGTAATCTTTATCCCTTAAAATTATAGTTTATCCCTTTGTCAAGCCATTTTTACCTCAACCGAGGTAAATAATGTTTTATGTTTTTTTATTTATTACGATCAAATTTTTTTTTAAACTAATTAAATAATATAATTTTTTTTAATATTTTAAATCATTTTTTAAAATTACATTCTCATAAGTGGCCAAATTTAATTTTAAATCAATCATCGAGATACGATGAGAAAGTGGGTTTTCAAATAGAAAATGCCCGAATGTTTTAAAAAACATTAAATGACAATTATATATTAAGATGATTACAATGAACTAAATCATATTAATAGATTTAATATATAAATATTTTTCAAACTATATTAAAACATAATTTTTTCTCTTAAAATCATTAATAAGAATGACGATTCTTAATAAAAACAAATATTTATCCTTATTCAATAAAAATTTATCCTTCCATAAAATTATAAAATATTTACACTAAGATAACATTATTATCTAATAAGTGAACTTTGTTTTTTCAAATAAATTTTCTAAAATTATATTAATAAAATATGAGAATAAATATATTTTCTGAGTATAACATTATATTTTTTAATCTCTTTTCTATAAAACAGATAAGTTAAATGTTAAAATTTGTATTTAATATATAACATATAAATCTAAATAAAATAAATAAAAAAATTATTTATTTAATTTATTTTTTATAACATATTTTTTTATAAAAAAAGTTTTTTAAGAAAAATATTTACTTTATTTTGAAATATTTTATTTTTCATTTCTAATTAATTGGTCTTCAAGGAATTCATTATATATGCACATGTAAACCATATTTGTTCATAATTGAGTTGATCCAATTCATACCCACCATTATAATAGATATGTGAAAACTATTATAAGGGCCTAGCCTTAAACATTACCTAATATTGAATTAAATGAATAATTCTCATTGTGGATCCTTTAAGGTTTAGAGTTTTAGAGAATTATATCATCACTATTACATCTCAAAAATATTACACAGTAGAAACTTCTAAAAAGATCCGTTTTTTTCTTTTTTTACAAAAAATGAACTCCTAAAAAAGAGTCATGTCTAGTTCCATGTTTTAGACAGCATGACTTTTCCTTTATCCAATCCTTGACCCTATTCCACATTATGTCCAATTAAAAGAATTTAAAAAACACATGGGGTGAGCATAAAAAAGCTCATCATGGGATACACAAAGAAGGAAAATGGTTAGTTTTTCAAAACATAAAGTAAACCATGAATACTTTATCAAAGTAACACCTTTCACCTTTAAAATGTAGTAAATACTCATCACTGAATAAAATATCATTACTTACCCATTTTTAACCAAAATATTACCACAAAACCCATATAAAGAACACATAACATATAATGGTAACTTAGGACATAAATATACTTAAATGGAATAACCCGTACATTCAACTTCAACACATATCACTAAATGGAATAGCCATACAGCTGACTTCCATACCCAATGCATTGGAGGATATAACATAACCACCCATCCTGTTATTCATGGAACCACTAATCATATGGTTTATCTTGTAACCACCCATCAAATGTCCAAGAACCATTATAAAATCATAAGACATAAAACAAATATAATGGAAAGAAAACATTTAAACATTATGATCTCAATATATCACATTAATATATTGACATAAAAAAATCCATTATAAAAACCATTTTCATTACCAAAATACATAAAAGAGTATGTGGTATTTATTTCATTTTAAAAATATTAAGGCTTGTTGAGGAAGCCAAAAAACAAATAATACTCGCAGCGGCGGAAAAGGTTGTTGTCACTGTGTACATTAAAAGAAACATTATTTTTTTTTTGTTTAGTAAATCGCTTCATAGGAAAATATTCCCATTGAATGAAATGAGAAGTTAAAGGTTTTTTATACAGCTTATAAAATAAAGTCTTGTATTAGAACAAAATATGCCTCAATGAAAGGAGATTGAGAAGAAGTCCCAAACCTCGTGTCCAACTTGACTTGATCGCCATTTAATCTCTTGAATAATAAACTATTGTCAATTTATAATTTCTTAAATACCTTTTTCAAGATTATTATTTATTTTTTATCACTTATTGCAATGTTATAAACATTATGTAATAATTTAGTTAATAATGTTCATTTTGTCGATATTTGGTACATAAGTCAAAAATGGAATTCTTACAATTAAATGTTATTCATGTGGTCAAAGATTCATTTTATCCAGAATGATATTAATTATTTAGATATCATATATATCATATATATCCATCATATACATGTATTTATTATATTATATAACATTTATAGGTTAGAAATGAAATGCATCGTTCATGGATACAGTAAGTCGTACGTACGCATGAACAAAACTTTCATTTCTATTTCATATTTAATGGAGTGAAATAATATTTATATAAAGGTATATTATAATTCCAGTATAATATAATATATAATATTATTAACTCCATCCTTTATACGTCCCACATATGGAATTAACAAATCAAATCACATTGAGGGGGCGGTTGTCCGCACTTCCTGAAATGAAATTATTACTTTTTCCCATAATGGAAACCATAATGGTATTCCATAAATGAAAAATAAATAAGCATAATGAATACATAAAAATAATATATATCATATATAAATAGAGTGACATCTTAATGTTCACCATGAAAGGTGTAAAAAGAAGATTGAACAATCATCGTTTCGTGAGATAGTAATTCGCCAACCATAGAAATAGTATGTTATTTAACCATTAGAGGAAGGTGTGAGTAAGTGTAAATCAAATAAATCTCATAAAAACATACTATTATATTTATTATACTGATTTTGTTACAAAATAACGCTATAAATAGATATTAGGGGGTTGTAGAAGTAAAATAAAACAAAATAACACAAGTGAATACATTACCTTTAAATCGGGTAACTTCTCTTGGATTGAACTAAAAGGGTTTATTGAAGAGATTTCTACCTAAGGTAAGGCTTCCAGGATGAATAGAGGGATTTGGAGAGATAAAATGAGAAGATCTTGGCAATTCCAATGTCTTGAGTGGTGTGGGCAAGGTGGTACAGGTGGGGGCCTTTTATAAGAGGGAGGAGGGGCACTTTTGGAATATTATAAAATGTTACTTTATTATATAAAGAGTTTCAAATTTTAAACTTCCAAAAATTATTTATTTCAAGGATAAGGTGATAGGAGTTGTAAATCCACCCATCCAATAGGTTCTTTACAAGTTTAGGTCTTAGATTTTAAATTATCATTTCATTTTATTTAAATCGTAAAATAATGAGGTAATCGCTGCATCATCATGGTGTCATAAATAATTTAATTTATTCAATGTCTAAATATAATAAAAAAATATCATGATATAGGAAATATTCATAGATTTTTAATGAATATTTATAGTCAAAAATATGACTTTTATAACCGCATGTGAAAATTCTTTTAGTAAAAAAATACATGTTTCTGACATTTTTATTTTAACTTTAAATAAAAATTTATTAATGTCATTTTCTTACCCAAGTGGCTGCATGGGGTCCCTATGTTGACCCATGGATTTTCTTGGTCGTCCCTGACTCATCCAATAATGGTAGGACATGTGTCAGGGTCATTTCGTATTATTATAACATTATCATTACCTTAAATTACACTAATTACCATTAATCGTGATTAATAAAACATAAAAGTTATTATTCACCAAAAAATTATTTTAATCCCATTGAACTACATTTTACATCCTAATTACAAACATGTTTGTCGGATCTTTGAAATTCAATTCAAAAAAGTGTTAAATTTTCATTTATAGAAATCTGTTTTTTTAACTACCACTTAGTGGTTTCACTATTCATCAAAAATTGAAGTTTTTTAAAAAAAAACTAAAAATTCACCCTAAGCTATATTTGATATTCTGAATTAAAAAATGATGACTATTTTACAAAATTAAAAAAAAATATGTTGAATTAATTAATTTAATAATTAATTCTCCTTGTCAAAACAAATAGTGTGTTTTTATTAAACAATATATATCAAAAGATTGACACTAGTTTATGTCCAATTTCAAAGTGAAATTAATTCGAATGACCACTGACGGATTAAATAGTAAAAATATATTATAATTTCACTTTAAAACCAATACAAAAGATAATATAATAATTTAGATAAATTATATTAAAAATAGGTTTTGAATTAAAATAAAACATTTTTCACTATTCATTAAAAAATGAACTTTATTGGAATAATATCAAAAATTTACACAATGTAAATTTTGATGTCCTGATTCTAAAGAAGAATTTTATTTTGTCTAATAAAATGTATAATAGTGACCAAAACTATATTTAAATAGGGTTCACCATCAAAAGGCAATAAGTCTACCATTTAGTGAATATTAGAGTATTTATGCCTAAAATTGGATTCTTTTTTGATTTTAAGCCTTTATCTTTTAATGGATAAATGTAAAAACATTTAACAAATATATATAATCATATTTCAGTTATTTATATTCATTCTCGCCAATACAACGGATCTATGCTAACAACCATTTAAAATAATATTATTATATTACTAGTTTGCAACGTAAGATTTCAAAGAAACTCATTGTTGCATATCGGGTACGCTATCGAACATAGCAACCCCTTTAAAGTAAAATTAAAATTTAATTCTCAAATATTAATAAATATGAAAATTTATTATTCTTTATTTACCTGGGATGTTACATCCTTCCCCCCTTTTGGAAATTGTGTCCTCGTAATTTTTTTTCACTTATCAAAATAAGTGGGGGTATTTATCCCTCATAGTATTTTCATTTTCCCACGTTGCCTCATCAATAATATGGTTTTTACACAAAGACTTTACCTGGTGAATGACCTTATTCCGCAACACTTACTCTCTACTGTCATGAATCTGGACTGTTTGTTCTTCATAAGAGAGATTCTCTTCCAACTGAACTACCTCTGGGCTCAAAACTTGAGATGGATATGGCATATACATTCTCAACATCGAAACTTGAAAAATATTGTATACTTGAGATAAAATCAGAGGTAAATCCACTCAGTATGAAACTGATCCAAATCTCTCTAGAACTTTATATGGTCCAATGAAACGTGGACTCAGCCTTCCTTTCTTACCAAATCGCATCTCACATTTCCATGGTGAATCTTTGAGAAAAAACATGATCACCTACCTCAAAAGATAGATCCTCCCTCCGGTTATCCGCATAAATTTTCTGCCTGTTCTGAGCTGTTCTCATGTGTTTGTCAATAAACTGAACTTCTAATGCCATCTCTTCTACCAATTCGGGTCTCATCATCTTCCTTTCACCCACTTCATCCCAAAAATTTGGAATTCGACACTGCTTCCCATATAATGCTTCAAACAGAGCCATCTGTTTAAAGGAATGAAAACTGTTATTATATAAAAATTCAACCAAAGAAAGATGTTGGTCCCAACTTCCCTAATAATCCATCGAGCAAGCACCTATCATATCCTCCATGTTCTGAATTGTTCGTTCTGACTGCCCATCTGATTGAGGATGAAAAGTTGTGATAAAATTTAATTCCGTACCCAACGACTTTTTAAGGACTTTAAAAAAGTTAGAAGTAAACCTGGGATCTTGATCAAATACAATGGAGAGGGGAACTCCGTGCAACCTGACTATCTCTTTAACATACAACCGAGCAAGTTGATCCAGAGACAAAGTATCTCGAATAGGAAGGAAATGTGCAGATTTAGTCAATCGATCAACTATAACCCATATTGAATTATTACCTCGAGATGTCTTTGGTAATCCCACAACGATGTCCATGGATATATTTTCTCATTTCCACTCTCGCACCGGTAATGACTTCAATATCCCTTCAAGTAACTACCACTATGCCTTAAACTGCTGGAAAGTCAAACCATTCATAGTAAAATCCACAACATCTCTTTTCATTCCATCCCACCTGTAATACTCCCACAGATCTCTGTACATCATAGTACTGCCAGGATGAACTGAAAACGAGGAACTATGAGACTCACATAACAATTAATTCATCAACTGTGAATCACAATGCACACATAATGTCTTCCCAAACCTCAGAACACCATCATTATCAATGTTAAATTTAGGTAACATACCCTTCTGATCTAGCTCTACCTTTTTCTACAGCTCAGTGTCTTTCTTCTGTGCTTGCTTAATTCTGTCTGATAGAGATGATCTCACTGACACCTGAAACAAAATACAAAAAATTCCTCCGCCAACAACTTCTATGAAAAATTTCATCAAATAATTAACCAAAGGATCACATTCCAAACATAACATGGTTAATGAAGCATTACTTTTTCTACTCAAAGCATCATCCACTTTATTTGCTTTTCCCTGATGGTAATGAATTGTAAAATCGTAATCCTTGATTAATTCCAGCTGTCTCCTCTATCTCATGTTAAATTATTTTTGAGTGAATATATACTGTAAACTTTTGTGGTCAGTATATATTTCACACTTTACACTATACAAATGATGCCTCCAAAATTTTAAAGAAAAAACCACAACAGCTAATTCCAAATCTTGTGTTGGGTAATTTACCTCATGGGTTATCAACTGACGTGAATCATAAGCAATTACTTGATCATTCTTCTTAAGGACACAACAAAGTCCCTTTAATAAAGTATCAATTTTGATAAAAAACTCACCATTCTTTTAAGGAAGGTCTAAAACTAGAGCATTCACCAATCTTCTATTCAATTCTTGAAAACAATCATCACAATATTTTTTCCAGATAATCTTAACACCCTTCCGAGTTACCTTAGTCATTGGACTATATTACCGTGAATAATTTTCAACAAAAATCTTGTAATATCCTTCCAAAATAAGAAAACTATGGATCTTTGTTACATTTGTGGTTCTTGGCCATTCTTCAACAACTTTTGTTTTACCAGGATCAACAATTATGCCATTTTTTGAAACAATGTGACCAAGGAAAGAAATTTGTTGTAACCAAAATTCACACTTGCTGAATTTTCCATAAATTTTATTCTCTTTTAAGGTTTTCAATATAACCCTTAAACGACTTTCACACTTCTATTTACTTTTAGAAAACACCAAAATATCATCAATGAAAACAACCACAAACTTATCCATGAACTCATGGAAAATTCTATTCATAAGGTCCATGAATACAACAGGTGCATTAGTTAACCCAAAAGGCATAGCTACAAATTCATAAGGCCCATATCTAGTATGAAATGCAGTCTTCAGAACATCTGATTCTATTACTTTCAACTGATGGTACCCTGACCTCAAGTCAATATTTGAAAAATACTGAGCTCCCAGGAGCTGATCAAACAAACCATCGATATGAGGCAAAGGATACTTGTTCTTAAAAGTTATGTTATTCAGTGCTCTATAATAAATGAAAACTCGCATTGAAACGTATTGCTTTTTAAAAAACAAGACATGAGCACCCCATGGTGATGTGCTAGGTCGAATGAAACCTTTATCTAATAACTCGTGCAATTGATTCTTTATCTCTCAAAGTTCAACTTGAGCCATTCAATAAGGGGGTTTGAAATTTTCTTAGAATCATGAACTAAGTCAACAGTAAATTCAACTTCCCAATCATGAATAATACTAGGAAACTCATCAGTAAAAACATCAAGATACTCATTTACCACTGGAACTTCATTAATATGAATTGTTCCTTTATTTTCAACTATATGTGCAAGGTAACATTCATTTCCATTTTTACTAGTTTCTCAACTTGATGATATGTTATCAAAATCAAGGGTTCATTCTTGTAAACAAACTGAAAATAATTCTGAAAAGAAACCTCTTTAGCTCTTCAGTCAATATTTGAATGATAAAAAGAAAGCCAATCCTTGCCCAAAATAACCTTAAACTCTACTAGAGGCAAAACAATAAGGTTTGCAGGTAGATTTATTCCACAAACAAGTATAGGAAGGTTCTTATAATTTCTTTTTGTCTCATCGTTCCCTCTGGGTGTTTTTACCATAAGTTATTGATTCATATCTTGAGATGAAATTACCAATTTACTATAAAACTTCTCAGAAATGAAAGAATGTGTAGACCCTGAATCAAATAATACATTTTCATAATCTGAAAAAACAAACAGTGTACCTGATACTACTTCATTCGGTGGGCCAACATCTTCTCAAGTAGTTGAAAAGTATTTCACCACCCCTTTCTTTATTTAGTTTGGATTCTTTCCCTCAGTTGAGTTCTTCGTTAGACACTCATTTGCATAATGACCCATTTCATTACACTTAAAACATCTTACCACTGGCTTTTCATTACCTACATGATCATCTTCATTACAGTTATAATCAATATGACCAGACTTACCACACATAAAGCACTTCCCAGACTTGGATAAACATTCTCCAAGATGCATTTTACCACACTTCTCACAGGATAGATATTTGGTTTTCTTACCTCCTTACTTCTTTGATGAATTATTCACCTTTGTCTGCCATCTAGACCTCTTATTCTGTTGTTTTTGAAATAACACCTGATCATCAGAAAACTCCATTTCCACCTTCTTCGGACATCAAATAAGTTTTTCATATCTTTTGAACACACAAGAAGCTAAAGCCTGTTGATACTTTAGCATTAACTCTGAGTAAAAATGGTTGATTTTACTATCAAGATCTCATATGAAGTTGGGATCATACCTTGCCAGTCGAGTGAAATTTGCATCATAAGTAGCCACTTAGTCATCCTCCAGCCTCAATTATAGGAATTGTTTTTCCATCCTAAGACGAATCACCTTAGGAAAATACTTCCCAAGAAGCATAACTTTGAATTAATCTCAGTGAAGATCATCAATCTCATCACTATCCCTAATATTTTTCACCATCGACCACCACTGATTAGCATCACCATCAAAACGGTAAATAACAAGACTAACATTTTGATGTTCTAAACACCCCATGACATCAAAAATCTTCTCCAGTGATTTAATCCACCCTTCTGCTAGCATAGGGTCAGATGATCCTCTGAATGATGGGGGATTTTGCCTCATGAAATGCTCCACCACTGACATTTTCCTCTGTGGTTGATCTGGATGGTCTCATATATGTATACCACCACCATTTATAGCCTGAGTCAACTGTGTCATCACTGCAACAAACTATTCAGGTCCAATTCCAACCATCTCAGGTTGCTGATTTGGAAGGTTGTATTCCTTCTGATGACATCCCAATATAGCTTCCATGTTTCCTCTGTGGAAAAACATTCTAAACACAGAAATATCTTAGGCGAAGCTACATAGTAATCTTCAATTTCTATATCATTTCAATCATACCATAAATTTATTTATAAATTTAAAAATTTTCTAACTCCTAAAGTTGTCTAAACCTCCCTTTGATACCAATTATAATGCCTTGGCCTTAAACATTATTTAATATTGAATTAAATGAAAAATTTACATTAAGGATCCTTTCAGGTTAAGTGTTTTAGAGAACTAGATCATAACTATTACATCTCAAAATATTACTCAGTAGAAACTTCTACAAAGATCCATTTATTTCTTTTTTTACAAAACATGAACTCTTAAAAAAAAGAGTAATGTCTCGTTCCAAGATTGAGACATCATGAATTTTCCTTGATACCATCATTGATCCCATCCTTGACCCTATTCCACATTATGTCCTATGAAAAACATTTCGAAAAAAACTTGGGATGAGCATAAAAATCTCAGCAAGGGATACACAAAGAAGGAAAACTATTAGTTTTTTAAAACTTCAAGTAAACCATGAATACTTTATCAAAGTAAAAAAATTTCCCCTTTATGAAGTAGTAAATACTCTTCATTGAATAAAATATCATTACTTACCCGTTTTTAACCAAAATATTACCACAAAACCCATATAAAGAACACATAACATAAAAATGTAACATGGGACATGAACATACTTAAATGGAATAACCATATGATCAACTTCCACACATATCACTAAATAGAATAGCCATACGGCTGACATCCATACCCAATGCATTTGAGGTTATAACGTAACCACCCATCCTAGTATTCATGACACCACTCGTTATACGGTTTATCATGTAACCACCCATCAAATGTCCAAGTACCATTATAAAATCATAAGACAGAAAACAAATATAATGGAAAGAAAACATTTCCACATTTTGATCACAATATTTCACATAAATATATTGAAATAACAAATCCATTATAAAAACAATTTTCAATACCAAAATACATAAAATAGTATATGGAATTTATTTCATTTTAAAAACATTACGGCTTGTTGAGGAAGCCAAAAAACAAATAATACTCGCGGCGTTGGAAAAAGTCGTTGTCACCGCGTACATTAAAAGAAACATTCCTTTTTGTTTTTTAGTAAAACACTTCATAGAAAAAGATTAATTTTGAATGAAATAAAAATTCAAAGGTTTTTTATATAGAGTATAAAAGAAAGTCTTGTATTAGAAAAAAATATGCCTCATTGAAAAGAGATTGAGACGAAGTCCCTTACCTCGTGTCCGACTTGACTCGATCACCCTTTAATATCATGAATAATAAACTAGTGTTAATTTCTAATTTCTAAAGAACCTTTTTCAAGCTTATTATTCCTTTTATATAACTTATTTCAATGTTATAAACATTATTTAATCATTTATGTTAATAATGTTTATTTTGTTCGATATTTGGTACTTAAGTCAAAAATGGACTTCTTACAATTACATGTTGTTCATGTGGTCAATGGTTCATTATATCCAGAATGATATCTATGATTTGGATATCGTATATATCAAATATATACATCATATACATGTATTTATAATAGTATATAACATTAAGAGGATAGAAATGAAATGCACCATTCATTGATACGGTAAGTCGTACGTACGCATGAACGCCACTTTATTTTCTATTTCGTATTTAATGGAGTAAAATAATAATGATATAAAGGTATATTATAATTAAAGTATAATATCATTTATAATATTATTATCTCTATCCTTTATACGTCCCGTATATGGCATTAACTAATCAAATCACTTTGAGGGGGCGGTAGTCCGCACTTCCTCAAAATAAAATTATCGCATTTACCCTTAATGGAAACCATAAAGGTATGCCATAAATGAAAAATACAGAAGAATAAAGAAAAACATAAACATATTATATATCATATATAAATAGACTGACATATTAATGTCCACCATGAAAGGTGTTAAAAGAATATTGAACAATCATCAATTCGTGAGGCGGAAATCCACCAACCACAGAAATAGTATGTTCTTTAACCATTAGACGGAGGTGTGTGTAAGTGTAAATCAAATGCATCTCAAAAAAACATCACAGTATATTAATGATACTGTTTTTGTTACAAAATAAAGGTATAAAAAGTGTTTAGGGGGTTGGAGAAGCAAAATAAAACAAAATAACACAAGTGAAGACATTACCTTTAAATCGGGTAACTTCTCTTGGTTTGAACCAAAAGGGTTTATTGAAAAGCTTTCTGCATAGGGTAAGGATTCTAGGATGAATATAGGGATGTGTAGAGATAAAATAAGGAGACCGTGGCCGAGCCAATGGCTTGGAAGGGGTGGGTAAGGTGGTAGAGGTGGGGGCCTTTTATAAGAGGGAGGAGGGGCACTCTGGGAATGTTATAAAATATTAATTTATTATATAAGGAGTTTAGGATTTTAAAGGTCCCACAATTATATATTTCAATGATAAGGTGATTAATGTTCTAAATCCACCAATTAAATAGGTTTATTACAATTCTAGGTCTTATATTTTATGTTATCTTTTCATTTTATTTAAATCGTTAAATAATGAGGTAATCGCTACAACATCATGGTGTCTTAAATAATTTTATTTATTTAATGTCTAAAAATAATAAAAAAAATATCATGATGTAGGAAATATTTTTAGATTTATAATGAATATTTATAATAAAAAATTGGACTTGTATTACCCCATGTAAAAATTGTTTTAGTAAAACAACACATGTTTGTGACATTTTTATTTTAACTTTAAATAAAATGTTATTAATGTCATTTTCATACCCAAGTGGCTCCATGGGGTCCCCAAGTTGACCCATGGATTATATTGGTTGGAAATGACTCATTAAATAATTTTAGGAAATGTTTTATGGTCAATTCATATTATTAAAAATTTATCCTTACCATAAATTACACTAATTACCTTTAATCACGATTAATATAACATAAATGTTACAATCCACCAAAAAATTATTTTAATCCCATTGAACCAAATTTTATATCATAATAACAACCATGTATTTAGTATTTTTTTAAATTAAATTCACGGAAGTGGTAAAGTTTTATTTAAATGAAAAAACAGTTTTTTAACTACCACTTAGTGGTTTTACTATTCATAAAAAAATGATGTTTTTCAGAAAAATACCAAAAATTCACCCTAAGCTATATTTGTTATTCTGGATTCAAAAATGATGTCTATTTTAAAAAATTGAAAATATATAAGTTTCATTAATTAATTTAATTATTAATTCCCATTTTCAAAACAAATAGCGTGTTTTTATGAAAGAATATATATCAAAAGATTGACACTAGTTTAAGTCTAATTTCAAAGTGAATTTAATTCCAATGAAAACTATTGGATTAAATTGTAAAAATATATTATAATTTCACTTTAAAACAAATTAAAAAGATAATATAATCATATAAATAAATTACATTAAAAAGTGGTTTTAGGTAAAAATACAACATTTTTCACTATTAATTAAAAAATGAACTTTATCCGAAAAATACCAAAAAATTACACAAAGTAAATTTCGATGTCCCGATAATAAAGAAGAATTTTATTTGGTGAAATATAATTTATAAGAGTGACCAAAACTATATTTAAATAGGTTTCATCTTCAAAAGGTGATAAGTCTACCTTTTAGTGAATATTAGAGTATCTATGCCTAAAATTAAATTTTTTTTTTCTGATTTCAAGCCTTTATCTTTTATTAGATAAATTTAAAAACATTTAACAAATATATATAATCATATTTTCATTATTTCTATTCATTCCTGCCAATACAATGGCTACCTGCAAACTCCCATTTAAAATAATATTATTATATTACTAGTGTGCAACGTAAGATTTCAAATAAACTCGTTGTTGCGTATTGGGTATGCTATCAAACATAGAAACCCATTTAATGTAAAATTTATATTTAATTCGCAAATATTAATAAATATGAAAATGTATTATTCTTTATTTACCAGGGATGTTACAACTATAATATTAAATAACAATATTTTTATTACATTTAATTTTTCTTTTGAAATAAATTTTGTGTGTAATGCTGAAAAAACATGGTGTTTCATGTATTAAAAAATATTTAAAAGACTAAATTTATTAAAAAAAATTAAACCCTCAAGGTGTAAGAGAACATATAATTGTTCAACAATAACTTACAAAAAATCATTAATATTTCACTTTAGGAATACCATTATAGAATGAAATAAAACAAACAATCATGTCATGATAAAATCTAAGAATCTAAGTTATCTGGACCCAAATAGGTATAATAATTGTAAGAGAAAGCCATGATCATCTAAAAACATATATGGATAGTACAATGTTGATAGAAGATATGTACTGATAATTATCTATGTGATCTAGATATTAGGAATAGTAATAAAGTGATCCATTATATATCTCTACGGAATAGAGTCCTGAAGTCATGGATGAAGGGGATTTTATGTCCTCGATACATCATCTTCTTTGAGATTCCTGAACTTATAAAAGCTTTGGTATATCAACATGAACTCCAAAAAAACATATGTTATGTACATAACATATTCAAAATATCTCTTTGGTGTAAGTACATTCCAAATCACACACATTTATAATATTCATAGGTTATATATTTATAGAATCATCTCTCTTATGAAGTGAAGACTATTAATATCTATGACCATATAGACAATGTACTACAGAAAAAGACAAATTATGTTGTTAAATAACACTAGAAGAATACAATAAATTACTAAACAACATTGGAATCCAAATAATTAATCAAAAGAAATTACCACAATCAATTTTAATTTATGAAGGTGATATGAAATTCTATGGGAGGAATTTTTTAAGCAGAAGAATGTAATTAGATAGAATCATATGAATGAAATTCCCCTTCTGAATATTTTTCATGTGTCACGCTTCATAAGAAATTATAAAGAACATGGACCACATAATTAAACACAATAATAATTTATAATATTAATTCATACATGATATTTAAAGAATATATATATATACATACGAATTGAATTTTTTCCAATGATATACTAAATTGAAAAAAAATTACTAGAATAAGAAAATTTTGATTGTCTTTATCAGAAAAAATAATCCCAAATAAAACAAGCACTAAGAAGATACAAAACAATTAGTAATAAAATCAATATTTTTTATAATGGGCAATATCAAAAATTGATTGAATTTATATTGAATGATGAAGAGACTAAATTCAAGGTATTTATAGAAAGTATAAAAACTATCTAAACATTCGAATTTAACCATATGAATAGAAAAATTGAAAGTTAATATTTGCAACCTGATCATAATAATAGTAATTAGACTGTTGGATTAAATATAAAATTTTATTATTTTATGATATAAAAATTTAATAATTGTATATTAAAAAAATATTTATCAAAACTATTAACTTGATAAAATAAATGTTCTAAAAAATGAATCATCGTTGTAATTTTTCATAAAAAATATTTTGTTTTTATTTTAACTAAATTTATTTTCTAAAAAATATTACAAATTTGAAGAAGATTTTTATTTCAAAAAATGTTTTTTGAAAACATGTAAATTTTTTATATAAATTGTAATATTGTATTATAATATCCTTTAATATTTTTTATTGGTCGATATTCTGGAGTTTTCATAAAAACTAGTACATTCAATAAATAAATTATTTATTTTTTAGTCCAATATTTAAACTTATAAAATTATTTTTGATAAATGGTTATAATTTTTTTTCAATTATTATATATAAATTATCATAATGTGAAATTTTGGTAATTTTATTAAAATATTTGAAATTATGGTGAATGCCAAAATATAATAAAATTCCGGATTTTTTATTATATGTAAATACATGATTTAATATGTATAAGATGATTTATAAAAAAATTATCTAAAACTCGCATACACATAATTATGTATATAATCACAAAAATCAGCAATGCCAAAATTGCATCTCTTCCCCTTGAATGTGTCACCCTTTATCTTCTCACACGCTATGTTCCTTAACATTTAAAATATATACCTGGATCTATTTAAACCCATCAATAACATATTAAATGATAATAATTCATACCAAAATGATTTTTTATGGTTCCATAAGGGGTATCCCTAAGTTTTCATCCAAAGGACGGGGTGACAATCTAAATAGAATACTCTTATATTCTTTACATATTATGCCTCATAAAATCCATTATCTCCATGTATGGACAATAACATTATTAATAATAATATACATAATTTTTATTATACTAATGGATTGTGTATAATCCAATGTCTTTTCATCTTTTCATAAATGAAAATGTCATCAATGTTTTGGATGGTTCCCTACCTCCGTAAATGAAATTTTTAATTTTTCACCACTACATTAATAGTTTATTATAGAAATAATATTATTGAAAAATATGAATCTAATAAATATATTATAACAAATTTCATGTCCTCTAATTTATTAATAAAATTAAAATTAAATTAAAAGAATCAATTTTATGATGGTTTGTAAATCCTCTTATATGAAATAACCATGGGATGATAATATTTGTAATGAATGAATCATCAATATGTATAAACTTATATAGAAATTTCATACCATATAATTTTTTTTAATATAATCAGTTCCATTTAATTTTAATTATTTGTTTTAGTACCATTTGATAAACTAATCTATGTTTCAAGCAATCCCAATTCGATTTTGAACAATTAAACAAAATCCCTCGAAAGGTGCACCCCAATAATGCACCGATTATGGGGATCGTTTTCAATACCTTATTTTCACACTTTTATTTTTCACTAGTTAGATTGATATTTATTTTCATGATTTAATCTTCATTAATCATTTTTAATATCCATTCATTCTTAAATACTTCACTCATGGGAATAATTATCATATCCCATTTTTTATGCCTTAAGATATGATTTTATAACCCAATTTCTTTTCATGGAATTATAGTAATAATTTTCTTAATGTTTGTTTTCCACATGTTGTACACATATTAATGTGCATGTTATAATTATTATTAAAATTATAATTCACTAATACATTGGATAATGTTTTCATCTCATGAGATACCATAAATGGTGCATGGTCAGATATCATAGCATTATATTTTTTGTTTTCTGGGATTTGATCATTGACTTATACTTATAGTTCCTTATTTTTTTAGTATTTTCATATTCAATTGATTTTATAATATTATGAAATAATATTATAACTATAATTTAATGATTTTATTATATTATATTATCACATTTTATGTCTTAATGTTTTACCTCATTCCATATATGTGTTACTTTTCATCATTCTTTACAATAATTATTCCTTTACTAGACATTATAACCCACCACATTCTTTATGTATAACCCTATGTTATCATGTTTTCTATTATAAGATCATTTGGTTTTAATATCCTCTTTTGGATATTATGATAATTAAGTTATACTTATGCTCATGTGCATATTTTTTTAATTTCCAAAGCCACATGACCTTTATATCCTTGGTAGTTATTTTATTAAATTACATGTTGAAAAAAATGAAATAAAATATTTATAAGTTTTTGGTTTCTATAAAATCAAAATATGATTTTTTTGTTTAAGTGGACATGTATTGTGATTTCCTTGTAGTAAAAATAAATTACCATTTATTAAATATTACAAGTTAAATCTAATATTAAATAGGAAATTCATTCATATAAATACTGACTTTTACATCATATTATTATGTTTTTAGTAATTAGTTGATATGATTGAATGTTGTTAAATGAGAAAATAAAATTTAAATATAATCTGAATATTTACTATTTAATTAGTATGAGTAAATCATAATAATTGTTAATAAATTTCAGAGTAAATAGTTTTTTTGTATAATAATTAATAATTACAGAACTATGATGGCTCTTGAAAATATACAATGGCATGATTTCTATTAATGGATATGTATACAATAAATTATGATTAATTTTATTAAATTAAATCTTTTTATTCTGATTGAATCTAATAAAACCTATTTTTATGGTGTGATTTAGTTGATTAAAATATGTTTGTATCTAAAGATACATGGATTATAAATTTGTTTAGAGGGGGATAAATAAAGGGTATTAATATGAATATTTATTCTGTTTTAGGTGATTTAAGATAGGGATTAACTCCAAATAATTTCGTTTATATTGAAATTAAATATTTATTATAAAGATGTTTTGTTAAAACATATAAATATTTATGGAGTTATTTTCGAAGGGTTTGAATCGACATTGAAAATTAATGCTGATTGAATATATCTTAAAAAATCAATTAAAATTTTATTACATGATGAATTAATGTAAGAAAATTATATGATTAGTTCTTTTAAGTGTTGGAATGAAAATTTACTATTTTTGATATATCTGATTATGTTCATATCATTAAATTAAATATAATTTTGGTATGGGATTGGGAAAAAATTTAATGTATTTGATTGAAATATTTGTTTCCAAATAATGTGTTTATATCATTTTTATTAAAAGGATGGGAAGTTAGATTAAATTTGTAGACATATATTATAGATATAGATTTAGAAAATTCATGTAAATATTTTTTACATTTAAGTGGATTTATATATTAATTATATTCATTCAGAATAATTTCTTCAAATATTATTCATGACAAACGAAGGGGATTTTTTAAAGGATATGAGTAATAAAGTTTATGTAAAATTTAATTAATATGTATAGGTAATAATATCATTATTTTGACTAGTTATTAAATTTAAACAAGATGTTTTTGGAACATTAGAAAGGGATCATAATTAAGGAATTAGTGTTACATGTTCAAATGAATTTTATAATGTAAATATTTTGTTTTTTATTTTATGTATTATGAATATAATAACAAGGGATTTTGTATTTCTTATATTAGAAAAATTTGATGTCAAATTTATTCATTAGATAATGGGTATTTTGCTAAAACTTATATAATCATTACCAGATAAGGTGATGTATACTTACTGATTTATTGAATTTATTTTGGGATTTGTTTTACTATTAATGCCTTCTATCAGGCTATGAAATTACCATGAAATATTTTATGTTAAATAATAACACTTGATCTATCATATGTAATAAACCTGAATTGTGTTATGTAATAGTATAATATAGTTTATGTTATGATTACATTATAAATGTGATCGGATATATAATTTTTTATGTAATATAGGATTATTAAATGAGTTTTTAAACTGCATAAACGTATCCATGATATTGTTAGGGATAATACATAAGACATGTTCTTTTCAATGATAAAATTTTACATTAATATTTATTTGATTTTGTTGATAGTTAATGTAATTATATTTTAAATTTTCATTTTAAATAATTTGGGGTTGTTTATTAGAAGTTGATTCTTTACATTAAATTATTATTTTTTCACTATAAATAAATTTATTATGGGATATAAGAGTTATTTAGGATATTTTTGGTTATCCAACATAGACATATTTCTCAATCCTTTTATTTTTATATATTTAATTAGTAAACTGATATATATGTTTTATAAAGTTATTTGAATAAACCCAAAATTTGATGGAGTGTGAGTCGAGGATCAAGGTGATGACGTCTATAGAGTTTGGATAAGTTAATAAGTTATCGTTATCTCCATTATTTTTAGTTTTTTCTATTATAGTAGTTTTTTATTTTACACATTGATGTTTCAAAATTTCTATTTTTAGATACTGTATCATATATTTATTTAATGAAAATAATTATTGATTTTCATTGATATCTTATGGTATAAACATACATTAGGAATATTTTAAAATTATTATTTTTATATTATTTATATGTTCTATATTAGGGTAAATCACAACCTAAGAAGTTATCTCGAACACTCAGTGATAATCATGGACCTCTAGTGGGCGGAGAGCACACAAAAAGCCATGTGGAATTTTTTCTTGATCACATAGTCATTATAGGGGTAGGATGTTTCTAAACTCATTAAGTATCTAATTAATTATATGGTTTTATATAAAAGTTAAAATTATTATCTGTAGATGTTTAATTTCATAAAAATGACTTCATTCTTTTTTTGATCAAATCAAATTTATCTAAAGGTGATTTTTTAGAATTCTTCTTCAATGAAAAATTTCTATTCGAAGAATAAAAAATTAATTATTTTCATAAACACCATAATTTAATTTCTTGTATTTAATGATTCATATTATATTTTTTATTCTATACTAATCTGACCCACTAGGTCCTCAATAGGGCTGGAATTACATTGAGAGTGACACCCCAATAGCATGACCAATAGCCTAGGGGATGATAAAACCTGAAAATTTAGCTCATTAATAAAATGAGAGTCCTTAAACTAATAAAAATACACACACACACACTAATATATATATATATATATCAACACAATAGTGTAGAGATACAATAAAACTAAAATCTCTTGAGAGAAAACAATGAATGTGACAACTACTTATAAAACAATCAATGTGAAGAAAGAAAATACAAAGGTAAAGGTGATGAAAATACACAACTGACTAGAGATATAATAGGTATGAACATAAAAAAAACTAATAATGGGAAATAACTAAAAGATACCATCTCAAAGCCTCTAATACTTGATATAAAAATAGAAGACACGTCTAATTAATACTATGGTCCATTGATATATGGTCCACCAAAGTATTCATTGATATACCAATTTTCTATATAATAAATGACACGTGTGTGAAAATCCAATGTAGGGTTTTGTATAAAAATATTCATTATTATTACAAAAAAATAAAGGGAGAGACAATAGAATTAAATATTCATCTCAAGCTATAAGTCAATGTGGGAATGTAATCCCAACATTATATATTTTTCATCTGAAACCCTAGTAAAAGAGTGGAATCTCCATCTCCATACCCTTATAAAAAATTATAAGTCATAATAAAAATCCAAAGGTATAGTATCCAATACCAAAAACTATACCTAACCACATATAACTAATAATGTAGGTCCTACTAATCAACATACATACCATAATCTAGGGAAAATTATCTCTGGTTAACGACCCACTCCCAGATGAAGATCATTAATGGGGGATTACTAGTCTCTATATATTGGACTTGTTCAATACATAATGTTTGGAAATACCAAATATAATTTAATAAGGAATAATGTGGATCTTTTATAGTGACCCAAGAACAACATAAATGGATATTACATCATTTTGGATGAATATTCATAAAAATATTTGTTCGTAAGGACTATAATAATTTAGTGTCTTTGAAAACATGGAGACATAAAATTATTACTTCGTGAATGATATTATACATCTCCCTTAAAGATAATCCCCTTCAATAATCCTACTTAAAACCTTTTTTATAACATTGTCCAGGGAAACAAAATAAATGGGTCAGCTCTGGTGCTTAGAAAGTGTAATAAAGGGAGATATAAAAGCATAACTTGATCATAAATGTATGAGTTCATTATCATAACCTTATAAGATCATAACATGAAAATAAAATATCATAGTAAATAAAAAAGGAATAAATATTAGTTGTTCATATGTAATGAATCATAAGGGTGATAAATCATCATAAATCATTCATGAACCATAAACAGATGTCATCTAAGTGTGAAAACATTATAACTAAGGAAAATATTTCTTGTGTCAACAATAAATATCAAGACAATCAACATAGAGGATTAGAAAACACATGTTTACAATTTCTTACAAGTACAAACCTATTTTCCATAGTAGGTATGGACACACATATTTCTAATTTCAGACCAGGACACACATAATTTTCATTTTGGGTCTGGATTGCATGTTTTCCATTTTTTATCTAGATATACCTATTTACCCTGATGAATAAATACCATCGACTTATTTCAAAACATTATATTATAAAATATAAATATTTACCCAATTAATTAGAGGAATATATAGTTCTTACTTTTTATATTATAAAATCATACATCCACTTTCCATAAGATAATAAAACATACAATATATAATGACCCGTAAAAAGATATGGGTTTAACAAACATTATATCATAACCCTTGAAATAAAATTTGTATCATAAATATTTCATCATATCATTACATAGGGAAACTATATAGGTCTCTTTATCATTTAATTAAATAATAACTTATGACAATAAGTGTGTTCCAAAATCATATAATCTTTTGATGAAAAACATGTGTCATAAACATCATTCCTCTAAAACATAAACCATTAAATGAATAAATAATTGGAATTCATAGATAAAATCCCCATTAAATCGCTAACTCTAAATAATTATACTATCATTGATGGATAAGTATTTAAAAATATCACATGAAACCTTTCTTAAGGAAATATCCTTTCATTGAAAGTATTATTCATAAAACAATTTGAAAATTTGTTTTCATGTATTGAAAGCATTAAAATATCATTTAAAAAATTACTTGTGTAAAATATACTTTCTTCTTTGAAAATTTATTTCTAAAAAATAAATCATTCTGAAAACATTTTGATTTTAAAGTAACATTGGAAACTAATAAATGAATATTGAATTTATTTTTAAAACCTATTTTATTTAAAACACCAAGAAAATCATAGATGATTCTTAAACACTTTTAAAAACAAATTCTATGAAAATAAACATAGAACATAAAGAGAACACTTGAAAAGAAAATTTAAACCCCTTTCTAAAAACGGTTTTGAAAACATGTAAATAAAACATGAAATTATATAAATCATTTTCTTTAGAAATAAACTTTTGAAAACAAATAATGAGATAATTTAAAATCATTTCAAAAACATATTAAATAAACAATATTTTTTAAAACCATTTTATTTAAAAATAAATATTAATGAAAAAAATTCTATAATATTATAAATAAAATTTCTTTAAAAATAAACTTTTAAAAGTATGATTTATTTTTTAAGTTAATTATGGTCTTGATGATGGGTCATTCTGCACATACTGAACATTCTTTTTGAACATTAAAAATTCTAAAAAATCATTGATAAGAAAATTTCAAGATTATTTTTTTTAAAGATTTTTTAAAAAAGGTAAAATATTAATAAATATATATTTAATACATCATAGGATAATTTGAAAACATTTTTGAAATTTGTTTAGTAAACATGGATTGAAAATAACACATATTTCAGACCGAAATGTGAAATAAAGTCTGGTTTTCATGAAAAAAATTTCTTATATATCTTTGGTAAAATAGAGTAGAAATGGTAAAATTACTTGGTTATAACATTAATATACATAGTATAATAAATTTTATGAGATATAATAAAATTTTTATTATAATATTTCATCAATGGAAGCATATTCATATACAAACCTGATAAACGAGAAGATTGTAGCAATTAACTCATACTAATTTAATAACATTAAATCATAATACCTATTTAACAATAAAATTACATAAATCATATAATATCATGAATAAAATAAGATTCATTATATAAAAACTAAAAGGGATATTATATACACCTCTTAAAATAATATTGGTATATTGGAAAACATTTGTCTTAATGAAGAAAAATTGAGACAAAACTCCCTTACCGATTTGGTAACTTTTGTAGCGTAAAACCCATGAAAGGGAGATAATACAATGGATATTTAAGTAACCATAAATTTAAGTATTTGTATCATTTAATAAATAATTTATTAGTATATAAACTACATAAAATAAATGAGTGCTGAACACAGAATATATCTCACGGATATAAAAAGTGACATGAGAAACCCATTACCTTAAGTCTTGATTTTATTTGGACATATTCAAAAATCACGTATAATAAATATATAATTATTATAAATATTGAAAATAAAAATAATATTATATCTAATACAATATATTATTTTTTATGACTTTATATTACCAATTTATTAACAATTACATGTTAATGTTACGATTTGGGAACTATCTGCTTTGTTGTTAATTTCTATTTTTGGATTGTTATTCTTTATCGTCTTACATAGATCATGATATTATTATTTACATAATATATAAAATTAAATAAATATCATATATATTTATTATATATTTATTTTTAATAATATATGGTGTATATAAATACGAAAAGTAATACACCATTCAAGGATACAGTGGGTCGTGCGTACACATGAACGCTTTTTCCATTTTATTGTCATATTTAAAGAATAAATGTAAATTACATACATGAATATATATATATATATAATAACCTTAGATTAGTATCATTATGTCATATATATCTTATAATATTTCTAAAACCATCGTTATTACATTCTATGTAATGTGTGAACGAATCATATCGCTTTGAGGAGGAAGTAGTCCACAATCCACAAACGATGTTATCTTCTTTACAAAATATGAAAATAATGAAGGTATGTTCTATATAATAATTATAAAATATAAAATACAGCCTTAATATCACATATATCATATAAAAAGAAGATTACATCATAATTTCTACCCATGAGAGGTGGTAATGGAAGAATCAATAACATCATTTTGTGAGGCGGTAGTTCACCGTACAGAAGCACTAAATGTTCTTTACACATAAGATGAAAGAATGTGTAATTGTAGGTAAAACCCTTAAAATAAGAACATATATGTATATATAGGATTATTATTTTTATATAATCATTGAATAAGGATATTTTAGGTGGGGGAGTTTTAATATAAAAAAATATCTTGTCGAAGAATATTACATCTTCTTTGAGTAACTCCTTTTGGTTTTCACCAAATGGCTACCTAGGAGTGATTTATGCAAACTTTTAGGAATATATAATAAATTTAGGTATATTGGGAGGCTAATGATCACGTTTTTTCCATGGAAATGTGGTTCGATATGTGTGTGTATGTGATGGGGTTCTCTTTTATAGAAGAAGGATGAGTGGCATTATTGTAAATATGAAAAGGTAAAATCTTTTAAGAGGAATCCCTTAAATAGTGTTACTATAATAATTGTTAAATTTATATAAAATATTTTAATTGGTTGAAATAATTACATGCAATATATTTTAGAAATGTGTATAGGTGATATTTCCTCTTATCATTATTATTTCAACATTAAGTAATTATGTTATTACATTAATCGATGTAATTAATTTTAAAAATGTTCACTAATATTTTTAGTCCAAAACGAAAATTAATTTAAAATAAATTATAAATTAGTATAATTGAAAATATGTAATCACTTTTTCCAAATTTTAATAACATAATTTGATGAAATTAATTTTATTTTAATCCCTCAAACAGGATGACAAAGTGGGTTTTTAACGAAAATATTTTCCTAAGAGTACTATGTTTTTATGTAAACATTTAGTGGGAAATACATTAAAAGGACCTAAAATGGTTAAAATGATATAAAATATATATATTAATACACAAATATCATTAACAAATTACTTAACTATATAAATGAAATTTATGATAAAGAAATTTTAAATTAAAAATCACTTTATTTTTTCATTATTAATCATTCAATTAAACTTCTTAGAAAAATAAAAACAATTACCCATTATAAAATTAGATATTTAGAATTAATAAATTCATTTATTTTTCACCAAATAAATTATAAATGTTTTAAAAAATATATTTTATATGGGTTCTCCATTTATAGGTGGTAAAATCGTTTTTTGTACAAATCAACTTTTTTATTCATAAAATAATATTTATTTTTATCTAATACCAAAATAATATATTGGATGAATATCAAAAATATTATTTGAATATATAAAATATAAATTTTATTAAAAACATTAATCAATAGTTATTTTTTAATATATTGAGATAAAATCATATGTACACTTGGAAAAATAATTTTCTTGGAAAAGTAATTTCATTACTTTCAAATAGTTCTTTCATTCACTTATAAAAATTGATAACCAAAGGAATAATTTTCTATAAATTTTTAAATCATATTTTCAAGATTAAGTTAACTATTAACAACTTTCATTCTAATGAATTGTTGGTATCTATAATAAAATTTTAAAAATAATATTAATAGTGTATTGTAGTTCATTAAATCATTGGCCTTATGTGAAACACAAGATATCAAAGGGAATTAGTATTGAGTGTCATACAAGAAAAACATAGTTTTTTATTACCGAAACTAAATCAATATATTTATTTTCCTGAAATATTAACTCAGTTTTTCATATAAAGCATTCCAAATGTTGTTCATTCATATAAAAAAGCTATATTCATTGATACATTATATAAAATTAATATAAAAAAATTATATTAATACAAAAATATTATTTCAGAAAATCATTGGGTGTTACATTCTACCCCCCTAGAATTAATCTTCCATTTAAATTATTCTTGGTTATAAAATGTTTAGTAGTATCAAATTCGGAACATAGAAACTCACATTGTAAAAATGAATAATAAAAAATCCATTAAAAATAATGTTGGAAAAATAACGTTTACCCAAAGTAACTTATAACTCAATTTCCACAGAGGATAAAATAGGTTCAGAGTGAATATTGTACATGGAAGAAATGATTAAATAATTATATAGATTATTAAGAATCATTGATCATCAGAATGTGAATGATCAATCGAATGCTAAGGTCCTCAATACCATAAATATATGATTATTTATAATAACATCGATTGAAAAGAAACGGATATATTAGGATAAATGATTTTCAATTTCATTTCACTATTGTTGATGAATTTTTCATAATAATATATACTTACTCTGTTTCATTCCATTGCATATAAATAGTATCACCCTTTGGTTTTGTATTGATCAACTCTCACTTCATCTCTTACTCTTGGTAACGATGGTGAAATGGTCATTCCTGAAGAAATAGTATATCATGATACCCATAAATAGAATAATAGTTCACTACATATATATTTATAATAACAAAACGTTTATCACAAGTTATAAAATATGTATAAAAACTTATATATTGAGATAATACTTGAAACTATAAAAGAACATCTATGCAATAACATAATCTATTCCATAAATGGATATCCTCATGAATCTTCTAAAAGTAAAAATTCCCAAACAGTAGAAGGAAGGTTAATAAATCATAATATAATTGGTCCCCTATATATTATAAAATATCTTTGGGTTCTCACATTCCAAACATGAAAATACCCTCATCATATATTGTCTTGAAACATGGTAATATCATGAATTAATATAAATCCTTTTGTAAAACATATATTCTTACTTATTCCAAATATTACAAGATATGTTTCTTAAATCCATGAAGTTGTAAACATAATCCATGATAAAAAAGCACACATTTCAATAAATCCATTATTATTTATGAGGTCATAAATACTATACAATTTACTTTTTCTATACCAAAAACTCTTTATCCGTATAAAATATCATACTCTCATCCTCGATAAGAAGTTAAGGTTTACCTTCCCTTATGGTAAACTTGATATTAAATCAATTTTCTAGTTCATAAATATCATATAACACTTTCTTGAAATTAATTAAGGAAAAGTTTCTTTAATCATTCCTTATATACTTCACAATTCATATAAAATAATCTTTGAATTCAAAGATATATACACTTCAATCATAAAAAATTATTCTTAAACCATTACTCATGATTCAACAACATATTCCTTAGTAACTCATTCCTATAATATGAAATATGATTTTTGTTTTATGTTCCTTCGCCAAAATATAATCTTGATTATTATTTTTAATGTAACGAATAATAGAAGAACATCTCATTCCTTTCCCATAAATTTTTCTTAATCATTTTCTTCATTATTATAATCCATACTCATTCCACATTCTAAAGTATCTTCATTATATTTCCACATATAATATCAAAAATATAATTCTCATACTTTCCTAATCTTAAACATTAAATGTTATCCCAATTCTTTCATGTTTTTAATATTTTATAATAAAAGAAATAATTTTGTGAGTAACATTGATCATTGAATAAAACCAAATAATCATGAAAAATTTATTATAGGAAGACTAAATCAAGACAATGACTTTTAAATATATAACACCTTAGGATTATCCTTGGATAAATCCCTAGTTATATCCTTATAAATATTTATATGAATCATCATTAAGGTTTTATAGTCCTAGTTTCCAAAGGATGACTAAAACATTCCATTGATACGAACTATAACGATCGATGATTAACATAAATGGATATTATATATTTTAAAATTAAAATTTATCACATTAAACCAAATAAATTCCCAAATATCTTACTATTTTAGTGTCTTCAGAAACATAGAAACATAATATTCTTACAAGGTGAAAGATCTTCAATATCTCCCTTAAAGAACATTAACATTATAATGCCTACTTAAAACCTTTCTTTACAACCTAGGAAAAGGAAACATGTGAATAAGAATAGATTAGATTCCCTATAAGGGTAAAAAAAGGTAGATATATAATCATAACGTGTGAACAATTTTATGAGAATAATATTAAAACATTATAAGAGCATACCCTATATATAAAAGATCATAATAAAGATTCCTGAAATAAATATTGGTAGTTTATAGGACATGAATCAAGTGATAAATCATTATATATCAATCATTAACCTTAATCTTCTATCATATAACTATGGAAGTATTATAACTACAAAAAAACATTTCATATGTTTAATTTAACTTCACTGTACAACAATACAATGGATTAGGATACACTTGTTACCAATTTTTTTATTAGGAAACAATTGTTTCCCATAGTATATCAGGACACAATTATTTCCCATTTTGTATCAAGACACACAAGTTTCTTAATATTGATCAGGACACACATATTTACAATTTTTGTTTATAAAAATATTATTTCTCCTTGTGGTTCAATATCATTGACTTTCTTCCCAAAATTATCTCATATGTTAGAAATAATTAAACATTCAATAAGAGGGATATACAGGTACCACCAATTACATAATAAAATTTTATATACATGTTCGATATGATAATAAACATTTCATCATATCATGAACCAAAAAAAGTTGTGTTTCATAAACATCATATCATAACCCGTAAAATAAAATGGATTTTCTAAATATTTCATCGTATCATTACCTATGTAAGAAAGATAGATCTCATAATCATTTCATCAATTCTTAATATATGAATATAAACGTGTTTCAAAATCATATAAGTCATTGAAGGTAAAAGGGTTTCATAAAAATCATTACATATAATCATAAAACATTCAATAAATAATAATATTCTCATTATTGGGTCATATCCCTAGTAAGGAATAATTTATAACAATGATTGTAATCTTACATGGAGAAATATTTTCAATAATCACATGAAATATTTTATAAGGAAAACATCATTTCTTTGAATATACTTTTCATAAAACAATTTGAAAACTTATTTTCTTTTAAATAAATCATTATAATTTTTTTAAATATTTCGTGAGAAACATGTATTTTACTATTTGAAATTTATTTTTAAAATTAATCATTTTGAAAAAAAAATTCTTTTAAAATACATTTGAAAACCTATATATAATGATTAATGTTATTTTAAAATATTTTTCATTGAAAACACTAAGAAAACTCATAAAGAATGAATGAACACATTTTTAAAATCTTTTTCATTAAAAATAAATAGAAAAAGTGATTGAAATTTATTTAGGAACCTATTTCTAGAAGATGTTTTTGTAAAAATATAAGAAAAATAATAATTTAAATCCTTTTCATTGAAAGAATATTTTGACAACATATAAATGAAGTAATAAAAATAAATGAAACCAATTTTTAGATGAATGTTTTTTTTAAAATAAATTTCATTTAAGACAACTTCCAAATCAAAGAATTTCTTTAATATCAAGAAAATATTTTGTTCCAAACTAAACATATAAACTAGAAAACTAATATTCAATTAATTTATAGTAATTATGGTGGGAATGTCAATACGTGACGAACATTCATTTTTCACCATAATTTTTTTAGAAAATTTTCTGGATTATAAAATGAAAATAAGAGTCCTTTTAAACACAATTTTTCTAAAAGGTAAAACAGGATTAAAAGTTTTTTTTAAACATCATATATAATGTTAATTTTTTTAAAAACATTTTTATAAAACATTGTTTTGAAATAACACATATTTCTTACTGAATGGAGAAGTGATTTAAAATTTTCACATAAAAACCCATTTCCTAATTATATTCAGTGAAAAATAGTGGGAAAATAGTACCATAACAATGATATAACATGAATAAACCAATTATATTATATTTAATGATATCTCATAATATAAATATTATAATATTTCATCAATGGAAGCATAATCGTAAATAGTCCCTATGAACGATGAGATTCTAGTAATAAACTCTTGGCACATTGGTAGCGTTAAATAATAATAATAATGAGATAATAAAATTACATGAATCTTATAATATCATTAATGGAAGAATATTCCTGATATAAAATGTCAAATGGACAGTTTATACAACTTTTAAAATATTATAGGTGTATACCAAACAATTTGTCTCAAAGAAGGCTAATTGAGGCAAAAATACCTTACTGATTTTATAACTTTTGTAACGTAAAACCCAAGAAAGTAATATCAATAAATGGATATTTAATGAACCATAACCATAAATATAATTATCATAGAATACATAAATTATCATAATATACACTACACAAATGACACAATTTGTGAACATAGCATGTATCTCACATATTAAAAAACTGAGATGAGAAACCCCCTACCATAAGTCTTGAATTTCGTTGTACAATATCAAAAATCATATATAAAAATAATAAGCTTATTATATATAAACCACATAAAAATATTATTATATATAATACCATATATTATTTCCTTATGTCTTTATATTACCTTTTTATTACCAAATCCATTTTAATGTTTGGTTTTGGGTAATATACACGTTGTTTTTTTGTATATGGTTTTAGCTTGATTTTTTTGATCCTCATAATTAGTCATGATGTAATTTTTAAAAAAATGTAAAAAAATATATAAAAGCCATATATATTCAATATATTTGTATTTATAGTAATCTACAATTTATAAATATATTAAATGTAATAATCTATTCTGGGAGACAGTTTGTCATACTTATGCATGAAAAATGATTCAGTTCTATTTTCATATTGAAAGAAAGAATATAAATTACATACATATAATATCATTTAATTATAATTATTATTTCATATATATAATATATTCTCACAGATTCTATCCTTAAAAAACTACATATAATGTGTGAATGAATCACATCGCTTTGAGAAGGAAGTAGTCTACACATCCACAAACATAGTTATCGTGTTTTCAAAAAATAGAGACTATGAAGGATTGTTTAATATAATAATTACCATAAATTTCACATATATCCTATTAAAATATATTTTCTATCATAATTACCACTCATTATCGATGGAAAATGAAAAATAAAAAACATAATTTTGTGATGTGGTACTTTTTCGTACACAAGAATTGTAAGACAATTACCTATTAGATGGATGTGTGTTTATGTGTTGGTGGAAACCTTAGAATAAAAAAATAGTATATTTAATATATTGAGTATATTATATTCTCTTAGAATAATAGAAAATTATGTGGTGGATAATGAAAAAAATAGCATGTTGATGGACTTTACATCTTCCTTGAGTAACTCCTTTCGGTTTACACCAAACGAATTAAATGGAGAAAATACTTTCCAAAGTAAAGATTTTATAAAATGTTATGTATTTTAGGAGTATATATTTTCAGCTATTTTTTGAGCTATATTTTCTTGATTTTTTTTTGGATGTGATGGTCAGTTTGAGGGTCGTTTTATAGAGGAGGAGGAGTTACATTCTGGTAAATACAAAAACGTACACACTATTGAGGGGTATCTATTACATAATTTACAAAAAATAAATTTTCAAATTATATAAAAGAGTGTACATTGTACAAATATTTTCATCCAATTTAATTTGGACACGTTTCTAGGTCATTGGGGCTCTTAACGTTATAAACAAAACACTTAGTAATATTGTTTTTACCTTAATCATTATAATTAATTTTTATTATGTTCACTAATATTTTTATTCAAAATTTATTTTTAACTATTTATAAATTAGAAATTATGTAAATTAAAAAGAAGTAATCCATTTTTAAAAAATATAATCACAAAATTAGTACAAATTAATTTAATGTCAATCTAGAGTACGGGATGCAAAATATGATTTTAAACATAAAATGTTCAGAAGTTTGCTATGTTTATATTTGTAAATTTAATGTGAAATTATTTACAATGAAATATATTGGTTAAAATGATATAAAATTTAACTATTTATACTTATGAATCAATTAAAAAATTATTTATCTTTAAAATTATATTGGATGAAAAAGGAATTTGGAATTAAAATTCACTATTTTTCCCATATTCATCAAAAATGAGACTTCTCTAAAAAATATCAAAGATTCACCGAAAAATAAATTTTGATATTTATAATTCAAAAATGGATTTTTTTTTTCAAATAAAATTATAAAAGTATTAAAAATCATATATGAAATGGTTTCTCCATTAAAATGCATTGAAATTACCTTTTAAAAAAATTCACCTTTTTATTCTTAAATTTGGATTTTTTATCGTTTCTTATACATTTAAATCTAATGGATGAGTATAAAATATATTGACTAAATATATAATATATTATTTATAAAGAATGCATAAATAAAACATATTTCTTAAGGTTTATTTAGATAAAATTGAGCTTCTACATAGAATAATAGTATTATTGGAAAAGTAATTTCATTATTTTCAAATAGTTATTTAATTCAATTATACTAATTGATAACCAAGGGATTAATTTTATATAAATGTGTAGATATTTTTTTTAAATTTATTAAACCTTATTTACAACTTCTTTTCCAATGGATAAGTGGTATTTAAAATAATATTTTTTAATAATCTTAATTGCATATTATAGTATGGTAAAAACTTGTCCCAACATGAAATGCAAGGTATCAAAAGGACTTAGTATTATTTGTATGTAATATCATGAACTTGATGAGGGTACATTGTCATTTAAATTTTCATTTGAATACATTAATGTTATATAAATAAATGATTACTAGATGTTTGTGGAAGCACGAGGGTGTTTTGGGGGTTCCGGGCAAGAAAGAAATGGAAATTGGGTCATCCAGTGCTAGTTGAACAGTCGGCACACGGTTAGAGTAAACCATGCAAGGGGAAATACAAACCAGGAAATGATGGATAGAGGCATTTCACGTGGTTGGCACACAATTTTTCAAAACATGTGAGGTTTTATATGGAATCGTTTGACACGGGCCCATCTTAGATAGATGTTGGAACATGGTTTAGAAAACCCTATAGCCAAACCATGTGCCCCATTTAAAAATGATATTTTTTTCAAATTTCCTTCACCGGATTTTACGTTCGTCCCTAGATTTTCTTCCCATTTATTCAATCTTCAACCATAATTTTCCATGGATAAATCTCCCTTGATTCTATGTTATTTTGAGAGTCATTTGTTTTTAATCAATGCTCTGAGTAACTCTAATGCCACTCAAGAATCTTTTTTATAGATTAGGTTTTTTGGATTCGTTCTTCTTTTGAAGCCCTAAACCCTCTTTCTTCTGTGAATAATTGGTTAGTTCTTCAAGGGGATCATGAGTCCGGATCATAGGCTAAGGTTAAGTGTGTGTTCATCTTCATATTTGAGGTAGGAGGTCTATAAGTTATACTCTATAGTCTTGATGTTTTTTTGTTCATGTGTGGTTGTGTTCATAGATCTTCCATTCTTTAAATTCGATTCCATTGATTGGGTTTGTTAAAATGGTTGGCAAAATTATTAAATGAACCTCTTATGATCCTTGTGGTATGCATTGAGAATGATTTGACCAGTTTAGGGCCACCCATGGGGTGAACCAACATTCCCAAACATGGAATATCATAACGTTAAGAATGAAATTTACTTATATTGAAATATATACCTTAATTAATTTATTAAAATATTGGTTAAAATTATAAATAGACGATTATGGTAGTGTTTCATGTAGTTAGAAATTGAATAAGGGATTATTTGGCATAATGTAAAAATAGATTAAATGGGTTAATGTGAATGTGTCCAATGGATTATGAATGTATAATGGAAATGAATTAATTGATGAAGTCATATGAAATGGTTAATGTGTTAAATTGGATAATGTACGAGAACTATCGAATATTCCTGATGAATTAGGTACTAGAAAATGGAAATGGGTTAAATGTACTATGAAATGTAATAGGTAAATGTGCTAATGGGTTAAGGAATGATGTTAAATTCGCATTTTGAATATTTTTGGGATGTATTTGTTTTGTTTATTGATTTTCTATGCTTTTCGATATGGTATATGTTTTTAATGGATACATAAGAATGTTCACATGTCTTGTTATTTTTGCGGTATAGGACCTGAGAATCTACATTCATGGGTCGGGTTAGACTGAGTCTCTAATCCCCACACCATAATGCAAATATTGGACAAGGGAATTGAGGCTCTATTCCCCTATGATTTTCATTTGTTGAGACTACCTAGACTAAGTCTCCATGGTACATGTGATGTTATTTTTTTTTGAGATGTTTATTTCTAGTGACATAGGAAACATAAATTATTCCCTTATGTATAGTAATTGACTAACATATGCCAAAGTGGGTTGGATGTAAACAAGAAACCAATGGATTTAATAATGATATGGATGAATGAATATTTTTTATTTGTTTTTGGAAAAAAGGTAAAAAATTTATATATTAATTTATTTAAAAAAAATTTATATTAAAAGTAGCACCGTGCCTGCTACCTTTCCACATATAAAATTATGGATGTTTTTAATATTTAATTTTTTTTTATATTTTTATTTATATTTATATTTATATAAATAACTTATATATGGTATTACTGTTCATTTTATTTAGTTGAAATCTATTTTTTTCATTATTAGATAAATATAATATTATTATAATTTAAAAATATATACATTATAATGATATGTATTAAGTTTTTGCAACAATTTATGGTATCATATTTTTACCAGGATCTTATCATATTTTTCTCTTATGCCATCTTTATATTTGATGTATAATAATAATTCCTTTTTTGGGAGTATTATATAGATGTTTATGATAAAGATGATATGAGAATATTTATATGAGATCTCGGTCATTAGAAGAATATTTTAATTGGAATTATATATTATATTTATGAAATTCATTTTATTTTCACCAAATTTTTAGATATTTAGGCTATGTTTTAATTTATCATTATATTTTTTTCATAGTGTATTTTTTATAAGATTTTAATTTTACCAACATTAAATTTAGTAAGTTTTCCAATGTTTGGAGTAGTAAAATTTGAATCCTTATAAAATATAAATGGTGACTACAATATAAATGATAATTAAAACACTGTATAACCAGGTAAAAATGGATGATATTTATAAAAATATATTCATTTTAATAGAAAAAAACATATACATTCACAAGTATAATAAATGTCTATTGAGAGGAGATTTCATCCCACAAGGTTGTCTATCAAGGGTACACCTGTATCATGATCTTTGAACTCCATACTGGGGTAGAGTCTGATGACCTGGAGAGGGATGATCATTGGGAACTTGAATTTCGAATTTCAAAGGTTCCACCTTTGTGTCAGTGTGAGGAGGTGTCAAATGAATGTCTTATTGTGCCCCTGATACTTCTCCCACTAGAGTATTAGAAAAAACTACCAGAATGAATGAGTGGAACCATGCATGCATTGGATTTGGACCCCAATAATTTGTTTGATATTGACACTAATATAGAGAGAATGATATATATCCTATTAAGAAATATGGATCTCATGCTTCTTGATGCACATCCAAAATAGATTTCGGATGGACTTCAAGAGGGACGACTACTGCCTATGGAAAAGTTGAGGGATCACATGAAAAATGATGTTGTCTACATCATCATGATCATGGATTCTGAGCATCAATAGCAGCTAGATGAGGTTCTTGAGTAAGCATATCCAATCTCTAGGGTGGTCGATCAAAAATTATCTCATGAATCACCTCATAAGCTGTCCTCACCACTAGTGTTGGGGCATCAATCACTATCAGTCTTGTGAACTACTCCTTTTTGGAATCATTAATGTGAATAAGCTCCATTGAATGGGAATGCTAGTAATATATTAATTTTTTATGAAATGAGACTAATAAAATAACTAATGGAAATTTATGAACTTATGATATCCTAAAGCACTCTATCGTGATTGGTGAGATATAGTATAAAATTTAGTATATACCACATCTCATAATCAAACAACTCTGAAATATGGAATCACATCATTGGTACACCCTGGATACAATGCTCTTCTCTTCTTCCCCAAAGGTTTAGTAAGTCATTATGTTGTCGGCGCCAGTTCTCATCCTCCCACCATGTCGACTTCAACTCATGAAGCTTCTGTGTATGTGGTGATAGAAATGGAATGAGATGAAAATCAAAAAATGCCACATGACTCTATTATGGTGGTTCCACTAAATAATAATAATGTCAATGTGTTTCACTATCTCCCTTGAATAATGAATTCTAATAGTGCAGTATGCTGGGAACTAATTTAAAAAATCCCAATATGGCATTTATGTTATCTGAAATGGAATGTAATATTTTCCAAAAAACATTCCTTAATAAAAACCCAAATTGAAGCAATTATTCAATTTGTTAGACAATGATAAATTATATACACTTACCTGGCCAGGTAGAAGACAATCCAACTTGATATTTTATGTACCCAAAAGGTGTGTTAGAATGTTATCAAAGTTTATGTTTTCAGTCCACCAGTAGAATACAACATCGAAGTGATAAATAATGAGAAATTTAATTCAATAAATCCAACTAGAATCAGATCCCAATAGAGATAAGTGATCATAATAGAATCTACGTAGAGCATTATACAACACCTCTATAGGAACCATCTCTCCTACAAGATAAGGGAAGAATATGGGGATGTGATCCCTTGCCCAGATCTGAAGAAGGATTATGCATCCCATGAAATCTATGTAGTCTACGCAGCATGCTATACATAATTCAATGTATCTATAATCCATAAAAAAAGATACTCACTAATACGTCCCAAATCGATTAAACTCCTCTAGTAGGGATAGATACATCATGTGCACAAACATCCACGAGTGATCAACACATAGGGTCCCTAAAATGATCTTTAATATGTAAGGATAGGCATGTCGCATGATAATCTGTTCATCAGCATCATCATGTAATTGAAAAAAGTGCATCTCATGCCAGGGCATATATATCAACCCTCCATATCTAGCTATAGGGTGGGATAAAATGTCGACCTCTAGAAATATCTGAACAAGGTAAGTAATGTATTCATGGGTGGGTCCAATAATGGATTCCCTTGGATAGGAATACTTAGAAGGACTACGACACCCTCTAGGGTGATGAACATATGTCACTCAAGCAGGTATAATGTGTGTGTATCTAATATCTACCTATTCAAGAGGGAAGAAATCATGTGACAGTCAACAAATGTGAAGTCAGGTATTACAATTTTTAATAAGATAACATTGTGGAGGTATGGAATAATGGAGGGTGAAGGTAGCCTATGATGATAATTGTGTGCTCGACGCACCTTGATTTGTTGAACCACACCACTCTGTAGCATGGCCTTATAAATATGCTCATCCTTCTTAGTGAGTAGTACAGTATCGTACATCTATATTTAAAAAAAAATTAAACGAGACATAAGTTTATAATGTAAATATAATGTTATGGTTAAAAGAATTTTATGACTTGTAGAATCCAAGAAATATCATGCTTATTAACATTGTTTTTTGAAGTTATTTTTTACTAAAAGAAAAGTTCATGTCATCATGTTTCTGAAAAAATATTTGAAATGTGTTTTTCAGATTTGTTTTTACCTAGAGAAGGGTGTTCTGTAAGATATGGTTTTATATATTCATAAATATAAACATTTTGTATTTTTTATTTAAAAATTTATTATAAAATGGTTTCTTTGTAATTTATGTTTCATTTCCCACACGATGGTATGTTTCATGATTGTTTTCTCACAAGATTGATTTCTTCTCCTTCTTCACCGGCTTCACCTTCTTCTCTTTCTTTTCCTTCTTCGCTTTATTCCTCTTATCGGTTATGGAATGGGTTTACAATATCATAGTTGTCATTATCACCATTCATCCTGTATCATTTTTCATTTATAATATATTATGTCTTGATTTACACTTAGGGTTACAGAATCAATTGTAGTAACCATTGTTTTTGGTTTTGTACTATAAAAAATCATTGCTAAGTTTAAATAAACTCCCTATAGTAGTACACATAGGAAAACATGACTATCTAAAAGAAAAATGATTTCTGATCGTGATTCTGATATTGTAAATAATATTTAAAATATTGGCTGATCATATAATATTTATGGTAATGAAATTTAAAAAAATATTTTTATACCCTAAAATATGATACTATTTATTTGTTATATAAAATTTTATTAGATAATATCATTCATAGAATGTTTTTGAAACTGAGGTAAAAAATAATAGAACACAAAATTATTTTAATTATCACTGTTAAAATGAATATTTTGATCATAAAATGTGAAACTGAGAAGAAAAAACACATTAAATAAGGACACATAATTTATAATAATACAATCTCATAATAAATTCAATACATCAATATAGATGAGTGTCTAAACATGACCTAGAAATGTTATGGAATAATTTTTTGTTGTGACCTACTTGATGAAATGTAGTGCATGTCAAACTTTTCCCTTGTTCTAGTGGCCAACCCATCTCATTACGCATCCTTTTATCCTTTGGTATCCTATGGTTACCGAACCAGATGATGCTAGGGATCACTATCAGCTAGCATTAGATCATTGGTAAATATTTTAACTCCCCAATAAGAATCCATGGTGTCGTATAATAGTTATAAATGGTGTCCATACATTACACTAGATCCACATATTCTTCCCATAATATGTTTACTGAGGAACATGTTGTGATGGTGTGTGCACTTGAAACCCTTAAGGCCAAAAAGATTCCACATTGACATTTCATCGCTACTAGTAATAACACCATTTTTTCACAAATTCTATTTGAGGTGGGGTCTGAATGCTCTTGAACATCATATTGAGTTTGTTCTAAATGAAAGGGAATTCATGATAAAAAGAAGATGCTTTAATGTTCTTTTCATTTTTTCATTCAAAGTGCTTCCATACCATAGCCCCTACTAAATCTTGTCTAAGGATAGTTTTTTTATATAATCAATGTAATTCATGAAATGAAAAAATGTCTCTTAAACTAAGATAGTTATAGGTAACATGAGAAGCCACCTGAAGACACCATTGATGCACTCAATAATGTTTTTGGTCACGTGTACATGCCTATTCCCTCTATCATTGATAATGTCCATTTTCCATTCAGAATCTGTATCATATAATCATACATTTCTTGATTAACCTTGACGATTTTTTTGAAACATTTATTGAAACATCATTGATCTGACTCATATGTTACAGATGAGTGATTATATTTCACATAAATTGATTTTATCTTTAAATTGAAATAGTAAAAACAAAAAAGTTAATGCGGATCAAGCCTCATAGTTGTTTTATTCATAGGGTTGTTATCAAATATTTTCCACAAATGTTTATCAATGTATGTGGTGAAATACTAATTATATGAATTTTGGGGTCTTTATTTGTAATGGCCTAGACCCTCTGGGTCCCTTAATTTTCCAAAAAAACTTGGTCCCACCGAAACGGTGGCACCGGCCATGGCAGCAGCATGATAGTGGCACTAGACATAGTTGCACTGTGACGGAGGCACTGGTCATGATAGCACTGTGATGGTGGTACCATGATAGTGGCACCAGTCACAGAATCACCATGAAGGTGGCATAGCTTATGGTGTCTCACTGAACCGGTGGCATTGTAAAGGTGGCACCGTGATGATGAAACTATTAGGCGTCTCACCAAAACCATGTCTCACCCTTTTCCAGTTTTCAAGTATTTCTAGTTCCACCCCCGAAATGTATCTTTTGACATAAAAGTGTTTAATATCCCATTTTGGATCTTTTAAATCCCATAAATGATATAGAAAATCCCCCAAGAGTAGAGAAACCCTTGACATACCAAAACTTAGGGATTTTACTTGGTATCACACCATTCCCATTACTCTCCAGTTCTTCCCATGTTACATTTTTTCCTATGATTAAATGAAATCATACACTGGACAGCTGTTATGGCCACCTCCCCGATTGAAATTATTAAATAACAATTAATTCCATCTTTTGTAATTGTCTAACTGCATCTTGAAACCACAATCCGCCTTTAAATACATTCAAGATTTTTCATATCCCATTACTCTAGGATATTCCCTTTTTATCCCACATGAATTATTTCATTCTTCCTCTTGGATGATTTGATTCTTCTCCTTGGAGCATTTGGAGTCCCCCTTCCCAAGGCAAGTGGTGCGCCTATGATGTAGCTTTTCTGCTCACTCTTGGAGTCCCCAGAGTTCCTCCTTTTCATGTCGTGCATCCCTAGTTCTTGGAGAGAGGAGAGAAGCTTTGATCATTGATCATCAATGTAGGGTTCTTCATTAATATTTATTTACTGCGTATCATGCGTGGTGGGTATGCTAATGTTTCTACAGGGATGAATGAAACCAAACCTTAATAAAGATAATAAATAGACATTAAAAAAAATTATGGGGTGTGTTTGATGATGTTGTTGAACTCTTATATATTTTCTTATATGTTGTGAATTATATGGGCTTATGTCCATTGAAAATTGTGGCCATTGGTTGACCTTCATTGTGCACTAATGAACCTTTGTTTTCTGGATAATTCTCTAATTGAATAGATGTAACATAGAAATTGATTAAACACGTAAACATGGCTGATTAAATTGATGCCCAATGAATAATAATCCTTGTTTGGTTACCCCAGTTAATCAAACAGAAAGACAGAAATAATGGAAAGGTGTGTCTTAACCTTAAAACTACCTTACTCTATTATGGTGATGTGTATATTTGTTCTGCTTTATGCTTGTGAGGTGACATATATTGGGACGTGATACCATGTTGTGTAGTTGTTTTTTAGTTTATTTGGGGACACATGGGGATGTATGATGGGGATTTTATTGGTTCCAGTACATTGAGAGATCTCACAGATCCATTTTGTTATTTTGAATTTACAAGAGAACTGGGTGTGAATGCTTAAATTACTATTCATCTATTATTCCTTTCTTTCCTTGTGGCTATGCCTGTTAGTTTCCTGTTATTGAAAAATTATCTAAATTTAATCACTTTAATATGAAAACAATAATGGGTTCAATGTGGAAATGTTTTCTGGGAATGAGTTGTGACATTGTTGTGGTTATGGTGCTTCTTATGAATGAATAGTAACGAGACAGTTTATATGTGGGATGGTTTTGGAACCCCTAGGATGGGATGGTTTCTTGGTAACTATATGTATATTTTAGTTTTTATGTTTCATATTCACGCCCCAACCATGTTGAGAACATCGTGTTGAACACCCCCATTTCATGGGGGGGGGGTGTTTTTCCAAGACTCCTTAGAGTGGCTTGTTACTAGATCCTTTTATTCTCCCTTTATCGAGTATCCCAAGACTCTTAAGGCATGATGTAATGGCCTGAGGTCTATTATAGACTTATATTCTTTAGGCATGGTAGTTGTGGTGGTTAGCCCAGGTGTGTCTGGGCAGGTTGTTTCCCAAGTGTGTTCGGGATGAGGCACAAGTGTCTTCAGGTGTCACAGTAGTTTTTTGCGCCTAGGTGTTTTCGGGAATGGTGGTAGTTGTTCTGTAATAGGTGTATATGGGATTTGTTATGTGTGGTTGTGGCCTAGATGTTTGCTGGAATGATGTGTGGTTGTTGTATCCCAGGTATGTGCGGGCATGGTATGGCAGTGGGACTGCAGTGAAAATGGCGGGGAAGGTCGGACACATAGGATGTCTTCAATAACCACTGAGAAAGTGGTGTGGGGTACCCAAACATTGATGTGTTATTACTATTACTTTACCTAACATGCGTTATTTTGGGAGTGTTCTTTGATACATTTTGGGTGGATAGTTTCCTTACTAGGTTCTTTGGGTATCTCCTTTTCTCACGGGGTATTAGAATTCCTCCCCACTTGTTCACGAGAGCTTTTGGTTTTCCATACTAATTATACCTGTATACTCACCCTAAGTATATAAAACTACATTCATGTTTCTAGGAGGACTTCGAGGACTGTGTGGGACCATACCAATTTGGAAGTTGGGACTGTTTCCATTTCTATTTTCCTTTCTTTGGTATTTAGCATTTTAGTTTTCTTATATTGTAGTACTTATTATTTGAACCATGGGAATGAATTGTTTGGGGTTTACTTTTACTTCTAGTTTTGGTATTGTTTGAGAATTACTATCTTATCTCATGATCATGTTAAATAAAAAGGGTAATGTATTCTATTTTACATGTTATTCTATAACCTTGGTTCTAGTCACCACTCTGGGGCCTATTAAAGGTGGGTCTTAGGGTCATTATCTCTCCTTCATGTTGAGGAAGGATGGTTTTGAAAATCTAGTGTCCATTTCCCTCGTCTTGGTGAAGTCGGGTCATGACAAAATGGCATCAAAGGCAAGAGGTTGAGTGATAGGATGCTGTTTGGAGTTACCCTGAGTGAGAATTGCATGGGATGGTTGGGAAAAAATGTTAGGAAATCTTAGTGCGTGAAATAGTCTAGGTAATACTGGCTAGGACATAGAATTTTTGGGGCCCGTGATCTGATGCAAGGACTCTGGGCCAACCGAATAAACATGTGAGGCTATACTGATTGTCGGGTAGAGACCCTATTAAAGGTACATGCATACTAATGACTTGTTTTGTTGTGTTTTGTGGGTATTTTTTTGGTTATAAAATGAATAAAATGTCTATGAAAACTAAAAATAAATCTTCTACAGTTCTAGGTCTTTGGAATTCCTTGTGTACCTTGTAGCTATGGCACCGGGATGATGACCATGAGTAGTGCGGGTGATCGAGGCCTAGGGGTTTGATTTGGAATATCGGTAGAGGGCTGACCGAGAGGAGGAGGATGATCAGTGGCAGAGGACACTTTGTGCCTTTCAGCGGTAGACCCTAGGGAAGTACTAGTGAAGCATCTCAAACATGGAGAAAGAGAGATGGCTCGAGGAGCTCCTGATAGCTTTTAGCTTGATTCGGCCTCTGACGATGTACTGGGATCTTTTGGCTCTGAGTTAGATGCGGGGAACAATGCATCACTGGTGGAAGCTCTATATTGGGGAGAAGAGAGAGGCTGAGGTTACATGGGCTAACTTTGAGAGGGTGTTTCGGGCATAATTCATCTCTTCTATGTTGAAAGCTGAAAAGTGGCCAGAGCTTCTCTCCCTTCTACATGGGAGTATGTTAGTGAGGGATTTGGGGATCAAGTTCAAGGACCTACTTTTCTTTTCTATGGACCTCTATCTGGATGAGGATTCTTAGGCGAGACATTTAGGGGAGGCACTACAACCTGCTCTCTAGTATTTTGTTACTCCCTTTACCCTACCTATGTACATAGATGTCCAAAATATTGCTGAAGTGGTGGAGAGGATGCATATTCTAGGGTGTGTGCTGCGAGAGGGGAGCCTGTTGGGCTCATCAAAGGGAATGGCCATCAGCAGTAGGCTTCTAGCATTAGGTCCATCTATGTTTTGGCCAGTGGGGAGTAGGCCCCAGCAGTTCTAGTTTCAATCTCTCAATCCTCTACCTTTATTTTAAGGCCTATAATTGAGATGATTCATCTATGTCACCCGTAGGCACCTTCCGAATCAGTGCCTATACTGAGTACAATATAGTGGGGGTGGGCCCTTCCAGCACCCACCTCAGAAGCAGTTATTTCTATCCAGTCCATTTCAGTAACAGCAGTAGGGAGAGTGATCTCCCGCTTCTCTGTGAGCAGATGCTGCATGAGGAGGCGAACATCAGGGAGCTTCATAGGGACCTAGACCAGGGCATGTTCCGGGAGGCGTCCAACAGTCGAGGGGCATAGGAGATGGGCGTGGGCAGTTACACGCCGTATAGGTAGCAGTTCCAGTGGATCCAGAAGTCATTCTAGGTACAATCTGTCTATTCAAAACTCTTATATCTACCATGATTGATTCAAGATCTTCAAACTCCTTCTTTTCACCTAGTCTATCCCATGATTTTTGTCTAGACAGAAAAAGACCTCCCATACCCTTGGTTTTGAGTACCCATGTCAGAGGTCAGACCAGCTTGTCTTGGGTTTTCCAAGAATTTAGACTGATCTGGGGACCACATCAGTCTACTGGGGACCTTCTTTTGCTACAGATGTAGCCATATGATGTCATTCTAGGCATCGACTGGTCGTTCTCTATATGTGCTATTATTGAATTCTTCTAAAGAAGGATCAAGTTTTCAGATGTGGGCGGGAAACGTGTGACCTTCATTGGCTAGCAGGGTTTCTAGGAGGGAAGCCAGCAAGTGAATCCCCTTATTTCATTTTTAGCTGAGATGTCAGTTGAGTTGTCAGATATAGAAATGGTGGATGTATTTGGGGTTGTCAGTATGTTCATGGACATCTTCCATGAGGAGGTTGTGACTCTACCCCCTAGACCTGATGTTGAGTTCGGGAAAGACTTGCAACCTGGTACCCATTCGATTTTGGCACCTCTCTATCAGATGGTACCTTCTGAGCTGTGGGAGTTAGGGATTCAGATTGATGATCTGATGAAGAATGGTTTTTTTCTACCAAGAACATCACCATGGGGTGCTTTGGTCTAATTCTCAACGAAGGCACACGGTGGTCTTAGGATGTGCATAGACTACTAGAGACTGAATCAGGTAATTGTCAGGAACTGTTTCCCTCTCCCGAGGATATACTACCTCTATGACCATTTGAAGGGGGGGGATGGTTCTCCAAGATAGGTGTGCGGTTTTGATATCACCAGTTGAGGGTGAATGAGGGTGACATCTCGAAGACTTCCTTCAGGTGAATATATGGGCACATTTATTTCATCTTTATGTTGTTTGAAATTATGAACACACCAATCGTGTTCATGGGGATCATGCACTCCGTCTTCTAGTAATATCAGGACCGATTCGTAGTCGTGTTTATTAACAACATCCTCATATACTCAAGATCATAGGATGATCCCATTAAGAATTTGAGAATAGTTTTTGAGGTCCTCTGATAGCACCATCTCTACAAGAAATTGTCCATGTGCAAGTTCAAAACATGAGAAGTTCACTTACATGGACACGTAGTGTCCAAGTAGGGAATATCCATTCATCTATCAAATTTTGAAGTTTTTATTTCTGGGGCATCACCCATGAGCATGGCAGAAGATCGATGTTTCTTGGGTCTAGCAGGTTACTGCCAAATATTTGTTCCCAACTTCTCCCAAGTTGCATCACCTTTGACATCCTTGAACAAAAAAGGCTAGGATTTTTTATGGAGTGAGCAGTGTCAGGCATCCTTCAGTTATTTGAAGGGTAAATTAGATAGTTCCCCAGTGCTTAGGTTTCTAGAAGAAGTGATGATGTTTGAGGTATTATGTGATGCTTCAGGCCAAGACTTGGGGTGAGTGATGATGAAATAGTAGGGGGTGAACTCGTATGGGTCTAGGAAGTTACATCCTTATGAGAGTAACTATGTCACCCATGATTTGGAGCTCACTGCGGTTGTGTTCGCACTAATGTTTTGGTGGCACTACCTCATCAGGGAGAACATTGTGGTCTTCATGGATCACAAGATCTAAACGTATATCTTCTCCCAGCGGGACCTGAATTCGCGGCATCAGAGGTTGATGAAGTTTCTTCAGTAGTAGGACTTCAAAATTTCTAACCTCTCATGAAAGGGGAATGTGTTGGTTGATTCCTTGAGCAAGAAGTCACAGAAGGATGCAGTTTCAAAGTCTCCAGATGCTTGAAAGGTGATGGAGGAGTTGGCTTCCCTACACCTAGATGAAAAGGTGTATGGTAGTAGAGGTTGTCTATTTTAGATGAAAGTGAAGTCATCTCTATTTCTGTGGGTGGAGGAGTCTCAGTGGGGAGACTCAGAGGCTGAAGTGATGTGAAATCATGTTAGCCCGGTCAATACTCCAGAAGGATGATCAGAAGACGGGAAGAATCAGATTATGTTTCATTGGAAGTTGTTTGTCCCGGTGTAAATGCGATAGATAGTTCTTGGTGAGTTCCACAACTCATCCCTCACGGCACACCCAAGAGTTTTGATGATGTACCAGGGCTTGAGGGTTCATTTTTGGGTGCCAAAGGTGATGCAGGCTGTCGCAGAATTTGTGGTGAAGTGTCACATATGTCAGTAGGTGAAGGCTGAACACCACATCCCAGGAGGATTGTCAAAGCCTTTATATGTCCTCGAGTGGGAGTGGGACGACATCTCAATGGATTTTGTCATTGGACTACCCAGAGTTCAAGGGGGATGAGATGTCATCTGGGTAGTGGTGGACCGACTGATGAAATTGGCTCACATCCTAGAAATCAAGGATCCAAGTGTGGTGGATGCCCTAGCAAAGTGGTACGTGGATGAGGTGTTGAATTTTCATAGAGTAACAATGTCTGTATTCTCCTATCGGGATACCCAGTTTACCTCACAGGTCTGGAAAGGATTGCAACATACTTTTGGCACCATTATATTCCTCAACACTACTTTCCACCCCTAAACAGTTGTGCAGATAGAGTGCAGCATCCAGACATTGGGGGATATGATACAGACATATTTTCTAGACTTTGGGGGATCGTGGGCACGATAATTTCCTCTGGTAGAGTTTACCTACAAAAATAGAAATAACTCTACCTTTGGAATGGCATTGTTTAAAGCTTTGTATTGGACGATGTGTTGCTCACCCGTGTGATGGACAATGGTCGAGGAAGTAGGTGTTCTCATCCATTAAGTGGTGTAGTGCACGACAGAGAAGATTCATCTTATACGAGAGGGTTTTAAGGTGGCCCATGATCGGTAGATGTCATATGATGATAGTTGCATAAGACCCTTGGAATTTGAGGTCAGGGACCATGTGTTCTTGAAGGTCTACCTCCTCTTGGAAAATGGAGGTTCGATATGAGGAGTAAGATTTATCCTATGTTTATTGGACCCTTTGAGGTGTTGTGACGGGTTAGCAAAGTGAATTCTGAGCTAGCACTACCACCACCGCTACTGAGAGTGCATGACGTCTTCCGTGTTTCTCAGTTCACTCGGTATCTACATGATGATTTACACATCCTCAACTGGGGAAATATGGATATTGAGGATGATGCGATGTTCATATAGTGAATAGTAGGGATTGAAGGTCATGAGGAGGAGGTTCTTCATGGATGAACCATTCCCTTGGTTCATGTGTTATGGAGTCATTCTGGACTCGAGGATAGTACCTAAGAATAGGAGGCACAAATGTGCACCCAGTACCCAGAGCTATTTTGAGTTTTCCCTCTTTTGTTTGTACTTGATTATGATGTAATTCTTGACCTGGTTAACTATGAAATGTGTTGTTTTCCCTGTTACTCTAAATTTGTGTAAAGGGTTCTGACAGTAATAAAGGGAATACCTGATCCCTAATCAAGATGCATTAGAGTTGATGTGATTAAACCCGTTCGGGTGAGTCAATGACTCCCAAAGCGGATTGTATCATGAAATGGGGGAAAATAATCCATGATCTATATGTCTGGATAGAGACACCATTACATGTTTGTGTGGTTACATGGGGTAGAGGAGCGGCAGTGTATCTGTGTTTTTTCAGAAGATAGATGATGAAGAGGTGTTCTTAAATATCAGGGTCATTCTGGTTTTCGAACAACTATATGGTGGTTTGTCTCTGAGAGGTATCTTACGAGGTTGTTGTACAGACTAGAATATTATCTTCATGTTTATCCTTGAATTCTCGAGAATGAGAATTGTGTGAGTGGTATCTGAGGTAATGGATTGATCCCTCCTTGTCCATTACTAATCCAAAACAAACCTGGTCCCACCGAAACTGTGGAACTGGCCACGACAGCTGCATGACAGTGGCACAAGACAGGACAGCACCATAACGGTGGCATCGTGACGGTGGCAGCCATAACAACATCACCGGTCACGGAAACACCATGACGGTGGCACCGATTACAGATGTACCGTGACGGTGGCACCATAATAGTGGCACCACTTATGGTGTCTCACTGTGACGGTGGCACCATGGCGGTCGAACACCAAAATGGTGGTAATGCTTACGATGTCTCACTAAACTAGTGGCACCATAATGGTGGGCCTCTGATGGAGACACTATTACGCTGTCTCACCAAAACTATGTCTCGCCCTTTTCCAGTTTCTAGGTTTTTCTAGTTCCACCCTCACAATGATTCTTTTGACATAAAAGTGTTTAATACCCCTTTATGTACTATTAAAATAAATAAATGATATCTAAAATCCCCGAAGAGCTGAAAGACACTTGAATTACCAAAACATGTGTCTTTTACTCAACGTTACACCTTTTCCCATACTTTTTAGTTCCGCCCCTATTACGTATTTTACTCTGATTAAAGGAAATTGTTTACTGTAAAACTATTATGGCCACCACTCCGATGGGAATTATTAGTTAACAAATAATTCCGTCATGTGTAATATTCCAACTGCATGGTGATACCAAAATCCGCCTTTAAATCCATTCAAGATTTTTTATATCTTATAACTCCAAGATCTCACCTTTTTATCGCACCTGGATTCTTTCCTTTATCCTCTTGGCTGGTTTCCTTCTTATGGTTGGTATCTTTGGGTTCCTCCTTCCTGAGGAAAGTGGTGCGCCTGTGCTTGAGCTTTTCTACTGACTCTTGGAGTCCCCGTAGTTCCTCCTTTGCAAGTCATGCATCCCCGGTTTTTGGAGTGTGGAGAGAAACTTCGATTATTTATCATCCAAGTAGGGTTCTTCCTTTGTCTTTCTTTAATGTATATCATGGAGGTCGGGTTTGCTAATATTTATAGGGGGATAAATGAATCAAAACCTTAATGAATATAATAAAAAAAATTTAAATAATGATGTGGTGTGTTCGATGCTGCTGTTTTACTCTTCTATATTTTCTTATATGTTGTGAATTGTATAGGTTTATGTCCACTAAAAATTGTAGCTGTTGGTGGTCCTTCCATGTCCACTAATGAGCCTTTGTTATCGAGATAATTTTTGTTATAGAATGTCTATAACATGGAAAATGGTTAATCACGTAAAACTTCATGATTAAATGGATTACCAATGAATAAAAATCCTTGTGTGGTCACCCCAGTTAACCAAACTGAGAGATGAAACTAAAAGAAAGGCGTGACTAAATCTAAAAAAACTCTTACTTTGTTCGGGTGATGTGTATAGTTTTTCTGCTTGATGCTTGTGAGGTCACATAGATGGGGATGGTATCCCTTGTTGAGAAGTTGTTAGATTGGGGATTTGGGGATGGGTGGGGTCGTATGTTGGGGCTTGGGTTGGTTCCAGTACGTTCTGAGATCTCACAGATGCCTTTTGTTGTTGTGATATTACAAGAGAACAGGGTGTGAATGCTTAAATTATTGTTTGGCTATTTTTCATTCCTTGTCTTGTAGATATGCATGTTAGTCTCCTAGTAGTGAATAATTATCTAAATGGAATCTCTTGAATATGAAAACAAGAACGGGTTCAACAAGGAACTTTTTTCTGGGAATGAGTTGTGACATGGTTGTGGCAATGGTCCTTCTTATGAATGAATAGTAAAGAGGGTGTTTGTATATGGGATGGATTTAGACCCTTTATGCAAGGATGAGTGCTCTTTACCTATATTTATAATTTAGTTTTTATGTTTCTTATTCGCACCCCACCCATGTTGATCAATTCGTGCCAAACACCCCCATTTTATAGGGGATGGTATTTTTTCCAACACTCATATTAGTTGTTGGTAATTAGCTCCTTTTCTGATCCCTTTGTAGAGAATCCCAAGAATCTTTGGGTAGGTATTAATGGTCTGATTTTCATTATAGCCTAATTTTATTTGGTTAGGGTAGTTGTGGTGGCCGGCCTAGGTCTGTGTGGTAAGGTTTTTTCCCATGTGTCTTCAGGATGAGGCCCAGGTGTCTTTGGGTGTGGAAGTAGTTTTTTAGGCCCTGGTGTCTTTGGGAATGGTGGTAGTTGTTATATACTAGGTGTTAGTGGTAATGATTATATGTCGATGTGGGCTAGGTGTGCGCGGTTGTGATGTGTCATTGTGGTAGCCCATGTTTTTGCGGGTGCGGTATGGGTGTGGGTTGTGGTGAAAATGGCGGGAAGGTCTGACACGTAAGATATCTTCAATAACCAGTTTGAAAGTGGTGTGGGGTACCCAAACATTGATGTGTTGTTACTATTACCTTACATGATTTGAGTTATTTAGAGAGTGTGCCTTGGTTAGGTTTGGGTGGACAGTTTTCTTGTTAGGTGCTTTGGTTTTCTCTTTTTCTCACAGGGAATTAGAATGACTTACCACTTGTGCATGAGTGATTTTTGTTTTCTCTACTGAGTATAATTGTATACTCATCCTGCAGATATAAAACTGTTATTATCTTTCCAATATAACTTCAAGAACTGTGCGAGACCATACTAGTTCAGATGTTGGGACAATTGCTATTGATGTTTTCCTATCTTTGGAATTTTCCTTTGCAGTTTTCTTGTATTGTAGTATTTAATTTTTGAAACATTTATATGGGAATAGATTTTTTAGTATTTACTTTTACTTCCATTTTTTGGGGGACTTACTATCTTATCTCCCGATCCTACTAATTAAAAATGGTAATGGATTTCATTTTACATGTGATTCTATACCCTTGGGGAAAGTCGCCACTCCGGGGCATATTAAAGTTGGGTCTCAGGGGTCATTATGTCTCCTTTAATATGAGGAAGGATGTTTTTAGAAATTTTGTTGTCCCTTTCCCCCATATTGGTGATGGTGTGTCATGACACCATATATCAGGGTCTCCATTGATTGCCACATTAATTTCCCAATACTGATCAGATATCAAACAGACACCCTTAATGTTGGTGAAATGGTTGCTGATACAAGTCAAAAAAATAACTCCATGATTTTTAGTTTTATTACTCTACAGTGAAATAGGAAAGCAGGACAAGTGAATGATTTCTAGCTTGGGTTGCTGAAATCAACAATACACCCTCGTATTTTCCCTATAGGAACATTTTATAAATATGTATGAACTGTTTTCGGAAAAAAAATGTGGAGATGAAAGGGTGGAATGCTGAGAAAAACTGATAAAATTTAACATGATAAGGATCAAGTAAATTATCATAAGGAACATGTTGTTTTTAATAAATATGGAAGAAAAATTGGTTTTTGTATCTCAGTATGGCTAGTAATTGTACAACACCCCATACGAGTCATCTCAATCACCGTAGACATTCACAATTTCCTTTTGTTTTGTATTCCTTGCCTTATTATAAAAAATATTATAACGGAATGTTTTTATCCTCTCTTTCAAAAGGGTTATAGGAACATAATGGCATGTCCTAATCATATCAATGACAATGGATGACAAAAATTCAGAATCTATGACATATGAACTTTTTTCATATTTGGCTGAACAAAAGAATGATCTGCCTTAATCTTTGAGATTCTCCAACCTCCCAATACAAGGTCTGGAATCAACCTCATGTGAAATCTAAAATTATCCATGTACTTGTAAAACCTTATGAAGAAATATTTATGGCCTAAATCCTGAACTATATATCTACAGTGCCCCTCCGTTTGAAATATATTTAGAGTGTTTTTTAATGCATCTTTACATGGAAAACCCCATCCAACATATAAGGTTTTTTCTAGATCAATAAACCTATCCTGTACATCTATGGAAAACTCAATTTTGGGTGTGATAACATTGTAGTCAGATTCATGAACATTTTTTTTTATTCCGAAAAATTTGAAAATATTGTTGGATGATTTATTGTGGGTTGAGGCAGCGATAAAACTACTACATTTCTAGAAAATTCCTTCCTAAATTCCACTACTCCATCATCATTACATTGTTATCACCATATGTTCCATCATTAATAAAATGTGTATTGGAAGTTAAATTGACATTTCTAACTGTGAGATCATCTAGTCTATCCTCTTCTACATCATTTAGAATATGCTCAATTTCATGGGGTGGATCATCAACCACTCTTGTAAGTCTACATGTTCATAAAAATAGAAATTATTTATAGTAGAAAAATCAATATATAACTCCACCATGGTACCATCTGACTATTGGGAAAATAAATTTATTTCTTGAACCCACTATAGATCAACATCCAATTGAAAAGATAGATGTTATAGTGTAACTAAGAATTTTTGATATCTATAGTTCATAGACATGATCTCTTGATTTGGTCCAAGAATTAAGGAACCAAATTTTTTTTCTTGAAGTTCACATAGTGTTCCATAATCAATTGTACTAACCACTGTTTTTGGTTGTGTACTATTAGAGGATCCTTTATTTGATTGAATAACCTCTACACAGTAGTACACACAGACAAACATTACACGCTATGTCAAAAATGTGTTTTGATCATGATTATGATAGGGTGACTAATATTATTGATGATTGATGACTATATAATATTTATTATACTGAAATTTTATAACATATTTTTATTCCCTAAAATATGATATGAATGTTTCGTTATATAAATTTTTATTAGAGCATCAGCTATTGAATGTTTTTCAAACTAAGTAAAAAAGAAGGAAAAATCATATCATTTTATTCACCATCGATTAAATGACAATTATTATCATATAAATTTTAATGGGGAAGAAAAAACAGATTAAATCTAACATGATTTCTTTACAATATACAATAAATACATTGGAATTTTTCAGTAGAAAATGTTTTTAATGAGATGAGCCTCACATTGGACATGAGGTAAAATTAATCTTGGTTTTAATTGGTATCTTAATAACATATTAAAAATGGGTATACTTAACTTATGATTTTTCAAACATTGATTTATGCACTTGTGCTTCTATTCTTGGTTCTCTCTTGTAGTGAATTTGATGCCTTTTACAGGTTTTGGAAAAATAGTTTGTTAAATGATTAAATTAACTCCTCATGATCCTCATAGAATGTGTTGAGGATGATTTGACCAGTTTAGGGCCACCCATGGGATTTTTAAATATTCCTAAACATGGAATTTGGTAATGTTAATGAAAAAAATTGCTTATATTGAAATAAACCCCTTGATTAAGGTGTTGACATGTTTGTATAAATTATAATGAGACTCTAATGGTAATGGGTCTATTTTTGGAAATGGCATATGTGATTGTTTCGTATTATGTGAAAATTATAATATGTGCTAATATGAATGTGTCCGATGGATTATTAAAAATTAATTTAAATTTGTTAATAGATTGAAGAATGTGAAATGATAAATGTGTTAAGTGGTCTAATTTATGGGAATTGTTGAATACACTGGAAGGGTTAAAGAATTTGAAAGGTAAATGGGTTAAACGTTATATATAACGTTGTTGGAAATTATAATAATGGTTTACGTCATGATGTTAAAATCACATGTTGACTAATTATGGTATGTTAATGTTATGTTTATTGATTATGTGAGGTTTGTGATATGGTATATGTGGTAAATAGAAAAATAAAAAGGTGTTCATGGCTTGGTAGTTGTGGGGTATTGGACTTGAGGATCTATTCCCATGGGTTGGGTTATACTGATGCTTTAATCCCCCACCCAATAATGCATAGCTTAGGGAAGGAGAATCATTCCCTATTCCCTTAACAATTGCATTTTATGACACAACTTAGACCAAGGCTCCAAGGTGGCTTTTAGCACACTCTATAGATCATCTTTACTCTAGGGTTTTAGTGTTCATCCTTAGCTTCTCTCCTCTCATGTGCTCACCGCAGTGGGCTTTATTCTGCGGTTTTATTATTTCTTACATCAAAGGTATGAGATTTGGACTCCCTCCACCGCCTTATCCTACTATGGCCTCTACTTTATTTATTCCTCTATGGGATGAGGATGGTGTGGAGAAAACATCGAGACTTTGAGAATGTGGTTCGATGGACGTTGGGTTTCTACCTACTACTAGAGTCATCCTTCCATCCTCAGCTACCAAAATCTGATATTTCCTATGTCTTCATTGCTCCTCTCTAGGTTGGAGTTGGAGTGATGGGTACACATGGTTTTGGGCATACGGTTTTTGGTCATCGAGATTTCTTTTTGGGATTCATCCCCAGCTTTGTTTCTTTCCCAGCCTTCTTCTGGGTTTTTTCCACAGTTTTGTGTTTTCATTTTTGGTCTTCTTTATTGAGGACAATTTTTTATTTAGTTGGTGGTCATTTTCTGGTGCTGGTTGATTGTGACAAGAAGTTGCGATTGTGGATTCTATTGATGGGTTATTTCCTTCTAGTGGGTTGTTTGTATGCAACGATGGTGGATTGGATTTAGTGATGTTGTTGATGCTGGTGGTGTTAAATGATGTTGTGGCTGACGATGACAACTACAAGGTATTAAAGATGGTGATGGTGATTCTTTTAGCATCGAAGGTGTTTTTTCAGACCGGCTAGTGGTGATGAGGCATGATGTTTGATGACCGTTGTGTTTTCTTGACGCGAATACAGTGATGGAGATTCCTTCGACGGTGATGGCAGCCACTGGTGGAGCTCGCCGGAATAGATGCAAACATGATGCCGAGTTAGGTGTGTGGCTCAAGGAAGGGTGCGAGTCTCAAGGTTATGGGATTGAGATGACTTGTTAATCTATGGGTGATGATGTTTTGTTTTTGAAATTTTAATTTTTTGGATCTTTGGAAGTCAATAGTGGTAGTCTAGTTTTCCTACAGTGTTCTTGAATTTTGAATTTTGGGTTATGTACCGGTGATATGTGGTGGTTTTTTTATGGTTCCCACTTACCAAAAAAGTGGTATCTTATAAAATAATAAAAATGGATTGGAGTATTTCCTATGTCAAGTCTTGAATGTTTGTGTGGTGTAATTTTCTATAAAACTTCTATTCATATTGATATAAGAAACATGAATTACATCCTTATGAATAGTAATTTACTAGCTTTGGCCATAGTGGAAATGATGTAAATTCCTAAAACATTGATTTAATAAAGAAATAGATTATTTAAAGATAAGGGAATGGATGTTCGAATTTTAGAAAGTGAATATTTTTAATTAATGGAACCTGATCTTTATTTTGTTTATCATTCCATTTATTTTGTAATTCCATTATCTAATTATTTAAACTATATATTTATTACACATGATTTAGGGTGGACTACTGAGTTTTACACACACCCTACTTAGGCCACCATTGGGCACCCGGGCAAATTTTAGGGTTGCAGGTTATGAAATGGGAAAAAACCCTGGGATAGGGAGTTGACTGGGGATTGGGATATTCATGGTTAGGGGATCCAAAATTGGATTCAAGTATGTTTTTGTTCTTATAATGATTTTCTTTGTTTTGATATTTCATCACATCTAGGACAGTTATCCTGACATAGAATATTTATAGTTTTTTGGGGGTTTTACTCTATTTTGAAAATGGTTTGTAATGAATATTTCTGGTTATTTACATATTGTTTCAATTACTTCACATGATATCTTTTGTGGCTTAATCATGTAATTGAGTTTTTTGATGGACCCCAGAAAACCCTAAGAAGGGAGGGTGTCACGACCCGTACTCAGGGCCCGTGCCGTGACTACCCCAAGCCCGCCTTCCATAGGCCAGGGGCTGGAGACTAGCACCAAGGCCTAAATCCCTACGAAAGGGAAGGCATTGCCTTTGAAAAGTAAACAAGCACCACAGAGTAAGCAAGCAGAAAAGTAAACACTAAGTAAAAAATGTAACAAGCTGTGCTGAAAGTAAAAGGGTCCGGAAATACAAGCCCAACTGTAAATTACAACTGAAGGGAAAAAAACAATTGAAAAGTAAAAGCCGCTACACCGAGCTGTCCACTGGGGATCCCACCTGAAGGGTGGGTACAAATAGCTCCACTGCTCCTCAGGTCCCACCGTCCGCTCCGAGCACGTCCGCCCAGTGGTCCTCCTCCAGGTATCGTCCTTCTCCGCGTACCTCCACTACGATCAACGCTGTCTGTCGTCTGCAACCAACACAACGTAGTGCGGGCATAGCCCGTGCAGCGGTGAGTACAAGCTACTCAGTAGGGACCCCGAGACCCCCGAAGGTCTCCCGAAATCCTCAAAAGATAAACCACAAAGGAAATATGCAATCACGAAGTAACATCTGACACGGCTTAGGTATATTCCCATACATATACCTAAGTCATCCATTCCCGTTCGACTCCAACGTTCGAGCCCAAGCACAACCCAGTCCACACAGGAAAGAAAACGTATACCCACACAGGATAGCACAACACAATCCACAAAGGAGGGTAAACCGTAATCCACACAAAATAGTTCAACACAATCCACAAAGGAGAGTAACACAGGATTCAGCTCACACAGGTATACTTCTTCAAATGACGATAGAGATGATCAGATGTAGCCACTGATTCATCTAATCCGTCGGACCCATAAAGGATCAGAAGGTACTAATCCCCCACAATGACCCACATAGGATCGATCATGAAGTTGGACCCAATGCTATTGGGAAACTCCTTCTCCATCAAGTACAGTGGTTATGCCGCTACAACCAAGCGCTCCTCCGTCATGGGTCTGCCGCTACAACCAAGCGCTCGATGTGCCGCTACAACCAAGCGCACCTCTGTCGTGGGTCTGCCGCTACAACCAAGAGCTCCCCTGTGCCGCTACAACCAAACACACCTCTGTCGTGGGTCTGCCGCTGCAACCAAGCGCTCCCCCGTGCCGCTATGACCAAGCGCACCTCTGTCGTGGGTTTGGCGCTACAACCAAGCGCTCCCCTGTGCCTCTACAACCAAGCACATCTCTATCGTGGGTCTACCGCTATAACCAAGCGCTCCCCTGTGCCGCTACAACCAAGCGCACCTCTATCGTGGGTCTGCCGCTACAACCAAGCACTCCCCTCTGGCCTATCCGTAACGCACCGAGTCATTCGATCATCAGTGGTCAAATCTCAACCGGCTCTAGGGTTCCGCACACAGCATGCTCGTTCTGGGAGGGTCCACTCCGCGAGCTAAAAGGTCGATGCATCAAATGACATGTAGTCCGGAGTTGATGTATCCCAAGGTGTACCGTAGTGGTCACTGCCGAAAACACGGAGGATTCCCGTACTATTCTCATCATCGTCGCAGTCGAATCCAATGAGGATCTCTATATAGTCGTCGTCGTCGAAGTCGCAGCCAACACTAGGGTTCCCGCACACAGCAAGCTCGTTCGGGGGGGGGGGGGGGTCCGCTCTACGAGCCGAGAGGCTGATAAATCAACTGACGAATAGTCCGAAGTTGATGTATCCAAATGTTCCGTATCGACAACAGGAACTCAACGCAACAAACGGCGCGTCAATCGGACGCCCGGCTTGAGAGTTATTGTCTTTTTTGTCCCAGGGGCCCGGTTGGTTTTTAAGGAAAAACCAACCTGACCGTACTCCACCTGCATCCAAACCTCGAGCGGAGTGAGACAAAAGATCCGTATCATTTAGAGGAATCCACCAAAGCTGACGGCACGTCGATCAGACGTCCGTAGCTCAAGATAAGAGCGTTTCCGCTCCGAGGGCCCGGTTGGTTTCATGAACGAACCAACTCAGCCGAACCCAGAGTATTCCAAAACCTTGAGTGCGATATACCGAAACCACCGTCTCGATCAAAGGATCGTGATGCCGCTAACGAAGAGTCATTTAGTGGCTCATAGCTCAAGTTACCGGCATTTGACCGAAAACGGTCCGAAGACGGGGGGTCCAGGCCCGGGCCGACCCGACCCAGTCCGGTCCGGCCAGGGCGTGTCCCGGCCGGTCGGACCGGCCTGGCTCGGTTCGACCAAGTGGCCGAACAGCCGTGCGCTGCGGGGCGCTGCCCCCGCGACCTTGAAGTGCCGCGGCCCGCGTGGGTCGCGCTGGAGAACCGCGGACGTGGCTTCTGCCACGTCCTGTTCGGGCGAACGGGACCCGCGGGGCCACGAGTCCGTTGGCTGCCGCCGCCGCGGCTTCAGCCGCGGCGGCCTTGCCCGGCGGCGCACCGGGGCGCCGCCCCCTCCGGCTGCCGGCGCCGCCGGTATCATCCGCGGGCCGCCGGAGTATCTCCAGTGGTCCGTTTTCCTTCCCGTCTGCGCCGGTGCTCCTCCCGGGTTGCGTTCTTCACTACGGAACCATAAAACTTCCATTGCGGCACGTTCCGTCGTCGCCCGTTAAATCCGCACAACAACGAAGAACAGAGGAGGGTTTTCGGGCCGTGTTCGTTTGGCCTGCACCCTCCGCGTTAGATAAAAACAACGGGAGAAAAATATTCAACACATGAATCAACAATTTTAATGGATTAAAATTGTTCTTATTGTCTGGTTCTTCACTTTTAAAAGAAACGATCACGGGAAAAAGGAATTATTCACAACAACCCCTACATCGTAGTCGTCGTCGTACGCATGTTCTTCGCGGATTTGTTCGTCGCAGAAGGAGGGGATCGTCGTGTTGTCGCGGAAGGGCGTCGCGTCGTCGTGGAATCCGGCATTGAGTCGGCGAACTCAAACAGCTGATCGAAGATTTCGTTGCGGAGGAAGAGACGTCACAGAAGAACATTGCAGGAAGGGAACGTCGGCATCGCGGAACATGGTGTCGCGTCGTTGACTTCCGCGGGTTCTGCGTTATTCGTGTTCTTCGCGTTCTTCGCGAAGGATGATGATGGCTCAAGAACTCTGACAAAACCTCTCAACGTGTAATCCTCCAAAAAGACTTGTTGGTCTTATTTTATTATTACGCCAACAAACAAAAAAGGTAAGTAATGACCCATCAATTCGTTGAATTAATTCAATGAAAGAAACTACCCATTTAATTCACAAAATAAACCACCCAATTAAATGGTGCGTTAAGGATTTAAGAAAACGCGTCAGTTGACTTTCATAATGATGGGTTTTCGCGGGTCCGTTACTTAGCGGAAAGAAACGGCGGGGCTCGTACGGGCCCCACCCAAAAATATCATACCAAGGGGGTATGATATTTTTGGATATCACCCTATCCGTTTTAACTCAGTTTAAGTGGCATTCAAGTGGCTTAAGTGAAATAAAATAAAGTTTGTGGAACAAATTATTTTATTTCTAAACTTTAAGCCCAAAAATTAAAAACCACAGCCGAGAAAACGCAACTCCGGAAGAGGCGTTTCAAAGCAAATACCAGCGCTGCGATTTCATTGGTGCCCTCAGAATTCGATTCCGGGCACCGGTTCAAAAGTTAGAAAAACCTACTCATCCGTTCACTGAACGTACCCGAGCCAAACTTCGGAAAATGATTCCGGGCACACCGGGCCTCGGAATCAGGTGCCGTTAGAAAGTACGCTTTTGTAAAATTCCAAAGAAAATTAAGAAAAAAATTTCCTTGAAATTTACGGGTCTTTACATTACTCCCACCACAGGGCTTTACATCCCCGTAAAGCTTCACCACAAACTTAGGGATACAAAGGCAGTACTGAGCACGCTTCTGAGCCTCCCGCTCCCAAGTGCTCTCCTGGAGGTTCCCGAGCTGCCATCTGAAGCACACTAGAGGAATCGATCATCCACGCAGGACCCGATCTTATCAATCCTCGATCTCCACTGGGACCTCCGCAAAAGTCACCCCATCACCAAAGACCATCTCTTCATGGTCAAAGATTGACGTTGGGTCGTGCACGTATCTCCTCTGCTGAGATACATGGAAGAAGTTGTGCACCTAGCCCAACTGTGGTGGTAGATCTAGGCGATAAGCCACCTTGACAATCCTGATGATGACCTGGAATGGTCCGATGAAGTGTGGATACAACTTGCCGCCTCGGACAAATCTCCACAAACCACGTCTAGGTGAGACACGCAAGAAGACGTGGTCGCCATTCTCGAACTCTAGTGGCCTCCAACTCATGTTAGCATTTGACTTATGCCGGATCTGATCTTTCCTCATCCTCTCCTGGATAACCTGGACCTTCTCTATCGTGGCCTGGAGCATCTCCGGTCCCCCAAGAGCTGCTAATATTTCTTCTTTGCCGATCAGAGAAATCTGGTCTCATCCCCTAGATAAACCACTTCCTTTGCCTAATACAGTCAATCCCGACGTGGATGGTACTAATCCATAATAAGGATGACGTCGTAAGGCCTCGACGCTACTACCAAGAGATCCAACTGTTACTCTCGCCTCCAAGGGTTAAGTCACACTGTCGGCATCAGTGTGTGGTAACTGGGTCTCCTCCAGTAGATGTCTCACGAGTGAGGTTCAAGTCAACAGTCTAAACCGGAACCTCTTAGTAACAACAGAAAAGAGGACAGGAAAAAAAACATCACAAGGGTATTCTTCTTTTATTATTGCAGCTCATAATACAAGGAAACTACACCATAGAAACAAGGAACTAGAAGTACAAAAGACGTATCCACTAGTCCTTCTCTTGTCCATCTACTCCCATAGCTCCTTGATCGAAGGCCTCAGCTGCCTGAAGCTGAGCTCTCGCATGTCCACCAACTCCCTGCGGTCGGGGTGGACCTCCTGGTGGTGGTGGTGGCAACACCCCGAAGCGTCGTCCACCTCCAGCTGCACGGCCACCTCCCCTGCCATGGTCGCCTGCTCCTTGCGGTCCGCCTTGATCGAACCTCTGCCTCTGCCTGGGGGGTCCTTCGTTTTCCTGCTGGTCATCCGTTTGGCGGGTCGGAAAGTCACGAGCCATGTGACCAACCCCGCCGCAGGAGTAACACTATCCTCTCATGGAAAGTCGTTGCCCACCCCGAGTGCCTCGCACAAACGATCCAGAGTCATGCTGTCGACCACCTGTAGGTCTAGTCCTCTTGGACCCCTGCGTCATCTATCTACTGCCTACTGCAGAAGACTCTTCCGCATGCCGGCAAGTGGGGGGTCCGGCTGCTGGAGACTGCTCGGCAAGGAAACTCTCCACTAAGAGGGCTCACTCCAACACCCCTGCGTGAGTCAGAATGTTGAGGGAGATCATCGAAGCCCTGATCTCATTCCTCAGTCCCTGCTCGAAGGTCCGGGCCCATAAGAACGGGTCCCGTACCATATCTGTGGAGTAGCGCGAGAGATCAGTAAATCTCGCCGAGTATTAGGCCACTGTCATGCTGCCCTGCCGTAGCTCTAGTAGCTACTGGATGCGCACCGCTCGAAGGGTGGCTGGGACGAACTCGGAGCGGAAGATGCTCTCAAAGTCCATCCAGAGGAGAGATGTCTCATCATGCACCTGGAGCATCAAGCTCCACCATCTGCCTGCTTCCACGTGCAGAAGGCTCGCTGCGAGGATCACCATGAGGTCTACTAGTGTCCTCACTAATCTGAAAACCCGTAAAACTGCCTCCAGCCAGTCCTCGGCGGCTTGAGGATCCGTCTCCCCGCGGAACCTGGGTGGTCGCTGGTGCTGGAACTCATGCAGTGCACTAAGGCGACGTGCATCGTCAGTGGCTGGGGCTGGTAGCATCGGTGGCTCGGCGGGTATAGGTACCGCCGGTGCCTCAGCTGTCAAAGGGCCCTGTACCGAGTCCTCGACGCTCGGTGGGCTCTCGCCACACACATCGCTCGGAACCCCAGCTGGCTGTCGTCGTGGGGCCATCCTGAAAAGGAAACAGGTGCGCCATGGTCAGAACAGTATACCTGGTGAGATGACATAAAGTAATCACAAAGAAAACTTGAAACACACATGCAATCAATGTTTTCGTGCATTAAGTCGGAAATCAGAAGTCAGGGTCCTGGTGTACAGATACGTCGGCCACCGCACCAACACTGGACTCCCTGAACTGATAACCACAATGAATACGCTAAACACTATTGCATCACATAGAAGAAAGATCAGAGTCTGCGGTAGAACCAACCTCCCTCTGATACCAATTTGTCACAACCCGTCCTCGGGGCCCGTGCCGTGACTACCCCAATCCCGGCTTCCATTGGCCAGGGGCTGGCGACTAGCACCAAGGCGTAAATCCCTACGAAAGATAAGGCATTGCCTTTGAAAAGTAAACAATCACCACAGAGTAAGCAAGTGGAAAAGTAAACAATAAGTAAAAATTGTAACAAGCTGTGCTGAAAGTAAAAGGGGCTGGAAATACAAGCCCAACTGTAAAGTACAACTGAAGGGAAAAACAACAACTAAAAAGTAAAAGCCGCTACACCGAGTTGTCCACTAGGGATCCCACCTGAAGGGTGGGTTCAAATAGCTCCACTACTCCTCAGGTCCCGCCGTCCACTCCGAGCACGTCCGCCCAGTGGTCCTCCTCCAGGTACCGTTCTGCTCCACGCACCTCCACTACGATTAGCGATGTCCGTCGTCTGCAACCAACACAATGTAGTGTGGGCATAGCCCGTGCAGGGGTGAGTACAAGCTACTCGGTAGGGACCCCGAGACCCCCGAAGGTCTCCCGAAATCCTCAAAGGATAAACCACAAAGGAAAGATGCAATCACGAAGTAACATCTGACACGGCTTAGGTATATGCCCATACGTATACCTAAGCCATCCATTCCCGTTCGGCTCCAATGTCCGAGCCCAAGCACAACCCATTCCACACATGAAAGCAAACGTATACCCACACAGGATAGCACAAAACAATCCACAAAGGAGATTAAACTGTAATCCACATAGGATAGTTCAACACAATCCACAAAGGAGAGTAACACAGGATTCAGCTCACACAGCTATACTTCATCAAATGACGATAGAGATGATCGGATGTAGCCACTAATTCATCTAATCCGTTGGACCCATAAAGGATCGGAAGGTACTAATCCCCCGAAATTACCCACATAGGATCGTTCATGACGTTGGACCCAAAGCTATTGGGAAACTCCTTCTCCATCAAGTACAGTGGTTATGCCGCTACAACCAAGTGCTCCTCCGTCGTGGGTCTGCCGCTACAACCAAGCGCTCCCATGTGCCGCTACAACCAAGGGCACCTCTGTCGTGGGTCTGCCGCTACAACCAAGCGCTCCCCTCTGCCGCTAAAACCAAGCGCACCTCTGTCGTGGGTCTACCGCTACAACCAAGCGCTCCCCTATGCCGCTACAACCAAGCGCACCTCTGTCGTGGGTCTACCGCTACAACCAAGCGCTCCCCTGTGCCGCTACAACCAAGCGCATCTCTGTCATGGGTCTGAAGCTTCAACCAAGCGCTCCCCTGTGCCGCTAAAACCAAATGCACCTCTGTCATGGGTCTGCCGCTACAACAAAGTCCTCCCGGTTGGCCTATCTGTAACACATCGAGTCATTCAATCATCAGTCGTCAAATCTCAACCGGCTCTAGGGTTCCGTACACAGCATGCTCGTTCCGGGAGGGTCCACTCCACAAGTTAAAAGGTCAATACATCAACTGACACGCAGTCTGGAGTTGATGAATCCCAAGGTGTGCCGTAGTTTTCACTGCCGAAAACATGGAGGATTCCCGTAATGTTCTCATCATCGTCGCAGTCGAATCCACCGAGGATCTCTGTATAGCCGTCGTCGTCGAAGTCGCAGCCAGCACTAGGGTTCCCGCACACAACAAGCTCGTTCGGGAGGGGGGGGGTCTGCTCCACGAGCCGAGAGGCTGATACATCAACTGACAAATAGTCCGAAGTTGATGTATCCAAAAGTTCCTTATAAACAACAGGAACTCAACGCAACAGACGGCGCGTCAATCAAACGCCCGGTCTGAGAGTTATTGGCGTTTTTGTCCCAGGGGCCCGGTTGGTTTTTAAGGTAAAACCAACCCGACCATACTCCACCTGTGTCCAAACCTCGGGCAGAGTGAGCCAAATAATCCGTCTCACTTAGAGGAATCCACCGAAGCTGATGGCTCGTCCATCAGACGTCCGTAGCTCAAGATATGAGCGTTTCCGCTCCGAGGGCCAGGTTGGTTTCGTGAACGAACCAACCCGGCCAAACACAAAATATTCCGAAACCTTGAGTGCGATAAACAAAAACGACTGTCTCGATCCAAGGATCGCGCTGCCACTGACGGAGAGTCGTTTGGAGGCCCGTAGCTCATGTTACGGGCATTTGACCGAAAATGGTCCGAAGACGGGGGGTCCGGGCCCGGGCTGACCCGGCGCGCCCCCCCTGGGTCGGCCAAACCGGGTCGACCCAACCCGACCCAGTCCGGTTCGGCCGAGCGGCCAAACGGCCGTGCGCTGTGGGGCGATGCCCCCGCGGCCCGCGTGGGCCGCGCTGGAGAACCGCGGACGCGGCTTCTGCCGCGTCCCGTTCGGGCGAACCGGACCCGTGCGGCCATGGGTCCGTTCGCCGCAGCCACCGCGGCTTCAGCGGCGGCGGCCTCATCCGGCGGCGCGCTGGGGCGCCGCCGGCTCCGGCTGCCAGCGCCGCCGCGCCGGCGACCCGCGTCGCTGGAATCTTCCGCGGGGCACCAGAGTTGCTCCGGTGGTCCGTTTTCCTTCCCGTCTGCACCGGTGCTCCTCCCGAGATGCGTTCTTCACTACGGAACCATCAAACTTCCGTTGCGGCACGTTCCGTCGTCACCCGTCAAATCCGCACAACAACGAAGAACAACGGAGGGTTGTCGGGCCGTGTTCGTTTGGCCCGCACCCTCCGTGTTAGATAAAAACAACGGGAGAAAAATATTCAACACATGAATCAACAATTTTAATGGATTATAATTGTTCTTATTTTCTGGTTCTTCACTTTTAAAAGAAACGATCACGGGAAAAAGGAATTATTCACAACAACCCCTACCTCGTAGTCGTCATCGTATGCACGTTCTTCGCGGATTTGTTCGTCGCAGAAGGAGGGGATCGTCGTGTCATCATGGAAGGGCGTCACGTCGTCGCGGAATCCGGAGTTGAGTCGGCGAACTCAAATAGACGATCGAAGATTTCGTTGTGGAGGAAGATACGTCACAGAAGAACGTTGCAGGAAGGGAACGGCGACGTCGCGGAACACGGCGTCGCGTCGTCGACTTCCGCGGGTTCGGTGTTCTTCGTCGGAGGCCGGCGTTCTTCGTGTTCTTCACATTCTTCGCGAAGGAGGATGAAGGCCCAAGAACTCTGACAAAACCTCTCAACGTGTAATCCTCCAAAAAGACTTGTTGGTCTTTTTTTATTATTACGCCAACAAACGAAAAAGGTAAGTAACGACCCATCAATTCATTGAAATAATTCAACGAAAGAAACCGCCCATTTAATTCATGAAATAAACCGCCCAATTAAATGGTGCATTAAGGATTTAAGAAAACGCGTCAGTTGACTTTCATAATGACAGGTTTTCGCGGGTGCGTTACTTAGCGGAAAGAAACGGCGGGGCTCGTGTGGGCCCCACCTCACAAATATCCTACCAAGGGGGTAGGATATTTCTGGATAGCACCCTATTCGTTTTAACTCAGTTTAAGTGGCTTTCAAGTTGCTTAAGTGAAATAAAATAAAGTTTGTTGAACAAATTATTTTATTTCTAAACTTTAAGCGCAAAAATTAAAAACCACACCCGAGAAAACACAACTCCGGAAGAGGCCTTTCTAAGAAAATACCGGCGCTGCGATTTCATCGGTGCCCTCAGAATTCGATTCCGGGCACCGGTTCAAAAGTTAGAAAAACCCGCTCGTCCGTTCACTGAACTTACCCGAGCCAAACTTCAGAAAATGATTCCGGGCACACCGGGCCTCGGAATCAGGTGCCGTCCGAAACTGCGCTCTTGTAAAATTCCAAATAAAATTAAGAAAAAAATTTCCTTGAAATTTACGGGTCTTTACATAGGGGTGAGTCAATGTGTCATATTTTTCTTCAAAGGGGATGGACCTTTTTCCCATGTTGGGAGGAACCTATTAAACCAATATGAGGGTACTGCATGGAAATTTGAAAATTCACTTGCATTGAAACAACATAGTAGTTTTACATGGTTCAACACTAAGGGATAATCCAAGTATCATACACAAAAAATGTATCAATAATACATAAATACACTAATATTTACTATATGTGGAATACAAAAGTTCAGACATAGACACTCTATTCCAAGAAAGCTGCCTTTACAATGTTTTCGGGATAACACATTGCATCCCTCAGAACACTTCTATTGACGGCCAATGTTAAAATATTAGAGATATTCCTTACTCAGTTTAACAAAATTAAGGTATATTCTTTATATTAGCATTTATGTTCTTTTATCTGACTATAATGAGAGTCTTCTTGCCCTGATGTCTGGAATTGATTCACATGAAATCACCAATAAAACAAACTAGGTAATAAAAACCTAAATCAAGATCAACTCATCTCTTTCACATAACTTATTTTCTTTCATGGATGATTTAATGTTTTCATGCAATGTGTCATTTACACAAACCTTTCTCTTTCATGAAACCACAAAACAATTTTCACATAGTATAGATAGACACAAAGAACATTCTGTGTGCAATATTTTTTATGTTCAAATCCTTTGTGTGGAATACACACTACACTTTTTTTCAAAAGAAGTTGTATAATCATGAAAGAGGGTAGTCGCATATTTATAGAATAGGATGAACCTATTAGTAATATCCTTATGTGTTAACCCTTATGTGCATAATTCGGATATTAACATCTCTTTTGGAGGTTAAGATCCTTTCTCACAATTTCTTCTTTAGCATGTGTCTCATGACCTTTCCATATTTTTATGTGTCGAACTCAAATCTCAACATGTATGTAAGACTATTTTGAAATCACATTTGGAGCATAAGAGACTTTCTTATGGTTCATTAATTTTCATATTTTGAAGATACAATCCTAAAAAATGATTTGCATACAATATTCTGATTCTTGTTCAAACTATAATGCAACTTCCATTTCCATAAACTATTATCCCCATTCTTCAATTTTGGGACACAAAAATTTGTAAATCATTGGGAAATGATACTGCCATCAACATTATTTCTAGTTTGTACTATAATTTAACTTTCCATGTAAACTCCCTAATCAATTTAGTTTTGATTGACTAAAAAAACTAGCCTCCATTTTGAGAAATGAAACCATTCCTTCTAATAGTATAGCCTCTCCATGTGTCTTATTAGGCCTCCACTACAAGTCATAAACCTATTTAATATGCGAAAGAGTGAATGAGATCAAGTAAAACCCCATATCGGGGCACTGGTTTATTGGCTTCTATTTTGAAGGTGTTACAGTTTTATAAAATAAAAACTTAGTTTTGTCTGTATTTCAAGATAATATAATTTTTTTGAATAGTTAAATATTAAGTTGGTGTTATATATAAAACAAGACAAATATATATCATTATTAAAAATATATATATATAGTGTTTCATGAAATGGAAAATATCAGCAATATTAAATTAATTTTAAAAATAATAATTCCCAAAAATATTGGGGTGTTACATCTTTTCCATGTTGTATCATTATGGAACCAACCCTAACATAATTCTAATTAAACAAATGATCACCACCATATTTTGAGCATTTTTGAAAAGATAATCCCTCTCATATCACCTCACATTATATCTTTAATTCCAAAGAAATGGCCACCATCACATTCTAAATCGAATTTCACTTGGAATGGGTCAGTCATCAGATAAAATAAAAAATCTAAATAGGTTGATACATAAATTTTTAGTTTATTTTTACGGTACATGATATGTGAATTGAGAAATATGACTTTTGTAACCAACTTAAGACAAGGAAATATTCTTTGTAAACTGATCGACTCTCTATGTTCCATAACATTATGTGTCCATAAGGGTTCACAATGTCTATAGAGTTTTGGAACTATACACCATGTAATATGAGTATTATCTATTTAATGGGATGTGTACATGTGTTCAAGTACTTGGGAATATGTAATTTTGTGACATGTCCCATAGTCATGGTACATGGCATGCAATGGAACATGGTTTTCTGGATTGGTATGTTGGTAAAAACCATATATAAGGGGGACATGATCATTTTAAAGAACATGTCCATTCTCTATGAATATAATTGTGTTTTGGAAGTACCTGTCTAGACACCGTGTCTTTCATGTACTTGTAGATGTACATTGATATAACCCATTTGTTTTAGGTTGTATAGATGTACATGTATAGGAAGGAGGTTTTGAGTATGTATTGTGTACTTGGGGTGTACACCATTTACTCCCCCATTACTTAAATTTTTATTATTTTGAGTGATTTTGTTCCCCCACAGACTTAATTGGAAATAATAGAAGCCGATGTTTTTTATTTAAAAAAATTATATCAATGGTTGAACGCCTGATGTTTAAATAGGACTTCTAGGATTCGTTTATGTTAGGGAGACTTATGTAATAGTATTTCTCATCCAATTATTGAATTTAGCTATCTCATAAGTGTGATTCATGATATAAGACCTGGTTTAGGGTCATGATAATGAATTGAGAGTATATAATGGGTTCACATGAACCCTCAATTTATGTTTGAATAGGACTGTCTCGGCTTAGTTGGATGGGGTTGCAACTCATGGCGACAGATAGGTTGGTTGTATGAGATAACCTATAGTGACATGGATAGGGATTGAGTTTGATAAAATTTCCCCTATCAAGAATACTAACATTTCTTTCTGTGAGGACATGATATTCTAAAGACTAAGTTACAGTATTTATGGCCTCTATGAAATGAGTGTTGGAATGAGATATTAGTTGGGACCAAGGATGTAAATAAGGTTGGCATCGTGTATATTCTGGCATAGATAATCCAAATATGATGTCTCCACTTGTGTATTAGTCCTTTGTAATATAAGAGGTATTCATATACTTTTGTTTTGACCCATATATCAAATAGGGTTCTCGATTGATATAACAACACTACTATGTCATCTGTGTTTGGGTAGTTGTGGTTGTGGGTATCCAATTGGACACAGATTGATGTTTGAGTCGACGAGGGTGATATGATGATGTAGGTATTGGGAATTTTGACATCCTTGATTCTCTTTAAATAGTTTTTGTATATTGATGATTGTTTTATTCCATAGGGATTTCCTGATATGTTTGGGCTGCCATATTTTGTAGCATAGTTTATTAATAAGGGATTCAATCATTGATAGAGTTGGATTGATGCTGTTTAAGTATGAATTTGGTTTTATGACCTAATACTCCACATTTATGATTCAAATAGGTAGACATGATTCTCCACATTTATGGTTTTGTTTGTGTAACATGGTGTTACAAATATAAGGTTTATTAGGTTGTACATGATGCTCCATATTGATATAATAACATTGTTTCTTGGATTTGGTGTGAGACTGAGGTTCCATACTTGATGACTTTGATATAGTTCAAAATATTGGATGTGGAATTAAATATATATGGTTGAGATAAAAAATTGGTTGTCCAAAACTAGGTAGTATATTTTATATATTGGTGTTAGAAAAAGGTTCTAGACATTGATATTACACTTTATGGATTATGTTTCATATTGACGCTCAAGGAAAAATGGTACACTATATTAAATTGGACAGTGGACTGATGCACTGAATTCATGGTTAAGGTGTTGGACTGATGATCAAAGATCTATTATTTTGATTTATGGTTATGCGATGAACTAATTATCATACACTATTGGCTATAAATCATGGGATAGATATATGAATTATTCTCTAGAAACTGTTGGTTTTCAAGTAAGGATAAGATAGCAGACTGATGTGCCCAAAATTATTGGTTATAAAACACGAGTTAGATGTTATATTGATTCTAGGGGAAATAATAGTACTCTATAATTTAATGAGTACCTTATAATGATGTATCAGGGTACTAAGTAATAGACAGTGAGTAACATTTTATGGTTTATTTTACTACACTATGGTAGGGGTTCCCTCATGTAATTTTCGATACACAATATTCAAGATGTGATCATAGACACCCCAGTGTTGTTCGAAGATGGTTTGGTAGATAAAGTCCACAGACCTATGGATTGATGGTGTATTTATTTGAATTCGTAATATTTATTCTTTTTCTAGTTTGATCATGCTTCCTAAGCATGAACTTATGGAAGTAGTTTATAGGTTCTCCATTAGGGGTCTCTACTCTGATTTATTTCCTAGAATAAGTAAATGAACATTATTATTTTTAAATACATTATGTTAATATTAAGGTCGATAATGGTTATAGAATGGTTTCGGAAAAGGCACAAGGTTTTATAATTTTTTAAGTTTCTCATGTGGATTTTGATAATTGGGTTGGAGTAGCTGGATATGGTGGTGAAGACATGGTATGTGACATAGCTTCGAGTTGGCACATGAGCATGATGTATATATTATTCAGTTGTTAATTTTTTATATTTTATTATCCTAATGATATATTTATGTGGTATATATGGCATGGATTTTTAATCATTTATTTTATTTCATTTAGTTATAGTGTGATTTTTTTTATCTATGCATTACATGTACTCTCATGTGCATGATGTTTTGTTTTTTAAATATTAATGTTCACATTGATATGGGGATATATTCAATTCATAGTTCCACATTTTACCCTGACTAGAAGTCTTCAGGCTATAATATACAATGAGGCCCGCCTAAGGACTTGCCGGGAACCAGATTAGGGAACCAGTTTAGTGGTATCCTTGACAAGACATTACAAATTTGGATTAGAGGTGTTAACTATCCTATTATTTTACTATTTATGTTTATGTAGACTATAAATATTTGAATTTATTTGAGAAAATGATTCATATCAAGTGGGTGCGTTGTGAACCCTTCTACCAGTATGATATTTGGGATACGATATGTTAGGATCAAGGTTATTGTTATTCAATTTTATGGTTTTTCTATTTTTTTCTTCATGTTGTGCACATGTGGTTTAGATTACATAAGTTTTTTTGGGTCTCTATCCCTTGACCTATTATAAAAATTCCAGTTCATTGGCATTGAATATTATCCTTTAAAAAAATACGTGTCCCATTCATGATGGTGGACACATAGGATCCACATATAATAGGTGATATTGTGTATGAGTTTGATGAAGACTGAAGATAAGTTGTTTAAAGTTCCAAAAATAGCTCATATGGTGTTTTCTTATATAATTACTTAGTGTAATTTCAACGGTATATTCCAAATTGTATAAGGATCAATTTTTTATATGGGATTATATCGGTCTATTGTTAGATTCTAAAGAAAGAGGGCACTGATGTGTCCCTCAAACAAAGAAGGTGTAGTTACCCAGGTGTGTTAGAAAGGTATCATTGTATGACCATTAGACACCTTATTTTTGGTTATAGTTCATATTTAGAAACTCATATACCTTCTAATGTTTGTTTTTGGGCCTTATATTCTCAGAGAGGATGGGTTCCCTGGTTATGGGTGGTTGTTTTTTCATGTCAATTATATCATATTTCATACCATATAGATGGGTTTCTTGACATTATTACTTCGGGTAATGTTATTATGGGAGTGTGTTGAGGCTCCATGAGCTATGGCCTTTTGGGATTCTTCTTATTCTTAAGCGATGCACCTAGTGACATATCATAATACATGATTGGTATGTCTCGGTGGTAGAACCTAGATACCGTCTTGATGTTTCTTTAGTTTAAAGAGTTAATGTTATGTGACTTTTTACTGTAAAATGTGAGAGGGTTTAGATGATTTTCTTGTTTTTTTATGTGTATATTGCTGAGATATATGCATTTAAATTTTCAAAGTGATCTGAAAAAGGTGAATCCCAATATGGGGTTTTGGTGTGTTGGATTACTTTGTTTGAGATAGGTTACATGTGTACTAGTGCTTTAGAGTTGTGGTTGGTATCAAGATGGGAATGCCTATTTAGGTGTCTATCCTAGATATTTTTTTTGTACAAGTAGGTTATTCATTAACATTATATGAAAGATTGAAAAATCAAAGGGTGTTCTTCATTAGATCTGATGGGAATGTGAGGTCAGAATGACTTGTGGATAGAGATTGTGTGCTAGATTTTTCTAAGATGTGACTGGTTATAGTTGGAGTATTTTTTTTGGTAGGGATACATGATAGTGTGTAATAGTTTAGCGTCGATGATATATTATAGGAATAGAAATGTGTTGATGAACTATGTTGTTGGTTTGAGGAGTGATCGTTAGGGAAGTGTACACCCATTATGATTGAATTGATAATATGGTTATGAGTAGGCTAATAACTGATGTGTTTGTGAGAGAGGCTAGTGTGATGGGTGACCTAATTCCCTTTAGTTATAGTTTATGTGTTCTAGGAAAGGATGAGTTGTGGTGGTATTTAGTTATGATATCTTTGTTTACTCACACACTTGAGAAAATTATGGGAAATATAATGACGTTGTCTTGAGTGTGCTGATAGAGCGTCAACTACATACATTGATATATAGATGTCACTTATGCTCTGATATAGGTACTCATAGGGGGATAAACTCATTGGATAGTGTTTTTGATTCCATATGGGGGGATGTGTACCATTAGTTGTCTGTTAATGAAGTCCTCACGATGGATAAGATGTTGGTGAACACCAGGGTTCCATTATCAAGAAACTGGAATGGGTGAAGGTTGATGTTTTGTTTTTTAACTCTTGTGAGAGATATATATCCATGGCCATTGTTGAGGTTTGACTATGATAAGAGATTGGGTCATAGATTTTTTATAAGGTGCCTGGAAAGATAGGTTTATGATGGGGAGGATCATGTAATTAGTGGTGATTTGAACCTTTCATGGTTAGGGTTATGGAAGCCTTGAAATCTATATTGAAAGCGTTTGTGTACTGCTAATGTTATATCATTATATGTGACTCTAATTGTGGGATGTGTCATGGACTAGATTCAGTTATTGGTTGAGTTATTTTTTGAAGGAGAACCATATTTATGATATTGTATTTTAGATTACATTGAGATATATCAACAAGGAATGGTGTGGTCTAGTATCTTCCTAATAGGATGATAGTGTTTGCATGCAATAGATTGACAATTTATTGTTGTACACTTTATCTTTGGACTTATACATATGAACCATGTTTTCATCTAAAGGTATAATTAAATTTATTGAGCATGAAATGATGAACGAGGTGGTCAAATATTTGTTATTACAATAACACTATGTCATTTGGAGGATGAGAATTTTAATAGTGGGGAAGCTTCAAGGAATAGTGCAATTCAAGATTATGAAAATGATCATAAATTTTAATTTATGATTGTAGTGATTTTTTGGGGTAAAATGGTTAGTTCTCCAAAACTATGACCTCAAATTATTTTTTAAACCACTCCAATGGTCTCAGAATATATTGATTACTATAGGATACAAGTTTGTTGGAATTTTGAGCTATTTAGGTTTTGGCGTAATATCAAATATATATTTAATTAAATATTAAATTATTCATGTAGGTTCAGGTGGAGATATTTTTTGAATAGAGCATCATATTGAGATTTTGAATCTACTTTTGGGTCTAGAATACATGGGTTTTCTTAGGTGATGTACAAAATCGGATTGGCTTCTTGGACACAAGAGGGATGTTTGAAATTATAATTTAATTTACTATTTATTTTATTATTTATTTTTTAAAAGACACCCCCATCCATTTTGGATTCCCACATATTGTAGGAAGGGGGATGAATTCTCTCTCACGAGAGTTGGTTGGACCGAGTGCTAAGGGGGGTGGAGATGCTCCCAGACATTTTCCACGTCATGGATCAGAACTGGATCAAGGTGTAGTATTTTTGGGGGGCATATTAGAACCCAACGATTTAGATTTTACTCTATGAGGTATGCCATTTTTTAGTTTTATGAAATGATACCAAAAGAAATTTTTTTATGTTTTATTACCCTTTTATGTCTATTAAGGACCCTATGCGGGTCGATCTCTGCTGAATAGGGAGAACATGGGATTTAGCATGTGTATAATGGTTTCATGTTCAATGATCATGATCACACGTGTAGTTTAGTATCACATGTCATACTTTGGGAACTACAATATTATAGCCTAATAATATATGTAATATTATTTTCAAATAAATTTAATTTCTATGATAGATTTTGTTGCCTATAACATCATGTTTTAAAGAACCAAGATATACTATTAATATTGTTTTTAAACATGATCATTATAACCTATCTGTTAAATAAGGAAATTTCAATAGTAATTATCACATTTTTAACATTATATTTAAATGATTTTTATATTAAAAATATATTGATAAATACAATCTTAATTTTTAGTAAAGTTTTTATATTGTTCTGAAATACACTACTTTCTCAAAAATGTTTTTTTTGTTTTTTTAAGAGAAAATAAAATTATATATTTCTAATTTCAGAAAAATTAATTTGAAAATTAACAATTATTTTTTAAATCAATAGTTCATATTTTTCATTGAGTTATTTTAAGATAATTGTTTGAAAATATTATCATGTAAATGAATAGTGATACTCTACATTATTGTTAAAAACATCAATTCATTTAAAGAATTGACAAATTAAATTTTATTTAAATATGGTTTTAAAAGTATAATTAGTTAAATTATATAATTATTAATCCAATTTTTGTCATTAAATTCAATTTTATTTTAAAATTTTTAAATAAAAACATTTTATACTTATGAATACTTTTTCTTTTGGAAACTAGTCCTTCATCTTATCTATCATGCTATATTAAAATTCAATTTTGTAAAATGGATTACATATTTTTAATCAAAATATTTAATAATATAAAAAAATTCCAACAAAATCTTTGGTGACGGGGAGTAGTAAAAACATTATGAATTAATTACTATGGATATTGTTAAAACATGTTTACTAGGGGTTAAACTAATAGATAAGGGTATGTTTTCTAATAAAAAATTTCTAAATCCTATTTAATTTCAATATTTTATCCTTATTATATAAAAAATTCTAATATACGGTCAATATGAAGATTATTTTTAGAATGACAGTATTAATTTGGATTCTTTTCAAAAATTTATATGTCATTTACAAGTGTATTCCATTCTCAACATATAAAAATTAAAATACTCTCCTCCTTACTCATAACATAAAAATCCTTATGGATCATCCAATTCCTGATCAAATACTTTATCTAGATCCCTACCCACAGCATAGAGACATATATTTGGTATGAAACCATCCTGATAATTCTTTTTGTTCTAACCAAAAGTGGTTGTCTGAAAAAGAGGTATTTTCCCTAACCAAGAGTTTTTTATTTTATTTTTTCTCCAAATAAACTAAAAAGTGATATTTTATTTGATTTTCAAAAGCCGCTTGTTGGCTGAGTGGTAACCTAAACATCAAGCGGGAACCAAATTACCCAAATACAAACTTCAAAGTTCAAAATTCAAAAAACACACATAGGTCGCCACTAGTGTTTCACCATAGTCTTCATCGCTATCCTTTACCATCGTCGAGTCAAGCAGATCACAGAACATCCCAGAAAACCCAAAATCCACAAATGAAATTCAAATTTAATGAAACAGACTAGAAACTCATCAAGCCCTGCGCCTTACACGAAACAAGTCCACACAACACCCAGACATATTCATCACCTCTTTCACGTCGGCGTTCACACCATCGTTGTCGGACCCTCCACCGACGCAACACTAAACCATAATAAAAAAGGCCACAAACCATCACCAGATCAACAGAAGGGTTGTTAGACGCCACAATCAATAGAAATAGGGAAAACAGAGATCGACGTTCTCAAAAAAGGGAAAGAAACTATCTCTTTGAACCAGCAAATAGAGAAAACGAAGAACAAAACCATATAACATCAACATCACCAAACATATCATCATAGTAGAGGCACCACCACCCTGCGACGCTGTGTCCAAGGCGCCGCCGCAACAACACAGGAGCAGATCAAAGCACAGATCACAACCATAACCACCATATGCCAAAGCAGGATTCAAACATACCCTTGACAAATCAAAAAGCGAAAAGAAACATGAAGAGAATAAAAATCCATGATGATGGTCGTGATGCCTTGACGTAAATCCAAAACAAACATGAAAATCTAATTTATTACATTAAACATCAATTTTAAAAAATAATTTTTAATAAACATTTGATAAAATTATATGAGAAAATAATAATTCGTAGGATATACATTATTATGGGTTTTAAGTGTAATTATTATGTTTTTGTATTTATTATATATTATATTTTAATGTATATATGAAATTTGAGTATCTAGGTAATGGATTTTTGTCTCGCTTTTATTTTCACGGGAGACATGACATATTAACCAACTGTTAATTTTTTTGTGATGTATATACTGCCCATTAAATTGATTTGTAATTATTATCATGAAAATCATTTTATATACATAAACTTATATTATTTATTTCATGGGTCTTTGAAATCAAATGTTACCAAAATTTTAATGGTTTTAGGTTATAATCTCATTAGTTTTAGGAATTATTAATGATTATGTTTTTGGAGATGAAATATTATGATATATCTCTAAAATAAATCATGAACACTCATATAACCATTATATTTCTTGATAATAAATGTTTTCCATTCATTATTTCCTCTTTATGTACTCAGTATATAAGAAAAATGGTTTTAATTAAGACCAAGCATATTTATCTTTTTGGTTGAAAATACTTTTTCTACCATTTCCATGTTTTCTAAAAGTAATTTCAACAATTTTTTAATATTCAGTTATGAAATTTTATGTAATTCTTACCCATTATCCTCTTCTAAAAAATTAAAATGAACCTTTTTAATTTTTTTGAATAAGGTACTTTCGACCTTTTACCATATATGTAAAAATAATCCATGTATTATCGTAAATAGAATAAAAAAACATCCCTCCACCACAACGAATCAATTTTTTGAATAATAAATTAATATTTTAGAGGTATCATTTAAAAAAAATCCAATAATATAATTTGAGTTTTATTATTTTAAATAAATAAATTCAAATTGTAAATGGTATTTTCCCGTAAAAGATAAAATTCATAATTTACTGTATTTTATATATAATCACATCATTTGATGTTACTAATTCATTAAAAGGGATATGATCCAATTATAAAATCCTTATTCATTTCCTATATGATTTATTATTATCACGAAATTATTTTATAAAAGAAGCTCTATTTCAATTGTTTATTCTTATATTAATTGTTGAAATGATTCTGAAACATGTTTCTTTTCAACATGGTATGTCCTAATTAAATTTTTATAAAGCCCATTTCTTTCATTCTTTTCATATATGAAGAAAGTTTTATGAAATTGTGGCCTAAATTTTTATGATTTTTATTATGATATAGTTGGTCTTATTATTATATATCCCACCAATGGAATGGGAAAATATTGATATCTCATAAGATAAACATGACTCCAATGTAGAGTAGACCCATTCCAATAAGGGACTTTGTCCACTATAATATTCTTCGAAGTGAAACTTGAATAATATGATTATTTGGTAAGTGAACCCATTCAACAATGATATTTATTACAATTAACCTTGGATACTAAGGAAATGATCTTTTATAATTACGTGTATTACATAAATCATTTCCTTTTACAATTGTTACATTCTCATGGATCATGTTCGTCAATTTCATTATTAGACATGGCCTATGAAGATAATTTCTTTATTCATTTCCATAAGATTATGGTCCTATATATGTAGTTTAAGGATTTATAATGTTAACATCTTGTTGTCTTACAATTTTTCATATGTTTTGATTGTGTCATCAATGATATATCCCATGTTTACCCTTACAGAAAATCTCAGATCACCCTTTTTTATGTTTCCTTTTACCATGTTTTGAAGAAACATATTAGGTTTGATATGTCTGTGAAAGGTAATAGTAATAAAGAACATATAATGAGATGATATAGTTCCCTTATGAACTAGTTTATTATGTGATCTTATTTCCATGTATAGTAAACAATTATAGTACTCATGTGTGTGTTTTATAGAATAAAATTAATATACTTCTATTAAAATGTCATATCTTTGTATGAAATTCATTGGTGACTATAGTTTGTATAATATGATATGATCAATTAACCATTCAATCAAGGATGGAAAATATTTATTGAAACCCTTATGGATAAGTATGAGGAAAAGTTATGGTATAGAAGAAAGACCCATCATTATGGTGAAGGATAGAGTTATTGGTTTTGAATAAATTTCATCCATATATGGATATTATAAGTGGAATTGGATATAGCCTAGTAGTACCTAGGTTTTATAACTCTGAAACGGGGTATGGTTAATTTAATCCATTTACACATGGTGCATTAAAACATAATTAACTATACAACTTTTTTGACACTCCTAGGAGATATGTTTTGTAAATTAAAAGCCACTTTACAAACCATCTGAATGGATTTGACTAGATGGTTCACATGAATAACCTATTCTAAATATGAGATGTTGTAGATTAAAAAATATGGGTCATGATTTAGAAATACAATTTAATTTTCTTGATTATGTGGTTTTGCTCTATTTTTATTATTTCTAACAATATGCTTTTTTTTGTTTCAGTTAGTGTCTAGAAATGGAAACATCATGCTAACAATAATAGTTAATAAAAATTAAATGATTTTTTATCTAAGAAAGAAATTGTTATTGGAGTTTGAATACAAAATATTGTTGTAATGCTCAAACATAATTCTCAATCTATGAATCATTATGGAAATAAAAATGAGAAAATGAGGGAATGATATTCTATTGAGTACTTCATGAATAAAATGTCCACATTTTTTAGTGGTTTCACAGATCCAATAGTTTATAGGAGATGCATTATAACAATTGAAAATATTTGTTTCTCTATTTTTTGGATGGTGAATAAATCATGTTATATATCTATCGTTTGGAAGGAAAATGGATAAATGGAGGGAAAATATCATGATTTTTAGGTAATAAGAGTTAATTTAATTCATTGAGATGGATGAGTTTAAATTTTTTATTTAATATGTATTCCCCTCATTTTCATCATATAAAAATTGATAAATTATTCTCTAATCTAAAATACATAGGAGATAAATATGTTGGTACCTAGGAGTAATATATTTCAATACATTTGAGGAAAATTTTTGTACAATCATTAATTCATAAAGTCATACTGATATAATCGTTTATGGTTTGAGACCGAGCCTTTTAAGGGAGTTATCCATAAAAAACTTCACAGGTTATGAATACATTTTTTTATGTGCTACCAAGTTGTAAATGGAGACTTTTTTTACACATCAAAAATATGTTTTTTGATATAAAAATAAATATGGAGTTCAAATGATCATATAAAAGCAATGTAGAGAAGGATTTGATCTATCCTTTTTGCTCATAGTGTGGGGGGAAACATATGAAAAAATTTTATTTAGGGGACTAGTAATTATTTTATGTGTGTAAAGGATGCTCATTGGGTAATAGAATTTTGAGGTGATGTGAAGAAGATTGTTAATGATTCAAATATATTGAATTCATCATTGAATTTACCCCTAAAACTCGTACATTTCAAATGTAAGTATTATTGAAATAATGGTCACATATTACAAAATTCATTGGTTAATGATGTCGGTCAATGATTGAAACTACATAAGAAGAGTGAAAAATGGAAATATCACGTGATCTTTATTTCTGATGAGGGGTATGATAACTATGTGGTGAACGGTTCACATACCATAAAATCTAGATCTACCAATGCCTTATCAGATTATAAATATTCCCACTTTTATATTTGAAAATTATTCTATGGGTATTACAGTATCACCTGAATGATTAGATTTTGAGTAAGAAATGAAAACCAAAAAATATATGATGATCAAATCACAAGTATTTAATTTTTCCAGTTGATGTTTATGGGAATTTTATTCATAAAAATACAGTTATTCTTCCACTATTTTAATTTGAGATTATATTATTAATGGATTTGATTTCTTTACATAAATCTCACATCAATTTTTGAGGAGCGAAGTTCATTTTTGTTATTCCAAACCAACCAATGATATTTTGAAAATGAGATTATAAATATGAACATTTGATAGAAATAGCATCCATTGTATTTGTCATTATTTCTATTCAAAATGGAGGTCTACCTTAAATATTGGCGTAGAAATTCAACATCAATGATATTCCTATTATGATAGAGTTTCATTATGTATTTCCAAACAAATTTCAGATCTTTAATAGAATCATGATTTTGGGATGTAAATATAAATCATACTTGGGGTTACAACTAATTTTAAGACACCCTATAGAATGGTACATATTCATTTAGTATAATTTAATATGAGACACCATAATAATCATGTAATTGGAATTATTAGGTCATGTGTGTCACCTTAAGGAGTAATTTTTAATTTTTAAGAAGAAATATGGACTGATGTGACACTATTTATTTCAGGAAATGATTATGGTAAATATTTAGAACAAGTATCATCTTCTTCATATATAATACATATTTTATCATCTTAAAAGTGATAAAATCTTTTAAAAGATTAGATATCATTTTAAATATCATCAATTGAGGTTTAAAACGATTGATATACACAATACAATATTTAATACAAGGTATAAAAACATTGAATTTATAGTGATTCTATTTGGTCTTACTAATTCCCTTGTTATCATCAAGTAATAAATGAATCGAGTCGTTATAGATTACCATTTTCATTTTTTATAGTTTTTTAAATGATTTTAATATATATTAGAATATAATTTAACAACATAATGATCAACTAAAGATGGTTTTAATGATCCAAAGGAAATATGAGTTTTATGAAAAATTTACCATGTGTGGATTTTGGGAAAAAAATTCATCTATTGAGCATATAATCGCAAGATGAGTTTTATCAGGGGATCTATAAAATAAAAAAGTTATAAAAAATTTTCTTAGAACTACCAGTACAACTGAGATAAAAAGTTTTCTAGTTTTAGTCAGACATTTTCAATGGTTTTTTGGAGAATTTCCCATGACTATGTAATCCACTCACTATGTAAAATCAGAAGTGATCCAAGTTCATTTAGAAATAATAATGTGGATAAAATTTAATTAAAAATGAATAGAGGTTTAGTCGATGAACATGTGTTTAAATTACATGATAATGGAGATGGGTTATTAATCTATATTGATGTATCAGTGAAGGGATATGTGTATGTTCGCATGTAGTATGACATTGTAATAGCTTATTCCTCATGAAAATTAAAGGATCATGATCAAAATTACCCAACGCAGGATATTTTGAATGGTATTGTAATTTTTAATCTAATGATATGAATGATTTATCTTTTTTTATAAATTCATTATATATATATATTAACCATAAAAGTTTAATGTATATATTCATACAAAAAGCGATGAACATGCGCCAAAAAATATGGTTGTAGCTAGTCAACGATTATTATTGTTCAATACAATACCACCCTAGGATGGTGAAATGTTTGGTCTTAACATTGTGTAGAAAGTATAGATATTTCATATATGTGATGAGAATAAAAAAAGATACAACATTTTTTTTCAAAGGACGGATCTGAAAATAATAAAGGTGAAATATTGTATTTCTCAAATTATTGTTCAACCATCTATAAAAGTTAAGATGGAAGATCCATAGAAGGAAGATATAGATCTACTAAAGATGGTCATATGTATTCTAAATTATAACTTTGATTATGATGTAATGATATGTTTTTGGTACCATGTATGTTTTTCACCCTTACCATATTTCAAGTAAGACCTATTAGTGGAATAATATTGGTCTTTGTTCTCTATTCATCCATGATGTATAAAGAATTTTAGGGATTTAAAAGTGTACTTTTTGTGCGATTGAATGAAGTGGGATATTGAAGAATTTTTATATCAATGCTTCTTATGTCATCATGTATAGGCTGAGAGACAAAATATTAAAGGAATTTCCCAACCATTACCCATAACCAAATGGAAATGGGAAATCATCCCCATATATTTTTTATTCATACGCTCAAAAAAATATAAAGGACACCATGTTATAAGGGGTTCAGTGTATCACTTTATAAACATTGCACACCCTATCACCATGAGTGATGATTTATCTCTTGATCATATTCCAAGGAAAAAAATTACGAAAGTGGTATGGTTTTTAGAGTTCTATATTATATTTTATCTATTTTGGATATAAGGATTACCTCAATGTTCCAGAAAATCCTTCAAATAGCTCTTGATATAGAGTTGAGATTTAGTACTGTGTATTATATTCATATAAGTGGTTTGCCAGTATAAGGCCCCAGGCTTAAACCTTACTTAATCTTGATTTATTACAAGATTACACATTGGGGATCTTTTCAGGTTTAGAGTTTTAGATAATTAGATCATAAAACATGCATTACATCCCACATTTAAAAAATGTGGTTACAATAAAAGATAGTATTCATTTTCCCCATCAATGGAAATATATTGAAAATAAAACAAGGATTCTTTATTGACACTTCATTGACACTATCATCTTATCATGTACCTTTCCCTTGACCTATGAAAAACATTTAAAAAACATAGAATGAGCATAAAAAGCTCAGTAAGGGTTATAAAAATATGGAAAGGAAACATGAGTTCATATATACATAAGAATGAAATCATACTTTACACATAAAACATAGGCACTTTAACATACCTCATCAAATCATGAATAAATCATAGAAATCATAAGACATAAAGGTAACTTGAGGCATTCATAACATTATTACGTAGGGAGTAACCCTCTTGGTTACATTTAGAATACCCATCACAGTATATTCCCTAAATCTATTTGGAGAAACCTTAACGTTTCACTCCTTCGCGTTACCCAATGAATTGGAGAGCTATATCAGGCTCACCCGCCCTTAGTTTATCATGAAACCACCCGTCTTCATAACAATGCCCAAGAACCATAACATAATCATATCACATAAAACATGCATAAAGGAAACATAACATTTCCACATCTCAATCACAGGATATCACTACAACACATTGATATAATAGAAACATTATGAATAACCATTTTCAATACCAAAATAAATGAAAAGTAAAACATGGTATTTATTTTTCATTTAAAAAAAGTATGTCTTGTAGAGAAAGCCGGAACTCAAATAATGGTCATGGCGGCGGAGAAGTCGTTGTCGCCGCATACGTACGAAAAAAAAACATTCCCTTTTGTCATTTAGTAAAATGCTTCGTCTAAAAAAGATTCCTTTTGAATAAGCGTAAAAGTAAAAGGGGTTTATACACCGTATAAAAGAAAGTTGTGTAAAAAACAAAATATGCCTCAATGAAAGGAGATTGAGACAAAGTCCCTTACCTCGGGTCCGACTTGACTCGATCGTTCTTTCAATCTCCTAAATAATAACCATGAGTTAATTTATACTTGATTAAGAACCTTTTTCAAGTTCATTATTCCTTTTATATCACTTATTACCATGTCATGAAAACTATGTTATTATTTAAGTTAATAACGGTCGTTTTGTCGATATTTGTTACTTGAGTCAAAAGTGAACTTCTTATATTTACAAGTTGTTCATGTAGTCAAATATAAATTATCTCAAGAATTATATTCATGATGTATATGACATATATCATATATATCCTGTATATACATGCATTTATAATATTGCATAATCATTTAGAGGTAAGAAATGAAATGCACTGTTCATAGAGATGGTAAGTCGTACGTACGAATGAACGCTACTTTCATTTCTATGTCATACTAATGGAATTAAAACTAAATGAGCGATATGTATATTTTAATTCCAGAATTGTATTAATCATTTAGATGTAACAGACATCATATATATACATTATATATATGGACTTATAATAGTACATTACATTTGGGGATAAAAAATGAAATGCACCGTTCATGGAGACGGTAAGCCGTACGTACACATGAACGCTACTTTCATTTCTATCTCATACTTTAATGGAAATAAATAATAATTATATATATGTATATTGTAATTAAAATATAATATCATATATAATATCATTAAATCTATCCTTTATACTTACCACATATGGTATTAACAAATCAAATCACTTTGAGGGGGCGGTAGTCCGCACTTCCTAAAATAAAGATATCATGTTTACACATAATGGAAACCATAAACGTATGCCATAAATGAATAAATCCAGAATCTTAAGTAAAACATAAACATATTATATATCATATATAAATATAGTGACATCTTAATGGCTGCCTTTGAAGGTGTTAAATGAATGGTGAACAATCATTGTTTCATGAGGCAGAAATTCGCCATCCACAGAAACAATATGTTCTTTAACCTTTAGATGTAAGTTTGTGTAATTGTAGCTCGAATCCTTCTTATAACAACATCATAGTATATTGAAGATACTGGATTTGTTACAAAAAGAATTAATAAAAAGGGTTTATGGGGTTGGAGAAGCAAAATAAAACAAAAGAACACAAGAGAAGACACTGCCTTTAAATCGGATAACTCTTTTTTATTTGAGATCAAATGCTTACTTGGGAAGACTTCTGCCCAATTTGAGGCTTCTAGGAGTAAGATAGGGATGTGTAGAGACAAAATTGGTAGGTTTTGGCCGAGCCAAAGGCTTGAGAGGTGTGGTTAAGGTGGTAGAGGTGGGGGCCTTTTATAAGAGGAGGGGAGGGGCACTCTTGGGAAGTAAAGAAATGTTACTTTATTTTAAAATCAGTTTCAGATTTAAAACGTCCCAAATTGATATAATTCTAGGATATGGTGCTAAGAGTTCGAAATATACACATACAATAGGTTTTTGACAAGTGTAGGTCTTAGATTTTACATTATCTTTTCATTTTATTTAAATCGTTAAATAATGATGTAATCACTACATCATCATGATGTCATAAATAATTTAATTTATATAATGTCTAAAAAATTCTGAAAAAAATACTATGATGTAGGAAATCGTCTTACCTTTCCAATGAATATTTATAGTCGAAAATATAATTTTTTTAGACAAAATTAAAAATGTTTTACTCAGGTAATACATTTTTTTTATATTTAACTTTTTTAAAAAAATTAAAAGATAACAAGTCACTTTCCCACAAAAGTGATTCCATGGGGTCCCCAAGTTTGGAACAAGGCATCCCATGGTCGGCCATTAGACAAACAGTATCATTAGGAAACATGTTGGTGTCATTTTTTATTATTATGATATTATTTTTTTATCCTTAACTACCTGATTACTCATTAATCAAGATAATTAAAGATAATTACCGTCATTACTATTCATAATGTACAAAAACAAAAGAGACTTAATTACATAATTTGTACCTTCTGATTACAAATATGGAATCCATTTTACCAAATTACAAACACAGAAATTGTAATAATTAATTTTAAAATAATTACGGTTGTCAAAACAAATAGCGGGTTTTTTTGAAACAATATCTATGAAAAGTTTGGCATTAGTTTATGCTGAATTACATAGTGAAATTAATCCCAATTACCACCATTAGATTAAATGGTAAAAATATATTCATATTACACTTTAAGACCAATTAAAAAAAATCTAACCATATAATTAAATTAGATGAAAAAGCAGTTTTGATGTAAAATGCAGTATTTTTCACTATTCATTAAAAAAATGAACATTGTCAAAAAAATACCAAACATTTATCCCATGTAAATTTCAAAGTCCCAATCATAAAGAATATGTTTATTTTGACAAATAAAGCATATAAACTTGTCAAAAGTTTGATTTAAATATGGTTTTCCATAAAAAGGCAGTAAAACAATCTTTTAAAAATATTAGTGTATTCTATGCTTAAGATTGGATTTATACTCATTTTAAGCCTCTAAAAAACTATCTAATTAATAAATCGACATAGATAAAAATATATACTATTCATTAGTTACTTGGGATGTTACATCATTCCCTCCTTTAGAAAATTGTGTTCCTATAATTTATTGATTTATCGAATAAGTGGGGGTATTTATCCCTCATTGCATTTTCAGATTCCCATGATGCCTCTTCAACCATATGGGTTTTCTACAAAACCATTACCTAATTAATTACATTATTTCGCAACACTTTCTCTCATCGGTCAAGATTCTAGACTTGTTGTTCTTCATAAGAGATATTCTCTTCCAACTAAACTACCTCTGGGCTCAAAACATGAGATGGATCTGGCATATTCTTTTTCAACATCGAAACATGAAAAACATTGTGCACCTGAGATAAACTCGGAGGTAAAGCCAATCGGTACACATCTGATCCAACTCTCCCCAGAATTTCATATGGTCCAATGAACCTTGGACTTAGCTTTCCTTTCTTAACAAATCGCATCACACTTTTCCATGGTGAAACATTGAGAAAAACATGATCACCTACCTCGAATGATAGATCCTTCCTCCTATTGTCTGCATAACTTTTGTGTCTGCTCTGAGCTGTTATCATGTGATTCTAAATCAAATGAACTTTTTTGGCCATCTCTTCCTCCAATTCTGGTCCCATCAGCTTCCTTTCACCCACATCATCCCAGAAATCTAGTGTTCGACACTGCTTCCCATATAATGCCTTAAATGAAGCCATCTGTATACTGGAATGAAAACTGTTATTATATGAATATTCAACAAAGAAAGATGTTGGTCCCAAATTCCCTGATAATCTATTGAACAAGAACATAGCATATCTTCCAAAGTCTGAATTGTTTTTTCTGACTTCCCATCTGATTGAGGATGAAAAGTTGTACTAAAATTTAATTCAGTACCCAATGACTTTTGAAGGCCTTTCCAATAGATAGAAGTGAACCTGGGATAATAGTCAGATACTATGGAGAGAGGAACTCCATGTAACCTGACTATCTCATTAAGATACATATGGGAAAGTTGATCTAGGGAGAAAGTATCTCATATAGAAAGGAAATGATCATATTTAGTCAAGCGATCAACAATAACCCATATTGCATTATTACCTCGATGTGTCTTCGGAAATCCCACAAAGAATTCCATGGATACATTTTCCCTTCTCCACTATGATATTGGTAAAGGCTGAAGCATATATTTCGGTAACTACTACTCTGCTTTAACCTACTAACAAGTCGAACACTTTATAGTAAAATCAACAATATCTCTTTTCATTCCATCCCACCAGTAATACTCTTGAAGATCTATATACATCTTAGTACTACCAAGATGAACTGAAAATGGAGAACCATGAGCTTTACATAACAAATATCTATTCAACTGTGAATGAAATGGAACACACAATCTCTTCCCAAATCTCAAAACACAATCATTATCAATTTTGAATTCAGGAAACTTACCCTTCTGAACCAGCTTCACCTTTTTCCGCAACTCACTGTCTTGCTTCTGTGCTTTCTTGATTATGTCTGATAGAAAGATTTCACTAATACCTAAAACAAAACAGAAGGACATCCTGAACCAAGGACTTCTATTCCAAAGTTCATCAAATCCTTAACCAAAGGATCACTTTCCAAACGCAACATTGTTAATGAAGCATTACTTTTTCGACTCAAATCATCAACAACTTTATTTTCTTTTCCCAGATGGTAGTGAATTGTACAATCATAATCCTTAAATAATTCTAGCCATCTTCACTATCTCATGTTAAATTTCTTCTGAGTGAATATATACTTTAAACTTTTGTGATCGGTATATATTTCACACTTTAGTCCATACAAATGATGCCTCTAAATTTTTAAAGTTAAAACAACAGCAGCTAATTCCAAATCATGTGTAGGGAAATTTACGTCATGAGTTTTCAAATATCATGAAGCATAAGCAATTACATGATCATTCTGCATTAGGATGCAACCAATTCCTTTCAATGCAGCATCACTGTAGATAACAAACTCACCATTCCTGGAAGGAAGTGCCAAAACTCGAGCATTCACCAATCTTTTTTTTCAACTCCTAAAAACAATCATCACATTCTTTTGTCCAGATAAACTTAACACACTTCTGAGTTATCTTAGTCATTGGACTAGATAATCATGAAAAAAGTTCTAACAAACCTTCAGTAATATCCTGCCAAACCAAGTAAGCTACAAATCTCAGTTACATTTGTGGGTCTTGGCCATTCTTCAATAACTTTTGTTTTAGCAGGATCAATAGTTATGCCATTTTTTGAAACAATGTGACCAAGGAATGAAATTTGTTGCAACCAAAACTCACACTTGATGAATTTTCCATACAGTTTCTTTTCTTTTATGGTTTTCAAGATAACCCTTAAATGTCTTTCATGCTCCTATTTACTTTTAGAAAACACCAAAATATCATCAATAAAAACAACCAACATTTTTCACCTGAGTCAACATAGCCATCACTACAACAAACTGTTTAGTTCTGATTCTGACCATCTCAGGATACTGATTTGAAAGGTTATTTCCCCCTGTATGCCTTCCTAGAAAATCTGTTCTATTTCCTCTATGAAAAACCATTCTGAACAAATAAATATCTTAGGAGAAGCAACATGGTAAACTTCAAATGCTATATCATTTCAATCATACCATAAATTAATTTATAATTTAACAATTCTTTAACTCCTAAAGTTATCTAAACCGACCTCTGATACCAACTATAAGGCCCCATCCTTAAACCTTACTTAATCATGAGTTATTACAAGATTACACATTTAGGATCTTTTCAGGTTTAGAGTTTTAGAGAATTAGATCATAAAACATTCATTACATCCCACATTTAAACAATGTGGTTACAATAAAAGATAGTATTCATTTTCACCATCAACAGAAAAATATTGAAAATAAAACATGGATTCTTTCTTGACACTTCCTTGACACTATCATCTTATAATGTACCTTTCCCTTGACCTGTGAAAAACATTTCAAAAACATGGGATGAGCATAAAAATATCAGTAAGGGTTATAAAAATATGGAAAGGAAACATGAGTTCATATATAAATAAGAATGAAATCATTCTTTACCCATAAAACATAACACTTTAACATACCTCATCAAATCTTGTATAAATCATAGAAATCATAAGACATAAAGTTAACTTGAGGCATTCATAAAATTCTTACTTAGGGAGTAACCCTCTTGGTTACGTTTGGAATACCCATTACAATATATTCCCTAAATATCTTCAGAGAAACCTTAACGTTTCACTCGTTCACGTTACCCAATGCATTAGAGAGCTATATCGGGCTCACCCGCCCTTAGTTTATCACGGAACCACCCATCTTCATAAAAATGCCCAAGAACCATAACATAATTGTATCACATAAAACATGCATAAAGGAAACATAACATTTACACATTTCAATCACAAGATATCAATACAAAACATTGATATAATAAAAAAATTATGAAAAACCATTTTCAATAACAAAATAAAAGAAAAGTAAATCATGGTATTTATTTTTCATTTAAAAAAAGTATGGCTTTTAGAGGAAGCTGAAACTCAAATAATGGTCAAGGCGGCGGAGAAGTCATTATCGCCGCATACGTACGATAAATAAACATATTCCCTTTTGTAGTTTAGTTAAAAGCTTCATATAAAAAAGATTCCTTTTGAATAAGATTAAAGGTCAAAGAGGTTTATACACCATATAAAATAATGATTTGTAAAAAACAAAATATGAAACAATGAAAGGAGATTGAGATGAAGTCCCTTACCTAGGGTTTGACTTGACTCGATCGTTCTTTTAATCTCCTGAATAATAAACTTGAGTTAATTTATACTTTCTTAAGAACCTTTTTCATGTTCATTATTCCTTTTATATCACTTATTACCATTTCATGACCACTATGTTATTATTTATGTTAATAACGGTCGTTTTGTCGATATTTGGTACTTGAGTCAATAGTGAACTTCTTATATTTAAAAGTTTTTCACTTAGTCAAATATCAATTATCTCAAGAATTATATTCATGATGTAGATGCCATATATCATATATATACAGTATAATCATGCATTTATAATATTGCATAATCATTTAGAGGTATTAAGTGAAATACACCGTTCATGGAAACAGTAAGTCGTACGTACGCATGAACGCTACTTTCATTTCTATGTCATACTAATAGAATTAAAACTAAATGAGAGATATGTATATTTTAATTCCAGAATTATATTAATCATTTAGATGTAACATAGATCATATATATCCATTATATATATGTACTTATAATAGTACATTGCATTTGGGGATAAGAAATGAAATGCACCGTTCATGGAGACGGTAAGCCGTACGTACGCATGAATGCTACTTTCATTTATATCTCATACTTTAATGGAAAGAAATAATAATTATATAGAAGTATATTATAATTCCAATATAATATCATATATAATATCATTAAATCTATCATTTATACATACCACATATGGTATTAATGAATCAAATCACTTTGAGGGGGCGGTAGTCCACACTTCCTTAAATGAAGATATCACGTTTACCCATAATGGAAACCATAAAGGTATTCCATAAATGAAAAAATACAGAAGATTAAGTAAAATATAAATATATTATATATCATATATAAATATATTTACATCTTAATGGCCACTTTTGAAGGTGTTATATGAATGTTAAACAATCATCATTTCGTGAGGCAGAAATTCACCATCCACAAAAACAATATGTTCTTTAACCATTAGATGTAGGTGTGTGGAAGTATATCACTAATCCTTCTTATAAAAACATCCTAGTATATTGAAGATACTGTAGGTATTACAAAAGAAATTAATAAAAATATTTTAGGGGGATGGATAAGCAAAATAAAACAAAACAACACAAGAGAAGACACTGCCTTTAAATCGGGTAACTCTTTTTGATTTGAGCTCAAAATATTCTTTGGGAAGCCTTATGCCCAATGTGATGCTTCTAGGAGTAAGGGAGGGATGTTGAGAGATAACATGGGTAGGGTTTGGCCGATCCAAAGGATTGATAGGTGTGTGTATGGTGGTAGAGTTGGGGGCCTTTTATAAAAGGAGAGGAGGGGCACTCTTGGAAAGTAAAGAAATGTTACTTTATTTTTAAATGAGTTTCGGATTTAAAAGGTCCCACAATGATATAATTCAAGGATATGGTGATAAGGGTTCGAAATATACCCATATGATAGGTTTTTTACAATTTTAGGTCATAGAGTTTACATTATCTTTTCATTTTATTTAAAGCGTTAAATAATGAGGTAATCGCTGCATCATCATGATGCCATAAATAATTTAATTTAATTAATGCTCAAAAAATTACGAAAAAACTACTATGATGTAGAAAATATTTTTACCTTTCCAATGAATATTTATTTTCAAAAATATAATTTATGTAGACAATATTAAAAATGTTTTACTCGGGTGATACATTCTTTGTTATATTTAACTTTCTTTAAAAAATAAAAAGATAACAAGTTACTTTCCCACAAAATTGATTCCATGGGGTCCCCAAGTTTGGTACAAGGAATCCCATGGTATGAAATGAGACAACCAGTAACATTATGACACATGTTGGTGTAATTTTTCATTATTATGATATTATTTTATTATCCTTAACTACCCGATTACTCATTAATCAAGATAATTAAAGATAATTACCGTCGTTACTATTCGTAATGTCCAAAAACAATAGAGTATTAATTACATAATTTGGACCTTATTATTACAAATATGGAATCTATTTTACCAAATAACAATCACAGAAATTGCAATAATTAATTTAAAAATAATTTCCATTGTCAAAACAAATAGCGGGTTTTTTTGAAACAATATCTATGAAAAGTTTGGCATTAGTTTATGCCCAATTCCAAAGTTAAATTAATCCTAATGACCACCATTTAATTAAATGGTAAATATATATTCATATTACACTTTAAAACCAATTAAAAATATAATCTAGCTATATAATTAAATTAGATGAAAAAGCAGTTTTGATGTAAAATGCAGTATTTTTCACTATTCATTAAAAAATGAACATTGTCAGAAAAATACCAAAAATATATCCCATGTAAATTTAAATGTCCCAATAATAAATAATAGGTTTATTTTGATAAATATAGCTTATAAAATTTTTAAAAGTTTGATTTAAATATGGTTTTCCATAAAAAGGTAGTAAAACATTCTTTTAAAAATATTAGTGTATTCCATGCTTGAGATTGGATTTATTCTCATTTTAAGCTTCTAAAACACTATCTAATTAATAAATAGACATAGATAAAAATATCTACTATTCATTACATACTTGGGATGTTACAGTCAGGAAGAACCATTAATACCATATAAGATATGAGAATATTTTTTTTTCTATGGATTTAAAAAGTTTTGGGGGTCAACACCTACCTTTAGTCATAGGTTTATACAGAAATATATTTTATTTAAGAAATAAAATTTATCTTTATGAAGCCCACAATGGAAATAAGTGTATAAATAATAGTTATTGGGATGATGTTTTAGAAAGAAAAATATTCTGACTACATATGGATAAAGAAATGGTAGGTAACGTTTGAGACATTCAGAAGAACAGAAAGGCAATACAAAGTTGATATAAAAGTTATATTGACTATAATCATTGAGATATAGAGTTTAATGTTAGTGAGATTGGTTTTATATGACTTCCTCCATGAGAATTGGTTATGATATTTAGGGATAATAGAAAACAAATACCTATATATATTTTCTAATTATTGATTCTTCATTGAGTATGTATGGTTTCTTATCTTCTGGTTCTTCTACTGAACCTCTCTCTTGTCCACGATGTGTTCCATGTATCTCTCCCAAGAATGTACATAAATGTCCTATAACATATAGAAAACTCATAAGATATACCATATGAAAATGATATTTACTATTAATAATAACTAGTAGAAATCATGTATTGTAGTGATAAAGTCCTGTGAAATAATATCACTCACCTAGTTAATATTTTAGGAAGAAAACACCAATTTTAGAAAGAAATATTTGAATATAATGATATGATGAGGTGTAATATCCCCATTTGTTTTTATGAGGGTGGTGTAAATGAAATGGTAAAATTATTTAAAAAGGGATATTATGAGGAACCTCAATATTTTATTATAATTTTTAAATCAATTTAAGTTCACTTATATCTTGTGTTTCATGAAACAACACATTTTAAATAACCCTTGGAATAATTTTAATATTATAATTTAAACATGATCATTAAAATTTTTATTTTAAACATGGTGGTGTGATTATGTATTAATTTTTTAAAAATATTATTTTTTTGATTTATATAATGAAATTATATTGGTAAATAATTACTTAATTTGTAGTAATGTCTTTATATTCTTAAAAAATGAATTTTCAATCAAAATGTTTTTTTGTGAAAAATATAATAAAACAGAAATCATCAAAATTATGAAAAATAATATTAAAAATTTAAATCCATCTTCTGAATATAAATTTAAAAACTAGATTATATTTAATTTTGGATAATTTTCCGAAGGGATTAATTATTTGATGAATAGTTCAAAGTAAAACTTTTTATAAAAAACTACCTTTTATTTTAAATCATTTACAAGTTCCACTTTATATAGATGTTTTTACAAGGAATTTTAGAGAAATTATGTTTTTATTAATCAAATTTAGGCCATTTATAAATATTATGTTCCATTATGATATAGAAACATTTTCTTCTTATAAAAACATTTTATTGGGAAAACCTATATTTTGTCACATCTACGGGTTAAATTTTAAATTAAATTCAACCACTTTTGTAAATTAAATTTAGTAATGTTGATCACAATGTTGGAATAAAAAAATAAATGTTCTAAAATAATACCAAATTAATTTTTTATTAATGAAATGTAATAATAGAAAAAATAAATAACATTTTATAAGGTTAATACGAGTTTATTAGGGTGTCAAACCAAATTATAATGGGAATTTTTACAATAAAACATGTCTAAAAAATATTTTATGTTAATATTTTAACCTTTTAAAATCCTATATATGAAATTACGGTCGATTAGAAGAATTTTTATTGGGTATAAATTTATCATTTTAGATTCATTTAATTTATTTGCAACTAGTTTCCAAGTTGGTTCATTTCTCCACTTATAAAAAGAAACCTCCAATAATTTCTTATTCACACATAAAAATAATTTTTATTTATTCAATTACTACTCAAATAAATTACTTAATCACATCCCCACATTCTGCAAGACCTATTTTTATTAGTGAAGCATCATAACTAGAATGTGGCTACTAATATAAATAAGTAGTCTGAAGAAGATGTACTGTTTTTTATCAATCATTTTCATATTGTTTTTTCACTAAAATCCTTTGAGTTTTCATAAAATATGAATACATAATAACATAATTATCTCCTATATAATAATAAAATATATTTTATTTTCTTAATCGTCATTCATATCCTCTTCAATAAAATTGGAAATGAAATCATCAATCGTGTATACGGATGACTACCACCTTGAAAACTAATGTAAGTCGTTTTCAATCACCATTTCATAAAGCTTGATATAATGATTGGGTTAAAAAATTTATATTAAATTTATTAAAAAATTATACTTCTATAATTATAATTTCATTTCTACCATATTACCTTCCAATCTGTGGGATATTGATAACATCGCTTGTGAATATTTGGGGACTACAACCTCCATGAAGCGCTGTGATATGTTTTTTTGTTATTTTGACATCAATGGTAATAATAATATTTTTAAAGATTTTATATAATATATATGATATAAAAAATATTAATTAATTTTGAATTAATATTTATCTTTATTTTGATTCATCCATCAAGAAAACGAAAACAACGATCTTGCATACGTACAACCCACCATCTACATTAATGATATAATCAATTTTACTGTTTCTATAATTTGTGGATGAAATTAAATATGTATATAATAAATAAATGTTAAATTTATTTAATTAATTAAATTCAGTATATAATGGAAACAAAATCAATGTATAAGTACCAAAACACCCAAACCAAAACATACATAAAAAACAATGTAGTTATTAACTATAACAATAATTTTAACATAGGATTGTTAATAAACTGGGGTAAAATGTTGTAATTATATCCTATATTGTGTGATATATAATATTATATTGCTTTATTATTTTTAAAATTAACCCATATGAATATAAATTATCTTCAAATGTATATTAAGTAGTCGAGAATTGAGGTAAAGGATGTTAACATAACATTTATTTCTGTGGGTTGAATACCATACCCACCATTGATTTCTTTTATATTGTATATATATTGCTCATGAATGTAATTTATGATTCCTATAATTAAATTTATGGGATATATATATCCATATATTCTTCTTTCTTTATTTTTACTTATGATCCAAATGTTACTGAAGTGGAAATGGTTTTATGTTAAAATAATATCGATTGTCATGATTTCTTATGATTATGTTTTAATGATGAAATATTATAATATAACTATAAATAAATTGATGGAATTTAATATATTATGATTATTCCATGTGAATAAATTCATTTCATTCATTATAATTAAATTTATTATTCAATTAACAGAAATAAGTTTTTATGGAAACCCGAATTTATTTCCCTCTTTAGTCAAAATTCATTCTTTATCTGTTTCTATATTTTAAGAAAATTATTTTTATAATGTTTTAATATATATGTAAAAAATTTAATTGTAAATTTTATGTATTTTCTGATTTTTAAAAAATGGTTTAAAATGAATCTCCTTGTAATTGTTTGAATGATTTTGTTTTTACTTTTTCCAAAAATGTGAATGTAATCTTTTTTACCATAAACAACATCAACGAAACAATTCACTTCAATTACCACTAAATTATTTTAAGGATATATTAAAATATTAAACACTAATTTAAAAAAAATTTTGCCCATAATATTTTCGTATTTTAAATATATGATTTTTATGTGAATAGGATATTTTCCTCATTAGTCATTCTGATTGATATTTAAGGAATTTTCATCAAATGTGATATCCTTTGTTTTTAATAATGAATTATTGAAGATTATATCCCAATATACCATCATTATTCTTTCAATAGATGAATTATTATAATTATGAAAATATTTTTATGAAACTGGTTCCATTTCATTAGTTTATTCTATGATGAATTGGTGAAATGATTATGAAATTATTTTGCTTTCCATGGGTTATATTTTGATGAAATTATTATTAAATAGGGTTATTTTCATTGGTTATGATATTATTGATGTTTTATGACTTTGTAGCACACAACTATATGATTTTAATTATTTGATGGGTGGGCCCAGAATTATATATCCCTTTAATGATTTTGGTATATATGGATTTCTTATAAGATAGAAAGGAATTAAATGCCGGGGGGGGGGGGTAAACCCATTTTAGAACATAAGGTTTTCCAATATAATATCCCTAAAAGTGAACCTTGCCTACTCCAATGGTTAGGGAGTGAACACATTCCTCTATGATAGTTTTGGGTATGATCATTCAGTAACAAGGAAATTATTTTTTTATACTTGTGTATAGAAAAAATCAATGTTTTATGCCAATATTATGTTTTGATTGATAATATTATTTGATTCCCGTATGACTATGGTCATATAAACTACCATGATTTATGAAATTTCTCCTTGTTACGGTCATCATTAAGATAATTGTTTTCCCAATTTTAACCTCAATTTGTTATACCCATTTTCTCAAGAAGTGATTATGTGATCATTGAAATCTCCCTTGTATACCCTTAATGAGAATATGAGATCACCCATTCTTTTTTCCTTTACATAGTTTATGGAGAATTATATTGGTTATGATATGTCTATACATGGTTTTGTCCATGAAAAAAAATGTGAGGTGATGTAGTTCACATATAAACAAGTTTTTAGGTATCCATCTTTCTGTAGACTTTAATACATTATGTTCCACATGTGTTTTTCTGTAAAATGAAATGACTATAAATTTATTAAGATCTCTTAACTATGTATGAAAATATCGTGTTGCAATATACAAAACATTTAGTAGAAGTATATTCCATGTTGTGGGACCTGACTATGTGGATGAGTACTTGGGAATATGGAAATTTGGGACTTCATGTTGTCTATTAGAAGAATGAAACATGAAGTACCGCATATACATGTTGCCGGTTACAAGGGAAGACACCCCATGCAATGAAAGGCTTGACCGTGTGAATGAATATATTAAAAACATAGGAATGTAATAGATGTGTGAAAGTACATGACTAGACCCCTTGTATGTTTTATCTCTATATAATTACATGGATAGACACCATGTTTTCAAGGTCGTGTATAAGTACATGACCATGTAGAGGTTCTAGATTACACTCCATATACTTGGGGTACATGTTGTGTACTTCCCCATTACTCCCAATTTTATTCTTTTGAGTTATTTTCCCCCCTGATTCGGAATTGGACAAGATAGGAGTCCATTTTGTATATTTTTCCTTATAGAACATGATTGTGGATCCTATGAGGTTTTTTATGTACTTATAAGAGATATTTTGTGGTGGGATAAATTTAAGATAGTTTTTATCATCATTTAATTTAATTTATCTATCGCCTATGTGGGAGATATGGGCTGTGTACCAAGTGAGTGCAATGAGAATTATTGGACATTATAGAATGGTTTCACAGAACACATTAATTTTTTATGAAATGGCATAATCCATGGTTAGAAGGAATGATTTGAGACTCAACGTAGTGGATAGGTTAGGTGTACAGGCTATCATGGAGTGACATGGATGGGGAATGGTCTTAAGGCCATATTTATATTGAGATATACTCCCTTTTGGCATGTGAGGAAGTGAGATGATCGAAATTGATTCTCAAGATCTGTTACCTCTTAGAGATGGGTTTTTTATTGGTAGAATAGTTGTGACTAAGGATGGAAAGAGGGATATCATCAATTATGTTATGATCCATAAAATCCTAATAAGATTCCTCCACCTGGATATTAGTTTTGAGTATATAATGAGGAATGGTTTTTATTACATGTTGAAAAAGATATATAAGTGGATTTTCATTCATAGGCCAACCCTAAGAAGGAAAGTGTGTTTGGGTAGTATTGGTTGAATGTGTCCCATTAGGACCATGAATTATATGTGATCTAGTATGGAAGAGTTGTTGTTGGAAATCCTGGGAATTATACCTATCCATGATACAATTTATATAGTTTTTATGATGAGGATAAGTTTATTCCATAGTTATACCTTAACATAGTTAGGATTGCACATTTTGGAGCCTTGTTTTTTACACTGTTTTTCATCATTGAGATAGTTAAACATAATTATCCATATGTATTGTTCTAGTTATATGACCTAACTCTCTATATATGTGGTTTAGGGAGTTATACATGACACTCAACTTGTATGGTTCTAGATGTCTATTTTATTTTTCTACATCTGAGGTTTAGTATATTGTACATATTTTTTTCTATTAGAACCAATATTTTTTTCATGGTTTACGTGCTCGATTGAGGTTCCAGGAACATTTGATTTAATATAGATGACAATTTTGGACATAAAAATACATCTATGTGGTTGTAATTTCCTATAAACTCTCTAGTAATGTGTATTATTGTGTGTGTATGTGTTTTTGTATATATATATATATTGGTGAGAAACTAAAGATCTAGGAATTAGTCGTAGAATTTATGGTTTATGTGGAAGACTTATTCTCTATGGAACGATGGTAAACCATTAGAAATGGAATAGAGAAAATATTATATACATTTATGGTTTATGTTTTGGAATGATTATCAAAGCACTACTATTTTGATGTATGGTTTAGGTATTGAAATGAGGGTCTGGGAACTATTGGTTATGAAACAAGGGTTCGATTCTAGAGATATTCTTATGAAAATATTAAATATGAAACCTAGGTTTGTTGTTGGATTGATGCTCTAAGAATTATTGGTTATTAAATAAGGGTTAGATGTTGGAATGTTTGTATGGGTACTTGTAGTAATTTATCATGGAATGAGTACCTGATACTGATGCATCTATGTACCAAGAAATAATTATCAAGAAAATTTGTGTGGTTTGGTTAGGGCAGCTGGGTTGGTGACACCTGCATATTATTTGGGAAGCATGGTCATACACACTTTCTTAGAGACACCCAAACATTGGTTGAAGGAGGTTTTGTTGATTGAGGTCATATAATTATAGATCGATGGTAAATTTATTTTCAATTTTTTAGTTATGTTTCCACTATGCTGAGAATATTACATGGGATTGCACTTGTGGCATTAGTTTATAGGTTCGTTGTTTGGGGTGGCCCAATGAGATTTATTTTTCACCTTAGTGTGTGATGCTAGGTGTGCATATAGATCTTATTTCATCTTTTATGTTCATAAACGATTAATGATGTATTTGAAGAAGGTCTATAGTTTCATGATCGAGTGGGTCACTTGTGTGGAGTTTGATGATCGGGCTAAATCATATCTACATGATACTAGTGACTGGGTAAATGACATGGTTTTGAGAGGAAAATTGATCATGAGGTAATTATATTTTAGTTAAAAAATTAGTTTTTATCGCCCAAGTGAGTAGTTAATGTTTAATGTATGGCATAGATGTTAAGAACATTAATTTATTTATGTTTATTATATCCTGATACTATTTAAATTTAATTATCCTTTTTTATTTATCTTATATAAATTATATTTGTTTTTTTACTTCTATTTATTCACTCTAATATGGTGTTATAGTGTCCCCATAGTTCCATCTTAGTCCCTCACTTTTAGTTAGCAGTCTCTAGAATATGATGAGGAATTCTTGAAGGATTTAAAGAACCGAATTGGGGCACTAGTTTAGTGGAATCTTGCCCAAGTCATTATAATAACATCTTTTGTATGTTATTATAACTTATTTAAATGGGTATCTTGATAATCGTATATATATAAGAATCCATAGAGAACTCAATATACCCAAATCATTTGAATCAAAACACAATTACCTATAAATAATCATGTTAAGGAATTCTTTATGTGTATTAAACAATTTTGTTTTATGTGGTATAATCATTATAGTGAATGATTATTAAATAATGGTTATATAAATGAATTCATATGATAATGTGATTTTATTAAATAAATAACATCTTGATATGTTTTCATATTTTTTTATGTTGATTATTTAAATATCACCAAAAATCATGAATATATAACTAATGAAATTAGAAATTGAATGGATTAATATGAAATGAATTAAATATGAGAAAACATGTATGATCTTGTATTACACATAGAAAATATGACTACTGGTAGAATTTTTCACTAGAAAAATAGTGTTGAAAATATCCAAAAATATATTAATATGGACAATTTTATTCATTTAAGTACACTAATAAGTTTTTAGTTATTAAATATTGAGAAAGATCAGTTTAAAACTTATGGATAAACTGAATAGTTGGTTGGTATAAAATTACCACACATCAATTTCATTAGAGAAATTATTTATCTTACACATTTTACTCATATAAAAATATATTTTTCTATTAATTTTCTAACAGGATATAGTTTATACAATATAAAAATTAAATGGAATGTAATTTCACAAATTGTATGTTATCATTATAGAGCTAATGATATAGGGTAATTATATTATATCATATTAGAAAAATGTCATGTCATTTTGAATATTAAAGCTATTTATTACATTTTCATAATGTGTGATCATTGAATATTTTTCTATATAGTTATAGGTGTTTCTAGATCATATAGATCCCATAATCATACACTCATTTCAAAATCATCAAATCAAACAAAATTGATTGCATTACACGAAGCATGCCAAAAATGTGTTTGGTTGTTGTCTGTGACTAAACACATTCAAACCCGAATTGTATTGCCTATATATTATATCTTGACAATATTATATAATGATAATGTTGTGTGTATCACATAATTAAAGGAATTCTTCATCAAAATGATCATACAAAATGCATTCCTTTTGAAAATTTTCTCCTTCAGAAAGAGTTATTGAATAAAAAATATATCAACATGAAATATATTGGATATCATAAAAACATAACTGATTTTTTTAAAATTACACCAATGAACATTATATATTTAAATGATTTACATGATAAAGGGATTTGTAGATTAATTTTTTTTAATATAATTGTGTAATGTAACATTCTTTGGGAGTATACATGGTTATAATATATTTCTTTTATCGGTTTTTCTACAGTAAATTTTTTTCAGAATTTTTTCTAACACGGATGCATAATAAAATGTATTCTATTATTAGGGGTGTTTATCCCATGGGAAATTCTTAGGAAACCATTTAATATATATGAATATGTCATTGGCGGTGGGTTTCCCTCCCCCAACTCCCCCCCAATAACCCCTTATTACACTTCTTATAAATAAGTATTACACAACCCATGTATACATAGATATAGATACCATGAATATGTGATAAGATTAAAATATATTTCTTTAATTTTACTCAAACTTATCAGTTATTATGAATTTACTAATTTAAAAACAATAACCACACAATATAATTCTTTTGGAATAAATTCATTTTATGCTTTGAAACACATTTAGAAAATATTTTAATTTTTTATTTTTATATTAATATTTATTTACACAACTTTTATAGAATATATTCTGAGAAATATATTTATTATTTAGAATCAAGATGTTGAAATTTTGTAATCATGTCCCTTTCATTTTTGATCAGAAAGAATTTTAACGATGGTAAATTTTTTTTTATCATAATAAAGGGTATAATTGTTTAATTAGTTTTCATAATTTTTGATATGGTCACAAAATTCTATTTTATGTCTTATTGAATTAGATTATTTTAATTTTAATTTCCTTATTACATAAATTATATCATCTATTTCTACTTTTCTAATTGTAAAACATTTTTAATATTCTAATGACATGAATAATTACAAGAGATCCACTCACCTCACTTATAAAAGTGAAACCTCCCTGATCTCTTATTCACCCACATTGAGTAATATAGCTCAACCATGCCCTAAAAAAATACCTTCCCCTGTCCCTATCCATTTACTATAGATCCTAGTATATCCCTAGGATCAATCCTAGTTTGCATATGGTTTAAACAATTATAGGTTTTCCGATGAATATGTATAACTCTTAAAAGAGTGTTTTCATGTGTATTTCTTCTTCCAAATCATTAAAATTATATATAACCCTTTTAATGTAATAATTTAATTATATTCTATACATATAAATTTTATTTTTTATATTCTACAACAGTTTTTAATCTCTTCTTACATGTGTTGGAAAATGATAATTTTGATCATGCATACATGATGATTACCACAACAAAGAAGTGATGTGATTATATTTCCATTAACACTCCACATGACTAATCAAAGTGAACAAGATAATGAAAAAATATAATTTATATATAATTTTTATAGTTACGAGAGTGTAAAATATTACATTCTTTATTACTTTTCCACCTTGTAGAAAATTGAGAATTCCATTCTTGAGTTTTTATGGATGACCATCTCCATGGAAGGAAGGGTATTATTTTTCCAGACTACATTAGATGGATGATAATAAAATTATATAGATTTTAAAAAATCATAATTATTACATGATTAATATTTTTTAGATCATAGAATAATTAATTTTTTTCCACATTCAATACACTGATGTTATTTTTATATTATAATACAAATGATCCCAAAATGACCAACATAAACATATCCATTTTATTAACAAAATAAAACATTTTAATGAATGAGTTAAAATGAATAATGATAATATAATTAACATAAATTAATGGCCCAAAAAATTTAATAACTAATATAATATTATTATTCCCAAGCTAGAGATTATAAAAAGTTATATGAGACCTAAGTTAATGGATTTTTCTTTAAAACCTTGTCATAATATATTCCTATCAGATCATTATACTCCATATCCATGTTCCCCAAAAGGTTATAGGAATTTTATTATTTAAAAACCAATAATATTTAGTGGTCATTTTCAATAATTCTTTACTTTCATTAAATTTTTTGAAAAAGGAATCTTATTTACATTTACTATAAGTGTGATTTTTCTATTTTTTTTACTGATGTAAAAAAAGAATATTTTTAATAGTGTATGTATTAGAGTAAAGTTTTAACCATCCTAACCTTTATATAATATAAATATTCCTATAAAAATTTAATTATTTTCTTAAAAAAACATACTTACAATATTCGGGGAATATTTTAATTAAATAATTTTATTATGAAAATGATATTTCCCTCCATGTTTTTTCAAAAATGGAAATTACAATTTCTTATGGGTTCAAAAGACTTTTTTAATGTTTTTGGATGAATTAAAGAAAATATATAATTTTTTGTTCATGATATGATATATGGGGATAATATACCATGAATATTTATCCCATCATAGCTCATTATATTTTGGGAGAATAATATAGCTCTCATAAACATTGGATAATGATTAGTATATGATTGTTATAAATGAAGAAGTTGACCTACTTGGTTACTAACATGGAATTAATTGGTTATCAAATATTAAAATAAGGGTTAAACATTATTGAACATGAGTTATGAATATGATTCACTAATATACTGATTTCATTCCTTATAATAGATTTAATGGAAATATTTTTCTTTCATGGGGAAAGAATACATTATAAAATTTTAATGTCGAATGATTTTTTTCAAGGAATATGTGTATGATTTCTAAAACATAGAATTATTACCATCAAGATTTTTCACTCATACTATTGTGTAATAATGGTTTCATTTGAATTTTTTTAATTTTCCATATATATTTGTTTTATTTATGTTCATAAAGTTTAATTTTTTAATAAGTTAAAAAATTTAATGGGATCTTGTATTTTTCAATCAAAAAATGGTATTTCATTATATTAATATCCCTTAATTTTATTTTTAATGCTACACTTATGTTTCAAAATGTTTCCATTGGGTCTAAATAACATCATGATCTATAAAAAGGTAAATATTTTTACTATAGTGACTATTCTTAAAGAATACGAAATGCCTTAAATAAAAATTGTGTGAAAATTTTAGAGCATGTTTTTGTCGAAAAAATGTAAAATATGTGGATATTTATACATTGGAATGTAATTGTTTTCATAGATAACTAAATCTCTAAATCTAAATGATTATGGGATGGTAAGAATGTGAAATCATCATTATTAAACTCATATTTATAGGTCAGAGATGTAATGATTTTTAATAGTTTGTATAAAATAATTATTTATAAAATATTAAATGATACGGTGTCGTTAAAAGGATATTTTATGATATAATAATACATGGTTATATTATCATGATATAGATTTTAAGTATTTCCATGTCACATAATATAATTCAGGTCTATTCAAAATTATTTTACATTGATAAAACTTCACTTGTAGAATAGGATGGAATTAAGGAGATAATAGCCATATATATACGAAATAAGGAATGGTTATAAAATACCTTTTTATTATATTTTCACAGGTAACATGGATATTAATGGGGACAATAGTGAAAGAGAGTGACTGAATTCTTTATACAAGAACATGTATAGTGGATAATTTTATGAAATTTTACCCTCTCACATTCAATGGATATATCGACCTTGTGAAAGATGAAAGATTGATAAATGCATTTAAAAATATGTTTTAGTTTTTTAGATATATAAATCAACTAAATATAACTATTTATATTTTAATTTTGAAGGAAAAGATGATAAAATATTTCTCTGTTTAAAAATACCAAGAAAAAAATAAAACTGATTCCATGGATTAGGTAATATTTAATTTTAATTTTCCTAGAATTTATTTTCTTAATGATCATTTTTATAAATTGGGAAGAAAATTTCTATAGTTTAATTAAAAATAATAAGTCTTAGTGTCTAATAATGGATAATGTTTTTTCCAAAACGTCCAGGTATGCATTGAATTACATTATAGATCTTGACAGTAAAATTTATCGATTTTATATATGTATAAATCCATGTTTATTAATATCTTTATCATATCATTTATTTGAACTTTATGAGGAAGTTTTTATCTGTACTATGAATGTTGATATGAATTTTTATGACACTTATATACTTTCGGATGATAAGGGTAGTAATAATTCAATGTAGTAATAAATTGAGATGAATTCAACCATGAAATCTAGAGGGAATCCCCCCTAATGATCCTTATATAGACAAACATTCATGATTTATTTATGGTATTAAGAAATTATTTCCAATGTGGTGGAACTAATAATTTATCTCATGACTATAATGAAATGTGTTCTCATCAAATGATTAATGGGAAAACACATAATCTTCTAGTAGTGGGATCTTTTAGTTTAAATGACTTTGATATTTACACTAATTCATGTTAAAAGTTAGTTACAAATGTTAAGAGTAATCACGATTGATAGCATAAAGGTGTAAACAAATATTTTTATAATACTACACAATTTTATAGATAATTAATTGAAGTGGTGTTTTATATATTACATAATTATTCAGATAATTCTAAGGTATTATTTGATTCAGGATGAAAACATTATCTTGTTGGGAAATTTTAATATATAATAGAAATACAATCTCACCAAATAAAGTCATAAATATAAAAAAAATTACTATAAGTTATTTTTAAGGAAATAATAATTTATAAGAGTCTCAATATCATTATATCATATAATCCTTTTTTATATCTACTTTAAGGGATCCTGATGTTATTCAAAGAATGGATAGGTTTTTATTTTATCATGATAAGATAGATGCAAGAGATAAAGAATACATAATCAATTTTTAAAGTGAATTTAATTCATATATAATAATTATTTCATTACATTGATAACATATAAATAATCTAATAACTAATTTATGGTGGGAGAGAAAGTTATTATGTACATATCACTAAAAAATATGGAATTGTTCAAATTATTGATATGAAATTAGTAAAAAAATATTGATTTATTTAATAATTATATTCCTCCTATTAATTTAGATAGTTTTCCTTAATTTATAATTGACATAGCCCCTGATTCTTCGACAACATAAAATCCTACTTATTAAATAGATTATATAGATCTTTTGTAACTCAAAAAATATATATAAGAGTTTCTTGATGGGGTTTTATTTTTCCAAGAGCATGACCTTATTTTTTTCTAATATTTTATTAAAAAGAAGTTTGGTTCCATGAAAATTTCATTGATTTTGGAGAACATAAATTTATTTTTTTTCAAGAAAAAATATTCATTTCCTTGAATTAATTAATTGTTTCATTAGCTATAAGGTTATATGTATTTTTTTGAATATTGATATCTGGTCCTTGAATAACCATCTAAATGTGAATGAGGAAGAAATTTGGAGGAATAAATTCTTTATTTTGTATGGACATTATGATTTCATGTCTAATACTTTGGTATGATTAATGAACCTATTGTATTTACTAATTTTACAAATATACATTTTTTGAAAAATAATTTGTGGTCCCCCTTGTTGACATTTTGTTTTATTCAAAAATATATGACTATGATGACGAAAAACTATGGATGGTCTATAATACATTAAAATAAAATAATATATGAAAAATATATAATATCTGACATTTGGTTAGAGAATATTTCTATTTTTTGGAATATTGTTATTAGAGATTCTATAATTTCTCATCATCGTAAAATTAAGTTGTTTAAGATATGAATATAACAAAAAATGTCATAGGGATTTAATGTATTCATTAATTAGTAGGTTATTATCGATTATTTTTTGAATAATGTTCTTATTAATTGAGCCCGATAACAAAATTAATTGAAAATGTAGTTAGATTTATATCAACTATAATGACCCAAAATCTATTAGGACAAATTTTGTGGTTACATTATTACATTAACATAAGATATATGAGATGAAATCCCAAATGATAAAATTTTTTAATAGTATTGGTAGAAAAGATACAAACTTGAGTTCTACATTATAGTTGAAAAAATAAAATACAATATAGTATTTTTTTTATAACACCATAGACCCAGTTAGTATTGTAACACCCTAGGTAAATAAAGAATAGAAATTTTCATATTTATCCATATTTGTGAATAAAGTATTAATATTACTTTAAAGGGTTGCTATGTTCGATAGCGTACCTGATACACAACAAAGAGTTTAATTGAAATCTTACGTTGCACTCTAATAATAAAATAATATTATTTTAAATGGTAGTTAACATGTAGCCGTTGTATTGGAGGTAATGGATAGAAATAACTAAAATATTATTATATATGTTTTTAAAAGTTTTTAGATATATCCAATAAATGATAAAGGCTTAAAATATAGAAAGAATTCAATTTTAGGCGTATATGCCCTAGTTCTCACTAAAGGTTCACTTATCGCCTTTTGATGGAGAACTGTCATTAAATATAGTTTTTTTTCACTCTTATACATTCTATTGGAACAAATAAAACTCTTCTTAAGAATTAGGACATCAAAATTTACTTTGTGTAAATTTTTGGTATCTTTCCAATAATGTTCATTTTTTTTAATGAATAGTGTAAAATGTTGTATTTTAATTCAAAACCTCTTTTTAATCTAATTTATTTAAATGATTATATTGTCTTTTGAATTGGTTTTAAAGTTAAATTAGATTATATTTTTACCATTTAATCCAATGGTGGTCATTGGAATCAATTTCACTTTGAAATTAGACTTAAATTGGTGTCAATATTTTGATACTTATTGTTTTATAAAAACACGCTATTTGCTCTGACAGCGGGAATTAATTATTAAATTAATTAATGTGAATTATATGTTTTGAATTTTGTAAAATAGACTTCATTTTTGAATTCGGAATATCAAAAGTAGCTTAGGGTGAATTTTTGGTAATTTTCTGAAAAACATCAATTTTTGATGAATAGTGAAACCACTAAGTGGTACTTATAAAAACTGATTTTCCGTTTAAATGAAATTTTTCCACCATTGTGTTTTGAATTTCAAAAATCCAACATACATGGTTTTCATTAAGAAGTAAAATGTGGTTCAATGGGATAAAAATAATTTTTTGGTGAATAGTAACTTATTAAGTTTTTAATCGCGATTAGAGGTAATTAGTGTAGTTTAAGGTAAAAATATTGTTTTAATAATATGAAATGAACTTGACACATGTCTTACCCTCATTGGTTGTGTCATGGCCGACCAAGACAAGCCATGGGTTAACTTGGGGACCCCATGGATCCACTTTGGTTGGGAAATGACATAAATAACTTTTTATTTAATGTAAAAGTAAAAATGACACAAACATAATATGTTTTACGAAAACTTTTTTTACATGGGGTGATAAAGATCAGAGTTTCAATTATAAATAGTCATTTGAAAGATAAAAAGATTTCCCACATCATAGTTTTTTTTATAATATTTATACATTAAATAAATTAATGTATTTATGACATCATGATGATGCAGTGATGACCTCATTATTTAACGATTTAAATAAAATGGAAAGATAATGTAAAATCTACAACCTACACATGGACAAACCCAATTGGATGAGTGAATTTCGAAGCCTTATCACCTTATCCACGAATTATATCAATGTGGTACCTTTTAAAACCGAAAAACATTTTCAAATAAAGTACTATTTCTTTACTTTCCAAAAGTGCCCCTCCCCTCCTCTTATAAAAGGACCCCACCTCTACCTCATTTCACACACTCCTAAAGCCTTTGGTTCGTCAAAACCCTGCCCATTTACTCTCCTCACATCCCTCTCCTCATCCTAGAGGATTCCCTTTGGGTAGAATCCATTCAAAGGAAGCCTTTAGGCTCAAATCAAAAAGAGTAACACTTTTAAAGGTAATTCATTCTCTCATGTTCATTTGTTTTATTTTGCTTCTCCAACCCCCTAAACTCTTTTTATTTACTTATTTTGTAACAACACCAGTATCTTCAATATACTAAGATGTTGTTTTAAGATTTATTCGAGCTAAACTCTCACACAACTACATCAAATTGTTAAAGAACATACGGTTTCCGTGGATGGTGAAATTATGCCTCCCGAAACGATGATTGTTCAATACTCATTTAACATCTTCAAAGGTGGCCATTATGATGTCACTATTTTTATATATTATATATAATATGTTTATGTTTTCCTTAAGCTTCTGTTTTTTTTCATTTTGGGCATACCTTTATGGTTTCCATTATGTGTAAACGCGATATCTTCATTTAAGGAAGTGCGGACAACCGCCCCCTCATAGTGATTTGATTTGTTAAATACCATATGTGGGACGTATAAAGGATGGAACTATGATATAATATATGATATTATACTGAATTTATAATATACCTTTATATCATTATTATTCCATTCAATAAAATACGAAATAGAAATGAAAGTAGCGTTCATGCGTACGTACGACTTACCGTCTCCATGAACGGTGCATTTCATTTCTTACCTCTAAATGATTATGTAATGTTATAAATGCATGAATGTACTGGATATATATGACATATATGATATCAACATCATGAATAAAATTCTGGATATAATAAACATTTGGCCACACGAACAACATGTAATTGTAAGAAGTCCACTTTCAACTTAAGAACCAAATATCGGCAAAACAAATATTTTTAACTTATATGATTACATAATGTTTATGAATTGGTAATAAGTGATATAAAAGGAATAATGAACTTTAAAAAGGTTCTTAAGGAAGTATAAATTAACTCAGGTTTATTATTCAGGAGATTAAAGAATGATCGAGTCCAGTCGGACCCGAGGTAAGGGATCCTACACCTCTCTTTCTTTTTAAGTACACTCTTTTATGTGATTCCTTTTAAGCTCATATTTCTTATGATTGGGATGTTATTTTATATTACTCGTACTTTAATTATTATGTTCATATGATGAGAGACCCTATTTCCTCTCATCAATCCATTTTGGAAGTTTTGAGTGGCGCCGTTAGGCTGCCGAATTTTCGTAAGGGATTTTTCATCTCACTTTTATTCTCCTGAAATTTATGATACATTTGCCACAAATTCCATTGAGTGGTGTATGTACTGCCCATTATTCTACTCTTTGTGTAATATACTTTCGTTTATGAGTATTTACATCAATGATCTATTTTCCTTCTTTCATGGGGTGTATGTTTTGAAAGATACCCAAGTCGGTAAGGGAACCTTTCACCCTCCTTTTTTTAAAAGTCTTCTTTTGTTGGGTATTTTAATTTACATATTTTCATGTTGGGATATGTTCTCATATATCCTTATTGATGTAAATTTTATTTCCAAGTGATGAGATACACTTTTTATCTCTCATCAACTCATTTTGATGTGATGCCGTTAGGCTGTCAAGGGAACTGTTTAACCCAATTTCGATTTCTTTGGGTTCAACAAGTAGTCATTGAATATGTCATCCATTGAATATGTGTGAATGTCCTTTTATTGTTATACACATAATATCCACTTATATTGTGTGTATTTATATTTTTCACACATATTTTTGAGATTGATTTGTCCTTAATTTAAGGATACCTTCTTTATAAGGGATTTCATTACATTTGACATTTCTATTGAGGGTTCATTGTTGTTATGCACCCATTCACTCTTATATGGTGTATATACTATCCTTTGGAGTATTATATCATGAATCCATTTATTCTTATGATATTATAAAGTTCTGACTAAACGTTATTCCTCAATTGTTGTATTCAAGTGCCTCTAATTTTGGTAAAACCCCTTTAACCAAAATATCGTTTTAAATGTTTTTATTATTTGTTCTTATTAATATCCATGTTTTCAAAATGTTTTAAGGATTAATTTATATGTATATTAGTGGTTTAAAATTTTAAGCTTCAAGGTGGTATGGGACACTTTGATTCAAAAATCTTTTTATTAAATGTTTTAAATGGTTTTGGAAATGGTTTCTTTTTGTATGGATTCATTATTTCAAAAATACTAAAATGTTATATTGTGATAGAAATGGGGAAATGTTTTGTTTCCTTTTTTCATTTTTTATGTGATACGTTTATTTTATGGTTCTTGGGCATTGTTATGAAAACAGGTGGTTCCGTGATAAACTAAGGGCGGGTGAGCCTGATATAGCTCTCCAATGCATTGGGTAACGCGAAAGAGTGAAACATTAAGGTTTCTCCGAATATATTTAGGGAATATACTGTGATGGGTATTCCAAACGTAACCTAGAGGGTTACTACCTACGTAAGAATGCTATGAATGCCTCAAGTTATCTTTATGTCTTATGATTTCTATGATTTATTCATGATTTGATGAGGTAGGTTAAAGTGCCTATGTTTTATGGGTAAATTATGATTTCATTCTTATGCATATATGAACTCATGTTTCCTTTTCATATTTTTATATCCCTTACTGAGATTTTTATGCCCATCCCAAGTTTTTGAAATTTTTTTCACAGGTCAAGGGAAAGGTACGTGATGTGATGATAATGTCAAGGATGTGTCAAAAAGAATCCATGTTTTATTTTCAATATGTTTCCTTTGATGGGAAGAATGAATAATGTATTTAATGTAACAACTTTTTTTTAAATGTGGAATGTAATGCAAGTTTTATGATCTAATTCTCTAAAACTCAAAACCTGAAAAGATCCTCAATGTGTAATCTTGTATTAACACAATTAAGTAAGGTTTAAGGTCGGGGCCTTATAGTTGGTATCAAAGGTCGGTTTAGATAACTTTAGAGGTTAGGGTATTCTTTAAGCATAAGTGACAATTACCATAATGGTTAGGATTTCAGAAAGAGTCTTAGTTTTAGATAAAGTGAATGAGTAAGTATATCTTAGTGTTTATCTTACTCATTAGTACATGATGGTTTTGTTGATATACTCACACTGACCTTTTTGGTTTTAGTAAATGGCTTGATCTAGCAGGCACCAAAGTAACAGTGGATGTGAAGGAAACTGTGACAGTTTTTTGAGCAAGCAACTTAATGATATGGGAGCTGCAATGAGAACTCTTGTGATTATCCTCAACCAACTATCTGGAGTCATGATTGACCACCTAAACCTTGGAGATTTCTCTAAGGCATCATATATGAAAGAAAAAAATCCCTACGGAAGTACAGGTAATAATCATAAAGGTAAGTGTGTTAAAAAACCTATGTGTCAAAGATGTGGAAAGAAACACCTAGGAAAATGTTTCAAAGGGACAGAAATATGCTATAGATGTGGAAATAAAGGTCAGAAAGCAAGAACCTGCCATGGAAAAAGGAAGCATCCAGTTGACTCGAGGAAATGGAAAGAAGTTCTTTCTGAGGGATCAATTGAATGTTTTAAATGTTGTGTGAATGGTCATTATGCAAACACATTTCCTATGAAGAAGTTTCGTGAATGGGGTCACCAAGAGCGTACCAATATTCGTTTACCAATACCTAATTCCATTCCGATTGAGGACGAAGAAACTGACAATGACCAATAAAAGGTATGTACTATTTCATGACTATTGTTTTCCTATTTTGGAATCTTAGGATATGATTCATGATTTTGTTTGTAGGAAAGAGGTATTTCGGAATAAGTTGGAAAGGAATGGATAATGGATCATGAATAATGTTGAATGAGTAAGATGTCAACATATAAGGGCTTCAAGAGTTATGGTGAAATTCTTAAGAGTATTAAGTCTCTTTTGATGATGGGGTTACATTAGAAGACTTTTTATATTATGTGTAACCCTGATGTTTAATATAGGCAAATTTTATCCAAGTAATAGTTATCTTTTCTTTTGTGGACATAGTTATAAAGAACCATTTGGGTTTATATGATCCTTACTTTTGAGGTAGTTATGGGTTACTATATGTTATGATTGAAGTGAAAGGCATGAGATAAAATTGAGGTTAAATTATGTTATGGATATTTTTGATGATTTTATCCCTTTTTGGGGAATTATTTGAGAATTATATAGTTTTGGAAAAAGGACAACACGTAGACCGTGTGACTACCCGTCGCGTCGGACAAAGCTGCGGGAATCGAACCCACAACCAAAGTGCGACTGGTATTTATCGCCTACCACTGGACTACGTGAAGTCCCTGGTTAGTTTGACTGATTCTTTTTAGTTATATGATTTTATGAATTAAGAGTAATTTGATTTTGGGTTATTTATGAAAATGATTAACCTATCATGGAGGATATGTGATTAGGATAATTACTTTTCAATGCGAGACTTTAGGAGCAACTAATGTTGTCTGGAGATAAATGTTACGATTTAACTTGGAAGACTATGTGACTAAATCCTTCAAATATTTGGGTTTCAATCTTATATTTGTTTTCTTTGAAGAATTTTATGGACAAATTGTTTATCAGATGGTCCTCGTTGAACTTTGGGTTTTGTTGGACAAATTTTGGAGATTAAGAATAGATTTTCTTTTTATAAGGGGTTATCCTTTTCTGGATTATCTGATCTTGTACTAGCCTTTTTGGTTTTGGTTTTGGTTAAAGTCTAAAGACATGGGATGTATATAGTTATCTTTTTTGGATTAGGTGATTCTCTAGAATTTGATTATAGTACTCTTAATGTGAACAAGTCTTCCTAAATACTCGTCTTTTGGAGAAAATACGAGTTTGTGTAAAAGTTGAAAGTCAACATGATAAGTGATTATGTTTCCTTATGAATAAATTACTCAATAAAAAGTAACTTAAAACAAAATTGTTGTCTATTAACTTTTCCTACTGTGGAATCAAATATCGTTTAACCCATCACAAGTTTGTGATTTTCTTGTGGTTAACTTTCTCCTAAACATGTTTTCTATCACTCTTCATCAGAACATGACCCTATGTTTTCTCCTCCATGTCCATGTTTTCATACTTGGAATCCTAGTATGGGTTAACTCGGGTGACCTTTGTACTTATCTTTATTTATTTTAAAGTGATTGTTTTACCGACTCTTCTTCCGATGTGGGACTTTCAAGGATGTTAACAAGCCCAATTTTAAAATTGCGAGGACGCAATTCCCAAAAGTGGGGAAGGATGTAACACCCCAGGTAAATAAAGAATAGACATTTTCATATTTATCCATATTTTTGAATAAATTATTAATATTACTTTAATGGGTTTCTATGTTCAATAGCATACCCGATACACAACAAAGAGTTTCATTGAAATCTTACGTTGCACTCTAATAATAATATAATATTATTTTAAATGGTAGTTAACATGTAGCCGTTGTATTGGCGGGAATGGATATAAATAACTAAAATATGATTATATATGTTTTAAATGTTTTTAGATATATCCAATAAAAGATAAAGGCTTAAAATACAGAAAGAATTCAATTTTAGGCGTATATGCCCTAGTTCTCACTAAAGGTTCACTTATCGCCTTTTGATGGCGAACCGTCATTAAAAATAGTTTTGTTCACTCTTATACATTCTATTGGACCAAATAAAACTCTTCTTAAGAATTGGGACATCAAAATTTACTTTGTGTAAATTTTTGGTATCTTTCCAATAAAGTTCATTTTTTTAATGAATAGTGTAAAATGTTGTATTTTAATTCAAAACCTCTTTTTAATCTAATTTATTTATATGATTAGATTATCTTTTGAATTGGTTTTAAAGTTAAATTAGAATATATTTTTACCATTTAAACCAATGGTGGTCATTGGAATCAATTTCACTTTGAAATTAGACTTAACCTGGTGTTAATCTTTTGATACTTATTATTTTATAAAAACACGCTATTTGCTCTAACAGTGGAAATTAATTATTAAATTAATTAATGTGACTTATATGTTTTTAATTTTGTAAAATAGAATTCATTTTCGAATTCGGAATATCAAAAATAGTTTAGGGTGAATTTTTGGTAATTTTCTGAAAAACTTCAATTTTTGATGAATAGTGAAACCACTAAGTGGTACTTATAAAAACTGATTTTCCGTTTAAATGAAATTTTTCCACCATTGTGCTTTGAATTTCAAAACTCCGACATAAATGGTTTTCATTAAGAAGTAAAATGTGGTTCAATGGGATAAAAATAATTTTTGGTGAATAGTAACTTATTAAGTTTTTAATCGCGATTAGAGGTAATTAGTGTAGTTAAAGGTAAAAATAATGTTTTAATAATATTAAATGAACTTGACACATGTCATACCCTAATAGGTTGTGTCATGGCCGACCCAGACAAGCCATGGGTCATCTTGGGGACCCCATGGATCTACTTTGGTTGGGAAATGACATAAATAACTTTTTATTTAATGTAAAAGTAAAAATGACACAAACATAATATGTTTTACGAAAAAATTTTTTACATGGGGTTATAAAGATCAGATTTTCGATTATAAATAGTAATTGGAAAGCTAAAAAGATTTACTACATAATAGTATTTTTTTTATAATTTTTAGACATTAAATAAATTAAATTATTTATGACATCATGATGATGCAGCGATGACCTCATTATTTAACGATTTAAATAAAATGGAAAGATAATGTAAAATATAAAACCTACACATTGAAAAAACCAATTGGATGAGTGGATTACGAATCCTTATCACCTTATCCACGAATTATATCAATGTGGGACCTTTTAAAACCGAAACACATTTTCAAATAAAGTAATATTTCTTTACTTTCCAAAAGTGCCCCTCCTCTCCTCTTATAAAAGGCCCCCACCTCTACCTCATTTCACACACTCCTCAAGCCTTTGGCTCGGCCAAACCCTTCCCATTTACTCTCTCCACATCCCTCTCCTAATACTAGAGGATTCCCTTTGGGAATAATCCTTTCAAAGGAAGACTTTAGGCTCAAATCAAAAGGAGTTACACTTTTAAAGGTAATTCATTCTCTCATGTTCATTTGTTTTATTTTGCTTCTCCAACCCCCTAAACTCTTTTTATTTACATATTTTGTAACAAAACCAGTATCTTAAATATACTAGGATGTTTTTATAAGATTTATTCCAGCTACACTCTCACTCAACTACATCAAATGGTTAAAGAACATACGGTTTCCGTGGATGGCGAAATTATGCCTCCCGAAACGATGATTGTTCAATACTCATTTAACACCTTCAAAGGTGGCCATTATGATGTCACTATTTTTATATATGATATATAATATGTTTATGTTTTCCTTAAGCTTCTGTTTTTTTTCATTTTGGGAATACCTTTATGGTTTCCATTATGGGTAAACACAATATCTTCATTTAAGGAAGTGCGGACTACCGCCCCCTCAAAGTGATTTGATTCATTAAATACCATATGTGGGACGTATAAAGGATGGAACTGTGATATTATATATGATATTATACTGGAATTATAATATACCTTTATATAATTATTATTCCATTCTATAAAATACGAAATAGAAATGAAAGTAGCGTTCATGCGTACGTACGACTTACCGTCTCCATGAACGGTGCATTTCATTTCTTACATCTAAATGATTATGTAATGTTATAAATGCATGAATGTACTAGATATATATGACATATTTGATATATACATCATGAATACAATTATGGATATAATAAACATTTGGCCACATGAACAACATGTAATTGTAAGAAGTCCACTTTCGACTTAAGAACCAAATATCGGCAAAACAAATATTATTAACTTAAATGATTACATAATGTTTATGACATGGTAATAAGGGATATCAAAAGAATAATGAACTTGAAAAAGATTATTAAGGATGTAGAAATTAACTCAGGTTTATTATTCAGGAGATTAAATAACGATCGAGTCAAGTCGGACCCGAGGTAAGGGATCCTACACATCTCTTTCTTTTTAAGTACACTCTTTTATGTCATTCCTTTTAAGCTCATATTTCTTATGATTGGGATGTTCTTTTATATTACACCTACTGTACTTATTATGTTCATATGATGAGAGACCCTATTTCCTCTCATCAATCCATTTTGGAAGTTTTGAGTGGCACCGTTAGGCTGCCGAATTTTCGTAAGGGATTTTTCATCTCACTTTTATTCTCGTGAGATTTATGCTACATTTGCCACAAATTCCATTGAGTGGTGTATGTACTGCACATTATTCTACTCTTTGTGTAATATACTTTCGTTTATGAGTATTTACATCAATGATCTATTGTCCTTCTTTCATGGGGTGTATGTTTTGAAAGATACCGAAGTCGGTAAGGGGACCTTTCACCCTCCTTTTTTTAAAAGACTTATTTTGTTGGGTCTTTTAATTTACATATTGTCATGTTGGGATATGTTCGCATATATCCTTATTGATGTAAATTTAATGTCCAAGTGATGAGATAAACTTTGTATCTCTCATCAACTCATTTTGATGTGATGCCGTTAGGCTGTCAAGGGAACTTTTTAACCCAATTTCGATTTCTTTGGGTTCAACATGTAGTCATTGAATATGTCATCCATTGAATATGTGTTAATGAACTTTTATTGTTTTACACTTAATATCCACTTATATTGGGTGTATTTATATTTGTCACACATATTTTTGAGATTGATTTGTCCTTAATTTAAGGATACTTTCTTTATAAGGGATTTCATTACATTTGACATTTCTATTGAGGGTTCATTGTTGTTATGCACCAATTCACTCTTATATGGTGTATATAATGTCCTTTGGAGTATTATATCATGAATCCATTTATTCTTATGATATTATAAAGTTCTGACTAAATGTTATTCCTCAATTGTTGTATTCAAGTGCCTCTAATTTTGTTAAAACCCCTTTAACCAAAATATCGTTTTAAATGTTTTAATTATTTGTTCTTATTAATATCCATGTTTTCAAAATGTTTTAAGGATTTATTTATATGGATATTAGTGGTTTAAAATTTTAAGCTTCAAGGTGGTATGGGACACTTTGAATCATAAATCTTTTTATTAAATGTTTTAAATGGTTTTGGAAATGGTTTCTTTTTGTATGGATTCATTATTTCAAAAATACTAAAATGTTATATTGTGATTGAAATGTGGAAATGTTTTGTTTCCTTTATGCATGTTTTATGTGATACGTTTATGTTATGGTTCTTGGGCATTGTTATGAAAATATGTGGTTCCGTGATAAACTAAGGGCGGGTGAGCCCTATATAGCTCCCCAATGCATTGGGTAACGCGAAGGAGTGAAACATTATGGTTTATCCAAAGAGATTTAGGTAATATACTGTGATGGGTATTCCAAACGTAACCAAGAGGGTTACTCCCTACGTAAAAATGTTATGAATGCCTCAAGATACCTTTATGTCTTATGATTTCTATGATTTATTCATGATTTTATGAGGTAGGTTAAAGTGCCTATGTTTTATGGGTAAATTATGATTTCATTATTCTGTATATATGAACTCATGTTACCTTTCCATATTTTTATATCCCTTACTGAGCTTTTTATGCTCATCCCAAGTTTTTGAAATGTTTTTCACAGGTCAAGGGAAAGGTACTTGATGTGATGATAGTGTCAAAGATGTGTCAAGAAAGAGTCCATGTTTTATTTTCAATATGTTTCCTTTGATGGGAAGAATGAATAATGTCTTTTATGTAACCACTTTTTTTTAAATGTGGAATGTAATGGAAGTTTTATGATCTAATTCTCTAAAACTCTAAACCTGAAAAGATCCTCAATGTGTAATCTTGTATTAACACAAGATAAAGTAAGGTTTAAGGCCGGGGCCTTATAAGTATATCCAACATATGAATCTTTATACATTTCATTTTATCCTAGGGAAATGAAATATATGGAATGGTTGAGATCAGATAATCAGTAAGGGTATGTGTTTAGTAGAATGTAAATAATTCATGATAAGTATAAAAAGGAAAATAACTAAAAAACATTTCATTTCATAAAAAACATAAGCATAATGAATAATATGGTTAGAATAAAATATAATAAAATAATTCAATACAAATAATCAAATGAGTTAGAAAATTTTCAGTGGATATAAAAAAATAAATTAATAATATTTTCATAAATAATTGTTTTATAAAGATGGAATTCATAATTTCGAGCATCTATAATTACTATCATGGTCCTGTCCAAGGAATCTGAAAATATGTTTTGGGTTATCTTCTGAAACGTTAATTTATATATGTATGGCCTCAGCCAAAACCCAGTCTAGTTTTTATCTTAAGGCGTATTGATTCATTTAGGGGTTCTAATAGATCTCACACATCGCAAAATATGTCTCATTGATATTTATATGAAATTGTTAGAACATAATCAACAAAAAAATCGTATTGAAAAACTAGAATATGGAATGAAAATATTTATCCACAATGGTAAACCATGTAATGTAATATGGAAAGTTGTATCAAAGTTGTAAATCCCAAGAAAAACTAATCACAGACCATCTAGAAACATAATTAGTATTTAATCACTATAACAAATATCTAGTTTATATTAATTAAAATAAGGGTTTTTTCTACTGATTAAGATAAATACCATAAAAAATTCATTAACATATTCTTCTAGAAAATGAAAATTTTAGTTTAAAAATAACTATTAAAAACAATAAATTTCATGAATAACCAGGAAAAAATTTCTTCAAAAATAATAATTCAAACATGTAGATGAAACATCAAAGAATTAAGTGGTCATGATCATAGAAAATATGATTCATTATGTATATGTTAAAACAGACATTCCTTTCACATTTTCAAAAAAAAAATGATAATTGTACGTTATTCAGAGAAAGGAAGGAATAATTTTTTGACAACATTTTTAATAAAATTAAAACATTGGTAAAAAGTCTTTTAATAAATCAATTTTAGATTTTTTACAAACTTATTCAAGTTTTTTTTTGGTAAATATGTATATGGAAGAAAAAGGATTTTATACCAAAGAGAGAAATAATGTCTACTTTTTTGTTAACAATTTTCATCAGAAAATTTTATTAAAAAAGAGAGTGAAATGGTAATATTATAGGAAAATATAATGAAAAAATTTATTACAGGGGAATATGTTGGATTTAATAAGGAAATATCAATCAATTCCCATAATGAAGTCTTAAATATAAATAATATTGAATAGTGATGGGATTTGGAAATAAACCATTAACAGTTTAGTAAATTTGGAATCATAACCCCTATGAAAGAAAGAAATTCAAATGAAACATTAAATAACTTGAATATAATGAGATTAATGACATATAATATCAATGGGGAAGTTAATACACTATATTAGAAAATATAATTGGTGAATATTGTATAAGAATCACATTAGTAAAAGTTATATGGGAATCCCAAACCCCATGTATGATTTCGTTCACATGTTCAAAACTCTTGCATAATAAATATTGATTTATTATAAATCTATTATAAAACCATTTTCATATATATGATACTATATATGTTTTACTTATAACCGTTTCTCACAAATTAATTAATAATTCTTTCTTAAAATCAATTTTTATGTGATAACTGTGTCATTGTTTATATATATTATTGTTCATTAGTTTTGATCCTTCTATATTGATAATGGTTATAAAATTAAAATATTTTAAATCATGATAAAGTTATAATTAATATTCATTATATACATACTCAGGTCCATCCATAAATGTTATACATTCAAAAATAATAATTGCACCATTCATGGAGAAGGATGGTTTTATGTACACATGAACTCTGTTTTCTTTTTTAAAGGGAATGGAATAATGATAAATAACAATTATAATTACCAGAATCATTTTTATATCAAATAAATCATATATATTCCTATAATTCATTGTTATTAATAAAATAATAGTACTGAAATCAAATACATATCACATCACTTTTTGAATGTGGTAGTTCACACATACTCACTGACGAGGATTTTGTGTTCCGAATGATTGGGAGGAAAGAAGGCTGAAATGATAATATTATTTAAGGACTATAATTTTGTCTTGTGTATCATATATAATTATTCAAACCATAATAAAAACAATCCATTAAATATTATGATGTGAATTCAGTTGTATCATTATATATAAAGGTTAAGTTATATGTATGCACAAGCGATGAATTCACTTAACATATGATGGGAAAGAGGGTGGATAATGGTTATTTCATAATCATAATAAAATTTCAGTATATTTAAGAATTCTTAATTTATTAATTAATGATAAATAGATAAATTTATATGAGGAAAAATACGAAATAAATTGATATTGGTTGGATAAGATGATTACCTCTTCACTGAGAAACTCTATTTGGATGACACCTTAATCCCTGATGGGATTGTCTTTTTGAAAGACCAGAAGATAAAATATGTTTTTAATAAATAAATAAATAAATTTATTTGAAGGATTTGATAAGTTATAAGTCCCAATGTTTTGTAAATAATTTATTCTGAATTTCCCATTTTATATATGAGGTCATAGTCAATTTAGAATTTTTTAAAATATTAAATTAGTATATATTCATTAGCAAGAAAAAAATGCATCCAAATGGCCATGTATTCTAACATATTGTATGATATGGTTGAAAAAGAATCAAAAAATAAAAATGTTATAGTTATAATTTTTTTTAAATTTTTATCTTTTGGTTTAACCCCAACATTATCGAATTTTGACATTAAGCATGGTAACATCTTTTTTACTCTTACCCGATTACAATTTTACATATAATATGACAATTGGATTATAAATGAATAATTTTTTAAATTTTAATCCACATTTTATAAAAAATTTCCAATTTAAATATTTATTTTATATTTATGTATATTAATATTAAAACTTTTTAGAATATATTATTAATGTCAATTTTGATGTAGTTAATTTAATTTGACTATTAATACATCATAAAATCTGGAGAATTAAAATATAATAAATTAAAAAATATCTATAATTTCATATAGATCTTGAAAATTCTTGGGAACATGAATTATTTCTAATTATTTTTCATTTAGTATTTTTAAAATACTTTATTTATTTTTCAATTAATTAATTAAATTATTTCTTAGTGATGTGGAATCACTTAATATATTTATTTAACAACAAAAAATATTATTAAATTAAAATAATGAAATAATTTTATAATTCTAAAAATATAAATTTTTTCAAACTCAATAATTATTTTAACTAATATCTATGTCATAAAAGCATATTAAATATGGTATTTTGATTTTTCTGCCATTACACAATCATTACACATGCATTTGGATTAGCCACCTAATATATTTTTCCATAATTAGTTTATCAAAATTAAAATAATCTATAATACATAATATTTATTTAAAAATTAGATCACGAACTTATTATATCACTAATATTGACTTTTGGACCCCATATTGTCTTTAACTATGCTCTCCAAGCTCTCTATCAGGACATAAAAGGATTTTCATATTTATCATGTAATAAATTCTAATTTATATATATTTTTAATTAATTTTGTATTTTATTTTTATTATTTAATCATTTTTGATTAATTTGATATATTTTTTATGTTTTTAGAGTATTTTTATCTTTTAATGATATCATAAAAGATATCGTATTTCATAAAAACTTCATTATTTACTACTCACCAATAATTTAACTTCTATAGAAAATTTTCAAAAAATTTATCCGAGTATAAATTTGATTTTATGAACATATGAAATAAATTAAATTTAATAAAATTCAATTCATATAAGTGATAGAAATTAATTTTTTTAAAATGACTAAAATACAATGAAAATAGAATTTAGAAAAATGTCATTTCAAGTATGAAAATGTTTTTATAAAACAATTATTTCAAATTAACCTTACTGAATATAATTAGTTTAATAATAATATAATACAAATAATTATAAATTCAAAACAATTTAAAAACAATGCGTCACTTTTTAAATATTTGAAATTAATATGCGGTTTCAAAAAAAATTAGTAATTTTTACTATCCACTAAAAAACAATCTTTTCATAAAAATCCCAAAGAGTATCTCTCAGATGAGTTTTATATTATGATCTAAAAAATGATATTATTTTTTTTAAATAAAACTTATAAGACATCTAGAAATTGTTGGTTTTATTTTTTCACTAAAATCTATAATATCATTTTTGAAGAAAACTTATTTCTGATGTATAAAATAATGTCACTAAAAATTTAGTACTTATTTATTATTTATTAATCAATTTTTTTATTTAGAAATTAATTTATATATATTATTAATAAATTGACTAATAATATTTATACAATAAAATTCATTGGATGTGTTATAACATTCATATTTAAATAAAAATAATTCGTTGTTTGTTTAATTTTGGTTTTGTGTGTCATGTACACTATCAAACATATTGTTATAATTTAAAAATATTAGGGTGTTTAATTCTCCCATTCAAAAAACTTTCTTCATTTTAATTTAAAATTATACAAATTAATCAAAGGATTGACATTTTAAAATAATTTTATTGAAATCCCATATAGTGAAAAGGGATAATAAAACATCTATTTGATAAGAGAGAAAGAGATGTATGAATATTATCTAGACTAAAGCATACTAGGTTCCTAAATAAGAGGACATTAGGGAAATGTAAAGATATAGTCATGGAATAAAAAATGTAATTTCAAAATATTATTGAAAATTTATAGAGAAAATTGATCATGAAAAGTGAATGGTCATGATAAAGTTGACACACACAAAACCATTAATCATTGAAGAGGAAAAAGACATTCAATTCATAAAAAATGATCCCTATAGGATATAAAAAATCAATATTCTTTTCCGACAAGTAGGGAATTATATGTAAATGAAAAATATAATTTCTCACTTTAATATATTTTCACCAAAATATCATATTTTTATCTAAATGAAGTGTTTGAATTTTTAATGCTTGAAGAACTAACAAACTTCTCACTAATAACATAATCTTGAAAAGGATTATATGTTATTTATCCAATCCACAATAAAACCAAAATTGTTTCCACAATGTATGTTAATTTCCAAAATCACTAAAACATTATATGGATAAATAATACAATAATCATAAAAATTTGAAAATAAATATATAGGATTAACATAGATAATTCAATAACTAAATATTTATATATCCCAATTAACCTCAATAAACCCAATATTAAGTACTTTTTTGACCACAAATGTTATTTCAATCCCTTATGTTTACATCTCCAAAAACATAATATCATTTTTCTAAAAAAATCCACAATGTTAAACCCATTGGTAATATATAACTAAAATCAATAAAACGTTAATCAAAATATCATTAACTACTTAAAATATCCATAAAATTAACAAATTTAAAGAATAAAATGTTAATCCATTCAATTTTTAAGTAAAAAACTTTTAACAATGACCATAAAATCATGTTTTCTAGTGGTATGAACAACACCCTTATTTCCCCTTGGTTTTGGTTTAATGCCATGAAAGCATTATAGATATGATTGGTTGTCTCTAGAACTATGGGATTTCCATTTTATAATAAAATATTAATATATTTCCTATAGAATTCCAAAACATTTAATAAAAATCATAAAAAATTACAATAATCCTCAAAAAACGTTTTTTAAAACCACTAGGGATTTCTGTATGATAAGACTTGAAAATTTACTAATTCATTTATCTAAATCAACCAAAAATACCTCACCTGTAATTATCATAATAACACTAATGGTTATTAATAACCATAATCTTATGTAAAAATCATTATTGAAAACACAAAATTTTTATATACTAAACTAAATGGTTGTATTCTCATAAATGTATCCTATATTTTTTTAATAAAACTTCAAAATAGGAATTTATTGATTTAAAATCACGATCATACTTATACTTATTAACCCAAAATAGTAACTAAAAATACTAACCTATCCTCATCTAAATCATAAAAATACTCTCTTTAAGAATATTTTCAATGAAAATGAACGGTTTATATTCCATAATCTATGTTTTAGTAAATCTACTTTCTTATGTTTATACTAATTTTTCTCCCATTAAAAATGTAAAGACACCAACTCAAGTATCCTTGACACAATATGTCACATTTGTGATTTATTTTTGAGATATTTTTTTTGTTATTTTGGTCATGTATTTATAGGTTATCTTATACAAGTGTTTTAAAAACAAAATAGAGTATTTAGACCTGACATGAGGTGGGACATGGATAGAGAACTACTATTAAAAATTGTCTCCCATCTAAATAGTGATAATGCAGTCTGGATAGTGGCACTATCTTGGCCACATGGCCTTCTGCACGGGTGTGTGACTCACCATGAGCCTAACCTAGATAGTCTATCTATGGTATATAGTGTACTTTATAAGTTTTTTCCCTCCCTAGAAAAATTAATCATCCATTTTTATCTTCCATATAGAAGGACACATGGTTATCGGAAGGTTTGGTAGAATGTTCGTCCAAACTATGTACCATGTCTTGGTCATTAAAAATGTAAACATTTCCATTTTTCCTTCTCTAATTTTTACCCAAATCCACGAATTTCTTCCCTCACTAAAGATGTATATACCTAGTAACCTCTTCCTCTCCATGTTCCCCCTTGGATCACTAAATATTGGGTGTTTTTGTGTTTAATATTCAAGAACCATAATATATGTCCCTCCATTCTTGATTTTGTCCACCTTCTTTGTTCATTATTCATAATTTCTTTTTTTTCACTCTCTAATAGTTTTAACTCCCTAATATGGGGATGAACATAGTTAATATAGTTTAATAATAATTTTTATGTTGTGATCTAGAATTTATAGGGTCTCATTGTGGTGTAGTTTTTGTTCTCCACTATATTCTATATGTTTCTTAGCATGAGGTAGGTATTTCTTTCCATTAACATTTTTAGATGTTTTTATTATGATTTATTTTCTTTTTGAATGTATTCTATGAATTTTATATGTGGTTTTAAAGAGGTTTTCAAATATTTTGGGTTTAAATATGGGTTTGAAAGAGGTTTTCTTTATGGAAAATGGATGTTTTTCATGGGTGTTCCTATTGTTTAATGTGTGTATGTGAAAGATATGACCAATGTGACATGGAAAATTAAAACATATACAAAGGGAGTCCTATGTATCTTGGTTTTTAGGCTAGGACTAGTATTATAGATATATCAATATGGTCAATGCATGGTTCCCTCTTTTTGAATAGCTCTACAAGACAATCTAAACTATACTGAAGATTGGAGACCACTGGACATTGGGATGGGTTATCCACTAGTTTCGCATGCATGAGGAAATTTTTTATCATGGTTTTTATATCATATCACCATCATACAAAGATTATATATTCCCCTAGTTCTAGATCCTTTATGGAATGCCCAAAGTTCCCTTGTGATGCAATGATTACTATCATCATATGGTGAATTAATATTTTTAATTTAATTTTGAAAACAAGTTTCCTCAAAATATTTTACATTATTTATTTGAATATAAAAAATATCATGTTTAATTATCTTATAATCTTATATCATGTAATATATTTTTTATGGAATATTAATTGTCATTGTATATAACCATATAGACACCCTTAAGTGTATGTATACCTTGTTAGGTTTGAACTAGGTAAATAAAAGATGTTATCAGGTGGTGGAGGAGGATATAGTATCTAGTGTTCCCTCTTTTTTAGGTGTTCATAGAGGTGGCATGGGGGTGTTTTCCCTCTTTTTCTTCAATTATTAGTTTTTTAGATAGCTATCCTTCTTTTTTTGTATTTTGGGGTTTTTTACCAAAAATATAATACCATTTCACTTGTAATTTTTGTATATATATTTTGATATGATAATTTTTTATGATGAGATACTTGATTCTATTAAATGTTTATATTATATTATCATGGGTGAAATAATTATAAAAAATAAATGTATCATTAACATGCAGTAGATTCTAGCCAGTGGAGATCAAGAATGCACTTCAGGTCATATCACAGGTCAGGTCAGGTTATAAGTAGATTAGAATAATGGACTGGTTCATAAAAAAATGGTGTAAATTTTTTTCACCATTCCCTTGTGTCTTTATATTTGTTGGTGTCTGGATATAAATGATATATGACTTTCTTGGGCTTGAGGATCAATTTTTTAGTGGGGTTATTGGCCAAAACACCTTGTTACATGCCTTAGGTAACCATGATATGTTGACAGTTGGCGTGATTCCTCCTCCTTGAAAGATGTACAAGCTGTAGACTATGCATGAATACCATGTGAAGGTGAAATTATTTTAAATGTGATAATTCTTGTTATTGTTTTTATTTTGATTTGTAAATATGTTTAAAAGTCGTTGTTGCTAAAAATTTTAGGATTGGTGTATTGATAGGTTTCTTGTGGTTGTTGTCTAATGTAGAAAGATGCCTCCATGGTTACATTATTTGCAACCATGAGAAGAGGCCAGTGAGATTTATACATCACTATTTAATTAGATACTAGTGTAATATGTTATTTTGTCTATCCAGGCATTGGGTCAGGGCATGGGTCATAGTCCCTCTAATGTTAGGGAAGCCAAAATGGGTCTGGTAAGGGAAAAGCTCATGAGAATCTCCAGAACAAGCCTATTACCTTCAATTGTAGTAGAAACCCATTTTAAGTTCAGGATTATATTGAGAAATTATAATTTTTTTTTTGGTTTCATGACATTCTTGAGGTAGTTATGAAGATGTGTGATTCATTCTTGTTGGAAGGCCCCAGTTGAAGGTGGTGGTACTCAGTGTTTTAGGCTGGGAAGTACAAGAGAATGGGTTTGAAGGGCCCCAAGGTTGCATTCAAAGAGAATTATTTCCATAATAAAATTAATTTAAAAATGACCTTGGTGTCCTTGGATCTCTACCAGGGGTATAAGACTATGCTATAATGTTATAACCACTTTTCAATTTTTTTATATTTCTCCCCCAGGGTCATTTATAATGACTAACTAAATGATCAGATTTCTGAAATGGGGTTGTGAATAGAAATTTTATCCCAATACATTTTATTTTAATTGAAGACCTATGATAATTTGGTTTATTGAGACTTTATGGTGGAGATTGATTGTTCTATTAAGTCAAGTTTTTTTGGAGTGGATCCTTTATTTATCCATGGTAGTGGTAGCTCATCTAAATGGAAGAGGATGTGGGAGTGGGGTTTTAGGTGTCCATCGTGTGCTAACACTGTATCACGAGTCATGCAAGAGTATGATTTCCAAGTTTTCGAAATGGTACATTTTAATGTGTCCTTATTATTTATTGGATGGTGTGTTTCCAGATGTACATCAATTTTTTTCAGATATTTTTTACTTTGGAACCCAATGGAAGACCACGTGTTTTACAATTTGAATGGGATCTATTATCAAGAAATGTAGGACATCCTATTTTGGAGTTGGGTAGTCTCATTTCTTAGACTTCGTCCCTCATGTTTTAGGATGGTGGTGGTGGTTTTGAGGGTGGAATACATCATAATGAGGATGAATTTTGATAGGTATTTCCAGATGATTTATAGGAATTCATATAGAGTGAGTGGTGGGTTTAACCATTAATTTGGCACTAGGGACACAATTGATATCTCTTTCCTCATATCATATGGACCCCATTGAGATGAGGTATTTAATGAAGTATATAGATGATTTGGAATCCAAAGGATTCATTCACCGGAGCATCTGACCTTGGGCTACCCCAGTTTTATTTACAAATAATTTTCATGTATCTCTTTGGTTTTGTACTAGTTACTATAATCTGGATAAGGTGATGATAAAGAATAAATAACCCTTTCCCCAAATTGATGAACTCTTTGATTAGATTAAGGGGAAATGTTCATTCCCTAATATATATTTTTGTTCTGGGTCTTACTTGGTCAGATTCAAAGAGGGGGATGTTCTTAATATAGCACTCAAAATATGGTACGACCACTATGATTATCTTGTCATGAACATCGGGTTGAAAAATACTCCAGCGGTATTCATTTAATTCGCGAATAGTGTACTCAATCAATAACTTGATTTCTTCATTGTGGTGTATTTTGGTGAAATCCTAGTCAACTCTAGTTCCTTGAAAGAGCGTAAGAATTACATGAGGATCATTTTTGGCACTCATCCGGATCATTACATCTATGATATACTTTCCAATTTTACCTTCTGGATCATGGAGGTATAGTTTCTTAGTCCCATGATCTCTGAATGTGAGGTTTTGGTAGACCCCAGGAATATTAAATTAGTGATTTCAAGGGAGAAATCAATACATTTTTTCAAAATATGGAGCCCTTCGGTCCTGGAAAGGTATTACTAGTGGTTTCTCAGAGATTTCTCTTGGCTTGATTCACTCATGACTACACTTACCTAGAAAGGGGATGATCTAATGGAGTCTATAATGTAAGGAACCTTTCATGAAATTTATATATAGGTTAACCATATCCCCTATTATGGTATTTTCATAGTCTCAAAATGGGTATATGGTCTATTGTGTTGAATCAGGCGAGGATATTGTGTGTGTGTGTGTGTGTGTGCGTTGATAAAAGATGTGAATGTGGTGGAATATAGTTCTTTATAGCTCAATCCACATGAAAATATATAACCAACCAACAAATTGGAATTGTCTTTAGTGATCAATGCCTTTAATACATGTATCCTAGGTAAATGAAATATAAGGAATGGGTGAGCTCAGATAATCAGTAAGGGTATCTGTTTAGTAGAATGTAAATAATTCATGACAAGTATAAAAAGGAAAACAACTAAAAAACATTTCATTTAACAAAAAACATAAGCATAATGAATAATATACTTATAATAAAATATAATAAAATAATTCAATACAAATAATCAAATGAGTTAGAAAATTTTCAGCGGATATAATAAAAAATAAATTAATAATATTTTCATAAATAATAGTTTCATAAAGATGGAATTCGTAATTTCGAGCATCTATAATTACTATCAAGGTCCTGTCCAAGGAATCTGAAAATATTTTTAGCATTATCTTCTGAAACGTTAATTTAAATATGTATAGCCTCAGCCAAAACCCAATCTAGTTTTTATCTTAAGGCGTATTGATTCATTTAGGGGTTATACTAGATCTCACACATCGCAAAATATGTCTCATTGATTTTTATATGAAATTGTTAGAACACAATCAACAAAAAAATCATATTGACAAACTAGAATATGGAATGAAAATATTTATCCACAATGGTAAACCATGCAATGTAATATGGAAAGTTGTATCAAAGTTGTACATCCCAAGAAAAACTAATCACAGACCATCTAGAAACATAATAAGTATTTTATGACTATAACAAATCTCTGGTTTATAGTAATTAAAATAAGGGGTTTTCTATTGATTAAGATAAATACCATAAAAAATTCATTAATATATTCTTCTGGAAAATGAAAATTTCAATTTGAAAATAACTATTAAAAACTATAAATTTCAAGAATAACGGGAAAAAAAATTTCTTCAAAAATAATAATACAAACATGTAGATGAAACATCAAAGAATTTAGTGGTCATGATCATAGAAAATATCATTCATTATGTATATGTTAAAATATACATTCCTTTTACATTTTCAGAAAAAATGATAAATGTACGTTTTTCAGAGAAAAAAAGGAATAAATTTTTGATAACATTTTTAATAAAATTAAAACATCGGTAAAAAGTCCTTTAATAAATCAATTTTAGATTTTTTACAAACTTATTCAAGTTTTTTTAGTAAATATGTATATGGAAGAAAAAGTATTTTATACCAAAGAGAGAAATAATGTCTACTTTTTTGTTAACAATTTTCATCAGAAAATTTAATTAAAAAAGGGAGTAAAATTTTAATATTATAGGAAAATATAATGAAAATGCTTATTAAAGGGGAATATGTTGGCTTTAATAAGAAAATATCAATCAATTCCCATAATGAAGTCTTAAATATAAATAATATTGAATAGTGATGGGATTTGGAAATAAACCATTCACACTTTAGTAAATTTGGTATCATAACCCCTATGGAAGAAAGAAATTCAAATGAAACATTAAATAACATGAATATAATGCGATTAATGATATATAATATCAATGGGGAAGTTGATACACTATATTAAAAAATATAATTGGTGAATATGGTTTAAGAATCACGTAAGTAAAAGTTATATGGGAAACCCATACCCCATGTATGATTTGGTTCACATGTTCAAAACTCAGGCATAATAAATATTGATTTATTATAAATCTATTATAAACCCATTTTCATATATATGATACTATATATGTTTCACTTATAACTGTTTCTCACAAATTAATTAATAATTCTTTCTTAAAATCAATTTTTATGTGATAACTATGTCATTGTTTATATATATTATTGTTCATTAGTTTTGATCCTTCTATATTGATAATGGTTATAAAATTAAAATATTTTAAATCATAATAAAATTACAATTAATATTCATTATATACATACTCAGGTCCATCCGTAAATGATATACATTCAAAAATAATAATTGCACCATTCATGGAGAAGGTTGGTTTTACGTACACATGAACACTATTTTCTTTTTTTAAAGGGAATGAAATAAAGATAAATAACAATTATAATTACCAAAATCATTTTTATATCAAATAAATCATATATATTCCAATAATTCATTGTTATTAATAAAACAATAGTATTAAAATCAAATACATATCACATCACTTTTTGAATGTGGTAGTTCACACATACTCACTGATGAGGTTTTTGTGTTCCGAATGATTGGGAGGAAAGAAGGTTGAAATGATAATATTATTTAAGAACTATAATTTTGTCTTGTGTATCATATATAATTATTAAACCCATAATAAAAAAAATCCATAAAATATTATGGTGTGAATTCAGTTGTATCATTATATAGAGAGGTTAAGTTATATGTATGCACAAGCGATGAATTCACTTAACATATGATGGGAAATAGGGTGGATAAAGGTTATTTCATAGTCATAATAAAATTTCAGTATATTTAGCAATTCTTAATTTTTGAATTAATGATAAATAGATAAATTTATATGAGGAAAAATAAGAAATAAATTGATATAGGTTGGATAAGGTGATTACCTCTTCATTGAGAAACTCCATTTGGATGTCACCTTAATCCCTGATGGGATTGTGTTTTTGAAGGACCAGAAGATAAAATATTTTTTTTAATAAATGAATAATTAAATTTATTTTAAGGATTTGATAAGTTATAAGTCCCAAAGTTTTGTAAATAATTTATTCTGAATTTCCCATTTTATATATGAGGTGATAGTCACTTTAAAAATTCTTAAAATATTAAATTAGTATATATTCATTATCAACCACAAAATGCATCCAAATGGCCATGTATTCTAACCTATTCTATGATATGGTTGAAAAAGAATCAAAAAATAAAAATGTTATAGTTATAATTTTTTTTTAATTTTTATCTTTTGGTTTAACCCTAAAACTATCGAATTTTGACATTAAGCATGGTAACATTTTTTTACTCTTACATGATTACAATTTTACATATAATATGACTATTGGATTATAAATGAATAATTTTTTAAATTTTAATCCACATTTTATAAAATTTTTCCAATTTAAATATTTATATAATATTTATGTAAATTAATATTAAATCTTTTTAGAAAATATTATTAATGTCAATTTTGATGTAATTAATTTAATTTGACTATTAATACATCATAAAATCTGGAGAATTAAAATATTATAAAAAAAATATCTATAATTTCATATAGATCTTGAAAAATCTTGGGAACATAAATTATTTTTAATTATTTTTCATTTAGTATTTTTAAAATAATTTATTTATTTTTCTATTAATTAATTAAATGATTTCTTAGTGATGTGGAATCACATAATATATTTATTTATCAACAAAAAATATTATTAAATTAAAATAATGAAATAATTTTATAATTCAAAAAATATAAATTTTTTCAAACTAAACAATTATTTTAACTAATATCTATGTCATAAAACCATATTAAATATGTTATTTTGATTTTTCTTCCATTACACAACCATTACACATGCATTTGGATTAGCCACCTGATATATTTTTCCATAATTAGTTTATCAAAATTAAAATAATCTATAATATTTAATATTTATTTAAAAATTAGATCACGGACTTATTGTATCACTAATATTGACTTTTGGACCCCAAATTGTCTTTAACTATACTCTCTAAGCTCTCTATCAGGACATAAAATGATTTTCATATTTATCATGTAATAAATTCTAATTTACACATGTTTTTCTAATTAATTTTGATTATGATTTTTATTATTTAATCATTTTTGATTAATTTGATAATTTTTTTATGTTTTTAGAGTATTTTTATCTTTTAATGATATCATAAAATATTTCATATTTATAAAAACATTATTATTTACTATTCACCAATAATTTAACTTCTATAAAAAAATTTCAAAAAATTAATCCGAGTATATATTTGATTTTATGAACCTATGAAATAAATTAAATTTAATAAAATTCAATTCATATAAGTGATAGAAATTAATTTTTTTAAAATGAATAAAATACAATGAAAATTGAATTTAGAAAAATGTCATTTCAGGAATGAAAATGTTTTTATAAAACAATTATTTCAAATTAACCTTACTGAATATAATTAGTTTAATAATAATATAATAGAAATAATTATACATTCAAAACAATTTAAAAACAATGCGTAACTTTTTAAATATTTGAAATTAATATACAGTTTCAATAAAAAATATTAATTTTTACTATCCACTATAAAACAATCTTTTCATAAAAATCCCAAATAGTATCTCTCAGATGAGTTTTATATTATGATCTAAAAAATGATATTATTTTTATTAAATAAAACTTATAAGACATCTAGAAATTTTTGGTTTTATTTTTTCACCAAAATCTATAAAATCATTTTTGAAGAAAACTTATTTTTGAAGTATAAAATAACTTCACTAAAAATTTAGTACTTATTTATTATTTATTAATCAATTTATTTTTATTGAGAAATTAATTTATATATATTATTAATAAATTGACTAATACTATTTATACAATATAATTCAATGGATTGGTTATAACATTCATATTTGAATAAAAATAATTAGTTTTTTGTTTAATTTTGGTTTTGTGTGTCATGTACACTATCAAACCTAATGCTATAATTTAAAAATATTAGGGTGTTTAATTCTCCCATTCAAAAAATTTCTTCATTTTAATTTAAAATTATACAAATTAATCAAAGGATTGACATTTTAAAAATAATTTTTTTGAAATCCCATATAGTGAAAAGGGATAATAAAACATCTATTTGATAAGAGAGAAAGAGATGTATGAATATTATCTAGACTAAAACATACTAGGTTCCAAAATTAGAGGACATTAGGGAAATTTAAAGATACAGTCATGGAATAAAAAATGTAATTTCAAAATATTATTGAAATTTTATAGAGAAAATTGATCATGAAAATTGAATGGTCATGATAAAGTTGACACACACAAAACCATAAATCATTGAAGGGGAAAAAGACAATCAATTCATACAAAATGATCCCTATATGATATAAAAATTCAATATTCTTTTCCGATAAATAGGGAATTATATGTAAATGAAAAATATAATTTCCCACTTTAATATATTTTCACCAAAATATCATATTTTTATCTAAATGAAGTGTTTGAATTTTTCATGCTTGAAGAACTAAAAAACTTCTCACTAATAACATATTCTTGAGAAGGATTATAATTTATTTATCCAATCCACACTAAAACCAAAATTGTTTTCACAATGTATGTCAATTTCCAAAATCACTAAAACATTATATGGATAAATTATACAATAATCATAAAAATTTGAAAATAAATATATAGGATTAACAAAGATCATTCAATAACTAAATAATTATATATCCCAATTAACCTCAATAAACCCAATATTAAGTTCTTTTTTTGACCACAAATGTTATTTCAATCCCTTAAGTTTAAATCTCCTAAAACAAAATATCATTTTTCAAAAAAAATCCACAATGTTAAACCTAATGGTTATATATAACTAAAATCAATAAAACCTTAACCAAAATATCATTAACTACATAAAATATCCATAAAATTAATAAATTTAAAGAATAAAATGTTAATCCATTCAATTTTTAAGTAAAACCCTTTTAACAAATACCATAAAATCATGTTTTCTAGTGGTATGAACAACACCCTTATTTCCCATTGGTTTTGGTTTCATGCCATGAAAGCACTATAGATATGATTGGTTGTCTCTAGAACTATGGGATTTCTATTTTCTAATAAAATATTAATATATTTCATACACAATTCCAAAACTTTTAATAAAAATAAAAAAAATACAATAATCCTCAAAAAACTTTTTTTAAAACCACTAGGGATTTTTGTATGATATGACTTGAAAATTTACTAATTCATTTATCTAAATCAACCCAAAATACCTCACTTGTAATTATCATAATAACACTAATGGTTATTAATAACCAAAATCTTATGTAAAAATCATTATTGAAAACACAAACTTTTTATATACTAAATTAAATGGTTGTATTCTCATAAATGTATCCTATATTTTTTTAATAAAACATCAAAACATGAATTTATTGATCTAAAATCACGATCATACTTATACTTATTAGCCCACAATAGTAACTAAAAATACTAAACTATCCTCATCTAAATCATAAAAATACTCTATTTGAGAATATTTTCAAAGAAAATAAAAGGTTTATATTCCATAATCCATGTTTTAGTAAATCTAGTTTCTTATGTTTATACTAATTTTGCTCTCATTAAAAATGTAAAGACACCAACTCAAGTATCCTTGACACAATATGTCACATTTGTGATTTATTTTTGAGATATTTTCTTTGTTATTTTGTTCATGTATTTATAGGGTAGCTTCTATAAGTGTTTTAAAAACAAAATAGAGTTTTTCGACCTGACATAAGGTGGGACATGGATAGAGAACTACTATTGAAAATTTTCTCCCATCCTAAAAGTGATAATGCAGTCTGGACAGTGGCACTATCTTGGCCACACGGCCTTCCGCACGAGTGTGTGACTCACCATGAGCCTAACCTAGATGGTCTATCTGTGGTATATAGTGTATTTTATATGTTTTTTCCCTCCCTAGAAAAATTATTCATCCATTTTTATTTTGAATATAGAAGGCCACATGGTTATGGGATGGTTTGGTAGAATGTTCGTCCAAACTATGTAGCATGTCTTGGTCATTAAAAATGTAAACATTTCCATTTTTTCCATCTCCAATTTTTATCCAAATCCAAAAATTTCTTCCCTCACTATATATGTATATCCCTAGCAACCTCTTCCTCTCCCTGTTCCCCCTTGGATCACTAAATATTGGGTGTTTTTGTGTTTAATATTCAAGAACTATCATATATGTTCCTCCATTATTGATTTTGTCCCCCTTATTTGTTCACTATTCATAATTTCTTTTTTTTTCACTCTAATAGTTTTAACTATCTAATATGGGGATGAACATAGTTAATATAGTTTAATAATAATTTTTATGTTGTGATCTAGCATTTATAGGGTCTCATTGTGGTGTAGTTTTTGTTTTCCACTATATTCTATATGTTTCTTAGCATGAGGTAGGTATTTCTTTACTTTAACATTATTAGATTTTTTTATTATGATTTATTTTCTTTTGAAATGTATTCTATGAATTTTATATGTGGTTTGAAATAGGTTTTCAAATCTTTTGGGTTTAAATATGGGTTGGAAAGAGGTTTTCTTTATGGAAAATCGTTGTTTTTCATGGGTGTTACTATTGTTTGATGTGTGTATGTGAAAGATATGACCAATGTGACATGGAAAATTAAAACATATACAAAGGGAGTCCTATGTATCTAGGTTTGTAGGCTAGGACTAGTATTATAGATATATCAATATGGTCTAGGCATGGTTCCCTCTTTTTGAATAGCTCTACAACACTATCTAAACTATACTGATGATTGGAGACCACTAGACATTGGGATGGGTTCTCCACTAGTTTCGCATGCATGAGGACATTTTGGATCATGGTTTTCATAACATATCACCATCATACAAAGATTATATATTCCCCTATTTCTAGATCCTTTATGGAATGCCCAAAGTTCCCTTGTGATGCAATGATTACTATCACCATATTGTGAATTAATCTTTTCAATTTAATTTTGAAAACAAGTTTCCTCCAAATATTTTCCATTATTTTTTTGAATATAAAAAATATCATGATTAATTATCTTATAATCTTATATCATGTAATATATTTTTAATGGAATATTAATTGTCACTGTATGTAACCCTATAGACACCCTTAAGTGTATGTATACCTTGTTAGGTTTGAACTAGGTAAATAAAAGATGTTATCCGGTGGTGGGGAAGGATATAGTATATTGTGTTCCCTCTTTTTTACGTGTTCATAGAGGTGGCATGGGGGTGTTTTCCTTGTTTATCTTCAATGATTAGTTTTATAGTTAGCTATCCTCCTTTTTTTGTATTTTGGGGTTTTTAAACAAAAATATAATAGTATTTAACTTGTAATTTTTTTATATATATTTTGATATGATAATTTTTTATGATGAGATTATTGATTCTATTAAATGTTTATAATATATTATCATGGGTGAAATAATTATAAAAAATAAATGTATGATTAACATGCAGTAGATTCTAGCCAATGGAGATCAAGAATGCACTTCAGGTCATATCACCGGTCAGGTCAGGTTATAAGTAGTGTAGAATAATGGATTGGTTCATAAAAAAATGGTATAATTTTTTTTCACCATTCCCACGTGTCTTTATATTTGGTGGTGTCTGGATATAAATGATATATGACTTTCTTGGGCTTGAGGATCAAATTTTTAGTGGGATTTCTGGCCAAAACACCTTGTTACATGCCTTAGGTCACAATGATATGTTGGGAGTCGGTGTGATTCCTCCTCCTAGAAAGATGTACAAGCTGTAGACTATGCATGGATACCATGTGAATGTGAAATTGTTTTAAATTTTATATTTATTGTTATTGTTTTTATTTTGTTTTGTAAACATGCTTAAAAGTCGATGTTGCTAAAAAATTTAGGAATGGTGTATTGATAGGTTTCTTGTGGTTGTTGTTTAATGTAGTAAGATGCCTCCCTGGTTACTTTATTTGCAACCATGAGAAGAGGCCAGTGAGATTTACACATCACTATTTAATTAGATACTAGTGGAATATGTTATTTTGTCTATCCAGGCATTGGGTCAGGGCATGGGTCATAGTCCCTCTAATGTTAGGGAAGCCAAAATGGGTCTGGTAAGGGAAAAGCACATGAGAATCTCCAGAACAAGCCTATTACCTTCCATTGTAGTAAAAAACCATTGTAAGTTAAGGATTATATTGAGAAATTATAAATTTTGTTTTGGTTTCATGACATTCTTGAGGTAGTTATGAAGATGTGTGATTCATTCTTGTTGGAAGGCCCCAGTTGAAGGTGGTGGTACTCAGTGTTTCAGGCTGGGATGTACAAGAGAATGGGTTTGAAGGGCCCCAAGGTTGTATTCAAAGAGAATTATTTCCCTAATAAAATTATTTTAAAAATAACCTTGGTGTCCTTGGATCTCTGCCAGGGGTATCAGACTATGCTATAATGTTATAACCACTTTTCATTTTTTGTATATTTCTCCCCCGGGGTCATTTATAATGACTAACTAAACGATCATATTTCTGAAATGGGGTTGTGAATAGAAATTTTATCCCAATACATTTTATTTTAATTGAAGACCTATGATAATTTGGTTTATTGAGACTTTATGATGGAGATTGATTGTTCTATTAATTCTAGTTTTTTGTAGTGGATCCCTTATATATCCATCTTAGTGGTAGCTCATCTGAATGGAAGAGGAAGTGGGAGTGGGGTTTTAAGTGTCCGTCATGTGCTGCCACTGTATCACGAGTCAAGAAAGAGTATGATTTCCATGTTTTAGAAATGGTACATTTTAATGTGACCTTATTATTGATTGGATGGTGTGTTTCTAGATGTACATCAATTTTTTTCTGGTATTTATTATTTTGGAACCCAATGGAAGACCACATGTTTTACAATTTGAATGGGATATATTATCAATAAATGTAGGACATCCTCTTTTGGAGTTGGGTAGTCTCATTTCTTAGACTTCGTCCCTCATGTTTTAGGATGGTGGTGGTGGTTTTGAGGGTGGAATACATCCTAATGAGGATGAATTTTGATAGGTATATCCAGATGATTTATAGGAATTCATATAGAGTGAGTGGTGGGTTTAACCATTAATTTGGAACTGGGGACACAATTGATATCTCTTTCCTCAAATCATATGGACCCCGTTGAGATCAGTTATTTAAAGAAGTATATAGATGATTTGGAATCCAAAGGATTCATTCACTGGAGCATCTGACCTTGGGCTACCCCAGTTTTATTTACAAATAATTTTCATGTACCTCTTTGATTTTGTACTAGTTACTAGAATCTGGATAAGGTGATGATAAATAATAAATAACCCTTTCCACAAATTGATGAACTCTTTGATTAGATTAAGGGGAAAAGTTCATTCTCTAATATATATTTTTTTTCTGGGTCTTACTTGGTTAGATTCAAAGAGGGGAATGTTCCTAATATAGCACTCAAAATATGGTACGACCACTATGATTATCTTGTCATCAACATCGGGTTGAAAAATACTCCAGCGGTATTCATTTAATTCGTGAATAGTATACTCCATAAATAACTTGATTTCTTCATTGTGGTGTATTTTGGTGAAATCATATTCAACCCTAGTGCCTTGAAAGAGCGTAAGAATTACATGAGGATCATTTTTGGCACTCATCCGGATCATCTCATCTATGATATACTTTCCAATTGTACCTTCTGGATCATGGAGGTATAGTCTCTTGGTCCCATGATCTCTGAATGTGAGGTTTTGGTAGACCCCAATAATATAAAATTAGTGATTTAAAGGGATAAATAAATACATTTTTTCAAAATATGGAGCACTTTGGTCCTGGAAAGTTATTACTAGTGGTTTCTCAGAGATTTCTCTTGGCTTGATTCACTCATGACTACTATTACCTAGAAAGGGGATGATCTAATGGAGTCTATAATGTAAGTAACCTTTCTTTAAATTTATATATAGGTTAACCATATCCCCTATTATGGTCTTTCCATAGTCTCAAAATGAGTATATGGTCTATTGTGATGAATCAGGCAAGGATATTGTGTGTGTATGTGTTGATAAAAGATGTGAATATGTTGGAATATAGTTCTTTATAGCTCCATCCACATGAAAATAAATAAACAACCAAAGAATTGTAATTGTCATTAGTGATCAATGCCTTTAATACATGGATCCATTACCTATTAAGGTATAATATTTTTGGCCTACTCATATCATAATAAATTGACCTTTAGTTTCTCTTAAAATGATCTGAATATGAGGAAGCATCGGTGGATCGAGTTCTATTAGGGATCGATTTTGATATTGTGTACACCATGGAAAAATTTAATTTCATAGTAGATGCATTGATTAAGAAATATCTTATAAAATATCTAATTAAGTCTATTGACGATTGAATTTTTATGGGAATTATTTAATAGAAGCACCTAGAGATAAAAGAGTGCAATGAATGTGTTTCATCGGCCAGTGTTAAGCTGGAACCCACGCTCTTAGAACATTTTCATTAGGAACATCCGAGTGATGACTTCTTCCAGTGGTCTATGAAGTACTAAATTGGTGGATAGTTTCCTCATCACATGTTTTTTTCTTCATATAGAGTTATTTGATTCAAGGGTTGTGTTTTGCTTCCATTTTCATTGAGAAATATGGTGATGTTGGATAGAAACTAGCATCTATGTGTTTTATATATTAAGACCAACAAAATGTTATATAATGATCATCATAGGTTTTTGTGGTTGTGTATGAGGTGCAAGAAAACTTACTTCAGGTCCAAGGGAAATTATTGTTAGCAGGTTAAATAAAAGCATCCGAGACACTCAAGTTTTCTTCATTTAATACCCATTCCTACCTAAAAGTGTGATGAGTTCATAATAGAATTTTTTATTCCCTCACCCAATACACCATTGGAAAAATATTCAATTTGGGTAGTGATGGATAGTCTTACAAAATCATCCCTTTTAATTCCAATTAAGGATACATCTAAATTAGATGAGTTGGTTAATTTGTATGTTCATGAGATAGTGATCATTCTTGGTGTTTCAATAGTGATCGATTCATAAAAAGACCCTAAATTCACCTCTCAATTTTTAGAAGTCCTTTTTAAAGAAATGGGGTTGTAGTTCATGTTGATCATGGCGTACAATCCTAAAACAGATATCTAATTGGAGCAAGCAAATCAGATATTGGATTATAGTATATGACCATGGGTGTTGGATTTTGAAGGATCTTGGGAAATCCATTTTGGGTGGGTTGAGGTTTCCATTATTAATAGGTACCAATCCAATATGATAATGGTTCCATTATATGTGCTTTATGGTTGGAAGTTTTGGTCTCCGTTATGTTGGGTGGAGGTAGGTACTACCTCATTCTTTAGACTGATCCTTGTGCCGGAGACATCATATAAAGTTTTGTTGATCATAAAGTGGTTCTTAACACTGGAGGTCAACCAAAATTCCTTTATTGACCAGTGCCTATAGGAAATGGAATAAATAGGGGTGACTCGGTATTTATGAATATATCTTCTCTCTTTAGTCATCATCATATTTGTATGCAGGGTATGCCATTGTCTACATATATTGGCCCTTTTAAATTTACAAATAACATAGTTCATGTGAAATACTAGTTATATTTTACATTTTAGTTATTTTCAATTCAATACATATTTTATATCTCTCAACTGAAAAATTATAATACATACCCCATTCATTTTTAAAACAAGGAATAATTAGAGTTGGAATCTAATTTGACTATGTTCGAGAAACCCGTATAGATTGTGGATTCCTAGGAGAATTTGTTTAGGTAAATAAATACAACATCATTTGCTTCCTTGGAACAAAGTTAATGAAATGGATGAGACTTGGGAGGTGAGTTTTTTTATGGTGCAATACCCATTTTTGTTTTTAATTATAATTCGACTTAAATTTTGGAGGGTGGAAAGTTTCCATTGTGGGGAGAATTGTCTCTTAAATTATTTTTTTCTTCTTTTTTTATTTTTTTGATCATATATTTATGGGGTAGATTCTTTGGGTATTTTCAACAAAGAATGGAGTTTTCGGAACTGACTTCAGGTGGAGTGCATTTGGTGTATGATTAGTTGAAATTGTGCACAAACCTATAGAAGGTTTTCACCCTAGAAAGTGGCATTGTCTATACCACACCGCCTTCCTCATAGTTTGCGGATAACCATTCTCCCAAAAAAGTTTTTCTATTTATTTTTCATGGTCATCCACATAGATGTGTTACCTAATAGGTTAACCGTATGGAATTTTTCCTCTTTGAAATATGAGGATTCATGATTTCCATATGGTTTGGAATACATGGTAGCATGTCCATGTCATTAAAAATGTAGACATTATGATATTTTCTATTCAATTTTATTAACAACAATAAACCCATTTCATCCCCTACAGAGGATTTTCAAACCCAAGATCCTCTCTCTCCTATTAGATCCCTGAATCTCTAATCCTAAGTGTTTTTTTGTGGAATCTTTAAGAATTATAAAGTAAGTCCCTTTATTCTTGACTTCTTCTTTCTTCTTGGATATTTATTCTTTATTTTTTGTGGTCTTATCTCTTTAGTGGATTGTATTCCATAATATGTTTTTAAACATGGTTATTTGTCTTTACTATTGATTTTTATGTTGTGATCATTCTTTTATATGTTCTTCTAGTCATGGAGTTGTAGTTTTCCATTGGATTCTGAAAGTTTCTAAGATTTTGGTTGGTGGTTTCATCCTTTAATATTATGGGATGATTTTAGTATGATTGAGGTTCTCTCTAAACATTTTATATGAAATGTATAAGTGGTGTAAAACATGTTTCGAAATGTTTTTGGTGTTTTTATGGGTTTAAAGGAGGGTTTTCTTGTGGAAAATGGTGGTTTCATGGCTTTTACAATTATTTGATGTTTCTATGTGAAATAAATGGCCTATGTGACATGGGAAATTAAAATGTAAAAAAACAAAGTCTAAGGTGTCTAAGTGGATGGCCTAGGACTATTATGTGCTAGTCAAATTTTAGGGTCTAAGGGATAAATCCCTCTATAAGGATTAATTCTACAACACTAACTAAACTATGATGAAGACTGGAGACTACTGAGAATTAGGATATATTTCCCCTAGTTTCTCATGATCAAGGATGATGTGAGTCATAGTTTCTATACAATATCACTGAGTTAAATTGTTCATAGTGTCCTACAAGTGCTATTTCCTTTAGGGATTACCTGTGGTGATCATGTGATACTATCATTACATACATAATATGGTTAATTTTACTTTTTCAATTTAGTTTTAAAAATTTTTTCCTAATTTTTTCCCTAAATTTTATTCCTTTAATTATTTTTATACAAAAATCTATCTTTTTATTTTGAATTATAATGTTATGGCATAGAATATATTTTTCATGGAAGCTTTCTATCCATTAGCCTACACCCTATGTACAACCGCATGTATATGTATCACTTGTTATGTTTGAAAATGTTCTATGGTGGTGTGGTTGGATCAGGTTTCTAGTTTTCTTTATCCTGTAGGTGTTGGTAGATTTGGAATGGGTGCGTTTTCTATCTTTCTTCGTCTGTTTTTTTCAGTGTGTCTTTGTCTCTGCTCATTATTTTTGTATTTTTGGTGTTTTTAAAATATAAAACCATTTTACTTGTTATTTTTATCAATATTTAGATTTCATCATTTTTTATTATCATATAATTTATAGTTTTTAATTCTTATGGTAAATTATCATGTGTGAAATCATTCTATAGAAGAAAATTTTGATGCACATGCACTAGTTTCCAGCTCATGGGGATCAGGAAATCCCTTTAGGTCATGTCAGGGTCCAGGTTAGGTGCTTTGTCAGATTGTATCTTGACTTGTATTGTTACACAGTTGTTAATTTATTACATTTTCATATTATACAAGTTATCTAATCCAAAATGGAAGAATAGTTTAGCAGTTTTAGAAAACAAGATTCATACATTGGTATAAAATTTCTTTTGAGAACATAAAATTTAAAATAGTATTTTTTATATCATAATAGTTCCCTTTATAATATCATACATACAAATAATAAAACAATTCATGGTATCCTAGGGAACGTAAACATAATAATGGGTTGAGATCATTTGTCTAGTAAGAATATGTGTATAGCCAAAAATAAATAAAGAATCATAAATATTTCTAGGTAAATAGTTGAAAACACATTCCATTTAGACAAAAACATTAGTATGATAAATAATATGATATGAAAAATGTAGTAATAAATTAATTTTATTCAAATAATAAAATGGGAATGAAAATTTTCCATTGGTATATGAAAAAATAAAATAATCACATTGACATAAATACAATATTTCATAACACTATAATGCATAAATGTAGACACATAAAACTTACCATCAAGGCCTCATCCAAGACATATGAAAATATCATTATGGACTTATACTATGACATCTAAATAAAAGTGTATGGTCTAGGTGAAAACCCAATATATTTTGTCTCATTACAGTTATCGATATTTTTAGGGGCTATAATAAACCCCACCATCACATATTAAGTCTAATGTATTTCTCATATGAAAGGTGTGGAATATAATCAAAATAAAAATATTTATTGAAAAAATATCATAAAAAATGTTAATATTTTCCCATAATCATAAACCACCTAGAGTAATGTGGATAATGATATCAAAGTCCTAGATCCTATGTCAATCTTATCCTAAACCATCTCTAAAAATAATGTGGTTGGTACCATTATAACTTAATACTATTAAATTATAATTATATTATGGTTTATGGATGTTTATGACTAGATATACAATTAAAATTTTAATAAAATAATTCTTGATGAAGATACCTTTTCACTTTGAAAATTATTTTAGAAAAATTAAATTTCTAGAATAATTGGATCAATATTTTATATAGCTGGAATATTTAAAAAATTTATTCTAAGCATCAAATAATGCAATTTTCATGTTGAAGGAAAATTTTGCTTAGGCCGAATACAAAAAAATGATTCTTTACACATTATCAATAAAATGATAAATGTACCTCATTTAGACAATGACAAGAAGAAATTTTTTTAAAAATTAATTAAAAACTAAAGCATGGATAATAACTTATTTAATAGATCATTTTTTGGACATTGAAAAAATTCCTGAAATATTTGTATTAAACATAGTCGTAGAAGAAAAAATTATTTTTGACCAAAGAGATAAATAAATTTATCTTTTCATATATTTATTTTTATCAATAATTATATGAACAAAAGATATTATAATGGTTTTATTACATTAAATGTATATTAATAACATAAATATAATAAAATTTATTTGTTTTAAGATATAGATATCTAGCTATTCTTCCAAGGTAGACTAAAATATATGAAATTTCGAATAATGATGAGCCTCTGAAATAAAAACATACCACATCTGTAATTTTTCAATCATAACACCCTTGAAATAAGTAACATAAAATAAAACATTAAATTAAAATATTATAAAAATATTAACGATATAAAAATATAAAATTGTAGTATATGGACCGCACAAATTAAATACGTGGTGAATATGGAAAATGTCTAATAGAATTATAGGTGAGATGAGAAACCCTTACCTGAGTTTAGACTTCCTTTGTATGTGTTTGAAACTCCTATATAATTTTTATATATTTTTTATCAACATATTAAATAATAATATTCACATATATCATTACATATATTATTTACATATGACCTTTTATCACCCATTTTTTAATAATTGTTTTTTGAAAAATAACTATTCTATGTGAGATTTGTTGTGTTTGTAATGTATGTTTTGGTTCATTGTTATTTTTACCTATATAATGATAGTAGTTATATAATATCTATAATTTTAATAATTATATAATAATCATTGATATTAATTTTAGAAATATTTAGGTTCAATTATTAATATTATATATATAAATGAATTTCACCATTCATAGAGACAGTAGGTCATTTATATGCATGAATGTTCTTTTCATTTTTTGATGGTTGAAATGAAAGAAAGGTAATAAAATATCAAATCAATAATATTTTATATATTTTATAAAACATATATATTCATTAAATTCACCCTTATTACCATCTATGTAGAATAGAAATGAAAATAAATCACATCATTTCATCGAGGTGTTAGTCCACATGTACAAATATGAAACATTATTGTATTCCAATATATTATAGGATAAGAAGATATATGTGATGTTATAGATTAAGGGATAAAATTATTTCATAATTATAATACATAGACATTAAAAATATTATAATACCCATATATGAAATATTATTGTGGGAAATGAAATGTATCGCTAAGTGGAGATAATAAGCCATGAATATTAACGTGTGATACATTCAGATCCCATTTTATAAAATATATTAGATAATAGTTATTTAAAATTCATAAAAAGTGTTAAATAGTTTATTGACTTATAAGTTATTAAGTTTTTAATTATACCACATCTTTATTTAATGTAAAATAAGAATTAAATTTAAAGAGGTTGGGTAAGACAAGTACATATTCATTGGAAAACTCCATCTGTCTTGTCCATCAATACCTAAAGATATGGTCTTCTGATATAGTATAGGCTCTATATTGTGTTAAAGAAATATTGGAAGGTACTATTTATAGGATTATATTATTTATAAGTATCAATTTGGTTTAAATAATTAATGGACGATATGACCTTTTATAATTGAGGTGAGGGGTAGTTTTTGAATTTTTAAATGAATAAATTTTTATAAAGTCATTCTCTATATCAAATACATCCAAAAGGATATGTATTTAAACATATATTTTGGTATGGTAAAAATAAAAGGGTTTTTATACAATTTTTTTAAATATTATATCTATTTTAAATCTAGTATTTTGGTTTAACCCTTTAATTATTCCTTTTAAACATGAACCATCATAATTACTTTTTCACTCTTAAAGGTTTATAATTTTTCATATAAGGAGACAGTTTCCCCATAAATTTCCATGTTAAGGAATTTTAGACCATATTTTAATATAATTTTACAATTTTAATATTATATAACTTTTAATCAATTTAATAAAATTTATTTTTGTAACATATAATTATTTTCATTTTCAAAACAATTCATTTAATTCAACATAAAATAAAACATGAATGAAGAAAAAATTAATAAAAACCATGAAAACTACCCTAAAATTTTATATATATCTTTAAAATTCCTAGAAAAAATTAATTAATTCAAATAATATTACTTTTATTATATTTAAAATCATTTATATTTTTTTATATTAATTAAATACATGCTTTGTCTTCACTGTTCAATATTTTATAGTATTTATTTGATACATAAAATTAAAAAATAAATTACCGTCATAAAAATGATATCATTATTTTAAATATATCTATTTAATGTTTGGACATATAATTAATATAAATTAATAAATATTTAATAAATTAATTAAATACTTATTCCATATCAAATATTTTATCCAGTGTACAAAATTTGAATTTTCTTGCGTTGTGTAAGCTCTACAGCGACATTCAAAATGATTTTCTTACATATAAAGGAATAAATTATAAATTATTTTTTGACTACTTTTTTATGATATATTTTGTATTTTTTCATACTTGAATCATTACATAGGTTCCATAAATGTTTATATTACATTAATGTCATGTTGATATAATAAATTATACAATACTTTATAAAAACTCTATTTTTTACTATTCACTAAAAAGATCACCTCCAGAGAAAAATGTGAAAAAATAATCCTAAAAAAATTTAAAATTTTAGCCTAGAAATAAGTTCTAATTTATTAAATTAAATTATTATAATTTTTGGAAATAAATTTCAATATAAATTCAAAAAAAGTAATGAAACACATATTTTAGAAAACGTATTTTTTGAGATTAAAAATTTTTTTACACCAAATTCAACTATAAAATACATTACAATGAACATAATTAGAATATAAATAGTAAAATATAACTAATTTTACTTTTAAAACATTTTATAAAATTTACTTTTTGAATGTTTGAAACAAAAATACAGTTTCAATAATATTAAATAATTCTCACTATTCACATAAAAATCAATTTTTTAGAAAAAACCTACAAATTATCCTCATTCTAATTTTGATATTATTATTTAAAGAATTATATTATATTTATTAAAAATTTATTATAGCTCCATAAATTTATTATAATATTTTCCCACAAAAATAAATAAATTCAACTTTTATAAAAATATATTTTTGAATCATAACATATATTTACTCAAAATTCAGTAATTAATTATAAATAATTTATCAATAAATTTATATTGATAAGGTAAACTATTTAAATAATTCATAATTAAATTAATATTGTTCACACCCACTAATTCAATGTCATGGTTATAACATCCATATTTAAATAACAATATTTTTTTATTCATTTATGCTCGATGTTGTGTGTTGTGTACATTTTCAGACATAGTGTTCTTACTTTAAAATAGAGAGGTGTAACATCAATAATGGAACTGATGAATTTTTTATTGAATTTTAATGATTATTGGTTAGTGCTTCTGTTCTTTCCTTTCCAATAATAAATTATTGAATTTTTTATTTATAGTGATTATTTATTGTATGTACATGGTTGTGTCTTGATGCAAGATTATTATGTAATTTTTTATGCTTCTTGTCAATTTAATCTCTATAAATGAAATTTCCCCGCATAAGAAATTTATATTATAGTGTTGTTTTTCCCTTTTTCAATTTGGGGCATGTTTTATATATGCTAAAATGTAAACTATATACTAGTTATAAATGTTAATATTATATATTCACTCAGAAAGCATTGACCAAGTAGTATAGAATATGGCTGGAGTAATTAAATGATTATTATTTCATGATTCACTATCATTTAGATGAAAATAACATTGTAGTCTATGAATTTAATAAAAAATAAAATTCATTATTATTTATTATAAAATTATAACATGATCATTTAGTTAATGATTTAATGATTATTTTCTTAAAAATAATGCATGTATGAACTCCCACTTTTTTATTTAAAAGATAGTACAATATTATTTTGTAGAAAAAATTATGAATACTATAAAATAATATTTTTATTTTCAATAAAGGGTAAAACAAGTCAAAATGGTATGTTTCGTGAATTTAGCATTGGAAAAAAGTTTAATGTGGTTAGGAAAGTGTTTTTTGTGACAAGTAATTCCATGATGATGAGTAAATGGTAAAGTGAATTGTATAGATCTCTTTATTTCAACCTTAATATACTTAAATGTACATAGAAATTTTAGAATAATATTTTGGTGGTGGAATAATGAATTATATTGATTATTTTCTATAAAATTATTTAAATGAAATTTTTTTAATCCTAAATAAACTCTTTCAAATGGAATGATTGGACTATTTCTATTACATGAATTGAAATGGTAGAACATATCCATTGATTTTGCGGTGGGATTACATAAATGTTCTTATATATCTAATGTGATATGTGTTATTCTTAATGATTTTACTATATCAATTCATTTTCACATTATTAGAGATATTATGTCATTGGATCAACATTAATATCTTTATCTTAATGGGATAATCATATTACGCATACTCTCTCTTTCAATTATATCTGATTTTGATCCCAAATTATGCTCAAATTTTAACAATGTCGTTCAGAAGTCATTTCTTAATAATTAAAATTTAGTATCAATTTTCATCTACAATCTAATAGATAATCGGAGATAACAATTCCAATGTTAGAAATTATTCTTCAGGAATACTAATTATATTATCAAGGAAGTTTGGATCAATATAATTCATTGGTGTAAATTCTTTCTAATAATAGTTTTCATTCTATTATATAGGTGGTAACTTTTGGGGAATTTCCTTGAAATCTGTGTCAAAAACTATTTTTTGGATGATATCAGGGAAATTATTTTTTTGGTATAATAATTGGTAGATTATAAGGTAGAGAAGTCAAATATAATTCGAGATCATATGAGTACAAATCATAGTAGGAAAAAACATTCTTCATAAAATCAGTTGAATGGTCTTTTGTTTTTTGGTAAGTGATCATTTTTTTCTAAAGTATCTCTCTGGAATGGTGTTATGTTCATTAGATGTAAATAAAAGTTAATTAAATTGTGTATTGGTCCATATTAAATTATGAAAATGTTGGATCAGTTTTATATCAATTTTCCTGACTCCAGAGTTTATATCAAGTGCCTAATGTGTTTCAAATTTTGTTATTAAATAAATATTCACCTGATGAATCTCATGTTTTGGGCCTCAAATGATTTTAGTTTTAAGAGAATAATTCATATATTGTGAATCAATTTATGATTCAAGGACCCAAATGGTAGGTTTTGTGGAATTTGGTAAATTATCTAGTTAATCATTATTGGAGAAAGCATGTGGTTGAAGAAGAAGCGTGGAAATCAGAAAATTCAATAAGGGGAAAATACCATCACCTATTATGTAATGAATAAAATTTTGAGGAATAAATTTTTTTAGGGATGAAGAATTTTAAAACCCATGTAATTTATTTCATTTCATATAAATATTCACAATTCATTTTTATAGATTCATATTAATTATAATTATTTTATTCAATTTTTTATTGAATAGGAAATATTTTTTTCTGATAATTTTTTTATAAATAAAATAATGCCATTTAAAAGTAAAATTAATAAAATATTGAATATAATTATAATAAAACTATAGAAACTCTTGTTTTGTATTTTTCCTTTGAATATTTTTATCTATATGTATGGCTATATCCTCATATCTGGCATGGTGTTTTGGTGTCTCGAGACCCCAGAATAAATATATTAAAAATATTAATACATTTTAATTTTTTCATGTAAATAATTTTCCAATTTTTTTACTTCTCTTTATTATGGACCTCATATGAAAAATACAATATTGTGGTTGAATCTAGGATGTATGTATTAACATGGGAATATCAATAGGTTAGTTGATAAAAAACATCTTCTTGAGGAAATCGTTGATGGTGGGTTTAATTAAAATAAAAAATTAAATTGAATTATTTTAAATTAAATGACCTAATATAAATTCATATTTAAAAAAACTTTTAAAAAAAATTCATGGTTAGCTGTATAACCCTTAGAGAAATTATTGGAGCCTGGGATGTTCTTTATTGTGTAGAATACATCTCAGGATTGTGGGAGATCAGATCGATGTATAGCAAGAGGTGGAGAATATAGTTGATCATATTAATCACTAGTGAACTCATTCTTGGCCAAAATTCATACAAAATTAAGGTAGGGATTGTTATTTATAGATTATTCCATATTTTTTATATTTTTTAAATCAATAATTTTATCTTATTTATTTTTTGGTGATTACAAGTTATTCACATGAGCCTAATATATGAATTAAATGGTTTAATCCAATTTAATCTTTATTGGAAATTATATCATCCTATAAATCATTAAACATGTAATAATTGGCGATGAATCCTTTACCAATGATTTTTTTTCCTTTTTTATTTATCATTCATCCCCTATTTTATTTGCATTCTTCATCATTGGCTCACATGGTCATAATTTGACTTTTCATGATAGTATCACGCATGATCAAACATCCAAATAAATTATACTATTCAGAAAAATATAATAATTTATGATATTTGAGATGGATTTGGGATTTTTCATTGTTTAATGTGAAATTATTGGGTTTCGGAACCTCAAACTGTGACGATTATACAACATGACCCATTGGGTGATCAAATTCTAATTTCGGGATATTGGAGGCCAAGAATCAAAGGCTGGAGGAGAAACCCTTCAATTTTGGGTGTTCAAACACACATATTATTAATGGAGAAGATAGATCTACAATTCAAATAGTGTAATTCATGTTTCTTAAAAATTATAAACTACACAACATGTACCACACAGGAGAACATTTTGGGTAGCTCATGCCCTCACATTGGCGACTATTTTAGTAGAGTATAAGATCACCTACTGTGTGCCTGGGAACAGATGCCCTGTGACCCCACCAGTGGTTTCCACATAATGTTTATACTACACACAGTTAGTGACCCAAGTGGTAGGACACATAATGTACTCTAGATGTATAGGGGAATGCCTAGAGGTATATATTCATGACTCGATACCCAAGAATAGCACAGTACATTTCCAAGTACACAGGCATATACCAAAGTACACAGACATAACCAGATAAATATGGGCCTGACCATCTATACATGTGTAGCCTAAGAGTGTTTGAGATACAATGTCACCACATTTACATGTCTTGTAGTATGTAATTCATTCCAAGCTGTGACCAATAGAGAGCAGGGCCTAATGATGGGTCGAGGTCACACATCATGTAGACCCCAATTCACATTGTGTATTCCCTCCAGAACATTGTCCTGTCAAATCTTCTTTTTAGGGAAAATATTTTAACAAAGATTATCCATTCATATGTATTTTTTCTTGATGAATGTGATGTTATATTTCATTTGGGAAAACAAGGTATGATTAGAGGTGTCTAAAGAATGATTCATATTTATCAAGTTCTTGATGATGGTAGTGATTAGGGCAGAATCATTAGAGTGATTTTAGGGTTGGAACTCCCATGTCTCACCATGGTGTGGATCCCCCATACAAATTAAATGGATAGATATGTTACTAACCTATACTGGCTATAATCCATCTATTTATATAATGATACACTAGCATCTTTGATCTACGATAGTGAGTGGGTCCACCATAGGATTTTTGGGTCCCTATACTATAGAGTGTAGTAGTGAAGAGAGGACCCCTCTAAACATACATTGGTAACATTGTGTTTGTTGTCGTACATTAGTGAGGTGCTATTGGAGTTACAATAAGACTCATTATCCTTATATGGATTCTAGAGTTAAAAATACCCCTTCCCAATCGATTGGGATTCATTATGAGAACATATATATATATATATAGGTTTTTATTTTAGTCATTCTTTGGGATTATCTTCCTATTGTTCTGTCTCTATATTTAAACCCTCATGTTTTCTTGGACCCATACTATGTATTAATGTATTTACCCCTACATGGGATTCTCCCACATGTGTTATGTATAATGTAGATGAAGGATAGATTGGTGTTGATATTGGTGTAGTTTAGGGATACATCGTTACATCGGCAACATAAAGTTGTTGAGACTTCGAGATCAAGAGAATGGATCTATCATTTTTCCTTTATTCTAGTAATTGTCTTGTTGGCGATTCATTTTTGAATGGGCATGTATTTTTTACTCAAAAAAATTGTTTATATAGTAATAATTGATCTTATTTATTATAGTTTTTTCATTAATTATTTTAGCTCAAGATGTTACTCACTTTTATATTCTTCGAAACTATTGGATGAAAATGGTTGGGTGTGTGCTTACAAGTGTAATAGTAAAAGTACTCACATTTTAGTTATTCCTTCATGGAAATTGTCACTAACCCATATCCTATTAAAGGTGGGAATGGGGTTATGGAGGATCATTTATCCACTGAAGAGGGAATTCCTAGTGGTATGGGTCATTATATAGTTGTGTTATATGTGGTTTATCATTGGGTCAATGTAATAGATAGACCCATGGTAAGGATTGGTTTCGGAACGTAGGGAAATGATGTTTGAGTGTCACAAATTTTTATTCCATGATATCAAACCTAGTTTTGGTGGCAAGGCTGATGTATTTTTTCACTCAGACTTTGACTCCATGCATGTCAACTCGATGTACCATGGAACTACTTACAGGGAACATCATACACACATCATTTAGTATTGAGTAATTGGATTATCCTTATTGAGTAACATCCCTATATATATATTATCATCTAATTTTTTTCCTTTATGATATTCTGGATGCCTCCACAAATACAGCTAACCTTATTACTGATTCTTGATCAGAATAAAGATCCAATGAGTGTTGAGGACTCAATTTATGGGAAATCTTATGAGTTTTTTACTCTATGACAGATATATAATTATTCCCACCCTACGATCAATGGGTAGTTCCAAAAATTTAGGGTGATAATTATTACATTATTAACATTCTACATAGTTTATATCATCATAGTACACTAAGGTTCCACAGAAATCCAAATCCTTGGGAAAAAGATGTTTTGATTCGGTCTATGTTTTAAGTCATCAGACATGTTCAAACCCAAATCGATCATAGGGATACACTAGAAGCACATATTTTCCAAGAACCGTTAAGTCACATGTGGAGTCTAGTTTTATAGAACTTTTATGAGATAATCCCTTTATTTCTAGTAGTTGTTCCATGAGGAGTATTACAATTTTTTCTTGCACTGAATTTGAATCTATAAGATTCTTAAGCTATAATAGGGTGATATGATATTGGTTGAGTATACCAAAAGGTTCATTGAACATACAAGAAACTCCATTGATATGTTATGAGATGGGTTTCTTATTTGAGAAAGTTCCATTATAGTATACATAGAGAAATTTGAGCTGGAGTGTTTTCCTTTTTCTTACCCACGTATATTGGTGTTCTTGAGCGAGATCTTATGATTAAGAGCTTCATATAATAGGGATTTATGGTTATTGGATATAACATTTAAAATCATATGGATGAGTTATCTATAGAATCTAGTAGGAATTAGATGTTGAGGTCTTGGTAGAGGAAGAATACTCATCACCAGACTAAAATATGAGGATCTACGACCCATGGATCGCATAAAGGATCTTGTCACACTAAAGATGGGAGATATAATGCTTAAACTGGGAAGGTCTCTTGGTTCATGATTTTCCATCCCATCGTGCTGAATAGGATAAGATGATAGAGGATGGACCTCCACAGAAGATCTTGGGCCATGATTAGGGATCTCCTAGGTGTGGTTTGGATGGCCCATAGAGAGGTGGTTCCAGTAGTGGATAAGGAGAAACATAGAAGTGCAGAATGGTTGGTGGAGGATCACACTACAAGATAATCCCACTACAAGAATATGGTGTCCCATGACAAGATCATGGAGCAAGAGGCCTGGTCCATGGATTTTTTAGGCCATGGAGGGCTACGAAAAGGCTGAAAATGAGACAATTCACGGTAAAAATTTGTATCTTTTATAATATTTCCATTATACTAGTAGAATCATCAATGATTTATTCATTCATATAGTTATACATAGTGTGATATCTAGAGCTAATAATTGTTTATTTAGCCTAGTATCTATAGGTTTAGGTTCCTACAGTTATTGTGTCGTTGATATCACATATCTATCGTCGGTGTGAGCTATCACTTGGTAGAGAAATATTCTCATGGGACCTCTTGTCCATCATGAAGAAACCTTATAATGTTGTATTCTTTATAGAAATTTATTCTATGGAATGGTCCCAGATTTACTATCATTATACCAATTTATATTCCTTTTGATAGATGGGATGATATTCTATTTTGTTGTTAAGGTAGATATCATAGAGGAGCGAGTGGGCCTTTTTAATAAGAAGTTTAAACTCATTACCCATTTAAGAATTTCACTCTTTGGAAAATGTCCTCATAAGGATTTTGGATTCCTTTCGTAGTGGTGGATATCATTAATACCTTACTTGAGGATGTCCTTGTAATATAGTACACCAATATCATATTTAAGTGGTGGTTTTTAGTAGTAGTTTAGTAAACCGCTAGAAAAACAATTCATGAATTTATTTGTGGGATTCTAAAAAATGTCACTAAATATTAATAATTTAATAAAAAATTATTCTATCACCTCACCCCCCCATTCTACACAATGAACCACTACCACAAGCCCTAGCCACTAACCCCTTGCAAGTGCTTCAATGTTTTAAACCCATGTTGGCACTACACTCTCGCCATGAATGCTCAAGCCCAACTAGCACTTACACTTTATTGTGATTAAGTACCATTCCCCCGTCCACACTAGATCCCCCCAAACCCTAAAACTTTCCAATTCTAGAGATATGTTGGCCATCACCCTTTCTTGTATATACTGTTTCCCCTCACCCCCTCACCCCGTCACTCTTGGCCATTCCTTTGTTGCCTGTTGGAAAATTTTCATTGTTCATTGTAATTTTTTCTATTTTTTAAACAATATATATTTATAATTTCTACATGATAGTTTTTTAGTTGTATTTGTTATTTGTATACCATGAGGTATTGATGATTTCCACCTGTAATTTATTAATTTTTTATTTCCATTATAATTATCGGGTTTTTTTTAATGTGGAAACATCTAGAATAAAAAAAATTGATGGTTTTATAACTGAAATTTTATATATACATGTGAGTAATTATATAATGTCATAAATATAATTCACCATGCGGATTATTTTTGTCTATTATTAATCCATTTCATATAATGGGGAAAATTAATGATATGTATTATTTTCAAGATGTGTTAAGTAAAAAAATTATATGATATAAAAATTTATAAGAGTTTTTTTATTAGAATCATATTATTAATAAAATATAGAGGTTTATTAAATTCTTAGTTTTTGATGTTTATTATATTATGTTGACTGAAATTAATGTAGAATAATAAGATTAAATAACATGTATTATGATTATAAGTAGATTTGAATATTCATGTTGATAAATATGATTAACTAATTTATTAGTTATATAGTAAACATTTTATTTTTTCATCTTATATATTTTATATTTTTATATAATTTGATATAGATAAATTACCTTGAGATCATGGCAGTGTGATAAAACAACATGATGATGTGCTAAAAAGACACTACTGATTATCACATTTTATAAATTTTACTATAGAGTTATTGAGATATAAAGGGGATCCTACATATTGTAGTGAAAATTTTCCATTGGTTCTTGAAAAATCAGCATAATGATGTGCCAAAAATCTTACTCTCTTCACCTTTAACACTTTTTATAAGGGGTAGTTCCCAATAATAATGGAAATAATTTTTCATATATATTTAATATAGATAATCTAAATTAGTTCATCCTTAATACATGATGAATGATGTTTTTATGATGATATGTGATAAAAATTATGGGAATAATTTTTGAATAACATAGAGTGTTATATTACACAAATATGTTGTGAATGGAATGAGGTGACATGAATGGTAAGACAATAGAGATGATGTAATGTTGATAATGGGATAACGTTGAAGTATTTTAGGTGGAAGTGAATATTCTTTGGTGTTATAAAATGGGACCATTTAATTCTAATAGAAAATAATTTATGTATACTTTTTATTAATTGATAACGGTCCTTCTAGTTAATTATCAATGGTACTTCCGATTTAATATAAAAAATAGTTCCCAGTAGTTAAAAAATTAATGTTTACTTTAATTTTTTTATATTAATTTATCTTCTCTCTCTATATATTATGAATTTTTGACATCATGATATTATCTACTTGGGTCAGAGGATATATTTTTGGGTAAAAGGTAAGTGATATGGTTATTCCCCCTTGTTGTTTCTTGATTTTTTCAATATTTCTTGATGTTTTCACAATTCTATTGACTATTTATTTTCCTTTTGTTTTTCATAATGATAATATTTATGTGACTTTTGATATGTAATATTTTTATGGTTAATGTAAATATTATGATTTATAATAAATGTTTGTTAAAGGAATAGTTTGTGTGTGATGTGATGTTGCTGTTTTTTATGGATAATAGATCAATTGATTTTGATATATCTAGTGTTCATATTTTAAAATTTAGTTGTTCATAATTATTATACACTAATTTATAAAGGTTATTTTTTATTCTTTGATTAATTTGTTTAACCATATAACGTGTAGGCACATTTTGATATATATATGGATAAAAGATATATCACATTATTGATGAAAAGAGCTCAGTATGCTAAGGGTTTGAGGATTTCTTATATTTTTAAATTTACAGTTGATCAATTTATGGGATAATAGGACATACATGTCCCAAATATAAATTTATAAAATAGTCTATGTGAGAATATGTTTAGGTCAATTGATATTGAATTAATTCCATGCTCAATATTTTTTGGGGATATGGCATGGAGAATCAAGGGTTATATAAAATTTTATCAATAATTACTATCAATAGAATGAGTTTACAACTTCTTAAACAATTGAAAATAAAATGAAAAACCTTGTAAATGATTCTTTCAGCATTGGATGCCAATAACATCGGCATCAAATCATATCCAAACAACTAGTTGAGGGTGCTACAAATATTAACCTAACAATTGATTTTTTGGTACTATATGATAACAAGTTCAAGATTTTAATATATAATTGAATCCCCTACATTATTCTTTGAAGACTAATGTGAGAGAGAAATTAGCTAAGTAGAAAAATTAATTTCATGATTTAGTTAATGATTGGAATCAAGAGTTATATGTTGGATGTCTAAAATAATCAAAACATTCATTTCTATTGAAATTGTAGCATAACAAATGCCTATTCCAAATTATAATTAAGGTGATGTACCTGATATTTTAATTTTTACATGATTTATTTCCCAAAACTAATATCCCTGATTCTTTTTATGATATAAAAAAAATTGTTACCAATCTTGGGAATAATTACACGAAAAATGTATGCTTCTCCCAATGACTGTATACTTTATTGGGGAGAATATTCATGTATACCAGATTGACAAATTCATCATCTAATTCGAATTAAATGGGTGAAGTGGAAGTATGAAACAACATACTAATATGAAGAAGAAGAAAAAGAAATGGAAGACACCTGAAACATTTTTTTTCATAAATCCCTTTCAATCATTGATTGTAATGATTATTCATGTCATAAAAAACAACTGAGCATGTGAATTTGAATTATATGGATAATAAAAATGATGGGTTACTGTGACATCCAATATATTCAAAATAATAGAATAAATTTGATTCCTTGCATCCAAAATTACCATCTAATCAAAGGAATGTGTAATTCAGATTGTTTGTTAATGGGTTCAAACCATTTGGGACATTGAGAACCAGTTATACAATTTGGATGGTTGTTTCGATCCCTTATATTTTACCACCTTGGATGTGTATAAAAAATATCATTTATCATTTTGATGATTATCCTTTGAATAAAAATTCCTAGAAATTATATTTTTGTATACTTTTATCTTCTAATTGAAAATTATAAGAGTTATGAAGAAATTATGTTGAAACATATGTTTCATATTCTATAACAATGTTTAGAATGAATGATACTCTGATGTGAAAAATTATTGACATACTTGGACTGGAGAACACGTCTGGTAGGAACACATACATGGGTTTGGCTTATCCTATTTGTAACTTTTATTTTGAGCCTAAATGACTAAAATAAATTAAAAAATGGTTTTTATTTTTTAATCTAATATTTCTCAATCGATAATATATATTTTGGTTGAACAAGTAGAAATTAAATTGTTTTATATATCTAAGACCACCTCCAAAGTTGTTGAAGGGTTTTGTAATATTGGACAAACTTGTAGATGTTGGAACAATGTTTTAAATGGTGCATCATTTAAATGATAGTGGGAAATGAGTTTGAAATTTATAATCATGTTAAATTGGAATGAATCAATGGAAGAAGAAAAATATATTTTTTAAACTTACATATTGAGAATTTAATTTTGTGCATAATTATAATGATGCCTTTCATGTTGATAATAATTTTTGTGAAAATAAAATCTTCACATTGCTTAATGATCATGGAAAATGGAAGGACCATCTCAATTCTTGGGAAGTCGTACAAAAAAATGAAAATAAAGAGTGATCTATGACTAGAAGAGAATGGAATGTTTTCTCCAAAAAATTTGCTCTGAAAAATAGGGATAAAGATACATTTCATAAAATTTTAAAACAAGTGAAGGTGTATGATGGTTATTCAAGTAACATCTCATGGTGTGTTAATATAAAGCATCGTAAGTTACATGGATTAAAAATTAATGATTCAGATATTTTTTAAAGAAGTTACTACCATTATAATTTTGTATATTATAACTTGAAAAGGTTAAAGATTTTGTACGCCAATTTTTCAAATTAGTAATCAACTATGTGGGAAACCCCTATAAACATCTGATCTTAAAAACAATCCGTACATATATTTATTGAAACATTGTGGAATGTATATGATCTTTCTATCATCAATTTTTCTATTAGGATGCAATTAACAACACATTTGGTCAAAAAACTAAATTAGGAGACCCTATACATTATTGAGCGATGTATACAATTGAGGGTTACATTATTTATATTTTTTTTATTATAAATTAAATAATTCTTGGAACATTATTAAATGCATAATTATGTTTTATTTATGTCATTTCACATATATCTTGTTCATTTTAAATTAAATGAGAAAAATAAAGTTCTACATGAAAGCTCTTTTTCTGAAGGATATTTGGAAGACCGGTGTCTTACCATTTGTTCTAAATACCTGGGTTATTTTGAGACAAGTCTCAATTGAGTTGGATGTGTTGACAACATAGTGACTTAATATCAACTACATGAGAAAACGAAAATCATTCCTATAATTGGTCGATGCATTGGGTGTAGCTCAACTGTTACACTAGAAGAAATAGAATTAATTCTAAAACATAGATATGTGATGATGAATAGTGAAATTGAAGATCATTTATTAAAGATATCAGTATAAAAAAAGTGATGAATGAGAGGCTGAATAATAAATGAGAATCATATAAAAATATATGTTAATAAAGAAATTGTAGAATGTTTTTCATGTCATGGAAGTTTATAAATATTGAAATCAATATAGATATTAGGTTAACTCATATATTTTGTTAATATAATAATGTATATTACTATATTTCAACCATGAATTCTAAAAGGTTTCCTAAGTAATCAAGATATTTGAAGTTTCTAGGTCGAGGTCCTCTAAATCAGGCTAGAATGTTTGATGTTTATCATTTAAATGGATTTAAATTTTGCATAGTCAGTAGGGAAGAGGGTTTCAAAACACATAATAGTGGTATATTTAATGTTTTTGAATTGGGATATTATAGAATTTTAGTTGATATTGTTGAATTAAAGTAAAATAAGAAATTTTTAGTTTTTTTATTAAAATAAATATGATTCTATATTACTAAGGGTATTAAAAAAGATTCCATAAAATTTACTTTTGTGAACTTCTCTTGCTTGATGTATATTGGTGACCATGAATTACATGATCTTTATATCTTATAATCATAATAAAAAATGGTATATTATGAGGAATATGTCATATATTAATGGTGGAGTTTCACTCTTCATATAAAAAAAGATACTTGTATGATATGGTTAATGAAGTGAAATATTTTACCTCTGACATTGAATCCCATCAAGAGAAAGAAATAATATTAATTTTTCCATCATGATTTTGAAAATATTAGTCTTCTAATTTATAATGAATCATATGAAGTAATTATGGACTAGGTAAATGACCTAATTGAAGGAAAAAATTGATTTGATTTATAATCATCCAATTATATACCATCCACTTATGTTATATGTACATTCATTCATTTTCATAGATATATATATATTTGTTTTGTTGTTATTGCACATCTGTTATCATTTCCATTTTTTCTGCATTAATATTTTGAAATATATATTCTGATTTTCATTTAATTGATAAAATTTAATGAATTTCAAAGAGGAATCATTTCACTGATCTCAGTCGACTCTCAACATCTTATATAGTGCCTCCCCATTTAGTAGTTTTAGAAACGTGGTAGTAATTCATCACTCATGTTTATTCATGAGGATATTTTATGGATATAATTATAGGTCAAACATTTAATGTGAATCCATTTATTTCAATTTTTATATTGATAACTATTTTTTATAAAATATGAAAACCATGTTACAAGAGAGATAAATATAAACATTTTATATGTCTAGAATTAGAATGGATTGAAGATAGTTGTCCCATTTTACTATTATGGGGTCCCTATGGATGATTTATTGGGATTATTTGTCCAAATTATAGGATAACTGGAAGTGGAGTTATTTGTTACGTCCCAGTTCCAGAATCCACCTAGAGGCGCCCCATGCTCGGTTGGTCACATGGCCTCAAGCATATTTCCCCGAATGCCAGAGGCTGACGACTAGCAGCAAGGTCCTTTGGTGTGATAGTGGGGAAACAATGCCCTCATTGGAAGAGTAACATAGTGGAAGAAATCAATAGAAAATGTAGAAGCAGGAATAATCAATTCAAATGTAAACAAAAAAAGACTGAAAAATAATAAACTAGAGCTCACACACACACACACACACATATATATATATATATGAATGGTGCATGATACATATGTCTAGAAATGCATCCAAACAAATCACAATGATTGAATATAATATTATTAAACCCAAGTACTATGAAATCACGTAAACAACTCCTCATCATATCAAGCCATAGCTTGCTCCCATGCTCTACATATCCATAAAAATCAAGTACCCAAAGTAGAAGGGTGGTTTCCCCTATCTGAACTTGAAGCAATATAATATCTTTGGCCCAAAAAAAGATGGCCCTAATATGGTGTGAGACTAAATACTAGGAGGATACCACCACGAGATCTGTGCCAAATAGTCAGTGAATATATAGAAGGATACAATAAAATAAATGAAGTAAACAAGGAAGTACCTATGGTAAAAGAAAATCATAGTTCAATGAATTCTGTATCATATATCAAAAAACAACTAACATAGCACATAATCACCAATAGGTAACCCTCTGGGAGGTACTCACAACCGATCCCATCTAGTCATACCAAGCAACACAAGCAACCCTCTAAGTAGTACACTTAGTCTAACCCCTCTGGTTCAGCTTAAGCATAGACTATATGAGGAAGCACGCATCGTCAATTCCTCCTATAGTCTTGTATCTATAACTAAACAAACTCTGGGGAGGCACTGAACATCGATTCCCCATGTGACCTGCGTTGAGGATCTACAAACACTCCGAGGAATTACATACGTCAATTACCCTTATGGTCTCACATTTTAAGTAAAACAGACACTCTGGAGAAGAACTTACATCCATTCTTTCTATAATGTACTACACCAGGTTTTCACAGCCCTATGAATGTCAATATTCTATGGTAATGTATATCGGCCAATGTAATCCTCAAGAAATACATGGCTAGTAGTCAACAACATAACATCATATCAGAACAATCACACCATCCTATAACTAGGCATGGGATAGTAAACGTATCCTAAAAGGAAAACTAGACCTAACTGTCAAAATAGGAAATAAAGCATGGGAAAGTACTTCCAAATAATAGTAATTAACCATATTCACATCAGTTTTCATAAACTCAAGCATACAATAATAGTAGGCAAACAATGGGGAAAAATGGTTAACATGCAATACCTCGTTCAGGTGTTTTGGTGATTTTGGCCATTTAACTCAGAGACTTTTAACGGAAAGGCACAAACCACCAACCTCAGCGTTGGGAGATTGTTATACATGATTCTTAGGGATTGAATCACCTTAGACCACCAAAGATCTATAAAAACATCTAAAGCATTCAACATAGGATAACTGGAGAAGGATGAGGAATTGGAAAATTAATCTCAAGAAGAAGAGAGATCATACCAAGGTGATCCCAACACAATCGACGATGGTCAAATTGGAGTTAGGATGCTGTGTCGGGGGCTCGGAGGAATATCATGGCCATACAGGAGCTCTCGGCTAAATGGAGCCTAGAAGAAGCTTGTTTCGACGATTAGATGCGACCCCGGAAAGTTTAATGAAAAAAAGAAACTACACGGCGTGTACTTTTGAAGTACACGGTGTGTACGTTCCTTTTATAAACATCGCTTTAGGCGGCCTCCAAGTCACCCAAAAAAGGTTGTGTGCATGGCCGCTACACGGCCACCACATGGCTAACTGTGGTAACCAAGTACACGGCATGTACTCAGAAAGTAAAAGGTGTGCACTTCAATTTTTTTTAGAAATTCCTCTTTTCTCAAAAATGACCAGAAAAGGAAAAAATACCTGAAAAAGAAGATTCGGGTTCTTACATTAGTTACCCTTCTGATTACCTATGTTGATTTGAAGAATGAACCTAAATCTTGAAAAAACAATCTATTATATTCATAGATAAAGGTAATTTTAATACATTTTGTTGTAAATGAATTTCATTATGTTATTAAATTATAATAATATAAAAATTAAACTCTTTGTATAGATGTTATTCCACATTACCCTCAAAAAGTGGGATCCTATTGTAATGCAAAATAGAATTCAAGAACATGGGTCTTATATAAATACACAAGATGCAATGGTCGTCTCTCTAGAGAATGTATTAATTGAACTATTTCATAAGATTACTGGATTGTTCCATAGTGATATTTAATTAATTTTTTGTAGTGATAATATAAAACACACAATTTTAAAATCATTTAGTTCACAAGATTTTGTTGGTTTTATGTTTAAATTTATATGTATAACACTATATTATTTTCAACATAATTGTCATATAGGTACTAGTAGTATCAAGATGTGATGGAGAGGGAGAGGGTGTCGAGGAGATTTCATTGGGATAGTATATGGTGTAGTGAATGTAGAACATGAACTTATGTGAATTTTTACTATTTCATATACTTTTTCAATTATAAGAGTGATTTCTTAGGGTCTTTTGCATCAAATTGTCAGAAATTCATTAGATACTTGTTGTTATCAATGTGGTACATCATATACATATTGAGTTGTTGTATTTATTTCAATTTTGTGATGGTATATTATGTATGTAGAAAATCTAGTTATTATTTATATCATGATGTTTTATAGTTTAAAATCTATGTTTTTTTGGCTTTCATGGGGCTGCATATTCTACAGTTGATTTTTTTTTAAAATTGATATATATATATATATATGCAATTTAAACTACAAACATATATGCCCAATAATTATTTATCATCAGTTTAAAATTCTATATTTTGGTGTTGATATTTGTAGAGACGCGAATCATGACGTACATGGTCATTACATTACTTTTCCGGAATACTTAGTACATAAAAAAACACACACACAAGGACTATAGTAGTTTAGTGTCTTTGGAAACTTGGAACGTAATCTTCTAATCGTGGTGAAAGATCTTCAACATCTCCCATAAAGATTATACTTTTTTTTCCAAACCTAAATCCTTTATTTTAATCCTGGGGGAAAATAAAACATAAAAAGGGTGAGCTCAAATGCTCAGTAAGGGTATTCATGGAGAAAATAAAACAAACCATATACATTTTAACTTAAAAAACATGAACATGGTATTTAAACATCAAAATCTTGAGCAATGAAAAAAAACATGGAAGTACGTAAGGCATATATCATACTGGATCATCAATCATGATAAAATTGCATGGGAGTAAAGCATGTAATTGTGGCATCCATTCAGCACATGTCATGATTTCCATAATAGCCAAGGCATTACTTCCAAGACCATATTAGTGGAAAAAGTCCCTTTCTGAATCGAGTCCACTCCTCATTTCAGTCCTGTAACACTGAACCAGATTAACTTACCGTTCTAGCCATGTCTATCTCATGAGATATAAAATCTTTACCCAATGCATTGAAGGGAGATATAGGTCCCACCCATATCATAATGAAATCATTCTTACTTCTGCCACAAAATAAACTTAAAACATTCATCATAACCCAATGAATAAAATGGGTCTCATAAACATCATCCCATCATCACATAATCCATATAAAATAAATGGATATCATTTCATAATAAGAAAAGTGTAACATTTTAAATCATAGAGAAATTATACTTGAAACATACACATAAGAAAATAATTTCATCTTAGATGGAAAATGGTTTTGATAAAACACTTGAAATGAATTCTTGAGGAAAATATCATTTCTTCTTGAAAATCATTTTCTATTCACAAAATGCCATGAAATTTTAAAAGAAATAGATTTTTTTGAAAATATCCATGAAAGCTTTTGGAAGAAGCTTCATGAAAATAAGGCTTTATAATACCGTAAACATTTATTCACGCCATATAAGTTAAAAATAACAATCTTCTCATACATTTGTCGGAAAAGTCAAAAAGTACCTCATAATGTAAATAATGGAAAGATTCCTTATATACCATGTAGTAAAAGTCAAAAATGGGTAAAAATGACTTTAAACATACATGAAAACCCTTTTATAAAACATGGACATGGATGATAGAAATAACCCCAGTAAATACTTACGAATAAGCAATCTCGGATAAAAATGAGATTTGCAAAATTATCCCTTACCTTAGGTCCGATATGCTTCGTACGTATCCGAACCTCATGTATAATGATTTAAATAATGTCATTGACTTATTACAGAATCATATTCATTGTTCTAAAATCATATATGGTTCACTTATGACTTTATATTACCCATTCTTTTGTAAATTCCATGTTAAAGATAATTTTTGGGTAAAATCATTTCTTTTGTCATCCGTGTTTTGACTTGTAATTATTAATATGATTACTTAGATCTTTATTACTTAATTCCAGAATATAAAACATGATTTATATATTCAGAATATACATATATATAATAGTTCGATAAATGGAAAGAAATACACTGTTCATGGAGACGGTAGGTCGTACGTACTCATGAACGTTGTTTTCGTTTCCTTATTGAGTTGAATGGAATTAAGTAGATGACATACATTTATATATACATAAATCCAGTAGCTTTATAATGTCATATATTTCATTCTTTAATGGTTAACATGGAGAAAGAATCTCATCGCGCCGTGGAGACGGTAGTCCGTACGTACGCACGAGCACTGATATCATTCCCATGAACGTGGAATTGTATCGAAGTGTATGTATAATATTTCAGATTCAATATCACATTACAATAATCATATATAGTCATTCTTTAAACCATTATACCCATCCAAGTAAGGTGGTGGTGGAAAATAGATTACACCACAGCGTGGAGACGGTATTCCGTACGTACGCACGCGCGGTGATTTCATTTTCCGTAGGATGGATAGAAGGTGAAATAGGGTTGTTTCATACATATAATAACATATCAGTATATGAGTGATATTGATGTTATTATTTCATAATGAAACAACTAAAGAAGAAGAAGTGGAAGAAGAAATAAAGATGAAACAATCGGTAACAGACATTACATCTTCTTTGAAGGGCCTCATTGAGACATCCTTTTAGGGAACTAAAATTGGTCTCTAAAGAAGGCCAGGACATCTAGGATGTTGCTAGTGAAGTGGAGAATAGAATTTGGCAGGGTTTGGCTGAGCTTGAAGGCTCAAAGTGGTGTGAGGAAGAGAGGGAGGAGGTGCCCTTTTATAAGGGAGGAGAGGGTCTCTTTTGGAAAAACAAAAAATATTATTTTATTATAAAAACAAATTCGGTTATAAATAGCTCAAAATTGATTCATTTAGAAGCTAAGGTGGGGATGGGTGTAAATCCTCTCAACCAATATAATTTAGACAAGTTTAGGTTCCTATTTTATCCTTATAATTTATATTTAACCTTAAGTTAGATAATTTGACTTTTACCGTGACTTTTTGTGTTCTTACACTATAAGGTTAATAAACTTACTATAACAAGCCAAATGAACCCCAAGTTGTTTATTATTAATATATATATCATCATCTAAGTCATTTGGCCGATCCTTAGATTTTTAGTAATAAAAAAACAATTAATAATATAATATTTGTTTTAAAAACTATTTTGTGTCAATTTTAACACTATTTAGTAATTGATTTTTGTGAAAAATCATAACAAAATGATTAGTTCGAAAAAAGTTACTTAAATCAATACTAACATGTCATATTAAACTATAAAATTAGTGTAATTCATAAAAAGTCTCAAATTACATTTATTTGGGTATTTATAACATCAATTATGTCAATATTTCATTAATAAGATAATTACTGCATCATCGTTATGTCAAAAATAAATTAAATTACTTAATGTCTAAAAAGTAAAAATAAAATACCATTATGTTGGAAGTCTTTTTATCTTTCTAATGAATATTTATATTAGAATTTATCTTATGTATAACCCTATATTAAAAATGATTTACTTATTAAACTTTGATTTTAACAATTTTAACCCTTCTCTAAATAAATTAATATTAAATGTACTAATCTAATCCATGTGGGTCTAAATGGTCATATTTTATTCCTAAGGTTGTTTTTTGTAGAATTACACTTATACAAAAGAATTAGGACATGTTTTAGGATAATAATAATATCATTTTTACCCTTAATTACCCTATTTACTTTTAACCGTGGTAAATAAAAGTAAAAAGTTACTATTCACCAAAAATTATTTTCATCTCATTGAACCACATTTTACTTACGGAAATTAACCGTGTCTCTCAAATTTTTGAAATTCCACTCACAGAAGTGGTAAAATTATGTTTTATAAAAAAATCATTTTTTAACTACCACTTAGTGGTTTCACTATTCATCAAAAAATGAATGTTTCCAGAAAAATACCAAAAATTAGGTATAAGATATATTTGATATTATAAACTCAAAAATGATGTCTATTTTACCAAATTCATAACATATTAGTTGCATTAATTAATTTAGAAATTAATTCCCGTCGTCGAAACAAATAGTGTGTTCTTAAGAGATAATAACTATCAAAAGATTGACACTTGTTTATGTCTGGTTTAAATGTGAAATTACATCCAATGACCAACATTGTATTAATTTGTAAAAATATATTCTAAATATAATTTAAAACCACTCAAATTAATAATTTATCACTATTAATTATTTTTATTTAAAAGGGTTGTTTTTAATTAAAATTTAGTAATTTTCACTATTCATAAGAAAATGAAAGTTATCCGAAAAGTTCATAAATTTCACCCTAAGCTAATTTCGATATTCCGAATCCAAAAATTAAGTCCATTTTGAAAAATAAAATTTAAAAAATTTCAAAAATTGGTTATTAATATTCATAACTGCTAGGTTTAATAATAATTTAATAGCATATCATTGTTTAATGTAACTCGGTATTGCGTACTACACACGCTATCGAGGAATGTTGTGATTGCATGAAAAGAAATTCAAGGATGCGTTTTGTGCAAGCTCTTTTTGGTGTAGCATACAACACAAGACATTAATGAAATTAAAAAGAAAATTTTTCATAAAATCTCGGGGTGTTACATCTACCCCCCTTAAAATAAATTTCGTCCTCGAAATTCGTCGGGGTTATAAATGGTTTACTACTCGAAAGTTTCTTTAATATAAATCCACATCATAAAAAGGAATACCAAAACCAATATTTAAAAACTAAAGTATGAAACATAACGGTTACCCAAACAAACTAATCACTGGGTTTCCACATAGGTGAAACTATGGATATGGAAGAGAAACTTAACCATCATGTTCTGATGGATAGTGGTAGAGAACATGGCTATGGAAATTCCATCAATCATAAATCCATAGATTTGTGATGATCTAAGGTACCATCTGATTTATCAGATATAAGGTCACTAGGACAACATTTTTGGTTTTCAATATCATTTCCCAATAGTTGAAAAATTTTAATTAGAAGAAATACTTTCTTGATTTTGGTACAATCTCACTATTGTTGGTGCTTTGAACAATTTCCACTTCATATATTAATGAATAGATGTTGAATTTTTCATTTACGAAGTGTTAGCAGATCATGTGATAGAATGATGAGTCATTCCATCTATTTCAAACCAAAGTTTAGAAAAAGTTATCAAATATACATAAGTCCGTCTATTGTGAGGTTAGTCGTATACGATTCCAAAAATGAACTTATACTTCATATATCATACGACGTAATAAAAAAAGTATTTTCTACAAACCAGGGACTTCTTGTAGGCCAGTGGTAGGCGACAATGGCCAATCACACATCGGTTGTGGGTTCAATTCCCACAGCCTTGTCCAATGCGATGGGCTGTCGCCTATCCTGCAAGTTGTCCTTTTTCTAAAACTACATTACTTTAACATCCCATCAATAATATCGAAAAAAGATCTATCCTTAAACAATACTAACTTATGTTCATCATAATCCCTTCCAATCTTTAGGGTTATCTAAAATACTTCGGTCCGAGCTCATAGTATAAATAAAATGATTACTTGAAATGTCAGATAATAGTCACGTGAATTCCATCATTTATCCAACATATATCATAAGATATATGTGAATACCTTAATAATGTATTCTCTTGAAGAATGAATACCCATTAAACATTAGTGAAAACATGAATGCAGTTAAAATTTAACACTTTCCACATACCAAAATCCTCAAAATTCTTTATACTCAAACTATGATATCACTTAGTCCTTATATCAATCATGAGCTCATGAATACAATCAAACATCTCATTATCTTGTTATACCTTCATTATGCGCATATCATCTACTTTCCAAAAATATATCAATCACTTTCCATGGTTACCGGTACCATAAATTTATTGAAAACCATAATAGACCAATACATAAATATTCCAATACTCCACGATACTATATACAACAATATTTTGGAATCCCTTTACATAAAAACATAATCATTCCACCACATCGTTGTCATATTCAACATCGCCAATAGTGGTCACATGTGACTTCCCTTTGTCCTTTTCCTTAAGTGGTTGCTCATGTCGATCATCATTAACCCTTGGATTAGGGCATTGATTAGCATAATTCCCCATTTCATTGCACTTGAAGCATTGAAGTGTTGTTGGTGCGTTATCTGCAGTCTTTTCTTTATTCACAACATTAGCAACCCTTTTTCCATTACTTCGACACTCAGCTGCTCGATGACCGTCTTTTCCACACTTAAAACATTTTCTAGTCCCTTTAAGACAATATCCTCTATGCTTTTTCCACACTTTGAGCATAAGGAAACATTCATCTTCTTTTCACCATTATTTTGAGATTTCTCCTTGAACTCCATCTTTCGTTTCTTGTCAAAACCCTGAGATGGATATATAACACCAACTTCCATTTCTACCTTAATATCACAGCGCATAATTTCTTCATAGCTACTGAAGTCTCTTATTGCTAATGCCCTTCGAAGATTTGGTTTTAAGCCACTGAAGAATCGATCAACTTTACTTTCAGGTTGGATGATAAATCCAGATGCATACCTGGCAAGCCTTGTAAAATTCTCTTCGTATATACCAACATATTCATCATCCCTTTGCTTTAGTTCAAGAAAATCCTTCTCCATCTTTGTTCGAAGAATACGAGGGAATTACTTATTGAAAAATAAGTTCTTGAACTCGTCCCATTCCATGGACTCAATTTCATCTCTTGGCATCATATTCTTGATAAGATTTTACCATTGATCAGCTTCACCTTCCAAACGATATACTGCTAAGATGACTTTATCATGTTCAGAAAATTGAAGAACTGAAAATATCTTCTTAGTGGTAATGATCCATTGTTCAGCAACAAGTGGATCAGAAGACCCACTGAAAGAAGGAGGACGTTGCCTCATGAAGGACTCAATAGAATCTTGTTCCCTTCTATGCTCATTTGGAAGTCCATAATGATTCATAGCTTGTGTAAGTATAGAAATAAGATTTTGCACTCCATCTCCCATAACATTTGTTTATTTAGGAGGGAAATCATTGCATTTTCCATTGCATTGATCAACACGGTTCCTACGGGTTCCAGCCATCGTCTAAAACCCAAAAAGAATAGTGTGAGAGGCAAAAATCATGCTAGTGAAAACAACACAATAAAGAGGGAGTACCTTCAATATCTAACATCGTGGGTTACCATAATTCTAGTACTATAACCTATACTTATACTTAACCTTAGGGACATCCCTATACATACCTTATAAATATCTCTAGGGATCTCACTAAAGTTCTCGCATCCTAGTTTCAAAATGTTGACTAAACATTTCCTCTGATACCAACTGTAGAGACCCGAAGCTTGACGTACATGGTCATTACATTACTTTGGCGAAATAATTAGTACATAAAAAAGCACACACATAAGGACCGTAATAGTTTAGTGTCTTTGGAAACTTGGAACATAATCTTCTAACCGTGGTGAATGTTCTTCAAAATATCCCATAAAGATTCTCCTTTTTTTGTTTCCTTACAAAAAAAATTTCTTTTAATCTTGGGGGAAAAGAAAACATAAAAAGGGTGAGCTCAAATTCTAAGTAAGGGTACGCATGGTGAAAATAAAACAAACCATATATATTTGAACTTAAAAAACATGAACATAATATTGAAACATCAAAATCTTGAGCAATGACATAAAACATGGAAGTACGTAAGGCATAGATCCTAATGGATCATCAATCATGATAAAATATCATGGGAGTAAAGCATGTAATTGTGGCATCCATTCAGCACATGTCATGATTTCCATAGTAGCCAAGGCATTGCTGCCAAGACCATTTTAGTGGACAAAGTCTCTTTCTTAATCGAGTTCACTCCTCATTTCAGTCCTGTAACACTGTACCGGAGTAACTTACCATTCCAGCCATGTCTATCTGACGAGATATAAAATCATTACCCAATGCATTGGAGGGAGATATATGTCCCACCCATCTCATAATGAAATCATTCTTACTTGTTCCACAAAATAAACATAAAACATTCATCATAACCCAATGAATAAAATGGGTCACATAACCATTATCTCATCATCACATAATCCATTTAAAAGAAATGGATATAATTTCATAATAAGAAAAGTGAAACCATGTAAATCATAGGGACATTATACTTGAAACATACAAATATGAAAATAATTTCATCTTAGATGGAAAATGGTTTTGATAAAACACATGAAATGAATTCTTGAGGAAAATATCCTTTCTTCTTGAAAATAATTTTCTTTTCAAAAAATTCCATGCAATTTTAATAGAAAGAGATTTTTTTTGAAAATAGTCATGAAATATTTTGGAGGAATCTTCATGAAAATAAGGCTTTATAAAACTGTAAAAATCCATTCACGCCGTATAAGTTAAAAATAACAATATTCTCGTACTTTTGTCGGAAAATTCAAAAAATACCTTGTAACGTAAAGAATGGAAAGATTCCTTACATACCATGTAGTAAAAGTCAAAAATGGGAAAAAATGACTTTAAACATACATGAAATCACTTTTATAAAACATGGATATGGATGATAGAAATAACCCTAGTAAATACTTACGAATAAGCAATCTCGAATAAAAATGTGATTTGCAAAATTTTCCCTTACCTTAGGTCGGATATGCTACGTACATATCTGAACCTCCTGTATAATGATTTAAATAATGTCATTGACTTATTACAGAATCATATTCATTGTTATGATATCATATATGGTTCACTTATGACTTTATATTACCCGTTCTTTTGTAAATTCCATGTTAAAGATCATTTTTGGGTAAAATCGTTTCTTTTGTCGTCCGTGTTTTGACATGTCATTATTAATATTATTACTTAGATATTGATTACTTAATTCCAGAATATAAAACATGATTTATATATTTAGAATATACATATATATAATAGTTCAATAAATGGAAAGAAATACACCGTTCATGGAGACAGTAGGCCGTACGTACGCATGAACGCTATTTTCGTTTCCTTATTGAGTTCAATGTAATTAAGTAGATGACATATATTTATATATAAATAATTCCAGTAGCTTTATAATGTCATATATTTCATTCTTTAATGGTTAACATGGAGAAAGAATCTCATCGCGTTGTGGAGACGGTAGTCCGTACGTACGCACGAGCGATGATATCAATTCCATGATCGTGGAATTGTATTGAAGTGTATGTATAATATTTAATAATCAATATCACTTTACAATAATAATATATAGTCATTTTTTACACCATTATATCCATCCAAGTAAGGTGGTGGGGGAAAATAGGTTACACCACGGCGTGGAGATGGTATTCCGTACGTACGCATGCTGGGTGATTTTGTTTTCCGTAGGATGGATAGAAGGTGAAATAGGGTTGTTTCATACTTATAATAACATATTAGTATATGAGTAATACTGATGTTATTATTTCATAATGAAACAAATAAAGAAGAAGAAGTGGAAGAAGAAATAAATATGAAAGAATCAGTAACGGACATTACCTCTTCTTTGAAGCGCCTCTTTGAGACATCCTTTTAGAGAACTAAAATTGGTCTTTGAAGAATTCCAGGACCTCTAGGATGTTTCTAGGGAAGTGGAGAAGAGAATTTGGTAGGCATTGGCAGATCTTGAAGGCTCAATGTGGTGTGAGGAAGAGAGGGAGGAGGTGCCCTTTTATTAGGGAGGAGAGGGGCTCTTTTGAAAAAACTAAAAATATTATTTTATTATAAAGACAAATTCGGTTATAAATTGCTCCAAATTGATTTATTTAGAATCTAAGGTGGGGATGGGTCTAAATACTCTCATCCAATATAAATTAGACAAGTTTAGGTTCCTATTTTATCCTTATCATTTATAATTATCCTTAAGTTAGATAATTTGACTTTTACCGTGACTTTTTGTGTTCTCCCACTATAAGGTTAATAAACATACTATAACAAGACAAACGAACCCCAAGTTGATTATTATTAATATATATAACTTTATCAAAGTCATTTGGCCAATCCTTAGATTTTTATGAATAAAATAACAATTAATAATATAATATTTGTTTTAAAAAAATATTTTGTGTCAATTTTGACACTATTTAGTAATTGATTTTTGTGAAAATAATAACAGAATTATTAGTTTGAAAAAAGTTACTCAATTCAATACTAAAATCTCATATTAACTTATAAAATTAGTGGAATTCATAAAAAGTCTCAAATTACATTTATTTGGGTATTTATAACATCAAGTATGTCAATATTTCATTAATAAGATAATTACTCCATCATCGTTATGTCATAAATAAATTAAATTATTTAATGTCTAAAAATTACAAATAAAATACCATTATGTTGGAAATATTTTTAGCTTTTTAATTTATATTTATAGTCGAATTTATCTTATGTATAACCCTATATTAAAAATGATTTACATATTAAACTTTGATTTTAACTATTTTAACCCTTCTCTATTTAAATTAATATTAAATGTCCTAATCTAATCCAAGTGGGTGTAAATGGTCATATTTTATTCCTAAGGTTGTTTTTGGACGAATTACACTTATCCAATTGAATTAGGACATTTTTTAGGGTAATAATAATATCATTTTTACCCTTAATTACCCTATTTACATTTAACTGTGGTAAAAAAAAGTAAAAAGTTACTATACACCAAAAATTATTTTCATCTCATTGAACCACATTTTACTTACTAACATCAACCGTGTCTCTCAGATTTTTGAAATTCCACTCATATAAGTGGTAAAATTAAGTTTTATAAAAATTCATTTTTTTAACTACCACTTAGTGGTTTCACTATTCATCAAAAAATGAAAGTTTCCAGAAAAATATCAAAAATTAGGCCTAAGCTATATTTGATATTATGAACTCAAAAATGATGTCTATTTTACCATATTCAAAACATATCAGTTGAATTAATTAATTTAATAATTAATTCCCGTCCTCAAAACAAATAGTGTGTTCTTAAGAGATAATAACTATCATAAGATTTATACTTGTTTATGTCTGGTTTAAATGTGAAATTACATCCAATGACCAACATTGTATTAAATTGTAAAAATATATTCTAAATATACTTTAAAACCACACAAATTAGTAATTTATCACTATTAATTATTTCGATTAAAAAGGTTGTTTTTAATTAAAATTTAGTAATTTTCACTATTCATAAGAAAATGAAAGTTATCCGAAAAGTACCAAAATTTCACCCTAAGCTAATTTTGATATTCTGAATCCAAAAATGAAGTCCATTTTGAAAAATAAAATTTACAAAATTTCAAAAAGTGGTTATTATTATTCATAATAGCTAATTTTAATAATATTTTAATAGCATATCGTTGTTTAGTGAAACTCGGTATTGCGTACTACACACGCTATCGAGGAAGGTCGCGATTGAATTCAAGGCAAGTCAAGTATGCATGTTGTGCAAGATCTTTTTGGTGTAGCGTACAACAAAAGACATTAATGAAATTAAAAAGAATATTTTTCATAAAATATCAGGGTGTTACAATATTTGTTTAGTGGTGGGTTTTTAGGTCATAGCGAAAATTTCTCCCCCTAATAAAAGAAATTGACATAATAGTGTTCCAACCTGCCGCAATACTTTAGACATTTTTGGCATGTAAAACTGACATTAGAACACAAAATCCCACCACAAAAAATACTTTCTATGATGGTTCCCAAAAACTGCTACTAAATAGACAAAATTGATTCATGTTCAATGTTGAATCCAACATTATCATCTTTTTTTGGAAACCAGCATAGAATATTATGGTGGCGGTTTAAACCACATCCATATGTCAGTTTTGTGATAGTGATACCTCTAAAGAAAGAAATGGAATTATATATTCCCTAACACACCAAGATAGTGCCAATTTATTCTATGGAATAATGGATAGACCATATGATTTTTAAGAGCTATGGGTGAATTTGGAGGACCATTGCGAGAAGGGTTTCATATGATCCAGTGTGTCCCACAAAGAAGATTTAGTTTATTTGTGATATTGTAGATGGGAGCATGAGGTTTTTCATTTATTATCATTACATAGACTAGGTAATGGTAATTAATATATACCTTTTACTAATTTTTGATTTCCTATTGAACCAGATGCATGGCGTGGGTTCGTTCTTGAAGATCGATCTCAATTTTGGATACCACTAGTTTGGGGTTTATAAGGATGATATTCTGAATATTACATTTTATTGTAACCACAGACACTATGTGTTATTGGTGGTTTATTTTAGTGTATTTTATTCACATATAGTTTTTATTGATATTATAAATAAGATATTCGATTCATATTTGGCACTATTTTTGGTTGTCTTCATTGATGACATACTCATTTACTCTACATCATATAAGGAGCATGCAGAGAATCTGAGGAGGGTTTTAGGGTTACTTTAGGAGAAATAATATTATTTTAAGCTCTCAATGTTCCATTTATTTTTCTTAGAGGTTCACCTTTTGTAGAATTTCATGTAATATCATGGTCTATCATTGGAACCAGTGAAGATTAATTGAGTGCTTTCAAGAGAGCCACCTATGTTCATTTTTGAGATGAGAAGTTCACTTATATTAGATGGATAATTTAGAACGTTTGTGGATGAAATTTGAAGGGTATATTCCATTTTTACCGCCCTACCAGTGAAAGGGTAGTTGTTTATATATTCTAAGAATTTTCATATATTATTCAAGTATACAAGGTTATGGTGGACCACTGCCCTAATGTTGAGACTACTAGAGGAGGGCGTGGAGTACATATTGTGATGTTATTCCACTAGATCTAGTCTTGGTTGTGTGAGGATATAGAGGTAGGTATTGATCGCATATGGGTTGAGTCATTTGAGACCCCATGAATATAACTACATAACTCATGACATGTAGTTTGAAGTGGTAGTATTCACTCAGAATATGTGAATATTATATCTTATGGGAGATAAATATTTCATATAATCATACCATCATAAACTTAGGTATATCTTCATGTAGAGAGATAATAACCTGATACATAGGCATTGGTAGAAGTTCCAACAGATCTATGACGTTGACATAGTCTGTACTCTTGGGATGGGAATTGTGGTGGCTGATACCCTTAGCAGGATGTATCATGCTTTCTTGGTATGAATCTCTGTAGTTAGGTTCCTTGTAGAGAAATCTAATGAATGAGAGGGGTGCAGTTTTTCTTCAGTCGATTGTAGTGTCACATCTTCTTATTTACCATGTGATAGAGTCTCACGAGGTAGACATAGACTGTGAGGATATAAATGAACATATATCATTTGATTATTCAACAGATGGATTTTGTAATTGAGGGGATCACGTCACCATTTTATAGGAACATATGGTGGTTCGGTCCCTGTTGTGTGGGGAGGGGATGTGGTATATTCTATAATATAGCATTATTTAATGGTGTCTATATTTTTAAATAAATTTAATCTTTTTTATATCATACATTTCACACAACACCGAGAGTAAATGAACTTCAAACTATTATTATTTAAACACGGCCATTACAACATAGAAATTAAATTAGGGGGAATGAATAGTATTAACCACATTATAAAACATAAAATCTTCAAAATATTTAGTCAATGTATTAATTAATTCTTTTTAATATTCATATAATTTTTAGTAATATCATTTTATTCTTCAAATATATGTTTTCTTCAAAAAAATGATTCTTACTGATTTCTATGAGAAAATATATAAAATTAATTTTTGATACACTTAGAAAATGCACTTTATAAACTTAAATTAATTTTTATATTCATCATTTAAAAATTATATTAGGATTATTTTTTTTATAATTTTATAAGAAATTTATATTTTCAGGTAATACCCAAAAATACAGATTTTTATAAAGCTCCCATTTTTATTATATTTAAATATTATTTTATAATTATAAATTTATCTCAATGTAACATAAGTAATTTAAGTTATATATAATCAAATTTATTAAATTTGAATAGTCATTATACCTTATATTAGTATAATTATATTTTTTTTCTTATTAACACATTTTTTCAAAAACAGAATGTTTTTCATTGCATTTTGACGGTTTAATTTTAATTTTTAATTTTTCAACTTTTTAATTTTAAATTTTTAAAAATGGATTATGAATTTCAATTTTGTCTCTCCAAATAATCTTTAAGGTAATTTTCATTTGTAGGTATATAAAACAATCATGGTAAAAAAATGATTTACAATAGTATAGGTAAAACAACATAGCGGGTTAAAGTTAAAAGGTAAAAAATTAAAATAACTAAAAACTAAAAACATAAATGGGTGGTAAATGTATTTATAAAGCTTAAAATCATTTAAAAAATCACATATCATCCAAATTCATGGGAAATAATTCCACCCAAATTTGGTCATCTTTAAATATTAAATAATTATTTTTTAATAACATAAAACCACCCCTCCTCAAATACAAATACTAATTCTCACAACCCCCTTTCTCCTCACAATAATTAATGTAACACCATAGTTTTCATAGTTTGTTATCTCTTTAAAGTAATTAAATTGCTTACCCTACACGCAACACCGAGTTCAAGCCCACCTCGACGTACCAAACAAGCCGTCCAAAAAGTGATTATGAATAGTATTAACTAAATTTTGAATTTTATATACTCTAAATAATTTTAGAATCGATAATTTTTGTTTCTTATACATAATATGAGAACATATTCATTGTTTCTAGATAAAAGAAGTATTTTTCAAAAAATTGATTTTTACCGCCTTTTATTCGATAAATCTTTTAAAACCAATATTTGACACTTGTATATATTAAATTAAATTAAATTAAATTCTTCTTTATCAGTGGGACACAATAATTTAGTTTTAATATATTTTTTGTACTTTTCTGATGAGATTCATATTTTTTATGAACAGTGAAAAAGACAAAATGTTATTTGAAAACAACATTTTTAATTGAAATAAGTTATAGTTTTAAATTATGAATTTGAGTGGTTTTAAAGTATAATTTGATTATATTTTTATCATTTAATACAATGTAGGTCATTATAAATAATTTTACATTAAAATTTGACATAAACACATGTCTACCTTTTGATAGTTTTTAATTTTTAATAACCAAAATTTTGCTTTTGAAATTGGGATTTAATATTAAATTAATTAGTTAATCTTATATGTTTCTTATTTGGTAAAAAAGAAATAATTTTGATATTTAGAAAATCAAAATTATCTTAGGATGCATGTTTGTTATTTTTCTGAAAACTTCCAATTTTTTATGAATAGTGAGAAAACTACACTATTTTTTAACACCAGATTTTTATTTAAATAATTATTTATTTTATTTTATTTTAATTCAAAATAGATATATAGTACCTATATAATTTCAATGTAATTCATTGGAGTCATTTTATAATAAAATTAGACGAATAAAATTTTATTAATATTTTAAATGACTTTTACCCACCTTCTTAGAACATTCGAAACTTTGCATAAAATGAAATTTTACTACCTTTGGGAATTGAATTTCAAAATTCCAAGAGACACGGTTGGCATATGCAAGTAAAATGCGGTTAAATAAGATGAAAATAATTTTTGGTGATTAGTATCTTTTGACTTTTATTTTCCACGGTTAAAAATAAAAGGTGTAATTAAAGGTAAAAATGATATTATAATAACCATAAAACATGTCCTAATTCTATTGGATAATTTTATTTCGACCAAAATGAACCTTATCAATAAAATATGATCTTATTTGACCTACATGGAATATATTAAAACATTTAATATTATTGTGTTTAAAGAAGAGTTAAAAGTGTTAAATTCCAATTTTAAAAACTAAAACATTTTCATATAGGGTTATGAATAAGATAAACTTGAAAAAAATATTCATTATAAAGATAAAAAATACTTCCTATATAATGTTATTTTATTTATAATTTTTATATATTAAATAAGTAAATTTATTTATGACACAATGATGATGAAATAATTACTTTATTAATGAATGATTAAAATAATTGATATTAAAAATATCTAAATAAATGTTAAATTATAATTTTGATGCATTCCACTAATTTTAAAGGATAATATGACATGTTAGGGTTTTTGCAATGATTTTTGTTTGAAGTAATAATGTTGTTCTGACTTTCAAGAAAATGAATTACCAAATAGTGTCCAAATTGACATAAATGGGTTGTTTAAAAAATAGTATATTATTAAATTATAAAATATCCCAAAAAATATAGGTCTTGGAAAAAGGACTCTTTTAATGATATATATTTCATTCATGAAAAACATTGGGTTCTCTTTGCATTTTATGTTATGTTTATTAACAATGTAACATAAAAATACAAGAAGGCATTGTAAAAGTTAAATTATTTAACTAAGTGTTAAATCTAAAAGACAAGATTATATTAGAAACCTAAACTTGTCTAAAACCTATTCGTTGAGAAGCGTTCGACCCATAACAACATAAGGCTCAAAATAAATTCATTTTGATCTATTGTAAACCGAAAATGATTTTATTATAAAATCATATTTAAAGCCTTTCTTAACGTGACCATCACCACTCTTATAAAAGGGTACTTCCCCTTCTCTCAAAATCACACCTCCAAATCCATTTAGATTAGAAAAACCCTACACAAATCTCCTCCATACATCCATCACATTAACCTAGTGTCCTCCATTTGGAATTAATGCAAACCTATGGAGCCATTTTGATCAAATCAAAAGAAAACACCTGAATAAGAGATAATTATTTTATCACCTCTTTCAAAGTTCTTTTCTTCATCCACTTTCTCTTTCTTTGTTATTTCCATAATAAAATAATATATCTAGTAACTTATACATACTATGATGTTATTATAACTATGGAACAACTATAATCATTATTCTATCCGTCCTATGAATGATAATGTCACCATGCGTACATGCGTACGACGTACTGTCACCACGCCGTGGTGCAATTTGTTATTCAACATTTTATTATTTGGATGGATATAATTAAGAGTAATATTTATATAAATAATAAAGATAAAATGATAATTTCTCTGTAAAATTAATATACCATCCAATTCCACAACTTTTAATCATTAAGTAAATGATATTGTCCCCCTTGTGTATGTACGGCTTACCGTCTCCGCAACGCGATGGGATTCATTTCCAGGTTCACCATTCAACGATGATTATAAAAATATATATTATTAATAGGTATGTAATATATGTCATAATTATGCTACTTGAGATATATGTGTGTGTGTGTGTGTGTGTTTGTACTTACATATATCTTATTCACTAACTCTTTCTTCAATACGATATGAAAACGGAAACAACGTTTATGCGTACGTACGGACTACCATCTCCATAAACAATGTTTTCCATTTCATATATCTATCTATTATACATATTTATATTCTAAATATATATTATATAAAAATCCAGGATTATTTTAATGAAGTATTTAAATCATGATCTAACTGAAATGACTATGAATAACAAGTTAAAACACATATGAATAAGAAAGCAATTACTACCCAAAATGTAAGTTTAATAAGGAAATCATTGTTAAATGGGTAGTATAAAGGCATAAATGAATCATATATGACAGAATAAATATGAATATGGTTATGTAATATTATAATAAAATACTATGGTCATTATACCAGAGGTTAAACATACCATCGACCAAAGGAAAGTGCAAGGTAAGGGCTAATTTCTCAATCTTATTATTATCCATGATTTTTTATATGTAAGTATATACTGGGAAATATTTATCATCCATGTCCATGTTTCATAAAATAATTTTCAGAAGGATTGTTTTTATGAGACTCTTTAAATAAAACATCATTTTAAATGTTTTAAATATTTATTCTCTTAAACCATTCTCATTAATGTCTATGTTTTTAAAAATGGTTTTGAGGATTTATTTATATTGAAATTACTATTTTAAAATAATAATTACCTTCCAATGTTTCAATGTGGTATAGAAAACATTGATTCAAAAATTTCATGTAAATTATTTTCTTTATAAATGGGTGACTTTAAAATGATTTAACAAAAATGTATATTTCTCTCAAAGAGTTTTACAGATCATTTTCAACTATGTCAACATACTTTACTCTATATTATTCTTGATTGAGGTTGATTTGTGATAATACAATCTTCCATATTTTATTTAATTAGTTATGATATGATTTAATGTGGATGTTATATTTTTATAACATTCAAGGTTTATGGTTAATGTATTGACATTTTGTATGCAAGTTTTAATACAAATGATTATGTTATTTTTTAAGCTTTTCACATGTGGAATTCAGTGGACTGAGAAAGTGATTGATGGAGCCTGATATAGCTCCTCGATGCATCTGTAGGTATCATGAGACAAACTACTGTCTTGGTAGAAGGCCTTGAAAAAAAATTTATTTTTAGTCTGGGCAGGAGGCCTTGACTATGTGGTAATGTTGTACAGTGTTAGACATTCCATTATTATAAAATTAATTATTACATGTGATTGTTAGACTAGTAGAATATCTATGTTTCTGATTATATGGTAATATTTTATTTATTTTATCCATATTATATTAAAGTTTATTTTTAAAAGGCTATTGTTTTTATTACTCTTCCTTCCTTAAAAGTTTATTGCCTCTGCTAATTTATTTACCCTTATGGACAATCTAAGCTAACCCCTTTATTATGTTTTGTTTTCCCCAGATTCCAAGAATTGTATTATGTTTTCTATGGAGGGTTAAACTTGGGGAATAATGGTGTTCTCAGCAAATTATTTATGTTCTGTTTTATGTTTAAATGTGTAATGTAACGTTCATTTATGTAGTCTATTATCCAGGACTACTAAACCAATTATTACTTTGAGACTTGATTCCTTGTAAGCATGCCAATATATTAAAATAATGCACTAGCTCCAGGCTTCTGGGGTCGGGTCATTTCAGTTATTATCAGAGAAAGTTTAGTACAAACCCTGGAAGCAAGATTTTGAAATTCTCTGATTAGGAAACATTAACTTAAGATATACATTGAGAATTTATAAAAATGAACTTCCTAGAATTTTTCTAATGTAAGGATTTTGAGTATTTTTCAAAAAATACATCCCTCTCTGGAAATGAGTAGGTAGAGACATCTCTGGCACATATGTACCTAGGAGTGAAAAACCTAAAAAAGGAGTTTTAGGCATGACCAGGGGTATCCTGGTACATGACAATGGGTCTTGTTGTGCTCTTGGTTGCGACACACCCAAGGGATATTATTAGGATAATTCACATTTTCTTTACAATCCATTAACAAGTATTTTGAATTAAATACATCCTCAATGAATTTTTATTATTATTATAGATTATATGCACAATCTTTTAAATTTAAATTTGGTATTTTTAGAGTTTTTAATTATGAATTGTGATTCATAAACTAACCTAGTGTATTCCATTATTTAGAAATGGAAAACAGTAGAGTAATGGGAACTCTAGCAATACAGATGATCCAAATAGTAAGAAGGATCATATCATTCATGGTATTAATCCAACTTTTATAAGGGAAAGAGTCTCCCATGTATTCTCATCATATAAAGAAATTGTATCATCTGTTAATAATATAAGTAATGAATTTTCTGAGTCTTATGGATTTGAAGGGAAAAAAGATAAGAAAAGGATGGTAGATAAAAGGATGGATAAACGGAAAAGGGGAAATATGGATTTTCCCATATGTGATAAATGTGGAAATAATCACCTTGGAAAATTCTTGAATGGAGTGGGAGTTTGTTATATGTGGGGAAAAAGGACACCAAGAATGTGATTGCAGAGGTAAGCATAAGGTTTTAAATGTATAATGCTTCTTTTATAAGGAGTTGGGACACTACTCAAATCAATGTCCAAATCGTCATAGTATGCACCAAATGATGCTATTAGATAATAATAAATTTATGATACTACCATAGATGAAGAGGAATGACAAGTGTTCTTATGTTGTTTTTAAATAATTATATCATTTAAGTTTTGTATCAACGATGTAATGGTTTTTTAGATTATTGAAATAAATAAGGATTGAATTTCAGTACTATTTAATTGATGGTTTTAGATTATATGGTTATGAGAAATGTAACTCAATAGAAAGTTAATTTTTTTGAAAAATACATGGTTGAGGGAAAGATAAACCTTCATATGGTTCTAATACTGAGTTAGTGATTTTTTAATAATATGTGATTGTTTTGGATAAACTATATTGGGTATTCTTGACTACCTTGAAACGAATTAATGATTTGTATATACCATCATTTTTGGAGTTTACAGAATTTTTGGATATATAGAGTATATCCAATATTCTATAAGGAATAAGAGAGAATGAATTTAATAAATAATGGTTTATGGTAATTCAGGGTGTTACAATGTTTTATAGAAATACATGATGAAGGAATTCACATGTTATTATGCATCAAAAAGATAATATCATTATGTTTACCTTACATATATATTTTTGGACTGTGGTTTTGGATAGAAATATTTTAGATAAGCCTAAAGAATTTAATGAATTAATTTGGAAATGGGATACTATTTTTTATGGTTACACCATTTATTAATATTATTTTTGTATTTTTATAAAAAAAGGTAACCCGGAGGTCAGGCGACTACCTGTCGCATCCATCAAGGCCAAGAGAATTGAACCTGCAAATGAAGGGTGACAAGGGTGCATCACCTACAAATAGACTACATGATTTCAATGTTTTTATCATGTAATTTTTTAATATTCTGAAAAAGAATTATAAAATCATCATTTTTGAAACCCAATATGACTAGGATAAATAGAATATTTTGGAATTCTATTATCTTTTGTTGTGAAAGATGAGTTTGTGGTAGGAATTAGTTGAAGGATGAAACTCTTATTGTAAAGTATATTTATTTTCTTCGTATTATATAAATAAATTAACTCATAATCATTAGGGAAAGGATATTAATACCAAAAATGTGTTATCCTAATACCTTATATTTTGTTGAACCGATGATATTTTAAATCATCAAATATTGATGGCCTTAAGGCCCTCAATTTTACACTTTTTTTGTGATTTATGAACTCAATCACTCCCTATAAATATTTACATTTTTCCTCTAATTATATTTCAATATTTACCACCAATGTTCTCATATTCGAAACCCTAATTTGGTGTTGACTTTTTCATTGCATGTTCCCTCTTATTAAGACGAGATTTTATTAATCTTATTTCTGATGTGGGTTTTCCACAAAGGTATTTTCTATTTAAAAACATTTATTTTTGAAGGAAATTTTCAAATTCCAAGTAAAAAATTTATTTAGGGTGGGTAGAATGTAACAACCCATGGTTTCATAGTATGTTATCACTTAAATGTAATTTAATATATTACGCTACACGCAACATCGAGTTTAAGCGTGCCACGAATTACCAAAACTAACCGTTCAAAAAGTGTTTATGAATAGTATTAAATAAATATTGTATTTTAAATACTTCATATAATTTTATAATCCATATTATGTGTTTCATAGGCATAATATAAGAACAAATTCATTTATTTCAGATAGAAGAAGTATTTCTCCAAAAAATCAATTTTACCACCTTTCAATGGAGAACCCTTTTTAAAACCAATAATGGAGAATTTTATATATTCAATTTATTGAAATTAAATTCTTATTTATATGTGGGACATTAAAATTTATTTTGGAATTTTTTCTGTACTTTTCGGATAACTTTTACATTTTGATTAATAGTGAAAAATATTAAATTTTAATGGAAAAATGCTTTTTTAGTAGAAATAATTTAGAGTGTTAAATTATTCATTTTAGTGGGTTTAAATTATAATTATATTATATTTTTATCATTTAATACAATGTAGGTTATTAATAGTAATTTCACATTTAAATTTGACAAAAAAATAAGTCAATCGTTTGATAGTTTTTACTTTTAAAAACCCACTTTTTTGTTTTGACAATGGGAATTAATTTTAAATTAATTAATTAAACATCAATGTTTTGAAATTGGTAAAATAGAATTAATTTTTGAATTCTAAATATCAAAATTATCTTAGGGTGAATTTTTATTATTTTTCTTAAAACTTTCTATTTTTGATGAATAGTGAAAAACATTGCATTATTGGTTAAACAGACATTTTATTTAAATAATTATTTATTTTAATTTATTTTAAGTAAAGAATAGATATATAATACCTATATAAGTTCAATTTAATTTATTGGAGTCATTTTATAATAAAATTAGATGTATAAAATTATATTGAACTTTTTAACATCTTTTACCCACATTCTTGGCACATTTGCAAATTTTCATAAAATGTATTTTTACCACTTCATTTAGTTGAATTTTAAAAATCCAAGAGACACCTTTTAAATAATTAAGTAATATTTGGTTCAATAATATTAAAATAAATTTTGTTGAATAGTAACTTTTTCCTTTTAATTACCACGGTTAAATATAAATAGTGTTATTAAAGGAAAAAATGATATTATATTTACCCTAACATGTGTCTTAATTCTATTGGATAAGTTTATTTAGACCAAAATATTACTTATGAATAATGTATGATCCTATTTGTCCCACATGGATTAGATTAAGAAATTTATTATTATTTTATTTAAAGAAGAGTTAAAAGTGTTGAATTCAAATTTTTCATAACTATTTCATTTTCATATAGGGTTATTTATAAGATAAATTTGACTATAAATATTCATTCAGATGATAAAATTATTTCCTACATAATGGTATTTTATTTTTAGTTTTGAAAAATTAAATAATAAAATTTATTTACGACATGATGATGATGTAGTAATTACCTTATTAATGAAAGATTAAAATAATTGATATTATAAATATCCAAAAAATCTAATTGAGTATTTTGATTCATTTCACTAATATTCTATGTTAATATGGAGTTTTAGGGTTGTTGAAATGAATTTTATTCGATACAAAAAGAAAATACCAAATAGTGACAAACATTGACCTAAATTAGTTTTAAAATATACATTATTATTAAATTATATAATTGTCCTAAAAATATAATTTTCGGCCAAAGGACTCTTATAATGATATATATTTCATTAATGAACCACTTGGGGTTCTTGTGAAATTTTATTTTATGTTTATTAACAATGTAATATAAAAATACAAGAAGACATTGTAAAAGTTTAACTATTTAACTACGAGTTAAATCTACAATATATTGTTAAAATGGTATCCTAAAATTGTCTAAAACATATTATATGAGAGGATTTAGACCAATAACCACCTAAGTATCAAAATAAATTCATTTAGATCCATTATATACTAAAAATTATTTTATAATAAAATTATATTTCAAGCTTTTCCAAAAGTGACCCTCACCTCTCTTATAAATAGGTACTTCTCCTTCTCTCCAAATCACACCTCCAAAGCCATTTGGCTCTGCCAAAACCTTATAAAATCTCCTCCCAACTTCCCTCAATTAAACCTAGTGGACTTACCTTGAGAATAAATCCAACCTAAAGATCCATTTTGTACAAATCCAAAGGAAACACCAGAAAAAAGGTAATTATTTTATCACCTGTTTCATAATTATTTTCTTCTTCCACTTTCTCTTTCTTTTTCATTTCTATAAGAAAATAACAAATCCAGTAACTTCTACATACAATGATGTTATTATTAATATGGTACAGCCATATTCATTATTCTATCCATCATATGAATGATAATGTCACTATGTGTGCTTATATACAAATTTTGTCTCCACGTCGTGGTGTAGTTTTTTATTCATCATTATGTTATTCGGATGGATATAATGATAAATATTATGTATATAAATAATGAAAAAAACATGATAATTTAACTTTAAAATTAATATACCATACAATTCCATACTTTTTAATCATTAAGGAAATGATATCGTCGCACATGTGTATGTATGACTTACCGTCTCCACGATGCAATGAGAATCACTTCCAGGTTAACCATTCAATGATGATTATAAAAATATATATTATTAATAATTATGTAATATATTTAAAAATAATTATACTAGAGGTATATATATATATGTTTGTGTGTGTTTTAGTGTTAGTATACATACATATATATTATTTACTTACTTCTGTTCAATAGGATATGAAAATGGAAACAGCGTTTATGCATACATACAGCCTACCGTCTCCATGAACGGTGTTTTCCATTTCATATATCTATCAATTATACAAAATTTATATTCAAAATATATATGTTTTATAAATAATATTTTATATTTTTGAAGTACTTAAATCAGGATCTAAATGATACGATCAGGAATAACAGGTTAAAACATGTACGAAAAAGAAAGCGATTATTACCCGAACTGTTAATTTAACATGAAAATCATTATTAAAGAGTTAGTATAAAGTCATAATTGAATCATGTATGATATAATAAATATGAATATGGTTCTGGTATAATATAATAACAAACTATGGTCATTATACAAGATGTTAAACGTACCCTCGACCAACTGAAATTTCCTGGTAAGGGTTAATTTTCTAATATCATTATTATCCGAGATTGTAAATAAATAAGTATGTATCGGGACATATTTATCATCCATTTCCATGTTTCAAAAAATAATTCTTTAAAGGATTATTTTTAAGGGAATATTTAACTAAAACATTATTTTAATGTTTTTAAATATTTATTCTTCTAAACATTTCTCATTAATGTCCATGTTTTCAATAATGGTTTTATGGATTTATTTATATAGATATTATTGTTTAAAAATGATAATTTCAATAAAAAATTTCCATGTGGTATGGGACACTTTGATTTAAAAATATCTTTTAAATGACTTCCTTTAAAAATCGGTGACATTTAAATTATTTCAAAAATACGTATATTTCTCTCAAAAGGTTTTACTGATCATTTTCAACTATTTCAACACCTTTGCTGGATATTATTCTTGATTGTTGTTGATTTATTACAATAAAATCATACATATTACATTAAATGAGTTATGATATTTTTTACTCTTTATGTTATATTTTTATACCATTCATGGTTTATGATTAATGTATTTACAATTCATATGCTAGTTTTAATATGAATGTTTATGTTTTGTTTCAAACGTTTACTATAAGGAATGCAGTGGACTTAGTATTTGATGGGTGGAGCCCAATATATCTCCTCCATGGATCTGTAGGTCTCATGAGACCTAATAATGTCTTAGAATAAGGCCTTGAAAAAAATATATTTTTAGCCTTGGTATGATTCCTTGACTATATGGTAATTATGTTCGGTGATATGCATTCCCCCATAATGAAATTAATTATTACGTTTGATTATTCGACTAGTAGAATATCCATATGTGTGTTTATATGTAATTGTTTGATTTATTTTCTCCATATTACTTTCATGTTTATGTTTAAAAGTATTATTTTTTATTACACATCTTTATTTAAAATTTTATAGCTTCCGCTAAATTGTTTACCCTTACAGAGTATCTGAGCTCACCCCTTTTGTTATGTTTTGTTTTTCCAAGATTCCAATAAGTGTATTATGTCTGATATGGAGGGTTAATCTCAGGTAATAATGGAATTATATAAATATCATTTAGGTTGTGATTTATTTTTTATGGTGTGATGTAATGTTCATGTATGTAATCTATTTTCCAAGACTACAAAACTGATTGGTCCTTTGGGACTTGATTCCGTATAATCATACCAATGTATTAAAATAATTCACCAGCTCCCAGCTACTGGGGTTGGGGTATTACACTTAAATCTATTAAAATATCTGTCAAATCCTCCCCTCCAAACTCTTGTCATGTCTAGGTTCTTATTTTCTCACCCAAATACCAATTTGATGTTCCTGAAGGGGTCTTTTCAAGAGGTGATATTCAAAAGGTAACTTTCTCAAATAACCCCTCTTAATTTTATTTCTTATTCTACCTTCTCTTAACCTCCATAAACCATCAAATAATAATAGATCCAGTATCATATATGTATCATAATATTATATAACTAAATTAAAATATTATTTCCACTATTTTTTGATATCTTCTTATTCAATGAAATGAAACCATAGTCTACATTATGGTAGTTAGTCATCTCCATGGATAATGATTTTTCCTTTTCCAATACCACCTTCATGGTTGGTAAAAGTGGTCTTATTATAGTTAAATAATATTTTAATTTTTATATAATAAAATATGTCATGTTATAGATTTAATATATAGACATGATATTAAATAAAATCTAACTCATTCAGGATCGTCAGAAAAAACCTCAAAAATAAACGAAAATATTTCATCAATATTTTATCAAATGAATCATCTTCATGGCTGAAATAAAAATGAGATATATAACCATTTATAATTTTTAGAAACTAATTAATTCCATTTCATTTCAATTCTATAATTTTACTTCAATTTAGTAATAAAAATCCATAATTATAACCAAATTAACTGACCCTGAAACCGTGAAATGAACGCACTCAAAACAATGAAAATAATGAAATGTTATTAACGAACATGTTATAAATTATTATAAAAGAATCATATAAGGTATTAGTATATGTCCCCAGCCTTACACCTTACATAATCTTGAGTTATTACAAGATTACACAGTGAGGATCTTTTCAGGTTTAGATTTTTAGAGAATTAGATCATAAAACTTGCATTACATTCCACATTTACACAAAGTTGTTACATAAAAGATAGTATTCATTTTTTTCCATCAACAGAAATATATTTAAAAATAATGCATGGATTCTTTATTGAATATTCCTTGACACTATCATCATATCATGTACCTTTCCCTTGACCTGTGAAAAACATTTCAAAAAAACTTGGGATGAGCATAAAAAGCTCAGTAAGGGTTATGAAAATATGGAAAGGAAACATGAGTTCATATATACATAAGAATGAAATCATAATTTACCCATAAAACATAGGCACTTTAACATACCTCATCAAATCAGGAATAAATCATAGAAATCATAAGACATAAAAGGTAACTTGGGGCATTCATAACATTCTTACGTAGGGAGTAATCTTCTTGGTTATGTTTGGAATACCCACCATAGTATATTCCCTAAATCTCTTCAGAGAAACCTTAACGTTTCACTCCTTCATGTTACCCAATGCATTGGAGAGCTATATCAGGCTCACCCACCCTTAGTTTATCACAGAACCACCCGTCTTCATAACAATGCCCAAGAACCATAACATAATCTTGTCACATAAAACATGCATAAAGGATACATAACATTTCAACCTTTCAATAACAAGATATCAATACAACACACTGATACAAAAACATTATGAAAACCATTTTCAATAACAAAATAAAATAACAGTAAAACATGGTATTTATTTTTCTATTGAAAAGAGGGTATGGATTGTAGAGGAAGCCAAAAATCAAATAATGGTCACGGTGGTGGAGAAGTTTTTTTTTTCCGCATATGTATGACAAAAACTTTCCCTTTTTTCGTTTAGTAAATGCTTCGTATAAAAAAGATACCTTTTGAATAAACGTAAAAGTCAAAGGGGTTTATACACCGTATAAAATAATGTTTTTTCTAAAAAAATATGCCTCAATTAAAGGAGATTGAGACGAAGTCCCATACAATGACGATATCCTTGGAATACGGATAAATCAGTTACATAATTATGTGTGACAAATGAATACAAGAAATATAAGTGGGTATTAAGTGTATAAAAATCAGAGGAAATTCACACATAATCATAGAACAACATATTCATGGTGTACAAGTTTATCCCAAAGAATCAAAATTGGGTTAAGAAGTTCCCTTGCAAAAATTTGACAGCCTAACGGCGTCACTTCAAAATTCAGAAAAAGAGTTGGTGAGAAATAAAAACGGTATATCATCACTTGGTCATAAAATTTACATCAATAAGGATATATAAGAACATATCCCAACATAATAGTATGTGAATTAAAAACCATAACAAAATAAGTCTTTTAAAAAGAGGAGGGTGAAAGGTTCCCTTACCGACTTGGGTAACTTTCGAAACATACACCCCATTGAAGAAAGGTCATACAATGAATATGTAAATACATATAAATGAAATTATATTACACAAAGAGTATAATAATGTGAATTACTTACACCACTCATATGAAATGGTGGAAAATGTAGAATAAATCTCATGGGACTAAAAGTGAGATGAAAAATCCCTTCTGAAAACGAGGCAGCATAACGGCGCCACTTAAAACTTCCAAAATGGATTGATGAGAGAAAATAGGGTCTCTCCTAATATGAACATAAAATGTACAGTATGAGTGATATAAAAGAACATCCCAATCATAAGAAAGATGAGCTTAAAAGAAATGACAAAAAAGAGTGTACTTAAAAATAAAGAGAGAGGTTGGATCCCTTACCTCAGGTTCGACTTGACTCGATCATTCTTTAATCTCTTTAATAATAAACTTGAGTTAATTTCAACTTCCTTAAGAACCTTTTTCAATTTAATTATTCCTTTTATATCACTTATTATCATGTCATGAACACTATGTTATTATTTAAGTTAATAACGGGCTTTTAAATGATCTTTGGTACTTGAGTCAAAAATAAACTCTTTATAATTACAAGTTGTTCATGTGGTAAAATATCAATTATAACCAGAATTTTATTCATGATGTAGATATCATATATATCATATAAATCCAGTATATTCATTAATTTATAATATTACATAATATGTTGAGTTAAGAAATGAAATGCACCGTTCATGGAGACGGTAAGTCGTACTCACGCATGAACGCTACTTCCATTTCTATTTCATATTTAATGGAATTAAAACATAATTCTACATAATAGTATTTTAATTCTAGTATGGTATAATTTATAATATCAATAAATATATCCTTTATACCAACCCCATATGGTATTAACGAATCAAATCACTTTGAGGGGGCGGTAGTCCACACTTCCTAAAATGAAGATATCGCGTATACCAATAATGGAAGCCATAAAGGTATGCCATAAATGAAAAATACGGAAGATTAAAGAAAACATAAACATATTATATATATCATATATTAATGTATTGATATCATAATGGCCACCATGAATGGTGTTAAAAAAATATTGAATAATCATCGTTTCTTGTGGTAGAAAATCACCAACCACAGAAACAGTATGTTCTTTTACCATTAGAAGAAGGTGTGTGTAAGTGTAGCTCTATTCCTTCTTATAAAAACATCCTAGTATATTTTATATACTTGAGTTGTTACAAAAGAAATGAATAAAAATAATTTAGGGGGTTGGAGAAGCAAAATAAAACAAAAGGACTCAAGTGAAAACATTACCTTAAAATTGGGTAACTCCCTTTCGTTTGAGCTCAAAGGATTCCTTGAGAAGACTTCTGACCACTGTGAGGCTTCTAAGATTTATAGAGGGATGTGTATAGGCTAAATCGTAAGGGTTTGGCCGATCCAAAGGATTTGGAAGTGTGGGTAAGGAGGTAGAGTTGGGGGCCTTTTATAAGAGGAGGGGAGGGGCACTCTTGGAAAGTAAGGAAATGTTACTTTATTTTAGAATGAGTATCGGAGTTTAATGGTCCCAAATTGATGTGTTTCTAGGATAAGGTGATAAGGGTTCTAAATCCACCCATCCAATAGGTTTTGGAAATGTGTAGGTCTTAGATGTTACATTATTTTTCCATTTAATTTGAATCGTTAAATAATGAGGTCATCACTTCATCATCATGATGTCATAAATACGTTAATTTATTTATTGTCTAAAAATTATAAAAAATACTATAATGTAAGAAATCTTTTTATCTTTCTAATGAATATTTATAGTCAACAATCTGACTTGTATAACCCCATGTAAAAATTGTTTTAGTAAAATATATCATGTTTGTGTCATTTTTACTTTAACATTAAATAAAAAGTTATTTATGTCATTTCCCAACCAAAGTGGCTCCATGGGGTCCCCATGTTGACCCATGGATTTTCTTGGTCGGCCATGACACACCAACTGAGGGTAGGACATGTGTCAAGATCATCTCATATTATTAAAACATTATTTTTACCTTAAACTACACTAATTACCTCCAATCGCGATTAAACACATAAAATTTACTATTCACCAAAAAAATTATTTTAACCCCATTGAACCAAAATTTACTTCTTAATGACAACTATGTATGTCTTATTTTTGAAATTCAAAACACAAAGGTGGAAAATTTTCATTTAAATGGAAAATCAGTTTTTGTAAGTACCACTTAGTGGTTTCACTATTCATAAAAAATTGATGTTTTTCAGAAAATAACCAAACATTCACCCTAAGCTATATTTGATATTCCAAATTAAAAAATGATGTCTATATTAAAAAATTAAAAAAATATAAGTTGCATTAGTTAATTTATTAATTAATTCCCACTGTCAAAACAAATAGCGTGTTTTTATGAAACAAAATGTATCAAAAGATTGACACTAGTTTAAGTCCGATTTCAAAGTGAAATTAATTCCAACGACCACTATTGGATTAAATGGTAAAAATATATTCTAATTTCACATTAAAACCAATTGAATATATAATCACGTCATATAAATTAATTAGATTAAAAAGTGGTTTTGAATTAAAATACAACAGTTTTCACTATTCATTAAAAAATGAACTTTATTAGAAAAATACCAAAAATTTACACAAAGTAAATTTTGAGGTCCCGATTCTAAAGAAGAATTTTATTTTGTCAAATATAACACATAAAATTGTCCAAAAGTGTATTTAAAAGAGGTTCCCCATCAAATGAGTTTAATTGATTCTTTAAAGAAAATTAGAATGTTTACGCTTAAAATTGGATTCATTCACATTTCTAATCCTCTAACATTTATTGTAAAAAGTAAAAATATTTGACAAACATATATAATCATTTTTTAGTTAGTTATATTCATTCCCTCCATCACAATAGCTAGGCGTTAACTACCGTTTAAAATAATATTATTTTATTATTAGCGTGCAACGTAAGATTCCCAAGAAACTCATTGTTGCGTGTTGGGTACGCCCTCGAGCATAACATCCCATTTAAAGTAATATTAATATTTTATTCAAAAATATTGATAAATGTGAAAATTTAATATTATTTATTTACCTGGGGTGTTACATCCTTCCCCCCATTTGGGAATTGCGTCCTCGCAATTTTGAAATTGGCCTTGGAATCTTCATTGAAAATCCCAAATCGGAACAGGAGTCAGTAAAACAATCGCTTCAAAATAAAGAAAGAGAAGTATAGAGGTCACCCGAGTTAATGAATACTAGGATTCCATGAAGTAAAACATGGACATGGAGGAGAAAACATAGGGTCATGTTCTGATGGAGAGTGATAGAAAACATGTTTAGGAGAAAGTTAACCACAAGAAAATCACAAACTTGTGATGGGTTAAACGGTATTAAATTCCCTAGTTGGAAAATTTAATAGACAAAATTTTTGTTTTAAGTTACTTTTTATTGAGGAATTTATTCTAAGGAAACATAATTACTTATCATGTTGACTTTCAACTTTTATTAGATTCTTTAATCAAACTCATATTTTCTCCAAAAGACGAGTTTTTAGGAAGTCTTGTTTGCATTAAGAGTACTATAATCAACTTCTAGAGAATCACCTAATCCACAAAAGAGAACTATATACTTCCCATGACTTTAGACTATAACCAAAACCAAAACCAAAAAGGTTAGTACAATATTAGATAATCATAAAAAGTACAATCCTTTATAAAAAGAAAACCTATCTTAATCTTCAAAATTTGTCCCAAAAAACCCAATGTTCAACGAAGAACATTCGATAAAAAATTTTCCATAAAATTCTTCGAAGTAAACCAATATAAGATTGAAACCCAAATATTTGAAGGATTTAGTCATATAGTCTTCCAAGTTAAATCGTAGCATTTATCTCTAAACAACATCAGTTTCTCTTAAAGTCTCGTATTGAAAAGTAATTAACCTAATCACATATCCTCCATGATAGGTTAATATATTTCAATAGATAACCCAAAATCAACTTACTCTTAATTCATAAAAACATCTAACTAAAATTAATCAGTCAAACTAACCATGGACATCATGTAGTTTAGTGGTAGGTGATAAACACCAGTTGCACTTTGGTTGTGGGTTCGATTCCTGCAGCTTTCTCCGACGCGACGGGTTGTCACACGGTCTGCATGTTTTCCTTTTTCCAAAACTATATAATTCTCAAATCATTCCCCAAAAAGAGATAAAATCATCATAAATAACCATAACATAATTTAACCTCAATTTAATCTCATGCCTTTCACTTCCATCATAACAAATAGTAACCCATAATTACCTCAAAAGTAAGGATCATATAAACCCAAATGGTTGTTTATAACTATGTCGACAAAAGAATAGATAACTATTCCTAGAATAAAATTTTCATATATTAAACATCAGGGTTACGCATACTATAAAAAGTCTTCTAATGTAACCCCATCATCAAAAGAGACTTAATACTCTTAATAATTTCACCATAACTCTTGATGCCCTTATATGTTGACTTCTTACTCATTCAACATTCTTCATCATCCTTTAACCATTCCTTTCCAACTTATTCTGAAATACTTCTTTCCTACCAAAAAAATCCTAAATCATATCCTAAGATTCCAAAATAGGAAAACAAAAGTTATGATATGATCCATACCTTTGATTGGTCATTGTCAGTTTCTTCATCCTCAATCAGAATGGAATTAGGTATTGGTAAACGAATATTTGTACGACCTTGGTGATCCCATTCACAAAACTTCTTCATAGGACATGTGTTTGCATAATGACCATGCACACCACATTTAAAACATTCAATTAATCCCTCAGAAAGAACTTCTTTCCCTTTCCTCGAGTCAACTGGATTCATCCTTTTTTCATGGAAGGTTCTTGATTTATGACCTTCATTTCCACATCTATAGCATATTTCTGTCCCTTTGAAACATTTTACTAAGTGTTTCTTTCCACATCCTTGACACATAGGTTTTTGAACACACTTACCTTTATGATTATTACCCGTAGTTCCGTAGGGATTTGTTTCTCACATATATGATGCCTTATAGAAATCACCAAGGTTTAGGTGGTCAATCATGACTCCAGATAGTTGGTTGACGATAAAAACAAGAGTTCTCATTGCAGCTCCCAAATCATTCAGTTGCTTTCTCAAAAAACTGTCACAGTTTCCTTCACATCCACTGTTACTTTGGTGCATGCTAGATCCGGCCATTTACTAAAACCAAAAAGGTCCGTTTGAGTATATCAACAAAACCATCATGTACTAATGAGGAAGATAAACACTAAGATATACTTACTCATTCACTTTAGCTAAAACTAGGACTCTTTATGAAATCCTAACCATTACGGTAATGTCACTTATGCTTAAAGAATACCCTAACCTTTAATGTTATCTAAACCGACCTCTGATACTAACTATAATGCCCCAGCCTTAAACCATACTTAATCTTGAGTTGTTGCAAGATTATACATTGAGGATCTTTTCAGGTTTAGAGTTTTAGATAATTAGATCATAAAACTTGCATTACATTCCACATTTACACAAAGTGGTTACATAAAAGATAGTATTCATTTTTTTCCATCAACGAAAATATATTTAAAAATAAAGCATGGATTATTTCTTGACACTTCCTTGAAACTATAATCATATCATGTATATTTCCCTTGCCCTGTGAAAAATATTTCAAAAAAACTTGGGATGAGCATAAAAATCTCAGTAAGTGTTATAAAAATATGGAAAGGAAACATGAGTTCATATATACATAAGAATGAAATCATACTTTACCCATAAAACATAGGAACTTTAACATACCTCATAAAATAATTAATAAATCATAGAAATCATAAGACATAAAAGGTTACTTGAGGCATTCATAAAATTCTTACGTAGGGAGTAACCCTCTTGGTTACGTTTGGAATACCCACCACAGTATATTCCCTAAATCTCTTCAGAGAAACCTTAACGTTTCACTCCATAGCATTACCCAATGCGTTGGAGAGCTATATCGGGCTCACCCACCCTTATTTTATCACAGAACCACCCATCTTCATAACAATGCCCAAGAACCATAACAAAATCTTATCACATAAAACATGCATAAAGGAAACATAACATTTCCACCTTTCAATAAAAAGATATCAATACAACACATTGATATAAAAACATTATAAAAACCATTTTCAATAACAAAATAAAAGAAAAGTAAAACATGGTATTTATTTTTCTTTTTAAAACAGGGTATGGCTTGCAGAGGAAGCCGAAATTCAAATAATGGTCACGACGGCGGAGAAGTCGTTGTCGCCACATACATATGACAAAAACATTCCCTTTTGTAGTTTAGTAAATGTTTCATATAAAAAAGATTCCTTTTGAATAAACGTAAAAGTAAAAGGGATTTATACACCATATAATAGAAAGTTGTGTATAAAACAAAATATGCCTCAATGAAAGGAGATTGAGACGAAGTCCCATATAAATACGGTATCCTTGTATTAAGGATAAATCAGTTACATAATTATGTGTGAAAAATGAATACATGAAATATATGTGGGTATTAAGTGTATAACAATCAGAGGACATTCACACATAATCATAGAATGACATATTCAAGTTGTACAAGTTTATCTCAAAGAATCAAAATTGGGTTAAGAAGTTCCCTTACAAAAATTCGACAGCCTAACGGCTTCACTTCAAAATTCAGAAAAATAGTTGATGACAGATAAAAAGGGTATCTCATCACTTGGTCATAAAATTTATATCAATAAGGATATATAAGAACATATCCCAACATAATAGTATGTGAATTAAAATACATAACAAAATAAGTCTTTTAAAAAGAGGAGGGTGAAAGGTTCCCTTACCGACTTGGGTAACTTTCGAAACGTACACCCCATTGAATAAGGGTCATACAATGAATATGTAAATACCCATAAATGAAATTATATTACACAAAGAGTAATATAATGGGAATTACTTACACCACTCATATGAAATGGTGGCAAATGTAGCATAAATCTCACGGGACTAAAAGTGAGATGAAAAATCCCTTCCGAAAACTCGGCAGCCTAACGGTGCCACTTAAAACTTCCAAAATGGATTGATGAGAGAAAAATAAGGTCTCTCATCATATGAAAATAAAAAGTACAGTAGGATTAATATAATATAACATCCCAATCATAATAAATATGATCGTAAAATGAATGACATAAAAGAGTGTACTTAAAAAGAAAGAGAGAGGTTGGATCCCTTACCTCAGGTCCGACTTGACTCGATCATTATTTAATCTACTGAATAATAAACTTGAGTTAATTTTTAATTCCTTAAGAACATTTTTCAAGTTAATTATTCCTTTTATATCACTTATTACCATGTCATTAACACTATGTTATTATTTAAGTTAATAACCGTCGTTTTAACGATCATTGGTACTTGAGTCAAAAATAAACTCTTTATAATTACAAGTTGTTCATGTGGTAAAATATCCATTATATCCAGAATTTTATTCATGATTTAGATATCATATATATCATATATATCCAGTATATTCATACATTTATAATATTACATAATATTTAGAGTTAAGAAATGAAATGCATCGTTCATGGAGACGGTAAGCCGTACGTACTCATGAACGCTACTTCAATTTCTATTTAATATTTAATGGAATTAATACATAATGATACATAATAGTTTTTAATTCCAGTATGGTATCATATATAATATAATTAAATATATCCTTTATACATACCACATATGGGATTAATGAATGAAATCACTTTGAGGGAACAGTAGTCCGCACTTCCTAAAATGAAGATATCGCGTATACCCATAATGGAAGCCATAAAGGTATGACATAAATGAAAAATATAGAAGATTAAGGAAAACATAAACATGTTATATATATCATATATAAATGTATTGACATCATAATGTCCACCATGAAAGGTGTTAAAAGAATATTGAACAATCATCGTTTCGTGAGGCATAAAATCTCTAACCACAAAAACAGTATGTTCTTAAAACATTAGACGAAGGTGTGTGTAAGTTTAGCTAGAATAATTCTTATAACAACATCCTAGTATATTGAATATACTGGAGTTGTTACAAAAGAAATGAATAAAAATAATTTAGGGGGTTGGAGAAGCAAAATAAAACAAAAGGACTCAAGTGAAGATATTATCTTAAAATCGGGTAACTCCCTTTAGTTTGAGCTCAAAGGCATCCGTGGGAAGACTTCTGACCAAAGTGAGGCTTATAAGAGTTAGAGAGGGATGTGGAGAGGAAAAATGGGCAGGGGTTGGCCGAGCCAATGACTTTGGAAGTGTGGGTAATGTGGTAGAGGTGGAGGCCTTTTATAAGGAGAGGGGAGGGGCACTCTTGGAAAGTAAGGAAATGTTACTTTATTTTAGAATGAGTTTCGGATTTTAATGGTCCCACATTGATTTTATTTGAGAATAAGGTGGTAAGGGTTCTAAATACACCCATACAATAGGTTTTGGACATGTGTAGGTTTAAGATTTTACATTATCATTGCATTTTATTTTAATCGATAAATAATGAGGTCATCGCTGCATCATAATGATGTCATAAATAATTTAATATATGTAATGTCTAAAAATTATAAAAAACTACTATGATGTAGGAAATATTTTTAGCATTATAATGAATATTTATAGTAAAAAATATGACCTGTATAACCCCATGTAATTTTTTTTAGTAAAACATCTCATGTTTGTGTCATTTTTACTTTAACATTAAATAAAAAGTTATTTATGTAATTTCCCAACCAAAGTGGCTCCATGGGGTCCCCAAGTGGACCCATGGATTTTCTTTCCAGTCCATGACACAACCAATTAGTTTAGGACATGTGTAAATCTCATCTCATATTATTAAAACATTATTTTTACCTTAAACTACACTAATTACCTCTAATCGCGATTAAAAACATAAAAGTTATTATTCACCAAAAAATTGTTTTAATCCCATTGAACCACATTTTAATTCTTAATGACAACCATGTATGTTGGATTTTTGAAATTAAAAACACAAAGGTGGAAAAATTTCATTTAAATGGAAAATCAGTTTTTATATGTACCACTTAGTGGTTTCACTATTCATCAAAAATTGAAGATTTTCAAAAAATTACCAAAAATTCACCCTAAGATATACTTGATATTCCAAATTCAAAAATGATGTTTATTTTAAAAAATTAAAATCATATAAGTTGCATTAATTAATTTAATAATTAATTCCTGCTGTCAAAACAAATAGCGTGTTTTTATGAAACAAAATGTATTAAAAGATTGACAGTAGTTTAAGTCCAATTTCAAAGTGAAATTAATTTCAACGGCCACTATTGGATTGAATGGTAAAAATATATTCTAATTTCACATTAAAACCAATTCAAAAGATAATCTAATCATATAAATAAATTATATTAAAAAGTGGTTTTGAATTAAAATACAACATTTTTAACTATTCATTAAAAAATGAACTTTATCAGAAAAATACAAAAAATTTACACAAAGTAAATTTTGATTCTCGATTCTAAAGAAGAATTTTATTTTGTCAAATATAACACATATAATTGTCCAAAAGTGGATTTAAAAGAGGTTCTCCATCAAAAGGCGGTTAATTGACCCTTTAACGAAAATTAGAATGTTTACTTTTAAAATTGGATTCATTCACATTTTTAATCCTCTAGCATTTATTGTAAAAAGAAAAAATATTTGAAAAACATATATAATCATTTTTTAGTTAGTTCTATACATTCCCGCCATCAAAACATCTAGGCGTTAACTACCATTTAAAATAATATTATTTTATTATTAGAGTGCAACGTAAGATTCCCAAGAAACTCGTTGTTGCGTGTTTGGTACCCCATCGAGCATAGAATCCCATTTAAAGTAATATTAATATTTTATTCAAAAATATGGATAAATGTGAAAATGTCATTTTCTTTATTTACCTGTGATGTTACAATATTAAATTTTAATATTTTTTTTAATGTGTTAATAATTTTTTTAAACCTTTATACACATGGTTAATGAAAGAAAAAATAAATGCAATCATAACGTAAGGGTTTCTCATATCACTTTTACTTTTGTGAGATATATGCCTTATTTGACACTTATTTATTTTATGTAGTGAATATATATCCCTTTGATATATCATATCATTAATTTTTTTATCTTCATGGTATTGAATGTTTCATGTTATAATTTTTTTTGGGCAAATGATTTGACTGATTCTAAAGTTTAATGGATTTCTTTATTCAATTTCTATTTATTGGGTTAAACTTTTACTTTTTTGATTATGAAATGTTAATAATAGGCGTGATATAGATTTTGATGATATTATTTTTGGTTGAAACATTTTTATTTTGATTTATATATGATAAACATAATATATTCATTTTATTAATTATCACATCAATGATATGATATTTATAAGAGACTTTCTTTTTTTAAAAATTATATAATTAATGTTACTCTTTAAACTCTATTATTCTTATATGTAAATATTTTATAAATATTCATCTAGGATTTGTTTAATATTATATTATTATTGTTTAATAACTTTTTTAATCAGGTTTTATGTTTTAAAAAAAATTATAATGATTTGTTTTTGTCATTTTCTAAATGAGGTTCCATGTGACTTTTTTGAAGAAAAAAATACATAAGGAATTTTTTTTAGCTTATATAGAATAGGTGGATATTCCTATAATCATGGTGAATTAATTATTTTTTGTTTCATTTATAATATTACAAGTTTCTTTTTGAAGGATTTTTTATAATATAATTCCACCGGATTTGAAACAACGTTTTCAAAATAGAAAGGATATTATCATCCATAATTATTTCAAGTTATCCTTCAAAATAATTCTCCATCTAAGCTGAAATTATTTGATGTTATGTAAGCTCTAATGGTGATATGATAAAAGGATACCATACATACTATTTATATAGAAACTTAATGTTTTTTTTGATGATATAAAATGTTTATAAAACCCATTTATTTTCCATTGTTTGTGGTAGGATAAAATGTATATGAATCCAATTTCATTTCATGGGTTCTAATATGATGAATAATTTATATTATTATTTCATAAATATTTATGTTTATAACTATGTGATGAGTGTAAAATATATACACCTCCAATACATTATGTATATATTTATATCTAATCAAATAATAATGTGAAACAAGTTAATGGTCATGATCCACTATGGGATACAGGTGTGTCCTAGTCCACTAAGGGAATTAGGTGTGTCATGATAAACTATATTGATGGTCATGGTAGTTAACCTCGAAATATGAAATGGTCATTTTCTATCTATGATGTTTAAAAGCTTTTATGACATGATCTTATGGATCATGATGGATTTGTTTTTATTTATCACTCTTATAGCCCATTTTTTCTCGAATAATAATTTTATTCCATGAATAATGTCTATGATATATGATAGGATGGGTATGAACTTTGTAAGGTATTATCACTATCACATTACCATATTTGTATCTTATTATATCATATTATAATGTATTTATTTCTCAGATGTTTATTAATATTGAGCTTCTATTCTCACCTTTTCTTATGTTTCTTTTTCCCAAGTTCAGGAAAAAAATTTAAGTATGATATGTATAATAAGGGTGTCAAACATGATGAAATTTTGGGAGGTGATATATATTTTTATGATATAGTTGGTAATGTTTCTAATTATCGAATTAAACTAATCCCATATGGTTCTTTAATATTTTTTTGTTTTATTAAATTAATATTTTACTATTGAGATGTAATATCTTTCTATGGAATGAATGGGTCCTTATAGTTGGTATTAAAGCAAGGTTCAGTTAACCTTTATAAACTAGAATGATAAAACTATGGATAATATCCTTAATGATAAGTCTAATTATAGGACAAAATACTATAATTTTGGTAATGATCATGAATAACCAAGTCTGAAACTAAGGTGTCATAGATTGATATTTTATATGAAATTTCACTTGACTCTCTAGTTTCCCACTATGATTATTATTTCTAGCACTATGTTTTTTTTGGTTTTATATTATGGATGTAACTATGAGGATTTATTTTAATGGTGAATATTATGGAGAATTTAATGATCATATTTTTGACAAACCAAATAAAATGTGAGTTGGAAGTGATAATATTTTTATTATTATAAATCATTAATCCCATAATAATATCAGTTATCTCAACAATTTTGGGTTTTTTGTCCCATCTAATAAAATAAATATGGAGTTTCATTGTGACCATAGAGGAACTAAAGTTCAATTTTCCTCATCTAAATCATGTGGGAATTTTAATCAAGGATAATTTTTCAAATGAATTGGATGATGATTTGTGTTAGAAAAAAGAAGTAAACGGTGAGAGTAATTGGAGTGGAAAAATGAAAGGTTTGGATATACTAATGGATGAGATTAATGTTATTCCAAATGTATCATCAATATTTAAATGTTTTTCATTAGGAAGTTATGGGAATTATGAAAATTGATTCCATGGGTGGAAATATTGTGAAGAGAATAGAAATTGTTTATATGTAATTTTTAAATTTTTGATGATGAATTGACTATGAATGAGATATGAGATAAAAAAACTATTATGTAATAAAACAAACAATCAAGGTTAATGGTTTAATATGGATGGGTACTAATTGAGTGTTTATTTATTGGAATTAATGAATATTGTTATAGATGCACGTTTATGATCTAATTGAATAATAAAACACCAAATAATTATTCTACTATTTTTTTCATTAATTATTTGAAAGTATTTTTTGAATGGTAAAGGTGACTATGAAAATTGATTGTGGTGCTAAGGTGATATTTTTAGAGAACACAAGATTAAGGGAAAAATAAACTTTAATATTTTCTTTATTACGAGATGATAATTATATAAATAGATGTTTGATTGTAATAATTACCTTTGAACTATTTAGTAATATGATGAAAATGAGGTTTATGGATTTAGTTTATAGATTATTTATATTTATCGTATGAGGAAAGACTAAATTTTTGAAATAATGAATGTTTTTAGTAAGGATTTATAGTCATTAATGTTATTAACATGTTTCAAAAAATATATGATAACTATCTCTGTTTTTTTATTATGTGATAATTATGAGCTATAAAAAATTAGGGGTTTAAAGAGCATTGTATTTTTAAACTTTACTGACATAATTTTTAATGTTTTTGTATTTTAATCTTTTTGATGGTTTATAAGGGTAACCATTTATAAAATTGTTTTCATTGAAATTTTGATGAATTTTTTTCGATTAATGTATTACTTTTACTTATGAAAACTTATTCCTATTTGATAATCGATGCCAACCATTTTTTATGATGGTAACTAGAGATCGAAGGAATGAATTTTCATTCCATTATGTATTTTTTGATCCACTTGTTCTCCATGAATTAAAATTTTAACATCATTTAATGGAGTAATATATGAAATGGAAATTGATAAAGGAACGTCTAAAAAGTGAGATAGTAATTATGAAATTAAATAAAAGAATTATATCTTCTTAATGTTTTTTGAAGTAAAATTTTATCATATTATCTTTCTTTTTAATGATATCTATGAAAATTTTCATACCTATTTGGTCTATAGTTCTTGTGGTCATTAACCATATATTTACTAGTCTGTCTATTACTATCCATTAGAACATGATAGTTATAATTTTATTGTACTTATATAATTACACAATCCAAAAAATTTCTCCTAATCTGAATCCTTGTCTTTTGGTTACATAAGCCTTTTACATTCCCTATTTTAATAGGAATTTTTATTTAACATTTTGACAATCTGGGTGTCCCAAAAATAAATTTTCAAGTATCCAAATTTAATTTTAATAGTGAAATTTAAATTTTAAAGTATGTAGATTTCCATAATTTATGATCGTATTAGGATGGAAGCGTATATATTGGCTCTTCAACTGAATCTCCCTCAAGATCATGATGTGTTCTAAGTATCTCTCTAGAAGATGTACATACCTGATCCTTCACATGTACTATAATATATAGTAGTCATACTATACAAATATATTATTATAAATAAAACCCTCCTTATATTCCCGATTTTAGAGATAAAGTTTTATGAGACAAAAATACACACCTGGTTCGTGTTTTCTAGAGAAACTAACAATTTGAGGAAGCAATGACGGAACCTGAGGATGTGATTAAGAAGATTCATCCTTAACTGTTTGTATCTATGTGATGAATTTTTAAGGATAAATTAATAATAATGGGGTTATAATGTAACTCCCCATGATTTTATGATATGTCTCTTTTAAATTAAATTTTATCTTTCTAATGGCATAATTTTTACAAAACATCGAGCTTAAATGAACCCCAATATATTATTATTTTAAAAATACTATTATAATATTGATGTTAAACTAGAGGGAATGAATATTATTAACCATATTAGGAAATATATAATTTTCTAACTCGTTATTAATGTATTAGTTAAATGTTTTCTAATTGATATATATATTTTTTAGTAAGGTCATTTTATTCTTCAAATATATGTCTTTCTTAAATAAGTAATTTTTAATTTATTCTATGAGAAAATATATATAATTAATTTATAAAACTTTTAGAAAATTTATTTGTTAAAATTAACATTACTTTTCTTTAATTCATCGTGTCAAAATCATCTTTGGTTGAATTTTTTATAATTTTCTAAAATGTTTAATTTTTTAGGGAATAATAAAAAATACCGTTTTTATAAAACATTCATTATAGTTATATTTAAAAGTCTTTTTATTATTTTATATTGACCTAGAATTAACTTAATTATTTTTATTTATATATTATGTAATTACATTACATTTAAAATTTTTTATACCTTTGGTAAAAGTACGTATTTGGCCGTAAAAAATGTTTTTTCGAGACAAAAACTCTTTGTGTTTTTAAGGTTTAATTATAAATTTATTCACTAAAATTAAGTATTTTTAATTTTTAATAATTTTTTAGATATTTTGGATTTAGGATTTTAGAATTTTTTATTTGATTATCATTTTTTGGAATAAATATTTTAACATGGGAAAAAAACGATTTACAATAGTATAGGTAAAATAATGTAAAGGGTTAAAGGTAAAAGGTAAAATCATAAAATAAATAAAAACTACTACATTAAATGGATCTTTTTTCTATTTTTTCATTAAAAATAATTTAAAAAATTAAATATCATCCTATTTTTTTAATTAATTCCACCTAAATGTGGTTTGCTTTAAATATAAAATACTCATTATTTAATCACTTAAAACCACCCCTACTCATATATGAATACCACACTACCAAAACCCCCTTTATCCTCACAATTCATTAAGATATTAAAAATTCTTACAAACCCTCTTTTCCTAGCACTCCCCATGTACAAGTTATTCTAGTCTCACCAAAATACAAAATCCATGTTCCTAAATGGGTCCAACAAGGACGTCGTACTTTCTCAAAAAACCTCTCTTAATTTCATTTATTATTCTACCATATCTTCACCTCATTCACTTAGCAAAGAATAATATCTCCATTATCATGTATAAAAAATAAAATTATATATATAATTTAAAATATTATATCTACCACTTTTTTCATCTCCAATAATTCATATAAACAGGACAATTATCTAAATCATGGTGGTTGAATGTCTATCTGGATAATGATTTTTCATTTTAAATTACCTCATTAAATACTGGTCATAAAATAATTATTCTGGAAAAATAAAATTTTGACATTTACATTATATCCTATTTAATTTTTTGGAAATAATTTATACAGATAATATTAAATAAAATGAAAACTAATTTCTAATGGTTAGAAAATAGCCAAAAAACTAATCATTTATCATTAACATTTTATCAAATTAATCATTATCATGTTAGAATTCAAAATTATATATGAGATCATTGAAACTTATTTAAGTGATATAATTCTATTTCATTTCAATTTGAATGTTTTATTTCTATTTTGGAGGAAAATCTATTATTATACAAAAATGAACTGACCATGAAAACATGAAATAAAGGCACACAAAATAACCAAATAATTAAAAATAATTAATTAATATATTCTAATATGTTATCAAAGTATCATATATAGTATTATAAATATGACTATATTTATTTAACTAATTAATAACATTATTTTATCCTTTACAAATTAGGTTAAATTATACAAAACTAAGGGGAAGTATGGAGTAAGGGTCTTTCATCTCACTTTTACTTCCTTGAAATATATGCCTTATGTTACACTTATTTATTATCTGTGGTGCATATATTTCCCTTGGAAATATAATATAATTAATATCATTAAAATAATGGTATTAAATGTTTTAGGTTATAATTATTACAGTTTTGGTAGATATTATTCGACTGATTACAATGTGGTAACAACTTTATTAACTCAAATTACATTCACTGGGCTAAAATCTTCCTTCATTTATTATCTCATGTCATGATTATGTGTGAGATGAATTTTTATGATCATATGTTGTTTTTAAAATTTTATATGTGTATTTGCATCTGATATAGATAATATATTCATTTGGTTTATTCTCATGTTAATGATATTAAATTTATAAGGTTTTTTTAAATGTTATTTAAATGTTTCCCTTAAAAATATATTCTTCTTCCAAGTCCATGTTTTCTAAAATTTTATAATTTTTTTTCACAATTATCTTATGATTTTCATATTCCTTTTTCTCATGTATTATATTTGAAAAATTGTTTGAAAGTATTCTTTTTTTCACTTTCAAAATGAGGTTCTTTGTAAATTTTTCGAAAAAAATTAAGAAGGTATGTTTTTTTAAACTTATAAGAAATGATAATATTTTCATACCATCATGATTCCTTAATGATTTGATATATCCTTAATAATATTTCAAGGTTCTTTTCAAATGAAATATTTTCCTTTATATATGAAAATAATTTAAAAAAATGTTTTTAAAAGAGAATGAACATTTTCCTCAATAATTATTTCAATTGATCTTTCAAAATAATTTCCCATCTGAGATAACATTATTTAATGACACATAAGATTTAATTAGTATATAACAAAAGGATAATTTTTTTAGTATTTCTATGGTTGGTTTCTATCTATATTGAAATTATGGAATGTTTATGAAACCAATTTCTTTTCCATTGTTAATTCCATGATGAAATTCTTATGAAACCCATTTCTTTTCATGGGATATTATATGATGAATGGTTTATATTTTTGTGGGACACATATATATATTAATCATTATGTGACGGATGGGATATATATATCCCTCTAATTAATTTGTTAATTCTTTATATCTCATGAGATAATAATTGGAAACAATTTCATGGTCTTGATCCACTATGGGAAAAAGGTTCATCCTAACCAACATTGGAAAACCGTTATGTCATAATCCACTATATTTATAGTAATGGTAGTTCAACTTGAAATAATAAATTTGTTTCTATATTTATGATTTTTATACATTTTTATGAAATTATTTTAATGGACATTATTGATTTATGATTATTTCTAACTATCGTGGTCTATGTTTTGTGAAATGATCATTATTATTCTGTGAATCCTATTTATGATCTATTACTGGTTGGGTATAAATTTTTTAAGTTATGATCATGTTCACATAACTCTATTTCTATCTTATTTTTAAATTTTATAATGGATTTATATCTGATATTTTTACCATTTTTGATCATCTAATTTCATCATTTCTTATGTTTTCTTTTCCAAAAGTTATATAAAAAGGTATTATGTAATATATTTCTAATAAGGGTAAAATACATGTATAGATTTTGGGATATTATATATATTTATATAAAAAATATTACTCTGTTTCCATGTTTCCAAAGACAACAAACCCATACACTTATGGTATAGTTTTATTATGATCTGTATGTAATATTCATATAATTACATTTAATATCAATTTATGAACTGAATGGTTCATTATATTTTCATACATCCCCCTTGACCATATATAACAGTGAGGAAAAATGAATAAGGACCTTAAGAAACAATTTTTGTGGGTTGGTATGAGGTAAAGTGTAGTTGAATTCATCACTCAGTGTCTCATAAGATGATAGGTGATGGATGTAACCTATGTTTAGGTGGGATTGAAAATACTTCTTGTAATCGATAAGTAGAAACAGGATATAATTTCCATGTACTTTATGATGTTGATTCAATGGATAGTGAGAGGTTGGGATGTTATCTTTAAGATAGTTCACTAATTTCTAAAGTCAACATGCTTCCTTTCCTTTAGTATTACATTTCAGTGGAGAGTCTGGAGACTTTATATGTACAAGATATGGTGCGGATTTATGGGGTACCCTTTATGATTTTCTCAGACCATGATTGTCTATTCATTCCAAAGTAGTTTGGAGGCTTTCCAGAGGCTTCTGAGTCCCAATTTGAGAATGAGTACTATGTTTCACCCCTAAACGGATCAGTAGACCATGTTTATTATCCATGTATTAGAGTATATGATCAGGTTATGTGTCTTGGATATTGTTTATATCTATGAGGATTACTTTTCAGTTGTATAGTTTTCTTATAACAATTTATATCACTCTATTTTCATCATAGAACCTTTATAGGCCCCTTACAGGAAACCATTCAGGTCACCATTATGATATAATGTGATTTATGAGACATATATAATAGATAAAAAGAGGGTGAGGGTGATGATGGAAAAGGTTCGGGTGATCCATACGCATGATAAGATATACCATAGAATATATAAATATTACAAATATTAAAATCATTGTCCCTTTGAGTTCATATAGAGAGATCATTTTTCTTGATATTCTCCTCATTATTTGAATAGTGGTGGTTTAGACGGGGAGTAAAACTATACCCAAGGTTCATAGGGCCATTAGAGATTGTATGTAGGGATAGTGAGTTAGAATATCACATAGTCATTCCATCATAGTTGGATTGGTTTCATTCCATATTCCATGTTTTATAGATTAGGAGATACATGAATGAACCTATACTTTTAATTTATGTGGGTGAGATAGAAACAAGGATGGTACATCCTTCACAGAGTACCTGGTGGTGATCAAGAATCAGCAAGAGAGGATCCTTCATGAAGAGACCATTCCATTGGTTTGTTTATTTTAGTGGCCCAAAATAATTCTGAGAGATCATGGGATTGAGAAATTCATATGTTGAATAATTTCACCCTCCATTTTGTTTAGCTTGTGTCTTTCAAGATGAAAATTTGTAATGGAGGGTGGAATTTAATGACTCGTATTTTATTAGATTTGTCCTTTGAAAATTTATATGTATATATATGGAATTAAAATTGAAATTTTCATTGTGTTTGGGTGTCTCAAGAACCAAAAAAATATATTGAAAATTTTAATAAATTTTAATTCACATGCAGACATAATTTTGGTGTTTTTAATTTTTCTATATTTTTGGACCTCAGATGGGAAATATAATACAATAGTTTATTCAAGGATCTAGATTTTAATATTGGTGAAACCTATGATTATTCAACACTGGACGTCCAGTTGAAGTAGTTGTTGGAGGTTCATTTAATTAAAATAAATAAATAAATTTAGTTATTTTATATAAAATGAACTAATCTAATTTCTTATTTAAATACACTACACTAAAAATTATCTTGGTTTAGCTGTATAAACCACATATAATTGGGGGGGATCAAATGTTATCCAATAAAGAAACAAAGCAGAGGATGATGGGAGATCAGATCAAGGTGGATCAAGAGAATGAAAATGCATCGGATCATCTACATATATGAAGAATTTATTTTCCCCCTATGATTGATCTGAAATCATGGAAGGGATAATTATTTTCAGATTCCTCAATCTAGTTAAATTTCTTAATGAATGGATTTTAACTTCTTTATTTTTAATTGGTGATAAAAAATTATTCATATAAACATGATATATGAATTAAATTATCTAATTAAATTTAATCTTGACATTCCATGATCTCACCATCTAAATCCTTAACCATGTAATTTTTTTATAAATACATTTGGACCTTGATGTATTAAGATTTTTCCTATTGAATTTATCCCATATATTAATTTTATTATTTTCATTTGGCCCCTATGACCATGGTTTCACTTTTTGATCTTGGATTGAGCATGATAGAAACCCTATATATTTGGCAGAGATGTAAACAATCGAAGAATTAAATATTTTGGGATGGATCATGGTGGTCCTATTGATATAATTAGTTCTTTTAGGTATTAAAATCCTAAACTATGATGGTTCATATGAGGGGTTCCTATTGGGTGATTGGATTCTAATTTCTAATCATTTGAGGCTAGGAATTGAAGGATAGAGAGGCAACCCTTCTTTTTCTGGTGTTCAAAATCTTGTACTTGTAACAATGAATTATGATCTAGAATATTCATGAAGGAATTCAGGTTTCTAAAAAATTAAATAATTTATATCATATACCCAATTGGGAAACACATTATATAGAACTGGCACCTATAGAAGCATGGTTTTTGTCAGAGATAAGTGTAAGAACCCATGTTTTTCCAGACTGTCATTTTGAGAATAAATTTGAATTTTTGTTGTTGAATGATCGTGAGGGGTAAAATGGTCATTGACCCTACCATTTTATCTTGGATATTTTTTCTGATAACTCCTTTGGTATCAGAATATGTAGTTTACACTAGGATAGGAGTTTTTTGGAAATCTGAGTTGTTCAAATATTAGCAAAATATTTAATATTTAATATTATTAAATTAAATATTAAATTATTCGTGCAAGTTATCTTGTCAATAAATATTAAATAGAGCTTAGGATTTAAATTTTATTCTATTCCGTTGAGTCCAGAATGGGTAGTTTAGCATAGGGAAGGCATAAACTCATGTCGCGCATCGGGGTCGGCCCATACACCTTTTTCTTCTTTCTTTTATTTTCTTCTTTCTCTTATTTCTTCCTCCTCCTTGAGAACATCTCCTATACCTCTTCCTTTCCTGTTACCTATGGATGAAATTGGATTTTTGATGGATAGAGAGAGTTGGGAGGCAATAGGGGTGCCGATTTGAAGCTCTCGGCACCCTCAGATGGTGTGCTGCAACTGGGAGCCCTGAAATTAACCGATGCTTCGGCAGTTTCCGCCTAAAGGTTGTTGTGTTTTCGTTTTCACCATATATCTCTTTTAAACATGTTTTTTATGTTTTAAAGCATTATTTTTCTTGCTTGTGGCCTTTTAAGGCTAGATATATTGTTTCAGGGGAGAAAACGGGCGTTTCAAGCATTTTGAGGGATTTCTCGTCGGAAACCCCAGAATACACAGCGTGTACTTAAGAAAAAATTGTCTTGCTAGAATGGGAAGAAGACATGGCATGTACACATGGAACACACACCATGTATTTTGGGTTTTCCAAAAGGAAATCCCTTAAAGGTGTTTTCCTTCCTGGTCATTACTATTTGGGATATGGTATACAGGAGTATTAGGAATGTGTCAGAACCTATGATGGATATCAGGCTCATGCGTCGAGAACACTTGTTCTGGAAAGAAGTCCTAGTTGCTAGGTTTTAAGATTGTTGTTTTGATTTGAGGTGATATAGTTGTATATGATTTTCACCTTGAGTGACACACATGTTGTGTGGTGTTTTTATTTACTATGGATCTCTATCTCTTGGCCATTGGCAAGATGTCGGGGCTGGATTTTGACTCTTGGCTAGAAAATGCAAGAGGCATCTCATGAATCATACTAGGCACGTAGGATTCGCATCATATGGGCCTCCTAGTGTGTGTTTTTACTGACGACTAAGACCTTTTGGTCTGCTTACAGATACTTTTTACTCTGATGGCTGCTTAAGTGGATCTACGTTGAGGCATTTTTGTTGATGTTGAGGACTAAGTCCTTGTTCATAGGTGTTGCAATGACCCGAGTTGGTATATGTGGCACGTGATTACTTTTTTGATTAACCCTTTATTGGGTGTTCTTTCTCAGGTCTATGGTTATCTAGTTGAATTGATGGGTATGATGTCGATAGATACCGAGGCTTTTCTTGTGAACCGGACATCCTTATGGTTTTTCTATATATGGATACCCAATGAGTGTTAGTTCAGTTTCTCTTTTTCTTGGGTTTTAGACTGCATGGATTAGTTCCTTCTGAGTATGCTCAGAGAGGATCAGTGCCCTTGTAAGTTGTGTTTTGGTTTTGATTTTCTTTGGTCGTTGTGATCATTAAAATCTTCAAAGTGGTTTTGGATCTTTTGGGCTAGGTGGTTAGACCTTGTGACTAATTTTTGAGGATTTTTCTGTAGGGCTAGGTGGAAGACCTAGAGACCCTTTGTTTTGACTCGAACCCCTGTACGATGATGTCTATTCCATTTTGGGGAAACCTATGTGGAAATGGTTGACCCATGTTTAAATCCTAGTCAAGTTTTTGGCAGGAAGTTAGTGTGGCTTGGAGGGAGATGGACATGCCTTTGGTGAATTATTAGTGTACTCTTATAAGAGACGATCATACACTATCTTGATTCATCTAGATTATGCTAAGAGATCCTCGACCCTACATCGAACTTCGTTTCCTTTCTTAGTGTTCATCCGTGTTAAGGATGGTACCTGGTTTTTTTGTGCTCTTGAAGAGATGTAAGGAAACCCATATAGTGGGAAGTGAACTATTGACCCTTTGAGTGTGTTTTTCCTTGTTTAGGTTGAAGTTTGGTGTTTTCAATGTTCTTTTGATCTCAATTTTTTTTAATATTACGAAAAAAGGTATTCCTATGGTGGGGAGTACCAGTTTTGTCGTAGTTGAATATCATCTGTATAGAAGGTAGTTGTTAATGCTATAAGGTAGGTCATTGGATGGTCTAGATAACTTGGTTGTATAGATGCTCGAGTTGGGAGCATGGCTGCTGGTCCTACTGGGCTTCTTGGGTACGAGAAGGTTTATGGTGGGGAGTTTGTAAGAACCCATGTTTTTTCAGACTGTTGTTTTGATCAGAAATTTTTATTATTTCTATTGAATGCTAATGAGGGGTAAAATGGTCATTTTACCCTACCAGATGATATCAGATAATTTTTTTGACAACTCTATTGGCCTTAGAATATGTATTTTACCCTAGGATAGGAGTTTGGTTGGATTTAGAGCTGTTTGAATTTTAGCAGAATACTTAATATTTAATATTATTAAATTAAATATTAAATTATTCATGTAGGTTCGCATGTCAATAAATTTTAAATAGAGCCTCGTATTGAAATTATTATTTCACCATTGAGTCTGTAATGTAGATTTTTTCCTAGGGAAGGCATAAACTCATGTCGGGCATCGAGGCCGGCCTAGGCCCCCTTTTCTTCTTTTCCTTTTCTTTTCTTTTCTTCCTTCTCTTCTTTCAGTCTCCTACTTGAGCACATCTATTATGCCTCCTATTTTTCTATGAATTATGGGATAAATTGTATTTTGTGGAATAGAGAAAGTTGGGAGGCAACAGGGGTACCGATTCGAAGCTCTCGGCGCACTCAGTTGTCTTGCGACAACCAGGAGTCGTGAAATCAACTGAAGCTTCGGTGGTTTCTGCCTGAACGTAGGTCCATTTATTTTTTTTCCATATAAACCCTTTAAATATGTTTTTAAGTCTTTAAAGCTTTATATTTTTTTCTTGTGTCCTCTAAAGGCCAGATCTATTGTTTCAGGGGTGAAAACGGTCGTTTCAGGCAATTTAAGGGATTTCCCATCGAAAACCCAGAATACACGGTGTGTGTTCCATGGGTAAATGACGTTTGTTCTCCCCGTTTGTGGAAGACAAAGTTTTCTTAAGTACCCACCGTGTACATTTAGTACACTCCATGTAGTGGGTGGCCATGTGACTGGCCGTGTGAAGTATAATATGGAATAGTGGTTTTTAAGGAGTACACATAGTGTATAGTAATGTACACGCCGTGTAGTGGTACATGGGCATGTGTTCTGGTGAAAATGCACACAGTGTAACTTTTGGGAATATTTAATGCTGTGTAAATTAATGTACATGCCGTATACTGTTACACAGGAAGACCCCATGGGTATGGCCATGTGTTCTGGCCATGTAATACTTCTGTTTAGTAGTTTTGATGATATCTTGGGCCCTGGAAGTCAGAATTGGGCATGAGATTAGTCGATTCTAAGAGTTTTTCCACGTAGATTGCAATGGTGGAATATTTTTGACATTTATAGGTCTTCTATATTATTTTTTTGGGGGTTTATATATAAATGGAGAGGTTCTTCCTCTAGGTATCGTGTTCTTTTGTCACCTGAGAGTGAGACTTGGCGTGGATGATAGGTTGGGTGTTCAAACCAACCTAGTTGAGACTTTTGTGATGATATGAGCTATGAGATATCTCCTATGACATATGATTTTGATCATTGTTCCCCTTTTGAGATAGTCCCTTCATGTCTATGAGGCCATGAGACTAGATGCTTCCAATGATTCCCTCCGGGATGCCTTTACTTGTGTGCTCACCTAGGGATTCACTTGTAGGATCTCTCTCTTGTTCTTCCTTTGAGGGGACCCTTGTCATGGAATTTCTATTTTGTCATTCATTTGAAGATTCATTTTATGATTCATCCCTTACTCTTCACTAAGGATCCCATGTAGGATGCCTTCGCTCGTGTTTACCTGGAGGATTCTGAGTGTGATGCCTTCTTAGTGTTTGACTCGAGGAACCAAGTGGGTGCCCATTGTTTGACCGAACCTCATTTGTTACGTCGAGTTTTTGAAGAGATGGTGATAATTTGTCACTTATAACCCATGAAAAAATAGGTAATCCCTTGGGGATTTTAATATATTGTTGGGTTGGGATTTTGACCCACCCATACTGGTTTTTTTATATCTGACTTGGTTTGCAGATGTTGTAGTGGTTTCTAGAGGTGATTCCTGGTTGGTGGCTATTGGGCCTAATGTGAGGTTCTTTATGGTGTTTTGGGATGCCTAATTTTCCTTATGTGCCTTAGTATAGGTGGTTTGTTTGTGAATAGGGTTATTTACTTTGTTGTGGATGTGTGTTTCCATGTTGCTTGATATTGACCGTTTGGTATAGCCTTTCCTGTTAGGCTAATTTTTTCATGCCTAGTATTGTTTGGATGGAGTGATTGAATATGACATGGTTGATATGTTTTAGACGGTTTAACCAAGTAGTTATTGAGGATTACATGGGCCGTGTTTCATTTCTATGCTCGTTTGACTTATACAGGGCCGTGAGAACATGTTGTAGTAGACTATAATGTGAATTGACCATGTGAGATTCCTTAGGAAGACATTAACCACTTTATAATATAAAGGGAATTGACTATTTTAGAATCCTAAGAGAGTCTTTAATCACTTTTAACTGTAGGGGGAATTGAATGTTAGTGCTTCTTTAGAGATTTTGTAGTTTAATGTTAAACGAATATAGGGGGAATCGACTGTGAGTGCTTCCTCTGAGAGTCTTTTTCTACATGGGACCAATGTTATTAGACTATAATAGCATCCTAGGTGGTATTATACTATGCTGGACCCAGGGGGTATTGACTGTGTGAGCCACTTGGAGGTCGTTCATAATTTATTTGATGCTATGTTAGACCTATAGGGTTCCGACTGTGAGTGCTACCCATGTGGTCGGGTGTTTTGGATTGATGGCTTGTTGAACAAAGGGGTTAGACTGTGAGATCTTTCCTAGATGGTAACTTGTTTTTTTATTTTTTTGATTAGAGATGCAATTTCATCATTAATCAAAGTAGGTACATGTTGATGAGATTACGAACCCATAGATCGACTTAATGATACACAGCTTGAGTGGAACGATGTCCAGCTCAATTCCCTTGCACATGATGTCTAGGAGATCAGGCTTATTGTCCCAAGGATCTACTGCTAATGTGGTTTATTATTATTTAATTCACCTAATCATGAATATTCATATTTATGTATATGTGTATAGGTATGTGACTATACATTTGTACATATATAGATATAAACATCCTTGATGGAAATTTCCCAGTTGACAGAGATTACATACCTTGAGTTCGACTGTGGTTGCACGTTTGGTTTACTTATTTTTTTGTGTTCAATCTATGCTGAGCACATTGTTGTTGAATACACATAGCAACAAGGTTATAGGTTGCTTTTTTAGGTTCCCTACTAAGATTATTTCTCACCCATGTACGTGCACTTCAGTGTACGTGTAGACCTTATATATGCTTTTCAAGTTGATCATGAGTTTAATTTATGATAGGGATGAGGCCCAGTGTTTCATGTTTGAGTGGAGCTGCTCGAGTGGTTTTAATAATTAGGCTCTTGCAATTTGACAGTGTCTAGAGATCGGGTACGTGGATTGGCTCAGAGTTAGTATGAGAGCCTTGTACTTTTACATTTAATTTCTTTTGTACTTGTATCTGTAGGGTCGGTCTAGTGGGTGAATAGTGTTGTAATGTATTACATAGCTATTCGGGCTTTTACAGCATTTCACTATTTCATCTTGTTCTATTTCAGTTTTTTATTTCTTCTTCACTCTGGTTACATTCTGCTTGGTATGATACTTAGTTGTTTCTGTTGTTTCTTACTCTGGTATGTGGGAATAGTCACCCCAATATCACACCCAAGGCCCTCACTGCTAGTAGGTAGCCTCTTGTTTGAAAGGAGGCATGCTTGAGGCCTTGTGGTAAACCGGCTCGGAGCACCGGTTAGTGGCATCCAGGTCGGGTCGTTAAAATAAGGATCACATTTCGTGTAGCCAAGACCACACAACATGTGATCTCACTACAGGTTAAAAAACTATGTTTCAGAAAAAATAGCTTGTGGACCCATGTGTAATGACAAGATGTGTACCCCATAAGAACATGGGCATGCCCAAACAAACATGGGATGGACCAGAACCCAGGCATGACTATGTACCTGACAAGCTTCATGGGCACGACCCAAATTCCACAGTCAAGGCCAGATGTACATGAGTATATTCTGATATATACAAGTTGGACATGAATGTCTGTTACACACCATGTACAACATATAAAACCTTTTAATTATGGAATAACATGCCATTGGTTATCTATAAGAGAACATATATAAGTGATTAGGGGATGTCACACACTATGTAAACCCCCATACACACCATGTATTCCCTCTATAATTTTTTAATCTCATATATCCTTATTTGGGACCCAGATTTTGGCTCTTGAGTAGCCTATCCTAAATTTTTTTCATGTATAATGTGATAAAATCCTTTATTGTGTCATACGAGGTATGATGTGAGGTATTCAGAATATGTTCCTTCTTTAGTCCACCCTTATTGATTTTTTTGATCAAGGTAGAATCATTGGAGTGATGTTGGGATGATTTGTCTTGTGTCGCACTTGGGTATGAGTTTTCTATAGTATTTATATATATATAAATATAAATGGGACTCCTATACAGTACGCTCAGGTCTACTGTCTAAGGAGTGGTACTCCCCTGTCATCAACCTCCATTGATGAGAGGATCCTCTATGGGAGTTTCAGATCCCTCAGATATAAATAATTATAGCGATGTTCAGTCCACTAAACATGTAATTTGGTTAGGTTGCATTTGATTATAGGATTTGGTGATATACTCTTAGAGCTGTAAAAAGACTCATCATCCTTACCATGGTTGTGGAAATTGGGATCCCTTTTTCTCTCTCAACTAGGTTTATTTATAAGAATATATATATATATATAATGGGATTCATTTCAATCTTTAATTGGGTTGTTCTACCTATTATCGCACCTCTATATTTCTCGCCTCTTGGTATTCAGGAAGTTCTACTATGTATGTATATAATCACTCCGATATGGGCTTTTCCTGCATGTGTCATGTCTTTTGCAGATGATGGAAAAATTGGATGTGAGTTCGATAGAGCTTAGGGATTATTTTGTGTATTTGAACGCATACACTGGTTGGGACATGGAGACCCAGAATAGGGCCCTATCAATTTTACATTATTTTAGTTCTTGTCATCTTGGGGCTTCATTTTTGGTTAGAAATATATTATTCCCAATTATATATAATTTCATAATCTATGTTATTTATTATAGTTATTTTATTCATATTTATAATCTTGATATTTCCATATTTCATATACCCATAAATTTTTTTATGGATATGATTGGGTTAATTCTTATAGTTACTTTGAGAAAGGGCCGCCAATTATAGTCACACCATCCCGGAACTTGTTTCATCCACCTAGCCAATTAAAGGTGGTCTTGTTGTTGTGGTGGTTGGACCATTCTTTTACCAGGTGGGCCTCATTGGGTCAGTTCATTACAAAAATTAATTTCATTTTTGATATCGACATGTCATATTTATCTTGTGGTGAGTTTTTGAAAAATTTATTTGCGTAATTATTCATTATTTAATTTGAAGAAAATGGATTTTTATGATAATATCATTTCATTTCATGTAGACAAACAAATTACAAGTTTTTTATTTTTTAAACTAAAGTTATCACTATTTGAATAAATATAACCAAATTAATATCATAGGAATCTAGATTATACATGATTAATGAATAAATTCATATTCAGAATGAATAATATAAATTTCTAAAAAAATTATTTTTCATTATGTTTTCCATTTTTTGTTAAAATTAGGTTCATCCACATATACAGATTTAATATTTAAAATTGGATTTAATATTTAGAATCATGAGGTTGAAAATTAGTATTGGGATCATTTTTATTTTTATCTAATATGTCTAATATAAATGGTAAACATAATTTACTATGTTAATGGGTAATATGGGTCAATTAGGTTAAAGAAATTGTGATAATGTCATAAAATAACATCAGATATCTTTTTACATGACATAATTTTTGAAACTTATTGTCACAAATTGTCCTATCTAGTTCTGACCCATGAATACCCCAAGACCACATCTAATATTCTAGGAGATGTCGAAATTCATCGAGTAAGCTTATCCCACCAATGGGAAGCATTAGACTATTGTACTTGTACACATGCCCACATATCCAAGACACAAAATTATGAAGTTTAAAACAATTGAAATAATCTATTCATAAATCTAAGATACCACAAAAAGATTATTATGGGAAGTAAAGGAAAAGTATATAAGGACAAATAAAATCCCTCCACAAAGAGTATATACACAATTATAACTAAAACTAAAAGGATTCGAACATGTTCTAAGGGAGAGGACTACATAAAATGTTTGCTCATGGTAAAAACCTCGGTCTTCCCAACTCTATCTATGATCCACCCTCTCCTTGTCCTCCTAGGACATCCGAAAAAGGACAAACCTCTTGACAAGACATGACACATTTGGGAAAATCTACTGTGTTGGTAAGTATAACACCACTCAGTTGGACACCCCAAAAACATGGAGCATGGAGTACCAATTATTGTTATCTAAATACAATATATAGAAATATATAATATATATAAGAAGTAAATAAATCACTAGATATGCTCAGTATAAATACCACGAAATCAAAAAGTCATAACCAAATGTCTACCACAAGATTATTCTCAAAGCAATAATCATTCTAGGAGTACTCACTCCTTGAGCCATGATATCATCGAAAAACATGACGAAGATGTCTATATCATTTCTATCCTTCCTAAATAGAACACATTGATAAAATTTCTCTATGATACATAGAGAGGGGGTTACACCCTGAACCACTGGGGGACACCATGAACCCAATATAGATCAACCAACTATGTAGGGGATAATTTGATAATTATTATGGAAACCCTACTAATGTGGATTTATAGAAGGAGAATCAAATCCCTGATCAATGAGTTCATTCCGATTCCAAAAACTCTACTAGGGATGACAGGGATTCCTACTATATTCTCAGATAGGGACAATACAAATCTTTCAAATTCTCAGCCTCTATAAGGGATTACAATCCAGGGATATTGATGCAATGTAACATTATACCATCAATGAAAATTCTAAGGTAACTCACTAAACTTAAAATGGTCCAAACTAAAAAAAAGAGCCTCAAACATGAACCTCAAGGATACGATCAACCTATCACTAATGGAACATTGTTTGGATGCTCAATTTAAGTGTTATGATAGTTTGAACGAAGATTCCCATGGAACTAATGTAGCATACCGACCTACCACCGTGGTTTTTCCACCTACCATTGTGGTCGGTCCACCTACAACCATTGTCAGACTCTCATGGTCCAACAATCAGGGGCAGTCCACCTGTAGTGCTTGACTAACTATTTTGGTCGACCACTAAGATCGACAACCTAGGGACTGACCACATGGCCAATGTGCCCTACGGTATCTTGTGTTGTCGTTGCACCACGGTTGACCTCCTTGGTCGGTCAACGCGGCCAACCACAACTAGACTCCACCCTATTTTCCCTTAATCTTAGCTAGTTCCACCTCATTTGGTCTAGCCCACCATCCTATCATAACTCACCATCTAACATAGTTATACTCATACACAACCCACATGGTTGGCCCACCTGACTATCACACTCCGCGTCTTCCACCATCTCCATGGTCGCCACAACATCTTCCTTTGATTATCCCTCTGGCTCCATCACGTCTTCCATGATGATACTTGTGGCTTCAATTAGTGTCCCAAAAGTCCTCCCTCTTCAACTCCTTCACCATTATCCACCTCCTACGTCATCGGCCATGGCTATCCGTCACCCGTGTCATCGAGCACCACTTCTTGGGCTAGCAGCCACCACCTCTACTATGACAAGCTACCAAACCTCATCATTAACCCTAAAATAAAATCAATTGTATATATTTGATCCTTGAACCCCGGTCTACACTGATCTATCCTCATTTGTAGATTTTCCACAAATTTGTGTGTCTGGTCGAATTCAGAACCACCCAAGAACATTGATCCGGGACCATAGGGATCGAACTGTGAATAATGCCAAAAATGGAGGGAGTAAATGTAGATGAACAAATATTTATAATTTTTGGACAATAATTCTTGGCTAATGATAAAAATGAGGAATTTTGGTTAGAAAATTAAATCAAATAAATCTTGATAAACCTGAAAAATAATCCCATCAAGAAAATATGATCATGCCATGTGCTAACATGATTGTAGATTTGTCCATTTTCACCATAGAAATAAATAAGAGGGAAGAATGGATTAAATATTAATCCATAGATTGATTTGGATTGATTATCGATGTAGTACAAATCTATATCATCACCATTGGTGAGATCTATCAAGATCATCATTCATTAATTGTCGATTAAAAGATTCACCTTCGTCTGCTCTAGAGAATTATCTAGATCTCTCTCTCTATGGTTTATAGAGGATTCAAATATTTTGAGATTAGCCTTGGATTTATAAAAAATGTTTTATTAACGATAAAATTGAAATTTCATCACTGAATCAATAAATAAAATAAAATAAAATAAATTTGTCTTAATTTTTTTTATACTTCTAAAATGCTAGAGGTGACATTTCACAATCATCCTATGAACTATTGTTATGTCTTATATAGTGTAATGATTCTATTCTGAATCCAACAATGCCCTAATATTTTTTTTATCCAAGCACTCTTTTAGTTGTTATTCAAATTTTTAAGAAAAATTGAGTAGGTGTGCTATTAAATATATTTTACTATTTTAAAATATTTGTTTCTGGAACATCGGGCCTTGGAATTGTACAAAGTATTAGTGCATAGTGTAGAAATCAAAAAATATTATATCAAAAACAAATTCACAAAAAATCCAAGATGTTATATTCTCCCCATCTTGGGACTTTAAATCACTGAAAAACTAAAACAAGGGCTCCTAAATCAAATGAGCGTACTGAGCATGAATCTTAGCCTCCCACTCCCATGTGCTTTCCTATGGATTCTCATTCTACCACAGAACAAGAACTAAAGGAATTGATCACCCCAAAAGGATCCTCTCATTAAGATCCTTGATCTCCACTGGGTACTCAACAATGTTTTCTCCATATTTGATGTCTATCTCTCCCTAACCAATAATGTGTGTTGGGTCATGCACGTACCTCCTCATCTACGACACATGAATGAAGTCGTGTAGCCAGTATAAATAAAAAGGTATATTTGAGTAGTAAACAACCTCTCCAACTCAACACAATATATATAAAGGGGTGATGAAACATAGATATATCTTATTACACTATAAAAACACTATAATCCACACCGAGGTGAAACCCGAAGGAACACATGGTCTCCATCCTTAAACTCTAAAGGCATCTATCGCATATTATATTGAGACATATGATGAATATTAAAGTCATTATTTTATACTATATGATCTAAAACTTATCTGTAGTAGCTTACACTGACTACGGACCCATTATTATTGATTCTCATTGGTCAGTCCAGCAAATTTGTGACCTGCTAGGTCACCTGTACAAAGCCGTGAAAGATTTCATATCAATGGTGGAATGGTAGCTATTATTTTATGAAAACTACATCGGTGGTAGGTGATCCTCCCTAATATAGAAAAATTATAACATGCAAGCCTAAAACATGTCCTCTAAAACCTAAATAGTCCATTGAGTCTCACCATCATATTGTGGGTGAAATGTGTTCCTCAAGTGAAACTAGGTCTGAAATGATTCTTGTAATCCCTTCCACAACTGGGATGTAAAGGGATCATCACGATCAGAAACAATTATCTATGGAACTCTAGGGAGTCAAAATATCTCCTGCACATAGATGCATCCCAACCTCACTACTGAAATCTTCTCTTGAATATCTTGGAAATGATCTAACATGATGAGTAGGTCAATGATCACCCAGATAAATCGTGTCCCCTGGACATATGTGGTAAACTCTTCACAAAGTCCATTGATAAACAATCCCACATCCATTTTTTCACATTAAGGGTATGAGATAAACCCACGAGAAACTGGTGCTCATCCATCAGTTTTTTACAAGTAAGGCATTGAGAAACAAACTCTATAACTCCTTGCTTTATCCCTAGCCACAAAGACTGATGATGGGGTTCCTGGTACATCTTTTTGACACCTGGTTGTACCACCAAGGGAGATGTATGAAACTCTCTCAATACCTCCTTAGGCAGCATCATTGGTACCATCAGGCATCCTTGGAAGATAACAACATGCTCCCCACATTTTGAATATCCATCAAGGGTATGCATTGCGGACATCTGAGCATGTAGCATCACGCAATCGGTATTTCCAACATGTGCATCCCTGACTCACTATAAGAGTGGAGTGGTGACAAACATCGACTAGAGGTAAGATGTTAAATATCCATCAATAAAGGATAACTATAATGATTCAAACAGCTCTGATGCCTCATTTAAAAACTGTGAACTTGATATCCTACTGAGATAATCTTCCAAAACATTCTCTTTCTCTGGAGTATATAAAATTTCAAAGTCATAGTCCTTAAAAAGTCTTTTACCATCACCTCTATCTCATGTTATGATATTTCAAATAAAATATATACTAGATACTCTTGTGATAAAGTAATATGATAAATCAATCTCCCAACAGTTAGTGTCTCCACTTCTTCAATGTGAAGACGACCACTTCTAACTCAATATCACGGGTTGTGTAGTTCTTCTAATGTGGTATTAACTGGTGTAAACCATAGGAAATATCCTCTTCTATCTTCATTAGTACAAAAAAAATCCAATTACCTTATGTATCACAAAACACCACATACTTGATACCTTCCTGTAGTAACCTCAATATGGGAGTGCTCATCAACCTCTTCATCAACATTTGAAATCGTTGATGGAAATTTTTTGTTCTAAAAAATGATACCCCATACATTTAAATTTTTTCATGGGTGATTCCACTCTAGATAATTTAGGTACAAACCACAAATATTATCCTTACAAGCCAAGGAAACATTTCACCTTGGTAACACTCTTTGTTTGGTCCCAAGAAAGCACTACCTGAATCTTCATTGAATCCACTAAAAATCATTCCTCTAATATGATGTGTCCCATAAAATAGACCTCTTAAATCACGAATTCACACTTCAAGAGATTTCTGTAATGTTATGTCTTAAGGAGATTTTATAGATCCATACTTATGTGTCTCGTGTGCTCCTCCTAAGAGGCTGAATATTTTAAGATGTCATAGATGAAGACTATTAGGAGATGTTATATATATGATTGAAATATTTGGTTACTGAGTCCCATGAACACTTTAGTGGAGTTCTTTATAACAAATGGAATCCCCATGTACTCACAGTGACTATAATTACATCTAATGGATTTCTTCAGTATATCCTCACCTCGTACTCCCTGATAGGGACAACCTGATCTGAGGATGATCTTTGAGAACCATCATTCTCCTTTAAACTGGTCAATGTGGTCATAAATATTAGGTATTTGATACTCTTTCTTCTTGGTCACATGGTTTAAGAAATATTAATGCACATATAACCCCATACTCTTGTCTTCCTTCTTGGAAAACCAAACAGGGGCTACCTAGTGTGAAACACTAAGTTTCATGAATCCATTCCTCTATAAGTACTCCAACTATATCTACATCTCATGAAGATCTATCGGAGCCATATGATATGAAGGGGAATATATCAGTGTCATCTTTTGGTGTAGGTAAATGTTGAATTTTACCTCCAGGTAGGGAGGTAAACATAGAAAATCTTTGGGAAAGATTTCATCAATCTTTGCCAAAACTATAGGAAACAGTGGACTCATAACATCAACTGCACTAAGGGTCAGTATTTCCAAATGATGTGTATTATACTACACCCTTCGATGAGTGAGTCCATCATTTATTAATAGAGGTTATTATTCAATGAAAAAGGAAACCTTGGTTGCATCAATACATACACAACACACCCTTCTCCTAAAATAATAATTCAGATCGTGTACTATATATAACCAGTCCATAACATGAATGAAGTTGTAAGGACTCGATGTTGCAACCAATATATCTCCATAGAAATTATTTCCTTGAAGAATCACGTCACACTATCGACACAAGTTTGTGATAATCAGGTCTCCCATAGTAGGATTATCCAACCATAATGGCCGAGTCAATGGGTCAACCAAAATATTCATGTCTCAAAAAAGATTCATGGTGAGAAAATAATGAATAGAAACTATGTATATCAATAATGCTACTAAGATTGAAAATACATAGATCAAACCTCAAATCATCCATGGACCCTTTAGTTTGTAAGACTCTATAGCAAGTAGCTGGTCTCATCCATGACCACCAGCTCTTTAGGCCTGGTGTGGACCACCTGCAGATGGTGGTGGTAGTAGGTGGAACCTCTGACATCATCTTGTTTCCTTTCCGGACCCTTTGCCCCATCCACCACCCTATGGACCACCTTTCTCCTATCTTTGTCTCTATCAAGGCAGTCCCTCAACCATATTTCAATTATCTATATGATAGTTTGGGAAATATCATGACATATATCCCTGATATCTTCATGAGAAACACCACATGTCTATTGGCTGATTCGAGCCAACCTGGGAGACCTACACCACCGACCCTGAGTCCTGGGATTTACTCCTAAAGTTCCCAACCTTCTTGGATCCCTATAAATGTCTTCTTTTTCCATATTCCAAGGTCACAGCGAAAGAGTGATCACTAATATCTCCCACTAGTGGTGTCCACTATTCTAGGAAACATCCCACAAACAAGGCTTACTCAAGTACCCCCGCATAGATTGAAATGCTAGGAGAGTCCACTGACACCCAGATATACTGGTGTAATCCCTTCTCAAAGGACAGATCCCTAAAGAAATGATCTCTTTCTATGTCCAATAAGTAGTACGAAATATTAATATAACTTTTTAGATACTCCACCACAATCATTCTAACCTATTGCAGATGTAGAATCTATTTTATGTATATTAGTCACAACGTGAATGATTATAAATCATCTTTGAAGAGATGCTCAAACTTGGTCTAGGTGAGAGTTATCTCATCATGTGACAGAGTCAACAAGCTCCGCCATCTTCCCCACTAAGTCCCAATGAAGACATGCGACAAGGACTGCCATATGATCGACATGAATCATTACAAAGTGGAAAACATGAGTGACTACCTCTAGCAAATCCACATCCTTTTGGGAGAGTGTCCCATCTTAAAAACTGTAAGGTTTATTCCTTTTAAACTCATTCAATGAACTCAACCTATGTGCATCCTAAGTTGGTAGTGTTGGTAGTAGATACTTTTTGATGGGTGGTGGTACAACCAATAAAAAACCCAGAGGTCCTATCTCTTGTACATTCCCCTGTACCGATGCATCGTCAGCAGTAGGATCATCCCCATGATCATGTGGTTGAATCGTGGATAGATGTATATGCAGAGGCATCATGAAAGAAAACAATATTACGAGGTTCAATTGTGTATATCTATGGAGATGACTCAAGAAGGGAATGGAAGACACAACCATTCCTATATGATTCATGTAATATTATTTTTTCCGGCATCTAATGTTTTCATGTATTGAGTCAAAAAGTAAGTGATTAGAGTCATGGTGTATTGATATGTTGGCCATCACACTAACAATGGAGTCCATGTCCTAAAATCCAAACTCGATACACTTATCACGGTTTTCCCAAACCAACACCATAGACTCCCAATCCAAATGTAAAACTAAAAAACATTGATACCACTATGTCATGACCTGAACCATCAGGGTCTGATCCGTGACTACCCTATGACCACCTATAAAATGTTATAGGCTAGAGACTAGAATCGAGTAGGCATATCACAACTAAATGAATTCATTCATTAAACTAATATCCCACAACTAGAGTATGATGGAAATTAAAGGAAAATTAAATATGTCCAAATAAAATGCCACCACAAAGATCATGTACATAAGTCGAATTATAAAATCAGAGAGTTCAACATGCACTAGGGTGATGACTACATCATAGATTTTCCACCTATAAACAACTCAGCCTTCCCAGCTCTGACTATTCTCCCCCACTACTAGTCCTCCTAGGAAACCATTAAAAAGACCACCTTCTGCACATGACATGACATGTACATGAAAAAACTATGCAGGGGTGAGTCTATCAATACTTATTAGGACACCCAGAAAACACTAAACATGAAGCATAAAGTATATTCAGATAATTAAAATATGTAACATTGTATATCATATATAATAAAAAATAAAAAATCGAGATATACTTAATAAAGATACCATTCCATCTGGCAGTCATAACCTTCTTACTGTCTCATTATTTTACTCGAATCAATAGTTGTTCTAGGATAACTCACTCCTATATCCATTATGTCATCAAAGACACTTGATGAAGAAGATTATCTCATTCAAACCATGCCCAAAGAGAATGAATTGGTCAAATAAGACAATGATACTTAGATATGGGGTCATGACATGAACCATTTGGCGACACCCCGAACCCAATTTGGATCAACCTTCTATATAGGGGGTCATATGACAATGTTTCCATAAACTCTACTATTGTGGCCTACTAAATGGAGGATCAATGCCCTACTTAAAAATTTTATGTCAACTGCACAAAAATACACTATGGATGATATAGGATCACACTCTATTCTATCATAGGAACATTAAAACTCTATCTGAGGATCATTTTCCTGAGGGGATTATAATCCAGTGACGTGGATGTAATGTCACAATATACCCTCGAGGAAAATACCATGGGACTAAACTTAACCTATACATGTCCAGAATAGTAGAATAAAGAGCTTCAAATATCCACCTCGAAAAGAAGATCAAACATACACTGATGACATGACATTTGGTTTCTTTGTTTAATAGTTATGACCATTTGAATGAAGTTTCCCACAGACCTTCCAGGGAAATAGGACCTACTGCCACATTCAATCTACCAACCACCACAATCATATACCATTGGAAGAACCACCATTGTTAGTCCACCTATTGTACTTGAGTGACTGATGCGGTCAACCTCTGTAGTCGAACTCCCATATAGTGAAAGCACGTCCATTGAGGCTCGTGGAAACATGAGCTGTCGTAGACTTACATTCAACCACTACGATCATTCACTACAGTCTCTGCACACTATGGTAGCTCAAGCTATAGTTTCACCCCGGTCAACCACAATGGTTGATTGTCATGATCGATCCCCATGGTTGACCGCAACTGAGCTTTACCCTAGTTTCCCTAGATTTTACTCGGGTCCACCTCATTCGAGCCAACCCATCATCCGACCCCAACCCACTTTCTCACATAGGCCCACTCACATGTGGCCACCCTAGTCGTCCTGCCGAGCCCGCCCACTCTGCTTCTTCCACTGTCTTTGCGGTCATTGTCACGTTCGAATCCTCTAATCCTTCCAGTTACACTGCATCGAGTTCAATGTATAACGTATCCAACCAACACATCACATACGGTCACCCACTTCATCCCCCTTCACCATCTTCCACCACAGGTGGAACCAACAACCATCGTAGATCTCCCGCACCACTGAGCTCTACAGTTGGTACCGGCCACCACTACCTTCACTCCAGGAATCCTCCAAACCTCCTTCAGACCCCAAATTAAAGTAATATCAATTATCTCTGATCCTTGAAACCCAATATACACTGATCCATCCTTGGTTTTCAATTTTCTAAAAATACAAGGGTCTGATCAAATTTGGAACCACTCAGAAAAATATAGTCAGGACAACGGTGATCCAATGGAAAATAATTTGAAGAATGTCAGGAGAAATGCACATGGACTTGGTTTTATCAACATTTTACTAGATTTAATGGCAAATTATCACGAATTAGATATTTTGTTTAGAAAACCGGATCAAATAAATATGAAAAAACAAGAAAAATAATCAGATCTATCAAACATGATCATTCCATGGGCTAATATGTTCATGGATTGGTTTTTATTCATTGTAGGAATCAAGAACCAGGAAGAGAATGTTAAATAAAAAATCCCTACCTAAAGTTGGATGGATCTTCAATGAAGAACGAATCTATGTCATCATCATTTTTGATATCTATTAAGATCGTTAGTGATTAATTTTCAATTAAATGTTTCATCATCACTATCTCGTGATAATTCTATTGAACTCTCTCTAGGGATTTTAGAGGATTACTTGGTTATGAGATTAACCATAAATTAAAAAAAAATGGTTTATTAAAGATAAATATGTAACTGTGTCGTTGTGTCGATGGAAAAAATAAAATAAATTTTTCTTAATTAAGTTATTATTTTAAATTGAATGAGATGCCTTTCCACAATCGACCCACGAAAACCAATTTTAGGTCACCCCTTTGCTAAATTTTCAATTATAAATCTAATGTTGCATTCTAATTTTCTTTCTTGGCACCCATTTAATATTTTTTAATATTTTCCATGAAAATAGTATATGCATGCTATTAAAAATATTTTAAATATTTTTCAAACATTTGTTCCAAAAACACTAGACCATGAAATCACATTCCATCTTAGAACCTGGTCTCAAAACCGAACCATATAATATCAAAAAAATAAAACAAATAAAATTTGAGATGTTACAGTTAATAAATTAGGATAAATATCATATTTATTGAGTTCCACATTAATGTCCCTAGAGAATTTATATATTTAAAATTAATCAATAATTATCAGAGTGCCACTCCCCCCACATATAAAATGGAACCTCTTAACCTATATTGGTTAGAAATATTGTCCCATTTGGATGGACCGATACATAAAAAATACCTTCCAAACATTTCTCACCATGTATTATAGGTACATATGTCCACAATGGACCTATATTTTAAGGCATAAAGATTATTCCAAATTAGGATTTCCAAACCAGAGTTATATGTATTAACTGAGTGTTTTCCTGATTATTTATTTATCCACCATCTTAAAAGATTAATTAAACATAATTATATAAGAAAATAAGAATCATAAATTTAAGAAATTATATTATTTTTATAGAACAACCCATTTTTATATCCTCCTATATATACTGTAAAATTATAATTCCACTCACACGTATTTGTGGACTACCAGAAACACTAGACAATATGATTAGTTTTTTATTATCACTCCACATGGATAATCATAATTTTAAAGATAATGAATGAATATAACATGAATAAAATATTTATGTATATTTATGATTAACATAGTATCTATTTATTTTTTTCTCATCTAATAGAAAAATGAAAATTACTTTCATTCTTATATGAGTACAACAATCTCAATGAAACCTATTGTCCAATTTTTCATGACCACATTATATTATTAACTATAAAATTATATTGAATGTATAAAAATTATACATATTACATGTCTAATATTCATGAAATTATTAAAAAAAGACCTAATTTACCATGGTGAAGACATTGATTTTATTTTTCTATTATAAAATGAACTACCCCAATAGGACACCCATGAACATAACTATTTCAGTAACGAAAACATAAATTGTAATAAATGATATAAAATTAGTAATCATAAAGGGATAAACATGAATAGAAATTTATTAACCAAGTCAAAAAATGAAATAGTTTTATTATTCTAGATTTAGAGAATGTACGAAGTAAGATTGGACATAATGTTGGGTATATTTCTCTAAAAACTTATTTTAAAGTATTTTATTCTAATCATTCTTTTATATATTCATATTCATAAAAAATTTACAATAATGTATGAATTTATATTTCAAATATTTTAAAATTAAATTTAAAATAAATTTTCTTTTCCTTACAAATGTTTAATGAAATTTTTAAGATTTTTTATACTGTTGATTTTGTTTTTTTTTCACAGTGAATTAAATTATTTATTTATCAATATAGCAGGACTAGATTTTCATAATATCATTTCTATTATTCAATATAAATCCTCCTCTATTGGGCTTCATGGTTTTCAAAGAAGATCATATTCCTATATTTCTTAGAATATTTCTCTTATTGAGTTTTCAAATGAAAGAAGGTTTTCTCCATATTCTTATAAAAAATGGAAAGTTATTTTTTATAGGGGTTAAAATTAGTTTTTAAATTGTTTTATTTTGAAAAAGAGATATATTAAAAATTATTTGTTCAGGATATTATAATATATATTTCTAATTTATTATAGATGGAACTGATATATCTTAGGATGAGAGGTGAGCTCAATATATCTCTTCAATTCATTAGATAATTATTAGTCTTGAATGGTGAAAATGATAGAGATAACTATGGAGGTTACAATAAAACAATTAACTACACATCAATTGTTAGAACATGGGTAAAATTTAAGTGATCATGGGTTATTAATATTATTATTCAAGATTCTTTATTCATTCTTACTAAGGATTTATATAGAAATGTTTTGATTTATGGGCAATGAATTGTTTATAATATTTTAAAGGTAAATTGTTTTTAAGGGATTTTTCCATTATTTCACATATACCTCATGATTTAAATCATAATTTTTTCATTATAGTGGTCTTAAATATTTTATTTTAGAAATGGTTTATTTTTTCATCAATATATGTTTAATTTTTAGGCTCAAAGATTTATTTTAAAAATTGTAAACATTTTCATTTGTTTTAATGTTTTTTCATAGTCTAATATGATTCATTTAATTTTTATATCTCTTAATCACCATTTTATACCTCATCCTACATTTATATCTTTTTTAATAGAATGTTATAGTTTTTTGAAACAATGTAAATGAAAATCATTTTACTCTGGTGACATGTCTTAAAAAAATATATTTCTTGAATGAAACGGAGGTGAAAATTTAAGAAGAAGTTTTTGATCGAATAATGTACATTTTATGGAAGTGACCACTTCATTACATACTAGTTTTCTTAATTCATTATATCGATAAATATAAAATATCAGGTTAATGTATTAATGTTAAATTTTTTTTAGTAATATCATATTTTTGTGTAGAATATATAATGGGTTATTATATCTTCTAATGATGTTTTCTCTTGGTGACATCCAAGATGGGAGATCATTACGGAGGACCGATAAATAAGGATTCTATAAATTTTATGTATCATAAAATATCTATATTTACGTTCTTCTTATAGGTCTTTATATTTTATGTTATTATTATTATTTTGTATCACGAATCACATACTTTGATATATGGATATAAATTGTATCATCATGTGCCCATAGGGAGGGAACATACATATAGTGTTTAATAAGTGGCATGGAATTAATTTAATACATTTTGAAAATAATTTTCCCATATAAATTAATGAAACAAGATATCTATGGACATTTTAATTTAAATCAGAGTATCTAACAAAATCAGATTTCTTGGTAGTTTATTGAAAAAAAAAATTCAAAAAATTAAATGAAAGATAAATTAAGCATGTAGTGTAATAAGATATAAATGCATCATTCTAGATAAGATATCAAGAGACAAAGGGATTATGTTAGATATTATCATTCATACTATGGATTTTATAGCTGTTTGGTTATCATTTTTATTTATAGTTACCTTGGAATGTTGTCAGTTAATCATATTAGATGTTAGGTATATTCACATATTTCCATTGAAAAAGGGACATAGAGGGCCACATAGTATTTATATTCACAATTTCATTATATTATATTAAATTTTAATATTAATTTTTTTTTATTTTTTAGATTATTATTCATTCTAGTAAATTTTGATTAAAATAATTCATTCATGAGATATTCATGTTTTTATGTGTGTTGATTTTTAAAAATTGTTTAATTGTTCATAAGATAATAAATAAATAAATAAATAGTGATTCACTAGTTTAGTGAATACATTAAAATAATTATATGTTGAGTAACATGAATAATACGATAAATATTTATTTATATGGTTTAGTGAATTTAATAAAATATGTGTCTATATGTATTGATTTTAATGATCCAATGCAAAACATATATTATATCAAATATCATTTAAATAAAAATTAATTCATTTATTTATGAAAAGGTATTATATACATATTTTATGGGATTTAATAATACTATTATTATTATATTTCTTTGTTAGGGGTGTAATATAATCTAAATAATTCAATATGGGTTATTGTTTAATTATCATTATTTAACCCTACGAATATATTTATAAATATATCATTTTTTGAATTGAAATTTTAAAACAATAGAGTTTAATTATCTATAATTCTATAAAGACCTAGAGAGGACAATATACACTATCTCCCTCTCAAAAATATTGATATAATAAGAGAAATTTCTATGATTTACAATGAATAGTGTAGGGCTCTTGATTGTTCTAAACTTGAACCCGATGTTTTGTGAATGTTTTATAGGTATTCAAAAAGAATGTATATAAATAAGTACATTAATTATTCACTATAATAAAAACATGACATTTTATGAAACTTAATTTGATCATCCGAATTGATTATAATTATGTAATTCTATATATACACTAATTAAGAATTAAATATACTTTATTCTCTTTAAATAATATGGGGCATATTCATTATTTTATAATTATATTATACATAAATATCTATGTGAAACCAAAATTGGAAGTAAACTAATGATTTTACTACACCTCAGAATCCTTAAGTGGTATAAAAGAGTTCATAATATAATTATTAAATATTTCTAATCAATTTTGTCAAAATCATGAGTTTTTTTGATAGTATATATTTTTCTTCATAGTCCAATGATTGAGGAAGTTCCTTAACACATGTTAATATAATTAAGAGCAATAAAGACCATGAAAATAATTATTTATAATCCAATCTTTATATGGCTATTGTTCTAGCGATATGACATAGTGTTAGTGGGTTTTCACCACACATGGATCATGTATTTTAAATCAAAGAACATAATGGGTTCACTATTTCATTCTATACATAACTTGTATTTACTACTAGTGTAGAACTTAGGAAGACAAGAACTACAAAACATATAACTGGAATGTATATGCCATGTAACCCAACATGAATTACATAACATGAATGTTTTCTGTATTATGTGGATCAGTATGTATTATCCTTAAAAGATACGAATTAAATTCCGATAAATAAACATTGAGGAACATTTAATATATGACATGAAGATGGTTATACATGATATATGGAACATCTCACTCAGTAATAGGTGCACACCTTATGATTTTTTGTTTTCCATGTGAGTTAGTGTGTGATGTTAATTAATATCGAATAAAATATCTCATTACTCATGGTTAAATATTATAAATATAAAAAATTTGGCCATTATGTAAATATTTTTCCTAGTAAAAAAACACCTGAAAATAATATAAAAGGTTATACAATTATTTTTTATTCTATAAATGATGAAAAGTGTGCAAATAAAAAATAAAAGGAATTATTTATTAAGGAATAAAATGGTGAAGTATAGTTATTTGATTATGAATAAAGTATAATGATTGTAGTTCCTCTGTATTTGGATTAAATAATTATTTTATCATTGATTATATAGATATAAGAATCTTGGGATATATAAGGATTGTACTGTGGTAATTTTTCTTTTAGGATTTGGATGTATGTGGTGAATAATACCACTAACAATGATGAAAGATTTTCTAGTAAGTCGATCTTTTGGAGAACATATGATTTTGGGAAGATAACAATAATATGTGATTTATTTTGAAATAATATGAATTAAAATATATTTAACGTATATTATTGGTGACTATGAAAGTGGTTAGTGATTTTATTGTTTCAATAATTATTTTGGGTAAAGTACATGACTGTATTTAAGGATTATATTCAATAAACTGATATTTAATGTTTGGATGAATTCTTGGTTTCATAATGGTTTTAAGTTTATTAGGGTATTCGTATATTTTATATGTGACAATAAGAGTTAGATTATGTTTTTGGGGTATATAATGTTAATTTTAGTTTCAAAATTTAGTCCCATTTTACGTTCTGAATTTGGATACATGTATTTTGGATGACTGTTAATGTTACCTACTTATTTAAGGGATTAAATTAAAAATTTTATATTATCATTTGAACATAAAGTTTTATTTATCATAATAGATTACATGTGATAAAATTTTTTATTTTTCTAACTTTTTAAAGGTCGATGGAATGACTTATTATTCTTTTGAAAAAAGTGCATCAATAAAAAATTATCTTTAATATTTATATCTTGGTTTATGAAATGAAGTGAATATAGATCAAATCATAATAAAAGGATGGGATTATGCTTTTTACCTGAGAAGACATAAAGTATGTTTATCTTATGATTTCATTATCTAGATAGTAAAATAATCCCTCAACTCTAAAAAAGGATTTTGGAAAAAAAATATTACACTTTTACTTATCATACTGAGAAATAAATGGTCCTTTAACTGAGCAATATTTATTGTTTTGTGATATTTAAATTAATAATGACCATGTCCTCTATAATTATCCATGTAAATTTGAAATTTAAATTTCTCTTCTATTTCATGATTTTTAATTCCCATTAATGTTGTATTCTTCAAAATATTAATTTTTTTGGTGACTTTCACATTTCACTTTCCCTCTTATTAAGAGGATGTTTAATTAACACTATTTCACTAGTAGAAAAATCATTTTTAACGTCGTCAGTTTGACGTCGGTTTCTTATAAACCAATGTAAAATATTTATGCGGATAAGTTTTGGTGTCGGTTTTTTAAAAACCGACACCAAAAACTAAAAAAAATTAATTTTGGCGTCGGTTTTTTTAAAAACCGACGTGAAAAAATAAAAATAAAAAGTTATGACGTCGGTTTTTATGAAAACCGACGCCAAAAATGTAAAGAAAATTTACAATCCTATATATAATTCCCTAAGATTTGATTTGACTGGTCATGGAGCAAAAACGGAGTTACGGATTAAAAGTTATGGATGTTGGAAGTTGATCTTCTCTAAAAGAAGTGTTAATTAAGTCCAAATTTCAAAGGCCATAACTTTTAATCCGTAACTCCGTTCTAGCTCCACGACCAGTCAAATCGAAGCTTAAGAAATTTTCTAACACATGGTAAATTTTTTTTTATGTTTTGACGTCGGTTTTCATAAAAACCGACGCCAAAAAAAACTTTTTTGTTTTTCGTGTCGGTTTTCAGAAAAACCGACGCCAAAAATATTTTTTTTTACTTTTCACGTCCGTTTTCATAAAAACCGACGCCAAAACTGTTTTTTTTGTTTTTCGCGTCGGTTTTTTTAAAAACCGACGCGAAAAAAAATTTATTTTTACTTTTCGCGTCAGTTTTTCAAAAAAAACCGACGTGAAACGTATTTCTTTTATCTTTTTAGCATCGGTTTATTTAAAAACCGACGCCAAATAGTATTCAGTAATACGCGGGATCAAAATTTCAATTTTTTTCACAACGCGCGTTTAACTTTTTAAAATCCCGCCTATATTTTCATACAAATCAATCGAAAATATTTTCATTTACTATATATAAATCTGTTTGTCCTTCATTTATCATTTTCATCCTCTTCGATTCAATCAAGTTTTCAATGCGGCATCAATCATTAATTTGATTACGGTACATATTATATTCATTTATATTCATTATTATTAATGTCCTTCATTTATAAACAACTCGATTAGATTTCAAATAATGATGATTTACTTTTTTTATTGTGTTAAAAATATAAAACGTTCGGATGACATTTACCATGCTTGGTGTAAGTTTAATTATCGATCGTCGTTTTTATTATCACATGAGATCCACGCTAAATATAAGAGATATGATGATAAACAACATATCATTTCAATGGAAGATCGAAAAATAATCGAAATGTGTTTGAATTATTATGTATATTTTATATCATTTTGTGTACGTGATTTTAACTTGTGTTTATCTTGTTTTCTTTAAAACATATTGTATCAATCGATACTTTGACATGTTCAACTTCTGACGGCCATAAATTTTGATCCGTAACTCCGTTTTAGCTCCACGACCAGTCCAATCGAAGATTAGGAAATGCTCTAAAACATCGAACAATAAAAATTGCTTTTTGGCGTCGGTTCTTGTAAAAACCGACGCCAAAAATAAGTTATTTCCATTTACGGCGTCGGTTTTTTTCAAGAACCGACGCCGAAACTATTTTTTAAACATTTTGGCGTTGGTTTTTAGGGAAACCGACGCCAAAAATGACGCTGATGAGTTTATTTGGCGTCAGGTTTTTACAAAACCGACGCAAAAAAGCAATTGAAATTTTTTTTGGCGTCGGTTTACAAAAACCGACGTAAAAAGTCATATTTTTTATGTCGGCGACTTCAACGTCCGTTAAAAACCGACGTAAAAAATAAAAAAAAACCGACGTTAAAGACATTTTTTCTACTAGTGTTTACAATGTAGGATTCACAAAAAAGAATTTTCTAGTATAAACCATTCATTTTTTATGTGAATTATCTAATTTATAGGATGAAATTTATTTATGTGGTGGATAATGTATCATCGATACTGTTTTATAGGAAATGATTTTATTGATAGCGTACAAGGTATGCTACATTAAGCTTAAGTAAACAATTAAATATTATTATTTAAATAATACCATTATAACAAATATGATGGAATGCTGGTAATGAATGAGATTAACTAAATTATGAAAATATATTATACACAAGTGTATCAAATTAAATAATTTTTTATAAATTAATTAAAATAAGAAACAATAGAATATAAAGGATAATTTTTTTAGAAATACTTATTTTATACTTACAATAGAATTTTCTATTAATAAATTAAATCGACCACTATTATTTAAATATTATATGTAAACATATAGGTTTTATATCTAATAAATTGTTTTTAAATTCATCCCAAAATTTTGATAGCCTTAATATAACAAATAAACACATTTTTAAGTATAGAAAACAATATTTTTCAAAAATAAACTTCCCCACCTTTTAATAAATCACATATTTTAAAACTAAATGTTTACACTTTAATAAATTTTATTTCATAAAATATACTTCATATTTATATTTTTAGTATCAATATTATCTTAAGCTGAATTATTGGTATTTTTGCTGATAAGTTTTTTATGAATAGTAAAAAATATTGTATTTTAATAAAAAACTGATTTTTTATCTTAATAATTTAAAATTTTATATTATATTTTAAGTTGGTTGTGAAGTATAATTAGATAAATTATATATTAGTAAATTATATTTTTTTAATTGGAATCATCTTCACATTGATATTTGATATAGAAATATTTCACATGTTTAAAATTTTTCACCTTAAAAACATATTTCTTGCTGTATCTGTAGGATTATTATTAAATCTAGTTTTAAAAATACATGGAATTGAATTTTTTAAAATTGAATTAATATTTGTAATAATATGTTCCAAATTACATATTATGTTCAATTTCATTTTGAGGCATAAATAATTTCTCATGGTAAAAAATAATTATTTATCGTGGTATATGTGATATATTGAAAAGGGTTGAAGTTAAAAGATCAATGTTTAAACTACATAGTAAATAAAAAATTTAATGGGCTTCATAATAATTAGATGAACCCAACCATAATTTAAAACATTGATTATCATCCAAATTATTTTAAATTAATACCACCACAATGTTCATGGATTTAATTATAAAATTATCATTATTTAATCACTTATAACCACCCATCCTCATGTATAAACACCACCCCTCCCCACCCCATTTATCAAATAAATACTTTAAGATATTAAAATATATACAAAATTATCTTTATTTCTATCCCCTTATAAACGATCATTTGATCTAATGAAAATACCAATTCCTAGATCTTTAATAGATCCTGCATAGAGGTGATATTAAAGAGGTAATTTTCTCAATCAACCTCTCTTATTTTCATTTAGTCCTTACTATCTGAAAAAATAATTCATTAATCAAGGTATAATAAATCTCTAATTATTTATCTATATGAATTTTATACATATAGTGGAATATCTTATATCTATCCCTTTTATTACCTCCTCATAGTTAAATAAATGAAACCAATCTCTAAATCATGTCAGTTCATAACCTTTGTGAATAATGATTTTTTCCATCTTACATTATCGCCTTCATGGATGGTAGTAAAACTATCAAGATGTATAATTAATATTTTAATAGGTTTATTATAAAATATTTCATGTTATATATATAATATATAAAAATAATAATAAATAAAATTAGAATAGTTCTTCATGTTCGGAAAAAAATCAAAATAAACTAAACATTTTTCGTTAGCATTCAATCAGATGAATAATCCTTGTAAAATAAAATAAAATGATATATTGAAATATTTATACTTATATATATTCATTAATAATATTTCCTTATACATCTTGGGTCTTAATCTCATTTTACAAGAACAACTATAATATTACACAAGTGAACCGGCCATGAATCCTTGGAACGAAAGCACCTGAAGCAATGAAAATAATCACATATTATTATTAAATGGGTGTTAAGATGTTATTAAAAGTTAGTATATGTTATTTGAAATACGAATATAGTTATATGATAAGTTATATAACATTACATAAGCTATTATATAAGAGGGTTGAACACATTTTATTGAATTTTAATGCGGGGTAAGATTTTCTCATCTCACTTTTACTTTTTATGACATATATTCTATAATAACCACTTATTTCATGTGTGGGTTCTATATAATAAAAGGTGGTTTATAATATCTTGAATCTAATTATCTTAATCATAAAAAGATTTTCACTTTATAATTATTTCTTTTATACGGAATAAGATTCGACTGATTACAAATTGATATGGATTTCATAACTCAATTTCCATTCATTTAGTTAAACTTATTGTTCATTTATTATGTTATGAAAATATTATGTGTGAAGTGAATCTTGATTTTATTATGTTGTGTTTATACATGTTTTATATGTATTTATAATCGATGCACATAATCAATTCCTTTGATTATTTACTAAACCTTATTTCATTTTTACATAAGGTGTTCACAAATGAAAGTTATTTGATTAATTTTGCGAATTTTGATAAAACTATATTTTTTATTCAATAAAAATATATAATGATAAGGAAAAAAATTTATTAATTAAATTTATTATTTAATATATTATGAATTTTTTGGACCAGAATACATTTGTGTGGAATGGTTGTCGATAGCCTCTTGCTATGTGAATAGTCACGTAAGGTGAATCAGTTAGCTAAATCAGACGTGATTCTACCCATAGTCTAAAATGGGAAGGAGGATTGATTTTGATAGTAACTATCTAGAGTATATATATTTTATTAGTTAATATGATTTAATTTGTTAATTACATCATTATTTTTATTCTATGTTATGTGTCTATTAGTTAGAATATCCATGGCCATATTCTAATAACATATGATTATTTATATGCCATTATTTGATCACCACATATTCCAGCCATATTATGCTCAAATTGTGGATTCATGGAATGTGTGATTACTTGTTTACCTTTCAATGTCAATTAATTTACTTTATTCACTATTTATTTATCTTTATTTAACACTTTTTTGATTATTTGAAATCAATATTATTTTTTTCCCTTTCCCCAGGTTATGAAGATGAGATCAATGAATGAGTTTTCAAGGATTTGGTTTATTAGATTTTTTTATATATTATGTTTCATTTTATTTACCCAATATAAAATGGGTTTCATTTATATAATATTTTTTTTCTAAAACTATTAAACTATTCCTCGCTTTGGTATTTAAATCATGTAGTTATAACAATGTAATAAGGTAAGGCAAAAACTCTAGGATATTGGGGCTAGGGTTATTACATTAAGATAATAGTATTTTTAATATTTTAGATCATGTAATATTAATTTGAGTTTATAAGACACAAAATACGATGTAATAAATTTCTTTTTAGACTTTTTATGTCCCAATTAGGATATTTTATAATTTTTATGGATTTTAAAACACATTAGAATCCTATGACACATATGACAACAATTTAAAAAACAGATTAAAAAATTTTAAATTTTATATATTTCTAATAAAATAAAAAATAATTATTCTCGATAAATTCAACAATAATTAAAACACTTGGATTAATGTTCAACTAAATTTTTCATTTTGAAAATTATAAATAAGAAAACTCACTACATATTCTTTGAAAAATCCATTATATTTATTGAGAAATGACATTTATAGAAAAAATATATTTCTCGAATGATAGTTTTTAAAAGGTAAATAAATAGTTCAGGAGGGATTCATATATTTTAATCTTATGTTATTTATTCAAATTCATATCATTTTTAACCAAGGTTTTATTTTCATGTGTACAATTAATTCATCAATTTTCTAATAATAATTATTGTTATAAATGATGTTATTCATTCTAAAAGAATGTTTAAGATGATGAAAACATAGGATGGTATAATGATGAAGAGTGATGATAACTCTTGTGTATGTTTTGAATTCAAGAATTCATTTAGTGTGTTATTTTAAATGACAGTCCTAGTTAAGGCTTTCCCTAGAAATTCAACTCAACATTAATGATATGTTACAAAAAGGGTAATTTTATAAATACACTAAAGATAGATGATTAATGAGGATAATAATATTTTATGATCATGGGAATACAGTGACATTAAAAATTGATTATTTAATTGTTCCAAGGATTTATTTTTCTCAAATTAGTTAGGGGATTCGTCATGAATATGTGTTCAAAATAAATATTCATAATTTTTTAAAATCTAAAATTTATTAGTATAACTCAATAAGTGTAGTTGTTATAAATTTGTGTGTTCATTTGATATATAAATAAGTAAATAGAAAATATATTTTGAAATAATAGCTAATAATTGAAATTGATCCATTCATGAGACCCGATATTGAATAAACTAGCTTTATATAAAGATTTATAATATGATCCAAATAAATTATGATTTGGGAAGGTCTATAAGATCATTATTTTAATGATATTTATAGGGTTTGGTATTTTGGTTGAAGTGAACATATTCATATATTTCTATCTGAAATGATTACGATAAGATCTTTATTTGTTACTAGAAGAAACATTGGTTATCATGTGATTTCTCCCATTCCACTTTGTCCACATTGTAACAAGTGGGAATATTTTTATTCTAATTGGGATGCTAGATAACTCATGGATATATGTTAATAAATTTTATAACCACCTTATTTATTTTAAAATTCTTGATGAAAATCTATGGATCATGACGAAAATCATATTTAGCATGGAGTAGGTACCCACATTGTGGGTAATCATTATAAAAAATAGTGGTGTTCCTTGTTATTTTAATTATTTCATTCATTCGTGAATAGTTTTAGGAAAATATTTTATTGGATCATATTATAACAAAGATTCATATTTTTTTAAGAAATATGTGCAATTATAAATTAAATATATAATATGTTACACCCCCTTATTAATTTTACACCCGTTACTAGGGTATATTTATTGGTATCAAAGCCTAAAATTTTTAATTATTAAATTCATTATGTGTATTAATTAGTAATCTATGTATTATTAGTAGTGGAGGTGTTCTAACCATTGATTTCTGGAACAACTATGGTTGTATGAATATGATGTTTCGCTATCTTCTATAACTTCTCAAGGAAGTGGTTGATGCAATAATAATTTAATTCCATAGGTAAAAATAATATTTAAAAAATCATTCTCTAATAATAAATAATATTATATTGACTCAAAATACAAAAATTCTATTCTTATGTATTTATCAAAAAATGCATTTTCAAAGGTTCTTCGATTTTAAACTATAAAACCTATATTGGACGTGTTAATATATATATATGATGGTAATATTAAAATCAATGAGTCAAAGACTAAAATTCTAGATAGTAAAATTTAAATACATAAAATTTTGGGGATATGAAATAATTGTTTATTATTTCACATGGATAAATTAATTAGTTGGTAATATTAGAGGATATAGTGGGAAGATAGAGGATTTTGTAATAGTAATGAATTTATGTGAAATTTTTTATAATAAATTTAATCTTAAAGGATGCATCATAAAGATAGATAATATATTTCACCTGATTAATATTATATAATCCACATTTATTATTAAATTAATATGATTCAAAAATTAATTATGATATCAAAAGAAGTGATGGATTAAAAATGCATGAAAAACATTATGGTCAAGGAGGAGGAAGCTGAACTCTCTTGTTGCTTTGCTAAAGATGAAGTTAATGATGAGTATCATAAAAGTATATTTCCTCTTATAACAAAGAATTTATTAAAAAAATGAAATGTAAAAAAGAAATTTTCCACATGAATTATCTAAATGTGTTAGAGATGGAAACTATTCCATAAATAGTGTAGGGTGAAATATTTGTAAGTACATGATATAAAAAAAATGTGACACACCACAAAAGTATTTATGGGGTAAAATTTAAAAGGTTCTATAAAACATATTGATTTCATAAATACAATTCCAAGAATAAAGTTAGGTAATTTTTTGAGTAAATAAGAAAAAGAAGACTCATCATTTGATAACCAATATAAATATGAAACTCTCGACAATGTCACAAATTTCTCTACTCATGTAATGAAAGATGAAGATTCCTATTGTTTTGGTGATTAAGAGGGTGACATATGATATATGGAACACAAGTATAAATATTAATTGAAAGAATGTTCTGGAAAAATAATAATCTTGATAAGAAAATAATAGAAAAACAATTTGTTGAAATATTTTATCGAGAATAGAGTCTCTTATATTTATGATTTTCAAATGTAAATGAAAAAATTTGTTGAGATTGATACGATATTGAATAATCTAGAAGGAAAAATTATGTTCAAATATAAATATCCTTTAATGTATCAATCATTATATCTTTAAAATAATATTTCTTGAATAAAATGAGGTTTAACTATAATAGAGTAGTAGTATTTTGGATAGTCCATCAAAATCACCAGATAATGTGAATATAAAGGGACATGGAAAATATTCACTTATATAGTATCTAGGTAATTTTATTCTGACTAAAATTAAATGATTTAATTTTTAATCTGTTCAAGTTTATATGATGAAGGATTTTCATAAACAGTCCTCTATATTGAATAATAGTCCTTAGAGAACAAACTCCCTACAAAAAATGCAATAACAACACATGGTTCTCCAACATCGAAAAAATTGTAGATAGAATACGGATTGTTATGGATGTCTCAGATTTAGTGTGTATTATTTGTGTTATGGAGACATTCTCTAAATAGCTTCTGCATAATGGTATAATATTTCTATACTAGAGATATGTTTGGAAAAAAGGTGGAAAAGTTTTGAAAATCACACAAGAGAGTTACGAAAGAAGAATATTTAAATAAATAATTCAATAAAAGTTCCCAAAACTCAAATTTTAGTGTTAATACTATATATGAGTAATATATTACCCACAAGTTCATACTGTATAGGAATTAAAAACAAACTTTCCTAAAATTATGCTCTATAAAAAATGGTGAATGATACTCAAAAGAAAAATCACATTGAAAAAATTATTACTATTGAAGTTGAAATTAATCCATGTAAAAAACAAAATCATTATATTCATGGTAGGGTTTTCTCCACAAACATTTATAGTTAAAAAAAGTTTGGAAAATAATAAAATATCATGATTAAGGGTTAGTGGAATTAAATAATTTAAATTATATGATAATTAAAGGCATTGGTTACACTGATATTAAAGAAAATAAACTCAAATGTGGAAATTTTATTTACAAAGAAGGGCCTATATATAATCTTGAAATTGTAATATAGTTGTGTGATAATGGGAATGAGATATATTTATGAAATATTCATGCATAATCAAAAATATGAAAGATATAAGACTTATTTATAGATGATAAAGAACAAGTTTAAACCTTTTTCAAATTAGTGACCAAATAAATTCTTACTTCTTAAGTGAAAAATATCTGAATAATCTAAATAATAATTAAAATAGGATCAATAGACAAATATATATGACTAACATATCAAATACTGATTTTTTTAGTGACCTTACCAAACATAAAAGGAATGTATACATCATATGTGAAATATTATTAAATGGGAATATAGTTCAAGCATAATATATAAAACTTATTTTTAATCCACCATGACACAAGAACTCATTCATTCAAAAATGTGTAGTGTTTTGGAACCAATTGTTATCTAGTAGTTTTTTTATTTTATTACATTCATAGATTATTTCACTCATATGAAAATAGTTATATTCCAGATACATAGTTTTTAATTGGATTATATATTCAAAATCCTTTGAAGACAAGTTGAGAAAGTGTTGGTATTATAAATTATTAAGAGGATAATAGATAATGGAAAGGAAAATACATGAAATGATTTAAAAATCTATATTTCATAACATGGGATCAAACATCAATTTAGTGAAACCTACAACCTGGCAATATACGTTACTACCAATGGTGAAAATTATTTGTATTGTAGAGATATGTGCGATAATATTTTTTGATAAGAATGTCTCAATATTTTTCTCGACAGTGTTTCTTTTCAATGTTTTCTATATAATAAATAGTTTATATTTGGGCTTGATATAAATAATACATCATATGAAATATGGTTCTTTTTAAAACCTATTGTGAAGTAATTAAAATTCATTGGTGGATCTGTTTACATGATTAATAAAAACAAAAATCTAAGAAAGTCAGATGATAAAATGGAATAAGGGATATTTTTTGGATACCTATGGAGTAATAGTGGTTAAAAATAATTGTAAAAGGGAAGAAAAAATTATTTACATCTATGATATAAAAATTATTAAAAATTATTCCAAGATAAGGGTTAATGGTAGAGTAGCTTGTGAGAATATATAAGCTAGTTTTGATTGAATTTAAGAAAATATATTGAAGATGATGATAGAAATGTGTAAATTTCTATTATTATTGATTTATAGTTAACTAATGATGAATATAACACTAAAAATAATTATATTTTCAAATATTATGGTTCAGAAAAAATGTTACTTTGAAAATATCATTGTAAATCAACTATCGTTTATCTAATATACAAGTGTAAGGACCCGACCCCAGTTTCCTGGAGCAAGTTCCTTATTTGATTACATTGGAATATATAAAATTAATATGAATATTAAAGGAAAATGTAGTTTAGTATTACTAGAATCATGATACATATATAATTTCTACATTACAACTTGAAAAGAAATACAACATAGAAACTCCTTAGACAACATCCATAACTCCAAAGTTATTTCAGCATGTCATTCATAATAAACTTTTTCATTTCCTGAGAAAATTAAACATAATAAACGGGTGAGATAAAACTATTAGGAAGGGTAATCAATATAGAGGAAGATATATAATCATTATGAAAGTTTAATAAATAATAACATATGCCTTTAACAAAAATTTGAACACATTATGGTAGGAATAATATCTGTGTATGTAATGCCATAATAAAATATAATCAGGGGTATTATACTAGTTGAATAACCACATGAACCAAAAATAATATTTTTATATTGATGGAATGCATAATTCGGGACATCATCACCATTCTGTCATGTCCTCATTCTAAGACCATAAATAATCATTTTGTCAAGGCCTTATACCAATACCGTAGTTTGTCTCATTAGACCTACCGATGCACCTAGGGGATATAGTGGGCCCCACAAAACACATCATAAATCCAATTAATTATTCATATTAATTAGGATAAATATAAAAAACATATACATTTATATTGAATCTAATATAGGAAATGTAAATAACATTCCCCAAACATTAATCATAAACAGTAACCATTAAGAGTAAACTGGTGAATGGTTTTAAGATGGAACATCGAAAACAAAAATAATAAGAAAACATTAAATTAAATATTTTAGATTATTTAATGAAATATTATTCCCAATAATACAAATTATAGTCACGTGTTTTGAAATAGAAGAAGTTACTATTATAAAATCTTCATGTAATTCTTAAGATAAATAGTCATTTTCTTTTAAAATGATAGTTCTTTGGGAAAAATATTTGTATAAAATATAAGTGAAGTAAGATATTATTTTCATAATAAAATTAGTGATTTTATAAGGATAATGGATTTGAAAAAAATATTGTAGAGTGCCCTTGAAAATTGGTAAGATTTTAAGAAATTCCCTTGAATTGGGTGTGTATTTCAGAAACAATTTTGAAAGAACCTTTTAAAACGCGTAACCATCCAAAAAATAGGAAAGGATTATGGTTAGTTTAAATGTATATAATAATCATACCATATTTATGTAGTGTTCATAATAATATATAATAATTCCATTGAGTTAATTAGGCAATGAAAGTAACCCAAATGAAAATGGATGTTTGGGTGGAAAATTCATTACCTTAAGTCTGAATGTGTTCCGCTCTTGTACATAAGGTCATGGAATATGAAATTAGGCTTATAATTAAATTATTTCATACAATATTAGTCATGATTTTATTTTATTATAATTTTGATTATATCATTTATGTTCTTATTAATTAGTTATTATGTTGAATTTTGTCGTTCAGGAGTGTTCATTTTTATAATTTTCATAATCTGTTCACTTTTTTTTGGAGTTCATGTGGAATGAATTCAAATATGTAGAATTTAAATTAAATATTATTTGTTAAAATCCATAAGTGTTAATGTTCATTTATATCATTTTTTTACATGGAAATAGGATGAATCATTTGATCAATTATTAATGATATTCACTTAGATTATTTTATTGATATTTTGATTATTAGGAACAAGTTTGGTCAGATGATTTAATAATATATATCTATAATTGTTAATGAATATAAATTAGGTAATAATACATATATTTGAGTCTTTTTAAATCATAAAAATGGCTTCATGACCAGTAATCAAGGAAAAACTGAATAAAAAAACATCATCATCCACGAAGGTTATAAATTGGAACCTCATAGGCGTCGATTTCGTTTATAAAATAAAAAGGGAGAGAGTAAGAATAGTGATGATGGTTTTTTTAATAACATGATATAATTACATTATATAGTTGATAATAGAGTTATCATGTTAATTTTTATAGAGGAGGTGAGGAGAGTATAACAACGGATGAAAATTTAAAATGAAACTAAATGAAAAAAGGTGTTTTACCTCTTGAAATAACTTCCTTGAGAACCTCCTTATGGGAAGGGGTTTGGGACTTTAGGAAAGACCAAGAGAATCTTGGGCATGCAGAGTGACTAGTGAAGGTTATTTTGGAAGATAATTGGGGAGCTACAATTCTTATAGATGTTAATAGAAAAGGGAGTGGGGGTTATAGTGGGGGAGAGGACTGAATTTTGAATATATTTTTTCATTATTTTATTAATTCCCTCAACACAACCAATAGTGTTGGTTAATGTGACTCCTAATATTAATAAGTCCATGTGAGTTTGAACAAAGTGGGATTACATCACTTATGATGTCAGAAATAGTGTATTTAAATGAAATTTTTTGTATATGGTATTTTACTATATTTCACTATTTCTAAAAAATTCATGAATTTTAGAAAAATCCTAAAAATTCAACCCTACCATTTTTAAACATGTGGAATTAAAAAATGAACTATATTTTCAAAAAATAGGTTTCTAAATATTATTAATTTAATTTTTAAATAAATTCATAGTTAAATCAAAAAAATAACAATATTAAAGGTTCAATTAGTATTATATCACACTGAAAATATAATTAGGATCTCATTATATTATTACCATATGAATATAAAATAATGTAATTAAATATTATTCACAAGGGTCATATTACTATTAATATTTCTATTCAAAAGGGTATGTTACTATTTTTAAAAAAACAAGTAGGTTCTATGAGACCACAAATAACATATTGATCACAATCGTAGATGACTTTATTGAAACTCAAAACACAGAAGTGGAAAATATATGTTTAATGGAAAGGTTATAAATTTATCCACAATGTTTTGATTTAATGATACAAGGTGCTTCATGAAAAAAGGATATCTAATGAATAGAAAGTAATTAAGATGAACATTAAATAAAATGTTTGGGGTCTTACATTATTCACTCCTTTAGAAATTTTTCATCAAAATTTAATGTATTAAGCCCTTTAAAAAGACGTGGGTGGTTTTTCTTCATAACATATTTAAGATCCCATGTTGCTTCCTCTATCTTATAGTTCCTCCAAAGTACCTTTACCAGATGAGTTGTCTGATTTCTCAATACTTCTTCTCTGGTAGCAAGAATATTGATAGTTTCTTCACAATAAGACTAATCCAGCTCATGTTCTGTTTCATCATAGGTGAGTACATGTGTTGGGTCTGGCTTTTATTTCTTAACATTTATATGTAGAAAACATTGGGAAATTTGGAGACACTTAGAGACAATGCCAAATGGTAAGCTATGGCTTCAATTCGATCATGAATTTAAAAACGTCCAACGTACCTGGGACTTAATTTTTCCTTCTTACCAAATTGTATAATACCCTTCCATTGACATACATTTAAGAAAAAATGATATCCTTCTTTCAGATTTCAGTATATATCTTTTTCCTATATTGAGCTATTTTGATATGGGTTTGGATGATCTTTACTTTTTCTTTTTTTTCCTCAATAATTTCTGGGTCGACGAGCATTTATTCACCACATCATCCTAGAAAGTTGGTGTAAAACATCCCTTTCCATATAATGCTTCATATGGTGCAATCTAAATACTTTAATGGAAGCTATTTTTGTAGGAAAATTCAATGAGAGTTAAATAATGATACCACATACCATGAAAGACAAGTGAATAATACTGCAACATTTCTTTCCAAAGATTTAATAGTTTATTTTTAATTTCAATTAGTTTGTGGGTGGTAGGTAGTGCTCAAATGAATAATAGTATATAGGGCCATCTAAAGACTTTTCTAGTATTGTGGTGTAATATGAGGATCACGATCAGAAACAACTGATAAGGTTATACCATGATGTCTTACTACATCATTAATATATAGACATGCTAAATGGTCAAGTTTTAAATCTTCTTATATATCATGAAAAATGTGTTGATTTTGTAAGAAGATCAACAATGACCCATATTGCTTCATTCTTTCTTGGAGACTTTGGTAGCCCCATGACAAATTCCTTCACAATGTCATCCCATTTCCACATAGGTATAGTTTGGGGTAGCATGATGTTCAGTCAATAATGTTTCTTTATGACTTTACCATTCCACTATGTTTTAAATATCAAAAACACTATATCTTAAGGAAAATTATATTTTCCCTAAGAATTATCATAATAAATCAGAATTTCCTTCCCCATGGAAATTTATTCATAGCTATGGTTCATTATTCTTTTTATAGTTTCTATAAATATAAATCATTTTATTACTAAAGTATAAAATTTAGATTCTCATCTAAATCCTTGGAATCATATAAATTATTTGATATATGGTATTCTATTTTCAGGTTCTGAATTATAACTCTGAATTATCTTAAATTCAGACTCTGAATTCTTTGAAATTCAGACCCTGAATTCTATGAAATTTAGACTTCAAATTCTCTAAAATGAAGACTCTGAATTCTTTGAAATTCAGAATCCGAATTCTCGGAAATTTGGACTCCCAATTATCTAGAATTAAGACTCTGAATTATCTAAAATTCGGACTCCGAATTCTCTGAAATTCAGACTCCAAATTCCTCAAGAAATAGAATCTAAATATCCATGAGTTATATTCATTGAATGTTTATTTGGTTAGATTATGAACATTACTTTTTCCTTAGACTCTATAAAAAATTGATTTGGTTCATAAACCTTATTATTTTTACACTTTTTATAGTTATGAAATGATTTAATACAATCTATTTATAACTAACCATTTTTTGAGTGACACGTGTTTAGGTCCCTCTAAAATTCAAGGAAAAATATGACCATTGAAGGAGGGAGATAGACATTGGAGAAGTGCCTATAAATAGGAGATCATTTGAACGAGCTCATAAGAAGAGACACAACCAGAACTGAGAATTATCCAGGGATTCCCTACAACTAAAGTGATTTCTAGAGAGACAGACACTCATGCCTTGGGTGTACTGAACATCTTGTTCAACTTGATTTGTGCGACTCTAATTTTTGTTGTGTACAATTGAGGACTTCTAGGGATTGGAATAAAGAGGTTCCTACTATATTAAAGTTTGAGGACTTATAGGGATAAGAAGAAATATAATGATATATCTATCAAGGGCTTACCTTGGTCTGGTTAAGACAGACTTTCTTCCATGTTTAAATCATGGGACCTTTATCAAAGGTTTAAATATTTCATACTTGTTACATGTTTTTTTAATGTTTATTTTCGCAATATTTTAATAAAGGAAGAAATTATAGCATTCTTATACCTTCTTATTCTTTTGTATACTCTGAATACTAAGAATCAATACACATTAAGGTAAAATATTTTTCCTATAAACATTTATTAAATTAGATTTCCAAAACCACATTTCCAGAACCTAGAATGTTTGTATAACTAAATTAGGTCTTCTTAATTTACCTTTATTAACATTGTAAGACATATTTTTTCTTTAATATTAAAAAAAATTTTAAACTTACAATTCACCCCCTCCCTATTTTAATTGGTCTTCTAAAATCATATTTCAGTCGTATAATTGGTATCACTATAGGTATATGAAATACTTATATTCACATATATGTTTTCTTGCTAATGTTTTTAATTATTATAAATTCTTCCTTTCTCCGGAATTTTTATACTTTTTCAGAGACATTTACTATTAACAATAAAAATTTGTGGAAAGATATTTTTTCTTTGGATGGAAGGAATAAATGTTAGATCGATTGATAATATAAATCCTATTAGAACACCGATATTTTCTGGGAATGATTACAAGTATTGGAGATATAGTATGAAGACTTTTTTTATTAATACTAGAGCGGAAAATTGTTTTATGCTTATAGGAGATTAAAAAATTCATGACATGAAAGTCGAATCCTTTACCAATCAATAAAATCTAAAATATCAACTAAACTAAAAGGTACGCAATATTGTGTTGTGTTCCATGAATATGAATATATATAGTTAGATTTATTCTTGTGATGATTCAAATTATATCTATATGAAATTTGAAGTTACGCATTTTGGTATATCCAAAGTGATTGAGGCTGAAGAGTTATTCTTATTGCAGAATATCAAGGATTTCTATTTTTTATGTAGAATCAGTTTTCAAGATACATCAAATATTTTGGACTACTGTTAACAGTATACAATCTATGGGTGGAAATGATTTAAATGATGGGGCACTTGTGGACACGATTATAGATATCATCTCTAATGAGTGGGAATATAAGAGAACATATATGGATGTGAATAGTAACATATCTCAAATTACTCTAAATGAGATTATTGGAACTCTTCTTAAACATGACAGAAGAATGAAAACAAATGCTGATATGAATAAGAATAAAAATGGTAATGGAATTTCATCTTCTACTGCTACTAATCCATGACTACTTATAGGGTTACAATATCTAATTCAAATAATTCCATTTTTTTATATGAATATAGTGAAACTAAACATATAGAGAATCAACTAGATAATCATGATAAAAACTTAACAAGATTGTTGGAAAGAATGAATTTCTGTATAGATATAAGAAAAACAAAGTAATGATAATAAATATCAAAAGTCACTTTTTATGAATGAAAAAGAGCAGGGAATATCTAGCCGGATTATCCTATGCTTGAGAAAAATATAGAAAGTAAAATCATTCTGAGAGGAATAGAAAGAAGTATTACAATGCTAAAGATATGAATGTTTTTAAAGCCAATGAAAACTAGGGTGCCAATGGTGGTGAATTTTATGATGAATCCTCCAAGTATGTGTCTTTTGATCTGATGAAGCTTGGTTTACTAGCTATAATACCCCTTAAAAATCATTGTCTAATGGACTAGGTAAACAATGATGGATCTATCACTAATGTATCCTTCAATGAAAATTGTACTGATGATAAATATTATAATTCATCCGGTGAAGAAACATCTTCTGATGAAGATTCTCACACCCTGACCGACACATTATTTTATTCTATTTATTTTGGGTTTCTCTTTTTAGTAGTAGGTTGTGGTGAATTTAATTTAAAGGAAATTGGGATTTTGTACTTGCACATGACCATTCGCGAGACCATGTGTCCGAACGTGCATGAAAGTCACATAGTTTCCAACCTCAATTAATAAATTTATTATTGTTATGGTTGCTTTTACTTTAGTTTTATTATTGGTATTGTCATTAATTAAGATAAAATCCCAATTAGGTTATCATTATCAGAGTTATTTCAGTTAATATTTTAAATTGGTTGTTAGTATTAAATTATTTTTATAATTGTATGATTATAAACTTAATATTAACAACATTGTGTTTATTTATTTTTCTGGTTTTATTTATTATTTATTATTTCAAATTATTATAGGGTCCCACTTTTCGCTAGTATCTTTCGGGCCTCTCCCATGCATTGTGATCCTCTTTTTCTTTGTGCTCACCTTCTGCACACAGTGTGACATTTGGGTTACCAAGAAAGTGTGTGTGTGATTTTGTGTGTGTGTATGTTAATTTAAGTTGTTTTCCATTTAGAAATGTTTTTCCCTTAAAAACTGTTTTTGTTAAAATTATTTAAGCACTTATTTATTTATTTTATTTCGTAAAATTGAAAATGTATTTTCCATTTAATAAATATGCGTGGAACCTTTTCTGGGTGTCGTCCTACTAGGATTTTAGCTTACACCCTACATACACCCATGGGTGTATGTAGATTCTCCTTCTTATACATTCCAGGTTAAGGCATCATGCACATCATTGATGTTTCTCATTATCAGCAGCGTCCTCGTGTTGGTTTGGTAAATGTAGCTTGAAGTTGTTGCACATCATGGTTCTTAGAGGCCTGAGTTAGTGTTTTATTAGTGTTTCCATTATTGTCATTCCTTTAGGGTTTTTAGTCTAAGTTCTAAACATTAAATCTGAACTTGGTGTAAGGGTCTGTTTGGTTGTCTTACTTTAGATTCAATTTATTCATCAATTTGTATGTTTTATATTTATTTATTTGGGTAAATAATTCCCAAGCTTCATTTTTGATACACCAGGAAATGGTGCCAGCCCGTGGGGATTGGGAACACCATTCAGGCCTTACTGTAGACCGGGTCGGGCATCAGGTTGGATGGAGACCTGTCCTGGTTTGTGAAAAAATGGTATCAAAGGGGGTTTGTTCTTGTTATTTGTAGTGTCAGGTAGATCAGATATAGGACTTTCGGTACTCAAGTGGTAAGTGTAGAGAGAGCATCGTGAACTCTTACTCGTTCCGACCCTTGAGTAACCAGGGGTAGTTCAGGATTTATGTTTTTTGAATTTGGTCTGTGTGAATGGGGGATGACAGTAGGAGTAGACCGGTACTACGCGTGGTCTCAGATAGAGTAGCAACCCATGTGATTCTTGAGAGTACGGTTCACCACTCTTAGTGGTTGGTGCTTACCTTGGGCACAGTCTCCTAAACAATTTTTCCAGGTTAGACAGGACCACTATTCCTCTGCCCAGTTTATTTAATGTTTTTTATGCCTTGCTTCAGTTTTGGGATTGGCATGAAATTGTTTTCCTTTAAAAAGGGAAGCGAGCTTTGGTGCTGCTCTTATTTTATTTTGGTGTGCGGTTGGCATGATATTTGCGATGCATTTCTTTTGGACCGTTTCTTGGAAATTTGGCATTTGATTTGTTAAAAATTGAATTCTTAAAATAAGGTCTTGGGTTATCTGAAATCGAAGTTGGTTGTCTTAAAAATTTAACGCATTTGGAAAATTTTTCTTGAATCATTGAAATGATTTTTGAAAAAAAGGGTAGTATTTTTGGAATATTGAAAATGTTTTATTTTTAAAATTGGAGGAACCTTGTTTTTTCCAGTGGTATTCCTATGGATGCTCAAATTGGCATGTGGAAGTGACTAATGGATAGTTTATGGATTGGGTGGATGGGTGCCTAGGTGGCATGGAAATGCAAATCTGCAAGGCATATAAGAATATCAGTGATGAGTGATTGATTTTAAAGGCTGCATCTTGTTTTCGGAAAAGTGGGGTTTTACCCAAAATGGGTTTTTGTGCTAAATGGTTTTGAAATTGGAAAATGACATTGAGTGTAGAGTGAAGATGGCTTTTTCAAAATATTATTTTTGTCTTGTTGTGTTGTTCTTGGTTTTTCAAGCGAGTGTTTTTCTTTAAGAATGAATTGATGTCTTAAATTGGAATTATTTGAATTGTATTGAAGGTTTTGGTTTTTATTTTGTGTTTTTTTGGATTTGTGGAAGGTTGTTTTGTGTTCTTGTTTAGGATATTCCCCCTAGAAATGTCCCATGAGTTTCCAACAGGTCTCAGTTCTTGGCTCAGCCCAGACTCCTAGTTGAGTGGTAGAGTTGGGTTCTGCTCGATTGTTTTGACTATTTGTGTATGTCGAGGTCGATTGGATATTTTTGAATGCTTTGTGAAGTTAAGAGTGTCACTATTTCTGAGTAACTCCAAATGTTGTGAAAATGTATGATTCTCTCGATCACATCTGTTAGAGCGGGACTAATCTAGTGAACGGTGATCGTTCCATTTTCGTTGCAAATGAGGATGTCGTGAGCCATCCTCAAGACTAGCCTATCTCCGCGGTTGAACCTAAAGAATATAAGGCTAGGGGAAGTGGTTGATCTAATAGGTGCTCGACTAGTCAACATGCGTCGAAGGAGGTGTGTTGACCATACAGATGAGCTAGTTCTGTGTTCCCCAGAGGTAGTGTAGAACCATCAGTTTAAAACTCGTACAGTTTGTTGGTTCTCTATATATTGTGGTAAGAGTAGGTCCCTTATCTGATGAAGAGTGTGAAACAAAGGGACTTATTCTTGGATTACTCCTTCAATTAGTTCGTTTTTCATGTCAGACAGACCAATCAACCTCTTCTCTCTAGTGTGGATAGTCAGACACTCTAATTCATTCTATGCAATTCTCAGTTGGTATGTTAATAGAGTGGTCGTGTGGGACACAAGGAGAAGTATACAGGCTTCTTTTCTAGCGGAAGAAGTTCCAGTTAGAGGCGGTGAACTTATGACTGTGAGGTGGTAGATGCTTCAAACATCAGGGCCACAACCATAGGTCTAGGGGTGAAGCTTACACACAGTCAAAACATGACAAACGTGGGATGATCTTGATCTGACTTATGTCAGCAGTGACAGGTTGGGGACAACATTAATTTCCTTATTGCGGTATCACATCTGAAGGAATATTTTTTTTGTGAGGTGCATGAACCCTTGTATCCTTTTTGTGTTCATTCATTATTGTAAAGCTTACAGGCATGTCCTGTGAACATTCTCATGGTCAACAATGGATCTTACTTATTTCAGAGATGATTTTGTCTTGTGTATTTGACACGTGTCGGTCTAGTTTTCCACAAGGTTATGGGTTTCTGCTATCAAAATCATCTCATGAATGGGAGTGTCTTCCACTGTAGGAATAATCAGAGATGGTCGAATTGTGTTTGTGGTTTTGTGATGAATGGTTCAGTTCATATTGCTCAAGTGAACTAGGAGTGCTCGCGCGGGTGTCGTGGTGTTGCGAAAATTATAAAATGGTGGGGAGACCCATTACGGGTCTCACCGGCGTCTCCTCTTGTGTTGGTTTCATTTAACATAGGGATCATGGAGGATCACGAAAGTGTTAAATGCTTTATGGGTTTGGTAATCATTTTGGTTTGGTGAAACATTGCTTGGTGAGGACCCTAATATTGTGGGGAGACCACTATTTGATGAACTTTTTGGAAAAAAACTCTATCCTCAAAGTGTGCTTGTCAGGCCAACCCCTTACTTCTACTCCGCTTGACCTCGACCATGAAAATCGGTTAGCTCAGGTAGTGGGACGCTGGATGAGTGTACATGGAGATCTTGAGCGGCCCCGGTGACAATTAAGTCAAGTGTCGGGGTGTTCCATGTTATAGCTCTTCCCGAGGTGAATTCCTTGTTTCTGGCTATTTTTCTTAGTGATTCAAGTTTTGAGATATTTGGAGTATTAGGTCATGGGTGTTTTGAATGCCCGTTGTTCAGGTTGTTAAGTTTTGTTTTACGTGTCTTTGCAGTCTTTCTTAGAATCATTTCTTGGTTAAGTCTTTTGGGACATTCTGGGGGCGGAAAGTGTCATGGTGGGGAGAATTGTCCCACCCTGACCGATGCTTTATTTTATTCTAATTATTTTGGTTTTCTCTTTTTAGCCGTAGGTTGTAGTGATTTTAATTTAAAGTAAATTGGGATTATTTATGGGCACGCGACCATGCATGAGACCGTGTGCGCGATCAAGCACGCAAAGGTGCATGGTTTCCGACCTCAATTAATAAATTTATTATTGTTATGGTTTATTTTACATTAGTTTTATTCATGGCATTATCATTAATTAACATAAAATACCAATTTAATTATTATTATTTTGATTATTTTAGTGAATATTTTAAATTGGTTGTTAGTATTAAAATATTTTTATAATTAAAAGATTATCAACATATTATTAATAACATTGTTTTTATGTATATTTATATTTTATTTATTTATTTATTATTTCAAATTATTCTTGGGTCCCACTTCTCGCTAGTATCTTTAGGGCCTCTCCCATGCATTGTGATCCACTTTTTCTTTGTGCTCACCGTCAGCAAACAAAGTGACATTGGGGTTACCAGAAAAGTGTGTGTGTGTGTGTGTTAATTTAAGTTATTTCCCATTTAGATTAGTTTTTCACTTAAAAATTGTTTTCATTAAAAAAATTTAAATTATTATTTATTTTTTTATTTTGTTAAATTGCTAATGTATTTTCCATTTAATAATTATGCGTGGAACCTTTTCTCGGTGGCATCCTAGTGGGATTTTACCTTACACCCTACATACAACCTTAAGTGTATGTAGATTCTGTTTCTTATACATTCTAGGTTGAGGCATCATGCACAGCATTGGTGGTTCTCATAGTGAGCAAAATCCTCGTGTTGGTTTGGTGAATGTAGCTTGAGTTTGTTGCACCTCATGGTGCTTGGAGGTTTGAGTTATAGTTTTTTTGAGTTTTTTCTTTATTGTTGTTCATTTTAAGTTTTTATGTCCATGTTGTAAACATTAAATATGAACTTGGTGTAAGGGTATGTTTGGTTTTCTCACATTAGTTCCAATTTATTCAACTTTCTGTTTGTTTTTTAATTATTTATTCGGTTATATCATTCCCAAGTTTCATTTTTGATACCTGGAAACTTGTGTCAGCCCATGGGGATCGAGAACTCCCTTCGGGCCTTGCCGTGGACCGGGTCATGTGCCGGGTCGCATGGCGACCTGGCCTGGTTCGTGACAAAGACTATATATTACCTACTTATGAATAAGTATCTATGTTTTCTAAACTTCATTATAATGAAAATTCTAAACTCAAGAAAAATCATGATAAGGAAACTTCTAGAATTTCTATTTTATCTAAAGAAGTATCAGATCATTGTAAGATTCTTGATAAGAAAATTTTTTATTTTATAATTATTTCCATAATATTTCAGAAATTTATTTTTGAGAACGATAAACTTTCTAAGGATTATAAAAATGTAATTTATAAAAAAAAATTAGTGACTATCTCTAGTTCTAAAACAATTGTTATTGAGCATAAAAACATGGTTATTAAACTAAAATCAGAAATGTTTTCCTTAATGAATTGTTTTTCAAACATTACCTCTAGTAAGGAAAACGTTGAAAATATGTATTCCTAAATTCAACCTCTAAAGAATAGTTTTGTATTTGGTTATACTAATTTTAAGACAGTTTTTTGTAATAACTATTTTTTCCCTCAAAGTGATCTATTCTGTACTAAATGCCAGTTTGGTGTACATTGGGAAAAAATTGTTTTTTAAATAAAAATTACTCTTTAGGTTTTGATAAATATTATATTTCTAATAAAATGTGGATTCCTAAAATCTTTCTTTCTGAAATATCCAGATCCAAAAAAATTTGTATTCCAAGTTTCTAACAATGTTATTGTTAGGATAATAAAGATAGTACCTAGAATAATACATGGTATATTGATAGTGGATGTTCTCATCATATGAATGTTAACAAAAACATCTTTGAATAGATTATCAAGACGAATGGAGGAAAAGTAACATTCAGTGATAATGATCAGGGAGAAATTGTTGGTATAAGTAAAGTTTATATTCTTAAGAAAACTTTTATTTCAAATGTTTTATTTGTTAAGGGTCTTAAGCACAACCTCATCTGCATAATCCAACTATGTGATGAAGGTTACCTTGTGAATTTTAGTAATAACAAGTTTTTAGTACACAATTCCAACTAAGAGTTTATTCTATCTGCCCATAAGAAAGGGAATGTATACACACTAAACATAAATGACCAAAGGATCCAAGATAAACATTTACATAGTGAAATGGAAGATGATTCTTGGTTATGGAATAAAAGGTAAGGACATGTTAACCTTAGGAACCTATGAAACTCTCTAAGAAAATACTTATTAAGGAACTATTAGAGCATAGATTTGATTCATCAAAAGTTTCTTATCTTTTTCAATATCTCAAGAAAAATATATCATGTTTTAAATCAATTGGTGAAGTCTCAGCTACTGATGCATTAGTGTTGGTGCATATGGATCTTTCCAGTCCAACAAAAACATGAAGAATTGGTTGCAAATATTATGTATTTATCCATGATGATGATTACACTATATTTATGTGGGTCTCTTTTATAACAAATAAATATGAAGCTTTTTCATATTTCAAAATTTTTAGATCCCAAGTTAAAAATGAGAAAAACCTTACTTCGATAACTATTCATCACGATCATGGAGGAGAATTTCAAAATTCTCATTTTGAAAATTTTTTAGTAAAAAATGTATTATTCATAACTTCTCACCGTGAAGAACTCTTCAACAAAATGGTGTTATTGGAAGAAGAAAAATAATTCAAGATATAACTACAACCATGTTTAGTGAATATTCTATTTCTAAACACTTTTGGGATGAATTTCTAAGTACTACTTGTTAAACTATAAATCATGTTAGAATTAGTCATTTTCTTAATAAAAACCCCTATGAATTGTGGAATGGTAGAAAACCTAGACTCTCTTACTTCCAAGTATTTGGTTGCAAAGTATTGATTTTTAATAATAATGACAATTTACATAAATTCACACCAAAATATGATGAAAAAATATTCCTAGGCTACTCCATAACTTCTTAAGGTTTATAGAGTAGTTAATAAAAATATTTGTACTCTTTAAGAAAAAGTACATGTTAAATTTGATGAAACTTGTCCTTTTTTAAACAATCTCAACCTATATTCTCAGATGTTTTTTCATAAACAAATTATCAACCCTTGATAGAAGATTTTTCTAATAAAGAAATTGTTCAAGAAATTTTTTTAATCATTTACCCCCGAATATTTGCTACCATAAGTTGATGAAGAGGTTTTACAAAACCCAAATCAGTTCTTTTTTAGGAATTAGCCCAGTGATAGTATCATTAGATATGTAAATCAACCTGTAAGGACTAGAAGTTTCTGATGAAATGAAATAGAACATCTAGCATTCATTTCCCAATCAAAAGAAAAAATCACTGATGAATCTTTTGGTGATGACGATTTTATAAAATCCATGTAGGATGAGCTAAATCAATTCGAAAGGAATAATGTATGGACCATGGTTGAAATACCTAAGGAAACATTTATTATATGAGATAAATGGTTCTTCATAAATAAGTGTGATGAAAATGGAATCATAGTAAGAAATAATGATAGATTAGTCTCTGAAGGCTATAATCATTAAGAAGGAATATACTATGAAGAAACCTATGCTCCGGTAGCTATACTTGAATCTATAAGTATTCTACTTTCCTTTGCAGCATTCTTCAACATTAAACATTTTCAAATGGATGTTAAATGTGAATTAATTAATGGTTATGTTCAATAGGAAGTTTTTATGAACAACCTCCTGGTTTTTAAAACACAAAACATCATAAGCATGTTTTAAAATGTACCCAAGCTTTATGTGGACTTAAACAAGTCCCTAGAGCATGATATGATAGCCTTACAAGATTTTTGTTAAAAAACAATTATATAAAGGGATTTTTTGATCCAACCGTCTTTATAAATAAATATCATAAAAATGTTTTGGTTGTTCAAATTTATGTTAATGACATTATATTATGTTTAAATTAGTTATCTTTAACCGATTCTTTTTAAAATATAATGAAATATGAGTTTGAAATGAGTATGATGGGTGAGTAAACATTTTTACGAGGTTTTAAAATTTCTCAAAAACCAAAAGGAACTTATATATATCAACATAATTATATTAAGGAACTTTTTAAAAAATTATGGACAAAAAACACTATGAGTATTAGTCCTCCCATTGGGACCTCAAATTTTCTTGATCTTGAGGAATCTAGGAAATTGGTAGATCAAACATCATTTAGAGGTATGATAGGAATATTACTATACATGACAGCTAGTCTTCTAGACATAATGTTTTTAGTATTCCTATGTTCAAGATATCAATACAATCCTAAGAAATCTTATTTAAAGGTAGAGAAAAAAATTGCTATTTAATGTGATCCATGGATTTAGGACTCTACTATACTTCTAGAAATGATTTTTTAAAAAAGTTCTTTCAGATGCTGATTTTGGTGGAATTAGAATAGATAAGAAAAGTACATCTGGAACTTTTAATTTCTTAGGAGATTAATTAGCATTTTGGTCACGAAAACCACTTTATAGCACTTTCCACTGTTGAAGCTGAATATATAATAGATGAAAATTTTTGTGCCCATGTGTTGTGGATGCAACTAACACACACTGACTATGGTATGAGTTTTACCAAAAAACAAATACAATGTGATAATACTAGTTCCATTTAATTATGTAAAAACCATGAACATCAATATTGGGAAAAACACATAGTTATTAGGCATCGCATTCTTAGGGATCACACAAAAGAAGGTGATATCATTCTTCAATTTATTGGAACACAAGATCAACTAACTGATATTTTCACAAAATTTTTCTCCTTGAATATATTTAAATACATTACATAGAAGTTATGAATGATAACTATATAGTAATATTTCATATTAACTTATTTTTGAAACCTATATCCTTAAAATAATAAACTCTTTTTTATAGGGGGAGTTCATTTTCTTGTTAATCAATTTTTTTTCTTCCTTTTCAAATTTTTTAAATTTAAATTTTTGTAATCCAATTTTTGTAATAAAATTTTTTATAATATAATTTTACTAATCAAAATATTTATAGTCAATATTTTGTAATCAAATGTTTTCATAAACAAATATTTTTTTAAAAAAAATTCTAGAAATTTTTTTTCTAGAAAAAAATTGAAGTCTAATGTTCTTTAAGAAGAATTTTCCTCATTACGGATAATTTTCCTAGTAATCAAGTAGGTATTTGTACTTTAATAAATTTTTGTAATAATCTTTTTACATGTTGGTATTTTCATTTTATTGAATAATTTTCAGAATCACATTTCCTTAAATAAAAATTTTTATCTTAAAAACCTCAAAAGATCAGAACCTACATAAATTTCTTCTTCAACTATCATCTTAACCACCAGATCTGGTAACGATTATTTCTGATATTGGATCAATCAACTAATATGAACTGTCTCCTGAAACACATATATATGTACCCCCCTGATTTTTGTCCCTGTAACGCCCTGACCCCAGCTACCCAGAGCCGGTACATTACTTCGTAACATTGGCATGATCACAAAAAATCAAGTCTCGAAAGACCGATTAGTTTAGTAGCCTTGGAATCACTAGATACATTCATAAATGTTACATTACATCATAAAGTGAAAAACTACAATAACATAGTCTCCATAGTCCACACTTCTATCCTCTTCGGACAATCCCTGCAGGTCATTCATAAAATACTTCTTCACATCCTGGAAAATATTAAAACATTGAAAGGGGTGAGCTCAGATGATCAGTAAGGATAACAATATTGCGGAAGCTTTCATTATAAACATTAACATTTAAGGCAATGCATAACTAAAACAAAAGCCTTTTAAACATGAACTTCAACATAATATGGCAAAAGTAAAATGAGATAATGCCATTTACTTATTCACATGGATATTCTACTGGTCGAATAATCACATGCAATATCACTAACCACTTTCATAATGATGGAATGCATAATGCCAGACTATCATAACCACATAGCCAAGGCCTCATGCCAAGACCACAAACAAGATTTTGTCAAGGCCTCGTGCCAAGACACTAGTTTGTCTCATGAGACCTGCCGATGCATCGAGGAGCTATAGCGGGCTCCACCCGTCACTTATTAAGTCCAATGCATTCCTCATATTAATAGGTTTAAACATATCATAAACCATAACATAATTGTATCACATAAAACATGCATAAAGGAAACATAACATTTCCACATTCTAATCACAAGATTTCAATACAACATATTGATATAATAAAAACACTTTCAAAACCATTTTCAATACCTAAATAAAAGAAAGGTAAAACATGGTATTTATTTTTCTTTTAAAAAAAGTGATGGCTTGTAGAGGAAGCTGAAACTCAAATAATGGTCACGGCGGCGGATAAGTCGTTGTCGCCGCATAAGTACGGAAAGAAAAACATTCCCTTTTGTCTTTTAGCAAAACGCTTTGTATAAAAAAAGATTCCTTTTGAATAAACGTAAAAGTCAAAGGGGTTTATACACCGTATAAAAGAAAGTTGTGTATAAAACCAAATATGCCTCAATGAAAGGGGATTGAGACGAAGTCCTTAAAAAGAACATTTTTTTAAATAAAGTACATCTATAATGCATATTAACTATATGTACACATAAATAATGTAAAAATACAAGATAGGACATAATAATATCGGGACATAATTTGAAAGTAGGAGATTAACCCAAAGAATAGAAATTGGGTTAAGAAATTCCCTTACCTCGTGTCTGACTTGACTCAACCGTTCTTTAACCTCCTGAATAATAAACTAGAGTTAATATATACCTTATTAAGAACCATTTTCTATTTCATTATCCTTATTATATCACTTATTATAATGATATGAACATTATGTAATTATTTAAGTTAATAACGGTCGTTTTGTCGATCTTTGGTACTTGAGTCAACAATAAACTTCTTATAATTACAAGTTGTTTATGTGGTAGAATATCCATTATCTACAGAATTATATTCATGATTTATATGTCATATATATCTTATATATCCAGTTTATACATTCATTTATAATATTACGTAACATTTAGAGGTAAGAAATGAAATGCACCATTCATGGAGACGGTAAGCCGTACGTACGCATGAACGCTACTTTCATTTCTATTTTGTATTTAATGGAATGAAATCATAATGATATAAATTTATTACAGTATAATATAGTGTATAATACCATTTACTCCATCCTTTATACATCCCACATATGGCATTAACGATTCAAATCACTTTGAGGGGGCGGTAGTCCGCACTTCCTAAAATGAAATTATCGCGTTTTACCCATAATGGAAATCATAAAGTATGCAATAAATGAGAAATACAGAAGCATAAGTAAAACATAAACATATTATATATCATATATAAAAATAGTGACATCTTAATGGCCACCTTTGAAGGTGTTATATGAGTGTTGAACAATCATCATTTCGTGAGGCAGAAATTCGCCATCCACAGAAACCGTATGTTCTTTAACCATTAGATGTAGGTGTGTGTAAGTGTATCTCTAATACTTCTTATAAAAACATCCTAGTATATTGAGGATACTGTTGTTGTTACAAAAGAAATGAATAAAAAGAGTTTAGGGGTTGGAGAAGAAAAATGAAACAAAACAACATTAGAGAAGACATTACCTCAAAATCGGGTAACTCTTTTTGATTTGAGCCAAAGGCTTCCTTGGGAAGAGTTCTGCCCAAAGTGAGGCTTCTAGGAGTAATAGGGGGAAGTTGGGAGAGTATTTGGGCAGAGGTTGGCCGAACCAAAAGGCTTGAAAGTGTGAAAAAGGTGGTAGAGGTGGGGGCCTTTTATAAGAGGAGAGGAGGGGCTCTTTTGGAAAGATTGAAATGTTACATTATTACACAATGCTTTTAGGATTATAAAGGTCCCAAACTTATATAATTCGTGACTAAGGTGATAAGGGTTCCAAAGATACCCATTCAATAGTCTTTGGACAAGTGTAAGCCTTGGATTTTACATTATCTTCTCATTTTATTAAAATCGTTAAATAATGAGGTCATCACTGCATCATAATGATGTCATAAATAATTTAATTTATCTAATGGCTAAAAATTATAAAAAAACTACTATGATGTAGGAAATCTTTTTAGCTTTCTAATTAATATTTATAATCAAAATATTGACTTGTGTAACCCCACTTAAAAACTGTTTTAGTAAAACAACTCATGTTTGTATCAATTTAATTTTAACATTAAATAAATATATATTAATGTCATTTTCCAACTAAAGTGGCTCCATGGGGTCCCCAAGTTGACTCATGGGTTGTATTGGTCGGCCATTACTCATCCAATAGGAGTAGGACAAGTGTCAAGCTCATATCATATTATGAAAACATTATTTTTACCTTAAACTACACTAATTACCTCTAATCGCGATTAAGAACTTAAAAGTTACTATTCACCAAAAAATTATTTTAATCTCATTGAACCACATTTTACTTCTTAATGACAACCATTTATGTCGGATTTTTGAAAATCAAATGACAGAAGTGGTAATATTTCATTTAAACGAAAAATCAGTTATTTAACTACCACTTAGTGGTTTCACTATTCATCAAAAATTGAAGTTTTTCAGAACAATGCCAAAATTTCACCCTAAGCTATAATTGATATTCCGGATTCAAAAATGATGTATATTTTACAAAATTCCAAACATATAAGTTGCATTAGTTAATTTTATAATTAATTCCCACTGTCACAACAAATAGCGTGTTTTTAAGAAACAATTTATATCAAAAGATTGGCAATTGTTTATGTCCAATTTCAATCTTAAATTAATTATAATGACCACCATTGGATAAAATGGTAAAAATATATTCTAATTATAATTTAAAACCACTAAATAGTTTAATTTATCACAATAAATTATTTTGATTAAAAAAGTTGTTTTAAGTATTTTTCACTATTCATAAAAAATAGAAGTTCTCATAAAAATACCAAAACTTCAACATAGGCTAATTCCGACATTCCGAATCCAAAAATGAAGTCCATTTTGATAAATAAAATTTATAAAATTTCAAAAAGTAGGTATTACTATTCACAACGGCTAGTTTAATTCGTTGTGGTGTGTGTTAGAGCTCGAGGTTGTGTACAACACACACTATTGCATTATTCGAAGTGAAACGTACCGTGGAAGCTTGGGGTGTTACATTCTCCCCTCCTTCAATAAATTGCGTCCTCGCAATTTGAAATTTTTCTTTGAAAATAAAAGTTTGAAAAGAGAAAATACCTTTGTGGAAAACCCACATCGGAAATAAGGTTAATAAATATATAACATTAAAAGAAAGAAAGATAAGTACAAAGGTCACCCGATATATCCCATTCTAGGATTCTATGAAAATATGGATATGGAGGAGAAACAAACCATCAAGGTCTGATGGAGAGTTATAGAAAACAGGATTAGGAGAAAGTTTAACTACAAGAAAATCACAAACTTGTGACTGGTTAAACGGTCATTGAATCCCCAGTTGGAAAAGTTAACCGACAACATTTTTGTTTTAAGTTACCTTTTATAATGTTGAGGAATTTATTTAGGAGATTTACTAAGAACGTAAGGGAATATACATACTTGTTATGTATACTTTCATTCGTTAATAAATTTTTACCGAAAACCCATCTTTCACTCTAAAAGGTAATAGAACTCAAAAATATTCTATTTATCCTAATTGTATAAGGTTCCAAATATTAACACATACCATTATATTAGAAAAACTATTTTGTAATAACCAGGGACTTCGCGTAGTCCAGTGGTAGGCGATTAATCCCAATCGCACTATGGTTGAGGGTTCGATTCCCACAGCTTTTTCCGACATGATGGGTTGTCACTTGGTATGCGTGTTGTCCTTTTTATAAATATCCAAAAATAACCTTAACAGTAGTATACAATGTAAAATATAATCCATTCCAACCTTTATAGTTATCCAAAATACTTCTGTCCAACTCACAGTCCAGATTTTATGAGGAAGGTAAACATAATGAAGCTCTTTTTTTTCTGCGTAACAACATGTGAACACCTTCATCATGTATTATTTTAAAACACTGCAACATACTGAATTACCATAAATCCTTATTGATTACATTCATGATCCCTTATTCCTTATAGAAAATTAGATATACTACTTCTATCCAAAAATGTATACAAATCATTAATCAGTTTCAAGGATGTTAAGAATATCCAACATAATTTATCCGAATCAATCATGTCTTATTTCAAAATCACTATCTCGGTATCAGAACAATATTATGGTTTATATTTCTGTAAACCATATATTTTCCAAAAATTTAACCTACTGTGGAGTCACTTTTCTTGGTTCCACACAATCTCAAGTCCTAGATGAAATAGTACAGCAGTACAATCCTTATATACTCCATAATTATTATAACCAGTACATCATTGATCCAACACTCAAATTACAAAATTCTTTAATAACAACATAAGAACACTAATCATTCCTCCTCATATGTGGTAGTATCATAACTTGATTATTATCCAATAACATCATTTGGGGCATACTCTGATGATTTGAACATTGGTTTGCGTAGTGTCCCCACTCCTTGCAGATGAAGCATTGTACATTTGAAACCTTTTTCTTACCCTTGCAGTCACGCACTTGGTGTCCTTTTTCTCCACACTTATAACAAACCCCCATTCCCTTCAGGCAAATTCCAAGGTGTTTCTTCCCACAGTTATCACATATTGGAAAATTCTTCATTCCCCTCATTCCTTTATCCATCATTCTCTCTTCCATCCCTTTCATCACTTGCTTCGCTTCAAAGCCATAGGACTCAGAGAATTCTTTACTTATTTTATTAACACATGATACTATTTCTTCATATGTTGATAACACATGGGGGACTATTTCCCTTCGAAATGATGGCTTAATACCGTGAAAGATACGATACTTCTTACTCTTTGGATCATACGTATTGCTGGAGTTCACATTCCTTCTACTGGGCGCCATTTCTATACAATGGCATAAACTATATTAGTTTATGAATCAAAATACATAATTCCATATTTATAAAATACTTAACATAAATTGAACTATTTATCGATATAATCCATAATCATAAAAAGGTTTTCTTTGAGGAAGTATATACTCATAACCCTTCATAGTGGTTTATAAAGAAAATGAGAATTATCCAAAGCATATCCCCCGGGAGTGTCGTAACCAAGAGTGCAGCAAGGCTCGTTGTCGTGCACCAGTTCCCGTTCGAGTCTAGCTCAAAGAGGGGTTTTCGGGTTTTACCCCTAGGTACATCTGTGCCAGAGCCGCCTCTACTTGATCGTATCCAGACAGGGACGTATTGCTCGGAAAACTCACAAAATCTCTATAATACCAAAATTATAGGAAGTTCTTCTATACTAATCCTTAAGGTCTATCTTTGGGCTATGTGCTCTAATCAGAGTTTATCTAAATCTAGCTTCCAAGGTTAGTACTAAACTGCCTCTAATACCAACTGTAACGCCCCGACCCCAGCTACCCAGAGCCGGTGCATTACTTCGTAACATTGGCATGATCACAAAAGATCTAGTCTCGAAAGACCGATTAGTTTAGTAGCCTTGGAATCACTAGATACATTAATAAATGTTACATTACATCATAAAGTGAAAAACTACAATAACATAGTATCCATAGTCCACACTTCTATCCTCTTCGGACAATCCCTGCAGGTCATTCATAAAATATTTCTTCACATCCTGGAAAATATTAAAACATTGAAAGGGGTGAGCTCAGATTCTCAGTAAGGATAACAGTATTGCGGAAGCTTTCATAATAAACATTAACATTTAAGTCAATGTATAACTAAAACAAAAGCCTTTTAAACATGAACTTCAACATAATATGGCAAATGTAAAATGAGATAATGCCATTTACTTATTCACATGGATATTCTTCTGGTCGAATAATCACATGCAATATCACTAACCACTTTCATAATGATGGAATGCATAATGCCAGACTATCATAACCACGTAGCCAAGGCCTCGTGCCAAGACCACAAACAAGATTTTGTCAAGGCCTCGTGCCAAGACACTAGTTTGTCTCATGAGACCTGCCGATGCATCGAGGAGCTATAGCGGGCTCCACCCGTCACTTATTAAGTCCAATGCATTCCTCATATGAATAGGTTTAAACATATCATAAACCATAACATAATCGTATCACATAAAACATACATAAAGGAAACATAAAATTTCCACATTCCAATCACAAGATATCAATACAACATATTGATATAATAAAAACAATTTCAAAACCATTTTCAATACCTAAATAAAAGAAAGGTAAAACATGGTATTTATTTTTCAATTAAAAAAAGTGATGGCTTGTAGAGGAAGCTGAAACTCAAATAATGGTCACGGCGGTGGAGAAGTCGTTGTCTCCGCATAAGTACGGAAATAAAAACATTCCCTTTTGTCATTTACCAAAACGCTTCGTATAAAAAAAGATTCCTTTTGAATAAACGTAGAAGTCAAAGGGTTTTATACACCGTATAAAAGAAAGTTGTGTATAAAACCAAATATGCCTCAATAAAAGGGGACTGAGACGAAGTCCTTAAAAAGATCATTTTTTTAAATAAATTACATCTATAATGTTTATTAACTATAAGTACACATAAATAATGTACAAATACAAGATAGGACATAATAATATCATGACATAATTTGAAAGTAGGAGATTAACCCAAAGAATAGAAATTGGGTTAAGAAATTCCCTTACCTCGTGTCTGACTTGACTCAACCGTTCATTAACCTCCTGAATAATAAACTAGATTTAATATATACTTTTTATTATGAACCATTTTCAATTTCATTATCCTTATTATATCACTTATTATAATGATATGAACATTATGTATTTATTTAAGTTAATAACGGTCGTTTTGTCGATCTTTGGTACTTTAGTCAACAATAAACTTCTTATAATTACAAGTTGTTTATGTGGTAGAATATCCATTATCTCAAGAATTATATTCATGATTTAGATGTCATATATATCTTATATATCCAGTATATACATTCATTTATAATATTACGTAACATTTAGAGGTAAGAAATGAAATGCACCGTTCATGGAGACGGTAAGCCGTACGTACGCATGAACACTACTTTCATTTCTATTTCGTATTTAATGGAATGAAATCATAATGATATAAATTTATTACAGTATTATATAGTGTATAATACCATTTACTCCATCCTTTATACATCCAACATATGGCATTAACGATTCAAATCACTTTGAGGGAGCGGTAGTCCGCACTTCCTAAAATTAAATTATCGCGCTTTACCCATAATGGAAATCATAAAGTATGCAATAAATGAGAAATACAGAAGCATAAGTAAAACATAAACATATTATATATATTATATAAAAATAGTGACATCTTAATGGCCACCTTTGAAGGTGTTATATGAGTGTTGAACAATCATCGTTTCGTGAGGCAGAAATTCGCCATCCACAGAAACCGTATATTCTTTAACCATTAGATGTAGGTGTGTGTAAGTGTAGCTCGAATCCTTCTTATAAAAACATACTAGTATATTGAGGATACTGCTTTTTTTACAAAAGAAATGAATAAAAAGAGTTCAGGGGGTTGGAGAAGAAAAATGAAACAAAACAACATTAGAGAATACATTACCTCAAAATCGGGTAACTCTTTTTGATTTGAGCCAAAGACTTCCTTGGGAAGAGTTCTGCCCAAAGTGAGGCTTCTAGGAGTAAGAGGGGGAAGTTGGGAGAGTATTTGGGCAGAGTTTGGCCGAACCAAAAGGCTTGAAAGTGTGAATAAGGTGGTAGAGGTGGGGGCCTTTTATAAGAGGAGAGGAGGGGCTCTTTTGGAAGGATTGAAATGTTACATTATTACACAATGATTTTCGGATTATAAAGGTCCCAAACTTATATAATTCGTGGCTAAAGTGATAAGGGTTAGAAATCTACCCATCCAATAGTCTTTGTACAAGTTTAATCCTTGGATTTTACATTATCTTCTTATTTTATTAAAATCGTTAAATAATGAGGTCATCACTGCATCATAATGATGTCATAAATAATTTAATTTATTTAATGTCTAAAAATTATAAAAAAAATACTATGATGTAGGAAATCTTTTTATCTTTCTAATGAATATTTATAATCAAAATTTGGGCTTGTGTAACCCTACTTAAAAACTGTTTTAGTAAAACAACTCATGTTTGTATCAATTTAATTTTAACATTAAATAAATATATATTAATGTCATTTTCCAACTAAAGTGGCTCCATGGGGTCCCCAAGTTGACTCATGGGTTGTCTTGGTCGGCCATGACTCATCCCATAGGATTAGGAAAAGTGTCAAGCTCATCTCATATTATGAAAATATTATTTTTACCATAAACTACACTAATTACCTCTAATCGCGATTAAGAACTTAAAAGATACTATTCACCAAAAAATTATTTTAATCTCATTGAACCACATTTTACTTTTCAATGACAACCATGTATGTCAGATTTTTGAAAATCAAATCACAGAAGTGGTAATATTTCATTTAAACGAAAAATCAGTTATTTAACTACCACTTAGTGGTTTCACTATTCATCAAAAATTGATGTTTTTTCAGAACAATGCCAAAATTTCACCCTAAGCTATAATTGATATTCCGAATTCAAAAATGATGTCTATTTTACAAAATTCCAAACATATATGTTGCATTAGTTAATTTTATAATTAATTCCCGCTGTCACAACAAATAGCGTGTTTTTAAGAAACAATTTATATCAAAAGATTGGCAATTGTTTAGGTCCAATTTCATTGTTATATTAATTCTAATGACCACCATTGGATAAAATGGTAAAAATATATTCTAATTATACTTTAACACCACTAAATAGTTTAATTTATCACAATAAATTATTTTGATTAGAAAAGTTGTTTTAAGTTTTTTTCACTATTCATAAAAAATAGAAGTTCTCAGAAAAATACCAAAAATTCAACATAGGCTAATTCCGACATTCCGAATCCAAAAATGAAGTCCATTTTGATAAAAAAAAATTATAAAATTTCAAAAAGTAGGTATTACTATTCACAACAGCTAGTTTAATTCGTTGTGGTGTGTGTTAGAGCTCGAGGTTGCGTACAACACACGCTATTGCATTATTCGAAGTGAAACGTACCGTGGAAGCTTGGGGTGTTACAGTCCCACTCAGTCTTCAAAACCTTAGCATGCTGTAGTTTTTCTCATCTACCTATGGTCGTTCTGAATCTTAACGTTTTCCTCAATTCCAAATGTCTGTGCAATAATATACTAAGAAATAAATGTATTTAGTAATGTAAAAATTTGAATGGAATACATAAATAGAAAGGTTATTCTATCCAAATTTTTTATGATTCTGTTATTTTAAATAATATCAGCTTGAATGGCTGGAAGAGCCGTAGTGTATCTGAACCAAAGGCACGAGATCTGGTTTATCTAGAGTTGTTGGTTGAATTCTATAAATCCGTATGGTTTTTCAATGGAGGTATATAAAAGTTTTCCTTAAAGAGATATTGATAGACCTACTCCCATTCATACACTAAGGCTACAAAATTGGTTGGAATTCCATATGAAGGTGAAGCATAATTTTTCTCCCACAAGATACTCGATATTTTTTGATCATTTGATAAGGAAAAATATTTAGACTTCCTTTTCTTGAAAGAATTAATGACTCTGAAAATTTTTCATCTCTAAATTTTTTTTTTCAGATTCATCAGTTATAGGTTCAGGGATTTCTCATTCTAAGGAAAAAGGTGACAAGGATACCCTGATGAAGAGTGAATTTTAAGCCTAGGATTTTCTGGTGAATTTCAGAAATATTAATTTAGTAAAGTACATTTTACATAAAATTGAGAATATCTAGAATTGAACTCTGAAATCTCAAATCATCCTTTATCCAGTTATTATATTTAGTATTATTGTCCATTGACTATAATCAGTTAAAATTCCTTGTAGTTATAATCCAAAGAGTTTCAATGTAATATCGGTGAGTGATGATAATCTAAGGAGAATAAAGGTTGATTTTTTAGTGAATTAGGTCAATTCTATGATTTGTATGAATCAAAAATCGAAGCTCTTTCAAAGAAACCTGAAGTGTTTGAAGCATCCAAAAAGGTTCGGAAGAAGAGAAAGGTGAAGGAACTGGAAGAGAAAAAAACGCATGCATCTAAGGAAACTCAATCAGCATCACCTATGCCAAAGAATGAAAATACTTCTCCATGTGATGTGGTTTCTAAGTGGAGAGAAGATAAAAATAATAAGAAGAAATGGGAGAATAGTTTTGGCTTGGACCATACTGAGGAAAATCTTTAAAGTTGAAGGCTATTAAGAATCTTGAGAAGAAAGAGAAAGAAAAGAAGCAGAAGAAGAATACATCGGAGGATGAAATTATTCAATCCCTTCTCAAGGATGTTAGGAAATATTCAGAACAAATTTAGGTACGAGAATCCTTTTTACAAGAACCACTTCCAATGTCATCGAGAAAGCGTATGGTGATTCTGGAACCTAAACAAGAAGATGAAATAGTTCATGATGAAGGAGTGGAAGAAGAAGAAGAAGAAGAAGGAAGTGGTGATACTAATGACATGATTAGACCAGTGTAGGAATATCATGAAATGGATATTCCTTCTGAAAAACATTCAATTCGATCTTCTGATGAAAAATATTCAAAACATGCTATTCTAGGAACTGAAGAAAATTTTCATGAAGAAGTGAATAAACTGTCTAAATACAAGAGTAGCAATCATGATTTTGTTTATCCAGAAGATATTGTACTAGGTTCTGAGAAAAAAAATATTGAGGGGGAAAAGATTGTTCAAATATCAGATAATTAGAATGAATGTCCCAAAGTAGAAGAGATCATTCTAAGAGCTGATAAAGGAAAATAGGTGTTGGTCAATACACATAATAAACTTTTAGTGGAAAAGAAAGATGTTTGGGGCTTGTTAAAGAGAAAAGTAGAAGAGATAAAAAAATAACCCTCACAAACCAAACAGTCTTATTTAGAATCTTACTCTCTTAGACCTGATTCTATAGTTCAATATTTGAAAAATATGGTTGATATTATTCTCTTATTTCCATGTATAGACTCACGGTGTTAACGCTTCGGCGTTTGTTTAATCAGAAGTCAGATTCACTTACCATGCTTATAGATAATTTTGTCAGGGTTGAGGTTGATTTTAATACTTTTTTCATTGGATATGAATCCCACAAAAGATCGCTCAAGGAAATCACAAAATGTTTAAGGAAAATAACTGAATATATGAGAATCCTTAATGATTTCCCTGAATGTGTGAAGGATTATTTTGACACCGAATATGGTAAGTTAGAATATCTTACTAATATTATTTAGGAAAAGCTAATTCTCAAACTGAAAACTCAAATGCATGAAGTCAAGGATCTGAATTGGAAGCACAATTTAGTGTCCATGAATTAGAAGATGGAAAGGGATCTCAGAAGGAAATTTGAAGAAAATATTGCAATGCTACAATATCTTTTAAAGGATTAGGTAGATATTCTTAAGGCTCATGAAGAAAAGATCAAAGCCTTATAGAAGAAAAATTAAGATCAAGATCAGCTGCTCAAGCATGTGGAAGAAGATCACAAGGATATAAAGAAGTTGAAAACCATCGTAAAGAAGTTAATCCCGAAGGAGAAAAAATGATAAATTTTTCCCTCAGTCTGATATTTTGTTGTATTTATTTCTTTGCAAAAAAATTGGCTATAATAATGAAATTTTGGTTGTTCGTCATGCATTTTTGTTGTATAGTACTAAATTTTCATGTACAATATTTTTCCATTATCTTTATTCCTTTGTGAAAATAACAAATGGGAGAAAAATATGTTAAAAGGAATACTATTAAAATAAGTGAATTCCCTAACTAAGCGGGGAGTCTATATAAGTGGTAGTTCTATCAAATAAGATTTTCTTATTCAAGAAAAAGAAAAATCTATTTAAGGAGGTCAAGAATAGAATCCTTTATGATTTCAAAACCAAATAGGTAGTTAGTCTTATTCAAAATGATTCAAAAGTAAATAGATATATTTTTTTTCTTTTTTTCATATTCATAATGAAAATTTCTATTTCCTTATATGAGTTTTGTATGGATTTTTGTGCTTTCCAAAAAGGGGGAGAATGTTGATTCAATAGGGTTTCTTTATGACTTTCAAATTTTTCTTTGTTTTGAAAATCACAAACACTCAATCATATGGAAAATTATATTTTCCCTAAGAATTATCTTAATAAGGAAAATTTTCCTTCCTCATGGAAATTTATCCTTACCTATGTTTTCATTGTTCTTTTAATAGTTTCTGTAAATCTAACTCATCTTATTCCTAAATTCTAAAACATAGTTTCACATCTAAAACCTCGAAATCCTATAAATTATTAGATACAAAGTATTCTATTTTCTATTTCCTATTTCAGACTATGAATGTTATGAAATTTAGACTCTAAATTATTTTAAACATAGACTCCAAATTCAATGAAATTCAGACTCCAAATTCTAGAAAACTCACTAAAATTCCCAATCGAAATTCTCTGAAATTCAGACTCCGAATTCCTCCGAATTTAGACTCTAAATTCCTTAGAATTCCGACTATGAATTCCTCTAACTTTAGGCTCTGAATTTCACTAAATTCAGACTTTGAATTCCTCATAATTGAGATGTAAAATTAATTGAAAAAAGAATCCAAAAATCCACGAGTTATAGTTTCTGAATGTTTATTTAGTTCGATTCTGATCTTTATTTTTCCTTAGATTCTAAAAAATTAGATTTGGTTATGAAACCTTATTTTACATACACTACATATAGTTATGAAACAATGTCGCGCAATCATTTTCTAACTATCCATTATTTGAGTGACACGTATACAGGTTCCTTAAAAATTCAAGGAAAAATATGAATGTTGGAGGAGGGATCTGTCCTTTGGATAAGTGTCTATAAAGAGGTGCTCATTTTAATGAGCTCATAAGAAGAGGTACAACAAGAACGGAGAATTATCTAGAGATTACATGCTGTTGAAGTTATTTCTAGAGAGAGAGAGACTCTCATTACTTGTGTGTACTGAAAATCTTGTTAAAATTTATTTACGAAACTCTAATTATTATTGTTTAAAATCGAGGAATTCTGAGGATAGGAAGACAGTGGTGCAGACTACCTTAATGTTCATGGACATCCAGGGATATGAAGATGGAGGTTCCTACTACCTTAATGTTTGAGGGCTTGCAGGGATAATAAGACAGATTATGATATTTCTATCGAGGGCTTACCCTAGTGTGGGTAAGACATATGTTCTTGAAAGTATAAATCAAGAAACCTTTATCCAAGGTTGTTGGACTCCTTTCTCTTTGGGTTAAAAATTTCATACTTGTTACTTATATTGTTTCATGTTTATATCCACTTTATTTCGATAAAAGAAGAAAGTATAACCTTCTTATACATTCATGTTTTTTTAATACTCTTATAAGTAAGATTATATATGCTTTAAGGTAGAATACTTTCCTTGTAATATTTTCTTAAGTTTCATTTCTGGAGCCACATTTCTGTAACCAAGCATGTTTGTAGACATGGAATATTTCATGTGAATTTACCATATTTAACGTTATTAAACATAGTTATTCTTAACAATAAAAATGAATGTTTTTAAACTTAAAATTCACCCCTCCCCCCCTCTTAAAATTGAGCATCTACATCCAAATTTTGATCCTGCACATGAATCCTCCAGAATGTTGTCCTACAGCCTTCACTTATTGGAAAACCAAACATATCGACACATAATAAGCAATCTTCCACTTCATGTTTTCCAAACAAAAATGTTACCTTATATCTCTATACATATTTTAGCTACCAGGGTGTATAGATAAATTAGATCTATGAGCATCATCTAATAGTAACTTATTTAGCTCGGGAATAGTGGGAACACAATTCCTCTTCCCGAATTTCAAGATAACACCATTATATATGAATTCAATCAGCTTATCATATTTACAGCTATAATTTTTTTTTTGAAACCCCTCATCATCAGCCTAAGAACTTTTTATCATTTATAGAAAAATTTTTTACATACCAATTGAAAACGTAGTGATGTGTTACCTTATGTGATAATTCCCATATACAACTTTACTAGATCCATGAACACATTATCAATTTCAACTCTCATCTTGTTCCAAATTCTGTGGTATTTTCTACTCAACGTATTCTTGACTATGTTATCCGTCCTCAGGTGGTAGTATATTGTGCAATAATAATCCTTGAGTAGCTCAATCCATATCATGTATCTCGTTTTGAGTTATTTCTATGAGAAGATACATTTCAAACTCTTAGGATATGTATATATCTAACAATTTTTCACCATAGATATAATGTATCCAAATTGTCAGAGCTATTATTACCACTGCTAACTCAATATCATGAGTTTGATAGTTTTGTTCAGGAATTTTTAGCTTCCTAGATGCATTGGAAATCTCTCTATAATTCTTCATAAGAACACCACCAACTCCTTTTTTTGATGCATAACTATAGATGACAAATCCATCATTCCATGATGGTTGAGTGTAGATTAGAGCATTCACTAATATTCTATACAAATTTTTAAATAATTCTTCACATTCCTTTTCCCATATTAACTCAACCCATTTTCACGTGAGTTTGATCATTGGGGTCACTAAAATTGTGATGTTATGAACTAAACACCGATAATAACCTTCAAAACCAATAAAACTATGTACAACATTTATGTTAATTAGAGCAGGAAATTCTTGAACAAACTTTTTCTTCATAGGATCAACATATATTCCATCCATAAAGACAATGTGGCCCTAAAAGAAAACTTATTGGAGCCAAAAAAACACACATGCTGAACTTATCATATAATTTATTTCTTCTATGAGCCTTCAGAATAGTGCACAACTGCTTTTTATGATCTTCATATCATTTATAGTATTCCAATATATTATCAATAAACACCACTAAAAATTCATTAAGATATTCCATGAAAACTCTATTCATTATATCCATGAAAATAAATGGGGCATTAGTCAATCTAAAAGGTATTACTGTAAACTCGTAATACCCATACCTGGTTCAAAATGGTGTTCTTAAAATTTATTCCTTCCTCACAAAAACATAATGATATATTTATTGAAGATAAATCTTCATGAAATATTAGGATCCATAATGTTGATCAAATAAATCATCAATGTGATGTAGGGGATACTTTTTATTTATTATTATTTTTATTGATCTCCCTATAGTAAATACACAACCTCATATATCCATCATTCTCCATAATGAAAAGAGAGGGGGATCCCCATGGGGAAACACTAGGGAGAATAAAACCCTTATCAATCACTTAAAATAGTTTTTTCTTTAGTTCCACTAATTCCACTCTGTCCATTATATAAGGGGTCATTGATATGGGCCTTGAACCCAGGATTTTGTCAATGGTAAATTAATTTTTTGCTCTGGAGGATTTCCAGGTAAATCCTCTTGAAATATGTTAACATATTCTTTCACTATAGGTACATATTCTGTTTGAACATCATTATCCTAACCCATAGTTATTGAATTCCCTTCCTCCACAATAAATGAATTCAGTAGAGCTACTGGGGGTGGATCAATATGAGAATCAGATGGCGATGTTTCTACCCTAAATATATGGGATTTTACATCATCATAAAAAATTGTATCCTCCTTCTTAATTCAATGAATTTTCACATCATGGTTTGAAATCCAATCCATAATGAGGATTATATAAAGTTCAATCATGGGTATGATAACAAAATTAGAAGATAACACACATTTGAATTCGATAATAGGGACAGATTGACACAACTTTGTTGCAATGATACTTCCCATAAAAGATTTTACTGATAACTCCTAATAAAATCAAATTAGAAATATCTAATTTTCTTTGAAAACTAGGAAGATATAGAAGAATTTGATGATCCATAATCAAATAAATAATTGGATAAGTTTGATGAAACAATTAATGTACCTGCCACCACATCTTTAAGAACTTCAACCACTACGGTTGTAACTGCATAAGTTTGGACTTACTCCCTTGGCCTTATTTGGAGAACATTTCCCTAAATATTAGGAAATTCATGTGAATAATAACCCATGTCCCTGCAATTGTAGCATTGAATATTGGAAGATTCTTTCTTCCCCTTAAAATCCTGAGATTGGTGGAATTTTTCTCTGCACTTGTAACAAACTCCCATTCCCTACTGGAAAGTTTCTAGGTATTTATTCCCAAAATTACTGTAGGATGCAAGATTAACTCTTCCCTTATTACCCATTTCATTATTTCATTTTCCAGAGTTTTTAGTGGCCCTATTCTTCTCTTATTTTATTTTAACGTCATTAGACATAGAAAAAAATTATGTCTTAATAGCACTTGAGACTATATCATCATATGATAAGAAACATGGGGAGACTAGATCCCTTTGGAGGAATGGTTTTAAAACATCAAAGGATTGATCAATATTACTCCTTGGATTATGTATATACTCTAAAACATGCAATTACAGCCTGGTAAAGATTTATTTATACTTGGAAACATTTTCATCCTCTTTCTTCCTTAGAATCAAAAATTGCCTCTCCAAATATTCACTTTGTTCATGAGGGAAATATTTTTCTACAAATATTTCCTTCAAAACCCACCATACCATATCTTATATTATTTCCTTCTCCTTTTTACAGTGTATTAAGGATCACCACTAATATTCATCTCTTGTTAGATGATAAACTTCCATGAAAACCATCTCTCTTTCATTAAATCCCAAAGTGATAAATATCTTTTCTAGGGAACATATCCATTGCTCTACAACAAATGGGTTTGTACACCCATTGAATGATGGAGGCTGTAGTTTCATAAGGCGGTCTGACATAGCTCCTCCTTGTGGTGGATCCAAATGATTCATACAGGTAAGGTTATTTTTCATAACCTGAGTAAGTTTTCCTAGTATAGTTATAAGTTGTTCAGCACCAGTCACAACACCAGATCCAACATCATTATCATGCATCATAGGGACATCCCTACTTGGGACACTGGTGATCTTGGAATTTCTTTTCCTTCCACTATGAGTCAATTATAAATAATTTCATACAATTGATTAGGGTATGAATCATAATTTATAATCTTAATTTATAAAAAAATACCTGGCATAAATTGAAATTCTATACATACATATTCTCTTAATCAAAAACATAGTATCATTGATGAACAAATTATATTTAAATCCTTAATAATGTCTTGTATTGAAAATGATAATTCTCTAATGCATACCCCCCATTAGTGTTCATACCAAGAGTGCACCAAGGATCATTTTCATTTTCTTGGATACCATGGGTCATGTCTGAAACTCCTAATTGGATTTTTCACTCTTAGGTACATCTGTGTCAGAGGCACCTATACCTTTTTGTATCGAGATAGGGATATATTTTCATGAAAGGTAAACATAATCTATTATTTTACATGATTACAGAATGTTCTTGTAATTTTTTCCTCAAATATTACATTACATATTTTTTCCCTAATGAACATTTTTTCATCTAGTTTCCATGTTTTCTACTAAACTTCCAATGACACAAACTACACAGACCCAAACCCAGTTTCTCAAAGCCAGTGCCTTATTTGATTACATTGGAATGTAAAAAAGGAATATTCATCCCAATGGACCCATTATTTTAGATTTATTAGAAACAAGATACATACATAAGTTCCTCATTAAAACCTTAATTGAAATAAAACCTAGAAACCCCTTAGACAACATCCATAACTCATAAGTAATTTCAGCATGACATTAATAATGAAATTATTCATGTTTTAATAAAATGAAACATAATAAAGGGGAAAACTCAAATGCTCATTAAGTTTATGAAATACAACAAAATATATATAAACATTAGGCAAGTTAAATAACTACAAACATATGCCTTTATCAAAAATAGGAGCACATTATGGTAGGAATATGTGCTGATTAATTAATTCCATAATAAATCATAATCATGGGTATTATACTTGACGAATAACAACATAAACCATCAATACTATTTTCATAATGACATAATGCACAATGCGTGGCATCATCACCATTCTGTCAAGGCCTCGTGCCAATATCATAAATAATCATTTTGTTGAGGCCTTTGGCCAAGACTTTAGTTTGTCTTGTGAGACCTATCAATGTATTGAGGGGATATAGAGGGACCCAACAGAAAATTTATATCCCTAAATAATTCCTCAAATTAATGGGGATAAATATAAACATCATTTAGATTAATATTGAAACTAATATATGAAATGTAAAAAACCTTCCCAAAACATTATGCACAAACACTTACCACTCAGTGTAAATTGGTTAATGGTTTTAAGATAGCTCATCCACAACCATAATAATAATAAAACATTAAATTAAATATGGTAGATGATTACATAAATTATTAATCAAAATAATACATAAGAATAAACAATATTATTGAAATAGAGGAAGACACTCTTATAAAATCTTTGAGCAGTTCTTGAGATAAATACTCTTTTACTTTTAAAAGAATAGTTCTTTTAGATAAATATTTTTATAAAACTAGAAGTGAAGTAAATAGTATTTTCATAATAAAATTATTTATTTTATAATGATAATGGTTTAAAAAACAAATTGTAGTGTGCCCTTGATAATAGGTAAGAATTTGAGAAATTCCCTTGAATAAGGCTTGTATTTTAGAAAATTTTTTGAAAGTTCCTTTTAAAATGTGTAACAATTTATAAAATAAAGAAATATTATAGTTGGTATACATATATAGAATACTCACACAAAATTAATGATGGGTACATGATAATAAATAAAAATTTAATTGAGGTAATTACACAACAAAATTAACCCAAATGAAAATGGTTGTTTGGGTGGAAAACCCCTTACCTTATGTCTGAATGTGTTCCACTATTGAAAACAAGGTCCTGGAATATGAAATTATAATTATTAATATATTATTTCATAACCTGTTATACAAGATTTTATTTTATCATAATTATATTTAGTATGTTTATGTCTATACTGATAAGTTATTATATTGAATTCCATCATTCTGAAGTGTTAATTTTCTTGATTTTCATAATCAGTTCACTTGTTTTTGGAGGTCATGTGGAAAATATGTAAATCTAAAAAATTAAAATTAAATATTATTTATGAACATATATAAGTTTTAATGGTCATTTATATCATTTGGGTACATTGAATGAGAATGAATCATTATATGAATTATTTATGACATTCACATAGATTATTTTAGTGGTCTTTTGATTATTAGAAACCAGTTTGGTTATATGATTTAATAATGTATGTATACTAGTTCATGAATATTAATTAGGATATAATACATATATTATAATATGGTTATACCATAAAAATGGTTTCATGACTAGTAATGAATGAGAAATTTAAGAATGAATCTTTGTCGCCAATGAAGATTATAAAATGGAACATCATGGATGTTGATTTCGTTTATAAAATAAAAGGGAGAGAGTAAGAATATTGATGATGGTTATTCCATAAACATGATAATATTATAGTATATAAATGAAAATAGAGTTATCTTGGTCATTTGGATTGAGGAGGTGAGGAGAGGATAACAAAAGAAGATAAATTGAAATGAAACTAAATTTAAAAGAAGGGTGTTTTACCTCTTGAAATAACCTCCTTGAGAACATCCTTATGGGAAGGGGTTTTGGTATTTGGAAAACCAAGAGCTTCATGGACGTGGGAAGTGACTAGTGAAGTGTATTTTTGTATAGATTTTTTTCGATTCGAGGCTTAGAGGAGTGAATAGAAGAGGGAGTGAGGGGTGTTATAGTGGTTGAGAGGAGTGAATTTTGAATATTTTATTCATTAATTTATTAATTCCATCATGACAACAATAGTGTCTGCTCATGAGACCCCTAATAGTATTATTTTCATGTTAGTTTGAACCAAGTGGTATTAAATCACTTATGAAGTCGTAAATAGTATATTTAACTGATAATTTGTATATACGGTATTTTACCATATTTCACTATTCATCAATAATTCAAGAATTTCTGAAAAATCCCAAAAATGCACCACTACCATTTTTTGACATGGATAATTCAAAAAATAACTCCATTTTTCAAAAATGCTTTTCTAAATACTATTAATTTAATTTTAGAATAAAATTATAGTTAATTCAAAAGATAACAATTTTAAAGGAATAATTTGTTTTATCACATTGAAAAATTAAGTAATATCTCATTTTCTTATTACCTTCAGAAGAAAATAATGTCATTATTTACTATTCACAAGAGGCATATTACTATTCATATTACTATTCATAAGGGTATGTTACTATTCATCACAAAAACTAGTTGGTTCTATCAGACTCTACATAACTTACTAATCACAACTTTAAATGACCAATTTTTTAAATTCAAACACAAAAGTGAAAAATTTAAGTTTAATTGCTTGGTTATAACTTTCTCTAATAATTTTTTGTGTCAAAGACACTTATAGCTTCATTAAATATAATATATCTAATGAATAGAATGTATTTAAAGGTAATATACCATAAAATGTTTATGGTGTTAAGACCAGCATATTACTGATGAAAAATGATACTTGTTTCATTTATAATGATGATCCTCAATATATTTCATAGGTAATTGAGCATGAATAATGGATCAATGCCATGAATGAATTATATGATGAATTTTAAAATAACTCCATTTGTGAGACTATTTTAACACTGGAATAAAATAATGTAATTAGAACCACGTGGGAGTTTAGAGATAGTTTTGATGAAAAATTTAGTGAGTTAAATAATAAATCAAAGAAAGTTTGAAAAGTTTTCTCAAAATTTTAATGTATTGATTTTAATGATATAATTACAGTAGTTAAAATTATATAATAGATCAAAATGATCACAAAAGTTCCATCACATAAGAATTATAATGTTTATCTAATGTATGTGAAATATTCCATCCAAAATAGAGACTTTGAAGTAGATGTTTTCATTTATAATTTTGAAGGTTTCAATTCATATATAACCTAGTTTACAAGTAAATTAATGATATTTATATCATAATATATTCCCCTAGAGGGTGATAGTAAATGTTAGACAACTATTTATGATATATGTAAATATCAAATAGAAACGATGATTATAACCTATAAGTTAATTAGTTGTCCTTGGGAACATGAAATGTAATTCTTTATATAAATTTAATTATATATTATGGTTAAAATATCAAGTCTAGGATTAATTTTTAAAATATAAAAAAAAGAATATTTGGATGTTAATTTTGGGTGTGACTAACAACTTATTAGAACTATATATAATACAAAATAATGATTTTATTTTCATAACAAAAGGGAAATATGTTAAGGAATTGTTTAGAGAAATTATTTTTAAAGGATGTGAATAAATACCTACACATATTTCCATTGGTACCAAACTTATCATGGTTGTTGTTTTAATTAGAGTGAACCAAAAATGTTTGAGAAGAATAATTTGTTTAATTCATTAAATAACAACATTAAGGTTTGATATTTATATTATATTGTCTCTATGTGATAAGTATAGGAGTTATTCTAAATATAAAAATTTAATGGAAGTGAATATAATAATGACATATTAATGGGAAAATAAAACTTTATACTACTATAAAAAAATAGAACTTATTTTTAGTTAAAGGTATACAAATATTCTGACTAGGTAAGATATTATAAATATATGAATTCCATATCTTCTAGAGAATTTTTTCTTAGTGGAATCTATATGATTCTCAATAACAATACGAAAACATAAATTGCATTGTGTATAGTTGAGGTAAAGTATATTTCAGCTACACATTCTTTTATACATATGGTATGTTTTCAAGTGATGTTGGGATATTTGAATGTTAACATTGTTATTGTATTTAAAATATCTTATGAGATTTAATGTTCCATTGATCATTCAAAAAATTAATTTCAACATTCATTATCAATGAAAATTTATATCATATTTAATTTCATTAAGAAGAAGTGGAAATAATGGTCTAAAACATGAATATTTTGTTAATATGATCAACACAATTTTTTCCATAATTAATATTTCCCATATTATAATATTGTCACCATCGTTAACGGTAAAATGGGTTAAAACGGTGGTTAAAATATGAGAAAAATCTGAAATATATCTAAAAAATTTAACAACTTCATATTTAGTGTTATTTAACCTTAACTTATCATTAATATGAAATTGGACTATAGGGGTTCCACTTTCTATGCAATATATAATAATTATATTTAAACATTCTAAAAATTTATAGAAATTCCACTCCTCCAACTTATGAATGGGAAATTATTCTCCTCGGCTATCTTTATACATTTAAAAATATTTCTTAACAATTATATATCCATATATGTTCTATAAACACTCATCCATGTGAATGAAAAATTTTTCCCCAAAAAAACCCATTCAATAAGAGTTAAGGTTTTTTCAATAGAGATTATCCACGTAAGAGGAATATGTTATTACCAAGACTGTTTATGTTTTATTAGTATTAAAAATCCTTCCAATATTATGAAACCAAATGAACAAAATGAAATAGGTATCATTTATATATACATATATATTTTATATAAATTGTAAAATTATTTTTTATCTCATTTCCATCAAACGAAAATTTAAAATATATTCACTGTGCATGTGTGGAAAACCACCCCCATGTAGTGATATATTTAATTTTTCCACTGATTCACATGGATGGTTATATATATACCTTTAATGAATTTATATGAAATTTATAACAAAATTGTGATTCATTAATGTGAAAAATTATAATTTCTTTCCCTTCTATTTTTTGAAAAATTAAAACATCGCTTGTGTGCACATTCAGACTTCCACCTCCATGAAGAGATGTAATGGTTTTCAAACAATAATCTTATATGTAAGGTTATAAAATTTTATTATATGTATATATATGAAATATATATAATTAATAACATTTAGGATGTGAAAAATCCATGGTCATGATTTAATGACTACAATTGCTGAATTAAAACAAGAATAAAAAATAGATTCAACATAAATAATTTGTTTTAAAATTGAATTATTTTTGAAAGAGTGAAAATATGTTATGAAAAACATAAATACAAAAAGATATACATATATATATATATATATATTGATATGATACATATTCATATTAAATATAAATTCATTATACTTAACATTGGAATGCATATAAACAAGTGGGTATTAATGGTTATGGTTTAGGTTACAATCTCATTTTATTCATTATTGATTATTTTTCAATATTTTTTAGGGAAACTAGTATGTTATTTCACTCCCAAGACCCCATATATTTTATTATCATCCATTTATTTAATTTTTTTTAAAAATATTCATTCCATTTTATTTATTTTTGGAACATAAAACTATTAAAATAAGTTTTATAATAAAATATGATCTTATTTCTCAATTTCAATCGAGGATATTTCACATTATTATCTATATTATTTTTATCGTATTCTATAAGATCCATTTTCAAGTTTTTTAAACAGTGAAAATAGAAAAAAACAATGCTTACCTTGTAAAAACATTATCATTCCATTATAGATAATATTTTTTATCTATATTTGTAACATCCCAGAAAATTACAGAATAATAAATTTTCAAATATATTAATATTTATGAATTATTTAGTGGGTTTAAATATATTTTAACTCTATATTGGATAGCGTACTCGATACGCAACAACATGTTTCTCTGAAATCTTACGTTGCACACAACACTGAGTTATGCCAAAAAATAATACAATTATTATTTTAAATGTTTGTTAATTAAAAGTTGTTGTATTGTATAGAATGAAATTAATTAACAATATTATTATTCTAAATATTTTTTAAATTTCAATACATTTATCTAATAAATTTTTGATTCTTAAAATTACAAATATCTAATTTCAAGCATAAAATATTCTCATATTTTTAAAATGTTATTTTACTGTATTTTGATGGAGAACCCTTTTTAAATATTTTTTGTCACTTTAATATGTTATATTTGACAAAATAAAATTTCACTTTAGACTATAGAGACACATTTTTTCATTTTTTTTGAGGTTTTTCTATTTTAATTATAAAATTCATTTTTAATGAATAGTGAAAATATTTCTTTTTAATTCAACAAATCTTTTTTTATTTATTTATGTATCTATACTATCATTTTAAATGTATTTAAAGTGAAATTGGATTATATTTTTGTCACTAAAAACAATTATGGTAATTTCAAGTAATTTTAAATTTAAATTTGATCTAAACACATGTCAATATTTTGATGGTTTTTAGTTTTTAAATACCCATTTTCTCATTTTGACAATGAGATTTAATTATAAATTAATTCCTAAAACTTCTTTCATTTGAATTTGAAAAAATTGATTCCATATTTGAAAAAATGGATTCCATATTTGGAATCATAAGGTATAAATTGAGTAAGTAGGTAACATTTATTTTTTGAACTTATAAATAGTAACATTAGTAATTACTATTATTTACCACAGTTAAAGAGTAATTTAGGTAAATAAGGGTAAAAATTATATTATAATAATATAAAACTACCCGAACATATCCCTTAAGCTTATTATATGAGTCATGGAAGAACTAAAAATCCTTATACTTAACTTTTGGCATTTGGGAGCCCCTTGGGTGTGATAATGACAAGATATAATAATTAAATTAATGTAAAGGGGAACATAACATCCACATGTACCTTCTCAATAAAACATTTTTAATATTGGGTTATAATATGGATATATTTTATTATAAATATTATTTCTAAAGTTAAAAATATTTCTTATATCATGGTATTTTATTTATAATTTTTAGAAATTAAATAAATAAATTTATTTATGACACAATAATGATTCCGTTATTACCTTATTAATTAATGATTCAAATAAATAATATTATAAATGTTACAATAAAAGTAATATGAATCTTTTTATGCAATAGATGATTTTTTTGGATGATTATGACATTTTATATTTGATTTAATGTAGTTTTTTCAAATGATTCAAGTTGTTATGACTTCAACAAAATTCAATTACTTAATTGTGTCAAAATTGACATAAATGAGTTTTTAAAAAAATAATATTTTATTAAATTATATAATATTCATAAAAATATACGATTCAGAAAAATTAATTATATATTGTTACAAATTTCATTAATGATCCACCATAGGTTATCTTGTAATTTTATTGAAAATATATTTACCTTATAGTGTAAAAATTGCAAAAGACGTGGTAAGAGTTATTTTATTTAACTAATGGTTAAAGCTAAAAATAAGGTTAGATTTTTGACCTAAACTTGTCTAAAAACTATTATTTGATTGGATTTATAACCATATTCATATTATCCTCAACATATATCACTTTCTAGATATTATAATTTGAAACTAAATATATAATAAAATAGTATTTCAAGACATTCCAAAAAGAGACCCTCCTTCCTCCTATAAAATGCCACCACCTCTACCCACATACTCACACATATAATTCAACTTTTCTCATCTAAATGATACCCAAATAATATCCTAAAATATCTTCATTCCTCATAAAATCCTTATCATTGGTAGATGGGAATTTAGAAAAGCGTTTCGGCTCAAATAAAAAAGAGTTACCCCGATTTGGAGGTAATTTCATTTCTCAAGTTCCTTTCCTTTATCTTTTTTTTCTACTCCCTATACACTTCCTATTATATGAATACATAACAAAACCAGTATCCTAAATATTATAGGATGTTTTTATGCTAATTTTTCTACCTACACATGCACACACATCCATCTAATGGATATAGAACATATTATTTCTATGTATAATGAACTACTGCCTCACAGAATGATGATTGTTCAATTTTATCCTACCACCTCTCATGGAAAACATTATAATATAACTTTATTTATATATGATTTATATTATATTTATATTTTCTATATTATTGTGTAATTTTTATTAAAATAAATTTATTCTTTCCATAATGTGTAAATACGATAATTTCATTTGAGGAAGTGTGGAATACCACCACCTTAAAGTGATATGACTCGTTAAATCCATACATGGAACATATAAAATATGGAGTTAATGAAATTATGTAACATATATAACATAGATATTATACATTAATTATAATATACAAATGTATCAGTTAGTTTTAATTCCTTTAATATGAAAATGAAATGAAAGTAGCGTTCATGTGTACGTACAACATACCGTCTCTATGAACGATTAATTTCATTTATTATCTCCAAATATTATGGATTATTATAAATACTTATATACATGATATATATGATATTGAAATCATTAATTATATTTTGTAGATAATGGACTTTTGACCAAATGGGAAATATTTAATTATAACAAGTTCATTTTTTACACACGTTCCAAACATAAACAAAACTTCTGATATAAACCGAAATACTTAATGAATTGTTGAAACATGGTAATAAGTAATATAAAATGAATAATAAAATAAAAAAGGTTCTAAAGAAATTAAAATTTAGACTATTTTTATTATTTATGTATATAAATAAAAAATGATACATGTAACATCCCAGGTAAATAAAGAATAATACATGTTCATATTTATTAATATTTTCGAATTAAAAATTAATTTTACATTAAATGGGTTGCTATGTTCGATAGCGTACCCGATACGCAACAAAGAGTTTCTTTGAAATCTTACATTGCACACTAGTAATAAAATTATATTATTTTAAATGTTACCTAACATGTTGTCGTTGTATTGGCAGGAGTGAATAGAAATAACTAAAAAATGATTATAAATGTTTAACGTTTTTACATTTCTCCAATAAAGGATAAAGGCTTAAAATAAGAAAATAATTCAATTTTAGGCATATATAATCTAATTTTCACTAAAGGTCAAACTATCACCTTTTGATGGACAACCCTCTTTAAATAATGTTTTGGTCACTCTTATACATTATATTGAACCAAAAAAAATTCTTCTATAGAATCGGGACATCAAAATTTACTTTGTGTAAATTTTTGGTATTTTTCTTATTAAAGATCATTTTTAATGAATAGTGAAAATGTTGTATTTTAATTCAAAACCACTTTTTAATATAATCTATTAAGATGATTAGATAATCTTATGAAGTGGGTTTAATGTGAAATTAGAATATATATTTACCATTTAATCAAATAGTGGTCAATGGAATTAATTTCACTTTGAAATTGGACTTAAACTGGTGTCAATCTTTTGATCAATATTGTTTCTTAAAAACACGCTATTTTTTTAACAGAGGGATTTAATTAAAAAATTAATTAATGAAACTTCTATGTTATGAATTTTCTAAAATAGAGATCATTTTTGAATTTGGAATATCAAATATAGCATAGGGTGAAGTTTTGGTATTTTTCTGAAAAACATCAATTTTTTTATGAATAGTGAAACCACAAAGTGGTGGTTACAAAATTTAATTTTTCATTTAAATGGGACTTTACCACTTCTGCGATTTGAATTTCAAAAATAAAATTTAAATGATTTTCATTATTAAGTAAATTCTGGTTCAATGGGATGAAAATAATTTTTTGATGAAAAGTAACTTTTAAGTTTTATTAATCGCGATAAAATGTAATTAGTGTGATTTAAGGAAAAAATGATATTATAATAAAATGAAAATATCTTGACACTTGTCCTAACCCTATTGGATGAGTTATGGCCGACCAATAAAACCCATGGGTCTATTTTTGGTACCCCATGGAGCCACTTGGATAAGATAATGACATTTATGCCTTTTATTTAAAGTAAAAGTAAAAATGACACAAACTTGTATTGTTTTACTAAAACAATTTTTACATGGGGTTTTAGAAGTCATATTTTTGACTATAAATAGAAATTGGAAATATAAAAAGATATCCTACATCATAATATTTTTTTTATAATTTTTAGACAATAAATAAATTTAATTATATATGACATCATGATGATGCAGCGATTACCTCATTATTTAATGATTTAAATAAAATGGAATGATAATGTAATATCTAAGACCTAAACATGTCCAAAACATATTTTATGGGTGGATTTAGAACCCTTATCACCTTATCCTCAAAACACATCAATGTGGGACCATTAAAATCCGAAACTCACTCTACAATAAAGTAACATTTTCTTACTTTCCAAGAGTTCCCCTCCTGTCCTCTTATAAAAGGCCCCCACCTCTACCTCCTTACCCACACCTCTCAAGCCTTTGGTTCAGACAATCTCTGATCATTTTGTCTCTCAACATCCCTCTACTCATCCTAGAAACCTTAACTTAGGCAGAAAGATCTTCAAGAAACCCTTTTTGTTCAAACCAAAGGGAGTTACCCGATTTTAAGGTAATGTCTTCACTTGTGCTCTTTTGTTTTATTTTGCTTTTCCAACCCCCTAAAATCTTTTTATTAATTTCTATTGTAACAAATACAGTATATTAAATATACTAGGATGTTTTTATAATAAGTATTCGAGCTACACTTACACACACCTTCATATAATTATTAAAGAACATATTGTTTCTGTGGATGGTGAATTTCGGCTTCACAAAACGATGATTGTTCAACACTCATATAACACACTAAAAGGTGGACATTAAGATGTCACTATGTTTATATATGATATATAATATATTTATGTTTTACTTAAGCTTCTGTATTTTTCATTTTTGGCATACCTTTATGGTTTCTATTGTGGGTAAACACGATAATTTAATTTTTTGAAGTGCAGACTACCGCCCCCTCAAAGTGATTTGATTCGTTAATTCCATATGTGGGACATATAAAGGATGGATTTAAAGTTATTATATATGATTTTATACTGTAATTATAATATACCTTTATATCATAATTGTTTTCTTTCCATTAAATTATGAGATAGAAATGAAAGTAGCGTTCATGCGTACGTACGGCTTACCGTCTCCATAAACGGTGCATTTCATTTCTTATCCTCAAATCTAATGTAAAATTATAAGTACATATAATAGATATATATGTTGTATGATACATCTAAAGGATTAATATAAATCTTTAATTAAAATTATACATATCTCTCATTTAGTTTTAATTTCATTAATATGACGTAGAAAAGAAAGTAGCGTTCATGCGTACGTACGGCTTACCATCTCCATGAACGGTGCATTTCATTTCTTACCTCTAAATGATTACGTAATATTATAAATACATGTATATGCTGGATATATATGATATATATTATATCAAAATCATGAATATCATTCTTGAGATAATGGATATTTGACTACGTGAACATCTTGTAAATATAAGAAGTTCACTTTTGACTCAAGTACAAAATAACGACAAAATGACTGTTATTAAATTAAATGATCACATAATGTTTATAACATTGCAATAAGTGATAAAAATGAATAATGAACCTGAAAAATGGTTATTAAGAAAGTATAAAATAACTCAAGTTTATTATTCAGGACGTTAAAGAACGATCGAGTCAAGTCGGACCCGAGGTAAGGGACTTCGCCTCAATCTCCATTCATTGAGTCATATTTCGTTTTATACACAACTTTATTTTATACAGTGTATAAACCCCTTTTACTTTTAATTTTATACAAAAGGAATGTTTTTATATGAAGTGTTTTACAAAACGACAAAAAGGAATGTTTATTTTAACGTATGTGGTGACAATGACCTTTTCTACCATTGTGAGTATTATTTGGTCTTTGGCTTTGTCAACAAGCTGTAATGTTTTTTTAAATGAAACAAATACCATATACTCTTTTATGTATTTTGGTATTGAAAATAGTTTTTATAATGGTTTTTTATGTCAATATATTTAAGTGATATATTGTGATCATAGTGTAGAAATGTTTTCTTTCCATTATATTTGTTTTATGTTTTATGATTTTATAATTGTACTTGGAAATTTGACGGGTGGTTACGTGATGAACCATATGATGGGTGGTGCCGTGAATACCAGGATGGGTGTTTACGTTATATCCTCCAATGCATTGGGTATGGAAGTTGGCCATATGGCTATTTCATTAAGTATGTATGGAAGTCGGCCGTATGGCTATTCCATTATGTGACATGTGTGGAAGTTGACCATATGGTTATTCCACTTAAGTATGTTTATGTCCCAAGTTACCTTTATATGTTATGTGTTCTTTATATGGGTTTTATGGTAACCTTTTTTTATTACAAAAGGGTAAGTAATGATCTTTTATACAATGAAGAGTATTTTCTGCTTCATAAATGTGAAAAGTATTACTTTGATTATGTATTCATGGTTTACTAGATTTTTTTTGAAAAACTAACAGTTTTACTTCTTTGTGTATCCCTTACTGAGCTTTTTATTCTCACCCCAAGTTTTTGAAATTTTTTTCACAGGACATAAAGTGGAATAGGGTCAAGGATGGGATCAAGGAAATGTCAGGCTATCTAAAACATGGAACTAGACATGTTTCTTTTTAAGAGTTTTTTATTTTATGGAAACATAGTAGAAGTTTCTACTTTGTAATCTTTTGAGATGTAATAGTTATGTTCTAATTATCTAAAACTCTAATCCAGAAAATATTTTCAATGTGAATTATTAATTTAATTCAATATTAAGTAAGGTTTAAGGTCGGGGCCTATTAATACATGTTGGCCATGAGGTAAGGGAAATATTAACTCAATCTCATTTCATTCTGTTAAATATCTTTATCATTGGTTTTGTTTTTACAAGAATATGTGTGAATGGAAAATGACATTTTTACACTAAATATCCACTTATATAGGTTTTATTTATTTTCTATCCCCCAAAATTATGTCATTGATTTGTCCTTAATCTAATGTAACGTACTTTGTAAGTGATTTACTCTCAATGTACATATCATTGAGACTTAATTGTTGTTCTGCAAATATTCACTTTTATATGGTGTATATAATTCAATTTGTCAGATTATATCATGTCTCTCATTATTCTCTTGATATTAAAAGATTTTTATTAATTTTTTTAATTATTTTTATTCATGTATTTCTCAATAGGTTAGGGACAAATTATCTAAAGCATCATTTAAAATTTTTTAAAGATTTATTTCTATAAATTATTCTTATAAATGTGTATGTTTAAAAAAAATTATGGATTTAGTTATATGGATATTAATGTATTAAAATGCTAATTAGTTTAAAAGTTTCAAATTGGTATGGGACACTTTTATTAAAAAATCTTCTTTTTAAATTTTTTAAATGTATCATTTAAATTGGATTGATTATGTAAATATCTTTAAATGATGTCTTGTGAATGAGAATGTGGACATGTTATTTTTCCATTAAGGTGGTTTTATGTTTTATGATTACGTTATGGTTCTTCAGAATTTTTTTATATGGGTAGTTCTGTGATAAACTAAGGGTTTTAGAGCCTATGATAGAACTCATTGTATTGGGTAACATGTCAAAGGTAAACATTAATTTTCTCCTAAGAGATATGGGGAATATACTGTGACGAGTATTAACAACGTAACCAGTAATGTTACTCCATATGTAGTTGTGAAAGGTATAATAAAAGAATGACAAGGATTCCAAAAGTTAACTTCACATTTTATGATTTTTATGATGTTTTTTAGGAATCTTATTATTATATGATGTAAGATAAATAGTTTATATTTTATGGGTGAAAAGTATTATTTTTCTAAAATGTTTTAATGGGTTTGAAATATTCATGGACTAAAAGTTTTATTCCCTATTTTATATTTCTTTCTATGTTTTTATTCTCATTCTATTTTTTTGAAATGTTTCCCACATGGTATAAAAATATGTAAGAGAAAATAAGAATTAAAGTGTATTTTTATCAAGAAAAAAATAATTCATGCTTTGTTTAAAGGGTTTCATTTTGGTGGGAAAAGTGGATACTAAGTGTAACTATCGACATACAATATCTAGGTCTATTATGTAATAGTTATTTCCTAATTCACTAAAACTATAAACTTGAAAACACCCTCAATGTGAATTTTTAATTAAAACTCAATAGAGTGTCATGTTTAATGTTGGGGCCTTATAGTTGGTATCAAATTATGGTTTAGAAATCTTTGGGGATTTGGATATTTTCCTAAGAGTTAGGTATATCATCATGGGTTTATTATTTTAATGATTATAACAAGTTCAATGTCTTATAAACACCTTTTGATGCTTATGTTATTAAATTTCATGGTAATTAACAGAATATTTGGAGGAATTTATTTTTGAGGTAGTTATGGGTTAGTACTTTTGTGGATGAAAAATGAAAGGTAAAGAATAATATTTGAGGCTAAATAATGATATGGTTATTTTTTAGTATTTAATATAATTTTTTAATGTTATAACTATTATATATTTTTTGAAAAAGGAAAATATGCCGACTGTGTGACTACTCATAATGTTATACATGGCTGAGGGAATCGAACCCACAACCAGAGTGTGACAGACCTTCATCGTCTAACACTATCTTACGTGAAGTCCTTAGTTAGTGTGAATTATTATTTTTAGATTAATTATTTTATGGATTAATAATATGTTGATTTGGGAGAAATATATTTTATCAAATGGGTATCCTTACTATTGGATAATGATTTGGGGATTACATGATAAATATTATTTTGGATGATGTTCACTATTTTTGGAACTTTATACGATTAATGTAAATAGAACACTATGGGGTGTTACTGATGTAATGGTTGAACTACATTTTCTATGAATCTATGATTTTACTTGTGTAATAATGGGAATTAGGTTATTTATGGAAATGGTAACCTATCATGGAGAATACATGATTAGGATAATTAATTTTTAGTATTAGAATTTAAGTGTGATCGATTTAATTTGGAGATACATGTTAAAAATTTTCATGGAAGACTATATTATCAAATTCTTCTCCTTTTTGGGTTTCAATCTTAGTAAGATTATATTTGAGTAATTATAAGAACATTTGTCTGTTAAATGGTCTATGTTTTACTTTGGGTATTAATGTTGAACATTGGAGGTTAAACGTAATCATTCTTCTTATAATGGACTGTTATTTTGGGGGATTATCTGATCTTGGACTAACCATTTTGGTTTTGGATAATGTTTTAATATAGGAGAAATAAACACTTAATCATTTTTGAATTACTAATTTGATTCATCCTAAATACTATTCGTTTAGAGAAAAATATGATTTTGTGGTGGAATTTGATTGAAGGATGAAACACTACATATCATGTAAGTATGTTACCTTATGTTCTTAGACTAGGATAAAAATGAATTATTCAACTCTATGAAAATGATATTAAAACCAAAACGTTTTCTGTTTACATTTAGAACTTTTAAATCCAATATTGTTTATAAGCCCAATGCTTCATCACCGTCTTCTATGAAATGGAATATCAAAGGATAGGAAAGGGAACATGAGGCTGTTAGTTTCAGATGTGGCAGGAAAGGCCACTGGATGAGGAATGACACCCTGCTTATGAAGAAAGGGGAATCTTCAGGTGTGTTTGATAACGAATGAAAACTATCTTTTTCTACAAATTGGTTATTAGATAAATTTTGTGGTGGTCATATTTATATCCATATACTGGAAACATATAGATTTAAGAAGATTGATTGAGGGTGTGTAGATATAAGAGTCACCAATAGAGCCATACTTCAATCTATAGCTGTCAAGGACAACCACCTCACATTTCCAACTAGCATGTTCTTGGTGTTAAATGGTTTTTATTATGTGTCTTCTGTAACAAAAAACATTATATTTGTATCCAAATTAGATACAGATGGATTTTTTTTTCATGTTTTGAAATGAATGGTGCTTCTTTTACAAATATAGTATTTATTTTGGTAGGTCACATTTATACAATGGCATTTACGTTCTGGATTACACAAACCAAGTAATAGCTATTGATAACAAAGATACTTCACATGACTCGTACCACACCGAAATTTGGAATCAATGGCTAAATCATGTAAATGAGAAAATATTGAATAAGTTACATCATGAAGGATATTTATATTCTTTAAAACTAATACCACTTGGCATATGTCATGTATGTTTATAAGGAAAAATGGCCAAATCCCCATTTAGTAGGAAAGGTGAAAGGGATAAAGAGCTTCTTGAATTGGTTCATACTGATATGTGTGGACAATTTCTTGTTGACTAAAGGGGAGGGTACTCATAATTAATAAATTTTAATTATTATTTTAGTATATATAGAAATATCTACCTAATAAGAGATACATCAGATTACTTGGACGAGTTCAAAGAATACATGAATGATGTTGAGAACCATCTTGGTGTGAAGATTAAGAAACTCTGCTCAGTTGAGGAGGAGATTATCTTAATGAAGACTTCATTTATTACTTATGGTAGTTTGGGATCATATCCCAACTCACTCATCCTTACACACCCCCATGGAATGGTTTGAATGAAAGGAGGAACCACACCTTTTTGGACATGTTGAGATCAATGATGAGTCACGTGATTCTTCCTTTATCCTTTTTGGTATATGCGTAACAATTAGTGGTTCAAATAATAATCCAAGTACTAAATAATTCTAAAAATGATATTCCATAATAGTTCTATAGTTGGAAGAAATCCATGTTATTGAATTTAAATGTTTGGGGAAGCCATGCATTAGTTAAGGCCTCTTTATGTAACAAACCTACAACCCAAGACACAAAGTTCACTTTTATAGGATTCCGAAAAAATCAACGGGATATTACCTATAAAAACCTTCATAAAAATTTTATAGTACAAATATATTCCTTATTCATTGATGGGGAGCACATATCCAAAAGATATATTGAGATATAGATAGACTTCGATGAAGTCGAGGCTCAAGGTACATAAGAGTTGGTATAAGAGAATATTCCACAAATCCCTGTGGAAGAAATAACTGTTCCAGAGACACAAGAACTGTGTAGGAGTACATGAGAGGTTAGATAACCATAATGGTATAGTTTTAAAGATACAAAGGATGATGAAACATGTTTAGGTGATAATAATAATCATCTAACCTATAAGGAAGAAGTAAGTGGCAGTGTCATTGCCACGTGGGAATAATCCATGAATTCTAAAATGGATTCAATTTACCAAAACCAATTCTATATTTTGTTAGATCCACCTATTGATATAAATCCTGTGGGATTAAAATATATTTTCAAGAAGAAACTTGAAATAGAAGGACAATTCAGTACCTATACGGAACGAATGGTTGAAAAAGGGTTCAAGTAGCGTCGAGACATTGACTAAAACAAAACGTTTTCACTAGTTTCAATGCTAAAATCCATCAGAATTCAATTTGAAGTTGTTTCTTACCTGACAATGAGATTTATAAAATGGATTTCAAAAGATAATTCCTTGATGGGAAGGATTTTTAAACTTGTAAATAAATATTTAGTAAATAAATATTTATTAAATGTTCAATAATTCATTTCGTTCATTTGGTATCATAATATTGGAAGGATTTTTAATAATAATAAAACATAAACAGTCTTGGTAATAACATATACCTCTTACGTGGATAATCTCTATTGAAAAAACCTTAACTCTTATTGAATGGGTTTTTTGGGGAAAAATTTCTCTTTCACATGGATGAGTGTTTAGAGAACATATATGGATATATAATTGTTAAGAAATATTATTAAATGTATAAAGATAGCCGAGGAGAATAATTTCCCATTCATAAGTTGGAGGAGTGGAATTTCTATAAATATTTAGAATGTTTAAATATAATTATTATATATCGCATAGAAAGTGGAACCCCTATAGTCCAATTTCATATTAATGATAAGTTAAGGTTAAATAACACTAAATATGAAGTTGTTAAATTTTATAGACATATTTCAGATTTGTCTCATATTTTAACCACCGTTTTAACCCATTTTACCATTAACGATGGTGACAATATTATAATATGTTTTCAATATGACATAAATTAGGATTCATGATAGTGTCATCACATTTGATATTGATACGTTATTTTTTCACTACTTGAAATAAACTTGTCATTACACCCTTGCCATGGAATTTCGCATGACGGTTCTATTTCAATTGAAGGGTTGAGATATCAACTTCCATAAATTGAAGGGAATAATTTTTCTTTTACTTATCCATTAATAACATTCCACTTTTGACACACCCAATGTACCCAACTTTTCACCAACATATGGCATGATGGTTTTTGTCAGCAAATCAAAGTGTGCGAGTCATTACACATATTAATTATAATCTTGATGTCTAAGGATCATTACATGTGCTCACATATAGGAAAATACAATGACACCACAACATGCAAAATTTATACTAGGGAGTTTATTATCATAATCTCTCATCTTGGATATTTCCAAGTGTGAACATTATGATAAAAAGTCTCATATTCTTATAAGTACTCTCACCTGATGGTCTGTATACTATGTGTCCCATTATAGTATTACATTCAACCGTATAAATATATTTATTAATATTTTCATAGAACATCAAGGTTTTCATCGTAGTAGGGAACTTCTATAACCTTGTCAATGTGACATATACTCAATGTCATTATTACACTATAGTCATGAAGAACAATGAACAATATGTAATTATATGTTTAATATTTAAATATATTAAATATTCATTTAATCAATGTACAAATAGTTGGTTCTAGGATACCAACTCATGAAATAAACATATATTATACTACCAACATTATATTTATTTCATGTATGTATCATAGGATTAATAAAACAATCCTTTATATGTTCCATGTATTGCACAAATGAGTCATATCACCTTAAGGGGTGGTAGTCCACACTTCGTCAAATGAAATTATCATATTTACACATTCATCGAAATCATAAAGTAATATAGTAAATAAAAATTATAAAATAATAGAGAAAATATAAATATAATATATATTATACATAAAAAATGTTCCTTAATAATGTCCACCATGATAGGTGGTAAGAAAAAATTGAACAGTCATCATTTTGTGAGGTAGTAGTTAGCTATACATAGATACAGTATGTTTGTATCCATTAGATGGAGCTGTGTGTAAGTTAAGTTTGAATGATTCTCATTACAAAATTATTGTATATTGTGGATACTAGTGTTTTTATGCAACCATATATTTATAATAACATTGGGAGTGTATAAAGATAATAAAAGAAAAGAACTTGAGAAAATATGTTACCTCAAAATCATGTAACTTCTTTTGATTTGAGCCAAAAGGATTTCTTGAATTTCCATATGACCAAGGTAAGCCTTCTAAGAGGAAGGGATGGATGTTGGGAGATTATGTGAGTAGAATTTGGATGATTCAAGTGTCTTTAGAGGTGTGAGTAAGTGGGTAGAGATGGTTTCTTTTAAAAATTTGGAGGAGAGGCACTTTATGAAGTCCTTGAAATGCTAATTTATTATAAATTAAATTTCCATTACAAAATGTCCAAACATCATTTAATTTGAATTTAAGATTATGTGGGTTTAAAAACCAATCATAAAATAATTTTTAGGAAAGTTTTTAATCTTTTTTTATCCTTATATGTTTTGTTCAACCCTTATTTTAACAATTTTAATCTTACAGTGATATCATGTTATTTACACATTCTGGGTTAATGTAACAATTACATCATGTCAAACAACCCACAAAAAGTCATTTGTGAAATATTTTGACTTATCTTAACTATTTGGCTGAATCATATATTTTTAGTAATTTAATGTCATTTATTTTACAATTTAATATTTTATGTTATGAATTATGTTAGTATTGGACACTCTTTATAATTGACTTTTTTTCAAATTCATAATAACTTGAATCCTTTGAACAAATGACATTAACATAAATATAATATGTAAATATCATCTAAAAATTCTTTGCTGGAATCAAAATGTTCAAATTTTATTTTTTTTAAATGTATAATATCATTTATTTGAGTCTTTCATTAATAAGTTAATAACTACATCAAATTTTTGCTCTAAAAGTATCTATTTAATTAATTTATAAAAATTTTAAATTTAATACCATGATGTAGTAAATATATTTATTTTTTTAATTTATATTTATAGTTTATGTGATAATTTATATAATCCAAATAAAAATTGTTTTTAAAAATGATTGATGTTTATGCTATATTTCTCATTACATTAAAATAATTTTGATAACATGTCATTATCACACCCAAGAGGCTCCATGGGGGTCCCAAAATCCACCCAAGGATGCCCATGGTCGGACATATCTCATTTAATATAATTAAGGCATGTGTTAGGGTAGTTTAATATTACTATAATATTTTTTCTACCCTTATTTACCAGATTTACACTTTAACCATGGAAAATAAAAAATAATTAATCAAATTACTATTCAAAATGTCTAAAATTAAAATTAACTCTTTATACAATTTGTACCTTTAGATACCAAATATTGGATCTATGTTTTAAAAATTCAAAACACCGAATTGGAATTAATTAATTTAAAATTAATTCCTGTTGTAAAAACCAAAAAACAAGTTTTTAAGAAGTAAAATCCATCAAAAGACTGACATCTATTTATGTCCAATTAAAATTTTAGATTACTTCTAATTAACATAATTTGATTAAATGAAAAAAAAATTACACTTTAAAACCAATTAAAATTACAATCTAACTATATAAATAATTAAGATGAATAGAATGTTTTGAAAGAAAATGCAGTATTTTTCAATATTCATTAAAAAATGAATTTCATCAAAAAAAATACCGGAATTTAATTCAAGGTAAATATTGTTGTATTTCTTCTAATGATTACATTTATTTTTTTGAATATAACAAAAAATTTACAAAACAATATTTAAAAAGGGTTCTCTGTTAAAAGGTAGTAAACTGGCCTTCTAAAAATATTAGAGTATTCTATGCTTAAAATTGGATTCAATCACATTTTAGGCCTCTAAAATTTATTAGATAACTGTAAAAACAATTAACAAAATTGTATAATAATATTTTAGATATTTCTATTCATTCCCTCAAATACAACGGCTTGGTGATAACTACCATTTAAAATAATTATATAATTATATTATTTTTTGGTATAACTCAATGTTGGGTGCAATGTAAGATTTCAGTGAAACCAATTGTTGTATGATGAATATGATATTGGAAAAACCACACCCTTTAGTGTAAAAATAATATCTTTTTCATAAAAAATAATACTTATGAAAATTTATTATTCATTAAATACCTGGGTCGTTACACATGGAATGTATATAGGGTGGAGTTATTGAACTTATGTAACATATATAAGATATATATTATACTTTAATTAAAATATAGAAATTTGTTATTTAGTTTTGATTACATTAATATTAAAAAGAAATGAAAGTAGTGTTCATGCGTATGTTCGGTGTACCGCCTCCATGAATTGTGCATTTCATTTATTATCTACAAAAATTATGGATTATTATAAATACATATATACTTGATATATATGATATTTAAATGAGAATACTATTCTAGAGATAATGAACTTTTGACCATGTGAAAAAGTTTCAATTATAACAAGTCCTTTTTTGACTCATGTTCCGAACATCGAGAAAACATCCGATATGAACTGAAATAATTAACTAATTTATATAACATGGTAATAAGTAATATAAAATGAATAATAAACATGAAAAAAGGTTCTGAATAAATTATAAATTAACCTCTGTTTATTATTCCAGAATATAAAGAACGAATGAGACAAGTCAGACGTGAGGAAAGGGAAATCATAACTCAATCTGATTTCATTGAGTTAAATATCCATGTCATTGGTTTTGTTTTTTCAAGAATAAGTGTGAATGACCTATTATTTTTTTACAATAAATATCCTCTTATATTGGGTTTATTTATATTTTTCACACATGACAATGTCATTGATTCATCCCTAATCTAAGGATAGTATATTTTTAAGGTATTTCATATCAATTTACATTCCTTTGAGTATTATTTGTTGTTATGCACTAATTCACTTTTATATGTTCTATATGCTGCCCTTTGACATATTATATCTTGAATCTTCCTATTCTTATGATATTATAAGTTTTGGTTAACCTTATTATTTAAATATTTTTATTCAATTATTTATTAAGTGGCGAGGGACTCTTTACCTAAAACATCATTTTAAATATTTTAAATATATATTCTTCTAAATCATTCTCATAAATTTCCATGATTTCAGAATGGTTATATGAATTATTTATATGGACATTAACGTTTTAAAATATTAATTTTTTTAGAATATTAAAAGACATAAGGGACACATTGATTCAAAAAAATTATTTTTAATTGTTTTAAATGTGTCTTCCAAATTGGAATGGTGTGTCCATATCTTGAAATGATATCTTGTGATTGAAAAATGTGGATATGATATTTTCCATTAAGATGGTTTTATGTTTTTTGATTATGTTATAGTTCTTGGGAATTGTTTATGTATACAAGTGGTTTAATGATAAACCGAGGGTGGGTGAGCTGGTCATAGCTCTCAATTGTATTGGGTAATGTGACTGAGCTAAAAGTTAATGTTTCTCCTTTGAGATTTATGGAATATACACTGATGGATATTCCAAACCTGACAATGATGTTTACTCCTTATATATCTATAAAAGCTATTATGTAAGTATGATATGCATTCCACATGTTTCCTTTATGTTTTGTGATTTCTATAATGTTTTGTAGGAATTTTATGATCACATGATTTGAGATAAATAATTTCTATTTTATGGGTGAAAAGTATGATTTTGTGAAAATGTTTTCATGGGTATTAAATATTCATAGACTTGCAGATTTATTCTTTATTTTATATTATTTACATAGTTTTTATACTCATACCATTTTTTTGAAATTTTTTCTACAATTTATAAGGAAGGGTAAGACAAAAGAATAATTCAAGAATATTTTTATGATGAAAAATAAATCATATTTTTTTAAAGGGTTTCCTTTGGTGGAAAAAGTAAATACTGAGTGTAACTGTCCACATGTAATTTCTAGGTATATTATGTAATAGTCATTTCTTAAATATATAAAAAACTCTACTTGAAAAGATACTCAATGTGATTTCATAATTAAAATAAAGATTATGTAATTTTTAATTTTGGGGCCTTATAATATTACTCTATAAGATTCCATGTTTTTTAAAAATAAAATTGTATAACCATTATTCATGGAATTTAAATTTTTTAAGAAAATTGTACAAATATGTGTTTTTATTATTTTTTAAAAGTAACCATGTAATTATAATATAGTGTTAGTTTTTTATCATTGTGAAATAACCTTTATCTTATCTTATATATCCTAATGGTTATTTTTTTAATGATTCAATCCAATCTATTTTTCTAGATATCTTGTGATCATGTTATTCAATTAATTCTCTAGGAATGTATTTGGAATTTTTTATGCTTCTCCTCAAATAAAAATGATTATTTCTATGTCATGTTGACTATGTATTTTATATTTTATTCCTTTATTTTATATGATGAATATATTTCACTTTTCTGGTTGTGAGTGTTGACCAATATTAGATAGGACCTCAATGCATCGGTAGGTCTAATGTGGAAAACTAATGTGGATTTTAGGGGTATGTCTTACATATTTTTTCATGATGTATCTGCATGAGACCATAAAAGTAAAATAACATTGTAAAAACATTGGAATTCGTTCATTATGAAATAAATTATTTTTAAACATTTTATTATTTATGTTCTATGTCATGCATTGATATATTTCCCTTTTATGATATTAGTTATATAGATAAGTTTATTATTTTTTCTTCCTATGACATTTTACTTGTATTATTTCTACCATATGGTTTCCCTTACTAATTATCTGATCACACACCTTTATTTTGTTTCTTATCTATAGGGTACCAAAAAATGTTGTCTAAATGATTTCACAAATATTCTAGAAGAAAGAATGATGTTCTCATTATAATTTATGATGTATTTCTTATTTTCATGTTTTATGTGAGATTAATGTATATATTTAGTCTCTAAATACTACTAAACAATTCGATATGATGTGATTTTATCTACTTTATATTTTTTCAAATGTAATATAAAAATAATTTTCTCTGGTTTTCAAGATGTAGTATTTTTATAGTTGGTAATATAGGAATTGTAGTTGGAACAATGTAAACATGATCTAAAATAACATAACAGAACATAATAAAATATTTATTATATACCAAAATATATTTTAATAAACTCTTATAAAATAATATATATATATATATATATTAATTTTATTATATTATTAGATATTCGAGATTTTATGATCAAATCAAATATATAAATATAATTTTTTAGAAATAGATCCTAGTTGATGGAATATAAACTGTATCCACACCCATAACATATTTAGTGTTGTTCCCGATTATCAAGTCAATGAATTCAATGCGCCTAGTGTTGTAGATTAGTATATTAAAAATATATTAGGTTTGCTGAATAATTTCATGATGAATAAACTTTCCTGTATAGAGAAACCTGCTAATCTACAATATGGTGGAGCAGTGTTGAACAACATTATGTGATAAAAACTACGAGGTACTAGATGTGAGATGGCCAAGTGGTCATGACTGGGGGATGAATATACATATTCTAAAATATCTAATTATTATATAATATTTCATTATTGATGTATTTAAATTAGATCTAAATTAATTCATAATGATTTTATATAACTTTAGGAAAATGTTATAATATGTATACTCTTCACATCTCTAAAAATTAGATATAAATGAACCCCACTAATTATGGAATCACTTATTTTTATTGAGAATTCACTACCCTTATATTGAAATTTTCACACCATGAGTAACAACCCAATTAAACAACAATTTTCCCATATATAAGCACATCCCAAATAATTCTTTCCTTTTTTACCTTAAAGAAGAAAATGAATATTCTATACATTTTTTACCTATAGGGACTATTCAATGATTATTACCTATTTCTACCTAGACTTGTAACCTATGAATGATTTTTTAAAGGGAGACATAACCCATTCAAACATGAATTTTAATTGGAGTCAAAACCTAACAACAAATCACATGGACAAGGATAAGAAAAAGTTAAACTATATAAGACATTCAATATAGTTATATTTTTAATGATGTGTAAATAGTTTCACTCCAATCTAAAACTGTGACACCCCGAGATTTTATAAAAAATATTGTTTTTAATTTCATTAATGTCTTGTGTTGTACGCTACACCAAAAAGTGCTTTCACAACACGCATCCTTGACTTTCCTTGCATTACACTCAATCACGACCTTCCTCGATAGCGTGTGTAGTACGCAATACCGAGATTGACTAAACAACGATATGCTATTAAAATATTATTAAAATTAGCCATTATGAATAGTAATAACCACTTATTGAATTTTTGTAAATTTTAATTTTCAAAATGGTCTTCATTTTTGGATTCGTAATATCGAAATTAGCTTAGGGTGAAATTTTGGTACTTTTCGGATAACTTTCATTTTCTTATGAATAGTGAAAATTACTATATTTTAATTAAAAACAACATTTTCAATTGAAATAATTAATAGTGATAAATTATTAATTTGAGTGGTTTTAAAGAATATTTAGAATATATTTTTACAATTTAATACAATTTTGGTCATTGGATGTAATTTCATATTTAAACTAGACATAAACAATTGTCAATCTTTTGATAGTTATTATCTCTTAAGAACACACTATTTGTTTTAACAACGGGAATTAATTCTTAAATTAATTAATGAAAATGATATGTTTTGAATTTGGTAAATTAGACATAATTTTTGAGTTCATAATATCAAATATATCTTAGGCCTAATTTTTGGTATTTTTCTGAAAACATACATTTTTTTTGATGAATAGTGAAACCACTAAGTGGTAGTTAAAAAAATGAATTTTTCATAAAACATAATTTTACCGCTTATGTGAGTGGATTTTCAAAAATCCAAGAGACACAGTTGATGTAAGTAAGTAAAATGTGGTTCAATGAGATGAAAATGATTTTTTGGTAAATAGTAACTTTTTACTTTTTTTACCACGGTTACAAGTAAATAGGGTAATTAAGGGTAAAAATGATATTATTATTACCCTAACTCATGTCCTAATTTTATTGGATAAGTGTAATTCGGCCAAAAACAACCTTAGGAATAAAATATGACCATTTAGGCCCACTAGGATTAGATTAGGACATTTAATATTAATTTATTTAAAGAAGGGTTAAAATAGTTAAAATCAAAGTTTAATAAGTAAATTATTTTCAATATAGGGTTATACATAAGATAAATTTGACTATAAATATTCATTATAAATATAAAAAGATTTCATACATAATGATATTTTATTTGTAATTTTTAGACATTATATAAATTAATTAATTTATGACACAACGATGATGCAGTAATTATCTTATTAAGGAAATAATTATATAATTAATGTTATAAATACCCAAAAAATGTAATTTGACACTTTTTATGAATTCCACTAATTTTCTAAGTTAATATGACATGTTAGTATTGATTTAATTAACTTTTTTCGAACTAATCATTCTGTTATGATTTTCACAAAAATCAATTAATAAATAGTGTCAAAATTGACATAAAATAGTTTTTTTAAAAAAAATATTATATTATTAATTGGTATTTTATTCCTAAAAATCTAAGGTTTGGCCAAATGACTTAGGTAAGGATATATATATTAATAATAAACAACTTGGCATTCGTTTGGCTTCTTATAGTATGTATATTAACCTTATGTTGTAAGAACACAAAAAACACGATAAAAGTCAAATTATCTAACTTAAGGTTAAATATATATGATAAGGATAAAATAGGAACATAAACTTGTCTAAATTCTATTGGACGACAGGATTTCGACCCATACCCACCTTAGATTCTAAATAAATCAATTTGGAGCTATTTATAACCGAATTTTTCTTTATAAGAAAATAATATTTTGTGTTTTTTCAAAAGAGCCCCTCTCCTCCCTTATAAAAGGGCACCTCCTCCCTCTCTTCCTCACACCACATTGAGCCTTCAAGCTCGACCAACCCCTGCCAAATTCTCTTCTCCACTTCCCTATAAGCATCCTAGAGGTCCTGGTCTTCTTCAAAGACCAATTTTAATTCCCTAAAAGGAGGTCTCAAAGAGGCGCTTCAAAGAAGAGGTAATGTCCGTTACCGATTCTTTAATCTTTATTTCTTCTTCCACTTATTATTTTTTAGAAGTAATAACATCAATATCACTCATATACTGATATGTTATTTTAAGTTTGAAACCACCCTATATCACCATCTATCCATCCAATGGAAAATGAAATCACCGCGCGTGCGTACGTACGGAATACCGTCTCCACACTATGGTGTAATCTGTTTTTCCAATACCACCTTACTTGGATAGGTAAAATGGTGTAAAGAATAACAATACATAGTCATTATAACATCATAATGATTCTGATATATTGTATCATCCACTCCAACTCAATTCATTAATTATGGAAATGATGTCATCGCTCGTGCGTACGTATGGACTACCGTCTCTACGGCGTGATGAGATTCATTTTCCATGTTAACCATTAAAGAATGATAATAAAGTATATATAAGCTATAATAATGAAATATATGACATTATAAAGCTACCGGATTTATCTATATATATGTATGTCATCTACTTAATTCGATTATACTCAATAAGGAAACAAAAACAGCGTTCATGCGTACGTACGGCCTACCGTCTCCATGAACGGTGTATTTCTTTCCATTTATTGATCTATTATATATATTTATATTCTGAATATATATTATATATAAGTCATTTTTTATATTCTGGAATTAATTAATCATGATCTAAGTAATCACATTAATAATTACAAGTCAAGTCATGGACCATAAATGAAACGATTTTACCCAAAACGCTCTTTAACATGGAATTTACAAAAGAACGGGTAATATAAAGTCATAAGTAAACCATATATGATATAATAACAATTAGTATGATTCTGGAATAAGTCAATGACATTATTTAAATCATTATACAGGAGGTTTGGAAAATTACGAAGTAAATCAGACCTAAGGTAAGGGATAATTTTGCAAATCTCATTTTTATCTGATATTGCTTATCCGTAAGTATTTACTACGGTTATATTTATCATCCATATCCATGATTTATAAAAATGTTTTCATGTATGGTTAAAAAGATTTTTACCCATTTTTGACATTTACTACATGGTATGTAAGGAATCTTTCTTTTGTTTACGTTACGAGGAACTTTTTTGACTTTTTTGGAAAAAGTACGAGAAGAATGTTTTTTAAATTACGGCACGAACGGATTTTTAAAGTTTTATAAAGAGTTATTTTCATGAAGATTCCTCCAAAATATTTCATTATTAATTTCAGAAAAATCCATTTCTTTTGAAATTACATGACATTTTGTGAAAATAAAATGATTTTGAAGAAGAAAATATATTTTCCTCAAGAATTCATTTCAAGTGTTTAATAAAAATAGTTTTCCATCTAAGATGACATTATTTCAAATGTGAATGTTTCAAATTTAATGTATCTATGATTTACATGGTTTCAATTTTCTTATGATGAAATATCCATTTATTTTATATTTATTATGTGATGATGATATGATGTTTATGAAACCCATTTTATTCTTTGGGTTATGATGAATGTTTTAAGTTTATGTTGTGGCACATGTAAGAATGATTTCATTATTAGATGGGTGGGACCTATATCTCCCTCCAATGAATTGGGTAATGATTTGTATCTCATGAGATAGACATGGCTGGGACGGTAAGTTAAATCGGTTCAGTAATACAGGACTGGAACAAGGAGTGAACTCGATTCAGAAAGGGACTTTGTCTACTAATATTGTCTTGGAAGCAATGCCTTGGCTAATATGGAAATCATATCATGTGCTTAATGGTTTCCACAATTACATGTTTTATTCCCATTCTATTTTATCATTATTAATGTTTCATTATGATCTATGCCTTGCGTACTTCCATGTTTTATGTTATTGCTCAAGATTTTGATGTTTAAACATTATGTTCATGTTTTTGAAGTTCAAATGTATATGGTATGTTTTATTTGATCCATGCTTACCCTTACTAAGCATTTGAGCTCACCATTTTTATGTTTTCTTTTCCCCTGGATATAAAGAAATGTTTTAGGTATGAAAAAAGGGAGACCTTTATGGGAGATGTTTAAGATCTTTAACCACGATTAGAAGATTACGTTCCAATATTCCAAAGACACTAAACTATTACGGTCCTTGTGTGTGTGTTTTTTTTATGTACTAAGTATTCCTCAAAAGTAATGTAATTTCCATGTACATCAAGCTTTGGGTCTCTACAGTTGGTATCAGAGGAAATGTTTAGTCAACCTTTGGAAACTAGGATGCAAGAACTTTAGTGAGATCCCTAGAGATATTTCTAAGGTATGTCTAGGGATGTCCCTAAGGTTAAGTATAAGTATAGGTTATAGTAATAGAATTATAGTAACCCATGTTGTTAGATATTGAAGGTAATCCCCCTTTATAATGTTTTCCCTAGCGTGATTTTTGCCTCTCACACTATTCTTTTTAGGTTTTAGACGATGGATGGAACCTGAAGGAACCGTGTTGATCAATGTAATGGACAATGCAATGATTGTCTTCCTGAAAAAACAAATGTTATGGGAGATGGAGTGAAAAATATTATTTCTATACTTACACAAGATATGAATTATTCTGGACTTCCAAATGAGTAGAGAAGGGAACAATATTCTATTGAGTCCTTCATAAGGCAACGTCCACCTTCTTTCAGTGGGTGTTCTGATACACTTGTTGCTGAACAATGGATCAGTACCACTAAAAAGATATTTTCAGTTCTCCAATGTTCTGAACATGATAAAGTCATCTTAACAGTATATCATTTGGAAGGTTATGCTGATCAATGGTGGAATCTTATCAAGAATACGAGGCCAAGAGATGAAATTGATTCCATGGAATGGGACGAGTTCAAGAACTTATTTTTCAGTAAGTACTTCCCTTGTATTCTTCGAACAAAGATGGAGAAGGAGTTTCTTGAGATTAAGCAGAAAGATGTTGAATCTGTTGGTATATACGAAGTGAATTTTACAAGGCTTGCAAGGTATGCATCTGGCTTTATCATCCAACCTGAATGTAAAGTGGAGTGATTTTTCAGTGTCTTAAAACCAAGTCATAGAAGGACATTAGCTATAAGAGACTTCGGTAGCTATGAAGAAATTTTGCGTTGTGCTATCAAGGTAGAAATTGAAGTTGGTGTTACTTATCCATCTCCTAGTTTTGACGAGAAACGAAAGATGGAGTTCAAGGAGAAATCTCAGAATAATGGTGAAAGGAAGATGAATGTTTCCATATGCTCAAAGTGTGGAAAGAAGCATGGTGGAGATTGTCGTAAAGGGACTAGAAATGTTTTATGTGTGAAAAAGAAGGTCATCGAGCAACTGAGTGTCGAAGTAATAGAAAAAGGTTTTCTAATGATATGAATAAAGAAAGGACTGCAGAGAACTCACCACCAACACTTCAATGCTTCAAGTGCAAGGAAATGGGGCAGTATACTAATAAATGCCTTAATCCAAGGGTTAGTTATGATCGACATGAGCAACCACTTACGAAAATGGACAAAGGGAAGTCATATGCGATAGCTATTGGCGATGTTGAGTATGACAACAATGTGGTGGAATGATTAAGTGTTTATGTAGTGGATTCCAAAATAAAGTTGTGTATAGTATCTTGGAATATTAGAATATATATGTATTGGTCTATTGTGGTTTTCAATAATTTTATGGTACCGATAACAATGAAAAGTGATTCAAATATTTTAGAAAGTAAATGATATGCGCATAATGAAGGGATAAGGAGAAAATGAAATGTTTGACAGTATTCATGAGCTCATGATTGATATAAGGAGTAAGTGATATCATGGTTTGAGTATATAGAATTTTGAGGATTTTGGTATGTGGAAAGAGTTAACTTTTGATAGCACTCATGTTTTCACTAAGATTCAATGGGTATTAATTTTTTCAATAGAATACATGATTAACGCCTTCGAATATTTGGAATGTGACCAACAAGACATATCTTATGATATATGTGGATAAATGATGGTATTAACAAGCTTGTTATATGAAATATCTAGTCATCATTTTCACTATATTATGAGAGTGGACTGCAGTATTATGGATCAGCCTAAAGATTGGAATGGATTATGATGGGAATAAGTTAGTATTTTTTAAGGATAGAAGTTTTTTTTCGGTATTATTGATGGGATGTTATGGTAATATAGTTTTAGAAAAAGGACAAACTGCAGGACAGGTGACAGCCCATCACGTCGGAAAAGGCTGTGGGAATCGAACCCACAACTGAAGTACAACTAGACTTTATCGCATACCAATGTCCTACAGGAAGTCCCTGGTTAGTGGAAAGTAGTTTTATATTATGATAAATAAAGTATAAGTCCATTTATGGAACCATATAAGATTAATCTAACCATAAGATGAACTTATAACTTTTTCTAACCTTTTATTTGAAACAGATGGAAAGACCCATCATTCTATCACATGATCTGCTAACACATCATGAATAACAAACTCAACTTCATTTCTTTCAGGGATGAAGTGGATATTTTTCAATTCACGAACAACAGTGAGATTGTACCAAAATCATGTAAGTATTTCTTTTAATTCATCAACTTTAGGAAAATGATCTTGAAAACCAAAAATTTTGTCCTAGTGCTCTTATATCCGATGAATCATATGGTACTTTAGATCATCACAAATTTATGGCTTTGTGATTGTTGGCTTTTTCACATCCATGTTCTCTACCACTCTCCATCAGAACATGATGGTTAGATTTCTCTTCAAAATCCATATTTTCACATATGTGGAAACCTAGTGATTAGTTTATTTGGGTAACCGTTATGTTTCATACTTTTTTTTTAAAGATTGGTTTTGGTATTACTTTTTACGATGTGGGTTTCAATTTATAACCCCGATGAATTTCTAGGGCGAAATTCATTTTAAGAGGGGTAGAATGTAACACCCCGATATTTTTTGAAAAATATATTTTTTAATTTCATTAATGTCTTGTGTTGTACGCTACACCAAAAAGAGCTTTCACAACACACATCCTTGACTTGCCCTGCATTACACGCAATCACGACCTTCCTCGATAGCGGGTGTAGTATGCAATACCGAGTTTTACTAAATAACGATATGCTATTAAAATATAATTAAAACTAGCCGTTATGAATAGTAATAACCACTTTTTGAATTTTTTTTAAATTTTATTTTTAAAATAGACTTCATTTTTGGATTCGGAATATCAAAATTAAATTAGGGTGAAATTTTGGTACTTTTCGGATAACTTTCATTTTCTTATGAATAGTGAAAATTACTATATTTTAATTAAAAACATCCTTTTTAATAAAAATAATTAATAGTGATAAATTATTAATTTGAGTAGTTTTAAATTATATTTATAATATATTTTTACAATTTAATACATTGTTGGTCATTGGATGTAATTTCATATTTAAACCAGACATAAACAAGTGTCAATCTTTTGATATTTATTATCTCTTAAGAACACACTATTTGTTTTAACGATGGGAATTAATTTTTAAATTATTTAATGCAACTGATATGTTTTTAATTCGGTAAAATAGAAATCATTTTTGAGTTCATAATATCAAATATTTCTTAGGCCTATGTTTAGGTATTTTTCTGAAAACATTCATTTTTTTGATGAACAGTGAAACCACTAAAAGGCAGTTAAAAAAATGAATTTTTCATAAAACATAATTTTATCACTTTTGTGAGTGGAATTTCAAAAATCCGAGAGACACGGTTGATGTCAGTAAGTAAAATGTGGTTCAATGAGATGAAAATAATTTTTGGTGAATAGTAACTTTTTACTTTTTTTACCACTGTTAAAAGAAATAGGGTAATTAACGGTAAAAATGATATTATTATTACCTAACACATGTCCTAATTCTATTTGATAAGTGTAATTCGGCCAAAAACAACCTTAGGAATAAAATATGACCATTTCGGCCCACATGGATTAGATTAGGACATTTAATATTAATTTATTTAAAGAAGGGTTAAAATAGTTAAAATCAATTTTTAATAAGTAAATCATTTTCAATATAGGGTTATACATAAGATAAATTCGACTATAAAAATTCATTACAAAGCTAAAAAGATTTCCTACATAATTTTATTTTATTTGTAATTTTTTGACATGATATAATTTAATTTATTTATGACACAATGATGATGCAGTAATTATCTTATTAATGAAATATTGACATAATTGATGTTATAAATACCCAAATAAAAGTATTTTGAGACTTTCTATGAATTCCAATAATTTTATTAGTTAACATGACACGTTAGTAATGATTTAATTAACTTTTTTCGAACTAATAATTCTGTTATGATTTTCACAAAATTCAATTACTAAATAGTGTCAAATTGACATAAAATAGTTTTTAAAACAAATATTATATTATTAATTGATTTTTTATTCCTAAAAATATATGGTTCAGAACAATGACTTAGATAAGGTTATATATATTAATAATAAACAACTTGGGGTTCTTTTGGCTTGTTATAGTATGTTTATTAACATTATGGTGTAAGAACAAAAAAAGACACGGTAAAAGTCAAATTATCTAACTTAAGGTTAAATATAAATGATAGGGATAAAATAGGAACCTAAACTTGTCTAAATTATATTGGATGAGATTATTTCGACCCATCCCCACCTTATATTCAAAATAAATCAATTTGGAGCTATTTATAACCTATTTTGTCTTTATAATAAAATAATATTTTTGTTTTTATAAAAGGGCCCCTCTCCTCCCTTATAAAAGGGAACCTCCTCCCTCTCTTCCTCACACCACTTTGACCCTTCAAGCTCAGCAAACCCCTGCCAAATTCTCTTCTCCACTTTCCTAGAAACATCCTAGAGGTCCTGGTCTTCTTCAAAGACCAATTTTAATTCCATAAAAGGAGGTCTCAAAGAGGCGCTTCAAAGAAGAGGTAATGTCTGTTACCGATTCTTTCATCTTTATTTCTTCTTCCACTTATTATTATTTAGAAGTAATAACATCAGTATCACTCATATACTGATATGTTATTATATGTATGAATCAACCCTACTTCACCATCTATACATCCTATGGAAAATGAAATCACCACGCGTGCGTACGTACGGAATACCGTCTCTACGCCGTGGTGTAATCTGTTTTTCCAATACCACCTTGCTTGGATGGGTAAAATGGTGTAAAGAATAAATATACATAGTTATTATAAAATCATATTTATTCTGATATATTGTATCATCCACTCCAATTCAATTCAATAATTATGGAAACGATATCATTGCTCGCGCGTACGTACGGACTACCGTCTCCACGACGCGATGAGATTAATTTTCCATGTTAACCATTAAAGAATGATTATAAAGTATATATAAGCTATAATAATGAAATATATGATATTATAAAGCTACTGGATTTATCTATATATATCTGTATTTCATCTACTTAATTCGATTATACTCAATAAGGAAACAAAAACAGCATTCATGCGTACGTACGGCCTACCGTCTCCATGAACGGTGTATTTCTTTCCATTTATTGATCTATTATATATATGTATATTCTGAATATATATTATATATAAATCATGTTTTATATTCTGGAATTAATTAATCATGATCTATTTAATCACATTAATAATTACAAGTCAAATCACGGACCATAAATGAAACGATTTTATCCAAAACTCTCTTTAACATGGAATTTACAAAAGAATGGGTAATATAAAGTCATAAGTAAACCATATTTGATATCATAACAATGAGTATGATTCTAGAATTAGTCAATGAAATTATTTAAATCATTATACAGGAGTTTCAGACACTTACTAAGCATATCAGACCTACGGTAAGGGAAAATTTTGCAAATCTCATTTTTGTCCGAGATTGCTTATCCGTAAGTATTTATTGGGGTTATATTTATCATCTATATCCAAGTTTTATAAAAATGTTTTCATGTATGTTTAATGTCCTTTTTACCCATTTTTGACATATACTACATGGTATGTAAGGAATCTTTCTTTTTTTTACGTTACGAGGTACTTTTTTGACTTTTCCAGCAAAATTATGAGAAGAATGTTTTTTAACTTATACAGGACGAACTGATTTTTACAGTTTTATAAAGAGTTATTTTCATGAAGCTTCCTCCAAAATATTTAATTATTATTTTCAACAAAATTATTTTCTTTTAAAATTTCATGACATTTTGTGAAAATAAAATGATTTTGAAGAAGAAAGGATATTTTCCTTATGAATTCATTTCAAGTGTTTAATAAATATAATTTACAATCTAAGATGACATAATTACAAATGTGTATGTTTCAAGTTTAATGTCTCTATGATTTACATGGTTTCAATTTTCTTATGATAAAATATCCATTTAGTTTATATGGATTATGTGATGATGATATGATGTTTATGAAACCCATTTTATTATTTGGGTTACGATGAATGTTTTAAGTTTATGTTATGGCACAAGTAAGAATGATTTAATTATGAGATGGGTGGGACCTATATCTCCCTCCAATGTATTGGGTAAAGATGTATATCTCATGAGATAGACATGGCTGGAATGAAAAGTTTAACCAGTTCATTAATACAAGACTAGAACGAGGAGTAAACTTGATTCAGAAAGGGACTTTGTCCACTAAGATGATCTTGGAAGCAATGCCTTGGATAATATGGAAACCATATCATGTGCTTAATGGTTGCCACAATTACATGTTTTATTCCCATGCTATTTTATCATTCTTAAAGTTTCATTATGATCTTTGCCTTGCGTACTTCCATGTTTTATGTCATTGCTCAAGCTTTTGATGTTTAAACATTATGTTCATGTTTTTAAGTTCAAATGTATATGGTATGTTTTATTTGATCCATGTTTACCCTTACTGATCATTTGAGCTCACCCTTTTTATGTTTTCTTTTTCCCAGGATATAAAGAAAGTTTTTAGGTAAGAAAAAAAGGGAGATCTTTATGGGATATGTTAAAGATCTTTCACCATGATTAGAATATTACATTCCATGTTTCCAAAGACACTAAACTATTATGGTCCTTGTGTATGTGTTTTTGTTATGTACTAAGTATTCCGCAAAATTAATGTAATGTCCATGTATGTCAAGCTTTGGGTCTCTACAAAAACGTTATCCATCTTGAAGACCATAAAAATGATTTCAAAATTATTTATCACATATTTTACAACAATTCATAATTGGTTAACATTTTTTCTTCAATAGTCATACCATTATTTTGTCATATAAAACACTATTTATATATTTTAATTATGAAAAACATCTTCAGAACATGAAGTTTCATGTACGGCCATTTTAGTTTTTTATTTTAGAAGAATTATCACTCTGTTATGTTAAAAAATCTATAAGTATATCACATTATAGTATGTTTAAAAATTTTATTATAACAATTAATATAACAATTAATACTAAATAAAAAAATAGTCCTCATAATTCTCCCATAAAACACTAAATAATAAATATTTATATTAAAAAATAATTGAAATTTGAAATTATAATTTTCTCAAGAGACATCATGAATGTTTAAACACTTTTAAAATTAAATAAATTTATCTAAAATACTTACATTTTTCATATATGTTAAATCTAATATATAAATATTGAAAACATAAATAAACACTAGTTCATAACAAATATGTAGTACATCACGGTATCATAGAATAAGTAAAACATATAATATTTTTAGTATCACATAATAATGAATTTCTAATGACATATAATAGAATTGAATTCTTTTTATAACATATTTTCCTCTAAAATAAATTCATAACACATATTGAACACTATCAATCTTATAAAACAATATTCCTATAAAAAAATATATATATATCTATTTAAAGTATATTTATATATACCACTTAAAAATATCATACAATACAAGTGAATTTATCTATATAGAACTCATTCACATAAGAGAAATGAATCAACATTACAGAATTTTTCTAGGTCATATATCCCAAATTAATTCACATAATCATATTTTTCATGTAGTCAATTTAACGTATAAAAAATTACTCACATAAGAAAATTCATTTTTTCGAGTGTTCTCACGTATGAAAATTCTTGTATCCAAAATACCACATGAAGTAAACATTCATGTAGGATAATTACATTTTATTTATTTTAAATGATTATATATTTTTATGAAATGTAACTATTATATATACAATGTAATCTGAATCTGATTGCAACGACAACCCACAGTGATGGCGATGATGACCCATAGCGATGCAACCCTAGACGATGACTAGGGCCGACTTCCCTCACATTTTTAGAGGTGGTAGGGGGGAGGAGGAACGGGTCTCACTACCTCCATTCTTGTGGAAACCATTCACCCCATTGTCAAACCCTAGCTTTCTCCCTCAATTCCTGATGATTTCACTATGACCGAATGTTCTTGATCTTCCTCTAGGAGATACTCTGTTATAGATCTCATCTTCGGAGTTCTATGAATCATTGAGCCACCTGGAGCTGACACTGGTGTCTCATTTCAATCATCGAAGGCCCTCTGTTCATGACTTCAATCGTTTAGTCATTGGTTTGTTGGATTTGAAAGACTACGTGGTTTTCGATCTTATCGACAAACGCCACTTCATTATTCAGTTTTCTTCGGAAGATGATTTGATATGGGCCTGGTCTAGTACCCCTCGTTAATGCAACAACTGCAGGTTCTTTCTCCTTCGTTGGTCATTTGATCTATGTATGAATCGTGATATATCCATCATAGAGGCATGGGTTAGTCTCCCTCAACTCCCTCCACCTTTCCAAAATCCTGCTATAATTCATAATATTGGTAATATGGTGGGTCATTTTCACTATTATAATGTTCGAACATCCACTATAAGCCATCAAATAAATCCCCAAATCTATGTTGAGGTGGATGTTGCAAGGCCCTCAGTCGATAGGATCTGGATTACCATTGGTGATAAGTTCAGATGGACGCAGACCATTGTATTTGAATCATGTGTGGACTACTGCAAGACCTGTTGTTGACTGGGGAATTTTCCATCGAAATGTAAATGTGAGGTGATGAACAGAATAATATCTAATCCAAGGGAGAGGATCAAAAAGTCCTCTGGTCTAAGGCTGATGTTTTCTGAAGGTTTGGTTTCTGGAAATGCAAATGGTCTAGAGAACTTGGTTGCAGCATCTTCAAGGGATATAGGGGCATCCCCGAATCCAGCTATTTTTGCAACGTTCAGTAGGCTTAAATATGATCTGAAATTTGGGTATGTGGTGAAACAAGCTAGTGCAAAGGATATTTTTGGTAATAGTCACATGTGAGGTCCATCAAGTGTCAATGGAGGTAAAAATGATATACAACATGAGGTTTGTGTGCCTTAACTAATGATAGAAAGGCTGAGGGTCGGTGTAATGGACCAGTGTCTATGGTTGAAGGAACTTTAGTTGATGTTGGATGTGACAGTGGTCATTTGGAGGTGCTGGAAGTTGCTAATGGGGTACATGGGAGGGTTGTGAATGATGCGGGTGTGGGCATTAAAATTTCTACGAAAAATAATTTCCAAGAGTTGGTGTAGGAGAACATGGAGGAGGAAATTTTAATTAATTAAGGTACTGATCTTCAGATTGGGCCTCCTTCCAAAGAGGTTGGCACTAGAGAAAAATCTCTACATCAGGGTACAATGGTTAGTTACATGTCTATGGAACAGCCAAGGTTTCTAGCAGTGATTAACACCAATGGAAAATCCCAAAAGGGAAGATGAGATAATTATAGATATCAAAATGTGCTTATCTCTAGTAAATGTAGGGATTGATCTATGAGTGACCAAGAGAATGATGGTGATAAGATCAAGACTTAATTTAGTGATGTGGTTCAGTACAGGAGGGCGAAGATGACAGAGACTTAGGAAGTTATGACTGCTCCACCGCGATGAAGTCCAAGGATGGACTACTCCTACCTGCCAAATCTGATGTCCACCAGGTCTTCTATTAGAAACTATGAGCTTTTATCCTAAGAATGGATGAATCTACGACGGAATTATGATAAGGTTCTGAAGCATTATAAAATTTCAGAATGGGAATCGGCTGCTGCGAATGATGCTTTTTACCAGGGATGCGAAGATGGGTATGGTTTTTATTATATATAATTTCCTCCTTTGGATTGTAGTACTTTCTTATTGTCCATTCCTTTTATTTTAAAAAATGTCCAGGGGTTATCCCCTAGCAGAGATTCGTTGGTATATACAATGTAATCTTAATAAACAATGATAATACAATCAAATAGAATACATACAATTTAAAATGTATTAAGAAATAATTATTATCAAATTTAAGATGAAACAAAAAACACAATAGTACTTAAATTTATAGGAATAGAAAATAATATTTTATAATTATCCAAAACAAATTGTTGGTGAATAAGATACTTTATAATCTCCCAATTATTGATAATCTTATAATAAGACTTGTGATTTCAAAAACATTCTCATCCTTTTTGAAAGTATAAAATAGTATAATAAAAACACACAATCCCACTTCTTATTGAAAGAAAAATAATGAAAAAATACACATATATTCCAGAATATATATTGGGAAAACTAACAGATTTAAATTTACTAAAATATATTTTTAATAAATTCTCCATTTTAATTAAACTTCTCCTTGAATAAAATAATTTTCATTTCAAACGGAGCACAAATTTTAAAAAAAAAATCATAATTTGAATATTTTTTGACAAAAATAGTGAGAACTATATAATAAAATGATCATTACAGATAAATAATGGTTTAATGATTTAGAATACATAATCAATGAATAACTAGAAAAGTAAAATAATTAGATAATTAAATAATTTGGTCAAATTTTTTTAACTATTATACTAGAATAATATTCAAAAATTAAATAAATTTTAAAACAATAAAATAATAAACTTATTAAAACTAACATAAAAATATTATTTAACATTAAGGTTCCATCATAGAACGTTGAAAATATTTTTTATCAAAATTTATCTTAATAAAAATATCAAAAAACAGATTTAAAGAAGAATCCAATTCAGTTTGTATATTTTCTCTTTGAGAATAATTTCTAGGAAAATGATATTTGATATTAATATTATGGTTTAGAGATTGTTGTAATGGATTTTTTGAGATTAAAATATCTAAGGTATTATCATAACAAATAGGCATCCAGTTATATTAAAAAAATATTTTTTTAATTTACAATGATCTATGGAAATAAGATGCAAAGCAATATATTCAATTTCAATAATACAAATAGGAAAATAAAATTATTTAATAAAAATATACAAAATAAAAAAATATTCAATGAAAATTAAACTTACCAAATGTTCTTTTTTATCAATATTAAATCAACAAAATTCAGTTTCAATATAGACAAACAATTCAAAATAAGTTTTCTTAGGTTAACAAAAACCATTATTTATTATTTATTTAATATATCTAATAATCCTCTTATCATTCATTAAATGTATTACTTTTGGACTACTCTCAAATATAGCTTTCAAGAAAACAAAAAACATTAAATTAGAAGATGAAATTATTATAAATAATAATATACCAGTCAAATTAATTTTAAATTTTAAATCAATGTATTTTCCATCTTTATTTTATTCTTATTTAAAATTATTATTCATAGATGGTATTTAAAATTTTACATTATTATAATCAAAATTTTCTAAACAGATCATTAAAATAGTAATATTGATTAAAGAATATTTCATCATTTCATTGAATAATTTGATGACCAAAAATGAATTATAACTCTCCCATCATACTCACATAGAATTTAGTAGTCATAAATTATAAAAATTAATTTTTAAAATGTTCATATGTGGATAAAAATATTTATCATCAACGAATATTTTAAAAATAAAAATAAAATTAACAAATTTGTAAATTAATAAAGTAGCATCATGTATGTATTTTTATAAACTATTTTTAAAATTAATACTTAAAAACCTCTCATACAATTATCTATGATCCCATTTTTTACCACAAAATGGATTAGATATTTTCATATTATTATAATAATTTTTATCATTTTCAAATACAAAGGGAAGTCTAATATATTCTTCTTCACAAATATATATAACTTGACATTCACTTTTAACATCCATTTTAAATAAATTAAAACCATTAAAAGTATCACATGATAATATTATTCTATTTTTAATCTAAAAATGGGTGAAAATAACTCTTAAAAATCAAATCCTTCTTTTTGGTAATATATTTTTGAAACTAATATTTCATTATTGTTTACAATATATCCATATTCACCAATATTTTTTCTACATATCCATTTGGTTATAAGGATATATTATTCATTAGGTTGAATAACCAATGTCCACCAATTATTTTTCATAAACATATTTATCAAATATTACATAACTAAGATCTAATTTGAATAATGTCAAAATTTTCATAAAATATTTGACACAAAATCCAAAATAAACGAAATTTTAGCATAAAGATTCACAATATATAATCTGGTTTGAACATTTTATTCAAATATTTGAATTACATTATCTAAATAATGATTTCTACATCTCCTCTACGATCATTCAAAAATTGGTTGAAATTTTGAACAAATGATCTATCCATCAACATTTTCATCCCTATACTGTGAATTTTATCATTAAAACTATAATCTACAAATTCATCTAGATTATGATCTAAAACATCTTCCCCTTCACCCAATGAATTTTCACCCATAATAACATGATCATAAAATTTAACGCCAATGGTTCTTTTATTATAAACTATATATTATTAAATAAGTTTTAAATATCCTCAGAAAATAAATTCATTTAAATATAAATCTAAATCATCTAAATATTTCATGGTATTTAGAGTAAATAATGTTTCACGATAAAACACTAAAATATCAAATTTTATGATTTCCCATTGTTCAAAAGTTAATATGACATTTTATTTAATAATGGTTATATTAAAACTATTTTAGAAACATGAAAACCTATATTCACATATTCATCCGAAAAATATTATTTTAGAAAATTATATTCTTTTAAAATCATTATACTCATTTCTTATTGTGTTATATTTCTCTATTCAATAAAACCATTTGGTTGTAGAGATTTAGTGCCACAAAAATTAATAAAATAACATATTTCATCTCAAAAATGTGTAAATTATAGATTCTATATTTTACCAACATGATCTCTTATAATTTATTTAATTATTTACCCACTTTAATTTTGAAAAATTTATAACAATTAATTGAAAAAAATATTGATTCTGATTTAACTACAAAAATATTAACACATGTGTATTTATAAAAGTCAACTACATTGAAGAAACATTATCATTTTACAAATAGAATAGAAGGTTTTATTGGTCCAAAGAAGTTTTAAATAAATTATATCAAGAGGAAATATATTTTTACATTTTTAATAGGTTTGAATAAATAGATGCGATATTTACCGATCAAGAAATATTCAAAAATGAAGAAATTTTCCAGATTTAACTTGGGTATATCCAAAACATCCATATCCTCGTATATCATATTTAACAATATGAAGTTAAATATTCCTTTTTCTATTTGATAGAAAATATTAGTAGATTGTGCAATATTTAAACATCTAACAATTTATTAATTAATTAAGAAAATTTAATTATATAAATGTTTAATTTTTGTTTTTCATAAAACTAATCATACTTTTCATTTAAAATAATACAGTTATCATTTTTAAAATAAATTTGAATTCAATAATTAAAAATTTGTGAAATATTTCTCAAATAATGTTTTAAACATTCAATATATAGTACATTGTTAGTAAAAACATAATTTAAAATTCCAAATTCACCAAAACATATTACGATTATATTAAAATTGTCACCAATGGTAACATTACCCCAAACACAATTGTTTAATTATAGAAAATTTAATTCATCACCAATAATGTTTAATGAGAATATATTATCTATTTTACAAGTTTATTTCATTAAAATTACATGAAATAATTTTTAAAAATAATATATAAGAATTTTTTGTTATGAATTTTTACAAAAGTTTTATTGGATTTGTATATGGAACACAAACTGAATTCGAAAACATATTTATTGGAAATTTATTAGATAAATAGAAAACCTTATACTATTTGGGTTATTGATATTCCATTAGAATTTTAATTTTTTTGGATATTTTTTTAGAAAATTGGGATTCATATCAGTAATTCTAAATTTTTATAATCTTGAGTAGATTGTTTCTAGATTCAATTTTAGTCCCCAGATGTTCCTTAGGTGCTCAAGCCTGCCATCATATATTATGGTTCATTTGGGGGGTGGGGGTTATAATACTATTTTTTTTATTTCATATGTTAGTGTCCATGTTTTAGAATAAACCATGAAACTCCCTTAATGATAGGTGTTTTTCAGTGTAATTTTATATCATATAGCTAGTTGGAAAAATTAAATGTAGTTAAAAGTTAACCATTGGGTTTTAGAGGTATATATTTGAAGTTTCTTGGAAATGAACCTTAAAATATGGATTTATAAAAAGCATTTGAAAAGTTTCAGAAGAATTTATTGATGTATTTCATGATTAGTGTAGGTTTTGGTAAACTGATTACCTCAACCATGAAATATTGATGACCTTCCACAAGAAAGAATTCATAGTTATCACATGGTATAGTTAAAAATTAGGATCATTAAATGTTTGAATTCCCTAATTTTCTCCAAATTTCTTAAAAGAGAGTCGCGCCTTTCATTAAAAATACCTTATTTGTGAGCTGAAAAACCCCATCACCTTCTTATATTATATCCCCATTTTTTTAGTGATTTTTTAGGATTCATTTGGTGTTGAAAAGTGATTTCACTCCTCCTACATCGACTTTAAACATTCCTTTTTGGTTTTATTTGATATTGGCTTCACTAGATATTTATTTCAGAGACAATTTGACCATAAGAATGTGTAATATACCTGATATGATGGTTATTTTGAATGGACTAGCTATATAATGTACGCTGATGATTTTTAAATGTTGTATTGATGGAAGTAAATTTATGTATGAATATTCCTGGGGTTTTAATAGAAATTAGATTCAATTAAAAAATTAATTTCTAAATAATAATTTGGATTATGTGTGTCTTATATTTTAAATAGTTCAAGAAGTTATTTTCACCATGTTGCTTGAATTTTTGATGAACAGTTGTGGAGAAATGAGTTACTATGTATTTGTGCCTATATGAATTGAATTTATTAATCTGTTATAAATTTTTTATTTATTTATAAATTGATTATAATTAATTATTTTGGATATTTTGGCATGGTTTAGGTCCTTGTAAAGATGGTTGGTGGTCATTTGATCTTAGAAGAGCTTATATAAGAATGGCTAAGTGGATTTAATGGATGAATTCTTGGTAAAAATAGGTGGTCTATTATATATACACTATTTTGTTTTCATTAATTTATTTAATCTTCAATTTTTTCATGTGGTCTCCCCATTTATGTTGATCTACCATGTTAATTGAATTTTTCATTTAAAATGACATGTCTGGATAATGTGAATAACGGTATAAGGGACTCGATGGACCCTTGGTAAATGTATTGAATGAGTCTGCCACCAATGGTAAAGGCCTTTGTTATAATTAAAATTCATTAGTTACATTTATCAATATAGGTGTGTAATGATATAATTTAATTATATTGGACCTTAATATAGGTTCTATATATAATGGATGTGATAGAAATTTAATGGCTATCACTAGAAGTTCATAGTGGAACACAGAAATGATTTAGAACCTTTTTGTTAGTTAACATGGGACTGGGGTGACTTTTCAACCCTATAGAGTTGTGACTTGAAATCATTTGGTGTGAAACACCCCACATAGAGATTCCATTGGATTTGAGGTGGGATTTATGTCTTTTCATTTATTGTGTTTACTGATACAGACCTTGTGATTCATGTCATACCATGATATTGTCACAATGAATCTTAAGGGAATTATTCCTTCTGAGTTATGAGTGTTGAACTCTGTGATATATATGAGATAAATGGGTCGATTAATGGTTTACTAACTGATATGTGACCTAGGAAGCCCTAGTGGGTTCACTAGAGATATTTTGACCCTAGATATGGTGTGTTTGTGAAATATATTGTGATGATTGTGGGTACCACCATGAACTCGAATCAATAAGATATTTTTATTGAAATGTTGGTGAAAATTCATTCACTTGATTGATGAATTCATGTTTTTGGAATAGCCTCAATATGATTCCAACCTCATAAATATACATTTATTGAGATGCTGTGGGTATAAAACGTGACCCACCATGTGATACTATGAATAATTTTAAACCCGGTAAATACTTTGAGGATCTGGGATTCAAGGAAAAAAATTATTTGTGAGAGATGTATGTTACTATTCATCCATTGATCATATTTATCTTGGTAAAAATTATTTTTACACACTCTATATAATATGTACATAGGTTATCTCGATTATATTTCTATAGAAATTCTCCTTGTATTCATATAATATGTTATCCATGTAATAATTTCATCAATATGATCCTTGGATTTGAAATATCAGTTATAGTAGTTATATTTATTTTGAAATGCTCCCTATATGAAGGTAACATGGTAATTTAGATGGAATTCCTTGGATACACTTCCTGAATTTTGATCTAGGTTACATGAGTTATAGTTACAAAGACATGATCCATGGATTTGGCTTACAATTATGTTATTTTGGCAAGAAATTATTCTTATGAATTGTCTATGGGACTAATGATGTTCTCAAAGACTCCATGAAATTGGATGAAGAAGGAATGGGTTTGTCCAATGTTTTAGGTGGTGGCCATATGATTTACTATGGTTGTTTTATTATTCTTATGAAGTTTATTTATTTCATAAGAACATATTCACTAAATTTTATATTTTTTACAGGACCTTGTAAGTGGTTCCCTATAAATTTATACTAAAATTCTACATAGGTTTTAATGTAACATGGTTGCATGATAAGTGTACCTTGATTATTGTTATATGTTTGGTGGAGGTCCATGATTTGATTATTCAGGTTGATAGCATAGATGGTATGAGATATCAGGTTGATGTGAGGATCATGGATGCTAGTATAGCCCCTGTTAATTTCATTATTTTATAAATTTTCTATATCTAGTCAACATTGTGTGTGTATAATGATTATTTATACTTCATATTGGTTGTATTTCATTTATTAGTGATGTTTTCTTATTTCAACCACTTATTATGGTTTTTATTATGGATGTTGTTTGGATTGTTTCATCCATGTTATTACACAATTTTATTTGATGACATAGTTTCCCCATGGTACAACCATATTCCCCCACTACTCATCATGGTCATCTAGAGTACAAGGAAATTCTCCTAAGGTCCTAGTAGCTACACCTCTACCTATGAACTACTAATTATGTGGAGACTAATGAAGGATTGTTACCACAATGAATTAAGTATTTTATGTGACTGAAATCTTGATTTAATTAGTGTTTTAAATTTATTATAAAATATATTTATATGGTATAGAGTTGACATAGTAATATATTAGTGCTTATGATGAATATCAAACTATTTCATTATAGAAATATTTTTTATAAGATATCAATGTTATGAGGGATATGGGATGTAATTATTTTTTATAATTTTATAGTCGTGAAATTTCACCTAGCATAGTTCCTTAGGATTTTTATATTTATGTTTATTCATTTTTATTTCTCAAACTTTATTAAAAAGAGGATGATGTTCATCCATAAATTTTTTATATAAAATTAAAATTACACTCACACTCTTGTTTGTGAATAACAGAAGTATTGATATATGGTTATATTGTTTATTATTTTAAAAACCACATATATGGTGTTTTCCTATATAAACTGGTGGTGGAATTATACTCATCTCTATCATGATATTGTTTCTTCTAATGAAAAGTAATGTAGATCTGTGAAAAGATATTGATAATGAAAACTATGTCCTTAATATTAAGGGATTTGTAGTAACCCTAGTGGGTCTATACATTCATATGATTCCTTGGTAATGAACCCCCTATGAGATGTTTTGATAAAAGTTCTAGATATGATAAAATGATTTGATTATTTAAAATGTATGTAAAAACGTATATGATATTTTCTCATATATATTGGTGGTATAATTATACTTAACAAAACTGTCTCACTATGGTATTATAGACACAGATCATGGAAGGGATATGAGAATATAAAATATGTGGTGGTAGGTAAGATCAAGATCTTTATAGGGTGACTCTCATTTGTAGATTCCTATTTAGGATCTACCTAAGATTTTGATTCTCAATGGGGTAGTTCTGTTTAAATATGATTTTTGAGAATTACTTCCCTAGTTGGAAGATTATTTTTCATGTGATTCCTGATATTTATATGTTTGATAACCCTATAGTAGTTGGTTGGGCATGTGAGTTTCCATTGGATTTTTACAATTGGAAATATCTTGTTTCCATGTGAGTTTAAACTAATGTGAGATGTGATATAGGGTCCATATGGTCAGGATTAATACCATTGTGATGTTGCTCAAGATGTTAGTGTGATAGTTGGTTTGTATATGTATGGCTAAATTGAGAGAGGGGTTCTCACGATTTTGTTAATTTCAATATCATGGGGTACATGGGTATGTTTTTTAGGTTAGGAGATTTAGGAAAAGAGGTTCTACCATGTGTATGAGACATTGTTTTGGAGATTACTTGGGCATTATGTTAAAAAGAACATTATATACTTTGGTGTGACAATTTTGTTTCATAGGGGAGAATCAATTTAATTCTTATCCATTTTTTAATTTTTATGTGTTTTAATTTTCACCAATGTTATTGCATGGATTAATGCTCATGAGTTTGGAAATTATTCTAATTACTGCGTGATAGTTTTTTTCCTTATCATGTGATGGATTTTTCATAGCTAGAAAAAGTTAAATATGGTTTTTATGGTTATATGTAATTAATGTGTTTTCACCATAGTCTATATTTTCAAATGTGATCCTTGGATTTGTTATAGGAGTGTCATGGGTTAATAAGTTGGGTAGTGAAACCTGGTCATATGGGAGAGTAATTCCATTATGTTTAGTTGAGATTTAGATACAGTAATCTATTTACCTATGGATGTATTCAGGTTTTGAATCAATTAGTGGCCATGTCGAAACAAATGTCAAATGATTTTTAGGAAATATTAAATTTTCTTTGTGGGGAGGGATGTCATTCAAATCTTATCAGTGTAAAATTGTCTATTTAATCAAGTAATAGATTATAGAAAAGTGTTTCTCTGTATTATATGAGTGTAGATCAAGATGAGATGTGCACATGTGTTGGTATAACATAATGAGGTTTCACTAAAGTATATATATATTTGGTAATCTCTATGGTGAGTAGTATACCATTTTTTGTTTGGAGGTATAACCATCAATGTAGATATAAATTCAATGGAGGATGAGGATACTATCCCTATGATCCATTAATGGGTAGTGATTATGGTTTAATGTTATCACATTATTATGATTTGTATGATAATGTCTATCCAATAATATTTGTAATATATGGATTGTGAGATGCAGAGGAATAACTTCGTGCAGGCAGGCTTATGGTAGTGATAGAACTAGTGGTTCAACAATCGAAGTGGATTTTGGAGACAATGAGAAGATAATTAAAATTTTATCTAGTCCCTTTATAAATAAATTATTAGGATTTATACGGGGCATTTTTTGAAGTCTATGCATCAGCATTGGGCTCAAGATTAGTATTAAATGTACTGAGCATTGATTATATTGAATATCTACTCGTTCATGTGTGACCGTATGAATTATTATTTAACTAGATGGTTGAAGATTGAAAAGTGTAATTAAACCAATTATAGGGTTCAGACATCTGTGGGAGTTCATGTATGATTATGATATTCTTTCAAGAGTAAAGGCATGGTTATTGGGAAAATATATGAAATATCAATAGCTGATAAAAATTATTTTTTGAAACAGCCATCCAAAGGGGGTATGACTTGTGTTTTCTGTCATATGGGATGTACTAGGAAGGAGACATCATCCATCACATCATACTGGGTTTGGGGATTGGGTTTGAAGAATTGGTTATGTATTTATATAAAAAATATATCTTCTTCACACTTTGTATAAGGATAGTGGATAGTCATCTGATTTAGTTCGAAATTAGAATGAGAAGACAGTACTGGGTTTGAACATGTGGTTTCATATGTTATAAGATTTGGTGAGGTGGATACTACATGAATTAGTTCATCAAATTATTATAATTGTATTCCTATACGAGATTCTGATTTTGGAAAATATTTTTGATATAAATTGTCTTGTAATAGAAGTGACTTATTTTGGGGAGCACCATGATATGAATGATAAGTTTACTAATGACATCATGGTGTCTATAGGTAGATGGTCACATGAAAAACATCATATCATGGCTTTTAGGGATAAATATAGCTTCTTGTATTTTAGTGTGATGATTTCTTTGGGATTGGAGTTTTATTGTTGGTGATCCATTACCATTTGGAGATGGAACACTATGAGATGATATTTAGTGATCAAACCAAGAAGATTGGGATTCATTGTTGAATCTGAAACAAGAAATTTTAAAGATGATATATATTATCATTTGGCGGTTATAAAACACCATACCTTATTTAGTTATAAAATTATAGTTGAGTTTCAATTTTTATATTTGTGTATATATCATTTTTTTGATCCAGGATTCGAATGAATAATCCAAGTGTTTGAGCTCCCATTTTGATTTATGTTGACACAGTTTGTTATCTAGTAGTTACCTCATTTACTTGGTTGTTTCTTTGGAGAATAAATTTTAGTTTGTAGAGTTATTTATGATCATACTCATGATACTTTATTCGTTAAATACAATTTTATGGAAATTTTCCATCATCCTAAGTTTGAGGAGTTTTCTTGTTCAAATTTTATATTAAATGTCTAGTTGAAATATATTTTTCCATTGTAAATATTTAACCATAAAAGATTCATAAGAAACCATATTTGTTTTCATAGACTTTTTTCTAGTGCATAGTTGGAACACGACTTTAAAAAACAATAATAAATGTTTCAGAAATGTTTTATAATGTTTAGTATAGTTGGTGCATGGTTTAGTAAATGAAGAAGCCCAACCTTATGAAATTTATGACAATAGAAAGTAAAGGATGGATTTTTTTCAAATTATTTGGAAAAATTATTTAATAACTACTTGGGACATTAAATGTGAAAATTTAGTATTTTCCATCCTAATTTTATACAATGGAATACCTTAGGATTTACTCCTCCCATTATCACAAGTAAATGGACCCCTCTCCTTCCTATTTGATTTATGTTTCATCTTTTTTTATTTTATTGATTTTCTTTGGTGATTGAAACTAATTTTCCTACAAGAACTTCTAATTTTTTAATCCTCTTGTGGGTTAATTTGATTTTAGATTCACTTTTTATGGATTTGAGAGTTGATTCCACTAAATCATTATTGAATCATCCATATATTATTGGGAATTAAAATGACATAGCTAGTGGCTGTATTAGGATGATGTATACTGGATGTGTCACATCATATTGATGGTTATATATTACCATGAGAATTTTCTTAGGGTTTTATACAAAAGTAATGTAAATTTACTAATGAATCAGGAAATTAAATTGTTTATTTTTTATGTCTAGGTTTTAGGAGTGTGTAGGGAGTGGTTTTACTATTTTTGTCATGGTTTAATTGAGTGATTCGTGCTAGGATAGTAATAATGAATTTATTCCTTAATGACATCAAATTATTAATTAATACTAAATTGTTTACATAATTTTAAATTGATTTTAATTAAAAATTTAGGACATTTTGGAATGAGTAAGGGCCTCATGTGGATGGGATGTATATATACACCCATAATTTTTCAATATATATATATATATATTACATCTTCTAATTTGAATATTCATTACACCCCATTAAGATATATGATATAAAAAGAAATTTTAATGTATTTAAAAACATGGATACATAAAAAACTACTTCATAAGATATATAAATCATTTCCCACTTTGGTTTTCATAAATAGATTATTTTTGAGACATATAATACTACAAAAAATTATTTATATCCTTATGAAGAAATCATGAGAAATTGTGAGATTAGATGCATTGTAAGTTTAAATAAGGGAGAAATCAATGATCACTTAAACACAAGATGATCATAATTGTATGATAACATGTGATTAACAATTTAAAATTTTACCAAGAGATTTCAATATCATAAACATGATTCATGTGATAATTCTTCATAGTTCATATGACCTGAATCATAAGGTAAAAAAAGAACATGATCTATAAAAACACACTATTAGCAAAAACAATTCATAAAAAAGTGACATAAAGTGATTCTTAATCATAATCATGGTAATATTATATCATGGACACCTACCAATAAAATCATAAAATTTTAGAATTAGGATAACTACCTATGAACACACTTATGTATAGGGATAACCTCTTTTGTACCCTATTTTAGGCATGGGATAACATCACATGTACCCTCTTTTCTCAGTCCTGGGATAACCTCGCATGTACCCTCTTTTATGAACTTAGAAAATGTCTCATGTACCCTATTTTGTGCTCGGGATAACAGCTTATGTACCCTATTTATTTTGGATAAACTCTCACATAATCTATGAGCTTATATAACATTAATCATTACCCAATTCATTGGTGGATTATATATTTCTTCTTCTAACTATCACATAATCAATCATCCATTCATATTTATAACACAATATCACAAAATAATACAAACATAACCCATAGAAAAGGAAAATCATTTCACTGATATTTCATCACTAAAACCATAATCCATTAAATGAAAAAATAATGATGGTGTAATTTGATTATATCCCACATAAATCAAAACTTAAATCAAATAATGTTATCATGGATCAGAAATGTCTTTTAAAGATCACTATGTCATTTCTTAACGATAATATACTTCCAGTTTAAAATAATTTTTAAAAAAAATCCCAAATATGAAGGTAAATATTTTTTTCAAAAATAAAATTATAAATATGTAATGGAATATTTAAATAAAATATCATTCATAAAAGAGGACAATTTCATTAATATATTGTATATTATATGAAAGTATCTATTCATATTTTTGGTAAAGCCTTCTAATATACCTCGATTGGAAAAAAACAAGAAAATTATTTTTAAACAATTATTTTAATAGCAAATCATGGGTTAAAATTAATTTAAAAAACACATATGATTGTAAAAAAATTATAATTTCTTTAACAAAACTTGTATAAAGAAGAAATAGAATTTTTAACTGAAGAACGAAAAAATTCATTTTTCCCTTAAACAATTTCTTCTGTATCTTAGGTTGTTAAGATAAGAAAATGAATCGAAAACATTTATTCTCATGAAATTACAAGAGGAATATAAAATTAAAAATTGTATTGAGAGGTATTTCATATATTAATTCATTTAAAACCTAATCATGTACAATCCTAATAAACAATGAAATTGTATTATAAATCTTTTACATCATTGTAACTTTTGTATCTTAGTCCCCATGACAGTGTAAAGAAAAATTAATCATTAAATTTCATGATAATATATTGAGTCATATTTAATATTATTAAATACATAAACACATTACAAAATAATGTATGCTAATAACATTAAAAATCTCTTAAAGAAGAAAATATAAGACAATAAACCCTAAGGGCACTGTTAATTACTAGTTCAAAATATCATGGCTAAGATAAAATTATATGGAATTATGAATCCCTATAATTTTCATGAGAATAATTATTAAATACATTCATGGGATATATATACACCAAAAAAATAAACAAGTGGTGAACATGAAATAATTTCCATAAAAACACATGTAAGAAGAAAAGTCCATTATCCAAAGTCTAATAATGATTTATATTCATCCAAACCACTTATTCTTTGGTATACCTAATTTATATACCTTCTCAAATACACTAGGAATAATAATTTAACAAAACTATAACCTCTATTTCAAGGATAGAGATGTGTAGAATTAAATTTGGAGGGTTTGGTCTCGTTTTGATGCTTAATAAGTTATATAGAAAAAATAGTTAAGTGGTTTATTTTATAAGTGATGGGAGGGGAATCCATATATTTTTTTCAAAATATTTTAATATAATATGTCACATTCATGGATAATTTTTTCAAACATTTCAAGGATTATAATATAATTATAAAATTTTCCAAATATATTCATCCAATAATTTTTAAAATCATTTATATCATTTTAAACCTTATATTTTAGATTAACCTCTTTTTGACCATTTTTAACTACAATAATGGTACCAGAGTTTTCCAAATTAAATGGTTTTAACTTTATTTATATGGTTGAAATTGGATTATAAATTTTTATGTGATATCATTTTCTATAATTTATCATCCCAATTGTCTTCTCTAATTATTCGTTTCATTTTAAAATAATTTACAAAAATATTTCCTTTAATTTAAATTTAATGATATGAAGATCAGTATGGAATTAAAATATTACCACATTTTCTATAATTAATACATTAATTTTTATAATAAAAAATCATCATTATATGTAATCCAGATAAATATTAATTTTAATGCTTGTAAAATTATTTACATTGATTTTTGTACTTCTTGAACAAGATCTATATCAGTGTTGTGTAGAACATAATGGTAATTATATCATTTACAAAAAATAAATAAAAATAAAAATCATAAAATTATGTTAATCAAGATAAAAATAACCATTAATATTTATTCACATTATATTCTTATCACTATGTAAACATAAAAATGATATTTAAGGAAAGAGAGTGACATTTTGAAATTTTCTTTCGTTAAAATTTTATAAATGTCAATATAAAAAGAAAATAAATAACCCATATATTTAATTTTAGTATATATAAGGAAAAACTAATGTCATTAGATGTAATAAATTCTACTTTTCGGTGGATTTTAAGACAATATCTCTTTCTTTTAACCATGTTTTACCAATTTTACCCCTTCTTAGGTGACAAATATTTACCATGATTAGTATTAAAAGCAGAAAAAATTGAAATATTTACAGAATTTGAGCCTACTAACATCGCATATTCTATAAATGTTTCAGTATTAAATCTCTATTAGTGGAAGAACATAATTTTAAATTAAATGCATGAAATTTAATGAAATCATTTTTTAGATCAATGTGTTTTTAATAATAAAAATTAACTAATATCAAAATCATGAAAATTAATTATTATAATGTAATTAATTGGATAATTAAAAAACAAATAGTCTATGTCTATCTTTAAAACCATATTAAAAATAAAATGTGATCTAAAAATTAATTTTTTTAATGAAAAAAATTAGGTAATATGATTAATCATTATTTTTCACTATGCACCAAAAAATAATTTTAGAAAAATCTAAAAATATAACATTAATTTGGTATTGATATTATAATTTTAGAAATATTTTTAATTTTATAAAATATAATTTATAACATTGATATAAATTAATCATAATTTCGATTCATAAAATGTAATAAAAATCATTTGGAAATAAAATTTATTTTTTATGTATAAAATAACACCACACAAAAAAGGGTGTTTATTTCAAAATAATTAATCAATGATTTTTTTTTGATTCGTTCCATTATAAGTTTATTTCATATAGAATTTACTGATGTTCATAATATAAAATTTATTGATCAGGTTATATTGGTCATGTTTAAATAATTATATTTTTTATTATATATAATAATTTTTATAATGCTCAGTGTTGGGTGTTAAGAAATATATTTAGCTTGAAATTATTTTAACTAAATTTTTGGGGTGTTACATGCCCCCCTTCAAATATATTTACTCCTTTAATTTTTATCTTTGTACTGTAGAGGCATAATATATTAAAATTCCTTTTTAAACCATATCATACAAAGGGATAATAAAGAATCCTTTAAAAAAGGAAAGTGTGTAATATAAAGTTTATATTAAATGATGCATAATAAGTTTACCAAATTAGGTGAAGAGTAGGGGAAAGTTTAAGTGCATACATATATGATAAGACTAATGTCCAAATAATAATAGACAATGATAGAGAACTTGGTAATGATAATGTTGATGGCCATAAAACCATAAACCTATAACGGGTGAAAAGACCATCGATTCCATGAAAATGAATGTAAAAGGGAAAAAATATTTTCATTTTGATTTTCCAAATGTTGATGGATTAATTAAATTTAATGATATAAAATATAATATAATATAATAACTTTATATCTTACCATTTTATAAACAAAATTTCATCCTTTCATTGTTCATTCATCAATTTACTCTTCATATCTTACTCTAAGAAATGAATATTAAAGATAATTTTTTTATTCTTGAAGCCCTAAAATTAACTTCTAATAGATCATACGATCCTGAAAATATTGAAAATCACATCCTCATATTTCTATATATTCACTAAAAAATCATTGAAATATGTTACCAATATAGATAAATATAACACATTGCTCTCAAAAATGACAAAAATAACACATGAAGTTACACATAAACTATTCCAAAAGTATTTATCCTTAAAGATACTCCAAAATATGGATAAAAAATAAACATCCAAAAAATTGGATAATAGTTCACTAAATTTGAGAAATTAAAACAACATTAATTCTCTAAACAGCATACAATAGCTCTTAATTTCGCATACCAAATATATGTATATTGTTATCATATATTCTCATAAAACGTGTTAATAACAAAAGAAATATAAATCATTAATGAAAACATACATTTTACAAAAAATTATGTGTCTCCAAATTAATTAAATAAAATAACAAATTATCAAATATATTTCATAAACCAAAAAATGAAGAAAACTCCCTCAAATGAAACATAGACCACATTTTCATGAAATCAATATTCAAATAAAAGGTCAACAATACTATCCCACTGACTTTATCAACATCAATAGTCACTTTATCCCAATAATATTTTTTATCTCAACATCATGAAAATATTAAGGGTTATCTTTCCCTCAATAATGTGTTTTTTGATTAATTATTAACTTCACATTAAATCACTTTTCGGGTTTATCGATAGCATTCAATATATTCATGAAAATACCTAAAGAAACAATACTATTGAAAAATCCTTAGATGTTTTATTATACTAATAACTAGTATTACATTATTAAAATTACATCTATATTATAACTATTGAATTCCAATATATAAAACATTTAATAAAAACACTTCCTTATTCAAACATTAACTATAATTTTTCATTTTATTCATTAATATATCCATCCATTCATAATTCATCTGTATTCTTTTCATTATCAACGGTAATACCATTACTCTTATAACATTGATGATCCTATTCTATATCATTCCCCCTAGGATATTAATTTTAATTATTCCCATACATTAGAAATTGAAAATGTTCATTCATTTATGATTCATTCGGAAAATCGATATTCTCATCCATTATGTTAATTGAAAATTTAATTTTATATTAATGATTTATTTCTATATTCCCTTCTTCCTGACACCAAATAAATCTTCCAATTAATCTGATACATTTTATTGGGTACTTATTTACACATTATCAACATATATGAGGCTAAATCCTCTTTCTTATATTATCTTTATAAAACTAAATTTTTCTATTATTAGTTGTGTAAAAAATACCACCCATGTTAAGGTTATTAATCATATGATAGTATATCTAATTAGGCATAATCATGATTTTTTCCATTGCGATTATTATTTTATTTAGTTTCTCACGAGAAATATTATTCCATTATTTATCACATAAATCATTAACATGAACCCTCCTTTTTCCAACCATTTTGATAAACAAAAATGGAAAGGGAAAGAAATAGTAATCATAGTGAGTAATAATATAGTTTTGAAAAATAATTCCTAGTACATATAAATCATGAAAATATATATTCATCATAGGAAACCTAGTTTTTTTCTCAGTGATAAATGATTTAATATATAAAAATCCTTTACAATATTTCATAAAAAATTTAAATTTACACATGAATGTCCCCTCATAAGTTTCAACCCCAAGGCATAATATTGATAGATTAATCAAGTTAAAATCAAATAAATATTTTTGGGTTATTACCCCTAGATTAATATGTTCCAAAACCACATTAATTTTTTGTATCTAGAAAGGAATTATTTTTAGGAGAATGATGCTCCTTTATTTACCAGATCATATGATGTTATCCAAGATGTTGTATAATACTAAGGGTTCCCACTAAGGTTTTATCATCCAAGTCCCCTTTTAATAAATAAACTATATTATTTAACTAATTATAGTGACCCTTAAATTCCTTACATATTTTACCTCTTATTTGAATAATATTCATTACACAACATTATGATCTACACCATATTCATAAAGTCACAGTGACTATGGAAACGTAGACACCTAAACATCTTGATCATAAGAGGTCTACATCATCTCACACTATGTTCATCATAACTATAATCCATCTTAGTCAAATCATACATAAAATAATTCTTCAAAAAATGGGGAATAAAACATAAGAAAGGGTGATCTTAGATGCTAAATAATGGTAAATAATGTAATTATTAATTATCACTTAAAAAATGTGATTATAATGGTATGAGAACCTGAACGTAACCTTTGATAATAATAACCAGCAATTATTATATCATAAACACGAGTCATGGAGTGAATATTATCATTTTTATAATACATAAAAAATAATGTAATAAAAAAACTTAATCCATTATAATAAATCATTTACAGAAATATATGTCCTAAAAGGGTGATATAAAATGTGGAAAAGTCATAAACATGGGAATCTTATTTCAAGTATACACAAAAATACATTCTTAACATGTTATGCCATGGATAACTACCCATGTACATGCTTCGGGCATGTGTTAACATCTTGTGTACCTTATTTTATGATTGCGATAACCTCCGTATATCCTGCTATTTTAGGATATTCGTAACCTCCAATGTACCCTATTTTTTGGGCTTGGGTTAACCTCTCTTGTACTCTCTTTTAGGATTGGGATAACCTCCCATGTACCATCATTTTTTAGACTTCAAATAACCTCTGATGTAATTATTGAACATATAGAACATTAATCAACACACAATTAAATTTAAGCCTATATAGTTCTTGTACCACCCATAAAATAATATTATATTCATGGATATTCATTCCGTAAGATCATAACATACCAAAATTATAACATAGCCCCTGAAAAAGAAAACTAATTTCTTCAATAATTATTCATCAAACCCATAAAACTTCTTGAGAAATAAAAAATATGTTATAATTGGATCATGACCATAATAAAGCATTAGTAATATCAATATCTATTATTATATAATGAAAACCTTCTTTAAAATATCACTATAACATTTAAAGGTGAAACTACACTTTTCAATTTAAAATCAGATTTTTAAAATATAAAAGTATTCTAAATATTAAGGAAACAAATTTATTTGAAAATAAAATTGTAAATTTGTAAACTAATAATCAAATATTAGATATTTTTATGACTTTGGGAAGTTAATTTCATTCTTTTTATATTAAAACAAAGATTCCTTTCATCATTTTGGTTAAAATTCCAAACTACCTCTGATAGAAAATGGAAAGATGTTATGTTTTTAAAAAAAATAAAAAAGTTTAATAATTGGTAAAAATGAATTTACAAAAATGTAAAATATTATAAAAAAATATATAAAATTTTTATAGAAATGGTAGATATGGATGAAAATTTATTTTCAACCAAAAAACGAAATAAGGTTGTCTTTTCATAAAAATAATTATTTTATCTCTATTACTTAAAGTGAATAAAATGAAGGAATAACATGTATCATAACTAAATTACCTTAGAGGACGAACATTCAAGATCTTCATGAAAGTTTTATCTTAAAATATCATCATTTGAAAATTAAACATAAATAATATTGACAAATAATGATATTGTAAAATAAATCAATTACCATATTATTAACTTTTGAATCAAAAGAACCCTAAAAGAATAAATTCAAATGAAACATTAAATGTTATGATAAAAAGGTGATTCATAATATAACATGTTTGAGGGGTTATATAAACCAATAATAAAATAATATAGGTCCATAACAAAATATATGTCCCAATGAAGAAAATTTGATATGATAAACCAAAACAACTTTGGAAATTTTTAAATAAAAACCTCATGGAAGAGATAACATTATATATTAATTTATAAATCCCAATAATTTCAATGATAATAATCATAAAATATTTTAATGAGAATTATATACACCTAAATAAAATAAATAGGTTGAGAACATGATATATTTATCATAGAAACAAAAGTGGTACAATAAATTCCTTACCTCAAGAAATATCCTATTTCATATGAAAAAAGAAACCTCCTTATTGGTTGACCTACTTTAGGTATCATCATCATTACTCATTTAATGGTATTTTAGGAATAACATTACCTCTAATTAATCTCTAGGGATATTGATAAGATAATTTTTAGGTTATGGTTGAGATTGGTTTCTGAAGAAGGTGTAATGAAAATAGTTAAGGGGTTTCCATTTATATGTAAAAAGATGGTCATCGATGTAATTTCTAAAAATACAGAAATATAATAATGTGCAATTCAGGGAAAAAAATTACAAAATTTTATATATTCTATAATAAAGAGGTTTAATTCATTATATATTCATTCAAACAAATTTATACAGATTTAGATATCATTTTAAACCTTACATTTTGGATTAGATCCTTCCTTAACAATTTGTATTCCTAACAGTTGTAACAACGTACTCAATATTAAATGGAAAATATTTACCTATAAGGTGAAAAATGGATCATAAATATACATGGTATAAAATTTTAGACTAAATCTCATTTTATGTTTCATATTAAATTATTTTTTATGTTTTTAAATAATTTAATAAAATATTATATAACATATAATATCACTAATGTAATTTTTGACACAATTCTTCTAATTTGATATTAATTTCAAAAACATGGATATTAATGTAAAATATAAACTCTTTTCAAATCAATTATAAATTATTAGGACCTTTGAAATTCATCGTTTATCCTAATTCATCATAAAATATTACATTTTTATTTTTTAAAAAATATTTAATTTTCTTTCTCAAAATATTTCACAGCAAATGTATCAGTATTGTGTAAGAATTTAAGCTATTTATAAACTTTCCAATGATTAAAATTAAATTTAAGTCATAAAAATAAATTAACAATTTTCAAAATAATCATTTATATTTATTAATAACAAATATTTTTTCCTATGTCAACATGTAAAAGAAATTAAAACTATAAGATGCGTGTTATGGTGTTTTATTTATACAAAATAATATAAATGTCATTTTCAAAGAAAAATTTCTACAAAATTATATATATTATCTATTAGTATGGACTTAATAGATTTAATTTCCTCCAATTTAAAAATAATATAGTGGTTGATTCTGATACATTATATCATGGTTTTAACCCTGTTTTACCCATTTAACACTTATTGAGGTGAAAAATATTTATCACGGTTACAATACATAATGACCAAAAAAGGTTCCAATTTACAAAATTATAACCTAATGATTCTAAATATTTTATCCCTTTTTTATGATTCAATACCTGGTAGTTAAAGATATTTTTTTATATAAATGCATAGAACATAATGAAAAATAATTTTTTGGAAAATGCGATTTTAATCATAAAAATTAACTTATAAAAAATCATTAATATTTTTCTTCTAATAGAATTATTGAGATTATTAACAATATAATGGACCTTATTTAACTCTAATGAAAATTCCAAAATTAAAGTGAACCTTTAAATTATTTATTTTTTTAAAAATAAATGAGAGTATTTGAAAAATCGATATTTTTACTATTCAATGAAAAATAAATAACTAAAAAAATACCAAAAATCTAGATTATATTATTTTTTATATTATAATTTCAAATATTATCTTCATTTTATAAAATAAAATTTCAAAACCTTTCATAAATTAATTATTATTTCCATATAAAAAATTCAATAAAAATTACTTTTGAGGAAAATATATTTCTAGATGTATAAAATATATTCACTAAAAATGAGTTATATTTTCCTAAGAATTTATAAATAATTTTTATTTTGTATTTATGTTATAAATTTATTTTATAATGGATTATTTCTTATCCATACCAACTAATTTCATGACTAAGATAGAATAGTTACATTTAAATAAAAATACTTTTAATATATATTATAATTTTTTTAAATCTCACATTACATGTTAAGAAATATATCATTATTATTATTATTTTAACTTAATATACACCATGTTATAGGGTATATCATTGAGTTATAAAGGAATTTAATATATATGACTCATTGGATGTAAAATGTCTTATTGGTTAAGTTCAATGATCCTACATACATGCATTGTGGTATTTTAATTTATTTATTTATGCATGTCATGTGATATGTGACCTCTAAACTCAGGGTGATCAAACTTTTTAGTTATATTTTTTGGAAATAAAGCTTCTATAAAAAATAATTATTCATCATCATCCTCTTTGAACCCATATAAATATACTTAGTTTCCCCACCCATTAATGGTCTTGGAATTCATTAGAAATTCATGCCTTATGATATATAGACAACTTCATTGATGTAACTAGAAAATGAAATCACAGTTACCATTGGTTTTTGTTACTAGGTGAATGATGAGTAGATGTAAGTGACATGATGGGAATGAGTATCCCTAATATCCCTTAGTATAACCTAAAAATATTTATACACTTTGGTATAGTTCATACGAGAATGTGGTGAGTTACCTTATCAACAGATATTTGATTTATATGTGTTGGGTGTGTGAGACATGACCTAGGGATTTCATGGAATATGAGGTTGATCTTTGAAATCTCCATGAAAATGGATTCTATGACCTTTTTAATAATTCATTTGAGACTATGATATGATCACAACAACATCATGGGTCATTATTCCATTTTGAGTGAGAGGTTTCAACTCATGTGGTGAGTTTGAGGTAGAGGGGTCTATAAAAGTTTATATGATTGAGATGTAACCATTGGGGTCTAGGGAGTTAACTTAGTGTTATTTTGAATTCAGAAAGGATTTTATGGTATATGGGTAGTGATGAATACTAGTGTCTTCTAGAACATAAATCAAATATGTCCCGATTATGGTTGTATCAATGACAAGGAATGCACTTGAAAAGTCAACCTCTCATTTTGGGTGGGCATGGGGAGTAGGTTTTCCCTATTAAGATACATTTCATGATATGTTTTTCATTGGATGAACTACCCAATATTTGATATTGATACATAGCTAATTCCATGGAAATACTCCTTGGACCCTACCTTCATGCCTGACTTTAATTTATATATCCTAAGGAACACTCCAATGAAACATATGTTGAACATGGTTATCCGATTTAGAATTAATTAGAAATGTTCCTTATATTTTGATTAAAGGTTATCCTGGTTATAGTTACATGGGTCGAATCCCTATATTTAGATTATCGATTTTTTTGGTTATAAATACTTGGACACATTCCTCGGATTCAGAACCCAGGTTATTCATATTATAGTTATGTGAACATGATCTTTAGATTCGGAATGCTTGAAATTGGGGTTATAATGAATCAAAAAAGATCCTTCTACTCAACTCCTAGTTACTAGAGTTGGAATTCCTTGGGAAAATATAATTTATTGAAATCAATGTTATGTTGGATTTCCTAGTACGTATATATATAAATCATCCATGGGCATAATATTAGTGGCTAAAATTGAGTGACATGCTCTGAGATACAATGGAATTTGTCAATGTTAGATTTTTTTTCTAGATTTTCATGTGAGAACCTAAATAATATTTATTTTTATTATATTATGATTCTATAGTTTATTTATTTAATAATTTAATATTTTATCATGATTATACACACCACATCAGTTTTTATGTACAAATCAATAATGTTGGTTCCCTACTATGTTCAACTGACACCTTTATCTGTTTACCATGATATATGGGTACCCAATAAAACTTAACTAATAAAAGGTTCAGGAAGGGTAGAGGAATGTGAAATAATAATTTAGCAATAATTCATGGATGGGGTCAATGAATAGGATGAGGTGATTCTTGGATCTTGAATTCAGTCCTTGATGTATTTTATTTATATATTCATTTTGTATATATCCCCAACTAGAAGGATGGATAGTGATTCTATATGATGGATTACCTACTAAATTTTAATTATTAATGATAATTTTGTTTATTTCTTGAAGTTTTTTAGTTTATGTTATGGATTTTTTGTTAATTTGTTTATATTTTATTTCACACTCGTATATGGGGGTATCATATTCCTGTGATAATATCCTTGAACTCTACTAATACTTAGAAACCAATTCAATATGGGGAGGAGTCCCGGAGGTACTAATAACTACACCTCCATCTCGAGCACTATTTTTTATCCATGTCTTAGGGGATGATATTACAACAAAAATTTTAAAATAAAATCATTCTTATATCATAGTGATTGGGGAAATCCCAATGAACCCTCATTTTTACAATGACCTTCAATTTAAAATTTATAACTTCTAATTATCAATGTAAATACATATGAACTATTAAAAATGAAAATTATAACATTTTTGGAAAAATATAATCTTATCTAAAACAATTTCTATTTTTTTAATCATCTTCTTTTTAATATCTTTTTTACACTAAACAAATGTCGATATATTTGAATTGAAATTTTCAATTATTGATTTATCACATTAATTCCAATAAAGCATAGAATTAATATTTATTTCTCTTTAGTCATATTTCATTTCCTTGAAATAAATTTTCATTTCATTTTATTCTTTCATTTTCTCAATTTCACCATTTTGAGATTTTAATTCTTTGTTAGAAGAATAAAAATCATCTTTAGAAAATCATATAGAAAACTAAATTTCATAAATATTTTATTTATTAAAATAGATTTTATTTTTATAATGATCATAAATTTAACTAGTAGTATACTTTTAATTTATTTTAATATATTTATATAAACCCATATCCTTTCCATTTTTTTATGAATAATTATATTATATTCATTAATAATTTCATTAATTATAAGTGCATAATCATATTTTAATTAAAAATAATAATTATATTTTCTTAAAACATTAACTATATTTATAATGAAAAGAACTTTGGATTCTATTATACAATTATGTTCAAGAAATGAATTAATATATTTGGTGTACCTCAAGACATCTTACAAATATTTCTTCTCTATCCTTTATTATATCTACTTTTTTTCTTTTATTAACCTCAAGAAATCAGGTTTGATGTTCCCATCATTCCTAAATTCATAAAAAATAATTTCTTTAAAATCACACTTATCTTCCCTCATTTTCTTGTAGTGATCTCTTATGTAATCCTTTATAGGTCTTATTCAATATCCTTTATTATTTTAATATTATCCTTTATTTCTAAAATCACATCCAAATTCATATCAATTCCTTACAATTCAGAATCTAAATAATAATTAGAAACATTTTTCGTAAAATAAATTTGGTCAATAATTGTATTTTTTAGCAATATTAAAATACATTTTGCAGTAGGTAACTAATATATTCATAAAGATTATATTAATAAAAATCCTTACATTCATCAATAACTTCCTTTTAAGAATAAAATGTCTTTGTAGAAATTGTATAACTATTTTATCAAGAACTATATTACCTAAATATTTTACTAATAAATTCATACAATTAAAAATGATGAAACAAATATATATCTGAACAGATTTATAGTTTCACATTGAACCATTTTATTTTATTAATATCTATAATATACTATTTTCTATCTTTGTTCATATAGACTTATCTAATCTAAGATACAATACATTCAAAAAATTTAAAATGTCATTCTATGTTTTAAATGAAGATTTATTAATATACATAGTTCTATTGATACAATAATATAATATATTCATCACCTTGCCATTAAAAAAATTAATTTATAGCATCATTACAAGCTAATGTTATAGGATCCAACAAATATGAATTGTGCAGTTTTATAATGATACTCCAATGATCAATGATAAGTATTTTTCAGAAGGAATCAATCCAATATTAAAAGTATTTATATTCAATTCTATATAAATGAAGAGGAATATGAGGAATCGATCCATAATTTTAAATTATTCCCAAAATACGAAATATATATTTTACCATTGATGTTTAATAAAGCGATTTTTAAGAATAGATAAAAGTATGCTTATAAGTAATTTGTCATTCAAGGGTGATTTTACCTTATATAAAACATCTAAGGAATATATAAGAGTAATTTAATAATGTAGTGAAAATAAAAATAAATAATGTCACGATGTATTTTTATAGTATTTTCGATCAATGAAATCATATATTTACTCATCACTTCCCTCAAACATAAGAAAACTAACACCCACTAACTATAAAATCTCTAACTTTTGATAGGGAGTCACAACCATTACACTTACTTTTCAAAACCTTTTGTGACAACCCAATTATACTTCCATATTCTCACATAGATACAATCCCATCCTATTCGAAAAACAATTCTACCTAAAGTCCTAGAATAAATATTCTATCATTTTTCTACATAAGGGCACAACTCAAACATGACTTCATTTTCTACGGAGATGAATAATCGTACTCTAATATTTAAAGAGGATTCAAAACCAAATCAAACATAAATTTCAATGGGAGTCATAAAGCAAAAAAATAGAATATTGAAAATTATAGGAATATATAACACTATTAAAAATATAATATGTATTTGTGTTCTAAATGGTGTGGTAGTATGGATCAATTCATCCGAAAAGATACTCTATGATAAATTCCAAAAACATGATCACATCTATAGTGATTCCATAGATTATAGAAATTTGAAATGATTCATAGATTTTATATCCTCCTCATACATAACCCACACTCGTTCAAAGAAACTTTAATTTTTATGTTTCTAAATGTATAGTAGCTTTAAAATAAGAATTTATCATGCATTGACATTCCAGTTTTTCATTTCCCAAGAAGCCACACATTTTTATATTAAAAATTAAAATCTGCATAACTTATAATTTCAGTTTCAAAAATATTATTAAAATAATTGTTAATGTAATTAATATTTCATAAAATCATTTTAAGAGTTTTTTGGATTATTGTATAATTCATGTGATACTAACTCTTCATATTCATAAATTTTTTAAATTTGATATTCATGTTTTTATAAAATGTAAATTGACTTATTAATCCAAATAACAATAAATTAAGTCTTTCTAAATTATTGAAAAATTAATGTTAAAAACATGAAACAATTAATATGTAATTATGGAAACTTAAATTAAGATATACTTTTATAATAAAAACGATATAAATCAAACTCTAATGAATGATAATAATAAAACATATATATAAGTTTCACATAATCTTGTTTTTTAAAATTACATGAATTAAAATTTGACTAATACTAAAAATATTTTAACACAAAATTCAATTCATATAAAATGAAAACACTCTTGTTCGTGTGAAACTATATTTTACTAAATGACAAGAATATGATTTCAAACATATGTTAATATTCCTCATAGATAAATCATAAAATGTGTGCTATTTTCTATATGTTGTTCTTTTCACATATGAAAAATAAACTAAGTGAATAAATTTTTTACATAACATATTCCACATATCCAAAATCAGTCCAAATATTTTTATATAACATGTTAACAAATTGATGTATAAAAAATATATCATGTAGAAAAAATTCATAATTCCTTTTTTCTTAAATAATATAATCCAAATATCTCAAATTCATCATGATATAAAATTTATTTTAAGATAATTTCTCATTATATATTTTAAATATATTATAGATTTTCATAAATAAAAATAATTCTATCAGAACTTTAACCTTAATAATAAAATATACGATACTGAAATATGATAGAAAAAATTTCTAATGATGCTAGAAATTATATTTATTAGATTTAAGATAAAATAATTAACACACTAATATTAATATTTGGGGAAATAAATAATAATAATTTTTTTAAATTATTTAAATCATAAATTGGATAAAAGAGAATCTTAAAAATAATGTATATCAATAAATTAGAATACAAATCCATTAGTATTTGAGTAATGGATAAACTGTATGGAGATGAAATTTCTCTCTATTATAAGTATGGATATAGAAAAATATTGCATTAAATTTTATCATATAAAAGCCGAAATTGATCAATTATGATCTTTGATCAAGAACAATATTATGTCATAATATACTGAGTTAAAGGAATAGAAGAGTGTTAAGGTGATCTTGATTAAGAAATATTTTTCTCCTCAGAAATGTGTTAATATAGAAATAAAATTCCTCAATGAAAGATATAGGGTAGAGTAAAATGTTTTCGAAAATAAAGATAACTTTATATTGATAAAAATACATTTTAAAAATTATTAACATAATCCATGAAGTAAGATTGATCACATATTTTATTTGATAAATACTATCCTTTAAAGGGAATTAGTCTCTTAGGAATTTTTGAAATATAATTATTTTGTATGAAGTGAAATGAAGAATGGGAATTAATTCCTTATGAATTGTGTTTTATGGGGAACAAATGTTGTAGGAAATTTTTAACATTGTAAAAATAAATATTAAAATACGGCAGAAGGTAAGTGTAGAATTTATATAGTGTAATATTTTTTAAAATAAAATCCATGGAACATGCATGAATGGAATAAGAGTTTTAATAATGTGTGGATATAAATACATTTCAATTCATGATTAAAATGGGAAGAAAAAGGTTTACAACATTCAATTATTCAATTTAAAGAAGATGGGTCACGATTTCAATGAATTTCCTTCATTTCAAATGAATTTACCTTTAAAATTACAGGGAATAAGGGGTAATATTATACACTAATTACAAGTTGTCTTCATATACCAAATGATATGACATTACAAACATTTATTGTAAACTCAATGTTATCTAATTATTTATTTTATTAATGGTTTATTCTCTCTTTTATGATTAGAATGTTTTCTCAGAACATTAAGACATCTGAAGGATTTTATGAAAGTGTTTTAATCTATCCCAATAGTGGGAATATTTTAAAAAAAATGATATATCGAGTAGTATCTATTTAGATTCATAGATATTCGCTATTTTTATAAATGATTTTCACAACCATTATTGACTTTTACATAATCCTTAGTATTGACTGGACTTCAATTAAAAATGAAACAAATTATTTCTGAGTGAAGGATATTACTATATACGAAGGGGTTGGGAATTTTTTATTCTCTTGGAGAACTCATGATTATTTGTATCCTTTAGGGATCCACCTATAGTAACTCACTGAAATTAAAATCTATGGAATTATTCAGAGAAAAAACTATCTATATATTGGAATAAAATCCCAATCATATAGGTCGTAACTAATATTCAAATATTTATTGATCTATTTTTTGAAGATTAATTGTGACATCCACTTAATTGTGAAATTGAGTTTTCAATTTAAATTTTCCTTGATGTAAACCCAATATCCAAGACTCCCTATAAAATATAAATAATATAATTGATAAATTTAATAACAAAACTATAACAGTTGTATGATAAAAGGTTTATGAACCCTAGTATTTCACCTTAGGGATCCCCTGTCCTTTTAATGAAATCTTGGGATGGTATTATGAGGTTATGAATCAATTATTATGAGATCCATTCCATTATTATAAATTTTAATTATCATTTTAGATTAATTGGTGACTTATTTAATAATCATTAAGTTGATAAATAATTTTTCAATTATATATCATCATTTAGGTCATAATTAGTTAATAATAAATATGTATGGTATACTAAACATGACTTCTCATCTGAAGAATGATAATTATGATATTATTGTAATGGACTTATAATTTACAAATGTACCTTGTTTTAATAATATGTTGAATATACAATTAAAATATTATTTGGATAACATCCAAGTGGTATTCATTGATGATAATTTAAGAAAAAAAAACATCTTGTAAGAGATTAGAAATTATTTTTAAATAATTCTTGAGAATCTCATAAAAAATTTATTATATGATAAATCAATTATTTTTGAAATTTTTCCTTAGGAATTACCTTTATATATAACTTTTGTCTTCCTGGATCAAATATCCATTGCTCCTTCAAAGAAAAATATAGTTAAGGATTATTTCATATATAAAAATATAATTTAGATACATAGTTTCCATGGATTATTAGGTTATTATCAATGATTTTTTAAATGCTCCTTGTTGGAAAACAAAATAACCATGTTGAAAAATAAAAGGGTTAAATTAACATGGTATATAGAACATGGACAATATTATTAGAGCATAAAGTAGAGTTTTTTGGTTTTCTAGAAGTTGAATTTATAATTAATAAAGGATAGAACTATAATATATAGCAGATTTAAAAATAAAATACCATGTTGTGTTCTCCAGTAGAATGATAGAGTTGTTACTAATGCAATAAGTAAATTGATGATCCATGAACACAACTATATAACTCAAGATCTTGATTAAAAATCTATAATATTTTATTTAAATATATGTATGCCCTATCTCTATTGTTAAAGATATGACATATATATACCAAAAAATTTGTAAGTACATATTATCTTAGAAATCTCTCTTCATAGGGAAAATAATGTTGATATAAGTGCTCAAAAATGACGGATGATCAATAAAATAACATCTTATAAGGGATAAAAGGTCCATAATTCACTAAGTAGGAGGGATCATGGTGTTTTTACAGTGATACTAATTAACAAAGATAATATATTATGGTTTTTAGTAAATTTGTATATTGTAATTTTTAAGAAATGAATGACATGATATCATTTCCAAAAAAATATAAAACATCTTTACTAAAAATATATCGATAATTCCAGGTAGTATGATTATGATTTAGAAAGGATTATTAAATTAGTGAATTATTAGAAATTGAAAATTTTTGTATATACAAATAGTTTTTTATGTTTAGAAAGATACTATTTGTAAGATTCAAACCAATGCCTAATATGGATCTCTTTGATGTGTTAGATATCTCAAATTTATCTATTGAACTTAGTAGGATAATGTTGTAATGGGATTTAAGATAACACTACATGTGGTATGGTATGAATCATAAAATTATGGACTATGTTTTTAGATACATAGTGTTTTAGTGGGTTCAAAATAGAATATAACATTTTAAGGGCGTCATATAACCTCTTCTTATACAATGTAGTTTTTGATTGGATGTTGGAAGACTAGTTGGAATATTTATATTTTAAGGATCATTTATTATGGACATACCAATTCAAAAAAATTAATAGTAGAAAAGAAAGATCTATCCCTTGAGATTCATGCACAGATATATATTAATGAATTTCTGAAACTTCATAGTGAACCTATATTAATGATATAAAATTTTAATCTTTGATTAACATTTAATATAAAGACTAATATTTAGATGTTTTTGGACACCAAGATGCATTAGAGAATTGCCTATCCTCACTAAATTGTTGTTCAGTCTGAAAGGAATATTTAGACATTATAAGACTTACTGAGGTCATACTCTATTGACATTAAAGGTATTTTGGATCGGTATCTACCTTTGGTATAGATTTTATAAAATAATTTATTTAATAGAAGCAGACAGATGGAACTCTATGAATAATTCTATGGGATGATATATCATTCTCCAAAGAAATGAGTGATAAGATTATTAAAAATAGGGAATCCATAACATAGGCACATTGGTCTTTTTTAAAATTTAGATAATATTAGAGATATGGATTATAGATTTGGAATAAACCCAACCTTTCAAAAGTACATGATGTTTTTTATATTTCATTATAGAAGAAATAAATTCTGAATCCTACACTTGTACTCAGATATGAGGAATGATATTTAAAACATAACTCTTCATATATTGAACATCCTAAAAAATCATGATAAATTAGATAAAGTGTTGTAGAATTGGGAAAATTTGTCCGTGAGTATCCTTTAGAGAAATCACATACTAAACAAAGAAATATGGGAGATTAAAGAAGCTGTGAGGACTGATTACCCACGTTTATTTATGAAATAACATATATAAAAAAAATTAGGATGAAATTACAATATTTTGTGGGGTCTTAATGTAATCCTCGACATCCCACTATAAAGGTAAGCATTATATCCTTAAACTGTCAACCAAAGCTCATATTATTAATTAAACATTATAATTAAAATAGTGTGTGATTATATTTAAAAGTATAATTTATAAATTTATGAATTTGTCTTGATAAAATGGATACCATTTTTTATTTAGTAGTTTAAATTTTAGTATAAAATAATTTTTTTGGATTTTTCTAGAATAAATTTTTTTCTGGTTTAATAGTGAAAAAGTTATATTTTACAAATACTATTAATATTATGATTCCATTATTTTATATTAATGAATATAATTATTTATAAACCTTTTTTATTGACCAAACATCTATTTAATAAGTTATATATGTCAATTAAAAATTTTATGATAATTTTAGAAACCTATGGTTGATATTTTTAAAACATAACCTATGTTTTATTCAAATAAAATAACTATTTTCTATCTTTTCCTTTAATTATGAAATTAATATATTAAATTTTATATTTGGTTTTTTTTAAAGTCCCATTAGTCTTATTTTTTTCATAAACCAATAACTTTTATATCATTCAATTCTATAAATAATTTAGGTATAAAATAATTTAAATAACTAAAATTATATTTTTCAAAAAAAATTGTTTTAGTTGAGTTTTGAATACTTATGTTAAAATTATTTTTTAACACCTATAAAATTTTTATTATGGAAACTGAATTCCATATTTTGTACTATAATAATCATTAATAGGTAATATTTTTAACTTATTTATTTCCCATAATGAATAGTTACCATGGTAAAATATTATCTCCATGTTTAAGGTTAAAATTTTACAAAAGGTGGGTTAAGCTAAGAGATAAGGAATCAAAAGTCAAAAATACTTTACCAAATTTTATTTTTTGACCATATTTAAACCCTATAATATCTTATAATTTAAATTGTACTAAATTAGATGAAATATCCTTGAGTAATTCATATGTTATATTTAGGGGTTTTTAATGTTTACAAGTTCATGACTCCCCTCACATATAAATGGGAACTCCAATAATCACTTATCAAAACACAAATTTAAACTTATCCTAACCATTATCTACCCAAAAAAACATCCAAACACATTATTAATGACCTAGAGTTTCTAAAATAGAAAAAATACTTATCCTTTAAGTGTAAAGGTGTGTTTGAAAGGATATATATGATGAAAGGTTTATATATTCTTATAAAGCTCTTTCAAATTGTGTTCTTCATAAACCACCTTTACATATTGAATAACCATCATAAAAAAATTATATTTAATATACTAAAACTTTTTATTTTCTATTGTAAAATGATTTTCTATCTTTTTTACAACTAACAGAATATGAAAAATTCACTCATGTGTATGTGCAGACTACAACCTACATAAAAAGATGTATTGAGATTCTCATCGCTTTCTATTATGGTTTGTGAAATAGATATATATAATGAATATATATGATACTTATAACATTATTATTATACTATAAATATAATAAATTTTATAATTTATTTCACTCGGATCTATTTCAAAATGGAAACATTGAATGTGTGTGTGTTTAGAAAATCACCTCTATAAAGAATTATAATTGATTTTTCCTAACAAAAAATTAGAGAGGGTTATAAAAAAGTTTTATGGTATAAAAATAATCTATATATATATATATAAATATATATATATATATATAAATGTATTTAACAGGATTAAAATTATATAATTTATGATGTTATGACCATGTTGTACGGATATGAACCACTGAATCAAAACCTACATAATAAAAAAAAGATTACACCTAAAAATTGTTTTTAAAAAATAATTATGAGTAAATGGGTGATGCAAGTTATGATTAAATAATATCCAACCACAAAAACATATATATGTAAATATATATCTTATATATATTAATAACTTTTAAAAACTAATTACACAAGGAAGTGTGATACTAACCCACATTTCTATAGTTTCAATCCATATAATTAGTTTCATGAGCTATAGTATCTAATGGATAGAAGAATGATAGACTATAGGGACCTTTTGGTGTCACCAGTCACATGATTCTAAAATTCTATATCATTATTTGAACTATTATAAAACCATGTTAAACTCTATATTGTGATACTTGTTATGGTTTAATGTATTTTCTACTAGTGTTTGACCCACAAAAATCCTATTGATTTGTTCATTCTATTTCATTAATAACTTACATGTATATTGATACAGAAAACATCATTAAATTATTCCAACATATATGAAATAATTGATTTGATATCTTTCTCTTATTTAATAGATAATGGGTGCTTCCCATAAATGACTAAATTTAAAATTTAGGTCCCATAAAATACCTGATGTTTTACCATCTATGATGCTAAAAACTTCTCCCATATTATTCCTCACTTCCCCCATTCATCAATGAAGTATAACATAAACAAATCATTTCCTCAATTTACCAATCATTATTGGCTTTTTTGAAATATTTTCTAGATTATTAGTTCTATGAATCTCATACAAAGTCAATAAACCATCCTGAATTACTATTCTAATAAAATGGTACAATAAATGAATATAATATTTTTATACATTAAAATATGGGTTTTTAAAAAAAATAAAGAACTTTTACTACCATATTGAAACAAATTATCCACTCTCTTTCTATCCAACTCTATAGATATGTTCTTCAGCCAATTTATCTTCTTACTATCTATGATTAGGGTATTGTATTCTATAACTATGTTGAGAGGTTCTTAAACTTTCTATAAATGATATATTTATCTTGCAGAATCTCCTCCATAATTAAACATATTTATGGGGATACCCATACTAAAGTAAACAACACATATATGTTCAAAATCCATATAAACCTTTAGTGAAATTAATTTTACAAATCATATAGATACGTCTTTTATTCCTATAGAATTATTTAGTATCCAATTCATAGCTTCCAAATTTTCCTTCTAGGTTCAGTTATGTACCTTTTGTAAAATCCCACTGCATGGGAAATATTACTTTGAGTATAGAACTTGGAATATATCAAGCTTGAAAAAACAAATTTTTATAATACTTTTACCGTCCAATCAACCTCAAATAATATCTTTGTTAATTTCCCATTTGACAATAAGAAATGTCATTATAGGGGACTAAATACTGATATTGATTATAGTATATTAAATCGATACAAAACCATTCCAATATATTCAGCTTATGATAACATCAAGGTTCTAGTAACACGGCCTCTCATGATCATCATCCCAAAATTCATACCATCTTATCCAATATATTTCATCTTAAACTCTTTAGTTATATTTCCATATAGCTTATAAACTATTTTCAACAGAGATCCTATAATGATAATTTCATCTACATAAAAAAAATTATCCTTCACCAAAACAATATAAATAGAATCATTTAACTATATGACATTATCTATGGGTATTTTTTCTCATAATACATTAAAATATTTATTCCATTTATTTGGTGTGTATTGTAATTTAGATAAGGTCTTCATAAGTTTTCATAAAACATATCCTTTTCATGCCTCCAAAGATCCCTTTATCTATTTCATATACATATTCTACAATGGAACTCTATGAAGTAATGTAGTCATTATATCATTCTTCTAAATATCTAAATATGTGTTTTGTTAGTACAAAAAACCAACCATATGGTGGTTACTATCACTACATTTGAGAAACTTTTAGTGTATTATAAACCTTTATTTTATTGAAAATATTTGACAAACATCCTTGGATTATAAATCATTTTACCATCATGTTACGCCTTTCCATTTTAAACATAATAGTTTTACAATTCTTTATTTTCTTATGGGTTTTATTTTTCTCCCACGCTTGTTGTTAATATATACTCTTCTAGAGGAGTGGGATCCACTAGTTTTGGTGATACGTGATAAGTTACACTATTAATTTCAACATTCTCATACAAATATGATTCTTTATACCCACTATCAATTTTATATACATAACATTTAATGTATATGAAATAATTATTAACTATCTTCTTTTGGCTTATATTAATCTTATTGTACTTATCATCCAAGAAATGATAATCAAACTCCCTGAAACCATATCCAATAATAAAATAAGTTTTAGAATTATCATCAATAATATACCTATAACATGTTGACCTAAACCATCGGGTCCATGTCATAATGCCATAGATCATGTGTTCCTCTTCATATGAAAAAGGCTACTGACTATAAATGAGGGACTTTGTATGTCACTGGGGATAATATAGCCTTATAATCACATTAAAGGGTCAATAATAAATAATGATAGTATAATAAATAGTTAGAGTAGTCATGGGAAAATAAAATGTAATAAATATCATGCAAATAAAAGTATATTTGATTGATGGACTTAGACCCTCACTACTAGTCAGTAGCCACTACATCCAAATAGGAATGCATCGGGTTATGTTGCATCCTGGTTTAGACCCAGTGGTTTGGGTTGGTATGATAAAAAAACATCATAGGATCAAGATTAACTAACTTTATTATTATATATTTATTTGGTTGGGATGGGTGATATAGTTTATAAGACATTAGGACTTGAGTTGGGGGACTATTTTAGTGTATGTTTATTCTAAATAGTGGACCTCCGGTATCAATATGGGAAAATTTTATGTTCTACTGTTACTACTGATTAATCTCACCTTGGGTTACACTAATGATGTTATATGTGATTTATGATATTTCATTTATGCTCAGGCTTCATGAAAAATTACAAAGGTTGAAATTCCATATATATACATGTTGATGTGCTATATAGTGGATCATTCATTAAATGACTGGATTTTTTCTTTTTGTTCGGGATAGTATTTTGTGTGTGATATATTTGTGTTTCCAAACAGTGTGATATAACTTATTGTGCATTAATTATTTCAACATATCTTGTAGTTTTATTAGTATATATATGAAGACTATGACTAATATATAGTGACAAAAACAAAGGTTAGTGGAAGGAGGGGTATGCTTTGCATTATAATTATACTCCTTGAAAAATATTGTTTGTTCCCGTAGACTATTTATTACTTTTTTATTTACTAATACTCTTTTCATTATAAGAGATGCATAAATGTATTTGTGCGGTGGGAAAGCTTGCTGAGTAGGATTCTCTTGATAATTTACTCACACCAACTCTAGTGGTGAAACTAGTGGTTCCTTATTAGCCACCACTGAGATCCATCATTTACTATGACATGGATTTCCCGCTCCAGTATCCTCCATCCTTCTAGGTCATTGGTGGAAGACATGACATAGAGGATTGGGTGGATATCATAGAGGGTATCTTTCAACTCATAGAGATACCATTGGATATAATGGTGAATTTATAAGTTTTTATACCACAGGGACCTACTAGTGTCAATCTTTTAATAGATATTGTTTCTTAAAAACACTCTATTTGTTTTGACAGCGAGAATTAATTATTAAATTAATTAATGAAACTTATATGTTTTGAATTTTTTAAAATGGACATAATTTTTGAATTCGGAATATCAAATATATCTTACATTGAATTTTTTGTATTTTTCTGAAAAACTACAATTTTTGATGAATAGTGAAACCACTATGTTGTAGTTTAAAAACTGTTTTTGTGTTTAAATGAAACTTTACCACTTCTGTGGTTTGAATTTCAAAAATCCGACATACATGGTTGTCATTAGGATTTAAAATTTGGTTCAATGGGATTAAAATAATTTTTTGGTGAATAGTAACTCTTATGTTTTTAATCGCGATTAGAGGTAATTAGTGTAATTTAAGGTAAAGATAATGTTATAATAATATGAAATGACCTTGACACATGTTATACCCTAATTGTATGAGTCATGGCTGACCAAGAAAATTCATGGGTCAACTTGGGGACCCCATGGAGCCACTTTGGTTTGAAAATGACATTAATACCTTTTTATTTAAAGTTAAAATTAAAATGTCACAAACATGTGTTGTTTTACTATAACAATTTTTACATGAGATTATATAAGTCATATTTTTGACTATAATTATTCATTATAAAGATAAAAATATATCATAAGTCATGATATTTTTTTTATAGTTTTTAGACATTAAATAAATTTATTTATTTATGACACCGTGATGATGTAGTGATTAACTCATAAATGAACGATTTAAATAAAATGAGAAGATAGGGTGAAATATAAGTCTTACACTTGTCCCAAACCTATATAATGGGTGTATTTCGAAACCTTATCATCTTATCCTCAAATTATATCCTTTTGGGACCTTTAAAATCCAAAAATCATTTTATAATAAAGTAATATTTTATAACATTCCATGAGTGCCCCTCCTCTCCTCTTATAAAAGGCCTCCACCTCTACCACCTTACACACAGCTCTCAAGCATTTGGATCGGCAAAACCCGGCCCATTTAATCTCTCCACATCCATATCTTCATCATTGAAGCCTCACCTTCGGCATAATCCTTTCCAAGGAAGCCTTTGACCTCAAATCAAAGGGAGTTACCCGATTTTAAGGTAATGTCTTCCCTTGTGTTCTTTTGTATTATTTTGCTTCTCCAAACCGGTAAACTCTTTTTATTACTTTTTTTGTAACAAAAACAGTATCTTTAATATACTAGGATGTTGTTATAAAAAGGATTCGATCTACACTTTCACACAGCTCCGTATAAAGGTTAAATAACATACTATTTCTGTGGATGGCGAATTATTGTCTCACGAAATGATGATTGTTCAATATTCTTTTAACACCTTAAAAGGTGGCCAGTAAAATGTAACTATATTTATATGTGATATATAATATTTTTATTTTTACATTAATCTTATTTATTTTCCATTTATGTCATAACTTTTTGGTTTCCATTGTGGGTAAACGCGATATCTTCATTTTAGAAAGTGCGGACTACCGCCCCCTCAAAGTGATTTGATTCGTTAATGCCATATGTGGGATGTATAAAGGATGTAATTAATGGTATTGCATATGATATCCTACTGGAATTATAATATACATTTATATCATTATTATTTCATTCCATTGAATACAAAAAAAAAATGAAAGTAGCGTTCATGCGTACGTACGACTTACCGTCTCCATGAACGGTACATTTCATTTCTTATCTCCAAATGTTATGTACTATTATAAGTACATATATATAATGTATATATATGTAATATATTACATATAAATGATTTATATCATTCTGGAATTATAATATATATATCTCTCATTTTGATTCAATTTCATTAATATGACAAAAAATGAAAGTAGCGTTCATGCGTACATACGGCCTACCGTCTCCATGAACGGTGCTTTTAATTTTTTTATCTCCAAATGATATGGAATAGTGTTAAATGAATATATACTGGATACATATGCTATTTAAAACATAAATACTATTCTTGATATGATGTACCTATAACTACTTGGAAAATTCTTTTCCAACAACTTCAATTTTTACTCATGTACCGAACATCGACAAAAACGTCTGATATGAACTCACTTTATTAACCAATTATTATAACATTATAATATGTGATATGAACTGCATAATAATCTTTAAAGGAGGTCCTTATGAAATTATAAATTGACCAAATTTTATTACTAAAGAGATTAAAGAACTATCAAGTCATTTCAGAAACGAGGTAAGGGATCCGACCTCTCACTTTCTTTTCAAGTACCCTCTTTTATGTCATTTCATTTGTGCTCCATGTTCTTATGTTGTAGGATGTTATTTTATATTAACCGTACTTTAATTTGTATATTTATATGATGATATACCCCCTCTTACTCTCATCAAATATTTTTTTTAGAATTTTTAAGTGGCGCTGTTAGGCTGCCGAATTTTTGTAAAGGAACCTACCCCTCTCTTTCTTTTTAAGTACACTCTTTTATGTCATTCCTTTTATGCTCATCATTCTTATGATTGGGATTTAATTTTATATTACACATACATTAATTTTTATGTCCATATTATGAGATACCCAATTTTCTCTCATCAATCCATTTTGTATGTTTTGATTGGAACCGTTAGGCTGCCGAATTTTCGTAAGAGATCCAACCTCCCTCTTTCTTTTTAAGTACTCTCCTTTATGTCACTTCTTTTAAGCTCCTATTTGTTATGTTGGGGGATGTTATTTTATATTAATCTTTCTATAAATTTTATCTTAATATGAGGAGAGACCCTATTTGATCTCATCAATCCATATTTGGAAGTTTAAGTGGCGTTGTTATGCTGCCGAGTTTTCATAAGGGAATTTTCATCTCACTTTTATACCCGTGAGATTTATGCTACATTTGCCGCCATTTCCTTTGAGTGGTATATGTACTTCCCATTATTGTACTATATGTGAAATATAATTTATTTTATGAGTATTTACATCAATGTTGTATTTTCCTTCTTCCATGGGGTGTATGTTTTGAAAGATACCCAAGTCGGTAAGGGAACTTTTCACCCTCCTCTTTTTAAAAGACTTATTTTTTGGGTCTTTTAATTTACATATTGTAATTTTGGGATATATTCGTATATATCCTTATTGATGTAAATTTTATGTCCAAGTGATGAGATACCCTTTTTATTTCTCATCAACTCATTTTTTGAATTTTAAATTGATGTCGTTAGGCTGTCGAATTTTACTAAGGGAACTTCTTAACCCAATTTCGATTTCGTTGGGTTCAACATGTAGTTATTGAATATGTCATCCTTTGAATATGTGTGGATGACCATTGATTGTTTTAAAATTAATATCTACTTATATTGGGTGTATTTATATTTTTCACACATAATTATGAGATTGATTTACCCTTAATTTAAGGATACCTTCTATACAGGGGATTTCATCTCATTTTACATTTCTATAGAGACCTAATTGTTGTTATGCACCAATTAACTCTTATATGGTGTGTATACTATCCTTTGAAATATTATATCATGAATAAATTTATTCTAATGATATTATAAAGTTCAGATTAAATGTTATTCCTCAATTATTGTATTCAAGTGTCTCTCATTTTGTTAAAACCCCTTTAACTAAAATATCGTTTTAAATGTTTTAATGATTTATTCTTATAAATATTTCTTGTTAATATCCATGTTTTCACAATGGTTTTAAGGATTTGTTTATATAGATATTCATGTTTTAAAATGTTAAAAGTTTCAAAGTGGTATGAGACACTTTGATTCAAAGATCTCTTTATTAAATGTTATAAATTTTTTTGAAAATGATTTTCAGAATGGATTCATTATTTCAATATCATAAAATGTTATATTGTTATTACAATGTGGGAATGTTATATTTAATTTATTCTTAAGTTATGAGCTATGATTATGTTATGGTTCATCATCATTATTTATGAATACGGGTGGTTCCGTGATAAACTAATGGCGGGTGAGCCCGATATACCTCTCCAATGCATTGGGTAACGTGAAGGAGTTAAACGTTAAGGTTTATTTGAAGAGATTTAGGGAATATACTATGATGGGTATTCCAAACGTAACCAAGAGGGTTACTCCCTACGTAAAAATGTTATGTATGCCTCAAGTTACATTTATGCCTTACGATTTCTATGATTTATTCATGACTTGATGAGGTATATTAAAATTATTATGTTTTATGAGTAAAGTATAATTTCATACATGGAGTAATGTTTTCTTTTCATACTTTTAAATCCCTTACTATGCTTTTTATGCTCATCCCATGTTTTTGAATTGTTTTTCATAGGTCAAGGGAAAGGTTCATGATATGATGATAGTGTCAAGGAAGTGTCAAGAAAGAATCCTTGTTTTATTTTAAATATGTTTCTGTTGATGGGAAAAAACGAATACTATCATTTATGTAACCACTTTGTTTAAATGTGGAATGTAATTCATGATTTATGATCTAATTCTCTAAAACCATAAACCTGAAAATATCCTCAATGTGAATTATTCATTTAATTAAATATGAAGTAAGATTTAAGGTCGAGGCCTTATATTTAATTTTATCGAATAACGTTTATTAAATAATCTAAAATTAATTATACTATTTTCCAAAAAAATGTTAAAAAAAATCATTTTTGAAGAGTTTTTTGGAATAATATATTAGAATTAAAAATAATTGAGTGTTTATATCATATAAATTATTAAATAAATTTGGAAATCAAATGAACTTATACTTTATTTTTAAAATGTTGTTTTTCTTGATTCATACCCTCCAATTAAACATATAGGTTATCATGTTCATATTTAAATAATTATAGTAATGGTTTATTTAAACTTTTTGATGTATGTTGTATATTATATCAAATATAATGTTCTTTAAAATTATTGGGATATTAAATTCTTCACCCCTAAAAATATTTCATCTTATAAGTATTCATGATTATTACCTTCTAAAAAATGGGTGTTTCTTCTTTATAAAATCATATAGTTTTCACATTACTTTTTCCATTTTATGATTTCTCTAAAGTACCTTTACTAGTCGAGTTGTACGATTACTAAAATATTTTTTTCTAGAGTTAATAATCTTAAAATAATCTTCACATTAAGATAAATAAATTTCTTCTTCTATTTCATCATATAAAATAAAATATATTGGTTTTGGAATGTACATCCTTAACAAATAGATATAGAACATGTCAAGTACTTTAGAGTGGATCATTAGAATTTCCAATTGGTAAAACTCTAATAAAATTATTTATATAATTTCGAAAGGGGTGATGTAATTGGGGATTAGTATCCCTTTATTATTAAACTTTATAACACCATTCCTTGGAGAAAACACTCTGAAAACATGATCTCCCACATTAAATTTCGAACCCCACCCCCATTATAAGCATATATTTTTTTCCTACTCGGGGATGCATTAATATGATTCAGAATAGTGTTTACCATTGTCATTATATCCTAAAATATTTCATGTAATATAATCTTTCTTTCACCAACCTCATCCCTACAAGTTATAGTATAACATCACTTGTTATGTAATGAATCATATAGCTCCTTTTGAATACATTAATGGAAGCTATTATTATTGAAATACTCTACAAAACGTAAATATCGATCACACATACCTTGAATGTCAAGTGATCATGAGATCAGAATGTCATATAATGTTTAGATAGTAAATTATGACTATCTATTAGTTTATTAATTATATTAAAGGATCAAATGATATTTAGTTTCAAGATCCTATTAATGGATTGTATATAATTTGGATATAAAACATTGATCACGATCAGACCCAATTTAACGTGGTTCACCGTGAAGTATTAAAACTTCATTATTATAGGTTTGTGTAAGGTGATAAATTGATAAATCTTCTCTTAAAGCATAGAAATGCATGGTTTCGGAAATGCGTTCAATAATAACACATATTGTATAATTATTATTTAGATTCATTGGTAGTCCAACGAAATATTTTATAGTGATACCATCCAATTTACACATAGAAATTTGTATAGGTTACCTGAATACTCTAGGATGTTTTCTCTTAACCTTGATATGAGAATATACTATGTATCTTGACACATGATCCACAATTTCACAGTTCATATTATCCCACTAGAAGTGTTCCTTCACTTCTCTATTCATCTTAGTGCTACAAGGTTATATTAATAAATTTGATCTTTGTGAATTATCCAAAAAACCATTCCTTATCTCTAGTATAGGGGGAATACAGATCCTCTTTCAAAATTTCAAAACACAACCTTTATATATGAAGTATTCCAATTTTCCATCAATCCCAACATTAATTTTCTTCTAAATATTCTCATCCTTATGCTGACAAATTTTAATAAATTCCAATATATATGGTTTAACAATCAATTGAAAACCTAATGATGACTTCCCATCTTTAATAATTCCATTATCAAATTTACTAGACCTATGAACATATGTTCCCTATAAATCCTCATTTGGTAAGAACTCTATAATTTTTCATTCTCAATGCATCCACTATCTTGCTTCCATCCCTGTGTGATAGTGTATCGAGTAATCATAATCCGTTAATAGCTTTATCCATCATATTTTCCACAAGTTGAAATATTTCTATAAAATTATATATTTTAGAATATTATGATCTATATATATCTCACATATTTCATTGTAGAGATAATTTCCCATATCATCAAATAAAGGATTGTGGAATCTAACACAATATCAAGAATTTTATAGTTCTATTCTTGATTATCTTATAGTCTGGTTTAATATTAAATAAAATTATCATTTTATATAAGAAAATAAAAAATTCCCTTACTTTATGAATTAATATATATATAAATTTCATCATTTCCATTTGGTAATAACAAAATTTTAGCATTGGCCAATCTCCTATTCAATTAGTAAAATAATTCTTCACATTCCATTGTCTATTAAATCTTAACACCTTTACATGAAATCTTGGTTACGAGTTATCTAATCAAACAAAAAAATTAACAAATCACTGATAGTAACCTACCAAACCAATGAAAATACATACCTCAGTTATGTTCATTGGTACAGACCGTTCTTTGACAAGATTTTTCTTCACAATATAAACTAAAATTCTATTATTGGAGACAATATATCTAATAAAATAAACTTTATGAATCTAGAATCTACACTTTATAAATTTACTATATAACTGTTTCATCCTAAGTGTATCAATAATTATATGTAATTGATTCTTATTGTGCCCATATATTTTTGAATACACAAGGAAATCATAATTAAATACCATAGAAAAATTATCAAGATATTCCACGAATACTCTGTTCATTAGATATACAAATACATAGGTTTCTTTAGTCCAAAAAAATAGAATTAATATAAACTCATAATGGTAATACCTCATTCAAAATGTTGTATTCAGAATATACTACTTCATTATATGAAATCGATGATACTGAGAACAAAGGTAAATCATTAAAAAATATTGATCTCCATGAATTTGATTGAATATGGTGTAAATATGAGATAGATGATACTTATTCTATATAATAATTTCATTTGTTTTAATATAATCAATGCACATACTCATAGATCTTCCTTTCTTATTTATGAAAAGAACTCGGTCTCCCAATTGTGGAATAATAGGGAATATTAATCCATTTCCAATGAAGTCCTCTAGTTGTTACTAAAAATACACTAACTCCACTATGGACATTTTATAGGGATTCTTGGATATATATCATTAATTTAGTATTAAATAAATAGAAAAATTTACTTCCCACTATAGTGGATGTCCATGTAATTCCTTAGGAAATACGTCATATTATTTTTGTATATTAAGTACATACTCAATTTCAATATTACCTCTTTCATCTATAATTTGTTTATAATATTCATTCTCAACAATATCATTTATAATAGACAATATAGGTGGATCCATACATGTCTTATATGATTGTGTATCCTCTATATAGATAATAAATTCCACATCCACATCACAAATCATAATTTTCTTCTCCTTGTAAATTTTTTTTGCATCATATTTTTAAATTCCAGTCCATGACAAGGATTACATAAAATTAAATCATTTGTTGTCATGATTATGTGTCATGATGGGAATGACTTTACATGCATTTTTTGTAGTGATACTTTCACTATGAGTTATGACTGAAAACACATTTTTTAGGGAAAAAGGTAAGTTGCTAATTTTCATGGAAAATTTTCGATATAATGGAGTACGAGGTTCCCAAAACAAAAAAAGTTGTATAAAAATTAGAAAATATGATTAAATTACCTACAACCACATATTAAGGAACTTCATTTTCAATTGTACTGATCATGTATACTTGACCTTATTCCCATTTTCTCTTCTTTTGTAATTTACCTTGATGCATGGGAAAATAGTTTAAATAATTACCCATTTATTTATAGTTCATGAAATAGATAGTAATAGTATTTTTATTGCTCTTAAATTTATGATCCATATGACCCTTGATACCACACCAATAACACACTTTCATTCCCTTCAATCATTTTCCATGATATTTCTTTCCACAAATTTCTCATAATGGAAACCGATTCACCTTTTTCTTTTTTACTGAATTCCCTTTTACATAGTGTTCAAAAGGCCTATTAATTTCTTGATTTACCTTAAATATATAATATCTAAATATTTATTTTTTATTTTTATGGAATATAATAAAATTTCATCATATGATGAAAAAAATTTGAAACGCATTCCCTATAAATAATTAGGTTAATCCCTTAAAATAAATGCTCAATCATATTTTTTATATAACATATGTAATGCATATCAAATATTTAAATTATTTTAAAGGTAGAATCATAATCTAGAACTCCTTATTTCTCATTTTTTATGCTAAGGAACATTATCCTCATTTTAGTTTTCTATTCACTATGCAAATAATAAAATAATTTTACTTTAAAAACCCTATATTCCACAACTTCAGTTTCTTCTTCCTCTCATGTATTTTGGATCAATGACCAATATTGTTAAGAATATGAAATAATGTAATATTCTGATATGATAACCTTTTTCCTTTTATTTCTTTCAAAATTAATAAATATCTTCCCAATATACATAATCCATTACTCATCTGTCATGGGATTTGTAGTTCCACTATAAAATAGAGGCTTCTAGAGGATAAAACTGTCAAACATAGGTGAATCACACTATGTAAGAATATATTTATGTATTTTGAAAATTTTATTTTTCCTAACCTAAGTATGATTCTCCAATATGGTCATGATCATCTCACTTTCATTAACTTTTTTATTGGTTTTCTCAACTAGGGGAATTATACACTAGCCATGGGTATTAATTCCATTATTCCTTCCAGGTTATATTTCTAAAAAATAGAATATATTAGATTATTTTATATCATTATAATTATAATACATAATTATCAATCTAATGCAACCTTTAACTTAATCTGGAAAATTATGCATTATTAATCTTAGTATTATAAACATTGTTTCTTTGGGAAAAAATTAAAATCATTATTAATAGTTTGTAAACAAAATTTTAAATAAACAAATCATATCCACCAAGAGTGTCAAATAGAGTGTTCTATAAGGCCCATTTTAAGGTAACATGTATTTATCAATTAACTCTTGACACACCTTTTTCAATGTTGTTACCCCTAGTAACATTTTCCCTAGAACCACGTCCACATGTTGTATCCATAGAGGGATGTATTGTAAAGTAAACCACATAATCTCTACCATACAAAAAAATTAGTGTTTTCTTATATACTTATCAGAAAAAAATCATGAGGATATCAATTATATATTTTATTTAAGGTAGTTCTAACAGTTTCTAAAAAAATTACAATAATACCATGTTTATCAACCCCAACTCTAGTAACCCAGATTCGGTGTTTATATTATTACAATGGAATATATATAAAGGTTAAAATCATAAATTTATTATCATTTTAGTAGTCTTTTAGAAATACACACATACATGAATCCTATTTTACATTAGGATTAAAATTTAAATCATTATAAAGTTAAATTCTTATAATCTTTAAAACACATTCCGTGATTTTATCTTCATATCACTAAGAATGAAAAAAATAAGAGTGGTATTAAATGCTCAGTAAGGGTTACATACAATGGAATATATCATGATAAAATAAGGAATAATCAATATGGAATGGTAAATAACTGAACACACATGAAATTTAAATTACAACTTGAGCCAAAAATGCATCCATAGAAAATATAAATGTAGTAATCTCATAGATAACAATAACTGAATTCTCAATGTAAAAAATGCATAATTTTTTAGTGCCATGATCTCAAGCATCATGATACCTCAATTATCAAGGAATTTCATAAGTTTTTTTAAAATTATGTGTGTAATACAATTTGATTTTGCTGGCTTATTTTTATGATGAGACTTGTCGATGCATCTAGAGGCTATTCATAAATGGTCCCCAACCATCACTACATGTCTAATACATTCTTTATATATTGAATGATCAATTAAATTCATAAAAATAATTCCTTGACAGAAAATATATGTATTACGTAAACAATAAGTATTTTTTAATATTTTCTTTTCAATTAAATCACCATATATAGAAATTGTATATTGTTTAAGATATAACATAATCATGGTATATGAAATATGGATATTTAAGATAAATGAATTTTTAATGGAAAATTGTCAAAAAAGTAAATATTTCAAGTATGGTATCATTTCAACATATTATTAGTGGGTCAAAAGTAGAATAAATGGTTTTTTATCGATGAATATATATAGCATAAAAATATTTAAACATTATTTAAGAAAATAAAATTTATATTTTGAAATCACTTTTTCAAAAAATAAATTAAAATATCAAAGAAAACAATTTCATTGAAAACAATATTATAAAATGTTAAAGTAAGATTCAAAGAAAATATTTTTCATGTTGGCTGAAAATAATTCCATGGGGTATAATATAAAAAACTATCCTTTCACACTTTTTTATGAAATGTATCATATTCCGAAAATGAGAGAAGAATTCCTTTTAAACTGTTGTGTTAAAAAGTTAAACCAGGGTAATCTTTTAATTTGATAAATCATTATATTATAGAAGAAAAATTAATCCAATTTAACGAATATATCTCAAAGTATGATGAATAAATGTGATCAAAAGGAAATATGATTGGTTTTTCTTTAAAACATGTCTTCGCTCATCTCATGTTCTAAAGAGAGAAAAAACTCTATGAAAATATAGAAAATACATAAAATATTAAAAATTAAATGAAAATATAATTATAATGAATAAATATATATTCATGTTAAATAAATCAATGGTTAATTATATAAACCACATAAAATTAAACAGGTGCATAATACGAAACATGTCTCAAAGAAGTAAAAATTTAGACAAAACTCTTACCTCACACATCCCTTTAGTTTAACATAATTTAATATCATATAAAATGGTTTTAAACATATTATTTAATTATAAAATAACTATATTCATATTTATAATGTCACATATGACCCTATTATAACATCTTTTTACCTAGTTTTTAATAATAATTTATTAATACCATTATTTTAGGTGTTAAACGTTTCATTTTGTCAACCGTGTTTAGAAAAATAAAAGATTATTATTGTGAATAAGATATAGTTCCCTATTATTCAGAATTATATTAATGTAAGAAATATTATTTTCATTCATAAGATACTTTTTTTAGAATCAATATGGAAATTTGGACTTCTAAAATGAATTTCATCACTTCCTGGAGACAGTAGGTCATACATACGCATGAGTGATGTTATCATTTCCATAATTGTGAAAGGTTAAATAAGTGGATGATATATTTATTTTGACTAATAAATATTATATCATAAGTATTATATATATTCATGGGATCTATATTTGTGACATTACATGTGAGTAAGTGATGGAAAACAAATGAATCAAGATCACAAGGTGGTAGTCCACCATACATTAGAATGATAGTTTTGTTATCGATTTGATGGAGAAGGTTATAGATAAATATTATTCCATAAATATAATAAATATAATTATATGGGTGATGATTTTTTATCATATTAGAGTTTATTGTACATAATTAAAGGTTATAAAGGATTAAGTAAAATGAAAAGGCCTAGTTATGATGATTACCTTCTCTTAAAGATACCAATTTTGTATCACTAATTATGGGCCTTATAATTGGTCTTTTTTGAGGAAAGGAAATTATATAACTTGTATAAAGAATTTTTTTGATGTTTTTTTGTATTTTTTCATCGAGCTATATAGATCAATGTGGTCTCAATAAGAGGTTTAAGGGGTGGAAATTTATAATCAAGGGATATGACACACCTAGAAGACTCCGAAATTATAAAATATATTAAAGTATTACTCAAGAAAAATAGACCACAAATGGAAAATTTAAAAATATTAGATTATATAATGTATAAATATTGAAATAAATATAAATTTTAAATGTTTTTATATCATTTTTACACATATATCTTTAGTTTAACCCCTGGTAAACCAATTTTTAACCATAACTATAGTGGAAAATTATTACAATTTTTACTATTTATTATTGCCAAAAATTAAATATTAATCATTATAATTTTTTTACGACGATTCGAAATATGGAATCTGATTTATCCAATTCAAATAAATTAATTGTAAGTGTTTACTTTAATTTTATACCCATAAAATCCAATGAATTTTTTTCTTAAAAACATTTATGTATGAAAATGTTTTCAAACAAATTTCAGGTATAATATTCATTTGAAAAAAATAATTGTACTATTAATTGTATAATTTAATAAAATTTATTAGAACCCATTTTAAAATAAAATGTATATATTTAAATACATGAAATGAAAAGACATTTTTCCATAATAATCAGTATTTTCTCAATTCATTGTAAAATCAAACTTTTCCGAAAAATACAAAAATTGAACTTAAGATAATTTTAATATTATAATATTAAAAATGGAGTTATAATTATCAAATATATTTTCTAAAATTATAAAAAATATTACATTATTATCACGTAAAAATAAATAAAAATCATTTTTGATGAAAATGTGTTTTTTAATAAAAAATTTAAAATAAAAATAATTGAATTTTATTCTCATAAAGATTATTCCATAAATTTGAATTTAATTTTATCTGCATATATATTTTTAAAATGTGGTTTTTCTTATTTATAAACAAAAAATTAATGACTAGTTTATAACAGTCGTATTTAAATAATAATATTTCATTTTTTTATGCTCTATGTTACAGGTTGTATATGTTATGTTATATAATGTTATATATAATTATTAGGATATTAAAACACATACTATAATGGAATTACAAAATCCTTACCACGGATTTTTTTGACTCCCAAAAACATCTAAAGTGTACAACGTTATATGAGTTACAGTTAATCACCTTATAAAGTTATCACACTTCATTTTTATCTAAGAATATTTCTATTTGGTTCGTATTTCTAGAATATAAATTATGGGAGTGTTAAGGTTTAATCGAGTACCAATTTCTATTATATCTGATAGGGATCTTAGGTTTACCTCGATGTTTGGGTGAAGTCTTTTGTAGTCTTTGGATACAATATTGAGTTTCAATACTGTGTATCATTCTCATGCAATGGCCAGATTGAAATAAAAATTCAAACCTTAAAAAATATAATTATATATTTTTCTATGTATTTCAATGGTGGTTATGATAAACAGGTTCTTCTTTTATAGTTTTATAAAAATTGTATAATTAAATCAAGTATTTAGATATGTCTTTATGAATCCCTCAATGGAAAGAATTATAAAAATCTAACAAGTTAGGATAATGTTGGAGAAATTAATTAATTTGAACATTAACTGGTAGAGGAAATGGAATAGAATGTTATATCTATTCACTAAAACATTATGGCATCTCATAGTCGATAGAAATGTTATGTTGAAAATTTTCAACATGATATAGAATGTAATGTTATTGAGAAGGTCTTCTTATGAATTTATCCAATGAATAAGTTTTTGAGATTCAGAAAAAAAGGAATGTTGAGACTTGTGAATATTTTCTCTTTCGTGATTCTTGATTGAGTAGGTTTGGATGTTTACCACATGGACTTACAAATGAACCTCTCTCAAGTCGATGATGTGTTTCGTGTATCACTCTTGTGGAAGTACATACAAGATTCCTCACATGTACTAAACACAGAGGTTGTACCACTAGAGCACAATATTTACTATGATGAATAACATATGGGGATTATGTATCATTGATAAAATGTTCTATGTATCAAAATCACTCACTCGGTTAAATATTTGGGGTGAATTTACAAACTCTAATAACATATGTTGGAATGTGAGGATATTATGTGTTTGAAGTATCCAAAATTAGTCATATCATAGTGATGTAATTTCAATGGAAAATTAATTTAAATGTGGTTATAATTTAACTCAGTGACATTTCATTAAATATTTTATTTTAAAAAGATTTAATTTCTTTAATAGCTTGTAATAAACTAAATACTATTTTTTAACAAACTCTTACATACTAATAATTTTATTATTTAAAAATGATACATTTAACATTGTTGTTAAACATATCAATATGAATAGGCGTAATTTTTTAATAATTTTTGAATATTGGTTTTATAATAATAAAACATATTTATAAATATGTAATTAATATTTTGTTAATTTAACATATACTTCAAAAATACATTTTTCTGGAAAAATGATTTTAATTTATTTTTGTTAAAAAATAAAAAAAATTCATTAGAATTTTATAAATTTTATTTGAAAAAATGAATCATATTTTTTTAATTCAATATGTCAAAATTAATATAGGTTTTTTTGTGATTTTTCTGGAAAGATTGATTTTTTTATGAATAGTAAAAAATATAAATTTGTATTAAAAACTACTTCTTCATTTAAATAATTTTAAATTTCTATTTTAAAAAAATATAAATATAATTTTCTCCACTACGTTATTATACATCCAATATGTGTTATTTTAAAAAATTTCATCTTTATTTTTTATATAAATACATTTAAATTTATGAAAACTTTATCTTTGAAAAACTTCTATTTCATCTTTTATTTGGGTTTAATTTTAAATTAAATTCCAAAAAATATTTGAACTGAATTTGGAAAAATTTATTCCATATTCTCAATCTTCATAATTAATATTAAATAATAATTTTAAAAAAATGGTCAAAATGAATATTAAAAATTGTAAAAATTCATTTCCCATATTAAAGTTAAGACATGTTTATCACAGTGGTAAGATAAAATTATAAGGGTTAAATTATCTAAAAACCTCAATAATTAATAATTCATGGAAATATATTGACCTTATCTCATATAAAGTTAAAAATAATACATTTGGAGTCTTTTTTCATGTATAAAATGTAGGTATAGATTTTTCTTTTCAAAACTTCCAAGTGTGTCCTCAACCCCACTTATAAATGGGAACCCCACATCGTCTTCTATTAACACTCAAAAACTCTTTTACTTCATAAATTATATAAAACAATATCTTCCTTACTTCCATACCAGTTTCCTATATTAACTATTTTTATATATAAACCCTCATAGTAACTCTTTTGTTGCTAAAATAAGAAGGTTCTCTGAAAAAGAGGTATCATTCTTAACTGATGTTTTTTTATTTCTTCTTCCACCTCTGTCAAATATTTTTCAACTAGAATGATATAATAAAATAATAATATTTCGTATAATAATATGTTATTATGTTGATTTCATAACCAATATTCATCACCTCTTCCATAAAATCGGAAAAGAAGCCATTGATCATGTGTACAGAGGACTACCCCCTCACGAACCATGGTAATTCATTTTCTATAAACACCTATCATGGGAAGATTTAATGTTTTATTTATCATATTTTTATTTTATTTATTAAAGATTAAATATTTTTAAATTATAATATCATATCTAAATTCTAACTTTATAACATGTTGTAAAATAATAACATCTCTCGTGTATACAATGGACTACCGCCTTACAAATAGATGTTAGGTTTTTTTAAATTCTATTTTAAATGGACGGGGATAATTATATATTTATATAATATATATGATATAAATTATGTAATAATTTTTATAAATTTTTTACTTATGATTTATCTTTATTTCGTTACATCTATCAAGAAAATGGAGACAATGTTTGTGCGTATTTACGTCATACCACCTCCATGAAAGGTGTAATTTATTTTCTATGTATAGTTTTTATGGGTTGTTATATATATATATATAATTATTATAAATTATATTTATATCATTATTATCATTAATGTGATTATGGAACCATGAAAAAAGTTAAAACAACCAAAATACGAAGACAAAGAATACATGAAAATGGTAGCAGTTATTACCCGAAATATGATTTTAACAGAGAAATGTTAATAAGAATTTAATAAATGTTCATAAGTAAATCATAAATGGTATTAAATATATCATTAATGTTATTTAATATGTTTATAATACTATTATATCTATTTTATATGATTTTTAAACATGTTTGAATAATTTTGAAAGTTGAGGTAAGGGATTTTCATCTCACATTATTTTCTATGGGATACATGCCATATTCACCAAATATTTATTTTATTTGGTGTATATATAGACCATGAATGTATTTTAGGATTCCTATTCTGAAAGTTATTGGATATACATATACATCCAAGGTTCTTTCTTTCATGTGGGTTTCGATTCAAAAGTTTCCATTTTGGGAAAAGTTTTATGGTACAATCTCTTTGTTTATCAAGGTTGTTTAGGATTATGTTTCAAATGATAAAATATTATAATATAAGTGTCAATAAATTATTTCCATTTCTTATTCATGTATTATTTCAAGATATTACATTTTTCCTTTACTTTTTATCACTTTATTGACTATATATACCACAAGAATATCTTTAGGAAAAATCTACATTATTTCTATCTTCAGTCAAAAAAAATTTTATTCTACGTTTATGATTTCTAAATAAGTTTTATGAAATGTTTTATTGTTACCTAATTATTGTTTAAATAAATTTATTTACCCATGTTAAATTCTTTAAAAAATTGTTTAAAAAGAACTATTTTTCATTTTCTGAACATGGATCTTTTGAATTTTTACTATAAATATACAATGAATCTTTATTTTAACATGTAAAACATTAACATTATTCCCTGCCATCTAACCACTCAATGATTTAAAACCCCATTTAAAAGTTTAAAATGTTATTTTGAAAATAATTTTTACTTCAATATTTATGAAAATTTTATATTTTAAATATGATATTTTGAAATGCAATTGTTATATTCATCAAGATATGTTGCCAATGATCATTAAAATATTTTCCCATCTTAGAAGACCACAATTAATTTTACTTAATATCAACTGGGGATATGATCATATAAAACCATACTTATTCTTTCTTTGGATGATTTATGATAATGAGGAAATCATTTTATGAATCTTATTTGTTTCCCATGGGTAATGAAATGATGAAATGAATTTGTAACCAATTTAATTCCTATGTGTTATTCTATGATGAAATGTTTTTGAAACCCATGTCCTTTTTATAGGTTATGACATTATGTATGTTTTATGATAATTTGGAACACAAATGTATATATTCTATGATGGGTGGGAAATATATCTCCCTTAAATAAATTTTTTATGATTAATTTTCTATGAGATCAGAGGTTATATAAAAAGTTATCTAAATCCCAAAAAAAAGATTACATGAAAGGTTATCCCAAGCTTAAAATAAGTGGCTTTATAGAAGATTATCCCACTCCTGAAATAGGAGGGTACCTAAGAGGTTATCCTTAGCCTAAAATAATAGGGTTTATGGGAGGTAATCCCAATATATAAAAAAGAGGGTATATTGGAGGTTATCCCAATCATGAAATAAGAGGGTAAACATGTGGTTATCTAAACACCAAAACAATAGGGTATATGGGAGGTCAACCCAAGCATGAAATAGGGTATAGAGTAACCAAGACATGGCTCTCCATTTAAGCTCAAAAGAAGAAGTGATGGAGCAGACCCAGATGATTAATGCATCAGAGGAGGAGGCAACTAGGATGATATGGAGGTAACTAGAGGTGTCTCTTAATGAAGATCAATATACATGGATTTACAGACAGGACTCTATTCTGGTCGGGGATTTCAATAGAGGGATAATCATCATTGAAGAGTACATTCAGACATGGGATCAACTTTCTTCTATGTTAGAGAAGTGGATTTTTTAGGTGGTTAATTTACATGTTTCATCCCTATCTTGGAAACTTTTTAGGGAGAGAGATTCAGGTAATATTAAGTTCCTCTCTATTGATCCAGGTTAAGGGTGGATTTGGATCGGAATTTCAAAAGGGTTGTTTGATGTGCAGCCCTTGGGTGTTCTGGTTGTTTTTCTTTGTTTGGAACTTTGGTTTCCTTTCCAGATTTCTACTTGGACCTATGCTAGAGGGGGACTAGAGCACAATGTCTTCATCGATGCAGGCATTTTGGAGTGGGATGCTAAGAGGGTATGTCTATGCCATCTTGTCTGCGCCCGTGAAGTTCTGCATGGGACTAATTTCTGAAGGGACATTCATAGGTGGAGGCTAGTTTGCAGAATCATTTCCTGGAGTGGGGTAGGTCTGGTGGTTTTCTTTGGTTTCCCTTTTATACCTGTGTTTTTTAAAGTTTTGTTCAGACTATTTCTATGGTTTCTCAATTTCGTCCTCAAAAGTGCTTTGATAATATAAAAACTAATTTTCAGTCAGTCAATCCAAAAATATTATGAATTTATTTGTGGGTATCCATGACATAAGATTTTCTATGCTTATGTGTATGCCACAAATCTAAGTCATATACAAATGTTATGATATCATTAATAATGTTCATTGATTCATTTATGATTCAATTATTATAAACTACAAAGATTTATTTCATGAAACAATTTTATGATATATGATATGCAATTCTTTGTTTTATAATCTTATTATCATGATCTCATAACCCTTATTCTCATGTTATGTTGATATATCCCTTGTTTACCCTTACTAAGCATATGATATCACCCGTTCTTATATTTAATTACCATAGGTTATAAAGTATGGTATTATGTATGATATGTATAATAAGGGGGATAGTTATAATGAACCTAGTGGGTGATTATGTTGTTCACTTATAAACCAACTGCTTATATATCATTTTTTAAAGACACTAAACTTATACAGTCCTCATGAATTTTTTTGTATAATGAAGATAATGTAAATCTATTAAAATGTAATATATGTGTATAGAAATCATGGGTATTTATACATACATACTTTTATTATAAATTAAAGGTTTATCCACTATAGAATTTACTACCTTCAATATCTTCCAATGATATCATGATTTGACTCTATAAATTCTCCCAAAAAAGAAGTTTGGATAATCATTAACACTTCCTCAAAACTCACCATTATTCATGAATTAAAAAATACAAAATAATGTACACAAAACATCCAATTAAACATCATAATAATTTTTTCACATTGCAAAAATGTAATGTCGATATGGGATATTCTGATGAATGTAATTATATAAGATTACATAAAATCATTTTATTTATTCCTTACCATCCAAAAAATATTTAAAAAACATTTTTAACTAAAGTGTTTCATTCTGAATTAACTTTCTTCCTGAAGAGTGTGAGCGGGCTAGAGTTAATAGGCACCACCCCAAATTACAAAGGCTTTAATCTAGCAGTGAGGGTGTTAGGAGGTGATATTGTGGAGACCATACCCTCTAGTGATGATGTAATAATGGTCTAATAGAAATACCAACCAAATAAAAAGACCAATAGACTAAAAATCAATAAAATTTCTATGGAAGAACCACAATCAATATCAAAAAATAGTTGAATCAAAATCAACAACATTAGTAGAAATAAATAAACACATCAATATTTCATTTTTAGAAACTAAAAATTTAACATGCATTCATTATAGGTCATAAAATCTGATAAACATGAAAGGGTTTCACATGGTTGGTCATCAGTTTATAGATATAAAAAAGTATGCTGATATAAAAGGAAAAAAAAATATAACACCATATATGTCAAGAACATAAGGTCCCTTTCCTTCCATCTATACCAACTCCACCAATATGATCTAGCTTCAGAGCCTGAAACCTTACCTGATCACAAAATCATAAATTCTGCATGTGTCTTGAAGGGCCCGTGTAGTGTGTGAGAACGAGTCCCAGTAGGTCACCACCAATAGGTGTGTGCCTTAAATTTTTTATCTAGTAGGTGTGTAATATAGATATGTAATAAGAATCATATGAATATAGTATACACAAACTTATTTGGTGCTCAATTTTCACTAGGTATCTATCACCTACCTCAGCCAAAGTCGAAATAATTGTAGAGGATATGAACCTTAGCCAATGGCACATGGTATCCTCTAATGTAGAAATTTTCAAGTGAACCCACAAGTTCCAAATTTGAATAATTCACCAGGAACCATGTGCCTCCTGACACCTCATATCCATGTCATGTCACTGACATTCAGAAGGTATGCCTAATCAATAAAAATTTGGTCTCTCATACCCCTGCTCGAAATCACCCGTCGACTTAGAGATCAACTTCTAGAGGCATTATGATATTTTTATTCAAATTAATAGCACAAAACCTTAAAATTAGAAGTCCTAAGGAATTTATATGTCTATCCATAAAACTAAGTCTCAACAAAAAGGCCTCATTCATGAAAATACTCATCTGCCAATAGACAACATCACATTGTAAATCGATGGTTCATCACCATCCCCATGTCTTTCTATGGAAATCACCCCTAACCTTTTACCTAAGTCACAACTACCATCAGCCTCTATCCATAGGATAAGTAAAACCCACCTCATCAATGATTCAACCTACATGCACATAACTCCAGACTGGACTTTTTCCCACAGGGTTAGCTTCCTCCCCAATTTAGAATATAAGCCACACCAAGCCTGACACCTTGTTCCCCTATAATCTCATCAATATATCTAATGTCCATGAAATCTCATATATCAATATCCTCACCTATTACATTGGGTCCTAACATCATAATCTAAAAAACAAGATTCCTTATCAGTGATTAACATCCCCCAAGTTTCTTGGACCAATCTTTTCATATCGATCACATCATCTCAAAGAGATAGCTGAGTCGATCTCAATCCTCCGGCCAAGCCCATCATGTTCTATTAGAACATTGTAATACATCACAATAAGTTATTATAAAAATAAAAAATTATAAATATTTAATTGACTAACCAAAGTCAAATAATAAATTCAATTTAAAACAAAAATTGAATTTAAAATAAATATCCCACTTGGTCAGACTAACCAAGTTGTTGAAAGCCTCTACCTTAGCCTCTCATGGGTAAACATGGTTAGTCAATTCCCAAAAACATCCCATATGATCATTTTAATTAATTAAAATAAATACATTAATTAATTTATGTCTCACTAGGTCAAAACAACATCGCGATAAAAACAGTACCCCCAAAACACTCATGAAATCCCAAATAAAAGTATGAACCACCTACCTCATAGTCATAGACATAAGCATTCCCAATAACATCCACCAACTTCAATCAATTTTAGAGAAATGAATGTTTTTATGGATTCCCTAAAAATATGGAAAGATCAACTCAATGTTATTCAGTGTTCTGTGAGGAAATAACAAAGGAAATGGGAAGCAAGAGATATGAGAGCCTTGTCAAGAAGGATCCAATTCCAAAAAACATATAGAATAATAGAGTTCGTATAATGTATTTGGATCAAATCCAAGTATAGGATGAAAGGAGGGTTCCTCCTTGTTCTGCACAACCCATGGTGGAAAAGAGAGAAGGAAAATAGTTTATAGAGTGGATGGAATTTTGGTAAAATCACACCTTTAACGAGTTTTATGGTTATCTTGATTGGTTATCCAAATTTTGTATAAACTTTGTGTCTCATTCTATATAGGATCCAAGACCTACAAAGTTAACTCGAATAGTTATGCCTAACCATGCCCAAACCACGCATGCTACAGTGTGAGGTTACTGCCCAAATGGCACTAACCGTGCGGCTTGCACACGATTTTTTACATCTGTGACCAAGCCGTGTTAATTTAGTTTGAAATAACTGCAGTGTTTCAGACATGGACATGAACCCCCCCCCCCCCACAGTCACTATTTACCTAAATTATGATGAGTGAAAATGTGGTTTCAAGTTTTTCACAAAGAGGTCCCATGGTTTGACCTAATTCTACGCATAGATCTTCAATTCTCCAAAACTGGTCCTTACCACCTCCAATGCACTCATAACCCTTCTGAACACCCATGACACTTGTTATTGCATAAAAAATGGCTCAAAATGGTCTTATATCAAATGAAAACTCATAATTAAGTTTTGATAAACAATAAATAAGTTATAATACAAACTGAACTCCAAAAATTCTAAATGGGAGGGGATTTTGACCTGCTCTAAATACCTAGGACATTAAAATCTCTCACAAAAAAATTTATTTCATCCTCGGGCTATAAAAATTCCATATATAGTACCAAAAAAAAATCCCATAAAAATAAACACTAAATAACATAGAAAAAAGGAAATATTTCAACCTCATCAAGGGGCTCCCTGCCTTAGTAGTGACCTACCTCGATCACATCACGACCCAAAACTAAAATCAAAATGATGGTCCCTCGACCATCCCTAGACTCAATTCCTCCTATGATGCACCATCACTCCTACACCTCATCAGGTTTTCTTATTTCATACTAGACACCCATCCAAATATTACATCGAATTGGTGCTCACCTCATGTCCTTGCCACACATGGAATCTATGAGGTCTGATATCTCAATAGATTCTCAAGAGTCCTAGTTATTTTCACCTCAATCAATTATAGCATCAAAATAATTCCCTGATGACAACTCACATTAAGTAAAATGCATATATTTAATGAAATGATGCCAACACACCTCAATAATCATGAATCCAATGATGCTCATATATAATTCATAGTTCAATGAACCTCATATATATATGTGTGTATAAATATACCACATCTGAAATTATGTAAACCTAATTACCTATATCTGGTTATTCCAAACATATATCAAATTCACCTCATGCACCTAAGTGAACATGCCTCAAAAGGCCATGCCAAAATAAAACAAAAAATAATAACTCCAGTCATACACATTATGTACCACTGACCATCATCGGCTCATTAGAATGCTCTCACCTGAGAAGATCCATAGTAAGAACTTATCCTAGAGCCTGACTGCTTAAATCCTGACCTCCAGGTAGTTTTGAACCAGCCACTAACCCAACTGATGGGACCCACATCCTATTCCATGACCTTCATGTGTAGTTTAAGCTCATATTACCTCACCCGGTAGCGTACCTGATCCAATCTCATATCCATGAAACTTCACCAATCCCTGATCTCCAGTTATCTAGGAAGAATTCATGCAGAACCACTCAAGATGCCCAATATGTCCACTTACATGCCTCTCTTTTGGAGGCCACATGCACTGAGTCTAGACATGTCTTGGCTAACCACACAGGAATCATACCATCAACAACTACACTTAGGGCATCTTCCTTGGTCCTTTGCTTACCTACCCTACTATAAATCATCTTGTCCTCATTTCTAGCTATCTGAAGTTTTATCATTAAAATCATATGAATCAATCACCTTGATAGAGTAAGCACAGTCTATAAAATTTTCCTGAGCTATGACCAATTGGTTCAAAACCATTGAGAATGAGTCCAACCTAAAGATGTTTACCTATACAGGAATTTCCTTCCTTAAACCATCCATGAAACATCACACCCTTGATGTATCATTTCTCACAAAGTCGATTGGAAAGTGAGAAAATTTAGTGGATGTCTCTACATAGTCCATGACGGGCATGTTTCCCTATTGAAGGCTCGATAACTCCAGATATCTCTTTTCGCTCATCATCTCGGGAAGTAGTACTCAAAGAACCTTGCCTCCAAATCATTCCAGGCTAGTTCATCTTGTATTCTTGCCTTTGCTTATACATCCCACCATCAATTTTTTGGTCCAATGAGAATATAGGTCCCTAGATTCACCCTGTACTCTAGAGGTGTCTCTAGATATTCAAAAATCATCTGCATAAAATCAATCCAATTATAAGCTGTATTGGGGGAACCTTCACCATAAAAAAGTGGAAACTATTGTGATCGGAGAACTATAATCAGATACGTCGTAGAGAGTACTCCTTAATCTCCCTATTCAATATCTTGGACAATATATACCAAACTCACTCTGAGATCCCCATTTATCCATGACCCAAAGGATATCAAATCTAGTGGTTTCCCTTGCCTACACCTAAACCTATGCATGCGGATCATGATCTACTGGACCTTCAGGGGTCTCAAGCTATTACTTTCTTAGTGGAACCCTATCACTGCAAACATGATGCTTTATTTGAAGCCTTCTAGGTGGAATCCCACTGAATAACATTACATGGAATGACATCCTAGATAAAATGTATTTTTTTATCACACAGATAGTGAAAGAAGTAACAGGAAGTGGCATCTCACTACCCTTACTCTCCCACACCATGTCCATGTTATAATAAATCTTGGCCTCATGGTCTCCTTACCTTCCCATGTCAGATCCATGTATCTCATATAACATGGGCCACGCCCATCCTGATGAACCATATAACCTCAATCCAATGACTATGTCACCCAACCTACTGATCAACATCACTCTATATCATCATATCTTTCTGATATTATATCATTCAATCCCATCCATTTGTGTATATATACATATATCACATCAAATACAAAGTCCATTGGGTCCACTTTTCTATGCTTGTTGAGTATGATTCCAACAATGTGATGGTAGGTAGGAAAATGTTGTTTAGCTTCCTTTTTTGAAACTTTTCACAAACCAACCCCTCTTAGTTTAATCCTAGTCCCTAATTGAAATCACATTCATTTTATGTCATAGGAACATAAATATTTAAAATTAAACATCGTATGTTTCTAATTAGAAAACATAAACAAATAACCACCAATTTCCATATGAGGCCAAGGCTCCAATAAATCCTTCCTTCCAAACCAGGAAAAGGATAACATATCAAAACAAATAAAAATTTACATTCTAAGTGCACCCATTGAGGTGAAAATAAATTAAAAATATAAATTAGAAAAGAATAGAAATAATTCCCACCCCTGGTAACTTGTTATGTCCCCCATGAATGGGGCTGCAGGAACCCAAACATGGGGGAAAACATAGTTTTGAATGATTCTTATTCTTTATTTCACCATAGTCCAAATATAAATACCAATAAAAGAGGTAAAAGAATAACATATTATACCACTTGAAGCACCATGATCTGAATTTCCTTCTGAATAGTGAAACGGTCCAAGTTCCACTATATCTTAAGCATTCCTCCCCAAATTACAAAGGTTTTTGACTAACAGGAAGAGTATAATGAGGTAATAGTGGGGAGACTATACCCTATAGTTATTATATATTAATGTTCTAATAGATATAGTAGTGATATAAAATATCAATCGACTCAAAACTAGTAACTCGCCCATGGTGGATGCGCCACAAATATAACTCAATAATTTAATCATAATCAACAACGGTATAAACATATAAAAAATGATGTTCATATAACACAAAAACAAAATATAACTCCATCTGAGGTAATAACTAAGCATTCTTTTCCTTTAATCCATGCTAACTTAACAACTAGGATCTAGCTCCAGAGATTGAACCCTTACCAAAACTGAAATGCATAAATCCAAGACATTTGTTGGTGTTCCCATGTAGGGTGTGACAATGAGTCTTAGTAGGTCCCCACCAATAGGTGTGTACCTTACATTTTTGATCTAGCATGTGTGTACTATACATAAGTAAGTAGCAGCACATGCATAAAGTAAACACAATCTTCACTAGTGCTCAATAGAAACTAGGAATCCATCATAAGACTCATCTAATGATGGAATAATTTTAGATGAGATGATTCTTATCACATGTTAAGAGGAATCCATTTATGTAGAAATGTCTTCATGAACCCTCAGGTTCCACCATAGAATAAGTCACCTGGCACAACATACCTTATGACACCTCATGTCCATTTCATGGCATTGATGTCTCAAATGAACATCCAATAAATAAAAATTTAGTCCCCAGTACCCCTACATGGAAGCACATATTGGATCAATTCCTGACATTTAAAGGCACAATGATATATGACATAAATTTATATCATCATCCTCCCAAATAACGACGTCATGTGGAACGATGATGTCTATCCTCCTAAATAAGTCCCTCAGTCCAAGCCCATCATGTTCAATAGAAATTATATAGTACATACCAAGAATTTCATATAAAAATAAGCAATTGAAAATGATCAAATTGACTAACCCAATTAAAATATGAAATTTAATTTAAAACAAAAAAAATCAATGTTAAAAAATAATCCATCAGATCAAACTACCCACGTGGTCAATAACCTCTCACTCTAGATCTCACAAGTAAACATGGTTAGGGAATTCTCCACTATATATTATATTATCAAATTAAGTATTTAAAAGATATGAATTAACTTTTTTCATTCTTTCTCGGTCAACACAATGGAATGCTAAAATTAGTTCCCCCAAAACACTCATGAAATCATAAAGAAAAGTTTTTTCCACCAATTATATAGTCATATATGTAGTCTTATTCTCTATAATCCTCTAACTCGATAATATTTTGGAGAAACATAATATTTATATGAATACCTTAAAAATAGGGAAAACAACTCAAACAGATTTTGTGGTTTGTGTGGCGACAACATAGGATAAGTGAAGAAAGGGAGTAGAGAGCCATACCAAGACGAATCAAATGTTGTAAATAACTTGAAGTATGAATCTTGAATGATGGATTTGGATCAAATTCAAGGGTATGAGGAAATAAATGTTCCTCTTTGTTGTACGTCACCAATTGAGGAAAAGGGATAAGGAAAAAAGGGTTTTAGGGAGGCGGGGATTTTGGTAGAATCACACTGTTAATGATCCCCATACTTAGCTTGCATGATTATCCAAACTATTTGTAAACCATTTAGAACCTGATTCTTATGATCCAATCCCCTCACAATTAGTTTTCATGGTTAGTAATAATTGTGTGCAACTACATCATGATGCAGTGTGAGGTTACTTCCCATATAAGACTAATCATGCAGCATGTGCATAGTTTTCCCCAACCATGTACAAACCATATGAATTCCCTAAAAAACTATAGAGTTTCATGCATATTCATGTTACCCAACACTCATAGTTTCCCCAATCCATGGTATGTTCATAAAAGGGTTTCATGGTTTTCACTAAGAGGCCACATAGTTAAATCTAATAGTGTGACTCATCCAGAATTTTTCCAAAACTAGGCCTTCAGGCCTCCAATGCACCCAAAACCCTTCTGAATACCAATTATACTTTTCAATCCATAATACATGACTAAAATCAAGGCCATGTGTCCTTTGAAAGCTCTAAATAAATTTTTAATAAATGATAAAAAATTAAACCTACTAACCAAACACCAAAAATTAAAAATGGTTGAGGATTTCCAACTGTTCCCAATATCCAGGATATTATATCTAGAATTCTATAGAATGATTATTGTTCTTCCAGTTTCCTCTATTTGATTAACTATTATATTGTTTGATTTTTTATTACAATTTCTTCTTCCAATCAAATCAATACTATAAGAATATAATTGACTCAGTATCCATCCTCTGATGTTATAACCTTTAATTTACATGTCAACAAAAAAACTCTATACTTTTTATTCTACTTATTATAAATATATTAGCTTCAACCATTGATTATTTATAGCTTTCCCTAATTATTCATTCCTTGTATTTTTATCATTTTATCTTCCAATAATCATATCTTCTGATTGACTTAGAATTAAGCATATGATTCTTTTAGATTCAGTTAATGTGGGATTCCATATACTCATACATTTCATCAGTCACTTGTTATTTAATTACCTTTAATACACTGTATTTATATCAAATAATTTTTTTCAACATGAAAAACTATCTTAACATTCAGTTCATTAAACTTCTGTCCAACTTAGTGGAATTAAACTATCTTCCAATTGACCATTACTCTATACACTTTTTATTATTATATATTTGATTATCTTTAATATTTTTAGACTTTATCATTCCTTCTTTATCCCTCTAATCAACATAATCATTTCATCAACTCATCTTGGGTCACATGTGGTCTTATTCTAATGATATTTTTGTCAAATTAAAAAACATTAAATAATCGGATGATATATACTTCCTAACATTTCAGTAATTTTTTATTCTCATTTTGCCCTATAGGATAATATTTTAGTGAATTCACACATTGAAATGTGTCTTATTATGATGATAAAATTCATTTATTTTCCATATTTTTTTAAAACAATCTTCATAAGTTAATTTTTTCCTTTATTTATTTTGGAATCAATCATGGTGACTTTTCTAATTCACCATTTTGGTTTATCCTTCCAATCATCCTAGTTTCTTCTTTCATCACAGATTACCATTTGTTTGTTTTACCTTTGATATTAATTTATTATTTGTTTGTTTTACATTTAATATTACTTTATTCCTCAAATATTTATGTTACTTAATATGTTTCATCATCTAGTACAATATTCTTTCAATGAACATATATCTTTTTGGAACTACCTTCTAGTGTACTAAAAAAATTATTCTGAATTTTATTCCAATAAACAGATCTTTTATTAAAATAAATATTTTCTCTAATATATTATTTATTCTATAAACATTATCCATCATCTAGCTTCACTTTAAAATGGGATTTCATCTTTAGATTTTTTCCAGAGGTATTATTTCCATGAATTTATCTTGTATCTATCAACAACACAGACTTCACTTCTATTAATTACATATGGTTACATGTGTAACTCATATAATTAAGATAGATCATTTTTTATTTATCTATGTAAACTTCTCTAATAAGATATCATATCTATGATGTCCCTAAATTTCACAGTTACACTATTTGGAATATGAAATTTCAATGGGACTTCCTCTCGAATATCTATTGGAATGTTCATAAACTTACTCACTAGCTTGTCCATAAACCATTGAGAAAAATTAAATTATATCATCATCCCCTAATAGGTAATTCAGAAGATAACAAAACCTATATACATAAATATTTATCTAGTTAATTCCCACTAAAGACAATTGACTAGTAATGATGTTGAATTCATTAACATGATCAGTATCAATATTACTTTCAATATTGTTTTAGATTTAATATTCCTAACATAAGGTATGATTAATCAATGTAGAAGGATTCTTGTACATATTCATTAGACCATTCACCAACTTAGCCATCATTATCTATTCTAGGATATTAAATGCCACCTTTTTATCCATTTTACACTACAGAAATAGTTTTACTATCAATCTAGTATCTCTTAATTGGTCTTTTCCATCCCCATTTTTATTCAAAAGGGACCATAAATTAATGTTTTTTGTGAAAAATAATGTTTTTGATCTACATCCTCCAATAATTGATGTTAGTTCCATTGAAATCATTTAACTTAACCTTCCCAAATTCTATATAAATTATTCAATTTAAGAAAAAAATGAACTCATTCTTCTAAACTCCGACTTTGATACCAATTGTAGCGAAACCAATGGAATATATAATGACACTAAATATTATAAAAATGTGTAAAAGGGGTAAAACACAAGAACAAGTAGAATATCATATGATATATAAATTTAAGTGGTTCATGAATAATATTTGTGTCTGTGGATAATAAAATCACTTCCCTAAAATTCAAGAGAAGAATTATAGGGTAAAATATCTGAGTATGAGAACGTATTTTGAAAATGCTCTCATAATGGAACGAGGTGATATTATAACTCAAATTAATACAGTGTAAATCTACATAGTTATCCCATTGTTCTATAGTAACTATTTTCAATAAGCCTAGAGAGCTATAGTGTCATGTCATTGTCACCAGTCATACATAGCTATGGCACAATATCAAATGTTTCCCTAATATAGTACCCTATCATTATCGTTGAGAATATATGGATATATTTTTATATTAGGTTATTTTTAATATATTTTATTATATTATTATTTATATCTAACATCTTTTTAATGTACTATTCTATGTTACATGAGACACATAGTTTTAACAAACGACATTAAAATATTAAAATATTATTATATAAAAGTTATAATAAAGCCATTAAATTTGAATGTATGAATATTATTAAATAATTTATGAAATATACATTAAAAATGCACGGAATATAAATGCGTTGATAAATTTGTAGTAAATAATCAATAAATATTTAATAATGTCTTTTTATTCATCAAAAATAAGTTTTCTTTGATAATATTATTTATTTTTTTGGGAAAATATATAAAAATTATGGAAAATAAAGAAATTTTTTCTTAATAATAAATTAATTTTTTTTAAAAAAATATTAAAATTATTCTAGGGTGAATTATTTTTATATTTCTCAAAAGAATGATTTTTCAATGAATAGAGAAAATTAGCGATTTCTCAAATAATGTCTTTTCTTTTCAATAATTAGAGTAATTAAAAAAGCCCCATTATATTTTTGGATTTTTTCTTAAATTTAAAAAATATCCTTATTATAAAAAATTAATTAATAACATTCGAATCATTATTTTCCATGTTTTTTGTATGAATATACATTTATGCTTAAAACATATATTTCTTGAAAACTATTTTTATGCTCATAATAGTTTTTAATTTTGATATAATAAAATAACTCATGATGAGGATTTAATTAATTTAAATTTATAAATTATATATCTATATACAAAAATTTAAATTCATATAATGAGGATTACTAGTTATAGAGTTAATGTAAAATCATTTTTCCTTGAAAAATGAATTTTATGAAAAACTGTTTGTCATCACATTTTAAACACTTAATTATACATTAGTATTTTAAAACGTTAGAAAATTTATTTCAAAAATTGAAATTATTTTTTCAAATATTCATTTAAAAATAATCTTATAATTAATTTTTTATAATTTTTTAAGTGATTAAATTTTTCATAAATAATTAAAAATACTGAATTTTTTTAAATTTTATTTTCATTTAACGATTTTTCAAAGTGCCATTTTGTTTCAAAATAGTTTTATATATAATATGAGATAAATTATATTATAAATTATCCAATTTATTTCATTATAATAAATTTTATAATAAATTTTGATATAATTTTTTTATACTTGACAAATGTTTTCCTTAGAAAACTACATTTTTATAGCCCTTGCGGGTAAAATTTTAAATTAAATTCTACCAAATCAATGAATTGAATTTTTTAAAATTAATTTTATATATTATGTAAAAATAATTAATATTATATTATAAGATAAACATAGTTTTTAGTCATAGTGAATAGTATAAATAGTAAAAATTAACTATTGTGTTTATTATTAAAAATGGTTTACCTGTTGGTTAAACAAAAACATATGGTTGTGTATGAAAATTAAAAATGTCCAAATCCTATTTTATGGAATTATATAGAAATTATATTTTAAAAACATATAATATATAGAAATTTTGAATCATTGTTCTAGGAAATTATTCTCATTCTGGGTTCTTCTATGAAATCTCCCGAAGGGTTCCCACCCCCTCATATAAAAAGACATCTCATATCATCTCTAATAAATACATTAAGAGCATTTTAATTCAGCCAATAATTTCTTAAAAACATTCCTTACATCCATAAAAATAAATTTTAATTCCATTTTTGAATATAAAACTTTCTTAATAAGTATTTTGGTATAAACTTCAAGAGGTTCTTCAAATAAGAGGAATAGTTATAGACCTTGTTTTTTAATTTTATTTGTTATTTTTCCTTCTTCGAATATTATCCATATATTTTTAAATAAAAACACAATTTTATTATAATATGTTATTATTATGTTAATTTCATATCTGATATCCATATCCTCCCCTATCAAAGAAGAAACTAAACTATCGATCATGTGTACGGGATGACCATTGCCTCACAAACCGATGTAATTCATTTTGCATCATGACCTATCATGGATGGAAATAATTATTGATTTAAATTAAATATATTCTATTGATGACATAATTATACTCATGGAATTATAATATCGCATTGATCATCTTACCTTCCAATTCATTGAAAAATGATCATGTCGTTCGTGCATACGTGTAGACTACAGCCTCCACGAAGCGATGTGAAATTTCATTCAATTTATATTGACACAGTTATTAATAAATATATATTTAATAAATATGTATAATATATATGATATAGAATTTATTTTTTAATGATTAATTATTATTTACAATTCTTTCATTCCACCCATCATGAAAATGGAAATGTTAATGCATACATACAGCCTATCATCTATAATAATGGTATAATTCATCTTCCTATATATAACATCTTTGGGAAACTATAAATATTTATATAATTAATAAAAATTATATATATATAACTATTTAAATTTTTTATATTATGTTATCATAATCAATGTACAAGGATGAAAACTTACAAACAAAACATCTAAGAGAAAAAGAAGTTATTACATGAAATAATGATTTTAAAAAAGAATTTTTAATAAACATGTGATAAAAAGATAGAAGTAAATATTTTATGGTGTGATGTGTAAAAGTATTTTTATTTAATATAGGTATAATAAATATATATTTTCTATATATGAGGTTAAATTTCAAATGAAATAATTTAAGACTGGAGGTAAGGGATTTTGATCTCACTTTTATTTTCCTGGGACACAAGTTATATTCATCACTTTTTTCTTTTATATAGTGTATATAAATACCATAAATTTATTGTATGATTATTATTAGGAAAATTATAGGGTTTTAAATGTCTATATAAGGTTATTTATTATAATGGGGATATGTTTCAAATTTTACCAATGTGGTAAGTGATATATATTACAATCTCATTGTTTTTCTATATTGTTTATGATGATTTATCATGTAATGAAATTTCATGATCGATATCTAAATAATATCATTTATTTCTTATTATTTTTTTATTTCTATAGAATATATTTTTTCCATTCATTTTCCTCCCTTTAATTAATAAATAATCCTAAAAAAATTTAAGGAAAATCAACTTTATTTCTCTCTCCGATCAAAACTATTTACTCTCCCATATGAATGTTTTCAAAAAAATGTTTTCAGAAAGGCATTTAATATTCTACTTTAATTGTTAAAATTATTTTTAACCCTATGATTTAATTTTTTAAAACTAAATTGATTGAATTTTATTTCTATATTTTGGAATGAATTATTTTTTCTTTTTACTGAAAATGTAATGAAAAATCATTATTTTAATTTGTATGACAAGATTGGTATTTACTACTATCATTATTTCTCATTTTATATAGATTCAATTAAAAATTATATGATTATTTTCATGGAAAATTAATTCATTAATATTTTTGATGTTTTAAAATTTAATTAATTTATTTCAATGTGAAAAAGGTATTTTCCACATGAAATTTTCTTAGTTATATTTTAAAATAATCTTTCATCTACAATGACATCCCTTGAAGAATTATAACCTTTAATTGAGATATGGTCCAATGATACCATTATTAATATTTCAAAATATGTTTTATGATTATGATAAAAATATTCTCAGGAAACCCTTTTATTTTTCAAGGGTTATACTATGATGAAATAATAAAATTTTTATGAATCCCACATCTTTTTTAAAGTTTATGTTTTGACGAAATATTTATGAAACCCATTTAATATCTATGGGTTATTATATGTTTAATATTTTAGAATATTGTGGAACACATATGTATGAAATTCATTATGTGATTTGTAGGCCTGAAGTAATTATCCCTCCAATGCGTTGGGTGAATATTGACATCTTATTAGATAAATTGGAATGGAATGTGGAATAAAACTAGTTTAGTAAGAGAATATGTCCACAATGATTATCACGGTAGTGAACCTAAATAATATGATAGTTTGGGTATTTAACCCATTTGACTGTGATTGTCTGAGAATTAATCCTTGACTATAAAATAAATTATTTTATATACATATTTATAGTCCAAAAATCATGTATTATACTAATGCTATGCTCTCATGGATCATATTCTTTGATTCCTTAATTATTCATGTCTTATGAACTACCAAGTGTTTTTTCATGTCTCAATATTAAGATATTTGATATGAAGCTTATGGTTTTTGAAAATAGAAATCAAGTTATCATACCCTTATGCTCATGTTATTCCTATGAGATTATTTATATTTCCATTGTTTACCCATATTAAGAATTTGATCTCACCATTTCTTAATTTTTCTTTCGCTAGTTTATGAATAATGATATTATGTTTGATATGTCAATAAAGTATGATAGTTATGAAAAGTATTGTGGTAGATTATGTATTTCACTTATGTACCAGATGTTTATGTGTCCATTTTTTAAGACAATAATTCTTTATGGTTCAGATGTGTATTTTTGAAAAATTTAATGAATATTAATCAATTAAGATTTAATATGATTGTATAAAAATTGTTTATTTCTATAGTTTTTATCAGGTGATAGGTTTAGTTATCCTTTATAAAACAATATGAGAAATATTTTATAAGAACCCATAGGGTAATCTTATATATAAGAGGATAAAATTATTTAATATAAACAAACGAGCTTTTTCCTATAAAAATATCCATATCTATATAAAATATGTGGATGTTTCACTAAAACTATTTTACCTAGGAGTATTAACTCCAAAAATGGTTCTTTTGTCTTTGATTTGATCATCACTTGGTGCTTGAGTACAAGACTTACTAGACACCTGGTTTTTACACTCTTGGAGGATATTTTTTTTGAAATCCAAAAACCTTTTATAAACCATCATTAAGGATTTGAATATATAATGACCTTGGATGAATTATTTTTAAGGGGTTGGTGCACGGGCTGGGTTCTATGCTGAATAGAAGAAAACAGTCACATATAATATGTAGGTTACTTTTCCAGACACATAATCTGAATAGATCGCAGGGAAGATAGATTATATGGAGTCCTACATGCCTTGGAAATAAGCTAAATGTGGATGGCTCATTTATGAATGGTCAGATGCATGGGGAAGTTCTATTGTAGGATAATTATTATTCTGTGTTGTTTTCCTTCAGTAGTTTTTATGGGATGGGGAATTTTCTGGGTGTGGAGTTAAAGGAAATCCACACATGTGTCATGCTATGCAAGGGCCTAGAACTAATGCGTTCAAAAATGGAATTAGATTCTGAAACACCTATCTGAGAAATAAATGGACATGTGGATCCTCCTTGGAATTTATCTTACTTGGTCCTTAGTTTCTATTTGGTGCTCAGACATATTTTTTCAGTTCAGCTTGTGAAAATGAAGGACTACTTTGTGGTGGATGCACTTTCTTGGAGAAGTATTCCAGAAGAACCGTTGATGGTGTTTTCAAGTTTGGGTTTATTACCTTTGGAGTGTAATAATTTTTTACTGGGGGATGCTCTCGGTTTCATAATTTTGGACCCTCGTGGCACCCCTTGTCTAATGGGTAGTGGATCTCATCATTAATAATAAAAAAAGTTAATTTTCAATTGAAAGAAATTGGTCATGATATAGATATCCTATAAATGGTTTTTGGTATTATTATTTTTCTTAAAGATTTTTTTTCTCCTATTGTGATATTTTGTTTTAGTAGATATCTAGAACATTGAGAAAACATGTTATCACTAATTTTGATATATGATTCATTGATTATGGGAAAATAAATTTGATGATGATTGGAGAGAAAGATATTATTATTATTCATAATCACATATCTCTATATCTAATTATCATTTTAAACATTGATGAGATTTGATAATTTTAGAATAATAGGAGGATATATTTTTATAAAATTAACTTTTGTAGTTAATAAAGAATATTATGATTAATTTCCATTAATTAAAAAAATTTAAAGAGTTTCCTAGGATAATATCTCAAAGGATCATAAAAATGACAAAATAAAGTTCATCAAGTAACAAATTACTGTGAAGTTTAATGTATTTTTATTTTTACCGCTTATTTTATCCATGTCTATTCACAACTCCAAGTGTTAACTACTAAACTAAGTAAGGACCTATATCATTTTAATAATGGAATTGTAAGCCTTGATGTTTTTTATTGGGTTTCATAATTATGTTGTAGAGGTGTTAAATCGATGATATTTTGGTTATAAAAATCATGAAGCATCTAAGGATTATTCTATAGTATTTTTTAAGTATTTGAAAAAATATATTGAATGGTACTATTTACCTACAAATTTGAGTTGATGTTAGGGTTTAAGGATCATTAAAATTAGATTAGAGGGATATATTTACCAGAGAGGGTGAATTATAGTTTAAAACCCCTTTAAACAAAAAAAAACACAAATCCTATATAAGTAAATTTACAGAACATAGACTTAGTCATATTATCATAGTGAAAATAGAAAACCCAATGGATTTTATTAATATCATAGTATGTATTATCATAATGAAAATTATACCGATAAAAATAAATGTATAAAAATATAAGTATGCAGACAGACTTTCTAGAACATGCACAACATAATAAGAAATTGTAAAAATAAGAAAAATAATTGACAGTAATAGTAATAATTCCATATAAACTATATTTAAAATAGTTAAATATTATTAACCTAAGAATATGGTATTAAATAAACTTTACAAAATGTATCCACAGCTTTATACTTATTATAAATTTTGTCTTCCCTTTCCAAGAAATCCCATGATACGATGATTGAAATAAGATTTGCCTTTCTATCATTGAAATCCATCGAGATGTTGTGCATTATCTATATTACTATCCATGGAAGCTCTAGATTTTATATATAATATTACTTCACTTAATATCCCTATAATACCTTGTTTTTAGCAATGATTGGGCACAGAATACAAATTCAAAATTTATAAAAGAAATAATCTGAGAAAGATTCTTTTGAACTACAACTCTCTAAAGTGTTATAATGAATAATAATTAGAAGTTCATGTGGATAAAACATTATCAAGATTTATTTCTGAAATTTATCAGCTCCAAAATCTTCAATAGAAAATTTATTTATAGGTGAATCTCTAACGGTCATATTTTTGAGTCAGCTGCAATGACCTCAAACAGCAAGTTCTTGACAGCTCCCAATGTGTTTGCATAACAAAATGGCTGACATCATTTTTTAACACTGTTACAGTGTAAAATAGTATTCATTATAATATAAATAATTCTTAAATATTCCATTTCAATCTATTGGATACATTGATGTACTTCCTTATCAATTATCAATTTTAAAATCCTTATTATGATCGTTCCAGTTGTTTTAGTAACAGAATTCATCTGATGGTCATGACATTTGTCATTAAGATATACAAGATAATATTATAACTATAGTTCTAATTAATGGAATGTCTAATTAATCATACACATGAAAAATCTTATTATCTTAATGAAGAAGAATAATTTTCTATTCATAATATAAATAAACTATTTCTATGTATGATATAAGGTATGGTTTTCTTCCAAAACATAATACAACACTTTGGATTTAAAAATTTAGTAAAATTGTTTTAATAAATTGTTTTTTATTAACAAAAGTAAAAGAAAAAAATAAAGAAATAAAACATCTAACTCAATAATATCTTCTATTTTGGAAAGTAGAAACCAAAAAAAAAAAAATTAGAAAACAACTTGTAAATCTTATAGTTCTTTTTTATATCAAGAATTATGAATTTATTCTTCTCGACTTAACTGCTCATGAGTTTTTAAGTCTTTTAAATACCATTTTTAATACAATGGAGAGTGTTAGAAAAATTCTTCTTTAAATATATCCTCTCTTATTTATGAAACATACTTCCCCTTAGGAATGTGTCCCCCTTTTGATAAAAAATTTCCCCCCCTTAATATATCATTCTCCCAATTGAGAAACCTTTCTCCCATTATAAATCTTTCTACCCCTTTGTGATTTTTAAAAAGGAATGATAAAGAATATAATTATTCCTAAAATATTCTAAAAAATAACATATGAAATAATAAAATTAAAAAACTAATCATCCATGAAAAATATAAAAGAACATAAAAAACATGAATTGGAAAACATTAAATTATTATGGAATTGTATGAAAAAATATTTCATTCATTATCAAATAAAATAGTTTACCAAAAAAAATTTAGAGTTCAAAAGAAAAAAAAATTCTTTCATTATTTGATTCTTCACAAAACCCTTCAACTTCTTCAACTCATGATGATATCTCTGAATTTTTTCCCCTTTTCTTCTAGAGTATGCTATCTTTGAACTTCATTCTTGAGACTTTAAATATCATTAATATATTTCTTCTTTTATTCATTCAAAAAGAAAACCCCAACTTTACAAGATCTAAGATTGGTAACCTCTAAGTCCAAATTATGTACTTTTTGATTCAATACATTGATATCCTCAGTTCATTAATTGGTAGTGTCTCAAAATTAAGGAATATACATAACTATATCTACCATATTCGAGGATACTATTTTTAAAGATACATGGAATTATAACATAAGTTTCTTCTCCTCCATAAATTGTTCCTCATAGACCTATATATTTGTATCAAATTGATTTGACCATCTCACCATCTAACTATATGAGGTATTTTGAGTATTGAAATTTTGTTGAAAAACATTGAAATTAGTCTCAATCCTTATAATTATTTCTATAAAAACCCTGAGATACTCTAATTCATCATTCATCGATTTCTCAATTAGTTTACACCTGGATGAAATATTTGGAAAATACGAAATTTGATCAGCTAATCTCTTCAATTCTTGGAATATGATGTCAAAACACTTCTGAGCAATTGTGGTTTCAGTTTTTTATTTATTTCACTCAACCTAATGAGGTCTTGGCCTTCTTGTTTTGGCGTCATATTCTTTTCCTTTCTTATTAACTTCTCTCAAAAAAATTATTTTCATCATAATCTTTAATAACTTCTATGTATTTATCAAATTTCGATTTTTTTGGATAACTGGACATATATTTTTAATCTTATTATTCTTTCTTAGAAGTTGATACTATAATATTTTATTATGATGAATCTTATTTTAAAGTAATTTTATATTTTTCACCTTTTATAGACATAGATAGTAAACTTAATGAAAATGAGGATGATTCTGATGAATCATGTTCTCACATTCTTTCTTTACTATCATTTTCTTCCATATCATTTTTCCTCCTCTACTTATTATACTTATTCATATTATTTTTCTTCTCCTTCTTCAACTCCTTTATAATCTTCTTTATCAAATTAGTCTTCTAACTATCATTCCATTCGTGGAGTATCTTTTGAATCTGATTCTGGCACTGATTTTTTCTACGGAATTTTTGTAACTGGTTCTTCCCCACAAAGATTTTTCATTCCCTTATCTACCATAAAATTGATCTAAAAAGGGAGAACATAAGTTTCCTCAAAAACTAAACCTACATCTATACTTATCTTATCATTGTGAGAAATTGGAATCACTAGATTCTCTTATTCTATATCAAATGCATTGATAATCCCTTGAATAATATGATATTCTTGTAATATATTATTTTGTTTCCTTTTTTATCTTACTCTTGATGTTGTTAAGATGTTTGAATATTTAGAGCCTTTTCCTCATTAGGGTCAAGTCTGAATTCTGATTCACCTAGATTCTTCTGAGCATTATGATCCATCATCTTTTCAAAAACATAATCTGACATATTATTTTTATTCTTCATTTTTACATTATTAGAGGTGGCATATATTATTTAATTCATCTTATTTTAATACTTATTTCTCTTTTAGGGTTTTTCCTTCGATGAAACACCATTAACCTTTTCTACAAAATTCATTTATTTTGAATCATACACTAACCTCATTCTACACATCATATCATCATTAATAAAAGAAATATTCTATATAGCTGGATATGATTTATTCATAACCTTGAAAAACTCTATAAACATTAATACCAACTTTTAGATGAATATTAGAAACATTATTATAATTTAATAGATTAAGGAAGTTATTATATATTCTACTTTGATAAAGATAAACTTGACTAAGTCAATATTCCTCAAATTCACAAGATAACCATGTCTAAAAACATCTGAAACCTTCATAGTGTCCCTATATCCTTTCCTTGGAATAACATAACCATGAATACTAAGAGAAATGACTATTATCTAGAGTTAAATGTTATACTTTCCTTATTTTTCATAAAAGAAAAATTGATAATGATCAACCTTATTCTTTTTAATAGTACGAAGTCTCTCTAGAAACATACTAGAATAAAGGTAGGCTTCTCATTGAGAGGGGACGCCAACCAAGTCTTTTATCCTTCAATAATAGATCTTATACTTTTTTACAAAATTTTTAAATGAATTTTTTTCCTTATCATCTTTCATAATGAAATGATCAAAAGAATAGTAATCTAAAATTAACTTGGGATAATTTAAATCAAAATCTTTTCTTGGTATCTTAACACATAAAGGCTTCAAAAAATATAAATTAATAACATTCTTGAGTATAGAACCATAATTTCCAAGACATGATCTTTAAATCAACATTTCCTTAAAAACAAATCACTTTGAATAGTCTTCCTTGGTTTCCATCAGTAATGTAACTGGGATCGGTGAGTGGTTGAAAATAATGATTTTTCGACTAAGGGATTAAAAGGATTTAGAAACTCTTAGGAAAAAAACTCAATGACTAATGTGGGAAATGCAGTTACCCATCATTATATAGGCACTGGGGGTGAGGTTTCATCTTTAATAATAAAAATATACGATTGAGTTGTAATTTTTTATGATCTCACAGCAAATAAATCTGAAAAGAATTTTTTTCCACACTAAATGATTTTTATACTTCTATTGGATTGATAATAAATTCCATTGGTAATTTTACAAAAAATAAAAAAAATTAAAACTATTTATAAAATGTAATAGTATAACAACAACAATCTTAAACTAAATAAATAAAATAGTACAATATCTAAAAGAATAAGGGAGTTCCTTTCAAAATGGAAAATATAATTAGGATGATTAACATATGCTTCTTAGTTTTTTGTATATATTATGATAGTTTTGAAATAAATTTTGATTAATATATTTTCAAAAAAAATAAAAAATATAATTTCTATATCCAAAAAATATTGTATCCAATTTTGAGGCCAAAAATTTGTTAAGAAATCCTGAGTTTGAAAATAATTTTTGACATTTCTAAAACTGATAATTTTACAAAAATTAATGTGCCAAGAAAACTTATTTTGATAAAAGTTTTATAAAAACATAGATTTTTATAAAACTAAAAAAATAAGAAAGAGTAATAGTTTTTCTAAAAATAATTATACTATCCCTATGAAAAGGTGCATATTTATGTAAGAATATGGGTAAAAAAGAAGTATATAATAATTATCACATAAGATTTATCATTATTATATTCTCTTGAATGTACTCAACTCTATTAGAACTATGGATATTAATAAAAATATCATAGCATTGTTCTTATGTTCCGATAATTATAAAATTTTATCTCCTTTAAATGTGTGATCTTGAAGGACAATTTGTCTTATATCTATGTGTTTATCACATGAATGATGTGATGGGTCATTACTTAAATAAATGGACTTCGTATTATTATAACGTATTTGAGTTTTTGAAAAACTTATGCAATAGTCTGTGAGTGTGTGTTGAAAGCACAAACCATGATCTCAACAACTTCTATATTCCAAATATTCGACTTCATAAGTGGAATGTTATATTGAGTGTTGTTTTATACATTTTCAAGAAACTATAGAATCACCTAAGAATGAGTTTCTGGAATTACTTTTCTATTTATTCTTCATCAACCAAAGATAGAATCTGGAAAAAAATCCAAAAAAATTCTAGAATAATAGAAATGGAATATATTCATTGTTCCCTTAAGATAACACAAAAATCATTTAATAGCTTTAATATGTGATTATTTAGGATATTCTTGTTATATTTCACATATTCAAACTGAAAACATTAAATTTTGATGATTATACTTTAAAAAAATTAAACTCTTTATCATGACACTAAATGTTTTTTGATGATCTGGTTTCCTAGCCTCATCAAGATATAATGTATTTGAGGTACCAATGAAAATACTAATACTTTTATTATTTTCATATCCAAACTTCTTAAGAATATATTTTATATACTTATACTAAGATAAAAAAGTTCCTTCTAGTTTTTGTTAAATTATAAAACTAAGAAAATGTGTAAACTCAGCCATCATACTCGTTTAAAACATAAACATCATAAGATTCAAAGAGGAATCAATTACTGATTTTTGAGTTTAACCAAATTTAATTTCATCAAAATAAATTTATGAAAACATAATATATTTATATTATTCATTTAGAAAAATATTTTGATTTTCATATCCCTTAACATAATTTTTTTAACAAAAATCTAGTTAATTAATTATACCAAGCTCTAGGGGATTTTTTTTAAGTCTATATAAAGCTTTAGTATGTTTATGAAAATATTATGGATGTTTTATATTTTTAAAAATTGTGTTTTTTTCAACATAAACATCCTCCTAAACATATAAATAATTAAAACCACACTTCACATCCATTTTAAAGAGTTTTAAATTAAAGAATGTTGCAAAATAAAAAAGTATTCAAATAGTTTCAAGTCTTTTTACTAGAGAAAATGTTTCATCATAATAAATTACTTATTATTGATTATAAACATTGTAATAATTATAGATTTATTTCTAATTGTTATGATATTTTCATAAAATTTATTCTAAAAACCCTATTTTTCTCCAATTATAGAATTCTCTAAATTTTCTCTACTAGATTCCAAATTTTCTGCCTCTCAAACTCATTGTGATCAACTTTTATTGAATTAATATAATCCAAATCACCTAAAGCCACATCAGTATTCTTAGGTTCAAATTGGGGTAATAAATTTAGATGTTCAGTTTCATTCCATAAGGAACTTCTAGTCTCATCTGATTGATCTACATCCCTAATAATACTTTCACTATGATGATTCCTAATAAATAATTGACATCATAGGTTTTAAAAATATACTTCTTCCAAAATATGTAGCATATCTTTTTGGGGAATAACTTCATAAATTAATTATTGAGTTATTTATTTATGATATTAACATTATAACAATTGAAAATCAATTTTAAAAATAACATCTATGGATGTAGGTTGAGGTTATTTAAAAAAAGGGACAAGTTTCATTAAATGTAATATATACTATATCCTAAAGAGTACAATAATTTTTTAAAAACTATATAAGAATAAGAAGTAATTAAATAACCAGAAATATTTATTCATTGTAATGGGTGAAAACTTTTGTAAATAATATTTAGCATTTAGGATAAATTCTTTTCAACTAAATACATCTATGTAAGAATATTTTGGTTATATTCCATTACATAACTCATAATGACTTTTATTAAGAAAAATTATAATTGAAACCTTATTTATTGTATAGAAAGAAGTACTAACCTCTTCAGCCCAAAAATTTTTAGAAACTGATTTTTCACTTATCATATTTCTTTAAATATCTTGAATATTTATATTTATTATTTCAACTACACTATTTTGATGAGGTGTTGTAGGTTATAAAAAGTTATGTTCAATACCTTTCTTAATATAAAAAGTTTCCAAATCATAATTTTCCAATTCTCTACCATGATCTGTATGAGTAGTTATCAAGGAGAGTTTTTTCTCATTTTTAAATCTAGATAAAAAGGTTTTAATATAACTAAATGCTTAAAATTACTTTTTTAGAAAATAAGATCATGTCAATCTAGAGTAATCAGAAACTATAACATATACATAATATTTACTACCAATACTCCTAGTTTGTGTAGGACAATATTAAATCATTTTCACTAACTATAAAGAATCAGAAGTTTTAACTTCACTAATAGATTTAAAAATTGACTTATGTTATTTATTATATTTAAAAGGGTTACGTACTTTTGATATATAAATCCTATGTTGTGGTAAATCATTTAAAAATCCTTCCATTGTCAACATTGATACTTTTTTAAGGTAATAGTTTCCAAAAATTTATTTCCACAACCAAGATTTATCTTCTATTTCATAATGGAAAGGAAATTCAATGATCATAATTTCTTTTATGTTAAGTGTGAAAACATTCTCATACTGATTTCTAAAAAAGGATTAATTCATTCATGGAATTGTTTATGAAACATTTATCATTCCAAAATTTTATAAGGTAACCTTCATCACATAATTGAATTAAAATTATAATATTGTTCTCAAGTCCTACAAAAAGCAAAACATTTGAAATAAGATATTTTAAAAGTAGAAAAATGTTACCAATTTTTATAATATCCCCTTGATCGTAATCTTTGAAATATAATTTTACACCATTCATTTTGTTTATTATCTTTGTGAAATCATGTTTTCCAGTCATGTTTCTTGAACATAAAATATCCATGTATCCAATGTTTTGTTGTTGGTAATATCTTAATTTTCCTAAAAACAGAATTATTTTTTTCATATCACAATTCTTATTTTTTATGGTATTGTTAGAAAACAAAATTTTAGGTAACCAAAAATTCTTGATTTTTTTATTATGGGAAAATTTCATTTCCTTAAAAAAAATAACCCTTATGAAATCCTAATGATTTTACTCTATTTAAATAATACTCTTCAACCATTTCCCACCACATTGTAACATAGTGAAATAAGGTGCAATTTTAGGAATAAAATTATTGTTACTAAATTTAGGTCTTTTTTGTAAAACATATTTCAGAACTATTAAATTTAGGTCTACATTGATTATTAATTTTGTCAAATTTTTCCTTACTAGTGGTAAACAGTGATATAAGTACCATAAAACTGAAAATTTCAGATTTTATTTTTATAACTAAATATTTTTCATTATCAATATTAGTTTTAAAATTATCTTTTCCTTGTAAAACATTTTTCAAAGAAAGAACATTTTCAAAAACATATAAAATAATATCTTTTTCCGAAATAGTTTTATTAAAATAATTGTAAAATATAATATTTGATTATTTAAAATAGATATTATCATATTTTCTTTAAAAAAATTATCTTTGAAAATATCAATATTTTTTCAAAATAGTACAATTTTTATTTTCTAATAGTTTTTCAAATCTAGACATTTCACTATATTTATAAAAAAATTATCTTATACTAGGAAATATTCATCATCGGAAGATGTAGATTTTTTCTCATCAAGATAATATTTATTTAAATAAGTATTTTTAAGAGATTCATAAGTATGTTTGTTTTCCATGATTCAGTGATTTAGCATTTGTAATTCGAGAAAAATACCATTCTTCCTCTATCTGGGACTTTCATTAGAAGAAGTGTTTTCAAAATAATTAACACCACTGACACTCCATGTGTCCGAAGATTTAAAAATTTTCTTTTATTTTGAATTTTAATTTTTCTTAGAATTTATTTATGAATTCATTTCCTTTCTATATTTTATTTTTTTAACTTTTGAAAATCGGGTTTGATATGTCTTTTTTTCTTAAATTCATATCAAGTGACCTCATAATCATTCTTGTTACCTTTGTCCTTAAGAAATTTATTATACCGGTATTGAAAAAATTTCATACAAACTATCATGTTAATACATATAAAAATAATATATAACTCAATATCTAAATAATTTTATGTACTAGAATCTGATGAAAAAATAACCTTCTTCTTCAATAAATATTTTACAAGTTTCATAGTTAATAAAACATTATAAAGTACAGTAGATGTTGTAAAAAAATAAATACCACCATTTTTATTTTAATCATTCATAGAATCTATTTTAATTATTCCATCATACTATATGATAATACTAATAAAATAAAAAAAATTATGATTAATTCACTTTCTTTTTTCATCCATAACTATTCTTATTTATTCCCAGTCATTAGAAATTATATCAATAATATTTTTAATTAAAATATCATCATAATGTCATTTTTTATCCAAGAGGATGTAAACTATTTATTATAGTCATAAACCTTTCTATGATCTTGGAAACAAACTCCAAAGGTAGACAATCAAAATATTGGAATCTTCTTTAGGAATATCTCTTCTAGTTTCAATAACCTTGGATGTATCAAAATGTGTAACATCCAATTTACTCTGATTTTTATTTGATAATTCACAAGATGATATCTGGATATTGATATTCATTACCAAAGAACATTATCAATTTTATTTTACTATTTAGTTTATCTAATATTCATATTTTCTCATCATTAATAAAAATAGAAACATACTTATCAAGAATATTTTATTTTCTAATAAGCATCAAGAATTTTGCAACTCCAATGTTGATCAAAAAATTCTTCATTATCTCTCTCTAATATTCATAGTCATTCCAATCGGAGATAGGTTGTCAAATAGGATTAATCTAGTCAATATATCCAACATTAATAACATCCATATAACAATAATAAAAAATAATTTTAGCAAATACATGTTTGTGTAAAAAATATTATAAATAAAAAGTTTATATCAAAACCTAAACAACATGCTGTAAGTAAATGATGTAAAAAAACTTGAATATTAGAAGTAGAAACCATCTATAATACCAATTTGAGGATCATAATAAATATCTTATAAGGATATACATACAAGTGGTGGGTGAAATATATTTAAAAACCCTTTAAAAAATAAAACGCAAATCCTCTTTAAGTAAATATAGCAGACTCAAACATAGTCTGATTATCAGAGTAAAAAATTAGAATCAATAAGGATTTGATTAATTTTAGAGTATATTTTATCATTGAATAGGACAGAGGTCGTCACAGCCATCAAAATTTCATTTATTAACCTACACTAGCACAGTGGTGAGGGGTCAATCCACAGAGAAGACTGGTGAGTGAATTCTAAGGTTTTTGAAATTTAAACCCCCACTCTTGTCAGTAGTGGGGAAAACATCTTCTTTATATTTTTTGATTTCCTTTATTTATATGATGAAGTTGAAACATGATTAGGATACAATATTTTCAAAAAGGAAACTAAAACTTATACTAAGTACAACCGAACTAAGTAATATTGAAAACTATCATTTAACAACAAGGACAAAGGAGCACAAATCAAAAAAAAAAAGTAACTCTGGAAATCTAATCTACTGGTTAAAAAAATAGACTTATTCACAAATTTTATTGAATCACTCCTTAAAATGTGCTGAAGAATCCCCCTCGCCATGAAATTAAACAGGCATAAGATTAAGTTTTGGAGTTCACTACACCAAAACATAACCGAACTACTAAGAATTCTGAAAAATATTAAACATGTAAATAAACTCGCCATAAATTTCCAATGTTAATAAAATTAATGTTCTAAAATATGAATTCAAAAACAACCTCACCTGTAGAAATTGAATTACTAATTTTGAAATCAATTGAGAGTTGATTCAACTGAACAGAGAACCATATTTCTATCTCACTGATAGATGATGATTCAGATAAATATAAAGTAATTGAAGAAGTATAAAATATAAACAAGAAGAATTTAATTCCAAATCTAATAAAATATTAACCTATGATCATCTTGATAAAAGAAGTGAAAACATCCAAGAACATAGTACAAAATTTAAGGATGAAGGGAAGAAGAACTCCCCCAAATACTACACTACTCTTGGGCTCCTTGCCTCCTGCTCATCTCCAGTGCTGCTCCTGGGAGTCTTCGCTCTCCAAAAATGATGTGTAATGGAAGTCGAATGAGCATCCTTGGATCTGCTCTCTAATGTTTTTTCGTAGAATGAATGAGCCTCCTCTTAGATCTTCTACTTTTCTTCTTTACATATCAATTGTCAACAGTTGCATGTCATCGAACATTTTCCACCAACTGCAAACTCTCATCACATTTGCACCACACAATGTGCGTTTTTTCCATGACCATCACGTCACTCTAATGTTTCTCATGTAACTAACTCTAGGTGAGTTATTTTAATGTATTTAGATGTTTTCCAGCTCTTGTGTGAACCTACATATCTAGAACAGAAAAATGAATGAATGAATCAGTTTTTAAAAGTTTACTTTTATAGAAAAATAAATGTTTTCGTAAATAATTCATAGATGTTATTAAATATAAATTAACAATAATTAGTTTTAATTTTATTTGTTAACTTAATAATACTATTTACATGTTGTTATCAAAATAATTCATTTATGAAGGTGATTAATTATTAATTAGATTAAATTATAAAATTAGTAACTATTATATTATTAGAGTTTAGCTCTATTGAATATTAATTATTGAAATTTAGAAAATTATAAAAAGTTGTTATATTTTAGAATTATATTTTTCATAAACAAGTTAATTTATAATTACTAAATACATAAAAGTATTAAATGTAATTATATTAATTTTTATTAATAAATTTATAATTAAAATTTTAGTTTTTATAAATTTAATCAAATTAGTTTTATATTGTTATTATTTATCTATTGTTAGTTATATATTTATTAAGATATATGTTTTATTATTATTATTATTTCAAATATTTATTTTATTGGTTTTTTATTTTTATTAAGTTAACTTTTTTACTTTTTTCAGTATTCCTCCCCAAACTCGCAGGTCTACCTCCCACTTTTCCACAGCTCAACAGGGTAGGGTTTCTTCCTCCAAGCCAGGCACAGTGCCTTCTCAGCAGTTGTCTCCTCAACTCGGTTCGGCTCCTCCATACCAATAGCAGCGGCACAACTCCATTAGCAGCTCGACCCACTTCGGCTCTGGAGCAACCCTTGGTTTACCCTCCTCCTTCAGCGCGGTTCAGCTTCTCGGCTCCAATGGAAGTGTGGTTCTACCTATTACATCTATTTGGAGGTGGCGTGACAACTCCAGAAGCTTGAGGTTCATCTCATATGGCGGCTTCATCCTGGATCCTTAGCTCCAACGGTACCGACAACGGCCGAAACGGCTCATGGACCAACCCTATTTCAGCCTCGGTTTGGATTTAAGACCATAGCGGCAGTAGGCGGTATGGCGGCTTCAGCCAGGAAGTTTGACACCACTTCTTTCTTAGTACGGGATGGCATTCACAGTACTTCAATGATTTGAATTATTGCTTTGGTTGAGTTTGGATTGAAATTCTGGTTCAAGATTCTGAGTCTATGGTGGGGGATGAGGTTTTAGTTTGGAATTGTAGGTATTACATAGAATTGGAGGTGTGGTAGTGTGAGATGGGGGTGCATCGGTGGATGCGTAATGGCAGGGAGAATAACGGTGAGGATGGAAGAGAGAAAGGGATAACGGTGAGGTACAAAAGGGGAAAGTGGGATAATAGTGAGGAAAGACAAATTGAAGTCTAACGGTGATGTGGAGAAGGAAAAGTGTCACTGTTTCAAAAAAATAAAAATGAGCAGCTGCACAGGGTCACCGATAGCATAAGTGAAAGGGTTACTGATAAAAAAATAAAAAGATCTACCGATATGGAAAATAGATCACAGTTAAAGAAATAAAAACAAAAACTACCATTAGTTTAAAAGAAAACTAAGGTAACTGATATAAATAAAATAAAAAGCGCACTGATGCAGAATAAAAATTAAGGTTAATGAGACTGAAATTAAAAGGTCACTGTTATCTTAATAAAAAATTCCACGTCACCATTAAAAAAGATATAAAATGCCACCATAATAGAATAAACTAAGGTTACCGGTACAACATAAAGTTAATGATATACTTAAATGAGAGCTACTGGTAAGCTACAAAATGTCAAATTTTCACCGATAGAAAACAAACAGTTACATTTAAAATAAACACAAATTGAACATAAATTTAAACTTACGCAAACTAAAAAATAAATATTGAAATAAATTAATTACATGAAATCGAAACACACTAATTTAAAACATGATTTTAATTAACCTTTAAAAAATTAAAATTATAAATTGAAAACACTAATATTATAAATTGAATAATTGTTAAACTAAATTAATAAAAGTATTAAATTAAAATAACTAAACAAGTTAATTACAGGATAGCAGCAAATAGAAATGAAGAGCATCAGTGACTCAATAGGTAACCGAATGCTCTGGTCTACCTCACTCTTAGACAAAAATCAATATAAAATGAATTAATAATAAAACAGAATACATAAAATAATATAATTAATGTTTAAAAACTCTTAATTAATTAATTAAACAACTATTTGAACACATAAAATTAAAAGTGAACTAATTAACTTACTTTAAACCACAAATGATTTACTTAAATGATTAGCAGGATGACTATACTTATTAATTAACATTGTTAACCTATTCTAATGTAAATAAATAATAGATAAAATATTAAAATAAAGACTAACTTAATTAAATAGAATTACATTGATTAAATAATTTTTTAAAATAGATATTAACTTATTAATGGGTGAAGCATATTTAAATTAACCAAACTAAATAAGACATAATTAAAGTAGATTAGTTTAGTAAGATTAAAATTATTATATTGATGACTAAAAATACTTAATAAATTATAAAAATTGTCTGATTAAAAAATTAATTATAAAAAATACAAAGTACAAATATTTAGTGTAATGTGATTAAATGATTAATTAAATAATTAAAAATTAAGTAAAAAGATGTGGTAAAACTATTTAAAAATAGAGCCACATCAAATTCCCCCACACTTAAACTTTGTTTTTCCTCAAACAATCTAATGTTTTATTGTATTTGAAAAACTGTAAAATGTATTTCTGATTAAGATCAAACTGTAACATGTCCAGCATTCAAAACAAAGGACAATACATAACAGTATGATTTTAGAAAATGAATTACTCATATGAATTTTTACTATAAAAAATACTCAAGGGTATTTAAGAACACAAATACCATCCTTCAAAGAAGATGTCATGCCTCATATGTGATACAACTTTATGACTCACTCTAATTCAATCTCAGGTTCTAATTTCAAGACTGACATGAGGTAAAACATCAATGTAATTAAATCCTCAACCAAGGAAATTTGTTCTTTAACAGAATCCTAGGTTCCAAAAAGAATTAATTTTTTTGTGAATCACCTCAATGATACATCCTAAATGACTCCCATATAAACCAATTGATCCCTTCTTCATCTAGAGTTCATCATTCCCCTCACCTTAATACACTCTTTTTTTACCCTAGAGACTTTATTTATTTTTCCCAAGCTATGTTTCAATATGATAAGCACTTTCCAATGCACATAATCAATGTACATAGGGCTCATAGTTAATAGAAACGAACCCAGCATATAAGGTCTCAGAGACTCACCGTGGGATCCCATATGCCCAAATTACTCCAGTTTCAAAAGATATATATAAAAAACCATTTACATTGGCTTGTTAAATAAATTACTTTTAATATTAAAAAGTTTAATGAGGCCCCTAGAAGTAGATTCTTCAAAGGGTTTGGTATAAAAAATTAACATACCAGAAACTAAACTCTCAAAGACTATAAAAATCCCTAAGAAACACCCTTTAATTGTTGTGATCATAATGCTATCCACTTCCAGTTTTGTTTCAGATTTTTCAATATTTGAATTCACATGAAGGGACAACATAGAAGTAGCTGCTTCATAGGATTTGTTATTATTTTCATGAATTTCTCACTTAAATTCATCACTCTAGGATTCACATTCAAGGGTGTAAATGGGTGAATATTGAATAGTACATTCAAGAAGAGATTCAATAGAGTGCTGAAGAGAATCATGTACAATTAAACTCAAATCTAATTCTCCTTATAGACTACTATTAGTATCATGAGTAGGATCAGCACCCTTCACAGTTCAGGATGTAAGTGAAAAAGAGGTAAGAGAATTTATTTTGTCAATATTCAAAGATTCAGGCCTAACAATGTTGTAAATATCTTCCAAAAGATCCTAATCTATTAAATCCCACTGAATATCTACTAATTCTATCAACTCAGTTCGGCTAATTCAAGTCTATGTTAAACCTCAACTTTAAGTTCATGTTCAAAAGGCTCACTTTCTAAAACCGTGTTAATTGGGTGTTGCCATTCAATTTCAAGAGAAGAATTGAACAATTCAGTTTCAATAAATTCAGTTTCCAGAGTGATCAAATTAAGACAATTCTCCTCAAGTTGGTCAACACTGATTTACAATTCATTACACAATGTTTCAGAAAATTCATTACTATGAGAATAGGGAAATGAAAACTCATTAGTTGGAATTTATTCAAATATCATTCCATTATCCTCATAATCCAAAAAAAATTCAAGATTTATTGGTTTTACAGGTTCAAAACATGGAAGAGAATTGTCCAGTTCATGTTTAATGATCTCAGATTCCATGTTATCCAGCATAAGATTCTCTTTCGAAGTGTTCCCAATATTTTGTTTAGAATCATTATTCACAAATTCAGCAAAGTTTGGTGAAGTGTTTTTAAAATTCAAGTTTTCAGTTTCATGTTTTTCTTTAACCCAAATGACTTCATTCTCAATAAATCTAAAATAGTTATTTTTCTCCAATGTAGGTATTATGAAAGAACTAGGAATTTTTTTTCAATCTGTTTCAATTAATATTCAAAATTGTCCAACTCAACAGCATTAAATTTCTTTATTGGATCATTAATGTTGTGTTCTTCACTCAGAGAGTTGGTTGTTTCCAGATTTAGTTTATGATAATCATTTTTTTCAGAGTAAATGGTTATTTGCCCAATTTTACTATCACCTTCCTCTTACACTTGATTTTAAAATATCTTAAAAACATTTTTTTCATTTTTTCGAAATTCTTCATGTTTTTTAACCTTTTGTTTTAATTCCATAAGCATGTTTTCCTATCTTTTTAGTCTTTGATCTCTCTCTTTAGAATATCTAAGTTGAATTTCATGAGTTTGAGTTAATCAATTATTAATTAGTTCCACCCTAGCATCTAGTTTAGAATCAACTAGATCAATTTTTTCTAGGGTGTCAGGACTGGGCTCAAGATATTCATCCTCTTCAATGAATGAAGACTGTTGTGGCTGGTTATAGACACACTGCCAGGAAGTATGTCTATAATCTCTTCAACAAACATAGTAAGGTCCCAATTAATTCAAATTCTGATGTTGTTCCATTTCCTTTAAACTAAAAAAATGAGTTTAAACACACAAGGTAGCATAGTTGATCAGATTTTTAAAAAATAAATAAATAACAATAGCAGCAAATACAGATGAAAGTAGTTTTATTTTTATAAATCAAATTTTTTTCAAATTATTTTGTTTAAATTTTTTTATTGTTTTTTTTAAACCCTAGACTCTCAATGTGTGCCTTCCCCAGCAGTGGTGCCAAATTTTGAATAGGCTAGAGGTCATCATGGCCCTCAAAATTACATTTATTAACCTACACTAGCATAATGGTGCATGGTTTATCCACAGAGAATACAAGTGAGTGAATTCTAAGGGTTTTGAATTTTAAACCCCCAATGTTTTCATCATTTGGGAAAACATATTTTTACTATTTTTATTTATTTTTATTTATATGATGAAGTGGAAACCAGATGGGGAAAAAGATTTTCTATAAATAAATTAAAATTTTACTAAGTACTGTCAAACTAAGTAATATAGAAAACTAAAATTTAACAGCAAAGACAAAGGAGCTCAAATCAACAAAAAGTCACTCTGGAAATCTAACATACTGGTTAAAATAATTTACTTCTTCACAACTTTTATTCAATAACTCCTTGAAACATGGTGAAGAATCTCCCTTGCCAAAAAATTCAACAGGAAGAAGATTAATTTTTGGAGTACACCACACCAAAACATAACCGAACTGCTAAGAAGATTGAAAAGGATTAAACATGGAAATAAACTCGCCATAAATTTCCAATTTTAATGGAATTATTATTCAGAAAGATGAATTTAGAAACAACCTTTCTAGTTGAAATTGAATTATTAATTTTAAAATCAATTGAGAGGTGAATCAACTGAACAGATAATCATAATTCTATCTCACCGATAGATGATGATTCTGAAAAATATAAAGTAATTGATAAAGTCCAAAATATATACCAGCAGAATTGAATTCCAAATTAAAGAAAATATTAACCTAAGGTCATCTAGATAAATGAATTGAAAAATATCTAAGAACATAGTACAAAATTTACGGACAAAGTGAAGAAGAACTCCCCAGATACTACTTTTCTATCAGGCTCCTTGCCTCCAGCTCATCTCCAGTGCTGCTCCTAGGAGTATTCGCTCTCAAAAAATGGTGTTTCGTGGAATCTGAATGAGCATCCATGGATCTGATCTCCTATGTCTGTTCGTGGAATGAATGAGATTCCACTTGGATCTTCTGCTTTTCTGCTTTATATATCAACTTTCAACTGCTGCACGTCACCGAAAATTTTCCACCGACTGCAAAGTCTCTTCACATGTGCACCTCAAAACGTGCGATTTTTCTATGACTAGCATGCAACACTAATTTTTCTCACGTAACTAACTCCAGTTGAGTTATTTGAATGTATTTAAATGTGTGTTCTAGCTCCTGTGTGAACCTGTATAGCTAGAATAAAAAAAATAATAAATGAATCAGTTTTTAAATGTTTACTTTTATAGACAAATAAAAGATTCCTTAAATAATTCTTAGATGTTATTAAATCTAAATTAATAATTATTAGTTATAATTTTATTTTTTAATTAAATTATTTTATTTACATGTGGTTATTTAAATAATTAATTTATGAAGGTGATTAATTATTAATTATATTAAAATAAAAAATTGGTAATTATTATATTATAAGAGTTTATCTCTTTTCAATATAAATTATTACATTTTATACAATTATAAAACGTTTTTTTATTTTATAATTATATTTTTCAAAAACAGGGTAATTTATAATTACTAAATCTATTAAAGTATTAAATGTAAATATATTAATTTTTATTAATATATTTAGGATTAAAATTATATTTTTTATAAATTTAATCAAATTAGTTTTTTATTGTTATTATTTATCTATAATTAGTTAGTTATTTATTAAGTTCTATCTTTTTTTTATTATTATTTCAATTATTTATTTTATTGTCTTTTTATTTTTATTAAGTTAACTTTTTTTCTATTTTTAGTCTTATTCCTCAAACCCGCGGGTCCGCCTCCCTATTTTCCATGATGAAATAGGGTAGGGTTTCTTCCTAGAATCTAGGTGTGGAACCTTGTTAGCAGTGGTCTCCTCAACTCGGTTCAGTTCCTCTATACCGATAGCAGTGGCACAACTCCAGTAGCAGCTCGACCCACATTGGCTTTGGCACGGCCCTCGGTTCACCCTCCGCCTTCAGCGTGGCTCAGCTTCTCGGTTCCAGTGGCGGTGCAGTTCAACCAAGTGTTGGGATTCAGAGGTGGCATGACAACTCCAGCAGCTCGACGTTCATCTCATGCGGCAGCTTCATCCTGGAACCTCAGTTCCAACGGTATCGGCAGCAGAAGAAACAGCTCCTAGACCAACCCTACTTCATCCTCGGTTCGGATTTCAGAACATAGCGGAATCAGGGGGTATAGAGGATTTATCAAGGTAGTGTGACACCTCTCCTTTCTCAATAGTGGAATGCATTCACAGTACTTCAATGATTTAACTTACTGCTTTGGTTGATTCTGAATTGAGATTCTGGTTTAAGAGTCTGAGTCTGTGGTGGTGGATGAGGTTTTATTTTGGAATTTCCTCTATTACATAGAAATAGAGGCGTGATAGTGTGAGATGGGGGTGCATAGGTGGATGCATAGTGTTAGGGAGAATAACAATGAGGTTGGAAGGGAGAAAGGGCTAATTGTGAGGTGAAAACGGGGGAAATGGGATAACTGTGAGTAAAGACTAATTAATGTCTAATGGTGAGGTGGAGCGGGAAAAGGGTCATTGTTACGAAAAAAGAAAAATGAGCAGTTGTGCAAGGTCCCTGATAGCATACATGAAAGGGTTACTGATATAACAATAAAAATATACACCGATATGGAAAATAGTTCATAGTTAAAGAAATAAAAAAAGCTACCATTAGTATAAAAGAAAACAAACGTCACTGATAGAAATAAAATAAAACGTGCACTAATGTATAATAAAAATTAATGTTACCAGTAGAAAGAAATAAAATTTCATTGTTATCTTAATAAAGAAATCCAAGTCACCATTAGGAAAGAAAGAAAATCTCTCCATTATAGAATAAACTATGGTTATCGGTACGACATAAAGTTATGGATATACTTAAATGAGAGCTATCGGTAAGCTATAAAAAGTAAAATAGTCACCGATAGAAAACTAACAGTAAACATTCAAATAAACACAAATTGAACTTAAATTAAAAAATAAGCAAACTAAAAAAATAAAGATTGAAATAAATTAATTACAATAAATCTAAACACTATAATTTAAAACAAGATTTTAATTAACCTTTAAAACATTTAAATTATTAATTCACAACACTGTAATTATTAACTGAATAATTTTAAACTAAATTAATAAAATACATAAATTAAAATTACTAAACAAGTTAATTAAAGGGTAGAAGCAAATAGAAATGAAGAGCATCGGTGACCCAATAGGTCACCGCAAGCTCTTGTCTACCTCATCGGTAGACTAAAATCAATAGATAATTAATTAATAATCAAACTATATAAAAAATAATAATATAATTAATGTTTAAAAACATTTTATTAATTAATTAAACATCTATTTGAACACATAAAATTAATAGCGAACTAATTTACTAAATTTAGAACACAAATTATTTACTAAAATGATTATCAGGATGACTGAACTTATTAATTAACATTGTTAACCTATTCTAATGTAACTAAATAATAGATAAAATATTAAAACAAAGACTAACTTAGTAAAATAGAATCACATTGATTAAATAATTGTTTGAAATAGATGTTAACTTATTAATAAGTCAAGTAGATTTAAATTAACCAGTCTAAATAAGACATAATTAAATTAGATTTGTTTAGTAAGATTAAAATTATTATTTTGATGACTAAAAATACCTAATTATTTATAAAAAATGATTAATTAAAAAAATTAATTAAAAAATAGAAAGTACAAATATTTAGTATAAACTGATTAAATAATTAACTAAATCATTAAAAATTAAGTAAAAGACGTGTCAAAACTATGTAAAAATAGATCCACATCAATCATAATGAGTTCTATAAGGATAAAACAAATTTTATAGAAAGATGGTTATAAGGATTAGATTTCTATAACATGCACAATGGAAGAAGAACTTATAAAGGTAATAAAAACAAAATCTAGTAATAGTAAGAATGACTTAAAAGCTATGTTATAAAAATATAACTCTTTTAAACTTAATATTATGGTAGTCAAAAACCATAAATAAATGTATCATTATTTTTATAAATAATATAAGTTTTGGTTTCCCTTACCAGGAAATTCCTTTATATAATGTTCAGAATAAAATATATCATTTTATCCCTAGAATCCCTTGATATGATATTAATTATATGTGTTTTTATTCCCCAAATCCCTCAATCTAATGGATTGGATTCACCATCTTCCTATACCTAGAATCCCATGATCTTAAAAATGATCAGATGCAGAATAAAAATGAAAACGTTTTAAAGGAAACAATCTAAAAAATATTCCATAGAACTATAACTCTTTAAATTAATACAATGAGTAATATTAAAAGTTTCATGCAGAGAAAACATCAAAAATATTGAGTTAAAAAATTTATAATATAATAACTCTTTAAATGACTGGATATTTACCATCGAAGCTCCAATTGTAATATTTTATAGTCACTTTCAATGGCCTCAGATAGCTTTCTCTTAATAGATCGCAATGCTCTGGCATTACTAAATATCCAATATACTTTTTTATTAACATCATTTAAGTGTTAAAAGTCATTCCTTATGATAGAAATAAGTCATATATTCTAATTATAAACATAGTATTTTCTGATGGAAATACTTATTTATTTTCAATATGATAATCCTAATGAGAATTGGTCTGATTGTTTTAGTACCAAAATCAGTTTGAGGGTCATTACTTTTGTCATTGCGATAGAAAAGACTAAACTTTAACTTATGGTTTGATTATAGGTAAGTACAATTAATTGGATTCATATACAATCTAATGATTTTAATGGAGAATATTAATTTTATATTCTTAATATATTATAAATTTTTATATTTATAATAAAAGGTTGAGATTTCTACAAAAACTCTTAGGACATAAAAAATTTTGTAAAAATATTTTATTAAAAGTGTTTGTCATTTCCAAAAACTAAATTAATGGAAAATTATTATCTAATACTTCTAAATTAACAATGGTTTTATTTTCTAGAGAACATAATATTTTTCGAAATATAACCCTTAATATGTTTCTGATGATGATATAATATTTTTTATTGGGGATAAAATGATGATTTACATTGATTAAGTAAATCAAATATTATTAGTGACCCTGAAAATGATTTTTTATTTGGGGAAAAAGTAATTTATTATAGATTTTACTAAATTTTTGGATTAATAGAATATATTTGATAATCATTGATTTTATTTAAAGAATAAGGATGTAGTTAATTTTTGAAATAATATACCGTTTCATTGAGATTTTATAGTGATTAAGATTTTTTTTAGAAAATATTAACATGTTTCAAGTGAATATATGACCATTATATTCACATGTTATTAATGTGAAAATATGATTAATGTCATTTTTAGGGGGGATATGTTTTTCTATTGATCATGGAATATAAATATATATAATCTATTTGACCAAATCATTCATAATTGTGTTTCTTTCAAATGTATTTGGGAAGGATTTTAAGGATAAATACATAGGGTTTTGATTATGTTTAACATTGGGTGTTATTTCTGAGATTTTAGAGATTAATGTATTATATTTGAAAACATATGAAACTATATTGGTTATTGTAAATATTTAGAGATATATGGGAAAATAGTCACTACTTTATGGAACTATGATTCATTAAATGATAATTTTAGTGGTTCAAGAATAAAAAAAAATCATTGTGGTATTTCATTTCATGGAGTAAGAAATGAAGTATTAATTGATCAAAGCGCAACCAAATGATTAAATTATATTTATAAATTAAATTTATGTCAAGTATGCATATTTCCTTACGGACCTTATCTTTATTGTAAAATAATCTTTTAAACATTATTAAATGGATTTTGAAAAAATCATGTATATCTACCGTAATTTTTTATGAATCATTGGTCTTTTTGCTCGTCATAGATTTAGAGCATTCTAGTGGTTAACATTATCCAAACCATATTCACTATTAGCCATTATTAGTCCTAGGGAATTAGTTTTTTATACCATTCCCATATTTTCACATAAAATTAGTTTTATCCTTTTGGAAAAACAATTTTGTATTGTTCTACATAACCTTTTTTTTCACTTTTACTGTATTTAATAGGTTGTTTTATTGATCATTTCTATGATGTTGATTTTAATGAAGAAATTTCCAAATGTCAAACCCATCGAGATCAAGTTAAAATTATGAGGATTTAATTTCTTGAAGGGGGTAGAATTTACCACCTAGATATTTTAGAATATAATTCTCTTAAAATAAATTTTATTTCATTGATATCTTGTATTACACGCAACATTAAGTTTTAACGAGCCACATTATATAATAAAAATGTATTTATATGACCATTATATCATAGTCATTAAAGTTGAGGGTGTAAATAATATTAAATATTTAATGAAATATATATTATTTTTATAGTAAATATAAATTATTAGAAAAATATTCATTTAAAAATCACTTAAGTTTTATTAAAGTCATTTTATTCATCAGAAATATGTTTTCTTCAAAAATGATTTTTATTTGTCTTAGTGATAAAATATTATAATGGTTTTTTGGAACATTTATAAAATCTATTTTATAAATTTAACTTCAATTTATAAATCATATTATTAAAATTAAATTTGTGAAATAATTTTTTATTTTTCTAAAATGATTTGTTTTTAGTGAATAATGAAAATTGGCAATTTTTTAAAAAAATTTATTTATTTTCATTAAATTTAGAAATTTAAATGAAAAATTACATTTTATATTTAGTATTAAATTAAAAATTGTTCCATTTTATTTAAATAATTTAATAAATATAATTTTAATGATAAATTTTCATTATTTTGGTATAAGTGTTTTTTATGATTAAATACACACTTTTTCCTAAAATGGGTTTTAAGTACATAATATTTTTCCTTTTTAACATATTAAAATTACCCCTAGTGAAGAATAACATAATTTAAGTTATATATTATATATCTATCTATATTAATTGTAATTCATATAATAAATACTATTATTCGTCTAGTTAACGTAAAATCATTTTTCTTTAAAAAATGTATTTTCTGAAGAATCGTTTTTATCACCCTTTGCACACTTATTTTTAAATTGATTTTCACACATTTATAAATACTATTTTATAAAATTAAATTCATATCTTAAATAAACATGTAGGTTTTATCTTATAGTTAAATTTTTATAATGTTTTGAAGAGGATAATTTTTTTTAATAGTTAAACATGCTTATTTGTTTTGAAACTGTATTTCCATTTAACGCATTTAAAAATTTAAATTTTGTTTTAAAATGGTTTCAAAAGAATAATTATTTAAATTTTATTATAATTAAAACAATTCAGTTCATAATGATCAATTTGTTTTTGAATTTTTATTTATAAACTTTTTATACATATGAAAAAAATTTCATTGGAAAAGTATATTTTCGTCGAATATTGGTATTTAATATTAAATTAATTTCGGAAATTCTATGAAAATAATATTTTAAAATAGATTAAATATTTTTGAACCATTTTAATTAATATTTTATAATAATTTAAAATTACTTTTTGGTTATACATAATAGTAAAAATAGGAAAAAATAATTACTATAGTTAAGGTTAAAATGGGTTTACTGGGGGTTAAACCAAAATATAAGGGTATATTCGCCATTTAAACTAGTTAAAATATTATTTTATAGACTTATTTTGACCTTATCTTATCCCAAATTCATATATATTTCCATTGGAAATAATATTTCAATGGAATTAATTTATTATTTTATATGTTTTATGAAATATTCATGAGGGTTCCCTCCCCCATTAATAAAAATACACCCCTCTCCTCTCTAATACACACTTCAAGAGCCTTTTGGTTTATAAAATTATTTTCAAAAATCCCTATTAAAATCCATAACCTTGTCTTATAGACCTTGGGTTATTCATAAACCCATTATAGTAAGTAATTGGGTATAATCCTAACGTGGTTCTCTAAAAAAGTGTTATAGTTCATTAATAAGCATTTCTATTTTACTTATTCTTCCTCCTCCTTAAACTATTATCCAAATATTATAAAATAAGAACACCAAAATTTTTCATATAGATATATTTTATTATTTTAATTAAATAAAATATATCATTCTCCTCTTCTATTAAATGGTAAAAGAGACCATCAATCATTTACATGATGGATTACAGCCTTCCAATCTATTAAAAAGTGATAATGTAGCTTGTGCATACATTTAGTCTATCACCTCCAAAAATTGATATGAAACATATTCATTTTATTTTCACATGGAAGGTAATAATGATATATTTAATGAATATGTATGATTTAAAATGAATAATTTAAATTTTAATTAAAATTTAACTTTATTTGTTTTCATCGTTCAAGAAAATGGATACAACCCCAAAGCATACGTATGGCCTACCATCTCCATAAACTCTGTAATTCATTTTTCTATCTCAAAAATTTATTGATGGATACAAGTTTATATTTAGTTATAATGAATATATAACGTACTTGTATCATTATTATCATTCTAGATATTATGTAACTACAATAAAATTAGAAGGACCAAATCTACTGAACCAGAACATACATAAAAAAAATAAAGTTGTTATTACACAAAACATATTTGATAACACATAATTATTAATAAAATGTGATAAAATATTATATGTAAAAAATATTTGGTATTATATATATGATAAATATTCTATAATATGTATATAATAAACCTATATTTATTATACAGGATGGTTTAAAACATATGAATGATGTTTATAAAAAAGGTAATGGATTTTTATCTTGCTTTTACTTATATGGGAGACAAGTCATATTCACCAACTATTTCTTTTATTGGTGTATTTAATAACCATGAGTAGATTTTATGATTATTATTATGAAAACGGTGGTGCCTTACATATCCATATAAATTTCATGGTTCTTATGATTCAAAAGATACCAAAGTTGTAAGGGTTATGGGTTACACTCTCATTACTTATCAAGATTGTTTATGATTATGCTTCTCGTGATAAACTTTATTCAACTATCTTTAAATAATCTTATTAATTTTCTTATAATCCATTTATTTCTATAGAATAAATTTTCCCTTTATTTTTCTCTCATTAAAAAACTAATGAATTAAAAATAATGTTTTTAAGGAAAACAAATTTATTTCTCTCTTCAGTTGAAAATACTTTCTCTTCCACATGAATTTTATCTAAAAAAGTTTTCAAATATTTTTTTAATATTCTAATATTATTGTTAAATTTTATTTTTACCCATATTTTAATTTTAAAAAATGGTTTAGAAGGAATCTTCTTTCCACTTTCTGAAATGGGTTACTACATACTTTTTATGGAAAATATGAATGTAATATTTATTTTAACATATAAGACATGAATAATATTACCCACCATCAATACGACTCAATAGTTTGATTCTTCCTTTAAATTTTTCTATGTTTATTTTCAAATATAAGGTTTTCATTAATAATTATGAAATTTTTCTATTTCAATTAAATTATTCCAAAGTGAAAGGGTATTTTTTCAAGAAATTTTACATGTGATATTTTAAAATCATTATTCATTTATGATGAAATCTATTGATGTTTTCTCACATTTATTGTTGATATGATCCAATTATATAATCATCATTGTTTATCTCAATTATTTTATTATGATGAAAATATGTTTATGAAACTCATTTCTTTTCCATGGGTTATATTATAATAAAATGATAAAATTTTATGAAAATCATTTCTTTTCCACCGGTTTTTTTATGATGATTTTTTTGTGAAAACAATTTACTATATATAATTAATTATATGGTTAATATTTTAGGAACTTTTAGAATATATATATATATATATATTAATTTTATTATGTGATGGATGTTCCAAGAATTATATATCCCACCCAATGAATTTGGTAAAGATTTACATATCCTGAGATAAATAGGATTAGAATTGTGTGTGAACTAAGTTCTGTAAGGGACTATTTCTACTTTGATAGTATTGGGAGTGAAATGGAACTATTGTGATAGTCTGGGGAGTTAAACTTATCCACTCTAATATTGTTAGAAGTTTTCCAGGACTACTAGGGAAATAATTTTCCTTTCTAGTTTTTATGCAAAAAATCGTGGTCTTATTCTAATGGTATGCTCCCATGGATCTGATTCCTTGGTTTCTTTATTATTTTTCTCTTATGAAATTACAAGATTTATTTCGTGTATCATGATTATGTTAATTGGTCTATAGGGTATGATTTTAAAATTTAAATCCCATGTTCTCATACCCTTATTCTCATTTCATGTTTATGTGATTATTTATCTCTCTTATTTACCATTACTATGATTATAAGCTCACTCTTTATTATTTTTCATTACTCTGAGATATAAGAAATTTACTATGTATTATAATTAAACGAAGATTTATATTTATTAGGAATATAGTATTAGATTATGTAGTTTACTTATGAACGCACTTAGTTATGTATTTATGTTTCCACTGAAACTAGACATTAACTGTCCTCATCCATTTTTATTGAAAAATTACATGAATATTATTATATGAAGACATAATATTTATAAATGAGAAGCGTGATTCCCTATAATAACATATTTATTTATTTATTATTATTAGGGTACTAAAAGGATTTTGGAATTATTTATAGTATATACTATAATAAATTATTATGTTATTATAGTATATTATTCTATAATTTGTAATTTTAAACATAATGTGAGATTAATTTTTAATAAATAATATCAAGTATAAATAACTATTAGATACCATGTGATGAAATATACATTATCTTATTTCAACATAATATTTAGAAAATAAACTCAGGCATTCTTGAATATGGATTTTTACAAATGGTGAATATAATCCTTATCAAAAGGGTATTATAAAATGCTTTTTAGTTTAAAGATATTTTTATTTCTAAGTGGGTTGAATTAGAATATTTAATTTTGGGATGGGGATTCATCTATGTCAATTGGACATAATTTATTTTAATAGATTGATAAATTCTATGAAAAACATTTTGTAATATGATAATATGGTGTCAAGACTCATCCCATGAGAGAAAAGATAAAATTTGATAAATATTTTGATAATGGATTTATCATTAAAAAATAGTTTATTTTAAAGATTTTATATGTAATTTATATGAGTTTAGTTATGTTGAATACAATGAAAAAGGAAGTGATCGAATTTACATATATAATTGATGAAATATTGTATCTTATTCAATAATATTTGAGAATCATTAGAGGTTGTAGAGACATTTTTGTAGGAGTTTGGAATGTCTTTGAGATTTATCAAAATCCATGAGGTGATATCAAGTAAATATGCAACTATATTTATATGAATTGGAATTTTTTTAAGTATTGAAATTGGACAAGTTATATCTCAATATAATTTTGTGGTATTTTGTATGACATTCAAGAATGATTTCACTCTTATTTTGAGTGCGTAAGACTTTGTAATTTGCAAAAACAATCAGTATATATGAGAAATTATATTGTAATATATTATTTATTAAGAACATTTTGTTGAACTATAAAGTAAAATAAGATAATATATTCATCTGATTAGATGGGAACAAAACATTTTTACCTATGATATGACTTTGGAACTTCATAAGCCCTCAGTGGTTCTTAAAATTTATATTGTCTAAGAAGTATTATTGTGCATGAAAAACATCATTCTAAGGAAAACATTTTGTTTAAAACATTTAATTTCCACACATAATACATTAAATATGTTCACAGTACATTCAAATCATGTAATACTCTAAATCCATGTAAGATATCAAACTTTAAAAAAATTACAAAATTTCTATTTTTTATATTATGAATAAATGAAAATATAATGATTCTAAGGCCATTATTTAGAGACAAGAATATCATAATTATTTTTTGATTCAATTTATTCTTGTGATAATTGAAAATTGTTTACTATTGTAAAATAATTGATGACTCCAAAACATTTATCTAAAAAATGGCAGTGGTGGCCAAACTATATTTGTTGAAGTTTAATTTCTAAAAAGGTAGTTTGGAAATGAAAGTGTGATGATTTCATGTTAATAAAATGTTAAATATTCAAATTAATATCATGACATGATAAAATATGAATTATTAAAGTGTGATATTCATTTATCATCATTGTTAAAAAAAATTATGGTGTTAGAATGATGTTCTCTGTGCCAAAAGAACGATAAAGATGATGACTTTGGAAGTTGGTCCATTGAAGAAAAGCTGATATCACTATATGGTTTTTCTAGAACAAACAAAATTATTCAATTATAATTTATTTTTAATGATATTTTTTTAATGGTTTCTCATGAAATTATATTAACTTATAATGAGAAAAAACTAGATGAAGATTAATGGTGGAAACCCTCTGGGGGAATCAGTCAAATGAAGACCAGATTTTTCAATGATCTTGGTCACATACACACATGAAAAATCAATTATTGAAATGAATTGAGAATTTTTTTTCTCAAATAAGTTATGTTATTTTTTTGGAATTTATTATGTAAATACATTTCTATAATTAATTTAATTCTGAATCAATTTTTTATACCCAAATAATGGGTGTTTGGGAAAATTTTATTGGTTGTGTCTTGTATAAAAGACTAAGAGAAAAGAGAATCAGAATTCATAACTTTGTAAAGAATAGAAAAAACATAAATATGGAGTATATTCAGTGAATTCAGATTTAGGGGAAGTGTGAGAAGTATATGAATAACATATTCTACTTGTTATAAGAAAGTTATACCAATAATTTTTATAAAACATTAAATAGATCAATATTCTTGAACTTATGATCATATTCTTATCTATATATTTTAAAGGTTCTATAGAATGATATTCACTAGTTTATTAAATTAAAAATAGTTCTCAATTGATATTTATTTTTCTAGTTGGGTCATATTATTATAATAAGGATTCTATATAATCTCTGTGGGATTCTAGAGAACTCAAGGCTACATGACGATACACATCCAACACATTTATATTGATTGTAAAATTTATGTGGAAAATTGGAGGTATGTGATAAAAACTATATGCAGTAAGGAGTAGGTAGATACACTATGAAATAAATTTTTTTAAATTATGGTGTGACTTGTTTGCTTCATCTGTATATACATTTTTGTAATGTTGTGAGAAAATATTTGAGAGGATATAATCCTCACCGATTGTAGAATATTAATTCTAGTTAACGAAATTATAAAATATTTACAACACTGATTTAACTAAATTCTTATTAGTGGGGTACACATTTTGAGCAATATTAAATTTGATTTAAATAGTATATACAATACGTACTCCAAATTACATGTCATGTAAATAAATCATATTAAATAAAATTAGAATTTATTTAATTTATTTAAATAGTAATTTATGGGATTATAATTATGTTTTTATGGTGGTATATAAGATAGAATTTAATGATTAATCTTTAATATATTAATTACTTTAGTATGTTTTTAATTTATATAAATTTTTAACAAATAAAATGATTTGAAATGAATACTAGAAATATTAAATTTATTTTTTGTATTCCATTATGAATGGTCCTGGTAATTGACTAAACATTGTATCCATTAGATTTATATACCTAATTTAATTATTTATTAGTTTAGTTTATGTATACTTTTTATTAAATTAAAGATTACGCTCTATGAATAATTCCCTCATCCTTATTATATATGTCCCTACGTGTCCAGATATTATTTTATGTAACCATAATCCCATAGTTCCTTTTACTTAAATGTGGATATACATTTATAGAAGGATGATTTCCTAACTAGGGGAGGTGGTTAATGACCCAATATAAGATTAGTCCCTCTCATAATATATATAGTTAAATGTTAGATTATACAACTAACCCTAGCTTAGTATCAAGGAGTTATTTCATTAGAATTAAGATTGGTTTATCCTTGATCGATAAATGTAATATTAGATAAGATTTTATGACCATATCCCACATTTATTTTATCTCATAAACCCCCCCCCCCTCCCCCACCCCCCAAAAAACACACACGGTTACCCCTCTTGGGAAGGCAATGAAGAGGAGTGTCCTATGAAGCCTACCTCTAATAGGCCCTGGGTTCGTTCTTAGAACCTACGATTAAGTAAAAAAATTGGATGCATTACCCTCAATATATGAACTTAAGTACAAGAGATAATATCTATACTAAAAATAAAAATAACTTTATATAGATAACTCGAGTTCATAATAAAAATGTAAAACAATAACTGTAATTATATAAGGAATAAATCTCCAAAATATGCCAAAAAACACTAAAAAGTAGATCCAATTATGACACCATCTCTAAGCCATCATGGTCAATCTCAGTCACCAAAACGTCCATGATCACACACATATATATATATATATATGGGTGAGTATAACCTTTAATATCAAAAATTTCATCCTCATTACCCCTCATTTAGATGTGATAAAATAATTCTAATACTGAAATTGATAAAAGTATAACCAAAATAAATAAAATAGGTTAACTAACAATTCCCAGCATCACAAAGGATCACTCACAATTTACCACATCCACTGTATAAAAAAATAATTTCATAATAATACAATCGTAGGAACCTTGTGACCAGTTACCCATGATATTTCTACTATCATACCCCCAATGATAAATTTATTATTCTCTCGTCCCATTCATATTTATGCTATATATTTCTCAACCCTACCAACCCCAACTCTCAAAATCATTTAAATTTCATATTTTTATTATGTAAAATCACATATCAGGTTCCAAACCCTCATCCTATACCACATACCACATCCATATAATTATATGTTTAAAGATGTAGGTTATTAGGAAAATGAAGAGACTCAACCTCATTCACTCCTACCAAGAACGACCCCCACCACATATCCATTAACCCATCATCACCATATCATTAGGTGTACAACATATCACTCTCATAAATTACATGATTTTACTTTCATAATAATGTCTTAGACTATCTACTGCTAAAGGGATTTTGGGGAATTTAGGGAAGTCATCTCTCCATCCTCACCATCCTAGAAGTTGGGGGATTTACCTAGAACCAAAACATTTACCATCAGTATAAAATACATGATGCATGTGGAATTTTTATTGAAATCATAATAAACTAAATGGTATATTAGATACACTTAATACCCAAACTATGGACTCCCACAAAAAAACTGTTATATTAGCTAATAATGTCACTACGACACTATGACACTAACCACAATATCCTACCAACAATATAGAGCAACCCTCCCACAAAACAAAAAAATATTCATAACAAACAACCATAATTCCGATTACATTAATTTATTAAAAAAATCTAGTTTTACGATTTCACAACCAATTTTAGGTTTTTTAATTAATTTATTCCCATATTTATGTACATTCCATTCTCATCCACTACTAACATTTGTACCATTCATTAATCATCCATTCTAGCCATTATTGTTTGTTACTAATCATCACATATATTAATCTCTATCCCATATTTACAGACCTTATTATCTTAACCCACCACATTAAAAAAACTATTTATAAAACATTCTAGCCATATACACACAATCTAACACATCAATAACCACAAAACAATGATCATGAATCATATATATATACATAAATAATACATGGGAAATAATAATTTATATTAAAGTTAAATTTATATTATGGTTTATTTAATTGTGAGATTTTATTTTTTTTCTAATTATGAAAAATGATTCCATCATTTAATTGCAAAATTATTTCATATTTTGTTAAAAAAATAATATCAAACAAATAAAGGGTCTCACACAAATAGTAAATATATACATCATACATTCACTAATAATTGGAAGTTTAAAAAATACATTGGGATCTTAGGATTAACATGGATCTAAATTATCATAATCAATTTCATCTCCTTTACTATATAGTTTCATCTTTTAGTTGTTAATAATATTTTATTTTATATAAAATGGAAAAAACATTAGCTTATAATATAATGTAGATATATATAGAAAATATTATAAAATTACTTTAGTTTTCATATTCTCATATTAAAATATTTTTTCTTCTTAATTTGGATTAATACTAATTACTAAATGAGTATAGAAGGATTATAAACACATAATTTACAATAAAATAAGTGCTCAAATATTGAATCCCATACCCAAATTCAAGAAGAAAATTCTGATGATCCTTTGAGATAGAATCCTCAAAAGATGTGGATGGAAGGTGGTGAGAAGTTAAGGAATCAATCATGTTTTCCAAAAATAGATATAATATAAATCTGAAAATCCACTTCTCTTATTTATGATAAAACAAAAAATTCTTCCACCATGTAATAGTGAATTTCAATATGTATAATTCTCTTTTTAGATGAAGGGTATATCTGGAAACTTTTCATTTGAATAGTCACATCCCCAAATTTTGATGCCTTTTAAAAACTATTTTATAACACTCTTGACTTCCCCCACAATGTAGGTAAAAATAATCCGTGTTCTATCCTAGAATTCTAATCACTATGTCACGGTGAGATCCAAAAATTAGTTTCTTCCTTACTCACATGAAACCCAATGTCTCTTCAACTTATTCCTCATATTTTAACAATACCCATTAAAACTGCTAGACCAGGATGTTTCAGTAGTTCCCATTTCACACAAATGGATTGTTTTTGAATGTTTGGCTACTAGAATGTATATTCAAACCAGTTTACTTCATGTAGTGATCCATATCCCGATGAATGAAATCATTTATGAATAATGTAGTAATACATACATATAGGTACTCCATTTTTCCTTTAAATAATGTTAATATTTCTCATAGAAACCCTTAAATAATCTATACCACTCTAAATCTCCATCTCAAAATGGACACCCAGGTTGTTTCACTATTTTTGTTGAACCAATCATCAAAAAAGTAACTCAAAATACCCTTACATGAAAATAATTTACTATTATGAAACAATTCAAATTTGGATATGTTATTCAAAATGACTGACACTGCATCCACTATCATGGCATGGTGTACCTCAAGATATCCAGGACTCAAATGTCACCATTGAAAAGCATCGAATCCTCTAGGAAATTAAATGAAATGTGCTAAAATGGTATGGGATGCTACACTATATACCTATCAAGCGATTATTGTCCGTGAAAATAAAAACAAACACAAAAGAATGGTGGTAATGAGGTATGAACAACTACCTTGCAAGATAAATCTCAAATAGGGCCTTTATTACGGAGGTTTAAACCAATTCAGGATGAATCTAAATAGAACTCATATCAATTTTTTGGAAAACATTTAATGAAATATTGGTTAAATATTGGTATGGAATAAAATATTTCTTCTAAAAATATTGATTCCATTTGAAAAAAAGGTATTTGATTGCAACTTCCCATGATAACTCTACCATTATAGCCATAAAAACCACTTTATTGAGAACAATAAACTTTATGTATCATAGGTAACTGGGCCCTTTTCTTAATCAAAATACAAAAACCAAATCATTTTATAGTACCCCAAGAGAAATGCATAGAGTTGGGTAGAACCCAATACTAGGGTCCTTCCAATGTCCCAACAGACCTCATTAATTCATTCCTCTACATATTGGAAGACCCAAAACATGAATATATTCCCCCATCCCTCTTTAAAATCTAAATAAAACCCCCCATGATTAACTCGTCATGATTACTCATGTGAGGAATGAACTCTCCATTTACTAGTATAAGGAATTAATCTTAGGTGACTCCGAATAACATACCAAAATCCATCTTCCACCACACCCAGGATACCCTTAGAGTGAAACCATTACTAAGTAATCCTGTAAATTTTTTACTGTCATTATAAATTCAAATGTAACCTTGTCATACTCTAACAAATATTCAATTTTTGGTTCGGATAATGAACCATAGAACATTGTCACTCCCTACTTTGAGAACATCATCAATGATTTCTCCCATGACTCCCCCTTCCTATTATTAATCAAAATATATAATAATTAATTTATCTATATTTTTTAAACTTTAAATTAAATTCAATAATTTTATTACAAGAGGATAGATCACATGAACATGGTAAGGGGGCAGAAGACATACTACATGATCTTCATTAATCCCTCTACCCAAATCCAAAAAAACCAAAATCACTATTGGATATTAAATAAAAGGCCTCATCATAACTAAATATTTATTATTAATACATATGAATAATATTTCATTCAATTATTTTACCATCCAACACAAATATCACCAACTGAGACATAATATTTAAGTAATATTTGATAAAATATTCTAATGGAATATTTCTCATTTAATGAATATATAATTATAGAATATTTATATTAATTGAATAATTATATTCATAGTATATTAAATTTTTTACTAATTTTTTTAATTCTTTCAATATATCCCATTATTTCTACATTTTCTTATTTTATGATTTATATTTAATAGAAACCCGATAAATCATGTTATAACATTAATTTTTAACATTTTGAACTTATCATTCTTAAAATAGTGTGAAAAATATGTCAGATAAGTTAGCATGATATTTATTTAAAAAATTTCATACATAAAAAATAATTTATTTTTCTTCAATATTAGATTAGAAAAAGGAAGAATATTTCACATCTAAAAATTGACTATATATTGCTTAAAAATTTTGTTCAAAATGTAATAATCAACAACCCAAGGTATGTTTATTTAATAAATAGATCTTTGAAAATATTTTCTAAAAATCAATATATTTTGTTCCTGAATCACCATTAATTAAAATAGATTAACAAAAAACATAAATTAGTCATAAATAATATATTATTTTGCTACCATGCCATTATTGTCCCATATTTATTTATTTTTATATATATAATGATATTGTGTCCATCCATCCCTTAATATTTTTCTATGGATACTTTATTTAGAAGAGATTTATGTTTTTTTTTGCCTCTTTTAGAATCTTTAAAGTTAGTTTTAGTTATTTTATGTTCAAAATGGAAAATAATGTATCTTTGTGAAATACTTTTTGGTCTTGATTTTATTTTGTATAAAATAATAATATGAAAAACAACATTAAAGAACTGTTTGAGGTTGTGGTGAGAGAAAATGAACAAGTAATGGAAACCACATCCTTATGGAAATTGTTTTTGTAATACCCTGATATTTTAATGGAATAACGTTATGTTTGATAGCATATATGTTGGGAAAAACTAAGGTTAAATGAATAATTAAATATTATTATTTAAATATTATAGTTATAACATGTTATTTATATTATAGAGTATTAATATGATTAACCACATTATTAAATATATATATAATTGTCGAAAAATAATAAATAAATAAGTACTCAATTTTTTGTAAAGTCGTTTCATTATTCAAAAATTTGTTTTCTTAATAAAAATTATTTTCTTTTTGTTATAAAAAAATATAATTATTTTTTAGACCTTTTATAAAATTTATTTGATAAAATTAATTTTATTTATTATGTTATCATATCAAAATCAGTTGAGATTTTTTTTATTTTTTTATTTTTCTGAAAAGTTTGATTTTTATGTGAATAGTGAAAATATTTTCTTTTTTGTGTATTTGTAAAACTACTATTTAATTTCATTTTAATTTCCCATTATTATTTTAATTTGATCTAAAATATAAAGTTTAATCCTTTAGTTATAAAAAAATAATTAATTACATAGGAATTATAATTATAGCTTATTTTGGTATGAGTTCATTTTTTAGAATAAAATTGAATTTTTCTTTAATATATTTTTTATTTTGTTTTATGAATTTTATTTAAAATTAATTTAAATAAATTTTAAAAAAATAAATTGAATAAATATTATTTAATTAGAGATATTTAAATTCATATTTAACCTATTATAATTTTTTGATATATTTCTGATGAAGCTATATTTGTTGTGAATATTTAATAAATACAGTTTTTATAAAATACGGTATCTTTTTTGATATATACATCAAAAAAAATTAAAATATAAATTTATTAACATTATGGAATGAACAAATTATAGTAAAATTATACGAATATCATAAATAAATAAATAAAAAATTATAATTATAATTTATTTAATGATATATATGAAAAAAATCAATATCGACATTGTGCATACATAACCCTTGAAAAGTCAAATTCGGTGTCCTATAGATAATATTGGGGAAATAAAGAAGTAATTTATTAAAATTTTTAATATCTATTACTTATATTAATGATATTTATAGTTATATATGAACTTTTGAGTTATATAAGAATAGGATTATACAAATTCTTAAACAATGCATGCACACGACCAAAAAAGTAAAAATAACATATTAAATAAGTTGTCAAAATATATATGTGAGTAAAAATATATATTGAATAAATATAAAAGATTATCGTGAAATTAATTTATTTATATTTATCAGGGTAATTTATTTTTAGTTTTTTTTATAAAAAATTTCTTAAATTCTTACACAATGCTAGCATGGTGCTTTTGCAAGAAATGGAAAATCATTTAATTAATTTTTAAAAAAAATTAAAAAAATAGTTTTTGAATGAATTCAAGTTTATGAAGAATTTTATAGATAAATATGAAACTATTAGGTATATTTTAAGGGATTATAATTTAATTAATATAATTCATTTATTTTTTTATGTCAAATTAAATGAATTGTGTCAAAATTTTCATTAATAATATTTTATCGAAAAAATATTTTATTATGTTATTTAAAAATAATATAAATATTGAAATATATAAATTTAGATAAAATATGGACTAAAATATCCCCCTTTTCCATTAAATAGTAAACATTTACCTTATTAGTACAATTATAACCATTTAATAGTGAAAAAGTTGTTATCGTGGTTATGGTTAAAACATGTTAACTAAAGGGATAAACCAAATGATAATGTTTAAAACCCCACATAATCCTACTATAAATTTATTTATTTTTATTGTAAAATATATGTTATCTTATCTTATAATAACAATCATTTTTTTATAATTCATGAAAGATAATTACATTATTATATTTTAATGTTTTACGAAATGCCATGAGTCCCCCTCTCCTCCCTTAGAAAAGGGGACCTCTACTTTCTCTTATTTATGAAGTTTTTAGTGTTCTAGATATATCATACCCTAAAAATCCCTAATAAATTTTTATATTGAAATTATTGATTTTATTTTCTTCCCAAAATACCAACCCTGACATTCTTAAGTAGAGATACAAAAATGTTTTTTCAAAGAAATGAAATCTCCTTCATCGATAATGGTTATTTAGTAATTATTTTACCACCAATAAATATATTATATTATTGTAAAATTATAAATAAATTATCCTAAATATGATTAAATGTCATTATTATTATTAAACCATAACTATAAACCCTATTTCTATTGAGTAGGAAATGAAAGTATCGCTCGCGCATATGTATGCCTTACCATCTCCACATAGCGGTGCAATTTATTTTTTACCACCCTAGTTAATAGATGGATATTATGATGGGTTTAAATTTTATATATGATATTTATGACATAATTAAATTTATTTAATGATAATATTAGGTCTAATTTTTACCTTCAAAATAGTTTAAGAAAAATATCATCGCTTGTTTATTCAAGTGGACTACCAACTCCACGAAAATGATGTGATTCATTTTTAATATCTTCTTTACATGGATGGTAATAAGGATGGATTTGATTAATATATATGATTTATATGATATAATATTATTATTTAAATTATAATTATTTTATATCTTTCATTCATTCCATTCATCAACATTTTAAAAATGTATTCACATATACGTACGGCATACTGTCTCCATTAACGATGTAATTCATTTTTCAATCTATCATTTTGATGGATAACTATAAATATTTATATAATGATTATTTATACTATTAATACAACTATTGATATTATTTATGATATATAATCCTAAAAAATTATAAGTATTAATACTACCAAACCAAAACATTCTTGAAAATGAAGATGATATCACCTAAAAAGGCATTTTAACATACAATTATTAATGAAAGGATGATAAAAGGTTTAAAGTAAATTATATATGGAATGATATATATAATTATATATATTTAATATATAATAAATCTATTATTATTATAATGTAGGCCCAAACATATATAATGGATGTCGGACCTGATATATAGGATTTTCGTACAACTTTTATTTCTATGAGACACGTTCCATATTCACCAGTTTTTTTATTTTATGTATGGTTTATATATAAAATGAATTTCATTTTTTATTATTTATATAAAATTTATGTGGATTTAAATATCCATATATTTTTATTTCGTTCATGGGGCTTATGATTCAAATGTTATGAAAGCGGTAATGGTTTTATGATTCAATCCTATTTTAATCAGGATTAGTTATGCTTGAATATACTGTGTGGAAACTATATGATCCTTATCTGATAAATATATTTAATTTCTTTATCATGTGGTTATTTTATGACATAACTTATTTATTATTCATTTTCTTCACTTTATGTGCACAAGTGACTTAATGAATTTTTTTAAGGAAAATCGACTTTATTTCACTCTTCGATTAAAAAACCTTTTCCATATAGGTCCATTTTCTATTAAAATGTTTTAAAGTATATTTTTAATATTATCCAACTATTTTTTAAATTAATTCATAAATAATATTTAATTTTAAAAAGTATCTTTGAACTAATACTATTATTTTTTTTGAAATGATGTCCATTTTCACTATTTAACTAAAATGTATGGGATCCTTTTTAAAATTTATTCAGCATGGAAATACTTTCCCACTATCCTGACTGCTAAATGATTTGAATGAATAAATTTTTTCAAGGTTATTATAAAAAAACATTCCCTCAATATATGTGATATTTTTATATTTCTAATATGTTATTTAAGAATGAAAATATTATTTTCTTCAAGAAATGTTTCAGTGATCTTTTAATAGAATTTCTTTCTATGATAACATGCTTGAATGTTAATTGTTATTTACTGATGATAATATCCATTTATTCCATAATTACTCTTTATAATTTTTTATGATTATGATGATTATATTATTATCAAACCCACTTATTTTCATGGGTTATGGTATATTGAATTGATAAAATGTTTATGAAACCTATTTCTTTTGAACGGGTTATAATGTGATGATTTGGTGAATGCTTTTATGATTTTTTCCACACATATATAGGGATTAAATTATGTGATTGGGGGTCCCAGAATTATATATCCCTCCATTATATGGGTCAGTGTTATATATCTCATGATATAACTATTGGAAACAAGCTAATATGCTTGATCCATTACAGGACACATATTGATGAGCTTAATCCATTTTGGAAAAAATCGATGTTCTTGATCCATTACACAAAAAAAGTTGGTTTGCTTGATCCATTATGGAATACAAGTCGATGTTCATGATATTTTATGGAAAAAAAGATGATGTTTTAAGTCCACTATGAGAAATTAGTGTTGAGTCCGGACCCATTATGATTTGATGGTATTGGTAGTTAACATTAAAATATATAAAAATTTCTATACATATGATGTTGATACACTTTTATGACATGAAATTATGGATAATTTTTAATTTTTAATTTTTTTCACTCTTATGATTAAAAACATATGGTATGATAATTTATTATACCATCAATTAGTTTTATGATGTTTGAAAGATTCGGTATAAAATTTTTAAGTTTTGTTCTTGATTCCATGCCCTTATTTTAAACATAAACCTTCATATGAAATTTATTTATATCTTATATGTTTTCCCTTACTAATAATTTCATACCAAACATTCTTATGTTTATTTTTTCAGGTTTTGGAATAATGGTTTCGAGTAGGGTTTGTCTAAAACAATTTTTAAATGGGAAGATATTTGTGGGATATATTGAAGATCTCTCTTAAAATAAAAATATTATATAACTAGTCTATGAAAACAAAAAAAAACATTATGGTCCTTCTGCATGTATTTTTAAAATTTATTGAATTATATTTAATAAAATATGTAATATTTAGGAATGAAAATCCTCAGTCACTATTGTTGGTTTCATAGGAAATGTTTAATCAATATATTTATATTACGATTAGAAAATTTAGGTGAAAACCATTAGGATAAGCCAATGTATAGTATAACATCCTAATGTATTAGTAATGATCATAAATTAACTAGGTTATGTCAATCTTTCCAGAGTATAGTATTTTATAATTTATAAATTCTATAAATGAGATTTCATGATTATTTGGTTTTAAACTATTATTATCTCTTCTTATACTATGCCTTTTGTTTTTATTCTGTGAATTAAACCAAGAGAAATCATCTTAATGATGAATGTGATGGAAAATGTGTAGAATTTAATTTTTGTCAACCAACTGAAATGGGAGAAAGAATATGAGACCAGTTTATTATACTTAATTAGTTATCCTATTACATTATAAATAATATCAACTAGGTTGAGTATCCTGACCCATCTTACAAGAGAAATATGGTGTTTCAAAATGTCTCTAGAGGAAATAAAATTAATTATCCTACATGTTGAGAATGAGGGAAGAATAATTCAATGTAATTTATTAGAGTTATAGAAATATTTATTCTGTTTAAAGTAGAAGGAGACAAAGTAAGTAACTTATGAAGAAAAATGTTTAGTTCGGTTAATGAAACTGATAAGAATATTGGATTATTTAAGGTATCATCGACAGCTGAATATTTTAAAGTGTAAAAATAATTGGAATTATATAAATTGATATCCAAGGGGGTATAAATAACATGATTATACTAGTTTTATGAGTAAATGTTTTTATATCTATTATGAAGCGACTAAAAATGACATATGAATGGAAGGAAGTGTTAAGGAATAATATGATGAAGACTAGTTAATGGTTTATGAAATAATTACAATTATTGAATTATTTATATATTGTAATTCAAGAATTATGTTATGGATATATTAATCATGAAATATATAAGTATTTCTCTATATAATGTTCTCACAAGGTAATTTCCAGAATTTTTTGAGTGGTACTAATGACCAAGAGAATTAATTTAATTGTGATGCGATATTTGATGGAAAACACAAGATTGGTAGAAAGATAATCCGTAATATCATTATAATGTTGAGATGATAATGTTTAGTTGGGATAAAGAGTTGATTGATATTTATAAATAAAATTGGATAGTATTGATGACCTTAGAACATATTAGAGATTTGTTGAATAATTTGTTTATGTAATATTTGATGGATTTACAACATTTTTTAATTTATAAAATATATTAAATAATTTGTGATTTTATTTAAGTGATGAGGAATGTGTTAATTTTTTGAATCATTTTTGTTTTCATTGTGGTTTTAGGGTAATTCAGGGTATTTCCATGTTTTGTGAGAATATATGGTCAAGGTATTCACATATTTTGTATGTGATGATAAAATATGAATTATTCTATTTATGATATTACTATTAAGTTGATCATGGAAATTTAGAGACCATATTTTGGATTCTTAATTTGTTTAAACAAATTCTAGAGGAGCCTTGAGGAAAACTGTTTATGAACATTAGATGTAATTTGATAACTTGTGCTAACCATTTTAGTTTTGGTAAATATTTTGAGGTATAGGGAATGAATTATTGAACTTTTGATTTGTTAAAATATAATTTTAGTGTTTCAGGCATGAAAATTCCATATTTATTTATTAAAGAAATTGATGAAGTGGAATTTTATTGAAGACCAAAAAATGTTGAAATTTTTCTTATGAAATGAATGGAAATCAATTAATAATATTTTCTCATATCCTATATCTTGATTGTAAAAATTACATCAATATTAGGAAATGTATAGTGAGATTCAAATGTTTCGTTACCATTATTTTTGTGAATTAATGGTATTTTTCTTAACTCTTTGGTTAAAGGTTTTTATGTTATTAACCTTATCATGATTATTCACTTCTTTTCAAACAATTATCTATAGAAATTAAACTTCTTTCATTTTCATATTTTTAACTCCCACTAATGTTCTATAATTTTATAACCAACTTGTGTGTTATTCTATATGAACTTCTTGTTTTACTTTCTCTCTTTTAAAGAAGATATTGTATTAGTCCTTTTTATTATGTGGGTTTCTCTTAATGTTATTTTATAATGTTAATCCCTTAATTACTAAGAACAAGTTAATTTTTTTTGATGTAATTTTCAAAAGGGAGATAATTTAACACCCCAATATTTTAAAAGGATAAAATTATGTTCAAAATAATTTACAACTGTAACACCCCAAGCTTCTATGGTACGATTCTCTTTGAATAATGCGATGGCGTGTGTTGTACACAATATCGAATTCTAACACACCACAACCAATCAAACTGACCATTATGAATAGTAATACCTACTTTTTGAAATTTTAGAAATTCTATCTCTCCAAATGGACTTCATTTTTGGATTCAAAATATCTAATTTATCCTAGAGTGAAATTTTTGAACTTTTCGGATAACATTTATATTTTGATGAATAATGAAAATTACTAAATTTTAATTAAAAACAACTTTTTTAATCGAAATAATTTATATTGATAAATTATGAGTATTAGTGGTTTTAAAGTATATTTTGAATATATTTTTTCCATTTAATTCAATGTTTGTAATTGGACAAAATTTCACAATTATATGAGACATAAACAAGTGCCAATCTTTTGATAGTTATTATCTCTTAAAAACACGCTTTTTGTTTTAGCAATGGAAATTAATTTAAAATTAATTTCTGCCACTTCTGTGTTTTGAATTTGGAAAAATGGATTCCATATATGGAATCAGGATGTTCAAATTGTGTAAATAGGTAACTTTTATTTTTAGACATTTTGAATAATTACTTCGGTAAATATTTTATTTACCATGGTTAAAGGGAAAATCTGGTAAATAAGGGTTAAAAAATAATATTATAATAATAAAAATTACCCTAAAACGTGTCCTAACCTTATTGGATGATACATGTCCGACCATGGGCATCTTTGGGTCAATTTTGGGAGCCCATAGAGCCACTTGTAGGTGATAGAGACACTTTATTTTAATTAAGTTAAAATGAATACAAAAATGACACAAGCATATATCTTTTAGAAAAATAATTTTTACCTAGGGTTATATATGTTGTATTTTCGACTATAAATATTCATTAGAAATATAAAAAAAATTCCTAGATAATTATATTTAATTTATAATTTTTAGGTATTAAATATTTAAATTTATTCATGACACAATGATGATGCAGTAATTACTATAATAGTAAAAAATTAAAATAATTGATATTATAAATACCCAAATAAATATAATTTGAAACTTTTAATGAATTAAATTAATTTTCTAGGATAATATTACATATTAGGATTTATTTAATTGACCTTTTTCGAAGTAATCAATCTGTTATTAGTTTCACAAAAATCAACTATTGAATAGTGTCAAAATTGACATAAAAGAGTTTTTAAAACAAATATTATATTATTAATTGATATTAAATTCCTAAAAATATAAGGTTCGGCCAAGAAACTTATATTATGATAGATGTATCATTAAAGTACCACTTGGGGGTCTCTTGGATGTATATAGTAATTTTATGAACTATATAATATAAAAATACAAAGAGACATTATAAAAGTGAAACAAATTAACTTAGAGTTAATACTTAAACATAAGGTTAATATAAGTACTCAATCCTGTCTAAATTCTATTGGTTGAATGGTTTGCGACCTATACCCACCTCAACCTTTGAATAATTAACTTTGGAGCCATTAGAAACCGAATATGAATTTATTATAAACTAATATTTCTAGATTTTCCAAAGATGCCCCTCACCCCTCTTATAAAAGGGCACTCCTCTTTCTCATTACTTCACACCTTAAAAGCCTTTTGGTTCGACCAAACTCTGCTCAAATACTCTCCCATCTTCCCTCACTACAACCTAGAGGCATTAGTGTGATCAGAAATCCATCCTAAGGAGCCGTTTTGATCAAATCAAAAAGAAGAACCCAAAGAAGAGGTAATGTTTTCACCACCCTCTTTCAAATTCATTTCTTCTTCCACTTCTTCTTTCTATGTTATTAAAATTCTAAAATAATAACTCCAGTATATTATATATACTATGATTTTATTATAATTATAGTACAACCATATTCATTATTCTATCCACCCTTTTAATAACATGTCACCATTCGTGCGTACGTATGGCTTACCATCTCCATGTCATGGTGTAATTGTTATAGAATATATTATTATTTGGATGGGTATAATAATGATGTATAACTCATGAAAATAATAAATATAACATAACAATGATTCTGTATATATGATATACCATCCAATTATATATTATTTTAATATCAAAATTGTCGCTCGTGCGTACGTACGGGCTACCATCTCCACGAACGCGATGAGATTCATTCTCCATCATATCCATTCTAGTATAATTATCATTTGATGATTTAAAAATAATTTTTAAGGACTTGATATAATTTTGGATATTAAAAAGATACAACATATAAATGATAAGCATGGCATACTTAACAAAACATATAAAATTAAAAAAGTAAAATAACACCGGAAACAACGATAATTCTATGATATTATTAACAAAGCAATGTTAAAAGATAATATATTATATCATATTAATATATATGATTATTGTATAATTTAATAACAATTATTTCACCATTATACAGGAGGTTATCCTACCCCAACCAAGGAAAAGTACAAGGTAAGGGTTATTTCACAATCTCTTCATTATCCAAGGCTGTTTATATGTAATTATCTACTGGGATCTCTTTATCATCCACATCCATGTAACTTAAAAATGAATTTCAAAACATTTTTACTATTTAAAAGAATATGGGTTAAAGTCATTTATACCCTTGTATGACTTTTTATTGGTGTTTTATAAGGGAATCTTTCTGTCGTTTTCCAAACAAGGTGCTTTTTAACCTTTTCGACAGAATTAAGGTAAGAATGTTTTTTTTAACTAATACGGTGGGTGCGGTTATTTTCCTCCATTATAAAATCGTCAAACCTTCCCTTACAAGCTTATAAGAATATTTTCAAAGAAAATATTTATTTTATATGGCTATAAAATGATTTCAAAATAAAAAGAGATATTTCTCTAAAAAGCGATTTGATTTCATCTATGTCAACATCCTTTGATAGATTTTACAGTTATGTGAAATTGATATATTATGATACAAAACTTATATGTTTTATTGAAGGTTTTGTGGTATGTTTGACAGTGGATGTGCTATTTTTATACCGTTCATGGTTTATGGTGAATGTATTGACATTTCTTATGCTAGCTTTAATACGAATGTTTATGTTATGTTTAAACCTTTTCATATGGGAATGCATTGGACTTAATATGTGACGGGTGGAGCCCTCTATAGCTCCTCGATGCATCGGTAGGTCTCATGAGACAAACTAGTGTCTTGGAACAAGGCTTTGACAAAATCTTATGTGTAGTATTGGCACGAGGCCTTGGCTATGTGGTTATGATAGTCTGGCATTATGCATTCCATCATTATGAAAGTGGTTATTGATATTTCATGTGATTATTCGATTAGTAGAATATCCATGTGAATAAGTAAATGGAATTATTTCATTTTATTTATTCCATACTATGCTGAAAGTTCAAGATTAAAATGCTTTTGTTTTAGTTTTACATTGCCTTAAATGTTTATTCTTATTTATGAAAGTTTCTGCCATATTGTTATCCTTACTGGGCATTTGAGCTCACAACTTTTCTATGTTTTATTTTCCTAGGATGTGTAGAAGTAAATTATGAATGACTTTGAGGGATATTATGAGGGTTTAATAGTGTGGACTATGGAGACAATATGTTGTTGTAGTATTTTTTCACTTTAGGATGTAATGTAAAACATTACGAATATATCTAGTGTTTCCAAGGCTACTAAACCAATCGGACTTTCGAGATTTGATCATTCTTGTGATCATGCCAATGTTATGTAATAATGCACCGACTCTATGTAACTAGGGTCGGGGCCTTATAGTTGGTATCAGAGAAAGTTTAGTACAAAACTTGGAACCTAGATTTAGATAAACTCTGATAAGAGCACATAGACCTAAGATGAACTTTGAGGATTAGTATAGAAAAACTTCCTAGAATTTTGGTATTGTAGAGATTTGGTGAGTTTTTTGAGAAATACATCCCTGTCTGGATATGAGCAGGTAGAGGCGGCTCTGGCACAGAAGTACCTAGGGGTAAAACTCAAAAACACCTCTTTGAGCTAGACTCGAACAGGAACTGGTGCACGACAACAGGCATTGCTGCACTCTTGGTTACGAAACTCCCATAGGATATGCTTAGGATAACTCTCATTTTCATTACAAATCATTATGAAGGGTTTATGAGTATATACTTACTCAAAGAAAACATTCTTATGATTATGGATTATATCCATAAATAGTTTAATTTATGTTAAGTGTTTTATAAGTATGATATAATGGATTTTGATTCATAAACTAATCTAGTTTATGCCCTTGTTTAAAAATGGCGCCCAGTAGAAAAAATGAGAACTCTAGAAATTCACATGATCCAAAGAGAAGGAAGGATCATATCTTTCATGGTATTAATCTATAATTTTTAAGAGAAATAGTCTCACATGTATTATCATCATATGAAGAAATAATATCATGTGTTGATAAGATAAGTAAAGAGTTTACTGAGTCCTATGGCTTTGAAGATAAGCAAGAGAAAAAAATGATGGAAGAGAGAAAGATGGATAAAGGGAAGAGGGAAAAGAAGAATTTTCCCATATGTGATAACTGTGGAAAGAAACACCCTGGAACTTGCCTGAAAGGAATGGGGGTTTGTTACAAGTGTGGAGGAAAATGGCACAAAGTATGTGACTGCAAGGGTAAGAAAATGGTTTCAAATGTACAATGCTTCTTTTGCAAGGAGTTTGGACACTACGCGAACCTATGTCCTTTTCATCAGACTATGCCGCAAATGATGCTATTGGATAATAATCAAGTTATGATACTACCACAGATGAAGAGGAATAATTAGAGTTCTTATGTTGATTATGTCATTTGAGTGTTGTATAAACAATGTACTTGTTATAATAATTATGGAGCATATAAGGATTGTACTGTAGTACTATTTCATTAAGGACTTGAGATAGTGTGGAACAATGACAAGTGACTCAATAGCTGGTTATATTTTTGGAAAATATATGGTTGAGAGAAAGATAAACCATAATATGGTTCTGATACCGAGGTAGTGATTTTAGAATAATACATGATTGATTTGGATAAATTATATTGGATATTCTTGACTAATTTGAAATAGATTGAAGATTTGTATAATCCATAATTGTTAGATTTTACAACAGTTTTGGATGGATGAAGTATATCTAGCATTCTATATGGAATAAGGGAGCATGAATGTAATCAGTAAGGATTATGGTAATTTAGGATGTTTCAGTGTTTTAAAAGAATACATGATGAAGGTATTCATATGCTATTACGGGGTAAAAATTATCTACATTATGTTTACCTTCCTTATAAATGTTGGACTGTGAGTTTGGACAGAAGTATTTTGGATAAATTCTAGTTTGAGATTAATTTTGGATTGCCATAAAAGGACAACCCGGAGGTCGGGCAGCAACCCATCGCAACCGGCAATGCCGCGAGACATGAACCCGCAACCGAAGGGCGGCAAGGGTGTATCACCTACCAATGGCCCACGAGATGTCCTGGATTAAATAATGTAGTTTTTTTAAAAGATCTGGTAGATGAATTATAAATTCGTTCATTTTGGAACCCTATACGAATAGTATAAATAAATTTTTTTTTACGTTCTGTTATCTTTTAGAGTGAAAGATGATTTTGTGGTAGAAATTTATTAATGGATAAAAGTCTAATTATAAAGTAAGTATATCTCCTTATGATCTTAACCAATCTCATAAACAAATTCCTCAACATTAAGAAAAAGAACATAGAACAAAAATGTAGTCCTAGATGGTACCTTAAATCATCACTAATTTATGGATTTTGGATTGTTCGCCTTTTCATATCCATGTTCTCTACCACTCTCCATCAGATAATTGATGGTTAGATTTGTCTTCCATATCCATATTTTCCTACATGGAACCCTAGTATGTGTTATTCTCGGTAATCTTCATAATTTCCCCTATTTATTTTAAATAGCGGCCTCATTAATTCATTTTTCGATGTGGGATTTCCACTAAGATATTTTGAAATGTCAAAAAATTGTTATCCTAATACCCTATGTTTTGTTGAACCGATGGTATTTCAAATCATCATAGATTGATTAATTTAAGGACCTCAATTTTACACTTGTTTGTGATTGATGACCTCAATCACTATCTATAAATATTTACGTTTTTCCTCCAACTATATGTCTCTAATTGCCACCAATGTTCACCTAATCGAGATCATAATGTGGTGGTGACCCCTTCATTTCTCTTTTCCTCATTTTAAGACAAAATTTTAGTAACCCAATTTCCGATGTGGATTTTCCCACAAATATATTTTCTATTTTCTACCATTTATTTTCAAAGAACAATTTAAAATTTCTAGGACGCAATTTATTGAAGGAGGGGAGAATTTAACACCCCAAGCTTCTATGGTACGCTTCTCTTTGAATAATGCGATGGCGTGTGTTGTACGCAATATCGAATTCTAACACACCACAACCAATCAAACTAGCCGTTATGAATAGTAATACCTACTTTTTGAAATTTTAGAAATTCTATATCTCAAAATGGACTTCATTTTTGGATTCGTAATATCGAATTTATCCTAGAGTGAAATTTTGGAACTTTTCGGATAACATTTATATTTTGATGAATAGTGAAAATTACAAAAATTAAATTAAAAACAACTTTTTTAATCGAAATAATTTATATTGATAAATTATGAGTTTTAGTTGTTTTAAAGTATATATATAATATATTTTTACCATTTAATTCAATGTTTGTCATTAGACATAATTTCACAATTAAACGAGACATAAACAAGTGCCAATCTTTTGATATTTATTATATCTTAAAAACACGCTTTTTGTTTTAACAACGGGAATTAATTTTAAATTAATTTCTGCCACTTATATGTTTTGAATTTGGAAAAATGGATTCAATATTTGGAATCAGGATGTTCAAATTGTGTAAATAGGTAAATTTTATTTTTATACATTTTGAATAATTACTGCGGTAAATATTTTATTTACCATGGTTAAAGGGTAAATCTGGTAAATAAGGGTTAAAAAATAATATTATAATAATAAAAAATTACCCTAAAACGCATCCTAACCTTATTGGTTGATACATGTCCGACCATGGGCATCTTTGGGTCAATTTTGGGACCCCATGGAGCAACTTGTAGGTGATAGCGACACTTTATTTTAATTAAGTTAAAATGAATATAAAAATGACACAAGCATATATCATTTAGAAACATAATTTTTAAGTAGGGTTATTTATATTATATTTTCGACTATAAATATTCATTGGAAATATAAAATTATTTCATACATAATGATATTCTATTTATAATTTTTAGCCATTAAATAATTTAATTTATCTATGATACAATGATGATGTAGTAATTACTATAATAGTGAAAAATTAAAATAATTGATATTATAAATACCAAAATAAATATAATTTGAAACTTTGAATGAATTAAATTAATTTTATAGGATAATATGACATATTAGGATTGATTTAATTGACTTTTTTGGAAGTAATCAATCTGTTATGAGTTTCACAAAAATCAACTATTGAATAGTGTCAAAATTTACATAAAAGAGTTTTTAAAACAAATATTATATTATTAATTGATATTAAATTCCTAAAAATATAAGGTTCGGCCATGAAACTTATATCATGATAGTTTTATCATTAATGGACCACTTGGGGGTCGCTTGGATGTATATAGTAAGTTTATTAACATTATAATATAAAAATAAAAAGAGACATTGTAAAAGTGAAACAAATTAACTTAGAGTTAATAATTAAAGATAATGTTAATATAAGTACCCAAACCGGTCTAAATTATATTGGTTGAATGGTATTCGACCTATCTCCACATTAACCTTTGAATAATCAACATTGGAGCCATTAGAAATCGAATATGAATTTATTATAAACTAATATTTCTAGCTTTTCCAAAGGTGCCCCTCACCCCTCTTATAAAAGGAAACTCCTCCTTATCATTTCTTCACACCTTCAAAGCATTTTGGTTCACCCAAACTCTGCCCAAATACTCTCCAAACTTCCCTCACTACAACCTAGAGGCCTTAGTGTGATCAGAAATCCAACCTAAGGAGACCTTTTGATCAAATCAAAAGGAATAACCCAAAGAAGAGGTAATGTTTTCAGCACACTCTTTCAAATTCATTTCTTCTTCCACTTCTTCATTATATGTTATTACCATTATAAAATAATAACACCAGTATATTATATATAATATGATGTTATTATAATTATATTACAACCATATTCATAATTCTATCTACCCTTTTAATAACATGTCACTATACGTGCGTACGTACGGCTTACCATCTCCACGTTGTGGTGTAATTGTTATTCAATATATTATTATTTTGATGGGTATAATAATGATGTATAACTCATAAAAATAATAAATATAACATGATAATTATTCTGTATATAGGATATACAATCCAATTATATATTATTTTGATATCAAAATTGTCGCTCGTGCGTACGTACGGACTACCGTCTCCACGAACGTGATGAGATTCATTTTCCATCTTATCCATTAAAGTATAATTATCATTTAATGATTTAAAAATAATGTTTAAGGACTTGATATCATTCTGGATATGAAAAAGATACCGCATATACATGACAAGTATGGCTTACTTAAGAAAACATATAAAAGAATACGAGTAAATTAACACCTGAATCAATGATAATTCTAAGATATTATTAACAAAGAAATGTTAAAAGATCATATATGATATCATATTAATATATATGATTATTGTATAAATTAATAACAATTATTTCACCATTATACAGGAGGCTAACGTACCCCAACCAAGGAAAAGTACAAGGTAAGGGTTATTTCACAATCTCTTCATTATCCGAGGTTGTTTATACATAATTATCTACTGGGATCTCTTTATCATCCACATCCATGTTTCATAAAAATGTATTTCAAAACATTTTTAATATTTAAAATAATATGGGTTAAAGTCATTTATACCCTTGTTTGACTTTTTATAAGAGTTTTATAAGGTAATCATTCCGTCGTTTTCCAAACAAGGTTCTTTTTAACCTTTTTGACAGAATTAAGGTAAGAATGTTTTTTTAACTAATACCGCGGGTGTGGTTATTTTCCGCCGTTTTAAAATCGTCAAAGCTTCCCATACAAGATTATAAGAATATTTTCAACGAAAATGTTTTATTTTATATGGCTCTTAAATTATTTCAAAATAAAAAGAGATATTTCTCTAAAAAGAGTTTTTATTTCATCTATGTCAACATCCTTTGTTGGATTTTACGCTTATGTGAAATTGATTTATTATGATACCAAAATTCTATGTTTTATTGAAGGTTTTGTGGTATGTTTGACTGCGGATGGGCTATTTTTATACTGTTCATGGTTTATGATGAAAGTATTGACATTTCGTATGCTATAATTAATACAAATGTTTATGTTATGATTAAACCTTTTAATATGGGAATGCATTGGACTCAATATGTGACGGGTGGAGCCCGCTATAGCTCTTCAATGCATCGGTAGGTCTCATGATACAAACTAGTGTCTTGGCACAAGGCCTTGACAAAATCTTATTTGTAGTCTTGGCACGAGGCCTTGGCTATGTGGTTTTGATAGTCTGGCATTATGCATTCCATCATTATGAAAGTGGTTATTGATATTTCATGTGATTATTCGATTAGTAGAATATCCATGTGAATAAGTAAATGAAATTATTTCATTTTATCTATGACATACAATGTTGAAAGTTCAAGTTTAAAAGGCTTTTGTTTTAGTTATACATTACCTTAAATGTTTATTCTTCTTTATTAATGTTTCTGCCATATTGTTATCCTTACTGGGTGTTTGAGCTCACCCCTTTTCTATGTTTTATTTTCCTAGGATGTGAAGAAGTAAATTATGAATGACTTGCAGGGATATTATGAGGGGCTAATAGTGTGGACTATGGAGACAATATGTTGTTGTAGTAGTTTTTCACTTTTTGATGTAATGTAAAACTTTATGAATATATCTAGTGTTTCCAAGGCTACTAAACCAATCGGACATTCGAGATTTGACCTTTCTTGTGATCATGCCAATGTTATGTAATAATGCATCGACTCTAGGTAACTAGGGTTGGGCATTATAGTTGGTATCTGAGGAAGTATAGTACAAACCTTGTAACCTAGATTTAGATAAACTCTGATTAGAGCACGTAGACCTAAGATGAACTTTGAGGATTAGTATAGAAGAACTTCCTAAATTTTGGTATTGTATAGATTTTGTGAGTTTTTTGAGAAATACATCCATGTCTGGATACGAGCAGGTAGAGGCGGCTCTAGCACAGATGTACCTAGGGGTAAAACTCAAAAACACCGCTTTGAGCTACACTCGAAGGGGAACTGGTGCACGACAATGGGCCTTGCTGCACTCTTGGTTACGACACTCCAGGAGGATATGCTTAGAATAACTCTCGTTTTCTTTACAAATCATTATGAAGGGTTTATGAGTATATACTTCCTCAAAGAATACATTCTTATCATTATGGATTATATCCATAAATAGTTTAATTTATGTTATGTGTTTTATAAGTATGGGATAATGTATTTTGATTCAAAAACTAATCTAGTTTATGCCATTGTTTAGAAATGGCACACAGTAGAAGGAATGAGAACTCTAGCAATTCACATGATCCAAAGATAAGGAAGGATCATATCTTTCATGGTCATAAGCTAGAATTTATAAGAGAAATAGTCTCGCATGTATTATCATCATAGGAAGAAATAATATCATGTGTTGATAAGATAATTAAAGAGTTTACTGAGTTCTATGGCTTTGATGGGAAGCAAGAGAAGAAAAGTATGGAAGAGAGAAAGATGGATAAAGGGAAGAGGGAAAAGAAGAATTTTCCCATATGTGATAACTGTGGAAAGAAACACCCTAGAACTTGCCTGAAAGGAATTGGAGTTTGTTATAAGTGTGGAGGAAAAGGGAACAAAGTATGTGACTGCAAGGGTAATAAAATGGTTTCAAATGTAAAATGCTTCATTTGCAAAGAGTTTGGACACTACGCGAACCTATATCCTAGTCATCAGACTATGCTGCAAATGATGCTATTTGATAATATTCAAGTTATGATACTACCACAGATGAAGAGGAATAATTAGAGTTCTTATGTTGATTATGTCATTTTAGTGTTGTATCAACAATGTACTTGTTATAATAATTATGGAGTATATAAGGATTGTACTGCAATACTATTTCATTAAGGACTTGAGATTGTGTGGAACAAAGAAAAGTGAATCAATAGCAGGTTAAATTTTTGGAAAATATATGGTTGAGAGAAAGATAAACCATAATATGGTTCTGATACTGAGGTAGTGATTTTAGAATAATACATGATTGATTTGGATAAATTATATTGGATATTCTTGACTACTTTGAAACAGATTTAAGATTTGTATAATCCATAATTGTTAGAGTTTACAACATTTTTGGATGGATGATGTATATCTAGAATTCTATATAGAATAAGGGAGCATGAATGTAATCAATAAGGATTATGTTAATTCAAGATGTTTCAGTGTTTTAGAAGAATACATGATGAAGGTATTCATATGCTATTACGGGGTAAAAAGGATCTACATTATGTTTACCTTCCTTATAAATGTTGGACTATGAGTTTAGGCAAAAGTATTTTGGAAAAAATCTAGTTTGAGATTAATTTTGTATTACCATTAAAGGACAACCCGGAGGTTGGGCGGCAACCCATTGCGACCGGAAAGGCCGCGAGACAGGAACCCGCAACTGATGGGCGACAAGGGTGTATCACCTACCACTGGCCCACAAGATGTCCTGGATTAAATAATATTCTTTTTTTAAAAGATCTGGTAGATGAATTATAAATTCGTTCATTTTGGAACCCTATACGAATAGTATAAATAGAATTTTTTTTACGTTCTATTATCTTTTAGAGGGAAAGATGAGTTTGTGGTAGAAATTTATTAATGGATAAAACTCTAATTATGAAGTAAGTATATCTCCTTATGATCTTAGCCAATCTCATAAAAAAATTCCACAACATTAAGAAAAGGAACTTAGAACAAAAATGTTGTCCTAGATGGTACCTTAAATCATCACTAATTTATGGATTTGGGATTGTTCTCCTTTTCATAGCCATGTTCTCTACCACTCTCCATCAGATAATTGATGGTTAGATTTGTCTTCCATATCCATATTTTCCTATATGGAACCCCAGTTTGTGTTATTTTTGGTAATATTCATACTTTTCACTCTTTATTTTAAATAGAGGCCTCATTAATTCATTTTTCTATGTGGGATTTCAACTAAGATATTTTGAAATGTCAAAAATGTGTTATCCTAATACCCTATGTTTTGTTGAACCTATGGTATTTCAAATCATCATAGATTGATGAATTTAAGGACCTCAATTTTACACTTGTTTGTGATTGATGACCTCAATCACTATTTATAAATATTTAAGTTTTTCCTCTAACTATATGTCTCTAATTTCCACCAATGTTCTCCTAATCGAGATTATAATTTGTTGGTGACCCCTTTATTTCTCTTTTACTCATTTTAAGACTAAATTTTAGTAACCCAATTTCCGATATGGATTTTCCCACAAATATATTTTCTATTTTCATCCTTTTATTTTCGAAGAACAATTTCAAATTGAGAGGACGCAATTTATTGAAGGAGGGGAGAATGTAACACCCCAAGCTTCTACGGTACGCTTCTCTTTGAATAATTCGATGGCGTGTGTTGTACGGAATATCGAATTCTAACACACCACAACCAATCAAACTAGTCGTTATGAATAGTAATACCTACTTTTTGAAATTATAGAAATTATTTCTCTCAATATGGACTTTATTTTTGGATTCAGAATATCGAATTTAGACTAGAGTGAAATTTTGGAACTTTTCGGATAACATTTATATTTTGATGAATAGTGAAAATTACTAAATTTTAATTAAAAACAACTTTTTTATTCGAAATAATTTATATTAATTAATTATGAGATTTAGTGGTTTTAAAGTATATTTAGAATATATTTTTACCATTTAATTCATTGTTTGTCATTGGACATAATTTCACAATTACACGAGACATAAACAAGTGCCAATCTTTTGATAGTTATTATCTCTTAAAAACATGCTTTTTGTTTTAACAACGGGAATTAATTTTAAATTAATTTCTGCCACTTTTGTGTTTTGAATTTGGAAAAATAGATTCCATATTTGGAATCAGGATTTTCAAATTGTGTAAATATATAACTTTTATTTTTAGACATTTTGAATAATTACTGCGGTAAATATTTTATTTACCATGGTTAAAGGGTAAATCTGGTAAATAAGGGTAAAAAATAATATTATAATAATATAAATTTATCCTAAAATGTGTCCTAACCTTATTGGTTGATACATTTCCGACTATGGGCATATTTGGGTCAATTTTGGGACCCCATGGAGCCACTTGAAGGTGATAGGGGCACTTTATTTTAATTAAGTTAAAATGAATACAAAAATGACACAAGCATATATCTTTTAGCAAATTCATTTTTACATAGGGTTATATCTGTTGGATTTTAGACTATAAATATAAATTAGAAAGCTAAAATGATTTCCTACATAATTATAGTTTATTTATAATTTTTAGGAATTAAATAATTTAATTTATTTATGACACAATGATGATGCAGTAAATACTATAATAGTAAAAAATTAAAATAATTTATATTATAAATACTAAAATAAATATAATTTGAAACTTTTAATGAATTAAATTAATTTTATAGGATAATATGAAATATTAGGATTGATTTAATTTACTTTGTGTGAAGTAATCAATCTGTTATGAGTTTCACAGAAATCAACTATTGAATAGTGTAAAAATTAACATAAAAGAGTTTTTAAAACAAATATTATATTATTAATTGATATTAAATTCCTAAAAATATAAGGATCGGAAACGAAACTTATATCATTATATTTGTATCATTAATGGACCACTTAAAGGTCGCTTGGATGTATATAGTATGTTTTTTAACTATATAATATACAAATACAAAGAGACATTGTAAAAGTGAAACAAATTAACTTAGAGCTAATACTTAAAGATAAGGTTAATATAAGTACCCAAACCTGTCTAAATTATATTTGTTTAATGGTTTTAGACCTATCCCCACTTTAACCTTTTAATAACAAACTTTGGAGCCATTAGAAACCGAATATGAATTTATTATAAACAAATATTTCTAGCTTTTCCAAAGGTGCCCATCACCCCTCTTATAAAAGGGAACTCCTCCTTCTCATTTCTTCACACCATCAAAGCCTTTTGTATCGGCCAAACTCTGCCCAAATACTCTCCCAACTTACCTCACTACAACCTAGATGCCATAGTGTGATCAAAAATCCAATCTAAGGAGCCCTTTTGATCAAATCAAAAGGAAGAACCCAAAGAAGAGGTAATGTTTTCACCACCCTCTTTCAAATTCATTTCTTCTTCCACTTCTTCTTTCTATGTTATTACCATTATAAAATAATAACTCCAGTATATTATATATACTATGATTTTATTATAATTATAGTACAACCATATTTAGTATTCTATCCACCTTTGGAATAACATGTCACCATACGTGCGTACGTACGGCTTACTGTCTCCACGTCGTGGTGTAATTGTTATTCAATATATTATTATTTGGATGGGTATAATAATGATATATAACTCATGAAAATAATAAATATAACAAGATAATGATTCTATATATATGATATAACATCCAATTATATATTATTTTAATATCAAAATTGTCGCTCGTGCGTACGTACGGACTACCGTCACCAAGAATGCGATGAGATTCATTCTCTATCATATCCATTCAAGTATAATTATCATTTGATGATTTAAAAATAATTTTTAAGGACTTGATATCATTATGGATATGAAAAAGATACAACATATGCATGAAAAGCATGGCTTACTTAACAAAACATATAAAAGAAAGCGAGTAAGTTAACACCCGAAACAACGATAATTCTATGATATTATTAACAAAGAAATGTTAAAAGATCATATATGATATCATATTAATATATATGATTATTGTATAATTTAATAACAATTATTTCACCATTATACAGGAGGTTAACCTACCCCAACCAAGGAAAACTACAAGTTAAGAGTTATTTCACAATCTCTTCATTATCCGAGGTTGTTTATATGTAATTATCTACCGGGATCTCTTTATCATCCACATCCATGTTTCTTAAAAATGTATTTCAAAACATTTTTACTATTTAAAAGAATATGGTTTAAAGTCATTTATACCCTTGTTTGACCTTTTATAAGAGTTTTATAAGGTAATCTTTCCGTCATTTTCCAAACAAGGTGCTTTTTAACCATTTCGACAGAATTAAGGTAAGAATGTTTTTTTAACTAATACGGCGGATGCGGTTATTTTCCGCCGTTATAAAATTGTCAAAACTTCCCTTACAAGCTTATAAGAATATTTTCAAAGAAAATGTTTTATTTTATATGTCTCTTAAATGATTTCAAAATAAAAAGAGATATTTCTCTAAAAATAGTTTTGATTTCATCTATGTCAACATCCTTTAATGGATTTTACGCTTATGTGAAATTGATTTATTATGATACAAAAATTATATGTTTTATTGAAGGTTTTGTGGTATGTTTGACTATGGATGTGCTATTTTTATACCGTTTATGGTTTATGGTGAAAGTATTGACATTTCTTATGCTATTTTTATTACGAATGTTTATGTTATGTTTAAAACTTTTGATATGGGAATGCATTGGACTTAATATGTGACGGGTGGAGCCCGCTATAGCTCCTCGATGCATCGGTAGGTCTCATGAGACAAACTAGTGTCTTGGAACAAGGCCTTGACAAAATCTTATTTGTAGTCTTGGCATGAGGCCTTGGATGTGTGGTTATGATAGTCTGGAATTATGCATTCCATCATTATAAAAGTGGTTATTGATATTACATGTGGTTATTCGATTAGTAGAATATCCATGTGAATAAGTAAATGGCATTATTTCATTTTATTTATTCCATACAATGTTTAATGTTCAAGTTTAAAAGGCTTTTGTTTTAGTTATACATTTCCTTAAATGTTTATTCTAATTTATGAATGTTTCTTCCATATTGTTATCCTTACTGGGCATTTGATCTCACCCCTTTTCTATGTTTTATTTTCCCAGGATGTGAAGAAGTAAATTATGAATGACTTGCAGGGATATTATGAGGGGTTAATAGTGTGGACTATTGAGACAATATGTTGTTGTAGTAGTTTTTTAATTTATGATGTAATGTAAAACTTTATGAATATATCTAGTGTTTCCAAAGCTACTAAACTAATCGGTCTTTCGAGATTTGATCTTTCTTGTGATCATGCCAATGTTATGTAATAATGAACTTACTCTAGGTAACTAGGGTCGGGGCGTTACACTTGTTATTAGAGGAAGTTTATTACAAACCATGGAACCTAGATTTAGATAAACTCTGATTAGAGCACGTAGACCTAAGATGAACATTGAGGATTAGTATAGAAGAACTTCCTAGAATTTTGGTATTGTAGAGATTTTGTGAGTTTTCTAAGCAATACATCCCTGTCTGGATACGAGCAGGTAGAGGCGGCTCTGGCACAGATTTACCTAGGGGTAAAACTCAAAAACACCGCTTTGAGCTAGACTCGAATGGGAACTGGTGCACGACAACGGGCCTTTCTGCACTCTTGGTTACGACACTCCCATGGGATATGATTAGGATAGCTCTAATTTTCTTTACAAATCATTATGAAGGGTTTATGAGTATATACTTCCTCAAAGAAAACATTCTTATGATTATGTATTATATCCATAAATATTTTAATTTATGTTAAGTGTTTTATAAGTATGGGATAATGTATTTTGATTCATAAACTGATCTAGTTTATGCCATTGTTTAGAAATGGCGCCCAATAGAAGGAATGAAAACTCTAGCAATTCACATGATCCAAAGAGAAGGAAGGATCATATCATTCATGGTATTAAGCTAGAATTTATAAGAGAAATAGTCTCGCATGTATTATCATCATATGAAGAAATAATATCATGTGTTGATAAGATAAGTAAAGATTTTACTGAGTCCTATGGCTTTGAAGGGAAGCAAGAGAAGGAAAGGATGTAAGAGAGAAAGATGGATAAAGGGAAGAGGGAAAAGAAGAATTTTCCCATACGTGATAACTGTGGAAGGAAACACCCTGGAACTTTCCTGAAAGGAATGGGATTTTGTTATAAGTGTGGAGGAAAAGGGCACAAAGTATGTGACTGCAAGGGTAATAAAATGGTTTCAAATGTACAATGCTTCATTTCCAAGGAGTTTGGACACTACGCGAACCTATGTCCTAATCATCAGACTATGCCGCAAATGATGCTATTGGATAATAATCATGTTATGATACTACCACAGATGAAGAGGAATAATTAGAGTTCTTATGTTGATTATGTCATTTGAGTGTTATATCAACAATATACTTGTTATAATAATTATGGAGTATATAAGGATTGTACTGTAGTACTATTTCATTAAGGACTTGATATTGTGTGGAACAAATAAAAGTGACTCAATAGCAGGTTAAATTTTTGGAAAATATATGTTTGAGATAAAGATAAACCATAATATGGTTCTGATACCAAGGTAGTGATTTTAGAATAATACATGATTGATTTGGATAAATTATATTGGAAATTATTGACTACTTTGAAACAGATAAAAGATTTGTATAATCCATAATTGTTGGAGTTCACAAGATTTTTGGATGGATGAAGTATATCTAGCATTCTATATGGAATAAGGGAGCATGAATGTAATCAATAAGGATTATGGTAATTCATGATGTTTCAGTGTTTTAAAAGAATACATGATGAAGGTATTCATATGCTATTATGGGGTAAAAAGGATCTACATTATGTTTACCTTCCTTATAAATGATGGACTGTGAGTTTGGACAGAAGTATTTTGGATAAATTCTAGTTTGGGATTAATTTTGGATTGCCATAAAAGGACAACCCGGAGGTCGGGCGGCAACCCATCGGGACCGGCAAGGCCACGAGACTTGAACCCGCAACAGAAGGGCGACAAGGGTGTATCACCTACCACTGCCCACAAGATGTCCTGGATTAAATAATGTTGTTTTTTTAAAAGATCTGGTATATGAATTATAAATTCGTTCATTTTGGAACCATGTACGAATAGTATAAATAGAATTTTTTTACGTTCTGTTATCTTTAAGAGTGAAAGATGAGTTTGTAGTAGAAATTTATTAATGGATAATAATCTAATAATAAAGTAAGTATATCTCCTTATGATCTTAGCCAATCTCATAAACAAATTCCTCAACATTAAGAAAAGGAACTTCGAGAAAAAATGTTGTCCTGGATGGTACCTTAAATCATCACTAATTTATGGATGTGGGATTGTTCGCCTTTTCCTAGCCATGTTCCCTACCACTCTCCATCAGATAATTGATGGTTATATTTGTCTTCCATATCCATATTTTCCTACATGGAACCCTAGTATGTGTTATTTTCGGTAATCTTCATACTTTCCACTCTTTATTTTAAATAGAGGCCTCATTAATTCATTTTTCGATGTGGGAATTAAACTAAGATATTTTGAAATATCAAAAATGTGTTATCCTAATACCCTATGTTTTGTTGAACCGATGGTATTTCAAATCATCATAGATTAATGAATTTAATGACCTCAATTTTACACTTGTTTGTGATTGATGACCTCAATCACTATCTATAAATATTTACATTTTTCCTCCAACTATATGTCTCTAATTTCCACCAATGTTCACCTAATCGAGATAATAATTTGGTGGTGACCCCTTCATTTCTCTTTTCCTCATTGTAAGACTAAATTTTAGTAACCCAATTTCTGATGTGGATTTTCCCACAAATATATTTTCTATTTTCAACCATTTATTTTCAAAGAACAATTTCAAATTGAGAGGATGCAATTTATTGATGGAGGGGAGAATGTAACACCCCAAACTTCTACAGTACGCTTCTCTTTGAATAATGTGATGGCGTGTGTTGTACGCAATATCGAATTTTAACACACCACAACCTATCAAACTAGCCGTTATGAATAGTAATACCTACTTTTTGAAATTTTAGAAATTCTATCTCCGAAAATGGGCTTCATTTTTGGATTTGTAATATCGAATTTATCCTAGAGTGAAATTTTGGAACTTTTCAGATAACATTTATATTTTGATGAATAGTGAAAATTACTAAATTTTAATTAAAAACAACGTTTTTAATCGAAATAGTTTATATTGATAAATTATGAGTTTTAGTGGTTTTAAAGTATATTTAGAATTTATTTTTACCATTTAATTCAATGTTTGTCATTTCACATAATTTCACAATTAAACGAGACATAAACAAGTGCCAATATTTTGATAGTTATTATTTCTTAAAAACACGCTTTTTGTTTTAACAACGGGAATTAATTTAATTTAATTTCTGCCACTTCTATGTTTTGAATTTGGAAAAATGGATTCCATATTTGGAATCAGGATGTTCAAATTGTGTAAATAGGTAACTTTTATTTTTATACATTTTGAATAATTACTGCGGTAAATATTTTATTTACCATGGTTAAAGGGTAAATCTGGTAAATAAGGGTTAAAAAATAATATTATAATAATAAAAAATTATCCTAAAACGTGTACTAACCTTATTGGTTGATACATGTCCGACCATGGGCATCTTTGGATCAATTTTGGGACCCCATGGAGCCACTTGTAGTTGATAGGGACACTTTATTTTAATTAAGTTAAAATGAATACAATAAATGACACAAGCATATATCTTTTATCAAAATAATTTTTACATAGGGTTATATATATTGGATATTCGACTATAAATATTCATTATATAGATAAAAATATTTCCTACATAATTATATTTTATTTATAATTTTTTAGCATTAAATAATTTAATTTATGTATGACACAATGATGATTCAGTAATTACTATAATAGTGAAAAATTAAAATAATTGATATTATAAATACCAAAATAAATATAACATGAAACTTTTAATGAATTAAATTAATTTTCTAGGATAATATGACATATTAGGATTGATTTAATTGGCTTTTTTCGAAATAATCAATCTGTTATGAGTTTCACAAAAATAAACTATTGAATAGTGTCAATTTGACATAAAAGAGTTTTTAAAACAAATATTATATTATTAATTGATATTAAATTCCTAAAAATATAAGGTTCGGCCAAGAAAATTATATCATAATAATTGTATAATTAATGGACCACTTGGGGGTCTCTTGGATGTATATAGTAAGTTTATTAACTATATAATATGAAAATACAAAGAGATATTGTAAAAGTGAAACAAATTAACTTGGAGTTAATACTTAAAGATAAGGTTAATATAAGTACCCAAACCTGTCTAAATTCTATTGGTTGAATTGTTTTCGACCTATCCCCACCTTAACCTTTGAATAATAAACTTTGGAGCCATTATAAACCGAATATGAATTTATTATAAACTAGTATTCTAGCTTTTCCAAAGGTGCCCCTCACCCCTCTTATAAAAGGGCACTCCTCCTCATTTCTTCACACATTCAAAGTCTTTTGGTTCGGCCAAACTCTGCCAAAATACTCTCCCAACTTCCCTCACTAAATCCTAGATGCCTTAGTGTGATCATAAATCCATCCTAAGAATCCCTTTTGATCAAATCAAAAGGAAGAACCCAAAGAAGAGGTAATGTTTTCACCACCCTCTTTCAAATTCATTTCCTCTTCCACTTCTTTTTATATGTTATTACCATTCTAAAATAATAACTCCAGTATAGTATATATATTATGATGTTATTATAATTATAGTACAACCATATTCAGTATTCTATCCACCCTTTTAATAACATGTCACCATACGTGCATACGTACGGCTTACCGTCTCCACGTCGTGGTGTAATTGTTATTCAATATATTATTATTTGGATGGGGTATAATAATGATGTATAACTCATGAAAAAAATAAATATAACATGATAATGATTCTATATATATGATATAACATCCAATTATATATTATTTTAATATCAAAATTGTCGCTCGTGCGTACGTACGGACTACCGTCACCAAGAACGCGATGAGATTCATTCTCTATCATATCTATTCAAGTATAATTATCATTTGATGATTTAAAAATAATTTTTAAGGACTTGATATCATTCTGGATATGAAAAAGATACAACATTTGCATGACAAGCATGGCTTACTTAACAAAACATATAAAAGAAAGCGAGTAAGTTAACACCCGAAACAACGATAATTCTATGATATTATTAACAAAGCATTGTTAAAAGATCATATATGATATCATATTAATATATATGATTATTGTATAATTTAATAACAATTATTTCACCATTATACAAGAGGTTAACCTACCCCAACCAAGGAAAATTACAAGGTAAGAGTTATTTCACAATCTCTTCATTATCCGAGGTTGTTTATACGTAATTATCTACTGGGATATCTTTATCATCCACATCCATGTTTCTTAAAAATGTATTTCAAAACATTTTTAGTATTTAAAAGAATATGGTTTAAAGTCATTTATACACTTGTTTGACTTTTTATAAGGGTTTTATAAGGGAATATTTTCGTTGTTTTCCAAACAAGGTGCTTTTTAACCTTTTCGACAGAATTAAGGTAAGAATGTTTTTTTAACTAATACGGCAGGTGTGGTTATTTTCCACCATTATAAAATCATTTAAGCTTCCCTTACAAGATTATAAGAATACTTTCAAAGAAAATGTTTTATTTTATATGGATCTAAAATGATTTCAAAATAAAAAGAGATATTTCTCTAAAAAGAGTTTTGATTTCAACTATGTCAACATCCTTTGATGGATTTTACACTTATGTGAAATTGATTTATTATGATACAAAACTTCTATGTTTTATTGATGGTTTTGTGGTATGTTTGACTATGGATGTGCAATTTTTATACCGTTCATGGTTTATGGTGAAAGTATTGACATTTCGTATGTTAGTTTTAATACGAATGTTTATGTTATGTTTAAACCTTTTCATATGGGAATGCATTGGACTTAATATGTGACGGGTGGAGCTCGCTATAGCTCCTCGATGCATCGGTAGGTCCCATGAGACAAACTAGTGTCTTGGCACAAGGCCTTGACAAAATCTTATTTGTAGTCTTGGCATGAGGCCTTGGATATATGGTTATGATAGTCTGGCATTATGCATTCCATCAATATGAAAGTGGTTATTGATATTGCATGTCATTATTCGATTAGTAAAATATCCATGTGAATAATTAAATGGCATTATTTCATTTTATTTATGCCATACTATGTTGAAAGTTCAAGTTTAAAAGGCTTTTGTTTTAGTTATACATTGCCTTAAATGTTTATTCTTATTTATGAATGTTTCCGCCATATTGTTATCCTTACTGGGCATTTGAGCTCACCCCTTTTCTATGTTTTATTTTCCCAGGATGTGAAGAAGTAAATTATGAATGACTTGCAGGGATATTATGAGGGGTTAATAGTGCGGACTATGGAGACAATATGTTGTTGTGGTAGTTTTTTACTTTATGATGTAATGTAAAACTTTATGAATATATCTTTTGTTTCCAAGGCTACTAAACCAATCGGTATTTCGAGATTTGATCTTTTTTTTGATCATGCCAATGTTTTGTAATAATGCATCGACTCTAGGTAACTAGGGTCGGGGCGTTACAACAACACACAACACGGGGCTTAAATGAATGAGGAAATATTATTATTTAAATGTTGTAGTTATAACCTTTTAGTTAAATTGTTGGTTATGAATAGAATTTACCACATTATCAAATATATACATATATTTGTTGAAAAAGACTTTTGAAATAAACACTCATTCATAAGTAAAGTCAATTTATTCTGTAAAAATATATTTTATACATTTTTGTGAGAAAATAATATAATTATTTTAGATATCATTTATAAAAGATATTTTATAAAGAAAATTTAATTCTTAAAATTATGATATCAAAATTAAATTTTCATATAATTTTTGGATTTTTCTAAAAATATTTATTTTTTGTAAATAATGAATAAATTTATTTTGTTATTTTTTTATAAAATAGTATTTTTTTTACATTTAAATTTAATAATATTATTTTAATTTGATATCAAAATAAATATTTCTCCTATATTTAAAAAATATATTATTAGTTAAATATAAATCATAATTATACTTGATTATTGTATAAGTTAATTTTTGGGGGATAAAAATGAATTTTTCTTGAAAAATCATTACTTTTTACACATTTATATTAAAAGTAATATATTTAAATTATAGTAATTTAATTTCATTAATGTTTATTTATTTTCAGATTCATAAAGTCAAATTTATTCTAAGATGAATTTTTGAGATTTTTCTAAAGAAGTCAAATTTTTTAAAATACTAAAAAAGTTCAATTTTTATTAAATACACTATGTTTTATTATATCTCCAAGACATAAAACTTATGATATTAATTTATAAAACATATTTAATATAAAAAATGATAAAATAATAAAAATATCACACATAAATAAAAAAATACATATACATTGCAATTTACCTAATGATATATATGAAAATCATTTTCAATATTGGTGTAGTGCTTATGCAACTCAAGAAAAGTAAAATTTGGGGCCCTAGAGATAATATTTAAAAAGGTATAAGTATTTTATTGAATTTTTTATTATATATAATGTATTATTGGTGATTTTAATTTTTATATATTAATTTAGAGTTATATAAAAATTGTATTATCCAAATTCTTATGTAATACTTACGTATGGTTGCAAAAGTTAAAATAGCATATTAAATAAGTATTCCTGATATATAAATGTGAGTAAAAAACATATTTAATGAATATAACTGATTTTATTAAAAATATTTAATTTAGTTATGATATTTTAATTTAATTTTAATTTTTATTGATTAAATAATTTCCTTAAATTCTTATGCAATAATGATAATGTGCTCGGGAAAGCAGTAAATAAATCAAGTAACTTGTTTTTTATAAATATAAAAACAATATTTATGTATTATTTAAAGTTTAAAATGAATTATTAAGATAAATATGACCGATTATAGATATTTCAAAGCATTATATTCGAATTAAAAAAATTTTATTTATGTATTTTAAGTCAAAATAAATGAATATTGTCAAAATTGATATTAATGATATTTTATCAAAATAATAACTTATTAAGTTATTTAAAAACATAAAAAAATATGAAGATGAAAATTAGGATATTATATTGTATAAAAGTTTATCCTTGTTACATTTATGATTTAATATTTAACTTATAAGTGAAATTATAACCCTTTAAGATTGAAAAGGTTGTTACCATGTTTAAGGTTAAAATAGATTAACTAAAGTGTTAAACCAAAATATAATGAATAAACCCCACATAAACCTATAAAAATATATTTTTATGGTATTTAAAGTATATATTATTTTATATTATATTTCAAATTCATATGTAGGAATTTAATCTAGATAATAACTTTATTTTATTTTAATATTTTAAGAAATTCTAAAAGTGCCCATCTACTTACTTAAAAAAGGGAACTTCTCCTTTCTCTTCTTCGAACCATTTTTATCCTTCTATATCAACAATAACCTGTTAAAATAACATATAAACTTAATTATTCACATTATATAGGTTTTCATCTTCCCAAAATACCATCATTAATATCTTTAAGAGGATATATCAATGAGTTGTTTCAAAGAAGAAGTAATCGCCTTAACCAATGACTGTCTTTTTTATTATTATTTTACCTAATATATATTTATTATAATCTAAATTAAATAATAAAGTATGTATAAAAAATATACATAAATTTTATTTTGATTATTAAAACACCATTATAAACACTCTTTTCAACAAATGGGAAGTGAAAGTAACACTCGTACATACGTACGGCTTACCAACTCCATGAAGGGATACAATTCATTTTTTATCACCATAATTAATGGATGGTAATTATAATGGTTTTAAAGTTTTATATATCATATTTATAACAAAGTTATGATTCTTTAATGATAATTTAATATCTGACTTCTTTCTTTAAAGTAGTTGTAAAATGAAAACATCGCTCATGCATACGTGTGGGTTACCACCTCTACGAAGAGATGCAATTCATTATTCATATATTATTAACATTAATGGTACAATGGATAGATTTTAAAAAATATATTTGATTTATATGATATAATTATAACTATTTAAAGATGAATTATTTTTTACCCTTCTTTCTATCAATCTATTGAAATGTGAAAATATAGTTCATGCATGCGTACAACCTACCATCTCCATGAACAATGTAATTCATTTTTCCATATATAACATTCATAAATAAAAATAATATTTATAACATGAATATATTTTATATTTATAACATTATTATCATCTTATATATTATAGAGACATGGTAAAATTAAAATGGTCGAAACTACCAAACCAAATCATAACTTAAAAATAAAGCAAATATCTATCAGAATAGTGATTTTAATAAATAATTGTTGATAAATATATGATAATAGGTTATAAGTAAATAATATAAAGTATGATATATATAATCATTTTTTTCAATGTATAGAAAATATATATTTGTTATACTATATTTTCAAATATAAATGACGGAAGTCATAATATTGGTAAGGGATTTTTTACTCACTTTTATTTATGTGAGACACATGCCATATTTACCACTTGTTTCTTTTATGCAGTGTATATTATACCCTTGAAATTATTTTTTGAGTATTCTTATTAAATTTATTTGGATTTTCATATCCATAAAATATTATTTCTTTCATGGGGATTTTGAATCAAATGTTACAAAATGGCTAATGGTTTTATGTTTCAATACTATTATAATTGGGATTATTTGTACTTGAATTTTAGTTGATGAAATTATATGATTCTTATATGATAAATAACATTAATTTTATTATATTATAGTAATTTATATAGAAAAAATGATTTTCACTAATTTCCCTCAGTTTAATTACTCAATAGAGAAAATGGATTATTTAAGGAAAACTGACATCATTTATCTAATTAGTCGAAAAAACGTTTTTCTTACATTTTGATGTTTTCAAAAAATGTTTTCATGAATGTTTTTACTATTATGCAATGTTTATTTGAAGAAATTTTTACCCCTAATTGATCTTTTAAAAAAATTTAATTGAATCTTCTCATCATTTTCAAAAATTAGATACTTTTTAAATTTTTACAAAAAACATTAAGGTATTATTTTTTAACATGATTAAAATGAATATAATTTCCCACCATCATAATTTCTCAAGAAATTTTTCTAACATATTTTAATGTAATTTTCTTCTATGATAAAATAATTTGATATTAATTATAATTTAATGGGGTTATGATCCAATGATATCATCATTATTTTGTATATGGATGGTTTATAATTACGTTGATGAGATGTTTATAAAACATGTTTATTTTCATTATTTATTCAACATTCAATTGATTTAAATTTTATTGAAACCATTTCCTTTGAATGGGTTATGATGTGATGATATGGTGATGGGTGGTCCGGAAGTTATATATTTGTCCAATTCATTGGGTAAATTTTTAAATCTCGTGAGATAACTATAGGAAATAGGTTTATGTTTTTTTTCATTGTAGGAATCATATCAATGTGATTGATACATTATGAGAAACAAGTTTATTTTCTTGATCTATTATGAGAAATAAGTTAATGTGTTTAATATATAGTAAGATTAAATCCAATGTTCTTGATTCATTACAAAAAAAAGTAAAGGTGCTTGATCCACTTTGGGAAATAGATGATGAGGTCTGTTATAATATGATTTTATAGTCTTGGTAGTTATCCTTGTAATATGAAATTTTTTTGATAAAAATTATGGTTCCCCACTTTTATAATAAGAAAATATAGTTCATGATTTATATACCTTGTTTTACCAATCATGTGACTCAAACTGTTTGGAATGATAACGAATTATCTCATGAATAATGTTTAAATATTTGAATGATTTGGTATAAAATATGTAAGTTTTGTACTTTATATAATAAACATACGTTTATTTTATTATTTTATATGATCATTGATTGATTTGTACCTATGTACCCTTATTGAAAATATGAGTTCACTCTTTCTTAAGATTCACTACCCAATGTTATGAAGATAGGATCTTAGTATGTTTTATTATGAAGTGTACTAAATGGGATGGTAATAGTGAGATATATTGATTAACATTCATGAAATAATAATATTTTGTTTCTAGTGTCTAAATACACTACACCTCTATAGTCCACAGTCATGTTTTTTGGTAATTTATTAAAACATTATATAAAAATATGTAATCTTTATGTGTGAAAAGTCTATCATGTTTTAGTTTTAGTGTTAATATTTGTTTTTAATGATCAGGACACCTTATTATTCCTCATATATTTACCAAAACAAAAGAAAAAGAACGTGGGTTTAATTATGTTCCTTTAATGAATTGTTTAACTGATTCTAACCCTTATTATTTGGGTTAGTCCCTTATATATTATGAATTCCACTCTTCCAGATTTTGTTCTCTAGAAACCTAGAAACCATTTAATTATAAATGTTTATATTTAGAATATGGTGGTTCCATCCTTGTTTGGGGTCATTTTTATCTCTATTTTAGAAATCTAAGGACATGTTTTGTTCTCCTTTTTTATTTATTCTAGATTTGTTCTTTTTTATGAGATCTTCTAGTTTGGATAAATTCCAATATTACTATCCTGGTTAAATCTTGGACTATTTCTATTATTGCTTAAAAATGTTGTCCTTTTTCATATATTGATGATATTCTTGGGTTGTTGGATCAACTGCATTCTTGATGTTTAGTGGTGTTCTAGATTATGAACATAATTCATGATTATTGTTGATATTCATTGATGATAGAAGATTTCTATTTGTGACATCATATCTTGTCACTTTCCAAGAGTGATAGTTTCTCGATCCATCATCATGGCTTAGAGTCTACATTTTTCATTTTTCATCACTAGGTAAGCATTGATTATACCCATGGATTGTTCTTCATATTTTTCTAACTTAAGAACCCTTATCTTGTTCTGTTGGAACTGGTTCTTAGTGATTGTGGGGTTCTATATATTTGTACTTGGTTTGTGAACATGTTATTTTAGATGAAACCCTTGACAGAAATCAACTTCATCATTCAAAACCTTGAGGTTGGAATTTCCTTACATTTCGTCTCTCTCATATACACATGTTTCCATGGTATAATTCATGTGATAGAATACCTTTTTGAACAATTCTTTATTACGATCACATGTGGGTGTCTATATAGATTTTGTGTGTAATGCCCTGACCATAGTTACCCAAAGTTGATGCATTATTTTAATACATTATCATGATTACAAGGAATCATTTCCTGAAAGACTGATCAGTTTAAAAGTATTGGAAAATATATTTCATACATGAATGTTACATTAAGGTTTATAACAAACAACAAATTATAAATAATCCTTTGAGAAATCCATTGTTTCCTTAGCATAACCCTAAATCTAAATCATAAAAAACTTCTTGGGATCCTGGTAAAATAAAATATATGAAAGGGTGAGCTCAGATGATTAGTAATGGTAAATAATTCAGTGGAAGCTATAAACTTTTAAAAAAAGATGTGTAACAAAAACAACAGCATTCTAAACATAAACTTGAACATTATATGGAAACAATAAATTAGACATTACAATATTAACATGGACATGGATATTCTACAAGTCAAATAATCACATGTAATAACTAATTTCATAATGAGGGAATGCATAATGTCAGACATCATAACCACATAGTCAAGGCCTCATGCCAAGACTACAAATAAAATTTTTTTCCAGTGCCTTGGGCCAAGACACTAGTTTTCCTCATTAGACCTACCGAGGCATCTAGGAGCTATAGCGAGCTCCACCCCTCACTTACTATGTCCAATTAATTCTTCATATGAACATGCTTAAACATAATATAATCATTTATATTAGAACTAGCATATGGAATGTCATTACATTATCGATAAACCATGAATGGTATAAAAATAACACATCCACAGTCAAACATATCACAAAACCTTCTATACAATATGGAAGATTGGTATCATAATAAATCAACTTCAAACAAGTTTCAAATATATTGAAGGATGTTGACTTCGATGAAAATTATTTTTAAAACTCTTTGAGAGAAATATGCATTTTTCCGTAAAACAATTAAATGTAACACAAATTAGTAAGGAAAAATTTTAAAGAATTTTTTTAGTAAAAGTGTACCAAAAAAATTTAAAACTTTTAAAAGTAATTAACATTTTTAAAAAAATTCATGTCCATATAAATAAATAATTAAAAATTTTTGATAACATGGACATTAATGAGAGTGATTTAGAAGAATAAATATTTAAACCATTTAAAATGGTCATCTAGTTTAAGAGTCCCTTCCATAAATCCTTAAAATATTACTTTTGAAAATATTTTTATGAAACATGGATGTGGATGAGAAAGAGGTCCCAGTAGATACTTATTAACAACCTTAGATAATAAAGAGATTGTGAAATTAACCCTTACCTTGCACATTCCTTTGGTCGAATGTACGTTTAACCTCTTGTATAATGATAATAGTAGGTTATTAAATTATATCAAAACCATATTCATATTTATTATATTATAAATTATTCATTTATGAATTTATACTACCCATTTAATAACGATTTCCATGTTAAATTAACATTTCATGTAATAATCACTTTATTTATCATACGTGTTTTAACTTGTTATTCTTGATCATATCATTTAGATCATGATTTAAATACTTTGAGAATATAAACATGATTTATATATAATATTTATTTAGAATATAAATATTTATTACAGATAGATATATGAAATGGATAACACTATTTATGGAGACGGTAGGTCGTACGTATGCATAAACGTTGTTTCTGTTTTTAAATCATATTGAACGGAAGTAAGTGAATAAGATATATGTAAGTAAATAAATACATATATATATATACATCTCCAATACCATTATTATGTCTTATATTACATAATTATTAATAATATATATTTTTATAATCATCATTTAATGGTGAACCTGGAAATGAATCTCATCGCGTCGTGGAGACGGTAATCTGTACATACACACGAGCGAGGATATCATTTACTTAATGATTAAAAGGTTTGGAATTGGATGGTATAATAATATTAAAGAAACATTATCATGTTATTTTCATTATTTATTTACATATTACTCATCATTATATCCATCCAAATAACATAGTGTTGAATAACAAATTACATGATGATGTGGAGATGGTAAGTCGTACGTACGCATGCTTGGTGACATTATCATTAATAGGATGGATAGAATAATGAATATGGTTGTGACATATTTATAATAAAATCAAAGTATTTATAAGGTACTGGAGTTATTATTTTGGTATGGTAATAACAATGAAAGAGGAAGTGGAAGAAGAAAAGAAGTTGAAAGAGGGTGGTGAAATTATTACCTCTTCTTCGGGTGTTTCCTTCTGAGTTGATCAAAAGGGATCCTTAGGTGGGATTTCTGATCAAATTAATGAATCTATGGCGAGGTTATGGATGTTGGTAGGATATTCGCTCTGGGGTTGGAAAAGCCGAATGGCTTTGGAGGTGTTATTTTGAGAGAAGGGTAAGTGCCCTTTTATAAGAGGGGAGAGGGTCACTTTATGAAAAGATTAAAGTATTGATTTATTATACAATAATATTGGGTTAATAATGGCACAAAATGAATATATTTATAGCCTTAGGTGGTTACGGGTCTAAATCCCCCCAACAAATAGCTTTTATAGAAGTTTAGGTTACCATTTTAACTGTATCTTTTATATTTAACTCTTAGTTAAATTGTTTGACATTTACAAAGTCTCATTGTATTTTTATATTATATGGTTAATAAACATAAAATAACAAGACAATACAACCTGATGTGGTTCATTATTAATAAATATAAATTTATCTTAGTCTATTGGCCGAACTTTATATTTTTAGGAACATTATATCAATTAATAATATAGTATTTTTCTTAAAAACACAATTATGTTAATTTTGACATTATTTAGTATTTGGTTTTTGTGAATGTCATCACCACTATATTACTTCAAAAAATATATTTAATCAACCCTAACATGTCATATTCACCTATATAATTCTTTTATATCATAAAACTTTTAAATTATATTTATTTTAATATTTATAATACCATTTATTTGATTCTTTCATTAATAAGGTAATTACTACATCATCATTGTGTCATAAATAAATTAAAATATTTAATGTCTAAAAATTATAAATAAAATACCATTATGTATAAAATGTTTTTATATTTTTAATTAATTTTTATAGTTTAATTTATCTTATGTATAACCCTATATTAAAAATGTTTTAGATATGAAAACTTGAATTTAACACTTTTACCTTTTCTTTAAATTAAATAAAAATAAGTTTCCTAATCTAATCCAATTGGACCTAGAGGATCATATTTTATTAAAAAGGTTTTTTTGGTAGAATTAATCTTATCCAGTAGAATTAGGTCATGTGTTATGGTAATTATAATATCATTTTTACTGTTAATTACACAATTTACTTTTAACCGTGGTAAATAAAAATCAAAAGTTAATATTCACCAAAAACTATTTTCATCTTATTGAACGAGATTTTATATACTATGGTTAATTGTGTCTCTCATATTTTTGAAATTCAACTCACAGAGGTGGTAAAATGAAGAACTATGCAAATTTTCAAATGCTCCTAGAAGGTGGTAAAAGACGGTAAAAAGTTCAATAAAATTTTATATATCTTAACTTATTATAAAATGACTCAAATGAATCACATTGAACATATATAGGTATTATTTATCTATTTTGAACAAAAATAAATTTAAATATAATAACAAATTATTTAGATAAACAGTCGGTTTTAAACAATAACGTAGTGTTTTCACTATTCATAAAAGATTGAATGTTTTCCTAAAAATACCAAAAATTCACCCTAAGATAATTTCAATATTATGATTTCAAAAATAAAGTCTATTTTAACAAATTCAAAACATAGACGTAACATTTGTTAATTTAAAATTAATTCAAGTTTTCAACACCAAATAGCGAGTTTTTAAAAAGTTAAAACGATCAAAATATTGACATGTGTTTATGTAAAATTTAAATTTGAAATTACTTAAAATGACCTAAATTTTATTAAATGATAAAAATATAATCTAATTAAAGTTAAAAACCTTTGTAATGAATAAGTTAAAACTATAAATTATTTCGATTAAAAAATTTGTTTTCAATTAAAACATAGTATTCTTCACTATTCTTCAAAATATGAAAGTTCTCAGAAAAGTACCAAAAATTTATCCAAACTAAATTTTTTTGTCCCACTTCTAAATAAGAATTTAATTTTATTAATTTTAATATATAAAAGTGTCAAATATGTGTTTTAAAAAGGGTTTTCCATTAAAGTTGGTAAAGTTTCATTTTTTAAAAAATATTTTTTTTATCAGAAAAAAATGGATTTGTTCTTATATTATGTCTAAGAAATACATTACATGGATTTTAAATTATATAGAGTATATAATATTAAAAATATAGTTAATACTATTCATAACTTCTTTTTGAACGATTAGTTTATTAAGTTGTGGTGCACTCGAACCCGGTGTTGCGTGTAACGCAGTCTATTGAATTACTATAATGAGATAATGTACTATAAAATCACGGGGTGTTACATTCTGCCCTACTTCAATAAATTAAGTCCTCCCAATTTTAAATTGTTCTTTGAAAGTAAATGCTTAAAAATAGAAAAATACTTTTGTGGAAAACCCAAATCAGAAATTTGGTTATTAAAATTTAGTCTTAGTAAGAGGGAAAGTGAAATGAAAATTTCACAACAAAATTATGATCTCGATTAGGAGAACCTTAGTGGAAACTAGAGAAACATAATTGGAGGAAAAACGTAAATATTGATAGGGAGTGATTGAGGTCATCAATCAAAAACATGTGTAAAATTGAGGGTCTGAAAGAAATCAATCTAAGATGGTGTAAAATATCATCGGTTCAAAAAAACCTATAGTATTATAATAACACATTTTATGTTTTAAAATCCCTTACTTAATGTTTAAGAATTAATTTATTCATAGAATAAGAAGAAAAAATATACTTGACAAGTAGAGTTTCCTCCTTCAACTAATTCCTACCAAAAACTCATCTTTCACTCTAAGAAATTATAGAATTCAAAAATATTTTATTTATCCTAATCGTATATGGTTCCAAAAATAATGAATATATAATTCATTTTCTAAACTATTAAAAAAGCTACATTACACAAACCAGGACATCAGGTAAGCCTGTAGTGGGTGATGCACCCTTGTCGCCCTTCGGTTGCGGGTTCAAGTGTCGTGGCCTTGTCTGACGCGACAGGTTTTCGTCTGACCTCTAGTTGTACTTTTTATAACAATCCAAAAATAATAATAATAAATGATTTAACCTTAATAATAGTATCCAATTTCAAACATAATCCATTCCAACCTTTAGACTTATCCCAAATACTTCTTTCCAAACATAGAGTCCAATGTTTATAAGGAAGGTAAACACAATGAAGATCTTTTTTTCCACATAATCACATTTGAATACCTTTATAATGTAATCTTTTAAATCATGGTAACACCCTGAATTACCATAATTAATTATTCATTATATTCATTCTACCTTATTCCTTATAGAATACTAGATATGTTCCTTATACCCAAATATTTTGAAGACTCCAACAATAATTAAATAAAAAAACCATTAATCAGATCAAAGGTAGTCAACAATATCCAATATAATTTATCCAAATCAACCATCTCTTATTCCAAAATTACTACCTCAGTTTCAAGACCATATTGATTTTTATCATTCCTCCAACCATATATTTTCCAAATATTTGAACTTTTTGTTGAGTAACTTTTTATAGAAACATATAATATCCAATCCTTAATGAAATAGTACTGCAGTACAATCTTTATTTATTTCCATAAATCATTTAACTGGTATATCATCGATTCATCATAGAAATGAAATAATTATTAAATAACAACATAAGAATTATATTAATTCCTCTTCATATATGGTAGTATCATAATTTAATTAGTATAGAATAGCATTATTTGCAGTATACTTTGATTATTGGGACATTGATTCACGTAGTGTCGCAACTCCTTACAGATGAAGCATTTTACATTTCAATCCTTTTTTCTTAACCTTTGAATCATGTACTTGGTGTCCTTTTTATACATACTTATAACAAACTCACATTCCCTTCAATAATTTACCCAGATGATTCCTTCCATAGTTATCACATGTGGTAAAATCATTCTTTCCCCTCTTCCCTTTATCCATCAATCTCTGTACCAACCTTTTCTTCTCTTTCTTCCCTTCAATTCCATAGGACTCAGATAATTCTTTACATATCTTATTAACACATGATATTATTTCTTCATATATTGCGGATACGTGGGAGACTATTTCCCTTCTAAATTTTGTCTTAATACCATTAAATATATGATCCTTCTTATTGTTTGGATCATATGTATTCTTTGAGTTCTCATCCCTTTGACTAGGCACCATTTCTAAATAATGGCATACCCTAGGTCAGTTAATGAATATAAACTCATAATTCAAAAGTTGTCAAATACTTAACATAAATTGAATAGTTTATGGATATAATCCATAATCATAAAAAAATTAGAAATTATTTACTCTTAAATCCTTCATAATGGATTGTAATGAAAATGTTAATTATCTAAAACATATCCCACAGGAGTATCTTAACCAAGAGTGCAGAAAAGCCTATTTTTGTGTACCAAGATACCTAGGGTCAAACCTGAAACTCCTTTTCATAGTTTTCACTCCTAGTAACATCTATGCCAGAGCCGCCTCTATCTGCTCATATCAAGACAGGGATGTATTACTTGGAAAATATACAAAATCTCTACATTTCCAAAATTTATGTAAGTTCGTCTATACCAATCCCAAAAGTCTAAATTAGGTTAATGTGTTATAATAAATTTTTATATAAATCTATTTCCATTGTTGTTTATAAACTTTTTATGATACCAAATGTAACGCTCTGACCCTAGTTACCCAGAGTTGGAGCATTATTACATAACATTGGAATGATTACAAGGAATCAAGTCCCGAAGGACTGATCAATTTAGCTGTATTGGAAAATATATTACATTCATGAAAGTTTCTTTATACATTCTATCATACAACATGACATAAATAATCCTTTGATAATGACATTGTTCCCTTAGCTTAACCCTGAATCACAATCATAAAACACTTCTTGGGATCCTGGGAAAATAAAACATAAGAAAGGGTGAGCTCAGATGCTCAATAAGGGTAAATAATTTAGTGGAAGCCATAAACATTTAAGGAAAGAAGTGTAATAAAAACAACATCCCTTTAAACATAAACTTGAACATTATATGGCAAAAATTAATAAAAAATTACCTTATTAACATACACATGGATATTCTAATAGTCTAATAGTAACATGTAATAACTAATTTCATAATGAGGGAATGCATAATTCTGGACATCATAACCACAAAGTCAAGGCCTTGTGCCAAGACTACAAAAAACATTCCAAGTCCTTGTTCTAAGACACTAGTTTGTCTCATGAGACCTATCGATTTATCGAGGAGCTATAGCGGGATCTACCAATCACTTACTAAGTCCAATGCATTCTTCATATAAAAATGTTTGAACAAAACATAAAAATCTGTATCAATACTAGCATACGAAATGTCAATACATTATCCATAAACCATGAATGGTATAAAAATAACACATCCCCTGTAAAACATATCACAAAACCTTCAATACAATATGTAAGATTTGTATCATAATAAATCAACTTCAAACGAGTTTAAAATCTATCGATGGATGTTGACATAGATGAAAATTATTTGTAGAACTCTTTGAGAGAAATATCTCATTATTCTAAAAACAATTAAAAGTTACACAATATAGAAAATAATACATTTAAATACCTTTTTCAATCACAGTGCCCCATAAAACTTTGAATATTTTGAAGGTAATTAACATTTTAAAAAAATTCAGGTAAATATAAATAAATACGTAAAAACCATTTTGAAAACATGAACATTAATGAGAATGATTTAGAAGAATAAATATTTAAACCATTTAAAATGATGATCTAGTTAAGGTGTCCCTTCAATAAAAACTTAAAATATCCCTTTTGAAAATATTTTTATGAAACATAGATTTCGATGATAAAGAGGTCCCGAAAGCTACTTATGAATTAACAACCTCGGATTATAAAGAGAATGTGAAATTAACCCTTACTGTGAAATTTCCTTTAGTCAAGGGTACATTTAACCTCTTGTATAATGACCAAAATTTGTTATTAAATTATACTAGAACCATATTAATATTTATTATATTATAAATGATTCATTTATGACATTATACTACCCATTTAATAATGATTTCAATGTTAAATTAAAATTTTGGGTAATAATCGATTTCTTTATCATACATGTTTTAACTTGTTATTATTGATAGTGTCATTTAGATCATGTTTTAAATACTTCCAGAATATAAACATGATTTATATATCATATATATTTAGAATATAAATATTTATAATATATAGATATATGAAATGTAAAACACCATTTATAGAGATGGTAGGTCGTAGGTACGCATAAACACTGTTTTTGGTTGCATATCGTATTGAATGAAAGTAAGTGAATAAGATATATGTATGTACATAAATATATATATATATACATCTACAGTACCATTATTATTTCAAATATTATAATATTATTAATAATATATGTTTTTATAATCATCATTGAATGGTGAACCTGGAAATGAATCTCATCGCGTCATGGAGACGATAATCTGTACGTACACATGAGTGAGGATATCATTTCCATAATGATTAGAAGGTGTGAAATTGGATGGTATAATAATTTTACATAAAAATTATAATGTTATTTTCTTTATTTACTTACATATTACTCATCATTATATCCATCAAAATAACATAGTGTTGAATAAATAATTACACCATGGTGTGGAGACGGTAAGTCATACGTACACACGCATGGTGACATTATCATTCATAGGATGGATAAAATAATGAATATGGTTTTACCTTATTTATAATAACATTTCAGTATTTATAAGGTAATGTATTTTTTATTTTGGTATGGTAATAACAAAGAAAGAGGAAGTGTAAGAAGAAAAGAACAAGAAAGAGGGTGATGAAAATATTACCTCTTCTCCGGGTGTTTCCATTTGAGTTGGTCAAACTGGATCCATAGGTGAGATTTTTGATCAAAGGACTCTATGCTGAAGTGAGGGATTTTGGGAGGATATTTGGTAAGGGGTTTTCTGAGCCAAATTGCTTTGGAGGTGTGATTTTGAGAGAAGGGGAAGTGCCCTTTTATAAGAGGGGTGATGGTCACTTTAAGAAAAGATTAAAGTATTAATTTATTATAAAATCAGATTCTATTTATAGTGGATCCAAATGATTTTATTTCTGACATTAGGTGTTTATGGTTCTACATCCTCTCAACCAATAGGTTTTATACGAGTTTAGGTTACCATTTTAACCTTATCTTTTAGATTTAACTCTTAGTTAAATAGTATGATATTTACCATGACTCTTTGAATTTTTATAATATATGGTTAATAAACATAATATAACAAGCCAAGAGAACCCCGTGTTTTTCATTATTAATATATATAAATTTTATCTAAGTCTATTTTCTGAACCATAGGTTTTTAGGAACATTATATCAATTAATAATATAGTAGTTGTTTTAAAAACTCAATTATGTTAATTTTGACACTATTTAGTATTTGGTTTTTGTGAAAGTCATCACAACTTTATTACTTCCAAAAAGATACATTTAATCAACCCTATAATTTCATATTAACCTAGAAAATTAGTGGATTTCCTAAAAACATTTAAATTATATTTATTTAAATAATTATAAACCATTTATTTGATTGTTTCATTAATAATGTAATTACTGCATCATCATTGTGTCATAAATAAATTAAATTACTTAATGTCTAAAAATGATAAATAAAATAACATTATATAGTAAATATTTTTATCTTACTAATTAATATTTATAGTCGAATTTATCTTATGTATAAACCTATATTAAAAATGTTTTAGTTATGAAAAATTGAATTTAACACTTTTAACTCTTCTTTAAATTAAATAATAATAAATGTCCTAATCTAATTCAAGTGGACCTAATGGATCATATTTTATTCCTAAGGGTGTTTCTTGTCGAATTACACCTATCAAATAGAATTTTTACATGTGTTAGGGTAATTATAATATTATGTTTACCCTTAATTACCCTATTTACTTTTAATCGTGGTAAATAAAAGTCAAAAGATACTATTCACGAAAAATTATTTTTATCTTATTGAGCCACATTTTACATACTGAGGTTAATTTTGTCCCTCAGATTTTGGGAATTCCACTCACAGAAGTGGTGAAATTATGTTTTATGCAAATTTTCAAATGCTCCTAGAAGGTGGGTAAATGACGGTAAAAAGTTCAATAAAATTTTATATTTCTAAACTTATTATAAAATGACTCCAATGAATCACATTGAGTATATATAGTTATTAGGTAACTATTTCAACCTAAAATAAATTAAAATAAACTAATAAATTAATTAAATAAAATGTTGGTCTTAAACAATAATGTAGTGTTTTTTACTTTTCATCAAAAATTGAAAGTTTTCAGAAAAAATGCCAAAAATTTACCATATGTTAATTTTGATATTCAGAACTAAAAAATAAATTCTATTTTACCAAATTAAAAACATAGAAGTTGAATTTGTTAATTTTAAATTAATTCCCATTTTCAAAACAAAAAAGTGGTCTTTAAAAGGTAAAAACCGTCAAATGATTGACATGTGTTTTTGTAAAATTGAAATTTGAAATTGCTTATAATTACATAAATTATATTAAATGATAAAAATATAATCTAACTAAACTTTAAAACCATTCCAATTCATAATTTAACACTATAAATTATTTTGATTAAAAAAGTTGTTTTCAATTAAAACATAGTATTTTTTTACTACTCGTCAAAAAATGAAGGTTATCATAAGATTACCAAAAATTTATCCAAACTAAATGTTTATGTCTTGCTTTTAAAGAAGAATTTAATTTTATTAAATTGAATATATAAAAGTTTCAAATATTTTTTTTAAAAGGGTTCTCCGTTAAAAGGTGGTAATGTTTTATTTTTTGAAAAATACTTCTTTTATTTGAAAAAAAAAATTTGTTCTTATATTATGTCTAAGAAACACATAATATGGATTTTAAAATTATATAGAATATATAAGATTCAAAATTTAGTTAATAATATTCATAACTACTTTTTGAACGACTATTTTGGTATGTTGTGGTGCGCTCAAACTCAGTGTTGCGTGTATTGCAAGCTATTGAATTACTTTAATGAGATAATGTACGATGAAATCTTGGGGTGTTACATTGAGACCCATTATGATTCATGATTACATGAGTGTTTCTATATTATATTATATATACATGATGGTATGTCATTCATTCTTCGTATTCTCTACCATGTTATGTGTGTTACCATGCCTTGAAGGTTTTTCTCGGTACACGAGTAGGGGAACCATTGTGTGATGATTATCCCTTAAAGGTTATGTTGTATGGATCATCATGATGAAAATGATGGAAATGTGCATAGGGTAGAGGAATGATGGTTTGGGATCTTGACCTAAGGTAGATATATTACTAGAATTACTATTTGGAGGCCTCACTCGAGGAAGAGAAGGGGAAATAAAGCCAAGATATCTAACTCATGATGGAGCAGGTATATGACAGTCTTGGGGAATGATTTGAATTTATGCCTTGAGACTATTGAGAGACGTGACTATGATCATCTTGGATAGTCCATTCTCACTTATGACAGCTGATGACTGCCATTTCAACATAAATCCAATGTAGGTACGATAGGTAGTTTGTTGAAGCTTAGTTAGTATACAACCTCTCATACATGATTGTATGTCTGTTATACATTTTATGAATTTAATATTAAGATTTGAAGAAAATTTTATAAATGTTTCCAATTTTTATGGATGAAATAGGGGTGTCCTACTTGGTTTCATTACTAACACCTCACACATGAATCTGGATCAATGTGCTTACATCAAATATAAGGAATTGATTAAAAGAAAAAAGGGTCACGGGAGATAGTTGATCTGAGGAGCATAGAGCTTGGTGTGTTACATGGATGGACTCTAAAGGTTTACTATGGTTTTATTTATTTATTATTTTTTAGAACATTACTCTAGTTGGGATTTCCATATAAGGATCCTTTTGTTTATTATATATATGACTTGTATGCCATGTGTTATGGAATTATGATTATTTAGTTTTCACCTGTTACTTTATTATTTTTATTATTATTTATGAAAGTCTGTATACATAGAATTTTAATATTCCCAAGAAAAATCATAGACCCTCACTGTTAGTCGATAGCCTCTTGTGTATGGGGGTGATGCACATGAGATCATGTGGCTCTCCATAATAGACTTAATGGTTAGAGTTAAAGTTTCAAAAAAAGGTATCGTAGAACAATTTTCTTCTTTTATTTTTGAAAAAACTAGTAATTTGTATAAAGGGGGTACCTCTATGGGACGTAGTTAGAGTAGTTTCCATGGTCCAGACTAGATTATGTGTAATAAACCTCTAAATTACCATTAACAGAATTTATATTATATTTCTTTGATATTTTATTTGTGTTAATGTTTCCTGATTAGGGATGTAGGATTAGATATCATATACATATATATACCTATTGTGGTATAATATAATTATTATTTAATTATGTGTCTTGATAGTGATATATTTTTAGGAAAAACATGTGTTCATTGATGAGTGATATATCCGTTTTCATCAAATTGAATAAACCTAAGCTTACTGTTATTTTTATATTTGACTATGATTAACATTTAGGTATGGAGGACCATAGTTATTTCATGAAATTATATAACTTGTGTTACGAGATATCTTCTAGGAACACCATGTGTGATGTAATGACCTAGACACTTCTAGTCCATTAGTATTCTAAGACATGATGTTTGAGGCTTGCTGGGGACCATTTTTTATTGAGGAATTTTCCAAAATTTATTGTTGAATGAATGGTGGAATCGATGGTCATCAGTGATTCATTTCCAACTTCTCATTTACTTTCAAGTTTCACTCTAGTAATGTATCTTTGGATTTAAAAGTGTTTTAATACCCCCTTTCAAAGCGATTTAAGTCTAGAAAAAGATTTTTTAAATCCCCCAAGAATCAGGTGACCCTTGAATTACCAAAACATGTGTCATTTTCATCTATGTCACACCATCTGTCACATTCTCTTGCCTCACACATTTTCATGGCTTTCCCCTATTACATTTTTTGTTTGTTTAAAGGAAATCTATAAACTCACAGTCGTCCATTGGTCTATATTCACCATCTCCAAGGAGATTAATTAAATTTAATTCAATCCAAATGTGTGAAACCATCCTGCCACGTGGTCGATCTATAATTTTACTTTTATGTACTTAGAAATGGTCTCCCTGATTTTAGGATATGTCCTCTTATTTCGCTAAGATCCTCTTTTCCTCCTTCCTTCTCATTTCTCCGAGTGCACCATGACACTTCCTCCCCAAAAAAATAGTGAGCCCATGCTAGAGCCCTTCCCACTCATCCTTGGAGTTCTTTCTACATGTCGTGCATCCCTTATTCTTGAAAAAATAAGGAACTTCGATCCTTGATTATCCAAGTAGGGTTTTTTCCTCTGTATCTCTCTTTACTGAACATAATGCGGGGTGGGTATGATGATGTCTCATTGGAATGTAGATCAATACGACTTTAAAAAAGATAATAAATATACATTTAAAGAATTATGGGATGGGTACATTGATGATGTTGTTGTGTTATACAATTTTTGTTATCTTGTGAATTGTATGTGCTCATTTCTACTGAGAAGTTTGGTCATTGTTGGCCCTTTCTTCCACTATAACGAAGCTCTATTTTTCTAGATAATCTTTTGATTGAATGAAATTACCATTGAAATTGTTTAATCACATAAACATGGTCATTTAAATGGATGATCAATGAATAATAATCCTTTTTAATCACCTAGGTTATCTAAATGAAACTAAGGAACTTAATGAATGGTTTTGGCTTAATCTGATAACATATTTGTTCTATCTTTGATATATGCATTGTTGTTATGTTTAATGTTTTTAGGGTGACATGGATGGGTGTGGAATCTCCAGTTGAAAATTTGTTGGTTTATAAATTTTAGGTTCTGTAGAGTTGGTATGTTGGGGCTTCGTTTGTTTCTAGTACCTCGAGGGATCTCAAGGATCACTTTTGATGTTGTTACTTGCAAGAGAACATGGTGTTAATATTTACATGATTGCTTGTAAATTTTGTTTTATTTGTTGTTTTGTCTTACAATTATGCATGTTAGTTTCCCAGTAGTGAAGGAATATTTAAATTAAATTACTTTAACATGATAACAAGAACCGGTATGTTGGGGAACTGATTATTTTCAGAAGTGGGTTGTGTTTTGGTTATAATTGTTGTGTACATTGTGCATGTAGGGATATCAGCATGAGTGGTTATGTGTGTGTTGCTTGTTGGTTTTCAGACCTATAGGTTGGGATGAGTGATTTATTACCTATATGTTTAAAATTTAGTTCCTAATTTTCTTATACACACCCCTCCCATGTTGAGAACTTCATATTGAACTCCCCCATTTCTTGGGGGAGGGTGTTTTTCCTAACATTTCTATGATTTTTTGGTTATTATCTCTTTTCTTCTCTCTCTCCATGGTATCCCAATACACTTCGGGCAGGTTGTGATGGGTTATGTTTCGTTATGGCCCCAGACTCTTTGGGTATGGTGTGTTTTGGTGGTTGGCCCAGGTGTGTGTGGGTAGTTTTGTTTCCCAAGTGTCTTTGGGATGAGACCCAGGTTTCTTCAGGTGGGGAAGTGGTTGTTTTGGACCATGTTTCATTGGGCGTGGTGGTGGTTGTTGTGACCCAGGTGTCTATGATCATGGATTTGAGTGGTTGTGGTGGCCCAGGTGTTTGTGGGTAGGAAAGACGTGCGGTTTGGATGGCCCATGGGGTTGTTGTTGGGGTCGTAGTGGGACAGTAGTGGGATCTATAGGGGAGGTCTGATGCATAGGATGTCCTAAATAACAAGTGGGAAAGCAGTTCATGGTACCCAAATATCGATATTCTATTACTATTAATTTACCTGACATGCATTATTTGGGGAGTGTACTTTTGTGAGGCTAAGTGTATAGTTTCCTTACTATGTTTTTTTTGTTATCTCTTCTTATCACGATGAATTAGAATGTCTCCCAAATTGTGCATGATATATTTTGTCTTTCCCTGATGAGTATACCTGTATTCTCTCCCTATGTATATAAAACTGCTTTCAAGTTTCTAGGAGGAATTTGAGGACCGTGTCTGACATTACAAGCTTGGGTTTTGGGATTTTCATCCTTGCTATTTTCCTTTATATTGGTACTTTTTTCGGGGTTTCTTGTACTTGTATCACATTATTTTGAACATGCATGTGGAAAAATGGTTTCTGGCATTACATTTAATTTTTGTATTTTGAGTTGTTTGGGATTTACCATCATCTCTATTGATATTGTTCTAAAAAAAGGGTAATTCCATCCATATTACATGATATTATATACCTTTGGTGCTAGTTTCCACTCCGAGGCCTATTTAATGCGGGACTCATGGGGTCATTATCTCTCTTTCAACTTAAAGAAGGAAGGGTCTAGTAGTTTGTTGTCTTTTCCCTCATCATGGAGAAGGTAGGTCAGGACAGAATGGTATCAGAGGTGATGGTTGAGATATAAGATTGAGTTTGGGGTTAGGCATAGTGGGGATTCCATGGGATAGTAGGGAAAAGTGTTAGGGAATCTCGGTGCGTGAAGCATGTCCGTGAAGACTGGGAAGGACAAGGGATTTTAGGTCCCCCCGTGATCCAATGCAAGGACTATGTACCTACTAAACGACCAAGTGAAGCTATACTTATTTTTAGGGTAGATACCCTAGGAAATGTACATGCATTATAATGTCTTGTTTTCTTGGGTGTCTTTGACGTTTTTGGAGTTTAAAGAAAATGTTTAAATGAAATTTAAAATAAATCTTCTACACTACTCAGGTTTAGAAAATCCTTTTTTAGCTATAGCACCCAGACGATGTCCACGAGTAGTGCGGGTAGTAGAGGCCCAGTGGGTAGACCTGGTTGATCAGAGGAGGCCTGATCAACAAGAATAGAATGACAGGTGGATAAATACTCTACATTATTTCTAGTGGAAGACACTTGGGAAGTACAAGGGAAGTGTTTTTGAGTTGTATACATAGGGTTTTATTGGGTATCTGGTGATCACTTTTACCTTGATATGTGCTCAAAGGGATTACATGGTTCTGTTGGTAGTTAGTCAGATGAGGGGAGTAGTGCTTCATTTTTGGATGCTCTACCTCAGAGAGAGTATGAAGACTGAGGTTTTTTGGGAAAACTTTTAGAACGAGTTATTGGCGGAATACCTTTCTTCTACAATGAAGGCCGGAATGAGGCATGATCCTACTCTCCCTCAAGAAAGGGAGTATGTCAGTAAGGGAGTTAGGGATCAAGTTCAATGAGGTCCTTTGTTTCATACCAGACCTCTTCCCAGATGAGGAGTTCGGGGAATGATGCTTAAAGGTGGCACTCTGACATTCTCTTCGGTTTGTTGTGACTCCCCTCACTCTATCGACATACCGGAAGGTTCAAAAGAAATATAAAGTAGTTGAGAGGATGAACACGCTAGGATGTGTATCATGAGAGAAGAGATAGTTGATCTCAAAAAAGGGTGATGTTTTCAATAGCATACTTCCAGCCTTAGGGCATTCTAGGTTTTATCTGGTGGGGAGTAGGAATCATTAGTTTCAGTTCTGATCTCTTAGTCATCACACTTTCTCCATGGCCCTAGAATAGAGGTGCTTTATTTGTGGTACTCATGGGAATCATATAAATCAGTTCTCTAATCGAGTGAAAAATTGTAGGGTTGGATTGGTTCAGCGCCCACCATATTAGTAGTAGTTTTTATCCAGACCTTTTTAGCAGCAGTAGTAGAGGCGGTGAAATCCCACTCCACCAAGGGTGGATAGTGCTCGTAGAGGTCAACCTTAGGTATCTCCTTAGGGACCTCGACCAGGGCGTACTGGGGGAGGAGACCAATGGCTAAGGGGTAGAGGTATTGGGAATGGGTAGTTCCATGCTATAGAGGAGGAAGTTATAGTAGGGATATAGGTTGTTTGAGATACAATCAGTCTTTTTAGTACTCTTGAATATGCCTTGTTTGATTTAGGAGCGTTGCACTCCTTTTTTCACCTATTCTAGCACATACCTTGGGTCTATATGTATAGTGACTTTCCATTCCCATGGTGTTGAGAATACCATATGGAGGTTAGACTAGCTTTTTGGATGTTTTTTGGGGTTGCAGTCTGATATTGTGGTCGGATCAGTCCACGGGGATCTCTTCCTAGTGCAAATGCAACCATACGATGTCATCCTGTGTTTCGTTTGGCTGTTTTCCATGCATGATGTTATTGAATTCTTTTGTTCTGAATGGACCTCTGTTCTTCATTTTATTTTATTATTTGAAGGGTAATATGTACATGACTCGTAGGCCCAAGTCACAAGCCCCGACAGACCAGTAATACATGACCCAAAGGCCCAGAGGCATACCATTCCCATAACATGACCCATAGGCCCAACCCACTAAAACATCCCCTCCCCAGCTTCTGCATCATTTATCACCTAGCTCCCACCTTGCATTGTTGATCAGCTAGTATTGCCTCGTACAATGCTGCATGGATCCTGGTCCTGATGGTGGCTACCATACCCTCTCATTCTTCCAATCTGATTAGCTCTGATTATGGGGGATGATAGTCTTATTTCTCTGATCCTCTTCTAGGGCCATTTCTATTTTAACTGGGCTACTCCATGGTCTTAGTTTCCCAATGTACCTATGGCCCGAAGGCCTTTGATGACCCGAAGGCCCTTGAGACCCATAGGCCCAAACCGGTGGCCCGAAGGCCCAAATCGGGTGAATAGTTATGACTCCTACAATACCAAATAGTAAATGCTACAATGACTGCTACGGTACTAATACAATACTTAGAAATTCACCTCCACTCAGTTTTGAACCTGGGTCACTTGGATTCCAAGAAGGATCCCTTACCACTCAGGTATGAGCTCATTTCATTGAATACTTTCAGAGAAGGGTCGTATTATCATATATGGGGATCCAGCCTGTGTCTTTCATTGGTAAGCTGAGTTTCCAAGAGGTAAACCAGTGTGCTCTAGTCCTTTTCACAATAAAGGTATATGGGGGTCTCAGGCTGTGCATAGACTACTAAACACTAAATCAGGTGATGCTCAGGAAATGTTATCCCCTTTAGAAGATTTATGACCTTTTTGACTAGTTGAAGGGAGACGGTTGGTTCCTTTAGGTTGACCTATTATTTAGATATCACGAATTGGGGGTGAAATAGAGTGACATCTAGAAGACGTCTTTCAGAAGAAAATGTGGTCACTTTAAGTTCGTGGTCAGGTCGTTTGGTGTTAAGAATGCACCAGTAATGTTCACGGGGCTCATGAACTCTGTTTCTCATTAGTATCTGGATTTTTTTTGTGGTCATATTCATTGAAGACATCATGATCTACTCATGATCATAGGAGGATCATGCTGATCATCAAAAGATAGTTTTAGAGGTCCTCTGACACTCCCAGCTCTACGGGAAGTTGTCCTTGTAGAAAGAAATAATAGTGGACTCAATGAAGGTCAAAGCAGTTGTTTCTTAGGCATCACCCAAGAACATGGTAGATGTTCGTAGTTTCTTGGGACTAGTAGGTTACTACTAAAGGTTCATACCTGACTTCTATTGAGTTGCAGAACCGTTGATGGCCTGGACAAGAAAATAACTAGCCTTCTTATGGAGTGTGAAGTTCCGGGAATCCTTCAACTATCTAAAATGAACGCTGGTTAGTTCCCTAGAGATGAGTTTTCTAAAAGAAGAGGTAATGTTTTAATCATTCTATGATGCTTCCGATCTAGGATCGAGGTGTGTGATGTTTTAGCAGTGGGGGTGATCTCTTATGCATCTTGGAAGTTACATCCTTAGGAATGTAACTACGCCACCAACAATCTAGAACATGAAGAAATTGTATTTTCGCTGAAGTTGTGGCATCATTACCTCATCGGGGAATTCGTTGTGGTCTTCACAGATCACAATAACCTAAGGTATATCTTCTCCCAGTGAGACTTAAACGTATAGAAGCAGTGGTGGATAGAGATCCTATAGGACAAAAAATTCAGGATCTCCAACATCTTAGGAAAAGGAAACATGGTGGATGATGCCTTTATTAAGAATTCACAGAAAGATGTAGTTTGGGAGTCATCAGATGCTTGGAAGGTGATAAAGGAGTTGGCCGATTTAAAACTGGGCATGAAAGTGGAAGATGGTAGAGACTGTCTATTTTAGATGATAGTGAAGTCTTCCTTGGTATGTTACGTGGAGTAATCTTATTGGGAGACACGTAGGCTGATTTGATGTGTTATTTTGTTATCCATGGTGATGCTCTGGAGGGATGGTCGGAGGATGGTCATAATATGATGCTTTTTCATAGGAAGTTGTTTGTCCCAGAGACGATGCACGAGGGAGTTCTCATTGAGTTTCACAACTCACCCCTAGCAGTACATTTAAAAGTATTCAAGATGTACTGGGGTTTGAGAGGCCAGTTTTGGTGTCTTGGATTGAAGTGGTTAGTGGTGGATCTTGTGAAAAGTACCTCATGTGTCTGCAAGTGAAGGATGAATATCATTTTCTGAACAGTTTGTTACTATCCTTAAACATTCCCTAGTGGAAGTGGGATGACGTATCGATCAATTTCATCACTGGAAAACCCAGGGATGGGGAGTTTATGATGCCATTTGGGTAGCGGTGGACCGATGGATGAAATCGGATCACTTATTAGTGGTTACGGAGTCAAGCATAGCAGATGATTTGTCACAGAAGTATGTGGGTGAAGTTTAGAAGCATCACGGAGTTCCAAGAACCATATTTTTGGATTCAGATACACACTTTACTTCACAAGTCTGGAGCAGATTACAGTGTTCTTATGGCACCTTACGTTTCCTTAGCACTTCTTTCCATCCTCAAATGGATTGACAGATAGAGAGAACCATCTAGGCATTGGAGGATATGTTCCAAGCATGTTTTCTGGACTTCATAGGATCATGGTTATGACACTTATCTCTAGTATAGATTTCCTACAATAATTTAGATCACTCTACAATAATAATGGATTCATTTCAAGCATTGTATGCAATACCATGTTGTTCACCTGTGTGCTAGATGGAAGTTGGGGAGGTAGGTGTTCTTGTCTTGAAGGTGGTGCAGAGCATGACGGAGAAGGTTCATCTTGTGTGTGAGAGGAAGAAGGTAGCTTAGGACTGGAAGAAGTCATATTTTGATCATAGGAGGATACCATTGGAGTTTGAGGTTGGGGACCATGTGTTCTTAAAGTTATCTCCTCAGCATGGACAGTAGAGGTTTGGCAGGCAGAGAAAGCTTTCTACCAGGTTCATCGAACCCTTCGTGATGTTGGGACAAGTGATTGAGGTGGCATGTCAAATGGAATGATCCCAGCCACTAGAGAGTATCAATAACATCTTCCATGTATCTCATCTTCACTAGTATCTACATGATGACTCCCACATCCTTGACTGGGAGAGTTAGATATCAAGGACAATGCGATGTTCATGGAGTGACCAGTGAGAATCGAGGGTTGTAAGGATAAGGTGCTTCATGGATGGACCATTTCCTTGGTTTATGTGTTATGGGGGAATGGTGGCCATGAAGAGAGTACCTGGGAATAGGAGGCACAATTTTTTTCACAGTACCCAGAGTTTTTTTGAGCATTGATCTAATGTTTTTCTTTTCACTTTTTTTTAATGGGTTCTTGACCTTGTTTTTTATTAGATAAATGGTTTACCTTGTTCCCTGTTTTGTGTGAAAAGTACTGACTATTGGTAGGGGAGAACCAGATCCCTAATCAAGATGCATTAATTTGGATGTGATTAGACTCATGTGGGTGAGTCAATGTCACCCAAAGAGGAAAGTATCATGACATAGAAGAAGGAACTCTCTAATCCATATGTCTAGATAGTGTGACACTTTTGTGTCTGTGTGGTTACTTGGGGGAGAGAAGTGGAAGAGTTTCCATAGTAATTCAAGAGATACATGAGAGAGAAATTTCCCTATATGTCGAGGTATTATTCATACTTTCGAACAAATCTTGGCTGGTTTTTCCCTGAGAGGTATATTACGAGGTGGTTGTTTGGAAACCTCTATTTTCTTTGATTTACTCTTAAATTATAAAGGGTGAGAATAGTTTGAGTGGTATCTGATATAATGAAATGGATCATCCTGGTCCATTACTTTTCTAAAACCTAATGTATGTGGATTACTGGGGACCATCATTTATTGAGGATTTTACCAAAATTTTGGGATGATCAAACGTTGGCACTGATCAAAATCAGTGCTAGGGTAATAGTGTTAGGGCGATGGTGACTCACCCATCAGTGAGTCATTTCTAGCTTCTCCCAAACATTCCAATTTCTCTCTAGTAATGTATTTATTGACATAAAATTGTTTTAATACCCCCTTTCAATGTTATTTATGTCCATTAAAATATTTCATAAATCCCCCAAGAGTCAGAAGACCCTAAAATTACCAAAAATGTGTGGCCTTTTCATCTATGTCACACCCTTATCTGCATTCTCCATCCTCCTGTGTTTTCCAGATTCTCTTTTGTTGCATTTTTTTCTATTTAAAGGAAATATATCAACTCATTGTCATTAGTTGGACTATATCCACCATATCCAAGGTTATTTATTAAATATAAATTAATCCCATTGTGTGAAACTACCCAACCCTATGGTTGATCTATGATATGACTTTTAAGTACTTCAAAATGGGCTCACTGTTTTTTGTATCTGGCCTCTTCTTAATTCTAGATCCTCTTTTCCTTCTTCCTTTTTGTTTCTCCCAGTGTGCCTCTACATTTCCTCCCTAGATGAATTTTGATCCGGTGTTGGAGCCCTTCTCACTCAACCTTGTAGTTCTTATTGCAATTCACACATCACTTGTTTCTAAAAAAAGAAACTCTGATCCTTAATCATCCAAGTAGGTTTTTTTCCATCATCTCTTTCTTTAATTTGAATCATGAGGGGTGGGTATGATGATTTCCCCTTGGAATGTAGATGAAACTGACATTAAAAAAGATAATAAATATACTTTTATAGAATTAAGGGATGGGAATGTTGATGATGTTGTTGTGTTATACCTTTATTGTTTTGTTGTGAATTGTATGGGCTCATGTCCACTAAAAATTGTATATATTGGTGGTCCTTTATTACTCACTAATTAAGCCCTATTTTTCTAGATAATATTCTAATTGAATGATCGTAACATGGAAACATGTTAATCATGATAACTTGGTTGATTAAATGGATGCTCTATGAATAAGATTCATTGTGTGATCACCCAGATTAATTAAACAAAAATAAGGAACTTAATGAATGGTGTTGGATAAATTTAAAAACTTATTTTCTCTGTTCTGGTGATAAGAATGGTTTTTTTTAATTTTTGTGGGGTTAAGTTGATGGGAGTGAAATCTCTGGTTGAGAAGTTACTAGATTATGAATCTGAGGTTGTTTGGAGAAGGTATGTTGGGGCTTGGTTTGGTTCTAGAACTTCAAGGGATCCCATGGTTCCCTTTTCATATTGTTACTTATATTAGAATCAGGTGTGAATCCTTACATGCTTGATTAGCTATTTTTTTCAGTTGTTTATTTTTGGATTATGGTTATGCATGTTAGTTTCCCAATAGTTAGGGAATATTTAAATGAAATAACTTGAACATGATAATGAGAAATGGTACCATGGGATACTATTTCTTTTCAGAAGTGGGTTGTGCCTTGGATGTGGCAATTATGTACATTGTGTATGTAGGGATATCAGAAAGAGTGGTATGTGTGGGATGGTTGTTGGTTTCGATACCATTAGGTTGGGATGAGTGCCTGATTACCTCTATGTATAAAGTTTAGTTCTTATGTTCTTTATACTCACCCCACAACTATTTAGAACATCATGCCAAACAGCCCCCATTTCATGGGGGAGGATGTTTTCCCAAATTCTTGTGAGTGGATGGTTATTATCTCCTTTTTACTCCCTCTCCTAGGTTTTCCAAGACTCATCATGCAGGCTGGGATAGCCAAAGGTTCATTATGGCCCAAGACTCTTCAGACAGGGTGTGTTTTGGAGGTTTCCCCATGTGTGTGGGGGGAGGTTTGTTTCCCAAGATTATTTGGGATAAGGCCAAGGTATCTTCGGGTGTGGTAGTGGTTTTTCTGGACTAGGATTCTTCATGCGTGGTGGTGGTTGTTGTGGCCCAGGTGTCTGCGGGTGTGGTTATGAGTGGTTGTGGTGGCCCAAGTGTTTTTAGGAGGGATAGACATACGACTGGGATGGCCCATGGGGTTATTTTTGGGGATGCAATGGGACTATAGTAGGATCTGTGGGGGTCTGATATATAAGAACTCCTAAATAAATAGTGAAAAAGGGGTTTGAGTTACCCAAATATATATGTTCTATTACTATTATTTTTCCTAACTTGTATTATTTTGGGAGATTGCACTAGTGATGTTGGTTGGATAGTTTCCTTGCTAGTTGTTTTGGTTGTATCTTCTTCTCATAGGGTATTATAATGTCTCCCCACTTGGTGCACTATATCTTTTGGTTTTCCCTACTGAGTATTCTTTTATAGTTACCCTATGTATACAAAACTACTTTCAGGTTTCTAGGAGTAATTTGAGGACTATGTCAGACCTTACTAGCTTGGGCATTCAGATGGTCTTCATTGCTACTTTTCTTTCTTTTGGTACATTTCTTTAGAGTCTTCTTCTACTTGTATCACATTATTTTGAACATGCTTGTGTAAAACAGATTTTTTCTTCTCTTTTACTTTCTGTATTTGGAGTTTTTTCAATTTACCATCTTATCTCCTGATATTGTTCTTCAAAAATGGTAATGTCTTTCATATTACGTTAGATTCTATAACCTTGGGGCTTGTTTCCACTCTAGATCCTAGTAAAGGCAGAACTCAAGGGTCATTATATCTCAATCAACTTGAAGAAGGAAGGGTATGATAGTTTTTTTCACCTTCCCTCAACTTTGAGAAGGCGTTTCATGACATGTGATATAATAGGATGATTAGGTTTTATACCAATGAATCTGGTTTTTTCAAAATAATTAAAGTATGTTTATTATTTCTCCACCTCATTGAGGACTGATGGGACCAACTTCTAATATGGGATGAGATTCTACCACTAGGTATGATTCCCCTACTACTTTTATAGCATGGTAAGTAGGCCAACCCATATCCTAGAGTCATTAAACATATTACTTCCAAGGGAGGGTGAGTACCAATTTCCATGGTTGACTATTCTAATACTTACACCTACAATATCCTCCAACTATCCATTAAATTGGAATACTGTATGATGAGTATTATTGGATAAACAACATTGAGGGTGCTTTCAACCATTTTGAGAAACCTGAAGAAAGGAAGGAGAGGTTGTAAAGACCTTCCTAGAGATTGTATGTAATCATGGGAAATGATAGAAGATGTAAGAGTCTCACCTAGGATCCCTTAAAGAGTGGTATTTTTCATGTAATTCATTCATGATACGAAAATGTTGGATAGAGCATAGAAGTTCATGGTGGTAAAAAATTGTTCCAATAAGTTATCATTATACTCTACTCAAGTCACATATATTCTCATATTTGATGTGATCTTGAATAGAAATGAAGCATAAAAGTCTTTGAATTTGGATATTGAGCTTCATCCCAGCATCTGATAATTGGTTCAAATTTGTAACCTAGAATTATACTTTAAAGTCCTACACATATCCTTGAAAATTGAATAGATCCTAGATGATTATCAATCATTTTTAATTATTCTATCTTTTAGTGATCAGGTGGTTGAACCTCTTACTAATGTGGTGATTACATTTTATGATAGTTGAATGAGGCTGACCAATGACATGCAGAATATTATTCATGTGAAGGTAGATAAATGTTTGGATTCTTTAGTTCCCTCAATAGGTTATCCATAGTGCTTGAAATGTAGAATGACTGGGCACTACCATTGGGACTGATCAGAATATTTGAAAAAATGTAGTCTATTTGGATAGATGAGTCATCTCCAATAATTTATCCATAGTTATTGGAGATTTGGATTCCATGTAGTATTGAGGAAGATGTGATCAATGAGCCAAGAAGCTAGATAGGTTCCTCATCCATAGGATTATATGACAACAACTCATATTGTTCTTGTGTTTTAGGGATAGGGTCATGGTTCCAAGGCATGTTGTATTTTTACATTATAATATTCTTTATAAGATTGTTTTGTGGGACCGTATATTGTTCAAGGTATGGTTTTTATCCCTTATAATTTATCTATTGTCTTATTTGATATTTGTGCTTTTCATTCCTTCATATTTATAAAATTTGTTTCTAGACATAACTTCCTAGTCATGATGTCTTTTGAGTTACATTCCATCAATATACCATTGGCCAAGAAAGTGGATCATCATTAACAATCCCAATAGTGTCTTATAGTCATTTTTGTTTATGTAAATATGTGGGACTTGAGGATTTTAGTGATAATAGATTCAATGCATTACTCAATATGGATTATCTAACCATCTTCTTATCTCAAATTGATTTTTCTCAGATATAGGTATCATTTACTTTTCCTAAGGGAGATAAGTATATGATAATCAAATAATTGAAATTGGGTTTATGTAGATATTGTTAATATGTGAGTCAACATGACATGACAATCACATTTATTTTAGTCTTCTCTCTTTATGATGGATTAGTTATAACCCCCTCATCATTTTATCATGTCATGGATCTATATCTAGAAAACTTTATGGAAGACTTCACAATAAATCCACTTAATAAAGGAATATACTTTGAGATAGATATTTTTTCAATTTTACAACCTATTTTGATACCCCATTACCTTATAGAGATAGAAGAGCTAAATCATGTCAAGTTTCACCTCATGTAATTAAAGTAAAAAGGTATTTATTGGAATGATTTATTCACCATTGGGTTGAACCTATCATTTTTTCTAAGATGGTATATAGTAGTATTTTACTTTTTATTATTTAACAAAAGATGAACTGGGTGATGTTGAATAATAGATACCCTATTCATAGTATTGATTACTTTTTTCATCAGTTATGGGGAGTTCTATGGTTATAAAATATTGATCTTTAATCGAACAATCATGAGTTCGGGGTTAGAGAGGGCGCCATTCTAAAGACTGTGTTTTAGAGTATGTCTATACATTTTTAATACATGATGATTTCATTTAGATTTATGAATTTACTGAAACATTTCATGGATCTCATGAATAAAATTTTCTAGCTATATCAAACTTGTTCATCAAGTTGTTTGTTAACTATATCCTTATCTACTCACCTACACTACAGTAGTATGATAGAAATGTTGTGAAATTCTTGAGTATTATTCAATCACATAGGAATTATTGAAATATATTTAAGGGTGTATTTTGGATTTTGGAGGTTAAATTGTTAGGGAATATGTTGTATATGATATGAATATCTTTTGACATAGAGAATGTTTTGGGAGTGATTCCTTAGACACATCACTAGAATTTTTTCATGATTAGAATATTCACGGTTTTACTTGGATACTACTAGTGTTTAATCTAGGATTTTCCCATTTATCAGAACCTATGACTATGTTAAGGAATATGGAAGTAAATTTCAAGTTGTTGGACGAGTGTGAATATGGGTTTCTTAAGATGAATATGAGGTTGAATGCAACTTGAGTGATGATCCTACCTAGGACTATGATTAAAGATGTTGTGTACTATGATTCATATAGAATTTTTTTGGGGGTAGTGCTAATAAACACACAGTGGGTATTAGCTTATGGGTTATGTCAGATATGACCCCATTATTGGAGTTATCCTACAAATAACTTATATCTAGCATCTATTTTTTAAATTTTTATGTTTTGGTGACACTATTTCATCATTGATAGGTTTGTTTTCTACGCTGACCATTAAAGCCTTTTTTATGTACTAACGTGGAAGCAATTGAATCTTAGATAGAGAAATTGGGTAATGTACATACTGAAGTTTTACATTGTGATGGGATGTTTATTTGGTAAATGTTTCTAATTGAGGATTCTAAAATTCATATGTTATGATTTTCTTAGGAGCTTGGTGAATTTCCTTCATAAGATAATTGTTTCCTGATGAGCTTTTAGGTTGATTGGACGATGGATGCTTCCATGGATTAGAGATCACTAATGTTTTCTCGAGTGGTTATCATATATTCATCTATAGATTATGTAATGGTATGTTTAGAATATGGTTTTAAATTAATTATGATAAAATAACATCTTATAAGAGGTGGAAGGATATATCGGTGGTCATTGGATAACAGTGATGTGATCTTAGTAAATGGGAGAGTATTATTATTTACTTCTATCAGGGACGATATGATGTGATACATCTATATCTCTATGTTGGAAGTATATCTCGGAGTGAAAAATGTATACCATGACATTAACAAATAGTTATAGGGGCCATGGATGAAGAGGTACATTACTAGTTTTGTTTCATGATTCCTTCCCTACTAGAGGATAGAGGTCGAGATCCAATATCCTTCTGGTTTACTTCGTCTACTTCAATGTCCCTTGTGAAATTTTGAATATTTCATGATATATATTGTGAATGGGTTACCCATGACCCCATGTATATATGATAATGTCTGGGTGATTGTCGATTGGTTGATGAAATTTTTTCATTTTTTTGATCTAAGATACTCACTCAGTAAATGAGTTGGGAAAGATGTATGTATATGAGAAAATAATCTTACATGGAATACCTTTTTGCATAATATCTAATAGATACACATTTTACATTTTGTTTTAAGTAGGTCCTGTATATGTCCTTAGGAACTTCACTAAGATTGTTTATTTCATAACATCCCCTGACTAATGGATAGTTCATGTGGATTATTAAAATATTGGATGATATGCTTTGGGATTTCCCCTTACATTTATTTAGAACATGGGATGATTACCAAGATTTTGTGGTCTTTAAATAAAAAATAGTAATCAAACATCGATTCATATAGATCCTTATGAGGCTATTTTTAGGTGTTCATGTTGTTCACAAGTTTTTTTTATGAGTTTAGTGTGGAAATAGTTTTGGGGCCATGTTAGGATCAAGAGTCCTTATAGAGAGTGAAGATGATTAGGTTGTGGTTGGTAATAAGTTATAGTGGTTATTGATCGTAAGTAAACTAGAGAGAAAACCTTTGTGATTTATTTTTGGTGAATGATTTTTCTTACAAGTGTCACCTCGGTTGGGGAATCATCATTTTAAGAAAAAAAGATGTTATCCATGGGATATTTTGGACATTTCAAACCCACCGAGTAGTTTGGGAAAATTTCATACCATCTAGAAATTACTTCAAGTTTCCACCTTTTGCATGATTTGATTCATATGCATCAACTCCAAAGGTACTCACAAGATCATGCACATGTCATCAACAATGAATATATTGTGTCCGAGCCAAAAAAAACATACAGGGAGTTCCTAGTAATGACTTTAGACAAGAGTTAGAAATTCTTTTGTGGGAAGATAGTACCTATTTCAAAGTTTATGTGAATGAATGGTTTCTTCTAAGATGACATGTAGGAATGGGAATCATACATTCAAGCTTAGTGTCTTGATTTGTTTGAGTGATGTACATAAGGATCCCAACTAAAAAATAGTCTTTTAACAATGCTATAAAAGGCCTTTATCATTACTAAAAATCCATGATAATTGAAGCTCTATTAAAATCCCAAAAATTTTAACATCTCTAAAAAACAATGTTAAAGTTGTCCTTTAGAAGGTCTTTTAGTGTTGTTAAAGTCCCTAGTGAAAAAGGTTGTATAATTATTTCCCATGCACCCCATATAAGTGCTTCACATCTCCCACCCCTTTATCAGTGTTTCCCCCACCACTTTATTATTGCTTTATATTATCACCCCTCCTATGCACGCCCCTTCCACCATCGATTTTGGAACCTAATACCTCTATCTTATACACCAGTGCATTTACCACTCCCCTATACTTTTTATTTTAAATTTTACTGATATATATATATATATATTTGATAAAAAAATATCTATATATTTATTAATATGTTTATATATATCTTTATATATTAATTAATATATTTTATATCTAAAAATGGTTAATTATTTATACATAAAATTTTGTTTTTATGTGTGAATATATAAAAAATAAGTATATATCATTATGTATTTTATTATAAATAAAATTAAATTATGAGGAATGATAAAATGTAAAATCCATAATATTAATTTGTATGTAATCCCTGGGAATAAATTAATTCCCTACTGAAAAAGTCAAAAATACCCTCATAAGTCAGGCTTAAAATCCATTGAAAGATAAAAACATGTGGTACCCCAACTAAAATTATATTTTTTGAAGCCTTATAGAACTTTTTTAGTCTCTAAAAATGTGAACCAAGTTTTAATTTTTTCACTAAGTATATATAGCTCATCACAAGCTTTGATTTTATATGTGGTAGAGCCCAAATGGACACCCAGATAAAAAGTTATGGTCGTTTGAAGTTTGAGTTACGTTTCCAACTTATTTTAGATATTTTATTATTTTTTTGATTTTTTTATCTTCAAATTGATATTGAATGACTATTACACGATAATAATAATAAAAGTGTTAATTAAAAATATTTTTTAGTTATTTTATAATCCATGTTCAATGAATATCTCATATATTAATTGTAAACGTGTTTTTACCTTGACTAAAACATATTTAAAAAATATATATAATATTTATATCAATATAAATATATTTTTATATTAAAATATTCTTTTTATTGAAATATTTTTTTATAGTATACTTTTATCAATGCTTGTAAAAAGCATTGACAAAGGGGGGTATTTATCATCTCTTTTAAAAAAGTGATGATAAAAAAACACTTTATCAGTTCCATTTTACAAGTTGTAATAAAAGACCCCATTTATCAGGGCTTGTAAAAAATGAACTGATAAAGTTACCCCTTTAAGAGTGATTTTTAGCGCCTTTAAATACCCCGATTCATAATGCTTGTTTCAGTTCTAATAAAGGGAGTCTTTAGCTACATTTTTAAACTGCACTGTTAAATTCCTATCATTGTATAAACCTTGTTTTTTAGTAGTGGATTCTTCTCTAGGATGATAAGTCCTTAGAGGGGGAGATTGTATTGTCCTATATTTGATTAATTATTTTTGTAAATACCATGTTTTCATACTTATCTTATGAATTTTGGGTAGATTCATGCATTTTTCATGTGTAGTGGGTATTGAGTAATATAACACCATGCTATTTTTATATAATTCTTTGTTTGATAGCATATTCAACAAGAAACACTGAGTTTACAAAAACCATCAAATATTATAAAAATATTATTATTTCAATATGACAATTTTGACCTAACCATTTAATTGGTGGTTAGAAATAGGATTGACTCATTTATGAATCTTATAATGGTCCTAATAAATATAAATTTATTTATAAATTATGATTTATTATTCAATCTATTTTAATCAAAGTCACTTGAATCATTGAAAATACTTTTTCTTCAAAAAATGATTTTTACTTGTTTCTATGTGAAAATAATATAATATTTTTTTAAAATTTTAGAAAATATATTGAATAAAAATTTCAATCATTTTTTAAATCATAATATCGATAATAAGTTTGGGTGAAATTATTCTATTTTTTTGGAAACTATTACTTTTTCAATGAATAGTAAAAAATATCAATTTTTTATAAAATTGCATTTATTTTTAATGAATTAAATAATTTAAAATTCCAATTTTTCATTTAATATGATTTAAAATTAATTTAATTATTATTTAATTTTATTAAATCCAATTAATTACACTTAAATTATCTTTAAACTGGATTTTTTTATAAGTTTATTATTAGGTTTAAAAATTCGTTTTTCATGAGAATCCTTTGAATTTGAAAAATGATTCTCCAATTTGATTAATGAAAATATCCCCTAATGAGGAATTATTTAAATTCAATTTATATATTATATGTAAATAAATATTAATTTAAATTATTTTAATTGTCATTACTTTTCATATAGTAATTATATGATCATCTTATGCTTGAAAAGTTGAAAACCATTTTTCAACACATAAGTAGATTTAATTTTAAATTTAATTCTTCAAATTTTGTGCTGAAAACATAAAAATGGATTATATACATTGAATAATCATAAGTTTTATTATATAATTTTTTTAAATAATTTTTTTCAAAATTAATAGTTATAAAAGTAAAAATTATGTAATGTGGTTTTGGTAAAAATGGGTTTATTAGAGGGGTTAAACAAAAATGATAAAGGAAAAAAAGACCAAAAATTTTCTAATTCCTATTTTATGGCCCTATTTATACCTTATAGATTATAATATTAAATCATATTTTATTTTTCAGCCTTTTAGATTGTGTAAAATGTGAGTGTAATTCATTCTTCCCAAAAATTCAAAATGTCTCATCTCCCCAACATATAAAAGGCCTCCCACTTTCTTCTCTTATTATCATTTAAAAAACCCATTGGTTCATCCCATACTTGACCAAATAAATTTTTTAAATCCTTCCCCCTATCCTAGGAACTTTTTTTCCTCAATCTAACCTAGTAAGGGATTCTGGTGAAAACATGTTAATATTTTTTGAAGAAGAGGTAGAGTCTTTAATCGAGCATTTTATTTTATTTCTTGTTATACCTCATTAAAATATTATTAAACCGTGATGATATAATAAAATTATTATAATTAAAATAATTAGATTTTTATTCTATGTTCGTGACCTATAACCATCTCCTCCTCCCTCAAATGGGAAATGGGGTCGTTGATCGTCTGTACGTTGGACTACATCCCCACGAAGCCACATAATTCATTTTATATTCATGATTCTCAACAATGGTTATAGTAAGGTATTTAATTTTTATATATTATATTTAGGATATAATTATTCTTCTATAATTATAATATCACATATTCATTCTTAAATTTCATTCTATTTGGAATATGATAATGTCACTCGTGTGTATGGAGGACTACCGCCTCGTGAAGCTATGTGATTCGTTTTTAACATACTCTTTACGTGGATGGAAATAAGGATTAATTTTATATTTATATATTCTATTAATTAAATTTAATAATTTTTAAAATAAAATCATCAAATACTTTCCTACCATATCATTCATTGAATAAATGAAAATGTCATTTGTGTGTATGGAAGACTACTGCCTCGCAAAGCGATGTGATATATTTTCTTATTAATGTATTACATGAATGGTATATGGAAGTTTATTTTAATAAATTATATAATTTTTTTAATATAATCATAATTATGTGTATATGAAATAGCACTTTCATTCTTTCCATAATGAGAATTTTAAAATTGAAACGTTACTCTTGTGTATGTACGGCTTACTATCTCCATGATTGTACTGTAGTTTGTTTTTCGTCACCATCATTCATTAATGGTTTTAAAAAGATATTTATTCATTAAAAATGATAATTATTTCATGATAAATATTCTTTATATGGTGAAATAAAAATCCTTTTGACCTTATTCAACATACCAAAGTGATTTTTGAGATCCATTTATAACTAAAATATCCAAAAATATTAATGAGTATAGTAATTGAATATGAAATTATAAAAAATAAAAAAGAAAGATTAATAAAATAAAAAATATTTATTAATAATGTAAATAATTATGATAATCTTATTTTTTTTAATGATAAATAATACACGTCATCATTTGGGCTTAAGGTAAGTGTTTCATCTCAAGCTTCCTTCTTTGAGACACAAGTTCTTTTATGCTTCTAATTTCATTTTACATTTTTTATATATGTACACTTTACATATTATATCGCAAATTATTCATACTATATTTTATTTTAAACAAAAATTCACAATCTTCAATCATGGTAGTTATAATTCAAATGTTACTAATACGTTAATATTATATGTTTCAATCTCATTTCAATCAACTTCATTAACGCATGAATTTATATTGTAGGATAATATTTGATAGATGTATAATAAAAAAATTTCATTTTCTTATACTATTTTTATTCATGATATTTTCATTTAAAATTATAGTTTTCTTTCCATTGGTGCTTAAAATTATTGAGAAATTATTTATTGGAAAAGTTGGCTTCATTTCTCACTTCGCTAAAAAATCCTTTTCCATCCATATCAATATTCTCACAAAATTATTTAAATAATATTTTAATCATTCCCCAAAATATTTATTAAATACATTTTTACCCATATTTATCATTTTATAAAACATTTATAAAGTAATATTATTGTTGTTTTTGAATGAGGGACTTAATGAATTTTTATCAAAAATGTGAAAGGAATATTTTTTCAACATGTACAACATGAATGGTATTTTCCTCTTTAATGAACATTATTTTCCAGGAAGATTACTTCATATTCTTCCAAGGTTATTTTCAAACTAAATTATTTCCTCATTATTTTCTTAATTTAAGTTCCCCAAAAGATATTTTCAAAGTGAAATTTTTTTTTACCTCAAGAATGTTTTTGATCTTTTCTCTTAAGTAGTAATATTCATCAATGAAAAAAAACATTTAGTGTTACGGATTAATTATAAATACTATATATATGTTTCTTAAATGTATATATTTATCTCTCTCTTTTACATTTATGGTTTAATACATGCATTGTGATTATCTTCTAAATTCATTCATTTTAAAACATCCTTTAATTATGATATGAGAAAAGATTATGCAACCCATTTATTTCCATGGGTAGTTGTTTTGTTTATTCTTTATGATTTATTTCCTGTTTTTGTAATTAATAAATCAGGAACATGTTATGATGGGTGTTCCCAGATAGTAGCAGGTGAGCCCGATATATCTTATTTGATTAATGCTCCCTGATAATGCTCCAATAAATTGTGTAATGTTTTTAGTCTCGAGATATATCATGTAAGGGGATAGGGAGTAAACTTAATCCATTATGATACTTTTTCAACCATGTGATATTGTCTAGAAAGTTAACCTTGAATCATTATTTTGTCATCTTATATGTTTGTTCCACTATCCTATGATTCTATGATATTATGGTACCATATTATTTATGTTATGAATTCATGTTACCACTCATGTGCCTCCTATTTTATGATATCATTTTTTGTTTGTGACTCACATGTTATGATTCCTTATCATGTTTATTTCATTAATATACTGTTTTTATCACCAATTTATTTGATATATTCCCCAGGTTTTATTATGATGTTTCGGGGCTCAAATGTATTTAGGAGCTCATTATGGATATTAAAATAAATAAGTTTTATTGTAGTTATTTTTCGTACCTAGTATTCCAAAAAACTAGGCCTTTTGGATCCATAGTTTCTAGTTAATTTATTTTTCTTTTTAAAATCATAAAATAATATTTCCAAAAGTCTTGGTATTCTATAGTTTGTAACGGAGAAATTCTTTTGTTAACCTTTTGAACTATAATGGGTGAAAAATAGTGATAAACCTTTGGAAAATTCTGATAATGATACTGAGTATATAAAAATACCACGGAATCTTAGGGAAGTATAGATCAAGTAGTTTTCCAGAAATTGCATTCCTTTCTGGATAATACAAGTGTATGTTGTTCTGGAACAAATGTTTTTAGGGGTAAATACTACAGTAAGTGTTTTTTGGTCTTTACTCAAACATTACCTGGTATATGACAATGGACCTTACATCACACCTATTTTGACACTCCCAAAGGATATGTTATTGAAATTAATAAACTCTTTTTGAACCATTATGTAGGACATGAAAAAATTGGTAGGTCAGAAATCTTAATAGGAATAATTATCATAGATAACCTAGATTGAAACCCAGAGACTCATAATTTAGGATATACTTATCGTTTATTATTAATTCAATTTATGTTGATAAGTATACCATTTGTGTGTTTATGTTTTAATGTATTATCATATTGTTTTCATATTTTTGTCATTGGTTAAAAATATAAGAAATCATGAAAATAACCAATGTGATAGGAAATGTAAATTTTTTTAAAATGATATGACTAACATGATGGGAACTAAAGTTAGACATCTTATTTTCATTCCAAATGAGGTATCTAGAATTATTATTGAAAACTGGAACATATTTTATTTCCAAACATTCCAAATAAGAAAATAATAGTGTCTCAGGGATGATTAAGTGATAAAGATGAAAAATAAAAAAAAGATTCAATTCCCTACACAGAAAATATAATACATGAGTCAATAGGAAAAATTCATTAAAGGAAATTGAAAATTCCTTCTTAGTGGAAAATATAGTCACAAAAAAGGTAATTATTAAATAAAAAAGAAGAGTATGATTAATCAGATACATGGATATGAATTTCAACCTAAAGTAGAACCAATAGATCAGTGTTGGAAATGTGGGGAACTTGTTCATTATCTGATTCAATGCCTCAATATAGTGATTAATTTATAATGGCCTATTTTATGAAAATAATTGAACTGGAATGATCGAATTTTATAAGTGTTGGAACTCAAGAATCACATTATATGAGTATTTTTTATCAAAGGAATTATATTTATTAGAATCATGTAACTTATAAGGATCATTTTGGAGAAGTTTTTATTTAAGTATTTTCAAGAATATGTCAAAAGGTAATAATGACATACAAATATGATTTAAAGGTATGTTGTTACTCTATATAAAAAAAATAATTATTGAAAATATTATCTTGGATATTTTCTTCTTGTTTATGTGATTATTATCAATTAAAATTACTTTATTTTTTGTAAAATAATAATTTTAATAAAGACATTTAGTGGTAAATAAATTTATTTTATGACTAATTTATTTTTAAATATTCTCACTACATTCTTGATAACATTATAATATGATGGAAAATTATGGATATTTTCTACATTACCTAGAAGATTCATTAACATAATTTTTACCAATGCATTAATTTTTAAAAAATGTTTTGAAATTAATATTGTTGTCATTTTCAAAACAAGTTACTTATTTACTTTTTATCATAAATATAAAAGGAATATTTGTTTCAGCATATAAAACATGAATGGTGTTTTTCACCATCATGACCATTATTTTCCTTGAAAATTAATTTATATGATAACAATGTTTTTTTCAAATAGAATTATTTCCTTAATATTTTTTGAATTTAATTTTTTTAAAAGTTATTTTAAAATTGGAATGTTTATTTTCCTCAAGAATTTTTTTAATATTTTTTAAGTATTTATATTCTTCTAAAAACAAAAAATATTTAATAATATTGAATGATTCTAAATAATTTATATATGTATATTAGATATATATTTTTCTCACTCTCCCTTACATTGACCAAGAATACATTCCCTTTATTAATCTATCAATTTCATTCATTATAAAAAAAATTTAATTATGATATGAGATAATATTATGAAACCAATTTCTTTGCATATATAATTATTTTGCTTAAGACTTATGATTGATATCATTTTTTTAGAATACATAAATCATGAACATGTTATAATTATTACACCAAGATAGCATCGGGTGATATCATTATAGATTATATGATGGGTTCTCCTAGATAGATCTCTAATGCATTGGGTAATGTTTTTTTCCTCATGAAGCATCATGTAAGGGATTAGGGAGTAAGCCTAATCCATTATGGGAATTTTTATACCATGTGATATTGTATAGGTGGTTATCCTTGACTCGATTCTATTTCATGTTATGTGTTTCTTCCACTCTCCTGTGATTATTTGATCTTATTATACCACAATATTTATGTTATTATTCTTCATGATCACCCATGGACCTTTGTTTATGATATCACATTCTCCCTGTGATTCACATGTTATGCTTCCTTATCATGATTTTTATATTCAAGGATTTCAATCTCACCATTTTAATTCAATTATTCACTGGGTTATCATATGATATTTTAGGAGATCAAATGGATTTAAGAGAACATTATAGAGATTAAAAAATTATTTTTGTTTTTTTACCAAGTCTTCAAAATACCCTAGGAATTTTCAATCCTTAGATTTTAGTTAATGTGTTTGTGTGTTAAAAATCATGTAATAATATTTGTAAAAGTATTTGGTCAGTATAAGTAAATTTTTCAATCTAAAATGTAGGTTTTATTGGTTTTAATTACAAAATGGTCAACATAGTGCCCTAGTGTAAGACATTTTGGCTTACGTTTTCTTATTTGTAAAACGAGCAAAGGAAATAGATTTTTAAGTCATTTTGAAGGCCATAGTGAGGGATAAATGACCAAGAAATGGTTACCATGCTCTAATGAAAGCTATTTTAGCATCCAGATTTCTATATAATGACCAAAACACCTCCTTAACCACTAAAATAATAACTAAATCAAAATAGTAAATGCATGTGAAATGAATTAGGGATTTTAATGCATTATTTAATTTATTCTATCACCTATTATTCGAGTTAGGCCTTTCAATTTGGTTAATTATTCTCTTCCAGATGTTTTTGGATAAACCCCTATAGTATCATTGATTATTAAAGTTAATATTCTAATCAGTATTGTTCATTTACTATATGGGGTAATTTTTTTCACTACATGACCGATCTATTTCCATTTTTGTCCCCTTTTATTGTTCTATATAATTTTTCTTTTTTATTAATACTTCTAGTTTGGTCATATTTCCATAATTTCTTCTTCATTAAATAGTTGAATGATATTATTATTTCATAGAATATTTTATATTTTTCTTCTAGTGAGGAAATAATATAATTAGTGAATTCATGAAATTAATGATGACCAATGTCATTCTTAATGATTGGTGTCATTCTTGAAAATAGTTAGAGTTCTTGATGATCAAAGAAGTGTTTAAAAAATAGTGTATTTCTCTTGGTGACTTCCTCTCTTATCATTATAAAAGGGTGATGATTTCATACTCTATTAACATAGATCATATTATACCATTGCCTAAATTCATTGTTGGTTAAGTGTTGATTCTATCCATGGCTTGTTTTAATACTTTACCTTGCCGAAGAACCATTTTCATGTTGTGTCGGAACTAGTTCTATGAGAAATTGGTGTGCAATCTTATTCCATTTGGTGTGTAAACATGGTTTGGGAGACAACACCCTACACCTACCTTGACATTGATGGTGAAAACCTTATGAATAGAAGTTCTTTAACTAATAAGGCACTCTTATACACATGTTTTCTTCCTATAATTCTTGCAATAATAACCATTATTGAAATACACTTGATTGTGATTTTATGTGGGAGTATTTATGGCCTATGAAATTCATTATGATTCTTGATTCAATGAGTATTTCTAAATTATCTTATTTATATTTTTTCTATTGATCAAATTTTCTTATATTTTTATAATATATTCTCATGATGATATTTTATACTTTCCTAGTTTTCTATACATTATTATTTGTGTTACCATGCCTTGGAATTTGTTCTTAGTACATGGGGAGGTAGAATATCTTCTGTGGATGTGAACATATGGTATGATGATGATGCAGATTGACTTGAGCACATGGTAGTTATATTATTTCTTGAGTGCCTGACCCAAGGTTGCAGCATTAGGGGAATGTCATCAAAGAGGCCTGAACCAATGCAGAGATAGGGTATGATTCCATGGAGTCTAGAACCATGATGGGGTTGGTTTATGATGGTCTGGGGGATGATCTAAGTTTATGCCTTTAGACCATTGAGAGACATGATTATGGTCCTTATGCGTAGTCCTTACTCACTTATGACATCTGATGAAGATCCTTCAAGCATGGAGTCAAAGCATGTATGAACAGGGGTTTGTGTTGGCTTGGTTAATACACAATGTCTTGGTATGTGATTGTATGTTTCTTATGATTATTTGTTCATTTATTATTATCATAGATTACTCCTTTTATATATGTGCATAGTTGTTAAGGATGCATTGTTGGTGTCTTACCTGGTTTCATTAATCACACCAGGTATGGGAATCTCGATGCATGTGAAGAATTTATATCTAGGGATCCAAGTAAGGGAAATTTAGAAGCCTCTTACATATAATAAGGTAAAAATGAGGTCATTTGGCTCTGTATCTTGTATCTAGTGGTTCTTTTTGAGGTGTTAGAAATTCCATTTCATTGATTTTTATCAACAGTTTCGAAATTTTCAAATTTACAAAACCAATAAGGAATATTATCAAATAATGTTATGTATATCATCATTTAATTAAATATAATGACAAATATTTTTAACTTGCATGAATCAATTTTAGTTTATTTATTTCTAATTGTAATAAATACATCATATAAATACACATTATCACAAGTAAACACTGAAATCATATTCAAAATAAAATTCTATATTCCACTACAATAATAGTTATGAAGAATTATATAATATTTTTAATCACTTAAATCATACGTGAAAGACCATTAAACAATATGATGACATTGAAATTTGAAAAAATATCCTTGAAACCCATTCATATAAAAGATTAAAATAAATTCAAAATAATTTGGATGAGAAACCTTTAAATCATCCTTGAAAACAATTTGAATAAAAACTCTTATAACTTGTTAAACTAGATTCATGTTCACTTTGAAAATTATTTTAAACATTATAAAATCTAATTATTTCAATTATAAAAACATATAAATATTTAATGAGCATAAAGAAAATATTAATAATTTTTTAGAATTCTTCAATTATCTTAAAATTCATGGTTTTAATAACACATTGCAAAAAATATTAAATCATTGTTTTTTTCATTATAATAACAGTGTATATAATACTAGGACAAAATATTAGAAACCAACACATAGAATAATTTATAAAACCTTTGTTTTAAACAACTATAATTATTTTTTTTAATAACTTCTTTTTAATTATCATATATGAAATTATCAAGGACATATTTAAGAAAAAACTAGAAGAAAAAAATAATTTTTCTTTTATCATTTAATGAAGTTAAACAATATTACATTCCTAGATATTTAAGTCAACACTAATTTTAATATCTCACACTATACAAGAACATTTATAGATATAGACTAATCAATCACATAAAAATTAATCAAGGTAACCTTTCCACCATACCATTATATTGTTTTCTTTGGATGTCATTGTCCCAACAAAAAATATAAAAAATTATTTATGGAATAACACATCATTATTTTAGAAGAAAACCCCTTCTTAATATGCTTAAATTATTACTGTATATTAGAATAATAAGACAGTTCCCTAATCTTAAAAACATATAATTCAATGAAATTCATTTAATTAGGTTTATTTAATTCCGTTGATCACGTAATTCAAATATAAGAGAATTTATATGTGATTCATATAATTTTCCTATGACACTACCCTAAAAATTGTACCAATTAACCTGATCATTTGTTAGACATGGAGTTAGTGAGTTGGACTATAGAGTGCACAAAAATATAGTTTTCTACTAGGTTTCCCTAGATTTTGAAACACACCACACTCAATTTATACCATTTACCTACCAACCCATGAAATCATCTTGGTGCCTTACTCTATTCTCCATCCTATATATCAACTATCAACCTTGATACGAATCTTTAATGAACACCCCCCCGCCCACTAGTACCCCTCATGACCTATAAATATAGTATATTTACCCTCTAAGGCCACCTCCTATAAGCCCAATATAGAAACCCTACTTTTTCTTACATAACTTATTGAATAATTTTTCAGAAAAACTACATAAAATCATTACATTTCTAGGATTCCAAGGATTAGTGTCTTTGAAAAAATAGGACCATACATAACATTAATAAAATAAAACATAAAAAATATTTAATTTCGATTATCTATATTCATATTGTCCTTTTAATTCTACTTAGTACATGTAGTCACCTGAGGATATACATCCAAGAAAGGGGAAATCTAAAATCCCAGTAAGTGTATAGATAAAAACATGAATCAATAAAACATGGGTGAGAATAAAAATTATAATAATCATCATAACATAATCAAAGAATAATCATCATAATAAAAAGAGGAAGCATTAGATATAGGCATGGAATTTAGAAATTCATAAAAATGAAGTTTCATGTCCTAGTGGTCAACTACCATACATAGTTCTGAATAAATCCAGTATCATTTTCACTAATATATTTCTTTTTATCAGGATATTCATCACATTACCCAATGAATTTGAGTGATATATAAGTATGGTAGAACCCATAGCATTAAAAAATTTACATTTTTCTATATAATTTCGGGCACACCGATCTCATCATAACAATTACATTATCATGGATTCCCTATAGAACCTATATCAATATTGAACATAAAATAACTCATATAAAGGAATGGGTTTAATTTAATTAATCATATATTCATGAATAATCCTTGGAAAATAAATATTGAGTAATATTCCTAGTATAGGAATCCTTAATCTTGAGTGAAGAAGAAACAATCTGAAGAGAAGTAAAATTTCTGTTTTTTTAAAGAAGAGTTCTTTTGGAAAACATTGTGTTTCTCATAAACTCAATAAAAAGAAAATTATATCATAAAAAAGGAAATGGGAGAATAAAAAATTTCTTTTAAGGATCATTAAATTAAAATATATACTGAAATTGGTGTGAAATATGGAAACCCCCTAGGAAATGGATTTTGGTTCAAGAATTCCCCTTACCTTATGTCTTAAGGATTTCCCTACTTCAATATCCTATATAAACACCTTATATTGATTAAGTAACAAATAAATAACCTTTTTTAAATTAATTTTATTCATTATGGATTTATTAAGATCATTTAAATGTTTTTTATATGTTATAGAGATTAATTTCACCATTTGGGAGTATTCATTTTCTTAGTTTTTCATGATTGGTTCAATTGTTTACATGAATGGAAGTTCCTGTAAAATTTGGATAAATATCCAGAATTTTTATTATATGTTATTAATGATCTTTCATAAGTTTAAATGACCATATAAATAATTTGGTTATATATTATGAGTATGAATCATTGAATAAAAGTTAATGATGATCATTTTAGGTTAATTTGGATGGTTTTTCTATCATAACAAACTCGTTTTGTTTTATAGTCTAGTCTTTTGTATATATATTAGTTCCAGAACATAAATAGGGTTGTAAAATAAATTTAGAAATATTTTTAAACCATTATAATGGTTTTATTAACTTCCTTTATGGCATGAAGTAAAAATTAAAGTGAATCACCCATGATTTCGGTAAATTGACACATCACAGGTGACGATTTCATTTTTGGACTAAGAGAGAAAGAGAGAGATATAGAGAGTAGTTTAATGATGAATATTATATTAAAATTATATAATTACAGTATATTTATGTTGCATTATTTATAACTCTATTTGGATGTGGGTAGGTTAAGAGAGAATAAATATAAAAAAAACATGAAAATAAATTAAAAGAAAATAAAGAGGAATTTACTTATTTAATTGCTCCTCCTCGGGAACCTCCTTAGGGAAAAGGTTATGGTATTGTGATGATACCAAGAGATCATGGTCATATGGGAGGTGATTGTTAAGAGTATTGGGAATAATTTTTACAAGTATCAAAGCTTGAAAGTCGTCAGGAAAAGAGGTGGTCAGGGTTGATTTATAGTAGAGAAGAGGGGTGTTCTCTCATTATTATATTCACTAGTTACTTATTTTGGCTCAATACTATGAATATTTTTAGAATTATTACTAAATATATTCAAATAATTAATAATATTTAGATATTTTGTGATTAAACAATCCATACAACATCTATGAATCTACAATTCATGTATTTATCTTTTATCGTAAATTGTTATATTTTACAATTCATAAAAAATCAAGTATTTTAGAAAAATCTTAAAAAGTCACCACAACCATTTTTCAACCTGTAAAAATATAAAAAGAAATCCATTTTATGAAAATATGTATCTAAATATGAGTAATTTAATTATTAATTAATATCATCATTTACATGGAAAATATATATTTTAAAATTATTATTGATTTTATAACACATTGAAAAATTACTTAAGGTCTAATAAAATTATCTTAGGAAAATAAGATATCAAAATATTAATTTATTAATACATTTTATCAAAATAAAATTCCTTTTAAATTATTATGAAAATCATAATACTGTATTTAAAAATTTATGACTTACAAAATGCCAACACTTAATTAATAATTTTTAAAACATTTATTTACATAGAATATGACATAATAATACACTAATTTCATTTATAAGATAAGTAAATTTTATTTATACATTTATGGGTGAGGATACTATTCATTTATCTATTTTACTATTCATAATTGTCATGTTATTATTTTTATGTTCAAGTTACTATTTCATATGTATTGGTTCCTTAACTTCAATAAATAGTTTTTATTTCATTAATTCATTTTTTATAATTTTTTTTATTATAGTCTATAAGTGATTTTATGTGATTTATACAATATGAAATTACTATAAGAAGAGAGAAATTCTGTTGATAATAGTTTGGTTTGTTACAATCTTCCCCCATTTTTATATTTCGCCCAGGATATTTCATTTTAAATAAACATGTGACTGTACATATCCTCCATTTCCTCATCAATTTCCCAAGTTTCTTCATCAAACATATGGTTCCCCCATAAAACTTTGAAAATGTGGGTTTATTCATTACGTAGAACCTTATCTCCGTGGTCTAGAATCATTACTGGGTACTTCTCCTAATAGAAATCATCTTCTAGTTGTACCACCTTTGAGTTTTTTACTTGTAAGGGATTTGTTTTGTACTTCTTTAATAGTGATATGTGGAACACATCATAAACATTATCCATACTCGGTGGAAGTGTAAGATGATATGCCATAGATCTTATGCGATCAAGGATCTCAAACTATCCAATGTAGCATGGTATTAGCTATCTATTATTTCTAAACTACATTCCTCTCTTCCATGTAATATTTTAAGGAATACTTTATCTCCAACATCGAACTTCAAGTACCTTTAGAAATTCTCAGCATATCTATTATTCTAACTCGGATCAGATTTGATATGTTGCTGGATGTCTTAAACCTTCTCTATTATCTCTTTCACAAGATTAGGTACATGTACCTTTCTTTCTCCAACTTCATCCCAGCATATTGGATTTCTACATCTCTTTCCATATAGAGTTTCATATTGAGCCATCTGAATACTCTAGTAGAAGTTATTGTTGTATGAGAACTCAACCAATGGGAGATTCTGATCCCATCAACCTTTAAATTATAATTAATAGGATATTATAATATCTTTGAGTGTTTGAATAGTCCTTTTATATTAGCTATCATTTTGGGGGTGATAGGTTGTGATGGAAGTTAATTCAGCACTCAGAGCATATTGAATATTCCTTGGGAATTTATATGTGAACCTCTGATCTAAATTAGAGAAAATTGTGAGTGGAACTCCATTCAGTATCACCACTTTCTTCACATTTATTTTTTTTATTTTTTCAGGTGAGTTATCTTCCCAAATAGCAATAATGTGGGTAGTCTTAGTGAGTCGGTCCACCACAACCCATATCACATTATTTCCGTTTTATTTTTTCAGGAGACCCATGACAAAATCCATAGTGAAATTATCAAATTTTCACATGGGTATAGGCAATGGTTTCATCATTCATTTGGAAGTATGTTTCATTTAATTATCTTTCTAACATATCAAGAACCTTCAGATATACTCTTTAATATCCTTCTTCATGTTATCCTACAAGAAGTGTTCTCAAATATTATGATACATCATGGTACTCCTAGGATGGATAGTTAAAGATAAGCTATATGCATTATCAAATATCTCTTTTTTTATCCCAGGTGATGGAGGCACCCAAATCCTCATTCCAAATCAAATAAAACCATCATCATCAATATGTTACTCTTGACGCTTCAATTTCTTTACTAAATTAACCTTATTTTTAACTCTAAATCATCCCTTCATGCCTCCTTAATCTTCTATTCGATACATAGTTAGAAAATCATTTGGGAAAGGTAGGATTTATTCCCAACTAGTATGATTTCCAAATACATCCTTCACATATCTATTATGATAGGGAATTTCTCAATCTATAACTTAGATAGAGTAGTAGGTTCTTTTCTACTTAGAGCATCAGGTACTATGTTTGCCTTGCTAGGATGATAGTGAATAGATAGATATTATTCCATGATTATCTCTAACTATCTCCTTTGTCTCATATTGAGTTTCTTTTTTGTAAATATATACATTAGGATCTAGTGAATAGTATATATGTTAGAATATTCACCATAGAGTTAGTGTCTCTAGAATTTTAAGCCAAAAATCACAGCTGTTAACTCCAAATATTGCATCGGGGTATTCTACTCATGAATACTCAATTATCATTAGGAATAGGCTATCACGTTATCATTTTCCATGAGTACACAACCCAAGACATTATTTTAAGAAACACTATATATCATAAAAATTTCCCCACTTTTTGGTCATGTGAGCACATGTATAGTGATCAGCCTCTTATTTAGCTCCTTGAATCTTTTCACACATTCTTACATCTATACATACATTACCTCTTTTATGTTAAATTAGGTAACGGGCTTGAAAATCAAGAACAAACCTAAAAAACCATCGTTAGTACCTAGATAATGTAATAAAACTACAAATTTTCATGACACTAGAGGGGAATGGTCAATTCAAAAATTTCCTTTGTTTTCGATGGTTCCATAGACATTCCATCACATGTGATCACATGTCCCAATAATGTGACTTTCTGAATCTAAAAGTTTCACTTTCTAAACACGGCATAAAAAATATATTTCTTCAATGTCACCAACATAATCCTTATTTATTCTTCTTGTTCCTCTATACCCTTGGATTATATGATAATATCATCTATATAAACTACAAAAAATTTCTCAAGGTAATGTATAAAGACACTATTAATCAAATCCATAAATATTGAAAGGGGATTAGTAAGTCCAAAGGTAATCACTAGAAACTCATAGTGCTCATAACTTGTATAAAATGATGTCTTCTAAATATCTTCCTTATTCACCTTTTGGAGATGATATCCAGAATGGGGATACACCTTTGAGAAGTACTGAGATCCTCATAACTGATCAAACAATTCATCAATACATGAAAAAGGATACTTGATCTTTATGGTCATCTTTTTTAGTTCCTGGTAATCGATACACATCCACATTGATCCATCCTTCTTTCTAAAATATATCACTGGTGCACCCCAAGGTTATGCACAAGGGTGTATGAACCCATTTTCCAAATTCTCTTTCCACTTTTTCTTTAACTCCTCTAGTTTGACAAGAGAAACTATATAAGGATACATTGATATAAGAGTATCTCTAGGTATGAGTTTTATTAATAACTCTACCTCACAGTCTGGGAAAAGTCTAGGTAACTCTTTAGGAAATACGTTATAGTATTTCTTCACAATGGTCATTTCACCTTGGTTGATACATTCCTTTGACATAACTATTTGAGTGTGGTATTCATATTCACAAGGAATCAACACCCACACTATTGAAGGATTATCCAAATGAGATTCATGATCTTCCTTGAATTTTTAGAGGATCATGGGATAGTTCAGAATATGAAAAGATATTTACTTTTCCCAATATTTTATATGTGATCTATAAAAAAATATCCAATTCATCTTATTTTAGCATCAAATTACACTAAGAGAAGAATCATGAGACTCACTAGAATAATCATCCCACATATGCTAAAAATAGGAGACTCCAACACTTGGGTAATAATTATTTCAACTCTTGGTATTTTAATAGATATATCAAATTCAAGGTTTTGAGGATTTGATTCAATATTTATAGAAAAAATTTAAAATATAAAGGAATACATAGAACCATAATCTAATAAAACTTTTTCTATTCGTCAGTAAATAGGACGTGTACCTTGAACATATTCATTTTCTCATTATACTTAAGCTGTAGTAATGGAATAAGGATTTCCTTTCTCCTTTGGATATCTTGGATGCTAACACTAATTAACCTCAAGGACTCGTGTTTTAGTGCACTAGATTGAATATTTCCCTTGTTCCCTAAAATAGTAGCATTAGACCATGGGTGGTGCTCTACATTCCTCCACCACATTGTCCTGATTCTTCATGTGTTTTTTTATATTTTTGAGCTTGGTGGCCTTCTCTCCCACACATGAAGCATTTATTCATCCCTTTGAGGAAGTTCCTATGATGCTTCTTCTTACATTTTTGACACGAGGTTGGTTTATTTTTCTTTCAACTTTCTTATTAAATACTCCATATTGAAACTCAATCTTTAGTTTTTTATCACTATATCCATGGGACCATTCTCAAAAATATATCTCTACTTTGATATCATATCGAATAACTTCTACATAACTACCAATGTATCAAAATTCTAGATCCTTATAAAGGATAGGTTTTAAAAAACTGAAGAATATATAAATTTTTCTATCATTGTTGATCACAAAACACATAGTGTACCTTGCAAGCCTTGTAAAATTTGGTTCCTAGGCAATGAGAGATTAAACTTCCTTTTTCGTCGGCTCAATGAATTCTCTCTCCATATTTGTATGAATATTTCAAGGTAAATACTTCTTAAGAAACATTTTCTTAAATTATTTCCACTCCATACCATCTAATTCATCCTTTTTAGGGTGTTCTTAATCAAATCCGACAATTTATCAACCTCTCCATCTAGATGATAAAAAACTAGAGTCACCTTTTCTATTTCACAATAGTTAAGTATAGAAAAGATATTCTCCATTGAGTTGACCTATTGTTACACGACTAGTATATTGAATGATCCACTGAAATATGTTGGTAATTGCCGCATAAAAGACTCGATAGATAGTTTATCTCTCTTAGGTGAAGTGGAAATGCCAAAATATTTAAGTTATTATTCATAAACAGAGACAAATGGTTAATAATCGCCATCAAATTTTGAACTCTACACCCAATGAACTGGGGATTACATTTGGGAAATCATTGAAGTGTCCCTCAAAAAATTTTTTGGATTGGTTTCTCCTAGCTCCCTCTATTTTATAAAATATAAAATTTAAGAATAAAATATAAGTCAATAATTTTAGAATAAATAATTTATTCCTTTATGTAATTAAGACTAAAGGCATATCTTGTGGGATACAAATGTTTATAAATTTACAAAATAAATATTTCTATGTTCTTACTTATAATTAGTCTCATGTTAATTATATTTCACTAAGGTTCTTTAATCCTAATTCCAAAATTAACTAAACCATGAATTGATACCAACAATAGAGACCCAATTTTGTCTTAAATAACTTTTTTCATAATTTTATAGAAAAAGAACATAAAAGAATCACACAACCAGGATACAACGGTTTAGTGTCTTGAGAAAATTAGGACCATATAAAAAATTTATAAAATAAAACATAAACATTAATTAATTCCTTCCTCTCTCTCATCTTATTGTCCATTGAATTATCTTTAGTACATGTAGTCATTTGATGATATAAACAAAATAAAGGGGTTAGCTAAAATCCTAGTAAGAGGATAGATAAGAACATGAATCAATATAACATGGGTGAGAATAATCATCAACATCATCATAATGTAAGCATACTATCATCATCATAATCAAGATATGAATCATTAGATATAGTCATGGAATGTGGCAATGCATAAAAATGAAATATCATGTCTTAGAGGTCAACTACCACACTTATTTGTGAACAAACCTAGCACCATGTTCATGCATATTTCAATTTTTCTCAAGATATATATCACATTACCCAATTAATTGGAGCACTATATAATTATGGGCACACCAATCACATCATAAAATTTAAGTTGTGCTATATAATTCTAAGTGCACCAATCACATCATAAAATTTACATTATCATGCATGCCACATAGAACATATATCAATATTGAACAAACAATAACACATGGAAAGGAATGGGTTTAAATTAATAAAGAATAAATTCATGAATAAAATTTGGGAATGAAAAACGAAATAATATTCTTGGTATAGGAATCACCAATCTTTAATGAAGAAGAAACAATCTCAGGGGAAGAAAAGGTGTGTTTTTTAAAAAGAATAGTTATTTTGTAAAACATTGTGATTATCATAAAATCAAGTAGAAAACATGTATATCCCAGAAAAGGAATGTAGAGAATAATGAAATTACATTTAAGGCCCATTAAATGAAAATAAGTACTTATATTGTTGTCAAAGGGGGAAAACCCAAGTCAATGGAGTTGGGATTGAGAATTCCCCATATCATATGGTTGAATACTTTCTTCACTTTAATATCCATTATAATCACATTAGATTCATTAATTAAAAAATACATAAATTTTATAAATGAATTTTACTCATTTGTTTATTAAGTTCATTTATGGGATTTTCAATGAGTTTTAGAGTTTAATTTTATCATTCATGAGTGTTTGTTTTCTTAGATTTCATGATCAATTCACTCGTTTACATGAATATATGTTCCTGTAAAATGTAGATAAATATAAAAATAATTATTATAATTTATTAATGAGCATAAAAAATTTTAAATGATCATATAAATAATTTTTTTATAATGTATGAAGATGAATTATTAGATAAAATTTAATAATGGTCATTTTAGGGTAATTTTGGTGGTTTTTCGATCACAAAGAACTTGTTTTGTTTTATCATTTAGTAATATGTATATATGTTAGTTCTCAAAAATAAAGAGTTTTTAAAATAAGTTTTAACATATGTCTCAATTTTTATAATGTTTTCATTAACATCATTGAAGGAATTAAATGAAAACAAAATTGCATTTCTCATGATGTCGGTAAATTGACACATCATGGGTGACGATTTCATTTTTAGAATAAAAGATAGAGGGGGATGAGTTTAATGATGGATCTTACATTAGCATGATATAATTACAGTATATTTAAGTTACTATATTTATCATTCCTTTTTTATCTATGGAGGGGAGGAGATTATTGAAATATAAAATAACTTGAAAAGAAATTAAAATAAAAGAAAGAGGAATTTACTTATTGAATTTCTCCTCCTTGAGGACCTCCTGAGAGAAATAGTTTTGGAATTTTGTTGAGAAAATGAAATCCTGGACATTGGGGAGGGTCTAGGGTATAATATTGGTGAGAATTTTGACAACAGTCAAAGCTCGAAAACTATGATGAAAACAGGTGGTGAGGGTGGTATTTATAGTTGAGGAGAGGGGTGTTTTCTCATTATTATATTCATTAGTTTATTTTTTTAGATCAAGACTATTAATAATTTGAGAATTATCACTAAATATATTAAAATAATGAATTATAGTTCTATATTTTAGTCTAAAATCATCCATACATCATGTATGACTCCATAATTCATGCATTTAGCTTTTATTGTAAATTATTGTTTTTTACTATTCATAAAAAATTCATGTATTTTAGAAAATTTACAAAAAATAACGCTCTATATTTTTTGAATTGCAGAATTAATAAATGAACTCAATTTTATGAAAATAATTTTCTTAAAATGTGTAATATTATTTTTAATTAAAATTTTCATTTACCTTGAAATATAGATTTTAAAATTATAACTATTTTTATAACACATCGAAAAATAATCGAGGTCTCATAAAATTATATTAAAATAAGAAGACACCAAAATATTAATTTAAAAATAAATTTGATAAAAATATATTTTCTTTTAAATTATTAAATGAATTATAAAATTGTTATTAAATATTTATGACTTAAAAAATGTCAACAATTAATTAATAATTTTTAAAACATTTATTTACATAGATTATATAATTATTCTATAAATTAATTTATAAGATGCCTAAATTTTATTGATACTTTTATGGTTGATGTTACCATTCATTTGGACTTTTTACTATTCAAAATGGCCATATTACTATTCCTAAGGTCAAGTTATTATTTTATCGGTATTGGTTTTGTAACTTCAAGGAATAATTCTTATTTCATAAATTATTCGTTTATAAAGTTCATATTATTATATATAATTGATTTTATGTGATCTATAATATATGAAATTAATATAATAAAAGATAAATTCCATTAATAAATGTGTGATTTGGTGCACCCTATGATAGCAGCTAGAATCAAGCATATCAATCAGACAATGGGATGTATTACCCTGAATATAAAATTTTTAATAACCATATATAATCTAAACCCAAATAATTAATACTAATTCTTATATATGAACAAGAATCCCATGTAATAAAGTAAAATAATTCATTTCACATTATACAGAATACATTTCAAAAAAATCAATGAAAATAGCTCGAAGTAAAAAATACAACATTAACTCCAAATCTTAGTTAACCAATCTATCTCAGACACAAAAACCCACCAAGTGAAATGAATATATATATATAGGGGTGATTATAACATGTATACTCATATGGATCATCCTCATGACCGCTCACATAGTTTTTATGAAAGATTACTAATGATCCAGTTAGTAATGAGTATAAAAAACATTCACCCAACAAGTTAAGATTCCATTTTGGGCCTTAGTAAGGATCACTCACTAAGTATTACATATAATGTAAAATAAACTAATATCAAATAGATATAATAAGAAGATCCCCAAAACCACTTTCCCACTCGTTTTCTTCTCTCACACCCCAATGTCAAATGTCTTATTCTCTCATCCCTTCCTTCTTATTATTGGTCAGGTCACAACCCTACATACACCAACTCTATCAAGATTCAAATTCTCCTTTTGACATTAAATAAAACCTCATATAATATAGAAAACCTAAACCTAAACCACATAACACATCCCTAAAATCATAAGAACATATAACTGGGTTATCATGAAATGAAGGACATCTATTTCATTCCATCTTCCAGTGATTCATAAACCCCACCACATATGCATCTCCCCATTATCAACATGTCATCAAGTAAACCATGGGTATCTTCTATACCATGTATGATAATACCGACCATGGGTTTTCACAACTCATCTACTACTAAAATTGGAGTGGGAATGTGGGGGAAGTCATATATCTTTCCTCACTAACATGGTTTTTAAGAAATATACTTGGAATAAAAAAATTTGGTATAAGGACCCGGCATTAATCATTACTTATTATTGAATTAAATTAATAATTCACATTGATGATATTTTCATGTTTATAGTTTTAGAGAATAAGGACATAACTATTACATATCAAATGTTACAAATTAGACATATCTATTCAGCTTCCATTCATTTTAACAAAAATAAAAACTCTTGAACAAAAGAGTCATGTCTAGTTCTTTGTTTTAGACAGCCTGGCATTTCCTTGATCACATCTTTGACCCTATTCAACTTTATGTCCAATGAAAAACATTTCAAAAAAACATGGGATGAGCATAAAAAGCTCAGTAAGGGTTATAACAATACGGAAAGAAAATATTATCCCATTTTTACATAAGAATCAATGAAATCATACTTTACTCATAAAACATAATCACATCAACATACCACATGAAATCATAAGATTTATGAATAATTCATAGGAATCATAAGACATAAAGGTAACTTGAGGCATTCATAACATTCTTACATAGGGAGTAACCCTCATGGTAACGTTTGGAATACCCATCAAAGTATATTCCTTAAATCTATTCGGAGAAACCTTAACGTTTAACTCCTTCACGTTACCCAATGCATTAGAGAGCTATATTGGGCTCACCCACCCTTAGTTTATCATGGAACCACCCGTATTCATATGAAATGACCAAGAACCATAACATAATCATAGAACATAACTTAAGCACAAAGGAAAGATAACATTCCCACGTTATAATAACAATATAACTTTTTAAGATATTGAAATAATGAATCCATTCTAAAAACCATTTTCAAAACCATTTAAAACATTTAATAAAGAAGTTTTTGAATCAATGTGTCACATACCACTTTTATGATTTTTACATTTTAAACCATTAATATCCATATAAATAAATCATTAAAACCATTTTGAAAACATGGATATTAATGAGAAATATTTATAATAATAAATCCTTAAAACATTTACAACTATATTTTAGTTAAAGAGTTTTTAACAAAATGAGAGACACTTGAATAAAAATAATTCAGAACATTATAATATAATGAGAATGAAGGTATTCAAGATATTATATCCCAAAGGACAGTATATACACTATATAAGAGTGAATTGGTGCATAACAACAATGAAGTCTCAATAGAAATATTAAATGAGATGAAATCCCTTATAAAGAAGGCATCCTTAAATTAAGAATAAATCAATCTCATAATTATGTGTGACAAATATAAATACACCCAATATAAGTGGATATTAAGTGTAAAACAACCACAGGTCATTCACACATATTCAAAGGATGACATATTTAATAACTTCATGTTGAACCCAAAGAAATAGAAATTGGGTTAAAAAGTTCCCTTACAAAAATTCGACAACCTAACGACGTCACTTAAAAATTCATAAAATTAGTTTATGGGAGAGAAAATGGTATCTCATCACTTGTACCTAAAATTTACATCAATAAGGATATATAAGAACATATCCCAACATAAAAATATATAAATTAAAAGACATAACAAAATAAGTCTTTTAAAAAGAGGAGTGTGAAACGTTCCCTTACCGATTTGGGTAACTTTCAAAATGTTCACCCCATGAAAGAAGAACAGTAAAAAGTTGATGTAAATACCCATAAAATAAATTATATTACACAAATATTAGAATAATGGGAATTACATACACCACTCAAAATAAATAGTGGCAAATTTTGTACACAACTCACGGGAATAAAAGTGAGATGAAAAATCCCTTACAAAAACTCAGCAGCCTAATGGCGCCACTTAAAACATCCAAAAAATGGATTGATGAAATAAAATAGGGTATATCATCATATGAACATATAAAATACAGTAATATTAATATAAAATAACATCCCTCGACATAATAAATAGGAGCTTAAAAGAAACGACAAAAAAGATAGTACATAAAAAAAGAGATAGGTAGGATCCCTTACCTCAAGTCCGACTTGTCTTGTTCGTTTCATTATATTCCAGAATAATAAACTTTTTCCAATTTATAAGTTCTTAAAGTCCTCATTTAAATTTTATTATTCATTTCATATCACATATTATAATGTTCTAATAATTGGTTAATAATGTGAGTTCATATCAAACGTTTTTGTCAATGTTTGGTACATGAGTCAAAAATGAACTTGTTTGAAAATGATTGTCCATGTAGTTAAAAGTAAATCATCTCCAGAATAGTATTAATGATTTAAATATAATATATATCCAGTAAATATTCATTTTATACTATTCCATAACATTTGGAGATAAAAAGAATTGAAATGCACCGTTCATGGAGACGGTATGTCGTACGTACGCATGAACACTACTTTAATTTCTTTGATATATTAATGGAATTAAAAATAATTGAGGGTGATATATATATTATAATTCCTGTATAATATATATGTTTTATAGGTCACATATGTTCATTAATTTCATTCTTTATACATTACATGTATTGCATGAACGAGTCACATCACTTGAGGGGGTGGTAGTCCACACTTCCTCGAATGAAATTATCGCATTTTCACAACATGCAAAGAATAAAGGTATGTTCTAAATGTAAAATACAGAAGAATATGAGAAATATAAATACCATATATATAATATATAAAATACAGTTACATCATAATGTCCACCATGAAAGGTGTTAATAGAAGATTGAACAATCAACGTTTTGTGAGGCCGTAATTCGCCATCCACAGAAACAGTATGTTCTTTAACCCTTAGACGGGGGTGTGTGTAGGTGTAGCTCTAATAATTACTATAACAACATCCTAGTATATTTAAGATACTATTTATGTTATAAAATAAATGAATAAAAAGAGTTTAGGGGGTGGGAGAAGCAAAATAAAACATAAGAACACAAGAGAAGACACTACCTTTAAATCGGGTAACTCTTTTTGATTTGAGCTCAAAGGCTTCCATGGTAAGAATTATGCCCAGTGTGAGGCTTCTAGGAGTAATAGAGGGATGTGTATAGACAAAATCCTCAGGTTTTGGCCGATCCAATGGCTTGAGAGGTCTGGGTACGGTGGTAGAGGTGGGGGCCTTTTATAAGAGGAGAGGAGGGGCACTCTTGGAAAGATATAAAAGGTTACTTTATTATAAAATGATTTTCTGATTTTAAAGGTCCCAAAACTATATATTTCAAGGATAAGGTCATAATAGTTCGAAATATACTCATCCAATAGGCATATTACAAATGTATGTCTGAGATTTTACATTATATTTTCATTTTATTTAAATCGTTCATTAATGAGGTAATCGCTACATCGTCATGATGTCAAAAATAATTTAATTTTTTTAATGTCAAAAAATTATAAAAAATACTATGATGTAGGAAATCTTTTTATCTTTCCAATTAATATTTATAGTATAATAGATCGTTTATTTAGACAAAATTAAAATTATTTTACTTAGGTGTTACATACTTCGGTTACATTTTCCTTTCTTAAAAAAATATGATAAAAGGTCACCACCACACTAAAGTGATTCGATGGGGTCCCAATTTTGGAAAAAGGCATACCATGGTCGGCCATGACAACACCAATAAAATTAGGACCCATTTTGGGTTCATTTAATATTTTTATGATATTATTTTATTACCCTTAATTACCCGATTACTAATTAAACACGATAATTAAAGATAATTATCGTCGGTACTATTCATAATGTCCAAAAACAAAAGAGTCTTAATGAAATAATTTGTACCTTATGATTCCAAATATGTAATCCATTTTATCAAATTAAAAACACATAAATTGTAGTAATTAATTTAAAAGTAAATCTCACGGTCAAAACAAAAGACGGGTTTTTTAGAAGTAAAATTTATCAAAAGATTGACTTATTTTTACATCCAATTACAAAGTGAAATTACTTCCAATGAACAAAATTGTATTAAGTGATAAAAGAATAATTCAATTATACTTTAAAAACAAATAAAATTACAATCTAAATATATAAATAAATTGGATGAAAAGTCAGTTTAGAATTAAAAACTGTATTTTTCACTATTCATTATAAAAACGCATTATCAGAAAAATAACAAAAATTATCCCTAATCTATATTTGATATTTAAAAATCTGAAATGATGTCCATTTTACCAAATTCAAAACATATAATTTTCATTAATAAATCATATAGTTAATTTCCTCTGTCAAAACAAATAGCGGGTTTTTTTGGAAGTAATATCTATGAAAATGTTGGCACTTATTTATACCCATTTCCAAAGTGAAATTAATTATAATGACCGCCATTGATCTAAATTTTAAAAATATATTCTAAATAAAAATTTAAACAAATTAAAAAGATAATATAACCATATCATTAAATTAGATCAAAAAGCAGTTTTGATATAAAATGCAATATGTTTTAACTATTCATTTAAAAGAATGAACATTGTCAGAAACATACCAAAAATTTACCCCAAGTAAATTTCAATATCCCAAACATAAAGAACAAGTTTATTTTGAAAAATAGAGCTTATAAAACTGTCAAAAGTTAGATTTCAAAAATGTTCTCCATCAAAAGGTGGTAAAACAAACTTTTAAAAATATTAGAGTATATATTCTTAAAATTGGATTCATTTGGATTTTAATCCTCTAACATTTATTAGATAAATGTAAAATTATTTTACAAACATATGTAATCATTTTTTAGTTATTTCTGTTCATTCCCTTTATTACAACAGTTAGGCATTAACTATTATAATATTATTATATTATTAGTGTGCAACGTAAGTTTCAAAGAAACCCGTTGTTGCGTATTGGGTACGTCATCGACCACAGCATTCCCTTTAAAGTAGTATTAAAATTTTATTCACAAATATTGATAAACATTAAATTTATTATTATTTATTTACTTGGAATGTTACATCCTTCCCCCTTTTAGGAATTGCATCCCCGCAATTTCAAAATTGGGCTTGGAAACTTCATTGAAAGTCCCATATCAGAATAAGAGTCAGTAAAACTATCACTTTAAAAGAAATGGAGAGAAGTACAAAGGTCACCCAAGTTAACCCATACTAGGATTCCAAGTATGAAAATATAGATATTTAGGATAAAAAAAGGTCATGTTCTGATGGAGAGTGATAGTAAACATGTCTAGGAGAAAGTTAACCACAAGAAAATCACAAACTTGTGATGGGTTAAAGGTATTCGATTCCCCAGTAGGAAAATTTAACAGACAACATTTTTGTTTTAATTTACTCTTCATTGAGGAATTTATTTTTGATATTAACTAAATCATAATGAAACATACTTACTTGTCACGTAGACTTTCAACTTTTACTAGATTCCTTAATCAAACTAATATTTTCTTCAAAAGATGAGTATTTAGGAAGATTTATTTACATTAAGAGTACTATAATCAACTTCTTGAGAATCACCTAATCCACAAAAGAGGACTATATATTTCCCATGTCTTTAGATCTCAACCAAAACCCAACCAAAAAGTTTAGTACGAGATCAGATAATACCCGAAAATGATATTTTTTTACAAAAAAGAAAAACTACTCCTAATCTCCAAAAATTTTATAACAAAACCTAATTTTCAACAAAGACCATTCAATAAACATCTATCTATAAAATTATTCAATGTAAACCCATCTATGATTGAAACCCAAATATTTTAATGATTTAATGACATAGTCTCCCAAGGTATAAATTAACATTTATCTCCAAATAACATCAGGTTCTCCTAAAGTCTCATACTGAAAAATAATTAACCTAATCACATATCCTCTATGATAGGTTAATAATTTCCATAGATAACCAAAAATCAACTTACTCTTGATTCATAAAATCATCCAACTAAAAAAAATTAGTCAAAATTACCATGGACTTCACGTAGTCCAATGGTAGGTGATAAATAACAGTCGCACTTTGGTTGTGGGTTCGATTCCGACAGCTTCGTCCGACGCGATAGGTTGTCACACAGTCTACGTGTTGTCCTTTTTCAAAAACTACATGATTCTTATAACATTCCCAAAAATCAATAAAATATTCAAAAATAACCATAACATAATTTAACCTCATGTTTATCTCATGCCTTCCATTTTCCATAATAACTTATAATAACCCATAATTACCTCAAAAGTAAGGACCATATAAAACATAATGGTTACCTTTATAATTATTCCCTGAACTTCCACATTGATTTGGTCATCTCGTACATGATACATTAGAGAAATCACCAAGGTTCAAGTGGTTGATCATGAATCCTGATAGTTGGTTTAGAATAACAATGATATTTCTCATTGAATCCCCTATTTCATCTAGTCTCTTAATCACAGAACCAACACAACTTCCTTCAAATCCATTGTCACTTTGGCACCTGCTCGATCCATCCATTTACTAAAACCAAAAAAAATGTCAGTGTTAATTTATCCACAAAATCATCATGTACTAATGAGGAAGATAAAAACTAAGATATACTTACTCATTCACTTTATCTAAAAAGTAAGACTCTTTATGAAATCATGACCATTATGGTAATGTCACTTATGCTTAGAGAATACCCTAACCTCTAAAGTTATCTAAACTGACCGCTGATGCCAACTACAAGGACCCGACCTTAAACATTACGTGTTATTGAATTAAATGGATAATTCACATTGAAGATATTTTCAGGTTTAGATTTTTAGAGAATTAGGACATAAATATTACATCTCAAAGTTTACAATGTAGACACATCTACTCAGCTTCCATTCATTTTAACAAAAATAAAAACTCTTGAAGAAAAGAGTCATGTCTAGTTCCTTGTTTTAAACAGCCTGACATTTCCTTGATCCTATCTTTAACCATATTCAACTTTATGTCCTGTTAAAAACATTTCAAAAAAATTTGGGATGAGCATAAAAAGATCAGTAAGGGTTATAATAATATGGAATGAAAACATTAGTCCATGTATACCTAAGAATCAATGAAATCATACTTTACTCGTAAAACATAATCACATTAACATACCTCATGAAATCATAAGATTTATGAATAAATCATAGGAATCATAAGATATAAAGGAAACATGAGGCATTCATAACATTATTATGTAGAGAGTAACCCTCATAGTTACGTTTGGAATACCCATCACAGTATATTCCCTAAATCTCTTCGAAGAAACCTTAACGTTTAACTCCTTCGCGTAACCCAATGAATTAGAGAGCTATATCGGGCTCACCCGCCCTTAGTTTATCATAGAACCACCCTTTTTCATAAACAATTCCCAAAAACCATAACATAATCAACGAAAATAACTTAAGCACAAAGGAAAGATAACATTCCCACATTGTAATAACAATATAACATTTTAAGATATTGAAATAATGAATCCATTCTAAAATCCATTTTAAAAACCATTTAAAACATTTAATAAAGAGATTTTTTAATCAAAGTGTCCCATACCACTTTGAAGCTTTTAACATTTTAAGCCATTAATATCCATAGAAATAAATCATTAAATGCATTTTGAAAACATGGATATTAATGAGAAATATTTATAAGAATAAATCCTTAAAACATTTAAAACCATACTTTAGTTAATGAGGTTTTTAACAAAATTAGAGACACTTGAATACAAATAAATCATACTTTATAATATCATGATAATGAAGGGATTCATGATATTATATTCCAAAGGACATTATATACACCATATAAGATTTAATTGGTGCATAACAACAATGAAGTCTCAATAGAAATGTAAAATGAGATGAAATTCCTTATAAAGAAGGCATCCTTAAATTAAGGATAAATCAATCCCATAATTATGTGTGAAAAATATAAATACACACAATATAAGTGGGTATTAAGTGAAAAACAACCATAGGAAATTCACATATTTTCATAGGATGAAATATTCAATAACTATAAGTTGAACCCAAAGAAATTGAAATTGGGTTAAAAAGTTACCTTGCAAAAACTCGACAACCTAATGGCGTCACTTAAAAATTCATAAAATTAGATGATTAGAGAGAAAATGATATCTCATCGCTTGTAAATAAAATTTACATCAATATGGATATAAAATAACATATCCCGAAATAAAAATATGTAAATTAAAAGGCATAACAAAATAAGTCTTTTAAAAAGAAGAGTGTGAAAGGTTCCCTTACCGATTTGGGTAACTTTCAAAACGTTCACCCCATGAAAGATGGACCGTACAAAGTTTATGTAAATACCCATAAAAGAAATTATATTACAAAAAGAGTATAATAATGGTCAGTACATACACCACTAAATGGAAATAGTGGCAAATTTTGTATACATCTCACGGGAATAAAAGTGAGATGAAAAATCCCTTACGAAAACTCGGCAGCCTAATGGCGCCACTTAAAACATTCACAAAATGGATTGATGAAATAAAATAGGGTATCTCATCATATGAACATATAAAATACAGTAATATGAATATAAAACACCATCCCCCATGATAATAAAGAGGAGATTAAAAGAAACGACATAAAAGAGAGTACTTAAAAAGAAAGAGATAGGTAGGATCCCTTACCTCAAGTCCGACTTGTCTTGTTCGTTTATTTATATTCATGAATAATAAACATCGGTAAATTTATAATTGATTAAGGTCATACTTTAAAGATTAATATTCAGTTCATATCACATATTATAATGTTATAATAATTGGTTAATTATGTGACTTCATATCAGATGTTTTTGTCGATGTTTGGTACATGAGTAAAAAATGAACTTGTTTGAAAATGATTGTCTAGGTAGTTATAATTAAATCATCTCCAGAATAGTATTAATTATTTCAATATCATATATATCCCGTAAATATTCATTTTATACTATTCCATAACATTTGGAGATAAAAAGAAATGAAATGCACTGTTCATGGAGACGGTAGGCCGTACGTATGCATGAATGCTACTTTCATTTCTTTGACATATTAATGGAATTAAAAATAATTGAGAGAGGTATATATATTATAATTCCAGTATAATATATATGTTTTATAGGTCACATATGTTCATTAATTTTATTCTTTGTACATTATTTGTATTGAATGAACAAGTCACATCACTTGAGGGGGCAGTAGTCCACACTTCCTCGTATGAAATTATCGCATTTGCACAACATGAAAAGCATAAAGTTATGTTTTAAATATAAAATAAAAAAGCATATGGAAAACATAAATACCATATATGTCATATATAAAATACGGTGAAATCATAATGGCCACCATGAAAGGTGTTAAGAGAATATTGAACAGTCATCGTTTCTTGAGGCAGAAATTCGCCATCCATAGAAACAGTATGTCCTTTAAACATTAGACGGAGGTTTGTGTAGGTTTAGCTCTAATAATTAATATAACAACATCCTAATATATTGAATATACTGGTGTTGTTAAAAAAGAAAGGTATAAAATGATTTTAGGGGGTTGGAGAAGCAAAATAATACATAAGAACACAAGAGAAGACACTACCTTTAAATCGGGTAACTCTTTTTGATTTGAGCTCAAAAGCTTCCATGGAAAGACTTCTGCACAAAGTTAGGCTTCTATGAGTAATTGAGATATTTTTAGAGACAAAATTGGTAGGGGTTGGCTATGCCAAAGGCTTGAGAGGTGTGGGTAAGGTGGTAGAGGTGGGGGCCTTTTATAAGAGGAGATAAGGGGCACTCTTGGAACGTTATAAAAGGTTACTTTGTTATAAAATGAGTTTCGGTTTTTAAATCTCCCACAATTATATATTTCTAGGATAAGGTGATAAGAGTTCGAAATATTCTCATAAAATAGGCTTCTTCTATGTGTATGTCTTATATTTTACATTATCGTTTCATTTTATTTAAATCGTTCATTAATGAGATAATCGCTGCATCAGCATGATGTCATAAATAATTTAATTTATGTATTGTCAAAAAATTATAAAACAATTACTATGATGTAGGAAATATTTTTAGATTTCCAATGACTATTTATACTCTCTGATATCTTTTATTTAGACAAAATTAAATTTATTTTACGTAGGTGTTACATACTTTGGTTACGTTTTCCTTTCTTAAAAAAATATGATAAAAGGTCACTATCACACTAATGTGATTCCATAGGGTCCCAAGGGTGGCACAAGGAATCCCATGGTCTGCCATGACACCACCAATAGAATTAGGACACATGTTGGGGTCATTTAATTTTTTTATGATATTATTTTCTTATCCTTATTTACCCGATTACTAATTAAACACGATAATTAAAGATAATTACCGTCGTTACTTTTCATAATGTCCAAAAACAAAAGAATATTAATTAAATAATTTGGACCTTATGATTCCAAATATAGAATCCATTTCCTCAAATTCAAAACAGATAAATTTTAGTAATTAATTTAAAATTAAATCTCGTTGTCAAAACAAAAGATGGGTTTTTTAGAAAAAAAATTTATAAAAAGATTGACTTGTTTTTACATCCAATTGAAAAGTGAAATTACTTCCAATGAACAAAATTTAATTAATTTTTAAAAACATCATTCAATTATACTTTAAAAAAAATGGCAATCTAAATATATAAATAAATTGGATGAAAAGGTGGTTTTGAATTAAAAAGTGTAATTTTCACTATTTATTATAAAAAAGTATTATCAGAAAAATACCAATAATTAACCATAAGCTATATTTGATATTTAAAATTAAGAAATGATGTCCATTTTACCAAATTAAAAACATAGAAGTTTCATTAATAAATCTTATAGTTAATTCCTGTTGTCAAAACAAATAGCAGGTTTTGTGGAAGCAATATCTATGAAAAATTTGGCACTTATTTATGTCCATTTTCAATGTGAAATTAATTCTAATGACCAAAATTGAATTAAATTGTAAAAATATATTCTAATTAAACTTTAAAACCAATTATAAATATAATCTAACCATATATTTAAATTATATGAAAAAGCAGTTTTGATATAAAATGCAATATTTTTTCACTATTCATTTAAAAGAATGTACATTGTCAGAAACATACCAAAAATTTAAACCAAGTAAATTTCAATATCCCAATCATAAAGAATAAGTTTATTTTGAAAAATTGATCTTATAAAATCGTCAAAAGGTATATTTAAAAAATGCTCCTCATCAAAAGGTGGTAAAATAATCTTTTAAAAATATTAGAGTATTTATTCTTAAAATTGGATTTATTTGGATTTTAAGCCTCTAAAATTTATTGGATAAATGTAAAAATATTTGACAAACATATGTAATCATTTTGTAGATATTTCTGTTCATTCTCTCCATTACAACATCTAGTTGGTAACTATTATAATATTATTATATTATTAGTGTGCAAGGTAAGATTTCAAAGAAACTCGTTGTTGCGTATTGGGTACACCATCGAGCATAGAATTCCATTTAAAGTAGTATTAACATTTTATTCACAAATATTCATAAACTTTAGAATGTAATATTGTTTATTTTCCTGGGATGTTACATTTGGTGTAGGTATAAAATTTGAATCGGGTGGGGTAAGTATAGAAATCATAAAAAACAATTGTATAATTGATTCAACCATTAAACAGCTTAACCATCGTTATTGAGAACCTCTATCAGATTGGATAAAAATGTGACTAACACACCATAACACATTTCAATATCTGTTACCACCACTGAAATCCAACAATCCCACAAAACCATTAAAATAACCATAACACCAACCCAAATTTCAATTCAATTCATTCATTAGGATAATTCTAGGTTTTCCAGTTACCAATCAATATTATGTTCATTATTCCATTTATTCTCATATTCAATTTCAATAAATATTCATCCATCACCTATATTTATAATATAATTTAATCATTCATTCAACTATTTTCAATTTATTACCACTCATAAAACATATTTATCCCAAGCACATTTTTATTACCATTCATATCATTACCGGCCACATTCCACATTATTATTCTCTTAATATTTCATCCAAAAACATGCTATATGAAAAAACTATAACCACACAATAATGAGAAGCAATCATACATCAATTTTTACAATTAATAAGAAATAATTATATATATTTAAGCCAAAATTTTACTATAACTCATTTAATTATAAGTTTTATATTATTGTTCAATTTTGTGAAATGGTTTTTTTATTTAATCACAATAAAAATCATATTTTTAATAGAAAAAAATATCAGAAAAATTAAGGGGATCACAAAAATAGGCATGACATGAACTATATGTTCATTAATATTTTTAATGTTAAAAATGACCTAGATATTTCAATGTTATCATGCTAATTTATTCTCATTATTAATTTCAAATTCTATACATCCATGTTTATCCTTTTTATTATTCAAAAAAATTTAATAAAATGAAAACATCAGAAAAACATAAAATTATATATATATATATATATAATAAATGTGTGACACTTACCTAACCTTATTATTATATCCCATCATTTTATCTTCTTATATATTATTCAAGATAATTACCTAGATAGTATAGATCATTTTGAACTCAAAACTTGAAGAAAACTAAGTGTAGTTACTATATCTCTCACCTAAATTAAATATGAATGATATGATGATACATACATTTAGAATCTACAAAATATACATTTCGATGGTGTTTATAATCCTTGGTGGTGACCATGTTTTGAGAGAACAGATAGAAAAATGAATCACATAATTCTGAACCTCGTATTTGTGGAGGAAGCCTCAAAGGCCTCTATAATTGAATAGTGAAATACTTGCCTCTTATAGTCTGTCTTATAAATAGTGGGATCCAAAATATCAACATTGGAATCATCATATCTCCATTTATTTAACACTTCTAAAAAAATTACCCTGGACAACATCTATAATATCCACTATGATATTGGGATCAATCCCTCCCCAATTTTCCCAACCATAATAAGAATTATAGAATTGAGAGATCATGTATTCTTGTTCATCATCCCTCACACAAAACTCATCATCTCTTTTGATACCTCCTCATATTTTTAGGAAGACTAGGAAAATTTATAGACCATGTTATTTCAAAAGTTTCCATTTTTCAGTTCTAGATTCTATAATAAAAATATCTTTTAAAAAGGATATTTAAACTGTCTCACTACTTTAGGTGCACCCCAAACCCAACCACCAATTAATTTTTATTAAAAGTAGAAATTCCTATGTATTTTTATATCTATTTACCTCTAGTAAATAATAAAAATTGTTTTAGTTACCTTACACGATCTCTACCCCAACATTACTACCTCTCAAAATGGATAATATAGCCGTTGCACCTATTTTTTTATTCCATGAATCACACAACCAGAACAAAATACCCTTATTTGTATACACCATAACAATTTATTTTTTCTATGCATTATTATTTATTTATTTTTATGATACAAGGTATATTTAGATAATTAAATTTAATCATGCAATATTAATGTTTTTAGGTAAAATGATAACCTTCTCAAAAGGCCAAATCTCCTTTATAAAATAAAATCAAAGTCAGAAAAGTATGAATGAATATTTTTTACATAAGTCGTGATAATAAAAAGAGAAAAAATCATCAAGAATATATTTTCAGCATATAAACTCAGTAGTAGTAATCCTTTTATTCAAAATCTCATTATCCAATTAATTTGATTTATGGTAGGTATGTGTATTGATATAATTTATAGATGAAACATCATCCACATGAGCTTCCCTGAATGATGAATAGTTCCACTTCTAATAGCTTGAACCATGATGGTTGAATCTCATTCAATCCTTAAATTAAGGTAAAAATTTTTCTTAGTAGAATCCACCATAGTAATAATAGGAATAATTTTAAAATCAAGAAAATTGGAAAAACTGCAAGGTCTAAAAAGGAATCCCATAGTTTCCCCATAATGATTAATAAAAATTTACATATAACTATAAGGACTAAGATTTCTCCACGATGCACTATCAGTATTTCACTTCATTCATCCTAATAAATGAAGGTAACCACATTACATTCAAGGTTCTATAAAAAGGATAGTATTTACCTAAAATAAATAAAACACTTTATAATAATGAGATCATGAATTAAGTTATCACAGTATCCCTTTTGGACAACATTTTAATCTTTATAAGCTAAAATGTGTGCCACTACTGACTTCAAATTAAAGTTAGTTCCTTTATGAAAACATTTATTTTTGTTGGCCCATATATGATTTATAAAACTCCAAATTGGCCATAATGAAGAGGCTGAGAAGCTACGGTAAAAGAGAAAAATTCTTGCATGCAAGCAGGTGATCCAATAAACAATCTAATCATGGAAAAAATTATTAATTAAATAAGATAAATTCATAGATAAATTGAAATAAAATGCTCAATTTATATTTAATCAGTTTTTCATGAATTACTTATATATGTTTCTAAATATATTAATTAATTAGTATATAATATAGAAAATAATATATATTATCACAATCAAATTAATATTTCTAAATTATTTTATCTAAAAAAATAATTATTTATTTGATTTCACCATAAAATTAAAAATGATTTGAAGAAATAATTAAAGTATATTTATTAATATGAAAAAAATACCCCAACTAGAAAATTATGTAATTAAAATATCATCCATCATAATATTTGGGATAGAACCACAGTTTCAACGGATTTTCATTCTTTCATCAAGGTACTTTAAATTATCGAGGTGTTCTAATGATATTATTGGGTTAACATAACTAGGATAACTTAAAGTTTTAATCCCCTTATAATTTTATGATATAATAGGAAGAATGTATTGAGATAATTTGAATATATGGTATCAGGATTGGGGGTTTCACTCAATCTATCAAAGAGTTGTGATTCCACATAGTTAGAATGAAAATACTATATAAATTCAATCAAATTATATGATAAAGATTATTTTTTAGGTATTTAAAGGGATATATGGATACTTCCATTTGAATATATGAGTTACTATATATTCCAAATCCAATGGTGAGGTCTATTGGTATTTAACAAAATAATGGGACACTAAATAAAATTAATATTTATGTTCTAATTACAAATCAAGATAATGTAAAAAAATATTCTTTTTTTTGGATAATGGAATGAAACTCGAAAACATCAGAACCAATGTAATCAATCATGGTGAAATATAACCTCCCAATGGATGAAAGAAATAAAAGAGTGTGTCACAACCCGTCCCCCGGGGCCTGTGTCTTGACTACCCCAAGCCCACCTTCCAAAGACCAGGGGCGGGCGACTAGCACCAAATGGCGTATTCCCTAAAACTGGGAACGAATTGCCTTTATAACCTGCTAAGTCATGTAACGAAGCACACAGCAAGAAACGAACACATGAAAATTGTACAACCAAAAGAGTATTGAATGTAAAAGGGGCCGGAAGACAAGCACAACAATAAAGATACATGTACAACTGAAATACAATACAACTTAAGAAAGAGAAAAGACAGGTACTGGATCATCCGTAGAGGTTCCTACCTAAAGGGTAGGTGTATATTTCCTCCACAGCACACCACATCCACCTGTCTCCTCTGCGTACTGACACGCCGTATGGTCCACCTCTAAGTACCGTCCAGTCATGGTACTCTCAGCCTCAGTCAGCGTTGTCTGTCGTCTCCATCCAACAAAATAAGGTGTGGGAATAGCCTGTGTAGGGGTGAGTATAAAGATACTCAGTAGGGAACCCGATATCCTCAAGGTCTCACAAAATCCAAAAAGGATAGACCACAAAATATGAAATCAACAGATAGCCCTACTTATGTATATGCCCATACATATACCTGAGTTTTCATGTAATCCATCTCAATCATTAGGAAAACACAGAGGTACTGAGTAAACTAACACCATGTATAACATAGGTACAGTAGTAGAGATGATTAGTTATATCTAATGAATCATTTTACTCCATTAAGAGGCTCTGTTGGTGACCTGCACAGAATCGCTAGGAGCTGACCCACGTAGGATCACTGGAGCTAACCCACATAGGATCACTAGGAGCTGACCCACACAAGATCTCTAAGAGCTGACCCACATATGATCACTTGGAGATAACCCACACAGGATCCCTAGAGCTGACCCACAGTGGATCGCTGTAGGCTCACCCACATAAGATCTCTCATAGATGACCCACATAGGATCACTGGTGCTGACCCACACAAGATCGCTAGGAGATGACCCACAGAGGTGGGCTAGGAGATGACCCACACAATATCATTAGGAGCTGACCCACATAGGATCTCTCAGAGCTTACCCACACAATATCGCTATGAGCTGACCCACATAGGATCGCTAGGAGCTGACCCGCACAGTATTGTTAGGACCAGACCCACATGGGTTCGCTAAAAACACTCTTCTCATCACATCCAGCTACTGGGTTTCCACACTATGCTTGCTTGTCTCCAAGACAGTTTGTTCCCCAAGCCACTGGTCGATTCTACAACTATGAAAATGTTCCATAAAAAGTATCTCAAATTTTCTCCACATCATAGGGATCTCAAATCAATAGACGATGCATCAATTGGACACTCAGTCTGTGAGTTATTAGCCTTTGAGTCCCGAGGGCCCGGTTGGATTCGTGCAAGATCCAACCTGAACATTCCACAACATTATCTAAAACTCTATTTGGGTAAACCAAAGGGACCGTCTCGCTCCAGGGTTTCCAGCGCCATTGACTATTCGTCAAATGGACATCCGGTGACAATGTTATGGTCAAAAGAGAGTAAATGGGTCATAGTGGTCCTAGGTCCGGTCCGACTCGGTCGGACCCACCCGGCCCACTAGGTCTAGCCCTAGAAGCCGCAAGAGGCAGTGGAGGGATTCTGGTGGCCACGAGTCCATGAGGGGTGCCACTAGGAAGCAAGGCCATGGGGCGGCTTGGCCGGGGTGGTTCGGCCAGAAGGGCGACGGCAGCTCGGCCCGGACCGAGGAGGCGGCTCAGCCCAGATGGCAGTAGTGGCTCAGCCTAGACAGTGGCAGTGGCTCGGATAGTGATGGTGTCTTAGCCCTGCGGTGGAGACTCAACCAGATTGGTTGCTGTGGTGGAACACTGTAGGGCGCGAAGACCGCGGGCGGCGGAGCGCTGTAGGGCGCGGGCAGCGGAGCGTCGTGGGGATCGGAGGCTGCGGGCGGCGGAGCGCTGGGGGGAGGGGAAGCCATGGGCGGTAGAGCACCATAGGGCGTAGAGGCTGTGGGAGGCAGATCACTGTGTGGCACGGAGGTCGTGGGATATGGTGGACATGGGGATGCGTCGTTGCCTTCATTGCCTTCGTCGCGGTTGATAGCCAACATCCATCATCACGAAAGACACCACAAATCATCACAAGTTTTGCGGGGAGGACGGTCCATGATTGTTTGGCCCACACTCTTCACATTAGAGTGGTATCAAGTGGCTAAAAACTCTCTTGAATTATGAAGATTTGTCACAAATAAAAAATGAAATAACATGTGAATATAATCATACTCAAATTAAACCCCTACTTTGTTCATTTGATGACATCGATGAGGTCGTGAGGAAGAAGAGGAATCATTGGGAAAATATGAACGTTGGTGTCGTCAGTGTTTTCCTTGATTTTTGTTTCGTGCATCATCATCTTTCTTGATTTAAAAGAACACTCTTCGATGGCATTCTTCATTTGAAGAAGAAGTTCTTCATTGGATTTTTTTGTTTGGGGAAGAATTTCTTCGTCGTCATTCTTCTTTCAAAGAAGAAGATCTTTGTTGGCGTTCTTCGTTTGAAGAAATTAATCCTCCAAAGTTCTCTACTTTTCCAACCCAATGTAAAAGCGGTGCCAATATAATTTAACTTAATAAGAAATTAAGTTGGCACACACACACAAGTTGGAAAAATTAATGTATGTCATTGGAAAAATTAATGTAGAGGAATATCAAGAGGATCATCCACATTAATGAGGGAGCAGAGAGGTGTCTCCCTCATTAAGTGGGGAGTTCAAAAGGTTTAAGCCTCAGGTTGCCCCCACCACCATAACCTCTCATGGGAGATCAGGCTGGGGTGGTCCCCACCAACATAACCTCTCATGGGAGGTTAATTCAGGTGGTCCCCACCTGTGAAGCATCCACATGATTGTTTAAAAAAAATAAAACAAAATGAGACACACTTTATTTTGTTTTATTCTTTTCACAAAAAAACCCAAAAATTAACTTTCACCCTCGACCAACTTCCATCGAAGTGAAAGTATTCTTAAGCAAATACCAGTGCTGTGAGTTCAATGGTTCCCTTGAATTTCAATTACGAGCACCAGTTTAAAAGTTAGAAAACCCGACTCACACGTTTACAGAACATACCCGAAAAAAAGTTCATAAATTTATCCTGTGCACTCCAGGCCTCATAATCACACGCCGTCAATTTTTGAGAACCCGAAAAATTCCCATTTATTTAAAAAAAATTACATGAAAATTCCATGTCTTTACATTCTGCACACCTCAGGGATTTACATCTCTGTAAGCCAAAAATCATAACTAGGTAAACAAGTGGTGGTACTGAGCATGCATCTAAGCCTCCCACTCAAATGTGATCTCTTAGAGGTTCCCATGATGCCAGGGAACATGCACCATAGGTATCGACCACCCACAAAGGACCCGCTCCTATTGATCCTCAATCTCTGATGGAACCTTTGTAAAAGTTTCCCCATCATCGACATCTATCTCGCCATGGTCGATGATGTGAGAAAGGTCGTGCATGTATCCCCTCAGCTGGGATACGTGGAATACATCATGCAACTGATGCTACTGAGGTGGAAGAGCTAATTGGTTAGCCACCTCACCAACTCTGCTGAGGAACTAAAAAGTTCTGACGAATAGTGGAGATATCTTTCCACCTCAGCCAAATATCAGCAATCCTTGTTCTTGTGAGACTCGTAAAAAGAAATGGTTGTCATCCTCGAACTCTTAAGGTCTCTATCTCATGTCTTCATAAGACTTCTAGCTACTCTGTGTAGTCTTTATCCACTCCTGGATGATCTGCACTTTCTTTTTGGTAGCTCTTATCATCTCTGGTCCTAGTAATGCTGACTCCCCTGGGTCTATCCAACATAGAGGTGATTTGTAAGGTCACTCGTACAACACCTTGAAAGGTGCCATCCCAATGGTGGAGTGATAGTTGATGCTGTATGAAAACTCCACCAAAGGAAATCGGTCCTCCCAAATGAGACTGATGTTAAGGACACAATCACACAACATGTCCTCAAGGTTCTTAATGGTTCACTCAGTCTGACCATACGTCTAAGAATGAAAGGTGGTTCTCAAATGAATTTGCATCCCGAATTCCTCCTGCAACGCCTTCCATAGCTGGTAAGTAAAACGTGCATCTCGATCGGAGACAATCGTCAATGGTACTCCATGTAGCCGCACAATCTCTTGCACATAGAGGCATCCCATGATATCTACTTAACCCTCCTCTCTAGTCAGTAGGAAGTGGGCCTACTGAGTGAGTCAGTCGACAATCACCCAAATCAACTCATGACCTTTATATGTACGTGGAAGTACTACCAAGAAGTCCATTGATATACCATCCCACATCCACTCTGGAACTTCTAAAGGCTAAACCAAGCCTACTGGTACCTGGTGCTCCGCCTTCACTTACTGACATGTGAGGCACCGAGAAACAAACTCTACTACTTCTTTCTTCATCCCCAGCCCCCATTACTATCACCGGAGATCTTGGTACATCTTCACCACTCCTGGATGTACCGCTAGAGGGGGTGTGTGGAACTCCCTCATCACTTCCTACCGATGTTAAAATGGTACCATGGTATGTCCTCTAAAGAAGATGGTGTGATCCCTACCTTAAGAAAATCCATCCGGTGCTTGTCCTGTGGATATCTAAGCACTTCTTGTCTCGTAGTCAGTGTCCTCATGATGTGCCTCCCTGACTCATTGAAGAAGTAGGGGTGTGACTGTAAAATACTGATGAAAAGAAGCTCCATCTCTATCAACAAAGGATATCTGAAAAGCGGTCAGTTGCTTCATCGCCTGGCCTAAAAGTTGTATACCAGACCTCCTACTGAGTGCATTTGGTCATAGTCTTAGAGGAACTCAAGACAACGTCATTGTCTCAGGATTAGGTCCCTCTGAGAGAAGATATACCTGAGACTCTTGTGATTATAGTACACTGTAAAGAACATTCACATCAATTAGTGTCCCAAAATCTTTAAGGTGAAGAACACTACTACTAACTCTAGGTCATGGGTAGCGTAGTTCTACTCATGTTTTCTCAGCTGTTGAGAACTATACGAGATCATCGCTCACCCCTACATTAGGAAATATCATAGCACGCACCCTGATGCATCGCAGTAGACTACATACCCTACTCCCTCCTCTAGAAGCCTCAAGATGGGGGCACTAGTCAGCCTCTTTCTCATCCCTTGAAAACTCCTCTTGTCATCTCTCTGACCACACGAAGGTTTTCCCCTTATTAGTCAAAGATGAAAGTTTTGTTGTAACACTGGAGAAATCAAGCACAAGTCTCCAATAGTATCCCGCCAAACCCAAGAAACTTTGTACCTCTGTCACACTTTTCGGTGGCTCCCAAGAAAGTACCACCTCAATCTTTACTGGATCCACTACAACTCCAGCCTTTGAGATGACGTGTCCATGAAAGTGAACCTCGTGGATCCAAAACTAGCAGTTCAAGATCTTAACATAAATATGGTGCTATAAGAGTGCGTCTAATACTACCTGCAAATGATTGGACCACGAACGTCTCACGTTGGCCCACAAAAGATAGGTGGAAACTGAACATGGAAAAATCATCATGCTTGGACCACCAGAATTCCTTAAAGAGAGCTAAACCAATCAGGGGGAAAACTGCATCTTTCCTTCTTCCCTGAAGGACACCATCTCAACTTTTTCAGAGCCAGTGAATACACCAAAATATCTTCCAAAGAAAAGCTCGAGACTAAAGTATATGCACACTGAACCACCAGATCCCGACCCTGATCTAAAAATGACCATGGCAGACAACCTATCATAGGATAAAGATGGAAATACAGGAACTTCACCACTAGGCCCATTCACCCACTGAACTAGGAAAAGGGTGAAACGAGAAGAAAGATACGGTAAACTGGAAGTCCCTAAACCCAAGGGACTGAAATAAGAATTGAAACAAGCTTGTCAGCAGGGGACTCCCCTAAAAGATGGAAAATAATGGGTGGAAAAACAAGTTCAGAGGACTCAAAGGCAGAGTAGGGTAAGACCCAAACCTTCCTAGATCAATGATCGTCCTATGCTGGAACTGTCGTGGGCTTTACAACTCATGAATGGTTTTCATGATCCAGCGCAATAATGCCCAAAGTCACCCTGATATGGTTTTCCTATCCAAAACCATACTAGAAAACAGGGACACCACAAGCATTGTTCTGAAATGCAGCTTCCAAGGATGCCTCTCGGTCTCCCGACAAGGCCACTCTGGGGGAATCTGTCTCCTTTGGATGGATTTTTTCAATGTCGAGATCTTGTCCTTCTCTTCGCACCATGTGGATGTGTCTATTCATGCGGATCACACCCCGTCGTGGACCTTCATGGGATTTTATGGTTGGTCATCCCATAACGAAAAGTTGAAAACGTGGGATCTTTTTTTCAAGCTACATCATGATCTTCTGAGCCCAAATCTCTTCGGAGGGGACTTCAATGAGATTATGTTTCATAAGTAAAAAAAAGTTGAAACTGTCCGAACATTTTTTTTGATGTAAAATTTTATGGATGTGGTCTCTAGGGTGGACCTGGTCGATTTGGGTTATGCGGGTAATCCTTTCACATGGTTCTGGGGTAATACAGATGGCACCTGTATCACTGAACAACTTGAATTTTTTCTAGGATCAATGGATAGTACAAATCTCTTCAATATTTTCCACATTGGCCACGTGATTCTTAACTACTCAGACCACTACCCAATTGTCATTGACTGTAGTCTAGGTGAACAGAACAGGAATTCCAGTAGACCCTTTGGATTTGAAAGCTTCTGGTCAAAAGAACAAGAATGCGAAGATGTTATCTAATCAAGATGGAAGAGTAATCATGCAAACATTGGACTCAATCTCAAACAGGTCGAATCCGATTTGAGGTCTTGGAGTGACAAGAAATTACACCATCCCGATAGGCATTGTGATTTCCTTGAAATGAAACTACATAACCTACTCATGAAACCCCCATCTAGATGCAATCTCTCTTTTATTAGTGCCACACAAAAAGATCTGGATGCGAACCAAGGAGTCAAGGAAAGCTTATGGGCTATGCGGGTACGGGCCACCCACATTACTAAATGGGATGCTAATACTTAGCAATTTCACAAGAAATCATCAACTAGGTGCCAAAGTAATTCTATAACTAGCATCTCTCAACCCGATGGTAGAAAAGTCTCTGACACGGATCAAATCCATGAAGCTTTGACCAGTTATTTCTTGAACCTCTTCTATGCAGGAACTCCTCTCATTTCTACTGAAGTGGAGGATTTCATTAGAATTGTGATCACCGATGAGATCAATTGGAAACTCACCAAAGATGTGATGGATGTGGAGGTACGTCTAGCTCTGAAACATATAAAACCTACTAAGGCCTCGGGTTCGAATGGTTTCCACACCCTCTTCTTCAAACAATACTGTCACATTATCGGTCCCGACATCTGCAATTTGACGAGGAATATTTGTGCGGGAAAAACATGCATTTCCACCAACAATGAAATGGTTATCATCCTCATTCTCAAAATTAAGAAATATCTTGTGGTCCCTGACTTCAGACCTATCAACCTGTGCAATGTCTCTTACAAAATTTTCTCAACGATATTAGTTAATCGGCTACGTCCTTGGTTACCTGACATCATCTCGGAAAACTAGTGTTCCTTCAGTGCCAAGAGACTGATCACTGATAATGCAATTCTGGCCCATGAAGTGGTCCACTCCATGAAAACACGCCCCACCGCGAAAAGAGGAACCGTGGCTTGGAAACTGGATATGACTAAGGCCTATGATAAAGTGGTATGGAACTTCCTCAGAGTCGTAATGCTTAAAATGGTATTATGTTCAAAATTGGTAGATATGGTCATGCATTATTTCTCGACCGTCTCTTTCATAATCTAGGTCAATGGTGAGATCACACGAGGATTCGACCCTTCCCAGGGCCTTTAATAAAGATATCCTCTCTCCCCCTTTCTCTTTATCTTGGTGGCTGATGTTTTGTATAACCTTATTTCCAGGGCTACACTCTCTAAATATTTACATGGGGAAAAGGTGTACCATGTAAGTCCACCAATTTTGCATCTTTTCTTCCCTGATGACTACCTCCTTTTCTCTAGAGAAACCACTAATGAATGTTGGGTAATCATCCATGTGATCCAATAGTATGAGAGGGTATCTGGTTAGTCAATCAATCACAGAAATTCAGAAATCTCTTTCAGCATAGGGGTACCTCTTTCGAAGAAAGAAGAACTCTTTGAATATGCAGGCATCCATTTGTTCGAGAAATACCAGAAGTACGTTGGGCTCCCGACGGTTATTGGCCGCTCCAAAAAAGAAATATTTGCATCCTTGATGGACAGGATTGAAACGAAAATTCATGGATGGAGCCCAAAAAAATTCCAATTCCGGTAAGGAGATCCTCATTAAATCTATCATCCAGTCTATTCCCATCTATTTTATGTCCCTATTTAAGCTATTGATGGCTGTTGTCAACCTAATCCACACACACATAGCCAAATTCTGGTGGGGTAATAATAATGGAAGGAATAGTACCCAATAGATTTCCTGGGAGAAACTGTGCAAACCCAAGTCTGAGGGTGGTATGGGATTCCGGAATCTCATTCAATTCAATGAAACACTGTTGGATATGAAAGGTTTGTGCCTAATTAACTGCCTATCATCTCTCTGTGCGCACGTACTCTGAGCTAAATACTTTCCCCACAAGGACTTCTAAGTCTCCTCTCTTGGACCCCGTCCCAGCTTCCTTTTGAGAAGAATCTGGGGGGCCCTAAGCCTCCTAAAAAAGAGTTGGGTTCGTGGATTGGGAATGACCAAACTGTTAACATTTGGACCAATCCATGGCTGATTGATGGGGAAGGTGGGCGGGCCTCATCTCTGGCACAACCAGTGTTTGAAGATTCCACTTTCAGATGCCTTTTTTCTGATCAGGGTCCTATATGGTTTCTGGAGATGATTCACACATGGTTCAATGAAAGAGACAAAATAATTATCCTGAGTAACCCCTGGGTCCTAGACGCAGGCCCCGACCATCTCTTCTAGATCAACAACCTGTCTGGAGCCTACACAGTGAACTCCGGATATCGGTTCTCCATTGGTAACAAATCAATATATTGGGATGGGGGACCCTGGAAGTCAATTTTAAAACTCAAAGTTCTCCCAAAAAGTCACCACTTTTTCTGGGAGGTGTGTGCGGGCACCCTTCCTACCATGATCCTTATAACCTTCCGGCATATTTCTTGTGACGATTCTTGCCCATTTTGCTCGAACGTCCTAGTATCTCCCTTGCATTCCATCTTCCAGTGCCCCGGGGCTATGGAAATTTGGAACAAATGGAGATGTGCTTCAGACTCTTCACTGGCCATGTCCTCTGACCTCCCATCCGTCCTGATGCCACGGTGCTCCTCCTTCTCATTGGATAAAGCATGTTCACTTTTCACCCTGTCCTGGATCATTTGGGTCTATCACAATGACGCAGTTTTCAACCATGTTCACAGAACCCCCGAATTCTAGATTGAATGGGCCTTTTCATGGATTCAGGGCTAGAAACACCACAATGGTCATAAAAATACCTCAGGAACCCCTTTGTTTCCCTCCACTGGTGTCCACCAAGTGAGGGGATTCTTAAGATTAATGTGGATGTGTCTCTCCCCAAGGATGGGTCTGTCAACCTCGGCATCCTAGCTGGGAATCACTAGGGGAAAGTCGTTTGCGGCCAAACATGAATAACACTTTTCTTTTTGGGAACCTGTGGTGGATAAGGCTACTGCCATCCTTGTAGGTGTGATGTTCACAAAGGATCTTGGATGGGATAAAATCAACCTTGAATCAGACTGTCTCATCATTATCAATGCTATCAATTTCAATGATGGCGGCCTTCAATATTTTGGATCCCTCATCAGTGGAATTCCTTCTCTCCATCATGGTTTCTCAATCTACACATTCTCCTTTACTAAAAGGAAAGGAAACAATGTTTCCCATTTATTGACAACCTCATACCCCTATAATGTTAACCAGCTCTGGCTGGACCATTTCCCTTCATGGATTTACGAATGTACATTCCCTGATCTTTGACAGTAATGAATCTTTTCTTTCAAAAAAATCTTCAAGCTTCCATCCGCCTTCTTGGTGAACAGAATCGAGGATGTCCAAGGTGAAACACTAGGTCAGATGAATCTCTTCCTCTACAAGTCCTCTATCTATACTCATATCTCATGAAGCTCCATGGGATCCATTCGATATATTGGTATAGATATTGGCACCATCACAAGGTACAAGTCAATTTAAAAGTCCACCTCTCTGTGAGGAGGTAGACCACGGACATCATCAGGGAAGACATCCGTGTACTAGTCCACCATTACAAGATAATTCAGACTCTCCACATCAACCTCTCTGAGGGTAAGGCTATCCAAATGATGAGTGATCAGATGGACTCTCCTCTGGGTAATTCTATCATGTGCGGCAAAGGATCCCTTCTCACTAGTGAAGGAAAACCTGGTCCTATCCATGCAGACACGACACACTTTGCACCAAATACATTCAATATGAGCATGGACTGTATATAACAACTTCATACCCATGATGATGTCATAAGGCCTCGACGCCACTACTAGATGATCCCAGCTGATGCTCTCACCTCATAGAGTATGCTCACACAGCCGGTACCAGTGCGTAATCGTCGAATCCACTCCCGTAGGAGTCTCTAGTTGTAAGGATCAAGCCAACAACTCCATCGGAATCTCCAAGCTCTGAATGAGAGAAGATGGAAGAGCTTGATGGTCCAGGTTCACGATGTGGTGACACTTCTCTCGCTAGACTTTGAGAGCCTATTTTAGGAAGAGTTTGTCCCAGTGACTCTTCACGCAGTGCGCATACAAGAGCTTCTTCATATTCAACATGGCTCCATTACTATAGCTTAGTATTCAGAGAGGTTTACTGACCTCTCATGTTACTCCATGGATATAGTATGGGTCCCATTATTCAAATCCCAGACCTTCGATCATGGGATCATGTGGGAGATCAGGGCGTTGATGATCTCACTCAGTATCCCAATGTAGGCGGGGGTGTTAGAGCGAGCCCTCTTAGGGGAGATTTTTCTTAGAGAGCAATCACCAGTAGTGAGACCCACCACCATTCATCACGTGTAGGATTAATCTGCAGCTGGCAGCAGACAGATGTCACAGAGGTCCAAGACGACCAGACCTATAGATGGACGACTACATGACTCAGGATCGGTTGTGCGGGGTACCCGAGTCAGAGCCAGTCATACTAGGAGTGGGAAGTGTGACACATGAGGTGGGTAGGGTCACATGGCTCATGACTGTCTGACCCGCCGTAGAGATGATCAGCAGACAATCGAGAGACCTCCCAGGAAGAGATAGAGGTTCGACCGAGGAGGTCTGCAGGGAGCAGGCGGATGTGGAGGAGGAGCTGACCATGCAGGTGGTGGTGTGAAACATTTTGAGATGTTACCGCCACCACCACCAGGAGGTCCACCTGGACCATAGGGAGCATCCCACCACCATAACCTATCATTCGAGGTTATGGTGGTGGGTACCACCTGAGGCTTGAAAGATCGTGAACTGCCTATTATGTGGGAGAAACTTCTTGAGCTCACCCACTTAATTGTGCCATCCCACCCCCACTTAATTATGCCAACCTATGTGAATAATTAACCCAATTTGAAATTATTTCAACAATTAAATTGGGGAAACATATCACATTTTGGCTACTTTTCAGATTTGGTGGAATTTGGAGAGTAGAAATATTGGGAGGATTACACTTCTCAAATAAAGAACGTCATCGAGGAACGTTCTTTGGAAATCAAGGAAGAGGACGACGAGTGAGCCAGACATCGAAGAGTGGTTTTGGAAACGATGATCGTTGGCACTCTCTTTGTCATCTACAACTTCATTCTCGTATAAATGTCATATAATAATACAAGTTAGGGGTTTACTAAAATATTACTATAACTTTCCATGTTCCCCCTTCTAATGTTTTGTTTGGGATTGGGAATAGTGATTGACGAGGATTGTAGGGAGGGAGTTTGATTATTTTCTTCATTACAAATTCTTGATACTCTTGTTCTTTTTGAGCCACTTTCTACCAGTCTAATGCGGAGAGTTCATGCCAAACTAACATGGTCCGTCCTCTCCATAATTCTTGTGATGAATTTTGGTATTATTCACGATGGAGGAGGATAGAGACCAACCACGAAGGGGCACGAGAATGGAGGCCAGCACCACCACCACCGCGACCGCCCACCAGCGTCGTTCTGTGACCACCGCCCCCATGGCTTCGCGGCCGAACCGCCACCCTGGCCTCACCACACCACTCTACGGACCCCACCTCCCATGGCCCTCACCATCTGTGGTGCCTGCAACATGCATACCTTGCCGTCTGTGACTCCTGCCGCCCGCGAACCCCATAGATTGCGATAACCACTGCCCACAACCTCCGCTTCTCCGGCCAAGCCCCCACTTGCTGCACCCTCATGGAAACCCGTGGACGAGCCGCTCCGACCGAGCCACTCCGACCGAGTCGCATCGTGTCGCACCCTTGCTGCGCCCCACGACCGAGCCGCTCTGGTCGCGCTGCCCCGCTCCACACCATCACGGCACCTCATGGCCATGCCGCCCTGTGTTGAGCCCTCATGGAACACCGTGATCAAGCTGCTCAGGCTGATCCGCACCGCGTCGAGCCATCGTGGTACCCCCACGGCCTCACGGCCTGCCTGGTCAGACCCAGCAGGTTGAGCATCCTGGCGGGCTGGACCGTCCAGTGTTTTGGGCCAGACCCAATGGGTTAGTCCGAGTCGACCCGAACTGGGTCGACCCCGGCCAGGTCAGACCAGAGCCAAACCAGATACGACCCTATACATTATTTGGGCCATAACATTGGCATCAGACGTCTGATTGACGAACCCCCAGTGGTGATGGAAACCTTGGAGTGTGACAGTCCGTTTGTATACCCCACTAGAGATTTGGATAAGTATGGGGTATGGTCGGGTTGGATCGAACACGAATCCAACTAGGCCCTCGGGACTAAAAAGCTAATAACTCACACACTGGGCATCCTATTAATCCACCCTCGGTTGCGTTGATACCACTATGTCGTGGCAGTCCAATGAGATACTTCTTCTTGGGACATTGTGGTAGTTGTAGAATTGAACAGTGGCTTGGGAAACAGACTCTCCTGGAGATGAGAAAGCCTAGTGCAGAAACCCAGTAGCTAGTTGTGACGAGAAGAGTGCTCCTAGAGAACATGTGCGGGTCAGCTCCAGCGATCCTGTGTGGGTCAGATCTCAGAGATCCTATGTGGGTCAGCTCCTAGAAATCCTATGTGTTTTAGATCCAGTGATCTTGTGTGGGTCATCTCCGACCGATCATGTTTTGGTCATCTCCCAGCGATCCTGTGTGGGTCAGCTCCCAGCGATCATGCATGGGTTAGCTCCCAGCGATCCTGTGTGGGTCAGCTCGAGCGATCAGGTGTGGGGCAGCTTCTAGCGATTCTGTGTGGGTGAGATCTAAGTGATCCTATGTGGGTCTGCTCCAAGAAATCCTATGTGGGTCAGCTCCAGCGATCCTGTGTGGGTCATCTCCTAGCGATTCTGTGTGGGGAAGCTCCTAGTGATCCTGTGTGGGTCAGCTCCTAGCGATCCTTTGTGGGTTAGCTCCATCGATCCTGTGTGGGTCTGCTCTTAGCGATCCTATGTGGGTCAACTCATAGCGATTCTATGCATGTCAGCAACAGAGCATCCTAATGTAATAAGATGATTCAATACTTTTAACTAATCATCTCTACAACCGTACCTAAAGATATACCTGGTGTGAGCTGAGTTTGTACCTCTATGTTTTACTCATGATTGAGACAGATTACTTGAAAACTCAGGTATATTTGTAGGCATATACCTAAGTAGGGTTATATGTTGATTTCATAATTTGTGTTTTATCCTTGGTTGATTTTGGGAGACCTTGAGGGTCTCGGGGTCCCTACTGAGTATCGTTATTCGCAACACTAAACGGGCTATGCCTGCACCTTGTTGTGTTGGATGCAGATAACGGACAGTGCTGATTGAGGACGAGGGTAGCAGGACTGGATGGTGCTTGGAGGTGGTCCATAAGGCATGTTGGTTCCTAAAGGAGATGGGTAGACATGGATTGTTGAGGAGGCGATCTTTACCTACCCTTCAGGTAGGAACCCGGAGGATGACCCAGTAGATACCTTTCTTTTTCTTCATTTTATTTTAATTTAGTTGTTCTTGTACTATTACTATTGGGCTTCTATTTCGACCTATTTTTTAATTTCAACAATCTTTTTACTACGCAGTTTTCTTGTGTTCGTATCTTTCTGTGTGCTAGGTCATGTGAGTTTACAGGTTATAAAGGCAATGCCTTCCCATTTCTAGGGGCTCGAGCCATGACTACCCCAATCCCACCTTCTATAGGTCAGGGGCTGGCGACTAGCACCAAAAGGTGTATTACTTGGAATTGGGAAGGCATTGACTTTATAACCTATAAACTCATGTATCCAAGCACATAGAAAGATACATACAGAAGAAAACTATATAACAAAAAAGGGTGATGAAAGTAAACGGGGCCAAAATACCAGCCCAACTGTAAATATACAAGTAAATCTAAAATACAATAAAACTGAAGAAAGAGAAAAGACAACTACTAGATATTCCTCTGAGGTTCCAACCTAAAGGATAGGTACATATCGTCTCCTCAGCACACCACGTCCACCTGTCTCCTCTACGTACCAACATGCCATATGGTCCACCTCTGGGTACCGTCCAGTCCTGGTACTCTCACCTTCAGACAGCACTGTCTGTTGTTTTCATCCAACACAACAAGGTTCACGCATAGCCCGTGCAAGGGTGAGTATAATGATACATAGTAGGAACCCTGATACCCTCAATGTCTCATAAAATCAACCAAGAATAAACCACGAAGTTTGAAAATAACAGATAACCCTACTTAGGTATATGGCCATACATATACCTAAGTTATCAAGTAATCCATATCAAACATGAAGTAACAAAAAGGTTCTGACTCAGATCAGACCATGTATATCTTTATGTATGGTAGTAAGAATGATTAGTTATAACTTCTAAATCAACTTACTACATTAAGAGGCTCTGTAGCAAACCTGCACAGAATCGCTTGGAGCTGACTCACACAGGTTCTCTAGGATCTCGCCCACATAGAATCGTTGGAGCTGACCCACACAGAATCTCTAGGATCTGACCCACAAAAGATCCCTGGAGCTGACCCACAAAATATTTCTAGGAGTTGACCCGCACAGAATTGCTAGGAGCAGACCCACAGAAGATCGCTAGGAGCTGACCCACAGAGGATCGCTGGAGGTGACCCAAACAGGATCGCTAGGAGCAGACCCACATAGGATTGCTAGGAGATGACCCACATAGGATCTCTTGGAGATAACTCACACATGATTTCTTGGGTCACTCTTCTTTTCACAGCCAGCTATTGGGTTTCTGCACTAGGCTTGCTCGTCTCCAGGAGAGTCTGCTCCCCAAGCCACTGGTCGCTTCTCCAACTACCACGATGTCCGTTAAAGAAGTATCTCAATGGACCGCCATGTCATAGGGGTATCAACGCAATAGACGGCGCATCAATCAAACGCCTGTTCTATGAGTTATATTCCTTTTAATCCTAGGGCCCCGGTTGGATTCGTGCAAGATCCAACCCGACCGTACCCCATCTTAAGTCAAATCACTAGTGGGGTATACTCAATGGGACTGTCTTGCTCCAAGATTTCCAGTGCCATAGACGGTTCAAAAAACAAACGTCTAGTGCCAATGTTATTGTCAAAAGAATTTAAATGGGTCCTAGTGGGCCCGGGTCCGGTTCGACCCAGTCGAAACGACACGGCTCGGCCCACTGGGTCCATCCCAGCAGGCCGCAAAGGGTCGCAGAGGGCTGTGGATAACAGTGAGGACATGGAGGGTGCCGCGACGGCACGACGTCGTGGGGCGGTTCGATCGGATGGGCGGCGAGGGCTCTGCCCGTACGGCGGTGGTGGATCGGCCCAGACGGCGGCTGTGGCTCGGACCGGATGGCGACAGTGGCTAGGACAGCAGTGGTGACTCGGATGGCTGCTCATCCCAGCGGTGATGGCTCTGTCCGGTGGTGGAAGCTCGGCCCGGACGGTGGAGGAGGTGACTCGGGTTGGCTCGGAAGAGGATGGTGTGGAGTGGCGGAGGTCGCAGTGCGGTGATGGCCGCGGGGCGGCGGCCTCCGCTGACAGAAGACTGTCGCGGGGCGCGGATGCCTTGAGGCAGCGGGGTGTTGTGCCTTCATCGTCTATTCTTGAGTCCCATCGGTGCCAACTGCTGGCACTGGTCGCCATCAACATAGTCACCTTCTTCAATTTAGAAGGATACACTAGTCAAGAAGAACGGTGGAGGGGTCGGGACATGTTTGTTTGGCCCACACCCTCCGTATTAGAGTGGTAGCAAGCAGATCAACAAGAACAAAAATGTGCATGGAAGATATTTATGAACTTCAATCCCCACAACCTTCATCAATAACTAATCTCATTCCCACAAAAGAAACATAGATGTGGAAAACATGGGTACAAAAGCCCTACTTCATTTGATTCATTGATGGAGATCGCCAGGGAGAAGTTGAAGTCATTGTAGAGGTAAATACGATCATTGATTGAAGACGTCCCATGTTTTAGGATGTCTCGAGGATAAAAGTTGAAGTCTAGGATGGCATTCTTCATTGGAATTCTTTGTTAGAGAGCTTTCTCCCATGTTCCCCAAAGCTCTCTCCTTTTTCATGCCTTTTCCCCAATTCCAACAAAATGTAAAATGTTTCCCAAAATAATAGATTATGATATCTATTATTTAGTTTGTTGGAAAAAATTCAAAAAATAATTATTAATTAAATTGAGTTGGCATAATAAATGTTAGAGTAGTTGAAGAGGCTCTCCCACATTTAATTGGATGTTTGATGGTTTCTCCATTAAAGGGGAGTTCAAGGGGTGTATACCTTGGGTGGTCCCCACCACCATAACCTCTCAGGGAAGGTTAGTTCGGTTGGTCCCACCATCATAACCTCTCATGGGAGGTTTAGGTCTGGTGTTCCCCACTTCTCAACATCCACATGAAATAAAAATAAATATAAAAGCTAGAAAATTTTATTTTTATTTTATTCGTTCACGAATATGTGAAAATATAACTTCCACACTTGACCTACTACGGTCTAGGTAAAGGTCTCCTTAAGTGAATATTGGTGCTGCGAGTTCAACGGTTCCCTCAGATTTCAATTCTGATCACTGGATCAAAATTTATATAAACTCTCTCGCACGTTTACTGAACGTTCCAGAAAAATGTTCATAAATTCATTCATGTCACTCTAGGCCTCAGATTCACGTGCTGCAAATTTTCGCGAACTCATAAAATACTTATATATTAAAAAAATACATGGATATTCCAGGTCTTTACATTCCCCAACCTTAGGGCTCTACGTCCCCGTAGGCCACATCTCAAACTAGGTAAACAACTGGAGGAACTGAGCACGCATCTGAGCCTCCCACTCCCATGTGCTCTCCTGGAGGTTCCAGTGCTTCTAGAAAATGTGAACCATGGGTATCAACCTTCCACAATGGGCCCGCTCTTTTCGATCCTCAATCTCTACTGGAACCTCCATAAAAGTCTCCCCATCGTCGATGTCCAGCTCGCCATGGTCGATGATGTGAGAAGGTTCGTTCATGTATCTCCTAAGCTGGGGAACGTAGAAGAATACATGGACTTGGTGCAACCTAGGTGGAAATTCTAAGTAGTGAGCCACCTCGCCAAATATAATGGGGACCTTAAAAGGTTCGATGAATCTTGGAGATAACTTTTCTCCTTGTCCAAATCTCTGCAATCCCCATCGAGGTGAGACCTATAAAAAGATGTGGCCTCGATCCTCAAACTCTAGAGGTATTCGTCTCCTGTCGGCATACGACTTCTTCTTGATCTGTGTAGTCTTCATCTGCTTTTGGATGATCTGTATCTTCTCTATGGTAGCCTTTACCATCTCTGGTCCCACTAGTGCTGACTCCCCTAGGTCTGTCCAACACAAATGTGATTTACAAGGTCTCACGTACAACGCCACGAAAGGGTTCATCCCAATGGTGGAGTGATAGTTGTTTTTGTACACAAAATACACCAAAGGAAAGTTATCTACCCATCTTCTCTGATACCAATTTGTCACGACCCATCCCCCGGGGTGTAGAGGCCATGAGCGGCGGAGCGTCGTTGTGTGCGGAGGTTGTGGGCAACGGAGCACTGTCGGGCACGAAGGCCGCGGGAAGTGGCGGCCATGTGACAGCATTGTTTCCTTCATCACCTTCGTTGTGGTTGATATACAACCTCCTATATCATGAATAACACCACAAATCATTGCGATCATTGCAGAGAGGATGGTCCATGTTTGTTTGGCCCATACTCTCTACATTAGAGCGCTGGCAAGTAGCTAAAAACACTCTTGAATTATGAAGAGTCATTAAGAACGAAAAAGGGAAGATCATGGGAATATAATCATATTCAAATTAAACCTCTAACTTGTTCATTTGATGACATTGATGAGGTCACATAGAAGAAGACGAGTCATTGGAAAAAAGACGAACGTCGATGTCATCGGCATTTTCATTGATTATCGATTCATGTGTCGTCCTCTTGCTTGATTCTGAAGAACGTTCTTCGATTGTGTTCTCCATTCGAAGAAGAAGTTCTTTGTTGGCGTTCTTCTTTCAGAGAAGAATTTATTCATTGGGGTTCTTCATTCAAAGAAGAATTTCATCATTAGTGTTCTCCATTTGAAGAAAGTAATCCTGCAAGAGTTATCTCCTTTGCCAACCCAAAGGAAAAGCGGTGCCAATATAATTTAACTTAAAAAAATTAAGTTGTAACACACACAAAAGTTGGAAAAATTAATGTATGGTGTTGGCACAATTAATGTGGAGGAAGCTCAAGAGGCTCCTCCACATTAAAGATGGATTTGAGAGGCTTCTCCCTCATTAAGAGGGGATTTCATGAGGTTTAATCCTCGGGTGGTCCCCACCACTATAACCTCTCATGGGAGGTTAGGCTCAGGTGGTCCCTACCACCATAACCTCTCATGGGAGGTTAATTCAGGTGGTCCCCACCAGTGATACATCCACATGGGAGTTTCAAAATGAAATAAAATAAAATTTTAAACACTTTATTTTATTTTTTTCGTTTCATGAAAACCCCAAAAATTAACTTTCACCCTCGACCAACTATCGTCAATGTGAAAGTATTCTTAAGAGAATACCGGTGATACAAGTTCAATAGTGCCCTCATATTTTAATTCCAAGCACCGGTTTAAATGTTACAAAAACCCACTCACACGTTTACTGAACGTACCCGAAAAAAGGTTTAGAAAATCACTCTGGGCACTCTGGGACTCAGAATCATGCGCCGTCAATATTCGCAGACTCATAAAATTCCCATTTATTTGAAAAAAATACATGGAAATTAAGGGTATTTATAGTATGGTACATGAATATACACATTTTTCTATTTCATTATAGGATGTTTTATGTGGGAGAATCTCTAATACCCACTAATCTATCATAGCATTTCTATGAGGAGGAGAAAAATGTAATCTATAAACATGTGGATAATGAATTTAATGTACAAGTCCTCATGTTATCATATATAATTAGTGGGATTGTTAATATTAATAAATACGTGGATTCATAACCCACGGTGTCCCATATCCATTATCATTTTCTAGATAAAGAAAGACTAGAATGGTATGAACACACCATGGAATTCATTGTTTGAATATTAAGAGAAATATTTCCATATGAAGATCATGTAGCCAAGATTATTAGAAATATTTAGTGTTTTGAAAATATTTTATTCAAGATATAAAACCAAATAGCTATATACCTATTCATTTCTTAATATCCATTTATATTTTTATTTTTTATAGTCCATTCCTACATGAAAAAAAACATTATGTCCAAATAAATTTGACATTAATTCACCATGTGGATAATAATATAAATGATGAAAATCCTTTTTTACCTATAGTGAACAAATGGAATTTAAATTTTAATAGGTCTATGTTATGTTCCTAGACAAAAGGAACCTTTGAAATTCCATTTCAAGAAGAAATCTATTGAGAAAATGGCTAAATAGAATAATATTTAACGTTTTACTTTTCACAATAAAGGCCAAAAAAAGAGAAATTACACCACAAAAAACAAGAATAGGGAAGCTATAGGTATTCTCATTATGAAGTGTAATATTTAAATTTCAATAACTTAGATATTATTTATAACCATTTTTTCACATATTTATATAGAAAATATAGAACCCAAGGAGATTATATAAGATTAAAAAATGGTTAGGTGGTTTTTTTAGCTTCCAATGGAGTGATGTTTTATACAATATTTATAATAGAATACAACCACACATTTCTAAGTGGGATGATTTTGGTTTTCAAGAACTATTATTATTTGAAAATTTAAACCAAGAACAACATTTTTTATACATGGATGGTATTATTTTCATAATCATTAATAAAATATTCTAATTTAATAAATATAACATATGTTATTGAATGGAGCATCTGAATAATTGTATTTAGATATAATAATATGATCATTACGACTTGGAAAATGAAAATGAGTCATTTCTATATGAATCTTATCCGAACCAGTGTTGGAATCATCAGAACTGTCATTTAAAATTAAAGATATTGATAATATTATATCAATAAGGGTATTTATATTCTTTCAATGAAAAACCCATAGATATATGTGATTATTTTTTACAAGTCAAAATTACCATGGTTACATTCAGTAAAAGGGGTGAGAGGTCCAACACTCTTCTATATTTACATCACAAAGATGTATATTGGACATTTTCATTATAATCTAGTGGTGGATACTGATTCTTCATTGCTTTTACAGATGACTTTACATGGATATGTATATATTTTCTTGATAAGGAATACTTTTTATTTTACTAAGAAGTTTATTAAATAGAATATCGTAGTTAAGAATCATCTTGATTAGAAGAAAATGAATCCCAATTTATATAGAGTTGGGGAATAACATAACCAATATTTCATCAATTATCTAAAAGATTCTGGGAAATTATCTCAGCTCACTACTCATTATACACCAAAATAGAATTGTGTTATTGAAAGGATGAATTACACCATGATGGAAATGGTGAGATCAATTATGAGTCATAATGATATTCTATTATCTTATTCAAGATATGAATTAAAATTAACAATATATATGTTAAAAAAAGTGGAAACTAATTTTTTAGATAGAATCCAATAAGTGTAAAGGAATATGAAGAAATATTTTCTATCACATATATGTGTATAGGAATTTAAATCATTTGTTATGGAATATTTAGTTAAATTCATACATCATGAGGTATAAATTTTATATTTATAGGGTATTCCCAAAGGAAAAAGTGGATATTATCATTTTTATCACTTATATAGAAGAGAAATTATGGTGATATAAGACATTGTTCTATAAATAGAGAATATCTTAAAAGGTGATAGTGGATGCAGAATAAACATTGATTAGGTTAAGGATCAAGATACACAAGAGTTGGCATGAGAATAAATTTCGTGATACATAATGGAATAAATTATTCTAGATACATAAGTATTGAATTTTAGAAATAGAGTGGTTATAGAATAACATTGATGGTTTTCTTATCACTAAGGAATATAACAGATTATTAATTGAGAATAATTAACATTTTTTATATAAAGAATAATTAGAAAGATGAGATGTTACAAAATAGAAAAAAATTATGGATTCAAACATGGATTCCATGTACCAAAATCATGTTTGGGTTATCATAGATACTCCAGTTGAGGTAATTTCAATTTTTTCCAAATAGGTATTAAATAAGAAACCGGATATAGATGGTATGTTTTTATCAATAAGAATTTTTTATTTTCTAAAATATTTATGCAACACCATGGAATAGTGTATGATGAAACATTTTTATATGTTTTTCTATTAATATTTATAATAATACTTAATTCCATTGTAGATTACATTGATGAAATCAATTTTAATATTTCTCATTAACACAACCAAAATATTTTGTGACACCAAAAGATGCTAATAATGTACGAAAGTTATAAAATTCAAATTTATGTGTTGATTAAAGCATCATGATGATACACTATTCATTTTGATGAATCCATTATAGGGTTTTTTATTAAAATTACATGTGTTTCATATGTCTAGAATAGGTTTATTTTGAGTGTTATTGTTTTTATAATGATATATTATGATTACATATTTCTAATGGGAAATGAGATACCAGTATTTTAATGAGTTCATAAATAGTTGAATAAATATTTCACTATAAAATACTTATGTGAACCAGCTAATATTACAGGTAGAAATATTCAATGAGGTATATTTAAAATATTTCTTTGACTATAAAAATGTATACATATTAGCAAGATAATAAGAACATATAATATGAAACAATCCGTTGGATGATTGTTTCTAGTCTGGCATTGAATACATCTCTCAAAATCAAATAAAAGAAGGTATATGATGAATGATTCGAATAACATAAAATTATATAATTAGATCTATCATGTATTTTATGCTATGTACTATAATTTTTTTTTTCATATTCTAGTGTAGATATCATGAGGACTCAAGAGATCCACACTGGTTGTCTATAAAGACTATCATAAAATACCATTAGTGTAAAATTTATATGTCCATGGTTTTTAGAGGATATAAAGAACTAGTGTTGAGGGTATATATAAATTGTAGTTTCCAAAAATATTTCAATTATCTAAAATCATAGTTAATATTTCTGTTATGTCTCTATAAATGGGTTGTGAGATTTAATATATATAAAAACCTATTAATAGAAGATTCTATAGCTGATTCCAAGTATATTGATTCATCTAATGTAGCTAATGTGGTAGTATAGTATATATCATTATCTACTATCATGGTGTTTCACCATGTAGTGAGGATTATGTAACTCTATATTATGATAGTATAATAGTGGTGGTTAATGTCAAAGATATCAGGTCATGTTAGAAAATGAAGTATATACTTCAAAAGTATTACCTATTGGGAAATTTTACTCTAAGGGGTGAAGTCATTGTTAACCATGTAGATACTATGGAAAACATGGAAGACCAATTAATTAAACCTATATCAAGGTATAATCAAGAACATCATGTGATAGATAACTGGTTAAAATATATAAGACGTTGTTTGTTGTGAAAATGGGTGTTTATCAGAGTTTTTTCCAAATAATTTAATATATTTTAATTTTTTTGATTACCAGAATATAAATAAATATCTTATCACATAATTTTTTTCTTCTATATAACAATAATATTAGAATATCCATAGAATATTATATACATCAAAATTTTTAAATAATTCTTTGATATAAAGAGTATATAGAAATTAAAGGATAATTTTCTTAAATAAATGGTGTATAATCAAGATAAATTAATCTAATAAGACTTATATAATTTTATACTATCATTTGATAGAGGATCATAAGACATTTGTACTTCTTCTCAATAATTTCACACTCGATGATGTCTAAGAAGGGATAACATGAAGGAAACCCCATGAATAGATATTCTACACAATTGTTTTATCATTGGATGTCTATGTGTATGATCATAGGTATTGGACTTTATAATTTATATTATTAAATTCATGTAAAATTAATCATTTAATTTGATTTATAGAAGAAAATTGTTATGACATATTCTTGTGGTGGGGTGGAATGTGTTGGACGCATTGTAAGTGATATGGAATTCATTAAATATGTCAATAATGTATTTTTCATTCATATTAATGGAAACATTTATCTCAAACACTTTGATTGAAGTGAAACTATTTAACCAAATCCAAGTCCAAGGTAGTATAGAGATATATTCATTATATAAAAATCCAAGAAAGAAAAATCAACTATATACGGTGACAGCATAAGTATCCGTCCTTCTTCTTAAGATTTCAATATATAAAAGGATTTTTTTTACATTATAACATTCATAGGAATATTATTGTAGTTAAATCATTAAATTCATTTAATATGGGTTCCATGGAATGTTTCTAGATGTTAATCATATTAATTAGGTAAGTTCACATATTTCCCATGGGAATGAGTCTTTGAGGGTCACAAACTAGTTTATCAAGAATCATATTAAATTCAATTGAATTTAAATAGAAAAAATTATTTAATATTTTTAAAAAATAAAATTTATTATACCAAATGTTGATTCCAGAAATTCATTCATGAGATATTTAAGTTTATAAAATGTGTGTTGAATTTTATTACATATTTGATTATTCACATGGTAAGAAATAAATATTTATTTATTCACTATCTTAGTTAATAGATTAATATAAATATTGATTTAGATACATGAATATTAAACTAAATATTTATTTCAAAACTTTTGTGAATTTAAAATTCAATTAGAGGATATTGGATGAGTTTAATTATGTGATTAAAATAATATATTTTATCTAATGTGAGATAAATAAATAAATATTTTATTTATATAAAAAATTATATCAAATAGACATTTAATAGGAAAAAATAATAATATTATTATTATATTTTCTTGTAAAGGGGTATAACATATAATAAAACAGATAAATATTTCTTTCTAATTGTCATCATTTTACCCTAAGTATATGTTCCAAAATATATAATCTATCATAAGTGTGGTGTTGAAAAAATAGAGACAATTTCCCTTGAATTCACACAAGACATAGAGCGAATGATCATCACTTTATACTTCACAAGGAAATATATATATATATATATATATATATATTCCTATGATGGATGTTGAATGGTGTGTATCATCTATATCTTCCATGTTATCAGAAGATGTATGAAGAATTTCATCTAGAGATTCATGAATCATGTGTGAATACATATAGTGGAATACTCATATAGATTCTTCACCATAATGAAAATGTGATAAGATGGAAAACATAAATTTATAATGGAGTTTATTGAGAACAAATTATCTCCATATTTAGATTAATTTTAAATTTCATGTGCATGATCCTCTCTAGATATTTGGGGATGCAGTAATAGAGTTCTCCATGTTTTTCCCATTGGACTCAATGAAAAAAATTGGAACCCCCTCTACACTTATTGAGGTTCCCTAGACCCACACATCTAGGCTTTTTTTTAAAAAATATATATTTGTTAAAATTAACCTTGATACTGAATGTGATGATACAAGATAAACCATCATAAATTTTACAATTATTATTACGTATCATAATAAAATCAAACAAATCAGGGAAATATTTGGCTTAGTTTATTTTAGGACTATCCACGAAAGAAATTTCTTTTACAATACATGTGAATATTTAACTTATTGTAACTCCTAAGACTCCCTTCTATAACTTCTACAAGTTATACATATATGCATAACCTGGTGAAAAATAATATAATAAAGGGGTGAGATAAAATTCTCATTAAGGGAAAACATATCAACATGTCACTAAGTGTTATAAAATAAGAATATGAGAAAAAAATTTTAGAAGATATATTTACTATTAAAAATAATATGTGATAATAATCATTTTCTGCAAGCCTTCACCACAAGACATGTTTTCTCAAAAGAACAAACATATACCATGGTATAAATTTGTAAAAATATAGGATAGTAAATAGAATCCATGGTTCATAATCATGGGAATATCTATATGGAATTTTATTTAAATTAAGTATAATGGTAAAATATGATACTAACATAGGAATAAAAATCATCAAATATTATATTTGGAATGTAACACTAGAGATTTGATTATAGTAATATTTTCATTCTAAAAAAAGTACAGTGCACATAGCCTTATTCACGAATGTGATTAAAACCTAAAATAAAACTATCAATAAATTTAATTTCATAAAATTAATTTAATTTATATTATTTCATCATGTTATAAAAAATTGGAGTGAATTTTTTATAATTTTAGAAAATATTCATTTTTTAGTGATTGTTGAAAATAGAAATTTTAAAAATAATGTGAATTTTTTAAATTATATTTATATAATAATAACTATAAATATTACATAAATTTTTTAAATAAAAAAATATTTAAAATTTTATATACTTTATAAAATAGAAAATTTTAAACTTATATATATATTCTTAACTTTTTAGAAATCTGACTAATGTTTTTCAAATTAAAATAGTTTTCAGTTCTATCTAAAACATTTATATACATGGATATGTTTAATTTAGTTATGGTTTGAATGAAAAATATGGATTATTTTATTTAAATAATATATAATTAATTCCATAGGACTTAACTATATACATTATTTTTCCATAAAATCATTTTTATGCTTAAAATAAACATTTTTGTACAAAAGGATATCACTGTGTTCTATGTATATATATTAAAATAAATTTATTCCACCTCTAGAAATTGAATATTACAATATTGATTACATATTTTGAATCATAATAATTAATATTATTTAATATTTCCAACTTATTTTTTAGTCATATTGAATATTAAAAATGATGAAAACTTATTACCAATGGTAGGGTTTTGACTGGTTTACCGATGGTTAGACATGGAGACTAGGGTAAAATGATACATAAAAAAGTATTAATACTATTTTTGGAAGATATTTAGACTATATAATATCAGAAATTTATTTCCTGTCCATTTGGGATAACTTTCATTGGAAAATGGATTTATATTATTTAAATCTTTTATGTATTTCCATGTGTGTCCCTCTCTTCTATTATAAAAGAGAACTTCTTCTCCTATCTTATAAAAAAATTACACTCTATAGTATATAATACCAAACCAAAGTCCTTAATATCTTTCCACCATTAATATTTTTTCCTTTTTACTACCCTAATAAAATTCTAATAAGGCATTATGTATAAGAAGAAAGTTGTCTCTCAGAGAAGGGATAATTTCTTATAAGGACTAATTCAATGAATATATCTTATTATAATTTATATAATTTAATTATTTCCATACTATAATAAAGAAACAAGTGGAATAAATTTCATTAGATTTTATAATCATTTTCTACCACATTTCCATCAAATGGGGAATGAAAGTATTGTTCGTGCATGTGTGTGGACAACCACCTTCATGTTGCAATATGATTCCATTTCCATCACCATCGTTATGGATTGCTATTATGATGGATTAAATTTTTATATATTATACATATGAAATAATTATGTTATTATAATTATAATAAAGAATCTATCTTCTGACCTTCCAATCCATTTGAATATGACAACATCGCTCATGTGTACGCCTGGACTACCACCTCTACGAAGCGAAGTGATTGTATTTCATTTCTAAGTTACATGAATGGTAATAGTAATAGATTTAATTAAAATACATGATATTCATTATATAATAATGTTTCTGATAATGTGAATTATTGTTTATTTTTCTATCTTTCAATCCATCAAAAATTGGAAACATTTCTCATATGAATGTATGAACAACTATCTCCAAAAAAGTGATGTAATTAATTTTTTATCATCATTTTATATGAATGATTATAAGAGATTATATAATGATTAAATATATATTTATCAAATTCATAAGGTTTTGGAGATTATTTAACCACGATTCTGATTCAAGGACTAATACTACCCAACCAAAACATACATGAAATTTGAAGCAATTAAAATTAACAAACAATGATTTTAGCAAATAATTATTCATAAACGGGTGTTAAATGTTATAAGTGGATCAGATATGATTTTATAATCATGTATATAGATTTTTCATATAATTATAATAAATTTATATTTATTATAAAATAGTTTAAAAAAACATATAATGAATGTTTAACTTGAGGTAAGGGTTTTATGTTACAATCTCACTTTTTACCAGGATTGTTTGTGCTTCAATTTCCTATTATCTAATTATATGATCTATATCACACTAATATAATATCCCTTATCATCTTTAATAATTAATAAAATTGAAAAAAAAATCCTTTCATTGTCATCTCACTATAGACTTAAAATTCCAAAATAATTTTTTAATGAAATTGGCATTGTTTTTCTATTAATTCATGAATCATTTCCATCCATGTCCATATTTTATTTATAAATATTAAATAATGTTTTCAATATTCTATATTAATTTTTAAATTAATTTTCTCCCATTTTATCCATTCAAATATAATATCTAAAATGAATCTTATTATAATTTTTTTAAAGATTCACTTTTTACTGAATGTTTCAATGGAATTATTATTTTAATGAGTATCCCACGATCAGATTTTACAATAATCAATTAATATTATTTTATTTGAAACATCATTTTTATTTTTTAATTTTTATTTTAAATAAATTTTTTCTATAAATATTAACAAAAAATAGATTTTAAATAAGTAAGGTCAAAATGAAAAGGGCATTGTACTCGAGAAATTTTCTAGTGATCTTCTTAAAGTATTTTTATCTACATTAACATCCTTTAATGGATCATATAATTTAATTGGTATATAATCTAATGATAACTTCCAAATAGTTTCTATGGGTGTATTATTATCATGTTTTTTATATATTTACTTGGTAAAATATTAATATTTCCTAAGATAGTTTCTCAAAATTTATGATTATGTTTATTATGTATTGAATTAGTATTCATTTATTTCATAAAATTATTTAATTAATCATTATAATTGGTGATAGGATCATGTTGTATCCCCTAAATGAATCTATAATTATCATTATATAAACTATTTTGTGTATTCGGAATTTCCAATACAAATTTATGTATGACTTATTGGTGTGAGGTTGTGATGCAAAATTATAAAGTTTGGAATTATGAATTATTTCATTATGAAACTAGTTTTCAGTATAAATTTTATTGTCTATGTTTATATGGAATCTATTTATTTAGTCACCATTTATAATCTTAGTTATATGTAATATTTTGTTGTTTCTTATCTCTACCATATTTTTCATGCTTTATTTATCCTATGATATTGTTTTTTTACAGTTCCCCATACATAACATCTAGGATCCCCCATTATTATGATTTCATTTCTAATGTTTACCAAGAACATATCTATAAATAATTTTATATATATAATAAAAGAAATACTAATTTATAACTATAATATGAAGACAGATTTCATGTTTTCAAATGTAATTTGGGAATCAAGTATTTATCTAGTCCCAAAATAATGCTAAATTATTCTATAGTTTATGATGTTCCCTACTGCATCTTGAACCATTGTATTGATATAACCACAAACTTTAGGTTAATGAAGTTGATGTGAAATAGTTGATATCAAAAAATAGAATAAACATTGATGAATAGATTTCAGAAAACATAGGATATAAAACATAACCTTATAAAAGAATCTTAAGAAAAGTCTAATTATATGATAATATCAAAATATTTTTGCATATTACTTATTGTATGGGTTTACTAAAAATTATATCCATTATTGGATACTAGAAAGAGGATGGTATTATAGAGAAGATGCACCTAGGGGTAACAATTATGACATGGGTGGATTAGGTTTTAACACGATTATCACTGGTACACAATGAGCGACCCTAATACTTAACACTTAGATAAACACACTTGGGGGATATAATTTTTCTGATTTACAAACTATTTACTAACCATTATGAAATATTTTACTTTTTTTATTTTATGATATACATAAAGATATTATGCTCTTGATTATTAGAAAATATATGAAAAAATTTTCAATTTATTTTAAGCATTACAAAAAATTTAGAATTATATAATATGATTTATGATTTATAATTTTTTAAGATAATTCAATATATTAAAATGTTAAGAAATGGAACCTAATAGAAGGAATGGAAACCATATCAATGCATGTAATATCTATAGGGATTTCCCTATCAAGAAATAAAATGAATTTATAGTTACAGGTTGAAAAATTATAATTAATTAGTGAAGTTTACTTCAGTTATGTCCAATAAACATTCATATATAGAGTATCCCGATGAACCATAACATGGTGTAACAATGTTAGAACACTACATGTGACAAAAATCATTATAATTTAATATGATTAATAATATATTAGTATATTATCAATGTCTCATGTTCTATGAGAAGATATTTCTCACATTTTTTATGTAGTTAAATAAAGAAATTTATCATGATCGTTTATCATCTTAAAGAATATTTTAATCAATAGTTGTCATTGATCAAAATTAATAAGGATTCCATGGAAATAAACAGTATAGGGAGAAATAAATTCAATGATATATTTTATAAAAAATAATTTCCCCATGACCAATATGCTGATATGGGGATTCAATTCCTCAATCAAATAAAAATTTAAAAATAAAACACGGCCTAATATGATGATTACTCAGTTATAAACTCATGTTGTGGATTGTGTATGTAGTCCATGGAGTAAGATTGACCATTCATTTGATGATATAAGTCTTATAATTTTAAGGGAATTGGTATATTACGAATTTATATTATATTATGATATATAATCATGTTCTATGATGACAAAGAAATAATCCTCATTGTATTAGTTTTTCATTAGAAAAAAAGGAATGAATCAGGTGACTAGGCCCTCCGGAAATTGAAATATAAAAAAAGGAAAGAATAGAAGGGTGTAAATTAAAACTTGTAACATTTTTGGAATGAAACACCATGGAACATGAATGATGGGAATTATATATTATCTTGAGTGTAAATATAAAGGTCATAAAGCTTGATATTTCATGGAAAAGAAAAACTTTCAATATAAAATTCTTTAGTTATAAGGAAATGGGGAACTATTCAAATTAATGACATGATATTCAATGGAGTTTTCCTTAAAATGACAAGGGAGATTTGAAAAGCTTGTATGATCACTATAATTGAGGTTAATGTACCTAAAGATATAGTGTCAAGTATTTTGATCATATTCACACGTCTAGAAAATGATTTATTAGATTCTGGATCATCACACACTTAAATTCCTTATAATTTTTTGATGAAAATTTGGTATTTCCAATGAATCTTAAAAAGGGAGTTATTAATAAACATTCTTGTTGAAATATTACAGAAATAAATACATGTTAGTAATTTCCAATTATGACATATAGACATTCCCTATTTGAAAAAATGATTATAATACCTATGATTTAATTTTACATAATATTTTGTACAAATAGTATTTAAAATTATAGTTTGAAAATTTATTATTGAGAGAATGAGGATATGATTTGTGAGGGAGATATAGAATCTCTGGTTTTCAGAAGGGAGACTAATTCATTTGAATCATGTAAGGATCAACCTCTAGTACCTCTCTTAAATAATATTAGTTGAGAGGAAGAGTAGACACATCCTATGATATGTAATGATATCCTTATAATAGAGGATTAACATATTGTGCATGAATATATTGATATTTTGTCTAAATAATTGTGTGGACATCCACTTGGTTGTGAATTTCAGTTTCCCACTAATCTCAACCATTATTCAAAAAAATATGTATGGATCTCTAGAAGATGGTTATAATATAATTAGTGGAACTAAAGAAAAAACTACTACATTTCTGTTATGCTGGATTAATATTCCTTAGTTTTTCACCATGGAGAGCCCCAGCTCTTTTCCTTAAGAAGAAATATAGGTTTTTGAGGTTTTGCATCAATTATAGGGAAATAAATAACATTTCTATAAATAACAAGTATCCTATACCCCATATTAATAAATGTTTTTGATCAAATTCAAGGATATCAATATTTATCAAAGATTAATATTTACTGTGGGTATCATCAAATATAAGTAAATAAGGATGATATTTCATAAGTGACACTTCATATGAGTTATATACATTAAAATATTATAGTAATTCTATTTTGTATTAAATAAGGTGCCCTTTTTATGGATATTATGAACATATTATTCAACTATTATCTTGATAATTTCACCGTGGTTTCTACTGATTATATATTAATGTAATATAAAAGTATCAATTAGTATAAGAGTTATTATTGAATCATTCATAAGACTATTAGAGAAAATAAGTTATAAGGAATATTTGGAAAAGGTAATTTTTGGTATTAGGATGTTTATTTTCTTAGATATGTTTTGAAAATATTCAATATAATTTTATCCTTCCAAAAATATGTAGTTATAGAATGGAAAATTTCAATACATATAACCAAGGTATGTAGTTTCCTTGTATTAGCTGGTTACGATGGATGATATTTTTACATTTTCTTATTAGCTAACCCATTTACCATGTTGACATGTAATGTGGTTTATTTTATATGGGTAAAATAATGTAGATAATTTTTTAAGGGATTAACTAGGAGGATGGTCAATGCAATGATATTCACTTTTCCATCAAGAGGGGATGGATTTATGATATATACTGATTCATCAAAGAAGGAACAAGGATGTTACCTTATGTAATACATTAGAGTATTTTCCTATAAATCGAGGTAGTTAAATATTATTAGACATAATTATCCCACCCATGATATTGAGTTGGAAAGTATAATGTCTGAATTCAAGATATAGATGCATTACCTTTATAGTTAAAGATGTGAAATATATACAAATAACAAAATTTTTAAATACATGTTCTCATAAAAAGATGTTGGAATTTCGAAAAGTAAATGTCTGAAATTTCTCATGGATTGTGATTTCTCAATATGCTACCACCTTGTGAAGTAAAATAAGGTGGATGATAAATTGAGGATGAAATATCATTGAAATTTTACTAAAATGGGTATTGAAAATGACACTATATTCATGGGTCTCATAATGTTGTATATGAGAATCATTAAGGAAGGGGAAACAACACATCTATTCCAAATTATTTACAAAACAATCCATATTAGAGATAATGAAAAATACCTAGCATGATGATAAGAATATTCAAAATAACAAAAATGATGTTAACAATTGGATGTTGGTTCACTTAATCATTGAGGATATTATATTGGAATTTTGAAATAGAATATGAGTTATATCCCTACATGAGTGGAAATCGAGAATTATTTGTTGAATCCCATAGATAAAAAAATTCTAAACCTTGGAATCACCCAAATTTATTTGGATTTGAAGGAACATTTTTTATAGGATAACATTAAATAGGAAATTATAGACTATGTAATAGTATTCTTGTATTGTCAATATATAGAGGTAGATATACTTTTTTCTAACGGTGTCCCATAACATCAGTATATTCCATTATAGAAATGTAAAGACAATACTATGGAATTTTTCAATGGATAGCTAAAAACTACTAAAAATAATGATTTTATAAGGGATATTGTTGATTTTCAAATCAATTTGAACATTTTCATAATATAAAAGAAGATATAACTCTTGAGTGAATCAGTCAACTATATTTAATTATCATTTTGAGGCTTCATGGTGAACCTCTTTCAATTGTATCAAATAGTGATTTATGGTTTACATCAAAATTATAACAACCCAGTATTTCCATACATAAATATATCAATATTTTAGATGAATATTTAATACATTTTACAAATATACAGCTGATAATTATAATGATATAGTTTATTTAGATACTATATATATGGTCTTCTTATTTCTTGACTGATCTTAAATGTCTCCTATAAATATCTTTCCACGTAGTACTCTTCTTATATAGACCCTACGTAAAACCTTATTCAAAACCCTGGTAAAGGAAACATAAGAAAGGGTGAGCTTATATTCTAATAAAGGGTAAAAAGGAGTGATATTAATGATCTATTATGTATAACCTAAGAATAAGGGTATGATCATATAAGCATAAATTTTAAAACCATACCGATCATAACATGGATCATAATCCTAAGTCATTTCATAATTATTTAATGTTTATATGCCATGATTCCTAAATGAAATCAATGTACATGAGTCATTATAGCATAATATAGATATATAAATGTGGAAAAATATAATCTTATAACATTTTTAACACGTATAAATAGAAATAGGTTTTCTCATTATTTTAAGGACATGACATTAGGTCCTCACATAAAATTATGGACATTTAAACTAGTTCCATGCATAATTTTATATTAATTAAATCAAGGTCTATGTATAAAATTATATACATGAAAACTAGGTCCAAACATGACCTTATGGACTTGAAAAATAGGTTCATACATGAAATTGTGAACATGAAATTAGGTACACACATAACATATTTACCTCATGAGTTATCTGTCATTACCAAATTAATTGGAGGGATATATAATTCTATGATGTCCTATCACTTAAGGAGTATCATATATATGGTTGCCATAAGATTAGAAAACAATAATTATATAATAATCTACAAAAAAGGGAATGGGTTTCATAAATATTTCATCAAAACATAACCCTTAGAAAATAAACAGTTTTCATAATTATAAATCATGGAAAAGAAATAGGTTTCATACAACTATTTCCATAATAATCATAAACTATACAGATAAAGGATAGTTATATTATCATTGAATCATATTTTAGGATCAAGATATGTATTATGATGGTTAGATACAAGAGGGGAGTGAATTATAAGTTTAAAAATATTCATTTTTAACCTTAATAAAACCTTTATTTAACAAAGTTAAACAATTATTGATTCAACTAACCCTCTTTTTTAAGGTTCCAATAAATCACCTTATGTTTGATAAAGATGTGTAATAAAATAATCACATAGGTATACCTAAACAATATTCTACCTTAAATTGTATAGAATCTTATATTAGAGTTATTACAATAGTGAAATTATAAGAAACACTTTCTATTTATAACTAGTTGCAGCAGGAATTTAAAGTACATGTAAAAGAGTAAAAAAATTAACCTAAAGATTAGGGTATCCAAACACCTTTGATAATGGTCCCTTGATTTATACTTTTATGAAAGTCGTTATTACCTGCACCAGGCTAATACCTTGATCCAAAAATAATCAGATGTTGCTTCTATCTTTCTATCCCTCAATCCCTTGATTAAGTAGGTAATCAGTACCTCTATCATCCTGCAATTAAAAACAATCAACTAAGAAGGTAATCGGAGCCTACTTATTACTTCATCTTGGAATCCCTAAATCTTAACCACCAATTATTGGTGTCAAACAAAGAAAAACCAATCTTTTTTAAAGATTTCAAGTATGTATAACAAGCTATTCACAACTTAATAACTTCAAAAGTTTCTCACAGATGAATTTTGGTATAGCTCTCTCATGTATTGAATTCCAAAATTTTTGAGCATGTAAAAATTACTTAGTGTTTATATTTGTAGAGTTTAATGTTCTTATTGATCTTTGATGGTTATATTTTTCTTGAAAAATCTGAGGGACCTATATAACTTGCACTTACAATGGTCATATAATAATAGATTAGATGACATCATGTTATTATAAGAAAATAATGTAATGAAAAACATTAAAAAGAAACATACATGTGAATCTAATAATATGAATGAAAGTATTAAGAAAAAAAATAATAGATTTAATAAATATATGTAATCATATTCTAAATATAATGATACTCAGATTCTAGGAAAATGAGAATCGGCTTCTAAAAATAATGAGAATAGGATTTTGAAAATATTTAGAATCATATTATAAAAAATTATATTAATAGGATTTTTAAAAACTAGGTGAATATAATTTTAGAAATAGAGTAAATATGATTCAAAAATCTAAACAACTAAAAATAAAAAAACATTAAGAATCTGGTTCATAAATTTGTGGGATTTTTAATTAAAGAACATGAATAATTGGATTCAAAAATTTGTGAGATCTTAATTAAGAAACATGAATAATTAGAATCACAAATTTGTGAGATTCATAATTGAGGAACCTGAAGAATCAGATTCAAAATTTGGAGTGAATTGGATTTTAGGATCTGTGTAAATTAGATTCAAAATTCTAGATGAATCAGGATTGAGAAAGTATAAGATTCTTATTTTCATTTACCCTAGTACATATTTAGCCTTAAGAAAAGTTTGTTAGAATTAGTTCGAAAATATAATATAAAGATTAGAGAGCATGATTTCAATTAAGATCATATTTTCATATAAAATTCCTTATAGAACAAAACATTATTAATGAAAATTTGTATTTTATTTCCAAAACCTAAAGGAAAAAAATTCATAATGAATCATTGGACTAAAAAATAACCCACTTTTTGGAAAGAAAAAACAATGTTTAATGAAATTAATATTAAGACTCAAAAATATATACATTAACTAAAAAGAAATACTTATCTCCCCAAACAATTATGACTCATAATATAATGAATACGACTAACTCTCCCTTAGGTTTTGAAGTTCTCCTAAGGATTGTATTATTCTCTTTAAGTATTTCACATCATTTCTTAAGGGAATTTTTTCCCTTTACATAAGGAATTATTCTTTAAGTATTATTCCCATTAATCATTTTCATCCATAGATTAATATTCTTTTTATAACAATATCCCCTTTTGTGATTTACAAAATACATGGAAGAAATATAATATACTTGAAAAGTTTAGAACCAAATTATACGAAACAATATGGATAAAAATACTTTGATATTTAAATGGGTTTTATAAAAAAAATTATAGATACAAAAAACCAATCTTTCTTCGGCATTAATGTTATGACTATGGACTTCACCTTCTTCAACACATTGTGATCATCTTAGAATTTTTTGAGGAGTACTTCATGATCCTAGTTTTTATTCTCAAGAAATTGAATCTTTTCTTCTTAAATATTAATCATTTATTCTTGAAGATTAAATTTTTTAACTACATCATCTTTGTAAGCTTTCACCTTTTTAACCTCATCTATAAGATAATTTGGTTTCCCATAAAAATCGTTATATTCTTGTAATATATAATTCCTTGCTCTTCCTTCATCTTCTCTTAAAAACAATTTGAATGTTATTTGAGTGAGTCTTCGGATTCTTTATAAAAATTATTGACTGACATGAACAATAATAAAAAACCATATGATCACTATTGATCTAGTTTGAATACATTTCATATCTATATAGTTTTTTCTTATGATCATCATAAATTTACACAATGGTTCTGAATTCTACTTCATGATTTATCATCTTCTCCATGAAAAGGGTTATTAAGTCCGATTTCTGATTTAAATATTCTTGAATAAGGTGACACCATGACTCAATTTTCAGGATGTATAGAATAGAGTTTACTAACATTTTTATGACTGAAAAATAAAATATTCTCCTAAGAAAAAGGAATAATTTTCGGATTCTAATTCATTCTTCTTAGATGTTCTAATATCTACCTGTTTTCCTTGGTCTTTCTTAGAGATAAAATTATTTATTCTTTGAACTGTTTTCCTTTTATCAAAAATATAAATAATATTTTTTTCTTCATCAACATCATCTTCAATATTACTATCATCAACACCACTATCAACATCATCATTAGAAGTAATTTTCTAAACATCACTATCAACAACATTTTCTTTTAGAGGTGATGAAGATTTTTGAATATAACAATCAGATTTTTAAACTAATATTCATTATCATAAAATATTATAATGAAGATGCTTGAGAGGTTCTAATAAATAACTTTTTGGATTGAATTTCTCTATATCTTTCTATAACTTTTTAAATATTATCATCATTAACTTGTTCTTCATGTTCTTCTTCTTCATCTTGGAATTTTTTTTCAATACTGGGAACTGATCTTGAAAATTCTTCTTTTACATTGACTATTAGCTTATCTTCTACTACCATTTATTATGAAAGTTGAGGATTTTTATATTATCTTAGAAAATATTATAGAACTTTTATTTTTTAGGCTTTTTTGTGTCTCTTAACATAGACGGAATTATCTCTGCTTCAGATAGTTTTTTGTTAATCATCTACTCCTTATCTTTTTTTCATGTACTTGAGCTTCCTGAATATTTAGGTGTTTTTCTTTTTATCGATCTATCCCAATGAATATATCTTTTTTTTATCTCAATTTTTCTAAAACATAATCTACATAAGACTTTCTCTTTTTTGACATCGATTGTTCAAAATATTGATCTTTTCACTTCTTGGATTCAAAAACTTCTTTCATTGAACATTACCCAACTTGATATACCTTCCTGGATAGATCTTAAAACTCATTATAGTTTCTATCAAAACATTATTTCATTCTTCTAAGCGTTTCATCACGTAAGATAAGAATATTTAACTTCATTGTCTTCGGCTTGTAGGAGACATTTAATGTGTTCAAACAATTTACAATCATCTTGGACAATTTTTTGGAATCACGAGGATCTATGACTTGATTGAACAATCGTTTATCTTACTAATTGAGAGAAAAATAGATCTGATCTGATTTATTTTTCTTATATTTACAAGAAAATATAATGTAATGATATCCATAATCTTGAGGGTGTCCTTATCTCTTGTTCTTGGTATCAAAATTCCATGAATCCTAATTATATGATCTGATAGTGGAAAGATTTCTAGGAATTTTTTGACATCTTTATTCCCTAAAGGCATAGAGATTCAATGAATTTTTCCTTATTAAAATAACCTTCTGATTCTAGAAACTAATAATAAGGATAAAATGCTTCTACATCAAATGAAATTTCAAGAATGTCAGTAGATTTCATAAAATACATAGAATAGTTTTTTTTCACGTCTTTTTGAATTGGATATTATCTTTTACTCATTATATTAAGAACTCAACTGATTCATGGAATTAAACTACCAAATATAGATAAACTAGATCATTTTCTCCCATTTTTTTCATAATAAATTGATTTTACATACATGGAACATTATTATATTACTTAACCAAGAACCATACTTGGGGAAGAAAACCTAATCAACTAATATTTCTTGGAAAATAAACCAGTCTTTAAATTCCTTATGCACATGCATTGATGTCGAAGAAGAGATTGAAAGAGACATTTGGAAATGAAGAAGGATAATGAAATCAAAACTAAGGATTTAAAGAAGGGAAAAAGGTCATGCATAATTCCCTATTAATCAATGTGGGACATAGTGGGTTCCCCTCTTTTATATAGACATCGAAGTCTTGATTAATCTTCCAAGGTTAATCCAATGGTTAAAAACAAATAGATCAAATATGACAGTTGATATTAATATGAATAAGGTTTTATAGGTTTTGATATTTTAAGGTTTTAAGGAAACAAAATAGATTGAATTAAAGATGAATCAGAAAAAATAATTAAAATATGATTGAAATACCAACATAATGATATGTAATTAATAGATAATGGGTAAGAATATTTGCCTTTCAGAGTTCTCTGTGGGTTTGTTTGTATTCAATAAGATTCATCCTCAAAATCGTAGTTTCTAAAAAAATTATTTTATTATTAAATCTTTAAAACGGTACGAAAAAAATTTGATGAATTTTGAAAACATTATTATATTCAGAAAAAAATTATTATGGAAATCAATTGTACTCCCCCTTTAAAAATGAGTATCATAATATTAGGAGATGGTTTAATCAAAAAGTGGATATGATTGATTACCTTATATTTATCATTCATAAATATTGTTTAATGTATTGAAATATATTAGAAGGTAATTATTCTGTAAAAATATCATCAATTTATTCTTACATTCTGAGGAATTGTAAAATAATATCTCTTTTTTGTGTGTGTTTCTTAAAAAAGTGATGTCTAATATCTATGTTCTTTTCATAGTAGTGATGAGTAGGGTTTTTACTTAAGGATTTCGAACTATTGTTATTAGATGGAATATTAGTTTTAGTAAAACCCATGACATAATTAGTGAGTGTGTGCTGCATCCACAACACTTGAGCACGAAAAATTCTAACTTCCACATATTCATCATAAGAAGTGGAAAGTGCTACAGAATTTTGTTTCTTACATTATAAATAAAATAATGAATATCCTAAGATAAAACAAGTTTTGAATGTACTCATTTTATCCATTTTACAACCACTAAATCCATAATCTAAAAAAATTAGTTCAAAATTATTTACATAAGAATAAAAAAGTGTCAAATCCATAGTTTTATTTAAATAGTGAACCATTATTTTCACTAATTTTAAATCTGATTAATTTGGTTTTTCTTTATATCGTTCACATAAGATTACTAAAAATATTAAGTATGTATGACTAGATTTTAAGTATAATAAACTTCCTATCATACCTCTAAATGTTGTTTAATTCAATGGTTGTCCAGCTTCATTAATATCAAGGGTATTCAAGGTACCTATTAGAGTACTTATACTTTTAGTGTTCTCATATCCATACTTTTAAAAAGATGATTAATATACTGAAGTTGAGATAAGTAGGTTTCTTCTTGTTTTTTATAAATTTGAAAACTAATGAAAAAAGTTAACTCACCAATCATACTAATTTCAAACTCGGATTTCATAAGATTTTCAAATGAATCAGTTAAGGATAAATGAGTTGATCTAAATATAATGTCATCAACATAAATTTTAACAACCAAAATATTTTTTATTTATTTATAAAAAGGGTTAGATCAGTAGTTCCCTTAACATATTTTTTTGAAATAAAAATCATATAAGTCAATTATACTAGGATCTAGGGGATTTGTTTAAGGACATATAAAGTGTTGGTATATTTAAAAACAAATTCAATATGTTTTTTTCTCAAAACCAATAGTTTGTTGCACAGTATGCACAATTGATGTTATCATTTTCAAATATATTGAAAGGTAAATATAGATGTGATATTATAATTACAGAAGTAAAATTATTTAATAAATATCATATATATATATATATATTAAATCCATTATTATATCCAACCATGGGAGGTAGTGATGGAAAAAGAATTACAGTGGCTCACAAGTCAGTATTGAGCCATACACACGATCGATAGTTTTGTTTCCCATTTGATAGAAGAGGAGACAAACGTAGGTTACTCAACTAAAAAAATGAAACCTCTCTATAATGGAGATAGTTATGTTATTATATCATAATATTTGAATAATATTTTATAGAGGTGGAAGAAGAAATAATATAAAAAAGGATGCTTAATAAATATACCTCTTCATATTATCTCTATAATCTTATACCAAAATCCTTATTATAAGGGTTTCTTAATCAAAATAATGCATCTCGAATGTGTTAAGTGAAGTAAGGAATGTATTTTTATATTTATTTTATGAAACAAAAATATTTTTATGCATGTAGATGAGAGGATAGGTGAAATCCATTTATAAGTGTAGGAGAGGACCCACATGGAAACTACTTATAAAATTTCCTAAAATAATCCGAAATGATAAATTAATTACCAAGAAAAAATGATTCAAAGTGGAAATATATTTGATATTGTGAGAATATATAGTATATATATGTCCATATAATAGAATTTTTATAAGTTTATTCAGAAAAATTACCCATATTCCTCCAACTATACATTTTGCATTATATATGGTCTCTTTAGTATTGGCTTGGATCTATGTATGAGTTCATTGGAGAAATCTTCCTCTCTTTTTGGGGGAGATCCAACTAACTCCTCAAGAAATAATTCAATGTATTCTTAAACTATGGGGACATTTTCTATTCTTATAAATTTATTTATGTCTTCATATTCTCCAATCACATCCATAAATAAAGCTATGGGAAATGCTTATAGACAAATATTAGTTTGTGATATCTCTCCTCTGAGAATAATTGTAGGTTGTTTATTCTGAACAAATGATATTTCCTCTCTTATATAGTTGATTTTAGATTTATACTTTGAGATCTAGTCTCTCCCTATTATAACGTTTAATTAAATCATGGGAATGACTATATATTTAAGATGAGATTGTTCTCACCAAAGTATGTACTAGATTTTCTATACACTGTTGATTCTTGAATAATTACCCTATAAGTAATTATGGATAGCTCTATTTATAGATGTTTAGGGACTGATTATATATTATTTCAAAACATGGAGTAAGTAAATGAATGTGTAGAACCCGAATCAAATAAAGTACTTTCTAGCTTCAAGATAAAAATGAAATCACCTGCCACCATATCATTTTTAGGTTCAACTTTTGCCTTCGTGATAGAAAAATCTGGAACATACTCCCTTTCCCAATGTTGAGGTTGATGGTGATTCTCCTCCACTATCTTTAGAATTTTATAGTGATTGGAAAATTTATCACATTTTCCACACTTATAGAATTGGACTTCAGATAGGGGTTGAATCATCTTCCCTTTGTTGTTAGTATTCAGAAGTTGAGGCTATACTTCACTATGGAAGTTCTGAGAAGTAATTCCATATTATCCACATTTGTAAAATTTGATTCCCATGAGAAATTAGTCTCCGTAATGAATCTACCCACATTTTTTGCATGTGGTAATTTTCACTTTATTACATACTCTTTTATGATCAAAGTTATTTTTTAATCTTATCTCCATTGATCTCTAATTTTCATTCAATCTATCAAATCATTTCATCTCATAAAAATCTCGTTCAACATTAATAGCACTATGTATTATCTCCTCATAGTTTTTGTAGTCCTGATTAGATATATTTTTTCTAATATGGGGTATTAGTCCACTATAGAATATATAAACCTTTTAATTTGGATCCATGAAAAAAGATAGATGTGTAACAAGAAATTCATTTAAATATCATCTCATAGCTTTCCATTGATTCAATTTCCATTAACTTAAACTCTATAAATTCCATATCTATTTTTTCTCCCATCAAATGGGGAAATAAATTTTTTTTAAAAACGTTCCCTAGTACTCTTTCCACTCCATGTCTTCAACCTATCTTCTTGCCTTCATGTTTTTAATTAATTTCCACCACTGATTAGCTTATTCCATTAAACAGTACGTAGCCAAGGTTACTTTTTCTTATTTCCAATAATAGAGTAGAAAAAATATCTTTTCTATAGATCATATGTATTATTATGAAATAAATAGGTAGTTAGATCTACTAAAAGAAAGTGTGCATTGATGAATAATTGAATAAATATAATGTTTTTATATTTGGGGTCAATCCAGTCTTTCATCCTGATTCACGTTATTTTTCATCACTCGATTCATATAATTCATCATTCTCATGATGTTTTCCATTATAGCTTCCAACAGAGGGTATTCATTTCATTCTCTAATGCACTCATCATATACACAATTCCTCATATTTCCCACCATTTTCTAAAAGCATAAATAATTAGTGATATATGTGTTTATTTTAAGAACATTATAATTATAAAAAAAAAATTATATCTTGATACAACATACTTAAATATAATATTAACTAATAAAAATTACATTTTCTATATGTCCTTCATAATAGTTTATAAAAAACTTCTAATCAACAAAATATATCCTCAGAGTGTGATAAACCAGGAGTACAGTAAGGCTTGTTTTCATGCACGAGTTCTTATTTGAGTCTATATCAAAGATGCGCTTTGGTTTTCACACTTGTATGCATTTTTCCTATATCCAAATCCACTTGTTCATATACAGATAGGGAATTATTATCTTGGAAACAACTTATATGATACTTAACCAAAATAAAGGATATGTTCCTATATTTTAACTTGTCGCAAAGGTTCATCCATGTGTTTTTAAATCCAATTTTACAAAAATATCTAAACTATCCTTGGATACCAATTATGTCATCCTGCCTTTTATTACATAAACTTTTCATTTACATGATATAAACATATGATATTTTAAAGATTAGTTTCCTGGAAAAAAATTTACAAAATACATGAAAACATAAAACATTATTATAATATACATGAAATTATTTTTAAATGGTTAATCCTAAATAAATTTACTTCATATCATAACTTGGGGTCATACATTAAAGGAATGGGTGAGAAAAAGGACCACTCATTGAAATAAAGGTAAAAAAGTTATATATGACCTTGAGAAATATCAATAAGAACTTGAAGAATATGATAATGGCATGATAAAAGTAAAATGGTGAATATAATAATAAAAATAATATGAATTATAACATGTAAATGTGAATACATCATTTAATTGAAACATTATTAAGAATATCTGAAAGGTTTCTCACTGAGGTGTTATAAAACAATACCGAGGTTATTCACCTAGGTTTCAAAAAACATGTCATATCAAGAGATTAAAATCATTACCCAAATAATTTGGGAAATATCAGTGTGAAAACTTTATATTTATTAATTTTCATGTGATCCACAAATTCTATAATAAATACTTTCATAAATAACCTATATTAAATAAAGGAAAACAGTTTTCATATCAAAATAATTTGGTATCAAAAGTGATTTAAAAACATGACCATTGTGTCATTTATAACCCATAAAAAGATAATTTGGTTTTTATGTATGTAAATACAAGAATAAAATAATTAATTTTTATATCTTAGATAATATTAATGGAAAATAGATAGGTGTTGGTAATATCAAAATGAAAATTGAAGGGAATTTATTGAGGAGAAGTGATAAATTTTGAGAAGTAAAATCAACAACACAACGGGAATAAAACATGGTTTTAGAAAAGAGTAAAAAGATAGAGGATAGAGGTATCTCATGTATAAAATATAATTTATTAGTAATTGAATGATGAAAATTAAATAACAGATATTTAACATAACATTCAGAATATATATATATATAAGGAGGTTCTTGAAATGAAGAGAAAAAGAATAATATCTCCCTTACCTTAAAGATTTACTACTAAAACATGAGGATTTAGAACTTAAGAGCTTAAGGAAACCTACGGAGGACTAATTTCGAGTAAAAATATCAGATATTCTAGAATTATGGAATTTTATGGAAATTAAATGGATAAATGGGTGGGTATTTATAGAAAATGTGGAGGATTTTTCATTAATTTCAAAATATAGGACTTTAAAACCTATGTTGGGAAAATAAAACACCATGGGAATTACCCTGATATTTTCCCATGTTATTGGACGCTTGGGAAACATTTTATGTTATTTCAATCTATAAGAGTATTCCATAATATTATATTACATAATTTGGAAAGAAAATTTAATGTTTACTCAAAATAATATTTTTAATGTAAATATTTCCATTTTATAATTTGGAAAGTAACTTAGAGATTTAGAAGTTGATTTAAATCTATTAAAATACATGATATTAATAGAATAACATATTTTAAGTCATTTATTGTGATTAATTAGTTATTACATCAATATGACATAATTATGAATTCATTAAACATATTGAAAAACTAAAACTGTATTTTTACTATTCGTGAAAACATAATGTTTTGTAGAAATTTTTTATAAATTCAACCTAACATAATTTTGATAAGTTGATTTCAAAATTTGTATTTATTTTATCATAATAATACTCTAAATATGATAATCATAAAGTTTAAATATAAAAATATTTTTTTCTTATAAATAATAGAGAATTGAAAATGCATAGTAAAATTTCTAACACTTTAAAAAAATATTTTATCATTTATATTTAATTAAAAAAAATTTATCATACTATTTCATTAAACAATGTATTATTCATAATATATTAGATTTTTATAAATATTTATATATTTATAGGAAAAAACATTTGTCTAAAAAACCAATTTATTAAATTCGATATCAATTTTATTAAGAAAAACTTATCTTAAAATGAAATTAATGGAATTAAATTTTTATTTATATAATAGAATTAAAAATTAAGTAACTAGTTAGTTAAAACATAACCCCTTATAAAACCTACATTTTACCTAAGGATAAGTTGTGAAATGTTGATATATTCATGGGGTGGCTCAACTAACATCACATGAGTGGTAATTTCCACTAACATGAACTTCTCTTGAATAAGATTTTGTTCAATCTTTACATATTGAATATCATATTGGGATTTTTCAAGAGTGAAACCTAGTGATTCAACCTCCCAACCGATATCTATAAAATGGGATTCATATGGCATGAACCTACTAGTTGAGTTAATCATTTCTCATTCGTAAATTAATTATAGTTTTTCATTTCTAATTATAAACACAAATTATAATTTTAAAATTATTACTAAGAGTATAGTTTCAAATGTTAATATTGATTGATGGTTATATTTGACCAATGTTCATATAACAGTCAAGTCTTGATGGACACATTTCCATTTATACTCATTTCATTATTGAATAGATATATTTTATTAGTATAAAATAATATAACACACTTTTTATCATGAGACAAATTTTATTAAAAAAGTCTAGGTTGTTATAATATATTTTTAATTCTTATCACACTAATAAATTTTCCTTCCCTCCAGAATATTAATTTCACTAAATCTTATATGATTATTTTTAGTGAAAATATTTTTCTTAATATTCAAGAAATTTTTATATTTTAAATAATATAATTCAAAATGAATTTTTAATTTTTATCAATAATTGTTCTAGTGATCTTTTAAATTTATTTTAATCTATGTAAACAAAGATTAATTAATTTTATTTATTACTGGGGTACACTCTAATGATACAATCCATATCATTTCTTTATATAGATTATGATCATGTTTTTTTATTTATTGATTGGGGAATATATTAACATTTCATACTCTAGTTTTTTATTATGAGTTTTTAGGTTTTTATGTATTGAATTATTATTTATTTATTTAATATGATTAATCTGATGGACTTATAATGAGATAGGTGGGACCTGTTATAATCTCATATGTATCAATATATCTCTTGAGAAAAACTAGTGTGGGTATTTTGTGTATGCATTACCTATTTATGTATGATTTCGTATAATGTGGCCTTAGATGTAATATTATGATGTATAACATTATGAAACTATATTTTTAATATATGTGGTTATTTCTATTAAATTATTATCCATATATTAATTCCCCTTTTTTGATATCTTATATATGGTATATTTGATTATTTGTTTCTCTACCATATTATTAGGAACTTATTTTTTTATAATAGATTTGAATTTATTCTTTCCCTTACTGAGTATATGAGCTCATCCTTTATTATTATTTACTTTCCAGAAGCTAACTAGAATTAATTTATGAATGATTTTTTGGATATTCTAAATAAAAATATAATGTTATTAATATAATTATATATTGTATTTTTTTATTACAAATTTAATATGAGAATCATGTATATATCTAGTCTCTAAGACTAAAAATCTATTTGATCCATAAAGATGTTATCTCTAGTATATTTCTTAAATATAGTAAAATAACCAATAAATACATGTAAATAGATATGGGGTATAATAGTTAATAACTACATGTTTCCCATAACCTGCTGGAGTAGGCATCACTACCAGATTCTCATAGTGGGGCAGGCATGACAACCTGATTCCAATAATCATAGTGGAACTATCATCACTACATGATTCCCATAAACATTTAGGTGTAGGTATCACTTAATAATTACAATTTTCCTAGTGGAGAATTTTTCACATCCTATTTCCATTAAACATATTGGAGAAATCCTCACTTCTTGATTCCCATAGTGGTGCAAACATCAATACACGATTCAAACAATCGTCCCATAATATTGAAAACATAAGAAAATGAATTAGAGGGAGACATAGAACACCAACCATAATTATAAAAAAATGTGTGTTCAATATGATATCAATAAATTAATATTTCATAAATAAACATAAAAAAAATTTGGTTTCATTCATCATACCATCACAAACTAATGTAATGAAAAATGGATTTGTAGAATTTTTAGATGGTATCAAAACAATTAAACTCAAAAATGTAATAGGTTGATAACCAAAATTTTATCACCCTAAAATATTATATCATTTGATAATTTAAATATTGTTCCTTTAAAATTAATGTTTAATTCAATAATGATTTTATAGATTTTAGTGAAATCATATTAGATTTTTCTTTGACAAAGATTTTATCTTTGGTGAAAAGTAAGAATTTACAGTCACATTAAAAATGAATTTTTGAAATGGTAATGTAAATTTTTTTGAAATAATTTACATTTATAAAATTAATTCAGTTGTGTATCTTTGGAAAATATCATAACATTTAAAAATGGTGAGGTTAAAATACATTGAAACCCTTTACTGCAAAAAAATCTTCAACAATGGTGCCTTGAAAAAGGAATAATGTTTTCATAATTGGAAGTGATGTTTTGGAAAATAAGTACTATTGAAAAAAATTTCAATAATTAGTCCTTGAAATTATATAATGGTTATCAAAAATAAATGTGATGTTGATGAAAAAAGCCTTTTATTTTTAATGAATTGAGAGATGAGTTAAAGAAAACCCTTATGGTAATTGTAATGTATGAAACAATGAACATAAGTGGGATACCAAAAAATGGACATTAGAATATCATGAAATGAGAGATATTATTTATAGATGTAGGGAAATTTGAAGTTAATACCAAATATAAGATAAATTATGGTGGGTAATATAAAACATAACTCATTGATTTGAAAATGAGACAAAGATACCTTTACTGTGGCCAAGATTCATTTTATTAACATTTTTATATTCCTATATAATAAAATTAAGTTAATTATATAGCTAATTAAGAAACTTATTCATATATATATTTTTATTTATAAGGTCTTTTTATTAATATTTTCTATTTATTTATCTTATAGTTTTTTTATATTTGGGTGAAAATTGAATCAATGTCGGATTATTTGGATAATTTTGGTGACTGAAAATGATATTTAAAAACTAAGTTAAATACATAATATAACCTTGATAGAGCCATGAAATAGTATTTTGTTATTATTAATTTATAATAATGTTAGTATTTACTTTCCCACCATCATACTAAATGGTGTTTTTCATTATTGTTCACGTCATTGATGAGAATAACTAAGACACAAACATACCATAATTAGTTAGGTCGATACGGTTAATAATTTTTTATTTTTAACATAATATAATTACAACATAATAGTAATTATATTATTTATATTTTTCATGGTTTTGAATAAAATTTTGTGTGGTTGGGATAAATAAATAAAATAGAGACGAAAAATAATATTGTGTGGTGGCAGTAGTCTATAAAACACATGATCAGAATTATTTTGTTTTTATAAGCGGATGAGAAGGAATAAATAATAGTTATTAAATTAATATATTAAAATTCAATATTAATAATGATATTTTCATAATTTTATATCTACTTTTATGATATATTTATGGGAAATAATAAGAAGAAAAAGATAAAGATTATGTAATACTCAGTTTGAGACACAGAACTATCTCATAAACGTATCCCTAAGAATAGAGGGTTTAGGCTGACTAATTGAAACTCGAAGCTTATGATCCTATGATAGGATTATATGAGGATAAATATGCAATATGTTTAAGAATAAATTATCAGTAATTGGGTTTTAATGAAGGGGTGTAAGTGTACCCTTTTTATGTGATGAAAATATAACTTTTGTTAATATACATTATTTTTCAATAATGGAATGACAATGCTCAATGGTAAATGTTTCAAAAAGTGAGAAATCATGAATTTTGCGGTGATATAATATTTATAAAGACTAAAAATACAATTAAAAACATGTTTTAAACATGTTTCAAGTTATATACTATTAGTTTTTTACATTTTACAGTATTCATTTTTCTATGGTAACAACTAATTGACCATGTAATTTACATGGCATTACAAAATAATCTAAATAATCTTACCAAATTATCGTGTAATTAAAATAAATTTTATCTCCATTTTATCAAATTCAATTTCTAAATAAAAAAATTACAATTTCAATTAAAAAAATTCATATATTGAAAAACATTTTTTATTGAAAATTAATGTTTTAACCATTATGTTTTCTTAGTGTTATTATTAATTGGTAATAGATGAAAATTTTGTTAATATAATTATATATGTGTTTGAACACTATTTTAGAATAATTAGTAAAAATATATAATTTTTAAAATTTTATATAATAATTATAAAAATTAATAACGATATTCATTAAAAATAATTGTTTTATTATTATAATTTTCATTAACTTTAATCTTCATAACAGAAATATTATGTACAAAAATAAAAGATAACATATTAAATAATATGAAAAAATTTATATAAAATATGAAAATAATTTTTTGAAATAAAATTTCCATTTTTTAAAAATATTAATTTGAATATTAGCATATATAATGTAAAAAATTTATTTTTAGAAAAAGGGTGTTTTATTCCTAAAATTTATGTGTTGTAAAAAAATTTCAATTTTATTGACTTTAATGAAATAAATTGGTTTATTATAAAAAAATAAAATATTTTTTTCCTTATAAATCTATAAAAATTGTGATATTACAACTAAATTTTTTAATTAAATTTAAAGACTAAAAGTAATTTTTTAATTAAATTGAAAGCTTTGTAATGTTCTAAAATATTGAACATAGGTTGTCTTTTTTTAAAGATTAATTTTAAAATAAATTGTATTTCACCTTAAATAAATGATTCACAAATTCAATTCTTTTATGAACTTCTAGGTTTGATTCTATATATTGAAAAATTAATTAAAATTAAAATTTTGATAAAAACTGTACTTTTCACTATACGCTTAGAAATCAATTATTTCATAAAAAATCCAAAAAATTCATATTAGGTTAATATTAATATGATGAATTCAAAATTATAATTCATTATAAAAAATGAAAATTTAAAATTTTTTTAAAAAAAATTATTTCAAAATAAAATTTATAAAGAAAACTATTTTACTGAAAAATAACCTTATAAAATTTTATATCTTCCTAATACGATTTTTTATGAATTTATAACTGATATGAATCATTTTATTTACTATAGTTTTCATCCATATTAAATTTTCTTAATTATATTCATCTAATATTTGGATTCCCATTTTAGTTTGTTGTTTCATGTAGAGAAAGCTATCAAATAAATTAAGACAATTTAATATGAAGTTATATAGTAAAATATTTGGTAATTACATTCTTCACCCCCCAATGAATATTTTCCATGATATTTTAAATATCATATACTATTTAATATTTATAATTGTATTTAAAATATATGTGTGAATCAATATACAATTTTTAGAGTTATATTAACCTTACAAACTTGGGGAAGACATTTTTTTATTAGTATAGGCTTATTAATATCATTGAGTTTTTATCCCGCTATTTGATCCAAGAGATAATAATTATTTTATATCAAGACCCATATTATATAATTTACTTCTAATGGGTGTTCATAATCATGAATTCATTGATAGACTACCATAAGTTGAAATAAAATGTTATTTACTTATTTTAATTAATTTTTTCTATTAAATAGAGGGGATTAATCCATTTCTAACGTCACATTAAATTTATCAAATGGTTGGAAAATATTATTTTCATTAGTATGGTTCCCATAATGTCACGAACCAGGCCGGTGCGTCATCCGACCCGGCGCCCGACCCGGTTCGCGACATGGCCCGAAGGGCGTTCCCGATCCCCACGGGCTGGCAACTAGTGCCGGGCATCAAAACAAACCAGTTGGGAACGGTTTAGCCCATAACAAGATAAACAAACATAAACTGAACAAGCATATAAATAAAAGAAAATAAACTGAACAACGTGGCAGCGGAAAAAGAAATAAGCCAAGAACATGACATACCTCAGGTGACCCTGTGGATCACCACGGTACGACAACCCCGCTCGCTCCCAAAAGTGATCCAAGACTAAAACCTGCAACTGAAAATTTATGTAGGCTTGAGCACCGAGATGCTCAGTAGGAAGCCAAAATCAACCACATCCTATGCCTCTGCCTTTAATAAGAAATCCAACCAATGCCAGTTTGGAAAATAAGATATACTAAAATAGTATTTTCCTTCTTTTCAAATTCAAGTAACAAGTTTGCATTTTCAGGGAAAGCCTTTTACTCCCACTACATTTTCAAAATAGGTTTCAAGCATGCATTAACATTTCAAAATGAAAAGAAACCAGTTTGGGTTAAAATATGGTTTTCACAAACAAGACATCAAGTATGAAACAGCTGAAAAGAAAGTTACATCATTAGCAGCATGACAAAAAGTGAGCACCATGGGTAATCCATATAGGCAGCTAGAACGAGTGGGAACCTAAAGACCTCGTACCTCAGTGAAACGTGGCTTAGAAGACCACGACCCTCAGAAAACGTGGCTTAGAAAGCCACGACCCTCAGAAAACGTGGCTTAGAAGGCCACGACCCTCAGAAGTGCATATGTTTAGTTAGTGTTGTCGCGTCAATCCTGCTAGACAAACCGGGACGAACCTCTGCCGTGTCATCTAGCGTACTAGTCCTGGTCACCCACCTAGATACCCGGGTTTTCCCATTGTGCTCTATTTCAAATGGTGGTGAGTTTTCTTTATCAAACAATCAAACAAGTACATTACACTTTCTTTATCTAAAATTCATTCCACATTTCACCACCGCACTCCCTACTTAAGTTCATTCCCCCTCTTTACACAACACAAACATGGACAAGCCTTTACACTAGGCACACATCACAAACCACTCATCAACACTTGCATCCCATTTTATTTTTTTTCAAATTTACGGGAATGACTCAAAAAGGGATTTTCTATTTTCGCAAACCAAATCTTAAAGTGCCAAACGGGCCTTTCATAAAACATTGTTAAGATGCCAAACATGCTTAATTACATAAAGGAAACACTTTTTAAAATCAATCAGCCAAAAGGCCAAACACCTTTGGAAATACGCACTACTAATTCAGAACCACTTAAGAAATCAACTTTTCAATAAAAGGTCACTTAAGACCGATAGCATTAAAAATACATTTAAATTTCCAAATCAAAGGCGTAGTCATTTCTAGCAACCGTAACCTGATTTCATAGCATGTGGATATAGCGTAAATGTAAAACATATTTTTAAAACAAGCAAGCAATTATGTATCTCAAATTAAAGGCATAGGCATAGAGGACCTACCTCAAACTTGTCGCTATCTGCCAAAGGTCACTCGAACCGACACTTGGCGCACACACGCACATGCATTTATACATATATATATATATATACACACACCCATAGGTGCATTGCACATATATATATATATATGCTTTACTTTATGCATGTGCATGCGAGGTACCTCGACACCCGCGGCCCAAAACCATTGTAGCGGGGTCCTGCACACTCCACAAAACATGTAATAAATTAAAGAACAAATTATGCAATACATCAAAATTAGTACCACAAAATTTACACAAACGAAACGCACCCAAACTACATCATAGCGCCACTTCAAAAACACTCGCACGTCAAAATCATAGTAAAACATGAAGTGCATAATTTGTACAAATTAAATAAGCCATCTGCACCACTTATAAAACATTTTAAAAAGACATAACACAACATAAAACAACAACACACCCGAAAACCTCTTCGAAGGTCAAAAGCACACCGAAACAGACTCCAACAAAATAAAACGCAGCCCTTGCATCATTTAATAAACTAAGTAAGCCATTTGCACAATTTATAAAACACCTAAAAGAAGCACAACAAGGTTCTTACACGAAAAGTGCACCCAAGTTCACATTAAGAAACCAATTCCAACCCAAGCGCATATCAAATTCTTTCAAAAACTAGTTTCGCACCCTTTATAAAATTTAATAAACCACTCAAAAAAAATTTATGAAACAACCCCAAGCAGTATTACCAAGCTTTGAACACAACGCCCAATCAAAACATCTTTTAAGGCCAAACGCACACCAATAACAATATAAAACAGAATTTGCAGCCCTTACGCGACATAATAAACCAACAACAATGTTTACAAAACACAGCAAAAGGCCCAACATGGGTTTTCACAAAATCAAAACATGCTTATCAAATAAACATGCTACTAAACATATTGAAATCCTATCAAATGTCAAGTAAAAATATATTCGCACCAAGTAAACAAATAAAAGAGTATGCCAAAATAACTAATTAAGAGAATTAATTCATCAAACAATACTAATACGCAGAAATTCTTACCTTCGTTGTCGAAACTTCTGAATTTCATTGCGAAATTTCAATTGCACTACATTCGCACCATGAGGGACCAAAGATGAATCCTAAATCAAACAACCGAACCAATGTTATCAAAAATTAACCCTAAATCTAACATCTTGCCCACTCAAAACCTAAAACCCCGAATATATTAAAAAAAACAGACAAAACCCTAAGGAGGAATAGGTGTCTACCGGTGGTGGTCGCGCCGACAAGGAGACTCGCCGGTAGGGGGGCTGTGCCGCTGATGGGGGGGGGGAAGTCACTTTGGAAGGGCGCTCGGCCAAGGGTTCATCGCGCCGTCGGGTTGTGCACTGCAGGTGGGGGAAGGCCGCCGCACGAGGGAGGGAGGTCGGTCGAACGGTCGCCGCGCCGGAGGAAGGAGGGAGAGACGTCGTCGGGTCCTCGGCCGGTGGGGGGTAGCGCGAGCGGGATGGAGAGGGGGCCGGGACGACGAGCCGGACGGGAGTGAGGCCGCGCGATCGGGAGCCGGACGGGAGGGTGGCGCGGTGTAGGGTTCGGCGCAGGGGAAGGAGGGGTAGCGCGACGGGGGGGAAAGGGAGGGGTCCCGAGCGAGAGAGGGTGAGGGAGGAAGGAAAAGGAGAAAAAAAAAGAAGAGAAAAAAAAGAAATAAAAACAAATAAATAAAAATGAAATAGAAATAAAAATAAATAAATAAAATGAATAAAAAAAAATAAATAAAAATGATATAGAGATAAAAATGAATAAATAAAATGAATAAAAATAAATAAATAAATAAAAATGGAATAGAAATAAAATTAAATAAATAAATGAAATCTGAAAATAATATTATATTATTTAGTAATGTTAGACACTACGCACGGTCACGCACACAACCGCGCGCCATAGAACAACCCAAGTGTGTGTGTGTGTGTGTGTGTATATATATATAACCGGTTCAAACTGCAAATTTAAAAACTAACCCCAAAATAATTAAAATAAAGTAGCAGGCATTGCCAAGTCAAAAACGTACATTTATCAGCAACGCAAAACTCAAGTAGAGTCCATCACGCACCTCGACATGACAAATTTAATTCCAAATAAAAAAAATTATAGAACAAGAATAAAATTAAAAGTCGTTGCCATAGTGCGGAGTTCGGGTGTGACAATTCTCCCCACCACAAAAACTTTCTGCCCCCAGAAAGTCACCCAGCCAAACGAGGAAACAAACTCGAGTTCAGAACTAAATGAGGCCAACAAAATCACAAGTCGGCGTGACTTTTCACTCCATCAGTCACACCCAACCAACTCTGAGGGAAACTGAAAAGAAAAGAACCATCAGGAAAAGAGGGGGGTTCTCCCCACCACAAGAACCCGACTAGCACAACCGACCTTGAGACTCTTAGCATGAACTTACTCTCGAACTGCTAACTTGATCCAAGAGGGAACCTCCACACAGACTAAACCTTGAAAAAAAAACACGACAAGATTCATGGTGAGTCTCCCTACCATTTAAGAACCGACTAGCTTAAACCAACCAGTAGAGATCGACCTGAGAACTTCCAAACCAAACCAGAACCCACTAACACATGTGAAAACCCACAGAAGAATTCTACCAAAAGAAAAACTTAACCATTACTCATCATTTCCACAAGAGGTGAGAATCTCCAAAACGAGCATGTACTAAAACAAAACATGTAACACTTGAGGAGGCGCAACTACTGGAATCACATGAAAACAAGATCACCATGCCTTTTTTTACAACCATAGTGGGGTACTCAAGGAACAAAGACCACAACGAGAAAAAGAGACCTTTACGCCTCTTACAGCAATATAGAACCTTCAAAGATGGGAGAGATGCAACAGGGAAAATCAGACCGTCCCCACATAATCATTGGAGACAAAAATTAGACCAAGGTGCCCCACACCCGACGATTCCTGACTGCGTGAAAAGCTTCACTCCGAGACCTATGGCTAGAGCTCTGATGTCTTGAAGCATCTACTGCCCCGCAGTCAGGAGCTGACAATCTCCTGTCGAGACTCCTCCTGATAAAGCCGCTAGCAGAACTTCTCTGGCCACACTAATGGCAGGCCTTCGGAGGATGATGGCAAGGCAGCTTAAAGTACCCAAACCGGCCACAAAAGAGGCGAACAAGTGCTGGACACTCACAAGCCTTGTCGCTTCCATCACCTTCGCTTCCACAAATATGAACCAACTAATGAGAGTGGTCCTAAACACCTTCCAAGACATACCATCATACAACGACGCTAGGATTATCTCCTCCACCAATCCCAAGTTGCAGCTTCAAACGGACCTGAACCAACACGAACAATCTTAGCTTTGGGAGTTTCCAATAACCTGAAAACACCAACGGTTTCACCAAGCCAGTCCGCTACCTTTGATAGATCATGATCACCACGGAATATGACCAACAACCGGAAAGAATTCAATTCCACCACCCCGCTAAGAGTCTAGGTAGAACCAACAACTAGAAGAGACTCACTAGAAACTTCTGGGACTTTTCTGGGTAGCATATTCAAAACAAGAGGCACGAATCCGAATCAAAAGTTATCATAAATCAAAAATCCACACCACAATCACAAACAAAAGCTCAAACTCAAATCACTATTCCAACCACAATTCAGTACGTCAAAACCAAGAACTCACGAAAAGGAATACCCAACACAAAAAGAGAACGCCAAACAATTTCTCATTCACTTTTCTAACCATTTGGAAAACCCTTTTTGAAAACCACTTTTCAGCAACCAAAACAACTTAAATATCCACCATTGATATCCCATGGAGTCTCGCACATACATATCCCCGTGCTAGCTCAAGCACCCATCCACTCAAATCACCAATTTCCCCACTTTCCACATGCGTACCTCAATGTATGTGATCACTCATAGGAATACCAACGGTCAATTCAAGACACTTCTCATTTCCAAGTCAGACCATTAAGCACACATCACAAATTCCCAACCAATTTGAAAAAAGTAACTTATCATTAAGGCAATACATTTCCAATTTCCAAAAACATTTCCAATTCACATTCCAAAAAGTATTACTGACATTTCAAAACAACTTCCAAAACACCTCCCGTTTTTTTCCCTTTTGAAACCACACATTTGTTAAAAGAAAACAATTTCCATTTCAAAACCACTTTTCCACTCTAACACCACATTCCCATTTTTAAACCACCTTCACACAAACCCATTTTCATTTTCAAGATCTACTCACATCAACCAAAATGAAGGTCAAACATAAATCACATTAAACTTTCAAAAATAAGGGACTAGTGGCTATGCCAACCCGGTAACATGGCTTAGCAGACCATGCTCCGAGCGGGCATCCACCACAGGAAGTATCTTGAACCGTGCACTCGGGCTGTACATGGGTCGCTACTCCATGCAAGCCCGTCGCGTAACACTGACTCACTTCCTTGGTCATCCCTCACCCACACCTACCAATCCAAAGAAGAAAAATTAAAATCCCGAACTACCCCTGGCAACTCGAGTCTCGGGACGGGCAAGGGTTCATGACGTCCTTCCCGCACCTACCTCTCGAGTCCCAACACACCTAATCACCAAGCTACTAGACACCCCAAATAACAAGGGCACCTATGATACCATTTGTCACGAACCAGGCCGGTGCGTCATCCCACCCGGCGCCCGACCCGGTCCGCGACATGGCCCGAAGGGCGTTCCCGATCCCCACGGGCTGGCAACTAGTGCCGGGAATCAAAACAAACTAGTTGGGAACGGTTTATCCCATAACAAGATAAACAAACATAAACTGAACAAGAATATAAATAAAAGAAAATAAACTGAACAACGTGGCAGCCGAAAAAGAAATAATCCAACAACGTGACATACCTCAGGTGACCCTGTGGATCACCACGGTACGACAACCCCGCTCGCTCCCAAAAGTGATCCAAGACTAAAACCTGTAACTGAAAATTTCTGTAGGCGTGAGCACCGAGATGCTCAGTAGGAAGCCAAAATCAACCACATCCTATGACTCTGCCTTTAATAAGAAATCCAACCAATGCCAGTTTGGAAAATAAGATATACTAAAATAGTATTTTCCTTCTTTTCAAATTCAAGTAACAAGTTTGCATTTTCAGGGAAAGCCTTTTACTCCCACTACATTTTCAAAATAGGTTTCAAGCATGCATTAACATTTCAAAATGAAAAGAAACCAGTTTGGGTTAAAATATGGTTTTCACAAACAAGACATCAAGTATGAAACATCTGAAAAGAAAGTTACATCATTAGCAGCATGACAAAAAGTGAGCACCATGGGTAATCCCTATAGGCAGCTAGAACGAGTGGGAACCTAAAGACCTCGTACCTCAGTGAAACGTGGCTTAGAAGACCACGACCCTCAGAAAACGTGGCTTAGAAGGCCACGACCCTCAGAAAACGTGGCTTAGAAGGCCACGACCCTCAGAAGTGCATATGTTTAGTTAGTGTTGTCGCGTCAATCCTGCTAGACAAACCGGGACGAACCTCTGCCGTGTCATCTAGCGTACTAGTCCTGGTCACCCACCTAGATACCCGGGTTTTCCCATTGTGCTCTATTTCAAATGGTGGTGAGTTTTCATTATCAAACAATCAAACAAGTACATTACACTTTCTTTATCTAAAATTCATTCCACATTTCACCACCGCACTCCCTACTTAAGTGCATTCCCCCTCTTTACACCACACAAACATGGACAAGCCTTTACACTAGGCACACATCACAAACCACTCACCAACACTTGCATCCCATTTTAGTTTTTTCAAATTTAGGGGAATGACTCAAAAAGGGATTTTCTATTTTTGCAAACCAAATCTTAAAGTGCCAAACGGGCCTTTCATAAAACATTGTTAAGATACCAAACATGCTTAATTACATAAAGGAAACACTTTTTAAAATCAATCAGCCAAAAGGCCAAACACCTTTGGAAATACGCACTACTAATTCAGAACCACTTAAGAAATCAACTTTTCAATAAAAGGTCACTTAAGACCGATAGCATTAAAAATACATTTAAATTTACAAATCAAAGGCGTAATCATTTCTAGCAACCGTAACCTGATTTCATAGCATGTGGATATAGCGTAAATGTAAAACATATTTTTAAAACAAGCAAGCAATTATGAATCTCAAATTAAAGGCATAGGCATAGAGGACCTACCTCAAACTTGTCGTTATCTTCCAAAGGTCACTCGAACCGACACTTGGCGCACACACGCACATGCATTTATACATATATATATATATATACACACCCATAGGTGCATTGCACATATATATATATATATGCTTTACTTTATGCATGTGCATGCGAGGTACCTCGACACCCGCGGCCCAAAACCATTGTAGCGGGGTCCTGCGCACTCCACAAAACATGTAATAAATTAAAGAACAAATTATGCAATACATCAAAATTAGTACCACAAAATTTACACAAACGAAACGCACCCAAACTACATCATAGCGCCACTTCAAAAACACTCGCACGTCAAAATCATAGTAAAACATGAAGTGCATAATTTGTTCAAATTAAATAAGCCATCTGCACCACTTATAAAACATTTTAAAAAGACATAACACAACATAAAACAACAACACACCCGAAAACCTCTTCGAAGGTCAAAAGCACACCGAAACAGACTCCAACAAAATAAAACGCAGCCCTTGCATCATTTAATAAACTAAGTAATCCATTTGCACAATTTATAAAACACCTAAAAGAAGCACAACAAGGTTCTTACACGAAAAGTGCACCCAAGTTCACATTAAGAAACCAATTCCAACCCAAGTGCATATCAAATTCTTTCAAAAACTAGTTTCGCACCCTTTATAAAATTTAATAAACCACTCAAAAAAAATTTATGAAACAACCCCAAGCAGTATTACCAAGCTTTGAACACAACGCCCAATCAAAACATCTTTTAAGGCCAAACGCACACCAATAACATGATAAAACAGAATTTGCAGCCCTTACGCGACATAATAAACCAACAACAATGTTTACAAAACACAGCAAAAGGCCCAACATGGGTTTTCACAAAATCAAAACATGCTTATCAAATAAACATGCTACTAAACATATTGAAATCCTATCAAATGTCAAGTAAAAATATATTCGCACCAAGTAAACAAATAAAAGAGTATGCCAAAATAACTAATTAAGAGAATTAATTCATCAAACAATACTAATACGCAGAAATTCTTACCTTCATTGTCGAAACTTCTGAATTTCATTGCGAAATTTCAATTGCACTACATTCGCACCATGAGGGACCAAAGATGAATCCTAAATCAAACAACCGAACCAATGTTATCAAAAATTAACCCTAAATCTAACATCTTGCCCACTCAAAACCTAAAACCCCGAATATATAAAAAAAACAGACAAAACACTAAGGAGGAATAGGTGTCTACCGGTGGTGGTCGCGCCGACAAGGAGACTCGCCGGTAGGGGGGGCCGTGCCGCTGATGGGGGGGGGGAAGTCACTTCGGAAGGGCGCTCGGCCAAGGGTTCATCACGCCGTCGGGTTGCGCACTGCAGGTGGGGGAAGGCCGCCGCACGAGGGAGGGAGGTCGGTCGAACGGTCGCCGCGCCGGAGGAAGGAGGGAGAGACGTCGTCGGGTCCTCAGCCGGTGGGGGGTAGCGCGAGCGGGATGGAGAGGGGGCCGGGATGACGAGCCGGACGGGAGGGAGGCCGCGCGATCGGGAGCCGGACGGGAGGGTGGCGCGGCGTAGGGTTCGGCGCAGGGGAAGGAGGGGTAGCGTGACGGGGGGAAAGGGAGGGGTCCCGAGCGAGAGAGGGTGAGGGAGGAAGGAAAAGGAGAAAAAAAAGAAGAGAAAAAAAAAGAAATAAAAACAAGTAAATAAAAATGAAATAGAAATAAAAATAAATAAATAAAATGAATAAAAATAAATAATTAAAAATGAAATAGAGATAAAAATGAATAAATAAAATGAATAAAATTAAATAAATAAATAAAAATGGAATAGAAATAAAATTAAATAAATAAATGAAATCTGAAAATAATATTATATTATTTAGTAATGTTAGACACTACGCACGGTCACGCACACAACCGCGCGCCATAGAACAACCCAAGTGTGAGTGTGTGTGTGTGTGTATATATATATATATATAACCGGTTCAAACTGCAAATTTAAAAACTAACCCCAATATAATTAAAATAAAGTAACAGGCATTGCCAAGTCAAAAACGTACATTTATCAGCAACGCAAAACTCAAGTAGAGTCCATCACGCACCTCGACATGACAAATTTAATTCCAAATAAAAAAATTATAGAACAAGAATAAAATTAAAAGTCATTGCCATAGTGCGGAGTTCGGGTGTGACACATAATCATTAAATTGGGATAAAGTGAAACAATATGTTTTCTTCTATAATCAAATCATCGAGGGTGGTCTTATCGAATTAGAAAATTGTATAGATATACTAGGGTGATTAGAATCAAAAAACAAAAATACATTCAAAACGATGGACTATAGCATAATTATTTATTAATTATTACAATTTACATCAGATGTAGTGATTTCATAGTATTTCTCTTCTTACCTTGACTTTGGAGGTTGATGAGGCATATTTTCCTCGTTATTTCTTTGATTAGGGAATCAATTTTCATAGTGCATAATCTCCAAGAAATTGAAGCATTGAAGCAAGGGTGGAGTTCTTTATAAAAACTTATCTTCATCTATTGTGTTAATTAGAATTTATTTATTCCTTCATTATTTGGGTACAATATTTCCATATCTACCACACTTGAATTATATTTTCATTACATTCAAAAAATTACCTATGTTTTTTACCACATTCTTGGTATGTAGGTAACTGGAATTAAATTTCTCAAAGTGTTTTTTCTCTGATTTACCATAATATACCATTTTATTTTTATTATTTCCTAAATAATAAGGTTTTATAGCTTCCATATCCTCTTTTAATATGCATAAAAAATTATCAATATCTAATAAAATATTTGATAATTAATTTCATTCATATACAATGATTTAGTCCCCTATAAATCAATTGACCATACTCTCACAGTTAGTAATAAAACTATAGGCATAACATGTGACTATTTTTATGTTTTCTCTATATGTTTTAATGGATTCAACATCTTATTTATTATCAATATAAATTGTCTATCAATTATCTAGAGAATTCATTGGGTAAAATATTTAGTGATGAATATTTTTGTAAACCCCTCACATTATAAAGAGTATATATCCTCATATTTTGTATACATAATAAGAGTTCACCATTGGTTACCCTCACTATATAAATTATAAATAGGTAGAATAACCATTTAATTTTATAAGTATTAGAAAATAAATTATATCTCTTTTATCACATTGATCTATTGCTCAGTAATAAGTGGATTGGAAGAGCCACTAAAGGAGGGTGAATGTTGCAATATAAATTTCTGGATAACAAGTATCTATTTCTATGGTAATTTCAGGATATCAACACTATCTTTGTTTTAATTCACATCATTATATAGTTTGGTGAGATTCATCACATGATTTTTTATTCCTCCTTCCATCTTTTTTGGTTTTTCATTAGTATAATCACCACATTTCTCATCACACACATTATTAGCCTGATTTATCCTTTCTCCATCCATTACAAAAACCAAAAGGTTTTAACATGAGTGATTAAAAATTAAAATCATTATTGTAAATGATCTCATGAAACCCTTGTCTCTAAATTTATGACTATTATAAATCATAAAATTATATTTCAGTTCAACGTAAGTCAATCTTGGTTCAATATTGGTTTATTTCGTATTTTTTATCTCATAGTTATTATCCTATTTTTTTCATTTAAAAAATATTTTCAATGGATTTTAAAGATAACATGATTAATCAAATAATATCTTCTTGTAGATTCAAACTAGTTGTATATGTATGCCTTCTTAATTCAGTAAGTGAAAAATATTTTAATACCCAACACACCCTTTTATGGTCTATAAACCCAAGATATATCTATGGTAGGGCCTCTATCCACTCATATCATCTAAAAAGGAATTATATTTCCAAGAGACAACATACCTTACCAAACATTGGAATATTATCTTATACTTAGTCTTATTTTTTAGACATATCCCTAGAATTTTCACTAATGTTAACTATTACTTTTACCAAAAATAACTAAACTAATGCCCAAAAACAACTAAAAACCTTTTGATACTAATTGAGGAACACAAGACCTACAATGCTCATTTTAGTTCAATAATCACATACATTTATAAATAAACATGGATTCTAATTGAGATTATCTAAGACAAACTTACAAAAATTTCATTTTACTATTACATGTCAAAATAATCTCTTACAACTCAAATAACCATTTGGTATAGTGTTTTATAGGACTAGATACATAATAAAGTTTCTTTATAACACATGTGAAAATTTCTCTATGATCGAAAAAAACTCTATATTCACTTATATAATTCTTGTATGTTATACTTATCTTTATAACATGGGAAAAGGAAACATAATTACGTGGTGATCTTTAACACTAAGTAAGAGAAAAAATGTAAACATTTAATTAAAGTTTAGGAGATGATAATATTATAAAACATAGGTTAGGGATAAATTTCATATTAAAGAGAACATAGAAAAACAATTATTGTCTATAATCCGTGATAAAAAAGAAATATATTCTCAAAAGATAAAACCAAAAAATGGTAAAATATTTCTAAAACATGAGATAATAAAAATAATCCCTAGAGCACAATACTAGGAATACAATATATTGAATTTCATGAAAATGAATCATAATGAAAAAATATGGCACTAATATAGGTGTAGAAACCATAAAATAATGGAGTCCTAATCAAAACCCATTTCCAATAACAAGGTGCAGTGGGCGTCACTAGATGATTCCCTTAAAAATTGTGGAGTATGCTCCACTAACTGATTCCCATATACCTGGAAGATTAATTATCACCTACTAATTCCCTTAAACATAGTAGAGTAGGAATCACTTCTTAATTATTATAAAAAAACTAGAGTAGGCCCATTTCCTGATTCCCACAGTGGGGATAACATTTACCCGATTCCCATAATGATATAAATTGATATAAATCATTATTCAAAGTATTAGTGGGATATATATTACCCCTCTATCATCATTAATACATATGGTTTCTATAATATATCAATAATTCAAAATATCATGATGACCCAAGTGATAAAAATTGTTTTCATTCATAACATCATGAAGAACCCATGGAATGAAACTTTTGTTTTGAAAAATTTCTAGATGGTATCACATAAATTGAACAAAAAAATTAATTGGTTGATACCCAAATTTTATCCCCTAAAATATTATTTCAAAATAACTATTATATGTTGGTTCAAGAAAAAATACTTCCATATAAAAAATCCCTTCAAATATGGTAGTTAAATATTAAAATATTTTCTAGAAGATAGTTTTATCTTTAGAGTAAAATAATAAGGTTCATTATCATTAGAAATACATTTTTTTATTGGTTAAGTGAAAAAAATTTAAATAATTTAAATCTATAATGAACATTCAATATTGATTCTTTGAAAAATATGTAATTATTTCAAAAAGTTGAGGTGAAAACAATTTGAAAACATTTAATTTACAAAAATCATTAATAAAGGGGCCATGAAAAAGATGTAAATTTTTTAAAAATGAGAATAAAAAGACTTTTAAAAAACATAATATTGATAAAGAAACATCAATAATTTTTCCGTGAATAAATATAATAGTTATAAACATGAAATTTCTAGTGTAATATAAAACCCTTAATTTTGAAAGGATGGAGATTTTTTAATATTTTTGAAGTACCATTATTGAAAACCAATATCATAAAAAGGGGAAAAATTCCTTTGGAAAAGAGTAGAAAGTAATTATTAAGGGCTAAAAAGATAATAAATAATATTATTTCCTATTAAAAAATAGAACATTGGTGTGGAAGAAAAATATGGAAAAGGAAGAAAAATAATCATTTATGATGATGGAATTTATCCTTAGCCATGTAATAATTTTAGGAGAAAATAATTCATCAAGGTAAATGATCAAAATGACAAGAATTAATTGCCCCAAAAATGAACAAAAAATATATTGAAATAAAATACTAGTGTGGGATTATCCATTCTAGGTAGAATCATATTAAATAAGATGCATTATATCTCAATGAAGTGATTTGAGTTAACAAGAACCCTTACCATAATGGTAACATACTAATCAAAGACAATAAAATTGATACTATGAAATGGAAATTAAAATATCATAAAATTAAATATATTAATTATACTTGAATTTAATGGGGTGTTTAATACATTATATAATATAAAAGATCATGATTAATATCATACATGTCTCATAGATTTCAAAATGAGATAAAGAAACCTATATCGCGGTCCTAATTTATTTTTACCATGAATCTAACATTCTAAAAAAATCAAAATATATTTATTATATAACATATAATAAACATTATTCATATATATTTACTTTAATACATACCTTTTATTATCATTTTCATGTTATTTATTATTTTTATTTTTCTTATGTTTTTGTTAAAATGTAATTAGTATCAGCTTATTTTGGTAATTTTAACGATCAAATATGATATTTTAATACTATGTTAAATATATAATATAACCTTTTAAAACCATAAATAAATTTTTATTTAATTATTAAATTAAATTATATTTATTATTTATTTTAACATTGTCATCCATGATAGATTTTTATAGTATTTTTCATGTAGGTGGTAGGACCAACACAAACATGAACATAGTATAATTCGATGGAAGAGTCTGGATATGAAATTGTTTTTTTATGTCTAATAATTATAATGTAATAATAATGATATTATTTAAATATTTTTATGTATTATTATAATTTTATGTGGATGGGATAAAAAATTAAAATCAAGATGAAAAATGTTACTCCATGGAGGTAGAAGTTCACACAACTCACGATCGATGGTTTTTGTTTTTCTATGGTGATGGAAAGGGGTAAATAATTATTTTTACATTAATATAATAACACCTAATTATACTGGTGTTACTAAATTCATTAATTATATTTGTTTAGGATATTTTTTAAGGAATAAAATAAGAAGAAAAAGTTTAGGATTGAGTGATACTCACTTTGGGACCTTAAATATAATCTTGAATGTATCCTTTGAAATGAAGAGATTAGGATTAATAGATAAGAATAAAGGCATAATAACATTTTTTAAGGTTGTAGTTGGGGGAAATGGATATTTTTTGGAAGAAATTTTATTGCTAGGGTCTGGCATGTAAGGGTGTAAGTGTCCTCTTTTACAAGTGAAGAAAAGGGAACTTTTGTCGACACCCATCATTTTAAAATTATGGAATGAATCTATTCATTGGAAAATGGTTTCAAATGTGATAAATAATATATTTTTGGTCTATATAAAATCTATAAATCCTTAACCATAAATTTACACACAAGTTTCATTCCATTTACCTTTATCTTTTTACATTTTACCATTTTTATTTTTCCCTTAGTAACTAGTGTTTAACCATTTCATTAATATTTTATGAAAAATAAAAGGGTGTACATCCAAAAAAAATTCTTTCACAAATATAAATTTAATTTAATTTTAAAAAATATAAATTTTTATATAAATGAATATTATCTTTAAAATAAAAACATTTCAGATATATAATAACTGTTTTTATAGAAAAATTGTGTTTTAACCATCATGTGTTCTTTATATAATTTTTAATTGGTTTCAAGTGAATTGTGTTCATATATTTATATATGAATTTAAAATTTATATTATATTAATTTAAAAAATAATTATTTATTAGATAGAAATTACACAACACTAATAAAGTAATTATTTAAAAATAATAGTTTTATAATTATCAGGCTCATTAACATTAATCATAGTAACCATACTTTTATTCGCAAAATGAAATTATTACATAATATGAACATGTTGATCTGATATATAAAAATAATTTCATAAAATCACAATTCTAAAGGTTTGAATAGATAATTTTTATATTTTCTCTTATAACACACCGAAATTATTTTTAGAAAAATTGTGTTTTTATGAAAAAAAATATGTGTAGTATAAATTTATCAACTTAATTTAAATTAATGTTATTTATTTTTTATGATGAATCAAATATAAGTTATTTAGATTTTAATTAAATAAAAAACATATTTTTAAAACAAAATTTTTTAAATAAAATAAAATACTTAAGAGATTTTAAGTTGCAAAGAAATGATACTTGTATTCTAAAATGCTGGACATAGATTTTATAAGTTCCAAATTATATTATAAAATGATTATTTTTACTCAATAAATAAATATTTAAAAAATTAAATGTTTTTATAAATATCTAGTACATTCTCATATATTGATTCATAAAATTCACTATTTGGGTGAAAACTATATTTCTCACTATTCACTTAAAAATAAATAATTTTATAAAAATCCCCAAAATTAGTCTTAATTTAATTTTCATAAGATTATATCATTTATTTTTTATATGAAATATATATATATAATAAAAAAATGCACTTATTGAATAATTCCATTTAAATAATTTAATTGTTTTTAATTCTATTTTGTATGAATTTATAAATGATTTTAATATTATTTATTTAACAATGGATTCATTTTTCTTAAATTTTATTAAAAATATTCATCTAATATATTGTTGGTCGATTTAGTTTACTGTTTTGTGTGAAGAAAGGAATCGAACACATTTGACCTATTTAAAGGAATGATATGTAGTAAAATATTAGGGTGTTACATATCCATTGTGTCTTATAAGATTAAATTCCACTATCATGAGGTTATATACTTTGAATATATATAATCCTCCGCACATGGTGACATCCCCCCAATCCCCATATCATTTGAATGGGCATAATCTTTATCTCATAAGTTTAACTTCCCTTTGGCCAGCAAATTTCATACAAGTAGACCAACCCTTTCAACTATCAGAAGAGGATTATAAATCATTTGTTTCACAAATTTTTATATAGTACTTTTAAATCCATTCAATTTTATTCTTTATATAAATATTCAGGATCCTTTCTATCATATTTATAATCGAAGGAGTCGGTTCTTCCAAGGTTTAAAAAAAATATCTGAAGTAGTATTTAGATTTTAACCCAATTGTTCAATCCCATATCATACATATTTGGATTTTATTACATCATATTATTGTTCATCTAATGGGTCATAGAACTCTTATAATCATCAATCATGTTCTAGGTATTTTGATGACAATTTATTAAACTACAAATAACATTTTCATCACTTTGTAGCTCGTATGAGCCAGAAATTTTGTTTTCAAAAACATCTTCCTACTCTATTATGAATTGATAATGATCTCCATGGATTTTTAAAATGTGATTTTTTTAGGGATCCTATTTTTTACTCTTTTATATACACATGGTTTTTTCATTACTATTTATTTTGTTCAGGTTTTTTTCTTTTAGATAATTCCATATAAGTGTTTGATCCTTCTCACCCAAAAAGACTCCCACGAGTAAAATTATATATCATTAAATAAATGTTGATATCATGAAATATCATATTTTTATCTATAAAAATAAAAATTTGTTAATTAACCAGCCTAGGGACGCCATTTAACAAGCACCTGGACTAGACATCCACTAGATTGAAGTGTGTTCCTGATCGCCAGAGTCAATCAACCAGAGTTTGGGAATCTCAGAACATGAATTAAGAATGATTTCACTAATGATATATATATATATAATATAAATCAGCAAATTAATGAAATAAAACATCCAACTAAAAATTAAATAACAAATAAACATTCATATAATTATATAAAACTAAAAAAACAAATAATAATATTATAATGAAAAAAACTCATTCCAAATGGAAGATACAATATCCAAGAATTAAATAAAGGATGAATAAACATAGATATATCCAACATCACCACTACTTACCCCAGGTCACTTTCCATATCCCACTTTTATATACCTAAATGAACATGAACAAATATAAAAAGTCATTCTAATCAACATAAACATATATTATAACTATACTGGTGTGAGATGAATAGCTTAATAGGTCGCCACTCACTGAGGCTATGAAAATACCTTCGTAAAACAATTTGTAAAATGCTAGTTTGAACATATGATATAAACTAGTTTGTTAACATGATTTATAAAATGAGTATACAAATATTACACTCGTGAATTTATAAAAATATCAATTTATATACAAAATAAAAAATTGTCATCCATTTTCATAATATAATATAATTATATAATTAAATAAAACATCGAACCAAAAATTTAATAACTGATAAACATCTATATAATGGTATAAAACTAAAATAAATAAAAATTGAAAGATTATATAGAAAAACATCCCGTTACAAATGGATAATACAATATCCTATAATAAAATAAAATAATAAGAAACATAGATAGCTCCAATATCACTTCTAGTTACCCTTACTCACTTACCACATCCCACTCTTATATCTCTAGATGAACATGAACTGAATAAAAAAAGCTAGTCTAAGCAGAAAAAACCTATATTCACTACCAAAAAATGACTTATACCAATAGTAATTTAGTGATAGACAATATATATATTGTTATAAATGATAAATTCCAACATATATTAAGTTTCATTGGTATTAAATTCAGGTAACATTAATTATTTTTACCAACATATACATATTTCATTAGTAGTTGTTTAGTACCGACATATATTTTATTAATAAATAAATTCATTGTTTTATAAAATTAATACCAATGGTTTTTAAAAAAAAATAATTATATTGTTATTAATTATTATTACCAACAATTTTTTTCAGCATATAAATATTTTTCTAGTACTGATTCACTATAGACAAATCATTTAATAATAATAATATTATTATTATCAGTTAGTGGTTATCTAAAAAAATATAGAAATTAACTAATAAAATTAAAAATATTTAAAATATATTAAAAAAAAATCATCCAATATATATTATATTTAGAACAAAATCGATAGTAAAATTTAAATATATTTTATTTGAAAAAATATATTATATCCAAGTGAGATTTTAAAAACTCATTATATATAGATTAAAAAACTAAAAATAAACCTATTCATATTTAACAAAACAATCAGTAAAAAAGAAAACTAACCCCTCACATACCCTCACTTTATACCACCCCCACCACCCTCTCCCATGATCTCCTCCAAATCAACATCCCTCACCTTCCATGTAGGGGTGACCTCTACTAGCGATCACACTCTTGATTCATCACTGTCGACTGTAGATGTAGCTGAACCCACATCCGCACCCACACCCACACCCACACACCCACAATCAATCATCTACCATTTCTCACACCCTATTCGATTGGTTTTTTCCTCAATGAGGTGTAGAGAGGTACATAGACATAAACCCATTTATCATTCAACTGGTCATTGTTTGGGCCACTTATCTTGTATATAATTCTTCTCTTGAAGTTTTAAGAACCTAAAATCATCAGTATCTAGTGTTTGAATTGAATTACAGTTAGAGTTTTAAGTGAATTTTAAATGAAATTTTATTTTAGGTTCTTGTTCTTTTTTTGGTGATTTTAGGATACTAAATACATATTTTTCTAGATCTACTGTAAATGAAATTTTCTTTCTTAATTTCTGGAATCATGTGTAAATAAATTTGATCATAACATTTAATCAGGTTACCTACCTTCTAAGACCCCTATGAGAATTATGATCCCTAAGAAAAATCCCTAGTTGAATCCTGGAGGAGTTGTTTCTATTAGTCATGGGCATCATAGTGAGGATGTAAAGTTAATCTCTATCATTTTAAAGCGGGGACACTGTTCTGTTTCCTGATTATGGAATAATTAAAGTTAACTTGTATAATAATAGAGTGTACCATACCTTGAACTCTTAAAGAAGCGCTAAAGTTACACCATTTCATCTGTCATGGCCCGACCTAATGGGGCTCAAGCTAGGACTCCCCAAGCCCACCTCTAATAGGCCAGGGGCTGGAGTCGAGCACCGAGTAGGATATCACACACATGGCAGGCATTCGCCTAAGGTACCTATACACATGAACCCATATACGCCTCTATGCAACAGTTCAGAGATATATAAAACTGAAAAGAAAATGCATGAACACAATCTATCCAAAACCAGAGTGCAACAAAAAAAGTTCAAAAATGGAAAAAACAGGAGCCACCAAAAGAAAACTACAATAGTGTCCATCCTGCTCAGTAGGAGGGAAAACACTGCCAAAACACCTGCCGGTAAGCTCCTTAGCACAACTCAGGTAAACAACCCAGTCAAACCCACTCACTAACCTCCGCCTGCTCCGAGTCTTCCTGGGACACTGTTTAAAGGCATGTGGTCTGCACAAGACACAAACATGTGCGGGAAAAGCCCATGATGGGGTGAGTATAAAAATACTCAGTAGGCACTCCAAAAACCCAAAACAAAAGAGAGCAACTGAAAGAAAACATTCCACTCATCATATCCAGAGGGAACCCAGATGAGAGAGAAACTCCTTCTCGTGACCATCCTCGGCTAAACACAACTTTTCAGCTCAATCCAGGTGTATTCCCATACATACACCTTGAACAATCTAGATATACTCAGCTCATGCACCAAGCCACATGAGGTATTGACCTCATCACCAGCAATTTTCCACAACCCGGAGAGCTCACTCAATGATCACTGTCAACCCAGATGACACTTGTTCGAGAGATACACTCCATTGGGTTTCACACAAACATCTAAGAAGCTCACCCAATAGATCACACTCGTCATTTGTCGTCATGGGGGAAAACTCGTTGAAACAAAACAAATACCAAACTCCTCGGATAGGGGATAGCTCTTAGGGTCTGCTAGGGGATTCCAGAACCCTCACTGGTATATCAAGATCTTATAGATAGAGTATTCCTCCCAGGGTCCGTTGGGGGATACCACAACCCAACCTGGCATTCGTAGATCTAACGGATAGGGGATCACACCCAGGATCTACTGGGGGATACCACAACCTGATGTGGCACTCGACAGAAGCACATCACTCAGATAGAGGATTATCGCCCATATAAAGGTGGTCATGATGATACCATAACCCTATCTGGTATAACTCACGATATAGGGGATCGAACTGATGATGCCGCAACCCTACTGAAACCACATGTTGAGTAGGAGATCACATAACCAATGATACCGCAACCCTACTATAAACCTCACGCTGAGTAGGGGATCATATACCTGATGATTCCACAACCCTACTGAGCACGGTCCGCCACATAGGGGATCATATTCCCGATGATACTAAATACCCTACAGGATTAATCTTCTAGATATGGGATCGCCACCCGAGGATATGCAGTCACAGCGATAACAAGAACCTGATCTAGGGTAACTATGCTAGAGGATCCCGCTCTAGGCCCACCGGAGGGATGCCACAACTTTTAAAGATTAAACACTCCATCGAGAGGATCACAAACATATCCTAATGTTGTGATTCCATGTGAACCCTCATAGGAACGAACCAAGGGAGTACCCTCAACCACTGCTAGCCCGAACGTCGCTAACTCGTGCAACCCACAACAATTCCACACCGCGCATCTCCAAGGCCAATAACGAGGTCACCATCGCGACCCACGCTGAAAAATACACATGATAGGTAGTTTAATCACCCAAAACGGATGACTAGTGAAAAAAACTATTCATTTTTGTCAGTCCATGTGAGACCCACACTATGATACCAAAACTCATCAAGAAAGATCATACCACAGCGATCCCCTCAGAATAACACACGGGATCGACTACGTGATCATCCGAAACGGACCCCCAGTGGAAAAGGCACTATTCAACAAAGGTACCATGAGTATGGACCACGCCTCGATCCCAAAACACATTGAACAGATCACACCATTGTGATCCTCTCAAAAAAACACACAGGATCGACTATCAATCCACCAAAATCGGACTCCTTGTGAGAAAGTTGTGTTTCTCCATAAACGCCCAAACCCATCATTGTGGGACCCACACCCTTTTCTTGGTTCCAACACCTAGAAACAATCTAGAAAATTCTGTCATACCATCAGGGTTTAAACACCACTAACGGTACGTCATTTGGACAATCCTTGCAGGAGTTATGGTGGATCGGATATGAAAAATATAAAATATTATAATTATTTTCAACGTTTCATGACACTGGGGAAGAATCCCACCTCACAAAATTTTTAAAAGAATCTCAAGTTTTTCTCCTTGACCCAGGCTTTGCGTTTCCGCAAACAGCTCTCAAATCGGACTCCCGGTTTCCGGGTTATAGGGGTTTAAAGAACCCTCAGAAAAACCTTGCCGGACCACCGCCTGCCTCACCAGAAACCATCGCCCTACCGCTAGATTCCACTACGCCACCACTAGATTCTGCCCCAGCCACTGCCTCTCATCGCCAGAAAACCTTCGAGAGAAACCGGTAGCACCCCGGTGCTCCAAATTCAAATCTGAAACATGTTTCAGAAAGCTCGGGACCCGAACTACACCACCCTTATGAAAATTTGAAGAAAAAAAACAAAAAAATGGGATCCGGGAATTTAAAACTCAAACCGCCTACCTCGCTGGTGAAATGTCAACGTTCTAGCTTAGATCCGCGCTCCAAAGCTCCTGCTGCGCGATCCTGGAACGTCCGCTATCAAAATCCGAGCTCGACGGAACCTTGATCGTGCGATTCGGACGCTGATTCACCATCATAAGGGGAGGATAAGGAGGAAGAAGGAGGATTTCCTCTCGGTTGCACACCACATGTCTATGGGGGGATAATAAATATATATATATATATTTTTTTAAATATCTCCGTCTCCCGACTCGCCTCCGCCTGAGGCCCGATCCAGACAAAGGTAAGGCCACCCTTAGGGTAAACGCATCGTTCTGAACACAATGACAGACTCAGTTTTGTGATCCTAGACTATTTAGAAGTTATTTGAGTCAACGCTTGGAATTAACGTTTTCACTTATTTACAAAAATTCTCTTGATGGCACTTTCCACCGCAGGCCCGCACCCACAAAGTTTACAGCTCACCTAGGGTAAACGACATGTTCTAAACGCAACCGTGCCCTCAGATTCTCATTTTAAGCTACCATTTGGGAGATATCACACCCTTTATATATGCATAGTATAAAAATACTTAATATTTTTATAAAATTAATTTCGGGCACCCCGGGCCTCGGAATCGGACGTCGTCTTCGCGCCTAGCTCTGGAATTATTCATAAAAATATTGCAAAGTCTGACAGGGCCAAAAACCCGAGTAGCTACATCCCCCCCCCTTTGAACTTTCATCCCCAAAATCCATAAGCATAAGGAAAGCAACTGGACTCTCAACTGGGTCTCCCACGCAAGCATGTTCACCTACAAACACCCATGCCTGAAAACAAAAGCCAGAAGGACTCATCCACCACACCTCAACACTATCCGCTTAGGACGGAACTGACTCACCTGCACGGTTTTAATTGCGTCACAAAAATGTGTCTCGGTGGGGGAAGGTTCCCTCTTCCTCACACATTCTAAGCGTGTCGAACAACACCCACACAGGGTCTTGACAACACCCTGAACAAAATGCGAGCAAGGAACGGAAAGGGAAGATTACTGCTAAACAATGTCTATCAAACTACTGCAGAAAGTATAAAGGACACAAGGCGTACCTCTATCCATCCGCGGAGCCTCTGAGTCAACAGCCTCTAGGGAATGCAGTTGACCTCTCCCTCGGCCACCAGCTCCCTGAGCACGCTGTGGACCACCTGATGGTGGGGGTGGTGGAAAATGATACCACCTACCACCTCCTGCTGCTGAACCAGCTCTGTCATCACATCTGCTGGCCTGCGGACCTCATTTCTCAAGACACTGCCTCTCTCAAGGCGGTCTACCGACCAGATCCCTCTTAGCATCACGACATGTCCGAAAATATATAGCAAGATGTCCCCAACCTTCGCAAGCATAACACCGCCTCTCATGCGTCATCCCAAAGCTGGTCTGTGAGCCCTGGGAGCCCTAATCTTCAAAACCTCCATCCTGGGATCACCTCTTGAAACGTCACCCACACCCTGTCCCATATGTCTACCATCGTCTACCAGATGTCAAGATATCATCTCTCACATGCCCAGCACTAACAGGGGGAATTTTCTCAGCCAGAAATCTCTCCACCACCAAAACTCGCTCCAACACTCCAGCATAGGTGGGAAGGCACAAGGAAACCACACCTGCCTGAATGTCTCTGCGTAAACCCTGCTCGAAGGTCTGTTCCCTAAAGAACGGGTCTCGAACCACATCCAAGGAGTATAATGATAGGTCTGTAAACCTCACTGATTACTTTGACACGGTCATTCTCTCCTGCTAAAGCTGTAGGAGCTCATGGATCCACACTGACCTCAGCGTTAGCAGATATAACAATTCCCTGAAGATCCACTCAAAATCTGCCCATGTAATTGTCTCCTCTTCAAGGTACTGTGTCACCAAACTCCACTATATCCCAGTCGAACCATGTATAAGGCTCCCTTCTAGGACCACCATATGATCTGGTAGTGTCCTCACTAGGTAGAAAACTCAGGTGACTGCTTCGATCCAGTCATCAGCTGCCTGGGGGTCTGGATCACCTGGAACCTTAGAGGTCACTGCCTCTAGAACTCGTGCATCACACTCAGCCTGTGCGCAACCTCATCATGAACTGCTAGCACAACCAACTGCTTGGCAGGTGGCGGCTCAACTAGTGGACTACCTGGAGGTCCAGCATCAGAACTTGCACCCTGGTCCACAACCTCTACAGGGGGCGGATCGTTAGCACAACCCTGTTGCGGAACCCTCACTGGGTGTTGCCATGGAGGCATCCTGAAATATAATTAAGACACTCCATAGTCAAAGAGTATATCTGGAGAGATGACTCAATAAGAATAAGGAAACCCCAAAACCCAGTCTTATATGACGCATGTACCATTATTTCCCTACGACTAGTGTACGAATGTCCCGAGTCGAAATGCAGGTTATCAGAGTCCTGATATATGGATATGTTGGCTGCTGCACCAATACAGGAGTCCCTGGCATGAAATCCGAACTCGAAATACATTAACATTATTTCTATAAAACCCAAACCAAAATCACAGCTAGACCAGATACAAACTGAAATCCCAAAGGTGGAACCTCCTCATACACCATTTCATCTTTCACGACCCAATCCAACGGGGCTTGAGCCGTGACTCCCCAAGCTCGTCTCCAATAGGCCAGGGGCTGGCGTCTAGCACCGAGTAAGTTATCACACACATGGGAGGCATTAGTCTAATGTACTTGTACACACGCACCCACATACACCTCCATGAAACAGTGCAGAGATATATAAAACTGAAATGAAAATGCATGCACAAAATCTATCCAAAACTAGAGAGCAACAACAAAAGTACAAAAAGGGAAAAATAGGTCCCACCAAAAGAAAACTAAAAAAAGTGTCCAACCTGCTCAGCAGGAGGGAAAACACTTCCAAAACAACTGCTGGTAAGCTCCTCAGCATAGCGCCAGTAAACACCCTGGTCAAACCCTCTCACTAAGTTCCACCTTCTCTGGGTCCTCCTAGGACACCGTCGAAAGTCATGTGGTCTACACAAGACACAAACATGTGTGGGAAAAGCCCGTGAAGGGGTGAGTATAAAAATACTCAGTAGGTACCCGAAAACCCAAAACAAAAGAGAGAAACTGAAAGGAAACAGTCCGCTCATCCCAGCCAGAGAGAACCCAGATGAGAGAGAAACTCCGTGTGATCATCCTCAGCTAAAAACAACTAGTCAGCTCAATCCAGGTGTATTCCCATACATACACCTTGAACAATCCAGATATACTCATCTCACCCACCAAGCCAAATGATGTACTGACCTCATTACCAGAAATTGTCCACAACCAGGAGAGCACACTTCAAGATCACTGTCATCCCAGATGACAGTCATTTGAGAGATACACTCCATCGGGTTTGACACAAACATCTCAGACGCTCACCAGATAGATCACGCTCGTCAGATGTCGTCACTGAGGAAAACTTGATGAAACAACACAAACACCAAACTCCTCGGATAGGGTATCACTCCTAGGGTTCTCTATGGGATTCTAGAACCCACACTAGTATATGAAGATTTCATAGATAAGGAATCACTCCCAGGGTCCGCTGGGAGATTCCGAAACCCTACCTGGCATTCGTAGATCTCAAATATATGGGATCACACCTAGGATCTGCTGGGGGACACCACAACCGATCTGGAACTCAACAGAAGCACATCACTCAGATGGAGGATTTTCTCCCATATAAAGGTGTTAATGATGATACAGGAACACTATCTGGTATAACTCGCGATGTAGGGGATCGAACTGATGATGTTGCAACCCTATCAAAACCACATGCTGAGTAGGGGGTCAGATAACCAAAAATACCGCAACCCTACTATCAACCTCACGCTGAGTAGGGGATCGTATACCTAACGATGCCACAAACCTACTAAGCATAGACCACCATGTAGGGGATCCTATTATCGATGATACCAAAAACCATATAGAATTCATCTGCTTAATAAGGGATCGCCGTCCAACGATAAGAGGTCATAGTGATACCAAGAACCTGATCTATGATAACTCTGCTAGAGGATCCCGCTCCAGGCCCACCAGTGGGATTCCACAACTCTAACAGATTAAACATCCCATCAAGAGGATCAAAAACATATCCTAAGTTTGTGATTTAATGAGAACCCTCGTAGGAAAGAACCAAGGGAGTAACCTCAACCATTGCTGGCCCAAACTTCACAACTCGAGCGACCCACAACAACGCCACCCCACGCACCTCCAAAGCTGATACTGAGGCCACCATCGCGATCCACACAGAAAAACACACAGGATAGGTTGTTTACTTACCCGAAATGGATGACTGGTGAAAAAGGAACTACTCACCATAGTCAGTCCGTGTGGGACCCACACTATGATCTTGAAACTAATCAAGTAGATCATACAACAGTGATACCCTCAAAAAAAGACACAATATCGACTACTCATTCGTCCGAAAGAGACCCCGGGACAAAAATGCACTATTCACTGAAGGCAGCTTGGGTGGGGCCCATGCCTCAATCCTGAAACATGTCAGACAGATTGCACTATTGCGATCCTCTCAGAAAAACACACTGGATTGACTATTAATCTGCCAAAATCGAACTCCTGGTGAAAAGCTGTGTTTCTCTGTAAACACCAAAACCTGGCCTCATGGGACCCACACCATATTCTCTATCCCAACACCCAAAAACTATCTTGAAAAGTCTTTCGTACCATCAGGGTCTCAATGCCACTAACGATACGTCATTTGGACACTCTGTGTAGGAGTTATGGAGGATTGAATATGAGAATAATAAAATATTATTATTATTTTCAACGTTTTATGGCCCCGAGACAAAATTGCCCCACACAAAATTCTGTAAAGAATGTCAAGAGGTCCACCTCGACAGAAGCTTTATATCTCCATAGACATCTCTCAAATCGGACTCCCGGTTTTCGAGTTACAGGGGTTTAAAGAACCCCCAGAAAAACCTTGCCGGACCACCGCCTACCTTGTCAGAAACCACTGTGCCGCCACCGTATTCCACTGCGCTGCCACCGGATTCGGACATGGTTTCCACCCCTCATTGCCGGAAAACTGGGTTTTCTGCCAGAAAACTTTCGGGAGCCACCAGGAGCACCCTAGTGCTCCAAATTCAGATCTGAAACATGTTTCAAAAAGCTCGGGACCCGAACTACACATCCATTATGAAAATTTAAAGAAAAACAACACAAAAATGGGATCCGAGATTTTAAAACTCAAAATTCCTACCTTTCAGGCAAAACACCAACATTCTGTCTTAGATCCGCACTCCAAATCTACCGCTGCATGATCTTGGAATGTTCGCTGTCGAAATCGGAGCTCGACGACACTTTGATTGCACGTTTCGGCCACCGATTCGCCGTCAAAAGGGGAGGAAAAGGAGGAGGAAGGAGGAGTTCCTCCTGGCTACCTACCACACAACCAAGGGGGGCGAGAATAAAGATATATATATATTTTTATTTATTTAAATATCTTCGACTCCCGACTCACTTCCACCTGAGGTCCGATACAGACAAATGTAGGTTTTCCCTTAGTGTAAACGTGCCGTTCTGAACGCAATGGCAGACTCAGATTTGCGATCCGAGACTTCATTCCGAAGTTATTCGAGCCAATACTCAGAATTAACATTTCCACATATTTATGAAAATGCCCTGAGTGGGTTTTTCCACTGTAGGCTCGCACCCAGAATGTTTACACCTCGCCTAGGGTAAACGACACGTTCTGAATGCAACCGTGCCCTCATATTCCCGTTATGAGCTACTGTTTGGGAGATATAAAACCCCCTCTATCTGTATAGTATAAAAATACTTAATATTTTTATAAAATTAATTTCGGGCACACCGGTCCTCAGAATCGCATGACCTCTTCACGCCTAGCTCTAAAATTATTCATAGAAATGTTCCATAGTCTGACAGGGCAAAAAACCTGAGTCCCTACATCATCAAATTTTGGTATATTCTATCAGTTGAACTATTATATGGTTGGATAGGAATAATTCTCCCATGAGTTTTTTAACATGGAACTTAATTCTCAATAAATATTTTCACTTAAGAGATGCATTCCTTGTGCTGAAAGATTAATTTATTGAATATTGTATAATAGTTGATATCTATATTGAATTTTATTTATATTTTAAACATGAAAATGATAAATTTATCTAATTATAAACTAGTAGATTAATCTCATGTTAATGAATCATATCTTATTCTAATATTGAAAATTAATTACCCTATTGTTAGAATGTTAGTTTCTTTGTTATTTCATATTTATGACTTTTTATCAATTGATGAGCAATATTATGTTATTAAACATTCATTCATATATTAATTTAGTAATTTTGAAGGTTTCTCATTAAAGTTATAATAAATTTCATACATCTCATAGGTTTCCATAGGATGTAATGTTATAATCGTCCCTTCTAGATTTGCCCAAAAAACCAATTTTATTCTAAGTTTCTCTCTTTTGAAGGTTGAATATTTGACATCCTCTATTTCCAAAAAAAAAATATCAGAGATCTTAAATGCTCAATCTATAAGGATAGATTTAATGTTTCACTAATTATATTTAATTAAATTATCAACATGTTCTTATTTTTCAGTCAAATATAGGGTTTGAAAATATTATTTATGTCTCTAGGAACACATTATCATATCAATACCGCTGAACTAGAATTTTTGGAATATGTCACATGTTGTTGTTGTTCTAATTAACTAAAGGTTTCTTGTTGGAATTTGGTCTATTATTTTGGTAGGAAATTATTCTATTATTCATGTTAATAGAGTTTCTTATAGGCCATGCATGGTCTTTTTCAGGTGTTCGACCTGTGAACAATTGAATTGGCTGGCTTGAGCAGAGCAGTAGAAGTCGATCCAGAGGAGAGAAGAGTTTAAACTTTCTATTTTTTGTACCTCAAAGAGTGAGGTTTTATTCTTCCTTTTCACTTCTATTTTACATGTTTTAATTATTTTAATTGTGTTATATGTAGATAAGAAATGATGAGTTGATTGTTTTCTCAAGGATTCAAACAACTCATTTGCTGGTTTCTATTCTTATTTCTTGCAACCATTTGTGCAAACCACATAAAATAATTACACTTATTTATTATTTTAATTTTGTTATATAATATTTTTTTTCTTGTTCATATTGATTTTTTTGTATAAAATATTGAAGTTAGCGGTGTATTTTTATTATTATATCTTTTATTCGAATTTTATTATTATATTCTTTTTTAATTCTAGAATTTTCTTGATCACAAGTTCTACAATCTTGTATAATTATAAACTATGTATAACAATAATCATTCATGATAAGTATTTATGATTTTATTCTAATTTTTAATGTGGTAAATGTTTTTATATGCTTATTTCATTTGTGAATTATGTCGGTCCATTTTTTATCTAGTTAAAATTCATTTTTTTATTTGGCATACAAAATGATTCAATGTTGTTTTTCTTCTTAATTAATGAATTGTTCTGATTTAGTGTGGTGGTTAATTTCATTATTTTTTTATTACATATATCATCAATTGTACCACTGAATTTTATATTGAGAGTATAGTTCGATAAGTTTTTATAGTGTTTTCCATATGCTTATAGATTTAATATGTTGAAATATGCATAATAGTTGATATCTTTACTAAATTTCATTTATATTATGAACATTACAATAATATTTCTTTGTTATTATAAATCAGTAGTGCTTCATTTTGATGAATCATATTTTATTTTAGTATTTAATGTGAATTTTTGTATATGTTATTTGATATTCAACATATTTGATAATATTCAGTTTTAATTTTTATTAATTGATGTGAAATGTTATAATTCTCACTCAAAAACAACATCAGTTTCTACTCAAATACATTATTTTATTTGTTAATAAACTTATGAATTTTTATTAATTTTTGTAAAATGATACACTCATTCTCACTCATCAGTTTCTACTCAACTTTCAGATATTTTGGCATCATTTTTGTGAACATTTATGAAGAGAAAATTGTGGGATCAACTTCTTTCTCTATAGATGTGTTCATGCTCACTTAGTTACAGGGTAACACTCATTATCACTCAGAAACACTATCATTGTTTACTCACTTTTCATATTTTATGTGGTTATCACTGTGAACATTTTTTAAGAGAAAATTCCTGTATTGACTTCTTTCCCAAGAGATATGTTCAAGTTGAATTACCTAGATGGTAACAGGTGGTTGTGGAGTATGGGTGGATTTAAATTTTATATTGATCTATTCGTAGTGGGTAACTTGGACTTCCACTTTCCCTGTCTTTTTAATGGTTCCAGATAGTTTTTAAAGGGTTTTTTAATTGATTATACTTTTTGATATTGACTAGATGCAAATCACTTAGAGTCTCGATCCACTTTCATTTGAAAACAAAATTTCTCAATAAAATGTTAAATAATTTTAAAATAATAACTCCTTATGATAAATCAATTTTTTCTTCTCTTTTTTGTAGCTCCATGCATCTCGAGTCAAGTTAAATTTTCAATGTTGTATCAAGATATTGTTCCAAATTCCATGTGAAGGTTACTGATGGGTGTATTCTTCCTTAGAAGATTCTTGATAATGATTTTCTCATAAAGTCTCTACAAATTAGGTTCATTATACCATTTATCATTCCAGTTCTAATGTAGTGATTTCTATAGTTTTGTTTGGTTGATTGTTAGAAAGATGTTTTGGAGCTTGTCAAGTGGTTAAATGTGATGTTTTTGTGGAATTAATCATTGAAAGTCATAATGACAAGGGGATCTTCACAGCTCTACAATGGGTTTAAAGAAAAATTTATTAAGTCAATTAATTATTGAGAAAAAAAATCCATAAACAATGATTCTTGAATCTCTTGAAATTTCATTGGTATGTTTGGAGCTTCAATGAAGAGTTTGGGTTGGTGGGATTTGTGAAAACTACAGTATGGTAATATATCACCACATATATTTTTATAATATTTAGTTTTTATTATATTAAATGATATAATAATGTTATTTTATGGGGAAAAACAACTTAAATAACATTATAGGAAATTACATATTATTTTATTAACAATTGTTTTGATGGAATGTTATCTAATGAAGGCTACTTGCAATCCTCATGGCACGGTAGTGTCTGAGATTTTAAGTGTGCTTCAGATATTGTTGCAAGCATGAAAACTAATATCTTGTAAGATTTTGAAATATTGTATATATTTGTAATCTATTTATTTAAGAAAAACAGTTGTTTAATTATTTTTAAATTTTTTTAAAATAACTATCATTTACAATAATTTTTGAAAAATCCCTTAGAAAACATTTTGTTCTGCATTGTATTTTGTGAAATGTTTCATTTTTGATTTCCCCCCTCCATCATTAGGGCCATGAAATTCAAGAAATCTGGCCTGAATTAAATATATGATGGTGAATAGAGTCCCATTTTCATTTTTTGATCAAGATGATCTTAGAAATTTGAATACATAAAGTAAAAATTAGATAAGGGTGTTTGGATGGATATTATTAGATTTGAGTTTATAATGTTCTGAATCTGACTTCTTTCATACTGTATTTTTAATTTTCATTCTAATTTTTTGTTTTTGTTGTGTTTCTATTTTACCGATTGGAGATGATGGATTGTAAGTATTAGTTGCTTATGAACAAGGTTTTGAGGGTGCATTCATAGTATATGGCAATTGCAGTTCTAATGATGTATATAGTTATCTATTTTTAAATGTATAAATAAGAACAAATTATTGAGTATCAAGTTTTCCCCAAGGGGGCACCATTGTATATATATATATATATTGATATATTGGAATTATTGGGATGAAATTTTTATGATATATTTGAAATGTTGAGACACATTAATTATTTATTTCTTATTTTTAATTATTTTTTGTGAAAAAAAATTATATATAATATATAATAATTATATTTGGTATATTATATATATTATTAAATATATTAAATTTTTTAACCAACTAATGATAATATGAGTGTCATTTAAAAATCAATTATAACAGAATTTTATTTGTGGGAATTGTATATATTCACATATAATATAATTTTATTAATAATAATACCAATATAAATATAATTTTTCTATTGTTATTATCTACATATAGATATATCATATGAATCTATTGATGAAAATTTTTACAAAATGATATATTATATGTTGGTATTATTATAATTGTAACAGAACTATTTTATCTTTCGTAATAACATTTAGCCATAGATTTTTTACCAACAATTTAGTGATAGGACAATTTTTTGTTGGTAAAACATTTTACCAACATAAAATATATTTTTACCAAGAGATTTACCCCGATTGAAAAAAACTAATTATTTTTAGTGAGTAGATTTATATAGGTGTGAGATAAAAATATTAGTAGGTCACAATTCACTGAAGCTACAGAAATCCCTTTATATAACAATTTATAAACTTCTAGTCTGAATATATAATATAACATATATTATTAACATGATTTACATACTATGTTTATTAACATTCCACTCATGGATTTATAATAAAACAACCAATTTATAAAAAAAATACAAATATGGTTTACCATTTTCATAAATTACATCACTCTAAGAAAAGAGGTCTATTAAAACCATCAAATCATGTCAATAAACTAATTTTACAACTTTCCCACATTTTATTAAAATTCCATTTTCATAAAAAAACACAAGGATAATCCATTTTTTAAAACTCATTTAATAAATAAACAAACCAATTTTCAATTTAAAATAACACATGAAAAAAAATAAAACAACTCATTTGAATGAAAACCTCAGCACAATCATGATCATACATAATCACAATTATTTCCAAATGAAACAACGAATAAAAAACACATGCAACCAAACAATAGTTCCATGTAGTCATGAATTATAGGGGAAATCAAAAAAACTAGTAAATTTAATCCCTAATGATGTCCTAAAAAGGTCCTAATAATCATGGAAATCATCCTAACTCTCTAGCAATAATGATCTAAACTAGAGACAAGGAAACTAGTTTGATACTGCTAAACCTGTACACATCCCTGGTTATCTAGTCTTGTTATCCAAAATAAATTTTTTGAGTCCTCCTTCACTAACATGGTCACAAAAAATAATGATATCTCATATTACCTACTACCCCTCTCAATCCAACTGATGAGGTTTATTTTAGAATCATTTCTTAGTCACCCCATTGCTACAGACTAGGGATTTCTCTCGTACAAGTCACCTAATAACTTTCAAACAATACCATAAAATTTCAAATGTATGTGGGAAAAAATAAACTTTCACGTGAATCAAATATAAATCATTTAAAATAAAAAAAACCTCACATATAACATCATCTAACTAAACCTCCCCTTTTACGTCCATACATAATAATTATATATCAATATAATAGCATAAAACATCCCATATGGGATCTCAAAACACAATGAGAAAAAAAAAGTTTCATTATGATTAAAAAGGTACTATTATATTTATAAAAACACTTCACATAATGTATGAAATGATATTTCACAATGTACTCAAGAATCCAATACATTTTCACACTATTTAAAATTCCATTTCAAATGCCCTTTGGAAAAAATTTATCAAACCACACATTTATATATATATCATATAAATCCAATTATATCTATCAACATACTTTTTAAATAAAAGGCCCCTATTTTTATTAATTGAAATTGTTCAATGAACCCTTTTATAAAACAATATATCCCAATTTGAATGAATTTCAAGACACCAATGTACCCTAAGGTCTCACAAAACATTAAATGGAATGAATGTCAACACCCTCAATTTTATAAAAAATTCCATTAAAACATCACACACATTTTTTAATGAATATATTATTTCAAATATCCTTATAAACATTTAAATGGCTTTCTAAAATCCACTAAGGAATTTTCAAAAACACCTGGAATGTGAAATTCATCAGCAAAAAGACTTTAAACTATTTGAATTTTAATAAAAATATAAAAATAGTGTTTTATACAAATCTAGTTCCATAAGGAATCATTTGAAAAAAATAGCACAATTTCAAAATATATACTCAGTCATTATCTTAAGCACTTGGAATATTATATATCCTTATTGAGTAAAAAAATATATTTGAAAATTATTTCGTGACTACTATGGGAATAAAACATGATTTTAATGTATTTGAAATAATTTAATATCCTAAAATAATTTTCTACCTTTCCTTAAAAGAGAGTTCCATAAAAACAAAAACCTCATTTCAGGTAGAACCATCCAAAAACCTAGTTCCTCTGATAGTAAAAATACAACTGAGATAACAAATGACCTTATCAAACCTAGAAAACTGAAATCCACATCATTAGAACCTCCCTTAACCTTAATCCAATCCCAAATAGTGGTTAGGGTTCACAAGAGTGATAGAAATTGAGAGAGGGGGAAAGGGGAGAGTAGAGGAGAATAAAAGGGGAAGAAAGATGGACATGCCCATAAGAAATCAAGATGAAAATGGATTTAAATTGAAGGAGGAATAAAGGATACAGCTCCCCCATGTGAACTATTATTTTTCTAAAAAATAGGAATATAAAGGGTGGGTAAGTCATAAAACCCCCATGGTGAAAACATACAACTCTACCATTTAATAAAATATGGCTAGGATTCATGGTTTGGAAGAATGTTTAGCAAAATCATGTGGGTTTCACTACCTATAAAAACACCTCACAAGGCTTCACCTAGAGACATCACATAGTTGGAAAAACCCATCAACCATTCCAAAAGAAACTTTTTATGTATTAAAAACTCTCATACTTTGGCAATATGATTTACTAACCATGGGTCAACCATGAAAAATAGGTATGTTAAAACTATATACCTATAAACATTCATGTAGAATGGTTTCATATAACCATTTGGAAGATGTCTACAATTACCCAAAGCCCCAAAACAACCTTCATGATTTATCCTATTCCTTGAATTGTTTTAACCAAAGTAAAAACTAGCTATAAATACAAACCATGAACAATAAAAAAATTAATAAATTATCTATATAAAGGTAGATTCATGGTTTCCACTAAACCATGTGTGAAAACCTATAACGGGGAGAGAAATTACAAATACACCAATTTTTAGTCAAAAAATTCCTAAAAACTTAAATTAACCGTCATCAAGATGAAATAATGAAAAATATATTGTAATACTGAAATGTGGGTGTTACAATCCTCTCAACCATACCACTTTCTACACCTAGAAAGTTCTTGGTGAAAAAAGGAAATAGAGAATGGTGAAAATTCCAACACTCATTCAAAAATACTGGAAGGATCATGGACAACTCAAAAGGTCTCATGATCATAAAACCAATAAACATGGCATACTCTCAAAAAAAGAGCAATAAAAATTAAAAAACAGTGATAACAACAATAAAAAAGAATCTAATAGGTGATTATAAATAAATAGAGATACAATTGAGGTGTCCCCACTGTTTATATTTAATCTACACAATGATTTCACACATGACCACTGTAATGACCTGCTAACTCCCATTGTCTTAAGAGTACAATGAGACATTACTGGGCCTTAAGATACATCCCCAAGATATCAAAGGCTGGAAATAAATTCCGAAGGGTTTTAAATATAGGTGGGGGATGATTTACCCTTTAAGAACTAAATCAAAAAACCAAAAAAAACATTAACAGAATGATGCATGAACAAAATAAATATAACTCAACAACTTCATGTATCTCAAAACCACATCATAGTGTGCAAAAAAGGAAGACCAAACAAGTATCAATGTACACAAAATATAATCAAATAAAGACTCTCAAGAGACCACAAGACTCCATGATCCACAATCTCCAATCTCCACAATCAACGAACAACCCATGTATCATGAGGAAGTGCTAAAAACGTGTGAAACATTACCTTTTCTCCTATCTCAAAAGATAGCATCTGAAAAAGCACCAAAGTGCCAAATCATGGGTGAGTATAAAACTCAATATGTTTTCTCCAATGAATTCCCTACTCATTCCACTTGGATAGAAATGATATCCATATTTATTTAAAAAAGTTTATATAAAACAATTTACCAAAACAGTTTATAACCAAATATAAACAGGTTCAAAAAATCATTTATAACCAATTGAAAAAAACTAAATGAAACCAATTTCCAGCAAGTTATTTTTCCAGAAAAAAATTACTTATCAAATATGAAAACCAATTTCTTATTATCATTTTGCCTACCCATTCCATAGTTCGCCACACACCCACACATGTATTCTTTGTTTGATAGTTCCATACTCATGAGTGGTCTCTCGTCCAATTAACTTGTGTCCCAAATACACACACCCTCAATCCAGGGCAATGTACCATATACCCCAATGGTAATCATACCTTATTAAGGGATTGTTAAGCATGAACTCATACCAACACCTTTTATACCAAATCATTCCATTACAAAAATAAACCACTTCAATAAAACTGAACTTTTATTGAAAACCAAAGCACAACCAATTTCAAGAATCATTTCATTTCATTAAAACATTCCATTTTATTGAAAACAACTAATCCCTATTATGTTCCAATGTTCTAGAAAATATCCATTTTTAAAATTCAATTTTTAAAACCAGGAACCAAAACACTCATTTAAGATCTAAAATTTTCCAGATTTCACAACCATCACTCAAGAAGGTTTCCAAAAAGTGTTCAAAAACCAAATCACAATCAATTCAACACCACAAATTCAATTTAATATAATTCCAATCAGTTTTACTAAGTGGAGTCGATAAAGAAGCCTCCTACCATGAAGGTTTTGACAAAAAACCCAATGAATGAAGAACACACAAGAAAACTGGATCGATTATCTAAGAACCCACCTTAGATATATTATACTAGAAGGATAAAGAACAAATCTCATCATATTTGGCATCCACATACCTAGATATACCCATAATGGTCATAGATCTAAGAAACCATGAGAAGATGATAATTAGATATAATTAGATCTAAGAAACTAATCATGAACGAAGATGAATGATCACATACCTCAAAAATATGGCTTCGGTTCACCGAGGAAATCCTTTATATCACCTTCAGATCAACGGGAAAATATTTTTTGGACTTATGAGAAGATAAATCCTGAGTTAGGGTTGGTTTGGGTAATAAATGATAAAGTTATGAAAAAACTGAGTGAGATCCTATTTCTAAGGATCACATTCTGACATCATGCATGGTTTGACCACATTGTTAGGCAAATCGTGTGCTAATCATGCAGTAGCCTCTTCCCACATGTCTTCCCCATACACGGTCTCCCAAACTATGCTCCAGCCATGCTAGAGGTATTACCTCAAAAGGACCTTTGTGCACAATTTTTTCGCATGGATATTAAAATCATGCACTGTCCGTGTGACTTCCCTTTAGCCCCCAAAATACTTCCAAAGTTCTCCCAACTCTCCCAACTGACACCCTTACACATTATAAACTAAAAAATAATCAAATAAGGGTTAAATACTAGTTACTAGGGGTAATAAATGATCCCCACCATTTCTCTTTCAATCCATAGAAAGTAGAAAAACCTCACTGATCTAAAAGAGTTCCCGCCACTGATCTTTCATCTCCTTCTCGCATACGCAAGTCTCTTACTGAATTTAACCATGCTACCATAAAACACAAACTAGAATAACTATTTTTCTTCATAATACATTCTCTTGCGTATCCAAAATTCTTACCGGGATATGTATCAATGAAGCATCTGGATCTAGGTCAATTTGATCCCATCTGATCACATGGTCAGGATCATGTTGATATTTTTTCACTAAGATACATGGAACACATTATGCATTGAACTGAATCATTGTGGTTATTCCAACTGATATACCACCTCTTCACTACATTCATGTATCTCTAAAGGGCCAATGTATATAGGAGATAACATTCCCTACTTCTCGAAACGATGATGTCCAAGCCTTGGAGATATCCTCAAGAAGACAAGATCACCCAAAGATAAAGACAATAGTCTTTGACAGGGATATACATATGATTTTTGACGACTCTGAGCCATCTCCATCCAGTTTCTAATCAACATGATCTTCTCCTTTGTTTCTTGGAAATGTCTCATCCCAACTAGTTGAGTTTCACTTGTTTCTACCCAACATAGTGGAGAATGACAGGGATGCACTTACATTGGTTCAAAAGGAACCATGTGTGTTTAGGACAGATAGCTTCTATTGTATGATAACTCCACCAAGTGTATATTCTCCTCCCATAAGCCACCAAAATCCATTACACAAGCCCTAAACATGTGTTCCAAAGTCTATATTTTCCTCTTATATTGGCCTTCTATCAGAGGATGATACATCATACTCATAGTAAATTTAGTCTCAAGGGATATCTCTAAGTATTTCATGAAATGATACATGAACCTTAGATCTTTTCCAGAGACTATTGACACTAGAACATCGTTCCTCTTTACCACTTCTCTGATATAGATTTTTGATAGATCATTCATCATATGAGTTTCATGAATTGGAATAAAATGGACCGACTTAGTAATCTGATCCACTATCACCCAAATGGTACCGTGTTTCCAGACCATTCTTGGAAGACCTATAAGAAAATATATCACTATCTGCTCCCATTTCCATATTGTAATAGCTAATGACTGCAACATTCCCTCTTGTCTCTAATTCTATGCTTTAACCTACTAACATGTTAATAACAACAAGATGAACTCATACACCTTCCTTTTCATATCGTTAAACCAAAACTACACCTTTAGCACCTTATAAATCTTTTGTGTACCTAGATGTACATCCCATCTCGAATGGTAGTAGGAATGTAGGAGTAGTTAATAACATGCCATAGGTACAACCATCCAATCTCTGAAACAAAAAACTGAACTCCCATAGAGTTTCCAACTCTCAATTGTCTCCCCACCATTGAGTTTTGAAATCATAACTAGACATTATGCATCATATGATTGTGCATCTTTGACAATATTTACCAAATTAGAAATAATCCTAGCTGAAAATAAATTCTCCACATCTCCTAGGTCTTCATATTCCACATGCATGTTAGCTAGGACCAAAATTAACTACCATTCATCTGAATCTTCTTTCTCCAACTGGCCATATGAATTTCTATTCAATGCATCTTCCACTGAATTCTATTTTCTCGCCATATACATTAAGTCAAAGTCAAACATTTTGGGACACTCCATCCATCTACTTTTCCTAAGATTGAAATCTCTATATAAGAAAATATGTTTCAATCATTTTTGATACATTAACATAGTAAATTTATCACCAAATAGATAATGTCTCTATGTATTCAAAGCATGGACAATTGTAGCTAGCTTCAAATCGTGTGTTGGGTAATTTTTCTCATGCACCCTCAACTGCCTTGAACTATAAGAAACCACATGGTCTTCTTGCATGAGAACACAGCCCTACCCTAATCCTGAAGCATCATAGTACACCACATACCCCTGTCCTAATTTTGGAAAAATCAAGAAAGGTGCTGATGTAAGAACAACTCTAAACTCCTGAAAAGACTTTTGGCATTCCTCTACCCATTGGAATTAACCATTCTTCATTGTTAATTCTATCATTGGAGAAGCTAGTCGTGAGGAATCATGCAAAAAGCGTCAATATTAACTAGCTAAACCAATAAAAACTTGTATATAAAATAAATTATTTGGTGGTTTCCACAAGATAATAGCTTCTATCTTTCCATGATCAATGGAAATTCCTTTATCAAAAATGACATGGCCATGTAAATGTACTTCCTCTATCCAAAAATCACACTTTTATAATTTGTCATATAAATGGTGATCCCTCAATGTAACACACCATGATTTTATGATATAGATTCATTTTAATTTATTTTATGTTTTATGTTGTGCACTACATCAAAATTATCTTGCACTATACACAACACCATATTAGCTTGCAGTATACTCAACACTATTCTTTCCTTGTGTTACAAATATTTTCATGTTCTTTTGATAGAATTCATTTCACACAACACTAAGTATCTATTTTTTTCAATATATAAATGTACTAAGTTTTTATTATGCTATACCCAACACCAAAGGAACATTGAACAACATGCAACACTAACTTGGATTGCATTACACGTGAGACTGACCTTCCTTGATAGCATGCATTGTACGCTATACTGAGTTTCACTAAAAAATGATATATTATTAAAATATGATATAAACTAGATGTTAAAAATATTATTAACCACATTTTGAATTTTATATAAAATTATCATTCATCTTACACTTGATATGAAAACAAAATCAAATTTTCAGATAAAATACGTATTTTTCCAAAAAAAATGAAGTTTTACCACCTTTTGATTACGTACCCATTTTAAATCTAGTTTTTGAAACTTTTATAAGTTATATTGAAAAAATTAACTTCATATTTGGAGGTGGGAAATAAAAATTTACTTTGGGTAAATTATTGATATTTTTCTATTGACTTTCATATTTTGATTAATAGTAAAAATACGCTAAATTTTAATTAAAAACAACTTTTTTCATCGACATTATTTATATATTGAAATTATAATATAAAATGGGTTAAAAGTATAAATAGAATATATTTTTACCATTTAATATAATTTATGTAATTATAATTAATTTTACATTAAATTCATAGGTAAAAATATTTTAATCTTTTGCAATGTTTCAACTTTTAAAACCTGTTTTCTCAACAACAGGATTAATAATAAATTAATTACAGAAACATCTGTGTTTTATATTTTGAAAAATTGATTCCATATTTTGAATCTGGGGGTCTAAATTATGTTAATATGATACTTTTATTTTTAAGCATTATGAATAGAGACTTTGGTAATTATTTTTATTACCATGGGTAAAGATAAATCGGGTAATTAAGGGTACAAATATTGTTATTAAATAACTTTAGCACCTGTAGAAATACTATTGGATGGGTAAATTAAATCTGTATCATCTATTTTTCAAAATATAATCACTTTATGGCCACTTAACTATGAAAATGACCTGAATGTAATAAAAACTAATAAAATGGATAAAATTTCGCAATCTCATTTTATATAAGTATATTAATTTTAATATATAGATAAATAGGAGATAAAATAGACTATATATATTCTATATAAATATTTCATAATTTCCTATATCATATAAATTTATTTATAATTTTCATAGATTAAATAACTTCCATTAATGATGACACAATAGTGATGTACAAAATATTTTATTAATAGAAATATCCAATATATGGTTTTAAAAATATTAAAAAAATCATATAAACTAATTAATTTTATCCATGAATTTTATAGGTGACTATGAAATGTTATGAGTTTATTGAAAAAAATTTGAATTTATATTCTTTTTGAATTTTATTTAAATCCTAATAAACGTATAGTGTCAAAATTTACAGTATTGATATTTTATAAAAATAACATTTTATGAAATTATTTAAAAATAATTAAAAATTAAAAAGTGATAATTATGAGGTTTAAAATTTAATGGAGTATCCATTTATGGTCAATTAACATCACATAAGTAAATATTCATTACTATTAAATATCTATATATTATTAACAAAATTAAAATTTAATTGAATAACTAAGTTTCAATTAAAGAGATATGGTTTAAATTCAAAAAAAATGTAGTCAAAAATTTATTGGTTGATGATATAAAAACCCTATATCATCTCATCTTAAAATTTGGGACACATTTGGGTTTTTTGGTTAGAGTTTGATTATATTATCTATTAATATTTTTGAGAGTTTCTTAAAGTGCCCCTCTCCTCTCTTATAAAATGACACCCTACCTCTCCTCTTTACTCCATTTTGAGACTCCATGCTTGGTGAAACCATTACCATTTATCTTTTAAACATTACTATTAATATTCAATAGGTTTTTTTCTTCTTAAAATACCAACTCTAGTGAACTAAGAAGAGATTTAAAGGTGGCACGTCAAGAAAGAGGTAATCTCTTCTACTGATTCATTAAAATTTATTTTTTCTTATAATTATTCATCTTTAGTTTTTTAATTATATTGTAATAACATTAGTATTAATTATTTAATTATATGTTATTATAAATATGAAACAACCCTATTTCACCTTTTATCTATCCTACAAAAAACAAAATCACTATGTGTGTGTACGCACGACTTACCGTCTCCACGTTGTGGTGTAATCTGTTTTTCACCACCAACTTAATTGGATTGTATAATGGTGGAAATAATAACTAAATATTATTATTATATAATGATAATAATTATTAGTTATTATACACCATCCACATCAATTCCGTTCAACAATTATGGGAATAATTCCGTCGCTCGTGCGTACGTACGGCTTACCGTCTCTACGACGCGATGAGATTCATTATCCACGTTAACAATTCAGAAATGATTATAAAATATGTATAATAAATAATCATGAAACATATGAAATAATAAATCTACTGGATTTATATATATATATATATATCATTTACTTACTTCCATTCAGTTTTATAAGAAAACGAAAAAAGCATCCATGCCTACGTATAGCCTACCGTCTCCTTGAACGGTGTATTCCATTTCATTTATCTATCTATTATATAAATTTATATACTAAATATATATGATATATAAATCATGTTTCACATTATGGAAGTAATTAAATAATCATCTAAGTAATAATATCATGAATAAAAACTCCAAACACGTATGATAAATAAAAATATTATTACCTGAAACGTTGCTTTAACATGGAATTGAAAAATGAATATGTAATATAAAGTCATAAGTATAACATATATGATATAATAAATATTATTATAGTTTTGTTAAAAGTTGATAATATATTTAAAACCAATATAAAATATTTTCAGACACATATGAAATAAATCGGACCTTAGGTAAGGGATAACATTTCAAATCTCATTTTTATTCGAGATTCTTTATACGTAAGTATTTACTGGGGTTATATTTATCATCCATGTCCATGTTTTCTAAAAATATTTTCATAAAATGTTTAATATTATTTCATGTTGGTTTAAAGTCATTTTTATCCATTTTTTACTTTTACTACATTGTATTTAATGAATCTTTTTTTTGTTTACCATGCAAGGTACCTTTTTTTTTACTTTTCCAGCAAAACTATGAAGAGAATGTTTTTGTTTAACTTATAAGGCATGAATGGATTTTTACGGTTTCCACATTTATTATTCCTACAATGAATCCTCTACATTATTTTAAGTTTATTTTCAACTAAATTTTTTTTCTTTTAAAATTTCATGGCATTTTGAAAAAAACATTTTTGAAGAAGAAAGGATATTTTCCTCAATAACTATGTTCAAGTGTTTTATCAAAATTATTTTTCATCTATTATGGCGCTCTTAAATAGGGTTATTTTTGTATCCTTATTAGTACTAGGATTTTATTTTATTTATATTTGAATAATTATTTATCTAGATTATGTTATGATGAAATGATTTTTAAGAAACCCATTTTATTTATTGGGTTATGCTAGGACGAATGATTTATGTTTTGTGGTACATATAAGAATGATTTCATTATGATATGGGTGAGACCTATATATCCCTATAATGAATTTGGTAAAGATTTATATCTCATTAGATAAACATGGTTGGAATGGAAAGTAAATATGGTTTAGTAATATAGGGCTAGAATGGAAAGTATATCTGGTTCGGTAATACATGGTTGGAACGGCATGTAAACCCGATTCAGTAATGGACTTTGTCCACTATGATGGTCTTAAAAAATGAATTGTCTACTATGGAAATTGTATTATGCGCTTATTTTTTTCCATAATTCCATGTTTCATGCCAATGATATTTTATCATGGTTAATGTTCTTTTACAATCTATGCCCTACGAACTGCCAAGATTTATGTTATTGCTCAAGATTTTGATGTTTAAAATTTATATTAATGTTTTTTTATGTTAGAATGTTTATGGTTTTTTTTTATGTTCTCCATGTTTACTATTACTTATTATTTGAGCTCACCCATTTATCTGTTTCTTTTCCCAAGGATATAATGAAAGGTTTTATGTAGGGGAAAAAGGGCAAGATCTTTATGAGATATGTTGAAGATCTTTCACCATGTTATAAGATAATGTTCTGAGTTACTGAGGACACTAAACTAATACTATCTTTGGGCATCTTTTTGTGTCATTTATTCAGTATTATGCAAAGGATATTTAATTTCCATGTATTTCAAGTTTGGGTCTCTACAATTGGTATTAGATCTTTATGGGATATGTTGAAGATCTTTCACCATGTTATAAGATGATGTTCTGAGTTTCCAAAGACACTAAACTAATACAGTCTTTGTTCATCTATTTGAGTCATTTATTAAGTATTCCGCAAAGGAAATGTAATTTCCATGTACATCAATTTGGGTCTCTAAAATTGGTATTAGAGCAAGGGTTTAGTTAACCGTGGGAAAATAAGATGCGAAAACTATAATGAGATCCCTAAAGATATTTCTAAGGTGTTTTTAGGGATTTCTATAAGGTTACATATAACTATAGGTTATAGGCTTATATATTTGATAAATATCATGAATAACCTATGATTGTACCTTATATATTAGAGATTTAATATAATCTCCATTGATTTTTTTGTTTTCCAAGTATTATTTTTACCTCTCAAGGTATTCATTTTGGGTTTTAGACAATGGTTTGAACCCATAGAAACCATGATAATGTTGGACGCGATGGGAAATGCAATGATTGTCCCCCTAAACAACCAAATTTTATGGGATCTTGAATAAAGAATCTGGTTTCTAGGACAAAAAATATTTTTAGTCTCCCAAACGGCCAAAGGTGGGAACAACATTCGCTTGAATCTTTCATAAGGAAACATCCACCTTATTTTAGTGGAATGACATATCCACTAGTTTTAGAGAAATGCATTTTTACTGTTGAAAATATATTTTTCATTCTCCTTTGTTCAGAACATGAAAAGGTTAAGTTGGTAACTTATTTCTTGGAAGGTAAAGAGAATTTATGGTTGAACTTCATAAATAATACGATGAAACAAGATAAAATTGACTCCATGGATTAGGATGAGTTGAAGAACTTATTTTTTAGTATGTACCTTCCTCATATTCTTCTAAAAAAATAATTATTATAGTTTCACATCTATATAATGGTTAGGATAAGAAAATATGAATGGAATTAAAAGGAAACTATAAAAATTACAGAGAAAAGAAGATTATATTTTCTTTATGCTCAAAGTATAGAAGGACGCATAGAGGAAACCATCTTAAGGGGGTGATAAATTTTTTAACTATAGAGAAAAATTTTATATAGAAATTTACTATAAAAGTAATGGGAATAAATAGAAAAATACAAAGAATGAACCTTCCATAAATTAGGGTTATAAGTGAAAGTTAATGGGGTATTATGCCAACTAATTCCCTAATACAATGGTTATGTATGATTGTCAACGTCAACAACCTTTTAAAGCCAAAGACAAAGGAAAGTCACTTGCGATCAATACTGGTGATGTTGAGTATTCCAACTAAGTAGTGGAATGATTAATTGTTTATGTAATGGGATTCTAAAATAGTGTTGTTGAATCTATATTATAGTATTATGAAATATTGTAATATATATTTATTGGTCCATTGTGGTTTTCCATAATTATATGGTTCCGATGACCATGAAAAGTGATTGAAATATTTTTGAAAAGCAGATGATATGCACATGATGATTGGGTAAGAAGAAAATAATATGTTTGATAGTATTAATGAGCTCATGACTGTTAAAAGGACAAAGTGATATCATGGTTTGAGTACATAGAATTTTTGGGATTTTGGTATATGGAAAGAGTTAACTTTTGATAGCATTCATGTTTTCATTAAGGTTTAATGGTAATTCATGTTTCAAGAGAATACATGATCAAGGTATTCACATTTTTGGAATGTGACAACCAAGAGCTACCTTATGATATATGGGAGACAAATGTTAAGTATATTTAGTTCACCTCTTTTAAAGTTTAACATTTTTATTTTTTTGAAGGATTGTAAGGATATCCATTTTTGGATGGTATAATTTATTTTCAATTTTATATTTATTAAATTAATGTATTATATCAATATAGGTGGACTTATGAATATTTGATAACATGTTTTAACAATTTTTTTAAGATATATGGAATGACCTATCATTCTATCGCATGATCTACTCACACTTCAAAAATGAAAAATTCAACTTCATTTTTTTAAAAGGTAAAGCAGAAATTGTTAAAGGAATGAACAACAGTGATATTGTACCAAAATCAAGTAACTATTTATTCTCATTCAAAATTCTTCAAATTTAGGAAAAGGATATGGAAAACCAAAAAATTTATCTAATTACCTTCTTATCCGATGAATCAGTTAGTCCCTCAAATCATCGCAGATTTTCGGATTTTTGGTAGTTAACTTTCTATAAACTGTATTCTCTATCACTATCCATCAGAACTTGATCGTTAGAATTCTCTTTAATATATTTTTTTCACTTACTACCTATGTTCTCTTACATGGAAACCTAGTGATGACTTACTTATAGTAACTGTTATGTTTCTAAATTTCATTTTAAAATAATGTTTTACTATCCCTTTTTACAATGTGGGTTTCCATGAAAGAAACTTTCAAGTAGAAAACCATTTCTAACCCTGATGAATTTCTAGGGAGAAATTAATTATAAGGGGGTATAATGTAACACCTTTAGATATTATGATATTTATTATTTTTAATTTCTTTGATGTATTGTCTTGTACTCTACACCAATATTAGCTTCTGTTATACGCAACACTGTATTAACTTACAGTATACACAACAATATTTTTGGATTGTGTTACAAATAATTTCATGTTCTCTTGATAGAATTCATTTCATGCAACAATGAGTATATATTATCATTAAATTTATAAATGTATGAATTTTTTATTATGTCATACACGACACCAAAGGAAGCTTTCACTCCACACAACACTGACTTGGCTTGAATTACACGTGAGAGCAACCTTCCTCGATAGCTTGCATTGTACGCAATACAGAGTTTCACTAAACAATGATATATTATTAATATATTTCATAAACTATACATTATGAATATCATTAACCACATTTTGAATTTTATATAACAATATCATTCATCTTACACATGATATGAGAACAAAATCAATTTTTCGGATAAAATAATTGTTTTTCAAAAACAATGTAGTTTTATCTCCATTGATGGAGCACCCATCTTAAATATTGTTTTTCAATTTGTTATATGTTAAATTTGAAAAAATAAAATTCTTCAGAAGTGGGACATAAAACTTCAATTTGGATAAATTTTCGATATTTTTCTTATAACTTTCATATTTTCATGAATAGTAAAAATATGCTAAATTTTAATTAAAAACAAATTTTTCCATCAAGATAATTTATATGGTTAAATTATAATATTTAATATTTTTAAAGTATAAATATAATATATTTTTACAAGTTAATATAATTTATTTCATTATAATTAATTTTACATTAAAATCATAGGTAAAAACAGATCAATCATTTGTAATGTATTAACTTTTAAAACTTGTTTTCTCAACAATGAGATTAATTTTTAATTAATTACTGTAACTTCTGTGTTTTGAATTTTTAAAATTGGATTCCATATTTGGAATCAGTAGGTCCAAATTATTTTAATAGAATACTTTTTTTATGAATTATGCATAGTAACTTTGGTAATTATTTCTATTACCTTGGTTAAAGGTAAATTGAGTAATTAAAGGTAAAAATAATATTATAAAGTTACCTTAACACCTGTAAAAATCCAATTGGATGACTAAATTCGACCATTAGAATCTATTTTTTGAAATTTAATCACATTATGTCCACTTTCCAGTGAAAATGACATGAACGTAACAAAAACTAATCAAATAGAAAAAATATCACAATCTCATTTTATATAAGTACATTAATTGTAATGTATGGATACCTAGAAGATAAAATCAACTATATATAGTCTTTATAAAGATAAAATAATTAACTACATCATAGAAATTTATTTTTATTTTTTATAGATTAAATAATTACCATTAATGATGACCCAATAGTCATGTATAAATTATTTTATTAATAGAAATAACAAATAAATAGTTTTAAAAATATTAAAAGAAATATCATATAAACTAATTAATGTTATCCAATAATTTTATAGGGGAATGTGACATGTTAGTAGTGTATTAAATATTTTTTTTCTAATTTATCTTTTGTTTGAATTTTTTTAAAGCCAAATAAATGAATAGTTTTAAAATTGACACTATTTTCATTTTATAAACATAACATTTTATTAAATTATTTAAAAATTATAAAAAAATTTAAAAATTAAAAAGTTAAAATTATAAGGTTAAAATTGGATTAATTTATCAATTTATTGTCAATTAACACCACATAAGCAAATATTCATTACCATTAAATATGTTGAATTATATTATCATAATTAAAATTTAATAGAATAACTAAGTGTCAATTAAAAGGATAAGATTAAAATTAAAAAAATAAGTTTTCCACAATTTATTTTTTGATTATAATACAACACAATATAATATAATCTTAGAAATTGGGAAAATTTTAGGTTTTTTTTGGGTAGGGTTTTATTTAATTATAATTTAATATTTTGGAGAGTTTCCTAAAGTTTCCCTCTCCTCTCTTATAAAAGGGAACCTACTCCCTATCCTCCTCACTCCTTTTTGAGCCTTCACGATCAGCCAAAACCTCTCCATTTCTCTTCTAAACTTCCCTAGTTACATTATAGATGTTCTGGTCTTCTCAAAAGACCAACTCTATTACCCTAATAAGAGATTCAAAGGAGGCACGTTGAGGGAGAGGTTATCTTTTCTACTGATTCATTCAAATTTCATTCTTCTTATACTTGTTCTTATTTATTTGTTTAATTATAAAGTAATAAGATAGGTATGAAATATATACTGATATGTCATTATAAATATTAAACAACCCAATTTCACCTTCAATCTATCCTGTGAAAACTGAAATCACCACGCGTGTGTACGTATGGCTTACCGTCTCCACACTGTGGTGTAATTTGTTTTTCACCGCCACCTTACATGGATGGGTATAATGGTGGATATAATAACTATAAATTATTATTATAACATGATACTAATTATGAGTTTTTATACATCATCCACTACAATACCATTCAACAATTATGGGAATGATATCGTCGCTTCTGCGGACGTACGGCTTACCGTATCGACGATGCGGTGAGATTTATTCTCCACGTTAACCATTAAATAATTATTATAATATATATATAATAAATAATATTGAAACATATGAGATAATAATTATACAGATTTTATTTATATATATGTGTCATTTACATACTTCCATTCAGTTCAATAAGGAAACGAAAACAACATTCATGCGTTCGTACGACCTACCATCTCTATGAATGGTGTATTACATTTCATTTTTCTATCTATTATATATATTTATATATTGAATATATATGGTATATTAATAATTTTTTATATTATGGAAGTATTTAAATCATGATATAATTAATAATATTATGAATAACAAGTCCAACAAATGTATGATAAATAAAACAATTATTACCCAAAACGTTGCTTTAACATGGAATTGACAAATGAACGGGTAATATAAGTAATAAGTATAACATATATGATATCATAAATATTATTATGGAATTTTTAAATGTTAATAATATATTAAAACCCACTTTAACGAAGTTTTATACATATACGGAAGAAATAAGACCAAAGGTAAGGGATAACATTTCCAATCTCGTTTTTATCCAAAATTGTTTATACATAAGTATCTACTAGGGTTATATTTATCATCAATATCCATGTTTTCTAAAAAAATCATAAAATTTTCATTATTCTTCCATTTATTTATATATTCATTTTTACTCATTTTTTACATTTACTACATGGTATGGATGGAATCTTTCATTTGTTAACTATACGAGGAACTTTTTTTTATTTTTCTAGAAAAAGTATGAGGATAATGTTATTGTTTAAATTATACGACATGAATGGGTTTTTACGGTTTCATGATACCTTATTTACAAGAAGCTTATTCTACGATATTTTATGTTTATTTTCAACTAAAATCTTTTCTTTTAAAATTGTGCAACATTTTGAGAAAATAAAACGTTTCTGAAAACGAAATGATATTTTCCTCAAGAACTAAGTTCAAGTGTTTTATAAAAATTAGTTTCCATATAAGATAATGATCTTAAATATGGATATTTTTTATCCCTATTATTACTAGGATTTTCTTTCATTTATGATGGAATAATTTATTATATGGATTATGTTATGATGAAATTATATTTAAGAAACCCATTTTATTTCTTGGGTTACTCTATAATGAATGATTTATGTTTTGTGGACCATGTAAGAATGATTATATTATGAGATGGGTGGGACCAATATCTCCCTCCAATCCATTAGGTAATGATTAATATCACATGAGATAGACATGTCTACAAGGGAAAATAAATCTACTTTAGTAATATAGGGATGAAAGGGAATGTATATCTAGTTCCGTAAAACATGGCTGGAACTGCTTGTAAACCCGGTTCAGTAATGGACTTTGTCCATTATGGTGGTCTTGGGAAAAAATGACTTCGATGATATGGAAGAAATATTATGTGCTTAATTGTTTTCCATAATTCGATGATTTATTCCAATGCTATTTTATCATGGTTAATGTTCTTTTATGATCTATGCCTTACAAACTGCCATGATTTATGTCATTGCTCAAGGTTTTGATTTTTAAACATTATATTCATGTTTTTCGTTACAATGTTTATAGTTTGTTTTATGTTCTTCATTATAAACCTTACTGAGAATTTGAGCTCATATTTTTATATTTTTATTTTCCGCATGATATAAGGAATGTTTTTAGGTAGGAAAACAAAAGGGGAAGATAGTTATGGGAGATGTTGAAGATCTTTCACCATGTTAGAATATGATGTTCCGAGTTTCTAAAGACAGTAAACTAATATATTATTTGGGTTTCTATTTTTTCATGTATTACATATTTTTCAAAATAAATGTAATGACCATGTACGTCAGGCTTGGGTCTTTAAACTCAAGGTTTGTACCACTATTTCTAGGTGCTCCTCATTGACAACTATTGTCTTTGAATACACCAAAATGTTGTCCACAAACACCACAACAAAAGAATTCAGATATTGCTGAAATATTTTATTCAACAAATCCATTAAGACTGCTGGTGAATTCTTCATACCGAATGGTGTGACTACATATTCGTAGTGGCCATATCTGCTTCTAAAAGCTGTCTTTGGAATGTCTTCCTTCTAAACTAGAAATTGGTGATATCCTGAACACAGGCCAATTTTATAGAACCATTGGGCTCCCCTTAATTGATCAAATAGATCATCAATGCGTGGAAGTGGATATCTGTTCTTTATCATAACTTGGTTAATCATACAATGATTAACACATATATGAAGAGTTTCATCTTCTATCTTCACAAACAAGACTAGTGCTACCCATGGAGACATACTTGTCTAAATGAAACCCTTGCTTTCCAACTCCTCTAACTGAACTTTAAATTCCCATAACTACCTTTGTGTCATCCTATAATATATAGGGGAAATAAAACTGGTCCCTTAAAGGAGATCAATCATAAACTCCACTTCCCTTATAAGTTGAAACCCTGAGAAGTTCTTAAGAAAGGCATCTGGAAATTTATCTACAACTGCAGGAAAACTATCTTCCTTGATCTATTCCATTGATACAAAACTAAATGCTGCCAACTAATAGGAGATTGTTCCAACTGTTGGAACCAATAATACCTTTTCAACTTTATTTTCCATCCTATATTCTCTGAAGAGATACTCGATGTAGTCCTCAGTCAGAAACTAAATTTTCACCTATAATAGTCGATGTGAGCCTTAAACATTGTCAACCAATTAATACCTAGGATTAAATCATAGATATTCATGTCTAACATTGAGAAGTCTCATTTATTTTCATCTCTATGAACAGTTATAGCACATGCTTGACACAAAATGGCTTGACATTCTCTTTCCCCGAGAGGAGTTTGGAGTTTTAAAACATATGGAATCATTTCCAAATTTAAATATATGAAATGAAAAGCACAAGAAGTAATGAAATAATGTGATACTCCAGTATTGAAGAACACTTGAACAAGGTTGTAATTCAAATGAATCATACCTCTCACCATAGAGGGTCCAGTTTGATCATTGACCGTCATCTGATCATCTCCATACAATTGCTTCGTCGTTGCATTGTTCTCCGTGTTTCCTTGATAAGATTGCCCGGGTTGAGGAGTCATAGTATTTATAGAATCCTCATGGCTATCTCTTCTCTATTGATGATACTGATTATTCTTTCCTCTCCCTGTCAAAGCATACGATGCTTGCGATACTTGGGAAGTGTCTAGAGCACCTGAACTTGGAGCACTGCAAAAATAGCGCTGAAGATGCCCCATATTCTTGTAATTATGTAATTATCTTGGTTGGTTCATACACTCTCTATTTATTTGGTCTAGAAAACCACATTGAAAAAAACATGTGTTGCTCTTGGGTCATGTAGGAAGGTTCGTTGATCCAGACGTCTGATTCTGATTTACACCTCCACTTTGGAAATAGGTGTCCATTTTCCCCTTTCTCCTAGTGGTTGAGTTCCCACCATTCACTATAGGTATAAATATACCTCCTCCCATAGTACCTAAGATATCATGTTCAGTCATAGTAGCCCTGTTCACCATTTTGTATAATCCGTAATAAATAGCACCACAATCTTCAATCGAATCTCCTTCCTTAGTCCCGATTTGAAGATGTGTGCCCTCAACGATGAGCTTGCTTAAACTTCTAGTGAAAAGCGCACTAAATTAATGAACATAGTTTCATACTCTATGATAGAGAGACTCCATTGTTTTAGGATGAAGAATTTCATCATTTTTTGGATCTTGAAAGCGTAATGATATAATTGTTTGTTGAACAGTTCCTCAAAATCCTCCCATGTAAGGCCTTCATCAAATTTTTCTTGCACCGCTAAATCCCACCACTAGAGTGTAGGATCCTAGAGCATAAAAGTTTCTAGATTAACCCTTAGCTCCACTGTTGTGAAAATGAACTTGAATATATTATTTTTCCTAATAATCCGTACCTTCACCTTCTTTGGTATAACATCACCCTTAATGTTAGGTGGATTCTGCTTCATGAACTGGATGGTATGATCCACATTCCTTAGCTTATTCCTCTTGTTCCCTATATCCATAGCTTTAAAGTCTTGTACAATACTCTAGAAAAGATCTTGGTTTACCCAAGGTTCAGGTGAAACCATATTCTCTATAGCTTCTTCTGGTTATTTTCAACGAATCCTACCGGGTTATATTTTCTAAACCAACAACAAACTTTGTCAATCTCACTCTCTAGCAATTGATTGCTTAGAATTTCAAATTATATCACATCAACTATCATTACATTATTTTCCAAAATACCATTTTCTATTCCAACCATTTTTGAAACAATTATTCACACTTTTTGAAAACCAAACCATTTTCAAAATACACCAAATATCCTTGTTTCAAAATCTTTTATTTGAAAATAGATTCTGTATTTTTCAAAAATTTACACCTAGAACAAAATCATAAATCATTACCCTAATGAAATATGTAATCCTAATGGGAATTAATTACTCTACAATTCATTTCATGCTCATCTCATTAGATAAACTCATGAAAATGAGATTTTCATCATTTAATATGTTTCTCTGAAACACTTATGAATCCAACTCCCAGGTAACTTCAAGTTCAGCACGAAAGGGTTAGCTACATCCTTTTATGCTATACATTTCATGTTCCAAAATTACTACTCATTTCTAAGATTCCAACCCATGTAATAGACAATAAATAATTCCAACTCCAAGACCAAGAACATCGATGACGACTTGTTAGGCAAGGACCAAACATGATGATAACATTTGTACCACAATGAAATGACCATATTGATACCATTTGTAATGAACCACTAACTCCCATTACCTTGATAACAAAATAAGTCATTACTGGGACTTAAGAGACATCCCCAAGATACCAAAGGCTGGAAATAAATGCCGAAGGGATTCAAATACAAGTGGGGGATGATTCACCCTATAATATATAAACCAACAAACTAATAAACCATTCATTGACTAATTCATGAACAAAATAACGACAGCTCAACAACTTCTGTATCTAAAAACCATATCAAAGTGTATAGAAAAGAAATACCAAAAAACTATCACAGTAGATTGTGGATTAAAAACTAAATAATCTCAAGACACCAAAAATTCCATGATCCATGAGATATAATAACCACAATCACTGAACATCCCAAGTATCATGAGGTAGTGCTAAAAATATGTGAAACTTTACCCTTCCCCCTATCCAGGAAAACAGCTTCTACAAAAGCACCAAAGTACCCAACCAGGGGTGAGTGTAAAACTCAATTGGTTTTCCTCAATGACTTCCTTAATCATGCCGCTTGGATAGAAAATTTAACCATATTTATATAAAATATTTTATATAAAACAATTTACCAAAACATTTTATAACCAAATATAAATAAGTTACAATAATGATTTACAACCAAGTGAAAAACAATAATTGAAACCAATTTATATTAATTTATTTTTCCTAAAAAATAACTTATAAAATATTAAAACAAATTTCTTATTATCGTTTGGAATACCCATTCTATAGTTCACCATACACCCATACAAGCATGCTTCATTTGATAGTTCCATACTCATGAGCGGTCTCTCATCCAGTTACCTTGTGTCCCAATGAAACACACCCCCAATCCAGGGTCACATACCTTGTACCCCAATTTTAATTCTCCCTTATTATGTTCTCGTTATGAATGAACTCACACCAACACCATTTATACAAAATCTTTCCATTAAAAAAATTAACAACTTCAATAAAACTGAACATTTATTGAAAACCAATGCACACCCAATTTCAAGAAAAATTTCATTTCAAAAAAAATTGACCTTTTATTGAAAACATATAATCCTATTAATGGGAAAATTATTAGAAAAATACCCTTTTAAAAATACACAATTTAAAACCAAGAACCAAAGCACTCATTCAAAATCCCTAGTTTACCGAATTTCACAACCATCACTCAAGAAGTTTTCCCATAAGTGTTCAACAACTTAAAAAATCAATTCAACAACACACATTCAATTTTAAATCATTTAAATTATTTATACTAATTGGATTTGAGAAACAAGCCACCTACCTCAAAGGTTTTGATAAAAACCCCATCAAATGAAGAACACACAAGAAAACCAGGTTGATTCTCCAAGAAGCTGCCTTAGATCTCTTCTCCTAGAATGATACAGACCAAATATCATCATATATGGCATCCAAACACCTAGATATACCCATAATGGGTGTAGATCTAATAAATCAAGAGAATAGTCGATGTAGATGTAAGTATATCTAAGAAACTAATTAAGAATGAAGAATAATGATCACATATCTCAAGAATCCGGCTTCAATTCACCAAGGGAAGCCTTAGGATCACCTTTAGACAAATGGGAAAACATTATTTGTCCTCAGGAGAAGAAAAGTCATGATTTCAGGCTAGTTTGGGTCAAAATGAGGGAGTTATGGAAAAAAGGGTGAGATTATATTTTTAAAGATCTTATGCTAACTCCGCAGACGGATTGACCGCACTGTTTGACCACACGGTTTGACCATACAGTTAGGAAAACCCTGTGCTAACCATGTAATAGACCCATCACTCATGGAATCCCCTTTGACATTCTACCAAATCATGCTCCAACCAGGCTACAGATAATTACTCAAAAGGACCCATGTGCACGGTTTGGCTAAACAGTTAGGAAAATCGTGTGTCGCCCATGCGACTTCCCTTTAGCCCTAAAAACACTTCCAAAGTTCTCCTAACTCTCCCAAATATCACCCTTATACATTATAACCATAAAAAACATCAATTAATGGTTACATAACAGAAACCATGTTATTATAACCCCTCCTATAATGGCAGTTTCCCCAAACCAAATATGATTAAAAAATCATAAGAGAATCCATATTGTTCCACTAACCACAAACATTGACAGACTATTCCATCTCCAAAAAGGATATTACATCTATGAATTACCCATGAACATAATTTCATGTTTGTAAAATGATCCAAAACTATTATGGGAAAAAAACTAAATTCCATGAGACCAGTTTTTTAAAATCACTTCTTCTCAAAACATTTAATGAATTTAGAGAAAAACATATGCCTCAACTAACACATATTTTTTGCTCTAACCTAGGATCAAATATCAAAATAAAGGGTGAACTGTGACATCATTATTCGTTTATACTATCAAATCTACCAAACTAAATTTAAATAAACAATAGGTGGTGCATAAACTCAATTGGTTCTATATCATTCCTAGTCACTAGGAGCACAAACACCAATATCATTTCACATCCAATAAACATGCTAAAACACCTACATAGATCTACCCAAAAAACCATTGTCACCAAATAATTCATACAGGTAATAAAGAACATATAAGTATGAATATATCAAAACAAATAACACTCAAAAAAGATAAACTACAAGAGAGACTTAAGGATAACACTTGATAAAATTGATTTCAATCTTATAAAGATCTAAACCTATTAATAACAAATCCTAAAAACTACCCATCACTAAAAACCCTTAGGATATTAGACCTCATCAATTCACCTGACTAATCAGCGAAGTCTCACTGAGAGTATTCTCCTAAACAAAAATAATAATATCTAACACACACCACCACACCATAAAAAGGGAACAATGATGCCTTCTACTACACTCATAGTTTATTAAAGAGACGAATATAAGGGGTTAACTAACCCTATATATAAAAACTTCTATTTTACCTACCAGAATTATGGGAGGAACAATTTATAAAAAAAACGTAGTACCAAATCAATTTTGTTTCCCAAACCAAATCAAAGGGTTCAGGCCCTCACAATAGGAAAAGAACTGACAAAAACAAAATCAAGTAAACAAATATGATAAAAGTCCCATTTCATTAAATTCATTTCATTCAAAAAGTAATAAAAATACATGTTCCAAAAAACAAAATTTTAATAACACCCAATCATTTAGAAATATATTATTTCATTTAGATTCCAAATTTCCCAAGAAATATATTTCACTAAATTTTTAAAAAACCAAATTTTCCTTTTTTTTAAAAAGTAACCCACCCAAGATTGTTAATGATCATTATTTAAGGAATTCCATAAATATTTACAATTTTATTTTTATTTATTAAAAAAAAATTAAAACACACCCCATAGAGTTCAAAAATCCATTACCATTTACACACAATTGATTATAAGACAAAATTATCTTCGATATTTCAAAATAAAATAATCCAATTTTTAAAAAAAAAACATCCTTAAATTTAATTTTAGAAACCCGACTTCATTTTAAAAACTAGTATAAAGTCTTCACTTTAGATTTAAAGTTGTTTCCTAAAATTTAATCTTATTATTATAATAATCCTATAGGATATATTTTAAAACGAATTCAATTTCCATTAGATCAATCATTTTCAAAATAACCATTTTATATAATAATTACTTCAAAAAAATAAGGCACAACACAAAATTTCAAGAAAAATATTTTCCACATGATGAATATAACTGATGTCCCAGTTTATTGAACATCACTAGAAATTCTAACATAATAGCCTAAAAATTTTAAATGGGTTACAGATCCATAATTGAAATAGGAACATGGTTTTATGGGATATGGATTTTTTAGGAAAAAATCCATATAATGTCATTAATATATAATATTTGGTCACTACTTGGTTTGTCAATCCACACAAACCAACCTCACACCATTCTATAACTTTCTTTCCCTATCCCAAAATTTATGCAAACCTTTTTGAAAACTTGGACAAAGATAATTTGATTCAACACATCATCTACTATAAATATAATAAAATTCAAATTTTAAAATTTGAACCCCGCTTCACATGGTAACTCTAGCATCATCATGAAGGATAGTGATCAAACACCCACACATTGCTAACTTCCTGAGTCTAGATAAAAACTCCTAACTCAATCTTACCAAAAAAACTCAAATAGAAATTGAGATATTAAAAACCCTAGGTCTTTAATAATAAACATAGTCTTTGATACCATTTTTAATTAACCACCCTGAGGCTTCCATTTAAACTAGAACCTATTTTATCCTTTCACTAGATCGATGGGAATTCCCAATTCCCATTAGTTAAAAACTAGTTCATGGGAATATCATAACATGTTATAGGAATTATTTCACCCATTATATCAATATAAAATAAACCAATAGAGGAAGAAAATAAAAAACCCCTAGAAAAAAATTAAAAAACTAATAAAGATCTATATAAGTATAAGTGGAAGAAATAAATAAAAAGAGAATGAAAGTACAAAAATATCAGGAGGAAAAAAGGCTGATATAATGTCCTAAAATAAAATAATCCAAGACAAAATATACAAAACTCCAACATCACCAATAGTGACACCCATTCACTGGACACATTATGGCGACCTCAAATTTTCATATATAAATAATACATATTTTTAGATAAATATTCAATATATTTCTGATATTCACACTCGAGAAGCATAATATTTTAGTGTATTTGGATTATAGATACATAATATTCTTATTTAATGAAATATATTAAACATATCCCATAAATATCTTCCCCTTTTGTTGTCTTCATAAACATAACCTACTTAAAACTATTATACATAACCCAAGGAAAGTAAACATAAGATGCGGTGAGATCAGATTCTCAGTAAAGGTAAAAAAGTGAGATATCAATGATAACATAATAATAACATGATAATAATGGTATGAAAACATAAGCATAAAATTAGAAAATCATACCATGCATATCATAGATCATAAACATGGGACATGGCATAATTCCTGGTAGTTCAAAAGATTTGAATAAAAAGGGATTAAAAATACATGATCCATGAGAAAATAACATTGGCATAAGAGATATATTCGTGGCACAAACATAATATTATAACATTATAAACATGTATAAATAGAAACAGGTTCACTCATTTTCTTATGGAAATTAAATTAGGCCCTCGTATAATCCTATGGGAATGAAATAAGGTCTTTTCAAAAACTTATGAACATGAAATCAAGTTCATGCATGTCATATCATTACCTAGTGTATTAGATATATATAGGTCCAAATTATCCTTGGTTATATGGTGACAACTTCTCTTTATTATAATATAACCACCATCCTTAATTATAATGTAACTATTTTCATTTCTTATAATGTAACCATTGTCCTTGGTTATAATGTAATAACCTTACTTGGTTATAAAATAAACACCATAACATAAATAAATCCACAAATATGTGTTTCAAAATTTCATAAAACATTTATCATGTCATAACCCATAAAAAATGAGTTTCAAAAAACTTTCATCTTATTATAACCCATGGAAAATGAATGGTTTCCTAAATATCATGTGATCGTAAACATAAAACATATGGAGGAAGAATAAATATGGTATCATTGGATAATATCCCTAGTAAAATATCAGTAACATCAAATCATATCATCTTAGATGGAAAATTATTGTTAAATATCATTTGAAACAATTCTTGGGGAAAATAACCTTTCATCTAATATCAATTCTTAAATATAAAAATTTATAAATTATTTTAAAAATTGTTTTATTTGAAAATAAACATTTAAAATTATAAAATAAGATTTGAAACATTTCTTTTTATGGTGTTCATAAATTTCATTCATATCATAATCTTCAAAACAAATTTCCTTTCACATTTTTTGTAAAAAATAAATGAGGCTTCTTTGTAAAATGATAGAATTATTTCATTTAAAACATTTTTAAAAAAGTATAACCTGGATAAAAAAAGAAATTAATTAATATTTAGATAATATTAAAACATTTTTTAAAACATTTTTATAAAAAAATATACATGGATTTAAAAAAAAGGTTTTCGATCGAAGAGAGAAAAAATGTCTTTTTTCTTTAATGAAATTATTTTAGACTCTTGACTGTATAGAGATTAGAAAATTAATGGAAAACATGTATTCTCATGAAATAAAAATAGAAGAATAAAATTAATTAATTTAATTATAAATAGATCATAATTTCATTAATTTCATAATCATAAACAATCATGATAAATAATGAGATTGGAACATCGAACCCTTACTACTTTGGTTACTTTTGAATTGTAAACCCAATTAAATAATAACATAGAAATAAACATTAAATATCATGAATAGAATTATATTAATTATATGACTAGAAAAAGGGTAATTATATATGACTCATAAAAGAAGATAGGTTCATACCGACACATATGTCTTAAAGAAGGAAAATTGAAGTAAAAACTCATACATTAAGTCCCGATTTTCATCATGCTTGTTCAAAACTAATGTATAATAAATATAGGATTATTAATAATCTATTAAAGAACAATAATTACATAAATAATAAAATTACAAATTTAATTATGACCTTTTATTACTTTTTTATTAATAATTCTTTATTAAAATCATGTTTCAGGAAATAGCATCTTTTTTTTTCTTCTATGTTTTGATTTAGTATGATCCATAATTTTACTTAGATAATGGTAAAAAAATATCCATAAAATTAACCATGATATAAGAATAATATATATTCAATATATATGTATATATTTTATTCTATAAAATTTATATATATATAATGAAATATTTTGTTCATGGAGACGGTAGGTCGTACATAGGCATGAACATTGTTTCCATTTTCTCAACGAATTAAATGAAAGAAAGTTATACAATATATTAAATTTTAAAAAATATTTATATGGAATATATATCATATATATTCATTAAATTTACACTTAATAAATTCCATTCAATGTGTTAGTGAAAATCTAATCACATCACTTTATCAGGTGTTAGTCCTCCAAACACATGAACAGTGTTATCATATTCCCAATAGGATAGAATTTAATAAAGTATATGTCAAATAATGATTAAAAATTATAATTATATAATATATATCATATATATTAATTTAATATATCTGTATTACCATCCAAATGAAATATAATTTAAAAACACATCACATCGGTTCATGAAGTGATAGTTCGCCAAACACACGAGCAATGTTATTGTTTTCCAAAGGGTTGAGAGGTAAGTAGGTAGATGTGTCATTTTAATTATATAGGTATGATAAAATCTTAAATATAAAATTTAAACATTAAATTCATCATTATATATAGAAACTTTATGTGGTGAGGGAAGACCAATTAAATCGGTTCATGAGGTGGTAGTTCGTCGTACACACGATCGACAGTTTTGTTTCCCGTATGATGGAAGAGGATATCGATATAAGTTACTTCATGAGAATATTAATATGAAATTATTCAAAAGAAATTTTTTTATTATATGTTAATAATTAATTAATATTGTAATGAGGTGTAGGAAGCAATAAAACAAAATGTATGTTTAAAAATTTTACCACTTCTTTGGATAACCTCTTTAGGTTTATATCTAAAGTTTTATTAGGAGGTTTTCGTAATAAACCCATGGACTATTTGATGTGGATGGGGAATTAGGGAATATATATGAGTGGTTATTGTTAGATTCAACGGTTTTTTAAGTGTGAATAGGAGAGGAGGGTGGTGGCCTTTTATAAGTAGGGGAGAGGACACACGTTGAATTTTTTAGAAGAATAAAGTGTAACCAAATTTTCCACATTCCAAAAGTCCCAAAAGTCATAATTTTAAAATACTAATAGCTTATAAGTTCTAATTATGTACAAAAATTAGTTTAAAAACGTATTATAGGTCATTCTACCCTTTTATTTTTATTTAAAACCCTAGTAAACTCGTTTTAACCTTAATCGTGGTAATTTCTTTTTACAATTTTTACGATTTGTTTTGGATAAAATTTAATTTGACCTTATTTGATAAAATTAATTATTCTAATAAAAAAAATAAACCATTTTTATAAATTTCATTCACAAAAGCATCAAATTTTAATTTAAAATTTAACACTCATACATGATGAAAAATCGGTTTTCCAAAGAGAGAATCATCAGAAATTTAAGAGGTTTTCATATAAAATTTAAAAACGAAATTGATTAGCATGAAATAAATTGGATAAATTTTAATATAATTGAGGTAATTTTACCTTTAAAATATTTTAAAACAAAATTTAGCGTTATAAAATTTTTAAAGGAAAATGCAGTTTTCAATAAAAACAAATATTTTCTACTATTCATTGAAAAATAAATATTTTTGGAAAATTCCAAAAAAAACCATCCTAAGATAATTTTTATATATAGATTTAAAATATTATGTCAACTTTTTCAAATAAATTTCCATATAGTGGAAAAAAATTAATTTTATTATTTGTTCACAAAATCAATAAAAACATATTTTTTAGAAGATGATATTTTTGAAACATAAAAAGACATTACAAAAATTTAAATACTTTTCTATTAATATGTTTTATTTATAAAAATAATTAATATTAATATTTAAATGTTTTATATTCCTATTCATTCTGACAATTTTAATCACTAGTTTATAACATTAATGTTTAAATAATAATATAAATAATATATTGCAGTTCATTAAAGCTTAGTGTTTTCTGTCATACTAGCTATTGAAGAAATTAAATTTAGTTGAAAAAATATATATTATACAAAATAGATAGGTGTTAAATTATACCCCCTTAATATTTATTTATCAATAAAATTACATTATTTTTTTATAAAGAAACTGAGGATACTTCTTTCTCATTACATCCTCAATTTTCCACATAGCTTCTTCAAGCTGGTGGTTTCGCCATAAAAGTTTAACAAGGTAAGGGGTCCATTTTCATAGAAAATTATGTGTAAGATCTATAATATACATATATTGGTCCACATATGAAATATTATTATCAATTTTTACAACATCTATTTTCAATACATGTGATGGATCATGTATTTACTTCCCTAGGAGAGATACATGGAACACATCGTGGAGATCAGAGAGGTTTGGTGAAAGCACAAACAGATAAGCTACCATCCTAATAGGATAAATAATTTAAAAGGGACAGATATAACTAGTGTCTAATTTTCCCTTCTTTAAAAATATAATATCCTTCTCTTATAGTGATATTTTTAAAAACACATGGTCACCAAATTCAAATTCCATATCACATCAGTTATTGTCAACATTACTTTTCCCCTACCTTTGTGTTGTATTTATGTTTTTATGAATATATATAACTATCTCTTTTATTTATTCACCTAAATAAGGTCAAATAGATTAGTTTATAAAACATAATCCAAACACATTGTATTTCTACACTTATTCTCATATAATGATTCAAAAGGAGCCATCTGAATGCTCAAGTGAAAACTATTTTTGTATTAAAACTCAACCAAAGGAATGAGTTTATCCAAGCCACATATTAAATCCATAGAAAAAGACCTTAAAATATCTACTAGGTATTGAATTTTTCTTTTATATTTTACATTTTTATGAGTATGGTACATAGTACTGAAACTCAACATTGTATCTAGATCCTACTTAAGAATGTTCTATAAATTTGATTTAAGCCTCAGATCCTGATAAAAACAATAGAATGTAGTCCTCTATAAAACCTTATCACTTCCGTAATGTATATCATGGAAATATTATCTAGAGATAAATATTCATTGATATAAATTAACTATGTTGTATTTATAAGGAGACATACTATAACCCATATAGCATTTTTTCCATTAGATATTTTTGAGAGTCCAATGAAAAAAATACATGGTGATGTTTTTTCATTTCCAATATATTATGGGTAATAGATATAACATCCCATTATACTTTTTTCTCTCATACATAACTTTCTAACATATCCAGAACTGAGATAAAAACATTGTATTATATCTCTTCATGTCATCCTGCAAAAAATAATCATTCAAATCAATATTCATATTTGTACATCTCAAATGAATAGAAAGTGAATAAATATAAGTCTCCTCTAATAGATCCCTCTTCAAATATAGTATGGATTGAACACATAAATGATTCTAAACTTTATCATTCCATCACCTTCATGGATGAACTCAAGAAAATCTCTCACCTTCTTCTACCTTTATATGCCTTCCTTCAATGCTTATTTAATATTCATTAATATAGATAGTTGAGCACTCATTTGAGAAAGATAAGATTAATCCACATTCTTTAGGATCTCTAGATCCATCCTTTTAAAATCCATAAATATTGGATCTTTTTTTATCCTAATAATGGATAAGATATCGTGATCCTTTTTACTCAATGCATCAGCCACCTTGTTCACTTTCCTAGGTTGGTAATGTATTGAGCAATAAAAATCCTTAATATGATCCAACCAACTTCTTTAGTGCATGTTCAAATCCTTATCTATGAATATAAACTTTAAACTTTTTTTTCAGTATATATATCAAAAAAAATTTCATAAAGATAATTCCTCAATATATTTAATGCTAAAATTGATGTACCTAACTCTGAATTGTGATTTGGATAATTTTAATCACAAAACTTCCATTATCCTGAAGCCTATAACCATGTCATTTTATGTGAGAATTCATCCTAGTATATTATTTTAAGAATCACTATAGATTACATAACCTTCTTCACTATAAGATAATGAAATCATTGGAATTCTTATTAATATTCTCTTTAGTTCCTTGATCTTTTCCTATCATTCATCAGTCTATGATAACTTGGATCCCTTTTATGTCAACTTGGTGAATGGATTTGATATTCATAAAAAATTATCCAAAACCCATTAATAATATCTAACCAAATCAAAAATAAATTTGAATCTAGGTTATCATGGTTTGTCTAGGACAATGTTTAGTATCCTCCATCCTTGATGGATCCACTAATATTCCCTCACATTTGAATATATGACCCAATAATGAAACCTTTTATAGATAGAATTCACACTTTGTAAATTTTTCATATAGTTTCTCCTTCCTCGGGTTCTTTAATATAATTATCAAGTGACCCCCATGATCTTCCTTTATCTATGAATTTATAAGAATCACTGGTAAAAAATTATTTTTAACATTGGATGTTTTTATTTTAAGATTGTTTTTTAAATAATATTGAAGCCATTGATGTAAAACATATGACCATTGACATAATTTTTTGTAAACTGATGCCAAAAAAGATTCACATTAATTTTTTTACATCATTTCATCACAAAATTGATGACAAAAATTCCCATTGGTATCATTTTTGGTGTCATATTTTAAATAAATGACCCCAAAAAATCTAAACAATATGTGTTTTTTGCGTCAATTTTTTAAAAAACCGATTAAAAAAAGAAAAAAATCTTTTTGGTATTGGGTTTTGAAAAAAGTAGCACTAATAATGAATTTTTTTCTATATGTTTTAGATAATTTACTAATATTCAATTTGACTAGTCATATAGGTAAAACAGAATTACGAATCAAAATTTATGACTGTTGGAAGTTAAACATCTCCAAGTTTTGATAGATTCAACACATTTCAAAGAAAACATGAGAAAAATGTATAAAAATTACATACAAAAATGAAATAAAATAAATATCAGTCTTTGAACATATTCCAATTTTTTAGGAGTTTCCATCAAAATTATTTGTTTTTTATCATAATATCTCTTAGTTTTAGGGTAGAACTAATATATAAATTAAAATAGTGATCGATAATAAATTCGGAACCTCGGTTGGTAAGTATCATCTAGAAGTTTTAAAATTTATTACATGATCATAATAATAACCCAAAATTATAAATAAGATTACCAATATGATTATTTGTGAAGTAAATAATAATAATGAAATTAAATGAATAGAATAGATATTATGGTCGAATCATTGATTGAAGACACCATGAAACTTGATTGAATTGAAGAGGTAGAAAACGATGAATGAAAGAGGAAGTGTATTTATATAGTAAAAATATATATTCAATAGATTTTAATTAAAATTTATGTTGGATTTGAAAAATTAATATCTGAATTGGGAAAAAAATGAAATACTGATCCTGCATATTTTTGGATACTTTTTAGCATCAGTTATGTTTAAACCCGATGCAAAAGGGAATTTAAATTGGTTTGTTGGCATAAAATTTTTTAAAAAATATCATCAAAAATTACCATAAATATAATTTTTATCATAAGGTTTTTAAAAACCAACCAAAAAATTAAATAAAATTATCTTTGAAGTATGTTTAAAAAAAACTGACGCCAAAAGTTAAAAAAAAATTGCATCTGTTTTTTAAAAAAATTGACACCAAATTCAAAAAAAATTATTATTTCTATCGGTTTTTTAAATACACCGATTCCAAAAATTAGATATATATTTTATAATGTTATTTTATCATTTCTTGAGCTTCGATATGATTAGTCATGTAGCTAAAATGGAGATGTGGATTCAAAGTTTTGTCCTTTAAAAGTTTGACTTCTTTAAAACTTCTCTTAGAAAAGATCAACTTCTGACATCCATAAATTTTAATTTGTAACTTCATTTTAGCTCTATGAGAAGTCTAAGTGATTCTTACGAAATTGTCTAGAGAATAATAAAAAAAGTTTATTTGTTTGCATTTTTTCTAAAAACCAATGTGAAAAAAATCGTTTTTTAACTTTTTGAATCATTTTTTAAACTTACGTTAAAAAGGTTTTTTTTACGTTTTGGTGTCATATTTTTAAAAACAACTGACACAAAAAATTATACATATGGGTATTTTTGGCATTGTTTTGAAAAACCAGATGCTAAAAAGTATCTACAAATATATTTTCTGACGTTTATAAGACACTAACTTCATATTTTTAATATTTAAGACCATTTTTCTATTAGTGAATATTGTCTAAAAAGACTACCAGAAACTGATGAAGGTAATATCTAAAGACTCTATTCATTAAATCTATAAATATATCTGGGGGGTTGGTAAGTAAAAATTTAATCATTATATACTCATATTTTTTATACCCTATTTGGAACACTTTCTCTGATATATCCTCTTTTTTTACCCCCAATTGAGACATCCAAAATGAAGGCCCGTCTTATAAATTTATTATGTTCCATGTAGTTAATCAAAAAATTTATCAATATGGGGAAGAGGATGTTTTCTCTTTCTTGTGATATTATTCAATTTATGGTTCTCGATGTAGATTCAGAATGATCTATCTTTCAATATAACAAATATAATAGTTTCACCGCAAGGTGACACACTTAAATAAATGAATCCCTTTAAAAGATTCACATAGAATTTATTCTTCTATTCATACAACTTATTTATGTAAATTCTATAAGGAATCTCTAAAATTAGTGTGTCACCATGTTTGATTAAAATTGAAAAATCAACTACCTGTTTTGATGAAGGACTAGGAAACTCTTAAAAAAATACATCAAAAAACTCTTGAACAATTGTTGTATCATTGATTTTGAGTTTCTACCCAACCATATGAGATAATCACCCCTTTTTAATTGGAATAAAGACACATAAAATGGATTTCATATCCATCAAAATTTCATATCTATTGTGAAACTGATGAAAGATACTATCTTTTTTTATAATATGAAATGTGACTTACCTTCCTTGGAAATTGATGTCGCATTTATTTATATTAATCCAATATAAGACTAAGATAACATAAAATTCAACCAAAGGTAGAATACATAGTTTTGTAAGTAGAAAATTCTCGCTAACTTTAACTAGAGAAGAATCATATAATTGAGATGTGATCATCATACCATTTGGGGTTTTAACTTTTATTTCAAAATATAATCATTAAAGATATGAAATAACATTCCTAAATAATTTTCATGATATAAATGTTTTCATATAACTAGGATCATATAAAGAATTTCAATATTTGAGAATACCTATTACGACGCCAGTTTCATTATTCTATATTCAGACCCTTGGTAAAATGAAAATGGTTAGTATGGCCATCAATAATATTTGACCCGAGTGATAAATCATTCATCAGATGTCTAAATCATGACAACTTATTCTCAATCTATAACACCTTAGGTTGATCCCTGTTTTTTAATAGTTTTAATCTATTAAAAATCTTTCATTATGGTTCACAAATAGTTTTTGAATTTTCAAAACATATCTATTTGGAAGTGTCAAACTAGGTGTGTAGTAAGGCCCATTTTCATGCACCAAGTGATGATTGAGTCTATATCAAAACACCCTTTTCTGGGTTATTATCCCATAGGTATAGTTGTGTTATAGCCACATCCACATTTAGTATTTAGACAATGATTTAATTTCTTAAAAACCATTCTCTCTATTATTTACTAAAATATTAGGATATTTTCCTATAATAAGTCTTATATTTATGGTTCTCACTAATTATTTATCATCCTAGTTTATATTGTTTATCTAAAACTTCCTCTAATACAAAATCTAGTGACTCAAGCTTCTCATACATAAATATTACATATTTTTAGATATATATTCAATATATTTCATAACTACATTCCTGAGGACCATAATTGTTTATTGTATTTAGATACTAGATACATAATATTCTTATTTAATGAAAGTTATTCAATATACCTCATAATGATATTACCATTTAGTTCTCTTTATAAATATACCCAACTTAAAATCTTTCTTCATAACATGGGTAAAGGAAACATAAGAAAGGGTGAGATCAGATCCTCAGTAAGGGTACACAAGGGAGAAATTAATGATCACATTATAATAACATGAACATAAGTGTATAATAACATGATCTTAACATTTGAAAACCATACCCTTAATAACATAGATCATAAACATGAGTAATGTAAAAAATATTGGTAGCTCTATAACGCATGAATCGTAATGGAATCAAAGTACATAATCTATGAGAGCATAACCTTATAATAAGAGATAGATTTTTGTAATACAAATAAGATTATAACATTTTGAACCTATATAAAATAAATAGGGTTGTTAATTTCATTAAAGATTTGAAATCAGGCCCTCTCATAATCCAATGGACATGAAAGTAGTTCATGCATAAACATGTGAAAATGAAATCAAGTTCACACATAACATATCATTACCCAATACATTAGAAGGATATATATATATCCCACTCTTCCTTGTTTATAATATGAACACCATCCATGTTTTTAACATAACCACTATCCTTGGTTATAACATAACCACCATACTTGGTTATAAATAACAATTATTCTAGAGACTCTAGTTTTTTTGTGTAAGACTTAATAACTTTCCTAGGAATATTTTCAGAGTGAGGTATTGAGACGACATGCGATTCAGAGACCTGATGATCCCAAAATTAAATTTATAAAAATATTAAATATATTTTTATTCCACAGGCATATTTTCCTTAAAATATTATAATATCTCATAAATGAGGTCTTGAATTAGAAATATGATACCGTGGTTGAATCCAAAACATTGAATTTATACTATGAGTGGCCTAATGATGGTTGGTGCAGGACGTTCAGATGGGGAGGTCACTGGTGTGTGCATTAGAAAAATTATTTAATTTAATTGTTTTATTTAATAACCCTAACCTAAATAACACATATATAGAGACTCATATGAAAAATTTTATAATATCATTGAGTTCAAAATGTCATGTTTACCTTAACTACAACCTAAAGTTGGCTAGCATGGGACGTCTAGTAAAGGAAGATGTTGATGGGTGTGTCTAATTAAAATAAATAAATAATTTATTTATTTTGTATTAAATGACCTAAAATAATTTCCTCTATAAATAATATTCTAAGTAAAATTTCCATGATTATTCATATAAATCTGGGATAATTTAGCGGAGATTTTACCCCTTTTTTCTTTCCTAGGTTATCACCAGACGATGACTAATGACTGGATCAAGGTGAACCGGTGAGAAGTAAAAGAAGAAGATCACATTCATCACTAGTAGATGAATTCTTCACCAATGATTGATCCATAATAGAAGTTGTACTCATCAATTTTGGTTTCCTATACTTTTTACTAAAATATTGATCCTGATAAAATGTGTTTCCTTGATATTTGTTTAAATCAATCTTCACATGAGCCCTTGTATAAAAATAAATTAACCTTTAAATTTATCTCTTATTATGGCATGTTTCTCACCCTAGTTTCCCTGCTATGAAATTATTTTCCATGAACATTGACCCGGTCATGTTTATCACCTTTTTTATTAGTGATTTTACCCCATTGTTATTCAAAATATTTATTATTGGATTATGGGTCCATAATATGACATTTTCAGGGTGGGTTAGAGTGTGATTGAACCCCCAAATTCATTATGGTGTCATGAATGACATACTAATTGGTGGTTTGGGGATATATTGATTAATGACTAGGGTGGTGTTTTGTGAATATATTGGATCAAAACCCAGGTGCAGGTTCACGATCAAGTATGCAATCGAGGTGCAATGAGAATGACGTGTGATCAGAGGTGGTTCAAGACTTGGGTGATAATACCCAGTTTCTCAGTTGATGTGCAGCAATGGCATGCAGTGTGATGGGATCAGTTCTGTGTAGAGGTAATGCATGATGTTTCATGGTGGAGGATTATCAGTGTGGACACTGTGGTGGCTGAACATTGATCACCGACATGGTGGTCGAATGTGGTGAACACGATGGGTGTTATTATTATTATTTTAATAAAAAAATTAAAAAAGGGGTGTGTGGTTAATTAAATTAAACAATTATAATTTAAAGGATGAATAAATGGGGTGCTCTATATGTATATAATTTATTATATGCACTTAATTATTTTAATAATTATGAATAATCATTTTTGTTAAACTGATAAATGAAGATGATAACATTTAATGGTTGAGGCACCTTGGACAGGGTGAGGGGTGTGTGCCTTCTTGGCCATGAAAAGGTATGTCCCAAGTATTTTTTTAGTCAAATATTATATTATATAAAATTATAATGATAATATTGATTTTATAAAATGTGAAAAAAATAAAGGGGTGTTTTTCCCTTGTGGGGCATTCTATACAATTATAAAGAGGGGAGAATAAGCCTCTCTTTCAATTTAAGATTTATAATAACAATAATATTATTATTAATTGTCATGGAGTCTTATTTTCGAGATATCTTCTTCCTCTTACATCAGATAAATATGTTGTCAATAGAAGTGAAACCCCAGAATTGAGGTGGCCAATTTATGACCGATGATTGATTACTTTTTCAAACTCGTGGATTGTGTACATGGAGTGCCCAATAATAATAATAATACTATTATGGAATATAGTATCCAACATATCTTCCTCATACTGTATCGTAATGATGAATCATAATTGAAATTGGCACTCTGAAATTTTGAAGGATGTTTCAAGACTAATATATGGTACTTAATTCATGTTCGTGGCTCAAGACCACGAAGAACCATTCAGATGTAAAATGGTCAAATGTGACTTTTTTGTTGAGAATCTGATTTAAGCAAGTGAATATCCTATCTCGAGAATTTTTCTGTGAGGATCACAATAGTGTGATCTGTTTTTTCATCTAGGGCCATTTTCATAGGCATATTAGTGGAATGAAATTTTTACCCATCAGATCGACGAAGAGCATCGTGTGTTTATTGGGATTTTGGATGAGACATGTCATTTAATACCCATACACACCATGTAGTACGACATAGATAGAAAGGCATGTGATGGAGAGGACATGACCAGGTAGTAGAGTGGGACCACATGCTGTGTGGGTCCCCAATATGTTGTGTACCTCTTTTTTAGGAAAATTATTGGTTCCATATCTCTTTTGTTTGAACATCGATTTTGTCCTGCAAGTAGCTTATCTTGAGTGTTGTTTCACATAGAACATGATGGTTCCATTTGTTGTGGATTTGTAGATACAATGTGAAATGTGCTGGGAATGGAACTTAATTACGTGATGCTTGATGATGGTAGTGATCATGAAGGATCACCATAGACCTTCTAAGTGGCACCCTGATGTAGGGTAGGTCATGGGTCCCTGATGTCTTAGATTGGCACCCTCTAGATGGGATAGGAATGAGTCCTTGAATTTATTAGTGTCACCTCCTACGTTATTAGGTCATGTGTCCCTGATGACTTGGAGTGACACCCTCTATTCGGTCTAGTCATGTGTCCTCATCCTTTCGAGCAGCACCCTCCTACGGTGTGAGGGAATGTTTCCTCGATGACCCAGAGTGGCACCATCAATCTATTATGGGAACGGTTCATTGAATATTAGAGTGGAACCCCATTACTTACTAGGGTTTGGTCCCTCTACTTTGAGTTTATGGCCCCTGAACTATGTGACAAAGTGTCGAGGTGTGGTTTGACTAGGATTATTACCTTTTGGGAATGCACATTATGTGATGGGAATAATTAATGGACATATTAAAACTATTTTCTACTATCATTACAAGTGGTTCAAATATGCGTGAGGTATTCCATGTGATTTCCATGTTTAGATTCTCATGATTTTATGATTCTACTCTCTTGTTATAGGTGGAGAAGACTCTACTTGTAGTTCATCTACTCTTTGTGTTGATACCCTTGTTCTTTGATGAGGTTAAAATTCTTATTAGTATGAGATGTGATATGGAGATCCCATTATTCTCACTTTCGGGATTATTTTGACTGAGCATATATATATTTTCTTCTGTATCCACACCTTGGATTTAGTTAATCTCTTTCCAAGAGTGGAAATGATTTCCAAGGTATGCCATGTGCTTTATGTGGTTAGTTTCTCATGGTTAGATGATTCTACTCTCCTACTATATGTGGCAAAGAATAGATGTGTAGTTCATCTAATAACTATGTTGAGCCCCTTGTGCTTGGATGAGGATAATTTAACTCTTTGTTTGTGTGGAGTGGTTATCTTTGACTGTACCTATCATCTGTTTTCTTTACATTCCTATTATAACTCTTACTACTCATCCATTAGCTTTTGATATGTCTTATTATGTATTTATATACTCCCACCTTTATTGGATTTTCCCACACGTGTCATGTCTTATGCATTCAATGGATAAGTCGATAGTGACTTTAGAGGATCTTAAGGATACTATGTGCTTTGGATCATTTATGGTGGTTGTATCTTGTGATTCATGAGCTAAGCTCTCTCAATAGTTTACATTTATAATTTTTTAGGTTGCTACATATTTATGTTTGGGTGTGTATTTTTTCCCTTTTACTTTTTAGTTTGTACTTTTGTACTCTTGTACACATTATTGGTTATCCCTACTTGGTTTCCATTCTATATGTGTCGAATATTTTACTTTTTCCCTCTATACTTGTGCATTGAGATAGATAAGTGTGTGCATATAGGTAATTATGAAAATCCCTACACATGTTAGTTGTGACTTTGGGGCTTGTCTCCACCCATTGGCCTATATAGGTTGGCTTGGGGGTAGTTACGGCTCGAGCCCTGATTTGGGTCAGGTCGTGAGAATTTTCTTTAGTTATAACCCAATGACCATCCTTATTTATAACATTTCCACCATTATATAAATAAAACCATATATATATATTTGGGTGTCTGTGTGTCTGTGCCCCAAGATAATAAAACATATATTATATCAGAACCCATTTAAAATGGTGTTTTATAAACATTTAATTATAGTATAACTTAGGGAAAAAATGGGTTTCATAAAAAACATGTAATATTAAACGTAAACTATATTAAGGAAGAATAAATATGGTCTCATTGTATAATATCCCTATTGAAGCTTAATTAACAAAAAAGGATGACATCTAAGAGGGAGAATAATTTTGAAAGACCACTTGAAACATTTTTGGAGGAAAATAGACTTTCATTGAAAATCTCTCTTTAATACAAAAAATTTATAAACCATTTTGGAAATAAATTTATTTTAAAATAAAATTTGAAAATTAAAAAGCAAAACTTAAAATATTGAGCAGTCATGGAGTTATAAAATTTTGTTCATACTGTACACATTAAAACAATGATTCCTTTCACATTTTTTATAATATCTAAATGGGGCTTGTTTGGAAAATAATAATGATTCTTTTTAAAAAAATTGTGTAAAATGTAAAAAAATTGGTAAAACATACATTAAAAAATAATTTTATAATAGTAAACATTTCTTTAAATAATTTTTAGAACACATGTACATGGAAGAAATACAAGTTTTTCAGTCAAAGAGATAAATAAATTCAGTTTTCTTTAAAAATATAATATTAGAATATTGAGTTTATAAAGAGAGAAAAATAAATGGAAGAAATTTATTCTCAATAAATAACCATAGGATAATAATACTCATGTATTTATTGAGAAATTGACTATAATTTTTCATCATCAAAATCATAATCATAAATAATCTTAATAAACAATGAGAGTGTAACATCAAATCCTTAACACTTTGGTAACTCTGGAATTCTATTCTAAATTAAATTATAAAATCAAAAGAAATTTTTAATATAATTCTTATAAATAGATTTATGATATAACCTATAGAATTTTAATTATATAAAACTCATAAAATAATATAGTTTCATAACTTAATATATATCTGTAAAAAGGAAAATTGAGATAAAAATCTCTTACCTTAAGTCTCAACATCAGTCACACATGTTAAAACCTCTTGTATAATAAATATATATTTATTATACATATATTATAGAAAAATATTATATGTATCACACCATATATGATTTATTTATGACCTTTTATTACCTTTTTATTGACAATTCCATGTTAAAATCATGTTTTAGGTAATAACTTCTTTGTTTTTCAAGTATATTTTGATTTGTTATTTTTTTTGTCCTTTTACTTCTATAATGTTTACATAATATCCATAAAATTAAAAATTATATAAATATATTCTATATTTTTTATATATGTATTTATATTAGCACATAAATGTTAGAGATATAAAATGAAATACATAGTTCTTGGAGACGATAGACCATACGTACGCATGAATACTGGTTTCTTTTTCTCAATGGATGCAATGAAAGAAAGTTAAATAATATATTAACTGTTAAAAAATAATTTTTATGTCATATATATCACATAAATTCTTTAAATTTACCCTTATTACTTTCCATGAAAAGAATTATTGTAAAATGAATCACATCCCTTTGTGAGGTGGTTCTCTCTTGTACACACGAATGACTTTATTGTATCCCCCGTGGAATGGAAATTATGATGTTATTTGTGATATAATAATTAAATAAGTATAATTATGATACAAATATTATATATATACATTTAATATATCTTTATTACCATCCAAATAAATAATAAATAAAAAACATATCACATCGGGTTGTGAGTTGGTAGTCAGTCGTACACAAGAGCGACTATATTGTTTTCCAACTAGTTGGGAGGTAATAATTTATAATTAATGTAATAATTATAGATTAATAATATTATTATAAATTTTAAATATAAAAATTTAATGCATCATTATATCTAGTCATGGGAGGTGGTGATCGAAAATGAATAACATTGGTTCATGAGGTGGTAGTCTGTCGTACCCATAATTGATGGTTCTGTTTCCCATTTGATGTAAGATGAGATAGATATAGGTTATTAAATTAATATAAAAAAATATCATTATATGGTAGATAATTTTTTTTATTATATCATAATCATTTAATATTATTTTAATGAAATAGAGGAATAAATGAAACAAACCGCAAGGTTAAGAATGTTACCCCTTCTTTGGAGAACCCTTTTAGGTTTATACCTCAATCCTTATTAGGATCGTTTACTAATAAACCCAAGAACACTAGGATATTTATAGTGAAGTATGAAATATATTTGGTTAGGTATTTTTATAACCAAATTTTTTTAAAGTGAAAATAGGATAGGAGTGGTGGTGTCCTTTTATAAGTGGGGAGAGAACAAACATGGAATGTTTGAAAAGAATATTGTACCCTAGTTTTCACATGAAAAAATTCTCCAAAATGGTTAAATATAAAACTGTATATGTGATAATGTTTATATATTGACATAAGGTGGGTTTTTTATAAGATTATAGGTCATTCTACTACTTATCTTTTTGAGTTTAACCTTTGTAAACCTATTTTAACCTTTACCGTGGAAATTTATTTTTACTATTTTTATTATTCATTATAGTAAAATATTAAGTTGACCTTATTAGATATTATTAAATTTTATAATTCCAAATATGGAATCCATTTTTCAAAATTAAATTCATATAGTAAGAATTTATTCCATAGACATGATGAAAAAAAAATTTCTAAAGAGAAAATATTCAAAAGTTTAAAATTTTTCATATCGAAATTAAATTATAAATTAATTAAATAACCTAAATGAGAATAATTATAACATAACTGAGATAATTTTACTTTTAAATCCAGTTTAAAACAAAATGTAACTTTTAATATTCTTTAAACTAAAAGGTAGCTTTTAATAAAAACTAGTATTTTTTACTATTCATTGAAACATTAATCTTTTTTGAAAATTCCCAAAAAAATAACCCTAATATACTTTTTCCATATAGATTTGAAAAATGAAGTCTATATTTTCAAAAAATTTCTTAATATAAACATTTTTTGAGAAGATAGTATTTTCAAAACATATGAAGTCTACTAAAAATTAATTCATTTTTTATTAATATGACTTCTTTAAATAAAATGATTATACATAATATTAAATGGTGGATATTATTATTCATGCTTCCTTTTTTAATGGATATGTTATAATGGTTATTTTAAATAATAATATATATAGCTTATTCTGGTATATTAATGTTTGAGGTTGTGTGTAACAAAAGTTATATAATAAATAAAATTTATTCGAAAAAAATCATAAAATATTATTGTGTTACATACATAGTACTCACTCATACAATGAATAACCCAAAAAAAATTAATGTATAAGGTTTAAGCATCAGAAACCTCTATAAGATCTATATATGTGCCAGCTAAATAGACCAATAGGCCTCCACTCATCAAGACTATGAAAACCCATTTATAACATAGTTCATAAAATGATAGTTTAAAAATAATATATAAAATAATCATTTCTCATGATTTATAAAACTATTTAAATATAAATCCACTCAAATATTTATAAAAAACTAAACTTTATATAGATAAAAAATTTGGATGGTTAACTATTTTCATAAAACATTTTAAATGAAGGAAATAGTGCATCTAAATAGATAAAAGTAGACCAAATAATGATTTATCACTCTTTCCTAAATTTCATTAAAAATAATTTTTCAATAAAAACCTCATTGAAAACCCAATTTTTGAAACCCAATTTAAGAAATAAAAAAATATGTTTAAAATAACACTTTCAAACCATTTAAAAAAACGCTTTTGAATATAAACCACAACACACTCAAGATCCTACAAAATTAAGCATGAAAATTTGGGCAACAAGAAAGAATAATAAATTAATGAAGTAAAAATATGGTGTCATTTAGTCACATGAAATAATATAAATCAAACAGGTCAATAAATGGAATCCCTTATAGTGTCAAAATAATGACGTAAACATCATGGTCATCATCCTGATCCTCTAGTAATAATAACCAAAACTATTTATAAATAACGTAGGTCAGTATAACTGAACTTGTCCACATCCATTGTATTCCCATTATTCTATCTAAAAATATAAATCATGGGTGATACTTTACTACCATGAGCACAAAACTGGTTTCTAGATCATAAGACCAATTTCCCCTATCTATCCAACCAATGAGGTGTAATTGGGAAATATTCCCAATACATCCTACTATTTTACACTTAGGAATTATCTCATATATGATACCTATTATATTCAAATGACTCCCATTATATTTAAAATATTGATGTGAATAAATAATCCATCACTTAAATTCAATATAAATCAATGGGAATAAACCACATCTCACCCCCTACACCCTCATGAGAAACGACCATGTTAATATACATTTATATGTAGTGTGTAAGGACTCGACCCCAGTTTCCCGGATTCGGTACCTTATTTAAATACATTGGAATATAAACAAGGAATATTAATCCCAAAGGACCAAATAGATTATTATTATTCAAAACATGATACATACATAGGTTCAAAATTATATCTTGAAATGAAAATAAATTAGAAACTCATTAGACATCTTCCATAACTTCTAGGTTATTTCATCATGTCATTCATAATAAAATTCTACATGTCCTGATAAAATAAAACTTAATAAAGAGGTGAGCTCAAATTCTTAGTAAGGGTAAGCAATACAGCAGAAGATAACTTAAACAACAGACAAGGTGAATAATTGAAAACATGTTCCTTTAAAAATAAAAATGAACATAATATGGAAAAAATATGAGCTAAGTACATATTACCAAAATATAACATAATCATGGGTATTCTACTAGTCATATAACCACATGAAGAATCAATACTATATTAATAATTAGGTAATGCATAATATGGTACAACTTAACCATTTTGTCAAGGCGTTGTTCCAAGACCATAAATAATCATTTTGTCAAGGCCTTACGCCATGACCGTAGTTTGTCTCATGAGACCTACTGATGCACCAAGGGGCTATAGAGGGCCCCAAATAACACTTAATATGTCCAATTCATTCATCATATTAATGGGTATAAGCATTAACAACATATACATTCATATTGAAATTAATATATGAAATGAAAATAACTTTCCCTGAACATTAAGAAAAAACACTAACCATTCAGAGTAAATTGGGGAATGAATTTAAGATAGCACATAAACAACCAAAGTAATCATAAACCATTAAATTAAATATATTATATGATAACATGGCATACTAATCCCAATAATACATAAGAATCAACAAGATTTTTGAAATAGATGAAGACACTCTTATAAAATCTTTGAGTAAATCTTGAGATAAATACTCTTTTTCTTGGAAAAGAAGAATTGTTTTGGAAAAATATTTGTATAAAACCCTAAGTAAAGTAAGATATTATTTTAATAATAAAATTTGTGACTTTATAATGGTAATGGTTTCCAAAAACATATTATATATTTCCCTGGAAAATATGTAAGAATTAGAGAAATTCATTTGGATTGGGCTTGTATTTGGGAAACAATTTAGAAAGTTACATTTAAAATGTGTAATCATCCATAAAATAAGGAAAGATTATGATTGGTAAACATATATATAACCCACAAAAATAATTTTTTAGGAGTACATAATAATACACATGTTTTTCATTGAGGTAATAGACAACAAAAGTATCCCGAATGAAAATGGATGTTTGGGTGGAAAACCCCATACCATAACTCCGAATGTGTTATGCTATTGAAAATAAGCTCCTGGAATATGAAATTATAATTATTCATAACTTATTTCAGAACCTATTATACATGTATTTAGTTTATCATAATTCTTTTTAGTTTATTTATTCCCTTATTGATAAGATATTATATTGAATCTCGTTGTTCCACAATGTTTGTTTTCTTTATTTTCATAATCGGTTCACTTGTTCTTAAGTAATGGAGTTCATGTAAATTTCCAGAATTGAATTATAATATTATTTATGATCATACATAGGTTTTAGTGGTCATTTATATAATTTGGTTACATCGAATGAGGATGAATTATTATATAGATCTTTAATGATAACTGTTTTGATTAAATTGTGGGTTTTGATTACAATAGACTCATTATTCTTTATAACTTAATACCATTTTTACAAAGATATTAAAGAACCTTACATAGGGTATATTAAATATATAATAATCTGGTTAAACCATAACAAGAATCCTTTTACGACCATAATAGAGAATGATAATAGAAATCGAAAGCCCGTCATCCTTTAATGTGGTAAATAGACACATCTCGGATGGTGTTCTTGCTACTAGTATAAAAGTAGGTAAAAGGAAGAGATGATGATAAATTATTCCAAAATCATGAAAAAATTACAGTACATGTAAGTTACGGGAGACATCGCAACATTTTTATAAGGAGAGTTAATAATAGAAAGAGAAAACCAATGAACTTGAAGGAAAAGACAAATAATTCAAAAGGGGAATTTACCTCTTCATCCAAACTTCCTTGAGGGCCTCTTTAAGGGGGATTTTTTGGACTTTTTATGAGACAAAGGTTTAATGGAAGTTGTAAAGGAGGATGGGAGGATATTTGGATATAATTTGGAGAAGGCACAAGGCTTGAGAGAAGTGCATAGAAGAGGGGGTAAGGGGGGGTTTTATAATGGAGGAGAGGAGAGTTTTCATAATTTTCTAAACATTAGATTATTAATTTCCTTCAAGACCAGAAATTTTGATGATTATATGACCAATAATAGTGATAAATACATGTGAGTTCGAACCAAGTGGTCTTACATCACTTGTGATGTCATAAATAGTGTATTTAACTGATAATTTGTATATAGGGTATTTTATTGTATTTCACTATTTATCAAAAATTCCAGTATTTCAGAAGAATACAAAAATTCACCCTAACCATTTTTCAACGTGTAGAATCAAAAAATGAAGTCCATTTTTCAAAAAAAAATTCTAAATATGATTAATTCAATATTTAATTAAAATTATATTTTATTCTAAAAAAACAGTTTTAAAACATTTATTTAATTATTCCAAAGAATATGTATATCATACTTTCACAAGATTATTATTTATATACTATCATAGGCAAGTTTAATATTCATTAGGTTAGATCACTATTCATCAGGGTATGTTACTATTCATAAGGGTAGGTTACTATTCACCAAAAATTAATTTTTTTTATCAAACTCCAAATAACTTACTGATCACAACTATGTATGTCAGATTCTCAAAATTCACAACACAGAAGTGAAAAAATATTGTTTAAAGGGTCATATAGAACATAGTAGTTCATTATGAAATATTAATAAGAAAAAAATTTCCATTGAAAAATATTTGGTTGTTACTTTATCCCCTCCTTACAAATATTTTTTCCTTGAAATTCACAAAATGTTACCTAAAAAGATTCAGGTATGTCTTCAACATAAGCTACATAGGCTCTCATGTTTACTCTTCCAAATTATGGTTCCTCTAAAGAAACATTACCAGATGAGTCATTCAATTTCTCAATACATGTTCTCTAGTATCAATAATATAAATAGGCTCTTCACAATAAGACAGATCGGGATCAAGTTCTATTTCATCATAGGTGATTACATGTGTTGGGTCTGGAATTTATTTCCTTAACATTGACACATCTAACACATTGTGAACTTTAGAGAGAATTAGAGGTATTTCTAAATTGTAAGATTCGGGTCCAATTCGATCTAGAATTTCAAAATATATAATGTACCTCAGAGATAATTTTCTCTTCTTATCGAATCATATAATACCCTTACATGGAGATACCATTAAGAAAACATGATCTCATACTTCAAATTCCAAATCTTTCCATCGGTTATCAACATAGATCTTTTGTCTACTTTGAACTGTTTTGATACAGATTTTGATTATCTTTACATTTTCCATTGTTTCTTCAACAAGTTCTGGGCCCACAACCTTTCTTTCACCAACATCATCCCAGCAAGTTGGTGTACAACATCTCCTTCCATATAATGATTCATATGATGCCATATGAATACTTTAATGGAATCTATTATTATAGGAAAATTTTACAAGTGGTAAATAATGATCCCGCATGACTTGAAATTCATGTGAACAAGGCCTCCAAATATCGTCCAAACTTTGAATAGTCTGTTCTGATTGTCCATCAGTTTGTGGTTGGTAGGAAGTGCTCAAACGAAGATCAGTATCTAGGGACTTCTAATGACTTTTCTAGAATTTTGATGTAAAATGGGGATCACGGTCTGAAACAATTGATAATGATACACCATGGAGTCTTATAACGTCATTAATATATAGTCCTGTTAAACATTCAAGTGGTAAATCTTTAGAGAAATGATTACCACTACTAACTCAAGATCATGAGTTGGATAGTTTTGTTCAAGAATCTTAAGATGCCTATAAGCATAAGAAATCACTCTATCATTCTACATAAGGACACAACCAATTCCTTTCTTTGATGTGTTACTGTAGATAACAAACTCATAATTCCCTGATGGTAGGGTTATGATTGGATAATTCACCAACCTCCTGTTAAATTCTTCAAAACATTCTTAACATTCCTTTTTTCAAGATGAACATAACACCTTTTCATATGAGATTGGTCATTGGGTTAGCTAAAAGGTGAAGTTTTGAACAAAATGTCGATAATAACCTGCTAGACCAATAAAACTACATACCTCGGTTATGTTTGTTCGAGTAGGACATTCTTGCACAGCCTTTGTCTTCACATTATCTATAGATATTCCCTCCATAGAGACAATGTGTCTCAAAAATAAGACTTATTGGAGCCAAAAATCACAATTTCTAAACTTCCAATATAATTTATTTCTTCTAAGTGACTTTAGAATAGTGCGCAAGTGATTTTCATGATCTTAATGGATTTTAGAGTATACCAGGATGTCATCACTAAACACCACTATAAAGTCATCAAGATATTCCATGAATAATCTATTCATGAGATCTATGAAAATAGATGTAAAATTAGTTATTCCAAAAAGAATTGCTGTAAACTCATAATGCACGTACCTTGTTCGAAATGCTTTTTTTGGAATGTCTTCCTTCCTCACAAGCAGCTGATGATTTGCAAATGAAATATCAATCATCGAAAAATATGGGGCTCCATGATGTTGATCAAATAAATCATCAATTTTCGGAAGCGAATACTTATTATTTATTATAATAGAATTTATATCCCTGTAATCAATGCACAACCTCATGGATCCATCTTTCTTATTGACAAAGTGGATAGGGGCTCCCCATGGAGAAACACTGTGTCGAATAAAAAATTTATCACTCAATTACTCTAGTTGTTTCTTTAGTTCCATGAAATCCATAGTCTCCATTCTATAATGGGTCTTTTATATGGGCCTTGAACCATGAATTAAGTAAATGGAAAACTCATGTTCCTACTCCAGAGGATGTCTAGGTAAATCCTCTTGAATCACAACGACAAATTCTTTCATAATTGGTACACCCTCTATTTTTACATTCTTCTCCTCACCCCTATTTATTTCATTCCCTTCCTCCCCAATAATTTAATTTAGTAGAGTTACTGGCGATGGTTCTATATGAGAATCAAATTGTATGGTTTCTGCTTAAAAGAAAGGGATTCTAAACCATTCTCAGAAACTATAACTTCTTTATTCTTGCAACAGATCTTTACATCATAATTTGATATCCAATTCATAAGGATAATTATATCATAGTCAACCATTTGTATGATTATAAGGTTATCAACTAAAGTGTGTTTATGTGTCATGAGGGGGAAAAATCGACATGCCTTTGTTGCAATGATACATCCACTAAGAGTTTTGACTGATAACTCCTTTATTAAATAAAATTAAACATGTATAATTTTCATGGAATAGTAGGAAGATATAAATGAATGCGACGATCCAAAATCAAATAAATAATTAGCTATGTTTTATGAAATGATCAATGTACCTACCACCACTTTGTTCGGAATGTCAACCTCCATAGTTGTGACTGCATAATCATAGCCTTGCTCCCTTGGACTTTTTAGGAACATTTCCTTGACGCTTAGTACATTCATGTTCATAATGTCCTGTATCCCTGCAATTTTAGCATAGAACATTGGTAGATTCTTTCTTCCCCTTACAGTTTAGAGAATGGTGGTCTTTTTCTCTGCACTTGTAATAGACTCCCATTCCCTTTAGCCATGTGCCAGGGTGTTTCTTCCCACAATTACTACCTGATGGAAATCCAACTCTTCCATTATTCCCCATTTGATTATGTACTTTCCCAGAGTTTTCAGCAGACCTCTTTTTCTCTTTCATTCCCTTGATGTCATAATACATAGAGAATTCATTTTTTGTCTTGATAGCACTTAAGACTAGATCTTCATTTGATGAGAAACATTGGGAGGCTAGATCCCGTCAGAGGAATGGTTTTAAACAATAAAAGAATCTATCAAATGTTTTTCTCAGATTATGTATGTAGTCCACAACATCCTTGTCCAGCCTTGTAAAGTTGGATTCACACTTGGAAACATTTTCATCCTTCTTCTACCTCAGATTCAAGAATTTTCTCTCCATATATGCTCATTGTTCACAAGAGAAATATTTTTCTAAGAATATTTATTTTAAATACCTCCATTCTATCTCTTTTATTTCCTCCTCCTCCATTGTATTTTGGATTAATGACCACCACTGATCTGCATCTCTTATAAGATGATAAACTGTCATGACAACCTTCACTCTTTCATTGAATCCTAAAGCAAAAAATATCTTCTTAAGGGAACGTATCCACTACTCTGCTACAAAAAGGTTTATAGTTCCATTGAATGATGGAGGTTGTTGTTGCATAAAGTGATATAACATAGCATCTCCACGTGGTGGATCCAAATACTCTATAAAGGTAAGGTTATTATTCAACACCTGAGTAATTTTTCCCAGTATAGTTATGAGTTTCTCAGCACTAGTCACAGCTCCAGAGCCAGCATCATTATCTTACATCTGAGGGAAATCCCTAAATGGGACACATGCGTTCATGAGGTTTCTCTTCCTTATACTAATTTCCATTTCTAGATAATTTCATACACTAGATTAGGTTATGAATCATAATGTATAATCGTAACATAAGAAAATACTTAGCACAAATTGAAATCCTACACATGGCTAATCCCATAATCACAAAAATAATTTCTTTGAGGAAAATTTTACAATTAAATCCTTTATAATGGATTGTAAAGAAATGTTAATTATCCTAAGTATATCCCCTGGGTGTTTCGTAACCAAGAGTGCAGTAAGGCCCATTGTCGTGTACAAGGATACCCTGGGTCAAGCTCGAAACTCCTTGTTAGAGCTTTCAATCCTAGGTACATATGTGCTAGAGTCGCCTCTACCTGCTCGTAGCCATACAAGGATATATTGCTTGTAATATCCACATAATCCATTCCTTACCAAAATACCAATACATTCTTGTATTTTTATCCTCAAAGACTATCTTAGGTACTCTTCCCTAATCTACATTTTCTAAATCGAGTTTCTAAGTTTTCTATTAAACTTCCTCTTATACTAACTGTAAAGAATCGACCTCAGTTGCTCGGAGTCAGTGCCTTATTTGACTACAGTGGGATATAAACAAGGAATATGAATCATAAAGTACCGATTAGTTTATTATTATTGGAAACATGATTCATAAAAAGGTTCAACATTACAACTTGAAATGAAAAACAACTTCGAAACTCCTTAGACAACTTCCATAACTTCTAGGTTATTTCATCATGCCATTCATAATAAAATTCTGTATGTCCTGAGAAAATGAAACCTAAGAAAGGGGTGAGATAAAATGATCAATAAGAGTAACCAATACATCAGAAGATAAATTAAACATTAGACATGGTGAATAATTTAGTACACATGCCTTTAAAAATAAACTTGAACATAATATGGAAAAAAATATGAGTTGAGTAAATATTTCCATAATTTAACATAATCATGGGTATTATACTAGTCAAATAACCACATGAAGCATTAATAATATGTTCATAATTATTTAATTCATAATGAAGGACACGATAACCATACCGTCAAGGCCTCGTTCCAAGACCATAAATAATCATTTTTTCAAGGCCTTTTGACATGACCGTAGTTTGTCTCATGAGACCTACCGATGCGACACAGATTTATAGCGGGCCCCACACAACACTTACTACTTCCAATTCATTCCTCATAGAAATGGGGATAAACATAAACAATATATACATTCCTATTTAAATTAATATATGAAATGAAAATAACTTCCCCCGAACATTAATAATAAACACTAACCATTCAGAATAAATTGGGGAATTGATTTAAGATAACACATCCATATGTAAAGTAATTAGAAACCATTAAACTAAATATTTTCGATTATAAAATAGCATAACAATCACAATAATACATAATAATCAGCAATAGTGTAGAAATATATTAATATACTCTTATAAAATATTTGAGTAAATCTTGAGATAAATATTCTTTTACTTTGAAAAGAAGAGTTCTTTTGGAAAAATATTTTTATAAAACCAAAATTGAAGTAAGATATTATATTAAAAATAAAATTAGATATTTTATAAATATAATGGGCTTCATGAAAATATTATATAGTGCCCTTGAAAATATGTATGAATTAGAGAAATTCCCTTGGATCAAGCTTGTATTTAAGAAACAATTTTAAAAGTTCTTTTTAAAACGTGAATCCATCCATAATATAATGAAAGATTCTTGTTGGTAAACATATATATAACCCACACAAATAATTTTTGGGACTATATAATAATATAAAATATTTTTATTGTGCAAATAGACAACAAAAGTAACCCTAATGAAAATGGATGTTCGGGTGGAAAAACCTTTACCTTAACTCCGAACATGTTCCACTCTTGAACATAAGCTCCTAGAATATGAAATTATAATTATTAATAACTTATATAAAAACCTATTATATATTTATTTATTTTATCATAATTACTTTTAGTTCATTTATTCTCTTACTGATAAGTTATTATATTGAGTTTTGTAGTTCCACAATGTTTGTTTTCTTTATTTTCACAATCGGTTCACTTGTTCTTAAGTAATGGATTTCATGTAAATTTCCATAATTGAATTAAAATATGATTTATGATCATACATAAGTTTTATTGTTCATTTATGTAGTTCGTTTACATGGCATGGGGATGAATTATTATATAGATCTTTAATGGTAACTGTTTCGGTTAAATTGTGGGTTTTTATTACAACAGACTCATTTTTCTTTATAACATAAGAACATTTGTAAAAAGGGGTTACAGAACCTTAAATAGGGTATATTGAATATATAATTATCTGGTTCAACAATAACAAGAATGGCTTCACAACCTTAATTGATAATGATAATAGAAATCTAAATCTCATCTTCCTTGAATGTGTTAAATTGACACATCTCGGATAGTGTTCTTGGTACTAGTATAAAAAAAGGTAAAAGGAAGGGATGATGATAAACTAATCCACTATCATGAAAAAATTCCTATACATGTAAGGTACTTGAGTAATCATAATATTTGGATAAGGAGAGGTAATAATAGAAAAATGAAACAAATGAACTTGAAAGAAAACAAATTAATAGAAAAGAGGAATTTTCTACTGGAACCAAACTTCCTTGATAGGTTCTTTAAGAGAGAGGTTTTGGTATTTTTATGATACCGAGGCTTGACAGACATGGGAGAGGAGGTTGGGAGGATATTTGGATAGAATTTTTAGAATTAACAAGGCTTTATAGGAGTGAAGATAAGAGGAGTGATAAGGGGTTTTATAGTGGAGGAGAGGAGAGTTTTCATAATTTTTTAATCATTAGTTTATTAATTTCCCTCAAGACCAGAAATAGTGAAGATTACATGACCAAGAATACTGATAAATTCATTTTAGTTCTAACCAAGTGGGATTACATCACTTGTGATGGCATAAATAGTGTATTTAACTAATAATTTGTATATACGATATTTTACCGTATTTCACTGTGAATCAAAAATTCAAGTATTTCAGAAAAATACCAAAAATTCAACCTAACCATTTTTCAACGTGTAGAATCCAAAAAAGATGTCCATTTTTCAGAAATAATTTTATAAATATGATTAATTTAATATTTAAATGAAATTATAATATCTTATAAAAACAAGAATTTTAAAACATTTATATACATATTCCAAAGAATATATATATCGTACTTCCACTTGATTATTTTTTATATACTATCATAGGTAAGGATACTATTAATTAGGGTATATCACTATTCATAAGGGTACGTTACTATTCATAAGTTTAGGTTACTATTCAAAAAAAATTATGTTTTTCTTATCGGACTCCAAATAACTTACCCATCGCAACTGTGTATGTCAGATTTTCAAAATTCACATCACAGAAGTGACAAACTTATGTTTTAAGGGTCACGAAGTATCTAGTAGTTCATTATGACATATTAGTAAGAAATAAATTTCCATTGAAAAGTATTGGGTCTTTACAAAGTATATGAGGATATAACAATATAAAATATCCCCTATGTAATTTTAATACATAAGAGAATAAAAATAGTCACATTTAGCTCAAATAGGGTCACACACATTTATAAAACTACTTCACATAAATTTTAAATGAATAATTTGTAAACTTATCAGAAAACAAAACTGTTTTCACACCATTAGAATATGGCATTACCTACTTCCATTGAAAACCATTTATCAAACAGCGCATTGAAGGAAATTTTAGAAATCCAACAATTTTATTAAAATTTTATTTAGAGTAAAAAACCTCTTTTTAAATAATTCAAATGGTTCCAAAAATATTTTTTAAAAATGACCCTTCAAAATTCAAAATTATTTCAAGCAATCACGAGACCCCATAGTCTCAAATATTTGATTGAAAATGAATTTCAATATCTTTTTTATTACAATAAATTCCATTAAATCATCACACATATATATTAAATACAAAACTAGTGTTAAACACCCCTTTATATATTTAAAATACCTTTAAAAATATACCTGGTCATTTTAGAAGACACTTTGTATATGAAATTCATTCATTCCATGTTTTTATTCCATTTTAATTCCAATAAAAACCCAACAATGATTTGTTTTAAAAATATATTTCCATTAGTAACAATATTTTAAATATTATAATCATTTTGGATTCACTCGGGAATTTTAAAAATCACTTGGAATAAAACATGTCTATTCCCTAGGAAAAATCCATTTGGAAAACAATTCAATATTACTATAGGCATACACCTTGATTAAAAATTAAAAAGAGGAATTTAATATCATATAAGAAATTTATATAATGTATTACTTTGTAATTATGAATAATCACCTACATCATTTTAATAATAACTAATCGAAACTCATTTCCTTTATTGGGGAATACACAAAAGATCCATTAAATGACCTTTTATAAAATTAAAAACCCAAATTCCCATTCTTATAACATCCCAAAACCATAATCCCTTCTTATATAGTGGATATCATTCCTGGGAGTAAAAAAATTTAAAGATAGGGGGAAAGAGAAGGATATAGGAGAAGAAAAGGGGATTGAATATGGACCTACCCCCATAAAATCAAGAAGAAAAGGGCTCCAAATCAAATTTGAGATATCGGATGAATCTCCCCTATGATCACAATAACTTATAAGAACAATAAAAATAGTATGGGTGGTCTAATCATAAACACTCTATCAGAAAAATGTAAATTCCACCCATTTAATCAAATCTTAGTACAAAAAATTGTCTAGACACACAATTTTCAAATTTCTATACTAACTGTGTGGTATAAAATGCTTTAAAAACGTACAATAATTCCCTTTGAGACTCAAAATGATTTAAAAAATAATTCACCAACAATTACAAATAGAACTGTCTTTGAAATAAAAACTCACATGTCTTGGTTATATAGTTTATAAACAATGCACTAATAATAGAAAATATCTATGTTAAAATTACAGGTCTGATTACAGGATTATCATATGATTTCCTATAATTTTATGTAATCCATGTTCCATTACTCCATTACCCAAAATAACCCATATAGTTTATCCTATACCTCATGTGTTTTGGATTGAAACATGCATTACTCATATAAACCAACTATTCCCAATTTAATAAAAAATTAAAAAGTCCTTACATAAAGGTAGGAACACAGTTTCCCCTAAATAGTGCATTTACACTATGTACAAAGGAAAAAAATATAGATTTACCAAGTTTAAAGCAAAATTTCCTTGAAAAATAAATTACCCCACATCATGAAAAATAATAAATTATAATTGTGACATGTGTTTGTCATAATGATAGTTATAGATTTTATTAATGTTGTTAAGGTAGAGGATTCGAGGAAGGACAATGAAACTATTAATTCTAATTTGATCGAGGAACAAGAAAATCATATTAACCAAAATAAATAGAAAACATCAAAACATGTGATTATCCAATAGAACACTTTTGAAAATTCTATAATAATGATTATCTGAATGTAAATCAAGTTGAATTATCTCAAGATAATGATTTTCATAGAATATTAGACTCCTCATTTAATATTCGTAAATACACTACTCTATTTCCCTTATTTTCATATAAATTTATTGGATTCTCCAAAATAAGTTTGGAGGAAGAGGATGTTGATTCACCTATTCCTACTCTTTTTTTAAAAAATGACCACTTTTTCAGGAAAATATTTTCCCACTTGAAAAATAAAATAATTTTTTAGATTATGATTTCATGTTTATTTGGAATAAGAATTCATATATAGAAATAAATAAATATCTCTAATTTTTTCTCTCAATTTCACATGTAGTATCTATTAAGCATGAAAACTTGGAATCTCCCATTATTTATAATTCGATATAAGTTTATTCATCACACGATTCATTGTATATATTATAATTCAATGTATATAAAATAGATTTATATTTTCATTTTTCATTTTAATTTGTTTCTTAGGGTAGAAAAAACTCCTAGTAGATATATTTTTTAGAATGTATAATAAATAATAGAGGATTTAGTGTTAATGGGGAAGTTTATAATAATTTTTATTAATAGGTTTTATTAGACCTTGATAATGAAAAATATGTTATGGGTCTAAATAATTTTCAAATGTTGATTCTATTTTATGTTTTCTAATTCATACTTTTCCATGGTTCATGTTTATTAAGATCATTTTTAGATTTCATGAAAGTTTATATGCACTTTAAATATTCCATATAATGTTTCTATACCAAATATAAAATTAATATCGCATATAATATATTGTTTTTATTAGTTAAATTATAATTTGATCAAATACTAGAACAATCCCTATTCTAACCATTAATTTCCCTCTAAGGCTATGTGTTACAATCAAAGTATGTTAAGGTGATTCGTGGTGACTTCGGTCATTCCCAACATTTTTATAATTCACTAATACTAAGAAATACAATAAAAGAAAACCAATTTTTATAATATTCATATCCAAAGCATGATTTTCTTTTGAGTTAATGGACCTCAATAAATTTATAAATTTATTAATTCAAATTTCTTTTTTTTGACAAATCTTCTCATTATACACATGGTGTTTATATTGAAATAAAAATACATGAAATTACATTCCAAACTATTCATAAAAATCAAAATTTCATTTACATATGAAGTCACCTATTTAGTAGTGTATTTTTGAAAAATATCAATTATTTTGAATATTAATCACTCAATTTATAGTTTCCCATTTTAATGAATTGATTTTAAAAAATAACCCAAAAATCCAATAAATTATACATTGATATTCTTGATGATCAGTTAGTAAATAATAAGATTCAAATTGATTCACCAATCGTTAGTCATGATTGAAGGAAATGTTGTTTTATTGATATAACACCTATTCCACCACGTATAAAAAAAATTATATCCAAACAATCATGGAAGTATAAAGTAGAAAAAAATATTTCAGTATGTGATTTTATAAGATTAAATTAATAATGCATGTTAGAATACTCCCATACTTTATTGAGAATCTATCCATGGGTGTTAGTGGGTTTTTTTCCTTACATGTTATTTCCCATTATAGTTATCTACAGAGGTAAGAGATATATATCAAAGAGAAAATGGATTTATAAATTAATAATATATAATAAAAAGTAAAAGTAAAAATGGGAAAGCTTTATAATATATAGGTTTCCTCTAATTATGTTCTTAGTTTAATGAAACTATCCATATTATTTCTTATTATCCTCCATAATATATAGAAAAGGAATTATTCTGATAGAACCACCAAATGTTAGTGGTCTCATTGCTAAGGAAAAAACACCTCTAATCTAGTGGTTAAAGTGTCAGTCAAAACATTAACTACATGGTAGAAATAATAATATTTATGTGCCACAATATATAAATCAAGTTATTCATTGTTTGAATTTCCATTTGAAATAAGTGGGGAGTATATTTTAGGATCAGTTTAAGATTTAATAATAAAAAATATTTTTCATAAACATGAAATTCCCTACCCAATATTATGATATCATAAATATTGAACTTAGAATATATAATTTTATGGACAAAAAGACATTATTCCTTGATATATCTCGTTCTAAGAGAGTCACTCAGTATTCTAGAAAAATCTGTATAACTTCTAAAATTTTGAAACATTGGAAATCTAATCACATGTGATAATGGTAGAACAACAAAAACTACTGCATTTGAATCTACTAGATGATTTCACATAGATAATTGTAGATGAAATTAGATTATTTATAATTCATATCTCCCTCGACTATGTATAGCTAATGTTGGAAGAAACTATATCCAACCCACCACAAAAAACTGTTCTTATAAACACTTTATCAGGAACTCATAAGAATTTAAAATAATGTAAATCCATGTTATGGTAAGAAATGAAATTAATGTACCAAAATTTAGTAAAATAACAAAAGAGAGTAATGTGATTTATACATGTTTTCCAAAATTCATGGGATAAACACTATACCACAACAGTATTCCTAGAAGTACCAAGATTTAAATCAACTAAAAAATATATCAATTCTATATCATTACAAAAAAAATTAATGCTCTATAATTCACGTATTTATTGAGTACTTTTCATGTTCACTATTCATGATTATAATCAATAATTTCAAACATTTTATTAATCCCCACCTCAATTTATCGAAATATTTTCTAGTGTTCACTATCAAACAACATTCCAACATTCATAAAGAGACTCCATATAGAATGTCACTATTGATAACATGTATCATTATTGACCTTGAACACTTACATCTATGACCTTCTACAATATTAATTTAATGGTATTCATTCTGGAGAGTTCATTAATCATATTGGACCACCCTTCAAATTATTCAGTAGAAAGAACTATTGATGGTACTACTGCATCTAAAGAGTTGAACAAATACATTCTAAACAATGATCATATTTATGATAACCATATATTTAGTACATAATCATTTGGTAACTTAATGCCAAGATTCACATTCCAACAATATATAACTTAAATAACTATAATAGGGAAATACCTATGGAAACTCTAAAGAAAAATAGATTTTCTCCCCTTTCTTCGATAATAAAAAACTTTCTCCATCCTCTTTCTATTCACTCAGGCCTCAATAGGTCATTATAATGTATCATAACAGTTAAAATATTTTTTTTATTTAAAATACCCTCTTTATATTGGATACTAGCTATCATATAAAGATCTAAAAAAATTTCCTCTTGTATGTTTCTAATGAATTGGTACTTCAGGTTGATATGATTTGTTAATTCAACAGAAACTATATTTTTTCCTTATGAATCATACCTCACGAATCACAAAATAGAGTTCATAATTTATTATTTCAACCTAATTATTTTATTAATTTATTCAACCTATCCATATCTTTCCAATATTTCATTGTATCTATATACATATCCTTTATTGTACTGAGTGTAAAAATATTATGTACTGATGACATCAAATTACTTGTTATTACTCTATAAATTTTTACAAACCTTGTTAACTTCTTATTACTATCTTATTCTCCAAGAATTTCCACACCAATAATTCCTTCAAAAAATACTCCTCCCCAAAAAAAGAGTTTCATATTTTGTTTCTTTTAAATACTGAATGATATATTTAATAGATTCCCAAATTCGTTACCTTCAATATACAAAAAATATTCTAGAAATAAAATAAAAAAAGTAATACACCACAAGGTAAAAATCATAGCTTACATTAAACATCAAATTGTTGAATAATATGTCACCTTCTCTTGTAAGATAAAAATTATTCCGTTATAGGTTATTTTGGATTATATAATTTACATTGTATGGAAACTGTGTTAGTAACTAGATTTCATTCATACATACAATACCTTTTAATGATTTAATAAACATAATCCATTTGAGATAAAACCAATGTTTTGGTGTTCTTATCTCTTCATATCTCATCCATAATATTTTTAAGGCTTTCCCAGGATCATTCGTCTCAAAATTTCATGATAACATACATTTAAATTTCCAAATATTTCATTCATTTTCTCAAACAAAAACATGTCATCAAAATATAAAAGAAACATAATGAAAGATCATCACCTCGTTTATTATTGTAACAATAATGATAAATATTTAATCTTCTAAATCCTTATTCTGATATAAATCTATTGAATTTTAAATTCCATTATTACAATTATTTCTTTAATCTATACATGATTTTATTCAATATATATATAAAATTTGGGTTCCCAACTTTCATAACACCAATTGGTTGTTTCATGTAATTTTTTCCCTTCATATCATAATAAAAGAAAGATATCTTGATATCCATCTACTCTGTGTAAATATATTTTTATGAAACCAAAATTATCAATATATAGATGGTTGAATGCTTATCTACTGGTGAGAATTTTTATAAGAAATTAAATCCTTCCTTCTATTCAAAACCCATCACTACCACATGTGATTTATATATTTTATTTCTATAAACATCCTCTTTAATTTGATAAAAAAACTATTTTTATGTGCCTTTTTACCTTCAAGATGTTCGTCCATCTACCAAGATTATTTAATCATTAGTTTAGTCAAATCATCCTCAATAGTTGACTCTAACTATTTCATATCACCAAGTCAAGATAATTCCTCCATATTTTCATGTTTTATATCATCTATTATGATTAGTGACTTCATATATTCCTAAAATCTCTAAACTAGGTTTCTAACTCGGGTTAATCTCCTCAACTAAGTTAGTTGAACTAAGCTATATGGGTATTATATTTCTTCTAGTACCTAATCATATGGTACTATATCATTTGGAGATGATATTTATATTATTCACATTTGATCGTCTACAAACCTTGAACATTATATTATTTCTAATGGTTTTACATTTGTACATATTATTATTTTATCACTCTCATTTGAGTTTTCTGTAATTTATGAACTTCCAGTATGCTTATTCCAATCAACCTAAACTTCAACAGTTTATTTTTATTCAACATCTTTCTAATCCAAAACCCAATCAATCCATAAAACATTTTCACTAAAGAAAACATATTTTATATTAACTTTTTTTGTTCAATATCCCATTACAAATATCCAAAATTTTACTCTCCATATATAATGAAAATTCAAATTTTAGATTTTTGAAAGTATAACTCTTTTTTTATCATTTCATGTACATATGATAACTTATCGATGATAATAATATTTTTCATTTTTCTCTATTCCATAACTCCTCCCGATGTTCCTGGATTAATTTTCATGAAAAATTATATTTTTATATATATTGATGTGTTGAGTGCCTCCACTAAAATAATCTTAGTCATTCCAAAGTGAAACCTTATATTTCTAGGTTTTTATACCAAATTCACGATCATTATTTTTGAAACTTAATTATTTTATGGATTTCAGATAATTAACTTCTTCTTTCTTATTCCCTTCTTTTTATGGAATATATTAATATATGTTTTCTATACTCATTGTTGTTTTTTGTCAGGATATACTCCAACTTCTGACCACACACCCTTTCTTCCGAATATTTCCACTGAATAAACATACGAAATACATCGCATTCATTCCTTAAGATGTAAATTCCTACTTTACTAGAACAATCATCGGTGAATGAAATAAAATATAGGGAACCACTATAGAAATAAATAAATATATATATAAACATCTCATTTTTAAGATCCAACATCGAGTTCTGAGTGTTTCATCCATCTAAATTGTAGGAAACTGTTCTCAACATTACTGGAACATAAAATTCAAACTTTCCATGTGTTGTATGATCGGGCATTAGTATACCCTTATCCTTTATAAAATTTATTTTCTTCTAACTAAGTTTACTAAACCTAAATAGAAAAACATATAAATCATCAACATTTATATATCTATAAATTGAAATCCAGTTATAATTTTTAATCATGTAAAGAGTACCATCAATTACTCCATATAAAACTAACATATATCCTCATGTAACCTTCTGTAACCCATTTTTATAACTAGTTCTATAGCCTTATTCATCATGTTTAATAATAGAAATAAGGTTTTTTCAAAATATGGGGATTTGGTGAACTTCTAAATTTTTTAATAATCTCTAGTTCTTTATTTAAATGACTTTAATGACCCAATGTTTTATAAATGGAACTTACAATATTATAAATATTTCATAAAATTACATGAAAATAGCACATAATGAACTACTAAGTTCTAAGTTGCAGCACCCTGACCGTTGTTACCCAGAGTCAGTGCGTTATTGAGTAACATTGGCATGATCACAAAAGATCAAGTCTCGAAAGACCGATTAGTTTAGTAGCCTTAGAAATAGTAGATACATTCATAAGTCTTACATTACATCATAAAATAAAAAAAAACTACAAAAACATATTGTCTTCATATCCCCTCATACTATCCCTGTAGATCATTCATAATACACTTCTTCACATCCTGGAAAAATTAAAACATTGGAACGGGTGAGCTCAGATGCTCAGTAAGGATAACAATATAGCAGAAGCTTTCATAAATAAACATAAACATTTAAGGCAATGTCTAACTAAAACAAAAGCCTTTTAAACTTTAACTTCAACATAATATGGAAAAATTAAAATGAGATAATGACATTTACTTATTCACATGGATATTCTACTGGTCGAATATTCACAAGCAATATTAATAACCAATTTCATAATGATGGAATGCATAATGCCAGACTATCATAACCATGTAGCCAAAGCCTCGTTCCAAGACTACAAATAAGATTTTGTCAGGGCCTCGTGCCAAGACACTAGCTTGTCTCATGAGACCTGCCGATGCAACGAGGATCTATAGTGGGATCCACCCGTCACTTAATAAGTCCAATGAATTCCTCATATGAATAGGTTTTAATATATCATAAACCATTACATAATCATTTCACATAAAACATTCATAAAAAACATAAAATTTCCACATTTCAATCACAAGATATCAATACAACACATTGATATAATAAAAACACTTTCAAAACCATTTTCAATAGCAAAATAAAATAAAATTAAAACTTGGTATTCATTTTTCATTTTAAAAAAAGGTTATGGCTTGTAGAGGAAGCCAGAACTCAAATAATGGTCATGGCGGTGGAGAAGTCATTGTCGCCGCATACTTAAGAGAAAAAATTCCCTTTTTTCGTTTAGTAAAATTCTTCGTATAAAAAAGATTCCTTTTGAATAAACGTAAAACTCAAAGGGGTTAATACACCGTATAAAATAAATTTGTGTATATAACAAAATATGCCTCAATGAAAGGAGATTGAGACGAAGCCCCTTACAAAGATATTTTTTTTAAATAAGGTAGATCTATTATGTGTAATCACTATATTTACACATAAAGAAAGTATAAATACAAGATAGGACATAATAATATCATGACATAATTTGAAAGTAGAAGATTAACCCAACGAACGGAAATTGGGTTAAGAAGTTCCCTTACCTCGTGTCCGACTTGACTCGATCGTTCTTTAATATCCTGAATAATAAACTAGAGTTATTTTCTATTTGATTAAGAACCTTTTTTATTTTCATTATTCCTTTTATATCACTTATTACCATGTTATGAACATTATGTAATTATTTAAGTTAATAACGGTCATTTTTTCGATCTTTGGTACTTGAGTCAAAATAAACTTCTTATAATTACAAGTTATTCATGTGGAGAAATATCCATTATATCCAGAATTATATTCATGATTTAGATATCATATATATCATATATATCCAGTATACACATTCATTTATAATATTACATAACATTTAGAGGTAATAACTGAAATGCACCGTTCATGGAGACGGTAAGCCGTACGTACGAATGAACGCTACTTTCATTTCTATTTCGTATTTAATGGAATTAAATTATAATTATATAAAGGTATATTATAATTCCAGTATAATATCATATATAATAGCAGTTACTCCATCCTTTATACATCCCACATATGGAATTAACGATTCAAATCACTTTGAGGGGGCGGTAGTCCGCACTTCTAAAATGAAATTATCGCATTTACCCATAATGGAAATCATAAAGTTATGCCATAAATGAAAAATACAGAATCATAAGGAAAACAAAAACATAACATATATCATATATGAAAATAGTTTCATCAAAATGGAAACCATTAGAGGTGTTAAAATAATATTGAATAATCATCGTTTCGTGAGGCAGTATTTCGCCACCCACATAAACAGTATGTTCTTTAACAATTAGACGATTGTGTGTGTAAGTGTAAATAAAATCATTCTCATAAAAACATCCTAGTATATTTATGATACTGGTTTTATTACAAAATAGAGGAATAAAAAGAGTTTAAGGGGTTGTAGAATACAAATAAAACAAAATAACATAAGAGAAGACATTAAATTAAAATTGGGTAACTCTTTTTGATTTGAGCCAAAGGCATCCTTGGGAAGACTTATGCCCAAAGTGAGGCTTCTTTGAGTAATATATGGAAGTGGAGAGAGTATTTGGGCAGAGTTTGTCTGAGCCAAATGGCATGGATGGTGTAAATAAGGTGGTAGTTTTGGGGGCCTTTTATAAGAGGAGAGGAGGGGCACTTTTGGAACTCCTGAAATGATACATTATTATGATATTCTTTTCGGATTCTAAAGGTCCCAAAATGTTATATTTCGAGGCTAAGGTGATACGGGTTCTAAATATTCTCATACAATAGGTTTTTGACAAGTTTAAGTCTTAGAGTTTTCATTATCCTTTCATTTTATCTAAATTATTAATTAATGAGGTAATCGATGCATCATCATGGTGTCATAACTAATTTAATTTATTTAATGTCTAAAAATTATAAAAAAACTATAATGATGTATGAAATCTCTTTAGCTTTCTAATTAATATTTCTAGTCAAAAATATGACTTGTATAACCCCATTTAAAAATTATTTTAGTAAAACAACTCATGTTTGTGACGTTTTCATTTTAACTTTAAATAAAAAGTTTTTAATGTCATTTTCCTGCCAAAGTGTCTCCATGGGGTCCCGAAGTTGACCCATGGATTTTCTTGGTTGGACATGACTCATCCAATAGGGGTAGGACAAGTTTAAAGTTCATTTCATATTATTATAACATTATCTTTACCTTAAATTACACTAATTACCTTTAATCGCGATTAATTAATCATAAAAGTTACTATTCACCAAAAAATTATTTTAATCCCATTGAACCACATTTTACTTTCTAATTACAACCATGTATGTCGGAGTTTTGAATATCAAATCACAGAAGTGGTAATATTTCATTTAAATGAAAAATCAGATTTTTAACTACCACTTTGCGGTTTCACTATTCATCAAAAATTGAAGTTTTTCATAACAATGCCAAAATTTCACCCTAAGCTATAATTGATATTCTGAATTAAAAAATGATGAGTATTTTACAATACTCCAAACATATAACTTGCATTAATTAATTTTATAATTAATCATCGATGTCACACTAAATAGCGTGTTTTTAAGAAACAATATATATCAAATGATTGACAATTGTTTATGTCCAATTTCAAAGGGAAATTAATTATAAAGAACACCATTGGATAAAATGGTAAAAATATATTCTAATTATACTTTAAAACCAATCAATAGTATAATTTATCAATAAAAATTATTTTTATTAGAAAAGTTCTTTTTAAGTATTTTTCACTACTCATAAAAAATTTGAAGTTCTCAAAAAATTACAAAAAGTTCAACTTAGGATAATTTCGATATTTAGAATACAAAAATGAAGTCCATTTTGAAATATAAAATATATATACTTTCAAAAATTGGGTATTACTATTCATAATGGATATTTTGATTGGTCGCGGTGTGTTAGAATCTCGAACTTGCATACAATGCAATCTATTGCATTATTGAATGAGAAGCATATCATGGAAGCTCGGGGTGTTACATTCTCCCCTCCTTCAATAAATTGCGTCCTCGCAATTTGAAATTTTTCTTTGAAAGTAAAAGGATGAAAATATAAAATACCTTTGTGGAAAACCCACATCAGAAATAAGGTTAATAAAAATATAACTTTAAAAGAAAGAGAGAGAAGTAAAAGGTCAGCAGAGATAGCCCATACTAGGATTCTATGAAAATATGGATATGGAGGAGAAACAAACCATCAAGGTCTGATGGAGAGTTATAGAAAATAGGATTAAGAGAACGTTAACCATAAGAAAATCACAAACTTGTGATTGGTTAAATATTCATTGAATCCCCAGTTGGAAAAGTTAAACGGCAACATTTTTCTTTTAAGTTACCTTTCATAAAGTTGAGGAATTTATTTAAGGGATTTACTAAGAACGTATGGAAATATACTTACTTGTCATGTAGACTTTCATTCTTTAATAAATGTTTACCACAAACCCATCTTTCACTCAAAAAGATATTAAAACTTAAAAATATAATATTTATCCTATTCGTACAAGGTTCCAAATATTAACACTTACCATTTATATTAGAAAAACTATTTTGTAATAACCAGGGACTTCTTGTATGCTAGTGGTAGGTAATAAAGGCATGTTGCACTATGGGTGTGGGTTCGATTCCTGCAGCTTTGTCCGACGTGACGGGCTATCCCCCAACCTGCAGGTTGTCCTTTTCCAAAAACTATATTATTATAATATTCCAAAAATAATCTTCAGAAATGTTTTAACCATAAACAATACTATCTGAAGTTAAACTTAATCCATTCCAACCATTATAGTTATCCAAAATACTTATGTCCAACTAATAGTCCAAATTTTATAAGGAAGGTAAGCATAATGAAGATCCTTTTTCTACGTAACAACATGTGAACACCTTCATCGTGTATTCTTCCAAAATTATATCTCGGTATCAAAACCATATTATGGTTTATCATTCTCTCAACCATATATTTTCCAAAAAAATTAACCTACTGTGGAGTCACTTTTCTTGGTTCAACACAATCTCAAGTCCTTGATGAAATAGTACTACAGTACAATCCTTATATACTCTATAATTATTATAACCAGTACATCATTGATACAACACTCAAAGGACAAAATTCTTTAATTACAACATAAGAACTCTAATCATTCCTCCTCATCTGTGGTAGTATCAAAACTTGATTATTATCCAATAACATCATTTGGGGCATACTCTGATGATTTGGACATTGGTTTGTGTAGTGTCCCCACTCCTTGAAGATGAAGCATTGTACATTTGAAACCTTTTTCTTACCCTTGTAGTCACGCACTTGATGTACTTTTTCACCACATTTATAACAAACTCACATTCCCTTCAGGCATGTTCCAAGGTGTTTCTTCCCACAGTTATCACATATTGGAAAATTCTTCTTTTCCCTCATCCCTTTATCCATTATTCTCTCTTCCATCCTTTTCTTCTCTTACATTACTTTATTGTCATAAGATTTAGAGAATTCCTTTTCTATCTTGATAGCACAAGAGACTATATCTTCTTATGTTTAGAAATATTGTGACACTAATTCTCAAAGGAGAAAAGGTTTTAACCCACCAAATAAATAGTCAATCTTACTTCTTGGGTTACGTATATAATCTGCAGCATGCCTCTGTAACCGTGTAAATTTAGACTCATACTTTGCGACATTATCGTCCTCCTTTTCCCTCAGACTCAAAAATTTCCTTTCCATATCTGCTCGATGGTCACATGGAAAGTATTTTTCTAATAAAAGCTCTTTGAAATCCATCCATTCCATACCTGATACCTCATCATCTTCCTTTGTGTTTTGAATCAATGACCGCCACTGATCAACATCTCCAGTGAGACGGTACACTGCCATGATAAACTTTTCCCTTTCGCTACTCCCCAAGGCAAGGAATATTTTCTCTAAGGAGTTTATCCATTGCTCAGCTACTAAAGTATTTTTACCCCCATTAAATGTTGGTGGTAGTTGCCTCATGAAGTAGTCTAACATTGATCCTCCACGTTGCGTATTAGGGTGCTCCATACGAGTAAGGTTATTATTCATAACCTAAGTGAGTTTTCCCAGTATGGTGATAATTTGATCAGAACCAGTTGTATCTCCAGCTCCACAATAATTATCTTGAGCAGGAGGGAAATCCCTACATGGAGTGAGTGCATTTATACGGTTTCCATTCCTCCCACTAGGCTCCATTTCTAAATAATGTCATAAACTAGATTAGATTGTGAATCAAAATACATAATTCCATACTTGTAAAACACTTAACATAAATTGAACTATGTATGGATATAATCCATAATCATAAAATTGTTTTCTTTGAGGAGTTATATACTGATAACCCTTCATAGTGGTTTGTAAGGAAAATGAGAATTATCCTAAGAATATCCCCCAGGAGTGTCGTAACCAAGAAGGCAGCAAGGCCTGTTGTCGTGCATCAGTTCCCGTTCGAGTCTAGCTCAAAGTGGTGTTTTCAGGTTTTACACCTAGGTACATCTGTGCCAGAGCCGGCTCTACCTGCTCATATCCAGACAGGGATGAATTGCTCGGAAAACTCACAAAATCTCTATAATACCAAAATTCTAGGAAGTTCTTCTATATTAAACCTCAAATACTATCTTAGGGTTATGTGCTCTAATCAGAGTTTCTCTAAATATAGGTTCCAAGGTTAGTACTAAACTGCCTCTGATACCAACTATAGCGCCCCGACCCCAGTTACCCAGTGTCGGTGCGTTATTGCGTAACATTTTCATGATCACAAAAGATCAAGTCTCGAAAGACCAATTAGTTTAGTAGCCTTGGAAACACTAGATACATTCATAAGTCTTACATTACATCATAAAGTAAAACAAAACTACAAAAACATCTTGTCTTCATATCCCCTCATACTATCCCTGCAGATCATTCATAATACACTTCTTCACATCCTGGAAAAATTAAAATATTAGAAGGGGCGAGCTCATATGCTCAGTAAGGATAACAATATAGTGGAAGCTTTCATAAATAAACATAAACATTTAAGGCAATGTATAACTAAAAAAGCCTTTTAAACATGAAATTAAACATAATATGGAAAAATTAAAATGAGAAAATTTCATTTAATTATTCACATGGATATTCTACTGGTCTAATAATCACATGAAATATTAATAACCATTTTTATAATGATGGAATGCATAATTACAGACTATCATAACCACGTAGCCAAGGCCTCGTGCCAAGACTACAAATAAGATTTTATCACGGCCACATGCGAAGACACTAGTTCGTCTTATGAGACCCGCCGATGCATCGAGGAGCTATAGTGGGCTCCACCCGTCACTTAATAAGTCCAATGAATTCCACAAATGAATAGGTTTAAACATATCATAAACCATAACATAATCGTATCCCATAAAACATGCATACAGGAAACATTACATTTCCACATTTCAATCACAAGATATCAATACAACACACTGATATAATAAAAACACATTCAAAACCATTTTCAATACCAAAATAAAATAAAATTAAAATTTGGTATTTATTTTTAATTTTAAAAAAAGGTTATGGCTTGTAGAGGAAGCTGAAACACAAATAATGGTCACGGCGATGGATAAGTCGTTGTCGCCGCATATGTAAGACAAAACATTCCCTTTTTTCGTTCAGTAAAATGCTTGGTATAAAAAATATTTCTTTTGAATAAACATAAAAGTCAAAGGGGTTAATACACCGTATAAAACAAATTTGTGTATAAAACAAAATATGCCTCAATGAAAGGAGATTGAGACGAAGTCCCTTACAAAGATCTTTTTTTAAATAAGGTAGAAATATTATGTGTATTCACTATATATACACATAAAGAAAGTATAAATACAAGATAGGACATAATAATATCATGAAATAATTTGAAAGTAAGAGATTAACCCAAAGAACGAAAATTGGGTTAAGAAGTTCCCTTACCTCGTGTCCGACTTGACTCGATCGTTCTTTAATATACTGAATAATAAACTAGAGTTAATTTCTATTTGCTTAAAAACTTTTTTCATGTTCATTATTCCTTTTATATCACTTATTACCAAGTTATGAACATTATGTAATTATTTATGTTAGTAATAGTCATTTTGTCGATCTTTGGTACTTGAGTCAAAATAAACTTCTTATAATTACAAGTTGTTCATGTGGTGAAATATCCATTATATTCATAAATATATTCATGATTTAGATATCATATATATCATATATATCCATTATACACATTCATTTATAATATTACATAACATTTATAGGTAAGAAATGAAGTGCACCGTTCATGGAGACGGTAAGTCATACGTACGCATGAACACTACTTTCATTTCTATTTCGTATTTAATGAAATGAAATTATAATCATATAAAGGTATATTATAATTACAGTATAATATCATATATAATATCATTTACTCCATCCTTTAAACATCCCACATATGGCATTAATGATTCAAATCACATTGAGGGGGCGGTAGTCCGCACTTCCTAAAATGAAATTATCGCATTTACCCATAATGGAAATCATAAAGGTATGCCATAAATGAAAAATACAGAATCATAAGGAAAACAAAAACATAACATATATCATATATGAAAATAGTGAAATCAAAATGGAAACCATTAGAGGTGTTAAAATAATATTGTATAATCATCGTTTCGTGAGGCAATATTTTCCCTCCCACAGAAACAGTATGTTCTTTAACAATTAGACGATGGTGTGTGTAAGTGTAAATAAAATCCTTCTCGTAAAAACATCCTAGTATATTTAGGATACTGGTTTTGTTACAATAGAGAGGAATAAAAAGAGTTTAAGGGGTTGTAGAAGACAAATAAAACAAAATAACATAAGAGAAGACGTTAACTTAAAATTGGGTAACTCTTTTTGATTTGAGCCAAAGGCTTCCTTGGGAAGACTTACGCCCAAAGTGAGGCTTCTATGAGTAATAGATGGAAGTGGAGAGAGTATTTGGGTAGAGGTTTTCCGAGCCAAATGGATTGGATGGTGTAAATAAGGTGGTAGTGTTGGGGACCTTTTATAAGAGGAGAGGAGGGGCACTTTTGGAACTCGTGAAATGATACATTATTGTGATATGCGTTTCGGATTCTAAAGGTCCAAAAATGATATATTTCGAGGATAAGGTGATACAGATTATAAATATTCTCATACAATAGGTTTTTGAAAAGTTTACATCTTAGATTTTACATTATCCTTTCATTTTATCTATATTATTAATTAATGAGGTAATCGATGCATCATCATGGTGTCATTACAAATTTAATTTATTTAATGTCTAAAAATTATAAAAAAACTATAATGATGTATGAAATCTCTTTATCTTTCTAATTAATATTTTAAGTCAAAAATATGACTTGTATAACCCCATTTAAAAATTATTTTAGTAAAACAACACATGTTTGTGACGTTTTCATTTTAACTTTAAATAAAAAGTGTTTAATGTCATTTTCCTACCAAAGTGTCTCCATGGGGTCCCGAAGTTGACCCATGGATTTTCGTGGTCAGACATGACTCATCCAATAGGGGTAGGACTAGTTTGAAGTTCATTTCATATTATTATAACATTATCTTTACCTTAAATTACACTAATTACCTTTAATCGCGATTAATTAATCATAAAAGTTACTATTCACCAAAAAATTATTTTAATCCCATTGAACCACATTTTACTTCCTAATGAAAACCATGTATGTCGGATTTTTGAATATCAAATCACAGAAGTCGTAATATTTCATTTAAATGAAAAATCAGATTTTTAACTACCACTTCGTGGTTTCACTATTCATCAAAAATTGAAGTTTTTCATAACAATGCCAAAATTTAACCCTAAGCTATAATTGATATTCTGAATTAAAAAATGATGAGTATTTTACAATACTCCAAAAATATAAGTTTCATTAATTAATTTAATAATTAATTCTCACTGTCACAATAAATAGCGTGTTTTTAAGAAACAATATATATTAAATGATTGAAAATTGTTTATGTCCAATTTCAAAGGGAAATTAATTATAATGAACACCATTGGATAAAATGGTAAACATATATTCTAATTATACTTTATAACCAATCAATAGTATAATTCATCAATAAAAATTATTTTGATTAAAAAAGTTGTTTTTAAGTATTTTTCACTATTCATAAAAAATTGGAAGTTCTCAGAAAATTACATAAATTCAACTTAGGATAATTTCGATATTTAGAATCCAAAAATGAAGTCCATTTTGAAATATAAAATATATATAATTTCAAAAATTGGGTATTACTATTCATAATGGCTATTTTGATTGGTCGCGGTGTGTTAGAATCTCGAACTTTCATACAATGCAAGCTATTGCATTATTGAATGAGAAGCATATCATGGAAGCTCGGGGTGTTACATTCTCCCCTCCTACAATAAATTGCGTCCTCACAATTTGAAATTTTTCTTTGAAAATAAAAGGTTGAAAATATAAAATACCTTTGTGGAAAACCCACATCAGAAATAAGGTTAATAAAAATATACCTTTAAAACAAAGAGAGAGAAGTACAAAGGTCACCAGAGATAGCCCATACTAGGATTCTATGAAAATATGGATATGGAGAAGAAGAAAACCATCAAGGTCTGATGGAGAGTTATAGAAAATAGGATTAGGAGAAAGTTAACCATAAGAAAATCCCAAACTTGTGATTGGTTAAATAGTCATTGAATCCCCAGTTGGAAAAGTTAACCGGCAACATTTTTGTTTTAAGTTACCTTTCATAAAGTTGAGGAATTTATTTAAGGGATTTACTAAGAACGTACGAAAATATACTTACTTGTCATGTTGACATTCATTCTTTAATAAATGTTTACCACAAACCCATCTTTCACTCAAAATGATATTAAAACTCAAAAATATTATATTTATCCTATTCGTACAAGGTTCCAAATATTAACACTTACCATTTATGTTAGGAAAACTATTTTGTAATAACTAGGGACTTCTTGTATGCTAGTGGTAGGTAATAAAGGCATGTTGCACTATGGTTGTGGGTTCGATTCCTGCAGCTTTGTCCGACGCGACGGGCTATCCCCCAACCTGCAGGTTGTCCTTTTCCAAAAACTATAGTAGTATAATATTCCAGAAATAATCTTCAGAAATGTTTTAACCGTAAACAATACTATCTGAAGTTAAACTTAATCCATTCCAACCATTATAGTTATCCAAAATACTTTTGTCCAACTAATAGTCCAAATTTTATAAGGTAAACATAATGAAGATCCTTTTTCTGCGTAACAACATGTGAACACCTTCATCATGTATTCTTCCAAAATTATATCTCGGTATCAAAACCATATTATGGTTTATCTTTCTCTCAACCATATATTTTCCAAAAAAATTAACCTACTGTGGAGTCACTTTTCTTGGTTCAACACAATCTCAAGTCCTTGATGAAATAGTACTGCAGTACAATCCTTATATACTCTATAATTATTATAACCAGTACATCATTGATACAACACTCAAATGACAAAATTCTTTAATTACAACATAAGAACTCTAATCATTCCTCCTCATCTGTGGTAGTATCATAACTTGATTATTATCCAATAACATCATTTGGGGCATACTCTGATGATTTGGACATTGGTTTGTGTAGTGTCCCCACTCCTTGCAGATGAATCATTGTACATTTGAAACCTTTTTCTTACCCTTGCAGTCACGCACTTGATGTACTTTTTCTCCACATTTATAACAAACTCCCATTCCCTTCAGGAATGTTCCAAGGTGTTTCTTCCCACAGTTATCACATATTGGAAAATTCTTCTTTTCCCTCATCCCTTTATCCATTATTCTCTCTTCCCTCCTTTTCTTCTCTTGCATTACTTTATTGTCATAAGATTTAGATAATTCCTTTTCTGTCTTGATAGCACACGAGACTATATCTTCTTATGTTTAGAAAGATTGTGATACTATTGCTCAACTGAGAAAAGGTTTTAACCCACCAAATAAATAGTCAATCTTACTTCTTGGGTTATGTATATAATCTGCAGCATGCCTCGGTAACTGTGTAAATTTAGACTCATACTTTGCGACATTATCGTCCTCCTTTTCCCTCAGACTCAAAAATTGCCTTTCCATATCTGCTCGATGGTCACATGGAAAGTATTTTTCTACGAAAATCTCTTTGAAATACCTCCATTCCATACCTAATGCCTTATCATCTTCCTTTGTGTTTTGAATCAATGACCGCCATTGATCAACATCTCCAGTGAGACGGTACACTGCCATGATAACCTCTTCCCTTTCGCTACTCCCCAAGGCAAGGAATATTTTCTCTAAGGAGTTTATCCATTGCTCAGCTACTAATGGATTTTTACCCCCATTAAATGTTGGTGGTAGTTGCCTCATGAAGCAGTATAACATTGATCCTCCACGTTGCGTATTAGGGTGCTCCATACGAGTAAGGTTATTATTCATAACCTGAGTGATTTTTCCCAGTATGGTGATAAGTTGATTAGCACCAGTTGTATCTCCAGCTCCACAATAATTATCTTGAGCAGGAGGGAAATCCCTACATGGAGTGAGTGCATTTATACGGTTTCCATTCCTCCCACTAGGCTCCATTTCTAAATAATGGCATAAAATAGATTAGATTATGAATCAAAATACATAATTCCATACTTGTAAAACACTTAACATAAATTGAACTATTTATGGATATAATCCATAATCATAAAATGGTTTTCTTTGAGGAGTTATATACTCATAACCCTTCATAGTGGTTTGTATAGAAAATGAGAATTATCCTAAGCATATCCCCCAGGAGTGTCGTAACCAAGAGTACATCAAGGCCCGTTGTCGTGCACCAGTTCCCGTTCGAGTCTAGCTCAAAGTGGTTTTTTTAGGTTTTACACCTAGGTACATATGTGCCAGAGCCGCCTCTACCTGATCGTATCCAGACAGGCATGTATTGCTCGGAAAACTCACAAAATCTCTATAATACCAAAATTCTAGGAAGTTCTTCTATATTAAACCTCAAAGACTATCTTAGGGCTATTTGCTCTAATCAGAGTTTATCTAAATCTCGGTTCCAAGGTTAGTACTAAACTGCCTCTGATACCAACTATAGCGCCCCGACCCCAGTTACCCAGAGTCGGTGCGTTATTGCGTAACATTGGCATGATCACAAAAGATCAAGTCTCGAAAGACCAATTAGTTTAGTAGCCTTGGAAACACTAGATACATTCATAAGTCTTACATTACATCATAAAGTAAAACAAAACTACAAAAACATCTTGTCTTCATATCCCCTCATACTATCCCTGCAGATCATTCATAATACACTTCTTCACATCCTGGAAAAATTAAAATATTGGAAGGGGTGAGCTCAGATGCTCAGTAAGGATAACAATATAGTGGATGCTTTCATAAATAAAGATAAACATTTGAGGCAATGTATAACTAAAAAAGCCTTTTAAACATGAAATTAAACATAATATGGAAAAATTAAAATGATAAAATTTCATTTACTTATTCACATGGATATTCTACTGGTCGAATAATCACATGAAATATTAATAAGCACTTTTATAATGATGGAATGCATAATTCCAGACTATCATAACCACGTAGCCAAGGCCTCGTGCCAAGACTACAAATAAGATTTTATCAAGGCCACATGCGAAGACACTAGTTCATCTCATGAGACCCGCTGATGCATCGAGGAGCTATAGTGGGCTCCAACCGTCACTTAATAAGTCCAATGCATTCCACATATGAATAGGTTTAAACATATCATAAACCATAACATAATCGTATCCCATAAAACATGCATACAGGAAACATAATATTTCCACATTTCAATCACAAGATATCAATACAACACATTGATATAATAAAAACACATTCAAAACCATTTTCAATACCAAAATAAAATAAAATTAAAACTTGGTATTTATTTTTAATTTAAAAAAAAGGTTATGGCTTGTAGAGGAAGCCAAAACACAAATAATGGTCACGGCGATGGATAAGTCGTTGTCCCCGCATACTTAAGACAAAACATTCCCTTTTGTCGTTTAGTAAAATGCTTCGTATAAAAAATATTCCTTTTGAATAAATGTAAAAGTCAAAGGGGTTAATACACCGTATAAAACAAATTTGTGTATAAAACAAAATATGCCTCAATGAAAGGAGATTGAGACGAAGTCCCTTACAAAGATCTTTTTTTTTAAAATAAGTTAGATATATTATGTGTATTCACTATATATACACATAAAGAACGTATAAAGACAAGATAGGACATAATAATATCATGAAATAATTTGAAAGTAAGAGATTAACCCAATGAACGGAAATTGGGTTAAGAAGTTCCCTTACCTCGTGTCCGACTTGACCCGATCGTTATTTAATATACTGAATAATAAACAAGAGTTAATTTCTATTTTTTTAAGAACTTTTTTCATGTTAATTATTCCTTTTATATCACTTATTACCAAGTTATGAACATTATGTAATTATTTATGTTAGTAACAGTCATTTTGTCGATCTTTGGTACTTGAGTCAAAATAAACTTCTTATAATTACAAGTTGTTCATGTGGTGAAATATCCATTATATTCATAAATATATTCATGATTTAGATATCATATATATCATATATATATCCATTATACACAATCATTTATAATATTACATAACATTTATAGGTAAGAAATGAAATACACCATTCATGGAGATGGTAATTCGTACGTACGCATGAACGCTACTTTCATTTCTATTTCTTATTTAATGAAGTGAAATTATAATTATATAAAGGTATATTATAATTATAGTATAATATCATATATAATATAATTTACTCCATCCTTTAAACATCCCACATATGGCATTAACGATTCAAATCAATTTGAGGGGGTGGTAGTCCGCACTTCCAAAAATGAAATTATCGCATTTACCCATAATGGAAATCATAATGATATGCCATAAATGAAAAATACAAAATCATAAGGAAAACAAAAACATAACATATATTATATATGAAAATAGTTTCATCAAAATTGCCACCATTAGAGGTGTTAAAAAAATATTGAACAATCATCGTTTCATGAGGCAGTATTTCACCACCCATAGAAATAGTATGTTCTTTAACCATTAGACGATGGTTTGTGTAAGTGTAAAATAAATCCTTCTCATAAAAACATCCTAGTATATTTAAGATACTGTTTTTGTTACAAATTAAAGGACTAAAAAGAGTTTAAGGGTTTGTAGAAGAAAAATAAAACAAAATAACATAAGAGAAGACATTACATTAAAATCAGGTAACTCTTTTTGATTTGAGCCAAAGGCTTCCTTGGAAAGACTTTTGCCCAAAGTTAGGCTTCTAGGAGTAAGATAGAGAAGTGGAGAGAGTATTTGGGTAGAGGTTGGCCGAGCCAAATGGCTTGGAAGGTGTGAATAAGGTGGTAGTGGTGGGGACCTTTTATAAGATGAGAGGAGGGGCACTTTTGGAACTCATGAAATGTTACATTATTATGATATGCTTTTCGGATTATAAAGGTCCCACAATGATATATTTAGAGGATAAGGTGATAAGGGTTCTAAATATTCTCATCCAATAGGTTTTTGACAAGTTTAAGTCTTAGATTTCACATTATCCTTTCATTTTAATTAAATCGTTAATTAATGAGGTAATCGCTGCATCATCATGTTGTCATAAATAATTTAATTTATACAATGTCTAAAAATTATAAAAAACATTCATTATGTAGGAAATATTTTTAGGTTTATAATGAATATTTTTAGTCAAAAATATGACTTTTATAACCCCATTTAAAAATTATTTTAGAAAAATAGCTCATGTTTGTGACATTTTCATTTTAACATTAAATAAAAAGTTTTTAATGTCATTTTCCTACCAAAGTGGTTCCATGGGGTCCCAAAGTTTACCCATGGATTTTATTGGTCGTCCATGACTCATAAAATAGAGTTAGGACATGTGTAAAGGTCATTTCATATTATTATAACATTATCTTTACCTTAAATTACACTAATTACCTTTACTCATGATTAATTAAACTTAAAAGTTACTATTCACCAAAAAATTATTTTAATCCCATTGAACCACATTTTACTTCCTAATGAAAACCATGTAGTTGGAGTTTTGAAAATAAAATCACAGAAGTGGTAATATTTCATTTAAACAAAAAATTAGTTTTTTAACTACCACTTAGTGGTTTCACTATTCATAAAAAATTGATGTTTTTCAGAACAATACCAAAATTTCACCCTAAGCTATAATTGATATTCCGAATTCAAAAATGATGTCTATTTTACAAAACTCCAAACATATAAGTTTCATTAATTAATTTTATTATTAATTCCCACTGTCACAACAAATAGCGTGTTTTTAAGAAACAATATATATCAAAAGATTGATAATTATTTATGTCCAATTTTAAAGTGAAATTAATTCTAATGAACACGATTGGATAAAATGGAAAAAAATATATTCTAATTATACTTTAAAACCACTCAATAGTATAATTTATCACTATAAATTATTTTTATTAAAAATGTTTTTTTAAGTATTTTTCACTATTCATAAAAAATTGGAAGTTCTCAGAAAATTACAAAAAGTTCAACATAGGATTATTTCGATATTTAGAATCCAAAAATGAAATCCATTTTGAAATATAAAATATATATAATTTCAAAAATTGGGTATTACTATTCATAATGGCTATTTTAATTAGTCGTGGTGTGTTAGAATCTCGAACTTGCGTACAATGCAAGCTATTGCATTATTGAATGAGAAGCGTATCATGGAAGCTTGGGGTGTTACATAAGTGCCCTTTAAACATTAGTTCTTCACTTATATGTTTGTAATTTCAAAAATATGACTTACACGGTTGTGGTTCATAAGTTATTTGGAGTCTGATAAGAAAAATATAATTTTTGGGGAATAGTAACCTACCCTTATGAATAGTAACATACCCTTATGAATAGTGATATACCCTAATGAATAATATCTTTTTCTAGGATAATATATAAATAATATTCAAGTTGAATGTATGATATTCCTATATTTTAGAGTAACTAAATAAATGTTTTAAAACTAGTTTTTAATAATCAATTATGATTTTAATGAAATATTAAATTAATAATAGTTAGAAAATTATTTTTGAAAAATGGACTTCATTTTTGTATTATACACATTGATAAATGGTTATGGTAAATGTTTGATATTTTTCTAAAATACATGAATTTTTTATTAATAGTAAAATATGGTAATTTAACATATATATACCTTATAAGCAAAATAGACTATTCCTAGCATCATGGATGATGTCACCACCCTTGGTCCAAATTCACATGACTCATTTACTATTCTTGGTCATGGAAGACTCACTATTACTTGTCTTGTGGGGAATTAAAAAATTAATGAATTTTATATTGAGAAATCACTTCCCTCCACTATAAAACCCCCCTTCACTCCCTCTTCTCTTCACTCCTCTAAAGCCTTGTTCCTTGCCAATATTCTGCCCAAATATCTCCCCAAGCTCCTCCACCACGTCAAAAAGCCCTTATCCTCTTCAAAATATCAATCCCCCCCTAAAAGGTTCTAAAATGAGAAAGTCTCAAGAGATAAATTCACTTTCCAATTCCTTCTTTTCTTTTAAGTTCATTTCTTTTTGTTTATTTCCTCACCTCCCTTAACCCAAATAGAATTATAAATCTAGTAACATACATGTACTGGAATTTTTTCATACTAATGAGATATTTCATTATCTTATCTCCTTTCTCCACCTTTTATTTAAAAGAAATGAAAGAACCTTTTGAGATGTGCTAATTTAGCATATTCAAGGACAACGATTTATCAATTTCTATTATAATCTTTAACTATGGTCATGAAACCATTTGTGTTATGGTCTAACCAGATTATTATATATGTAATATATCATATTATTATTTTTTAATTCTTTTTTTACAAATGGTATTATGTTATAAAGAAAAACATGTTCTTTGTAATCAAACCCACCGATTAACAAAAACGGTTGTCACTATGGTTTTATATAATAATTCGACTTCAATATAAGTTACCAAATTAATTTTAAATCCCTGAAATCTCATGGGTGTGAACTAATATAATATAACATCAATTCTATACAACCAATTTCATCTTACATGTTTATCCATTCATGAATATAAGTGAACCAGTCATTTAAAACAAAGTAAACAAACGTACCTGAATGATGAAATTAAACCTCATAACCAATCAAAACAGTTATGAATGAACATAGAATGAGTATACTAAACAAATTACATATATAATAGGTTATGGAATTATTAATTAATTAACCTAATTTTTTTATTCATGTCTTTAATAATAAGTGGAGAACATCAACAGATTTAAGGTAAGGGATCCTCCCTATTTCACCTTTTATTTCAAGATTGTCCTCTATGTTATTACATTTTTTGTGTGAAACCTTATGATGGAGTATTATTTCTCACCTTCCCCATACTTCCCTCATGATTTATAAGTTATTATAAACCCAATTCTCTCTCAATAAATTCTTTTTAGGTACACCTGATACAATGCCAATAATCCATAATAAATTATACTTGAACCTCCTTTACTTATTGAGTTTTGTCTATCTTTCTTTTACCAAAATGAAGTTGTATTTTATTTTTATGTAAAACTTATACATATTGTTTATATTCTCTAAACTCATGTTCCATGAACCATCCTTTATTATCCTTTTTGGATATACATGTTTTTTAGTGATTCCCACCTCGATACCCCCCAATAGGAAATCATGTTTTGAGGGAACTTCTCGAATTCTTACCAAATTTCAAGTGCACTCTATATTATATTTTTATCCACAATTGTCTTTATAAAATCAGTATTTTTATTATGAAAACCTTTTTGGTTCACTTATGGTTTTATATAAAATATTGGACCATTTTCTATTTTAAAAGATCTATTGTATTTTCCATAAAATTAAACAAAATGTTTTAATGCTAAAATTTCCCAAATACATTTCTTAAAAGTTGCCACTCATTTTTGAAATCACGTACCATGATATATTCCTATTGAAATTCCATGTATAATTCCTTTATTTCATGGACACTTTCATGATACGCCCATTGGTTATGATTTATGTCATGGTTGTGGTACCTAATTCTTTCCATGGATACCCTTATGTTTATTATTGTTGATTATGTATGATTATTTATGTGGAAAGATTATTTATGTGGAATGAATACTCATGAAAATGATGAGATGGGTGTGTACAAATAGTGCTCCAATGTATTTGTTAAAGTTAAGTCTCATGATATGTGATGTGAAACGGGATTGGCGGTTATCCTTAACCCATACTAAAATGGAAAATGGGATTGGCGGTTAGCCATAACCCGTACTAAAGAAATGACTTAAGATTCTGCCACATTTATATGATTCCATGTTTATATGATATCATGCTTATATGATATGATTTTATATGTTACATGCTTTGTTATCATTATTTCATGCCTCCAAACTCATGTACTTAATATGTATCCTTATGTTATATTACTTACTGGTATTTTTAGCTCATCCATTTGTTCATGTGTTCCCCAGGGTACCATTTGGAGATCTAAGGGCTCAAATAAATTTAGGAGATCTTTATAGAGATTAAATAAAGAAGTGTTTTTTTAACTCCATGTTTTATGTTTTATGTACCTAGTCTTCTAAGACAATAGACTTAACAATCCTTGGCTTTTACTCTACCGTATAATTATTATTTTAATAATGTATTGATATATGAAAAAGGCTTGGGTTTCTATAGTTGGTATCATAACATGATCTAGTTATTTATAGATATTTGGAATAGAGAACCTTAGTGAGAAACTTAAGGATGAGACTAAGTATATGAAAGCATTCCAAAATTTTGGTTAGTATTGAGTAAGTGATTTATCAAGAAAATACATCCTTGTCTGGATATGAACAGGTAGAGGCAGATCTAGAACATATGTACCTAGAAGTGAAAACACTGACAAGGAGTTTCGTTCTTGACCTGGTGTATCCTGGTACACAACAATGGGCCTTGCTGTACTCTTGGTTATGACACTCGCAGAGGATATTCTTTGGTATATTCATGAGATTATTACAAACCATTTTCAAGGGAAAAAATACCATAAGAATATAAGTTAAGAAATAGATTGAGGACAACCTATATTTAAACCTAAGGAATCACAAGTTAGGATTTACTTCTTCTTTATATGTTTATAATTTTATGTTCTATTTTTTCTTTTTATGATCAATAACTAAGTATTCAAGACCACTAATTATATGTTATTTTTCATAGCTAATGGAGGTAAATATAAGAACACGCTCCAACAACCATTGTGATAAGAAATGTGAAGATTTACCTAATGATATGCCTAATATGACGAGGGTGGGTGCTCAAAACGTTTTGATAGTACTTACTCAGCTAGATCGAGTTATTAATAATAACTTGAATCATGTGGAATGCCCTCCTCCTCCAAGGAATGAGCAAGTTGTCATAGAATTCATCATGTAGAAAAGGCCTCCCATGTTTAGCGGATCTTCTGATCCCCTTCTCATGGAAAAATGGATTAACTCCATTGAAAAGATATTCTCTATCCTCCAGTTCTCAGAAGAAGAGAAAGTTGTACGGGAGGTCTATCATTTTTATGGGGAAGCTAATCATGGGTGGACACTGATCAAGAATACAAAGTCCAAATAGGAAATTGATTTCATTGATTGGGTTGAATTCAAGATTATGTTATTCATAAAATATTTTCCCTGAACCCTCCATCTCAAGATAGAAAAATAGTTCATCAGACTCCAGCAGAAGGAAGACGAGTCCATCTGGGTGTATGAAGAAAACTTTATAAGGCATTCAATGTACGCCTTTGGTTTTATCGTGAACACTGAAAGTAAGGTGGATCACTTCTTAAGCATACTAAAGCTGAGTCTATGAAAATAATTGTAGATTCAAGACTTCGATGGTTATGAGGATATTTTCTGTTGTGCACACAAGGTTGAAATGGAGATTGGAGACACTCAGTGGTCTTGTGGGCCTAGTGACAAAAGAGTAAAATGGATAACAACATGGTTGGTTCATCAAACAAATATATTGATGGAAAGAAGCCTAACTTTTCCCCTTGCAAAAATTTTGGGAAGAATCATCTTGGTAACTATCTAAAGGGAACCATAAATTTCTTAAATTGTGGAATTTTTAGTCATTTGGCCAAGAAATTCCGAAGGGATATGAAAAATTCTGCTAATGTTGCAGAAGAAAAGAAAGTTCATGTCAACTCTCAGCCTGTAGTGAAATGTTACAATTGCAAAGAGCATTGGAATTATCCAAAAAATTTCACTAAGTTGAGGGATTTCGGAGGCAATCAACAAAATCGTCCAAGGAAACAAGGAAGGGATTATATATCACTACAGCTGAGGTGGAGCTGGAAAATGATGTAGTGATCGGTACTCTAGTTATTAATTCAAAAATAGTGGACGTACTATTTGATTCTGGTTCTATGCATTCTTTCATATCTTGAATGTTTTGTAGAACAATTCAAACACCACCTCAAATTTTGGTGGAAAATTTATCTATGAGAATAGAAAATGGAGAAATTATTGCATTAATGGTTTATAACTCCTCCCTGGTTAATGTTTGTGGAATAAACCTCCCAAAAAATCTCATGATACTTTCTCTAGTAGAGTTCAACGCTATCTTGGTCATGGATTGGTTATCTTTATACAAATGCAACATCAATTTTTAGGAAAGGGATATCACTTTTCACATCCCAAAGAATCCTCCGATTCTTTATAAGTGTAAGGAGGAAGATGAGTCTCTTTTAGAATCTTCATCTCATATTTGGATACTGCTTCCTTATGAGAAAGCATATCTAGATCAAATGATTTGGATAAAGGATATAATCATGCATAAAGACACACCCATCGTGAGGGATTACACTGAGATATTCCATGAATAGTTTCTTGGTCTTCTTCATAACTGAGATGTTGAGTTCTCAATTGCACTTATCTGTGGATCTCTACTTATATCAAAGACACCTTACATAATGTCCTTCGTAGAGCTATACGAGCTGATGAAGCAGCTACAATAGAATATGGAGAAGGGTTTTATACACATTAGTTCGTCATTGTGGGGTGTGTCAGTACTATTCTTCAAGAAGAAGGATGGATCAATGCGCCTCTACATTTATTATTGTGATCTCAATAAAATCACGATAAAGAACAAGTATCCTCTTCCACGAATAGATGACTTGTTTGATCAGCTTCATGGGGCCAGTTATTTCTCTAAGGTGGACCTTCGGTCGAGATATCACCAACTAAAGGTGAAGAAGGAAGACATTCCCAAGACAATCTTTAGAATGAGGTATGGACACTATGAGTTCATAGTGATGCCCTTCAGACTCACTAATGCTCCAGCAATATTCATGATTTTAATGAATAGAGTATTTAAATATTACCTCGACAAATTTGTGGTAGTCTCTATTGATGATATTATGATATAATCCAAGAGCAAGGAGGAACATGAGGAGAATTTAGAAACAGTATTAAAGACTTTGAAAAGGGATTAGTTGTATGAAAAGTACAGTAAATGTGAGTTCTGGATGGAGGAAGTATCATTTTTGGGGCATGTTATCACCAGCAAAGGGATATCTGTGGACCCTTCCATGACAAAGGCAATTGAAGAGTGGCCTAGGCCAACTTTTATAACAGAGATCCGCATCTTTTTGGGACTCGCTGGGTATTATTGATGATTCATGAAGAACATTTCATGATTTTAAAACACAATGACCAAGCTGACACATAATGGGGTAAAGTTTTTCTAGACACGGGAATGTAAAGACTGTTTCAAGGAGTCAAAAAAGAGACTTATCACTGCACTAGTACTCACACTCCTTATAAGTGGATAACTCTTTATGGTATATAGTGATCCTTCTAAGAAGGGATTAGGATGTGTGAAAATGTAAAATGATAAATTGATAGCCTACGCCTCAAGGCGGATGAAAATCCATGAGAAAAACTGTCCCACTCATGATCTGGAGTTGGCGGTTGTGATCCTTGCGTTGAAAATCTGGCGGCATTATCTCTATGGTGATAAATGTTAGATATATACTAATCACAAGAGTATCAAATTTATATTCACATAGAAAGAGATTAATGTGCACTAGTGTAGATTGATAGAGCTCATCAAGGATTATGACCGCTTAATCCACTACCATCTTAGTAAGACAAACAAGGTAGCGGATGCTCTAAGTAGAAAGAATCCTCCATATTTATCATTGATGAGAATTGTAAAGGATCTAATCTTCTTATATTTTCATAGGATATACATGGGAATCATTAATGTTGGAACATCATCAATCCTTTCTCAAATGGTTGTTCAACCATCCCACCTAGAGAAAATAAAGGATATTCATAGAAAAGATGTGGAAATTCAGAAAAGGGTAAAAGCTATCAGAAATGTGAAATACTCAAATTTCAAAATTGATGAGGAAGAATTTGTAAGATTTGGGACATGATTATGTATAACAAATGATCTTGAGATAAAGATGGATCTATTGAATGGTGCACAAAGCTCGACCTTCTCTATCCACACAGGGAGCACAAAGATGTATCGAGATCTCTGAAAAAACTTTTGGCGGGACAATATGAAAATGGAGATTACTGAATATACATCAAAGTGCCTGGTATGTCAGCAAGTGAAGGATGAGAGGAAAAATTATAAGGGGATGATGCAACCACTACCCATAACAGCATGGAAGTGGGGGAACATTACCAGGGACTTTGTCACCAGACTTCCAAGGAAATCCAGAGGAAACAATGCTATATAGGTCATTGTGGATCATCTTATGAAGACAGCTCACTTTATCGCAATTCGATAAGACTTCTCATTGGATCAACATGCATGGATTTATATAAAAGGAGTGGTAAGTCTTAATGGAGTACCGCTATCTATTGTATCCGATTGTGATCTGAGATTCACCTTGATGTTCTGGAAAAGTCTCCAACACACTCTAAGCACTGAATTGAACTTCAGTACAACCTATCATCCTCAAACTGAGGGAAAATCTAAGAAAACTATTTGAACATTGGCAGACATGTTTAAAACATGTCTTATGGAATTCAAAAGAGGATGGGACCAACATCTTCCACTAGCTGAATTCTCCTATAACAACAGTTTTCAATCATGAATCCAAATGGCACCATATAAAGACCTTTATGGGAAAAGGTGAAGAACACTGGAATTTGGGATGAAGTCGGTGAGCGTAAGATTATAGGACTTGAAATGGTTGAAGAAATGGTAGAGAAGGTGAAAAAAATTCTTCATTGTATCAAGGTTGCCCAATATTGACAAAAGAGTTATGCGGACAACTGTCGATGAGACCTTGAGATCAAATTCAGAGACATAGTTCTTCTATGCATATCTCTGTGGAAGAATGTCATGGTGTTTAGAAAGAAAGTGAAGTTATTTCCCAGGTACATAGGCCCCTTCAGGATCCTGGATCGAGTCAGAGCTATGGCCTATCGACTGGCACTTCCTCCTATCATGTCAAATGTAATGATGCCTTTCATGTATCCCTCTTAAGGAAGTACATATCAGACCCTTCACATGTACTCTATTCAGAGGTGGTACAGTTGGAGGATGATATTTCCTATTATGAGCAGCCAGTGATGATCTTGGATCATAGATATAAAGTTATATGCAACAAGACTACTCATCCGGTCAATTTACTTTAATGAAACCATAAGTACGAATAGGAAACATGGGAACGGGAGAAAGCAATGAAGGAAAACCACCCCACCTTTTTTTGGCTTAGAACATAAAACAAAATTTTGAGGGAAAAAATTCATAAGGGGGAAGAATGTAACGACCCATTATTTTATAAATGGAAATTACACTCTTATAAATATGTCATAAAACCACATGAAAGCACAACATAATGAACTATTAAGTGTTAAGTGACCATTAAACATAATTTTGTCACTTCTGTGTTTGGAATTTCAAAAACCTGACATGCATAGTTGTGGTCAGTAAGTTATTTGGAATCTGATAAGAAAAAATTTAATTTTTTGGGAATAATAACATACCCTTATGAATTGTAACATACCCTTATGAATAGGGATATACCCTAATGAATAGTAACCTTGACTATGATAATATATAAATAATATTATAGTTGAATGTATGATATACCTAAATTTTAGAATAAGTAAATAAATATTTTAAAAATAATTTTTAATAATAAATTATGATTTTAATTAAATATTATAATGATAATATTTAGAAAATTATTTATGAAAAATAGACTTCATTTTTTGATTCTACACGTAGAAAAATGGTTAGGGTGAATTTTTGAGATTTTTCTAAAATGCTTGAATTTTTTTGCTTATAAGCTAAATAGACTATTCCAACAATCATGGTTGTTTTCACCACCCTTGGTTCAAATTCACATGACCCATTTACTATTAATTTTAATGGAAGACTCGTTATTCCTTATTTTGTGGGTAATTAATAAATTAATGAATTTTAAATTGGGAAATACCTTCCCTCCTCTAATATAACCCCCCCCCCCCCCTTCACTCCCTCTTCCCTTCACTACTCTCAAGCCTTGTGATTTGACAATATTCTGCCAAAAATCTCTCCCCAAGATCCTCCCTCACGTCCAAAATCTCATAGACTCTTCAAAATACCAAAACCTCTCTCCATAAGAGGTTCTAAAATGAGGAAGTCTCAAGAGGTAAATTCCTCTTTCCAATTTCTTCATTTCTTTTAAGTTCTTTTCTTTTTGTTTCTTTCCTCACCTCCCTTAACCCAAATAGTATGATAAATATAGTAACATACATGTACTGGAATGTTTTCATACTAATGGGATATTTAATTATCTTCTCTCCTTTCCCCACCTTTTATTTGAAAGAAAAGAAATCATCATTTGAGATGTGCTAATTTAGCACATTCAATGACAAAAGTTTATCAATTTCTTTTATAATATTTAATTATGGTCATGAGACAATTTCTGTTATGGTTGATCCAGATTATTATATATGTAATATATCCTATTATTATTTTTTAATACTTTTTGTAAAAATGGTGTTACATTATAATGAAAAACATGTCTTTTGTAATCAAACCCACCGATTAACAAAAACGATTATCACTATGGTTTTATATAATAGTTAGACTTAAATCTAAGTAAACAAATTAAATTTAAAGACATGTAATATACTGGATGTGAACTAATATAATATTACCTAAATTCTGGACAACCAATTTTATCTTACATTTTTATCCAAATAAAAATATAAGCAAATTGGTTATTTAAAACCAAGTAAACAAATGAACCCGGATGATGAAATTGAACCTCATAACCAATCAAAACAGGTATGAATAAACATAGAATGATCATAATAAACAAATTACATATATAAGAGGTTATGGAATGATTAATTAATTAACCTAATTGGTTTATTCAGGTCTTTAATAACAAGTGGAGAACACCAATGGATTTAAGGTAAGGGGTCCTCCCCATTTCACCTATTACTTCAAGATTGTCCTCTATGTTATTCAATTTTATGTGTGAAACCTAATTATGGGGTATTATTTTTCACCTTTCCCATACATCCATAATGATTTATATGCTATTAGAAATCCCATTCTCTCTCAACAAATACCTTTTATGTACACCCGATACCATGCCAATAATCCGTAATGAATTCAACCGGAACCTCATTTACTCCTTCAGTTTTCTCTATCTTCCTTTCACCCAAATGAAGTGGTCTTTTATTTTAATGTAAAAATTATAAATACTTTTTATATGCTCAAAACTCATTTTCTAAGATCCATTCCTCATTCTCTTTTGGGGATATACATGTTTTTTAGTGATTCCCACCTCGATACCCCCCAAAAGCAATCATGTTTTAAGGGACTTCTCGAATTCTTACCCGATTTCAAGTTCACTATAACTTCTATTTTAAGACACAATTGTCTTTATAAAATAAGAATTTTTAATATTAAAACCTCCTTCATTAACTTTTGGTTTTATATAAAATATTGTTTGCTTTTCTATTTTAAAATCTCTATAGTATTTTCCTTAAAACCGCAAAAAATGTTTTAATGGTAAAATTTCCAAAATAAATTTCTTACAATTTGTCAATCATTCTTGAAATCACGTACTGTGATATATGCCTACTGAATTTCCATGTATAATTACTTTCTTTCATGTACACTTTCATGATACGCTTATTGCTTATGATTTATGTCATGTTTTTGGTACCTAATTCTTTCAATGGGTACCCTTATGATTATGTATGGTTGATTATGTATGATTATTTATGTGGAAAGAATATTCACGAAAATGAGGAGATGGGTGTGCCCAGATAGCACTCTAATTCATTGGGTAAAGTTAAGTCTCATGAGATGCGATGTGAAACGGTATTGGTGGTTAGCCTTGACCCGTACTGAAGAAATGTCTTATGATTCTTCCACATTTTTATGATTCCTTGTTTATATGATCTCATGCTTATATGATATGATTTAATATGTTCCATGATTTGTTATCATTTTGTCATTCCTCCTAACTCGTGTGCTTAATATGTATCCTTATTTTTTCCCTTACCGGGAATTTTAGCTCATCCCTTTGTTCATGTGTTCCCTAGGGTGCCCATTCGAAATGTAAGGGATCAAAGGAAGTTAGGATCTCTTTATGGAGATTAAATAAAGAATTCTTTTTTCAGACCCAAGTTCTATGGTTTATGTACCTAGTCTTCTAAGACACTTGAACTAATGATCCTTGGCTTGTACTCTGATGTATAAGTATGCTTTAAATCATGTAATGATATATGAAAAAGGCTTGGGTCGCTATAAGGATGAATTATCCTTTTCCAAAAACATCAATAGCTTCATCATATGCTAGATGAAAATTACAAAACATCCCTTATAAAAAATTAACTATGAATATTTGATCACTATTTTTATGGAATTATTCTCTAAATTAAATCACATATTTATCTATTGATGTATTCCCACTCAGAATGTAATTTTTAACCCCTTACGATAAATTAATTAAATTTTAACTACCAAAGTTTTTTATTTTAATGGTATTTACTTTAATCTATTAAAATATTTATTTTATGTCTTTTCATTCCATATTTCTATCATATAAGACTGGTACTAGACAATATTATTTGACCCATTTCACAATACTTTTAATTTATTGGTTTATTTTTTATTTTAAATGGTTTGAACTCCCCCTTTAATAAGAATTAAAGGAGACTCTATATAATTTATGAAAATCCATCCATGTGAGCATTTTAATCACTAGAAATTTCTAGATATCATCAAATAGTATATACAATTTTTCATTGGAGTTAATAAATATAGTAAAAATATTATCATAGCTTTTAGAAAGTAAAGAAAAAAGAAGTGATACCCATACATCATCATAAAAAGTATCCTTTGTTGATTAGATCTACCCATAGGTCATATGGAATTCATTTACATGATATGCCTCTAGTCTTCCTTCTAACAACTTTATTAAAAAAATCATCACAGTATGAACATATTATTAACAGATATTGAATTTTCATAAATATATTAGAGGGACTTCATAACATCCCTTACTATTTTATTATCAATAATGTTGAAATATAAATTTCATGATAAATAAAATCCTACCAATTTCAAAGACATTTTATCTAGTTTTTTCAACTTTACATTATCCATTGTTTCAGTTTTTAATCCTTTCATGAATACATCCAAATATTTCTAGATGATATGAGCTTCTATATGAAACCTCTAGAACCTAAAATTTGTTCAATTTAATTTATCGATTTGGATCTTCTCATGATCTTATGCCATATTTTTGATTTTATCTTTGTATTTAACCATGATTTCATTCCACTTTTTGGGGATAAATCTATAAAAATATAAAACACAAAAAAATTATCCCTTGTGCTATCGGTTGGACCACTGAATCATCATCATTAAAATCCACTAAAAAATCACACAAATATTAGTGTAGCATGAAATTTATCTTAAAAAAGTCAGATCCAACTCAAATGAGCATACCATATGTAAGAAGTCAATGTTCCCTACCCACAATACAAAATTTTCCTTTCATAAAATTTGTTAGGAACTCATAAGAATTTAAAAAATATAAATCCATGTTATGGTAAAACATGAAATGGTGGTACATAATTAATGAAAAAAACACTATATATTCATGTGATTTAGAAACTTTTTCTTATGTTCATGGGAGAAACACTGTTTCATTATTATATTCTTGGAAGTAAATCTATTACAACCAATTAAGTAATCTATTAGTATTATATTATTATAATGAAATTGAAATCTATAATTCTCTAATTCAGCATGTATAATCCATATGAAATGTACATGATTGGAATATATTATTCTACACATTTTTTCATTAATCTCAAATTCCTTTTATAAGAATCATGGATAGTTTTTCCACTCACATTTTAATAACTAATTCATGGAGATCCTCAATATGGAATGTCACTATTGATCACCATTAAACTTTTTTACCTCAAACACTTGTGTAAGTAACTTTTTTGAGTCTTAATTTTAGAGAATTTATTCTATGGAGTTAATTTTTTATCCTAGATTTTCGTTTTAGGTCATCAATATAATGAACTACCAATGGAAATAATGATGATAAGTAGATTAAATAACAATTTTTCACACAAAATCTAGCCTATAACCACTAACTGTATTTATAGTAAATTTAGGCCTAGTGTATAGAATTCCAGTAACAAAAAAATATTCCTCACATGCCATCATTTAAAACCATCAGTGCATTAATATTCTCCAAACACATATAATAATTATAATATATTCCAAAAGATTTGTTGAATTATGATCCATTTCCACTTAAAATATAACCATTATTTAGTTTTTATGAAAATATTATATTAATAAAATACTAAAACAGGATCTAGAAATTTAGTTGGGAATCTTTTTCATGTTTCTCTCAAGATATTGGTATCATGCAATTCGCATTGAATCTTACACATATATTGTCAAATTTGATATTTTTTTGTGACACCCATTATATCACTAGTATGTGAAATTTTTAGTTTCAATTATTATTGACTGAATTCTTAGTGTTTTTGGGTGATGGGGGTCAAAACCAAGAGTTTTTTGGGAGAATACCAGGGTGAACAGTTATCACACAATTTTTCTAAACTATCTGGAAACTATGTGATGGGTACTATAATTTTTGATAGTGTCGTTCAAGCGGTTTTATAATTGTTTGTTAAACCATGTGAAATCTCAAAGGAAACTGTGTGATAATTTTTTGGGTGGATAGTGGTACCCAAACAATTGGATCACAGTTTTCCTAACCATGTGGAAAACTCATTCAAAACTATCTAGTTCATTAAAATGTGTAAAATTAAAAAACAACCCATATCTAGTTTTGATGTTTCTTGGGATCTTTTTCCTTCCCCCAAATGTATAATCCCTCCTCCATGTATATGGAGCTCCTACCAATTCTTTTGGGCGGATGCCTTCTTGGTTTTTTGGTGTTTTTCTATTGTAAAATTGATTTCTCTTTTATTTACTCTTCTTTTCACCTCCACAATCAGTGTTCTCCAATTTTTCTAAAAGAGAGGAACCCTAGTGATGAAGTTGAAAAAATATAGGGTGGTTAATGGGGTTTTGGGTTTGATTTATTATATATTATGTGTGTGGGTATTATTTATACCTCTTCTGGGGTGTCTTTTTCAAAGGTGACGATATTTAGACTGAATCTGAGGTGGGTATCTCTATTTAAGGTTATTTTCCCTGGAATATAATTAAAATTTTAATTTCCTTTATTTTTTTTAATTTTACAGTTAAATGATTTATTCTGGGTGTTTAATCTATTTTTTTATGCATTTCATGGATTGGATTGGAAAATTTGGTATTTAATGTGGGGTTTCTTAAATGGGTGTGTCTTGTATTCCCACCAAGTGTTTGATAAAATGGTTTGAAGAGATTTTATGGTTTTAAATAGATTTCTAAACTAGTTTTAGAGGTTATTTTACCATATAAAGGGGCTTTTTAAAAAAATTATGTTTTCTTATGAAATGTATTATTTTATGGATTAATTGAAATGGTAACTTTCTTGTGATGTATTAGCATGGAGTATCACATGGGTTTACTAGGGTATCGCTGACGGGGTTTGTTTAAGGGATAGTGTGATCCATCATATGGAGGACTGTGAAAGCCTCTATTTATTTTTTAGGGGACTGAATGAGCCTTTGGGTTTTAAGAACATGTGAGCCTCCATGTTGGTTGTTGAGAGACCATGTTAGCTCTCGAAGTTGGGTCTGAGGAAGATTGTGTGAGATTTTATTTCTTACCTATCTAGAATACTTGTTTACTCACTCAAGATAATCCTAATGGATAGACCCCCTTTGTTTACATTACTCATTCCATATTGGTAGTTATGATTTATTCATTTGACTAGTGTCATTTTGATGTGATGATATGTATTATGAACATTTTTTCATTTTCCATTTATATGGTCATATGTTATTGATATTTATACATTACATTATACCTTTTTGCTATGTTTAGAATGTTGTTACTTCCATCCTTGTTTATCTATTTGAGCCATGTTTTTAAATTGTTTTCTAAAACCATGTTTTGTTTTGAAAATGAAAACCAAAGGGATTTTAAATGTGTATTAGGAAATGGTATACTTTCAAAGTGTTTTAGTTTGGAAAAAAAATTCTAATATTTTTTATTTACATTGTTAATATCCTTATATATATTTATGGTGGTATCCTACTGATCATTACGCCTCACACCTTTCTTGGGGCCTTTTCGGTTTTTTCATATTTTATTTCTTATAACATAGGTAATAGTAAGGGAACCTTTTACCACAGTGGCTCTTCATGATTACCAATATCTATTGTTTGATAGATGAAACACGGTATCACTAGGATAGACACATATAGAGTTATTTTTTTATTTTTTACTTCTTCGGTTATACATGGTATTTTTTTCATTTGTACCCTTCTTTGAGTTTGGGTTTGTTTTTAGGATACAATATATATGTATATGTCCTATTATGTCATGTTTGTGTTGTGATGTATGTTTCGGTTTATGGTATCCATTTACTTTTAATTTTTTGACACTAATATTGTGGGTATGGTTATCCCATTTTTTATGGATGGTTCATGCCTACTTACCTATAGATAAATTATTCTTAAGTGCTTATTTTTTATGTATGGTTCTTTTTGATAGCCTATGGTGATTGGGAACATGATGTGGTCCGTGTACTGGGTTGACTGAAGTGATGTGTTGGGTTAACCTGAGTAGGTTCATTACAAAATTTAATTAGAGAATTGTTATTTGTGAGTGAGTGGTAGTCTTGAGCTAGTACCATCGGGACTCAAGATATAGGAATGGGGGAGTTCTTGTCCATATCTTTTTCATATCAAACCACAAGTTACTATAGGTGGTTTATGATTATGTTTATATTTTAAACTTATTTATGGGTTGTTTTTATGATTTTTTTCTCTTTAGTTTATATTTATTGTGATTTCATGTTGGGGGTTTATATTTTGGTACTTTTGTTATGGATTTATATTGAATTGTTCTTGGTAAATCTTATGCTTCGTGTTTATTATACAATACCTCCCAAAATAATTCCATCCCAGCATATAGATAGTGTGGTAGAGAGTATAATATGGGAAAATCCTCTCTTTGATCCATGTTTGGTGGAGTTGGTGATTTGAATGATCCAAACCTCGGTTCAATGGGTGCTCATGGGAAGACATGGACTGTAGACCATGCTCAATATTTATTTAGGGATATTTCACTAGTGTTTCATAGTGATAAGGGGATCGATGATCCTGAAGAGTGGTTGGATCATATTGATAATATCATCACTTTTTTAAGGCCCCTATGACTTTTATAGTAGTATTTTATTTAAATATGCTAAAAGGGACAAGTAGAAAGTGGTGGGAGTCAATGGTGCTTTTGAGGAAGCTTGAGGATGTCATGTGGAACACTTTTAAATTAGAGTTTAATCAAAGGTTATACCTAGATTCGATGAGATTAGTGAAGGCTCATCAGTTTCTAATTCTAGAGCATGGTGATTGTTCAGTGATGGATTATTTTGTTAAATTAACAGAGATAGTCCACATATCTTTGGATCTCCTCACAAATGATTATCTAATGGATCAAAATGTTGAAGGGGATTTAGGATACAGATTAGATATTTACTCATTATTTTTTTTAACTATTTAGTGGTGGTTGACAAGGAATCAATGGAAGAGGAAGATTTTACTAGAAATATATGTCAAAGTGGTGTTCCTTCTATGGGTGGGAGCTAGAGATCCTCTTTAGGATAGAAGTGGAAGTGGGATGAATCTCAGAGAGGCAGTGGTAAGAGATTCTAGAAGTTATCAAGATTTACTTATATGGATCCTATGTGGAATAGATGAGGAATATATTATCACTATAGGAAAGACAGAAACACTATTCTGAATTACCCAGATACACTAAAGATATGCCACTCGTGTGATTAGTTAGGGAATATCCGATACATTTTTCAGTTGAATTTTCATGTTTGTAGTGGAAGCTATATTTTTTCAAAGGGATATCATGTGTAGTCATAGGATTATAATGGTGGAGGATCCCATCCTCATGGAAAGGGGGATTATCACCAAGGGAATAAGACTCAGAGTGGGTCTGAGACAAGTTGACTCAATTCAGTGTAGTTAATTCTAAAGTACTCATATTACAGTCCAAACACCATTAGAGTTACAATGTTTATTGATTCATATATGGAATCAATTTAATTTGATATAGTTTAATCCCACTATTTCATTTCACATAATATGATTAATACATTGGGTATGCAAGATTATTTTATTATGTATCTTATTTATCTAATAAACCAGTTGAGTAGGAAGAAGGATAAAGTTTTCCAGTTCCTAGATTTTTTGTAGTTTAGTAGTTGGGGTAGAAGTCTCTTGGGACTTCCTTTTTTGGAGCTGGACATGTTTGACCTCATTATTATCAAGTATTGTATGATTAGCATTAAGTCACTAGTCAAATGTTATTATCATAGGGTCATGTTTCTTACTACCAATGGGAGAAATCATATATTTCATAGTGGGTGGGATATATGTTCAGAAAGGGTGGGACCTATTGCTTTGGAGTTGGGTTTCATCTCATACTAGTTGTCCAGGTTGTTTCTTGAGGTTATTAAGGAGCATTATTGGGGTGAAATTGTAGTGGTTGTACATAGGTACTTAGAGGTGTTTCCAGAGGACATCTAAAGATTTCATCCACAGTGATATGTTGAGTTTACTATAGAACTTCCCTCTAGGATGATCCATATTTCACTACCATCATATAATATGGGTCTGAATGAGCTGAAGGAGCTGAAAGTTAAGCTAGAGGATCTTATGGGGAACTATTTTATCTATCCTATCATATAACCATATACATCTCTAGTTTTATTTGAAAATAAGTAATATGGTAGCCTCCTAATTTACATAGACTACTATAAGCATCACCTAGTAATAATAATGAATAAAAACTCATTTCCATGAACTCATGATCTATTTCACCATCTCAAAGGGGCTCATTTGTTTTCAAAAATTGATCTATGATTGGGCTACCGCTAGTTGAGGGTATGGTATGATGGTGTTCTTGTCACGACCCGTCCTCGGGGCCCGTGCCGTGACTACCCCAAGCCCGCCTTCCATAGGCCAGGGGCTGGCGACTAGCACCAAGGCGTAAAATCCCAGTAAACAGGGAAGGCATTGCCTTTATAAGTAACAACCACACAGAGTCAGCAAGCGGAAAGTAAAGTGCAGAAAGTAAAGGGGCCGGAAATACAAGCCCAACTGTAAAGTACAACTGAAAAAGTAAAGAACAGCAACTGAAGAAAAGACGGCGGCCTCGTGTCGTCCACTGGCAATCCCACCTGAAGGGTGGGTACAGATAGCCTCCAGGCACCTCGGGTCCCACGTCCGCTCCGAGCACGTCCCGCCCAGTGGTCCACCTCCAGGTACCGTCCTGCTCCACGCCCCAACCGTGATCAGCGATGTCCGTCGTCTGCAACCAACACAACAAGGTGCGGGCATAGCCCGTGCAGGGGTGAGTACAAGCTACTCAGTAAGGACCCCGAGACCCCCGAAGGTCTCCCGAAATCCACAAAGGATATAGCACAAAAGAAAGATGCAATCACGAAGTAACATCTGACTCGACTTAGGTATATGCCCATATATATACCTAAGTCCCCAATTCCAGCTCTGCTCACGAGCTCAAGAACAACTCAATCCACAAAGGAAAGCAAGACTCAAATCCACGAGGAGAGTAAACAGTAAATCCACATAGGATAGTTCAACACAGTCCACAAAGGAGAGTAACATAAGATTCAGCTCAACCAGGTATACTTTTTCAGATGACGTCAAAGACGATTACTGATCCGTCTCAGTCGTCGGACCCACGAAGGATCGATAGGTACTAACCCCCGCAAAAGGACCCACGTAGGATCGGGCTCACACAGAACCTGTAGGCAGTGGCTCACACAGAACCGGTAGTAAGGACCCACGGAGGATCGGGCTCACACAGAACCTGTAGGCACTGATCCACACGGGATCGCTGAGTGCAGTAGTCGACGCAGTCCACTGAGGATCTCTGCACAGTCGTCGCCGCAGTCCACGAAGGATCTCTGCTCTGCCGTCGTCGCAGTCCACAGAGGATCTCTGCTCTGTCGTCGTCGCAGTCCACGGAGGATCTCTGCTCTGTCGTCGAAGTCACAGCCAGCGCTAGGGTTCCCGCACAAAGCGAGCTCGTTTAGGAGGGTCCGCTCCACGATCCGAGGGGCTGATACATCAACTGACACGTAGTCCGAAGTTGATGTATCCAAAAGTTCCGTATCGACAACAGGATCTCAACGCAACAGACGGCGCGTCAATCGGACGCCCGGTCTGAGAGTTATTGGCATTATCGTCCCAGGGGCCCGGTTGGTTTTTAGGGCAAAACCGACCCGACCGTACTCCGCCTGTATCCGATCCTCAGGCGGAGTATGCCAACAGTTCCGTCTCACTTAGAGGAAACTACCACAGCTGACGGTACGTCGATCGGACGTCCGTAGCTCAAGTTATGAGCGTTTCCGCTCCGAGGGCCCGGTTGGTTTCGTGTACGAACCAACCCGGCCGAACCCAAAGTCTTTTGAAACCTTGAGTATAATATACCGAAACGACCGTCTCGATCCAAGGATCGCGTAGCCGCTGACGGTTCGTCAATCGGAGGTCCCAGGCCCAAGATATGGGCGAAAGACCGAAGAGGGCCCGAAACGGGGGTTCTGGGCCCGGGGCAACCCGGCCCGAACCACCCCCTGGGGTCGGCCGAACCGGGTCGGCCCGAACCGGCCCGAACCGGCTAGGACGAGTCCGGTCCGGCCTGGGCGCGGCCCGGCCGACCGGACCGGCCGGCTCGGCTTCGGCCGAGCGGCCGAATGAGAGCCGCTGCGGGTTTGACCCGCGGCTTTGAGGAAACGCGGCCCCCGCGGGGGGCCGCCTGTCACGCGGACGCGGCCGGGCTGCCGCGTCCGATCCCGGTTCCGCGCGGCCGCGGAACCGGCCGCCGCCGCCGCCGCGGCTTCAGCCGCGGCGGAAGATTTCCACGGCGGCGCGCCTGGCGCCGCCGCCTCCTTCCGCGGGCCGCCGGAGTTGCTCCGGTGGCCCGTTTTACCTCCCGTCTGCGCCATTATTCCTCCCGGGACGCGTCCTCCACTGCTGAATCAACAAATGGCCCGTGCGTCGTGCTTTTGCCGTCGCCCGCCAAATCCGCACAAAAAGGAAGATCGGCGGAGGGTTGCCGGGTCTTGTTCGTTAGACCCGCACCCTCCGCGTTAGTCATAAAATCATCGGGAGGGATAAATGATCAACACATGATCCAACAATTTTAATTAAAATAAAATTGTTCGTTGAAACCGGCTTTTTAAATTTTCAAGAACGTTCCCAGGAAAATTAAAAAGGGGTAATTTTCCAAAATGAAACCCTACCTTGATGATCGTCGAGCGCGGGCGTTTTTCGCGGAAGAGATCGTCGCGGAAGAGATCGATCGTCGCGTCGTCGCGGGGAGGCGTCGCGTCGTCGCGGAAACCGGCGTTGAGCCGGCGAGCTCAACGAATCAAGAACAACAGATTTAAATTATTAATATTTAAATCTGTGTTTCGTTTAAAACCAAAGAAAAGAACTTGAGAGGAAATCCGAAAGCACTCACCTCGAATGGTCGGTGATCGGAGATCGGAGATCGGAAGAACGTCTCGGGCGAAGGCGTCGTCGACTTCCGGGTTCGGCGTTCTTCGCGTTCTTCGCGTTCTTCACGTTCTTCGCGAGGGAGAAGAAGTTGCAAGGGTTCTCCCAAATCTTCTCAAGCGCAAATAACTAGAGGTTAAGCGTTGGTCTTATTTTATTATTACGCCAACGAATTTGAAAAACTGATTAAGAAACGATCCATCAATTCGTTGAATTCATTCAACGAAAGAAACGACCCATTTAATTCACGAAGAAACAGTCCATTTAATTCACGAAATAAACCGCCCAATTAAATGGTCTGTTAAGAATTAAAGAAAACACGTCGGTTGACTTTTCAGTTACTTTGACGGGTTTTCGCGGGTGCGTTACTTAGCGAAAGAAACGGCGGGGCTCGTGCGGGCCCCACCTCACAAATATCCTACCAAGGGGGTAGGATATTTCTGGATAGCATCCTATCCAGTTCAACTCAGTTCAAGCCGCCTTTAAGTGGCTTCAAGTGGCTTCCAACAGCTTAAGTGAAATAAAATAAAGTTGTCGCACAAACTTTATTTTATTTCTCACTTAAAGCCGCAAAATTTAAAAACCACGTCTGAGCAAACGCATCTCCGGAAGAGGCGTTTCTAAGCAAATACCGGCACTGCGATTTCATCGGTGCCCTCAGAATTTGATTCCGGGTACCGGTTCAAAAGATAGAAAAACCCGCTCGTCCGTTCACTGAACGTACCCGAGCCAAACTTCGGAAATTGATTCCGGGCACACCGGGCCTCGGAATCAGGTGCCGTCTGAAGCTGCGCTCTTGTAAAATTCCAAAGAAAATTTAGAAAAAAATTTCCTTGAAATTTGCGGGTCTTTACAGTTCTAAAGGACAATTTTCAAATTTAAGATAGACATTTTTAGTATTTAGTTAGGCCATTTGTGCTTACAAATGCTCTGGTTGTTTCTGTAGCACTAATGAACCAGATTTTCCACTACTTTTTGGACTCTTTTGTAGTCATGTTTGTAGAAAAAATCATGGTGTATTCCAAGATAGAAGAGGATTGTGTAGACTATATGGATTTTTTTTTTATATATCAACATCTATATTCTATATTTTCCAAGTTCCTTTTTTTGGATTTAGGAATTAGAGTTTCTATGCTATGTGATTTACATGGTAGGAGTTTCCATGGATCCAGTGAAGGTTTGATTAGTCATGTCTTGGGAGTAGCCTACAAAAATATTATATATCTATTGTTTTTGGTCTTGTCTAGGTACTATAAAATTTTCTCACAGGACTTATCCTATATATCTTCTCCCTTGACAACTTTGAACGGGAAAGGGGTGATGTTTCAGTGGGATGAAAAGTACTAGAGGTTTTTTAAATAGTTGCAGACCTGTTTGATTTCCACTTCTATTTTGATACTACCTAAGACTAAGATATTTTATATAGTGTATTTTGATACTTCCGATGTGGTTTTGGGGCGTGTTCTAATGTAGGATTACTCTGTAGTGGCCAATGACTCACTAATGTTATGCCCACTTGAGCAGAGTTATTGCACCCATGACTTGGAATTGAAAAAAATTATGCATGCTGATAAACCAAAATTTTATTGAATATTTTATTGATAGTAAATGACATAATATCCTCACATTGTGATAAATATGTTTACTTATATATTTTTTGGGATTAGATCATTCATTTTTAAATTTCATGAAAATCATAGATTTGACCATTTAATGTTCATTGTACTATTTCAGATATAAATATTTTTCAGTGATTATTTTATCTTTAAATTATGTAATTGCGATTCAGATGTAAAGTTATAAAACATTCATTCATTAAATTTGAGAAAAATTGTGCATTTTATTGGATTAAATGGTCCATTAATTCAAAGATGAACCATACCCTATAGATTAGACATCACTTCACAATTTGATCCATGTCCTTCATGTGTAAGCATGGATTGGGCTGACATTTGGAAAGTATAACAAGAACCCAATTTTGAATATATCCAACTTCTATAAGAATATATGGTTCATCCGTTATGGTTCTCAATAAGGTTGTACAATTTGGATTAAAATATTTGGCCAAATTTCCCCATTCACACTTCAAAAAAATTGTAAACCTAGCCCACCCTCCACTCTATAAATATGAATATTTATACTTTTTAGGGGTTAGGATGTGAATTTAGAGATTTAGGACAGAGGATAATTGGATCTATTCCATTTATCCAGGCATTTCAAGAGGTAGATATCTTGATGTAAGGATCCCTCCATCAAAGCCATATTTTTACTCATCATGTTGTAATGTTTGTGTTTTTGTAATAAACTTCTTAGTTTTTGTTCCATTTGTTCAATATTTTTTTTATTTTCTATCTTATTTTATTTACTTTTTTTGGATATAACTCAATAGTATAAATTTTATTATAGTATACCCTTTCTAAACCTTTTTAATGCAATTTGTTTCTACAATGACTACACCACCCATAGAATAGTAGTTTTCTTAGTAATTGATCTACCTCTTAACTTATTCATTTATTTATTTTGAATCAATGAGATATTTTAATTCAAATAATATGATCTTTTAATTAAGTTTTTAACTTAAAATAAACTAATAAAGTTATTGAACAATTAACATAAAAATATGTGAGGTCGAGTAATGTGTGAATTGTGAGAGAACAATCTTAATCGGTAAAACAAAAGACATAGGATCAATCTGTAGAGTTAAAAAAATCCAAAAACTCAATTCATTCTCATTTTCAGAATTGATATGTTCTTTAATAAATGATTGACCATAATCTATCCTTATAACAAAAAAAACCTAACTGTTATGATTGCATGTTCTGAAGCTAGCCTAGGGTTTAATTACTTTTATCTTGGTAGTTAAGTTAATAGTCGTAGAGTTTGATGGCTAAACAATTTGGGCATAATTTTTAATTGTATATTAATTTGAATGATAATTATGAATAATTAAGTGAATAGGTATATTTAGGTTGATTATGATTTCAAAAAATAGTTCTCTAAAAATTATCTTCTCAATGTTTTTTCTCAATCATGTTTCAAAAACAAAAAGAAAACAATTTACAATCTTCATCCAACATACTTATTCTTGTTTTATAAATGTGAAACAACCCCCCCAACCCATACTTTTAATTATTGTGTTTATTTTATTCTATTTTATAAAAAAAATACCTGTAATATGTTTTTTAGTTACTTTTTCTTTTGAAAGATGACCTTGGGCAGCCACTCCACTCCATTAAAAAATCTAAAAACCACACATCATTTTAGAGCACTCATGAAAAAACCTTTCATATTGGTGCCATTTCTAAGGAGGAAATTAATTTTTTAACAAATTAGATTTATTTATTTTATCATTAATTTCAATCTCTTCTTCTCTTATTTCTCTCTTATTTTCCCTTTCTAAATATTTTTTCTTTCATTCTTCTATTTTTAAACCATTTACACAAACTTATTTTCTTTTTATTATAGTCCATTTTCCCCATTTCCTTTTTATTTTTCATCGATTTATGACATGAACTAATCCTAAGTATCTCTTAGATCTTGACCCTGAGATTGAGCATAGCCTTAGTACTCAAATTAGACAATATTAGCTTTGGAGATTTCACTAATCACCCAATCGGAAATTACTTCATTCTAGGGACACTGAAATTGGAAAAACATCTAAAAAATCTAAAATAAGAACCAATGGATACAAAAAATAAAAAATGAATTTAAAAAAACTATTATATAATTACATATACCATATATTAAATATCAAAAAAATTGGATTTTATACCCAAATCACAAAATGTACATTGAACTGAAATTTGGATTAAATCACCCTCTTCTAAATTTTCATGGATTATCTAGTGAGGATAAAAAAAATATTTAAATGAATTTAATGTGGCTATCTCAACCCTAAAACCAAGAAATGTATGTATATATCAAATCAAACTAATAGCATTACCATTATCACTTGATAGAACTGAAAAAGACTAGATGTATTATTTACATCCTGAATATGTAACATGTTATAATGATTTGAAATGACTTTTCCTACATAGATTTTTTCCATCATCAAGGACCCCTATAATTCAAAAATAAATTTCTGAAATCAAAATATCACAGGGGTAGTCAATGTATGAGTATTGGGATTGATTCAAAAAGTTATTTTCAAGCTTCTCACATCACCAAATCAGTGAGAAACACCTCATCCAGTACTTATACGAAGTCATGACGCCTATGGAGGGAAGCATAGTGGATGTTGTAGTCTAAGGGGAATTGGTTCACAAAACACTAGTAGCCAAATGTGAATTGAATGCAAATATAGAATAAACTCTCAATATTTTGGCAATCAAGGTACACCACATGTTAGATGAGTACATCAGGTAAGTCAATATTCTCTTTAAAATCATTTCATTGATACCAAGTTAGAAAAATATACAACTATGGTATGGAATATTACATTGTCTCAAAGGACATCCAAACCCACTCCTATGAGGCCTTATGAAATCTTTACTAAAACATACCACCTAACTGATTATTTCCTCTAACTATAAAAAAATGAGGATTACATGGACGTATTCTCAAAGAGACCATATTAGTATAAAAAATAACCACGTCCCCAAAATAAGTATGATTCCTTTGAATCAATATAAAACCAAGGGTGGAAGGATCAATTGAACATGAGGTATGGATCTGGACCACAACAAAGGACCACTTTTCAACTAAATTTCCAATAGCCTCCACCTTATCAATAGGGTTTCCAATAAACCCAAAGGATATTTGAATATCAAGAATATATAATTCAATAAGAAGGTAATTATCAACCAATGGAAGTTTTTTATACAGATGACCTTTTGTAACAAATTATTCATAATCAACAAAGTGATATTAATATTCAATATTCATAGTTAGGAGACTTGTAGACTCAAATGAGCCATATTTCCGGCACCCTTCATGAACAGGTATGTAAGATATCTAGAAATCTCCCTTCTCACCCTACACCAAATCCCAAGGGGGTTGTTAGTTACATCACATTGTGAAGTGGTAAGTAAACAATTGATACAGTTGTACCAATCATTCCACTGGGATTCACCTCAACTCTGGAGAAGACCCATTCAAGACTAGAAAATGAACATCCAAATGAGAAAGGAAAAGTTAAAAATAAATTTGGTGATGTTCCTTCTAAACTACTTCCATTTCAAAATAGATTTGTTCAAACAAAAAATATGGGTTAATAGGTAATGCAAAAATAGGCCTTTGGAAAATTGAAGCACATTGAGATAAACATCCCCTTATTGAGGCTATTAAGAAAATACCAATGTATTCCAAATTCATCAAATAACTTTTTACCAATCGAAGAGAGATCATGGAAAATAAGAGTATCAATCATTGAAGGAATGTTTCAAGATTAATTAAACCAACTAGATCAATTCTAATAAAGTGGAAGGATTTGGGTAAATCCACCATACCATGCACCATAGAGGAGTTACACTTTTATCATTCATTATATAATTTGAGAGCATCTATAAACGTTATGTCTCACTATGTATTATCTTCTTTATTAGTTGGTGAGTTGAATATAATTAAATTAGTGGTGAATTTGAAAAATATAGCTATATAAAATCAAGCAGGAGTCCTTAAGTATGTACTTGTTTGGGTAAGATACATGAATATTCCAACATATTTCAATGTGATTATCATGGAGGATAATTGGGTAAATTATTGTGCTCCCATTATCTTAGGTAGTCAATTCCTCAAATGTTAAAAAACAATCATAAATGTCAATTAAGTTAAACTTTTTATGGAGTTTGGTGATGAGGTTATGATATCTAATGTTATGGACTCCATGAATTACCCCTAAGATGTCTATTATACTTTATTATCTCCCATTTTGAACCACCAAGTAAAAACCCCTTGGATTTTATTGTCCTATTCTTAGGTATATTATGAGAATTGGTTTGAGTTTGATGTCTAAGATCACATCCACACCTATTTATAATGCACAAAACTCTCTTGGAGTTTATTTTTATGTGTATTACTATTCAAATTTTGATCATGTTCACTCTGATTATGGCATGGTTCTTGAGTATGATAATGAATTTGATTCATTATTCATAATTCTGATGATACCTATTCTAGTACTGATGTTCATTTTGAACATATTTAGTTCGTTTAATGTCTCCATCCATATTACACCCCTTTCATTATAACTCAAACCATTTTCACAAAATATCAAATACTCATAGTTGTTGAGTGGTGAGATATTACATGTTATAATTGCTAACAATCTCCCTTTTGAACATGAACAAAAAAAATTAATCTTTTGAGGGAGATCATTAGGGAAATCAGTTATACATTGGCTGACATATCTGGTATTATCCCCTCCATTTCAATGCATAAGATTTTTTTTGAGGATGGGGATAAACTAGGTAGGTATTATAAAATGAGATGAATCCAACTCTTCTGGAAGTTTTTGAAAATGATGTTAAAAAGTTTCTCAAGGTCGGTATAATTTATCCAATTTTATATTCCCAGTGGGTGAGTCCTATTTAGGATAGGCCTAATAAAAGTGGTGTTAATTTTTTTTTGAAATAAGAGAGTGGAGTTACTTTTAATAAGGGTATAAAATAGTTGGTGTGTACATTTTTATTATATCTAACTAAATAAATCCAATCATAAGGACCACTTCCCCTCCCATTTATTGATCAATATATTGAGAGACTAGTTGGAAAGACACACTATTTTTATTGGATGGGTTATCTAAATATCTTCAGGTTTCTATAGATTCAGAGGATATGGATAAGATAATATTATCTTGTCTATTTATTTCATTTTCCTACCGAAGGATTCCATTTAGTCTATGAAATTCCCTAGTTACCTTCCTGATATAGATCTTGAGTATTTTTTCAGATTTCATTGAGACCTATATGGAGGTATTTATGGATGATTTGAAAATGTATGGATTTTAATTTAATGAATATATCTTTAATTTGGGAAAGGTGTTGAATCACTGTATTGAGAAGATTTTGGTTTTATACATTAACAAAATTATATTTCATGTTAGAGTATGGCCTTAACTTAAGGAATGTACTGTCAAAAAATGGATTAGAGGTCGATATATCTAAGGTAAATATTATTTCATCCATTCCAAGTCCTTCATATATGCATGATGTTAGATCATTCCTAGGGAAAATAGGTTTTTATCGACACTTCAACATAGATTTTAGTAAACATGGTCTACCCTTATCTTGATTGCTTCAAAAAGATATTTACGTCATTTTTTATGATTCATGTAGGGTATAATTTTATAAGTTAAAGAAGCGTTTGACCACCACATCACTCATACAACCCCACGGTGGGACCTTCCATTTGAGCTTAGGTGTGATGTTTCAAGCATCGTAGTTGGAGTAATCTTATCACAGAGAGTGAAGGAACTTTCACATGTGATTAACTATGCTTCCAGGACATTGGATTTAGCCTAATAAAACTACACAACTACAGAAAAGGAGTTTATTTCCATCTTATTTTATTTATACAAATTTGGTTCATATTTATTGGGCTCTAAAGTATTTTTTTCGACCATGTAGCTCTAAGGTACCTCTTAAAGGAGCTAGATATAAAACTCAAACTTATCTGATGGATGCTCCTCCTTTAAGAATTTTATATTGAGATAAAGAACAATAATGGTTTAGATAACTTGGTGATAGACCACATGAGTATGATTACCCACACAATAGAGGATCACACCTTAAACATGGTACCACTTTGGGACTCTTTCCCTGAGGAACATCATTATACACTCTCAGTTACACATCCTTGGTATAATAATTTAGATAAATACCTTGTTTCCTCTAAAATTCCTAAAAATTTAAAGAAACATCATGTCCAAAAAATAAAGGTTGGGTCTAGATTTTATGAGTGGGGTGATCTCTACCTCTAGAACATGTGTAGTGATCATGTTATTATGAGGTGTGTTCTTAATCATGAGTGTGAGTCCGTGCTTCACTTCTACAATACACTTTCATGTGGAGTTCACATTGGACCCCAACGGAGATCTAGTAAATTCATAGACTCTAGATTATATTGGCCCTACTTTTTCTATGATTCTCATGTGTTTTGTAAGTCATTCTCGCATTACTAACACAATGGAAATATTTCCATGAGACATTAGATACCTCAATAGCCCATATTATTCTATGCGATTTTTTATGTATGAGAAATTGATTTTATGGTTCTTTTTCCTATTTAATTTTGTTTTTTTTATATTTTGGTATTCATTGATTATGTTATAAATTAGGTGGATTCCAAGGCCACCAGGATTTATGATTCTCATGTTATGGTCGATTTTTTCAAGGCACAGATTTTTTACAGGTTTGGAGTATCAAAGGCTATCAACAGTGATCAGGGGATACTCTTCTGCAATCAAAATTTTTCTTCCCTAATTCATAAGTAAGGGGTGTCACATAAAATTTCTATCTCATACCACACCTAAACAAATCGTCAGACTGATGTTTCAAATGAGGAATTAAAAAAAAATTGAATAAAATTGTGCATCCAAATATAAATGATTGGAGGAAGCAATTAGATTATATATTATTGGATTATAGAATGTAATATAGGACTCCCATAAATATTTCCCCATTTTCAATTGTTTTTTATGAAATCCTATCATCTCCCCATTAAGGTCAAACATCGGGCTAATTGGGCTATAGAGAAATGCAACATGGATTTGGCCCAAGTTGGAATTCAATAAAATATACAAATTCAAGAGATTGAGGATATTTCATTGTCATCAGATGAAAACTAAAGGCTCTACAAGGAATGATAAAATGTTTATCATGATATATTGATCCAAAAAATAGAGTTTCATGTTGAAGCAAAAGTCCTTCTCTACAGTTTATGACTAAAGCTGATGTCTGTTAAGTTGCATTCCATATGTTTAGGTCCTTATATTGTATCTAATTTATTTCATTATATTGTAGTGGGTATTACAAAAGTGTATAGAGGAAAAATATTTACAGTCAATGGGAAATTTTTTATGTAATAAATTAAGTTATTTTCTACAGATGCAGTTTATTTCATCACACCACATGACCCCATCATCACTTGACAATATTAGGATGTTCCTAACCCTTTCACTTTAATATTCTTTTTCATATTTTAAATTCTAAATTTCATCTGTAAATATCATCTCATAGATTCACATTGTGGAAAATGAAATATTTTTTTTGTGGGGAGGGGACAATATTTTAAGGTAGCTATTTATGATTTTCATTTGTGTGTTTTTTTGTGTTTTCTGTTAGTTATTATGTTCAATTTTAAATATAAATAAAATAATTAAAAATAAAAAAATAATCAATAAAAATATATAATTTAACATGCTCATTTTGATATGTAATTTATGTAAAATTCATGTTTTCAAAATTCATTGTCGGTATGATAATCATAAGAAAGATTTCATCATCATGGGTTGATTTTTATAAAAATATAATTCACCAATTATATGATTGGTTGTGTCATTATAAAAAATTTTAGATTATTACACCATTATTTTTGATATTTTTTCATGGTAAATTATTTCATTGATTTCTCCACACATATTTTCACACAACCATGAATTGTGAAAATTTTCATTCTCAATTAAAGGTATATCCAAGTTATGTAAAAAATTATCTTATATAAATGGTTGATCCATATGTTCATTTATATTCTGATCTATTTCATTACCAAAAAAATTGACATATGCATGTGTACCTAATATCTGATAGTTGTACGCCCTAAAAAAATAGAAAACAATATATGTATATTATCCTAATAGAGAGTGGGATTGATGAAATGAACAACACGTGGGGATATCTAGGTCGAGAGTTTAAGGTTTTACTTTCAGAAATTCTTAAGTGATTCTGTATTGAAATTTGATTGCAAAGGAATATAGAGAATGTTCTTTCAATTAAACCAAATAAGAAGAATTATTTTACTTCACCTAAATATACTAAACAAAGGGTGGATATATGAACTTGAAATTGTTGGCACAGACACATGTGGGGAATTAGTGGCATCATAGATCCAAGACTTGTTTCAATATGATTAGTGTTATTAATCTCACTATATTTTTTTATACATTTTATAAGACAATGAGTTTAAAATTTATCATGATTTACTCTTTATGGGATTCTTACTTTTCCTATATTTAGACTTTGGATTAGGGAATATAAACATGCGTATCTTGTCACAATTTTTTTGGAATACATGACATGAGATTTTTCCTATTAGTGAAAAATTTAAGTATGGGGGAGTTTATAAAAAACAATTTTATTAAATATTTTATTAATAATAAATGACATATTTTCATCACATTATGTTAAATATGTTTATTTGTAGAATATTTTGAATTAGATCATTCATTTTCAAATTTGAGGAAAATTCCATGTTTGAACCTTTAAATTTTACTATATTATTTTAGCTATAAATATTATTTAGTGACTTATTTGACCAAAAAATATTGTAACTAGGTTCCTTACTTAATGAGATAAACTATCATTCAACACATCTAATCTAAATTGTGCATTTGGTCGGATAAAATCTTCTATGAAGTCAAAACAGGTATGGACTCCCTAGATTGGACACCACTTTACTATTTGTACCATATCCTCTTCATCTAGGCTTGGATGGGGCGGAAAAGTGGAAAGTAGACCAAGAACCCAATTTCAAACAACTCAGCCTTCTATAAAGACATCTTTTTCATGCATTATGGTAGTCAAAAAGTAGTGAAATTTGGATTAAAATATATGTATGAATTTCCCCATTCACACTTGAAAACACTTGTAAACCTAGCCTCCTATACACTCTATAAATATGTATTTTTATCATTTTGAGGGTTTTATACGTGCATTTTGATATTGATGGAATATAATATTTTGTTTCACTCTATTTATCTAGTAATTTCAAGAGGGGGAAATCTTGAATCAAGGACCCCTTCATTGAAGCATTCTTCTTCTTCTTTATATTATAATTTTGTATTTTTATAATAAAATTCTTAGTTTCTTTTCCATTTAGTCTGTTATTTTCAATTTCCATATTATTGTATTTATTAATTTGGGCTGGAACTCAAGATTATAAATGTGATTGGGGTATACCCTTTATAAACCTTTGAAAATTTAAATTGATTCTATGATGACTACACTTCCCATTGAAGACTAGATTTCTTATTAATCGATCTACCTCTTACCTTCATCATTTATTTATTTTGAATTAATGAACTACTATAATTCACTAAATATGATCTATGAATTTTTTAACTTAAATGAAACTAATCAATAATGTGAACAATTAAAAAAAATCTCGTGTGGTTGAGTGACATTTTAATTGTGAGAGTGTTATCTTAATACATATAAAACGATAAGGGGTTAATTTATAGCACTCAAAAACAATCCCAAAAATCAACAAATTTTCATTTCTAGAATGTATTTGTGCCATAATTTACCATAGATCATATGATATACATATAATAGCAATCAAAGAATAGTTATACGATTACATGTTCTAAAGCTAGCATAGGGATTAATTAATTTCATCTTGGTAGTTAAGTTATTTCTTGTAGGGTTCATGGGATAAAAATTAGGGTTTGATAATTAAGTGGATTTTAATTTGAATGATAATGATGAATAATTAAGTTAAGAGGTAGATTTAGATTGATTATGCTTTCTAAAAATAGTTTTCTAATAAAATATCTTCTCACCACATTTTCTCAATCCCATTTCCAAAAGTATAATAACTGGGGGTCGCATATAGCACATACACACCACCTTAACATGTTTTTCAGGTTATGTCCTACCAGGTACCACTAGTTTCCTCTTATTCATGTGGTCCCATACATGGGGCCCAACCATGTGTTTGAATGGTTCATCTGACTAATGATTATCCCCATAGTCCAACACATGTTCTTTCTAGTGTACTTTGTCCTCACTTGTGCACACCTGGAGAAACTTCTCAGAAGTTCACCCATCATGATCACTAATTCAGGCCAATCATGATCAAATGTGGAGTTCTAATTAAGTTGGATATAAAATATAAAGGTGCACTTTGTTTAATTATTCATATCTTTTATTCATTTAACCCTTTATCATTCCATGGTGTTACATTCACCTCCCTTTAGAGCTCAGTGTCCTTGTTATGGACCCTACATCTTAACCCATGTAGTGTCGCCACACTTAAATATGGGTTTTTCTCAAATACCAAATGTAATAGTTGTTCCCCATAGATAGCACATACACACCACCTTTACATGGTCTTCGGGTCCTGGTCTGCCAAGTACCACTAGTTTCCATATAGACAAGTGGTCCCCTACCTGGGGCCCACCCATGTGCCTTAACGGGTCATCGGACTAATGATTATCCTCATAGGCCAACACATGTTTTTTCCAGTGTTCTTTTTCCTCACCCTTGCACACCTTTGTAAATCTCCCAGAAGGTCATCCATCTTAATCACTACTTCATTACAATCATGGTTAACTTTGGAGTTCTAATCAGGTAGGCTCTGGAAAATAGAAGTGAACCTTGTTGAATGAGTAATATTATTTAGTAATTTAAACCTTTATCATTATGGGGTGTTATATTCACTACCCTTTAGAGCTTAGTTTCCTCATTGTCAACCCTACATCTCAACACAGGTAGTTCCACTACACTTTAAGGCTGGGTTTCTGCTCTGATACCAAATTTCACAGCTAGTCCCTATAGACAACACATACACACCCCCTCAAAATGGTCGTTGGTTCCTTGCCTTCCAGGTACCACTAGTTTCCCTATAGACACATGGTCCCCTACTTGGGATGACCCACATGCCTGAATGGGTCATTTGACTATTGATTATCTTCATATGGAAACACATGTTCTTTCCAATTTGATTTTTAATCACTCTCACATACCCTAGAAAATTTTCCAGAAGTTCACCCATCTTGATCACTACTCCAGTCCATGTACGCTTAACTATAGAGTTCTAATCAGGTAGGATATTAAAAATAATGGTTCACCTGGTCGACATGAGTCGTATCATTTTTTCATTTAACCCTTTATCATTTTGGGGTGTAACAAAATAAAAATATATATAAAAATTTCTTCTAGCATACTTCTCCTTATTTTATAATTGAGAAATAACCCCCCATCTTTTTAAGTAGTGTGTTTATTTTGTTATATTTTATTTTATATAAAAAATACATTTAATATATTGTTTTGATTACATAATTTTTTGAGAGACAACTTTGTCCATCCACTATACTGCAACAAAAAACCTCAAAAACCATACATCATTTTAGAGCACCCACAATAGCGTTTTTCACATGCACAGAAGATGTTGCGACCTTACATATTTAGGAAGAATTTGATAATGTATTATAATCATAATATCTAGAATTATATTTTTAGTCTGAGGGACTTGAACCTAAAATAGAGAAAATGGGTAGAGTAACATCAAAATTTTGATTTTGAGATTTTTTATACATATGGAAAGGAAAATTTGGTATCTAATGCTTGTATCAAGAAGCTTCCAATGTTGGAAGTTTAGGAATCATTAGATGAGTGGGTTATTATGAAATTGTTTTTTTTTGATTTTAGACTAGTCATGTAGAAGGATAGGGGGATATTATTCTTGGATATTGAATATATTACACCCTTTCTCATTGATCGGGTGATAAATGATTAGGTATCCAACCCTAATTTGTATCATATTTGAAGTTCCATAAATGGTCAGAAGACCATAGGAAATCGGTATCGATCTCTCGATTACTCTATTCACATTCAGAAGTGGTTGGTTGTTTCTTTGAGTCTGAGGAAGGATTTGATGCATGAGGTGCATCATTCTAGTTGGTTCATTCAACCCAGGGTGACCAATATGTTTTATACATTGAGAATCCATTATTGGTGTCCCGTGATGTGAAATGAAGCAGTGGACTATGTTTCCAGGTGTCGGACATTCCATAGGATCAAAGATGATCATCAGATACTATCCATGTTATTAAATCCCCTTCCAATGCTAGTGTGGAAGTGGGATAAGATCTTGATGAATTATATGATCAGACTATCTTATAATCTAAGTGGAAAATATTCCATATGGATTATTGTTGATCATTTGATGAAATCATCCCATTTTCCACCCAACAGGGAGTCGAAGAAGGTAGATGACCTCAAACTTCTATATGTTCGAGTGGTTGTTTGGATTCATAGAGTTATCATAATGGTATTATCAGACCAGGATTATAAATTTACGTCTCCCTTTTGGAATGGACCCTAGAAGGATTTAGGAACCTAGATGATTTTGAGCATTATATGTCACCCATAGATGGATGGCTGGTTTGAGTGGACCAACCATACTTTTAAGAATATATTGAAAGCTAGTGTGCTTGATTTCAGTAGTCTATGAGAAATTCACATGATTTTGGATTATTTTTCATATAAAAATATCTATCATACCTCAAATAGTATGTCCCTATTTTTTGTGTGATATGATTTTCCATGCCAATCCCAATTATGTTAGGATGAGGTGGGAGAGTATTTTTTGATTGGATCAAGCGTCATATATGAGATTATTGAGACAATTTTTTTTAATTTAGAAATGGATAGAGATAGATCAAAGACACAAAAATTAATATTCTAATCATTCTCATCATCTTTTATAGTTTTAGTTTTGTGATCAGGTGATTCTACTAGTATTAATTCTATTGGTTCATTGTTGTTTGGGAAAGTAGGGGAAATTGTTGATGTGTTATTTCAAGTCATTTTGTGGTTTGGAGCATCTTGGGAAGGTATCCAATCAGATGGACATACCACCATAGATGAAATATATTCATAACATATTCAACCTCTCAAAACTATAGAGATACCATCTAGAGCCATCTCATGTTTTATTGTGGGAATATTTGGTGTTATATCATGATGCCACCATTTTGGGGCATCCTGTTCGTGTTATGGATTTTCAGAACAAGGTGATCCATGGGAAGGTAATCCCATTGGTCCATGTGATCTATAATCAAGGTCAATATAACTATGATAAATGGGATCTAGAATATTGGGTGAGGGAGAATTGGCCACAACTATTTCCTTCTAGAAAATCATGAGGATTTTTTGGGGGCACAAAGTGTCATGATGGGTAGTTTGTGACACCTAAAAGGTCACTAGTACATTCCATATTCAGTTTTAATTATCCTTGAGTGAATTCATGGAGTAATAATGTGTCAAGGGTTGAAACTGGGAGTTTTTCATGTAGATAGACCAGGGTTCTTGGTTTTGTCAAAACCATGCGGCAACCATTTGAGGGGTACTATAGATTTTGGTAATGCAGTTTTTTATAGTTTGACCACAGTTTTTAAATCATGTGACACCCCATAAGAGATAGTGTAGCATGTTCTAGGTGTACAGTGTCACATGCAAGGTTGGTTCATGGTTTTCATAATTATGTATCCAAACTGTTCGACCCTTTTCCGATCATCAAAAATTATGAAATAATCAAACTACCACTATCTAGTCTTTATGTTTTAGGGGATCTTTTTTCCTTCCCACAGGTGTGCAGCCCATCCCCCAAGGAAATGAGTTCCTATACCTTCTATAGTGTGTATTTATTCTAGGTTTATTAGTGTGTTTTATAGGTAAGTAGATTAATCTTTTATTTCCTCTTCTTTTCCTCTCATCAATCTTTTTTTTCATTTTTTTGTGGAAGTAAGGAACCCTATCGGTGGTGTTTTCTGAATCTAGGGATTTTAAGGGGGGGTTTGCTTTATTTCTTATGGATTATGTGTGTGAGGATTATTTCTACCTCTTCTAGGTTGTATTTGTTACTGTTAATGATATTTGGATTGATTATGAGGTAGGTGTATCTATTTAATGGCGTTTTCCTTAGAATACCATTAAATTTCTAATCACATTTGGTTTTTTTCATTAAATTCCCATTTATATGATTGAAGATTTTTGTGTATTCCATGTTTGATTTATTTCATGGATTGGATTGTAAATTTTGGTGTTTAATGTGGGGTTTTTCAAATGGGTGTGGCCTATATTCTCACCAAGTTTTTCATAAAATGGATAAAATATATTTTTGTGGTTTTAAATGAATTTATAAAGTGGTTTTAGAAATTAATTTTCCCTTGTAAAGGGTTTTTTTTAAATTGGGAATTTTTTCTTATAAAATTTATTATGTTATGGATTTATTTATATGGGCACTTTCTTGTTATATGTTGGCATGGAGTATGGAATTAGTAAATAGGGGTGTGAGCGAGGGGGTTATTTGGGGGACCTTGTGAGACTTGTGAGGGAGGACTGTGAAAACCTCCATTTTTTTAGGGGACTCAGTAAGACTTTGGGTGAGAAGACCATGAAATCTTCCATGTTTCTTTCTAAGAGATAGTTTGATCTCTTGGAGTTGGGCATGAGGAAGTCAGTGTGAGCTTCCATTTCTTAACTAGATAGAATAATTTTTACTCACTATTGATAGGCTTAATGGTTATATACCCTAGGTTCACATTACTCATGTCAGATTATTCGATATGATTTGGGAATTTTATTAGTTAAATTTTTATATGATGATATGTATTATGCCCATTTGTTCATTTTTAATTAATATTTTCATATTATTTTGATGTTTATTATTACCCTTATGACTTTTGGTTATGTTGATCATGTTGTATATTACAACGTTGTTTATCAATTTGATCCATGTTTGTATTTTTATTTCGAAAACTATGTTTTTTTTGGAAAAGTAATCCCAAATGTATATTGAAGGCGAATTTAGAAATAGAATACTTTCAAAGTGTTTCAGTTTTTAAAATTATTTCAAAATATTTTATTTTTTTCATGCTTAAAATCATTAAATAGATTCATTTTGGTGTCCTACTAGGATTTGTTCCTCACACCCTACTTGGTCCCTTTTGGAAATTTATAGATTTTATTTTGAAAGACATAGGTAATGGAAAGAAAACCATGTACCAGGGTGGTTATTCTTTATTACCAAAGTCCATTTCATTGTGGAAGAGATATGATATCATCGGGATGGACTTGTGCGGAGTCAATTTTAGTATTTTTTTTCCTGTTGGTTTGTACTTGGGACTTGTTTGTCTTTGTACACTTTCTTTGAGTTTTGGTTCATTTTTTAGATATGATGTATATGTATATGACCGGTTATGGAATTTTTTTCATGTGATGTATGTTTTGGTTTATGTTATTTGTTTAGCTTGTGTTGTTGACTCTTATGTTTTTGATATAGCCATCCCATTGTTTATGGATTGGTAATGCCTACTTACTAGTGGAAATGTTGATTGATTTTGACAGTCACTTGAATTTCCAACAATTACTTTATAAACAAGATTGCACTATATTATTTATCCTAAAATTATTTTATTGATACATAATTCAAGGATTTAAATTATTTTCACTAATGTTATTAGATGAGGCTATGAATTATCCAATAATTTTATTTATATGATCCCTAATAGATTTTCCATAGTGAACTCATGGATAAAATGAAAAACAAATATGTATGTAAAGGACACACAAAGTGAAATAATACAATGGTAAATGTAACAAAAAAGTACATATAATATTATATACTCTAAGGAGATTGGTTGAGAATCATGTGAAGATATGACTACATCTTATATCTGATATCCATGATCAAAACAATGAAACAAAAAAACAAAAGGAAATTAAATAATCATGTGAAGATATATATATTTCACAACTCTCACATACCCCAAAATCACCGAAAATCATTTATTATTTTTCTATTATTTCCTCCTCTAATCTTAGTTTTACAAGTTTTTTTTACCAGTTATTATTTTTTACACACAGTTATCTATTTTTTAATGAATTGTATTATGGGTATTCATCAATTATATAGATTTTAATTTATTATATATCTAAATAAAATCTTTGGAACTATAAAATATATATTAAATCATTTAATTCCACTAAAAACACTAAAAAAGTTATAAATATTGTTTGATCATTATGTTTAGTGGTTAAAAAACAAAGTGGGGAGAATTTTAACATAGATAACTACTTTCACCCTCACTGCCTAGCCCTAAAATATTATAACATTAATTTCAAATACTTCACATTTAAAATTACCTCTTAGTATTTTATTTCATCACATAAACCTCTAATTTGTATCAATTAATCCATAAGGTAGTTTGATAGAGTGCTATCGTGGGCGCCCTCAAATGATTAGTGTGATTTTGGGGTACTTAGGTGCAGCAGAGTGACTGGCCAAGGTCGTCTCTCAATGGAGGAAGTGAATTAAAACAACTTTTCAGAGGTATTATAAAAATAAAATAGAATTGAATTGAAAAAATACTTAAAAGGATGGGGGTTGTTTATAGTTTATAAATCTAGAAAAAGTTTTCTAGAAGAAGATTGTATATTTTTTTTGAAATGAAGTTTGATTAAAAAGACAGAACAAGAAGATATTTTTTTTAGAAAATATTTTGAAAGGCGTAATTGATCTAACACTACCTCTTCATTTACTTATTAATAACTATCCACTTAATTATGATACCCTAATTTGTTAACCCTTGAACCCTACAAGAGTTAGCTTAACCACAAAGATGGAATTACTTAAACCCTTGGCTAGCTTCGGAACATGCAATCGCAGCACCCTGCTTTGATTATTGTTCTAAGGTTATATTATGGTCAGTGGTTAATTAGAGAACATATCCACTCTTTAAATGAGGATGAATTCTGTTTAGGGATTATATTTGAACTCTACAAATTTATCCTGTGTGGTCTTGTATTACCGATTAAGATTGTGCTCTCACAATTTACACAAAATCTCAACCTCGCGTGTTTTTGTGTTAATTATTCAATGGCTTACTTAGTTTTTAAAAATTTAAAAACACAATTCATGGATCATATTAAGTGAACTATAGAATATCAATGATTCAAAATAATTAAATTAATAAGGATAGAGGTCGATCGATTACTAAAAAGAACTACTCTTCCATGGGCGGTGTAGTCATCATGGAAACGTTTTGCATGAGCAATGGATTAAAAGGGCAGAACCCAATCTCATCTCCACTATAGATTCCAACCCAAATAATAAGATTAATAGAAGAATAAAAGGGAAGAACATAGAAGATTGTTTGAAGAAAAATTAAAGAAACAAACATGAAAGAAAAGAAATACAAAGATGTGGTGGGAGAGGAGAGCCTTTTTGGAAGAGAGGTTTGCACAAAACATTACTTCTTCCAAGAGTTGTGAGGGGCTCCCAAGAGACACCATTTTAGACAAACCTTCCCAAATCCACTACCAGCCCTCCCAAATAGTTAAAACCCCCTTTAAATAGAGTTTGTGAGATCTAGGGTTACATAACTTTTTAACTGTGAAATGAAAAACGCGGCCAAATATTTTATTCCAAGTTGAACCGCCTAGTTATCCTTCAAAACGCATGAAGTTTCCATCCTTAAAGAAGTCTAATTTGTTCCAAATCCTTTCATTGATCTTTCCTCAAAATTTGGTCTCAATCCAAGCCTGTATGAAGATGATATGGCCCAAATATAGAACCTAGGTCCATTCTGCCGAGTCCAGCCCACCATTGGATTAATGGCCCATTTACTCCATCCAAATGAACTATTTAGCTCTATTGTTTTGAATGAAAGTTGTATAAAATTATGTTTTTAACACTATTACTAAATATTAAGTTCAAATAATAAATATTAAAATATTTATCTTCAAAATACTACAATACATTTTAAAAGGGTAAAACTGGAATTTTAATCAAATTTTCAAATTAATGATCTAATACAAAATATTTCATAAATGAATATAATTAGCACAATGTGAGGAAATTATATCATTTATTATTAATAAAATATTCAACAAAATAGTGTTTTATTAACTCCCCCACACTTACCCTTTTGCACTCCTGGGAAAAACCACATGTCAAGTAAACATGAATATCAAATCAAAACCAATTTTAAAACACATATCCTTGAGATCAAACATTTACACACCAAGAAAAAAAGATAAAATGCCTCATAAAAAACCATTATTTCAAGTACTTCATTTATATCATTCAATATATTTCCACTTTATTTATCCTCCCATGCACAAAACACTTACCTCACTTGAATTTTATATTATCACACAAACAACAATTTTTTTGCAATGTCTTTCTCATACCAACTCATACAAGGGTCACCATAGGCTTGATAAATTCTTAAATCTCTACCCGATGTGATTCAAGGACATATTTTTATCATGAGGACTTTTTAGGATTTTTCTGTGGCTTTCGGTTGTTAGGATTTAGAAGTGAAAAATTCTGAGGCTGAATGAGGAGGGCGTGACTCTTTTTGAAGCAAAATTGCATTAATCTGATATTCACTTTAATATGGCCTTATCCTCAATCCCCATATTATCAATTCATCTCCATCATCATGAAAAGTCATGAAAATTTTACACCATTCATCATTTCAACTTAAAATATTTCAATCTTCTCTAACAAGATTTTCTTGAATGCTCCAGATAGGCACAGCTTTCCACCTCAATTAGAAGCTCAATAAAAGGGACAGCTTCACTTGTCATGAATGATCCAGAAAAGGAACAAATTTAAATATAATGAATTTCTTCAGCAGAAAACACATCTCTTTAGAATTTAATTCCCCCCCCCCCAAAGTATCATAGAATTTGTTAGAACAACACAATATATATTCCCCAACACTTAAACTCAACTAGATTATGAAATTTCACTTCTAGAGTTGGTTGGATAGGGAAAATTGGCTTGTAATGTGGCTAACATAACAGCATATGCATGGCTTCTAAGGGCTACAAGGATTAAAATTTTAAGGTAGGCCATTATAAAAAAGGTTTTTTTTGAAATTCGGGATTTAATTCCAAACAAATGCCTCACTAATTTAAACATAAGTACCTTAATCCCTCAATTTTTTATAAAAATAAATCAAATTCTGGTTAAATCATTCCTAGTTTGGTTATCTCAAGAAGTGAGGTGAATGTAATGAATTTGAAAATAATGGTTTAGAAGCCTCACAGGAAAGTGATTTCAAATATAAAGACAGTGAGATGTGGCATGGGATTCAGAATTCAGTGCACTTTTCATGAAATTACTAAATATTTGAACTTGAAACAACGTCATTTCAGCATTCATTTAAGCTTAGTTTCAAGGGATAAATTGTTTCACTCGTTGATATGCATTTTAAAGTTGTGATGAGAATCATTTCAGCTCAAAAGTTTCAAAAACACACAGAACATTGTAAAATAAACACACAAAATTTGAAAAAACACACATTTTTTTTGTTTTTTTTAAATCAGGAAAACAATTGAAATTACTAAACTAAAAGGTTCCCTCCCCAACACTTAAAATATTTCATTGTCCTCAATGTAAACTCATGAGATGATATATGCACATGAAATGAAGAATTTTAAAATAGGAAAAATAATTTAAATGTGAAAGGGTTAGGAACAGCATAATGTGCTCAAGTGATGATGGGGTCATGTAGTGTGATAAAATCCACTACATCAATAGGAAGTCCCTCAATATATCTCTTCAAACGTTGACCATTGACTGTAAAGATCCTTCTAGTGTCCTCTTGTGTGATCTCCACTAAACCATAAGGAAAAACATTAGATATAATATAAAGACCTAACCATATGGAACGCAACTTACCAGTCATCAGCTTCAGTCGTGAACTATAGAGAAGGACTTTCTCTCCAACATGAAACTCCCTTTATTGGATCATTCTATCATGATTTGATTTTGATCTTTCCTTGTAGATCTTTGAGTTCTCATATGAAGACAATCTAATATCTTCATGCTCTTGAATTTGTAGCTTCCTTTGGATTCCCGCTTGGGCCAAATCCATTTTGCATTTCTTTATAGCCCAATAAGCCCGATGCTCAACTTCCACAGGGAGATGACATGCTTTCCCAAAAACAATCTGAAATGGGGACATACCAATGGGTGTCTTGTATGCTGTCCTATAATCCCACAATGCGTCATCCAAGTGCTTGCTCTAATCCTTCCTATTTGGCTGCAAGGTTTTCTCCAATATTTGTTTCAACTCATGATTTGAAACCTTAGAATGGTCATTTGTTTATGGTTGGTATGGTGTTGATGTTTTGTGTGTCACCCCATACTTTCGAAGGAGGAAAGCAAAATTCCAATTGAAAAATTTTGTCCCATGGTCACTGATGATGGCCTTTGGTACTCCAAACCTGTAGAAAATTTGAGCCTTGACAAAATCCACTACAACATGAGAATCGTAAGTCCTGGTGGCCTTGGCCTCCACCCATTTACTCACATAATCAATAGAAACCAAAATATACAAAAAACCAAATGAACTAGGAAAAGGACCCATAAAATCAATGCCCCATACATCAAAAATCTCAAAGAATAGTATGGGTTGTTGGGGCATCTCATGTCTCCTAGAAATGTTCCCAATGTGTTGGCAATGAGAGCATGACTTACAAAACACATGGGCTTCATGGAATTTTCTAGGACAATATATTCCAGACTCCAAAACCTTTCTAGCTGTCCTTTGGGGTCCAAAGTGTCCACCACAAGCAAGTGTATGGCATAAATTCAAAACAGACCCAAACTCATGATCAGGAACACACCTCCTGATGACTTGGTCACTACACATGCGCCAGAGGTAAGGATCATCCCACACATTAAACCTAGACACACTTTTTAATTTTTGGACTTGATGCTTCTTGAAATTTGTTGGGATTTCAGAGGAAACAATTTAATTAACTAAATCAGCATACCAAGGATGCGTACCTGAGATGGTATAGAGATGCTCATTGGGGAAAGTGTCCCGAAGTGGTACCTGGTACAAGGTGTCACCCTCTGGTGTGTGAGTAAGCCTACTCATGTGGTCTGCCATCAAATTCTCTGACCCCATATTTTCCTTTATCTCGATGTCAAACTCTTGATAAAGGACCATCCAACGGATAAGTCATGGCTTTGCATCTGGATTCTTTAGGAGGTGCCTCAAAGCTGCATGGTCAGAAAAAACAACTACTTTAGATCCCAATAAATATTAATGAAATTTATCTTATGCAAATATAATAGCAAGAAACTCTTTTTATGTTGTGGTGTAGTTTGATTGAGCAGAATCCAACATCCTCGATGCATTCAAAATCACATGTGAACGCCCCTCCACCCTATGAGATAAGACAGCTCCAACCGCAAAATCGGACGCATCACACATAATCTCAAACAGAAGGTCCCACCACGGGGGCTGTATGATCGATGGAGTGGTCAGACACTTCTTTAACTTATCAAATGATAACCTTCTTGAATCATCAAAATTGAAGTCAATATCTTTTTGAAGAAATCGAGATATGGGTAGAGTGATCTTACTAAAATCTCTGATGAAGCATCGATAAAATCCATCATGTCCAAGGAATGATCGAACATCACGCACACATGTAGGATATGGTAGGGATGAAATAATTTCTACTTTAGATTTATCAACTTCAATGCCATGTTGTGAGATTATATGACCTAAAACAATTCCCTTTTTGACCGTGAAATGAAATTTTTCAAAATTTAAGACCAGATTCTTCTCAATACAACGATGCATCACATCACCCAAACTAGAAATACATTCATCAATTGAGGATCCATAAACTGTAAAATCATCCATAAATATCTCCATGATGGTCTCAATTAAATCTGAGAAAATACTCACCATGCATCTCTGGAAGGTACCTGGGGCATTGCAAAGTCCAAATGGCATCCTTTGGTAAGCAAAGGTACTTAATGGGTAGGTGAATGTCATCTTCTCCTGGTCCTCCACTACAATTGGAATCTGAAAATAGCCAGATAAACCATCCAAGATGGAATAATATGTCCTACCTACAAGTCTCTCAAGCATCTGGTCAATGAATGGAAGTGGGAAATGGTCCTTACGAGTGGATTGATTTAGTTTCCTATAATCAATACACACTCAACACCTATTTTGTACTCTCATTGGAACTAACTCATCATTTTCATTTTTTATAATAGTGAAACTAGTTTTCTTTGGTACAACCTAGATAGGGCTAACCCATTGTGAGTCGGAAATAGGGTAAATGATACCCACCTCAGGTACTTTTTAAACTTCCTTCTTAACAACATCCAAAATTGTTGGATTAAGTCTCCTTTGTGGCTGCCTAATTGGTTTAGCCCCATCCACCAAGAGAATCCTATGCATGCAAATGGATGGGCTAATACCTGATATGTCTGCCAATGTCCAACAAATTTTACTAATGATATCTCACAAAATATTCAAAAAAAATTTCTTCATGTTCAAAAGAGAGATTGTTAGCAATGATAACAGGTAATCTATCACCACTCCGCAGGTATGCATATTTAAGATTTGGGGGAAATGGCTTGAGTTCCAATGTAGTGGGTGCTGAATGGATGGAAACATTGATGCAACAGATATATCTGCACAATGACCATTAGTATCAGAATAAAAATCATCAAAATTAGAAAATAATGCATCAAATCCATCCGCATACTCAACAACCATGTCATAATTAGAGTTCAAATGATCAAAATCAGAATATGTTTCCATTTCAAAATCAAATATTAGAGAGCCTTTTTCCTTATAAATGGGTGTGGAAGTACTCTTAGACATCAAACTAGAACCAATACTCATAATCTCCCTAAGCATAGGATAATCCAATTCCATGGTGTTTTTACTTGGTGGTTTAAAATGGGAGATAAAAAATGCAGAATGATCATGTGAGAGGTACTTCATAGAATCCATAACATTAAATATCACAACTTCATCCCCAAATTGATTGGAAAGTATACCCTCATTGACATTTATGATAGTTTTTGTAGTTTTGAGGAAGGGAATACCTAAGATAATGGGGGCATGAGAACTTAACTGATCATCCTCCATGTTAAGCACATAGAAATCTACTGGAATGATCATTTCTCTTACCCAGACAAGTACATCCTCCAGAACACCAGCTAGATATGCCATAGATCTAATTTCCAATTACACCACTACTCTCGTCGACTTCAACTCACCAACCTGTAAATAAGAGAATACGAAATGAGGCATCACATTTATTTAAGCTCCTAAATCACAAAGAGCATCAAATAAGTGTAACACCCCTATGGTATATGGGATGGTGAATGTCCCGGGATACTTTCACTTTGATGGAATTGCTAGGGTTGTTGTAATGAGTGCTGAGACATTCCTTCCAAGGCTGATCCTCTCATTTCCCTTGTTCCATCTTCGATTGGTGTAGAGTCATTTTAAGAATTTGGAATACCTTGAGATTTGTTTAATGGCTTCAAGTAGAGGAATGTTGATCTCCACATGCTTTAATGTGTCCAAAACCTCCTTTTGCATTGCTTCCTCATCCATATTCTTGGTTTGAACAACCATATTTGGAAAAGGAATGGTTTTAGGAGGAACATCATCAATATTTTTCTTAACTTTATCATTCTCCTTGGATTGCTCATTAGTTGGTATGGAATGCGGCTTCTCTAGAGTTGAGGTGAATCCCGGTGGAATGGTAGGTACAGATGTATCATTCATTTTCTTTCCACTTCTCAATGTGATGGCACTGACATTCCCCTTTGGATTTGGAGTGGGTTGGTAAGGTAGATTTCCATAATTCTTACTCACAAGTTCATGGAGGGTGTTGGCAATCTGGCTCGTTTGAGTCTTCAACTCCCTCAACTCTGATCCATGACTCTTCAGCTCATTCTGCTGATTAAGAACAATTTGTTCCAAACGATCATCATTGTTAGAGTCTACCTTGTGTTGGAGATTCCCTTGGTGTTGACTTCTTGATGTTTGATCTTCAAATCTCTTTTGGGGTTGTTGGAAACCCTGTTGCTAAGGTGGAGGCTGCTGGAAGTTTTGTTGAAAAGGGGGCCTTTGTTGTTTCCCAGAGCCATACCTCATGTCTGATTGATCATTCCACCCTTGGTTAAATGCTGGTGCAAAGGAATCAAGCTTCTTTTGGGGATGTGGTTGTTGCTGCGGCTGATATGGTCTCTCAGGGAACACTACTACACAATCTTCTATTTCATAGAGTTGGGGGAAACAGTTAGTTGGTTGGCTTGTCTCAGTGAAAATACCACAAGGCCTTGAAGGAAGAGGTTGGGATGTCTTTTGTTCCAAAGAAATCTGTCTCACTATAGTTTTCAATTCTTCCAACTGTGTATCAATCAAATGACTTTCAATAGAAGATGGACTTACCTGATGTACTCCCCTGACATGCAGTGTACCTCTATCACCAAATTATTGGGAGTTTTGGGCCATCTTGTTGATCAATGCACGTGCAACTACTGGTGTCTTGTCCAACAATGCTCCTCCTGCCACAGCATCCACCATGCTTCTCTCCATAGGTGTGAGTCCATCAAAAAAAGTACAAGATGAGTAATTTCTCACTGATTTGGTGATGTGGGCAGCTTGCACACAACTTCTTGAATCGATCCCAATACTCATACATTGAAACCCCTTATGCTTTCTTGATCCCCAAGATATCCATACAAATAGAATTGGTCCTTGATGTTGGAAAAAATCACTGCAAGAAAATACGTTTCAAATTGTTCCAACAAGTTACATCTTCGGGTTTTAAATAATACATCCGGTCTTTCGCAGCTCCATCAAGTGAGAATGAGAATGCTCTTCATTTGATTTTATTTTCAGAAACATTTCTAGGATTAAGGGTTCATAAAACCACATTAAATTCATTCAAATGTTTATTGGAATCCTCACCAGATATTCCATGAAACATTTAAAGTAAGTGAATTAACCTAGATTTTAGTTCAAAGTCTGATTTGAGATTTGGGTATGCAATACAATTTTGTTGATAATTAATATCTGATGCAGCCAATTCTTGAATAGTTCTCTTAAGTTCATTTCCATTATTTTCAGCCATTATTTCTTGTTTTATGGTTGTACTTGAATTGCTTCCAATTTCAATGTTCTATTATTGGAGTAATTCTCCAACTATTTGAATGTGGAAACTTGTCGTCGACTGAGAATGTCTGATTCTAGCCCTATGGATACGTTCAATCTCAGGGTCAAGATCTATGAGATCTTCAGGATTAGTTCATCTCATAATTAAGAAAATTAAAAGAAAGAAATTGGACCATAGTAAAATAAAAATAATAAGTTTGAGTTGATGGTCCAAACAGAAGTAGAAGAAAATAAAATAAGATGAAAAAACCAGATTGGGTAAAGAAGAAAGAAAGAAGAGAGGAAGCGAATAAAATGTAAAATAAAATAAATACCTTTAATTGGTTGAATTAATTACTTGCCTCCCCAGAAACAGTGCCAATTTGATAGAGCGCTGTTGTGGGTTCCCTCAAATGATTCTTGTGATTTTGGGGTATTCAGGTGCAGCAGAGTGGCTGACCAAGGTCGTCTCCCAAAGGAGGAAGTGAATTAAAACAACTTTTCAGAGGTCTTATAAAAATAAAAGAGAATTGAATTGAAAACTACTTAAAATGATGAGTTTTTTTTATAGTTTATAAATCTAGAAGAAGTTTTCTGGAAGAAAGTTGTATTTTGTTTAATTTTGAAATGAATTTTGATTAAAAAGACACAACAAGAAAATGTTGTTTAGAAAATATTTTAAAAGGCGTAATCGATATAACTCTACCTCTTAATTTACTTATTAATCATAATAATTTAAATCAATATGCAATTAATTATTATACCCTAATTTGTTAACCCTTGAACCCTACAAGATTTAACCTAACCACAAAGATGGAATTACTTAAACCCTAGGCTAGCTTTGGAACACGCAATCACAGCACCCTGCTTTGATTATTGTTCTAAAGATAGCTTATGTCCAATGGTTAATTAGAGCACATATCCATTCTATAAATGAGGATGAATTGTGTTTAAGGATTATATTTTAACTATACAAATTTATCTCGTGTGGTCTTGTATTACTGATTTAGATCGCACTTCCACAAATTACACAAAAATCTCGACCTCGCATTTTGTGTGTGTTAATTATTCAATTTCTTACTTAGTTTCTAACAATTTAAAAACACAATTCATGGATCATATTAATTTAATTATTGTATCTCAATGATTCAAAATAATTAAATGAAGAAGGATAGAGGACGGTCGATTACTAAAAATAACTACTCTTCCATGGGCGGTGTAGTCATCGTGGAGACGTTTTGCATGAGCAAAGGATTGGAAGGGTAGAACCCAATCACATATCCACTCTTTATTCCAACCCAATTAATAAGATTAAGATAAGATGAAAAGGGAATAACACAGAAGATTATTTGAAGAAAAATTCATGAAACAAACATGAAAGAAAAGAAATACAAATAGGAGGTTTCAGAGGAGAGTCTTTTTGGAAGAGAGGTTTGCACGAAATATTACTTCTTCCAAGAGTTTTGAGAGGCTCCCAAGAGACACACTTTTGGGCACACCTTCCCAATGCCTCAACCAGCCCTCAAAAAGAGTTAAAACCCACTTTAAATAGAGTTTGTGAGAGCTAGGGTTACATAACTTTTTAAGTGTGAAATGAAAAACTCGACCAAATATTTTATTCCAAGTTAAACCACATAGTTGACCTCGAAAACGCGTGAATTTTCAGGCCTTCGAGCAGGATTATTTTTTCCAAATCATTAAACCAAGCTTTACTCAAAATTTGGGCTCAATCCAAGCCCGTATGAAGATGATATGGCCCAAATACAAAACCCATATCCATTCTGCTGAGTCCAGCCCACCATTGGCTTAATGGCCCATTTACCCCATTCAAATGCACTCTTTAGCTCTAGTGTCCCGAAATAATGTTGTATAAAATTAATTTAGGAACACTGTTACTAAATATTAAGTTCAAATAAAAAATATTAAAATATTTATCTTGAAAATACTACAGTACATTTTTAAAGGGGAAAACTAGAATTTTCATCAAATTTTCAAATGAATGATCTAATCCCAAATATTTCATAAATGAATATATTTAGCACAATGTGGGGAAATTATATCATTTATTATCAATAAAATATTCAACCAAATAGTGTTTTATCATATTTCATTAAACAACTCATTAATTTTGATCCCCACTCTTTCCACACTAAAATTGAAAATCAACCTAGCTACCATTTTAGTTTCATTCATAAGATCCACTAAAGATTGTATAGTTTCACCATCATGCATTCTTATAGAAACCTTTAACTTCTCACTACAGGAAACATATAGAATCTTTGCATGATGTATAAAATATCATATATTTTTCTCTATTTATTCCATGAACCACCCACACCTATAAATAATTCAGGATTTGACTGATTATTCAAGAATCAATCACTTCTATAGAACATGTGTTCTCATATTTTTGAAATGAAAAACTATGTTTATTCAATCTGACATTCCCCTTAACATATATTTAATAGATTCATAGGAATTATGTAGGACCTTCAACTCACATAAATTTTTTGAATAGAATCTATGCACATCTCTGTTATTGAATCATGACATATAAATTATTTTGTTGAGGAATATTTTCCCCCATGATGAGGGTATCCATTTCAAAAGCCCTTATTGAGCATGAATGGATTTCATCATCAATCGTACCTGATAGGAATCCAAGTGCAATATATAGAAATTCATAGGATTCCTAATTATTTATAATTGTTACCATGGAAATGAATTATAGGATTAGTAATTATAAAAGATGGAGATGAACAATCAATAATAAGAATAAAATGTTAGGTAGAACTCCCTTTGATACAAATAATTTCTTCGCGGCCCTTGTTCACATAACTAATTATCCCAATATATACTTCTAAAAAAATTACCCTCTCACTATAGCCATACCCCTTATTTAATACCCCACAAATCCCCCATCCAACTCCTACTATCCCCTAAAAACTAATAAAAGTTTAAATACACTTCTTCCCCCAGCTTTCCCTAATACAGAAACTACAACATCACAACACCCTGATGAAACAACCCAAAACCTCTTTACAGGTCACCAAAAACAATACATTCCTATCAATTCCACCCCTTAAAAAACCTTCTCCTCAATGTAGGAAGTTTCACTATATATATAGAAACTAATTTCTTCATATCCTTCACTCTATGATTTTCCTTAGAATTGAAATTAGTGTCCACATGTAGCCCAAAATCCAATATAGTATTCTAAAGGTAATCAACTATATCTTCATTAAATATTTCAAAAATAGATCCATTAAATTGTTTAAGTATTTTATTTTGAGTATATGAACATACACAGATAGAAATCATATCCATAGATAGGGAATCAAATAAATATTGTGAAACATTGATCACTTAGAACACAAAAATAGTATTTTTAATATGATTTTTCACCTTCTGATGTGGTGTATCATGTTCCTCCATGAATTTTTATCGATCCACAACTTCTTCTAGAAGTATTTTTCTTCCCATATTTGTCTATAAAATTTTCATGTTTGTCACCAAATCCACTACTCTCATTATATGTACCAAAAAAACATCGCACGTAGCTCTTTCCTTATTATCTACTATCAATATATAGGTTTCCAAAAAAATCATTCATCGATATTTTATTATTTTCCATCATTTATTTTTTATGAAATTTTATCTAGGAACATAATACATAATAATTTATAATGCTTTTATATGATAAAGTTCTTGAGAAGAATCACCTTTCATCACACATTCTGTCTTAATTTCTTAGAATGTGATACATTCAAATAAATACCATTCATCTCCTATATAAAATCTCCTTCAATCTTATTTTTCATCCCCAATTCTAATCCTACCATATTTTCCTCATAATTTTGAGTTTTAAATAATTTATCTTCCACCATTCTATGCAAATATCAAATGAGGTTTAGTATATATACTAATAAAGAAAAAAACCCTCAAAAAACTACCTCACATCCTCATGAAACATCTACATTAACTCCACTTCTAACTCAAAAATATCATAACCTGTATCCATTCCTATTTTCATATCAATAAGAACATACCTTCATCAACTCAACTCAAACATCTGAACATGATTAGCCTCACTACAACTAAGAATTATTGATCAACCTTTCAATGAATGTATAAATAATTCATCACGTAGTCTATATATGTTTTTATTATTCCTATCATCTTCAAAATGACTGCACAAATGTGATTATACAAACAATTTTCATCTATCCCCTTGAGTTCAACTCCATGATAATACCCCCTATAACTGAATTCCCTCTTAATAAATGCACCCATTGATGGGCATCAAAGTGAGACAGAGAGAAAGAGAGAAATACCATATATTCAAAATTATTTATTATAGTTAACATAGATAGTAATTAAAAGGATATAAATTATAGAGAAAATAAACGAATAAGGTGGAGGAAGAAGAATATGATATGAAGAACTAACATTGAGAAACAAAATTTCCCTGAGGCCCTTAGACCTAACTCCAATGATACCAATATATACTTCTAAAATCATTTTCATACCATCCTTACAAGAAACCCTATTTTTTAATACATTATAAGTAGCCTCAACCAACTCCAACCAACCCCAAAAAACTAATCAAATTATAAATACACTTTTAACCAATAATCTAAGTGCTCTTACAACAGTATAGAAACTATAAAAATCCATCACCCAAATAAAAAATTACAACACATCAACACACAACACCAACACCCTTATTTTTCCATTATTCCCACTCAAACTCATCCAATAATAAAATATTCATAAATTCATAATTTGTTCTATTCTTGTATCCTATATTCAGAATTTTATATATGTATTTTACATGTTTTATTTTTTACATATGTTTATCTCATAGATTAAGATTGTGTATATTGGATACTCACCAACTATTTATAAATTACATTTTTATATATAGAAAATACCCTCATTAACATTGGGAAATATCTATGAAATCATTATCTTCATATTAAACTACTAAAAAGGGTTAAATATGGTTTTTCTTATTCTGTATACTCTATAAAAGAGATTTTGTGAGTATTTGAAAATTGATTATCCTTCAACCCTCATCGTCAAGCCTTTAACTTTGATAAAATTAATATTAAGCATTGGAAAATTATACAACATCATCACCTATTTATTACATCACATATTACTTTTCTTTGTATTTTTGATTTCATGTGGTATCACATCAAACTACTGATTTCATTTGAATCCCCCTATTACCACACTATGATTAATAATGTTCTTAGCTTTCACATGAGTTTCACTTTTAGGCTTCGCTTACTCACACATGGTTGAATCATCGTGATTTCATAGAGTAAGACATGAAATTTCATTCCATTAAAAAATTATGGTATCCATACATGTTTTATGAAATTATAGAAATTTGTTTCATTAATTATTCCAAGAACCAACCACAATAGAAAATAATTCATAATTGAAATCATTCTACAAATATCTAACACAACCAACCCAACATGGGTTCTCCTACTTGTGAAATGTAAATTATTTTCAAACCATATGAAATTACCCTTATAATAAAATTTATATATATAATAACATGGAATAGGTAGGATCTTAAATTCACTTAAAAATTTTAAATAGAAGTTGTGTACATATCCATCAATGAATTATTACATCTTAATTATATTATATAGGATGGTTTTCATACAGGGTTATGGAATCCTCCAAAAAATACTTATAGAATAGGAAATGATTGTAGCTTCAACCATCCCACTTGAACTCACCCCATGAAAAAATATATAATAAGTTCATAACTCAAGGGTTAATCAACTTTCTAAAATTTTCCTTGAATAATTATACGGCCTTATTGACCTATTTTTATTTCACCTATTTTGGAATTCTAAAAATAGACAAATGTGTAACCTATTTTTTCATGCTATAATATAATTTTATATATGTCACTGATGTATATATTCTACCTAGATTCCTCACCAACATTTATTATTTAAGTGTGACATAATTATTTTTAATTTTTTGATCCATATATTTGAAATGATATTCATGTGCCCTATTTATAAAAACTATGTACCATCTAGTTATATATATGGTGATCATAGAGAAAATTATTTAAAGAGTGATGAATGAAGCTTAATATTGAGATTTAATAAATATTTTGTGTGTTTTTTGATCTCATCAAATAAGGATATAAATTCATGTTCTATGGATATTTTACTTTTAATACTATTGTAGGATGAAACTAGTTGTTTGATACATTAAATTATACCATACATACTCTATTTAGATTAAATATACCCCTTTGAATTTTTTTGTGGACCATTAAACATGCCAACCACTAGTAATATATGGGATCCAAAAATAGGTTCATTTATTTTCATTACATTCCAAATCAATGACATATAAAAAAATTTGGGGGAAATTAACATTTCATGTTCAAGATTCCTCCTTGAGTAATAGTATTGGGCCTTTATTACAGTCTCTTAATTGAAGGATGATGATTCATTATACACTTCACCCCTTCCCATTATAACTATGCTAAAAAATATTTCATACCTTTCATGAATTTCTAAATCTTTACTATTCTCATGTTGATGACACCCATGTTCATTCATTCTCATTTAATGTAATGCTTTTTAAAAAATAGTATTTTATTTTCACTCCTTTTGAAATGAAATTATTTCTTATTGTTATCACATTTTAAAATGATATTCCCTTATTTCCCATTAATATGGTGCATCACCTCTATAGATCATACAACAATAGTACCCAATGTCATCCCAATATATTTACCTTGATCTTATCTGGATATTTAGTAGAAAAAATACAATATATAGTAAAAATTATATATATAATTTATGTTGTATATTGAAGTATATATGTCATTAAGCATGGTATGACCACACAATAGTGGTCATAAATAAGCATATTTATTAATATTAATTTATTATTTAAAATAAAAAACAAAAAAATACTGAAATGTTGAATACATGATAAAAATGTTTAATAGAAAAAAATTAGAAATAAAGTAAATAACACCAAGGATTCATATTCTCCAAACCCCATGGTCTTACTTCAAATGTATGAACACTCATGGATTATTCTTGATAGGATATGTGGATTTAATTAAATATTCCAAAAGAATCTAAAATTTACCATATTCCCAGATAAACTCACTCAACATACCCAGAGGGATTATATACATCAAATTTATAAATGTATTGACCAATAAATTAAATTAAAAGTTTTAGGACTATGTTATATTTACCAAGATTATATTTTTGACTTTAGGATGATTTATTTGTGAATTTTAAGGCATACTTTTTGACAAGATCCTCTAACTCTAATCTCAAGAAGAATAAGATCTACACCAAAATTATAAAACAAGTATCATGGATTTTTTTCACACTTATACCCTCTCTCTCTGATCCGGTGTCCTAAATTCATACATTACATACACAATTTGATACAATTATAATATCTAGAATATAACTACATTTAATTAAAAAATATATAATTGTTATGGAATTTATTTCATCTCAAATATCACTCCAGTTTTAGAGATTTATATAATTAAGACAAAAAAATAACTAACCTACTTAAACCATAATTAGTCATCAACAACTCTTGTAAATTCTTTCACACATGTTATCCTTCTAAAAATATCATGTGCAATAATTTTCTTCATAACCTAGGGTAATGGAAATATAATAAGGGGTGATCTCAAACTCTCAGTAATAGAAAACCTAAAACTAATGAAATCCTGTAATAAATATAGAATAAATATTATAGTAGGAATAAGTAAAAAACAAGAATATTTAATAAACATGAAACTAAGAGCGTGATATATTAATGAAAATAAAACAAAACATGGATATAAATAATAATGATCTCATAATTATAGAATGCATAATGTTAGGTATAATTTTTTTTTTCAAGGCCATGTTCCAAGACACAATCTTGTTATGGGGAGATGTATACACCCATACCTAACCTTATTGGTCACATGAGACCTTTTGATGCATCGAAGACCTATATAATATCAACCCTCAGCCATCAATTTTTTATGTCCATTGTAGTCACCATGAGATTCATGGAGACAATTCATACAATTCCTTAAGTGGAATCTATCCTTATAAAAACATGCCTATGCATATAATGAAAATTACTAAATTTCGATACATAATAAACCATTGTTACCGATCAATAATGATCAATAATATTAATAAATTTACCCATGTCAATAAAAGGGATAAAATTTTCATAACCTATATAGAGAAAGAATGTGGATGGTCAAAAAATATAGAGTAAAATTTACAATAATAATTTTTAATGGAAGAAAAACATAGATAACTATAATACATTTTCCCATGTTAATAGAATAATATACTTTCTAGGGGAACATTATCCAATCTAAATTATGTAAAATGTTATGTTCACCCCATATAGAGAAATGTTTATAAAAATAGGTTAATATTAATATAACATGATCATAATATATCCATAGAAATAAGGATTGTGTTTTTAATAGAACATTACCTTATTATAATAAATGAATCATGGAAGGATGTTGAAATAGAAGAAGAATATATTCAGAAAAGAATCATTTTAAGATAACACCCAAGAAGCAGTCAAGAATTGGATTGTTCAGCTCCGTGAGTTGATTCCCAAAAAAGATAAACATATATTAGAGCATAAATAGTGAAACATAAACCATATTAGGGGAAATTCTTTTGAAATTGTAATGATAAATTTAATTTAACACATAAAAGAGATATTAGAAAACAATTTTTAACAATGACATAAAATATAATTCTTCATGTCTCTTTCAAAGGTAACTTTTGAAAAGATGACATGAAATCCTTTGAAAAACATTACTATCAAAAATAATATCTAATAATTAATCCTCGAAAATTCATAAAGTTTATATTTTAGAAATGATGAGATGAGGGAAAAACAAGTTAAAGTGAATGGAAATAACCTTTCAATTATTTTAAAAATACAATTTTTTTAAATAAAATTGTAAGAAGAATAAAAAACATACACTTTTATAAAACCATCATTTTCCTAAATAGTATTATAAGATATCATATAATAAAATACTAACGTAATATTACCCAATAATAGAGATGAAAATTTCATGATAAAAAATTATAACTTGAAAATGATATTTGAGTTATCAATATCCCTTATGGGAAACATACTCCATAAAGAACAAAACATTTGAAAAGATCTTTTATGGTAAAAAATTATATAATTATTGAATACAACATAAAACAATTAAAGGGGATAATTTATCTAGATTATTTTAAATAAGATCAAGTGGATGATTATAGCTTAATGGATGATAATTGAGTTACCCAAAAATCTTACTAATTGGGAAAATCAAGAGTCAAAAGAAACATGAATAAAATAAAATGATTTGGATTAGTTTAACAAATTAATTTATACAAAATTATGGATAGAAAATTCATGGTATAGTAAGTCATAAGAACAGCATACAAAGGAAAAATGGTTCATAGCATGTAACATGTCTCAAAAAATCCTAATTGAGACCAAGAGAACTCTTGTGATTTCAGTAAAAAATTAATAAAAACCCCTTGATGGAGATGGATCATAATTTAACATAAAATACCATAAATAAAAGATAATTAATGAAATTAAATCTCATTTTGTAAATATAAACTCACTATAACTGAAATTAGTTGTATAATACAAAACCTGACTCAAAGAGAGGAATTTAATTTGAAAACTCTCACTTCGGTCTTGATTCATTATTCACTTAAACTAAATGTTTGAATAATTAAATTAAGTACAGTAAATACATAAAAAATAATCTTATTAATAACTATAAAAAATTATAGTCTTAATTTTAGTTGTTTAATACATATAAATATTAGTTCATTTTAACTTATTTTTAACATTGAGTCAAAGTAATCATTAACGCTTTGACCAATTGTTAGAAAAACTATGTTGGTGTATATTATTTTTTTAAATTAAAAAAAGTATTAGATGATTTAAGGAAATATAATAGATGTCAAATGATATTTTATAAAGCTATAATTTCATTATATGGTATTTTTTTGCAATCCATGAAGATGAAGTCTGTGATTATTATGTTTCAATTATTATTAATGAATGTAATCTATTTTCATAATTAGTGTTTTAATTATTGATATACCTTTATCATAAAAAATTTATTATTTAAATATTTATATAATATTATATAATGAAATATTTTATAATATACATCCATGGTATAAATGTATAGTATTGTTCAATTAGGTGGCTAAACCGACACAAACATAGTCCTTCCATGAATAATGGATAATTTTTAGATGTTTAAGTTATAATATACATATAATAGAATTAAAATAATATTATTTATTATTAATTAATGTATTATATCATAATTTAAAAGTATTATAAAGATAATTTAATTTATATAAAGTCACTAATTATAAAAAAAAGAGTTCATTATCTACTTAGTTCTCTTATTTTAATCATTTTAATTAATGACATTAGTTTGTTGATTGTAACATTAATAATATATAAAATATGAAATAAAAGAAATTTAATATTTTTATATGAATAATAATTATACTTTAATCCCATCCACATTACCATACTTGTAAGTTGGTGATGAAAATATAAATGAAAATCAATCATTACATAGAGATGATAGTCCACAATTATTCATGGTTAACAATTTGTTTTCCATATAACATGATATAGAAGTAATATGGACAGTTAATCCAAAATAATAAACGTGGTATAATACAATAGTTTTTTTAGATTAACCTTTTTTACAATAATTTTAAGGTGGTTAAGGAAAATCAAACATGTTGTGTCATGGAGGTGGTAGTCTGCACAACACACAACAGAAAATTTCATTTTTCATAATAGAAAAAGGAAAAGTTCATTAATTTATATTCCCTTAGGATAATATAATTTAGAATATAACAAATAATTATTTTCTTAAATAATTATTTAAATGTTATAATTGGAAATTAAAAATTGATAAGAAATATGAAAATTAAAATTTATCACTCATGCTTATCACCTTGAGATTTATTTAGAAGAACCCCTCGAAGTGGATCAAATAACCTTGTATCTTGTAACCAAAAGATCAGAAGAGATGAAAAAATATTCTATGAAAATAAATAAATGGTATATGTTATGGAATAAATATAATTTTTAATATTTCCTTGGTGGGGTTTTTAAAGGACCCTTTAATAAGTTGTGAGAATGACATTTTTGTAAATATTTCAATTTAATATATATGGAGCACATGTTAAACATGTAAAAAGGATAAAAATTTGATAAATAAACGAGTGAGGAAGATATACGGTAGATCCAAACCACATACTCTCAATTATAGACATTTATTTATCATATTTAAATCCTTTTATGTAACACTCCATGCTTCCATGGTACGCTTCACTTTGAATAATACAATAGCGTGTGTTGTATGCAACTTTGAGTTATAACACACCACAACCAATCAAACTAGCCGTTATGAAAAGTAATAAACACTTTTTGAAATTTTATAAATTTTATCTTTCAAAATGGACTTCATTTTTGGATTCGGAATATCAAAATTATCTTGGGGTGAAATTTTGGTGCTTTTCAAATAACTTTCATATTTTGATGAATAGTGAAAATTACTAAATTTTAATTAAAAACAAATTTTTTTGTAAAAATAATTAATAGTGATAAATTATGAATTTTACTGGTTTTTAGGTATATTTATAATAAATTTTTACCATTTAATACAATGTTGGTCATTGGACATAATTTCACATTTAAACCAGACATAAATAAGTGTCAATCTTTTGATAGTTATTATTTCTTAAAAACACGCTATTTGTTTTGACAACAGGAATTAATTTTTTAATTAATTAATGCAACTTATATTTTTTGAAATTGGTAAAATAGAAATTATTTTTGAAATCACAATATCAAATATAGATTATGCCGATTTTTTTGTATTTTTCTGAGAAACATCAATTCTCCTGAATAGTGAAAAACACTAAGTTATTAATTAAAACCGATTTTTTTATTTAAATAATTATTTTATTTATTTAAATAAATTTATGTCAAAATAGATACATAATACTTATATATGATGATTTTAATTCATTGGATTCAGATTATAATAATTTTAAATATATAAAAAGTTTATTGTACTTTTCACTGTCTTTTACCCACCTCCTAGGAGAATTTGAAAATTCACATAAAACTTAATTTTACCGCTTCTGTGAGTTTAATTTTGAAAATCCGAGAGACACGATTAATATCAAGGAGTAAAATGTGGTTAAATAATATAAAAATAATTTTTCGTGAATAGAACCTTTTTACTTTTATTTACCATGGTTAAAGTTAAATAGGGTAATTCAAGGTAAAAAGAATATTGTAATAATTAAAAATTACCTTAACACATGTTCTAACCATATCGGATGAGTAATTTACGACCATGGTCATATTTGGGTCGATTTTGGGACCCCATGGAACCACTTATGAATGATAATGACACTTTAGATTAATTAATTTAATGTAAAGGCAAAATTGAAAAAAACAAAAACCATTTTAATAATTACTTTTTATATGGTTTTCTATAAGTTATATTTTTAACTATAAATATTAATTGGAAAGATAAAATGATTTACTACATTATGGTAGTTTTTTTTATAATTTTTAGTCATTAAATAAATATATTTATTCATGACACAATGATGATGAAGTAATTACCTTATTCATGAAAGAATCAAATAAATGGTGTTATAAATATTAAAATAAATATAATTTCAAAGTTTTTATGATATCCACTTATTTTTTAGGTTAATAGGACATGTTAGGATTGATTAAATGTATTTTTTTGATGTAATCATGTTTTTATTATTTTAATAAAAAAACAAATTCCAAATAGTGTCAAAATTGACATAAAATATTTTTTAAAACAAATATTATATTATTAATTGATATAATGGTTCTAAAAATCTAAGGATGGGCCAAAAGACATATATAATAATATATAGTACATTAATGAACCAATTGGGGTTCTATTGGCAGTATATAGTAAGTTTATTAACGATATAGTGTAAGAATATAAGAAGACATGGTAGAAGTTAAATTATTTAACATAGAGTTAAATCTAAATGATAAGGTTAAAATGGTAACCTAAACATGATAAAAGCAATTCGTTGAGATTTTTTCGACCTATCCCAACCATATACTTTAAATAATCAACTTTTGAGCCATTATAAACCGAATATTAATTTATTATAAAATAATATTTGAAATTTTTCCTAAGGTTCCTTTGACCCCTCTAATAAAAGGGTACTCCCATTTCTCTCATATTCACACCATCTAAGGCATTTGGCTCAGCCAAAACCTACCCAAATACCCTATAAAATATCCTACCTTCATCCTAGAAGCCATAGTTTGATCATAAATCCAACCTATCAATCCCTTTTGATTAAATCAAAAGGAAGAACCCGAAGAAGGGGTAATGATTTCACCACACTCTTTCAAGTTCCTTTCTTCTTCCACTTCCTTTTTCTTTGTTGTTTCCATTATAAAATAATAACTCCAGTATATTATATATACTATGATGTTATTATAATTATGTTACATCCAAATTCATTATTCTATCCACCCTTTGAATGACAAGTCACCATACGTGCGTACGTACGTCTTACCGTCTCCACGTCATGGTGTAATTGTTATTCAATACATTATTTTTTAGATGGGTATAATAATGATGTGTATTTGATGTAAATAATAAATGTAACATGATTCAGATATCGTATATATTATATAACATCCAATTATATATTATACTAATATCAAAATAATGATATTTTCACTCGTGCGTACGTACGGATTACCGTCTCCACGACGTGATGAGATTCATTTCCATGTTCACCATTCATCGATGATTATAAAAATATATATTAATAATAAGTATGTAATATATGACCTAATAATGCTAATAGAGATATATATTTTTATATATATAATTATTTATGTACTTACATATATCTTATTCACTTACTTCCGTTCAATACTATATGAAAACAGAAATAGCGTTTATGCGTACGTACGGACTACCGTCTCCATAAACGGTGTTTTCCATTTCATATATAAGGCTATTATAAATTTTTATATTATAATATATATTATAAATAAATCATGTTTTATATTCTGGAAGTATTTAAATCATGATCTAAGTGATACAATCAAGAGTAACAAGTTAAAACACGTATGATAAAGAAAGCAATTATTACCTGAAATATTAATATAACATGGAAATTATTATTAAATGGGTAGTATAATGTCATAAATGAATAATTTATCATATAATTAATATTAATATGGTTCTGTTATAATTTAATAACATACTATATTCTTCATACATGAGGCTAAACGTACCCTCAACAAAAGGAAAGTGCAAGGTAAGGGGTTTTCATCTCACCCCTTATTCTCGTGAGATTCATGCTATATTCCCACTATTACCTTTTGTGTGGTGTATGTACAGACCATAATTGTATTATTTGTATAATAAACATTACATTATGTGTATTTATATATTCATTTTATGATACCTCCTTCATGGGGTGTATGTTTCATATGTTACCAAATTGGTAAGGGTAAATATCACAATCTCTTTATTATCTAAGGTTGTTTTTACGTAAGTTTCTACTGGGACATATTTATAATACATGTCCTTGAATTATGAAAGATTTTTAAAAGGGATTATTTTAAAGTAATTTTTACTAAAACATCATTTTAAATGTTTTAAATATTTATTCTTCTAAATATTTCTCATTAATGTCCATGTCTTCCAAATGGTTTTTAAAGATTTATTTATATGGACATGATTGTTTTTAAAATATTAATTCCTTTCAAAAGTTTCAAAGTGGTATAGGACACTTTGATTAAAAAATGTCTTTAAATGACATCTTTTTCTAAATTGTGTGACTTTTAAATGTTTTCATGAAAAAGGGGTATTTTTCTCAAAGAGTTTTACAAATCATTTTCATCTATGTCAACATCCTTTGATAAATTTTAAACTTGTTTTGAAGTTGATTTATCATGAAAAAAATCTTCCATATTGTGATGAAGTTTTTGTGATATGTTTGACTGTGGATGTGTTATTATTATACCATTCATGGTTTATGTGTAAATTATTGACATTTTGTATGATATTGTTAATAAGAATGTTTATGTTATATTTCATCCTCTTCTTAAGATGAATGTGTTGGACTAGTATGTTCCTGGTTGGGGTCCGGTTACAAAAGACCCTCTGGGATGGTGTCTGGTTATTAGAGGCACTCCGGGTTGGTGTCCAGTTTTTAGTGGCACTCCGATTTGTTGTCTGTTTATTAGAGGCACTTTGGGTTTGTGTCCGGTTATTCGAGGCACTCTGGGTTGGTGTCCGGTTATTAGAGGCACTCCAGGTTGGTGTCCAGTTATTAGAGGCACTCCGGGTTGGTTTCTGGTTACAGTTAGCCCCTAAATCTTGGCACGAGGCCTTGACAAAGAAATTAATGTTCAGAATTATGCATTCCATCATTATGAAAGTGGTTAGTGATATTTCATGTGATTATTCGACTAGTATAATGTCCATGTGAATATGTAAATGGAATTATTTCATTTTATTTCTATCATATTATGTTGAAGTTCAAGGTTAAAAGGATTTTGTTTTAGTTATACATTGCCTACAATGTTTATGCTTATTTATAAAAGTTTCCGCTGTATTATTATCCTTACTGAGCATCTGATCACACCCCGTTCTATGTTTTATTTTTCCTAGGATTCAAAGAAGTATATTGTGATTGATATGCAGGGTTAAGACAAGGGAATAATGGCATTCGTAAAGGATTATTTATGTTGTTTTGTATGTTTTGAAGTGTAATGTAACATTCATGTATGTAATCAATTTTCCAAGACAGCAAAACTGATCAGTCCTTTGGGACTTGATTCCTTGTAATCATGCCAATGTATTAAAATAATGCACCGAATCTGGGTAACAGGGGTCGGGGCGTTACAGTTGGTATCAGAGGACGTTTAGAAATAACCTTGAAAACTAGATTTAGATAAACTCTGATTAGAGAACATTACCCTAAGATAGACATTGTGGATTATTATAGAAGAAATTTCGAGAATTTTGGTATTGTAGTGATTTTGTGAGTTTTCCGAGTAATACATCCATGTCTGGATACGAGCAGGTAGAGGCGGCTCTGGCATTGATGTACCTAGGGGTAAAACCTGAAAACACCGCTTTGAGCTTGACTCAAATGGGAACTAGTGCATGATAGTGGGCCTCATTGCGCTCTTGGTTACGACACTCCCAGGTGATATGCTTAGGATAATTCTCATTTTCTTTACAAACCTCTATGAATTGTTTATTAGTATATACATGATCAAAGAAAACATGTTTTTGATTATGGAGTATATCCATAAATTATTCAATTTATGTTAGGTGTTTTACATGTTTGGAATTATTATGTTTGATTCATAAACATACTTAGTGTGTGCCATTGTTTAGAAATGGTGCTCAGTAGAAGGAATGAGAACTCCAGCAATATGGATGATCCAAAGAGTAAGAAGGGTTATATCATTCATGGTATTAAGAAAAAATTTAGAAAGGAAATAGTCTCACACATATTATCATCATATGAATAAATAGTATCAAAATATCAGTAAATAACTCTCTAAATCCTATGGCTTTGAAGGGAAGCTAGAGAAGAAAAGGATGGTAGAAAGAAATATGGATAAATAGAATAAGGGAAAGAAGGATTTTCTAATATGTGATAAATGTGGAATGACTCACCTTGGTAAATGCTTGAAGGGAATGGTAGTTTGTTATAAGTGTGGAGAAAAAGGACACCAAGTACGTTATTTCAATGGTAAGAAAAAGATTTCAAATGTATATTGCTTCATCTGCAAGTATTTGGGACACTACGCAAACCAATTTCCAAATCATCAGAGTACGCACCAAATGATGCTATTGGATAATAATAAAGTTATGATACTACCACAGATGAAGAGGAATGACTAGTGTTCTTATGTTGTAATTAAAGAATTATTTCATTTGAGTGTTGTATCAAAAATGTACGGGTTATATGAATTATGGAGATAAATAAGGATTGTACTACAATACTATTTCATAGAGGATTTGAGATTATATGGTACTATGAAAAGTGACTCAACAACAAGTTAAAATTTTTAAAAAAAATACATGGTTGAAGGAAATGTAATCCTTAATATGGTCTTGATACTAAGGTAGTAATTTTGGAATAAGAGATGGTTGATTTGGATGAATTATATTGGATATTCTTGACTACCTTGGAACCGATTAATGGTTTGTTTATTTCATCATTGTTGGAATATTCAATGTTTTTGGATATAAGGAATATATCTAATATTATATAAGGAATAAGGTAGCATTAATGTAATCAATAAAGTTTTATGGTAATTCAGGATATTAGCATATTTTAAAAGAATACATGATGAAGGTGTTCACATACTATTACGTGAAAAAAAAGGATCTTCGTTGTGTATCACATACCACTAGCCAACGTGATGTCCTAGAATGAATATTGTAGTTTTTTTGAAGGGTCTGATATTTGAATTATAAATTCATTATTTTTGGAACCCTAAATGATTAGGATAAATAAAATATATATATATATATATTAAATCTTTTAGATTGAAAGATGAGTTTGTAGTAGGAATTAGTTGAAGGATGAAACTCTACTTGTTAAGTATATATATACATATATATATATATATTCCTCTTATTTTATGGATAAATTAATTATTAAACTTTAGGGAAGGGATCTTAAAACCAAAAATGTGTTATACTAATACCTTACATTTTTTGAACCGATGGTATTTTAAATCATCATAGATTGGTAGCTTTGAGGCCCGTAATTCTACAATTGTTTGTGATTGATGACCTCAATCACTCCCTATAAATATTTACATTTTTTCCCCAATTACGTGTCACTAATTTCCATCAATGTTCTCCTAATCAAGATCATAATTTGGTGGTGACCCTTTCATTTCTCTTTTCCTCTTATAACGCCTAAATTTTATTAACCTGATTTATGTGGATTTTCCCACAAAGATATTTTATATTTTCAAACAATTATTTTAGAAGAACAATTTAAAATTGCGATGATGTAATTTATTGAAGGAGAGGAGAATTTAACACACCATGCTTCCACAGTATGCTTCACTTTGAGTAATACAGTAGCGTGTGTTGTACGCAATTTTGAGTTATAACACAACACAACCAATCAAACTAGCCGTTATGAATAGTAATACCCACTTTTTGAAATTTTATAAATTATATCATTAAAATTGGACTTAATTTTTGGATTTGGAATATCGAAATTAGCTTAGGGTTAAATTTTGTTGCTTTTCAAATAACTTTCATATTTTGATAAATAGTGAAAATTACGAAATTTAAATTAAAAACAACTTTTTTAATCAAAATAATTAATAGTGATAAATTATGAATTTTAGTGGTTTTAAGGTATATTTATAATATATTTTTACCATTTAATACAATGTTTGTCATTGGAAATAATTTCACATTTAAACCAGACATAAACAAGTGTCAATCTTTTGATAGTTATTATTTCTTAAAAACACGCTATTTGTTTTGATAAGGGGAATTAATTTTTAAATTAATTAATGCAACTTATATGTTTTTAATTTGTTAAAATAAACATCATTTTTGAATTCGTAATATCAAATATAGATTATGCCGAATTTTTGGTATTTTTCTGAGAAACATCAATTTTTCATGAATAGTGAAAAACACTGAGTTATTGGTTAAAATCGATTTTTTATTTAAATAATTATTAATTTTATTTAAATTAATTTATGTCAAAATAGATACATAATAATTATATATTTTTATTATAATTCATAGGAGCCAGTTTATAAAAATTTTAAATATATAATGATTTTATGGAACTTTTCACTGTCTTTTATCGACCACCTAGGAGAATTTAAAAATTCACATAAAACTTAATTTTACCGCTTTTGTGAGTTGAATTTTAAAAATCCGAGAGATGCGGTTAATATTAAGGAGTAAAATGAGGTTCAATAAGATAAATATAATTTTTGGTGAATAGTATCTTTTTACTTTTATTTACCGCGGTTAAAGGTAAATAGGGTAATTCAAAGTAAAAAAGAATATTTTAATAATTCAAAATTACCTTAACACATGTACTAACCTTATTAGATGAGTAATGGCCGACCATGGGCATCTCTGGGTCGATATTTGGACCCCATGGATCCACTTATGAATGATAATGACACTTTAGATTAATTAATTTAATATAAAGGCAAAATTTAAAAAAAACAAAACCTTTTAGTGATTAATTTTTATATGGTGTTATATAAGTTATATTTTTAACTATAAATATTAATTAGAAATCTAAAAATATTTCCTACATCATAGTATATTTTTTATAATTTTTAGACATTAAATAAATAAATTTATTTATGACATAATGATGATGCACTAATTACCTTATTCATGAAAGAATCAAATAAATGGTTTTATAAATATTAAAATAAATATAATTTAAAAGTTTTTATGATATCCAAGAATTTTATAGGTGAATATTACATGTTATTATTGATTCAATGTATTTTTTTTAATTAATCATGTTGTTATTATTTTAACGAAAAATAAATGCCAAATATTGTCAAAATTGACATAAAAGAGTTTTTAAAACAAATATTATATTATTAATTAATATAATGGCCCTAAAAATATAAGGTTTTCCCAAAAGACTTATATAATAATATATATGACACTAATGAACCAATTGGGGTTCTATTGGCATTATATAGTAAGTTTATTAACCATATAGTGTAAGAATACAAGAAGACATGGTAAAAGTTAAATTATTTAACTTAGAGTTAAATCTAAATAATAAGGTTAAAATGGTAACCTAAACTTGTATAAAACCTATTGGTTGAGTTTTTTTTGACCTATCCCCACCATAGACTTTAAATAATCAACTTTTTAGATATTAGAAACCGAATATGAATTTTCTATAAAATAATATTTTAATTTTTTCCTAAGGTGCCCTTCACCCCTCTAATAAAAGGGCTCTCCCACTTCTCTCTAATTCACACCTTCTAAGCCATTTGCCTCGGTCAACCCCTCCCCAAATACCCTCTAAAATAACCTCCCTTTATCCTAGATGTCTTAGTTTGATCATAAATCCAACCTATGGATCCCTTTTTATCAAATCAAAAGGAAGAACCCGAAGAAGAGGTAATGATTTCACCACCCTCTTTCAAGTTACTTTCTTCTTCCACTTCCTTTTTCTTTATTGATTCCATTATAAAACAATAACTCCTTTATATTCTATATATTTTTATTTTATTATAATTATGGTACATCTAAATTCATTATTCTATCCGCCCTTTGAATGATAAGTGACCATACGTGCATACGTACAGCTTACAGTCTCCACGTCGTGGTGTAATTGTTATTCAATAAACTATTTTTTGGATGGGTATAATAATGATGTGTATTTGATGTAAATAATAAATATAAAATGATAAGTATTATTTATATATTATATAAAATCCAATTATATATTATACTAATATCAAAATAATGATATTTTCACTTGTGTGTGCGTACGGATTACCGTCTCCACGACGCGATGAGATTCATTTCCAAGTTCACCATTCATCGACGATTATAAAAATATATATTACTAATAAGTATGTAATATATGACCTAATAATGGTACTAGAGATATATATATATTTATATATGTATGTATTTATCTACTTACATATATCTTATTCACTTACTTCAGTTCAATACTATATGAAAACAGAAAAAAATTTATGCATACGTATGGACTACCGTCTCCATAAACGGTGTTTTCCATTCCATATATAAGTCTATTATAAATTTTTATATTATAATATATATGATAAATAAATCATTTTTTATATTCTGTAGGTATTTAAATCATTATCTAAGTGATACAATCAACAGTAACAAGTTAAAACACCTACGATAAAGAAAGCAATTTTTACCCAAAATATTAATATAACATGGAAATTATTATTAAATGGATAGTATAAAGTCATAAATAAATAATGTATGATATAATAAATATTAATATGGATCTGGTATAATTTAATAACATACTATAGTCTTTATACATGAGGCTAAACGTACCCTCGACTAAAGGAAAGTGCAAGGTAAGGGGTTTTCATCTCACTCCTTATTCTCGTGAGATTCATTCCATATTGCCGCTATTACCTTCTGTGTGATGTATGTACTTACCATAATTGTATTCTTTGTAAAATACACTTTTATTTATTTCTATTTATATATTCATTGTATGATACCTCTTTCATGAGTTGTATTTTTCATAAGTTACCAAATTGGTAAGGGTTAATTTTACAATCTCTTTATTATCCGAGGATGTTTTTACGTAAGTATCTACTGGGATATATTTATTATCCATGTCCTTATTTTATAAAAGAGTTTTAAAAGGGATTATTTTAAGGTACTTTTTACTAAAACATCATTTCAAATGTTTTGAATATTTATTATTCTAAATCTTTCTCATTAATGTCCATGTCTTCAAAATGGCTTCTAAGGATTTATTTATATGGACATGAATGTTTTTAAAATCTTAATTCCTTTCAAAAGTTTCAAAGTGGTATGGGACACTTTTATTCAAAAATGTCTTTAAATGAATCTGTTTCTAAATTGGGTGACTTTTAAATGTTTTCATGAAAAGGGGTATTTCTCTCAAAGATTTTTACAAATCATTTTAATCTATGTCAACCTTTGATAAATTTTAAACTTGTTTTGATGTTGATTTATCATGATACAAATCTTCCATATTATTTTGAAGGTTTTGTGATATGTTTGACTATGGATGTGTTATTCTTATACCATTCATGGTTTATGGGTAAAGTATTAACATTTCATATGCTAGTTTTAATAAGAATGTTTATATTATATTTCATCATCTTCTTAAGATAAATGTGTTGGGATAGTATGTTCCGGGTTGGGGTCCGGTTATTAGAGGCACTCTGGGTTGGTGTCCGGTTATTAGAGGCACTCCAGGTTGGTGTCCGGTTATTAGAGGCACCTCGGGTTGGTTTCCGGTTATTATTGGAACTCCGGGTTGGTGTCTGGTTATTAGAAGCACTCTGAGTTAGTGTTAGGTTATTAGAGACACTCTGGGTTGGTGGCAGGTTATTAGAGGCACTCCGGGTTGGGTTCTAGTTACAATTAGCCCCTAGGTCTTGGCAGGAGGCCTTGACAAAGAAACTAAAGTTCAGCATTATGCATTCCATCATTATGAAAGTGGTTAGTGATATTGCATGTGATTATTTGACTAGTAGAATTTCCATGTGAATAAGTAAATGGAATTATTTCATTTAATTTCTACTATATTATGTTGAAGATCATGTTTAAAAAGATTTTGTTTTATTTATACATCCCCTTAAATGTTTATGCTTATTTATAAAAGTTTCCGCTATATATTTATCCTTATCGAGCATCTGATCTCACCCCTTTCTATGTTTTATTTTTCCCAGGATTCCAAGAAGTGTATAGTGATTGATATGTAGGGTTAAGACAAGGTAATAATGTCGTTCATAAAGGATTATTTATGTTGTTTTGTATGTTATGATGTGTAATTTAATATTCATGTATGTAATCTATTTTCCATTACTGCTAAACCGGTCGGTCCTTCGGGACTTGATTCCTTGTAATCATGCCAATGTACTAAAATAATGCACCGAGTCTGGGTTACTGGGGTTGGGGCGTTACATTTTATCTCCTAAATTATTACATTTACAAAATTTACTTTTACCATTGTAACTAGTTTTTACATAAATTTTCATAATAATAATGAATAAAAAATCATTCCTTTTTAGATAATTTATACCCATTGATTTTAAATTTTTATTCCATTTAATTTGAACTAATTTATAAATGTGTTAAATTCTAATTTTAAAATAATAAGGTATACTGTATTAAATATATTTTTTTAGAAAATATTACTTCGCATCAAAATTATAAAATTTGGGTTTGTAAACTAAAAGAAACATTTCTAAAATTATAAATTTTTTCATAAAATAAATATTTATTATTAGAAAAATTTTACATGACTTTTCAATTCATACTTATTTGCTAATAATGTCATAAAATTCATTTTATATGTAAAAATGGTATTTTTCACTATTCACAAAAGGAATCTATTTATAAAAATCTGAAAAATTAATCTTAGGAAAATATTAAAACTGATGAATCCAAAAATAATATATATTTTTTCAAATTAAAATTATATGTTTTACAAATTTATATTTTAAATAATATAGTGAGCTATATTGAAAAACTATTTTTATAAGAAAATAATTTATTTTAGAAAATTAACCATTTTCATTAACATTTTCTATTTTGTAGTCATTAAATTAGTATTATCCATTTATTCATATCAAGTATATTTTATCATAATTAATCACTTGTTTCATGAAATTAAAATACATATCAAATGGAAATTAAATAATTAGAAAAATACATTTATATGCTTAAAATTATCTTATTATTCAATTTAGTTGTTCCAATTGAATTTCATTCATATTAATAGTAGAAATTATTTTATTTATATATATTTTCCATATATTTGTTTGTTTAATTTATTTCCACTAATTCAACTGCTTGGTTTTTATACTACAGACATATCGGGGATTCTTTTTTGGTGGTTTTTTTATGTGGAGCAAGATATCAAACACATTGAGGACTCATATTTAATCAGAGTAATTTCTATTGGGACCTAATATTTAATCATGCACCACTAGATGATCATGGGTTTATTTAGGATATAGAAATATTTTTTTCAATATGAAAACAATATATTATAAGATCTTTTTAAATTGAGATAACAAATACCTAATTACAAATGGAAATATACAAAGGGAAGAAGATCTATATCCATAACTAATAACTTCCCACTAACCCATAAAAATATTTATTTGATAATAAAACCTCTAGTGTATTTTTATTTATAACTCAATATCTAGTTATTATTGAAAACATACAACACATAAGATAGTAGAAAATCTCAATTGAAAACTCAATATATGTTACATTAGTATTAGTTTTATACGATTTTAAATGTTCTTATGGTTATTAGGGAAAATTTATCTCACTGGACATTGGATTGGTACATTGAATCACATAATATATGACTCTTTGTAATTAAATAAATTGATTATTATAGCTTTTTTCTTTACCTTAAACTTCTTATTCCGATGACCTTTATCTATATACTTATATCATTTACATATCCCCTTAAGGAAATTTCCCCCTTGTTTCTTCTCAAATTTTTAATATTTGGGAAATTAAATATTTATTACTTCATTATATCAGTCAATTTAATTTCTATGAGATTTCATCCATCTCTTCTTTGGTTTTATTGAGATTTAAACTATGATCACTTTGTTAATCAGAATTTTTTTTAAGATGGTTTGAAATAATCTGGATATTTCTCAATCTATACTTTATCCCTTTAGGTTGTTAATTATGAAAATTTCTATATTATCAGTGTTACTCATCATTATCATGGTTCCTTCAATATTCATCCATTACTGAAACTAAAAGAGTTTACATAATTTATTATCATTATATGCTAATTATCATAAAAATCTTAAGAAATTTTAACATCAAGATATATCACTATATAATATGATCATAATAGACTATATTTCTTAAAACTAAACTTGTATTATTCTAAGTTCAACCTATATCACTCTCACTTTAACCTGTTTTATTCTTAGTTTATCCAAGGTTTACTTGAGTTGGGTTCTCTAACACTTCTTAACCTAATTTTCAAAATATAGATCCCAAATTACAATGACCTTTATCAACATATATTAAACCAAAATATCATTTAAATATATACTCTCAAAATCCATATTATCAATTATCTAAGAAAACACATATAAATTAATATGTACCTTAAATTATGAATCTATATGTTTCAATCTTTTTTGTCCATGTTAAATTTCCTATTAAGTAATCTAACAGAAACATATTCAGATATCTCATAATGTTTAATAAATAGAATATGATTATACAGGGAATATCCCCTGGGAGAATCTATCCAAGTTTGTGTTCTTCTATCCAGTCATCGTGAACCATAGTGAAGGTTGATTTAATTCCCAATCATCCTTTTTCTAGGTGATTACCCCTAGATGAATCTTTTCCATAGCCATATCCACTTTCCAATATAAATAAAAGGTCTTAATTGATAAGAAAACCACTTACTCAAGAATTTTCCAAATAGTTAGGGTGTTATCCAATATATAAACTTATTCCTAGGATTTTTATCAAGGCTATCTTGTCCAAATCCCCAAATAAAAGTGTAATATTACCTTAACGTTAAATAATATATATTCGAAATGGTTTATCTATAAAATTTAAATTATGATCAACCATCTATTATCGACCATTAAATTATCCAAAATAAAAATCCTTATATCCAAAGTTATCTTAACCTTTTCTTTTGATACCAACAATGATTCCCCGGACCTATATTCCTAGATCTAGTTCCGTAAACACAAAATATAAATAATTGATATAATATTGGCTTTAAAATAATCGATATAACTATCCCAAATTTTAAAATATATATATATTAAATTTATTATATCCCAATGTTATTTTCATGTTTAAAACTTTATAGAATTATGAAAAATCAATAACTAACATGGATAATTTTCTTTATATCGAGCTGACATTATTTTTCATTATATACAAAACTACATAATCATAAATGAGCCTTTGTCATCTCCCATAAATAATTTCACATGTTATATCCTTCTATGAATATCAGGTGTAATACTATCATTTATAACCTAGTGAAATAGAAACATAATAAGGGGTGAGTTCAAATTCCATGTTAGACAAAAATGCAACTATGGAGATCATAAATAAATATTATTGAAGGAATAGGTAAATAATATGATTCCATAATAAACATGAAACTAAAATAATTATATATCCATGTCAACAAATGAAAACATGGAAATCAATAATCCTAATTTCATAATATTGTAATTCATAATGTTGATCATCAAAAACATTGTTGAAAGGCCTTATTCTAATACAATCTTCTTACTGGGAGGGGTATACACCATAACCTATCATTTTTTATCTCATGAGACTTATTGATGAATCAAGTGGTTATATAATGAAAGGCCCCACCAGGTAATTTTTTAAGAACAATGCATTCACTATAGGATTCAACAAGACATTTCATACTAATCCCTGAGGAATATTTGTATGAATAAAATCATTGTTTCACTTTATAGTAAAAATACATAATGTCAATACATAACAAACATATAGTAGTAGTCAATAATAATTAAGAATATAAATAAATATCCCTATGTCAATAAAATTGATAACATGATCATAACCCATACTGAGAAATAATGTGAATGGTTAAACAATACATATTTAGTATGCCAATGATCATCTATATTAGAATAACAATCTATTGAACACAAATACTTTTCCCCATGTCAATATAATAGCATAATTTTGTAGTTTATCATCATTAAACTAGAGTTATGTAAAATATAATGTAAACACCATATAGTTAAATGAGTATATATATAATTCAATACTAGAATAACATGAATATAATCCATCTCGAGAAATATGGTTGATGGATTCTATAGAACATAACCCTAATTTAAAAATTTAAACATAGAAGGATGTTTAAAGAGAATAAAAATGTACTCGAAAGGTAATGGTTTTACGATACCACCCAGTAACATATCAAGAATCAGATTATTTGGTATCATGAGTTAATTCCTCAAAAAGATAAATATATATTAAATTATGAATAGTGAAACATAAACACTCTTAGGGTAAATCCTTTTTAAAATGAAAATAGAAATAGAAATGAAATTTTAAAAGATATTTTAGAATTTTTTTTGACTTTGATGTAAAATATAAATTTAAATGTCACAACCTAACCCACCGAGGATAACTTGTCCCGCAATATTCCAAGTGTGACTACCCCAATACCACCTCCAATAAGACATGATATGGACACTATCACTAAGTAGGCATATCCCATTCATTGGAGGCATTATCAGACTATACGTGTACCCACACACATGTCTCCAAGACAATACAATTCTGAAAAATTAAAAGAAACTCATACCTAAAATGCATGTACAAATCTATCCCACATCAGAGTAAGTGAAAAGTAATAAAATTGATAAAGGGCCTAAATACAAGCCCAACCAAAAACTAAAGAGAGTCTAACCTGCTTTAAAGGATGGGAACACTGTCAAATGAAACTTTTCATAAAAATCCAAGGTTTTTCTAGGCCAACTATTCTCTTCCTGCTCCATTTCCTCCTAGGAAACCATAAAAAGGGCCTTCGTCTATATAATACATGACATGTGTGTGCATGGCCTATATAGGGGTGAGTATAAAAATACCCAGAAAGACACCCTGAAATCACTAAGCATAAAGCATCAAGAGTAGTTTCCTCAAAGAAATAATATATTAAAAAACAAACCTATATTTACACATAACAGACAACTAGTATTAAAAGGACCCAACCTAACCTTCCAGCCATAGGATACTAATCAAGGATTCAAGATAATTCGTGTACAATGATTACTCACTCCATGGGCCATGCTATCACTGGAGATTCTCATTCAAGTGGTCATGTTCATAGGTCCCTACCCAAGAAGTAGTCACTGGATCTCATATAATCTTTTCATCTAGGTTAGGGATCACTCCCCGAGATACTAGGGACACCACAAACATAACTACATATTCCTTATAGATAGGGGATCGACACTCTATGTATGGTGGTCACACCCATACAATGAACCCTACCTATGAATGATAGAGAACCCCACCCCCAGTTTCATGAAGGGATTCAACGAACTCTGTTCAATACTTCACCCATATAGGGGATCACAATCCTATGTCGATTATGTAATTCCACATTATACCCTCATGGGAACAGACCAAGGTATCCCACTCAACTAAACCATGTATATACTGAAGAGAACTAATGTTACAAGACATATCTAAGGAATTACATGGTGTGTACTTTGGGTACATGACATATACCATTAAATATAGACTTTCCCATGTCTATTATTATGTTCCTCTTCCCATTCCCATGTACCACAGGCCAGGCCTATGTACACATGGTCATGTCTAAGTATGTGGCTCAACTTGTGTACCCTAACTATGTTTGAGTACATGAAATATCCCACGTACTCAACCCAAGAACATGTATCCTCCAGGATGCATGGTAATTCATCAACCTAGGTCACACATCATGTGTCCGAGACCATACGGTGTATGGCTCTTATATCTTCCCTGAAAACCCTATCATCGTAGGTGTGGGCCCCATATGATGTGAATTTTTCTATTACGTGCCACATATCATGAAATTTTCTATATTTTTTGGTTCCCTAATATATTTCTTGGATCTATTTCTGTTGTGGTCAATCGCATCAAGAAACAAAGAAATAATGTCATTTGACCCTCTCCATAGCTTCTTATTAGAAATCGCTCATTGATTCACTCAGAAATCGGTCTATCAATATGAATTATCCCCACACCAAGATGTCTCCATGTATCCACCCAAAAAATAGAATATATCGGTCTGATCCCAATTCTTCTTTAATATTACTCTATCATCTCGCCTTTATTACTCCCTCAATTGTGAACCACATTCAAATTATTATTCTGTTACACCGAAGAATAGTCACACAATGATTAAATACCTTGTATTCATCGAACCACGATATAAAAAACTTTTCTATGATGAACATGTGAAGAAATGGGGGATAAAAACCCTAAAATATAAATATGAGGAAAAAAATCAAGCATTGTTCATTTTTACCCAGATACATTTTCATATAATAGATGAATGTAGAGGATTAATAAACAATAAACAAATAAATCAACTATAAAATAAATCAACCATCGATGTACTAGTCAATTATTGTTTCAGGAATTGATCTACATTCAACATATGATACATAAACATAAATAATCATAATAAAACAAATGCCCTACCTAGATTTTGATTGATCACTGATAAGGAATGGTTCTACATTGACTTCATTGGTGATATCCACAAACTCTGTTGGCATAGATGATCTGTATGGTACTAATTTGATCCTATGATCTGATGACTTCTTCCAACAACTCCTCTCTAGAGCTCTGGGGTTATGTTATTAACCCCAAGATTTACCCATAATATGGTATTTATATATAAATTCCCTAGGATTCTAAATCAATGAAATAAATTAAATTAAATAATTTATTTGTATTTTTTAGTGCTGGCAACAACTTTTTTACAAATTCCTGTTTCTAACAAAGGTTATGTATCACCTAGGGTAAAACCCATGTCATAGAATCAACAGTGGCCTTGGAATTATGATTTAGATCTCTATTATATATTTATTCCAATTTTTTTAATAAAAAAACATGTGTGTGATATTAATATTTTTAATATTTCTAATTATAAATTATGGGATCATCTGACCTAAGAATCTAGCATAATCTCAACACCTAGATCTGAAAATATTTATAAATATATTTCAATATTTTATGTGGAATATAATAATATATTACATTCTCCCCACCATAGGGATTTTTTCCTAAAAGGGAAAAAACATCTCAAAAAGATATCAGTACTGAGCTCGTATCATGGTCTCCCTCTCTAAGGTGATCTACTGAAGATTCTTGTGCTACCACTGAACACTAACCAAAGGAATCTATCACCCACAAAGGTTCCTCTCTCATTTATCCTTGACCTCTACCACATACTCTACAAAGGTATCCCCATCCTTAATTTATTTCTCTCTCCAACTTATAACATGTGACGAGTCATGCACATACCTTCTTAGCTACGACTTCTAAAAGACGTCATGTACCTAGTCTAACTATGCAGGTAGAGCCAAGTGGTACGCCACCTTTCCAAATCTACATAGTATCTAAAAGGATTCAATTAATAACATAGATATATGTCTACCCTGGATAAATATCTATAATCCTTATTGATGTGAGACCTTTAAGAATATATTTCCTCCCTCCTCAAACATGAAATTCCACCATCATTAGTCTGTATAGAACTTATAATTGATCTGTTTAGTCCTCATATTCTCCTGGAGGATTTACACCTTCCCTATTATATCTCACACCAACTTTGGGCCCATGAGTGATGACTCTCCTAGTTCATTCCACCATAGTGTTAACCTGTAGGGTTGCCCGTATAAGGCCTTGAATGGTTCCATAATGATGGTGTAATGGTAGCTGTTATTGTATGAAAAACTCTACCAAGGGTAGGTGATCATAACAGCTACGAAAAAAGTCCAACATGAAAGCCTACAAAATTTCATCTAGAACCAAAATTTTCAGCTCATCCTGTCCATTAGTATGGGTATGAAACACTGTAATCAAATGAAATTGAATCCTAAATGCCTCATTCAATAATTTCCATAATCATGATGTGATGTGAGCATCATAATCATAAATGATCATCAAGGTAACTCTGCATATCCGGACTATCTCTTTTATATAAAGGCATCTTAGGCTCTCTGCTAAACTCTACGTTCAAATATATAAGAAGGGGCTGACTTGGTGAGTTGTTTTATGATCACCCAGATGATATCATGTCCTTTGGACATTTATGGTAACCCCATCACAAATTCCATAAATATCCCATCCCAATTACACTCTATCGTCTCAATGGGTTGAGTTATACCAACTAGAACCCAGTACTCTGCCTTCACCCGATGACAAGTGAGGCATCAAGAGATAAAATATACTACACCCTTCTTCATGCCATGCCCCCAAAAATAATGTCATGGGTCTTGGTTCATATTTTCCATGACAGGATGTTCTGATAAAGTAGATGTATGGAGCTCCTTCATCACATCCTCCCACAATGTCACTTGTACCATTGTCCTTCTTCAAAAAATAATAATGTGCTCCTGACCTTCAAAAAATCCCTATGGTTCACATCCAGTGGATATTTGAGTATGTATGGTGTCACAGTAGGCATCTCCATGCTAAGCTTCACTAACACAGTCTAAAAGTAGTGGTGTAATAACCATCAACTGATGATGTTAAGCACCATCCTTGTCCACTAAGGACAATTACAATTAGGATAACTACTCTAAAGTCTTGGATAAAAGTTGAGAACAATATCTCCTTCTAAGAGAATTTTGAACCATGTTCCCCTTCCTAGGAGTATAGTCCATCTCGAAATTATAGTCCCAGATATACTATATCCATCACCTCTCTCTCATATTAAGATCATTATAAGATAATACATGCTTGATACTATTTTTTTCAAAGTATATAATAAACTTCCCAACAATAAGTTATTATCACCACATATTAATGGAAAAGACTACTGCTACTAGCTCAATATCATAGGTTAAATAGTTTTTCTCATGTGGTCTTAAATTCTGAGACCCATAGGAAGTCACATCCTGCCTCTAGATAAAATCACAACCAAGTCCAATCCCAGTGGAAACACCTAACACTACATACTCAACACCCTCCTCTAGAAATCTCAATATGGGTGTACTCATCAACCACTACCTTAACTACTAAAAATACTACTGTAACCTTTCCATAAAAATGAAAGGCTTCCCCTTTGAGGTCAAAGTAGTCAAATTTATTGATATCCTTGATAAATAAGGTATAAATATATTATAGTATCCTACCAAACCAAGGAATCTCTACACCTCTTACACACATCTCGGTGGTTCCCATGAAAACACTTCCTCGACCATGGATGAGTACACTGCTACACCATTATCCAAGATGTTGTGTCCCAAAAATTGGACATATTTAATCCATAACTAACACTTATATAGATTCCTATAAAGATGGTTCTATCATATTATTACTAGAACCATTCTCAGGTGTCTCACGTTCTTCTAATAGGATGCTGAAAATACTTGTATATAATCGATGAATGCCACCACAAACCGGTCTATGAAAGGATGAAATATCTGGTACATGAGTCCCTTAAACACTTTTAGGGAATTATTCATGCCAAAATGCTTCAATAAGTACTCATAGTGACCATAGAGACATTTGAATTTCATTATCGGTATATCCTCACCTTGTACTCAGAGCTAGTGATATCCTGATCTAAGTTCAATCATCAAAAACCAGCGTGACCCTCTCAACAGATCTAAGTGGAATGTGATTACGAGTAGTGGATACTTATTCATCATTATCACCAGGTTATGGTGCCGATAATCCACACACAACCTCAATCTCTTGTATGCCTACTTGGGAAATAAAACTAGGGATACCCCAAGGGGAAACACTGGGTATCAAAAAGCCTTTCTTCTACAAATCCTACAACCAAAACCTTACCTATCTAATGTATTAGACATTCACCTAATATGATGGCATATATATTTGTCTTATCTTGGTTTGTAAGTTAATGAAGAATTGTATCCCTAAGTGGGAATGTAATCTTGTAATTTCATTAAGAAATATGTCCTTGTACTCTTCCACAACTATAGAAAATTCGTAATGTATAGCATCCACTGCACCAAGAGTCATGCAAGACAATTGGGGTGTAATCTGCTTCACTCCCTAATGTATGATACCATATTTCTCTATCTGATTTTATTTCTCACTCGTGAAAGAAAAACTTATCTTAAAATTGAGCACACACTACATCCTCCACCTAAAATAGACAATCTAGGAACGGACTATAGATATCAATTCCACACCAAAGATGAATTTATAAGGCCTCATATCTACTATAAAGATATCCCATAAAATATCTTTCTTATAATAGTTAGGACATACTATCATAAGAAGTGTGGGATCACTGAGTCACCTCCATTTGGAGACTCCAAATGTAAAAGTTAAGCCAAGGGCTCAATAATAATCTCTAATTCTTGAACAAGGTATGTTTCAATAAAGAAATGGCACAAACCTATGTCAATAAGTATTGTATCTAGGACAAAAAGATACATATCATACCTCATATCATCCCAATAACCGTGGGGTCATAGGAATCCACTACATATAGATATCCTCACCTTTGTCGAACAACACCCTGATCCTGACATGGACCACTTGGGGGTGGTGGTGGCAATAAGTTAAACCATCTTCTGCCTCTAGAAACATTATCCAGTCCTCTACTATAATCATTTCCCCATGGACCTCCCTTTTTTTCATTTATCTCTTCCTAGGATGACCCATAACCATATCCATGACATTTTTTTGACGGGTCATAAAAACATGGGACATATGTCCCCAAATATCACATGAGAAGAACAGTATCTCCCTCACCTGAAGAGAGACATTGTGAGAGCCATAAACTATTGAAACTTTATCTTGGGATCATTTAATAAAGCATTTGAAATGCCTGAATCCCTAATACTATCATTGGATATAAGATTCCGAGGTCTTTGTTCTTGGTTTCCAACTAATAACACCCACTTTTGGTGTCTTTTCTTCAAAGAATCTCTCCATAACTAAATCATACTCAAGAACTCTAGAATAGGTGGAAATTAAAAGATATATCAATGAAGCCCCAATATATCAGTGTAATCCATTATTTTGGTAGGACAATTGTGCAAGGTTGGTTTGTAGCTAGACTTGATTGCATAGAACATGCCCCAGAGGAGGAGTTAGAGATAAAAGTTCATCTTTACAAAGAATTTTGGATTTGGTTGTTTGAGAGGGTATGTAATTTTCCATCAGATCGGGCCTGTGATTTGACACAAGACAATTTATTTTGGAACTTCCATGCAATGGTGGAAGGATTTTTCACGATCAAACGGTGGAGTGGGGAAAATCCATATTGTGAGTCAGGTTTTTCTCACTTCGCCCGTTTGGTCATGTAATGTTCTATGTCCATGAAGTATAGTTTCCCCCATTATTCCCTTAAAAGGGAGTTTATTATCATTATAATAAAAAAATTGAAGGCCTTTGGGACATTGTATGGATAGTAATACTAAACTACTATAGATACAAAATATACTAGATGCACATTGATCGTAGCATGGATAAATAAAACTCCTCACTAGAGATACACTCAATGTTCGACCAGGAGAGATATATATTATCATATGAATAAGTCACCAAACTCCACCATCGCCCAATATATCCCTAAATAAGGATCTCTATGAGGACCTCTATTAGATCTATAGGAATCATCACATGGTAGAAAACCCAGGTGACTAACTATTCCAATCCTCAGCCACCTAGGGGTCTTGGTTTCTCTAAAACCTGGGAGTTCAATGCATATTAAACTCATGTAGAAAACTCAACCTATGTGCATCCTCATCTAGAATTATAGGTGATAACATATTACCAATGGGTAATAGCATGATTGGAAAATCACATAGAGGTACCGCATATGGTATAGGTCCATGTACTAAAGCCACATCTCTTGGTGGATCATCCTCATGATCGCGTAGTGGAATCCTAGATGTTTGTCTTTATAGAGGCATCCTGAAATAGACAATATGTACCATTCTAAAAGAGTATATCTGGGTAGATGACTCATGAAGAACATCAAAACCATAACCCATTCCTATATGATGCATGTACCCATGTTTTTTCTTACAACAAGTATCTACATGTACTGATACAACAAGGAAGTTATCAGAGTCCTGGTGAATGGATGTGTTGGCCTCCACACTAACATTAGAGTCCCTAGACTAAAATCCAATCTTAAAACACTTTAACACTATTTCTATTAATCTCAAACAAATATTGTAGCTAGACGTGAATCTATGATTTGGTCCTAAGGTAGAAACGACTCCTCTGATAAAACTCTATCAGGACCTGAACCATAGAGGCCCACCTAGATTATGATAAGTTGAGTGTGACTAGCCCATGTCAGTCTCTAATTGGCCATGGGATAGAAACTAGCACCAAGAATACCTAACCCATACACGAGAGGAATTATTCTAATTTATTTGTACACAAACACATGTTTTTAAGCCCATAAAATTCTGAGAAATTAAAAGAAATTGATACCATGGATTCATGCACAACATCAATCCCACATTAGTGTATGAAAAAAATACAAAAATAAATTAAGGGTATAAATATAAGGACAACCAAAAACTATATAGAGTCAAACCTTCTCAGACTGAGAGAATTACTATCAAATAAATACACTTGGAAAACTCCTTAGTCTTTCCAACTCGACCATGATCCACCAGATCCCTATCCTTCTAGAAAACCCTCAAAAGGATCTTTATCTACATAAGACATGCATGTGCGGGAAGATCCCAGCTAGGGGTGGGTATAAAAATATCGAGTAATACACCCCAAAATAACTATACATAAGGAATCAATAATAGTCATCTAGTAACAATAATAGAATAATAAAAAACCCAAATATACTCACAATAGAAAACCAGTCCCAAAAAGTCTCATCTAAAACCCACTAGACACAATATATTATTCAACGATTCAACCAAATTCCCATTCTGATAGTACTCACTCCAGGATCTATGCTATAATTGTTGATTCTCATCCATGAATTCATGATTATTGAGACATTACCAAGATATACTCACTTTATATCAGGATATCTCATCATCCAGATAAGGAATATCTCCCACATATACTAGGGGAAACCATAAAACCTATTGGATCTGCCTTCTAGATAAGGGATCAATGCCTTGTGCATAGTGGTCATGATGTTACCAAAAGCCCCACCTAAGAATGGTAGAAAATACCACCCCGGTTTAATAGGTGGATCTACTAAAATTTATCCAATACTTAAATCATAGAGTGGATCACAATCCAATATTGAGGATATAATTCCACATTTTAACCTCACAGGAAAGGACCAAGTTATCACACTCAAATGAACCCGGTCTATACTAAATAGATGAAAGGATCAAATCCATCTATGAGGAAGTACACAGTGTGTACTTAGGGTACACGACATGTAATGAGAAATATAAACATGTCCTTGCCCATGTTCCTCTACCTGTGACCATATACATCAGGTCATTCCTATGTACACATGTTCATGTTTGAGTACATGGCTCAGTTTGTCTACCCTGTCCATGTATCAATATATGGCTTAGCTCGTGTACTTGACCTGTGTCTATATATCCTTCGAGATACATATAAATTCCTCAACTAGGGTCACATGGCATGTGGTAGAGACCATATACTGATCCAAATCTCTTCTACTGAAACCCAAGCAATGTAGTTGGGTGACCCTCATGGTATGTATCTCTGGATTACATGTCGTGTACCATAGAATTTTTCAAATATGTGATTACAAAACATTTCATCATGATCTATCATAAACACCATTGATATCGATGGGAAACATGGATTTGTGGTTTGTCGACCCTCTCCATCACTGCTCATTAGAAACGGGGCTTAGAATCACTAGGAAATTGGTCTGTTGAGTTGAACCATCAACACACCAAGTTGTTGCCACTTATTCACTAGTAAAACATAATCCTTTGGTCTTATCCTGGTCTAACTTCATTTATCCTATGTTTTCAATCCTCTATTTCACCCTTTATCATGAACTTCACTAGAAGTATTTATCCACTGAGATGAATTACTACTGTGCAGTGATCAAATACTCGAAATTCATCAAACCGTGAGCCAAAAAAAATTGTCTTTGATGAACGTGAAAATAATTGGGGTATAAAAACCAGAAACTATAAACATGATGAATAAACCTCAAAATTTTATTATTTTTCCTTGATCCTTTTTCTCATAATAGATTAATGAATATTAATAATAAAAAATGAAGAAATAAATCAACCATAAAATAAATCAACTTCTATGAACTTATCAATTCTTGCTTGTGGAATTGATTCATGTTCGATACAGCATAAATAAATTGATTAAATATTTATATAAAAAATCATATTTCCTATATTTTGGATCAATTATTGATTAATAATTATTTTTTGTTGACATCATCAGCGATATCCACAAACTCCATTGGCATAGATGATTTATGTGGTACTGATCTGATCCTCTAATCTGATGTTGTCTATAAACGACTCTCCAAAGGCTCCACTCTAGGTCTCTAGGGTTTTTTATATTACCCTTAAATTTACCCACATCATGGTATTTATATAGGAAGTTTATAAATAACTTTATTAACAAAATAAAATAAATAATTTAATTTAATTTTTTATATTTATTTCTTGTGAAAACTTTTTTACCAATACCTGATGTCGAAAAATGTTATGTCATTCTTAGGATAAAACCCTCATTATGAGCTCAATGGTGGCCTCATATTTATAATAAAATACTTTTTTGGTTATTTATTCGAAGTATTTTCTAACTATGAACCTACCCATATGAGGGGGTGTAGTGTTTATATAGTAACTCGTCATGGGTTGTCCATGCTTTGTTTAATGGTGAGCCTAGCTATTCAAGGTTGTGGGTTATGTCGATAGTGTTGGAATATAGTTGGTGTATAGTTGGTCTAACCATGTGACCAAACTATGTGACCCTTTCAAAGGGTTAAAATGAACCTTTTTCGTTAGGTAATTTAACTCTTACACCCTCTTTATCCTCCCTTATTTCTCACAATAGCTCTCCCATGGGTTTCTCCCTTCTCCTAAACACCTAGGCTTTGATATTAATTATCCATTCAGTGTCTGATTCAAGTGTCATCAGTCATGTTGCATCACACATAGTATATCTATTATTATGATTAATTATTTTCTCAGCTTCTCTCTCTATCTTTGTAATTATCTACAAGCAACCTAATTAACCATAAATGGAGGGATTTCTTCAATATTTCTAGTTTCTCCCATTCTACCTCATATTTGAAGCTTATATCGGATGAGGAGTTATCTACTAGTATATGTTAGGTGATCTTGTAATTTTCCCTGAGTGTATTTATGTCTATATCATGTTCCATTGTTCCATGTGGTGGAATTTTCATACATCACATATTAAATGTGAAACTCACTAAATAACATGAAACCACCTTTAGTAGTTAGTTCTTTTACCCAAAATAGGATCATTAAAGGTTTCCTTCCTTGAATTGAACCACCCATAAAGATGTGTGACCTATATTACATGACCATTATCCATTTTTTAAAAATATCATACACCCCATGGGTAATTTTAATTAAATTCCATAATCAAATTTCCCTGTTTATGAAGTTGAACCCCTTGAGGTGGCATTGGCTAGATTCCTATAAATGGAATGTTCAAATGAATCAAACAAATGGTGAATGGTAAAATTATTTCACTTATAAACATTTTTTCATAATTTATGATTGAGTTGTACCTTATAAGTTAAATTTTTAATTTTATCATAATGAATTGATTAAATGAATGCACACTAGCATGGACTTTTGACCACTTCCATTATTCCATGGGTGATACTTGGGTTTTGATTCAGAATGCCTTAGATGGGTACATCAAGTGTATTTATTTAAAGGAATTATAAATAATAATATGACATGTTATGAGAAATATCTAGATTCTGTATATAGAATACCTTGGAAGGGATCATTAGGAAGATGATAATATATTATGTCAGGGGCATTAAAGGACTCCATGCATGGAATACCTTATACGGTCTCATAGGAAAATGAGATTATATTATGCTATAGATGATATTGAGGTTCCTATATAGAATGACATGGATGGTCTCATAAAGAAAATATGATTATAAAATTCCTTGAGAAATACATTGATTCATTATAAGGAATTACATGGATGGGATCAGGAAACTAACTAATTTGGTGACATGTCTTCTAAGTCAAACAACATACTTAGATTCAATTAATGAATTAAAAACCAAAATTCCTTGGTCTAAACCCAACTGTTAAGTCATAAATTCCATGGGACTATTGTTACCTTTTATTATTATTATTATATAGGGATGACTTGGGTTTGTGGATCATGTAACAAATCTATATTATTAAATAATAAACACTCAAAGGCATTTCATATTAAATCAAATAAGGTATATTTGGATGAATATCCTCTAGGAAACTGAGCCATCTCAGTTTAGTTATTTTAAAGCTTTTATTTATCATCATATCTACATACTATTCATTTTATATTCATAGACTGGATAGTATTAGACACCATTGGTGATGGAATTCGGATTTTTATACACACCCTATTTGGGCCACCGATTTGTACTCAGGAAGAATTCATGGATAAAGAAAGTGAAAATGGGAATCTCAAAGTTATTGATGCTTGATTTTTTATACTGGGATGAAGTTTGAGAGATGAGGACAATCTAGTTCTCATGATGATATTAGAGTTTAGATTTTTATCTTATTCATATTTTATATAGTATGTACCATATATTCCAACTTTATATTACACTTAATTCCCATATTTTTATAGCATCATGACATCATCATTTTCTATATGATACTGGTCATTTATTTTATCTGGTTATTATCATTATCTAGTTTATTTACATCCACTTTTGTTTTTTCATTATTACTAATTTCTCTAATTTATTTATATATTATTCACCACTATTATACACTTGGATAAAGAGGATACAGTCTCCAAACCATACCATTATATACCATCACACATAGCCAACAACCTTTAATGTACAGGGAGGCGTGCTTGAGTCCATGTGGGCAACGTATTTTGGCTACTTATGTGTGATTCATTCCAAAGACATCACATCATCAATGATTGATATCACACCCTATATATACATGAAATTGTAATAGTTGAATCTCAGGATAAGTTAATATATGTTGGGCCATAAACAAGAAAAAAATTTCAACTTATGTTTTGTGTTTTTCTATATTTTCTAGAAATGCATCTTATGAATGACACATCGGTGGTTTTTTATGCTATGAGATTTTACTCCCGAAGCCTCATGAGTGGAATTTTATTCTTTATATTTATATTATGTGTGATATCATTTATTTTTTCATTATCTAATATAATTTTATAATTGTAAAATTTTTATAGTGGTGATGATCAAATTTTTTCATTTCAAAGTGAAATTGGATTAATTTTTTACATGAATGGGAAGAATCACTAGATGAAAAGAATCTATTTTTTTATTTAGAAAATAATATTTATGCATTTATAATACATATAGTTACACTATTGTTTTTTGAGAATTATAATTTGAGATGTATGGATTGATGTTTTTCTAAAAATGGGCTTCCTTCTAGTGTATAATGGCCACTGAGGGAGGTATTGACATTATTTGATGATTTTAATGTTTAAAATTGACTTATGTACTATGAATTTGAAAATTGTAGTTGATATGTTTTTTATATAAGTCATATTACATTTAGTAAAACATTATGTAAATGTTTTAGTTTATCTATTCAAGGACGTTTCAATAAAAGTTTCATTAAAATTTTGTGAACATTTTTAAAGAAACATCCAATGGATGTAAATCTAAAATATTTATTAAAAGTATGTTATATTAATTATAATTAGTATTGTTGAATGTTTAAATTAATAATTAATAAATAAAAACTAATATTTAAAAGTTATTGAATGATAAATATATAAAAAATAAAAATTATTTTTAATTATAATAATTTAATTATAATTTATAGTAGATAATTAAAACTAAACATTTATAATAAATAATTGACTACTAAGGAAATATGGGTTGGGTTTGAGAGAAATTATCTCGAACCTTTAATGGAACATATGGTTGATCCTAAATAAATATTTTCTCTAACTTGGTATAAATATTTTTGGATCAGATCTGATTTGTTTCAGACAATCATGCTACAATCGGGACTGATGTTTGAAGGGTTTTATGTTGTGTTTTGACTTCATCGATTCCCAATATCACTGGTATTCATTATTTATCTCTATAAAAATACTCAATTGAAGGATTCATTCATTGAAAATGGAATGTTTCATAGGTTAAGGTTGATTCAAATGAAATATCTTAATGAGTAAGCATTGGTAAGCACTCTATCATAGTGTGAATCATTTTTTTAATGGGATCTAGGCCATGGAAAATGGATTACTTGGTTGCAAATTTGTCTGATACTTTGGGATTTGATAATTGTAAGTGTTTTGTTTGGGTCATGGATTATTTCAAATTATCTTCCCAACAGAAGACCCTAAAATAATGCATTAGGGACTTGGTATTATATCCCTTAAACTTGACATCTTACACCTCTATAATTTATAATTTTATGTCAAATTATTTGGATTAAATTGGATTCTCTAGAACCCATGTATTTTTTATGAAGTTTCTAATTAAATTGGTGTCCCTATTAAGAAGTATAGGGAAATAGAGGTGGCCATTTTGGGGTACTAGGCCCGTTTCATAGTTGAGGTAGGCTTCTGTTCTGGTTTCGTTGAAAAATTTATTCTATCTACTGAGATATATGATATTGAATTGTAAATTGAATATAAAAAGGTTCCATGGTTTTGTATGGAGGACAATATTATTAGGAATGACATATAAAGCTACCAGAGGTCTCTTACTTGTGCATTCTATTCATCTTAGTTCGATAATTAGAATTCATGATATGAGAAGTCTAGAAAACTAAAGAAATTTGCGATGAATTTTGTTCATGGTCCAATTAATGCTAGGGGAATGACCTATCAATTAAACTCTGGAGGAATAGATTTAAACAATGATCATGGGGTTGGTCCTACTAAACCCTTGGATAGGGCTATATGTTTAACCTCTGACAATTCTTTTCCTATGAAAAAGGAGTGTTCTAATGTTACAAAGCCTCATGAATAGTTTTATGTGTCATCGTTTCATGATGTGCATGTTTCATGACAAAATTATTCAATAAATGTGTAGTTGTATAACTTTGAAAGGGATATGAATGCTCAACATGATATTGATTCTCAGTTTATCATGGACCAAAAGTTTAATGCTAATAAAATCAAGAAAGGAAAATCAAGAATTGGCTCATCTTTACCACTAAAAAAGAATATTGTAATTATCTATGTTCATGGAAATGGGGTAGTTAATTACTACGATTTGGGTAAGACTCAAAATGAGCAGTAGTCTTCTATTTTTACTCATCTCATGGATCAGTATAGGAAAAATCGGATGATAGATATGAAATAAGGGACATAACTGATGCAAGAAAGGATGAAGGGGATAAAACTTGACATGTCTATGAATAAAAAAGGCTTTCAGATAGTCACTTCTAGGAATTGGGAGCACCTCCATCTATTCTTAGTCAGTCCTCACCAAAGCTTTTTTTAGAGTAGGCAAGACTTGATGATTCAATAGGAATTATCGTCCTAGATAGTTCACTAGATGTAAAGGTGGAAATTGGGAAGGGTCTCCTAGACCCACAATCTTCTAGTCCATGTCCTAATAAGTTTTCATTTCTTGATATTCTAAATACACCTCAAAGTAGGGATGTCTTCAAGAAGGAATTTAGATTTTTTTCATGGAGAAAAGAGCACTAATGATATGAAGTGTAATGCCTCAAATCAAGAGATATATTATTTGTCTATTAAAAATTATTATGTTGTAGTAACTGAGATTCATGATGGGGATGATGAGTCATCATGCATGGATGACCAAGATGATACATGGTAGTTGCCTGAGCAATGGAAGATAGGCAGACACATGAGTGGTCAAGGTGGATCTCAAAGGGGAGGAAAACTGAAAAGAAGGTGAATTTTGATTTTATTTATTTCTATGTTTTTCTTGATATCATTGTTTCCATTGTAAACCCCTCCTTTCCTTGCTTGTGTACTATTCATTTTTTAATAAATTTTTTGGATCATGGATTTTAATCCATGGTCCACACCCTTTTGATTAATTGATTACTAAAATATAATAATTAATAATTAATAATAATAATAGAAAAAAATAAATAATTTTAATTTTAATTATTAATAAATAATAATTAATATTAGAATACAATATAGGGGTTATAAATAATGATAGAATTGGTGCTAACCTAAATAAAAATTTCACTTGAAGTTTGAGGTTGAAGTTGAAATTACAGTGGAGTATCTAGTAAATGTATTCTATATTAATAATAATAAATATTATTGATTAATTTTATTAAATATAGAACTAATAATAATTTATATTTAATAATTACTAAATAATAAAAAAATAATTAAATTCACTTTTAAAAATTATTTATAGATTAATAATATATAATTAAAAATTAAACCTTATTAATCAATAATTGATAATAATCACTGGTAAATATTATTTAATAAAAAATTAATTATTAAAATATTCTAATAAATAATAATAGTATATAATTGTGGGATTATAAAAAAATCTATAATTGACATCAACCTAAATGAAACTTCCCCTAAAAGATTCAATGCAACATTCACTAGAAGTTTCAATGTAACATTCAATTAATATTTTAGTGTAACTTCCTTCAAAGGTATTATATCTTAATAATAATTAATATTATTGAATAAATAATGGATAATAATTGATTTTTAATGGTCACTAAATAATTAATATATAATAAATGAAAATTACATTAAAAAGTTAGTAATCTATAAGTAATTATTAATAGATAATAAAAAATTAAACATTATTGATCAATAATTGAAAATTAATAAAGAATGCTTATTAGTTAATAATATTTTTTATTAACTTATAATTAATGAAAATTTTAATTATTAATACATTCTAGAAAATAATTCCAAAACATAATAGAGGTATTATAACAAAAGAAATCATGAATAAAATAGTTTTATAGTCATTATTAATGTTTTAGTGGAACATTTCGTGAAAATTTAACTGTTTGTTTCATTGGAAATTTGGTTTTCTAAACTTTTCTCCAAATCAAATATTTAATGTTGTAGGTTCTACTAATATTGATCTTTCATAATCTATTTGACCATGTATAGGTATGAAGTTGAAATCAATTTTTGACGCACAATATTTCTATGATATATATAGGGGACTAACTGTGTTTAGATTACACATATAGTACATGAATAAAATTATAAAAAATTAGTTTTCAGATCATTCCATTATGTATTTAGAAAATAAGGTCATAGAAATTTTAAAAAATGTGACCTAATTTTGAAATTTTCTCATGTTGACATGTATACAAGATGCCTTTCTTGAAAGAGGATTTTTGTGAATTATAGGAAATATGCATGCAATGTATTTATGGACAACAATAATCATCTCCTTCACAATCCAAAATTTACTCATATTATGTAGTTTTAAAGATAAATAAAAAACAATTATTTGCGTTAGATGTTAATTCTTTAGTAGGTATTGCACCAAATGATTATTTCTAATTGGTGACAACTATTTCTAGTGGTTATGGTTTTATTGGGTACATGTGTGTCGGTCATTTTAACTTTTTAAGGATAATGTGTTAAAGGGGACTAGTTCATTGGGATTCATGTTACATGTTATAGTGTAATGTAAGACAATGTTATGAAAATTCATTATTTTTATACACTGTATAATTGGATTTGACTAAAAAAATTAAATATTTTCTATGGTGATTCAAATATGAAGTCATATTATGATTTATATAGATATGATGATTTATTTGACAAAAGTGTCATTCCTAATAAAGTGTTCCATACATTACATGTTTTGTGGGATTTAATAATCATAATGAGATTGTATATTTTTAGGAAGCTTTTTTATATGATGAAACTATGATTTTTTTGGTTGTTTTAATAAATTTTAGAGGATAATCACATAAATATACCACAAATGTTATTTAATGATCAAAATTAAAAAATGGAAAAATACATTTCCAATGTTTTATCAAGAACTCAAATCAACTTTTTCACATAAATTTTGTTATAAAATAGAATTAATCCTTTAAGTGATTTGATAAATTATGGATCTAGTTTCATAACTAAATTTAATAAGTTTATGTTCCAGTACCATGATGTCTACTAGTTTAATCAGGATTTGGACTCTCTAATAGTTTGATATGGGATTGTAAATCACAGTAGTCAGATAATGTTTTCACGTTATGAGATATGTGGGAACATTATTTTTTAAAATATGTTATAACCTTGGATATTCATATCACTCAGTTAACTTAATGTTATAATGGAATTCTTAATGGTTATTTTCATTTTAAGTTGGGTATTGAATATTTCTTCATGGAGTTAGAATGGTTATTCGGTAAAAATTGATATCAAGATACAAAGGTGGAATATCAAATTATTGGTGTATGTTTTTTTATATCATATATTAAAAGTGGTGTTATTTTTTGGTTATTTCATAGGAATGGTTGGTTGTGAAAATAATTTCCATATTTCATATGATACTGTCAGGGGATTGTTTCAGTGTTCTTATTGAAAATTTGATCCGGTTGGGTATCTTTGTTATGATGTTTTTTTAATCAACTTGATGTGTGATCACTACCTAAAAATATATTTTGAGGATTTCGACAGGGATGGAAATAACTATTTTAATAATTAAAGGATATTACATTGAAATATATTCTAATAAAATGATTATTATAGAAAAACATTATAAATAAGATGCATAGATAGGAAGAAAGTTGATAATTGTTTCTTGTGATAATGATTTGGGTTATGACATTACATTTTCTAATTTTATTAATTTTCCGAAAGTTTTGAGTACTTTAAATTCACCAATAGATAGGTTTGATGTTCATAAAACTTATAGAATCATTATAAGAAACACTAACTTCAAATGATAACGAAATAGGAAAGCGGCATATGGATTCATAAGATTTTTTAAAACTAGAGGCTAAAAGGGAAAAGAATTGAAAAAAAAAATAAAGTGTAATTATTATTGTATGTTTTCATTTTATGATATTTTAAATTTTGGTAAGTTGTATTTTTGTAGTAATATGGTTTCTAAAATAGTTTTTATTTGTATGTGAGTACTACAATATCAATGAAAATATTATTCTGAAGTTATAGCCACAAAATTTATTTAAATATAATTTAATTAGTACCATTATCCATTTCTAAAAGTTATATAATTTTTTAATTTATATATTACACCAATACCTATAAACCAATTAGGAACATAATTATTAGAGGTATAATACTACATAATTGGATTATAGGTGAATTATTTTAGTCATTATATTGAATTTATTATTTATTCTTTGTGATTCCTTTGAACTATCTGTAGGTAATATTGAATTGTAATGCATCTACAAGTAATTATTACGAACTACGGTTTATATAAATTATATTCACTAAAATTTTAATAAATTTTAGTTTAAAATAATTTTAATTCAATGTAACAACAAAATAATTAATGTAAATCCCTAACCCCAACTACCCAGAGTCAGTGCATTATTACACAACATTGGCATGATACAAATAATCATATCCCAAAAGACCGATCGGTTTTATAGCCTTGAAAGTACTGGATACATATATAAGTTTTAAATTAAATCATGAAATAAAAAAACAACATTTTTTCTCCTTTTAACACAATCATTTACATTAAACTATCCCTAAATGTCAGTCATAATATACTTCTTCACATCCTAGGAAAAATAAATCATAGAAAGTGTTGAGCTTAGGTGCTCAGTATGGATAACAATATAGAAAAATATTTTGATAATATGTATAAAAAATTATCAAAATGTATAAGACTAAAACACAAGACTTTTAAACTTAAACTTGATTATAATGTGGAAAAGATAAATCAAACAATTTCATTTACTTATTAACATGGATATTCTATTCGTATAATAATCACATGTAATATCAATAACCAATTTCATAATGATGTAATGCATAATTTTGGACATCATAAACACATAGTCAAGGCCTCGTTCAAAGAATACAAATAATATTTTTTCAAGTCCTTGTGCCAAGACACTAGTTTGTCTCATAAGACCTACCGATGCATTGAGGAGCTATAGCAGGCTCCACCCATCACTTATTAAGTCCAATGCATTCCTCATATGAATAGGTTGAAACATCACATAAACATTCGTATTAAAACTAACAAAATAAATTTCAATACTTTATTTGTAAAACATGAATGGTATAAAAATAACACATACATATTAAAAAATATCACAATAACATCAATATAATATAGAATATTGTATCATAATAAATTAACTTCAAAAAAGTGTAAAATCCATCAAAGTATGTTGACATAGATGAAATCAAAACTATTTGAGAGAAATATCTCTTTAAATTTTAAAATCATTTAAAAGTCATGTAATTATAAAAGAAAACGTTTATTTTGAAAATATTCTTATATGCTTGTAAGGTAAAATTTGTAGATTTTATAATGGTGGAAAATAGCTGCACTCTCTGTATAAGTTAAAAAGGCATTCTTACTTTAATTTTGTCGAAAAGGTTATAAAGAACCTTATTTGGAAAATGATAGAAAGATTCCTTTATAAAAATTCCCTAAAAAGTCAAAAACTGATATAAATTTCTTTAACCAATAGTATAGTAAATAGCAAAAATGTTTTGAAATTCATTTTTAAGAAATGCGGACGTGGATGATAAAGAGGTCCCAGTAGATACTCATATATAAACAACCACGAATAATGAAGAGATTGTAGTATTAACCCATACCATGTACATTTCCTTGGTCGAGGGTACATTAACCTCTTGTATAATATTCATATAATTTTTATTAAATTATACAAGAACCACATACATAAATATGACATCATATATGATCTACTAATATTACTTTGTTAATAATATTTCAGTACCATCATTGTTTCGGGTGTTAACTGATTCGTTTTCCTTTATATGTTTTGTTATGTAAGTCTCAATTTTTATGGAAAATTTGTATTTTATTCATATACATAATGACATTAAGTTATTAATTATTATTTGCTAATCATAAAATAAAATTTATTCTTGAATGGTTATTATGGGGAATAAATGTCATCGCGTTCGTGGAGAAGGTAATTCGTATGTACGTACGAGCGAAAATACCATTCTATTGATGGTGAAATCGTATGTAATTGGATGTTATATCATATATACATAATCCTTAGGATTTTATATTTATTATTTACATCGGTTATACTAATTATTATACCCATTCAAATAATTAAGTGTTTGAATAATAAACTACACCACAATGTGGAGACAGTAAGTCATACGTACGCATGTATGGTTACTTTGTCATTCATAGAATTGATAGAATAATGAATATGATTGTAACATATTTATAATTACATAAAATTATGAATAAATTACTAGAGTTTTTATTTTTTTATGGGAATAACAAATAAATAGGAAGTGTAAGAAGAAAAGAACTTGAAAGAGGTGGTGAAATAATTACCTCTTCTTCGGGTTCTTCGTTTTGATTTGATCAAAAGGGATCATTAGGTTGGATTTATTATCAAATTTAGGCCTTTAGGATTAATTGAGGGTAGTTTGGAGGATATTAGAATGGGTTTGGCCAAGCCAAATGGCTTTGGAGATGTGATTTTCATAAAAGGGGAAGTGACCTTTTATAAGAGGGGTGAGGGTCACTTTAGGAAAATATTGAAATATTATTTTATAATAAAATAATTGTCGATTTCTAATTGATATAAAAGGATTTATTTAGATGATAATGTCAGGATGGGTCGAAATTCTCTCAACAAATTGGTTTTAGACATGTTTAGGTCCCCATATTAACCTTATCATTTATATTTAACTCTTAGTTAAATAGTTTGACATTTACCATGTCTCCTTGTATTTTTATATTATATGGTTAATAAACATACTAAAAACTACCATGTGAACCCCAAGGGGTTTATTATTGATATATATAACTTTACCAAAGTACTTTTTCTAAACCATATATTTTTAAAAATATTATATAAATTAATAATATAGTATTTGTTTTGAAAAACTCATTTATGTCAATTTTGACACTATTTAGAATTTGATTTTTTTATAGTCCTAATAACTTGATTACTCAGAAAATAAATTATTTAATCAACCCTAAAATTTTTTATTAACCTATAAAATTTTTGTAATTCATCAAAATCCTCAATTTACATTTATTTATTTATTTATAATATCAATTATTTTAATCTTTCATTAATAAGGTATTTAATGCATCATCATTGTGTCATAAATAAATTTAACTATTTATTGTCTAAAAATTATAAATAAAATAACATTATGTTTAAAACCGTTTTATATTTATAATTAATATTTATAGTCAAATTTATCTTAAGTGTAACCCTATATTAAAAATGTTTTAGTTATGATAATTTTAATTTAACACTTTAAACTCTTCTTTAAATACTATAATAATATATATCCTAATCTAATCAAACTGGGTCAAAAGGATCATATTTTATTCCTATGGTTGATTGTGGTCAAAATAAACTAATCCAATAGACTTAAGACATGTGTCGGGGTAATTATAATATCATTTTGTACCTTTTATTACCCTTTTTACTTTTAACTGTGGTAAATAAAAGTCAAAAGTTACTATTCACCCAAATTATTTTCATCTAATTGAACCCCATTTTACTTAATGTTATCAACTGTGTCTTTGGGATTTTTTAAATTTAATTTTCAGAAGCGGTGAAATGATGTTTTATGAAAATTTGCAAATGAGCCTAGAAGGTGGGTAAAAGACAGTAAAAAGATCAATAAAATTTTATATATCTAATATTAATATAAAATGACTCCAATGAAATACATTGAACATATATAGGTATTATTTATCTATTTTTACCTAAAATAAATTTAAATGATTAATTAATTATTTAAATAAAATGTTGGTTTTAAACAATAACGCAGTGTTTTCACTATTCATAAAAAATTGAATGTTTTCAAAAAAACCAAAAATTCACCCTAAACTAATTTTGATATTCCGAATCCAAAAATGAAGTCAATTTTGAAAAATAAAATCTATAAAATTTCAAAAAGTTGGTATTACTATTCAAACCGGCTAGTTTGGTTGATCGTGGTGTGTTAGAACTCATAGTTCCATACAATGAAATCTATTGTATTATTCAAAGAGAAGTGTACCATGGAAGCTTGGGGTGTTACATTCTTCCCTCATTCAAATAATTTCTTCCTTGAAATTTTAGAATACTATTGTACAAAAAGATTCGGGTGGTTCTTCATCATAAGTTCCTCGGGTTCCCATGTTGCATCTTTTATCTTATGGTTTCTCCATAGAACTTTCACCAGAAAAGTTGTCTAGTTTCTCAACACTTATTCTCTAGTATCAAGAACTCTAATAGGATCTTTGTAATAAGACAGGTCAGGTTCCAGTTCTATTTCTTCATAGGTGATTACATGCTTTGAGACAGACATGTATTTTCTCAATAGTGATACAAGGAAAACATCAGGCACTTTGGAGAGACTTGGCAGCATTGCCAAACGATAAGCTAAAAATCCAATTAATTCAAGAATATTGAAAGTTCCAATATACCTGTGACTCAATTTACCCTTCTTACCAAAACATATAACACCATTCCATTAAGGTACCTTCAAGAAAACATGATCTCCTACTTGAAATTCCAAATCCTTCCATCAGTTATCGACATAGATCTTTTTCATACATTGAGCTACTTTTATGTGGGTTTGGATAACCTTAACCTTTTCCATTGTTTCCTCAACAAGTTCTGGGCTTACGAGTTTTATTTCACCAATATCATCCCAAAAAGTTGGTGTGTGACATCTTTTTCCATTTAACGCTTTATATGGTTCCATATGAATACTTTAATGGAATTTATTTTTATAGGAAAATTCTACCAAAGGTAAATACTGATTCTACATACCGTGAAAATAAATTGAGAAAGATCATAACATTTATTCTAAGGTTTGAATAGTCTATTCTGATTGTCTATTATTTTGAGGGTGTTAGGTAGTGCTCAAACGAAGTTCAATATCTAGGGCCTTCTGAAGACTTTTCAGGAATCTTATTGTAAAATTGGGATCATGATTAAAAAAAATTGATAGGGGTACTCCATGAAGTCTTACAACTTCATTAATATATAGTCTTGCTAAATGTTGAAGTGGTAAATCTTCCCTTATAATAAGAAAATGTGGTATCTTTGTAAGATGATCAAAAATGAACCATATTGCATCATTCCTTCTAAGAGTCTTTAGTAGACCCATGTCAAAATCCATCATAATATCATCTCATTTCCACTCAGGTATGGGAAGAGGTTTCATGACTCCTCTAGGATTTTGTCTTCGAGCCTTTACCTTTTTACAAACCATACATCTTGACACATAATCAGAAATCTCCCTTTTCAGGTTGTTCCACCAAAAATGTTCCTCCGAATCTCTATACATCTTAGTTCTACTAGAGTGTATAGATAAATTAGAGCTATGAGTATCATCCAATAATTCCCTTTTTAGATCAGGTATTTCAGGAACACAAAGTACCTTCCCAAATTTCAAAATTCCATCTTCATATATGAAGTCAATCAATCTCCCATCCTTCACAACTTTAATTTTCTTTTGAAATTCCTCATCATCATTATAAGAACTTTTTATCTTTTCTAGTATAGATAGTTTGGCAACCATTTGAAAAATTATTGATGTCTCACCTTCCATGATTATTCCCATATCCATCTTTACTAAATCAATGAACATAGGATCCATTTCAACTCTCTTCATGTTCAAAACTCCATGATTCTTTCTGCTCAAAGAATCTACCACCTTATTTCCCTTCTTCAGTTGTTAGTGTATAGTGTAATCATAATTCTTGAGTAGCTCGAGGCATCGTCTTTTCCTCATGTTGAGTTCTTTTTGTGAGAAAATATACATCAAGCTATAGTGATCGGTATATATCTTAAATTTTTTACCATAGAGATAGTGTCTCCAAATCATCAAAGCAAAGAATATAGCTTCTAACTCAATATCCTGAGTGGGATAGTTTTTTTTCATGAATTTTTAGCTGTTGTGATGCATATGAAATAAATCAATCATTCTTTATAAGGACACAACCAACTCCTTTCTTTGAAACATCATTATAAATAACAAAATCATCATTCCCTGATGGTAGATTCAATATAAAATCATTGACTAATCATCTCCTCAACTCTTCAAAACATTATTCACACTCTTTTTACCAAACAAATTTAACCCTTTTATGTGTGATCTTGGTTAATGAGTTATCCAATCGGGCAAAATTATGGACGAATCACCAATAATAACCTGCTAAACCAATAAAACTATGTACCTCAGTTACAATTTTTGGGGCTGGCCATTCATGGATTACCTTGGTCATTAAAGGATCAACAAATATTTCATCCTTAGAAACAATATGGCCAAGAAAAGAAATATTCAAAATATAGAATTCACACTTGATAAACTTCTCATATAATTCATTTCTTGTTAGGGTTTTTAGAATATTGCGCAAGTGATTTCCATGATCTTCATAGCTTTTTTAGTAAACAAAGATATCATCAATAAATACCACTAAATATTAATCAAGATATTCCTTGAAAACTCTATTCATTAGATCCATGAAAACATAGGGTAAATTAGTCAGTCCAAAAGGCATTACTGTAAACTCATAATGCTCGTACCTGGTTTGAAATGCTATTTTTGGAATGTCTTCCTTCTTCACACACAACTGATGATATCCAGATCGAAGGTCAATCTTTGATAAATATTGAGCTCAATGAAGTTGGTCAAATAAATCATCAATGTGAGGTAGGGGATACTTGTTCATTATTGTTATAGCATTGATCTCCCGGTAGTCAATGCACAACCTCGTAGATCCACCTTTCTTCTTAACAAAAAGAACATGGTCTCCCCATGGGGAAACACTAGGGATAATAAATCCTTTATTACTCAATTACTCTAGTTGTTTATTTAGTACCACTAATTAAAAAGTGTCCATTCTATAAGGGGTCTTCAATATGGTCCTTGAACTAATAATTAAATCAATTAAAAACTCAATTTCTTGTTCTTGAGGATGTCCAGGTAAATCCTCTGGAAACACATCAACATATTCTTGAACAATAGATATATCCTCTATTTGAATGTTATTAAAAAACACCCATAGTAATTTCATTCTCTTTTTCCACAATAATGGAATTTAGTGGAGCTACTGGGGGTAAATCTAGATAAGAATTAGGTGGTGGAATTTTTTCTCTAAAGATAAGGTACTTCTTATCATCATTGAAGACTTTGACTTCCTTCTTACAATAAATTTATGCATCATGGTTTGAAAGCCAATTAATTTTGAGGATTATATTAAATTAAATCATGGGTATGATGATGAGATCGGTAGATAATGAACATTTATATTCCCTAATGGGAACATATTCACAAAAAAAAAATTTCAATGATACATCCCTTAAGATTTTTTACTGACAACTACCTTGTTAAATCAAATTGAAAATATCTAATTTTCTTAGAAAACTAGTGAGATATGAAATAATGTGATAATCCAGAATAAAATAAACCATTGGATAAACTTGAGAAACCCATTAAATTACCTGCCACCACATCTTTTGGAGCTTCAACCTTAGTAGTAGTGATCGCATAAGCTTGGCCTTGCTCCATTGGCCTTTTTTGAGGTAAGTTTCCTTGGCTCTTAGGACATTCCTTTTCATAATATCTCTTTTCTCTAAAATTGTAGCATTCAACATTGACATACTCTTTGTTTCCCTTGCAATCACGTGCTTGGTGTCCTTTTTCTCCACACATATAACACTCTCATTCCCTTCAGGCAAGTACCAGGGTGTTTCTTCCCACATTTACCACAGTATGGATATTCAACTTTTTCCTTATTCTCTTTATTTACATTTCCAGAGTGTTTAGTATATCTCTTCTTCTCTTTCTTTGCATTAAAGTCGTAAGACTTAGAGAATTCCTTTTCTATCTTGATAACACATGATACAATATCTTCGTATGATGAGAAGGATTGTGAGACTATTGATGGATAGAGAAATGGTATTAACCCATAAAATAATCGATCAATCTTACTCCTTGGGTTATGTATATAAACTAATGCATGCCCTTATAACCTTGTAAAGTTAGCCTCATACTTTGTGACATTCTCATCCTCCTTTTTCCTCAAACTCATAAATTGTCTTTCCATATCTGCTTGATGGTCACGAGGAAATTATTTTTTTAATAAAAGCTCTTTAAACACCCTCCATTAGATATTTGATACTTCTTTATCCTAATTTTTGTTTTGAATTAATGACAATCATTGATCTGCATCTCCTGTGAGGTGATAAAATGCCATGATAAATTTTTCCATTTTGCTACTCCCCAAAGCATAAAATTGTTTCTCTAAGGAACTTATCCATTGCTCATCTACAAATGGATTTTTATTCCCATTAAATGTTGGTGGTTTTTTCCTCATCAAGAAGTCTAGCATTGATCCTCTGAATTGTGGATCAGGGTGCTCCATACGAGTAAGGTTATTATTCATAACCTGAGTGAGTTGTCCCAGTATGGTGATAAGCTTATCAGCACTAGTTACATCACTAGATTCACTATAATTATCTTGAGTAAGTGGCCAATCCCTACATGGATTATGTGAATGATACGGTTTTCATTCTTCCACTAGGCATCATTTCTAAATAATGGAATACACTAGAATAGTTTATGAATCTCAATACATAATTCCAATCTTGTAAAACACTTAACATTAATTGAACAGTTTATAAATATAATACATATTCATAAAAATCTTTTCTTGAGGTGGTATATTATCATAAATCCTGCATAATGGTTTGTAAAGAAAATGTGATTTATCCCAAACATATCCCTCGAGAGTTTCAAAACCAAGAGTGCAGAAAGGCCCGTTGTCATGTACCAGGATACCCAGGGTCAAGCCCAAAACTCCTTTTCAGAGCTTTCACTCCTAGGTACATCTATTCCAGAGCCACTTCTACCTACTCATATCCAGACAGAGACTTATTTCTTGTAAAACTCTCAAAATCTCTACACTACCACAATTCTAAAAAGTTTTTCTATACTAATCATCAAATTATATCTTAAGTTAATGTTCTATAATTAGAGTTTTTTATAAATATAGATTCCAAGGTTTGTACTAAACTTCCTATGATACCAATTGTAACACTCTGACCCCAGTTACCCAGAGTTGGTTCATTATTACATAACATTGGAATGATGTAAGGAATCATATCCTGAAAGACTGATCAGTTTAGTAGCCTTTGAAGTACTAGATACATACATAAGTTTTACATTATATCATGAAATAAAAAACAACAATGTGTCTCCTTTTAACACAATCATATTCCTGAGACTATCCCTGTAGGTTAGTCCTAATATACTTTTTCACATCCTAGGGAAAATAAAAAATAGAAAGCAGTGAGCTAAGGTGCTCAGTAAGTATAACAATATTGAAGAAATTTTCATAAATAGGCATAAAAATTTAAGGCAGTCTATAATAATAAAACACAAGCCTTTGAAACTTAAACATGAGCATAATGTGGAAAATATATATCAAATAATGTTATTTACTTATTCACATGGATATTATACTTGTCAAATAATCACATGTAATATCAATAGCCAATTTCACAATGATGGAATTCATAATGTTGGACATCATAACCACATAGTCAAGGCCTCGTGCCAAGACTACAAATAAGATTTGGTCATGGCCTTGTGCCAAGACACAAGTTTGTCTCATGAGAACAACTGATGCACTGAGGAGCTATAGCAGGCTCCACCCATCACTTACTAAGTCCAATTCATTCCTCGTATGAAAAGGTTGAAACATAACATAAACATTTATATTAAAACTAGAATATGAAATTTCAATAATTTATCTATAAAACATGAATGGTATAAAAATAACACATCCACAGTCAAACATACCACAAAAACTTCAATTCAAAATTGAAGATTATATCATAATAAATCAACTTCAAACAGGTGTAAAATCCATCAATGGATGTTGACATAAATGAAATAAAAAATGCTTGAGAGAAATATCTCTTTATATTTTGAAATTATTTAAAAGTCATGTAATTATAAAAGAAAACATTTATTTTGAAAATATTCTTATAAGCTTGTACGGGAAGCATTGAAGATGTTATAATGGAAGAAAATAGTTTCACTCACCGTATAAGTTAAAAAAAATCATTCCTTAATTTCGTCAAAAATATCGTAATAGACGTTGTTTGGAAAATGACTGAAATATTACTTTATAAAAATTCTATAAAAATTCAAAAAACGGTATAAATGAATTTATACCATATTCTAGGAAATAGTAAAAATGTTTTGAAATAAATTTTTATGAAACACGAATGTGGATGATAAAGTGGTCCCAGAAGATACTCACATATAAATAACCTCAAATAATGAAGAGATTGTAGAATTAACCCTTACCTTGTATTTTTCCTTGGTCAAGGGTATGTTAACCTTATGTATAATAGTTAAATATTTGTTAATAAATTATAATAAAACCACATACATAAATATGATATCATATATTATCTTCTAATATTGCTTTGTTAATAATATTTCAGTAGTATCAACATTTTGGGTGTTAACTGATTCGTTTTCCTTAATATGTTTTTTTTACAAAAGTCATGTTTATTATGGATAATATGTATTTGATTCATATCCAGAATGACATTAAGTTCTTACAAATTATTTTTTATCATAAAATAAAATTTATTCTTGAATGGTTTTGATGGAGATTGAATCTCATCGTGTTCATGGAGACTGTAATCCGTATGTACGCATGAGCGATAGTACCATTATATTGACGGTGAAATCATGTGTAATTGGATGGTATATCATATATACATAATCCTTAACATGTTATATTTATTATTTATATCAATAATACTCATTATAATACCCATCCAAATAATGATGTGTTTGAATAATAAACTACAGCACAACGTGGAGACGGTAAGTCGTACGTACACACATACGGTGACTTTATCCTTCATAGGATGGATAGAATAATGAATATGGTTGTACCATATTTATAATAACATTATAGTATGAATATGGTACTGTAGTTATTATTTTGATATGGTAATAACAAATAAAGGGGAAGTGGAAGAAGAAAAGAACTTGAAAGAGGTGGTGAAATAATTACCTCTTCTTCATGTGCTTCCTTTAGATTTGATCAAAAGGGATTCTTAGGTCAGATTTATTATCAAATAAAGGCCTATAGCCTTAATTTAGGGTAGATGGGAGGATATTTGGGCATGGTTTGCCTGAGCCAAATGGCTTTGGAGGTGTGATTTTCATAGAAGGGGAAGTTCCCTTTTATAAGAGAGGTGAGGGTAACTTTAGGAAAAATTTGAAATATTATTTTATAATAAAATCATTTTTGATTTATAATGGATCCAAAAAGATTTATTTAGAGGATAAGGTGGGGATGGGTACCAAATATCTCAACCATTATGTTTTAGACTGGTTTAGGTCACCATATAAACCTTATCTTTTAGATTTAACTCTTAGTTATATAGTTTGACATTTACAATGTCTCCCTGTATTTTATTATTATATGGTTAATAATGTTACTATAAACATCCAATAGAACCCCAAGTGGTTCATTATTAATATATATAACCTTATAAAAGTCCTTTGTCTGAACCTTATATTTTTAGGAATATTATATCAACTAATAATATAGTGTTTATTTTAAAACAACTCATTTCTGTCAATTTTGACACTATTTAGTATTTGATTTTCATTAAATTACTAAAAACATTATTACTTCAAATAAAATTCATTTAATCACCCCTAACATTCCATATTAACCTATAAAATTCATGTAATTAATCAAAAGCCCCAATTTACATTTATTTGAAGATTTATAATATTAATTATTTTAATCATTCATTAATATGGTATTTACTGATCATCATTGGGTCATAAATAAATTTAATTATTTAATGTCTAAATATTTTAAACAAAATAAAATTATTTAGGAAAACGTTTTTTCTTTATAATTAATATTTATAGTTGAATTTATCTTATGTGAAAACCTATATTAAAAATGTTTTAGTTATTAAAATTTGAATTTTACAATTTTAACTCTTCTTTAAATAAAATAATAATAAATGTCCTAATCTAATCCAAGTGGGTAAAAATAATAATATTTTATTCCTATGGTTTATTTTTGTCAAATTAAACTTATCCAATAGAATTGGGACATGTGTTATGGTAATTATAATATCATTTTTTACCTTTAATTACCCGATGTAATTTTAACTATGGTAAACAAAAGTAAAATATTACTATTCACAAATAAAATATTTTCATCTTATTGAACCACATTTAACTTACTGATGTCAATTGTGTCTCTTAGATTTTTTAAATTCAATTCATAGAAGCGGTAAAATTACGTTTTATGCAAATTTTTAAATGCGCCTAGAAGGTGGGTAAAAGATGGTAAAAAGTTCAATAAAATTTTAAATATCTAATATTATTATAAAATGACTCCAATGAATTACATTGAACATATATAGGAATTATGTATCTATTTTTACCTAAAATAAATTTAAATAAATAATTATTTATTAAAATAAAAATTCGGTTTTAAACAATAACGCAGTGTTTTTCACTTTTCATCAAAAATTGAAAGTTTTAAAAAAAAACAAAAAATTCACCCTGAGATAATTTTGATATTCTAAATCCAAAAATTAAGTCCATTTTAAAGAATAAAATTTTAAAAATTTTAAAAAGTGGGTATTTCTATTCATAATGGCTAGTTTGGTTTGTCGTGGTGTGTTAGAATTCGAAGTTGTGTACAAAGCAAGCTATTGTATTATTCAAAGAGAATCATAGCGTGGAATCTTGGGGTGTTACAATTAATTCTATATTAAAATAAGAAGTTAGAGGATTGACTATTATTTTTTACCAATTGTGTTACAACTAAGACACTTATTTTTTAAAAAGAATTACTACAACTTATTGGTATTTTACCTCATTTAAACCATATATTTCATTTACTATATGAATATTAAGATATGTTTATACTCATATAATTAATAGAATAAATAAAAATGAATTTTTGCAGTCACATCAGACATGGAATCTTTATTTATATCACAATTTTCATGAGTTCTCTTCTTCCATAAATTCCTTCTTGAATCACAATAATTTATTGTGATATTTATAATAATAGAGAGAACATTACATGGAATAAACTAAATTTGTCCTCATTTTTTATATACCTTTCTTTTGATCAACCTATAGTGTGGTCACATGTCCTATCATGCTATCAGTCACCCTACTGTGACATCTAATGTCATTCAAACATATTCTTATTCTTTATTTACTATAGTTTTCACAATCCACCACTATTTTGCTCTATCTAAAATAATCAAGATAAAATCATCATCTTGTATACACATTTTTAGAGTATTTCCATGTGCATCGTCTAATTTTATTTCTCTATTTCTTATGAATATTTGAATTATGGATTCCCTAAATTTCAATCTCATATTATTCATTCTTAAATCTATATGAATTTATTTACATCTCCAATTTACATAAGATTCACATTGTAATGATCATGATAATAGAGGTAATTGACTTTTCATAGTCTAAAATGTTCCATTACATAGCTTTAATTATGTTTGGGTAACGGTTATACAGGTGTTATGTTCCACTAATGTATCTCTAAAGTCAAGATTTTACATTTACACACTAAATCAACTTGTTTCATGATCATTATAAAACATAAAAGATTTCATCTTGGTAAACATTACACGTGTAGTAAAATATTTATGTCACCTTTACAAAGTATAATATTTACCTTCACGTAATATATATATTACTTTTATATAGTATAAATACATATAAAGATACCTTTACTTGAGTTTTGTAATTTTTTAGTTACCCTCACACATCATCTAGAAATCTCCAATTTCCTTTATGTACCACTAGAAAAGATACTATAAACTTATTCAATAATATTACTTACCTATAAATATACAACATGAAATTTTATGTATCATTACACCGGTAATTGAAATTCTAATTTTTTGTTATGCACAAGCTGATAATTCATGACAAAATCTAATAATATCATGATTAATTCCAACCACATCAAAATAGATTCCAATTAATATAAAGTCATCTTGGAAATAATTATAATTGCTAAAAATAACATCCAATTAATTTTATAACCTTTCATCATAAGATAATTGAAAGATGGATATGAAAAAATACATTCAATATATAAATATATAGTCTATCATATTAATTTCACAATTGAAATTAAATATTTAAAATATATTTTTCCTTTAATAAAAGTTTATATCCAATTAATCCAACAAATTTCAATTTTATTTGGGATTTTAATCTCCAATCAAATATCCAAGATACTTCAACCTCACTTCTTATTCAACATATTAAAACCGGTCATTGTGAAAACATCATATTAATTTTGATCAATTGAAAATAAAATTCAAACAATATGGTATCAACTATTTCAATATATAAAGTTTCAACTCAATTAGAAAAAAAATGTTTTAACGATGTTTAAACAAGTACCTCCTACTTTTAGAAAATGTTTTGTGAAAAATTTAACATAATTTGAAAAAGTGAATAATATGTTATATTCCACTTTCATCCCACACTAAACTCCCCACACCCATAGATAATTCTATTTGATTTTTATGTGAACATTGGTAGGACTAAATCCACCATATACCTTCTTTAAAAATATGTTTCCAACTATCTGTTATAAGTGTCGAAAAGGAAGTAGTGTGCTATATAAATATATAGTTAATCATCTTCTTTATGGGTAACATTTTTGTAATATATTTAATTTATTTACATATTCTTAATAAGGTAATAAACAATTTTTTCTTATTCTAAGGAATAATTTCCTTTTTTAGAAATATCATCTCTAAAGATAAAGGGGTATATATTCTCTACATAACCAAGGATTTGTTTTGTGATGATTTCTTTCATATCTTCTTTATCCCAATGAAAAATGTTTCATAACAATAAATATCACTTCTCATTAGGTTAATTTAAAATTTTATTTCATGTACAATATGAGAAAATTTTCAATTATGTATACATACTTTTGATTAATATCATACCCACCACCACTCAACCAAAGGTGCGTTGACTTATAGTCTCTAAACCTTTTCTCTCTACATTAATAATGATCAGTGTCCAATGAAAATTTGAATTGATGATGGGGATTAAAAATTTTCTATCCAATAGGAGAACATATTTAATGGGATTCTCTATCAATATCTATATAAAATTTGTATTTTTTCTAAAAATTATTACCCAAAAAAATTAACAAATTTAGAAAAGTTTTAATGTGTTGCTTTAATAAGTAGAGGAATATAGATAATATTATAATTAACATTGGAGTAGTGTTAATAAATATAGAATTATCAAATAATATTTTGGGCATATTTCTTATTCAACACATGATTTTTTATTTGGGATTATGCATCAATTTCCTGATGTGATTTTTAATTAGTTGAGTATGTGAAAAAAGTGGAATTTATTTTATAATATGTTTTGTTATCTTAAAAACTCACCCTAAATATTACCATTAATTTATCTAGAAAAGATAAAAATAATAATGAAACTTCAAGTTTTTTTGTTTCATAATTCCACATGTATTCACTAAACAATAAGAATAGTGATGTATAATAATGAATATACTAGAGCGGGGACCATAGTAGAAATTTTTTAAATAGGTGTCTGCATTTTGTCTTCGCCAACATCATACTAATCAGGTTCCAAACCCAAAATCTTCTGAATATGGTTAAAGTTTTATTTCTTGAATCTCTATCTTTCCCGTACCAATTTTGGTTGAAAAAATATACGAGAAAAAAACATATTATTCTCTAATTTCCTTGAAACACTAGTAATCTTTATGTATTCATTCGAATCCAATGTGTCTTCTATTGATTATGACTATGTTGTTGTTTTTTTAACATCTTTTCTTGGTTTCATAAAAAAATATCCAACCCAACTTATTTTATTTTCTTGTTATAGATTTCACATTTCTTAATAGTAATCTATTATTGAGATTTTCTAGTTTAGAAACCTTGTTCATGATGTTATCTAACGTAGATATGCATTATTTTATACTTTATCCATTATTCTTTTTGGTTTATCCTCATGATTACTATGACATCTGAAAGTTGTTCCAATAATTCTCCTCTGTCAACCCACGAAATTTTGGCTTTATTGGCCTGGAAATGAATTAGTTATGGCCGCCTCACTCAGAGTATTTAATTCTTCCATGCAGACTGTTCGTATTCCAATACACCGAGTTCCAACGCACTAATGGCCATGAAAATGAAAGAATCATGTGCGGACTTATTAATGAAAGTTCTTCATCCGGATGTCTTTCAGCTCCATGTAAATGTTCAGCTCCATTGGTTAGTCCATTTATGAGATATGGTCCCCACAATAAAATTATGCAGTTCTGTACACAGTTTTCGAGGCCTGGTTTGTGAGCTGGATTTGAGCTTCCAGCTGATGGATTTAGCTTTGGCTCTAGAAGGATAAAATGAAGATCATCGAACATAGGAAACTATAAAAGAATAATTTTTCAATTTGGATTAGTTTAGAAAAAGTTATGTCTGAAATGTATAATAAATGAAAACTATTTAACTCCAAAATAATCCATTTTCCCAATTAAGCTAAAAAATACTCCTAAAACTATAAAATGTGACAATTGTCCTTTAAATAACATATTAGTGGGATTAAAAACATTGAAATTAAGAATAAAATAATTTAAAATGTTTGTTCTATCAATTCCCCCACACTTAAACATTGCACTCATGTGCAATCATCTTATACCAAGGTCAAAAACAAACTTCTCAAAGCATAAATAACAACACAGCTCAATTATCATATCAGAGAAAATATCATGCCTCCTACATGGATCAGAATTTAAGTAATCCTCAAAAATCATATGAATATATTCAATCTCATGTTAATCCCCACATGCATGTCGTACCTACCTCCCAGAAAAATTATTTCTCTCTTCGCTCAAGGATATTTAATGTGGAGTTTTTCTCATTCTCAAAACATGTGTGATCTCCATAGGATTAATATCCTCCTAGTATCTCCACTTCACAGAGTCAAAAATTTTTCAATCATGAGGTCTTTTTCATGGGTTGTTCTGAGGCTGAGGGTTGGCAGGTTTAAAATGTAAAAACATCTAAGGCAGAATGAGGAGGGTTAAGCTCTAAAGTGAAGTAAATGCATGGAAACAGTTTTGCTCAAGAATGGTGTGCTCCTCAATCAGCTCAAAAACGAATCACCTCCAAACACCTCTTCTTTCAGGAATTTCACACTTACAATTTCAGCATCAATGATTTTCATCCCTCTTTTCCCCATTTGTAGCATTGTTTCATCTTGAATTCAGATCTGGATTTCTCTTCAGAATCATGTTTTGGAGGAAAAGAGAGGCAGCTTTTGATCATCAAAAATTGGTAAACACACAGCCCATATGTGTAATGATATTTTGGGCCACCCATCCATCTTCCCATCATGACATTTCTTCCACCCAAGAAATAATAAATATGGCAACACTTTCAATTCAACTCAAAAAGATTCTTCAGGAAAGCAAAATAAAGCCCATCTTCTCCCTCCCCCACACTTGAGTTCGACAATAATCATGCATTTAACTTCTAGAGTAGGTTATAAAGTGATAAATGGCTTTTAATGTGGCTGCCTAACAAGGTATTTCATGGATACTAGGGGATTAAAGAAGGTACGATGAAAAGGTAGGCCAAAATAAGAGTTCAATGCAAAAGGGCTTTCAAAGTGATGCCTCAATCATACTTAACACATTCCATGAACTCTAACAGCTTTCAAACAGAGAAAAATAGAAAGTTCTGGATCACACAACATGTCTCAAGGATCTCAATAAAAATATAAATGTAATGAAGATATCAAACAGGTTTAGAAACCTCTCGGGTTGGGCATGATTTTCAATTTGGACAGCACTAGTGCACATGAGTTTCACAATCAACCAAACATCATCAAATGAAAAGATCAGAAATCAGAAACAAAATCCATTAAAAAATTATTTAAATCCTCAAATACTCAAATCATGAAATGGGGAAAAAATACCAAGATGGTTTGAATTTTCCAAAGTATTTGATTTCAGCTCAAGATTCCTAAAAACACACCAAAAAAAGAAAAAGGAAAACAAGAAAATTTCAAAAAAAACAACATGAAAAATAAAATTAAAGCACAAACAAAAGAAATGAAAAAACTTAAGAAAAATATATAAAAAAAGAAAAGGGATAATTCTTGGTTTGACCCCCAAGAAGATGTTAGGTTTTTACTGCCCCTAGTCAGGCAACTGCAGTAGATTATCCCCAGTCAGATGGTGGATGTGGTTTCTTTGAGATAAATCACCACATGTGACTTTTCCCAGTGTCCATCAGTAGACACTGAGATTTGAGTACCCCAAATAAAATAAGAAAGTTCCCAACCCCCAAGAAAAAAGAAAGATAGAATTTGAGATACAGAGTGGGAGGTAATAGAATATAGGGGTGCTCCCTGTGAACATCTGTGTTGTCTTCCACCATATGGTATGAAAGTTGTTGCAGAGGAGGCAGTCGCACCAGCACTAGCTTCTCTAACTCTTCGTCCTTGATCACCACCACTTGAGTGGTATCCTTCGTATCATCCAAGGTCTGCTCCATTTGTACTGTATCAAAAATTTCAGGAAAGGAGAAATTAGGAAACAATTCAGTTTGAATAAGATTAAAATAAGATGAATCAATTAAGAAATCATCCCTTTCAAGTAAGTCAGCTTGAAAAATGATCTCTTCAGGAAAGACCATTGGAAACTCCATCTCATTAGGTGAATCATCTTCTTCATCTTCCAAAGCAAGAGAAATGTCAAAAGGTTCTGATTGTTCAATATCAAGCTTGGGAAGATCAAGTTTCATGTTATCTTCAACAAAGTGATTCCAAGATTCATCCAAAAATTTTTGATCTCCCATAAGTGCATAAGCTGGCATGTGTACATAAGGGACATCCTTGAGCATTGGATGAGTATGGGATGATATTATTAATTCCTTTAGAATCTCTTTCTCACCCTCCCCAGGTTCTTTGACATAAAAAATGATTGGTGAAACCACTTCCACCACTTGTTCAGGTTTAGGTTCTGGTTCAGGATCAGGTTGTTCCATCAGTGAACGAATATATTCATCAAACCTTTTTTCAATTCTATTTAGTTTTTTAATCTCTTAATGAAGTTCTTGAATTTTTAATTCATAATCATTTTGAACTTCTTCATACACCTGTGATTGATCAGTCCATGCATAATAATTTTAATTGAAATTCATGATGAACAAATATTTTTTTTTTTGAAATTTATGATTTTTTTGTGTTTTTTAATGAATGGAAGAAAAAATAATTTACAATATGTGAATAAAAACAATGAGTGAAGACCACTTGGCTCCCCGGCAATGGCACCAATTTGATGAAGCCTTGTCGTGCACGCTCTCAAAAAAATGTATACTAAGTGCAGCATAGTGGCTGACCTTGGTCGATCTCCTGAGGAGCTTTCATAGTCTATCACTCACTATTTTTAATTCAAAATATGTATATATATATATATGAACTAAAATGTCTAGAAATAGATATTTGAAAAAAGAGAATGAAATACTAAAATTAAATATGCAGATGCAATGCAAACACAATGAATGCAAACAGAATGATGTTAGACAGAAAGGAGATCCTCCCGGGAGATTATCCAGAGTGAACCTTCATCGTCTATTTTCTTAGTTTCCAATTTACATAATGAAAATGCTCCATAGTATGCATGAACATCCCCTTCTGCCTATGGTTTTGAACGTACGATACACTCAACGATCGCCAAGAGACCATAAATCAACCTCCTCGATTGAGGGAGAATGTGACAGAAGTGAAAGCTAGGCTTCGGGTGGCAAGTGGAGACACAAAGGCGCCTTACCCACTAAGATCCCCCTAGGTATAACTCTAAGTAAATAATAAACATTAATAATGAATGTTCAAAGACTTGGGTACATCACTGGATTACTCCCCCGGGAACATCCTCGAGTTAGCTACTCATGATCACGAGCATAAGAGTTCACAGTGATGGAGAAAACGGGGGGAGAAAAACAAAAGACAGAAAGAATAAGAGTGAACGGATAACACTTGAATAAAAATATGAAATTCTATTACATAATGAAAGTAAAAGAAAATACAAAGCTAAAATACATATAATGGCCAACAAAGGCTATTCCTAAGTTTCCAACCCTTTGGAATGAAAAAGACACACTCTTTTATAGGGAGAGGGGGTGAAAATTTGGATCCAAAAATAATATCCAAATATAGACGCGTGGATGGATTCTTTAATAACCGAATTTGGAATGTGGTACTTCTTGAAAGTTGTTCCAATACGTCTGCTCTGTCATCCCACGGAATTTCGACTTTATTTTCCTAGAAATGAATTAGTTATGGCCGCCTCTCTCAGAGTATTTAATTCTGCCAGGCAGACTGTTTGTATTCCAATACACTGAGTTCCAACGCACTAATGGCCTTGAAAATGAAAGAATCATGCGTGGCATTATTAATGAAAGTTCTTAAACCGGATGTCTGTCAGCTCCATGTAAAACTTCAGCTCCATTGGTTAGGTCATGTATGAGATATGGTCCCCACAATAAAATTATGCAGTTCTGTACACAATTTTCGAGGCCTGGGTTGTGAGTTGGATTTGAGCTTCTAAATGATGGATTTAGATTTGGGTCCAGAAGGATATATTGAAGCTCATCGAACATAGAAACCAATAAAAGAAGAATTTTGCAATTTGGATTAGTTTAGAAAATGTTATGTCCGAAACAGTATAATAAATGAAAACTATTTAAATCCAAAATAAGCCATTTTCCCAATTAAGCTATAAAATACTCCTAAAACTATAAAATGTGACAATTGTCATTTAAATAACACATTGGTGGGATTAAAAACATTGAAATTCAGAATAAAATAATTGAAAATATTTGTTCTATCAACATCCATAACTATATGACACTATACGGTGCCCTAATCTATTGATTCACATAGTCTCAATCACTCCTCCTTTTATACTAGAGGCTTTCGACTAGTAGTGGGGGTCCAATGTGGTACAGTGGGGAGAATATACCTTCAGGATCATAGTAGAACAGTGGTGTAATAGTGCATAAATAAAATAATAATAATAAATAACATATAGTGTAAGGTAAATAATCTATATATAATAAATAACCAACATCAACAATATACAAAATGATGTAATTTCATGTGTCTATACAAAAGTAAATAGGTAGGCATGGCAGGAGGCATGTAATTCCGTACAAGTATCAAAATAAAAAAAAAGACCAAAAATACTATCTCCAATAGAATCATGAGCCACATCTCTGTCATTTGCTTCTCTTATCCCATGCTATAACCAAATCAAGAATCAATAACTTGGCGCTTACCCCTATCCCCACATGCATCCACATAATCTGCTTGGGTACCATCGGTGGCCTGGATAATGTGTGATATAAACTTAGAAAGCCACCAATAATGGTCTATATAAATATCCAATCATTCTATAATATTGAAGTGTGAATATTATAATGGTAATCATCAATAAAGCTGTAATGGGACATTTATGGTTCCAAAGGGACACCAGGCTGATAGTACATACTTCGACCCATGCTGGATAATCTCTGAACAAGTAACCAAATTTGTACATATATATGGTCTGTGTACATAGTAATGTCAACATCCATATATATGGATACTACTACTAGCTTGGACCCGAGTAACAACTCATGTATCCATGGGTTGTATCATGAGCCTCACAAGTATCAAGGGATACCATGCCCGATATCATGAGAATAAGGGGCTCCATACCCAGTATCACAATAGTAGGGTCACCATACCCAAATATCATATCAACAGGGTCACCATTCCCAATATCATTTTAATAGTGTCTCTATAACCATATCATAGTAATGGGGTCAACATGACCAAATCATATCATTAAGGTTCACTATGATCATATCATAAAAATAGGGTCACCATGCCCAAACCATAATAGTAGAGTCCTCATGCCCATGTATTTTAATCCATTGGGTTCACCATGAACATATCACGTTATAGGTTTTCCATGCCCCTATCACAATATAAGGACATTAGGCATGTAACACGTTATAGGGATTCCATGCCCGTAACACATTACAGGGACTCCATTCTTGTATCATAACTCTGGTATAAGGGATGCTATGATTTTATCATAATGAATGAGGGTCAGAATTCCCATTTATCATAGTAGTGATAATTAGTCAAGGATTTAATTATATCCAATAGATAATTCATAGTTCAATAACATTATTTATTAACAAGGGAATGACCATTGTTCAATTTTATACCGATGACATGGTCATAACACTCACATACCATTTAATTCAATATAGTCTGGTTAGTGTACTATCCATGTTACACCACTACAATAATTCATTATCAATTATTTTATCACTATTTATAAGTAAATACAAATAAAATAATGGGTATTTTTTCTATATGAACATGAAATCCAAATATTCATGTAAAGGGAACACCCCAAATGGTGGCCCGCATTGAGATTGATGACCTCAATCATGTATTGGGTTTTAATAAGTTCATTAGGTTCCAAAACATATCATCCAATTTAAGGAAGATTTGTTTTGGGGGAAATGAAAGGTAAAAATGGTGTACGATGCATGATGCCTAATATAAATCATCAAAAATTTGAGGTATAATTACATGAATTCCTACCTTATGCCTATAGAGGAGAAGTCATCCAGTATTGACCTTTGACTTGGTCTAGATCAGAAGAAAATAGAAAACCAAAAAAATGACCTAAAATAGGGCATATGTGCCTAGACCTAAATAGATCTGTAGAGAGGAAGATAAATGAATAGAGGCATGATATGAATAGAGAACTCACCAAAAAACGTCCAAAGATATTATCGTATGTCAGATCATAGTCTGTGGGGGAGATTTATCCACAAACCTAGGTTGATGGAAGCTTGGGATCTCAAAAGGGAGGAATCAATTTCCTATATCCACTGGAGAAGGAAAAAAGAATTGAGGATTAAACCACACAATATTTTATTGTAAAATGGAAAAAATAGACCAAAAATAAGGGGTCGCATAGTTTGGAAACACGGTTGGCCAAAACGTTTTCTAAGAACTGCCTAAATAGGTTGATCACATGGTTCATGTGCATGGTTTGGGAAACCATGCCCAAACTTTTCATTTTTACCCTTCAAAAAATTTCAGAGCCTCTGTATGGGTGTGCACCCTATGTTTCATAGTTAGTTGAAAACATGTGGCCCAATACTTCCCAATGAAACACCTTAAATGGTTAGTAGATATTATGCAGACTAGGCGGAAATTTTTTTACTAACTAGGTAGCCCATTGTTCTTCTCCACCGACCGGGGTTCTGGGGTCCGAACTAGCCTCAGACGCCTTTTTTTACTCCATAACATCACTAGACATCCATATGAGGTCAAAATAAAATAATTTGATCAAAAAATAAAGGACATATACCTTATAGAAAATCTAGGTTATTACATTCTTCCACCCTTAAAAGAACTCATCCCCAAGTGACCCTTCCATGGGTGGCATATAATCATCTAAGAATAACTCTAGACAATGAGCATGTATATCAGCCTCTCACTCCCATGTATCATCATGTACACAATCATGCTTCCATAGCACCTACACTAAAGGGACAGACCATCCTCAGAGATCCTTTGTGCTCCAACCAATGGTTCATATGGGATACTCCTCAATAGAAGAATCATTATCCAACTCAACATCATCAAGATCAAAAGTAGGATATAGGTAGGCATGATAGTGGATAAGCTCAAATATGTGGAAGATTTCTTTCATGGAATGGTACCTATGATGTAATAACAACTTATATTCTTTTGTACTAACTCTATAAAAAATATAAAATGTCTCAACATAATGAGGTAGAAGATTCCCATTCCTTTGTATCCATACATTCCCATGTATGGGTGATACCCAAAAGAAAACATGATCCTGAACTTTGAACTCTAGAGGTCCTTGAAGGCAATTGGAATAAGATTTCTATCTAGACTGAGCAATAGACATATATTTTCTAATCAACTACACCTACTCTTAAATATCCTAAATGAGATGAGGTCCAAGTAGCATTTCCTCACATACCTCTAACTCGCACAGGGCTGAATAGAATGACCTACAATATATGGCCTCATACAAGGCCATCTCAATTTTTTGCTAAAATCTAATATTGTAGGAAAAATAAACGAGATGGATATTATTATCCAAAGAACTACTGAAATCCAGTACCCATGCTCAAAGATTGTCCTCTAACACATGTACAGTCTGTTTCAACTAGTTGTCGGTCTGAGGGTGAAATTTTTTCTTAGAGACACCTGTGTTCCCAAATATCTCTATAACCCATGCAAGAAACTCAATGTAAAATGAGCATACCTATCTGGAATGATAGTTTGAGTGACCCCATGATGTCGTATGATCTCACAGACATACATTATTCTCATCTCATCCACTGAAAAAGTCTCTTGGATAGGAAGGAATTGGGATACCATTTTCAGTCGATCCAAGACCACCCAAACTACATTGTTACCTTGAGGTGAAATTAGTAAATCAACCAAAAAATCCATTACAATGCCTTCTGTCATGATCCGACCCAACGGGGCTCAAGTCGTGACTCCCCAATCCCACCTCCAATAGGCTAGGGCCGGGTGACTAGTGTCATGTAGGATATCACACACATGGGAGGAATTAGCCTAAGGTACATGTACACACACCCATATACACCTCCATGCAATAATGCAGAGATATATATAAAAACTAAAAAAAATACATGCATACATCTAACCCATAACCAGAGTACAAAAAAGTACAAAAGGGAAAGTATAGGGCCCACCAAATGTAAACTACAAAAGCATCCAACCTACTCTGAAGGAGGGGATAACTGTCAAAAGTACCCACCGGTAAGCTCCTAGGCACAGCTCTGGTAAACACCCTTGTTAGTCTTGCTCACAAATCTCTGCATGCTCTGGGTCCTCTAGGGACTCCGTCGAAAGGATTTTGGTCTAAACAAGATACAAACATGTGCATGAAAAGCCCATGTAGGGGTGAGTATAAAAATACTCAGTAGTCACCCCAAAATCCAACAAATAAAAGGGAGAAACTGAAAGGAAAAAGTCAGCTCATCCCAGTCAGTGGGAACCCAAATGAGAGAGAAACTCCATCTTGAGACCATAATCAGCTAAACATGACTAGTCAGCTCAGATCAGATGCATTCACATACATACATCATGAATATTAGCTCAGTTATATTCCCATACATATGCCATGAACAACCAGATATACTCATTCCTGAACCAAGCCTCATGAGGTTCCGTCCCATCTCCTGCAACTGGTACACACTCTATGAGCTTTGTCATCTCAGATGTCACTCATTCGAGAGATACACTCTATCGGGTCTCACACCAACATCCCAAACGCCCATCTAAGAGATCGCGCTCATCAAATATCTTCACTAAGAATATCATGCTAAAACAGTGGAAACACTAAACTTCTCAAATAGGGGATCTCTCCAAGGGTCTCCTATGGGATACAAGAACCCACTCCTGTATCTCAAAGATCTCACGGATAGGAGATCACTCCCTAGATTAGTTGGGGGATACCAGATCCCGATCTGACATTCTAAAATTCACATAACTCAGATAGAGGAAAGTCGCCCGTGTGAAGATGGTCATGACGATGCCAGAAACACCATATGGTATAACTCACGATGTAGGGGATCGAACTGATGATGCAACAACCCTACTGAAAATCACATGCTGAGTAGGAGATCATATAACCATTGATTCTACAACCCTACGGAAACCATGTGCTGAGTAGTGGATCGTATACCTGACGATACCACAACCCTACTATAAACTACATGCTGAGTAGGGGATTGTATACCCGACGATGCCACAACCCTACTATGCACATCCCACTATGTAGGGGATCATATTATCGATGATGCCTCAAACCCTACAAGATTAACATGCTAGATGAGGGATCGCCGCCCATGGATAATCGGTAACAGCGATACCAAGAACCCGTTCTAGGGAAGCGAAGCTAGAGAATCCCACTCTAAACCAATTGGAGGGATGCCACAACTATATCAGGAAAAACATCCTATCGAGGGGATCACAAACCCTCATAGTAATGAACCATGAGAGTACACTCAACCACTACTTGTCCAAACATCACTAACCTGAGCGACCCACAACATCACCACACTACACACCACCTAGTCCTATACAGAGGCCACCACTGTGATCTACATAGAAAAACATGCAAGAAATGATATTTACTCACTCGAAACGGACAACTGGTGAAAAGATATTGTTCATCATATAAAGCAGGAGTGGGGCCCATGCCTCAATCCCGAAACTCATCATGTGGACTACACCATTGCGATCCCCTCAAAAAAACGTCTGATATTGACAACTCGTTTGTCCAAAACGGGAACCCGACCAAAAAGTCAGGTTTCTCCGTAAATGCCCAAAAGCAGCCTCATGGGGCCCATGTTTTGATCTCCATCCTAGCACATGTAAACATTCCTGAAATGTCCGCCTTACTATCAAGATCACAAAGTCACTGACGGCTCATCGATTATATACTCTGTACAGAAGTTACTATGGGTCAAAGTTTGATAATAAAAAAATATTATTATTATTTCAACGTTTGGTAGCTCTGGGCCACAAAACTATCTCTTAAAATCCTAAAAGTGAGTTCAAAATATTCGTATCGATGCAAGGAATCTGTCTCCGGCAACATCTTGCAAATCAGAGTTATGGTTTGCGAGTTATGGGGGTTTAATGAACCCCCTGAAAAATCCTGAATGGACCACCGCCTGCCTCAGAAAAAACCCCCGCGCTGCCACTGGAAGCCACCGCGCTGGAGCCGAAATCCTCTGCGCCACCACCCTTCTCACCGGAATCTGCCATAGCCACTACCGGAAATTGGATTTTCTGTCGGAAATCTTCTGGGAGACACTAGAAGCACCCCTGGTGCTTCAAATTCAAATTCGAAACATGATTCGGAATGCTGAGGACCGGAACTACTCTACCCTTATGACGATTTGAAGTAAAACAATTCATAAAAAAGATCCAAGATTTTCAAACATAGCTGTCAACCTTTTGGCGGATCTCTGACGCTTTGCACGCTCCACTCCTACTATTGCACGATCTGGAAGCATACTTCGTCGGATTCTAAGCTCGTGAGCGCTTTGTCTGCTCGAATTGGCGAATCACCTATTAAGAACGGAGGAGGGGGGTTCATCGATGCATAGAAGAAAGTGGAGAGGTAGGATTGATATTTATTTCTTAATTTTTTTTAATCCAATTAAATCAACCAACACCCCACACCAGACCAATCCTCCCAGAGCAAAGAAGATAAGGCCGTCCATAGGGTAAACGCGACGTTATGAACGTAACAGTGAGCTCAAAATTTTGATATGAGACTACGTTTAAGAGTTATTTGAGCCAATGCTCATAAAGAAACTTGTCCACTTATTTTTGAAAACACCCATGGTGGATTTTTCCACAGCAGGCCCGCGCCCGCAAAGCTTACACCCTTCCTAGGGTAAACAACAAGCTTCGGATGCAACTGTGCCCCTGGATTTCTAATTCAAGCTACTGTTTTGGAGCAAATAGAACCCCACCATGTGAATAGTATAAAAATACTTGGTATTTTTATAAAATTAATTTTGGGTACACCGGGCCTTGGAATCGCACGCCATCTTCTCACCTAGCTCTGGAAATATTCGAATGAATATTCCAAAGTCTAATAGGGCCAAAAACCAAGTCTCTACATCCTCCCCACCTTAGACCTTTTCATCCCTGAAAATCCATACACACAAGGAAACAAACTGAGCTCTCAACTAGGTCACCCATGCTAGCAAGTTCGTCAACACACACCCATGTCCAAACACATCAGTTAGAGGGACTCGTCCACCACAACTCGACATTATCTTCCTTAGGCGGCACTAACTCACCCACATGGTTTTAATTGCGTCACAAAAACACGTCTCTATGGGGTAATGATCCCTCTTTCTCATGCATTCGTAACACGTCGAACAACACCCACACAGGGTCTTACCAACGCCCTGAAAAAACCTCAAGAAAGCAATGGAATGAAAAGAGTACCGCTAAATAGTGTCTATCCAAACTACTATAGAAGTATAAAGCACACAAAGTGTACCTCCATCCACCCGTAGAGCCTCTGGGTCAACAACCTCTAAGGCTTGCAGCTGTCCTCTCCCTCGCCCTCCACCTCCCAGAGCTCGGTGTGGACCACCTAGGGGGTGGTGGTGGTGGTAACATCTGTTACTACCTATCACCTCCCGCTGCTGCATCAGCACCATCGCCATGTCTTCCACCCTATGGACCTCCATACTCAAGATGTTGTCGCTTCCAAGGTGTCCTATCAACTGGCTCCCTCTCAGCTGCACGACGAGTCGGGAAATATCTTACCAGATGTCCCCAGTCGTCGCAAGAATAACACCACCTCTCCTGCGGCTGACCAAAACTGGCCTGAGATCCCGGAGCCTCAGATACTCCATCCTAGGGTCGCCTCTTGAAACATCGGGCATGTCTAGATCTCTGTGCCTGCCATCGACTACCAGCTACTAAGGTCTCAGCTACAATGTATCTATCACTGACGGGATGAATCTACTCAACCAAAAATCTCTCCACCACCATGTCTTGCTCCAGCACTCCAGCATAGGTGGACTGACACAAGGAAACCACACCTTCATGGATTTCTCTGCATAGTCCATACTCGATGGTCCAAGCCCAAAAGAATGGGTCTTGAACCATATCCAGGGCGTAGTGAGACAGGTCTGTAAACCTCGTTGGCTACTCCGACACAGTCATTCCCTCCTACCAAAGCTACAAATTCTCTTTGATTTGTACTGACCTCAGCATAACTGGATAGAACTCTTCACCAAAGATCCACTCAAACTCTTCCCATGTGAGCCTATCCTCGTCGTGGGACTGTGTCACAAAACTCCACCATCGTCTGGCCGAACCATGCAGAAGGATCACCTCTAAGACCACCATCTGATCTGGAGGTGTCCTCACTAGGAGGAAAACTCTAGTGACTGCTTCGAGCCAGTCATCAGCTTCCTAAGGCTCTAGATCACCCCAAAACCTTAGAGGTTACTACCTCTGGAACTCATGCAGTGCACTCATCCTACGCACATCCTCATCCTGCACAGCCGGTACAAACAACTGCTCGACAATCGGTGGCTCAACTACCAGACCACCTGGAGGTATAGCCTTAGAACCTGCACCCTGATCCACATCCTCTACATGGGGAAGATCATCACCAAATTTCTTCTATGGAACCCTCATTGTCTGTCATCGTGGAGGCATCCTGGAATATAATCAAGACACACCACGGTCAAAGAGTATATCTGGGGAGCTGACTCAAGAAGAACAAGAAGAACCCAAAACCCAATATTATATGATGAATGTACCATTATGTCCCTACAACAAGTGTCCTAATGTCCCGAGTCAAAAGGCAGGTTATCAGAGTCATCGTGAATGGATACGTCAGTCGCTACACCAACACTAGAGTCCCTAGCCTGAAAGTCGAACTCAAAAACATCCTAATACTTCCTTGATGAAACCCAAGCCAAACTTATAGCTAGAACACCTACACTCAGAGATCCCAAATGTGGAACCTCCTCAGATACCACTCTTTCAGACCCGACCCAACAGGGCTTGAGCCACGACTCCCCAAAACTACCTCCAATAGGCCAGGGGCTAGTGACTAGCGTCGTGTAGGCTATCACGCATATGGGAGGCATTAGCCTAAGGTACCTATACACACGCACCCACATACACCACCATGAAACAGTGTATAGATATATATAAAAACTAAAAAAATACATGCATAAATCTAACACACAACCATAGTACAACAAAAGTAAAAAAGGGAAAGTTCATGCCCCAGCAAAAATAAACTATAAAAGTGTCCAAACTACTCTGAAGGAGGTGATCACTGTCAAAAGTACCCATCTATAAGATCCTCAGCATAGATCTCGTAAACACCCTATACAGTCATGCTTATAAAGCTCAGAATGCTTCAGGTCCTCTAGGGACTCCATCCAAAGGCTTGTGGTCTACAGAAGACACAAACATGTGCGGGAAAAATCCCATGCAGGGGTGAGTATAAAAATACTCAGTAGGCACCCCAAAAACCCCAAAAATAAAAGAGAGAAACTGAAAGGCAACAGTCAGCTCATCCAATTCATAGGGAACCCAATAAAAATAGAAACTCCATCTTGAGACCATCCTCGGCTAAACACAACTAGTCAGCTCGGCTCAAATGTATTCCCATATATACATCATCAACATCTACTAAGGTATATGCCCATACATATACCATGAAGAACTAGATATAATACTTAACACATCTAGCCTCATGAGGTTCTGTCCCATCTCCTGTGACTGGTAGACACTCCATGAGCTCTATCATCTGAGATGACACTCGTCCAAGAGATACACTCCATCGGGTCTCATAGCAACATCCCAGATTCCCATCCGGGAGATCACGCTCGTCGGATATCTTCACTAAGATCTTCCTACTAAAACAGCATAAACACTAAACTTCTCAGATAGGGGATCACTCCTAGTGTCCTCTTGGGGATACAAGAACCCACTTCGGTATCTCGAAGATCTCATAGATAGGGGATCACTCCAAGGATCCATTGGGGGATACCTAAACCCGATCTGACATTCTACAATTCACATCACTCAGATAGAGGATCACCACCCGTGTGAAGTTGGTCATGACAATGCTGAAAACCCCATATGGTATAACTCGCAATGTAGGGGATCGAACCGACGATCCACCAACCCAACTGAAAACCATGCGCTGAGTAGGGGATCAAATAACCAATGATTTCTCAACCCTACGGAAACCATGTGCTGAGTAGGGGATTATATACCTGACGATACCACAACCCAACTATAAACCACATGCTGAGTAGAGGATCATATACCTCATGATGCCACAACCCTACTATGCACGGCCCACTATGTAGGGAATCATATTCTCGATGATGTCTCAAACCTTATGGATTAACCTGCTAGATGAGGGATCATCGCCCGTGGATAAACTGTAACAACGATACCAAGAACCCGATCCTAGGAAGCGAAGCTAGAGAATCCCACTCTGAACCCACTGGAGGGATGCCACAACTCTAATAGGAAAAACATCCTGTCGAGGGGATCAAAAACCTATAATAATGTTGTAATGCCTCACGAAACCTCATAAGAACGAACCAAGAGAGTACACTCAACCACTACTGGTCCAAACATCACTAACCCGAGTGACCCTCAACATCACCACACTGCACACCTCCTAGGACTATACCGAGTCCACCACCACAATCTATGTAGAAAAACATGCAGGATAGGCTATTTACTCCACCAAAATGTAAAACCAGTGAAAAAGGTATTCTTCACCATAGCAAGCATGGGTGGGGCCCATGCCTCAATATCAAAACTCATCAACTATACTACACCATTTCGATCCCCTCGGAAAAACCTTCGAGATTAACTACTCATTCGTCCAAAATGGGAACCCGACCAAAAAGTCATGTTTCTCCGTAAACCCCCAGAAGTAGCCTTATCGGGCCCATATTTTGATCTCCATCCCATCACCTGGAAAATTTCATGAAAATTCTGCCTTACTATCAGAATCACAACGTCAGTGACGGCACGTCAATCAGACGCTTCATGCAGAAGTTACGGCTGGTCAAAGTTGAATATTAATAAAATATTATTATTATTTCAACATTTCGTAGCCCTAGTCAATGATCCAGACTCATAAAATTTTGTTAAATAGTTCAAAATAACTGTATCTATGCAAGTAACGTGTCACCGCAAACGGCTCACAAATCGGAGTTATGGTTTGCGAGTTATGGGGGTTTAATGAACCCCCGAAAAATCCTGACCTGACCACCACCTGCCTCGCCAGAAGCCACCACACTGCTGCTAAGATCCACCGCTCTGGAGCCAGAATCCACCATGATATCACCGTTCCACCACTACCCTCACCATAATCTTCCATAGTCATTTCCAGAAACTGGATTTTCTGCCAAAAAACTTCCAGGAGCCACCGGAAGCACCCCGGTGATCCAAATGCATATCCGAATCAAATTTCGAAAAGCTCAGGACCCTAACTTCAGAACCCTTTTGACGATTTGAAGTAAAAAAAATGCATAAACAGGATCCAGTATTCTGAAACTCAATTTCCTACCTTTTGGCAGATCGTCGATGCTTTTCACACTCCGCTGCTACTACTGCATGATTTGGAAGCGTACGTCATCAGATTCTCAGCTCATGAGTGCTTTGTTTGCTCAATTTGGTGGATCGCCGGAGAAGAACGAAGGAAGGAGGGGGGTTCTCAATGCATAGAAGAAGGAGGAGAGGGGGATTGATATTTATTTCTTAGTTTTTTTAAAACCAATTAAATCAACCAACACCCTGCCCCAGACCGAACCTCTCGGCGCAGAGAAGATAAGGTCGCCCCTAGGGTAAAAGCGACGTTCTGAACGCAACTCTGAGCTCAGAATTTTGATCTGAGAATACTTTCATGAGTTATTTGAGTCTTCGCTCATAAATAAACTTTTCCACTTATTTATGAAAACTCCCCAGGTGACTTTTTCCATAGCAGGCTCACTCTCGCAAAGCATACACCCTGCCTAGGGTAAACGGTATGCTTTGGACACAACTGTGCCCTCGGATTTCTGATTCTTGTTACCATTTAGGAGAAAACATAACCCATCCACATGAATAGTATAAAAATAATTAATATTTTTATAAAATTAATTCTGGGCACAATGGGCCTCAGAATCTCACGCCGTCTTCACACCTAGCTCTGGAAATATTCGTAGGAATATTCCAAAGTTTGATAGGGCCAACACCCAATTTGCTACATCCTCACATTTTCATTATGGTATTGGTAATAGCTATAAAAATCAATAAGTTCACTCGTGTTTCTCCTTCACCTATGTAGAATATCTAGTTATAAAACTTACTATATGACATTTCATCCCTTGCCACCAATATTGATGGCACAAATCATGGTGCATCTTGGAGATACCCAAGTCAATTACTCATTGAGATGTATGTGACTGTCATATCATCTCCTTTATCATGTTTGTAGGGACCAGATTTTCCCATGTTCACATAGGATGTTGTCTTCATCAACATTCTAATCTAAAGGTGGGTCCTATCTAGAAATGTATCCACATAGAATGAAGACTTCGAGATCTGAAAACTTCCACATCTTCACTTTCTACAGAATTGAATATGCCATACATACTGATGCAAGTACATACATTCCATTATAGTACTAAACCTCTATGTGCATCTTAGAATACAGTTTCATAAGATACCACTCATTAATGGCCTCCTGAACTACCTTTATCTAAGTCCTCCTAGTCAGATCATTAGCATTATCATTTCCTTTCCTAAGCATATAGGAAAACTCAAAGTCAAAATACTGCAGGTTTTTTAACCACTATTATTTATTGAGATTCAAGTCACACTACATAAAAATATAGATGAGGATTTTATGGCTCATAAACACTAAATAATTCTCTTATGGTAGGTAATGCCTCTAACAATTCAAATCATGAACAACAGCTTCCAACTCATGATCATGATTCAGGTAATTTTACTCAAGAGGCCTTAGCTGTCGTGACTCATACACAACAACATGATCTTACTTCATCAAAAAATTTCCAATATCAATACTTTATATATCACAATACATAGTATAGATTTGGTATGGCTCTGAGAAAATTAGGTTCAATGATGAAGCCAATCTCCCTTTCATCATCTGATAGGATATCTCATAGGATTCTGACCATATAAACTTTACACCCTTCTTAGTTTAGCCCATAATAGGTGCTGATAACTGTGATAATTCCTTTATAAAGTGATTTTAATAACTAGATAGCCCTAATAAACTCTTTATATCAAATATTTTCTTGGGAGAATCCCTAGTAACTATAACACTCACCTTTTCTTGGTCAAATTATACTTCTACCTCTGAGATAATATTACCCATGAAGTGAACCTTGTCGATCAATAAGTTCCACTTAGTGATCTTACAATATAAATTATTCTCTCCCAATGTATACAAAATTATATCAAGTTATTTAGCATGGTCGTTTTGAGTATGAGAATACACTAAGATTTCATCCACAAAAAACCATAATAAAGGAATCCAAGTAGGGATAAAAAAAATTAACCCTCAAAGCCATGAAAATGGTTGGCGTGTTCATGAGACCAAATGACATAACTATATACTCATATAAACCATATCGAATTTGGAAATCCATACAGAGTATATCTGAAGGTCCAACATGAACCTGATTATAGCCTGACCTCAAATAAATCTAAGAAAATACCTTGGATCCTCTGATCTGTTAGAAGAGATAATCTATAATAGGTAAGTGATATTGGTTATTTTTTGTAAGATGATTCAAGTTTTTTTAATCAACACAAATCATGAAGGTTATATCCTCCTTATTGGTGAAAAGGACTAGTGAACCCTAAGTTGAAGTATTAAGATGTATAAAACCCTTGGCTTCTAAATCTTTTATCTGCCTCTTGAGATCCTGTAACTCCATAGTATCCATATTATAACAAGTAATGGATACTGGTGTGTCTTAATGCACTAGCTTGATAACAAACTCCACATTTCTCTCAAGAGGTAGTCCAGAAAATTCATTGGGGGAAAACATCCAAAAAATGATCAACTATAGGAGAGAATATGGTATGATGTAACCCTTAGTCATCCATAAAAGTATATAATTTTAGAATTCCACTCGACCTAACCCAAGATTCTCTGGTTCTTCTCTACCTACCAATACATACCACTTACCCTTGTGAGTATAAGTACTTCTCTCTGGTGATGTGAACGATGCCCTATGGTGATAAAAAATGATATAGGTGCGATATGGGACCAACCAGTCCATCCCAGGAATGAAATAAAATCCCATCATCTTAAGGGTGAAGAGGTCCCATAAGAAATTATGGATTCTTTCCTAAAGGGTGAATTCCTTTCCTTGGTATACACTCTATGAATGCTTACCTAAAGAATTATCAAGATTCATAATGTCATAGGATTACTCAAAATCAAGACCAAGGATTTATAGAATATCCACATAGATAAAGGAGTGTAAATAACCCATTTAAAATAAGGTATACATTAAAACAGATTCTACTAGAATTGTTCCTTGAATATTAGATGGATCAACACCCTGTTCCTCTGGTATAGGCTACACTGGATAAATTTGGCCACATTTGCGGCCCTGTACTGCAGCCCGACTTCCTGTGGTGGGTATTCCCTATTGATGTTGTTTATCTAGATATTGGATACCTTGTACATGACCTCCTAATCTAGATATACACCCATTAGTACTCTAGATACCTTCTTGGTATGGTGCTTATAATCCTACTCTAGAAGGTGGAACTGATATAGATCCTCTACCACTTAGCACAGATGGGAAGGTACTATAAAAATGATGACTATTCCCAAATATTTTGTAGCCTCATAAATCAACATGTTCTATATGTAAATGTGTCTTTTATATCCAAGCTTCTCACACTGGTGAAAAACCACATAACTATCAATGGGTGTCACTTGGCTACTGTTGTGCACCTGTGTAGTCTCAAAGTGTCACTTCTGACTGTTAGATGAACCACTTACCTATCTAAATTATGAATCTCCCTATAACACACCATAATATTCACTCAATTTTAACTTGGAGATAAGATCTTGTTTCACTATATCAAACATGGTAGTCAACTAGAAATCATCCACCTGAGAATGGTTTAGATTCCTAAGATTACCCTCAATTCATCTCACTTTAGCTATCTCATTAGTAGTACAGATAAGAAAAAAGTGTTGAAGATTTGTAGAATGATCTGAGTATTCCATAATGGTCATAGAACCCTAATATAGGATCATGAGATCCCTTCCTCAATCATCCCATATGGTCTCATGTAAGAAATAGTCATAGAAGTTAGATTAGAAATTCCTCCAAATCACTTCCTGATACGGAAATTCCTGGTTCATAATATCCCACCAATATTTGGAAGATCCTCAAAGAATATACATAGTGAGATTCACTCTACTTTTACAATGGTTCCCAAGATTCTTAAAGACATATACGTCTATCTCCATCCATAACTCTATATCCTTGGGGCCACCATCCCTTGAAAAAGATGGTGGGTGGTGTTGTTGGAAAACCCACGTCAACTCTCCCTTGGAAGGGGTAGGTCATAGAGATCCCTATATCATATTCATATGCTTTAGAAACTCCCCTATAAAATAGAAATCACCTGCAACATCAGTTATAATAGTATGTTTCACATGTGGCACTACTCGAGGTATCATTGGTGAGTTAGGGATCATCACCACTAATTCATGGTTTTTACCACCCTCCAGAAACATGAAATGAGGATGTCATGGTGGAATAGCTCTAAAAATTACAAGAACATACCTTATATTGATTTTGATAATGGTAGATATCATAGTTAAATGAATCGGATAGGTATTATCCTTTCTATGTAATATTCACACCCCTCTTCCTACTTAGAGATCCTATAATGGGTTGAATGAACAATTATATATAAGATAAGAGACACTACCTACTTCTCACTACAAAGATCGGGTCTGGGTCAAGCTTTGTGTTATAAGTCCAAGGTCTTAATATACATAGTGATAATACAAATTTATATAGGAAAATACATTTTAAATTTCATTTTGAATCCCTATTTAAGGGTGACCATTTAATTTTAGAATTAAATTTCATTTAATTTAATTCTCAATTATATTTATATATATTTAATGTTTCAATTGTATAGATCACCACTACTAATTTATAAGGTTCCATACACCTTGTAAATTTATGTGTGGAATCTATGTAATCCCAACAAATCACATATCAAGTCCCTACATGAAATTTTTTCACAATTCATGGATATTGAAATAAACAACAAAAATGCTACAACCAATGCACTAGATATCATAATGTTTTCATAGAAAAATTAATGAAATATAAATACTATAAGGTTCTTAAAATGATTCATGATCAATGATTAATTTCTGTATAGGGATAAGGATTAAATATAATCCTCAATCATGATAATAAACACCACACATCATATGTATAACCCAACAGTGGAATCAAATCAACTATAATAGGAAATATTTAATGCATAATATCCCATCCCAAGCAATTTTTTCTTTCCATATATGTAGGTTAGCTACTCCCAGGCATATCTCATTACAAAATTTTGACACATTTCTAATATCTTGTTGAATATTCCCAAACAATAAGACAAAATAAAAGAAATATCTGATACCACTTTGTGACATTATGAACTAGATGACACCAAATGGTGCCCTGGACTAGTGGGCCACATGGCCTCAAGTGCACCTCCCCATATTCTATAGTTTATGGACTATCAAATAGGGTACAAGGTGGTAAATTGGGGAGACTATAACCTCTTGATCAGAGTAGCGCAGCGATGTAATAATAGAGAAATAGTGGAATCATAATAAATAACTAACAGAGGAAGGTAAATCATCCAAATGTATTAAATAACCAACCTAAACAATATCTAGTATCATATTCCAAATGATTTAATGTCATGTATCTATAAAAAGTAAACAGACAGGCATGAAAGTATGTGTGAAATACAACACATATATCAAAATACCAAAAATATTGAAAAGTGTATCTCTAATAGCATCCTCATATATAGCTCATTCATGTGATTCTCTACTCCCATGCTATATCCAAATCAATAATCAACAACTGGATACATTCCCCTATCTCTACTTTCATCCACATAATCTGCACGGTTACCATCCTCGGCTTGGATATGGCATGAGATAAACATTTTAGGCCGCCACCAATGGTGTCTATAAATATTCATTCAGTTAATGTGCCCACACATGTCATTTAATTCATGCGGGCAACGGTTAGATTAGATTTATTGTTTACCAAACTACACATACTACTATGGTGTAGTATAGTGATAGTGCATGGTTGATCCCATAGGGAAAATGAGATAGTATACAAGAAATAAGGCTTCAAACTCTATGTGTAGAAGTCCTCATGGGTTCATTGTGTCTTGTAAAACTAATGCTAAGGGAATTTGGTTTCGAGATCAAAGATATATAAGGGATATGGATCAATTTCATGGTTCTAATAAAAGGATAATCTCAATCCTATTTTGGTATGGTCCTAAGGTTTAGGATACGAATCAAGAAAGGGACACTAGTCAATTATGGTAAAACCAACTAGATCTATCTAAGAGGAAACTATTCCATGATCTGTATATAGCTACAACCTAGATGCATTAATCCTATATTATAAGGTAGAAAGTATCATAGGCTATTTATCATAACTTATTCTACTCCAATCTGGTCAAGGTCATTCATTCAAACTTCTTGGGGTTAGGGTTTCTTAAAAAAATTAGATAAATATTTTTTAGATGATAAATTTACATAGGGTTTCCAATTTGAGAATTAAATATTCATTTAATTCTGACACCCCTACCCTTGATCCCTGCCCTAGGTGGTTTATCCACTTATGGTAGAATTGATCAAGAATAGGAAAATAATATAAAATATAATAAACATACCAATAAAAATTTAGATCAAGTGATTAAATATCATGCATTAAATATTTAAATAATTTAAAACTCAAATCAATCACAACATTAATCAAACACATACTTCAAATAAGAATAAAGAATAATACAACATGGGTTTAATTGTTGATTGGTAGTTGAAATGGAGAATACACATAGATCGGCTTGGTGATGTAAAAGAATGATGAATGCTTGGTATGTTCAATCCACAGTTATTGAATATATGTAAAACAATGAAATAAATTAATATAATTTTATCTTAGGGAGAATGAAGTAAAAGTATAATGAGAGAAAAAACATTGAAAAACAAGAGAGAGCGTGAAAATTATGACCGTTTCATGCCTACTATGGGTAAATAATCAGGATATTACCCAATATGTAATGAGTATTCATGTAGTGTAATTTTGATCCAAGGTTTTCTCTATAAATTTTGAATCTTCATGAATCTCACATGAATCTCATCCTGGATCGTTTAAATTTTTAAATTTACTCCTTTCACAATGTGTAACTAGTCTACATGATTTGTATATTCCTTTGGTCTAGATCTTGAATGCGGGAATTGAGTTTCAAAGTTATAGGATGTGTATTGATAAATCACATCATGAAATATATTCATGACTTATAATTACTTTATGAATTACTTCACACCTTGTCATATATTGTGAAATATTACTACACTTCATGTAAGGGGGTTTCACAATGTTTAATGAACATTCATTTCCTTTTCTCTAGAATTTCCTTTGAAACATTAGAAACGTATTTTCTAAAATAATATAAAAATGGTTGGTTCATTATAGATTAAAACATAAATAATCTTTATTCAAATGACATAATAAATTTTATAGGATTTGATCTAATCAAAGTCCCACACACTTGAACAATTTCTTTTCCTCAAGAAAAAATGATCTCAATAGGGATTTCAAAAGTTAATCAATTTTTTAAAAGTGGAAACATTCATTATAACTATGAAAATAAAACTAAGTGTAAGTAAAAAAATTATGTCTCTAGAATCATCCCAGTATAGAAAAGCAGTCATGTCTCATAGCTCATTATTTTATAAAAATTCATAATATTTTAGTTACAATTTCTTAATGGTTCTTTAAATTCTATACCAATTTGAAGTTTTCCTCATAATGAATTTTCTCTTATCACTCAAGGTGAAATGAATCTAGAGTTATTCTCACAACCTGAGTACATGTTCCTAACCATAGTCTTTCATTGGTTCTATAATACACAATTTGTAAATCCAAATACAAAATCAATCATGAGGGATTTAGTAATTAGGTTCAAATGACTCTGAGGATAAGAGAGGGTGGGTAAATACTGAAAATAACAAGCTCAAAAATGAGGGTAAGATCCAAATTATAATGCATGAAATTCATGAATAGTGTAATTAAATGAATCCTCTTTATCTAATTAAGTCTATGCTCCCAGTAACTCAAGGTGGATCCATGAATATATATCAAGTGACTACAGAAGGTATCATGTTCCTTTTTTTCTTTTCTTGTTAGTTTTTTTTGAAATTCATGTTTAGGATAGATCTCCCATCTATCCCATAACAACATATGATCCTTAAAGGGATTCATTAGTCTTGGAATAGTTATTTTTGAACTTACTAATACACACCACAATCATCTTTTTCTCTTTTTTTCTTTTTTTCAATGGAATAGGAATGGTTTAAAATATAATGAGTTACACATGCATCACAATAAAACCGTTTGGTTAGTACCACAATATATATCCTTGTTAAAATAATCTCGTGTCAGTTGGATGAAATACACCCCCACACTTGTCCAAAGTAAAGTCATGAATCGCACAAAGAGTATGGTATGAAGGGTTAATTGTCTTGGAATAGTAGCATCATATTAAGATAATTCATGAAAACTATGAGCTTAATGAAGGAATGATTTAAGGTGGGTATTAGAAAAAATTATATAAAAATGATATCCTTACCCATATTAAAATTATATTTATTCATTCATAGCATTAATAAGATCTAAATGCATGTTCTGATAGGTTTACATATCCCAAGTGTCACTTAAGAAATATTCCTAGTAAAGAATATGTAATCTTAGTTTTAGAATACTCTAAAGAATGGTAGTTAGTATAGAAAATTGGAAATCACTAAGGGTATAAAATCAAGTAATAAGTCAATTAATAGTAATTTAAAAAAATGAATTTTAATTAAATTACTAAACTCATAAATCATTCTAAAAATATAAACTGGAGAAAACATGGAATTCTAACAATTTCCATATTAATTTTTTCTTTTATTTAAGTGGGTGTAATTAGTTTCATATATAAAGAATTATTTCGAATGAAAAATGTCTCCTAGATAAATTAAAACAAGAAAAAATTCAAGTGTATCAAAATTGAAACACAAGAAATACTCCCCCACACTTAAAATGAGACATTTTCTATATTTTCTATTAATGTTCCTTAGGAGAGGTTTGATAGATAAAGTGTATAAATAGAAATGGAAATTTTTAAAATGAAATAATAAATAATTGAGAGCTCCCTGTAATGAGTGTCATGCCATGGGGAAATTTGAGAAATCTTGTTTCTTGATTTGGGCTTCTTGTATATTGGATTAGAAATAAAAATAATTCACTAGATAAAACATTATTCCACAGGGTTTAAAAATTTTGAAAGCAATAAAATAGTAGGTTCATGCATAGAATATAAATGAAATACATTTGATATAAATATAGGCCTGTGTATAAAATATGGCTCAATCTGACTCATGATTAAAAAGAGAAAGCTATAAAAGAATGACTAGGACAAAAGAATAATTAAAAATATGAGAAAAACTAATAAAATATGGGTTGGTTCCCATAAAAAATAACTATGACATCATCATCCACATGGATGGACCAAGTATCTATCAATATCATCCATCAAATCAGATCTTCTCTATATTTGGAAGCAATTAGTGGTAGTATCCTCTAGCTCTCGTGGTTTTTTGGTAGGATTGATCACTTTAGAAGTATATTAAGCATGAATATAATATGGTAGGAAAGACATCTATTCTCATGGTCCTTTCTGTCGATCATGAATCTCAATTGATAGCTCCCGAAGCTGGTGCACAACATTAGCTATATTTTGATTCATCAATCGAATAAGGGCATACAGTGGTGGCACAAGCACATCGATGACCATAGATGAAATATAGGATCTTGACATGACTACTATAATAGTGTAATTAATTGAAAAATAATCCAAGTAAAACAGATCAAAACTAGAATCCCATATATATAAAGTGCAGTGATATAGTAATGAAATGGAATATATATAGTACAAAAAATGAGCACCCGAGAAGTAAAAAAATGGGTGAGGGGAATGCGGTAGACCAAGGGAAATTAATGTTAGCAAGGATATCATCTTCAGTCTTCTCCCAAATAGAGTGTGGATGAAACTACCACACCTGGTTAGTGGTTATAATTATTGAAGTGGGTGGGTGTTCAGCTACTGATGGTGGTGTCATAGTGCTGGTAGTAATCTCAGTTGTGGGTGGTGGGGAGGTATTGATCCAAAGTGCTATCGTGGGTCTGGCAGCTATATCAATAAAATCATCTCATTGGATGGGGTGTCTACTTGTCCCTTTTCCCTCCCAGCCTACTCTTCCAGATACTCCTGCTGGGCAACAAGGTCAGTCAGCTTTGATGGTATATCGGTTGTGGCTATGGTTGGGGAAGGATTGGTAGATAAATAAGGTTCATTGGTGTCTGGTGGTGTCTAAGAATATGGATAGAATGATGTTGGTAATTAAGGGCTAGTGAAATAAAGGAACTTGGTGAAGGGGATATGTATGTATTGGGAAATGTTTTGTAGATTCTCCAAGATGCATAGGTGTATATCCTAGAGACTTGTTCGATATAATGTGGTGGGTGGAGAAGTAGGCTAAATGGTGGTGTATGTAGGTAGATGGGTGGGGTCATGTGGTAATGGAAGATGTAGGTATTGGCGTATAAATGGGTACTATAGGTGGTGCATGATATATTTCATGATCTCCATCTGCCTCATCAGTGGCCTCAAAGACTCCTGGAGAAAACTGGTAGGTATTATCATCATTGATCAACAGTTTTAACTTGTGAAACAATAAGAAATCAATGGACACCAAAAAATGGGAGGTGAGTGTAAGGGAAGCTTCAAAAACACCAAGTTGACAGGCTAAATGTTTGATGAATGATCCACCCATAATATGCCTCACATATGTTATGTAAGATATTTTTAGTAGAACAAGAACTGATATTCCATATTGACAGAAGGGTCACTTATAGATGTAGTGAGGATGATGAATTCCATCTAGCTAAAACTAATATGAGACTCGACCTGTTCATACCAGGTATGGTTGAATTCCCTATGAAAGATTCAATGTGTAGGTCCTTGAAGCTGAGTAGAATTCGTAATCATGGGATCATTCTAAATGTGAGCATCAGGGGAAATCATCCTCCAGAGTCATTTGGAATATGGCTTGGGAGGCTCAAGTTGTAATTTGGGAAATACCATAGATATAGAAAACTCTTCAGTATAAATCTGGAGGCCTATTCCAAACTTTGAAAAATAAATCTCATGTGGTCGTCTGCCTAATCTAAAGTGGTGGATGAAAACTTTGACCTAGATGTATGATAGAAACACAAGAAATAGATCCCAAAATTTCACCTCATGAATGTCGATTATAGAAGAGATATGAAGGTGTTTGAGCAGTTGAATAACTTCCTAGATAAAATGCATGTGAGAGAGGATGTCTATATCAAGTGTTTTTTTCCTCATTGGCTTTTCCAATAGTTGGTTTAGTGATATATGGTTTTTTGGGTCTGAGAAGTGCAGGATGGGTTGAAAATGTGAGAGTTAGTTCTCATAAAAAACAGTAGAGGTGGAATTGGAGTCCTCTAAAATAGCAGGCTCATCTGGGGATGTAGCAAAAGTAGAGTAAGGATATACAAGGGATTCCATAGGTATGGAACCTTAGCATCACTTCATTGGTAGCAGATCATATCACTCAAGTGCGGGATCAGTAGGAGGGATGCACATGGCTTTTGTGCACACCATTTTGAAGGCTTATTTTTCTATAGGGAGGTGTAGATGAAGGAGAATGGAGATTAAGGTGGATGATCGATTGGGGTTGGTTGAAAGGGAGGTATGGTAATGGGTGTGTTGGTGGAAAGGGAGGGGAGGTTGGAAGTGTGGGGTGAGTGTGGGTGGGTTCAGGTGTCATGAACACTAGGTTCATGACTTAAATTGATCGAGAAAGTACATGACATTTAATTTTCTTACATGAAGTGTAATTTTGAATTTTAACTATTTCTTGTAGTGTAAAATACATGTTGTGAATGAGAGTTACATGGCGTGTAATTGCTTCTTTTTGACTAGTTTGAAACATGATCCTGCTCTTATTCTCCCAACATGCCCTATGTTATCCTAAATCATATTCTTTATAATCTTTACTAAGGTTACATAACCTAGGTTTACTCTAAGTTATCAATTTATTTAACGTCGATAGCTTGATCTTTGAGGCTTAGATGAATTTCAGGCTGATGACACAACCCTCATGGAAGGGTTCTTGATATATTTTTAAACATTGATCATTTACTTTTAATGGTGGTCCAAAATCCTTATTAATCTAAATGGACCCATAAGTAAATGCTTGTATGACCACAAAGGGTCTCGACCGTATAGATTTCAGATTTCCAGGGAATAGTTTTAATCTTGATTTTAACAACAAGACCTTATTTGTTGAGACAAAATGTATCTTTCAATGCATTGATCACGCCATTTCTTGGTTTTTTATTTATAGATCTTGGAATTTTCATAATCATCATGTCTTATTTCTTCCAATTCATCCAATTATAGTAGACTAGCTTCCCAATATTTTTAAAAATAAAGATTGATCTTTTTAATTTCTCAATATGAGTGATGCTCAAGTTCTACATGAAAATGAAATGGATTCCCATATATGAATTGAAATAGTGTGATAACAATTGTTGTTTTTTATATAGTGAATTATTCCTATAATTTATCATCTAAATTCATTCTCCAATCCTTTAGAACTCTGTTTAGGATTTTTTCCATGATTTTTTTTGATTTCCCAATTTGACAATTTCACTAGCCCTCTTGTTTACGAGTATAAGGGATTTCCTTTATTATATATGATTCTATAATTCTCCTACATTCCTTTAAAATATTTATTGTTGAAATGTGTTCCTAGATCACTAATGAGTAATCTAGGAAATTTAAATCTTGAAAGCACATTCTTCTTCTAGAAATTCATGACTAATCTATTTCATTATGTTCTACCCATTTGGAAACGTAATCTTATCCAACAAGGATATATGAATTTCCATTTGAATTGGGAAATGTAGCCATGAAATCTATTCACCATGTATCAAAGATTTTGACTTCCATGATTGGGTTTTGGGTAATTTCATTCATTTTTCCAATGCATCTACTTCATTGGAACTGATGACAGCTTTGAAAATAATACCTTGAATCATGGTGGAGTGTGGTGCAGAAAACTTTGATTTAATCATTTTTTTCTACTATGAATTCTTGTCCATTTTGTACTCTATTTAGTGATGTATGACACATGTATAAATAACTTGGGATTTCATCTTCTAGAATTCATCTTTTTAATAATCCATCAACACAACACTTAAAAAGGAGTAGTTTATCCCAGTAATAGTTTTAAGCTTCAACTAAAAATCTTATCCTTTGCTATTAGTATAATTCTTGGTGTAAAATATCTTGGATATATAGTTTTGAAAATTTTAAAACCATAGTTTTTCTTTTATGATGAAGAGAGTTTCGTCAGGAGAGTCTACTTCAATATCTAGATCATTGTCTTCCTTTATAAGTGGTAGAGGGAGTTGGGATAGATGATAAGTGACCATATTTTCTATTACTCTGGTATCTTTGATAACTATGTTGAACTCTTGATGCAATAGGATCCACCTTATGAGTCATGTCTTGGAATCCTTTTAATTCATAAAATATCCCAGGGCAGCATGGTCAGTGTACATAGTGACTTTAGATAAAAACAGATATTAGTGAAATTTCTCAAAATCAAAGACAACTACCAAGATCTCATTCTCTACGGTTGTATAGTTTTCCTATGCTTTATTTAGTGTGGGACAAAAATAGTAGATGGGGAAAAATATGAGACTAACTACCTATCCTAAAATAGTTCCAACAGCAAAATCATTGGCGTCCCACATAAATTCAAATTCGTTCTCCCAATCTGGTGAAATTATTACAAGAGTAGCTACCTGGAGCTTCATTAATGTATTAAGTACCCTCTAAAATTCATCAGTGAATTAAAATAGAGTTTTATTTTATAATAAGTTTCTTAACGGGTGGGAATCATTTGAAAAACCTTTCACGAATCACCGATAAAATATGGCATGGCCTAGAAAGATCCTTATGCCTTTGAGTGTTGGTGTATTAGGTAAATCTTTGATCAATTTTATTTTAGCGGGGTCCACTTCCATTCCATCCATGGAAAATGGTTTTCTAAGAACTATGCCTCCTTGAATAATAAATTTGGATTTTTACCAGTTTATAATAAGGCACTTCTCTTCACAGTGTTGTAGGACTAACTAAATATTACTTACACATACCACAAAAGATCTTCCATAAACTAAAAAACATCCTTGAAAATTTTGAATAATTCCTCATCCATATCATGGAATATATGTTTCATGCATCTTTTAAAAGTATCTAATGCACTACACATACCAAAAAACATGCTTGTGTAGTTGAAGGTACCAAATTAGCATGTGAATGTTGTTTTAGAGTAATCTTTTGGGTGGATTGATATTTAATTTTATCCTGAATATCCATCTAGGAAACAACATAATTCATGTCCTTCGAGTCTCTCTAATAATTTATCCATGAAGGGAAATGGGAAATGATATTTCTAGGTTTCTCTATTTAGGTTTCTGTAGTCTATCCATACTCGTCATCCAGTGATGGTGCGAGTTAAAATCAATTATTCTTCATCATTATTTTTGATCTATGAGACCACATTTATTTTGTATGACCTATAATGGGCTCACCCATCCACTATCAGATATTTAAAAAATTATTCCAACATGAAAAAGTTTTAGAAGTTCTTTCTTAACTACTTCCTTCATTAGTGGGGTGATCCACCTTTGTGGTTGGTTATTTCATGTTTCACTTTATGATAATAAAATCTTATGAGTTCATAATGTCAGGTAGATGCCTTTGATATTAGCCACTCCTTAGGAAATCAACTGATTATGTATTTGGAGGAATTTAATCAATTTTTTCTCCTGTGACTGTGTCAGTTCTGAGTTAATGATAACTAATAGTGCACCAATAGTTTCCAAAAAGGAATACTTGAGTGTACTAGAAAGGGGTTTCAATTCCAATTTTAGTGGATAAATTATTGAGGGTATGAAATGTTGGATGTTTTCCCTTGTGATATGTTCTATATAGTTCAGTTCCTCCAATTCATGTCCCTCATCCTTAGTAGGGGGATTTCTTCACTCTCTTCTTTGAATTCTGAGTAGCCATCTCTATCATCTGTGAGAAAGATAGCTCAGTAGTTGAAAGAATCATCTATTTGTTTTTTTACTTTCTCTAGGTCAATAAAAACTTGTTTGGAACCTACTTGGAATATAATTATTCCTTTATTAACAACAATCAAGGATTTCCCAGTGGATAGTAATGGTTAGCCTTAGATGATTGGAACATCTCCTTCCTCTTCTATGTCTAAAACAAGGAAGTCTGTTTGAAAAATGAACTTACTGACATTGACTAGGACATCCTTGATAAGTCCTTGAGGATACTTTATTGATTGGTTGAAAAATTTGAGTTCTACTATAGTGGTTTTGAGTTCCTCAATTCCCAGTTTTTGGAATACACTCATATGCATGAGGTTGATGTTGGATCATAAATTTCATAAAGCTCATATGAAGTTATAATTTTTTATTGTGCATCGGAGTGAGAAACTTCTAGGATCTCTCATTTTTTGTTGGAATCTTATAATAAATAATATAAAATAACTCTTCAATTATCGATATGACTCCCAGGTCTTCCATTTATCTTTTTTTGAAAGCATCTCCTTAAGAAATATTTCACAGGTGGTAATATGAGAGATTGCCTCAGTGAATGTAATGTTGATGTCCAATTGATTTAACATATCCAAAAATATATTATATTTCCCTTAATTCCTTCTTTGCCTCACTCTTTCAAGAAAATGGGGAGGTGCTTTATAATGTGGTGGATAAATATATATATCTTCTTTTGGTTGTTCTTAAACAAGAGATTTTTTAAATTGTGGAACTTCTTGATGCTTCTTTTGATTAGTTTTAGTTTTTTCTTCATTGTTTTCTTATTCTATGACCATTGTTTTCTTTTTCGTTTTCTCAACTTGTTTTTCATCTCCTCTACATGGTTTATGAAATTCTATCACTTTTCTACTTCTCAAAACCACTTGCCTCTCATATACCCTTGGGTATGTCTTTGTATTACTAGGTAGAGTACCTGGTAATCTATTTGAAAAATTCTTTGAGATTTGACTCAGTTAATGCTTGAGACTATGAAGAGTTTCCATTTGATTATTCATTTTATATTTTTGGGTGGTCATCCTCTGATATAACTTTTTAATAAAGGCTAAAAGTAGATTTTATAGATTTTTTGAAGATGTATGGATAGTTGTGAAGGTCTTGGTGGAGTTGATTGGAATTGTTGTTGTGCTCTGGAAGGGAAGGGTTGTTGGGTTACTTGTTGTGGTGGTCAGGGCACATGATTCATTGGAGGATATCCTAGTGGTCCTTGGTTCCTAAATGGTTCCTAATGAATTATTTTCTGATAATATCCTTTATTACTATGTTTCTATTGTTGCATTGGCCACTGCTGATAATATTGTTTTGTTTGCTGAAATTGTTGATTTTTATTATTTTTATTAATGTAACTGCAATATTGCCTGGGTTTTTCCTCAACACCTATTGTTCAATATTTATATAGATTTGGGCCACCAAACATTTTTCAAGACTGAATTTCCATTATAGGAGTAGGAGGGGTTGGTGGATCTGGTAGCTAAAAGGATTCAAAATTCATGGTTAAGGCCTTAACTTATGCAGATAACTAAGTATTTTATTCAACTTGGTGGATGTCGCATTGGGGTGGTTCATGATCTCTCGACCACATACTGAAATTATGAGAAAATTCATCTAAAATTTCTCAACCTTTCTTGGGTGTTTTGAACAACATACCTCCATCAGTGGTAGCATCAACTACTATGCGACCAGCTGGTTGAAGACCTTGATAAAAATTTTGGAGTTGTATCAACATATCAATTTATGATGTGGGAACTTATGATTGAGGTCCTTTAAATGATCCCATTCTTCCTATGTGGACTCTCTACCATTTTGAGTGAAATTTTGGATGTCATTCCAAAGTTTCCAAGTTTGGAATAGTGGGAAGTACTTATATAAGAATTTCTTGGCTAAATCATCCTAAGTCATGATGGACTCAGGATCTTGACTTTTGAGCCAATACTGATCTCAGTATCATAGGGAAAATGTAAATACTCTTAGTATTATAGCATCATAATATAATTTCCAGTTACAAAAGGCATTGCATACTTCTATGAAGTTTGAGATACATTCTTGGGGATCCTCACTTTGAAGTCCATTGAATTGGTCCACATTCCAGATTATATTAATGAGTCTAGGTGTGATCTGAAATGTGTGTTCCTGAATTGGAGGGGGTAAAATACTGGGTGTTTCACCATGGATTTATGGAAATCCATAATCTATGATGGTGAGTTATTGATGAATGGTTTTATCTCCATGTATTTTAGGTGGCATTTTTTGTTAGTTTGGACATGAAATATTTCTATGGTCAGCCTTTTTTTAATGATGGCATGCAAAGATTTACATTTTGATTTTTGATTTTAAGGTAAGTTATTCTTTTGTATAAAGTATATTTGAGTGGGTCAAAGGGCCCTAATTCTTACACTAAGATACAAGGAGAAGAATGCAAGGGAATCCAAAAGAAAAGGGGAAATAAAATAAAATAAAATGGGAAATGGGTGAGGTAATCCTAGGTTCATACTATAGATTTCCATGAAAATCACAGCTTTCAATTCCTTAAAAATGGAAACAAAATTTTACACGCCCCATGTGTCATTTAATATGTGATGGATTCATTCAGATTAGATTTATTGTCTCCCAAACTACACTTTATACCAAGTCATAATATAGTGATAGTGTGGGGTATATCTTATAGTGAAAATGAGCTAGAAACATGAACTAAGGATTAGAACCCTGTGTTTAGAATTCCTAATAGGTTAATTGAGTTTTTGAAAACTAACACTAAGGGAATTTTGGTTTGGATTAGAGAGAGGGAAGAGATCAGGATTAATTTTAGGGATCAGGTAAAAGGATAATCTCAATCCTAACATTGTATGGTTCAAAGATTTAGGTTGTGAACCAAACAAGGTAAACTAGTCGACTATGTTCAAACCAACTAGATCTATATAAGTGGAAAATATTCCTTGATCTAGATATAGCTAAAGACTAGATGAATTAATCCTAGCTTCCAAGGAAAAAAGTATAATAGTTTATTCATCATAACCTATTATACTACAATCAGGTTAGGGTTATTCATTCAAAGTTCCTGGTGTTAGGGTTTCTTAAAAAATAAGATAAAAAATTGTTATTTAACCTGATTAATATCCTTAGGGTTACCAAGTTGAGAATTAAATATTCACTAAATTTTGACACCCCTACTTTCAATCCATACCCTAGGTGTTGTATCCATGCATTGTAGAATTGATTAAGAATATGAAAAGAATGTGAAATATATTCAACATACCAATAAAAATTAAGATCAAGTGATTAAAGATCATGTATTCAAGATTTAAACAATTTAAAACTCAGATAAATCACAACATTAATCAAACACATTATTGAAATAAGAACAAGGAAGAGTTTAGAAAAGGTTTCTTTGTTAATTGGAAATTGAAATGAAGAATGCACATAGATCTTTTTGGAGATATAAAAGAACGAAAAACTCTTTTCAAGTTAAATCCAAAGAGCTTGGATAGACATAAAACAATAAAATAAGTTGATACAAGTTGAGTTTAGGCAGAAGGAATTATAATAAGAATTAGAGAATAATCCTAGAAAAATGAGAGATACCAAACATTATGTCCATTCGGTGACATTTATTGGTAAATAATCAGGTTATTACATAATTTTTAATGGGTATTCACATCATGTAATTCTGATCCAAGGTTTTCTCCACAAATTTTGAATATGTGTGAACATTATGTGAATCTCATCCTAGATCTTTGAGATTTGGAAATTTACTCTTTTCACGATGTGTAACTGGCTGCATGATGTGTATCTTACTTCAATCTAGATCTTGAAAGTGGGAATTGAGTTTGAAAGTTATGCAATGTGTATTGATGAATCATATCATATAATATCTTCATAACTTATAATTATTTTATTATTTACTTCACGACCTGTAATATGATGTGAAATATGAATACATATTATGTAAGTGGGTTTCACATTGTGTAATGAACAATTTTGTTCCTTTTATCCATATTTTTATTTCAAATGTTGGAAACCTATTTCCTAAAATAATCAAATCACACCAAGTGCATTTATCTAATAAAAACTGTATAATACTTATTCAAATGAAAGTATAATGTATATATTATTTGAGCTTATCATCAGTGCATATAATATGTTAGTTTGTAGATAATAATGGTAAGCAGTAATAAATCTATAAAGTTTCATCTCTAGTTCTAGAAGGACACCAGGATGATAGTACCTGCTTCGGCCCATGTCAGATAATCTCTAAAAAACAAACCATTTGTATACATATATATGGTTAGTAAACATAGTGATGACTAGAACCATATATATGGATACTAATACTTGCATATACATAAGGAATAACTCAGGAATCCATGGGATATATCCTGAGTCTCACATGTATCAAGGGACCTCATTCATGTTATTACAATAATATGTGACTCCATGCCCAGTTTCACAATAGTAGGGTCTCCACTCCTGAATATCATATTAATAGGGTCACCATGCCCAATATAATATCAATATGTTTGGCATGCCTATATCATACCAATGGTATCACCATGCATCAATCATATGAGTATGGTTCATCATACCAATATCTTAAAAATATCATATCCAATCCTAAATCAAAATAACAGGGTCATCATTCCCATGTATCATATTTCATAAGGGTCTCTATGACTGTATCCCAATATAGGATCCCCATGCATATATAACAATATAGGTATTCCATACCCATAACAAATTATAGGGATGTTATGCTCGTAACACATTATAGGGGTTTCATGCCTGTATCATAACAGTAGTAGATGGTACACCATTCCTATATCATAATTCACGAGTGTCACCATGCCCATTTATCAAAACAGTGATAAGTAATCAAGTATTTAATTAGATCCATCAGATAATTAAAATTTCAATAACATTACTTATTAAAAAGGGAGTGACCATTGTTTAGTTTTAGATAGGTGACGTCATCATACTACTCACTTCCCATTTAATTAAATATAGTTTTTAAAGTGTACTAGACATACTACACTACTACAATCATTCATTATCAATTATGTTATCATCATTTAGAAGTAAATACAAACACACATACGGGTTTTTTGTCTATATTTCCATGAAATAGAAATAGTTATGTAATGGAAACACCCCAAGGGGTGTCACACATTGATGTTGATGACCTCATTAATGTATTAGGTTCTGATAAGGTCATTTAGTTCCTAAAAAGGGTAACTAATTTAAGGAAAATTCATTTTAGGGGCAACACATGCTGAAACCGTCATGTGGAACAAGACACATAATATAAAGCATTTTAACATTGTGGGAATGTATACCTTATTCATATATAATATCACTTGAAATTTATTGGCCTTTGGTTTGGTCCATATTAGATGGAAATAACAAAACAGATGAATGCCCTGAAATGGGGTATTTGATCCTACACCTAAATAACTCTATCAAGAGGTAGAAAAACAATTAAAGTATATATATGAATAGAGAACTCATTGGAATGCATCTGATGAGATGATTGGAAGACAAACTGGATCATGGAATGGAGATTAATTGATTAACCTAGGTTTATAGAAGCTTGGGAGCTCAAAAGGGGGGATGAAGAAGCCTCTGTCTGCTAGATAAGAAAAAAATAAGGTAGGATTAAAACACATAAGACATTGAGAGAAAATGGTATAATCACCCAAAGGTATGGTTATTCATGTTTTTAATACACTGTTGGCCAATCCATGCACCAACTATGCACTAGGAACTACCTCAAGAGGGCACCCACGTGGTTCAAGTGCACGATTTGGGAAACCATGTGTAAACTGTGCAGTTTTCCTCTTCTAAAAAATTAATCGCTTCCACATGGGAATTCTACCTGGGCCTAAAGGTTAGGTCAAACCTTATGGCCCACTGATTCCCATTGAAACTCTCTGCGTGGTTAGGAGAAACCATATGGACTGGGTGGCATGGTTTCTACTAATCGTGCAACCTAATGTTCTCTTCCACCGATCAGGGTTTCTAGTCCCAATAAATCCTTATACACATTTATTTACTCCATATACTCTTTATTATTCCATATTAGGTATAAACTAAATAATTATATTGAAAATTAAAGGATATGTACCTCATCGAAAAGTTTGGTTCATACAATTACTTATAGTCTCAATATATTTATTTGTGATCCATGTTCATGGAGAATTTTTTTTCCATTGGTAGTTCACTATAGGTCTTATTATCTCTAATCAGTTGGGTATTTGATAGAAAATTTTCCTTATTTATTATGCATACTTTTCACCAATGCTTATCTAATGGTTATGCTCATTTTTACTTACCCCTTGAATTTCATGGGTGAATATACATCCCTAATTTTTTCTATTTCCATAATGAAATTACATGTGTATTTTATTTATTTATTTCATTTTTTCCTTATCTTGGATTCTATATTCTCTATTTTTGTTATCAATATTTCAATAAAAATTCATGGACTTTTACTCTAACTCGTCCTTCACTGCCTCTCTAACTACAACAACAAATTCTTTGATGGTTGTTGTCTTCAGTGGATCATCTTTGTGTTTGAAAGCATTGTATACATATTTAAACAACCATGGTTTTAAAGAGAATCATGAAGATAATATTTAAATCAGAATACTTACCCTATTAGATTTAATGTTTTATCCCCTAAGATACTTATTTACTACCTCATCCAAATCTATCAAGCTCCACTTCATAAAAGGTGGATTTTAAGATTTCTCATTTCCTTTTACAATTTATATTATTTCACAAAACTAATAATAATATAAATTCATAGATATTATGAAAGTTTATTTATATAATAGAAAATAAATTACAAAATGTATGTTCAATGACAAAATAGACCTCTAAAAGTTATAATAAGGGTTGAGAAATTATATAACTAAATTCACCAATTGTTTGTGGATTGAGTATAACCATTTTTGTGTTCTCATCATTGAAAAACTATCCAAAATTTTTTCTAATACCCAAATTATGTAAGAACATATAGTAGGGAAAAAATTATAACATTTTTATAAAAAGATGAGTGATGATGTGTCATCATTTTCCTGTACTTCATCTCCCATAATAGATTCCATAATTTCATTTTTTATTTAATTTTGTGTGAAAATTCATACACCATTTGTAAATCTATATATATATATATAGGATATTTTTGGTTTAAATTAATATAAGTCTTCCATTTTAGTTTCCCCTTTATTTATCCTAATTATCCTTTCAGATCAACATTAGAAAACTATGTTTCTACAACTCCAATTTGGGATCAATATTCTAATGAATCATATATATCAAATATATAGACCTAAAAAAATCCAATGTTTTTAAATATGATGCTAAGGCACTTTTCAAAAGAAATTAATTAAAAAAATTTATAAATGTAGAAACTCAAAAAGAATTTTTATGACCAACATTCAAATTTGGTTGAATTTTTCTTACAAATTCGAAAGACTTTCATATTCGATCTAAAATATAGACCAAGAGATTAAATGTGGAAACTATATATGAGAATGCATATAAAATCCTAGAAAATGAAAACTTAATGCTCTATTGGCCATTATAGTGAAACTATAAGGAAGTTCTCAATCACAACTTTAGGTGGGTTTTTACTAGATCGTTCTAGAATTGCAGAGCTAAAAGATACAATTGATGTTCAAAGGGAACTTCATAGGGTATTTTACAAAAAAAAATTATCTCCAAAGAGTCTATGAATGAGTAATTGTGGTACAAGGTAATCAATAAACAGGTATATCAAGTTGAAGTAAAAAATACCTTGTATCTTACAAAGAAAGCACATGGACACAATATTATTATAAATAGATGGGCATTAAAGAGAAAAATTTATGAACATAGAAAATTATTAGATAAAAAGGATCAATATTTAAATATATAGTGTGGAAATACCCTTAAAAATCATGGAGTATAGTAAAATTAAATAAAACATGAAATTGATATATTAGTTAAAAAAATTATATTTGATTTATAATGAATAAAATATATAAAAAGGTATAATAGATATGTGTGCATTGTATAACTTTAATAAATATAGTCATTTGAAATGACCATAATTTAATCATTAGGTTAAAAAAATTGAATGGTTAAAAAAATATATCACAGATAAAAATTTAATATAACTTTTACTAGAACATTTTGTGAAAGTTTTAGAAAATGTTTTAGTTTAGCCTCTAATGAAACATCAAGTGGATCTTTTAGTGGACCTTTCAATAAAGAAACCAGTGGAACATTTAATGAATATTTTAATGGAACATTTAGTGGAACATCCAATGCATCTTTATAAAGAATGTTCAGTGGGAAATTTATTGTATCTTATAGTGAAACATCTAATAGAACATTAAGTGGAAGTTTTAGTGAATCATCCTGTGAAAAAATCAGTGAAACTCATTGTAGAACATTCATTTATTGAAATATTTGAAAATGATTTATTTAACCTTTAATAAATATATGATATCAATAAAATGATAATATAAGTGTATTACACAAAATTATAAAATAATAATCACATATTGTATAATTTTTAAATGTACATATTTTAATTTTTAACTCAACATTTGATTGTTTCCAAAAAAGAATCTTAAAATCTATTACCTAATTTATAAATGATGATACCAAATTTGATATATATTTTATTCAAATGAACCTCTAAGTATAAAATGGTTAATTATTAAATGAAAAAAATACATATTTAATAAGATAATGGTTTATTAAAAAACATCTTATATAACTATTTAAATATAATTTTTATTATGACATAGCATGAATAATCTATGAAATTAAAAATATATATGTAAACAAACTTTCAATTTGTTTTAGTTATTTTTAATGGTTATATAGTATAGTTTTATTAGTATTAGAGTAGTTACATTACTATCTCATTATTATATTCCAAAAATTAAATTAGTGTAACAAGGGATACATTTTTTTATAAGGAGAAAATTATTTATTTATGAAAATAAATTATTAAATTGTTGAAATAAAATACTTAATAAATTATAAAATAATTTTTTTATGGTGATAATTTTTTTTAACAATTTATAAAATATTTACACTAAATGATTACATTATTTTCATCTAAATGATTATATTTATGATGGTTATATAAAAAACACATATCCCACATAAAATTTTGTTTATTTGATAAATTATAACACAAAAAATATTATTTTTAACCAACATATATATTTTAATGGAAATTTTAGTTAAAATTTAAAGGTACATTCAATGGAAATTTTAGAGTAAATTTTTTATGGAACTGCATGTATGTACTAATGATAAAACAATAAAGAAATTCCCCCTCTTGAGATAGAAATATTTTTAGTGCAATGTGAAAAACATGTTTTTTGGGGACCTAGTAAATTGTAGTCTTGGTCTCACATAGTAATTTTGGTGGATTTACATTGGAGATTCCTAGAAAATATTATTTTTACATTCAAGAGTATGTTTTATGTGGACAACATAAAATTTCTAGTGGGGAAACAATTGAATAAATTTCCCTCTCAAAACGGCTGAAATTTTTTATAATATGAACTGAATTTGTTATTGGGGATGCCATAAATTATAGTTCTAGTCTCAATCACTAATTAAGATTTCCTTCCCCTGAAAAGTACCAAAATATAAGAACTAAATGTTTTAGTCCATGATCCATGGAATTTGTATGGATGTTCATTGAAATTTAAAATACATTTTCCTATTAATATACTCCTATAAATTTTGGTGATAGTTTCCAATGGTACTACAACTTCAACGGATAATGATTGTATAAATTCCATCTTATATTTCAATAAAAAATTCATGAAATATATATTAGAATCCTTATTCTACCATTTGTACTTATCTTTATCAATGATACAATGTCACGTGATAGAATTGAATTGGTTCCCAAATAGATCATCTACTAATACTAGACAAAAAAAATAAAATGTTTTATTTTGAAATAATACCCAAAATGTGATGAATCACACCATCACCAAACATATCCAGATAGAGGAATCTCACCTTTTTTTTTCAGGTTTCATAGTGATTAGTGATGGTTAATTCAGTATTAGATGATAAAGAATAATTGGAATCAAAGTAATTATAAGAATCACTGCTGAGAAGAATCACAAGATACATCTATGGCTGTGAGGAGAAAAAAACACATGTACCAATTATAGGTTTTGGGACAGTGGAAGCACGGGATGGGAGTGAACCCAGCTTTAAAAATTTCCATAATTGATGATTAATCCACGATCAATATGATGATAAATTCTAGTATCCGTAGAATTGAATCAATGAAAAAAGATAAAAGAGAGAACCTGGAACTGAGAAGAGAGGATCTATTTATTTTTTTATAATTAATTTAATTTAATTATAGAATTACCTCCAAGGTGAGTATTTCTTCATTGATTCATCCAACCACGGGTCCGAGGTTCAGTTCATTGAGATTTAGAATCCATGGATACGAATCCTCTAGTAGTGATCCACACATGCTCTATATATCTCCAAACATCACCAAAGGAGTCTCCGGGTGATAGCACTGAATATCCTTGCACATGAGATGTCCACATTTGATCACCTTGAGAATATATTCTAATTCATTCTACTTGATCTAGTGGAGGAGGATCTCTCTCATTCTTGAGATAATTCTTGGAGAGGGAATAGTTCTCTAGGCTCAAGATCTTTTCTCCAAGGATGTTGTGCACACAACAATTGGTTAGCCAGTCGAATTAACCCTTGGCATAAATAGAGAAAACTAACATAATAGGGAATTTAATTCACTAGGTAATAATAAATAATTATCACAGGTGTTGTTACATGATTTATTATTACATGTGAAACTCCATGTCAAATAATAATAGCAATGCCATTATTTCAAATACATGTTCTTAACTTGCATGTTATATTTAAATATTATTTAGCCAAATAATATTTAATATTAATTATCACCAGACCCATAACTTGGTCCACTAATTCTCATCAATATTTACTGAGCCTTGAATAATGACTATTTATTTATTAAATAAATATAACTGCATTATTCACTGATAAATAAATATTTTATCTACAATATATTCTCTCGAATAAATAGTGATGAAATAAATGTGAACATGCATACTTGAATATTTATTAAACCACAACCAAGAATAATATTTATTCAACTTGTTAAATAAATAATTTTTTTAACTGAGATACTGGCTACAAATAGTGTGTCACCCTCTAGGCCTATTTCTTGTTGGCATTAGGAAAGCTTTCCTAAAGTCCAAGATTACTTTCTAGCAATAGTTCAAGGAACCTATGAGAAAGAAGTTGATGTCACAATTACATGCCACCTAATATAAACGCTTTCCAGGTAATATAATCCCTTTTTACCAATATCTCCAATCAATTGGGTTGCATGAAAGTGTCATCAACCCATGTGCTCGATTTCTCATTCTTTGACTTCACAAAATTGAACTTTCCTAGAGAACACCATAGCCATGGTTTAGTTAGGCTATATCATTTCCATCAAGGGGCCTTAGATATCTAATTCTATAGAAGTTACTAATCCTTTATCGCATTATTCATTACTATTGTATTACTCATGACACACCCAACATATCCTACCTCACCACAAACATCGATCGTCATGGTTTTCTTCAATACATATAATTGCGTGAGTCATAATACCCATTACTAATAATATTAAATTCTAAGAACCAATACACACATCCATAGATAGGAGTATCCAATATCACATATGAATTTGTACTTCCTACTGGGAAGTCTTTTTCTCATAATATCTTCTTGGATAATACCAAGGGTGCACACCATGAGAAGGTGCCTCAATGTTTCATGAGTGATAGCGTGTATCATTTGTGTCCCTTCAAATGATATCATCTGTCCATATAACATATATTCAAGAGTAGTGTCAAAGAACTTCTAGGTTCTCATAATAGCAGGTATATGCTATAACCTTTTAATTTGATAGCTATTCTTAGAAACTTATCACATACTATGTCACATAGAAGATCAATCATGATGTGATAAGTAGTTTATTAATATTCATCCAATGAATATAGGTTTATAATAAAGAACAAATAAGTTGGTTTCTAGGGCACCAACTCCAACAGAATCCCACTTGCACTAGATCCAACTGCTAACAACCTTCAGTCTACTAACTCTCACATGATATTCATGTTTCTACTGAGATAGGACATTAGTCCATGGATATACTACATTATCTTCCGTGGACACTCTGCTCATTGAAAATTCACCCCTTTGATAGAAATCCCACAAGAGGTGATACTTTTGGAGTATGTTCTTTGTCTGTTGATGTGACCATGTCTCTTTTGCAAGAGCCACCACTGCCGAATTATCAAAATACAATATAATGGGATCTTTACTTCTAGGAATCACATCAGGCTTCTGAACAATGTTCTGAATCTAGACGGATTCTTTGGATACATTAGAATCCGCTATATAATTAAAATCCACTATAGAATCAACGAAAACTGACTGCTTTGAACTCTTCCATCTCATAGCTCCTCTATTGAGATAGAAAACATATCATGATTGTGACTTCAAATCATTATGATCTGTCTGAAACCCAACATCAGCATACCCTATGATGACATGCTTCTTGTCTCCTCCATACACTAAGAACATATCCTTAGTTCTCTCAGATACTGATGCATAGTCTTGATAGTAGTTCAATTCTATTCTCCTAGATCTTCTTGATATCTGCCTACCATGCTTAGTGCATAGGCAACATCAAGTCTGGTAATAACATGGCATATATGATAGATCATGTCACTGAAGCATATGTAATCTTACTCATCCTATATTTCTCATGTTGTGTTTGGTGACACATTTTATTGGAAAGATGTATACCATGTAAAGTTGGAACCAATACCCTCTTGGATTGTTCCATACTAAATATCCTTAGTATCTTGTCAATGTATATATATTGAATTAGTCCAAACAGCCTCTTAGATCTATCACGGATGATCTTGATCCCTATAATGCATGCCTCTTCACCTAAGTCCTTCAAGGATAATCACTTGTTCATCCATTCCTTGACTGACTATAATACTATTATGTCATTTCCAATAAGCAATATTTCATTAATATACAATACTAGGACAACGACTGTATTCCCTTTATACTTCTTGTAAACACATGGCTCACATTCATTCTTAATGAAACCAAATTCTCTTATGGCTTAATTGAATCAAATTTTCTATGATCTAGATGCTTTCTTTAATCCATAAATGGATATCTACAACTTGCATACCCTTTTAGAATCATCTGGTGTCACAAACCCTTCTGGATGTGTCATATAGACATATTCTTAAAGGTTCATGTTAAGTAATGTATTTTTGACATCCATCTTCCTAATATCATAGTCAAGGAAAGCATCTATAGAAAGTATGATTATTATGGATTTAAAAATGGAAACTGATGAAAAAATTTCATCATAGTAAATTCCCTGACTCTTTTTAAAAAATTTAGCCACTGGCGTTTCTTTATAGGTACTAAATTGACCTTTCATGTCTAGTTTCTTTTTTAATACCCATTTACACCCAATAGGATTTACATCAACTGGTGTATCGTCCTAAACCCGGACTTGGTTATAATACATGGAATCCATCTCTGAATTCATAGATTCTATCCATATTGTAGCTTCTAATCTCTATATTTCTTCCTTATAGTATATATTTTCATTATTTTCCATTAATAATGAGTCACCTTCCTCAGTGACAAGGAAACCATATATCCCTAGTTCCCTTACCTCTCTTGTGCTTCTACATAGTAATTTTATTTCAGGAACTACCTCTTCCATGGGGACCTTTGAAACTTGTTCTTGTACCAACTCCTATGTATCTTGAGCATCAACTTCATTAAAGTCAATCTTTCTCCCACTATCCTTTTTGGGGTTGTTCTCCCTCTCAATAAATATAGCATGTCTGGAAATAATCACTTTTTTGTTTGAGAGGGTTTATAGGTAGTATCCCTTTATTTCCTTAGGACACCCTATAAAGATACACTTTATGCCTCAGGGTGCTAGTTTGTTTCCTGAGAAAGCCTTAATAAATGTCTTGCTTCCCTATACACATGTATGCGAAAAATTAGGTTTCTTTCTACTCCATAGCTTGAAAGGAATCCCATTTTCTGCCTTAGTTCGTACTTCATTTAATATGTATGGCACAGTTTACAATGCATATCCCTAAAAGGATAATTAAAGATCTATATGACTCGTCATCGAAATTATTATGTACAATAAGGTAAGGTTCCCCCTTTCACTAACACCATTCAACTATGATGTATAAGGTGGAGTGATCTGAGATAGAATCCTAGACTCCCATAAAATGTTGATGAACTCTGGGTTAATATATTCTCTACCTCAATCCGATCAAATATTCTTTATCTTCTTACCAAATTGATTCTCTACTTCATTCATGAACTCCTTTAATTTCTCAAAGGACTCGGATTTATACCTCATTAAGTCGACATAGCCATATCTAATAAATTTATCAGTAAAAGTAATGAAGTAAGAATATACACCTCTAGCTTCTACAAATCATTTTCCACAAACATCAGTGTGTACCAATCCTAGAAGCTATGTGGCCCTTTCACCTTATCCACCAAATTGTGGTTTTTCATTTTCCCTTATAAACAAGTGTGAAATATATCAAGTTTTTTTAGCTCAGAAGAGTCAAAATAACTATATTAACAGAGCTTTGTTAGGAACTTCCCGTTTACATGACCAAGGTTATGATGCCATAACTGGGTGTTATATAATTCATGTGATCTTGGTTCATTATCAATTTCCAACACTTTGTTCTTGTAATTTAATACATACAGACTGTTATTTAAATACACCAAACCATAACATATTTTTTCCTTATAAAAGTAACAACATTTATTTCTAAACTTGAAAATAAATCCATTTTTATCCAAACTCGATAAAAAATTATGTTCTTGGTAACCCTAGGTACATAATAACATCCTTGTTAAATAAAAATAATTCTCATCGGAAATGTGATGTTGTAGTCACCAATGGTAAGAGTATCCAGCCTCGCACCATTGGCATCATGTAGATCCACCTCACATTTGGAAATTATTTAGAATCTACTTGGTTTCTATATTTGAATACAGATGTGATCCCCATAGGCAATATCTAATACCCAATGTGTAGAAATATAAATATTACACTCAATAAAAAATGAACCTTTGGCTTTCCCTTGCCTCTGGGTGTAGTTCCTCTTCCAATGGCCTAACTTTCCACATGAAAAGCATACTACCTCCTTTTCATTATCATGCCTTAGAATCTTCTTCTTCTTAGTTGGATGGTTCTCAACGGCTTTAAATTATTTATAAATCATAGGCCCATTTTCCTTGTATATCCTCTTCTTATTTACAATAAGGAATACATGTTTTTCATGCCCCAAGTTCTTATCAATGTGGTGAATCAGGGATAAAGTATTTGATAGACTCTTCTCATTATTTATCATATTATAATTCACAATAAAATAAGATAAGGTCTTAGGAAGTGATGATAGTGTGAGATATGTACACAAATCATCTAGGAATTTAATCCCTAGTATGTCCAGACACTCAATGTAGACAATAATCTTGACTACATATGGTCCAGGTAGTACAGAATCTCCAATTCTAGTAGTGAACAAAGCATTGGAGATATCCTACCTCTCCTGTCTCACATTCTCTTGATAGAGATCCCAAAGGTGATACATCATGCTATAAGAATATATTTCTTCATGTTGATTCATGTTCTAGTTTTTCATGGATGATAGCATGAGGCACTAAACATCGACAGTATCATTCATATGTATCTTGTACACAGATAGTTTCTAATCACTCACGTCATTTCTAGGCATAACCGGTAAAGGCTCTTCCAACACATAAAGTTTTCTCTCACGGAAAAGGATAATCTGAATGTTCCTTTACTACTTTTAGAAATTTGTGCTAGTGAGAAGGTTTCTCTTATTGATTATGGATCGCATGATATGTTTGATTTCATTTTTATTGTGGTTTCTACAAATTAAAATAAACAAAGTTTTAGTACTTTATATTGATAAATATATACAAATAAATAAATTAATATCTATTAGTCTCCCACTATTTTGTATAAACCCAATATCCCTCACCATTGGATTTAGAATATCATGTTTCTTGGACATTCTAGTAGTAAGAATCCATATTTCCCTTTGAATTACCCAAACTAGGGTTGTTCAAGCAACTATAAAGGTTATTGGTAGGCATTCCAAATTCCAACTACATTAACTCATAGTTCCTTTATCTGTTGAGTGGACTCCCCAATCCTAAAATCCTTAATTTTGTATTTCCTCAACCTTTTCCACTCAGTTACACCAGTTTAGGCGAGGGTAGTCAAACCTTGATGTAAAATAATTTATATTAACCCATAACTTCAACTTATAATTTCTTGATAATTGAAATCACCCCAACTAGTTTTGGTCAATCACTTTGAACTACGGTTTGATTCTAACTGATGTAATGAAAGGTTAAACCGAATTAAAATTTAATTGATGGATTTTTTCCTTTATCTGAAAATTTCCATTTATTCTCTTTTCACATACTTATTAATGTTAAGTGGGATATAGTTAAGTAATTAACCATGTATAGATAATATTTATGCATAAGCCATTTTTATTTTAGTTCTATCCTATAAGATTGTTAGTTCATTAATTATGTGATCGTGATAAACATCCATAATGAATAACCATACAATTGACATAAATAAAATAAAGGGTATGATCATGAGATTTATTATTGGTTATTTTATCTTTAAGTTAATAAACTAACCCTGACCTATGGTAGAAACACCTTGAACTATTTAAGGTTTGTGTTTACATCTTTCTACCTGTCCACCATTGTATCTCTATGGATTGGTTTTTCCTCATCTCTTAGCATGAACCACCTCCACTATCTTGGGAGATTCATCCATTACAAAGGCTTTTAACTCACACATTGGTGAGGGGTAAAAGGGGTTTTACATAAAAGAAACCGTGGGCACATAGTTCCTACATATTAATGAGGAGAAGGCACACAGACCAAAAAATTTAAATAAATTAATTAAAATGGAACTAATCACATAAAAAGGTCTGGTCTATCTCATGATAATTCACACACATGCAACGAACTATGCATTTAAAAAAAACTATAATTCAAATAATTAATCATTTTTATTAAGATAAATTATGCTCGAATCGATTAATCATTATCTTTAATTAATCAATATTTTTTATCATAATCCTTTTTTTAATTTCCTTAAGATTATCTTCTATAACCATGTACATAACTTGTACCTTAGAAGAAACTCGGTGAATACCCATCCAAAACTTCTCAGTATATATTTATATTCTCATACACTTTATTATTTATGACATGTATCGTGCACACAAAATTATAATTGTAATGAAACTCATAAATGATGTGAATATATTTGAACATTACGTAGATGTTAATTAAACACACACACAAACACACATATATATATATATATATCAAACACCAATCACATGTTGTGTCCCAGATTTACACCCACACTAAGGTACATGTCTCAAGGGTTACATAATATAATAATAAATATTTCAATCAGCAAAATCTGGAAATAGTACACAACATATAGAGATGACTGCAATGCGTGTACCCTCCTGACCGTCCATACAAAGTACATGCCTGGGGAAACGACATGTGAGGTGTACTTCAAAAATATTCAGATTAGAAGACCTGTCCATTGGGCCACATTCCATATAGACTTTTCATTACATGGTCACCAGCTGGGCAAGCCGTGTATGGGATATAAGACTTGGCCCTGACCAGAAGGGACTACAGGCCATGTCCAGTGGGCCACATAGCATATTGTAACATCCCAAGTAAGTAATGAATAATAGATATTCATATCTATGTCTATTTATGAATTAGACAGTGTTTTAGTGGTTTAAAATGAGAATAAATCCAATCTTAAGCATTGAATACGCTAATATTTTTAAAAGATTTTTTTACTACCTTTTAATGGCAAACCATTTTTAAATCAAACTTTTGAAAATTTTATAAGCTCTATTTTTCAAAATAAACTTATTATTTATGATTGGGACATTTAAATTTAAATTGGATATTTTTTAGGTATTTTTCTGACAATGTTCATTTTTAATGAATAGTAAAAAATACTGCATTTTACATCAAAACTATTTTTTCATATAATTAAATTATATGGTTAGATTATCTTTATAATTGGTTTTAAAGTGTAAATAGAATATATTTTTATCATGTAATCCAATATAGGTCATTGAGATTAATTTCACTTTGGAATTGGGCATAAACAGGTGCCAAACTTTTCATAGATATTGTTTCAAAAAAACAAGCTATTTGTTTTGACAACAGGAATTATATTTAAATTAATTATTTACATTTCTATGTTTAGAATTTGGTAAAATGGATTCCATATTTGGAATCAGAAGGTCCAAATTATTTAATTAAGACTCTTTTGTTTTTTGGACATTATGAATAGTAACAACGGTAATTATCTTTAATTATCTTGATTAATGAGTAATCGGGTAGTTAAGGATAATAAAATTATATCGTAATAATAACAAATGACCACAACATGTTTCCTAATGATACTGTTTTTTTCATGGTTGACCATGGGATATCTTGAGCCAAACTTGGGGACCCCATGGAATCACTTTTGTGTGAAAGTGACTATTTATCTTTTTATTTTTTTAAAGAATGTTAAATATAACAAAGAATGTATCACCTGAGTAAAACATTTTTAGTTTTGTCTACATAAATTATCTATTGAACTATAAATAGTAATTGGAAATATAAAAAGGTTTCCTACATCATAGTATTTTTTTATAATTTTTAGACATTAAATAAATTAAATTATTTATGACATCATCATGATGCAGTGATTACCACATTAATGAACGATTTAAATAAAAGGAAAAAGATAATGTAAAATCTAAGACTCACCCTTGTCAAAGACATATTTTATTAGTATATTTCGAACCTTTATCACCTTATACTCGAAATACATCAATGTGGGACCTTTAAAATCCGAAACTCATTTGAAAATAAAGTAATATTTTATACCTTTCCAAGAGTGCCCCTCCTCTCCTCTTATAAAAGGCCTCCACCTCTACCACCTTACACACACCTTTCAATCCTTTGTCTCGGCAAACACCTACCCATTATGTCTATCCACATCCCTCTCTTACTCTTAGAATCCTCAATTTGGGCAGAAGTCTTCTCAAGGAAGCCTCTGAGCTCAAATAAATAAGAGTTACCCGATTTTACGGTAATGTCTTCTCTTGTGTTCTTTTGTTTTATTTTGCTTCTCCAACCCCCTAAACTCTTTTTATTCATTTCTTTTGTAACAACTCCAGTATATTAAATATACTAGGATGTTCTTATAAGAAGCATTCGAGCTACACTTACACACACCTACATATAATGGTTAAAGAACATACAGTTTCTATGGATGGTGAATTTCTGCCTCACGAAACGATGATTGTTCAACACTCATATAACACCTTAAAAGGTGGACATTAAGATGTAACTATATTTATATATGATATATAATATGTTTATGTTTTACTTAAGCATCTGTATTTTTCATTTATGTCATACCTTTATGGTTTCCATTATGGGTAAACGCGATATCTTGATTTTAGGAAATGCAGACTACCGCCCCTCAAAGTGATTTGATTCGTTAATACCATATGTGGTACATATAAAAGATATATTTAGTGATATTATATATGATATTAAACTGGAATTATAATATACCTCTATATAATTATTATTTCATTCCATTAAAGTATGAGATAGAAATGAAAGTAGCGTTCATGCGTATGTACGGGTTGCCGTCTCCATGAACGGTGCATTTCATTTCTTATCCCCAAATGTAATGTACTATTATAAGTACATATATAAAATGGATATATATGATTTATGTTACATATAAATGATGAATATAATTATAAAATTAAAATATACATATCTCTCATTTAGTTTTAATTCCATAAGTACGACATATAAATGAAAGTAGCGTTCATGCGTACCTATGGCTTACCATCTCCATGAATGGTGCATTTCATTTATTACCTCTAAATGATTATGTAATATTATAAATGCTTGTATATATTGGATATATATGATATATGGAATCTACATCATGAATATTATTCTTGTGATAATGGATATTTGACTACGTGAACAAATTGTAAATATAAGAAGTTCACTTTTGACTCAAGTACCAAATATCAAAAAAACGACCGTTATTAACTTAAATGGTTACATAATGTTCATAACATGATAATAAGTCATATAAAAGGACTAATGAACATGAAAAAGGTTCTTTAGAAAGTATAAATTAACTCAAGTTTATTATTCAGGACATTAAAGAACAATCGAGTCAAGTCAGACCCAAGGTATGGGACTTCATCTCAATCTCCTTTCATTGAGGCATATTTTGTTTTATACACAACCTTCTTTTATACGGTGTATAAACCCATTAGACATTTATGTTTATACAAAAGGAATATTTTTATACTGATTTTTTTACTAAACGACAAAAGGAAATGTTTTTGTCGTACGTATGCGGTGACAAAGACTTCTCCGCCACCGTGATCATTAATTGAGTTTCGGCTTCCTCTATAAGCCTTACCTTTTTCTTAAATAAAAAATAAATACCATGTTTTACTTTTATTTTATTTTGGTATTGAAAATGGTTTCATAATGTTTTTATTATATCAATGTGTTGTTGATATCTTTTGATTGAAATGTGGAAATGTTATGTTTCCTTTATGCATGTTTTATGTGATACGATTTATGTTATGGTTATTGGGCATTATTTATGAAGACGGGTGGTTTCATGATAAACTAATGGTGGATGAGCCTGATATATCTCTCCAATTCATTGGGTAATGCGAAGGGGTTAAATGTTAAGGTTTCTCCGAAGAGATTTAGGGAATATACTATAATGGGTATTCCAAACATAACCAAGAGGGTTACTCCCTACGTAAGAATGTTATGAATGCCTCAAGTTACCTTTATGTTTTATGATTTCTATGATTTATTCAGGATTTGATGAGGTATGTTAAATTGATTATGTTTTATGGGTAAAGTATGATTTCGTTCTTATGTATATATGAAGGCATGCTTCCTTTCCCTATTTTTTATAACCCTTACTGAGCTTTTTATGCTCATCCCAAGTCTTTGAAAAATTTTCACAGGTCAAGGGAAATGTACATGATTTGATTATAGTGTCAAGAAAGTGTCAAAAAAGAATCCATGTTTTATTTTAAATATGTTTCCATTTATGGGTAAAATTAGTACTATCATTTATGTAACCACTTAGTTTAAATGTGGAATGTAATGCATGTTTTATGATCTAATTATGTAAAACTCTAAAACTGAAAAGATCCTCAATGTGTATTCTTGAATTAACTCAAGATTAAGTAATGTTTAAGGCTGGGCCTTATAGTTTGTATCAGAGGTCAGTTTAGATAAATTTAGCAGATAGAATTATCTTAAATGATTATCCACAAATATTTTTATTATGGTCAAATTTAATTGGTATAGCATTTACAGATTACCATGTTGCTTCACCTAAGATATTTATGAATTTATAATGGTTGTTTGAAGAGGAAACATGGAAGTTGTGCTAGGAAGGTATAAAGATGGAAATGAACTTCTAAATCGACATCCTGAGATGGTCAGAATCATAATTGAATAGTTTGTTGCAGTGATGGCTCAGTTGACTCAGGTGATAAACTTTGGTTGTGTTTACTGACGATATTTTGGTGTTTTATAAAAGTAAAGAGGAACATGAAAGACTTTTAAGGGCTATTTTTCAAACCTTAAAAGAAAAATAAATTGTATGGGAAATTCAGCAAGTCTGAGTTTTGGTTGCAACAAATTTCTTTCCTTGGTCATATTGTTTCTAAAGATGGAATAACTGTTGAGCCTGAAAAAACAAAGGTTGTGGAAGAATGGCCAAGACCCAATAATGTAACCGAGATTCATAGTTTTCTTGGTTTGTCAAGTTATTACCGAAGGTTTGTTAGAAATTTATCATGGTTATCTAGTCCAATGACTAAGCTAACTCGGAAGTTTATCTGGAGAAAAGAATGTGATGATTGTTTTTAGGAATTGAAAAGAAGATTGGTGAATGATCCAGTTTTGGCACTACCTTCCAGGAATGGTGAGTTTGCTATCTACAGTGATGCTTAATTGAAAGGACATGGTTGTGTCCAATTGCATAATGATCTGGTAATTGATTATGCTTCACGTCATTTGAAAACTCATGAGGTAAATTACACTACACATGATTTGGAATTAGCTACTATTGTTATCGCTTAAATATTTTGGAGGCATCATTTGTATGGTGTAAAGTGTGAAATATATACTAATCACAAAGGTATAAAGTATATATTCAATCAGAAAGAATTGAACATGAGACAGAGGAGATGGATAGAATTAATCATGGATTATGATTGTACAATTCACTACCATCTGGGAAAAGCAAATAAAGTGGCTGATGCTTTGAGTCGAAAAAGTAATGCTTCATTAATAATGTTGCGTTTGGAACATGATCCTTTGGTTAATGATTTGATGAACATTGGAATATAAGTAATTGGTGTAAGATTTCCTTCTATTTTGTTTCAGGTATCAGTGAAATCTTCTCTATCAGAAAGAATTAAGCAAACACAGAAGCAAGATAGTGAGTTGCAGAAAAAGGTAGTGCTGGTTCAGAAAGGTATGTTTCTTGAATTAAACATTGATAATGATTGTGTTTTGAGATTTGGGAAGAGATTGTGTGTGTCGTGTGATTCACATTTGAAGAGAGAGATATTATGTGAAGCTCATAGTTCTCCATTTTCAGTTCATCCACGCAGTACTAAGATGTATAGAGATCTTCAGGAGTATTATTGGTGGGATAGAATGAAGAGGGATATTGCTGATTTTATTATGAAGTGTTTGAATTGTCAAAAGGTAAAAGCAGAGTGGAAGTTACCGAAAGGGATCCTTCAACCATTACCAGTTCCAGAGTGGAAATGGGAAAACATATCCATGGACTTCATTGTGGGATTGTCGAAGACACCTCGAGGTAATAATGAAATCTGGGTTATTGTTAATCTCTTGACTAAATCTGCTCATTTCCTTGCTATACGAGATACTTTCTCCCTAGATCAACTTTCCCATTTGTATCTTAAAGAGATAGTTAGGTTACATTGAGTTCATCTCTCCATAGTATCTGACCATGATCCCAGGTTCACTTCTAACATTTTGAAAGGCCTTCAAAAGTCATTGGGTAATGAATTAAATTTTAGTATAGCTTTTCATCCTCAGTCAGATGGGAAGTCAGAACGAACTATTCAGACTTTGGAGGATATGCTATGTGCTTGTTCGATGGTTTATCAGGGAAGTTGGGACCAACATCTTTCTTTGGTTGAGTTTTCTTATAATAACAGTTTTCATTCCAGTATAAAGATGGATCCGTTTGAGGAATTATATGGGAAGTGTTGTAAAACTCTGTCCTTTTAGGATGAAGTGGGTGAAAGGAAGTTTATAGGACCAGAATTGGTAGAAGAGTTGGCAGAAAAAGTTCAGATGATACAAAAACATGTTTTTCTCAAAGTTTCACAGTGGAAGAGTGTGATGCGATTTGGGAAGAAAGGAAAGATGAGTCTAGGGTTCATTGGAACATATGAAATTCTGGAGAGAGTTGGATCAGTTTTATACTGAGTGGCTTTACCGCCGATTTTATCTCAGGTACACAATGTTTTTCATGTTTCAATGTTAAGGAAGTACATGCTAGATCCATCTCATGTTTTGAGTCTAGAGGTAGTTCAGCTGGAAGAGAACCTATTTTATGAGGAACAACCGATCCAGATTCTTGACCATAGAGAGCAAGTGTTATGGAATAAGTTGATTCATCAGGTAATGGTTTTGAGGAAAAACCACATGATTGAAGAGGCAACATGGCAATCTAAAAATGCAATGAGGGGTAAATACCCCCACTTATTCGATAAGTAAATAAATTGCAGGGATGAAATTTTATAAAGGGGGAAGGATATAAAATCCCAAGTAAGTAATGAATAATATATATTCTTATCTATGTCTATTTATGAATTAGACAGTGTTTTAGAGGTTTAAAATGAGAATAAATCCAATCTTAAGCCTTGAATACACTAATATTTTTAAATGATTGTTTTACTGCGTTTTGATGGAAAACCATTTTTAAATAAAACTTTTGACAATTTTATAAGCTCTATTTGTGAAAATAAACTTATTATTTATGATTGGGACATTGAAATTTACATTGGATATTTTTTTGTATTTCTCTGACAATGTTCATTTTTTAATGAATAGTGAAAAATACTGCATTTTACATCAAAACTTCTTTTTCATCTAATTTAATTATATGCTTAGATTATCTTTTTAATTGGTTTTAAAGTATAAATAGAATATATTTTTACCATGTAATCCAATGGTGGTCATTTGGATTAATTTCTCTTTGAAATTGGACATAAACAGGTGCCAAACTTTTCATAGATATTGTTTCAAAAAACCCGCTATTTGTTTTGACAACATGAATTATATTTAAATTAATTATTTCAATTTATATGTTCGTAATTTGGTAAAATGGATTCCATATTTGGAATCAGAGGGTCCAAATTATTTAATTAAGACTCTTTTGTTTTTGGACATTATGAATAGTAATGACGGTAATTATCTTTAATTATCTTGATTAATGAGTAATCGGGTAGTTAAGGATAATAAAATAATATCATAATAATAACAAATGACCACAACATGTGTCCTAATGATACTGGTTGTCTCATGGCCGACCATGGTATTCCTTGTGCCAAACTTGGGGACCCCATGGAATCACTTTTATGTGAAAGGTACTTTTTATCTTTTTATTTTTTTAAAGAATGTTAAATATAACAAAGAATGTATCACCTGAGTAAAATATTTATCAGTTTTGTCTACATAAATGATCTATCAGACTATAAATATTCATTGGAAAGCTAAAAAGGTTTCCTAAATCATATTATTTTTATATAATTTTTAGACTTTAAATAAATTAAATTATTTATGACATCATCATGATGCAGTGATTACCACATTAATGAACGATTTAAATAAAAGGAAAAGATAATGTAAAATCTAACACTTACACTTGTCAAAGACCTATTTTATGAGAATATTTGTTACCCTTATCACCTTATCCTCGAAATAAATCAATTTGGGACCTTTACAATATGAAACTCATTTGAAAATAAAGTAACATTTTGTACCTTTCCAAGAGTACCCCTCCTCTCCTCTTATAAAAGGTCTCCACCTCTACCACCTTACACACACCTCTCAAACCTTTGGCTCACTCAACCCCTACCCATTTTGTCTCTCCACATCCCTATCGTACTCCTAGAAGCCTCAATTTGGGCAGAAGTCTTCCCAAGGAATCCTTTGAGCTCAAATCAAAAAGAGTTACCCGATTTTAAGGTAATGTCTTCACTTGTGTTCTTTTCTTTTATTTTGCTTCTCCAACCCCATAAACTCTTTTTATTCATTTATTTTGTAACAAATACAGTATCTTAAATATACTAGTATGTTCTTATAAGAATCACTCGATCTACACTTACACACACCATCATCTAATGGTTAATGAACATACTATTTCTATGGATGGCGAATTTCTGCCTCACGAAACTATGATTGGTCAACACTCATATAAAACCATCAAAGGTGGCCATTAAGATGTCACTATATTTATATATGATATATAATATTTTTATATTTTACTTAATTTTCTGTATTTTTCATTTATGGCATACATTTTTGGTTTCCATTTTGGGTAAATGTGATATCTTCATTTTAGGAAGTGCGGACTACCGCCCCCTCAAAGTGATTTGATTCGTTAATATCATATGTGGTACATATAAAGGATATATTTAATGATATTATATATGATATTATACTGGAATTATAATATACCTATATATAAATATTATTTCTTTCCATTAAAGTATGAGATAGAAATGAAAGTAGCGTTCATGCGTACGTACGGCTTGCCGTCTCCATGAACGGTGCATTTCATTTCTTATCCCCAAATGTAATGTACTATTATAAGTACATATATATAATAGATATATATGATGTATGTTACATATAAATAATGAATATAATTGTGGAATTAAAATATACTTATCTCTCATTTTATTTTCATTCCATTAGTATGACATAGAAATGAAAGTAGTGTTCATGCATACGTACGGCTTACCGTCTCAATGAACGGTGCATTTCATTTCTTACCTATAAACGATTCTTTAATATTATAAATTCATGTATATACTAGATATATATGATATATGGCATCTACATCTTGAATATCATTCTTGTGATAATGGATATTTGACTACGTGAACAAATTGTAAATATAAGAAGTTCACTTTTGACTCAAGTACCAAATATCGACAAAACGACCGTTATTAACTTAAATGATTACATAATGTTCATAAAATGATAATAAGTGATATAAAAAGAATAATGAACTTGAAAAGATTCTTAAGAAAGTAGAAATTAACTCAATTTTATTATTCAGGACATTAAAGAATGATCGAGTCAAGTCGGACCTGAGGTATGGGACTTCGTCTCAATCTCCTTTCATTGAGGCATATTTTGTTTTCTACACAACCTTCATTTATACGGTGTATAAACACCTTTGACTTTTACGTATATTCAAAAGGAATATTTTTATACGAAGCATTTTACTAAATGATAAAAGGGAATGTTTTTTTCGTACGTATGCGGCGACAACGACTTCTCTGCCGCCATGACCATTATTTGTGTTTCGGCTTCCTCTACAAGCCTTGCCATTTTTTTAATGAAAAATAAATACCATGTTTTACTTTTATTTTATTTTGGTATTGAAAATGGTTTTCATAATTTTTTTATTATATCAATGTGTTATTGATATCTTGTGATTGAAATTTGGAAATGTTATGTTTCCTTTATGCATGTTTTACGTGATACGATCTATGTTATGATTCTTGGGCATTGTTTATGAAGATGGGTTGTTCTGTGATAAACTAAGGGTGGGTGAGCATGATATAGATCTCCAATGCATCGGGTAATGTGAAGGGGTAAAAAATTATGGTTTCTCCGCATATATTTATGGAATATACTGTGATGGGTATTCAAAACGTAACCAAGAGGTTTACTCCCTACGTAAGAATGTTATGAATGCCTCGAGTTACCTTTATGTATTATGATTTCTATAATTTATTCATGATTTGATGAGGTATGTTAAAGTGCTTATGTTTTATGGGTAAAGTATGATTTCATTCTTATGTATATATGAACTCATGTTTCCTTTCCATATTTTTTATAACCCTTACTAAGCTTTTTATGCTCATCCAACGTTTATGAAATGTTTTCCACAGGTCAAGGGAAAGGTACATGATTTGATGATAGTGTCTAGGAAGTGTCATGAAAGAATCCATTTTTTATTTTAAATATGTTTCCATTGATGGTTAAAATGAGTAATATCTTTTATGTAACCACTTGGTCTAAATCTGGAATGTAATTCATGTTTTATGATCTAATTCTCTAAAAATCTAAACCTGAAAAGATCCTCAATGTGTATTCTTGAATTAACTCAAGATTAAGTAATTTTTAAGGCTGGGGCCTTATATATATAGTCCATCTAACCATGTAACGATATTTCCAGGTCAAAAAACAGAGTAATAATTAACTACACTGAATGATATTAATGAACACATCTTGATTAATTGTCAAATTACTCCTGATCTATTGAACACAAATACACGGTGTGTATAACTAACTACATGGTGTGTATTCTTGTGTTATTTGGAAAGAACCATCGGCGACTCATCATGATATCATCGATTTAATTTTAATCATAAAATTATTCATTTCTGTTAGATTTATGAGAAACAATAATGGAGGATCATATCTCAAAATTCAGATTACATGAACGATTAAACAGGAATTTACAAAATAAATTATAAAAGTGTAAATCTTCTACGAATTATTTATATAGTTATAAACAAAAATATGACCATTCTGATACCACTTGTAGGTTCCGGGAATAGAGAAAGTGGAAGGTGGGCATGTAACCAACTTTGAAAATTTCCATAATCGATGATTAATCTGGGATCAACAGGATGAGGAATGCCAGTATCAGTGGAATTTAATCGAATATAAAAGGAAAATGAGAGAACATAGAACTAAGAAGAGAGGATCGACATATTTTTTATATAATTAATTTAATTAAATTATATAATTTCCTTCAAGGTGATTCTTTCTTCATTAATCTATCCAACCATGGGTCTAAGGTGTGGCTTCGTTGTAATGTAGAACCCAGGGATATGAATCCTCTAAAGGTGATTCGCATGTGCTCCACGTATCTCTGAACATCACCGAAGGAGTCTCCGAGTGATAGTGCATATGATCCTTGCACTTTCGATTTTTTCCTTCGATCTTCATGAGAATCACTTCCAAAGCATTCTCCTTGATCTAGTGGAGGAGGATCACTCTCATTCGTGAGAGTGTTCTTGTAGAAGGAAGAGTTCTATAGGCTCGAGAGCTTTTCTACAAGAATGTTTTTTAGAAAAATATTGGTATCCTGGTTGAATAACCCCTGGCTTGAATAGATAATAATAACATAACAGTGAATTTAATTTACCAGGTAATAATAAATAAATATCATATGTGTTGTTACTTCATTTTTTATTCCATGTGAAACCCCAGGTCAAATAATAATAGCAATGCTATTATTTCCATGACATGTTCCTAACTTGGAAAGTATATTTAAATATTATTTAACCAAATAATATTTAATATTATTTCTCACTAAACCCATAAATTTTTCTTCCAATCCTCCTCAATATTTATTAGACCTTGAATAATTAATATTTATTTATTAAATAAATATAACTATATTATTCACCAATAAATAAATATTTTCTCTGCAATATATTGTTTCGAATAACTAGTGAAGAAATAAATGCGGTCAAGCATGATTGAAAAATTATTAAACCACATCAGGGAATATTATTTATTCAACTTGTTAAACAAATAAATTATTTAACTGAGATACTTTCTACACTTAGTATATAACCCTATAGGCCTCTTTCTCATTGGCATTAGATGGGCTTGTCTAAAGTCCAAGATTACATTCTAGAAACGGGTCAAGGCACCCAAGAAAAAGAAGTTAATGTCACAATGACATGTCACCTCACATGAAAACTTCTCATGTAATATAATACCTTTATCTTGATATCTCTAATCAAGCTGGTTGCAAGCAAGTGTCATCAACCCATGTGCTAAATTTCTCATTATTTAAATTTATAGAATTGAACTTGCCTAGACAACACCTTGGACATGGATTTAGTTAGGCTATATCATTTCCATAAAATGGCATGGTATATCTACTTTTGTAGAAGTGATGAATCCTTTCTTTCAATATTCGTTAATGCAGTATTACTCATGACGCACCCAACATATCCTATCTCACTGCGAACATCTGTCGTCACGGTTTTCATCAATACATCTAAGTGCGCAAGTCATAATACCCATTAATAATAATCATAAAGTATAAGGACCAATACACATATCTGCAGATAGGAACATCCAATGAAACTTATGAATTTGGATTTCCTACTGACATTTCGTGTTCTCATAATATCCTCCTAGATGTTACTAAGGGCACACACCATGAGAAGTTGACTCAATGTTTTATGAGTCCCCTCCCCTGATAGTCTGTATCATTTGTGCCCCTTCAAATGATATCATCCATCCATAGAACATATATTCAAGAATAGTGTCATGGCACTTCCAAGTTAAAATCATAGAAGGGATCTGCTATGACCTTTTAATGCGAAAGCTGTTCTTAGGACATTATCACATACTATGTCACGTAGAAGAACAATCGTAATGTGATAAGTAGTTTATTAATATTCATCCAATGAATACAGGTTTATCATAAAGTACAAATATGTTGGTTTCTAGGTCACTAACTCCAACACTAATATTAAAACAATTGGAATGCCCCCATAGTTTGATAGAACCATTCAGAATTAACATATCCACATGCCTAAATCTATGGGATGTACTAAAATATTCGGTAAAATTCTTTACTAGAGACGATTCTGGTTCACAAACAAGGAACATGGATGAAGGCATGGGCATGTAACCAATATTTAATTAGGATCCCATGTGGTAGAAACACCCATCTGAAAAAATATTTTTCATAATAAAATAATAACAACAAATATTCATGGAAAAACCAAAAATTCTAGTAGTGAATTTTTATCACAAATATATAACAAATAAATTATAAAAATTTATTTTCTAACTCATTAAATAAATAATTAAAAAATATCCACCATAAAAATGAAATTATAAAATACAGATATTCCTATAACGTAACCTATTAATTGTTTTATAACTACTTTCAATCTAAAAATAAAACCTAACTATAATTATTCATATTATTACCCAAAGTCCTTCAGATGCATCACAATGATGTATATTTGGAATGAACTAGTTCATTTTTATTTTAAATATATCAATTTTATGTTAGAAAATATTGAATCTTATTCTATGCTAAAATAAATTAAAGATATCACCCTCATATACCTTTATCACTACCTAATATGATACCGTGTTTTCTAGAACGCTCCACTGCCAATTGAAATTCAAAAATTAAGGATCAGTAGATATTCTCTTAATAGAAACCATATTTAAAAAATATATTTATTAAAAAAATTTAAATTTTATTAACAAATGAAAAACATAAGAAAAGAAAAAAATGAAATGGAGAGATAAACACACAATCCATATAAATATATAACCTAGATGTAGAATCGACACTAAAGAGACAACACAATATAGGATAGTTCAATGTTTATTCCCTCTCAATCGGTATCCCATGGAAGTCACAAACATAGATAATCCAAGGAATAGAGGAGAAATTACCACAAGATACACACCATAATTCTTCTATAGGGGTGCTAAAATGGTTCATAGGACATCCAAACTATTAAAAACATACATAGTAATTCTATATTTATCTCAACTATCCTCAATGTTATTCAATTTTGGATAGAATATATAAGTGTGAAAAAAAATTAACACTAATAGAACTTAAAATTACAATACCAACATCCATCATTATTTTTTATTTGCATTATTTTCATATAGATACTTAAAGTTTTTTAATTACACCAGTCACTACCTTCAAACCATTAGAATGAAGTTACTTAGATAATCTAACAAACATAACTTCTTCATGAGAAATGTATTATCTACTATATATTGGAGATTCGTATAGAAAATTATAATAATATTCTGAGAAATTTGAGGAAATAATAACCTAGTATTAATCCTCTATATCTTCATTATATTAGTCATATCTAATTTTTTTATTAATATCATCAATAAGAGTAAGTACTATCAATCTAGGTTTCATATTAATGTATAATGCCAAATTTTCTTGAATAAAATTGCAAATAAATATATATTATTTTATAGATATTCTAAATTAAACCAGATAATAGAAGCAGTAGGTATACAAGAAACCTCACACAACACTTTTTCACCCTAGGATGACAACAAGAGATCTTGGTCCTATTATTGAATATCATAGGGTATATCTATATATGAATGTGTGTAATTTCATTTAATGAACTCAATGGTGATCCTCTTTTTCAGACTTCACTATGTGTTTATAAGTCTATTATGGAAAATAAGTGAAATAATTTTAATTGTACATACATTTTAATAATTTTTTCTACCAAATTCCATGATTATGATCTTAGTAGAATAAATTATTAAACACTCTAAATTTATATACCAATTAATGACAGATGCAATCCATGAAACAAATTATGATCACTAAACTGAGGAAATCATGTAAAGAGTTTATTAATGTTAATATATTACATAAATAAAACACAAATAACATAAGTGAATTGGAAAATATTAAAGTAAATGATGGTTGAAAGGAAAAGGAAATAATAGTAAAGTATAGAACACCATGTATTTGAATGCTTTATATCATGTTGGTCCTATATAATTAAAAAGTACACCACCTTGACAGAATAATTATTATGTAAAAATGAAACATGAAAACTATAAATGGAAATGATAATTATTGAAGGAAATAAATAAGAATAAATAAAATTTCTAAGGAGTAGAATTCATTAAACAAGGTGTCACTGATAAAACATTCCATGAGTTAAATTTCCCCTCCTTCCTAGTAAAATCACTCAACAGCCTAATATGGCTAACATACATCGAATTTATAAATGATAAATTGAATAAATGAAATGACATACTTAATAGACCATGTTTTGTTACCAAGAACCTTTATTCATGTTGAAAATGACGGATCTGTGAAGCTGAATGTTATATTTTCATTAGGATCCTTATTTTCCATCCATATAAGTCTCAATATATTTTGTTAAATCCTCGTTACGAGAACAGTACTCCAATGGGAAATGTTTTCATGGTTTAGTAATGTTGGTTACTCAATGAAGCTCTCCCTATTCTATATATATAAATATATATATATATCAATTTCTATCATTTTTCTTATGATAAGAAATTGAGTATAGAAGGTGAAGTCATATAAATGGTAGTAATGAATCATATATTAGATATCTAAAAGGTGAGGTGATCATTATACCATAATAGAATCAAAGGGATATCATGGAATGGAAGGAGGAAGGATAATATTAAGAAACTATGTTGATATAGAGGTGATAAATAATTCTTTAAGGGATTCAGAATCCCATCAGAATTACAAATATTGAATAGACTAGATGATAATGTTACATTAACTAATAGGATAGTTATAAATCAGTTAAAATGCACTAAAATTCCAAGGTTTCAAAACACAATGATCACACACACTAAAATAGTCCTGGATTCATTCTATATAGCTCTAAAAATAGTTGAGGTTGAAGGAATTGGTCCCGAAAAAAATTAAAGAAGGTAATTTTTAATTTTTAACCCCAAACTATCAAATAATATTTGATTCAGTTAAGTTGTATACAATTTTTTCTTCTAATCACATGATAGTTGATTTATATATGAAAATGAATAAAAAACGGTGACTAGTTGTGATAATATTATCCTATTCATATCTTATATTATTTGTATCTTCATAGATTGAAGAAAAAACAACATAAAATAGAGATATAAATAGAATCTCTACCTATATTTTTTACTCATATCCAAATAATCACTAAAGAGACAAAAATGGTTAGTCAACATCTAATAACATTCCCTAAAAACAAGTATCCCAAATAATTACCATATATATCTATTCCTAGGAACACATGATGAAGAATTAAACACCGTGTTATTATAAAACTATGTTTGAAAGTGTATAGGACACACAATACTAAGCCTTACTGTACCATGTAAAATTATTATTTAAACATGGTTATTATAAAATAGGCATTAAATTAATCAGTATGAATATGATAAACTTATTTATGGAATTTATATAAAGATCATACATGATATAAATTTATTGATAAATTCTTATGAAAGAAGAACTCGATTTTTAATGATAACATTCTATTCATCAAAAAAGTATGTTTTATCCAAAAATGATTTTTATTGTTTTTTGTGAGTAAATAATATAATTACTTTTGAAAAAATTTATAAATTTATTTTTTAAAAAAGAAATTAATTTTTGAAATCAGTATATTGAAACTATCTTTGGCTAAAATTTGGGATTTTTCTAAAATTATTGATTTTTCAGTCAATATTGAAAATTACCAATTTTTCAAAAAATGTCATTTCTTTTAATTAAATCATGTAATTTAAAAGTACCATTCTATTTAAGATTTAATATTAAATTAAAATATAAACCATATTATTTTTATTAATTAATATATTTCATTTTAATCTTAAATTTTCATTATTTGAGTATGAGTTTATTTCTATACTTAAAATTGCGGCTTTCTGGAAACTAGTTTTAAGTGCATAAATTTTATCAATTTTAAATAATTCAAATGAACCCTAATAAGTAAACATTTTATTGAAGTGTATATATTAAATAACTATTTACACTAATTGAAATTAATTTAATAATTAATTCACGTTATATAGTTAATATAAGGACATTTATTACTTGAAATTACATTTACTAAAAAAGCATATTTGTTCCACATTTTATGGGTTTAATTTCAAATTAAAATATAGAAATTATATAAATCGAATTTGATAATATTTATTACTTATTTTAAATCATAATAATTAATATTATTTAATATGTTCGACTTAATTTTTTTCATATTGCATAGTAAAAACTATAAAAAATAATTACCAGGGTTAATGTTAAAACGGGTTTTATGTGTTACATACGCTTGTGTTAAAATTAATTTTACATAAACATATGATTTTTAATTAATAATTATATTTCATATTTATAACTATCATGTCCAAATTATCCAATAAATCTCATTTTATTTTTAGGGTTAAAGGATACATTACCTTGGTAAAAATCTTGTTACCGTGGTGAGAAACTAAAATAGTAAAAGTAAGTAACCAAAAATACAATGGGAATGATATTTTTATAACATGTTTATTTTTAATGGTTATGGTGTATTTAAAACTTATATTACCTTAAATATATCATTTATTAATTTCATAGTCACTTCGATTGTGAGTGAGTTCCCATTATTATATAGTTTCAGGTATTTTAAAAATTGAAACTCTATATTACTTATAAAATAAAACCTCATACCCTCTTTTTCTCACACTTAAAAAGCCTTTTTTTAGAAAATAAATTCCAATATAGCTTCATTACATCCCTTGAAAAATCCAATAGGCCCTTGTTTGATTAAAAATCTTTCCTAGTAAATATTTTGGTGAAAATATAATTAAGTTTTTAGAAAAAGAGGTATTGTTCTTAACCGAGTCTTTTGTTTTATTTATTCTTTTAACTCCATAAAATATTATTAAAAAATGATGATATAAATATATAAGTATCTTATATATACTAATATGTTATGTTTTTAATGTCATAACATAAATCCATCTCATATTCCATCAAATAAGAAATGAAACCATTGTTCATGTGTATAGAAGACTAGTGCCTCACGAACCAATGTAATTAGATTTCCATCATCACCTCTCATAGCTATTTACTATGTGTTGAGTTAAAAAATTTACATTATATTTTTCCTTTCATTATTTATGTAAGTCTAAAACACTTTCTTAAAACAATATTTTACTATCTTTATATATCCCAAGTGTTTTTAGTATGTTTTTATAGAAAACACTCTTTTATACCGAACATAGTACTAGTTATAATATAAAATGAATATAAAATTTTATTCTTCATTTCAATAAATTGGACTGAATGTGTGTTTTATACATCCGATACACTATTATTTTGACCATTGTTTAGACTTATGTCCTATCTATCTGATTGAAAATATCCATGACCATCAAACTGATAATAGTACTGATACACCATATTGACCTCTGTTTAGCTTATTGTACTTAAAAACAATAGTGAAGTCCATCATACTATCCAAATTTTATAATCATAGTTATTTGAATTATATATATTAGATTTAATCCACATTATAATTTAAATGGTGCTAAATAAATCTTCATCAGAAAATGAAGTACTATTCATTCTTAGTTGTCAAGATCAAGATCCAAATCATTCTGACTAGTCAAAGTGAATGTTGTATGAGGTCACTGTAACCAATTTAGAAATATTATTTTCAAAGCATTTCCTAAAAATAGGAGTTCATTTGATGATATGGGAGCTAATGAATTCACAACTCAACAAGTCTATGTTTTCTTCCCTTCTTTAACATACGTTATAAACACATTGAATTTTCTTAGATATTTGAAGTTATAAGGAATCCTTGTGATGATTTTAAATTCTATAAAACACTTTTTATTTTGTATTCACTATATCGGATAATGGTTAGATTGAGGGATTCTCTGGTTAAAAATATGGGTGAATTTGATCCATCGAATTGAGGGATTTCAAGGCTAAGAAGATAAAGTTGTACCAATCATAGTATAAAAGGATTTGAGGGGATTATAAGACAGAGTCAGACCTATAATTGTATCAAGGGCTTTTCTAAAAAGTAATTACAGACCTTTATAGTATGTATTTAAACTATAGATATCTTAATTTAGGATTTCTAACTTCCTTAACTCTTAATGTTAAAGTTTAAATTCTTTTCTAATCTTATAAGTAATTTTTACTATTATGAGATTTTTTATTATTTATACAGGTTATATATTCTACTATTATTTATCATTAAAAATACAGTTCTATTACTTCTATTTATAATAAACTATTTTATTGGTGTATCTGTGATACTGATAATTACTCTGATATTTTGAATGTTTACTGAATTTGATCCCTAAAATTCTTGTTTATAAATTGTTATTACACTAATGTGTTTTTATATAAAATAGTTTCTTTTTGATAAAATGGTAGGTTTAAATGTTGTAACCCTAGAAAATCTAAATCTGAGTAGACCAATTATTTTTTATCGAGATGATTATGAATATTGGAGAGATCGGATGAAGACTTTCGTTATTAATACTAGTGTAGATTTTTTTTAATGCTTACTGGTAATTATAATATTCTATATAGGGATGTTACTACCTTTAAAAATTATGAAAAGTTGGAATATCAATTGAATTATAGATTAATTATAACTTTTTTATATTCAATGAATTAAAATATATATAGTTAGATTTCTTCATGTGAAGCTGCTAATAGTATTTTGAAGAAGTTATAAGTAACACATTTTATAACTTATAAATTTATTTAAACAAGAAGATCTATGCTTCATAATTACTATCAAGACTTCAATTTTTTACCTGGAGAATCAGTTCCTAAGATGCACTAAAGTTTTATTACTATTATAAATAGTTTGCAATCTCATTGAGAGAAATATTTTGATGAAAATATTTTAGTTTAGAAAATTATAGAGATCATTCCAAATGAGTGATATTCAAAAAGGATATATTTTGATGATACAAGAAGGGTTACAAAATTTACTCTGGATGATCATATTAGTACTCTTATGCAATATGAAGTAAAACTTAAAAGAGATGCTGAAAAGATGAAAAATAAAAATGGAGGAGTTTCTTTTTAAAATAAATCTAATGTTTCTACTAAATTTCAATCATATGAGAATGTTGTGAAATCTTATAAGAAGAAGAAACTTATTATCAAATCAGATACTAATTTATCAAAATGTACTATAAATGAATTGGTAAATCTTGCAAGGAGGATGGATAAGATTGTTGGAAATAAATACTTTCAATACAAATATAAGAAAAGTCATAAGGAAAAGAGAGATAAGAAATAATATACTAAATTAATTTGTTATTAATGAAATAAGGTAGCACACATCAGAATTAATTTTCCTAAGATTAAAAAGAATGATAACAAAAAGATGAATTTGGAGAAAAATTCTATGAATTTCTCTAATAATAAGACCATAAAAAGTTTGAAATCTTATGACACTTGGAGTGCATTTAGAGGATATGTTTATTCTAATAATTCTTCATAAAATTAAAGTTCAATATAGATAAATATTGGTTTATTTTCAAAAATATAAAAGGTGAATAAATTCAAAGGTACATACTATTTAATATCATACAAACATTACTTTAAATGAAAATTAACCTAATACTAATGATGAGACGTAAAATTCATCTTTGGATGAGTAATATTCCTTAACTAAAGAGGATAACACTTTATCTAGTTATGAATATATATCTAGGTTTTATAAACTTCATGAAAACCAAAATTATAATGTTTTAAAAAATCTTGATAATTCCTGAGAAAAACAGGTGTTGTAAAATTTGAATATTACTACTCTTACTCCTTAGATATTAAATATTTCTATAGATAATGATAAAAATAATTTTGAAAAATAAAATATTTTAAAATATCTTGAGAAATCGATTTCTGAGAAAAGTAATTAACAAACTGATTCTGTAAAAATTATTTTTAAAACTTCTACCACTACGGATAAGAACATGGTTGAAAAAATAAAGTTTAAAATTTATAGATTAAGAAAACATTTTTCAAAGAGTACCTCTATGAAGGAATTTTTTTTATAAAAATGTAAAAACAAAATTACACCTTATAGATATATTTTCAGGATTAGTTTAACTAATAAAAAACCTATTTTTTATAATAAATATTTTGTTCCAAAGAGTTATCTATTTTTTTTTAAAAAATATCAAAGTGGTGTACATTGTAAAAACAAATGTTCTATAAACAAAATTCATTATTAGGTTTTCATAAAGAATATTTCTCAGAAGAAATGATATTTTCACAATGTATTAAGGTTGTAAAAATGTGGTTACCTAAAATTTTCTTTTCTAATAATACCAAACATAAGAAGGATTGGGTTCTAAAACACGAATGTATTTGTTTTTATGGAAATAAAAAAAGTACCAAAAAACAAAAAAAATTGGTACCTGAATAGTTTTTATTCCAAACATATGACTAGAAAAAAATTATTTCTTTAAGAAGATCATAAAGTTTAAAGGAGAAACTTTTTCAGAGATATATATCAAGGAGAAATAATTGGTGTAGGTAATATGTTTCTTCTTGTAAAAGCTTTAACTTCAAATTTATTATTCACTATAGGACTTAAGAACAACCTTATAATAATAATTCAATTATGTGATGAGTGTTATTTTGTGGACTTTGGGAATAATGAGTGCATTTTTTGATAATTCTAAAGATGAATTTATCCTTTCTTCCAATTGGTCGAAGAATGGCTACACATTAAACATAAAATACCATAGTATTCGAGATCTACCTTATTTAGTGTAATGGATGACCAATATTGGTTATGGAATAGAATATTAAGACATTATAATCTTATAATTTTATCTATGTTATCTATGAAATTACTAAAAAATGATCTATCAAACCTTAGGTTTGATACTTATAAAGTATGTGATCCTTGTAAATGTGGCAAGATGCATAAATCAATTTTTAAATCTATTAGTGGAGTCTCAACTTATAATGATTTAAATTTAGTTTAAATTGACTTATTTAGTGATACACAAATTGGAAGTATTGGTGGAAAATAATATTTATATATTTTAGTTGATGACTACACTAGATATACTTGGATCAATTTTATAGTAAGAAAATATGAAGCCTTTAGTAATTTTAAAAATTTTGAATTTCCGCTACTGAATACAAATATGTGGTAGCTAGAAGTTGTTGTGATCAAGTGTTTTGGACACAACACACACTCATTGACTATTTAATGATCTTTACTAAAACTCAAATATTGTGTGACAACACAAGTTCCATTTCCTAAAGTAAAAATCTCATCAAATCACTCATGTTATAAGAACATAAATATAAGACACCATTTCCATTGGGGTCACACAAAAAATATATATACCATTTTACAATGAATTGGAATGGAAGAAAAAGTTGCTGATATTTTTACTAAACCCTTTATTTCTAGTATATTTGAATATATTAAATATAATCTTGGAATGATCAATATCAAGTGATTATTCATATCTAATTGTTTTTCACCAATATCCTTACATTAATGAACTCCTTCTCAAAGGGGGATTACATATATTTTTAGGTTTCTAAAACCTTTGGTTTTTTAATTTTTTTAGTATTTTAAAACATTAGATTTTTGTAAAAATTTTGGTTTTTATTATACATTTTGTTTTCTAAAAACATTAGTTTCTCAAAAATATTGTAATAATTTTTTTAGAATAAAATATTTTTTTAAAAAAAATTGGAATCAAAACATTTATAGAATTTACCAAAGTCAAAACTTTTCTGATGTCAAATTTTTCCAGAGTAAAATTTTTCTAGATTCATAATTTGATTCTAATTTTTCAGAATCAAAAATTGTACAAATTTTTAATGGATAATACTTTTATTATAAAATTTATATTAATTAATTTATTTACAAAAACAAGGAAGAATAGGTTACTAATATCAAGTAAACATTTATACTTCTGATGGTATTCTTCTTTATGTTTCTATACTTATTCATTAATTTAGTTAATAAATATTTTTGTACATATTCTTTAAGTTTTACAAAAAATATTTTTTACAAACTTAAAATTTTTCTAATTAAATTAATATTTACTTTGATAATAATTTTTCTTTAAAAACCATAAGATTTCATAAATATCTTAAAAATCATTCATTGATTAAATCTCGATCATCGGATCATAAAAATATTTCAATTTGATCCATTGAAATTTTCTAGAATACAAATTGTATCCTACCATGCCTATATAAGGGTGGGTCACCCCATTTATCACATTAGTTTTTAGAGATTTTTATTCTCAACTCTTTCCAACTCTTTTAGTACTCGGTCTAATCTTTTGGCATACATCTGATAACTAGCACCATTTTTAGTAAGATGGAAACTACTGAAGATTTTTTTCAAAGTTAATTCATCATGGAAAGGTTGGTTGAAAGGTCCTTGTATAAAAAACACAACACTCTTATTAAGAAGATTATTAATTTTAATGGTTGTGAAAAATCTCCATTGAAAAATATATATATAAGGATTTTGACAAAAATTACCCAAAAATAGTAAGAGAATTATATGCATCAGTAAAGTTCCTTTCAAAAGATGATAAAAAAGAAATATTTTTCACTCTTTTTTCTTAAGAATAAAAACTTTAATATCAAAAAGTATTTGAGTTAGTATAAGTACCTTTGGAAGTATAATTGTATCTTCCTTATCATAAGATTCTATAAAATCATGGTAGTTTTGTGATGTTGAAGGTAGAGGAAAATTTATTAACATGTTTTGAGAAAGTTAGAAAGGTTTCACAAATTACTCTAGATGATATAGTGGTTACCCTTTGGATATAAGATTATCTAATTCCAGGAAAGGGTTATATGGATACCCTTACAGTTCTTGACATTTTTGCCTTATATTTTCTAATGAGAATGAGAAAATTCAACCTAGTAAAGTTATTTCTTCTATCATTGGAATATATTAAAAATTATATATTAAAATTTAATATCTTGATGCTTACATACTTTATAAATAAAATGTTAGTGAACGACATGAAAGTTTTGGACATAAATAATTATATGTATTCTATGAGAGAAAATATTTATATAATTTATGAAGAGACAATGGAGAGAATGAAACTTTTTTTTGATTCAATGTTGAAAAATATTGTTGATAGACTAGATAGAATAATGTCTGGAGGAGGACCTGTAAACAAGAAAGATGTAGTCAAAAAAATAAATGCATAATCCTAACCCCCTAAAACAAAAAATAATAAAAAATAGATGACTCGTAAATATTTCAAAGAGTTCGTTGAAAAAAATAACAAAATAAACATAATGATCTAGATTTTGGTTTAGATATAGATAATGCTTAGTGTTAAAAATTAAAAGAGATGATCATTTGAAGGAGGAATAAAAGAAAAAGAAACAAAATAAAACATTTTATGGGGAATATATAATTTAAAATTTGTTGAAGTGGGCTGAAAAATCTTTATAGAATCTAGTTTTTTCAGTTTCTCCCTTATCAGTCTGAAAACTATTTCAAGTGTCCATAACCATTCCCCACAATGATCAAACAATCCTTAATACTAGTTTAGAATTTTTTGAAAATTCAACAGTTCCTTTAATTATTCCATCAGTTGCTAATAAGGTGAAATAAAAATATATTTCTAAATAATATCAAGTGAAAAAATATATAACAGAATTGGTCCCAATACAGGTTGGGAAGAAGGTTGAAAATAAAAAAAACAAATCATTTAAGAAATTTTGAAAAGGTTTTATAAGAACTATGTGGAAGTTGGAACAAGAACTAGAATAAGAAGAAGCTGAAGAATAAGATGAAGAAGAATAAGAAGAAACAATGACTGAGGAATAATCAAAGGGATAAGAAACTTAATCGGAATAATCCTCAAAGTATACTTAGATATCATCTCAGTCAAGAAATAATCTACAGATATATGTTTCAGAGGAAGTGAAATCATCATCCAAAGGAGGAGGATGATATCATATTTCTCACATCAAAGTATCATAAAATTCCAAAATTTATAATAGGAAGATATTATAAAAGTTTCATAAGATGAAAAATTTTATAATAAAGAGAAACATGAAAAAGTATAAAATAATATAGATGTTGGAATGTCTAGACCACATGTCTCAAAAGTTACAGAAGAATCATCAGACTTAGCTATAATATAAGAATAGAAAAATATTGACTATATTTTCTAAAATTTTAAAAGGTTAAGTGATTCTATACAATATCTTCCAAAAATTGAGGATATATGTAAATAAAATCAAAAACGTTAAATAAAAAACCGTAGTCAATAAAGATTTTAACTGAGATAGTTATTCATAATGAGGCAAAGATATAAACATTCAAAAGAAATTCAAAGGATTATAAGATAAGTTTTAACAACATGGTGAGATGGTTGAGACAAGTTGACAGTGACTTTAAAGATCATAAATATCTGTTAGTTGATGTTAAGAAACTATCTATTTAGTATTCTAGTTCCTTTGAAAAATGTTCATCTGATTTTTTTGATATAGTAAAATTTGTTGAAGAGTTAAAAGACATGAATGATAATTAGTATGAAGAAGTCTGAGTTATCAAATAAAGGATTCACAGGTTGGAACTATAAAATAGAAAACTATGGTCTTTTGAAGAAGAAATTATCATCATGAAGAAAGAAAATAAGTGTATTAGTTAGAAGGGTGAAAGGTTAAAGGCATAGGTTAAAAAAATGTTCATGGAGAAAAAAATGGTAAAGATTTATTCATCAATTGATAAATCCAAAAAATTCCATGAATATGTAAAGAAGATGAAGGGAATCATCAAGAAATTATATAAGAAATTATGAAATATTTTATTATAACTCTTTATGTAACTATAAACTTTTTGAATGAATTTCTAAAAGTGAAAGACATTTTATATAAATTATATATGACTGGACGTCTTCTATATTTTTAGATAAATTTTCTTTTCTTTATATCTTGGATGCATAATTAATTCACATATAATTGTTTCATATGTTATAAATTTATAATATTTCAAGAATTTATGATTTCCCTATTCTTTTTTTCAATCACAATGTGGGGAAAACATTGAGGTTGAAACTTTGGGTGTGAAATTTTGTGAATTTTGTTCTGGGTAAATTTATTTCAGTAGAAATTATGTTTTAAAAAGGGAATAACCATAGGATCAGATATAATCTAAAATGGGGGGATATTTCTAAGGAATAATTATTACAAAGGGGGAGAATCTGGTGTATTATTTTCTATTAGATTATACAAAAGTCATAAACTCGTGGGAATTAAGAAATGATCCGGAATAAATTTTTATAAATATTTTTTTCGTTTTTAAAGGTAAAAAGGGTTGTATGTATTTAAAACATATTTTTAAAACCCTAGTAATTTGTTTTAAAATTTTAAATACATTATGTTATAAAAAATAAAAAATTAAAATTAAGTTTTTCAATTAATAATACTTATATTTTAAATTTATAGCTTTCAAATTAATTTAAAAAAATATTATTTAATAGTATTATTTTGTGTAAAAGAATATTTTAATATGAATATATGTATTCTATTATTACAAAATTCATTTTTATAAATAAATTATAATATATATAAATTAACTGTTATAATTATTTTTATAAATACTAAATTATGTTATAAATATATTCACTATTATTATGACACCCTAAGATTTTATGGTATGTTTCTTCATAAATAATTTCAATTCATTAGATAGCTTATATGCACACAACACTTATTCACTATGAAAAAACACTTTTTTATAGTTATAACCTAGACGTTAAACCTAGTTTTTCCACTTCATTATTTTGAATTTCAAAAAATAGATATACACGGTTGCGTTCAATAAGACATTTAGCATCCGACAAAATCAACATAATTTTTTGTGAATAGTAATTTCACCCATATAAATAGTAATAATCCCTTATGAATAGTAATATGACCCATATAAAGAGTAATTTACCCTTATGAATAGTAACCTCACCCATATAAGTATAAAAAAATAGGCACCTTATAAATGAAAGTGAATATTTTAAACATTAATAATTAAGTGTTGGTATTTTTGTGAGCAATAAATATTTAATTAAATATTATAATTAATAAATTAATTTAAAAGATAATTAATTTTTCATAAAATTTATTTATAATTTAATATTTTTTCCCTATGATTATAAGATAATTTATAATGAGACCTTAGTTAACTTTTCATGGTATTATAAAAATATTTATAAGTTTAAAAACTGTATTTTTCGAGTAAATGGTGGTTGTAATTAATAAATAAATTTCCCATATTTAAAAAATTATTTTTTTTAAAATGGAGTTCATTTTTTGATTCTACACGTTGAAAAATAGTTAGGGTGAAATTTTGAAATTTTTCTGAAATACTTGAATTTTTTGTGAATAGTGAAAATACGTTAATTTATGATAAATACTAAATAAACGATTTATTGAGTCATAGGTTATTTAATGATAATCTAATCACACATGGTTTGAACTCACATGAACTTATTACTATATTTGGTTATAGTAATCAATACTATTCATATTCTTGATCCAAAAAAATTAAATAATTATTAAATTAATGGAAAACCCCTCCTCTCCACTATAAAAACCACCCCTCAGCCCCTCTTCCTCTCATGCTACTCAAGATTTGATCCCTACTGATGTTCTACCAAATAATATTTCTAAGCCCCTTCCTCACATCCAATACCTTCTGGTCTCACCAAAAGGTCAAAACCGAAGTCATTAAGGAGGTTCTCAATGAGGAGTACTCAAGAGGTAAACCTCTCTTCCTTTTTCTTACAATTTCTTTTACAAGTTCCATTCTAATGTTTTTCTCTCCTTACATCACCTCATGAAAATTATATGATAATTCTAGTACCCTAAATGTACTATAATGATATTATACTAATGGAATATTTCATCATAATCTCTCTTTCCCCCTCCTCTAATACTAAAAATAAAAACACTGTTTGAGATGTGTTAATTTATCACACTCAAGGACGACAGGTTTTCAATTTCTATTACCATCTTTAATTTGGGTAATGAAATTATTTTTATTTTTCAAATAGATAATAATATATTTTTAATATTCTATTTAATGTTTTGGAATTTGTTTGTACACATTTTATTAAATTATAAAACCAAATGAGTTTGTGGTGATCAGAAAAACACCAAATTAATCCAAGCATTTATCATTAAAATTTTATCTAATGATCTATCCTTTACCAAAATAACAATGTTATTTATATGATGATTTAACATTATGTATGACCAATAATAACTCATAAATTTAATTCTATTTTAAATTTTTCATTTTACAAGAACTTTTATACTCTTATACAAGTGAACTGATCATCAAAACTAAGAAAACATGCACTCCCAAATGATGAAATTTAATCTCTTCACCCATATAAAATGACATAAATAATCTTAATAAAAGCATAATAAATCAATTACATGTAGATAATTTTCTGTTATTATTTATTAATTAATCTAAATTTATTATTTAGGAAATTAAGATCAAGTAAGAATACATTCGGGCATAAGGTAAGGGTTTCCTCATCTCACTTTCATTTATGTGAGATATTGCTTATTCAATACTATTAGTTGATCATGTTGTATGTATACTACCCATTTATGTATAATATCATGAATATATTTATTTTAATAGCATTAAATTTATAATTCTATGATTGTTAATTTTGTGTTATATGATTCGATTGATTACAAAGTGGTAAGGATTTTCTACCTGAACCTAGATTTTCATTCAGGTTACTCTTATTCTCTAATTATGTAAATAAAATTCTTATTTATTTTTATTTAATCCTCATAATTTATATTTTAATGTTCTATATATGTGTACCAATCATAATACTTCATTATTTTATGGGTTGTTGCATTTTTTAAAATAATCTTTCAAAAAATTATTCCTAAAATACAAGCTCGATTCAAGGGAACATTTCAAATTCCTACCTGTAATGAAGGGCTCTATATAATATTTTTTAAGCCATAATTATATTTATAAAATAATAAATTTTATTATTAAAAACTATATTGGTTCACTTCTAGTTTTATAAAAACAAACATTCCTTTCTATTTTAAAATCTCTTTAATATTTTCCTTAAACCACACTAAAATGTTTTATTTCTAAAGCTTATTTAAAAACTCTTTTTACATTATTTCAATTTGGTGGGACCTCAAATATAATTTCAATGTTCGTACCTTTTTTGGATATATATATATGTTTACAATCTGATTTCATTACAAATACAAATTATTTTCCAAAAGAACTCTTCTTTCCAAAGTAAAAAATCATTTTTCTCATCTCACTTTAACTTTTATGAGATATATGACTTTTTCACCACTTATTCCTTGAATGTTGTGTATATAATTACCTTTGGTATATCATATCAATAGTATCCATATTATCATTATATTCTAATGGATTATGATTTGAATGTTTCAAGGTGGAAATTTTGGAATGTTTAAGGATTATTTCCTCAAGAAACATTCAATGGTATCATTTAAAAGTATCTTTATCTATTTTGACATCCATTTTTGAATATTATAATTAATTTATGTTTATCTCTTAAGATATAATCTAAAATATGTTTTTATGGGTTTTTGATTAGTTTGACTATGTATGTTCTATCTTGATACCATGCACCACATTACTCTGAATGGTTAGTGTTTATGTTCAATAATTGGGAATATGTTGTTTACATTTCATGTGTTAGATTAAATATGAATTTATATATTGATTATGTTTACTCCATTCATATTAGAAATGTTTTGGACTTAGTGAGTGACTATCAGGGACCACTATATCCCCTAGATACAATGGTAGGTCTCATTAGACAAACTAGATTCTTGGCACGAGGCCTTGACAGTATGGTTATTTATGGTCTTGGTATTAGATCTTCACAGTATGGTTATATTGCCTGAAATTATGCATTAATTAATTATGAAGTTTTTAATTTATTGTTCATGTAGTTATTAGACTAGTAGAATACCCATGATTATGTTTTATTGTGGAATTATTTATTCATCTCTTATTCCTTCCATATTGTGTTCAGGTTTATTTTTAATGGAATATGTACTGTTATTTGTACACCATTCCTAGTGTTTATATTTATGATATCTTCCATTGTATTTCATACCCTTACTAATAATTTTAGCTCACCCCTTTCTTATGTTTATTTTCCCCAGGTTATGAAGAATAAATCTTGGTATAAGAATTCAATAATTCAATTTATTTTATTTCATATTGTATCATGTTATATTTTCTTTCCCAATGTATTATGGGTATCATGAATGTAATATGTTCTTCCAATATTTCTAAAGTATGTGGTCTTTTGGAATTTTATTCCTTGTAATCAATCCAATATAATAATATAATGCACTAGCTCTATGTTATTGGGGTCGGGGTGTTACTATTGTTATCATAGGTATATTAGTTGAAAACATGGAAACTAGATGTATAAAATGTAGATTAATGAACAAAACCCTAAGATAGACATTGGAGATAAGCATACAAGAACATCCAAGAATGTTGGTATGTTATAGATTATGTGGATCTTCTAAGAAAATTCATCCATGTATGGATACTATAAGTGGACGTGGTTCTAGTATAGATGTACCTAAGAGTAAAAACTCTAACAAGGTGTTTTGAACTTGACATGGGTATCTTGCTACATGACTGTGGGCCTTACTACGCACCTGGTTTTAAAATTCTGGGGGATATTCTTAAGATAATTAACATTTTCTTTACAATCCATTATGAAGGATTTATTCCCCCAATGTAACCAAAGTATATAGTTATAGAATTTTCAATGCATAAATTTATTTTATATGTTATACCATGGTTATAGTTATAGAGAGTTCATAATCTTATGAGCTAATTTTTATATAAAATTGATTAGAAATAGAACCTAGTAGAAGGAATGAGAACTACACCAATTCACGTGATGCAAAGAGTAATAAGGATCATATCTCTTTTGGTCTTAAGTCTTAATTTTCAAGGAATATAGTCTCCCAAGTATCCTCATCATATGAGGAAATAGTATCATGTGTTAACAATGTATGTAAATAATTCTCTAAGTCCTATGTCTATAAAGGGAGGTAAAATAAGAAGAGGATGGCAGAGAAAAAGATGGATAAAGGGAATAAGGGAAATAAGGGTTTTCCCACATGTGATAACTGTAGAAATAATCACCCTGGTAAATTCTTGAATGTGTTGAAAGTTTTTTATAAGTTTAGAGAAAAAGGACACCATGTTCGTGATTGTAAGGTTAAGAAAAGGGTTTCTAATGTACAATGCTTCAAATGAAAGGATATTGGACACTATTTGAATTAATTTCCCAAGAATCAAAGGAATATACTCCAAATGATGTTACTATAAAATGATGAAGTTATGATGCTACTGCAGATTAAGTAAAATGATTAGTATTCCTAGTCAAGAATCATGTCATTTGAATATTTTGTTAGCAATGTACAGGTTATAGGAATTATGGAATATATAAGGATTGTATTGCAATACATTTTTATTATGGATTTGAAACTATAAGTTGAATGGTACCAATAAAAGATATTCAATAGAAAGTTAAATTTTTTTGAAAACACATTATTGATGAAAAAACAACCCTAAATATTTTCCTAATGTTGAAATAATGATGAAGAAACGATTTATTTGGATAAATACAGACTACCTTGCAACTGATTATTGACATTTCAATAAGAGGACTATACTATCATAAAACGAGTTTACAATACTTTTGGATTTATGGAAAAAATCCAATAACATGTTTCTTACTTAAGAAATATTGATGAATTCATGTTTCCAATAATGTTTTATGGTAATTAGAGTTATTTCCATATTTCAAGAGGATGCATGAAGAAGTTATTCACATCCTTGGAATGTGAACGTTTTGAGCTACTTCATGTTGATTAAGATCTAATGACAAGTTCATCTTGGAAATTCAGAGGCCTTATTTCTAAAGTGTTGAATCATTATGTAAATTTTAACCATTTATGAATGGTTTAAGTTGATCATTATACATGATTTTAGAGGTTAATGTATTACTTCAACACATGGCGTAGCCTGTGCTAAGTGATGAAGTATAGATAGTTCAAGGTTCAATCTAAGGATAAGTTTGTGTATATTTATACTCTTATAGAGTGGAATAATACCTCAACTCTAGGAAAAGGGTCAAAAAAATTGTGTCCTATTATCAAAAAAATTTAATGATATCAATGAACTTGTTCATAATTGTAGTTTATGGTTTTGTGGTAATCAACTTTCATCTGACATGTTATTTATCATGTTCCATCAGAACATGATAGTGAGATTATTATTCCATGTCCATATTTTTACTTCACACTTATTTAAACCTATTCGAATTTGTAGATTTTTGGTAACCTATGAATTTCAATTTCCCAATTATTAAGATAACATTTTGTTGACCATATTTCCGATGTGGGTTTCCCATAAGAGAATTTTAAAGTAATAACCTTTAACTTTCGAATTGAAATTTTGAATTGCAAGGACGCAATTATATTGAGGGGGAAATAATGTAACACCCCAAAAATTTGTTTTACAATATTAAATAAATTAAATTATGAAAAATAATAATTTAAAATTAAGTGTTTTAATTAATAATAGTTATATTTAAAATCTATAACTTTCAAATTATTATTTTTAAATACTATTTTACAGTATTATTTTTTAAAATAATATTTTAATATGAATATATGAATCTGATTATTAAAAAACTCATTTTTATCAATATATTATAATATATATATATATATATTACTATTATAATTATTTTCATAGATACTAAATTATTTTGTGAATATATTCACTATTATTATGACACCCAAAGATTTTATGGTATGTTTCTTCATAAATAATTTCAATAAATTAGATAGATTATATGTACACAATACTAGTTCACTATGAAAAAACACATTGTTATTGTTATAACCTAGATGTTAAACATAATTTTCCCACTTATAAGTTTTGAATTTCGAAAAACGTACATACATTGTTGCATTCAGTAAGATATTTAGAGTCTAATAGAATCAACTTAAATTTTTATGAATAGTAAATTGACCCTTATGAATAGTTATATATTCTTATGAATAGTAACATGAACCATATAAAGAGTAATATACCCTTATGAATAATAACCTCACCTATGTAATTATAAAAAAAATTAGGCACCTTATAAATAAAAGTTAATATTTTAAGCATTAATAATTAAGTGTTGGTATTTTTATGAGAAATAAATATATTATTACAATTTTATAATTAATAAATTAATTTAAAAGATAATTTATTTCTTTATAAAATTTATTCATAAATCAATATTTATTTTCCTATTATTTTGGGATAATTTAATGAGACCTTAGTTAATTTTTCAGGTTTTTATAAAAATTGTTATAATTTTAGAAACTGTTTTAGGGTAAATGGTGATTGTAATTAAAAAATAAATTTCTCATATTTATAAAATTATTTTCATAAAATAGAGTTAATTTTTCAATTCTACACATCAAAAAATTATTAGGGTACAATTCTGGGATTTTTTTGAAATACCTGATTTTTTTGTGAATAGTGAAAATACATTAATTTACAATAAATTCTAAATACATGATTTAATTAGACATAGGTGATTTTAGGCTGATGTAAGCACAATTTGTTCGAACTCAAATGCACTTATTACTATTTTTAGTCACAAGAATCAATACTATTCATAGTATTGACCTGAAATAAATAAATAATGATTAAAATAATAGAAAAACTCTCCTCTTCTCCACTATAAAAACCACCCCTCACCCCCTCTACCTCTCACACCACTCAAGCTTTGATACTTGCCTAAGTTCTGACACATATGCTCCCCAATCCCCATAATCATGTCAAGTACCTTTTTATCTCACCAAAAGGACAAAACCAAAGTCCTTTAGGAGGTTCTCAAGGAGTACTTAAGAGGTAAACCTCTCTTCATTTTTCATTCAATTTATTTTACAAGTTCTATTCTAATGTTTATCTCTCATCACCTCCCCTTATCCAAATGCAATGATAATTAAATTACCTTACATGTACTGTAATGATATTATGCTAATGGAATGTTTCATCATCATCTCTCTTTCCCCCTCCTCTTATACTAAAAATTAAAACATTGTCCAAGATGTGTTAATTTATCACACACTTAAGGATGATGAGTTTTGAATTTCTATTACCATATTTAATTAAGGTCATGAAACCATTTTTAAAGTTTAACTAGATAATAATATATGTTATATATCCTATTTAATGTTCTTTAATCATTTTTTTCAAATGATATTTAATTATAAAACAAAATGAGTTTGTGGTGATCAAAAAACAACCAAATTAATCAAAGCATTTACGATTAAAATTTTATCAAATGATTCAACCTCTATAAAAATAAAAAAAAAGTACTTATATGAACAATTAAACTTCTGTATAATCAATAATAAGTCATAAATTCAATTCTATATTTCAATTTCTATTTTACAAGAACTTTAATACTTTTATATAAGCGAACCGATCATGAAAACTACAAAAACGTGCACTCCCAAAAGAAGAAATTAAATCTTTTAATCCATCCAAAAGGACATAAATGAACTTAATAATGATATAATAAATCAATTATATATAGATAAAGTTCTGTTATTTTTAATTAATGAATATAATTTAATTATTCAGGACATTAAGATCAAGTGAAGAATACATTTGTACATAAGGTATGGGTTTCCTCATCTCACTTCCATTTTTCTGAGATATTATTTATTCACTACTATTAGTTGAGTATGGTGTATATATACTATAAATTTTTTTACCAAATCCCAAATATATTTTTTTCATGGTATTGAATGTATCATTTTATGATTATTAATTTTGGAGAATATTATTCGATTGATTAGAAAGTGGTACGGATTTTCTACCCAAACCTCCATTTTCATTCGGGTTACTCTTATTCTCTACTTACCTAAATGAAATTATTATTTATTATTATGTACTCATCATAAATTCTGTTGGAATTATATATATATTTTTACCAATCATTATCCTTCTTTATTTCATGGGTAGTTAGATATTTTAAAATAATATTTCAAAAAATTATACCCAAAAAGAAAACCTGATTCAAGGGAACTTCTCGAATTCTTACCTATATTAAAGGGAACTCTATAATATATTTTAATCCATCATTATTTTTATGAAAACATAAATTTTATAATTAAAAATATCATGGTTAATTTCTGTTTTTATGAAAACAAACATTCATTTCCTCGTTAAAATCTCTTTAATGTTTTCCTTCAACCACACTAAAATGTTTTATTTCTAAAGCTTCATTAAAAAATATTTTTACATGATTTCACTTTGGTGGAAAAAAATTTATGCCTAAAATATAATTTCAATGTTATAAGCTTTTATTTTATGGTATATATATATTTACAATTTGATTTCAATACAAATACAAATGATTTTCCAAAAGAACTCTTCTTTCCAAAGTAAAAAAAGAATTTTTCTCATATCACTTTAACTTTTATGTGATATATGACTTTTTCACCACTTATTTCTTTCATGTGGTGTATGTAATAACATTTTTTATATCATATCAATATTCTCCTTATTCTCATGATATTAAATGGTATTATTATTTGAATTTTTCAAGGTGGTATGGGACACTTTTGAATGCTTAAGTATTATTTCCTAAAGAAATTTTCAATAGTATCATTTAAAAGTATCTTCATCTATGTCAAAATCCATTGTCTAAGCTTGTACTTCATTGAGTTTTATATCTTATGATGTCATATAAAATATTTTTTAAGTGCTTCTAATTAGCTTTACTATGGATGTTCTATCTTGATACCATTCACCACATTACTCTGAATGGTTAGTGTTTATGTTTAATGATTGGGGAAAGTTATTTACATTTCATATGTTAGTTTAAATATGAATTTATAAGTTAATTATGTTCACTCCATTATTATGAGGAATTCATTAGACTTAATAAGTGATAGGTGGGGCCTTCTATAGCCCCTCGATGCATCGGTAGGTCTCATGAGACAAACAATAGTCTTGGCATGAGGCCTTGATAGTGTGGTTATATATGATCTTGGAATGAGGCCTTGATAGTATGGTTATGACATCTGAAATTATGCATTCTCTCATTATGAAGATAGCAATTTGTAGTTCATGTGGTTATTCGACTAGTACAATACTCATGATTATGTTTTATTATGGCGTTATTTATTTAGCTCATATTGTTCCCATATTGTGTTCAAGTTTATTTTTAATGGAATATTTACTTTTATTTCTTCACCATGCATAGTGTTAATGTTTATGATATCTTCTACTGTATTTCTTAATCTTACTTAGAATTTTACCTCACTCCTTCCTTATGTTTTTTCCACAAGTTATGAAGAATAAATCATTATATAAAATTTCAAGGATGCAATTTATTTTATTTAATATTATATAATGTTATATTTTATTTCCTAAAGTATTATTGGTATCATGAATATAACTTGGTCTTCCAAGACTGCTAAACTATTCAGAGCTTTGAAATTTTATTCCTTGTAATCATGCCAATGTAGAAAAATAATACATCGGCTCTAGGCTACTAGGGTCAAGAATTTACATTATTAGATTTTGTTTTTGGTGTCGTTCTTTGTGATTTCGAAAAAGGGGGAGATTATTGAGTCAAAATTTTTACTTTATACTTCTTATTTCCTAAGTTCTATAAATCCCAAACACTTTCATAAAATACTATTTTAATAACTGTATATATCCCAAGTGTTTTTATTATGTTTTCATATAAAAAAATCTTTAATACCAAACGTATTAATAGTTCAAATATAAAATGAATATAAAATTTTATTATTCAATCTGATCCATCAGACTGAAGGTGTGTCAGATACATTGAATCAACTATTATTATGACTAGTGGTTAGACTTTATTTGTGCCAAAAATATGGGGATAGGAAAAAATCTCAAATAGGAAACCACCTCCAATGATGTTGCCTCACAAAGCCCGTTCACAGAGACCCCTAGAATCGTAGCTGGCATGAATCCACTCCCTTTGAAGCCAATAAAAAGAAAAGAGGAAGGAGGCTCTGCGGTTCGAATTACATTTGCAAAGCTACTGCGAAGCAAAGATCCGGGAGGCTGCACGATCCGAAAGACATTTGCGAAGTCACTGCGAAGCAAAGAGGCAGGAGGCTCTGAGATCCAAAAGACGTTTGTGAAGCTACCTCAAAGAAAAGAGGTGTGAGGCTCTGTGATCTGAAATAAATTTCTGAAGCCACCACGAAGAAAAGATGTGGGAGCCTCAACGGTTATGAAAAAGCACCACGTGGCTTCGCATTGAGCGATCCCTACTTCGTGCCACCTCTTGCCTATAAATATCGGGCTTCCCCTGAGCCCAAAGGATGGATACTCCGATCTTTCTCCTTCTTAGCTCTCAAATTGCAAATCACTTACTGATCTACAAAAAATGAGTTATTAAAGGTACTTTAGCATCGTGAAGTGCCTTTTCCTTGGATTAAACATAGACCCTCTTCAAGCATGGATGCCCTTCGCAAAGCCCATAGGCCTTCGCAAAGGAAGGAGATCCTTAAGGGGGCTCAAGTCTTCAAATAGCACTCAAGATTCGCTATGTTCCTTCCATTCACATGTGAACCACATGATAAGGCAGGATCACTATGCTTTGTGAGGTATACTAATTCACAGTGCTATGATTCACAAGGCACCCTTGTTTCATGAAGCCCTACTATGTGAGATCCTTTCTGCTTCGCGAATCACCCTCCATTTGTACCTATGCCTTATTTCTAGGTTAGGACACTCCACATCGCGAAGCATACCCCTTCTCAAAGACCCTCCACTACATGGAGCACCAGAGCTTCAGGAGGCCTCTTCTTGTGAACCTCTTTTCTCCGCAACCCCTTTTCCCATACAACCCTCCAGGTCTATATGAAGTGATGTCAAAGTCCCTTGGGTGGTGCTTTATGTTGTGTTCCTTAACTATATGATTATTCATATAGGCATTCTAACAACTATTGCTTCTTCACATAGCCACACTATCGTGGGCCCCTTAGTGGATCAATCCACGACACCCCCTCTCCACAGCGTTGTTGGTTCCTTCCCTTTTCCAATGGTGGGTGCGTATCAGTTATGTAAGCCTTAGGGGTGTGGAGTGAACCTGCCTCATCCGAGCTGAATAACATTAAACTACCAAGCACCATTGTCCTCATCACATTACATTAAACTGTGACCTCACCCCATACATCATATGTGGGGTTCCATGCCTCAGACATTCTCTAGGCCTGCTCATCTCCAAGGGAGTGATAAATTCTTCACATGGAATGAGATCATTTTTTTAGCGGCGTCGGTCTGTGGGGAAGTGAAACCACCTTGGTTTAATCCCCTATCCTTTCATGGAGGAGGCAGCACCCCTGCTCCTCCTTTCTTCTTCCATGATGAAGACCAAAGGGTAGATGGGAATAGGGACCCTCAAAACCACATCCCTCTCCCTCTGGGCTTTGTCGCTATCGGGCATCCATCCTAAAGTATGTCCCAATATCCATATCTGTGGGTTGTTAACCATGTGGAATCTCTTATTTCCCCTTTGGGTTACTAACCACGTGTAATCCCCATTACACTTCCCACGGATTCACCTTTTGTGACATGATCATCAGGTATTTTCTTCCACATGTTTCTCACATCATGCATGACTCACGTGGGATAAGAATAAGCACTGACCATGACATACTCTTTGGGCCACACTAGAGTGTAATCCCCAAACAATCTCAAACTACGTGGACTTTGATCCTATCCAAGGTAAGGTACATAGGAATCCTCCTGAAGGTTCAATCCCAACACATCCAAAACTACGTGATCATTGATCCATTTCAAGGAAAGTTACGTAAAAAGCCTCCCTGAGGTTCAAGCCCAACATATCTTGAACTATGTGTACTTTGATCCTTTCCAAGGCAAGGTACGTAGGAAACCTCTCTAAGGTTCAAGCCCAACACCTACTAGTCCCGACCCATCCACTTCGGTTCACCAAACTCTCCTGAACTATGTGGAATTTGATCCTTTCCAAGGAAAGATGCGTAGGAATCCTCTCATAGGTTTAATCCCAAAACCTATTAGTTTCGACCACTTCACATCGGTCCACCCTCATCCCGCATGATGTTAAACTGTATCCCCATTTTCATCCCACGTGATGCTAAACAATACCCTTTAGAACTATATGGGTTTTGATCCTTTCCAAGGAAAGGTATGTAGGAAGCATCCATAAGTTCCAACCTCAATCAACGGTAAACCGTTGTGTTCCGCAACAAGCTGTAAACCGTTGGAACCCTAATCAGTGTTAATTCGTCGTCAACCCCAAACAGCGGTAAGCCATTATGTTCCCCAACCGACAGTAATCTGTTGTGTTCCCCATTCAACGCTAATCCATTTTAGTCCCCTATGCTGGGAAACAAATCTCCAGACTACCCCAATAGCATCAGACCAACCTTGGGATGTTAACCACGTGTAAGCCCCAGCATGTCATCAGGTCATTGTCCTCGGCATACACCCCGATTATATACCATATACTTAACTACGTTGAATTTGATCCATGCCAAGGCATGGTACATAGGAAGCCTACCTGAGGTTTAAGCCCATCACCCATGACTCATCATGTTCTCTCTCCTTCAAGCCTATGTGTTTTTGGAAGGTCATCCCCCAACCTGGAGGTTCCACTTCCTCCATGTCCCATCCATACGAGCAGCCTCCTCAGGTGTCCCATCGCACTTCCAAACTACATAGACTTTGATTCCCTACTATGGGGATACATAGGAAGTATCTTCGAGGCTCAAGCCCAAAACTACCATCACCTTCATGAAGGTTCCATATCATTCCCCCACCAATTAATTCAACTCTACATCACCCATCCTGATTCATTCCCAGGCCTCCACATCCTGGTGAAATCATGTCACCCACTTTCTCACTGCTCCAATCAGTAACTGGGTAACTAACCACACGTTAGACCCAATATTAGTGTTCCCTCCAGAGGGTGCACCCATATGATCCACTCTTATCAGTGTTCTGATCAGTCTGATTCATCTCTTCTAGATGTTAATCCTACGGTATACCTCATAAGGGGAAGAAACCCAGACACACCAGTGATGTCCAACATGACTAATCCCCCAACTGAAGGTTTCTACCTTGACCAGACCCTTTGGAAGGTCCTAACAGAAGCAGTGTAATTAAACAGAATCCATAAAGATGTAGCACTAGGAAGAGTTTCATGAACAATGTCTTAAATCTTTGAGGGAGATAAAGACTAGGTAACTAGTTCTGAGGAGGAATCCAAAAAAGGAGGAACCGACATCCCATAATTCCATTTTGATCAAGGAGAAATTATTCCTGAATAAGCGACGGATGTCACCCGCCTTTGGAAAGAGAGAATGTGGGCAATAAGCATTGTGTCCTCCTCTAAAATAGACGGATTCATGCCCTGACAAAAGCATCATAAACATAAATATTGAACTCAACATGAAGTTATTCTCCTCAATGTGGAGATTAGTAGCATTTGAGACATTAGTGGACTAGCATGTCACTGGATCTAGTTATCTGACGCCAGGTCCCGCCAAGAAAATAGTGGGTCTGGCGTGAATCTCACTAGAAGTGGGGTAGTTGAATGTTGGACATCCCGATATGCAACATTGTCATCGTGGATCCTTCTTACCAACCATGGAAGAAGGAATTTTGCTGGGGCACTGGACATCGCGTTTCTTTATTTCAGTACAAGTGGATAAATCTCCCTGCTTTGCAGGTCCCAAGTTGCTACGATAGGGAATCGATCACCGCCCACCCACCGACGTAGGGATCGGGGTAACGTTAACATGGAAATCCTGCATGTCCCCATCACTTCTACGATAACTTCCACAACCACAGCTGTAGGGTTCTCATGCCCCATCTCCCCTTCTGAATTCATTCAGAAAAGGGTGATAAATAACCTTGTCGAATGATACGAGGAGTAGGGTATTATCCTGACCTGTGATATGGCCCATCAAGACATAGAGGCTTCTACACATCATCACCACCATCGCCCACAATGGCTGTGTAGGGAGCCACTGCTCTCCACTGTGACACACAACAATTTTGGTAGCCTCTCCCTGGAATGCTTCGATGACTCCCTCCCCTACACTGATGAGGTGAGGGATGTCTAATCCAGCCCGGTCAGGATCCCATTCCAGGGGCTCCCAAGGAGGGACCCCACTAGGTTGTGACAAAGCCGCCACCCAGCCCCACAGGCTGAGAAATAGGTAAGTTATGTGCCTACACCACCAGCTCCAGTCCAGCTAACTCAACACCAGCGTCGGGCGCAAGCTAAGGATGATGCTCATCAAGGGGTGTCAACGTCAACGACTACTGAGGATCATGCCACCATTTATGTATACCATTATTACCTTGTTTACACTGAGTAGGGTCACTCATAAACCCGACCCCGATCAAGGCTCCAACCGCCCCATGGGTAGGCTGGGTCGACTCTCCTAGATTTTGGCACAGGTAATGCGCGTTGCGGGCCAATCCACGGCAATGACACCCAGTACAGAGGTCCTCCCATACCCCCACCATTGAGAACGTGGGTCCTCCCTACTCCCAATTTCAGCATGGATGTCCCCCCATGAAACCTTCAATCCAAATAAGGGTCCTCCCCACTGTAGTGATGCTCAGTATGGAAGCCTCCTTCGCACCCACAACCTCAGGAATGGAGCCGTTCATCCTTTCATGGGTCGCAGGTGTGAAGATGTTATACATCTGGTCAACCTACAGCGTGGGGGTCTTACCCATGTCCTTATAGCTACCAACGAAGGTCCTCCTCATTCCACCAACCAGAGAAGTGGAGGTTTTCCTCACATTATAAAAACCCAACATGAAGGTCCTACCTGTGTTCTGCTTGACTGGTATGAGGACCCTCCTTGTACCGACACTGTTTGGGTACACCAACATTGAGGTCCTACCCATTCTCCTACCAGCTCGAGTATAGGTCCTACACACTCTAGAACTTCTCGTATAGACTCCCTCTACACGTCATCTAGTGTACATTAAGGTACTCTCCATATTCCCTTTGACATCTTTCCATGTGATACTCACACCCTAGCTCACTCGGGCAGAAGTCATCTCTGCCCCAGCACCAGTTCGGCTGAAGGACCTCCTCGAGCTAGAAATCTACCATGTCATGAAGATCCATCTCGGGGTAGGAGGGTGGGTCATCGAAACCATAAAAAGAATTTTGAGATGACTCAGATCAATATTAAACATGTATTCTTCTCAGATTCTGAGGTAGAATATGATTTGGCAATAGAACCCTCGCATCGATCCTATTTTTCAAGGGTTTGGGTAGGGATGAGGCGTATCAGCCTCGTACTTTTGGAATGTGAGGTCCACCGGATCCCCCCCTCCAACCGCAGATAAATACAGGAGGACAGGGATTTGGAGTCTCCCCGGGGTCTAGCCAAGAAATAGCCACCATCATCACCAAGAGCACTCTCTACCTTGACTAGAGATCACGAAGAGTTGTTTTGGAGACCGATGGTGGACGAGCAACAACATGGTTCACTGCCAGCAGCCATAGTACTTGTTCTAGAAACCATGGTCTCTATCCTGTCGTATCATGATGTGGTGTCTAAGTCATTACACTCTTTGGAGGATATCCTAAGATGTGGGGTCTTGTCAGCCTGCTTGTCGTATTCTCCACCGGCTAGCCTACCGTCTCAGCGATCTGCTTCCATACTGCTATCAGTTCTCTAGCTGCCTCCAGTTGTTGAGTGGGGAAACCAAGGGCCAGACCCCAAGTCTGGGCAGAGAAGCCTGTGGAAAATTCTTGTGGAAGATCATTTTCTGGAGATGTTTTGGCCAATTGCAACACTGAACTTTAGTGCTCCGAAAACACTCACATTGGAGGATGTTGAATGCTTTCTCCAAACCCTCTAGGTGACACACATCCATCTTCCTCATAGGTGAGTGGCTTACCCTAAAATCCAATCAAATTTAGAAGACATTGGCCAATAGTTTCATTTGATAAATTTGGCTGCACTCCCCATGGCCCAACGCCCTATGTAACTAAGTCACCATAGGACCCTCAAAAATGATGCATTCAAATCTTTAAAGAGATCTGCAGGATTATCAAGGAGGCTTCTCCCCATGTGCAGATATGTGGTTGGGGGCAGTATACAGCCCTCCATTTCAATTCTATCCTGCTCCAGCCCGACATGCTTGGTGATATCGAGGATATGCCTCTATGTAGATTCATGGTTAACAAGGATGATTTATTGGAGGAAGATACAGAGACAAAAATACTTGGAGAAAACATACCCCCCGGGGGAGTTCCACAACTTTTGAACCCATTGGGAAAGGTTACTCTCCAGTAGAGAAATCTATTGGGTCTTTTGTGCCCACCGAGGCATTGGTCCTCGACCGAAACCCAATAAGGGTAAGGAGCACCTCAGAGCCGTCGAACCCTCTAACCCATCTGACTTAGTAAAAAAGACATTGGGTGATCCCGAAAAAGTCGCGTTGAATCAAAAACTCACAGCCCACAAGAAGATGGTCGATGACCTTCTTGATGAACATGCTGCGGAACGGCAGCCAGACTATGGTGATCCTCAGTCAGGGCAGTAGTGGTAGAAGCAAATTCCTCCCAGAAAATTTCCTCCATGTGACCCTGACCATCCTACCCACACAAAAAGGATAAGGTCAGGGACTTATGGAAAAAGGGTGCGATGTGTTTCACCAAATCCATCCGAGCGGCGGGATAATCCCAGGGACCCAACTCAAGTTCCCCCAGCCGCTCTACAGGCCATCCCACCAGTCACTCTACAAGTCTTTGGGCCTTCTTATCATGTTAAAGAACCTTCCAATGCACTGGTGTTTATGGATCCCCATCAAGAAAGGAACCCCCACCCATATGATCCAATAGGGACACTCATTTCCTGCCTCGAGGCATTGGAGAGTCAGCATGTGGAAATCCCTCCTGATGGTTAGTCGTATCTTGCATGGGTGGATGATATTCCAGCACCCCTAGGTTCCAAAGATCCCACCTTTTCCTTATATAATGGGATGGGTGACCCACTACAGAATCTGGCCCACATCATCTCAAGGTACGGACCCATGCTGGGAACTCCGGTGCAGTAGGAGGCCACCAAAATCCAATGCTTTGTGCAGACATTGGAAGGACCTGTGTTTGTCTCATATATCCAGCTAGTCGTCGGGTTAGTATCTAGCTTGGAAGATCTTCTTAGGAAATTTATTTACTATATCAGTTTCCCCACTCAGAAGATGAGTATTACAGACCTCTTCAAATGAAAACAAAGTCCTGGCGAGAATGTCGCAGACTTGGTCGCCAGGTGGAAAGGACTCACCTACTCCTTGGATGTGCCGCTGATGTTGATAATGTGTGTGGGGAATTTCGAGACTGAACTAATACCCTATCTCATTACCCAGAATTACCCTAGGGGATTCTGGGATTTCATTGATAAGGCCCAGCGTCCAGTGGAATCCTTACAGCAGGCCAAGCAGGCACGGTCATTGTCTCTTGCAATTCCTACAAGAAGAGACGCTAAGGCTAATCCCACCATGGTGGCCCAAATAGAGTCTCCCAAGAAATTGGATTTATTACCAGTGGATCCACCTCCATAGGCTCACATAGGCCCTCCACCTTAGGCACAACCTCCAGACTAGAAGCACCCACCTCAAAATTGGGAGGTGCCCCCACGTAATGCACTGCCACCCCCCGGTGATATATCTAGGTTCTCCCTTCTAGATAGGATCCTAAAGCCCCCCATCAGGGTCAGACTCCCAAATCCCCCTTACCAGACAGAAGAAATTGGACCTACTCATTTAATGAGGCTCAGGTCCCCAGTTATTTCTACAGTGACCTAGAATAGATACTTCTACACTTTCCTGAATGTAGGAGACCAGAAGAGGCGGATCTTAATGATTGCCCCAACTACCTCCCCTATAATCAGATCTTTGGGAACAACCTCATACAGTATTATGTGTTTAAGGAATTGATTTGAGACCAGGGTCATAACAACATAGTTAGGTTAGGCCTAGGACTGGCCCAGGTGGAATGTGTTTTTGAGAATCCAGAAAGTGATAGTGGCAGTGAAGGTGAGTGGCATAAGGTTTCTGACCGCGAATCCTAGAAGTACGATGATTGGATGGTTCTCAAAACAGTCACTTGTGCCCATGGTATTATCTGTGCACATCTAAATTGACCTGAACCTTCAAAAGACACCACGTCACCCGTGACCAATACCTTTGTGTCAACAGCTCAATCGTCATCTTACCAAAAGAGTAGGCGTTAGCAACGCAAGGAAAAATAAAGTTCTCCCGCCGACTACATCATCATCTCATACTCTCGGTGACTTCATTCCCCCAAAGATGGATATTCACCCCAGAATTTGTCCAGTGGTGGAGGTTTCTTCAATTGATATTCAAGGGTACACCTCAGTTAACACCATAGAGTTGGTAAACCCCTACATGATTCCTGCTGATGAGGAGTGCCAAATGGATCTTCCCAACATCCCCAGTTGTTGCCAGCATCGATGGAGCTGCGGCTATATGGGTCGTCAGAGTTCTTCAGTCATCACTTCCAACTAGGCTATGCATGTCACCGAAACCAAACAGTAGGCCCAGCGCAAAGCGCATCATGCGTAGCCTTCTCATATGACATCCTCAAGTCTTCCTTTGTTGCCATTTGTGCTACCAGATCAGTTCGAGTTTCCCCAACAATTCCATGATCAGCCATGATCTACTACAGACTGGTCTCAGTCATTTGGCCCTTGCCTTGTAGTCATTCCATAGTCTTCAACCATTGAGCAGCGGGACATTCCCATCACCAGTCTGCCGCCAGTCAGGCTGGAAGGGCCCGCCAAACCTCCTACCATAGAGTGACCTCCCGTAAGCATAAGTTCATTCTTGGAACAGAAGTATGATTTTCTAAAGAATATTTCTATAATTTTAGTGAGTCTATATATCATTGAGGCTCTTCATCTGTCATCATATATGCGTTAATCCCACGCCAAGGATTTAAGAAGCCCCATCCAGTTTGAGATGGAGGTTGTAGCTATACAAGCCTTCCATGATGAGGCAGTCGAGCATGCTGAGTGTCAAATAATTATCTCATTCTCTAGAGAAGATGTATTTTCTCCCATATAGAGGCACATCCTCCCACTATAAATCACCAGCTATTTTAATAGCATGGAGGTTTTTTGCTGTATTATCGACACAGGCTTTGGGATCAACCTAATCCTAACTCATACACTATGAGAACAGGGGTTTTTAGAGGATGATTTGAGTCCCTCTGACCAAAAAATTCAATGTTATGATAGGACGGTACTGACACTAGTTGGAAAGATCCACTTGAAGACCCAGTTTGGTGGTATAGTTTCCAGCACCGAGTTTATGGTTGTATCCCAAGACACTACCAACAATGCGTTGATGGGAAGGTCATGGATTCAACTACATGTGGTGGTCTCTTCATCATATCACCATTGCCTTAAGTACTCCCATAATGGTCAAGTGGGAATACTCCAAGGTGATTCATCTCTCTTTTCCTCTTTTGAAGCCCGCTATTTGGATGTGGACTATTATAAGAGCAAGGAAAAGAAGATTCAAGCAAACAAGGTTGAACATGTGACAGCTATGACCGACCTGTGGGCCGATCTGAATGATGCCTACATTTTCCCAATCCACAGATTGGAGGCTACAACCCTTAATATGGGACAATGCTTCATTTTTTCTAGAATGAGGGGGGAGTACATTCTCATGTATAAGCGACACCGTAAGATCACATCGTATTCCTACAAAAATCAGGCTAGGGTGATCCCTTATCCACCTACCCCCATAAGGTATCGGTATGTTCACCCCCTAGAAATAGCAATGCCCCATAATTGTTTGTTTCACTAGGCTGGGATAAACAGTATCAAGACGATGCACCACTATTTCTTAGATATCATCAATCATGGCCCCTTAGGGCGAAGACCAGATGGGATCAGATCAACATCTTTCATTTCTAAGGTTTCAGCAGCACAGGAGTCCCTAGATGTAGTGTCTACTGTCGCTAAGGTTGGTACCCGTCTCTTATCAGGATCTGTAGACTCGTAGAAGACTCCTCTCGCTAAGGAACCCTCCTCTATAAGTGAAGGAGATGACTTATAGGATGATCCTCCTACTTTCAAAGAGGGTGACTCTAACACGGTTGATGAACTGGTGCAGGTAAATCTTGGTGGCGATACAGATCTGAAACCCACATTGATTAGTGTTATTATGCCTCTTGGGGAGTGACAATAGTAAAAAAAACTTTTTGAAGTAGCATCGTGAATTATTCTCTTGGAGTTATGATGATATTTTAGGACTAGATCCCTAGTTAGGCATCCACCGCCTTAGTCTCCCAGCAAATCACTGGGGGTTTAAGCAACCTCCGAAAAGGATGCACCCTTCTCAAAGTACCATGTTCAAGGCTGACATTGACAAGCTCATCAGATCCAAATTTTTCAAGGAGGTCTAGTACCCCATATGGATAGCAAAAAATGTGCCAGACAGGAAGAAGAATGAACATATCAGAGTCTGCATCAACTTCTGAGATTTTAACTATCAATGTCTGAAGGATGTTTTTCCACTTCCTGTGATGGAATTTTTGATTTATTCTATAGCTAGGTTCAAGGCCCTATCCTTCATGGATGGGTACTCTAGGTATAACCATATCTTAATGGCTCCCAAGGATGAGGATTCTACAGCCTTCAGGGAATCACAATGTACTTTCTGCTACCAAGTCATACCCTTCGGTCTAAAGAATGCATGTGACACCAATCAGTGGGCTATGCATTGAATATTTAAGCCGATCCTTGAGACACTAGTGGAATGCTACATGGACGATCTGGTGATCAAATCTTGCCAATGTCAGGACAATCTCAAAGACCTTGAGAAACTGTTCGTCTTCCTCCATTATTTCCACCTGAAGATGGACCCATTAAAGTGTGCCTTAGGGGTCACCTCTGGAAAGATTCTCAACTTCATTATAAGATACAGGGGTATTGAGATCGACCTGGAGAAGATCAAGGCCATTAGCCAGATGTCTCCCCCGGGTAATATTTAGGAGCATTGAGGCTTCCAAGGCCACTTGGACTACATATGTTGATTCATTATGAATTTGGCCAATAAGTGTAATCTCTTTTCTCTGATCATAAAGAAAGGAACTGTTTATCAGTGGGATGAATAATTCCAGACTTCTTTTGAGGAAATCACGAACTATCTGCTCCCACCTTCAGTCTGCATGCCACCCCTTTCCGGAAAGCTACTGGTTCTTTATGTGACTGCCCGGGAATGATCTCTTGGCACCCTTCTCACCCAGAAGAACAACGAGGGGAAGAATAATAGTCTCTATTATCACAATCACATGCTCCTTGATAGGGATACTAGATACTCTCTTATTGAGAAAAGTTACCTTGTGCTGGTATTCACAGTACAGAAATTGTGACATTACTTGCAGCACCATGAGGTACAGATGGTGTACCGAGTGGATCCACTGAAGTACATCCTGAACCACCCCATATTGATAGGATTTCTAACTCATTGGATAGTGATTCTCCAGTAGTTCAGTATCAGCTTTGTCCCTCAGAATGATGTCAAGGGGAAAGAGTTGGTGGATTTACTTGTCACCCATCCAACTCCCATGGACCAGTCTGTAGACCTTTATTTTCCTGATGAGGGAATCCTCTCAGTCAACCAAGCCATCCTGTGTTGGAAAATTCACTTTTATGGTGGTTCCTGGATCCCTACCAGAAAAAGGCTCAATGACCCCAGACTCAACAGAGTAGGCCTGGGTATCGTCTTCATCACTCCAGCACAAGATGCTTTTCCATATTCATTCCTACTATCAGAGGGTTGTACCAACAATGAAGTAGAGTACCAGGATCTCATCACTGGCCTCGATCTATCCCTCTAGATTGACATTCCCCACATTCATTTGAAAGGTGACTCTGAACTATTCATCAATAAAATCAACGATGACAATGTAGTTAGAAATCCATAACTCGTACGACTGTTGGAACACAACCTATAGCTGATGTCCTAGTCGCCATCTCATCCAGAAGTTACCCATGTCCCTCGATCCCAAAACGATCGAGTTGATGCCTTGTCCAGCATAACTGCATCTCTTGCGAAGCCTGATCAAGATGATTTGATTATCCATGTGGCACACCGGTGATTCATCACCCCCTTCACTTTGGATGGGGATGATAGCCCACAGGTAATCCACCTTACAACCAGCACCTCCATGTTAGGACCCCCAAGTTCCTATGATGTAGTGTTGGAAGTAACTCCTAGTTGGAGGACCCCCTTTTTTGAGTATCTACAACATGGAAATCTCCTAAATGATTGAGTCGAGCGTGAGCGTATTCGATGTCACATGTTGCAGTTTACTCTCTAGAGTGGTCCCGATCTTGAGCAAATCCTCTAAAAGTGAGGGTTTGATGGGTTTCTCCTCTGTTGAATTCAAGGAGTTGATATTTCTTTGTTCATTTAGGAGGTTCATGTCAGTTCCTGTGGGGCTCATCCGACCATGCCGAAACTATCTCACCAGATCCGATGATAGGGGTATTTTTGGCCCTCTATGATCGATGACAGCATCGAGTTTTCCAAGAGGTTACATGAATTCCAAATTCATGCCAATTATGTGCATCATCTTCCAGAGCCTCTCTACAGTACCAAGTACTCTTGGCCCCTTGCAGTCTGGGGACTCGATGTCATTGGACCATATCTACCGGTGAAATCTTTCCGATGCAGGTTTATTCTGACCGCTTCGGAATTCTTTTCCATGTGGGAAGAGGTAGTCCCGCTCAAGGACGTCAAGTACTGTTCTATCTTTTACTTTTTGATCTCCAATATCATCTACCAGTTTAGAGTCCATCATGCCTTCCTTACCGATAACAGAACCAACTTCCAAGTAGACAAGTTGAATAAATTGTACGCCTGGTACAACATCTATTCTAACCACACCTCCCACTATCACGCGGAAGAAAATGGGCAGATTGAGGCATTCAACAATACCCTCTATAACATTATGCATAAAATGGTTGGTTAGAACAAAAAGGAGTTGGCCATAAAATCTCCCCAATTCCCTTTGGTCCTATCAGACAATGACTCGTAATTCCACATAGGTGACCCCATACTCCCTAGTGTACGGAATGGAGGTTTTCCTGCCCATCTAGATTCAGTTTCCTTCATTACGCACTGCTATTTATGATCATCAAGTTCTAGATACATTAGTTGAAATCTATCTGGCTGAATTGGAATCCCTGGACGATAACAAGCTTCATGCCCTGCACAATCTGGAAAGGCATCAGAACAAGATAGTTAGAGATTTCAACAAGAAGGTTCACCTCCACTCTTTCTTGCAAGGTGACCTGGTGTTAGCCATAAAAACACCAATGATACCTGGTAGGAAACCACCCAAGATGGATCCCAAATGGTAAGGACCTTACATCATTCATAAGGTTTATCCCAATGGGGCATACTTCCTAGTTACCATGGATGGTGAGCGTATAACTCCTCTGACCAATGCCATGTTCCTCAAGAAATACTTTGCCTGGGAAAACAGGGTCCTACATGACCTTAAACTATTATGTCCCACATGACATTAAACTGTATGTCATCCTGCAAGACATTAAACTGTATTCAGTCCTACATGACCTTAAACGGTTATGTCTCGCATAACATTAAACTATATGTCATCATGTGCGATGTTAAACTATAGACGGTCCCACATGACCTTAAACTATCAAATGTCTTTTTTGCATGACGTTAAACTTCACAGAACATTAGAGAACTACATATGGCTTGATTTCTATCCTCGTGGGATATATAGGAAAGCTCAGACACCTCATATTGAGTCCAGCCCCCAGATTCCTATTTGACTACTCCCCTGGGTATAGTTCTTCTGGAGGATCCCACATGGTGTATTGTATTCTTATTTGGACCCACTCATGTCAGGTATAAAATTATCACACCATGTTCCATCTCATAATTATTCTATTATCCCACTTCCTCATTGCACGACATTAAACTGCATGGCCTTCAAGAACTACATGTGGCTTGATTCTCTGCTTTATGGGATATGTAGGAACGCCCAAACATTTTGTATGTCGGCCCAGCCCCAAACTTTAGGATCTCCCCTAGGTTCGGAAAACATGGTGTGATACCGAATTTTTTCCTTCATTGCATCAGGTTCATCATGACTGCCCCATATATCCTTCTCCCTGGAGGTCTTCACCCATTCTACAGTCCTACATGATGTTTAAATTGAACGGTCACATTTATGATTCACACACTCCCTTTACTTAGGAGTTCATTATCTTTCACATCCAAAAGGGCTCCCAAATGGTATGAATACTTATCTTAGGGGTTATCCTATCATTTCAGGACAACGCCCTCAAGGACCTTGAGTGAAAAATTGATACCAGTCCCACATTGTGAATATAGTTAGAGGTCAATACTCAATTGGTGGTCCTATTTCTAGTCACACGATATGGATGTTGTGTTTTGAACATGGTCAAAAACTATCCTTAATCATTTTCACCGCCCCCATATGTCCCAAATATTGGGTGTAGTGGTTCATGTTGTCCCACTGTCCCTTCAAACGTCATTCTACTTTGGGTAGGAGTGTGAGTCCAGCTGTCGTACACTTATATGTTGGGGAGAGTCAGGTCCTATTCCTTGTTTCCCACACCAAACATGACTCATGTGGGCTTAAGAATTTTAGGAAGGTAATACCCTCATGAAGGTCCATGTGTCTATGGTACGATCTCTATGTCCTTAAACTAAGATCTCAATCATCCACATGGCAAGATGTTAAACTACAAACTGGCTAGGACTTCCTATCTCAGGTCCATCTCCCCTTTTTGGTCCCTTGACTCAAGTACTCACTCAGGATTGTGCGGTATGTCCTGGACTCTATGTCCTCATTCACATCCGGCTATTTTTTCCATGCTGCATACATCCCCTAGGGAATCCCCTCCATTATTATTCTCACCGCAAGATGTTAAACTACGAACTGGCTGGGACTTCCCATCTTGGATCCCTCGACCTTTTCAGACCCCTGGCACAAGTTCTCATTTGGGATTCTATGATATGGTATGATCATGTGTCCTAATTCATGTCAGGTTACTCGCCATTTCATACACACCCCTCGTTGAGATACATTAACCTTATTTGCGTCCTTTCTTCAGGACGTAAAAATGCACAGCATCTTCCAAAACTATGTATGGCTTGATTCACATCCTCATGGGATATGTAGGACTGCCCAAATGTTTTTACTTTGGGTCCAGCCCTATTTCTTGGAAACCTCCTCATCTCCCTTTCCCCTTGTGTTGAGTTCTCCAAAAGGGATGGTATGTTATGTGGATGTGTAAGAGTTTGTGGTCTAGAACCAACTACTTTGTACTTTATTCATTAATAAAAGCCTTATCACATCATTATTATTCTTCTGCATGATAATGAATGTGATAATGTCCTAAGGATAGCTGTTGCATTAATGGGTCATAGCGGATCCCTGCTATTATGAGAACCCGGAAGTGCCATAACACTATTCTTGAATGTATGTTCTATGGCCGGATGATGTTATTTGAGGGACAAAAATAATATAGGTCATTAGGGGTGAGGACTCATAAAACTTTGAGGCACCTTCTCATGGTGTGCGCCCTTGGTAATATCCAGGAGGATATTATGAGAACGAGACCCGCCAGTAGGAAATCCACATTTCATAGTGTCATTGGATCTTCCTATCTACAGACGTGTGTATTGGTCCTTAGAATTTATGAGTATTATTAATGGATATTAAAACTTGCGCACTTAGATATATTGGTGAAAACTGTGACGACACACTGTTCGCAGTGAGGTAGGATACGTTGGGTGTGTCACGAGTAATACTGTATTAATAGATAATGCGAGAAATGATTTTTCCCATTTGTTCCGTGATGGAAGTAGATATCTCAGGCCCTTTTATGGAATTTATATATCCTAAATAAATCCATTGTCATGGTAAGGTATGGGCGAGTTAAATTCTGGGAATTCAAAGAAAGAATAATCGAGCACTTGGGTTGATGGCACTAGCATGCAACCTGCTTGATTGGAGATATCGAGACAAAGGGATTATATTACACGGTAAGTGTTCGTAGGAGGTGACACGTCATTGCAGCATTAACTTATTTCTCTATGGGTTCCTTGGTGTGTTTCTAGATGCTAACCTTGGACTTTAGGCAGGCTCCGCCTAATGCCACTAAAAAAGAGGCCTAGAGGGTCACACACTAAGTGTGTCCATGTATCTCAGTTAAATATTAATTTAACAAGTTAAATAAATATTATTCCCGACTGTGGTTTAATAATTTTTTAAGGATGCCTGATCACAGTTATTTCGACACTGGTTATTTGAGAGAATATATTGTGGGAGAAATAATATATATTTTTTTTAGAGAGTAATGCAGTTACATTTATTTAAGAAATAAATAGACATTACTCTAGGTCTAATATATGTGGTGGAGGAAATAAATGAAATGAAAAATAAAAGTACACTCCATGTATATTTATATACATGTCGTGTAGTTTGTTTTTCGGGATTCATGAGAAAATATTGTTTATTTAATTAAATGATATTAAATGTAATACGTTAGGCGCATGTCAAGTAATAATGATGGTCAACTGTGATTATTAAGACATGGGGTATTACTAAGAATTAAATGAAATGATTAAATTCTTTTGGGAAATTAATTCATATTATTATACTAAGTATTATAATCCCGATTACATTATTCTTATTGATTCAGAGCCATTGGTGTGCACAACGGATTTGTAAATACCCTTAAGCCAAGAGAGAATTCATTTTCCACCAATAACGCTTTCAAGTTACAGGAGTGAGATCCTCCACCGGATCAAGGCGGTAGAAGGCAAACATCGCAAGTGAAGTTTCTTCCATGCTAGCACCTGGAGATCCATTCGGCGATGTCCAAAGATACGTGGAGCACGTGTGGATCACTACGAGAGGAATCCTCTACTTGGTTTCTACGATACAACAACGGATCACAGGATCATGACCGGAGACACCAACAAAGAAAGAATTACATCGAGGTAATTCTTATGAATTAATTAAATTAATTATAACCAACATATGATGATCCCATCTCAAGGGTTTCAGGACTCTTCTTTTCTTTTTCGTTCTTCATTCTATTTCGAAGATTCGGCATTTTATATCGTGACGGATCTCGGATTGAATGTCTTTTAACGCTAAAATTAATGTTGGGAAAACCCACCAATGCACTTCCGCTGTTCCCGGAACCTATAAGTGGTATCACAAGGGTCATATCGTCGATTATAATTATTTAGTTTTTCGTTGGTGATTTACGCATTTAATAATTTAGTTATTTCAATTCATGTTTAATCGTTCTGTAAATCTGAATCTCAAGATCTGTTCCTCCTCCCTCATTTCTCATTCACCTCACAGAAACAAATTTTTTATTTTAATTTTGATTAAAATAAAATAGAGGAACTCATTCGAAGAGCCAAATGTTTCTGGCCTTACAACACCAGAATACACGACGTTTATTCAGAAGTACACACCGTGTAGTCTACGTTCAATGCTTTGACTGATCTGCCAAATCAGGTTGTGTATTGGATTCTTTCTAAGAATTTAAGACACCGTGTGTTGACCAGAAATAGGTGGCACACTGTTTCCGAATTACACGTCGTGTGGTCCAATGAACATTGTGTGTAGTCCCTTTGGGTTAGGGTTGGGCCATGTACCCCATACACGGCTTGCCCAATTAGAAAATGTGTAACACAGAAACTACACGGCGTGTGTCCCACAGAACAGGCCGTGTATTCTGAAAATTTCCGAAGTACATTAACATGCCCTGTCCCCGGGCATGTACTTCGGATGGACGCTGAAGAAAATTACACACCATGTAGTCGGAACTACACGCCGTGTACTCACCCAAGTTATGAAAATTTATTAAAATTTATTATTATGTTATACAAACCATTGAGATATGTACCATGGTGCAGGATTAAAGCTGAAGCACAACACGTGATAGGTGTTTTATATTTATGTGTTTAATTTAACATCTGTGTAATGAACGGGAATTCACTGGGTTGCCTCCAAGGTACTAGCTCCGTACAAGGATAATTTAAAATGAATTTATTTGTTTAAAATTTTGATGGATGAGAATCTCAAGTATATCCAGAATAAGGTTTTAAGATAAAATGATTGATTAATTAAAGATAATTAATTAATTCAAGCGTGATTTATCTTAAACAATAACGATTAAATAATTGAATGCTAGTTTTATTTATGTGTAAATATCGTTTCATGTATGGATAACCATGAGCTAGACAGAGACCTTTGCATGTGAATGGTTTCTTTTAATTTATTTATTTAAATTAAATTTGATGGCCTGCGATCCATCTTCTCATTAATATGTAGGGTCTACGCGCCCAAGGATTCTTTTTTTTGTAAAAACCCCGTTTTACCCCTCACCTACATGTGAGATAAATGCATATGTAATGGATGGAGCTCCAAATCTAGTGGAGGCGGCTCAAGTCAGGAGCCAAGGTGAAACAAATCCAAGGAGATACAAAGGTGGACAGGTGGAAAGATATAAACATGAACCCGAAAGGTTCAAGGTGTTTCTGTCCTAGTTCTTGGGTTAGTTTATCAACCGCTAGATAAATTAACCAATAGAAAAACTCATGATAATACCATTTATTTTATTTATATCAGTTTCATGGTTTATTTATTGTGGGTGTGTTATCATGATCACAAAATTAATGAATTAAACGAGCATGCAAGATGGAACTAAAATAAAACCATCTTATACGCAAATATTATCTTAGAAATGGTTAATCACTTAAGTATATCCCACTTAATATTAACAAGCATGTAATCAAAGATAATAAAATGGTAATTTACATATAAGGATAAAATCCCTCAAAATAAATATTAAGTCAGTGTAGCCTTCCATAATCTTGGTTAGAATCAAACTATAGTTCAAAGTGCTTGACCTACCCTAGTTGGGGTGCTTTCAATTATCGGGGAATTATAAATCAAGGTTTGTGGTTGACTTGACTTGGTTCACATCAAGGGTTGACTACCATAGTAGGACTTGGTGTGAACACGAGGCAAAGGTTGAGGAAATCCAAAATAAAATGATTTCAGGATTGGGAGTCCACTCAGCGGATCAAGGAGCTGTGAGTTAATGCAGTTGGAATTTGGAATGCCTACCTAAAACCCTTCAAGTTGTTTGACCAAGCCTAGTTGGGGTAATGCGAAGGGAAATATGGATCCTTGCCTCTAGAATATTCACACAATAGAATATTCCAAAGCCAATGGGGAGAGCTATTGGATTTCGATAAAATAGTGGGAGACTAATAAGTATTAATTTATTTATTTGTCTCAATTTTTTGTAATAAAGTACTAATACTTTGCTCGTCTTAATTTGTAGAAATGGAAAGAAAATGACTTCAAACATATCATTTTTCACAATAATCGAAAAAGAAAACCTTCCCACCAGCACCAATTTCCAAGAGTGGCAGAGGCGTTTACGCGTCGTCCATCGCCATGAAAGGAAATTGTATGTGCTGGAAGAGCCTATTCCAGTTGTGCTTAGGAATGAGGCTAGTGATGAGGAATTATATCTCTACATAAAACACATGTATGATGCCACAAATGTCCAGTTTTTCATGCTATCGTTCATGTCTAATGAGCTCTTGAAGCAACATGAAAACATGGACGTCTATAACAAGATGTCTCACCTTAATGATCTCTACCAAGAGAAGGCGAGACATGCGAGGTATGAGATCTCCAATGCTTTGTTTAACACAAATCTTGGAGATTTTGTGTTAGCTGGGCCTCATATAGTCAATCATATTGGCTACATAGAATGCATGGACAACTTAGGGATTAAATTCCCAGATGAGTTGCGTACAAATATCATCCTATCATCACTGCCCAAGACCTTATGTAACATCATTTTCAACTATTACATGAGTGGCAATGAGAAGAGTATGTCAGAGCTTCTGACCTTGATTCTCCCGGTAGACAAGGACATGGGGCGTGACAAACCCTCAGTCTTTATGGTGAACAAGAAAGGAAATGACAAGGAAAAGGTACCAAAGACTTATAAATGGTCTGAAGCCCCCGAGCACCGTCCCTCCAAGAAGGGGAAGATACAAAGGCAGGGAAAGGAATGGATGGCAGTGTGTTTTTCATGTGGCAAGCAGGGCCACTGAAAGAGGAACTGCACCCAGAAGCATGGGGATGGTAAAGGTGTGTTCGTTATCGAGTGAAATATTTCTATTTCTACACATTGGGTATTTTATACAGCTTTTGGGGCTCACATCTATATTCAAATGCAGAAACCAAGTAGATTTAAAAATATTGCCAGAGGAGAGGTGGTTCTTCGAGCTGCCCATGGCGCAAGGTTGGCTGCATTGGCTATTGGCGACTACCAACTCTCATTTCCAACTAGGATGATTTTGGTTTTACATAACTGTTATTTTGTGCCTAGTGTTACCAAGAACATAATTTTTGTGCCTTGTTTGGATATGGATGGATTTGTTTTCAAGTTCAGAAATAAGGGTTGTCTCTTTTATAAGAACAATTTATGTCATGGTATGGCACATTTGAATAATGTTTTTTATGTATTAAATTAATAAAACCAAGTGTTGGCAATCGATAACGAAACAAACTCACATGACTCATACATCACCCATTTGTGGGATCACCACCTTGGTCATGTGAACGAGAAGCGCTTGAAAATGCTCTGCCAAGATGGCTATTTAGACTCTACTGATCAAAAACCAATTGATAGATGTCACGCTTGTTTACAAGGAAAAATGACCAAACCACCATTTGGTGGACAAGGTGAAAGGGTCACAGAGCTTCTACGATTGGTACACACGGATGTGTGTGGACCATTTCCAGTAGAAGATGGAGGTGGATATTCTTTCTTCATTACTTTTACTGATGATTTGAGTAGATATGGCTATGTCTACTTAATGAGGTATAAGTCAGAGTCATTAGAGAAAGTTATGGAATTCAGGAATGAAGTAGAGAATCAGCTTGGTAAGAAGATAAAGAAGCTTCAATCGGATCGAGGTGGAGAATATCTAAACCAAGAGTTCATCAATCTTCTATGGAAGATAGTGATTCTATCTCAGCTCACTCCTCCTTATACACCACAGTAGATTGGTGTTAGTGAAAGGAGGAACCGCACCTTGTTGGACTTAGTGAGGTCGATGATTAGTCATTCAGATCTTCCATTATCCTTTTGGGGATATGCATTACAAACTGCATCATACACATTAAACCGAGTACCAACTAAGGTGGAAAATGGAATTCCATCCGATTTATGGAATGGAAGGAAACCTAATTTGTTACACACACGTGTATGGGGATGCGAGGTGTTTGTTAAGGCCATCTCAGGAAAAAAACTAGCACCTCGAGGCATGAGGTGTATCTTTATAGGATATCCCAAGGAAACTATAAGATATTACCTATATAACCCTTCAAAAAAGAAAGTTACTGTCGCCAGACAAGCAGTCTTTCTTGAGAGGGAGCACATCCTCAAGAGGGATAGTGGGTGCAAGATTGACTTTGACGAAGTTGATTCTCAAGATACACAGGAGTTGGTATAGGAACAAGTTCCACAGGTCCCCGTGGAAGAGGTTCCAGAAACACAAGTACTGCGTAGGAGCTCAAGAGAGGTAAGGGAACTAGAGATATTTGGTTTCCTAGTCACCGAGGATGGTGAGTAATTATTGTTGGAAAATGATGATCCTCTCTCCTACAAGGAAGCAGTAGAGAGCTCAGAAGATGCAATATGGCTAGAAGCTATGAATTCTGATATGCATTACATGTATCAGAACCAATTCTGGGTTCTGGTCGATGAGCCAGTTGATTTAAATCCTATTGGATGAAAATGGGTATTTAAAAGAAACCTGGACATGGAAGGTCAAGTTAGCACCTATAAAGCAAGGATAGTGGCTAAATGATTCAGACAGTGTCAAGGAATTGACTATGATGAAACCTTCTCACCAGTTGCAATGTTTAAATCCATTAGAATCATACTATCCATAACAACTTACCATGACTATGATATTTGACAAATGGATGTCAAAGAAGCATTCCTTAATGGGAACCATCAGGAAGATGTCTATATGACACAACCATAAGGTTTTGTGACACCAGGTGAAGCCAAATGGGTTTTCAAGTTGGAGAAATCCATTTATGGATTAAATCAAGCATCCAGGTCATGGAACGTTCGATTTGATGAAGCCATAACAGAATTTGGTTTCATTAAGAATGAATGTGAGCCATGTGTTTATAAGTGGTTTAATGGGAATTTGATCATTATCCTAGTAGTATATGTTGACAACATATTACTTATTGGAAATGATGTACCAGTCTTACAGTCAGTTAAGGACTGGTTGACCAAGTGTTTCTCCATGAAGGACTTGAGAGAAGTAGCCTACATTCTAGGGATCAAGATCATTCGTGATAGATCCAAGAGGCTTCTTGGACTATGTCAGGGTACATACATTGACCAGATACTAAAGAGATTTAGTATGTAACAATCCAAGAGGGGATTGGTTCCATTGTCACATGGATTAAATATTTCTAAGAAAATGTGTCCCAAGACACAACAGGAGAAAGATAGAATTAGTAAGATCCCATATGCTTCGGCTATAGGATCCATCATGTATGCCATGTTATGTACCAGGCTTGATGTTGCCTATGAACTGAGCATGGTAGGTAGATATCAAGAAGATCTAGGAGAACAGCATTGGACTACTGTTAAAACTATCCTTAAGTACTTGATAAGAACTGAGGATATGTTCCTAGTGTATGGAGGATACAAGGAGCTTGTCATCAAAGGTTATGCTGATGCTATTTTTCAAACAGATCAGAATGATCTGAAGGCACAATCTGGAAATGTTTTCTATCTCAATGGAGGAGATGTGAGGTGGAAGAGTTCGAAGCAGCCAGTTGTCTTCGATTCTACAACGAAGCCTGAGTATATAGCGGCTTCTTATGAAGCCAAGGAAGCCGTCTAGATTCGGAACTTTGTCCAGGATATTGATGTGGTGCCTAGCAGTAAAGAATTCATTACATTGTATTATGATAATACTACAGCGGTGGCTCTTGAAAAAGAACCAAGGTCACATCAACGGACAAAGCACATACTCCAGAAGTATCACCTCTTAAGGGATTTCTATCAAAGGGGAGAAGTTACAGTGAGCAGAGTGTCCATAGAAGATAATGTGGAAGACCCCATGACTAAAGGCCTATCTCAGCAGAAGCATGAATATCATGTGAGAGCTAGCAGGTTAAAGGTGGTTAGTAGTTGTCTCTAGTCTAAGTGGGAGTCGGTTGGATTTGGTGGTATAGAACCAACTTCTTTTTAATTTATTCATTAATAAAATCCTTATCACATCTTGATTGTTCTTCTGTGTGACAATTCATGTGATAATGTCTTAAGAACAGCTGTTGCATTAATTGGTCATAGCGGATCCCTGCTTTGATGAGAACCCGAAAGTGCCATAACACTGTTCTTTAATGTATGTTCTATGGCCGGATGATATTATTTTAGGGACACAAATAATATAGGTCATTAGGGTTGAGGAATCATAAAACATTTAGGCATCTTCTCATGGTGTGCACCCATGGTAATATCTAGGAGGATATTATGAGAACAAGACCCGCTAGTAGGAAATCCACATTTCAAAGTGTCATAGGATGTTCCTATCTATGGACGTGTGTATTGGTCCTTAGACTCTAATATTATTATTAATGGGTATTAAAACTCGTGCACTTAGATATATTGACTAAAACTGTGATGACACACTATTCGCAGCGAGGTAGGATACGTTGGGTGCATCACGAGTAATACTACATTAATAGATAATGCGAGAAATGATTTGTCCCTTCTGTTCCATGATGGAAGTAGATATCTTAGGCCCTTTAATGGAATTTATATAGCCTAAATAAATCCATGGAAATGGTAAGGTATGGGAGAGTTCAATTCTGGGAAGTCAAAGAAAGAATAATCGAGCACATGGGTTGATGGCACTAGCATGCAACCCGCTTGATTGGAGATATCGTGACAAAGGGATTATATTACACGATAAGCATTCGTAAGAGGCGACACGTCATTACAGCGTCAACTTCTTTCTCTATGGGTGCCTTGGCTAGACACTAACCTTGGAATTTAGGCAGTATTTGCCTAATTCCATTGAGAAAGAGGCCTAGAGGGTCACATACTAAGTGTGTCCATGTATCTCAGTTAAATATTAATTTAAAAAGTTAAATAAATATTATTCCTGACTGTAGATTAATAATTATTTAAGGATTCCTCATCACATTTATTTCGACACTGGTTATTAGAGAGAATATATTGTGGGTGAAATAACATATATATTTATTATCGAGTAATGGAGTTACAGTTATTTACGAAATAAATAGTCATTACTCAAGGTCTAATAAATATGGTGGAGTAAATAAATAAAATGAAAAATAAAATTCCACAGTGTGTATATTTATATACACGCCGTGTAGTTTTTGTTTCGGGATTCGTGAGAAAATATTTTTTATTTAATTAAATGATATTCAATGTAATATGTTAGGTGCATTTCAAGTAATAAGGATTGTCAACTGTCATTATTAAGACATGGGGTATTATTAAGAATTAAATGAAATGATTAAATGCTTTCGGGAAATTAATTCATTTTATTATTCTAAGTATTATAATCCCAATTAAATTATTCTCATTGAGTCAGAGCCATTGGTGTGCACAACGGATTTAGAAATACTCTCAAGCAAAGAGAGAATTCCTTTTCTACCAAGAACGCTTTCAAGTTACGAGAGAAAGATCCCCCACCAGATTAAGGTGATAGAAGGCGGAGATCGCAAGAGAAGGTTCTTCCGTGCTAGCACCCGAAGATCCTTTCGCCAACGTCTAGAGATATGAGGAGCACGTGTGGATCACCTCTAGAGGAATCATGTACTTGGTTTCTACGATGCAATGATGGATCACATGATCATGACCGGAGACTCCAATGAAGAAAGAATTCCATCGAGGTAATTCTTATGAATTATTTAAATTAATTATAACCAACAAATGATGATCCTATCTCAAGGGTTCTGGGACTCTTATTTTATTTTTTGTTCTTCATTCTATTCAGAAGATCCAGAATTTTATATCATGACGGATCTCGGATTGAACGTCATTTAATGCTAAAATTAAAGTTGGGAAAACCCACCAACGTGCTTCCACTGTGCCCGAAACCTACAGTATGGGCTTATGTCCTCATTCAAGTTAGGTTTGTGACAACCACACCATGTACTTATTTCTCCTGAGAACTCTTACTTACCATATTCTACACTCATCTCCTCGAGTTGTATTCTCTTGAATTGGGTCCCTCGACACTTATTAGAAGTTCACCAATGTGCCCAAGAGCACTCTAGTTTAGGACCTAGAGTATCAAATTCTACCTAGACATGTTCTCGCCCATTTTCAAGCTTCATGTTCCCCTTCATTTGGGATTTCATCATTTTCTACATCCAAAAGGGCCACTGAACGGTATGGATTCTTGGTCTAAGGGCTCTCCTATCATTTTGAGTTAACTCCCTCAAATACCTCAAACAAAAATTTGATACAAGTCCTGCATTGTGAATAGGGTCAACGGTCGATGCTCATTTTTCATTCCAATTTCAGGTAGTGCGATATGGTTTCTATATTTCAAACACGATTATCAGTTATCCTTTATTGGCATGCCAACCCCATCAAGCCCTAAATATCAGTTGCATGATTCACATCATTTTCCACTCCATCATGTCCAAGTTGAATTTTGACACTCTTGGTACTATCCCTTAGTGCGCATTTGCATGTTATGAAGACAAAGCCAGGGTAAGGCATCATTTGGGGCTCTACACTAATTTCCCCTTTCATGAATTCCATGAATTTCAAAAACCTTCTTCACCCTTGTTTCCCACATCGAGCATAGATCATGTGGGATTAGGGATTAGATCATGGTTTTCACTCACATGGAAGAGTTTCATTTCTCCATGGTCTGAACTTTAAGACCTTAAACTATGATCTCCCTCTACGTCCTTTCCATAAGGTGTAAGAATCAGAACTCTATAACTATGTATTGCTTAATTCCCAAACTCATGGGATATGTAGAAACACCCAAACATCTCATCTTTGGGTCCAGCTCAGGTTCTTCTAATTACCTCTTCTGTTCGGCCTTGTGGAACTAGCTTTCACGGAATTGCTTGGTGTGTCATAGGACTTACATCCTCATTCACATCAGTTTTGAAATAGTTTCACCATGTACTTCACTTCTAGGAGCTAGTCTCTCATGACCCCATCCCACAAGATATTAAACTATACCCTCAGAATTATGTATGGCTTGATTCCCATCATCATGGGATATATAGGAACACCAATTCAATTCATCCACAGGTCCAACCCCATATTTTCTGACATTTTCTATCCCCTAGTCCTGAGTTCACTCCCTCGGAATTTTATGTGGTGTAGTGTATACCTCGATCTCATTCACATCTGCTATGCTTTATCATGTCATGTGCATCCCCCCCAAAGGAAAAAACCTTGTTTCTCCTATATCTGTCCAATCCATATGACCTTAAACTGTGATGTTGGGTCCCACGTGACATTAAACTATTTCTTCTTTATTTCATGATGTTAAAATTCATTGGTTGGTCTTATCATACGACCCTAAACTATGACATTATCATCCTGGCCGCATGACAAAAAATAGCATTGCATTTTGATATCCTCACTTGAGGGGACATCATGTTGGGTATCGGTCCTCCACCATACCATTTTTCAATCCATACATATGGATTTATTCCTATAGAGAGACATGGATTCTCTATCCAAATTTTATTGCTTCACAAAAAACACACACATCCATCCTAATGAATAAACAAGATCAATCAAATGTCGCTTCTTTTGGTGCGTGGGCTAGACCCGCATGACAGTATTGTCACTAGCACTGGTATCCAACCACACGGCTTCTATGACTATGTACGACTTGATCCCCATAATAATGGGGTGCGTAGGAATTCCCAGGCACTTGGCCCTGGGCCCATCCCAACTCTCATTTTTGGTCCCTCAACCTAATATTTCCCCAGGGAGTGCATGGTGTGATGTGGGATTATGTACTCATTCACGTCGGTTTTTTCAATCACTACACCACGTGTGTCCCTCCCCCCTTTTCTGTTTACAGTCTGAGCTCTATGTCCATTAAACTATGATCCAACTATATTGGTCGCAGATCACTAAACTATGAGACATCCTTTAGAACTATGTATGGCTTGATTCCCATCCTCATGGGATACGTAGGAATGCACGGACGTTCCATCTGTGGGTCCAGCCCCAGGAATATTAAATCATGCCCCCATTTTCGTCACCTTTCCCTGAAATCCTTTGAATGTATGTGATGTGGTGAGTACCAATTTGTCCCTAATTTATGTTAGGTTTTTCAATAACCACACCATGTACCCCATCTTGTTCTGAGTTCTACGACCCTAAACTAAGATCTCCCTAAGGGAACTACGGATCGGTTTCGACTTCTTTGCCACCCTGTGAGCACTTAATTAGATCAAGTCCCCCCTTAATGGCCCAATATATGACCTTAAGCTGGAATCATGCGACCTCAGGACCCTTGTCCTTGTAAATGGACTCGTCTCCCTCTATCTGATACGTCTTATTGTCGTACTCAGATGTGTCATGAAAAAGAACCCAAGGTGTGGAATCCTCACATGAACATTCCCTCGTTACATTTCCAAGATTCATGATCCCGTTATTTGCATCCTCTTCCTCTTCTATGTCTGAAAGGACCCCCTTTACGGCCTGATCTCATGCCACATTGGCTCACCTACCATCTCAGGCCAACACCCCTGAAGACCTATGATAACATTTGCGATAGGTTCTGTGTTTCAAATATGGTCGGTGCTCAACCCTCATTTTTCTATCCACATTCTAGGATAACACGAAATAGATACTGTGTTTTGAATATGGTCAACAGCTATCCTCTATCTTCACACTACTATCATTGTGATCCAGATCTCATGTGCCATGATTCACATATTTCCACTTCCTTATGTTCAAGTGGAATTCCATCACATGGTTTTACACCTCCACGCATCTATGTACGTTAATTATGCGGGTCAATAATTTTGGGATGTCACTCACTTAGTATTCCATTACCCCTAATGTGTGCCTTCTTATGTCAATAAATCTCACCGATCCTCCATGTTTCCCACATCGAGCACGACTCACGTGGACTTAGTAGTTTTGGTGGGGCTTGTACTGGTGCAGCTATGTGACGCAGGCACTTCATCTCGCATGATGTTAAATGGTGATTCCAGAACTACGTGTTGCTTGATTACCATACTAATGGGGTATGTAGGAATTTCTGGGCACCCTTCCTTGGGCCCAGCCTAGTTCTCACCCTCGGTCCCTTGACCTAAAAAACTTCTTCTAGGGATACATGGTGTGTTGCAGACTCCTTATGTGCTTATTCACGTCGGGTTTATAGCTACCACATCATGTACTCCCTTCTTTAGATCTCCCCTTTCACTCCTCATCCTCTCGTATGACGTTAAACTGCATGATTCCATGTGTCCTTAATGCATGACACTAAACTATGATTATACCCTGAACTAGTTCAGGATTCCCCATATTAACTATGGGATGCGCTAGTCTCGTCGTCATAGAGGGTTTCCTCTACCCGTGTTGGTCTCGGACCATGATGTGTTTAAGAACTACGTTTGTATTGATTCTCACCCTTATGAGATACGTAGTGATGCCTAGACATTTTGACTCAGGCCTAGCCTCATGGTCATTAACCCTTTTGGCCCCTCGTCCTTGATCATAATCCAGTCTCTATGACATTAAACTATGAGCCTACAGTCCATGTAATAGGTCATTAAACTATTAAACTCAGTTCCGAAAGTATGACCATAATACTATGTGCAACGTCCTGGTCATATGACACTAAACTATTCCATTCATCATATGAATTTGTATGATATAAAACTGGAAGGCAGTCCAGGTCCTTACCAGAGAGGTCCTGTTCAGAAATAAGTTTGACCCCTGATTAGACCAATGAACCCAATTAATGTGTTTCCAACACGGTGTCATAATTTCAAGAGTGTTGGACTCCATTTGAACAACCCATCACTCCTCCCCCCCATGCTTTGCATACCCTTTATTCAGACCCTCGTCCTCCTTCATGTCTAATGGATCCCCCTAACAGTGTGGATTCCTGGCTAATGGATCACCTATTTTAATGCGCCAACGTTTTTGAAGACTAATGGATAAAATTTTGAGTCAGGCCTCATGTTTTGAACATGGTCTGTGGTCGGACCTCATTTTTTATCCTTATTTCAAGATAACACAATAAGTATACTATGTTTCAAAAATGGTCAACAACTCCCTTTCATTGTCATGCCACCCCTACAGAGATCTAGATTTTCGTAATCCCGATTCAAACCTTCTGTTCCCCTCTGTTTGGATTGATTCTACTACCCCTGGAATTACCCCACTCGTGCACTAGTGCACGTTGTAAAAATGACACTTTGGCTATTTTGAGAACTTCGTCCTCCAGTCAGGCCTCCGCTATTTTTCTTTCCGGAGGTCCGAATTGGTTGTTCATACCCTGGATACCTGAAGCTTGGTTGGCACTCTCATATTCGGATGGCACAGCGAGGTGGTCATCCCTTGTTTCTCACACCGGGCCCAACCCACGTGAGCTTAGGGATTGATTGCTAGATGCTTCACAAATGTAATAGATGTGTAGTATACCAAAACAAATAATAGAACCCATGCATGAATCTAGAATCAACAATCAAGTCTTGAAAGCGAATTTAAAAATTTTGTGTGTGTTACAACACCCAAGGATCAACCCCTCCCATGGATGGGTTGACCTCTTCGATGGAGCATTCAAGCTCTGCCACTCTCTGTCTTGTGGCATCTAGGACTTGTTGTTGCTTGTTTACTTCCTGTACCTCCTCGGCAGAAATGGGGCATAATTATTTAGCCGCAACATGGGCCCTCTCCTCATCCTCTTGGATGGCAGCCATCTCCTCAGAAGCTTGCTTTATTTATTTTTAGCCCTATGTTAGTTAGGCCTTTAGGCATGACACAAGACCTGATTGTGCATTGAAGAAATTTGAGTGCTCGTATGCGTGTGCCCGGTACCATTGAACCTCCCCTTCGGCCTCCTGAAGCCTCCTGATGTTTGCTGATTTCCTCCGTTGCCATCCCACACTAAGGCTGTGAACATGCCCCCAAATCTTCTCGGCCATGAAGACCCAAATGAGCATATGAGGATGTAGGGAATCTACTCCCCCAGCACATAGCTAATGCATCCAGGAATGAAGCCTCCCCATATGGTCTATTCATTTCACTTGAGGAGTCTCCCTGATGAAGCACTTGATCATTTTCTATGACAAACGATGGGAAATCTTGTTGTCTTCTTCGTCAGAGGCCATATCATCTTGTTTCGCGGGGTTGGTAGGTTCATATGTGGGATACACCTCTAGGAACTCGCCAATAGGATCTACACCTGGTGTATGATAGGGTACGTTAGGACCCATGTTGTCTGGTTGATCCTTGTCATCGGATCCCACCTCAATGATCTCAGGCTATGTCCTATTAACGGTCCCACCAGTTATCAGAAGTGTTGCTTCTTGGTCAGTTCGAATGTTTGGTTTCATGACCACCGGTGTTCCCCCAGAAAAGGCACTACTAGGAGCTCCAACGAACCTCAACAAGATATCCCATTCCATTTGAATAATTTTTCATACAAGAAGCACACAAGCATCAGTTAATCTGATCAATGGATGACAGTTATGTATACATAGAAGGATACTTACAGAGATCAAATATTTGGTCTCTTTCCTAATTTGTTTTTTCCAGGACCCTGATGTGTGGCCCTCCATATATTTTTGGGAAGTCTGAACATTCCGGGAGGACCACCCTTAGTGTCGCAAAAACTCCTGGAACGATGATCGCCATATCCACCGGTGTAGATCCCGAAGATCCCCCAGTTACGTCTACTATTGGGCAGGAACAGGTTTTTCATATGATTTACTCATGCATAGTTAGAATGTTAGTTTAGAAGTCCTAAACAACCTGGTTGAAGACTCCGGGGAAGTGGTTAGGATTTCACCTCAAGGGCCTCTGTGAATTCTTCTAGCTCTGGGTCTGAATCTCCGACCACACCATTCTCAGAAGGGCTCCCTCCACCGGCTTCCTCCCCCCAGGCTGACTCGTCTGATTCTTTCGGAAGAGGGAAGCTTTCTCTTAATTCAGAGGATGAAAAATATAGAGGGGTTATTCAATCCAACAACACTTTTACCTGATCCATCATTGGACGTGGATCACCCCGGGAGTGCACAAAGTCCTCTATCTCAGCCAGGTATTGCTCTCCCTCCACCTAGGATACAAAAAAGTCATCCCTGACAAGGCCGGTCCATAGAAAATCCATCCTGAGATGGTTTGGGCATTTCCACATCTCGTAAAGGATTAGTAATTTCCTGTTGACATCCTAGCTTTCCCAAGCCTCCAGAAAGACAGCATTCTTCAACATGTCTATATGGTGCAGTCACTTCCACGGAGCTCGAGAGGATATCCTATGGAACCGCCTGTGTGGCCTCCCCTCTGGATAACTCTATCCCTCTGGGATCACTATATCCACCATTACTACCTCCCTTTTGTCCAGTGCGGGCCTCACCGCCACTATAGCCCTGCCACCACAAGATCTCTTCACTGCCTTTTGGACTTGGTCTCGAGGTTGGGAGACACCCTATCACTGACTCAGCGAGTTTTTTGTTTCACCATCTCCCCTAGGTAGGCCGCCTCTCAGATCATAGAATACTCCTCCACCATCCCAAAGACGGATGTTGGCGGAGTCACCTCGTTCCGCATCTTCCCATCCTCTCGCGTTAACATGAGCCACAACTAACTCAACACACATGGGTGATTCTCATGGAGCACCCCCAAGTAGACCCACAGGGCCAGCCGCTGTATACACTAAAATTGACTTGTGAAATGGTGTAGGGTGTATGGTTTGAAGATAGACTTGCAGTCAACCCATGCCACTAAGACTCCACCCCGAAAGGACAGAAGGTAGTACTGATGCTCTTCTGTTCCCTGTCTATCATTAGTGAACACACCTGTTGGCAACGGGAATGGGTGTAAGTTGAACTTTCCCACCTTCTAGACCCGGTTCAGCACCAACGGCGGTGTCAGCTTAGTCAGAAAGCACCCAACCACATTCAGAATGGCTCGAAAAAAATCTATCCTGGAGGGGATATGGGGTTTAGAAATTTGTAGATACCCCTAATATGCACTGTTATCCACCCATACATAAGGTGAATGTTCTTCATATCCTCTATGGCTTCTTCCCCTCGTTGATATGCCACAGCATCTTATACACCTTGGCGAGCATCGAGATCCCGAGGTTGACCTATCCCCATGCTTCCATCATGGACACCATAATAAATGCGCTCGGTCACACGCCCATGTTTGTGTCCCTTAATGGAAGGATACAACCACAGATAAGCGACATGATGAATTTAGCTACCCTAAACACAGGTTTCTTCTCAGTACTGACACTGAATCCTCTGGTTTTCCAATGGTTGTCCTCCATGATCTGCCAGTATGAGTGCTCCTTACCCCATTTAACCCCCTTCGGGCAGGTTCAAGGCCTCGTAGGGAACTTCCCATCTTCCGGGAAATTCAGGAGCATCTTGAACCACTGTTTGAAATGGAAGTCCCTCACCGACTATTTGTCCACCCCTAGAACTAGGTCCATAAATGTCTTTGACAATGGTGGAATTTTCTCTGGGTCCTCCTATGCGTTCGCAACAGGGAGGAACTCATTATATATTTTCCCCATTATCAGGACCCCTAAGATCTGGTGCAGGTCCCACGGGCTAATGTTGACCTCTCCATGGTGCAAATGAAAAGTGTTGTTCCTCAATGATCATCTGCTCAGCAGCTCTAGAATCAACTAATTCAGCTAGTAGATTTGGAATTGGGAATCCCAAGTCGCCTTGTACAGGCCCACTTACCGTAACTCTGCCCCGAACTCCTCACACGAGGCACATACCCAGTAGGTACAGGCTTAATAATTTGTGAAATTGTTGCCCTGGCATATATCCCACTCATCGGTCCACCCCTTCTCTGGGTTCCCTAGGGCTGCTTTGAGGATGGTGTGGTACAATGGGTGAGTTTTCTCTGACTATAGTTCCTTCCTGTCAATGTAATTCACATGGTTGTATAGGAAATCAGCATTAACAGGTGTGAAGTCCTCCCAAGTATGGTCATCGTCCACCCTAAACCACTGGTGTTGGCACAACGTTCTCCTAAACTAGTAATCTAGCTTGTCCCTTCTCACCTTTGAAATGAAGACATCATCCCTCATACCAAAGTCGTACAAAGGTAGCCTTTTGCATAGTGGGTAGTTCTTTTGGCACTATGATAGTAGCTATACTAGAGAATCATGATCTGAATGGCTTTGAATGAAATCCTTGATACACGGGCTATTCACCATCTCTTCCCTTTGGGAAGCATCCATAAGGACCCTCCTGGCAGCTTCCAGGTGATCCATTCAGTTTTCAGAATTTGGACCCTTTTTGTTCTGGTTCGCTAGGCTTGTTCGCGGAGCTCATTCACAGAGATTGTTCATGGAGCTCGATCCCAGTTAGAAATCATGGAGCCCTACACCTGACCTAGAAGACAGAATCCATAGAGTGCACCCTCATAGATTCAAAGGACTCACTATGTGCCACAAAGTAGAAAGTCTGATTCATCGAGAGGAATCACAGAGTGAACAAAGCTTCGTGAATCGAGAGCACTATCACTAAAATGCAGAGGTGAGAAAGGAAAAAAGAGCGGTCATACTCCTCCATTTATTGGCAATGACCCCATTTGCTTCATGGTGCATCTGGATGCGGCGAGCTTCATGGTGCTCTCAACCCACGTGTTTCCTCTCTACAACACGACCCTCCTTCGTGATCCTTCATTGAGATTGACCAAAATATTTTGGTGACTAACCCTCATACTTACACCATCGTTTTCTCCTCAACTTCAATCATGATGGGGGGGGGATTTATTGGTGAAAAAATATGGGGAGAGGAAAATCAATCGCAAAGAGGAACCCACCTCTAATGAGGCTGCATCGAGAAGCCTGTTCGCAGAGCCCCACAGCACCATGCCTGGTACGAAGATTCCCCCTTTGAAGCTGTCATGAAGCAAATAGGTGAGAGGCTCTGTGATCCGAAATACATTTGTGAATCTGTCCAAAGCAAAGAGGCAGGAGGCTCTATGATCTGAAAGACATTTTTGAAGCCATTGTGAAGCAAATAGGTTTGAGGATCTGCAATACAAAAGATGTTTGCGAAGCCTCCCTGAAGTAGAGGTGGGAGGCTCCACAATCTGAAATACATTTACAAAGCCACCATGATGCAAAAAAGGCAGGAGGCTCTGCAGTTACGACAAAGTTCCACGTGGCTTCATGTTGAGTGATCCTTGCTTCACAGCGCCTCTTGACTATAAATATCGGTCTTCCCTCAAGCCCAAAGGATGGATACTCCAACCTTTCACCTTCTCAGCTCTCAAACAAGGAATCACATTCTACTATGAAAAAAATGAGTTCTTCAAGGTACTTTAGCATTTCAAAATGCATTTTCCTTGTCTTAAACATAGCCTCTCTTCAAGTAGGGATGCCCTTCACGAAGACATGATCCTTCACAAAGGAAGGAGATCCCTAATGGGACTCGGGTCTTCGCAAAGAACTCATGTTTTGTGAAGTACCTTCCATGAACATGTGAACCACATGATAAGGCATGATCACTGTGCTTTACAAGGTATACTACTTCGTAGTGTTATGCTTCGCAAGACACCCATGCTTCATGAATCCCTACTCCGCGAAAGACTTTCTTCTTCGCAAAACACCCTCCATGTGAACTGATTCCTTATGCTTAGGCTAGGCCACTACACTTCATGAAGCATACCCCTTCGCAAATCCCCTTTACTACATGGAGCACCATAGCTTCACAAGGACTCTTCCTGTGAACCCCTTTTCTCTATAACCCCTTTTCCCATACTACCCTCCTAGTCTATATGAAGTGATTTCAAAGTCCCTTGGGCGGTTCTTTATATTGTATTTCTTAGACTTCTGCTTCTTCGCAAATGCACACTAATGGATATTGCTTCTTTACATAACCACGCTAACATGGTCCCTTCAGTGGATCACTCCACAACACCCCCTCACCATAGCATTTCTAATGCCTTCCCTTCCCGAAGAGTGGGTGGGTAGCAGTTATGTAAGTCCTAGGGGTGTGGAGTGAACCCGCCTCATCTGAGCTATAGGATGTTAAACTACCAAGAACTGTCATCCTCAGCACATGACATTAAACTGTGACCTCTCCCCAAGAATCATACGTGGGGTGCCTCATCTCGCACATTCACTACGCCCACTCATCTCCACCGGAGTGAGATATTCCTCACATGGAATGAGCTCATCCTTGTTGGAGTGGTGTCATTCTATAGGGAAAGGAAACCACCTTGGTGTAATCCCCTAGACTTTATTGCAGGAGGCAACACCTCTGCTTCTCCTCTCCTCTACCGTGCTAAATACCAAAGGGGAGGTGGGAACATGGATCCTTAAAACCCTATCCCTATCCTTCTAAGATTTTTCTCTAATGGGCCTCCATCATGAAGTAAGTCCCAATCTCCATCTCCATGGGCCTCTAACCACGCGTATTCCCTTGTTTCCTCTTTGGGTCGCTAACCACGTGTAAGCCACATTCCACTTCTCATGGATGCACCTTTTACGATGTGGTCATCAGGTATTTTCTACCTCTTGTTTCTCACACCGAGCATGAATCACGTGAGATTAGAGTAAGTTCCAACCATGAAATCCTCTATGTGCCTCCCTAGAGTGTAATATCCAATAAATCCTGAACTACATGGACTTTTATCCTTGCTAAGTCAAGGTACATAGGAAGATTCCCTTAGTTTTAAGCCTAACAAATCCTAAACTACATGGACTTTTATCCTTTCCAAGGCAAGGTACATTGGAGCCCTACTGAGGTTCATTCCCAATACATCCTGAAAAACGTGGACTTTGATCCTTGCTAAGGCAAGGTACGTAGGAAGCCTTCCTATGGTTCAATCCCAAAACCCACTAGTCCCAACACATTCATGTCGGTTCACCAAACTCTCCTGAACTATGTAGAATTTGATCCATTCCAAGGAAAGGTACATAGGAAGCCTTCCTAAGGTTCAAGCCGAACAACCATTGGTCCTGACCACTTCACATTGGTCCACCCTCATCCCGCATTAAGTTAAACTATGTCCCCCTTTTTGTCCCACATGACGCTAAACTGTACCCATTTGAACTATTGGAGGCTTGATCCTTTCCAAGGAAAGGTATGTAGGAAGACTCCCAGAGGTCCAACCCTAATCGACAATAAGTCGTTGTGTTCCCCAAATAGTGGTAAGCCGTTGGAACCCCAATCAGCTGTAAACTGTTGTCAACCCCAACCAGCAGTAAGCCATTATGTTCCCTAACCAATGGTAAGTCGCCGTGTTCCCCATTAGATGGTAAGCCATTGTAGTCCCCTTTGTTGGGACCCACATCTACAGTTTCGCCCATGGAATCAAACCAAAGTCGGGCCGCTAACCATGCTTAATACCCAGCATGTCATCGGGTCATTGTCTTCTATGTACACCCTGATTCTATACCCCCATCCTGAACTTCATGGACTTTGATCCTTTCCAAGGAAAAGTATATAGGAATCCCCCCTATGTTTCAAGTCGATCACCCATGTCTCATCGTGTTCTCTCTACCTTGAGCCTATATGTTTTGACAAGTTCATCCCCTAACCTGTAGATTCCACTTCCTCTGGGTCCTATCCATACGGGCTGCCTCCTCAAGTGTCCCATTGCCCCTCCGAACTACGCGGAATTTGATTCCCTTCCACAGGGATACGTAGGAAGTCTCTTCGAGGCTCAAGCCCAACACTATTGTCACCTTCACGACGGTTCCATATCATTCCCCCACCACCTCATTCAACTCTCCATCATACATCTTGATTCTTACATGGGATACCACATCCCAGTGAAATCATGTCACCCACTTTCTCGCTACTCCTAGTAGTAATCAGGTTACTAACCATGAGTTAGCAATATTATTAGTGTTCCCTATAGAGGGTGCACCAATTTGATCCACTTTTATCAGTGTTCTGATCAGTCTGATCCATCTTTGCTAGAGGTTAAACCTGTGGCATACCCAGTGTTAAACATGGGAAGTTGAGTAAAACCTCAGAGACATGCCTATGGCATATAATTCTCCACATGTTATGTGGGATTCCTCGGGCATCCGATCCATCGAAAATCCTCATCATAAGGGGATAAAACTCAGACGCACCAGTGTTACAGCGTCCAAACACGCCAGTGATGTCCAACATGACTACTCCCCCGATCTAAGGTTGTTTCCCTGACCGGATTCCTTCTAATGTCCTGATAGAAGTAGTGTAATTAATCGGTGTCCATGAAGACATGGCACTAGGAATAGTTTGATGAACAACGTCTTAAATATATGAGGGAGAAACATACTAGGAAATGAGTTATAAGGAGGAATACAAGGAAGGAAGAACCAACATGACATCATCCCATTTTGATCAAGGAGTAAATGTCCCTAAATAAGTGACGGATGTCACCTGCCTTTGGAAAGTGGGAATGCGGGGCAACAAGCAGCGTGTCCTCCTCCGAAACAGATGGATGCATTCCCCAATGAAATCATTGAAAATAGACTAACATCTTGATTATTATACTGAAAAAAGGCATGACCATAAGAATAAAAATAGCATCGATACATCATATTGAACTCTGGTCAGTTTATCAGATTTACAAACAATAGTGAAGTCCATAGGATTATCTGAAGTTTATAATCATAGTGATTAGAATTATATGTATCAAATGGAATACATATTAGAATTATAATGGTATTAAATAAAATAATTTCATAAAATGAAGTACAATTCATTCATAGATATCAATATCAAGATCTATATGATTTTGATTTTTCAAAGTGAAATGTTTCCGATTTCATTGCAACCAACTCAAAAGTATGACCATTAAAGCATTTCCTGTAAATATGAGACTATTTAAAGAGTTTAGAGACGATTCATTCACAACTCAAGCATATCTATGTTTTTTCTATTCATGAACATCTTGTTCTAAACACATTTTAATTTCATAGAGAGTTGAAGTTCTAAGAAATACTTATGAGGATTATAAATTCCTTACAACACTTTTGCTTTTTTATTCACTATGTCTGATCATGGTTAGATCGAGGGATTTTGGGGATAGGAAGATAGGTGAGTTTAATCCATAGGATCATCAGATTTTGGGGCTATGAATAAATTGTTTTTCTGATCATCATATCAAGATATTCTAGGGGATTAGAAGACAGATCTAGATTGATCATCGTATTGAGGGATTCCATGATAAAGAAATATAAACCATTATATTAAGTATTGAAACTAGGTATATCAGGTTAATATTTCTAACTTATTTAACTCTTAAGTTTAATGATTAAATTATTTAATTAATCTTGTAAGTAATTATTACTATTTAAACATTTTTTTTAAATGTTTATACAAGTTAAATATTTTATTGTGCTTTAATATTAGAAAGTTACTTTTGTTACTTATCATTTTAATAAAATATTTTATCAGTGTATATTTGATACTGATAATTACTCTGATATATAGAATTATTAGTGGATATAATTTATATATTATCATCATCATATGATCTTTGAGTCTAATCTTTTTAACTTAATAGGTTTTGTGTTTTATCTTAGTTTAATTTTTAAACTATAATTCATCCCCCTCTTGTAGCCATCGTAAAATATTATGATCCAGCATGATGATGAATTTAATGTCTATATAAGTTATTCATAATATATTTATCAATATAATAAATTAATATATCAAATATTTTTATTACATTTCTATTCACTTAAAAATGATAACATAATTAGTGCGTACATGTGGACCACCACATCCATGAAGCGATGTGAATAATTTTTCAACACCACATCACATGTATGGTATATAGAAGTGTATTTAAATGAAATATTATGGTATATATGATATAATTATAATTATATAAAGATAAAATAATTCGTATCTTCTTTCCAATCACTGAAAAAGGGAAATATTACTCTTTCTTACGTATGGCCCACTGTATCAAGGATTGTAACATATTTCATTTTTTAGAACCATATTTTATGATTTATTTTAAAATTATAATTCATATATAGAAATGATAATTACTTAATTATTATTATTCTATATATGATGGAATAATGACTTATTTTACCATAGTAAATGTACCAAAGTCATTTATGACATATGATTTGAATATCATCAAAACACTTGATGTGAACATAACTGATTAAGTAAATAAATATAACATGGTAATAAATAAAATAAAAGTAAATAAAAACTAAAATTTTTCTTAATAAAGTAATTAATTTTCATAAGTTTATTATTCATGAAGATAATGTCCATACATGACGAGTCGAACTCAAGGAAAGGGATTTCGTCTCAATTTCCCTTCATTGAGGCATATTTTAATGATATACAGCAAATTTATTTTATATGGTGTATATTATGCTAATTTTACATATTATATCATGAATAATTCCTAATTCATGGTATTTTAATTTAAAATTCAATTTATATCATCCAATGGGATTTGATTTGAAATATAAACAAGTGGTAGAGGCATTATGTTGTGATTTCATTTATTTTTAATATTCTTTATGTTTATGATTCCATTGGGGGAAATCATATAAAATAATTTTATTTATCCACATCCATTTTATTATCCTCTATTATGTAATTTTTTATACATTTTTTTCATTTTCTCTATTATTGAGTTAATAAACATCAAGAAAGTAGTTTGTAAGTAATATTGATCTTGTATCTTATTTTAGATTTAGAATCTTTCTTTTCCATTAATATATTTTCCATAATATATTTTAAAAAAAATTCAATATTCTAAATGATTTAGAAAATATATTTTCACCCATGTTTGAATTTGTTTACAAATTTTTTTAAAAATAATCTTTTATTCATTTTTCGAACAAGCAACTTTTTGGATTTTTTTTACAAAAGTGTGAAAGGAATGTTTTCTTTTAACTTATACAACATGAATGGAATTTACCACCATCATAAAATTTCAATGCTTTGAACCTTCATTTACATTATTTGTGATTATTTTCAAAGAAAATTTTTTCTATAATATTGTGTAAAATTATTTATTTTAAAGAAGTGATTTTAAAGTGAAAAAGGTATTTTCCTCAAGAAATATTATGTGTGATCTTATAAAGACATTTTCATCAATAATTACTACATTTGATGTTATATATTGATTATAAATTATATATATATGTGTGTATCTCACATATATAAATATCTATTTATCTCTTCCTTTGATGGTTGAATATATTCCATTTTATTATTTCTCAAATCCATTTTTAATAAATCTCTTTTGATTATGATATAAGGCAAGATTATGGAACACATTTTACATACACGAGTAATTATTATCTTTTTCCTTATGATTTATTTAATTTTTGTGGAACACAAAATCATGAAAACATTATTATGGGTCCTCCCATATAGTACTCAAATGAATTGGGTAAAGCTTTTGCCTCATGAGATGTTATGTATGGGATTAGGGAGTAAACCTTATCCATTCTGGAAATTGGTTCACAGTGTGATATTTTCTAGGAATTTGGCCTCAAATATTGTTTATTTCATGTTATATATTGTTTCCACATTTCCTATATTGCTATAATATTATGATATCATTTTATTTATGTTATTATTTTATGTGATTATTAATGAGCCTTCTCTTTTTTGATTTCATGTTGCACCTTTGACTCAAAAGTTATATTTCCTTATAATATTTGTTACCTTACTGTGATTTTTATCTCACCCATTTCATTTATGTATTACCCTGGTTATACTATGAAGTTATAGGAGATAAAATGGATTTAGGAGCTCATTATGGAGAATAAAATAAGTATTTCATGTTTTTCAATGTATTATGAACATAGTATTCCATAGAAACTAGGCATCATGGCTATTATTTTTAATTAAATGATATTTATGTCAAAAATCATGTAATAATATATGAAAAAGTATTTGGTTTCTATTATCGATATCATAGTCAGGTCTAGTTATTTTTTGGGATTAGGAATAGAGAAAATTATTAAAAACCCTTGTGGATAATTCTAAGTATAGTATAACATAATAAATTTTTGGTAAGGAAGAGATTGTATGGATTTCCAAGAAATGCATCCCTATATTGATAATGTAATTGGATATGGTTTTGGAATAAAGGAATATTGTGGTAATAACCCCTAAAAGAGTTTGTTGAGTATATCTCAACCATAGAACACCTATTTTGACACTCCCAGGGGATATGTGTGGGTTAATTTTCTTTATGAAAAATAATGAAGGATTTGAATATATGATTATCATATATGAGATAGTGTAAACCTAAGGGGTCATATATTGAAAATAAGGTGTCATGATTTATACATCCTATAAATTATTTTTCATAAATATGAATATTGTTTCTCACACCATGTTTTTTGGTTTTATTCAATTTCTAGAACCTGTAGGAATGATATTAATCATAAATGTGATAGATAATGTGTTGATTATGATCAACCAAGTGGGATGATAAATAAAGTGAAATATATTTTGTTTATGACTAATAATCTATCATAAAACATTATTAACAACCTATGTTAGGTCCAATAGGTCAAATACCCTGATAGTGGGGGAGAATTAGGGTATGAAAGATTAAACTACTGCCCCTTTGGATCTTGTTTCTCTATTAAAAAACATAATTCTCTCATTGTCTCATATAAATGTATGAACAAAAAATAAACCATGCACAAGACACAACAATTTTATTTGGTTAACCCTCATTGGGCTACGTCCAAGGAGCATACAATGGTGATGTGTTGATGTTCCAGATTCACTAAATCTCACTACGAATTACATGGTTTGGGATAGATCACATCTATACCTAGGACCACCACCTTTACAAGGTTTAGGTTCTTCTCACTACATTCCCAAGGGTTACTCCTTATGTCTCTTTCTCTGGCTCACTATCAGTGGAAATGATCACCATTTTCCTCCTCCTTCACTCACTCCTCTTGGAATGGATTCACCCAATGTTTACAGACTTGTAGTTCCTTTAATTATTTCTAATTAATACATCCTATGTTATATATCGATGCTCTTTTGAAGATACTCTTTTATCCAATATGTGAATAACACTTTACCACAGATCCACTGGGCAATCACTTTCACAACACTTTTTCAATGCTCACTATCTTTGCAAAGATCATCCTTTTGAGAAGCTCATTTAGTCCTTATGAAGAACACCTTACTTTAATTAATATCACTTAGCCTTCATGAAGCACACCTATTTCGAAAAGATCAACTAGCCTTCACAAATATTCTTCCTTTCATGGAGCTTACTTAGCCTCCACAAATTCCCTTAATTTCGCAATACTCAAAACATTTGGTTATATTTTATAGCCTTCACAAATTTATTCTCATATCACATTCACAAACCACCCTTCCCAAACCACCCTTTTTGAACCACCCTTCACGATTCTAGAGCCTTAAATTTTTTGTTAAGTCTTGCTTCTTTTCTAAAGGGGGTAGAGGTCTATTTATAGGCGTTTCCAGGGATTCCAGAAGATTTTATGCCACATCATCACCATTTAATGAAGCACCCTAATTTCCTTCACGGCACTCCTTGTTTTTTGATGATCTAGTAAAATTGTCCGTTCACGATGCTTTTCATAATCATGGATCATTTTGTCAAACCTTTGTGGTTCCACGATGCTCCACTCATGATGCTCCTCACCATATCTCTTCATGATAATCATCGTTGTTCACGTAATAACCATAAACATTATCTTATCATAATAAATACACATCGCAAAGCCCATCTTCACGAAACTCATGAATTTTCTATATTTTAAGAATGCCTTCAAGGAAATAACCTTTTTACATTATAGTAAAACTCTATATTTTAGACCCCAAAAATTTGGCAAACACTGAGAGATGGTGTCACCTTGTGTATGCAATTTTCTATACTGCATCTAGGGAATCTATTCGTTCATCTTATATTTTTTCAACATACTATGTCATCAATCTCTCTGGACTCCACAACTTACCTTAGAAATCTACTTTGTCAACCACCACAATCAACCCAAAAATAATGCAATGTTTCTTTGAGGGATTATTTCCCAACAATCTCCCCCTTTGGGTGTGTTGAAAACTCTTTCATAAATTGATACATCATTGAAGCTTCTTCCATATTCTACCAACATTCACTTCATGTGATTGAGATAGCGATCAAATATTTACTCAACACATACCCTAATCCCACACAATCCATTCTTAGTGTGAGAAACAAGAGTAGCATGAAAAAATTTCATCAATGAATAACTTCATTCCAAAACCTCTCTTCTTATTTCACCATGAATCTCAATTGCAGTGATATATAATATTTGATCGATCACTTCTAGCATCATCAGATTTGAAACTCCTCTTATCTCGTTGTTCCACCTATCAGATTCTCCCAATCTCTTTTATAGCCACAATTTATCCCCGTTTATCAATGAACCCAAATTTAATTCTTTTTAGGTCCAAAATAGGGTAAAGAACACATATTATCACATTTTGGAAAAACAAACAATACCTTGGGTAGAGGGGGCCCAATATCCACACTTTTACAAGTACGGGGAGTCAACTGAACTCTCAGAGCCAGTAAATTCCTATCAAACACTTATTTGGGTACATTCTTTGTCAAATATCTACAACCTATAGTTTTTTAGGAATATACTCCAAATTCACATGCCCTTGATCCACCTTATCCTTGATAAAATGATACTTGATTTCAATGTGATTTTTCCTTGAGTGATGGACTATATTTTTTCTTAGATTTATAGCTCTTGAATTATCATAATGGATTCTGATTGGAGACATCACATCTACTCCCATATTCTCAATTTGTGGCTTCATCTACAATAACTGTGCGCACTCTTGAGTAGCTGCAATATATTCAACTTCTACAGTGATCAATGAAATGCAATATTGTTACTTTCTTAGCAAAGAAATACACAATCCACCAAGATAGAAATCACATCCTAATGTTTATTTCCTGTAATCTGCTAAACCTGCCCAATCTACATCTGTATATCCTAATAACTCCTGCTAATATTTGTCATTTTACCTAAAACTAAAATCCACCATTCCATTGATATACCAAAGTATTCTTTTGAATTTAAGAATATGGATTTTCTTAGTATTACTTTGATATCGTACTTCTTGGAATTTGGAAAAAACAATATCAGGTCTCATCACTATCAAGTATAGGAGACTGCCAATTATTTTCTTGCATTTTGTAATATTAATTGCATTTCCTTTATCATCCCTTGATAATTTCATCTGGGTAGCCCCAAGAGTTTTTATCTCCATGGAATTATCCATTCCAAATCTTCTCAAAAAATCCTTGGAAAATTTATATTGAAAAATTAATGTTCCATTCTTGTTTTTATACCTATAATCCAAGGAAAAACCTTAGTTAACTGATCTTTGACATTTTGAAATCACTTTTCATGAATTCGTAAAACTATCTGCACTACGCTTTATCTGATCCTCCAAATATTGTGGCATCGATATATACCAAAACAATCATCCTTTCATTACTATCATGGTTAACATATAGATTGTAATCAACTCTACAATGCTTAAAACTGAGGTTTTCTAGAAACTTGTCTAGCCTTGAATACCATTCTCTTGGTGACTTCTTCAAACCATAAAAATCCTTCTTTAGCCAAAAAACATTGTTCTCATCTTCATCAATGAAAAAAACATTTGGCTAATCAATATAAAGTTATTCTTCCAAAACCCCATTCATAAATGATAACTTTATTTCCATCTATAAAACCTTGAACTTTATTTACACTATTATGGACAAGAATAATGAAATATTCTCTAGGCATGAAATAGGTGAAAATGTTTCATCAATATCTATACCCTCAACATGGGAGTACCCTTTTCACACTAGTAGTGATTTTTTTGAATCACAACACTATCTTTATTCATTTTGTTACAAAAGATCTCTTTTTTTCTAATGATATTATTATATGGTGGCCTCAACAATAACTCTTATATTTGATTCTTATCAAATTGTTCAAGCTCTTAATTTATATCGTGAACCCAATTCTCATCTATAATTGCTTCACTAAAACAGTTAGGCTCAACCAGTGATAAGTATGATGCTTACTACAGATTATTAATACTCCTTATCTACACTGGTGATATCTGATCCCCAATTAGGTTTTTTCTATAAATTTCATCTCTTCTCACTAGTATCTATGTTGATTCTGATTTATTCTCATCCTTCTAATCATCTAAGTATTCTTTTGAATCGGCATCTAGAACTAGAGTATCCCCTGATTTGCTTATTTTTTCATCACTATCCTCCTGAGACTGATCAGGTATTTTCTAAAGATTACACTCATTATATACTACGGTTACATCATGGATTTCAATAATATTTTCTAGCCTCTTGTTGAATAATTTATATGCTTTGATTTTCTTTGAGTAGCCATGAAATATCCCTTCATCTCCAAAGGATTCAAACTTCTTGTGTTTCTCCTTGTTGAGAATGAAACACTTACTTACCAAGAATTGAAATTATTTCAATGATGGATTTATTCCATACCATAGTTCATATGGATTCTTATATTATTTTGGACATAGTAACTCTTTATTTGATGTGTATATTTTTATCATCACTGCTTATTTCAAAAAATTCTCTTGATGATCTTTTTCAATAAACATTATTCTGTCCATGTTGTTGACTATCCTATTTCTTATCTCAACGACTCCATTCTGGTATGGAGTTCTTACCACTAAAAGTCGCTTCCTTATCTCATGTTTCTCGATATAATCCTCCACATGGAAATTTGTGAACTCGGTTCCATTATCTGTTCTAATCTTCTAGATTTTCTGACCTTGCATCTTTTCAAATTCTCATTGATATCTTATAATGCAAATGAACCCCTCTGACTTGTGGGTGATGATTAATACCCATGAAATTATGCTAAAATCATTAATTAATAGAACATAGTATCTCTTCCCATTAATATCTCTTGGAGAAATCGGTCTGAACACGTGAATATGCACTAACTCAAGAAATTTTGTTGACCTTTCCTATTTTTCCTTATATGTCTTTTGAATGATCTTCCCCTGTTGACAAGAATCACACATATGGGTAAAATCACATGATAATATGGGTAGGTCTCTAACAACATCATATTTCACCATATCGTCTGAGGATGTTTGGTCCAAGTGGCTAAGACATTTTTTCCATAACGTTTTTTCTTATTCCTTGGATATAATTCACATATCTTCTTCTCCAATCACAAGATATAGATTTCATTTCATATGATATCCTTGAAAAACAAATGCACCATATTTTTCATTGATGACACATAATTTCTTTGAAAATTTTATCGAATATCCTGAGTCACACAGTTGACTGAAACTGAGAAAGTTGTGACTGATACCATCAACAATTAAGACATTAGTATGTCTCATATCTTTTCCCCCACACTTCTCTTTTTCTGAGTCAACAATATTCAGTACCTCAGCATTACCAAATCTTATGATTCCTTCCATATCGTACATGATTATGGTCACTATATCTTTATTACATGTCATATGAGAGGTGCATACACTATCAATAATCCATATACCAGTGCAATCTATTGCATTAGAGGAAATTTATGAAACCACTGATTTTTCAACTATCTAATTCTTTTCATCCATTTATATGACTTCATACCCAGTATAGATTGATAATATTGACCTTCATTTGTGTATGATGGACCTGATCATCCCATAGAGATTCAAATCAATTTTTCATTTTCAGCTCATTTGATGGTACATTTGGCTGCTGCTTATGACCACACTTAGTCTTCTTTGGCACATTCCTCTATAGAGTTGATGAGAAATATCTTACCATGTGTCTGAGTCCTCTATAACTGAAACAGTGACCATAAAATGATGATATATAAAATTGAGCTTTCCATTAATTCATTTGTTGTTCTTTCATCCTTGTGTACCTCTTTTCTATTGAACATACATTTTGTGAGTATCCCATCTTTCAACATAAATAACAAATCATACGGGGTACATTTCTATGTGGTAATAGATCACAACTATTTGTCCCTTGAGTTCTATAAATCTTCTTATTTTTCTTTATGCCCAAGTCAATATTCAGTCTCCAAGTGGGTTTTTATGTTCTAACTTCAATTGTTACTACTTTTTGTTTTTGATAAATCCCTATACTAGCCTTATCAATTGAATGTGAATATTTCTTCTATTATATATGACCTCTATTCTCTACTTTCATCTCCCCTGTTTCTCATATGACCTTCTTTCCCAATGTCGTACCAGTTGTCAATAATTTTTTTTATCCTTAACTTTTCATCATAGGCTGACAACTTCCTCCTTAAGTTCTTCGATACATTTGAGTTGATATTTTCTAGTTTCATTAAAACTATTGATTTAAATTTTCTATTCTTCAATTTCTATCTTGTACTCAATAACCTTATCAAAACATTTTGGAATTGAAGACTTTAGTTTTTAAATTTCTTCATTCATCATAGACTTCCATTCTTCCTAATGTTGCATATAAAGTTTGGCATCATGGGGAAAATTGATGGATTTCTTCATTTTATCTCTCCAAACATATATTCCCTCAAGAGAAGCTTCAAGTTCTACATAAAGTTCAATTCTTCCTTAAAATTCACCTTCTTCATTGTTTCATTCTTATTTTATTACAGAATTTCCAAAAATGCCACCATAGCATCAGCTTCATGATCCTTGCAATCCTCTAAATCTTCTACCTCAGATTATTCTGAACTATCATCTTCTCTTAAAAAAAAATACTTCTTTTTTTAAAAAATTTCTATTAAAATTTTTCTTCCCTTTCACATAAGTTGAATACTTCTTCATGTGAATTTCAACTTCATTCTCTTCATCTTCTTAAAACTTCTTTACACACCTTTTTGCAAGATGTCCAACCTTTCCACATCGAAATCATGCATGTGGAAGTTTCTCTTTGAACATTCCTTTTTCGCTTTAGATATTTAAGGAGAGGAAAGGCATTACATAATTTATCTCTTCATATTCCTCTCCATCTTCAATGGAGAGCTTCCTCATGTAATTTAATGTCACCTCTTTGGATTTCCCCTTTTCCACAACATCGTTGTCATAATTTCTCATTTCATATGCTATAATGGTACAATGTAACTTATCCAATGTCCTATCCTTTGGATCTTTATCTTAAAATACTGAAACATTCAGATTAAAATGAGGTTATAGTTTCCTCATGATATGATTCAAAATCTTCATATATTTAATGAATCATCCAAGACCATGCATGTCTTCCACTATAACATTCACCCTATCAAAGATTGCGTCAACATATTCATTTTGCTTCATTATTAGATCCTCATCCTTATTCCAAAAAATCTACATCTTTGCCTCTCTGACCTTTTAATCTCCTTAATATATATTCATAACTTTTCCCATATAGCAAGTGATGTTTCACATGACATCACCTTTGTATAAATTTCATTGGATAAGGATACCCCTAAAGCATTGATTCTTTTAAAATCGACATCCAATTAACTTTTTTTTATCTTATGATAAGGCACCACTATTGATATTGGATGATATTCCATGCATAGATGTTAGGAATACATCCATTCCTAATGATAAAAAATAGTGTTTCATATTATTCTTCCATAGTTAAAAAAATATGTTGAAGATTGGAATTCGATTATGATTGAACACCTCCATTTATTATACTGAGATATAACCAATGACTTTTAACCTTTATCCCTGATACTAATTATTAGCTTCACTAGGTCAAATACCCTAAGAGGGGGGGTGAATCAGTGTATGACAGATTAAAACTATTATCCCTTTAGATATTGTTTCATACTTAAACAAAACACACATCTCTTTTTCTCTCATAGAAATGTATGAGCAGAAATTGAATCATGTATAGGAAATAAAAATTTTACTTGGTTCACCCTCACTGGGGTACATCTAATGAACATAGAATAGCAATGTGATCATGTACCAAATTCACTAGAGATCACTCCCAATTACAATGTTCATGCTAGAACAATTATATACCCAAGCTCTCTACCTTTACAAGGTTTAGGGTCCCCTAACTGAATTCTCAAGGGTCAATCCCTATGTTTCTTTCCCTAGCTCACTACCAGTGGAAAGGATCACTATTTTCCTCTTCCTTTTCTCACTGCTCTTAGATGTGATCCACCCATATTTTATATATATGTATGACCTTTAATTATCTCTATTTAATATATCAACAATTGTATATGGATGCTCTATTGAAGTTCCACTTTCATCCAATAGATAAATACCACTTTACCATAGTTCTACTAGGAAATCACTTTCAAAACACTTTTGAAATACTCACTACCTTCACAAAGCTCTTCCTTTCACAAAGCTCACTTAGCCTTCAAAAATCAAACCTTCCTTTAATGAAGCTCAATTATCCCTCATGAATTACACCTATTTCATGAATATAAAATAGCCTTCATGAATCTCCTTCCTTTCGTGAATCTTACTTAGCCTTTTCTAATTCATTTTCTTTCGTGATACTTAGAACATTCATTTGGCTTTTACAGACTTTGCGAATTTCTTCACATATCACCTTCGCAAACCACCCTTCACGAACTACTCTTCGTTATTCCAAACTGTTAAGATTTTCAATAAGTCATGCTACTTTTATGAAGGGGTTATAGACCTATTTATAAAAGTTTCCACCAATTCTAGAAGCTCCCATGCCATGTCATCACTGTTTCATGAAGACCCCTAATTTCCTTTATGGCACTCCCTATTTTGTGAAGCTCTAGGAAAATATTTCTTTCATGATTTTTATTGTAAACACAGAGCATTCTATCAAGCCTTTGTGGCACCATGATGATCTACTCACAATGCTCATCACCTTATTTTTTTGCATAGATCACCATCAATGTTATTTGATCCTCCGTGAAACACACATCACAATGCCCATCTTTTCAAAACTCATACCTTTTCCATAATTTAATAACATCTTCAAGGAAATCCACATTTCACGATGATAGTCAAACTCTATATTTTGGACCCCCAAAATTTAGAAGACAGTAGGAAACAGAATCACCTTGTGTATGAAATTTTATGTACCACTTATAGGGAATTAATTAATTCATCTTGGATATTTTTTGGCATACCATTTCAAAAATATCTCTAGATTTCACAACTTACCTTAGAAATATGCTTTTTTTACAAACACAATCAACCCAAAAATGCTGCAATGTTATCTTGATGAAATATTTTACAACAATCTCTCCTTTTGGGTTTGTTGACAACTCATTCATAAATTGATACATCATTGAAGCTTATTACATATTCTACCAACATTCTCTTCATGTGATTGAGATATTTATCAATGATGTACTCAACACATACTCTAAGCCCACATAATCCATGCTCGGTGTGAGAAACAAGAGTAGCATGAAGAGTTCATCAATAAATCACTTCATTCCAAAACCTCTCTTCTACTTTCATCAAGAACCTCTGCTATCATAATATCTAATATTTTATTGATCACTTCTAGAATTATTAGATTTCAAACTCCCCCTATCTTATGAATCCACATTTTATATTCTCCGCATTCCTTTTATAGCCACAATTTCTCCCCTTTGTCAATAAACTCGAAGGCCATTCTTTTTCAGGTCTAAAACAAGGTAAAGAACACATATTATCACATTAAGGGAAAACAAACCATACCTCTAAGAGAGGGGTCCCACATCCACACTTTTTTAAGTGTGAGGAGTCGACTAAACTCCTAGAGTCAGTTAATGCCTCTCAAATGCTTCTTTGGGTAAGGCCTTTGTCAGAACTTCTACAACCTATAGTTCTGTAGGCACATACTCTAACATCGTGAGCCCTTGATTTACCTTCTCTTTGATAAAATGACACTTGATATCAATATGATTTCTCCTTGAGTGATGGACTAGATTTTTTCTCTTATTTATCAAGCATTAATGGTCAAAATGGATTCTAATCATAGACTTCACTTCTACTCCCATATCATAAAGTTTTTGCCTCATCCACAATAATTGTGTGCACACTTGAGTAGCTATAATATATTCATATTATTTAGTTCTCATTGAAATGCAATGTTTTTTCTTTCTTAGACAAGAAATACACAATCCACCAAGATATAAAGCACCTCCTGACATTGATTTCCCATCATCTATTGAACCTGCCCAATCTACATCTGTATATCCCAATAACTCCTGCTTAGATTTCTCATTGTACATCAAACCAAAACAATCGTTCACTTAATATACCAAAGTATTATTTTAACTAAAATTATGTAGATTTACTTAGGATTACAATAATATTGTGCCATCTGGCATGTAGAAAAATCAATATTAGGTATTTTCCCTATCAAGTATAGTAGACTAACAATTATTTGCCTATATTTTGTAACATTAATTGCATTTCCCTCATCATCCCTTGACAGTTTCATCTGGGTAGCCATCAAAGTCATCATCTCATTGGAATAATACATTATAAATCTTCTCAAAACCTCATAGACATGTTTTTATTTAGAAATCAATGTGTCATTCTTTCATTATGGTACCTATAAACTAAGGAAAAACATTAGTCCACTAATCATTGACATTTCAAACTCACTTTTCAAGAATTCAGAAAACTATTTGAACTATGCTTCATCTGATCATCCAAATATTATTGCATTGACTTATATCAGCACCATCATCCTTTGATTACTTTCATGGTTGAAATATAGATTGTAATATACTCCACCACACTGAAAATAGATCTTTTTTTTGAAATTCATATAGCCTTGAAAACCATGATCTTGGTGACTAATTCAAAAAATATATAGACTTCTTTACCCGACAAACTCTATTATCATATTCATGAATAAGATAACCATCCGTCTTCTCTATATAAACTTCTTCTTCTAGAACCTGTTTTAAAAATGCTAACTTGACATTCATTTAAAAAACCTTGATCTTTCTTTGTACTGCAATGTCCAAGAATAATCAAATTGTATCTAGCCTTGAAATAGGTGAAAATGTTTCATAAACATCGATACCCTTTGCCTGGGATTACCCTTTTCACACTAGTCATGCTTTGTTTCAAATCACAACACTATCTTCATTCATTTTGTTGTGAAAGACCCATTTTTTCCAACAAAATTTTTATCTGGTGGCCTCAAAACTATATCACATGTTTGATTCTTCTCAATTTGTTCAATCTATCCATTCATAGCTTGAACCCAATTTTCATCTCCATTTTCATAACTAAAACATTTAGGCTCAACCTATGATAAGTATGATTCTTTTTGTAAAGTTTCCTTCATTCTTTTCTGCACTAGCATTGTTATATCACTAATTATGTTTTTTCTATCAATTTTATCTCTTCTCACTGGTCTCTGTACATATATTGTTTTATTATAATCCTTCCCATCATTTGAGTATTGTTCTGAATCAACCTCTAGAATTGTAGTATCCCCTGATCTGCTTATTTATTCATAATTATCCTCTATATACTAATTATGTATTTTCTTAAGATTCTTCTCATTCTCTAGTATGGTTATAGCATGCATTTCAATAATATTTCCTAGCCTCTTGTTGAAGTATTTATATGCTTTTCCTTTCTTTGAGTAGCCAATAAATATCCCTTCATCTCCATGGAATTCAAAATTCTTATATTTCTCCTTATTGAGAATGAAACAGTTACTTCCAAAAATTTGAAAGTACTTCAATGATGGCTTCATTACATACCATAACTCATATGGAGTTTTCTATTCATTCATATATAGAAACGCTCTATTGATGTGTAGACTGTCATCATCACTATTCCTTTCCCTAATTTCTATGGACGGTCTTTCTCAATGAGCATTATTATGGCCATGTTGTTGAATATAATATTTATTTTTCTCAACTAAACCATTCCATTGTGGAGTTCTTACCACTGAAACATGATGTCTTATCCCATGTTTCTCAAGATAATTCTTAACTTGGAAATTTGTGAACTCGATTTCATTATCTGTTCTGATCATCTAGATTTTCTGACCTATCATATTTTCAACTTCCTGTGAATATCTTTTCATGAAACTAAACACCTCAAACTTGTGGGGGATGATTGACACCCATGCCATTCTGCTAAAATCATCATTGAAGAAAACATAGTACCTCCTCCTATGTATGAAACATGGTGAAATAGGTCTTCACACATCAATATGCACCAACTCAAGAATTTTTTTGACATTTTCTATTTTTCTTTATATGTATTTTGAATGATATTCCCCTATTGACAAGAATCACAAATATGGGTAAAATCACATGATAATCTTGGGAGGTCTCAAACAACATCACATTTCACTAGATCTTCTAGGGATGTTTGGCCTAGGTGGCCAAGTCATTTTCTCCATAACTTTTTTTCTTCTTCCATGGACAATATCATCTTCTACACTCATAAGATAGAGATTTACTTTTGTATGCTTTCCTTGAAAAACAACTGAACCATATTTTTCATCCCTGACACATAATTTCTTTGAAATTTTTATGGAATGTCCTGAGTCACACAGTTGACTGACACTGAGAAAGTTTTGACTGAGACCTTCAATAATTAAGATGTCAGCATGACTCATGTCTTTTCCCCTAAACTTAAATTTTCCTAAGACAAAAATCTTCAATCCTTCATCATTACTAAATCTTACTATACCTTCCTTATCGTACTTGATTCTGGTTACCATGTCATTTTTACCAGTCATATGAGAGGTGAATCCACTATCAATAATACATATACCAGTGCGATCTGATGCATTAAAGGTAATTTTTTCAACCACTGCTTGTTCAACTATCTTCTTATTTTTCCTCCATGTCTTTGAATTATTACCTGGTAGAGATTGAGAATCTCGACCTTCCTTGGTGTGTGATGGATGATTTTCATCTTGTATAGATGAAAATAAATTTAAAATTTTCAACTCATTTGATGATACATTTGGCTGCTACTTTTGACCACATTCATTTTACTTCAGCACATTCATATATACAGTTGATGAGTAATATCTTTCCATGTGTATAAATCCTATACACCTAAAACAGTGACCATAAAATGATGATCTGGAAAATTGATCCTCATATGACTTTCTATGTTGGTCTTACATCCTTCTATACCTCTTTTCTATGGAATAGACATTTTGTGAGTGTTCCTTATTTCCCAAATAATAACATCTCATGCGGGGTACATTTCTGTGTAAGAATACAACACCATTGGTTTTCCCTTGAGTTCTGTAAATCTTCTGATTTTTCTTTATACCAAAATCATTCTTCAGTCTCAGAGTGGGTGCTTGTGTTCTAATTTCAACCGTTACTACTTTCTGTTTTTGATCATGCCCCATACCAGCCTTATCATTTGAATTTGAATATTGCTTTTGTAATGATGGACCACAATTCTCTACTTTCATCTTTCATAATTCTTTTATGACCTTCTTTCTCAATGTCATATCGAGAGTCAAAAAGTTTTTTTATCCTTAACTCTTCACCGCAGGCAGACAAATTCATCTTCATGTTATTCAATACATTTGAGTTGATCTCTTCTAGCTTTAGTCAAACTATCAATTTCCCTTTTTCTATTCATAAATTTTTCAGCTTTTACTCAAAACCCATATTAGAAATTTCTAAAATTGAATACATAAATTTTTCAATTACTTCATTCATATCTGACTTCTATTCTTCCTACTGCTGTATATAAAGTTTGGCATCATAGACCACTTTGTTGGATTTCTTCATTTTGGCTCTCTAAACATCTATTTCCTCAAGTGTGGCTTCAAGTTTGACTTGAAGGTCATCTATTCCTTCAAATTCACCTTCTTCATTGGTGCTTTATTCTTTTATTATATAATTTATGACATCTTCCACCATAGCATTGGATTTATGATCTTTGTAGTCCTCTAAATCTTCTGCCTCGTATTCTTCTAAACTGTCATCTTCTCTTGAAATCATATTCTTCTTTTTAAAGAAATTTATCTTAAATTTTTATTCCCTTTAATATAGGATAAAGAATTCTTCATGGGAATTTCAATTTAATCCTATTCATCTTATTGAAACTTCTTCTGGCACCATGCTGCAAGATTTACAACCTTTCCACATCAAAATGATGCCAGTGGAAGTTTTCCTTTGAAATTTTCTTTTCCTCTTTGGAGATTTGAGGAGAGAAATGACATCACATCATCTGTATCTTCATATTCTTTTCCATCTTCAATGAAGATCTTTCTCATGTCCTTTAATTCCACCTCTTTGGAATTTCCCTTTTCCACAACATTGTTGTCATCATTTCTCATTTTATATGCTACAAGGGTACTATCTAAGTTATCCAATGTTAGATCCTTTGGATCTTTATCTTCAAATATTGAAACTTTTTGATTAAAATGAGTTGGATGTTTCTTCAAGATACACTTCACAATTTTTATATATTCAGTTACTTCTCCAAGTCCACACATGTCTTCCACTACAACATTCACCCTCTCAAAGAATGCATCAGTAGATTCATTTTGGTTCATTCTCATATCTTCATACTTGTTTTACAGAACCTATATCTTTGCCTCTATGACCTTTGAATATCCTTTGTATATATTCAATAGATTTTCCAACATAGCATGTGATGTTTTACATGATATCACCTTTGTATAAATTGCATTGAATAGGGCTCCCACTAAAGCATTGATTCCTTTATTAGTGGAATCCAATTCTCTTCATTTAGATTTTGATAAATAACCACTATTGATATCAGATGATATTCCATGCATACCTCCTATGAAGACATCCCTTCCTAATGATCAGAAGTTTTGCTACATCTGATTCTTCCATGGTTGAAAATTATTTCCACCAAACATTGGAATTCTTTTGTGATTGACCACCTCTATTTATTCTATTGAGAGAGACCAATGAATTTTAACCTTTTTCTATAATACCAATTATTAGGTCCACTAGGTAAAATACCCTGATAGGGGGGTGAATCAGGGTATCATAGATTAAAACCACTGCCCCTTTGGATCTTGTTTCATCATTAAACAAAACACATTTCTCTCTTTCTCCCGTAGCAATGTATGAACAGAATTTAAATCATGCATAGGATATAACAATTTTACTTGGTTCTCCCTTGCTAGGCTATGTCTAAGGAGCATACAACGGTCATGTGATGATGTACCAAATTCACTAAATCTCACATCCTGTAATGGCTCAGACCTCTCAGGTCTATTACTATGCTGAAATATTGTGTTTGAGGTGTTTTGGGAGGTCAAGGTGACTTATCCCCAAAACTTTTCCAAATTTCCAATTATGTGAATAGTGAAATAGTAGCCTTAGGTGAACAGTACAATAGTAGCCTTAGGTGAATAGTGTAGTGGTAACCTTAGGTGAATAGTACAATGGTAGCCATAGGTGAACAATGAAAACGTGAGGTTTCAAAGGAGAGGTTCATGAAAAGTGTTTTTCCTTTTCCAAATTTTGAGTTCATGATTAGTGTTTCCAGAACGGTGGGGTTCCAATGCTGAGGTTTCAATGGTGAGGTTTGTGAACAGTTTTTTTCCTTTTCCAAAATTTTAGTTCATGAACAGTTATTTCATAATAGTGAGGTTCCAATGATATCCTCTTTCATTTTCCAAATTTTGAGTTCATGAATAGTGATTCCAATATGGTGACGTTCCAACAGTAGCCTCTTTCCTTTGCCAAATTTTGAGTTCATGAACAGTGTTTCCAGAATGGTGAGGTTCCAATAGTAGCCTCTTTCCTTTTACAAATTTCATGTTCATGAAAAATGCCTCTAGAATGGTAAGGTTCCAAGGGTATCCTCTTTCTTATTCCAAATATCATGTTCATGAATATTGTTTTCATAATGGTGAGGTTCCAATGGAATCCTCTTTCCGTCACAAAATTTCGGGTTCATAAACAGCATTTACAGAATGGTGAGGTTCCAATGGTATCCTCTTTCCTTTTCCAAATTTCATGTTCCTGAATAGTGTATCCATCTTCCTACAGTTTCGCCCCTTTGACTCTTCCTTTGACATAAAATGCTTTTAAATCCTTGTTTTAAGGACTCTAAGACTGATTCAAAGGTCGTAACTCTGATATTAATTTTCCTAAGGCTCGAGATATTTTTACTTGGTCAAACCGCATGGTTTAATGTGATCCTTTTTTAAGGTAAAATCCAACGTATCTTAAACTACTTCTCTATTAAATCTTCTAAAGGGATGAGATATCTTCATCCCTAATTCTTCCTCCTTGTTCTCAACTCTGAGATGATCGAACCTTTCATTCCATCATATAGGAGTTGCACAATAAAACATTCCTCCTTGGATTGGTTCCACTCTGTTTATATGCAAACAAGAAGTATTGATCAATATTCGATATAAGGTATCATCTATCGTTATTCTATTAGGTTCATCTACTTCTATTTCCCATTTCTATTTTATGGAATTTTACCCCCATGTTCTTAATGGTTTTTTCTTGGGTGTTGGCTAATGTAGTGGTGCCACTGCCTCCTCAGGTGGATATAGTTTTCATGGGGGGAGTAGATCGTAACCCATTGTGTGTCTCGTTCTTGTATAAAGAACTTAAATATCCATTTAAGGTAGGGGATTTGTTTCTTCAATTTTATTTTACGTGAAAATGTAGAGTTAGCATGTTTTATCCCACTGGATGACAATATAATTGACATAATAAATATTTGAACCGAATAAATAAATTGATATCGATCATATATTATTGCCTCTTGTTTTTCTAGATAGTGTGATATATATTCTTGATTTGTTTATCTTTTTGTTCTTGATGGAAATTGATAAAGAAAGTAAAGCTGGAATTAATTGATAATTGTTTGGATAAATATAAAGAGGCTTGTTAATGAATTCGATGGTTGTTGTTGTAATTTTATGTTACTCAAATTGATACAGTAAGCATGTTTAATCAATTTGTGATAACTTACTATTTAGGTTTCCCATAGTTGGAACCTACAAATAATAAATCAGTTAATTTAATATGGATTAACTAGCCAGTTGTTTGATAAAATAAAATACCTTTTAGGGTTATGAGTTACCCTCTTACTTGTTTATGGTCCAAGAGCCCAATTGATATGATGTTTGTTTTTCTAATTCTTGTGTTCTATTGTGAGCATGGATGGCTGTTATGATATGTGGGGGAATGGAGGCCTATTGGTTGCGGCAGTAGTTGATTCCTAGAGTGGATAGATGCATCAGTTTATGATTGTGGGTGTCAGGGAGGACACTGAGGATGATGAAACGGGATGGATGTGAATGTTTGAATGGTTGCTAATTCTTGTTGGGTTTTTATCCTCTTTCATTTCCCCACTGCACAAGGTTGATGGTTTTCTTACCCTCTTTCTAAAAAGGGGAAAAGACATGTGGGGTATGCCATGTGATTTCCGTGTTTAGCTTCTTAAGGGAGGATTGGTCTATGATCTTTCTATAGGTGGAAAAGACTTGCGGGTAGTTCATCTACTCACTGATTTGAGACCCCTTTTTCTTAGTAGATTAGAATGTCTTTCTATAATTCCTAGGAATATAGGAAAGTAATAATGTTGTTAATAAATGATGTTAACCCAAGGGGTGGGAGCTTGTTGGGACGCAATGCTGAGGTTACAATTTAAAGGGACAGTGGACTTTGGGTGTGATTCTAATGGAATTTAAGGTGGATTTGTTAATGGTTAATTAATTTTTAAATAATTATTTAATGTAAAGTTAAACTAAAAAATGGGAATGAAGTAAACGTAATTAATATCTTTAAATGGTTGTGTGCTTATAGGATACCTAGTCTTAGAAGTGGCAGCCGGGAGTCCGAGAGACGTTAGCTGTAGTTTTGTCTAAGACTAGGTTATGCCCATATTGTGGTTGTGAGCTATAGTATATTCTGTAATTTTTGTGTTTATATATGATACCTCACCCTAATAGTTAGGGAATCTGACACCCCGGGGATTCTGAGCCCTGGGGGGTGTTTTCCCAAACATTCTGGTGGGAGGGTGGAAGGATGACTACCCCCTTTGTCCCCTCTCTCTTCTCTTGGTAGTTACTTGTGATGGTAGGCCTAGTGGTTAGTTTTCCCCATATATGTGTGTAGAGGGATGTAATGGCTTGTGATTATTTACACACATATATTATGTATATAGTTTCTTATGGACTACTATAGGTATAAAATGTATAGGTAATGATGGCTTGAGGATCCTTAATTGGTGTATGGGATATAATGGCCTGAGGTTTAATACCTGACATATGATACACGTTATGCAAGCTGTGGTGGCTCCAAAAACTACCTGTTTACATTGCGTATGTGGACATGGTGGTTTTTTTGTACTAGGTGCATGTTGTGGTGATTCGCCCAGGTGTCTTCGGGGAATCCTTTTTGGAGAGAGATGCTTAGGATGTGTGATGTTGGGGAAAAGCGGAAAATAAGTGGGGAAGTAGTAGCGGGATACCATTGATATTCTTTATTATATTATATAATCTTGTATGCGATACTTGGTAAGAGTATCCATGGTGAGGCTGGGAACTTATTATACCTGTTTAGGTGACGATTTAGTTTCACTTGTTGTTTACTGTGCTTTAGCATGCTTTCTTTACTTTTGCACGAGAGGCTTTTGGGAGGATCCTACTACGTATCCTGCTATGTATATATATACTATTTTTTACATCACTTGGACCAGGTTAGAGATTTGGCTAGTATCTACTTACTTATGGTTGCATGAGCTATTTGGGCTTTGTGGTCACTGTTTTTTTTCACTTTATTTGGGGTACTTGTAGTTTTTACCCTTTTAGTTGTAGTAGTTTTTCCTGACATTACATAAGTGTACTTGGGATTTCATTTATATTGTTGTATGAGTAGGATTTGGTTGGTGTTTGTCTTATCTCTCTCTTTCGTATGAGTTCTCTTAGAGGATTATGCATCTCATCTGTGCGTTTACTATACCCTCGGTGCTAGTCGCCAACCTAGGGCCTACTAGAGGTGGGACTCGGGGGGGGGGGTCATTATCTCTATTATCACATTGCCAGCCCAGGAGAGGTACACTTTGTGGGGAGGGTTGTGACAAAGTGGTGTCAGAGGTTAGGTTGTGTGATAGGATGGAGTATGGTGTTCGGCACAGGTGAGGTTGCATGGGTTGGAAGGGCAATGGTGTCAATCAAGTTTAGATAGTGATGTAAACACTAGAGACCGGCTAAGACATAGGAGTTTAGGGCCCACTATGATCTGATGTACGGACCTTTAATTTTACAATGGCTACTAAACGAGGTGATAGTAGTTGTAGGGTAGAGTCCTAGGAAAGGATCATGCATAATTATTCCTTGTGCATGTGTTTAAATGGGTAGACCTTGGGATAGGGTAATCTAAAATGAATAAAAGAAAAAAATTAATTAATTAATGCTAATTATTCCTTATTTTATGTTTAGGAGCTCAAAATATTTGTTATTTTACAGGTATGGATCTAGGTTGACGTCCTATTCAGGATCTCATAGAAGATGTCCAGCAGGTTGTGTTAGTAGATTGGCGTAGGGTAGAGGTTGGTGATGACGACACTTGGAGGAGGACACTCTAAGAGTTTCAGTTCTAGAGTCAGCAAAAGTATGAGTGCTCCATTTTAGATGAAATGACGGAAGACTAATTGGAGGAGGTAGAGATATGATTTAGTTTGATCCTTGCTCGGAAGAATCATTTGTTGTACTTGGTTGTGACGATGCTACATGGAGTAGTGAGGAAGTGGTGGTTCTTATTCCTCGGGGGTCGCAAGGAGTCACTAATCTCATGGGAGGAGTTTTGAGATATGTTTAGAGTTGAGTTTCTTTCTTCGACCACGAAGGCATCCAGTCACTGGGAGATTCTTACCCTTTAATAGGGGAGCTCCAATTTGTGAGAGTTTTGAATCCATTTCAGGAACCTTTTACGATATTCTTCAGACCTATTTCCATATTAAGAGGATAGGGTGAGGCATTTTGAGGAGGCTTTGTGTCTAGAGATCCAGCACCGGGTCACCCCATTTATGCTGAACACATATCTTGAGGTGTTTGAGAGGGATGATTTTGTTTAGAGGACATTGTCTAGAACTAGATCATCATGAGAGGGTAGTCATCATGATTCCTCACGAAGCAGAGCTATGGTTTGGGGTTCCAAATTTTCAGGGTAGAAGAGTTTTTGTTCGACCTGGGGTAGGTCACAGCCCTCAGCATCTCGTTTCTCCAGGGGTGGAAGATCTCATGCCTATTCCAAGGGATCAGGTGTTTGTTTTTTTGGTGGTGAAGGTCATCAGTAGTGAGAGTGTCTGACCTTTCAGAGCAGTCATCAGGCACCAGGTTTTCCACTCTAGGTTCTTCTGTTGAGGCAGTTCCAGCTAAGGTAGCAGTAGTAGGTTTCACCAGCTTTAGATTAGCAGAGGGTAGATAGGGCTGGAAGAGGACAACCCATGATGCTCCCCATTTTTAGAGAGTAGAGCGCAGTCATGTTACTGGTCATCATCAGGGTTAGAGAGTCCGTGGAAGAGGTTGTGGACAACTTTATGATTTAGCATTGCTAGTACCATGCGTGTAGCGACCCGAATCTGGAGCCACTCATTTGGTGCCTCGTACCCGGTTATCCACATGACCTCAAGTTCATTTCCCCAAACACTAGAGGTTGCAGACTAGAATTGAGGACCTTGGTAATTCATTGGGGAAACTATGCCCTCATTTGGTAAGGTATACAAGGGAATGGAAATAACAGTCAATAGCGAAAGCAGTAAACAACATACAATAACTGAAACTAATAGTGGAAGTAATGAATATATAGTAATGATGATAATGATGTAGCAGGTACAATTATCTAAGGATATCAGAAAAACACAACAACATGCTGAAATACAACTAAGAAACATAGCACGAAAAGTTAGCAGTAACTCTAGTATCATCGCAAGCCTAAGATTGGTCCTATTCTCTCCAGCTCCCACCAACAATCATGTACCTGAAGTAGAGGGGCCATAGTTTCTATCCACACCTGCAACCATATAACCTGTTTGGGCCGAAAAGCAGGACCCAACCAGGGTGTGAGACTAATCCTTGTAGGCAACCGCCACAAGATCTTTACCCTACTGTCAGTGAGGAAAATATAAAAAGTAAAGGAAATAAATGCAGTATAGAAACAGGAGTACACTAAAGTGAACAGTTCTAAAAATATCAATTTATATTTATTTATTTATTCAATTCAATCATTTAATTATTAACCAAGGAATCTAGAAAATAGCTATATACTCCCAAGGCATAGAAAGTAACACAACAGGTCTCTCAGCAGACTACCTAAACAACAAGAAGTACAAAACACAAGCTTATTCATTGGCTTTGTGGACTCCTCACAGCCAACCAAAAAATAGTCACACTGACTCTCTGGGTAGCTCATACTGGCAGACCCCTCAATTCAAGTAATCATACAAAAGAACAGACACTCTGTGAATATCTCACTGTCAATTACCCTACGGTCTTGCAACGATAACTAAAGACTCTCTAAGGAAGCACTTATGTCTAACTCCACATGTATTCCTGATACGTAACTAAGGAAACTCTGAGGAAGCACAAATTCCAATTTACATAGGTCATTCAAATGATACTAATTTATAACAGACTCTCTAGGGAAGCCCTTAATCATCAATTCCCTCTTTAGTCTACCGCACCATGTTCACACAACCCTGAGCAGTCAAGTCATGTATAATCGACTATCAGAAGACCTAATTAAGTTCAACAACTACTTGGCTAATAGCTACATTGCATCAAAATCATATAAACAGTAGTAAATACATGCAATCAATTATATCAAGGCAGGAAAACAATGCAATAAGGTCTGCCTCACAGGCAACCTAAGACAAACGTCGATAAACAGCCAAAACAAGAGAAACACCCATGGGGTGATCCTCAAACATGAAAAGAAGAAATCATTATTCATCTAATAGCTTCAAACATACAATAAATTCATGTTATATAATAATGTAGGATCAAAACTCTAACCCGAGATACCTAATACATGGGTATCCGACACTTTTGCACAAAATCTCAAATACATTCAATGTAAGGATACAAACCACCTACCTCAATCCCAGGAAATCAATATAATTGAACCTCAGCCCATGAATCGACCTAGAATGGAGTACATCTGCCAAAACATCTAAAACATTTAACCTACGATAAATCTCATAAGAGAAAGAATCGGGAAACGTGGCCAAAGAAGAACTAAGAACTCACCGTTGTGATTCTATTGCAACCGATGGTGTTTGATTCGGATAACTGGTGAAGAATCGGAAGCTCGGAGAAGATCCACATTTGTATGCTCTCTCTCGGTCAAAGAAGCTGGAGAAGAAGATGTTTTGTGGTTAAGACCTGACCCCGGTCCATTTAATGGAAAAAAAGTACACGCCGTGTACTTTTAGAGTACATGGCGTGTACTTGCCTTTTTTACTCTACTTTAGGTGGCCTCCAAGTCACCCTTACACGACTATGTGTGTGCCCATGACACGGCCAGCACATGGACTCGAGCGGCATCAAAGTACATGTCATGTAATTATAAAGTACACAGCGTGTACTTATAAAGTACACAACATGTACTTAGAAAATTTCCATATTCTCCTCTTTTTCCCAAAAATGACCAGAAAAGGAAAAACATACCTGAAAAGAAGGTCAGGGTTCTTACAAAATTCCCCCCTTACAGAAATTGGTCCCTGAATTTCCCTAACAAGATGGCGAAGAAGAAACCTCGAACAACTCTGGCCACTATGATCACATATCAGCCTCTCTCTCCCAAGTCTCATCCTACACATGGTCGTGCTGCCATAGCACCCATACCAGAGGAATAGACCGACCACGGAGTACCTTTGTACTGTGATCAACAATCTTGATAGGATGCTCCTCGAATGATGCTTCCTCCTCTAGCTCAACCTCTTTGGGTTGAAAAGCATGAGATGGGTCTGAGAAATAACGTCGTAGCTGACAAACATGGAAGACGTCGTGAAAAGCCTGGTACCTCTGAGGTAACTACAGCCTATAAGCAACCATCCCGGCTCTCTCCAGAACCTCAAACGGCCCGACGTATCTTAGTAAAAGATTACCCTACCTCCTGATCCTCTTGTGCCCCAACCTCGGGGTAACACGTAGGAAAACCTGATCTCCAACTTTGAACTCCAAAGGTTGCCTCCGCTGATCAACATAATATATCTGCTGAGACTGTGCAGTAGCCATCCTTTTCCAAATCAACTCTAACTATTCTGTGGTCTCCTGAACAATATGAGGTCCTAGAATAGCTACCTCTCCTGCCTCCAGTCAACACAAGTGTGATCGGAACGGCCTACCGTACAAAGCCGCGTAAGGTTCCATCTGAATAGTTTCTTGAAAAATATTATTGTAGGAAAACATCACTAGAGGTATATGTATCTCCCAAGAACCACCAAAATCAAGGACGCATGATCGTAGCATGTCCTATAGCACCTGTATCATGCAATCTGACTGAACATCTGTCTGGGGATGGTATGTTGTACTCAAAAGTACTTGTGTACCAAAAGTCCTCTGTAGCCCTTGCCAGAAATGCGACGTGAAGTAGGCGTCCCTATCTGAAACGATAGTACTCAGAACCCCATGCAAGCTTACAATCTCACGGTTGTACAACCGTCTAAGCTCATCAAAACCGAAAGACTCCTTAATCAGCAGGAAGTGAGAAACCTTCCTGAGCCTATCAATGACCACCCATACCGCATCATTCCCTCAAGGCGATCTCGGTAACCCTGTCAAGAAGTCCATCGCAACATCATTCCACTTCCACTCAGGAATGGGTAGCTGCTGTAAAAGCCCTACTATTTTCTGGTGCTTTGCCTTCACCTACTGACAGGTGTAACACCTCATGAGAAAACCAGCAACACCCCTCTTCAAACCTGGCCACCAATACTGACGGTGTAGATCACGATACATCTTGGTGACGCCAGGATGAACTGTCCAAACTGAGGAATGTAAGTCTCACATCAGCTCTTCATGTATATCTGTTGGCACCCATACGCATCACCGTAAACTCAAGATCTCACCCTTGCCTTCAGTCCATCTAGGAAGAGGGTCCTCTCCTGACATGCTTTCCCAGAGGACTAGGCCTTTATAATCTGATAGCTGCCACATTAGAACTCTGTCAATAAGGGTAGAGGTAACATCTATAGAATAAAGAAAGGTCTGACTCCATCTATTGTGCACCCCCAAATGAATCTCAGAGAATAGAGCTATAAGCTACCACTCGTTGCTGGCCTCCTGAACTGTCTGTATCTGAGTCCTCATGCTCATTGCGTCTGCCACAACATTTTCTATCCTAGATGTATAAGAGAGCTTGAAAGCAAAATATTGTAGCTACTCAACCCCCTCCCCAATATCAGATTCAATTCACACTGCGTGAGATATACTTGAGGCTCTTGTGGTCAGTATATACCACAAAATGTTCTCCTAGAATATAATGTCTCCAACAACACAAAGCATGAACAACTGCAGCCAACTCCAGGTCATGTGTAGGATAGTTCCTCTCATGTGGCCTCAACGTCCGAGATCCATATGCAACAACATGATCCTCCTGCATAAGCACTTCTCTAAGCCCGATGACAGATGCATCACAGAAGATTGTATAAATCATGCCCGAATCTGGAAAAAATAAAATTGGTGCTGAAGTCAATCTCCACTTCATCTCCTGAAAGGCTGAATCGCAAGCTTCTGACCAAACATACTTCAACCCCTTCTTAGTCAGGCCTATCAACGGTGCTACTAATCATGATAAGTACTGAATAAACCACCTGTAGTAACCATCCATCCCTAATAAACTTCATACCTTGAAGACATTCTTCGGCTGCTCCCTGGTAACTACGGCTCTCACCTTCTCTGATTCTACTGATACTCTTGTCTCTAAGATGACATGACACAGGAAGTGAATCTCATCCATACAAAAGTGGAACTTTGTGAGCTTATCATATAACTGATGCTCCCTCAGTGTACTCAAAATGATCTCAAGATGGGTAGCATGGTCGTGTCGAGTGTGAGAGTACACCAAGATATCATCCATGAAAACCACCATGAATGAATCCAAGTAAGGATGGAAAATCATGTTCATCAGTGCCATGAAAACTGCTTGTGTGTTCGTGAGACCGAACGGCATAACCAAATACTCATACAAACCATACCTGCTCTGAACGGCTATAAGAGGTATATTACATGGTCTGACATGCAACTGATGATAGCTGGATCTCAATTCGATTTTTTAGAACACTCTAGCTCCTCGTAACTAATCAAATAGATCATTTATACGTGGCAATGGATATTGGTTCTTATGAATCAACTGGTTTAGCTTCCTATAATCCACACAAAGCCGTAAAGTTCCATCCGCCTTCTTTGCAAACAGAACGGGCAAACCACAAGGAGAAGTACTGGGTCGGATAAAACCCTTTTCCTGTAACTCCTTCAACTACTTTTTTAGCTCCTATAACTCATTTATAGCCATCCTATAATGATGTATGTATACTGTTACTACTCTTGGAACAATCTCAATAGAGAATTCTACCTCTCACTCCAGAGGAAAACCTGAAAAGTCTTCTGGAAAGACATCTGGAAAGCTGTCAACCACTGAAGGAAAATCTATCTGAGAAGTCCCCTGGTTATTTTAATATAAGATAGCAATCTGTGCCATAACACCGCCTATCCCATGATGCTCTGGTCCAGCTCTTCCTTCCTGTACATCCCATTCGCCCTTGTAAAGAAAATATTTGCCCTTCAGTGATATGAAACTCACCCTACGATGATAGAAATCGACAAAGGCTTGGAATGGAACTAACCAGTCCATCCCGAGAATGACATCATAACCTGTCATCTCCAAAAGATACAGATTCCATGAAAAAAGACACCCACCAACCTCAAGGTGGCAGTCTAAGCACTGACGCACGCTAGCAGTTCTAATTCCCAAGGGAGTGTCTAGCATCATCATCTCCTCAGAAGTATAAATAATAAGTCTAAGGCTTTCCACAGTATACACAGAAATAAATCTATGAGAAGATCCTTATCTAAAACTATAGAGGGTAAAACTGAGGCTACAAAAATCATACCTCTAACTGTAGAAGGTCCAGGATCCTGCTCTTGATGAATCTACCCGACCGCAAAAGTCGGGCCTACATTGCGGCCATGTGTAGCAGCCTGAGATCCCTGAGCTGACCCTGCCAAAGCCTGAACACTGTGTCCATGGCCTACACCTTGGCCTGAATGAGCTAAATAACTCTAGCCCCTAGTCTGTTGTGGAACTGGTAATCCTACTCCTACACGTAGAATTGAAACAGATCCTCCCTCACTAGCCGCTGGAAGGAAAACCTTGCAGTAATGCTGCAGATGACCCATCTTGCCACAATATCGGCACTCCCTTGGGTCTCTCGGGCATTGAGGCTTTTTTATGCCCACTTTTTCCACACTGATAGCACACCACATGGTTTCTAAAAGGAAGATCTCATCAACCATAATATATACCTCACTTCCTCGAGTCCCCTCGTGTAGACTCTTGGTGGCGCTTCCTACTATCTATATGGAATGAATCAGCCCTGGATGCTGAACCTCCCTGGTCCACAACTCCAGCCCCCATCAAGTTTCTCTCTATTTTAAGCTTCTGGTTGATTATCATAGTAATATAATTCAACTGAAATACGTTCACCTATGACCTAATGTCCGGTATGAGGCCTTCCTCAAACTTCCTCGCTAAAAATAGCTCATCGTTCCCCAGAACGGGAGTGAAACATTTAACTCTGTGAAGTGAGAGGAATACTCCATAAATGTGATACTACCTTGCTGCAGGTTCATAAGCTCTCTGTCTCTATCATCCCTCAGCGTCACCGTGTAGAAGTAGTTATAGAACGTATGCTGAAACTCATCCCAAGCCATAGCCTATTGGCGCCCTGCCCGCGAAACCACATCTCACCATCTCTTGGAGGAATCTCATAGCATATAAGTCGCGAGCGTCAATATCCTATCCAGATTCATCTCCAAATGCTCGAAGATGGATATCATGGCTTCTAGCCATGAATCCACAGCCTGCGGTCCTCTATCCCCGGTGAATGTGGGAGGATGCTGCTGTTGAAAAACTCATTTCACCTCTGTCATAGATGGGGCAGGATGCTGAGCTCCCTAAAAGGTCTGCATGAACCTCATTAAACCTTCTCTGAACTGAGTGTCAGCACCAGTTTCTGGAATCACAGCTGGTTCCATGTCCGGAATAATAGGCGGAACTACTTGTAGTCCCTGATCTGTCGTATCAGGCATACGGTCGCTACCTTGTTCCTGACGGACAATGGGGGGACGTCTCGGTTCCATAGTTCTGAAAGGTCAAAAGAACACCTCAGATTCAGGATTAACCAAGATAGGAAAACTGAAGTAACATGAACGAATAGGGAAAAGGGGAATTCAAGTTATGCAAAACATGACTACACATCATGTTCTTTCCATATACGACATGTCCCCTTAGGTCATTTACATGGATGTTTACTCCTACCTAAATTGGACGTGTAACACCCCAAATACACTGCGTGTTGTCCCAACACACAGCGTGTACTTGAATTACCTTCCCTACCTGAGTCCTTCTACACGGTTAAGCCACATGGCCCTCCTAAGACAACACTACACAGCGTGTTCAAAGCATACACGGTGTTTACTAAGATGTCCTAACAAACTGTGTGATTAGCTACACGGTCGGCTACATGACTGACACTACATGGCATGTTTCAGGCGGACACGGTGTGTATGAGAAAGGATAACACTGACCTGTGTTGTTCATGACACAGTCGGGCACCTAGGTCAAACTACACGGCATGTAAAATTCAGACACGACGTGTATGTGAAAAGATAACATGACCCATGTTGTTCGTGACACAGTCGGGGAACCTATTTCATACTACATGGCGTGCTAAACTAGTACACGACATCTTCCTACAAGAACATTCACAACCCCGTGTCCCTTCCCGCAAATTTAGCGACACGGGTAAAAACTACACTGCGTGTATTCATAAAGTACACACCGTGTATTCTTGGTTTTTTCGGACAATAGCCTCAGAACTACACCGGTTCCCAGCAAATACAGAAAAAACAAGCGTTAAGGTGCCAAATTCTGATCTGTGGGGGCCCATACTCCCCGCGAATCAAATCTTGGCATCATAAAAAAACATATAACAAGTAAACAGATCAATGATCCACAACATTCCGGTCAATAAGGGCCCATAACACCACTAAGACAAATTTTTGGCATCCATGATAAAGAGTCTCTAAACAAACGATACCCTATCAACATAGTAGGTATTTTATCACAGAAGCTATCATAACAACATGCAATGTCTATCAACAATTCTATCACAACATCATGAAAATTCTAATGCAATTTAGGTGTCATGAAAAAATGAATGACATGTGATTTTATAACAATTTCATATATGATGCATGAGATGGAATACCCTCATATCATCAGGTTGTAAAAAAATAGAACCACAATCATATAAATAGTAACAACGCAGAACAAGTGCACCACCCAAGGGTGAAGTCAATTAAACTGTAACATTTGCAAAACTCAAAAATTGCAATGTTCGAGGTAACATGGATTTTTCCCTGTACATGGGTTCTAGAACTCCTGGGCACAACTATTTACCATTTAGATATTTCGTCCTATCCCTGTCTAATGTCGATAAATAGTAAGTCAACAGAAAAGAAAAGAAACCTCCTTTGATACCACTTTGTAGTGACCTGGATCCATAACCACTCATCTGGTTCCCCGTACCCGGTTCTTCACATGACCTCAAGCACATTTCCCCAAATTCCATAGGCTTCGGACTAGCAGCAAGGGCCTTGGTGAGTCATTGGGAAAACTATGCCCTCATTTGGTAAGGTATACAAGGGAAAGAAAATAATAGTCAATAGCGGAAGCAGTAAACAACATACAATAACTGAAACTAGTAGTGGAAGAAATGAATATATAGTAAAGATGATAACGATGCAGTAGGTACAAGTATCTATGGAAACCAACAAAACACATCAATGTGTTGAAATACAACTGAGAAACAAAGCATGAAAAGTAAGTAGTAACTTCAACAGCATCGCAAGCCTAAGCTCAGTCCTATGCTCTCCAGCTCCAAACAGCAATCATGTACCTGAAGTAGAGGGGCCACGGTACATATCCACACCTGCAACTATATAACCTTTTTGGGCAGAAAAGCAGGACCCAAACAGAGTGTGAGACTAATTCTAGTAGGCAACCACCACATGGTCTGTTCCCTACTATTAGTAAGCAATATAGAAAAAGTAAAGGAAATAAATGCAGCATAGAAACAGGAGAACACTAAAGTAAAAAATACTAAAAATATCCATTTAAATTTATTTATTAATTCAATTAAATCATTTAATTATTAACCCAGGAATCTAGAAAACAGCTATATATTCCCAAGGCATAGCAAGTAACACAACAGGTATCTCAGCAAACTACCTAAACAACAAGCAGTGCAAAACCCAAGCTTTTTCTTTGGCTTGGTGGACTCATCACAACCAACTAGACAATATTCACACTGACTCTATGGGTGGCTCATACTGGCAGGCCCCTCTATTCAAGTAATCATACAAAGGCACAAACACTCTAGGAAGCTCTCACCATCAATTCCCCTACAGTCTTGCAATGATAACTAAAGACTCTCTAAGGAAGCACTTACATCTAATTCCCTCTGTATTATTGATATGTAACTAAGGAAACTCTGAGGAAGCACAAATTCCAATTCTTGTTGGTCCTACGAATGATACTAATTTATAAAAAACTCTCTAGGGAAACCCTTAATAATCAATTCCCTCTTTACTCTACCACACCAGGTTCACATAGCCCTGAGCAGTCAAGTCGTGTGTAATCTACTGTCATCATCCCTAAGTAAGTTCAAAAACTATTGTCTAATAGATACAATGCATCAAAAGCATATAAATAGTAGGCAATACATGCAATCAATTATATCAAGGAAGGAAAACAATGCAACAAGTTATGCCTCACATGCATCCTAAGCCAAACGGCGATAAATAGCCAAAACAAGGGAAACACCCATGGGGTAATCCTCAAACATGCTAACAAGCAATCATTATTCCTCTAATAGATTCAAACATACAACCAATCCAAGGAATATAATAATGCAAGATCAAAACCCTAACCCGAGATACTCGATATATGGGTATCCAGTACTTTTGCACGAAAACTCAAAGACATTCAACATAAGGCAACAAACCACCTACCTCGATCCTAAGAGATCGATATACTTGAACCTCGGCCCATGAATCAGCATACAACAAAGTAGATCTTCAAAACATCTAAAATTTTCAACCTACAATAACTCTAATAAGAGAAAGAATCAAGAATTTTGGCCAAATAGAAACCAAGAACTCACCGCTGCGATTCTATTGCAACCGACAGTGTTCGATTCGAATAATCGGTGACGGATCAGCGGGTCGGAGAAGATCCATGGTCGTACCCTTGGTCTAATTCGAAGAAGCTGGAGAAGAATACGTTTTGGGGGTTAATACATGACCCCGGTCCATTTAACGAAAAAAAGAAAGTACAGGGAGTGTACTTTTAGAGTACACGACGTGTACTTTTAGAGTACACGACGTGTACTTTCCTTTTCTGTACTCCACATTAGGAGGCCTTCAAGTCACCCTTGCACGGCCATGTGTGAGGCCATGACACAGCCAGAACATGGCCTTGATCAGCATCAAAGTACACGATGTGTACTTATAAATTACACAGTGTGTACTTATAAAATTTCTAAATTCTCCTCTTTTTCCCAAAAACGACCAGAAAAAGAAAAAACATACCTGAAAATGATGTTTCGGGTTCTTACAATGCGAGACATATCTCATTCGAGGTACCCTTTTATTATTTTATACCTTCATGTATACATAGTATGATTTAGTAGAAACACACTCCTTTATGTCACCTACCCTGGTCCATGCTTTGGGACTAGAGGTAGAGAGGCTTCCAGTGCCCTTGGCGTTGACTACACCAGTTAGAGGTCGATTTGTATTGTTTTAAGTATGTAGAGATTGTGATATAGTTCTAGGGTAGCACCTCTCTTGGGGAGATTTCCTATGTTTACAGATATAACCATATGATTTCATCCTCAGTTTGGATTGGTTATATTCAGTGTCGGCTATCGTGGATTGATTTAGGAGGTAGGTTGTGTTCTTCAATGCGGATGGAGATCCGTTGGTGTTTGTTGGCGAGCGAGACTCTCAGATGGGTTAGAGGCATGTTTCATCCTTATCATCCATGATGGAAAATATGATGCTAAGTTCTTCAGAGGTTCAACAGTTGGTGTTTCCTATGGTTGTAGAAGAGTACCCTGATGTATTTCCAGAATAGGTTGTAGCATTACACCCTCAAAGAGAGATTGAGTTTGGGATCAAGCTACAACCAGGAGCGTCTCCTATATCTATGTCTTCATATATGATGGACCCTTATGAGTTATGAGAATTATATATACAGCTTGATGGTCTTTTACAGTGTGGTTTTGTTTGGCTGAGTGTGTCACTATGGGGTGCACCAATTTTGTTTGTAAAGAAGGATAATGACAGTTTTCAGTTGTGTGTCGATTATTATCTCTTAAACAAAGTGATAGTGAATAATCTCTATCCTATTATGAATATTTATGATTTATTCGATCAACTAAAGGGTGGAAGTTGGTTCTCAATGATTGACTTATGGTCAGGATATCATCAGATGCGTGTGAAGGATAAAGATATCCTGAAGACTACATTTCATTGTCGTCATGGGCATTATGAGTCTGTTTTAATGTTGTTTGGTGTAAAAAATTATTCATTAGTGTTCATGGGATTGATGAAAATTGGGTTCCGTGAGTTCCTAGACAAGTTTGTGGTGGTTTTCATCGACGTCATCCTTGTGTACTCCATGTCTGAGGAGGAGCATGAAAAACATCTACACGACGTTTTGGGAGTTATTCGTCAACATCAGCTCTATGGGAAGATGTTGAAGTGTGATCTTTGGGCTCAAAAAGTCCATTTCATAGGGTATTTTGTGTCCCATCTGGGAGTAGTTGTGGATCCATCAATGATAAAAGTAGTTGTGTCTTGGGAAACCCCCAAGACAGTGTCAGAGGTGTGAAGTTTCCATGGTCTCGCAGGCTACTACAGGAGGTTCATAGCCGATTTCTCTTGAGTTGTGACTTCTCTGGAAGCTTTGACAAGGAAGGATGAGGCATTCATATGGACTGATCAGCGTTAGGAATCTTTCGAGTATCTAAATGAGAAGTTAGTTAGTTCTCAAATTCTTTGTCTTCCAGTAGAGGGAGTTCAGTTTGATTTTTTTTTCAATGCTTCGCATCTAGGGTTAGGTTGTGTTTTGATGTAGCAAAGATTATTTTCCTCTTATGTGTCTTTGAAGTTGAATCCCCATGAAAGTAACTATGATACCCATGATCTTGATTTGGCAGTCATGGTGTTTGCTCTAATGTTTTGGAGACATTACCTCATTGGAGAGCGCTTTGTGGTTTTCGCCGATCATAAGAGTTTGAGGTATGTTTTCTCCCAGCACGACTTGAACTTACGACGATGTCGGTGGATGGAGTTCTTACAGGAATACGACTTAGAAATATCGTATACACCTAGAAAGGGGAATTTTGTAGGTGCCTCACTGAGTCAAAAGTCACATGGTGATGCAGTGCGTGAATCTAGTGACTCCTGGAGAGTAATAGAAGAACTGTCAGCATTACATCTTGATATGTGAGATGTTGGGGGTAGAGGTTATATTTTTTAGATGACGATGCATACATCTCTAGTGAAACAGATGGAAGAGTCTCAGTTGGGGGATCTAGAGGTGGAGGTCTAACGAGACCGAGTTGTTTGTGGCGAGGCCCCTGATGGTTGGTCTGAAGATGAACAACACTGAGAGTTGTATCATGGAAGGATATTTTTTTCCTTTGATGAAACACAAGAGGGTTCTCAGATAGTTCCATAGTTCTCCTTTAGCAGTGCATCTTACCATGAAAAAAATGTACTGAGCCTTGAGGAGTCAGTTTTGGTGGCCTGGGCTAAATCGTGTAGTTGTAGAGTTTGTGTCTCGATGTTTGGTGTGCCAGAAGGTGAAGGTCGAACACCGTGTTCCTGGTGGTCTGCTCCAGCCTTTAGATGTTCCTCAGTGGAATTAGGAGGACATCTCAATGGACTTTTTTACTGTTTTATCTCGATCTTAGGGAGTACATGATGCTATTTGGGTGTTAGTGGATCATTTAAAAAAATCATCCCACTTCATAGCAATCAAAGAGTCAAGCTCAATGGAAATTTTGTCGAGGATGTCTCTGGAGGAGGTGGTGGGGCTTCATGGAGTTCCAAGGGCGATCATTTCTGATTGAGATCCTCATTTTACATCTAGGTTGTATAGAGGTCTCTAGCATGCTTTTGGTTCTAATAAATTCCTTAGCACTTATTTTCATCCTCAGATAGATGGTCAGATAGAGTGGTCCATCCAGACTCTTGAAGACATGTTACGCTCTTGTGTCCTGGATTTTGGAGGTTCTTGGATGAGGCACTTACAATTGGTGGAGTTCACATAAACCAATATTTTTTTACTCCACCATCAGTATGGTTCCATTTGAAGCCTTGTATGGCCGGCCTTTCTATTCTACATTGTGCTGGAATGGGGTCTAAGAGTCAGCAATTCTCAGACTGTAACTAGTGCAGAATACAAAAGATATGGTTTAGGTGATTCATGAGAGGATGAAGATAGCACAGGATTGTCAGAAATCATTTTCCAATCAAAGGAGGAGACCCTTAGAGTTTGATATTGGGGATCACATGTTTATGAAGGTGACTCCCTGTCATGGGCAACGAAGGATTGGTCATGGGAGTAATATTTCTCCCTGGTTTGTTGGGCCTTTCAAGGTGTTATCTCGTGTTGGAGTTTTGGCGTATTGAGTATCACTCCCCCTGCAGATGAGCCAGATACAAGATATTTTTTATGTGTCACAACTCCGTCCTTATCTTTATGATGACTCTCACTTCATCGATTAGGGAAAGATCAATGTTGATGATGATTCAACCTTTGAAGAGAGACCTGTGGAGATCCATGACTATAAAGATAAGGTATTGCACGGGTGTTCTATCCCCTTGGTTCGTGTCTTGTGGTGACACGGTGGAATGGAGGAGGTTGCCATGCAACGTGAGTCACAAATACATGCTAAGTACCTAGTGTTTTTTTATGTTTAACTCTTTTCATGTAATGATGTCCTAATTGTGGTTATAGACCTTTTGTGTTTATGAGATAGATTTCTTTGGTTGCTTCTTGTGGCATTCTCTTTTTTGAGAGGTATCTTGATAGGTGGTTTTTTAGTCTTCTTTTCTGTTCCCATTTTGGTTGGTTTTGAATTCTTGAAGATGGGAATGTTTTGAGATGTATCTTATGTAATGGCCTGACCTTTTAGGTCCATTCCATTGTTGAAATCTAGTGTTTGAGGTGTTCTGGGAGGTCAAGGTGACTTATCCCCAAAACATTGCGAAATTTCTAGTTCTGTGAATAGTGCAATGGTATCCTTAGGTGAATAGTACAATGGTATCCTTAAGTTAATATTGAAATGGTAGCCTTAAGTTAATAGTGCAACGGAAGCCTTAGGTGAACAGTGCAATGGCGAGGTTTCAATGGTGAGTTCATGAACAATGTTTTTCCCTTTCCAAATTTTGAGTTCATGAATAGAGTTTCCAGAATGGTGAGGTTCATGAACAATGTTTTTCCTTTGCCAAATTTTGATTTCATGGACAGTGTTTCCAGAACGGTGAGGTTCCAACAGTGAGGTTTCAATAGTGAGGTTCATTAACAATGTTTTCCCTTTGCCAAATTTTGACTTCATGAACAGAGTTTCCAGAATGGTGAGGTTCCAATAGGAGCCTCTTTCCTTTTCCAAATTTTGAGTTCATGAATAGTGTTTCCAGAACGGTGAGGTTCCAACGATAGCCTCTTTCCTTTGCCAAATTTTGAATTCATGAACAGTGTTCCCAGAATAGTGAGGATCCAATGATAGCCTCTTTCCTTTTCCAAATTTCATGTTCATGAATAGTGTTTCCAGAACGGTGAGGTTACAACGGTAGCCTCTTTCCTTTGCCATATTTTAGGTTCATGAATAGTGTTTCCAGAATATTGAGGTTCCAATGTTAGCCTCTTTCCTTTGCAAAATTTTAGGTCCATGAACAGTGTTTTCACAACGAAGAGGTTCCAACGGTAACCTCTTTCCTTTGCCAGATTTCAGGTTCTAGAACAATGTATCCAGCTTCCTACAGTTTCACCCCTTTGATGTTTCCTTTGACATAAAATGCATTTCAAGCCTTTTTTAAGGACTCTAAGTCTGATTCAAAGGTCATAACTCCTATATTAATTTTCCTAAGGCTCAGGATGTTTTTACTTGGTCAAACCGCATGGTTTAATGCAATCCGCTTTTTAATGGAAAATCTAACGTATATTAAACTGTTGCTCCATTAAATCTTCTAATGGGATGAGATATCTTCCTCCCTAATTCTTCCTCCTTGTTCTCATCTCTGAGACACTCAATCCTTTCATTCCATCCCGTAGGAGTTACACAATCAAACTTTCCTCCTTGGATTGATTCTACTCTATTTTGATGCAAACAAGCAGTATCAATAGATATTTGATATAAGGTATGATCTATCATCATTCTTTTGGGTTCATCTCCTTTTGTTTCTCTTTGTCCTTTTATTGAATTTTACCCCCATGTTCCTAATGGGTTTTCCTTGGGTGTTGGCTGATGTGGTGGTGTCTCTGCAACCTCGGGTGGATACAGTTGTCACGGGGGGAAGGAGATCATAACCTGTTGTGTGGCATGTTCTTGTATAAATAATGTCATGAACCATTTTAGGTAGAGGATTCATTGCTTCTATTTTCTTTTACGTACAGCTGTAGAGTTAGAATGTTTTCTCCCACTAGATCACAATGGAATTGATATAATAAATATTTGAACTGAATAAATAAATTGATTTCGATCATATGTTATTCCCTCTTGTTATTCTAGATAGTGTGATATCTATGATTTCTTTGTTTAGCTTTTCGTTCTTGATGGTAATTTGTATAGAATGTAAAGCTGAAGTTAATTGATAATTGATTGGCTAATTATAAAGAGGCATGTGAACGAATTTTATGGTTGTTGTTTTAATTTTATGTTAATCAAATTGATGTTTTAATAATGTTTAATCAATTTGTGATATCTTACTATTTAGGTTTCCCATAGTTGGAACATGAAAATAATAAATCGGTTAATTCAAGATGGATTAAAAGAACTAGATGTTTGATAAAATAAAATCTCTTTTAGGGTTCTGAGTTACCCTCTTGCTTGTTTATGGGCCAAGAGCCCAATTTATATGATGTTTTTTCCTACTGTCTGTGTTCTAATGTGAGTCTGGATGGATGTTGTGATATGTTGGGGCATGGAGGCCTATTGGTTGTGGTAGCAACTCATGCCTAGACTTGCAAGATGCATCAGTTTATGCATGTGGTTGTTGGGGAGGACACTGGGGATGATGAAATGGTTTGTATGTGAATGTTTGGATGCTTTCTTATTATTGTTGGTTATTTATCCTCTTTAATTTCTCCACTGCTCAAGGAAGTTGTTTTTCTTACCCTTCTTCCAAAAAGGGTCGAAGACACGTGGGGTAAGTCACATGCTTTCCGTTTTTATCTTCTTGAGGGAGGATGGGTCTATGATCCTTCTATAGGAGGAAAAGAATTGATGGGTAGTTCATCTACTCACTGAGTTGGAACCCCTTTTATTTAGTAGCTTAGAATGTTTTTCTATAATTCATGAGGATATAGGAAAGTAATAATGTAGTTAATAAATGATTTAATAAATGATGTTATCCCAAGGGGTGGGATCTTACTGGGATGCAATTTTGTGGTTACAATTTAAAGGGACAGAAGACATTGTGTGTGATGCTAATGTAATTTAAGGTGGAATTGTTAATGGTTAATTAATGTTTAAAGAATTAATTAACGTAAAGTGAAACTAATAAAAACAGAATGAAGTAATGTAATTAATCTCTTTAAATGGTTGTGTGCTTATAGGATAACTAGTCTTAGAAGTGGCAGTTGAGAGTCCGAGAGACGTTAGCTATAGTTTTTCCTAAGACTAGGTTATTCCCATAGTGTGGTTGTGAGCTATTGTATATTTTATAATTTTTGTGTTTCTATATGCTACTCCACCCCGTCAGTTAGGGAAACTAACACCCTGGGGATTCTGAGCCATGGGGCATGTTTTCCACAATATTATGGTGGGAGGATGGATGGATGACTACCCCCTTTGGCCCCGCTCTCTTCTCGTGGTAGTTACTTGTGCTGGTAGACACGGTGGTTAGTTTTCCCCATATATGTGTGTAGAGGGTTGTAATGGATTATAGTTATTCACACACATATATTTTGGATATAGTTTCCTATGGACTACTATAGGTGTAACGTGTATGGGCTATGATGGATTGAGGATACTTACTCAGTGTATGGGCTATAATGGCTTGTGGTTTAATACCCGACGTATGATAAACATTATGTGAGCTGTGGTGGCACTCAAAAACTACCTGGTAACTTTTCTTACGTGGATGTGGTGGTTTTTTTGCATGAGGTTCATGTTGTGGTGCTTCACCTAGGTGTTTGCAGGCAATCCTTTTTGGAGAGATATGATTAGGACGTGCGATGTTGGAGAAAAGTGGAAAACTAGTGGGGAAGTAGTAGATGGGTACCCCTGATATTCTATATTATATTATATACTCGTGTACGAAATAATTGATGAGAGTATCCATGGTAAGGCTGGGAACTTAGTGTACCTATTTAGGTGACGAGTCAGTTTCACTTGTTGTTTACTATGCTTTAGCATGATTTCTTTACTTTTTCACGAGTCTCTAGGGAGGATCCTACTGAGTATACTGTTATAATCACCCTATGTATATATTAACTTTTTTAAGTCACTTGGATATGTTTTGAGACCAGGATGTTAATTACTATCTTGGGGTTGCAGGAGCTGTTCGGGCTTTGTGGTCACTGCTGTTTTCACTTTCTTTTGGGTACTTGCAGTTTTTCCCCTTTCATTTGTAGTAGTTTTTCCAAACATTACATATGTGTACTTGGGATTTAATTTATATTGTTGTCTGGGTTCTATTTGGTTTGTTTCTGTCTTATCTCTCTCTTTCGCATGAGTTCTCTTAGAGGGTAATTCCTCCCATCTGTGTGTTTACTATACCCTTGGTGCTAGTCACCAACCCGGTGCCTACTGGAGGCGGGACTTGGGGGTCATTATCTCCCTTCTCACATTGTCGGCCAAGGAGGGATAGAATTTGTGGGGATGGGTCGTGACACATCCAATTACAAAGTTTGGGCTATATCACTTCTATACTTAGGCTCACTACCTTTACAAGTTTTAGGGTCTACTCACTGCATTCCTAAGGGTCACTCCCTATGTCTCTTTATCTAGCTCATTGTTGGTGGAAAGGATTATCGCTTTCCTCTTCCTTCACTCACTTCTCTTAGAAGGGATTCACCCACAATTTACGAACTTTTAATTCCTTTCATTATCTATAATGATTACATCTTTAGTTATAAATGGATTCTCTATTGAAGTTCAAATTTCATCCAATAGATGAATAATACTGTACCACTGTTTCACTAGGAAATCACTTTCACAACACTTTCGCAATGCTCACTACCATTGCGAAGCTCATCCATTCACAGAACTCACTTAGCCTTCACAAAGCACACATTCCTTTAACAAATCTCACATAGACTTCGTGAAGCACACCTCTTTCATGAAGCTCAAATAGCCTTTGTGAATCTTCTTCCTTTCATAAAGCTGACTTATCCTTCACAAATTCCATTACCTTAGTGATACAGAGAACATTTGGTTGGTTTTTACAACCTTCTTGAATTTCTTCACAAATCACCTTTGGGAACCACCCTTCATGAACCAACCATCACAATTCCAAAGCCTTAATATTTTCATTAAGTCTTACTAATTTTATGAAGTGGGTAGAGACCTACTTATAGGTGTTTCCACCAATTCTAGAAGCTTCCATGACACCTCATGTCCATTCCCCGAAGCTCTCTAATTTTCTTTGTGGTGATCCCTATTTAGAGAAGCTAAATAAAAAGTGTTTGTTCATGATGCTTATCGTAATCACAGACCATTCTGTCAAACTTTTGTGGTGTTTTGATTCTCCACTCGTAATGCTCTTCACCTTTGTTGTTTGTGATGCTCATCTTTATTCCCATAGATCACCATCAACATTATTTGATTCTTTGTGAAACACACATCGTGAATCCCATATTCATGAAACTCAATCCTTTTCAATATTTTAATAAGTACTTCATGGAAATCCACTTTTCATGATGATAGTAAAACTCCAAATTTTAGACCCCAAATTTTTTTCAAACACTGGGAAATGGAGTCACCTAGTGTACGCAATTTTCTAAACCACTTCTAGAACATCGATTCCTTCATCTTGGATCTTTATCAACATACTGTATCAACAATATCTCTAGACTCCACAACTTACCATGGAAACCCAATTTTTTAACAAACACAATCAACCCAAAAATGAAATAATGTTTCCTTGAGGGATTTCTTCCCAACGACTTATAACTTAACCAACTCTCAGACTCACCAATGAAAATAAAAATGAAGTTTGTTAAGAGATCTGGTGGTGGAAACCATGAAGGAAATAAGGATCAATTTTATTTATGATAGAATGTATAAAGAGTCAGCTAGGTTAATGTTTCATAGGAACATGAAAATGTTTTATGCATGGAAAAAGGGAAAAGAATAATGAATTTCCTTGGAAAAGTGAGAAATTCAATGAGGATAAATAAATTTCTTCATAGAGATCCATTTATTGTTTATTATATTAAATGTGGGGAAATTAGAAATTATCTGAGTCAATTCCATATTTTAAAGGTTAACTGGCAGACCATGGAAGGACCTATGTTATATTCATCATTGAAGTGAAAGGTTTGAAGTATTTATATATTGGTATTCAGGAATTATATATTAGAAGTACTTTTACCAATGTCACTTTCGTTATATGAGTCATTAATCAGCTAATGATTATGTTAATTTCTAAAGAAAATATGTCTTCATGTAAGATTAGATTAATTGATATGGATACCCTCTTAGTTTTACGACTTTAATGTTGATCATAAGTTCAAAGTCTTGAACTACCCTTTTTTGGGTTTTAAGTGATGAGATTTTAATGTGAGCAATGACATTTTGGGAGAAGTTTTATTGGAAAATATATATGTTTTCCTTAGGGTGCTCCCCTTTATATATTTTCCTTTCCCTGTGAATAAAATAAATATTTTGGTATATATGTTATCCTAAGATTCAAAATGAAGTACTATTTGAGGAATAATACCCTTTTCATAAGTTTAAAGTATTTGATAACTGTCATGGTTTATATGATATTTTATTATTAATTTTTTTAAGGATGTTCATCATATTTATGTTGATGATATAAGAATTATATTAAGATAGTTTTAGTAAATAGTATAACCAGTTACTTCTAGAAAGGTCGTGGGGCATGAACCCACAACTGAAGGGCGATAAGGGTGCAACGCCAACCACTTTCCTATGTGATGTCCTATTCAGTATCACATAATTTTTTTAAAATTATGTGATAGATAAAGTTTAATTTGTTTTTCAGAACATAATTTTTATCATTGAGATAACTATTGGATTGAAAGGTGATTTGGTGATTAATGTTATTTTGTAAGTATTTAACTATATAGATAACCTTATATGACTAAGTTAAAAAAAATTAAGGGATTTTATTTTAGGAATAATGGGTGAATAATATTTTGGGGGTATTTATGATTTTAATGTGACTTTATGGTGATTTAGATTATTTAATGAAATTATTATCATATCTTAGATATTATAAGATCAGGGAAAATATATTTTTGGTATGTTAAATTAAGAGTGATTGATGTTACTTTGATATAAATGTAAAATTTATCATTGAATGATATGTGATCATATCATTCTAATCTTTGTGTTTTGATCTTAGTCAAAAATATTTTAAATAATTATAATGTCATCTTTTATTCAAATATCTTTGTTGAACATTTATTATTATTATTGAGGCTTTGGTGATTAATGTTGTATTTCTTCATATTATCATTTATTCATTTTGAGAATTTTCTTATTCTAACCATTTTGTTTTTGGTTAATTTTTTAAGACAAGAGGAAGAGAATGTTATCCTTTTATGGATTATGGGATCCATTAATAGTTGATTTTAATGCTCTAGACATTAAAAAATAATCTTCAATGCTCATAATTTAGATTAAATGATGATATTAGAGTGGAAATTGATTAAAGGGTGAAATTATACTTATTAAGTAATTATATTTTCCTAATGTTCTTGTTATAGATAGTAAATAATTCCTTAACATTAGTAAAATGATATTGAAAAGAATTTTTTAACCAATTACTTTCATTTCGGATGAATTGATGGTTTTCCAGCCCTATTTGGTTTATGGTTTTGTGGTCTTTAACCATACCATGATCATTCACTTTTTTGGCCTGAATGGCCCAAAATCCTTCATTTTTATTGATTTTTGATAACCCCGCTTTTAAGGGATGAGGGGGAACCCTTACAAGGCCCGTAGGCTTAGAGATTACACGGCCCATAGGCTAAGGAGATTACATGACCCAAAGGACTTAGGGAATTCAACCAGACTATCTACAAGAAATTGCCCCTCCCCAGCATCTGCATCGTGATAGTAGGTCTCCACCTTTGCATGATCGCCTGGCTAGGCTTCCCATGAAAGCATAGGCTGGTACCGATGTCATAGCCATACCCTCTAATTCTGATAATCCATTTTGGTATGCTCTGGTGAGTGCACCTACTCTGAATCCTCTTTTGGGCCTTCTCCTTTTTTGTATTGTGTCTGGGGCCTGCATTCATGTTTCCCGAAGGCCTTGGGGTGGCCCTAATGCCTTAAGGTGGCACAAAGGACTTTAGAATCAACTGGCCCGAAGGCCTTGGGTGGCCCGAAAGCCTTGTAGGACCCGAGGACCAAAATGGTGGCCCAAAGGCCCAGATGGATGAATAGTTTCGGCTACTATAGTACCAAATAGTGCCTCCTACAGTACTTCTACAGTAACCCAGAAATATGACCATTATATTTTTTTTCTCTCTTATTAAGAGGAAGTTATATTAAAACTTTTTATAATGTGGAATTTTAAGAAATATATTTTAAAATGTAAATCCTATAATTATTGAGTTAAAGTTTAAACTATGATTAAGTAACTTATTAATGGGGTAGAATGTAACACCATAATATTTTAAAAAGAAAAATATGTTCAATAGCGTATATGATAAGCAACACAAAGCCAAAATGAACCATGAAATGATATTATTTAAACAATATTGTTATAACCATGTTGTTAAATTGGAGAGTATGAATAGGATTAACTAATTTATGAAATTTATATAAATATCCTACTAAATATAAATTTATAGATAAATTATTATCAAATAAGTGCTCAATTTTTAATGAAGACGTTCCATTTTTCAAAAAAATACATTTTCTTCAGAATTGATTTTTATTATTATTTTATGAAAAAATGTTATAATTAATTTATGTAAATTTTATAAAATTTAATTAATAAAATTAAATTCATTTTTGAAATCACATATCAAAATTAACTTAGGTTGAAATTTTGGAATTTTTCTGAAATGATTGATTTTTCAATGAATGGTTAAAATTACCAATTTTTGAAATACAGACATTTATTTTCATTAAATAAAGTAATATAAAAATATAATTATATTATAGATTTTGTATTAAATTTAAATATGAATAATTTTATTTATAATAGTATATTTAATTTAATTTGTATCAAAAAAATTCCTGATTTTTGTATAAGTCCATTTTTAGGCTTAAAAATGTGGTTTTCTACAAACTAATTTTAAGTACATAATGTTTATCTATTTTAATTTCTAAAAATGAACCCTAAAATGAAATTTTTTAAAATTAAATTTATAGATTATATATCTATTTATATGGATTTATATTCATATAATGATTATTTATAAGGGTTCGGCCTTATTACATTACATAATCTTGATTTTAGTCAAGAAATCACTTCTTTTTACATTGAGGATCATTTCATGTTTAGAGATTTAGAAAATTGGGACGTAATACATTAATAACATTACGCATTGTTGCAAAGTGGATACCAAAAAAACAGTTTCCATTTTTTTCAAAATATAAAACATTAAAACGTAAAACATGATTTCTTTGAAAATCATTAAAACATTTAACTTGGATTCATTCTTTTTCTTACACATCCTTATGACCTAGGAAAATAATTTAAAAAAATTTGGATGAGCACAAAAATATCATTAAGGGATGTAAAAGTAGGAAAGAGCATATTAGTCCATGAATACTTGTAATGTATGAAAACATTTTTAAAAGACATACTCATCACTCGTATATACTTACATTGTGAAACATGAAATTTACACAAGATTTAAATAATACATAAAGAACATAAATATAATAATAATGGTATCTTGTGTAATAACTTAAATAATCTTGTAACCCTCTCGGCTACCTTATAATTTGTAACCCTCACAGCTACCTTAAAGTTTGTGTAACCATCGCAGTTACACTTGGAGTAACCATATGGCAGACCTCCAAATTAAACATACCCAATGCATTGGAGAGAGATATAGGTCCCACCCTTCATCATAAACAATTCCCAAGATCCAAAACACAATCATACAATATGAATAGTTTCATAAAAACATTTCTCTTGAACATTGTAAAACAGAATTTTAAAAGAAGATTTTAAAAGAAAATCCTCTTAAATAAATCATATAATTGAAGCAAGACCAAATAGAGTAAATATAATAAGTATACACACTATAAATACTCATAATTTTACATAATATAAACAAAACTCCTCACACAAACAATTTTAACACCACATAAAAAACTAAGTAGAAGTTTAACCCAAAGAATGGAAATCGGTTAAGAATTCCATTACCTCAGGTTTGTCTTAATTAAAACTTGTTTAAACTTATTTTATAATGGTTAAAAGAGTGTTATTATTATCTTAAAGAAACATATTAATATTTATAAAATCTTATATTATCATTTTATGATATCATTTCACCTATTAATTTTTAGTATTTTGTTCCTCGCATTGTTTTGGGTGTGTGTTTTACATGTTTTTCGTGATCGGTTCATGATGGATTGTTCTTATCGATTGGAAGTGAAACTCCAGAATTGGAATGAAGTAGTATTTAAATATTTCCAAAACCATAAATTTTATCATTTATAATTTTGAATTATTACATGAGAATGATTAATGCGTTAATACATTAATGATGTTTGTTTAGATCATTTTAGTTGTTCTTTGATAATAACGACCTCATTTTGTATAATAAATTAAAAACATGTGTACAAAACTATTCCAGAAAAATGGATGATAAATAATACATATATTATAACACTTTTCAACCATAAAAATGTTTTCATGACCAGACTTTATGTAATTAAAGCATATTGAAATCACATCGTCCATGATGTCAGTAATTCGACACATCACGGAAAATGTTATTAATTCCTTCAATAAGTTGGGGAGGAGAAGAATATTGATGAGGAATTTTCCATGAACATGAGAACATCCATAATATACAATTTTTCTGGAGATTTCATGCCTATTGGATAAGATTTGGTGACGAAAGAATAATAAAAGAAAGGTACTCAAAATATAAGAAAATTTTAGAAAGCCCTTACGAAAATTCGGCAGCCTAACATCGTCGCATAAAATTTCATAAAATAATTTGATGAGAGAAAAGGAGTATCCAATAATTATTACATAATATGGGAAGTAAGGGTAATATGAAATGGAATATTACAACATAAGACAGAGGTAACTAAAAATAATAACATAAAATGAAAGAAAAGAAAGAAAAGTAAATATGAGGTTTACCTCTTGATATATTCTCCTTGATATCATTCTCAAGGCCTTTGGTTTTGACCTTTTGGTGAGACCAGTAGATCTAGGACGTGGTAAAAATCCTTGGGAAGAGTTTTGGAAAGAACTTTGGTAAGGATCAAGGCTTGAGAGGTGTGGGAGGAATAGGTGAATGAGGGTAGTATTTATAGTGGAGGAGAAGAGGTATTTAACAATATTTTAATCATTATTATAAAATTTTTTCTCAAGACTATGAATAATCATAATTCATGTGACCCCAAATAGTAATAATGGCATGTGAGTTTTAACCAAGTGATCTTACATCATCCTTGAATCACCTATGATGCAGTAAATCTAGTATTTAGCATTTATAGTATTTTATTGTATTTTACTATTCATAAAAAATTCTAGAATTTCAAAAAATTCTCTTAAATTCACCCTTAATTTTTTTCAAAATGTATAATTCAGAAATTATGTCCATTTTTGAAAATAATTTTCTAAATATCATTCATTTAATTTTTAAATAAAATCATACTTAATTCAAAAATTAATAATTTAAAAACTAAAACTGCTTTTATATCACATCGAAAAATTAATCAAGATGTAATTATCTCAAAGCCTTAAGAAAGTAAAATAACAATAAAATTTACTATTCATTAGGTTCATATTAATATTCATATTACTATTCATAAGGGTATGTTACTATTCACCAAAAATACAAGTTGGTTCCATTAGGCTCTAAATAACATACTGAACACAATTGTAGATGACCATTTTTTGAAATTCAAAACATAGAAGTGGAAAAATTATTTTTAAAGGATTGTTATAAATATCTAATTGTAACAATGTTTCATGTATTTCGTTTATTTTTTTTATACCTTGGGGTGTTACATTATCCCTACCTTCTAGAAAGTGCATCCTCACAATTTTATTTACTCATTAAAGAAGTGAGGGTACCTTTATCTCATAGCATTTTTAGACTCCCTTGTTGATTTTCTACCACGTGGTTTCTCCACAAAACCTTCACCTGGTGGATTACCTTATTTTGCAATACATGTTCTCTTCGATCAAGAATCCGAACTAGTTTCTCTTCATAGGAAAGGTTCTCTTCTAGCTGAACTGCTTCTTGGCTCAAGACATGAGTGGAATCTGGCACATACTCCCTCAACATCAAAACATGAAAAACATTATGTACCTAAGACAAACTCGAAGTCAAAGCTAATCAGTATAAATCTATTACAACTTTCTCCAGGATTTCAAAAGGACCATTGAACTGCGTACTTAGCTTCCATTTCTTACCAAAATGCATCAAACTTTTACAAGGAGATATTTTAAGAAAAACATGGTCACCTACCTCGAAAGAGAAGTATTTCCCTCTGTTATTTGCATAACTTTTCATCCTACTTTGAGATATCCTCATGTGTTTCCAGATCATTTTCACTTTCTCAGCCACTTCCTCTACTAATTCTGGCCACATAAAATTTCTTTCACCAACTTCATCCCAAAACGCTGGAGTCTGGCGCTGCTTCCCATAAAAATCCTCGAAATGTGCCATCATTATACTGGAATGAAAACTGTTATTATAATAAAACTCAACTATAGAAAGATGGTAATCCAAACTTCTCTGTAAGTCCATTGAATAGGCTTGAAGCATATCCTCAAATGTATGAATCATTCTCTCTGACTTCCCAACTAATTGAGAATGAAAATTTGTACTAAAATTTAATTTTATGCCTAATGACTTCTGAAGTCCCTTCCAAAATTTAGTAGTGAACATGGGATCCCGGTCAGATACAATAAAAAAAAGGAACTCCATGTAGCCTGACAATCTATTTGAGGTATAGTTAAGAAAGCTAATCCAAATACATTGTATCTCGAATAGAAAGAAAATGCGGAGATTTTTCCAGTCGATCAATAATAACCCAAATTGCATTGCTACTTCAATGAGTCTTTGGTAGTCCCACCACAAAGACCATAAATACATTCTCCCACTTCTACTATGGCACTGGAAAAGGCTGAAGCATCCCCTTCAGTTACTACTGCCCTACATTAACCTGTTGACATGTCAAGTATTTCACAATAAAATTGGGAATATCTCTTTTCATTCCATTCCACCAATAATACTCCTGAAGGTCTCTGTACATCTTAGTACATCCAGGATGAATTGAAAATGGAGAACTATGAGCTTTACACAACAAATCTTTCTTGTGAATCACAAGGCACACACAACCTTTTTTAAAAACTTAAAACACAATCTTTATCAAGATTAAATAATGTAAGCTTACCCATTTTAACCAAATCTACCTTTTTCTATAGCTCATGGTCTTCTTTCTATGCTTACTTAATTCTGTCTGATAATGATGACTACACTAACACCTAATACGAAATAGATGCATTCCCTGCACCAACAACTTCTAATCTAAAATTCATCAAATCATTAATCAAGGGATCATTTTTCAAATGTAACATTGTTAATTATTCATGATGTTTTCAACTCAAGTAGTTCGCCACTTTGTTTGATTTTCCCAGATGGTAATTGATTGTGAAATCATAATCCTTTATCAGTTAAATCCATCTTCTCTACCTCATGTTTAATTCCTTCTGAGTGAATATATACATTAGAAATTTATGATCATTATATATTTTACATTTGGTTCTGTATAAATGATGCCTCTAAATTTTCAAAGAAAAAACCACAGTTTCCAATTCCAAATCATGTGTGGGATAATTCAACTCATGAGGTTTTAGTTTCCATGAAGCATAAGCAATTACCTGATCATTCTGCATCAAAACACAACCAAGTAACTTCAAAGAAGCATCACTGTAGATTACAAACTCACCATTTCAAGAAGGTAAGGACAAAACTAGAGAATTCACCAATCTTTTCTTTAGTTCATGGAAACAAACATCACATTCTTCTATCCAAATAAATTTATCCCCTTTTCATGTTAACTTAGTTATCGGGCTAGATAACCATGAAAAGTTCTTAACAAAACATCAGTAATAACCTGCTAATCCAAGAAAACTATGAATCTCTGTAACATTTGTAGGTCTTGTCCATTCATCAACTACTTTTGTTTTAGCAAGATCAACTGTTATTCCATATTATTTAAAATGTTCCCCAGAAATGAAATTTATTGCAACAAAAAATCACACTTTCTCAATTTTCCATATAGTTTCATTTCCTTTAAGATTTGTAAGACAACCCCTAGATGTTTTTCATGCTCCTCTTTATTTTTAGAAAAATACTAGAATGTCATCAATAAACACAACCACAAACATATCCAAAAACTCATGAAATATTCTATTCATAATATTTATGAATAAAATAGGTTCATTAGTTAAGCCAAACAGCATAAAAACAAATTCATAATGCCCATATCTAGAACTAAAGGTTTTTTTTGGGATGTCATCCTCCTTCACCTTCAACTGATGGTATCTAGATCTCAAGTCAATCTTGGAAAAGAACTGAGCTCCCTAGAGCTGAAAAAGAAAGTCATCAATGTGAGGCAAAGGATACTTGTTTTTAACAGTGATGTTATTCAAAGCTCTATAATCAATACAAAGTCTCATGGAACCATCTTTCTTTTTAACGAACAAAATAAAACCTCCCCATGGTGAAGTGCTTGGATGAATAAATCCTTTATCAAGCAAATCCTGAAACTGATTTTTCAATTCAAGAAGTTCTATTTTATCCATATGATATGGGGGTTTTGAAGTTGGCTTAGCATCAGGAACTACGTAAATTGTGAACTCGACTTCTCAATCAGGTATGAAATCGGGTAACTCATTAGGAAGAACATCAAGGTATTCATTTACCACATGCACATCATTAGTCTAAATAGTTTCCTTGTTTTCAATAATATGAGCAAGATAACTTTCATTTCCATCATTAAATAGTTTATCAACTTCCTAATATGCTATCAATTGTATGGGTTCATTCTTGTATACAAACTGAAACTCTTTCTGAAAAAACATCTTCTTTATCTCTACAGTCAATCTTATCATGATAAACTGAAAGACAATACATTCCTAAAATAATATCAAACTTGAATAAGGGTAAAAAAACAAGGTTTTAAGGTAAATTATTTCCATAAACCAAAATAGAAAGATTTTTATAATTCTTCTATAATATAATATTTCCCTCTGGTGTTTTAACAACAAGTTCTGGTCTCATTTGTTGAGGTGATATTTCCAATTTACCAGAAAATTTCTTTGAAATGAAGGAATATGTAGACCCCACATTAAAAAAACTTTAGAAAAATATGATTAAACAAACAAATAACCTGATACAAATGCATTGGATAGCTTGGAATCTACTGACATAGTAAAAAAAGAGCTCGCTACACCTTTATGCTTATATTTTGTCTTCTTTGCATCATTTGGATCTCTCGTTAGGTAGGAATTTTCATAGTGACACATCTCACCACATTTAAAACACTTTATAGTTTTACTATCTATACTAGTATTAAGATAATTTTCATTAAAATATCAGGCCATATGTATAAACATACCACAATTAAAACACTTACCAGTTTTTCTATGAAATTTCCCAGGGTTCTTCTTGCCACACTTTTCACAAACTGGAAACTGGATTTTCTTACCATCAGATTTCTTTAGTTGATTATTACCCATCACTTTCCATCTAGACCTCTTATTATTCTTATTTCCAAAGTGAATGTGATAATCAGTAAACTACATCTCTAACCTCTCAGCACATCAGACAAGTTTCTCATAACTTTTGAATTCACAAGAGGCCAACGCCCTTCGATACATTGGCTTCAGTCCTGTGTAAAAGCAATTGATTTTGATATCAATATACAGAATAAGATTTGGAGAATACCTCATTAGCCAGGTGATGTTCGCTTCATTCACAACCACTGAATCTTACTTGTTTTTCTTCAATTCAAGGAATTGCTTCTCCATCCTAAGTCGCACCACCTTAGAAAAATATTTTTCAAGGAAAAGACTTTTAAATTCATCCCACTCTAAGCCATAAATATTCTCTCTATCCCTGATATTATTTACCATTAACCACCACTGATCAGCTTCACCTTCAAAATGATAAATGGAAAGATATACTTTTTTATTATCTGAACAACCCATTACATCAAATATCTTTTCAATGGATTTAATCCATCCTTAAGCCGCTACTAGGTCAGAAGATCCATTGAAAAAAGAAGGGTGATGTCTCATAAAATGTTCTACTATTATCATGTTCCATTGTGGAACCTCTAGTTGTTCTCTTGAATAGATTCCACCACCATTTATTTCTTGTGTTAGCTAATCCATTACTTTCAAAAACTACCCAGTTCTAATTCCCTACCATTCTGGGCTGCAGATTCTGAAGGATGTCGTTCTGTCAATGCCACTCCTCTTCAGCTTCCCTATTTCTTCTACAGAAAACCATTCTATACAATCATATCTTAGATGAAGAAACATGTTATTCATTAAATTCTATAACATTTCAAATCATCCATAGAGTAAAAATCATTTATGGTATTCTTTTTACATCATCTTAACCCATAAAGTTATCTAAACCATCCTCTGATACCAATTATATGGACCTGAGCTTATTACATTACATAATCTTGATTTTAGTCAATAAATAATTTCCTTTTACATGGAGGATATTTTCATGTTCTGAGATTTAGATAACTGAGACATAATACATTCATAAAATTACACATTGTTATAGAGTGGATACCATAAAAACAGTTTCCATTTTTTTTCAAAATATAAAACATTAAAGCTTAAAACATGATTTCTTTAAAAATTATTCAAACATTTAACTTGGATTACTTATTTGTATTACACATCCTTATGAACTGTGAAAATAATTTAAAAAATCTTGGGATGAGAAAAAAAATCTCAGTAAGGGATGTAGAAGAAGGAAAGAGCACATTAGTCCATGAATACTTGTAACGTATAAAAACATTTTCAAAATACATACTCATCACTCATATATACTTAATTTGTGAAAAATAATATCTCCAAAATATTTAAACAATACACAAGAACATAAATATAAAAAAAATTATCTTTGGAAAATACTTATATAATCTTGTAACCCTCTCAGCTACCTTATTATTTGTAACACTCACGGCTACCTTACAATTTGTGTAACCATCACAGTTAAACTTAGAGTAACCATACGGATGACCTCAAACCTACACATACACAATGAATTGGAGGGAGATATAGGTCTCACCCTTCATCATAAACAATTCCAAAGAACCATAACACAATTATACAACATTAATAGTTTCATAAAAACACTTCTCTTGAACTTTGTAAAACAGATTTTTAAAAAAGGATTTTAAAATGAAAATACCCTTACATAAATCATATAATTAAAGAGAGACTTAATAGAGTGGATAGAATAAGTATAAAAACTATAAATACAAATTATTAAAAATAATATAAACAAAAACCATCACAAAAATAATTTCAACACCACATAAATTACAAAGTATAAGTTTAACCAAAATAATGGAAATAAGGTTAAGAATTCCCTTACATCGGGTTTCTTTTACTTCAAATTTGTTTAAAACTATTGTATAATGGTTAAAATAGTGTTATTATTATCTTAAAAAAATTAATCTTTATAACATCTTATATGATCATTTTATAACTTTATTTCACCACTTAATTGTTATTATTTTGTTCCTTGCATTGTTTTGGGTGTGTTTTTTACATGTTTTTCATGATCAGTTCATGATGGATTGTTCTTATCGATTGGATGCGACACTCAATAATTGGAATGGATTAGTATTTAAATACTTAAAGAACCATAAATTATACCATTTATCATTTTGAATTCTTACATGAGTATGATTCATCAGTTAAAACATTAATGATGTTCGTTTAGATCATTTTAGTGGTTCTTTGATAATAATGACCTCATTTTGTATTATAAATTAAAACCATGTGTGAAAAAGAATTAAAGAACCATGGATGAGACTTAATGAATATATTATAACCTGGTTAAACCATAAAAATGGTTTCATGACCATCCTATAATTAATTAAATAACATTTAAATCACATCGTCCATGATGTCGATAATTTGACACATCACAGACAATGTTTTGAATTCCTTGAATTAGTGGGGAAGGAGAAAAATATTGATGAGGAATTTTCCATGAACAAGATAAAATCAATGATATAAAAGATTTATGGATCTTTCATTCCTCTTGTATAATAGTAGGTGAGGAAAGAAGAAGAAAATAAAGGAACTCAAAATAAAAGAAAATTTGAGAAATCCCTTACGAAAATTCGGCAGCATGACGGCGTCGCTTAAAATTTCATAAAATAATTTGATGATATAAAAGGGGTATCTCATAATTATTAAATCATATGGGAAGTAAGATGAATATTTAATTTAATATCTTAACATAATCCAAAGGGAATGAAAAATAATAACATAAAATTAAAGAAAAGAAAGAAAACTAAAGAAGATGTTTACCTCTTGATCTCTTCTCTTTGAGATCCTTCTTAATGCCTTTGGTTTTGGACTTTTGATGATACTTGAAGCTCTAAAACATGTAGAAGAGCCTTGTGAGGAGAGTTGGGCATAACTTAGGGAAGGCTCATGGATTGAGAGGTGTGGGAGGAAGAGGGGAATTAGGGTGGTATTTATAGTGGAGGAGAGGAGGTATTTAACATTATTTTAATCATTATTATAATATTTTTTTCTTAAGACTATAAATAATCATAATTTATGTGACTCCAAATAGTAATAATGGCATGTTAGTTCTAAAAAAGTTGACTTAGATCAGCCTTGAATCACCTATGAGGCAGTAAATCAAGTATTTAGCATTTATAGTATTTTATCGTATTTTACTATTCATAAAAAAATCCTAAAATTTCAGAAAATTCCCATAAATTTACCCTAACTATTTTTTGATGTATATAATTCATAAATGAAGTCCATTTTTTGAAAATAATATTCTAAATATCATTAATTTATTTTTTAAATAAAAGCATACTTAATTCAAAAATTAATAATTTCAAATTTATAACTGCTTTTATATCACATTGAAAAATTAATCAAGATTTTATTATCTTAAAGCCTTAAGAAAATAAAATAAAAATCAAATTTAATATTCATTAGGGTCATATTACTATTCATAAGAGTATGTTACTATTCACAAAAAATACAAGTTGGTTCCATTAGACTCTAAATTGCATACTAAACACAATTATAGATGACCGTTTTTCAAAATTCAAAACATAGATGTGGAAAAATTATTTTTAAAGTATTGTTATAAATATATAATTGAAACTATGTTTCATGTATTTCATTTATTTTTTTAAAACCTTGGGGGGTTACATTATTGATAGTCATAGAGTTAATATAAGATCATCAATTGCATGAAAAATGCATTTCCTAAAAAACAATCTTTCATTGAGTTTTATGGGTTTAATTTTAAATTAAATTCTAAAAATTCCATTATATGAATTTATTAAATAGATTAAATTTTTTAAATAATACTAATTAATATTTTTTAATAAGGTCAAATTAATTTTGGGTCATAATGAATAGTAAAAGTAGTAAAAATTAATTACCACTACTAAAGTAAAAATCGGGTTTTACGCATTACATGTGGCCATGTCAAAATTAATTTTGTATGAACATAGGATTTTTATTTGATAAATTATATTTATTATATATAATAATCATGTAAAAGTTATCTAATAATGGTCATTTTATTTTTAAGCTTAAAAGAAAATTTACCTAGGTAAAAATCTAGTTAACGTAGTGAAAAGCTTAAATGGAAAAAGTAAGTAAACATAAATATAAAGTGTTAGCATGTTTAAAACATGTTTATTTTTAATGGTGGAAATTTTTATCAACCATATATTCTCTAAAATATATCATTTATCAATTTTGGAGCCACTTTCCTTGATAGTGAGAGTTATGAGAATTTACAAAAATGTCACTCCTAACTTATAAAAGGCAACCTACTATCCTATTTTCCTCACACTTAAAAATAATTTTGATTCCATAAATATCTACCCAAATACCTTACTTATATTTTTTACAAAGTCCTAGATTCTTTTTTTTGATTAAAAAACCCTCCGTGTAAGGCTTTTGTTGCAAATATAAGGAAGTTGTGTAAAGAAGAGGTATCATTCTCAACTGAGAAATTTGTTTTATTTCTTATTGAACATTCTTAAAATCCTATTCAGCCATTATGATAAAATTATATCAGTATAAAATATATAATTATATTTTTTATGTTATTTTTATTAACTTTTTATTCACTGAAAATTGATAACGTCGTTCATACGTATGTTTGGATTATCACCTTCATGAAGTGATGTGATTCATTTTTCATCATCACATAACATGGATGGTTTTTATATGTTTATTTAAAGAAATAAAATGGTATTTATGATATAATTATAATTCAAGAAAATTAAAATCATACTTTCTTTCCATCATGATCATTGAAAAATGGAAAAGTTACTCATACAAACATACGACTTACCGTCTCCATGATTGTATTGTAATTCATTTTTCATAACCATGTTTCATGGTTATTTTAAAAATTATAATTCATATTTAAAAATAATAATTATTTAATTATTATTATTTGTTATATTATGGGATAATGAATTCATTTACCTTAGTTAAACTACCTAAGTCACTTTGGACATATGAACCAAATATCATCAAAACGTATGATGTGTACTTAATTGATTAGGTAAATAAATATAACATCATAATAAATAAAATAAATTGAACAATAAAAAAAATAATTTTTAAAGTAAATAATTAACAAAATTTTATTACTCATTTGGATAAATTTCGTATATGATTAGTCGAAATTGTGGTACGTGATTTTGACTCAATTTCCCATCATTGAGGCATATTTTAATTTTATGCAACTAATTTATTTTATATGGAATATATTTTGACCATTTTGAATATTAATTCATGAATACTTCATAGTAATTGGTATTTTAAGTTATAATTTATTTTAATTTATCTAAGGATATTTTATTTGAAAGTTACCCAAGAGGTAGAGGCTTTACATTACAATCTCCTTCCTTTTTGAGATTTTTACATTAAAGGTTCCATTAGTGAAAATCATAAACAATTATTTTATTGAACTATATATATTTTATTATCCTATATTCATGAATTTTTTATTACATGTTTGGTTTCTAATTCCTCCGTTATTGAATAAAGAAACATTAAGAAAGTTGTTTGTAAGTAATATTGATCTTGTATCTTCATTTAGATCTTAAATATTTCTTGTTCATGACTATATTTTTTTTAAAATATTTTAAATAATGTTTTTAATATTATAAAATTTTTTATTAAAGATTTTTTTACCCATGATTTACTTTTTTTACAAAATTTTTTAAAAGGAATATTTCAATCATTTTCAAAACAAGGTACTTGTTGACTTTTTTTACAATAGAGTGAAAGAATATTTTAATTTAACATAGAAGGAATGATTGGATTTTCAATAGTCATGACCAATCAATGCATTGAATATTGTATTTAATGTTTTACTAGTTATTTTAAAAGAAGTTTTTTCTATAATATTTTCAAAATTCTTCAATTTAAAGAAGTGATGTTAAATATAAAATCTTATTTTCCTCGAGAAATATTACATGTGATTATTAAAGTTTTTTTCATAAATTATTACAACATTATATTTTATGGATTGTTTCCAAATTATATACATATATATGGCCCTCACATATATACCTAGCTATTTCTCCCTCCCTTTTATGGGGTACTACAAGCCTTATGATCATTTGTCAAATTTCATCTTTAAGAAATATATTTTAAATATGATATGAGGAATGATTATGAAAACTATTTTAATTCCATGGGTAATTATTATATTTATGCCTTATTATTGATTTAATTTTTTGGCACACATAATTATTAACTTTTTATAATTGGTTCACCTATATAACTTTATAAGGAATGAGTTAATGATTTTGTATTATGATGCATTCTGTATGGGATTAGAGAGTGAACCTAATCCATTATAGGACTTTTTCTACTGTGTGATATTGTCTAGGCATAGATCCTTGACTCATCTTTAGGTCATTTTATATTTTTCATCCATATTTACTATGTTTCTATGATCCCATTATATCATGTTCTATATGTTATGTGTCCATGTGATTACTTATAATCCTTATTTTTTATGATATCATGTTATACCATTGACACATACATTATTCTATCGTATCATGTTTATTCCCTTATTGGGGTTCCTAGATCTCCAATTTCTTTTATGTATTCCCCTAATTATCCTACATATTTTTTGGATCTCAAATGGATTTAATATCTAATTATGCATAATAAAATAAGGATTCCATGTTTTTTGATGTATTATAAACTTAGTATTCCAAATACATTAGGCCACACAATCCTTGTGTTTTATTAATTGATATTTATGTAAAAAATCATGTAATAATATGTGTAAAAGTATTTGGTCAATATATATAACCACATAATACACACCCTAACACTTCTCTTAGAGCACTAAGCTAGTTCAAAATACATTAACACCATCAAAACTAGGCATAATAACACTAGATTGGGATCCATAATCCCTTTAATTATTCCTCTTGGTTTAGAATATATTAATGTGACTAATTTTACCACACTAATAACACATAACATTTCTATAACAACTTCTATTATTATTTTTCTTGTGATTATTTTTATCTCGGTCCCTCACTTTAATTAATTCCTACATGTTTGTACCTATAATCATTTGTTTTGAAGTTTCCTAGTTGATATAGGAGACTTAACTTCATTAAGTGTAATTTAATATCTACCCTATATCCTTGAATTATGAAGATAATTATAAAAATTATATAAATATGTTAAAAATATAATATCATGGTCTTGATCCTATATTTTTTTGTTTATATTATTCCTGATTAAAATAGATTTATTAAATTTGTTGAGGTGATTCTAGACGACATTTTAGGCTCCCTTTTAAAATTATTATGGTGAATTTTTCTATATAACCTTCCAAAAAAAGATTTTTTTCATGTATATATGTTTTAAATTTAACTAGATAATAGATGTAGTTGGCTCATAGCCAACCTCACACAACACTTTGTCACCCAAGTACGAAAAAAGAGATAGTGGTACCTTCCATGGATATCATATGGGATATTAATGTAAGAAACTATAAAAAACCTTTAGTATATATAGCGATGGTCTTCTTTTTCAAATTTCACCAATAATCTATAATCACTACTAGAAAATGAACCTATACCTATGGTTTACCAAAACCGTGTGTATTGGATGGAATTTTCAACCTATACCCACATTTTTTCAAAAAATGTGGGTATAGGGTTTGGTTCAAGACCTATACCCATGGTTATCAAAAAAACTATTTGTATAGGTCAAACTTATACCCACAGTTTTCCCAAAATCATGGGTATATGTGTGGGTTAAAAACTTATTCCCTCAGTTCTCAAGAACTATGGGTATATCTTTCCCACAAAAACATGGGAACAAAAAAAATTACCATGGGAACAGAAACATTTCTAAAAGAAAACAAATACCCACGGATTTCCTCTTATAAACATGGTTTATATAAGTATGTTTAAGTAAATATATATTTATACATGCATAAATAAATTTGTACCAGTGGTTAGGCATGACGTTTCTAAAGAACTAGTCCAGGGATCAAATCCTGCAGGAGGTCTTTTTCAAAATTGTATATCCATGGTTTGAGAACCATGGGAATAGGGTTGTTAGAAGGGTGGATAATTTATCGTACACCTATTCCCATGGTTCAAAACCATGGCTATAAATTTTTTGAAACCTTTGGTATATCTCAGAGATATACTAACGCCTTAACTCCCTATGGTTTTCAAAACCTTGGGTATAGCCTATACCCATGGTTTTAGGGTCTATACCCACAGTTTCAAACCATGGGTATAGGTTAATTTTCCAGTAATGAATCTTATTATAGAAAATTAACACAAAACATTAATCTTCTTCAAGTTAAGATCGACCTATATTAAATTTATAAACTTTTAACTTAATATAATATATTATTAAACTCAATACAATATCTGATACCAATTATTGAAGGATGTGAGCCATAAAACATAGGATGAACACTAAATAGAGGAAATTATGAAGTGATTTTATTAGTGTTATTTTATTATTTAAATTTTAAAAAATATCATAAGAAAAATAATGGTGAAAGGAGAAAAAATGGTAAGAAAGAAAGTAAATAGTGTTACCCTATGTTTTTATGAATGGAATTTAAATTTAAACCTCAATTACATTAAAGATACTTGTTCATATGTCTTTATCAAAAACCATGTCTTAAAATAGGTTTCATGGAATCTGAAAATCTTGTTTCACATTACTTCTACAATAGGAACTCCAATTAGGATGGACATTTCCACTAAGCTGGTCAGTTTCAGTCATTTTTCTAGGATTTTTATTGAGGTTGACCTAAGCTAAACCTTGATTAATAAAGTTTCTTTTCCACACCTCGTGATGAGATCAGTCTTAAAATTGAGTTTGAAAAGAGGAAATTTTTTATTCTTAAAAAATAATTAGTCACTCAAAGGATAATTTCATCGTAGTTCTCTTTTATTCTAATTGTCAATAAAAAGGTCACAATTTTCTGAAATCATAAAGGAAATCTAGTAAAGAAAATATCTAGTGCATTGAAAACTAGTCTAAATATCTTCCCATAGTTGATTCTATGGTTGCTTCTATTTCCATGAAATTAAATTCCATAAGTGGACAGTCACATGCACATGTTGTCTCTAGTTATTCTCGAGGATCCCAAATACCTAATTCCAAAATTTCTCCTCATAATAAAAATTTCATAGAATCTAAGATTATTCCCACCTCTTATCCTTGTAGTTACACTATGTTGCCTTCTTCTATTTAGAGGGTTGACAATCCCATGAAGTCTTGGGTTGACATATCATATGAAGGTATTTTGGTTTTTATGATTTTTTTTCTACAATGAATCCTTAACTAAGGATATAAGGGGTGAAGATGACGGTGAAGAATCTATGGATAGTCAAGAATACAGGGAGGTTTCTATATAGAATTATTAGGACTAAAAACTATGTCATGAATAAATATTTATTTCTTCTAAAAAACATAAAGGTAATGCCAAGTTGGATGTTTCCACATACAAGTCCAAAAAGGCCCACACTGATTTTTCTTAATAGAAATATACGTATTCCATATGATTGATAATGAGAAAGTTATATTTCAACCGAGCACTAGTGTAGAAAATACTTTTTCACATAGAATGTTTTTCTTTTTAACATTTTTTAGTAATTGACACTATTGCTGGTGACTTTGTAAATATGTTTTTAATGTTGGTTAATAAAAATTGATGTTTTAAATAAATTTATGTGGGATTTTTTCACATATTTTATTATATAATTGTTGTGAAAAAAATACCACATAAAGGTTTTTAAAGTTGGATATGAATTAAATGATGTGAAAAACAAAACAAAAAAACTTTTTATTTATCCCCTCCACAGCCAAAAACAACATAAAACTAGTAGAAAAACTATAAAAACAGACCCTTATAGTTTGACCTTTCAAGGTTACATTATATAGAAAAAATAAAATAAAATAAAATAAAACATGTGAAATGATTTGCCTATCTAATTTGTAACTGTCTCAACTCCTATTCACTATAATGTCGATGGGTCATCGTAAAGCTAAAAATTAAAAGAAAATCATTTAATAAGTATTCTGAATAAAACAAATAAAATATTAAGGAATACTTTATAAAGAAATCTATCCTCTGGAACTTTGTAACTTTCCCAATAGAAATTATTTAATACAAAAATCTTAAAACATATTATCCACATTCCCTTATGTATTTTTGTTGATGAAAATTCTATTTAAAGTAATTTTTCAATTCAAAATTGTTGGGTAAAAATCCCTCAAGGTAACATTGATGTATTTTTGGGTTGATTGTGTTTGTTGACAAAGCAGGTTTTCATGGATATTTTTCGAGTTCCCAAGAAGTTGTTGACAATCCTTGTTGACAAAGAACGATGACAAAGGAAAAGGACGATCTGGAGGCGGTGATTCTTCACGATTACGTCAAGCTTTGCGAACGGTAGATGCTGAAGCGCATCGCGGCGGTGAAGGGCATTGTGAGGGAGCTTCGCGGCGAAGGCATGAAGGAATATTAGTCTTCTCTAGGGAGCTTCGCGGTGAAGTCGTGAAGGTATGATGACGGTGATTCTTCGCGACTAAGTCAAGCTCCGCGAACGGAAAATTGCCGTGGTGCTTCGCGATTTGGACAGAATTCCAGCTGAAACTTTGGACCTTCACGATTTCAGATGACGTGGTGTTGACTTCGCGTGGAAGGGACGAGGGTCGGTGGAATATCCTATAAATAGAGTCTGACCCCCTCGAGAGAAGCAGAGAGAATTTTCAGAGAAAATCCATTGCTCTCGGTTCGCAGAGGTGGTTCACGAAGGTAGTGTGCTTCACGAAAGGGGAGCTTCGCGGCGGCTATTCTAGCTCCACGAAAGTTGTGTGCTCCGTGTTGGCTCAGTGAGCTTCGCGAGAGAAGTTGCTTTGCAACGAGTTGAGCTTCACGAGAGAGCTTCGCGAGAGAGATTCGTGAAAAGGTAGGAGCTTCGCGAAGGTTTTTTTGAGCTTCGCGAAATTGGGAGCCTAGCGAAGTAGGGTGCTTCGCGAAGGTCTTTCCAAAGTGAATTTCCCAGTGGTTCAGGGGTAAAGGAATATTCATCTATGGGTGAAATTTGAACTTTAACAGAGCATCTACATAGAGAGAAAGATGCATTCCTTATTGGAAATGAAGAGACCAACAGGTCTATAAACTGTGAGTGGATTCTCTTCTGGAGCAGTGAGCTTAGGAAGAGGAAGTAGGTGATCCTCTCCACCGGTAGTGAGCCAGAGAGAGAGAAACAGGGAGTGACCCTTGGGAAAGCAGTGAGGTGACCCTAAACCTTGTATAGGCAGTGAGCCTGGGCATAGAAGTGATCTAGCCCAAACATTGTAATCCACAGCTAGTGAAGTCTAGTGGAATTTGGTACGAACCGGAAACTTGTCGGCATATTCTCCTTGGACGTAGCCCTTAGCGGTGAACTAAGTAAAAATCTCGGTGTCTGCCTGCTTACTTCCCTCCAATGCATTCAAAGCATCATCATCAGGTAAAGAGGACAAGTGATCACAGTAACGACACTAGTGCAAACAAAGTGACCCTTGTAACAAAGAGGTCATGATCCAGTGGGGCAGTAAGAACTTTTAAAAACAATATACATACCCTGATTCACCCCCCTCTCAGGGTATATAGGCCCCTATTGGCCCTATCAAAAATAAAATTTTTAAGTAATATATCCAAAATTTAGTAATTGTAAATTAAAATCCACCTTTTCTTTTACATATTTTATCTTGCTCTATTCTTTCTCATGGTATCTGTAAATAAATATCATTCTCTATTGTAAAATAATATGAATAAAATAAATTTAAAATTCACTATAATATAAGAAATTATTAAAAATTCAATCTTACATGTTCAATACACTCATAATATTTTCTCACACTTCACCATGGATAGAGCATAGTTAGTAAAGTGTATTATACCTTGGAAAAAAACGCCCAACATCCAATTGTCACTGATATAAATATAACTTTAATGTGAGTGGTTATTATATTAATAGATATATAATAATTTGTGAGATATATGTTGCATAATCTTTAATATAAATAAATATCCAACATTGAATAATTTCATTCTTTGAAATCTTACAGTAATATAAAATTTTCATTCTACATCATTCATTATCATTACTATCGTTGAAATAAATGGTGGTTCCATCACTCTATATACTTCTATGTTTTCATTATATATACAAATTGTATAATTATACCTTATACAAAACAAACATAAGTATAAATTTTCAATAAATTAAACTAATGGAAAAAAATATTAATTTACGTACATGGAAAAAACCTACATCGTATTGATGCTCAACTGATCTCTGGTTATAAGATCTATTATATCATTTTTAAAAAGTGTCATATTAATTTCATGCCCATAAATTCCAACTTCAATTTTAATCACATAAACAACCAAAAATAAATTTGAATATGATAAAAAACTTTCAAGATTAGCATAAATTTTATCTGAAGTCATGTCGCTTTATATTTATTGTTGTCAATACAGTATTTATTTAACTTTAATGTATTCCTTTAAAAAATAGATAAATATTTAAATATTAAAATGTTAAAACTGTTATATTTGGTGCCCTATAACCATCTTCTATATACTTTATGATAACTTATATTCATGGTTTTGAATATTAACAAAACTACTTATCACATCATGATTTTTCTTCTGCATTACATAGTATGTGATAATGTTTCAAAAGTAATTGTCACACTTAAAGTTCAAAGTAGTTCCCCTCTATGATGATAACTCCTAAGTGTTGTGACACTATTCTTAAATATATTTTCTATATCTAAATGATATCGTTTGAGGGTTACAAATGATACAAGCTATCAGGGGAGGAGACTCATAGGATTTTGAGGCACCTTCTCATAGTGTACGCCCTTGGTAATATCTAGTAGGATATTATGAGAATGAGACTCGCCAGTAGGAAATCCACATTTATATGTGTCATTATATGTTCCTATCTATGGATGTGTGTATTGGTTCTTAGACATTAATATTATTATTAATTTGAATTATGAGTTGTGTACTTTGATGTATTGATGAAAATTGTTACAACACATGTTTACAGTGATGTAGGATGCATTGGGTGAGTCATGAGTAATATTTAATTAATGAATAATGTGATAAAGGATTTATCCCTTCTCTTATTTAACAGAAGCTAATTTCTTAGGCCCTTTGATGGAAATGATATATCTGAAATAAATCCATCGCCATGGTGTGATATGAGAAAGTTCTATTTCTGAAAAGTCAAATAAAGAGATTTCGAGTATATAGGTTGATGGCCCTAGCATGAAACCTACTCAATTTGAGATATTGTGATAAATTTATTATATTACATAGTAAGAGTTTGTATGAGGTAACATGTCATTGCAGCATCAACTTCTTTCTCTATAGGTACTTTGGCATGTTGCTAGATGCTAACCTTGGACTTTAGGATAATTCTCCTAATGCAACTGAGAAAGAAGTATAGAGGGTCTCACACTAAGTGTATCTAGAATCTCAATGAAATAATATAGTATTATTTATTATTTAATGAGTTGAATAAATATTATTCCCATATGTGGTTTAATAATTATTGTTGTTTGTTTGACCGCATTTATTCAATCACTAGTTATTTGAGAGAATATAATATGATAAAAATATTTAATAAATATTTATTTTTTATTTAGTGAATATAATATATATTTATTTATTAGTGAATAGTGCAGTGATATTTATTTAATTAATAAATAATCATTATTCAAGGCCTGATAAATGTTGTGGAGGAATTACGTACTGAGTTTTTAGGTCCAGTGAAAAATAATAAATTTGGGATATTATTTAATTAAATAATATTTAATATAATTCACAAGTTAAACTCATGTTGATAATAATAATAATTATTAATATTATTTTACATGGGTGTTTCACTAGGATTAAATAAATAATTATGTGAAAATGTTTTATTTTAACCCTAGTGATATATAAACCCAATTATATTATTGTCTCATTAATTCAATTCATTTCTCTTGGTTGTGCACAATGGATTTGAACAATCCTCTCAAGCCTAGAGGGATCCCATCCCCAAGAACACTCCCACGAATAGATAATAATCCTCTTCCATCAGATTAAGGTGAACACATTGGAAGTGGTTCTCGAAGTGATCAAAGTCGGATAACACAAGCACAAGGATCTTCCATGCTAGCACTCAAAGATTCTTTTAAGGACATCTGGAGATTCCTAGAACACATGTGGATCACAACAAGTGGAAATATACACTTGGTTTTTACAATGCATTGTCAATGCACCATATATCTATCACTAGATTCATCAATGAAGAAATAATTCCAATAAAGGTAAATATTTATTTATTTAAAATAATTATAAATAATATGTGATGATCCTGTCTCTGGTTCCGACGTAATTATCCATTTTCTATTTCTTTGATTTAATTATATGGATCATGGAATTCACTTTCATATAGATCTTGGATTGATCATCTATTTTGGAAAAAAACCATGTTGGGAACCACCCATCGTACACTTCCGCTATTCCCAAAACATAAAAGTGGTATCATAGTGGTCACATAAATATTTATAATTATTTAAAGATCATTAGTGATTTACTCATTTGTAATTTAATTTTTCATTTCAATTTTAATCATTATTTTAATTTGAATTGTGAGATATACTTCTTAATCCTTCATATCTCATAGATCTAATCGAAATGATTAATTTTATTATTAAAATAAAATCAAGGAACTCATCCGGATGTGTCAAGATTTCTGGATGGACAACACAGGACTACATGCCATGTTACTAGAGTTAAACATCATGTAGTCATGTTCAATGCATCAGAATTGATTCAGAAATTAATTCAATATCATATGAACTAATTATAAGCATTAAATGCACCATGTGTTGACGGGAACAAACTAGCACACAGTCAAACAGAGTACAATCCATGTAGCATATATACACAGTGTGTAGTCCCTTTAAGTCAAAGACGAGCCATGTATTTCAACAAATTGCCTACCTGACTGGTGACTGTGTAATTCAGATATCACATGGCATGTATCCCATTGTACATGTTGTGTACTCCAAATTGCGAGGTACGATATACATGCTAAGTCTCTAGGCCTGTACCTCATATTGACATTGAGATCCATACACACTATGTTCTCAAATGTACACGGCACGTACTTATACCAAATTATGTAGATTTAAAATTTATTTATTGTACTATGTAAACCCTGAGACATGTTCTTGTGTGTATTCATTAAATTGATAGGTCATGTAATGTGATGGGATTTAATATTTATATATATAAATGTTTAATTAATATCTACACAAAAATCATGTATGCATATCATGTATGATTCGTATTATGGTTGTTACTCTACGTAGATTGAATCATAACATGTGGCCAAAAATCATGTAACTTGTGTAATCATTATGTTGATATTACGCATTGTGAAATTATGTGATAAGTCGTGTATGCCATATTTCAGAAGAGTAAACAATATATGAGTATAATACATATTGGGTAGATTTGGAAGGGTATTCACTATGTTTCCTCCAAGGTACATTTATGTACACAACTAATTTTAAATGAATTTATTTATTTTTTTTTAAATTATTATGGATTAGAATCTCAAGAAAATTTAGATGAGAATTTTGATAAAATAATTGATTAATTGAAGATAATAATTAATTTATTTTGTCATTATTTATTATAAATAACAACGATTAAGAATTGAATATAGGTTTTATTAAATGTGTAATTTTTTTCTTGCATGTGGATGATCATGAGCTAGACCATACCTCTATATGTGATTGGTTTTATTTAATTTATTAATAAATTAAATTTTTGGTTTGTGTGTCTTCTCTCATCTTATTATCTAGACCATGTGTGCCCATGGTTTCTTTTATGTAAACCCATTTCCCCTCACCTGCATGTGAGTAAAAGTCAAATGTAATGGATGGAGCTCCCAAGATAGAATATGTGGTTCAAGTTTAGATTTGAGCTGAAACCAATCTAAGGAGATGCATAGGTGGACATGTGGAAAGTTCCAACACGAACCTTAATTGGTTCAAGATGTTTCTCCCCTAGGTCAATGGTTATTTTATCAATCTCTAGATAAACTAACAATTAGTATAAGTTCATGATCATATTTCTTTATTATTTTATTTCTTTCAAGTTACATGATTATTTCATTATGGATATTTTTTCAAGATCACATAATTTAATAAAATTAATGAGCATGAAATAAAGAACTAAAATAAATTGTGTTATGCATAAATATTATCTTAATCATGGTTAATGTGTTATGTAAATCCACTTAATATAAAAAATCATGTGATAAAGATAATAATTGGAAATTTATGCATAAAGGGATAAAATACCTTAATAAAATATTAATTTGGTATAGACTTTCACTACTTCAATTAAAATCAAACCATAGTTCAAAGTGCTTAACTAGCCAAAGTTAGGGTACTTTCAATTATTGGGGAAATATAACTTGAAATTTTGGGTTGACTTAACTTAGTTAATATCAAGGTTTGACTAAAAAAGTATGAATTTGTATAATTGATAGCAAAAGGTTGAGGAAATCCAATTTAAGGAATTCAAGATGGGGAGTCCACTTAGCATATCAAGGAACTGTGGGTTAATAACGTTTTAATTTATAATTCCTACCTAAAACCATTCATGTTTCTTGAACAACCAATGTTAGGGTAATGAGAAGGGGAATATGGATCCTTTCCACTAGAATTTCCAAGCAATAGGATATTCTAAATCCAATGGTGAGGAATATTGGTTTTCAATAAAATAATGGGAGACTAATAAATATAATATTTATTTATATGTCTAAATTTTATTAGATAAATTACTAAATTTTTTCTTATCTTATTCTATAGAAACAACATTAAAATGACATCAAACATATCATTGTGATCTATACATGAGAATTAAAACCTTCTCACTAGTAAAAATTTCCAAGAGTGGCAAACGCACCTACGTGTAATCCTTATCCATGAAAGGAAATTATATGTGCTAGAAGAACCTTTACTAATTTCACCTGGAAATGAGGAATTTGATGAAGAGTTTTCTCTCTATTATAAACATATTAATGATGATATATATGTTAATTCATTCATTCTATCATCCATGTCCAATGATATTTTGAATAAAAATGAATATATGGATGCCTAAAGTATTATTTCTCTCCTTAGGGGTCACTATCAAGAGAAGACAATACAAGAGAGGTAAAAGATCTCCAATTATTTGTTTACAAATAAGCTTTGAGAGTCTGTGCCAACTGGGTCTCATGTAGTCAATCTTATCAGTTACATTGAATGCTTTAAAATTATAGGGATTAAATTCCCAGATGAGTTGCATATAGATCTCATACTTTTATCACTTCCTAATACCTTCTTTAACTTTATTTTCAATTGCAATATGAATAATAATGAGAAGAGTCTTTCAGAATTTCTTACTTTGATTTTAAAAGTGGATAAGTATATGAGGCATGATAAATTTGTGGGCCTTATGGTGAATAAGAAAATTAAGTACAAGGTAAAGGATCCTAAGACATATAAACAGCCTGATGCTCCCGAGCACTATCCTTACAAAAATAAGAATATCCAGAGGCAGGGAAAGGAAAATGAGGTAGTATGTTTTTCATTTGGAAAGTCATGCTACTAGAATAAAAACTACAGCTAGAAGTATGGGGAAGGTAAAGGTGAGTTCATTATTGAGTTTAATCTTTCATTATCTACACATTAGGTATTAGATACATCTTGTATTTCTCACATATGTATCCAAATATAGGAACCATGTATATTTCAAAAGATTGCTAGAAGATAGGTGGATCTGAGAGCTACCAATTGATCAAATTTAGCTTCCCCATCCATTGATGACTACCACTTTTCATTGCCAATGGGAATGATTTTGGTTTTAAATTATTAATATTATGTACCTACGGTTACCAAGAACATAATTTCTATATAATTCCAAGATAAATATGGGTTTATTTTTAAATTTTGAAATAAAAGTTTTTTCTTTTATAAAGAAGACATATTTTATGGTACGAAACATTTAAATAATGCTATTTATGTTTTAAATTAAGAAAACCAAGTGTTTTAAATTGATAATTAATCGTGATCAAACGGCTCAAATAACACCCAACTAAGGCATCACCATCATGGTCATGTAAATGATAAGTGTTTGAAAAATATCTATTAAGATGGTTTCTTAGACTCTTCTATGCTAAAATAACTTGAAAGATTTCATGCATGTTTAAAATGAAAAATGACCAAACCACCATTTGGTGGATAGGGTAAAAGGACTACAGATCTTCTAGGATTGGTACACACTTATGTGTGTGGACCATTTCTAGTAGAATCTACAGGTGGATATTCTTGCTTTAGAACTTTTACTGATGACTTGTTTAGAAATGGATATATATAATTTATGAGTTAAAAGTCCAAGTCCTTTGAGAAATTAAAAGATTTCAAGAATTATGTAGAGAATAAACTTAGTAATAAGATAAATAATCTTCGATCATATCAAGGTGGTGAATATATTAACCAAGAGTTCATCGACTTTTATGGGAGTTTTGGATTCTATCTCAAATCACTCCACCTTATACACCACAGTGGAATAGTGTTAGTGAAAGGAATAATTGTGTCTTTTTATACATGGTTAGGTAGATGATGAGTCATATAGATCTTCCATTATCCTTTTAGGGATATGCATTAAAAACTGTAGCATATACATTAAACAAAGTTCTAAATAAAGTGTAAAATGGAATTCCCTTTGATTTATGGAGTGGAAAGAAACCCACTTTGTTGTATACATGTGTATGGGGTTGTGAGGCATTTGTTAAGGCCTCCTTGGGAAACAAAATAGTACCTCAGGGAATGAAGTGTATCTTTATAGAGTTTTCCAAGGAAACAAATGGATACTACTTATAAAACCTCTCAGATAAGAATGTGATTGTTGCCATACAAGATGTCTTTGTTGAGAGGGAGAAAATCCTCAAAGGGACAGTGGGATCAGGATTGACTTCGATGAAGTTGATGTTAAAGATACATAAGAGTTGGAGTGGGAACAGGTTCCCTAATTCCGTAAGGAATAAGTAGTTCCTAAAACAAAAGTACTATGTAGGAGTGTAAGAGAGGTAAGAGAACCAAAGAGATATGGTTTTCTATTCACCAAAGATGGTGATTCATTATTGGTTTACAATGAAGAATATCTCTCTTACAAGGAGGTGGTAGAGAGCTTATAAGCTGTGAAATGGAAATAAGCCATGAATTTTGAAATAGATTACATGTATCAGAACCAATTTTGGGTTATAGTCGATGCGCCAATTGATGTAAATTCTATTGGGTGAAAATGGGTATTCAAGAGGAAACTGAACATGGAAGGTAAAGTAAATACCTATAAACCAGGGCTAGTGGATAAAGGGTTTAAATAGTGTTAAGGAATTCAATATTATGAAACATTTTCACCATTTTCTGTGTTTCATTACATCAGAATTATACTTGATATAGCATATTATCCTGACTATGAGATTTTTCATATGGATTTTAAAACTACATTCCTTAATGGGAACCTTCGGGAAGATGTCTATATGACACAAGCAGAAGGGTTTGTGACTCCAGGTGATGCCAAGAATATTTTCAAGTTGTATAGATCCATTTAGGGATTAAAGGAAACCTCTAGGTCATGGAATATTTGATTTGATGAATCCATAAATGAATTTGGTTTCATTAAGAATAAATGTGAGACATGTGTTTACAAGAGGTTTAATGGAAATGCGGTCATTATCCAATTAGTATATGTTGATGCCATATTACTTATTGGAAATGACATACCAATATTACAATCAGTTAAGGACAAATTAAAAACGTGTTTCTTTGTGAAGGACTTACGTGAATAAGATTACATTCTGGGGATCAAGATATTATGTGATAGATCCAAGAGGCTGCTTAGACTATGTCAAAGTACATATATTGACTAGATACTAAATAGATTTAGTATAGAACAATCCAATGGAGGATTTGTTCTAGTGTCATGTGGTTTACATATTTCTAAGAAAATTTTTCCTCGCACACAACAAGATAAAGAGAGAGTGAGTAAGATATCATATGCTTCAACAATAGGATCAATCATGTATGGTATGTTATTTACTGAACTTGATGTTGTATATGCATTGAACATGGTAGTAATATATCATACAAATCCATGAGAATAGCATAGGAATGCTATCAAGTTCATTCGTAAGTATTTGAGAAGAACTAAGGATATGTTTCTGGTGTATGGAGGAGATAAGGAGTTGCTCATTAGGGGTTATATTGATTATAGCTTTTAGAAAGATAAGAATTATTAGAAGATGCTATCAGGATATATTTTTTGTCTCAGTGGAGGAGCTGTAAGTTGGAACAATTCAAAGAATCCAGTCGTTGCTGATTCTACAGTGGAGTCCGAGTATATAGAGGCTTTCGATGTAGCCAAGGAATCCTTTTGGATTCATAACATTGTCTAAGATCTTGATGTGGTACCTAGAATTAAAAAACCCTATCACATTGTATTGTGATAATACTACAGCGTTGTCTCTTGCTAAAGAGACAAGGACACACCAACATACAAAGCATGTACTCTATAAGTATCACCTCTTGAGGGATTTCTATCAAAGTGTTTAAGTTGTAGTATTTATATTACACATAGAAGAGAACGTGATGAATACCTTGGCTAAAGGTCTGTCTCAAGAGAAACATGAATATCATGTGAGATCTAGCCAACTGAAGGTTGTTAGTATTTGACTCTAATGCAAGTGGTATTCTTTTGGATTTGGTTACATATAACCAAATTCTATGTACTTTATGATAGCTTTTATTTGTAGTTTTGAATATTAATAAACTACTTATCACATCATGATTATTATTCTGTGTGACATAGTATGTGATAATGTTCCAAGAGTAGTTGTCGAACTAAAAGGTCATATAAATTACCTGTTATGATGAGAAGCTTGAAGTTCTACAACACTATTATTATATATATGTTTTATAGCTAGATGATATCATTTTAGGGACACAAATGATACAGGATATCATGGGTGGAGACTCGTAGGACTTTGAGGCACCTTGTCATGGTGTATTCTCTTCAAAATATCTAGTAGGATATTATAAGAATGGGACCCACTAGTAGGAAATCTGTATTTATATGTTCCATTGGATGTTCCTATCTCCAAATGTGTGTGATGGTCCTTAGAATTTAATATTATTATTAATGAGTATTATGAGTCACGTACTTTTATGTATTTATGAAAATCGTGATGATAGATGTCCGCAGAGAGGTAGGATACATTCGGTGCATCACGAGTAATATTACATTAATGAATAATGAAAGAAAGGATTTGTTAATTATTTTATTTAATAGAAGTTAATTTATTAGGCCCTTTGATGAAAATGGTATATCCTAAATGAATCCATTGACATGGTGTGATAAAGGAAAGATCTATTTCTATAAAGTCAAAGAAAGAGACATAGATTACATAGGTTGATGGCTCTAACATGAAACCTGCTTGATTATAGATATTGTGATAAAGGTATTATATTACCCATTAAGTGTCTGTATGAGGTAACGTTTCATTACAGCATTAACTTCTTTCTTTGTGGGTGCATTGGTGTGTTTCTAGGTGCTAACCTTGAACTTTAGTCTATTATGTCTAATGCCACTAAGAAAGAGGCCAATAGGGTCACACACTAAGTGTATCTAGAATCTTAGTTAAATAATATAATATTATTTTTTATTTAACAAGTTGAATAAATATTATTCCCACACATGGTTTAATAATTATTCATATTTTCTTGATCGCATGTATTCTGTCAGCAGTTATTCAAGAGAATATAATGTGAGAAAATATTTAATAATTATTTATTTTTTATTTAGTGAATATAATATTTATTTATTTATTGGAAAATAATGCAGTGAAATTTATTTAATAAATAAATAGTTATTATTCAAGACCCGATAAATATTGTGGAGCAATGACGGACTGAGTTTTTAGGACTAGTGAGACATAATAAATATTGAATATTATTTAGTTAAATAACATTTAATATAATTCAAAAGTCAAATGAATATCGATAAATAATAATATTATTATTATTCTTTTATATGGGGTTTTCTCTAGGATTAAATAAATAATTAAGTACAATTATTTTATTTTAACTCCAACGATGTATAAACCCAATTATACTATTTTATCATTAATATCATTCATTTTTCTTGATTTTGTACAATATATTTGAAGAATAATATCAATCCTAGAGAGCTCCCTTTGCTAAGAACTCTCCTAAGAATGGAGAGAAATCCTCATCCACTGAATCAAGGAGAGTTATTTGGAAGCGATTCACGAATCGATTAAAGGCAGACGATGCAAGTGGAAGGATCGATTATGCTAGCACCCAAATATTCTTTCAAGGATGTTTGGAGATTCTTTGAACATGTGTGGATCACCACTAGAGGAAATCTATACTTGGTTTCTACAACACAATGACGGTGCGCTACAGATCTGTCACCATATTCATCAACGATGAAAGAATTCCCACAAAGGTAATTATTTATTTAATTAAATTAATTACAAATATTATGTGATGATCCTATATCTAATTCTAATGTAATTATCTATTGAACGTTTCTTTAATTCAATTCCATGGATCACAACATTCATAATCGTATAGATTGTGGATTGATCATCGATTATGGTAAAAGCCAAGTAGGTCACCGCCCATCACACACTTCCACTACACCCGGAACCTACAAAAAAAATTTAATACCAAAATGAAATAAAAGATAAAATATAGACATACCTCTGTGGTAATATTTCAAACAATACTATATAGAAAAACTAGGGTCAAGACTTTGTCCAACTATACTCACATCAACTATAGGTAACGGTATTCTAACTAATCTATCTATAAAAACTTGTATAGTGGCCCTATAATGTTATATCTCTATTTATTTATGATGAATGGTATCTCCAGTATAAAATATCATCCTATATGAAATAATATGATTTTAGGGATCATCAAACAATAAACCACAATAACTGGGAAGCTTTGGAGGAGGGGATGTTTGAGTAGGATAAGAAGGAGTGGGGTCTGTAAGAGGAGGTGTATGAGTAGGCTAAGTAGGAATAAGATCTACTGGTAGAGGTGGGTAGTGGGATCAAAAGTATAAAACTATATTTTCACTTTCCCAATATTGTAGCTAAAATATCCTTCTTACCCTCAACTATAAAGACCCCATGTGTGCTCTGCTCCTCAAGATAATCCTATATGTAATATATGAAAAAATCCATAATGAATCACAATATATAAATAATTGATTTAACTTAGATAAATAAATAAAGTAAATATCTTAAAATACTCTAAGCTTTAACCCTATACTCTTTCATAAGATACTTTCCTTTTCTTCTCATCTGATCCCTCTTCCATTTTTCATGTCTAGTGGGGGAAGGAGGGTCAACCTCTGTAGATCCTGACGACTCGGCTCTCAGTTTTTGAAATTTTTCATTTATCATCTGTTCTTCCAATAATGTATACCCTACCCAATTTAAATTACGAGGGTATTCATTTCTAGATAGGATCTCATGATGATATCTCCTAAATTTATGTAAATTAAGAATAAATAAATAATTTATAAGAACATTAATATAAAAAACTTCTATAAGTTAACATTCCACTTATGAAAAACACTTCTCTTCGTCTACTTTTAACAAATTGATTCTATGTATCTTCATCTATAAATGGATATACATCACATGGATTATTATGTTTTCTATTCTTAAAAATTAAATTTTATTTGAGGGTTGATTTAAAATCCCTCCATCTTCTAATAGTCAATGATAAACCTGTAACGACCCAAAGTTTCATTAATGGAAAATCCCTCTTGATCCAGTTAAATGTTTCTTTATGAAATTTTTTTTTTATAAGATGTCAACTTCTTTAGTTTTATGTTAAGATTTGTGACCGTTACTTTTATAGCCGTTGAACAGTGATCATCTGAGTAGTATAAATATAAGGCTTTAACGAACCAATTTTCTATTCAGACAAAGGAAGCGATGGCCTCATCCAGTAGAATTGCCCCTTACGAAGCCCATTTGTCGGAGCTCGGAAAAGAGGTGGCGTCTTTGGGCTTTTCCCTTGACCAAGCCCAAGCTGAGCTTCATCAAGTCAAGCTCGAACGTGATCGTCTACGGGAAAAATGGAAGTTGATAGAGATTACCACTCGAGCGATGTTATCCGAGCAACCCCAAGAGTCTGTCACCATCGCACACCTTACCCTTAGGTCTTATGCGGCTATTTTAAGGGGTTATGTAACAAATAAGTAGCACCATGTTCATGTACATTATTTTTTGTATATAATAATGAATATAATTTTTTTGATACATTGTATTTAGTTTTTAAAGTACAAATGGTGTTTTTAGTTATTATTTAATTAAGAATTATATTTTATTAAATTAAAGTATTTTTGAATTAAATAATAATTTAATAAAATATTATTATTAATATTAAATTAATTTTTATTAAATATAAATGATCTTATAATTTTATGAATGCAATTAAAATTTTTATTAAGGTTTGAATGCCATTTCTGTCAAAACCCGTGAATTTTTTATAAATGTCGGTTTTTATTTTAAAAGTGAAAATTCACATATTTAGAAAATTATTTAGATAAAATAAATATTATTTTTGGAATCAGGACGTCGAAATTATCCAACGGTGAATTTTTCATAATTTTCTGAGACAGTCAAATTTTTGGGTAAAAATTAAATACCATTTAAATATATAATGTGTTTTATGACATCATAATGACCCAATGGTGATGTAATAAAATACCATAATCCTTATGTTCGGCCAATATGTGTTTTATCATTAAAATAATGAGGTTTTGGGTTTGTTTGACTTACTTTTCAAAGCATTAATGGAGCCCTCAAGACTTATTCAACACTTTGCCTTTTTAAATTAATTTCCATGGGAGTGTGACTCACCTCCACATAAGAAAACCTAATTTTTTAATAATTTCGGACCTTGGACTTGTAAAATATTGTTTTCCTCTTTCCTTTTCCAGAAACCATGGGCAAATACCATGGGATGGTTTGTGGTTTGGATTATTTTAATATAAGGGGTCCCAAACCTAAATAATAAAGAATTCTCTCACCTTTCCTATAAAAACCCATCCAAGCTCCCACTTCCTCCTCACTCAAAGCCCTTGAAGTTCGTCCAACCTCTTCCCTACTCTCTCTAGAATCCTCTCAAGGTGCCCCAAGCTCCCAAGAAGCTTCTCAAAAGCCTCTCTCTAGCCTTTGGAAGCACACTTCCAAGTAAGGGGTTTTCTTCCTTTCTCATTTTTGTCAATTTTCTTTAAGTTGTATTGCCTTTTTTTTATTTCAATAATGAATGTTGGGGTATGGTTTCACACCTCCCCCATACTGCCCTCTTATTGTTTGAATGACGGGAGAACCCTTTCTCTCTCATTAAATGCCTCCCATGTACACTCGTTACTATGCCGAAATTCCGAAAGGAACTTCTCTCTCTTCTTTTACATTCAAGCAATACTTTTGTATCATGAATCTAAATTCCATTTCTATTGTTGGGACATGTATATATATGATCTCATTACTGTCCATTACATGTAAATATGATGAGGAACCCCTTTCTCTCTCATCAACTTTTTTTATGAATTCTTATGTCACGTCGTTACGCTGCCGAAATCGCACCGATTTTCTAAGCCAATGTCTTTGTGTAGTGAATACCATGCCCATTTCTCCATCAAGGGTATTCACCTTTATGCACATTTACATATTGATTATAAATTTTCATGTATGAATTCCACATTCCTATATCATGGAATAAATGATTATGTTTTATGAATCCATGTTTTATGATCCATGTGGCACACTTATGCATGAAATGAAATGTTTAAGAAGGGTGCGCCCTTTATAGCGCTTCAATGCAATGGGTAAAGTATAGTATCATGATACGTCATGTGCAATGAGTGTTTACTCATGCTAATTCAAGTGCAACGAGGGTTTACTCGTGCTTCAAGTGCAATGAGGGTTTACTCATGCTCCATGTGCAATGAGCCTTGGCTCATGCTAATTCAATGTTAAGTGTTGTTGCCACATTTCCATGTTATGATTATCATGCTTTATCATGCCTTTATGTTCATGTTTCTCTTATGCTCTATTGATATGCCTATTTCTTAACATGTATTGTAATCCTCATGTTATTCATTGTGTATTCCCTTACTGGGCTTTATAGCTCACCCTTTTCTTATGCATGTCCTCAGGTTATCCCATGCAATGCTAAGTACGAAGGAATGTAGTGGTCATGTAAAGGAAGTTTTCAATAAAGATGTTGTATTTCATGTTTAAAGTTTTTATGTAATGATCCTAAGCCCCAAAGACACTAAACCTCTCGATCTTCTTTGTGGGATCAAGTGAAGTTTTATGTAATAAAGCATGTTTAAGTTGTAATAAAAAGCAGGGTTGTCATAGTTGGTATCAGAGGATAGGTTTAGTTATTTTTGGGATTAGGAAACCCCTTGTAAAGCCTTAGATACAAGACTAAGCATAATAAAAACATCCCTAAGTTTTGGTAAATACTAAGTAAGTGGTTTATCAAACAAATACATCCCTGTCTGGATACGAGCAGGTAGAGGCGGCTCTGGCACAGATGTATCCTATGGGTAAAACCCGAAAACACTGCTTTGAGCTAGACTCGAACGGGAACTGGTGCACAACAACGGGCCATGCTGCACTCTTGGTTACGACACTCCCGGGGGAAATGTTTTGATAAATTCACAATCTTATTATGAACCCTTATTAAGGGAAAAATGCCCCTAAGAATATATGTTAGAAGGAAGATCATGAAAAGTCTGGATTGAATCCTATAGACTCATGAGTTAAAGAGATTAAAGTTTTTTTATAAGTCGTCAACTTTTGTCTTTTGATTACCCTTTATGTGTTACCCCTAACTTTCCTTTTATTCCAGCTAATGGCCGGTAATAGGAGAACTTTGGCTAACAACCGTTGTGAAGATCAGTGTGATGATTGTACTTATGAGATGCCCAATCCAATGGGAGTGGGAATCGCGAACTTTGTCACGCTTCTCTCTCAGCTAACTCAAGTTTTGAATAGAAACACTGGTCAAGAGGAACGTTCAACCCCCCCTAAGAAAGAACAAGTCGCTATTGAAAGCTTCATGAGACAAAGGCCTCCTAATTTCAGTGGATCATCCGATCCCACGATCGCTGAACAATGGATCAACTCCATTGAAAAAATATTCCCCATCATCCAATGCTCTGAAAAAGAGAAGGTTCTCCTGGCGGCTTATCGTATAGAGGGTGAAGCTGATCAATGGTGGACGTTGATCAAAAATACGAAGCCTGAGGAGGAGATCGAGGCTTTGGAATGGAAGGAATTCCGGAAGATGTTTTTCGATAAATATTTTCCACGCACCCTCCGTCTTAAGATGGAAAGGGACTTCCTTTTCCTCAAACAGAAAGATGAAGAATCGGTGGGAGTGTACGAGGAAAACTTCACAAGGCTTGCACGATACGCTTCCGGCTTTGTCGATAACCCCGAATGCAAGGTTGACCGCTTCTTTGGTGGGCTGAAGCCTAGCTTGCGGAAAGCATTAGCGATCCGTGACTTCGACAGCTATGAGGAAATTGTCCGTTGTGCCCTCAAGGTTGAAATGGAGATCGGAGAATCACAGGGGTATCATGGGGACAAGAAGCGTAAGGTGGACTTCAATGCTGGTGGTCCGATGGATAAATCCAACGGCGCTAAGAAATTCCAGCACCCCACTTGCCAAAAGTTTGGAAAGAAGCACCCTGGAAATTGCCTTAGGGGGACAAGAAAATGCTTCAAGTGTGGAAGAGAAGGGCACCTAGCTGTTAACTGTCAGCAAGAAGGACCTGCGGCTACGACGGAGGAGAGGAACGCTCCGTTCGAACCTCAACGCGTTGTTCAGTGCTTCAAATGCAAAGAACCGGGTCATTTTGCAAATCAGTGCCCTAATCTAAGGGTTATCGGAGGCAATAAACAACCTCCAAGACAGCAAGGAAGAACTTTTTCCATCACTTCTGCCGAAGTGAACCCCGACAACGAAGTGGTGACAGGTACACTGGTTATTCATTCAAGAATAGCGAACGTACTTTTTGATTCAGGTTCTACGCATTCTTTTATATCTCAAAAGATTAGTAGAACAATCCCTGCACCACTACAAATTATGGAAGTAAAGATGTCGGTGAGTACGGAAAATGGGGCAATCATTGCATCCCATGAGTATAAGTCCTCCCCCGTTATAATCTGTGGATTGAATTTCCCAGTGAACCTCTTCATACTCCCTTTGGTGAATTTGATGCAATTCTTGGCATGGATTGGCTTTCCTTATATAGAGCCAACATAAATTGTCGGGAGAGGGAAATCACACTCCATATTGAGAATCGACCCCCGATTCTTTACAACTGTCAGGAGGAAGATGAATCTCCTTTAGCTCCATCATCTCAAGAATGGATATTACTGCCTTATGAGCACGCATATCTGGCTCAGATGATTGAGTCCAAGGAAGAAACCACCCTTCAAGAAATGCCTATTGTGAGGGAATTTGCTGAAGTATTTCCCGAGGAACATCCTGGTCTTCCTCCAAGAAGAGATGTTGAGTTCTCAATTGAACTTATACCTGGGGCGCTACCAATATCCAAGAATCCATATAGAATGTTTGTTGTTGAGCTTGAAGAGCTAAAGAAACAACTAAAGGAGAATCTGGATAAAGGGTTTATACGCCCAAGTGCATCACCATGGGGTGCACCAGTCCTCTTCGTTAAGAAGAAGGATGGGTCAATGCGGCTTTGCATCGATTATCGTGAACTTAACAAAATCACAATAAAGAACAAGTATCCTCTCCCAAGAATCAATGACTTGTTTGATCAGCTACGTGGAGCACAATACTTCTCCAAGGCGGACTTGCGGTCGGGATATTATCAAGTAAGGGTGAAGAAGGAAGATATCCCCAAGACTGCTTTTCGTATAAGGTACGGTCACTATGAATTCATAGTAATGCCTTTCGGACTCACCAATTCTCCATTAATATTCATGGACTTGATGAATAGAGTCTTTAGAGATTACCTAGACAAATTTGTGGTAGTCTTTATAGATGATATTCTAATATAATCCAAAACCAAGGAGGACCATGAGGAGCATTTAAAAACTGTACTAGAGACTTTGCGCAAGGAGAAGCTCTATGCAAAGTACAGAAAGTGTGAGTTTTGGTTGAAGGAAGTCTCATTCTTGGGCCATATCATCACAAGCAATGGGATATCTGTGGACCCCTCCAAAACAGATGCAATTGAGGGATGGCCGAGGCCAACATCGGTAATTGATATCCGTAGCTTCTTGGGGTTAGCTGGATATTATCGACGGTTTGTGAGAAATTTCTCACGATTGTCCAACCCTCTTACCAAGCTAACTCGAAAGGGAGTGAAGTTTGCTTGGAGTGATGAATGCGAAGAAAGCTTCAAGGAGTTGAAAAGGAGGCTTATCACTGCATCCGTGCTCACTTTACCCACAAGTGGGGAGGTTTTTGTGGTATTCAGTGATGCTTCGAAGAAGGGCTTAGGATGTGTGCTGATGCAGAATGATAAAGTGATATCCTATGCCTCAAGGTAGTTGAAATCTATGAGCGAAACTATCCAACACATGATCTGGAGTTAGCGGCGGTGATCTTTGCCTTGAAAATCTGGCGGCATTATCTCTATGGAGAGAAATGTGAGATATATACTGACCACAAGAGTCTTAAATATATATTCACACAGAAAGAGCTTAATATGCGCCAGAGAAGATGGATAGAGCTCATCAAGGATTATGACTGTTCAATACATTACCACCCTGGGAAGGCGAACAAGGTGGCGGATGCCCTAAGTAGAAAGGATCCAGCAATTATATCAATGAGAATTGAGAAGGATCCAATCTTCTTAGACTTGATGAAGATGGACGTGGGAATCATAAAGAAGGGAACATCATCAATCCTTTCACAAAAGATTGCTCAACCATCTCTTTTGGAAAGGTTAAAGGATGCTCAAAAGGATGATGCGGGAATCCAAGAAAAAGTGAAAGCTATCAAAAAGGGAAAATCCTCAGAGTTTAATGTTAATGAAGAAGGAATTGTGCGGTTTGGGAAAAGACTCTGTGTTCCATCAAGTTCGGAGCTGAAGAAGGAACTTTTGGATGATGCACATAGTTCAAATTTCTCTATTCACCAAGGGAGCACAAAGATGTATCGAGATCTCCGAGAAAACTTTTGGTGGGATAATATGAAGAAGGAGATCGCTGAATATACATCAAAGTGCCTGGTGGGTTAGCAAGTGAAGGCAGAGAGGCAGAAGTCTAAGGGGATGATGCAACCATTGCCCATACCAAAATGGAAATGGGAGAACATCACCATGGACTTTGTCACCGGACTTCCAATGACATCCAAAGGCAACAATGCAATCTGGGTTGTTGTGGATCGTCTTACAAAGACTGCTCACTTCATTTCTATTCGAGAGGATTTCTATTTGGATCAACTGGCACGGATATATATCAGGGAAGTGGTACGGTTGCATGGAGTACCACTATCTATTGTGTCTGACCGAGATCCAAGATTTACCTCTATGTTTTGGAAGAGTCTCCAACATGCTCTGAATACTGAACTAAACTTCAGTACGGCCTATCATCCTCAAACTGATGGACAATCCGAGCGGACTATCCAAACACTTGAGGATATGTTGAGAGCGTGCTCAATGGACTTTAAAGGAGGATGAGATCAACATCTTCCTCTGGTTGATTTCTCTTATAATAATAGTTTCCACTCGAGCATCCAAATGGCACCATATGAAGCCCTGTATGGGAAAAGGTGTAGAACACCGGCATGTTGGGACGAGGTCGGTGAACGTAAGCTGCTTGGACCAGAAATGGTCGAAGAAATGGTGGAGAAGGTGAAAACCATTCAGCAGCACATCAAGGCAGCCCAAAGTCGACAGAAGAGTTATGCAGATAATCGTCGATGAGACCTTGAGTTTAAAGTCGGAGACATGGTGTTTTTACGCATATCTCCGTGGAAGAAGGTCATGAGGTTTGGAAAGAAAGGGAAGTTAAGTCCAAGGTACATCGGCCCATTCGAGATTCTTGATCGTGTTGGGGCTGTGGCCTATCGACTAGCACTTCCACCGACTATGTCCAAGGTGCATGATGTCTTTCATGTATCCCTCTTAAGGAAGTACATACCAGACCCTTCACATGTACTCTCTTCCGAGGTGGTACAATTGGAAGATGATCTTTCTTATGAGGAGCAACCAGTGAAGATCTTAGATCGTAGAGAAAAAGTTCTACAAAATAAGACAATGCCCCTCGTCAAGGTGTTGTGGAGTAACCACAAGTTTGAAGAAGCAACTTGGGAGTCGGAGGATATGATGAAGCTAAGTTACCCACATTTGTTTTAGTGTGGGAAAAGGAAAATTTCGAGGGCGAAATTTCTTAAGGGGGGAATGTTGTAACGACCCAAAGTTTCATTAATGGAAAATCCCTCTTGATCCAGTTAAATGTTTCTTTATGAAAAATGTTTTTTTTATAAGATGTCAACTTCTTTAGTTTTATGTTAAGATTTGTGACCGTTACTTTTATATCCGTTGAACAGTGATCATCTGAGTAGTATAAATATAAGGCTTTAACGAACCAATTTTCTACTCAAACAAAGGAAGCGATGGCCTCATCCAGTAGAATTGCCCCTTACGAAGCCCATTTGTCGGAGCTCGGAAAAGAGGTGGCGTCTTTGGGCTTTTCCCTTGACCAAGCCCAAGCTGAGCTTCATCAAGTCAAGCTCGAACATGATCGTCTACGGGAAAAATGGAAGTTGATAGAGATTACCACTCGAGCGATGTTATCCGAGCAACCCCAAGAGTCTGTCACCATCGCACACCTTACCCTTAGGTCTTATGCGGCTATTTTAAGGGGTTATGTAACAAATAAGTAGCACCATGTTCATGTACATTATTTTTTGTATATAATAATGAATATAATTTTTTTGATACATTGTATTTAGTTTTTAAAGTACAAATGGTGTTTTTAGTTATTATTTAATTAAGAATTATATTTTATTAAATTAAAGTATTTTTGAATTAAATAATATTTTAATAAAATATTATTATTAATATTAAATTAATTTTTATTAAATATAAATGATCTTATAATTTTATGAATGCAATTAAAATTTTTATTAAGGTTTGAATGCCATTTCTGTCAAAACCCGTGAATTTTTTATAAATGTCGGTTTTTATTTTAAAAGTGAAAATTCACATATTTAGAAAATTATTTAGATAAAATAAATATTATTTTTGGAATCAGGACGTCGAAATTATCCAATGGTGAATTTTTCATAATTTTCTGAGACAGTCAAATTTTTGGGTAAAAATTAAATACCATTTAAATATATAATGTGTTTTATGACATCATAATGACCCAATGGTGATGTAATAAAATACCATAATCCTTATGTTCGGCCAATATGTGTTTTATCATTAAAATAATGAGGTTTTGGGTTTGTTTGACTTACTTTTCAAAGCATTAATGGATCCCTCAAGACTTATTCAACACTTTGCCTTTTTAAATTAATTTCCATGGGAGTGTGACTCACCTCCACATAAGCAACCATAATTTTTTAATAATTTCGGACCTTGGACTTGTAAAATATTGTTTTCCTCTTTCCTTTTCCAGAAACCATGGGCAAATACCATGGGATGGTTTGTGGTTTGGATTATTTTAATATAAGGGGTCCCAAACCTAAATAATAAAGAATTCTCTCACCTTTCCTATATAAACCCACCCAAGCTCCCACTTCCTCCTCACTCAAAGCCCTTGAAGTTCGTCCAACCTCTGCCCTACTCTCTCTAGAATCCTCTCAAGGTGCCCCAAGCTCCCAAGAAGCCTCTCACAAGCCTCTCTCTAGCCTTTGGAAGCACACTTCCAAGTAAGGGGTTTTCTTCCTTTCTCATTTTTGTCAATTTTCTTTAAGTTGTATTGCCTTTTTTTTATTTCAATTATGAATGTTGGGGTATGGTTTCACACCTCCCCCATACTTCCCTCTTATTGTTTGAATGATGGGAGAACCCTTTCTCTCTCATTAAATGCCTCCCATGTACACCCGTTACTATGCCGAAATTCCGAAAGGAACTTCTCTCTCTTCTTTTACATTCAAGCAATACTTTTGTATCATGAATCTAAATTCCATTTCTATTGTTGGGACATGTATATATATGATCTCCTTACTGTCCATTACATGTAAATATGATGAGGAGCCCCTTTCTCTCTCATCAACTTTTTTTATGAATTCTTATGTCACGCCGTTACGCAGCCGAAATCGCTCCGATTTTCTAAGCCAATGTCTTTGTGTAGTGAATACCATGCCCATTTCTCCATCAAGGGTATTCAACTTTATGCAAATTTACATATTGATTATAAATTTTCATGTATGAATTCCACTTTCCTTTATTGTGGAAGAAATGATTATGTTTTATGAATCCATGTTTTATGATCCATGTGGCACACATATGCATGAAATGAAATGTTTAAGAAGGGTGCGCCCTTTATAGCGCTCCAATGCATTGGGTAAAGTATAGTATCATGATACGTCATGTGCAATGAGTGTTTACTCATGCTAATTCAAGTGCAACGAGGGTTTACTCGTGCTTCAAGTGCAATGAGGGTTTACTCATGCTCCATGTGCAATGAGCCTTGGCTCATGCTAATTCAATGTTAAGTGTTGTTGCCACATTTCCATGTTATGATTATCATGATTTATCATGCCTTTATGTTCATGTTTCTATTATGCTCTATTGATATGCCTATTTCCTAACATGTATTGTACTCCTCATGTTATTCATTGTGTACTCCCTTACTGGGCTTTATAGCTCACCCTTTTCTTATGCATGTCCTTAGGTTATCCCATGCAATGCTAAGTACGAAGGAATGTAGTGGTCATGTAAAGGAAGTTTTCAATAAAGATGTTGTATTTCATGTTTAAAGTTTTTATGTAATGATCCTAAGCCCCAATGACACTAAACGTCTCGATCTTCTTTGTTGGATCAAGTGAAGTTTTATGTAATCAAGCATGTTTAAGTTGTAATAAAAAGCAGGGTTGTCATAAAACCTTTCTTCTTGACTCCTCCAGTATCAGGTATATTATCTTTCATCTGATAAGAAGGGGAAAACATATATTACTATAAAAATTTTAGTATATGTAAAATAATAACAAATGATCTTACAAAAACGGTCTCCCATGAGTGAGATATTGTCAATTTTTCAACACTTCTCCAATCATAAATCAAAATACTAACTTTTCTTTTAGTCTGCACTACTATAAAAGTCTTGAATTTTTTTGAATTAGGACCTATTGGAATAACATTATCATCAAATTATACTGGTATCCTATGCTCATGGATACAAGAAACTAATCATTTTTTTAAATTTGTGCTACCACATTTACAAACCCTCAAACTCTTCTTTGGCCCCAAGAAAGTAGATGTGTCTTGTAAAGAAGGATGAGTATCATTATCAGGAGCATGTGTATGTTCATCCCTAGAGGTATGAGTATGATCATATCCATAATTAAGTAGTGAATTAGATGATTGTTCTGCCATTATCTAAAAAATCAAAGCAACAAACAATTAGTATACAAATATAAAAATCCAACTATTATATAAAAATGTAAATAAAAAATAAAAAAATATCAAACAAAAAGTAAATTAAACTAAACATGACACGTGTTTACTGTAACACCCCAAGAACTTGTGTTTCTTGTAATGGTAATTTCTATGTTTTATGGTTGTCCTTACCTGAACAAAACTTATCTCTTAGGGAAAAATAATAAGATGATGCAATGGAATAATCACACGAAATGGACACAAAGAGTTTTATTCAAATAAGAACACTGTAGTGGTTACAATAAACTGAAATTAATAGGGAAATCAAACTAACCAAATATACCTATTAAAAACCCTATCAGAATTATAGGGAGACAACTCAAAACAATGAGAACCCCAAAAAAGCAATATGGATCCTTAGAATTCGTTATAATGAGTATAAGACTGGCTAAAGCCACCGCGGCCACACTAAGCACCAAAGGTATGATGCGAATTATCTTCTTCAATCAACTTGAGTGTTAGGACACCCTAAGTCTTGGATTTATAAGACATTAATGTGACCATTGCCTTGGAAGACCATGGAACTCTAACGACTATAAATATAGTCATTTTCCATGTCGATTAATTAATTTAGAACATATGTGTATATATTTAGTCCTCCAAGTATTTAGGTTACGGAATTGAAAATTATTAAACTAAACCTAACCATTAACTTTAAAAGGGCATAAAGATATGTTTTGAATTATACATTGGTATTTTTTTGTAAACTCTAACCTTGTCAATTGAATGATATTTTTAATCACACTATGTTTAGACCACTACAACAGTAATATTGGAAATATCATTTAATTAATAACTTTTATGTTTAAGGTTAGAGTTTATATACGACCTTGTAAAACACTTTAAGAATAAAGTTTAATTTTTAAACATTAAACTTAAAAATTTTAATAGAATTTATGTATAAAAAGAATAATTTCTATACAGTGTTATGTTTCTCTTTAAGTATTTTTTTAAAAAAAACATAGGTTATACAAAAATTTAGGCCCATAGAGGCCAACCATTAACGGTCGGGCCAAGGGAGGCGGCACACTCAGGGTGGATGAGCCTAGACCTCAGTCTATGCCTGAGGCCTACCCAATATCGGCACGAAGAGCACACAAGAGAATGCTTGGGAGCGCATGTATGCAAGTAGTGCGGGTGCAAGGTCGTGTGAGCAGCGGGTAGGCCAAAGCCTGTGGGGGAGCAAGATCCCATGTGTACGGCCCCCTTCATGGGTGCTATGTGTTTTCTGAGCCAAGGATGGGAGGCTCGGGGTTATATGGGAGATGAAAATGGCTCCTCATTTTGATGTGGGAAGTAAAATTTCGGGTGAAATGAGATCCTGGCCGTTATATCGCATCCCGCGTGATCTGAGCTACTGATCTTGATCTCGCGTTAGGCCTTCAGCAGCCGTGGTGTATCATCGAGTTTTTGTAGGCCTTTTGATATGGCTCGATTCCATCCGAGTCGTCCAGCCGTTATAATCCGCGGGCACATCTCAACCCTTGATCTCAAGCCAGATCTGATCTTGTCCATCATTTTTCTCTATGTTTTCCACTGTCGTGTTGTCTTCTTCCCTATGGAGTGCCTTGAACTACTAACCATACACCCCACATGTCATCGATTTTCTCCTCCCATGGCTGCCAATGGTCTCCCTCATTCATGCAGTTTCCACACTGGATGAATTTTATAGGCCACTTGGACCTTTTTTTCCACCCTTCTTGCATTAAAATAATCTGAATAGGTATAATATAAAAACTACACCATAGCACCTGAAGAACCCTCTCAGCTCTTTTCACCATGCATTCAGCAGACCTTGACTCTTCCTCCTAGCTTTCTAGTGCCATCCCGAGCTCCTCCTCCTCCTCAAGCTCGGTAAGGGTTTAGTCATTGAATCCCCAATTGTATTTACGAATGTTTTCGAAGCCTCATTAAGAAAGTACTAATTATATCCCCACGATGAATTTTATATCTAATCGTTATGTTCTTATTAAAATGGATATAATTAGTATAAACAAATTTTGAAGGGGATTTTATCATTTTCGTGAAATTATATATATATATATATATATACGCATAATTATATATGAATGTGTTTGTCTGTATAAAATTGTATCTTCTTAATCCAATATATATATATATAATAAGACTTCTAGATTTAAACAATATTTCCCCAATAATCTTATTGTTGTAAAGGATTTATTGAATTTCTTCAATCATCCTTGTTTTACTAAGTTTTTGTGAATGTATATATATATATACCTATATGTATATGAAAAGATATAAGTATAAAATACGCGACTCCTTGATTTTCATGAACTTCATAAAAAGATTAAGGATTTTGTTGAGTTTTGATTGTGATAATACCAACATGGGTTTCCTTTTTTTACTTATAAAATCCTATGTTATGTGAAGAAAGTACTACACAAACATTTCAAATGTTTTTGGCTTAATTAATCACTATTTTTATACACGTCTAGGTTGAATGAATATTTCACACCACATGAAACCCTAAACAAAGTTTTCCAAATTCTTACTTTTGATATGCTGAGTTCATGAGTATAGATATGGGAAGCTCATGACCTCATATTTGTATTACTAATTACACTTTACCCATTATATTAAATGATAATGTTTAAGGCCGAGTTTTATACCTTCAAGTTTTAACCAGATGTTTTTGAGATAATGTGAGTATAGTAAACCGCATGAAATGATATGTTTAACTCTTCTTTATTATGTTATGTTTATCTTTTTATTTAATCATGAATGTTATTTATTACTATGGTTAATGACTTTTTCATTTTAAGTGATAAAAATGGTATTTCATGTGTGTTAGTTGGCATCACAAGTACTCTTAATACAAGTACTAATTAATGGATTAACCTCACAATTCAATGTTTTGTGCTAGACTCACTGCATATTCTTAAAAGTGGATGTCCGTAATAGTAATATTATATGACCTATTCTTAGTTTATGGATTTAATTGTTCAAGGTGGTGTGTGACATCTTGAATAAAATGTGAGGTGAAATAAGAAACCATGTAGGTAATACGCTTGGTTTGATATGTGATACGTAATTAATAAATAAAAGTGGTATTTGCACTTTGATTTAGAGATATGAGGAATGCATTAGACCTAGTATGTTTTGGGTTGGGGATTGGTAAAATTAAGCCCTTTGGCTTGGGGTCCAGTTATAGCAGACCCTCTCGGTGGGTGTTCGGTTACAGAGGCACTCCGGGTTAGAGTCTGGTGACAAAGGCTCTTCGGGTTGGGGTCCGATTAAAGTTAGCTCCTAGGTCTTGGAACGAGGCCTTGACATGGTCCGACATATGCACTTACCTCATTATGACTATGTAATTTAATTAACCAGAAAAATATTCGACTAGAAGAATATTTTCTTAAAAGAGCTTATGGATTTTCGGTCGAGGCCTTAAATCATTAGATGTCTTGGACAATGCTTTGATAAAATGTTTCAGAATGTCCTGTGTATTTATAGCATGACATATGTTTAGAAATCATTGATTTAGTATTCAACATATGGAATTAAAGTTTTTATTTTATACGCAACTCTGATTATTCATTACCCTTAGCTATTTAATTTGTGATTACATATTCTCATAACATACATGTTTATAATTTCTATTATTTAGCTGCCTATGTCCGAATTGTGTGTCCTGGTAATTCTGCTAGCATGTTTCTAATTAATCACTTTTGTTATGACATTTCACATGTGTTACAACTTTTCTTTAAGAAGATTGTTTTATGAATGGTTTAAATAATGTATTCAAAAGATAGTTTGGGTATAATATGTTATTTTTAAACCCCTTACTGGGAATTCTTATTCTCACCCTACATTTTAAATGAAAAAAAATCAGGTATCAGTCATGTCTTCAATGAAGTTTCAGAATATAGCTGGTTTCCCAGAACCTGAACCTCACGATCCTCTATAGCATGGGACATGATGTGATATTTTTAAATGAATTTGATGTTATAATTATGGTTATGGTAAATCATGTCTCATGGGCACTAGCTCCGGCACTCGGGGGGATGGGTTCTTACAGTTGGTATCAGAGGATATATTCAGAAAATTCTGGAAAACCAGGTAATAAAAAAATATAAAGCTATAACTGAACCATACTAAGTTATTTTATTATAACTTTAAGATGTCAAATGAAAATGTTCTTACTAATCTACTATCACTACCTACTGAGGCCCTAGAAACCATTGTGTCTTTAGCTATCTGAGAGAATTTTCTTTACTATGCTCATATCTACATGACGTGCAAAAACCTGTATGATGTGTCAAACTCACCTCGGGTGCTTCCACTACACCAGGGGTTAGGATTTGATTGCCTAATTATGATGATGATACAGTTCCCCTCCTATGTACATCGGAGAAGGTACCATGAGATACTTTTTTTTAGTATTCACGGCAGGCGAGGACTTTGGATTTATGGCCTTTGACGCTTTTCAAGAAGCTACTGCTGCCAGTGATCTCCAAGTGGCCTATCTTTGTCAAATCTTGAACTATCGTTCCTGGGGCCAATTTTTGGACATCAAAATGTTACAGATGAGTCCACATGATTGTCTTGTAGGAAGTAAGTGTATTTTGACATCTCTTAACTTCATACCCCTCATGCTATTCTCATGAGACGTCACAGGTGACCCCATGAGTTTAACCCTAAATGCTCAGCCTTTGTTTGGTTTGAGGAGATAGGGAGTTTTGCTTCTTTGTGCGGAGTTCGTATAGTAGGTCATCAGGGGAACTCAGGAACTAATGTTTAGTAATAAACTTATATTTTATTGAAATATTTTATTATCCATTCTCACCTTTACTTTATCTGAACTTTCAAATTGAATTCTCATGAATACGTTTTCAGATGGCTAGATTACCAAATATCGCATCTCTACCCGATGAGATATTGGAGGATATCTTAATCAAAACTTGCACTATGGACTATACTTCATTCCTCAACCTATGAGGATCATGTCAAAAAATGTTTGGCTTGTCTAACAGTCCTGAGATCCTTCGTTCCTATACAGAGAATGACCATGTATTCCACTTCATCACCACTACCCAACTTCCCAGTTATAGGTAAAGGGGGAGATACCTCAAGGGACTTTTTCAGTGTTTCACTCTGGCACAGAATTTTTCTACCAGAGCATGTTTCATAGTGGCTTCCCAAGATGGGAATCTTAGAGAAACCTTTATGTTTCAAATCCTAAACCTTAGCCTATTTAACCGCATCATTCCAATCTAATATCTCGAGCGAGATGTATTCCGGCAGGGCATCAAAGAATATGTCCATTCGGACATCTTCAAACATTGTACAGCTCAAGCATCCCTGTATAATCCTGAGAGTAGAATGCATGAGCTGGAGTTCATAACATACTACTCGAGGTGTATCTGGGCTAAAGAAGCAGAATAAATGAATATCAACCTGGGTATTCCATTGAATGAGCCTAATCTCCCATTTTAGTGATGATAATCATCAGGGAATTTCTTTTCAAATTTGTTTATAGAATTTTGAGGACACAATTCTTTGTAGTGGGGATAATGTAACACCCCATAAACTTGTGTTTCATGTAATTGTAATTTCTATGTTTTACTTTTGTATTTACCTGAACAAAACTTATCTCTTAAGGAAAAATAATATTATGATGCAATGGAATAATCACACAAAATGGACGCAAGGAGTTTTATTCAAATAATAAAATTGTAGTGGTTACAATAAACCGAGATTAAGAGGGAAATCAAGCTACCCAAATATACCTATTAAAAACCCTATCAGAATTATAGGGAGACAACTCAAAACAATGAGAACCCCAATAAAGTAATATGGATCCTTAGAATTTTTCATAATGAGTATAATAATGGTTGAAGCCACCGCGGACACACTAAGCGCCAAAGGTATGACGCGAACCATCTTCTTCAATCAAATTGAGTGTTAGGACACCCTAAGTCTTGGATTTATAAGTCATCAATGTGATCATTGCCTTAGAAAACCATGGAACTCTAACGGCTCTAAATATAGCCATTGTCCTTGTCGGTTAATTAATTTAGAACATATGTGTATATATTTAGTCCTCTCAGTATTTAGGTTATGGAATTGAAAATTATAAAACTAAAACTAACCATGAACTTTAAAAGGGCATAAAGAGATGTTTTGAATTATACTTTGGTATTTTTTTTAATATAATATGGAATTCAAAACATGTTTCAATTAACTCAATGTGTTTTAAATATTTTCATTCATTGTCTTAATTTGTGTTTAAATACTTGTTAATTGAATGATATTTTTAATCAAACTAAGTTTAGACCACTACAACACTAATATAGGAATTATCATTTAATTTATAACTTTTATGTTTAAGGTTAGTGTTTATAAACAAACATGGACAACACTTTAAGGGGAAAGTTTAATTTATAAACATTAAGCTTAAAATTTTTAATCGAAGCTATGTATAAAAAGGATAATTTCTATATAGTGTTATGTTTCCCTTTATGTTTTTTTAAAAAAGTTAGGTTATATAAAAATTTAGGACCATGTGGGCCAGCCTTTAATGGCTAGGCCAAGGGAGGAGGCACAATCTGGGTGGTTGAGCCTAGCCCTCAGCCCATGCCAGAGGCCAGCCCGAGATCGGTCATAGGTCTCACGAGGAGTGTACAAAAGCAAGCTGGGGAGCGCATGTGTGGGCGCAGTGCGAGCACAAGGCCGCATGAGCAGCGGGTAGGCTGAGGCTTGCGGGGGAGTGGGAGCCCGTGTGTAAGGCCCCCTTCATGGGTGTTGTGTGTTTTCTGAGCTGAGTATGGGAAGGTCATGGTTATATGGGAGACAAAAACGGCTCCCCTTTTCGATGTGGGAAACAAAATTTCAGGCAAAATGAGATCCTGGCCATTGGATCACGTCGCACACGATCTGAGCTGCTAATCTTGATCACGTGTTAGGCCTTCATAAACCACAGCATAACATCGAGTTTTTGTGGTCTGTTCGATCTGGCGCGATTCAATCTGATTCATGCACCTATTATAATCTATGGGCGTATCTCAACCCTTGATCTCGAGCCAGATCTGATCCTGGCCATCATTTTTCTCCCAATTTTCCACCATCGTGTTGTCTTCTTCCTCGTGACATGCCTTGAACCAGTAACCCTACACCCCACATGTCACCGATTTTTTCCTCTCGTGGCAGCCGACGGTCTCCCTCCTTCACGCGATTTCCACACGGGATGACCTTTAGAGGCCACTTGGACCTTCTATTTTACCCTTCTTGCATTAAAATAATCTGAATAGGTATAATATATAATCTACACTGTAGCCCCAGAAGAACCCTCCCGGCTCCTTACACCAAGCTTTCAGAAGACCTTAAATCTTCCTCCTAGCTTTCCAGTGCCATCCCAAGCTCCTCCTCCTCCTCAAGCTAGGTAAGGGTTTAGTGTTTGTCTTTCTTAGTTTAAGTTGTATGAACATGTATATATATATATATATTATATTTATATATACATTTAAAACTAGTAAACATCATCATATGGTTTGAGTTTATATTCCTTAAAAGTTGCAAGATCTTGAATACAATGTATTAACAACCCTAAGCATGGACACCACATGAAAATCTATGCCTTAAGAACATATTTGTTATGTAATAAATGTGTTTGTGAAAATATATATATGTATATTGTACATTGCCTCATTTTTTTTCATGAGCCCAGATTTAAGACTTCTAACCTTCAGTTTCAAATTTATTAAGGAATTAATAAATCCATGGATTCGTTTTTAAGAAAAAAATTACACTTTTTTATATGTGTTCTTAAATATATATTGATAATACACATACTTGCGGTTTAAGCACTTCATTTTTATACTTTTAGATAATAATTTCAATAATAATCCATGTGTCGAATAAGAAAGTTATGAGATCCTTATAAATATACCGGGATGTAAGCCAACTTCGAATCCCCAATTTTATTTACCAAAGTTTCTAAATCCTTGCAAAGAATGTACTAATTATAGCCCCTCAATGAATTTTATATCTAATCGTTATGTTCTTATGAAAATGGATATACTTAGTATAAACAAAGTTTGGAGGGGATTTTATCATTTTCATGAACTTATATATATATATACGCATAGTTTTATATAAATGTGTTTGTCTGTATAAAACTGTATATTCTTAATCCAATATATATATATATATATATTTATAATATGAATTCTAGATTTAAATGATATTTCCCGAAAAATATTATTATTGTAAAGGGTTTATTGAATTTCTTCAATAATCCTTGTTTAACTAAGTTTTTGTGAATGTATATATATATATATACCTATATGTATATGAAAAGATATAAGTATAAAATATGTGTCTTGTTGATTTTCATGAACTTCATAATAAGATTAATGATTTTGATAAGTTTTGATTATGATAATACCAATGTGGGTTTCTATTTTTTTTACATATAAAATCCTATGGTATGTGAAGAAATTACAACACATACATTTCAAATGTTTTCGGCTTGATTAATCACTATTTTTTACGCACGTCTAGGTTGAATGAATATTTTACACCACATGAAAACCTAAACACAGTTTTCGAAATGCTTACTTTTGATATGTTGAGTTCATGAGTATAGATATGGGAAGCTCATGACCTCATATTTGTATTACTAATTACTCTTTATCGATTATATTAAATGATAATGTTTAAGGATGGGTTTTATACCTTCCAGTTTTAACCAGAAGTGTTTGAGATAATGTGAGGGTAGTAAACCACATGAAATGATATGTTTACCTCTTCATTTATTATGTTAAGTTTATCTTTTTATTTAATCATGAATGTTCTTGATTACTATGGTTAAGGAATTTGTCATTTTAAGTGATCAAAATGGTATTTCATGTGTGTTAGTTGGCATCACAGGTACTCTTAATACAAGTACTAATTAATGGATTAACATCACAATTCAATGTTTTGTGCTAGACTCAATACATATGCTTAAAATTGGATGACCGTAATAGTAAGCTTATATGACCTCTTCTTCGTTTATGGATTTAATTGTTCAAGGTGGTGTGTGAAATATTGAATAAAATTTTAGGTGAAATAAGAAACCAAGTAGGTAATACACTTGGTTTGATATGTGATTAGTAATTAATAAATCAAAGTGGTATATTCACTTTGATTTAGAGATATGAGAAATGCATTGGACCTAGTATGCTCTGGGTTGGGGACCGGTAAAAGTAAGCCCTCTGGGATGGGGTCCGGTTACAGCAGACCCTTTGGGTTGGTGTCCGGTTACAGAGGCACTCCAGGTTAGAGTCCGGTTACAGAGGCTCTCTGGGTTGGGATCCAGTTACAGTTATCTCCTAGGTCTTGGCATGAGGCCTTAACACAGTCCGGCATATTCAGTTACCTCATTATGACTATGTAATTTAATTAACTAGAAAAATATTCAACTAGTAGAATATTTGGTTAAAAGAGCTTATGGATTTTCGGCTGAGGCCTTAAATCATTATACGTCTTGGACAATGATTTGATAAAATGTTTCAGAATGTCCTATGTATTTATGGCATAACATATGTTTAGAACTCAGTGATTTAGTATTCAGCGTATGAAATTGAAGTTTTTATTTTATGTGCAACTCTGATTATTCCTTACCCTTAGCTGTTTAATTTGTGATTACATATTCTCATTACATACATGTTTAGAATTTCTTTTATTCAGCATGCCTATGTACAAATTGTGTGTCCTGGTAATTTTGCTAGCATGCTTCTAATCAAGAACATTTATTATGACATGTCACATGTGTTACAGCTTTTCTTTAAGAAGATTGTTTTATTAATGGTTTACATAATGTTTTCAAAAGTTATTTTGGGTATAATATGTTATTTTTAAACCCCTTACTGGGCATTCGTATTCTCACCCCATGTTTTAAATGAAAATTTTTTAGGTATCAGTGATGTCTTCAATGAAGTTTCAGAATGCAGCTAGTTTCCAAGAACCTAAACCTCACGATCCTCTATAGCATGAGACATGATGTGATATTTGTAAATGAATTTGATGTAATAATTATGGTTATGGTACATCATGTCTCATGGTCACTGGATCTGGGCACTCAAGGGCTGGGTCCTTACATTTACTCATATTTTCTATAGTTAACTAAAATTTTTACTACATTAATGAGATATGAAATGATAGAAATGAATGTAAAAAAATCCAAAAATGCTTTTTTAATAGTAAAAATTATTCAACCTAATAAATATTTATTTACAGCAAAAAAAATATTTTTAATATACTCATATACAATATTTTTGTTTTCATTTAACATATTAGATTTAAAATAATTTTTTTCAACAAAATAAATTAATAGATAAGTTACATAAGGGTAAAAATGGTAAACTAAACATAATTAAACTAATATAAACAAATAATTTAACTTATTAGTTATAATACATGTTTTAATAAATAAAAAAAATTAAAATATCTAACATTTTATGAAATTTAAAAAAAGTAAATGAGAAATAAACATGTGTTACCTGTAATATTAGGAATATACTAAAGGATTTTTCCCCAAAATATTTCATCATGATCATTCTATATGGTAAAAACCATGTCTATGACGTGTTCCTCAACATCATCTATTAATATTTTCATGGATTTATGGATCTCAAAAAAATCAGAATCTTTGTCACATTTATCATCACCAACATACTATTTTTTCCCTTATAAAACAATAGAGAATTACATATCAGATTGATCAAGAATAGAGAAAAAATTCATGTGTTTCAATGATAAAAGGATCACCTATGTATTCCAATATATTCAGATTAACTAGTGTCATTCCAAATTCATCATGTCTAACATTGTTGTTACAGATAAACCATTTACATTTAAACATTGGAACGTGAAATTTAATGTAATCAAACTATTATATTTCTTCAATGACTCCATAATATTCACATGATGTAGAGATTGGGTTTTTTGTATTTGGAACTTGAAAAAGGCAATGCTTCTGCAAACACCAATAAGTATTATTCTGAACTTCACTTCTGTTATCCTAATCTTTTGTATGAAATGTATAGTCATTAATGTCATACCCAAACCATGTTATCAAATTTGAACTTGGACCTTCCCCTAACCATATCAATTTTTTGATGCATCTAATCTACCATGCACGAACTCTTTAAACCATGGCAAAAAGTTTTGTTATGTTCATTCAAAATCAACATATCTTCCTTCTTTAGATAACATTGTTTCAACACATTAATATGAAATTTTATATATGGTTTACCATCATGTATGTTATTAAAGATGTATAAATGTAACTTATTTATCTATTCAACTTTAAATGATTTTACTTTAAAGTATTGGATCCCCTTTACCCCATAATTGACTTGTTCAAGAAGAGATTAAGGAAAACCTATGTTCTCCATTGTAGAAATGTAACTTGTACAAAACTCTAAAACCTCCTCAGAAATATACTTTTAAATAATTGATTATTTTGGTAGATATGTTATTAACATACCCCATTAATATCTTCATATACCTTTCAAAAGGATACATCCAACATTGATATACAGGTTTGAAAAGATTTATTTATCACACTAAATGAACCATTAAATGCATCATGATATCAAAAAATAGAGGAAAATACATTTACAATTGTCAAAGTATAAAAAATTATTCGTTCTCCAAAGTTTTAAAATAATTCAGATCAATCACCGTATTAAAAATGAATTGAAAAAATAAAACATCTTTAAGATAGTAATTATTACATGGATAAACAATAGTCCCCATAATGAAATTGGTAGGAGTTGTTTCATCATGACATGACAATCATGAGATTTCATATCTTTCAACTTCAAATCCTTTAAAGTTAAAAAAATTTAAATTTGAGGAATAACTCTATGTCACTTTGATATCATGAATACACTAACAAAATCTATTTTTCTCCCTCTTGGATAATGTATGAAATGTTGGGGGTAGGAATATTTTACTTCCATCAGGAGTGAGAGATAACACCAAACATATTCCCATTGAGAGTAATTGAAATCTTACATTGAACCCATATATAGTATTTCCTTTAATATTTAACAATGTTTAAATCAAGATGTCATGGATATTATTCTCCAAATGTATTTAATCAATGTTATGTTTGACATCATGATATCTCCAATATGGAAGCTCAGAAAATATCTATCTTTTCTTCCAAATATTTCAATCATTACTATATTTTTCTGTCTCTGAATGTCACATTAATGTTTTGAACACTCTAAAAATACTAATCGGTAGAAAAGGGTTTTGGAGTAATATAAAATTCTTTTTAATGATAGAATTCCATTTTTAATCTTTGATAATAGTGATATATAGACAAAAAATTTCAATGACTCGTGTATATTGTTTTCTCCCATGATGCACACTGTATCCAAAAAATCATATTTTGGGAAGTCATTTAAGGTGATCATAATCAATGAATACAGTTGAAAATGTTCCATTTCATAATAATCATACACCCTAATTCCTTCCTCCTATAAAAGTTTCAAATCATCAATTAATGGTGATAGGAAAACATCAGTATCATTTCTGGACTTTTTTTGGTCCATAGATCATTAAAATCAACATGAATTATTTTCGATTCATACAAAATTTGGGCTATAGGTTGTAAATTACCAAGAAAATAGTTCATGAACTATGTGTGATACTAAGTATTTGATATCATTTCATTCAATCCATGAACATTCCAAGTTTGAAATTTATAACTTCATTTCCAAATGTAGAAAACTGGTGATCAATTTTCTTCCATTGTGGCCCATCAATTGGATGTCATAGTTTTCTATTAGATATATACTCATCTTTATGTCATCATAACCTCTATTCCTTAAGTGAATTAGAAAACAAATGTTTCAAATTAGAAATTATATGAAGATACCAAAATTACATGGCAGGGGTCTATGTAACTACTAAATTAGTCTCTGATTTTTATTTCATCATATATCAAGATGCCCCACATTTAGGAAACCCTTATAAAAATTACTATTCCTTATTATATAGAATACATTCATTTGGGTAGACATGTATTTTATTATACCCTAATCCCATTGGGTATAATATTTTATTTTCTTTATAATGTTAATATGAAAGATCGTTGAATTTAGGAAGAATGTTTTTCAATAATTGTAATAACTCTATAAAACTCTTATCACTCCATCTTGGTTTCTCCTTCAAATTAATCAATATTAACACCATCAATAAAACCATCAATTATATATAACCTGTATACAATGGTTTTTCTGCATCACCATATAGACACTAAATTTTCAGTTCTGTCTCAATTGTCTCTACTTCAATATTATGAAACAATTCTTCAATTTCATCAGACTTATCATCTTGAAAATCATTATCATCAATAGATCTGAAATTCTATCAAGTTTCACCATGCCAGATCCAAAGGGTTGTAAGTTGGATTGAAACCATAAAAAATTAAATGATATTTAATCTCTCTTCTTTTAAACTTCTTCATATTTAACCATTTCAGGAAAGGACAAATAAACATATCATTGTTTGGAACATTTTATTTAGAAAATTCCAAAAAAGTTTCAGCACCGTCCTCATATTAATACTTTATTATAATTGCATTAATCCAACTTCGACTCATTATTATCTATAACAAATATCAAAAACAAATATCTTTTAAAAAGTATATAGTGGTAAAAAGTGAGTTAGAGGGGAGAATAGTAGATTATTTCAATGATAATCAAGAAGACATGGTAGAGGTATAATTCATCAGTAAAATGTTGATGTGATTTTCAATGATAGTGAATATAATGTTTAGAATTTTGATAACATATATAAGAGATGAAATTGAATGTTAATTGGAATGATTATACAATCATATTGAAAATTAAGGAAATAAATTTTTATCACTAGAGTGTAGAAGAGAGTCTTACTGGAAAAGGAAAAATAAATGAAAACCTTAAAAGAGAGACTGAATATCAAGAAATATAAAGTGAAGATTTAATTGAATTGAAATTAAAAAAATGAACTATAATATAGAATCATTATTTACTATAATTAAGTTGTTTAAAATAAGATATTAAGTATAACAGTATTATAAGTAGTATTTTCCAGCAAAACAAGATGGAGATTGAAGTTAATGTAGTCACTGAGAAAAAATTTCTTACATTAATAGTAACTCTAGATATGATGAAAGTAAAATATATTTTCATGAACAATTTTGTAATAGATGAATTATATATAATTTAGTTAGAAAAAATCATACATGTGTTGATAGAATCATAAATGGAGTTGGTATTTGTATTTTTATTAATACTTGAGCTTACCATTGAGAATGTTGAGTTTATGTTGTATAGATGACATTAAAACTTTTCTTTGGTATATTTTCGAGTAGGGATGGTATTTTACAACCTGGATTTTATGAGAGAAATAATGAATACTGATCTCATATTAAAACCCAATAAATATATCTCTCTCATAAAAGATATATGCATATCACAACTAACACTGTAACATCTCGTTACTGTTTTCAGGTATTCCTAAAACCTATTGTGTTAAATTATTAATTTCTTAAGTGGAAAAAATGATTTATTAGTGAATTTCTAATAAATGTGTTAATGGCCTTAACTTCCGGTTAATATTTTGGAATATTCAATTGAATATTTTTAGGATTCGACACTGAGTTGGTGCATGATTCTGTGGCATGAAAAGTTTCAGTGAATATTGAATAAAAATATTAAATATAATATATTAAACACACACTTTTTATTCAAAATATTTGAATAACTCCAAAATGGTGTGTCATATCAGAAATCTAAAAAAATTGTTATGTCTGAAATATGGTGTTTATTCTAAAAGGGGTATAACATTCGAAGGTTTCGGATATTTGGATGCCTTGCTCATGAGTTAAAGTTATTAAATAATATTTAATATATTAATTTTTAAAAATAATTAAATATATCCAGAATGATGAGACGTATGGGAAATTAGAGACCACTAATGGGTCTGGAATGAGGGGTTTACCCTGGGCGGGGTATAACATTTGTATGTGTTGGATGTTTGAATGTATTGCTTGGAAAAATAACCCTTTTTATTTTAATTAATTAATTGTTATGATTTTTAATTAATAAATCGTGAATATCTCTCAATCAGTTCATCGTTTGAGAAATCTTAGACTATAGTTGTGTCCAGAATTAAGTGTTTACCCTATAGAGAGTGTAACTTTTTCATGCAATGTACATTTTGTGAGGTCTCTATTTAATTTAATTTATTTTATAATTATATTAATTAATTTATCATTTAATTAATTAAAAAAACGTGGGTATTGTACATCTTCTCCCACAAAAACCCCATTTCCACCATTAATGGGTGATTCACCATAAAAAAGCTTTTATTTCTCAAATGTTTCAATCTGTTTCACCTTCAATTTATTGATTAGGTGAATTTAATAACTCTATAACAAATTTTTAGTTAAATAACAGGTTAAATCGCATGTTTTAAATGTGGGTTCTCAAAAATGTGTTTTTAGGGTTCTTAAAATCGGAAAACACCTTGGAATTATCTTTTTATCAATCTTGTAGAGTTTATGACACCCAGATCTTCCTTGGATGCGATCATGAGGCCTTAGATTCACAGTGTTTTGATCTCCTTATTCAGCATGGGAGATCTCCTATGTGTAGTGCCATGAGTTTTTGTTTATTCTTCTTTTATTTTTTTATTTACTATTAATTATTCTCAAAACGTTCTAAATTCAATATATTATACGATATTGATCAGTTTTTAGTGCCCTCGGTACCATTGAATTTGTCTCGACGACCATAAGAAAAATAATATTTTTGTTTCAAAGGTAGAAAAGTATTACTCCGTCTGATTTTTCACATTTTAAATTTTTTATTTTAAATAATTTATCATAGGATAATTAGGTGTATTGCCAAAAGATAATTTTTTTAAAATTACAACAGTGAGTTATTGAATATTTTATCACTAGATAAATGAAATGTTTAATTAAAAGATAATTGCATTATCAAAGGATATTTTGACACACACACACACACATATATATATATATATACACACATATGTATATACATAAATATACAATTATGCAGAATATGACCTCTTTTCTCTAATTAATTTTGTGATATAAATTATCAAATGAGGTTTATAATTATTATTAGTGATAATTCCTGGGATTACATGCGTTGACATAAAACTATAATCTAGATATTATCCAAGAGAGATAAAAAATTATCACATGTAATATTTTAATCGATATTTTGAAATCACCCATGAGAGATAAAATATTATCCCAAGTAATATTTTAATTAATAATTTAAATTATCCATAAGAGGTAAAATATTATCGCATGTAATTTTTTAATCGATAATTTGAAATTATCCATGAGAGAGAAAATGGTATCACATATAATGTTTTAATCAATAATTTTAAATTATCCTAAGAGAGAAAATGTTATGACATGTAATATTTTAATCAATAATTTTAAAATTATCCAGGAGAGAGAAAATGTTATCACATGAAATATTTTATTTCCTTATGAAATAAAATAGATGTTTTGGTTCTAGTAATCCTTGAAAAATTTCAACCTTTTGTGTGTAGACACCTACCATAATAAGGACATGAGGAGGTGTATTGAACCACACAGAGTGGTTTATGTTTTCTACTAACATCGATAACCTTGAGGTTAGTGGTTCTATTCAGATTATCCAAATTCATTATTCTTGTATTTATTGATTTATTTCAATTGTTGATTTTAATTAAATTGGTCAAATTTGATTTCAATTAAATTAATAAAAACCTGATTCTAGTTAATTGAGATATTTGAAATGGTTTTGGCATGAAAATTTAGAAAAACCCCAATTCTAATGAATTGGGTGTGTTTATGTAAATTGGATGATTTAAATTGTTTAATATAAATTTTGGATTTGATGGAAATGATTTCAATTAAATTGTTGAATTTAATTGTGGAAATAAATTGTGTAATTATTGAATTGGTTTTGAATGGATTTCAAATTGGTGAAAATGGATTAAAAATATTTGATAGAAACTCAGTGGTTTTATCTTGTGAAAAAGGAATGTTTTTGAATAAAACCTATTTTGGTTTTAAATGGAAAGAAAATATAACTTTTATAATGGAAGAATGAGATTGATTTTATTTTTAATTAGTTTAAAAATTGTTCACCCATCATGTAAGAGCACATGAAATCCTTAGGTACTTAGTGAGTTATTTGGATACAATCTACGCTATGATAACATTCTAAAACATACTGGTGATGGGTCACATACCTAGCGGGTTGGTGACGAGTCTCCTTTGGCCAATGTCATAGGGATGTGTGTATACACATTTTGCTGAGTTCACATAGAGAGTGAGTAATCCTATAGTTGGTTAATACTATCGTACCTTTCGGTATATGATTATGTTCCTCATTTGTTTATTTATATTTGATATATAAATGTATGCCAATATTTTTGAACTTATTTACATACCCTCTGATTTTAATTATATATTATTATGTAACTATTTTATTTAATCCATTGTTTTAGAAATATTCTATCATTTTTAAAATAATTGCATAAAATATTTATTTCCATCATTTGGACTGTATATCATTATTTATTTAAATAGGCATTTTAATTCCAAACCTATTTATCTTTAAAAATTGAAATCTTTACTTTGGTTAATTAATTTTTGGGATCTGTTATAGAATTTGTGGTGAGACCATACTAGGATTTTTAGCTCACACCCAACATTTTCTTTCGGGTGTTTGTAGACTTTCTCTCTCCAGGTCCGAGAAATGGGAAAGGATCACTTGGAGGTGGATCCATTTGTTGAGTGTTGGTCTTGATGAGTTGTGTTCCTCAGGATCTTGGGCTATTTTCCCTATTTTTAGTAATTTTTTTGTAGTTCATTAGGCTGTTTTATGCCTTGTTGACTTCTGTTACATTGCTCCTGGTGGAATTTCTTTTATTATGAATACTATATTGTTTCTTTTATTCTGCCCTGACATTGCCTGAAGGGAATTCCCATTGGAACTCTATAGTTAAGTGTGCTTGGGTGAGAGTAGTACTAGGATGAGTGATCTCCTAGGAAGTACTTATGATTCACATTTTTTTATTTCAATTAAACTGTTGAATTTAATTATGGAAAAAAAATTATAATGATAGAATTGGTTTTGAATGGATTTAAAACTGGTGAAAATGGCTTAAAATGATTTGATAAAAATCCAATGGTTTTTTCTTGTAAAAACAGACATTTTATTAATAATCCGTATTTTGGTTTTAAATGAAAAGAAAATTTCACTTTTGAAATGGAATAATGAAATTGATAAAAATTTTAAGCAATCATAAAATAGTTCATCCATCATGTAAGAGTGCATGAAAGCCTTGGGTAGTTTGTCAGTTATTTGGATACACTTTACACTATGAAAAATTTCTAAAACATACTTGTGGTGGGACACATCCCTGATGGGTGAGTGATGAGAATCATTTGGCATGTGTCATAGGGACATGTGTATACACATTATGATGAGTTCACCTAGAGAGTGTGAAATAATATATCTGGTTAATACTATCATACCTTTTGGTAGATGACCATGTTGCTCTCTTATTTATTTATATTTGAGATATAAATGTATTCCAATGCTTTTGAACTGCTTCACATGCTTACTGATTTTACTTCAATTGTTTTATTTAACTTTTTTATTTATGCCATTATTTTCAAAAATATTCCATCATTTGTAAAATCATTGCTTAAAATATTTATTTCCGTTATTTGAACTATATAGAATTGTTTATTTCAATATGCTTTATAATACCAAACCTATTTATCTTTAAAAATTGAAAGCATTCCTTTAGTTAATCAATTGTTGGCATATGTTATGAAATCTGTGGTAAGACCCTACAGGGATTTTTATCTCACAACCTAATTTTTCCTTTGGGTGTTTATAGACTATCTCCTTCCAGGTTCAAAAAAGGGGAAAGGATCTCAAGGAGGTGGATCCAGTTGTTGAATGTTGGGCTTGGTGAATTGTGTTCCTCAGGACCATAGAGTGTTTTCCTTGTTTTTAGTACTTTGGTTGTAGTGATTTGGGCTGGTTTATGCCTCGTTGAATTTTGGTACATTACTCCCAGTGGAGTTTCTTTTGTTATGCATACTGTCTTGTTTCTTTTCATCCACATTGTTGGTGGAAAAATCATTCCCACTTTCATGTTATGTGATGCCAGGTGCTAGTCACTGAACCATGGGGATAGGTAATGCCCTTAGGGATATGTTAGGGTCAGCTCAGTTATCGGGTTACCAGGGTATTGAGGCTGGTTCATGGAAAAATGGTATCAGAGGTAAGCTGAGCCTTTGTCTTAAAGACAATATGCTTTATTGAATCTTTTTAGGACTTAGAAGGTAGTTTCGATTGAGTGACTAACCATCTCTCACCGTAATAAACCTTAAGTCTACATGGGTGGTTAGGGAATGATGGATTATTTGTTAGTTCAAGTCATTTCCCTATTTTGATTTAGATAGGGTGGAATCTAAATCTTGTTTTTTCCTTTTGTTAGGAATAGTTTTCCCTATTACTTAGTTTGAGTGTTTTTATAATGTATTTCTTTATCTGCTGATATTGTGTAGCATCATGACTCTAAGAAGACACGTGAATCAAATCCAGAAGGGGGTTGCTACTAAAACTCAACAAGTTAATCCTGCTATGGATCTGAGTCTAGTTGAGGTGATCATACATACTGTCCAGGATCTTGTACAAGCACCATCACCAGTTCCCGCTTTGGCTCATGCTGTGGATCCTTATGGGAATGTCCTTTGAAATCATTCTCAACAGTTCCTTCACTAGAATCCACCAGTTTTCAAAGGCTTCACTGATCCTCAACATGCTGAGGAATATTTGAGCAAGATTGAACATCTATTTGGGTTGTTGGAAACACCGAGCATGATCAAGGTGAAGTGTGCCACCATCATGCTAGAAGGGTCGAGTAGAAGATAGTGGGACACGATGGTGACATCAGGGAAACATGAGGTCTTAGAGTGGAATGATTTCAAAGTTCTTTTCACCAACCAGTACTATCTATATTAAATGGTGTTATTCAAGGTTGTTGATTTTTTCAAGCTTGAGAATGCTAATAGAACAGTGACTGAGTATTCAAATCGCTTTGCTGAGTAGGTGCAGTTTTCTCCTGAGATAGTATCTAATGAGAGAACGAAGGATCAAAGGTTCGAGTTGGGACTTCAATTTGATATCTGTTCTCAGTTTTTCATGTTGAAGCTACCCACTTATACTGATGTACTGGATAGGGAAATGATGATCGATATAGACCGAGCTAGAAATTCTGGGTTATCGGGACTTTCTTTTTCTCTCAGTGGTGGTGTTGGATTCTTCAAAGGAAAAAAGGAAGTGTGGTGATTCTCACGATAGTTCTCAGTGGCAGAGTCATTCCATAACTCCTACAGTGCCAGGTGGAATATATTTAATTTTCTATCATTGTAGAAAATTGGGACATTCCAAGAGGGTTTTCACTGAGGCACCTAAGAACTGTAGCTCTTATGGACGTTTAGAGCACTTACAAAATTTCTACCACAACTTTTCCACTCCGTGTAGTGGAACATAATCATCACCACCTCCTAAAACTATGGGGAAATAAAATGTTTTACATACAAAAGGGTTCCAACCATAGGAATTAAGAACGATTCTTCTTTACATAGTATAAGAGTCCCCTAAGGAAGCAGATATGGGTCCAGCGACTGTGAGAGGAACCATTACTATTGCTTCATCTTAAGTGACTTCTCTATTTAATACTGGGGAATCTCACTCATTTTTTTCAACCCGTATCATTAATATTATTAATCTTTCTATGGAGAAACTATCTTTTGCAATGGATATTACTATACCCCTTGGTATAAAGAGATATCATTGGACTCATATTTTTGACATGAAAGATTCTTTGTAGTCATTCTGGGGATAGAAAGATCCTATGGTGGGGAGGTTGTAACATCCAGTTACTTTTTTTGGGTATTCCAAAAACCTCTTATGTTAAATTATTAATTTATTAGTTGGAAAATGATTTATCATCAAATTTCTGATAAATGTGTTAAAGTCCTTAATATCTACTTAACATCTTGGAATATTCAATTGAATTTTTTTAGGATTCGACACTGTTTTGATGTATGATTCTAAGGCCCACAAAGTTTCAGTGAAGACTGAATAAAAATATTATATATTATATATTAAACGCCCACTTTTTATTCAAAATAATTTAATAACTCTAAAAAATGTGTTTTAAGAGAAATCTGAGACAATTTTTATGTCTGAAATATTGTGTTTACCCTAAGAGGGGTATAACATTCGAAGGCGCTGGACATTTAGATGTCTCGCTCATGAGTTAAGGTTATTAAATAATATTTAATATATTGTTTTTAAAAATAATTAAATAACTCCTAAATGTTGTGAGTTATGGGAAATTTGATACCACCGATGGTTCTGAAATGAGGGGTTACCCTAGGCGGGGCATAAAATTTTCAGGCATTGCATGTCTGAATGCCTCACTTTCAAAAATAAGCTTTTTTATTTTAATTAATAAATTGTTCAGATTTTTAATTAATAAATAATTAATATCTCTCAAATGTTCCATCATTTGAGAAATATAAGACCATCATTGTGTCCAGAATGGAGTGTTTACCATAGAGAGAGTGTAACTTTTACATGCAATGTGTGTTTTTGAGGTCTCTAATTAATTTAATTTTTTTAATAATTTTTTAATTAATTTATCATTTAATTAATTGAAAAACTTGAGTATTGTTCATCTTCTTCCGCAAAAACCCCATTTCCACCATTAATGGTCGATTCATTATAAAAAAACTTCCATTTCTTAAATGTTTCAATCTGATTCACTTGCCATTCATTGATTAGGTGAATTTAATAACTATATAACAAATTTTCCGTTAAATAATAGTTTAAATCAGATGTTTTCAATGGGGGTTATCAAACTAGTGTTTCTAGGGTTCTTAAAATTCCCAAACACCTTTTCTTTCTCAATTTCTTGATCTTGTAGAGTTTATGACGCCTATATCTTCCTTGGATGCGATCATGGGGCCTTAGATTCGTGGTGTTTTGATCTCCTTCTTCGGCATGGGCGATCTCCTGTGCATGGTGCCATGAGGTGTTGTTTCTTCTTCTTTTATTCATTTTTTTATTCACTATTAATTATTCTCTAAATTATCTAAATTCAATATATTTTGTGATATTGATCGGTTTTACGTGCCCTCAATACCGTTGAATTCGTCTCGATGATCTGAAGAAAAATAATATTTTTTTTTCAAAGGTCGAAAGGTATTCCTTGATCTAATTTTTCATATTTTAAATTGTTTATTTTAAATAATTTATCATAGGATAATAAGGTTTATTATTAAAAAGATAATTTTGTTAAGATTACAACTATGAAATTATTGAATATTTGATCACTAGATAAATGAAAAGTTTTATTAAACAATAAATTCATTATCAAAGAATATTTTGACATATATATATACACACGTATGTATATATATACATAAATATGTAATTATGCGGAATACAACCTCTTTTCTCTTATTAATTTAGTCATATAAATTATCAAATGAGGTTTATAATTATTCTTGGTGATAATTATTGGGATTGAATGCCTTGACATAAAACGATAATCCAAATATTATCCAAGAGAGATAAAATATTATGGCATGTAATATTTTAATCGATATTTTGAAATTATCAATGAGAGATAAAATATTATCGTATGTAATATTTTAATCAATAATTTGAAATTATCCATGAGATATATAATATTATCACATGTAATGTTTTAACCGCTAATTTGGAATTATCCATGAGAGACATAATTTTATAACATGTAAAATTATAATCGATAATTTTAAAATTATATGGGAGAGAGAGAATGTTATCACATGATATATTTTATTTCCTTGTGAAATAAAATTGATGTTTTGGTTCTAAAAACCCTTGACAAACGTTTAACTTTTGTGTGTATATGCATACAATAATAAGGTCGTGAGGAGGTGTATTGAACCACATAGGGTGGTTTATCTTTTCTGCTAACATCGAAAACCTTGAGATAGGTGGTTCCGTTCCAATTAACCAAATTGATTATCCATGTATTGGTTCATTTATTTCAATTGTCAATTTAAATTCAATTGTTCAAATTTGCTTTCAATTAAAGTGATAAAAACCCAATTCTAGTGAATTAAGATATTTGAAATGGTTTTAGAGTGGAAATTTAAAAAACCCCGAATTCTATTGATTTGGGTGTGTTTATGGAAATTGGATGATTTAAATTGTTTAATTTAATTATGGATTTGATGGAAATGATTTTAATTAAAATTTTGAATTTAATTGTGGAAATAAATTTTGTAATGATGGAATTGGTTTTGAATTGATTTTAAACTGGTGAAAATGGATGAAAATTATTTGATATAAACATAGTGGTTTTATCTTGTGAAAAAGGCATGATTTTGAATAAAACCTATTTTGATTTTAAATGGAATGAAATTGGCACTTTTGAATTGGAAGAATGAGATTGATCATATTTTTAAGCAGTCTTAAAATAGTTCATCGATCATGTAAAAATGCTTGCAAGCCTTAGGTAGTCAGTGAGTTATTTTGGATACACTCTACGCTACAACAACTAACTAAAACTTACTTGATGTGGGTCACATACACGATGGGTTGGTGATGACTCTCTTTTTTCCAGTGTCATAGGGACATGTGTATACACATTTTTATGAGTTCACATAGAGAGTGTGGAATCCTATAGATTTTTAATACTATCGTACCTTTTGGAATATTACCATGTTGCTCGCTTGTTTATTTATATTTGAGATATAAATTTATGTCAATGTTTTTGAACTGCTTTACATTCCTGTTGATTTTACTTAAACTATTTTATTTAATCCATTGTTTTAGAAATATTCCATCATTTATAAAATCATTGATTAAAATATTTATTTCCATCATTTTAATTGTATAGCATTATTCATTTAAATATGGTTTATAATGCCAAACCTGCTTATCTTTAAAATTTTAAAGCATTCCTTTAATTAAACAATTATTGGATTTTTATGGAATCTATGGTGGGACCCTACTTTTTCTTTTGGGTTTTTATAGAATTTATTCTTCTAGGTCCGAGAAAGGGGAAAATATCTGTTGAAGGTTGATCCAACTACTGAGTATTGGGCTTGGTGGGTTGTGTTATTCGGGACCTTGGGTTGTTTTGTCTATTTTAGTACTTTGGTTGTAGTTCTCTGGGTTGGTCTATGCCTTGTTGACTTCTGGTACATTACTCCCAGTGGAGTTTCTTTTGTTATGCATACTATCATGTTTCTTTTCTTCGGCCCTCACATAGCCTAAAGGGCATTCCCATTATAACTCTGTAGTTATGCATGCTTGGGAGAGAGTAGTACTAGGATGGGTGATCTCCTAAGAAGTACTTGTGTTGCACCTTTATTTATTTCTATTAAATTGTTGAATTTAATTATATAAATAAATTCTATAATGATGGAATTGGTTCTGAATTGATTTCAAACTGGTGAAAATGTCTTAAAATGATTTTATAAAAACTCAGTGGTTTTATCTTGTGAAAAGGGAATGTTTTTTAATAAAACATGTTTCGGTTTTAAATGTAAATAAATTGTCAGATTGAAAATTAAATAATGGGATTGATCGTATTTTTAAGCAGTCTTAAAATAGTTCACTCATCATGTACGAGTGCACGAAAGCCTAATGGAGTTAGTGAGTTATTTGGATACACTCTACGCTACGACAACGTATTAAAGCATACTTTCAGTGGGTCACATTCTCAATGGGTTGATGACGAGTCTCCTTTGGCTAGTGTCATAGGGACATGTGTATAAAAAACATTTTGAGTTCAAATAGAGAGTGTGGAATCCTATATGTGGTTAATACTATCGTACCTTTTGGTAGACGATCATGTTGCTCGCTTGTTTATTTATATTTTAGATAAAAATGTATGCAAATTCTTTTGAACTAATTTGCATGCCTGCTGATTTTACTTAAATTGTTTTATGTAACTATTTTATTTAAGCCATTGTTTTAGAAATATTCCATCATTTGTAAAATAATTGCTTAAAGTATTTATTTCCATCATTTCAACTGTATAGAATTATTCATTTAAATGTGATTTATAATTCCAACCCTGGTTATCTTTAAAAATTGAAAGCATTACTTTAGTTAGTCAATTGTTGGCATCTGTTATGGAATCTATGGTGTGACCCTACTGGGATTTTTATCTCACACCCTACTTTTTCTTCCTGGTGTTTGTTGACTTTCTCCTTCCATGTTTGAGTATGGGGAAAAGATCTATTGGAGGTGGATCCAGCTATTGAGTGTTGGGCTTGGTGAGTTGTGTTCCTCAAGACCTTAAGTTTTTTCCCTATTTTTAGTACTTTGGTTGTAGCTATATGGGTGGGTTTATTCCTTGTTAACTTCTGGTACATAACTACTGGTGGAGTTTCTTTTGTTATTAATATTGTCTTTTTTCTTGTCTTCTATGTTGATGTTGGAAAAATCATTTCCATTTGCATGTTATGTGATGCTGGGTTCTAGTCTCTGACCCGTGGGGATCGGGAACTCCCTTCGGGCTATGTCAGGGTCAGCTCGGTTATCGGGTTACCAGGGTACCCGAGATGGTTCATGACAAAATAGTATTATAGGGATATTGAGCCTTTGTCTTGAAGATAGTATACTTTTGTGAAATGTTGTCGTGACTTAGGAGGTAGTTAAAATTGAGTGTCTGATAAGCTCTCACTGCAGTAAACCTTAATTTTCCATGGGTGGTTAGGGAAAGACGTAAGATGGATTGGTTCAATTCTTTTTCTAGTTTTGTTTTATATAGGGTGGAATCCTAATCTTGTTTTTTTCATTTTTTTGGGAATAATTTCCCCTATTACTCAGTTTGAGTGTTGTCATAATTTATTTATTTATCTGCTGATGTTGTGTAACATCATGCCTCCGAGAAGACATGTCAATTAGATCTAGAAACGACTTTCTGTTGGACCTCTGCAAGGAAATCCTGTTGTGGATCTGAGTCTAGTTGAGGTGATCGTGTGTACTATCCATGCTTTGGGAAAAGCACCATCATCAGCTCTTCATCAGGCTCTAGCTTTCGATCCTCATAGAAACATACTTCAAAATCATTCTCAAGAGTTCCTTCACTAGAAACCACCATTTTTTAAAGGATTCACTGACCCTCAACATGCTGAGGAATGTTTGAGTAAGATAGAACATCAAATTTGGGTTCTTGGAAACATTAGACATGATCGAGGTGAAGTGTGACACCTTCATACTGGAAGGACCGTGTAGGAGATGGTGGTACATGATGGTGAGGGTAGGGAAATATGAGGGCTTAGAGTGGAATGATTTCAAAGTTATTTTAACCGACCAGTTCGGTCCAAAGTCAATGGTGTTAGCCAAGGTTATTGAATTTTTCAAGCTTGAGAAGTCTCATAGAACCGTGACCGAGTATTCAAATCGTTTTGTTGAGTTGATGCAGTTTTCTCTCGAGATAGTATATAATGAGAGGATGAAGGCTCGACAGTTCAAGTTAGTACTTTGATCAGATATTCGTTCTCAGGTTTTCTTGTTGAAGTTTCCCACACATGCTGATATGATGGATAGGGAAATGATGGTTGGGAAAGACCTAGCTGGAACGTCAGGGTTATCATGATATTCTATTTATCTTGGTGGTAGTGTTGGTTCCATCAAAGGAAAAAAGAAGCATGATGATTCTCACAATATTTCTCGATGGTGGAGTCATTCCAAACCTCTTACAGCGCCAGATGGAAGATCTTTGATTTGCTATCAGTGTGGAAAACTGGGACATTCCATGAGGGTTTTCACTGAGGCACCCAAGAACTATAGCTCTTGTGGACGTTTAGGGCACTTAAAAAATTTCTTCCATAGATTTTCCAGTCTACACAGTGGAACAGAATCATAACATCCTCTTAAAACTACAGGGAAATCAAATTCTTCATGTACAAAAGGTTTCTAGCCACAGGCATCCAAAACGAAGCTTCTTCATGTAGTGGAAGAGTTTCTTGAGGAATCTGATATTGGTATAGTAACTGTGAGTGGTACCATTACTATAGATTCTTCTTTAGTGACTACTCTATTTAATACGGGTGTATCTCATTGGTTGTTTTTCAACCCGTATTATTAATCTGCTTAATATTCCTATGATGTAACTATCTCATGCAATGGATATTACTATACCCCTTGGTTTAAAGAGAGAGCAGTGGTCTCATCTTTTTGACGCAGAGGCTTCTTCGTAGGCTTTCTGGGGAAAAGATTTTCTATGGTGGGGAGGTTGTAACATACTATTACTATTTTTGGGTATTTTTAATTCCTCTTATGTTAAATTATTAATTTCTTAAATTAAAAAAAAACTATTTATCAACTAATTTTTAATAAATGTGTTAACGGCCTTAACTACCAGTTAACATCTTAGAATATTCAATTGAATATTTTTAGGATTCGACACTGAGTTGGTTCATGATTCTAAGACCCGCAAAGTCTCAGTGAATACTGAATACAAATATTAAAAATAATATATTAAATGCACACTTTTTATTCAAAATAATTGAATAACTCAAAAACAGTGCGTCGTTTGAGAAATTTGAGACCATTGTTATGTTTTAAATATTGTGTTTACCATAAGGGGGTATAACATTCAAAGGCGTTAGACATTTTAATGCCTCACTCGTGAGTTAAATTTATTAAATAATATTTAATATATTATTTTATAAAAATAATTAAATATCTCCCAAACGATGCGATGTATGGGAAATATGAGACCACCGATGGGTCCTAAATGAGAGGTTTACCCTATGCATGGTATAACATTTGAAGACGTTAGATGTTTGAATGCCTCACTCAAAAAAAATATTCTGGTATATTTTAATTAATTAATTATTCTATTTTTTAATTAATAAATCATTAATATCTCTCAAACGGTTCATCTTTTGAGAAATCAGAGACCATCGTTGTGTCCAAAATGGAGTTTTTACACTATAGAGAGTGTAACTTTTTCATGAAAAGTTATTTTTGTGAGGTCACTAATTAATTTAATTTTTTTTATAATTAAATTAATTAATTTATAATTAATTTAATTAAAAAAACATGGGTATTGTTCATCTTCTCCCGCAATAAACCCATTTCCACCATTAATGGTCGATTCACTAAAAAACTTCCATTTCTTAAATGTTTCAATCAGTTTCACTTGCAATTCTTTTATTAGGAGAATTTAATAACTATGTAATGAATTTTCGGTTAAATAATAAATTAAATCGGATGTTTTAAATGGGTATTCTCAAACATGCGTTTTTAGGTTTCTTAAAATCCATAAACACCTTTTCCTTATCTATTTCTTGATCTTGTAGAGTTTATGATGCCCATATTGTCCTTGGATGTGATCAGGAGGCCTTAGATTCATGGTATTTTAATCTCCTTCGGCCTGGGCGATCTTTTATGCATGGTTCCATGAGGTGTTGTTTTTTCTTATTTTATTTATTTTATTATTATTCACTATTAATTATTATCCAAATATTTTAAATTCAATTTATTTTTCAATATTGATCAGTTTTAGGCACCCTCAGTACCGTGGAATTCCTCCCGATGAGCAGAAGCAAAATAATATTTTTTTTTCAAAGGTAGAAAGGTATTCCTCGATCCGGTTTTTCAGATTTTAAATGGTTTATTTAAAATAATTTATCATATTATAATTAGGTTTATTATCAAAAATATAATTTTGTTAAAATTACAATAGTGTAGTTATTGAATATTTGATCACTAGATAAATTCAAAGTTTTATTAAATGATAATTACATTATCAAAAGATATTTTGACATATATATATATATAATTATGCAGAATATGACCTCTTTTCTCTAATTAAATTAGTAATATAAATTATCAAAATGAGGTTTATAATTTTTCTTGGTGATAATTCTTGGGATTTAATTCATTGACATAAAACAATAATTCAGATATTATTCAATAGAGATAAAATATTATCGCATTTAATATATTAATCACTATTTTTTAAATTATCCATGGGAGATAAAATATTATCACATGTAATATTTTATTCAATAATTTGAAATTATCCATGGGAGGTAAAATATTATCACATGTAATTTTTTAATCGATAATTTGAAATTATTCATGAGAGTGAAAATGTTATCACATGTAATATTTTAATCGATAATTTGAAATTATTCATGAGAGAGAAAATGTTATCACATGTAATATTTTAATCAATAATTTTAAAATTATCTGAGAGAGATAAAATGTTATCACATGAAATATTTTCTTTCCTTATGAAATAAAATAGATGTTTTGGTTCTAGAAACCCTTAACAAATTTTGACCTTTTGTGTGTAGACGGTTACGATAATAAGGCCGTGAGGAGGTGTATTGAACCACATATGGTGGTTTATCTTTTACGCCAACATCAATGACCTTGAGGTTGGTGGTTCCGTTCTAATTATCCAAATTTATTATCCTTGTATTTCTTGATTTATTTCAATTGTTGATTAAAATTCAATTTCTCAAATTTTCTTTCAATTAAATAAATAAAAACCCGATTCCAATGAATCGAGATATTTAAAATGTTTTTGGCATGAAAATTTGGAAAACCCCCAATTCCATTGAATTGGGTGTGTTTATGGAAATTGGATGATTTAAATTGTTTAATTTAAATTTTAGAATTGATGAAAATTATTTCAATTAAATTGTTGAATTTAATTGTGGATATAAATTGTGTAATGATTTTTGAAATAGTGGGTGCCCTAGACCCAACTATTCAGTGATTTTGATTACCATATCGTGTATACAGTTAGTTATACAAGAGGTCATCTTATAATTATAGTGTATAATTTTCTACATCCACTTTTAAAATGGTAATGTCTGAAGATTAATTGTTCTATCAAGAGGTTATAGCAGATATGAGGATATAATGAGAACCTAGAGATACTATGACATTTGTCACGACCCGTCCCCTGGGTCCAGTGTTGTGACTACCCCAAGCCCACCTTCCGTAGGCCAGGGGCTGGCCACTAGCACTGAAGGCATATTCCCTAAAACTGGGAAGGCATTGCCTTTATAATTAATAAGCACATGTAACCAAGCACACAGCAAGATAGAAACACAAGTAAACTGAACTGTAAACGGAGTGAGTGCAGTAAGTAAAAGGGGATAGAATACAAGCCCAACTGGAAAGTACAAGTACAACTAAAATACAATACATCTGAAGAAATATAAAATAAGTCTACTGGATCATCCTCCGAGGTTCCAACCTGAAGGGTAGGTACATATCTCCTCCCCATCACTCTACATCCACCCATCTCCTCTGCATACCGACATGTCGTATGGTCCACCTCTATGTACCGTCTAGCCCTGGTACTCTGAGCCTCAGTCAGTGTTGTCTGTCGTCTGCATCCAACACAAAAAGGTGTGGGTATAGCCCATACAGGGGTGAGTATAATGATACTCATTAGTGACCCCGAGACCCTCAGGGTCTCACAAAATCCACCAAGGATAAACTACAAATAGTGAAATCAACAGATAACCCTACTAAGGTATATGCTCATATATATACCTAAGTTATCAAGTAATCCATCTCAATCATGAGGAAAACACAAAGGTACTGACTCTCCTCACACCATGATTTATTCTAGGGGTAGTATCAAGTAACATTCTTAGTCACAACGTCGAACACCTCGGCTGCTGTAGAACTCCTCCTCTATCGAGTATAGTGGGTCTGCCGTGTCACACAGAGGCGCTTCCCACTAACCTTGGACTGCTGAGGTACTCCTCCTGTTGAGTATCGTGGGTCTGGCGCACCACCAAGGCGCTCCCCACCGTGGGTATACCACCTCACCAAGGTGCTCCCCACCGTGCGTCTTCTGTGTCACCAAGGCGCTCCTCACTAGGCCAGTCGAGTCACTCCCAGTAGAAATAGTCAGCAGTCATCAAGTCGCAGCTAGTCACAGGGTTCCGTACGTATCGTGCTTGGGGAAACTGCTTCCCAAGAAATGGAATAACACTCCAACAACTATAAAGTCCCATGAATAAGGATCTAAAATTTCTTCCACGTCATAGGGGTCTCAACGTAACAGACGGCACGTCAATCAGATGCCCGGTCTGTGAGTTATTAGCCTTTTAGTCCCAGGGGCCCAGTTGGATTCGTACTCGATCCAACCTGACCATTCCCCATCTCAAACCAAATCTTAGTGGGGTATACTCAAAGGTACCGACTCCTTCCAAGATTTCTAGCACCGCTGACAGTTTTTCAAACGGACTTCCGGTGTCAAAGTTATGGTCAAAAGAAAGTAAATGGGTCGTAGTGGGCCTGGCTCCGGTCCGACCCGGTCGGACCGACCCAACCCGTAGTGTGGCCCGGATCACTGGGTCTGGCCCGACCCATGCTAGAACTCGTGCAACTTGCTCATGTGGCATGCACTCTCTACTACTGGGTTTGGTGGCATCGGTGGACCAATGGGGAATGGTATCATTGGTGCCTCCGCTGGTGCCTCTAATGGAAGAGGGACCTACACCGAGGCCCCATCGCTTGGTGGGCTATCAGTGCGTAAAACTCTCAGAACCCTAGCTAGTTGTCTATATGGAGGCATCCTAAAAATAAACAAGTGTTCCATAGATAATAATTTATACCTGGTGAGCTGACTCAAGAGATAACAAAGAAAACTCTTGCAAACACACACGCAATCATTGTTTTCATGCACTGAGTCGGAAATCAGAAGTCAAGGTCCTGGTGTATGGATACGTCGGCCACCGAACCAATACTAGTTTCCCTAAACTGATAACCACACTCACTACACTTAAAAATATTGCCTTTAAAAAGAAAGATCATAGTCCTAAGTTCTACGGTAGAACCGACTCCTCTGATACCAATTTGTCACGACCCGTCCCCCAGGGCCCGTGCCGTGACTACCCCAATCCCGCCTTCCGTAGTCCAGAGGCTGGAGACTAGCACAAAAGTTGTATTCCCTAATATTGGGAAGGCATTGAATTTATAACCTCTAAGCACACGTAACCAAGCACACAACAAGATAGGAACACAAGTAAACTAAACTGTAAACAGAGTGAGTTTAGTAAGTAAAAGGGGCCAGAATACAAGCCCAACTAGAAATTACAAGTACAACTGAAATAAAATACAACTGAAATAAAATACAACTGAAAAAAGAGAAAAAATAGCTACCAGATTGTCCTTTGATATTCCTAACTAAAGGGTAGGTACATATCGCCTCCAAAGCACTCCGTGTCCTACCATCTTTTTTGCGTATCGACGCGCTGTATGGTTCACCTCTAGGTACCGTCTATCCCTAGTACTCTCAGCCTCAGTCAGTGTTGTCCGTCATCTACATCCAACACAGCAAGGTGCGCACATAGCCTATACAGGTGTGATTATAACGATACTCATTAGGTACCCTGAGACCCTCAAGGTCTCACAAAATTCACCAAGGATAAACCACAAACAATGAAATCAACAGATAACCCTACTTAGGTATATTCCCATACATATACCTATGTTATCAAGTAATATATCCCAATTCCAAGTTAAACACAAAGGTATTGACTCATATCACACTAGGACTTATTCTAGGGGTTGTATCAAGTAACATTTCCAGTCACAATGTCGAACACCTCGGCTGCTGGAGAACTCCTCCTCTATCGAGTACATTGGTCCTGTCGCGTCACACAGAGGTGCTTCCCACTAACCTTGGACTGTTGAGGTACTCCTCCTATCGAGTACCATGGGTCTGTCGTGCCACCAAGGCGCCCCCCACCGTGGGTCTTCCGCATCACCAAGGTGCTCCCCCCCATGGCCTGCTAAGGTAGTCCTCCTGTCGAGTACCATGGTTCTGCAGTGTCACCAAGGCGCTTCCCACCGTGCGTCTACCATGTCACCAAGGCACTCCCCACTGGGCCAGTCAAGTCACTCCGAGTCTAAACGATCATCAGTCGTCAAGTCTCATCCAGTCGTAGGGTTATGTATGTATCGCGCTTGGGGAAACTACTTCCCAATCCAAGGTTCAATACTCCAACTACCATGAACTCCCATGAAGAAGTATCTCAAAGGTCCACCATGTCATATGGGTCTCAACATAACAGATGGTGCGTCAATCGGACACCCGGTCTGTGAGTTATTAACCTTTTAGTCCCAGGGGCCTGGTTGGATTTGTGCTCGATCCAACCTGACTATTCCCCATCTCAAACCAAATCTCAGAGGGGTATACTCAAAGGTACTGACTCCTTCCAAGATCTCCAGCATCACTGACGGTTCGTCAAATGGAAATCTGGTGTCAAAGTTATGGCCAAAAGAAAGTAAATGGGTTGTAGTAGGCCCGGGTCCAGTTCGGGTCGACCCGGCCTGCTCGGCACCCAGGCCCGCTGGGTCCAGCCCGACCCATGCTAGGTATCCCGACCTGCACTGGGCGGCCCGACCGCGAGGGGCCACAGGGTCCGTGAGGGGTGCAGAGGCCGCGAGGGCCACTGGGCAGCGTGGCCGCGAAGGGCTGCTAGGAGGCATGGCCACGGGGCGGTGCAGACAGTCATGGGGCGGTGTGGATAGTCGCGGGGTGGCACGAACAGCCGCGGGGTGGCTCGGCCACTGGCAGTGGCAGCTCGGACAGCGACGATGGTGGATCGGGGGACGGTATCTCAGCTTGGCAGATGGCGGTAGTGCGGCGAATGGCGGCCCGGCTCGGCGGATGACGGCGGCCCGGCGGACGGCTACTCAGCTCAGCAGATGGCAGCGGCCCGATGGATGACAGCTTGGCTCGGCGACATGGAGTGGCGTGGAGAGGTCGGATTGAACCGGGGTGGTGTGGGGTGGGCGGTTCGGCCTAGGGAAGCGCGGCGAGGGTGGTTGGGCTCGGGGCAGCGTGGTAAGGGCAGTTCGGCCTGGGGCGGTGAGGAGTAGTGGAAGCCGCGGGCGGTAGCGCCATTGCCTTAATTGCCTTCGTCATCTTCATCCATTGAAAAGAACACACAATTCAACACATGAATTGTGGAGAGAACAGTTCATGTTATTTTGGCCCGCACTCTCCCCATTAGAGTGGTAGAAAGCAGCTATTATACTTGAATGACAAGAATATTAAGAACATGTAAGGGAAAACAATTCAAACACCCACCCTTCAAGTTTCCACAATTTAATAATTTCCAATCCCACAAAATAAAAACATTTGCGGATCAATATAAAATAAGTAGTTGATCTGTGTTTGTTGATTTATAAGAGAAGAACATGGGAATATAAAATTACTTATAAATAAAACCCTACCTAAGGTTGTTCATTGACAGAGATTGTGATGGGGGAGACGACGTCGTTGGGGAGGGAAAGACACTCATCGATTAAAGAAATCCCACGCTGGAGGATGTCCCAAGGAAGAATTTCGTATTCGGGGTTCTTCGTCGGTGAAGCATTCTTCTTTGTAGATCTTTCTCCCCAGTTCCTCTTCTCCCCAATTCCACCAAAACGAATTTGTAGCCCAAAATAATAGATTATGTGTTCTATTATTTTTTTAGCATAAATTCAAACAATTTAATTAATTAATTGATGTGTTGGCTCAATTAATTAAAGGTTAGGGTTGGAATAATTAATGTAGAGGAAGCTCAAGAGGCTCCTCCGCATTAATGAGGGAGTTGAAGAGGTTTAAGCCTTGGGTGGTCCCCACCACTATAACCTCTCATGGGAGGTTATGCTCAGGTGGCCCACCACCATAACCTCTCATGGGAGTTTAAGGTCGGGCAGTCCCTTCTTATCAACTTCCACATGGAGGTTTTAATAAAAATTATAAAAATAAAATGTTGTACAATTTTATTTTTATTCTATTCTTTCAAGAAAAACCAAAAAACTAACTTCCACCCTCGACCAAATGTCATCAAGTTGAAAGTCGCTTTAAGAGAATACTGGCGCTGTGAGTTCAACGGTGTCCTCATATTTCAATTCTAAGCACCAGTTCAAAAGTTAAAAAAACCCACTTGCACCTTTACTAAACGTACCCAAAAAAAGGTCCAGAAATTCATTTTGGGCACTCCGGGCCTCAGAATCACGCACCTTAAATTTTCGTAGACTCATAAAGTTCTCATTTAATTAAAAAAATTACTTGGAAATTATGGGTCTTTACATTCTCCCCACCTCAAGTCTCCATGTCCCTATAATCCACAACTCAAACTATGTAAACAAGTGGGGGTACTGAGCACACATCTAAGCCTCCCGCTCCCATGTGCTCTCTTGGAGGTTCCCATGATGCCAGCGAACATGCACCAGAGGTATCATCGATCCATGAAGGACCCGCTTCTATCGATCCTTAATCTCTATTGGAACCTCCGTAAAAGTCACCCCATCGTTGATGTCTATATCGCAATGGTCGATGATGTTAGAAGGGTCATGCACGTATCTCCTCATCTGGAACACATGGAAGACGTCATGAAACTGGTGCAACTGAGGTGGAAGAGCTAAGTGGTATGCCATCTCGCCAACTCTGCTGAGGACCTGAAAAGGTTCGATGAATCTTTGAGATAACTTTCCGCCTCAACCAAATCTTTATAGACCTCATCGGGGTGAGACCCGTAGAAAGACGTGGTTGCCATCCTCAAACTCTAGAGGTCTCCATCTCCTATCGGCATATGACTTATTCCTACTCTGTGCAGTCTTCATCTGCTCCTGGATGATCTGCACTTTCTCTATGGTAGCTCGTACCATCTCTGGTCTCACTAGTGCTGACTCCCCTAGGTCAGTCCAGCATAAAGGTGATCTGCAAGGTCGCCCGTATAACGCCTCGAAAGGTGTCATCCCAATGGTGGAGTGATAGTTGTTTTGTAAGCAAACTCCACCAAAGTCAAGTGATCCTCCCAACTGCGACCAAAGTTGAGCACACAAGCACAAAGCATTTCCTTGAGGGTCTAAATAGTCCACTCAGTCTGACCATCTGTCTGAGGATGGAAGGCAGTGCTCAAATCAAGTTTCATCCCGAAAGCCTCCTGAAACCCCTTCCATAGCCAGGAAGTAAAACGTGCATCACGATCAGAGATAATCATCGAGGTTACTCTAGGTAACCATACAATCTCCTGCATATAGAGACATCCCCAGATCTCTACTGAATCCTACTCTCTGATCGGTAGGAAGTGGACCGACATGGTGAGTCGGTCGACAATCACCCAAATCGAGTCATGAACTCTGGATGTACATGGAAGTCCTGTTAGGAATTCCATCGATATCCCATCCCACTTCAACTCTGGGAACTCTAAGGGCTTAACCAAGCAAGCTGGTACCTGATTCTCCGCCTTCACTTGATGACAAGTGAGGCATCGAGAAACAAACACTACAACTGCTTTCTTAATTCCTGGATACCAGTGCTGTCGTCAGAGGTCCTAATACATATTCGTCACTCCTAGATGTACCGCTAAAGGGGATGTGTGGAACTCCCTCAACACTTCCTTCTGAAGTGACACTAGTACCATGGTATGTTCTCTAATGAGGATAACGTGTTCCCCACCTTCATAAAACCCATCAAGTGCCTACCATGTGGATATTTGAGCATGGCATGCCTCATAGTCAGCGTCCCAACATTGTGCCTCCCTGACTCACTGAAGAAGTTGGGGAGTTACTGTATGAGACTGAAGGAAAGCTGCTCCATCTCTATCCACAAAGGATATCTGCAAAGTGTCCAGGTACTCTGTGGCCTCACCTAGAATTTGTATACCAGATATCCTGCTGAGTGCATCTGCAATAATGTTCCCCTTCCCAAGAGTATAGACTGTCTTGAAATCATAGTCCTAGAGAAATTCAATCCAACGTCGATGTTTCAGGTTCAGGTCCTTCTGATAGAAGATATACCTGAGACTCTTGTGGTCAGAGTACATGGTAAAACGTTTTCCCATCAGATAGTGCTACCACATCTTCAAGGAAAATACCACTGCTACTAACTCCAGGTCATGGGTAGCGTAGTTCTTCTCATGTTGTCTTAGCTGTCGAGAGTCATATGTGATCACTTCTTGCTCCTGCATCAGGACACATCCGAGTTCGATCCCTGATGTATCATAGTAAACTATATACCCTACTCCCTCCTCTAGAAGTCTCAAGATGGGGGCACTAGTAAGCCTCTACCTCAGCTCCTAAAAACTCCTCTGGCATTTCTTTGACCAAATAAAGGGTTACCCCTTCTTCATTAAGGCTTATAGTGGTGATGAAACTCTAGTGAAATCTAGCACGAAGCTCCGGTAGTATCCATCCAAACCCAGGAAACTTCGTACCTCCGTCACACTCCTAGGTGGCTCCCAAGCAAGTACCGCCTCAATATTCACTAGATCCACTGCAACTCTAGCCTCCTATATGACATGTCCCAGGAAGTGAACCTCTCGGATCCAAAAATGGCACTTTGAGAGCTTACCATAAAGGTGGTTCTCTCAGAGTGTGTCTAGTAATACCTGAAAATGATAGGCATGCTCCTCCTCAATAGCTGAGTAGATCAGAATATCGTCGATGAAGACTACTACAGAGCGATCAAGGTTTGGCTAAAAGATCATGTTCATGAGTCCCGTGAACACTACTGGAGCATTCGTCACGCCGAATGGCATAACCAAGAACTTGTAATGGCCATATCAACATCTGAATGTCATTTTCTACACATCCTTGTCTCGCACTCTGAGTTGGTGATAGCCTGATCTGAGGTCTATCTTCAAGAACCATTGTGCTCACTTCAGCTGATCAAAGAGGTCGTCAATCCTCGGAAGTGGGTACTTTTTCATCACAATCACCTATTTTAGGCACTGATAGTCCACACAAAGCCTCAAGATCCCATCTTCCTTCTTGGTGAACTGAATCAGGGCATCCCAAGGAGAAACACTGGGCCAAATGAATCCCTTCCTCTATAAGTCCTCTAGATGTACCCGCAGCTCATGAAGCTCCACAGGAGCCATCCGATACGCTGGTGTAGATATCAATGTCGTATTGGGGTAAAAGTCAATGTAAAAATCCACCTATCTACAAGAAGGTAGACCCAGAACATCATCAGGGAAAATATCCGTGTACTGGTCCACCACTATAGGATAGCTCAGACTCTCCACATCAATAGCTCTGTGGGTAAGGCTAGCCAACTGATGAGTGATCGGATGCACTCTCCTCTGGGTAAGTCCATTCTGTGCTGCAAAGGCTCCCTTCCCTCCAGTGAAGGTAAACCTAGTCCCATCTGTGCGGACACACCGCATCGTGCGCCTAATATAGTAAATCTGAGCATGGACTGTAGATAACCAGTCCATACACAAGATGATGTCGTATGGAATCGACGCCACTACTAGGAGATCCCAGTCGAAGCTATCGCCTCCTAGAGTAATCTCGCACTATTGGCACAAGTGCGTAATTATAGAATCCACTCTCGTAAGAGTCTCTAGCCATAAGGATCGAGCCAACGGATCCGTCGGAATCTTCGAGCTCCGAACAAGGGTAGTGGCAACAAAAGAATGACAAGCACCTGTGTCTATGATTACTGCAGCTAAGGTGAAGTAGACACAAATTGTACCTCGAATCATATCCAAAGCACTGTGATCATAGGCCTCAGCTGCCTATAGATGATATATCCCATGTCCACCTACTTCCTGAGGTCGGGGTGGACCTCCTGGTGGTGGTGGAAGTAACATATCAAATCGTCACCCAACGCCAGCTACTCGGCCAGCTCCTCTTCCACATCTGCCTGCTCCATGCTAACCTCCTTAGTCGAATCTCTGTCTCGGCCTGGGCGGTCCTTCGATCGTCTGCTGATCATCCGTACGGTGGTTCAAACATTCACGAGCCATGTGACCCTGCCCGCTGCATGTGTAACACTTCCCCCTCTCGGTATGACTGGCTCCACCTCGGGTGCCCCGCACAACTGATCATGAGTCATGCAGTCATCCACCTATAGGTCTGGACCTCTTGGACCACTATGATGATTGTCTGGTACCAGCTGCAGAATACTCCACTACGTGATTATTGATAGTGGGTCTCGTTGTTGGTTACTGCTTAGTAAGGAAACTCTCCACCAAGAGGGATCTCTCTAACACCCCCACCTGCATTGGGATACTGAGTGAGATCATCGAAGCCCTGATCCCCTGCCTGAGCCCTTGCTCGAAGGTCTGGTCCCTAAAGAATGGGTCTTCCACCATATCTGTGGAGTAACATGAGAGGTCAGTGAACCTCTCTGAGTACTAAGATACAGTCATGCTACCCTATTGCAGATGAAGAAGCTCCTGTATACGCATTGTGCAAAGAGTCGCTGGGACAAACTCTACCCGAAACAGGCTCTCTAAGTCTTCCAAGAGAAGCGTCAACTCATTGTGAACCTCGATCATAAAGCTCCTCCATCTGCCAGTTGCTTCCTATAGAAGGATGGGGGAAAGGATAATCATGAGATCGGTTGGTGTCCCTACGATTTGGAAGACTCTCACCACAACCTCCAGTCAATCCTCAACTGCATGTGGGTCTGTCTTTCCCCTGAACCTGGGTGGCCTCTGGCACTGGAACTCGTGAAATGCGCTCAAGCAGTGTGCACTCTCTGCTAGTGGGGCTGGGGGCATTGGTGGCCCAATGGGTAATGGTACTGTTGGGGCCTCCGTTGGTGCCTCTACTGGAAGAGGGACCTGCACCGAGGCCACGTTGCTCGGTGGGCTATCAGTGCATACAACTCTTGGAACCCTAGCCGGCTGTCTACGTAGAGGCATCCTGAAAAGAAGCAGGTGTGCCATGGTTAATAAGTTATACCTAGTGAACTGACTCAAGAGATAATAAAGAAAACTCTTTCAATCACACACGCAATCAATGTTTTCGTGCACTAAGTCAGAAATAAGAAGTCAGGGTCTTGGTGTATGGATACATCGGTCACCACACCAACATTGGTTTCCCTAAACTAATAACCACACTCACTACACTTAATACTATTTTCATTAAAAAGAAAGATCAGAGTCCTAAGTTCTGCGGTAGAACCGACTCCTCTAATACCAATTTGTCACAACCTGTCCCCTGGGGCCCATTCTGTGACTACCCCAAGCCCGCCTTCCATAGGTCAGGGGCTCGCGACTAGCACCAAAGTCGTATTCCCTAAAACTGGGAAGGAATTGCCATTATAACCTGTAAGAACATGTAACCAAGCACAAAGCAAGATAGGAACACAAGTAAACTGAAATGTAAACATATTTAGTGAAGTAAGTAAAAGGGTTCATAATACAATTCCAACTAGAAAGTACAAGTACAACTGAAATACAATACAACTGAAATACAATACAACTAAAGAATGAGAAAATACAACTACTGGATCATCCTCCGATGTTCCTACCTGAAGGGTAGGTACATATCGCCTCCTCATTACTCTATGTCCACCTGTCTTTTCTACGTACTGAAAAGCTGTATGGTCCACCTCCAGGTACCGTCTAGCCCTGGTACTCTCAGCCTCAGTCAGTGTTGTCCGTCATCTACATCCAACACAACAAGGTGCGGGCATAGCCCATACATGGGTGAGTATAATGATACTCAGTAGGGACCCCGAGACCCACAAGGTCTCACAAAATCTACCAAGGATAAACCACAAATAATGAAATCAACAGATAACCCTACTTAGGTATATGCCCATACATATACCTCAGTTATCAAGTAATCCATCTCAATCATGATGAAAACACAGCGGTACTACTCAGCTCACACCAGGAGTTATTCTAGGGGTAGTATCAAGTAACATTCCCAGTCACAATGTCGAACACCTCAGCTGCTGGAGAACTCCTCCTCTATCGAGTACAGTGGGCCCGTCGCATCACACATAGGTTGTTCCCACTAACCTTGGACTGCTGAGGTACTCCTCCTATCGAGTACCATGGGTCTTCCGTGTCACCATGGTGCTCCCCACCGTGGGTCTGTCGCATCACCAAGGCGCCCCCCTCGTGGCTTGCTGAGGTATTACTCCTGTCGAGTATCGTGGGTCTACCACATCACCAAGCCACTCCCCACTGTGGGTATTTCTCATCACCAAGGTTCTCCCCACTAGGCCAGTCGAGTCACTCTAAGTCGAAACTGTCAGCAGTTGTCAAGTCTCAGCCAGTCGCTAGGTTCCATACATATCACGCTTGGCGAAACCACTTCCCAATATATGGTTCAATACTCCAATTTCCTCAAAGTTCCATGAAGAAGTATCTCAAATGTACACAATTTCATAGAGGTCTCAAAATAACAGATGGTGCGTCAATGGGACACCCGGTCTGTGAGTTATTAGCCTTTTAGTCTGAGGGGCCCGATTGGATTCTTGCTTTATCCAACCTGACCATTCCCCATCTCAAACCAAATTTCAATGGGGTATACTCAACGGGAATTAATCCTTCCAAGATTTACAACACTGCTGGAGGTTCGTCAAACGGACGTCCGGTGTCAAAGTTATAGACAAAAGAAAGTAAATGGGTCATAGTGGGCCCAGGTCCGGTCCGACCCGGTCCGATCGACCCAGCCCATAGTGCAGCCTGGTCCATGATGGGTCTAGACCGGCCTGTGTTGGGTCCAGACCGGCCCATGCTGGGTAGCCCAGCCGCGAGGGCTACTAGGCGGCGTGTCCGCAGAGGGCCGCTGGACGGAATGGCTGCAGGGCGGCGCGGACAGCCGCGGGGTGACGCGGACAGCCACAGGGTGGCACGGATAGCCGTGGGGGTGGCTTTTCCAATGGTGGTGGCAGATTTCATGGTGGAAGCTCTGACGTCGGCAGTGGGGGCTCGGAGGATGGCGGCTCGGCTTGGCAGACGGCGGTGGTGCGGCGAACAGCAGCTCGGCTCGGCGGACGGCTGCGACCCGACAGACGGCGACTCAGCTCAGCAGACTGCGGCGGTGGCTCGATGCCTCAGAGGGGCGCAGTGAGGGAGGCTCAACCTGAGGTGGTGCGGAAAGGTTGGTTCGGCCAGGGGTGGCGCGGCGAGGGTGGTTCAGCCCGAGGTGGCGCGACGAGGGCGGTTCGGCCCAGGGCGGCATAGAGCATTGGCATTGTTTCCTTTGTCGCCTTCATCACCTTCATCATCTTCATCCATTGAGAAAAACACACAATACAATAGAGTAATTACAGAGAGGATGGGCCATGTTAGTTTGGCCCGCACTCTCCTCATTAGAGCGGTATCAAGCGGCTATTATAATTGATTCACAAGAATATTAAGAACATGTAAGGGAAAACAATTCAAACACCCTCCCTTCAAGCTTCTGCAATTTAATCGTTCCCAATCCCGCAAAAGAAAAACATTTCCGGATCAATCTAAAATAGAGAGTTGATCTGTTTTCATTGTTTTATAAGAGAAGAACATGGGAATATAAAATCACTTATAAATAAACCTCTACCTCAGGTTGTTCGTTGACGGAGATCGTGAGGGAGGAGACGACATCATTGGGGAGGGAAAGATGATCATTGATTGAAGATTTACCACACTGGAGGATGTCCCGAGGAAGAACGTCAAAGTCAGGGGTCTTCGTCGATGGAGCGTTCTTCGTTGGAGATCTTTCTCCCCAGTTCCCCCTCTCCCCAATTCCACCAAAATGAATTTGTTGCCCAAAATTATATATTATGTGTTATATTATGTTTTTTGGCATAAATTCAAATAGTTTAATTAATTAATTGATGTGTTGAATCAATTAATTAAAGGGGAGGGTTGGAATAATTAATGTAGAGGAAGCTCAAGAGGCTCCTCCACATTAATGAGGTAGTTGAAGAGGTTTAGGACTCGGGTGGTCCCCACTACCATAACCTCTCATGGGAGGTTATGGGGGTGGTCCCCACCACCATAACCTCGCATGAGAGGTTATGGTCTAGAAGTCCTCACTTCTCAACTTCCACATGGAGGTTTTAACAAATAAAATAAAAATAAAATGTTGTACAATTTTATTTTTATTCTATTCTTTCATGAAAAAACCAAAAACTAACTTCCACCCTCGACCAACTGTCGTCATGTTGAAAGTCTCTTTAAGTGAATATCAGTTCTATGAGTTCAATGGTGTCCTCAGATTTTAATTTTGAGTATCGGTTCAAAAGTTAGAAAAATACACTCGCACGTTTACTAAACGTACCCGAAAAAAAAATTCAGAAATTCATTTCGGGCAGTCCGAGCCTCAGAATCACGCGTTGTCAATTTTCACAGACTTGTAAAATTCCCTTTTAATTAAAAAAATTACATGAAAATTTTGGTTCTTTACAACATTGATCATAAATATATGTTCTATGGTCTAGATACATCTCACTAATTGGGCATAGTAGATGTTTGACTATCAGGTGTTGGGGGCTCATAAGCATTGAGACTTCTTCTCATGAAGTTTGCACTTGGTGATCTCTAGTAGAGAGATCAGGAGGACTGACCCAACAATAGGAACACCACATATTTTGGGTGTCATTGGATGTACCTATCTACTATCATGTGTAATGGTCTAGTGACTTGAGATCATTACCAATGTATGTCATTTGATTGTGTATTTAGATGAAAGATGAAAACCAGGGAAATAAAGTTACGGTGAGGTAGTTTGTGTTGGGTGCTTCATTGGTGCCATGAAATTGGTTGAATGGTCATGAAAGGATTTGGCACTTTGGGGTTGTGGAAGTAATGTATCTCAGGACATGTTGATAAGGATGAAATTACCATTATAAGAAAATGTTCATGGCATTCAATGGTAAATCTTTCTGGTTAAATCAACAATCAATAAATCAAGAAAAGGACAATGACATGTGAGTTCATCCTGCTTTATGAGATATTATAGACAAAGAGATTATATTACACAGTGTGTGTTCGTAGGTTGGTTTCCACTGTTGTGACAATCCTTGTCTCTTTAGGATCAATGATGGGTTGCTAGATCCTGCTCTTGGTCTATAAATACTATTCACTACTATCGAGATAAGGGCCTAGAGGGTCACACACAATAACGTATTCAATAATCTAACTTATTCAGTTAAATAAGATATTTGGACATGGTGGGCCTCACCACTGGGGTCTGTGATTTGTCCAAGGGTTAAATGATCACCAATGAAATAAATAAATTCATATTATTCAAGTGTAGAAAAATGATTATTTAATTTATTTATTAAATCTATTTATGAATTTTAAGTAAATACATGAAAAATATTGATTGACGAATATTAAAATTATTCAACGTTCAATTAATATTTATGGGAATTATGAGTTGAGTTAGTGAATCATTTATAATCACGTAATATTTTAATATATTACAAGATAGTGATAATAATAATTTTCATGACTCAGATTAGTAGCTATAAAATGTTGTTGACAATGTGTTAAGTATTCATGGCTGGAAAGGCTATATCGGGTGTTTTAATAAACGCTATAAATAGGAGAGGATGGTCTTTTACCAAGTTCTATTCTTGGGGATTATCTCTCCTCTCCTCTCTCCCATGATCTAGAGAGAGATTCTCTAGATCCAAGGAGTTCAGATTGAGCTCTCTCTCATGCATCACTAGTGAAGCGATGCGGTGATCGTTGGAGTGTCGAAGGCGTCTTCACAATTCCGTGCCAGCACTCAGATTATGACGAATGGAACTCCCACATATTCCTTGAAGCTTTTATGGATGATCTTGAGGAATTCGACTTCAGATTCTTCGAGAAGCGGTCGCAAACGACGAAAAAAAGTTGTGTGCGACTTCGGATTAAACCTTGTATTTTTACAATTTATTTTTGTTCTTAAAACCCTTCACATGTGCTCCTCATCTTTTACCAGGCTACTATGCACTGATGTCGACATATTTACGTCGATCGTCGGTGGAAATATTTTAAAATCTCACATGTTTGCGGCTTCCGAGGCACACCAGATTCCAATAAGTGATATTAGAGCGACACGTGTTGATTTTAAGTCAAATAAATAATTAAATTTATATTAAGTTATAAAGTGGGCATCGATACAGTCCCAACTCCATAGACTACATTTTAATCCAATATTGGATGACCATTCTACGATCATCTGAAGTTTTAAATTCAAATTAAAATCAGTAGTTTAACAAGGTTCTAAATTGGTGAACCATTTTATTTAAATCTGTTTACATTGGAATAGAATTTTCCAGTGAGGATCATTAATTATTATTGTTATAATAATTTTATTATAATAATAATATTTTATTTATGGTAATAATTTTTTTATTATAATAATATTTTATTATTATAATGTTTTATATTTTCAAGTCTAAATATAGACTTAAAAAATTTAAGGAGGTGTGGGAGACCTGTAAATCAGGTCTCCAAAGACTAAAAAAAAGGTGTGGGGAGACTTACAAAGAAGGTATCATATCCAATAAAAAACAAAAGTATAGGGTCAAGGTGGGGTGGTGAATCAAGAAAAAAGAACAAAAAAAAATTGGGTTGTGACCTGCATGTGCGGGTCATGAAAAAAACAGGGGTTGGGGGCCGATCACCCCCATGTTCAGCAGAAGCATGTGGCGGAACCAGGGGCCTCCTCCTCCCTCTTCCAGTTGTGCTACACCATGTGAAGACCGCCCCCCAGGCATTGCTTTCTATCCCTCCTATAGAGACCTGTGGAAATGTCGTGTGGTGCACAACAAAGAACCAGGGGCGGTGATGGCCACCCTTCCCACCGCCTCCTCTGTCCTCTCGCAGAGTAGGCAGTCGCAACAGCGCGGCCTCCCTATAGCAGTGCCTCCAGTGCACCACGATTGTCCAAGCTGGCCAACCCACCTCCTTGTTCCAGTCTCGATTGCCCGCACCTGGTCCTTCCCCAAGCCTCCTCCAGCCCCAGACAGTAGGTCTGCGCGCCGACCACCTCGCCACTTGTAGAGACTCCCTGCACTAGATCAGCCTCTGCACAGGCGCACCGACATACACCGTAGCCTCCCTCTCCTATGGACCTGTTCCTACCCCGGTCGGTGGACCCGCTTCTACCCCTGCAAGCACTATCCCGAGCAGACCAACCGACTATCACTACCACAAAACCGGGCAAGACCAGCATCACCCCTTTATCAGCGCTAACGAAAAAGTTCTGATAAAGGAGGGGCCTTTATCAGCGCTCAAAAAAGCACTAATAAAGGGATCCCTTTTAACAGCGCTGATAAAGGGGGGGCCTTTATCAGCGCTTTTTTTAAAAGCGCTGATAAAGGGTCGACTTCAAAAAAAATTAAAAAATTATATTAATATATAAATATAGTTATATAGTTATATTGATATAAATATAATATATAATTTTTAAATATATTTTAGATAAGTATAAATGTACATTTACACTTAATATACTTAATATATAAGATATTTAGTGAAAATGGATTCTTAAAAAATAAAAATAAAAATATTTTTAATTAATAATTTGATAATTATTAAGGAGTAATAGTCATTTAATATCAATTTGAAGAATAAAAAAATTAAAAAAATCAAAATAATTAAAAAAAGATCCAAAATATGTTGAAAATGCTACTCAAAACTCAAACAACCATAACTTTTGATCCAGGTGTCCGTTTGAGCTCTTCCACATATCAAATCGAAGCCTGCGACGAGATCTACGTCGTTATAATAAAGAGAAGCCCTGGTCAAACATTTTTCGAGGCCAAAAGAGGGCCATAAGGCCTCCAAAATTGAGTTTTTAGTCATGGTACCCGGATGTTTTAACATTTTGTGGATTTTCAGCCTTGTTTAAGGAGGTATTATTGGATTTTTTGGTGGGGACTGAATTTATTCCAAGGTATTACATTCATATTGATATTATGTCTTTGAAATTTTATCGTTTTTTATAATGCACTCCTATTTATAATCAAATATATAACTATATGTACATATTTTTTATATATTCACACCTAAAAATTAATTTTTTTAAATAAATAATTAAACATATTTACATATAAAATATACTAGCTTTATCTAAATAATAACTAATATCCATTTTATTTAAAATAAAAAAATATGAATATTTATATAACTACTATATATTAATATAACTATATATATTAATATATATATATATATATATTAATATAACTATATATATATATTAATATAACTATATATATTAATATAACTATATATGTATTAATATAACTATATATATATATATTAATATAACTATATATATTAATATAAATATATATTTCTGTACGAATAAATATAAAAAAATATATATATAAACAAATAGATATATCATGAATAAGAGAACAAATCAATATACGGTAGTGGCAAAGGCTTTAGGTGCACATGGGGGAGGTCTCGAGATAAAATCTGGGTGGAGGAAAGGGCGTGCGCGCAAGGGTGATTTAATGGGCTAGTGCTGATAAAGCGTGTAGGCAGTGCAGGCAGGTGCTGGATGTGCGGGAAAGCACTGATAAAGGGGGGCTCAAGTGCTGTAAAAAGCCCCCCCCCATGAGATTGGTAGTATTTTTTTATTTATTTTTTTTATTTGGGCTAAAATGAAGCCCTGATAAAAGGGGTCTTTATCAGTACTTTTTGGAGCGCTGATAAAGGGGACCCCACCTTTATCTTCACCGGAATTATCAGCCCTCCATATAGCACTATTAATGACCATTTTTAGGCCTGATAAAATCCATATGGTCACCCGACCTCTCCGTGTGGAAGAACCTCAAATGACACCTCCTCCCGCAAGGAGACCCCAGTCAGGCCAGTACCCCCCTGTCTAGTAATCTCCCATGTGGAGCGGCGTAGTAGCTGACAGCCCACCACAAGTTTCCACCGAGCCCCAACGGCTTCCCTGAGCCACCTCCTCTCGAAACGACCTGCATTTTCTTCTCTACTGGGATCCGCTGCATGTGCCAGGCATAGGGCAGTCCTATCCCATGACGCAATCGGAATGTAACCATCTTCACAACACAGGTATTCCCCAAAATAAGTCCAGATAGGTTATCCCAACCTGGGATGGGCATGAACAGACCCTCCTGGCCTAGAACGCCTCTGTACGGCATTGACACAGCCCAAACAGGGCCTGCACAGGTTCGCCCCGACCTGCATAGGCCCTGCCCAAGGTTTCAGAGGCTTGGGTAATTTTATATGAATCAAAAGTTAATTAAATTAAATTATTTTAAATTAATTAATCAGGATAAAATGACGAAATTTATTGAATTAAAATTAAAGTGAATTTTAATTCAATAAATAATGCCTTCAGAATTTATTTTAATGTAAGTTTAATTTTTATTCAGCATTTATTTTATATACGCGAGTTAATGCATATATTTATCATGATTTCGATACCGACCAATGTATGTTTGATATATTTATTTATTTAATTACTGCATACCGGTTTTCAATAATTAGTTTAATTAAATAACATATGATATGTGTATCGTCTCGAGTGTCATTATATGTATAAGGGCATGCACGTCCATTCTCAAAGTTGTAATTTTATACCTTGAGAACCCTCCCCACCTATGTGAGAGTATAGTTGTATAATGATGAGACAAGGTATGACTCACTTCACACCAAGTGATGGCAACACACCAAACAAGAGTTGGATGAATTGGATGAGTAGGCGTTGTTGTCCAAGTTGCAATCCATGTGACTAACGGTACATACCCCTAGGGTTTCGATTTGTTTGTTATTCACTCAACAGATCAGCCAATAGTACCAATTCATGACCAGGTGTTCATTTTTTTGCATGGTTTATTATTTTGTTTATGTGTGGTTTATTACGTGATCACATAGTATAATAATAAACATGCATGAAAGATAAAATGAACATGTGACGCGATGAAATTTGTATTTCTTGCATTATCATATGTGAGTGCGATCACATAGTATGTGCTTATAAAAATAGAAAATTATTTCTATCATCACACTAAAAATAATAAAACCCTCAAAGATATATTAATTCAAAATAGCCTTTCGTCATTCAAATTTGGACAAAACCATCTGTTTGAGGTGTCGACCATGCCATAACTGAGGGTTACTCTTACTACCAGGGAGTCCTTATAATAATTATGGGTTGACTTAACTAAAATTGTAGCAAAGAAATTTCCATAGATAACTTGTTTTAATTTTAGAGGCAAGCATTGAGTAAATCAAGTTCTGATTTAAGAAGTTGGGACTTCACTCAACAGATCGAGGAATCGCAAGTTAATGTGGTCAGCCAACCAAAAGCCCACCTTGAACCCTCTAAGTAGTGCCATAGCCATAGCTTGTATACTACGAAAGGGGTTCTGGGATCCTTGCCACCAGAATACTCAAATGACAGAGTATTGCAATTTTAGCACATAGGGTTCCTAGAATCTGATAAAGTAGTGGGAGACGTTAAATGATTTAAGTAATTAATCAAAATTTATAAACTGATAATCTAGATAAAAGTCACTAATCTACGAAAATTTATTTTTTTAAAAAATAGAAAGATAACCCACAAGTTTAAAGACTGCAATATTATATTAGACAAAGTAAATGTCCTTACTGACATGAGTATCTATGAATAGTATAGACCCATGTGCATAGTACTATGATATAGGAAACTCAGGGTTCTAGTGTCCCCAATACTGTTAACTACCTCAAGAATCAAGGGTGAAAATTCTTATAGAAGACTAATGTACAAAGCATATGATGGTTATATCATTATGCTTTCATCAACATTCTGTGTCAATTGTGGTCTCTACACCAGGACATATATGATATAAAATGAAGTCTCATATCCGAGATATTTATAAGGAGAAAGCGAAGTAATGATATAAATAAGGTGATGTTACACTGACATGTGTAAAGTGAAAGATTGATCATGATCTTTAAATTGAACCCTTTCTCATATCATTTTCACCCCTTTACTCATGTTTCATTTTAATTTACAAACCAAGTATGTATTGAGTAAACTCTCCATTACAAATCTAGGTAAGGTTCTCCAAGTGAATAAGAATAAAAGACAATTATATTTTAATTCTTATGGAGAATAAATTTAAATTCAATGTGAAAAGGACAAAAAGGTACTAAATACCAATGGAACATTCATGAAGTCCTTCAGTTAATGAGATATTACCAAAGGTTAATTTCATTGCATATTATAAAATAATACTATGGATGTTTAAAAGCAATAAATTGATTTAAAGAATCTAGTTTCCACTTCTACATAAAGCATATTCGTCAATGTAATGTTTCCTTTTACTACTTGGGTATTTAATACTATATGATTTTTACATATGTGTATTTCAATACAGATACCATGTAATTATAGAAATATTATTAGATGTTAGATGTATTCTCCAAGTGGCTGTGAAAGGGTGATACCTAGGACAATGATGATAAGTACACAACTTATTTAATTTCCAAGTGAAACATTCTTGTAAAACTATTATTGAGTATAACCAAAAACATTAATCTCATGTTTCCTTAGAAGCAAGGAGACATTCTTTTATGTTTTTTAATGAATGTTGTTTTTGGTAAACTCAGTCACTAGTTTAGTAATATATGAATCATAGGCAATTAGTGATGAATATAAATGTAAGACTTATACCCAGTTGTGATAAGATATTTCTTTGTCAGGTAATACTAAAATTGGATGTCATGAATATACTAACTATGGCATTTTGTCTCAGAACAGCTAGATATTTTTGGTATTATCAACGTATTTGGTTTGGACAAAGGAGCCTTTAAATTTAGGAATAATGGTATGTCACAAAGATTTTGGAAATAGTTCAACAAGTAAGCATGAACTATTCCAAGTATAAACTAGAGGTATATATACTTCATAAGATTCCTTTAACTAATTAAGGAATAATAAATTGAATTATATGCATGGTCGGGAGATATGAGTTGCTTCGGGTTGGGATACCGAATAATATCTCGACCAAGCATTCATCAATCATGATAATGTAGCGTGGAGTAATTTCTAAATTCACATTACATTATTGACATCACGACATCGATGATAATGAGGAGGATTGATGATTAAGTCTTACATATCAACATTGATCAACAAACATGTAGCGTGGAGCAATTTATAAACACGTATATTATACATAATTTTTTTTATGTAAGTAGCATCAATGTTACAACTTGCAAAAACTTCTATTATATTTCATGAAATTCTTTTCAAATAATGGTGATATACCACAGCCATATTCCAACTATAATGACAAATTAATATCATAAGAGTTATAGTATGATGTAAATCCATTATGTCATAAGTAAATGTGTTTGGATGCAAATAGTTTGTTCAGATACAAAAAAAACTTGCATCAAGATAAAAACATAGTGAATCTAAGGTACATATCCTAAAAATTGCTTAGGATATTACATAAATCCCAAATTTAGAAAAAATTCTAGTCAAGTGATAGACTACACTTATATATAAGGGTGCACATCTCTATTAGAGATAGTGGGAGCTATATTGTCTTGTGTATACTCAAAGATCAAGATGAAAAAATAGTTGGCATATGAACTAGTTCCACAAGTGCATGTGGAATAGAGTATGTTCCAGAGACACATACTACATAGGAAGGATAAAACCTTGGTGATGGGTTTTATATTCACCGCGGTCGGTGATCTATTATTAAATGTGAATAATATTTCCTATAATTAAGCACAGTATGGAAATTAGCTAAAATTGATAAGACCGACTAAAATTCAATTAATGGATTACATGTATCAAAGTTAAAAGGTGCTTGTTATTTTGAATGCTACAGTGGGTATTCAAGTGATTTTATGCATGGATGGTACAAGTGTGTTACCAATAAGGATTGATTGGTTTGACCGAATCGTTATGCCTAAATCCATTATAATTTTACTTATCATAGCTAATATCTATGACCAAATTATTTAGCATTGGATGTCATGACCACCAATCATAGATGGTGTTTATACGACGCAACCATAAAGGGATGGTCACATCACATAATGCTAATAAATGTTGCAAGTTACTGAAATAAGGTTTAGGATTAATGTAATAAACATGTTCATAGAATATACATTTACAAAAAATTATTTCCATGTGTCTATAAGAGGTTAGTGGGAGCATCAAGGTTTACCAAGCAAAGCATGTTCAGCAACATATGTAAAACAGACATTGGTATTCAAATTACTTAACACCAAAATGAAATTTATTCTCCAGGGATTGACTTAAAGTATCAACCTAAGTTATAGGGAACAAGATCTGTTGAGGTAGATCTAAAGGTTGATTGGTTCTATTCAATGGTACATATTGTGACATTGTACTGAAAAATACAAGTTGGAACAATTCAAGAGATGAATTGTTGCCTATGTAACAGGGCATAAAATATTCAGGTTGACATGTCCAAGGAAGAGATAAATGTGATGAGTTAAATCCATATGTTGAAGAGATGGATCAATCACGTATTCCATAATATGTAGAAGAACTGATATTTCCAAGGTATATTTTACAAAAGGAAAATATCAGTTATATCCAGGAGCACTGTAAGGTATTTAGTCGGAACTATCTAATTGTACTTCGGAAGGTACACAAGATATGTACCTAGTAAATAGAGAAGAAGGATACTAGTTTTTGGGGATACAAAATAGTCTTCCATAGATCAATGTGATCTACTAACACAGTTAAGCGAAAGACGATGAGTGATCCAAGATTATATAATCCAGTGGTGGCCATACCTACAAATAATGAGTATGTTGCGGCTTCTAATGTAGTTAAGATATAGTTTAATGCAATGATATGTTTCAGTTCTTGGAATCGCACCTCATGAGAAATATTATCATAATTTAAATTATGATATTATTACTAGCTAAGATGTCAATATATGACAGTGGACAAAAGAGATATATTCGGGATACCATCTCTTGAAAAGTTTTACTCAAGGAGATAAGGTCACTATAAAAGAATTTCCATGTGGCGGAATAGTGGTGGACCAATTAGCTAAAGTCATTACTTAGCAGAAACATGATGTTCACCATGTGAGTAGTGATTCATACTCAAATTTAACCAAGATAAGAAGGTAGGATGATCCTTGTAGTTTAGCTTGGGTTGTCGAATCCTGAAACACACGGCTGATTGTCGCCTATCGACCGGTCAAAGTTCATGTGCTCTGCTAATGTGTTCAGCAGCACTCGGGTCGAATACTTAGCGATGATACATTGTAATAGTCGTTTGTTTTTAGTTGATTTTATTTTGAATAGGGGGGTTTGTTTGCAGAGCTTAATTGAAATGATTGATTGAATATAATTGATTTAAAAAATTGATAAAGATTGGGGTGAGTTCATTATTAGGGAGTTGAGCTTGTGATATCCTTGAGCTTTGCTTTATATTTCATTTAAATTAACACCCACTTCACAAGTTAGCATCGATTAGAATTCCTAAGTGTTAAAGCTTTAATCCAAGCCTTAACTTAACTAGGTTTCTAAAATCAATCAGTACGTGTTTATGGTAGTGTATTTATGGTTCCAATAATCCATGGAAATAACATACTAAACAAAAGATGTCATTAATCCATGACATATTAAGTTCAACATACACAATGTTAAATTAAAGAATACTCATCGAGAAAATACTCTCAATCACTTAACATCCCTAAATTTTGACTCACCCCAATGTGATATTTACTCATCCATTTGGGTGTTTAATATTCTGGTAATAATAATTATGATGAAGATTTAAAAAGATTAGAAAAAGAAAGGGACAAGTAAAGAGTATTGTGCCGAACACACACACGAAAGATTTTGAGAACCAAAAATGGAATTTTGATTGAATGAGGAAGCAAAATAAGGGAATTTAATTTAAAATGATTCAAAATATCTTAAGACCATTAATATTATACTACATATGGTGGAGAAGAATAAGAGATATTGAGGAAGAAACAAGCACTAAAATTTGATTGAAATGAAAACAAAGTTACACAATTACAATTGAAAGAAAACATAAACAAACATGAAATAGAAGTGGAGGAGAGGTCTCTCTTGTTGAAAAAAGATCAAAGCATATCCTCCCAGAACCTTTTCAAGGATCTAGTAATGCCAAACCTCCTTCTTAAGTGCTGAAGTGTCAACCCTTTTGAAAGGAGAGGAGGGGATGTATTTATAGCCGAAGGTGGTGGACTGTTTACATTCCAGAAATACCCCACCACTTGGCTCGCTGATATGGACATCCAGACAGCCGAATCATGAGAAATATCCTTTTTCAAAGTTGTAGATAAAAATCTCTTCTGTATACTATGAAAATTTGGAGGTCATTGAACTTATTGAGACAATGTTATGGCGATTTTATTAAACAATTATGATCTATCCATTTCAACACAGACTTTTATGAAGTCCATAATTTGAATGGGTTTTTGGATATGAATATGCCCTAAAATAAAAATAATTTATTCCACAAAGTTTTCCACCAAAACCTCCTATTTCACACTGAAAAACCTCAGCTCGAATGAATGTCTACATCTGGATAAATTGAAATATTAGTGTTCTATTTTTAATTCCTGTCCAGAATGGTGGGCTGGACTTCAATGCATCATTTGGGCCCCTTTTAAATGTGATTGGGTTCTGAAATTTTTATCATGGACTCCTTGAAATGTCCTCCGAACTAGGGAGAAGAAATAAGGTATTTGGACCTCTGGATTGAGCCCAGTAATTCAACCTTCATATGTGGTCCAGTTTCATCACAGTTTCCTTGGGCCTTTTTGTGGGGTCCATATGACCCTCTAAATGGACGAATTTTCCAAAGTTGACTTCTAATGAAATGTTGTAATTGGGATTGGTAACCCTAAAAAATAAAAAACATGAAATTTGGATAATTAGGGTGATAGTTATTGTTAAAAAATTAAACAGACTTGAATCTGGATAAATTCAAATAGTGCTCAAAAATTTTATTTAATATTTAAACATTAATATTTATCAAAAATTATTCACATTTCATATAAAATAAGTAAATGGAGTATGCAAAAAGATATTAAAATATTAATAACATCAACTCCCCCACACTTAGTCTTGTGCATGTCCTCATGTGCAAAAAACATAAAAACATAACAAAATCATTTTAACTCACCAACAGATATTAAAATTTTATTTTCTCCAATCAGGGGAGGTTTAGACTACTTCACTCATCCATTTTGAATTCCACCAGAAGTTGTTATAGAAAAAATGTTTCAAAACTAATTTATTTTTTCATGCTCAAATTTAGAAATGGAAAATTTGGACACTCAAAACTCACACCTCTCAAGATGATAAAATTAATTTGTGGAGGTTCACTCTTTCACCAACCAAAAGTGAAAATCTTAGAGTTTTAAAGAGATATCAGCTTCCAATACCTATACAAAGTGCACAATAATCAAGAGGTCTTTTTAAGGGGTTATTCTGTGTCTATGGGACGGTAGGAGTATAATGTCCAAGAGAGAGAAGAAGAGGGTTAAAATACCAACATAGAAAAAGCAATGCACATTTTTTTGAAATAAAACATGGAAGGAAATGAAAACAAATATTTACAAGTGAATGATTGTGTGAAGAAATACACAATAGAGGAAGAAAATATGAAGGTAATGAGAATATTTAATATTTACAAAACAAAAAACTTCTCCCAATAAGAATATAATGAAAGTGTTCTTTTTTTTATTTTCTTTTTTTTCTCTGTTTTTTTGAAAGTTGACCTTAAAATATATCTCACACTCATATCCCAACCCATGATTGATCTCCTCTCAACACTAATTGTAATAGTTATAACAAGATCAAAGGCTGAGAAATAGTGATTTTTGACCTACCCAAGACATAACCCATTTTTTCATTTTTTTTGATTTTTTTTCATCATTTTTGAATTTTGATTTGAACACTTGTCTATAAGATTTAAAAAATTACATAAATGGAAGCACATCACATTACCCAAAACACACTGAATTACAACCTCTCCCCCACACTGAAATGGATGCTTTCCCTCAAGTAGATCATAACTCGTTAAAAATAAATAATATGGTACCCAAACAATGAAATCTATTCCCCCCCCCCACACTTAAATTTTAAAAAATTATGCAGTGAAAATTCATGTTGATATTGGGTGGGAAAAGGTATTGGGCTAGTAATGTGGCTATCAAAAAAAAAAGGTTTTCATAGGCTCGAAGGGGTTTTCAAAAGGAGGATTAATGTATGGTTAATGGGAGTCTATTTGGCTATTATAATTCTCATGTGGTTTAGAAAAGATGCCTCTATCGTATTAATGCACACTAAAGTAGGTAATTTAGCTAGAAGGTACACAAAATCAAGACTCACAAATGGTGGTGAAAAACACACATTTGGAAAAGATGGCCATAGGTGGCCTTGGCATGAAAGTAAATGTTGTTCCTCACGGTTTGGGAAAACCATTTTTCAAATCAAAAATAGAGCATTCAAAATTTGTTGGTTTTGACACAAGATTATTTATCCAATTTTTTGATGAAAACCCAAAATTTTTGAGATGAAAAATATCTATTGACTCCCCAAAATGGTTGGAAAAAATTTAAAAATTAAATGGTGAGTAATTATGAGTCTTTGTTTTTGATTTTTTTTAATGTTTTTTTAGTTTTATATAAAGAGACACCCACACAAAAGAGAAAGAGTAAAAGGGAAAAAATGTGATGAGGAAAGTGGTAAGAAAAACAAAATGAGAATGAGGGAGGAAGAAGTAAAAGAGAGATAGGGAGAGAGGGAGAAGAAGAATCAAAGGGAAAGAGGTGCCCCCTGGGTTGGATTTGGTGGGTTGTCATCTCCATCCAGTGGTGGGTCTACTGTGGATATAATGGAAGTTGATGTTGTTCTAGGATTGCATGTCCTCTCATGGTGATGTTTCAACCGGTGTCCGTTTACCATGATTGTCCTTTTGAAAGAGGGGTCTTGGACTTGCACAGCACCAAATGGGTAAACATTAGTAATAATAAAAGGACATTCCCAATGAGAATTAAGCTTACCTGGGAGAAACCAAAATTGAGAATTGAAGAGCATTAACATTTCACCTTCATGAAATACCTTTATCAGGATGTGTTTGTCATGGAGTACCTTAGCCTTCTCTTTGTACAGATTGGAATTCTCATAGGATTCAAGTCGAATCTCCTCCAGTTCAGACAATTGCAATAATATTTCTTCACCAGATTTTTCACAATCAAAATTACAGGTTTTCATATCCCAAAAAGACTTATGTTGGATTTCAACTGGTAGATGACATGCTTTACCAAAAACTATCCTAAATGGAGACATCCCAATGGGTGTTTTATAGGCTGTTCGATAAGCCCAAAGTGCTTCACCAAGTCTTTCAGGACAGTCTTTTTTGGTGGGTTTTACAATTCCCTCAAGCACTCTTTTCACTTCTCTATTAGAAAGTTCAGCCATTCCATTTTTTTGGGGGTGATATGTAGTTGAATTTTTATGTACAACCCCTTTCTTTTTCAAAATTGATTCCATGGTTCTATTACAAAAATGGGTTCCTAAGTCACTGATCAAGGCACAAGGTGTGCCAAATCTATTGAAGATGTGTGTCTTTAGGAACTCACTAACAGTACGTGAATCATCATTTCTAGTGGGTTTGTCCTCGACCCACCTAGAAACATAATCAACCGCAAGAATGATGTATTAGAATCCATTGGAAGGGGAAATGGTCCCATAAATTCAATACCCCAAACACTGAAGATCTCAAATAAAATTAAAGGCTTTTGGGGAATTTCATTTCTCTTTAAAATTGTACGAAACTTTTGGCAAGTGGGACATGATTGAAAGAACTCATGTGAGTCCTTGAAAATTGAAGGCCATAAGAATCCAGAGTCTAGGACCTTTCAGGAGGTCCTTTGTGATCCAAAGTGTCCACCACCAGGCATTGAGTGACAGAATTCTAAGATAGAGGAATGTTCATCTTCCTAAACACATCTCCTAATTACCATGTCTGCCCCAGTTTTCCAATGTTTATTTTCTTCCCAAAAATAGTATTTTGAATCACTTTTCAACTTTATTTACTATGATTTTGAAAAAAAAATTAGGAAAAACACCAGAAACCAAATAATTTACAATTGGGGAATATCATGGTAACTTTGGAGTGAGAGACGAAAGGTTCTCAATGGGGAATTCAGGATCAATTATTTCTGAATGAGAAGAATTAGAAATTCTACTCAAGTGATCAGCTATAGGGTTTTATTTTTCAGGTCTATCTTTGATTTCAAGGTCAAACTCTTGGAGCATTAGGATCCATCTTATTAGCCTCGGTTTAGAATAACTTTTCTTGAGTAAGAACTTTATAGTAGAATGGGCTGTGAAGATGATGATTTTTTTACCTAAGAGATAGGACCAGAATTTATCTAAGGCAAAAACCACTGCTAGAAGTTCCTTTTCAATCAAAGTTGTAACACCCCATGCTTTCACGATATGATTCTCAATCAATAATGCAATAGCTTGCATTGTACGCAAGTTTGAGATTCTAACACACCACAACCAATCAAAGTAGCCATTATGAATAGTAATACCCACTTTTTGAAATTAAATTAATTTTATATTTCAAAATGGACTTAATTTTTTTATTCATAATATTGAAATTATCCTATGTTGAATTTTTTGTAATTTTCTGAGAACTTCCAATTTTTATGAATAGTGAAAAATACTTAGAAAAAACTTTTTTAATCAAAATAAATTATAGTGATAAATTATACTATTGAGTGGTTTTAATTTATAATTAGAATATATTTTTACCATATTATCCAATGGTGGTCATTATAATTAATTTCATATTGAAATTGGACATAAACAATTGTCAATCTTCTGATATATATTGTTTCTTAAAAAATGCTAATTGACGCGACAGCGGGAATTAATTATAAAATTAATTAATGAAACATAAATGTTTGGAATTTTTTAAAATAGACATCATTTTTGAATTCAGAATATCAATTATATCTTAGTGTGAAATTTTCGCATTGTACTGAGAAACTTCAATTTTTTATGAATAGTGAAACCACAAAGTGATAGTTAAAAACTGATTTTTCATTTAAATGAAACATTACATCTTCTGTGATTTCATTTTAAAAAATCCAACATACATGGTTGTCATTAAAAATTAAAATGTTGTTCAGTGGGATTAATATAATTTTTTGGTGAATAGTAACTTTTACGTTTAATTAATCGCGATTAAAGGTAATTAGTGAAATTTAAGGTAAAAATGATATTATAAAAATATGAAAATATCTTGACACTTGTCCTAACCTTATTGGATGAGTCATGGACGACCATTAAAATCCATGGGTCAACTTGGGGACCCCATGGAGCCACCTGGATAAGAAAATGACTTTAATAAATTTTTATTTAAAGTAAAAATAAAATTGTCACAAACATGTGTTGTTATACTAAAACAATTATTACATGAAGTTATATAATTTAAATGTTTTACTATAAATATTAATTGGAAAGATAAAAATATTTCCTACATCATGGTAATTTTTTTATAATTTTTAGACATTAAATAAATTAATTTTTTTATGACACAATGATGATGAAGCGATTACCTCATTAATTAACGATTTAAATAAAATGAAAAGATAATGTAAAATATAAGCATTAAACTTTTCAAAAACCTATTGGATGAGTATATTTCGAACCCTTATCACCTTATCCTCGAAATATATCATTCCGGGACCAGTGAAATTCGAAAATAACTTCATAATAATGTTACATTTTATTACCTTACAAGAGTGCCCCTCCTCTCCTCTTATAAAAGGCCCCCACCACTACCACCTTATTCACACCATCAAAGCCATTTGGCTCGGCGAACCTCTGCCCCAATACTCTCCCAAATTCCATCTCTTACTCCTAGAAGCATCACTTTGGGCAGATGTCTTCCCAAGGAATCCTTTGGCTCAAATAAAAAAGAGTTACATGATTTTAAGGTAATGTCTTCCCTTATGTTCTTTTGTTTTATTTTGCTTCTCCAACCACTTAAAATATTTTTATTACTTTATTTTGTAACAAAACTAGTATCTAAAATATACTAGGATGATGTTATGATAAGGATATGATTTACGCTTACACACACCTTCGTCTAATGGTTAAAGAACATACCGTTTCTGTGGTTGGTGAAATACTACCCCACAAAATAATGATTGTTCAATATTATTTTTACACCTCTAATGGTGGCCATCATGATGAAACTATTTTTATATATGATATATATTATTTTTTTTTCCTTATGATTCTTTATTTTTCATTTATGGAATACCTTTATGATTTCCTTTATGGGTAAACGCGATAATTTCTTTTTAGGAAGTGCGGACTATCGCCCCCTCAAAGTGATTTGAATCGTTAATGCCATATGTGGGATGTATAAAGGATGGATTAAATGATATTATACATTATATTATACTATATTTATAGTATTCCTTTGTATAATTATAATTTCATTCCATTAAATACGAAATAGAAATGAAAGTAGCATTCATGCGTACGTACGGCTTACTGTCTCCATGAACGGTGCATTTCATTTCTTACCTCTAAATGTTATGTAATATTATAAATTCATGTATATACTGGATATATATGATATATATGATATCTAAATTATGAATATAATTCTGTATATAATGGATATTTCACCACATGAACAACTTGTAATTATAAGAAGTTTATTTTTGACTCAAGTACCAAAGATCGACAAAATGACCGTTATAATTACATAATGTTAAAAACATGGCAATAAGTGATATAAAAGTAACAATGAACATGAAAAATATTCTTTAGCAAATATAAATTAACTCTAGTTTATTATTCAGGAGATTAAAGAACAATCGATTCAAGTCAGACATGAGGTAAGGGAACTTCTTAACCCAATTTCCGTTCTTTGGGTTAATCTCCTACATTCTAATTATGTCATGATATTATTATGTCATATCTTGAATTTTTTACTTTCATTATGATTAATTATAGTGAATACACATAATACATCTATTTTTTTTTAAAAATGATCTTTGTAAGGGAACTTCTTAACCCAATTTCTATTCTTTGGGTTAATCTCCTACTTTCAAATTATGCCATGATATTATTATGTCTTATCTTGTATTTTTACTTTCTTTATGTGTACTTATAGTGAATACACATAATAGATCAATTTTATTTAAAAAATGATCTTTTTAAGGGACTTCATCTCAATCTACATTCATTGAGGCATATATTTCTTTATACACAATTTTCTTTTATACGGGTATAAAACCATTTGTCATTTACGGTTATTCAAAAGGAATCATTTTATACAAAGCGTTTTACTAAACGAAAAAAAGAATGTTTTTTTGTCGTACGTATGCAGCGATAATGACTTCTCCGCCTCCGTGACCATTATTTGAGTTTCAGCTTCCTCTACAAGCCAATTTTTTTTTAAATGAAAAATAAATACCAAGTTTTACTTTTCTTTTATTTTAGTATTGAAAATGGTTTTATTATATCACTATGTTGTATTGATATCTTGTGATTGAAATGTGGAAATGTTATGTTTCCTTTATTCATGTTTTATGTGATATGATTATGTTATGGTTTATGCTATTTTTAAACCTTATCATATAAGGAATGCATTGGACTTAATAAGTGATGGGTGGAGCCCGCTATGGCTCCTCGATGCATCGACAGGTCTCATGAGACAAACTAGTGTCTTGGATCGAGGCCTTGACAAAATATTATTTGTAGTCTTGGCATGAGTCCTTGGCTACGTGGTTATGATAGTCTGGCATTATGCATTCCATCATTATGAAAGTGGTTATTGATATTTCATGTGATTATTCGACCAGTAGAATATCCATGTGAATAAGTAAATGGAATTATCTCATTTTACTTTTGTCATATTATGTTGATGTTCATTATAAAATGATTTTGTTTTAGTCATACATTGCCTTAAATGTTTATGTTTATTTATGAAAGATTCCGCTATATTTTTATCCTTACTGAGCATCTGAGCTCACCCCTTTCAATGTTTTATTTTTTCCAGGATGTGAAGAAGTATTTTATGACTGACCTACAGGGATAGTCTGAAGGGGATAGAAGTGTGGACTATTGAGACTATGTTGTTGTTATTTTTCAATTTATGATGTAATGTAACATTTATGAATGTATCTAGTGTTTCCAAGGCTACTAAACTAATCGGTCTTTCAATACTTGATCTTTTTTATCATTCCAATGTTACGCAATAATGCACCAACTCTGGGTAACTGGGGTTGGGGCATTACAGTTGGTATCAGAGTCAGTTTAGTACTAACCTTGGAAGGTAGATTTAGAAAAACTCTGATTAGAGCACATAGCCCTAAGATAGACTTTGAGGATTAGTATAGAAGAACTTCCTAGATTTTTTGTATTATAGAGATTTTATGAGTTTTCCTGGAAATACATCCCTGTCTGGATACGAGCAGGTAGAGGCGGCTCTGGAATAGATGTACCTAGGAGTAAAATCCAAAAACACTACTTTGATCTAGACTCAAATGGGAACTGGTGCACGATAATGGGCCTTGCTGCACTCTTGGTTATGACACTCCCGGGGGATATGATTATGATAATTCTCATTTTACTTACAAACCATTATTATGGGTTTATGAGTATATACTTCCTCAAAGAAAACATTTTTATGATTATGGATTATATCCATAAATAGTTCAATTTATGTTAAGTGTTTTACAAGTATGGAATTATGTATTTTGATTCATAAACTAATCTAGTTTATGCCATTCTTTAGAAATGGTGCCTAGTGGGAGAAATGGAAATCGTATAAATGCACGCACTCCATATAGGGATTGCCCTCCTGTTTAGATAATTATTGTGGAGCTGGAGATACAACTGGTGCTGATCAACTTATAACCATACTGGGACAACTCACTCAGGTTATGAATAATAACCTTACTCATATGAAGCACCCTAATCCGCAACGTGGAGGATCCATGTTATATTTCTTCATGAGGCAACAACCGCCAACATTTAATGGGGAACAAATATATTAGTAGCTGAGCAATGGATAAACACCTTAGAGAAAACATTCCATGCCTTGTGGAGTAGTGAAAGGGAAAAGGTGATCATGGCAGTTTACCGCCTCACTGGGGATGTTGATCAATGGTGGTCATTGATTTAAAACACAAAGGAAGATGATGAAGTATCAAATATGTAATGGAGAGAGTTCAAAGATCTTTTCTTAGAAAAATAGTTTTCTCGTGACCATCGAGCAGATATGGAAAGGCAATTTCTGAGTCTGAGACAAAAGGAGGATGAGAATGTCGCAAAGTATGAGGCCAACTTTACAAGGTTAGTGAGGTATGATGCAGATTATATACGTAACCCAATAAGTAAGATTGATCGTTTCTTTGATGGGTTAAAACCATTTCTCCGTCGAGCATTATTCTCACAAACCTTCTCATCGTATTAATATATTGTCTCATGAGCTATCAAGACAGAAAAAGAAATTCTCTAAATCTTATGACAATAATGTAAAGCAAGAGAAGAAGAGAACGGTGGAACAAGAGATAGATAAAGGGAAAAAGGGAAAGAAGGATTTTCTATTATGCGATAATTGTGAAAAGAATCACCCCGGTACTTGCCTAAAAGGAATGGGAGTTTGTTATAAAAGTGGAAAAAAATGTCACCAGGCTCGTGATTGCAAGGGAAAGAAAGAGGCCATCAATGTTGAATGCTACAATTGTAGGGAAATGGGGCATTATGCAAATGAATGTCCTAAGCGTCAGGGAAACTTACCTCAGAAAAGGCCAAGAGATCAAGGACAATCTTATGTTGTTACTACAGTTTAAGTGGAATAATTAATTTATTGGTGCTTTTGGACTCAAGGATTATATTCTGGTTATAAGAATAATGTGATATATATAAGGATTGTACTGTAGTACTTGTTGTTTTCATTAAGGTTTTAATATGGTGAAGGTAATCATATTTTTGTATGTGACAATAAGAGAAACATTACTTTGTTTATGGAATCTAATGATACAATTGATTTTGGAATTTAAAGACCTTTTAGAAAATTTTTGGATAGAGGTATTTTGGATAACTATAAAGGTTGGAATGGATTAAGTTGAACTTTGGATAGTATTGTTTACGGTTAAAACATTTCTGAAGATTATTTTTGAAATATTATAATACTATAGTTTTAGGAAAAGGGCAACCTGCAGGTCGGGGGATAACCCATCGCGTCGGAAAAAGCTGTAGGAATCGAACCCACAACCATAGTGAGATAGGCCTTTATTACCTACCACTAGCCTACAGGAATTCCCTGGTTATTAAAAAATAGTTTTCCTAATCTAAATTGTATGTGTTAATATTTGGAACCTTATACAATTAGGATAAATAGAATATTTTTGAGTTTTGTTACCATTTGGAGTAAAAGATGGGTTGTGGTAAAATTTATTAAAGAATGAAAGTCTACATGACAAGTAAGTATATTTCCATACAGTCTTAGTAAATCTCTTAAATAAATTCCTCATCATTATGAAAGGTAACTTAAAACAAAAACGTTGTCGGTTAACTTTTCCGACTAGGGATTCAATGACCGTTTAACCAATCACATGTTTGTGATTTTCTTGTGGTCAACTTTCTCCTAATCCTGTTTTATACAACTCTCCATCAGACCATGATGGTTTTTTTCCTCCATATCCATATTTTCATAGAATCCCAGTATAGGATATCTCGGGTGACCTTTGTACATCTCTTTCTTTTTTTAAAGTTATATTTTTATTAACCTTATTTCCAATGTGGGATTTCCACAAAGGTATTTTCTATTTTCAACCTTTTATATTCAAGGAAAATTTTCAAATTGTGAGGACACAATTTATTGAATGAGGGGAGAATGTAACACCCCAATCTTCCACGATACGCTTCTCAATCAATAATGCAATAGCTTGCATTGTACGCAAGTTCGAGATTCTAACACACCACGACCAATCAAAGTAGCCATTATGAATAGTAATACCCACTTTTTGAAATTAAATAAATTTTATATTTCAAAATGGACTTCATTTTTGTATTCAGAATATCAAAATTATCCTAGGTTGATTTTTTTGTAATTTTATGAGAACTTCAAATTTTTATGAATAGTGAAAAATACTTAAAAAACTTTTTTAATCAAAATAAATTATAGTGATAAATTATACTATTGAGTGGTTTTAAATTATAATTATAATATATTTTTATCATTTTATCCAATGGTGGTCATTAGAATTAATTTCACTTTGAAATTGGACATAAACAATTGTCAATCTTTTGATATATATTGTTTCTTAAAAAACGCTATTTGTTGTGACAGTGGGAATTAATTATAAAATTAATTAATGCAACTTAAATGTTTGTAATTTTTTAAAATAGACGTCATTTTTTAATTCAGAATATCAATTATAGCTTAGGGTGAAATTTTGGCATTGTTCTGAAAAACTTCAATTTTTGATGAATAGTGAAACCACTAAGTGATATTTAAAAACTGATTTTTTGTTTAAATGAAACATTACCACTTCTGTGATTTTATTTCCAAAAATCTGACATACATGGTTGTCATTAAAAATTAAAAAGTGGTTCAATGGGATTAAAATAGTTTTTTGGTGAATAGTAACATTTAAGTTTAATTAATCGCGATTAAAGGTAATTAGTGAAATTTAAGGTAAAAATGATATTATAAAAACATGAAAATATCTTGACACTTGTCCTAAACTTATTTATAGAGTCATGGCCGACCAAGAAAATCCATGGGTCAACTTTGGGACCCCATGTAGCCACTTGGGTAAGAAAATGACATTAATAACTTTTTATTTAAAGTAAAAATAAAATTGTCACAAACATGTGGTGTTTTACTAAAACAATTATTACATGGGGTTATATAAGTTAAATTTTTTACTATAAATATTCATTGGAAAGATAAAAAGCTTTCCTACATCATGGTAATTTTTTTATAATTTTTAGACAATAAATAAATTAACTTTTTTATGACACAATGATGATGCAGCAACTACCTCATTAATTAACGATTTAAATAAAATGAAAATATAATGTAAAATATAAGACTTACACTTTTCAAAAACCTATTGGATGAGTAGATTTCAAACCCTTATCACCTTATCCTATAAATATATCATTATGGGACCTTTGAAATTCGAAAATCACTTCATAATAATGTAACATTTCAGGACCTTCCAAGAGTGCCCCTCCTCTCCTCTTATAAAAGGTCCCCATCACTACCACCTTATTCACACCATTAAAGCCATTTGGCTCGGCCAACCTCTGCCCAAATACTCTCCCAAATTCCCTCTTTTACTCCTAGAAGCCTCACTTTGGGTATAAGTCTTCCGAAATAATCCTTTGTCTCAAATCAAAAATATTTACCAGATTTTAAGGTAATGTCTTTCCTTATGTTCTTTTGTTTCATTTTGCTTCTATGACCCCTTACTATATTTTTATTACTTTCTTTTGTAACAAAAACAGTATCTAAAATATACTAGGATGATTTTATGATAATTATTTTACTTAAACTTACACACACCTTCATCTAATGGTTAAAGAACATACTGTTTCTGTGGGTGGCGAAATACTGCCTCATGAAACGCTGATTGTTAAATATTCTTTTAACACCTCTAATGGTGGTCATAATGATGAAACTATTTTTATATATGATATATATTTTTTTCTTATGATTCTTTATTTTTCATTTATCGCATACCTTTATGATTTCCATTATTGGTAAATGCGATAATTTCATTTTAGGAAGTGCGGACTACCGCCCCCTCAAAGTGATTTGAATCGTTAATGCCATATGTGGGATGTATAAAGGATGAAGTAAATGGTATGATACATCATCTTATACTGGAATTATATTATACCTTTATATAATTATAATTCCATTCCATTAAATATGAAATAGAAATGAAAGTAGCATTCATGCGTACGTATGGCTTACCGTCTCCATGAACGGTACATTTCATTTCTTACATCAAAATGTTATGTAATATTATAAATTAATGTATATACTATATATATGTGATATATATGATATCTACATCATGAATATAATTCTAGATATAATGGATATTTCACCACATGAACAACTTGTAATTATAAGAAGCTTATTTTTGACTCAAGTACCAAAGATCGACAAAATGACCGTTATAATTATATAATGTTCATAACATGGTAATAAGTGATATATTAGGAATAATGAACATGAAAAAGTTTCTTGAGCCAATAGAAATTAACTCTAGTATATTATATAGAAGATTAAAGAACAATCGAGTCATGTCGGACACGAGGTAAGGGAACTTCTTAACCCAATTTCCATTCTTTGGGTTAATCTCCTACTTTCAAATTATGTCATGATATTATTATGTCATATCTTGTATTTGTACTTTCTTTATGTGTACATATAGTGAATACACATAATAGATCTATTTTATTTAAAAAATGACCTTTGTAAGGGAACTTGTTAACCCAATTTTCGTTCTTTGGGTTAATCTCCTACTTACAAATTATGACATGATATTATTTTGTCCCATATTGTATTTTCACTTTCTTTATGTGTACTTATAGTGAATACACATAATAGATCTATTTTATTTAAAAAATGATCTTTGTATGGGACTTCATCTCAATCTCCATTCATTGAGGCATATTTTTTTTATACACAAATTTCTTTTATACGGTTTATAAAACCGTTTGACATTTACCTTTATTCAAAAAGAATATTTTTATATGAAGCGTTTTATTAAACGACAAAAAGGAATGTTTTTTTTTCGTACGTATGTGGTGACAACGACTTCTTCGCCATCATGACCATTATTTGAGTTTCAGCTTCCTCTACAAGCCATATTTTTTTTAAATGAAAAATAAATACCAAGTTCTACTTTTCTTTTATTTTGGTATTGAAAATGGTTTTATTATATCAATGTGTTGTATTTATATCTTGTGATTGAAATGTTGAAATGTTATGTTTCCTTTATTCATGTTTTATGTGATATGATTATGTTATGGTTTATGATATTTTTAAACCTTTACATATAAGTAATGCATTGGACTTAATAAGTGACGGGTGGAGCCCGCTATAGCTCCTCGATGCATCGGCATGTCTCATGAGACAAACTAGTGTCTTGGAATGAGGCCTTGACAAAATATTATTTGTAGTCTTGGCATGAGGCCTTGGCTACATGGTTATGATAGTCTGGCATTATGCATTCTATCATTATGAAAGTGGTTATTGATATTGCATGTGATTATTCGACCAGTAGAATATCCATGTGAATAAGTAAATGGCATTATCTCATTTTAATTTTGTCATATTATGTTGAAGTTCATGTTTAAAAGGCTTTTATTTTAGTCATACATTGCCTTAAATGTTTATGTTTATTTATGAAATCTTCTGCTATATTATTATCCTTACTGAGCATCTGATCTCACCCCTTTCAATGTTTTATTTTTCCTAGGATGTGAAGAAATATTTTATGACTGACCTACAGGGATAGCCTAAATGATATAGAAGTGTGGACTATGGAGACTATGTTATTGTGATTTTTCACTTTATGATGTAATGTAAAATTTATGAATGTATCTAGTGTTTCCAAGGCTACTAAACTAATCGGTCTTTTGAGACTTGATCTTTTGTGATCATGCCAATGTTATGCAATAATGCACCGACTCTGGGTAACTAGGGTCGGGGCGTTACAACAGTGTAGTGAGATTGAGTTTCATCCAATGTTTTTGAGGCATAATAGATTACATGAGGGATTTTTTCTCGTTTTTGACCAAGAAAAGACCCAACGGATCTATCAGAAGCATCACACATTAACTCAAAGGGTAAGGACCAATCTGGGTGTTAGATTATTGGTGCATATGTAAGAGAAGTTTTGAGTTCAATGAAGGCTCTCTTTCAAGCCTCATCAAAATGGAATGTGACATCATTTGGGAGTAGGCGAGTGAGTGGGAGGGAAATCCTACTAATGTTATGAATGAATCTCTGATAGAAACCGGCATGACTGGGAAATGAATGGATGTCTCGAAGAGAAGCGGGTGGAGGAAGTGATTGGATCAATTCGATTTTGGACGGATCGACTTCGATGCAATTTTTTTAAACTATGTGCCCTAGAACAATCCCATTTGCAACCATGAAGTGTCATTTTTCAAAATTTAACACTAGGTTGCACTTGACACACTTTTGGAGGAAAAGAGAGAGTGAATTCAAACATGATTCAAATGACTCACCATAAATGGTGAAGTCATCCATGAAGACTTCCATGCAGTGTTCAATGAATTCAGAAAAGTTACTCATCATACACCTCTGGAATGTTGCAGGAGCATTGAAAAGTCCAAAAGACATTCTTCTATATGCATATGTTCCAAAGGGGCATGTGAAAGTAGTCTTTTCTTGGTCCTGAGGTGTGATTGGGATTTGGAAGTAGCCGGTGTATCCATCAAGAAAGCAATAGTGTGACTTTCCGGTGAATCTTTCCAGCATTTGATCAAGGAATGGAAGAGGGTAGTGATCTTTTCTTGTTTCATCATTCAATTTCCTATAGTCGATGCACACACACTATTTTTTTCACTCGAGTTGTGACTAACTCTCCATGTTCATTTGTGACAAAAGTTATCCCACCCTTCATAGTTATAACTTGAATTGGACTAACCCATTCATTATCATAAATTGGGTAGATACTACCAGCTTGAAGAAGATTGGTGATATCTTCCCTATCTACCTCAAGTATGAGTGGATTGAGTCTTCTTTATGGTTGTCTAATTGGTTTGGATGACTCCTCCAGATGGATGTGATGCATGCAATGGGTATGTTTGATTCCTGGTATGTCATCTAGGGTCCAACCTAAGGCCTTTTTGTTTTCCTCTAACACTTGAACAAGTTTGGACTCCTCAGTTTCAGTAAGTGTGGCAGAGATAATGATGGGATATGAGTGATCATGGAAGAGGAATGCATATTTCATGTGTGCAGGAAGAGGTTTCAGATCAGTCTCATCTTTCACTTTTGGGCTAGACAACTCAGGAATGGAAGAAGGGACATCAGTTGCTTCAAGTTCATTTTCCTTAATACTGTACAAGGTGGAGCAGTAGAGATCATAGTTGATGTGGGATTCAAGAGAGTTTTCAAGTTCCTCTAGATTGATGGAGTCTATGAATGAAAGGTCTAAATCAACATCACCATTTATGAATTGGTTAATCATAGTGATGATTTCACAAGATCCTATCTCTTCATAACAGGATGAACATGATGGAATGGGGTTCAATTGACTCTTATAAGTGTCCTCAGAATCATGGATTGAGAATGAAGAGTGATCCTCATATGGGTATCGCATGGCTTGTAAAATGTTGAACTTGACCAGTTGGTCACCGAATTCCATGGATAGGATGCCTGAATGGAAATCAATCTTGGTTCTCACAGTCATGAGGAATGGTCTTCCTAGAATTATGGGAGATCGAGAAGAGTTCGTCTCACCTTCCATGTCAAGGACATAGAAATCAGCAGGGAAGATAAGATCATTGACTCGGACAAGGACATCCTCAATTATTCCCTCAGGACTAGTTGTGCTTCGATTGGATAAATGAATGACAACACCCGTTGGATGTAAGGGACCTAGACCAATTTTGGAGAAGATATATTTGGGCATGACATTAATTGAGGCTCCTAGGTCTATGAGTGCATCATCAATGTTGGAACTTCCAATTTGGCATGGAACCATAAATGTCCCTGGATCTTTGCACTTAATGGGTATGGACTGCTGGGTGGAAACATTTTCTAAGGTCCTAAGTTGCCTCTTGTGGGTACACAACTCCTTTGGAAACCTGGCATACTTATGAATTTTTTTTATGGCATCTAAGAGGGGAATGTTTACTTCAACACGTCTAAACATGTTGAGAATTTTAGGATCAGGTTAAAAGGACTTCCTTGGTTTAGAAATAGCTTTAGGAAAAGGAATTGGATTCCTAAGTGGAATGGAAGGAGGTGAGGGAATGGATTCAAGTTCCTTTTCAAGTTTCTTTTTCTTTTCATTTTCTAGGTCAACATTAAAAGGAGGGTTGGAGGACTTATCTTTAGGCATAGCAATTTGCTTCCCCAATCTATGTGCAATTGCACTTACATTACCCTTGGGTTGGGTAATGGTTGAGTTGGAAGTTGGGAAGAATTAGATGGTTGCTGCTGACTAAGGCGGGATGCCAGTTGACTAATTTGGGTTTCAATGTTCTTGAGGCTAGAATGGGTGAAAGAGGCAAGATCTTCAACTGCACTTTCCCATGGCTTCTTAGAAGAAGAGGCTTGTCCCGAATTGTGATTACCTTGATTTTTGTTCTTGGGAAAGCGATTGTATTGATTTTGGAATTGGGAAGGCTCACTAGGATAATGGAATCCAGGAGGAGGATTGTTCCATTGGGGAGGAGGAAGAAAAGGATAAGGTTGTTGGAAGTTACCAACACCTTGACCATATTGAAACTGGTTTGGGTTTTGAGGAGGGAATTGAGGGGGATGGGATATGAGATTACCATAGCTAAGGCCTTGGTTATAGGAAGAAGAGAAGGGCTCAGAGTGAGGTTAGTTGAAGTTTATAACAAACTGACCAGATATTTGAGGGTTGGTGTTCCATTGAGCATATACTGCATTGATCTCCATTGGTCCAGATGAATCGGATTGATCCTCTTGAAGTTGTGGGCATGTGTCAGTTGGATTAAATGGAGAGTTTCAGATTCCACAGTTTTTGACAGGTCCAGGAAACATTGATTGTGGAGAAGATGAGGTTTGGTATTTGTTAGCCACAGCTAGTTGTCACACAAGACCTATAAGTTCACTTATCCACTCGGTCATCTTGTTCGGCTCAATTGATTGATTAGCTTGGGCTTGTTTTAATTGAGCATGTGCTCGAGTATGTAATTGTTGTGTGTTTGTAGCCATGTTACTTATGAGATCTCTTGCTACTGCATGAGTTTTATCAACAAGAGCACCACCACTTGCAGTATCAATGAGAGTTCTCTCTATAGCCAATAAACCCTCATAGAAGTGTTGGATCAAGATTTGGTAAGGGATTTGGTGATGTGGTAAGGTTTCCACAAGATTGTTGAACCTCTCCCAGTACTCATGGAGTGATTCACTTTAGAATTAACGGATACCACTTATTTCCTTTTGGATAGAAGCCGTACGAGAATCAGGAAAGAATTTCTCTAAGAAGAGTAACTTCATGTCATTACATGTGGTTATGGAACCGTGATGAAGGTAGTAGAGCCATGACTTTTCAGTTTCAGCTAGGGAGAAAGGGAATGCTTTGAGTTTTATTTGTTCCTCAGAAACCACTTGAGGCTTCATGGTAGAGCACACTACTTGGAACTCTTTAAGGTGGAGATGTGGATCCTCACCGGCTAGCCCATGGAAATGAGGAAGCAGATGAATCAAACCTGATTTGAGTTTGAAGTCAGCTTCTATGTTTGGATATTGAATACCAAGAGGTTGGTAATTCATATCTGGCGCAACGATTTCTTTAAGGGTTTGTTCACTAAGATTGGTCATTTCAAATTCAACTGGTTGGATGAGGACTTGTTCTTTAATGAGTTGATTATATCTTATGTTCCTCCTAAGTTGGTGAAGTGTTCGCTCAATTTCACTGTCAAACAAATTCAAGGGATTGTTTGTGAGGCTAAGGGGCATTTAGAGAGATGTTAGAAGAATGAGTAATATGGGTTTTTCTTTGTATTTTTTTCAATTTTTTTTTAAAATTTGTTTTTTTTTGTGTTTTTTTGACAATAACCAGAAACTAATGACTACTTCAAGCACCATTCCCATCAACGGAGCCATTTAAACATGCGGCCGATTGTCGCCTATTGATAGGTCAAAGTTCCGGTGCTCTGCTAATGTGTATAGCAGCACTCGGGTCAAATCCTCAGCGATGGTACTTCATAATAGTCAATTGTTTTTAGTTGATTGTATTTTGATTAGGGGGGTTTGTTTGAAGATCTTAATTGAAATGATTGATTGACTATACTTGATTTAACAAATTGATAAAGATTGGGGTGAGTTCATTATTAGGGAGTTAATCTTGTTATATCCTTGAGCTTTGCTTTATATTGCATTTAAATTAACACCCACTTCACAAGTTGGCGTCAATTAGAATTCCTAAGTGTTAAAGCTTTAATCCAAACCTTAAAATAACTAGGATTATAAAATCAATCAGTACTTGTTTATGGTAGTGTATTTATGGTTCCAATAATCCATGGAAATCACATTCTAAACAAAAGATTTCATTAATCCATGACATATTAAGTCCAACATACACAATGTTAAATTAACGAATACTCATCAAGAAAATGCTCTCAATCACTTAACATCTCTAAATTTTGACTCACCCCAATGAGATATTTACTCAGACATTTGGGTGTTTAATAGTCTAGTTAAAATAATTATGATGACGATTTAAAAATATTATAAAAATAAAGGGACAAGAAAAGAGTAGTGTAACGAACACACACACGAAAGTTTATGATAATCAAAAATGGAATTTTGATTGAATGAGGAAGAAAAATAAGGGACTGTAATTTAAAATGATTCAAACTATTTTAAGACTATTAATATTATATTACAGAATGTGGAGAATAATAAGAGATATTGATGAAGAAACAAGCAGTAAAATTTTATTGAAATGAAAACAAAGTTACACAATTACAATTGAAAGAAAACATAAACAAACATGAAAGAGAAGTGGAGAAGAGGTCTCTCTTGTTGAAACAAGATAAAATCATATCCTCCAAGAACCTTTTCAAGGATCTAGTAATTTAAAACCTCTTCCTTAAGTGATTAAGTGACAACCCATTTGAAATGAGAGGAGGGGATTTATTTATAGCCCAAGGTGGTGGACTGTTTACATTCCAGAAATACCCCTCCACTTGGCTCACTGATATGGACATCCAGACAGCTAAATAATGAGAAATCTCCTTCAAATATGTAGATAAAAATATCTTCTGTCTACTGTGAAAATTTGGCAGCCATTGGACTTATTGAGGCAAAGTTATGGCGATTTTAGTAAACAATTCTGATTTGTCCATTTTAATACAGACTTTTTTGAAGTCCATAATGTGAATGGGTTGTTGAATCAGAATATTCCCTCAAATAAAAATCATTTCTTCAACAAAGTTGTCCGCCCAAATCTCCTCTTTCACTCTACAAAAGATCACCTCAAATGGATGTCTACATCAGGAGAAATTGAAATATTAGTGTTCTGTTTTTAATTCTCTTCCAGAATGGTGGGCTGGACTTCAATGCATCAGTTGTGCCCCTTGTATTTGTGATTGGGTTCTGAAATTTTTATCATGGACTCCTTGGAATGTCCTAAAAAATTTGGAGGAGAATTAAGGTATTTGGACTTCTGGATTGAGCCTAGTAATTCAACCTTCATATATGGTCCAGTTTCTTCACAGTTTCCTTGGGCCTTCTTGTGGGGTCCATATGACCTTCTAAATGGACGAATCTGCCAAAGGTGAATTTTAATGAAATTGTGGAATTGGAATTTTGAACCCTAAAAAAACAAGAATCATGCAATTTGGATAAGTAGGGTGATAGTTATTATTAAAACGTTAAACAGACTTGAATGTGGATAAATTCAAATAGTGCTCAAAATTTATATTTAATATTTAAACATTAATATTTCACAAAAATTATTCACATTTCATATAAAATCAGTAAAGGGAGTATGTAAAATGATATGAAAATATTAATGACATCAAATCCTCAGAGAGCTAATAAGAAAGCTATAGACACGTACATTCTGAGGACTGTTTTTGGCTATGAAGTGGCCAACCTAGGTTGATTTTAGATGGGATTAAAGTAAACCCAAGAGACTTAAGTTAATTTAATTTAAAAGAATGAGTTGATCCTAGGTTATCACTTGGGGTGTATTGGACATATTCTCTTTTCAATTATTTCAATTTCTTATATTTGAGTTGATTTAATTTATGTAGATCAAAAAACATCATCACTTACTAATTTTATACCAACACTCCATAATACTAATAACCTATACACTTGAAGGATCAATGTTTTGAGAAATTCAAGGTAAAGGTTCATATTAGCACTTGAAGTGTGTGACCTTAAATTCAACAAGGATTATGGAGTTTAAAAATCATCAAATATAAATCTCAATTAAAGAAGTGATTAGACGTTAATGGGGTGATAAATAATATCCAATCCATCCCCTTTCTACTCCCTTGGATCAACCCATAAGTGGGTTATCCCTCCATTGATTCTTTGGTTTCAATGGAAGAGGAAAGTAGACTCATGAGGGAGGAATTGGAGAAGTAAAAAAACACAATAAAATAATGATTACTCCACCGTTTTCTGATAATTTCACAAGATTTGGTGTGAATAAATTCACACCTTGATCCAACGGTATCAAATTTATATTAAGAACAACAGAATAAGAGGAGGAGAAGAACTTTTATTAAGAAAATAAAGTGAATTGAACAACTTCAATGTGAAAGGCAAACTTGAGACAACAAAATTGCAGCATAACATTACAACAAAAGAAAACTCAAAATATGATCAACTCCTCCACCACCACTCCTTAAATAGGCATTTTGAGAGCCTTGGGTCGAGCCTCCAATAGTACAAAGAATCCCACTTGATTATGGTAGGCCTAGGGTGGTGGAAATCTTGTGGAACTTGTACTTTTCCACAGTTGACCCGATGTGGCAGCCAACTTTCATCCACCGAACAGACGTGATTAAAAGGCATTCTAGATGACCAAATCAGAGTGGGACATAGAATAATAAAATGCATCCCCGGATGTCTTCTAATATCCTGTAAAATTGAGGCCCATTTGGAGTTTTGGATTCTAGGATATGATCATATTGGTAGGATTTGTTTTCGGGCCGCAGAATCTGGATCAGAATTTTATCTCCAAATTGGGCCGCCTTAATGACCACCATGGAGGCTAAATTATCACTGGATACTGAAGAGTGATTTGTTCATATACATTTTTTATAGAAGCCCATGAAACTTGGGATTCATTGTGCCTGTATGTTGGGCCCCACATTCTGATTAGTGGGCTCGTGTCCAATCTGAATTCTCCAGAATTGCTTCCATTTGTCTCCAAATATCTCCATCATCTTTTATGAATCCTCCATTGATATATGAATAAAAAATGTTCATATTGAATTTTAGATAAATTTACCAAAATATAAAATTAAAATATGGATAATTGCATTCTTTAAAATTATATGAATCATTGGGTACTTTAAATGATGTTAAAAAATGTACCACAAATAGTGCATTTTAAGAAGGAATTGCAATCATAATGTGAAATGATGTTCAAAGTATAAAATATACTAAAATTGTGTTCATGAATAATAAATCACATTAATATTATATATATTAACAATGAATATTAGCCTCATTTAGTTTCTAATCACACCCCCCAACTTGAGTTTTTCTAGTCCCAAGCAAAATGTATCTCAACAATATGAAATTCAAATTCCTTTTTCCAAAAACATTTTAATACACAATGATCACCAAAAACATTTACACCAAACAATCATGAAACCCATAAAAATATTTTAATACATGATAGTTTCATAAGCAGATCCCAATCCCAATCCCATTTCTTTGTTCAAGTTCATTTTCATATTTCATCCAATATCAATTAAGTATGAGGATGTGTTGTGTATCACACTAGACATGGGGGTTCATCTTTATTCAAGGGGGAAATGATGGAAGCGCTAGGTGGAATCACATTTCAATATTAAGATGAGTAATAAAAAAATGTAATTTTTCCATCATAATTGAAATTGCGCTCGAAAGAGTCAACCCATGTAGCGAGACTTTGCCGATGACTCCCAAGCTCAAAGACCTTAGGGAACCAAGTGAAGACCACATACTCGGGAATCATCTCGAGTTAACTCAGTCAAAAACAAATTCAAATTACCAAAAATAGAGATAAATTTACTAACTTCGGGCCAGAAAACTATGGAGTCACGATCCCCAAGTGCTGAAAGCCACGCATTAGGTCATTTCATTGCTCTACGCACAATTTTATTGTTTTTTTAATTTTTTTTGAATACTCATATTAAAACTAAAATTATCACCAAAACTATGCTATTTATTTGAGGGACCCCATGAACTCAAACTAATACCCCACTATCCAAAGGACGTGCATTGTGATCTTTTTTTTTGGATGAAAATATAAACAATGAAATATCACATTGGACAGCCACAATTCCCAAAATCTATGCTCACGAAATTATACAAGGATCAAAATTAGAATCGAGGCATGCTAAATTATTTGATATTTAGTTTCAAAGTGTGCAATGTGTATTACCATGTTCAAAGTTAAAGGAATTTTTCCTTCCATTTACACACATTTTTTTTTCAAATCATTCATTTTTTTACACAAAAGCATTTTTTAATTTTATCTCTCCCCCCAACATAAAATAAAACTATCCCCATTGTTTGAAGAAATGAAAATTTAGAAGGATTATAGATAGGTAAGGGAATTTCAAAAAGAAAATTGAAATATGAGGATCATGGAATGAAGTCACCTGGTGGTTCAAGTTGAAGTTTTTGCTGCTCCAAATTAGTCCTTTGATATCGATGTCACTCTGAGAATTCCCTGGTGAAAAAAACTATATATATACATATAAAATAAAGAAAGTAAAATATATGTATATATAATAAAATTATAGAATAAGGAAGAACAAAAAGGCATAGTTCAGTGGTAAGCATGTGCCCCTGTCTCCCTTGAGTCCCGAGTTTGAGTCCCCGCGGCTTCACCGGTTGTGACGGGGTTTTCCCCACGACCTACGATGTGGCATTTTTTTATTATTATTATATTCTTATTTTTTTTATTTTAACCTAAAAACACCTAAAAATAAAATGAACTGATGATACATTGTCTTCTTTTTAAATTTCTGGGTAAGGTATTACTCAAGGATCACACCACATGACATGGATGAATATGGTTCTCCCCTTTAATTCCCATCCATACTCATAATAGAAGAACAGGTAAAAAGCTTATTTTTTTATTTTTAAACATAAAAATGATTAATTAATCCTATTTGACAAATAAATATGACATAAAAACCATGGGTTTCCTCCCATGCAGCGCTTTTGTTTAATGTCGTTAGCCCAACATAGATCCTAAATCTATTAATTTTTTCATGGTTCATAGGTTGGCTCAGTTAACTCAACCCCTATTTCATGTTTATTGAATGATTCAATGAATGGTTTTAACCTTTTACCATTGACCTTGAAAATTTAACCACTTGTGGGATCTTGAATCTTTACTTCCCCATGGGGGTACACATGATGCACTATGAAAGGACCTGACCATCTAGACCTTAATTTTCCCAGGTGTAAATGAAGTTTTGAACTATACAAGAGCACAAATTTTCCCAGTTCAAAATGTTTGACATTGATATTCCTAGATTAGTAGGCTTTAACTCTAGCTTTATTGATCCTTGAATTTTCATAAGACTCCATCCTTAGTTCCTCATGCTTATTTAGGTCTAATTTATTTTTTTCAGCCAATGAGAGGTCATAATTTATTTTTTTAATTTCCCAAAAATCCTTATGCTCAGTTTCAAAAGTTAAATGGCATGATTTTCCATAAACCAACCTATATGGTGACATTCCTCGGACGGTTTTGTATGCTGTACGATATTCCCAAAGAGCATCTAAGAGTTTCTCGGACCAATCTTTCCTAGAAGGATTGAAAGTTTTTTCAAGAATATTCTTAATCTCCCTATTTTCTAACTCAGCTTGACCATTGGTCTATGGGTGGTAAGAAGTGGACACTTTGTGAGAAATTCCATATTTTTACATGAGTTATGAGAATGGATGATTGCAAAAATGAGTTCCACGATCACTAATGATAACCCTAGGAATTACAAATCGAGAGAAGATGTTTTCCTTGAGAAATCTAATCAGAGTTTGATGATCACTGATTTTTGTAGGAATGGCCTCAACCCATTTTGATACATAATCAACAGCTAAGAGAATGTAGAGGTATCCCCTAGATTTTGGGAAAGGACCCATGGAATTGATTCCCCATTAGTCAAAGATTTCAATCACTAAGATGGGAGTGAGTGACATTTGATTTCTTTTTGTGATGGACCCTACTTGTTGACACCTAGGACAGATTTGAAAAAATGTGTAGGAGTCCCTTGAGAGGGTGGGCCATAAGAGACCACACAGAATAATCTTAGCATAAGTTTTCTTAGAGGAAAAGTGACCTCCACATGCCTCACTATGACAGAATTTAAGGATGGACTCTTATTCAGATTTTGGGACACACCTCCTAATGACTTGGTCTGGGCAGAACTTATAGAGGTATGGATCATCAAACACATAGTGTCTAACATCAGAAAGAAATTTCCTTCGAGCTTGAGTCCCTAATAATTTTGGTATAACTCTTGTAACTAAGAAATTGGATATGTCAACATACCAAGGGTAGTCACTCACAGAGTATAGGTGTTCATCATGGAATGAATCAGACACAAAAAGGTGATTTGATTTGTCTTTGAATTTCATCCAAGAGAGGTGATCAGCTAAAACATTTTCAACACCCTTTTTATCCTTGATTGTGAGGTCAAATTCTTGTAATAGAAGGACCCAACTAATCAGTCCAGCCTTAGTATCTTGTTTTTGGAAGAGGTATTTTAGTGAAGAATGGTCAGTGAACACAGTGATGTGGGATCCTAAGAGGTAGGACCTAAACTTCTCTAAGGAAAACACAATATAAAGTAACTCTTTTTCAGTGGTGGTGTAGTTGATTTGGGCATCATTTAAGGATTTTCTTGCATAAGCAATGACATAAGGAGTTTTATCACAATGTTTTCCTAACACAGCTCCTACAGCAAAGTCACTTGAATCACACATAAGTTCGAAAGGAAGGTTCCAATTTGGAGATTTCAAAATGGGAGGAGTGGTGAGAGAGGATTTGAGGGTTGATAATGAACCCTCACATCTTTATGTCCAAACAAATGGAGCATCCTTTACTAGTTGATCACAAAGGGGATGGGAGATTGAACTAAATTCCTTGATGAATCTTCTATAGAAAACAACATTTCCTAATAAAAATCTCACTTCCTTTAGCAGTTTTGGGTGATGGAAGGTGATGAATGTTGTCAAACTTTTCTTTATCAACATCAATCCCCCTACTTGAGACTAGATGGACTACAACTAGTCCATATTTAACCATTAAATGAAAATTTTTCTCAGTTTAGGACCAGATTCTTTTCTTCACATCTTGAAAAGATTCTCTCGACATTCCTCAGACATCCCTCAAATGTATCCCCAAACACAGAGAAGTCATCCATGAAGACCTCAAGAAAATCCCCCACCATGTCTGAGAATATTCCCATCATGCACCGCTAGAAGGTTCTAGGGGAATTTCATAAACCGAAGGGCATGCGTTTGAAGGCAACAATGCCAAAATTTTATTCACGCTCATATTTACCCAAGAGAAGAAGGTAGGACAGTCCTTGTAGTTTAGCTTGGGTTGTCAAATCCTCAGATATCTAATAAGAAACCTATAGACACGTAAATTCTAAGGACTGTTTTTTGATATTAAGTGTCCAACTTGGGTTGATTTTATATGGGTTTAAAGGAACTCTAAGATATTTAATTGAATTCAATTTAAAAGAATGAGTTGGTCCTAGGTTATCACTTGGGGTGGATTGGACGTATTACCTTTTTAATTATTTCAATTTCTTATATTTGAGTTGAGTTAATTTAAGGAGATCAAACAACTTAACCACTTACTAATTTTATACCAACACACCATAATACTAATCACTTATACACTTGAAGGATCAAAGTTTTAAGCACTTAAAGGTAAAGGTTCGTATTAGCACTTGAAGTGTGTGGCCTTAAATTCAACAAGGACGATGAAGTTTAAAAATTATCAAATAAAAATTTCAATTAAAGAAGTGATTAAACATTAATGGGGTGATAAATAATATACAATACAGCCCCTTACTACTCCATTGGATCAACCCATAAGTGGGTTATCCCTCCATTGATTCTATGGTTTCAATGGAAGCGAAAAGTAAACTCATGGGGGAGTAAATGGAGAAGTAAAAAACACAATAAAAAAACGATCACTCCACCGTTGTGTGATAATTTCACAAGGTTTGGTGTGAATAAATTCACACCTTGATCCAATGGTATCAAAGTGAAATGAATAAAAATAGTATAATAGGAGGAGAAGAACTTTTATTAAGAAACTAAAGTGAATTGAACAACATACATGTGAAAGGAAAACTTGAGACAACAAAATCGCAGCATAACATTACAATGAAAGAAAGATCAAAAGATGATCAAATCCTCCACCACCACTACCATAAATAGGCATATTTGGGGCCTTGGTTCGAGCCTACAACAGTAGAAAGTATTCCACTTGATTGTGGTAGGCCTAGGGTGGTGGGAAGCTTGTGGAACTTGTACTTTTCCACACTTGGCCCGAGGTGCAATCCAGCTTTCATCCATCGAACAGACGTGCTTGGAAGACCTTCTAGATGGAAGAATCAGAGTGGTTCATAGAAGAGTAAAATTGATCCCCGGATGTCTTATAACCTCCTATAAATTTGGGGCCCATTTTTAGTTTTGGATTCCGAGATATGATAATATTGATAGGATTTGTTTCTAGGACACAAAATATGGACCAGAATTTTATCTCCAAATTGGGCCACTTTAATGACCACCATGGATGCCAAATTAGAATTGTATCCAGAAGAGTGATTTTTTCATATACATGACTTATAGTATCCCAAGAAATTTGTGAATCATTAGGCTTGTATGTTGGGCTCCACATTCTCATCAGTGGGATGGTGTCCAATCTGACTTCTCCAGAATTGCTTACATTCATCTCCAAATAATTTCCATTATCCTTTATGAATCCTCCATTGATCCCTGAATGAAACATGTTCATATTGAATTTTAGATCAATTTACCAAAATATAAAATTAAAATATGGATAATTGCATTCCTTAAAATTATATGAATCATTGGGTACTTTAAATGATGTTAAAAAATGTACCACATAATAGTGCATTTTAAGAAGGAATTACAATCATAATGTGAAATGATGCTCAAAGTGTAAAATTCAATAAAATGGTGTTTATGAATAATAAATAACATTAATATTATATTATTTACAATGAATATTATCGTCATTTATTGGATAATCAAGTAGCTAACAAGTTTAGTTAACAAGTTAGATATAGTGTAGGTGGGAGTGTTGAAATAGTGGGCGCCCTAGACCCAACTATTAAGTGCTTTTGATTACCATATCATGTATACATTTATCTATACATGATGTCATCTTACCATTATAGTGTAGAATTTTCTACTTCCACTATTGAAATGGTAATTTCCAATGGTTAATTATTGTATCAAGAGGTTATAGGAGATCCCAGACTATAATGAGAACCTAATGATATTATGACATTAATATTAAATATATGTTTTTTAGTCTAGATACATATCACTGATTGGGCATAGTATATGTTCGACTATCAAGTGCTAGGGGATCATAAGAATTGATACTTCTTTTCATGAAGTCCACACGTAGCGATCTCTAGTAGTGAGATCATGATGGCTGACCCACCAATAGAAACACCATATGTTTTGAGTGTCATTGGATGTTTCTATCTACAATCATGTGTAATGGTCTCCTGAATTGAGATCATCACCAATGTATGTCATTTTATTGCGTACTTTAATGCAAGATGAAAATCATGTCAATTATGTTGTGGCAAGGTAGATTGTTTTGGGTGCGTCATTAGTGGCATGACATTGGTTGAATGGTCAAGAAAAGATTTTTCACTTCTGGGTTATGAAAGTATTGTATCTCAGGACATGTTGATAAGGATGACAGTACCTTTATAAGACCATGGTCATGGAAGTCAAGGGTAAATCCATCAAGTTAAATCAACAAACAATAAATCAAGAAAAGGGCAATGACACATGAGTGCATCATGCTTTATGATATATTATAGACAAAGAGATTATATTACACAGTGTGTGTTCGTAGGTTGGTTGTCACTACTGTGACAATACTTATCTCTTCAGAAGCCATGATGGGTTTCTAGATCTCGCTCTTGGTCTATGAATACTATTCACTAATGTTGAGATAACGGCCCAGAGGGTCACACACAATAGCGTATTCAAGAATCTACCATATTCAGTTGAATATGAGATTTGGACATGGTGGGCACCACAATTGGGATCTGGGATTTGTCCAAGGGTTAAATGATAACCAATGAAATAAATAAATTTAAATTATTCTTGTTTAGAATAATGAGAATTTAATTTATTTATTAAATGTATTTATGAGTTTTAAGTAAATACATAAAAAAATTGATTGACGAATATTATAAATATTCAAGGTTCAATTAATATTTATGGGAACGACGAGTCGAGTAAATGGATATTTTATTATCAATTAATATTTTAATATATTACAAGAGAGTGATAATAATAATTTTCATGACTCAGATTAGTAGTCATAAAATGTCGTTGACAGTGCATCAAGTATTCGGGGCTTGCAATGCCATATCAGGTATTTTAATTAAACACTATAAATAGAAGAGGAGGGTATTTTTTTCAAGTGCTATTTATGGGGATTCTATCTCCTTTCCGCTCTCCCATTATCAAAAGAGATATGCTCTGGATCCAAGGAGCTTATATCAAGCTCTCTCTCATGCATTACTAGTGAAGCGATGTGATGATCATTGGAGCATTGAAGGCGTTGTCGCAATTCTGTGTCGGCACTCAGATTATGACGAACGGTGCTCCTGCGGATCCCTTGAAGTGTTTCTAGATGATCTAAAGGAATTCGACTTCAGATTCTTCAAGAAGCGATCGACAACAATGAACAGAAGTCATTCATGACTTTGTATTAAACCAGGTATTTTTTCGGTTTATTTTTGTGCTTAAAACCCTTCACGCGTGGTCCTTAGCTTTGACTGAGTTGCTCTTCACCGACGTTGAAAAGTTTACGTCGATCGTCGGTGGAAAAGTTTTAATATCCCACCTATTTGGGGCTTCTACTACTTGCCCGGTTCCAATAATTATGAAATTGGTTTTCAATGGATTTTAAACTGGTGAAAATGGATTAAAATGACTTGATAGAAACTTAGTGGTTTTATCTTTTGAAAAAGGCATGTTTTTTAATAAAACCTATTTTGGTTTTAAATGGAACGAAATTGAAACTTTTGAAATTGAATAATGGGATTGATCATATTTTTAAGAAGTATTAAAATAGTTCACCCATCGTGTAAGAGTGCATGAAAGACTTAGGTAGTTAGTGAGTTATTTGGATACACTCCACGCTAAAAAAATGTTCTAAAACATAATTGTGGTGGGTCACATCCCTGATGGGTTGGTGATGAGTCTCCTTTGGCCAGTGTCATAGGGACATGTGTATACATATTTTGTTGAGTTCACATAGAGAGTGTGGAATCCTATAGCTGGTTAATTATATTGTACCTTTTGGAAGATGACCATGTTGCTCGCTTGTTTACTTATATATGAGATATAAATGTATGTCAATGCTATTGAACGGCTTTACATGCCTGCTGATTTTACATAAACTGCTTTATGTAACTATTTTATTTAAGTTTCTGTTTTAGAAATATTCCATCATTTCTAAAATCATTGCTGAAAATATTTATTTCCATCATTTCAACTGTATAGAATTATTCATTTAAATACAATTTATAATTCCAAACTTGTTTATCTTTAAAAATTGAAATCATTCCTTTGGTTAATTAATTATTGGCATCTGTTATGGAATTCGTGGTGAGATCCTACTAGGATTTTTTGCTCACACCCTATTTTTCCTTCAGGTGTTTGTAGACTTTCTCCTTCCAGGTCTGAGCAAGGGGAAATGATCTCTTGGAGGTGGATCCAACTGTTGAGTGTTGGGCTTGGTGTGTTTTGTTCCTATAGACCTTGGGCAATTTTCTCTATTTTATGTTCTTTGGTTGTAGTGCTTTAGGCTGGTTTATTCCTTGTTGAATTCTGGTACATTACTCTCAGTGGAGTTTCTTTTGTTATGCATACTGTCTTATTTCTTTTCTTCTGCATTGTTGGTGGCAAAATCGTTCCCACTTGCATGTTGTGTAATGCCAGTTTCTAGTCACTAACCCGTGGGTATCGGGAACACCCTTCAGGCTATGTCCGGACCAGCTCGGTTATTGAGTTACTAGGGTACCCGGGATGGTTCGTGACATACATGTTATGTAGGGAAGATACTTCAAATACCATAACCACTTAGTTGAAAATTTTACTTTTGAGGAATACTCAAAGATTTATCACCCATGTTTGGATTGCTTTGGTGAACTCGTATTATTCAGTGAACTAGTTAGACTTTAATTTATTTAACTAATATATTTAGCAAGACACCCATAGAAATGAAGTATAAATTTAAATTATTCTGTGTTTTTTCCATAAGAATTATAAGGGAATTATAATGGGTGAAAATTTTATTAACCATTTGGAAAATTATTTGAATGAATTTGTGTTCTAATTTTCCTTTTCCTTCCTTCGGAAGCTATTATTTAAGGATCACTCTCATTTCAATAAAATGGTTCTACTGGAAAATGAAGGGAAGTAGTGTGAATTGATTGAGATGTATGCATATGTTCTAGAGGAGGATGAGGTCAATGAGGGCTATTAATTAGATACCCCCTTTCACAAATTTCTGCAATGAAGAGAGAAACACAAGCTATATCCACTCCCTATATTAATCCATAATAAATTTCCCATGAGGATTTGAATCATTATGTGAAGTATGTCATCTATTCCATGAGAGAGTGAATCTGTATAAGCCACACCATCGTATATTGGAGATGAAAAAAATCATTCATCGGGAAGAAATTAAGAAATAGATTCCTTTAAAACATTTCTAAAGTAAAAATAAAAAGATTATAACCTTATGAAATTATAAAAATATATACCATGATATCCATCAAACAATATATGGAATATAGGCCTTGAGTATAATTATTCTCATTTGAAAAAATGAGACTAGGAAGGATCAAAATACATGAAATAATTAATTTGAGTTATTAAACAAGGGGATTCTAAATGGTAAGATGAGATATAAAAAAACAAAATGTATCAAACTAACCAATAATACAATTTAAGCTGATATCCAAACTAGTTTTTCACTAACCCAGAGAGTTGGTGCTTCCGACAGAGTGTTTCTTTTAAAGATCTCATGACAACAGACGGAAATAAACAATGTGTTTTACAAAATCAAGGTTCCAATAACATGAAAAAGGAACACAATAAAACAAAAACACTAAAAATGTAAAAATTGTTATAGAGAATAAATTTTATAAGGAATCACTCATTGACTGACACAAAGATAGGATTGACAATGTGTGAGGCTTACTTGAGAGATGAGCAGATCTATATACCAACGTGCGATGATGAGGCTAAAGAAACTTGAGGGTGTATGAATATGGTAATTCGAGATTGGAGTCCACTGGATTGAACAAATGAGGGTTAGGGTTTCCACACCATGGACCGACCAAAAGAGATTAACGACAATGTGTGAGGCTTACCTGAGAGATGAGCATATCTATCATCGATGTGAAACGATGAGGCCAATGAAACATGAGGGATTATGAGGATGGTAATGCGAGATTGGAGTCTACTTGATCGAAGAAACAATAGTTAGGACTTCCACATGAGAGAAAAGACACGACCATTGTGATAATGAAATACAATGAAATTAATCTACCTGACGATTCATAAAATTTTAAACGAAATATAATTTCGATTACTTAATAATTGATGTGAAAAATGGTGAATATTGCTTTTTCACGTTGGTTATTATATAACAGATGTGAAAAAGGTGACATGATAAATATTTTTTCTATTAGTGTGGAAAGACCAGTTTTTTTAAAACTCTTGGATCTCATCCGAATTATTCGAGTAGTATTTTTGGCTTTAAATGAATCATCATCTTCTTTGTGTCCTCCACTTTCATATGGACATGCAGTGGATCGGTTAGCGGGTGATCAAACATCATTAAATCTTATGGACACTGGGCAACCCTCTATGAATAATTTCTTCTGTGATGCTATGAATCACCCGAGTCATGGATTGGTTTTAGAGCCATCCCTTGACAAGGAGAAATCATAATCTGTAGTCATGAATCCACTTGCATCAAGGATGGAAGGTGCTAATGAAGTCAGACCAACTGGTGGAATATAGATACTTACTGTTCAATCATCAAGTGTTTCAAATATTCTGTAGGGACCTAGCCTAGTCTCATTTCCTGACTAGAGCAGGGGGCACAAATCTGTTGTCCCCTCAGCTAGCAATGCCAAAGGGATTTGGAATTTTGATGTAAATGATACTGGGACTCCAAATTTAGAGATTTCTAGGGCCAAAACAAAGGCTTCATATTATACTGAGGCCTATGATCATGTTCTAGCTTTGAAGGATCAACCAATTGTGAAGGTTAGTACTCATAATTACTTTGAGTTGCTTGCATCAGGCACTAGTGATGAGGATGACCAAAGTAATGATCGTGTTTTTGGAGTAGAAGAAATGACAAATGGTGTTAATGTTGGACTTCCAGATGATGGAGGTGATTCATGAATACAGGTCAAAACATGGAGAAGAGGATGAAAACCTCGTGATCATGGTGAACTCGCCACTTATCACAACATGAGTACTGGTTCTATAGTTGTTTAATTGTTTATTCATGACCTTTTTTTTGTGTTTTTATGTTCCACCTCGATACTTGTTTTTTATTTAATAAAAGGGGGTGTTAATCCTCACCCTTACAATAAAGTATTTTATTATTTATTATTAGTTACTAATTATCAATAAACTGCTATTAGTTATTAATTTTTAATTTTCAATTATTATTATTAATTAATAATTATTACTTACTATTTAATATTTAGTATTTATTATTTAATAATTATAAATTACTAAATATTAGTTATTAGTTACTAATTCTTAAATTATTTATTATTAAGTGTCAATTATGAGTTATTAATTATTAGTTGTCAATTAGTAATTATTAATTTGTAATTTTTCCTTATTATTTTTTAATTGGCAATTCATAAATACTAATTATTAATTACTCATTATAATTATTGAATTACTAATGATTAATTCTTAAATGTAAATTATAAAATATAAATTATTATTCATTATTTATTAATTAGTAATTACTATTTATTATTTATTCTTTACAATTCATTTATTAATAATCAATAATTAATATTAATAACTAACAATTATTATTTGTTAATTATTAATTATTAATTATTAAATATTAACTATTAACATTTAATTATTAGTTATTAATTATTAATTATTATTACTTCGGGGGATGCAGGTCTGGGAGCTCTAGAGATCGTGCGATCATGGTAAGGGCCAGGGTTTCTCTCCGAATATGACTTCCTCGTATGACATCGAATTGGAATTACCGGCTGGAGGAGTCTGAATGGTTTTCCTGCCTCTTTTGTACCTTGGGCGAGAGATAGGGTGGATGCCTCACCCTCTACTCGCAAGATTTCTTCAAAAGATGATGATAACCATTTCAATTTTTTGTTATTGTGGGATTTCACTCCGGATAGATCCATCAAACGTGGTCAAGAAGTTCACATTAATGCTAATTAGGATTTTTTTTTGAAATGTGTTATGATGGACAATAGTTTCTTTTATCTATTGTTTCCCTCTGATAATCTAAAGTGACAAGCATGTGGATTCAGGTTAATCTCTCTTAAGCCAAGTACTTTATGCATATATGAGTGGGAATCTAGATTCAATCCATTTTTTGTTATGAACACTGGTATTTATGTTTTGGTTTGAGTTTTTTGTCTGAATTGGGTATTATTGCACCCATGAATTGCCCCACCGTTGGTGGTGGGGTGGTAAGGGTTTGGGTGGGGTGAGGGGCAGGTCGTGAGGTCAAGTCACAGGGCTCGGTGCCAGAGTGGAAATGGTAAAATATATCCATAGACTTCATTGATGGATTACCGAAGACATCTCGAGATAATAATGAAATATGAGTTATTATTGATCGATTGACTAAATCTTATATTTTCCTTCCTATTCTAGATACTTTGGGGAATCAGGTTCTCATTGAAGCTGATAATCAAATTTTCGAGTAGCATGATGCTGTAATTGAATTAATCAGTGACATGGACTCCCAAGGCTAAGGGGTAGTTGTGTCCGAGGCTAAGAAAGATTAAGCATATGGGTCCTCCCAATGGAAGAAGATCAGTTCTACAGGTGAGGGAATGGCTTTTATGTTGATTCGTGGTATTTTCGAAAACAACAGAACAATCAAAATGTTGGTGGAGAACCTATGCTTCAGTCTGGACAAGTGGGTGGTTTGGTTCTTATGATTCATACAAATAACACTTCTAAAGGGTTAGATAGATTTGATATTATAGGGAAGACTATTGGAAGGAGTTGTAATGATGATATTAATGTGGAAGAGGCACTGGGTGAACAAGGGAGTGTGTAGGGCCAGAACTCTGAACATAAGTTGAAGGAATTTTTTAGGATTCAGTAGAAAGAGCTGGGGAAAGGCCATGTCCAGGATGGCCTTCTGCAACAGCAGGTTCAGAACCCGGTACAGGGTAGTGTGCAGGGTGAGACTAGGAAGTCTTCTTTGGGGGAGAGAACATATCAAGTGGAGAACGATTAGGTCCTCTATAAGGCCAAGAGAAAGGGTTTAACTGAGGACATGTTCACAGGGGCAGTCCAGGGTGGCTGCTCAGTGGAGATGATGTGCTCACAACATATCCAGATTGCAGGGCATCCTCATCCGAGGATATATGAGCAGGCTGGCAGACAGTGCACAAACAGAGCAAGAGCAGGTGGACCTCGTTGGGTTGGGGAAAGTTGCATTGGGGCAGGTTGAGTTCTCTAATTCTCTACGTGTTGGGGTGGATTTTAGAGATACCACTAAACATGATCTATCTGCGCTCACACATAATAAATATAAATCTTTTGTGTAGAGTATTTCAATAATTCAAGAGGATATCAATTATCAAATGAAGTTAAATATAACTAAAGGTGGCTGGGTAGTTATGGTGGTTGCATCTAACAGGAGATCCCTTTATAAGGGCACTCTGTAAAAGAAGAATAAGGGCTCAGTTGATGTTGAGGTATTACAGAAGGTGACTCCCCTGAAGATCGCGAAAATGAGGGACTATTACCAGTTATAAAGAATCATGACCATGTGATCATAATGACTTCCTTCTATATCCTAGAATCATATTAAGAATATGATCATGGGAATGAAATGTTTTATTTCTACCAGGTCCTTTGGCTTTTATTTTTTAGGGGCAATGTCGTTTAAGGATCAAAACAGGACCTTAATTCCCATTAAGGACCAACTCATTTTTAGGCGAAAGTATAATCTAATTGAATTTGTAAATTTATAATCTTTTTTGTCCTTATTTGATATTTTTCTCATGTTTTTGGTCGCAAATTTATAATCTTTTTGGTCCTCATTTGATATTTTCTCATCTTTTTAGTGAGAGCTGTGTAAAGATGAGTGTCCTATTTGGAATTGAAGCACTTGTTTTAAAAAAGAATAATAAATAAGAAATTAAAAATAAATATAATATAATATAATAAAAAGTAAATAATACATTTTTTTGATAATTTTTATTTTATAATTATTTAGTAATTATTAATAATTAGTAAAATATAAATATTAATTCTTAATTAGAAATTAAAAAAATTCGGTACGCTCCAACCATTGTGAATCGACTGTGGTTGTAGAGTTTTATAGTAATGTGAATTAGGCGCTCGTGGATGTAGGGCTATAGCTGTGATGATAGTGGACACGAGGGGCCTACCTGTGTCATTAGGCCATATCCACGGGCATTTGACCTATTTATAGTGTTACAAGTCTTATGAGAGCACCCACTGGAAAAAGATTTAAGATCCGCCAAACATTGAAATTTGAAAATGTATTATGTGGTTGTTTACAAAAAAAATATCTGAAGAAAATTCCAATGATTTGCAGGACCCGACAGAGTTATATGAGATTTAACATCAAACATAATATAAGCACTTGTGAAAATTTGTTGAAACAATTGAATTCAAAATATTTCCGAACAAATGGAACAATGTTTTAACGACTTGATGAATGAGAAAGAAAATTTGTTCCATTTTTTTTTCTAAAATAAAATCATGGATTAAGAAATTTAAAATTTATCACCCAAAACACTTAATTTCTTCCAAAATATATTTCAATTGAAATTCAACACAAACTACTAGAATGAAATAATATTTCACACCTTAATCTGGCATTCTATAATTTTAACAAATGAATTTAAAGAGTTACAACAAATCATATTCAAAATGATAACATGGAACATTGGATAAATAAATTCGTAAGTTGTAGTTAGAAAAAAAAAGTCTTCAATGAAATGAATTATTTCAACTGATATCTCAAAAAATCAACCATAATATTTCTAAAATTTTAAAAAAATCTAATACCTAGAGCCTTTCAAAATTTTAACACCAAATACACATATTGTTATTCAATTATTCAGTGAGTTATAAATCCAACACAAATTAATAATGTTTGAATTATTCACCTATTAAAGAACTTTTTAGAAACTAATTTATCAAAAGAACATTAAAAAGATAAAAATATGTTAAAATATAGTCACATCAAATTTTCCCACACTTAACATAATGATTCTCCTCAAACAATCAAATTTTCAAATTCAATGAGAGAAAACCAATCATAGAAATGAAAGATTTTTTTGTGTCAATAAAGAGTTGATCGTTAAATTTATTTTCAACCCTGGACTCTTATTTATTGATGATTTATCTTCTCAAAAGAATGATTTCTATCAAAAAATTGGTTCTTGGTTTATAAAGATGATTAAATTTCAAAATTTTAAAAAGATTTATGCCAACTTAACTTTGCATTCAATTGTTCCTTAAAATTATCCTTCTCCATGGTGAATATATTCAAATGATTAGCAAACAAAATAATTAGACACAATTGAATGCATGAGTGAGTTTGATAATTACATTGGTGCATAATTAACCTCTCCAAAAATTTTAGCATAAAGATAAATATCTAAGCCTAATATTAGGGGGGTATTTCCATCCCAGGTTAATGCAAATCTAATTAGTTTAAATTTATGAAATAAATTCAAATCCAATTAAAATTATATTACTTTTCTAAAAATGTCACCAAAAATTTTTTTACGAGAGAAATGTAAATGATGTTGCTTATTTGAATCTATAGTTGAAAAGAAACAAAAAAACCCTATGAAATTGGAAAAATAGTCCTTAATTCTAATCAGAATTTTCAAACATTGAAAATATGAATTGATGTTTAAGAAACAATGAATTTTGAATACTTTTGAGGGTATTTTTAAGTGCAGCACATTAAAATAAAGTTTAGCATAAGATAAAGACCCCTCCCCAGATTGAAAACATAACCTTGTTACCAAGGTTGAATTCTATGGTGAATGAAACATTTAAGCTATTTAAGTTCAAACAGATTTTCATATCAGTAGTTTTAAGTTATACATAAGGGTTTTAAAGATGTTCAAAGATATAATTTCAACTAAATAGAATTAATAGAAAATTTTCAGAATATGAAATGAACTTCTCAGCAAGTTGCCACTTGAGATTTTCATAACAAGAACAAGATTTTCTAAACACTATGCATGTGTAAACATGAAACACAAAAGGATTTTCATTGAAGAAAAAAATACAGCATGCAATAACAATAATTGAGCACACGGAAACACATGATTTGTAATAACAATTGGCAGAATTTTCCTAAAAAATAGCATCATGTAAAACAAGAATTAATTCAATTTCATAAAATTTAAAGAAGGAAAATTAGAATATGCTTTTGATCACACAAAGGAGTAAAAATAAGTGTAGAATTTATAATGGAACTACCATTTAGTTGAATATTTAATCACTTATGTTAAGACAAAGAACTCCCCTTCATTACTCAAGAAATTCCTCTGATTTCGTAATTCTAGCACCAACAAAAGTGAACAGATAAACATGAGGAAATAAGAATGCTCTAAAGTAAATGCAATCAGAGATTGAGTGGAAGGGGTAGTGATTAATAGTTCTTCCAAAATTCAACCCCTCTATTTTAGTTTGGAAGGGGTAGTGGTTAATAAGAACAAGGTTTTATTTTAGTTTGAAAAGATTTTGAGTCATTTGAAACTAGTTCAAAACACCCTTTCATATTTTCTCTCCATCTTAGTAAATATTAGAAATCCTTATTTTCAATTCAATTAAAAAAGGAGTGTTAATGTTTGAAAAATGGTCAAATATGTTGTCACGACCCGACCCTACCCGGGCTCGAGCCGCAACTACCCCAGGCCCGCCTCCATAGGCCAGGGGCTGGCGACCAGCGCCGAAGGCACAACAACTCGGGGAGACCTTTGCCTAAGTACCTGTACACATACGCAACACACTCAATGAAAAAGTGCAGAGTAAAAAAGAAAAGCAAAGTACCAACTTCTAAAAATAAACCACAAATGTGCATCGACCTCTAAATATTACAAAGTATAAGCTGAAGGTAAACTGAAAAGGAAAAACGGAAAAACACATGCCCAACCAGAAAAGTGTCATAACCCGGCAACAGGTAAACAAAAGCAAACTGCTGAGAGGGTCCCACACCTGGAACCCGACTTTGACCACCGCACGCGGTCCAAGCTTCCGAACTCTTAAGCTCCACCGTAGTCATGACCAACCTGTTTGTCGTCTACAAGGGCACACCAAGTGCGGGAAAAGCCCAAGCAGGGGTGAGTATAAAAATACTCAGTAGGATACCCCGAAAGCTCGAGGGAGAAACAAAGGAGGTACAGAAGGGTGAACAGTAGATCGAATAGGGGAAAGTAAAGGAGTACAAAAAGGAGTGCAGTAAAGAGTACAACAGAGAGTCCAGCTGAACCCAACAAGAGAAAGAAGATAGACTCGTCCAGACACAAGGAGCTGGAAAAGGTGAGAAGATGAACTTCTCATCGAGTCTTCGCTACCTATAGCAGGAGAGTAGACCCGTCCAACCATGAGAAGCTAGACACGGAAAACACGTGGCATACCCCACGCGTCTTCGCCTCTCCTAGAATGAGAGTAACCAAGACCAAGGAGTGGTTATTGGAACAAGGTATATACATATTCATATGCTCAGTCAAGAAGCTCAAGAAATATCGTAAGGGGATCTCCATCCTGTAACCCATCCCAAGAAAGTGAGTAGCCAACAGTCCCAGAAGTAAACACCATCGATGCCCAGCATCTCACATGTCTTCCCTGAACTGTAGGACAAGGGGCTCAAATCACCACACCACGACACTATCCGCTTTGGGCGGCACTGACTCGCCCGTACGATTTTAGGTCGCGTCACAAGGACGCGTCTTAGTGGGGAAAGTGTCCATCGTACTCGAGAGTTCTGGGGAAACGTCAAACCACACCTCATCATTGCCCCGCAGTCGAGAGGTCTCCTCAAAGTCAATAGGCGACCCCCTACCCAACCCCGCTGGAGGGTAATCCCTGGAAGTCGACAAGTTCCCATTGGAGGGAGACCAAAAAGAGGTGATGAGTGCCACACTACCCAGTCCCGCAAAAGGGTAATCCACTGGAGGGCGGCCCGACTAAAGTCGTCGATGAGTCCCAATGCCCAGTCCCGTAAAAGGGTACTCCACTGGAGGGAGGCTCGAAACCGTCATCAGGGACCACTTCCCAGCCCAGCTAGAGGTAAACCCAGCATCGAGGACCGTTTCCCAGCCCAACTGGAGGTAAACCCGTCATCGGGGGCCACTTCCCAGCCCAGCAGGAGGTAAACCCAGAACCGCTCTGGCCATCCCTGCTGGATGGGACTGCTCCGTGAAAACTGCTGTACTTGCCATCCCTATAACATCTCCAAATGATAAAGGGTTAAATGACTAAATGATATGACTCATGTCAACAAGGTGCACCTTCCTTTTCGGGAGCCTACCTGGTTAGAACTCCACAGTTAAGCGTGCTTGGCCTGGAGTAGTGATCAGAATGGGTGACCATCTGGGAAGTTTCCCAGGGTGTGTGTGAGTGAGGACAAAGCACACTGGAAAGGACAATTGTTGGCCTGTGGGGAATTTCATTAGTCAGATGACCCATTCAGGCACGTCGGTGGACCCTAGGGTGGGCCCCACGTGTCTGCGGGGCAATCAGTGGTACCTGGTGGGCCAGGACCCGACGGCCATGTAAAGGCGGGGTGTCTATGCTCTCACTGGGACCCGGTTGTCACATTTGGTATCAGAGGAGGAACCCAGCCTTAAGTGCACGGTGCACTGCCTGGGTTGAGATGTAGGGCCCACAACGAGGGCGTTGTGCCCTAAAGGGGGGTGATTGTAACTTCCCCAAATGATAAAGGGTTAAATGACTAAATGATACGACTCATGTCAACAAGGTGCACCTTTCTTTTCGGGAGCCTACCTGATTAGAACTCCACAGTTAAGCGTGTTTGGCCTGGAGTAGTGACCAGGATGGGTGACCTACTGGGAAGTGTCTCAGGGTGTGTGTGAGTGAGGACAAAGCACACTGGAAAAGACATGTGTTGTCCTGTGGGGCAGTCATTATTCAGATGACCCGTTCAGGCACGTGGGTGGACCCTGGGGTGGGCCCCATGTGTCTACGGGGGAAACTGGGGGTACCTGGTGGGCCAGGACCAGATGGCCATGTTAAGGTAGGGTGGCTATGCTATCACCAGGGCCCAGTTGTCACAATCTCTGCTGGATGGTAACCCACTGGCCAACCCTACTAGATGGTACTGCTCTGGCCATCCCTGCTGGATGATACCCCACTAGCCATCCCTACTGGATGGTACCTCACTGGTCAGCCCTGTTCGAAACAAACTCCTGGCCAGCCCTGCTGGAAACAACATCATGGGTAGAGGATCGGTGCCCGCCTAATGTGTTGGTCACACCGATTCCACATGAACTCTACTAGGGAAGACGAAGGAATGGGAGAAACTCCCCAGGCCTCTCAGGGCGATCACGCTCCAATCCGTTGAGTCACTATCGAAGCGAACTAAGACAACTCATCCCAAAAAGTGGGAAAACACTCAGGCTGTACGAGCACACGTAGTCGCAAACGGTGCCACAGTTCGGTGAAAAGGGCATATTACTGGAACCCCTTACAGCTGAAGAAACAGAGGAACCAAACCATCTCTACCAGCCAAACGAGAACAGAATCAGGGGAAAACTCAACCCTACTGGTCAAAAAACGAGAACAGGGCCAGGGGAAAACTCAACCCTGTTAGTCAACAAATGAGAATAGTTCCGGGGTAAAAATCAACCCTACTAGTCAACAAATGAGAACAAAGGGACCCTCTATGTAACCAGAGGACAAAAGTACATAAAGCAGAACACGACATGCACATGGGTTCTACACGACGTGTGGCCCCAAGTCAACACCAACCAAGCGCACAAACGTTATCAGGTACAACTATCCACATGTACCTCCGAGTGTTCTCGCATACTCCCAGAGTATGCCACATCTCCAGCCCAAAGGCTAACATGCACATGACACCCATCGTCAACGCGAAGGCATAAACGTAACAACTCCAACTTTCCACCTCAACAGCTGAGGCATGGCCAACCATATCTCTTCAAGCATTCACTTCACTCTCCCAAGAGTGAAGGCGATCACATGCCAAGGGTTCTCTGCAAAAATCACAGTAAGAACCTCCACTGGTTCACCTTTCATGCTTCCACAATTAATAAGATCACGTAAGAGGCTCCGCTCGCCTGAAAAAATTACATCGTTGTAATCCTCAAGGAAAAACATGCGAGATAGACTATTTACATGCCTCAAGAGGATATCCGATGGAAATGTCGCCAACACCGCTTTATGCCCGAATGACGTCCCGTGATCCCGAGCCTTGGCCCCGAAAACTGTCAGGCACATCGCACCATTGCGATCCCCTCGGGAAAATAAGTCAAAAGGACTGCTCACTTGTGTCCAATGGATATCCAGAGAAAAAGATGCATTCCGGTGCACCGCGCACGAGCGGTGCTATGTGGGACCCACATCCCAGTCCCGAAGCACAACGAACAGATCACACCGTTGCGATCCTCTTGAAAAATTACACAAGATGGACTATTCACATGTCCAAAACGGACACCCGGTGAAGGAGATAGAAATTCACCGTCAACGCCCCAACCATCCCTCGTGGGGCCCGCACCAATGTGCTGAATTAAAGCGGGTAGATTCCGCCCTTGCAATGCCCTCGGAAAAACACCCCGGATTGACTTCTTGCACGCCCTGAACGGACGTCCGATGAAAAAGTTGTAAGTGCTGCACGCCGCTCAAAAGATGGGCTGTGGGGCCCACACCTCACCTCTGACTTAAATGCCAGAAACCAAAATGGAAAACTCCAGCTGAACTCTCGGGTCACAATGCCGCTAACGGCACTCAAAAAGGACGTCGGACGCGTCCGTGCCGTTAAAACAAGATCCCCCAGAAAAACGTCAATCCACTTAAAGACGCATCGCGCCTCCGAGGCCCCTCATTTTGGGAATAAAAAATTCCTGAAACCATCTAAAAAAGTTCATCTTGACGTCTGGAGTTCACTGTCACAGAAGGTAAGAAAAGAGGAAATCCGTAATGAAATTTACTAATGTCCGAAGAGGGTACAATTTCCCCCTTGGGCTGGACCGGCCTGGGCCGGCCCGACTTGCAGCACCGGCCCACGGCTTTGCCGCGCGGGCCGGCCGTGGAATTTCGGTCCATGCAAAGACCGGCCACGAGGGCCTGTCGTGCCTTCCACGTGAAGACCCGCCTTCGGCAGGTCTTGTCTTCCGAGGTGACCCCATGGGAGCGCGCCCCCGACGGCTCGGCCTCGCCGCCTGGAGTTGTCGATCGCCCGGCCAGCAGTGCCTCACTCTAGCGCCCTTGACCAGCCTGCCCTGCTGCCAATCTGCCCAGCCGACCGCCTCCTCCTGGCCTCGCGCTGCCGCGCCGTAGCGCGCTTCACCGCCACCTGCCGCCGCCCCAGACCACCAGAAACCCGCCAAAACCCCTAAATGATCTCCAAAACCCGCGGACTTCGACGGACGACGGCGATTGCCTCCGATCTCCGATTTCAATTCCGAAGAGTGTGATGAAAAGATCGTAAAATATACTACACGATTATGTGATTTTTTCGATGAAATAGCAAAAATTTGATGCAAATAAACGATCTCAATGTAGGTGCGGGAAAAGAAAACCAAAACGACAAATCCTACCTCTTGGGCGTTGCCCGGAGCTTCACAGAGGGTCCGCCGATGCGCCGCTACCTTGCCAGAGGGGAGGAGGAGAGGAGGAGCTTCCTCCTTCATTTTTGGGAGATGTTGGTGCTAGGGAAGAAGGGGTAGAGGAGAGGGTGGGTTAAGTGTTTAAATAGAAAACACTTAACCAACCGCCTGTCGGCCCGAACCCGAACATTCGGTGGGGTCGAGATTAACCCTCCCCTATGGTAAAATCCATGTTTTGAGCACAATAGAGGTCTTGGAATTTTAATTTGAGGCTTCGTTTGAAAGTTATTAAAGTCAATGCCCGAGGTCACCAAATTACGAAAACGCCCCTAGGGCCATTTTTCACAGATGGCCCGCGCCCGCAATGATTACACCCCTACTAGGATAAACGGTATGTCCCGAACTCAACGGTTCCCTCATTTTCCCAATCCGAGCCACCGTTTAAAAGATACTTCAGTTTATCCATTAAACGAATAAATAAATAAATAAATTTACCCGTTTAATGTTCCGGAAGCGAGCGAGGGGTCCAAACATCCCGCACCGACATGATTTATGTCTTTCTTAGGGTAAACACCCCATTCCAGACTCATCCGTACACTCAGACTTCTGATCCGGATCACCGTTTAGGAGTTATCCAATTTATTTGGCGTTCCCTGTGTGAATGCACTGAAAACATAATTCCGACCACACCGGGGCTCAGAATTGCATGCTGTCTGAAGGCGCTGCTTTGGAATAATATCAAGACTATTCCAAAGTATTTTATAGCCAAAAACTGGGTTCTTGCATCATTCCCTCCTTCAATATTTCTGTCCCTGAAAAGCAATACCAGGGAATAACTCAGGGTACTAAGCCCGCACCTGGCTCTCCCGTACCCAGAAGAACTCTTGCACAGTCCCGCGTCACCGCACACAGACCAATGAATTTGATCTACTCATGCGAGGTATTCCCTCGCCGATGACGTGCATAGGGGCATGCACACATCTTTTCAGGTGAGTTACGTGGGAGACACTATGCACCCAAACCAGCCTTTGCGGTTAGGGAAAGGTGGTAGGGAACATCGCCATACTTTTGCACGGTCTTAAATGGCCTGCACTCTCACGAGGGTAGCTCACCTCCACAACTGAAACCTTACGTCGCACGCCGTGACTGGAATCACCACCCGCACCTGGAATAAGGCCCGGTGATTCCCTCCTTTAGAATATCCATATGGTGGAACACCCAAGGAAATTTGGTCACGCAAGGTTTCATAGTCGATGTCTCTCAACCAAGACTCTCTTACATTCTCGTAGAGCGATGGAGTTGACACCATCGACTAAAGAGGAAGGTTACACACCTTCTACTCTACCAACACAGGGTTACACCCGATGCACTGCGTCACCTTGGTAACACCTCAAACAAGGAGCAGGGAGAAAAGAATTCCACACACAGAGTCTAAAAATTCTACTGCAAAAAGTAGAAGAGATGTAGAGCGTACCTCTTATCGCCTCATGCTCTGTAGGATCGTAGACATCCAAAGCTCGCGGCTTTCGGCAGTTCCAACTGTCAGCCCCCAGAGCCTGACGTGGACTGCCTAGTGGTGATGAGAAGACCTCGTAAGGTCGTCCTCCACTTCTAGCTCCTACCGCTCCTTTACGAGCACCACCTCTCTGGGTACTACTCTGATCATGGCGCTGCCTTTGTTGTGGTGGTGCACCCACTGCCTGCCTGGCATTCTCAGTGTGCCTGGTGGGGCAGTCCCGTGCCAAGTGACCTCGCTCGTCACAAGCATAACACCAACTCCCTATGGGCTGCACTGGTGCCCTCCGGTGCCACTGAGGTGTACGGCCACGCCCCTGAGTCCAGTTGTCAGAAAGCCACCTACGTCGAGGTTCTGCTTGCTGACGCCCGCTAGCTGCGGCAGACGTCTTAGATCTGTCGAGCCTTCTTCCACCACCGACTCTAGAACGTGACAGGAAGCCCTCTGTCACCAGCGCATGCTCTAGCACCCTAGCATTTGTGGAAATGCCCAAGGGTACTAGGACAACACGAATCTCTCTGCAGAGAACCTGCTCGAACTTCCACGCTTGGAAGTTATCATCGCGCACCAAGTCCGGGTAAAAGCGCGCACAGTTTGCAGAACTAGCTGCGTACTCAGCCACCGTCATCCCTCCCTACTAAAAGTGCAGGAGTTCCTGAATCCGAACATAGAACAAGAAATAGGGTAAAAACTCCTCATGAAACAAAAACTGGAAGTCACCCCATGAAAGCGACGACTCGTCAAGAAACTGAGTCACCAGACTCCACTAACGCCAAGCTACTCTGTGGAAAAGGTTAGTAGCCAAATCCACCATAAGATCTACCGACGTCTGTACAAGACTGAAGAGACAAACCACTACCTCAAGCCAAACCTCTGCTGCATGAGGGTCTAGCTTGCCACTGAACCTCAACGGTCTCTGCCGCTGGAACTCACAGTGCGCTCTCAACCTGTGCTCAAGCCCCGTCTGCTCTACTGAAGCTGTCTGCTACTCAACAGGTGGGGGTGCTGCTACCAGCCCACCCGGAGAAAGGGGATCGCATGATGGGTCCTGGACTGTGGCCTTGTAGCTTACAGGGTCGTCATCACTAACCAAATCTGGTATCCTGGCTGACTGTCATCGCAGAGACATTCTGAATATTATCATGGAGTTCCACAGTCAGATGAACATATATTTATATCCCAACAACAAAAATGGAGAGCTGACATAAGAAGGACAGTCAAAGAATCAATCCTATGTGATGCACAAACCAATTTTCCCTGCAACGAGTGTCTCATTATGCCGAGTCGACAAGCGGCTTATCAGGATCCTGGTGAACGGATACGTCGGCCGTTGCACCGTCACTGGACATCCTCACCTGAGAGACGCTCTCGACACACATTAACACTATTGTCCTAAATCCCAACCAATTCCTTTTTAGGGACGTCTGAACAACTTCCCAAGGAACAAACCATCTCTGATACCACAAGGAGAAAGGAGATAGACTTGTATAGACACAAGGAGATGGAAATGGTGAGAAGATGAAATTCTAGTCGAGTCTTCTCTACCTATAGCAGGAGAGTAGACTCGTCCAACCACAAGAATATAGACATGGAAAGAACGTGGAATACCCCGTGCATCTTCGCCTCTTCTGGAGGGAGAGTAACCAAGACCAAGGAGTGGGTACTGGAAAAAGGTATATACATATTCATATGGTCAGTCAAGAAGCCCAAACAAGATCTTAAGGGGATCTCCATCCCGTAGCTCAGCCCAAGAAAGTGAGTATCCAACAATCCCATAAGTAAACACCATCGATGCCCCACATCCCACACGTCCACCCCGAACGATAGGACAAGGGGCTCAAATCACTCTACCTCCACACTATCCGCTTTGGGCGGCACTGATTCACCTTCATGGTTTTAGGTCGCGTCACAAGGACACGTCTCGAAGGGGAAAGTGACCCTCGTACTTGAGAGTTCTGGGGGAACGTCAAACCACACCTCGTTACTGCCCCGCAGTCGAGAGCTCTCCTCAAAGTCGACAAGTGACCCCCTGACCAGCCCCGTTGGAGGGTAAACCCTGGAAGTCGGTGGGTTCCCACTAGAGGGAGGCCCAGCTAGAATCGACAGGTGCCACAATGCCCAGTCCCAGAAAAGGGTAATCCACAAGAGGGTGACCTGGCTAAAGTTGTCGATGAGTCCCAATGCCCAGTCCCATAAAAGGGTACTCAATTGGAGGGAGGCTTAGAACTGTCATCAGGGACCACTTCCCAGCCCAGCTGGAGGTAAAACTGGCATCGAAGACCACTTCCCAGCCCAGCTGGAGGTAAACCCGGCATCAGGGACCACTTCCCAAACCAGCTGGAGGTAAACCCGGAACCGCTCTGGCCATCCCTGCTGGATGGTACTGCTCAGTGAACACTGCTGTACTGGCCATCCCTTCTGATGGTAACCCACTGTCCATCCCTGTTGGATGGTACCCCACTGGCCAGCCCTGCTAGAAATAAACTCCTGGCCAGCCCTGCTGGAAACAACCTCATGGGTTAAGGATCAGCGCCCGCATAATGTGTTGGTCACACCGATTCCACAAGAACTCTACCAGGGAACACAAAGGAATGGGAGAAACTCCCCGGGCCTCTCAGGGCGATCACGCTCTAATCTACTGAGTCACTGTCAAAGCGGACTGAGACAAATCATCCCAGAAAGTTGGAAAACACCCACGTTGAATGAGAACATGTAGTCATAAATGGTGTCGTAGTCTAGTGAAAAGGGCATGGTACTAAAACCACTCACAGCTGAAGAAATAGAGGAATCAAACCATATCTACCGGCCAAATGAGAACATAACCAGGGGAAAACTCAACCTTGCTTGTCAACAAACGAGAACATGAGCAGGGGGAAACTCAACCCTGCTGGTCAACAAACGAGAACAAAGGGACCCTCTACGTTGCGAAAGGTCAAAAGTACGTAAAACAGAACACGACACATACATGAGTTACACACGACGTGTGGCCCCAATTAAACCCCAACCAAGCACACAAATGTTCTCAGGTACAACCATCCACATGTACCTCCCAGCGTTCTCGCATACTCCCAGAGTGTGCCAGGTCTCCAGCCCAAAGGCTAACATGCACATGACACCCATCATCAACATAAAGTTATAAACGTAACAACTCCAAATTTTCACCTCAATGGCTGAGGCACGACTAACCACATCTCTTCAAGAATTCACATCACTCTCCTAAGAGTGAACACGATCAAACGCCAAGGGTTCTCTGCAAACACCGCAGTAAGAACCTCCACTGGTTCACTTTTTGTACTTCCACATTTAATAAGATCGCGTAAGAGGCTCCACTCGCCTGAACAAATTACACCATTGTAATCCTCGCAGAAAAACATGTGAGATAGACTATTTACTCACCTCAAACGGATATCCGACGGAAAAGTCGCCAACACTGCTTTACGCCCAAACAACGTCCCGTGATCCTGAGCTTCAGCCCCGAAAACAGTCGGGCGCATCGCACCATTGTGATCCCCTCGGGAAAACACGTCAAAAGGACTGATCACTTGAGTGAAATGGATATCCAGAGAAAAAGATGCATTCTGGCACGCCACACATGAGCGGTGCTACGTGGGACCCACATCCCGGTCTCGAAGCACAACAAACGGATCGCATCATTGCAATCCTCTCGAAAAAGTACAAATGATGGACTGTTCACTTTTCTGAAACAGACACTTGGTGAAGGAGATATAAATTCACCGTCAATGCCCAAATCGGACCTCATGGGGCCCGCACTAGTGTGCTGAATTAAAGCGGGTGAATTGTGCCATTGCAATGCCCTCAAAAAAACACCTAGGATTGACTGCTCACACGCCCTGAACGGATGTCTAATGAAAAAATTGTAAGCGTTGCACGCCGCTCGAAAGACGGGACGTGGGGCCCCCACCTCAACTCCGACTCCAACACCAAAAACCACACTGGAAAACTCCGGCTCAACTCTAGGGTGACAACACCACTGACGACGCTCAAAACGGACATCAGACGCGTCCACACCGTCCAAAACAAGATCCCCTGGAAAAACGTCAATCCACTTAAAGACGCATCGCGCCTCCAAGACCCCTCGTTTTGGGAATTAAAAATTCCCGAAACCATATCAAAAAGTTGTACTTGACGTCTGTAGTTCACTTCCGCATATGGAAAGCAAAACGGACATCCGTAATGAAAATTACAGATGTCTGATGAAGGGACGAATTCGCCCTTGGGCTGGATCGGCCTGGACCAGCCGGTCCGCCCGGCCTGGGCCGGCCCAAGCCGGCCTGTGACTTTCCCGCGCGGGCTGGCCATGGACTTGAGGTCCATGCGCAGAACATCCACGAGGTCAGGTCGCTCCTACCGCGTGAAGACCCGCCTTCAGCGGGTCTTGTCTCCCACGGCGACCCCGCAGTCGCACGCCCCCGGCGGCTCGACCTCACCGCCTGGAGCTGCCGCTCCCGGCCAGCAGCGCCTTGCGCCGTCGCCCTCGACCGACCTTCCCCGCTGCCAAGCTTCCCGGCCGACCGTCTCCTCCTGGCCTCGCGACACCACCACCGTAGCGCGCTCCGCCACCGCCTGCCGCCGCCGCGGACTGCCAGAAACCCGCCGGAACCCCCAAACAACCTCCATAACCAGTGGACTTCGACGGACGACGACGATCGCCTCTGAACTCCGATTTCAATTCCGAAGAGTGCGATGGAAAGATCATAAAATATAATACATGATTATGCTATTTGTTCGAAGATATATCAACAATTTGATGCAAATAAATGAGCTCAATGTAGGTGTAGGAAAAGAAAATGAAAACGACAAATCCTACCTCTTGGGCGTTGCCCGGAGGTTCACGGAGGGTCCGCCATCGCGCCACTACCTTGACAGAGGGGAGGAGGAGAGGAGGATCTTTATTCTTCATTTTTGGGAGCTATTGGCACCAGGTAAGAAGGGGGAGAGGAGAGGGGTGGGTTAAGTGTTTAAATAGACACCTAACCACCCGCCCGTCGGCCCGAACCCGAACTTCCGGCAGGGTTGAGATTATGCCTCTCCTGGGGTAAACACCACATTTTTAGTACAATGGCAGTATCGGAATTTTAATCTGAGATTCCGTTTGAAAGTTATTAAACTCAACACCCGAGGCCACCAAATTACTAAAACGCCCCTGCGGCCATTTTTCACAGACGGCCCGCGCTCTTTAAGATTACACCCCTCCTAGGGTAAACGACACGCTACAAACTCAACGGTTTCCTCAGTTTTCCAATTCTAGGCACTGTTTAAAAGATAATTGAGTTTATCCATTAAATTAATTAATTAATTTACCCGTTTAACGTTCCGGAAGCGAGCGAGGGGTCCAAACGTTCCGCACCGACATGATTTATGTCGTTCCTAGGGTAAACACCCCATTCCAGACCCATCCGTATACTCAGACTTCTGATCCAGATCACCATTTAGGAGTAACCCCATTTATTTGTCATTCCTAGAGTGAACGCATTGAAAACTTAATTCCGACCACACCGGGGCTCGGAATCGCACGCCGTCTGAAGGTGCTACTCTGGAATAATATCAACAATATTCCAAAGTCTTTTATAGCCAAAAAATGGGTTCTTACATATACCTATATCCACCACCATCAAAACAAATTCCACTAAGAGATGATTACCCACCACATTTTCATATAATAGGGTTGTGGGGTTATCTTCCAAAACATGGGATCATAGTTGTACCATCTCATGCTATTTTTTAACCAATTAACATTTTTTTCTAAATATTTGATTTCAGTTTTAAATTCTTAAATAATTTTATCATTTGAGACCCAAAATGATTTGGTCCATTGATCCAATTTAACAACAATTTAGTTTTAAATGTTCTGTCATTATGTTTTGAAAATTTAGCTTCTATAAAACCAAATGAACTTTTTCCTTTATTTATCACTAGTTCAAACAGATTATCTTGAAATGAATTAAAATGCGATAGTTTTCTATTTTATAATTGGGAGTTAATATTTTATTTTCTTTCTAATTCTATATAACATTTCCTAAAACTTTTCATGACTTTGAAACACTAGGAAATCCTTTGTGAGTTTATCCAAATCAAAGTGATGGTAATTATTTAATCCACCATAAAAACAATGTGACAACACTCTTAAGGGAATAGCATGATCAAGACATTGAATAAGAAGTTCTATAGGCATTTCCCATAAATTACTAAATCTCTCTTCATTATTCTTAATGAAACTGGTGATCAAATGTCTATAATGTTTATGTCTCTAAATGGCCATCGAATGTGATTTTAAAACTATCGAAGATGTGATTTAAGTGTAAAAATTTTCAACAATAGCTAAACATATAAAAAAATGACAACTAGATTTCAAGTTTTATTGTAAGCTACAGTAAACAAAAAATTTCAGCAGATAGTTTTTATGGGATTTCAGTTTATGAAAAATAGTTCTTTTCTGAGTTTTTAGTGTATGTTTTTTTTCATGTTTCGTCTCTTAAAATACATTAGACAATCGATGTTATCCTTCTTCCGACACAACACTAAATATGGTTAATCCAGAGTTTATCACCATCATCAAAATGAAATTTAAATCTCATACTCCCACTAGAATAGTTGCATGTAGGGTCAAACCCAAGAGGAGGATGAGTAGTGAAAGGTCTTATATAAAACCTACTATAATAAAAACTGTGGGAAATAGGTGATGTGATTTAATGAGTGAAAGATGATGGTCAAATGAGAACATGGCGATAATAGAGTTAGAAAAAAGTTATGTTAAGGAGTTGGAGGCATGAAAACCCATGTTTTAATAGAGGTCTCAGTAATGTATCTTGTTGTAAATGTTGTGTTGAATAAGATGAAATAAACAAATGTGTTTAACAAATCACTAAAATAGTATGTAATATCTATCTATAATTATAGCTACAAATTCATATCAACGCGTTCTTAATCAAGACGTGTTTCCATGCAGCACCAAAGAATGAAGTGATCAAAGGAAATTCACTAAAAAAACCATCGTTCATTCAAGAATGTTCATTCCTCTATGTACTATCTTTTTAGCCTATCAATAAATTGTAGTGAGAAATTATTTAGAAGATACTTGATATTAATTTTTAGCCATCAATACATCAACCTAAAATATGACTTATTCGATTTGATAAACCAAATAAGAATGAATTGTAGTGATATAGGAACAGATCAAGGTTATAAATTGAATTAATAAGAAAACCCAATCATAATTTATAAATCATGATTAAAAAGACAAGAAAATAACATAAAAAATAAAAAAATAGATATATAAGAAGTTAATGATAAGGAAGAGATCGATTTTCTTCTTCGTTGAGTCATTATCTCGCTTTCAACGCTTCATCTTTAACTTTCTATCCCATTTATACCCCTAATAGAGCTCCCAAAAATTTCTTGTTCCTCTTCTCATGTGGGTATTCTTATGTGGATTTATGAAAATCTATTCAATTCACATATGGTGATAGAAAATCCTCTATCCACATCATCGCATAGCTTCAATCAGGTATTAGATAGCTTCATTTCAGTATCCTTGTCAAACATGGCCTCCCTCATTGGTTTTTTCCTCCACTAATGACTAATTAAACATCATTTGAGATCCTTATTTAGCTCATCTCAGTGCCCTTTATATCCAGTTTCATCTTATTTTCAACCTACGAAATCAAGATATCCTTCAGTAGAAATCAACACACAAACTTTCTTTGATATTCTATATTTCGTAGATATAGGACATGACCTTTTTCTAAAGTGGAGGTACTATATTTTCTTTTCTCTTGGTGCGCCTAGATCCCTCATCTCTAGATGAGTTGTGTGCATGTGCTAGAGAACTTTCTTGTCTAGTCTTCTTGGAGTTTCTTGCTACTCGTGTGACCCCATATTTTGGCACAAAGAGGTGTTTTGGTCACCCGTTGTTTCAAGTAGGGATTCTTCTACTTATCATTATTTGTATATCAAGCTGGGTGGGTGTAGTAATGTTTATTTATGAATAATTTCTGAATCCTTTTACTTAACAAGTAATAAATGAGGGGAAAGGAATATAATGATCAAAAGATAACAGGGGTTAATGAAATAACCTTAGAGAAGTGATGATGTCACTTATACTGTTCTAATTGCTATGCATGGACCTTGTTTTGAATTATATGGGTTGTAAGGACTTCGGAAAATCATGGTCATTGGTGGTCTCTGCTTGTGCACTGGTGGTGTTCTATATTTTTTGTGTGATGCTTTATAAATGTATATAGCATGGAATAAGATTAATCATATATACTTGGTTAAATAAATGGATGCCCTAGGTTCAAACATGTTATGTGATGACCCCTATTTTTTAAAGTGGAATTAAATAACCCCACTTGATAAATCTGAATATGCTTGGATTAATGGTGTGGTTGTGTACTATGTTTGGTTCGGTTTTGTACCTCGTGGGGGTTGTGTGAAGTTGATGTTGGTAGCCTTGTTATGGGTAGAGGGGTGGATAGAGGAAATGACCTTGTGTTTGGAGGATAGCCTGTTTGTGTAGAAAGGCTGTTGTTTGGTGGTGTTTTGTTGTGGGCTTTGTGTAAGGGGTGTTACATGAGGTGTGACAGAATCTCAGGTTGAGAGATTGGTTTATTGTGGAATGGATGGACTTATTGTGCAGTGGGACTGTTTCTGGGAATTGGTTGGGAAACAGGGCTGCAGGACCGGGTTGTGTCGTGACTTCATGTTTATGGGTGTGTTGGGTGTGGTGTTGTTGTGCAGCGGGCCTACCGGTTCTAGTTGTAAGAGGATGATTGAGTGGGATAACTTTGAAGAATGACAGCTGGCAGTGGTATAATGAGTGTCTAGGAAAAAGGGGGTGAGTAGTTGTAAGAACTCAGATCTTCTTTTCAGGTATGTCTTTCATTTTTGGTTGTTTTTGAGAAAAAGTGGAGTTTTTTGAAATTTTAGGAGTACACGTCGTGTACTTATAATTACACGCCGTGTACCCGGTTGTCGCGGGTGACTGTGTACTGACCGTGTAACAGCTGAGTACATTGCCGCGTGGGGTGACCTGGAGACCGCCTAAAGAGGAGCCTGGTTAAAGAAAGTAAACACTGTGTACCCTTGAAGAACACACCATGTAATTTATTTTTATTTCTTTAAACAGATTGGGGTCACGTCTCATTCAAAAAAATATCTTCTTCTCTGCTCGTCCCATCTAGGAGCGTCCATAAAAAACGATTCTTCTCCAAGCCCCTTACTTGCTGTCCATTCTCCAAATCGACCATTGTCGATTGCGTTGGAATCACCAGGGTACACTCTTCCTTCTTATAGAGCCCCATTTCCCGATTCCTCATCTTTCATAAGGTATCCCCGGTTGAATGACTTTAGAATTTTTGTATATCTACGGTGTTCTAGGTCTAATAGAAGGATGATATTCACGTATATTGATCATAAAACGCCAAGGTAGCTGGTTTGTGCCTTTCCATAGGTAGTCTTTGAGTTATATGTACAAAAGTTCCCAATACCCTTGTTTGGGGTATTTCATGTTAATGCTTTTTAGCCCTATTTTTTTCAGCTATTTCTTGTGTGCTTGAGTAGAGGATTTATGATTTTAAATAGGGCTATTTACCTTGACATGGATTTTTTCCCATGTTTTCTTGATATTGACCATTTGGTCTAGCTTTACCTGTTAGGCTACTTTGTTTTCCATGCCTAGTATTGTTAGGATGGAGTGAATTTTATCTGACATGTTGTGAGAAATTGTAGACTCTTTAACCAAGTAGTTATTGAGGTTTACTTTGGTTTCCATATACCGTTTGTGCACGATTGATTTACCCAGGACTGTGGGAACCTGATATAGTAGACCATAGGGATAATGGATGATGAGGGCTTCTCTAGAGTGTCTGTTTACTTTTACGTTGCGAGACCATATGGGGTATGGACTTTGTGCTCCCTCAGAGTGTCATTAGTTCATAGTTATGAGACCACATGGGGAATCGGACGTTGAGTGCTTCCCCAAAGTGTCTATAGTTACCAATACGATACCACATGGGGAATTAATGGTGAGTTCTTCCTGAGAGAGTATTTTCTAAAGCTGAACCAAAGGGGTTAGATTGTTAGTACTTACTGGAGGATTTCTTGTGTTTGATTGGTTGAACCAGAGGGGTTAGGCTATGAGTACTTCCCATAGGGTTACTTATGATTGTTTATTTCTTAACTAATAAATGAAAATGGATGTAATTGAAATTGTAGGATTGTTTACTCTAAGCACTTCCTTGTTTATTTCTTCATTTTGTACATTTTTTTCCATATATATATATTCACTGACTATTAGGACTAGATCTTTGGGTGGTTCCTTATTGTGATTCGTCTCACACCCTATTTGGGTAATGCTTTTGGGCCGAAACATATTACATTGATGTAGGTCTAGATAAGGGCAAGCGCCCATCTACTTTAGGTACTTGATTGTTATGGATCTGGAGAGCATGGGACCAAGCTGAGGCTTGTGATGCTATTGGAGTTTATTTGTTTTCTTTTTTTAATTTGGTTCAGTACTGTATTCCAACATTGTGACTTATTTGGACACTTTCTAGATATACATATATATACATCATGCATTATTTATATATTTTATCTAGGTGCTTATTTCTTTTAGTCTTCCATTGTTTTCTTGTTGCATGTTATTACTGCTTCTGCTATTGTATATTATTGTTATCTTTTTATTTCTACTGCATCACTTTTCCAATGAGGACATAGTTTCCCCACTATCACACCCAAGGCCCCTGCTACTAGTCAGCAGCCACTGGCATTTAGGGAAATGCACTTGAGGCAATATGACCAACTGGGTATAGGGCACCTTTGGCCGGTACCTGGAACTCGGATGTTACAAAGTGGTATCAGAGGAGAAGGATTCTTTTCTTCCTGACTTACTGTTTGGAGCATATAGTTAGCGATAGGAAGGAATATGTACTTGATAATAAGCTATGCTTGGGAGTAGCTAACCCATGTATAGTGAATAGCTAATTTAAATCATATATTTTTATTTTTATTGTTTTGAAATTATTATAGTTGATTTGATTTCACCGTTGGGTGATTCACATGTTTTGTGCTGTTAACGTTGATAATATTGAGGTTTTATTTCTGTTTCAACCCGATGGATGAGTGTATGTAATCTCATGCATCATATATGCACTTGTTAGAGATCACATGTCATGCATTCTTGCCATTCCATTTAGGATTGATTACTGATTTCATATTGTTGTGATAGATGTTGTGCTATATATGCATGCTATTGTGATATATGCCTTAATAGAATACCTTCTATTTGATAGGGTATTGCTAATATGTAAGTTTTAGTTTGAATGAACACTAAAATTTGGTTCTTGATGTGTTATGGGACCTCATGGATCAGAATTTTGTGGATCATTGCATTGTTATTCTTGTATATGACATGAATATGATGCCAAGCTTTGATTCGCAGGGAGTATGGGCCCTCACTGATCAGAATTTGGCACTTGGACGTTTGTTTTAGTGCTTTCTGGGCTTCCAGAGTAGTTTCTAATGCTTACTATCCAAAAAAACCCAGAATACAAGGTGTGTATTTATGAATACATGCCATTTTTCCTTCTGTTTAGGAAGGAACTATTTTTCTCAAGTACATGCCGTGTACTTTAGGTACACGCCGTTTAGTCTCTAACTTTGTCACTGGCTGTGTGGGTAGAGAAACGAGGTTGTGAAAATGTTAGGTAGGATAAGATGTGTACCAGACGAAAACGCTGTTTCATAGAGACTAGGTATCCTGTCGTGTAACTAATGACACGGGTGGATGAAAACCAGGTAGTACACGCCGTGTCTGGCACAAACACGCTATGTAGAGTCAGCCGTGTAACCGAACATGTGACTGACAACACGGGTCAGTGAAGTTCGTCTAGTATACGCCATGTTTATCTCAAACATTCTGTGTAGTATTGTTCTAGGGGAACTGTGTGGGTTAATTGTGTTGAAGAACTCAGGTAGGGGAACACGATTCATGTACACGTTGTGTCTTCGGAGAACACGTTTTGTGTAGGTGGTGTTACATGACCATGGTTGGCAGGAGTACATGCCCATGTAAAAGCTTAAGGGAACATGCCATGTAGGAGTTGTACACCCCATGTATCCACCTTTTAGAAATCTTGAATGCTTTCTTTCCCCTGTTTCTTTCATGCACTTCTAATTTTAAGTCCTTGTTAATCTCGATCTAAGGTGTGTGTTTGACCTTGGAGAGTCATTCCACCAAGATGTCCTCCTGTTTTACAGCAGTTACAAGACAAAAATCAGACACGGAACATAGATGAACAGGGACTACCAATAGATCCTCCTATAGTTCTAGTCTTGGCACCAGTCATTATTCCCGATGAAGGTGATGATGCACAGTTCCGAGAGGGCTTCATGTGGTTCATATAGACCTTCTGAGGAGTACTGCATCCTACCCCATCTATATAAGAGCTAACACAGGTTTTCCAGTAGCAACATCCTCCAACTTTCATAGGGTATGGAGGACCTCAGGCTACAGAGTCATGGATATAATCCATGTTATCTATATTCAAACTCCTGGAGACAGCTCCAGATATGAGGGTGAATATCGCTTCGTATATACTTATGGATTCTTACAATATATGGTGGGATGTGATCTCACAGGTTGGATGCCATTAGGTTACGTCTTGGGATGAGTACCAAAATGCTTTCTATGATTACTTCTACCTGGAGACTTTGAGGGCCGACCAAGCCTGAGAGTTCATGAATCTAGAGCAGAGTACTCTTTCAGTTATGGAGTCTTCTTCTCGCTTCACAGAGTTGCAATGCTTTACACCCATCCCAGGAGGTGATGAGTTATTTCTGGCGAGGATGTTTGAGGATGGTCTCAGGCACAACATCCGATATCAGGTGAACATCTTCATGTTGACTTCCATCACCTATATAGTCATCTAGGTACTGATCACAAAGCGAAATCTAAGGGATTCTAGAGCTTTGAGCCAGGGTGGGTCAGCATCCGGAGTTGGTACCCCTCTTACTGACAGCATGAAGCACTGTATGAAGTCCATGCATGGGGATCCGAGGAAGCGTGATACTTCTTATGGTGGTAAGGTGGTGTGCTATGAGTGTGGGAAGAGTGGGAATATGAGGAAAAATTGCCTGAGAGAACCAGGGCAGTGCCGATCTTGCGGAAAGAAGGGTCATCTATAGTGTTTCTGCCAGATCTTTCCACTACTAGTGGGTGACAGAGGTTCTTTTATGACTCCTATTTCAGGATCAACACCACCATTTTCTCATCAGTCTGAGAAATAGAGTTATTCCACCCATTCAAGACGAGGTGGAGGTCATGGTTGTGGTATACAGTCAACATGCTTTCAACAAAAACCTGGTAGATTAGCTCAGGGTGGTTAGGCAGGGTCACAGGGCTGTGGGACAAGCCATACTTTAGCAGTGGAGAAAACCCAATAGGAGAAGGATCTAGAACCCTCTACAGTTTGAGTTACGATCCTAGTTTCCTCAGTTTTAACTTCTGCACTTTTTAATACAGGTTCTTCCCATAGTTTCATATCTGTTGCTATTGTGAAGAACCTTGGGCTCTGTATCTTTACTTCTACTGATGCCTTAATGCTGGAAACTCCAGTGGGGACAAGAATAGCTAGTGTACATCAGTGTAAGGAGTTCCCCCTTGAGGTCTGTGGGTGTCACTTCTTATGGGGCCTATATGTCCTAGAGATAACAGGATATGATTTCATTCTTAGAATGGACTGGTTAGTTCTCTTCTAGGATGTGGTTGACTACTATCACCGTAGGGTGTGTTTCACATCACCAGAGGGAGGATCATTTCTTCATAATGGAGAATGGGATGTCCAGGAGAGTAGAGCGGGACTCAAGAATCATGGGTTAGGAGGAGTTACAACCCACATTTCTAGTCTATATCTGGATGACCAGGGGACTTCACAGTTAGACTTCCCTCTAGTGGTTGATCATTTCAGGGATTTCTTTCCAGAGGCCTTTTTAGGTTTTCCTCCAGAGCGAGAGGTAGCATGTTCTATTGATCTTGTGGCAGGAGTGACATCGGTGTCCATTCCCCCTTATAGGATGGCTACACCAGAGTTACAGGGGCTCAAGAAGTAGTCTGAGGAGTTTTAGGCAATGGGTTTCATCCAACCCAGTACTTCTCCTTGGGGATCGCCTGTACTATTTGGAAAGGAGGCTGACAGTACCCTCATAATTTGTTTGGATTATCGAAAGTTGAACTAGTTGATGGTTAAGAACTAATATAACTTGCCAAGGATTTATGATCTCTTTGACCATCTTCAAGGAACTCAGGTGTTCTCAAAGATATACTTGAGATCTGGTTACCATCAGTTTCACATTAGACCATTTGATATACCTCTTACAACCTTTCAGAGAAGGTATGGTATATATAAATATGTGGTAATTTTATTCGGTCTCATGAATGCACCTTCAGTTTTCATAGAACTAAAGAACCGAGTTTTCCATCCATACTTGGATTCTATCATGGTAGTTTTCATGGACGATATATTGGTGTACTATCACACTTGAAACGACCATGATACCCATCTTGAGGTCATTTTGAGTACACTGAGAGAGCATCAATTATATACTATGCTCTCCAAATGCCACATTTGGATGGACCAGATTCACTTCTTGGGTCATGTTATCTAAGATACAGGATTATCAGTAGACCCATAGAGAGTGAGAGAAGTAGTTTCCTGGGAGAATCCGAAGAATGTATTTGAGGTATGAAGTTTTCTAGGGCTGGCTGGTTACTACAGACATTTCATATAAGAATTCTCATGCTTAGAAACACCACTAACAGTCCTGACTAATGAGGGTTCAAAGTACTTGTGGTCAGATTCTTATGAGTCAGCATTTTAGGAGCTGAAAGGGAGGTTGAATTTAGCACCAATACTAGAATTTTCAGAGCTAGGGAAGATCTATACTGTTTACAGTGATGATTCAGGTATCGGTTTGGGAGCAATGCTTATGCAGGGGGAAGGAGTCATTGCGTACGGGTCTCAGTAGTTGATGGCACATGAGATGAATTACATGACACATGATCTAGAGTTGGCTACAGTTGTTCATGATTTACGCTATTGGAGACATTATATGTTGGGAGAGCATTTTTTGGTTTTCACTGACCACAAAAGTCTCAAGAATATCTTCACTCAGCGTGATCTGAATCTGAGATAGCGAAGGTGGGTTGAGTACCTTCAGTCCTTTGACTTTGAGCTTACTTACATGATTGTGAAGGGAAACACAATAGATGATGCAATGAGAAGGAGGACTCAGATATAAGCAGTTCAGGAGGCTAGCAGTGGGTGGCAGCTTATGGATCTATTCTTTAAGATGCATTTGGAGGTGTATGAAAGATAGGGACAAACTTTCCTTTCTTCTGTAGCTGTTACCTCTACTCTACTTGATCGAGTGCGAATGAGGCAGCTATCAGATGCTAAAGTCCTAGTTCTATGGGAGAGCGTGTCAGGAGAGAATCTTATTCTGGGATGAATAGTAAGAAAGGATAAGATCTTGTGTTTTCATGGGTGCGTATGGGTGTCATAAAACATACGTGATGAGCTGATGTGAGACTTTGATACATCAGTTTGGGAAGTTTATACTGGTGTCACCAAGATGTATCAAGATCTTCACCATCAGTATTGGTGGCCAGGTATGAAGAGAGATGTTGCTGGGTTTTTCAGGAGGTGTTCTGCTTGTCAGTAGGTGAAGGCAGAGAATCAGTGACCAGCAAGGCTTTTGCAATAGTTACCCATTACTGAGTGGAAGTGTAATGATGTCACGATGAAATTAGTGACTAGTTTTCTAAGATCACCTTGAGGGAATGATGTGGTTTGGGTTGTCCTTGAATGAATCACAATGGTTGCTCATTTCTTACCGATCAAGGATACCTTTAGTGTTGATGAGATGGGAAGCTTGTACATCTGGGAGATTGTGAATTTACATGGAGTTCTACACTCCTTTATTTTAGACAGGGATGCACATTTTACTTCTCGGGTCTGGAAGAGATTATAAAGGGATTTAGGTACATAAGTACTTCTGAGTATAGTTAACATCCCCAGACAGATGACCAGTATGAGCGTACAATTCAAGTGCTTGGAGAAATGCTTAAAGTAGGTGTTCTAGATTTTAGTGGTTCTTGGGAGAAGCACATACCTCTTATGGAGTTTTCCTACAATAATTGTTTTCAAGAAACTATTCAGATGTCACCTTATAAAGCTTTGTACGGTAGGACATGCTGATCACCCCTATGTTGGCTAGAAGTAGGAGAGACTACTATGTTGGGACCTCGTCTTGTCCAGGAGACCACAGAGCAGATAGAGTTGATTCGGAAGAATATGACTACTACACAGTCACGATAGAAGTCTTATGTTGATCGATGAAGAAGACCTCTAGAGTTTGAGGTTGGAGATCAGGTTTTTTGTGTGTCACACTGAGGTTGGGACATAGGAGGATTAGGATACAGGGTAAGCTTCCATCGAGATATGTTGAACCATTTGAGGTTTTGGAGAGAGTAGGGCTAGTTGCCAATCTGTTACAGTTTCCTCAGAGGTATTGATCTATGCATGACGTCTTCCACATTTCTCAGCTATAGAATTACTTCTTAGACCCATCCCATGTTTTTAAACTTGAGGAGGTTGAGTTGGAGGTGTAAACATCATTCAAGTAGCATCCTATCCAAATTTTTAATTGAAGAACGAAGGTTCTCCATGGCTGGTCTATTTCTCTTGTATGGGTGCTATGGTAGCACAGGTGAGTACAAGACAAGACTTGGGAGAGGGAGGCCAATGTACGATCACAGTGGCTAGAGCTATTCGAGAATTCTTCTTCTATGCTGCCTTTCTAGGGAAATTCAGGGACAAATTTCTTTAAGGGGGGAAGTTTTTAAAAACCTAGATCTTCTTTTTAGGTATGTCTTTAATTTATGATTTTTTTTGAGAAAAAATGGAGTTCTTGGAAAATTCAGGAGTATAAACCATGTACTTATAAGTATATGTTGTGTACCCATTTTCCGTGGGTGACCGTGTACTGACCGTGTAATGGACGAGTACATGGTCATGTGGGGTGACCTAGAGACTGCCTAAAGCAGATGATAATTAATGAAATTACACACCATATACCCTTGAAGAACATGCCGTGTACTTTCTTTTTTATATCATCAAATAGATCAGGGTCACGTCTCATTTAAAAAAAGATCTTCTTCTCTGCACATCTCTTCTAGGAGCATCCATAGTTGATGATTCTTCTCCGAGACCCTAACTTTCCATCCATTATCTGAATCGACCACCGTCAATTGCATTGGAATCACCACGATAAGATCTTCCTTCTTCTAGAGCCACATTTCCTTATTCCTCTTCTTTCACGAGGTGTCCGTAATTTAACATCATTAGCGTTTTTGTAGATATATGGTGTTCTAGGTCGAATCAAAGATTGAGATTCATTTTTATTGATCATACAATGCTGAGGTAGGTGGTTTTTGCCTTTCTGTAGTTAGTATTTGAGTTATATATGCAAAGGTGCCCAATACCCTTGTTCAGGGTATTGTGTGTTAATGGTTTTTATCCCTATTTTTTTCTACTATGCCTTGTGTGCTTGAGTATAGGATTTATGATTGTAAATAGGGTTATTTACATTTCCATGAATGTCTTTTCCCATGTTTTCTTGATATTTACCATTTGGTCTAGCTTTTCTTGTTAGGATGCTTTGTTTTCCATGCCTAGTATTGTTAGGATGGAGTGAATTTTATCTGACATGTTGTGAGATATTGTAGACTGTTTATCCAAGTAGTTATTTAGGTTTAATTTTGATTCCATATACCGTTTGTGTACGATTGATTTACATAGGGTTGTGGGAACCTGGTGTAGTAGAACATAAGGAGAATGGATGCTGATGGCTTCTCCAGAGTGTCTGTTTACTTTTACATTGCGAGACCATAGGGGGTATGGAATTTGTGCTCCCTCAGAGTGTATGTAGTTCCTCATTATGATACCACAAGGGAAATCGGACATTGAGTGTTTCACTAGAGTGTCTATAGTTACGGATAAGAGACCATAGGGGGAATTGACGGTGAGTTATTCCTTAGAGAGTCTTTGCTAAATATGAACTATAGGGGTTAGATTGTGAGTACTTATCATAGGGTTTCTTGTGTTTTATTGGTTGAACCAGAGGGGTTAGGCTGTGAGTACTTCCCATAGGGTTATTGATGATTGTTGATTGCTTAACTAATAAATGAAAATTGATGTAATTTAAACTGTAAGATTTTTTACATTGATCACTTCCTTATTTATTGTTTCATTTTGTACATTGCCTTCCATATATATATATAATCACTAACTCTTAGGCACAAATATTTGGGTGGTTTCCTACTGGGATTCGTCTCATACCCTATTTGGGTAATTATTTTGGGCCTAAACAAATTACATTGCTATAGGTCTAGATAAGGTAAATTTCCCTTCAACTTCAGGTACATGACTGCTGTAGAGTTAAAGGGTATGGTACCAAGCTGAGTCTTGCGATGCTATTGGAGTTTATTTGTTTTCTTTGTACTTTGGGTCAGTACTATATTCCAGAATATTGACATGTTTTTCCACTTTCCTAGACATATATATATATATATCATGCATCATTTATATATGTGCTCTGGTTTTTTATTTTTTTCAGTATTCCGTTGTTGTTTTTTTCATGTTATTACTGCTTCCGCTATTGTATATTATTGTTATATGTTTATTTACGCAACATTACTCTTCCAATGAGGGCATAGTTTCCCCACCATCACACCCAAGGACCTCGCTACTTGTTGGTAGAATCTATAATTTGGGAAAATTTGCTTGTGTCCATGTGACCAACTGGGTACGGGGCACCTCTGGGAGGCACTCTGAACCGAGACGTTACATCAGTGGGATTGAAGGTTGGTTTTTCTCTATTTTTTATGAATGGGTGTTAAAATAGATTTAATTACCATGGGTCCTACTTCTTTATTTTCCTTGGTAATGTTTAGTGTCCTTTAGCCTTCTAAAAATGGTTGTAGATGTTTTTCTTGGTAGTTTCCTTGGGTAGTGCTAGAATAAATTAAAGTGAACCCCCTTAATTAATGAATGAAAAGTGGTTAAATGAAAAGGGGATAGTCTTGTGTTTAAATGTGGCTATTTGGGTGGTTGTGCATATAGGGGTATCAACAAATGTGGTTCCGTGTGGGCTGGTTATTTGTTTGAAACCCATAGGTTGGGCTGAGTGTTTCTTATCTATATGTATAAATTTTAGTTCCTTGTGGTTTATATATACACCACACCCATGTTGAGAACTACATGCCGAACACCCCCATTTCATGGGGAAGGGTGTCTTTCTCAACATCCCGATGGGAGGATGGATGGATGATTACTAAATTTCTTCCTCACACCCTCTTCTGTGTTCTTACTGCTTGAGCGTATCTTGGTAGGCTATAATGGCTTGAGGTTTACCATAGTCCAAGATCCTTTGGGTAGATTTTTTGTGGATAAGGGGCCTAGGTGTTTACAGGCTACGATTGTTTTCCCTAGTGTCTTCAGGATGAGGCACAAGTGTCTTCGGACGAGAGGCGTGGTTGTTGTGGCCCAGGTGTCTGCATGTGGGGTTTGTGTGTGGTCTGAGGCCTAGGTGTGTGCGGGTAGGTTGTAGTAGTGAGGCTAAATTTTGGAATAGCGGTTACTTCAAGATGTTATCCATTAGGAATGAGCAGCCAACTAGTGGGAAAGTGGTGCGGGGTACCCAAATGTCGATGTGCTTATACTACATTACTTGACTTGTGTTATTTGGTGTGTGTGGCTTGGTGAGGTTTGGATGGTTAGTACTCCTTGGTAGGTGCTTTGAGGTTTTTCTATTCTCTCATAGGGGCATTAGTATTTTCCCCCACTTGTGCATGAGTGACTTTATTTTTCCTACTGGGTATACTTGTATACTCACCCCACATTTTTGAAACTATTTTCAGGTTTCCAGGAGGACTTTGAGGATCATACTGGACTTTACTAGCTCGGGTGTTGGGATAGTTGTTGTGTTACTTCTTAGTCTCTTTATTTTTGTACTTGATTTGGTGATTTGGTTTCACCTTTATGGAAGTTTATGTTTAAATCATGCATGGTTTTGATTTTGGTTTCCTTTATATAAATATTTGGTATTTTTTGTGATTTTTACTATCTTATATCCCGATCCTGTTTTCATTAAAAAGGGTAATCCCTTTAATTTTGTGTGAGATTATATACCCTTGGTGCTAGTATCCACCCTAGGGACTATTTAATGTGAGACTCAGGGGTCATTATCTCTCCTTCATCTAGAATAAGGAAGGGAGTGACACTTTGTTTTCACATCCCTCATCTTGAAGAAGGCGGGTCGTGATAGTAGGAGAAATATATTATGAGGGTGGATCGTCGAATATGTCTTCTACACATGGGAGAAATATTTTATAAGGAGATCTAGTGGAAGATATTCCCTATGTAGTCAATACTAAAAATATATTAAGTGTAAGCACTATAAAAATTCTTACTGTCCTCCAAACTTTTGTAATATAAAAAATTATTTGGTGGCTGCTAGATAGTTTTAAGAGCCTACCACTATAAGAAATATCTTATGAAAATTCCATTTATTTTTGGGACTCTACAAAGTTTTATGGGTTTACCTATGATAATAATAAAATCATTTCTAAAAAATTTATCCATACAATTGAATTTATAATATTTTTAAACAAAATGAACCATGTTTTCACCACATGAAGAATTAGATTAAAAATTTATTCCAAAAATATATATCTAAAATATAACCATGGAATGATGAAATTTAAAATCCATCTCCCAAAACACTTAATTTATTCTAAAATTTATTTCAATTGAAATTCAATAAAAATAACTAAAATTATAGGGGTTTTTAAACCTTCTTAATTGTGTGTTATGCTATTCAATCAAATGAATTTATAATGATTTCTAACAAATCATATTCAAAATAATAACATGGGACCTTAAAGAATTAAATTTCAAATCCATATTCTGAAAATAATACATCAGTAAAAAGATATTATTTCAATCTATATCTCAAAAAATCCACTGAAATATTTGTTCTTAAAATATAAAAAATATAATGCGTAGAGTCGTTGAACATTTAAGCACTAAATATACCTATCTTTACTCAATTATTCAAAGTGATATATTTACAACAAAAAATGATACAGTTTCAATTATTTATCTATTAAACCAATTTTAACTAATTTAGCACATTCTATTTAGATAGATGTGGGAATGACAGGGTAAAATAAATCCACACCCCAGATCAAGGATTCATTTTCATATTCAAATATAAAAATTTTCTTACATTGAATGGAATATAAAACATGAATAAATACAAAAAATAAAGGGTTTAAAATCACTAAAATTGTGAGATAAGGTTCTTGAGTATATGTTTATGAAAATATGATAATATTATTGTTCTAAGGAGAAAGAAGATAAAATTTTCTTTAACACTTTTAGGAGGATTGAATATATTTGTGGGATTTTTATTCAAAAGAAATAATTCTATTTTTTGGTGATGTTTTTAAAGTCTAGATGGAGCTGAAAATTTTAACATATTTCAAGACATATAATTTCCTATATCAAATTTATTATAATTTTAGAGGAGGTATATTTACATGGGATGAAAACCAAAACATACTCAGAACATCATTATCCTTTCTGAAGGAGAACCTCATTAATATATGTGTCAATTTCCTTTCTATTTCTACACCATTTAATTTTTTAGGGAGTTTCTGAATAAGAATGAGAGGGATTGGGTTTTACAAGAAGGAAAATACAAACACTGATACAACCCTCAGTATTTATCACATTCTATATCTTTTAATGTTGGGGTTAAAGAATCTTTTTTATTGAAATAAAAAACCCCTTTTTTAGGTAGAGGACACCCATTACATGGCCTGTAGGCCTAGTTGGAATTAAATCCCAATACATGGCCCTAAAGTTATTCTAACCTTTTATGGGATTAAATTTCATATTTAGAATGAAATAACGGTACCTTACATTTTCTCTCTAGGTCTGGATGTACTCAATTTAGTCTAATTTGGGTTTCTAGTGTCATGAGAGACTTTATAATGGTCTCTTTTTGATAATAAGAATTTATAAATTGATTAAAATTAAATAAGTGCTTTACTATATTATTTATCAAAAAAAGAACTCACTAATGTTATGAGCTACAAAATATCTAATTCTATTTGAAAAAATATTCATATTGTTTATGAAGGAAATAATAAACTGAAGGAAGATAAGAAAAAACCTAGTAAAAATGAGTTTGAATATGTTAAAAGGTATAAAGACGAATCAATTTATTATTTTTTACCAAGTTCAATGTGATTGTTAGTACCATATATAGATTTTAAGAAACCCTTTATGTTTATACTATGGTGAATAAACATATCAGAATTCTTCTAGAAATGTTTGATACAAATATCTCATATATTGAAGATAGATATCATTATTATTTCACAAAGTATGAACTTTATAGCACAATAATCAATTTTGAGATGAGAAGTGGAGAATCACTTAAAATAAAGGTCATGAAAGAAAAAGAGATGGAATTTATGGATTTTATAAATTTAAATATGGAATAAGAGTAAGTTTAAGATGAGGAATAAGAATGTATGGATGATATTTATGAAACAATTTCTATGAAATCAAAAATCTTTACACATATTATAGTTAAGTATAGTGAAAATATTCCATTCAAATTATTTAATTGGGAAAATTTTGTCCAAAATTATACCAATTTTCCCCTGAAAATCATAGGTGATAGTGAAGATGATGAAGTATCCAAGAAGTTCAATAACAATAGATGTTATTGTAAGAATATAAAATAAAAAAAGATGAAAATTACAACCAATGTTTTTGATGAAATTTTCTATCATTTGAACATGGTGTTTTTGATAGTGAGGAAAGTAGTGATGATGAAGATATTCCTAGAGAAGCTTCACAAAAGGTTATCATGGATCAAGATAAATAATAATGTGATTCATCCAAATAAGACTAGAAAATAAATATTTAGTTTTCTATAGATAAAGTAGAATATGGAAGTAATAGTTCTATGATAATGGAAATCAAAATGTGTTTAACTGAAATAAAGAAACTGTGAAATAAGAAATGTTATCTCAAAAGGAACATAGATAAAAATAATCAATTAAAGTCTAATAATGATAATATAAGTAGATAAATTAGAATATTAAATATTGAGAATTCTGAGAAAACTATTATTATATATATCTTGACTACCCAAATTATCCTTACAGACAAAAGGTAGAAAAATTGAGGATAAATATTATTGAAGCTGTGAAGAAAAATGAAAAGTTCATATGTGATTCATATAGGGTATATCTTGAATAAGTATAATATTACATGAATAAAACATTAAGTTTATAATGTTCAATAATTTTTAGATTATATGGGGATGTTTATGAGTGGGTAATCTCAAAAGAAAACTATCCATAGAGAATACTGTAGTGTTAAATATTAGTTTGGACTTGCTAGAAGAGTTGATGAAAAGGAAAACAATTCTCGCTTATAGAAGTAAAAAAAATTAATTTTAATTGTACTTACCATCCTAATAAGCCCATGAAATAATTATACTAAAGGTTTTAGTTAATAAAAATCATTGGTGGTCATAAAATTAAATTTGATAAAAACCCATGAAGAGGTAGAATTTTCATTAATGAAAGAAATTTTAGTGTTCCTATCAGTGTTGTGGTATTTTTGGACATAAAACCTATAATTGTTGGTAAAAATGGTCTTTAATAGGACTAATAATAGAGATTAATTTAAGGTTAAGACAATATCAGTAAGTAATAACCAATCAAAAATAAAAAAAATCCTTAAAATAATATTGATGTGAAAAACAAATTTGGTAGTTTGTAAGAGGTTTCTATGAGTTTTTATCAAGATGGGAACATCCCAAATTAATGTTTCATATTCATACCATATTAGCTTAATCATTTCATGAAATAATATAATTTTTAAAACAAGATACAAATCCAATATTAAGATAATTTAGTTGATATTTAATTTATGGAATGGAAATTTAAAAAACTTCAACGAAGGAAAGTTTTTGTTCTTCTCACATGACTAGTAATTTTAAAAAATTTAAGAATCTTGAAGGGTATTAAGGATGGGTGATTAAATTTGGAAATGATATATCATTAATAATTAAAGTATTTTTAATAAAAATCATTGAGAAAAATGAAATCTTCCCCAAAAAAGTTTTGTTTGGAGTAGGACTAAAAAAATAAAAATTTAAGTGTATCAAAAACTTGTGATGAAAGATATTAATTTATATTAAAAAAGAATTTTTATTTAAGGAAGAGGTTGAGATATTATGTTGTGATGATAATATGGTTAATAAATTAAGTTAACTTATTGGAATTTATAGAACCTAGTAGAGTTTTTTACTTGAGCATGCAAGATAATAATGATTTATTACATAAAAAGACTTTTTATCCTGGAAAAAAAATTAAGAAATTATGTTTATAGAAATGTATATTTACTTATATTATTATAGTGTGAAATAATTTCTCAAATCTAGAAAAAAGGTCTTTTAGAAATGTTTTTTCCTACTATTATCATTTTTATGATATCAATGACATTTTTTCATAGCTCTTGTTTAGGACTTTGAGTTTATGAACTTTCAGCTGAACATGTTCTCTATCACTCTCTATCATAATTTGATAATTTGATTCTTCTTCCATATCCTTGTTTTTAATAAATTTATTTTATTAAAATTCCTATTTTTGTTATAACCTTTTCATTTTACCTCTCATATTATTAATAATATGTGTTATTAACCCTATTTATGATGTAATTTTTTTCCAATGGTATTATTTCCAAATATCAAACCCTAGATTATTGAGATCAAGTTTAAATTATGTGGAAGTAATTTAATTAATATGGGTAGAATTTAACACCCAGATAAATTAAAATATTTTTCTTTTATAAAAAATTTAATTTCTTTTACAGGTTTATTTATATGCAACACCAAGTTAATCTTATACTACACACAACACTGAGTTAGCTAATATTACACACAAAACTGAGTTTTACCACATTTTAATGGAGCACCTATTTTAAAACTAAATTTTAAAAATATTATAAAATTTATTTGTCAAAATAAACTTTATTTTTAAATTTTTAATTTCCAATTTATATTAGGGTTAATTTTTTTTATTTTTTTTGAGAAGTTTTATTTTTTAATGAATAATGAGAAACATATCATTTTAGTTGAAAACTGCCTTTTCATTTAAATAATTATTATTGGTAAATTATATTTTAAATCTGTTTTAAAGTCAAAATATATAAATTATATATCTATTAATCCAATTTAGGTTATTGTAATAATTTTAATTTAGATATAAAGTCTTAATGTACTTTTGAACATTTTCACTTTAAAAACCTGCTTTCTTTCCAGGTCCGTGGGATTAATTTTAAAATCAATTTTTCCACATTTGTTAATTTAATTTGGAAAACAAGACATAAATTTTTAAAATAATTATATATTTATATTATAATAATAGAAGCTTAGTTTTTGAAAAAAATTTAGTGAAAGTAGTTAAAATTATTTATAGCGATTAAGTTAAAATTAAGCTTAACAAGGAGCTAAACCTTAAACTTATAGTCCAAAATGACCTATAAACATGTCAAAGAGCCATTTGATGCCCATATTTTTATAATATACCTCTTGGTTCTAATTTAATGATCTATTGGGACTTATGTTCATGAAATTTATCTAAATAATATGTTATGTAAGGAAAAAGAAAAAAAACCTTCCGTACCTTTAACATTTATAAAGATTTAGAGTATGGAAGAAGCTACATAGTTTCAGTTATAAAAATTATTTTAAATGTTAAATGATTTTTTTATCATTATAATTTAATTTTAATTTTTATAGATGATATAAATATATTAAATGGTTAAAAAATCCTAGCACATGGATGATTTAGTTAATAATTCAACAAAAAATGATATTAGAAAAATTAAATTTAAAGTAGATTTAATAAATTATTGTGTTAAATTATTTTTAGTAGATTAATATATTATGTTAAATATCTTTTAATATAATATATATTAATTCCATAATGTTTTTATATTTATAAACTAAAATAAAGTAAATAATGTCAAAATCGATATTAATGTTATTTTACAGTAAATGACATTTATTAAATGATTTAAAATTTATAAAAACACTAACTTTTTACAAGTTAATTTTAAGTGTTAATAAATATAAAATATGGTCCATTAATGGAAAAATTTATCTTTTATAATTATCATATTGACCCATAGATAGTAAAAACATTTTTGGCACGGTCCGGGTTAAAGCATTGTTTTTTGCACGTTACATGAACTTGTTTTAAAATTAATATTCAATAAACATGGGTTTTTTATTTTTTAAATTAGATATAATATTTTCAATTCAGTGGGTCTATATTTTATAATAAATCTAAATTTAATTTAGTCTTAATGGTTAAATTACTTATGTTAGAATACTAGATACTTTAATAAATACCAAAATGATAAAATTGGGGAAACTAAGAAGTTAAGGAACAAAATTATAAAAATGTACTCATTTTTCTGTGGTGGAGGTTTTTTAGACCATAATTATCTTTTAATACAATATTATTTTTTATTTTTGAGGCACATGGGGTAAGGGAGACCTCCCAATAGTGTTTGCCCTTTGGTATTTACAATAATGTCAATCTCCGTTTATTATAAAAAGGCATTCACTCCTACCTTTATACATAAATATCAAGCCACTTTAGATCATACAAACTCGGAAAAAATAGTCTCAAAACTTTCCTCCGCTAAACAAATAATCCTAAACTTTGGAAGAAATAAAACCAAGGAATCTCTTTGGTGCAAACCAAAAAGAGTTACCGGAAAAAGAGGTAACATTCTTCAATTTTCATTTATGTTTTATTTGTTTCTCCAACCCTTAAATTTATTATTATTCAATGATTATATAATAAAATACATATCCTTAATATAATAAAATATTTTTATGTTAATTTTTTGATCTACACTGACACACACTTCCTTAAAATGGGTAATGAACTTACCATTCATGTACAACGAACTATCACCTCATGAAATGATGTTGTTTGTTTTTTCCTTTACCACCTTTGATGGTTGGGAATTATTATGGATTTTTTTAAATGATATATGTATTATATTTATTATGTATTAATACTTCTATAATTTTTATATACACATACCTTCATACATTACATTTTGTGTAAATACGATAACATCATTTGTAGACATGTGGACAACCGTCTCCTCAAAGTGATGTGACACGTTCAAAATTTACATGGATTGTATTAAGGATGTGTTTAATTAAGTATATTTTGAATATATTAAATATATATTATATTAATGAAATTATTAAATTTATATAAATATAATATATAATTTTGTTTAACACCTTTTCACACACTAAAAAAGTGATAACGTTGTTCGTAGGCAGGTGGAGTACCGCCTCCTCGACGAGATGTGATTCCTATTACTACACAAGAATTATACATATAAGTATATATAATTAAATAAAATGTTATTTAAAAAATAATTATCATTATTGAAATATAAACTTTACTTACTTTCCTTCCACAATGATCATTGAAAAATGGGAACACAACTCATGCATATGTATGAGCTACCATATCCATGATTATAACGTTGGTTCATTTTTCATAACCATATTTCAAGGTTGGTTTTAAAAGTGAAATTTATGTATAAATATGATAATTATTTAATGATTATTATTATGTATATTATTAAATCATGATTGATGTAATAATAACAACAAGTAACAAGTCAAAATATACTAAAAAAACTAGGCAATTAACACCCGAAATAGTTAAAATAATGAAAGATTGTTAACAAGATGGTAATAAGATATTATAAGAAGTTACTATATGATATTATAAATATGATTATAGTTCTGGAATAAATTATTAAATTTTTTAAAACCTATATACGATAGGTTAAATAGAGTTCTTCCAAAATAATGTGTATGGTAAGGGATTTTAATATCACTTTTTACATCTATGAGATAAATGTCTTATTTGCCCCTAACTTCTTTTGTGTTGTGTAAATATTTCCCCTTTTGATATATTATATCATTAATAATTTTATATTCATGGTATTTAATGTTTTTATTTTAATTATCTCATCTAAGTGGTTTTACCTTTAAAATCACAAACTGGTAAAATTTATCTTGCAATCTCACTTTCTTTTGTGATTGTTAACTTTATCTAAAAATAATCACGTTATCATAATAATTTTTCATTGAAAATTATATTTACTTATGATATCCATATTATTTTATGATGAATATTTTTGTTTCCTAATCTATATACGATTTTTATATATGGTATTTACTTTGAAAGTAATTGATTTACTAGAGATATATTGATAACTCCATATCCTTTACTCAATATAGATATTTGATAAGGAACATTGTTAATGAATTTAAATAAATTATCCAATATATGAGGAATTGTTTGCACATGCAAGAAGTTTTTTGCTGACTGGTTAATTTAATTCCCTTGATGCATCGGTAGTCTCATGGGAAATATTTAGTTGGTCAATCCCTTCGTATTTGTGTCCAATATGTTTTAAACTATCTTGTAAAAGGTCTTTATAGTAAAGTTATGGTTGGAAAACCCAAATCAGTTTGTACCTGGTATGATTTAAACCATATTTTGAAAGGTATGGATGGAAAAGGTTTCATGTGAATGAGAATCATGACATCCAATATTTAATCATTACCTTCATTTTAGTCATTATTATCTAGAGGATTTTCACTGTGACAAAATCTATGGATGCACTTCATTCTTAGTTTATTGATTAAATGACACATATTCTTAGTTATTTGTCTTGGAATATTTTATACTAAATTAATTATCAATATTATATTACATGGAATGTGTTGTTAGTTACTTACCTTTCCATATTGATTATCCTCATTAATTTATTATTTCTTATACTGTACTTACCCTTAGTAATCATTTTTGATTACCCTTATTTTTTTCCATTTCCCAAGGTTATGAATAAAATATATTTGAATAAGTTTTCAAATATAATTTTTCTTAGTTTTTTATTTATTATATTTCATTTTCTATTTCCCAAAGTAAAATGGGTATCTTGTATGTAATATGGTTTTACAAAACTAGTAAACATTAAAACCTTTGAGATTTGATTCCTTGAAATCAGGATAATGTAATAAAGTAATGCACCTGCTTTGGGATTATGAGATAGGGGAATTATGGATACTCGGTCCCCTATATGAGATACTTGGGACGAGTTTAGAGGGTCATGATTTAGACCATGATAAGTGTGATATTTGGGATTCCTTTATAGATCACCTTGGATATTCTTACGGTGTTGGGTCTTTGTAGCCCTCCTAGTGAGATAATTGGGTTCCTTTATATGGTTATCCATGGAAAGGACTAGTATTATGCTTTATTAAATTCTAGATACGGCTTCTCTATAATACAAATAATGTAAATTTATATAATTAAAGGACGCATCCAAAAATCCAAATAACGTGCTTGAGTTTGGTCCATATATAACACTTCCTTATTATAGGATATGTTATTATTCATTTCATGTATGTTAGAGAACCTTTATGCACCCATGAAATATCTATATAGGTTCACCTTGATTCAAATATATATATATTAGAACAAAGTAGGTGGTACCAACCAGGTATCCCATGAGGAATCTGGACTGATTTATTTATTGTCTTGCATTTATTATGTACCTTCACACTACTCATTTTATATACACATACGAGATTGATCTAGAGAAAATTGGTGGTGGCCTAATGAGTACATATCACACCCTACTCAGTTCTTCCTTAACACCCAAGTAGAATTCATGATTATAGGTATAGATAAGGGGAAGCATCTAACATCCGATGATTGATTTTTCAGTACTAGGATGGAGTACAGGTGCAGAGGACCTAGCTTATGATCATGATGATGGTAGAGGTTTCTTTGTTATTTTTTATATTTTTGTTTATCATGTTGTATATTAATGTTTCCCCTATATACCATGTACCAAATTTTTTATAGCTACATGACATGATCATCATCACTTTGTATCTATTTATGATTCATCATTTGTCTGTTTATTTATCTGGATGACTTATTATTATTCTGCTGCTTATTGTTTATTTCTGTTTACACTACTTACCATTATTATATATCTCTATGCCACAATCTTATCCATGTAGTCATAGTATCCCCATATACATAACCTAGGCCCTCTCTATTAGTTGTCAGCCTCTAGCATACAGTGAGGCATGCTTGAGGTCACATGGCCAACCGTGTCAGGTAATCGCTTAGTGTCTTATGGGGTGGGACACTACAATGTGGTTTCAGATATTTATTTTTTACTTTTTTCTAACTATTTGGGTATTATATAAGAGACTTGGATGTATAAAAATTTGGTAATAATATTGTTCCTAGTATTAGCTAACCCACATATAGGGGAAACCCAAATTACCTAGGACATGTTATTTCTATTTTGGTTTTTTCCTATTATCGATGTATTGATTTCACCATTAGGTGATACACATGTTTTTTGATGTTATTACTATTTATTTTATTATTATAATTACTTATTTATTCCCTTAGTATGGTACGACAAGGAGGTGATAACTCATGCATCATACTAGGCACTTTAGGACTTATATGTCATGAATTTTTCCATACCACATTTGCTTTCTACATGTTTTTCCTAATGTATATAGTTAGTTCCTAGATTATTGTATATAGAATTATTCTACCATTTCTTGAAGGGATAAAATAATTGGATTAATTAAAGTTCCTACATCAATCTAAATGGCGTTTTCCCACATATATTGACGATGAAACCTTAATTAACCAATTATACCACATTTGAGCCATGAACCACAGGTTCTATGGATTGAAACGTTAGTTGATTTGAATACATTAATTCCAATTGTAATTTTTTTGTAATGTAATTCTATAAATTGGGAATAGATATTAATCTAATAAAATCACTTTACCTGACCTGTTATATCTAGATACTAGATTTAAAGGTCAGGTCGTAGTTACTTGATGTACCAATTGTAATTTTTAAATAGCGTAGCCTTTTATAAATTAGGAATGGTGACACAAATAAATAGACTGTAATAACTATATACATATAAATGAGTATGAATTTGAATAAATTTAAAATTTTAAATGAAATGGTTACCACAAAATGGGGATACCAATTGAAAAGTAAAGGGAATTTTCCTTTATACCTTGAAATCGACACTCTATATACTAGAACATCTACTATTTGATATGATACCTTGATCTTGATCCAACCTTAATAGTGGGAAGTAGGCAGTATCCCATGTAGTCAGTTGTGACCTTTCTTATCACCTATACCTACCGTTAGATGTAGGCAGAGGGGTGTGACTCATTTATAAGGAGGTTGCATAGATATAATTTCCTACTTTCATTATTTATTATCTACTGTTAAATATTATTTGATGTGTGCATTTGGAAATTGTTGAGATATGTCAACATGATGTACTTGACTCATATTCTAGGAGGGTGGAAACAAACACTCTTTAGAGGTGGTGGGAACTAAACCCCTAGTGTTACCCCCTATAATGGTACCCAAGACACCTCTTTTTCATCTTCCATTGGGCACTGATGTTCAAATTCAAGATAGTTTATTCTGCTTCACGCAGTCCGTACAGGGAGCTCTGTGACCTACCCCTACTATGGAAGAATTGAAATGGTAATTCCTATATTATCATCATCCCACCTTCTCATGGGATAACATTCCATAGGATACAAAATCTTGGATAGATACCATGTTATTGATCTTCAAGAATTTAGAGATTCCTCCAGAGTAGAGGGTAAACCTCTCTAACTATATGCTTCATTAATCTATCAAGAGTTGGCAGGATATCATCTCTTGGGATGATCACCATCAGGGTATAATTTAGGAATACTTCCATATATCCTTCTACAACCAATTATTTCCATAAACTTTGAGAGAGGAGCATGCTAGAGTGTTCATAAAATTAAAAAAGGGTGGTATTTCCATGTTGGAATATTCATCTTGTTTCACTAAACTTAAATATTTTTCACTAACTCTTACTGGTGAAAAGATGAAAACTATAAGTTGGTTTGAGGATGGGATTATCTATGTCATCCAATAATAGGTAAATGTTTTTCAGATGACCACAATTTTAGAGATAGTGAACCAGAACCACATCACAAAGCTGCAACTAAGAGAATGTAGCTATGTGAACTAGGGTAGTTTTTTTTGAGGTAGGGTGATAATTTTTCCAGTAGAAAGAAATTTCATTTTGAGGATACTTGTAGTAGAAATTCCAATAATATGACATGTATCGATAACTATGTAGTGTGTCGCTAGTGTGGTATGACATGAAATAAGAATCCTCACTATATTAGGAACCATATCGAGTGTCGAGCTTATAGAAGGATGGGTCACCTTCAGTTTTTCTACCTAGTTACCCTACCATGGATAGTGAGAAGGGATCTATACCAAAACCATATTCAGGTAAAAGATTTGTAGCTCTAATTTAGGCTGGGATCTAGTCTACTATTGTCCGATTAGGCTGAGGAGGTGGTCAAGGACGAGGTATTCAGACTTTTGAGGTTTAGTGCCAGTAGAGTGGGCCTCCTCAAGGTAGTAAGATTGCATCTTAGGGTTTCATATTGGGATATATCTATGCAATAAAACCTACACTCGAGGAGCAGAGTCCGAGACCTTTTATAGTATATGGTACTATTCTAGTATCCTCTACTTTAGTTTCTACCTTGTTTGATATAGGTGCTTGACACACTTTTATATTTAGGAAAATTATGGAATGTATGGGCCTATAGATGAATCACATCTATGGTTTCATGATTCTTGAAACACCATTAGGAGTTCGATTAGATATTATATACTAGTGTAAGGAGTACCCCTCTGAGAAAGGTGGGTACCTATTATTGTGTAATTTCTTTATCCTTGAGATTATTCTATTCAGTTTCATTCTTGGAATGGATTGGTTGGTTTCTTACCATTCCCATGTTGACTTCTGTCATTAGAGGGTGTCTTTTACATCACTTGAGGGAAGTATTTATATTCATAAGGGAGAATGGGATGTCCATGTTAGTCGAGATGGACCCAAGAATCATAGTCTAGGAAGAGTGACATTCGAGATGGATAGTCTCTTTATGAGTGATCATAGAACACAACATATGGAATTTCTTCTTATGGGGTATCATTTAAGGGACATCTTCTCTAATGACTTCTCAATATTACCTCCAATGAGCGAGGTATAGTTCACTATTGAGCTAGTTCCTATAGTGGCACCCATGTCCATTCCTCCTTATAAAATTGTTATAGTTGATGTCATAGAACCAATATTTTTTACTTCGATTACATGAATTTTTAATGTATTTAAATATTAAAAAAATTATTATATATTTTTCATTGTTCGACATGACTATGATGTAATAATGTCCTAGCGTATTTGTCTCATTGACAAGGTCATAATAGTTCACCACTATGATGAGAACCTTGAAGTGCTATGACAATATTCTTAAATATAGTTATGTGGTTGGATGCCATACTATAATGGGAAACATATTATAAAAACTATTAGGCATGAGTACTCATAAGAAGAAGATACTTCTTCTCATGAAGTTTACACTTGGTAATCTCTAGGAGGGGAGGTTATGAGAACATGCCCTCCTATAGGAATTCCACATATTTTGGTGTCATAAGATATTCCTATCTTCGAGCATGTGTAATGGTCCTTAGACTTTAAGATTATCATTAATTCCTATCATGACTCACAAACATTGATTTACTAAAGAAAAATGGCACGCCATATGTTTGTAAGAAGTAGGGTATGTTGGGTGCGTCATGAGTGACATATTATTAATGGATATGTAGAGGAAAGAATTTTCCCTTCCATTTATAAAAAGTTGATATATTTTCCCTTTGATTGAAATAGAAATGTTTCTTTAAATTCCATGTCCATGGTGTAACGGAAAGTTTATTTCAGGGAGTTAAAGAAAGATGTATCAAGAAAACAGGTTGATGACACTATAATGAAACATTCATGATGAGATGTTGAGATAAATCGATTTTATTACACAGTGAGCATTCAAATGTGGATGTCATCATTGCGAATTTAAGTTCTTTCTCTTAGGTGCCTTGACCTATTTCTAGAAAGTACTCTTAGAATTTAGGCAAGCCCACCTAATGCAAATGAGAAAGAATCCTAGAGCGTCACACACTAAGTATTTATTGTGTTATCGATTAAAATCTATTTGAATTTAATTAATGGAATAAATATTATTCCCAAGAATGTGGAATAATTTTATTCAAGTTAAAATGATTTCATAAATTAAATAAAATATATTTATTTTATTTTATTGAACATTTAATAAATATTTATTTACTATTTTGTAAATAAATATTTATTTATTTATTCGGGTGTTCAATAAATGGAAGTGGAGTTCAAGAGAACCAATTCTAGTAAAGTAGTAAAATAATTATTTTTAAGATGTTAAATAATTATTTAACTAGTTGGAACAAGAAAAAATAATAATAACACTATTATATGGCATGATATTTCATTTATGATTCCATTTTACACAAGTTGGTGCACCAAAAATAATGGTGATGTTATTGTAATTATGTAGAATTGGTTTTATATAAGGTTATGAATGTATTTAATTACTATTATGAAATTAAATATTATATGTGAAGCCCCATGTTGTTAAATAGATAGGTACTTCTATTATGACATTATTCCTGGTGAATCGAACAACCGAGGGTGAGAGAATTGTTAAGCCAAAAAAATTTATCTCTAGAATCATATCCTCTCCCCTATCAAGAACAGTAGATATTCTTCAAGACTGAAGAATAGATAATCAATAATGACCAACGCAAGACACTGGCTTCACCGTGATAGCACTCGGAGAGCAAGTGGCATCGATCGGAGGCCATCAGAACACAGGTGGATCACCACTAGAGGGATTTTGGTTTGGATACTCACAAGCACAATAAGAAAATATTGAAGGGTTATTTGGAATGATCAACATCATAAACAAAGAAAAAAATGAAGATCTAGGTATTTAATTTCTGCAGAAATTATTTAAATTAATTAAAAACATGTTGCGCAAGATCCTCTCTATAGGATCTGGGGCTCTTTTCTTCTTTTATCTAGATCTTTGATCATAATCCGTGGATACATGCATTTATCATAGTATTGTTCCCAGATTGGTCATCGATTACTGTAAAGGAACAGTTGGGCCCTCCCTGCCGCTATGCTTCCGCTGTGTTTGGATCCTTCAAGTGGTATCAGAGGGAGATCCTCATCTTTTATAATTATTTAAATAATTTGTTATTGATTTATGATTTAATAATTTAGTTTTTAAATTCAAGGTTAATCATTCTTGTAATCTAGATTTTGAGATTTTTTCTTCTCTTTTGTTTCTTGCAGATCTAATAGAAATTAATATTTTTTGGATTAAAATTAATGTGAGGAACTCATCAGGAGGCTCTGATGATTCTGTCTAGGTGAAACTAAAGTACATTATGTGTGTTTGGACTTTCACATCATTTTATCTACCATACACACCATGTAATATGGAATACACGCCATGTAGTTATGTTCAGAGCATTGAGAGTAATTTAAAAATTACTCAAGACGTGTGTATTTATTACACGTGGTGTAATTAATTTTACATTGTGTGTTGATCGAGACATATATTTACACTTACCAGACTACATTTTGGGTGGCCCACTAGACACAGCGTGCCATCCGTTTGGGAAGAGGGGAGGAGGAGAGGAGGATCTTTCATCTTCATTATTGGGAGCTGTTGGCACCAAGGAAGAAGGGGGAGAGGAGAGGGGTGGGTTAAGTGTTTAAATAGACACTTAACCACCCGCCCGTCGGCCCGAACCCGAACTTCCGGCGGGGTTGAGATTAAGCATCCCCTTAGGTAAATGCCACATTTTGAGTACAATGGCAGTATCGGAATTTTAATCTGATATTTCGTTTGAAAGTTATTAAACTCAACACCCGAGGCCACCAAATTACTAAAACGCCCCTGGGTCCATTTTTCACAGACGGCCCACGCTCGCGAAGATTACACCCCTCCTAGGGTAAACGACGCATTACAAAATCAACGGTTTCCTCAGTTTTCCAATTCAAGGCACTGTTTAAAAGATAATTGAGTTTATCCATTAAATTAATTAATTAATTAATTAATTTACCCGTTTAACGTTCCAGAAGCGAGTGAGGGGTCCAAACGTTCCGCACCGACATGCTTTCTGTCGTTCCTAGGGTAAAAACCCCATTCCGGACCCATCTATATACTCAGACTTCTGATCCAGATCACCGTTTAGGAGTTATCCCATTTATTTTTCATTCCCAGTGTGAACGCACTAAAAACGTAATTTCGGCCACACTGGGGCTCGGAATCGCACGCCGTCTGAAGGTGCTACTCTGGAATAATATCAACAATATTCCAAAGTATTTTATAGCCAAAAAATGGGTTCTTACATGTACCTATCCCCACCACCATCAAAACAAATTCCACTAAGAGATGATTACCCAGCACATTTTCATATAATAGGGTTGTGGGTTTATCTTCCAAAACATGGGATCATAGTTGTACCATCTCATGCTATTTTTTAACCAATTAACATTTTTTTCTAAATATTTGATTTCAGTTTTAAATTCTTAAATAATTTTATCATTTGAGACCCAAAATGAATTTGTCCATTGATCCAATTTCACAACAATTTGGTGTTAAATGTTCTGTCATTATGTTTTGAAAATTTAGCTTCCATAAAACCAAATGAACTTTTTCCTTTATTTATCACTAGTTCAAACAGATTATCTTGAAATGAATTAAAATGCGATAGTTTTCTATTTAAGAATTGGGAGTTAATATTTTATTTTCTTTCTAATTCTATATAAAGTTTCCTAAAACTTTTCATCACTTTGAAACACTAGGAAATCCTTTGTGAGTTTATCTAAATCAAAGTGTTGGTAATTATTTAATCCACTATAAAAACAATGTGACAACACTCTTAAGGGAATAGCATGATCAAGACATTGAATAAGAAGTTCTATAGGCATTCCCCATAAATTACTAAATCTCTATTCATTATTCTTAATGAAACTGGTGATCAAATATCTATAATGTTTATGTCTCTAAATGGCCATCCAATGTGATTTTAAAAGTATCGAAGATGTGATTGAAGTGTAAAAATTTTCAAAAACAGCTAAACATAGAAAAAAATGACAACTAGATTTTAAGTTTTATTGTAAGCTACAGTAAATAAAAAATTTCAGCAGATAGTTTTTATGGGATTTCAGTTTAAGAAAAATAGTTCTTTTCTGAGTTTTTAGTGTATGTTTTTTTTTCATGTTTCGTCTCTTAAAATACATTAGACAATCGATGTTAACCTTCTTCTGACACAACACTAAATTTTTTTAATCCAGAGTTTATCACCATCGTCAAAATGACATTTAAATCTCATACTCCCACTAGAATAGTTGCATGTAGGGTCAAACCCAAGAGGAGGATGAGTAGTGAAAGGTCTTATATAAAACCTACTGTAATAAAAACTATGGGAAATAGGTGATGTGATTGAATGAGTGAAAGATGATGGTCAAAATGAGATCATGGTGTTAATAGTGTTAGTAAAAAGCTATGTTAAGGAGTATGAGGCATGAAAAACCATGTTTGAATGGAGGTCTCACTAATGTATCTTATTGTAAATGTTGTGTTGAATAAGATGAAATAAAAAAACGTTTATACCAAATCACTAAAATATTATTTAATCTCTATCTATAATTATAGCTACAAATTCATATCAACGAGTTCTTAATCAAGACGTGTTTTCATGCAGCACCAAAGAATGAAGTGATCAAAGGAAATTCACTAAAAAAACCATCGTTCATTCAAGAATGTTCATTCCTCTATGTACTATCTTCTTAGCCTATCAATAAATTGTAGTGGGAAATTATTTATAAGATACTTGATATTAATTTTTAGCCATCAATACATCAACCTAAAGTATGACTTATTCGATTTGATAAACCAAATAAGAATGAATTGTAGTGATATAGGAACAGATCAAGGTTATAAATTGAATTAATAAGAAAACCCAATCATAATTTATAAATCATGATTAAAAACACAAGAAAATAACATAAAAAATAAAAAAAAATAGATATATAAGAAGTTAAAGAGATGGAAGAGATCAATTTTCTTCTTCGTTGAATCATTATCTCTCTTTCAACGCTTCATCTTTAACTTTCTATCCCATTTATACCCCTAATAGAGCTACCAAAAATTTCTTGTTCCTCTTCTCATATGGGTATTCTTATGTGGATTTATGAAAATCTATTCAATTCACATATGGTGATAGAAATTCCTCCATCCACATCGTCGCATTGCTTCAATCAGGTATTAGATAGCTTCATTTCAGTATCCTTATCAAACATGGCCTCCCCTATTTGGTTTTTTCCTTCACTAATGACTAATTAAACATCAGTTGAGAACCTTCTTTAGCTCATCTCAGTGCCCTTTATATCCAGTTTCATCTTATTTTCAACCTACGACATCAAGATATACTTTTGTAGAAATCAACACACAAACTTTCTTTGATATTCTATATTTCGTAGATATAGGACATGTCCTTTTTCTAAAGTGGAGGTACTATATTTTCTTTTCTCTTGGTGCGCCTAGATGCCTCATCCCTAGATGAGTTGTGCGCATGTGCTAGATACCTTTCCTGTCTAGTCTTCTTGGAGTTTCTTACTACTCGTGTGACCCCATATTTTGGCACAAAGAGGAGTTTTGGTCACCCGTTGTTTCAAGTAGGGATTCTTCTTCTTATCTTTATTTGTATATCAAGCTGGGTGGGTGTAGTAATGTTTATTTATGAATAATTTCTGAATCCTTTTACTTAACAAGTAATAAATGAAGGGAAAGGAATATATTGATCAAAAGATAACAGGGGTTAATGAAATAACATTAGAGAAGTGATGATGTCACTTATACTATTCTAATTGCTATGCATGGACCTTGTTTTGAATTTTATGGGTTGTAAGGCCTTCTAAAAATCATGGTCATTGGTGGTTTCTGCTTGTGCACTGGTGGTGTTCTATATTATTTTGTGATGCTTTATAAATGGATATAGCATGGAATATGATTAATCATATATACTTGGTTAAATAAATGGATGCCCTAGGTTCAAACATGTTATGTGATCACCCCTATTATTTAAAGTGGAATTAAATAACCCCACTTGATAAATCATAATATGCTTGGCTTAATGGTGTGGTTGTGTACTATGTTTGGTTCGGTTTTGTACCTTGTGGGGGTTGTGTGAAGTTGATGTTGGTAGCCTTGTTATGGGTAGAGGGTGGATAAAGGAAATGACCTTGTGTTTGGAGGATAGCATGTTTGTGCAGCAAGGCTGTTGTTTGGTGGTGTTTTGCTATGGGCTTTGTGTAAGGGGTGGTACATGAGGTGTGACAGAATCTCAGGTTGAGAGATTGATTTATTGTGGAATGGATGGACTTATTGTGCAGTGGGACTGTTTCTGGGAAGTGGTTGGGAAACGGGGCCGTAGGACTGGGTTGTGTCGTGACTTCATGTTTATGGGTGTGTTGGGTGTGGTGTTGTTGTGCAGCGGGGCTACAGGTTCTAGTTGTAAGAGGATGATTGAGTGGGATAACTTTGAAGAATGACATCTGGTAGTGGTATAATGAGTGTCTGGAAAAAGGGGGTGAGCAGTTGTAAGAACTCAGATCTTCTTTTCAGGTATGTCTTTCATTTTTTGGTTGTTTTTGAGAAAAAGTGGAGTTTTTTGAAATTTTAGGAGTACACGTCGTGTACTTATAATTACACGTCGTGTACCCAGTTTTCGCAGGTGATTGTGTGTTGACCGTGTAACAGCTGAGTACATTTCCGCGTGGGGTGACCTGGAGACCGCCTAAAGAGGAGGTTGGTTAAAGAAAGTAAACATTGTGTACCCTTGAAGAACACACCGTGTAATTTATTTTTATGTCTTAAAACGGATTGGGGTCACGTCTCATTCAAAAAAATATCTTCTTCTCCGCTCGTCTCATCTAGGAGCGTCCGTAACAGACGATTCTTCTCCAAGCCCCTTACTTGCTATCGATTCTCCAAATCGACCATTGTCGATTGCGTTGGAATCACCACGGTACGCTCTTCCTTCTTATAGAGCCTCATTTCCCGATTCCTCATCTTTCATAAGGTATCCTCGGTTGAATGACTTTATCATTTTTGTATATCTACGGTGTTCTAGGTCTAATAAAAGGATGATATTCACGTATATCGATCATAAAATGCCAAGGTAGCTGGTTTGTGCCTTTCCATAGGTAGTCTTTGAGTTTTATGTACAAAATTTCCCAATACCCTTGTTCGGGGTATTGCATGATAATGGTTTTTAGCCCTATTTTTTCTGCTATTTCTTGTGTGCTTGAGTAGAGGATTTATGATTGTAAATAGGGCTATTTACCTTGACATGGATTTTTCCCATGTTTTCTTGATATTGACCATTTGTTCTAGCTTTACCTGTTAGGATACTTTGTTTTCCATGCCTAGTATTGTTAGGATGGAGTGAATTTTATCTGACATGTTGTGAGATATTGTAGACTCTTTATCCAAGTAGTTATTGAGGTTTACTTTGGTTTCCATATACCGTTTGTGCACGATTGACTTACCCAGGACTGTGGGAACCTGATATAGTAGACCATAGGGAGAATGGATGATGAGGGCTTCTCTAGAGTGTCTGTTTACTTTTACGTTGCGAGACCATATGTGGTATGGACTTTGTGCTCCCTCAGAGTGTCTTTAGTTCATAGTTATGAGACCACATGGGGAATTGGACGTTGAGTGCTTCCCCAAAGTGTTTATAGTTACCAATACGATACCACATGGGGAATTAGCGGTGAGTGCTTCCTCAAAGAGTCTTTTCTAAAGCTGAACCAAAGGGGTTAGATTGTGAGTACTTCCTGGAGGATTGCTTGTGTTTGATTGGTTGAACCAGAGGGGTTAGGCTGTGTGTACTTCCCATAGGGTTACTTATGATTGTTGATTTCTTAACTAATAAATGAAAATGGACCTAATTGAAATTGTAGGATTGTTTACTCTAAGCACTTCCTTGTTTATTGCTTCAAATTGTACATTGTCTGCCGTATATATATATTCACTGACTATTAGGCCTAGATCTTTGGGTGGTTCCTTATTGTGATTCGTCTCACACCCTATTTGGGTCATGCTTTTGGGCCGAAACATATTACATTGATGTAGGTCTAGATAAGGGCAAGCGCCCATCTACTTTAGGTACTTGATTGTTATGGATCTGGAGAGCATGGGACCAAGCTGAGGCTTTTGATGCTGTTGGAGTTTATTTGTTTTCTTTTTTTAATTTGGTTCAGTACTGTATTCCAACATTGTGACTTATTTGGACACTTTCTAGACATACATATATATACATCATGAATTATTTATATATTTTATGTTGGTGTTTATTTCTTTTAGTCTTCCATTGTTTTCTCGTTGCTTGTTATTACTGCTTCTGCTATTCTATATTATTGTTATCTTTTTATTTCTGCTGCATCACTCTGCCAATGAGGACATAGTTTCCCCACTATAACACCCAAGGCCCTTGCTACTTGTCAGAAGCCACTGGCGTTTGGGGAAATGCACTTGAGGCAATATGAACAACTGGGTACAGGGTACCTTTGGGCAGTACCTGGAACTGGGATGTTACAAAGTGGTATCAGAGGAGAAGGATTCGTTTCTTCTTGACTTACTGTTTGGAGCATATAGTTAGGGATAGGAAGGAATAGGTACTTGATAATAAGCTATGCTTGGGAGTAGCTAACCCATGTATAGTGAATAGCTAATTTACATCATATATTTTTATTTTTATTGTTTTGAAATTATTACAGTTGATTTGATTTCACCATTGGGTGATTCACATGTTTTGTGCTGTTAACGTTGATAATATTGAGGTTTTATTTCTCTTTCAACCCTATGGATGAGTGTATGTAATCTCATGCATCATATAGGCACTTGTTAGAGATCACATGTCATGCATTCTTGCCATTCCATTTAGGATTCATTACTGATTGCATATTGTTGTGATAGATGTTGTGCTATATATGCATGCTATTGTGATATATGCCTTAATAGAATACCTTCTATTTGATAGGGTATTGCTAATATGTAAGTTTTAGTTTGAATGAACACTAAAATTTGGTTCTTGATGTGTTATGGGACCTCATGGATCAGAATTTTGTGGATCATTGCATTGTTATTCTTGTATATGACATAAATATGATGCCAAGCTTTGATTCGCAGGGAGTATGGGCCCTCACTGATCAGAATTTGGCACTTGGATGTTTGTTTTAGTGCTTTCTGGGCTTACATAGTAGTTTCTAATGCTTACTATCCAAAAAAACCCAGAATACATGGTGTGTATTTATGAATACATGCCATTTTTCCTTCTATTTAGGAAGGAACTGTTTTTCTCAATTACATGCCGTGTACTTTAGGTACACGCCGTTTAGTCTCTAACTATGTCACTGGCTGTGTGGGTAGGGAAACGAGGTTGTGAAAATATTAGGTAGGATATGATGTGCACCAGAAGAAAACGCCGTTTCATAGAGACTAGGTATCCTGTCGTGTAACTAATGACACGGGTGGATGAAAACCAGGTAGTACACGCCGTGTCTGGCACAAACACGCTATGTCGAGTCAGCCATGTAACCGAACATGTGACTGACAACACGGGTCAGTGAAGTTCGTCTAGTATACGCCATGTTTAGCACAAAAATTCTGTGTAGTATTGTTCTAGGGGAACTGTGTGGGTTAATTGTGTTGAAGAACTCAGGTAGGGGAACACGATTCATGTACACGCTGTGTCTTGGGAGAACACGTTGTGTGTAGGTGGTGTTACATGACCATGGTTGGCAGGAGTACATGCCCATGTAAAAGCTTAAGGGAACATGCCACGTAGGAGTTGTACACACCATGTATCCACCTTTTAGAAATATTGAATACTTTCTTTCCCCTACTTCTTTCATGCACTTCTAATTTTAAGTCCTTGTTAATCTCGATCTAAGGTGTGTATTTGACCTTGCAGAGTCATGCCACCGAGATGTCCTCTAGTTTTCAGCATTTACAAGACAATAATTAGACACGGAACATAGATGAACATGGACTACCAATAGATCCTCCTATAGTTCCAGTCTTGGCACCAGTCATTATTCCCGATGAAGGTGATGATGCACAGTTTTGAGAGGGCCTCATGTGGTTCATATAGACCTTCTGAGGAGTACTGCATCCTACCCCATCTATATAAGAGCTAACACGGGTTTTTCAGTAGCAACATCCTCCAACCTTCATAGGGTATGGAGGACCTCAGGCTACAGAGTCATGGATATAATCCATGTTATCTATATTCAAACTCCTGGATACACCTCCAGATATGAGGGTGAATATCGCTTCATATATACTTGTGGATTCTTCCAAGAGATGGTGGGATGTGATCTCACAGGTTGGATGCCATTAGGTTATGTCTTGGGATGAGTTCCAACATGCCTTCTATGATTACTTCTACCTGGAGACATTGAGGGCCGACCGAGCCCGAGAGTTCATGAATCTAGAGCAGAGTACTCTTTCAGTTATGGAGTCTTCTTCTCGCTTCACAGAGTTGCAATGCTTTACACCCATCCCAGGAGGTGATGAGTTATTTCTGGAGAGGATGTTTGAGGATGGTCTCAGGCACAACATCTGATATCAGGTGAACGTCTTCATGTTGACTTCCATCACCTATATAGTCATCTAGGTACTGATCCGAAAGTGAAATCTAAGGGATTCTAGAGCTGTGAGCCAGGGTGGCTCAGCATCCGGAGTTGGTACCCCTCTTACTGACCGCATGAAGCACCGTAGGAAGTCCATGCATGGGGATCCGAGGAAGCGTGATACTTATTATGGTGGTAAGGTGGTGTGATATGACTGTGGGAAGAGTGGGAATACGAGGCCAATTTGCCTGAGAGAACCAGGGGAGTGCCGATCTTGCGGCAAGAAGGGTCATCTATAGTGTTTATGCCAGATCTTTCCACCACTAGTGGGTGACATAGGTTCTTTTATGACTCCTATTTTAGGATCAACACCACCATGTTCTCATCAGTCTGAGAAATAGAGTTATTCCACCCGTTTAAGACGAGGTGGAGGTCATGGTTGTGGTATCCAGTCAACATGCTTTCAACGAAAACCTGGTAGATTAGCTCAGGGTGGTTAGGCAGGGTCACAGGGTTGTGGGACAAGCCATACCTTAGCAGTGGAGAAAACCCAATAGGAGAAGGATCTAGAACCCTCTACAGTTTGAGTTACGATCCTAGTTTCCTCAGTTTTAACTTCTGCACTTTTTAATAAATGTTCTTACCATAGTTTCATATCCGTTTCTATTGTGAAGAACCTTGGGCTCTGTATCTTTACTTCTACTGATGCCTTAATGTTGGACACTCCTAGAGATAACAGGATATGATGTCATTCTCAGAATGGACTGGTTAGTTCTATTCTATGATGTGGTTGATTACTATCACCGTTGGGTGTGTTTCACATCACCAGAGGGAGGATCATTTCTTTATAATGGAGAATGGGATGTCCTGGCAAGTAGAACGGGACTCAAGCATCATGGGTTAGGAGGAGTTACAACCCACATTTCTAGTCTATATCTGGATGACCAGGGGACTTCACAGTTAGACTTCTCTCTAGTGGTTGATCATTTCAGGGATGTCTTTCCAGAGGCGTTTTTAGGTTTTCCTCCAGAGCGAGAGGTAGCATGTTCTATTGATCTTGTGGAAGGAGCGACATCGGTGTCCATTCCCACTTATAGGATGGCTACACCAGAGTTTCAGGGGCTCAAGAAGTATTCTGAGGAGTTTTAGGAAAAGGGTTTAATCCAACCAAGTACTTCTCATTGGGGATCGCCTATACTATTTGCAAAGGAGGCTGACAATACCCTCAGAATTTGTGTGGATTATTGATAGTTGAACTAGTTGATGGTCAAGAACTGATATAACTTGCCAAGGATTTATGATCTCTTGACCAGCTTCCAGGAACTCAGGTGTTCTCAAAGATATACTTGAGATCTGGTTACCATCAGTTTCACATTAGACCATTTGATATACCTCTTACAGCCTTTCAGAGAAGGTATGATCTATATAAATATGTGGTTATTTTATTCGGTCTCATGAATGCACCTTCAGTTTTCATGGAACTAAAGAACCGAGTGTTCCATCCATACTTGGATTCTATCATGGTAGTTTTCATGGACGATATATTGGTGTACTATCACACTTGACACGACCATGCTAACCATCTTGAGATCATTTTGAGTACACTGAGAGAGCATCAATTATATACTATGCTCTCAAAATTCCACTTCTGGATGGACCAGATTCACTTCTTGGGTCATGTTATCTAAGATACAGGAGTATCTGTAGACCTAGAGAGAGTGAGAGAAGTAGTTTCCTGGGAGAATCCGAAGAATGTATTTGAGGTATGAAGTTCTCTAGGGCTGGCCGGTTACTACAGAAATTTCATATAGGAATTCTCATGCTTAGAAACACCAATAACAGTCCTGACTAAGGAGGGTTCAAAGTACTTGTGGTCAGATTCTTATGAGTCAGCATTTTAGGAGCAGAAAGGGAGGTTGAATTTAGCACCAATACTAGTATTTTCAGAGCTAGGAAAGATCTATACTATTTACAGTGATGCTTCATGTATCGGTTTGGGAGCAATGCTTATGCAGGGGGAAGGAGTCCTTGTGTACGGGTCTCAGTGGTTGATGCCACATGAGATGAATTACATGACACATGAACTTGAGTTGGATACAGTTGTTCATGATTTACGCTATTGGAGACATTATCTGTTGGGAGAGAATTTTGTGGCTTTCACTGACCACAAATGTCTCAAGAATATCTTCACTCAGCGTGATCTGAATCCGAGATAGCGAAGGTGGGTTGAGTACCTTCAGTCCTTTGACTTTGATCTTACTTACATGATTGTGAAGGGAAACACACTAGATGATGCGATGAGAAAGAGGACTCAGATATAAGTAGTTCAGGAGGCTAGCAGTGGGTGGCAGCTTATGGCTCTATTCTTTGAGATTCATTTGGAGGTGTATGAAAGATAGGGACAGACTTTCCTTTCTTCTGTAGCTGTTACCTCTACTCTACTTGATCGAGTGCGAATGAGGCAGCTATCAGATGCTGAAGTCCTAGTTCTATGGGAGAGCGTGTCTGGAGAGAATCTTATTCTGGGATGAATAGTAAGAAATGATGAGATCATGTGTTTTCATGGGTGCGTATGGGTGTCATAAAACATACGCGATGAGCTGATGTGAGACTTTGATACATCAGTTTGGGAAGTTTATACTGGTGTCACCAAGATGTATCAAGATCTTCACCATCAGTATTGGTGGCCAGGAATGAAGAGAGATGTTGCTGGGTTTTCAGGAGGTGTTCTTCTTGTCAGTAGGTGAAGGCAGAGAATCAGTGACCAGCAAGGCTTTTGCAATAGTTACCCATTACTGAGTGGAAGTGTAATGATGTCACGATGAAATTAGTGACTTGTTTTCTAAGATCACCTTGAGGGAATGATGTGGTTTTGGGTTGTCCTTGAATGAATCACAATGGTTGCTCATTTCTTACCGATCAAGGATACCTTTAGTGTTAATGAGATGGGAAGGTTGTACATCTCGGAGATTGTGAATTTACATGGAGTTCTACACTCCTTTATTTTAGACAGGGATGCACATTTTACTTCTCGGGTCTGGAAGAGATTACAAAGGGCTTTAGGTACATAAGTACTTCTAAGTATAGCTTACCATCCCCAGACAGATGACCAGTATGAGCGTACAATTCATGTGATTGGAGAAATGCTTAAAGTAGGTGTTCTAGATTTTAGTGGTTCTTGGGAGAAGCACATACCTCTTATGGAGTTTTCCTACAATAATTGTTTTCAAGAAACTATTCAGATGTCACCTTATAAAGCTTTGTACGGTAGGACATGCTGATCACCCCTATGTTGGCTAGAAGTGGGAGAGACTACTATGTTGGGACCTCGTCTTGTCCAGGAGACCACAGAGCAGATAGAGTTGATTCGGAAGAATATGACTACTGCACAGTCATGATAGAAGTCTTATGTTGATCAATGAAGACGACCTCTAGAGTTTGAGGTTGGAGATCAGGTTTTTCTATTTGTCACACTGAGGTTGGGACATAGGAGGAATAGGATATAGGGTAAGCTTCCATCGAGATATGTTGAACCATTTGACGTTTTTGAGAGAGTAGGGCTGGTTTCCAATCTGTTACAGTTTCCTCATAGGTATTGATCTATGCATGATGTCTTCCACATTTCTCAGCTATAGAATTACTTCTTAGACCCGTCCCATGTTTTTCAACCCGAGGAGGTTGAGATGGAGGTGTAAACATCATTCAAGTAGCATCCTATCGAAATTTTTAATTGAAGAACGAAGGTTCTCCATGGCTGGTCTATTTCTCTGGTATGGGTGCTATGGTAGCATAGGTGAGTACAAGACAAGACTTGGGAGAGGGAGGCCAATGTACGATCACAGTGGCTAGAGCTATTCGAGAATTCTTCTTCTACGCTGCCTTTCTAGGGAAATTCAGGGACAAATTTCATTAAGGGGGGAAGTTTTTAAAAACCTAGATCTTCTTTTTAGGTATGTCTTAAATTTATGGTTGTTTTTGAGAAATATTGGAGTTTCTGGAAAATTAAGGAGTATAAACCATTTACTTATAAGTATATGTTGTGTACCCATTTTCCGTGGGTGACCGTGTACTAACCGTGTAATGGCCGAGTACATGGTCATGTGGGGTGACCTAGAGACCGCCTAAAGCAGATGCTAATTAAAGAAATTACACGCCATATACCCTTGAAGAACATGCCGTGTACTTTCTTTTTTATATCATAAAATAGATCAGGGTCGCGTCTCATTTAAAAAAAAGATCTTCTTCTCTGCACATCTCTTTGAGGAGCATCCATAGTTGATGATTCTTCTCCGAGACCCTAACTTTCCATCCATTATCTGAATCGACCACCGTCATTGCATTGGAATTAGCACGATAAGATCTTCCTTCTTTTATAGCCACATTTCCCGATTCCTCTTCTTTCACAAGGTGTCCTTAATTTAACGTCATTAGCGTTTTTGTAGATATATGGTGTTCTAGGTCGAATAAAAGATTGAGATTCATGTATATTGATCATACAATGCTGAGGTAGGTGGTTTGTGGCTTTCTGTAGTTAGTATTTGAGTTATATGTGCCAAGGTGCCCAATACCCTTGTTCAGGGTATTGTGTGTTAATGGTTTTTATCCCTATTTTTGCCTACTATGCCTTGTGTTCTTCAGTAGAGGATTTATGATTGTAAATAGGGTTATTTACATTTCCATGAATGTCTTTTACCATGTTTTCTTGATATTGACCATTTGTTCTAGCTTTTCTTGTTAGGATGCTTTGTTTTCCATGCCTAGTATAGTTAGGATGGAGTGAATTTTATCTGACATGTTGTGAGATATTGTAGACTGTTTATCCAAGTAGTTATTGAGGTTTAATTTTGATTCCATATACCGTTTGTGTATGATTGATTTACATAGGGTTGTGGGAACCTGGTTTAGTTGAACATACGGAGAATGGATGCTGATGGATTCTCCAGAGTGTCTGTTTACTTTTACGTTGCGAGACCATAGGGGGGATGGAATTTGTGCTCCCTCAGAGTGTATGTAGTTCCTCATTATGATACCACAAGGGAAATTGGACATTGAGTGTTTCTCTAGAGTGTCTATAGTTACCGATAAGAGACCATAGGGGGAATTGACGGTGAGTTATTCCTTAGAGAGTCTTTGCTAAAGATGAACTAGAGGGGTTAGATTGTGAGTACCTCTCAGAGGGTTTCTTGTGTTTTATTGGTTGAACCAGAGGGGTTAGGCTGTGAGTACTTCCCATAGGGTTATTGATGATTGTTGATTGCTTAACTAATAAATGAAAATTGATGTAATTTAAACTGTAGGATTTTTTACATTGATCACTTCCTTATTTATTGTTTCATTTTGTACATTGCCTGCCATATATATATATATATATTCACTAACTCTTAGGCACAAATATTTGGGTGGTTTCATACTGGGATTCGTCTCATACCCTATTTGGGTAATTATTTTGGGCCTAAACAAATTACATTGATATAGGTCTAGATAAGGTAAATTTCCCTTCAACTTCAGGTACTTGACTGCTGTAGAGTTAAAGGGTATGGTACCAAGCTGAGGATTGTGATGCTATTGGAGTTTATTTGTTTTCTTTGTACTTTGGTTCAGTACTATATTCCATAATTTTGACTTGTTTTTCCACTTTCCTAGACACACACACACACACACATATATATATATATATATATATCATGCATCATTTATATATGTGCTCTGGTTTTTTATTTCTTTCAGTATTCTGTTGTTGTTTTTTTCATGTTATTACTGCTTCCGCTATTGTATATTATTGTTATATGTTTATTTACGCGACATTACTATTCCAATGAGGGCATAGTTTCCCCACCATCACACCCAAGGACCTCGCTACTAGTTGGTAGCATCTATCATTTGGGGAAATTTTCTTCAGTCCATGTGACCAACCGGGTACGGGGCACCTCTGGGAGGCACTCAGAACCGAGACGTTACATCAGTGGGATTTAAGGTTGGTTTTTCTCTATTTTTTTATGAATGGGTGTTAAAATAGATTTCATTACCATGGTTCCTACTTCTTTATTTTCCTTGGTAATGTTTAGTGTCCTTTAGCCTTCTGAAAATGGTTGTAGATTTTTTTCTTGGTAGTTGCCTTGGGTAGTGCTAGAATAAATTAAAGTGAAACCCCTTAATTAATGAATGAAAAGTGGTTAAATGAAAAGGGGATAGTCTTGTGTTTAAATTTGGCTATTTGGGTGGTGGTGCATATAGGGGTATCAAAAAAATGTGGTTCTGTGTGGGCTGGTTATTTGTTTGAAACCCATAGGTTGGGATGAGTGTTTCTTATCTATATGTATAAATTGTAGTTCCTTGTGGTTTATATATACACCACCCCCATGTTGAGAACTACATGCCGAACACCCCCATTTCATGGGGAAGGGTGTCTTTCTCAACATCCCGATGGGAGGATGGATGGATGATTACTAAATTTCTTCCTCACACCCTCTTCTGTGTTCTTACTGCTCGAGCGTATCTTGGTAGGCTGTAATGGGTTGAGGTTTACCATAGTCCAAGATCCTTTGGGTAGGTTTTTTTGTGGATAAGGGGCCTAGGTGTTTACAGGCTAGGATTGTTTTCCCTAGTGTCTTCAGGATGAGGCACAAGTGTCTTCGGGCGAGAGGCATGGTTGTTGTGGCCCAGGTGTCTGCATGTGGGGGTTGTGTGTGGTCTGAGGCCCAGGTTTGTGCGGGTAGGTTGTAGTAGTGAGGGTAAATTTTGGAATAGGGGTTACTTCAAGATGTTAGCCATTAGGAATGAGCAGCCAACTAGTGGGAAAGTGGTGCGGGGTACCCAAATTTTGATGTTCTTATACTACATTACTTGACTTGTGTTATTTGGTGTGTGTGTCTTGGTGAGGTTTGGATGGTTATTACTCCTTGGTAGGTGCTTTGAGGTTTTTCTATTCTCTCATAGGGGCATTAGTATGTTCCCCCACTTGTGCATGAGTGACTTTATTTTTCCTACTGGGTATACTTGTATACTCACCCCACATTTTTGAAACTATTTTCAGGTTTCCAGGAAGACTTTGAGGATCATGCTGGACTTTACTAGCTCGGGCGTTGGGATAGTTGTTGTGTTACTGCTTAGTCTCTTTATTTTGGTACTTGATTTAGTGATTTGGTTTCTCCTTTATGGCATTTTATGTTTAAATCATGCATGGGTTTGGTTTTGGTTTCCTTTATATAAATATTTAGTATTGTTTGTGATTTTTACTATCTTATATCCCGATCCTGTTTTCATTAAAAATGGTAATTCCTTTAATTTTGTGTGAGATTCTATACCCTTGGTTCTAGTATCCACCCTAGGGACTATTTAAAGTGAGACTCAGGGGTAATTATCTCTCCTTCATCTAGAATAAGGAAGGGAGTGACACTTTGTTTTCACTTCCCTCATCTTGAAGAAGGCGGGTCGTGATAGTAGGAGAAATATATTATGAGGGTGGATCGTCGAATATGTCTTCTACACATGGGAGAAATATTTTATAAGGAGATCTAGTGGAAGATATTCCCTATGTAGTCAATACTAAAAATATATTAAGTGTATGCACTATGAAAATTCTTACAATCCTCCAAACTTTTGTAATATAAATTTTTTTTGTGGCTGCTAGATAGTTTTAAGAGCCTACCACTATAAGAAATATATTATGAAAATTCCATTGAGTTTTGGGACTCTACAAAGTGTTATGGGTTTACCTATGATAATAATAAAATCATTTCTAAAAAATTTATTCATACAATTGAATTTGTAATATTTTTAAACAAAATGAACCATGTTTTCACCACATGAATATTTGGATTAAAAAATTTTTCCAAAAATATATATCTAATATATAACCATGGAATGATGAAATTTAAAATCCATCTCCCAAAACACTTAATTTATTATAAAATTTATTTCAATTGAAATTCAATAAAAATAACTAAAATTATAGGGGTTTCTAAACCTTCTTAATTGTGTGTTATGCTATTCAATCAAATGAATTTATAATGATTTCTAACAAATCATATTCAAAATAAAAACATGGGACCTTAAAGAATTAAATTTAAAATCCATATTCCGAAAATAATACATCAGTAAAAAGATATTATTTCAATCTATATCTCAAAAAATCCACTGAAATATTTGTTCTTAAAATATAAAAAATATAATGCGTAGAGTAGTTGAACATTTAAGCACTAAATATACCTATCTTTACTCAATTATTCAAAGTGTGATATTTACAATAAAAAATGATATAGTTTCAATTATTTATCTATTAAATCAATTTTAACTAATTTAGCACATTCTATTTAGATAGATGTGGGAATGATATGGTAAAATAAAACCACACCCCAGATCAAGGATTCATTTTCATATTCAAATATAAAAATTTTCTTACATTGAATGGAATTTAAAACATGAATAAATACAAAAAATAAAGGGTTTAAAATCACTAAAATTGTGAGATAAGGTTCTTGAGTATATTTTTATGAACATATGATAATATTATTGTTCTAAGGAGAAAGAAGATAAAAATTTCTTTAACACTTTTAGGAGGATTGAATATATTTGTGGGATTTTTATTCAAAAGAAATAATTCTATTTTTTGGTGATGTTTTTAAAGTATAGATGGAGCTGAAATTTTTAACATATTTCAAGACATATAATTTCCTATATCAAATTTATTATAATTTTAGAGGAGGTATATTTACATGGGATGAAAACGAAAACATACTCAGGACATCATCATCCTTTCTGAAGGAGAACCTCATTAATATATGTGCCTATTTCCTTTCTATTTCTACACCATTTAATCTTTTAGGGAGTTTCTGAATAAGAATGAGAGGGATTGGGTTTTACAAGAAGGAAAATACAAACACTGATACAACCCTCAGTATTTGTCACATTCTATATCTTTTAATATTGGGGTTAAAGCCTCTTTTTTATTGAAATAAAAAACCTCTTTTTTAGTTAGAGGACACCCATTACATGGCCTATAAGCCTAGTTGGAATTAAATCCCAATACATGGCCCTAAAGTTATTCTAACCTTTTATGGGATTAAATTTCATATTTAGAAGGAAATAATGGTACCTTACATTTTCTCTCTAGGTCTGCATGTACTCAATTTAGTCTAATTTGGGTTTCTAGTGTGATGAGAGACTTTATAATGGTCTCTTTTTGATAATAAGAATTTATAAATTGATTAAAATTAAATAAATGCTTTTCTATATTATTTATCAAAAAAAGAACTCACTAATGTTATGAGCTACAAAATAGCTAATTCTATTTGGAAAAATATTCATATTGTTTATGAAGGAAATAAGAAACTGAAGGAAGATAAGAAAAAACATAGTAATAATGAGTTTGAATATGTTAAAAGGTATAAAGATGAATCCATTTATTATTTTTTACAAAGTTCGATGTGATTTTTAGTACCATATATAGATTTTAAGAAACCCTTTATGTTTATACTATGGTGAAGAAACATATCATAATTCTTCTAGAAATGTTTGATACAAATATCTCATATATTGAAGATAGATATCATTATTATTTCACAAATTATGAACTTTATAGCACAATAATCAATTTTGAGATGAGAAGTGGAGAATCACATAAAATAAAGGTCATGCAAGAAAAAGAGATGGAATTTATGGATTTTAAAAATTTAAATATGGAATAAGAGTAAGGTTAATATGAGGAATAAGAATGTATGGATGATATTTATGAAACAATTTCTATGAAATAAAAAATCTTTACACATATTATAGTTAAGTATAGTGAAAATATTCCATTCAAATTATTTAATTGGGAAAATTTTGTCCAAAATTATACCAATTTTCCCCTGAAAATCATAGGTGATAGTGAAGATGATGAGGTATCCAAGAAGTTCAATAACAATAGATGTTATTATAAGAATAAAAAATAAAAAAAGAAGAAAATTACAACCAATGTTTTTGATGAAATTTTCTATCAGTTGAACATGGTGTTTCTGATAGTGAGGAAAGTAGTGATGATGAAGATATTCCTAGAGAAGCTTCACAAAAGGTTATCATGGATCAAGATAAATAATAATGTGATTCATCCAAATAAGACTAAAAAATAAATATTTAGTTTTCTATAGATAAAGTAGAATATGGAAGTAATAATTCTATGATAATGGAAATCAAAATGTGATTAACTGAAATAAAGAAACTAAGAAATAAGAAATGTTATCTCAAAAGGAACATAGATAAAAATAATCAATTAAAGTCTAATAATGATAATATAATTAGATAAATTAGAATATTAAATATTGAGAATTCTGAGAAAAGGAATATTATATATATCATGACTACCCAAATTATCCTTATAGACAAAATGTAGAAAAATTGAGGATAAATATTATTGAAGCTGTAAATAAAAATGAAAAGTTCTTATGTGATTCTTATAGGGAATATCTTGAATAAGTATAATATTACCTGAATAAAACATTATGTTTATAATGTTCAATAATTTTTAGATTATATGGGGATTTTATGAGTGGGTAATCTCAAAAGAAAACTATCCATAGAGAATAATGTAGTGTTAAATATTAGTTTGGACTTGCTAGAATAGTTGATGAAAAGGAAAACAATTCTCGCTTATAGAAGTTAAAAAATTTAATTTTAATTGCACTTAACATCCTAAGAAACCCATTAAATAATTACAATAAAGTTTTTAGTTAATAAAAATCATTGGTGGTCATAAAATTAAATTTGATAAAAACCCATGAAGTGGTAGAATTTTCATTAATGGAAGAAATTTTAGTGTTTCTATCAGTGTTGTGGTATTTTTGGACATAAAACCTATAATTGTTGGTAAAAATGGTCTTTAATAGGACTAATAATAGAGATTAAATTAAGGGTAAGACAATATCATTAAGTAATAACCAATCAAAAATAAAAAAATCCTTAAAACAATATTGATGTGAAAAACAAATTTAGTAGTTTGTTAGAGATTTCTATGAGTTTTTATCAAGATGGGAACATCAATAATTAATGTTTCATATTCATACCATATTAGCTTAATCATTTCATGAAATAATATAATTTTTAAAACAAGATACAAATCCAATATTAGGATAATTTAGTTGATATTTAATTTATGGAATGGAAATTTAAAAAACTTCAATGAAGGAAAGTTTTTGTTCTTCTCACATGACTAGTAATTATAAAAAATTGTAGAATATTGAAGGGTATTAAGGATGGGTGATTATATTGGGAAATGATTTATCATTGATAATTAAAGTACTTTTAATAAAAATCATTGAGAAAAATTAAATCTTCCCCAAAAAACTTTTGTCTGGAGTAGGACTAAAAAAATAAAAATTTAAGTGTATCAAAAACATGGGATGAAAGATATTAATTTATATTAAAAAAGAATTGTTATTTAAGGAAGAGGTTGAGATATTATGTTGTGATAATAATATGGTTAATATATTAAGTTAACTTATTTTAATTTATAGAACCTTGTAGAGTTTTTTACTTGAGCATGCAAGATAATAATGATTTATTTCATAAAAGGACATTTTATCCTGGAAAACAAATTAAGAAATTATGTTTATAGAAATGTATATTTACTTATATTATTAGAGTGTGAAATAATTTCTCAAATCTAGAAAAAAGGTCTTTTAGAAATGTTTTTTCCTATTATTATCATTTTTATGATATCAATGAAATTTTTTCATAGCTCTAGTTTAGGACTTTGAGGTCATGAACTTTCAGCTGAACATGTTCTCTATCACTCTCTATCATAATTTGATAATTTTATTTTTCTTCCATATCCTTATTTTCAATAAAATTATTTTATGAAAAATCCTATTTTTGTTATAACCTTCTCATTTTACCTCTCCTATTATTAATAAGATGTGTTATTAACCCTATTTATGATGTGATTTTTTTCCAATGGTATTATTTTCAAATATCAAACCCTAGATTATTGAGATCAAGTTTAAATTATGTGGAAGTAATTTAATTAATATGGGTAGAATTTGACACCCAGATAATTTAAAATATTTTTCTTTTATAAAAAATTTAATTTCTTTTACAGGTTTATTTATATGCAACACCATGTTAAGCTTATACTACACACAACACTGAGTTAGCTTATATTACACACAAAACTGAGTTTTACCACATTTTAATGGAGCACCTATTTTAAAACTAAATTTTAAAAATTTTATAAAATTTATTTGTCAAAATAAACTTTATTTTTAAATTTTTAATTTCCAAATTATATTAGGGTTAATTGTTTTGATTTTTTTGAGATGTTTTATTTTTTAATGAATAATGAGAAATATATCATTTTAGTTGAAAACTGCCTTTTCATTTAAATAATTATTAGTGGTAAATTATATTTTAAATGTGTTTTAAAGTCAAAATATATAAATTATATATATATTAATCCAATTTAGGTTATTGTAATAATTTTAATTTAGATATAAAGACTTTATGTACTTTTGAACATTTTCACTTTAAAAACCTGCTTTCTTGCCAGGTCTGTGGGATTAATTTTAAAATCAATGTTTCCACTTTTGTTAATTGAATTTGGAAAACAAGACATAAATTTTTAAAATAATTATAATATTTATATTATAATAATATAAACATAGTTTTTGAAAAAAAATTAGTGTAATTAATTAAAATTATTTATAGTGATTAAGGTAAAATTAAGCTTAACAAGGAGCTAAACCTTAAACTTATAGTCCAAAATGACCTATAAACATGTCAAAGAGCAATTTGATGCCCATATTTTTATTATATACCTCTTGGTTCTAATTTAATGAGCTATTGGGACTTATGTTCATGAAATTTATCTAAATAATATGTTAAGTAAGGAAAAAGAAAAAAAACCTTCCGTACCTTTAACATTTATAAAGATTTAGAGTATGGAAGAAGCTACATAGTTTCAGTTATAAACATTATTTTAAATGTTAAATGATTTTTTATCATTATAATTTAAATATAATTTATATAGATGATATAATTATATTAAATGGTTAATAAATTCTATCACATGGATTATTTAGTTAATAATTCAACAAAAAAATGATATTAGAAAAATTAAAATTAAAGTAGATTTAATAAATTATTGTGTTATAATATTTTTTGTAGATTAATATATTATTTTAAATATCTTTTAATATAATATATATTAATTCCATAATTTTTTTATATTTATAAACTAAAATAATGTTAATAATGTCAAAATCGATATTAATGTTATTTTACAGTAAATGACATTTATTAAATGATTTAAACTTTATAAAAACACTATGTTTTTACAAGTTAATTTTAAGTGTTAATAAATATAAAATATGGTCCATTAATGGACCAATTTATATTTTATAATTATCATATTGACCCATAGATAGTAAAAACAGTTTTGGCACGGTCCGGGTTAAAGCATTGTTTTTTGCACGTTACATGAACTTGTTTTAAAATTAATTTTCAATAAACATGGGTTTTTTATTTTTTAAATTAGATATAATATTTTCAATTCAGTGGGTCTATATTTAATAATAAATCTAAATTTAATTTAGTCTTAATTCTTAAATTACTTATGTTAGAATACTAGATACTTTAATAAATACCAAAATGATAAAATTGGGGAAATTAAGAAGTTAAGGAACAAAATTATAAAAATGTACTCATTTTTATGTGGTGGAGGTTTTTTAGACCGTAATTATCTTTTAATACAATATTATTTTTTATTTTTGAGGCACATGGGGTAAGGGAGACCTCCCAATAGTGTATGCCCTTTGGTATTTAAAAGAATGTCACTCTCCCTCTATTATAAAAAGGCATTCACTCCTACCTTTATCCATAAATATCAAGCCACTTTAGATTATACAAAATCTGAAAAAATAGTCTCAAAACTTCCCTCCCCTAAACATATAATCCTAAAATTGGGAAGAAATAAAACCAAGGAATCTCTTTGGTGAAAACCAAAAAGATTTACCGGAAAAAGAGGTAACATTCTTCAATTTTCATTTATGTTTTATTTGTTTCTCCAACACTTAAATTTATTATTATCCCATGATTATATAATAAAATACATATAATCAATATAATAAAATATTTTTATGTTAATTTTTTGAACTAAACTGACACACACTTCCATAAAATGGCTAACGAACTTACCATTCATGTACAACAAACTATCACCTCATGAAATGATGTCGTTTGTTTTTTCCTTTACCACCTTTGATGGTTGGGAATTATTATGGATTTTTTTAAATGATATATGTATTATATTTATTATGTATTAATACTTATATAATTTTTATATACACATACCTTCATACATTACATTTTGTGTAAATACGATAACATCATTTGTAGACATGTGGACTACCGTCTCCTCAAAGCGATGTGACACGTTCAAAATTTACATGGATTGTATTAAGGATGTGTTTAATTAAGTATATTTTGAATATATTAAATCTATATTATATTAATGAAATTATTAAATTTATATAAATATAATATATAATTTTGTTTAACACCTTTTCACACACTAAAAAAGTGATAACGTTGTTCGTAGACAGGTGGAGTACCGCCTCCTCGACGAGATGTGATTCCTTTAACTACACAAGAATTATACATATAAGTATATATGATTAAATAAAATTTTATTTAAAAAATAATGATCATTATTGAAATATAAACGTTACTTACCTTCCTTCCACAATGATCATTGTAAAATGGGAACACAACTCATGCGTATGTATGAGCTACCATCTCCATGATTATAACGTTGGTTCGTTTTTCATAACCATATTTCAAGTTTGGTTTTAAAAGTATAATTTATGTATAAATATGATAATTATTTAATGATTATTATTCTGTATATTATTAAATCATGATTGATGTAATAATAACAACAAGTAACAAGTCAAAATATACTAAAAAAACTAGGCAATTAAGACCCGAAATAGTTAAAATAATGAAAGATTGTTAACAAGAAGGTAATAAGATATTATAAGAAGTTAATATATGATATTGAAAATATGATTATAGTTCTGGAATAAGTTATTAAAATTTTTAAAACCTGTATACGATAGGTTAAATAGAGTTCTTCCAAAAGAAAGTGTATGGTAAGGTATTTTCATATCACTTTTTACATCTATAAGATAAATGTCTTATTCGCCACTAACTTCTTTTGTGTTGTGTAAATATTTCCCCTTTTGATATATTATATCATTAATAATTTTATATTCATGGTATTTAATGTTTTAATTTTAATTATCTCATCCAAGTGGTTTTACCTTTAAAATCACAAACTGGTAAAATTTATCTTGCAATCTCACTTTCTTTTGTGATTGTTAACATTATCTAAAAATAATCACTTTAACATAATAATTTTTCATTGAAAATTATATTTACTTATGATATCCATATTATTTTATGATGAATATTTTTGTTTCCTAATCTATATACGATTTTTATATATGGTATTTACTTTGAAAGTAATTGATTTACTAGAGAAATATTGATAACTCCATATCCTTTACTCAATACAGATATTTGATAAGGAACATTGTTAATGAATTTAAATAAATTATCCAATATATGAGGAACTATTTGGACATGCAAGAAATTTTTTGCTGACTGGTTAATTTAATTCCCTTGATGCATCGGTAGTCTCATGGGAAAAATTTAGTTGGTCAATCCCTTCGTATTTGTATCCAATATGTTTTAAACTATCTTGTGAAAGGTCTTGATAGTAAAGTTATGGCTGGAAAAACCAAATCAGTTTGTACCTGGTATGATTTAAACCATATTTTGAAAGGTATTGATGGAAAAGGATTCATGTGAATGATAATCATGACATCCAATATTTAATCATTACCTTCATTTTAGTCATTATTATCTAGACGATTTTCACTGTGACAAAATCTATGGATGCACTTCATTCTTAGTTTATTGATTAAATGACACATATTCTTAGTTATTTGTCTTGGAATATTTTATACTCAATTCATTATCAATATTATATTACATTGAATGTGTTGTTAGTTACTTACCTTTACATATTGATTATTCTCAGTAATTTATTATTTCTTATACTGTACTTACCCTTACTAATCATTTTTGATTACCCTTTTTTTCCCTTTCCCAAGGTTATGAATAAAATATATTTGAATGAGTTTTCAAAGATAATGTTTATTAGATTTTTATTTATTATATTTCATTTTCTATTTCCCAAAGTAAAATGGGTATCATGTATGTAATATGGTTTTCCAAAACTAGTAAACATTAAAACCTTCGAGATTTGATTCCTTGTAATCAGGATAATGTAATAAAGTAATTCACCCGCTCTGGGATTATGAGATAGGGGAATTATGGATACTCAATCCCTTATATGAGATACTTGGGACGATTTTAGAGGGTCATGATTTAGACCATGATAAGAGTGATATTTGGGATTCCTTTATAGATCACCTTGGATATTCTTACGGTGTTGGGTCTTTGTAGCCCTCCTAGTGAGATAATTGGGTTGCTTTATATGGTTATCCATGGAAAGGACTAGTATTATGCTTTATAAAATTCTAGATATGGCTTCTCTATAATTCAAATAATGTAAATTTATATAATTAAAGGACGCATCTAAAAATCCAAATAACATGCTTGAGTTTGGTCCATATATAACACTTCCTTATTATAGGATATGTTATTCTTCATTTCATGTATGTTAGAGAAGCTTTATGCACCCATGAAATATCTATATAGGTTCACCTTGATTCAAATATATATATATATTAGACCAAAGTAGGTGGTATCAACCAGGTATCCCATGAGGAATCTGGACTGATTTATTTATTGTCTTGCATTTATTATGTACCTTTACACTACTCATTTTATATACACATACGAGATTGATCTAGAGAAAATTGGTGGTGGCCTAATGAGTACATATCACACCCTACTCAGTTCTTCCTTAGTACCCAAGCAGAATTCATGATTATAGGTATAGATAAGGGGAAGCATCCAACATCCGATGATTGATTTTTCAGTACTAGGATGGAGTACGGGTGCAGAGGACCAAGCTTATGATCATGATGATAGTAGAGGTTTCTTTTGGTTTTTTTAATATTTTTGTTTATCATGTTGTATATTAATGTTTCCCCTATAAACCATGTACCAAATCTTTTATAGCTACATGACATGATCATCATCACTTTGTATCTATTTATGATTCAACATTTGTCTGTTTATTTATCTGGATGACTTATTATTATTCTGCTGCTTATTGTTTATTTTTGTTTACACTACTTACCATTATTATATATCTCTATGCCACAATCTGATCCATGTAGTCATAGTATCCCCATATACATAACCTAGGCCCTCTCTATTAGTTGTCAGCCTCTGGCATACAGTGAGGCATGCTTGAGGTCACATGGCCAACCGTGTTAGGTAATCGCTTAGTATCTTATGGGGTGGGACACTACAATGTGGTTTCAGATATTTATTTTTTTACTTTTTTCTAACTATTTGGTTATTATATAAGAGACTTGGATGTATAAAAATTTGGTAATAATATTGTTCCTAGTATTAGATAACCCACATATAGTGGAAACCCAAATTACCTAGGACCTGTTATTTCTATTTTGGTTTTTTCCTATTATCAATGTATTGATTTCACCATTAGGTGATACACATGTTTTTTGATGTTATTACTATTGATTTTATTATTATAATTACTTATTTATTCTCTTAGTATGGTGCGAGAAGGAGGTGACAACTCATGCATCATACTAGGCACTTTAGGACTTATATGTCATGAATTTTTCCATACCACATTTACTTTCTGCATGTATTTCCTACTGTATATAGTTAGTTCCTAGATTATTATATATAGAATTATTCTACCATTTCTTGAAGGGATAAAATAATTGGATTAATTAAAGTTCCTACATCAATCTAAATGGCGTTTTCCCACATATATTGACAATGAAACCTTAATTAACCAATTATACCACATTTGAGCCATGAACCACTGGTTCTATGGATTGAAACGTTAGTTGATTTGAATACATTAATTCTAATTGTAATTTTTTTGTAATGTAATTATATAAATTGGGAATAGAGATTAATCTAATAAAATCACTTTACCTGACCTATTATATCCTGATACTAGATTTAAAGGCCAGGTCGTAGTAACTTGATGTACCAATTGTAATTTATAAAGAGCGTAGCCTTTTATAAATTAGGAATTGTGACACAAATAAATAGACTGTAATAACTATATACATATAAATTTGTATGAATTTGAATAAATTTAAAATTTTAAATGAAATGGTTACCACAAAATGGGGATACCAATTGAAAAGTAAAAGGAATTTTCATTTATACCTTGAAATCGACACTCTATATACTAGAACATCTACTATTTGATATGATACCTTGATCTTGATCCAACCTTAATAGTGGGAAGTAGGCAGTATCCCATGTAGTCAGTTGTAACCTTTATTATCACCTATACCCGCCTTTAGATGTAGGCAGAGGGGTGTGAATCATTTATAGGGAGGATGCATAGATATAATTTCTTGCTTTCATTATTTATTATCTACTATTAAATATTATTTGATGTGTGCATTTGGAAATTGTCGAGATATGTCAACATGATGTACTTGAGTCATATTCTAGGAGGGTGGAAAAAAACACTCTTTCGAGGTGGTGGGACCTAAACCCCTAGTGTTACCCCCTATAATGGTACCCAAGACACCTCTTTTTCATCTTCCATTGGGCACTGATGTTCAAATTCAAGATAGTTTATTCTTCTTCACGCAGTCCGTACAGGGAGCTATGTGACCTACCCCTACTATGGAAGAATTGAAATGGGAATTCCTATATTAGCATCATCCCACCTTCTCATGGGATAACAATCCTTAGGATACAAAATCTTGGATAGATACCATGTTATTGATCTTCAAGAATTTAGAGATTCCTCCAGAGTAGAGGGTAAACCTCACTAACTATATGCTTCATGAATCTATCAAGAGTTGGCAGGATATCATCTCTTGGGATGATCACCATTAGGGTATAATCTAGGAAGACGTCCAGATATCCTTCTATGACCAATTATTTCCATAAACTTTGAGAGAGGAGCATGCTAGAGTGTTCATAAAATTACAATAGGGTGGTATGTCCATGGTGGAATATTCATCTTGTTTTACTAAACTTCAATATTTTTTACCGACTCTTACTGGTGAAAAGATGAAAACTATAAGATGGATTGAGGATGGGATTATCTATGTCATCCAATCATAGGTAAATGTTTTTCAGATGGCCACAAGTTTAGAGATAGTGAAACAGAACCACATCACAAAGCTGAAACTAAGAGAATGTAGCTATGTGAACTAGGGTAGTTTTTTTTTATGTAGGGTGATAATTTTTCCAGTAGAAAGAAATGATATTTTGAGGTTACTTGTAGTGGAAATACCAATAATATGACATGTACCGATAACTATGTGCTGTGTCACTAGTGTGGTATGACATGAAATAAGAATCCTCACTATATTAGGAACCGGATCGAGTGTCAAGCTTATAGAAGGATGGTTCACCTTCATTTTTTCTACCAAGTTACCCTACCATGGATAGTGAGAAGGGATCTATACCAAAACCATATTCAGGTACAAGATTTGTAGCTCTAATTTAGGTTGGGATCTAGTCTACTATTGTCCGATTAGGCTGAGGAGGTGGTCAGGGATGAGGTATTCAGTCTTTTGAGGTTTAGTGCCAGTAGAGTGGGCCTCCTCAAGGTAGTAAGATTGCATCTTAGGGTTTCATATTGGGATATATCTATGCAATTAAACCTACACTCGAGGAGCAGAGTCTGAGACCTTTTATAGTATGTGGTACTATTCTAGTATCCTCTACTTTAGTTTCTACCTTGTTTGATATAGGTGCTTGACACACTTTTATATTTAGGGAAATTATGGAATGTATGGGCCTATAGATGAATCACTTCTATGGTTTCATGATTCTTGAAACACCATTAGGAGTTCGATTAGATATTATATACTAGTGTAAGGAGTACCCCTCTGAGAAAGGTGGGTACCTATTATTGTGTAATTTCTTTATCCTTGAGATTATTCTCTTCAGTTTCATTCTTGGGATGGATTGGTTGGTTTCTTACCATGCCCATGTTGACTTCTGTCATTAGTGGGTGTCTTTTACATCACTTGAGGGAAGTATTTATATTCATAAGGGAGAATGGGATGTCCAAGTTAGTCGAGATGGACCCAAGAATCATAGTCTAAAAAGAGTGACATTCGAGATGGATATTCTCTTTATGAGTGATCATGGAACACAACATATGGAATTTCTTCTTATGGGGTATCATTTAAGGGACATCTTCTCTAATGAATTCTCAATATTACCTCCTATGAGAGAGGTATATTTCACTATTGAGCTAGTTCCTATAGTGGCACCCATGTCCATTCCTCCTTGTAAAATTGTTATAGTTGATGTCATAGAACCAATATTTTTTACTTTGATTACATGAATTTTTAATGTATTTAAATATTAAAAAAATTATTATATATTGTTCATTGTTCGACATGACTATGATGTAATAATGTCCTAGCGTATTTCTCTCATTGACAAGGTCATAATAGTTTAACGCTATGATGAGAACCTTGAAGTGCTATGACAATATTCTTAAATACAGTTATGTGGATTGATGCCATAATATAATGGGAAACATATTATAAAAACTATTATGCATGAGTACTCGTAAGAAGAAGATACTTCTTCTCATGAATTTTACACTTGGTAATCTCCAGGATGGGAGGTTATGAGATCATGCCCTCCTATAGGAATTCCACATATTTTGGTGTCATTAGATATTCCTATCTTCGAGCATGTCTAATGGTCCATAGACTTTAAGATTATCATTAATTCCAATCATGACTCACAAACATTGATTTACTAAAGAAAAATGTCACGCCATATGTTGGTAAGAAGTAGGGTATGTTGGGTGAGTCATGAGTGACATATTATTAATGGATAAGTAGAGGAAAGAATTTTCCCTTCAATTTATAAAAAGTTTATATATTGTCCCTTTGATTGAAATAGAAATATTTCTTTAAATTCCATGTCCATGGTGTAACGGATAGTTTATTTGAGGTAGTTAAAGAAATATGTATCAAGAAAACAGGTTGATGACATTATCATGAACCATTCATGATGAGATGTTGAGATAAAGAGATTATATTACACAGTGATCATTCAAATGTGGATGTCATCATAGCGACTTTAAGTTCTTTCTCTTAGGTGCCTTGACCTATTTCTAGAATGTACTCTTAGAATTTAGGCATGCCCGCCTAATGAAAATAAGAAAGAATCCTAGAGCGTCACACACTAAGTATTTATTGTGTTCTCGATTAAAATCTATTTGAATTTAATTAATGGAATAAATATTATTCTCAAGAATGTGGAATAATTATATTTAAGTTAAAATGATTTCATAAATTAAATAAAATATATTTAGTTTATTTTATTGAACATTTAATAAATACTTATTTACTATTTTGTAAATAAATATTTATTTATTTATTCGGGTGTTCAATAAATGGAAGTGGAGTTCAAGAGAACCAATTCTGGTAAAGTAGTAAAATAATTATTTTTAAGATGTTAAATAATTATTTAACTAGTTGGAATATGAAAAAATAATAATAACACTATTATATGGCATGATATTTCATTTATGATTCCATTTTACACAATTTGGTGCACCAAAAATAATGGTGATGTTATTGTAATTATGTACAATTGGTTTTATATAAGGTTATGAATGTATTTAATTACTATTATGTAATGAAATATTATATGTGAAGCCCCATGTTGTTAAATAGATAGGTACTTCTATTATGACATTTTCATGGTGAACCGAACAACCGAGGGTGAGAGAATTGTTAAGCAAAAACAATTTATCTCTCGAATCATATCCTCTCCCCTATCAAGAACAGTAGATATTCTTTAGGACCGAAGAATAGATAATCAAGAATGAACAACGCAAGACACTGGCTTCACCGTGCTAGCACTCGGAGGCCATCAGAACACGTGTGGATCACCACTAGATGGATTTTGGTTTGGATCCTCGCTAGCACAACAAGAAAATATTGAAGGGTTATTCAGAATGATCAACATCATAAACAAAGAAAAAACTGAAGATCTAGGTATTTAATTTCTGCAGAAATTATTTAAATTAATTAAAAACATGTTGCGCAAGATCCTCTCTATAGGATCTGGGGCTCTTTTCTTCTTTTATCTAGATCTTTGATCATAATCCGTGGATACATGCATTTATCGTAGTATTGTTCCCAGATTGGTCATCGATTTCTGTAAAGGAAAAGTTGGGCCCTCCCTGCCGCTATGCTTCCGCTGTGTTTGGATCCTTCAAGTGGTATCAGAGGGAGATCATCATCATTTATAATTATTTAAATAATTTGTTGTTGATTTATGATTTAATAATTTAGTTTTTAAATTCAAGTTTAATCATTCTTGTAATCTAGATTTTGAGATTTGTTCTTCTCTTTTGATTCTTTCAGATCTAATAGAAATTAATATTTTTTGGATTAAAATTAAAGTGAGGAACTCATCAGGAGGCTCTGATGATTCTGTCTAGGTGAAACTAAAGTAAATTATGTGTGTTTTGACTTTCACATCATTTTATCTACCATACACACCATGTAATATGGACTACGCGCCATGTAGTCATGTTCAGAGCATTGAGAGTAATTCAAAAATTACTCAAGATGTGTGAATTTATTACACATGGTGTAATTAATTTTACATTGTGTGTTGATCGGGACATATATTTACACTTACTAGACTAAATTTTGGGTGGCCCACTAGACACAGCGTGCAGTCCCTTTGGGTTAGGGTCCAATCTATGTATCCCATACATAGATTGAGCCGATCGGTAACCATGTAACATGGAGACAACATGGTGTATGGCCCACTGGACTTTCCATGTATATTGAAATATCTGAATTATGCCTTACATGCCGAGTCCCTAGGCGTTTACTTTTGTAAAGATGGTGAAGTTACTACACACCATCTAGTTGGAAATACACGTCATGTACTTTACCAAATCACACAAAGATAAAAATTCAATTTTTGTATAATCTTCAGAACTACTTATCGTGTAAAAATCATACTACAGGTTGTTAATATATGGATTGAAGCATCATTTATACCATATGTTAGAAGAGTAAAACAATATATAAATATAATTCATGTTGGTTTGTATTCAAATAGTTATTCACCAGGTTACCTCCAAGGTACATTTATATACAAGGATGAGAATCTAAAGGAAATTCATAAAAGGAATTAAGATAAAAGGATTGATTAATTAAAGATAATAATTAATCAATTAATGTGCGATTTATCTTAATAAAAACAATTAAATAATTTAATGCTAGTTTTATTAATTGTGTAACTTGTTGCATGTATGTGGATGATCACAAGCAAGAATATACCTTTGTATGTGACCGTTTTACCTTTTAATTTATTTTTTAAATTAAATTTTTGGCATGTCAGCCATCTCTCCTCATTAATTTGTAGGGTCTTCATGCCCATGTTTTATTTTAGCTAAACCCCCTTTTTACCCCTCTCTTATATGTGAGTTAAAAATCATATGTAATGGGTGGATCTCCCAAGATAGTGGAGGCGGTTCAAGCTGGATTTGAGACGAAACCAATCCCAGGAGATACAAAGGTGGACATGTGGAAAACTATAAACATGAACCCAAAATGTTCAAAGTGTTTCTCACCTAGGTCAGGGTTAGTTTATCAACCACTAGACAAACTAACCATTAGAAAATCTCATTATCATACCCTTTACTTTATTTTATTTCTATCAGTTGCATGGTTTATCATTTGGATGTGTTGTTGTGATCACATAATTAAAGAGTTAAATAAGCATGCAAGATGGAACTAAAATAAACCAAGATTAATTGTAAATATTATCAAGACATGGTTAATCACTTAAGTAAGTTCTAGTTAATTTTAACAAGAATGTGATAAATATAAAAATTAATTTACACAAAAGAGATAAAACAATTCCTTCAAGAGAAGCATCCCTTTCTAGACTTGGTGAGATATTGGAGGAAAGTGTTGAGGAAATCCAAGTCAAGATTTTAGAATTCGGTAATCCACTCAATGGATCAAGGAGAAAAAATCCCACAATTGGAAAAGACCTACCTATGTAAATACCATAAAATAGCATGAACAACCCTTATTGGTGTTATGATAAGGGGAAGATAGATCCTTTCCACTAAAATGTCCATGAAACTAGACATTTTGAGTTCAATGGTGAGGGAATTTGAGACTTGATAAAAGAGTGGGAGACTTAATAGAATTAATTTACAATTTATCATAAAATGTAATCAAGAAATTACTAATAATATTCTCTTTTAATTTTATAATAAAATTACAAGCTCAACCACACTATCCCTATGATCGATTTTGGATAAAGACAACATCCTCACCAAAAGTAACTTCTAGGAATGGTTTATAAATCTTTGGGTTTTTATACACCATGAACGGAAGTCTTATGTAATGGAGTTAGAATTACCTGATCCGCCTACCAAAGAGGTGAGTGATGAGGATTTCGTGGTCTATGAGAAACATATGAACGACACGGTCGACGTTCAATGTTTGATGATTTCATCAATTTCAAGTTAACTAATGAGGTCTCATTAAAACATGGATGTGTATAGAATGCTCAGGCTCTTATGTGGTATTTAATAGGATAGATCAAGATATGAAGGGTTTGATATATCCAAGGCCCACTTTAAGAGTAATCTTGGAGAGGGTTCCCCAGCTGGGCTTCACATAGTCAATCTCATTGGCTACATTGAGCGTCTGAAGGTTCTAGGTTTTAAAATCCCTAAAGAAATGGGTACTAATATCCTTTTCACATCACTCCCATAGAGATTCTCTAGTTTTGTTTCTAATTTAAATATGAACAACATTGAGAAGTATTTATCTGATCTTCTTAACCTCATACGCCAATTGGAAAAAGATATGAAGTGTGACAAGCCATCTGTAATTATGGTGAATAAGAGGAAAGGGAAGCTGAAGACCTTTAATACCAAAGTTTCTTCACTCCCTTATAAGAAAAGTAAGATCAAGAGTGAGGTAAGGGAACAAGAATATGTTTATTTAGCATGTGGAAAAAAGGGCCAATGGAAGAAAAACTACACCTAGCTAAAGAATCAAGCGTAACCTTTAGGTATATTTCTTATTGAGTTCAATTTATCTATTTCTACAAATGGGGTATTGGATATAGCTTGTGGTGATAACATATGTATTAAAATATAGAAACCAAGTAGATTCAGAAAAACTGACCTAGGGGAGGTATATCTATGAGTATCCAATGTATCTAGACTTGCTGTTGTAGTGTTCGGGGTCTACCACCTCACATTGCCGACTTTTATGATCTTGGTGTTAAGGGGTTTTTATTATGTTCCTTCTATGACTAAAAAAATTATTTCTATATCCATACAAGATATATATGGAATTGTTTTCATGTTTGGAAATGAATGTTTCATATTTATAATGATAGAATGTGTTTTGGTAGGGAAAATTTATACAATGATCTTTATGTGTTGGATTACACAAAACAAGTAATGGAAATAGTTACAAAAGATACTTCACATGTCTCATACCACACCCAACTTTGGAATCACCAGCTAGGTCATGTAAATGAGAAATACCTAAAAAAGGTACATTAAGATGGATATTTATATTATTTTGAAATAAAACCACTTTGTGTATGTCACATGTGTTTATAAGGAAAAATGAACAAAGACCCATTTAGCAGGAAATATGAATGGACCAAAGAGTTATTGAATTGGTTCATACCGATGTGTGTAGACCATTTCAATTTAAAGAAAGGGATAAGTACTCATACTTTATAACTTTTACTAATGATTTTAATAGATATAGATATATTTAATTAATGAAGTATAAGTTGTATTCTTTTAATATGTTTAAGGAATACAAGAATGAAGATGAGAACCAGCTCGATAAGAAGATTAAGAAACTCCACTCAGAACGAGGTGGAGAGTATCTTAATCAAGACATCATTGATTTCTTACGGTATTTTGGGATCCTATCTCAACTGACTCGTCCTTACACGCCTCAATGAAATGGTGTAAGTGAAAGGAGGAACCACACCTTTTTGGACATGGTGATATCAATGAAGAGTCATGCAAGTATTCCATTATCCTTTTAGGGATATACATTACAAAAAACAACACAAATACTAATCCAATTACCAACTAAATAAATAAATAGTATTCCATAGGAGATTTTAAGTGAAAAAAATCCATTTTATCAAATTTACATGTATGGGGTAGAAAAGTGTTTGTTAAGGACCCTTTAGGTAACAAACTTACACCCTGAGGCCCAAGGTGTACCTTTATAGGATAACTCAAGGAAACAAGGGGATATTACCTATATGACGCCTTATACAAAAATGTTATAGTGTAAAGACATACCATATTCATTGAGAGGGAGAACATCTACAAAAGGGATAGTAGGAGTGAGATAGACTTTGATGAAGTCAAGTCTCAAGGTACACAAGGGTTGGTATAGGAACAGATTCCACAAATACCTATGGAAGAAATATTTGTTCAAGAGACACAAGTACTATGTAGGAGTAAAAGAGAGATTAGAGAACCAGAACATTACGTTTTTCTAGTTACTGAGGATGGTGACTCATTATTAGTTGATAATAATGATCCTCTAACCTATAAAAAAGTAGTAAGTGGAACATATGTTTCCAAGTGGCAGGAATCCATGAATTCTAAAATGCATCCCATGTACCAAAACCAAGTCTAGATTTTGGTGGATCCTACATTTAATGTAAAACTTGTTGGTTTCAAATGGGTATTCAAGAAGAAAATAGACATGGAAAGAAAATTCAGAACTTATAAGGCATGAATGATTTCAAAAGGTTTCAAACAACATCATGGAATTAACTATGAAAAAACCATTTAACTAGTTGTGATGTTAAAATCTATCAGAATTCTATTGGCCATTACTGCTTACCATGACTATTAGATTTGGAAAATGGATATCGAAACAACCATACTTAACAAGAACCTTCAGGAAGATGTCTACATGATACAACCTGAAGGGTTTGTGACTCCAAAGGATGCCAATAAGATATGAAAGTTGCAGAAATCCATTTATGGATTAAAACATGCATCGAGGTCATGGAATATTAATTTTGATAAAGCCATAACAGAATTTGGTTTCATAAAGAATGAATGTGAACCCTGTGTCTACAAACAGTTTAGTGGGAGTGCATTCATTTTTCTAATAGTATATGTTGATGACATATTACTATTTGGAAATCAGATACCAGTCTTACATTCTATTAAGGAAAGTTTGAATCAATTCTTCTCCATGAAGGACTTAGGTGAGGAAACATATATTTTTGGGATCAATATCTATCCTGAGAGATCTAAGATACTACTGGTCCTAAGTCAAAGTACATAAATTGATAAGATAATAAAGATATTCATAATGGAAAAATCCAAGAGGGGATTTTTTATAGAATCACATGGCATTAACATTTCTAAGAAAATGTGTCCTCAGATGAATGAGGAAAGAGAGATAATGGAAATTACTCTATATGTATCAGCAATTGGGCCAATCCTGTATGCCATGCTATATACTAGGCTAGATGTCACCTATGCATTAAGTATGGTAGGTAAATATCAAGCTGACCCAGGTGACCTCCACTAGATGGTATTCAAGACTATACTTAAGTATCTAAGGTGTAATAAGGATATGTTACTAGTTTATGGAGGAGATGAGGAACTAGTTATCATAGGATATAATGATGCTAGTTTCTAGAGTGACCAGGATAATATTAAGTCACAGAAGGAATACATATTTACTTTGAATGGAAGTGCTATGAGCTGGAAGAGATCAAAAAAGTTTGTGGTCAAATATTCTATAGCAAAGTCAAATTATATTTCATCTTTTTAGGCAGATAAAGAAGCATTTTTTATGAGAATCTTCATCCAAGAGTTGGGTGTGGTACCAAATATTACAAAACCCATCACACACTATTGTGATAATACTGTAGCAATAGATCTCACAAAAGATCGAAGGTCACATCAGTGGACAAAGCACATACATTGAAAGTATCATATCTTGAGGGATTTTTCTTAGAGAGGTGAAGTTGCAGTGAGCAATATTTTCATGGAAGACAGCATGGAAGACCCCTTGACTAATGCCTTGAATCAACAAAAACATGATCATCATGTGATGTCTAACATACTGGAAGTCGTTGGTAGTTGGCTCTAGTTCAAGTGGGAGTTTGTTAGAGTTGGTGTCCTAGAACCATCTGTTTTACTTTGATTACATAAATATTTAATTTATTTAAATATTAAACATATTATTACATATTGTTCATTCTTCTACATGACTATGATGTAATAATGTCCTAGAGTATTTCTCTCATTGAAAATGTCATAACAATTCCCTACTATGATGATAACTTTGAAGTTCTATAACAATATTCTTAAATATAATTTTGAAGTTGGATGAAATAATATGATGTGACATATAGTATAGAAACCATTAGGTGTGAGTACTCTTAAGATGATTATACTTATTCTCATGATGTTAGAACTTGGTAATCTCCCAGATAGGAGGTTATGAGAACCGACCCACCTATAGGAATTCCTCATGTTCTAGTGTTATACGATATTTCTATCTATGAGGGTGTGTAATGGTCCTTAGAGTTTAAGATTATCATTAATTCATGTCAATACTTACACACTTTGATTTAATGATGATAACTGTCATGCCATATATTGGCGGGAAGTAAGGTACATTGGGTGCATCATGAGTGACATGTTATTAATGGATAAGTTAAGGAAGAATTTTTCCCTTCCATTTATAGAAGTTTATATCTTGTCCCTTTGATTGAAATTATACCATCACCCTAAATTCAATCTCCTTGGTGTAACGATGAGTTTATTTTAGGTAGTAAAAAAAGTGGTATCAAGAAAATAGGTTGATGACACTATCATGAAACCTTCTTGATGAGATATTGAGACAACTAGATTATATTACACAGTGAGAATTTTTATGTGGATTTCATCGTTGCAATTTTATGTTCTTTATCATGGGTTTCTTGACCCATTTCTTGATATTACTCTTGGAGTTTAGGTAATCCCACCTAATTACAATGAGAAAGAATCCTAGAGGGTCACACACTATGTGTTTTTATGGTCTCAATTAAATTATATTTGAATTTAATTAATGAAATAAATATTATTCTCAATATAGTGTAATGATTTTATTCAAGTTATAATGATCACATAAATTAATAAAATATATTTATTTATTTTATTGAAAATTTAATAAATATTTATTTACTAGGTTTTAAATAAAATATTTTTTTAATAGAATTATTTATTTATTTATTTATTCGGGTGTTCAATAAATGGAAGTGGAGTTTGAGAAGACCAATTCTGGTATGGTAGTAAAATAATTATTTGCAAGATGGTAAATAATTATTTAACTAATTGGAACAAGAAAAAATAATAATTACGCTGTTATGTGGAATGAGATTTCATTTATGATTCCATTTTGTGAAAGTTGGCACACCATGAATAATGGTGATGTTATTGTTATTATGTAGCATGTGTTTTCTCTAAGGTTATGAATGTATTTAATTTATCTTAAAAAATTAAATATTCTAACTGAAACCCCATGTTGTTTAATAGACAAGTACGTCTATTGTGCCATTACACTAGGTGAAATGAACTGTTGATGGTGAGAGAATTATTGAGCCAAAAAAATTCTCTCTTGAATCCTATCCTCTCTCCTCTCAAGAATGAGAGACATTCTTCAAGACTGAAGAACAAGTGATCAATAAGGTCCAACTCAAGACACTCGCTTCACCGTAATAGCACCTAGAGAACGAGTGGTGTTGATCGGAGACTATTAGAACATGTTTGAATTACCGATAGAGGGATCCTGATTTGGATCCTTGCAAGTGTAGTGAGATAATCTAGAAGGGTCATTCTGGACTATAAATATTGTAAATGAATAAAGTATTTAAGATCCAGGTATTTAATTTCTGGAGAAATTATTTAAATTAATTATAAACATGATACGTTAGATCCTCTCTCTCTGATTTGACAGCCTTTTCTTCTTTTTTCTAGATCTATGATCTTAATTCATGGATACTATCATTTATCATCGTATTGATCCCAGATTGGTCATTGATTATGGAAAAGGAAAAGTTGGGACCTCCCAACTACCACACTTCCACTGCATTCAAATCCTTCAAGTGGTATCAGGGTTAGGCCATCATCATTTATAATTATTTAAACAATTCATTAATGATTTACGATTTAATAATTAAGTTTTTCAATTCAAGGTTAATCATTCTTGTAATATGGATTTCAAGAACTATTCTTTCTCTTTCATTTATCAAAAATATAACAAAAATTAATAATTTCTTGATAAAATTAAAGCAAGGAACTCATCAGGAGGCACCGACAATTTTTTCCAGGTTACATGAAAGTACTGCCGTGTGTTCGAACATACATGTTGTGATATTTTTCATAAAAACCATGTAATATGGGCTATATACTGTGTATTCATGTTCAACACATTGGGAGTAATTCAAAAATTACCCAAGCCATGTTCATTTATTACATGCAGTGTAAATAATTTTACACAGTGTGTTGATTGGGATAGATAGAAACATGATTATTGGATTACATGTCATGTGGCCCACTGGATATGATATATATTCCCTTCAGGTCAGGGGATAATCCTTGTGTTCCATACATGGATTGAGCTGACCGGTAATCGTGTAATGTGGAGACAACACAGTGTGTGGCCCACTAGACACCTCGTGTACTCCGAAATATATATAGTATGACTCACATGCCGAGTCCCTAAGCATGTAATTCGGGAAAGATGATGAAGTTAGTACATGACATGTAGTCAAAACTACACACTGTGTACTTTACCAAATTATACAAAGTTAAAACATTAGTGTTTCTGTAATGTTCAGAACTACTTATCTTATAAAAATAATACTATAGGTTGTTACTCTATGAGTTAAAGCATCATGTATGCCATATGCTAGAAGGGTAAAATAATATACGAATATAAAACATGTTAGGTAGATTCGAACCAGCATTCACCATGTTACCTCTATGGTACATTTATGTACAAGGATGATAATCTCAAGGAAATTAGGAAAAGGAATTAAGATAAAAGTATTGATTAATTAATGATAATAATTAGTCGATTCACACACGATTTATCTTAATAAGGAAAATTAAACAATTGAATTCTATTTTTATTAATTGTGTAACTCATTGCATGTATTTGGATGATCATGTGCTAGACCAGACCATTTTATGTGATTGGTTTCCCTTTTAATTTATTTTTTAAATTAAATTGTTTTCCTACAAGACATCTCTTCTCATTAATATGTAGGGCTTGAGTTCGCATGGTTCTTTTATGTAAACCAACTTTTTTACGCCTCACCTGCGTGTGAGTTAAAAATCATATTTAATGGATGGAGCTCCCATGCTAGTGGAAGTGGTTCAAGATAGATCTAAGATGAAACCAATCCCAGGAGATACAAATTTGGAGCGGTGGAAGGATGTAAACACAAACCCAAAAGGTTCAAGGTGTTTCTCCCATAGGTCAAGGTTATTTTATCAACCTCTAGATAAACTAACAATTATAAAATTTCATGATCATTCCCTTTAATTTATTTTATTTTTGTCAGTTTCATGGTTTATCATTACTGATGTGTTGCCGCCATCACATAATTAATGAATTAAAGAAGCATGCAAGCTGAAACTAAATTAAACCAAGATTATGCATAAATATTATGAATACATGGTTAATCACTTAAGTAAGTTCCAATTAATATTAAAAATCATGGGATAAAGATAATAAGAAATTCACTCATAAGAGATAAAAAAATTCCTCAATAAAATATTAAGTCAGACTAAGCCTTCCATTACTTGATTATGGCCAAGACTCAATAAAACTATGTGTTTAACCAACCCTTGTTGGGACACTTACTTTTATACAGGATACCTTTATGAATTTTTTGGGCTAACTTAACCATATTACATCAAGAGGAGTATCCCTTGCTAGACTTGGTGTAATATTGGAGACAAGTGTTGAGGAAATCCAAGTTAAGATTTTAGGATTGGGGAGTCCACTCAACGGATCAAGGTGCTATAAGCCCATAGCTGGAAAAGACCTTCCTACCTAAATACGTTCAAATAGCCTGAAAAAACCTTGTTTAGGTTATGTGAATGGGAATATAGATCCTTTCCACTAGAATTTCCAAGCAACTTGACATTCTGAGTTCAATGGTAAGGGCCATTGGGACTTGATAAAATAGTGGGAGACTTAATAAAATTAATTTATTATTTATCATAAAATGTAATTGAGAAAGTAATAATAATATTCTCTTTGAATTTTAGAAAAAAATTACAATCTCAACCACATTATCCCTATGATTAATTCTGGATAAATTCAAAATCCTCACCAGTAGTAACTTCAAGGAATGGTTTAGATGCATCCTGGTCATTCTACACCATGAATAGAAGTCTTATGTTCTAGATTTAACATTACTTAATCCTCCTTCTAGATAGGTGAGTCATGATGATTTCTTGGTCTTTGAGAAACATATGAACGACACAGTTTCCATTAAATGCTTGAGTATTTTATCAATGTCTAGTGAACTCATGAAGTATCATGAAAACATGGATGCATATAGCATGCTTGAGCACCAATGTGGTCTTTTCTAGGAGAGGGGAAGAAAATAATGTTTTGAGATATCCAAGGCACTATTTAAGAGTAATCTTGGAGAGGGTTCCCCAACTGGGCCTCATATAGTAAAGCTCATTGGATACATTGAGAACTTAGATGTTATAGGGTTTAAACTTCTAAAATAACAGGGTATTGATCTCATTATCACATAACTCCCTCAGATATTCTCCAGTTTATTGTTAATTTTAATATATACAACATTGAGAAGTCTCTATCTAATCTTCTTATCCTCATTCACCAAGTGGACAAAGATATGATGCTTTATAAGACTTCTGTCCTCATAGTGAATAAGAGGAAAGGGAAGGATACGATCTTTAAGACCAAATCTTCTTAACGACCTTCCAAGAAAATTAAGATCAAGGGGAAGGAAAGGGAACATGAATATGTTTGTTTCTCATGTGGAAAGAAGGGAGACTATAAGAAAAACTACACCCAACCAAAGAAGCAAGGGGAAGCTTCAGGTGTGTTTGTTATCAAGTGAAATTTATCTATTTCTACAAATTAGGCATTGGATACAGATTTTGGAAGTCACATATGTATTAAAATATAGGAACCAAGTTGATTCAAGAAAATTGATCAAGGGGAGGTAGATCTAAGAGCATATAATAGAGCTATACTTCCTACTATAGCTAGCGGGGAATACCACCTCAAGTTGCTGACTAGGATTATCTTGGTGTTAAGGGGTTGTTATTATGTCCCTTCTGTGACCAAAAAAATTATTTATGTATTCAGACTAGATACAAATGGATTTTTTTTCAAGTTCATAAATGAATGTTTCTTCTTTTACAAAGGTAGTGTTTTTTTGTAGGGCACATTTATACAATGTTTTTTACATGTTGTATTACACGAACTATGTAATGGAAATCAATAACAAAGATACTTCACATGAATCATACTACACCCAACTTTGGCATTACTAGCTAGGTCATGTAAATGAGAAACGACTGACAAAGTTAAATCAATATGGATATTTATATTCTTTAGAACTAAAACCACTTGGTGTATGTCACATGTGTTTACAAGGGAAAATGACCAAATCCCCATTTAATGGGAAATATGAAAGGGCCAAATATCTTCTTTAATTGGTTCATACTGATGTGTTTAGACCATATCCAATTGAAGAAAGGGGTGGTTACTCATACCTTGTAACTTTTAATAATGATTTTAGTAGATATGGATATATCTAATTAATGAGGTATAAGTTGGATTAATTTGATAAGTTCAAGGAATACAAGAATAAAGTTTAAAACCAGCTTGGTAAGAAGATTAAGAAACTTTTCTCAAATAGAGGTGGAGAGTATCTTAATTAAGAATTCATTGATTACTTATGGGAGTTTTGGATCCTATCCCAACTCACTCCTCCTTACACACCTCAGTGGAATAGTGTAAGCAAAAGGAGGAACCACACTTTTTTGGACATGGTGAGATCAATAATGAGTCATGCAAGTATTCAATTAACCTTTTGGGGATATGCATTATAAATAGTAGAACACATACTAATCCAAGTACCAACTAAATCTATAATTGGTATTCTATATGAGAATTAGAGTGTAAGAAAATCCATGTTATCAAATTTACATGTGTGGGGTAGCGAAGCGTTTGTTATGGTCTCTTCATGTAACAAACTTGAACCCTAAGGCACAAGGTGTACCTTTATAGGATACCCCAAGGAAACAAGGGGATATTACCTATATGACCCCTCATAAAAAATTTTATAGTGGAATGACACACCATACTCCTTGAGAGGTATCATATCTCCAAAAGAGATAGTGGTAGAGGAATAGACTTCGATGAAGTCGAGGCTCAAGGTACACCAGAGATGGTACAAGAGAATATTCCAAAAATCCCCATGGAAGAAAGGTTTGTTCTAGATATAAAAGTACTACATAGGAGTAAAAGAGATGTTAGAGAACCAAAATGGTATAGTTTTATAGTTACCGAATATGGTGACTCATTATTAGTTGATAATAATGATACTCTAACCTATAAAGATGAAATATGTGGCATAGATGTTTCCAAGTGGCAAGAAGCCATGAATTCTGAAATGGATCTCATGTACCAAAACCAAGTATGGATTTTGGAATATACTCATGTTTATGTAAAGACTGTTTGTTGAAAATAGATATTCAATAAAAAATTGGACATAGAAGGACAAGTCAGTAGCTATAAGGCACGAATGGTTGCAAAAGGGTTCAAACAACATCAAGGAATTGACTACAATGAAACCTTTTCACCAGTTCCAATGCTGAAATCCATTAGAAATATATTGTCCGTTACTACTTACCATGACTATGATATTTTGAAAATGGATGTCAAAATAGCCTTCTTTAATGGGAACCGTCAAGAAGATGTCTGCATGAAACAACCTTTAGGCTTTGTGACTCCAAAGGATGGCAATAAGATATGAAAGTTGAAAAAAACCATTTATGGATTAAATAAAGCATTCGTTTCATGGAACATTTGTTTTGATGAGTCCATAATGTAATTTGGTTTTATAAAGAATGAATGTGAACCTTGTGTCTACAAATGGTTTAGTGGGAGTGATATCATTTTCCTAATAGTATATATTGATGACACATTGCTTATTAGAATCAAGATACCAATATTATAGTCTTTTAATGCATGATTGAATCAATTATTCTCCATGAATTACTTAGGTGAGGAAACATATATTCTTTGGATCAAGATCCATCATGATAGATCCAAGATATTTCTAGGCCTAAGTCAAAGTACATACATTGACAAGATACGGAATAGATTCAGTATGGAATAATCCAAGAGGGGATTGTTTCCAATGTCACATGACATTCATATTTCCAAGAAAATGTATCCTAAGACATATGAGGAAAGAGAGAGATTGGGAAAATACTCCATATGAATCATCAATTGGGTCAATCATGTATTCCATGTTATGTACTAGGCTAGATGTCACCTACACATTAAGTGCGGTAGGCATATATCAAGATGACCCAGGTGACCTCCATTGGATGGCAGTCAAGACTATCCTTAAGTATCTAAGGTGTACTAAGGATATGTTCTTGGTTTATGGAGGTGATGAAGAACTATTCATTAGAGTATATGAAGATGCTAGTTGCTAGAATGATCAGGATGACATGAAGTCATTGATAGAATATATCTTCAATTGGAATGGAGGTGATGTGAGTTGGAAGATCTCAAAGAAGAGTGTGATCATAGATTCTACATTAGAGTACAAGTATATCATAGCTTCTGAAGTAGCTAAAGAAGCAGTTTTGATGTGAAGCTTCATCCAAGAGATGGATTTGGTACCCAGTAGTAAAGATCCCATCATACTCTATTGTTATAATACTGCAATGGTGGCTCTCAAAAAATAGACAAGGTCACATCAACAGACAAAGCACATAAATTATAAGTATCATCTCTTGAGGAATTTTTCTCAAATAGGTGAAGTTGCAATGAGTATCATTTCCATATAATACAACATGGAATTCCCATTTACTGAAGTCTTGACTTAGTAGAAACATAATCATCATGTGAGGTCTAGAAGAAAAAAATTCATAGGCAGTTGGCTCTAGTCCAAGTGGGACTTTGTTAGAGTTTTTACCCTAGAATCAATATTTTATACTTTTATTACATGAATATTTTATGTATTTAAATATTAAACATCTTATTTCATATTGTTCATTATTTTTCATGACTATTATGTAATAATTTCCTAGAGTATTTGTTGCATTGACAAGGTCATACTAGTTCCCCGTTTGATAAGAAACATGAAGTAATATGAAAATATTATTAAATATAGTTTTATGGTTGGATGACATATTATTATGGGACACATTTTATACATACCGTTAGGTGTGATTACTCGTAATCAAATGAGAGTTATTCTCATAATGTTCTCACTTGGTAATCTCCAAGATAGAATGTTATGAGAACTGACCTTCCTGTAGGAATTCCGCATGTTTTGGGGAAATAAGATATTTATATATGTGAGTGTGTGTAATGGTCCTTAGACTTTAATATTATCTTTAAAGTGTTTCACTACTCAAACACTTTGATTTACTGACCAAAACTCTCACGCCATATGTGGGCGGGAAGTAAGGTATGTTGGGTGCGTCACGAGCGATATGTTATTAACGGATAAGTTGAGGAAGGATTTATCCATTACATTTATGGAAGTTGTTATCTCATCCATTTGAATGAAATAGAACCATACCCCTAAATTTCATGGCTATGGTGTAACGCCATGTTTATTTTAGGCAGTCAAATAAAGACATATCAAGCAAATAGGTTGATGATACTATCATGAAACCTTCTTGATGAGAAATTGAGACAAAGTGATTATATTACATAGTGAGCATTTGTTTGTGGAGTCCATCATTGCAACTTTAAGTTATTTATATTGGGTTCCTTGACCCATTTATAGATAGTACTCTTTGACTTTAGGCAAACCTGCCTACTCCCAATGAGAAAGAATCCTAGTGGGTATCACAATAAGTGTTTTTTGTGGCCTCGATTAAATTATATTTGAATTTAACTAATGAAATAAATATTATTCTCAAGACCATAAAATAATTTTATTCAAGTTAAAATTATCACATAAATTAAATAAAATATATTTATTTACTTTATTGAACATTTAATAAATATTTATTTACTAGTTTGTAAATAAAATATTTATTTAAGAGAATAATTTATTTATTTATTCATGTGTTCAATAAATGGAAGTGGAGTTCGATTAGACCAAGGCTGTTTTGGTAGTGAAATAATTATTTTTAAGGTGGTTAATAATTATTTTACTAGTTGGCACATGAAAAAATAATAATAATGCTGTTATGTGGCACATGATTTCATTTATGATTCTGTTTTTCATAAGTTGGTGCACCACGAATAACGATACTATTATTGTAATCATGTAGCATGAGTTTTCTCTATGTTTATGAAGGCATTTAATTGTTTTTTTGAAATTAAATATTGTAACCGAAACCCCATGTCATTAAACAGACAAGTACATCTATTGTTCAATTTTGCACAGTGAACCGAACTAACAGTGGTGAGAGAATTGTTGAGCCAAAACAATTTCTCTTTCAAATCCTCTCCTCTCTCTTCTTAATAATGAGATATGTTCTTCTAATACCAAAGAACATGTGATAAAGAACGACCGATTCAAGACACTCGATTCACCACGCTAGCACACAGAGAATGAGTGGTGTCAATCGGAGGCCATCGGAACATGTGTTGATCACCACTAGAGGGATTCTATTTTGGATTCTCACAAGTGCAATGTGACAATCTAGAAGGGTCATTCCGGATGATCAACATCATCAACGCAGAAAGTACTATAGATTCAGGTATTTAATTTCTACATAAATTATTTAAATTAATTATAAACATGATGAACAATATCCTCTCTCTAGGGTTTGGTTCCCTTTTCTTATTTTTTCTAGATCTTTGATCTTAATATGTAGATAATGGACTTTATTTTCATATTGATCATGGATTGGTCATTGATTATGGTAATGGAAAATTTAGGCCCACCCAACCACCATTCTTGTACTGCATTCAGATCCTTCAAGTGGTATTAGAGTAAGGTTATAATCATTTATAATTATTTAAATAATTTATTGATGATTTATGATTTAATTATTTAGTTTGTCAATTCAAGGTTGATCATTATTGTAATCTGGATTTTGAGATATGTTCTTCCTCTTTAATTTCTCATAGATTTAATAGAAACGAATAATTTTTTGATTAAAATTAAAGTGAGGAACTCATTAGGAGGTGCCAACTATTCTGTCCAGGTGACACAAAATTATATGACACGTGTTTAGACATTTATGTCATATTCTCTACCATAAACTCCATATAATCTGGACTACATTCCGTGTAGATGTGTTCAATGCATCGGGAGTAATTCAACAATTAATCAAGTCGTTTAAATTTATTACATGCAGTGTAATTAATTTTACACTATGTATTGATCAGGATAGATAGTAAAATGCTTACTGGATTAAACACCATGTGGCCCATTGGACACGGATTGTAGTCCCTTCACATCAGGGTCTAATCAGTTTATCCCATGCACAAATTGAGCCAACCAATAACCGTGTAACGCAGATACAACATGGCGTGTGGCATCCCAGATAGATAGTATCATTATGAGTAATCATGGAACACAACATATGGAATTCCTTTTTATGGTGGAACATTTAAGGGACATCTTCCCTAATGACATCTCTAGATTACCTTCTATGAGAGAGGTATAGTTCACCATTGAGCTAGTTCCTATAGCGTCACCCATGTCCATTCCTCTTTATATGATGGAACCTATAGAGCTCTAGGAACACAAGAAGAAGTTAGAAGATTTGTATTCTATGAGTTTTATATGAGCCAATACCTGACTATGAGGTCCACCTATCTGTTAGGCCAATAAGGAATACATTACTCTTAGGTTGTGCAAGAATTATATATAGTTTAACTAGATTATAGTGAAGAACTGGTATCCATAGATGCGTACAGAAAACATCTTAAACCATTTCATAAGAGAAATAGTTTTCTCTAAGATTAATTTCAGATCGGGCTATCATCAGATTATTGTGATTCTATTATACATACCTCATACAACATTACAGAGTAGATACTACTTGTACAAGTATCTAGTTATGCCATTCGATCTTATAAATATGACAATAGTTTTCATGGATTTTATGAATTGGGCTTTCCACCCGTATCTGGATTCTTTTTTGGTAGTCTTTATATATGATATCTTGGTGTGTTCCCACACTTGACATGGACATGCTAACCATCATGAGATTATGTTGAATAAATTGAGAGAGAATAAACTCTATTCTAATCTTACCAAAATCCCCTTTTGGATCAATATGTTTCACTTCTTGGGTCAAATTATTTTAGAGGTAGGAGTATCTATTGATCCAGAGAAGGTGGGCACCATAGTTTCTTAGGAGAAACCCAAGAATTTCTTTGAAAAACACAATTTCTTAGGGCTGGTTGGTTATTACATGAATTTAAATAAGGACTTACCATGCCTGACATCATCTCTTATTGGATCGACTAAGAAGGGTGTGAAGTTCATGTGGTCTGAAACATGTGAGACAACCTTTCAAGAGTTTAAAGGGAGACTGGCTTTAGTACTAATCCTGACATTACTAGAGCCAAGTAGAGGATATAATATTTAATACAATGCTTTCAAAATTAGGACAGGAGTAGTTTTGATATAGGGAGATCAGGTTGTAGCATACAGGTCTCACTAGCTGAGGTTTCATGAGTGGAATTACCCTACACACAACCTTGAGCTAGAATCCATGGTTCACGCTTTATGCTATTGGACAAATTATCTATTGGTATAATGGTTCATCACTTACATGGACCATAAAAGACTCAAATATATTTATACATAGTGCAATTTGAAAATCAGGTAGCACATGTGGGTAAAATACTTGTAGTCATTCGACTTTGAGCTTTGTTATACACTTGAAAATAGAAATGCAGCAGCTGATGCACTAATCTAGAAGACTCAGACACAGGTCATCTCAGAAGCCAGTAGTATGTGGAAGTTGATGGACTTGTTTTCTGAGATTCACTTGGAGGTTCAGAAGCTTCATGGGAAACCTATTTTGGAAGATTTAATAGTGATATCCTCCCTTCCATAATGGGTGAAGATGAGATAACTTTCTGATCCTGAGGGCCTCATCCTATGGAAGATTTTTTCTGGTGAGAACTCACCACTTGTTTGGGTTGTTGATAAGAATGAGATTATGTACTTAAAAGTACATATCCAGGTCCCTAAATACATACAAGAATAGTTGATATGGGAATATCATGCCTCTATTATGGAAGAACACATTGGGATTACCAATATGTACTGAGATGTACATTTTCAATATTGGTGGCTAGGTATGAAGAGGTAGATTATAGGTTTCATCATGCGGTTTTCCACTTGTTAGAAGGTGAAGGTTGAGCTCCAGTGACCTTCTGGACTTCTAAAGACTCAATATATTACTGATTTGATTTGGAATGATGTTACCATGGATTTTTTGATGTGATTTTTGAGATCCCCTCGAGGTAGTGATGCAGTGTGGGTGATTTTTGACTAGATGAATAGGGTGGAACACTTCCTACCTATCTAATATACCTTCTCAATAGATGATATTGGGTGGATTTTTTAGAAGATTTTATACCTTTATATTTTTCCCCATTATATCATATCAGACCAGGATTCCTAGTTTACATTGCAGTTCTGGAAGGGGTAACAAAAATCACTGGGTTCACAAGTTTTAATGAGTACAACCTATCACCCTTAGACTGATGGCCAGTCCGAGAAGACAATACAAGTGTTATAGGACATTCATTGGGAATGCATCCTTGATTTCTAAGGTTTGTGGGAGAAAAATCCACCTCTCGTTGATTTTTACTACAATAATATATTTTAGGCAACAATTTAGATGGCTCCTTATAACGCCCTTTATGGTAGGTTTTTCCGTTCACCCATGTGCTGATTAGTGAGAGGTGAGGCAACACTACCAGGTCCTCATCTCATTCGAGAGACTTTAGAGAAAGTATATCTAATTCTAAAATATTTGGATACAGATCAATCGAGGCATAAGTCTTATACCAATTATTATCATCAACCTCTGGAGTTTGTGGTGAGACATCAGGTCTCTGCATGAGTTTCTCCTATATTGTGTCATATATGGATTCAGAGATAGGTCAATCTATCACCTCATCAGCCTATCAAGATCATATAGAGAGTGAGGCTATTATACTATCGATTGTAGTTACCTCATAGGTACCATGTCATACACAACATCTTCCATGTATCACAGCTTCCCCATTATCATTCTAACCCATATCATTCATTTGATCTTGAGGATATTGAGTTGGAGGAAGATGTATCCTATGAGGAGCATCCAATATGTATCATTGATCAGAGCATGAAGGCTCTCAAGCTAGTTCCTCTAGTCTTGGTGTTATGTAATAACTGTTGTGTATAGGTAGAGACCTTGGAGAAAGAGGCCTATGTATGTGCTCATTGGCCAAATATTTTCCCAGATTACGCTTTACAACCCTTGGAAGGGAAATTTATGTACAAATTGTTTTATTTATGGGAGGTTCTAATGTCTCGGATTTTCAGCAAGGTATGTTTTCTTTTTATTTTTTGGTGAAACCCATAAACCTTACCTAAAGGTGGGTCAGTTTTCTTACGGAAAGGAAGAAGTAGGAGGGATGTAACTTGGCTGTAGACCAAATACATGACGTGTATTTAAATACATGACATGTAATTAAATACATGAAATGAACTTGGTTGGACAGACCCATTACATGTCGTGAGTCATTTTTCATAAGAAGGGAAAAACATGATCTTTACTTGGTATGTAAAGGTTACACATCTTGTAAATTCCTAGGTATTGTTTTTTAAATAATGTAGGATACAATTTTTAAAGAATCCCCATCCTCTTCTCTAATAGGTGCTGCATGAGATAACCCCTCCACACCTCACCTAGGTTCCACTGAATCTCCCCTGTATGAGCTCCATTTACTTTTCTATAAGGTGCATTGGATTTGAAATGGTTAGATCCTCGATCCTATTCCTTCCTTCCAATGTTTATATTTCCCTATTTTATGTTCTTTTGGTGTGGGATTATATGCCCTATTTTGAGGGTTTTTTTATATCCTTTCGATTTCTCCCATTCTATATTGATTCAAGGGCGAATATTGAGGAGGAGAGTGATATAGGCATAAGGTAGGTGGTTTAGTTATTTTTACCTAAATTCTCATCAAATTTTTTTATGAATTAATGTGACATGATCTAGAATAACATGATGATTGATATTAAATGTTTAATTAATTAAATAATTTGGTGTTCCATGCTTAATATGGTCCAAGAAAATGGAGAATCAACATTGTTGGTTGATCTCCTTAACATGAGCCACCCCTATGGGTTTGACCTTCCTTAAAATACTAAATTACCTTCACCATAAATAATTAAATAACCTTTTGAGGTGTGTTTTCCTTGTAATAAAAGTCTTGTAATGTGAATTGAACTAATTAAAGAAGATTGACCATGAATTATGACCCTATAATTTATACCATAATTTAGTTTCTTGAATTAAATTATTTGGCCAACTTGGTAACAATGATTTGGGGTTATAGTATGAGTTAGTGCTAGCCATAACCTTCCCTTCACTTAAGTAGAGAGTGACACAAGGGTCATAACTTAAGGATGAATTAGATGATATCAACATTCTTCATAATTAGAAATGGGAAAGATTACCTTTTCTCTAAGAGCAATACTTGGATCCTTTTTATAGATTTCCTTGGATGGGATCATTGGGCGTTTTATCTACTAACCCATGAGTGATACCGGTTGCCTAGGGGATATACCTTGAATGGGGTTAGTGGATGATATGGTTACAACATCCATCAGTGATACTCACCCCTTACATGAGATACCTGGGATAGGCTCAGTGGGTCATTCCTTACACCATTCCAAGAGTGATACTGGGGATGCCTTTATGGATCTCCTTGGAAAACTCTTATGGTGTTGGGTATTTGTAGTGATACCAGTGTGATACTTGGGTTCATTTATAAGGTTCACCATATATGGTCCCAGGATTCCACTTTATTATATTCTAGATATGCCTTCTATATAATTCCAATAATGTTAATTTATATCATTACATGACACATCCACTAAGCCAAATAACACACTTGGGTTTGGTCCATATAGGATTCTTTCCTTGTTATAGGCTTAGTTATTCTTCCTTTCATGTATTATAGAGATCCTTTATACACCCATTACATATCTATATAGGTTCAACCTATATCATAAATATCTGGATTAGATCAAAGAAGGTAGTATCTGTTGGGTATCCCATGAGGAACCCAGTCTGATGTATTTATTTATTTATTATCTTGTATTTATTTTGTACCTACAAACTACTCATTTTATATTAAAATATAGGATTGATATAGAAACTATTGGTGGTTTCCTAATGATTATATCTCACACCCTACTCAGTCCAACCTTGGTACCAGAGAAGAATTCATGATTTCATGTGTAGATAAAGGGAAGTGTCCAAATTTCAATGCTTGATTTCAAGTACTAGGGGATTATAGGAGTAGAGGACCAAACCTATGCTCATGATACTAGTAGAGGATAAATTTAATCAATTTCTTATTTTTTATAATGTGTTATATTAATGTTTCACCTATATCCCATGCACCTATTTTTTTATAGATACATGACATGATCATTATCATTTTGTATCTAACTATGATTTAGCTTCCACCTATTTATTTTTCTGGATGACTTATTATTATTCTTTTGGTTCTTTCTTATTTATGTTTTTAATAATTACCATTATTATACACTAATATGACACACTCTAATCAATGAGTGCATAGACTCCCCATGGACACAACTTAGGCCCTCAATGCTAATCAGCAACCTCTTGCGTATGGGGAGGCGCACTTGAGATCATGTGTCTGACCATCTCGAGGAATAACTTAGTTTCATCTGGGGTGGGAATCTACATAAAATGTTTTTGAAATTAATTTCCTTTAAATGGGTTATGATATGATGATATGATGATTGTTTTATGATCTTATGGAACACATATATATGGTTTTCATTATGTGATGGATGAGATAATAATTATATAGCCTTGTAATGAATTTGGTAAAGAATTATATCTCCTGAGATAACAAGGACTAGAATAGGGAGTGAATTTAGTTCACCATGAGACTTCATCTAATAAGATAGTCTTGGGTTTGAACCTTAACTAAGAAAATTATAGAATAGGAAGTGAACCCAATCCACTATGATAGTTTTGGAAGTGATCGTTTACTAATGAAATGATTTTATATGCTTATTTTAATGCCAAATACTTATTTCTTTTTCTTATGATACGTTCTCATGGCTAATTGTTGATTATTTATGATTCAACACACTTTTGACAGAGGTAATTTGTTATGAAAATTACTAATGCCATTATTTTTGATTAGTGATATTTTATTAATTGGGTATCATTATCATATGTTACAATCATGTTATCATACCATTATTATTATCTTATACTCAATTATGACAATTGATTGATATCTAAAATGTTTACTTTGATGAGCATCTGATATCACACTTTCTTATGTTTTATATCCCTTGGTTATATAGAATGTTATTAATTTGGGTATATCTAAGAAATTTACTATGTGAGAAGAACTTTTAGGGTTATGTTGAATATATTTCATGAAATAAGATGATTATGTATCTATTGTTCAACAAACATTAAAATTTTAATGTTATATGGAATGTATTATTATGATATTTATTTAATATTCATAAAAAATGATTTAATATATATGTGTGAAATGACTGGTTTTCCTAATTTATTATCAGATATGGGTTTAGTAATTTTTATAGATTATAATTAAACATCATTGGGGAAATCCTAGGGATAAGTCTAAGTATAATTTAATATCATATTATTTTGAAAATTAGAGATTATTTGGTCTTCTTATAAAATATATCCCCATCTGGATACTGGAAAGTGTATGAAGCCCTGACACTAATTCACCTAGGGGTAAACAATTTAAAAGGGGAATATTTGATATTAAAAAAATCTTTACTGGTGTGTGATGAGTGATCCTAATACTACCCACTGAGATAGAAAATATTAGGAAATAAACATGGGTTAATACATATTTTGTAAACCATTATGAAATACATTAATAGATTATGAACAAAAATAACATTGGTTAAAACTAATATTTCATAGATTGAAATTATGGTTTCATGATGTAGGATTACTTTGATTGATTCTTCATGATTACAAGATTACTCTATGATTATTTTTCTCACACTGTGGTTTTTGGTCTTAGGAAATGGTTGGACCCAGTAGAATCATGTGAACACTAGATTTAATTGGGAATGTGACAATGGTCCTTATGAGAGACCAAATCAAATTGGTGTAGGGATGTGAAATCCTATGACTATGCTCACCAAAATCCCTCATGATATGAAAAATAACATGAATCATATTGAACTTCCAAATGACCATATGAAAAAAAAACTCACTATTGTGTCTTTTATGTGGAAACATCAAAATTCCTTTAATGGTTCCTCAAATCCACTACTTACTGAGAAATGACTAAATTATTTTGAAAAGATATTCCCTATTATCCAATTCATGGACCATGACAAGGTTATTATGTCTAGGTATATTTGGAAGGTGATGATGATCATTGATATACTCTTATCAAGAATACAAGGCAAGAGGAGGAAATTGAATCCATGACCTGGGTAGAGTTTAAGAATGTATTTTTAATATGTATTATCACTAAAATCTATTTTTTAAGATATTAATATTATTTGGGATTATGAAAATGTATTTCTAGAATAATTTTGTAGGCTTCCCCCAAATCTTTATGTTTAGTTTTCAATAGAACTAATACTTAGTGCTACACCTATTTCAAAGACTATATAGGATGCCCTAAATTGAGTTGAAGGAATTGAACAATCATGTTAAAGATAATAATGATATGGGATTCATGTTACCTAGGTCATCACCATGGGATTCATCCATTCTTTTTTAAGAAGAAATACGGTTCATTGCATATTTGAAATTATTATTAAGCACGTAACAAGATATTTATCAATAAAAATTATCATCTACCCCATATTGATGACTTTTATGGTCAAATTCATGAAGCTAAATAATTTTCTAAAGATTAAACTTCAATTTGGATATCATAAATTGAGGTTATGTAATGAATATATACCCAATATAGCCTTTTATACGAGACAATTTAATTATGAATTTATAGTGATTCCATTTTTACTTATTAATTTCCATGTTATCTTCATGAATTTAATGAATATAGACTTTATTGATTATCATTATTAGTTTTTAAGTAGTCATTATAAATGAAAATATTATATATTATAAGGGAAAGGAAGATCATGAAGATCAATTGTGGTTTTTATTCAATTTCTTGAGGAAGAAGAATTTGTATTCCTAATTTGGATAGTTTGAATTCTAACTACAAAAATATTCATTCTTGGGTTATATAAGCTCAAGTGAGGGTATATCGGAAGATCCTTCAAATAAACTCATTATTGAGAAATGGCCAAGATCAACCTAGTAACCGATACATGTATTTTTCTTTGATTTAATGGATATTATCAGAGATTTTTGAGGTATTTATCATGGTTATAATATTCAATTACCAAGTTGACTCAGAAGGGAACAATGATTCCTTGGATAGATGAATGTGAGGTAAACTTAAAGGAGTTGGAAAAAAGGTTGTTTAGTGCACATGTGTTTAAACTACACTAAATTTTATAATAGTTTTTAATATATAACGATGAAGAAATCAGGGATTAGAATATGTCCTCATGAATAATGATATAGTGAAATCTTATTTCATGCACCAATTGAAAATTCATGATAAAAATTACTTGACTCATGGTTTATAGTTTATAGTAGTAATTTTTTCAATAAAATATTGAGGAATTATCATTATAATGAAATATGTGATATATATGCAGATTATAAAAGCGTGGTGTTTATATTCACAAATAAAGGGTTGAATATGTGTCAAATGAGATAGTTAGAATTTATTAAATATTACGACTTCTAAATACACAACCACCCTAGAAGGTGAATAAGGTGGATGACTCTTTTAGTCATAAACACCATTATAGTTTTTCTATGAATAAGATTGGAAGAGATCCAATATTTATGTATCTGAAAAAGATGGATCATGAAATCATTAGTAATGGGTACATATCAAAACTTTCTATGATGAAAATTAAATAATCAATCCTTTTGAGGATTAAAGAGTCCTATACGGAGGATGTGGAAATCACAAATAAGGTGATAAATGTTCCGAAGTTCAAATATGATTGTAATGAAATGATAAGTTTTATTAAATGAGTAAATTTCAAACCAATAAAAACCCTGAAAAAGGTTCTATTAGAATAAGCTAATAGTTCATCGTTCATTATGCATCCTGGAAGTATAAAGATGCATCATGATTTGAAAGAGTATTTCTGGTGGGACAAAATTAAGAGTGATATTACAGAGTATGTATCTCAATGATTGGTATTTATTTATATTAAGGTTGAGGTAAATATGTATAAGGGAATGTTAAAAACATTACACATACTATAACGGAAATTGGAAAACATCTCCCTAGATTTCATCATAGGACTCCCCAAAACATCTAAATGGCACAATACTACAATGAAATGACCAAATTTTATTTCCATCAGAGATGAATTCAAATTTAATTAGATTTAAAAGATATATATTAAAGAATTGGTATAGTTTAATGGAGTACCAAATTCTATTGTATCTTATTGGGATCCAACATTTACCTTGACATTCTAGAGAATTCTCCAATATGTTTTGAATACAGAGTTGGACATTAGAACTATATATCATCCTTAGATAGATGGTCAGTCTAATAGGACCATTAATACCCTATATGATAAGAATTTATCCTTTTTATATATATTTAAATGGTTTTTGGGTTCCACCCCTTCCCTTGGTTGGATTTTCTCACAATGATAGCTTTCACTCGAGCATTCTGATAACTCCTTATGAAGCCCTCTGTAAAAGGAAGTGAATAAATCCAACATGTTGGGATAAAGTTAAAGAAATAATGATATTGGGATATAATATTGATGATGAAATTATAGATAATTTTAGATACACTCAAAATCACATTAGGGTAGCTCAGAGTTGACAAAAAAGTTATACTGACAATCGTTAGTGATATCTATAGTTTTATATTTCTGACAAGGTATTCCTATGAATATCAAATTAGATAGAGGTTATCTTAACATCCCGTTACCTATTTTTCGGTAATTCTTGACCTTTAGTTTTATCAATATTTTTTGGGTATTTATTTGAGGTAATTTTAGGATATTTTGGATTTTTTTAAAGGTTTTAGGGATTTTTCACGATTGGCACATGGTTAAGAAAAATCATGTGGTATGGTCTAGAAAAATGTGTTCCCTTTGATGAGCCATTTAAAGGGTGTTCATGGTTTGTCTAAACCATGATAAAAACCCATCCAAACAATTAACCCTTTGGAAATGACAGTTTTTCATAGTTAGAACATGTTTAAACTAATCACGTGGCTAAAAAATTAACCCCATTCAAAAGCGGAGTAAGGGAGCATGGTCAGTGCACAGTTATTAGAAACCATGCAACATGACTTGAAAAACCAAGAACACTGATTTTTAATCCCTAAAAATTATCTTAAAAATATGAGACCCCCATATTAATACCTAATAACCCATTTCAACCCTAATATGATTCCTTAGTCTTTATAGGCTCTCAATAGGTGAAATTGACTCCTCCAACCTCTTCTATTTATTGATTGATGCATCAGTGATTACATTCGATCACCTTATAGTAAGTGGGTATCCTGTCATTTGGTTTATCCCAATCTTTCCCTCTACACATATTTTATAGTGATAGATCATCACGTTATTGATGGATATAATCTTTGATTTTTATGGATCCTAATTCTATCTTTTATTCCTCGATCTCTTTCACCTTCGTTCTTCATTGTAATTTTCCATTGTGGGTGTTGTTTTCATTATGTTATTAAAGTTAGGTGGATCCCAAAGGCATTACCCTATAATTGAAACTCTAATTGATTGATTAATTTGAAATGAGTTTTTAATTAATTTTAAAACCCTAAATTGATATGATTTTATCTATGATTTGAAAAAATCATGAATATTATGAAAACCCCCAATTTCATTGGAATTGAAATAGTTGGGTGAATTTTGGAAAACATGATAACTTGAATTGAAAGTTGATTTGTGGAAAGGAATTGATATTGATTCTATCATGAACCTACCAACTAGGGACCTCTTGGATGATGATAAGTAGAACGTGACATCCCAAGCATGCCTATAATGGGCTAGGGTCTGGCAATAAGCACCGAGAAGGCATATACTGAATGTAAGGCCTTTTATTAATGTACCTATATACAGAAACAGACACAAAAAACAATATAAATAAAAAAGAGAATAAGAATAATAAAAAATTACAAAATCTATATTATATTCATGCATGTAATAATATATAGGGAATACATCAGATTATAATAATAAATCATATAGGAGAAAAATACAGGCCCCACTATAAATGAAGTCCCAACATAATAATAACTAGAAAAATAAGAAAATGGATAGAGCCCAGATCCTAATCACCAAGTCTAAACACTGAATGTGATCAATGCTGTAAGGGTCCAGATCTATGTAGTCTGACCCTTTTCCTATTTTTGAAGCCCATGGTGCTAGGAGGAGGCCTAAAGTGTAACGCCCTGACCCCAGTTACCTAGAGTCGATTCATTATTACATAATATTGGAATGATACAAGGAATCATGTCTCTAAAAACCGATCAATTTAGTAGCCTTGGAAGTACTAGATACATACATAAGTTTTACATTACATCATAAAATAAAAAAACAACATTGTGTCTCCTTTTAACAAAATCATCTCTCTTAGACTATCCCTGCATGTCAGTCATAATATACTTCTTCACATCCTATGAAAAATAAAAAATATAAAGGGGTGAGATTGGGTGCTCATTAAGGATAACAATATAGCAGAAACATTCATAAATAAGCATAAAAATTTAAGGAAATGTATAAGACTAAAACACAAGCCTTTTAAACTTATAAATGAGCATAATATTTCGAAGATAAATCAAATAATTCCATTTAATTATTCACATGGATATTCTACTAGTCGAATAATCACATGTAATATCAATATCCAATTTCATAATGATGGAATGCATAATGTCGGACATTATAACCACATAGTCAAGGACTTATTCCAAGACTACAAATAAGATTTTTTCAAGGCCTTCTGCCAAGACACTAGTTTGTCTCATGAGATATACTGATGCATCATGGAGCTATAGCGGGCTCCACCTGTCACTTACTAAGTCCAATGCATTCCTCATATGAAAAGGTTGAAACATGACATAAACATTCGTATTCAAACTAGTATAAAAAATCTCAATAATTTAACCATAAACCATGAATGGTATAAAAATATCACATCCATAGTCAAACATATCACAAAACCATTAATATAATATGGAATATTGTATCATAATAAATCAACTTCAAATAAGCATAAAATCCAACAAAGGATGTCGATATAGATGAAATAAAAACTATTTGAGAGAAATATCTCTTTCTATTTTGAAATCATTTTAAAGTACATTAATTTTAAAAGAAAACATTTATTTTTGAAAATAAACTTATAATCCTGTAAGGGAAGCATTGAAGGTGTTACAATGGAAGAAAATAGCTACACCCTCCATATAAGTTAAAAAAACATTCATTCCTTAATTTTGTCAAAAAGGTCATAGATGAACTTTTTTTGGAAAATGATGGAAAGATTCCTTTTTAATTTTTTTAAAAAATTCAAACAAGGGTATAAATTACTTTAACCAATAGTCTAGGAAATAGTAAAAATGTTTTGAAATAAATTTTTCAGAAACGTGGATGTTGATGATAAAGAGGTCCCATTAGATACTCACGTATAAACAACCTCAGATAATGAATAGATTGTAGAATTAACCTTTACCTTGTAATTTTAATTTATATAGGGTATTTTAACCTCAATTATAATATTTAAATTATTGTTATTAAATTATATGAGAACCAAATACATAAATATTATATCATATATGATCTTCTAATATTGCTATGTTTATAATATTTCAATAGTATCATGGGTTTAGGTGTTAACTGATTTGTTTTTCTTTATATGCTTGGTTATGTAAGCCATGTTTGTTATGAATAGGATGTTTTTGATTCATATACATAATGATATTAAGTTCTGAAACATTATTTATAATCATAAAATGAAAATTATTCTTGAATGGTTATGATGAGGAATGAATTTCATCGCGTTCGTGGAGACGGTAATCTGTACGTACGCACGAGCGACAATATCATTCTATTGATGGTGAAATTGTATGTAATTGGATTTTATATAATATATACATCATAATTTTCATGTTATATTTATTATTTAGATAAGTTAGACTCATTATTATACCCATCCAAATAATGAAGTGTTTGAATAACAAACTACACCACGACGTGGAGATGGTAAGCCGTACATACGCATGTATGGTGACTTGCCATTCATAGAATGGATAGAATAATGAATATAATTTTAAAATATTTATAATAACATCATAGTATGTATAGGTTACTGGCATTATTTTTTTGGTATGGAAACAATAAATAAAGATGAAGTAGAAGAAGAAAAGAACTTTGAAAGAGGTGGTGAAATTATTACCTCTTCTTCGGGTGTTTCCATTTGAGTTGATCAAAAGGGATCCTTAGGATGGATTTATAAAAAAAGTAAGGCCTCTAGGTCTAAGTGAGGATATTTGGGAGGATATTTGAGTAGGGTTTGTCTGTGCCAAATGAATTTGGATGTGGGATTTTGAGATAAAGGTAAGTACCATTTTATAAGAGAGGTGAGGGTCACTTTTGGAAAAGATTGAAATATTATTTTATTATACAATAATATTCAGTTTATAATGGCTCCATAATGATTTATTTAGAGGATAACGTGGGTATGGGTCAAAAAAACCTCAACCAATAGGTTTTAAATAGGTTTATGTCACCATATTAACATTATCTTTTAGATTTAACTCTTAGTTAAATAGTTTAACTTTTACCATGTGTTCTTTTATTATTATAATAAATGGTTAATAAACATACTATAAAAATACAAGAGAACCCAAAGTGGTTTTTTTATTAATATATATAACCTTATATAATTACTTTGGAAGAACCTTATATTTTTAAGAATGTAATATCAATTAATAATATAGTATTTGTTTTAAAAACTCATTTATGTCAATTTTGACACTATTTGGTACTTTTTTTGTGAAAATCACAACAACTTTATAACATTGAAAAAAATTTATTTAATTAACACTAACATGAAATATTAACCTATAAAATTAATTTAATTCATCATAATTCACAATTTAAATTTATTTGGATATTTATAATATCAATTATTTTAATATTTTATTAATAAGGTAACAACTGCATCATCATTGTGTCATAAATAAATTTAATTATTTAATGTCTAAAAATTATAAATAAAATACCATCATGTATGAAATATTTTTATCTTTCTAATTAATATTAATAGATTAATTTATCTTATGTATAAACCTATATTAAAAATGGTTTAGTTATTAAGCATTGAATTTAACACTTTTAACTCTTCTTTAAAAATAATAATAATAAATGTCCTAATCTAATCCAAGTTGGACAAAAAGATCATATTTTATTCATAAGGTTGATTTTGGTATAATTACACTTATTCAATAGAATTTAGACATGCATTATGAAAATTATAATATCATTTTTTATATTTAATTACCCTATTTACTTTTAACCTTGGTAAATAAAAGTCAAAAGTTACTTTTTACCCAAAATTATTTTCATCTTATTAAACCAAATTTTTCTTACTGATGTCATCTATGTCTCTTAGATTTTTTAAATTCAGTTCACAAAAGATGTAAAATTATTTTTTATGAAATTTTGCAAATGCGCCTAGAAGGTGGGTAAAAGACGGTAAAAAGTTCAATAAAATTATAAATATATATATATATATATATATAATATTTTTATAAAATGACTCCAATTAATTACATTAAACATATATAGATATTATGTATATATTTTTACTTAATATAAATTCAAATAAAATGACTAATTATTTAAATAAAAAGTCGATTTTAAATAATAATGCAATGTTTTTCACTATTCATAAAAAATTGAATGTTTTCAGAAAAATACAAAAAAATCACGCTAAGATAATTTTGATATTCAAAATCAAAAAAATGAAGTCCATTTTAAAAAATAAAATTTATAAAATTTCAAAAAGTGGGTATTACTCTTTGTAACAACTAGTTTGATTGGTCATGGTGTGTCAAAACTCCAAGCTGCATACAACGCAAGCTATTTCATTATTCAATGGGAAACGTACCGTGAAAGATTAGGGTGTTACATTCTCTCAACCATCAAATAATTTCATTCTCAAAATTTCCATAATATTACTACATAAAAATATTCGGGTGGTTATTCATCATATGTTCCTCGGGTTTCCACTTTGCCTCTTCCATCTAATGATTTCTCCATAGAAATTTCACCAGATGAGTCATCTGGTTTCTCAACACTTGTTCTCTAGTATCAAGAATTCTGATAGGCCCTTCTCAATAAGATAGGTCAGGTTCCAGTTCTATTTCTTTATAGGTGAGTACATGCATTGGGTTAGGCATGTATTTTCTCAATAGTGATACATGGGACACATCATGAAATTTGGAGAGACTTGGAGGAATTTTCAAATGATAAGTTACAACTCCAATTCATACAATAATTTTGAATGGTCTGATGTACCTAGGACTAAATTTTCCCATATTACCAAAACTTATAACTGTAGGTTCCCGGCGCAGCGGAAGTGCGTTTGTGGGTTTTCCCAAATTTAATTTTAATGTTAAGCAATGTTCAATCTGAGATCCATCATGATTTAAAATGCTGAATCATCATAATAGAACGAAGAATGAAAAACTTAAGCGGGAATCCCAAAACCATAAGGATTGGATCATAATATGTTGGTTATAATTAATTTAATTAATTTACAAGAATTACCTTGGTGGAATTATTTCTTCGTTGATGTCTCCGGTCATGATCCTATGATCTGTTGTTGCATTGTAGAATCCAAGTGTAGGATTCCTCTAGTAGTGATCCACAAGTGTGCCACGTATCTCGAGACGTCACCGAAGGGATCTCCAGGTGCTAGCACAGATGAACCTTCGCTTGTGATGTCCGCCATCGATCACCTTGGTCTCTCGATCTTGAGAGTATTATTGGAGGAATGAGTTCTTTCAGTCTTGAAAGAATTCTATAGAATTGTTGTGCGCAACTATTGGTGTGAAAAGTGTTGGGGTTGTGAGGATATTTATAATCAGGTTTGAGGTTATAGATTTATGACAATAAATAAACCGTTACACATTTTATTTATTTCATTAAATCTTATTGAAACACCCATGTCAAATTATTAATTCCTTGACATGCGCCCACGCTGATTATAATTAATATCATTTAATAAAACAATATTATATCCTCAAAATCCCACCTGGAAAAACTACACGCCGTGTAATCATTAATACATGGCGTGTACTTATTTTCCATAAAACTACATGGTGTGTATATTAAATATACACAGCGTGTACTTTTATTTTCCTCTTTTCTTTATCTCCTCCTCCACATTTATTAGACCTTGAGTAATGGATATTTATTTCTTAAATAAATGCAACTGCATTACTCACTAATAAATATATTATTTCTTCCAAAATATATTCTCTCAAATAACTAGTGATGAAATAAATACGATCAGTCATCCTTAAATAATTATTAAACCACATTTGGGAATAATATTTATTTAACTTGTTAAATTAATATTTAACTGAGATACATGGACACACATAGTGTATAACCCTCAAGGATTCTTTCTCAGTGTCATTAGGTGGAGCCTGCCTAAAGTCCAAGTTTAGCATCTTGCAACACGCCAACGAACCCATAGAGAAAGAAGTTAACGCCACAATGACATGTCACCTCATACGAATGCTTACCGTGTACTATAATACCTTTGTCATGATATCTCGAATCAAGCGGATTGCATGCTAGTGTCATCAACCCACGTGCTCGATTATTATTTCTTTGACTTTCTGGAATTGAACTTTCCCATACCTTACCATGGACATGGATTTATTTAGGCTATATAAATTCCATCAAAGGGCCTGAGATATCTACTTCCTTTATGGAACAGAAGGGACAAATCCTTTCTCACATTATCTATTAATGCGGTATTACTTGTGACGCACCCAACGTATCCTACCTCACTGCGAACAGTGTGTTGTCATAGTTTTCGTCAATACATCTAAGTGCGTGAGTTGTAATACCCATTAATATTAATCTTAATGTCTAAGGTCCAATACACAAGTCCACAGTTAGGAACATCCAATGACACTATGAAATGTGGATTTTCTACTAGTGGGTCTCGTTCTTATAATATCCTCTAGGATATTACCAAGGGTGCACACCATGAGAAGGTGCCTCAAATTTTTATGAGTCCTCACCCCTAATGGCCTGTATTATATGTGTCCCTTAAATAACATCATCCGGCCATTGAACATATATTCAAGAACAGTGTTATGGCACTTCTGGGTTCTCATCATAGTAGGGATCCACTATGACCCATTAATGCAACAACTGTCCTTAAGAAATTATCACATGCACTATCATGCAGAAGAACAATCAAGATGTGATAAGGCATTTATTAATGAATAAAGTACAAAGTAGTTGGTTCTAGGCCACCAACTCCAACAGACTCCCACTTGGACTAGAGACAACTGCTAACAACCTTTAACCCACTAGCTCTCACGTGATATTCATGCTTCTGATGAGATAGGCCTTTAGTCATGGGGTTCGCCACGTTCTCTTCCATGGACACTATGCTCAATGCAACTTCACCCCTTTTGTAGAAATCCCTCAAGAGGTGATACTTCTAGAGTATGTTCTTTGTCCGTTGATGTGACCTTGGTTCTTTTGTAAGAGCCACCACTGCAGTATTATCACAATACAATGTAATGAGATCTTTATTTCTAGGCACCACATCAATCTCCTAGACAATGTTTTGAATATAGATGGATTCCTTGGCTCCATCAAAAGATGCTATATATTCAGACTCTATTGTAGAATCAATGACAACTGGCTGCTTTGAACTCTTCCAACTCACAGATCCTCCATTGATACAGAAAACTTATCCAGATTGCAACTTCAGATCATTCTAATCTGTTTGAAAACCAGCTTCAGTATACCCTTTGATGACAAGATCCTCATCTCCTCCATATACCGGGAACATATCCTTAGTTCTTCTCAGATACTTAAGGATAGTCTTAACAGTAGTCCAATGTTTTTCTCCTGGATCTTCTTGATATCTTCCTACCATGCTCAGTGCATAGGCAACATCAAGCCTGGTACATAACATGACATACATGATGGATCCTATAGCCGAAGCGTATGTGATCTTACTCATTCTATCTTTCTCTTGTTGTTTCTGAGGACACATTTTCTTAGGAAGATATAGGCCATGTGACACTGGAACCAATACCCTCTTGGATTATTCCATACTAAATCTCTTTAGTATCTGGTCAATATATGTACTCTAACTTAGTCCAAGAAGCCTCTTGGATATATCACGAATGATCTTGATCCCTAGAATGTAGGCTTCATCAACTAAGTCCTTCATAGAGAAACACTTGTTCAACCAGTCCTTAACTGACTGTAAGACTGGTACATCATTTCCAATAAGCAATATGTCCTCAACTTATACTACTAGGATAATGATCACATTCCCATTAAACCGTTTATAAACACATGGCTCACATTCGTTTTTAATGAACCCAAATTCTTTTATGGATTCATCAAATCAAATGTTCCATGACCTGGATTCTTTATTTAATCCATAAATGGATTTTTGCAACTTGAAAAACCATTTGGCTTCACCTACTGTCACAAACCCTTTTGGTTGTCTCATATAGACATCTTCCTGAAGGTTCCTATTAAGGAATGCTGTTTTGACATCCATGTGCCAAATCTCATAGTCATGGTAAGCTGCTATGGCAAGTATGATTCTTATGGATTTAAACATGGAAACTGGTGAGAAGGTTTCATCATAGTCAATTCCTTGATGTTGTCTAAACTTTTTAGCCACTATCCCTGCTTTATAGGTGCTAACTTGACCTTCCATGTCCATATTTCTCTTGAATACCCATTTGCATCCAATAGGCTTTACATAAACTGGCTCATTGAACAGAACACAGAATTGGTTCTGATACATGGAATCCATCTCAGAATTCATGTCTTCTAGACATCTTGCAGCTTCTAAGCTTTATACTGCTTCCTTGTAGGAGAGAGGTTTATCGTTGTCCAAAAATAATGATTCACCATCCTTGGTGACAAGGAAACCAAATCTCTCTAGTTCCCTTACCTCTCTTGAGCTCCTACGCAATACTTGTGTTTTTGGAACCTCTTCCATGAGTACCTGTGGAACTTGTTCCTATACCAACTCTTGTGTATCTTGAGCATCAACTTAATCAAAGTCAATCTTAGTCCCACTATCCTTATTGAGGATGTGCTCCCTCTCAAGAAAGATGGCTTGTCTGTCGACAATCACTTTCTTGTCTGAAGGGTTATATAGGTAATATCTTTTTGTTTCCTTGATATATCCTATAAAGATACACCTTGTGCCCCGGGGTGCTAGTTTGCTGCTTGAGAAGGCCTTAACAAACACCTCGCATCCCCATACATGTGTGTGAGACAAAGTGGATTTCATTCCATTCCATAACTCGGATGGAATTCCATTTTCCTTCTTAGTTGGTACTCAGTTTAATGTATATGCTTCATTTTGTAATGCATATCCCCAAAAGGATAACAGAAGATCTGCATGACTCATCATCATCCTCACCATGTCTGACAAGGTGTGGTTCCTCCTTTCACTAAGGTTGTTTCACTGTGGTGTATAAGGAGGAGTGAGTTGAGATATAATCCCAGACTCCCGTAGAAGATCGATGAACTCTTGGTTCAGATATTCTCCACCTCGATCCGATCAAAGTTTCTTTATCTTCTTACCAAGCTGATTCTCTACTTCATTCTTGAATTCCTTAAATTTATATAAGGCCTTTGACTTATACCTCATTAATTAGACATAGACATATCTACTCAAATCATCAGTAAAAGTAATGAAGTAAGAATATCAACCTCTAGCTTCTACTGGAAATGGTCCACACACATCTGTGTGTACCAATCCTAGAAGCTCTGTGGCCCTTTCACCTTGTCCACCAAAAGGTGGCTTGGTCATTTTTCCTTGTAATCATGTATGACAGCTATCAAGTGGTTTTAGCTCAGTAGAGTCTAAATAGCCATCTTGGTAGATCTTTGTCAAGCGCTTCTCGTTCACATGACTGAGACGATGATGCCATAACTGGGTGATGTATGATTGATGTGAGTTGGTTTCATTATCTATTTCCAACACTTGGTTTTTATAATTTAATACATACAAACCATTATTTAAATGTTCCATACCATAAAATACGTTGTTCTTATAAAAGATACAACCCTTATTTCCATATTTGAAAACAAATCCATCCATATCCAAACAAGATACAGAAATTGTGTTCTTGGTAACACTAGGCACATAATAATAGTTATGTAAAACCAAAATCATCCCAGTCAGCAGTGAGAGGTGGTAATCGCCAATAGCCAACGTAGCCATCTTTGCGCCATTGGCAGCTCGAATATCCACCTATCCTCTATCAAGCTTTCTAAATATACTTGGTTCCTTTATTTGAATACATATGTGATCCCCACAAGCTGTATCTAATACCCAATGTGTAGAAATAGAAAGATTACACTCGATAATAAATGCACCTTTAGCGTCCCCACACTTTTGGGTGCAGTTCCTCTTACAGTGGCCTTGCTTGCCTCATGAAAAACACACCACCTCCCATTCCTCACCCTACCTCTTGATCTTCCCCTTCTTGGAGGGATGGTGCTCATGGGCTTCAGACTGTTTATAACTCTTTGGCCCCTTTTCATTGTCCTTCCATTTCCTATTTGCCATAACGAATGCGGGTTTGTCACTCCCCATGTCCTTATCTACATAGAGAATCAAGGTTAGAAGTTCTGATAGACTCTTCTCATTGTTTCTCATGTTATAGTTGACAATAAAGCTATATAAGGTCTTGGGCAGTGATGATAGGATGAGATCTGTACGCAACTCATTCGGGAATTTAATCCCTAAGATGTACAGGCATTCAATGTAGCCAATAAGCCTGACTATATGAGGCCCAGCTGGCGTAGACTCTCCATGATTAGTTGTAAAAAAAGAATTGGAGATCTCATACCTCTCCTGTATCACCTTCTCTTGGTAGAGACCCTTAAGGTGAGACATCATGCTATACATTTCCATATTTTTAGGTTGCTTCAAGAGCTCATTGGACATGGCCGATAGCATGAAATACTCAACATTTGTGGCATCATCCATGTGTTTCATATAGAGAGATAATTCCTCATCAATAGCCTCTTTCCCAAGAGCAATTTGAATAGGCTCTTCCAGCACATACAATTTCCTTTTGTGGTGAAGGATGACGCATAATTGCCTCTGCCACTCTTGGAAATTGGTGCCGGTGAGAAGGTTTTCCTTCTCGAGTATAGTTCACAATGATATGTTTGAAGTCATTTTCTTGTCATTTCTACCAATTAATATGAGAAAATGTTTAGTAATTTATTACAAAACTGAGACAAATAAATAAATTAATACTTATTAGTCTCCCACTATTTATCGAAATCCAATATCCCCCAACATTGACTTCAGAATATTCTATTGCCTGAATATTCTAGTGGAAAGGATCCATATTGCCCGTCGCATTACCCCAACTAGGGTTGGTCAAGAAACTTTAAGGGTTTTAGGTAAGCATTCCAAATACCAACTGCATTAACTCGCAGCTCCTTGTTCTGCTGAGTGGACTCCCCAATCCTGAAATCGTTTTATTTTGGATTTCCTCAACCTTTGCCTCTTGGTCACACCAAGTCCTGCTGTGGCAATCAACCCTTGATGTGAACCAAGATAAGTCAACCCAAAACCTTGAATTATAATTCATAGAGAAAGAAGATAATTCCACAATGATGTGTCACCTCATACGAATGCTTACCGTGTGCTATAATCCCTTTGTCACGATATCTCAAATCAAGCGGGTTGCATGCTAGTGTCATCAACCCACGTGCTCGATTATTTTTTCTTTGACTTTCTGGAATTAAACTCACCCATACCTTACCATGGACATGGATTTATTTAGGCTATATCAATTCCATCAAAGGGCCTGAGATATCTACTTCCGTTATGGAACAGAAGGGACAAATCCTTTCTCGCATTATTTATTAATGCGGTATTACTCGTGATGCACCCAACGTATCCTAACTCATTGCGAATAATGCGTCATCACAGTTTTTGTCAATACATCTAAGTGTGTGAGTTGTAATACCCATTAATAATAATTTTAAAGTCTAAGGACAAAAACACACGTTCAAATATAGGAACATCTAATGACACTATGAAATGTGGATTTTTTATTGGCAGGTCTCGTTCTCATAATATCCTCCTAGATATTACCAAGGGCGCACACCATGAGAAGGTGCCTCAAAGTTTTATGAGTCCTCACCCCTAATGGCCTGTATTATTTGTGTTCCTCAAATAACATCATCTGGCCATAAAACATATATTCAAGAATAGTGTTATGGCACTTCTGAGTTCTCATCATAGCAAGGATCTGCTATGACCCATTAATGAAACACATGTACTTAGGACATTATCACATGCATTGTCACACAGAAGAACAATCAAGATGTGATAAGACATTTATTAGTGAATAAAGTAAATATTAATTGGTTCTAGGCCACCGACTCCAACAATAACACCCTTCCATGGAGATATATTCAAGAAAACATGATCTCCTACTTGAAATTCTAAATCCTTCCTTCGGTTATCGACATAACTCTTTTACCTACTTTGAGCTGCTTTGATGTGGGTTTGTATAAACTTCACATTTTCTATTGTTTCCTCTACATGTTCTAATCCTATGAGTTTTATTTCACCAACATCATCCCAAAAAGTTGGTATGAGACATCTCTTTTTATATAACACTTCATATGGTGCCATTTGAATACTTTATTTGAAGATATTGTTATAGGAAAATTCTATGAGAGATAAATATTGATCCCATATACCTTGAAAGTAAAGTGAGAAAGATATAAACATGTATTCTAAGGTTTGAATAGTCAATTCAGATTTTCCATCAGTTTGAGGGTGGTAGGCAGTGCTCAAACGAAGTTCAGTATCCAATGCCTTCTGAAGACTTTTCCAGAATCTTGATGTAAAACAGAGATCATGATCAGAAAAAATTGATAGGGGTACTCTATGAAGCCTTAAAACTTTATTAATATATATTATTTCTAGATGTTAAAGTGGTAAATATTCTCTTATAATAAGAAAATGTGCTAACTTGGTAAAAAGATCAACAATGTCCCATATTGCATCATTAATTCTAGGATTCTTTGGTATTCCCATGACAAAGTCCATCATAATATCATCTTTTTTCACTCAGGTATGGGAAGAGGTTGCATGACTCCTCTAGGATGTTTTCTTCTAGATTTCACTTGTTGAAAAATCATAAATATTGACACATAATCAGAAATATCTCTCTTCATGTTGTCCCACCAAAAATGTTCCTTCAAATCTCTATACATATTAGTGTTACCAGGGTGTATAGAGAAATTGGAGCTATGAGAATCACCCAAAAATTCCCTTTATAGATCTAGTATAATAGGAACAGAAAGTCTCTTCCCAAATTTCAAAATCCCATCTTCATATACGAAGTCAATCAATCTACCATCATTCACAGTTTTAATATTCTTTTGAAACTCCTCATCATTAGTCTGAGAACTTTTTGTATTTTCTATTAAAGATGGTTTAATAACCATTTGAAAATGTATTGATGTTTCACCTTCCATGATTATTCCCATATCCATCTTTACTATATCCATGAACATAGGATCCCTTTCAACTCTCATATTGTTCAAAACTCCATGATCCTTTCTGCTCAAAGCATCTTCCACATTATTTGCCTTCCTCGAGTGGTAGTGTATAGTGAAATCATAATCCTTATGTATTTAAAGACATCTTCTTTTCCTAATGTTGAGTTTTCTGTGAGAAAATATATTTCAAACTCTTTTGATCAGTATATATCTCACATTTTCACCATAGAGATAGTGTCTCTATATCTTAAAAGAAAATATTATAGATACTAACTCAAGATCATGAATTGGATAGTTTTTTCATGAATTTTTAGCTATCGTGATGCATAGGAAGTAACTCTATCATTCTGCTTAATAACACAACCAAACCCTTTCTTTGAAGCATCACTATAAATAAAAAATCGATCATTCACCGATGGTAGAGTCAAGATAGGAGCATTGACTAATCATCTCTTCAGTTCTTCGAAACACTCTTCACACTCTTTTTTCCAAAAAAAACCCCTTTACATGTGATCTTGGTTAATTGGTTATCCAATCGGAAAAAATTTAGACGAAACACTAATAATAACCTACTATACCAGTAAAACTGTGTACCTTAGTTATACTCGTCGGTGCTGGCCATTCTTGTATTGCTCTAGTCTTAGAAGGATCAAAAGAGATTACATAATTAAAGACAATATGGACAAGAAAAGAAATCTCCTAAAGCAAGAATTAACACTTGCTAAACTTCCCATATAATTCATTTCTTCTGAGGGTTTTCAGAATAGTGCACAGGTGATTTTTATGATCATCATAGATTTTTGAGTAAACCAATATATCCTCAATAAATAACACTAAAAATTCAACAATATATTCTTTGAAACTCTATTCATTAGATCCATGAAAATAGAGGGTGAATTAGTCAGTATAAAAGTTATTACTATAAACTCATAATGCCCGTACCTGGTTCGAAATGCTGTTTTTGGAATGTCTTCCTTCTTCACACAAAACTAATGATATCCAGATCAATGGTCAATATTTGAAAAATATTGAGATCCATAAATTTGATCGAATAAATCATCAATGCGAGGTAGGGGATACTTGTTATTTATTGTTATAACATTGATCTCCCTATAGTCAATGAACAACGTCATATACCCATCTTTCTTCTTAACAAAAAGAACAGGGTCTCCCCATGGAGAAACACTAGGGTGAATAAATACTTTATTACTCAATTACTCTAGTTGTTTCTTTAGTTATACTAATTCTACAATGGTCATTCTATAAGGGATATTTGATATGGGCCTTGAAACAGAAATTAAATCAATGGAGAACTCAATTTCTCATTCTAGAGGATGTCCAGGTAAATCCTCTGGAAACACATCAATGTATTCTTGCACAATAGGTACATCCTCTATTTGAAAATTCCTTTACTCATCCATAGTTATTTTATTCTCTTCCTCCCCAATAATTGAATTTAGTTGATATACTAGGGGTGGATCTAAATAAGAATTAGGTGGCGACGTTTCTTCTCTACAGATTAGGTACTCCATATCATCATCGAAAATTGTAACCCCCTTATTATTACAATAAATTTTCACATCATGGTCTTCAAGCCAATCCATACAAAGGATTATATCAAATTAAATCATCAGTATGAATATGATATCAACAGATAAAGAACATTTATATACCCTAATGGGGATTGATTTAAAAAACTTTGTTGCAGTGATATTTACCTTAGGAGTTTTGACTGAGAAATTTCTTTTTAAATCAAATTGGAAATTTATAATTTTCTTAGCAAGATAGGAAGATATGAAACAATGAGATGATCCAGAATCAAATAAAGCATTGGATAAATTTGAGGAAACCATTAAATTACCTTACACTATATCATTCAGAGCTTCAACCTCAGTAGTAGTGATTGCATAAGCTTGACCTTGCTAACTTGGCATTTTTTTAGGAACGTTTCCTTGGTTCTTATGAAATTCATTTGAATAATGACCCATTTCTCTAAAATCGTAGCATTCCACATTGAAAACCTCTTTCTTTCCCTTACAATCATAAGCTTGGTGGCCTTTTTCACCACACTTGTAACAGACTCCCATTCCCTGTAGGAAAGTACCAGGGTGTTTCTTCCCAAATTTACCATAAGATGGAAATTAAACTTTTCCCTTCATCCCCTTATTTCTATTTCCAGAGTGTTCATAAGATCTATTCTTCTCTTGTGTTTCTTTAAAGTCGTAATACTTAGATAATTCCTTTTTTGTCTTGATTTCACATGAGACAATATCTTCGTATGATGGGAAGGATTGTGAGACAAATGCTCAACAGATAAATGGTTTTAACCCATCAAAGAATCGATCAATCTTACACTTTGGGATAATTATATAATCTACTGCATGCCTTGCTAACCTTGTAAAGTTATCCTCATACATTGAGACATTCTCATCCTCCTTTTTCCTTAGACTCAGAAATTATCTTTCCATATCCACTCGATGGTCACAAGGAAAGTATTTTTCTAAGAAAAGGTTTTTAAACTCCCTCCATTCCATATTTGATACTTCTTCATCTTCCTTTGTGTTTTGAATTAATGACCACCATTGATCTGCATCTCCTGTGAGGAGATAAACTTCCATGACAACTTTTTCCCTTTCACTACTCCCCAAAGCATGAAATATTTTCTCTAAAGTACTTATTCATTGCTCAGGTACAAATGGATTTGGAGTCCAATTTAATGTTGGTGGTTGTTTCCTCATGAAGAGGTTTAACATTGATCCTCTACATTGTGAATCAAGGTGCTACATACGGCTAAGGTTATTATTCATAACCTCAGTGAGTTGTCCCAGTATGGTGATAAGATGACCAGCACCAGTTGCATCACCAGTTCCACTATAATTATCTGGAGTAGGAGGGAAATCACTACATGGATTACGTTCATTTATACTGTTTCCATTACTTCCACTAGGTGCCATTTCTAAACAATGACATACAATAGATTAGATTATGAATCATAATACATAATCCAAAACTTGAAAAAAAAATTAACATAAATTGTACAGTTTATGGATATAATCCATAATCATAAAAATGTTTTCTTTGAGGAGGTATATACTCATAAATCATTCATAATAATTTTTAAATAAAATAGGAATTATCCTAAGCATATCCCATGAGAGTGTCATAACCATGAATGCAGCAAGGCTTGTTGTCATGTACCAGGATACCCGGGGTCAAGCCTGAAACTCCTTGTCGTAGTTTTCACTCCTAGGTATATCTATGCCAAAGCTACCTCTACCTACTCGCATCCAGACAGGGATGTATTTCTTTGAAAACTCACAAAATCTCTACATTACCAAAATTTTAGGAAGTTATTCTATATTAATCCTTAATGTCTACCTTAGGGAAATGTTCTCTAATCAGAGTTTTTCTAAATCTAGCTTCCAAGGTTTTTACTAAACTTCCTCTGATACCAACTGTAACTCCCCAACCCTAGTTACCCAGAGTCGATGCATTATTACATAATATTGTCATGATACAAGAATCATGTCATAAAATACCGACCAGTTTAGTATCCTTGGAAGTACTAGATACATACATGAGATTTAAATTACATCATGAAATAAAAAAACAACATTGTGTCTCCTTTTAACACAATAATCTCTCTTAAACTATCCATTTAGGTCATTCATAATATACTTCTTCACATCCTGAGAAAAATAAAACATAGAAATGGGTGCGCTCAGATGCTCAGTAAGGATAAAAATATAGCTGAATCTTTCATAAATAAGCATAAACATTTAGGCAATGTATAAGACTAAAACACAATCCTTTTAAACTTAAACATGAGAAGAATTTTTCAATGATAAATCAAATAATTCCATTTACTTATTAACACGAATATTATACTAGTTGAATAATCACATGTAATATCAATAGCCAATTTCATAATGATGAAATGAATAATTTCGGACCTCATAAAAACATAGTCAAGGCCTTGTGCCAAGAATACAAATAATATTTTTTCAAGGACTTGTTCCAAAACAATAGTTGGTCTCATTATACCTACCCATGCATCAAAGAGATATAGAAGGCTCCACCTATCACTTACTAAGTCCAATTCATTCCTCATATGAAAAGGTTGAAACATAACATTAACATTCATATTAAAAATATCATAAAAAATGTAAATAATTTACACATAAACCATGAATGGTAAAAAAAAATCTATAGTCAAACATTTCACAAAACCTTCAATATAATATGTAATATTTTATCATAATAAATCAACTTCAAACAAGCATAAAATTCAATAAAGGATGCTGATAGAGATGAAATCAAAACTATTTAAGTGAAATATCTCTTTCTATTTTGAAATCATTTAAAAGTACTTTAATTTTAAAATAAAAAATTTATTTTGAGGATGGTATTATAAACTTGTTGGGGAAGTTTAAAAGGTTTTATAATGGTAGAAAATAGATGCACCTTCCGTATAAGTTAAAAAAACATTATTTCCTTAATTTTTTTTGAAAAGTTCGTAAAGGACCTTGTTTGGAAAATGACGGAAGGATTACTTTATAAAAATTTTATAAAAATTAAAACAAGAGTATAAATGACTTTAACCCATAGTATAATAAATAGTAAAAATACTTCAAAATACATTTTTAAGAAACACAGATGTGGATGATAAAGAGGTCCCAGTAGATACTCACATATAAACAACCTCAGATAATGAAGAGATTGTAGAATTAACCCATACCTTGTAATTTTACTTGATGGAGGGTATGTTAACCTCATATATAATAGTTAAATAATTGTTATTAAATTATTCAAGAACCAAATACATAAATAAGATATCATATATGATCTTCTAATATTGCTTTGTTAATAATATTTCAGTAGTATTATTGTTTTTGGTGTTAACTAATTCATTTTACTTTATATGATTGGTTACGTAAGCCATGTTTTTTATGAATAGGATGTATTTTATTAATATCCAGAATGTTATTAAGTTATTAAAAATTATTTCTAATCATAAAATAAAAATTATTCTTGAATGGTTATGATGGGGAATGAATTTCATCGCGTTCGTGGAAATGGTAATCCGTACATATGCACGAGCAAAAATATCATTCTATTGATGGTGAAATTGTATGTAATTGGATGTTATATCATATATACATAATCATTAACTCCTTATATTTTTTATTTACATAAGTTATACTCATTATTATACCCATCTAAATAATTAAGTGTTTTAATAAAAAACTACGCCACGACGTGGAGACGGTAAACCGTACGTACGCATGTATGGTGACTAGTCATTCATAGGATGGATAGAATAATGAATATGGTTGTAAAATATTTATAATAATATCAAAATATTTATAAGATACTTGATTTATTATTTTGGTATGGAAACAACAATGAAAGAGGAAGTGGAAGAAGAAAATAACTTTGAAAGAGGTGGTGAAATTATTACCTATTCTTCAAGTGTTTCCTTTTGATTTGATCAAAAGGGATCCTTAGGTTGGATTTATGATGAAATTAAGGCCTCCAGGTATAAGTGAGGGTAGTTTGGAAGATATTTTAGCAGGTTTTGGATGTGAAAAATGGCTTTGGAGGTGTGATTTTAGAGAAGGGGAAGTACCCTTTTATAAGAGAGGTGAGGGTCACTTTTGGAAAAGCTTGAAATATTATTGTATTTTACAATCATATTCGGTTTTTAATGGATCTAAAATGTATTATTTAGAGTATAAGGTTTGGATGGGTCAAAAAACTCTCAAAAAATTGTTTTTATACAGGTTTAGGTCACCATATTAACCGTATCTTTTAGATTTAATTCTTACTTAAATTGTTTGACTTTTACCATATATTCTTCTATTATTATAATAAATGGTTAATAAACATACAATAAAAAGTCAATAGAACCCAAAGTGGTTAATTATTAACATATATAACCTTTTATAAGTCCTTTGGAAGAACCATTTAGTTTTAGGAATATTATATCAATTTATAATATAGTATTTGTTTTAAAAACTCATTTATGTCAATTTTGACACTATTTGGTATTTTGTTTTTGTGAAAGTCATAACAAGTTTATAACTTCAAGAAACTTTATTTAATCAAATATAACATGTCATATTAATCTATAAAATTAGTGGAATTCATAAAAAGTCTCAATTTACATTTATTTAGATATTTATAATATCAATTATTTTAATCTTTCATTAATAAGGTATTTACTACATCATCATTGTGTCATAAATAAATTTAATTATTTAATGTCTAAAAATTATGTATAAAATAAAATTATGTAGGAAATATTTTTATATTTATAATTAATATTTATAGACTAATTTATCATATGTATAACCCTATATTAAAAATATTTTATTTATTAAACATTGAATTTAACACTTTGAACTCTTTTTTAAATAAAATAATAATCAATAACCTAATCTAATACAAGTGGGAAAAAAGTATCATATTTTATTCATAAGGTTTATTTGGGTCTAAATACACTTACCAATAGAATTAGTACATGTGTTAGGGTAATTATAATATCATTTTTTTTCTTTTATTAGCCTATTTACTTTTAACCGTGGTAAATAAAAGTCCAAAGTTACTATTCAAAAAAAATTATTTTCATCATATTGAACCACATTTTACTTATTGATGTCAACCATGTCTCTCGGATATTTGAAATTTAATTCATAGAAGTGGTAAAATTATGTTTTATTCAAATTTGTAAATGAGCCTAGAAGGTGGGTAAAAGATAGTAAAAAGTTCAATAAAATTTTATATATCTAATATTATTATAAAATGACTCCAATTAATTACATTGAAAATATATAGGTATTATGTATATATTTTTACCTAATATAAATTTAAATAAAATAACTGATTATTTAAATAAAAAATCGGTTTTAAATAATAACGCAGTGTTTTCACTATTCATCAAAAATTGATAGTTTTCAGAAAAATACCAAAAATTCACCCTTAGCTAAATTCGATATTCTAAATTCAAAAATGAAGTCAGTTTTGAAAAATAAAATTTATAAAATTTCAAAAAGTGTTTTTACTATTCATAACGGCTAGTTTGATTGGTCGTGGTGTGTAAAAACTCCAAGTTGCGTACAATGCAAGCTATTGCATTATTCAAAGGGAAGAGTACCATGGAAGCTTGGGGTGTTTCATAAAGTGGGTATAGAGGTGTTTTCCAACTAAAATATGGAATGAGGGATAATTCACAACATGTTAAGATTATACGTTTGGAATATGTGGTTCACGGATTGTGTGAGTCTAGTTCATGGGGTTATTCATGATGTGAATTAAATCAGTGTTAAATGATTTGAGTTGATGTGTTTTTTAGTGAGACATAAAACTTGATACTTGTCTGACATGAAAGGGTTTCATTCCATGAAAATACACTATGTAACACACCTTTTTAAGTTGCATCACCTCAGTTTTTCTCAAACTCTACAACTATTCTCCCAAACCCCAAGCATCCATCCACTCTCTCTTCAAGAATTTTGGAATCCCTTAGATGGAGTATGATTCTCAGATTTCCATCTTCAATACATAGTGATATGAGTTATGTTTTACCTCTTATCAAATGTTTTTTTTGATATGGATCCTCTTTTTTCTTCTTTCCATGTGATGGAAGTTTCTCTCTACCTTTATAATGGAAATTTCTTTGTTGTTTGATGGTGCGATTGAAGTGGGGCATCCTTGGAAGGATGTAGTTCTTGAGGGAGGGGTGACTAGGATCTATGATGTTGGTTCATTCTCTTGTGAAGAACGTTGACTCCTTTGAGGTAGGGTATTCATTTATTCCACTATTTATATATGTTAAATCATAAAGTTGTCATGGTTTAGTACTTTTTATGTTAATGGGATAAATCTAATAATTATTGACATGGATTAATAAATAATTGGAAGCAACAATCACATATTATTACTTTCTACTGTGTTAACTGTTTGCCTATGGAATTTCTATATAGTGTATTATCTATAATATTATTTTAAACATGTATTGCTATGATAGGGATTAATATATTGTTCTTCATTGAAATTTATAATGAATGTAAATATGGAATTAATTGATTAATTTTATTAATAATTAAAGAAGAGTAATGTTTGAATCTAGTGTTTATTATAATTTTATGGTAATAAAATTGATATAATGAACATGATTAATTAAATATGTTATTCCATGATAATGGAATTGTTAAAGAATGTGAGGAATAATAATTCTTATTGATAATGTTGAAATAAAAAGGAAAGTTAATTGAGAATGTTTTTTCACACAGTTTGTTGAAACTAGATTTAATGATAAGAGCACGATTAACTTTTGATAGGATGTTATAGATTGATGCCTTCGGTTTTCCATTGTTGGAACCTATGAATAGTGTATTGTTTAATTCAAGATGGAATAAAAACTGGTATTTTGATAAAGTTAATTTCTTGGGCATGAGTTTCCCATCCGCTTGAGAAGGTAAAGTGTCTTGATTTTGGATACGTGAGAGTTTTTTATGTGTGAAGGATAAATGAATTGTTTTAAAACCTAGATTACCATGTTTTCTATGCATGTTTGTTTCCGACTAATTTTTTTTGATGTTCTATGGATGTGATATTTTCTATGCGAGTGATATGGGGAAGGGAGGATAGGATGTGATATGATTCTAGGATGGTTGATGTGATATGGGCGGGGAGGCCTAGATGATGTGGCAACAATTGACACCTGTGATGCGGAGATGAATTGGGATATGCATGTGGGTGTAAGGTATGACACTATATATAATGAAATAGGTTAAATATGTGCTTACCCATTGACTTGATACAGATGGATACTTTCTTGAAATGAATTTTTTTAATGGCCGATGGATGAGTTTCTTGTTTTATCTGCATTCCTTTCCCCACCGCTTGAGGTAGATGGATGTTCATTGTTGATTGTTTCCTATTGGTGGTAGATTAGGATAGTTTTAGTAGATTTCCTAGATTTTTGAATGATGTTAATAGTGAATAAATAATTCTTAACCCATGGGGTTGGTGTTGATAGAATGAAAATTATGAAAACATATTACTCTTGAGAAACTATGGAATCAGTTTGGGTTATGCCTAAAGGTCATGGACTTTATTCTGATGATTAATCTTTTGTAATGAAGAATAATGTTAATTGTTAATTTAATTATTAATTAATTAATTAAAAAATTGAAAATTATAGAAATGAAAGTAGTAATTAATATAGATATTTTAAATTCTTGTGTGTTTATAGGATATTTGGCTATAACAGTGGAAGCTAAGAGTCCAAGTGACATTAGTTGAATTTGATTTTAATAATAGATTATGATGATAGTGCGGTTGTGATCTATATTATATCCTATATATTCTATAATTTCATACACTTCCACACCAATTTGGGTTAGGGAAACTGACAACTAATGTAATCTTGGAAGGTGTTTAAACATCCTTGTGGGATGATGGATGATTGACTACCGCCTATTGCCTCACTCCCTTCTCTTGGTAGTTTCTTACACTAGTATGAACTATGATTAGTTTCCCCATATATATTTTTAGAGGATTGTGATGAATTGTGGTTATTTAAAACACATGTGTCTCTAGATATAATATTTAAAGGATTATTATAGTTATGAAATGTATAAGTTGTGGTGGCTTGAGGTACTTGTTGTATGGGATGTAATGGTTTGATGTAAAATACCTGATACATGATAAATGTCCTACAACTTTAGGTGGATCTTGAAAACTAATCAGTTACTATATTTTAATATGTGGATGTGATGATGTGATGATGTGATGTGTGTGGTGCATGTTTTGATTCCTTGTCTAGGTGTCTTTAGACTGGATTATTTCGGAGAGAGATGGAATAAGACATGCGAAGTTGGGGAAGAGTGGAAAACCAATGGGGAAGTGGGAGAGGGGTAACCTTGATGTTTCATTAATATATTATATTATCTATTGTATGCAATACTTATTGATATTTATCCATGGTGAGGCTGGGATCTTAGTATACCTATTTAGGGGACGAGTTACTTTCACTATTTTTCACTATGCTTTAGCATGAATTATTTATCTTCTGAAGTAGAGGCTTCAGATAGGATCCTACTAAGTATACTATTATCCTCAACCTTTGTATATATAAACTAATTTTTATGTCAACCAATGTAGGTTAGAGATTGGGATGGATAATACAAGCATGTGGTTTTGTAAGAGCAGTTTGGGCTTTGTGTTCGCTATCATCATTACCTTTTGGTTCTTATAGTTTTCCTTGTAGTTGTTATAAAAATATAAGACATTGGATGTTTTCACTTGGAATTTATTTATATATATGAATAAGTTGGTGTTGTTTGTTGTAAATATATTATCTCTCTATTTTACATGTTCTTTTAGAGATTAATGTCTCCCATTTCTTGTCTATTATACCTGTGGTGAAAGTCACCAACCTGGGGCCTACTGGAGGTAGGACTTATGCAGTCACCATCTCTCTTCTCTCATTTACAGGCTAGGAGTGGTAACTTTTGGGGGGAGGGGGTCATGATATAGTGGTATAGAGTTTCAGTTGAGGGATAGGATGGAGTTTGGAGTTAGACAATAGTGAGGATGCATGTGTTGGAAAGGCAACGATGTCAGCTAAGCTTAGTACTAAATGTAAAAACATGAGACTATTTAAGTCAAGTTTATTTAGGACCCATTGAGATATGCTTCACAAAACGTTATGTTTAATGAGTGTACTAATTGAAGTGATACTTGTTGCAGGATACAAACTTAAGAGAGGATCATGCATTATTATTATTTGTGTCCGTGTTTGAAATGATTAGACCTAGAGATAGTTTAAAATATTATAAATATAAAAATAACTGATTAATTAATGTTAAATATTCAATATTATAGGTTTAAGAATTATAAATTTTTTTCTTATTGAAAGTATGGCTCCAGGTTGACATTCTCATGATGTGATCATTGAATATGTTAGGTAGGATGTGTCAACAGATCACCACAGAGTGGAGGTCAGAAAAAACAAAACTTGAAGGAGAAAACTCGGAGAGTTTCATCTCTATAGTCTACATAAGAATGAGAGGTTCATTTCAGATTCAGTCATAGAAGAATTGTTGTAGGAGGTTAATGTTTCTTTAATTTAGATCCGTGCAAGGAATGAGAATTTTGTTTCATTGGATGTGACGATGCTGCATAGAGCATTGGGGTAGTGGTGGTTCTTGTTTGTCAAGAATTGTGAGGAATCAACAGTATCATGGGAGAAGTTCTGAGAAGAGTTCCTTTTATCAAATGTTAAGGTAGCTAGTTGAAATGAGATTCTTACCCATTGGTTAGGGAGTTCTAGTGTGCGAGAGTTCTAGATCTGTTTCATTAACATTTTTTGATATGCTTCCGACCACTTTCCAGATGAGAAGGCTAGAGAAATTTATTTTGAGGAGGATTTTCATCAATATATCTAGCATCAGTTCACCTTGTTTATACTGAATATGCATCTTGAGGTGCTATAAAGAGAAAAGGATATTGAGAGGATGCTGGCTCAAACCAGATATTCATAAAAGGGGAGTCATCAGGATTCCTCATGAATCATATATATGGTCTAATGTTCCTAGTTTCATTGAATGAAGAATTATTAATTAGTCATGGTAGGTATCATCCCTTATAATCTCATTTCATCGAGGGAGGAGGAACTTCTGAATATTCTAAAGGGCCAGAAATGTGTTTTAATTGTGGAGGCCAAGGTCATCATCAGTGAGAGAGGTCAACCATTCAGGGATGTCAATATATTCTAGGTGTTCCACATCAGGTTCCTATATTGTGGTAATTTAAATTTAAACCGTAGGGTGCTCTAGTTTGGGATTAGTTGAGAGGAGATGGGGAAGTCATAGTAGAGCATTAAGATGATACTCTACCATAGAGATAAGTGCAGAACCATTGAGGTGCTCATCAACAGGGTCTGAGAGGCTGTGAAGTAGGTTGTGATCAGCTTCAAGATTTTTCATTTTCAGCATCAGGTGAGCTATGCCTTATTTGAGGTACCCTTCACTTGTTTTATACATGGGTTCATGATTTGTTTAATTTAAGAGTGACACACTCCTTTATATCACACGCCCCTGTCCCTGCTTTGAGACATGAGATAGAGAGGCATCTAGTTCCCTTAGCATTGACTACTCTAGTTGGATATCATGATGAATTGTATGAAGTATATAGATACTATGATCTAGTGCTGGGTAAGCACCGCTCTTTGGGATATTTCCTTTTCTTATGAATACAACCATATGAAATCATCCTCGGTATGGATTAGTTGTATTCAATGGGGGATATCCTGAATTTCTTTAGGATCTAGGTTGTGTTCTACGATGCTGATAGAGATCCAATACTGTTTATTGGAAAGCGATACCCTAATATGGGTTAGAGGCATGTTCCTTCCTTATCTTCCTTTATTTAAGAGATGATTTTGAGTTCATTGGAAGTTAAGTAGGAAGTGTTTCGTACGGTTTTATAAGAGTACCCTTTTATCTTTCCAAAGGCGGTTATAGGATTACCCCCTCGATGGGAGATTGAGTTTGGGATCACTCTATAGCCATGAGTGTCTTCTATGTTTATGTATCCATATAAAATGATGCCTTTTGAGTTTTGAGAGATGCAAGTACATCTTGATGATCTATTAATGTGAGGTTTTTTTGGCTGTGTGTGTTAGTATAGAGTGCACTATTTTTGTTCATGAAGAAGGATGATGGTGGTTTGAAACTTTATATCAATTATCATCACTTGAACATAGTGAATGTGAAGAACAACTCTTCTCTTCAACAGATTGATGATTTATTAAAACATCTGAAAGTTGTTTCTCAAAGATCTATTTGTGGTTAGGATATCATTAGATGTGGTGAAGGAAGAGGGTATTCAGAATAATGCTTCCATTGTCATCATGGGCATTATGAGTTTATTGCGATTCCATTTAGACTAAAAAATTATCCAACCATGTTTATGGGGTTAATGAACATAGTGTTTAGATAGTTCCAGGATATGTTCTTTGTGGTTTTCATCAGCGACATCCTTGTGTACTCTGTGATCAAGGAGGAGCATGCAGTGAAGGACCCTAGAACACCCTGAGAGGGGAGGGGTGAATAAGGGTGTCAAATATTTCTTTTAAACTTATGGATATTGTTCCCAAATTGTTCCGTACCTGTTAAACCTATACGAATAGGAAGAGAAGAATATAAAAAATCACATGAAATGCAATGACACAACAATTTTAATTAGTTAACCACTAAGGGCTAGGTCCAAGGATCATACGCCGAAAGTGTGTTAATCATACCAAAAAGCGCTAATATTAACAAGTCATGGATTACAAGAGTTTATAGTAGTCACTCTGTGCTTGACAAACTACCTTTATATGTTTTTAGTGATATCACACTATGTCTATCAGATCACTTCTGTTGACCCCCCTTTCTCACTGTGTTGGAAGAATCCGCACTCAGTTTAACAACTTGAAGGTCACATCAATGGTTTAACATAAAATCATGCATCCTAAAATGTAAATGGATGCACTTTTGATGTTTGATAATAACCAAAAAATGTAACTTATTTCCCTATACACTGATATTTTATTGAAATTAATTTCACTAACTTATTTGGTCAATTTTCGGGATTCCTTGGGCGTTCTGCGTACTACTACTGCTTCCACGTACCACTTCTATTTTCATATACCGTCTAGCTCCTCCAGATACTATCCAACTACTCTGTGAACTACCATTCTCAGCATATTTACATACTCCGCGAGCTGATCCACTCCTCCATGTAGCGTCCTGCTCTGTGTACTGCCTTGCTCAGCCGCATACTGCGAGAGTTACTTGTGCGAACCACACTCTCTTCTGCGCACTGCTTTCCTTATACAATTGATTCTCTCTGAGCACTATTTTCTCCACCATGTACCACTTCAGACTTCACCAAATTTCTTCCTAATATTTAAATATCTAATCTCATCACTTAACAAAGGGTATTACTGTTCCTTAAATAGGCACGTGACTCTGAAAATTTCGGTAATCTGATTTACCCAAATCTTCAATGTGGGAAAATATTCAATGTAAAATGAACTCCATCCATGTACTATTAGGCTCTACCACATAACTCTAGTATTTATTTGAATATAAACAGTCCTACCAAACTTCAACATCTCGTGTACCACATGTCTTTACTGCATATCGCCGCTGCAAACTGTTTTCAGCAGCATTATATGTACCACATGCCTTCACCATGTATCGTTTCTATGAATTGTGTTCGGTTCTGCGCACTATTCCACATACTGCATGCCTTCACCACATACCACACAACTTCACCACATACCTTGTGCCTTCATTGTATACTGCGTGCCTTCACTGCATACCACCGGCCTTCACCACGTACCATTGCTGCAGATCGTTACCAAACTCTTGATTTTTGAGGCCCAAAACATTGGAAAACACTATGAAACTGTTCCACCTTCAATACTGATTTCAGCCTCAAATGTATGACCTCAATCCTCGAAACCTCCATAGTCATCCATGTGTAGATTGACAATAAACACAAACCAAACTCCATTATTAGCAACAAAAAACCTTGGTTCCAACATACAGAGCATCTGTATTCCATTTTTGGATTTCTTCTCCACAAGTATCTATTCAAGAAGGCGTCAATGTGGGATCGTGAAGTCGATTTCATGGTTAATGATGTGTCCCCGTAGGTATTATCTATGGATCCTTTAAAGATAGAGGCAGTTTTTTTTGGGTAGCCCCAAATACAGTGGAAGATGTGTGAAGTTTCCTTGGTCTTGTTGGATATTATAATATTTTTCTAGTTGATTTCTATCAATTTGTGACACCTATAATAAACTTGAACAGTAATGATCATGTATTATTTTGGGTGACCAGTTTTATGAATCTTTTGAGTACCTATAGGATATATTGGTCAACACTCCAGTCATTTGTTTTCCAGCAGAGGTAGTTCAGTTTGATGTTTTCTATAACACTTCATAACTTAGGTTGGGATTTATTTTGATATAGAATAGATAAATTGTTTCTTATTATTCTTATTAGTTATTTCCACATGATTCTAAATATTTCACCTATGATCTTGAGTTGGTAGGAATTGTGTTCACCTTGAATATGTGGATACATGACCTCATTAGTGACCATTTTTTTTGGTTTTATCGAATATAAGAGCATAAGGTATGTATTCTACAAGAATGACTTGAACTTTCATCAGAATTTGGGGATGTAATTATTATAATATTACAACATTGATATTTCATATACACTAGGAAAGGGAAATGTTGTGGCCAATTCACTAAGAAAGAATTCATGTAGTGATGTTTTGCATGAATTTGGAGATTCCTAGAGAGCGATGGAAGAACTCACGTTAATGCATCTAGATATGGGATAGATTATAGGAAGATTTTGTATTTTCTAGATGAAATTGTAGTCATATTTGGTTAATTTGGTATAGGATTACTAGTTGGGTGATTATGAGGTATAGGTCATAAGAGACCATGTTGTTTTTAGAAATTACCCTGATGGTTGGTTAGAGGATAGAATACATCGAGTGTTCTTCCAGGGAAGACTTTTCATTCCGTTAGTAATAAGTGATATAGTTCTTCATGATTTCTATAGATAACATTTGTAAGTATATCCTAATGTGAAAAATATGTATAAATCTTTGAGAGGTCAGTTTTGGTAGCCTAGTTTTAGGCATGTAGGTGTAAAGTTTATTTCTCAATGTTGGGTCTACCAGAAGATGAAGGTTGAGCATCATTTTTTTAGTGGTTTTCTATAGCTATTAGATATTCCCCAGTGGAAGTGGGATGACCTATTGATATAATTTTACTAATTTCTCTTGAGCTTAGGGAGTCTATTTTACTATATGGGTGATAATGGATTTTTTGATAAAATCATCACAATTTATAGTGATTAAGGAGTTGATATTAGTGAAATTTTTCTCAAGGCATTAACTGGAGGAGATAGTGAGATTATAATGATTCTCAAGGGATATCATCTATGATTTGGATCCTTATTTTACCTCCAAGATGTAGAGAGTTCACTAGAATAATTTTGTCCCTTAGTTATGCCTTATCACTTATTTTCATCCATAGATGGATGGTTAGATAGATCAGACCACCCAGAATCTTGATGGCATGTTGTACTCTTATATCTTAAATTTTGGAGGTTTTTGAATGATGCACCTTACATTGGTTGTGTTTTCTTAAAAATATAGTTTCCACTCTACCATTACTATGGAGATGTTTGAAGATTTGTACATCTGAAATTGTTGTTATCAACTGTGCTAGGATGTGGTCAGAGAGGTAGCAATTATTGAGGTAGAACTAATAAAGAATATGATAGAGATAATATATGTAATTTTTTAGAGAATAATGTTAATAAAATATCATCACAAATCTTATGGAAATTATAGCAGGAGGCCTATAGAGTTCGAAGTCAGAGATTGTGTTTTTCTGAAGGTGACTCATCATTGTGAGCAATGAAGATTTGGTTGTGGGAGTATGCTTTCTCCACAATTTATTGGGCCTTTTGAGGTGTTGGACCACATTGGAGCTATATGGTATCATATAGAACTTCCCCCAAATATTAAATGAATAAAAAATGGTTTTCACATGTAGCAGACCCATTATTATCTTCATAGTGACTCTAATGTCATCAATTGGGGAGATATCGATGTTGATGATGATGCAACCTTTGAGGAGTGGCCAACAGAGATCCAGGACCACCATGTGAAGGTGTTGTGTGGTAATGATATTCCCTTGGTTCATGTATTGTAGCTACATGGTGGCCTGTAGGAGAGTTCATATAAATGTGAGTCATAGATGTACAATTAGTACCTTGAGGGGTTTGATGTTTAAATTCTATCTTTTAATGTTATTCATTTTATGGATGATAATCTTTTTGGTTTATGAGATATATTACACTTGTTTCTTGTTGTTTAATTATTTTTGTTTGAGAGGTATCTACATCGAGAGAGTTTTTATTGTTTCATAGTTTCACTTTGTTCCTATAATGAGGTGGTTGAGCTCCTGAAATAGAGAGATCATTGAGAGGTATCTCATGGGGTGGCTATTCGGATTACCCTATTTTTGTTTTATCTTTGAGATTGGATTTGGATTCTCATGGATGTTAATATTTTTATATGTATCTAATGTGAGGTCCTAGATCCATGTTGTTTAAATTTTTGTGTGTTTCTGTAGCCTGTGGTGCTTGTAGGAGGCCAAGAGTGGGTATGGCGGTGTTTGAAAACTAAACGATGGAATCAGGGAGAATTCATGATGCATATGGGTTTCCTATCCAAAATTTGAAGATATTGTCTTGTGTGAGGCTAGTTCACAGAGTGATTCAGGATGTGAATTAAATCAGGGTTAAATGGTTTGAGGTGATGTGTTTTTTAGTGAGACATAAAACCCAAAACTTATAGGGCAAAAAAGGGTTTCACACTGTGAAAATCCACTATTTAGTATGCCTTTATAAGTTGCAGTGACTTGGTTTTTATAAACCCTAAAAAATTTATCATAACCTAGAGATTTTCTCCCAAACCCCAACCATCCAATGGCTCTCTATTCTGAAATTTTGAAATCCATTTGATGGGGATTGATTCTCATATTTCCATCTTTGAGTTGTGGTGATATAAGGTACGTTCTACCTCTTCTCTCATGGTTATTTGATCTAGATACTCCCACTTATTGTTTCCATGTAATGGTGGTTTCTCTCTATCATTATTACAAATTTTTCATGGTTGTTTGATGGTAAGATTGTTGAGTGGCACACTTGGTGGGATGCAACACTTGCTGGAGCGGTGACCAGGATCTATGACATTGATTTGTTCTTTTAAGAATATCATTTATGCCTTTAAGGTAGGGGATTAATTACTTATCATATTTATTTACTTGAAATTGTAAAGTTATCATTATTTAGACGTTTGGATTGAAATGGAATTACCCAAATAACTATTGAACCAAATTAATAAAGATTTGGATGTCTCAATCAAATTTTGTTGTTTTCTACCATGATAATGGTTTTCCTCTTTATTTTATAGATAATGTGCAATATATGTTATTCTTGTTAGAATGTATTTTTATTATATGTATTAACATGTTTTTCTGTATGGGAATTGGTAAATAATGTAAATCTAAAACTAATTGACTAATTGGATTAAGAGTTAAAGAATAGGCATGTTGGAATCCAGTGTTTCTTATAATTTGATGGTAATCAAATTGATACAATGTGTAGGGTTAATTAAATGTGTTATTACATGATAATTGAATTTTAAATAATTCCAAGCATGATAATTATTTTTAATAATATTTAAACAATTTTAATTTTAATTGATAATGGTTCTTTTTATAGTTTTTTTAATCTTTTTTTAATGATAATAGAATGTTTAAATTTTTATAGCTTGTTATAGATTTATGAATTATGTTTCCCATAGTTGGAACCGGTGAATAATTAATTGGTTAATTAAAAATGGAATTTTTTTGATAAATTCAATTTATAGGTCCTGAGTTTTCCACATACTTGAGAAGGCCGAGTGACTTGAGTTTTGAGATATGAGTTCTTGTTTATGTTTGAAGAATAGATGCCTTATTTTAGGGGTTAGATTTCCATATTTTATTCGATTGTATTCTTATTATTTATTTTGTGATGTGATTTGGATGTGATCTTCACTATGTGATGTGATATGGGATGGGGAGGCTCAGATGTGATGTGAGTATGGCCGCGTTGTCAAGCACGTCAAATTAGAGGTTAAGTTTTTACTAGAATTTCTGCAGTATAGCAGGAACCCTAGGTTGTCTCTCGACGGAGCCTTAGGTCACTAATTTCAAAAGAAAATTTTGATTATGTTAAAAAATTAAAATTAAATAAAGTGTATTGGGGGTTCTATGATTTTAGAATATCAATAAAAACTATACTACTAAGTGAGAGAAACTGGTTAGAGAAATCATGATCAACCCGGGTAAGTGTCCCTTGATGCTCAATCCATCATTGATCTCAAGGGAATGGGAAGGATCATTGATTAACTAATTTTATACCCACTTAAACCAGTATTATGTGAGTTCTCACTAGTTTACCACCAAGTATTTGATCGATCAATGATATTGATTATCGGCGACCACTCATAATCAATAAAACTATGTCAATGTAAGAACCGAACTCAATCAAGGAATCAGATCAACAACATGATGAGATGTATAGATTTGGGTCTTTATCAAAATTTATATCAATAAAAAAACATGAATATTCATGGGTTACAACTTCTGGATATCATCAAATAAGTCAATCCAAAAACAAACTCATGAAAGAGAAGATGTGAGAAAAGAGGCAAACACACTCAATTCATCACAAGATCCAGGTTATGCATGTAAGCACGAAGATTATTGTTACTTTGATTTGTATTTTATCATAACATAATAAACAAAAATTTAGAAGGTAAAAATTAAGAACAATATAAAACAAACATGGAAATTAAATTACCTTATGAAGATTACTAATGTGGAGCTCGGGATTATAACAATGGACGCCCCCCCCCCAAGTTGATCGCTAAGAAACTTAGAAGTACATGAGGGATAAGAGAACTTAAATGGGTGACAAAAGCTCTCCAATTATACTCACCTTCACCCCTGGTCTTTAAACATGATATAATGGGGGTGATAGGTGTTTTTATAGACATACACATCACACTTTCCTCCTGATAAGTCAAGTGCCTAAGAGACTATGTCACTATTTAGGGAAGACTTTTTACTCCATTTTATCCAGCTAGTTGACAGACCAAAACACGTGAAAATGACTTGAAATTTGATATAGTGGTGGGAATTGAAGTTATCTATCCATGGGATGTAGAATCATCCCAATTAGATCTCAGAGTCCAATGTTATGTTCCAAATACAAAAGGTTTGTCTAATCTGGCTCTCCTAGAATTGTTACACATTGTGGGCCTATTATGGGCCTTTAAATGGGCGAATTGGGTTCCATGGTCTTATAGAGAAATGTATCCCACACAATTTTACATTAATAAAAAAAATTAGCCCAATTTAATACATAGAGTATCCAACGTATATATCTCTATCCACATAAATGCTTTGGCCCTTGTGCAGTTTGGCCCGTTTTGCTTGATTCACATCATGGGCCCTCCGAATCACCTACTCCTACAATATAAACACTTAAACTAGTAAAACTGCCCTATTAAATAGTAATAAACATTAATTCATTAAATCAAATAGTAAGTGAAATTTATTATTATATTTGGAATATTTATTACAAAACAAGTTTAAAATAGTGGTGTAAGGGTTAAATAAAGCAGAGAATCATGGTACGATCACACCACCACATCTAAACATTTGCACTCCTAGGAAAACTCATATATCCTAATCAAATATCATTACAAAATCAAATTTTGGAAAATATCTAAGGTTTTTATGAAATGGAATTCATCATGTCTCGTTTATGAAATCAATTTTCCCATCATTTTTCTTTTCTCACATTAGAATTTGGTCAACTTCATTTATTCACCCATGCAACATGTCACAGCCTAACTCACATAGAAAATTTCCCTCTTCACTCAAGGAACATATGAAAATGATGTTATGATATTTTCCCAGAGTTTATGAGATCTTACCATATTCTTGGAAATATTCAATGTTCTCTACCGGTAGAAACTAGTGTGCTACTCAAGAGGACTTCCAACAGGCTATTCTAAGGTTCAAGGGTTGGTAGGATTTAATGTATAAAAAAAATCTGAGGCAGAATAGGAGTGTTTAATCTCTTAAGTACAAAACATGTCAAAATTCAGAAAGTGTTCACAATGAATGTACACACTCATTCCCTCACAAAATTAATCACTTCTAACTCACTATCCCCATTGTCTATTTTTGTGGGTCACAGTCGATCAGTGAATAATAATGAATAATTTTCCTCTTTTCTCCAATTTTTTTATTTTGTTGTGTTTTTTCAATGTATAGAAATATTGTTTTTTTTTGTTTCTTTACAATTTTCATTGGAGATAAAGAGGGAAACATGTGTAATACAATGATATAATATGGCATGTGAACCCACTTCCCAAGAAAAATGTAGGAACCCTTTCTATCAACTCATTAACAATGATCATTGCCAAAAATTCCCATGGGAACACCCTCTCCCCCACACATGCAGAAATTTAAACAAGAATGTACACAAGAGATGGGTAGGTAGAAATAAATTAGAATTTAATGTGGCTACCTAACAGGAATTTCATGGTCTCTAAGGCTTAAGAAGGGTAAAATGTCAAGGTGGAAAAAATAAAGGTTAATTGTACAAAGGGTTTTTCAATGCACGATGGCCTCTATCATGAATGTATCACACTTGAATCTTCTGGATTTAAACATAATTAAGGCAAGTTCTATATTCTCTACATGACCCAAGAATCTCAAGAAACTGATTGAAAGAAAGAATATGCAATAAAGGGATTAGACTATCTCTCGGGTAAGGGATTTAAATATTGGTCAGTGGTAATGAGACATGGGTTTCAAAAATCCATTAAACACCTAAGAATTATTTGAAAATAAAAATTCTAGATTAGTATTTCATATTAACATTCATTTGAAAAACATTTTCCAAAAATAATCGAATTTTTTCACACAATTGAATCAAAAATGAAAAATGATTTGGATATTCTTTTAAGAACAATGTTTATCTAAAAACAAAAAATAAAGAAAAAGAATTGGGAATGCATTTTTTTGTGTTTTTTTGGTTTTTCTATTATATATATTTTTTGTGTTTTTTTAAAAATCCTAACTATGACATGTCACCCTCCCCACACCTAAAAATTACATTGTCCTCAATGCATGTATTTAAATAAATAGACAAGTAAATAAAGGTAGGGAGAAGGGAAAACCTACTAAGTTGTGTCATATGTGGCATCCATCAGTTGGATTTCCTCTACAGGATACTGGGGAAAATCCTCATAGTAGTGTTTGAGCCTCTGTCCATTGACAGTAAACCTCTGTCCACTCTTCTAATTCAAAACCTATATAGCACCAAAAGGGTATACATAAGTAACATTATAAGGACTGAGCCATCAGGAGATAAGCTTACCTGGGTGGAGATTTAGCCTAGAATTATACATGAGTACCTTCTCACCAATATGAAACTTCCTCTGATGAATCATCCCATCATGGATTACCTTTGCCTTCTCTTTTTAGATTCGAGAGTTCTCATATGCATCACGCTGAATTTCTTCCAACTCTTGAATCTGCAACATTCTATTCTCACCTACATCTAAGAGATTCATATTAAATTTATTAGCCGCCCAATATGCACAGTGTTATACCTCCAATGGGAGGTTACAAGCCTTTCCAAACACAATCCTATATTGTGACTTTCCTATCGGGGTTTTAAAAGTAATACGGTATGCCCAAAGTGCATAATCCAAGTGCAAACTCCAATCTTTCCTATTGGGTTGTACTGTTTTATCCAAGATTCGCTTAACTTCTTGATTTGAAATTTCCTTTTTTCCATTAGTTTGGGGATTATATGCAGTGGAGACTTTATGAACAACCCCATACTTATGAATAAAGTTTTTCATATTATGATTTCCAAAATGTGAACCGTAATCACTAATGATGAATCTTGGTAGACCAAACCTACTGAAAATCTGGGACCTCACAAAATCAACAACAACTCGAGAGTCATTGGTCCTAGTAGCCTTTTCTTCCACCCATTTAGAAACATAGTAAACATCTAGTAATATGTATACAAATCCAAATTAATTTTTAAAATGCCCCATGAAGTCAATGCCCCATGCATCAAAGGTTTTATAGAATAACATGGGTTGTTGGGGCATTTCATTGCACTTGGAGATATTCCCTGTGAATTGACATTGAGTACATGATTCAAAAAATCTATGGGAATATCTATACAATGTTATCCAATATAATCCTAAGTCAAGGACATTTTGAGCAGTACATTGAGAGCCAAAGAGGCCCTCACTAGCCAATGTGTGGCAGAAGCTCAAAACTAAGGTGAACTCATGGCCAGGGACACACCTATGAACAACCTGGTCACTATAGATCCTCCACAAATATGGGTCATCCCAAATGTACCATCAAGAATCATGTTTAAGTCTCTGGGATTGTGAAGTGATAAAATCAGTTGGGACCCTATATGTTGCTAGAAAATTCACAATATCTACATACCAGGGGGTAAGGTCCACAACATAACAAAGGTTCTCATGAGGGAAGAATTATCCAATGGGGAGAGGTGAGTCAACATGATGGTCCAATGGTGGGGAAATCATACTAATGTGGTTAGCTACCACATTTTCCACTCCTCTCTTATCTCTAATCTCATGGTCAAACTCCTGGAGGAGGATCATCCACCAAATGAGGCGGGGCTTAGCTTCGGGTTTCTTAAGGAGAAACCGAAGGGCAACATGATCAGAAAATACAATGATTTTTGAACCATTAAGATAGGAACAGAACTTTTCCAAGGAAAAAACAATAGAAACAATTTCTATTTTAGTGGTTGTGTAGTTCACCTGGGTAGGGTCAAGGGTACGTGAGGAATACACAATGACATGAGGGAACTTCTCAACCCTTTGTGATAAAACTGCCCCAACTGTAAAGTTAAATGCATCACACATAAGTTCAAAGGGAAGATCCCAACTTGGCGGTTGGATGATGGGAGGTTATGTGAGACACATTTTTAGTGAATTGATATCATCCTCACAATTTTTATCAAAAACAAATTCAGAATCCTTTTGTAATAACCTAGATAAGGGAATCACAATCTTATTAAAGTCTTTAATGAATCAACGATAAAAACCAGCATGACCCAAGAAAGACTGCACCTCCCGAACACATTCTGGAAATGGAAGGGTTGAAATTAATTCAATTTTAGATTTATCAACTTGAATTACCTTATTTAAAATGATATTCCCAAGAACTATCCCACACTCAACCATGAAATGACATTTTTTATAATTTAAAAAAATATCTTTTTCAATGTAGCGGTAGAGGACATAACCTAGGTTTTCCAAATAATCATCAAAAGGAAAACTATAAACCTTGAAATCATCCATAAAGACATCCATAAAACTCTCAAGGTACCCAGAAAAAATACTCAACATTCATCGTTGAAAAGTTCTAGGAGCCTTACATTGGCGAAAAGGAATTCTTCTGTATGAAAATGTGCCGAATGAACGGGTAAATGTGGTATTTTCTTGATCCTCAAGGGCTATATAGATTTGGAAATAACTCGAATATCCATCAAGTAAACAATAATGGGACTTACCAGCCAGTCATTCTAACATTTGTTCAATGAAAGGTAACGGACAGTGGTCCTTCCGCGTGGCATGATTTAGTCGACGGTAGTCAATACAGACTTTCAAACTGTTTTACACACGCATTGGAACCAATTCATTCCTTTCATTTGACACAACTATTATTCCTGTTTTTTTAGGAACAATTTGAACTAGTCTAACCCATTTACTATCAGATATAGAATAAATGATACCAGTAGTAAGTAATTTACTGAATTCCAATTTTACCACTTCAAGGAGAGTGGGATTAAACCGAAGTTGATCCTGCCTTATGGGATTATCCTAATCATCCAAAAGTATATGATGCATAAAAATAGATGGGATAATCCCAGGAATATTAGCCAATGTACATCCTATTGCCTTTTTACACTCTCTAAAAAGATCAAGAAGTCTGATTCCTACTGTTGAGAGAGGTTATTGGCAACAATGATGGGAAATTGGTCAATACCATCAATATAGGCATATTTTAAATATTATGGAAGTGGTTTTAATTCCAACACCCGGGGTTTTTGGATTGAGGGACTGGATTTATGGGGAGTGAGGTACATGAAACTATCTATCTACTCATGTTTATTCTCAAAGGAAAGAGAATATTTTTAAATGAGATTTGTAGAATCATTTATAGTCATGAGTATCTCAGAATAAACACACTCATCAATTAAAGAACAAAATTTACATTATTCTGAACCCAGAAAACATTCAAAAGAAGAACCAAAACTCAAATCATAAATGAGTGAATAGGAGGAAAATAAATCAAAGGATGGGTTGAGGATAGAATATTGTGTGTGGTTGTCATTAGAGAGAACTTCCATTGAATAGATATGAAGAGTGGAGTGCTCTTCAATAGGGTGTTTCATAGCCTCTAGGATGTTCAAACATACCTTTTCTCCACCAAACTCCATAGAAAACATACCATTGTGAACGTTTATGATCGTCTTTGCTGTTTTGAGGAATGGCCTCCCAAGTATGAGAGGGGCACACCTTGGGTTCGGGTATCTTCTATCTCAATAATGTAAAATTATACAGGGAAGATGAGATTCTTATCTTTTACGAGGACATCCTCGACCACTCTTGATGGGTGTGTTGTGATTCAGTTGGCAAGTTGCATGAAAATTCCTATTGGTTGATTCTCTCCAACCTACAAATAAGTATACATAGAGTGAGGAATTAAATTAATAGAAGCACCTAAATATAGCGTAGAATCATAAAAGAAGGTCTCCCCTATTGTACATGGTATTGTGAATGTGCCTGGATCCTAGCCTTTGGATGGCATTGCTGGTTAAATCAAGACCGAGACATTACTTCCTAGGTTGATTCTATCATTCCTCTCTAGCCTCCTTCTATTGGTGCAAATCTCTTTAAGAAATTTAGCATATCAAGGGATTTGTTTAACTGCATCCAATAAAGGAATGTTAACTTGAACCTTTTTAAATGAATCCATTATTTCTTTATAAATCTCATTATCAAAATTCTTCTTAGATTTAGAGATTTTTTGAGGTAAAGGAAGAGGAATGGATTGTTCATTTGAATCATCAATGACAATTTGATTACCATTTTTGTCTTGTTTTTCATTACATGAAATTTTTGAGGGTTGGGAAAGAGAGTTTTCATGAGGGGGACATACCTATTGTGCAGAATCAGCAGAAGGATAAACTTATTTACCACTATGAAGTTTAACTGCACATACATTACCACTGTCCTTAGGATTGGAAATGGGTTGGGATGGTAGTTGTCCAGAACCATTCATCTTAAGCTCACCTATGGTGTTTTCCAATTTCCCCACTTGAGTTCGCAGGTCATGAATAGATGACTGTGTGGTTTGTTGGAACTGGAGGTTCTGGGTTTCCATTTGATTCACCATATCCTCAAGGCTTGGTTCAGACTTGGGAATAGAAGGATTTTTTTGAGATGTTGAAGGATAAGAAGGTTTCATACCTTGGCCTTATTGATATCAGTTCTGCTTGGGGTAGCTTGAGTTTCCTCCTTGTCAGTATTGTGGTTGTGCTTTCCACCCGAGGTTTGGATTTTTCCTGAATGGTTCTTGCTTGAATGGTGGTCCTTGTTGGAATGGACACCTAGGGAACAATACATCACAAGAATCAGATGAATCCTGAGGTTGTGGGCACTGGTCAGAAAAATGAGTATTATCATAACAAATACCAAAATTTAATGGAACATGAGGAGAGTGTGAATTACCTTGTTCTTGAGATAATTACCTTATAATGGAATGAATATCATCAAGTTTATTATCCACCTTTTGTTCTAGGAATGAATGACTTACCTCACGAACTCCTCGGGTTAGTGAAATAGCTCGTGTACCAAATTGTTGTGCATTTTGAGCCATGTTGGCTATTAAGTCACGAACGGCAGAAGGAGTTTTGTCAATTTGGGCACCACCATCTGTAGTATCAATCATTCCAAAATCCATAAGGATATGTCCCTCATAGAAATATTGAATTAAAAGTTGTTCACTAATCTGGTGGTGGGGGAAACTTGAACAAAGTCTTTTGAATCTCTCCCAGTATTCATGAAGGGTCTCTCCTTGTAACTGCATAATGCCACAATTGTTTTTCCTAATTGATACAGTTCAAGAGACAGGGAAAGAATTCTCTAGAAAGAGTTGTTTAAGGTCATTTCATATCCCAATTTTTGTAGGCAGATAGTATAGCCAGTCTTTGGGTACACCATCAAGGGAGAAAGGGAAGGCCCTAAACTTAATGAGGTCCTCCGACACATTTTGGGGTTTCATGGTGGAGCACAATATGTGAAACTCATTTATATGTTTGTGAGGGTTCTCATCGGGATGACCATGGAATTTTGGAAGGAGGTGGATGAGGCCTGATCTTAGCTCAAAATTGGCCACTTCTTCAGGATATTGGATGTACGCAGGTTGGTACTCCACATTTGGGGTGGTTAGTTCCTTTAATGTTCAGTTATTTGTAGCCATGATATATATGGTTTTATTTGGTTCAATATTTGATTGGTTTAAGAAAAATTGAGGTTACCAATGGGTTTCCTCAATGTTACTTGATTTTACTACTCTAGATGACCTAATTTGTGAGTGGAGTGACTTTTCAATTTCAGGGTCAAATTTGAGTAGTGTTTCTTTTCCAGATCTTGTCATGCAACAACAATGTCCAATTTGATTGATTGATTGATTGTTTTTTTTATTTTTTTTTATTGAAGGTGAATAAAATTTAAAAATAAACTTACTAAATGAAAGGAGTATATAAAATAGAATGTTATACTACATAATTAGAGAGATAGAGAAAAAAAAGAAGAAAAGAGAGAGAGAGAGAAAGAACACACAAAAACCAAAACAAACAAAAACTAAAACAAAAAATATAAAATGGGGGGATATTGAATAATTTGCTGATTAATAAGTAAAATATATAAATAAATTGAAATAAATGATCTTGGATTCCCAAAAATAGTGACAAAATTTGGCTGCATTGTCGAGCGCGTCAAATTAGAAGTTAAGTTTTTACTAGAATTTTTGCAGTATAGTAGAAATCCTAGGTCGTCTCTCGAAAGAGCCTTAGATCACTAATTTCAAAAGAATTTTCTGATAATGTTAACAAAAATGAAATTAAATTAAGTGTTTTGGGGTTATATATTTTTTAAAATATCAATTGAAACTATACTACTATGTGAGAGAAACTGGTTGGAGAAATCGTGATCAATCCGGGTAAGTGTCCCTTGATGCTCAATCCGTCATCGCTCTCAAGGGAATGGAAAGGATCATTGATTCCTTGATTTTATACCCACTTAAACCAGTAGTATTTTATTTCTTACTAGGTTACCACTTAGGATTTTATCGATCAATGATATTGATAATCGATGACCGCTCATAATCAATAAAACTATGTCAATGTAAGAACCAAACTCAATAAAGGCATCACATCAACAACATGATGAGATGTCTAGATTTGGGTTTTTATGACAATTGAACTAAATAAAAAAATGCATATTAATGGGTTATAACTTCTGGATATCTTAAAAAAAGTCAATCCAAAAGAAAACTAATGAAAGAGAAGAGGTGAGAAAAAAGGCAAACACACTCAAATCATCACAAGATCCGGGTTATGCATGGAAGCATGAGGATTATTGTTCCTTTGATTTGTATTTGATAATACAAGAATAAACAAAAATTTATAAGGTAAAAATTATCAACAATATACAACAAACCTGGAAATTAAATTACCTTACGAAGATTACAAATGTGGATCTCGGGATTACAACAATTGACACCCCCCCAAGTTGATCACTAAGAAACATAGAAGTACATAAGAGATAATAGAACTACAATGGGTGGAAGAAGATCTCTAATTCGACTCACCTTCACCCCTGGTCGTGAAACATGATATAATGGGGTTTATAGGTGCTTTTATGGGCATACACATCACACTTTCCACAAAATAAGTCAAGTGCCTAAGTGACTAGGTCACTATTTAGGGTAGACTTTTTACTCCATCTTTATCTGACTGGTTGGATGACCAAAACGTGTGCAAATGACTTGAAATTATGTGGAGAGGTGGGCCTTCAAGTTATATGTCCATGGGAGGTAAAATCATACCAATTGGATCTTCGAGTCCCATGTTATGTCCCAAATACAAAAGGGTCATCTAATTTAGCTCGCCTTGAATTGTTTCACATTGTGGGCCTATTATGGGCCTTTAAATGGGAGAATTGGGCTCCATGGTCTTATTGAGAAATGTATACCACACAATTTTACATTCATATAAATTTTTTTATCCCAATTGAATGTACTTAGTATCCATAGTATATATTTCTGTCCACATAAATTCTTGGGCCCTTATGCAGTTTGGCCCGTTTTGCGTGATTTCTATCGTGGGCTCTTAGAATCACCTCCTCATATAATGCAAACACTTAAACAAGTAAAATTTACCTATTAAATAGTAATAAAAATTAATTCATTAAATCAAATAGTAAGTGTAATTGATTATTATATTTGTAATATTCATTACAAAACCAGTTTAAAACAGTGGTGTAAGGGTGAAATAAAGCAGTGAATCGTGGTACGATCAGAGTCTTGGATGACTGATTTGATGTAGGAAAAGAGCTCCAAATGATGTGGAATTAGTTCAAAACTATGATGGTGAGATGAATCAAGATATTCATGTGGGTGTTGGGGATGGAAATAGAGATGATGGTATGGATTTATGTTTGGATTACCCGTTGATGTGATAAATATATATGTTTTATTAAAATGGATCAGTTTAGTTATCAATTATAATGTTACCTATTTTCTCTCCATTCCTTTACCCACTTCATGAGGTAGTTAGATGTTCTTGGTTTCACTTTTCCTATTTATGGTAGCTTAGGACGGTTTACTTATAGTACTTGGATTATGTCATGATGCTAATAATGAGTAAATAATTCTTAACCCACAAGGTCTATTTTGATGGAATGGAAATTCTAAAAAGATGTTACTCTTGAGGAACTATGGATTTGGTGTGGATTATACCTGGATGGCATGTAATTTACTCTAATGAATAATTTAATGTAATTTTGAATAATTTTTATTGTTAATTTAATGGCTAATGAATTAATTAAAAAAAGAAAAAAGATAAAAAAGAAATAATGAATTAATATAGATATTTTAAATGCTTGTGTGCTTATAGGATATCTGTTCTCAGCAGTGGCGGTCGAGAGTCTGGGTGAAGTTAGTTTCTATTGAGTCTAAGAATAGGTTATTCCCATTTTGTGGTTGTGAAATATAATATATCCTATATATCCTATGATTTAATACACTATTCCACCCATTTTATTTAGGGAAACTAACACCCAGTTGACACTAGGAGGGTGTTTTACCCAAAATCCTAGTGGGAGGATGGATGGTTAACTACCACCTCTAGACCCACCCAATTCTCTTGGTAGTCGTGCTTGTATGGAAAATAGTTATTTTCCCCATATATGTGCATAGAGGGCTGTGATGGCTTGTGGTTATTACACACACATGTATATCTAATGAGAGTATCTAAAAGATTATTATAGGCATGATGTGTATATGATATATTGGATTGAGGTACATTAATATCCTGAATTTTAAAAAATAATAAACACCATGTTGTTGATAATTTATAAGTATTTTTGTGAGAATATTTAAATTCTCAATAAAAAACTTAATAAATGTTTTAATGATTTTGAGAAAGGGTAAAACCCAATAACAACTTTGAATATTCTGTCAAATATTTTCCAAGTTAGGCACTGAGTAAATATGAGATTATGAGGCCTATAGAGCCTGAAAACAGATGAAATAAAAGTATTAAATATATTAAATTATGTGCACACAATTGATCCAAAAAATTTTAATATATCCCAAATGGTGCATCATATGAGAAACATGAGACCACCGTTAGGTCCAAGATGTAGAGTTTACACTAGGTAGGGTATAACATTTATGCATGTTAGATGTTTGGTTAGGTAGCTCAAGAATATAATTTATTTAAAAATTTTAATATATTATTTATCCAAAAAAATTGAATATCTCCCAAATAGTGCATCGTATGAGAAATCTGAGACAACAATTAGCCTAAGAATGAAGATTTTACCCTAGATGGGGAATAAATTTTGTATGCAATGATCATTTGGTGTTATTTATTTTTTATGTTAAATAATTAATTTTAATTAATTATTAAAACAAATTTTAAGGTTACTATTTATTTTCTCCTTCCCCTTCATGCATTTCTTACATGGGTAAATTTCAGTCAATTTTAAACCATCAAACATAAGTATTTTTTAATTGATTAAAAACTGAAGACAACTTATTAAGTAGAAATAAATGACTTCATAATAATTTTCTTGTTGAATAACAGATTTTAAATAGGTGTTTGATTATGGTGTGTTGAATGATACATTTTTTTAGGGTAATCAGATAGCTAAACCATCAGTTTCTTTGTTGGTTTTTTTGTTCACAAACTATACCAATCTCCCTTTCACACATTTGGATAGCCAATCGATCCAACTCTGATCCAGTATTAGTGATTCTAGGCACTGTGAATTCCCACTATTTATTTTGAGTGGGGAGCCTCACGTTGCAGGTTCTTTAATTTTACATTTTTTCTTTTTTTATTTTCTCTTTTCACATGTTTTTGGGAAAAACTTTATAGTTAAATGATTAATCATTAAACCCTAGTTTTTTGTTTTTCTATAAATTATAAAGTATAATTTATAAAAATATTATTAAGGGATAATTTATTACAAATTATCAACATGTAATTGTGTGCCTTCCTACAAGAATTTTACTGTAATATTATCAGGAATAATTTTTTAAATTATAAATGATAATAACATTGGTAATTTATTTTGAGGATATAATCTATAAAATTATAAAAAGATAATTTTGTTAAAATGTAATGATAATCCCAATGAATTTTCAAGAAATGAATAATTGCATGAAATTATCAAAGATAATATTATTCAATTTATTAAATGATAATTTTATTGTAATTACAATGTGGAAAGATTATCAAAATTATCTTAGGATAATTACATGTATCAAAGGATAATTATTATAATTATTACTATAGTCTCTAGATTATCAAAGGATAATTTATGAAATAAAAATTATCAGAGGATAATAATTTATCAGTGATAATTATCAAATATAATTATAATTGGATAATTTTTATTAAATTATCAAAATATAATTATGAAGGATAATTTATGATAAAATTATAAAATATTTTTATGGATGGATAATTTGTAATAATATTATCAAAAGATAATTATAATGTATATTTTGTAACAAATTATCATAAAATAATTATAAAAACATAATTTTTTAATAAATTATTTAAATATAATTATATGGTATAATTTAAAATAAATTATCAAAATATAATTATAAAATGATAATTTTTATGAAATAATAAAAATATAATTACAAAATATAATTTATAATAAATTATAAAAAAATATTTATAAAGGATAATTTAGAATGAAATTATCAAATATATTGTAAACATATATTTTGTAATAAAAATATCAAAATATAATTATAAGGGATAATTTAAAATAAATTATCAAAAGATAATTATAAAGGATAATTTATTATAAATTATCAAAATAATAATTATTCTTGAGGAGAATATAGAAATCGCATGCGTTGACCTAAACAATAATTTGGAAATTATCTTGGAGAGAGAAAGTATCATTGCATGTGATATTCTATTTCTATTTGAAATAAAATAGTTGGTTTTAGTTTTAAGGACCCTTGATGAACCTCAAGCTTTGATGTGTTAATGTTTTTGAAAATAAGGTAGTGAAGAGGGATATTGACTGGTTTATTCAGACCTTTTTACATCAATTACTTTTGAGGTCAGAATTTACTTATGTTTTTGGGATGTTTTTACACATTTTCACCTTAATATGATTATGCGTAAACATTTTTTATGACCATGATAGATTATGATGGCATGTGGGTGTGCGTGTAGCCATAAAAACCTTATGTTACACTTGATGCCATGAATACATTGTAGCTTATTATTCATGTTTGATGTTGATCACATGTGTTGTGTGTGCTACCTTAATTATGATGATATGTTGTGCTTGCTCATGTATCATACCTTGCTATATATGTTTTTTGGTAATGTTCTTAGAGCCCAAGATATTTATACCATCATGAAATGTTATCCCTTATAGGGGGAGTGCATATGACTTGTGAAAATGATGAATAGGGACGTATGCACAAGGTAGGGATAAAAAAATGCCTCGAGTATGCCATGTGATGAACTTGAAGACTAGAGGTTCCCAAGGGGTATGTTACTCAATGACTATGGGATGTTTAGTAGTTCTTGATGTCTAGGTGATGCCAATAAGACAACATTATTGATGAGTAGTAATGCCAAGTTTCATGATCACACGATGATGAGTAGTATAATTCATTTGCCCTATGAATAATCCTTGATTCCTATAACACCTTGATTATCCATCCGACATAGAGTCAAATCAGGTATGAATGGGGGTTTATGGCAGTTTGGTTAGGGCACGACCACTCAGTTTTGGATTGTGTGTTACCAGTCTTATTAAAATTTATTATTATTATGGAATAAATGTATATAATTGAGAACATTAGGTTACGGACACATTGGTGGTGTACTAATAATTATTTTACTCACACCCTACTTTGTCATTTCAGTGTGCTTGATTTCATAAGGGATTTGACAAAGGGAAAGGTCCCTATGGTGGACTAATGAGATGAGAAGCGTGGAGATGGTGGTGGACTAGGACAGACATCGAAGATACTTGTAGTTATAATTTGTTTACTTATCATTTTTATTTACCTTAGATAAACTTTCCACTTTTGGAAGATGCTTTTAGTTACTTGTCATGTATTCCACCTTTACCTTTCCACATGTTTATTTAGATTATTTATTATATTGATTATTGTTGATAATTGATCCTATGACATGATACTGAGGGTATAGAATCCCCACTGATAGACTCATACCCTCAATAGTTGTTTAAATACTCTTGCGTATGGGGAGGTACGCATGGGGTCATGTATCCTTCCGGCTCAGACCTAGTGTTTCAGGATGGGATGTTACAAAATGGTATCAGAGCATTATATTACTAACTGAATTTTTATTCTCTTTCATTGGGTTGGTATAGGGTAAACAGGATACAATACATTTGGATTTGGGTATGTGAACTATGTTAGTGCCTAGCCAGTACTACATAGTAGACCTCTAAGTTTCCATAAATGGGAAATTATGTTTTGTTTTTACTATAGATTAAATTGACTTTGGGTGATGAATATGATGTTAAAATATGATTTATCTGATTTTAGTTTAATTCATGCATTATGAAGAGGAACATAGGTTCACATTCCGTATATATATATATACATGTTGTGTTGTATAGCAGTTCACTAATTTAATACCTTGATTTATTATATCTATTCAGGATATTTTATCCTTGTGTGATATATTTGTTCCATGATATTGTGATACAAATATTTATTAGCATTGATTAGTTGAACTAAGATTATTGTAGTGTTAGTATATATATGATTACTATGACTAACATATAGGGATAGAAACAATGGTTAGTTCTAGGAGGGGTATACCTTGGGTAAAGGGTATACTCCTTGGAAAACCTTGTTTGATCCCATATACTCGTTATGAGAAATATTATATGAACCCATTTACTGATTATGGTTCATCCTAATGAATATGTTTCTTTTATAGAGTGTGTTACTTCATGTTACAAAAGATATTTTATTAACATAAAATTATAGAACTACCTGGTAAGAAGGAATAAATACCTTCATAAGGAAGGATGTTTAAAAATTTCCACTGGATGTAGAGGAGAACGTAGTTGGGATTTCTCTTACACCTGATTTTTGGTATAGGTAGCAGGGCCACATCAAACAGAAAGCATTTTATTAGTGCCTATCATAGGTATATGAGTTAAAAACTATGTTCAAATATTCCATTACTTCCACTCCATCATTATTCATCCTTCGAGGGAATTGTAAACCCTCAGGATGTTATGTAATGGGTTGAAATTATTTTGAATCTTTGAACTATTAGAAACTCCCAAGGATCAGTGGGTTAAGTTAAAAGGATATCATGTCAGGTGTAAACCATTTTTATACCCCATATAGTATGGTAAAAACTGAGATAAATGTGTTAAAAATTCTTCTAGAAAACTGGAGAGAAGTGATTCATAAATTCAAGTACTTCATTATGGGGTTAACCTATGTTGTTTATAATAAGTAAGACAATAGTCTTCTGTTATGCGTTGATTATCCGAAGCTAAACCTGATAATGGTGAGGAAACAATATCCATTTACCTCAATCAATGATCTCTTCAATCATCTATGAGGAGACAAGTGGTTCTCAAAGAATTATCTTCAACCAGGATATCCTCAGTTATGAGTTGTAGATGATTATATTTTTAAGAAGACATTTAAGAGAATGTATATACTGTATAAGTACTTGGTAATGATTTTCAAGATGATAAAAACACTGACAGTGTTCATGTCCCTCATGAATAAGAACTTACATACATACCTAGACCCATTTTTCATGGTGTTTATCAAATGAAATCCTCATATACTCACTAACACCAAACAAAACATTCAAGGCACCAAGAGATACTCATGCGTATTCTTTGAGCACATAGGATTTATGCCAAGCTATCGAAGTACGAATTCAGTATTCAAGTGGTGATGTTACTAGGATATGCGGTGTCTAAGATTATCATATCTATAGGCCTAGAGAAATTTTAGGCAGTTATATCCTGGACATGTCCCCATGTGTTTAAGATTGTGATATTTCTAAGTTTAGTTGTATTTTACCAAAATTTTATCCTATAATTCTTCTGAATATCATCACCCTTTATAGAACTAAAAAATAAGGGAGTGAAATTAAAGTGGTCTGACCAGTGTGAAGAAGATTTCATTATGTTAAATATAAGATTTTAAATAGCTCTAGTAATGACACTCCCTAATCCTAGGATTGGTTATGCATTGTACTATGATGCATGAGGAATTATTCTAGGAGCAATGTTAATGAAATGAGAGTAGGTAGTAGCCTATGGGTCTCACCATCTACAACCCCATGTAAATAAATACACAACTCATGAATTGTATCTACCATTTTTAGTCCATGCTATTAAATATTGGAGACATTATCTCCTTTATGAGAGATTTATTATTTACACGGACCATAAGAGCCTTTGTTATATCTTCACAAAGAGGGAACTAAACCTGAGATAGAGGTGATGGTTTGAGTATCTATAGATTTTAAACTTTTATATGTAATATGAACTTTATAGTGGAAATTTCAAAGTATATTATCTTATATGAAAGACATAGGACGTGCATGAACTTTGCGAGAGTTCCTAAAAGGACAAGTGGTGCTTGATGAGTTTATTGGTTGAATAGAGGATGGATGCCTAGAGGAACATGGTTCAATTAATTTTTCTCCATTGATAGTAACATCCTTACTTGGGTACCAGGTAAAAGATGAATAGAATTCAGACTCAAAGTGTGTAGTAATGAGAAAAAACTAGCTGGTGATGACCCAATGCTCAGATGGTCAATGGGAAACAATGATATGATCTTGGTAAATGGAAGATTAGAAGTACCAACTCCAATTAGAGAGGATATGATGAGGGATTACCATACCTCTAGATGGGAAATACATCCTAGTGCAACTAAGATATATCATGAATACAATTGGTAGTTATAGTGGCCAGAGATGAAGAGAGAGATATCTTGTTTTGTCTCCCGATGCATCACCTGTTAGTGGGTAATGGTTGAGTACCGACATCATAGTTGGTTGTTTCAGAAACTATCGATACCTATATGGAAGTTGTAGGATAAGAAAATTATTATTTTTGATAGGGTTACCTAGGACCCCAAGGAGTCATGATGTAGTCTGGGTTTTTTTAATTGGTTAACGAAGTCTACTCACTTCTTACTGATCATATAGAATCACTTAGTGGAGGAGAGGAGAAAGATATATGTCCAAGAGATCATGCTCCATCATGGAGTCCCATTTATCATTATTTCATATAGAGACACATGTTTTACATCATGCTTTTTGAAGGGCTTACAAAAATCCATAGGGAATCAACTGATATTAAGCACAATGTACCATCCTTAGACTGACAGACAATCAGAGTAGACTATACACATATTGGAGAATATGATTCAATATTGTTTTCTAGACTTTGGTGGATCATGTTATGATCACATATCCTTGATTTAATTCACATGCAATAATATTTATCAGGATTTGATTCAGATGGAACCTTATGAGGCCATTTATGAGAGGTTGTGTCGCTCACATCTCTGTTGTAATGTGGTGGGTGAGGCAACATTCTTTGGCCCCAGTATGGTTCAGAATACCTCTAAGAGAGTGTATCTAATACATAAGAGTTTGATCACCACTCATAGTAGAAAAAGATCATATTCCAACCATAGGAGGAGACCCTTGGATTTTTTATGGGAGATCATGTTTTCTTGAGAGTTACAACTTGGTTGAGGCACAGGCATATGTGGTAGTAGAGAAATATATCACCACGTATTTTTGGACACTTTGTGATCACCAAGAAGATAAGGTTTGTAGAATATCGTCTATACCTCCCTGATCGCTATCGAGGTATGCACGATGTGTTCCATGTGTCACAACATCAGAGCTACAAACCTGAACCAACATATGTTATTGATTGTGAGGATTTTGATCTAGAGACCAATGCATTTTATAAGGATAGTTTCACATGGATCATAGATTTAAGAGGGAAGGTTTTTTGAGGAAATATAGTATCACTATTTTGGATTCAATGGAAACATGGGTAGATCTAAGAAGAAACTTGGGAGCCTAAGTGTAATTTTCAAGTCAGTGGCTTGATTTGTTCATGAAATACTTCTAGAGATACTTCTCGAGGATGAGAATATAATAGAGGGGGAGAATTAAAATATCCTCAATTTTTAAAGATAATAAAAACACTATTGATGATAATTTATAAGTTATTTATGAGAAAATGAAATTTTCAATAAAAACACTTAATATTTTTTAAAATATTTTAAATAAGGTTTAAATCCCATTTAACACCTTGGAATATTATATAAAATATTTTTGGAGTTAGGCACCGAGTAAATGTGAGATTCTGAGGCTCGTAGATCCTTAACATATTATGAATAAAAATAATAAAAATATTAAATTATGCATGCGTTATTGATCCAAAATAATTGAATATCCCCAAAACAGTGCATCGTATGGGAAATATGAGACCATTGTTAGGTCCGGGACGTGACGTTTATCCTAAGAAGGGAATAAAATTTTTGCGCATCAGATGTTTGGTCAGTTCTCTTGTGAATATAATTTATTTAATATTTTTAATATACTATTTATCCAATATAATTGAATATCTAACAAATGGTGCATCATATGAGAAATATGAGACCAATATTAGCATAGGAATGAAGATTTTACCATAGGTAGGGTATAACTTTTGAACTCAATGTGGTGTTATTTATTTTTTATATTAAATAATTAATTTTAATTAATTATTAAAAACATTTTTTAAGGTTACTATTCATTTTATCCTTCCCCTTCACATGTTTCCTCCACAGATAACTTATGGTCAATTTTAAACCATCAAATAAAAGTGTTTTTGACTGATTAAAAATCATAAAATTATTATTAAGTAGAAATAAATTACTTTGTAATAGTTTTCAGGTTGAGTAAAAAATTTTAAATGGGTGTTTGAATATAGGGTGTTGAATGATATTTTTTAGGGTAATAAAATTATCGAACTCCTAGCTTCTTAATTGGTGGTTTTGTTGAGCTTGAACTGTCCTGATCTACCTTACACTCATTAGAGTAGTCAATCAATCCAACTATGATCCAGTCTCATTGGTTCTAGGAATGGTGAAGACCTCCTCCTTTTTTTGAGTGGGGCGCCTCACATTGCAAGTTATTTCATTTTATTTTATTTTTACTTTTTTTCTTTTTTATTTTCACATACATGTTATTTGGGGAAACAAATTATAGTTTAACTATTAATATTTAAACCATGATTTTATCTTGGGCTTTTTACAAAAATTATAAAATAAATTTTTTAATATTTTTATGAAGTGATAATTTATTATAAATTATCAAAATCTAATTTTGCGTTTCTCTAAGAATGTTACTAAGATATTATCAGGAATAATTATATAAATTATCAATGATAATTACACTGGTAATTAATTCTATGTATATAATCTATAAAATTATCAAAAGATAATTTTGTTAAAAATTAATGATAATCACAAATATTTATCAAGCAATTAATATTTTCCTAAAATTAAAGGAGAAAATATTATTCAATTTATTAATGGAAAATTTTAGGATAATTAACACATGTAAATATTATCTAGATTACCTTATTATAATTATATGTATCAAAGGATAATTATTATAATTATTAATTGATAATCCCTATATTATCAAAGGATAATTTATGAAATAAAAATTATCAAAGGATAATAATTTATCAGAGATAATTATCAAATATAATTGTAAACATATAATTTGTATTAAATTATCTAAAGATAATTATAAAGGATAATTGAGGAAAAAAATTTTCAAATATAATTATAAAAGGATAATTTGTATTAAATTATCATAAGATAATTATAAATGATAATTCAGGATACAATTATTAAATACTTTTATAAATGGATAATTTGTAAAAAAAGCATCAAAAGATAATTATAAGAAATAATTTCTAATAAATTGTCAAAACATAATTATAAAAGGTTAATTTGTAATAAATTATTGAAAGATAATTACAAATTATAACTTATAATAAATTATCAAAAGATAATTATGAAAAGTTAATTTGTATTAAATAATAAAACTATAATTATAAAGGATAATTTATAATAATTTATCAAAAGATAATTATAAAGGATAATTTAGGATAAAATTATCAAATTTAATTATAGATGGATAATTTTTAATAAAATTATCAATAAATAATTATAAGGGTTAATTTATAATAAATTATCAAAATATAATAATAATGAATAATTTATAATAAATTATCAAAGGATAATTATTCTTTATAAGAATATAGAAAGCACATGTGTTGACTTAAATGATAATTTTGAAATTATTCAGGAGGGAGAAAGTATCATCACATGTGATATTTTATTTCTATTTAAAATAAAATAGTTGGTTTTGGTTTTAGGGACCCTTGATGAACCTCTAGTTTTGAGGTGTTAAATTTTTTGATAATAAGGCCATGAAGAGGGATCTTGGATAGTTTATTCCAATATTTTTACATCAAAGATTATTTATGCAGGAATTTCCTTACTTTTTTGGGTTCATTTACACATGTTTCCATTAATATGATTTTGCATAGACATATTTTGATGATCATGCTTGATTATAATATCATGTTGGTGTGTGTAGGCCTAGAAACCTTATGTTACACTTGATTCCATGAGTAAATTTTAGCATATTATTCATGTTTGATGTTGATCACATGTTTTGTGTGTGCTACCATACTTATAATGATATGCTATTATTGATTGTGTATCAAACCTCGCATTGTGGTATTTTTATTGGAGCCCGATACATGCAGACCATTATGACATGTTATCTCTTAGTGGGGGAGTGTGAATGAATTTAAACAATGACGATGTGGGACCTATGCACATGGTACAAATACAACAGTTCCTAAGGGATTATGGGTGATTCAATCAATGACTAGAGGATTCCAAGGGGTATGTTACTCAATGACTAGAGGATGCTGAATAGCTCTCTATGCCTAGGTGGTGTGGAGAACATAACATTTTGATGATAAATGATGACAAGTGGAACGATCATACAATTCCGAGTAGCATTATTCATTATACTAATGGATAATACTTGATTCTTCTAACACCATGATTATCCATCCATCATAGAGGCCAAGTAGATACGACCAAGGGTTTGTGGAGGCTTGGTTAGCACACGACCACACATTTTTTGATCAAGTGTTATTCTGATTGTTATTCATTTGTTATTATTATGGAATAAACATGTATATTTGAGAACATAAGGTTAAATACACATTGGTGGTGTCCTACTAAGTCTTGTACTCACACCCTAATTAGGCATTTCAGTGCACATATAGATTTAATGAGGGATCTAGTGAAGGAAAAGGGCCCTATGGAGAATTGTTGAGATGAGAAGTGTGGGACTAGTGGTGGGCTAGGATGGACACATGCGGGACTTACATTTATCATTTGTTTACTTATATTTTTTATTTTCCCTAGATAGACATGCCACTTTTGGGAGTTACATTTATTTACTTATCATGTATATGATATTTACCTTTCCACATGTTTACTATGACTATTTATTTTATTGATTATTGATGATTATTGATCCTATGACATGATAAAAAGGGTATAGTCTCTCCACTAATGGACTCAGACCCTTACTGCTGGTCGGAAGGATATTGCGTACGAGGAGGTATGAATGAGGTCATGTATCCTTCCATATTAGACTCGGTGGTTCAGGTCCGGATGTTACAGGTACTTACATGGTGTGTTGGATATAATGGATTGAGGTAGATTACTCTATGTATGATACACATCATACAGGATATGGTGGCTCTCGGAAACTAATTGGTTACTCTATACATATATGTGTATGGGATGATGTGATTATGTGATGCATGATGTGCATGTTGTGATGCCTTTCCTAGGTGTCTTTGGGATGGCTTATTTTAGAGAGATATGGACCAGGACTACAATATTAGGATAGAGCAGAAAACCGGTAGGTAAGTTGGAGTGGGGTACCCTTGATGTTTCTTTACAATATTATATGCTCTCTTGTATGTAATAATTGGTGAGAGTTAGCCATGGTGTGGTTGGAAACTTAGTATACTTTTTTAGGTGATGAGTTAGTTTCACTATTGTTCACTATGATTTAGCATGATTTCTTTATCTTTTGAATGAGAGGATTCGAGGAGGATCCTAATGAGTATATTATTAAGGTCACCCAATGTATATATAAAATATTTTTCCGGTTAGCCTGAGTAAGTTAGAGACCAGGATGTATATTAATAGCTCATGGTTTGGAGGATCTATTTGGGATTCTTGGTAATTTTTATCTTTTTCTTTTGGTACATGTAGTTTTCTTTTAATTTGTTGTAGTACTATATGAAACTACATGTTTCACTTAATATTTCTCTATATATATATATGTATGATCAGGTGATGATTGGTGTATCTATCTTATCTCTCTCTTATATATGTTCTATTAGAGGGTAATTCCTCCCATTTACATGTTTATTATACCCTTGGTGCTAGTATCCAAACTGTGGCCTACTGGAGGTGGGACTCGGGTAGTCACTATCTCCATTCTCTAATTACCATCCCAAGAGGGGTATACTTTGGGGGGAGGGATTTGTGAAAAATGAACCCAAGTACCACTATGCTCCACCAATGTCAGTGCAAATATACATTTCATCTACATAAAAAATGACACATGTCGGAAAATCCCATACAGAAGTGAATATATACATATCCAATAGGATTTCTTGAAAACTATAAAGGGAGAAATAGAAAGATAAAATGGCATTCATCTCAACCCATAATAATAGGGTAATGAAAACCCAATATATATATTCTAATAAAGAAACCCAATGGAGGGATAAAGGGTTTATATATCCCCAAATCTTAATAAATAATGATGAGTATACCTAAAAATCCAAAGTTCCATTTATGATTACCATAATCATGCACAAACTCATAAGAATTTGAGTGGAGGGAATCGCTCCTCTCTACTATGCAGCATAATAGAGAGAGAACTCACTCCCATGGAGGACCTGATCACCCCATAACTTGATGAAGGGGGACATACACAATGTATATAGAGTACCCACACCATACTATAGTGTGGGGGAGAAATAAATTTACCCATGTAAACATAATGGGGGCCCATGCCCTGGTGTTATAGGGGAGTACCAATCCCATTATTTCTCTGATGATCCCACTTGATCACTACCATTGATCAAGTTGTGATTAAAGAAGCAACATTCCTAAAAAAAATTCACATCATAAATAATATTCCACTATAAATTCTATAATTACATTCTATGTGAAAAAATAGTTAGGATAGACTACTCATGAGCCAAAATTAGAGTCTTGACTAAGGAGATACAGAAGGTAAAAGTTCATGGAAGAAGTACATGATGTGTACATGGAGTCATATGGAATTTTACCTTACCTTGCTTCTTGGTAATGTTATCCCCTAGACATGGATTGAAAATACATCTCACAATATACAACATGTACTCAAGGGCACAAAATGTGTATGTGTACCTGAGGTTTGGGGAATGTACCCCTGGAACACAGCTCAGCTTGCCATGTACTTATACATGGAATGTCCCTAAGGGTACATGGAATTTATGAATACACAGGGGCCTAGATGTGGGAAGCAAGCACACAGTTTAGCCACCTGGGTTGGGTCACATGATGTGTGGGGCCAAAAACATGGCGTGTTATCATTATCTGGGCTGAAACCCTATCTATAGCAATAATCGAAGTACACAACATGTGTTCTTCTACACTACACATAATGTAGTCAGTTTTTTCATAGGTAGTGAAGTATGGTCTTCACATGGTATCTGGGTCCATCTTCACCACTAAAAATCTCACCATTTTACTGAACAAAACTGAAGGGAAACATCTCTAACCATTAATTCTCAGCCTCTAGTGGCCAAAATTCATAAATTTGTTCTCCTGTGAAATTCCTTGACACATCCTATCACCTCTACAATACGAAATCCATGAATACATAAATCAAAACTGTGAATACATAATGATCCATCCAAAAATCTTTAATACTTCCATCATTCATAAAAATACCATGAATTTTGGGATTCGATCATGCTCAAACCTACCCCAAAAACATCAAACTACAAACTCATGGTCCAATGGTAAATATCATAAAGAATAAAGGGGGATATACACATGAAAATAATATTACTATCATTGGTTGATGAAATCATATACAAAAACCAAGAATTTTGTAAATAGACATGGTGTGAATCATGTTCACATGAGGATAACCACTACTAGTATAGGGAATACTAAAGGAAAAAATACATGTGAATAACACAAATCGAAGGAAATTAGATAAAATCCATGCACTAAAAATTTAATAAAAGGTGTGAAATCCTCAAATAATGAGTCCTACATCAATGATTTATCAATCATTGGTGAATAAAACATTCACAACAACAAAGGATAGGATCTGATAGTGTTATTTGTATACCTCACGATCCCACAATTATTTTTCATCGATCCAAACTCCCAATTTTCAACTGTGATCTCCTCCACTTGACCTATAATCTCCAAAGGTTATAAGGATAAACCTGTAGATTTTACATAACATGGTATTTATAGATAGAGGATTTGGTTTTTGAATATAAAATAAAATAAAATATTTATTTATTTATCATAATAAATTCATTTCCAATGGGTTCCTTCAATAAAATAACTGACAACAAAAAACATTATGTTGCACTAAGGTTTAACCCCTCTTTTCGAAATAAAACATTGTCATGGATTTTTTATTCTAGGTCCCAATCAATTGGATAAGAAATTATACTAAAATTATGTATATAAATGTTATAAAATATATTAATATTTTTAATATATTAGTTACCAGATCCCGATACACCCAAACACCACCCTGAATCCTCGGATTAATGCAGATATATACATAGAAATATTCAAAAGAATAACCCATCAAAAAATAGATTCATTAAACTATCCCCTCCTTTATGTAATTTCACCAAAAAAGAACAATATACAAAAAAGGTGGGTTAATAAGTCCTCATATGACTCTCAATCTCCCAAGATATCTCCTACATGATACTGTGATACCAATGCATTCAAACCAAAGGGATGGTATATCCATATACAGTCCTCCCCTATTAATCCTCTATTTCCACTTGGTACTCCATGAAGGTGGATATATCCTCAATGTCTAGATCATCCCATTCAATAACATTCATTGATTCATGCATGTATCTCCTTAGTTGTGACACATGGTATATTTCATTCACTCAATCCAACCATGGAGGAAGGAAAAAATGGTAAAAAACCTCTTCAACCCTCTATAGGATGTCAAAAAAATTGATAAACCTTTGGGATAAATTGATTCCCTAAAAAAACCTCTGTAATTATTTTTTGTGGAGAGACTCTTAGGAAAACATGGTCTCACCGTCTAAACTTAAAAGGTCAATGATATTGATTTGAATAATATTTCTCTCAACTATGGGTTATCCTAAAATACTCATGGATAACCTATACTTTATCCATCAACACATGCACCATATCTATCCCAAAGATATATGTCTCTCTAATATCAATCCATAAAGGGGGTGCTATGTAGGTTCTCTTGTATAAGGACTTGAAAGGCACCATGCTGATAATAGAGTGATGGCTGCTATTATATGAATTATCTACCAATGGAAAGTGATCCTCCAAACTCTAGCCGAAGTATAACACACAAGACCTTAAACTATCCTCCAACACCTAGATAGTTTTCTTAGTCTGACCATCCTTCTAGGGGTCAAATGTCATGATCATCCACAATTGGGTACCAAAATAATCCTAAAATTATCTCCAAAACCGTGAAATAAATAGATCATCATTATTGGATATGACCATCGTGGGTACCCCATGAATCTGGATAATCACCCGCACATATAACTTCCACAAACTCTCAACTAAACTCTGATTCCTAATAGAAATAAAGTGTTATGAATTGGTAAGTTGGTCACTAATCACCCAGATAAATTTTTTAATCACATTATACATGAAATACCCATAAAAATACCCTATATAAGTTATCCCACTTACACTCGAGGATCTCAAGAGGATGTGTAAATTTTTTTGGAACATAGTGTTCAACCTTTACCTACAAAAATGTAAGACAATAAAAGACAAAAACATCAATTTCATTCCTATTTACAGCCCATAAAAACTATCACTAAAGATCCTTGTACATCTTTAACACATAGATATATAAAATCAAGGGGGAAGTTTGAAATTATTTCATCACCTCCTCACTCTACATGACCGAATCTACTGTCTATCTATATAAAATTCTAATGTGATCCCCTCCATGAAAAAAATATTTTTGGTACATATACTAAGGATATATGGTCAAATAGAACTTCATAATTTATTTATCTAAACTAAGCCTCTCTCAAATGATGTAGAAGTAGAGGATTGACCCCTATTGAATAAATAAAAACTACACCCTTCTTCTTCAGTAGGGTTAACTATAATGAACCCAACTACTGAAATGCCTTCTATATTAAGTGAGAATTAGACATCCTTCTATGTGAAGATGCCACCACATTTTTCTTTCTAGGTTGTATAAAATATATTGAAGTCATAGTATTATAGAAACTATAATATATGGATATGTATTAGGTTAATATCTCTTTGGGTGAAGATGTACCTGATATTCTGGTGGTGTGAGTAATTAAAAAAATGCTCACCCATAATACAGTGCCTCCACATATTAAGAGTGAAGACTACCACTACCAACTCGAGGTCACGATTCATGTAGTGCTAAACATGTTGACTCAAATTCCTTGACCCAAAAGAAATTACCACTTTCCTCTACATTAACACACAATCAATCTCAGTTCTAGTGGAATCACAAAACACTATATACTCAACGCCCTCATTCATTGGCCTCAATATAGGACCACTGGTCAGCCTTCTCCTTAGCTCCTTGAAGGATTTATCACACTTTTTAGTCTAGTAAAATGGATACCAATTTAGTATAAAGACATTAAAAGGGAATAAAATACTAGAGAAGTTCATCACGAACCTCTTATAGTACCCCTCCAAGCCAAGGAAATTCGACACCTCCCTCACACTCTTGAGTGGTTCCTAAGAAAGCACCACATCAATTTTTGTTGGGTCCATTGCTAAAACATGATTATATATCACATAACCTAAAAATTGGTCATCATGGGTCCAAAAATAGAACTTATAGAGATTAACATATAGTTAGTTATCTGAAAGTAGGTCTAGAAACATCCTCAAATTCTTTACATGATCTTTGTATGATATAGAGTAAATGGGTATGATATAAATGAAGAAAACTATGAATCTGTCTATGTATGGACAAAAAATATTATTCACAAGATCCATGAGTATAGAAGGGAAAATTTTCACACTGAAAGGAATCATCAGGAACTCACCATGTTCACAAATATATCAGAATGTTGTCTTTGGAATATCATCCACATGAACCCACAATTGGTGGTAGTCGAACCTGAGATCGATATTTTAGAACCAACTCTCACCTATAAATTTTTTAAGAGGTCATAAATCCTTGTAATGGGGTACTTTTCCTTTACCATTTTCTAATTCAAGAGATTATAATAAACACAAATCCTTAAACTCCTATCCACAATTTTTATGAAAAATACTACAGTCTCTAAGGGGGAAACATTGGCCTTGATAAAACCTTTTTCTTGATGGTTTTTACATATGAATCCTCATCAATCAGAGTTTAATATGGAATATATGATATTACATAAGAGATAATGGCATGGTATTAGGGTTTAGGTCAATGCAGAAGTCCATATCCTTCTGTAGACGTAGTCTACAAACCTTTCCAGGTAAGATATCCATGTAGTAATATACTACTAAAGGAATCTAGATTCTTGAAGAGAACATTGTGACAAGGGCTAAAATCACAAACAAATGGGTAATGGGTATAGTTTTCATCTCAAAATTCCCACTCACTCATTCATGATATCTCTCTCACCCGTAAAATAGAATATCATCCCATATATTTGAAAGCATCTAACTCATTTGTGATGGTAATAAATCTGGGCATGCACCAAAAATAAATAGTCCATACCAAATATGATTTCATAAGGTTTCATCATGATGACTAATAGATAAAAAAATATCCCCACCAAACTCTTAATCACACTACTAGTTGATATTCAATACCAAATAATCACACCCAGTAGGAACCTATAGAAATAACTGCTAGGATAAGTTCTAAATAGGGAGCTCTAGCTATCATATTACAGATAAGGAGATGAATGAATTAATAAAACATGTGTCTATAATTACTGGTGAAGGAGAATAAAATACATAGATCATTCCTTGAATCATCTCATGTGTAGCCTGGTCATAGCCCTCCATAGTCTATAACTACCTATAGCCCCATTCTCTAGATCCCTGAGCCTAGCGTGAGACACATGGTGGGGGTGGTGAGAGTATCTCATTGCATCATCCTCCACTACTAGATCCTCCCTCAATAGCTCCACTTACTCCTCAACCATCATAGCTTCCTTGGGGACCACCCTGACCTTGCATAGGATATCCCTTATCACATCAATACCTCTACCTTGGTGTTCTTTCAACTGACACACCAAAACTATGTTTCCTAGACAAAAATCCACACTCAAGACACTATGAAACCATTTCCCTATATTCATTAACCAATACGTGCCATGTTCCATCTCTACATTGACCCTAGGAAGAACCATTTTTCATACCAATCTGCCACAACCTAATATATTGGGGATTTTCTAGATGGAATAAAGGTAAGTGTAACAACCCAATATCACCTTCAATTGTCTAGGGGCTATCTAAAAGCACCAAGAAGGAATATAATGAAATGGGAGGCCTTTTCTAATGTACCTATATGCACAAAAACAACCACCTGCATGAAAAATCATAGAGTAATAATAAAAAAACTATAATATCTAGAGTATAATCATGCATGCAATAACCTATAAGTTATACACCAGAGTACAAAAATTTAAAACCAAAGAATAGATGGGAAAAATAAAAACCCAACTGCATATAAATTTCTATCCTAATAATAATGGTATAAAGAGGAAAAATAAACAACTTAATTCCTTATCTCCAATTCTGACCACCAAACATGGTCAACACACCTAAGAACCCCTATAGTTCACTGATTTCACTACTGATCAGAATATCATCTACATAAGAAAGGACACATGTAGAAAACTAACATGTAGGGGTGAGTATATACATACCCAATGGGACACCTTGAAATCTATTAAGATAGAAACTAAGGATACAATGGTAGTTAGCTAAATCCCTAAAAAGAGGGCAACAAAAAAACCAATATATATATATGATTATAAAGAATCCAAAGTGATAGAGAAAGGGGATCCCCATATACATAGACTAGAAAATAATTATGAGTCTACCTACGGATCCAAAGTCTAATCTCCAATTATCAACATCACACACAACCACATAATAATATGAGTAGAGGGGCTCACTCCTCACTATTATGCTCTACAGCTGAGAGCGAAATCACTCTCATGGAAAACTAGAATACCGCCAATTCTTGATGATTGGAGAGTTACAATATATATATATAGGACAATAACTCTTCTATAGTATGGGGGAGTACTGATTCTACATATGTAAAGAGTATAGGGGACCCATGCTCTGGTAAAATAGGGGAGTACTGACCCTGACATCCCTTTGATGTTCATTCCTGATCACTACCATCTTTCAAGTGTTTCCTAAAGAAGCATTACACGCAGAACACTTTACTTCATATAATGTCACTATGAAGGATACCATCATGTTCTATATGAATAAAAAACTTAAGAAAAGATACTCATAGGCCAAAATCTGAGTCTGAAATAAGGAGATCTAGAAGGTAGAATTTCTTGGGAGAAGTACACAGTGTGTATGTGGGGTTAAAAAATGTGTAACCTTGCACCATCCCCCTGGAATATTATCCCCTATAAATATATTAGAATTATAGGTCACAATACATGGTATATACTTATTGGAACATGACATGTATGTGTACCTGGGATCCTAAGCATGTACACAGGGCACACGAATCAGATGGCCATGTACATTTACATGGTGTATCCCCCAGGGAAAATGGAATCCCTGATGACATGGGGTCCCATACATGTGTAGATATAACATATAATATCCACCTAGGTAGGGTCACATGGCATGTGGGACCGATTACATGACTTGTGATCCTTATCTCAACTGAAACCCTAGCAGCTTCTCCAACCGAAGAACACAACTTGTGTTTTTCCACACTACACATTATGTAGTTGGGGTTTTCAAAAGAAGTGAATCCTTGTCATCATAAAGTTTCTTAATCAACCACTATTTCTAAAAATATCTCTATTTGACCACATTAAAATAGAAGGAAACTACTCCAACCATTGATTCATAGCATCTGGTGTTTGAAAATCGGAAATTATTTTTCCTGTACGAAGCCGTCCCACCTCCCATCACCTCTCTGAATCCAAAATCCACAAATCCATCATAAAAAACCATGAATATTTCAAAATAAAGATGAAAATCATAAATATATATATCTTTCATGAAAAAAACATGAGTTTGATGGCTTGATCATTATCTAACCCACCATGGAAACATTAAACTGTAGCCCCATGAGATAACATTGAAGAATATCAAGAATAATGGGGGGAAATAAAAACAATACTGTCATTGGCTGATATGATCTAGGACAATAACTATGAACCATGGAAATAATTATTGTGTGAGTCATGCATACAATCAGGATGAGAACTATTAGTTCTGGGAACACAAAAATAAAAGAGCATGTAAAGAACACAAATCGAAGAATAGAGGATAAAATCCATACCTTAACAATATAATATAATGGGTGGAATTATAAAATAAAGAGTCTTAACTTGGTGATGGAATGATCATTAGTGAAGAATACATTCACTAGTGATGATGAAGACAATATCGCTATATTTTCCGTTTTTATCATGACCCTACAATCCTTCATCATTGATTTAAGATCCTTATTAGCAATGGATCTATACTTTTATAGATTTATATTCTACCAAGATTATGTGGCTAAACCTTTAGATTTTATATAACATGATATTTACATAGATAGTGTTAGGTTTTTTCATTCAAAATAAAATAAATAAATTATTTTACTAAACACATCACTAATGATAGCCTTCCATGAAATGTTCAATGCTGAAAAACATTAGGTCACACATAAGGTAAAAATGCATTTTTGAGTCATCTGTGGTATCAAATTTTCATCTAAGGTCTAAAATAATAGGAAATATAATTATACTAAAATGATGCACCCACATGTTATAAAATATATAATTATTTTTAATATATTAATTATGTGGTCTCGAGACCCCTAAGAATCACTTCGATTCTAAGTAAAAATTCAGATATATACATATAAATATTCAAAGGATTGATCCAATAACACCAGATCCAATGCCAAATATTGATAAAATTTGATTAAAATGAATGATTTTTTGAAAATTAGTGACTTTGATGAAAACCTATGATTTGATTTTAAAAATAAAAAAGGCATGTTGAACCTGAAATTGGTAAATTGAATTCTAAATAATTAATTGATTTGAAATGACTAATTTTAACAAGAATGAATTAATGTATGAATGATTGAATAACATGTGATCTTGAGTAGTTAGTAGGTGAATAGGATAAGAATACTTGGACTCTGACTCCTTAGTAATGTTTTGAGGATGAAAATACTAACTAAATCAAGTTTGGAATGATTCACCATGATGGGTACCCTAATTAAGTGTTGATTGATTATCGAAATAGATTGAGACTTAGGGATTCTGCACACATACTTGGGATGTGATGGTGATTGAGAAGTGTGAGGATCATATATCCTGAAACTAAAGTACTTTAGGGCATATGACCATAGTTCTTTGTATTTTTGAATTGATTATGTTTTCATTTTTTGAAGAACTAATTTATTCATTCAGACTAATTTATATAAATGTATATATAAAATTCTCATTTATAATTGTTTTTATGTTTCTTCCATATTTTGGAAGAAAAACATGTTTTTTTTGAAAATATGTAAATGACTTTACATGCCTTGTTTTAATTAATTATAAATAATAAATGGTTTATTGTTATATAATTACTTATGTAACACGTGGTGAGACCCTACTCGACCATTTACCTTACACACTAACATTACCTTAGAGTATTTATATATTTTGTTATGTTAGGTCTAGGTAAGAGGAAATAAACTCTTGTAGGAGGTGGGTGTGCTTGATTCGTGGGACCTATAGTGATGGAGGTGACCGATGGAAATGCGATCCACCTATTACATGGGTTTTCTAAGACTTTGACTTGATATATATCCTATTATCTTTTAGTTTATATTTTACCTTAGGACATTTAACTATCTTCTTATAGGACATTCTTCTTGAGGATTTAATGGAATATCAACTGTGTAAATATTTATCATATTCCATCTTGTGTACTTGTGGAAAAAAAATGTTCCCCTTGACTCTACGATGATGAAATGTGATATTTTCCAATATTTGGAGATCATGAATGACCTTTATCCTTTGTCAGGGCTGGATTAGGTATTAGTGTACTAGGTTATCTAGGTTGGTTCATGACACAATAGTATTAAAGGTTTATATTTGCCTTCTTTCCTTGATGTCAATTTTCAGTTTTGGGATGTACTGGTAGATTGACGGTGGGATTATTAGGATTTAGGTTGTATTTGTAAGATAGTTCATGAAAATATCTCTTCATAATGAGCCTTAAGTCACCATGTGTTTTTGCTAAATATTATTATTGAGGAATAAATTGATCTTATTATAGACTTTTCCCTAAACATGAATTAAGTATCTTAAAATCCAAGATGGTTATATTCTGTTTGATGTAATTTATATTCTTGTATCTCTTAATTTAGTTGATGATCTGTGTATTATTTCAGATATTTTAGTGTTTTCTATTATTATTGTTTAATATCAATCATCTAAGAGATGATTGAATATGCCATAAGATAAAGCTTTTGGTGAACCACAATATGTGAATCCTCCAGTTTTCTAGAATTCAACTGAGATAATGGTGCATACTATCTACAATTTAGGATAGGTACCTATTCTTATTTAGTATCTGGTTGTCTAACCTCAAGGGTATAAATCTATAGAATGTTGTCAAGAGTATCTTCAGTATAGAACAATATCTTTAAAAATATTTAATTATCCTAAAGGGTCATAGTATTTGTTGAAATATATTGAGATTCTATTTGAGTTTTGGGAAATGCCAGAATCTATAAAGGTAAAGTTTACTACCTTTTTTCTAGAAGGGCCTAACAGGAAATGGTGAGATTTAATGGTTATAATGATGCAAAATGAGGGCCATGAGTGGATAGATATTCAAGTTATTTTAACTGATCATTTTTATCAAGAATATATGGTCTTGGTAAAGTCCATGAAGTTTCTCATCCTCCAGTAAGGTGACCGGACTGTGACTCCGTATTAGAACCGCTTTGTTGAAGATGTTCAGTTTTTCCTAAGGTGGTGATGAATGGAAAAATAAATAATTTATGATTTTATATGGGTCTTTGATAATATATTATATCCCATGTTTTCAAGATGAATCTCACTTCTTATACAGACTTGTTGGATGGAGCATTAATGGCTGAGCTTGACCTCACTATTAAGTCAAAGTTGATGAGAGTTCCTCTTACTCCATGCAGTATTTATATTAATTAATTTAATGGAAATATAAATCATGATGATTCTATTATCAGTTCTAGTCAATATATATCATCCCAACTTCTTTTAGTTACTGGAAGAGGCCCTATGACTTTCTTTCAGTGTGGAAGGTTTGGGCATTTGGAATGGGTTTGCACTGAGGCACCAAAAATATGTGGTTCATGTGAATTATTAGGTCACCTGTAGAATTTATTTTACATATTTTATACTATATTTATTGGAAATTTATAAAAAAAAGATATTTTAAGAGAAAATAATTATGTTTGATAGCGTATAAGACACACAACATAGAGCTTAAATGAACCATGAAATATTATTATTTAAATATGACCACTATAACCAAGCCATTAAATTGGAAGGTATGATTAGTATGAACAGAATTATGAAATATATATAATTATATAAATAAATATAAATTAATTGATTGATGATTATTATATATTCCTTTATTTGTTTTCAAAGTTATTTTATACTTAAAAAATAGTTTTGCTTCAAAAATGATTTTTATTAATTTTTGTGAGAAAATTTTATATTTTTATAAATTTTAAAAATTTATTTCATAAAATTTTCTAATTTTTTAAAATTATAATTTCAAAATTATATTATGATAACTTTTTGGTATTTTTTTGAAAAGATTTTTTTTCCAATGAATAGTGAAAAATACTGAATTTTATTGAGAACTGTATTTTGTTTCAAGCATTTGAGGAGATGAATTAATTTAAAATAGTTTAAAACTAAATTATTTCCATTATATTTAAAATAATTAAATTATGTTAATTGGAATCAATTTAATGTTTGAATTTTATATGAAACCATTTTTTATACGCAAAAGACAGTTTTCTAAAATCCTATTTTTTATGAGTGCAATGTGTTTCAATCTTAATAAATGAAATTTATCACTATTGTTCAATTATTTTAATTAAATTTATATATTATATATTAAATAAAATATTTTTACATTCATCTAATATTTTTTCTATTCATGAGATAAGAATAAATCCAATTTTATGCTTAAAACTATATTTTTCTAAAAAATAGTTTTCATCATGTTTTTCTTAATTATTTTAAAATTATTTTTTTCCAAAAATTTTTGTTGAATTTGATAAAATGGATTCCTTAATTTGAATTATGTATTTGATTTTTTTTAAATAGTTCCCTTTTATTTTTAGTCATTATGCAATGTAAAAATGGTACATTTTATTATCTTAGTAAAAGGTATATTAGGTTAATATTGGTTAAAACTAAGTGATAAGGACATTATATTTCAACCTAATTATTATTGGATGAAGGTAATTCGACCCTTACCACCATATTCTCAAACTTTATTTATTTAATGGGCACTTTTCTATGAAAATTACCTATATAATATTTAAGACAAAAAAGTTACAAAGTGCCACTCTCTTAGTTTTAAATATCTCTTATGTGTCCATATATGGATAAAATGAATTTATGAACTAATATAAATTTTTATTTTGAGAATGATGAAACTATTTTCATTATAGTTTTATTTATAATTTTTTGTAAGTATATAATTACCTTAAATTTTTATGCAGCTCTATCACAATACTTCAATTAATTGAAGAAATAAAATAGATGATTTTAAAAATATTAAAAAAATATTAATTTTAGCGATTTATCATGTTCCATGAATTTTATAGATATTTATAAAATTTTAGTGATGTTTTAATGGATTATATTCTATTTTCAATATTAGTTTTTGACTTTTAAGTCAAATTAAATGAATTGTTTCAAAATTAACATTAATGATATTTTATCAAAATAATATTTTTATGAAATTAGTTAAAAATAATAAAAATCATGAAATAGGAAAATGTGGTTAATATATGGTAGATAATTTTATCCCTTTTCCATTTATGAACCAATTGTTACCTTATATTTAAAATTATAACCCTTCCCGAGTGAAAAACATGTAACCACTATTAATGTTAAAACATGTTATCTGAGGGGTTAAACCAAAAGATAATGTTTAAAAAACCATATAAACCTATTAAAATTTCATTGTATGATGGTATTTATACCACATAATATTATATATTAAAATAATTATTATTTTAGATTCATTTTACATCGATAATTACTTTATTATATTTTTATCATTTATAAAATCCCAAGAGCACCCTCCCCTCAATTATGAAAGGGTGTCCTTCCTTTCTCTTATTCACACCACATTGATGATTCTATATAATCCATAAAAAAATCAATTCTAAACTTCACTATCTACATTATAGAGGTACCATTATTCCAAAAAAACAACCCTAGTATCCTTAAGAGGGGATCTAAAGGAGTTCATTCAAAGAAGAGGCAGTCACCTTAACCCATCACTTTCTTTTCATACTTCTTATTTTCCTCCCCTAAATATATGGTATTTATCATAAAATAATAAAATTAGTATCATAAATATAGTTAAAATATTATTATTATTAAATCACCATTATCCACCCTCTTTCCCATCAAATGGAATGTTAAAGTATTTCTCGTGCATACGTATGATTTACCATCCCATGTATCAATATAGTTCATTTTCTACCACCATATTTCAGGGATAGTTATTATTATGGGTTTAAAGTTAATATATAATAATTATTATATTATTATACTTATGGAATTATAATATCATATCTATCTTCTAACCTTACAATCTATTGTAAAACAATAATGACACTCATGTGTATGTGTGGACTACCACCTATATAAAGCGATGAAAATTTATTTTTCATTTTCTTTTTAATTAAATGTTAATAATTATATATTTAAGTAATATATAGTTTTTATATATTATAATGATTATTTTTAAAGGTTAATTACTATTTACATTTCTTTTTATTATTTCCATCGAAAAGTAAAAACAATGTTCATGCATATGTACGACCTACTGTCTCTATGAATAGTGTAATTCATTTTTCTATCTCTATATTTTATAATAGAATATAAATACATATATAATGGATGTATATTATATTTATATCATTATTAATAGTATTTATATGATGTAACCATGATCAAAGTTCAAGTAACAAAACTAATAAACCAAAACATACACGAAAAATGAAGTATATATCACCCGGAATAATGATTTTAATAAAGAATTATCAATTAAAGGGTGATAAAAGGATACCAATATATCATATATGGTATTATAAATATTATTATTCTTCTGTAATATGTTTATAAAAAATATATATTTATTATAAAGGATGTTTTAATATGTACCAAATATTTTGAACCTATAGTAAGGGATCTTCATCTCATTTTTTTTTATGTGACACATGCCATGTGTTTTATATACATCCCATTATTATAATATATGATATTTCTAATAAATATTATGGGTATTTACATATTAATATAATTTTATTTATTTAATTTGTCACACAATTAAAATGATTCCAATGTGGTAAGGGTATTTTTTCAAAATCTCATTGTTTATAAGGATTGTTTATGATTATGTTTTAAATTATAAATTATTATGATATAACTCTCATGAAGATCATAAATTTTATTATAATATGATTATTTATTTAAAATATAGGTTTTAATTTCATTTTATTCACCTTAAGTACTCAATAGACTAAAAATATATTTTTAAAGAAAATCAACATTAATTCTCTTTTCAGTCCGAATTTTTTTTCTTTCATATCCATGTTTTTTATAAATTATTTGAAGAATGTTTTCAATATTATCCTATGATTATTTAAATTAATTTTTACCCATGTTTTAATTTTTAAAAAATCATTGAAATTAATCTTCTTTTCATTTTCTGAATGAGGTACTTTTTGACTTATTCCAACAATATGAAAGGAATGTGTTTTTAACTTATATGACATTAATGTAATTTTACATCATCGTGACCACTAAATAATGTAAAACATCTTTTATAAGGTTTCAAGGATATTTTAAAAGAAAAATATTTTAACAATATTTTATAAATTTTTGGTTTTTGAAAATTTATTTTCAAATTATAAAGGGTATTTTCCCTAAGAATGTTTTTATGATCTCATAAAATTATTTCTATTTGTCAATGACAATAACCCTTGATTTAAATTATGATTTATTTGGGATATGATACAAGGATACCATACTTATTCTATATCTGTATGGTTTATTTTTATTATTAAAATATGATTATGAAACCCATTTATTTTTTATGGGTTATATTTTGATGAAATGATGAAATGTATATGAAACACGTTTCGTTTACATGAGTTATGCTATGATGAAATGTTTACAAAACCCATTTACTTTCATAGGTTTTGATATTACGAATGCATTATTATACTATGGAATGTATCTATATTATTTTAATTATGTGATTAGTGGGATTAAAATTATTTATCTCTCTAATGGATTGTTCAAGTATTTATATCTCATGAGATAAATAGAACTAGAAGGGGAGTGATCCCAATTCATTAAGGGACCATATCCACTATGATAGTATTTAGTGTGATTTTTAACTACTATAATGGTTTTGAGAGTGAACCCAATAAAATATTATTATATTGAGAGTGAACCATGACTACTATGAAGGTTTATGGAGTGAACCCAATCCACTATGACAGTCTTGGTAGTGAGCCTTGACTACTAAAAAAATGATTTTTTTATGATTATATGTTTAGAAAAAAACTTATGTATTTTTTTAATGTTATGATCTCATGGAATATGTTATTTGATTAGTTTATGATTCATGTCTTATGAGAAACCAAGATTTATTCCATGATTGAATATTATGATCTCTGATTTTCATGATATTTTTTTCAAATATTATACTCATATTTTAATTCCCATATTATCATGTTATATTTATGTGATCATTGATATCTCCCTTGTTTACCCTTTCTATTAATAAGATATCACCCTTTATTATGTTTAATATCTCTAGGTTATAGGGAATTTTTTATGTATATGTGGGGGAGTTGTATAGTGGGGGTGTAAACCATAATCGATTTTGGGAAAGGTCCTTGGGGAGGGCTAAATGTGGAAAAAATTATATGGGTGTCAGTCTCAAAAGGTGGGAACAAGTAGTGGGTGAGTTTTTTTTTTGTTATTACAATGGGAGTTGGATGGATACACCCAAGTTTTGGGGTTATCTTATAATTGAACTTGAGTCTTGGAGGTTGAAATTTCTAGAGGAACAAAGTTGAAATAATACTCCTAAGGTGAGGATAATTACACTAATTCATGGATGTGTGGATAAAGCTATGAAGTGGATGTGGTGGAAATGATATACCAATGAGAATCCTATGATGTACATGTTCAAGATCCTTGGGGGAAAACCAGCTTGTCCATAGATGTGAAGGTAGATCAAGCCAAGAAATGGCTTCAATATTGAGCTAGTTATAAAGGTAATCAGAGTGTTCATGTAAAAGATGTGTTAAGGGGTGTTGTAGAGCACGATAACTCTTTGAAGAGTAGAGAATTAAACTATGGTAGAGTTTTACTAGACATTAGGGATGACTACAGTTGGTGCATGCAAAATATGGTTGTATGAGTTTAGTGAAAAGGGTTTCATTGGAAAGTAAACTGGTCATGTACCCACAATGGAAGTTGGAAATCAATAGAGCGAGTCATCTAGGAATAGATGTGATGTAATGTAACCCACCTCTGGTTAATGTTGGAAGGATAAAACATATTTTTGTAAATGGTATGGGATTAGAGGAAGAACCAAGTTACCCTTAAATGATTATGGATAGTTGAGGTTTCTAATCCAAGTGATATGTGTCCAATCTAGGTGGTTGAATAGAAGGGATGACTACCAACATTAGATGATTCTCTTTTTGAAATTTGGGAGTGATGAGTCGGAAATGCATTGGTCAAGTTTTGATAGTTGAGTTGAGTTTATGTTAGTATCTTTTTCGATTATTAAAGTGATCAATATCGGAATGGTTAGTAATTGGATAAATAATATAGTGGGGAAAACTATATAAGGCATGTAGTCGATTAATTATGTAACCAGTGGTTCAAGTTAGATGGACACAGGTGGGATACATCTTGGTGTATTAGTTTTGGTGAAGGAAACTAGCTCGAATGTTGTCTGGTCCAGTACCTTAAGAATGAAGAGTATATGGGTTGTGCTTTTTAGATGTTCAAAAATAAACTAAGGCCTATAGGCCTTGAGTTGCATATTTCTGTAGGCTGATTGATGTGGTTGGACTGGGACATTCCTTCATATGATGCTAGGGTTGGTCCATCGTTAAATATTTGATATAATTGGGTGATATGGCACCAAAAAATTTGAGCCATGAGTTATTGAGAAGATCAGATAGAGGGTGTCCCAATTGGATCTCCTCAAGCAGTGTAGTGCTTGTCAGTATCCTCCTATGCGGTGATATGGAGATGTTAACTGGACCATTATATTATTTTTGATGTTGGTGATGATTATTTGAGGTGAATGTAACTTCGAGGAAAATCAAGTTGTGTTTGTGAATCATGGAAGGGGAAATGTTTATTGGTTATTATTGTTTCCTTGGTCTAAGTGTTGATACAACATGATAATGTTCATGGGGAAATTTGGATGATGGAAGTTGATAGGTGGGAACCATGGCCCAACCTTTTGACTTAGAGGTTTAGTGATTCTTGGGAAGCATAGATCAAGGATGAGCCTTTATAAGGTAGGGAGGTTGTATGATCGTAACATTAAGTGAAGGTACATCCTTGTTTAAATTTTGGTTAAACTTCCTTTTTTTGTTAATGAGATAGTCATTGAGTGTATGAAGAGTTTCTGGGATTTCCTTGGGGGTTTGAGACATTAAAGTAGGGGAAAAGAGGAAAAATAGTTTGAAGTACATGGTTGGCACACAATTAATAAAAATTGTACACCTATCCCAGGTAACCATGCGGCTTGGAGACTATTTGGGGTAGAGGCTGGTGCACAGTCACCATAAAATTTTCCAAACTATGCAGGTGCTTCCAAGAAACCATGTGTCTTGGCCTGTCTTGGATATATGGAGCCTCATGGTTGGAACATAGATTGGAAAACATTTCAGCTGATCTATGTGGCCATTAAAAATTGGGAAACTCCCAAATTTTCATCGTAGGATAAAATTTTTCTACCCTAGTATTTCTTCTCATTCAACCTCCTATAGCAAGGGTGAACAACTAGGAGATCCTCCCTCCATAATGGATGATTCTCCCTTGATTCTTGGGAATTTGGAGTTTTTTTAGTGATAATCAAAGCTCTGGGTGAGTCTAGTAATCTTCTTCCCTCTATTTTCTGGATTTGGGGTTTTACAATCAATCCTCTTCTTTAAAATCCCTATAAACCTCAATTTTCTGGAAGATTATTTATTGGGGATGTAATGGGTTTTTAGCTTAAATAAAGGGTGGAGGTAAAGTAATAATTCATCAAAGAACATTAGGTAGGTGGTTTTTAAACTTTTTCCCATTGTCTTGATGTTTTATATGTGTATGTGGCTGTGCCAATGTAAGTCATTTTTTTTGCTTCTTTATCTATTGTGGTGGAATGTGATTTGGGCCTTATATTGAGTTATAGAACCCCTCACTAACCTTGTTGGGTCTGTAAGAGATTGAGAACGAATCTAGGGCTACCCATGGGGTAAGATGAACCCTTATAAATGGTGAATAAAATGGGTAAACTGTGATATTAGGGAATTATTGGAGCGGATGGGTGGTAAAGGTGTAATTAGTTATATGGGTAGGGTTAATGGGTTAATTGAAATAATTATGAGTTTCCTTTTTGTACATTCTAGGATTTTTGAAATAATTTTGATGGTATATTTAGGGCTTTGAACCCATTATAGATTTATTGATGGAAAGTGGTGTTTAAAAGTGATAAATGTTTTGAATAGAGGTTTTGACCTCAAAGTGATTCAAAAAGGGGTTTTCTAAATAGATTTCAAATGATTTTTGAAATGAGGGAATGGTTTCATTTTGGTGAAAATGATTTAATGGGTTTTTTGGATGATTGAAACAGAAATGAAAGACTTGGGACATCTTTTAGTTTTCAAATAGGAAGACTGATGTTTTAAAGGATGACTTCAAGATGATTTCAAATTAGTATTTTGAATTGGGTATTATATCATGATATGGTCTTAATGGTCTGTTGGGACCATATTCATTGAATTGGTCTACCTGCTAGTGAGATAGGACCCATGAAGTTTATGTTGGAACGTTAACATGGATATGAAATGATGTAAATAATGAATATTAAAAGTGATTCAAAAACATATACCGGTGTAAGGAATGCTGATGCATGTGTTTAATAGTTATGTATTATGTTTGTAAATTTGACATGGTTTGTAAAAGATATTATTGTTAATTGTGTACAATTGAAAAAAGGTCATAAATTTGTGTTTGTTATAAGGAAAGTGGGTTGGTGAGTTGTGAAATGTAAATGGTAAATGTGTTAAGGGGTTAAGAAATGAAGATGATTTATGTATTGATGAATTATTAATTGTTAATGGTATGTTATTGTTTGACTATGGTTTTGAAATGGTATATGTGGAAAATAGTTAAAGAATCATGTGCACATGGCTTGGTGGTATATGGGATATTGGCTCGAGGTTCCATGCCCATATGTCGGGTTGGACTGAGGCTCTAAACCCCATCACTAGAATGTATGGGTTAGTGAGTTAGACTAAGTCTCCATTCCCCTAACAGATGCATTGAATGACACTATATAGACTGAGGCTCCAAGGTAAGTGTGATAGAATACCAAGACTGATTCTCCAAGCTAAGTGAGGTATATTTTTTGTGAAATTTTTTCCTTAGTGAGATAGGGTACTTGACCTAATCTCTTATGCATGGTAATTTTTCAGCTTAGTCCATAGTGTAACTGATGTAAATGCCTAATCCATGAGACAAATGAAGAGATTGATCAAGTGAATAATGTTAACTAATAGGTATGTGATAGGTTTTGATTAGAGAACTACCATTGTGGTTGAATGTGTGTGTAACCCATTATGCCTTGTCTTAGACTCGCATTGTGACTTGAGTTAGTTTTGTTGATTGGTTGATTCTAGAGAACTAAAGGGATAAATGGATATTATGTAATTACTTAAATGATCTTTTCATTTACTTGTATACTTTTTTTACATATTATCTGCATACACTATTATATAGACTGGATATTTCTTTATACATCATCGGTGGTAGCCTACTGAGTTGTACTCACACCCTACTTGGTATGCCATGGCCCTTGGGTACCCAAACAGATGCTACTTGTTTTCAGGTATATGTTTAAGACAAGGACCTAGTGTTTAATTTTTCATGGGATAACGAGTTGATGCTTAGGAGGTAAGTATTATGTTAGAACTCGGTCCCAGTTTCAGATCATTTTTAATGGTTTTGTTCTTGGTTTATATTGTATTACTGCCATGAAACTAGTGTATTCACTAGTTTTTGTTATAGCATGTGTACTTGGTTACTTACTGTTTTTTGTTGTATTTTGTCTATTTATTGTTCTTATGGGTTATTTTATCTATTGATGTTAATTTTGTTATGGATTCACTCTGATAAGAAGGTATAGTCTCCTCATGGTTCTCTACAGACCTGCGATGCTAGTCGATAGCCTCTGGTGTATAGGGATGCACGTTTGAGGTCATGTGATGACCCTAGTTGGGGCAATGGTCATGTTGGATTCTGAGTTAGGAAAATTAAATATATACTATAATAGAAAATATAAGTATATTGAAATGATATTAAAGGAACATTATAGGAGTATTCATACCAAATATGTCATGAATGTGGGATAACCTATAGAAAAGGAGTTAGGTTCGAGAATCCCTATACCTCAATTCTTGCTTTATTTTGTTTCTTTTACACCACCTGAATAATAAACATAGATTAATTAAAAAACTAATGAAAAATTTAATTATAGTAATTTATATTACTATTTATAAATTATAATAATTGGATTATATTTATTCATTTTCATTTATGAAATTCAAGAATTTTGATATCATGTTTTCTTAAAAATTCCCTATTTCGCTTTGATTTCTCTATTTTTGTTCATATTCATTCATAGAAAGGTATTATTAACTTGAAAAACTTATAATTAAAGTAATTAATTATTATATATTATATATAGTTTACAAAATCCATCAATGAAAGTGGCTATATAAATTTCTTTTATATTATCTCCATAGGTGGTTAACAAACCTTTAACGTGATGTTGTCAAAGGAGCGGGAAATAGAAGTATAACATTTAGATTTGTCATAAATATGATAATTATAGTATTTTAACATCATTAATATAATTTTAAATTAATTAATAATTAATTTTATTGTATATGGTTTCAAAATGATTTGGAAAAAATCAGAGAGAAGAAGAAAAGAGGGGAGAGTTAATAGAGACTTACTCTCTCCCTGGTGTAGCTTCTCTTGTATAACACTATAACTCCCTTGGAGACTAGAGTTTTATTGATCTAAAATGGACCTAAGTATTATAAAGGGACTAAAATGGAGGTTTTGGGTAGATATTGGTCTTTTTAATGGGTAGGAGGGGTGGGTTTCTAAGGGAAGGGAGATGAGTTATTTATACATGAGGGGAGAGGTATTTTTAGAATAAAATATTGAATAAAATATTTTATCAAATGTAAAAATTGTAATATTAAAATTTGGAAAATTTAAATCATATATAAATATAATATAATCGGTTTAAGACTCTAAATCCCCATTTATACTTTGAATTCATTAGTTTATTTTAAAATAAAGTGTTAAGAAAGAAAAATTGTTATTTTAAGGTATCATATTTGACTTCAGGTTTTCGAAAGTTATTTTTAGGTTTGGAAGTTAAGGATATTTTATTTTAATGAATCATTTAAGAAATTAAATATTTCATGGAGGAAAATCATTTTATATAAAGTATTATGTCATTATTACATCATGAATGATGTAATTTAAGATACCCCAGTTATGTGAAAAACTCCATTTTAACTATTCACCCCACAATTAAAGTATTTTAGAAAATTTAAAAAAACCACCCTTATATAGTTTTTAAATGATGATATAAAAAATGATATTAATTTTATCAAAATAAATTTCTAAAATAAGTAATTTTAGTATTTAATATAATAATAATAAATATTTTCATAAAATATTTTAAAATATAGTTATTTAAAACTGTGATTATATTCTTTTTGAGTTTTCAATCCAGATAATTATCTTCATGGAATTATAAAATTTATATTTACATAAATTAATCATGATAAATATTATTTATATTAGAATTTATTATTTTTGTGTAAAATTACTATTCCGACGACCATGTTACTATTCCTAATGGTCATGTTAATATTCCCAAGGGTTAGGTTACTATTCTAGTGGTCACATTACTATTATAATGATCAAATTACTTACTATATATACCACTATATTTTTTCATCCAATATTTAACTCAATTTATATCAAGGTTCTATATTTCCATTTTCTATAATGTTTATTGGTGTACTAATATTTTGTTTTTTTCAATAGTATTTTCAGTGGGGGTGATGATTCTAGTATATTGGGGTGATCCATATTTTCCAATTCTAGATTTTTATATTTTATATTTTTGTCCAGTTTTAATTTTGGGAATATCAATTTTTTTTCATTGCTGATTTATGTAACATTATCCATTAAATTTTTTTCAGTTTCTTTATGTGTATTATAATACATAGTATATTACAACACACATTTATTTAAAGAGACCTATATAATTTATAACTTTGGGTTGTTACAGATGTCCTAAAGGGAAATCTCATGAAGAAAATTAGCAAGGTTCTATAAGTAATGGTTGTATTGCTAATGTTGAAGAGACTATAAATGACATATAAAAGGAAAAAGTGTTAAGGAATAAGATGATAAATCCTATTTAATGGTGTATAATGAATTTCAAATGATTGATTTATTCATGTATTAGGATTCAAAAAATATTATCTGTATTTTTTTGGTTATTAGAATCATGAAATATCAATGGATTGTACCATAATAGTTTTGGATTAAGGATTTTCATGAATATGTTAAATGTTACTGATGGACTAGAAAAGTGATTTAATGGAATGTTAATATCATGATCAAGGAAATATAACCCTTAATATATATTTTTTTTAATTTTCATAAAATGAATTTTAAGGTATAGTGGGAGCCTGAACATTTTCCAAAACATCCCACATTTCAGTGGGAAGAAATTCAGAATTCAAAAGAAAAAGAAAAATCCATTCGTATCTGATAAATCAGATGAGATTCCCAAAGCACCCTAAAATTAGGTAATACGCATTGAGTAATGGAACCATCCACATCATTGTCACCATCATATCATCAACATCATCATCATTTCATTACCACTATCCACTTCAAAGGTTGTTGTAATCACCATCGTCAGCCAACAACTGAACCATCCTCTCACCGAACATCGTCTCCGCTTAACCAACGATAGCCCAAGCGTCATCATATTATCATAAGAAACCCATAAAAACATCATAAATTAAACCATAAAATGACCCCTTGAACTATATACCTAGAAAAATCCCAAACAAACCATGTTTATAACACCACTGAGAATCAACGCGCCTTTCGTCACCACCGATCACCTGAGAAGATCGTCTTCATCATTGAGAAACCAAACTAGAAGACATTATAAAATCACCACAAAAATAAAAAACACAAAATATGAAATATAAATCATTTTAAAGGGAGAAGAACCTAATATGAATTGATGATGAAGAAGAAACCCAAAAAGAAAATAAACACCATCAGAACCCCGAAGGGAGGACCAAAGCCTACTCTCTTCTGCCTCATGCTATAGTATCAAAAGTTGAACCAACACATCCCAAAAACACATAGTAAAATACCACACAACACCAACCAGGGAGAGTGTTAGTACTTGAGGAAAAAGTAGATATTTAAGTAGGAAATGGTATCAACAATTATTCATGTCCTTTTCTAGGATAAAAAATCTTTCTTTTGAAGCGGAAACCAAGAGAAACTTGAACCACCGAGCGCTAGTCGTTCCATCATAGGTCGAGCCTCCTCACTACCCCATTACAACATACTAACCCTTATTATGGACCATATATGGATTCTATCATGAAGGGAATGAAGAAAAGATCATAGTAGGTGAGTTAAGGTAGCAACTACAATGACCGGTGTCCCAAAGGAGAAAACTAGAACCAGAAAGGAGGACAAAACCCGAGCAGGACAAAAGGGTAAATAGTAAAGATTATAACCTATGAAGGTAAGAATAAAGATGAGAATGAGAAGGGTTTATGATGCTGGAGGTCCATGAAAATGTTGTTTAGTTTGGATAATGAGATTATTGATATGGATAAACTAAATTTGGTCGTATTGATGACCTTAGAAATGATAAAGGATTTTTTGAAAAAGTGGGTTTTGTTATCATTTAGGGAGTTTATAAAATTATTTGATCAATAGAATATGTTAAAAAAAATATTTTATTATTCAAGGAATGATTATGAATGTGTGTTATCTTTGAAGAATAATTGTAATTATTATTATTACCAAACTTATGGATAATATATTCCCAAGATATTCATATATTTTCATGTGACCAATAAGAGAGGGTTAATGATATTTGGCTGATTAATGTTAAGTATATTTGGAGAAATTTAGTGAACTTATTTATAAATTATTAATTTTGAAAGGTTTATGAGATTAAATATTTATGGAGTGGTTTATGTTGAATATTGTATGAGGTTTTAGAGACCAACAAATTACATTACCATATGATTATTTATCCATATTGCACAACCAATGTTAACATTTTTTAACTAATGATAGATAAAATTACATATCGTTATATTTATGGATATTATGTTCCATTGGTTATTCAGGCACAACATATTCACCATTATTTATTAGAGTAAGAGATAAAGTAGAAAATGATTAAGTAAAAAAAATGGATGGGATTATTCTTATGAAATAGAATGAATTCAAGTAAAACTATTTTCTCTATAAAATTATTCAACTTTAGGAAAAGGATCTTGAAATGAAATGTTGTTTGTTTATAATAATTCATTATAATATCAATGACATTTTTCATAGATATTTGGTTTATGGATTTTTTTCATTGACTTTCTCCGGAACATTTTGACTATCACTCTCCATCAGTATTTGGGTGTTAGTTTTTTCTTATATGTCCATGTTTTTACTTCCGACATATTTTCTCCTATTTAGAAACCAAGTATGTGTTATTACAGATGACCTTCACATATAAATTTATCTTTTTTCAATAGTATTATTTATTAAAACTTTCTATGATGAAGTTTTTTTATGAAGGAATTTTTAAATGTTAAATATTTAGTGATTGAGAAAAAATTCAAGGGAGAAATTTATTTTTAGGGGGGGTATAACGTAACACACCAAGATTTTTTGATTTTTTTTAAATTAATGTTTTTAATATTTTTTTCATTACATGAAACAATAATTTTATATTGTGTTACACAAAATAATATGAATATATTGTGTTATATGAAATACTAATTTTATATTTCATTACATGTAATAATGATAGTTTTCATGACATGTGACATCGAGCTTTATAGAACAGTAAAATTCTATTATTCTAAATATGAACATTATAATACACCTGTTAAATAGGAGGGTATTAATAGTATAAACTAAATTATTAAATATATATATAAATTTACTACTCAATATAAATTTGTTTATTAATTATTAGTAAATAATCAAAAAAGTTTTAGTAAAGTAATTATATTCTTAAAAAATATGCTTTCTTCAAAAATGATTTTTATTTATTTTTATAATAAAATATAATAAAAAAATTATTATTATTTTATAAAATTTATTTTACTAAATTAAATTAATTTTTGTAATAAAAAATTCATAATCAACTTATGGGGAAATTTTTAGATTTTTTGGAAAATGATGCTTTTTCAGTAAATAGTTAAAAATACTAATTTTTGTAAAACTATCACTTATTTTTAATAAATTAGTAAATTTAAATGCCCCATCATTTTTTAAAGTTTAATATTTAGTATTTACTTATATTTTAATAAAATTAAATAATTTTTAATGTAATTTATATTGTATTTTAGTATAAGTAATTTTTGGGATAAAAAATCATTTTTTTAGAAAACTATTTTAAAGTGAATAATGTTTCTATGTTTTAATTAATTAAATTAATCCCTAATGAATGAGGTTTTAAATAAAATTTATAGATTATATATCAGAATATTTTAATTTATATTCATATTATTATTATTATTATACACATAGTGAATATAAATCATCTTAAGCTTGAAAAAAGTACATTTTTCGAAAAACCACTTTTTCATCGCATCTATGGGTTTTGTTTTAAATTTATATATTTAAACTTTTAAAAAATGTATTTGAAAAAAATTTAATTTTTTAAGAAGAATATAAAAATTATCATAGGGTTATGTTTTGATAATTTTATGAAAAGACTAATTTTTTGATCAATAGTAAAAAATAATGAATTTGAATTAACAAATTCCACTTCATTTAAATTATTTATAAAGATAAATTATATTTTAAATTTGTTTTAATGTAAAAATATTTCAGTTATATGTATTAATCTAATATATGTAATTGGAATCAATTTTATATTCAAATTAGACATAAAAACTTTATAAACTTCTGAACTTTTTCTCTTTTAAAAACATGCTTTATCGTCATGTCCACGAGATTAATTTTAATTATATTTTAAACATCAGTTAATGGAATTTTGAATAATTAATTAAATATTTTTAAATATAGTAATTTATATTATCTAATAAGGTAAAATTAATTTTGACCATAATTAACTATAAAAACAGTAAAAATTATTTATCACGGTTAAGGAAAAAATGGTTTCATTAGGGGGTTAAACTAAAAAGATTAGGGTACAAAATGACCCAAAGAATATACAAAACCCATTGGACAGAAAAATTTAGATCTTACACCTTATAATATATATAATTTCTTTAATATTTTATCTTTTTTACAAGAAAACAATATGGGTGGAATTCTTTCTTTCAAAAAATTACAAGTGTGCCACTCACCTCACTTATAAAAGGTCACCCCTTCCCATATCCTATTAATATATTAATTTTTTTAGAAAATACCTAATCAAATAAATTCTCAAATTACCTTCTCTATTATTATATTATTATGTTTGGTTATAAATACAATCTAGGAAGTATTTTGGTGTAAACCTAAGAAAGATATTAGATGAAGAGGTAACATTCTTCAATGACAATTTTTATTTTATTTCTTCCTCCACCTAATTCAATTATTACTTAAACATGATAATTTAATAACCTCATTATATTAAATATAATTATATTTTGTTATGTTAATATAATGAAATAAATCCATCTCTACTTCCATCAAAAGGGTTACGAAATCATCATTTCTGTGTATGATTGATTACCGCATCACAAACTGATGTCATTCTTTTTTTTCCATTACCACCTCTCACTATTGGGTATGATGATGGATATATAGTTTATATATGATTTTAATAAAATAATTTTACTTATTGACTGATTATATCATTTATACATTTTTTCTTTCCATTCTATAGTGGATATGATAACATCACTCGTGTGTACGATGAAAACTGGCTCTCGAAGTGATGTGATTCATTTTTCACTAACTCATTACATGGAAGGTAATGAGGATAAATATATGTTATATATATTAAATAATTATGTAATTAATAAAATAATTTTAATTCCTAACAGATAAAATATCATTTTATTTCTTACCTTTTCACTCATTGAAAGATGATAACATCATTTGTGTACTTGTGGACTACCGCCTTCACAAAGCGGTGTGACTCTCTTTTTTTTCACCACACCAAATGGATGATATGTATATGTATATTTAAAGAAATAAATTTTATTTATGATATTATTATAATTATGAAATTATATGACATTTTTAACTCTTTTCAATAATTATCATTGAAAAATGGAAATGTTACTCCTGCTTGCGTATGATCTACCATCTCCATGATTGAAACATACTTAATTTCTAAAAACATATTTAATTATTAGTATTAAAATTATAATTGATATATAATAGTATTATTATTTCATTATTATTATTCTAGAGGTGATAAAACCTTGATCAATGTAATAGTACCTATAATAAAAAATCAAGGAATATATGAAGAAAAACAGTTATCACCCAAAATGTCATTTTAACATGGAATTGTTAATAAAAGGGTAATGAAAACACATAAGTAAATAATACATATTATGATATATATATATAATTATGGTTCTGTAATATATGTATAATAAACTTATATTTACTATACATAAGGTTTGAATGAGTACGAATGAAGTCAAGACTTACGGTAAGGGATTTCTAGTCTCACTTTTATTTCTGAGAGACTTAAGCCATATTTTCCACTAATTTATTTTTTGTGGTGTATATACTGATCTATGACATGATATATCATGAATATACCCCATTTTATAAAAATTAATGTTTCTATTTATGTAATTCTTTCGCGGGGCTTACAATTCTAATATCATTGAACCAGTAAGGGATTTTTTTCTCAAATTTCCTTCTTTAAGACATATGTTTTGTTATGCACCAATATTGTTTCACATGGTGTATTTAAATCCAATTTGACATGTAATATCATGAATTTATTTATCCTCATGAAATATTTGGTTACATTTTATCTTATTCCTTCATTGAGATTACAATTCAACGATACCAAAGTGATAATGATTTTATGTTATAATCTCATCATTTATAGGGATTGTTTATGATTATATCTTATGATCCAAATATAAATAAATTCATGAATTTTATTACAAATTTTTTATTAATGATATATTCATGTAATAGTACCAATTTTAAAATAATTGGTAATTAAAATAACTGGAAAATGTTTTTAAGAAAATTCAACTTTATTTCTCTCTTCCGTTGAAAATCAGTTTTCATCCAAAACCATGTTTTCTATTTTTTTCAAAAATGTTTTATTATTCACCTATTATTTTAAAAATAAAATTTTACCCATTCTTGATTTTTTTTAAATATTTTGAAAAGAATATTCATGACTTTTTTCAAACAATGACCATTTTGATTTTAGTAAAAATGTGAATGGAATATTTTTTTAACATGTATGAAAAGAATGGAATTTACTGACATCATGACCATTATTTTATTTGAAGATTAATTTATAAGTTAAATTTTTTATTTTAAAATAAAAATTATTCAAAAATGATTCATTTCTAATGAAATTATTTTCAAATCAGAAACGATATTTTCCAAAAGAAATGTTTTAAATGATCTTTATATAATCCTTTATAAAATTTCAATGTTGTTTTCAAGGAAAATGATATATGTTTGGAAAATTTATTTTCAATGAAACCTTATTTTCCTTAAGAAATGTTCCATGTGATCTTACAAAATAATTCTCCATATAATATGACATCCTTTGATATAATTTATGATTTACAATAAATATGAAACAAGGATACCATTATTATTCTTTCTCTAAATGGTTAATTCTCATTAAACATATTTCTATTCTATGGGTTATACCATGATGGAAATCTTATGAAACCCACTTCTTTTCAAGAGTTATTCTATGATTAAATAATTAAATGATTATGAAACCTATCTATTTTCCATAGGTTATGATAGTATTAAATATCTATGAAACACAGTTCATTTCATGACTTATGATATGATGAATGTTTTATGATCTTATGGATCACCTATGTATGATTTTAATTATGTGATAGTGGTTATGTTATAACTATAGACTTTGGTAACATTATACCCAAAGATGCGTGAGACCTAAATCTCCCTCAAATGCAATGGGTAAATATTTATATCTAATGAGATAGATAAAATTTGAATGGGGAGTGCACCTAGTTTAGTAAGGGACTTTGTTCACAATGATGTTATTGAGAGTGAACATTGACTACTATGATTGTTTTGGGACTGAACCCATTCCACTATGAGTAAATGTATTCAACTAGGGATGGTGTTGTGTCCTTCCCAAGAGGTATATTCTCCCATAGAGTGCCCTGATATGTTTTGGAAATTATCCATGACTATTAAGGAAATGATTTTATATGCTTATTTTTATGTAACAATTTTATTTCTTATGCAAATATTATTCTCCCATGGATCACATTATATTATTACCTTTTGATTAATATCTTATTAACTACCAATATTTATTCATTGACTAAAGATTAAGATCCTTAATAAATAGGTTATGTTTATCAAATGTTATGCTTATGTTCTCATATCCTTAAGTTCATATTATTATTATATATCTTCCTCGTTTACCCTTACTGAGAATATGAGCTCACCCTTTCTTATGTTTCCTCTAACTAGGTTATGAAGAAAGGTTTTATCTATGTGTAATAAAGTGGAATATCTTTATAGGAGAAATTTATGATCTTTCATGAATTAAGTAGACTCTATTCCAAGTTTCCAAAGGAACTCAACTACTATGGTCCTCAGGCATGTATTTGTGTAATTTATTGAATATTCATTTATATAGATGTAATATCCATGTATGAAAATCATGTTTCACTATAAGAATTTAAATAGATATTAAAGAAAATTTACTTGAAGGAGATAAATATTATAGATATATAGAAGTAAATGTAATTGATATCATAAAAAATAGTTTTTATTTTTTAACCTTATAGAAAAAACATATGGGTCACATTCAACATTTTCCTTTAGAGAAGTTTACAAAAAAATTATTTTAAAATATTACATAGAAATTAATATCAATAATTCTTCCTTAAAAATAATAAAAATATTTTATGAAGAAAATATGTATTGGAAGATAAAACATATGATCATAGAAATAAGTTTAATTAATATATATATGAATACCTTTGATGAAACTAACATCATAAAAACAGTGATAAAACATCTTATTAAAAGTATAAAAAGAAAAACTATGAATATAATAATAGATAAAAAATATTTTGATTTTAAAATAAGAAAAATAAACTTGTTTTGGAATGAAAGAATATAGATATGGAATATAATTATACTTTAATGTGGATGAAAATTATTATTGAAAAGATTATAATTTTATGTGACTGAAATATATCAAGGATGTCACATTGAAATAAAAAATTCATTTAAATAAATATAAGGAGAAATTTCCATATAATAAAATTATAGGTTTGAATAAACCAAACATAGTAGAAACAAGTTCAATTATAAAATGTATAACTCAACGAAAGGAATTTGAGTTATCAAAAACCCATAAAAACATCGTAATTCATGATTTAAGAAACAATTAAAAAGGGGTTTGTGAGATAAATATATAAATCCCCAAAAAACAAATACTAAATAAAACATAATATAATTAATAGGAAAAATGTACCCAAACTAAAATAATAGAGTTCCTAATGAAACATTATAACACATTGAAATGATATTTAGGTATGAAACAACCTTATAAATTTATTAATAGTTTAATCAAAAGGATATGAAGTAGAGATACAAGATAATAATTATGATAACCATGATGTAAACTTTAATAAAAAATAATAGAATCCAAAATTGTCCACATGTAAACCATATAAAAAAATAATAGGATAATAATATGAAAATATGTCTCAATGAAGTGTAATTGGGACGAAACCCTTATAAATATCTTATTAATTGATGTAAAAATCCTTTGGAATAGTGTTTATGAGAATGGATATTAAATAAAAATAAATTAATATATAAATAAAATAAATAAATAAATAAAATAAACATAGAAGTATTTATTTTAATAATATACATTATAACTCATTAGAAGGAAATTTGACATATGAAAATCCCTTTTTGATTTTGTAACATTTTAATCAAAATTCTTTTGAATGAGAAAAAATATATGGATATTCCAATACATTTATTTTCTTTATAATTGTGAATAAAATATATAAATATATAATATATAAATCACACAAATGAATATAAGTGGTTAATGTGACACATGTCTTATGGAAATGAAATTGAGATATGAAAAATAATTATGGTTTGGTAAGTTTTAGTTGAATTATCTTGAAATAGATAACATGGAATTGAAATTTAAATACAATTAATATAAATAGAATAATTATATAATATGTTAATTAGGTATAATATATACAAAATAAAATAAAATAACTTCATAATATTAAAAAATTCCCAAAGAAGGAAGTTAGAGATGAGAAACCCATAACGTAACTTTTGAATTCGATGAAACTACTATAAAAAATTATATATTAAACAAAACTGTAATAATAATAATTTATTTAATAAAATTATACAAATATAATAAATTTTATATACATCATTTATAATCATTATCTACATATATATTAGTTGCTTATAATTTATTTTCATTGTAATATATTAATAATTTTGTTTTTCTCATATAAGTTTTATAAGGATGATGTTGACTCTTTTTTATTGATACAAAGTTCAACATTAACAGATTATAAAAGGTACTAAAATATATCTTCCCTAATTAGATACAATGTTTCAATATCATTCCATGTGAGGTTTAGTTATCATATGTGAAGATGAAATCTGGGAAAATCTTCTTTCGGGCAATTTACTGATATCAACAGATTACATTATAATAATCATTGATTTGTGTTTCAATCTTTAAGAACCATATTTATAAGAACCTGATTCTTAATTGGGGTAAGTATCTCTTGTTTTTCATCAATTATCAATATAATTTCTTAAATATTCCCATTTATTAGTTCTTGTTGGGGTCATGGTGGCCTTGGGGGTGTTTGGTGTAACGCCCCGACCCTCATTACCCAGAGTCGGTGCATTATTACATAACAATGTCATGATCACAAGAAAGATCAAGTCTCAAAATACTGATTAGTTTAGTAGCATTGGAAACACTAGATACATTCATAAAGTTTTAAATTACATCATAAAAAAAATCTTGTCTTTATATCCCCTCATACTATCCCTATAGGTCATTCATAAATTACTTCTTCATATTCCTGGAAAAAATAAAACATTGAAAGGGGTGAGCTCAGATTCTCAGTATGTATAACATTATAGTAGAAGCTTTCATAGATAAACATAAACATTTAAGGCAATTTATAACTAAAACAAAAGCCTTTTAAACTTGAACTTCAGCATAAAATGTCAAAGATAAAATAAAATAATGCCATTTACTTACTCACATAGATATTCTACTAGTCTAATGATCACATGCAATATCAATAATCACTTTCATAATGATGGAATACATAATTCCAGACTTTCATAACCACATTGCCAAGGCCTCGTGCCAAGACTACAAATAAGATTTTGCCAAGTCCTTGTGCCAAGACACTAGTTTGTCTCATGAGACCTACCGATGCATCGAGGATCACTACTGGAAATTGGATCTATCCGAACGGTTTTTCCCAAAACCGTGGGGATAGGTACCCCTATACCCACGGTTTTGGACAACCGTGGGTATAGGTAAATTTTCAAGACCTATACCCATGGTTTTGAAAAACCGTGGGTATAGGGGGGTTTATCCCAACGGTTTTGGAAAACCGTGGGGATAGGTATTGAAAATTTACCTATACCCACGGTTGTCCAAAACCGTGGGTATAGGGGTACCTATCCCCACGGTTTTGGGGAAAACCGTGGGGATAGGTCTGGGATAAAATACCTATACCCACGGTTATAAAAAACCGTGGGTATAGGGTTCCCGTGTGTGCGCGGGAAATTTTTTTTTTCCGCGGGAAGGAATTTTGTTTTGGCGGTAGTCCTATACCCACGGTTCTTCCCTCTATACCCACGGTTTATATAACTATATTTAACTAAATAGAAATATATATACATAAAAGCGGTGTTGGGGTAGTGGTTAGGTGCTTCGTCTGCAGCGGAGAGGTTGCGGTTCGAAACCCGCCAGCCGCATTATTTTACGACCTATACCCACGGTTTTGAAACCGTGGGGAAAAGCCTTTGAGACCGTGGAAAATGGGCATGTTTCGTTGACACGGTGGCAGAACACCTATACCCACGGTTTTGGAAAACCGTGGGTATAGGTTGGGGACCTATACCGACGCCGTTCCAGCCCACGGTTCCCAAAACCGTGGGTATAGCCTATACCCACAGTTTTGGGGGCTATACCCACGGTTTTGAACCGTGGGTATAGGCTGATTTTCCAGTAGTGGGAGCTATAGTGGGATCCACCCGTCACTTATTAAGTCCAATGCATTCCTCATATGAATAGGTTTAAACATAATATAACCATTCGTATTAAAACTAGCATACGAAATGTCAATACTTTAACCACAAACCATGAATGGTATAAGAATAACACATCCATAGTCAAACATAACTCATTCTATAAAATATGGAAGATTTTATTGTATCTCATTAACCTCAATAAATAATAATGAAGGATGTTTACATAGATTAAAATAATCATCAAAACTATTTGAGACAAATATCCCCCTTTTTCTTGAAAACATTTAGAAGTCACACTATTTGTCAAGAAGCCATTTAAAAATAGATTTTTTAATCAAAGTGTCTCATACCACATTGAAACATTTTAAAAGGAGTTTTAATTTTAAAACTTTAATGTCCATATAAATAAATCCTTAAAACCATTTTTAAAACATGGACAGTAATTAGCAAGATTTAGATTAATAAGTCTTTAAAAAATTTAAAAAGAGTATTTTAGTTAGAGATTCTAACCAAAAGAGGGAAACTTGGATACAAATAATTGAGGTAATAAAAACATTGTAATATCATGAGAATAATGGGATTCATGATATAATATGTCAAAGTACATTATATACACCACATAAAAGTTATTTGGTGTATAACAACAAAGAAGTCTCAATGGAATGTAAATTGAGATGAAATTTTTCATAAAGGCTGTATCCATAGGTTAATGATAAATCAAAGAAATAATTATGTGTGAAAAATATAAATACACAAAATATGATTGTATATTCAGTGTAAAACAATCAATGTACATTCACACATATTCTTGTAAAAACAACACCAACGAATTGGATGTTTAACTCAACAAATGGAGAATGAGTTAAAATTACTCTAATAAAATTCATATCAATGACTTGAGAAATTATCAATGGAGTGATTATGTGTATCAAAAGTATATCCATAGGAAAGGGAGTGGAAATTATGACATAATCAAATGAATAGTGATTCCACACATAATCTTGGAGTAATATAATAAATGAAATATACGTAAAGCCAAATGAGTGGAAATTGAAATTTCGAATTCCCTTATCGATTAGGTAACATACGAAAAATACACCCATGAAAAAAGGATCATAAAATTATGATGTATATAACCATGAATTAAAGTATAATACACTATTAATACAATTATGGGTAGTACACATACACCACATGTAATAAATAAGTGGTGAACAATGGAATTCTCATGAAATTAAGAGTGAGATAAGAAAATCCCTTACCTTGTACTTTTCCTTGGTTGGGGGTAGTTTAACCTCTTGTATAATGGTGAAATAATTGTTATTAAATTATACAAGAATCATATATATTAATATGATATCATATATGATCTTTTATCATTGCTTTGTTAATAATATCTTAGTATTATCGTCGTTTCAGGTGTTAACTTACTCATTTTCTTTTATATGTTTTGTTATGTAAGCCATGTTTTTCATGGATAGGATGTATCTTATTCATATGAAGAATGATATAAAGTTCATAAAAATTATTTTTAAATAATAAAATGATAATTATACTTGAATGGATATGATGGAGAATGAATCTCATCGCGTTCGTGGAGACGGTAGTCCGTACGTACGCACGGGCGACAATATCATTCTTTTGATATTAAAATAATATATACATGGATGGTATATTATATATACAGAATCATTATCATGTTATATTTATTTTTTAAATGAATTATACATCATTATTATACCCATCCAAATAATAATATATTGAATAACAATTACACCACAACGTGGAGACGGTAAGCCGTACGTACACACGTATGGTGACATGTTATTCAAAGGATGGATAGAATACTGAATATGGTTGTACCATATTTATAATAGTATCAAAATATATATAAGGTACTGGAGTTATTATTTTAGAATGGTAATAACAAATAAAGAAGATGTGGAAGAAGAAAGGAACTTGAAAAGGGGTGGTGAGAACATTACCTCTTCTTTGGGTTCTTCCTTTTGATTTGATCAAAAGAGCTTTTTAGGTTGGATTTCTGATAAAAATAAGGCCTATAGGTTGTATTGAGGGAAGTTGAGAGAGTATTTGGTCAGGGTATGGCCGAACCAAAAGGCTTTGATGGTGTCAATAAATGAGAAGGAGGAGTGCCCTTTTATAAGAGGGGTGAGAGGCACCTTTGGAAAAGCTAGAAATATTAATTTATAATAAATTAATATTCGGTTTCTAATGGCTCAAAAGTTGATTATTTAAATTTTAATGTGGGGATGGGTCGAAAACCACTCAACCAATATAATTTAGATAGGTTTGGGTACTTATATTAACCTAATATTTAATTATTAACTCTAAGTTAATTAGTTTCACTTTTACACTGTCTCTTTGTACTTTTATATTATATGGTTAATAAACTTACTATATACATCCAAGAGACCCCCAAGTGGTCCATTAATGATATAACTATAATAATATAAGTCTCCTGGCATAACCTTATATTTCAATAAATTTAATATCAATTAATAATATAATATTTATTTTAAAAACTCTTTTATGTCAATTTTGACACTATTCAATATTTGATTTTTGTGAAACTCATAACAGACTTATTGCTTCGAACAATGTTTATTAAATCAATACTAATATATCATATTATCCTATTAAATTATTCTAATTCCATAAAAGTTTCAAATTATATTTATTTGGGTATTTATAATATCAATTATTTAAATGTTTCACTATTATGGTAATTACTTCATCATCATTGTGTCATAAATAAATTAAATTATTTAATGTCTAAAAATTATAAATAAAATATAATTATTTAGGAAAACGTTTTATATTTCTAATTAATATTTATAGTATAAAATCCAACATATATAACCCTATGTAAAAATTGTTTTGCTAAAAGATATATGCTTGTGTCATTTTTGTATTAATTTTAACTTAATTAAAATAAAGTGTCACTATCACCTACAAGTGGCTCCATGGGGTCCCAAAATAGATCCAAAGATGCCCATGGTCGGACCTGTATCCACTAATAATGTTAGGACACGTTTTAGGGTAATTTAGTATTATTATAATATTATTGTTTAACCCTTATTTACAGGAATTACCCTTAACCATGGTAAATAAAATATTTACAACAGTAATTATTCAAAATGTATAAAAATAAAAGTTAACTATTTACATAATTTGAACATCCAGATTCCAAATATTGAATCCATTTTTCCAAATTCGAAACACAGAAGTGGCAGAAATTAATTTAAAATTAATTCCCGTTGTCAAAACAAAAAGCGTGTTTTTAAGATATAATAACTATCAAAAGATTGATACTTGTTTATGTTCGGTTTAATTGTGAAATTTTGTCCAATGAAAAACATTGAATTAAATGGTAAAAATATATTCTAAATATACTTTAAAACCACTCAAACTCATAATTTATCAATATTAATTATTTCGATTAAAAAAATTGTTTTTAATTAAAATTTAGTAATTTTCACTATTCATCAAAATATAAAAGTTATCCGAAAAGTACCAAAATTTCACCCTAGTCTAATTTCGTTATTCTGAATCCAAAAATGATGTCTATTTTACAAAATTCCAAAAATATATGTTTCATTAATTAATTTTATAATTAATTCCCGCTGTCACAACAAATAACGTGTTTTTAAGAAACAATATATATCAAAAGATTGACAATTGTTTAGGTCCAATTTCAAAGTAAAATTAATTCTAATGAAAACCATTGGATAAAATGGTAAAAATATATTCTAATTATACTTTCAAACCAATCAATAATATAATTTATCACTATAAATTATTTTGATTAAAAAAAGTTGTTTTTAAGTATTTTTCACTATTCATAAAAATTGGAAGTTCTCAGAAAAATACCAAAAATTATTCTTATGATAATTTCGATATTCCGAAACCAAAAATGAAGTCCATTTTGAAATATAAAATATATATAATTTCAAAAATTAGGTATTACTATTCATAACGTCTAGTTTGATTGGTTGTGGTGTGTTAGAACTCGATGTTGCATACAACACATGCTATCGCATTATTCAAAGAGAAGCGTACCGTAGATGCTTGGGGTGTTACATTCTCCACTCCTTAAATAAATTGTGTCCTCACAATTTTTAAAAATTGTTCTTGGGAATATAATGTAAAGTCCCACATTGGAAAAATAGTCAATAAAACTATCACTTTAAAATAAAAAAAAGAGAGGTATAAAGGTCAAACAAGATAACCCATACTCGGATTCCATGTAGGGAAACATGGATATGGATGATAAAATAAGTGTCAAGTTATGATAGAGAGGGATAGAAATCATGATCAGGAGAATGTTAAGAATAAGAAAACCACAAACTTGTGTTGTGACAAACGACCAATAGTCTCTTAGTAGGAAAGTAAACGGACAACAATTTTTTGTTTTAAGTTACATTACATAAGGATGAGGAATTCATTTATGATATTTAATAAGAATATAAAGATATATACTTACGTTTTATGTAGAGTTTCATTATTTAATAAATTTGAACCACTAACTCATTTTTTTTAAATGATGATTATTCAATAAGACTTGGTCACACTGGAAGAGCTGGAATAAACATATATAGAATCACATGATCCATGTAGGATGAACTATATATTTACATTGTCTTTAGAGATTAATAAAAACCAAAATGGTTAGTACAAGATCTAATGATCCCCCAAAAGGATATTCCTTGAGAGAAATAAACACTAATCTTAATTTCTAAAATTAAACCAACAATACCCCAAAGTTAAATAAATACCATTCAATAATCAAATTTCCTTAAAATCCATCAATATAATCCAAACTAATATTGAAACCAAAAACATATAATAATCTGATTATGTAGTCTCCCATGTTAAATTGTATCTCCAAATGCCATCAAATACACTTAAAGTCACATACTTAAAAGTAATTAACCTCATCACATATTCTCTATTATAGGTTAATCATTTCCATAAATAACCGAAATCACTATAAATCCACAATAAAAACGTAGATAAAAATCTACCATTACTCCACAAATGAAACCCCATAGTATTCTATTTTCCTTGGGCATATAGTGTTCCCAAAAAAGCAAACATCTTCCCAAAATAACAATTATCACCTAATCCTCAAATCATTTTCCTATACCAAGGGTATTCATTTGATAAGACATGATAACCCAAATCAACTAATTATTGATCAATAAAATCATCTAACTAAAAATAATTAGTCACACTATCCAGGGACTTCACGTAGTCCAGTGGTAGGCGATAAATCCCAATCGCACATTGGTTGTGGGTTTGATTCCCACAACTTTATCCGACGCGACGGGTTGTCATGTGGTCTGGATGTTGTCCTTTTCAAAAACTATGTTTTATAACATTACCAAAATAAGATAAATTCCTCAAAATAACCATAACATAATTTAACCACAAATCTTATCTCATGCCTTTCATTTTCATCCCAAATTATAATAACTTATAATTCTCTCAAACCCCAATGATCATATAAAACCAAATGGCTATTTATACCTATATCCACAAGTGAATAGATAATTCTTCCTCAAATATCATTCTCACATGGCAAACATCGGGGTTACAAATACAAGAGAAAATTATTCCAAAGTAAACCCATCAACAAGGAGCACTAATAATTTTTAAACATTTCTCCAACCATTTATTTCCACATAGCTTCTTCTTTGACCAAGAAAATATCCTATAGATTTGGGCATTAACTCAGGTAATGGCCAGGTCCCCTACATTTACGGCAAATGATTGTAAATGGATTCTTGGGACCATTTTTATCTTCTTCCATAGTACTCTTCATTTTCCTTCGTTAATTATTCACTTTATGACCTTCCTTCCCACACGTAAAGCATTTCTTTGTCCCATTGAGACACATTCCTGGGTGTCCCCTTCCACATTTCATGCATGGTGGAAATTTTGGATTCCTTTCTCCATGGTCTCCACTGCTAGAGCTTTTATCATTCATCAACTTTCTCTTCTCTGTTGAGTTCGGGAATTGGTTAATATATATATTGTTGATCATATTTTTGGAAAATTGATTTGGCATAAAGATGATATATTTTACACCTATCATCATTTCATTTTGTTGCTCATTTCCACCTCCGTTCCCACCTTGTACATCATTCTCAAAGTCACGATGACTTCCTTGGAATCCATCCATTGGCTAAAACCAGAAAGCATTGTGTGAGTAATAGTAGTCATAAAATCATTTAGAGATTGACAAGTCACCATATTCTCAATTTGAAACACATTAGGATTAACCAAGGTCATTTACTCTTATCTTATATATATATATCTTTAAATCGGTTTGTAACGAAAATGTAAATTATCCTAAGCATATCCCCCAGGAGTGTTGTAACCAAGAGTGCAGCAAGGCCCGTTGTCGTGCACCAGTTCTCGTTCGAGTCTAGCTCAAAGCGGTGTTTTCGGGTTTTACCCCTAGGTACATCTGTGCCAGAGCCGCCTCTACCTGCTCGTATCGAGACAGGGATGTATTTCTCGGAAAACACACAAAATCTCTACAATACCAAAATTCAAGGAAGTTATTCTATACCAATCCTCAAAGTTCATCTTAGTTCTACGTGCTCTAATCAGAGTTTATCTAAATCTAGCTTCCAAGGTTTGTACAAAACTTCCTCTGATACCAACTATAACACCCCGACCCTAGTTACCCAGAGTCGGTGCATTATTACATAACATTGGCATGATCACAAGAAAGATCAAGTCTCGAAAGACCGATTAGTTTAGTAGCCTTGGAAACACTGGATACATTCATAAAGTTTTAAATTACATAATAAAAAAACATCTTGTCTTCATATCCCCTCATACTATCCCTATAGGTCATTCATAAATTACTTCTTCATAATCCTGTGAAAATTAAAACATTGAAAGGGGTGAGCTCAGATGCTCAGTAAGGATAACATTATAGCAGAAGCTTTCATATATAAGAAAAAACACTTAAGGCAATTTATAACTAAAACAAAAGCCTTTGAAACGTGAAATTCAGCATAAAATGGCAAAGATAAAATAAAATAATTCCATTTACTTACTCACGTGGATATTCTACTAGTCAAATGATCACATGAAATATCAATAATCACTTTCATAATGATGGAAGGCATAATGCCAGACTATCATAACCACATAGGCAAGGCCTCGTGCCAAGACTACAAATAAGATTTTGCCAAGGCCTTGTGAAAAGACACTAGTTTGTCTCATGAGACATACCGATGCGTCGAGGAGCTATAGCAGGATCCACCCGTCACTTATTAAGTCCAATTGATTCCTCATATGAACAGGTTTAAACATAACATAACAATTCGTATTAAAACTAGCATACGAAATGTCAATACTTTAACCACAAACTATGAATGGTATAATAATAACACATCCATATTCAAACATAACTCATTAGATACAATATGGAAGATTGTATTGTATCACATTAACCTCAATCATGAATAATGAAGGATGTTGACATAGATGAAAAAAATCATCAAAACTATTTGAGAGAAATATCCCCCTTTTTCTTGAAAACATTTAAAAGTCGCACTATTTGTCAAGAAGCCATTTAAAAATAGATTTTTGAATCAAAGTGTCCCATACCACTTTGAAACATTTTAAAAGGAGTTTTAATTTTAAAAATTTAATGTCCATATAAATAAATCCTTAAAACCATTTTTAAAACATGGACATTAATGAGTAAGATTTAGATGAATAAGTCTTTAAAACATTTAAAAAGAGTATTTTAGTTAGGGATTCTAACCAAAAGAGAGACACTTGAATACAAATAATTGAGGTAATCAAAACTTTTTAATATCATGATAATAAAGGGATTCATGATATACTATGTCAAAGTACATTATATACACCACATAAAAGTGATTTGGTGTATAACAACAAAGAAGTCTCAATGGAATGTAAATTGAGATGAAATTTCTCATAAAGGCCATATCCTTAAGTTAAGGATAAATCAACGACATAATTATGTCTGAAAAATATAAATACACTAAATATGATTGGATATTCAGTGTAAAACAATCATATGACATTCACACATATTCTTGTAAAAACAACACCAACGAATTGGATGTTTAACTCAACAAATGGAGAATGAGTTAAAATTACTCTTATCAAATTCATATCAATGACTTCAGAAATTATCAATGGAGTGATTATGTGTATCAAAAGTATATCCACAGTAAAGGGAGTGGAAATTATGACATAATAAAATGAATAGTGATTCCACACATAATCATGGAGTAATATAATCAATGAAATACACGTAAAGCCAAATGAGTGGAAATTGAAATTCAAAATTCCCTTATCGATTAGGTAACATACGAAACATACACCCATGAAAGAAGGATCATACAATTAGATGTATATACCCATGAATTAAAGTATAATACACAATGAATACAATTATGGGTAGTACACATACACCACATTTAATAAATAAGTGGTGAACAATGGAATTCTCACGAAATTAAGTGTGAGATAAGAAAATCCCTTACCTTGTACTTTTCCTTGGTTGGGGGTAGGTTAAACTCCTATATAATGGTGAAATAATTGTTATTAAATTATACAAGAATCATATATATTAATATGATATCATATATGATCTTTTATCATTGCTTTGTTAATAATATCTTAGTATTATCGTCGTTTCGGGTGTTAACTTACTCATTTTATTTTATATGTTTTGTTATGTAAGTCATGTTTGTCATGGATAGGTTGTGTCTTATTCATATCCATAATGATATAAAGTTCATAAAAATTACTTTTAAATCATCAAATGATAATTATACTTGAATGGATATGATGGAGAATGAATCTCATCGCATTCGTGGAGACGGTAGTCCGTACGTACGCACGAGCGACAATATCATTCTTTTGATATTAAATTAAGATATACATGGATTATATATTATATATACAGAATCATTATCATGTTATATTTATTGTTTACATGAATTATACATCATTATTATACCCATCCAAATAATAATATATTGAATAACAATTACACCACGACGTGGAGACGGTAAGCCGTACGTACACACGTATGGTGACTTGTTATTCAAAGGGTGGATAGAATACCGAATATGGTTGTAACATATTTATAATAACATCAAATTATATATAAGATACTGGATTTATTATTTTAGAATAGTAATAACAAATAAATAAGAATTGGAAGAAGAAAGGAACTTGAAAAGGGGTGGTGAGAACATTACCTCTTCTCCGCGTTCTTCCTTTTGATTTGATCAAAAGGGCTCTTTAGGTTGGCTTTATGATCAAACTAAGGCCTCTAGGTTGTAGTGAGGAAATGTTAGAGAGTATTTGGGCAGGGTTTGGCCGAACCAAAAGGCTTTGAAGGTGTGAATAAATTAGAAGTAGGCGTGCCCTTTTATAAGAGGGGTGAGGGGCACCTTTGGAAAAGCTAGAAAGATTAATTTATAATAAATTCATATTCGGTTTCTAATGGGTCCAAAGTTGATTATTTAAAGGTTATGGTGGGTATGGGTAGAAAACCACTCAACCAATATAATTTAGACAGGTTTGGGTACTAATATTAACAATATCTTTAAGTATTAACTCTAAGTTAATTAGTTTCACATTTACAATGTCTCTTTGTACTTTTATATTATATGGTTAATAAACTTACTATATACATCCAAGAGACCACCAAGTGGTCCATTAATGAAATAACTATCATAATATAAGTCTCTTGGCCGATCCTTAGATTTTTATGAATTTAATATCAATTAATAATATAATATTTGTTTTAAAAACTCTTTTATGTCAATTTTGACACTATTCAATAGTTTATTTTTTTGAAACTCATAACAGACTTATTACTTCGAAAAAAGTCAACTAAATCAATCCTAATATGCGATAGTATCCTATAAAATTATTTTAATTCCATATAAGTTTCAAATTATATTTATTTGGGTATTTATAATATCAATTATTTTAATTGTTCACTATTATGGTAATTACTTCATCATCATTGTGTCATAAATAAATTAAATTATTTAATGTCTAAAAATTATAAATAAAATATAATTATTTAGGAAATCTTTTTATATTTCTAATGAATATTTATAGTATAACATCAAACATATATAACCCTATGTAAAAATTGTTTTTCTAAAGGATATATGCTTGTGTCATTTTTGTATTAATTTTAACTTAATTAAAATAAAGTGTCCCTATCAACTACAAGTGGCTCCATGGGGTCCCCAAATCAACCCAAAGATGCCCATGGTCGGACATGTATCCACCAATATGCTTAGGACACGTTTTAGGGTAATTTAGTATTATTATAATATTATTTTTTAACCCTTATTTACCGGATTTACCCTTAACCATGGTAAATAAAATATTTACCGCAATAATTATTCAAAATGTATAAAAATAAAATTTACCTATTTACATAATTTGAACATCCAGATTCAAAATATGGAATCCATTTTTCCAAATTCAAAACACATATGTGGCAGAAATTAATTTAAAATTAATTCCCATTGTCAAAACAAAAAGTGTGTTTTTAAGATATAATAACTATCAAAAGATTGATACTTGTTTATGTTCGGTTTAATTGTGAAATTATGTCCAATGACAAACATTGAATTAAATGGTAAAAATATATTATAAATATACTTTAAAACCACTCAAATTCATAATTTATCAATATTAATTATTTCGATTAAAAAAGTTGTTTTTAATTAAAATTTAGTAATTTTCATTATTCATCAAAATATAAAAGTTATCCGAAAAGTACCAAAATTTCACCATAGGATAATTTAGTTATTCAGAATCCAAAAATGATGCCTATTTTACAAAATTCCAAACATATAAGTTGCATTAATAAATTTTATAATTAATTCTCATTGTCACAACAAATGGCATGTTTTTAAGAAACAATTTATATCAAAAGATTGACAATTGTTTAGGTCCAATTTCAAAGTGAAAGTAATTATAATGAACACCATTGGATAAAATGGTAAAAATATATTCTAATTTTACTTTAAAAACAATCAATAATTTAATTTATCACTATAAATTATTTTGATTAAAAAAAGTTGTTTTTAAGTATTTTTCACTATTCATAAAAATTGGAAGTTCTCATAAAAATACCAAAAAATATTCTTATGATAATTTCGATATTCCAAAACCGAAAATGATGTCCATTTTGAAATATAAAATATATATAATTTCAAAAAGTAGGTATTACTATTCACAACGGCTAGTTTGATTGGTTGTGGTGTGTTAAAACTCGATGTTGCGTACAACACATGCTATCGCATTATTGAAAGAGAAGCATACCGTAGAAGCATGGGGTGTTACATTTGGGGCTGGTCTGGAGCTTGGAACCTGAGTTTTGGGTGAATGGAAGAGGCTGCATAGTTATTACAAACCGTGTGGGTTGGGTCGCATGTACGTACAGAAACTCTAGAAGATTAGTATACATTGATAGAGTCTAGATCATGGTTACTATATAGTTACTGAAAACTATTTAGGGGTAACCGTGCACTATACCCAAACCTATAGGAATCTTTGCACGGTTTCTCAACAGTTTTTCAAACTATGCAGATAAACCGTTCATGCCCAGCAGTGTAGTTTTTTTTATATTTTAATTTTTCAAATTAAATATATTTTAAAACCTAAATGATTTTTTCTTGAAATGGAAAATATTCATCATCTGTAAAAGTTCCATATTTCATCATAATGAAGTCTTTGTGCTACGTTCTCCATCTGACCTCTAATTTGAGTGTCATATGTCTCATCAGATCCATGTTAGTAAGGCCTTGATTCATTTTTAGCCTTTCTTGATTCATATTGATATCGATTACACTATTTTTATTTAGGATCATATGCCCTAATATCCTATTCTTCATCCATTATTTATATTTCCCACAAACCAAGGTAAATTAGAGCCTGGTGCCAGATGATCTATCTAGAATGAGCTTAAGGTAGGTGGTCTCATGCCTTTCATTATTTTTTGAGCTATTTATATATACTGGAGTGCCACACACCCATTTTTGGGGTGTCACCATGAATTATAATTGAACCCTATTGTTTTCTATTATTGTTTAGGTAATGGAATAGTTGTTTTAACAAATGTATTAGGTTTTATACCTAGATTATGGTCAACCCCATGGGTGAGTTCCCTTGGATGACCATTTATGGTCGTTTGGACTAGGATGTCTATGAGGCATGCCTTTGTTTCATTTTTAAGGGGTTTTAAAAATGAATTTGTTTGTTAATGGATTTTTCAAGATATTAGAGATAATTTTAATTGGTTTAGGGTATGGGATGGTTGAGTTACCCCATGAACTAAGTATTCCATTTCTTTTTAAATCATGCTAGGATTGGATTTCTTATTTTGTTGAACTGACCCCATGAGTTGAATAATGTTATAGCCATGTAATCGTTTAAATTTCATGTGATGATTTTTATGAGAAATGTTGCCATGTGATTAAATGAATGTCCAAGCCTTATGAGGTTGGTCCTTGCTTGAGATACCCTTCAATGGTGTGTTATATTAGATGGTTCTAGTTTTTACCTTAGCATGGAAAATGAAATGTTTAATTGAATGTGTCATGGTGAAATAGTAATTATTCTTGGGTGAATCGTGGATTTTGTTTATAATTACATGTAATGGATCATATGAATATTGTACCTTATACCTAGATTGAACCTTGGATTCTATTAGAATTCCTTGGATGGGCTCAAATGGTTAATTATGTTTAAGCCCTGAGTGAACCATGGATGCCACGAATGAGCACATAGAGGTTGTACTTAAGTGATGAGTGAATTATGGAACCATTGAGGGATGTCATAGATGGGATCAAGAGGAAATTAATTTCTATAATGAGTAATACTTGGGGATTCCCTATAGGAACAACAAGGATGGGCTTAGTTAAAAAGGACTTATACCACACGTTGAGTGATAATAAGTTCCTAATAAGTTCGTCAGAATGGGCTTTTAGGGTGTTGGTTGAATTTCACTTAGAGTGATAATTGAATTATAGATTAGGAATTTCAAGGATGGGTTCGAGTTATATTTGAACATTGAAATGGAATGGGTTATGACAATTCTTCTAATACAAATCAAAAACTTGAATTCAATCTTCACTTATTCTTGTTTAGATGGCCTTCTAAGGAATTTATTATGCTTACAGTTATACGGGGAATGCAGAGGTTAAGCCAGATCTCAAGACATATGAATTAAATTTAATTGAATTATTAAATGGATGATGAAATGAAATGTTAATGGAAACCAGTGCTTGTAGGTTGTTTACTTTTGATTAATCCATAGCTTACTGATTTTATTATTACACACTACCTATTATATATATTCACTGATATATTGGAATAGACCTTGGGTGGTTGCCTACTGAGATTTAGTCTCACACCATGTTTGGGACATGTTTTGAACCCAAACATATTATATGATTGTATCCATTGATAATGTAAATAAACCTCTTATAGGTACTTGATATGATACTTAGGTGTAGGAGAGCATGGGACCAAGCTGAGGCTTGCGATGCTACTGGGTTGATTTTTGTCATTTTTTTATTTTACGACATATATGGTATATAACTACAATGTACATTTTGAATGCTTTATTAGAAACATGTGACATGTATCATCATCTTGTGTATGATATGATTCTGGTTTAATTATACTATTTGTCTTCCGCTATTTACTACTATTGTATGGTATTACTTCTTCCATTATTGAATTGTTATTATATTATGATTTGTTACAATTTACTAATGAGGGAATAGTCTCCCCACTATCACAAACATGACCTTGCTTCTAGTTAGCATCTTCTGGAATTTGGGTAGATGTGCTTGAGGCCATGTTGCCAACTTGGATTAGAGCACTATTATGTGGAATTCGGGTTCAGGACGTTACAAAGTGGTATCAGGTGATTTTATGGTTTTATTTATTGTTTTGTGACAATATAAAGGGATAAAAAGTAAATGGGATTTTGTAATAATCTATACCTTGGAGTAGCTACCCTGTGTAGAGGGAAAATTCAAATTTCCTCGAATTGAATTATGATATTTAGATTTTGAGCTATTATAGTTGAATTGATTTCACTATTTGGTGACACACATGTATGGTGTAGTTATTATTGATTTGATTATGGGTTCTATTGTGTTTCAACCTAATTATGCGAGGGTATTCTATCTCATGCATCATATAAGAACTTGTTAGAAATCACACTCCATTCATTATTGTCATGCCATTTAGAGAGAATTAAAGATTTCATGTTGTTTTGATAGATTATGTGATATATATTCCTACTTTTGTGATAGGTATATTGGTAAATGTTATGGTACATAATGAATGGAAACCAATATTTAGTCCTTGAGGTGTGTGGGACCACTTAAATCAGAATTTGGTGGATCATGTAGAGGTATTAAAGTGAATTGTATTACAATGTGCTATACGTGGATGATATGCTTTGATTCATGGGTAGTACGGGCCCCCATGGATCAAAATTTGGCATACCACTAGTTTACCCTTATGAAAGGGGATGCGATAAATATGAAATGAATATGAAATCAAGTGAAACTGGAATGGTTTTTGATATTGAACATGAATAGACCTGACCATATTAGTGGGATTTTGGTAGTCTCTCTCATTTGGTAGAAACCTATACATGACCCACAGGTAAGGTAGGGGTGAGTTCTTAGAGGAAGGTTTTGACCTCTCCTATTTTTATAACTACTCTTTCAAGATGAAAACCATGAAAACGATCCTGAATTAAGGCATGTGTTTGGAATTTTAGATTCATGCCACTATGACGACCTCAAGCTATACGACTTGAGGGTGGTGATGATCATACCCTGGATGTGGTGGGATACGAGCTACCAGTGGATCCTCCAGTTGTACTAGTAACAACACCATATATAATATTCGACGTAGGTACTAATTCTTAGTTCCATTAAGGCTTTATGAGGTTCATGAAAATCTTATAGGGGACATCATAACCTTCCATGTCTATGGAAGAGTTGACGCGGGTGTTTTAATAGTAGCACTCGCCCATGTTTTTGAAGGATGGAAGACCACATGATGTGGAGTCATGGATAGAGGTCATGCTGTCTATCTTTGAGAATTTAGAGATGACTCTTTATAGGAGGGTAAAGATCATGACATATATACTATTTGATTCCAACAAGATATGGTGTGATGTTATCACCCAGGCAGAGCATTATCAGGATATGGCATGAGGAGATTTTTAGATAGTATTTTATGATTACTTATATCCCGAGATGCTAAGGGATGATAGATCCTAGGAGTTTATGCATCTGAAGCATGGTTCTTATTTAGTTATGGACTACTCATGATTTTTTTACTAAGATCCAGTGGTTCACACCTGTTCTGATGGGTGAAAATGTATTAAATGTTAGATGATTTGAGGATGGTCTTAGACATGACATCCGATCATAGGAAAATGTCTTCAGGTTGACTATTTTATCTGCTATAGTGAATTAGGTGCTAATCAAAGAGTGTAACCTGATGGAATCTGGAGGTGCGAGCCCGAGAAGTTCGACACCTAGATCTGGTACTGTCTTGACTGGTAGTGGGAAGAGTTGTCAGGAGATTCTTCATGGTGATGTTAATAGTTAGAACATATCTTTATGTAGCCAAGTGTGGTTCTACCAATGCGGTAGGCTGGGGCATACAAGGCCACAGTGTCCATTGGACCCAGTTTAGTACCGATCTTGTAGCGATATGGGCCATATATAGCGATTCTTCGGTACATTTTCACCAGTATCTAGTGAGAGAGGGTCCGATAACACTCCACGTTCATGAGTAGGGTCTACAGCTTCTCAGTAGACAGGGAGCTAGAGTACATCAGATCGTTCAGGATGAGGTGGTGGTTGTGGCCATGGTAGCCAGACCCTAGGTTCAAAGAGATAGCAGGGTAGATCAACTCAGGGTATTCAGGCAGTGTCATAGGGCCATGGTACAAGCCTGACTTATGCAGTGCAATAGACCTAGCAGAAGTAGGATTCTAAACCTTCTACTATCAAAGGTACTATTCTAGTTGCCTCTGTTTTAGCTTTTGTATTTTTTGATACACAGAATTCACATAGTTTCATATATGTTACTATTATGGATAGCCTTAGGCTCATTTTTTATAACTTTGAAGGCATTATGATGCTAGAAACTCTGTTAGGGAGTAGAATAGAAGGTGTGCATTAGTGCAGGTAGTGCCCCCTTGAGGTTGGTGGGTGTCACTTATTATGGGACCTCTACCTCCTCAAGATGGAAGACGTTGATATCATTATCGAGATGTACTAGTTTGTTCCCTTTCAATACTTTGTTGATTGTTCTCACCATAGGGTGTGTTATTATCACTATAGGGTGGAGAGTTTCTACATAAAGGTGAATGGGATGTCTCAAAGAGTTGAGCTGGACCCGAACATCATGGGTTGGGCGAGATGATATACCATATTGTGGGTTTATATCTGGATGATCAGGAAAAATTTCATATGGATTTCCCTCCAGTAGTTGATCATTTCAGGGACATCTTCTCAGATGGATTTTCAGGTTTAACTCTGGTGAGAGAGGTTGAGTTCTCTATTAGGCTAGTGCAAGGAGCTACACCAGTATCCATTCCTCCTTATAGGATGGCTATGATGGAGTTTCATGAGCTCAAGAGGAAGCTAGAGTATTTATAGGAAAAGGGTTCCATCCGACCCAATACTTATTCATGGGGTTTAGTTTTCCTTTTATTGAAAAAAGTATATAATACCCTCATGTTATGTGTAGATTATTATAAATTAATCTAGTTGATGGTTAATAACTGATACCCTCTTCCGCAGATAGATGATATCTTCAACTATCTCTGAGGATCTGGATTTTCTCAAAGATTGATTTGATATCTGGTCATCATTAGGTGTGTTTTAGATCAGTAGACATACATATCACCGCCTTTCAGAGAAGTTATGGTCTATATTATTACTTGGTAATACCGTTAAATCTCACAAATGCACTAAGAGAGCTTTAGTTATATGGTAAGATCACAAAGTGCCACTTTTGGATGAATCAAATTTACTTCATAGTTCACATCATCTCGTATAAAGGAGTATCAGGGGACCTAGAGAAGGTGAGAACATTGGTTTCCTGTGAGCATAATAAGAACCTATTTGAGTTCTAGAGTTTCTTAGGGTTTGTTGGATACTATAGGTGTTTCATACAGGACTTATCATACTTAGTGGTGTCATTGAAGGGTTTGAAAAAAAGGGTGGAATGTATGTATGGAAATATTCCCATGAGTTTTCCTTTTAGGAGTGAAAAGGGTGATTAAATTCAACACTGATATTCATTTTTCCAGAGCTTGGTAGGAGTTACACTTTGTACTGTGATGCATCAGGTATCAGGCTGATAGTATCTCTTACATAGGGGGATCATGTCATTGCATATGGGTCTTGATAGTTGGGGACACATTATAAGAATTACCCAAAGCACGATCTTGAGTTGGCTACTGTTGTTTTTGAATTATTCCATTAGATACATTACATAATGGGAGAGCATTTTTTAGTGTTAATAGACCAAAAAAGACTCATGTACATATTTACAGAGTGTGATATAAATCTAAGGAAGCAAAGGTGGATGAAATACATTTAGTATTTTAACTTTGATCTATCCAACACACCTGGTAAGTGAAAAGTATTGGTTGACTCACTAATAAGGAGTAATAAAATAAAGTTAGTGCAACAGGATAGTAGCGAGAGGTAGATTATGGCATTGTTCTATGAGATGCACATGGAGGTGCATGGAAATCAGGGGCAAAACTTTCTATCATACATAGCTATTAACATTACCCTACAGGATAGAGTGAGGATGAGGTAGATATCGGATTCTGAAGGCCTAGTTCTCTGGTAGAGTGTGTAAGGTGAGGAACCTCCTCCTAGTTGGACCACAGGAAAGGATGAATTTCTACATTTACATGGATGCATATGGGTTTCAACAGACATGCATGAGGATATGATGTGGGAGTTTCATGCATTTTTATGGGAAGTGCATCCTAGTTACACCAATATGTATTGATATTTGAATTGTTAATTTTGGTGGATGATTATGAGAAGGGTTGTAGATGATTTTGTCATAAGGTGCTCGACTTATCAGCAGGTGAAGGTGGAACACCATTGACCAGTCAAACTTCTACAACTTTTACCCATTTCTGAGTGGAAATTTAATGATGTCGTGATGGATTACTGATGGTTTTACTGAGGTTTCCTCGAGGTAATGATGTTTTTTGGGTTGTTGTTGATAGGATCAAGAAGGTTAAACATTTTCTGTGGATTAAATAAAAATTTAGTGTTGATGATCTTGGGAGGTTATACACTCGTGAGATTGTACAAATGCATGGAGTACCAAATTCTATCATTTCATATAGGGATTCATGGATTACTTCTCGTTTCTAGAAAGGGATATAAATGTTTATTGGTACACATGTGTTTCTGAGAATAACTTTCCACACCTAGAAATATGGACAGCCATAGCGCACGATTCAAGTGCTTGAGTACATGTTGCGATCATGTGTTCTAGATTTTGGAGGTTCATGTGTGAGACATATACCCCTAGATGAGTTCTCTTAAAAAAATAAATTTCAAGATACTATTCAGATGGTGCATTACAAGGATTGTTATGGTAGGTCATGCTGATCACCCCTGTGTTGGTTGGAGGCCGGAGAGGCAGCTATGCTGGGACCTCAACTTTCCTAGGAGACTATAGAAACATGTACAATTGATTCAGAAGTGGATGACTACTGCTTAGTATCATTGGAAATATTATACCGATTAACACATATTACCACTAGAGTTTGAATTTGTGGATCAGGTATTCCCACAAGTTTCACTGAGGTTGGAAAAAAAAGGATCATGAGACAGAGTAAGCTTTAGCTGAGATATGTTGGGCTATTCATGATTTTGGAGAGGGTCAGGCCGGTAGCCTTTCAGTTGCAGTTACCCCATAGGTATCATGATTTTCACAAAATCTTCCATGTTTCTCAGCTATGACATTAATATTTATAATTGTATTATGATTTTCACCCTAAGGAGGTTGATTTAAAGGTATATGCATCCTTTTTATAATCATCTTATATAAATTGTGAATTGTAGAATAAGGTTCTCCACGGTGGGTCTGTTCCTTTAGTATGGGTGCTATGGAAGCATGGCCGAGTGTAGGATGAGACCTGGGAGAGAGAGGAAGATGTGTGATCATAGTTTATAGAGTTTTTCTCAGATATTTCTTCACCACCTATGGAAGGGAAATTCGAGGATGAATTTCTTTAAGGGAGAAAGTTTGTAAGAAGCTAGTTCCTTATTTTGGTACAGATCTTGTGTTTTCTGTCAATTCTATGCCTAGCTGCTTAAATATGGCCTTTTATAAATGCACATTGGGGTCATGGATGTCTCTGGGGTGTTTGGGGTTGGTGTGGATCCTGAAACCTGAATTTTGCGTGAAAGAAGACGCTGAATAGTAAGTGAAAATAGTGTGGGTTAGGTCGCATGGCTGTGTGATAGATCTTCATGTTAAGAAAAAATTGATAGAGTCTTGAGCATGGTTACCACATGGTAAGTAAATGCCATATGGGGTAACCATGTACTATGCCCAGACATATAGGAAGCCTTGAATAGTTTCTAAACGGTTTGAAAAACCATGCAGATAAATCGTGGGATCCTTACTGTGTAGTTTTTTTAATATTTTAATATTTTAAATAAAGAATATTATAAAACCTAAAAGTGGTTTTCTTCAAATGGAAAATATCCGTCCCATGTAAAATCTCCCTCTTTGAGTATAATCTAGGCTTTGAGCTATGTTCTCCATCCGAACTTCGATTCATGTGTCGTCTATCTCATCAGATCTGTATCGGTAAGGCCTTGATTCTTTTTTACCCTTTATCGATTCATCAAGATATAGATTATGCTATTTGGATTTAGGCTCATGTGATCTAACATACAATTCTTTATCCATTCTTAATATTTATCCCAAACCAAGTAGAATCCGATTCTGATACTGGATGATCTATCTAGAATGATCCTAAGGTAGGTGGTCTCATGGCTTTCGTTATTTTTTTGAGCTATTTATATATGTCGGAGTGCCATAAAGTCATTTATGGGGTGTCAACATGAATTATAATTGAACTCTATTGTTTCCTATTATTTTTTTAGGTAATTTAATAGGTGTTCTAAAACATGTATTAGGTTCTATACTTAGATTAAGGGCTACTCCATGGGTGATTTCCATTGGATGACCATTTATGGCCGTTTTACCTAGGATGACTATAAGGCATGACTTTGTTTCCCTTTCAAGGATTGTTAAAAATAAATTTTTATATTAATGGACTTTCCAGGATATTAGATGGAATTTAAATTGGTTTAGGGTGTGTGATGGATGACTTACCTCATGACCTAAATATTACACTACTTGTTAAAGTTTGTTTGGATCAAATTTCTTATTCGGTTGTACTGCCCACATGAGTTGAATAATGTTAAATCCAAGTAATAGTTTAATTTTCATGTGATGATTATTATGAGAAATGTTACTATGTGATTAAATGAAAGGACTAGACCTTTGAGGTTGGTCCTTGCTTGAGACACCCTTCAGTGGTGTGTTATATTAGATGCTTCTGGTTTAGACCATAGCAAGGCTAATGACATGTTTAATTGAATGTGTTATAGTTAAATAGTAATTAGTCTTGAGTGAATCATGGATTTCGTTTAGAATGACATGGATGGTCTCATATTACTATTTTACCTTGTACCTTGAGTGAACCATGAATTATATTATAATTCATTTAAAAATATCAAAGGGTTAATTATGTTTTAGCCATGAGTGAACCAAGAATGTCATAGATGGGCCCATAGAGGTTTTAGTTATGTGCTGAGTGAATCGTGAATCCACTGAGGGATTCCATGGATGGGATCAAGATGAATTAAATTTATGTACTGTGTGATACTTGGGGCTTACCTATAGGACCACCAAGGACGAGTTGAGTTGACATGGACTTATACCACACATAGAGTGATATCTAGTTCCTGAGAGGTTCCCCAGGATGGACTTGTACGGTGTTGGTGGAATCACACCTAGATCAATACTTAAATTATGGATTAGGTTTGTCATGGATGAGCTCGGGTTATATTTTAATATTTAAATGGAATTCGTTATAACTCGTCATCCAATTCAAAACAGAATATTGGATTTGGTTTTCACTTATTCTTGCTTAAATGGTCATCTAAGGTATTTGTTGTGATTATAGTTATACCGGGGATGCCATGATTGATCCAAATCTCAAGACTTATGAATTCAATGCAATTAAATTGTTAAATGGATAATTAAATGAAATATAAATGGAACTAGTGATTGTATGTTTTTTACATTTTGTACTTCCTAGCTTAATACTTTGAATATTGCAAACTCCCTGTTATATATAGTAACTGATAGATTGGCATAAACCCTGGGTAGTTTCCTATTGGGATTTAGTCTCACACCTCATTTGGGTCATGTTTTGGCCCCAAATAGATTATATGATTGTAGTTTCTGATAAGGGAAAATTCCCTCTTATATGTACTTAATATGCTACTTAGGAGTAGGAGAGCATGAGACCAAGCTGAGGATTGTGATGCAATTGGGTTTCTTTTTGTCTTTTTTTTAATTTTGGGATATATATTGTATATGAATATAGTGTACATATTTTTACTACTTTATTAGAAACATGTGACATGAATCATTATCATGTGTATGATTTGATTCTGGTTTAATTATACTATCGATCTTCCACTATTTACTTATGTTGCATGGCATTACTACTTATGCTATTAAATTTTTGTTATATTCTATTATGTTACACTTTTATAATGAGGTAATAGTCTCCCCACTATCACACCTAGGCCCTTACTACTAGTCAGTATCCTCTGGCATCTGGGAAGATATGCTTGAGGTCATGTAGCTAACCGGGCTTGGAGCACTATTATATGGCACCAAGTTCAGGGCATCACAATATTAATGACATATATTAATCCATAATATCATATATATATATATAATATCTATTTATATGTATCTATATAATGAATTTATGAAAATGAAACATGTTGTTCATGAAGATGGTACTCTGTACATACACACGAGAAAACTTTTCATTTTCTAATGAATGGGATGGTAGAAGGTGAAAATGATTTATCTTGTTAAAATATTAATTCTGTTTTATTTATAATATTTTTTCATTAAATAAATTATTATAAACATCCATGTGACGTGGTTATGATAAATGAAATACATCGTTCATAGAGGTGGGAGTCCATTCATACACACATGAAATGTATTCATTTTTATAAGAAGAGGGAAGGAATTTATATAATGATCATTTCAAAAAACAGAATTACACAAAATTATAATAATGATACTAATTTTATTATTTTATGATGGTATAATATACTTTTATTGACGATTAATACTTAAAGAAATAGAAATATAAATGATTAATTTCAGATTTTTAACCTTAATATATGGTATAAATATTTTTAAAACATGATTATTCCTTTGATGGGATGTATTTTGAGGATAAAATAACATCTATTAACTTTTTAGGAGTGTTAGGTACTGTTATGGGTAGTGTTTTGTCAAATTAGGGGGCATGTTGTAAGCAGATAAGTTGAGTGGTGAAGGGATCCTTTTAAAAGTGAGAGGTGTGACATTTTTATAATAAGTGATGCAATATTCTAGGAAATTTTCTCTAAAATTGGAAAAACATAAATAAGGGATGTTTTAAGGTTGAAAAAACACTCCAAAATTCATTTAGAGGCATGTTTTTAACAAGTTTTGTGTCTTTTACCTCTTATATTTATCTCTTTTACCATTTTTTGGTTTTCATTGTAACTAATTTTTACTAAATTAAATTATTGTTTATACCAAAATTTAAGTGTTTCTAACTAAATAATTTGGACCACATTATTCTATATATGAAATAAATTTTATTAGATAAATTTTATTAATGTGATAATAATTAATTCTTAAATAATATATTTATAACGCATTATAAATAGTTCGAGAGAAAAATATAAATTACATTTTAAAATGTAAAATATATGTTTTTAAATAGAAATTAATATTATTTAATGTATAGTTTTACCTAAAAATAATATTTTGGTTCAATTAAATGGATTCAAAAAATTTATTTTATGATTGTATCCTAATGTTGGTATAATATTTATGGTATATTCTAAAATTATATTATATATTATTCACAAAAAAATCATTCTATTATAAAAAATATCAATAATTAAACCTAATATAATATTTTAATGTTGAATCAATTTTTTTTATTTTTTTAAATTAAATTTAAAAAATATAATAATTTAACTTTTACATGTAAATATAAAATATAATTGAAACTATTTTTATAAGAAATTTTTTTAATATTAATTGTTCTTAATGTTATTTACTACTAATAACTAATTAAAAGAGTTTTATTATGTTTTTTATATGTTAAAAATCAATTTATAGTAACTATTTATATGATATTAAGCTAAATTATTTATATTAAAATTACACATTGTTTGTGAAAATAATTCTTTGAAAATAACTCTTTTACTATTATCATGGTAATTAAACTTAGTCTATGTGACTTATTTTTATGCATAGAAATAAAATTTCCCTAATTTATTACATTGAATAAAATTATTATAAAATGCAAAACTATTTTATAAGATTCAATTTATATAATTAATAAAAAATAATTTTAATGTAAGAGTGTATAACATGTAAAAACAATTTTATTTAAAAAGTGTATCTTTTAATCATAAAATAAAATTATTACTTCCCTAGTAATAAATTTTGGATGAATGATAAATTATTTTAATATATATATTGTTTCTGATGAAAAATTTCATGTAGTTTGTAATGATGGTTGATTGTGTGTGTGTGGGGGGGGGGGGTTAATGTCTGCATAATAATTCATGGTGGGTTTTAAATTTTCATCCATAATAGAAAATCCCAACAGTTCCTACTTCTATAACTGATCATGGACCTACTTTCTAAAGGCAGGAAATCCATTAGTGGTTTCAAACCTAACGATTCTTATGAACATACATATTTTGAGAAGACGGGAGGTTAAGGACATCACACCCTTTTGAAGGGAATTTTTGCCAACTCCGGGACTCTCTTATAGATTTAAGATGTGTTTTGAGATCTATTTCTAATCCTGATACAGAACTAGTAACCCTAAAAAGTTATTAGGGGTTGAATATTTTTATCAGTAAAGGGGATTATATAAATGTGTCCATATTAATGAATTTGAGGTTCTTCATCTATTACCTATTTTTTCTTATCAATGGGTAGTTAATTATGTATTGAATCCATATCACCAGAAACTCTAGAGTTTACTTATATCTAGGTAGGTTATAAATATTCCAAGGACAAGATTGAATCTTTATGAGGTATCCTACATATATTGTTAATAGGAATCAAAACCCATGTATTTTGTTAAAAATGTGTGGTTAAACTTCATGTGGAAAGGATGTATATGAGGGCACTTAGGCATCAGGTATTGAGATCAATCCTTATGAAGGAGTTGTATGTATCCTAATCATGATAGGAATCAAATTCATTGTAGTTTAATATTTTTCTCAGGACATTCCCTATGATCGATTCCTTTTTATGGGGGTAGTTATATAATGGAACTGAATGGGGATCACACACTGAGGATGCCTTGGATAGGGAAATTTATGATGTGAATGATATGACTATTAAATATCCCTAAGACCATGTGAGTCATGATAATTGTGAGAAACAAGGGATATGAAATGACCAACCTCATCATATATGGATACATGGATTATTAAATGTGGTATCATTGATAGGATGTTTGATATGGATCTCAATCCTTAGTAAGGCATCCTATGTTTCTTGGTTGTAATAAGAATTTGAATATTTATAGTTCATTTGACTCATTGATCCACTTATGGATGAGGAAAAATGATAAACCCATAAGAGATATTGGTTCCTAAGGGTTATAATGTTTGGGATATAGAGAGAATCACACTTAGGTTAATGCCCATTTGATCTCAGGCCTCAAGAAGACATCCAAAATATCCTGGTTATAGAAGGAATCCAAGTTCTCATAGTTCAATTTTATTCTCAATCTGTTAATGGATGTGGGAGGATGATAAGACCATAGTAGTGATTGGTTCCCAATGGTTAGAATATCAGTGACATGGGGGGACTTGCAATGGGGTGGATTCTCATTTGAGATCTAACTTAACGAAGGTGTCCTATGTATCATATTTGGATAAGAATCAGAGTTCTCATATTTTAGTTAGGGTTATTCTTGAATATGTGTAATGGAAAAGGTTATCTTATCGTAGGACATATTTATGACATGTCCTGATGGTTTAACTGATGTGTCTGTGGTGCCTATATGACATGTTTGAATATTTCTTGACATGTCATGATTTCCTAACAGACATGTCCAACGACAATAAAATGATCATGTTGACTTTCCCATAGTCAATCACATGGTTGAGATTGACATATCAGAGAGCTACCATATAATCCAGAGGGGAGGGGGTGTCTCATGATCAACAAAGACATGTATGGAAGACATCGCATGATCTGTATTGACATGTCTGGATGCCTTCTCAATAATTTGGTGACATGTCTTGGTACTTCTATAAGAATTATTTGGCATGGACAGGTGCCACTAAAAGACTTGGATAACATGCTCAGAGGGCGTCACAAGACTTGGGTGACATATCCTGGTGCTAACACATGCTTTTTTTGATAGTTATGAAGGTAATAAAATGAATTTTTTGACATTTTCTGATGGAATAATGATACATTATTGACATTTATGGAGGGAATCATGAAACTTTATTTACTTGTCTTGAGGGATTTGCAGGACCTGAGTGACATGTCCTATCACTATCTCATGATCTGGATAGGTCTTGAGAAGTGTAATATTACTTTACATGGTAATTAACATATCCATCTATGCATAAGTATTCCACTTTAGTCTTTATTTTATATTTTTCCCATAGGTTTTCAATCATTTATTTTTTTAGGTTTCACGTGACCTAATTAACATGTGAAAACCCCTTAGTATAATCTGGATGAAATTAAAGATGTCCTTCAATTGTTTTACAAAGTGGTCATGTGAAGTAAATATTCATGTTGTGTAACCCTTATGTCATTCCATAGGTTTTACCTATTGGAATACATTGTGATCATGTGACATTATGCTCCAAGAAGTATGCTCTTGCGTTCCTGTGTGGTAGTTTCCATCATGTTTGTGTTTGTTTTTTTACAAGGGAGAATGGATTTATAAGCCTCACCACCCTTTTTATATGACTACATTCATATTATGTAACATAATAATATGAGTTTGAGTTAATGGAGGGATATTTTCATCATTTTCTTTGCACAATCCTTCCACAGGTCGTCCTAAGTGTCACATGATATTCATAAATCATAAAAAAATTCCCCAATTTCTAATTTTATTGGACATAAACTTTTCAAAAGGATTTATCAAAACTATGTTGATATGTAAAACATCCTTAGTACCCTTGAACTGACTTGAATGGAAGCCTTCCCAATATCAGGAAACTTTTGGAAAGGCTTTCATGTGACTGAAGGTGATTTGGTAGTGGTTCTTTGTGAGACTAGTACAACTTGTCTAGGTCCTTTCATGAGATCAAGAGGGATTGTGATAGGCCATTAGAAAGATTAAGATGAATTGTAAAGGGACTCTTGTGAGATAACTATGGATTATCAAAGGGAATCATCATGATCAATGGCAATCACATGAGGTTCATAACTCATTCTCATCAAGATCAATAGATTTAACATTCATGATAAGTTTTTTTCCATTTCCTATTTTATTTCTATCCTCATTTTACAAGGATGGGGGATATCATGACATCATGAAAGAATTGTCAGGGACAATCAATATGGTTTACCATAATGCATCACATGATAAATGATGGGTCTCTAGATGACACATGAATATTTCCATGGATAATCCCTCTACATTTATTTAGAGTTCCATGATTGATGTTGGATTATACAATTCTTTTCATGCATTATCATAGAAAATTACTCCATTTTTTTGTAGAGAAAAAGAGAAATCATGTGATTAAATGGACATGTCTGAGGTAATTTTCATGAAGAAGGTTATAAGCCAACATGCTCTTACCTAGAAAGTTGTACATGTCATCATGGGCTCTATGGGGTATAGGGAATCACATAAGCATGCTGCATGAATATCAAAATAACTATTCTTTAAATGATGCTTCCACCTTTCAACACCATTATTTTTTATAAGGGGGTTTATATGATTATTATGCATTTATCTATTGATAAGTTGCATGATCATATGGGATCATCTGGAATCCTCCTCATGATATTCAATGATTTATAGGATGTCTTCGCAGAAACATGACGGGTTTTTAAAAGGGGCTTTGTGTGATCATAAGAATATCATGTGAAGCAAATGATCTATTTGTGCGACCTTACAATGGTCATGAGAACAGGTTTCCTTCCGAAGTTTATGCTATATGTGTGATTCATAGGCATTCTCTTTGCTTTATTTTTATAGAAAATAATTCCCATGCTTTGTGTATTTCTTCCATTCTAGATTATCCGATTCTCATTTTATGGATGTCAGTAAATTCCCCCCCTCGGGAGAGGCATTTGTAGGGTCAATGACTAGGTTTTGAGTAATGTAAATTTATTTTTGAGTATTTATGGATTCTTATAATGAGTTCCTTGGAAGGCATTAGGTCTCCCAGAATACCTTTAGTATTTTATAGATAACTCTAGAAATAGAGAGGCGAGGAGTGGCTAATTTTACTAATGAATAGGAATCTCTACAGCTGTCTTGATTTCTTCCATCACATGATCCCTTCAAAAGATAAAATCTAAAGATCTATTTTGCAATACCTCTCCATGATAACTAATCACAAGACCCATTTCACAAGAACTAGCTACAAAATTATTTTTCGGGGTTGTTTCAGGAGATTCATTCACAATATCTTATTGCACACCCTAATTTTACTCAGAAAAATCATGAATCAATTCCAATAATTCCTTGAACCTTGACCTAGTTCCTCAATCGCATGGATGTCTTGTAGGAATCCCGTGGTTTTTTGGATCAGTTGCATGATTTCTTGGTCATCATTCAATTTATGTGACCATCTCAAGGTCAGGTGACTTCAAGTCTTATGTCTGATAGTGTAGTAGTGAGATACCCCATGGGTTATGCGATTCATGATACCTATATCAAGTTATAATATTCGTGTGACTTGTATCGGGTCATAGTATCATGAACACATTAACAATTTATAAGATTTTCATGATGCTATTAGAGTCATGTATCTATTTCCATAGGATTTTTATCTAGTCATATGATATATGATTATTTGTTTCATATAGATGGATTCCAGTTCCCATAAATATTCCACCACAACCAACAAGAGGGCTGTGTTTTTTGGGAACCAAAATGATGACTCTCAACATCACATGATTTTTTACCATGAGGTTTTGAAGGGACTTCTTCTACCTATACTTCAGATATATCCCTTTTCATATGAGCTTCATATAGATGGATTCATCTTACCTTATGATGCTTTCATTCACTCAACTAACTAAAATCATCAATCTTTTTGGATGTCTTGTTCTCTAGTATCTTTTTAGATCACGGTTGCTAGATATAGTTAACTAGTTATAGCATAGTCTTATGGGTTTTCCTATATGATGGAGAACTCCCCTCATGGTCTAGACGATTATGATTTTCCCACAATAGTTTTCTCAAAGTTATTAAAGAATATTTGCCTCCTTCCTAAATAATATAAGAAGCATATGAAGCTTGAAATGGAACCCTTGTCTTGGTAGCAATTTTTTGGACGAATGACCATGTCCATTTTGGGTTAGAAAAAGCAGCTCAGAATTTTCAGATTTTATACAATATATTAACCTTTACGAGGCTATATGGATTTCTATGTTTATCATCTACCCCAAATCATATCTTCTTAAGAAATGATTATCCATTAGTTCCCTATAACTAAATCCTTTCATCTATCCCATAGTGATTTAAGGATCAACTTCTGGGTCATCTACCAACTAGGAGGGTGATATCCACTTGGGGAGATGTATGATGAGTTTATTCCTAACACAAAAATTTGGAATGAATCTGCACAAACTCTAGATTAGGAAAAGGACATGCTTAAAATGGTGAAATATATGTTACGGGAAAACTTGAATATATTCTCAATCATTTACTTTAGGGATTATGTCAACATATTTCACTAGCATATCATATATCGGTGAACCACTATACTCCCTCACTAGTTCCCTTCCCAACATGTTTGTGATATCATAGGCTCATATTATGAAATCCTTGAGGCTAAGGATTATATAATGTAGGGATACCATGTGATACTAGAGATATCCCTAAGCCTTAGGTTGGTGGGTTTCTTATCCATGTCTTTAAATGGATGTATTTTCATTAATAGAGACTCTCTCCTAAGAATTCAAGTGATCACGCTAGTGATGGAAGCTCAATTAGTAGTGGGGAAACCCCTTAATTTATTCTTATTGAATCTTTCTCACCTTTACCAAATCCTATTCCATATTCAACAAGGAAACATTCCTTATAGGATTGGAATCCATTTCCAGTTTTTATTTTAGTTGATTGGGGAGAATTTCCATTTCTTAAAATACAATAAAGAAAATTACATCCCTGATGCCTCATTCCATCCATGGTTATTGAATATTTCTAAATTTGAAGTGATTCCACTAGGACCGAAAGAGGCTACTGACATGTAGAGTCGGTCCAACTATTTTAACTTCATTCCGTATCCCATACTGACCTGTACAATTATGGATAAATAATAGATCTCCTGATGGGTGGTCATATAAAATCTCTAATCAAGATGGGGTTCTCAAGTCCCATGTGGATTAGTTGTTTATTTCTGAACAATATACCCCATATCAGTTTTCTCTCTAATTAGGTTTCATTCAAAGGGTTTCTCCTCTCCCCTCAACGGGCATGCAGGGAGACCAACATATCAGGATTGTTCGATGATTTTGGATCATATGGTGTGTGAAGACACAAAAACTAAGATTATCCATACACCTATTGGTGATCCTATATTCTGATCTTATTATTATACCTAGGATTTTGTGGAATCTTACCCAGGCGGTGTTCTAAGTAAGTTGGTTCTTCAGGTGAAAAAACCATATTCTTCACTTAACCCCTTTTCTGTAAAAACAATGCAGTTGATTCAAGATTCAAAAAATTCTACGAGTAAGTGACCTCATCCTAGAGACAAAAATCCCATTAGTGGGGAAAAGTTTATTGAGAAATTTGTTTCTTTAATACAAGTGATGGGTGATGCATCACTTGAGAGAAGAGTGCATAGGATTTACTCTATTTCTTCTTAATAAGATTAGATAATCCTTCCACATTCTAACATACCTAAAAAAGAAAGATGTATAGGACCAAGAATGATGAAATATAATCTGGAAAAAAATTCACACCTTAGTCACTGAGAGTCCCATAGAAACATTTCATGTCCAAGAGGAATGCCTCTACAAGTTCATTCGTGATTTGGGGGTGTGTAGTTGTGACCGCCATCCATTATTTGATTTCATGTTAGAAATCATCTTGACCCGAAATTTTTTTTATAGAAATAAAGGATTGCACTTTATTAATGATGAAGGTTATCTAACCCAATAATTATAGGAATAATCAAATGTTATTGAGCAAAGACGTCACACTACCTCTAAATTACATGCTCAGATAGACCTCTTGACTACAAAAATTTTATAATATGAAGCACGTGCAGCTATATATAGTTCCAATTTTTTGAAATCATAATCCTCATTAGATAATAATAAAAATGGTTTTGAATATCTATATTATTATTTTATTGATGATGTTCATTCTATGGTGGCGTTGGATTAGGAAGAGAGAACAAATCTACAACATTCCATTGATAGTTCTCACTAAACTCTGGATAACTTGGAAAATTAAGCTAAATGAATCATTCTATAGTCTAATTATAAATGTTTTTTGGTTTTCATTTAATCATTGCAGAGTATTTTAAATGTGGATATTCCTCCTTTTTTTGAATATTATAAGTGAATGAATTTTTTGAACTTTACATCTTTATGTCTAGTTTTTTTTCATTCATGATGTGCATGGAATTTCATTGATCTGATGTCACATGAATGACCAATGATAACCAATACTTATATATTATCCATAAAGATAAATAAATGGATTTGAATGATTAAATCCCAATATATTTTTTTTGATAAATGCTCATGAATGCACACTGACATGAGATTCATCCTTGATTTATCTTCCCCAGTTTTCTTGAGATAACCTGATTTAAAAGGATAATTTTGGTAAAATATGAATGTACTAGAGGTAGAATGATCAATTTTTTTTCTAAAGTCAGTGGACTCAGTGAGGTTAGATTGATTCTTTAGGGTCAAATGATGTTCCCTATAACTTTTTATCTCTTTATTTATATTACCCTAAATTTTCCCTAAGCTTCATGTAGGAAAATTCTTAGGGGGTGAAGACTTGGATTTTTCATAGGATTCCCTCGTATGAGGTTTCAATATATCTATTTTTATGAATTTTCTATTTGTGAGTGATAAATATTTACTTAATCTCACAAATTGCATGTCCAACTATAAGAGACTCAAATTTTACCAATGATTCCCTTATCATGTATTTAACTCAGAAAGTGTGGTGTCTCTTTTAGTTGACTTTTTTATGGTATTTAAAACTAGAGTATTACTACAATATATTTTGGGGTCTTCCCAATTAGATTTTATGTTGATATTTTTAATATTATTTTAGCTCAGACCTCCTATTTCTCATAAAATAATATATGCAAAGTAAAATTCTCCATGAAGTTTAATGTTATGCAATAATGAGATCTACCATGCAGTTTTAATGTCATGCGATAAGGATGGGAAAATATATGAAAATTAATGTCTTGTTTCTAGAAAATGAAATGATATATAGTTTAAAAACATGTTTTCATGATGTTATTGATAAATATAGAATGGGGAGACATACTAGGTATGACCCAAAATACCCTAAGGCACTGAATTTCTCTATATTATTACCATGGATTATGAGGATTATAGTTACTTTCCTATAAGGATGAGATGCCTCTGGTAGGTGGGTCATAAAACTTTATGCATGATCCCATAGTGATTATATTCATGTTCAATAAAAGAGGATCCCCACTATTTTCCAAGGAATATAAAATATTTGTGAAGAATAAAAAATCTGAGTGATGAAGTTGGATATGATGAAAAATTGTTATAAGAAGGGTTATGGATCCCTAGAGCAGTTTAGATTTTTATGGGGAGGCTCGCGCCCAACTCCATGTGGTTTTGATTCATTAGATGTGGGTTATAAAAGGTTTGGTAATGGAGTGGTGCATTAATTCTTTGAGAGATGGTAGAAAACATGGTGACATAATGATGAGGATGTTGAATTTTCTTGAATATTTTGGTTATGGGGGTTGCAAATAATGGTCGAATGTTTTTGGGTCTTGAGTGTTGGTATGGGAAGATCATGCTAAAGATGACCCAAAATACACTAAGGTGTTGAGTTCCACCATAGTTATGTCTGGGATCTCAATGATTAGAAATACATTTTTTCAAATTATGATGTATTTGGTTAATGGGTGGAGGCTCATATACAAGAACCATTGGAAGAAATGCATAGTTAAACAAAGGTTCCCCTGAAGCTGGGTTCCCTTTTCCAAGGTCCATTGAATTTTTGAGGAGACTCGAGGTGATCAAATAATAAAGGGTTCATTATGGAAAACATAATACTAAATAAGCTTTCAAAACCCCTAAAATTTGTGTTTCTTCATAGTGTATATGTTATCATGGTGATCATATGTGAAAATATATTTCTATAACTTTTTCCTAGACCATGGGGTCTAGAGATCATGGTCGAAATTTTACTTGGGACACAATGTGGGATGTATGAGATTTATTACTTGTTTATTAATGCTTTAATTTTTTTTAAATAATGAAGATGAAGAGTTTAGTGAGAAAAGGCTTAAACATTTCTTAGGACCCTTTACGGGTTTCACTCTGACAAGTTTTATGTCTCTTTCACCAGATGTTTAGGGTTTTTTGATTTGGACCATGAGAGTATCATGGTTAAGGTTGTTCAGATTTGACCAAGGAAAATGCAATTTAAGGTCATTTTTTGTGTAGACCTAGTATGTGGGGATTGTTACATAATAACCTAATTAGGATAACAATGATTAAGATCACTCTAATATACTTATGTCCTAGAGGTGAAAATATTTTAAATCATGGATCAATGTTATTGGGCCAGAAGTAATGACATAGTATAATCATGCCCGGGATGAAGCAGAACACTCCAAGTTGTTGAGTTCCTCCAAGGTGATGCCAAGGATCACCAGGACCAGAAATAACTTTTTTAATGTTGTGATTCTTTTGGTTTATGGATAGGGGCTCAAATGAAGGGATCAAGGGAAGCAATTCATAGTAAAACAAAGGGTATCTTGAAGTTGGGTGTCATTTTCCAAGGTCTATGTAAGGTTTATAGTGGCCCAAGACACTCAAGACACAATGTGTTACCTATGGTATTAAAAGATGATAGAAGCACCATATACTCTGGTTGACTGAGGTCAGACTATTACAGTCCTTCAAAAAGGAATGATGATGGGTGTTGTCCTGAACATTTTAACTTCCTGTAGTGGGGATGTATCAATCGTGCAATTTAACATCATTCAAAAACTATTTTTTCCTTTCAGTTTAAAATCATGCGGTAACGGTGTTTTCCTTGAAATTTAACTTCATACAGTAAAAATGTTATTACCGATTTCAAGTATACATTGGTTACATCGGCCATAGTGGCCTACTAGGTTCCCTAGGCTCACATGAGTCATTCTCAGCCTGAAAAACAAGGGAGAACTGGGTAGAAGGTTAGGATGTGTGAGAGTGGGTCTCATATGGATCACTGTATAGGTCCAACCCATATGCAGTTAGGGATGAATTATCATTTTTCATAATCTGTAAGGAACTAGGATTTAATATATGAGTGTTACTATATATCATGTGATGATAGGAATCAAGACACATTTAGTTCTTGAATGAGAAACTCTCTATACAGGTTTATCTCATATGTAGAGATGGGGGGGTGGGGAATTTCTCCCATTGATTATTATAACTAGACCCTAGATTAAAGATCTGGTAATTTTCATTTATGTTGTGACAATAGGAATCAATCCACACACAGTTATTTAATAGAAAACTCTCCTTACAGGTCTGACCCATATACAGAGGGGGAATTGTTCTCATTTCTTATTGTGACTGGACCTAGGTTTGGAGATCTAGAAATCACTACATATCCTATGATAAAATTAATCAAGCCACATGTGGTTCTCGAATGGGAAGCACTCCATGCATGTCTGAACCATATGAAAATGGGGGAATCTTTCCCATTTCTTATTTTGGCTAGACCAGAGATTAGAGATTCAATCATGACTATATCTCCCATGATTATAGGAATCAAACTACATTTAGTTCTTTAATGGGGGTGTGGTGGGAGAAAAACTCTATGAATATTTTTCCTCTGGTTAAAGGTATAGAGTAATTTGTAGTTTTATATAATGAAAGATACATAAAAAACACAATTTAATATCAAGCAGTAAGGACTCGGGGTGTTCCTTTTAAAATATTGCATCTCTGACCAAGCTAACATTGGGATAAACTAATTTGTCTTGATATTGTGGGGAATCATTTACCAGAGTTCCTAATCCCATGTAAACTATGATTGGTGTGAGAAACAAGGAATTGAAAATGTTTCTTTCACCACACATAATTGATTGAAAAACTAGAAAGGGGAATTTTATATCATGTGGTGGATTAGCCAAGATATAGGATCTAAAAATCCCTACATATCTCATTGGAATAAAAATAATGCCATGAGTAGTTATGGAAAATCATGTACTTTAGTGTAATGTAGTGAGTAAATCATCCATTCATTTTAATTTCATGTAGTAAGGACGTTTTTTGAAGGACATATCATGTAGTTTAACATCATGAAACCAAGAAGAAGAACACTGTTCAATTTAAGGTCCTGCTTCCATGACTTGTTTTGTATAATTTAACATTGTGTGGTATGTATGTATTCTTTATAGTTTAATATCATGTGGTTAGGATTTATTCCTTATAGTTTAACATAATGTGGTTAGGATACATGAGGCTTTGATAGTGATTATGAAAATTTTTTCTTAAGAAGCTTCTCATTAGTGTGGGCATGACATATTCACCATCCACTATAGCCAATGAGTAAGATCCATTATGATTGACCTTATGTATGATATAAGTCCTTCCCAGTAGGGTTATATATTTATAGGTTTCTTTTCTAGAATCACTTGGGTTCTTAAATCCAATACCAATTCTCCTTGAAGGAACAAGTGGATATGGACCTTTTTATTGGAGGCTCATGAGACTTAATTCAGATCAACTTCAAGGTTTTATAGTGTATATAAAAATTTCTTAGCAAGAAGTTTCAATACATAAAACTCATTTATGAATTCTCATCATCTAATATTTTTATATATAAGTCTATTCAAAGCACAAGAATGTAGACTTAAATGGGTAATACTACATCGATTCATACCCTAAAGAATATGGAGTTTCTTGTGCAGTAGTGCATGTGGTGGTATTGTGGTTCCATAGAGCATGAAGGAGATTTTCATGACATGAATTATTGTCTTTGTATACCGTATTATGATGTATATTCAATAGAATATAATTGAGTTCTTGAATATTCCCATTTTACAATGTATGATAGTGAGATGAGTGGTTTGAATCGATTTAGTACTCTTGGTACAATCACTTCAACTCGGTGGAGAAAAAAATGGCTCCATTATCCATCAATATCATGTGGGGGACTCCAAATACATTAATGATGTAATATTTCATGACGTTAATGATATTATTCATCTAGAATTATTTGTGGGGTTTTTCTTCTTACCATTTGTAAAAGAAGTCAGAAGTAGTACAAATGTACTTATACTTCTTTGCTATGGATAGGGGAAATGAACCCACAATATCCATTCCCCAAATAGAAAATTACCAGAAATATTTACCTCTATGTAGAAATTTTGGGGATTAATGGATGAAGTTTTAATGAATCTGGAATGAATGAAATTTCCTAATGAATTCCACACAGTCCTATATCATTGTTTTCTAATAGTAACCAATCCTATTGATTTGGTGGGAGAGTTTGGTCCTAGATTGATGAGCACCATAGGAGCCTACATGGACCTTCTCCATGACAACCATAATCTATCTTCCTGCTATGAATTTGTGTATTATTCCATTAAATCCTCATATATTGAGTACTTTTTAATCATCATAACCATCCCAAAGGGTGAAATTCATTGCTAGTAATTGATCCTATTTTGTTCTGACTCGGTCTGTTGGGAGTACAATTTTAGAGATAATCAATTATGGGATCCATCCATCTAGGGGTGGATACCAACCTATCATGATCTGAGGAAGTTCTGATTTTATTGATCTCTTTCATGTCAAAAATGATTACTGATGAGAATATCATTTGGTGCGTGATACATAAGACCACCTCATCCTGACTAGGTTCAACAAGAACTATAGCTGCATTAGCCAGTGAGTTGACTCAAGAATTCTATAATTGGATGACATGACGTAACATGGGTTTAAATGGGAACTTCTCCATTATTCCCCTGACATAGTCGATAATATGGTCTAATTATTCCTTTTTAATGAAATATTTTCCATTGATTCTGGATTCAGGAAGAAGGAAACCCTAGAGATTCTCTTGGGCTACCGGTGAAGACGGCGGTACTTGGGCCGACCTTCCCCCCCCCCTGGGGGGAGGGAGAATTGTCGACTGACAAGAGACCAGGGATTTTCCGGCCTTTCTCAAACCCTGAATTCCTTTCCCCTTTTACGAAAATCTCTTTGATTCCCAAAGCCCCATACCCAATTGAAGGGTGATCTAATATTTAAATTTCAACATCAAAATTCTTAGAATATTCCGTGCTTCTGAATCTTACCTTGATCGCACGGTTTAGGCAACAAAGTCCTTCGATGGATGCATTACGATAGATTTATCTTTGGTTCAAGGGATATTTGGGAAAGAGAGACTGTTGGCTTGCTTGATAGGAATCACATGATGATTCGGTTCGAGTCAGAAGTGGATCTTATTTCATCCTGGTCGAGGGCTCCTCATAACTTCAATGGATGTCGATTATTACTATTACAGTGGTCCTTTGAGTTTCACATGAACTGTTATTTCCCATCAGAAGCGGTATAGGTAATCTTTCCTAATCTCCCACTACCTTTCTAGAATCCTGCAATTATTTGAATGCTAGGTAATCTTGTAGGAAGGTTTTTGTGTTCTGATTCTCGAACAGAAGCTGTGTGACATCCAATTAATCCCTAGGTTTGTGTGGAGTTGGATGCATCCCGGATACCTTTTGATTATGTGTGGATTATAATTAGAGAGGAGTAAAGGTGTAAGCAGCAGGTGGTCTACGAGGACTAGATAGGTTTTTGTGCTTCTTTCCACCGATTGGGTCATTCAGCAGTGGTTTGCAACAGGGGAGGGCCCTTGAAGGCTCGTTGTTCAGATGTCCAGATGTCTATTAGAAGGGAGGGTGATACTACGGTAAGAGTTTCAGAGGCTAGTGTAAGGGAGGGTCCAGAACAGATGAAGATGGGAACTGAAGGTGGAGGTAAGGAGATTCCACTTCTGGTGATGGAATGAAAATTGGTTGAGGAATGTAGAATGATCACTTTGAAAGACCCTAGCCTTGTACATGGGGAAGGAGATGTTCCTGGAAAAGTGTTGGAGCTTGTTGCATGGGAAATTTATGTTCTAGAGGAGAAAAGACTAGAAGGCAATGGCAAAGATGTCCAGCCTCCAGTGGAAGTGCAATAGATGGAGGATATCAGTAGAGAATTGGTTAAAGATGGCTAGGGAGCTGTGGTTACATTGGGTATGGTGAATACCTTGGAAGAGCCTGTGCTGGTGGTTGAAGGGGATCATTTTGAGGAACTTAGAGAGGGGGAGGCGCCCACGGCACATGTAGTGGAGGATGAGGATCCTGGACCTGTTATGAAAACTATCTCCAAAGTGGGGCTAGAGGTATGGATACCTCAACCATTCCTTTTATCCTGTTAAGAAACAAGTTTGGAAGCCTTTATAATGTCAATTTGGATTCCGGTTTAGGTGCTAATTTAGAATATGGGTATGTGGGTGCAAGGGTCTCCATAAAGGAGCTGATTGGGGGTAGTCTAGGAAAAGAGGAAGTTTCTGGGGCTGTGGAAAAATCTGCTGATGAGGTTAGATGTCTTGCTCATATAGGAAGGAACACATTGAACCAAATAAGGAGGAGTAATAGTGGGGGAAAAAGTACTGGATTTAAGGATTTCCTAGGTAAAGGGAAGGATCGGGATGGGGGTGATATAGAAAATATGAGCAGACCGACTATTCATTCATATAGTGATATAGTATAAGGTGGGATCAAGATGATGGCCGAGCGTGAAGGAACATTATCTGCAACCCCAAGAAGAAAAACTAGGAAAGAATGTTCTTTTCTTCCAAGCTCGGCTAGAACCAGATCTGAGTTTAAGTTGGATAGCGGGGTGATTCTTGCATTTAGAAAAGGTAGCGTGGCCAAGCAGTCCTGTGAAATCCGACCACCTCTGGTTTAGTCGAGGAGCTGGAATATTGGTGATTTTGGGAATTGGCACGGACTGACTTCTCATTGGGAATCGGCCACTATGGATGACGAATATGGTATGAGATACGAAGAAGATTACAGGTACTATGATCTATAGTGTGGTTATTTTTATTTTGATTTGTTTGAATTGAAAGTGTTGGTTTGTGGATTTGTAGGACATTTGGTGTTGTTCTATATTTGTTTTTTAACCTTGTTTTGGGTACCGACAACCCATAACCCGACTTTTAAAATGGAAAAAAATGTTTCAGCTAATATTATTTATCACTAGATCTTAATTCCCTTTAATGATCAAGAAGACTATCCATAGTTGCAGGGATAGTTCAAAGCTATAGATGAGGGCTTGGTATTTGAAATCATTATTTGTGCGGCCTTCAGATATTGGAAAAGAGTAGTGAAAAATTCCTTTGTCAGAATAAATAAATACAACTCCTATACCAACTCTATTAAGCTTTTTATTTCCTTATATTTTCCTATAATACACTAGAAGGAACCATAAAAGTTCATCTCCCATGTTTTGGGAGTGTCATGTTCATATAAAAATTCCTCATATAGAAGATCAATGTCCATTGGTGTATTTTATGTGGTGGGATGTGTTGCAAGGAAATTAGCCAAAGACTGCCATTTCACTACCTTCTATGACATGAAATGGATGTCATATTATTGTAGAATAATCATCCATTAGGCCAAATGACCAATCAAAATTGGACATATAGGGATGTACTTGAGCGGTTTGATAGAAGAGAACAAGTGGACATCATAGTACAGAAAATAAAGCCTCATCTTTTTCACTATAAAGATGATCATGAGGCAGTTATTCTTGAAATTTGAATTTTGGGACTCAGTTCCTAGCATCATTTAGATAAGTTAGTAGAGGCTTTTATCATTCCCGATGTCATTCTACTATGTGATGAGATCACCAAGTGATCATTCCATGGAAACTACATATAAAATGAGTAAATTTCCTTACAATGGTAGCATCTTGATCAGTGGTTGAAACCAGTATTTCTTGAGACTCTTCGAGTCTTATTATCATTCCTCATTCCATTAGTAGTTTACTCCATTCTTCATTAACTTAGTGATAAGGATAGACTTGTCAGCTAGGTTATCTATGAAACACCAAATATAAGAAATGTGTCCCTAGATCCCCCTTAATTCTTTGAGGTTTCAAGGGGGTTACATTGCTAGGATTTTAGTAGTTTTTTTGGATTGAATTTAATTCCATGGTGACATACCAAAAATATATGAAATTTCTATAATGTTACCTTAAAATTGAAATTCAGCAGATTCATCTTCAAACTATGATATTGCAACTTGTTGAATATTATTTGAAGATCTGTGAAGTGATCACATTATTTTTGAGATTTGATAACCAAGTCATTAAAACAGAATTATGCTTTTCTTCACAAGAATGGATTAATGATATGATGCATGACACATTGATAAGTAAAACCATTATTTTTTAACCCAAAGGGAATCACGTAGTAGAAAAATATCCCCTGAGGTGGTATGATGGTAGTGAATTCCTCACCGTTAGGGGACTTGTTTATATTATTTAACCCCAAATACCCATAAATGAAGGAAAAATGCATAGAATCTAGAATCTACATAGATCAAGAGTTATGTTATCGGAAATTGGAAATCGTCCTATGGGAAATATTGATTCAGGTCTCTGAAATGAGTGTAGACCCTAATCCGCCCATTGTTTTTCCTGACAAATAAGATGTTGGGGAGATATAATGTATATTGAAATTCCTAGAAAAACTTTATTTTAATCAATTTTTCAACTTCCAATTCTGTATTAGTATCTTAGGAGGGGTGAATCCTCTTGGGTTCCTTCTTAAAACCTCGATGGTAATTAGGTAGGCTGAGACAATGGATAGACACATCAGGGTTCAATTCAGGAACTTCTATTTAATTGTAAGAAAAAACATATAGATGTTTCTTTAGAAATAAAATCTATATATTATTATACTCTAGAGGTATGAAGTAACTAATAAACATATATTTTAGGTCTTCTTCTATTCCTAGATTCACCTACCTAAGCTCATCGATGGCGGTGGATATTCCATCCACAAATTTGGGAGGATTATTCATGAGGTCATCCTCTTCTTCTTCCACCTATGATTCTGTGAGGTAATTTTCAAGCATGGTAGGTAATCCAAGGATTTCTCTATCACTATCTAGTTTAGAGAGGCCATGGGAAGAAAAATTTCCACCCTGAACTATTAGATACATTGGAGAGTTATTTTGGAGCTGATTATTTTCTTTCATGCCATCACTAGGGACTAGAGGATCATTGGTATTTCTAATTAAGTATACATACTCAATCAGGTTTATGGGTGTTAAATAAAAACCATAAAGCATATTCCAGGTATTTTTAGGGTTGGTCCCCAAGAAATTGTGGGCTATAAACTTCATATTTTCATCCACTACCAGTTTCTTTACTTCCATTTTGTAGAATCCTTCATTAGAATATGTGTATTTTCAACACTCGAAGGAGGAACAATCCCCATGTAGTATACCGACCTTCATGTCAATGGGATATTTCAAGAATTAATGAAATGTTGAATGCACCACAACATGGTTGTGAAGACAAGGCCTTATGATCAAGACATTATATGCAGTTTTTTCTTAATAACCATAAAATTAGTATTAATTATGAGATCCCAAAACTGATCCTTAAACATGATCTTCCTAATAGGCATGTTCTCACACTTATCAAACCCTTGAATGGTTAGATTCACATAAGACAAGTCTTTATCTCTATATCTCAAATTTATAAGGGTACACATCTGAATGAGGTTGATCCCAAAACCATTTTTCATTATCTTCTTTCAAGTGTTGATAATATCATGTTTTCCTGAAACATATTGAATCTTAATATATCCCTGGATGACCTCATATAGTCTCTGATATGTGAATAAGACGATGGCAAGGATTTTTGATGGCATTGTATCCAATAGATAGACCTTAGCTACAACAACTTTTGTCTCAAACTCCAATGGGTTCTAAAGGGCCTTGATAAGTTCATTTATGAGATATCTTGAATGATAGTGAGAATCTAGGAGTTATAATTTTTCTGGGACAATCAAAAACTATTTTGGAATGTCATAATTATATGCCAGATATTGGTTATTCCCAATGCGTGGTTTCTCTTTATTATTCAATTCAGTGGATGAGGTATTTGAGGTAGATGGGATAGATACTTGTGAAAAGGTTGAGGGAGCATCCAATTACAATGGAGTAGGTCACACTAGACATCCCCATTTCCTTATATGATCAAACAACCACCCCTATTGTTGTTTGTGTAAGAATAATGGGCTGGGATGACTACTGGAGGGCTCTAAAACACCTTTGTGTTTTTGGGATTTCTGAAGTTCTCTCCCATGGGCCTCAGCTGTGTATATATCCTCTATGGTGACATGACAAAAATATTGGTCCCAACCATGCCAGAACTATCCAATGTATCCTCAAATCTCGTACCTTTATCATTTAGATCTTTGGTCAGGTATGTAGAACTCCTGTTCTGAGTCATATTCATCATTGGAGAAGTGTTATTCTAAGTAAATTATGTTAATAGAACCAAATTAGAACTCATCATTTGATTATGGTTCTATTTGGTTGGGAGGTGTTTGTTATTAAAATATTGTATGAAAGAAGTTTGAAAGATTTAGAGCTTGTGTCAGAGCTAAATGTGACTCTCTCTCTCTTCTATATATTCATATATAAAATGATTTCATCCATCTCTAGGAGGTGTTTTTTATGTAACATCACTTGGTTATGGGATTTTTACAGGTTTATAAAGCTGTTATCTTAGGGTGGCATGATCCTAGTTGACTGTATTTCAAGTCATCCAATTTTCGAACTTCTACCCATGCATAGCCGTAACATCTTTCTAATATCCCTTTTCCTATGGTTGGAAAATAGTTACGTAGGCCACCTATGACGAGGTCATATCTAACATCACCTACCTAGAACCATCCATGATTTGGAGGATATCATTGAAGATGAATCAATTTTGGATGGGGTGAAGAGAGGTAGCTAAAGAGATCTGTGAGGTTCACCTAATAAAGTTTCTTTGGATGAAGTAGATTGAATAGATTTTTATGGATTTAAGGAAATAATAAGGGAACTTATTATTTTGGATGGAGTATTATTTTTTCATCCATTTATCAAATTTTAGGTGACCCTGATCTCTTTACACTTCTGGTAGAGGGATATTTTTTTATTTCTACCACTTGACAGGAGGTGCTAGGTGATTAGGGGTCTTCTTAGTTGCTTGAATGGGAACTGCTATTAGTTTAAGAGAAAAAACGATAACCTCTACCTTACTAATACTTTTCTCTATACTGATGGAATGATTTGTGATTTAGCTCGGGTCTACTGAATGACATCCTCTAGGTGTTTCTCCATTTCTATAAATTCAGGTAACACACCTAGATACATCATCAGGATCAAAGGTGTTTGCATCTCATCCGTGATATTTTCAGCATAGAGTTCCAAGAATTTCTCTTATGATAGAGATATTCTAAGTGAATAGGTTAAAACCTTCCATCTAGCTATGAAGTCCTAAACACTCTCATTTTCATGTTTCTTACATTTTTTTCTGTTGAAAATTTTTGTTTTTCTTTAGTGTAGAGCTGAAATGATAAAGGAATTGATGAAGAAGATTTTTTAATATTACAAAAAAATCCTACTGGAAGGATATTGTACCAAAGAAAGGTTAGCCTTATTAGAGTATATACAAAACACCTCGTTCTGGTCACCTCTGATTGATCTCAAGAGACCATAATTGGGATAAATTAGGACATGAAATGTGTGAGATATTGTTTTAGATCTCCCAAGCCTTCAAGGGTTTAGACTGTAGGATTACCGAATTTGTATTGGAGAAAATATTCATCCACCCATTATGAATATAGATTATTCTCGGGATATATATGTGCATGTATCCCTTATATAGATTCCATTTGAGTAGATAAATACTCAATGGCATTGAGCAGTTCTGGAGGTACTATTATATTAGAAACCTCACATCTATAGGGAGCAAGAAGGGATTGATGAGGTGGCCCTATTTTCATCACCCATTGATTCTAAATCCATTCAAAGGCTAAATGATCACCCTGGTGGGGGATATGATTTCACTACAATGGAGGAAAATCATGATCATATTCAAATTCCTCATTCATGTAGACGTACTATCTAGATATAGATCTATCATGATGCTTAGATTCCACTATTATAGGAAGATCAACTCATTCCTAATGTATGAGAGGAGGGATATCCATCTTAGACCAAAGATGATACCGAATGGGAATGTTTCACTTGAGTAGCTCCTTATTGAGTTTTCTAGGAATTTGGATCTCATTATCATATTGTGTAATCCATTCCTTTATTTAAAGAACTCCAACTCTTTTGGGTGGTGATTAGGATATAGACACACCATTCCGTTTACCCTAGGAAATGTTATTCCATAAAGGTGGTGACTCATTATTCGGGGGTGCAAGGTTTAGAGATCTCCTTTTGTTATTCATACACATGACCTCGATTTGTGCCTCCATATCACCCTACAATTTAGGTATGTTTTTCTTATTACATCCCTCTAAATTTTAATTTTTATCCACATTATTTTATTGGTTTATTTTGATGAAATTCACTGAGGTGTATCAGGAAATCGTAGTTATCCCATTACTCTAGATGCAGTATGGTTATTATAAACTACTTACACCAGGGTTGTCTTTTTGACCCCTGGACATATTGGTCTTTTTTGGATTTTGAAACATACGGGGTTTGATATACTTTATTGTACGTTCCTCCTATATTGATCTATGAATACTAACCTTGAGGTTGTTTCAAGTCATTTTTTTGAATTGGACTGAATAGTAATGGTTTTTATTGTGGAAGGAGGAATGGATGGGATGCCAACTATCAATGTTTACCTCCCAACATAGAGAATATTGATCCCCCCATAGTGATGACGATGATGCAGGTACCCATAGACTTACTGGAAAGTAAATATTTGGGGCCAACATTGGCACTTGTTGATCCTGCATTGAGGATTCTATGATTATTATTGAGGATTTGATGATTCCTAGGATGTGAAATGAGATATAAATTCCCCCATCCAAGTAGTTTAGTGTTAATCTTGAACTTCCACTGATTTCTATAGGACCCTATTGTGGTGTGATTAACCACATGAAGACGATTGAGATAAAAATTCCCCCATACCTATTCGTTAGGTTTGGTTTTTAGCTACTATTGATATTTCTTAAAACTTATTTGGGATTGATTATCCAAGTGGTGGAGGCTATGATAATTATTCCCCTATCTTTGTGGGCTGGGTTCACTCCTAGATAACTACTATAACAGTTTTTATTGCATCTTATTTGATTTAGAACAACTGTTCTTGTGTATGATCTAGGTGTAATGGAAACCCATGATTAGAGTCATTCTCTATGAGAAGTTATCAGGTTGAACATAAAATCATCTTCCATGAATGAAATTCATTCCCATTTCCTTGATGGGATTAGTTCAAAGATTTATTGGCATTCCTATCTTTCAATTTATGATATCATGAAATCATTAAATTGGGGGAATTTTGTCATAGAGAACAACTTTATCACACATTACCTAGTCCCCTGATCTATGACATTACCAGATTCAATATTTAAGGAGTTTTTCTATTCTAGATGCATGATAAAGTACAATTCTCCAAGCATTCCACACCCCCAAATATAGATACGTGATGAGGAGTTGAAGATCAATTAATGAAGAGCTGTAATGAAATGTAAGAAATCAGATTGTAGATTTATTATATGCTTTTACATCTTTAGGATCCAATCTATGTAAATAGCAGTAAGAACAAGATGATAATAGAGTATGCTTATATATTGAATGTGACCTTGTATCCCAGATAGGGGAGGTGTCTAGCCTTCAATCACTGATGAGTTTCCCACATATTTCGGTGTATGTAATACATCCAAAACTTTTCTAGATCATATAGGATCTCATAGTTAGAAGTGGAGAGAGGAAATAACATATTTGAGAGTTTTTTTCTAGATTACACTTTAAATATATTCATGTCAGCCTCTTCTTCATCAAAATTACATGCATCCACTTGGTGAGACCACAAAATATGCTTTTCTGGGTCACCTACTGACATTGGTGAAGGGTTAGTGGTAGTTTATAGGGAAATATATAAATTCAACCTAATGTTTCAATAAACTCTCTAAATAAAGTCATATGAGTTTTTAACACCTCTCTGTATATAAGTGTTTGGGAAAGGAGATTATTTCTTTTGCTGAGATAGATATCACCATGAGGAGGTTGAGCACGACATATGTTATGAGTACAGTCCCTTAGATCCATCTCTACAATACCATGAGGTAGACTATTGATGTAATGATAACCTTCTTTTTTGGTTTAATAGTTAATGGAAACTTTAGGTGGTGAGAATATGCATAAAAAAACCTCAAGGAAACTAACATTGAGCAGGTCAGGAATTTGATCCTCATTCTGCTTCGTGTTCGGAATATGATTACCATTCTTTTGGGGTTATGTAGGGGTAAGAGCCTACTGTATGATGGATTCCTAAATATATTGATAAATTTATGGTTATATAGGAATATCAGGCTACTTATGAGTAGTTGCTAGAGTATATCGGTGAGCTTCTGTATTGTCGATAAAAGTATGAGCCTGCCTATGGGTGGTTATTAAAATATTCTTGTCAACTCTCGATGGAGGTGGAATATGAAACCATTTCAAAAATAAATTCCCTATTGTAATATGCTGATGGAATTCTATAATGGGATAAGTGATATGATCCTCCTTTACTATAGCCTTTTAGGGATTCTTGCACAGTCATTCATCATCAGAAGTAGGGATATGAGCTTGAATTTTATGTGATACTATAATATTCTAAGTAGCTTCACTAATAGGAATATGATCATACCCTAAGGTATGTATTTCTCTCCCTTTGTGAGCCTTTGTTGGAAATGAAATATGATCCTAGTTTGGTTCCTTTGGAGTATACGCTCATCATTTTCATTAGGAATATGAGAATGTGCCAAGGCATGTTCCTCCCTAAATTGGTGAGCCCTAGTTGTAATGTGAATATGATCCCAGTATGGTGCCTTGTAGTATGAATCCAATCCTTTTCAATAGAAATGTGAACCTATACCAAGGAATGTTCCACTCTCAATTGGTGATCCCCATTTGGAATAGGAATATGAGATTAGTCTAGAACATTATCCTTTTTCCAAATATACTAATAATCATCCTAGCTGAGAGAAAGAATGCAAGCATTCTCTAAAGCTGCAACTTGTTCATAATGATCACAGTGTTGTGCCATCCTAGATGTAGGGATATGAAAATGTTCCTATCCCAATATATGTTCCAATTCCAGAATATTACGACGGATCTCTTAAATCACTACTACAAAAAAGGGAAAGAGAAGTGACACCTTTTATCATCGCTAAGAAAACAGGGCTGGTAAAGGAAATTATTTATCAGTGATTTTCTAGCACTGATAAAACCATAGCCCCATTTTATAAAATGGGGTGCTCAATGCCCACTGTTTATTGTGCCCTCAAACTCTTGTGGTACTGTACACCTACAATATCTACCCTTCCCCTGATCTTCTCTTTTCCAGACCTCCACCGCTAGCCTTACTCCACCGCTATCCCTACTCCTCCGCGAACCATACTCCTTATCCTCCCCCTCGAACCCCTTCTGCAGATCCTAATCCCTACAAACCATGCTTTTCCTCCTCCCCACTGGACCCTACTCCCAGCCGTGAACCCTACTTCAAGTGTTTTGGATCCCTTTCGACGAGGTTTGATTCTCAGCTTCCCATATTTGATATTTGGTGATTTCTCAACTCATCCTCATCTATTTCCTTTTGTTATTACTCTAATATTCACTATGGGGGTTTAAATTAGTTTGGGTTTTTTTTTGTGTTTGGGAAATATTTTTAAGATTTTTTGGTTCAGTAGGATGATTAGTGGTTTCTCATGATGCAGTTGGGGTTAGAGGGCATTTTTTCTTCACCTTGTGGTGAAAAAAAGAGTTGTAAAACTTAATTGTGGTATGGAATCCATCAATTCTCTTTATTTTTTATCAATATGGAGGGGCTTCTTCTCATTTTAATCAATAAAAGATGGTTGTGATGGATTAATAAAAGATAAGAAATTGACAAATGGAAATTAAATGGAAAAGGGGTTTTATTTTCAAGTTTTTATAGCCTTATTATTATTTATGATATTATGACTGCATAAGATATATGCTCCACATAAAATTATGGCCACTGGGGAATTTATTTACACTCAATGATATGCTATGTGATTGCTGCTTTTATTATGATTATTGTTATATCACCATAATATGGAAATTATATAACCACTTACATTTTGATACCAAAATGGTTTCCCTTGGACTATGGTTTGTTTGATAATGCCCTAAAAAAATAAAGTGGAATGTGATCAAAGACCCTTTGTAAATTTGTAAAATGACATTGATTTGTTATAATGTGTGGCCATTCTTGTAGGGTGGCATTGTGTGGTTGGGAAATGTGTGGATGATTGTTGTCGGCTGTGATTTTGGGGCAGCGAGGTGGATTGTTGGTGTGCTTTTTGGGTAGTGAGATGGTTTTCTTGGCCATGGTTTTTAAGGTGGTGAGGTGATGGTTTCTTTGTGCTAAATTATAAGGTAGTGATGGAATTAATAACTTTTTAATAATGATTTAAATGGAATGGGTTGGTTTGGCTAATGGGATGGAATCAACTGATATTTAATGAAATAGTGGGTTGTGTTGTTAAATATGGATGATGATAAATAATGATATGAATTGTTTGGATAATGTGAATTTTTTGGAAAATTGAAATTAGGATTGTGGCTTATTGTTTATTGTTATTCATTTAGAGGTGGAAACAATAGTGGCAATTTTGTGAGTTGGTTAGCATTTGGTTGTAAACCCATATGTTGGGATTGTGTGTGTGGCTATATGTATATACTTGTATATTATTCATGATTTATTTATACACCCTACCCATGCCAAGCACTATGTTTTGAAACCCAAATCGTCATGTGACCAGTGTTTTTCTTAACATCCAGTGAGGAGGAAAAATGTTTGGGTACCCACTCTTTCCCGCTCTCTCTTCCAGGAGAGGTAGGTATTTCACAGGTTGTGATGGATGAAGGTTTGTTAGTTCATTAGATGGTGGCTGTGGTAGCCCATGTTTTTTAACGGACACGTGACCATGATTTTGGAGTGGTGGCCCATGTGTTTTTCGGTGAGATGTGACCATGCTTATGGGGCAGTGGCCCAGTTTTTTTTGGGCAAGGTGTGATATGATCATTTTTATGGGGAGGATTTAGGTGGGGTCCATGCATGGTTGGAGGAGGGAAAAAAGTTGATGTCATACATGTTCATAATACCCAACTACATTGGTTATGATGGTGATTATGGTTTGATGACCTTGGTGTCTATGAGCGAGTTGTGATGTTACCTTGATTGTGGGTGGATGTGGTATATGAAAGAGATGAGAGAACCATGATGTTTGACATTTGGGTGTGTGAGTGTCATACCAGCAGGAAAGTGGTGTGGGGTACCCTTTATTGATATTCTTCTATTCATATTATATTAATTTCTATGAATTATTTTATGAATGTGACTTGGTGAGTTTCGAGGTGGATAGTTGACCTATGTAGGTGTTGTTGGTTCTTTTATTTTGCATGACTATGTGTTTGAAATGAATTTTAATAAAGAAAATGGTTATGTTTTGTCTGTGTTGTAATTTAATACTTCTTATAAAGGGTATTATGGGTTGTTTTAATGGTGTGAAATAATTTTTCAATGGAAGTATAGGTGTGAATGGGTTTGGAGGTAGGTTATAAAAAGGAAACATAATAATTTTGCATGTTTGGCTTGTTGTGATTTTTTAAATATGAGTTGTAAGTTTCTAAAATTCTGAAAGGCATTTTTTGAAATTATTCGTAGTTTATGTTTGATTTTGAAAAGGGGGATCGACCCATGAAGTGGGTTTATTAACTATATTCTCTTCTTTTGCTTCATAAAAATGGAATTTTTAAAATGTGTGGGTAATAGAAAATGTATTTAAAAGTGGTTTTGGTGGGAGTAAAAATAGAAAATGATTTGTTTTAGGTAAAATGGATATTTTTGTGAAACTATAGGCATTGAGTTATGGAGGAGTAGGGTTCAGGGAGCCTTCTTTGGATTGTTTTATATTTCAATGAGAAAGGAAAATTATTTATATAATGTCTTGGAAATGTTTTTATTGGAAATGGGTAGGCTCTATTAATCTATATTTTTATAAGGAAGTGGTTCTCTTATATTGTATTTGGAAGTCTTTTTTTGTGTATTTGAATCATAAATAATAATATTTTAGATTCAAATAGGATGGAGATGAATAAATATTGGATGGATTCTAATCGTTTGATAATAGTGTATGAGAATGGAGTGAAAGATTTCATCATGTTTGTAAAGGATCACACAAAGGATCCTTCTAAAATCCTTTTTCCATGTTTACATTGTTGTTATTATAGACTAATTACTTAAGAGGAGTTGGAAGAACATTTGATATGTCACAGAATAGATTGAATTTATAAATGTTGGAATAAAAATGGAGAAAAAGAGAATGTATCTACTGGCTGGGATAAAACTGAGTTTTATGGATCATCATATATGATTACAAATTTGGATAATGAAGAAGACCATATGAAGGATGTGATTACAGATATCAATTATTATGAATATCATATTGAGGAAATGACAAGGACAATTTAACATAAACTCAATTATTTCCCAAATTTGTTTGAGAAGTTAAAGAGTTGTGGAAAGATGATATTGTATGCTTGTTTCACTAAATATATTGTATTGTCAGCTATACTAAAGTTGTATAAATTGAAAGAAGGTAACTGATAGAGTGATTTCATTTTTACGAAACTACTTTCTCTCTTGAATGACACGCTCCCTAAATATAATGACCTCCCAAGCTAGATATATGAAGCTAAATGAATGCTACGCTCGATGGTTATGATTTCTAAAAGAATACATGCCTTCATGAAAGACTGTATATTGTTTCATAAGGAGAAAAAATAACTTATAAAATGACCAAGGAGTGGTGATTCTCGATACAATAAAGATGACTCCAGTACAATAAAATTTGTATGGTACATTCTAGTCATTCCAAGGTTTAGGCGTCTATATGGAAGTGAAGAAACTTCATGAAAATTGTCATGGTATGTAGATAAAATAAATAAATATGGGAAATTACGTCACCCGACCAAATCTCCTAAATGGAAGAGAACTGATCACAAGTATCCTGAATTTGGAAATGAGCCGAGAGAACTTCATCTTCCATTATCTAATGATGGAGTGAATCCTTTTGGTTTTCAAACTAGCACTCACAGTACATGGCCTGTTATGTTGGGAAATTATAACTTTCCACCCTGGTTATACATGAAATGGAAATTCATCATGTTATCTATGCTTATATTAAGACCAAAACGACCACGTAATAATATGGATGTTTATTTGGATCCTTTGATAGAGGATTTGAATTTATTGTGGGATTAAGGTGTTATGTTGTATGATTCTTATAAAATTGAATACTTCACATTGAGAGTGATGTTGCATGGGATGATAAATTATTTCCCCACTTATGGAAATATTTCAGGCTATATCATTAAAGGAACTCAAGGGTGTCCCATGTGCGAAAAATATATATAATCAATTAGGTTGAAACATTCATCGAAATATATGTTTCTAGGACAACGTAGATTTCTTCCCTATTGGAATAAGTACCGATCTTGGACGACATCATTAAATGGAAGTTTAGAACAACGCACAACACTATCTCCACTAACAGGTGATCAACTATTTGAGAAAGTATAAGATGCGAACACTATTTTTGGTAAACCATTTTCGATAAACCTAACAAAAATTGGTTGGAAAGAGAGATAAGTTTTTTTGAATTACCATACTATAGATTTCTATACGTCATATATTATCTTGATTTGATGCATGTGGAAAAAAATGTATGTGACAGTATTATTAGAACATTTCTAAATGGCCCTATAAAAACAAAGGATGGAATTAAGGAAAGGTTTGACATGGTTGACATGGAAATATGAGAAAAGTTGGCTACCGTGAAGGGCGAAAATCAACTGTTTCTTCCTCCAACTGCTTACTCTTTTTCAAGGGTGGAGAGATATCAGTTTTTTAACATCTTCAATGATGTAATGGTTTCAAATGGGTATTCATCAAATATGAAGAACATTGTATCAATAAATTATTTGATGTTAAAATGTTTTAAATCACATGAAAACCATGTTTGGTTGCAAGATTTAATTCTTATAGATTTACGTTGCATTTTTTCCAAGAATGTTCTTTATACGTTAACCAAACTTTGTTTCTTTTTCAATGCTATATGCAGCAAAGTTTTAGACTTGGTGAAATTTCCAGCCATAGAAAGAGAAATTTTCATCATATTATGTGAATTAGAAATGTTCCTTCCACCATCATTCTTTGATATGATGTTCCATTTGACGGTTCACTTGGTGAGAGAGATTCGACTTTGTGGTCCTGTGCACTATAGATAGAGGTACCCCGTTGAACGATATATAATGATTTGAAAGGGTATGTCAAAAATCGAAGTTGTCTAGATGGTTGTATTATGGAGAGATATATTGTTGAGGAATCCATTGAATTATGTACTGAATATGTATCTGATGTGGAAAGAATTGGTCTCCCTAAATCTTGTCACACTGGATGCATTGAGGGTGAGGGAATTTATAAAAGAGATGTTGTGACAATCAATATTACAGATCGGGAGTAGGCTCACCTTTTTGTTTTTCATAATAGTTGATAGGTTTCTCCATATATTGAAAACCACAAATAAATTATTAGGTAGTTGAATCCATCAAGGGGTGAAAAATAAATATCGAATACACATACTCACCAGTTTATAGGATGGTTTCATGACCATATTTTTAAGGAGTTAGATGAAAATCCAAATTCAATTTCATAATGACTTTGGTGGCTAGCCACCAGACCAAGTGTGTATGTATTATCTTACAATGGTTATGTAATTAATGGTTATACATTCTATAAATATGAACATAATGAAGATAATACCTTGAAAAATAGTTGAGTTACACTTGTGGCTGAAGCGATGCATGTTTCTGGTAGTAAGGATATGAATCCAATTTATGTGAATATGTCATACATTAGAATTATCAAAAAAATATAGTAGTTGGATTATAAAATATTCTAATTTCCAATTTTTCAATGAAAATGGGTTGATAACAACAATCGTGTTAAAATAAATGAATTGGGCTTTGTGAAAGTTGATTTTAGTAAAGAAGGGTACAAAGATGAACAATTTATCATGGCATCACAAGCGGTACAAGTATTTTATGTTCTAGATCCTGCAAACCGAAAGTGGTCAATTTTTCTGTTATCATTCAAAACTACCGAAGGGTATGATGAAAATTCAATTGAGGATGATCCTTTCATTGGTATGTCACAATCATTTCATAGTGGTCCCAATATAAATGCCATTTTTTAGGGTAGAGGAGACCAAAACGAAGGGATTTGGATAATTGATAGAGGTTTCAAATCCCTTTATCCTTTAAAAAAAGAAAGAGATTTCAAATAAATAGGTAATATTTTGTTTGTAATATAGATATTGTTATATTATGTTATTATCTTATCATTACTGAGTTTATGTAATCAAAATTAACTATTCAACCACTTTTCCGGATAATGACTTATGTAGGTTCTAGTGCTTCTAACCTTGGGGCTGTACAAGTCTATCAAGCTGCTGCTGCTGTTGCTGCTAGTCACAGTGCAGAGCAACAACAAATTTCTTAACCTGTTCCTGATCCTAGTGTTGAGGTCCAACAACCAACAACACATGCCATTACTACTATTTCATATGAACATATTGATGATGTTGATATCGATGAAAAGGTTATGGATAAAGGATCGACATCGCAAAAAACACAGGTGAATCGCAGTTTAACGGTGTTATCCAAAGTTCTTAAGGTGAAAAGAAAAAGGCATCAAATTTGATGTTGGATGGAATGCATGAGGCCAACATGTGAATCCCAACAAGGCTATGTTTAGTAGTTACATTGTAATTGTCACTCGGAAACCCGGGCTAATTGACATAGATTCATGGAAACATGTTGTGTATGGGATGAAGTCAATGATTTGGGAATAAATTACAGTAACATTATGATATTATTTCTTTAATTTACTAGTAAATAAAATAATGAAACTGTGTCTTACTCTTCTCAATCCATTAAAGAGTATAGTTATAGTAGATGATTTACATAATAATTATGTACTAAGTCTTGCAGGAATGATTCATCGAGGTTTTCACACTATTTAAACAAAATGTCACCTAAAAGGTTCCAAAGGTAAAATAAACCTGGAAAAAACCCTTGTCTATGCCCACCTGATATCGTAAGAAGCATGGGATACATTTATTGGTTGTCATGGGGATGAGAAGATTCAAGTAAATTGTGGCTGATAATACGTTGTTTGAGGATATGTATATTCATCACTTTGATTGTCAATATTTCATTTATGAAACAACAACTCAGTACTGAAAATATGGAATGTGCGTCAAAACCAACATACCCCTATCGTAAAGCGTGGATGTGGTAATCTTCACTAGAAAAGAAAATGGTATGTATTTTAACATTACAGTAATATTGTTATGTGCCAAGAAACAACATCATAGTAATCTTTCTATATTTATATGTATACTGATGAGTCTAAATCCAAAGACACTTCCATTCCACATCATGTGTTATGGATGGAGCCATGTGTGAATAAGGAAGGGAATATAGTAGATGAAAACACACAAAAAGTGTGGGAAGTATGTGTAAGTATTACTAGATAAAAAGTTTTGTTTTAAATTGTTGTTATATAATAATAATTACTTATTTTACTATATCCGACAATAATAGGAATCAGTTAATCCTATAGCATATGCATACCTATTATCGATGACATTGAAGTGGTTAGAACAATACAGTCATGTCAGAGGCACGGGGTTTGGAGTGACACCCTTAGTATATTTTCCGAACAAAAACAAATGGATGATAGAAATGAAGAAATAAAACAAATGAGTGAAAGACTAGAAACTCTTGAAGAACGATTTAAATGGCAAGGAGAGTTGCTATCAACCTTAACGTGTGGGAAGCAAGGAGAAGACACAACTCAGGGACAATCAGCATGTGAAGACCCTGCCCCACCTCTAATATATTTGAGGCAATCCATTACCCTGAAAGAGCTATCTTAGCCGTGGTAATAAATATTCTAATAATTGTTCCCATGAAATGAAAATCAGAAAAACACTAATACTTTTCATATACTGATCTTTAATAGGGCGATAAAGACTGTGATTTATATCTTTCAACACCCACCTATAACCATGTAGCGAGGGCTACGGTGTTCAATATCCCAGAGGACAAGCTGTATAATAGAACACTTCCAATCGATCATCTGAAAGTGATAATTACTATAGCTCATGATATAAATGCAGAGAAACCTATTCCACTTGAGGATGATGATATTGATACGGTCAAAAAGCTTATTGGGACATTCATTTCATGGCAATTTCAACTTGTAAGAGTACATGCGGACAAATAGGTATTTATTTCCATTTTGTTTCAAGCTTAACCTTTAACAATTAATGAAAAAAAGGTCTAAACCGATGAATTTTATTATAGATGGAGAAAGGGGAGGGGTGACAAGAAATGTGGGATCAAAAGCATCTAAAATATTGACCAACTGATCCAAAAGATATACAGAAAGCACAATAACACCACCTGTTCTCTATCCACACTTACTAGAATTGAAGACTCATGTGGATACGAAGCTAAAAAGTGGTAGTAATCATATAGTTGTTTTTGAAAAGAATATATATGGAGAAGAAATTCAATATTTTGTTGCTACTAAAATTTTAAATGACATCCTTGAATATGGTTTTCTAGGTGTCACAGTTGTAAATTTATATATGAGGTATGTTTTCATGGATTGATTTTATAAATGTTCATATAATGTGCTAATTATGACTAAATGCATTTTATATTATTGGTAGGAGTATATATGAAAAACAGTTGAAGGAATTTTCCCATGAGCCAAAATTTGTACTTGTTAGTCCTCATACCACATCAACACAACGAACAAAATTAGAGCCATAAAAAAGGGATGAAATAGTGAAAGGCTTGCTAAAAACATTTTAAAGAAAGATTACAGATGACAGACTCTTCCTAATACCAACCATGTAGGGGTAAAACTCTATGATTAAAGAATATAAATTATAGTTTCACTCTTTTCATTACTTATTCCTTTTTTTAGGTAACATTGAATGCTAATTTCAGTGAACTTGGATAGTCTAAAGATTTATTTTTTGTATTCAATGTAAGGATATCCAACAAACCGACCACACATGATGGAGTTTGTGAATATGTAAGACACTAAATCCTATGTTTTAGGTCTAAAAATGAGGTTATATAATTTATATTATCTTTTACTGAGGATTCTATTATTATATGGTGGTGTATAAATATCTTCTAAAAAAGGAATGAGGATAGGGGCTAAGCATAAGGAGGTGAGCAAGTAATACGTCTGGAAGAGTATCAGGGTATATATAATAAAATTTCACTATCCAAACACATAACAAAACAAGTTACTTATTCTCCTTATGATAAATGTTTTTGAAGTTTCCAAAAAAACAAACGATAAATATTGTGGTTATTATGTTTGTAAATTTATGAGAGAGATCATTTTTTTTAAAAAAACTAGCATATTTAAAGAGGTATTTTAAAAAATAACTACTATTTCATTTAAATTATTTATTAATTCTTTATTTATATATTTTGCAGTACTACTATGACTGTCGAAAAGACTCATATTCACAAGATAATATTTATTTTTTTAGAAATGAGTGGGTTGTATATCTGATGGAAGATTTTACACAAATAACATGAAGATCTGACTTTGGGATGTGTACAATTGGAGAAAATTTTTGAGAGGGGTTCACAGAGATCAAAAGATGAAACATTGTTGTATGTAAATTTTTTTAAGAAAATTATAATTGTTATTTAATAAAATATCCTTTTTCCAATGAGTCATTTTTCCATTTTATCAGATGAAATGCTTCGGCAACATGCAAGAATGATGAACTACTTTTCTTTGGGCTTTGGATAAGAAAAAACAGTAAAATATCCAAAATACTTTCATATCATGCATTCCCACTCACATTCAAAGATTATATGAGTAAATTTATTCACCCAAATTTATTTCAGTATGAGCATCAAGATTCCAAATGGATTCCCATGCATTGAATGTTTTCATTGGTAGAATTTGTATGTTTTCTGATTATCCATAATAAGAAAATGAACATTGTTGGATCCTACTTCCTCCACAGGGTCTCCCCCCTAAATAAATGTATTAAATTAAGGAAAACTATCAATGGTTCATTTGTGAAGTGTACAAGTCAACCTCGCCTCAATCTGAGGCATAGTGTGACCGGTATCACTCAAAGTGTCTCTCTTTTGTTTAAAATGGACAAAATTTTAAATGAAAACAACAAATGAAAAATGAAAAACTAAACAAATGCATTTGGATTGTGTTGATACTTTAGGAAAACGTTCCATGGATCATGTGTGATGTGTACGAGTCAACCCCGCATCAATCCAAGGCACAGTGTGGCTGGTATTACTCAAAGTGTCTCTCTTTTGTTTAAAATGGACAACATTTTAAGTGTAAACATCAATCGACATAAGGAAAACCAACCAAAAACATTCTTATTGTGTTGATACATTAGGAGAACGATCCATGGGTCATTTTTGAAATTTAATAGTCAACCCCACCTCAATATGAGGCATGATGTGATTGGTATCACTCAAAGTGTCTCTCTTTTGTTTAAAATGGACAAAATTTTAATTGAAAACAACAACGAACATAAGGAAAACCAACCAAATGAATTTTTATTGTGTTGATACAATAGTAAAACTATCCATTGGTCATGTGTGACATGTATGAGTTATCCCTGCCTCAATATGAGGCACAGTGTGACTGGTATCACTCAAAGTGTCTCTCTTTTGTTTAAAATGGACATAATTTTAAGTGAAAAGAAAAACTAACATAAAACAAATTGACAAAACACCTTCATATTGTGTTGATAATTTAAGAGAAAAAATACATGGGTCATTTATGACATGTAAGAGTCCACCCTTCCTCAATCCAAGGAATAGTGTGACTGGTATCACTTAAAGGGTCTCTTTATTTTAAATGGACAAATTTTTAAGTGAAACAACAAATGACGTATGAAAAACCAACCAAACGCATTAGGAATGTGTTGATACTTTATAAGAATGATCCATGGGTCATTTTTTATATGTACGAGTCAACCTCGCCTCAATTCGATGCATAGTGTTACCGGTATTACTCAAAGTGTCTCTCTTTTGTTTAAAATGGATAGAATTTTAAGTGAAAACAACAAATGACATACAGAAAACCGACCAAAAAAATTAATATTATGTTGATAATTTAGTCCAACGATCCATGGGTCATTTTTGACGTGTAAAAGTCAACCCTACCTCAATATGAGGCATGGTGTGACCATTATCACTCAAAGTGTCTCTCTTTTGTTTAAAATATATATAATTTTAAGTGAAAACAACAACTAACAAACAAAAAACCGCCCAAACACATTTGATTTTTTGATACTTTAGTAGAATGATCCATGGGTCATTTTTGATATATAAGAGTAAAAATTGAATCAATACAAGGCATGGTGTGACTGGTATCACTCAAAGTGTATCTCTTTTGTTTAAAATGGACAAAATTTTAAGTGAAAACAACAACTGACATACGAAAAATATACCAAACCAATTAGTATTGTTTCGATAATTTAGTACAAATATCAATGGGACATATGTGACTTGTAAGACTCAACGCCACCTCAATCTGAGGCACAGTGTGTCCGGTATCAATGAAAGTGTCTCTCTTTTGTTTAAAATGGACATAATTTTAAGTGAAAACAACAACAAACATATAGAAAACCGACCAAACGCATTCGGATTGTGTTGATACTTCAGAAGAATGATCCATGGGTCATGTTTGCCATTTTATAGTCAACCTCACCTCAATATGAGGCATGGTGTGACCAGTATCACTCAAATTGACTCTCTGTTGTTTAAAATGGACAGAATTTTATGTGAAACCAACAACTAACGTACAAAGAACGAACCAAGCACATTTGGATTATTTTGATAAATTATTAGAATGATCCATGGGTCATTTGGGAAATGTACGAGTCAAAATTGTCTAAATCCTAGGCATGGTGTGACCGTTATCACTCAAAGTGTCTCTCTTTTGTTTAAAATGGATAGAATTTTAAGTGAAAACAAAAACTGACATATAGAATACTGACCAAATGAATTCATATTGTATTGATACTTAAGGAAAACTATCCATTTGTAATATAATATGTTTAAAATTCATCCCCACCTCAATACAAGGCATGGTGTGGCCGGTATCACTCAAAGTGTCTCTCTTTTGTTTAAAATGGAGAAACTTTTAAGAGAAAACAACAACTAACATACGGAAAAAATAACCAAACGCATTAGGGTCATGTTTATAATTTTGGATAATAATCCATGTGTCATTTTGTATGTGTACGAGTCAAACCCAACTCAATATGAGGCACGGTGTGACCGATATCACTCGAAGTGTCTCTCTTTTGTTTAAAACAGACTGAATTTTATGTGAAAACAACAATTGACATACGCAAAATCCAACCAAAAACATTAATATTGTGTTGATAGTTTAGAAAAATGATCCATGGGTCATTTGTGACATGTATGAGTCAACCCCGCTTCAATATGAGGCATAGTGTGGCCTATATCACTCAAAGTCTCTCTCTTTTGTTTAAAATGGACATAATTTTATGGGAAAGCAACAACTGACATAAAGAAAACTGACCAAACACATTAATATTGTGTTGATACATTAGTATAACGATCAATGGGTCATTTTTTATGTGTACGAGTCAACCTCTTCTCAATCTAAGGCATGGTGTGACCAGTATCACTCAAAGTGTCTCTCTTTTGTATAAAATGGACATAATTTTAAGTGAAAACAACAACTGACATACAGAAAATTGAGCAGACGCATTTTTATTGTGTTGATACTTTAGAATAGATATCCATGGGTCATTTTTGACATGTTCAAGTCAACCCCACCTCAATATGAGGCATGATGTGACCAGTATCACTCATAGTGTCTCTCTTTTATTTAAAATGGACATAATTTTAAGCGAAAACAGCAACTGACTTACAAAAATCCATCCAAACACATTCATATTGGGTTTATAATTTATTAAAATGATCCATGTTCTATATGTGATGTGTAAAAGTCAACCCACCTCAATTAAATGCATAGTGTGACCGGTATCACCCAAACTGTCTTTCTTTTATTTAAAATAGACAAAATTTTATGCGAAAACAACAACTGACATACGGAAAAATGACCAAAATCATTTGGATTGTGTTGATACTTTAGGAGAAATATACATGGGTCATTCTTGATGTGTTTTAGTTAACCTAACCTTAATCTGTGCCACGGTGTGACCGGTATCACTCAAAGTGTCTCTATTTTGTTTAAAATGGACTGAATTTTATGTGAAATCAATATCTGACGTATAGAAAACTGAGATAACACAATCAGATTATGTTGATACTTTAGGAAAACGTTCCATGGGTCATGTTTGATGTGTAAGAGTGAACCCCACTTCAATATGAGGTACTTTACGGCTAGTATCACTCAAAGTGTCTCTCTTTTGTTTAAAATGGACAAAATTTTAAGTGAAAACAACAACTGACATACGAAAAAATGACCAACACATTCGGATTATGTTGATACTTTAGGAGAAAGATTCATGGGTCATTTGTGACATGTACGAGTCAACCCCGCCTCAATTAGAGGCATGATGTGACCTGTATCACTCAAAGTGCCTTCTTTAAGTTTAAAATGGACATAATTTTTAAGTAAAAAGAACAAATGACATATGGAAAACAATAAAAAAGTAATTACCTATGAAATGACTCATAGAGTCCTAATTAGTACTCAGTCAATAAACCCCCATTAATAATTCATCAAACACCCTAAATATAAACCCTTAGCCCTAGAGTTTATGGTGAGGGATGAAAACAAATAGGAAAGGGGGAGGGAGAAGAACAAAAGGGGAAGAAAAAGGAATAAAGGATTTAAATTGGAACAATTTTCAAGATAAAGGGATCTTAGACTATGTTTCAGGAAGGGGATGGAAGAAAATAGGTTGAAATACCTTATATTATGCCATATCATTTCCAACTTTCATGATCTAGTTGGGCAGTTTTCCAAACTATTCACCAATGTTTTGGGATCCATTTGATAAGAAACCCTCTTTTTCATAGTTTGGACAGACCATTAACTAACTTTATTCTAATCATTAAGAATGATATAGTTAAAATATAGATTCATAACACATGGTTTCTCCTAACCGGGAACAACCCGTGTTCCTAAAAACTCTCTCAAAAAGGTAAGTTTTATGGTTTTTACTTGGAGTCATACAACCCACCCTTTTCCTATATATATAAAATAGTAAAAGTTCTAAATGAATAGGAAACTTCCCCATGAAAGTGTACCCACATGGGTTCTTCTAAATTCCTACCCCCAATAAAATCTCTACATGACTACTAATCAAGAGTCTAGGATGGAAAATGAATAAGCATATATCTCCCCACCATTTCTAAATTCTATAAATGGCATGAAAAGAAGACAACACACCATAAGATAAAGGCATCAACCATAAGAACACATTTTCTCAAGACTCCCAAGAGTCACCCAAATCCATATTCCATGAGGAATCTATAGAGGAAACTCTCTATGTCCTAGGGAAAAATATCACAAAAGGAACTAAAAATAAATAAAAAAATTCCATATCCAAGCTTGACACGAATCATAACCACAAGAAACATGAAGAATAACTCGCATGCATGCCTTAATTAATTTTTTCTTAAGGTTATGGCATTGAACACTCTCTATATATTTTATATGAGGCAATGTAAGATATCATTTGGAGAAGATATTATTTAATGGTACCTTTTGATAATAATAATGAATAATTAGTAAATCACATTAGGTATGAATTTTTCCCATCGTTTGATCCCAAATTGACTACCACTGCATATTTTATCTGTGTGAACTTCTTGTTTGATATGCTGATTTTTTTCATGTCTTTTTTGGGTGTGATGCTATATAATTTCATGTTACAGAAGGCATGGAATTTATCAGCTCTAAAAAACGCATTGAAAAGGATCCTTTATCAGTGCTAAATAAGTGCTGATAAAAGATCCCATTTTCAGTTCTTTTTTATCATTGATAAAGGGGACCCCCCATTATCAGTGTTTATATTTTCAATGCCTTTTCAGTGATGTTAAAACCCGTTTTAAGTGCTGATAAAGCCCATTTTTGTAGTAGTGAATTATTAATTGAACGTGGTAAAACGTTAGCAATGTGTGTGTTGGAATGTATGTCTGCACATTTTCATTCTCTAATATGTATTTAAAGATATCTTTGATTGAGGCAGGTTTATAATCCCACTTCTATACTCATTATTTCATCAGAATATGCGAATGGGATTTATGCAAAGTGGGGGGATATATTCTTCCCCCATTATTATTGTAACAAACCCGGTGGGCCCAAATCCCAACGAACTCGGCCAAGCCAGAGCCCAGCCCTCTGGCAGATAGCAGACCCCCACCCTCAGGTAGATAACATGCCCCCACCTCAGACTGGCCTAGATAACACATGGTAGAAACTGTCCCCTGCCTGTAAAGGATTTAATATGCCTCCCCCGCAACTCGAACCCGTGACCACAGGCTTAAAGGCCAACTGGGAAGCATTACCACTACTCGTAACGCTTCCCGGTTGGCCTTTAAGCCTGTGGTCACGGGTTCGAGTTGCGGGGGAGGCATATTAAATCCTCGCCAGGCAGAGGACAGTTCCTATCACATGTTATCTAGGCTAGTCTGAGCTGGGGGCCTATTATATTCCAGAGGGTGGGGGTCTGCTATCTTCCAGAGGGCTGGGCTCAGGCTTGGCTGAGTTCGTTGGGCTTTGGGCCCACCGGGTTCGATTCAATTACTATAGGAATGTTCCCACAGAATTTCTCTGAGGGAGTAGGGATATGAGACTAATCATTAGATACTGCTGGAATATTCCAATAAAATTTGGTAGAAGAAGAAGGAATATGATCCCACTATTATTCATCATTAGAATGCCACACCCAGTGAGTCTTCCATGGAACCCATGCATGAGTAACCGAGGGGCTAATTTTTTTGGGGTTTCCCTCAGTAGGTGACCAGGGGGCATCGATGGGATGAAACTGGTGATTCGAATTTTCATGATCCCTCCTAGAAATATATTAAACTTGAAGGAATATGTAGTTGAATCCATGATCTACCTTCCTTAGATATTTAAGGTGATGATTATCGTTCTATGAGTATAAACGTTCGAAGTGATTGGAAGAGACAAAAAGCGCCACTGACTTTACTGTATCTTTTATGGGATGATAAGGACTCATAATTTTTATTATTTGGGGACACCTTCTTGTTTCATACAAGGTCAGGATTATACCATGTCAGTGGTATTACCATACCATTGCATTAAACACAAGAAAATGAAGGATTCAAGTTGGTGATATTGACTTGTGACCCACTGGGTTTTCTTACATGGATGATTTTCTAGAAAAGATTCTAGATTAAGTCATGATATTAGGTCAGGGTGTTATTTTGCAGAGTAATATCCATAGTCATGAAGATAAAAATGAATAAGTTCACTGATCATTGCATCATTAGAAGTTTGATTCATGATCAATCAAAAATTCATAGGTAACAGAATTTTCCTTTTTTATTCCATATTTTTCCATTCTAATTGTGTAGACTTATCACACTGAGGATTGACTTATCTCATAAGAACCACAGTTAAATTTGGTCAACCAATTATTATTTTTTTCATTTGAGAGATTCACATCAAGTTCACTCTTTTTTTTTATGAATACACTCAGGCAGTTTCACCCGAGGGTTGATTGTGGGATAGTTTAATGTCTATACAATCATTCATGTCATGTTCAAAATTTTCATACCTAATAGAAACTCCCAATGATTCCAACATTTATAATTGAGTAAGGTTATGTTTTCCAAAAGAAGGAATTCCTTTGGGGTTTCAAACCCAACAATGCTTATGAACTCACATTAGTCGAGAGGATGGGGGGTCAGGCTCATCACACCCTTTTGGGGGGAATGATTTCTGACTCTGAGACTCTATTATAGATTTAATATATGTTCATTAACATCTTACTAATCTATATATATATAACCAGTTACCCAAATAAATTTTCAATGGTTGAATACTTTTATCTATTAATGTGATTCTATTAATTGGTCCATCAATATGCATCATAGGTTATTCATATATTCCCCGTTATTTCATAGCAATGAGTAGCTAATTATATTTTTAATCCATATCACCAGGAACTATGGGTTTTAATATCATAAAAGGAGGTTAATAATATTACAATGATTGGATTGAACCATCATGAGGCATCCAATGTATCCTATTTATAATAGGAATAAAATCCCACAGAGTTTATTAAAACCATGTTGTTTAACAATGTTTGGAAGGACAATATATGAGGGAACATATGCACCATGTATTGAGCTCGAGCCTTATAATGGTGTCCTATGTATTCTTCTTATTCTAGGAATCAAAGTCATCATAGTTCGATTGTGACCTCAAGACATTCCCATGTTGGATGCCCTTGTATGAGGGAAATCATACTAAACTGCTAAATGGGGCTTACACACTGAGGCTTGCCTACATAGGGAAATTCATAAAGTGAATTATATGATTATTACAAATCCCTATTTCCACGTGAGTCATGCTTGGAGTGATATAAAATGAATAAAAAATTATCAGTCTCATCGCCTATGAAAGTGGGACTTATATATTAAGTCATCCCTAAAGGGATATTTGATATGGGGCTTGGGCCTTAGGAAGGCATCCTAGGTATCTTTGTTATATAATGAATCATATTCTTTATAGTTCATTTATCTCATAAAATAACTGATGAATGAAGAAATATGATAATCCCTTTGAGGAGATTGAGTCCTGAGGATTATAATGTCTAGGATATAGAGGGACTCACATTAAGTTGAATTCCCATTTGAGCTCAGTCCTCAAGAAGTAATCCTACATATCATTATTTTAATATGAATTAGAGTTCATTTAGTTTATTTTCATTATCAATCTATTGATGAATTGGGAAGGATGAAAATATAATGGGAGAGTTTGGCTTTCACGGGTTAGAAAGTTGGAGACATGGATGGTCTTACACTGAGGTGGATTCCCATTTGATCTAGGACCATAATAAGCTGTCCGATGTAACCTATTTGGACAAGAATCATAGTTCTTATCATTTATTCAAGTGAATGCCTGATTATATCCACTGAAAAAGGTTATCATGTCTTAGGATATCCTCCAGAAATGTCCTGATAGTCTTCATGAGGAATCCTTGGTGTCTGTCTGTCATGTATTATGATGTCTGGACATGTCTTTTTTCCTAATGAACTTGTACAAAGGCAATCACATGACCTGGTCGACTTGTCCATAAGATATCACATGATTGATGAAAACACATCCATGGGTGTCACATTATTGTTATTGAAATGTTGAAGATATTTCATATGATTCAAATGGAATTTTTGGGGGGATATTGCATGATCAATGAAAACATGTCTGGAGGACATCAATGGATATGTCTTGACATGTTTATAAGCCTTTACAAGACTTGGGTGACATGTCCTAGTTCTGCTAAAAGACTTGTTTAACATGAGCAGGTGTCACCACATGACTTTATGGACATTCCTAGAGGTCATCACAATACATTGGTGACATTTCCTAGTTTCATCACATAAATTTCATAACATATATGTAGGCAGAAACATCGATTTATTCTAATTTCTAGAGGGATTCATGAGAAATGATTAACATCCTTGGAGGGAGTTGTGAGACTTTATTGATATGACTGGAGGGATTTTTAAGACCTGGGTGACATTACCTAGAATTGTTGCATGATCATTATGGATTATGTAGAGCACACAATATCTTATCATGGGGATTAACATATCCATATGCATATAAGTATTTCACCTTTTATACTATTGATTCTATATTTCCCCATGGGTTTTCAAGAATTTAGAATATATAGGATTACACGACCTAGTCGACATACTGAATCCCCTTTGCATAATCAGGATGACATGAAATAATCCCTTCACAAGATCCAAGAAGTATCTAAATGAAGAAAATATTCATTCCATGTGATCCCTTAGTATGTTACCTAGGTTTTACTTGGTGTAAGACCTTGAGATCTCATGGCCTTACACTATGAGAATTATAATCGTCACCTCCTCAGTTATACTACACCTTGCATGGTGCGTATCTCACAAATATGAGATGGATTTGGGGTAAGGAGTTTTTCATCATGAGCTTCGCATGATCCGTCCCCAAGTTTTCTGGGGCATAGCATGATATTAAGAAATCGTGAAAACATTTCTCCATTAAATGGTTTATTGAAACTCATATTTTCAAAAGGATTTTACATAACCATGTTTATTTGTCAAAAAAATTTATTCCTTTGAAACAACATGAATGATAACCTTTAAATGATCTGGATCCCTATAGAAAGGATTTTGTGTGATCGAAGGTGATATGTCTGGGGTCCTTCTAAAGACTAAGATAGATTTTCAGGGTCCTTTCATGAGATCAAGATGGATTTTTAGGGGCCATTTTTGAGATCAAGATTAATTGTCGGGGGTCTCTAATGAGATCATGATTTCTTATTAGAGGGCCTCCATGCAATTGAGGGTGATCACATGAGTCACATAACTCATTATCTAGAAGATAAATATTTATCATCCTTATGAGAAGATTATGAATTTTCAGATTTTATTTCTTTCCTCATTTTACAAGTTTAGGTGATCTCATGATGATCTGTGAGTATTATCTTGGACAATCACTCTACTTATCCTCGATGTTCCATGTTATCAATTAAAGGTCTCATGATGAAACAAGAGTATTTCCATGGAAAAAACCGTTGTCTATCTTTAGAGATGTGTGATTGAGGCTAGATCTTGTGATGATATCTGAGCATTGTCACTAGTGATCCCTCAATTTTTCTGTGATGTCTAAGGGAATGACATTATTTAATGGATGTGTCTGAGTTACTTCAAATGAATAAGGTGACACGCCCGTAGGATCTTGTGTGGAAAGGTGGAAATGTCATTAGGGGATTTGTGGGGTCTTACGAGTTAAAAAATCCCACTATATGAAGATTAGTATAACTCCTCTTCTTATGAGGCTTCCTCGTTTCTTTACCATTATTTTTTATAAATTTTTTAGATGGATTTTGTGCATCTATCAATTGAAAAGTTTCCTGATCAGAGGATCTTATCTAGTATCCTTTACGTGATCATCAGTGCTTGTAAGGACACCATTGAAATAACATTTGGGTATTTTAGAATGGTCTTTGTGTGATCATAAGTAGATCATGAACAATACATGATCTGTTAACATTACCCTCTAATGGTCATGCGATCACGTGTCTTTCTGAAGGTTATGCGATCCAAGTGATTCGACTACCTTCCCATTGTTTTTAGAAGAAAATAATACTCATTTTAGGGTATTTATTACATTATAGATTCTCTAATGCTTATTTGGTTGAAGTCAACTTATATTATTAGAAAATTTCATTTAAATTATTATTTAACCATAATATAAAAAATAAATAGTTTATAAAAAGTAAATTTTAGTAATATATATTTTTATCCCAAAAATTATTTCATTAGATATTTTCTAACAATAATTTATTTCTTTTCAATGAATTAATAATAAAAAATTTATTTATTATTCATTTTATATATATTTAATTATTTTTTCTTCTATTTATAACCACCAACTTAACAACTAAATTATAATATTCATATTTACTACTAATGTTTTTATCTTAATAAAATAAATCACGGTACATTTTTTTCATTGATCCTTGTGAACCATGTTATTCAAAATCGTATTTTGTTAAAGGAAACTTTATAAATAACTCAATCTATTACATTACCTCCCAAAAAAATGTATTCTCACAAATTTACTTATGACTTATTAATAAAATAGCATAGTTTATCCTTAATATATTCATGACTCAAGATAATATATATATAAAGATACTAACATCTCTATTATAAATAATACTAGAAAAATTATCATCTACCTCTTAATAAAATATCTCTAATTTTCATTTATCGTAACCATTTGTTTCAAATATACTTCCTTATATGGATTATAAGACATATGAGGTTCTAGATACATATCTTTGAAAATATCATTTTAACCTTCCAAATTTTATCCAAATACTAAATTGAAATGGTACTAAAAATATCTAATAATATTAAAGTAAATCCACTATATAAAAAATCAATCCATAATGTCTCATCCTTTGGCACCTTCATTTCAACTTATAATAATTTTTATTAACTATGATATAATTGGATCAACTTATAACTCCTTCAGTTTAAAATAGGTTTTCCATGATAATTTTTCTATAAGGTTACTTATCCTAAACATATTAAAATTGTACATAATGGATCATAAACAAAGTGTATATCATAAAAACCTATCTTCAAAGAGTTATAATGAATTTGTGTTGTTATTAAAATTTTTATTGCACAATGTGATGATCGGTTTAATACCCAACCAACCATTTTCAGGGTTATTACCCCTTGGAGATTCTATCCCAAAACCTGCATCTACTTATTTATATCTATACAGGGATATTAGTGCTAGAAAACCATACACGCTAATATTTTTTAATGTTTTATAACATTTAAGGTTATATATATGGTTTTATCTATTTTTCTCTAGTCACTATCCCCAAATATTACTAAACCCTTCTCTGATATAAATTAAGGTTCCTCAGACCTACAGTCTTGGGTATGGTGCTAAAAATACGTAAATTAATTTTTATCTAGGATAATAAGTGATATGAATCCATCCAAACTTACAAATATTTCTATAATATGAGAATTAATCCTCTAAAATTTCAACAAAATTAATGAATCAAATGTTTTAGTGCCTTTGGATAATTTATATATATATATATATATAGAAATTCTTCTGAACATTTCACCATATCCTCACCATACAAGATCAACATTTACATATCTTCTAGTTTATACTAATCTTCATAACTCTTGGAACAGAAAATATAATAAAGGGGTGATCTAAAAAATATAGAAATGGAAAATCATATCAACAAGACATAAAGGGTTATATCATACACATATGATAACCTTTAGCACGTGAGCAATATCTGATTAAAAATATAATGGAATGATAAGAGATTTTATTTAGCATAATAGAAGGACATATAATCTCAAATTATGAAACAAATACTATGTAATGAGATTATAGAATCTAGAGATAATAAAAATGATCATTTCATTAAAACATAGTCATATAATATAGAAAGAGACATAAGTAAAATCCTATGAAATAAAAAATTGTTTAAAAATAAGCATTAAGTAAGATTATGAATAATGTTTTGTAAATAAAAATAATATATATGAATAATGTTTTGAATATAATAATAAATTACATGAATCAAGTTTTTAACATAGAAATAATGTACATTCTTCAAGTTTTGAATATAAAAATAAGTTTCACACTTCATGTTTTGAACATAACAATAATGTACATGATTCATTCTATAAACATAACAATAATATAGACAATTCATGGTGTGGACATAAAAGATATATACATGTTTTATTTTGTAAACATAACAATAATGTATAAGTTATAAGTTATTAAGATAACAATAATAGACTTGCTTCATCTGTACCTCATGAGATATGATACCTTAAGCAATGTATTACAAGGATATATTAGAAACCAACCATCACATATTGATAATCCTTATACATGTGTTCCACACAAAATCAATCTTACATATAATATTGATGAACCCATGGGATGAAAACTTGTTTCATAACATTTCCAAATCATATTATATAAAATGAGATTATGATTTTGAAAAATTGATATAAAAAATTAAAATACCAAAAAATGAGTATTTCACAAGGGAATTTAGAAGGCAATTCATTAAAAACTACTACAAAAGAGATAGATATTTTATAAATTTATAGGAAAATTAATTCAAAACCAAAAAATGAGTTCTCATAAAATGTTTTTAGAATTATAAAAAAACTTATGAGTCCATTTAAAAAGATTATTTTTGAGATTTTGAGAAGAATTGTTTTTGACATTATTTAAAATTAAATATCATTAATGGTATATTTAAATGTAAATTATGGTTTTATAATAGAAATTATGTTTGAAATATAAACGATAAAACAATGAAAATAAAAACCTTTTCCATATTTAAAAATACCTATATTAAAACCCACATTATAAAAAGTATACTAAAGAATAAATTTGAAAATAAGAAAAGAAAAAATATGAATATTAACATATATTTAAAATATTTTTATTGAAAAATAATAATTTAAAAATAATTTTGTAAATAACTAATTCTAATATATATGATAAATATACCTTAAAGAGGATGATAATTATTCTGAATACTTTTATACTTTTATCTGTAAGAAATTCATCATAGAATAAGCATTTAATAAGAAGATAATTTACCCTAAAGATTAAAATAATGTTACATGTAATAAAACCATATTATGAAATTATCCAAACATAGAATAATGACAGTAATCAATAAATATTATATCAAAATAAAAGAAATTTGAGTTTAAGAAACCCTTATAGACAAGATAATTCCTAAAGAAATATTTCTTTTGAAATGTATTTATGTGATAAAAATGAAAATATCCATAGAAAAACTGAAAATACCAAAAAAATACAATAATTGATCATGAATTTCCAAACTCGTAAATATGGAGTTCTAGAGGATACATTTTAACTCTATTAAAGGATATTGAGTTAAGAAAAAATGATGTGAATTTAGTAATAATTTAATCAAATGGATATAAAGGAGGGATTCAACAAAATAATTGTAAAAACCATAGTGGAAACATAAATAATAATAATAGGTTTCATTTTAGGTATTAATTACACAATATAAAATATAAATAAGTGCATAATATGAAAATATTCCTTAATGAAGGAAAACTAAAACCAAAACCTTATGAATATAATAATCATTGATATAAAATCAAATAAAATAATAGTTTATTAGAGGGAATTGTAAATAAAAAGTATAGAATATTTATGTAATATAAAATATATTCATAAGGGTAAATACATCAAGCATAGAAGGATGATTCTTGTGAAGAATAATCATAACTCAATAAAAGGAAATTTGACTTATGAAAATCCCTTACAACTTTTGTAACATTTGATAAACAAATATTGAATCAGAAAACCATATATGGATACTGAAATCACTTGAATTGAATGATTATTATAATGAATATATATATATGGGTTTTATATACACCATACAAAAGAAAATAAGTATTGAATATGGAATTTATCTCAAATAATAGAAATTGAGACAAGAAAATTCATTATGATTTTAGTAACTTTTTAAATGAATGATCATGAAGGATATAACATGGAATGGAAATAAAAATATCATAAATATAAAAATAGTTATGATAAAATATATCAATGAGTTAGTATTTAAACCATATAAAATAAATAAGTTGTATAATATGAAATATGTATTAATGAATAAATTTTGATATGGGAAAACCATACAAAATCTATTTACTTCCAAGAATGTCCTTTAACCTCCTACATATTAAAAATAATTATATTAATAAATTATTTCATTAAAGTATCCATATTTAATACCTTTTATATACATCATTTAATTTTATTCTATACAATTATATTAGTTATTATAGTTTGTTTTCATCATCATATGATAATAATTTCATTCATTATGTACAAGTTTCAAAATAGTGGTGCTTGATCTTATTTATTGATTAAATGTTTGAAATTACATGACTATTAAAATTATGATAATACTTGATTAAAAACTATTTAATTTTTTTAATATCATTCTATTATTTTTTTGGTTATGATATATGAAGTTAAAAATTAGTGGAGGGCGTGTTTTAGATAATTTACCGATATCAACATATTACTTTATAATGATAATTGATTTATATATAATAATTTAAGAAATATATTGAAGAAACATATTAATTCTTAATATAATATAAATTCCTAAAATAAGTTTTTATAACCATCCATATAAGATGGTTATGAGAATTAAACAAATCGTTTATGGAGGCAGTGGTCCGCATATAAGCATGAGTGATGTTATCATTTTCAAATGAATCATAGGGGAGGAAGATAGAAAATGATTTATCATTATATAGTTTTAATAACTTCATAAATATCATATTTATTCATTTAATACATTATTATAACCTTACATTTCAATTGGATGTGGAAAACGAAATATATCATTCATGGAGGTAGTAGTCTGCACATACACATGGACAAAATTTTCATTTTTGAAAGGAAAATAGAGGATCAAATATAATTATTATTATATAAAAATAATAAAAATTAAATATTCTAATGATATTTATGTTATTATTTTACAATGGTATAATATACATTGATATATAATCATAAGAAATAAATAAATATAAATATAAAAGAGTAATTCGGGGATGTTTACCTAAAACCTTATAATAACTTTTTTAAATATATCATTAACAATTTGAGTGGTGGTATTTTGAGGTGACCATAAAATATAAAATATTTTTAAGAGTTTTTGTTAGATTTTACTTTATTTAGAGTTATTTTGGAATTATTATAAGTTGGGTGATGAAGGGATCCTTTTATAAGTGAGAGGAGTGAAATTTTGGTTATAAGTGGTTCACTATTAAAATCCATGTGGCTTCGAAATTGAAAAATTATGGATTGGGGATTATTAAATATTAAGAAATAACTCATTAAATCAATTGGATTTTTTTACGATGATTTAATTTTTTAAAACTTATATTTACCCCTTTTAACAATTTAAATTTTACTAAAATAACTAATTTTTTTCCATGTAATTTATTCTTTATGCCAAAAATAAAATGGAACTTATTACATTGGATAAAACATATGATAAAAAATATAAAATCCATTATATATGATACAATTATAAAATGTTATAAAAATTAATTCTAATATATATATATATATGATTCATTAAAAATATATTTATAAAAAAATATAACTTATATTCCAAAATGTCTTATATAGGTTTGTAAATTTAATGTACCATTATTAAATGTAAAATTTTTATTAATAAAAAATTATATTTCATGAAAAGGTTTCATAAATTTTATTTTATTATTTTTTCCTAATAACTTCATAAATTTAATAGTATTTTTAAAAATGTTGTTTTATAATATTCTCATAAAAATAAATAATTTCAAAAACAATCAAAAAACAATCCAAAGAATATTTTTTATATATAATCCAAAATTGAAGTACATTTTTTCAAATTAAAATTATATGATATATAAAATTTATCTTGAAATAGAACCATAAAATATAATGAAAACTTATCAATAAGAAAATTACTTTTTTAATATTAAATTTTATTGTTTTTAATTTCTATTAATTAATATATGAATGAGTCTTAATAAAGTTCTATATAATTTTAAAAAAAAATTGGGATATTATTTAAAATATATCAATTAAATTTATTTAAATGAACATTACATAGTGTTTATGAAGAAAAAAATATGGAAATAACCCTTTTATCGTTATCATGGTGATTAACATTAATTTCACTAACTTATTTTTATCCAAAAATAAAATTTCCATAATCTAATTATTTTAAAATTATTATTATAAATATGAAAAGCATTTTATCAAATTTATCTCACCATAATAATTTTTTTTCAGGATAGCGCTCATAACACAAAATAATATTTTTTGAAAAAAATTGTATCTTTTGACAATAAAATAAATTTAATAATTTCACATTAATAACTGTTGGATGGAATTTAACTTTTATTATATTTTTGTAAATATTTCCTTAAATTCAATATTTTACAATAATATAATAATATTTATATCACATAAAAAGGAAATTTTTAGTGAAATATATTTTTTTGTATAAAATTATTTCATTAGTTTTTAGTTAAACTAATTAAATTATATCAATGAATTTATATTAAAAAAGATTTTTTATTTCTATATATATTTTAAAATGTTTTTACCTATATTTTATACCCAAAAACATAAATTTGACATTATAATGGCTATATTTACAACTTATGATTTATTAAAAGTGATATTTCATTGTGGTCTGATTTATTTTTGTGTTTCATGTGAAAAAAATTATTCAACATAGTATTTATTTAAAAGATATTTTATACAAACTATTAAGGTGATACAACCCATTATTGGTTGGTAGTTGGATGATGTGACAAGAGATTTCATATCAGGGTTGCCAATGACACTAATGGGTAGCGATGTTTAGTGTTTCATAGTGGACTAGTTGACCACTATGTTTGATAAATAGGATTATTAATGAGATAACTCATAATATTGTTCCATATATGGATTCCAAATTTAATTCATGGATATTTTAAGTATTATAGATTGATATTTGTACATAGTTGAATCTAATAACTACCTATAATACGCCAATCTATTAATAACTAGATTATACTATTTATATTTTTGAAGACATTCTAATATCATGTGTCCTAGACTTTGGTGGCTTGTGTGAGAACCAATTTGATTTATTTGCGTTCACCTATAACCATTGATATTATAAAATGATTCATATGGAGACATTCTATTCCATATTACAGTCAGCCTTACTGTTCCCCATTATGCTATCTAGAAGCTAGAGAGATATTGATGGTTAGACTGACTCTCATGTAGGAGATGATGGAGTAAATCCAATTTATCATGAAGAATTTATAGATTGCTTAGAGTAGGAAAAGTGATTATTTATGATGTGTTTCTTATATTATTACATCAATGATACTTTTACAATCAATCTCACATTGATTGATAAAAATGACATCAAAATGAAGAACGGAGCTTTTTTTGAGGATAATCTGGTTTATATAGTGGATTAGTGTGATAAAAATCTTTTTGAGAAGAAAATTTCTATCATACAGGTGTAGTGGCAACATGAACATATCTTGAAGGATACATAGGAGTCGGAGTATGATGTGTAGGCCTAGTAGCCAGATTTATTTGGTTAAGAGGCCCAATTATGGTTGGGTTTGAAGCTCAAGTATGAATTAATATTTTATAGGGAGGATGTAAAACCTCATCCCTTCGAATTTTACAAAAATATTTTAATTTTTAAGTATCCATTGGATTTAATATATTCATTCATGTTTTGATGTGTTTTGGGGGAGAAAAATTTATCTTTGACGTTTATAAGGGTTTGATGTATTAAATTAAAAATAAATAGATTTTTTAACTATCACATTATTTTCCAAACCATGTGGGGTGCTAGGGGAAACCATATGGAGTTAGAATACTCTTCTGAGTGTCGTGTATGACTGGTCTATTATTAGGAAAACTATACATCAAAACAATGTGGAGCCTATCAAAAAATCTCAATCATGGTCACAAGGTTGGTCTATGGATTACTAAACCATTTAGACTAATCGTTTGGGGGTCTGGATTTCCTATAAAATTGGAACCACCAAATTTCTATATGGTTTGGAAAACCATATAGCCAAGTTATGTAGTATTCATATTCTCTAAAATAAATATTATTTTTCCAAAATTTCAATGAGGAAATAAAAATCACTAACCCCTAATTTTCTCACCCGCATTCTACCTAGAGCCCCTATAACTATAACCTTCTCATTTACTCCTTTCTTTTGAGTGTATGTTCTTCGACCATAGAGGAAAAAATATCCATTTATCTCAATGGATAGGTAAATGTTAGGGTAATTTTTTTACACCACCGTTTTTTAGTTTTAATTTATTCCTAATTATCTTGTGTTGATTAAGTTCTTTTCTTACTTACTTTAAGGTTTATGTATAGTTTTTTTATTCCTTCCATTTAATCTCAAATAAATGCTTGATACAAACATAAAAAATATATATGTTAAAACATGTAGGGCCATGAGTAATAAATAAAATAATTTTAATAATTACATCAATGAAAATAAAAGAATAAGGAGTGTTAGAAAACTACCCTAGTTTTATGTGATAAACTTTACAGGTGTTGGTGAGAGGTTTTATTTAATTGCTTAATCATTAATCAAAATAGTGTAAATTATTAATAAAAACTAAAATTAATATCAATAGGCCTTCAAAATGATAATCATATCATACTTGAAATTAAAATTTCTGTTTATGTCCCCATTAAAATGATATTTATTTTTCCTTCCTTTTGTGTTTGGTGATGATCAACAAAGGAAAACCAAATGGTTCTTCCCTCTAAGGTGTTTCCATGGTAGCAAATAATCCATAAAACAATAATAATTTGGATTCCTAAAACCTTAATGATAATCTAGACTCTCAATAGAAAGTAATGACGATGAAAGAGATTTTGGGAGGGAATGTTTCTAGATGTGGATTTTGAGAAGAATCAAACACACCTACTCAAGGGGTTATACTCCTTCATAAAGGCTAGATGGATTTCCCAAATCCATGAAACAATGTCGAGAATTTATTATTACATTTCAAATATTTATGGTTAATAAATTATGTAACATTTGAAGTAACTATCATCTATTACTCTATCACCCACTTCATCCAATGAAATAATGTAGTTAATGAAATTAGATGTGTATTATACCATTAATAGTTAAAATTTAACATTTAGATGTTTATATGAATTTTGGAAGTAATGAGAGTAACAAAAAGTCTAATACTAAGAACTACAACTCAAATATTTCATTGAATATGATAAAAATAAACAACTGACTTATGATATCACCATATCCTTAAATATGATATACTTACATTATAAAATAAAATCCTATTTCCATATGGTGTGTTGTAATATAAAACTCACCCAATTATACTATATGATATAAATATATTTAGATAATATTCTTATTAATATCTCACTTACACTAAATCCTTATAAAACATCATGTAATTTTACCTTATATCATTTATTATACTGTAACTTGTTAAATCATTTCCAAAAATCCCTTGGATATATTCTAAAAGGATTTTGGAAAGCTATTAGTAACATCACCTTCTATAAAAATATATGTAATACTTTGTGAAAATCATATCTGAAACCGTTTTTGAATAAAACTCTATAACATATTTTAGAACATCTCTCAGAGATAAATTCAATATCTATTTAGAAGACCACAAAATGTGACCCCATGATCCATTATAGAATTGAAAAAAATGAATAAATGGATCAATAAATTTATGAAAAAAGAATCCCATAACAATGAATCAAACCAAATTATGTTACAATGCTATCTGGTGTGATCTATATCAAACACATGTATCTCTATTCCTTTTTTCACATGCTTCATCACATGATTGAATTAATTTTCATACATTACCATTGTCCAAGACATCAAGTGACCATGATAAATGGTTTATGTCAATAAGATCTAGCCTCCTCATATTTTCTATACTCTCTTAGTACAAAATTTTAGGTTTAAAAAATGTTTAACATGTTATTCATCTAGTAAATGGGCACATCACATGCCCATCATCTAAGTTTTTAAGAAAGTCATATGTATCATCTATTTATGACCATATATTTCCTCAATCTATCTCAATCATGGGAAAAAATTAATACAAATCATATAAGAGAAAAAAAATACGATCTCGGTTGAGATCTAACCAAATACATGATCATCAACATAACCAACCACCCATGATTAGATAATCCTGAAGTCTTGTGAAAAAATGTATCAAATCATTAAGGTTCTCATGTTATGTATCTCAAAAACCAATGGTAGTGGGTACATTAATTTTAAAAATACACCTCTATTATACTAAATATATATTCCATTAAACTCCATGTGGTTCACTTCATGGGTCATATGGAATGGAAAACCATTTTTCCTTATGAGAATATTCCATATCATAATTCAAGAATCGTAATCATGGTTACCTTAACATTTTTTTGTAACCTATAATACTACATAAAAAACACTAGTTAGTTATAAATAAATGTTTTATATTGAGAGGTCACTCATCAATAAATTTATTGAAATACTGTCAATGTATACATTTATGCAGCCAACCTGAAAAAATATTAAAGTAGAGATTTAATTTTCAATGATAATTCTATATTCTTATACACTTTTAAAAATATTTATATATAATTTCATAAGAAACACTATATAATATCATATATGAATGAATACTAGATCAAATTTATATTTTATGCATATTATGGGATAGTTCTAACTTATTAAATCTATATATAATTCTAACTACATCCTTATTTGACCATCTAGTAAAACCCTCCCATGAGAATCTTACAAGAGTAAAAGTATAAAGTAAGCTAATATGAATGATTAAAATACATAAGAATCAAACTCATATTATTCCACTCCTTGAATATATTCAAACTCCTTTACTCACAAACATCCAATTATATGATGTGAATAACATCAGTTATGTACTTAGAACTTTTCTAAGTGCATCATTATCATTCAAGGAACTTTTCCATCAATTGTTTTCCTTGAGATCACTAGTAACTAATATAACTATTATATGTCATCCAAAAAAATTATGATTTTAATTGAATTAAACTTTGTTATGGTGTCTACTATAACTCTTACATATTTTCCTTACCATCATATCCTAAAACTATTAGGATAATAAGTGAAATAAAATTTTATATTTTTCTTGTATAATATTTTATTTAATGAATTTCAACTTATATAAGTTTAAACATACTCCCACTATCCATAAGTAAATTATTTACTCTTTAATATTTCATGATAAGATACATAAAAAAATTTGATTAGGAAATAACATTAATTTTCTTTGAGTGGGAATATTTACAATAAGTTTATTTATTTATATCATATATCATATTCTATGTGTTTTGAAATTTTATTGCAAAGAATGATTTTTTTAAATATGACACTTTTAATGTTGGAATTATATTCCATTATATTATAGTTTAAAAACTTTTTCATAGATAATAGTCCTTTTATCCTTGTCTTCAATTCAATATTTTTATATAATTTGATGAATCATAAACCATATACTTCTTAAAATATCAATATCATTTAGTCAAATAATGATTTTTAAAAACAATTATTAGTATAAAAATGGGATAAATAAAACACATCAATTGAAAAACTTATCATAGATAGATTTACTACATGTATCGAAGTTTCCAATGTCATGACCCCCTCACACTAAGGATGTTGCAGTGAGTGGAGATAAATAATGACTCCTAAGTCCCACCTATAGTATGTCCCAGATTAGTGAATATCACAAAGGGTACAAGAATATCATATTATGGGAGGCATTTCACTCTATAATAATATAAGTTCAGGAGATATGATTAATAATCCACAAGAAAATCCATGAAATAACATAAAAAACCCCAAAACTATACCACAATGCATGTATGAATAAAATAGGTGTATATAAAATTCTCTAAAAGTTAATACCCAAAAACATTGTTAAAGATATATATAAAACAACTATCCAAAATAGTGAAAGCCAGTATTATTCCAAAAATGGTCCACATAATCCTCCTAGAAACCTGAAAACTAGTTTATATACATAGGGTGAGAATACATGTATACTCATTAGGAAAACCAATGTCTGTCATGCACTTTTGAAAGAAGAATACTAATGAATACATGAGTAAATAGTAAAACCAACAAAACCAAAATATATCAGCTATCTATCCCTCCTTTACTCGGGCATGCTCAGAAAATAACATAAGAAATATATAATAAAAGAATAAGTAGCATATCGATAAAGGGTACCTTGCACAACTTTCCCACTGACTTTCCACATTCACACTCCAACATTATATATATTGTACCTCCCATAAATTCAGAATAACGTTTACCACCACCACACTATGAAGTCACATCACATAACACTTGTAGACACCTGGTCCACCACCCCAGAACATAGTCACATATCATATTTCCTACCAAAACCTTGTCCATCACATCACTACTACAACCATAATATTAGGGTATCATGAACATGAAAGAAATCAACCACATTTCCTCCTAATACTTTGAACGACCCACACTATAAGATACCTCAGATCACTATCATATCACATCTCACTTGATGAAACTTGGGCCACTGCTCCATAGCACAATCATATCACATCTCACCCAAAAACACCTAGACCATCACCTAGTGCACTAAAACACCTCCAGACATCACAACCTGTGCATATCTACTCACATAGAAGAGAGATAGAGCGTGTAGCTATCCAACTATCCTCACTAGAAATATGTTAGAAAAAACACTACCCATGTGAAAATACAGGTGTTAACACATAGTTCTCGACACGAGTGGGGTGTTAATAGATATCATAGGGAAAATAAAAATATACACATATAACCACAAACAAGACCAAGCTATGGATTCAAAAAGAAACACTAACCAAATAACGACATTGTAACTTTTTTCACCACCTCTAAATGCATAATACTACACAAACCAAAAGTAATAATTCATATTTTCCACCAATTACACTATCTATCCAATTCATTTCTTTATTTAATAATAATAAAATTTAACCACAAAACCCTTTATTTATTTTTTTCATTATTCATTTCCATTCCATTAAACAAACCTTATTCTTATAATTTCAATCATTAACAAATAATTATTACATCACTACCCAAGAATCTTGCATAACCCAACAACACCTTACAAGTATCTCCTCATTCCCGCTGAACAATAGACTGATCATCCTAAAAGAAAAAACAAGTAAACCATAACATCATAACTAAAAAAGAATGAAAAAAATAACCGTGACCTTACCACCCAAAATCATGGCCAAATAAACCATCACTTCACCACCCTAAAAAATGACCAGATGAACCATCAACATACCTCTCCAAAATTAAGGCCAAATAAACCATCACATCGACACCCCAAAATCATGGACTAACTAATCATCACCTGATAGATGCAAAAAAAAAAACAAACACTAACCTCACCACCCCAAAATCATGTCCAAACATACCATGACCACACCTCCACAAAATCACATCCAAAATAACCATCACCTTTCCTCTTCAAAAACTTGGCCAAACAAACCATCACCTCACCACCCCAATAGATTGACTATATAAATATCAAATCAACTGAACCACATTAAAACCACATATCACTGCTCCAAATCATCACTAAACATAACAACACATCAAAGAACATATTAAAATTTTTTAAAGGGGATTTTATCACATTTTACTTTATTTTAGGTGTGTTATCACACAAGACATAAATACAGGTAAAACCATTTCATTAACTAAATATAAGTAGTTATAAAATTTCTATTTTGGAGTGATATCACAAAAACATGAAACAAAGTGTCCATATCACAACAACTACAACATAAGTAGAGAATCCAAACAACCATGATTTTCTGTGGGGAATTTATCCCATTCAAAAACAACCTCACTACAATATCAAAGTTGTAAAAGCATCCAAATCGTTCCTCTTCCCCATGAATTTCAATTAATAGATTGATTTAGCTTGATTATGCCATCAAAAATCACCCCCGTAGATAAACAAGAGTAATACCCTCCTACATGAATAAAAAATGTGAGAAATGAGGGATTCTATAACTCAATGAATCTTTTTCAACATGTTGCACACCACAGGGAGAAAATAAACACTTGAAAACCACAACCTCACACAAAACCCAATGATAAAAATACACCACATCAAGGGTTATAAAAAATATAGCCCCAATCATAAAAACACAAAAATCATACCACATAATTGGATCATTTATTAATAGTAGAAGGAACTCCATAGAAAAGAGATGAAAAATCATAATATAAATCTAATTGTCTTCCATCATAACCAATAGATCGAAGTAGGAGTAAGGGGGATAAAGATGCTATGAGAGCTACCTAGGGTTCACCCAAAACAAGGCAGAAAACCAGGTTAAAATGAAATGGGTTTCCTTAAAAATTAATATCTTAAACCTAGAACTCAAAACATTCACATTGTTTCACCCATTAACAATGCGAAATCCATGTATTTTCCCCAAAATCCCTTCTTCTACAAAAATTCACATCGTCTAAACCTTAATTAAATTAAATGTCATGAATTACATTCATGACATGAATATGTTTGATGGTTTCCCCTTCATCTACATACAATTATTGAAATTGGAAGGATACACATTCCATAAACCACCAATTCACATTATTTACCACTTTCATGACATGAATTTCCCACTGTAGCTCTATTTCACCACCATCCACCTTGGAACCTCCTCAAGACTCATGAAAAATACCTCCAACACCAAAAAATGAAAAAGTAATAATCTATGAATGCATGGTACATTACATCAGACACCTTTTAAATGATTCTTTCCATTGACATCCAAAAAATAAGACCATAAGGAAAAAAGGGGGCTAAACAAACACTCTATAAGATGCCTCTCAAGAATCTCATTACTCCTCAATGCTACCACCATATAAAGAAGATAACTGAAAGACCCATGAAAAATCCCTACACATCTAAAACTTGACTTCATTCACACAACCAAACAGATAGAAAACCATCTGAAACTCCACATAACACAAAATAACAAACACTACAACCAAACATGTACACCACCTTGACCAAAAAAAATCAAGTAATTCCATCCTCCTTATCAAGATACTATCTGCTTTGGGCAGAACTGAGTCACCTACATGGGTTTAATCACATCATAGTTAATATTTATTAATTATGAATTAGGTCTTCCCTTTGAATATGTTGTAATTTTATCACACATCACACACCATGAAAATAAAAAAAATTATAACATAGAGAGATCGATCCATCAAAGAACAAGAGAAACAAAGTAAGGGAAAAATAAAAATAGCTCTAGGTACTAGGAACCCATATGTATTTCTCACTCCAAATTACTCTATTTGAATAAACCATGCCTCCACAACACACAAACCAAGGGAATGGTTCATCCATATAGTGCCTTTTATAAAAGGTTGGGGCTGGAGCCTCATTTTATTATTAATGCAAAGAAAATACCTCTTTTTACTAGGTAGAGGGAGACCCATTACATAGAACGAAAGCCCAGTGGGCATGTTGCTCATTACATGGACCATACACCCAAATATTTTAGCCTAAGTCCCATTCTGTGAAAGATTTCATGGATCCTCTCCATTTGTAGTGAAATTGTGGATCCTCTACAACCATTTTTAAAATGAAAAACGATACACCACTTGTTCCTATCACCTCAATGGGCCCAAAAAACTAGGGAGAAAGATCAATAACCCTTCCAAAACACTACTTACCACATTGAGGGGAAGTCTTCAAGAACATGTGGTCTCCAACAAAGAACTCTAAGGCTCTCCTCCCATGACCATCATAAGACATAGGATAGACTTGTGCAACTTTCTTCCTCTCAGAAACAAGATAATCCTAATTTTGTGTGCTCATCATGACATCTGGACAAAGAATTACTACCTCCCCAAACTCTATCCATAATAATATAGAATTAAATGGTTGCTGAGGAAAAGTATCAAGTAGGTACACTCTAACGGATGAGTGATATATGTTATTATAAACAAACTCAATAATGAAAAATTGCAGTTTCCACGATCATATAATATCTAAGATTTACACCTGAAACTTGTTCTATAACATCTGTATGGTACACTATTTCTTCTTGTCTATCTGAAGGTGGAAAGTAGTTGTGAGGCAAAATTTAGTTCCAAAAGACGGTTGTAATCCACTCCAGAACCATGAGGCAACAAGTGAATATAGATACATGGAAATAGACATTATAACTCTATGAAACTGCACCACCTAATCCACATAACATTTAGCCAATGTATCCCTTGAACCCAACTCCTAGATTACTATGAAGTTGTCTAATTTCATCAATTGATCCATGATCAACTAGATAACATAACAACCTCTATGATCTTAGAGAAAAATTGTGTCTAAATCCATCAATATGTCCTTCCAGTTCCACTTGGGAACATCTAAAGGTTGCAACAAACTATAGAGAACATGTTGCTTAAAACTTACCTATTATAAAATGAAACACCTCTCTATAAACTCTTACACTACACATTTCATCATGGGGAACCAAAACTGCATCCTCAAGAAATTTTACATATTAGATACTATTGTGTGTATAAACAATGCTTATCGATGAATATCAATAATGTATCCCTTGTACATCACTTATGGAATAAAAAAACTCCCATGAAACAACATATGGTTCTTATTATCCTTTGAACAACCCACCAAATCATCACCATGGGCAACACAATCATAAATTACCTATGCCAATGTGTACCTATTTTAGACTCCTCCAACTACCAAATAAGAGAAGACTACACAATAATCTGAAACAAATAGATTCTACCAATATCCAACCATACATATAAGTTCAAGGCTACCAACTCCTAAATTCATTTACTATCATCTATAGACTACTGAATAATATCCTTCTTTGAATTTCAGCTCAAATATTCAGCCACAACATTGCATTTTCCTAAGGTGTTGAAGATCTAAAAATCGTAATTGTGAAAAAATTCATTTATATATAATTTTACACATTTAGATTATGTTAAGAAATGATATACCTCAAGTTATTGTGATATGTGGAGACCAAAAAGTGATCCATAATAAGGCAATGCTTCCACAACTTCAACACAAAAGAACCACTACTAGCTCTATATCATAGGTGGGATAGTTAATCTTGTGGGGACGTAAGTTCCTAGTCCCAAAAGATATCACATCCTTCTTTTGCATACAATGAATCTCAAAACAATATGGTAAGGAAAAAAAACCTCAAAAATCATAACCCCTACATAAAATAACCCCAAAAGAATAGACTAAATTCCTCTTTAGGTAACAAAATTCTACCTAGAACTGACCAGTCTAAACAAAATTTTGGTCCATCCTGGTTAATGTTGTAAATAAGGATAAAAATTAACAGAAACCCAATAAAAAACTTCAAGAACATCTTATAAGTCTGAGGAAACTGTGAACCTATTCCACGTTATTAGGTGGTACCTAGGAGATTACTACATCATCCTCTGAAAAGTCCGCTGCCACACCCTGCTGAGACACCAAATGCCGAAGGAAACACAACTTCTATGCTTAGAACTCACCATTGTACAATGTTTCATAAATATATTTGTGTAAAAGGACCTATAAAACAACTCCTAGATGATAAAAATTCTCCTCAAATGACTTTGAGTAGATCAAGAAATCATTTATGTATAGGATGATGAATTGGTATAGGAACTCATATAACACAGTGTCCAAAATCCCCATTAATATAGACAGTGTATTTGTAAAACCATACAACATGAATACAAAATAGAAGTTACCATAACTACATATGAAGGTAGTATTAAGGATATAACCATCATTTAACCTTAACTGGTGATATAAAACCGCATATTGATCTCAAAAAACCATGTTTACCCTCTCAGATGGTAAAAATGATCATCTATCTTTGGAAAAGGGTAATAGTTATTTACATACTAGGGATTCAAACTCTTTTATTTTGTACACAACCATAGAAAAATATTAAACTTATTCGAGAAAAACACTAGATAACCCCATAATGACACACTAGGTTAGATGAAACCCATATGCATTAGATCATCCACATATAGCCTCAACTCACACAACTCTATAGGATCCATTCGGTAGGGAACCATTAAAATCCGAGATGTGGCTAGTTAAAATTATATTCCAAACTCAACATGACTTCATGGTGGTAGTGTCATAACCTTATCTAGTAAAACATATATGAAATATTATACAACCCTGTGAACAAACCAAACTTGAGATTTTACTAATATCTCTACCATCAAATAATAAATAGACTTCACACGCTAACTTCCCACTGGATAACCCCGCTCGCCAATAAAAACCACACTATAAGCTTCAATATCTGAGAACATGAATCTCCTCCATAAGTAGTAGAAAATAGAATATATTGAGTACAACCAATTAATGTGTAGGATGGAATCATATTCCTGAATATATTGAAAGAAAAGATCCCCATAAGACTTATGCATCCCCATCATCAGTATACATCCCCAAATCACATTGAATAAGATGGTCTGGCCTCCTACTAATGTATTCAACAAAATCAGAACTGGAAACATTTACACATCAAATCCCAACATATGGACTAAAGGAGGAGCAAAAAAGGAGTGTGAGGGTCCTTAGTAAAACATGCACACACAAGGGTAGATGATAAACTGACAGTACCTAGAACATTCTCTAGACCCTTAAGTGATGCTTACTCTATTGCATGAAACTAACCACGCCTATATTGTCTACCATTTTGATGATGAACACCTCCACACTCAGGTAAGGTCCTTGAACATGAGAAACATCTTGAGGTAAACCTTTACCAACTCTATCTCTACTCAGTGGAGCATAATCCTACTACTCAAGCTACTGAAACTGTCTCACTAGAAACTACTGCTAAGGCTGGAACTAAACCTGTCTGACACCACCTAATTGATCTTGAAGAGCCATTGGTCACTAATTATAGAGATGTAAATGAACCCAACTAACAAGAAAATTTGATTTATATCTATTTTAATATCATGGAAACTACTACCCAAAAAGGTTGGAATGGAAGACATTGAGTTCAAATCCCCATTGGTTGAAACCTCGAGGGTCCAAGTTTTTGAGACCTTCTACTAAAACTTTTTATCCATGAGAATCCCTGTTGATTCCCATCTCATGGTAAAAAGCCTCATGAGTGAATCTAATTGATCACCTCTTCCTTATTCTAAACCTCCATATACGTTGACAAAATATAATGGGAAACTTCATACTGGATAAAAGGAAAACATGCCTCTTGAAGACAACTCGCATGAGACTCATCATTTGGAAAAAGATCCAGGGAAAAGTGAAAAAGGTATCTGAACAAGATTCCCAAATGCCACACTAATATACTCCCCTAATTAATTGAAAGAATATTTTTCCTAAACAATGCCTTTATAGTCAAATAAAGGAACTCTACCAAGAACTCTTTCTAAAATTTGACCCATTAAACATCCATATTCTTCAGATCACCCAAATACAACATCCTCCATTGAGCCATAAATCCACACATCTGACAAACTTCAAAATGGGCCCAGTATCCCATCGAGGCTCAGGTCAAACTAAAAGTGATCTAAAGCTCCTCCATCCAGCTCTCTGTCTCAATATATGAAAAACTATCCACATACTCCCCCAAAGCCTGCTGCTAAAAAGAACACAATGACCACTCCCAAGCCTCATCCTCCTCTACCAAATCACCAATACAATTATCTACCAGATCATCTAGATAAACCTAAAATATATAAGCCACATGAAAATAAAATCGGGGATCCATAACTAAAAGAGAAAAAAATATTTCATAATACTTGGTAGTATGAAATTTTATTTAGATTCATTTAATTTATATTATACATTTTAACATTCCCAAAACTACCCAACTCAAATAAGAAAACAAGTCATCATGATGCATGTTTCTCTGCTAGGTCTCTACTCTCCAAACAGGTTTATCTCACTTGGTCATTAAATAATCTTAAAGTCCATGCACTGGATCATGAGGGGCCTTAAAATCACTTTTCTAAGCTATTTTCACTAGATTACATCATGCACCAAGTTCAACTTGAACTGTTTCCATACCAACTCATTTTATCATGACTGTTCCTAACTCCAAATCCATTCTATCTCCCAATAATCACAAATGATACACCTTTTTATGACCTCTACCTTATAAATATACCAAAAGTAGGGGAAAAAGATATTGACCCCCTGAGTCCTACCTCCAACAGGCCCTTGGTTGGTGAATAGCACCAATGATATGAAAATATCATAAAATAGAAGGAATTACCTCTATAATAATATAGGATTAGAATATAAGATTAATCATTCACAATAAACTCCATAAAATAATATGAAAAAAACTATCCCATAATTCATGTATAAATAAAATAGTTATAGATAAAAATATCCAAAAGTAAATAACCAAAAGAAAAGATAAATTAGTTTCACAAAAACTATATAAAAATGTCTGAGCTAGTATTTTCCATCACAATCACGTAATCCTCCTAGAAACATACAAAAATATTTATATACAGAGCATGAGAATACAAGTATAATTAGTAAGAAAACAATATTCTCTCATGAACATGTGAAAGAAGCATACTAACACACACAAAATACCTAAATAGGTCCAATATCCATCCCAACCTCGCCAAGTAACACTCACTAAATAATGAAAGATATGTATAATAACATAACACAAAGCATATTGATAAAGTGTACCCTACACCTCTTTCCCACTAATTTTACAATCTCATACTAAACATCAAACATCTTGGCACTCCCATATCATTTGAATAACATACACCACCACCACAAAACACGATCACATAAAATAAATTCTAAAGACAAATGGGCCACTATAACACCTCAATAATTTTCAAATATTTTTTTTTGAAATTAATTGAATCTTTTCAATATTTTGTATTTCATGAAACATTGGATATGACTTGTGTTACATAGAGCCAACATGTTTTGATTGCATTTAATGCAACAACAAGTTAATATTTCTATACATGAAACATTTATATTAGCTTTCAGTACACAAAAAACCATTTTTATCTTATTTTACACATAATTCCTTGTTCATTTGATAGATTTCGTTCCATACAAAGATTCGTTTTACAAAACAACAATATACTACTCATATTATTTTAGTGATCATATAACTGTTAAAATAGAAGATTTGAATGAGATTAAATAAATTGTGAAACTATTGTTTAAAAATGTTTATAAAATAAATACTTTGGTAAATAATTACTTATAAATCAAAGTAATAACTATTTTAAAATAAAGAAATTTATTTTCTAAGAAAACCATTTTTTATGTATAAACACAATTTTATCTTAATAAATTAAACAAACCACTTTTGGTAAATTAATTTAATAAAATTAATATATTATATATCCAATAATATTTATTTTGACACTCATCCAATAGATTTTATAGGTATGAGATAAGAATAAAATAATTTTTATGAATAAAAAGACGTATTTTTCTAAAAGGTAATTTTACTTCCTTTTAATGAAGCACATATTCTAAATATAATTTTTGAAAAAATTATTATATTTATTTGGAAAAATAAATATAATTTTTGAAATTATAAATTTAAAATTTACTTTGGGAGAATATTAAGAGAAGTTTTATTTTCCAATGAATAGTAAAAAACACTAAATTTTAATTAAAAATGACATTTTCATAAAATATATTTATATATTTAAATTATATTTTAAAATTTTCATAAAAAATATTTGTATTAATTATACATATATTAATATAATTTATTTAATTATAATAAATTTCACATTTAAATTGGATATAAAAACATTTCAAACATTTGAGCATTTTTACTTTAAAAACCCACTGTCCCGTCCCATCCGCATGATTAATTTTAAATTAATTTATACCACTTCTGGGTCTAGAATTTGGAAAATTTCTTATATTTGAAATAATATTAATTTATATTTTATATTAAGGTCAAATTAGTTTCTATCCACAAATATTAGTGGAAGTAATTAAAATTAATTAAAGCAATTATGGTAAAAATGAGTTTACTTTGTGGTTAAACTTTAACTTAAGGTTCCAAATAACCTAGACACATGTACAAATGAAATTTTATGAACATATTTCACCATAAAATATATTTTATATAAAAGGAAGAATTATTTGAGGCACATGATGTAATGAATATCTCTTAACAGTGTTAACCTTTTTATATTTACTAAAATGCCACTCCTCCACTATAAAAGGGCACTCACCCCCCCCCTACTTTTTAACAACTCTAAATCCCTTTGGATCATCCAAAAACTAGAAAAATAATTTCTAAAATTCCTCCTCTCATAATATAATCCTAAATTGCTTCTGAAATTAAACCAAGTTAGTCCTTTTGTGCAATCCAAAAAGAATTACCCAAAGAAGAGGTAACATCCTTCAACAAGAAATTTTATTTTATTTCCTTCTACAAACCATAAATTATTATTATTACATAATTATATAATTACCTCAGTATACTCATTATACTGAGATTTTTTTTTATGTTAAGTCTTAAAACATACACCTACACACTCTTTCATCAAATGGGATACACAATCATTGTTCGTGTGTATGGTAGACTATCACCTCACAAACTGATGTCATTCATTCACCCATTATCACCTTTCATTGTTGGAAAAAATATTAGAAATGATATTTTTATATGATATATATGATATTTATTATGTATTTATTCTTCTTTAATTATTATATAACACATAACATCATGCTTTCCATTTTGTGGGAATACAATAACTTCATTTGTGGATGTGTGGATTACCACCTTCTCAAAGCAATGTGATTTGTTTGCACTTTACATGGAATGTATTAAGGATGGGTTTAGTAAACATATATGATATATATATAAAATAATAATACAACTATAATTATAATATATATATTTATATACAAATATATTTCATTTACATTATTTCTTTCAAAGAACCATGACAATGAAAATAGTGTTCATGCATACATACGACATATTGTCTCCATGGATGATATATTTAATTCATATTTATATATTTTATAGATTATTATAAATAAATATATAATGAATTTATATGATATTTATAACATGCTTTAAATTCTTAAAATAAGTAAATCATAATATAAGAAAGAATATCAAGAATAAAAAGTTAAAACATATATGAAAAACAAAGCTCTTATTACCCAAAACATAACTTTTACATGAAATTGTTAATAAAAATTTAATATAAAGTCATAATAAAATTTCATATGGAAATATATATAATAATATGGTTCTGTGTTATATTTATAATGAACTTAGATTTATTATACAATATTTTTTAATGTGTACAAAGAGAATCACAAATGAAGGTAAGGGTTTTCTAGTCCCACTTTTATTTCTATGAGACATTTTCCATATTAACCACTCATTTCTTTTTCATGGTATAAATAATGCCCATGAATTTATTATATGATTATTATACTTATATTTATGGGTATTTTCATACCCCTTTTATGATCTATATTTCATGGGGTTTATGGATCGAATGTTACCAAATCTATGATGTAATTTTATCTCAATTTGTCTTCTTTGAGACACATGTTATGTTATGTACACATTATTTTATAAGGTGTATATACTACCATTTGAAATATTGAATCATGAATATAATTATTGTATTTATATTTTAATATTAATGTAATGTTATTATCTCAAGGGGATTATGATTCAAGGTTACCAATTATGGCTATAGTTTATTGCTACTATCTGATTATTTATTGGTATTTTTTATGATTATGATACCATTGATGAAATAATATGATAAATATATCATGATAAATGATGAATTTTATTAACATATGTTTATTCATGATATCTTCATATATTGTTACCATTTTTCTATTATTTGCTACTTATGATAATTATTAAAGTGCTTTAAATAAAATATAACCTCATTTACATCTTCATTCAGACCCTTATTTTATTCAAAAACCATATTTTATGAAAATATTTTCAAAAATTTTTAAATGATATTTTAAGATTGTTTTCAAAAATAAAGTTTTTAAATGATTTTTAAATATTTCTTCATTATTATTTAAAGTTATTTTAAAAATAAAATATTTTTAAAACATTTTCAGGAATCCTTTTTAAATTATCAAAGTTATTTTCAAGGAAATGTTTTTCAAAATATTTCAAAGATTACTTTATAATTTTTCAAAGTTATTTTCAATGATTTTTTTAAAATGTTTTAAAGATTTATTTATATGTTTTAAAAGTGTTTTTAATGAAAAATGTTTTCTATATATTTTCAATATTTCTATTTTTAAAGTATTTTAAATGAAAAAGTTTTTCAAAACGTTTTCAGTATTTCTTTATAAAATTTCAAAGTATTTTTCCATGATAAAGATTTTTAAGAATCTAATTTTTCAAGGTTATTTTCAAATAAAATATTTTTTATAAATTATTTATATCTTAAAAGGTGTTTTCAAATAAGAAAATATATTATACCCAAGAAATTTTTTAAATTGTTTTAAAATATTACATTATAATTTTTAAAAAGTTGTTTTCAAAGAAAAGTATTTTGAATGTTTTTCATATTTATATAAAAGTGATTTTAAAAGAAGTATTTTTTTTCTTCATGAAATATTATAAGTGATCATTAAAAACCCTTCTCTATATAATATTTCATATGTTGATATAGTTTATGATTTATTATTTATATGATCAAGTGATCACATTCATATTCATGCTTTGAATGGTTTATGTTTAAGATGACATGTTGTCTATGAAACCTATTTCCCTTCCACAGGTATTATCATGATAAAATTATTATAAACCCACCTTTTTATGGGTTATTCTAAGATTAAAGGATTATGAAACCTATCTCTTTTCTAGATGTTATGATATAATAAAAACATTATGATATCCATTTAATTTCACGAGTTATGATATAATGATTATGAAACCCATATCTTTTTATGGGTCATGATATGATGAATGTTTTATTAACATTTGGATCACGTATGTATGATTTCATTTTGTTATGGGTTGGACCTATATTTCCCTATTATTAATTTGGTGAATATTTATATCTTATGAGATATACATGGCTGGAATGGGGAGTGAACTCAGTTTAGTAAAGGACTCTGTCAGCTAAGATGGTATTGGGAGTGCAAATTTACTACAAATATGGTATTGGGAGTGAACCTTTACTACTAAGATGGCTTGGGAAGTGAACCCATTCTACTACAATGAAATGGATGTGACTGGGGATAGTAGTGTGTCCCTTCCATTAGGTATAGATCCCATGAAGATCCATTATAGGTTTTTGGAAGTAATTATTTACTTATAGGGAATAATGTTATATTATTCTATGTATACCACATATTCTATATCTTATTATTGTTTTATACTCTCATATATTATACACTTGATTACCTTATGATTCAAGTCTTATAAACTATCAATATTTATATGATGAATCATGTATATAATTCTTGATATAAAGGGTATTATCTTCAAATGTTATTCTCATGTTATAATATCCTTATGATCATGATTATATTTTAATATCCCATTTTCCTGCACTACTAAGAATATGATCTCACCCATTTCTTATGCTTTGTTTCCCAAGGTTATAAATAATGATTTTAAGTAATATTACTAAAGGTAAAAATCATTATGGGAGATGTTGAATATCTTTTACCAAATTAGAAGAATGTTTTCAAAGATTCCAAATACAATAAACCATTATGATCCTCGAGCATGTAATTTTGTAATGTACTGAATATTTATCTAAACTGATGTAATATCCATGTTTGTTAATCCTTGGTTGCTATAGTTGGTAAAAAAGGAAAGGTCAAGTAAAACTTTGGAATATAGAATGAGGAAACATGAATGAGATAACTAGGGATATTTATAAGGATATATATATAAATTTATCTAAATATAACCTAAGATGTCATAGATTTAAAAGTAGGATTCATGATTTCGGCATCCTATAAATAAATTTTCCTGATTATGTGGTTTTCTACTATGATAAGTGTTTATCACAATATGATTTATAGTCTTAGTCAATAGTAGAAACTAGAAGGAACAGGGTTAAAATTAAATGTTTTAGATATAGAAAGTATGGGTATTATAGAAATCAATGTTCTATATGGAAATATCATGAAGAGAATCAGGAAGGTGGTATGAATAATGGTTATACTACTAAAGATGAATAAACCTCAAATTATATGGGAAAGGCATGGGATTTTATAATATTATTGTTTACAATAAACATAGGAAGAATGATTAGATTAAGGTTGAGTAATGTTAATATATGATTCATATTTTATATTATAGGAAAGGGGTATTAAGGAATAAAATAATGAAACATGAGTAATGGCTTAAGAATAATGTTGGATAATTTAATTGTATATGTTTTATAATTCAAAGATTATATTATATGAATCATGAAGTATATAAGGTCTGTTTGTATAAGTTTTTATTTAAGGATTTTGAAGAATGTGTTAAATGATATTGATGGTCTATAAAATTGATTTAATGGAAAGGTTAAATTAAGGGGAGGCAACCCTTAACAACTTCTTAAGTATTATAAAATGATATTTTATATGGATAAGTAGATGATTATATATATACATTAAATTAAATTGTATTTATAAAATCATAATTGATAAAAGATTTATTGAAAAAGTGGTTTATCCTATCATGGATGTATTTTATCGCCTTTTTAGATTTAATGAATATATCCAATGATCTTTTGAAATATTAAATCATGTGTTTTTTTAATAAGGATTTATGTTAATTAAGGTTATTACAATATTTTAATAGAAAATTTGATAAAGGTATTCACATGTTTGGTATGTGGAAAACAAGAGCTAATTTATGATATACATGGGATCCATTTCAAGATGATTTTGAGAAATTTTGTGACCTTAATTATAAAGTTTTTTATTTTAATCTTTAGTAAGGGTTATATGGTTGGCCATTTATGGAATGGTTTAAGTTAAAAATCAGTTGTGGTTTTAGATATTAAAGTATTATCTCACCATATGAGGATTTATGTATATTGGACAACCTATTCTATCCTTTTTTATACGATGATAAGTAAATATAGGTGGAATGAATTGTCATTATACTTATGGAAATTATGATCCATTTGTGATATCAGCATAAAAAATTCACCTTCATCTTTAGAGTAAGATATTAGGTGTAAATTAATCAAGACACAACCAAAGGGTGAGATTTAGCATATGAAATGTAAATAAATAAATTAAGTATATATCCTTGTGATAATTATTCATCAATAGGAATTTTTTATTGAAAAATATGTTGTCCCATTATCATTATTTTGATGATATTAATTACTTTTTTAATACTCTTTGCTTTATGGCTTTGTGACTGTTAATATTCTCCTAAACATGTTCTATATCACTCTCCAATAGAAATTGATTGTTATATTTCACTTAAATGTCCATGTTTTGAATTTAAAACTATTGTATCATATGTGGAAACCTATTTATTATTTACTTTGGGTAACTGATCTATTTTACAACTTTCTCTTTTAAAGGAATTTTTACCATTTATTTTTATGATGTGGGTTTCTATGAAACGAACTTTCAAGTATTAAAGATTTGTTAAACCAGATGAATTTTTAAGTAGAAAATAATTTTAAGGGGCTATAACATAAAAACCTATGATTTTGGAGGATACATATTTTCAAATTAATTAAATCTTTTTAATATTGTATATTTTACGTGACACTAAATATAGCTTGTGTTATATGAAAGCACTAAGTTTTTATTGAGTTTCATGCAACACCAAGTTGATAATGATCTATAAAAAACACTTATATTATCTTTAATTACACACAAAAGTATGTTTTGTTTTTGTTACACATATTTCATAGTCCCTTCAATTGCTTTATTTACACATAAGGCTGAGTTTTACCAAACTGTAATATACTATTAATAATATTATTAAAATATTATTATAGTTATCACCTATATGTTAGAATTGAGTATATGAATGATTTTAAATAAATTATAAAACTATGGTTTAAAAATGTTTGTAGAATGAATTCTTTGGTTATCAATTAGTTTTAAATTAATGTAAGGATAATTTGAAAATAAATAAATTACTTTTCTATGAAAATTATTTTTCTATATACAAATGAAATTTTATCTTGATAAATTAAAAAAGATATGATGAAAAATGTTTTTAATAAAATTTAGATATTATATATTCCAATTTTCTAATGTTCTCCGTATATATTTGATATGTATAATATAATAATAAATCCAATTTTATTAACAAAAAGATGTATTTTTCTAAAAGGTAAATTGAACACCTTTTAATGGTGCATATAATTAAAAAATATTTTTTTGACAATTTTTAAATTTTTATTTGAAAAAATCAAGAATTTTTTTTAAATAATAATAAGAAAATTTACTTTTTGTGAATTTTTTTAATTTGTTTGAGAATTTTTATTTTTTTATGAATAGTGAAGTATATTGAATTTTAATTGTAAACTGTCTTTTCATCAAATTTATTTATATAGTTAAATTATATTTTTAGGGTTATTAAAGTATATTTAGATAACTTATACATATATTAATAGAATTTAGTTAATTGGAATCAAATTTTCTTCGAAATTGGATTTAAATACATTTCAAACATTTGAAAATTTTTATTTTAAAAACCAATTGTCTCGTCTTGTCTGTGGGATTATTTTTAAAATAATTTCTGAAAATAACTTGTTTATAATTTAGAAATATTGATTCCATAATTGGAATAATAATAATTTAAAATTTATATTAATTTCAACATAGTTTTGACCAATAATATTAGTGAAAGTAATTAAAAATAATTACAGTGATTAAGGTAAAAATGAGTTTACTTCGTGGTTAAACGTTAACTTCAAGGGAAAAATAACCTAAAATCATGTCCAAATTTAATTTTATGGAAATATTTCTACCATAAAATCCATTTTATTTATCATTATCCATCAGTGGAGGAACATTATGCAGTGGAGACCTCTCAATAGTGTTTACATTTTTATATTTACAAGAATACCACTCTCCTCCACTGTAGAAGGGAACTCACCCCCTCACTTATTCAAACCTATAATGACCTTTTTCTCATCCATAACCTGAATAAATAATATCCCAATAACCCTTATATCATTATATAGTACTAACTTTGGTCACAAATGAAACCAAGTTAGTTCATTGGTGTGAACCAAAAGGAATTACCCAAAGAAAAGGAAAACTCCTTCAACAGGCACTTTTATATTATTTTTTTATCCACCCCATTAATTATAATTATTATTTTATTATATGAAAACATAATTATCCTAAATACACTAATATTTTTTAATGTTATGTTTTATACCAACACATACACACACTTCCATCAAATGGGATATGCAATCATCATTCGTGTGTACGACGAACTACCGCCTCACGAACCGATGTCATTTGTTCATCCATTACCACCTTTAATGATTTGTATTAATGATGAACATAGTGTTTTTATATTATATATAATATATTTATGATCTATTTATTCTTATTTATTTATTATATAGCACATAACTTCATTCATTGCATTTTGTGGAAATATGTTAACTTTATTTGTGGATATGTGGACTACCGCCTCCTCAAAGCGATGTGATTCATTCGCACTTTACATGGAATGTATTCATGATGATTTAATTAAAATTATATAATATATATTAAATAATAATTATAATTTAATGTTTATATATATATATGTAATTTACTTTTATTCTTTCAATACACCTTGGAAAAAGAAACAACATTCATGCGTACATACGACATACTGTCACCATGAATAATGTATTTTATTTCAAATTTATATATTTTATAGATTACTATAAATAAATATATACTTAATATATATGATATTTATACCATTTTTTTCTTTATGGACATAAATAAATCATAATCTAATTAAGGTTATCAATAATAACAAGTGAAAACACATACCAAAAACAAAGTGGATATTACCTGAAACATAGCTTTTACATGAAATTATTAATAGATGGTTAATATAAAGTAATAAGAAAATAATAATATGGTATGATATATAATAATATGTTTCTTTATAATATTTATAATAAATATATATTTATTATATCGTAGGTTTGAACATGTTTGAATATAGTAAAGACTTAAGGTAAGGGTTTTCTAGTCCCACTTTTATTTCTGTGAGACTTATGCCATATTAACCACTAGTTTCTTTTGTGTGGTTTATATAATTAACATGAATTTATTCCTTTATTATTATCCTTAAATTTATTGGTATTTACATATCACTTGTATGATCTATCTTTCATGAGGTTTATAATCCGAATGTTACCAAATTAATGAGGTAATTTTTGTCACAATATTCCTTCTTTGAGAAACATGTTATGTAATGAACCAATATTATTTTATAAGGTCTATATAATTACATTTGACATGTTTTATCATGAGTAAAATTATTTTAATGATATTTTATACTTCATTTAATTTTATTATTTCATAGGGGTTATGATTTTAAGATACCAAAGTGGTAACCGTTTATTAATATAATCTCATCGTTTATTGGGATTGTTTAAGATTGTGATTACATTTGTGAAATATCATGATCCAAATCTCATTATCACTCATTAATTTTATTATAATATTGTTATTTTTGATATATTCATTTATTGGTACCATTTTTCCACTATTTGGTACTTAATATAATTAAGAAAGTTTTTTTAATAAAATGTGACCTTATTTTTATCATCAGTTAGAGTAATATTTTATTCAAATATCATGTTCTCTAGAAATGTTTTCAAAACTATTTTTAAATGATATATTAACATTGTTTTAAAATAAAAATGATTTAAATGTTTTTAAAATATTCCTTTATTAGATTTCATAGTTATTTTAAAAATAAAATGTTTTTGAAATGTTTTCAAGATCCCTTTATATGTTTTCAATGTTATTTCGAAATAAATGTTGTTAATTTCTTTATCAAGATTACTTTATATATATTAAAAGTTATTATCAAATATAAAGGTTTTAAAAATGTATTTAGGATTCTTTATAATTTCTTAAAGTGTTTTTAAAGAAAATATTTTCCAAAATATTTTCAAGCTTTCTATTTTAAAATATTTATCAATGAAAAAGATTTTAAAAAGGTATTAATGATTTAATTATAATTTTTTAATTTAATTAAAAGAAAAAGGTTTTGAAAATGTTTTCATGCCTCCTTTGTATGTTTTCAAGGTAAATTTCAGTGAAATCTTTTTCCAAATGATTCATGTTTTAAAAAAATTAAAATTGGAAAGTATATTTTTCTCAAGATATGTTTTAAATGATTTTAAAAACATATTTTATTAATTTTTCAATGTTTTTTTCAATGAAAAGAATTTTTGAAAATGTTTTCTGTTTTTTAAATGTGATTTTCAAGGAAGGATTATTTTCCGTAAGAAATGTTCTAAGTGATATTTCAAAATCATTCTTCGTTTAATATTTTATTCATTTATATAGTATATGATTTAATATGAAATAATTTATTAAAATATTTTAGGTTAATCTTACCCCTTATTTTGACCGTCCATTGTTTGGATCTTATTTTGAGTCATTTATGGGTACTTTTAGAGTTTTTATATGTTTTTGGGGATGTGAAAGGTGGGAACATAGTTAAGGAAAACCATTATGTTTATCCCATAAAGTCATGTGACCCATGTTATGGGTATATAGTGTGATACATATTTAGTGAAAACCATGTTACATAACCTCAAAATCATGTGTACTTCGATAGCAGGAGTGCACATGATTAGTAAATAGTTAGTTTAATTGTATGACCATACCATAGACCATTTATATAATACCATTGTAACACCCTGATATTTTTATAATTAATTTTAATATCTTTTATAGCTTATTCTACACTCAACATCAATTTTTAATGAAACATGACATGATATTAAAATATTATTTTTGTTTAATATGATAGTTTTCTCCAAGAAATTTGAATGATGGGTATAAATAACATTAACTAATTTTTATAAAAATATATGGTTTATATATGAATATAAAAATAATTCTTTTGTGTATAATTAATTACAAATTAAAATATGAACCATTTTAAAATAAAGGAAATATTTTTCTACAAAATAATTCTTCTATGCAAAAACACATTTTACCTCAATAAATTAAACAAATAAATTTTGGTAAATGATTTTAATGAAATGTATATATTATATATTAAATATGTTTTTTAATATTTCATTGGTCCTAGTGTTTCATTTTATTTCAATGATGGTAAAATATGTGTTTTGGTGAGTTTGGATGAAGTGGTGGTTGCTTTAGAATTGTTATGTATTTATCTAATGGAATTGGATTTCATGCATGGACAATGATCCTTGTACAATAAATGTGATGATTATTTGAAATGATCTTAATAAAAAATACTTCTGTCAAAGGTGGTCAAATTTTTTAGAATAAAGTTTGGAAGTGTTAAGAAGGACATGAAATATGAATTTTATTTACATTTAGTATATAAGAATTAAATAAGCCCATGCATTGTGTTTTAATACATGAGGATGTGTAGAGGAGGCAATGAAAAAATATTATATTTCTCATGAGGAATAAAGGAATATTGATAAGTTGGATTAGAATATTATATTATTCTGAATTTGATTTATTTACATAGATAATTTTATAATTATATTATTTGAGGATCATATAAAAAGGTGGTTAGCCAACAAGACTACCATGGCCAGCTCGACCCTAGCCACATGTGGCACTAGAATGTTGACCCCATACACAAGAACCATATTGGGAAAACCAAAGGAAAGAAGAGGTGTGGGACCATGTGTAATTCCTATAAATCATGTAGAGCACAATAGAGTAGTGGTGTCATCAACTTGTGGGGCCGCACGATGGCATGCTTAATGGAATAGGGAGTTAGTGCAAGGGGAAATGATTTTTGACCAATAAAATGTACTCTATGATTAATATATCAGAGAAGAGGTGATTTTTTGTTTTGATTTAGGACAAATGATAACATGTTAATATTACCAAATCAATTAAATGATTGATTAAACATAGAATATCCGATCTTCATGATCTAAGCCATCTAATCAATTTCATCAATTACCTTTTTACACAACACTCATCAGAGCATCTAAAGCTAAATGGACCACCAAATGAACCTCTATTTATCACAATTATACTCCATTTAATATCTTGAAGATGATATGAGTTTCCTCTTATATCTATTATATATCTTGCAAATAATCTCCTTTTATCATGCATATGGATAATGAGAATAATGTGTTTCAGTTGAAGGAAAATGTTATTTCATTTGGATATTTATTTATCCACTATCTTACGTATTTTATGAAGGATAATAATGATAAAATGAAATGAATTAAATGATATCAATTAAAAAGATAAATGTGAAATCATGGAATAAAAATTGCATCTTTTTTCATGTATGTTTGAGATAAAAGACTAATGATTTAGTTGTTTGGATAAGTCATTTATACAACTTAAAATTTGAGGCTTTGATGGAGTCCACTAAATGATTGTTTTTTATATAAGGTAGTTAGAACTGAATATAAAAATAAATTACTACTTAAGGAGATGATTTTTTTTCATTTTTTAAGAGATCTCATTTTTTATGGAGAAAAATAGGGCACCACGATCCTTCTTCATTCCTGAAGGGAAATTGTTTTTAGATATACCACTTGAACGATAGATAAGATGGACACGAGAACTTGACATGTGCTAAGAAAACTCATACTATTTTGCATAGAATGTGGTTTCATGAAGCCACTCGAGACAACACTATAACACACCTCCCATGATTTTGTTAATATCTAAGATCTGTGAACCCTTCCTGGATTGTGTGACTCGATTGAGAATTGTGATACAGTGTATAACTTACACTATGTCTCCAGAAGAATAAATTTCATGCATAAACATCAAAAACCCATTCATATTAGCACTCAAGAATAATAGGAACAGTGAAACACCCTTGGTGTGATACATATTGTGTGATAAATACTAGTTCATGCATACATATATTCCAATACACATGTTAAGAATTAATTGAGGTAGTGAGTTTGAAGGAAACTTGTGTGAAGGTGTTCTTAAGTGATAATTGCATGATTATCATTTATGACACACATATAGTGAACTTAATCTAAATAAAAAAACAATAAAGTATGTATGAATTTCATGATACATTATATAAATGCATATTATACATGCATGAATCAGATAAAAGTGAAGTGTGTGAAGCTTGAGAATAAGATTACAATTACATCTATTTTGGTTGTGAAAAGTTTAAGAGGGATGAACTTGGAACAATTACATGTATTCATATTCTATTCAAACATGAAAAAACATGAGATTCCCAAAAAAAGGATTTCAAATATCATGAAATTCATGCATGAAGTGTATATGAATTGAGAAGGAAGCTGATTGATATTATAAAAGTATTTTCTTTGCATAAAATATTGAATAAGATTTGTATGAATCTATTTCACACATACATGTGAGTATAGTAATTTATAAATAAAGAAGAATCATCTTGATAATAGTTGGAATAAGAAAAAATGGTCATTATAGGTGATCTAAAATATTTAGAAATGCCAATTGACCCATACAAAGGTTGTTGAATATAATGGATGTGTACAAGATCATGTCAGATCCTAAAATCTCATAGAGGAAGATCAAAGAATAATAGTGTAGTGGATGAATATTTCATCATAGGAGAATTAATTTAGTTATAACTAAGAGAATTTAAATTCTTCTAGTTGGAGTCCAGATCAAAAGGATTCTAGAGACTAGAGTCATAGAAAGAAGTCTTTCAATTGAAGCTAATTTAAAACAGAGTTATCTATGTTGGATTCAGAGCCATTATAATCACTTGTTTGATATTGAATATTATAGTTTAGAATACATGATGAGGATAATAAAAAACATTTAATGGAGTAATTCATCATACCAAACCTTATAAATATTGTGTTCTTTTTAGTTTTTGTTGTTATTACTGTACATAAGGTGAGTTTGAGAGATAAAATTAAGAGTATGAAGAACTTTAACAAGTTCAAGAGGTTGGATTAAAAAAATGGAATTCATAAGAATAAACCACTAATTCACCCCTACCCTCTTCGTGATAAATCTTTATTGAGTATCTATACATTCATATTATGTTTTTTCATGATAAAATATAAAAATAAAACCAATTTTATGCTTAAAAACTATTTTTTCTAAAAAGAAGTTTTGCCATATTTTATGCACTTATTTTGAAATTATTTTTTCTAAATTTAGAATATTTTATTTGAAAAAATTAAAATAATTTTCAAAATAAATATTTAAAAATTATATTTGTTTGACTTTTTGATAATTTTCTAATATGATAAATTTTTCATTGAATAATGACAAATACTGGTTTTTATTAAGAATTTTTATTTCATTTAATGAAATTAAACTCATAAAAATAGTTTTAATATGGTTTTAAAAGTAAAATTAGTTAAATTAGATATCTATTAATCCAATTTATGTTATAATAGTCAATTTTATATTGAATTTATAAATACTATTTTTTAAAAGTTTTGAATATTTTCTCTTTGGAAAACTCATTGATCGTTACGTCTATAGGTTTAATTTTAAAATAAAATTTTCCACATACATGAATATAATTTGTAAAATTAGATTACATATTTGGAATCAGAATAATTTATATTATATAATATGGTAAAACTAATTTTTGGTCAAAATTAATTGTAAAAATAGTAGAAGATTAATTACTACTGTTAAGGTCAAAATTGGTTTAATGAGATGTTAAAATAAAAAGATAATTTGTAAAAAGAACTAGAAAATTGTACATTTCATGGTAATATTTTGTCATTATAACTTATATAGATTGATAATGACTCATTTTAAAGAATTTTTTCATGTGAAAAATGTGTGTACACTTTATTATTTTAAAAAATTCCATCTATGTCTTGTCCACAATTTATTAAAATCCATCCCCTATCCTTCACTCTTTACACTTACAAAACAATTTTTCTCTACCAATAACTACCGAATTATATTTCTTATATCTCTCTCTATATCCTATATGCCTTGGTGAAATTATAAATCTAATATATGAAGACACTAGGTTAATCCTAAAGAGGTTGTACGAAGAAGAGGTAATATTTTAAACTATTCATTTTTGTTTTACTTCTTCAAACTACATCAAAACCTCTTGAATTATTATAATATAATAAATAAATTATAAACCAAATACAATTATTTTTTATGTTAATTTAATAACTTATATCCATCTCCAATTCCATCAAATGGGAAATGAATCTGTTGATCATGTGTTTGGAGGACTACGACCTCACAAGATGACTTTACTCAATTTACATTACCACATCTCAAGGTTGGATATAAAATGGAGTTGATGTTAAAATATGATATTTAGGATATTATTATTACTCTAAAATTATAATACCATATCTACCTTCTTACCTCCAAACTCATTGTAAAACACTAATGTCACTCGTGTGTACAACAGACTACCGCCTCGCTAATTGATGCAATGTGATTTTCATTTCTTTTTTACGTGGACAGAAATATGTATATATTAAATGAATATATGTGATATTTGTAACATAATTATAATTATTTAATTATTATATCACATATAAATTGTTACTTTCCATCTATGGGGGATATGATAACCTCATTCATTTGTACGACTGACTACCAACTCTCAAAGCGATGTGATTCGTGTTTCACTAATGCTTTTAATTAAAGGAAATAAGGGTATATTAAATTTATATATATCCTATATATTATGTAAAAAATATTTATGAAATTTAATATATTTTTTCCTATCTTTCAATTTATCCATCGAGAAAACTGAAATAGTGTTCACACGTATGTACGACCTATCATCTCTATGAATAGTGTATTTCATTTTCTATATCTAACTTTTATGTATTTATCTAAATAAATATATAATAAATATATATTATATTTATATAATGTTTAAAATTCTTGATATTATGGAATAATGATCAATGTAATAGGACCAAAAATAAAAAAACAAAACATATACAAAAAATAAAGAAGTTATTGCCTGAAATGTGATATTAACATGGAATTGTTAATAAATGGATAGTAGAAGGTCATAAGTAAGTCATATATGGTATGATATATATATATAATTATTTTTCTATATTATATTTATAATAAATTTATATTATTTAAAATGAGGTTTGAACATGTATGAAGTAAGGTGAGAATTAGGGTAAGGTAATTTTTTCACAATTTGTATTCTTTAGGGTATACATTATGTTATACACATATCTTATTTTATGAGGGGAATATAAAACCCATTTGACATGTTATATCATGAATCTATTTAGATTAATTATATTTAAATTTTATTTAAACATTATTCTTTAATGGAGGATTGTGATTCAAAAGTTTCCAATGTGGTAAGGGTTTAATGTTAGGATCTCATTATTCATCATGATTATTTATGATTATTCTATTGATGATGAAATATTATGATACATCTCTAAAGAGAGTCATGGAATTTATTCTTCTCTAGTAATTTCATTAGAATTAATGTCTTCCCTTAATTTTCCTCTCTTTATGTACTCATTATTCCAAAAAAATGTTTTTAAATAAAATCGACATTATTTCTCTCTTCGATCAAAAAACCATTTTTTCTTCCATATCCACATTTTCTAAAAATGTTTTCAAAATTGATATCAAGTTATTATGGTATTTTTTAAAGTCATTTTAACCTTGTTTTAATTTTTTACACAATGTTTTAAAGGTAATATTCATTTTGTTTTCAAAACAAGTTCTTTTTGTCTTTTATCAAAAATATTAAAGAAACGTTTTTTTAAATTTTTATGATATTTCCCGATGTCATGACCCATAAATGTTTTAATGATTACTAAATATGTTTAAAAAGTTATTTAAATTAAATATATTTTGAAACTGTTATATTTTTTTTAAATAATGTTTTTTAAAGTGGAAAGGATGTTTTCCCCATGATTTTTTAAATAATTTTTAATGATTTATTTATAATTTTAAAAGGTTATTTTCAAATAAAGGTATTTTTAAAATGTTTTATGTTTTATTTTTTTCAAAGTGGAATGTATTTTTTTTTCTAAAAATGTTTTAAATATTTTTTAAAGACTCCTTTACAATTGTTCAAGGTTATTTTCAAGGAAAATGATTTCTAAAATATATTATGAATTTCTTATTTTCAAATAAAGTTATCTTCAAGGAAATTTTATTTTCCTCAAGATATTTCAAAAGTAAGTTTCTATTCAAAATCATTTCCCATTTAATATAACATTCCTTGATGTTACTTAATCTTTTCTAGGGATATAATCTAATCATACCATCTTTATTATTTCTCTAGATGACTTATGATTATAATGAAGATATATTTATTATACCCATTCCTTTTCTAGGACTTATGATACAACTAATTGATGAAATAATTATGAGATCCATTTCCTTTAAATGGGTTATACTATGATGGAATGTTTTATGAAACCCATTTCTTTTCATTGGTTCTGATATGTTGGGTATATTATTATATTATATAACATGTATTTATGTTTTTTATTATGTTATGGGTGAGACCTATATCTCCCTCCAATGAATTGGATAATGATTAATGTTATATGATATTAAAGGGTACACTAGAGGTTATCTCTAGCCTAAAATAGAGTACAAATGTAGTTAATAGATGACTAAAATAGGGTATGTGAGAGGTTATCCAAAGCCTAAAAGAGGGTACATTGGAGGTTATCTTAATCCCAAAGTAGGTACATGGGTACTTATCCCAATACTAACATGTTATAAATGTCTCCATAGATAGCCTTAACATAAAGGTTTCTATTCTTATGCAGATTTTACAACTCTATGTATTATACAAAATTTATGATCTCATGGATAATGTTATTTGATACCTTTATTATTCTTATCTAATGAAATTTCTATATTTATTCAATGACTCTATATTTTGATCATTGATAAGAAAGGTATTATTTTAATATGTTATAGTACTGTTATCATACCCTTATGTTCCCATTATGTTTATATATTTTTCTTTTTCCCCTAACTAAGAATACTAAATCCCTCGTCATTATGTTTCTATTCCCTTGATTATGATTATTTGGATTACATGTGACATGTCTAGGAATTTTTCTAGTTATGAGAAACTGAGGGTGATATGATGTAGAACTCTTATAAACTAGTTGTTTATATTTAAAGGTTTCCATATTCACTATAACTTTATGATCATCAGTCATGTGTTTATGTAATGTAATGAATATACATATATTAATATGTAATATACATGTATGATATGTTTGGGTTGTTATAGTAGGAATAAGATGATAGGTTTAGTTAACCTTTAGAAACATGGATGAGAAAACTTTAGAGAGATCCATTGGGATTTTTATGGGGATATATGTACTGATAATTTTAGATATAAAAAAATATAATAGAATATTAGAGAAAGATAGTGTGAGTGGGTTCTATGAAATTATGTCTCTTTATGGACACTTCAAGTATTTGTGGCTCTGTAACAATTATACCTTGGGGTAATAACTCTAAAAATGGTGTATTGAGTTATACTCAGCCTCCACCTCATGCATGATAGTGGGCCATACCCCACACTTATATTGACACTCCCAAGGGATATTATTTCGGAATTTGGAAATTATTTATGAACCATTATGAAGGATTTAAATTTATGAGGACCATGAATGACGTAGGTTAAGCCCATGGTGTTATATATTTAAAATAAAGTTTCATGTTTTAGAAATACTATAAGTGATTTTTCATGATTATGCAGGTTTCAAAAATTAATATTGTTTCTCACACTATGCTTTTTGGTTTTATAAAATATGGGAATTAGAAGGAACTGGGATGATGTTTAATTCTTTAGACAATGTTTTGATGAGAAACCAAATGGGAGAATGAGTGGAGTGATCGATATTGTGATTATGCCTTATTAGTTATCATGATATTTGATTAATAACTAGAATATTCACCAACTTTCAGACTCACCAAAGAAGAGAAGATAGATTTATTTGAGATTTTGGATGGTGGAGACCATGGAGTAAAAAAGATTCAATTTTATATATGTCAAGAATGTGGGAAGAAGAACTCAAGGGAATGAATCAAATATATAAGGATATGTTTTATGTGTGGATAATAATGGAACATAGATAGTAATTTTTGAAGAAAAACAAAAATTTAAGTAAATGAAATGGATCGGAATATATCATCCCATAATATTATCAACAATTAAATGATTTTAATGTTTAAATTATGTGAATTATTCAAATTATTGGCCTATGGGTAAATCCCAAGAGGGGAAACAACAAGGTTGTATAAGTAAAGGGTTTATGCTTCTATTTATGAGACAAAAAATAACATTTGAAATGAATATTGTATTGAGGAATAATATAATGAATCCTAGTTAATGGATTGGGAAACAATTTTATTGATTAAAGTGTTTATATATTGTAATTAAATAATTATGTTAATCATGAAATATATATAATCATTGTTCTATCAATATTTTTTCATAAAATATTTTAAAGAATATGTTGAATTGTAATTATGAATAGAAAATTAATTTAATGACTTTGTTATATTTTATGGAAAACACATGATTATGTTAAAATAAACCTTAACATGTTCTTGATTTTGGGAACATAGTGTTTAGTTTTTATAAGGAGATAATTGATATAGATTAAGTAATTTGGATAACATTGATGAACCCAGTAATGATTAATAATTTTTTGAAAAAATGATATATGTTATCATTGAGAGACTTTTCAACAATTTGGATTTATTAAATATATTAAATAATCTGGGGTTTTTATTTAAGTAATGAGGATGAATGTATGTTTTCATTGAGGTTTTATTGTCACGACCCATCCTAGTGGGGCCCGCATCGCAACTCCCCAAACCCGCCTCCAATAGGCCAGGGGCTGGTGACTAGCACTGAGTAGGCATATTACTAAACATGGGAGGAATTTCCTAAGTACCTATACACACGCACAGATCTCTAAGCCTCCAAATGCTAAAATGTAAAAACACTAAGGAATAAAATGCATGCAAAAAACTAAACCCTACCAACAGGGTACACCGGAAGGTAATGTACTGAAAGTAAACTGGGCTAGAATACATGCCCACCAAAACAAACGTCTGAAAACTAAAAAGTCCAGCCTGTAACAAAAAGGTAATGGGACTGCCGCTGGTAGCCGTAGGAATGCCTCAACCTGTAGGGAACTCAGAAAGCTCGGTCTTGTCCTTGTCCACCTTGGACTTTGTCAAAAGGATGTTTGTCTGCACATGACACAACACGTGAGGGAAAAGCTCGTACAGGGGTGATTATAACAATACTCATTAGAGGACCCCGAAAACCACAAAACAATACACAAAGTAAAGGTATAGTCACATATGCACAATATATGCCTATAGAACATATATCACAAACTAGATATACTAAAACCCCATAACTGTAGACTAGAGACAAGTCACACAACTGCATACCCCCATCTAGGGGTTCAGTTCGAATATTCCATGAAGCACTTGTTTCAGGTGAACACACTCCACGAGTCTTATAGCTCTGATGATGTCCGTATGAGAAGTAATGTTCATTGGGAAGCATCACGAGAGGTAGTTACACTCATTAAGGGAGACACACTCTTTAGTGAGAAGTTTATGGTAGATAGATACACTCATTAAGGGAGACACACTCCTAAGTGGGAAAGATCATGATACACAGATGAGGATCACTTTGAGGGCCATGGAGGATACCGTGAGTCATCCAAAATTCACCTACTAGGTATAGTATTGATGCTCGGTGGAGTTGGTCATGTTGATGTCAGACTCTACCTAGGGTCAAGAATGGATAGAGGATCTCGATCCAAGCCTCTCGGATGGATGCCTGACTCTATCACAGAAAGTCCTACTAAAGAGATCACACTCCTATAGAACGAAATGATTCCTGACCATCAAGGGAACGAGAATAAGGGGCATTAACCCAAACTAAATATTTCCAAGATGCGGTGAACAAGTGGACCATGTTGTTTTCTAAAAAGTACACAACGTGTAGAATATTTAAACTCCATGTAGTCTGACCCTGGGTACTGCCCGTGTACAACACCCCATATCAAAAGGTTGGTCATGTAGAAAACATAGTACACAGCATGTAGTACGGTGTACATGACATGTCTGAGTGACTGGGGTTGGCTCCGTGTACACTAGCCATGTGCCTATAAACGGTCATCAACCCGTGTACACTATCCCGTGCAATCGGTACATGGAGTGACCTGAGTTACTGGACTTACCTAGCTGTGTGATGGAGTAAACGGTTGTGTACTCCATCTCATGTCTGTGTACCCCCTGGATACACGACGATTTACACTTAGCCACCTCTACCTTGCTATACACGGTGTGTCTTCTGAAGCCGTGTAGTCCAACTCGTGTCCATGTACTTCCCAAAGTACACGCCGAGCTTCGAGGGAAGTCTAACATTCCGTGTGACCAGGGTCACAAGCCATGTGATTATTCTACGGCCCCGAAACCCTATCCGCCACCACCAATACTACACGGCGTTTTCTTCAGAAGTACATGCCATGTATTCTGGAAATTTCCAGAAACGACGCTCTTTGCCTGCGCCGATCGTCAATCCGGCTATCCAGTCACCAAAAAACTCCCATGTTTTGGTTGTCCCAATGCCATGAAGCTTATTCCGGTGTTTCCAAACCTCTGATTGGTCCTGAAAACATGCTTTAATCCCGACATCCGTTTGGAAACTGCCACTACCGTGCACAAGTGTCGACACACTTAACTTAAAAAAAGTTCAAACCACCATTCCAGGCTCACTTGGCCTCAGAATGATGTTCCGTTTTCACACCTGGTCTTGAAATAATTCCATATAATATTTAAAAATAATACACAAAAATCCGAGACATTACATTTATAATAAGTATTCTTATTATCACCATTAAGGAGAATAAACTATAAAAAAATACCCACTTACTTGTAGTTTATTAGTGGAAGTTCTAATAACCAATGCAAAATAAATCTTATTATAAAAAACATATAGTGACAGTTTGATCAAACCACCGCTATATAATTTACTTAACAATTAGTTGTAGTATCAATTAAATTTATATTAAATGATAAACCCCCTTATTCCTCATCCTCCGCTTCCTCTATATGACCCTAACCCATTCCCCTGACCTCCTCCTATCTCCTCCCTAGTAGAAACCCTGACCCCCAACCCTTATTCCCACCACCCCTCCAACCTACCTCCTCCCTTCTCATCATAGACCTCAACCCCTACGGCCCGCTCTGACCTACCTCTCCCAAGATCATGGTTCCCCTTATCACCAATGATTCCCCCGATATCTATCTCCCCAGATTTCTTCCCCTCTTTGATAGTGATGTAGATCCCCCTCTGACCTCCTTGTCCCCATCTCGGATCCCCTCCTTACCATCAACACATACACCCACATAACGTTTTCACCATCCTAACATTAAATCTATTATTGAGTAGAATTATATTGACAATAATCGTTGATAAAAAAGTATTGAAATTATTTCTTATCCATTAAATATTAATGTATATATGTAATTTTGGTTTATAATGTGTTATTTTGATTTTGAAGTTATTTGTTTAGAGTTATAATAATCATTATCTTTGGTTATTTTTTATTAAATTAAAAAAAATTCATTTATGATATAAGTCAGTTATGAAATTTAGATCATTCATAATTTCATGGTTTGTATTTGATATTAATGAATTTTACATTTATATATATATATATATGTTATTGCATCTAATTTTTTACATATACTTAGTTGATACTATTTTCCAACTCATGAGCAATTCATGGCAGGGTTTGGGGTCACATATGGTATCATCACCAACCCTGGAATGATATCTAAGGATAATGTCCCTAAAAATGAGATATTATACCCTTTTTAAATTTACCAAAATGCTTCATGTTTTATACATATGTGAGGAATCCTTTATTTTAATCAAAGCAATAAAATAATGATAGATTTATTAGGGTTATGTTTTACGTGCATGGTAATCAATTATTAGTTACAGTAATCAGAACAACTAACATACTTTAACTGATTTTATTTTAAATAAATTTATTTTTAAGATTAGTAATTATAGTGTGTAGTTTGTTTTTTGTTGAGTAAAATGACTATTTTTTAAAATTTTCTGTAAAAATCACAATACACATTATTCAAATTTAGGCAAACAACATGTTTTTTTTAGCTCAAATTTAAAGAACATTAGATTCAATGTCATGTGAACAAATTTGATTTGTATAATTCATGGAACAATATGATGTCATAACAAACTAGTTCAATAGAATATGGATATATAGAGTTTTATATTTTGGTTATGCATAACATATCGTGATATCCAATTACAGTATACTTTGCATTCCTATTTTTATAGGTTGCTCTTGGTGTATGTTAGATCATGGGAAATGGATAAGTAGTTGATCAATGTTGAAATTTTTTAAATGGAATGACCCATATTTAGTTACAAAACTAGGGTAGAATACACCATTATATTTTTATCCCATAAAAATAATATCACCTATATATAAAATTTCGAAAATTGATACACATTTATCATTTTTAATTTAGAGTTTTTTTCTACACTTCCATCATTAAATATTAATTATGTAAAGAATGTATTTAACTAAATATATCATTATATTGAGTCTTATCCTAACCTGTATATATTATTCTTTAACATAAAAAAATAATTTTATCTTTATCAATAAAGACACCTCATCTTCCAACTCCCAATTTAGAATGACATATTTGACATATTTTTGAAAATTCATGGGATTCCTTTTTCTAGAATGTGATGGTCATCTAAATTAAGTCAATATTCATATTTTTTATGAGAAATAATAATTTATTTGATTCATGTTTTTATATTAGAAGTCTAGTAAGAGAGAATTTCATTATTTTATTCATCCCATTTTCCTTTAGAGTTTTTATAAAAGAGTCAATGATTATGTTGGGTGATATTTAATTTTTATTTTACATATTGGATTAAACATTTATATCATTATATTTGAATGTACATGAAGAATAAAATTCAATACCAATCGATTTTCCATGGACCGGCCTCTTCCCCTTCCCCTGTGGATCTAGGGTTTTCTCCTTTTTCCCTTTCCTTCCCCCTCCGAGCTGGGATCTTCTTGTGACGCCTTTGGTTCATCTCATCATTGGCATCGTCACTGATGCACCAACACTGTATCTTAGTGGTGATTTTGCTAACGACTCAATGTGGGTCTGATGGCGTGTTGTGGTCAGTGTCCTCTTTCGGTGGGGCTTCGTTTCTTCTGCGGAGGTGGCGGTTCTCAGTGGTTCTTTGGAGGACAGCTCGACACGGGACTAACGGTGTGACATGGTCGACATTCCTGATTCTCAGCGGGGCTTCAGGGTTAGGTGCCTCGATTCTTGGAAGTGTTTTGAAGGTCAGGCCATAGTATCCTGTTGCGGCGTTTGGCATTCTGGGTGGTGATTCAGTGGTCTTTACAGGTGTGAGGTTCGGCTAAATCTATCGTGCTACAGAGGGGGGAGGTTTTCCATCTCATATCTTATGATTTTTGACATATTGTTTTTTTGGTGATTCAATAATCTTGTTTTCTGGATGATTCTGGTTTTCTGGATGGATCTTGTTTGAGGTGGTCCTGGTTCAATATCATTGGCACTTCTCTACACTCATTGTCAGCGTGGGTATTTTTCTGGAACCTAGTAAGGGTTGATCGTGGTTCTGATCGAAGTAGATCCATGCCCAGAGTAGAATTTCTATTTCAGGAAGAACATGATTCTCTTATCGGTGGCATTCCCTTAGCGCGAGGTTGGGTCATCCAGTACTAGGTGATGATGGCTACATCTCATGGTGTTTTAACTGTATTCTGGTCTTCTATGGTTATGGTGGTGGTAGTGTTTTGAGTAGATCAGCGGGGATGGACCAGGTTTGTCGATGTTCAGGGTTCAATGGTTTTGTCTTTTCAGAATTGTGGAAGGGTATGCGAGACCTGTTGGTTTGGTGTTGTACCTAGAATCGACCATGTGGAGCAGGCCCCAAAGTAGGTTCTAGAGCTTTCTGTTCATCGTTGTAGTGCTTTATGGATTTGGATGTTTGAGAGGGCATGGCACAAGCCATCGGATCGGGCCTGTGCTTTGACATAGGACACTTGATTTCCATTCAGCCTGGCACCAGTGGGGAGTTTTTCATTATCATTTTCTAGGGAGGGGTTTCTTCATGTAGTTAGTTTGGTTTATCTCACCCGACCTTCAGGTTATGAATGTTTTATGTCGATAATGTCTGTTCGGGTTCCCCCCTTCTTCCTTTAAAAGGGGGCGACTTTGCTTTAAAATAAAAATTGAAGGCCTTCAGGCCATTGGATGGATTTACCTAGGAAAATACCTTGATAAGACAAGGGATTGTAATATGTTTTATGTTATGAAATTGTAAATAGATCAATGGATAATAGAATAAAATATCCATGTATTGATTGTAAATTCAAGAAATGGTTGAATATAAATGAAGTATATGAGCATTTTATATTGAAATAGTTTCCTTCCCAATATATATATTGTATTTGGAATGGTGAATAAAATGTTATGGAAAGTAAAAACAATTTCAATACTATAAATGAGAGATAAAGTGACCCAACATAAGATAATTTAGTTCTAAATTTGTTAAATAACACATTTGGTTTTGTAGAATACTATGTAAAAGATTTTAATAGATCTAGAGAACATTCAGTTGATCCTAGGTAGGTTAATCTTTCTCATAAATTCAGTGACCAGAAAAATGATTTTATAAATTAGTTGAAGACAAAGAATAAGAACTGTATGAAAGGTGTGCCAAGTATTCAAAGTTTTTTTCTTTACATAATTTGAATCATATGAAGTGTCTATATAGAATTATTTATAAAAAATGTACATGATTTTGTATTTTATTCATGTTGAATTTAGTTAAGATAAGATTCCTTCATCATTATATTAGATGAAGAAACTCATCAATAAACGTGGACTTGATTATAAAAATATAGATGCATGCCATAATGATTTCATACTTTAATGGGAAGAGAATTTTGAAAAAGAATAATTCATAATATATAATACAAGTAGATAGAAGTCAATACATAATAATGAGAGTATAAATCAATGCAACCTAAATAAAAAATAGAAAAATAAAACTAATGTAAAGGTAATAAATTACTTTCCTATGAAACTACACTTGAAAAGATTTTTTATGTTATCTAAGAATATATACGAAATGAATTGGCATGCTCTGGATAGTAATGATGGCTTGATGATAAATACAAAATATTCATCATCAAGGAATATGTATGAAACTCTATATCCAAATTTTTCTTATGATCCAAGGAATGTACATTTGGGGTTAGATTTTGATGGTTTTAACCCCTTTTATAATTTAAGTACTAATTATAGCATTTGAATAGTTATTTGTGTACCCTATAATCTACCTCCAAGGATGTATATAAGGAAAACTTATTTCATTATTTTGATAATTATTCATGGAAATAAAATTCATAAAAATGACATTTATGTAATCAAATAATTTTGATAACTATGGGATAATGGCGTTGAAAAATATGATGTTTAAATGAGAAAAACTATTAAAAATACATGATGATTTAATTTATAAAATTAGTTTATTTTATATACTTGGTAATTTATCTTGTTGGAAAAATCATACTGGTTATGATTTTCCAATTTTTAATTTTTATTTTGAACCTCAGTGATTAACTCATAGAATAAAATGGTGTTTTATGTTTCATCGTTGATATATTTATGCTAATCATAAATCCATGTGTAATAAGACACAATTAAATGTGTATATTGAAATGAGAAAGTCCCAGAAGGTGTATTATAGTTCATAAATCTTGAGACAATTAATGAGTGTCACTGAAGAATTTAGAAAATGTCATCAGGTTAAAGAAGGGGGAAGGGGTACGATGTACAATATAGGAAGAAGATAAAATACAATAATGGAAGAAAAAGGGTATATTTTTCAATCTTCCTTATTTATATATTAATTTGATTTGTCATAATCATTACATAATGCATATTGAGAATAATATAAAAACCATGATTTTTATTACACACTTAGACATGATTTGTTACATAAAACCTTCACTTGATACAACACAGGAGATAAATTGGTCTAGTATATTTGGGGCTTAGGAATATTCCATAACAACTTAAAACATGAAACAAAAAATCTTATTCAAAACTTCCTTTACATGACCACTACATTCCCTTGTACTTAGCATTGAATGGGATAAGCTGAGGACATACATAAAAAAGGGGTGATCTATAAAGCCTTGTAAAGGAGTAAAAAAAGTATAAAATGAAGATTAAAATACATTTTAGTCAATAGGAATATCAATGGATCATAAGAAAATCGTAAACATAAAGGCATGATATAACATGATTATCATAACAGAGGAATGTGGCATCCACACTTAACATCAAATTAGCATGAGCCAAGGCTCATTGCACATGGAGCATGAGTAAACACTCATTACACATGAACCATGAGTAAAACCTAATTGAACTTGAATTATCATGAGTAAACACCCATTTCACATGATGTATCATGATACTATACTTTACCCAATGCATTAAAGTGCTATCGGGATGCACCCTTCTTGAACATTTCATTTCATGCATAAGTGTGCAACATAGATCATATAACATAAAATAAATCAACATCATAAGTTATTCCATGATTAAGTAATGTGTAATAAATATATGAAAGTACCATTCAATATGTATATGTGCATAAGGTGAATACCCTTGACAGATACATGGGTATGGTATTCACTACACATTGATCTAGGCTTGGAAAAACGCGGTGCAATTTCGGAAGCATAACAATGTGAGATAAGAATTCATTAAAATGGTTGATGAGTTAGAAATAAATGTCTCATCATATTTATATGAAATGGAAAATATGTGGGGTCATATAGATATATGTCCCAACAAATGTAATGGAATTTATATACATAATATAAAAGAATTTCGTGAATGTAAATGTGGAGAGAGAAATTCCGTACGGAATTTCGGCATGGTAACAGCTGTACATGGGAGGAATTAATGAGAATGGGTCTCTCATCATTCAAACATAAATAGGGTAGTATGGGGGAGGTGAGAAGTCATACCTCAACATTTATAATTGAAAATAAAAGGACATAACAATATAAGGTATCTTGGACATTAATAAGAAAAGTGGGAATCCCTTACTTGGAATTGTGCTTACAAAGGATTAAGAGAGACTTATTGGGATCTTGGGGAACCTTGAGAGGATTCTAGAGAGATTAGGATAGAGGTTGGATGAACTCTAAGTGCTTTGAGTGAAGAGGAAGTGGTAGATTGGGTTGGTTTATATTGGAAAGGAGAGGAAATTCTTTATTATTTTGGTTTGTGACACCACACAATAAACTAATCAAAACCACAAACCAACCCATGGTTTTTTCCAAAGTTTTTTGAAAAAGGGGATTGGAAAATAATATTTTAAGATTCCAATGTCTGAACATCTTAAAATAATAGTGTTGCTTATGTGTATGTGAGTCACACTCTCAAGGAAACCAATTTAAATAGATAAAATATTTTATAAGTTTTGAAGGGTCCACAAAATCCTTGTAAAATTAATCAAAAAATAAATAAAATCGAATTATTTTAATGGTAAAATAATATTGTCTGAACATAATGTTTATATAATTTTATTACATCACTATTGGGTCCTTATGATGTCAAAAATCACATTATATATTTTAACGATATTTAATTTTTACCCAAACATATGACTGTCTCAAAAAATTATGAAAAATTTACCGTTGGATAATTTCGACATCCTAATTCCAAAAATAATATTTATTTTATCCATATAATTTTCTTAATACTTGAATTTTTACTTTTAAAATAAAAAATGACATTTATAAAAAATTCATGGGTTTGGGAAAAATAGATTTCAAACAATAATAAAAATTACAGTTGTATTCATAAAAATTTTAAGATCATTTATAATTAATAAAAATTAATTTAATAATAATAAAATTTTATTAAAATATTATTTAATTCAAAAAATCCATTTATTTATCAAAAAAAATTCCTTAGTTGACCATTAACAAAAAAAATACTATTTATGCTTTAAAAAGTATTTACAACGTAACAATAATAAAATTAATGTATATTAATTATTATATACAAAAATAATTGAACATAATCATAGTGCTAAGGTCTTTTAACATAACCCCTTATGACCTAAACATAAGACCTTAGGATAAGGTGTGTGATGGTGACAAACTCTTGGGGTGGCTTGGATAACATTGCTCGGGTTGTAATCTCTATCAACATCCATTTCTCTAGTAGGCAGTTCTGTTTGATCTTAACATGTTGAAACTCATCTCAGTCTTATTCAAGATCAAAGCCCAATTATACCACCTTTTTTTCGAGCTCCGAAAAATGGGCTTCATATGGGGCAAGTCTACTGGATGAGTTCATCGCTTCCTTTGTCTGAGTAAATTTGATTTTTTAAAGCCCTATATTTATACTAATCTTGTGATCACTATTTAATGAATATATTAGCAATGGTTAGAGTTTATAATGGTATTTTGGAATCCAAAAACAATAAATTAAAGAAGTTCATATTTTATATAACCATTTTACATAATAAGACATTTAATTAGATCAAGAGGAATTTTTATTAATTAATGTTTTGGTCGTTACAATCTTCCCCCTTAAGAAATTTCACCCTCGAAATTTTCTTTTTCCACACTAAAATAGATGTGGGTAACTTTGATTCATCACTTCCTATAATCCCCACATTGCTTCTTCAAACTTGTTGTCTCACTACAAAACCTTGATGTGGGGCATTGTCTTATTTTTTGGAACTTTTTCACTATGATCTAATAAATTCACTAGTTTATCCTTATAAGAATGATCATCCTCCAGTTGTACTACCTCTAAAGAGACTACATGTATAGGGTCTGGTATGTACTTCCTTAAGAGAGATACATGAAAGACATTAGGTACTTTGGCCATGGTAGGTGGAAGTGCTAGTCGATAGGCCACAACCTCGACACGATCAAGAATATCGAAGGGGTATATGTACCTAGGACATAAACTTCCCTTTCTTTCCAATCCCCATGACCTTCTTCAATGGAGATATGTGTAGAAATACCATGTCTCAAACATTGAACTCAAGGTCTCATCGACAGCTGTCTGCATAACTCTTCTGTCGACTCTGGGATTCTTTGATATGTTGCTGAATGGTTTTCACCTTATCCACCATTTCTTCAACCATTTCATGTCCTTACAGCTTACGCTCACTGACTTCATCCCAACACACTAGTGTTCTGCACCTTCTCCCACAAAGGGACTCATATGGTTCCATTTGGATGCTCGAGTGGAAATTGTTATTTTAAAAGAATTCAACTAGTGGAAAATGTTGGTACCACCCTCCTTTGAAGTCCATAGAACATGATCTTAACATATCTTCTCGTTTCTAAATAGTTCTCTCAGATTGGATATCAGTTTGAGGATGATAGGCCATACTGAAGTTCAGTTCAGTGCTTAGAGCCTGTTGGAGACTTTTCCAAAACATCAAGGTGAATCTCGGATCATGATCAGATACAATAGATAGTGGTACTCTGTGAAGCCTTACCACTTATTTGATTTAAATCCATGAAATTTTACTCAATGAGAACTCCTCTCGAATCACGATAAAGAGAAAAATATTCGTTAGACGATCCACAAAGACCTATATAGAATTATTTCCTGTAGATGTCCTTGGAAGTCCATTGACAAAGTCCATGGTAATAATTTCCCACATCCATATTAGAATGGCCAATGGTTTCATCATACCCTTAAACGTTTTCCTCTCAGACTTCACTTACGGACATACCTATAAACTTGATGTATATACACCAATCTACCTTTTCATATTTCCCCACCAAAAGTTTTCTCAGAGATCTTGATACATCTTTGTGATCCCTGGGTGAATAGAGAAGGTTGAGCTATGTGCGTCATCCAGAAGATCCTTCTTTATCTGTGGATTAGATGGTACACATAATTGTGACCCAAATCTCACAATTCTATCCTTATCAACCTCGAAATCTGAGGATTTACCATTTCTGATATCTTCCACCCATTTCAAAATTTCTATCTCCTCTCTTTGAGCATCCTTTATTTTCTCCATGAGGGACGGTTGAGCAATCATTTGTGAAAGGATTGATGATGTTCCCTTCATTATGAGTCCCATGTCCTTCTTCATCAAATCTAAGAAGATTGGGTCCTTCTCAATTGTCATCATTAACAAAATTTATGGATCCTTTCTAGTTAGAGTATCTACCATCTTGTTCGATTTCCCAAGGTGGTAATGGATTGAATAGTCATAATAATTGATGAGTTCTATCCATCTTTGATGGATCATATTAAGATCATTATGTTTAAATTTATATTTGAGGCTCTTACCATCAGTATATATCTCATACTTCTCCCCATAGAGATAATGCTGCAAGATTTTCAACGCAAAGATCACAAACACCAACACCAAATCATGCATGGGATAGTTTTTTCATGGATTTTCAGCTTCCTTGAGGCATAGCCTATCAATTTATCATTCTGCATCAACAAACAACGCATGCCCTTCTATAAATAATCAATAAATACCAAAAAAAGTTCTCTACTCCTGGGTAATGTGAGAACAAGCGTAGTGATAAGCCTCTTTTTCTACTCCTTGAATCTCTCTTCACATTAATCACTCCAATAAAACTATACTCCCTTCTAAGTTAGCATTGTAAGAGGGTAGTAAAATCATGAAAAATTTCTAAAAAATCAACGATAATATCCAACTAACCCCAAGAAGATACAAATATCTGTTACTGATATTCGCCTCATCCATCCCTTAATTGTAGATGTCTTGGAGAGATCTACTGATATCCCATTGTTTGTGATGATATGACCCTATAATGAGACCTCCATTAACTATAACTCACACTTGTTGTACTTTACATAGAGCTTCTCCTTCCGCAAGGTCTCTAGTATAGTTCTTAGATGCTCCTCATGATCCTCCTTGGTTTTGGAGTATATTAGAATATCATCTATAAAGACTACCATAAATTTTTCAAGGTAATATATAAAGACTATATTCATCATTTCTATGAATATTTCTAGAGCATTAGTAAGTCTGAAAGGAATTACTATGAATTCATAGTGCCCATATCTTGAATGAAAAGCAGTCTTGGGGATATCTTTATTGTTCTCCCTTACTTGGTAATATCCCAAACACAGATCCCCCTTGTAGAAGTATTGTACTCCATGTAGCTAATCAAAAAATTCATTAATTCAAGGTAGAGGATACTTTTTCATTATTGTGATTTTGTTAAGATCACAATAATCGATGAAAAGGAGCATTTACCCACCTTTCATCTTGGGGAAGGGGAATGGTGCACCCTATGGTGAAGCACTTGGGAATATAAACCTTATATTTAGATTCTACTATAGTGGTTTTTTCAGTTCCTCTAGATCCACAACAATAATTCTATATAGAGTCTTGGATATTGGCAATTCCCTATGTATAAGGTCAGTTGAGAATTCAACATCTCTTCTAAAAGGAGGACTAGAAAATCCCTCTTTATACACTTCAATGAATTCAATCATAATAGGCATGTCTTCAAGGATGGTTTCCTCCTTAAACTAAATCATCTAAGATAGATATGAATGCTCATAGGGAATTAATATCCATGCTTGAGATGATGGCACTAAGGAAGATTCATCTTCCTCCTTCCAGTTGTATATAATCGGGGGTTGATTCTCCATATGGAGAGTGATTTCCCTCTCATGAAAATGTATTTTGGATCTATATAGGAAAATCCAATCCATGCCATGAATGGAATAAAATTCCACCAGAGGGAGTATGATGAGGTTTTCTAGGAAGTTCAATCCACAAATTATGACAGGGGAGGAGTTATATTCATGGGATGTAATGATTTTCCTAATTATTGTACTCACCGACATCTACAATTCCATAATTTTTGGTGGTGTCAGGATTGTCCTACTAAACTTTTGGGATATAAAATAATATGTAAAACCAGAATCAAAAAATATGTTCACTATTATTTAATGAATAACTTGTTTACCTATCACCACTTCATTGTTGGGGTTCACTTCGGTGGCCGTGATTGTAAAAGCTCACCCTTGCTGCCTTAGAGGTTGTCGGTTTCCTTCAAAAACCCTTGGCTTAGGGAACTAATTTGCAAGATTCCCTGGTTCTTTGTAGTTGTAGAAAAGAACAACACATTGAGTGTCGAACAGAGCATTCCTATCCTCTATTGTAGAGGTAGGTTTTTCTTGTCGATAGAAAACAACTAGGTTCTCTTCTCTTACGCACCTAAAGCATTTCCTCGTCCCTTTAAGAAATTTCCGGGATGCTTCTTTCCACACCTTTGGAAAGTGGGGTGCTGGATTTTCATAGAGCCATTGGATTTATCCATCAAACTACTAGAATTGAAGTACACCTTATACTTCTTATCCCCATGACAAACATGAGATTCACCGATCTCTATTTCAACCTTGAGGAAACATTAGACAATAGTTTCATAGCTGTCGAATTCATGGATCTCTAAGGCTTTCCACAGTCCAGGTTTCAGCCCACCAAAGAAGCCGTCAACCTTGCATTTGGGGGTAACGACAAAGACGAAGGTGTATCTTCCAAGCCTTGTGAAGTTTTACTCGTACACTTTGATGTTTTAACCATCTTTTTTCTTGAGGGCAAGGAAGTCCCTTTCCCTATTAAGTTGAAGGGTGCGAGGAAGATATTTATTAAAAAATATTTTCTGGAAATCCTTCCATTACAATGCCTCAATATCCTCCATAGGATTTGTATTTTTAATCAACGTCCACCATTTATTGGCTTCACCCTCCATACGATAAGCAACCATAATATCATTCTCTTGTTCAGAACATTTATGTATAAAGAAAATCATTTCAATAGAGTTGATCCATTATTCAGCGATTGAGGGATTGGACGATCCATTAAAATTAGGAGGCCTTTGTCTCATGAAGCTCTCGATAGTGACATGTTCATTCATAGGGGGGTGAACGTTCCTCTTGACCCATGTTTCAATTAAAATCTTTAGTTAACTAAGTGAGTATCATGTGAAATTTCGCAATTCCTGCTTCCATTATAATGGGAATCTCATTAGAACAGTCATCACATTGATCTTCACATCAGTTGTTAGCCCATGTCCTTCTATTACTAGAAATTGGCTGGAATAAAAGGAAAGTTAGGGGCAATAGATAAAGGGTAATAAAAAATTGATGACTTATAAATAACTTTTATTTCTTTATCTTACGAATCTATAGGCTTAAATATATGTTATCCATGATCTACTTTCTAACATATATTATCAGGGGATTTTTTTATCCCCTTAATAATGTTTCATACTAATCTTATGAATTTAAAAAATCATATCCCCTAGGATTATAATATCCAAGAGTGCATGAAGTCCCGTTGTCATGAACTAGGACACCCTAGGTGAAGCCAAAAACTACTTGTTGGGGTTTTCAACCCTAGGTACATCTGTGCCAAATCCACCTCCACCTACTTGTATCCATTTAGGGATGTATTTTATTGATAAAACACTTACTCAATTCTCACAAAAACTTTGGTATTTTTTTTATACATAGTATTTTCTCTAAGGCTTCACTAAGGTCTTCTAATCCTAATCCTAAAAACAACTAAACCTATCCTCTGATACCAACTATGACAACCCTACTCTTTATTACACACTTAGATATGATATATTACATAAAAAATTCACTTGATACAACATTTAAGATCGAGAGGTCTAGTGTCTTTGAGGATTAGGAATATTACACAACGACTTAAAACATGAAACACAACATCTTATTGAAAACATACTTTATATGACCACTACATTCCCTCATACTTAGCATTTCAGGGGATAACCTTAGGACATACCTAAGAAAGGGGTGAGATATAAATCCCAATAAGGGAGTAACAAATAATAAAATGAATATTACAATAGATATTAGTTAATAGTAATATCAATGGAGCTCAATAGAAACATAAACATAAACTCATTATATAGATTGATTATCATAACTTCGGCATGTGACATCAACACTTAACATGGAATTAGCATCAGCCAAGGCTCCTTGCACATGGAGCATGAGTAAACCTTCATTGCACATGAAGCACAAGTAAAAACTCATTTCAAAATAATTATCATGATTAAAAACCTATTTCGCATGATGTATCATGATACTATACTTTACCCAATGCATTGGAGCACTACAAGGGCGCACCCTTCTTAAACATTTCATTTCATGCATAAGTGTGCCACATGGATCATATAACATAGAATCAATAAACATCATAAGATATTAAAAGATTATAGAATTTTGAATAAATACATGAAATTACCATTAAATATGTACATGTTCATAAAGGTGAATACCCTTGATAGAGACATGGGTATGGTATTCACTACACAATGATCTTGGCTTTGAAAAAATGGGGTGCAATTTTGGCAGCTTAATGACGTGAAATAAGAATTCATAAAAATGGTTGATGGGAGATAAATAGGTGTATAATAATATGTACATGAAATTGAAAGTAATTGGGATCATATAGATAAATTTCCTAACAAATGTAATTGAATTTAGATACGTAATAAAAATTAATTTCGTGAATGTAAATGAGGAGAGAGAAATTCCTTACGGAATTTCAGCATGGTAACGAGTGTACATGGGACGAATTAATGAGAGATAAATGGTTATATCATCATTAAAACATAAATATCTCAGTATGGGGGAGGTGGGAAATCATACTCGAACATTTATAATTGAAAATAAAAGGGCATAACAATATGAGGAAACTTGGACATAAATAAGGAAAGTAAGAATACCTTGCTTGGAAGTGTGCTTCCCAAGGATTGGAAGAGGCTTGAGAGAGGATTATTGGGAGCTTGGATCACCTTGGGAGGATTATAGAGAGAGAGGTAAGAGGTTGGAAGAAATCCAAGGGCTTTGAGTTAAGAGGACGTTGGAGCTTGGATGGGATTATATAGGAAAGGAGAGGGCATTCTTTATTATTTAGGTTTGAGACACCACACATTAAACTAATCAAAACAACAAACCATCCCATGTTTTTTGCCCATGGTTTTTGAAAAAGGGGAGTGGGAAAAAATATTTTATAAGGACAGTGCCCTAAAATCTTAAAATAATAGGGTTTCATATGTGGATGTGAGTCACACTCTCATGGAAATCAATTTAAAAAGCTAAAATGTTTTATAAGTCTTGAAGGGTCCCCTAAAGCTTGGTAAAATAAATCCAACAAACCTAAAATAACATTATTTTAATGGAAAAACATATATTGTCCAAAAATAATGTTTTTTCTATTTAATTAAATCACTATTGGGTTCTTATGATGTTATAAAACACATTGTATATTTAAACGGTATTTAATTTTTAGCCAAAAATTGGACAATCTCAAAAAATTATGAAAAATTCACCATTGGATTATTTTGACATCCTGATTCCAAAAATAATATTATTTTTATCCAAATTATTTTCTATATATGTGAATTTTCACTTTTAAAATAAAAACCGATATTTATAAAAAATTATTGGGTTTTGAAAAAATAGCTTTCAAACCATAATAAAAGTTACAATTGTGTTCATAAAAATTATACGATCATTTATACTTAATAAAAAGTAATTTATTATTAATAATATTTAATTAAAATATTATTTTATTCAAAAAATAATTAATTTATCAAAATATATTCTTTACTTGAATATTAACAAAAAAAATACTATTTGTGCTTTAAAAACTATTTACAACGTAACAATAATAAAATGAATGTATATTATTTATTACATGCAAAAATAATGTACATAATAATACTACTAAGGACTTGTTACATACCCCCTTATAACACCTCCATAAGTCCATAGGGTAAGGTTCACGATAGTGACATACTCTTGGGGTGGCTCGGATGACATCGCTCAGGTGGTAATCTCTATCAACTTCCACTTATCCCATAAGCCGTTCCATTCAATCTTAACATGTTGAATATAAGCTTGGGATTGGTCAAGAGCGAATCCCAACAATGACAGCTCTTTTTTGAGCTTCTAAAAGTGGTCTTCATACGGGGCAAGTCTACTGGATGAGGCCATCACTTCCTTTGTCTGAGTAAATTGGGTTTCTAAAGCCCAATATTTATACTAATCATGTGATCACTATAAGGCCCCAACCTTAAACCTTACTTAATCTTGAGTTATTACAAGATTACACATTGAGGATATTTTCAGGTTTATAGTTTTAGAGAATTAGATCATAAAACTTGCATTACATTCCACATTTACACAAAGTGGTTACATAAAAGATTGTATTCATTTTTTTCCATCAATGAAAATATATTTAAAATTAAATCATGGATTCTTTCTTGACACTTCATTGAAACTATCATCATATCATGTACCTTTCACTTGACCTGTGAAAAACATTTCAAAAAAACTTGGGATGAGCATAAAAAGCTCAGTAAGGGTTATAAAAATATGGAAAGGAAACATGAGTTCATATATACATAAGAATGAAATCATACTTTACCCATAAAACATGATCACTTTAACATACCTCATCAAATCATGAATAAATCATAGAAATCCTAAGATATAAAAGGTAACTTGAGGTATTCATAACATTCTTACATACGGAGTTACCCTCTTGGTTATGTTTGGAATACCCACCATAGTATATTCCCTAAATCTCTTCGGAGAAACCTTAACATTTCACTCCTTCACGTTACCCAATGCATTGGAGAGCTATATCGGGCTCACCTGCCTTTAGTTTATCCTGGAACCACCCATCATCATAACAATGCCCAAGAACCATAACATAATCTTATCACATAAAACATGCATAAAGGAAACATAACATTTCCACCTTTCAATAACAAGATATCAATACAACTCATTGATATAGAAACATTATGAAAACCATTTTCAAAACCAAAATAAAAGAAAAGTGAAACATGGTATTTATTTTTCTTTTAAAAAGAAGGTATGGCTTGTAGAGGAAACTGAAAATCAAAAAATGGTCACGACGGTGGAGAAGTCATTATCGCCGCATACTTATGACAAAAACATTCCCTTTTTTCATTTAGTAAATGCTTCCTAGAAAAAATATTCCTTTTGAATAAACGTAAAAGTCAAAGGGGTTTATACACCGTATAAAAGAAAGTTGTGTATAAAACAAAATATGCCTCAATGAAAGGAGATTGAGACGAAGTCCCATACAAAGACGGTATCCTTGGATTAAGGATAAATCAGTTACATAATTATGTGTGACAAACGAATACAGGAAATATAAGCAGGTATTAAGTGTAAAACAATCAGAGGACATTCACACATAACAATATAACGACCTATTCAAGGTGTACAAGTTTATCCAAAAGATTCAAAATTGGGTTAAGAAGTTACCTTGCAAAAATTCGACAGCCTAACAACGCCACATAAAAATTAAGAAAAAGAGTTGATGAGAAATAGAAATGGTATCTCATAACATGGTCATAAAATTTACATCAATAAGGATATATAAGAACATATCCCAACATAATAGTATGTGAATTAAAAGACATAACAAAACAGGTCTTTTAAAAAGAGGAGGGTGAAAGGTTCCCTTACTGACTTGAGTAACTTTCGAAACGTACACCCCATTGAAGAAGGGTCATAACATGAAGATTTAAATACCCATAAATGAAATTATACTACAAAAAATGTATAATAATGGGCAGTACATACACCACTCAAAGTAAATAGTGGCAAACGTAGAATAAATGTCACGGGAATAAAAGTGAGATGAAAAATCCCTTACGAAAAATCGGCAGCCTAATGGCGCCACATAAAACATCCAAAAATGGATTTATGAGATAAAATAGGGTATCTCATAATATGACCATAAAAATTATAGTATGAGGAATATTAAATAACATCCCCAAACATAAGAAAGATGAGCTTAAAATAAATGACATAAAAGAGAGTACTTAAAAAGAAAGAGAGGCGTAGGATCCCTTACCTCGGGTCCGACTTGACTCGATCGTTATTTAATCTCATGAATAATAAACTTGAGTTAATTTCTACTTCCTTAAGAACCTTTTTCAAGTTCATTATTCCTTTTATATTACTTATTACTATGTCATGAACACTATGTTATTATTTAAGCTAATAACGACTGTTTTAACGATCATTGGTACTTGAGTCAAAAATAAACTCTTTATAATTACAAGATGTTCATGTGGTAAAATATCCATTATATCAAGAATTGTATTCATGGTGTAGATATCATATATATCATATATATCCAGTATATTCATGCATTTATAATATTACATAACATTTAGAGTTAAGAAATGAAATGCATCGTTCATGGAGACGGTAAGCCGTACGTACGCATTTATGCTACTTCCATTTCTATTTCATATTTAATGGAATTAAAACATAATGATACATAATAGTATTCTAATTCAAGTATGTTATCATATATAATATAATTAAATATATCCTTTATACGTACCACATATGGTATTAACGAATCAAATCACTTTGAGGGGGCGGTAGTCCGCACTTCTTAAAATGAAGATATCGCGTATACCCATAAAGGAATCCATAAAGGTATGACATAAATGAATAATACAGAAGATTAAGGAAAACATAAACATATTATATATCATATATAAATATAGTGACATCATAACGGTCACCATGAAAGGTGTTAAAAGAATATTGAACAATCATCATTTCGTGAGGCAGAAAATCGCCATCCACGGAAACAGTATGTTCTTTAACCATTATATGTATGTGTGTTTAAGTGTAGCTCGAATAATCCTTATAACAACATCCTAGTATATTGAAGATACTTTATTTGTTATAAAAGAAATGAAAAAAAGTGTTTAGGGGGTTGGAGAAGCAAAATAAAACAAAAGGACTCAAGTGAAGACATTACATTAAAATCGGGTAACTCCCTTTGGTTTGAGCTCAAAGGCTTCCTTGGGAAGACTTCTGCCCAATTTGAGGTTTTAAGAAGTATTAGAGGGATGTGGAGAGACAAAATGGGTAGGTTTTGGCCGATCCAAAGTCTTTGGAAGTGTGGGTAAGGTGGTAGAGGTGGGGGCCTTTTATAAGAGGAGTGGAGGGGCACTCTTGAAAAGTAAAGAAATATTACTTTATTTGAAAATGAGTTTCAGATTTAAAAGGTCCCACATTGATATAACTCTAGGATAAGGTGATAAGGGTTCGAAATATACCCACCCAATAGGTTTCGGACATGTGTTGGTCATATATTTTACATTATCTTTTCATTTTATTTAAATCCTTTATTAATGAGGTAATCACTGTATCATTATGATGTCATAAATAATTTTATCTATTTAATGTCTAAAAATTATAAAAAAATACTATGATGTAGGAAAGATTTTTATCTTTCCAATTAATATTTATAGTCAAATATCTGATTTGTATAACCTCGTGTAAAAATTGTTTTCGTAAAACATCTCATGTTTGTGTCATTTTTACATTAACATTAAATAAAAAGTTATTTATGTCATTTCCCAACCAAAGTGGCTCCATGGGGTCCCCATGTTGACCCATGGATTGTCTTGGTCGGCCATGACACATCCAATGAGGGTAGGACATGTTTCAAGCTCATATCATATATTAAAACATTATTTTTACCTTAAACTACACAAATTACCTCTAATCGCGATTAAAAACATAATAAGTTAATATTCACAAAAAAATTATTTCAATCCCATTGAACTACATTTTACTTCTTAATGAAAACCATGTATGTCAGATTTCTGATATTTAAAACACAAAGGTGGTAAAATTTCATTTAAATGGAAAATCAGTTTGTATAAGTACCACATAGTGGTTTCACTATTCATCAAAAATTGAAGTTTTTCAGAAAATTACCAAAAATTCACCCTAAGCTATATTTGATATTCCAAATTCAAAAATGATGTCTATTTTACAAAATTAAAAACCTTTAAGTTTCATTAATTAATTGAATAATTATTTCCTGCTGTCAAAACAAATAGCGTGTTTTTATGAAACAAAATGTATCAAAAGATTAACACTAGTTTAGGTCCGATTTCAAAGTGAAATTAATTCCAACGACCACTATTGGATTAAATTGTAAAAATATATTCTAATTTTACTTTAAAACAAATTCAAAAGATAATATAATAATATAGATAAATTATATTAAAAAGTGGTTTTGAATTAAAATACAACATTTTTCACCATTCATTAAAGAATGAACTTTATCGGAAAAATACCAAACATTTACACAATGTAAATTTTGATGTCCCAATTATAAAGAAGACTTTTATTTTGTAAAATATAACACTTAAAATTGTCAAAAAGTGGATTTAAAAGAGGTTCGCCATCAAAAGGCTGTTAATCGACCCTTTAAAGAATATTAGAATGTTTACGCTTAAAATTGGATTCATTCGCGTTTTTAATCCTCTAACATTTATTGTAAAAAGTAAAAATATTTGACAAACATATATAATCATTTTGTAGTTAGTTATATTCATTACCGCCATCACAACAGCTAGGCGTTAACTACCATTTAAAATAATATTATTTTATTATTAGAGTGCAATGTAAGATTCCCAAGAAACTCGTTGTTGCGTGTTGGTTATGCCATTGAGCATAGCGTCCCATTTAAATTAATATTAATATTTTATTCAAAAATATGGATAAATGTGAAAATTTCATATTCTTTATTTACCTGGGGTGTTACATCCTTCCCCCCTTTTGGGAATTGCGTCCTCGCAATTTTAAAATTGGGTTTGGAAACTTTATTGAAAATCCCACATCGGAACAATAGTCAGTGAAACAATCACCTTAAAATAATGAAAGGGAAGTACAAAGGTCACTAGAGTTAACCCATACTACGATTCCATGTTAGAAAATATGGATATGAAGGAGAAAACAAAGGGTCATGTTCTGATGGAGAGTGATAGAAAACATGTTTAGGAGAAAGTTAACCATAAGAAAATCAAAAACATGTGATGGGTTAAATGGTATTCAATTCCCCAGTAGGAAAAGTTAATAGACAACATTTTTGTTTTATGCTACTTTTTATTGAGGAATTTATTCATAAGGAACATAATTACTTATCATGTTGACTTTCAAATTTTATTAGATTACTTAATCAAACTCATATTTTCTCCAAAAGATGAGTTTTTAGGAAGTGTTGTTCGCATTGAGAGTACTATAATCAACTTCTAGAGAATCACATAATCCACAAAAGAGAACTATATACTTCCCATGTCTTTAGACTCTAACCAAAACCAAAACCAAAAAGGATAGTACATGATTAGATAATCCTGAAAAGTATAATCCTTTATAAAAAGAAAACCTATTCTTAATCTCCAAAATTTGTCCCAAAAAAACCCAAAGTTCAACGAAGACCATTCGATAAACAATTTTTCCATAAAATTCTTCAAAATAAACCAATCTAATATTGAAACCCAAATATTTGAAGGATTTAGTCACATAGCCTTCCAAGTTAAATCGTAACATTTATCTCCAAACAACATTAGTAGCTCTTAAAGTCTCGTATTGAATATTAATTAACCCAATCAGATATCCTCTATGACAGGTTAATATATTTCAATTGATAACCCAAAATAAACTTACTCTTAATTCATAAAATCATATAACTAAAAAGAATCATTCAAACTAACCAGGGACTTCACGTAGTCCAGTGGTAGGTGATAAATACCAGTTGCACACTGGTTGTGGGTTCGATTCCCGCAGCTTTGTCCGACGTGACGGGTTGTCACACGGTCTGCATGTTGTCCTTTTTCCAAAACTATATAATTCTCAAATAATTCCCCAAAAAGAGATAAAATCATCAAAAATAACCATAACATAATTTAACCTCAATTTTATCTCATGCCTTTCACTTCCATCATAACATATAGTAACCCATAATTACCTCAAAAGTAAGGATCACATAAACCCAAATGGTTCTTTATAACTATGTCCACAAAAGAACAGATAACTATTCCTTGAATAAAATTTTCATATATTAAACATCAGGGTTACACATACTATAAAAAGTCTTCTAATGTAACCCCATCATCAAAAGATACTTAATACTCTTAAGAATTTCACCATAACTCTTGAATCCCTTATATGTTGACTTCTTACTCATTCATCATTCTTCATAATCCATTAACCATTCCTTTACAACTTATTCTGAAATACTTCTTTCCTACAAACAAAATCATGAATCATATCCTAAGATTCCAAAATAGGAAAACAAATGTTATGAAATAATCCATAACTTTGATTGGTCATTGTCAGTTTCTTCATCCTCAATCGGAATGGAATTAGGTATTGGTAAATGAATAATTGTATGATCTTGGTGATCCCATTCATGAAACTTCTTCATAGGACATGTATTTGCATAATGACCATTCACACCACATTGAAAACATTCAATTGATCCCTCAGAAAGAACTTCTTTCCCTTTCCTCGAGTCAACTGGATGCTTCCTTTTTTCTATGGCAGGTTCTTGCTTTATGACCTTAATTTCCACATCTATAGCATATTTCTGTCCCTTTGAAACATTTTCCTAGGTGTTTCTTTCCACATCTTTGACACATAGGTTTTTTAACACACTTACCTTTATGATTATTACCCGTAGTTCCGTAGGGATTTGTTTCTCGCATATATGATGCCTTATAGAAATCACCAAGGTTTAGGTGGTCAATAATGACTCCAAATAGTTGGTTGAGGATAAACACAAGAGTTCTCATTGCGGCTCCCATATCATTCAGTTGCATGCTCAAAAAACTATCACAATTTCCTTCACATCCACTGTTACTTTGGTGCCTTCTAGATCCATCCATTTACAAAAACCAAAAAGGTCAGTGTGAGTATATCAACAAAACCATCATGTACTAATGAGGAAGATAAAGACTAAGATATACTTACTCATTCACTTTATCTAAAACTAGGACTCTTTCTGAAATCCTAACCATTATGGTAATGTCACTAATGCTTAGAGAATACCCTAACCTCTAAAGTTATCTAAACTGACCTCTGATACCAACTATAAGGCCCCAGCCTTAAACCTTACTTAATATTAAGATATTACCAGATTACACATTGAGGATCTTTTCAAGTTTAGAGTTTTAGAGAATTAGATCATAAAACTTGCATTACATTCCACATTTACACAAAGTGGTTACAAAAAATATAGTATTAATTTTTTCCATCAACGGAAATATATTTAAAAATAAAGCATGGATTCTTTCTTGACACTTCCTTGACACTATCATCATATCATGTACCTTTCCCTTGACCTGTGAAAAACATTTCAAAAAAACTTGGGATGAGCATAAAAAGCTAAGTAAGGGTTATAAAAATATGGAAAGGAAACATGAGTTCATATATACATAAGAATGAAATCATACTTTACCCATAAAACATAGGCCCTTTAACATACATCATCAAATCATGAATAAATCATAGAAATCATAAGACATAAAAGGTAACTTGAAGCATTAATAACATTCTTACATAGGGAGTAACCCTCTTGGTTACGTTTGGAATACCCACCATAATATATTCCCTAAATCTCTTCGTAGAAATCTTAACATTTCACTCCTTTGTGTTACCCAATGCATTGGAGAGCTATATCAGGCTCATCTTCCCTTAGTTTATCACAGAACCACCCGTCTTCATAATAATTCACAAGAACCATAACTTAATCTTATCACATAAAACATGCATAAAGGAAACATTACATTTCCACCTTTCAAAAACAAAATATCAATACAACTCATTGGTATAGAAACATTATGAAAACCATTTTCAATACCAAAATAAATGAAAAGTGAAACATGGTATTTATTTTTCTTTTAAAAAGAATGTATAGCTTGTAGAAGAAACAGAAACTCAAAAAATGGTCACGACGGCGGAGAAGTCATTGTCGCCACATACGTATGACAAAAATATTCCCTTTTTTATTTTAGTATACGCTTCGTAGAAAAAATATTCCTTTTGAATAAACTTAAAATTCAAAGAGGTTTATACACCTTATAAAAGAAAGTTGTGTATAAAACAAAATATGCCTCAATGAAAGGAGATTCAGACGAAGTCCCATACAAAGACGGTATCCTTGGATTAAGGATAAATCAGTTACATAATTATGTGTGAAAAATTAATACATGAAATATAAGTGGGTATTAAGTGTAAAAAAATCAGAGGACATTCACACATAATAATATAATGACATATTCAAGGTGTACAAGTTTATCCCAAAGAATCAAAATTGGGTTAAGAAGTTCCCTTGCAAAAATTCGACAGCCTAATGACGCCACTTCAAAATTAAAAAAAATAGTTGATGATAGATAAAAAGGGTATCTCATTACTTGGTCATAAAATTTACATCAATAAGGATATATATGAACATATCCCAACATAATAGTAAGTGAATTAAAAGACATAACAAAATAGGTCTTTTAAAAAGAGGAGGGTGAATGGTTCCCTTACCGACTTGGGTAACATTCGAAACGTACACCCCATGGAAGAAGGGTCATACCATGAAGATGTAAATACCCATAAATGAAATTGTAATACAAAAAATGTATAATAATGGGCAGTACATACACCACTCAAAGGAAATAGTGGCAAACGTAGCATAAATGTCACGGGAATAAAAGTGAGATGAAAAATCCCTTTCGAAAACTCGGCAGCCTAACGGCGCCACTTACAACATCCAAAAATGGATTTATGAGATCAAATAGAGTATCTCATAATATGAACATAAAAATTACAGTATGAGGAATATAAAAGAACATCCCCAAACAAAAGAAATATGAGCTTAAAAGATATAACATAAAATAGAGTACTTAAAAAGAAAGAGGGGCGTAGGATCCCTTACCTCGGGTCCGACTTGACTCGATAGTTCTTTAATCTCCTGAATAATAAACTAGAGTTAATTTATACTTCATTAAGAACCTTTTTCAAGTTCATTATTCCTTTTATATTACTTATTACTATGTCATGAACACTATGTTATTATTTAAGCTAATAACGGTTGTTTTAACGATCATTGGTACTTCAGTCAAAAATAAACTCTTTATGATTACAAGTTGTTCATGTGGTAAAATATCCAATATATCAAAAATTGTATTCATGATTTAGATAACATATATATCATATATATCCAGTATATTCATGCATTTATAATATTACATTACATTTAGAGTTAAGAAATGAAATGCACCGTTCATGGTGACGGTAAGCCGTACGTACGCATGAACGCTACTTCCATATCTATTTTTTTATTTAATGGAATTAAAAAATTATGATACATAATAGTATATTAATTAAAGTATTTTATCATATATAATATCATTAAATATATCCTTTATACGTACCACTTATGGTATTAATGAATCAAATCACTTTGAGGGGGCGGTAGTCCGCACTTCCTAAAATGATGATATCGTGTATACCCATAATGGATGCCATAAAGGTATGCCATAAATGAAAAATACAGAAGATTAAGGAAAACATAAACATATTATATATCATATATAAATTTAGTGACATCATAATGGCCACCCTGAAAGGTGTTAAAAGAATATTGAACAATCATCGTTTCGTGAGGCAAAAAATCGCCATCCACAGAAACAGAATGTTCCTTAACCATTAGATGTATTTTTGTGTAAGTGTAGCTCGAATCATCCTTATAACAACATCCTAGTATATTGAAGATTCTGTATTTGTTACAAAAGAAATGAATAAAAAGAGTTTAGGGGGTTGGAGAAGCAAAATAAAACAAAATGACTCAAGTGAAGACATTACCTTAAAATCGGGTAACTCTCTTTGGTTTGAGCTCAAAGGCTTCCTTGGGTAGACTTCTGACCAATGTGAGGCTTAAAGGAGTAATATAGGGATGTGGAGAGACAAAATGGTCAGGGTTTGGCCGATCCAAAGGCTTTGGATGTGTGGGTAAGGTGGTAGAGGTGGGGGCCTTTTATAAGAGGAGTGGAGGGGCACTCTTGGAAAGTAATGAAATATTACTTTATTTGAAAATGATTTTCGGATTTAAAAGGTCCCAGATTGATATAATTCTAGGATAAGGTGATAAGGGTTCGATATATACCCACCCAATAGGTTTTGGACATGTTTAGGTCATAGATTTTACATTATCGTTTCATTTTCTTTAAATCCTTTATTAATGAGGTAATCACTGCATCATTATGATTACATAAATAATATTATCTATTTAGTGTATAAAAATTATAAAAAAAATACTATGATGTAGGAAATCTTTTTATCTTTCAAATTACTATTTATAGTCAAAAATCTGACTTGTATAACCCCATGTAAAAGTTTTCTTAGTAAAACATCTCATGTTTGTGTCATTTTTACTTTAACATTAAATAAAAAGTTATTTATGTCATTTCCCAATGAAAGTGGCTCTATGGGGTCCCCAATATGACCCATGGATTTTCTTGGTCGGCCATGACACAACCAATGAGGGTAGGATATGTTTCAAGCTCATCTCATATTATTAAAACATTATTTTTACCATAAACTACACTAATTACCTCTAATCGCGATTAAAAACGTAATAAGTTACTATTCACCAAAAAATTATTTTAATCCCATTGAGCCACATTTTACTTCTTAATGAAAACCATGTATATTGGATTTTTGAAATTTAAAACACAATGGTGACAAAATTTAATTTAAATGGAAAGTCCGTTTTTATAAGTACCACTTAGTGGTTTCACTATTCATCAAAAATTAATGTTTTTCAGAAAATTACCAAAAATCCACCCTAAGTTATATTTGATATTCCAAATTCAAAAATGATGTCTATTTTAAAAAATTAAAAACCTATAAGTTGCATTAATTAATTTAATAATTAATTTCCGCTGTCAAAACAAATAGCTTGTTTTTATGAAACAAAATGTATCAAAAGATTGACACTAGTTTAGGTCTGATTTCAAAGTAAAATTAATTCCAACGACCACTATTGTATTAAATTGTAAAAATATATTATAATTTTATTTCAAGAAAAATTCAAAAGATAATCTAATATTATAGATAAATTAGATGAAAAAGTTGTTTTGAATTAAAATATAACATTTTTCATTATTCATTAAAAAATGAACTTTATCAGAAAAATATCAAAAATTTACACAAAGTAAATTTTGATGTCCCGATTCTAAAGAAGAATTTTATTTTGTAAAATATAACACGTAAAATTGTCAAAAAGTTGATTTAAAAGAGGTTCCCCATCAAAAGGCGGTTAATCGACCCTTTAAAGAATATTAGAATGTTTACACTTAAAATTGGATTCATTCACCTTTTTAATCCTCTAACATTTATTGTAAAAAGTAAAAATATTTGACAAACATATATAATCATTTTGTAGTTAGTTCTATTCATTACCGCCATCACAATAGCTAGGCGTTAACTACCATTTAAAATACTATTATTTTATTATTAGAGTGCAACATAAGATTCCCAAGAAACTCGTTGTTGCGTGTTGGGTATGCCATCGAGCATAGCGTCCCATTTAAATTAATATTAATATTTTATTCAAAAATATGGATAAATGTGAAAATTTCATATTCTTTAATTACCTGGGGTTTTACATCCTTCCCCCCATTTGGGAATTGCGTCCTCGCAATTTTAAAATTGGGTTTGGAAACTTCATTGAAAATCCCACATCAGAACAATAGTCAGTAAAACAATCACCTTAAAATAAATAAAGAGAAGTACAAAGGTCACCCGAGTTAACCCATACTAGGATTCCATGTATGAAAATATGGATATGAAGGAGAAAAAAAGGATCATGTTCTGATGGAGAGTGATAGAAAACATGTCTATGAGAAAGTTAACAATAAAAAATCAGAAACTTGTGATGGGTTAAACGGTATTCAATTCCCCAGTAGGAAAAGATAATAGAAAACATTTTTGTTTTATGTTTATTTTATTGAGGAATGTATTCATAAGGAAACATAATTACTTATCATGTTGACTTTCAACTTTTATTATATTCCTTAATCAAACTCATATTTTCCCCAAAAGACGGGTTTTTAGGAAGTCTTGTTCGCATTAAGAGTACTATAATCAACTTCTAGAGAATCTAATAATCCAAAAAAGAGAACTATATAATTCCCATGTCTATAGGCTCTAACCAAAACCAAAACCAAAAAGGTTAGTACATGATCAGATAATCCTGAAAATTATAATCCTTTATAAAAAGAAAACCTATTCTTAATCTCCAAAATTTGTCCCAAAAAAACCCAAAGTTCAACGAATACCATTCGATAAACAATTTTTCCATAAAAGTCTTCAAAGTAAACCAATCTAAGATTGAAACCCAAATATTTTAAGGATTTAGTCACATAGCCTTCCAAGTTAAATCGTAACATTTATCTCTAAACAACATTAGTTACTCTTAAAGTCTCTTATTGAAAATTAATTAACCCAATCACATATCCTCCATGATAGGTTAATATATTTCAATAGATAACCCAAAATCAACTTACTCTTAATTCATAAAATCATCTAACTAAAAAGAATCAGTCAAACTAACCAGGGACATCACGTAGTCTAGTGGTAGGTGATAAATACCAGGTGCACTTTGGTTGGGGGTTTGATTCCCGCAGCTTTGTCCGACGTGACGGGTTGTCACACGGTATGCGTGTTGTCCTTTTTCCAAAACTATATAATTATCAAATCATTCCCTAAAAAGAGATAAAATCATCAAAAATAACCATAACATAATTTAACCTAAATTTTATCTCATTCCTTTCACTTCCATCATAATATATAGTAACCCATAATTACCTCAAAAGTAAGGATCATATAAACCCAAATGGTTCTTTATAACTATGTCCAAAAAAGAACAGATAACTATTCCTTGAATAAAATTTTCATATATTAAATATCAGGGTTACCCATACTGTAAAAAGTCTTCTAATGTTACCCCATCATCAAAAGAGACTTAATACTCTTAAGAATTTCACCATAACTATTGAAGGCCTTATATGTTGACTTCTTACTCATTCAACATTCTTCATGATCCATTAACCATTCCTTTCCAAATTATTCTGAAATACTTCTTTACTACAAAAAAATCATGAATCATATCCTAAGATTCCAAAATCGGAAAACAAAAGTTATGAAATAATCCATACCTTTGATTGGTCATTGTCAGTTTATTCATCCTCAGTCGGAATGGAATTAGGTATTGGTAAATGAATATTTGTATGATCTTGGTGATCCCATTCACGAAACTTCTTCTTAGGACATGTGTTTGCATAATGACCGTGCACACCACATTTAAAACATTCAATTGATCCCTAAGAAATAACTTCTATCCCTTTCCTCGAGTCAACTGGATGCTTCCTTTTTCCATGGCAGGTTCGTGCTTTATGACCTTCATTTCCACATCTGTAGCATATTTCTATCCCTTTGAAACATTTTCCTAGGTGTTTCTTTCCACATCTTTGACACATAGGGTTTTGAACCCACTTACCTTTATGATTATTACCCGTAATTCCGTAGGGATTTGTTTCTCGAATATATGATGCCTTATAGAAATCACCAAGGTTTAGGTGGTCAATCATGACTCCAGATAGTTGTTTGAGGATAAACACAAGAGTTCTCTTTGGAGCTCCCATATCATTCAGTTGCTTGCTCAAAAAACTATCACAGTTTCCTTCACATCCACTGTTACTTTGGTGCCTGCAAGATCCAGCCATTTACTAAAACAAAAATGGTCAGTGTGATTACATCAATAAAACAATCATGTAATAATGAGGAAGATAAACACTAAGATATACTCACTCATTCACTTTATCTAAAACTATGACTCTTTCTGAAATCCTAACCATTATGGTAATGTCACTTATTCTTAGAGAATACCCTAACCTCTAAAGTTATCTAAACTGACCTCTGATACCAACTATATGGCCCCAGCCTTAAACCTTACTTAATCATGAGTTATTACAAGATTACACATTGAAGATCTTGTCAGGTTTAGAGTTTTAGGGAATTAGATCATAAAACTTGCATTACATTCCACATTTACACAAAGTGGTTACATAAAAGATAGTATTCATTTTTTTCCATCAACTGAAATATATTTAAAAATAAACCATGGATTCTATCGTGACACTTCCTTAACACTATCATCATATCATGTACCTTTCCCTTGACCTATGAAAAACATTTCAAAAAAACTTGGGATGAGCATAAAAAGCTCAGTAAGGGTTATAAAAATATGGAAAGGAAACTTGAGTTCATATATACATAAGAATGAAATCATACTTTACCCATAAAACATAGGCACTTTAACATACATCCTCAAATCATGAATAAATCATAGAAATCAGAAGACATAAAAGGTAACTTGATGCATTCATAACATTCTTACGTAGGGAGTAACCCTCTTGGTTACTTTAGGAATACCCACCATAGTATATTCCCTAAATCTCTTAGGAGAAACCTTAACATTTCACTCCTTCACGTTACCCAATGCATTGGAGAGCTATATCGGGCTCATCCGCCCTTAGTTTATCACAGAACCACCCATCTTCATAACAATTCCCAAGAACCATAACTTAATCTTATCACATAAAATATGCATAAAGGAAACATTACATTTCCACCTTTCAATAACAAAATATCAATACAACTCATTGATAAAGAAACATTATGAAAACCATTTTCAATACCAAAATAAAAGAAAAGTGAAACATGGTATTTATTTTTCTTTTAAAAAGAAGGTATGGCTTGTAGAGGAAACTGAAACTCAAAAAATGGTCACGGCGGTGGAGAAGTCATTGTCGCCGCATTTGTATGACAAAAACATTCCCTTTTGTCGTTTAGTATACGCTTCGTAGAAAAAAGACTCCTTTTGAATAAACATAAAAGTAAAAGGGGTTTATACACCGTATAAAATAAAGTTGTTTATAAAACAAAATATACCTCAATGAAAGGAGATTGAGACGAAGTCCCATACAAAGACGGTATCCTTGGATTAAGGATAAATCAGTTACATAATTATGTGTGACAAATGAATACACTAACTATAAGTGGGTATTAAGTGTAAAAAAATCAGAGGACATTCACACATAATCATATAATGACATATTTAAGGTGTACAAGTTTATCCCAAATAATCAAAATTGGGTTAAGAAGTTCCCTTGCAAAAATTCGACAGCCTAACGACGCCACTTAAAAATTAAGAAAAAGAGTTGATGAGAGATAAAAAGGGTATCTCATCACTTGGTCATAAAATTTACATCAATAAGGATATATAAGAACATATCCCAACATAATAGTATGTGAATTAAAAGACATAACAAAATAGGTCTTTTATAAAGAGGAGGGTGAAAGGTTCCCTTACCGACTCGGGTAACTTTCAAAACATACACCCCATGGAAGAAGAGTCATACCATGAAGATGTAAATACCCATAAATGAAATTATACTACAAAAACTATATAATAATGGGCAGTGCTTACACCACTCAAAGGAAATAGTGGCAAACATAGCCTAAATTTCACGGGGGAAAAAGTGAGATGAAAATCCCTTAAAAAAACTCGGCAGCCTAACGGCGCCACTTAAAACATCCAAAAATGGATTTATGAGATAAAATAGGGTATCTCATAATATGACCATAAAAATTACAGTATGAGGAATATAAAATAACATCCCCAAACATAAGAAATATGAGCTTAAAAGAAATGACATAAAAGAGAGTACTTAAAAAGAAAGAGAGGCGTAGGATCCCTTACCTCGGGTCCGACTTGACTCGATCGTTCTTTAATCTCCTGAATAATAAACATGAGTTAATTTATACTTCCATAAGAACCTTTTTCAAGTTCATTATTCCTTTTATATTACTTATTACTATGTCATGAACACTATGTTATTATTTAAGTTAATAATGGTTGTTTTAACGATCATTGGTACTTGAGTCAAAAATAAACTCTTTATAATTACAAGTCGTACATGTGGTAAAATATCCATTATATCAAAAATTGTATTCATGATGTAGATATCAAATATATAATATATATCCAGTATATTCATGCATTTATAATATTACATAACATTTAGAGTTAAGAAATGAAATGCACCGTTCATGGTGACGGTAAGCCGTACGTACGCATGAACGCTACTTCCATTTCTATTTCATATTTAATGGAATTAAAACATAATGATACATAATATTATTTTAATTCTAGTATTTTATCATATATAATATCATTAAATATATACTTTATACGTACCACATATGGTATTAACGAATCAAATCACTTTGAATGGGCGGTAGTCCGCACTTCCTGAAATGAAGATATCGCGTATACCCATAATAGAAGCCATAAAGATATGCCATAAATGAAAAATACAGAAGACTAAGGAAAAAATAAACATATTATATATCATATATAAATTTAGTGACATTATAATGGCCACAATTAAAGGTGTTAAAAGAATATTGAACAATCATCGTTTCGTGAGGCAAAAAATCGCCATCCACGGAAACAGTATGTTCTTTAAACATTAGATTTATGTGTGTGTAAGTGTAGCTCGAATCATCATTATAAAAACATCATAGTATATTGAATATACTGTATTTGTTACAAAATAAATGAATAAAAAGAGTTTAGTGGGTTGGAGAATAAAAATAAAACAAAAGGACTCAAGTGAAGACATTACCTTAAAATCAGGTAACTCCCTTTGGTTTGAGCTCAAAGGCATCCTTGGGAAGACTTATGCCCAATGTGAGGCTTCAAGGAGTAATATAGGGATGTGGAAAGACAAAATGGGCAGGGGATGGCCGATCCGAAGGCTTGGATGTGTGGGTAAGGTGGTAGAAGTGGGGGCCTTTTATAAGAGGAGAGGAGGGGCACTCTTGGAATGTAAAGAAATATTACTTTATTTGAAAATGAGTTTCGGATTTAAAAGGTCACAGATTGATATCATTCTAGGATAAGGTGATAAGGTTTCGAACTATATCCACTCAATAGGTTTTGGACATGTGTAGTTCATAGATTTTACATTATCTTTTCATTTTATTTAAATCCTTTATTAATGTGGTAATCACTGCATCATTATGATTTCATAAATAATTTTATTTATTTAATGTCTATAAATTATAAAAAAACTACTATGATGTAGTAAATCTTTTTATCTTTCCAATTACTATTTATAGTAAAAAATATGACTTGTATAACCCCATGTAAATTTTTTTTAGTAAAACATCTCATGTTTGTGTCATTTTTACTTTAACATTAAATAAAAAGTTATTTATGTCATTTCCCAACCAAAGTGGCTCCATGGGGTCCCCAAGTTTAACCATGGATTTTCTTGGTCGGCCATGAAACATACAATGAGGGTAGGACATGTGTCAAGCTCAAATCATATTATTAAAACATTATTTTTACCTTAAACTACACTAATCACCTCTAATCGTGATTAAAAACTTAATAAATTAATATTCACCAAAAAATTATTTTAATCCCATTGAACCACATTTTACTTCTTAATGAAAATAATGAATGTTGGTTTTTTTAAATTTAAAACAAAAAGGTGGAAAAATTTCATTTAAATGGAAAATCATTTTTTATAAGTACCACTTAGTGGTTTCACTATTCATCATAAATTGATGTTTTTCAGAAAATTACCAAAAATTAACCCTAAGATATATTTGATATTCCAAATTCAAAAATGATGTCTATTTTAAAAAATTAAAAACCTATAAGTTGAATTAATTAATTTAATAATTAATTCCTGCTGTCAAAATAAATAGCGTGTTTTTATGAAACAAAATGTATCAAAAGATTGACACTAGTTTAGGTCCGATTTTCTAAGTGAAATTAATTCCAACGACCACTATTGGATTAAATTGTAAAAATATATTATAATTTTACATTAAAACCAATTAAAAAGATAATATAATCATATAGATAAATTAGATTAAAAATTGGTTTTGAATTAAAATACAACATTTTTCACTATTCATTAAAAAATGAACTTTATCGGAAACATACCAAAAATTTACACAAAGTAAATTTTGATATCCCGATTGTAGAGAAGAATTTTATTTTGTAAAATATAACACATAAAATTTTCAAAAAGTGGATTTAAAAGAGGTTTTCCATCAAAATACGGTTAATCGACTCTTTAAATAATATTAGAATGTTTACGCTTAAAATTGGATTCATTCGCATTTTTAATCCTCTAACATTTATTGTAAAAAGTAAAAATATTTGACAAAAATATATAATCATTTTGTAGATAGTTCTATTCATTACCAACATCACAACATCTAGGTGTTAACTACCATTTAAAATAATATTATTTTATTATTAGAGTGAAACATAAGATTCCCAAGAAACTCGTTGTTACGTGTTGGGTATGCCATCAAGCATAGCGTCCCATTTAAATTAATATTAATATTTTATTAAAAAATATGGATAAATGTGAAAATTTCATATTCATTATTTACCTCGGGTGTTACAATCACTATTCAACAACTATATTAGGAATGATCAAAATTCATAACGGTATTTTAATATCAAAAAACATTAAACCAAATAAGTGTATATTTTATATAAGCATTTTACATAAAAAGACATTTATTCAGAGTAAGAAGAATTTTCATTAATGAATGATTGGGTCGTTACAAATAAATTCTATGAAATTTTAATTTTTGAAATCCTAAATGAGCAGGGTAAATCAAAATATCAACTCAATACTCATAAGGATTTAGATTTAATGAATATAAAACATTTTTATGGAAAAAATAGAATGGAAAGTATCCTTTGATTATTTTTACAAAGAAAAATCATGAGAAGGAAATATTACATAAATATTTAAATAAAGTAAAAGTTCTATATGGATATTCAAGTACCATATTAATGAATATTGACTTAAAAAATATAATTTTAAATAGATTAAAAATTCATGTATCACATATTTTGATGGATAAATTATTCCCATTGGCATTTCATTATAATTTACCAAAAAAGTAACTGTTGTTCTAGTTGATTTTTGTACATTTTTTCAAAGTGATTTGTGGAAAAACTCTAAATTCAACTGAGCTTAATAAACTTCAAGAAATAGTTTTTTGACACTATTTCATTTGGATATGTTGGTTCCCACTTTATTCTTCATAGTCATGATTTATTTGAATATTCATTTGGATGAAGAAGATAAACATTATGGACTGCTACACTATTATTGGATGTATCCAATTGTGAGGTACATTGATATTTTTTTATTTTAATTGGTGAATTTTATTTTATGAAATCATTGCGTAATTTTTTTAATATGTTTTTTATATTTTATTCATTAGGTACTTAGGTCATTTGAAATCATATATGAGAAATAAATCTCAACCAGAAGGCTCTATGTCTGAATGTTGCATAGTTGAAGAGTGAATGATCTTCTATTATATGTATTTAAATGGGATTGATACTCAATTCAATCATGTTGGTAATGCTTATGAAATATCCACTAATAATCATTATAAAAATATGTCATCGATGTTTAGAACTATTAGACGACTAATTAGAATGGGGTTAAAATTTTCACTGACTTAATTAGAGTTTCTACAATCACATAGATATGTGTTACTCAATAGTGTTATTGTAAATCCATTTATTAAATAATTTATACTCCAAACAAAGAGGTTAATAAGGGTTCGAGCTTAAAATGAGATAAAATTAATAAAAGCTATTAATAAGGAGATTTTTTCATGGTTCTCCCACTGTGTATGTCTATACACATATTCATGGTATTGATGTGTAGTTATTTTTCAATGTTAAAAGTAATATATTATATCTTTTTTTCAAGATAGTGAATGTTGACAATTGATCTAAAATGTCGAATGATTTAACATTTTGGGATTAAGTTCCTCTAAGGGAGGCTAAGATATTTTATTCTTACAATATTCATGGCTTCAGTTATTACAAATATTTTCATGAAGAAGACTTGAAAACTCTAAAAAGTGGTGTATTTACACTTGTAGTAATGTTATACTATTTAAATCTGAATGATATAATTTAATGAAACTATCATGGATTGTTTTTAGATTTCTTATTCAAATTCAAGTGGATTAACAATAACAGTGGTATAATGAAAGATTCATTACATTTTAATTCTTTCCACTTATCTCTCTTGATGGGTACCGGTTATGATATATGGAATGATCCATTGATCATGGATTCCCAAGAGAAAATGGGTTGTTATGTGGATGATGAAATACATGAAGTTTGGAGTGTTTTAGTAAACTTAAAGAAAATAGACTTATATGATATGGTTGATTAAGATTAATTTGTGGTTTTTGACAATGAACCTCATCAACCTCTAAACATTGAACAATTTTTTCATGATAATATCAAAATTATAGAACATACAATAGAAGGGTAAAAACAAAGGACTCGTCACAATGGAGGTTGATAATAAGGATGAAAATGAAGATTAAGATAATTGAATGTATAAATTGGTAATGAATATATATTATAATTTCTCACTAGTAAGTGTTTCATACCTATATACATTGTTATATTTTTCTTTTATTTTTTTCATATTAATATTTTATTTTTTATTTTTTTATACATTTAATATACCTTAACAATTTGGAATGTAGGAATGTTAAGAACAAAAAAATATCTGGATCTTAGCCGATCAGCATCTCAGAGCACGCCACCACTACTGTAATCTTCCATAGATCTTAGTGAGTCAATTGTACCGGAGACTACTAGTGAGCTAGCTGTTTCCCCAAATGTTGTTGGTAACCCACTACCTAATTCACCCATGGTTATGGATTAATTGTTCACCCCTCAATCTAGGGGATATTTTAAAGTTACCATTACTATTATGTATGTCAATTTTAAAAAACACTTTATATTTTATTAATTATCTAATGAAATATTCAAATAGATACAGAAAAGCATAGAAGGGATACAAATATAAACACAATAGATGCATGGGAACTGAAGGAATTCAACATTATTATTCCATTTGATGAGATCTGTTTGCCTATTGGTGATGCTAATAGAATATATAGGAGTATTCTTAGTAAAATTTCTTGCCATATGGTGTGATTTCACATTAACTATAATTATTGGAGGCATATTTTTATTTCTTGTAAAAATAAGGTCTTTGATACTCAAGTGAATGTAATATTAATTTAATATTCCTTGAAAACTAATTTAAAAAACATGAATAAAATTTTGTAACATAATTATGAAGTGTTATGTTTTTTATTTCTAGATATTTTTTCCTTTTTATTTCCCTGAATCCATTTCACACCCATGGAAGTTGAAAAATTTGGGCAAGAAATAGAGAAATTTTAAATGGAGATTACTGAATGATTTTAATGAAACATCTCTAAGATCCTAAAAAATGTATGAGAAATTGAATGAATGAATTTCTCATGAGAACTTTAAGCTGTTTATTGATATCAAAAGAGATTCATATCATGAGTTAATTACATATTTTATTGTATCTTAATAAAAAACATCGTAAAATGTATTTTTTATTAATTCTTCTATTTTTTGTAGGAATTATCTAATAAAAACTATGAATTGTGAGAAGCCAGTGATTCCTCACATTACTGGGTCTCAATGTTTTTTGAGAAAAAGAAAAATTTTGGTTTGTATTTTATTCATTATTATTTATATGATTTTATTATAACTCAATGTTTTTTTTAATTTTTATATTTTAAATAAAGCCTAATGAATTAGGTCCCTCTATTTTCTAAACATATATATGGTTTAATGTGCATAGGAAATACAATTCATGTTTTTTAAATAACTCTAGAAAAGACATTGGAGTAAGTAATTTTCATTAACATTTCATATTATTTCATTACTATAAAAACATATTAATGAAAAATATATTATAACAACTAAAATGCATTAAACCCAATTAAATAAAGATATCTACATAGATCAAATAATTCCAATTTGGGGTCATTTGATACATTTTGTAGGTCCCAATTAATTGGGTTTAAGGATTGTTTGTTGTTATAATATAATTTTCCTTATTAGGTTTTTTATATTTTGGAAATAAAGATAAATAATAATTAAAAATTTACCAATTAGATAGAATTATAAATTTCATACAATTTAAAAAATATTTGTGTAATTTTTTTTATTAATAGGTCAAAATTCAAGAATATAGGGATATGAACCCTTCACAATCATCATTGGTTTTCTAGAATGATGTAGTTGAAATAGTTTTAGGGAAGGAGAATTCTGGACGTGTACATGGTATGGGTTCTGGGCCTATTCCATCAACTGCCTTTGGTATGGTGGTGTTATCCATTATTGTTACACCCAATGGGGGTTCAAGTAGTGCCGTTGATTGAGAATTACAAAGAGAAATTAAAATATTGAAATAAAAATGGAAAGAATAAGACTCTCATAGGAAAATAAAGGATCAATGACTATCATAAATGGAAAATTCTTTAGAATCTGTATTTCAGTAGATGACTGATACAATTCATGAGAAAAAATCATGCTCATACCACCAAGGTAAATTCTAAATTCCATTCATCATTTACACATTTTCAATGAACACATAAAATATCTATAAATAAAACTAAAATAACAATTTTATATAGAAAACCAAAATTTTGAATCATACTAACCACATCTTGTGGAAGATTAATTCTTTTTTGATTTATACATGTCAAAAATGAACTATAGATAATTATTAATAAGTTTGAAAACAATAAAAGATTGTTTTATCAGTTCTGACTCTATAAACACTTCTGAAAGGTACAAAATCCTTTAAAAACAAGTGTCGAGGGTTTAATACTAGGGAAAAAACATCATATTTCTCTAAAATCATAGGATAATAAATATATATTTAATTTTGAAATGTATGAACCATCGAGACATCATTTTGAATTATGGTTTTCACATTATTAATGTAAACACAATTTTAGAGTTTTAAAACAATGAAACAATAATTAAATGGTCAAAACCATTGAAAATTACCCTAGAATAATGTGAAATCATAGTACAACCACGATTGAGTTGTTTTTGATGTGTATTGATAGACAACACATCAATTTGACATGAAATGTGACCATAATTACTTGACCTAAACTTCTGAAAGGGGGAAAATCCATTAAAACAAGTGTTAGTTTGTCAAAACAAGGGAAATAATGTTGGGTTTCCCTGAAATCAATAGAAAATTACAATATATTTAATTTTAAAATATAGGAACTGATGACACATCATTTCTTATTACAGTTTTCCTGTTATGGTCGTAAATGTGTTTTTAGTGTTTTAAAACACTAAAACATGTGTTTAATGGTAAAAAACATTAAAAAATACCATATATTGACATGAAATAATAAGACAACCACTGGTGAGTTGTTTTTGATGTGTATAAATAGACAATACATTAATCCAAGGTGCAGTGTGAACATAATTACTTAGTATACACTTCTGAAAGGTACAAAAGCATTTAGAAACAAGTTTCAGGTGATCAAATCTAGAGAAATGACATAGGATTTCCCAAAAATCATAGTAAAATGAATGTAGATTTAATAGTGAAATGTAGGAACCAGTGACATGCTATTCTGAATTATAGTTCACCTATTATTTCCATATACACATTTCTACTGTATTAATGCACTAAAATGTGTGTGGGATGGTAAAAAACATAAAAATGACCTCATATTGATGTTTAATAATAGGAAACCACTGTTGAGTTTTTTTGACATGTATGCGTAGACAACACATCAATCTAACATTTTGTCTCATTGCAATTACTCAGTATAAACTTCTAAAAGTTAAGAATTGATTAAAAAACAAGTATTGAGAGGTCAAAACCCATGAAATGATGTCATATTATCTTTAAATTATAGGAAAATTACCGTATATTTAATTGTACAATGTTGGAACTGATGACATGTCATTATGAATTACGGCTTTCTCGTAATGTTTGTAAACATGTTCTTATTATTTTAAATCCCTAAAATGTTCATTGAATGGTCAAAACCATTGAAACAAACCTTATATTGATGTGGAATCATGGGATAAACATAATTGATTTTTTTAGATTTGTAAAGGCAGAAAAAATGCTAGTTTGACATGCGGTGTTGTCATAATTTCATGGAATACACTTATGAAAGGTATAAAAGCCTTTAAAATAGGTTTTAAGGGGTCAAACCCTAGGAAATAATTTCATGTTTTCCTAAAATCATTGGAAAAAAACCATAGATTTTATTTTGAAATGTAGTAACTGAAGACATGTAATACCAAATTACGGTTTTCCTGTTATGGCCGTAAACAATGTTTTAGTTTTTTAAAACATTAAAATGCATGTGAATAGTAAAAACCATTAAAATGACCTCATATTGATGTGAAATCATGGTAGAACCACTGATGAGTTTTTTTTATGTGTATGTGCAGACAACACATCAATCTCATGTGTGGTGTGGTTAGAGTTTCTTACTATACACTTCAAAAAGGTACAAAAGCCTTCAAAAACAAGTGTCGGGGGTTCAAAACTAGGGAAAAACATCAAATTTCCATGAAATCATGGAAAAATGAAAATAGATTTAATTTTTAAATTTAGTAATTGAAGACACATCATGCCGAGTTATGGATTTCTTACTATGGATATAATCATTTTTTTAGTGTTTTAAAACAAAAAAATGTTTGTGGAACCCTGAAAACCAAAGAAAATGACCTAAGATTGATGTTAAATCATGGGAAAACCACCACTAAGTTGTTTTTTATGTGGACACATAGAAAACACATCAATCCTATGAGTATCATGGTATGAATTACTTTATATACACTTATAAAAGGTATAAAAGCCATTAAAAAAATTATTGAGGGGTTAAAAATAGGAAAATTATATTATATTTTCCTAAAATAACAGGACAATGATAATAAATTTAATTTTGAAATATATGAACTAATGACACATCATTCTGATTTACGGTTCACCTATTATATCCTTAAACAATTTTGTATTATTTTAAAATACTAAAACATGAATGGAAAGATAAAAACCATATTAAATGACCTAAGATTGATGTGAAATCAAGGTTAAACCAGCACTGAGTTTTTCTTGATGAGTACGCACATACAACATGTCAATCTGATGTGTGGTGTGGTCAGAATTACTCATTATACACTTATCAAAGGTACAAAAGCATTTAAATACAAATGTCAAGTGGGGGGGGAGGGGGTCAAAACATAGAAAAAACATCAGATTACCTTAAAATCATGGGGAATATTCTATAGATTTAATTTTGATATATAGGAACAAACATCACTCCTTTCCAACTTATGGTTTTCCGGTTATGGATGTAAATGCATCTTTAGTTTGTTAAAACACTAAAACATGCATGGAATGGTCAAAAACCTATAAAACGACCACATATTGATGTGAATTCATGGTAAAACCAACTTTGATTTGTTTTTTTTTGTGTCAAAATAGAAAAAATGTCAATCCAATATGTGTTGTTTTCATAATTACTCAGTATACACTTATTAAGGGTAAAAAATCCTTTAAAACACGTTTCCAGGGAAAAAAATCATAGAAACGATGCTGGATTTCCCTGAAATCATAGGACAATGACCTTTGATTTAATTTTAAAATGTTAGAACTGAAGACACCTCATTCTAAATTATGGTTTTTCTTTTATGAATGTAAATTCATTTTTAGTGTTTTAAAATAATATAACATGCATGGAATGGTAGAAAACATAGAAAAAACCTCATATTGATTTTTTATCATGTTAAAACACATGCATAGTTTTTTTAGGTGTAAATGTAGACAACACATCAATACAATGTGCGGTGTAGTTATAATTACTTGGTATACACATCTAAAAGGTATAAAAGAATTTAAAAACAAGTGACAGGGGGTTAAAAATCAAAAAATGACATCGTATTTTGCTGAAATCATAGGAAAATAACGATAAATTTAATTGTGAAATATAGGAATTTACATACTCTTTTTCCAAATTATAGTTTTCTCGTTATATCTATAAATGTATTTTCAGTGTTTTAAAACACTAAAAAATGCATGGAATGGTCAAAATAATAAAAAATGACCTCAGATTAATGTGAAATCATTATAAATCCACCATTAAGTCATTATCGATGTGTACTTGTAGACAACATGTCAATTTGCTGTACGGTGTGGTCGTAATTACTCGATATACACTCCTGATGGTTCAAAATCCTTTAAATACAATTGTGTGTGTGTGTGTGTGTTTGGGGGGGGGGGGGGTTAAATCGGGAAAACAACATCTAATTTCCCTGAAATCATGCGATAATTACTATAGATATAATTTTGAAGGGTATTAAGTTATGGCACATAATTCTGAATTATGGTTTTCCCTTTATTCTTGTAAGCACATCTGTAGTGTTTTAAAACACTAAAACTTGAGAGGAATGGTAAATTCCTAGAAACTGACATCAAATTGAGGTAAAATCATGGGATAACCACTAATGAGTTTTTTGATGTGTACACATAGAAAACACATCAATATGACATTCAATGTGTTTTTAATTACTCTATATTCACTTCTGAAATGTACAAATGCCTTTAAAAAGAAGTGTTAGGTTGTTAAAACTAATGAAATGATGTTATATTTCCATGAAATTTTAGAACAATGAGAAAAATATTAATTTTAAAATTTACATATTAAAAACACATCATTTAAAATTATAGTTTTACCCTTATGAATGAAAATATGTTTTTAGTGTTTTAAAACACTAAAACATCCATGGAATGGTCATAACCATAGAAAAAACATATTATTGATGTGAAATCATGGTATAATCACCAATGAGTTGTTTTTAACATGTAATCATAGAAAGAATGCAAATTTGATATGTGGTGTATTCATAATTACTTGATATAATCTTCTGAGAGGTATAAAAGCCTTTAAAAACAAGTGTTGGTCTATAAAAACTAGAGAAACAATGATAGATTTCTCTAAAATCATAGTACAATAACAACAAATTTAACTATAAAATGTAGGAACTGACAGTACATCATTCCGAATTACAATTTCCTTATTATGGTTGTAAACACATTTTTAGTGTTTTAAAACTCTAAAACATGCATGGAACTATCAAAACCATACCAAACAACATCAGTTTGACGTATAATAATTTTATAATGATTGATGATTTGAATTTTATGTGTATTCACATACAACACATAAATCCAATGTGTAGTGTGGTCTGAATTACCCGATATACACTTCTGAAATGTACACAAGCCATTATAAACAAGTGTCTGGGGTCAAAACCTGGGAAACAATTTCATATTTCCCTGATATAATTGGAAAATGAATGTAGATTTAATTTTGAAGTGTAGTAACAAATGATATGTCATTCTGAATTAAAATTTTCCCATTATGTTTATAAACACATTTTTATTGTTTTAAAACACTAAAATGTATGTGGAACGGTAAAAACCATAGAGAATAACCTCATATTGGTTTTAAATCATGGTAAAACCACTAATGGGGTTTCTTAACATGTACACATAGAAAAAAATTTAATATTACGTGTTGTGTGGTCGGAATTACTTGGTATACACTTTTCAATGGTATAAAAGCCTTCAAAAATAAGTGTGTGTGGGGGGGGGTCAAAACCCAAGAAAATGATGTCATATTGCCTTGAAATCATGGGAAAATGTCCATAGATTTAATTTTGAAATGTTGGAACTTATATAACATCATTCCAAATTATAAGTTTCCTATTATGGATGTATATTCATTTTTATTGTTTTAAAACACTAAAATGTGGATGGAATGGACAAAATGATAGTGAACAACCTCATATTGTTGTGGAATAAGGGGAAAACCATTATTGAGCTGTTTTTGATGTGTATGCAAAAAAACACATCAATAAGACATTTAGTGTGGTCATAATTACTTGTTTTACACTTATAAAATAAATAAAAGCCTTTATAAGGGTTGAGTACATAAAACTAAGAAAAAAACATCAAAATTTCCTTGAAATCACAAGGTAATAACCATAGATTTTATTGTTAAATATAAGAACTGATATCATGTCATTCTGAATTACAGTTTTCTTATTATAGTCATAAACTCGTTTTTATTATTTTAAAACACTAAAACATTGTGGAATGGTCAAAATCAAAGAAAATGACCTCATATTGATGTGAAATCATGGAAAAAAATTCTAGTGAGTTGTATTTGATTTGTACGTGTAGAGAACACATATATCTGATGTGCGATACAACTTCAATTACTCAAAATACACTTATGAAAGGTATAAAAGACTTTTATAAAAGTTCCAAGGGGAAAAACTGGTGAAATGATGTGAAATTTCCCTAAAATCATGGAACAATGATTTTCTATTTAATTGTGAAATGTAGGAACTGACAGCACACCATTCCAAATTATGATTTTCTAGTTATGGTTGTAAACATGTTTTTAGTGTTTTAAAACACTAAAATGTATATAGAACTATTAAAACACAATAAAAATACCTCATATTGATGTGAAATTATTGGAAAACCCCTAATGAGTTGTTTTTATGTGTAAGCATAAACAACATGTCAATATGATGACTTATGTGGCTGGAATTACTTACTATACACTCTTAAAAGGTATAAAATCCTCTAAAAATGTATCAGGTGGGGGGGGGCGGTTGGGTCAAAACTAAGAAAACAACATCATATTTCCTTAAATTAATAGGATAGTGACCATATATTTAATTGTGAAATATTGAAATTTATGACACATCATTCCAAATTACGGTTCTCCCGTTATGGACGTGAAATCATTTATAGCATTTTAAATCACTAAAACATGCATGTAATAGTAAAAAATATAGAAAACTACCTCACATTTATGTGAGATCATGAGGAAATATCTTTTGAGTTGTTTCTGAAATGTACGCATAAACAACATGTCCATCCGATGTGCGTTGTGGTCAGAATTGCTCAGCATACAATTCTAAAAGGCCTAAAGCCTTTAAAAACAATTGTTGAGGGGTCAAAACTTTCCAAATGATGACATATTATCCCCAAATCATGGTAAAATGTCTATAGATTTAATTTTAAATGTAGGAACTGATGAAACATCATTATGAATTACGATTTTCCCTCTGTGGTCATAAATTCATTTTTAGTATTTTAAAACCCTAAAACGTGCATGGAATGGTCAAAATCATAAAACATAACCTTAGATGGATTTACAAAAATTATACAACCACCTATGGGTTTTTTTGATGTGTATGCATAGAAACCACATCAATCTGACATGTGGTGTTGTCATAATTTCTCAGTATACACTTCTAAAAGGTATAAAAGACATTGAAAAAAAGTTGGGGGGTCAAAAAATAGGGAAATAATGTCATACTTTTCTGAATTCATATGGCAATGACCATTGTTTTAATTTTGAAATATAGGGACTGAATTCATTTCATTTGGAATTACAGTTTTCTCATTATGGCTGTAAATGCATTTTTATTTTTTTAAAACACTTAAATGTGTGTGGAATGGTAAAAACCATAAAAATTACGTCATATTTATGTTTAATCATGGTACAACCACCGTTGAGTTTTTTTGACATGCATATGTAGAAATATTATCAATCCAATGTGTAGTGTGGTTGGAATTACTCAATATACACTTCTGAATGGTACAAAAGCCTTAAAAAACATATATTAGGGGGTCAAAACTAAGGAAATGATGTTTCCTTTAAATCACAGGAAAGAACATAGATTTAATTGTGAAATTTAGGAATCAAAAACACGTTAGTCAGAATTATGGTTTTTCGGTTATGGTTATAAACACATTTTTAGTGTATTAGAACACTAAAACGTGCGTGAAATAGTCAAAACCATACCAAAAAACTTCATATTTATGTGAAATCATGGTAAAACCTCAAATGAGTTGTCTTGTATGTGAATGTGTAGACAACAAGTCAATCTGACATTTGATATGGTCAGAATTACATAGTATACACTTCTGAAAGGTACAAAATCCTTTAAAAACAACTTTCAGGTGGTAAAAAAATTGAAAACCATGTTATGAAAACCATGTTAAATTTCTCTGAAATCACGAGACAATGACCATATATTTAATTCTGAAATGAAATAATTGATTTTATGTCATTTTGAATTACGGTTGGCTCGTAATGGCCATAAACGTATTTTTAGTGGATTAAAAGACTAAAACATGTATGGAATTGTCAAAACCATTTAAAATAACCTTAGTTTGATGTGAAATAATAGGAAAACCACCAATGAGTTGTTTTTTGAATGTATACGTAAAACAAACATCAATCTTATGTGTTGTATGGTTCAAATTAAATGGTATACACATCCGAAATGTACAAACGCCTTTTAAAAACAATTATCACGGTGGGTGGCCGGGGGGGTGAAAATAGGGGAATGGAATTATATTAAATTTAAATCATAAGAAAATGACTGTATATTTAACAGTCAAATTTGGGAACCGACGACAAGTCATTCTGAATTACGGTTTCCACGTTATGGCAGTAAATGCTTTTTTAGTGTTTTAAAACACTAAAACCTGCTTGGAATGGTAAAAAACACAGAAAAAACATTTGATTGATCTGAAATCATGGGAAAACCACTGATTAGTTGTTTTTAATGTGAACGCATAAATAAAATGTCAATCCAGTGTGCAGTGTGTTTGGAATTTCTCAGTATACACGTTTGAAAGGTACAAAAGCCTTTTAAAACAATTGTATGGGGGTCAATTCCAAGGAAATGTCATTATATTTCCCTTAAATCATGGTACAATGACTATAGATTAAATTTCAAAATATAGGAATTAGAAGCATATAATTTCATGTTATGCTTTTCTTGTTATATTCATAAACAAGGTTTTAGTGTTTCAAAACACTGAAACATATGTAGAACAATAAAAACCATAGAAAAAACCTCATATTGATGTGAAGTATTTGAAAAAACCACTGATGAGTTGTTTTAGACATGTACACACAGAATAAATGTCAATATGACTGGCGTTGTGGTCAGAATTACATTGTATACACTTCTAAAGGTATAAATCCTTTAAAAATAAGTTTTTGGGGGTCAAAACTGGGAAAACGATGTTGGATTACCCTGAATTCATAAAAAAGGATCGTATATTTAATTTTGAAATGTAAGAACCGATAACACATCATTTCAAATTCCGGGTTTCCCGTTATGCTAGTAAATGCATTCTTAGTGTTTTAAAATACTAAATGGTGCATGGAACATTGAAAACCATAGAAAAAGACTTCATATTGATGTGAAATCAATGGGCACAAAACCATTGAGGTGTTTCTAACATGTATATGTAGAAAAAAACTTTAATATGATCTTTGGTGTGGTCAGAATTACTCAATAAAGACTTCTAAAGGGTACAAAAGCCTATAGAAACAAGTGTCAGGGGGTCAAAACAAGGAAAATTACATTGTATTACCCTAAAATCATGGAACAATGACCATATATTTGATTGTGAAATGTAGAAACTGACGACATGACATTCCAAATTATGTTTCTATTGTTATATTTGTAAATATGTTTTTAGTGTTTTAAACATTAAAATGTTTGTTTTACTATCAAAACCCTAAAAAAATGGCCTTAAATTGATTTGAAATCCTGGGACAACCACCGTTGAGTTGTTATTATAGTGTACACATAGAGAACATATCAATCTAACATACTATGTGGTCAGAATTACTTGGTATACACTTCTTAAAGGTATAAAAGCATTTAAAAAAAGTATTAGGGGAGAAACCAAAAAAAAGAAATCAGAATGCCAAAAAATCATGGGATAATTACCATCGACATAATTCTAAAATATAAGAACTAAAGGCACACCATTCCAAATTACAGTTTACCTGCTATAACTGAAAACACATTTTTAGTATATTAAAATAATAAAACGTGCATGGAATGTTCAAAACCATAGAAAAAGGCCTCAGGTGGATGTTAAATCAAGGAAAAACACCGCTGAGTTTTTTTTTACCTGTACATGTAGAAAAAATTCAATCCAAAATGTATTGTGGTCAGAATTACCTGGTATATGCTTTTGAAAACTAAAAAGACTTTAAAAATAAGAATCGGGGGGATCAAAACTAGGAAAACAATACTGGATTTCCTAGAAATCGCATAAAAATGACTGTAGATTTAGTGGTGAAATATGACAACCCTGTACTTTTATTACATAATTAAACATAATTTATTACATAAAAATCACTTGATACAACATAGAAGATCAAGAGGTCTAGTGTCTTTGGGGATTAGGATCATTACATAACAACTTAAAACATGAAATAAAATATCTTTATTGAAAACATCCTTTACATGACAACTACATTCCCACGTACTTAGCATTGCATGGGTTAACCTGAGGACATGCATAAGTAAAGGGTGAGCTATAAAGCCCAGTAAGGGAATAATCATGGTATAAAATTAGGAATACAATACATGTTTGAAAATAGGAATATCGATATATCACAAGAGAAGTAGAAACATAAAGTCATGATAAAGCATGATAATCATAACATGGAAATGTGGCAACAACACTTAACATGGAATTAGCATGACCCAAGGCTCATTACAGAAGGAGCATGAGTAAACCCTCATTATACATGAAGCATGAGTAAACCCTCATTTCAGATGAATTAGTATGAGTAAACACCCATTTCACATGACCTATCATGATACTATACTTTACCCAATTCATTGGAGCGCTATAAGGGTACACCCTTTTTAAACATTTCATTTCATGCATAAGTGAGCGACATGGATCATATGACATGGATTCATAAAACATCATCATTTATTCCACAATAAATTAATGTGGAATTCATACATGTAACTTTATAATAAATAAGTAAATGTCAATAAAGGTGAATACCCTTGATAGAGAAATGGGCATGGTATTCACTACACAATGACATTGGCTTGGAAAATCGGTGAAATTTCGGCAACGTAAAGGCGTGACGTAAGAATTCATAAAAATGGTTAATGAGAGAGAAAGGTGTGTCTCATCATATATACATGAAATGGAAAGTAAGGGGGTCATATAGATACATGTCCCAACAATTTTAATGGAATTTAGATTCAAGATACAAAATATTTTCTTGAATGAAAATGAGGAGAGAGAAATTCATTTTAGAATTTCATCATAGTAACATGTGTACATGGAAGGAATTTAATGAGAGATAAAGGGGTCTCCCATCATTAAAACATAAATAGGGAAGTATGGGGGAGGTGTGAAACCATACCCCAACATTTATAATTGAAATTAAAAGGGCATAAGAAAATTAATAAAATTTTACAAAAATGAGAAAGGAAGAAAAAACCCTTACTTGGAAGTGTTCTTCCAAAGGCTTCAGAGAGGCTTGATATAGGCTTATTGGGAGCTTGGGGAACCTTTAGAGGATTCTATAGAAAGTAGGGCAGAGGTTGGATGAACTGAAAAGGCTTTGAGTGAGGAGAAAGTGGGAGTTTGGGTTGGTTTATATAGGAAAGGTGAGGGGATTCTTTATTATTTTGGTTTGAGACACCTCACATTAAACTAATTCAAACCACAAACCATCCCATGGTTTATGCCCATGGTTTTTGTAAAAAGGAAGTGGAAGAAAATATTTTATAAGTCCAAAGTCCTAACTTCTTAAAATAATGGGGTTGCTTATGTGGAGGTGACTCACACTCCCAAGGAAAATAATTTAAAAAGACATGATGTTTAAGAAGTCTTGAAGGGTCCATTAATGCTTTGTAAAATAAGTCAAACAAAACCAAAATCATATTATTTTATTGATAAAACATATATTGGCCGAACATAATGCTTATAGTATTTTATTACATCACTATTGTGTCATTATGTTGTCATAAAATACTTTATATATTTAAATGATATTTAATTTTTACCTAAAACTTTGACTGTCTCAGAAAATTATGAAAAATTAACCATTGGATAATTTCGATGTCCAAATTCTAGAAATAATAATTATTTTATCTAAATAATTTTCTAAATACGTTAATTTTCACTTTTAAAATAAAACCAACATTTATCAAAAATTTACAGGTTTTGACAAAAATGGATTTCAAACCATAATAAAAATTACAATTGCATTCATAAAATTATACAATAATTTATATTTAGTAAAAATTAATTTAATAATAACAATAATAATTTATAAAATATTATTTAATTCACAAATCCATTAATTCGTCAAAATAGATTTCTTAGTTGAATATTAACTAAAAACACTATTTATGATTTAAAAACTATTTACAAGGTAACAATAATAAAATGAAAGTATATTCATTAGTATATAAAATAGTAATGTACATAACCATATTATTATTGTCTTGTTACATAACCCCTTATAACACCCACATAAGACCAAAGAGTAAGGTGTACGATGGTGACAGACACCTGGGGTGGCTCGGATAACATTGCTCAGGTGGTAAACTCTATCAACTTCCATTTCTCTCATAGGTTGTCCCAGTTGAGCTTAACATATTCAAGTTCAGCATGGGATTGGTCAAGAGAAAATCCCAATGATGCCACCTCCTTTCCAAGCTCTGAAAAATGGGCTTCATATGGGGCACATCTACTGGATGAGGCCATCACTTCCTTTGTCTGAATAAATTGGATTTGTTAAAGCGCTATATTAATACTAATCATGTGATCAGTATTCGACATCTATATTAGCAACATTCACAATTATTAACATAAAACCATAGAAGTTTAGATTTTATATAAACACTTTACGTAAAGAGACATTTAATTAGATCAATTGGTATTTCTATTAATGAAAGTTTGGGTCTTTACAATCTTCCCCCTTTAAAACATTTCACCCTCGAAATTTCTTTTTCCCACACTAAAACAGATGTGGGTAACTATGCTTCATCATTTCCTCTGATTCCCAAGTCTCTTATTCAAACTTATGGTTTCTCCACAACAGCTTGATGATGGGTATTGTATTATTTCATAGAACTTTTTATCTATGATATAAGATCCTCACTGGTTTCTCCTCATAAGAAAGATGATCCTCTATCTGTACCACCTCTGAAGAGAGTACATTTGAAGGGTCCGATATGTACTTACTTAAGAGGGATACATTAAAGACATCATTTACTTAGGCCATTGTAGTTTGAAGTGCTAGTCTATAGGCCACAACCCCAACATGATCAAGAATCTCGAAGGGGACAATGTACCTTGGACTTAACTTCCCTTTCTTTACAAACCTCATGACCTTCTTCCATGGAGATATGCATAGAAATACCATGTCTTGAACTTTAAACTCAAGGTCTCATCGACGATTTTCCGCATAACTCTTCTGTTGACTCTGGGCTGCCTTGATATGCTGCTGAATGGTTTTCAACTTCTCCACCATTTCTAGTCCAAGAAGGTAACACTCACTGAACTCATCCCAACACACTAGGGTTCTACACCTTTTACCATAATGGGCTTCATATGGTGCCATTTGAATGCTCGAGTGGAAACTATTATTATAAGAGAAATCAAATATAGGAATATGTTGGTTCTATCCTACATTAAAGTCTATTCAACACGCTCTCAACATGTCCTCAAGTGTTTGGATTTTCTGCTCGGATTGGCCATCATTTTGAGGATGATAGGATGTACTGAAGTTCAGTTTAGTATTCAGAGCATGTTGAAGAATCTTCCAAAACATAGAGGTGAATCTTGGATCTCAATCAGACACAATAGATTGTAGTACTCCATGGATCCTTACCACTTCCCTGATATATATCTTTGCCAGTTTATCTAACGAGTAATCCTCTTGAATAGTAATTAAGTGTTTAGACTTTGTAAGATTATCCACAACAACCCATATTTCATTGTTGCCTTTGGAAGTCTTCGGAAGTCCGGTGACAAAGTCCATGATGATATTCTCCCAATCCCATTCTAGTATAGGCAATGATTGTATCATCCCCTTAGACTTATGCCTCTCTATCTTCACTTACTGACACACCAGGCACTTTGATGTATATTCAACGATCTTCTTTTTCATATTATCCCACCAATAATGCCCTCAGAAATCTCGATACATCTTTGTGTTTCCTGGATGAATAGAGAAATTTGAACTATGTGCATCATCCAAAAGTTCCTTCTTTAACTCCAGACTTGATAGAACACATAGTCTTTTTCCAAATCTCACAATTCTATCTTCATTAACATTATACTCTGAGGATTTCCCTTTTTCGATATCTTCCACTTTTATTGAATTCCCGCATCATCGTTTTGAGCATCTTTTAACCTTCTCAAAAGTGAGGGTTGAGAAATAATTTGTGAAAGGATTGATGATGTTCCATTATTTATGATTACCATGTCCATCTTCATCAAATATAAGAATATTGGATCCTTTTAAATACTCATCAATGATAGAATCGCTGGGTCCATTCTACTTAGGGCATTCGCCACCTTGTTCGCTTTCCCATGGTGGTAATGGATTGAGCTGCCATAGTCTTTGATCAACTCTAATCATATTCATTGGCTCAAGTTTAAATCATTCTGTGTGAATATATACTTGATCCTTTTTTGGTTTGTATATATTTCACACTTATCCCCAAAGAGCTAATGCCGCCATATTTTCAAAGCGAAGATCACTGTAGCCAACTCGAGGTCATGTGTTGGATAGTTATGTTCATGAAATTTCAATTGCCTTGAAGCATAGCCAATGAAATTGTAATTTTGCATCAACATACATCCCAGGACCTTCTTCGAAGCATCACTGAATACCAATAAAATTTCTCCATTGGTGGGTAAAGTGAGCACGGGTGTAGTGATAATCCTTATTTTCAACTTCTTAAAGCTTTCTTTGCATTTATTACTCCAAGAAAACTTTACTCCATTTCGAGTTAGCTTGGTAAGAGGGTTGGAAAATCATGAGAAATTTCTCACAAATAGTCGATAATATCCAACTAACCCCAAAATCTACAGACATCTATTACCGACGTTGGCCTCATCCATCCCTTAATTGCATCTGTTTTGGAGGGATCAATAGATATCCCATTGCTTGTGATGATATGGACTAAGAATGATACCTCCTTCAACCAGAACTCACACTTGATATACTTTTCATAGAGCTTCTCCTTCCATAAGGTCTCTAGTACATTTCCTAAATGCTACTCATGATTCTCCTTGGTTTTGGAGTATATTAGAATATCATTTATAAAGACTACCACAAATTTGTCTAGGTAATCTCTAAAGACTCTATTCATCAAGTCCATGATGATTGCTGGAGAATTGGTGAGTCTAAAAGGAATTACTATGAATTCATAGTGCCCGTATCTTATACGAAAAACAGTCATGGGGATATCTTCCTTTTTCACCCATACTTGATAATATCTCAAACAAAAATACACCTTGGAGAAGTATTGTGCTCCATGAAGCTGATCGAACAAGTCATCAATTCATGGGAGAGGATACATGTTCTTTATTGTGATTTTTTTGAGCTCATGATAATTGATAAAAAGGCGCATTGACCCATCCTTCTTCTTGACAAAGAGGAATGGTGCACCCCTTGGTGAAGTACATGGGCGTATAAACCCTTTATCCAGATTCTCATGTAGTTGTTTCTTTAGCTCCTCAAGATCCACAACGGCCATTATATACAGAGTCTTGGATATTAGAAATACTCCAGGTATAAGATCAATCGAGAATTCAACAACTCATATAGGAGGAACACTAGGAAATTCCTTGGAAAACACTTTAGATAATTCCCTCACAATAGGCATGTATTCTAGGATGGTTTCCTCCTTAGACTCAATCATATAGGCCAGATCCGTGTGCTCGTAGGGAAATAATATCCACTCTTGAGATGATGGAGATAAATAAGGTTCATCTTCTTCCTTGCACTTTTAATGAATCGGAGGTCGATTCTCTGCATGGAGAGTGATTTCCCTCTCACAGAAATTTATGTTGGCTCTATATAAGGAAATCTAATCCATACCAAGAATTGAATCAAATTCCACTAGAGGGAGTATAATGAGATTTGCTGGGATGTTTAATACACAGATTATGATAGGGAGGAGTTATATTCATGGGATACAATGATTTACCCATTTGCTGTACTCACTGACATCTTCACTTCCATGATTTTTGGTGTGCTGTGATTGTTCTACTTAACATTCAAGATATAAAAGAATGCGTAGAACCATGGGAGATAACCCTACCATTAATTTTTTGACTCAGGTTATACTCTATCCAATATAGACATAGGGATGAGTATCTTAAAGTATTAACACATAAAGGAGAATCCAAGGACAAAAATGGATTACTTATAAATAACTTTTATTTCATTAACTTTTTAATCCATAGGCTTCAATCTGTGCTATTCATGATCTACTTTCTAACATATATTCTTAGGGGATTTTTTTAGTCCCTTAATAATGTTTCATACTAATCTTGTGAATTTACCAAAGCATATCCCCCGAGAGTGTTGTAACCAAGTGTGTATCAAGGCCCATTTTCGTGCACCAGATCCCTTTTGAGCCTAGTTCAAAGCGGTGTTTTTGGGTTATCCCCTAGGATAGATCTGTTCCAGAGCTGCCTCTACCTAATCGTATCCAGACAGGGATGTATTTTCTTGATAAACCACTTCCTCAATACTCACCAAAACTTAATGATGTTTTTATTATAATTATTCTTGTACGTAAGGCTTTATTAGGGTTTTATAATCCTAATCCCAAAAATAACTAAACCTATCCTCTGATACCAACTATGACAACCCTGATCTTTTATTACACAATTAAATAGAATTTATTAAATAAACTTCAATTGATAAAACATAGAAGATCAAGTGGTCTAGTGTTTTTTGGGATAGGATCATTAAATAAAAACATAAAACATGAAATACAACATCTTTATTGAAAACTTCCTTTATATGACCACTATATTCTCTCATACTTAACATTGCATGGGATAACCTAAGGACATGCATAAGAAAAGATTGAGCTATAAATCCCAGTAAGGGAATAATCATGAAATTACATGAGTAATAAAATACATGTTAGACAAAAGGCATATCAATAGAGCAGAAGAGAAGCATAAACATAAAGGGATGATTAATCATGATAATCATAACATGGAAATGTGGCAACAACACTTAACGTGGAATTAGCATGAGCTAAGGATCATTGCACATGAAGCATGAGTAAACCCTCTTTTCACATCAAGCATGAGTAAAACCGTATTTTACATGAATTAGCAGGAGTAAACACACATTTCACATTATGTATAATGATACTATACTTTACCCAATGCATTGGAGCGCTCTAAGGACACACCATTCTTAAACATTTCATCCCATACATAAGTGTGCCACATGAAACATATAACATGGATTCATAAAACATTATCATTTATTCCATGATAAAGTAATTTGGAATTCATACATGAAACTTTATAATCTATAAGTAAATGTGCATAATGCTGAATACCCTAGATTGAGAAATGGGCATGGTATTCACTACCCAATGACATTGTCTTAGAAAATTGGTGCAATTTCGGCAGTGTAAAGGCATGACGTAAGAATTTATAAAAATGGTTGAATAGAGACAAAGGAGTGTCTCATAATATGTACATGAAATGAAAAGTAAGGGGGTTATATAGATACATGTCCGAAAAATTATTATGGAATTTAGATTCATGATACAAAATATTTCCTTGAATTTAAATGAGGAGAGTGAAATTCCTTTCAGAATTTCAGAATAGTAACAGGTGTACATGGGAAACATTTAATGATAGAGAAAGGGGTCTCCAATATTTCAAAAATAAATAGGGAATTATGGGGGATGTAAGAAACCATACCCCAAAATTTTTAATTGAAATTAAAAGGGCATAACAAAATTAAGAAAATTGGACAAAAATGAGAAAGGAAGAAAAAACCCTTACTTGGAAGTGTGCTTCCAAAGGCTTGAGAAAGGCTTGAGAGAGGATTATTGGGAGCTTGGGGAACCTTGGGAGGATTATAGAGAGAGTAGGGCAGAGGTTTTATGAACTCAAAAGGCTTTTAGTGTGGAGGAAGTGGGAGCTTGGGTGGGTTTATATAGGAAAGGTGAGGGAATACTTTATTATTTATGTTTGGGACACCTCACATTAAACTAATCCAAACCACAAACCAAAACATAGTTTTTTCCCATGGTTTTTGGAAAAGGGAATTGGAAAACAATATTTTAAAAGTGAAAATTACGAACTTATTAAAATAATGGGGCTGATTATGTGGAGGTGAGTCACGCTTCCAAGGAAAAAAATTTAAAAAGAGAAGATGTTTTATAATTATTGAAGGGTCTATTAATGCTTTGTAAAATAAGTCAAACAAACCAAAAAATAACATTATTTTAATGGTAAAACATATATTGGCCTAACATAAAGCTTATATTATTTTATTAATTCACTATTGGGTCATTATGATGTCATAAAACACATTTTATATTTAAACGGTACATAATTTTTACCCAAAAATTTGACTGTCTCAAAAAATTATGAACAAATCACCGTTGGATAATTTTGATGTCCGAATTCTAGAAATAATATTTTCTTTGATCTAAATAATTTTCTAAAGATGTTAATTTTCACTTTTAAAATAATTCCAATATTTATAAAAAATTCACGATTTTTGACAAAAAATGGCTTTCAAACCTTAATAAAAATTATGATTACATTCATAAAATTATACGATAATTTATATTTAATAAAAATTAATTTAATAATAATAATAATAATATATTATTATTAAAATATTATTTCATTAAAAAATCCATTAATTCATCAAAATATATTTCTTAGTTGAATATTAAGTAAAAACACTATTTGAGCATTAAAAACTATTTACAAGGTAACAATAATAAAATGAAAGTATATTCATTACTATATACAAAAATAATGTACAAAACCATAGTTCTAAGGTCTTGTTACATAACCACTTATTACACCCGCATAAGACCGAAGAGTAAGGTGTGCGATGGTGAAAGACTCTTGGGGTGGCTCGGATAATATTGATTGGGTGGTAATCTATATCAACTTACATTTCTCTCATAGGTAGTCCTTCTCAAGCTTAACATATTCAAACAGGGCTTGGGCTTGGTCAAGTGTGAAGCCCAATGAAGCCACCTCCTTTCTAAGCTCTGAAAAATGGGCTTCATATGGGGCACATCTATTGGATGAGGCCATCGCTTCCTTTTTCTGAGTAAATTGGAATTGTTAAAGACTTACATTTATACTAATAATTTGATCACTGTTCAACAAATATATTATCAATGATAAAAATAATTAACATAAAACCAAAGAATTTGAAATTTTATATAAAAATTTTACATAAAGAGACATTTAATCAGATCATGAGGGATTTCCATTAATGAAAGTTTGGGTTGTTACATGAAATGTATGAACCTGGGACATGAATTTTTGAATTACAGTTTTTCTATTTTGGCCAAAAACACATTTTTTGTGTTTTAAAACAATAAAATGTTTGTCGAATGGTCAAATCCCTAGAAAACAACCTCGGAATGATATGAAAACATGGTACAACTACCGTTGAGTTTTTTTATGTGTACACATAGAAAACATGTCAATATGATGTGCTTTTTTGTCAAAATTACTCAGTATACACTTCAGAAAGGTACAAAAACCTTTAAAAATAAGTTTTGGTCTGTTAAAATTAGGTAAACAATATTTAAATTCCTTAAAATCAGTGAAAAATGACCTTAGATTTAATTTTGAAATGTGGTAACCGACGGAACATCATTCTAAATTACAGTTTTCCCATTATAGCTATAAATAATTTTTTAGTGTTTTAAAAGAATAAAACAGGAATGCAATAGTGAAAATGATAGAAAATGATATCACATTGATGTTTAATTAGGTGAAAACCATTACTAAGTTATTTTTGACTTGTAAAAACATGAAACATGTCAATACGATGTGTGGTGTGGTCAAAATTACTTGGTATACACCTTTGAATGGTACAAAAGCTGTTATAAACATTTTAGGGAGTCAAAACTAGGGGAAAAATGTGTGATTGCTCTAAAATCATGGGAAAAGACCCACAAATAAATTTTGAAATGTTGAAACCAATGAAACGTCATTCTAAATTACAGTTTTCTTGTTATGGTCGTAAATAATTATTTTTGTGTTTTATGACACTAAAACATGCGTAGAATAATAAAAACCCTAGAAAATGACCTTATATTAATGTAAAATCATTGTAAAACCACCTATGAGTTATTTTGTATGTGGAAACGAAGGAAACACATCAATATGATGTGTAGTGTGGTCATAATTAAATAGTATACACTTCTAAAAGGTAAAAAATATTTTAAAAACATGTGTCAGGGGGGGTGTTCAAAACTAGGAAAACAACATCAACTTTCCCCAAATAATAGGAAAATGACTATAGATTTAATTGTGAAATGTAGTAACTAATGAAACATCATTCTAAATTAAAGTTGTCCTGTTATAGTCATAAATTCATTTAAGTGTTTTAAAAGTCCAAAATGCGTGTATAATGATCAAAAACATATTAACTAACCTCATATTTCTGTTCAATCATGGGAAAATCAATGTTGAGTTGTTTTTGACACGTACATGTAGAAAAAACATCAATCTGACGTGTGGTGTGGTATGAATTTCTAGGTATACACTTATGAAGGGTATAAAATTATTTAGAAACAAGTGTTGGGGGCTGGGGGGTCAAAACTAGTAAAATGATGTCATGTTCCCTTTAAATCACAGGAAAAAGATAGTATATTTAATCATGAAATTTAGGAACCAATAGAGCATCACTCTGAATTATGGTTTTCCCATTATGGCTGTAAACAAGTTTTTAGTGTTTTGAAACACTAAATCTTGCATGGAATGGTCAAAACCATATAAAATGACCTAATATTTATGTTCAATCATGGGAAAACTACCTTTGAGTTGTTTTTGAAATATAGGACATTATGTGATATCAAAGTCATTAATTTTTTTATTAACTAAATTTTAAGCACACCGCACGTCATTTTAAAAATAAATAAAATATTTACTTATCCATTTTTATTTAAACTGTTGAATCTTGTCTTTAATAACTATTTTTATGTTTTAAAATTATTTTGTGTTATATGTTATTTGTTTTATGTTAAAATTTATTCAGTTTTTTTAACAAAATAACGAATATTATGTTTAACATCCTGAATATATTTTTTTTCTTTTCTCTTTACCATTTATTTTCTTAAATGTTATATTTTTCATTTTAGGTGGAGGATGTCGGTAGTTGGTAAGAGGTTGACCATTTCGATCCACAATATTATTCAAAGGAAAGTTGTGATGGATTTTATTTTTCATGGTATGTTAACATTTTATTAATTATTCTACTGTAATTATGATTTATTATGTTTTGTTTTATTTTTTTTATAATTGGTGAGTTGACGCGGTTGAAATATATTTATGAGATGATGTGGAGACAGATAGATGAAATGGAGGTCAAGACATGGATGTATGTTGGGAATTATATGTATATATTGATGACTGAGGTATTGGTTGATAGATATATGGGTTGACTAATATTGAGGTTATGATGACTGGAAGTTAGTATATGACTATTAATGTATGATATATGTATCATTGGTTTATCATATATTTATGTATTAGTTTATTTCATATTTTTTTTATATTTATAGTTTTTTATTAAATAATTTAAAATAACAAAGATGATTTAGTGGTAGTTTTAAGTACCTGTGACTAAATACATTAAATATAATATGTTTAGATGTAGTTATGATTAACTGTAACTAAAATAAAATGACACTAATATATTCCATAGAGGTTACATTTATTTAATTTAAATTCTCCCTATATATATTTTTTAAGAAAAGATCTGCCACTAAATAAAAAATCTACCATTGTTAAATGCTCTAAAAATGTCCCATAAGAAAACTATCATGAAATAAAAGAAACCACCACTAAATTACTAGCGACTATGCAATACGAAAAATTTTAATAACCCCCACTAAACTATTAGGTAGTGGCATAAACTACCCCTATTACATAAAAAAACACCACTTCAACCCCTTTTTAGTAATATACATCCAAGGTATTCAAATATTTGGTATGTGACCTTTAAGATCTACATAATTATATTTTTCAGATAAATGTAAAGTTGATTTTTTGTAATTTAGTGACTTTCTATAAAAATTGTGAATTTTGGAAGGGTCATAAGGTTAACTATTTCTGTAATGGTTTAAAATAATATTTTGATGAGGTTTTAGATATTAATGTATTATTTCACTATATAAAGATTTATACATATTGTTTAAAATGTTATAAAAAATTTATTTTGATAAAGAGTAGAGATAAAAGGAATGAATTAACTTTCCTTTAGATATTTATTATCTATTAGCATGTTTTTCAGGAAATATTTATCTCTCAAAGTAAGAGGTGAAGTTTAAAATTAATCATTCACAACCAAAGGATCTAGGAAATTGCGCTTATAAAATGGAATGAAATCAAGTAAGTATATATTATCTTGAAAAATTACTCAACATTAGGTAATAGGATCTCGAAACAAAAATGTTACCCTAGTAGCTTAATTTTTTATGAACTGATGGCCTTTTAACCCATAATAAATTTATGGATTTATGGTCATTAAATGTTTTTAGATCATCTACTTTATGATGATTAATTATCCTTATCACTATCCATAACCATGTATTATTTTAGTCAATGTCTATATTTTCATCCCCCCCCCAATTTTATACAATTTGGAAACTGATTTATGTGTTATTAAATATGACCTTCATAATTTATCTTCCCTCTTGTCAAGATGAAGTTTTATAGTATCTTTTTTACGATGTGTGTTTTCCATAAAAGAATTTTCAAATGTAAAACCCATTGATCACTAATTAAAATTACGAGGATATAATTTTTTAGGGGTTTTTGAATATGACACCCAGAGATTTTCTATTTTTTTAATAATTTTAATTTCATTGATTTATTGCGGTACACACAACTCCATTTTTAAAAAAAATACACCATATTTTTAAAATATTATTATTAAATATGATATTTATTTCTTAACCATTAGAATAGAATATATGAATATGATTAAATAATTTATGAAAATATTTTTTTAAGTATGTATATAAAATGAATTATTTAGTGAAGAATTAATTATAAATGAAAATAATATCTAATTAAAAATAAATGAAATATTTTTTTGAGAAACTATTTTTCTACACACAAATGAGTTTTACTTACGAAATTTCAAAAATAAAATTTTGTGAATTATTATAATGAAATTTATATATTATATATTAAAACTGATGTTCAACATTCATATTATGAGGTTTCTAGACATGAGATAATCATAAATCCTATTTTAAAATTAAAAATTATTATTCTAAAAATTAATTTTTGTCACATTTTCCGCACTTCTTTTAAAATTAATTTTTTCCAAATTTTGAATTTTAAAAAAATTAAATTCTTTTTTTAAATTAGAATGTAAATATTATATTAGGGAAAATATTTGTAAATTTTATGAGAAGAAATATTTTTAATGAATAGTGAGAGATACTACATTTTATTAAGAATTTTAATTTATTTTATAAAATTTAAATAAATAAAAAATGTTTTAATATAGATTTAAAATAAAAATTAATCAATTATATATATATTTTAATCTATGTTTTGTAATTTGAATAAATTCTATACTGAATTTTTGTATAAAATATTTTGTAATTATTGAAAATGTTTACTTTGGAAAACTATGTTTTTGTCACGTGTGTGGGGTTAATTTAAAATAGAAATGTGAAAAAATTTTCAATGGAATTTGTAAAAATCGATTCCTTATTTTTAATTAGAATAATTTATATTATATGATATGTTAAACTTATTTTTTTGAAAAATTTAATATTAAAAAAATTAGAAAAACAATTTCTATGGTAGAGGTTAAAATGGGTTTACCAAAGGGTTAAAATAAAAAGATAAAGGAAAAAATGTCCTATAAACATATCAAAAATAGTTTTTATGGACATATTTACAAATTATCATATATAAGTTTTTTTAATGTACCATTTTGGATCTTTTTGGCATGTGAAAACATGGGTATACTTTATTCTTTTAAAACATTTCATGTTTGTCCTCTCCCCCACTTATAAAAGGTCACCCACTCTCCTATCTAATTCACACTTAGGATTTTTTTAGAAAATAAATTCCAAAATCTATTCCTTACATCCCTACCAAAATCCTAGAGTAAATTTTTAGATCATAAATATATTCTTGGGAGGGTTTAGGCTAAACCTAAAGAGGTTGTCTGAAGAAGAGGTAATGTTTTAAACGAGGCATTTTTATTTTACTTCTTCTTATGACTACTTAAAATATTATTGAATTATGGTTATACAATAAAATTATCTCACATATGATAGTATATTTTTTTTAATTTAATAAATTATATCCACCTCCTCTCTCATCAAAAGGGAAATGAGGCCATCGATCATGTTTACACTGGATTACTGCCTCGTGAGCCGATGTTATTTGTTTTCCATCACCACATCTCATTAATGGATATAATGATGGATTTAATATTTAAATATGATATTTATCATATTATTATTCCTATGTAAATATAATATGAAACCAACTTTCTTACTGCCCAACTCGTAATAAAATAATAATGTTGCTCGTGTGTACAACGGACTACCAGCTCGTGAACTAATGTGATGTGTTTTTCATTTAAGTTTTACATGGATTGTAATATGGATATATAAAATTGATATATATGATATATCTATCATAAATATTCTTTTTTAGTTATTATATCACATATAACTTCTTAATTTTAATTCAGTAGGGGATACACAACATTTTTGGTGTATACGATGGACTACCACCTCACGAACTGATGATATTCTCTATTCACTAATTCATTGCATGAAAGGTAATCATTGTAAATTTAAGTAATAAATGTGATATATATATAATTAAAATAATTATTTAAATTTAATATATTATTTAACTTTCTTTTATTTCATCATTCATGAAAATGGAAACCACATTCTTGTGTACTTATGACCTATTGTATCCATAAATGATGTATTTCATTTTTTATCTCAAAATTTTATGTATTTTTTTAAATAAATTTATACTATATATATATGTGATATTTATACCATAGTTAAAATTAAATATATTATGAGAACATGACCAAATTATGATGACTAAAAATAAAAATTGAAAACAAACACGAAAAAATGAAGAAATTATTTCCAAAAACGTGATTTTAACATGGAATTAGTAATAAACAGGTAATAAAAGTCCATAAGTAAATCATATATAGTATGATATACATACGTATGGTTATATAATATATTTACAATTAACATATATTTATTATACATGAAGTTATAATGTGTATAAATGAATTTGATAGTTAAAGAACAGGGTTTTTGTCTGAATTTTTATTCATTGGAACATACATTATGTTATGCACATATATTATTTTATAAGTCGTATATACAAAAAATTTAAAATGATATTTCCTGATTCTCCATTTATTCATGATATATAATTTTTATATTGATGTTATTATTTAATTGGGATTATGATTCATATGTTAACAATGTGGTAAGGGTTTGATGTTGCGATCTCATTATTCATCAAGATTTCTTAGGATTATTCTTTTGATAAAAAATTCTTATTATCCATATCTTGATAAAATCATGCTTTTTCTTCACCTATGGTTATTTTATGATTATAAGTTTTTTAAATTCATTTTACTTTATTTATGAACTCATGGTTCCAAAATAAGTTTTTTAAATAAAAATTAATTTATTTCTCTCTTCAGTCGAAATCCCTTTTTTATTATATATCCTTTTTTATGAAAAAAATTTCAAACTGTTTTAATATTCCTCTAGGATTTTTAAATAAAATTTTACAATTGTTTTCTTTTTTACAATTTTTTAAATTAATCCTCATGTCACTGTCAAAAGAAGTCCCATTTGTCTTTTACTGAAAATGTAAAGTTAATATTAGTTTTAACATATACTACATTTAATGCCATTATGGACAGTAAATGTTTTAAATATTTATTTATAAGTTTAAAATTTTATTTCCAAATAAAAGGATTTTCAAAATGTTTTATATATGTTTTTTTCCCAAATTGGAAAGGATAATTTACTAAATAAATGTTTTAAAAGAATTTTAAATCTCTTTTTATATGTTTCAAAGGCTATTTTCAAATAAAATTATTCTGAAAATGTTTTCTGTTTTTTTTAGTGGATTGTATAATTTCATTAAGATTTTTAAAAAAAATTTAAAACTACTTTTATAATGTTTCAAGGTCATTGTAAAAGAAAAATATTTCCATAATGTTTAATGAATTTATCATTTTAAAAGAAGTTATTTTTAATGAAATGTTATTTTCATTAAGAAATGTTTTATGTGATTTTTATTTAAAAATAATTTTTTTATCTAAGATAACATCCATTGACATTACATAATCTTTACCAAGGGTATGATCCAATGACACCATCTTAATTCCTTCTCTATATAGTTTATGATATAATGAAGTTTTTTTATAAAACCCATTCATTTTCCAAAGGTTTTTCTATGAAGAATTGATGAGACAATTATGAGACCAATTTCCTTTCTATGAGTTTTTTTATAATGGAATGTTTTATGAAATCCATGTATTTTTATGGATTTTGACATGATTAATGTTTTATGATCTTATGCAAAATGTATGTACGATTGTAACACACCGAGATTTTATGAAAAATATTCTTTTTAATTTCATTAATGTCTTGTGTTGTACGCTACACCAAAAGGAACTTGCACAACATGCATCCTTGACTTGACTTGCATTACACACAATCACGACCTTCCTCGATAGCGTGTGTAGTACGCAATACCGAGTAAACTAAACAACGGTATGCTATTAAAATATTATTAAAACTAGCCGTTATGAATAGTAATAACCACTTTTTGAAATTTTTTAAATTTTATTTTTCAAAATGGACTTCATTTTTAGATTCGGAATATCGAAATTAGCTTAGGGTGAAATTTTGGTACTTTTCGGATAACTTTCATTTTCTGATGAATAGTGGAAATTACTAAATTTTAATTAAAAACAATCTTTTTAATCAAAATAATTAATAGTGATAAATTAAAAAATTTAGTGGTTTTAAATTATATTTAGAATATATTTTTACAATTTAATACAATGTTGGTCATTGGATGTAATTTCACATTTAAACCAGACATAAACAAATGTCAATCTTTTGATAGTTATTATCTATTAAGAACACACTATTTATTTTGACGACGGGAATTAATTTTTTAATTTATTAATGCAACTGATATGTTTTTAATTTGGTAAAATAGACATCATTTTTGAGTTCATAATATCAAATATAGCTTAGGCCTAATTTTTGGTATTTTTCTAGAAACTTTCATTTTTTTATGAATAGTGAGACCACTAAGTGGTAGTTACAAAAATGAATTTTTCATAAACCTTAATTTTACCGCTTCTGTGAGTGGAATTTCAAAAATCCGAGAGGCACGGTTGATGTCAGTAAGTAAAAAGTTGTTCAATGAGATGAAAATAATTTTTGGTGAATAGTAACTTTTTACTTTTTTTACCATGGTTAAAAGTAAATAGGTTAATTAAGGGTAAAAATGATATTATTATTACCCTAACACATGTCCTAATTCTATTGGATAAGCGTAATTCAACAAAAAACAACCTTAGGAATAAAATATGACCATTTAGGCCCACTTGGATTAGATTAGGACATTTATTATTAATTTATTTAAAGAAGGGTTAAAATAGTTTAAATCAAAGTTTAATAAGTAAATCAATTTTAATATGGGGTTATACATAAGATAAATTCGACTATAAATATTCATTAGAAATCTAAAAATATTTCCAACATAGTGGTATTTTATTTGTACTTTTTATTCATTATATAAGATAATTTATTTATGACACAAAGATGATGCAGTAATTATCTTATTAATAAAATATTGACACAATTGATGTTATAAATACCCAAATAAATGTAATTTGAGACATTTTATGAATCCCAATAATTTTATAGGTTAATATGACATGTTATTATTGATTTAATTAACTTTTTTCTAACTAATCATTCTGTTATAAGTTTCGATAAAATCAATTACTAAATAGTGTCAAAATTGACATAAAATAGTTTTTAAAACAAATATTATATTATTAATTTTTATTTTATTACTAAAAATTTAATGGTTGGCCAAATGACTTAGATAAGGTTATAAATATTAATAATAATCAACTTGGGGTTCGTTTGGCTTATTATAGTAAGTTTTTTAACCTTATAGTGTATGAAAACAAAAAGACAAGGTAAAAGTAAAATTATTTAACTTAAAGTTAAATCTAAATGATAAGGTTAAAACAGAAACTTAAACTTTTCTAAATTATATTTTATGAGAGGATTTCGACCCATCCCTACCTTAGCTTCGAAATATATCAATTTTGAGCTATTTAAAACTGAATATTACTTTATAATAAAATAATATTTTTAGTTTTTCCAAAGGTGCCCCGCTCCTCCCTTATAAAAGGGCACCACCTTCCTCTCTTCCTCACACCACTTTGACCCTTAAAGCTCGGCCCACCCCTACCCAATTATTTTCTCCACTTCCCTAGAAACATCCTAGAGGTCCTGTTCTTCTTCAAAGACCAATTTTAGTGCGCTTAGAGGAGATCTCAAAGAGGCGCTTCAAAGAAGAGGTAATGCCTGTTACCGATTCTTTCATCTTTATTTCTTCCTCCACTTCTTCTTCTTTATTAGTTTCAGTATGAATTAATAACATTAGTATCAATCATATACTGATATTTTATTATAAGTATGAAACAACCCTATTTTACAATCTATCCATCCTACGGAAAATGAAATCACCGCGCGTGCGTACGTACAGAATACCGTCTCCACGCCATGGTGTAATCTGTTTTTCCAATCCCACCTTACTTGGATGGGTAAAATGGTGTAAAGAAAAACTATAAATAGTTATTATAAAATCATACTGATTATGATATATTGTATCATCCACTCAAATTGAATTCAATAATTATGGAAACGATATCATCGCTCGTGCGTACGTACGGACTACCGTTTCCACGACGCGATGAGATTCATTTTGCATGTTAACCATTAAATAATGATTATAAATATTATATAATCTATAATAATGAAATATATGAAATTATAAAGCTACTGGATTTATCTATATATATGTGTATGTCATCTACTTAATTCGATTATACTCAATAAGGAAACGAAAACAGCGTTCATGCGTACGTACGACCTACCGTCTCCATGAACGGTGCATTTCTTTCCATTTATTGATCTATTATATATATGTATATTATGAATATATATTATATATAAATCATGTTTTATATTCTGGAATTAAGTAATCATGATCTAAGTAATCATATGAATTATTACAAGTCAAATCACGGAACATAAATGAAACAATTTTACCCAAAACACTCTGTAACATGGAATTTACAAAAGAATGGGCAATATAAAGTCATAAGTGAACCATATATGATAAAATAACAATAAGTAAGATTCGGGAATAAGTCAATGGCATTATTTAAATCCTTATACAGGAGGTTCGGACACTTACGAAGCAAATCGGACCTAAGGTAAGGGATAATTTATCAATCACATTTTTATCCGAGATTGTTTCTTCATAAGTATTTACTGGGGTTATCTTTATCACCCAAGCCCATGTTTTCCAAAATTGGTTTAATGTATGTTTAATGTCCTTTTTACCCATTTTTTACTTCTACTACATGGTATTTAAGGAATATTTTTTTTACGTTACGAGGTACTTTTTGACATTTCCGAGAAAAGTACGAGAAAAATGTTATTTTTCACTTATACGACGTGAGTGGATTTTTACGGTTTCATAATGCCTAATTTTCATATAGCTTCCTCTACAAGTTTTCAGGATTATTTTCAAAAAACCATTTTTTTTAAAAGTACAAGATATTTTTTGAAAAGAAATTGATTTTGAAGAAGAAAAGATATTTTCCTCAAGAATTCATTTCAAGTGTTTTATCAAAATCATTTTCCATCTAAGATGAAATTATTTAAAATGTGTATGTTTCAAGTATAATGTCTCTATGATTTACATGGATTCACTTTTCTTATTATGAAATGATATCCATTTATTTTATATGGATTATGTGATGATGTTTATGAAACCCATTTTATTCATTTGGGTTATTATGAAGGATGTGTGTTTATTTTTTGCCACAAGTAAGAATGATTTCATTATGATATGGGTGAGACCAATATCTCCCTCCAATTAATTGGGTAAAGATTTATATCTCATGAGATAGACATGTATGGAATGGTAAGTTAATTTGGTTCAGTGTTATAGGACTGAAACGAGGATTGAACTCGATTCAGAAAGGGACTTTTTCCACTAAGATGGTCATGGCAGTAATGCCTTGGCTATTATAGAAATCATTACATGTGCTTAATGGATTCCACAATTACATTATTTATTCATAAGAAATTTTATCATGATTGATGATCCATTATGATCTATGCCTTAAGTACTTCCATGTTTTATGTCATTGTTCAAGATTTTGATGTTTAAATGTTATGTTCATGTTTTTAAGATCAAATGTATCTGGTTTGTTTTATTTTATCCATGCTTACCCTTACTGAGCATTTGAGCTCACCCTTTTTATGTTTTCTTTTCCCCCAGGATTAAAATAAAGGTTTTAGGTAAGGAAACAAAAAGGGGAGAATCGTTATGGGAGATGTTGAAGATCTTTCAACATGATTAGAAGTTTATATTCCGAGTTTCCAAAGACACTAAACTATTACGGTCCTTGTGTGTGTGTTTTTGTTATGTACTAAGTATTCTGCAACAGTAATGTAATGTCCATGTACGTCAAGCTTTGGGTCACTACAGTTGGTATCAGAGGAATGGTTTAGTCAACCTTTGGAAACTAGGATGCGAAAAATTTAGTGAGATCCCTAGAGATATTTCTATGGTATGTCTAGGGATGTCCCTATGGTTAAGTATATGTATAGGTTATAGTCCTAGAATTTCGCTAATGATCATAGAATTAAACCTAAGTTTTCAGATATTGAAGGTACTCCCCCTTTATTATGTTGTTTTCCCTAGGATGATTTTTTTCTCTCACACTATTCTTTTTGGGTTTTAGAAAATGGCTGGAAACAGGAAGATTCATGATAATGGAGGATATGACGGACAATGGAATGATATTCTTCATGGGAAACCAAATGAAATGGGATTTGGAAGTCCAAACATTGTTATTATGCCTAATCAGCAATCTCATAATATGATCAATAATCTCATCTTTGGTAAGATTCCTGACTCAGATAATAAGAGAAAGATGGAGTTTCATGATGATCATAGAGGAAAGAATGTTCAATTTCTCTCATGTAAATCATGTGGGAAGAGGCATCAGGGAGATTATTTCAAAGGAACTGGAAGATGCTTTGGGTGTGGAAAAGGACACAAAGCCGAAGTGCAAAGGAAAAGGTTCATTTAACACCATGGATGAGGATAATGGTATTGCTACGACCTCAAAAATGGTTAAATGTTATAAATGTGGAATGTACAAGCATTATGCAAACCAATGACCTAAGGGAATGTCTCGTGAAGATAATCAGAATGGTCGTATGGGTAGTATTTTTGTTGATGATGATGATGAGACTACAAATGATATGTGAGATGAAAGAATTGTTGAAGCTCGGTCAATGGTTTAAGAAGGTAGTGGAATGATTACATGTTTATCAAGTGTAATATTGTATAAGTAATCTCATGGTACTATGGAATAAAGAGAGACCTATGGATTGTTACACTATTTTCTTTCCATAAGTTTTGAAAGTGTATGATGAATGGTACCAGTAACCATGAATGGTTATTTAGATATTTTTGGAAATTAGATGATATGCGCATAATGAAGGGATTAGGAGAAAATTAAATGTTTGATAGTATTCATGAGCTCATGACTGATATAAGAAGAAGGTTATATAATGGTTTGAGTATATAGAATTTTTGGATTTTGGAATGTGGAAAGTGTTAAAATTTCACAACATTCATGTTTTCACTAAGATTAAATGGGTATTCATTTTTTCAAGAGAATACATGATTAAGGACTTCGAATATATTGAATGTGACCAACAAGACATATCTTATGATATATTGGGATCCACGATGGTATTAACATGCTTGTTATATGAAATCTCTGGTAATCATTTTCACTATATTATGAGAGGTGACTGCAGTATTATGGATAAGCCTAAATATTGGAATGGATTATGTTGGACATAAGATAGTATTGTTTAAGGATAGATGTTTTTTCAATATTATTGATGGGATGTTATAGTAAGGTCGTTTTGAAGGACAACCTGCAGGACGGGCGACAACCCATCACGTCAGACAAGGCTTTGTAAATCGAACCCACAACCGAAGTGCGACTAGCCTTTATCGGATACCACTGGCCTACATGAAGTCCCTGTAGAAACTAGTTTTATTATATTAACCAGTATGATATATGAAGTATAAGTCCATTTTAGGAACTATATATGCTTAATCTCACTATAGATCGACTTATGTATATTTAATAACTTTTTCTAACCATTTGCTTGAGATTGATGGAATGACCCATCATTCAATCACATGATCTGATAACACTTCATGAATAACAAATTCAACTTCATTTCTTTAAGAGATGAAGTGGAAATTGTTTAAGGCACGAACAACAGTGATATTGTACCAAAATAAATTAAGTATTTATTCAAATTCAAATTCTTAAACTTTAGGGAAATGATCTTGAAAACCAAAAATGTCATCCTCATGCCCTTTTATCCGATGAATCAGATGGTACCATAGATCATCACAAATTTATGGCTTTGTTATTGCTGGCTTTTCCATAGCCATGTTCTCTACAACTATCCATTAGAACATGATGGTTATATTTCTCTTCCATATCTATATTTTCACCTATGTGGAAACCCAATGATTAGTTTATTTGGGTAACTGTTACATTTCATACTTTTGTTTTTAAAGATTGGTTTTTGTATTCCTTTTTACGATGTGGGTTTCTATTAAAGAAACTTTCGAGTAGTAAACCATTTATAACCCCGACGAATTTCGAGGGCGAAATTCCTTTTAAGGGGGGTAGAATGTAACACCCTGAGATTTTATGAAAAATATTCTTTTTAATTTCATTAATGTCTTGTGTTGTACACTACACCAAAAGGAGATTTCACAACACACATCCTTGACTTGCCTTGCATTACACACAATCACGACCTTCCTCGATAACGTGTGTAGTATGCAATACTGAGTTTCACTAAACAACGATATGCTACTAAAATATTATTAAAACAACCCATTAAGAATAGTAATAACAACTTTTTGAAATTTTTTAAATTTTATTTTTCAAAATGGACTTCATTTTTGGAATCGGAATATCGAAATTATATTAGGGTGAAATTTTGGTACTTTTCGGATAACTTTCATTTTCTGATTAATAGTGAAAATTGCTAAATTTTAATTAAAAACAACCTTTTTAATCAAAATAATTAGTGGTGATAAATTATTAATTTTAGTGGTTTTAAAGTATATTTAGAATATATTTTTAAAATTTAATACAATGTTGGTCATTGGATGTAATTTCACATTTAAACCAGACATAAACAAGTGCCAATCTTTTGATAGTTATTATCTCTTAAGAGCACGCTATTTATTTTGACGACGGGAATTAATTTTTAAATTAATTAATGCAACTGATATGTTTTGAATTTGGTAAAATAGACATCATTTTTGAGTTTATAATATCAAATATAGCTTAGGCCTAATTTTTGGTATTTTTATGGAAACTTTCATTTTTTTGATGAATAGTGAAACCACTAAGTGGTAGTTAAAAAATAAATTTTTCATAAACCATAATTTTACCACTTATGTGAGTGGAATTTAAAAATTTTGAGAGACAAGGATGATGTCAGTAAGTAAAATGTGGTTCAATGAGATGAAAATAATTTTTGGTGTATAATAACTTTTTACTTTTTTTTACCACGGTTAAAAGTAAATAGGGTAATTAAGGGTAAAAATGATATTATTATTACCCTAAAACATGTCCTAATTCTATTGGATAAGTGTAATTCGACCAAAAATAACCTTAGGAATAATATATGACCATTTAGTTCCACTTGGATTAGATTAGGACATTTATTATTAATTTATATAAAGAAGGGTTAATATAGTTAAAATCAATGTTTAATAAGTAATTCATTTTTAATATAGGGTTATACATAAGATAAATTCGACTATAAATATTCCTTATAAATCTAAAAGATTTACTACATAATGGTATTTTATTTTTAATTTGTATACTTTAAATAAGATAATTTATTTATGACACAAAGATGATGCAGTAATAATCTTATTAATGAAATATTGACATAATTGATGTTATAAATACCCAAATAAATGTAATTTGAGACTTTTTATGAATCAAAATAATTTTATAAGTTAATATGACATGTTAGTATTGATTTAATTAAATTTTTTAGAACTAATAATTCTGTTATAAGTTTCACAAAAATCAATTACTAAATAGTGTCAAAATTGACAAAAAATAGTTTTTAAAACAAATATTATATTATTAATTGTTATTTTATTCGTAAAAATCTATGGATCGGCCAAATGTCTTAGATAATGTTATATATATTAATAATAAACAACTTGGGGTTCGTTTGGCTTCTTATAGTAAGTTTTTTAACCTTATAGTGTATGAAAACAAAAAGACAAGGTAAAAGTAAAATTATTTAACTTAAACTTAAATCTAAATGATAAGGTTAAAACAGAAACCTAAACTTTTCTAAATTATATTGGATGAGAGGATTGCGACCCATCCCCACATTAGCTTAGAAATATATCAATTTGGAGCTATTTAAAACCGAATATGACTTTATAATAAAATAATATTTTTAGTTTTTCCAAAGGTTCCCCTCTCCTCCCTTATAAAAGGGCACCAACTTCCTCTCTTCCTCACACCACATTGAGCCATCAAGATAGGCCAAACCCTGACAAATTCTCTTTTACACTTCCCTAGAAACATCCTAGAGGTCTTGGGCTTCTTCAATGACCATTTTTAGTGCCCAAATAGGAGATCTCAAAGAGGCGCTTCAAAGAAGAGGTAATGCCCGTTACCGATTCTTTCATCTTTATTTATTCTTCCACTTCTTCTTCTTTAGTTGTTTCACTATGAAGTAATAACATCAGTATCACTCATATAATGTTATTTTATTATAAGTATGAAACAACCCTATTTAACCATCTATCCATCCTATGAAAAATGAAATCACCGCGCGTGCGTACGTACAGAATACCGTCTCCACGCCCTGGTGTAATCTGTTTTTCCAATACCACCTTACTTGGATGGGTAAAATGGTGTAAAGAATAAATATAAATAGTTATTATAAATCATACTGATTCTGATATATTTTATCATCCACTCCAATTCAATTCAATAATTATGTAAATGATATCATCGCTCATGCGTACGTACGGACTACCGTCTCCACGACGCGATGAGATTCATTTTCCATGTTAACCATTAAATAATGATTATAAATTTTATATAAGCTATAATAATGAAATATATGAAATTATAAAGCTAATGGATTTATCTATTTAAATATGTGTATGTCATCTACTTAATTCGATTATACTCAATAAGGAAACGAAAACAGCGTTCATGCGTACGTACGACCTACCGTCTCCATGAACGGTGTACTTCTTTCCATTTATTGATCTATTATATATATGTATATTCTGAATATATATTATATATAAATCATGTTTTATATTCTTGAATTAAGTGATCATGATCTATGTAATCATATGAATAATTACAAGTCAAATCACAGAACATAAATGAAATGATTTTACCCAAAACACTCTTTAACATGGAATTTACAAAAGAACGGGTAATATAAAGCCATAAGTGAAACATATATGATATCATAACAATAAGTACGATTCTGGAATAAGTCAATGACATTATGTAAATCATTATACATGAGGTTCGGACACTTACGAAGCAAATCGGACCTAAGGTAAGGGATAATTTATCAATCTCATTTTTATCTGAGGTTGTTTCTTCATAAGTATTTACTGGGGTTATCTTTATCATACAAGCCCATATTTTCCAAAAATGGTTTCATGTATGTTTAATGTCCTTTCTACCCATTTTTTAATTTTACTACATGTTATTTAAGGAATATTTTTTTTACGTTACGAGGTACTTTTTGACTTTTCCGACAAAAGTACGAGAAAAATGTTATTTTTAACTTATACGGCGTGAATGGATTTTTACGGTTTCATAACGCCTGATTTTCATAAAGCTTACTATACAAGTTTTCAGGATTATTTTCAAAAAACCCTTTTCTTTTAAAAGTACATGCCATTTTTTGAAAAGAAATTGATTTTGATGAAGAAATGATATTTTCCTCAAGAATTGATTACAAGTGTTTTATCAAAACCATTTTCCATCTAAGATGAAATTATTTCTAATGTGTATGTTTCAAGTATAATATCTATATGATTTAAATGGATTAACTTTTCTTATTATGAAATGATATCCATTTATTTTATATGGATTATGTGATGATGTTTATGAAACCCATTTTATTCATTTGTGGTATTATGAAGGATGTATGTTTATTTTTTGGCACAAGTAAAAATGATTTCATTATGAGATGGGTGGGACCTATATCTCCCTTCCAATTCATTGGGTAAAGATTTATATCTCATGAGATAGACATGGATGGAAGGGTAAGTTAATCTGGTTCAGTGTTACAGGACTGAAACGAGGAGTGAACTCGATTCAGAAAGGGACTTTTTCCACTAAGATGGGCATGGCAGTAATGCCTTGGATACTATGGAAATCATTACATGTGCTTAATGGATTACATAATTACATTCTTTATTCATATGCTATTTTATTACGATTGATGATCCATTATGATCTATGCCTTACGTACTACCATGTTTTATGTCATTGCTCAAGATTTTGATGTTTAAATATTATGTTCATGTTTTTAAGATCAAATGTATCTGGTTTGTTTTATTTTCTCCATTCTTACCCTTACTGAGAATTTGAGCTCACCCTTTTTATGTTTTCTTTTCCCCTAGGATTAAAAGAATGGCTTTAGGTAAGGAAACAAAAAGGGGAGAATCGTTATGGGAGATGTTGAAGATCTTTCAACATGATTAGAAGTTTATATTCCGAGTTTCCAAAGACACAAAATTATTACGGTCCTTGTGTGTGTGTTATTTGTTATGTACTAAGTATTCCACAAAAGTTATGTAATGTCCATGTACGTCAAGTTTCGGGTCTCTATAGTTGGTATCAGCGGAATGGTTTAGTCAACCTTTGGAAACTAGGATGTGAAAACTTTAGTGATATCCCTAGAGATATTTCAATGGTTTGTCTAGGGATGTCCCTAAGGATAAGTATACGTATAGTTTATAGTCCTAGAATTTCACTAATGATCATAGAATTAAACCTAATATATTAGATATTGAAGGTACTCCTCATTTATTATGTTGTTTTCCCTAGCATTATTTTTTCCTCTCACACTATTCTTTTTGGGTTTTAGAAAATGGATGGAAACAGGAAGATTCATGACAATGGAGGATCTGACGGACAATGGAATGATATTCTTCGTGAGAAACAAAATGAAATGGGATTTGGAAGTCCAAACATTGTTATTATGCCTAATCAGCAATATCATAATATGATCAATAATCTCAACATTGGTATGTTTCCTGACTCAGATAATAAGAAAAAGACGGAGTTTCAAGATGATCATAGAGGAAAGAAAGTTCAATTTCCCTCATGTAAATCATGTGGGAAGAGGCATCAGGGAGATTGTTTCAAAGGAACTGGAAGATGCTTTGGGTGTGGAAAAGAAGGACACAAAGCCAGTAAGTGAAAATGAAAAGGTTCAGTTAACACCATGGATGAGGATAATGGTATTGCTACAACATCAAAAATGGTTAACTATTTTAAATGTTGAATGTACGGGCATTATGCAAACCAATTCCCTAAGGGAAAGTCTCATGAAGAGAATCAGAATGGTCGTATGGGTAGTATTTATGTCGATGATGATGAAGAGACTACAAATGATATGTGAGATGAAAGAATTGTTGAAGATCAGACAATGGTTTAAGAAGGTATTGGAATGATTATATGTTTATCATGTGTAATATTGTATAATTAATCTCATGGTACTATGGAATAAAGAGACATCTATGGATTGTTACACTGTTGTCTTTCCTTAAGTTTTGAAAGTGTATGATGAATGGTACCAGTAACCTTGAATGGTTATTTAGATATTTCTGGAAAGTAGATGATATGCACATAATGAAGGGATAAGGAGAAAATTAAATGTTTGATAGTATTCATGAGCTCATGACTGATATAAGGAGAAGGTTATATAATGGTTTGAGTATATAGAATTTTTGGATTTTGGCAAGTGGAAAGTCTTAAAATTTAACAACATTCATGTATTCACTAAGATTTAATGGGTATTCATTTTTTCAAGAGAATACATGAATAAGGACTTCTAATATTTGGAATGTGACCAACAAGACATATCTTATGATATATGGGGATCAACGATGGTATTTACATGCTTGTTATATGAAATCTCTGGTAATCGTTTTCACTATATTATGAGAGTGGACTATAGTATTATGGATAAGCCTAAAGATTAGAATGGATTATGTTGGACATAAGTTAGTATTGTTTAAGGATATACGTTTTTTTGATATTATTGATGGGATGTTATAGTAAGGTAGTTTTAAAGGACAACCTGCAGGACGGGCGACAGCCCATCGCGTCAGACAGGGCTTTGGAAATCGAACCCACAACCAAAGTGCGACTGCCCTTTATCGCATACCAATGGCCTACAGGAAGTCCCTATAAAACTAGTTTTATTATATTATCCAATATGATATATGATGTATAAGTCCATTTAAGGAACTATATATGCTTAATCTCACTATAGATCGACTTATGTATATTTAATAACTTTTTCTAACCTTTTGCTTGAGACAGATGGAATGACCCGTCATTCTATCACATGATCTGCTAACACTTCATGAATAACAAATTCAACTTCATTTATCTAACAGATGATGTGGACATTTTTTAAGGCATGAACAACAGTGATATTATACCAAAATAAAGTAAGTATTTATTCTAATTCAAATTCTTCAACTTTAGGGAAATGATCTTGAAAACCAAAAATGTTGTCCTAGTGCCCTTATATCCGATGAATCAGATAGTACCCTAGATCATCACAAATTTATGGCTTTGTGATTGCTGGATTTTCCATAGCCATGTTCTCTACCACTCTCCATTAGATCATGATGGTTAGATTTCTCTTCCATATCCATATTTTCACCTATGTGGAAACCCAGTGAATAGTTTATTTGGGTAACCGTTACGTTTCATACTTTTGTTTTTAAAGATTGGTTTTGGTATTCCTTTTTACGATGTGAGTTTATATTAAAGAATCTTTCAAGTAGTAAACCATTTATAACCCCGACGAATTTCGAGGGCGAAATTCATTTTAAGGGGGGTAGAATGTAACACCCCAAGATTTTATGAAAAATATTCTTTTTAATTTCATTAATGTCTTATTTGTATGCTACACCAAAAGGAGCTTGCACAACATGCATCCTTGACTTTCCTTGCATTACACACAATCACGACCTTCCTCGATAGCGTGTGTAGTACACAATACCGAGTTTCACTAAACAACGATATGTTATTAAAATATTATTAAAACAAGCCATTAAGAATAGTAATAACCACTTTTTGAAATTTTTTAAATTTTATTTTTCCAAATGGACTTCATTTTTCGATTCAGAATATCGAAATTAGCTTAGGGTGAAATTTTGGTACTTTTCGGATAACTTTCATTTTCTAATGAATAGTTAAAATTACTAAATTTTAATTAAAAACAACCTTTTTAATCATAATAATTAATAGTGATAAATTATTAATTTTAGTGGTTTTAAAGTATATTTAGAATATATTTTCACAATTTAATACAATGTTGGTCATTGTTTGTAATTTCACATTTAAACCAGACATAATCAAGTGTCAATCTTTTGATAGTTATTATCTCTTAAGAACACGCTATTTATTTTGACGATGGGAATTAATTTTTAAATTAATTAATGCAACTGATATGTTTTAAATTTGGCAAAATAGACATCATTTTTGAGTTCATAATATCAAATATAGCTTAGGCCTAATTTTTGGTATTTTTCTGGAAACTTTCATTTTTTGATGAATAGTGAAACCACTAAGTGGTATTTTAAAAAAATGAATTTTTCATAAACCTAAATTTTACCGCTTCTGTGAGTGGAATTTAAAAAATTTTATAGACACGGTTGATGTAAGTAAGTAAAATGTGGTTCAATGAGATGAAAATAATTTTTGGTGAATAGTAACTTTTTACTTTTTTTTACCACGGTTAAAAGTAAATAGGGTAATTAAGGGTAAAATGATATTATTATTACCCTAACACATGTCCTAATTCTATTGGATAAGTTTAATTCGACCAAAAGAAACCTTAGGAATAAAAAATGATCATTTAGGCCCACTTGGATTAGATTAGGACATTTATTATTAATTTATTTAAAAAGGGTTAAAATAGTTAAAATCAACATTTAATAAGTAAATCATTTTTAATATAGGGTTATACATAAGATAAATTCGACTATAAATATTCATTAGAAATCTAAAAATATTTCCTACATAATGGTATTTTATTTGTAATTTTTAGACTTTAAATAAGTTAATTTATTTATGACACAATGATGATGCATTAATTATCTTATTAATGAAATATTGACCTAATTGATGCTATAAATACCCAAATAAATGTAATTTGAAACTTTTTATGAATCCCACTAATTCTATAGGTTTATATGACATGTTATTATTGATTTAATTAACTATATTCGAACAAATCATTCTGTTATAAGTTTCACAAAAATCAATTGCTAAAAATAGTGTCAAAATTGAAATAAAATAGTTTTTAAAAAAAATATTATATTATTAATTGTTATTTTATTCCTAAAAATCTAAGGTTCGGAAAAATGATGTAGATAAGGTTATATATATTAATAATAAAAAACTTGGGGTTATTTCGGCTTGTTATAGTAAGTTTGTTATCGTTATAGTGTAAGAAAATAAAAAGACAAGGTAAAAGTAAAATTATTTAACTTAAAGTTAAATCTAAATGATATGGTTAAAATAGAGACATAAACTTGTCTAAATTCAATTTGATGAGAGGATTTTGACCCTTACCCACCTTATCTTATAAATATATCAATTTGGAGCTATTTAAAACCGAATATGACTTTATAATAAAATAATATTTTTTTTCCAAAGGTGCACCTCTCCTCCCTTATAAAAGGGCACCAACTTCCTCTCTTTCTCACACCACTTTGAGCCTTCAAGCTCGGCCAAACCCTACCAAATTCTCTTCTCCGCTTCCCTAGAAACATCCTAGAGGTCCTGGTCTTCATAAAAGACCAATTGTAGTGCCCTAAGAGGAGATCTCAAAGAGGCGCTTCAAAGAAGAGGTAATGCCCGTTACCAATTCATTCATCTTTATTTCTTCTTCCACTTCGTCTTCTTTAGTTGTTTCACTATGAAGTAATAACATCAGTATCACTCATATACTTATATGTTGTTATATTTATGAAAAAAACCCTATTTCACCATCTATCCATCCTATGGAAAATGAAATCACAGCGCGTGCGTACGTACGGAATACCGTCTCCACGCCGTGGTGTAATCTGTTTTTCCAATACCAACTTACTTGGATGGGTAAAATGGTGTAAATAATAACTATACATAGTTATTATAACATCATATTGATTCTGATATATTGTATCATCCACTCCAATTCAATTCAATAATTATGGAAACAATATCATCACTCGTGCGTACGTACGGACTACCATCTCCACGACGCGATGAGATTCATTTTCCATGTTAACCATTAAAGAATGATTATAAAGTTTATATAAGCTAAAATAATGAAATATATGAAATTATAAAGCTACAGTATTTATCTATATATATTTGTATTTCATCTACTTAATTAGATTATACTCAATAAGGAAATTAAAACAGTGTTCATGCGTACGTACGGCCTACCATCTCCATGAACAGTGTATTTCTTTCCATTTATTGATCTATTATATATATGTATATTCGGAATATATATTATATATAAATCATGTTTTATATTCTGGAATTAAGTAATCATGATCTATGTAATCATATGAATAATTACATGTCAAATCACGAACCATAAATGAAATGATTTTACCCAAAACACTCTTTAACATGGAATTTACAAAAGAACGGGTAATAAAAAGTCATAAGTGAATCATATATGATATCATAATAATAAGTACGATTATGGAATAAGTCAATGACATTATTTAAATCATTATACAGGAGGTTCGGACACTTACAAATCAAATCGGACCTATGGTAAGGGATAATTTATCAATCTCATTTTTATCCGAGATTGTTTCTTCGTAAGTATTTACTGGGGTTATCTTTATCATCCAAGCCCATGTTTTCCAAAAATGGTTTCATGTATGTTTAATTTAATTTTTACCCATTTTTTACTTTTACTACATGGTATTTAAGGAATATTTTTTTATGTTATGAGGTACTTTTTTACTTTTCTGACAAAAGTACAAGAAAAATGTTATTTTTAACTTATATGGCGTGAAAAGATTTTTACGGTTTCATAACGCCTGATTTTCATAAAGATTCCTCTACAGGTTTTTAGGATTATTTTCAAAAAACCCTTTTCTTTTAAAAGTACATGCCATTTTTTGAAAAGAAATTTATTTTGAAGAAGAAAGGATATTTTTCTCAAGAATTCATTTCAAGTGTTTTATCAAAACCATTTTCCATCTATGATGAAATTATTTCAAATGTTTATGTTTCAAGTATAATGTCTCTATGATTTAAATGGATTCACTTTTCTTATTATGAAATGATATCCATTTATTTTATATGGATTATGTGATGATGTTTATGAAACCCATTTTATTCATTTGGGTTATTATGAAGGATGTATGTTTATTTTGTGGCACAAGTAAGAATGATTTCATTATGAGATGGGTGGGACCTATATCTCCCTCCAATGCATTGGGTAAAGATTTATATCTCATGAGATAGACATGTCTGGAACGGTAAGTTATTCCGGTTCAGTGTTACAGGACTAAAACGAGGAGTGAACTCGATTCAGAAAGGGACTTTGTCCACTAAGATGGTCATGGCAGCAATTACTTGGCTACTATGGAAATCATTACATGTGCTTAATGGATGCCACAATTACATGCTTTATTCATATGATATTTTATCATGATTGATGATCCATTATGATCTATGCCTTATCTACTACCATGTTTTATGTCATTTCTCAAGATTTTGGTGTTTAAATATTATGTTCATGTCTTTAAGATCAAATGTATCTGGTTTGTTTTATTTTTTCCATGCTTACACTTATTGAGAATTTGAGCTCACCCTTTTTATGTTTTCTTTTCCCCCAGTATTAAAAGAAAGGTTTTAGGTAAGGAAACAAAAAGGGGAGAATCGTTATAGGAGATGTTGAAGATCTTTCAACATGATTAGAAGTTTATATTCCGAGTTTCCAAAGACACTAAACTATTAAGGTCCTTGTGTGTGTGTGTTTTTATGTAATAAGTATTCCGCAAAAGTAATGTAATGTCCATGTACGTCATCCTTTGGGTCTCTACAACGATTTTAATTATGTGTTGGGTGGGCCCTATATCTCCCTTCAATGTATTGGGAAATGATTAATTTTTTATAAGCTTTAAGGGTATAAGGGTGGTTATACAAAGCTTTAAATTTAGTATAGAGGTGGCTATCCAAATATTGAATAGGGGTACACTGGAGGATACCCGAATCCTGTAGTAGGTATACAGGTTCTTATCTTATGTATAAAATGTTATAAATGTCTTGGTGGAGTGTTTTGATATACGATTTTAAAGGATTATGTGTATGCCAAAAATATTTTTTTTATTATATTTTTATTGAAGTTTTGAAGGGCATAATAATAACTAGGAAATTGTAGGGGTGAGGGTTGTATTATTTTTTCACTTTTTATATGTATCAAAAAATTTAGAAACACAACCACTAAAAACTATTAAGATTTATTTACTTATAAACTTTTAGTAAATACTCATGCATGAAAAAGTTGGAAAGGAAGTAAAGAACATTTGATTTAAAAGGTTCATCCTTTGTGTAAAAATCTGTATCCTTTCCATAGACACTCTTATGGGTCTATATAAATCCACTATTATGAATAATTGAATACAATTTAATTCAACTCCCATTAGAAACCCTCTATATCCCGATGGGAAATATTATACTCAATCCCATATGTTTACAATGTTTTCATAGACATTAATTGCGCCAAAAAATAATTACTTTGTTGAAACTGATCACAATTGTTTAATATAAATCCTCAGTCTAATTTAGATGGATTGAATTTTCTCAATCTAATGAGTCTATATATTTTTCTCTTAATAAAATGAGTTTGGATCTAATTCTATTAATATGATGAAGATAGACCCGATTCTATCAATATGATGATTCTAGATATGATTCTCTCAATATAGTGAGTCTTGATCTGATTCTCTCAAAATAATGGATTCAATATGATGAACCCATTCTTAATTTACACAACTAAAACTCTTCTAAAAAAACAAAGGACTATCTTTCTCAGTCTGATCATCTCAATATGATCTTTCTCAATTTGGTAAATAGACTTTTAACTATCTGATTATCCTCATGAGATCTATTGCTATAAATGACATTCAATTTATTTCTTTAGTGATCTACCTTTTACACTTGTGTGAATATCATAAATGAATGAATGACATGAGCATGTATTTATCAATGATTCAAAAAGAAAAAGTGGGAAACTTGAAAACATTCCCCTCTTCCTAAAATTTCAAAAAATCCAAAAATATATCACATTTAAAATTAAACTTTAAATTCTTCAATCCTTCTTCGATTTCAATAATATTTATGAAAAATTTAATTTCATGTTTGAACTCTTCAAAAATTATAAAACTTATAGAAACTTTTTTTTGGTGTCTTCTTAATAATAATCTCATTATGAATCTATTTCCTTATTATTTATTACGAATTATGTGTACTTATCCATGATTAATAATTCTGTATCCTTCTCAGTGATTACAAATTTTTTTCTTTCTCAGCTCATTACTATTTATATTTCTTTCTAATCTCATTACGATTTCTATTTCTTTCTCAGGTCATTACAATTTCTATTTCCTTCTTATCTGATTAAAATTTTTGTTTCTTTCTCAGATCATTACAATTTCTGTTTTATTCTCATCTAATTATGAATTATATTTCTTTCTAAAATCATTATGATTTCTATTTCCTTCTCATCTCATTATGATTTATGTTTCTTTCTCATCTCATTACAATGGAATTATCATTACAATGGAATTATCATTATGATGGAATTCCCATTACGATGGAATCCCTATTATAATGGAATATCTATATTTCACCTTTGAAATTCTTCAAACCTCTCCACCATTTCTTCTGAAGCTTTTATCATGAGATTTTTCATGATTTTTTAGATCTTTTGATGAGAAAAAAATTGTCTGATTTAGATTAGAATGTATGAAGAATTTCAAACTCCTGACATCACATTCTTCTTCCAAAACTCTTTACCCACTTTTGTCTCAGCAACTTTATTCTTTCTCTGATTATGAAAATGAAAAACTTATAGAAAACATTAACTTATGCCTACGATTTTTTTTAATTCTATGATCTTTAACATCACACAGATGGACCTGAATATGATAAAGTGTCTGATCAACATCTTCATCTTTCTGACTGCTTCTTTGATAGATGCAACTCAATTCGAAAACATAGGTTTGGAATCCTGTGTCCGGAAAAAAACCCAATTATGATGTATTGAGTTTGATTCATGAATAAAAATCATTTTCAACAAAAGTTTTGTTGTCAAAAAATACAAAAACATCATTAATACAATTTATTACAATCGTTGTCATAATCTCCCACTTTGGATTTGTTGAGAACCCTTGTCATCAACTTTTTCAAACACTAATAATTTTTTAACTTTAATTTTGTGGACAACTCATGTTTTTTCACTTTAATTAAATGATAAAATTTCTTAAAATAGAGTGTCTTGAACCCACACTACTTGATAAAGTAATTTATTTGAATGAATTCTATTCCTCAGCGGAAGAAATATTTTGCAGGCTTGTAAAGATAAACTCACCTTAATTTTATATTTTTCTCACACACACTTCTTTTTCTCTACCCAATTATATTATAACCATATATTAAGATCTTAAAAGTAATATAATTAAAAACTTTTTATAAAATATAAAGTTTTTACTTTCTCCTCCCTTTATAAATATAATCCAAAGAACGATATGGGAATTAATTATGAGGTTTAGGAAGTCATGTGATGGGTCTGAACATGACGCTTCAACCTAGATTCATCAATATTATCTTTCAGAATTACTTTCATAATGATATCATCAATCTGATACTTTGTTGAAATGTATTCTAGAAGAAAATGCCAACAAAAGATTTCACTTTTATAAAGTGAAACTTTATATCAATTATTTTTGATCTTGAATGTTGAACAATTTTTTTTAAAGATCAGTTTCACTTTGATTATCAAAAATATATATAATGGTTTAGAAACATTTCTTTCAAATCTTCCAGCTGAAATTTTATCCACAACATTTTATTATAATCTTTAGTAACTACAACATACTAATATTCAGATATACTCAATGTTACTAAACGTGGGTTTTTTTATACCAACTCACACCACATTCACTCAAGGAAAATGCTCCTCCTGAAGTTGATTTTCTATCATTAAAATCTCTAGCCTAATCAGAATTAGTATACCATGAAACATCATCTCACTAATGAATACTTTTAAAATAAATAAATTACAAAAAATTTAATATTTGTAAATTTGAAACACATCTTTATAGGAAAAAATTGAGATAAAAAACCCTTAACTCTGGTCCGGATTCATTCTACTCACTTGCCTATCTTCTTAAAAAAATAATCTAAATTAATTAAAAATATTATCAAGAACAAATTTCATCTATATTTTATTACATAAGATATATTTTTTATCATTGATAATTTATTTACTAATTATTTTCCATTTATGTCTTTACTTGATGTGGTTCAGTCAATTTCTCTAACACTTCCTTAGCACATTGACTATAATATACGATTACCCATTTTCATGTAATTCATGAACCTTTTATTATATTTTTTTGGGTATTGATTTTGGGATTTTTCAAGATCTTTTTGAAAATATTTGAGTTTATTGGAACTTTTCTTGGAAGGTGCACAATTAGGGAAAACTATATGGTCTGACCTTGAAAATTAGGTGCCTTGTGATGATCCATTGGAAGGGGGAACACTGTTTTCCCAAATAGTTCAACCACCCTTTCCATAATGTTAACTCTTGTATAGTAGTATTTTTCATGTCTATCTCAAGGGTAATCTAATCATGTGACCAAACTATACACCCCGTTAATAAGCCCAGTGGGGGTGCACGATTGGTTCATAGTTAGTAATAACCATGTTTCTTGAACCTACAAACCTTGAATGTGGATTTTGAGTCCCCAAAAACTAATTAAAAAATAAAAACCCTATATTTTAACCCCTAATCATACCCATTCATCTTTAATACAATTACATGGTAATTTGAGGCCCTCAAGAGGTGAAATTGTCTCCTCCAGGTTCTTCTCTTTGCAGATCGAAGCCTAGTTGTTTCTTTCAATATCCTTCCAATAAATGGATATCCCAGTGTTTGGTTTCTACCAATATTTCCTTCACTCATTATTTATATAGTGATATATTATCATGTTATTTATATTTATAATCTTTGATTTAATGGATCCCGATTTTAGGTATGATCCTATGATCTCCTTCACTATTGTTATTCATTTGTGTTTCATGTTATTGGTGTCATTTTAATCACTTGATTAAATGTAGGTGGTTATATAATGTTTAACCTATAATTTAAATCATAATTACTTAATTTATTTTAAATGAATTTTTAATTTATTTTAAAACCCTAAATAGATATGATTTTATGTATGATTTGAAAAGGTCACAGAGATTGTAGAAAACCACCAATTTAAATGGAATTAAAATTATTCAGTAAATTTTGGTAAAAATGATTGATTGAATTGATATATTACCAGCTGAAATGATTTGATTTTAATTCATGAGAAAATTGGCCAAAAAATAAGGATGGTTTGAAACGGAATGAATTTGATGAAAATCAATGATTTGGTAATTAAACTAAAAAGGCATGTTGAACATGAAATTGGATAATTGAATTTTGAATTATGAAATTATTTGAATTGATTGATTTTATAAACAATAATTGATTGATGAAAATGTGATAATGTGTAGTTACTAGGTGATTTAGACAAGCATTCCATGACACTGACTCTGTTGCAATAGATTGACAAGGACAATAATTACTAAACCATTTGTTTCATTGTTTCTCCTCATCATTCTCTTAATGGGGTGTTGATTTATTATCCTGAGGTCCTGAGACTTAGGGAGCATGTTTAGTTATTTCATTCATGATGACTATTGAGAATTGTGAGGATTATATATCAATAAACTAACATACCTCAGGTAGTATGACGAAGGTGATTTATGTTGTTTACAGGATAATACACTCCATTACTTGTTGAACTAAATTATTAATGAAAACTGTTTATATAAAATTTCTATATAATCCTATTTTTATATACCGTCCATATTTTTTATTCAAATCATGTTTTTATTGAAAAATATTTAAATGAATTTCTATGAATTATTTTAATTAAATTAAATGAATTTTGTTTGTTATGGAATTTCTTATGGAACAATTGATGATACACTACTAAGATGTTTTGCTCAAACTCTACCTTTTCCATTAGAAGATTTTAGATTTTTTTTGTCTAGGTAATGTAAAAGTGCCTCTTGGATGAGGAGGGCATGCTTGATTTGTGGGCCCTGGTGTGATAGAGGTGACTAGTGGTAATGTGATCCAACTATTACATAGGGTTTATTATAATTTTGCTTGATAGATTTTTTATTTTAATTTTCTTTATATTTTTCAATTTTATATTTCTCTATATGCTTGTAGAAAGTTTCACCATGAGGAGTGTTTGAAATACTCACTAATATTTTTTTTTATTTTTGAGATTTTTATACTGATGGATTTTTTGGGTGAAAAACCATTCCCTTTGATATTTATATGATTCCGGATGCTAGTTTTTAACTCATGGGGATCGAAAACTCCCTTCAGGCTATGCAAGGGTCACCTAGGGTATAAGGCCCCAACCTTAAAAATTTTATAATATTTATTTAAAAAAAGAATTAAAATTGAGAATATTTTCAGTTTTAATGTTTTAGAGAACTAGGCCATAACTATTACATAACATCTCAAAATTTACAATGTAGGCATGTCTACACACTATCAACTTTTTTATAATTTAATACATTATAAAATAAAACCTGATTTCCTTTCTTGAGAAAAATATTTTTATCATATTCCTCTTTCTTAACAATCCTTAAACTCTGTGGAAAAAATTTCAAAAACTTTGTATGAGCACAAAAAGATGAGTAAGGGATATAAAATAAGGAATAAAATTGTTACCCATGAAAAAATTTCAACAAAATCATACTTTTCACCCGTAAAACATAAAATCTATAATATACCTATTGAAATAATAATATTATTGAAAACATTCTTAGAAATGAAAAATCATAAAGTTATATGGTGGCATCCAAACAATACTTACATTGTTGCTCTCACAACTACATTGGGAATAACCTTCATGGTTATGTTTGGAATACCCATCATAGTGTATTCCCTAAATCTCTTTAAGGAAAACTTATTGTTTAAATCCTTCTCATTACCCAATGAATTTGAGAGATATCATGGGCTCACCTTCCCTTGTTTTACAATGGAACCACCTGTATAAATAAAAAATTCCAAAGAACCATAATATAATCATATCACATAAAACATTTATGAAAAAAATAACATTTCAACTTTGAAATCATATTTCATTTTTTATAATGCTGCACACTCATAAATGAAAACAATTTAATTAAAAAAATGTTTAAATTTGAAAATTAAAAATCAAAACATTTAAGGGAAATAAAATCAATAAATTCGGTTCAAGAAATTTATATTAAATAAAACATTCCAGGTTATTTAAATAATCAATCCATTTCTAAAATACATTTATAACATTTAAAAAGAAGATTTTTGAATCAAAGTGGCCCATAACACTTTTGAACTTTTGAAAGGAATTAAAATTTTAAAACATTAATTTCCATATAAATATATCCTTAAAACCATTTTTAAAACATTCAAATTAATGAGAAAAATTTAGAAGATTAAATCATTAAAATATTTATAATGATTTATTAGTTAAAGAGTTCGTTACAAATATCATTTTGATAATCAAATAGATGAATCATGTGCATTCACTATAAATAAACATAAATAAAGTATAAAAAAATAATATATCCAATAGTAATTTCTCACATAATAATATCACACCAAAATCAAGATGTAGAAGTTAACCCAAATAATGGAAATAGGGTTAAGAAATTCCATTACGAATTCGCATTAATGACATAATAATTTAGTAATGGGGTGATTATGTGTAGAAAAAGTATACAAACACAAAAGTAAGTGTAAATTAAAACATAAATAAAAAAATAGTGATCCAAAACATAATATTGTAATCATATAATCAACAAAGTATGTGTAAAACCCAATGGCTGTAAATCGAGTTTAGAAATTCCCTTACCTTGAGTCCGACTCATCACATATAATCGTTATTTTCCAGAATAATAAAATTCGGTTAATTTATAATTTATTTATAACCTTTATTATGTTTATTGTTCCTTTTATATGACTTATTACCATGTGATATAAATTAAATAATTATTTAAGTTCATATTGGTCATTTGGTGAATATTTGATACTTGAGTCGAAAATAAATGTCATATTGATGAAAGTTTTACATGTGGTCATAAGTTGAAAATATATAGAATATAAAACATGATATAAATATATTATATAATAATTATATATGTATTTATAATAATATTTTAATACAAACTAAAAACACCATTCATGGAGATGGTAGGTCATAGAAACACATGAATGCTATTTTTTTCATGTCATATTGAAAAAGTGAAATTAAATGAAATGTATATAAATATGTACACATATATAATATCATTACGATATAATTAAAATTACATTTATATAATATATGATTACTAAAACAATCCATCATACATACCATGTGATATGTGAACTAATCACATCATTTTGAGGAGGCGGTAGTCCACACATCCCCAAACGAAGTTATCATATAACAATAATATTGAAATCATGATGGTATGTTTAATATAAATTATTCATAATATGAAATAGGTTTTAATATAATTATTAAATTCTTATTTTAACAGAAAAATTGTTTGACAAATAACCATGAAGGTGGTAAACGAAAAAATAAAAAAACATTATTCGCGGAGGTGATTAACCTTCATAACGTAGAAAAAAAAATTTGTTTATTTGAATACGAGGAGGTGAGGAATGAAATGTATATGAGATATTAAATTAGAGACATAAAAATAATTTATATACATGAATCTGAATTAATAATTAATTTATGGATGAAGGAGGTGTGGGGAAAGTAGAAAATGGATAGAAATTAAGAGAGGTACTTTAAAAAACATACCTTTTTAATATACACTCCTTGAAAGACCCTTGAAGACCTTGGATATGAAATTTTGTTGAGAAAAGAAATAGTTGGAGGTGGAGATAGGGATAAGAAGAGGTCTGGGAAGATATTATAGGAGCTAAAAGGATTTGTGGTGTGAAATAGGGTGGTGGATAGGTGGTATTTATACTTGGGGAGAGGTGGGTTCAAGTGATTAATTTATTGATTATTTTATATTTAAAGTGAAATTAGTAGAGTTGGAATTAAATTTAAAGATATTATATAGTAATTAATTTTGTATAGGATAGTTAGGGTCAAGACACACCTCAACCAACTATTAAAGTTTTCAGTTTTTAGGTATGTTAATCTTTTTCTTTTTAATTTTAACCCTTGTCAACATTTTACTTTTACTACGATAAATAATTTTTTTACCATGGTAAATTTGCTACACCAAAAAACAAAATTGAACATAAAACCTAATTTGGAACTTATGATTCTAAATATTTATTCCTTTTTATCTAATTATATTTAGAAAATTGGAAAAAATTTATTTAAAATTAATTCCGCAAACAAATCTAAAAAGTGGGGGTTTAAAGTGAAACTTTCAAATGTTTTGAATATTTTCAAATATAATTTCAATTTAAAATTCATTAAAATAAAAAAATTAGATTAAATAAAAAAATAGTTTAAATATCATTTAAAATCAATTAAAAGTATAATCTAAAAATATAAATAATTCAGAAAAAAAACAATTTTGAATTAAAATGCATTATTTTTCAATATTCACTAAAAAATGAAAGTTATTGAAAAATACAAAAAATTTATCCAAACTAAATTTTAATGTCACTACTCAAAATAATAATTTTATTTTTTCAAATTGAATATTTAAAGGTGTCAAAAACTATATTTAAAAAGGGTTCACTATCAAAAGGTGTTAAAACTAAATTTTTAAAAAACATTCATTTTATTTGTAAAATTGTATTTATGCATATATAATATCAGAAAAATACATAATATTAATTTTAAACATTATATTGAAATAATGATTCATTAATATAAACCAAAAAAATAGTGATTTATTTATTTTATAAACATAATTATTCACATTTAATTTTTTTATAAAAATAAATCCTTTATATTTAATTGGGTTTTAGTTGCATTTCAATTTAATTTAGTAATCAAAAAAACATTATATAGACATGTGTAAATGATTTTTTTCAGAATTCAATTAATACTATTCATTAACTCTATTCTAATAACTAGGAGATAACTACTATATTAAATAATAATATTTAGTTGTTCATTTAAGATTGATGTGGCATATCATTTATGCTATCAAACATTGTGATTCCTTTTCATAACACAGGATGTTACAATATACCCCCTTTTGGAAATTTCATCCTAAAAATTTTAATTCAGGGTTGTTAACTAAGGTAAGATTTTTCAAAATACCTTTATTTCAATCCCACTTTGGATAGAGGATTTATAAAACTACCACTTTAAAAGAATTAATCTATAGTACAAAGGTCACCTAAGATAACACATACTAGGATTCAATGTAAGAGAGAATATATGTGGAAGAGAAAATAAATTTCATAATTTAATGGAGATTTATAGAAAACATTTTCATGAAAATGTTATCAATCACAAAGCAATAAAATTGTGATGGGATAAGCGGTATTTTACTTTTTAATAGAAAAAGTAAACAGAAAATATTTTAGTTTAAAGGCCAATTTCCAAAAGTTGGGGAATTAGTTCTCTAATTAGAATAAGAACATATGTAAATATACTTACTTGACATGTAGAGTTTCATCATTTAATAGAATTCCACAATAAAATCTTCTTTTTCTCCAAATAATGAGTTTTTAAGATGACTTGACCTCTCTTGAAGCACTAAAATCAAATTCTGGAGAATCACATAATCTGTAAAAGAAGTTCTACATAGTTCCCATGACATTATACATTGACAAAAACCAAAACAGTTAGTACAATATCAAATAATTCCCCCAAAAAGAATAACCCTTTATAAGAATAAATACTACTTTTAATCTCCAAAATTAAACATTAAAACCCAAATTTAAACATTAACCATTCAATAAATAATTCTCAATAAATTCTTCAAATTAATCCAAAATAATATGGAAACCAAAAAATCAAAATAATATGATCACAAAATCTTCCATGATAAATTTTAACATTTATTTCCAAATAACCTCAACCACTCTTAATGTCTCATACCAAAAATTAATTAAACTAATCACATATGCCCCAAGATATGAAAATATTTTCCATAAAAAACCTAAACCATAATATCTCTAAAATTAAAATCAAAGGTTATTCCAAAATATAGTTAAATGATTACTCTTAAATTAAAATACCATAGTATTCTATTTACCTTAACCATATATTGTTCCCAAAAATAGTAGACGTCTTCCAAAATAACATTTATCACTAAATCATTTTGAAATAACATTCTTATCTATTTGATAAAATATATGTCTAAAAAATAAACTTAATCTTAATACAAAAAATCATTTAACTAAAAAAATTAACTCATAATAACTAGGGAATTCAAGTTCCCCAGTGGTAGCTGATGTGCCCTTATCTCCCTTTAGTTTTGGATCTGATTCCCATGGCCTTGTAAGAGGTGATGGGTTTTCTGCCATACTATATTTGTCCTTTTTCTAAAACTATATCATTATTATAGCATTCTCAAAATAAGATAATTTTCTAAAAAATAACAATAACCTGCTTTAACCTTAAAGGTTATCTCATACCTTTCATTTTGCAACCCAAAATGAAATAAACCTTAATCACCTCAAAAACAAAAGACTATATGAACTATAAATGTTATCCATTACTTTTATAATTATTTCCCCACATTAAATATTAATTATTCCTTTAATTAAATTTTCACATATAAAACATCAGGGTTATACATACTAGAAAATGTCTTCCAAAGTAATTCAATCATCAAAAGAGCATTAATACTTCTAAACATTTAATCATCCTAAAATATACCATAACTCTTTTATATCTTATATGGAGACTTCTAAATCATTATACGTTATTCATGATACACTAACCAAGATTTTTTAGCTTTTTCCTTAATACTTGTTTCCTTTCAAAAACATCAATCATGTCCTAAGATTTGATAATGCCAAAACATGAGTCAAGAAATAATACATAAATTTCATAGGTCATTTTTAGATTCCTCATCTTTAATTAGAATGACATTAGATACTGATAAACATATGTTTTCATGGTCCTATTGATCCCATTCTCAAACCTTCATCATAAGATATCTATTTTCATAATGACCATATTATACACATTTAAAACATTCAATTGATAACTTGGAAAGAACTTATTTCCATTTCTTGAAGTCAACTGAGAAATTCCTTTATCCTAAGAATCTTATTGGTTTATGAACTTCATTACCACATCTATAACACCTTATAGTACCTTTAAAACATTTTCCTAGGTGTTTCTTTCCACATCCTTGAATCAAATGTCATTGAATATACTTACCTTTATGATTATTATCTGAACTTCTATATGGATTTGTTTCTCTTATAGATGATGCATCCAGAAAATAACAAAGGTTCAAGTGGATAATCATAACTCTAGATAATTAGTTTATAAAAACAATTAGAGTTATTGTTATATATCCCATTTCATTATATTTATTATTCATAAAACCGCCACATTTTACTTCACATCCATTGTTACATTGGTGCCTATTGGATCCAATAATTTTCTAAAATGAAAAAGGATGATGTGAGTATATTAGTAAAATCATCATATAATATCATATGTGGATGATAAAAACTAACACATACTTATCCATTTTATCTAAAACACACTAATTTTTTCCAAAATAACTATGACTCTTTACAATATACTAACCATTGTGGTTATATACATCCTTTCACTTATGCGTAAATAACACCCTAACATCTAATGTTAATTAAAGTAAACTCAAATGCCAACTATAAGGCCCCATCCTTAAACATTTCATAATATTTATTTTAGTAAATAATTCAAATTGAGTATCTTATTATGTTTCGAGTTTTAGAGAATTAGGATAAACGTTTACATTATATATCAAAATATACAATGTCTCAAAGTCTAAATGCTATCCATTTTTTTATAATCTAAAACATTATAAAATATAAAATGATTTCATTTCTTGATAAAAATATTATTGACTTATTAATTTATCTTAAAAATCCTTGAAACCTATTTAAATCATTTAAAAAAATTGGGATGAGAACAAAAATCATAGTAAGGGATATAAAATATGTAATTAAACTGTAAGTCCATGAAAATGTTTCCAAAAAATAGTACTTTTCACCCATAAAACATAAATTCTTTAACAAACCTTAAGAAATCATAAAATTCGTAAAAAAATATTATCAATCATAAATTATAAAGGCGAATGTGGAAATCCATATCAAAAATAAATTTTAGATTTCATAGATAAATAGGGAGTAACATTTATAGTTACATTTGGAATATCAATCACTATATATTCCCTAAATCTCTAAAGAGAAACATTATTGTTTAACTCTGTCTCATTACCCAATGCATTGGAGACATGTCATGGGATAAATTAACCTTTTAGTATCATAAAACCACACTTATATATAAAAAATGATCAAGAACCATAATATAATATTATCAAACAAATCACACATTGAGGAAAATTAACATTTCAACTTTGAAATCTTTTTTTATTTTTTACAAATCTGTACACTCATAAAGGAAAAATCATTATTTTAAAATAATATTTTATACATAACAAGTAAAAATAAAAACATTAAATTGATATAAAATCTATAAATTCGGTTCATGACATATATGTTAAATAAAACATTTAAAGTAATTGGAATTATCATTTTTTTAAAAAAATTATTATAATTGAAAAAAAAGATTTTTGAATCAAAGGGGGCCATTCCACTTTAAATTTTTTTGATAGTAATTAGAATTTTTAAAACATTAATTTAAATATAAATATGTTATTAAAATAATTTTTAAAAAATTGACATTAATGAGAATGATTTATAAGACTAAATCATTATAACATTTATAATGACATTTTAGTTAAAGAGTCTCTTACAATGATCATATTGTTAATAAATTTGATCAATCATGTGTATTAACTATAAATCCAAATAAATCAAATATAAATAAATTATAAGATATAAAAAATACATTTCTCACATAATCATATCATGGAATCGTCAAGAAGTAGAAGTTTGACCCAAAGATTGGAAATTGGGTTAAGAAATTATATTTCCAAGTTCGTATCAATATAGTTAGAATTTATTAATGGGGTGAATATGTTTAGAAAATTATATCCAAATAAAGGTATGTTTAAATTAAAACATTATAAATAAATTTTCATTCCACACATAACATAGTAATCATATAATCAACAAAGTATGCATAAAACCCAATGAGTGGAAATTGAGTTCAGAAATTTCTTTACCTTGAGTCCGACTCGTCACGTACAGCTGTTATATTCTTGAATAATAAATTTAGTTTAATTTATACTTATTTTAAAAGTAAATTCATTTTTATTATTCCTTTTATATAACTTATTACCTTGTTATAAAAATTTCATAATTATTTATGTTAATATCTGATGTTTTATCAATATTGAGTACATGAGTCGAAAATGAACCTATTTATGATGTAAATTGTCCATGTGGTCATAATTCCAACATATACATAATACAAAACATGATATAAATATAATATATATTTATTATATGTGTTTTATAAAAACTTTTTGGGAAAAACTAAAAACACCGTTCATGGAGATGGTAGGTCGTACGTACGCAAGAACACTATTTTCGTTTTTCATATTGTATTGAAAGACTGAAATTAAAAGAAATGTATATAAATATGTATATATATATATAATCATTAAATTATAATTAATATTTCATTTTTAATCTATTTTTGTTTAAAAAAATACTTAATACAACCCACGTGATTTGTGAACGAATCACACCAATTTGAGGAGGTAGTAGTCGACACATCCCCAAATGAAGTTATCATATAAAACAAATATGGAAATCATGAAGGTATGTTTAATATAAAAAATAAATAATATAAAATAGGTTATATAATACATATTAAAATATTATGTGACCATAATAATGGTTTCAAGACCATCCATAATTGTTGTAAAGGAAAAAAGAACAAAAATAATATTCACATATGCGATTAACTGGCATAACATGGACCATAATATAATTTATTTGAATATGATGAGGTGAGAAATGAAATAGATATGAGATATTAAATTATAAACATAACAACTCAGTATATAAATTTTTATGGATTAATAATTAATTGATGGATGAAGGAGGTAAGGAGAAAGTAGAAAAATAAAATAAATTAAGATAAGTACTTTGAGAAAATTACTTCTTGAATATCCCCTCCTTGAAAGACCCTTGAGGACCTTGGATTTTGACTTTTGGTGATAACATAAGTACATGTAGATGGGGAGAGTGAGGAGGATAGGTTTGGGAAGATATTTTAGGAGCTACAAGGCTTTTTGGTTTGATATAGGGTGGTGGAGAGGCCGTATTTGTTCTCGAGGAGAGGTAGGTTTAAGTGATTAATTTATTGATTATTTTATACTAAAAGCCAACCATATAGAGGTAAAAATAAATTACAAGAATTTTTATCTTTTAATTAATGTTTTATTTTCTAGTTATAATCACTTTAAATCTTAACCAATAATTAAATGTTGATTTTTAGGGTGTGTTAATATTTTAACATTTAACTTTAACCCCTTTCAAAATTTTACTTTTACTATAGTAAATAATTTTTTTTTGAGGGTAAATATTTTATACTTAAAAATTATATTGACCTTAAAACATAATTTGGAAATTATTATTACAAATATGGAATCCATTTTATCAAATTCAATTCATATTAATTGGAAAATTTTATTTAAAATTAATTCATGCAAACAAAACAAAAAAGTGGGTTTTTAAAGGGAAAAGCTCAAAAGTTTGAAATGTTTTCATATCTAATTTCAATGTGAAATTGATTCCAGTGAAATTTTTTTTATTAAAAGATAAAACAAAATATAAATATAATTTTAAAATCAAAAAAAATTATAATTTAAAAATATAAATAATTTAGACAAAAAACAGTTTTGTATTAAAATGCAATATTTTTCACTATTCACTAAAAGGTGAAAGTTATCAAAGCAATACTAAAAATTTATCCAAAATATATTCTGATATATTAATTCCAAATAATAAGTTTACTTTTTTCAAATGTAAATTATGAAGGTGCCATTACTAGATTTAAAAAGGGTTCTCCATCAAAAGGTGGTAAAACTACATTTTTAGAAAAAAACAAATTTTATCCATAAAATTGTATTTCTTCCTATATAAAGTAAAAAAAATTATAATATTTATTTTAAACATTATATTTAATTTATATTTCATTAATATAATCCAAAAAAAGTTATTTGATTATTTTATAGACATAATTATTCACATTAAAATATTTTTTCATAAAAATACATCCTTTTTATTCAATAGGTTTTTAATTTCATTTAAATTTATTTTAGTAACCAAATAGTCATTATATAAACATGTTTAAACCGTATTTTAACAATTCAGTTAATACTTTTCATTCCCTCTGTTCTAATTTCTAGGATATGACTACTATATTAAATAATAATATTTAGTTGTTCATTTAAGCTCGATGTGTCGTATCATGTATGATATCAAACAATGTATTTCCTTTTCAAAACACAAGATGTTACATAGGGTACCAATGTACTAGGGTATCAAGTCTTTTTCATTAGAAAATGGTATTAGATTATTTGTGATGGTTTATGAAAAAATAATATCAGTGCTTCAGGTTGACCTTATTTCATTGACGTAGGTATGGAGTCTGAGATTTCTTGGTAGAAAAGAGGTAGGATTATTGGGGATTTAGAGGCATCTATGAGAGTGTGTCTAACTAACAGTCATTGCAAAAAGACTTAATTCACAATGAATTTTTAGGAAAAATTTCCTTCCTGATTAAATTGATTTAATTCTAGTTTCCCCCTAAACATGACCTGAGTATCTTGAGATCCTGAAAGGTTAAAAGTTGTTTTATGGAATTTATATTCCTATAAAACATATTTTTTATGATCAATGTATTATTAATGATACTTAATTGTTTTCTTTTGATTTTTTTTGTATCATGCCTTTGAGAAGACATTTAAATATGCCACAAGTGGAAGCTATAAGTGAATCATAGAACAAGAATCTTATATTTGACCTAAATCTGGTTGAGGTAGTAGTGGATGATTTCCATGAATTGGGGAAGGTATCCATTATCATTCAGGATCTGTTAGTGTAACCTCAAAGGGACTAATATAATAATCATGTTTAATAGTTTAATTATTAGAAACAACTATATTTATGGGGCTATAATAATCCTCAAGAGGCAAAGGATTGGTTGAAAATGGTTGAGCTTCTTTTTTGAGTTTATAGTAATTCTAGATGATTTAATGATAAAGTGAACTACCTTTAAGATAAGAGGTCCAAGTAGGAGATGATCCGACTTGATGGTTATGATAGAAAAACATGTGGGCCTAGAGTGAATGAAATTTCAATATATTTTCACTTATCAGTTATGTCTAGAGTCTATTGTCATAGTAAATTACATAAGTTTTCTCAACCTCTAGTATTGTTTTTAGATCATTAATTAGTATAAAAATTGATATGATGAAACTTTTTCATCTTTTTCTTGAGATGGTGATGAATGAAAAATTAAAGGCATGAAGATTTGATATGGATATTTTTTCTGATATTCAACACAAGTATTTTATACTAATTCTCACTTATTATATATATGTAATGGATACAGTGTTAATGGATGAGATTGAATTGGTTCATAATAATACATTGATCATAAAAAATATTGACCTAAAAATAAGTGAATGTATGATGAGTCTCATAGTGGTTCCAGATATCTTTAATTATTTTAAAGGAAATAGAATGTATGATGAGTCTCATAGTGGTTCCAGATATCTTGAATCATCCAGATGTCCTAAAGTTCCAGGAAAAGTACCTATTACTTTCTATTAGTGTGAAAAGTTCATGTATTAAAAACTAGATCACATTGAGGTGTCCATGTTTTGTGGTTCATGGGAATGATCAGGTCATAGGCATATGTTTTTTTATATTTTTTCATCCCCTTAAAATGGTATAGAATTATCAAAACATAAAAGTACTCTAGTTTGATTAGTTATATAAAGAACTAAAGTGTTCCAACCAAAGGCATCCAGAATAATGATTCTTTATGTAGCAGAAGACTCTCTAAAGGAAGATGATGTAGGTCTAGTGATAGTGCGGTGTACCATCAATATAACTTCATATTTAGTTATCACTTTATTTTAAATTGGTGCATCTCACTTGTTAATATCTACTCAGGTTTTTATTTTCTAAATCATCATTGGGATAATATATATTCTATGATAATTAGTTATATGCACCTTCAAATAATGATAAAGTAGGGTCTTTGATGTATCATGTTTGTAAAAAAATCCCTCAAGGATTTATCTTGGTGTTTTTTGGATGTGCTTATGCTTGTTGAAAAAATCAAATGATCGTGAATGTGTTTATATGCTGTTTGCAGAATCAGGTTATAAGGTGGTACAATTTTCCAATGTTTTCCAAATTTGTGGGCCTCAAAATCGAGAGTTGGATTAAATAAAAGGAAGTTTTTTCTCAAAGGGGTTCATGGTTCATTGTTTGCTATGGATTTTTCAAGGACCATGAAAGGTGGTACATGTAATGATGAATAAATTTTAGAAAATGTAGTTTTCTGCATAGCAGTGCTATGAGGACCAAGAAAAATGGTATACAAACTGTGAACTAAAAAAATAAATTGGAGGTTCGTGGTTCATGGGAAGGATTTCAGTTCACTGAAGGCCAATAGTATGTGGTTTGGATTGTCATTTTTGGAAATGAGGTTTTTATTTTAGGATCCATGAAGAAAGAGTAGCGGTAGGTAGACCACGAAGGGGACAATGTTTTGTGTGAGAAGTAATACACGATGAAGATTGTACTGCATTGAAGATCTCGAGAGATTAAATTAATTAGATTTTTGGATCAATTTTCTTATATAAGGAGAGATTATACCATTATTAAATAGATTGTTTTTAATAATAAAACATCTTTAGTCCAATAATTTGATGAATTCCATAAGTGGTTTATGAGGGAGAATTTTGTGAATGGGGAATTAGTTATGGAGGAGGATTTCACGAAAGGATAATAAGTGGTGCATAAAAAACATAGAACACGGAAGGAGGAATTCCATAGAAGAATAGGCAGTTCATGTAAGCGGTATGTTGAAGTGGTATGAAGAAGTGGTACATGGATGAGGTTTGCAGAGATGGTACAAGGTAGTGAAAGAAGAGGAAATTTACAAGGGAGGTGGTCCGCAAAGCATATGCCCTATGTGATACAAAATAGTTTCTAGAGGAAGGAGGTGGTTCACAAAGGGACTTGAATAGTTTGTGAAGGCAATTTACCCTAACTAATAGTATGTAGAGAAGTGAATTTAATCTATGGGAAAAAATGAACATCAATTGAGCATCCATCTACAATTTAGGATAAGTAATTTCATAAGAATTAGTGGACCTACATTTCCATAAACTCTAAGTAGATCCCTTATAAGAGAAGTTAGAAAAGGAAGAGAAAGACGATGATCCTATCCACCGAAGATGAGGCAGAGAAAGATACAAAGGGAGTGAACCTTAGTAATGTAGTGAGTACACCCTGAACCTTGTAATGGAAGTGATCCTGGGTATAGAAGTGATCTATCCAAAACCTTGTAATTGGAAGTGAGATTTAGTGGATTTGGTACATCGGTACATCTCTAGTGTATACTCCATGGATATAACCCAATGAGGATGAACCATGTAAAATCACTGTGTCCTATACATGATTTTATTTTTTTTATATATTTCTACGAGAGAAAGAGGGAAGTGTTTTCTAATGATGAAACAATATCCAAAGTGGAAATAGTTTTAATCTATCATACCCAGATTCACCCCCCTCTCGAGGTATTTTCCTGGTAGACCTAACATATCACTTTTGATTTATATCTAAAACAGATTGAAATCATATGGAATATTTTTATTCCAATATAAAACATCATGAAATATTTTTTGTGTTCGATTGGATGATTTACCATAAATCTCAAAATGACTATTATTTTTGGGGGGTATCCTTTTCTGAACCATATGGGTGGACCATGTTTCTTTATGGAGAATAAGATCAGAGGTTGAGTAGATCTAGACCCTAATTTTTAATTTATACAAAGTAATATCTATGTTTTATTTTGAATTGGAGATTGATTCATTGATTAATGATATTCTCAAGTTTTCATTGAATTTCCAATCATTTTTACATATTATTTCTCTAGATTTACATTAGTATGAGAGGTGTGATTCTTTATTGATTTTTCACCTTGTAGTCATCCAATATTATTTCAATCCCATCGTATAAAACTAGATGAATTGAAAGTGTTTAAAACATCATTGGATGATCTAGTTGGGAATGCCTTTATAATCTCAAGTGTGTCACATTGGGTGATGCCTATTATATTTGTAAATAAAGATAAGGAAACTCTTTAATTTTATGAGGAATATCAAAAAATAAATCATGTTAATCAAATTAACAATAATCCTTATCAAAAAATTTATTATTTGTTTGATATATTTAAAGGGGGAGTGGTTATAGAAGATTAATATTTGGTCTGGTTATCACCATTTTAGAATCAATTAATTTCACATCCTAAAGTCCACCTTCAAGAGTTGGTAAGGCCATTATGAGAATCTTGATATGCCTTTTGTTCAAACTAGTACCCCTTCAGTTTTTAGGGAACTAATGAATAGGTTATTCCAGGAGTACCTCAATTCTTTCATAGTAGTCTTTGTGGATTACATTTTGGTTTATAACAAAATTGAGGAAGACCATGTCTTCCCTCATAGAATGGTTCTAGAAATTTTGAGAGATCAAAAACTGTACATGAAGCTTTTAAAATGTAATTTTTTGGATTTAGGAAGTGAAATTCTAGGAAAACATAATCTCAAAAAATTGTATTTTAGTCAATCTCATACAGGTAATGGTTGGTTTGACTTTGGAGAAACCATGTAAATTTTTTTATATCTAATATTCTTGGGTTTACTAGGGTATTATTGTAGTTTTTTTAATGATTTATCAAATATGGTTTCTAGAATAATATTTCTCATTTGAAAGGGATTGGGGTTCATGTGGGATGTGAAATTTCAGAGTTTTTTGATGAGTTGATATGTATTTTCACTTCTATAAAGATGTGGAATCGTCAAGAGGCTAGGTAGGGCTACGTGGTCTTTTGTTATGCATATGGTTATGGTTTGGGAAATGTTCTTATGTAGGGTGATCACATGGTTGACTATTGTTCTAGACAGTTAGGACACATGAGAATAACTATCAAACCCATGATGTTGGTATTTATTATATGATCCATAATATTAATATAGGTGAAATTAACTTTTTAATGGAATATTTATCATTTATTTCGAGAAAAAAAATCTGATTTATATCTTTTCATAAAAATATTTGAATCTCAATTCGAGATATTGGACAGTCTTCCTATAGTATTTTGATTTTTATATTTCCAACACCACTTGAAATGGTAATTTGATTCCTAATTATTTAATCAAGGAAACATCCTTACAATGTCCGTGAAGAGTCATCATAACAGTGGAATATGATGTATTTACTTGATTACCTACATTTGGGAGTCTGAGAGGATGTGATCGAGACTATTATGACAATATTTTCGTAGTCCTCCTTTATTATTGAGATGATTATATAAAAATAGTATCTTGATGATGAAATATGTGCAATTAGGGACTCTCTTTATGGTGGGGAAACTTAAATGGCTATTTGTTCACTTCTAAGGATGTCTTATGCTTTTAGAAACAATACATCATACCTCTGTTAGTGAGAAATGATGTGATGAGGGATTTCCATATTTATTAGTGGTTGGTGCACACTAGTACCAAAATATGTTTTATGATATACGGAGATAATTCTAGTTAAAATATATCAGGAAATATATGGATGAATTTTTTTCTCCTTGATATATTTTTCTGTAGATTGAGGCCATGCACCAGAATCCTTCGGGTTTACTTTATCCCCTTACGATGCTAACTAAGAATAGGGATGAGATTTTTATGGACATTTTTATTATGTATCTGTGAACTAATAAATGTAAAATCAAAATTTATCCTATGAACTATTTAATTTCCAAATAATCTCACTTCATACCCATTCGAGATGAATCCAAAGTTAACAATCTTGGAAGTCTCCATGAAAAATTGATATTATGATTTCATGATGTTCTTTATGCTATAGTATCTGATAGGGATCCCTATTTTACTTATTATTTTTGGAGAGTTCTTCAAGTGTTAATGAGATCCTAGGTGAGATTGAGTAAGTAATACCATATTAATATGTATGGATAGATTGAATGAGTTATAAAAATTCAAGAAGAAATGCTTCATTCTTCCATTCTCAACTTTGTTGAAGCATGGGATGTTCATTTGGGAATGGATGAATTTTACTATGAAACAAACTTCCATTATTCCACAAGAATATATTATTTTTAGGAATTTTATTTATATTATTTTAGATATCAACTATATAAGTTGTAGATTAGTGAAGTCCTTTCAGTTGGAACAAGTTTGGACCAACACACAATGGTGAAAATTCAGTTAATGCATCAGATAATGGTGATGGATCAAAGATGGTATAAAACCTACGTTAATCATTGCTGAATACGCTTGGAGATTTAATTTGGTTACCAGGAGTTCTTGAGAGCTTCACCTTGGTTGGGTAACTGATGGCTTGGGAAACAAGGAATGCTTTGACCAATGTTTTTTGGTCCTTTTGATATTGTGGAGAAGGTTAGTAATTTTGTTTAAAGTAAATACTTAAAAAACTTTTTGACATCTATCCACAATATGTTTCATGTATCATAGCCCATGAAGTATCATTAATAAACTTATCATGCACTGATACGGGATTATCTTGATATGTAACTTGATTTATTTGTGACTGGTCATCCGACCAGGATTTTTGATTCATAGAGAATGGTTCCTCATGCGAAGTCTATATTTTTTTACAATGTGTAATGTAAGAATGGTTTTTATTCAAAATATACTTTATATCTTGAGTAACTAATGATAGATCAATGACATTATCTCATTCATATAGAATATTATTGACATGTTTTATAGGGACAAAATGTATTTATGGGGGGGGGACGTTGTAACTTCATGTTACCCATATTTAGATACTTATTAACCCTTATTTTATTATTTCATTGTTAGGAATTAATTTGGTGAATTTGAAAGATATTTTTGGAAAATTTATATGTTTTGGGGACAGTTCATGGTTAGCACATGTTTTGGTAAACCATGAAGTTTGGACTAGTAAACCATTCACCCATCGTTGAGCCGCTAGAAGGGGGCACACGGGTTTTCCAAACCAAGTGGTATCCCCCTCCAAACCATGAATCCATAGACAATGGGAGTTTTAATTGAAGGAGAATGGTTAAACTAACTATTTCGAAAAACCATGCACCCCATTCAGAAGCCTATTGAGGGAACATAGTCACCACGTAGTTTATACTAACTGTGTGATCTTAACTAACAAACCATGAACATGGAGTTTTTATTCCCAAAAATTATTTTAAAAATAATGGTACACCCACTTAAACACCTAATCACCCCTATTTTACCATAATATGATTTTATGGTCTTTGGTAGCTCCCACTAGGTTAATTTGACTATGCCAACCTCTTTTCTTTTTGGATTGAAGCACCAATGTTTGTGTTCGATATCCTTCTAGTAAGTGTTTCTCTTACCATTTTTTATTACCTTATATAATTCTTAGAGAGATATATATCATTATGTTACTGATATATTTAATATATTATTTTAGGTATCTTGATTATAGTTTTTATTCATAAATATTATCCACATTTATTCTTCACTTGAATTTCCCATTTTGGGTTTTGTTTTGATCACATAATTTATGTTAGGTGGTTTCAAAAGGCTTGAACATACAATTGAAAATATATTTTCTTGATTTATTTGAAATAATTTTTTATTTTATTTATAAACGTGGAATTTATATGTGATGATTTATTAATTTAAAATGTCCCAAAGATTCTTAGAAACCCCAAAATCTAATGGAATATATATTATTAGGTGGATTTTGAGAAAAATAATTTCTTGTATTGAATGTTGATTTGAGGAAATTATTTGACTTTTATTTTAGAGAAAATTAGTTTAAAATAAATTATTTTATGAAAATGAATGAATTTGATGGGAACTTATGTTTTGGTTTTGAAACTAGATGGCATGTTCAAATTGAAATTAAGAAATTACTTTATGAATGAAAAATTTATTTTAAATGAATTATATTACCAAGAAATAATGAAATATTGATTGATTAATTGAATCAAATTTGAGATAGAGTAGTTTTTAGTTGATTAGGACAAGAAATATAATACTTTGAATCCCTATAATTGTCATGACAATTACAACACTAAATAATACATGTTCGGTAGATTTTTTTAATGGGTCTCCTAATGGGGTGCTGATTTATTGTCCTTATTGGTTGTTCCTTAGGGATTTTACACACAAATTATAGGCTTTTTGGTGATTTAGAAGTGTAAGGATCCTATAGAAAAAACTAATGTAACTCAGGGCATATGAACATAGTGATTTTTATATTTAACATGATTATACATTTGAATTTATATAAAATTAATTTATTCATGCTAATTGTTTTATATAATTTTTTTATTTAAGTATGTTTTCATATACATTCCATCTTTTTTATTAAAATCATGTTTTCATAAAAAATATATTAATGAATTTACATGACTTCTATTATTTAAATTGAATAAATATTGTTTATTGTTATGGAATTTATTATATAACACATGGTGAGACCTTAATAGAAGGTTTTAGATCATACACAATCTTTTCCCTTGGTCATTTATATATTTTGTTATGTTTGGTCCACATAAAAGGAAAGTGGATCTTGGAGGAGGAAAGTGTGTATATTTTGTAGAATCTTGAGTGATACTGGGGACCTGTGGGAATACTATCCAAATATTATATGTATTTTCTCAGACTTTTTCTTGATAGATGTTTTTATTTCCATTGTTTTTGTTTTACCTTTTGATATTTATCTATCTACATTTAGTTTTTTCTCCTTTAGAAGTGTTTATCATACTTACTATTCTATATTTTTTTATTCTATTCTATCTTGAGGGATTCATTTTTGTAGAAAAACCATTACCATTGATATTTATTTGATTTTAGTTGTTAGTCTCTAAGCCATTGGAATTAGGAACACCCTTTAGGCTATATTGGGGCTCGATTGGGTATCAATGTCATAGGGTATCAGGTCTAGTTCATGAAATTATCCACGGTCAATAGTGTTGTAAAATATCTTCATAATATCTATAATTATTTTTAAAATTTATTAATCCATTATAAAAAAAATTATATAGTTCCATTGGTTTTCCCAAATGGATTTAAATTAATAAAGATCTTTATATATATATTTTTAACTGTGTTTCCTTTGACCTTTTATTATTAATATCACTTTTTGGATATCCAATATTATCATTAAATAATATTAAACATGTCATAAATATCATTATTGTACAGTAAGTACATCTTTTATATAATCCATTTTTGTCAGAAAAAGAAAAATAAAATACATCTTTTGTGGAGGCGATAGCCATATTAGGTGGTAATTAAAGAATGAAATACATCATGCATGGATGATGCTCTCATTTTTATGGAATGGTAGGGGGTATAAAAATAAAAAAAATTAATTTTATAACCATAATAATGGTATGATTATAATATTTTTTCATTAAAAAAAATCTTTTAGACCATCCAAGTGTGATGGTTGTCAAACATTGAACACGTTTCTCATTGGGATGGTAGTCCACAGAAATTCATGGTGATGTATTCATTTATTTAATGGTTTATGATGAAGGAATAAAAGTTATAATACATTAGTATACTAATATTAATAATATTAATAATTTTTATGTTATCATAATTTCATGGATGTAAAATATTTTCAATAGTAGAAGAAGAAAAAACAAGAGATCTTAGTGGAGATCATTGTATCATCCTTTAGATTTACTCCCTTTTGTAATATCATATGGCCCCTTGGATTAATCTTTTGGAAAGGAAATGGATTATATGTTATGGGTTATAGATTTAATAGATTGTAGGGATGTTTTTTAGTTAGCCAATTCTTTTGAATTGGTGGATTAATGTTTAAACCCATATTCTAATAATCTAAATTTAGTGTTTAATTTATTATATTGGTACAAGATGCAAGAGAATTCACTATAAATGATCAATTGTTTTTTATTTCATGGAATGATAGATATATAAATTACTTTTATATTAAATTGGATGATGAAAAAAATATCAGGAAGAAATTTCCAAGTATCTTTGATTATCAATTATGGATTCTTTCTTTATAGTAGAGAGAGGAGAAAAAAATAAAGGAAAAGGAAAAATTCTTAATAAGGGTAGAACAAAATAGAATATATAATCCTTAGATCAAACATAAATAAAATAGAAGAGTGGTTAATCAATAAATATTCCACTTAGTCAACAACATGATATTTAAAATATATCTAGGTAAAATATGAACATAAAAGTCACATGGATAATAGTATTAATGAAAATTTTAAAGAAGGAAATGTATAATTTTAGACATCATGATATTAACATCAAAGCCTCATTACAAGACATCATTAGGCATATAATCGTGGCCTTATTCTTAGACATATTAAATTCCATCAATTCCTTTTGCGATAACATTGTAATTGTATGGGCTGACATACACCAAGAAATTCCCATTCTATTTTTTTATAACAGGACATACCGATGCATATATGTAGTTTTTTATAATCAATCCCTACTAATCACATACATATGTCAAATGAATTCAATATATTTTAAATCAAACAGATAATATATAATAAATATTTATTATCAATATATATATAAATTCAAGAATATGAAACATCTGTATTTCCCCAATAGAAGAAATAATATTCATAATAAATGAATTAAAATAAGACCATATATTGAAATGATATATGGTTAATAAAATTTCAAATAATATGAATGATACTGAATATAAACATGAATTTGAAAATATATACATGAAGGATAAAACTAATATCCACTAAATCATATGGAGTTATAGAGAACATAATCACAAGATATTTAATGATCACCAAATAAGGAATAATCCCTAAATTAGTAAATTATGATATAATTCAATCTATTCATTTAAAGTGATATATTAAAATAATGGAAATAATTTTATGATTTTTAGAGGAAATTAGAAGTGAAAATTTTAATAAATTTTCCTTCCTTAATGCTTTTATAATATTGTTGTCAAAAAAATATTATAAAACATTACGAAAATTCTATTCAACCATTTTGATAATAATTAATTATTATTTTAATTAAAAACAAAATATTTATAGTATAATGGGAAAAATATTTTCATAAAAAATACTCAGAATCATATAACAGGTGATGAATTATGAATAACGATGTTTGGGTGGGAAAACCAATTTAGGCCATATATATTAGAATGAATAATCCTTTAACACTTTTGTAAACAGGGAAAGAAATATTCAGAAAAAAATAAAAAAAGATTCATCATAAAACATTGGAATGAATTTAATTTTAATATAAAAATACACATAAAAACAATTAAATAGAGAAAAAAAATTTCATTAAAGAATTTGAAGAATATAAATATAGAAGAGAAATATTTCTGACTGAAAAAGAAAAATAAGGTCTGTTTTGATTAAAACATTCATTTAGTTTTTTGTCTACTAAAGAGTATAATAGATCTAAGAATACATGGAAATCCCTTAAATAAATATAGGATAAAATATAGATGGGTTTTAAGAAAAAAATAGCATAAAATTTATCCAATATAAATAATCTAAAAATGTGTGAGATTGTAAAATAATATTTTATAGCTTTCGTAATTTTTTATTCTAATCCCCTTAAAAATTAAAAAATGAATTTAAAATTAAAATACCATTAATAAATTTGAATTTTTATATAACTTATAAAAGTGGTATCATAGGATCTATATAATAGAAATTAGGTGTATAATATAAAATATGTCTCAATAGAGTGGAATTCAGATAAGAAACCCTTAAAAATCTTTATTTTTTAAATATTTTAAATCTTATTGAATAATCAATATAATTTTTTTAAATAAATTATTATGAACCTCTTTCATCTATTTAATAGTCCTGATATTATTATTTTACATTCATTTATTTTATAATTCTTAGTTTTATCGACCAGTTAAGGTTGTTGATCAATTTCTCAAAATTTATTTTGGTATATCAACCAAGGTAAAAGGTTTTATAGAATTTATCCACATACTAATTTTTTTTAATATTCTATTAAATATAACATTTATTCATTTTATAAAATTATAGAATCATTTATTCTGGAGGTAAAGGAAAAACGGAAAACATTGTTCATTGAGGTAGTAAAATAAATGATTTCATTTTTATTTTCCTATTTTTTGGAAAGGAAATATGGTATATAATGATTTATCATTATAATATAATATTAATAATTTTAATATAATATATATTCATTAAATATAAATGCATGATTTTCCATATAAAGAGTAAATGAAATATGAATCACATCGCTTTGTCAGAGTGGTAGTCCAAACATATGATTGAGCAACGATGTCATTTTTCAATGGATATAAGGGAAATTATTGAGTTAATATATTTTATTAATAGAATAAGAATTATTTATTAAATATAATAAATCTTTATTAATAAATATTTATAACTATCCATGTATGTTGATGATAAAAAATGACACACATAAATTCATGGAGATGGTAGTCCTACATACACATGGGAAATGTTTTAAATTTCTATATGATGTAAAAGAGATAGAATATTGATGTCCCATAAAAATAATTATATATTAGTATAGTAAATATAATTATTTAATTATTTTCATATTTTTATTGATTACTTGGGGGAGGTTTAAGAATAAAGGAAATGGGAAAAGATCAGTAATAAAATATACCTCTTCCTTTTCTAATATCCTTTAATATGCACCATATTCCATATTCAAGTGGTCTATTAATAATATAAGAACCTATAGGTAGAGGAAAATAATTTTTTAAGCTATTTGAGAAGGTATTGGTTATGTTATGTTGCTCATGTACTGTGGGGAAGATAGTGGTGGATATAACATTTTATAAGTGTGGTCATTGGAAAACATGTAAAGACTTGAAACTTTATTATATAATATATGTCTTACACCAGTCATGTGGCTCCAAATTCTCCATGATTTGAAAATAAGAAGGGTATGTTAAAGATACAACCAATTACATTTAAGCATGTGTTTTTTGTTATACTGAAGCATATATTTTTATTATTAACCATTTTAACTAATTTTACCCATAATAGAGTTATTAAATTTTTTACAATGTTCATTATACATTATGACCTAAAAATTCACAAACCTGACCCAAATGGTTCCCCTCTTAGGAAAAAATGTTGGATGAGAGATAATAATACCCAAATATAAAAAATAATAGTCTATAGGTTACTTAAAAGCATCGATGGTATATCATACACACAAATGGGAGGCATTACCCTCCAAAAATAAGAATAAGAACAAGATATAATATAAAATAAACAAAAAAATAATTCACATAAAAAATAAAATATAAAAATACCTTCTTATAATGTAATAAAATACCTAAGGTAACTAGAACGATAAAACTACATATACTAAAAAAATCCAATCCACTGAACACAGACTCCATCCACTTCTGATAGATGGTCAATTACTCATCTAAGCTAGTAACATCTGAGAGGACTAGTTTTGGATATAACTAAAACTAAGAGGGGGATTCAATGTTGGGGAATTTTGATACCAAATCAAAATTTCTATAACTGTAACTCATGACCTATTAGGATCTTTATTCTCTTGTTCTCTTTTCCACATCACGTGAAATATAAGAAAGTAGTAAAAATATGCACATGATATTTTTACATGGTTCCCCACTCAATCAGAGCAGCTATGTTCTTTCCATGCATGGGTATGACCAGTTCAAGGATTCTACACTATAATGTAATATGATATTACAGTGGATCCAATATGAAAAAAATATTCAAGTATGTGTGGCTCGCTACACTTGGAGGGGAAGGGAGATAATCTTCTTCCAACTTGCAATAAGTAGGATATGATCTAAATATTGTTGGTTATTTATACTGCTAGTGTAGATAGTTACTTGTAGCCTCTAGATGGTTCTTTATACTTCTTATAGATACATTATTATTCCTTTTTGATAAGTTAGGTTATGCTCTTGGCCTTATTTAGTGCTCTTCACTTGATTACTTACAAACTGTTGGAAACCAATTCTTCCTTCCTTCTTTCTTTTCTTTTCTATTGCAACACCAAATACACTAGAATTATTAATTCTTCCCCTTAGTGCAACAAGAAACTGTACTAAAATTTATTCTCTCTTCTTGGATAAAATCACATACAACAATGTGATTATTCACGAAATAAAGTCCATTTCACATGGAATCATCTGAATGTAACTGCCATGAATAATTGTCAACATTCAATTGGGTATAGTGTGTTCTTATTCTTCTTCTATTTTTTTAATTGACAAAGTATAACATGGAATGGTACTATAGTTTCTTAATTTCTTTCTTCAATTATCAATACCAACACATGATTGTGTTAGTATACTACCTTCTTTCTTTGTGTAGATGTGATTTTATTTACAAATCCACTTGTTCTTCACTTCACAAAGCACAACGAGGGTGATAAACACCATTAGTGTGAGTGTGGTTCAAATTCTCCTTGTGAAGTTGAATGGGTCATAGTTTTTTCTTCTTTACAAAGCCTCTTTGAGAGTGTTATGCACCTGTCGAAGGCATGTGGGACCCCAATATTTCTCGCACCCCTTCCGGGAGACTTGTGTGCAACATTAACGATTTTCACAAAACATTGAACTTTTGTTGTGAAAGACCTCTTGCACATAACTTTAAACTTGCTTGCAACTCTTTTCTTGCATGAAACTATTTTTTCTTGGGTGTAACACTTACTTCTTTTGTGAAACTTCCTTTATGTGTATTTCTTATAAGCTTTAGAGCTCGTATTTCTTCTATGTGTTGAGAACACAAAGTGTGAGGGGGTCACCTCTTATTTATAGACCTCACTGACCCCTCCGCGGAAAAACCCCAATGTGTTATGCAAGATACTGACATATCACACAAAATCCCATTTGACGTCACATTAGGCTCAAGAGTATCTTTTGTGCCAAAATCATCTTTCGTTCTCTTTTTTAATCATTCACGCACTTCCTTCCTTTTCCATTTTTCTATGTTTGGACCTTGAATCATGCCTTGCACGCAAGATTCCAAACTCCCATAAAGTTTACATGCAAAAACTAATATTGCATGCAAAAACAAATATTTCATGAAAGCCTCCCCTTTTTCCAATTTTGATGTTCAGATCATGGTACTTCCCTTGCACGCAACGTACCAATCCATCTTTAAACATGTGCACATCATCCTTTTCCAATAAAAAAATTCTTCATCTCTATATTTTTAGGCACTAAAATTTGGAAAACACTGAAAAATGGCACCACCTTAAAAATTTCTTTTTTGTCACCTCCAGATTGTCCATTAATTTTTCATGATTCTATTCACTACATTTAATAACCATTATTTATCTTTCATCATGAATTCCTCAGTTGTGATATATATCTTCAAATAGATCAGCTTTTGAATCGTTAGAGTTTCAATGGAAAGTACTATAATTTTCCTTTCTTCTAGCAGCATCATTTATTCTAATCAAAACTGTATATGACTTGCATCATCGTCTCTCCCCCATTCCTTTATAATGCTTTCATCACATGATCTTCTAACTTATGAAATTTGTGAAATACATTTTAGCAGGTCATTGTCTGATTTTGATACAATGTGAAATGCATGGCTACCTCAGAATGCCAATCCCTTCCGCGTTCTCTCTTCTTCTTCAACCATCCTTCTACACATCCCGAAAATCATATGATTCTATTATTCAAGTGAGCCACTGCATGGTTTTCATGAAATCATGAATAATTTCATTCTCTTATTCAAATCCCCATTCTTCTTTAACCATCCTAAGATAGATGATACCTCGCCATTATTTATTGTTGTAAATAATGTGTCACCTTTAGCACAAGTTCATTGAACTTAGGATCAGTTCAACAATCGTCTGATTTGACTACATAAATAATTTCCCAAGCATGAAAACCAATGCTAATTATTTAATAAAAATTCTCCAGGAATCCTCACTTCAACTGATCTCCATTAACATTGGAGTCCTTCTTCATCTCCTTCTTCATTTTGACAAGCATTGACCACTGTTGATAAAAAATACAATCTTCATACAAAAAGTGGTCCCAAAAACATCCATCAAACTCTCCACATAATCCCAATTGACCTTAAAAATATTTTATATATATAGGATGAGCATATAAAGTATAAATAGTAGGATACTTACAAAATACCCTCATTAAAATTGCTACAGAATCATACTAAAGCCTAGTGAATAGATAAGTGAAGCCAACTCATCACCTAAATATGTATGCTAGGTATACAACCTCACCATGGATCTCTCACCAAGTATCAAATACTAGAGAGAATATAATATTCAATATAATATCAAATTAAGGTGACATTATTCCACTTCCACACTAGATTTCCAGTCTTCCCCAATGATAATCATCATCTTCCATCTCCCTATAAAAATTAAAACTACCCACAAACACCTAGGAAAATATTACATATCATGCGCTTAGTGAAAGAAATAAACTCATCATCAACATCCCATTCCCATATATTAACCAAGTATTTTCCTGGGGCTACAATAACCAATATTTCATGTATTATACCCCAATCCATCATATCCCATACACACCATTCCTATAATTATATGTAGGATACTATATACAAATATATACATATGTGTGTAAAACATCCAAAATTCATTACAACCCTCTATATGAAAATATGGGAAATGTAACAACCTTGAATAACTATAAAAAATCTTACAATATAATAAAAAATTGAATGAGGAGGCAGTCATCGATCCATTCCTCACAAGCTTGTTTATTGGGGAATAACCCTGCTAGAGTTCCATCAGTTTTGGTCACCCTACCTACATTGGTGGGGTAAAAGATGAAATCACATAACATAAGAATTTATATATATAGCTCATAACTAAACTAATGGAAACCACCTTCCCATAACCTCAACTATAACATTAATTGATTGGACAATCTACTTAACCTGATAAGGAGTATATATTAATTAAGAATAGAAACATTTAAAATAGAAATTAAATTTATTATTTCTTTTACTAATCTCAAAAATAAACTAATTAAATGAAAATTCCATTCTATCTAGGTATAATTATACCCATCCCGTGGTTTCTCAAGAATTATCATCATAAACATTTCATGATTACTCCAACCCCATTGGATTTATTATTTAACATTCATTTCCATTGTATAATTACGTGTATAATAGGAATTTTACTATGTTTCCATAAAAAATTAAAATACATGCACATCCAACTATGTTGAGAAAGGATAAAAACAAATAAAAGAAAAGAAACTAAACCGTCAAGCCTTTAAATAACATTCATTATAAAATAATAATACATTACATTTCATGAAAAACATTGGGAATTCATACCTTCAACACATTCAATAAGTCATCATTGCATACTGAACATTACCTTGCATATCACCACACATCCCTCAAGGAATGGTGCTGACTACTCCTATATACATGGGAAACCATTACAATTTCTCATGAAAACACCACTTATTGTAGTCTCAAATCAAATAACATAGCATGGAACCTTATCAAGAAAAATCACATAAGGAATCAATAAAACCAAAAATAATCACTGGGTATCTAGGCCCTCAAACCAAGGAATTCTAACTTCATACGAAAACATGCTCAGTTAGACCCAATCATTATATACCCAACATATTACAAAATTAAGAGGAACCATTCTTATCATAGTGATTTTATTTCAAATTATTTTATTAAATTGTATTTAATTATTTATTCAATTCACAATATATACATTTGTTCTTTATGGGTAACAAAAAAACTAATATTGCCAACTATAAATTTTACATGAAAACAATCATATGAGGAAACATAAACATAATAAAATATAATATGTGTTCACAAAGCACATCATAATTATTTTTCATAAAAATACCAATGATTACTATTACATGATAATTCCCATGATTAATTATTAAGAATTTCTTCACGGATACATTTTGTTATCCCCTTTCTCTCTCTTGTAAAATTTTATGGTTATAAGAGATTAATTACATATGTAAGAACATATAATTTATTTATTTTAATTAATTATATTTATTCATTTTATGTTTAATAATTTCCTTTTTGAAATTACATAAAAAAATTAATTACATATTATCACACAAAGAAGTGATTATAGAGATAAAGATGCCTTGTACAGCCTATGACTCACCCATTTAATTTCCCAAAATTATTAAAAAATATAATTATTATATATTGTAACCATGGATTTTAGAACTATTAATTGATGGTATATTGTATTTTTCCAATCCAAAATCAGCTAATAAATTATTTTGAAATCCATTTGAGGTTATTTGTTAGGAAACGATTACCCTAATGATTTTTTTAAATAGAAAAGTTTTCTAGAGTTAGCTAAATATTTTTGTGTATAATTTTATAGGATTTGTGGAGTTATTTCAGGTGGAATTGAAGATTTTTATTTAATTCCACATTCTAGATGTTTTTTAGTGTTTTTGATGTAATGGAATAATTCTCCTCAAATTTAGGTAGTGTCATAAAATTTTGTTAGTTTTGGGAAAGTGGAGTTTTTAGAAAATATTGTAGATTTTCGGTTTTATATAAAAAGTGTATCCTTAGGTGACTCATTATGAAGATACAATCATTTTTTATGAGAAGGTTATTTTTTCCTATAAAGTTTTCATTAACGACCTTTTGAAGCATCAATATTTGGTAGGTGTAATAATCACAATTTATCTACATAGGATTTATGAAAATATATTTATTATGAAAAATAAGAACTTTAAGTGAATAAATATTTATTGAAAATTATATTTTAGGACTATGTTCATAAATTTTTTTGAAGGGAGTTTCATTAAATTTAGATATCACATAAAAATCAGAAGCTTCATGAAAAAGGAGTTTTTGTTAAAATACATCTATTAATTTATTTCACTTGGAAAAGGTTGTAGAATGCATTGAAACATAGTATTCAGTCTGTAATGATGAGAAAAACCATAAAAATTTATCAGATGTAGAAGTGAACATCTAGTAAAAATAATTTAAGACTTTAAACAAATTATTAATTATGGTCGAGTTAATGGAAGTGATCTTAGGTAGGCAATGCGTTCTCCCTAATAGTTTTATTCCTAATGACCTTGGCATTGAGTGACCATGGACAAACAATTTTAACCACAAAAAATAGTGAATAATCATGGATTATGGTATGAATAACCCAGTATTAGTGTATAATCCTTAGAATATCCCATAATATTTTAATATGTAAAATTATTTTTTTGTGTTTCTTTTCATCATATGTGTGATGGGTTACTGCATAATTCTATTAGAAATGTTTGATGAGTTACTGCCAATGTGGAAAAAAGGTCCTTTTAATTCAAAGGAAAATTTGAAACCTTGATTCATCCAACCCCTTAAATAACACTTATAACCCTAGTATTTTAGAAGAAAAATATTTTTTTATTGTTTATACAATACACAACAACATGTTTAAAATAACCCAAAGATGTTATTATTTGAATACGACCATTATAACCTATCCCTTAAATTGGTGGGTATGAAGAGTATTAAAAAAATTATGATATATATATATATGACCCATTATATACAAATTCATTGATTAATTTATATAAAATGAGTACTCAATTTTCAGTAAGGTTATTTTTTTGCATTAGAAATAAGTTTTCTTCAAAAATGATTTTAATTTTTTTATAAGAAAATATTATAATAAATTTATTGAAAATATATAATATTGATTCTATAAAAATTATATCATTCTTTAAATAATAATATCAAAATAATATGAGGTTGAAATTTCTATATTTTTCTTAAAAGATTTATTTTCTACTTAATATTGAATAATAATAATTTTTATTAAAAACTGTATTTTTTTAATGATTTTCAAAGTTCCATTTTGTTTTAAAATTATTTCAATGTAAATTTAGCTCTCTTATGTTAATAATAATTCAGTTAGGTTCAATTTAATCAATTTTATAACTGATTTTGATATAAAGCCATTTTTATAAAAAGAACCCTTTTAATAAAAAACTGCATTTTTCTAAAAGTAGTTTTTAAGCCATTTTACACACATATTTTGAAATAAATTTCTTATATTTGAAGAGATGGAATTTGAAAAAATTAATTCCATATTTGGAATAAAGATTTTCAAATTTAGTAAATAGGTTCTTATCATTTTAGGCATTATGAATAGGAACTGTGATAAAATTTATCACCTTAATAATGGATAAATCAGATTTAGAAAGGTTAAAACTAAGTGATATGTCTATAAGATTTTCCCTAATTTTTATTGAAATAATTTAATCTACCCTTAACATGTTAGTGTTTACGTTGAGTTTTATAATGGACAATTTTCCATGAAAATGACTTATATATTATTTAAATCGATGGTTCTTACAAAATGTTACTCTCTTTGTTTTTAATATTTCTTATGTGTCTGCATAAGGAAAAAACAATATATTAATTAAAATAAATTTATATTTTTATCTTAATATACTTATATTAATTATATGAATTTTTTATAATTTTAATAAATTATTCAATTACCTTAAATTATTGGACATTGTTAATATAATATTTATTTAATTAGCAGAAAATAACATTATTGATATTAAAAATATTAAAAGTGATGTAATTTGAATAAGGTAATGTTTCACATAAATTTTATAGATATATGTGGATTATTTGATATTTTTAAATTAGTTTATTAGAAATATACCTTTTTGTTGATGTATTTGAATTCAAATTAAATGAATATTGTCAAAATTGACAATAATGAAATTTTAACAAATTAACATTTTATTAAATAATTTTAAAAATTATAAAAATATTAAATATGGAAAAAGGATAGTATATTTATGTAATTTCATCTCTTTTCCATTTATGGGTCAATATATACGTTATTTTTGAAATTATAAAACATTAAATTTGAAAAAGGCGTTATTGCAATTAATGTTAAAAAATGTTAATTAAGGTGATAAACTAAAAAGTAAGATTTAAGATAGAACTTAAACCTATATTTTTTTATTTTTTGATGATATTTAAACAATTTTCTACCTCAGTTTCTGAATCATGACCATTTAGAAGCATTTTCCATTAGAATAGTCATAATAAATATTAATTATTTAAGGTATTCTGAAAATTCCCTTCACCTCAACTATAAAATAAAACCTCTTTCCTCACTTAATTACACCACTTTGAGCCATAAATCAAAACAAAACCCTTAAAATTACACTAATAAACATAATTATCTATAATTTTTAGGTTTTGGTCTCCCTAAAAGTCTTACCCTAGATCCTTTAAAGATAGATCTAGATGATTTTTATAGAATGAGAGGTAATCATATTTATTGGGTCATCCAAGTTTATTGTTAGAACCAATGATGTTATTTGATGAAAAAGGAGCATGCTTTGTGTTTTTTTTTTCAATCCTCTCATGGATGATTAGGGAGATTGCATGGAAAAATATCATATAGTTCAATACGTAAACAGTTTTTAAGGGGATGTCGCTTTCCAGTGTTTACCAAATTTTTGGGCCAAAAAATCAGAAAACGCAGAGATGTGTTTTTGGAAAAATAAGGTGCAAGAAATATTGGGGTGGTGCAACAAAAAATTGGAATGTGTGCTAAATTGGTTTTGCATGAAATAGTGAAAGATGGATAGAATTCTCACACAAAAGGTGTTTCAGAATTAGAATGCTGAAAAATGGAAAATGCATGAGGTGCGCAAAATATCTAGGGATGTGCATGAAAAATAGTTCTTGTGCACAAAGAATTATGAACAGAATGGGAGTTTTTGCATGACACTGTTGGTTTTACATGTAGAGGTCATGTTTTCCAATAAATATGAGGTGATCCTCCATCATTTGAAAGCCTAAAGACATAGAGAAGATCTTATCTATGATGCGCGTAAACATTCCACAAAAATGATGTTATGCGGAAAACTAGAGGTTGCGTACTATGGTTGTGGTTGCACATAAAAGGATATGTTTGAGCAGAAAATGTATAAGTTTCACAAAAAAGTGATAATGGGATTTCGTGCAATACATGATATTTTTTACAGACAAGAAAATCAAATTGCGTGAAAGATATTGTGGGGACTGTACATAGAATTTGAGGTTGCTTGGTACACCTAAAGAAAATTTATAATCAATAGATGATGAAATTGGGACATAAAAAGAGAATGTATATACAATTAAGGATGCATGTATTCATGGAAATGAAGAGACCTTCAGTTCAATAAACTAAGTTAATCTTCTCTCTGTGCAGTGAGCTAGGCGGAGTCAATAGAAGTGATCCGAGGGATGTAGTGAGAGTTACTAGAATATTTGTAAAGGAAGTGATCTTGGAACATAGAAAATGTGAGTGAACCGTTGTATTCCATTGCTAGTGATGTTTATTGAATTTTGGTATGACCAACACACAATCAGTGTATGATCCTTGGATGTATCCCTTAGTTGTGAACCAAGTAAAAGTGTTGTGTGGTCTATGTGCATGTGATTGTTTGTTTTTGGTTCTTATCCATAATACATGTTTTACTAGTTCCTACCAATGTGTGAACATGATCCTTGTTTTAAAAAGAAAATTTGACACCCTAATTCGCACCTACCCTCTTTGGGTGTCCTTGGTTCCTACTTTTATTTCTTTTTTAATTCATCTTAAATCTTTATAACCAAAATACAATAATAACTACCAAATATTAAATATATTTATATGTTATTATTATTATGGTACATATATATTCCATCTCTTTTCTATTATATGAAAAGTAAAAACCTCACTCATGCCTGTGTATAGCTTACTGTCTACACATAGAATTGTAATTCATTTTTCATCACCACTTTTATTGGATGGTTATAAACATGTAAATAAGGTGAATATAAAATATTTATGACAAAATTATTATTAAAGAACTATAATATCATATAGACTTTCAAACCATTAAATCTATTAGAAATATACACTACCACAAAACTAGGTTTCCACTACACCACCCATTTACACTGCTAAAAAAAGTACTGATAGGGGGGCTTTATTAGCGCTTAATAAAGCGTTGATAAAATGAAATTGTAAAACTGCTAAAAAAGTGCTGTTAAAAGTCACCTTTTATCAGCCCTAATAAAGGCCCCCACTTTATCAGTGCTTTTTTATCAATGTTAAAGGGGAGCCCTTTATGAGTGCTTTTTTTAGCAGCACTGATAAAGGTGGGGAATTATAAATGCTTTTTCCTAGTGATGATAATGTTTATATTTAAAAAAATCATGAAAAATAATATATTGTTATATAAGTATATTTATATTGATATAAATATAATATATATTTTTTAAATATGTTTTAGATAAGTATAAATAGACTATTACATTTAATATATAACAAATTTAGTGAAATTAGATTTAAAATAATTTTAAAAATATTATTAATTAATAATTTTCTAATTATCATAAATTAAAAATCATTTAATAACAATTTGAAGACACAAAATATCTTAAAAATTAATAAAATATCGAAAATTAGTTGGAAATGTAATTTTAACTTCAAACGACCATAACTTTTGATCCGGGTGTCCGTTTTATCTCTACAATATATCAAATAAAATCTTGCGATAAGATCTACATCCCAATGACCCAATGGAACCTTTTGTCACATTTATTGAGGCCCAAAATGCCCAAAATGCCTCCAAAATTGAGTTTTTAGTCGGGATACCCCGATTTTTTATCATTCAAACAGGTATTACTTATGATCCAAATGTCCTCTAGTCCTATACCACATATCATATCGAATATTGTTTCATTTTATTTTATCTGACTGGTTGTGGATTTGATACAGACTTCTATATAATATGTTATGGTTGTTTTAACATTCTATGTATTTTCAAATACACATATATATGTATTTATTCATAAATATATATATGTGTGTGTGTGTGTGTGTTTGTGTCTGTGCATGTGTTATATATATGTATGTTTGTATTTATTTATTTATTTATGAACACACATAAAAAAATATTTTATAAATTTATTTGAAACTAATCTTATAAATATATATAAATATATAAATAAATATAAGGATAAAAAATTATAACTAAAAATATATATATATATATAAATATAAATATAAATTAATATATGAATAAATATATATATATATATATAAATATATGAATAAATATATATGTATTAATATAAATAAATATATTTATATTAATACGAGTCTATATTAATATACGAATAAATATAATTATATATATAAATATAAATATATATTAATATATATTAATATACGAATATATATATAAATATATAAATAAATGAATATTTATTAATATAACTAAATACATTTATATTAATAAGAATCTATATTAATATACAAATAAATATAACTATATATATATATATATCATTAAATAGCGAAAAAAGAAATAGCTTAGTGGTAAAGGTGCAAGTGCACAAGAGGGAGGTTTCAAGTTCGAGTTCAGGTTGAAGCAGGGAGGGGCCTGTGGGCATGTGGGGGATGCACGGGCAAGGGAAGCTTAAAGGAGAGTGGGAGGGGGTCCGCCTACCGTTGATGGGGGAGTTAAGCATTGTTAAAAGATACCCCCACATTGTATATTCTTTTTAATTTTAATTTTATTTTTTGACTTTTATCTGCCCTTTTTTTAGCACTGATAAAAGGGGCATTTATCAGTGCTTTTCTGTGCACTGATAAAAGGAAACGCCCTTATATTTTCCTCGATTAAAATTTATTTTTTAGTGTTGTTGACACAATTTTATAGCACTGATAATGTTCATATTTATCGTAGTGAGATAGCGTCGATCAGGCGAATGTGTGGAATACCACTTCCAAAAAGTTTTGTAATTCATTTTTAATTTTTTTTCATATATAGTAATAAGAATACATTTAATGAGTATATATTATATATATGATTAATAATTATTCAATAAATGTTAATTATTAGTCACCTTTCATTCATTCAAACCATAGAAAATTGAAAACAACATTCATGCGTACATACGACCTACCATCTCTATGAATGATGTAATCCATTTCTTTATATCTATAATTTATGAATGACTCTAAATATCAATATATTTAAAATATATGATATTTATACCATTCAAAAAATTCTGTAGATTATTTAACCATAACCAGAACTTCAAAATCAAGACATTTATGAAAAAAAATCAGTTAAGGCCTGAAACAATGATAATAAAAAAATATTATTAAGAAATGGGGGATAAAATATTGTAAATGGATCATATATGATATCATATATATCAATATTACAGTTTTTTATTCGTATAAATTTTTTATTTTTATTATATGGGATGTTAGAGGACCTATGTGAAAAGTCAGACTTAACGAAAGGTATTTTATCTCAGTTTCCACTACATTGAGACATATTTTGTAATATTTGGCTGTTTATTTTTATGTGGTTTACATAATACCTAATTGAGGTATTTAACATTCATATATATATTTATCAATTATTATTAATGTTTCTTTTATGTTTACTCATTTATTTTATTTGTATATTTTCTTCCAACATTTCCTCTCTTTCGAACCTGAATCAAACTATAAAATATTTAAAAGAAAATACAATTTTATTTCTCTTTTGATCATATAATTTTTATTCCATAGAAAATTTTTCTCTACAACATTTTCCCTAAAATGTTTTCATTTTTTATAATATAAAATTTATTTATCAAATGACACTTTTACTGACATTTTATATTACGGGTTGGAATGAATCTTTAGTTGTTTATCTAACAAGGTACTTTGTGCCCTTTAAGGAAAACACATGGAGGGAATGTTTTTTTTACTAATAAGAAATGGGAGGATTTTATAATGTTAATTTATAACATTTTTTAAGTATCCTTTATATTTTTCTAAGGTTATTATTCGTGAATGTTTTATAATTTATAACCACTCTGGTTTCTTTTATGTGATTTAAAAAAATTGAAAGGCTATTTTCCTCAAGAATGTTTTAATAATATTTTAATGGAATTTTTATTTATAAATGATAACTACTATTTATTTTAATTATTCAATATTGGTTATATTTTCTAATGATACCATCATTTGAATGATTCAATAACTTGTTATCATTTGATAATACCTTTCTCTTAAATATCCATATTATTTTCATTATGGTTTTGAATATTTAGTAAACCATATACTATTTATAAATATAGTGTTGTACATTTTATGTATTTGATTTTCTAGAAATTATTTATAAACCCTCATTATTTTCTCAATAATGTTAATTTTTTATAATGAATATTTTTTATGAATTAAATGGATCATTCAATATTTGAGGAGTGCACTGGACATGTAGTAACAGGTGGGAACCAACATTATATATCCCCTAGATGAATTGATAGGTCTCTTGGAAAAAATTATTAAGCTTGCATTAGATTCTTTTTGGTGTATTTTTAACCATAGTTTTAAAATATATTGACACAAGGCCTCAATGATTTAGATACCATGATATATGAGATATTGGAGTATAATATTAATCATTTTATTTACTGATAATTATGTTATTTTTATCACTAATGAGAATAAAAATTGTTGTTATCCATAGATACATTTTACACTATAGTTATTGATTGAATAGACTTTGTTTAGCTAGTTACCTTTCCATATTGATTATTCCTTATTTATTCATGATAACGTTCACTGTAGGTAACCCTTACTAAGAATTCGAGATTACCCCATAATTATCTTTTTTAACCAGTATATAAAGAAGAATTTTATGAATAATACAAAGGAGAAAATATTTTTTTTATAATATTTATTTTACATTTCCAATATAATATAGGATTCATATATGTATCTGGTTCATTAAGACTACTAAACCAATCGATCCTTCATGATAGGATTCCTCATGCCTAATTCCAATATAATAAAGCAAGCACTGAATCTAGGATACAAGGGTTGGGGTATTTATAGTTGTAATCTAAGTATGATTCGTAAATAACTTAGGCAATAGTTTTAGGAAAAAATAGACTAGTGAATATAACCCTATGTATTACATTGAGAATAAGTTTAAGTATTGGATAACATCCTGTAGATTTGGTAATGACCATGGAAAAACTAGGTTAAACTTAAGGATACATAGATTGAGAATAATATGTCATTATTTAGACATAATTTTAATAATATGTCACAATTATTTTATATCTCACTCTTATTATTATAGTTTTTATACTTACACATTGATATTTTTTTAGTCAATGGTTGGAACCAAGAGGAATCATGTTAACACTAAATGTGGTTGGAAATTTGGTAATTAAAAGAAACAAAATTGGATGATGATTGGAGATATGGTTATTGATATTATTCATAATCATATGTCATGATATAGGATAAAAAATGCAATCTTCTGTGAGATTACTAATGTTTCAAATAAAAGGAAAATGGATATTTATATATGTTCATGTGGCAATGATCATGGAGGTAAGAAAGTTCAATTTAATTTTTACTAATTTTTTTGGGAAGACTCGTGTAGAGGAATATCTCAAATAGAGGGGAATATGTTTTATATGTGTATTTAAAGGGAATAGTGAAAAAAAATTCCAAGGAATTCAATGTCTTGTATGTGGGGAACTGGGGAATTACCCGATTAAATGCCCTAATCTAAGGGTTAATCTCTATTCCAAGGAAGGTTGTATGATATAAAAATTATTTAAGTGAAAGTATTGAAGTTTTTTTAATGATATATTTTTATCAATGGTGTTTTGGTTAAAATAATTATTAATCCTATTATGATTTATCATCAGTAGTTTTATATTAAGGATTTTAAATTATATATTGGATGGTATCGAAAACCAAGGAAAAAATAGTGATAAGGTATTATTTTATGGAATACCATTATTTAGGGATAAGTACACATTAATATGTGTTTAATATTGGATTAATATAAATTATATTTGGATAATAAGTCTATTTTTGATCATAATTTTAATGGAATATGTACCCCTATTCATATTTTATGTGATGGGAGTTTAAAGTTATATTTTTTGAGGTAATATAGGAATAAAACCCTTTGGTTTAGTATATATTCGATTGAAAACATTATTTGTGGAATGTTAATTTTATATTTTTCAGAAATAAGTTTAATTTTATTGATAACCTATAAAGTTAATATGATTTTGAGGATGAGTTATTAATGGATTATTAGTATAAAAGAGTTAGTACATTTTGAGAATATATCGTATAGAAAACCATTACAGTTAGAAAACTGATTTGAGGAGTAATATTATTTTTTTTGGATATTTATCGTCTTCTTGGGAATTTTATAGTTTTATTAAAAGAAAAAACAATATATCAGGTGATAACCCATCACATTGGAAAATGCCACAAGGCTTGAATACACAACTGAAGGGAAATAAGGGTGTGACACCTAACACTAGCCTACTTGATGTTCTGGTTAGTATGAACTTGTTTTTATAAATAGTTTGATAGATAAAAAATATATTTATTTTGGGTAGAATATTATAATATCAATTATTTTTTAGAATTGTTTGGATTTTGATGGGATTAATGAAATTCTAAGATAAACATCATTTTCTTAATGTATATGTAACCGTCAGGTTTAACATAAAGCATTATTTTGGAGGAATATTATTTTTTGTTTGTAAGTGTATGATTAATAGTATGAGATAAAATTTTATGTTAAAAAAGTATTTAATATTTATGTTATTGGTGTTAGATGGGATATATAGAATAAGGGTAAAGTTAATGCTGATTCCAGATATTAGTATATGTGATCAAGGTATTTAAATATTTGAAATGTTATGTTATGAAATTATTTATGTTATCTATGGATAAATATTTAATCATTTTTTTGGGTTTTTTACATGGTTGGTAATATTTTTTAACAGCATGTAGTTTAACTACTTATTGAATGGATTATGTAAAACTTTTGATATTATTGTATGAGATTAAAGTTTTATTTACTTTATTGGATAACTTTCATCAACCATTTTATTTTTGTTAAATATTTATAGGACGAATGAATGAATTATAGACTTTATGATTCAATATAAGCTCATTAATTATAAAAAATTCATTTGGAATATCAAACTCCTAGCGTAAGAAATGAAGTGAAAATATATCGAAGAACAAAAAAGAACAAGATTATGCATATGGAATAGAAATAAATTAAGTAAATTTGTTTTTTAAATTGATTTATATGGATAGAAAAATAATCCCTCAAATTTAGGAAAATGACCTTCAAACAAAAATTTGATCCACTTATGTTTCATAATGAGAAATCAATAGTCTTTTAACCCGTCACAGATTTACATTTTTGTGATGGTGTACATTATTATACCATGGTCTCTATCTTATATTTTAATCATAAGGTGTTGTTTTCTTCTTCTATGTCTATAATTTCACTTTAAAATAATATTTTCTTATTTAGAAACATATTTTTATGATGACATTTTCATTTCCCTTTCCCTCTTTTTATGATGATGTTTTATTAACCCTTTTTACGATGTCGGTTTTCCAAAAAGGTATTTTCATTTGTCAAAATATTGATAAAATATCACAATTTAATAGTGTGAGGATTAATTTTATTGATTAAGGGAATAATTTAACACACTAATATTTTATAATATCACTATTTTTTTATAGAGTATACAACACATAATATTGAGCTTAAACAGGCCCCAAAATAATATTATTTAAATATGACAAATATAACCTAGCTGTTAAATTGGAAGGTATGAATAGTACTTACCAAAGTATGATATATATATATATATTACCTAATAAATACAAATTAAATTGTTAATTACAATAAAATAAGTACTCAATTTTTAGTAATTTTATTTTAAGCATTAGAAATACGTTTTCTTCAAAAAAATTATTTATTTATTTCTGTGATCACATTATATAATTAATTTTTAGAACATATATAAATTTTATTTAACAAAAAGAATATATTTTTCTTAAATCATTTCATCAAAATTATATTATGGTGAAATTTTTAGGTATTTATAAACATATTTATTTTCTAATGAATAGTAAAAATATTGATTTTTATTAAAAACTATATTTTCGACTCAACCATTTGAAATGTTCCATATTATTTTTATAAATTTTCAAATTAAAATAATTTCTATTATATAATTAATATTCAAATTATTTTTAATTTAATCAACTTGATAAGTTATTTTGGTATAAAAAAATTTTTTATACAAAAATACATTTTTAAGAAAAAATATATTTTTCTAAAACGCAGTTTTCATTGAATATTTAGAACATATTTTAGAATTAATTTATTTCATTTATATATATTTAATTTTATGAAATTGATTCCATATTTGGAGTTAGTATTCCAAAATTTAGTAAAAAGGTGCCTTTCATTTTTAGCCATTGTGAATAGTAATCGTGATAAAATATATCTCCTCGGTAAAAAAAAATTAGGTCAATTTAAGTTAAAAATGAGGTTTAGAGACATAATTATCATCCTAATTATTATTTTATAAAGGAAATTCAAATCATAAAACCTTATTCAAGAAATGGATTTGTTTAATGGAAAATTTTCCATGAAAATCAATTATATATTTTTTAAATCTAAGAAAGTTAAAAAAATGTCACTCTTTTTGTTTTTAATATCTCTTATGTGTCTACATGGAGAAAAAATAAAGATATTACTGAACCAGATCAGTCTATTTTTGAATTAATGAAACTATTATATTCATTTTAATTTATTTCTAATTTTTTAAAATTTTATAATTACCTAAAATTCATGTACAATACAAATACACTATTTATTTAATTAAAAGAAAAATAGAATAAATGATTTTATAATTATTAAATGTGATACAATTTAAATTAGATAATGTTTACTGCAAATTTTCTTGATCTTTGTGAAATATTAGTGATGTATAAGTGAATTATCTTTGAAATCAGACTATGTATTGATGTATTGGACCTCAAATTAAATACATAGTCAATATTGAGAAAAATGACATTTTTTCAAAATAATATATTATTAAATTATTTAAAAATTATAAAAATATTTAAAGTGGACATCTAGAATAATATATGGTTGAAACTTTCACCATTTTTCCATTTAATGTCCAATAGTTACCTTATATATGAAATTGTAACCCTTTAATAATGAAAATGAAATTACGGCAGTTAATGTTTAAATAAGTTAATTAAGGAGATAAATAAAAGTATAATGTTTAAAATAGAGCATAAATCTGTAAATTTTTTTGTTGAAATTACAACCATATCATACACTAGTAATAAATTCATGACCATTTGGAATCATTTTTCTCTAAAATAATCTTATTATATTTTTAATTTTTATTTAATTCCAAATGTACCCTCACATCAATTATAGAAGGGTATATTGTCCCTCACTTATCTATACAAAATTGAGCAATATATGTCAACCAAAACCAACCCACACCTCTTCTAAATATCTTTATACTTTTTTTTAGTTTCTTTTCTCCCCATAAGACCCACCATCGATCCCTTAAGGAGACATCTAGATAACATCTATCGAAGAAGAGGTAATCATCTTTATTAAGCCCTTGAAGTTTATTTCTTACTATTATTAATCATAAATTTTTATAAAATTACTAAAATAATAAATCAAATATCATTAATATACTAATATGTTATTATAATTATGGTACAACCATATTTCATATCTTTTCCATCTTATAAAAAGTGAAAATATCACTTATGTGTATGTATGACTTACCGTCTCCACATAGCGGTGTAATTAATTTATCACTACCACTTTTCATGGATAGTTATAAAGATGGAACTATTGATTATATATTATTTTTATTTAATATTAATGATTCTATAAATTTAATACCATATATACCTTCTTACCTTTCAATCCTTTAGAAAATGATAATGTCGATCGTGCGTACGTGTGGACTACCACCTTCATGAAGCATTGTGATAAATTTTCACTTATGTTATACCTGGATGGTAGTAAGGATATATTTTATTTTTTAATATATATTATATAATAATTATTCGATAAAAAATTATTATTATTCACCATTCTACCATTCCATCTATCAAAATGTGAAAACATCATTCATGCGTACATATGATATACTGTCTCCAGGAATGTTGTAACTCATTTTTCAATATCCATATTTTAATATCGACTGTAAATGTCTATATAAAAAATATATTATATTTATACCATTAAAAATATTCTAAATAATATTTTACCATAATAAATGTTGAAGTACTAGAACTATGGAATCAAAACATAATTGAAAAAAGCAGTTAACACCCAAAACAATGATAATATTAAGATATTATTAACAAATAGGTGAAAGAATATTATAAATTGATCATATATGAAATAATATATATGAATATGGTTTTATTATATAACTATAATAAATTTCAATTTATTATATAGAAGGTTAGATCATAAACATGATAAGTCGAACCCGAGGTAAGGGATTTCATATTAATTTCCACTCCATTGAGATATATTTGGTTATATTAACCTATTTATTTTTATGAAGTGTATATACTACCCCATTGAGCTATTTTACATGAATATATTTTTATTCATTTTGATTAATGTTTATTTCAATTTTATTATTTTTAGGATTTTTAATTTTTTTTCCAACGTTTCCTCTCTTTGGACCTTGAATCAAGAAAAGAAATGTTTAAAAGAAAAATAGTTATTATTTATCATTTTATAGGATACTTTTTCTTCCTTAACTAAATTTTATAATAAATTTATCCAAAAATGTTTTTATAATTTTAAAATTATTCATTAAAAGATAATTTTACCTATGTTTGAATTTTGAAAAAATGTGTTCAAATTAATCTTTTTTCAATTAGGAAATGAGGTACTTTATGATTTTTTTGAAAAAGTATGGAAGGAATGTTTGATTAATTTATAAAAAAAGAGAGTATTTTTCTAGCTCAATGAATAATCTTTTCCTTGAATCTTCCATTACATGTTTACATGTTTATTTTCAAAGGTAAAGCTTTATATTAAAATTGTGTATTTTTTAATAAGTGATTTGAAAAAAATGGTTATTTACTTGAATAAAATTTTAACAATATTTGATTGGAATTTATATTAATCAATGAAAAAATCCTTTATATTACTTATTCACCACATGAGATATGTTGTAATGATACCATCCTTTGAAACATTCACTCACTTGTAATCATTGGATAATACATTTCTCCAAAATATCCATATTCTTTGCCTCATGGATATGATTATTTCCTTAACCATATACCATTTATATATATGGTGTTATACTTTGAATGTATTTAATTTATAGGGTAATTATTGATAAATCTATATTCTTTTATCAATATAATTAATTTTTGATATGTCATGTTGTTAGTGAATTAAATTGATCATTCAATATAGGAATAATTCATTTGACATTCCATGATGGGTGGGGCTGATAATTATATAGCCCCTCAATTCATTAATATGTATCAAGATAAAAATTAGTAATATAATATTAAATGGGGTTTTGGTGTATGCCTACCCATATTTGTAATCTATATTGGAAAAAGTTATCAATGGTATAGATCCCTGATGTATAAGATCATGAAATATAATATCATTCATATCCTTCATTGGGAATTTATGAATTATTGTATTTCACGAGATTTCAACATTGAAATTATCCATGTATGCATTTTTTTCCTCAATTTTATGATCAAATGGAATGTGTTTTTAGTTATTCACTAAGAGTATTGGTTATAACTTATTTACTCATGAAATATTTCATTCTAAGTTATCGTTAAAAAGACTATAAGATGAACCTTATAATTTTTCCTCATTCCCTAGGATGTAAAAAAGGAATTTCTGAATAATATCAGTGTTGAAATAGTGTTTTTGTGCTATTTAGTTTATATTTGTAATGTAATATGGGAATCATGTAAGTTTTTCTTCAAGTATACAACAATATTCAGTCATTTGAGATTCAATTAACTCTGTCTAGTGACAATGTAATAAATTAACCACAAAATTTGGGCGACTAGGGTCTGGTTAATTACCTAGAGTCTCAAGTTCAAACAAGTTGTACCAAAAAAATTCAGGTTGTGGGTGTAACATCCTGTTACCTTTTATTAGGCATTTCTCTCTCTATTCATTTCCCTCTTTGTTTGGGTTCATTTTTGGACTCCCAAGGATAGATATTCTCAACATGATTTTCTTATGTCTTAGAGTAGATCAATATATCATTGATTAATAAGATGATTTTGTAATCTAGGAACTCATAGAACATGGAGTTCAAAAGCCCCATGAATACATGAAGTGCGTTAGTAACCCCAAAATAAATGAGTATAAACTCAAAGTTCCCATACATATATCTGAAGGTAGTATTCATGATACATCCATACTTCACCCCCAACTAGTGATATCCATACAATAGATTGATATTATAAAACAAACTCTCCCACTTAGCTGGTCAAGAAGATCATCTATTCATGGAAAAGGGTAATTTTTCTTGTCATACCTCTGATTCAACCTCTGGTAGTCTACAAAAAACTTCATAATATTGTCTAAATTATTAGAGAACAACACTGAAGAACACCTTAATGATAAACTAGGTCAGATGAAAACCATATTCAACAAATCATCTAACCATAGCCTCAAATCACATAACTCTATAGGCTCCATTCGATCGGAATCCATCGAAATCTGTGATGTGGCAAACTGCATCTCTATCCCAAAATCAACATCATATTTAGTAGGTAGTTTCATAATCTCCTACAGTAAAACACATATGAACTCCTCTACAACCCTATAAACACCCCAAAACATAGATTCTACTGATATCTCTTCCATCAGTGAAATAAGGGGCCCCACACACTAACCTACCACTTATAAACCTGACTCTCCAATGAAATCCGCACTCTGAGCATCCAAATATAAGATTATGAGTATTCTCTGAAAGAAGTCAATAAAAAATTAATAGAATAAAACTAATTGATTACTAGGATGAGATAATACAACTATATATCAGTATCATGAAAATATCCCCCTAAGACTTATGTGTCCATATCATTAGTATGCATCCCTGGACTTCATTGAACAAGATGGTATGACCTTTAATTGGTGTAGTCAACACTAGGGGAACTATAAGATTATTCACCTATTATCCCGACATATAGACCAAAGTAAGAGAAACAAAGGAGTACTTGGATCCTAATTCCATTAAGACAAACACTATGGTAGATGATAAACTCATAGTACCCAAAAATCTATGGACCCTCAAGAATTGTTACCTCCTTTGTGGGAAACTGACCATGACCCACCCTTTGACCTCTTTGATGATGGACACTATCACAAAAACACTATGGTTGAGGTACCTGAACATGAGAAAAATCCTATGGTCTCCCTCTACCTACTCCATATTACCAAGGTGAAGCATAATCCTACTCTCCCTACTGGTGAAATGGTCTCACTAACTTCTTCTTATAAGGTTGGCGGTAATCCTATCTAACTCACTAAACAAAGATATGTTTACCACTATGAAATCATTCTGGATATGATAATGAACTAAACAAAAAAACACACTAGACATATATCTCCAAAAAAATCATGGAAACCACTAGACCCAAATGGCTAGAAAGGTAGATGATGAGGTCGACTGCCCACTAGTCAAATCCTTGAAGGTCTTGGTGTTTGAGACCTTCTAATAAAAAGCATTCTTCTTAAGGAACCTGATGATTCTCCTCATGTGGTAAACCTCCTTGTGAGTGAATCCACTCGATCACCTATTCCTTATTCTGAAATTTCATATACATATGACAATTAAAATGGGAAACTTCACACTAGATAGAAGGGTAGTGTGCCTCCTCAAGATGTCTCACATGAGAATCATCATTTTGAAAATGATATGGGGTAATGTAAAAAAGTCCTTGCACTTGATTTCCTACTCCTACAATGACATACTACCTTTATAAATAGAATGAATCTCTCGTCTTGTCAGTTCCTTCATATTCAAAGAAAGGAAATCCACCAAGAACTCTTTATGAAAGTTAACCCATGAAACATCCAGCTCTTTCCACTCACCCAGATACAACATCCACCACTGATGCATAGATCCCTATATAATACTAACAACCAAAGGGACCAAGTATCACACTAGGTCCAAGATCAAACTAAAAGTTATCTAAAGCTCCAACATCCATCTATATTTCCACACATATGAAAATTTCTCACATACTTTACCAAATCCTACTGCTGAAAAGAATGCAACGACATCTACCAAGCCTCATCATCCTCTGCCGAATCAACCCCTGTGACAATCAAGCAGATAATCCTGCTACAACCTAAAATTTCTAAGACACATGAAAATTATTCTTGGGACCCATAATTGAAATAGATAAAAATATTTTCTAGTATTAGGTAGTATTTTATTCTATTTAGATTCATTTAATATTCATTATTATTGTTAAGCTTCCCAAAGCAACCCAAATAAAAAGGGAATATAGGTCATCATAATGCATGTTCCTCTCATAGTTCTCTACCCTACAAATAGGTCCACCTCACTTGGTTATTAAATAAGCTCAGATTTTTGCACTATGTCATGGGGTCACCTAAAATCCCCATTATAGCCAATCTCCTTGGCTTATGTCCCACACCAAGGTTATCATTAACTATTTCTATACCAACCCATGCAATTATCATTATTCCTAACTCCATATCCATCCTATCTCTCAAGAGTCATCTTTGATACCAATTTTTCATGACCCCCACCTTCCAATGAGACAATAATGAGGGGAGAGAGATAATAACCCCCCATGTCATGCCTTCAGTAGGCCTTGGGTTGGATACTAGCATCAAAGGTAAAAAAATATCATAAAATCCAAGGCACTTCCCTATATAAATAAAGAGGATTGAGAGATAAGATGAATCATCCAAAAGAAACTTGCATGAAATAATATAAAAATAACCCAAAAATATCCTACAATGCATGTATAAATAAAACAATTATAGATAAGTGCCTCCAAAAGTAAAACCCCCAAAGAAAATCTAAATTGTGAAGAAAACAACTATCCAAAAAGTTTTGAACAAGTACTATCCAACACGATCCTTGTAATCCTCTTGGAAAACTAAAAACTAGTTTATATACATATCATGAGAATACATGTATACTCAGTATGAAAACTAATTTCTATCATGTACATGCGAAAGAAACATACTAATCCACCCATGAAAAAACATCATAACCAACAACACATAAATATGTTAACTATTCAACCCATCCTCACCAAGACATTCTCATCAAATAATGTAATACAACTATAATAATATAATAAGAATCATATCGATTAAGGGTAACCTTCACCACTTTCCCACTAATTTTTCAATCTCACACACCAACTTCAAACATCTTGGAAATCCTATATTCTATAAATAATATATACTGACGCCCCAAGGCACGGTCACATCACATCATAGACGAAGACACCTAGGCCACATCCCCCCATCAAAGTCACATCTCAACACACCTACGAACACTAGGTACATCACATCACTACTACATCCCTAGTAGTAGGGTATCAAAAACATGAAGAAAATTAAAATTGTGTGCTCCACTTACCATGAGTGACCCCCAACAGAAGCTACCCCACAACATGGTCAAACCACATCTCACCTGAAGACACCTTGGCAACCATCCCATAGAGAGTTAATATAAAATCATTCCTAGAAACACATGGGCCATCACCAAGTGTAGTAATAGACCTCTAACCATCAAATATTGTGCATATCTACTACCTTGGAAGAGAGTGTGGGAAAGTGCATGTAGCGATAAATCCTTCTTCATAACCAGGATGTTGGTAAAATACCCCTTATGAGAAAATATATGTGTTGAAACATATTTATTGATGTATTTGGGTTGTGTATATAAATCACAAGGAATATACAAGTTTATACCTATAGCCATAGGCAAAAAAATCCTATTGGTTCACAAAAAACACTCACTAACACATAGCACTACCAATTTTGTTGCCACCTATAAATGCCTAATACCAAACAAAAAAATACACATTTTGAATTTCCAACCAATCCCATTATCCATCCCATTCATTTCATTATTTATTAACATTTGTATTTAACTAAACAACCCATCATTTATTCTTTTCATTATTCATTTCCATCCTGTTAACCAAACCAAACCTCTGCCATTTTAATCATTATTAAAAAATTATTCCTTTAGTAAAGTGGTATCTTGACCAAGGCATCTAAACCTCATTATCATCTCATAATTACCATTAAAACATCCTCATATCTCCTCAAAATCACGAACAATAAACCATCACCACATAAAAAGAGCACAATTAAACAAACCATAACCTCACAACCCAAAAACAATGACCAAAAAAACCATCACCTTGAGAACCCAAAAGCATGCCCAAATGAATGAATGCCTTTCCAGCCCAAAAGCATGATCTAACAAACCATCAACTCACCGCCCCAAAAGAATGGAAAAAAGTACCATCACATTTCTACCCCAACATAATGGCAAGAAAACCATCACCTCACCACCCCAAGAGAATAACCAAATGAAACAACACCTCACTTCCCCCAAAGCATGAACAAATGATTAATCACTTCACCACCACAAAAGCACAACCAAAAAAACCATCACCTCACCTACCTAAAAACTTGACAAAAAACCATCACATCACCCCAAAATGCATCACAACCACAAATATCCACCCTAAAACATAAAAAAACAACACATCACATTAAATACTATTTTATAGATTAAAAAACCAGATTTTATCACATTTCAATTTATTTTAGAGGAGTTATCACAAAAGCCATAAATCTTGGGGAAACCATTTCATTACACAAATATAAGGGGTTATCCAATTTCCATGTAAGGGTTGATATCACATCAATATTAAAAAATGTTTCCATATCACAACCACTACTTTATACAAAAATTATATTAAAACTTATGATTTTATACAGTGCATTCAGCCCATACAAACACAAAATCACAATAATATAGAAGTTTTAAAAGAATGAGAATCATTACCCTTCCCCATAAATTTTAATTAACTAATTAATTTGTCATGAATAATCTATAAAAACTCTAAACATAATAAAAAAAGTATTAAAATCATCCCACATGATAAAAAAAGTGATAAATGAGGTATTAACTATGTCCAAGAATCTTTTCCAACTCACTCGAAACATCAGAGTGAAGAAAAAGCACTTAAAAATCACAAATTCACACAAAACCCATGGATCAACCTACACAAAATCAAGGGTTATAAAAAACATTGGCCAACTAATAAACCAAACCAAAACATACCCACCATAGCAGATATATGAAGAATAATGGACGGAAACTTCTGAAAAATAGTGTAGAACTCACTATAGATCACAATTGGGAATCCATCAGAACCAATGGATCAAAGCTTGAAGAAGGGGATGAAGATCCTACAAGAGCTTCCTAGGGTTAAACCAAAATGAGAGAGGAAATACATAGATGAATAAGGGGGTATTAGGAACAAATACCTATGTAAAATGTAGAACATGATGTATTCATATTGTGTGACGCATTCATGACCTAAAATCCATCGGTTTTCAAAAAATTACAAATTATTCCAAAACACACATTGCCTCAATCCTTATTTAATTAAATGTGATGAATTAATTTAATGACATGAATATGTTTCTTGGGTTCCCCATCAAAAATATAAAATCTATGAAAATGGAAGACTGCACAAGCTTTAAACCACCAATTCACATTGTGTACCCCTGTTAAGACATGAATTTCCAACTGAACCTATGATGTCCCTCCGAAAACCACAAAACCTCCTCAGGTTTCTTTAAAGACACCTCTAACAACAAACAATAAAAAAGTAAGGGGACTAGAAGGAACAATTCATTACATTAAATGTAAGAACCCCATTACTCCATTAATTTAAAGATAATATTCAAGATATAATCATAAATAATTTCTTTAATTCTGACCACCTGTATATTTTCATGACATATGAAATTTATAGTTTGGAATAATATGAATTTAAAAATTAAATAGTATAATTATATAAAATTAATAACTAAAGTTGTATCTCAATGGGGATTCTTATAACCTTAAATACATTTTGGAAAATTCTTTATCCAATTTTATATACTTCCATAATAAAAGACTTTTCAAATATTCCTTTTCTCCAGCTTAGTTAGTAGTTTGGACCCTCTAAATCATATTTTATTCTATTTCTAACCACAAAATTTAACAATATTCTTTGAAACCATCGACATGGTACTTGATCTTGGACCACCTATATTTTGTATGATAATCCTCAACATTTTAATGGGGCTGATTAAAATTTTTATTGAACTCATTAACAATATAATTAATAATAAAATATATATATATACCATTATTACATTGATTTAACAATTATTTTTTTCTTCGCAGAGTTAAAGAGGTTCATTTAGCCTATCCAACTCACAGACATTAGAACATCTTGTTAACAACTTCTAGGAAAATATTTTCCCTTATTTTGACTATCCATTGTTTGGATCTTATTTTGATTCATTTTTGAGAACTTTTTGAGGTTTTTAGGGTGTTACTGTTTGGGAAATGGTTTCGTAAAACCATGATGTTTTGTTTAGAAAACCGTGTAACCTGTATTATGGCCTTGGAGGGTGTACCATAGTGAAAACTGCGTGACCTCCCCTCAAAAACATATGGATAGGATAGTGGGGGTGCACACCGTTTGTGAAACATTAGTATAATAGTATGGACAAACCATGTACCATATAAAAAATCCCATTATAACACCATGATATTTTATTTTATTTTCAAATAGTTCTAATTTGTTTGATTGATTTCATTAAACGCAACATCGAGTTTTAAAGAAACATGACATACTATTATAATATTATTAGTTAGTGTGATAGTTATCGCATATCCATTATAATGGAGGGTTTGAAAAGTATTAAATAATTTATGACAACATATGGTTTATATATTTATATAAAAATAATATTTTGGTGACAAACTAATTATAAATGAAAATAAGGACCATTTTAAAATAAATGAAATATTTTTTTATAACCATTTTTCTATGCAAAAACATGTTTTACCTTAATAAATTATAGAAATAATATTTGTTGAATTATTATAACTAAATTTATATATTATATATTAAATCCAATGTTTGAACATCATCAAATATATTTTCTAGTCATGTGATAATAAAAAATCCTATTTTATGCTTAAAAATTTTATTTTTCTAAAAAGTAGTTGTGTCACATTTTTCACACTTGTTTTAAATTTTTTTTACATTTTTAGAATATTTATTTGAAAAAAATGTAATTAATTTTAAAAATAATAATTTCAAAATTACATTAGGTTGAACTTTTTATAATTTTCTGAGAAGATAAAATTTTTATTTAATAGTGAAACTACTTGTTTTTATTAAGAGTTTTAATTTCATTTAATGATTTTTAATATATTAAATTCAATTTAATATGGTTTTAAAATTAAAATTTGTTCACTTATATTTATATTTAATATAGTCTAGGTCATTTTAATTAATTTGATATTGAATTTTTAAATTAAAACGTTTTAAACTTTTGAAAATTTTCTCTTTGTAAAACCACTTTCTTGTCGTGCCTGCAGGTTTAATTTTAAATTAATATTTTACAATTATATAAAATTATTTTATAAAATTTGATTCTATATTTGGAATCAGAAAAATTAATATTATATAATAAGGATAAATTTTATTTTTTTCAAAATAAATAGGAAAATAATAAATAATTAATAACCACAATTAATGATTAAATTTGTTTACTCAGGGGTTAAACTAAAATGATAATGGGTAAAATGAACTAGAAACTTTTAAAGGACCAATTTACTGGTCATATTTTGGACTTATATTCTCTATGGTTTGGTAATGACTCCTTTTTAATACTTTTTTAATCTCAAAAATGCGAGTACACTTTATTATTTTAAAAACATCTATATGTTTTTTCTCCCCAACTTATAAATGGATACTCTATCATCAGTTCTATTAACACTTCAAAAAACATTTTTCCCTTATAGTTACTAATAAAATATATTCCTTACATCACTCCCCAAAAATTATAGGCCTTGATGAATTCATAAATCCAATCTTGGAAGGCTTTAGGTTTAACCAAAAGAGGTTGTATGAAGAAGAGGTAATGATTTAAACTAAGAAGATCAGTTTTACTTTTTCTAAATATTTTAAATGTTTTTAAATTACGATTATATTATAAATAAATTATCTCCCTTATATAAAGATTTTATTATGTTAATTTAAAAACATATATCAATATTCTATTCTATCAAATTGGAAATAAATCTGTCAGTCATGGGTGTAAGAACCAAGATCTTCATTTTAGGTAAGTTTTTTCCATTTCTGGTCATTTTTGAGAAAAAGAGGAAAATCTGGAAATTTTCAAAATACACTATGTGTACTTTATAATTACAGGCCGTGTACATTGATGTTGCGTAAGTCCGTGTGCTGGCTGTGTCTAGGCCACACACACAGTGTGTAGGGGCGATGTGGAGGCCGCTTAAAGCAGAGTACAAAAAGGCCAAGTACACGTCATGTACCCCCGAAGTACATGGTGTGTACTTTCTTTAATTTTCATTAAATATTTTGGGGTCGTTCCTAATCGATAGAAACACCTTATTCTCTAGGTTCTTCGACCGAGAGCGCCCGTATAGCCGCGAACATCCTCCTTGCATTAGAACTGTAGCAGTGAGCTCTTCCTTCTTATTAAGTTTCATTCCATGATTTTCCATATTTCTTAAGATATGTTGGGTTGAACATTTTCTGTGTTTTCATAGATCTATGCCGTTCTACGGAGAATCAAGCCTCGTGGTAAATGTATATTGATCTTCTAGCATCACAGTAGGTGGTTTGTGCCTTACCTTTCAAAGTCTTTGAGTTTTATGTGAAAATTTCCACCAATACCCGTGAATGGGGTATTGCGTGTTTACCGTTTTTCCCATGTTGTTTTCTTGCCTTGCTTGTATACTTGTGTAGAGGTAATTTGACCATTTTTTAGGATAATTTCTATGCTTGGATGTTTTTCCCAAGCCATGTTCTTGTTATGACCTTTGGGTTTTGTTAGCCTTTGGTCGTTATACATGTTTTCCATGCCTTATGACTGTAGGATGGAATGATATTCTTAACATGATTTTTGTTCTGTAGAATGGTTATCCAAGTAGCTCTATAGGTGTACTTTGGCCTTATTACATTATTATGCACTGACTGAAACGAGACTATGATAACCTAGTGCTATAGACTATAATGGATAGATTGAGTGAGCTTCGTAGAGAGTATTGGCTATTATAGACTACAAGAGGGTAGACTGAGTGAGATTCCTTAGAGAGACTTGGTAATTATAGACTACATGGGATAGACTGTGTAAGATTCCCAGAGAGTCTTGGATATTATAGACTATAGAAGGGTAGGCTGAGTGAGCTTCCTCAGAGAGTATTTACCTTGTTTGAATTTCCATAGATCATTCTAGGCTAGAGGAGGAATTGACTAAGCAAGATTCCTCTAAGAGTCTGTGATAGACCTGAGACTATAGGAGGAATAGACTGAGTGAGCTTCCTCAGAGAGTTTCTAGACATTGGGGCTATAAGAGGGTTAGACCACGTGATCTTCCTCAGAGATTCCCTGACTACCCTAGACTATTAGAGTAATTGACCGAGCAAGATTCCCCAGAGAGTCTTATAATTTTGTATGACCAAACCAGAGGGGTTAGGCTGAGTGCACTGCCTAGAGGGTTGTTGGTACTTCTTGGATAGGACCAGAGGGCTTGGCTGCGAGCACTTCCCAGAGGGGTTCCTGTTGTGGTTAGCTATTTGCTTCACTACTGCTTGTTGTTCTGTGGATTCATTAATATTGTATATCATCCTATTATTGCTTACTGGTTACTAACTTCTATTTACTATCACTGTTTACTGCTTACTGTACTATTACCTTCCATATTCACACTGACTGTTAGGAACAGATCTTTGGTCTGTTGCCTACTAGGATTTAGTCTCAAACCCTATTTGGGTCATGCTTTTTGGACCAAAAATAGTATGTTATTGTAGGCATAGAGAATGGAAACTACCCTTCGAATTCAAGTACTGGATTTCTCTGGAGTATGAGAGGATGGGACCAAACATAGGCTTGTGATGCTGAGGAGTTGTTTATCTTTTCTTTTGTACTTTTTTTGGTACTGTTTGTATTTCCAGCATTGCGAATTATTTGGCTATTTTCCTACATATTTATCACGCATCATTTCATATATAAATATGTGTTCTAGTGGTTTATTCTTTTAGTCTTCCACTGTTTACTTGTGAAATGTTGTTGGATATTTATTTCTTCTGCTATTTCATGTTTTGTTTACTTCCGCTGTGTACTATGCCAATGAGGGCATAGTTTTCCCACTATCACACCAAAGGCCCTCACTACTAGTCAGCAGCCTATGACATTTGTAGAAATGTGCTTGAGGCCATGTGACCAACTGGGTACGGGGCACCTCTGGGTGGCTTCCCGAACCGGGATGTTAGAAAGTGGTACCAGAGGAATTCTTTTCTCTTGATTTACTGTTTGGGGCCTTTAGCTAGGGGTAGGGTGAAGTCGATACTTGGTAATATGCTTTTCCTGGGAATAGTTATCCCATGTACAGGGAAAATCCAATATACCTCATTATTGTAGTTTTCTGGTTTGATATTTTATGGTTGATATGATTTCACCTAGAGTGATTCACATGCCTGGTGTTGTTATTGTTGTGCTAGTGCAGTTCTATTTCTGTCACAACCTAAGGAGATGAGGGTGTACCATATCATGCATCATATAGGAACTTGTTAGACATCACATGCCATGTATTCCTTCCATGCCACCTATGGTGCATTTGTGATTTCATGTTGTTGTGATAGACGTTGTTTAGATTATGCATCCTATTATGATAGATGCTTTGATTGAATCCCTACAGTTTGATAGAGGAATTGTTTGTATTATGCCTTGCTTAACTGAAAATCAAATTTTGGTTCTTGAGGAGTTATGGGCCCTCATGAATCAGAACATGGTGGATTATTGACTTGTTTACCTTATATATGATATATAATAGATTCCAAGCTTTGGTTTGTGGGGAGTATGGGTCCTCACAGATCGGAATTTGGAACCATCATGTTTATTTTTTAGTTTTTTCCGAGCTTCGGTGCTGCTTCTGAGCTACTTCCCGGAAAAAACTAGAATACACGGCGTGTACTTTACTACACACCGTGTAGTTTTAAACCGTGTCGCTGACTATGTGAGCAGGAACACAGGGTGGTGAAAATGTTTTCAGAAACATGCCGTGTATAGAGATACACACCGTGTAGTGGTGAGCCGTGTACCTGGCCGTGTCACTAACAACACGGGTCAGGGAAGCTCGTGTAGTACACACCGTTTTGGGTACGAAAACACCATGTAGTCTTGTTCTAGGTACCCTTCCATCTCACGAACAACAAGGGACGATGTTATCTCTCTTATACATGCCGTGTTTGTTTAGAACACGCCATGTAAGGGTCATCTGTGTAGCCATCCATATAACTAACAACACGGGTCGCCGAAACCTTGTCTAGTACAGATCGTGTCCTTAGTGAACATGTTGTATAGTCTGGGGTTAAGAGGACCCTATGAGTTAGCCGTGTAAAGAGACTCGGATAGGGTAATGGAGATGAATTACACGCCGTATGTTGGGACAACCCGCCGTGTAGTCTGGGGTGTTACATGACCAAAGGTGGAAAAAGTTCATGCCCATGCGAATGGAATTAAGAAGCACGCTGTGTAGTTTTTATACATGTCGTGTAGTTTTGTTTTGTGAAACTTGAGTGTTTATCCCTTTTATTCCTGTTTTGTACTCTTGTGTTCTCTTTCCTTGACAATCCTTATCTAAGGTGTGCTTTTGATCTTTTAGAGAAATTCCTCCGAGACGTCCTCTGATCGTACGTCAGCTGCCTGACGATGATCAGACACCCCATATGGCTGATCAAGGACCTCCTGCAGATCTTCTTGCAGTGCCAGCCTTAGCACCAGCAGTTATACCCGTTGCAGGCGCCGATGCACAGTTTAGGGAGGACTTCCTAAGGATGATTCAGACCATTCAGGTAGCACTACCTCCTGCCCCATCGATGGCTTAGTTGACGCGGGTTTTCCAGCATCAGGATCCTTTTACTTTCTCAGGGGATGGAGGACCCCAGGATACAGAGTCGTGGCTAGAGGCCACGCTGAGGATCTTTGAGAATCTGGTGATACCTCCAAATAGAAGGGTAAAGCTTGCTACTTATATGATCTAAGACACCGCCAAGAGGTGGTGGGAGGTGATCTCACAGTCAGGGCACCAGCAGAGTATGACATGGGATGAGTTTCAGCATATCTTCTATGATTAATTCTATCTAGAGACCCTGAGGGACAACTGAGCCTGAGAGTTTATGTGTCCCTAGTATGGTACTCTTTTTGTTATGGAGTAATCATCTCATTTTACCGATTTGAAGTGCTTCACATTGATTCTAGAAGGTGATGAGTTGTTCCTTGCTAGGAAGTTTGAGGACGATCTTAGGTAAGAGATCCGTTCATAAGTGAAAATATTCAGGTTGACTTTGATATCGTATATCCTCAACTAGGCACTGATCTCTGAGCACAATTTGAGGGATTCTGGAGCAGTGATCCAGGGCGGTTCGACCTCCAGAGCTAGTGTTCCTCCTAATGATAGTAGGAAGAGACGCGGGGAGCTGTCTCGAGGAGACCAGATTAGGAGGAATGAATCTTCAGGCAACCAGGTTTTATGCTACCAATGTGGTAGGATTGGGATACTAGGCCTCAGTTCTAGAGAGACCCGAAGGAGTGCCGATCTTGCGGCATGATGGTCCATCTTCAGCGTTTTTGTCAGATGTTCTCACCTACAACTGGTGGTAGTGGTTCTTCTATGACCCTATTTATAGTAGATGTATCTCCAGTTTCTCACCAATCTGGGAACTGGACTTCTTCTGGCTGTTCGGTCCGAGGTGGAGGTCATGGCCGTGGTGGTCTGTCACCAGGTTAACAGAGACAGTAGAGTGGATCAGCTCACAGTGGTCAGCCAGGGGCGCAGGGCCGCGGGAGAGGCCAAACATTCGCTGTGGAGCAGACCCTTCAGGAGCAGGATCCCAGACCTTCTACAGTTTGAGATACAATATTAGTAGCCTCAGTTTTATCTTCATCCCTTTTCGATACTGGTACTTTAAATAGTTTTATCTCTGTTTCTATTTTGGAGAACCTTGGACTCTGCATATTTTCATCTGCTGACATGTTGACTCTTGATACACCGTTGGGAACGAGGACGTCTAGCGTACTTCAGTTCAGAGAGTGACCTCTTGAGGTTTTAGGGTGTCACTTCTTATGGGACCTCTATGTCCTAGAGATGACATGCTATGATGTCATTCTCAGTATGGACTAGTTAGATCCCTTCCAGGAAGTCATCTATTGCTATCGTCGTAGGGTGAGTTTCGTATCACGAGAGGGTAGATCTTTTCTCTATAGAAGAGAGTGGGATGTCCAGGCGGGTAGAGCTAGACCAGAGCATCATGAGCTAAGAGGGGTTACAACCTAGATTTCCAGTCTTTATCTGGATGACCAGGGAACCTCACAGTTAGACATTCCTCGTGTGGTGGATCTTTTCAGGGATGTCTTTCTAGAGGGCTTTTAAGGTTTGCCTACGGAGCGTGAGGTAGAATTTTCTATTGATCTCATGCCAAGAGCGACACCGGTGCCCATTCCTCCTTATAGGATGTCTACACCTGAGTTGCAGGAGCTCATCAAATAGTAGGAGGAGTTGCAGGAAAATTGTTTCATCCGACCTAGTACTTCTCTTTGGGGTTTTCATGTCTGTTTGCAAAGAAGGAAGATGGCACCCTTAGGATTTTTGTGGATTATGGGAAACTGAACCAGTTGACGGTCAAGAACCAATATCCCTTACTGAGGATTGATGTCCTCTTTGATCAGCTTTGAGGAGCCTGAGTATTCTCGAATATTGACTTGAGATCTGAATATCATTAGTTTTGTGTTATACCATCTAATATACCTCTTACATCTTTCAAAAGCAGGTATGGTTGGTACGAGTATATGTTTATTCCTTTTGGTCTCACGAATACACCATCAATTTTTATGGAACTGATGAACCGAGTGTTCCATCCATACTTGGATTCCTTCATGGTGGTTTTAATGGATGACATCTTGGTGTACTCTCACACTTGACACGACCATGCTACCCATCTTGAGATCATTCTGGGTACACTGAGAGAGAATCAGTTATATGGTAAGCTCTCTAAATGCCACTTTTGGATGGATCAAATTCACTTTTAGGGTCACGTTTTCTCAGAGATAGGAGTATCGGTAGACCCAGAGAAAGTGACATTAGTAGTTTCCAGGGAGCATCCGAAGAATGTCTTTGAGGTGCGGAGTTTCTTAAGGCCGGCTGGATACTACAAGCATTTCATACTCTACTTTTCACACCTTGCAGCACCGCTAACATTCCTGACCAAGAAAGGTGAAAAGTTCTTCTGGTTAGATTCTTGTGAGACAACATTTCAGGAGCTGAAATGGAGGTTGACGTCAACACTGATACTAGTTTTTTCAGAGCTGGGCAAGAGCTATACAGTCTACTGTGATGCTTTAGGTATCATACTGGGAGCTGTGCTTATGCAGGGATACTGAGTCATTGCTTAAGGGTCTCGGTAGTTGAGGCCACATGAGAAGAACTACCTGACGCATGATTTATTGTTAGCAGTTGTTGTTCATGCCTTATGTTGTTGGAGACATTACCTTCTAGGGGAGAATTTTGTAGTTTTCACCAACCACAATAGTCTCAAGTATATTTTCACTCAGTAGGACCTGAATCTGAGAGAGCACAGGTGGGTCGAGTATCTTTATTCTTTCGACTTTGAGCTTGCCTATACATAGGGAAAGGGCAACGCAGTGGCTGATGCGTTGAGTAGAAGAACTCAGATTCAGGAATTTTAAGAGGCCAATAGTGAGTGGTATCTTATGGCTCGGTTCTCTGAGATGCATTTTGAGGTGTACAACAAAGAGGGGTAGAATTTTATATCTTCTGTAGTTGTTACCCCTACCCTTATTGATCAGGTACGGATGATGCATCTATCATACTCAGAAGTCCTAGTCCTGCAAGAGAGTGTGTCAGGAGAGGACCCTCTTCCTGGATGGACAGTAGGTGAGGATGGGATCCTGCATTTCCAAGGACGCATATGGGTGCCAGTAGACAAACGCAAGGAGCTGATGTGGGATTTCCGTTCCTCAGTTTGGGCAGTTTATCCTAGTGTCACCAAGATGTATTGTGATCTACACTGCCAGTAAAAGTGTCCAGGTATGAAGAGAGATGTATCTAGGTTTGTCATGAGATGTTCTACTTGTCAGTAGGTGAAAGCAGAGAATTAATGACCAGCATGTCTTTTACAGCAGTTACCCATTCTCAAGTGGAATTGGAATGATGTCGCGATGGAATTCGTGACCGGGTTACTGAGGTCACTTCATGGGAGTGATGCTATTTGGGTTGTCATCGATAGGCTTATGAAGGTTTCTCATTTCTTATCTATTAAGGAGACCTTCAGTGTAGATGATCTGGGATGGTTGTACATTTGAGAGATTGTATGTCTTCATGGAGTTCTAAACTCCATTGTTTCAGACAGGGATGCGTGTTTTACATCTCAGTTCTAGTAGGGGCTTCAGAAGGTTTTGGGTACACATGTACTTTTGAGTACAACAAACTATCCCTAGACAGATGGCCAGTCCGAGTGTACGATTCAGGTGCGGGAGGATATACTCTGTGCTTCCATTATATACTTTAGCTGTTCTTAGGAGAAGCATATTCCTCTTATGGAGTTTTCCTATAACAATAGTTTTCAGGCGACCATTCAGATGGCACCTTAAGAGGCCTTGTACGGTAGGCCTTGCCGATCACCTTTGTGCTGGATGGAGGCAGGAGATGCATCATTACTGGGACCTCATCTTGTTTAGGAGACCTTATAGCAGATAGAGTTGATTTGGAAGAGGATGGCTACAGCACAGTCTCGACAGAATTCTTATTCATATCAGTAGAGATGACCTCTGGAGTTCGAGGTTGAGGATTTGGATTTCCTACGTGTCACACCGTGGTTGGGAAACAAGAGGATTCGAAGAAAGGGTAAGCTTTCACTGCGGTACGTCGGGTAGTTTGAGGTGTTGGAGAGAGTTGGACCGGTTTCCTATTGGATGCAGTTACCTTAGAGGTACCGGGCTATGCATGACGTCTTCCACATCTCTTAGCTCCGACAGTACTTTTTAGACCCATATCATGTCTTTCAACCCGAGGAGGTTGAGCTTGAAGCAGATGCGTCATTTGAGGAGAATTCTATCTGAATTTTTGATCGTAGTATGAAGGTTCTATGTGGCCTATATGATCCTCTGGTATGGGTGCTATGGTAGCACGGCCGAGTACAGGATGAATCCTTGGAGAGGGAGGCCGATGTATGATCACAGTTGCTGGAGCTGTTTGTGGTTTCTTCTTGTACACCTCGCTAGGGAAAGTCAGGGAAGAATTTCTTTAAGGGGGGATGTTTGTAAGAATCCGGATCTCCGTTTTATGTATGTTTTTCCTTTTCTGGTAATTTTTTATAAAAAGAGGAATATATGGAAATTTTCAAAATAAACACCTTGTATGTTATAAGTACATGCCATGTACTTTAATGTAGCATAAGGCCGTGTGCTGGCCATGTCTGGGCCACACACATTGTGTGTAGGGGCGATGTGGAGGTCGCGTAAAGCGGAGTACAGAAAGGCCATGTACACACCGTGTACGCCAAAAGTACACATCGTGTACTTTCTTTTTTTCATTAAACGGACCAGGGTCGCGCCTAATCGACAGAAACACCTTCTTCTCATGGTTCTTCGACCGAGAATGCTTGTATGATCATGAACATCCTCTGAGCCCCAGAGCCTCCATCTGTTTTCCGAATTGACCTCCGTATATTGCGTTGGAACCACAGTGGTGAGATCTCCCTTCTTATTGAGTTTCATTCCATGATTTTCTCTCTTTCTAAAGATATCATCGGTTGAACATTTTGTGCGTTTTCCTATATCTATGTTGTTTTAAAGAGAATAAAGCCTTGTGGTCAAATTATATTGATCTCCTAGCATCAAGGTAGGTGGTTTGTTCCTTATCTTTCGATGTCTTTGAGTTTTATGTAAAAATTTCCACCAATACCCATGAACGGGGTATTGCATGTTTACCATTTTTCCCCTGTTGTTTTCCTACATTTCTTTTATGCTTGTGTAGAGGTAAGTTGATCATGTTTGAGGATACTTTCTATGCTTGGATGTTTTTCCCATTCCTTGTTATTGTTATGACCTTTGGGTTTTGTTAGCCTTTGTCCATTATACCTGTTTCCCATGCCTTATGAACGTTGGATGGAATGATATTCTTGACATGCTTGTCATTTTTTAGAATGGTTAGCCAAGTATCTCTACATGTGTACTTTGGACTTATAGCATTATTATTCACCGACTAGCATGGGACTATTAGAAAATGCTGCTATAGAATATAAGGGATAGATCGAGTGAGCTTCCTAGAGAGTCTTGGCTAGTATAGACTATAGGAGGGTAGAACGAGTGAGATTCCTCAGAGAGTCTTGGTTATTATAGACTATAGGGGATAAGCAGAGTGAGCTTCCCAGAGAGTCTTGGATATTATAGACTACAAGAGGGTATACCAAGTGATCTTCCTCAGAGAGTCTTTACCTTGTTTGAATTTCTTTAGAACATTCCAGGATAGAGGAGGAATTGACTGAGCGAGCTTCCTCAGAGAGTATGTGACAGACCTAAGACTGTAGGAGTAAGTGACTGAATGAGCTTCCTTAGAGAGTTTCTAGACCTTGGGGCTATAATAGGGTTAGGCCATGTGTTCTTCCTCAGAGAGTCCCTGACTACCCTATACTATATGGGGAATTGACCGAGCGAGCTTCCTCAGAGAGTTATAATTTCTTATGACCAAACAAGAGGGGTTAGGCTGAGTGCACTTCCAAGATGGTTGTTGGTACTTCTTGGATAGGACTAGAGGGGTTGGCTGCAAGTACTTCCCAGAGGGGTCCCTGTTGTGGTTAGCTATTTTCTTCACTTCTACTTGTCATTCTATGGATTCATTACTATTTTATACCATCCTATTACTACTTACTGGTTACTACCTCCTGTTTACTGTTATTGTTTATTGCTTACTGTACTATTACCTGCCAGATACTCACTGAATGTTAGGAACAGATCTTAGGGTGGTTGCCTACTTGGATTTAGTCTCACACCTTACTTAGGCCATGATTTTGGGCCCAAACAGACTATGTTGTTGCAGGTATAGACAAGGGAAAGTGCCCTTCGACTTCTGTTAATCTTTTATTTTGAACTTGATTTGGTACAGTTTGTATTTCCAACATTGTGACTTGTTTGGATATTTTCCTAGATATTTATCATATATAATTTCATATATACATATGTTCTCTAGTGATTTATTTTTTTAGTCTTCTGTTGTTTACTTGTGCATTTTTGTTGGATATTTACTGCTTTTATTATTGCATTTTTTATTTACTTCGGTTGTGTACTATGCTAATGAGGGCACAGTTTCCCCACAATCACACCGAAGGCCCTCGCTACTAGTCGGCAGCCTTTGGCATTTTGGGAAATGTTCTTGAGGCCATGTGACCAACCGGGTACGGGGCACCTCTAGGTGGCTTCTGGAACCAGGATGTTACAGTGGGTATGGTGGACTACTGCATCGCAAAATGATTTTATTTGTTTTCCATCACCACCTCTAAAGGTTGGGTATTATTATGGATTTAATATATATATATATATATATATGTGATATTTATTATTTTTTTATACCACTATAATTATAATTCCACATCTAGCTTATTACCTCCAAACCCATTGAAAGACAATAACATCCCTCATTAGTACGACAGACTGCCGTCTCACGAACCGATGTGATGTGTTTTTCTTTTCAATTTTACCTGGACAGAAATAAAGATATATTAAATGAATATATATAATTTTTATCATTATTATACATATTTAATTATTATATCAGATATAATTTCTTACTTTTCATTCTGTGGGGGATACAATAATGTCATTCGTGTGTACAACGTACTACCGACTTGCAATGCGATGTGATTCATGTTTCAATAACGCTTTTCATAGAAGGTAATAAGGGTAAATTTTATTAATTTATATAAAATATATATGTAATAAAAATGATTTATGAAGGAAAATGTATTATTTTTCCCTTTCATTCGATTCATCCATCGAAAAAATGTAATAATGTTCTTATGTACTTTTGATCAACTGTCTCTATGAATGGAGTATTTCATTATCTATATCTAATTTTTATGTATTTATTTAAATAAATATATACTGAATATATATTAAATTTATATCATTTTTAACATTATTTATATTTTGGAATAATGATTAAGGTAATAGGATCTAAAATAAAAAATCAAAACATACATGAGAAAAAAATATGTTTTTTTTCGAAACATGATTTTAACAATGAATTGTTCATAAATGTGAAATAAAAGGTCATAAATAAATCATATATGGTATGATGTATATAATTTTTTTAAAACATGTAAAATAAATTTATATCTATTAATTAATATGTTCAAACATGTTTGAAAGAAGTTGAAACTTACAGTAATGGATTTTTGTCTCAATTTTTCTTATTTGGGGAACACGCTATGTTGTGTGACTATCTCATTTTATGAGGTGTATATACATACCATTTGATATTTTATATCATCATTCTACTTTTAATCATGATATTTAAAGTTTTATTTTGATATTATTCATTAACGAAGGATTATTATTCCAAAGTTACCAATGTTGTAAGGGTTTTATGTTACGATCTCATTATTCATCAGGATTATTTATGATTATTATTTAGATGGTGAAATATTATGATCCATATCTTAGGAAAATCATGAATTTTTTTCTCTTAAATTTATTTCATGAGAATAAATGTTCTCCCTACATTTTACTCTCTTTATTTACTAATGATTACAAAAGAAATATTTTTAATGAAAACTAACATTCTTTATCTGTTCAGTCAAATACCCTTTTTCCTCTTCTATATCTACATTTTCTAAAAATGTTCAAAAAATTATTTTCTTTAATCTATTTTTTTTATGTCATTTTTAATCATTTTGGAATGTTTTATATAATATTTTAAAAATAATCTTCATGTTGTTTTTAAAATAAGGCCCATTCGATTTTATAAAAAAAATATGAAGGGAATATTTGGTTTAATGTGTATGAAAATTTCCTTCACCAAGAACAATCAATGTTATAAAGAATAACATATAATTTTAAAAGTTTACTTTCAAAGCAAAGGATTTTGAAAATGTTTTATGTTTTTATTTTATTTTTCAAATGGATTGTTTATTTACCCTATAATTTATTAAATAATTATAAATATTCTATTATAATTTTAAAAGAATGTAATTTTGAAAAGTTATTAGATTTTAATTTTTTTCAAAGTGGAAATTTATTTTTCTCCAGAAATGTTTTTAATTATTTCTAAAAATTCCTTCATTAATTTTCAAAGTTATTTTCAAATTAAAATATTTTTAGTATATTTTATGAATATATGGTTTTAAAAAAATTTATTTTAAAAGATATTTTATTATCCTCAAGAAATGTTCCAAGTAATATTTCATAAAAAACCTTTTCCCATTTAATATAACATCCCTTGATGTTACTTAATATTTACTCAAGATATGATTTAATGATACAATATTTATTCTTTATCTGTATGGTTTTTGTTTTTAATGAAGATATGTTAATGAAACCCATTCCTTTTCTATGACTTATTCTATAACAAATTTAGGATATAATTATGAGAAAAATTTCCATTCTATGGGTTATTCTATGATGGAATGTTTTTTGAAAACCTTTTATTTTCATGGGTTCTGATATGATGATTTTTTTTAATCTTGTAGAATACACACGCATGATTTTTATTATGTGATGGCAATGACCTATATCTCCCTCTAATGTATTTGATAATGATCAGTGTTATATGTGATCAAAGGGAACACAAGAGGTTATCTCAAGATTCAAATATGGTAAACGTGAGGTTATCAAACACTCAAAATAGGTTACGTGAGAGGTTATCCAAATCCCAAAATAGGGCACATTAGAGGTTATATTAATCCTGAAGTAGGTACATGTGTGGCTTTTCCAATCCCAAAATGATTTAAATTTCTTGATGGATATCATTGACATAATATTTTATATTCTTATGTGTAATCAAAAACTATATGTATTATTCAACTGTTATGTTCTTATAGATCAAGTTATTTTAATTCATTACCACTCATATCTTATTAAATTCCAATAGTTCTATAAGGACTGAAGATTTTGATATTTGATGTACCTGGTATGGTTTTTTCTTAGTACAATCATGTTCTCATAAACTTATTCTCGTATTATATTTATTTATTTACATTGTTTACCCTTAATGAATATCAATGATCCCATTTTTTTATTATTTTATTCCAGAATTTATGATGATATGTATTTTCATAGATATGTCTAAAAATGGTGATAGTTATGAGGAACTAAATAGGAGATGATGTAGAACAGTTATGAACTAGTTGTTTATATTTCTAGTTTTCCAAAAGAACTATAAATTTATGATATTATTTCATTTGATTATGTATTGTAGGGAATATAAATCTATTAAGATGTAATCCTTATATATGAGAAATTTTTGTTTTCATAGTTGAAATCATAATATAGGATTAGATAAACTTTGGAAACTATGATGAGAAGACTTTAGTGAGATTCCTATGGTTTTTTTATGGATAAGTCCAATGATATTTTTTTTGTATAAAAAGATATAAAAAATTTTGTTGAAAAGATAGAGTGAGTGGTTTCATAGAAATTACATCCTTGTATAGATACTAAATGTAGATGTGGATATAGAATAATTATAACTAGGGGTAATAACTTAGAATAAGGTGCATGGAGCTGGACTCAATCTCCACTTGGTGCACGATAATAGGACTTGCTGCAGACCTGGTTTGACACTCCTAGGGGATATTATTTGGGAATTCATAAACTCTTTGAACAATCATGAAGGATTTTAATATATTATGATGATGAATGACCTAGGTTAAACTATGTTATTTATATATTGAAATTAAGGGTTCATGGATTATAAATCCTATAAGTGTTTCTCCATGACTATAGAGTTTTAAACTTTGAATAGTTTTTCTAACACTATGATTTTTTATTTTATAAAATCCCTAGAACCCAAAGAAACTAGGATAATGATGAATGTGATAGAAAATGTGTTAATGTGAAACCAAATGGGATGATGAGTTGAGTAAAGGATATTGTTATTATACCAAATTATTTATCTTGATATATTATTAAAAACTTTCACCTTAACCAACTCTCAGAATCACTAAAGTAGAGAAGGATATAGTTCATTATGAGTTTTTATGGTGGAGACTCTAGGGTAAAGACAATTTTGTTTCCAATATTTAAATAATTTGGGAAGAAGAACTTAATGGAATGCTTAAAATGAACAAGGATATGTTTTATGCGTGGAGAATAAGGGAACATAACAAGTAATTGTCAAGGAAAAGTAAATATTTTAGATAACGAATTGGATGAAAATATTATTATCCCTATGTTATTACCAATAGATGAATGATTTTAATGTGGAAACTATGAGAATTTTTAAAATCATTAGACTAGGGAAAATCTATATAAAAGGATTAAGAAGTCTATATGAGTAAATGTTTTGTTTGTGATGAATATGAGACTACAACTGAAATTTGAAATGAATAAGGCATCAAAAAATAATATAATTAGGTCTACTTAATGGTTTAAGAATTATGTTTAATGATTATAGTTTTTATCAGTTTGAATTCAAAAATCATGGGAATCATAAAATATATATACTTATTGTTATGTAGGAGTTTTTCATTAAGTATTATCAATAATATATTTGACCAAAATAACGAACTATAAAATTGAATTAGTAAGAATGTTATATTTTATGGAAAATAATTGATTAAGGGGTGATAACCCTTAATATGTTCCTGATGTTGGTAAAGTAGTGTTTAGTTTTCATAATGAGATAATTGATATGGATAAATTAAACTAGATAGTATTAATGACAACAAAACTGAATAATGATTTTTTGTGAAAGTGGTATAAGTTATCATTGATGGAGTTTACAATATTTTTGGATTTATTTAATATATTCAATAATATATGGTTTTATTTAAGTAATGAGGAAGAATTTCTGTTTTCATTGTGGTTTTATGGTAAATATTGTAATTAGCATGATTCCATAAAATATACAACCAAGGTATCCACATATTTGTTATGTGACCATTAAGAGCTACATAATTATATTTGGGGGATTAATGTTATGTTTATTTTTGGGAAACTTAGGGACCTTATCTATAAATTTTGAAATTTTAAAGGGTCAAAAGGTTAATCATTTATTGAGTGGTTTAAATTAGTCTTTGTATGAGGTTTGAGGGATTATTTTATTATTTCAACATAAGAATATTTATAAAAAATGGATAGATTTTAAAACCATATTTTTGTTATTGACTTGTGATAAAAGGAATGAATTATCAATATTTTATATATCATATTATCTATTAGAATTTCTGGAAAGAAACAACCATCTCTTAAATTAAGATATTAATTGTAAAATTTATCGATTCTCAATCAAAAGATGAGATTGTGATTATGAAATGGACTGAAATTACCTAAGTGTTTCTAATCATAAAAAATTCCTCATATTTATGAAACATGATCTTGAAACAAAAATGTTGTCCTATTATCTTTATTTACGATGAACCGATGGTCTTTTCACTCATCATATATTTATGGATTTTTGGTAGTTAATTTTTTTTATTATGCACTTTCTAAGGATAAATGATTCTTATCACTCTCTGTCGACATTTAATTCCATCATAGAGTCTACAAAGTGACAATGGTAAATTCATTAGAAAACAGATGAGAAAATACATGAAGAAATCAAGATTTTCAAAGGCTTGAAAATTGGATCGCCTTAGTCAAGCCAAGGATATGTCGGCGTGCAAGGTTCCTGCACACCCAATTCTAGTGAACAACCCAATTACACACCCCAACACCATTTCACCCAAGGAAACTTTGTTTTCTATAAATATACCCTTGGTTTCTTCATTTGTATGGATTAATTTCCCTGAAGCCCAATTGTTTCTCTGGTCGCACTAATGTGTCACCCAAATCTTTTGAATCCTTCAATGTTGTTTTTAAGACCTAGATCAGATAAATTGAAGGAGGATAATAGGACATAAGTCTGTTTCATGTTTAAAATTGACAACACTTGCGCACCTGAGGCGCCCATACTCCCTAAATCAAAAACACATGTGTGCCACCTATTCCTATCATAGGAAATTCAGCGCCAACTTTTGGGAATACCTGTGAATACTCTTAAAGGCTTGAGTCAAATATTTCCCAAGTATTAACATACAGGTTTTTCATCACATAATTAAACATAATGTCTCCCAAGTCTACTTGTGGGGCTATACTTATGCACAAGATACTTATTTGGGTGCCCTTCTTTGATCCACCTACTTCCTTTAGTTTATAATCCATCATGCCTTCTTCAAATCCATTCATGGCAAGGTTTGTTATTTATTGGATCCCTTTTCTGAAATGGATTATGTTAAAATCTCCACCAAAACCTCCTAGATTATCAAATATTTGGGAAATGCACATCGGTGTGTCTTCTATTTGGGTTTGTATGTCCTCATTTAGAGGTTTCCCACATTTTTTTCACAATGGGGTTAGGATTCATGGAGTGTCTGTGGGTTTGTATTTCCATAGTCACATGGAACTTTCTCCCAAGAATAGTGTTAGAAAGTTCCCAATTTAGAGGATTGGGGTTTGATTTCTGACCTCCCCTTCTCATCTCTAAAACCTAGAACCATCGGTCTTTGGTAGGGAAGGTATGGTTCACACATACTTTTCTTTTTGAACAAATGGGAATTCTCCCTCTCCTACCTAGACCAATTCTAGGGAAGCCATCTTGGTGTAATACCCTAACCTCTAAAGTAGGTGGTTGCAGTCTAGATCCTCACTAGTTCCTTCACGTTCACTCCTACCTTAAATGGGACCTTTTCCAATGTAAAGATAATAAAGGGAAGGCTCGTCACCTCTCCCTCTTACCTAGTCACCTATACATTTTCCATTGTCTCCACCATCAGTGCATCCTCTTCCACCAGTAGAGGAGGAAAAGTGTGTGTTCCTATGTTGAATCTTTCACATCTTATTTTTATCACACTGAACATGAATCAAATGGGCTTATAGATTTGTTATGATTGCAACATTTTCCCAAAAACCCATGGTGAATGAACTACTAGAACATTGAATCCAACCATAATTTGGATACATAGGAAGCCTTCTCAGTGCCCGAGCTCATTGGATATCCTCTTTAGAAATCATACACTAATTCCCTTAATATTTCCACCCCCTTAGGAATAAGCCCCAAATGAAACCCCCAAATAACCGATGCATCCTTTTCAAGAATTTAGTCCAGAAACATTTCTCTCAAAGGACTATACACTCCTATGATACTCATCGAACTACATGAGCTTTGATTCCCATTCAAATGGGACATGTTAGAAGCATCCTTGAGGATCAAACACAACACTTCAAATCAACCTTGTACTTATTGGGACTTATTCCTAACATGGTCCAATATTACTGGGAAACCCATATTCTTTCCATGTCCCTTGGGCTACTTAGGCATAAGTCTCACACCAAACCTTGACTAATCTAATTTAACTTATATTTCCTTACCATATGAAATTTAACTATATAGTTAGGTCATTATTACATGACCTTAAAAGGTATGATTTGTATCATTAAGAGAAACCAAAATACTAGGGTTCCGATTCCATCACAAGGATACGTAAGTAGCCCATTTTATGGGTATGATCCCAATATCAAAACAGAACTTCATATCCCTAGACGAAAATAAATTTAAGAGTGACCCACTTAGTGGATTAAAAACCAGTATCAAAATAATGATGATTTAAAGAATCTCTAAATATTAAATGAGAGAATTTCATTGATGGAGAACCTCGAATACATATAGATCTCTCCATTAATGAAGAACCTCAAAACATATAAATGATTCTAAATTTCACACATGCTCATAATTGATGGAAAATTCATAGGGAAACCTATTTTATAGGTGGTGAATTAATAAGTATTAGCTAAAATATCTCAAATCAATAAAGAGAGTACTAGAGTTGACAATAATTCCCCCTAAAAGAGTGTGATGAGTCTGACCTCACATCCTCTCGAACAAAGCATTTTCTTAAGTATCGTTAGTTCAAACTCAACGAATTCTTTCCATTGAAAATAAGGTACCTTTTGGATAAAGATCTGTTGGATGTGTCCAGTTCGATAAATAAATCCAATGGAAACAACCTAGACATAGTGATTCCTAACGAGAACATACATTCCAAGGAACTATGAAACAAATAATTGTGAACCCGACCTGAATCATTAACCGTGTTAATAGTGTCACTCACCTATCGGACCTCTATCAATTGATTAAGATAGGCCAGACAAAAGAATGAATCATGAATGTATCCATCTAAAATATTTTTCTTTAATGGATTTTATTGTTGTTTTCAAGTTTTTTTTCAAGAACTCCCTTCACTCCAAATGGATTCCTTCAAGTTTGCATTCATGAATACCCTGTCCACTACTCAAGATGGATCCTCACCCGTTGTAAGGACGTCATCACCAACGCAGTGTCTTCAATAGTGGGTATCCAATGTACTGGTAAGGTAAAACATTCAACACAATACTATCCTAACCATAGAGGATACCCAAAAAGATCTCCAACTTAACAACAACCCTCGATCATCCGATTGGTGATGAACAGGAGTCAAGAAGTATACACTACCAACCATCATCTTCAACATTTTCATGTACTTATCTCTAGAATACAATAACTAGTCCCTCCTGTACTACAAGGAGGTGGATCAAGAGCCCACTGATGACCTCAAATCAAAGATATAGGGGTATTTAATCAGGCCTCCCACCAATAATCACTGTCAGTATAATCATGTAGCAGTGAACCCCCAACATGATTGGGGTGTTGCCTCTAGTTGTTTAGCCCAAGTCCTTCAGACTAGGGCATGCAATATGAACCAACAGGGAAAACGCCCAACCAGAAGGGAGAATGTTCATTCCTTTTCACCCTCGGGAGAAGTCCATCAACCTAACATGATGGTAAAAAATGAGTGGGCACAAACACCCGTCTGTCCTAATTTCACTTGCCAGTGGAATCATCTGGCATCAACCCACCAATCCTACCAGTTAACACTTGTAGAGTACCGTGAATAGATACATACTCTTGTTTACAAACTATCAGCCAGTCAGCAGGCTCATATGACTACATTCAAGAAATCCCGCCAGTCAAATATTGTGGAAACTTGTAAATAAGAACATACACCTGCTTACAATCACCAATTCTTCCACCAGTCTAATCTATCAGCATTGAAAGGAGTCTGTGAATGATGCTTGACATAAAATAACCAGAAGACACATACACCTACCATCATTCATGAAGCCTACCAACAATCTTATTTTACTGCAGCCAGAGAATTAATTCAGAAAGCTCTGACGAAAAACTTGTGGAACACTCAACTCTCTACCCCAATACATATCTACTTTCAGTATCCACTAACCAGAAAGGTATTAATGGAGTATTCACATAAACCAACTCCAGATACGGATTGTACACATATTCTTGTTTTGGCCGCTGAAGTCACTAAACACATATTAGCAATGGTTAATGAACATGCACAAATTTCAACCCATATTCTGGAAGCATTCCAGAATATCATAATAATAACTTTTTAGTACCAAGGGAACAATCACATAACTCTATCCCCACACCTAGGAAGACACATCGACATTCCATCCTGAAACAGATACATACCTTTGTTCTAGTATAGGAGGGTTATGGGGTATACTCCCCCATATCATACAGACAACTGGATCCAAAACATACTGCATTTATAATTGGAGTTAATATGCCCATTCTAATGACCACTCCAAGACATTCACATAAACATGACCATGAAAGCCACTTATCCCAACAAGTGGCCCAAATATGTGTAAGAGAGAATCCAAGAAGAAGTCTCTCCAAATACAGATGGAAAATCAAGAGCCAATCTGTGATCTCGATCCTCTTAATGATAGAGTTCTTGAAGCCCTCAGATATTTATCTGTTGTTGCTCAAGATCCTACCCTATCATTACCTAATTATGGGAGTAGTAGAAGAAATTCTAAAGTTTACCATTAGAAACATTTTCATGAAATCTTGATTCATGTAACTTTAGTGAATCCAAAGATCCTATCTTTGGATGAGATCCACGGTAACACTCTGTGGGTCCAGAAGACTAAGGAGTGAGTGGATTTGTCCCTTGCTGTAAACCACCATGGTGGTCCTCCCCATGATGTCATTTTTTGTGAAAGTTCACCCCATAGTAGTGTTTCACATAGTAAACATAGTTCTTTAATTGATAATGTAGTAATGAGAAATCCCTCTTATATCGAGTCACTTGCCAACACAAGGCAAGTCATGTCTAATGCCTTGTCATTAACGAGTGAAATATTTTCTCAACCAAAATACATCTTAAGGGGATGGTTATTCTCCAAAATTCCATTGATTCATTTTTTTTATAATGAAGTATAGGAAAAAGTTACAGATTAAATTTTTTATAAGCAAACAATTGAGAACTGCCCACTCTGGTCAGACCAAGTAGATAAGCCCCTAGTAATATATAATGAAGATATGTTGACCATAAGAAAATAATTGGATAATGTTGATGTACCAATCATGTTGTGGACTTTGGAAAACTCTCAATAAAACATTCTATAATTGAAGGAATAAGATTGTATTTATTAAATTTTCGTCAACTTATGGAAGAATCTTCATCCATTTAATGCTAAAGAATTACCATATGATGAATATCAAAATCATTTAAAGGTGGTAGAAGGGTTTCAATGCCAAATTGACTTGGAATATCACTAAGTTTATCAGCCTCATAAAGTTAGGTAGCAGTATATAACCATTCAACGTTCATGCCTTGATACACTAAAGATCATATGCCAATTAATTTCTGACACCCCATCGGTTGTTCGTATCAAATGATGGGGTGCACACAGAGCACTGCATTTTATTGCACACCAAAATCAGAAAAGATTTCCGAAATTGGTCTCATGAAATGTTATTACCCATGACTAGATACAATCAATATTTTTTTTGTGTAATTAAGGATAATCTCAAGAACATGACTCAAATATCACTTATCATAGTCAGGCCCAAAGGAATAAATCTGTTGAGATAATTATTCATCAAGAATATGAGAATCTTAAGAAGGCCTTTTTCTTAGAGGATGTTGTCCATTAGATGATATATAAGTCTAAAATATAATACAGGTCTTCTGAAACAAGTGATTTGAGTAGTTTTCAGATAATTCGCCCATCCAATTTTCGAACCAATATTCACAAAATTAAAAGAGCAGTTATGCAATTCTCAGCTATAGAAGTTAAAGTGCCACCCCACCCTATAGAGCTAGGGGGGGCTGGTTTAATACAACCTTTGAATTTAATAAACAAAGTTTTAAGGTTTAAAGAATAAGAAAAGAAACAAACCCAACATATAGGGTTATGGGATTTTCACATCTATAATCCCATCTAAAATGGAAGTTAGTTTTCTCCCAATCGGGGAAGAAGCCACATAGTTAATGCACAACTCAACTATCAAAGGATTCCCTTTGGATTACTATCCATCAAACAGTTCCTAAGAATTAATCATATAGGAGAACATAGTCTCATGGAATATATATAAGGAGATGATATTACAAAGATATTGGCAGAATTACATTAATGCATTTTGTGTTATAAATGTCATTAATACTAGTGCAGAAGATACTCTAGAGAATGAGTCTTGTTTAGAGGAATCAGAAGATGAAGTTATTATCCATAATATGATACACATTGAAGAAAATTAATGAGGTGTGTGTCCCCAAAATCAGAGGCTTACCTAGAATATTGGTATGCCCTCAAATAACCAACTCCCACCCCTTAAAAAGGCATCTATCAAAAGGAAAAGAAAAGGTTAGATCAAATCTCACTTTTCCACTGGAGAAGGTCAATCACTTTTACTTGAAGAAAGATTTTACCTGCAAAAGGAGAAGATGAAGGTTTAGAAAATCTCAATACAGTGTTAATTCGAAGAAGCATTTCTGCCCGACATACTTTCCAAGAATATCCTCAACCTACAGTTCTTTTAGGAACTCCTCAGCATAGAGGATTTGTTGAAACTATAAATACAGATAATTAATTCCATCCATTGGGTACACAGGCCGGATAGGATCAAACACATCCTTATATAGTCATCCCTATGGGTTATCCATGACAAAGACTAGGAGAAGCACCGCTCGTGGTTTTTCCCATCATTACACCCGTTAAAGCTCCAGATGTTGTACCTATACAGTTCCCAACTCATCCGTATATTCCTCAAATGATTATGAACACAATTGAGGTAGGAAAAAATTGATTGGATACTATGGAAGAACGTTGTGGGCTAGTACAACCAGAAAACATATTTTACCCTAAATGGGTAGGTCTGATCCCTCCCCCACCAAACTTTGTCAATACTATTTTTCCAATCATTAATGGTTTTGGAGATATAGAACAACACTTAATACATTTTTTTCCTCATTGTGATACCATGATGGGGAATCCTCAACAATAAGTAGTAAAGATCATATTTTTTGTGTAATAATTATGGGGACCAACTTTAGTCTGGTATACATGTTTTCAATCTCGATGAATTACAGGATGGGAAGAATTCCAATAGAAATTCCTTCTTCAATTAAGCTCAACACTTCCCAAAGACAATAGTTTTTGATCTTATAAATTTCAAACAAAAGGAAAATGAAATAGTTTATATTTCATTGCTCGATGTAAATGATTAATATATTTTTTAGATATGGAACTCTCTCAAGAAGAGTTGCTGCCAATTTGTGTGGTATATCTGTGTGATGAGTTGCATACACCACCGATCCATGTGTAATGAATTGGAGGGTTTCAAGACCTTTCTTAAATTTACCAATAGGTGGAGGATTCCAATGTTAAATTGAAAGCTAAATCATACGTAATTCCATCATCTATGGGAAGGAGGATATGATAAGAAGAGGATTCTATAATCACACTCAAACAAGAAATTGTACCTCCTTCCAATTCAAAACCTTCGTCATATTGAAGGGATCTTCCACCCGAGCATTAATAGAAATGACCATCTTATCTAAATGATCAAAAAGATCAAAAGTGGACAAAGTTTTAGGAGTTAATGAACGAAGTTTATTATGTTTAGAATGAATAGGTTCCCCTCATCTTTTGAAAATAATTTGGCTCAGTTTCCAAGAATGATGAATCCAAACAAAGAAGGAGGTGATGATCATCCAAATTATTGTTTCTTTACCCAATTATTGGAGCATCCCATTTAGAAGTGTTTTGTTTTTAAATAACTATTTCAAAAAATGGTAGACTCTAGACAAGTGAATCTATAATGATTGTCTGTAGAAGTATCTTGTGTTATCGCTACTGATCTAGAAGAAGAAAGGAGATGGTTTGATGTCAAAAGTAAAAATGCATAGAAATATGATGATTGGATGACTAGAAGTAGCTAGTGATACTGCTACTAAAAAGTTTGACCATTTTGTTTTTAGTTCCTCGGGTCTGAAAGATCATGCAATTGTTGTCCTTCTCGACGAACGACACCTTGTGATCTAATTTGCGTCTGAGTGTGATTTGATCCAAGTCTGTTCCAACGCTCCTTGCATATTCAACGACTCTCGCATTACTATTCAGATGGTTAGAGGACATTCTTATGAAGTAGGACTCTCCTTCTACAGCAGTTCGGGTTTGTTTCCCTGAGTTTCCTCTCCCTTTTCATAATCCTTCTATCATTCGAATTCTTGGTAATTTAGTTGGATGATTTCTCTGCTTGGATAGCAGAACTAGGGGTGTTTTCCACCTGGTCTCTCCACGAATATGTCTTGAAGTGGAAGTTTCGAAGGGTCCAGTTCCTTTTGTGTGGATAGTTGTAGGTGAAGAATTTAGGTTTAAGCAACCTATTCTCTTTGAGACATGGGTTTTTTTTGTTACTCATGCAACAAACATGGGCATCAGAAGGCAGTGTCCATTAGGGGGTCTGAAAACTATATCTAGGTGAAGGAGCCAGAGGGGCCGGTCAATCTTGATTCAGCTCCCTTAATTTCATATAAGTGTGATAAGCCGTTAAATAAGATCCAAGGCCCAAGAGTTAAGGACATTTTTGAAAGGATTATTAATGATTTAGGCACTGCAAATTTGAAAGGGAAGTCCTCATAAGGTCCCTTTTCCAGAAATGATCTCTCCTTTAGTGAGACTGTTAAGGGCGAAGGGTTGAATTCTGGCCAGGTAACTGTGAAACATCTAGTCCAGGGTGGTGTGGGTATTACAACTGAATAAAGGGTTCTTGGGGAGATAAAAAACATGAACAACATGGGGGTAGTGCCTCCTAAACACCGGGTGCCTGTACTTTGCAAATATTCTATGTATTTCATGATACATAACAGTTTCTCAGCACTGAACCAGGTTGGGAAGAAGAATGTGGACTCTGATGAGTGGAAAACCGTTATCCCATGATGAAAGAGCAAATAGGACAGTTCCAGACACACGGACGATGAGGAATCCAGTGATATAGAAGAATATTCTCACGCAGACATGGTCTACAATGAAGAAACTCTTGTGGGAATTGGATCAAGGAAAGGGAAAGAAGGAAGCAACATGACTGGGAATTTCTCGGTTCTCAAGGGGGAGAAAAAACCAAGATTCTGTAAGGATTATTCAGACACCCCAAAGAAAATAGTCACCAGATCGTCAAGGAAGGCAGCGTGTAAGATTGCAAGAGTTGTACAACAAGGTCCTCCATCGATAGGTGTGGAACTGGTCTCTATCATGACGAGTTAGCAGAATCTATCAGCTGTTGTGGGAGATGCTAAGGGGTAAGAGTGCTCGGGGATGGATGAAGGCCTAGAAAAATAAGTAAGACAATGCTAATAAGGGTAAGAGAAAAACTATATAGAAGATTTAATTTTTGTGGTTTGAATGGTGGGGGTGTTGGGGGAGTAGAATGAAAGTGGTGGGGATCCACTGGTGTCTGTTTTTGGTTCACAGCACGTTGATGGTACAGAGGCCACAGTCAAGACTGCATACCTTCGTTTGCATTCTGACGAAGAGATGGTGGATACTACCTTAACCATTCTAGCTTCTAGAGAGGATGTAGAAAGGATGATCAGACGTCCAATAAAAGTGGATATAAACATGGAAATTAGCAAATGGATCGAGAAACAATTTCTAAATATAAAGAGAGGCTTTAATGAAAAGTTGTTAAAAAAGGAGGAGTTATTAAAGACAAGGGATAAATTGGCCCAAAATTTTGAAGACATTCTCAAAGATGGTCAGAACAAAGAGGTAATGGATCTATTTTGGAAACTATTTACGGAGGTCACATCTAATAAGTTTAATTTATCCTTTAAGGGTTTTGTTATGTTGTAATGCATTTAATGCTTCTAGTTGTACATGACAGTTTCACTCCTTTTCCTAAAAAGTGTTTAAATAAAAAATTAACTCAGTATTAGGGAACTAAAGGAATAGGTCAAGGTCAAGGATATATAGGAATATGTGGGTCTTCAGGAAACCACTATATTAATTTTACCTCTTCTCAAACCGTACATGTGGCGAAAACTCATGGGAGAGCCCTTCAGTGGGCTTAAAAAGAATTAGGAGATTATCCTACGCATGTAAGATCAGTCTTGACATGATTATTTTGAAGGACTGATTAGAGGTTACATCATCATTATCTCAACATATAGATAGACCTAGTCAATCTAGTCTACCAATATCATATGTATTTCCAACTTCTTCCCCAATACTGGGTACATCAATATCAAGAGAATCAACTTCAAAGGAACCGGAAAAACTACATGTCCATGCTAGGAAATGTAGACCTCAGGACCAAAAGTATGATGTTTTGAAATAGATGATCCAAGTAATAGCCTTTTTGTTGATTTTTTATGCCTTGAATCTATCAAAATAGTTTTGAGAATCACTTATTGAGGCTTTGTCAAGTCCTTAAGAGTATGAAACTAAACTTCCTACTGCTGAGGTTTACCGTATAGAGAATGATCCTATAGAATGTTTTGCAGTTATATCTTTTATGGATGAAGATAAAGATGATGTTGTACATTGAAATATTAGGCCCATGTATCTATCTGGAAATATCATTGATATAGACATATGAATAGCCTTCTTTGATAATGGATCACGAGTCAACTTCATTCTTATTCTTGCACTTCGTCAATTGGGCCGTACTGAATATGAATTATCTCCTTCCACTTTGATGTTGCAAGGTTATGAAAAGAATGAGAAGGAACATATGGGTGAGATTACACTTTGAAATTAGTTTGGAGATCTTGTGTCTAATTCAGATTTTATGATTATTTGTCAGGACACAACCTTTAACATTCTGCTTAGAAGGACTAGTCTACGTCAACATCCAATCATTCCTTCGTCATACGAATAATGTATCATGCACTATTTAAATGGTAAAATCAATAAATTTTATGATGACAAGACTCTGTTTAAAATTTTTTAATCTCAGTATATTGAGGAATAATTTTATCACACGAAGGGAACAATGTCTGTGACAAAAGGGGTAACTAGAATCAATGCTCTGAATGGCTGGGATAAGATACTAGAAAACCCATTCAAATATTTGAGAATAGAATATATGTTACATATCAATCAAATTGAAAGGATAAACCCATATCCGATCACTCATCCAATGACTTAGATAATGTCAATTATGGAAATTGAGCCTGACAACATGGGAGAAATTGTTGATTCACCAATAATTGATGAAAGCTTATATGGAGATGTCTTCATTTCATCCACTGAACATTAGTAGGTCTCTTCTTCATCAGCAATGTTAGAAGAAGATGCCTCAATACTAGAGGAATACAACGATTTTGATCCCAAATCCATCATATTTGATTTAATTCTTTGGGAATACCCTTCATCATTAGTAGGGTCAAAAATTGTATCCTTTTCTTCAGGATGTTCAAATATTGAATACTCCCCTAACACTAAATGTTTTGAATCATCGCATAATATGCAAGTAGAAATAGAAGAAGTGACATGTAAGGAAGAAGATGAAGAATATCTTAGGGGTACTCATCTAGAATTTGAGAATGGTGTCTCTACCACTGTTTATAAATTAATGGAAATAAATATGAGTATAGAAGAAGATCCACACCCCACTATAATTAGTGAAACTATGACTTCGGAAGAAAAAGAGGTTATAATTAATTTCTAAAGAAACATCAAGATATATTTTCTTGAAATTATATAGAAAGACCAGGCCTAAATCCTAATGTAGCCACCCATCATTTTGATTTTCCAAAAGAGCATCGAGGACTCAAGATGGTTGTAAAAAGAAGACACCCAACTCATATCTCTAAAATTAAATCTAAAGTCAACAATCTTATTAAATATAACATTGTCAGTGAAGTGAAATACCCCAAATGTCCGGCCAAAATTATCCCAATAAAAAAAGAGAAAAATTGGAAAATTAGAGTTTTTATTGATTTCAAATATCATAACCAACTTTATCCCAAATTTGAAAATGTAGTTCTGATCAAAGATCTTTTGATTGATGAAAAAACCTACTACAAAGCTCTCTTTTTCAGGGATGGCTACTCTAGGTATAATCTAATCCACATTGCCAGAGAGGATGGAGAGTCTATAGACTTTGGATCCCCTAAAGGTGTGTTTTGATATCAGGTGACACCCTTTTGTTTAAAGAATGTAGGTGCAATGTATCAAAATTTCATGCACCATATCTTCATGTTTGGAATGTATTATATCAACAATAATCTATAAATTTTAATTTTTTTGATGCTCACATATACCCTTGTCCGTTTTACTAATTATATTATTTTTAATGTATTTCAGGAAATTTATATTCTTTAATATTATTATGTTGAAATAGTATTCAATGATTTATTTGTGAGAAATATTCGTTAAAGTGTTCAAAATGCTCTTAAGCATACTCTAGAAACACTATTCACCGTTTGTCATTTACTGGAAATACTTTTCATCGAAGAAATTAATGTATAGGACAAACCATACAATTATGATGAAGGATCAGTTTGTATGATTAAACAACCATATGTTTGAATATAGATATAGTTAAGGAACATTACGTTTGGATGAGAACCTTAGGTTTTTCAGAAAGAAAAAGTATGGTTAATGAACCCTAGGTAAGTATGAAACTTTATAAATGTACGGATCGCCATCCTTGCTTTTATAATCAACCTTACATTCAAAAAAGTGAATGAATGGATAATCAATGTTATGTTTAGAGATCTATGTTGACATAGATAAACTTATATATCATCAACCCTATGTTATGAAGTTGAACCCTACATTTGTTATTTGGTTGTTTTGTTAAGGAACCTTACGTTTGACATTTCTATATCAAAAATTTAAATTTACATCTTTATTAGATTGTTTTGAAACAGTATTTGCAAAATGTCAGGGAAATTCAAAGATCAATTTTGATTGATCTAAAACTTATTTTAAATTTTTTAATGAGCCATTTATAGCATCGATTTTATATCCTATTCTAAAGGGATGTTACGATTACTCTGATCTGTATTCTTTGAATTAAAATTCACTCAATTTATCAGGCATATTTTGTAGATTTAAAAATCTTAATATAAGATATATTGTTATATATATATATTTTAATGTTGGATGTTTTTCATGATTATATGAAGTATTCATGGCTATGTTGATATTTCTTATTCTTCAAGATTTATTGTACAAATTATTTTTACTATACTATATCAATCATGCATCATACAAAAAAGGAATACGTTTTTAGAGATATACATGCTCAAATTTTGAAACATGATGCTCTATTTTTTGTTTCCATTCATAAAATCAATGATCTTCTTTGCAACTGAATATCTTCAAATATACTTCATTTTTATTATTCTTCTGAAGGAATGATCCATATTTTATCAGTTGTGCGCGGCTGAAACTATGAGCTACATCTGTTTGTCATCAAAACTCATCTTATCTTGTGTTTCGACTGCTCGTATTCATTCATGGTGGAGTATCATGTTCTCACACTAATAAGTGGTTTAATTGGTTCCCTGTAAAAGAACTAGAAGGCTCTATTTTGTAGGTTTTTGTTTATAAGGGTAACAACTGACTTTACTCAGTTGTGAATCTGTATTATGATATGAGGACCGTACTAGTGAAATTCACCAAGACCATAGAGAGGGTGATTGATGGAGTGGAAAAGGGGGTCTTTGTGCCCTGAACCACTATAAATTTATATAACTCATTCTTTATTCATTATCCACTACATATATATTCTCTTACTGAAATGCCAGTAGTTTTATCTGATGTTGATGTGAATTGAAAGAATTGTGAAATTCAGAAAAGAACACAATTCACCCCTTCTTGTGTTATGACTATAGATATTTCATCCTAAAATTTTGTATCAAAGGTTGTGCTTTGAAATAGAGATATAACAAACTAAAGGAATAAGATTTGTATTAGTGATGGCAATAGAGAATCTCAAGGAAGGAAGGTCAATTGTTTATTCTCCATATTTCAATGGTGAGAATTGTGGATGTTGGATGTCACAGATGATAATATACTTAAAAAATCATTGATTTAGAGTATACTAAAAAAATTTACTCCTTACACAATTCTTGAAAAACCTTAAACATGGTCTACTACTATAGAGGCTGAATATGATATGAATTTTAAGGAAAAAAATTCTAGTATCTATCATCTTAGTCCAGATGAATTCAACTACATATCGCAATTCCCAACAACCTATGAGATGTGGAGGAAAATTGTAGTGGCCTATTAAGGTATTAAAAATGTTTTACAAATGAGAAATGATACAAAAAAACTAAAGTTTTATACTTTCAAAATGTATGATGGAGATAGAATAACACATATGAATTAAAGGATGACATTAATTTTTAATAATATAACATTTTTAGGTGAGCCTCTCCATAATCATGATCAATCATGGAATGTTCTAACAGTTCTACCAGTAAAGTGGAATGGAATTTCTACTGCAATTCGCCAATCAAAACCTGATAAGAATATGAAAATGAGATAATTAATTGGAACATTAATAATGTATGAGGCTGAAATAGAAGAAGAAGTTAAAGATAAAAAATTACTAGTAAAAAAGCATTACACTGCTTCAAAAGTTGTATCCCAAAAGCAGAACATAAAACTAAAAAAATTTGAAAGAAATTCAGACTCATCTAACTTAGATGTTGAGCTGGCTCAAATAGTTATAAAATTTAGTAATTTTTATAGAAAGAAGAAAGGATTCCGAAATACATTAAAAAAGATAAGAAATACTCAAGGGAATTATGATGTCATAAATGAAAAAAATTGGGTCATATAAGACCTGATTGTTTTCAATTGAATGGAAAAAAAGAAATAAAATATCAGAAGAATGCTAATTATGGGAAAAAGTACAAAAGAGATATGAAGGAAACATGGAGTGATTCTAAAGACTCCATCATCTCATTACTCTCTAATTCAGAGAAGGAAGAATCAAATCTGAAAGAAAATATATGCTTTATGGTTGAAGAAGAAAATGTACAAAAATATTATTCACTTGATTCTTATTCTGGTTACTCAAATGATAAAATGGTTGCCTATTTCACTATGCTAGAAGAAAGATATGACTCTCTATTAAAGAAACACAAATATTTAAATTTTTCTTTTCATAATTATATTTTAGGAGAAAAGGAATACATTACTTAAACAACATGAAGAATTAATTGAGAAATCTTGTTTATCTACTATAAACTATACTAACCATGAAAATATGATTAAAAACTACAGGATGAATTAGAAACTAATAAAAGTGCTGCACTTATATTTTAAAAAAGGATAAAATGTTCTAAATAAAATTATTAGTAAAAATATAATTAAAAATGAATGATTTGGTATATACAGTAAGGGTGAAAAACCGAAACTATACAAAAACTATTTGTTCCTGGTTCTAACAACAAAATCATGTCTACTGTCAAAAGTTTTTATTATGGTATTAATGGACATTATGCTAATAATTATTATTTAAGAAAACATCAATTACGTGGTGTCAAACATGTTTATTATTCAAAATCATTATATAATTTTAATTATAACAATATTGATCAAAATAGATCTATTTGTATTTCTATGTCTTTGATAGATAACACTACTAGACCCCAAAAGATATGGGTGAAAAAATAAATCTTTGTTTAATTTGACCTTGTAGGTAGTAGTCCATAGAAGAGGAAAAGATATATTGTATATGGAAAATAGATGTTCAAGACATATAAGGGAAAATAAATCAAATTTCTGTACTCTGACTAAAATAGACGGATGCCTAGTCACCTTCGGTGATAATGCTAAAGGAAAAATTATTGGACTCAGAACAGTTGGAGATCCCCATGCTATCTCAATTAATAAAGTGATCTATGTACAATGATTGAATCACAATCTAATAAGTATATATCAACTTAGAAATGATGGATCCTATGTTGATTTTTCTAATTATTAATGTAATGTTTTTAGAAATAGTTTACATAAATTTAGATCATGCAGAACAAATAATGTCTACAATATGGATTTAAATTCTTGTTGTAAATAGAAAGTGAACTATTTAACTGAAAATGTAAATGATTCATGGATTTGGAATGTAAGACTTGGTCATTGTAATATTTTTTTCGTTACATATGTTATCTAAGAAACAATTAGTTTTAGATTTATCTAGTATCATATTTTATAGTGATAGATTCTGTGATGTATGCCAAATAAGAAAGCAAAAAAAATCTTACTTTAAATCTGTTAAAAAAATTGCTACCTCAAATCCCCTAGAACATAATAATATGGATTTGTTTTGACCATCTAGAATATAATTTTTGGATGGTAAATTATATATATATGTTTTAGTTGATTATTATTCTAGATTTATTTGGGTATATTTTCTAAAAATAAAAAACGAAGCATTTTCTTTTTTTAAAGGTTTTACAAAAGTATTGAAAATGATAAATGTTTTAAGATAATTTCATTAAGAATTGATTATAGTGGAGAATTTTTGAATCATTAATTCAAGTATTTATGTTCAAATGTGGGTATTAAACACACCTTCTCTGCACCGAGAGCCCTTTAACAAAAAAAAGTTTGAAAGAAGAAACAAAACAATTAAACAAATGGATAGTACAATGCTAAATTAATATAGTATTCCAACCTAGTTTTGGGAATACACTGTAAGCACAACATACTATATTGTAAATAGATTTTTAATTAGACATATTTTCAAAAAGAATTATTATGAAAATTGGAATAACAGAAAGACTAAGGTAATTTACTTTACGGGTTTTGGGTGCAAATTATATATCTTGGACACCAAGGATAATATTAGAATATTCGATCCAAAAGCTGATGAAAGAATTTTCTTAGGATATTTCAGAACTTCTAAAGCTTATATAATATTTAATAAAAAGTCAAGGATTATTGAATAATCAGTTCAGGTTAAGTTTTATGAAACTAATCCTTTTAATAAAACGAAAAATCAAATAGATGAAGCTGATGATTCTGACAACCAGAGACTTGATAATGTGAAAAATGATTTTGAAAATATAATTAAAATTCAGTTCAGTTCAGAAAAACATGATACTAATGAACCTAAAAGTACACTACCTTGAAAGTGTAAAATCCTAAAGAGTAACCCTATAGAGACTGTTCTAGAAGATCTTGACATAGTAATAAAAACTAGAAGATGTTTTGAAAACCTAGTGAAATTTTTTGCTTTTCTATCTCAGCTAGAGCCTATGTCTTTTAAATAATCTATAAAATATTAAATTTGGTTAGTAGAAATGAAAGAAGAGTTAAATTAATTTAAAAGAAAAAATGTATAGAAATTAGTGGAAATACCATTGAATTATCCAGTTATTGGATCTAAATGGGTATTTAGGAATAAAAAAGATGATCAAGGAATTATAACTAGAAACAAAGCTAGAATAGTATCTAAAGGGTATAATAAGGATGAAGGTATAGATTATGATGAAACTGTTGCTCCTATAGCTAGACTAGAAGCAATTAGAATTCTTATAGCCTATGCATCTCATTTGAACATTAAATTATATCATATAGATGTAAAATATACCTTTTTTAAATGGATATTTTATAGAGGAAGTTTTGGTTGAGCAACCTCCAGGTTTTGTAAATTCTCAAAAACTAGATTTTGTTTTTAAACTTACTAAATCTCTTTATGGTCTTAAACAAGAACCTAGAGCTAGGTATAAAATATTAAGTTCATTTCTTTTGAAAAATATTTTTACTATTGTCTTGGACAACCCAACCCTCTTTAAAAAAGTTGTTTGTTCTAATTTATTATTAGTTCAAATCAATGTTGAGGATGTTATTTTTGGATGAAAATGTAAAAAACATTGCAATGAATTTTCAAAACATATGAAAAAATAATTTTAAATGAGTATGATAGGAGAATTAAATTTCTCTTTAGGATTTAAAATATATCAAAAATAATTTGGAAATTTATTAAATCAAATTAAATACATTACTGATTTGTAAAAAAAGTTTGGTCTTGAAAACAACAAGACATATTCCACTACCATGTGTAATAATATTAAACTTCACTTGAATGATGTTAGAAAACCAGGTGAAAACAAGTTATATAGAGGTATCATTAGAATTTTACTATATCTTACTTCTAGAAGACCCGATATTATGTTTTCATTATGTCATTGTTCAAGATATCAATCAAATCCAAAAGTATTCATCTTGTCGCTATAAAAAGGATTTTTAGATATTTAAAAGGAACAATTACAAAATCAATTCTCTATCCAAACAATTATGATTTTAATTTATTACCATATTCAGATGCAGATTTGGGAGGATGCATATTAGATAAAAAATTACTTTAAGAAAATGTCACTTTTTAAGAAAATCGTTAGTGTCAATGTTAAGTAAGAAGAAACACTTAGTTGCACTATCAATAGCCTAAAGGGAGTATGTATCTGTAGGAAGTTGTTGTACACAAGTCCTATGGATAAAAAACATTGTAATGGACTTTGGAATTAATTTTAATAATATACCTATTTTATGTGCTAATACAAGTGCTATAAAAATTTCAAAAAATTCAATAACTCATTCTAGAACAAAGCATATTGACATTAGGCATCATTTTCTAAGATACCGTGTTCTTAAAAAGGATATATATTTATAATTTGTTAACAAAAAATATAAATTAGATGATATTTTTACTAATCCTCTCCCCCTGCTTGTTTTGATTTTATTAAGGGGGAGTAAGGTTTATTTAATTTTTAATTAAATATTTAGTTTACTTAATACAATTTATTTCTTATATTTATTTAATTTATTCCTAATTTATTTCTATGAATTTTATTTATTTTATTATTTTTATCTTATAGTATTTCGATTAATACATGTTATCTTAAACCTATTTACACTGTGTAATTTTTTTGTCATAATTACGCTACGACACGGGAAATGAGGATAGATGTCATTTGTCACAAACAGTTTGTTTTCCAAACCCTTTTTTATACAAATCCACTTTACCCAAATAAAAAAACATGTTTCTTCTATTCTATAACTCCTTTTCCTTACGAAACCTTATAAAATTAAAACCTCAGTTTTTCAGATCATTATGATTGATGAAAACTAAGAGAATCGAAAAAGGATAATCATGTGAACAAAGACGTCAAATAATTTTAGGTAGAAAAATTCTTTAGAGAATGGGGATTGGTCTAGAATAGTGTTACCAGATGAAATTTCTCCTAAAACAAGATTGGCTATTCATGTTCTCAAGATAGCTTTTAATCACAGCAACGTAGAGTTTTTGTATGAGGTAGAACTGAATTATTTTTATAAGAGTGTGTTGTTTATTTTCAGAGATACTGAGGACATGATTTTTGTTCATATAGAAGATAGGGATTTCTCCATTTTTTCTACTATGGTAGCAATGATTTTGAACGTCCCTCATGAAAGAGTTTTTCATTTTGACCTCAAGTCAATTGTCAAAAAGAACCATTATTCCAAAGGCATTATGTATTTTTTTTCAAATCCAAACTCATTCGAAAGATGTTTTTTAAGGATTTAGAACATGACCATAAGATTATAGTGAAATTTATTCAGACTAGAATAGTTTCAAGGATGGTTGATATAGAGAAAATCCTTTACCCATATATGTATATCATGTTTCTTTTTCTAAGTGATATCAAATTTATTGTCCTGGGGTATTTATTTATATTTCTTCATTACTGTTGTTCAAGAGATGTGAGAATGAATTTTTATCCATATGGATGAATAATTTAAAGGAATTTTTTTAAGAAATATATAATTAGATTAGTTGATGCTAGAGTAAAATTTCATCATAGTAATGTGTATAATTCTATAACTTTAAGAAAACTTGGATTTTTATGGAGCATGTGAAAGGAAAAATATTGCTTGTTAGAGAAGAATAAGAATAGAGATCAGGAGATTTTTTTCAGGGTGAGAAATATGGTGTCAGAAAGGAGGGAGTAGCTGAATCTCGAACATATGCAGTTTCACAGACATTAAGAATTAGACTTAGATTTAACATTGAAGAAGAAGAAGAGGAAGTGCAGAGTCAGGAAGGACATGTACTAAAACCTTGAAAAATAGATGCTCCTCATGTTGCAGAGAAATTTTTTTATTCTGGATAAGAAACATCTCAGTTCATTTGAATGAATAAATTATTGAAGAGGAAGACCAAGGGGAGAGTCAATATAGGGAACTTGCATTTGTATCTTTGGAGATTGAATAATTCGTAGAGAGATATCCATTCGAAATAGTTCATAAACAGAATAATCAATCTAAAAATGATCAATCATAGTTTGTCAATGAGGAATTTACTAAATAAGATGTTGTTTAATAAATACATCTTTTACAAGAATCAGTTAAATAAATTAATCCTTGAATGATGGATCAGACCATGGGACAATCAAATCATATTTTTGGTGGGCAGACTGAATTATTGGATAATTAGTCATTTTCTTGTGAATAATCTGTACTAAAAATAGTGACAGATCCCTTGCCAATAGAAAATAAAAATCAGGATATGAATGAATATGAAGAGATATCTGATTCATTATCTAATAAAATCAAATAATTTTTGATAAAATTTAATAAGACTCAAGAGGAGAATTCCCACCAGCAGTAGGAACTAGAAGGTGAAATGAAAAATATTCAGGACCTTACTGAGAACACAATTTTTTAAAGTGATTTTGATGCCTTAAAGAGAGACATGTTAAGTGAGATTTGAAAGATCCAATCTTAAGATGTGTAGAAAACGAATTTTTTGGAATTAAAATGGAACTTAGGAAGTCAGTTTGAATCGGTTAAAGGTTCAGTGAATCGGGCCAGTGCATCTAATCTTTTCCCTACAACCAGTCTATATTAAATTAGAATATTTCAATAAATTACATCTTTAATGGAAGATATGAATATTCAAATTCAATATCTTCAATGAAATAGTGATCCTATATCTGTTTTATTATACAATCAAAAATTTCTTGTGGACCAGTTAACTCAGGGAGAGCCTGGAATTCGATTGTTGTTGAGTAAGTTTTCAGAGAAGTAGGAGTTGTTCATAAAGAAATAGGAAATTATTCATAAGTTTTTGAAAGTCAACATTGCTGAGAATCTGTATGTTAATAATGATTCCAGGCATTTGATACTCTTGCTTAGAGATAATTTGATGAATATACTGAGATTACAGATGGTTGATATTAAGGTCATGTTTAAAGCCATATAGAATTCTCATCTAGCCAATCCTTATACATATTTTTCTTTCCTACCTTTACCCGTGGAAATGGAAGTTTCTGTTTCTCAGTCATAAACTCTATTATATTCATAAATTTATTAATCAATGAGTTTTTCTACCATCTATATGTTATATTTTGTCTGATATCCTAAATCCATTTCTCTTTATTCATTTTCGTTACTTAAAACATTTACTATAATTATTTTCAATATTAAAAGTGTTTTAATCTCTTTTTATAATTTCATTTGGATATCAAAAAAGGGGGATAAATTTAGATAAACACAATATTTATTCTATTCAAAATAAATTCAGATATTTCCCTTTTGTCGAAATAATTTAAAATTTTATTTGTGTGGAATTTATTTTAATATTTAAAAAATTATAAATTGTTTTTTTCTAAGATTATAATTATAATTTATGAGTTTTTTGATCCTTAAAAAGGGGGAAATAAATGGGAAAGTATTGTTTCAACAATACATTATATGTTGGGACTCCTTTTTTATAAGTTGAATTTGTTGTCAATGAGTGTCATTTTTGGTCAAAATGAAGGAGGAACACCAAAGTGAATGGACATTGGATAATGTGATGATGCTTGAAGAATTATTATGGATTTATAGCATTGGATTCCACACTTGGGAAATTCTCTATATTGTAATGAATAAGATGATTCTTTTCAGATTGTTATTTCACAAATTTCATAAGTTTGGAGAACTTGTGATGCAAGTCTTATAAAGGAAAGGGGGAGTAAAGGTGATGCTAGTCATATGCAGTTTTGATTGGAAAGAATGATGCTACTAGAAGATAATGATGTGGTAGTAATCTCTGTTGAAAACCTGGTGATGCTAAAGGTGTTCAATTGATGACTATATATCACAATAAATATAGTTCAAGATGAAACTAGTTGTTGGTTGAATTCGACAGATGATAATGAAGCAACATTGGTGTTCTTGACGAAACAGATTTAATGGAAAAGGACATGAAAGTAGAGTTTGATTATTGGAAAGAATGATCCTTTGTTTTTAGGCAAAGGATGTTGCATGCAAGTTTGATGATTTATTGTTATGTTCCGCACAAGTAGAGTTCCAGGATTCAAACATCAAAAGCTGGCAAAGGAGAGGCTTGTGTGAAAGATTAGTTTTTGCGAGAAAGATTGAAGGGTGTTTGGAATGTTGTGCACAAGGTTTGATTTGGGGTACAAACATTAGAAAATGGAAAAGAAATGAAGCGTGTGGAAGAATCTAGAAGTGTGAGAAAGTTGAGGTTGGTGAAAAAGATACTTATGAACCCAATGCGACATCAAATGGTTTTTTTCACAACACATCTGGAACTTGCATGACACATTGGGGTTTTTGTGTGTAGGGGTCGATGAGGATTATAAATAAGAGGTGACCACCACAAATTTTTGATGCTCAAAACATATAGAAATCATAATCTCTTAGGGGAAAAATAATTTTAAGTAAAGGAGAGTTCCCAAAAGAAATATATTTTCATGCAAGAGAAGAGTTTTGTGCAAGATTGAGGTTTCTCACAAGAGGTGTATCATGAAAAATGTAAAATCTTGTGCACATGGAATAAAATTTGGGCGCAATACACACCAAATTTTGAGAAAAATATTGGTGACCCCTAGGCCTTTGAGAAGTGCTACACACCCTCGAATATCTTTTCGATGAACCGGAACCCAAACTAGTGATATATTTTTTAAAACCCTCGTTGTGCTTCATGATGGACACACTATCGTGAGCTAGTGATTTAGCCTTTTATATTCAATAAGATTAGCGAATAAGCAGATCTGTACACATCATGGACAAAGAAGAATTCTGCCTCCCTGCATAAGGAACACAATGGTTGGCCACCCTGGTTTCACGAGGTAAAGAAGAACTCTATGAGGTACGCAAGTTTGCACTCAAATATTTATACGGTTTCATGTTTTCATGAAAGAGAGTGAAAGATAAGGTAAGTACGTGTTTCATGCACCCATGCGCATGGTTTGAAGAAAGCCCGAGGCCTTGACTGGTTGGTTTTCTAATAAGCTCGCACAATGGAAGGGTTTCACCCATTCATTTTTGAAGATAAATAACACACCTAAAGAAACACCATAACTAAGTGCAAGAGGAACAAAAGGAAATAAAGAAGAGGAAGAGGCCGAGTGTTTGTGTGTTTAAAGAACCAGATCCATTATGGGTTTCACAAAAGAAGAAGAAGAGAGACTGCATTCTACAATGCATGCACATGCATCTATTAAGACACGTAAATAAAAGAACCAAAATAACTATGTGCATGTGTGTAAATAAGAATAAGAAATGGAAGATAAGGTTCAATCAATATGCTATATGAGTGATCACATGTATTCATGAACAAGAGAGTATAATTGATTCAGATGATGCCAAGTGAACCAATATTCATTGCATGAATAATCACATTGGTGTATGTGATTTTAGCAAAGAAGATAGAAGATGTTCTAGTGTATTTGTTTGTTGAACTAGAGAAGAAGAGACCAGATGAACTAGTGCAGTTGGTTTTTCACTAGGGAAGAAAAAAAGAAGATATAATTGCTTGAGAACCTCTTTTCAAGCAATTAAGTGAAGATTAATAAACAATGTCAAGAGAAAAAGATAGATTTTGAAGATAGAAGAAGACTATCCTGGATAAAATTATAAAGAACCAGAAAGTGTATGGGCCTATACTACTTTGTTGCAAGTTCGAAGAGGATTATCTCCCTTCCCCCTCCAAGTGTAGAGATCCAAAAAGACTAGAGGATTTTTTTCCTAGTCGATCCACTGTAACAACATATATCATTATAGTGGTGAATCCATGCACTAGTCATTACCATGCATGGAAAGGAGGTAGATACTCTATTTGAGTGGTGAAACTGGTAAAAATATCATGTGCATATATTTACTGCAATTTATTTGTTGGTCGTAGTAGTTTACTCAAGAGGGGAGGTGTGAATTGAGTAACTATAAATTTTTTTGTTAAAATAATATTATTATAAAAAAGAAATGATTTCCCCAGAAATAGATACAGCCTAGTTAATCAAGGTTATACTATTATAAGAGTTTGAGTTTTTAAACAACTTCTTAAGAAGATTGATTAATTCTCATTAATCTTAATTTGAATTATTAATATTAATTTTGAAGTTATCCTACTAATGAAATCAGTTATAACTTCTTTACAAGAGTAACTATCAAAGTTAAATTAGTGTGTTCAAGATTATGAAATATAATAGTAAAACAGAGAAGACTAAATTTAAACAGCACAACCGATATGAAACAAGTGGTTCAGTATCAAGCCGAGACCTAATCCACTACACTTGGTGATCACTTTCCACTAATCAATTTATATAAATAAACACTGATCCACACCCTGGATCGGGGTTAACAATAGTACACAGACAATCCAGGTCTCACAAGGACCTCTTCCACAGTTTTTTTGGGTAAACAAAATAATAACCAGGCCACATAAGGACCTCTTCAATAGTTTTCGTGGGTAAACATAAGTATAAAGAGTTTTGTGTAAGGATTTAGAAATCCTCCAGTTGAGCATAGGAGTCAGTGTGTGTATGGAATATACAGAGTACACACACTACTCAAAAAGTCAGTAAATGAATCACTAAGAAAGAGTAGATACAATTTTAGTATTTTCTAGTGATTCGAAGTGCATCTCGGGACTCCTTTCTTTAAATTGAAATTATTTTGATTCCTTCTCTGGTTTTTGTCTTGAAAAATAGATTGTTACATTTCATCTTCTGTTCTTCACAAGTTTTGATAATGTGAAGATGTTCTCTGGATTCTAGTGTACATCGTATGTTCTTTAGCAGAGTCGGATTTCTTGCATGAGACAGTGATTTCTTTGAAAATATTGCAATATGTTCATCGCGATCGTGCTCATAGGATTGTTTTTTCGTTCAGTATTTCACTTTTTTTCTCTTGGGAATACTCCACTTTTTTTTGAATGCATGAGTTTTAGCCGATAAGTTCAATGTGCTTCGTACTTTGTACCTCTTACTATGTCTACAAATAAACAATAATTATTTGAGTGCATTAAAAGCATCAAATATTACCGTTAGAGATTAAATTGAAATATGTAAAAATAGTTTAAGAAATGGTGTCACGTTATGTTATGAAAACAGTGTCTCCTTCACACGGTGTCTGAGTGTCATGGTGTATGACTGTCATAGTGTCTTGTTCATGGTGTCATTCTTCACGGTGTCTTGATTCACGGTGTCTGGCTTCACAGTGTCTGGATGACGGTGTCTGGCTTATGGTGTATGACTTATGGTGTCTGGCTTACAGTGTCTAGATTATGGTGTCTGGCTTAAAGTGTCTGGCTTACGGTGTCTAGCTTACAATGTCTTGTACTTAGGCAAACAACTATATTCAGACATAAATACTGATATGCATGAAATGTATTGAGCTTAACCATTATAAAGCATGAGAGAACTTGAAACAAAAATACACATGATTGGATAAAATTTATAGGAGTCAACTAGGTTGAATGTGATTTTTGATCATTAATGAGATTTGTGAACATTAAAATAGGATTAATACATGAGGAGTCCAACAATCTCTCCCTTTTTGATGATCACAAATCATATATAGTTAAAGTGTAAATTGGATGCAACTATAGAGAAAATAACATATAGAAACTTCTCCCCCTTTTGGGATTATCAAAAAGTTGAAATAAGAGATAGAAAATAGTGCACATTTCATTAAGAGTAAACATAAGTTAGGAAAAAATAAAGGGGAAATTCAAAAACAAGGGCATCCCCATCAGAAATGAGTAAACACTGGTATTATTCAAGGTTTGGCCTTCTCTTTGCCTTTATCAGCAGCAGAAGAGGAAGACATAGGGGCAGTGGTTGATGTAGAAGAAGGAAGAGATGTGGTAGATAAAGAGGGTAAAGGGAGACCTTCACAGACAGACGGAGCCAAGGTAAGAGCAGTAGAATATCTAGGTAGTTGCTAATCATGAATAATAGGCCTGATCCGACTGAGATTTTGGCCAACAGACTTTGTAGTTGAGGATAATGCAGAGGTGAAGGTAGCCAGCCCAGGTCTGAGAGGTGCAGCAGTTGGAGAAACAATTCTTGTACTCTGGACATGAAGATAGGGTCGCAAGAGTTTGATGAAGTCTGCAAAAATCTCACCACCATACTGTATGGATTTTTCAAAGACATCTTTGTTTTCCATAAACTTGTCCAAAAATCGGGTAAACTTGGTTAGCTTCTGGGCTTGGGTTTTGAAGGCTTGAGTCATGGAAGGAATTCACATATTCTCTACAAGGTATTTTAAATGGTTTTTCATATTAGTCTCAGAGAAAATTTGGTTGAAATAGAAATCCACTTTCTTAGAAATCTCCTGATGGGCATCATTTGCAATCATGGAGTGAATTTGTACAAGATCAAGAAATCTATCACTGTTCTTGACAACTTCAGAGAAAGAAGCCACATTAAATCCCCTGAATGAATTTTGATGCTCTTCCTTGACTATAGATCAGAGCAAATTCCTGTCTAAAGAATGTGTAGAGGATTGACCATAGGTATTAGAAGCTTTTACAGCTATGGTTAGAGATTTGAGCTGATTTAGTACCTTTTAAAGACAACCAGTGTACTCATCAATGAGTTTATTAAGGTTCACCACAAGCTCTATCATTTAATTCAACATCTGTTTGTTCCATTAAGCAATAATTTCATCGAAGGATGCAAGATAAGAGTGAATCTGAGACACAACATCTCAAGGGATTTTAGAAATAATGGGTGATAGAGGAGCAGTAGTAGGATCTGATCTCGATTGCAGCTCTTTCTGCATGTCTTCAACCATGCTTCTCAGGGTTGTTACTTCATTACTGAGAAACTTATTTTCAACTCGTACCTCTTGAATCTCATGGAGCATCTTAGGTTGTGTTTTCCAAATAATCATTTCCAATAATATTGAGGCATCTATCTCACTCAGATTTGTCATAGGACGAGGTTGGGATTTCATAAGTTTCTCAATTCCAGATAAGAGAGTATCTCCAAAATCCTTCAGGTCATACTTACTGACAAAGGATGGCTTTTTAGATAATGGTTCATGTGTATAAATTGGTACAGTGACAGTTTCATGTTCCTTCTCAGGTGCAATGTTTGAGAAATATTTAAACTGAAATAAGGAAGAGAGATCAATCCGAATTGCAGAAACCTACTGAGACTCATTCACATCATAGAAACTTGGAAATTTGTACTGAGTGTCCACAATACATGACATAGTTGGATGTGGGGCTTCATCAGGCTCTAGATTTGGGGTTTTATCCCCCTTAACAGGTGCCTCCTTCTCAGGACTGAGAGGCTCAGGAACTTGGTCTAAATCCATAGTTTCATTTCTAAGTTCCACATTCATTTTTTGTCTAGCCAGCTGAATGTCCATCTCTATCCTCTCTTCAGTAGAGGTTATTATTTCTAGAAAATATTTTTGCAAAGGGAGTTCTTCCAGATTCACTTCTTGCACAAGAGGGAGTTCTTCTACTATAGTCTCTTCCATGGATTGCTGCTCAGATTCTTTGACAACTAATTCTTTTTCAGCTTTGGGTTGGATTTATAGATTGACATCGTTTCCAGAAGCATGAGCTTCTTCTTCAAGGATAACATGAGTAACAATGGTATTTTCTTCCTAAACAATAACTGCGTCCCTATGTGGTACTTCAGACTCTTCTTCCTCTTCTTCTGAATACTCAATATGTTTATCTAGTTCCAAACCAGGATCATAAATGTCTTTCGGCCTTGATGGATAATCCACAAGATTGAACGTCTCATAAACCTTATCATTGTCTTCCACCCATTACTTTTTCCACGGATTACATTTTATATTCATTCTCTTTATGGTAGATTTAGAGAGATAGTATTCACAATCCATAATCACTTCTTCATTAGGTCCAACCACACCTTTTGTAAAACGCATGGCTGATATCATCTGAGAGTAGAACAGATAAGTGGACTTGGATGTAACCTTGATCAACTCACACATATGATGAATGATGTACTTGAACAGGTAGATCTTGTGTCCATTTTTCATAAGATGAATAAAAAACACATCTTGATACATTAACATAGCAAAATCACCTTTTCTTGGACTAACCAGATTCTAAACAAACTTAAACAGAATTCTTTTTTCTCCGTCTTGTTCAGCAGTGATGGCCCTTCAATTGGTGCCATTTCTGGTTAGGGTTTTCATAGCATCTTCAAGATCAATGAAATCGGTTGAGGGAGGAGGTTCTCTCTAATAATCCTCAAATATAACTTCATGAGGTATCCTAAGGCATGCAGCCCATAACCTCAAAGAGAAGGAGCATATTTGGCCATTAAACTAGATCCTCATAAAATAACATTCACTAGAGTCAAAAGAGAACTGTAAGTACTAGTAGAACTGAGCTAATAACCTATGATATATGTGTCTATTTTTACTTAAGAACCACTCTACTCAGCCTTGTTCTTTTAACACTTTCAAGACCAAAGATTTTCTAGATAGAAGCCATTTGGGGAAGATTTATTTCTTAGGTAAAACATTGTGATTTACCATATTCATATTTAGAGGCCCTTCGAGTGTCAGCTTAGGTGAAGTATTCTTCTTCTTTGAGTTGCTCTTCTCAGGTGTGGCTGATAACAAATGTTTCATTCTCGGAATCCACTGAAGGTTTGAGATAGAGAGAGAGAAGGGGTTACAAGGTTTAAAGGGTTCAGAATGAGAGAAATTCCAAGTGAAGAACCGAGTGAAAATTTTTGTTTTATCATTTAGGAATTCCAAATGTCACAAAAATAAAAATGCAAGAAAGTAAAAGTGGTGAAATAATAATTACCGTGATATTATATTAAAGAAAATCATAAGGAATTTTCATGGTGAGACCGTGAATGGTCATCACAATGAGACAGTGATTTATCGTCACGGTGTGACAGTGAGTTATCATCATGGTGAGATAATGAGTTATCGTCACGGTGAGATAGTGTGTGAACTGTTCAGTGCACGTTACTGTGAGACAATAAATGTCAGACCGTAAGTACAAGGTTCCAACGGTGAGACTATAAACATGAGAGACAATAACTATGAAATAGTAATCATGAAACAGTAAAGTAAAAAATGGTAAAACGTCGAATAGTAAGACAAGAAAGATATTTATTGAAGATTTATCATGCCAAGATCACGTATGATGTAGTATATTCTCTTAGAATTTAATGTTTTATTAAATATAGCATCAAGTTTATATTCAGTACCAATGAATTCCAAGGTGATATAACCTTTTTGGTAATGATATCTCAAAAAGTGATGTATTATATCAATATGTTTTGTCCTAGAATGTGAAATAGGATTTTTGAGATGTTAAAAGAACTTGTGTTGTCACAATTTATTGGTACATGTCTGAATTGATTTCCATAATCTAGTAATGTGTGTTTCATCAACAAAATTTGTGCACAAAAACTGCCAACAACTATATATTTAGCTTCTGTAGTAGATAATGCAACAAAAATTTGTTTGTTACTACACCATTATACTAGTGAATTGCAAAAAAGGGGACATGTTCCAAAGGTTCTCTTTCTATATAACTTACAACCATTGAAGTCAACATCAGAATAACTAACTAGTTCAAATGATTATCCTTTAGGATAAAAAAGTTATAGATTGGGTGTATTCTTGAGGTATTTGAAAATTATCTTTACAACATTTAAATGAGATTCTTTAGGATTTTCTTGAAAATGAGCACACATACACACACTAAACATAATGTCTGGATGACTAGCAGTTAAGTAGAGTAAAATTCTAGTCATTCCCCTATAAGTTGTTTGATCAATAGATTTTCCATCTTCATCAAGATCCAAATTACAGATGGTACTCATAGGAGTGTCACTACTTTTAGTGCTATCCAATCCAAAATTTTTTAAAAGATCTCTATTGTATTTACTTTGAGTTAAAACAATTCCATCATAATTTTGAATGATTTGAAATCCATGAAGGAATTTTAGTTCTCCCATTAAACTCATTTCAAATTCATTTTACATCATTTTAGAAAAATCAATACATAATGAATTTATTGGAGATCCAATAATAATATTATCTAAATAGATTTAAACAACTAAAACATCATTTGAAATTCGTTTTATAAATAGGGTAGGATTATCTATTCCTTTTGTAAAACCATTAGAAATGAAAAAAGTAATCAATCATTCATACCAAGATCCTCGAGCTTGCTTCAAACCATATAATGCTTTTGATAGTTTGAAAATATGATAGGGAAAATGAGGATTTGTAAATCCAAGGGGTAGTTCAACAAAGACATCCTAAACTATATACCAATTTAAGAATGCACTCTTAACATCCATTTGATATAGTTTAAAGTTCAGATGTGCAACAAAAGCAAGTAGGATTCTAATGGCTTCATGTCTGGCTATTGGAGAATAGGTCACCCCATAGTCAATTACTTATTCTTAACTATAGCCTTGGGAACTAATCTAGCCTTGTTTCTAACTATATTTCAAGCTTTATCTAACTTATTTTTAAATACCCATTTATTGCCTATGATGAATGTATCCTTGGGACTTTTAACAGGTTTCCAAACTTTTTTTCTTTAAAACTGATTAAGTTCTTCTTGCATAGACATTACCCAAAATTCATCATTGATGGAATCATCAATGTTTTTAGGTTCAGGTTGTGACAAAAAGTCTTGATGTTTAACCTAATTTATAAGAGAATCTCTAGTTTGTGTTCCTTTCTCTAAGTCTCCTACAATAGAATCTTAGGGAAGGTTTTTAAGGGCTCTAACCTTTATAGAAAAAGAGGTACTAGTGATATCATGTTCATCAACAGATTCAGGTTCATTATGACTCGATGGTAGAGAATTTATAGAACTGGATGTTTTCATAGATTCTTTTATAGAGGAATTTGAGATGATTTTCAGATTTGATACATCGTCCTCCATATTTTCTAGGATGGTTCTAGGCTCATGTGGATCTATTTCATCAAACCTTATATCAATAGATTCTTCCACACATTTAGTTCTCTTATTGAATACTCTATAATATTTACTTAATATTGAGTAACCTAGGAAAATTCCTTCATCACATTTGGATGAAAATTTGTTAATATTATCCTTAGTGTTGAGAATAATGACTTTTCAACCAAAAAAATTAAAGTAATTAACCATAGGATTCTTATTGTTCCAGAGTTCATATGGGGTCTTTTTAGAATTGGTCTAATCACGACTCTATTTATTATGTAGCATGCTATATTAATAGATTCAGCCCAAAAGTAAATAGGTAAGTCATATTCACTAAGCATTGTTCTAGAAATTTTTTGTAGGGTTCTATTTCTTCTTTCGACAACACCATTCTACTGAGGTGTTCTAGTGGAAGAGAAATTATGGCTATAACCATTTTGTGAGAAAAAGGACTCAAACTCTTTATATTCAAACTCACAGCCATGATCACTTCTTAAAGATTTAATTTTAAGGCAACTAAGATTTTCTTCAGACTTGGCATACATAGTAAAATAAGAACATGCTTCACTTTTGTGAGCCATGAAGAAGGTCCAGGTATGTCTAGAAAAATCATCTACAAGAACATAAACATAGTGGTTCACATTTAAACTAGAAACTCTATATGGTCTAAAAAATCCATTTGAACCAATTCAAGAGGTTGAGAAGTAGAAACTTATTTTTTTTGCAATATATTTTTTGTTGTTTTACCTTTTGACAAGGACTACATACTTTGTTATGTGGAAACTAAAATTTGGGAAAGTTTTTAACTAGGCCTTTTCTAGTTTTCTTTCTAAGGTAGTGAACATTACAGTGTCTTAGTCTCCTATTGTAGAGCGAATATTCTTTATGAAATACACTTAATCATGAAACATTTTGAGAATCTATGGAATTTAAATTAACATAATAAATGTTCTGATTCCTTGATGTCGAAAATACTAATTCATCTTTAGAATTAAATTCATTACATGCATCATTTTCAAATTTAACATGATATCCATCATCACATAATTGTGAGATACTAAGAAGATTATATTTTAAGCCATTAACAAATATTACTTTAGAAATTAAAATCGAATTAGAGGTACCAATCTGGCATAAGCCAATGGTTTTCTCTTTGGCATTGTCACCAAATGTGACATGTCCTCCATTTAGGTTCTTGAAGCATGAGTAGTCTCCTATCATGTGCCTTAAACATCCACTGTCCAAGTACCATAGATTTTTGCAGGATCTCTTTAAACAAATTTCCTATAACATGATCAAGAAAAGACAAATTTTGGTATCCATACTCGTCTGGGTCTAGTAACATTAGTAATAAGTGCTTTAGGGACCCATATTTGTCTCATTGGTTTCCTATAAGAATCATGTAAAGTATTTGAAAAATTAACATTATTTGGTCCATAAAAAATTGAAATAGTAGAATATGTATCATGGCTTGAGCTAGTTGAGTTGTGTCTAGAACTGGGAACAAAACCATAAGTCCTAGATTTTGAAACAAAATTTGTTCTACCCAGGTTTCTTTTACCAGGTTAATAAGCAATGCTAGTCTTGTATTTGGGGGAAATTTGTTTTCCTAGAATTTGGGTAAGGGTATTTTTCCCATTAGTAAATTTTCTAAGTCTCTTTTTTATTTCTCCTTAGAAATTTTTAATTCATTGTTTTTTTGAGCAGTTGAGCATTTTTCTCCTTTTCAGTAGTAAGTTCAGATTTAACATTTACTGTGAGATCATGCTATTTCTTCAATGATTTACATTTATATTTTAATTCATTGCATGTATCTTCAAGCTTGTTATAATATTAAAACATTTCTTCATTAATCATATTTTAAGAGTCACTTTCCTCTTCTGAATAGTATGAATTATGTACAGAAGAGTTCAATGTTACTTTAGATGTGTTTGTTATAAAACATATATTAGATTTGTTAGAATGTTCATTATGTAATGTCTTTAAGTTTCTTGAACTATCCTCAGAGGCACTCCAAGATTCATTAATTGACTTTTTGTACTTCTTGTCCTTGTCCTCATATTTCTTATTATACATGAACTTTGGATTGTCATCCTTTATATTTCCATTGCATTTACATTCATAGCATACGGTTTCATCAGTTTTGTCACTTCTTTTCTAGTCCTTTTTCTAGTTTCCTTTTAGATCATACTTTCCCTTGACGTTAGGATTTCTGAAAAAGATCATATTTTTGTAAAATCATTTGAATCTCATGGCCAGTTGATCTGTCTCCTCATCACTATCAGGTGATGATTGTTTAGTGGTGGAACTTTCTACAAAAATTTTCAGTTTCCCTTTGTCTTTGTGCTTCGAGAAGGTGGTCTTGAATGCTACAGATTTCCTCTTTGGTTCATCCTCATCTTCTTTGTTGACTTTCAGCTCTTACTTATACATCATTAGTTTCCCAATGAGTTCTTTTACAGGTAGCTTGCTGATGTCTCATGATTCTCTAATTGAGACAGAGGTTCCCCTCCATCTGTCAAGTATACATATAAGGATTCGCAAGATCTCTTCTTTGGCAGTGACTTCTATTCCTATAGAAATCATTGTGTTGACAATCTCATTGAACCTGAGATACATGTCATAAATAGGCTTATTGGGTTTCATTTTAAAAGTTTCATATTTTATAGTATATGTATTAAGTCTCATTTCCTTTACACTAGATGTGCCTTCATGTGAGACAGAAAAGGTATCCCAAATTTCATGGGTAGTTTTACAAGAAGAAATCCTTTTAAATTCTTCATCTCTTAATGAACAACACCGAGCATTCATGGAATTGCAATTGTTATTGTAAGGAATTTTGGTAGGTTCATACCATATAATTCTATCAGTCACAGGAAGTTTTTATTCATCTATAATGGATGACCAAATTTCAAAGCTCATACTCTCTAGATACATTTTCATTTTAATTTTCAATTGAGAATAATTGGTTCTATTAAAGAATAGTGGTCTGTTGGTTGCAGCACCTTCCAATCTATTGTCTATACTAATGAATTACTTTAAAAGAGCTATAAATTTAGAATTAATAGAAATTTATAGATCTTTAAAGTACAACTACAATCACATTTGATTAAGATTACACAGAGTCCTAATAGAGTAACATTTGATACCAAATGTTGGTCGAACTAGTTTACTCAAGGCGGGAGGGGTAAATTGAGTAATTATAAAAATTTCTATTAAAATAATATTATTATAAAAAATAAATTGTTTCCCCCAAAAATATATATAGCCTAGTTAATCAAGGTTATACTATTATAAGAGTTTTACTTTTTAAACAACATCTTAGAAGATTGATTAATTCTTATTAATCTTAATTTGAATTATTAATATTACTTTTGAAGTTATACTACTAAGGAAAATCAGTTATAACTTCTTTCCAAGACTAACTATCTAAGTGGAATTAGTGTTTTATGGATTATACAATAAAGCAGTAAAACAAATAAGAATAAATTTAAAAAGCACAACAGATATGAAACAAGTTGTTCAGTCTCAAGCCAAGACCTAATCCCCTACACTTGGTGGTCACCTATGAACAAGCAGTTTATATAAATAAACTCTGATATGCACCCTGTATCATGGTTAACAACAGTACAAAGACTTTCCAGGTCACACATGGACCTCTTCCACAATTTTCATGGGTAAATAAAAGTATAAAGAGTTTGGTGTATGGATTTAGAAATCCTCCAGTTTATCACAGGAGTCAGTGTGTGAATGGAATATACAGAGAACACACACTGTCCAAAATTAAGTAAAAGAATCACTGAGAGAGAGTAGATAGGAGTTTAAAATTCTCTAGTGATTTGAAGTGCAGCTCTGGACTCCATTGATTAAACTTAAATGCTTCTGATTCCTTCTCTTGTTTTTTTCTTAAAAAACAGAGTGTTGCGATCCAGCTTGTGTTCTTCACGAGTTTTGATAATGCGAATATGTTCTCTGTATTCTAGTGTACTTTTTATGTTCTTCAGCAGAGTCGGATTTCTTGCATGAGACAATGATTTCTTTGAAAATATTGCAATATGTTTTTTGCGGTCTAGCTCATAGGCTTGTTTTTCATTTAGTATCACACTTTCTTCTCTTCGGCATACTTCACTCTTTATCTTCAAATGCAGAGTTTTAACTGACAGGTTCCATGTGCTTCGTACCTTGTACCTCATAATATGTCTACAATGAAACATTAATTATGTCAGTGCATTAAAAGAATCAAATATGACCGTTAGAGATTAAATTGAAAGGCGAAAAAATAGTTTAAGAAACAGTTTCACAGTATGTTATGAAAATGATATCTCCTTCACACGGTGTCTGAGTGTCATAGTGTCTGAGTGTCATAGTGTCTTGTTCACAGTGTCTTGGTTCACAGTTTGTTGATTCACAGTGTCTGGCTTCACTGTGTCTGGCTGATGATGTCTGGCTTATGGTGTCTGGCTTACGGTGTCTGGCTTACGGTGTCTGGCTTAAGGTGTCTGGCTTACAGTGTCTGGCTTACAGTGTCTGGATTATGGTGTCTTGTACTTTGGTGAACAACTGTATTTAGACTTAAACAGTGATATGCATTAAATGCATTGAGCTTAATCATTATAAATCATGAGAGATCCTGAAACATAAAAACGCATGATTGGATTTAATTTATATGAGTTAACTAGGTTGAATAAGATTTGTGATCATTAATGATATTTGTGATCATTAAAACAGGATTAATACATGAGGAGTCCAACACTATTTTAGCATGTGACACAAAAAATATAATAAGAGAATCAAGATCCAAACAGGTCAAGAGGTATTGGTATAGCAAGTTTTAATTGTTTTAAAAAGACCCCAACACTGATTAACCCTCACCCCCTCTCAGTGTTAGGTATATCCCAATCTAGTCCTCTCTTTATAAATATTAATGATTTTGATGCTCACAAATACCGTTGTTTGTTTTACTAATGATTTTATTTTTAGTGTATTTCAGGAAATTTATATTTCTTTTTATTATTATCTAGAAATAGTATTAAACTATGTATTTGTGAGAAATATTCATTAAAGTGTTAGGAACACTCTTAAGCATATTCTGGAAACATTGTTCACCATTTTTCATTTACATGAAATACTATTCATCGAAGAAAGTAATGTATGGGACAAACCATATGTTTATGACGAAGGATCATCGCGTATGACTAGAAAACCTTAGGATTGAATAAATGTATAGATAAAGAGAATTAATTTTGGGTGATATCCTTATGTTTTTCAAAAATAAAAAGTATGGTTGAAGAACCCTATGTTAGTATGGAACTTTACAAATGTATGGAACATCAACCACACTTTTATGATCAACCTTACATTTGGAAAAGTGGACAAGTAGATAATAAATTTTATGTTCAAGGATCTATACTGATGTGGATAAATGTATGGATCCACAAATATACTTTATTACGTTTATCCATACATTTTTTATTTTGTTATATTGCAAAAGAACCTTATTCTTGACATTTCAACATTGGAAATTTGAATTTATGTCTTTATCAAGAATTTTGCAACAATCATTGCAGAATTTTAGGGAAATTTAAAGCTCAATTTAGATTGATATAAATCTAATTTTATATTATTTAATGATCCATTTATAGTAGATATTTTCTCACCAATTATTATGGGAAGTAATGATTTTTAAGATTTTTATTCTTCGAATTCAAATTTCCTCAATTTATCAGGCGTCTTTTGTGGATCTAAAAATACTTCTATAAGATATAATGTTATAAAAATATTTTTGTGTCAGATATGTTTCATGAGGATATAATGATATATTTCTTGTATTGATATTTCTTATTATTCAATTTATTTTGTAGAAATTATTTTTACTGTACTACAACGATCAAGAATCTCAAAAACAAGGACTATGTTTTTAGAGATATAATGCTCAAATCTGGAAACATGATGCTATGTTTTTATTGCTATTCCTAAAATGAGTGATCTTTTGTGCAACCAGATATCATTAGATATACTTCACAATTACTGCTCTTCTAAAGGAAATATCCATATTTTACCAGTTGTGTTCTACTTAAACTATGGGATACATATGTTTTTCCTCAAAATTAATCTTATCATGAGTTTCATCTACTCATATTCAATCATGGTGGAGTATCAACTTCTCGCACTAAGTTGTGGTTTTGTTGGTTCCTTATAAAAGAACTATGAGGATCTATTTTGAAAGCCTTTGTTTGTAAGGGTAACTACTTCCCTTACACAGTCATGAATCTATCTTATGATACAAGTAATTTACTAGAAAAATTTACCAAGCTTGCAGAGAGGGTGATTGGTGGAGTGGACTAGGGGGCCTTTGTGCCCCGAAACACTATAAATTTATCTTCCTCATTCAATTTTCATTATACACTGCATATATATTCTCTTATATAAATTCTACTAGCTCTATCTGCTATTGATGTGAATCGATATAATTGTGAAATTCATTGAAGAAAACAATTCACCCCTCTTGTGTTATCAGACTATCTATTTGAACCTAACACTTTAAACCCTTCTTACGAAAGCTTGTTGAATGTTATTTGGATGATCTGTTGGTTAAATCCAGATAGTTTTCTAATCACTTGGGTGACTTGGAGACCATATTCAATAAACATTGTAAACATGATTTGAAGATGAATTCATCAAATGTTCTTTCATGATAACCATAGGAATATTCATCAGTTTTTTTACACCATCATGGAATCAAAATTGTCCTTGAAAATAAAAAATCAATCCTAGGAATGTAAACTCCTTGAAATTTGAAATAATTAATAGGACTTCATGGACACTTGGCATATATTCAACACTTTATCACCTATTTAGAAGGAAAGTGTTTACCATTCACCAGATTAATGAAGAAGGGAGTCAATTATCAATGGACTAAAGACTACCAAGCGGCATTTGATACCCTCAAGAAATATCTATTGATTCCACTACTATTAATTCCCCCTATTGAAGGAAAGACACTTTTTCTCTATGTGACAACTTTATAGTGATCACTGGGTGCCTTCCTTTCCCAAAAGAATGATGCTGGGAATGAAAATTTTATGTACTATCTCAATTGAACTATTCTTGACATAGATACTTGATATTTAAGTATTGAGAAGTGATTCCCGGAATTAATCTTTTTAGTATATAAATTGAGGAACTACTTGAAAACCCATAAGGTCCAATTGGTGTCTCACAATAACCCGCTCAAATTCATTCTCATTCGTCCTATGCTTACTTGGCATTTGACTTGGTGGGCAATTATTTTGAAACAGTTTGATATAAAGTTTGTGCCTTAGAAGGAAATAAAAGGCCAAGAATTAGCAGACTTCCTTACTAAACATCCATATGCAGAAGAAACATCATTGAATACTGAAATTTCTGTTGAATAGGTCTTCTCTAATTAAAATAACCCCAAAAAATGGGAAATGTACTTTGATGGTTCTTCAAGAATTCCAATAGGAAGATAATGGAAAAACATAAACTCAATAATGTTGGTTTAGGAATTGTACTTATCTCCCAAAAAAAGGTATTGTTTCTATATTCCTTCATGTTGTCAAAAGGAGGTACCCACAATGAGGCAGAATATCATGCTCTCATCGTAGGCTTGGAATTGGCACTCCAGGTACATGTGGACCACCTGAATTTGAAATTTGATTCTGAATTGGTAATCATGCCAATAAATGGCGATTGTGCTATTAGAAAGAAGATTTAATCCCTTTGTGTGATTACATCAGAGGGTTAATGACTGAACTTTCCTCAGAGCCAACATTATTTTAAGCCACACGATCAAAAAATTTCCAAGATGGTGCATTGGCTAATGCAGCCACAAACCTAGAAGATCCAAATCGATATGAGACAATCATCATTATTTCCATCGTCATGTGGTTTAAACATTTGTTCAAACTAGATTGGTAGGAATTAATGAAATTATCCCTAATTATGAGCCATATGGTCATACCATTGGGATGGATGACACCCATCATGGAATACCATTAGAATAGAGTAATTCCACCAGATGGAGTTTAAAAAGAACATATATGATGAAGAGAGGAAAATTTTACTCTTTATGATAGTCCATATCACCAGAAGATCTTTTACAAATGAGGCTTCAATGGAATACTATTTAGGTGTATTGAAAGAGAAGAAACTAAAACTGTCATAAAAGAAGTACATGCAGAATCTTGTGGTTCTCACCAGTCAAGGCATAGGATTTCTAATCAAATCCGAAGGATTGAATTCTTCTAGACTTAAATGATGCAAGATTGCACAAATTTCACTAAGAAATTTCATCCCTACCAAGTAAATTGCAACATCATTCATCAACCCCTAGAGTTTTTTACATAAAGATAAATACTCTTGGCCATTTTCCACATGTGGAATGGATGTGGTAGGTCCTTATCCTAAATTTATAGCTAAAAAGTTTATGTATATTCTTACTGCTACTAATTTCTTCTATGAATGGACTGAGGCAATACCTCAATGAAGTCTAATCCAAAAGCATTGTTAATTTTCTCAAAGATAACATCATTACCAGATTTGGTGTCCCTCATACTATATTAATAGACAACGACACCAATTTCTTTCTCGTTGAGGTAAATAAGTAATATCAGGAATACAATATCAAATCCAACTATTCATATTGCTATTATGTAGTAGCCTATGGGAAGACAGTGGCTTTAAATAAGACCTTATAAAATATACTCTAGAAGATGGTGGATAAAGATAATAAATCTTGGCCTAATAAACTTTTGCACACTTTATGGGATTATCAGACTACTACCGATACTGCCACTCAAGCAACTCCATACTCATAATGTAGGACACTGAAACAATTTTTCCAATTGAAATTCAATTTCATTCACTCCGAGTCCCAATATGTGATTAGTTTTCTATATAGGAAAAGTCTCAAAAATTAATTTATGAGCTGGAATGATATGGGGAAAATAGATTTCATACTTTGCATCATATAGATGTCTATCAAAACAGAATATCATGATCTTTTAACAAGAAAGTTCACCTCTGCTCATTTCTTCAAGGAGAATTGGTATTGGTCCTCAGTACTCTAATGATACCAAGAAAGAAGCCTCCAAATCATGAGGAAAAGTGGGAAGGACCTTATTCCATACATAAGTTCTAATAAAATGGAGCTTGTTACCTAATCTTAATGTATGAGGAGTTCATTACAACTCCATCCAATGTAATATTATTAAAGAAGTAATTTGTTTAACTGTAAATAAAATTTCCTCACTGCATGACCCTAAAATAAACTATATAAATTCCTTGTTGCAAGAAATTAAACTGTATAATAACCATATGTGTCCATGCTACATGATGTTAAAATATGTTACATCTTTTTCATTATCTCAGGATGTTAAAATTCAGGGTTAACATATTCCTTATTTGAAGTTAAGAGCTTTCATATGGAAGCATAATTGACATCATTTCTACTCCTTAATGGCATATGAGTTCCATATCACTATATGTCTGAATCATATCTACATAGGGGAAAAATTTCATGAACTACATGTGGCTTGATTCTCATCCATATGAGATACATAGAGATTGTTAGAGCTCTATTATTGGGAACAACCACAACCAAACATTTTCTCTCCTGTATATAAACCATATCTATAAAGAGTTCTCTTTTAAGATACAAAATACAAAAAACATTACATTAGAGGGGGTTATTTATAGGGGGTTATGAACAGCCCCCCTCTAAATTCATTGTATGTAACATTAGAGGGTTTTCTGCACAAGCCCCTCTAATCATCGAATTTAGAGGGGGTTCACAACCCCCTCTAAAATGTTTAGCATTTTTTTAATATGCAGTTGGATTTTAGAAACGACTAGGTTAAAACAGTCCATACTTTAATAATTAATAGCTATATATATTTACAAATACATATATACATACATACATATATTTATATGTGTGTGTGTGTGTCTATATATATATATTCAGTTGGATTTTAGAGATGTTATGTGTGTGTGTGTTATACAGAATTTGTTTTTTAAGAAAATAGTTAGGGTTCAGAACCCCCTATAATGTAAGACACTAGTGGGGGTTCAAAACCCCCTCCTGAACCCCCTCTAATGTCTTATATTAGTGGGGGATCACAACCCCTCTAATATTAGAGATCATTGGGGTTGTGAATCCCTACTATTTTATTAGAAAATTCATAACATATATATAGTATATATTGTATACATATATGAATGTATTTATAAAATGTATAATATATTATGTTCATATAAATATGTAATATATATATATATATACTGTGTATGTATAAATATAATATGTATATATATATTTGCATAATATATTTGGGTAAAATATAAATATATATATATATATGTATATATATAATATATATGTGTATTCAAATAAATATAAATAATTACAACTAAATATATAAATACACATTTGAGATTGTGTGTGTTTGATATAAATGTATTTATAAATACTTACATACATAATTTTATTTAAATATATGTAAATATACTATTTATAGATGTGTGAAGAAAATATATACATACATATATGTTTATATTTATATAAAAAATGATAAATGTTATTTATTTAACTTATTTAAATATATTATGTAAATAATGTTTATATTCATAAACTTATTAATGTATAGAAATATAATAATATATAAATTATGTGTGAATTTGTTAACAAATATATGTTTAGTAATATATTTTCTTGTTTTAATAAACTTATTATATATATTTTAATATATTGTTTTAATAATGTTTATTTTAATAAACATATTAATATATATAAATACAAAAATATATAAATTATGTGTAAATTTGTTAATATATATATATTTATTAATATATATGGATATTTTAATTAACTTATTTTATGTATTTAAATATATTATATTTTAATAAACTTATTATTATATACAAATAGAATAATATATGTACAATATAAACAAAGTAAGACTTGGTGTGGTGGTTTTAGCACTGGTGCCATATCGTGGAGGTAGGCTATTCAAATCCTGTTGGGCTCATTTATTTTAGAAGCCCCTATGAATTATAGTACAGAGAGACCGGGGGTGGGGCTGGATCGGGACACATGCACGCGGAGACCGGCAGACTGGGGGATACACACAGGGACACCACCAGACACGAGACTGGGTGACAGACACCAGGACAAGTGGGGGACACGAGACAGAACACCGGGGCACCAGAGGGATAGACACCGGGGGTAAACCAGACCGAACACTAGGGGGACAGCAGACAAGACACCAGGGGACACACTAGACACAGGGAGGCACTCAACATCGCAGATTCGGGCAAGTTTTTCCTTCAAAAAGCATTAGGGTCGGTTGTGTGATACTGCCCCTAATACAATAAATTATTTGGGGTGGTTCAAAACCACCCCTAATGTCTCTATTTGCAGCGTTTGGGGTTATAACCACCTCCAATGACAACCCATTGTTGTAAATTTTGAACAACATTAGTGGGGGTTTAAACCCCCTCTAATATAACCGCCGCTAAATACAACACGCATCTACCAACGCTTTTTGGAAACCGCCGCTACTAACAGTGGGCGGGAACATTAGCGGCGGTTATGAGGAACAACCACTAATGTCTTTAGAAGGGGTTATAACCCCTTCTAATGTAAAAAATAACCCCTTCTATTATGGTCTTTTTTAAGTGACATGGTTTGATCTTCATACAATTTTCAATTTTAAGTTTAAACCTTTCTTCCAAAATGTGTTGAATGACCCCATCTCCCACATCACACTCAATTGGTGTGCAAAAATATTTTTCAAAAATTGTGTTTGGCCTGATTATTATCTACATGAGATACTTAGAGACACATAAATCTCCAATCTTGGGCCCATACATCCTAAAAACCCCCATTTTATTTCCTGTGTTTGAATAAAAATTGTATAAGGAATGTTCAACGAACTATATGTGGATCGATTGTCATCTATATGAGATACATAGTGGATCATATGTTTAATTCCCTAGTCTAGCCACAATATTCTCTTTTTAAATCGGAATAACTTCATGTCCTCACTGCATGACTCTAAACTGAAAAACACAAAGTCCTAGTTGCACAACATCAAAATGCAAAGCACCCAAAGAACTACATACAACATGATTCTAATTCCATTGATATTCAATGTAAAAGCTTGTCATAGATCATATTCTCATTCATAGGATACTATTTTATCTCTCTTCCTCATATAATTTTCAATCTATGTGGGAGTCTTCATTTTAGGTTTGCTCTTTAGAAATACCACCAAGGAAATAAGAATGTCCCCATTTTACATATTATATAGATCTATGTAATGGACTCCAAACTCATGGCCATTATTGATTTAAATATTTATCATGTGCATTGATCATTACCCTCGTTCACACATCACACTCTTAATATTGAATATTTTCAAATCTTCATGATATTTCTTTCATTTTTTTTGTGACAATGTTTCTGATATCTGAGAGCTCTTTTTCCTGACTATGTAGTATGTGCTCCTCGGTGGAAATGAATAAATGTTTCCTACATAATAGTCATGCCAATAAAAATATACCACTATTTCTCTATACAACATATTCTCTAACTCACCCTGTATAATAGAACCCCTAAACAGGTTTGTCAAATAATGGTAAATTTGTTCTTGGTTAATGAGTCTTTTGTCCCATTCAATATTTGATAACATTATACAAGAATATGTATTTTAATGAAGTTATTCTCGTATATCTGCCACATTAACTTTCTATCAATCAAAAAGTCTTCAATAGCTTGGTTTAAAAATTTCCCTCTCTATGTGTTCAATGAAATATGAAATAATCTTGGATAACTTGACCACAAATCATATACTGTTTCCATTTTTAGTCCTAGATGTATGACCTAAAACTACAGACACCATACTTCCGACGTTTGGGTTAGACCTTCGTAGAAATAATATTCCTATACTTCTTTAGAAATCATGATTGGAAATACCCTCTACATATTCAAGTACCATTATTCATAAACCAATCTCTATGATTTGGAAAATATGAATCTCTATAAAAATTCTTCATCTTTTAGCAATATAATGTCAAACTTTTGAGAGCTCTTTTACTTGACTGTGCAGTATGTTCACATAGTTGGCCTTACATAATATTTCTATACAATAGGCCAGTCAGTCAAAGGATGGCATTATTTGGCTATGCAGTATATTCCCTAATGGGCCCTGCATAATACAAACCCCATAAAAGGTTCATCAAATAATGGTAACTTCTTTCATAGGAAATATTTTTTCTAATGCCTCTTAGTCATTTTTCCATATCATTATTTTGATTCAAAAATTTCCAAATCATAGTTCACAATTATTACCTTCCATCCCTAAACATGGTACTATGTTTGGAAACAAATTATCAATAAATTTTGATGGTCTCAAACCTTTGGTCAAATCAAAAGACCTTAAATTAAAGCTACCCAATGTCCTCAATGCATGAATTAAAACTATATAGTGCAATTTCCTCATTGTATGAATTAAAACTAAACAATACGATGTCCTCATTACATGACTTAAAACTATATAGCATGATATTATAAATTCACCTTTTTGAAAAATTTTAACCGTTCATCATAAACCAAATTTGGGTAGAAGTTGTTTTCCTATTCATGAAATATGTTGGCATAAGTAACCCTTTTTTCATAAAATCCCTTTTGTTGGAAAAACAACCCACTATAGTCTTGAGTCACCCAAATATTATTTTCCCTTATCTATAAACTATAAAATATTAAATTCCTAAGATATATTCTTCTTGACTATGTAGTACATTCCACCTGAGGCTTTGAATAAAAATTTCCTACATAAGAGGCATGTCAGTCAAAAGATGCCACGATTTGGATATGCTGCATATTCCCTAGTCGGTCCAACATAATACAACCCCCATAATAGGTTTGTCAAATAATGGAAACTTCATTCTTGGAATAGACCTCCATTATGTTTATACATATTTTAGATTTTGTAACCATAAAAAAATTAGGGCTCAAGATTCCCCTTGGAAATATTTAAAGAATCTTAGATCAATTCCAAGAAATTGAGCCTTATTTGGGATGTAATTACAAAATTTATGGTCAAATATATTTGACCATAAATACTTTCCCTCTTTTAGTCCATCATGCATGAATCTAAATTGCCAACAATAAGAGACATGGTACTCACCTGATTAGAAACTCGTGAATGGAACTCTAGACAAAAGTTGAGTCCTAGCTCACTAAATGTACATTTTTTATGTTTTGGGTAAAATTGAGCAATAAAAAGTCAAAATATACAAAGTTTGTTGGGATTTATATATAAACCTAATAAAAATAAAACAATTCTTAGTAGGACCATTGGATTAGGTAAATAAATATATAAATAATTAAAACATGGATGATTAGGGTCAAAATGATTTTCATTTGTGAGTGAAAAATTCATAGAGTGTCCAAAAACTAGATTCTCTCTTCAATCATAAATAACAAGAGGTTTTATATATAACTATTCATTTGGATAGTGAACTCTTGATCGCCATCAGATGCCTGTCTAAGATTATTTAGCTGACCAGTATCATTCTCTTCATCATCACGAAGTGCTTCCTTAGTACATGCAATGGATTTTAAACCATCATTTTGGACTTATCCTGTTGAATCATGAAGCCATACAGGCTCCCCTATGATAATATCTAACTCTTATTGAAGACACAACTTCTGAAAAAAATATTTTCTTTAATCATCTGCTTTAGTTATTTCAACTCTTTAGTATGATTGGCCTCATTTTGGGATAACACTATTCATAATTCGTTAGTGTTGATAATAAGTTTAGTTTTTATTAGATCTTACCAAAGTTTATTCTATTTCTCCATTTTTTATAGTCTCTTTCATTGTAGTATGAATTTTATGGGTTTCAAAACCACCAAATCCCAATGTAATGAACAGAGATAAATGTTGTGGAATTATTGAAGGTAGTTCCTCAAGGTAATTTTCTCATATTATCTTCCATATATTTTTTCATACCTTGCATCATGAAAGATGATGGGGCTTATGCAGTTCCAGACATGATTGAAAATAACTGCAATAAAGAAGAACATATTCTAGGATTAATTCACTTAAAGAAGTTCCTTGTCTAGCTCGTTCCTTGATAGTGGTTGCTTCATCTTCTAATGTTGTTTGAGTTAATGTAGAGGTTTCACCTCTAGATCTATCCATTTAAGTTGATAATCCAATATGGTGAATTAATATTTTTTTGATTATGACTAGTTTCATGGGATAATAAGAGTTTTCAGAATCATAATATTAATATCTATCACCTAAAAATAGGTTGGTAGCTTGAGAAGACTCCTCCTTAGTGTTCTCAGTTTCAACGGTTTTGGTTGATGTCTCTAGGTGGGGAATGATTTATTTAATTTTTTCAGGATCCTATGAATGAATATCAGTAAAATTTTCTATATCAAGATTCACTTGAGCTAATGCCTAATCAATGGTAGGATTGAAAGTAATGTTGACTCTTCCTTTAGGCATCATGGCGACACCTGTTACTTTAGTTAGAAAAGCATATTTCAACCAATGATGATTAAAAATTTAATCATAAGAAAATTAGTAGGATGAACAATAAAAACTCATTTCCATTTGGTTATATAAAAGGAACTTCAAAATATTCTAAATAATTCGGTATATTAACATGTTATAATACTTCTTCAAAAGACATTCAAAGGTTCATCATAACATACAATGATATCCAAAATCCAATGTTAGTCGCACCTATGGGAGCACCTAGAGTGGTTGTTTTTCAACCTTCCTCTGAAAACCCTTGACCCCAAACAACTTCCTCAGTAGTAGTGTTGGGGTTAGAAACAATTGTTGCAGAATTTTTGGGTGCATGCGATGAACCTGAAGTATCACAAGATGAAGGTCAATTGTTGTTACATTTAGTGTGTTATAAATCCCTAATGATTTACTTGAGGTCTCTTCTCTTCGGATATATGGAATATGAGTTGTGACGGTAATAGACGCTGGTTCTTTTGGCCTCAATGCATCTTTAGGAACCACAAAGTTAGTAGGAATTTTTGTCTGGTTTGAAGCACCCTCCGTAGTTACTCTAAGATTATCTGTAATTTATTTAAGAGAAGAAATAGAATAAGATCCTACAATTCCTAGAAGTTTAAACTCTTTTTCAAAATTGTCAGGAAGTCTTACCACTATCGAGAAAACATTTAACTATGGTCATCATTATTCAATTCTTTTTTTTCTTCACCCTCTTTGGAGGAATTTCATCATTATCTTTAAAAACAGACATTAGAGACTGAAAGCCCCTTTCTATCTCATCCTCCCTAGACTGTTGGCCTTGAGATATCTCTCCCTATTTGTGGGGTGATCTAGTAGCTCCAAGTGTAGTACCACCAGATATATATCATTATGGTGGATCTTTAGTTAATTTTCTTTTATCTAGATGCAAGTTAAAATTATATTTCCCCTGAGTAACAATTCTTTGACTAAATTAAAATTTTGATGAAAAAAACAATCTGATAAAAAGTAAACTAATATATTCCGGATCCACCAAATCACAATATTCTTCATCTAAATAAATATCTATCCCTTTAGTGGTACTACAATATATCATTTCCTTCAAACACTTTGTGGTGGTAATTGATTCACCAATTTCATATATAATCATTTCTAGTTCTTGGATATCAGTTCTCACTTCATCTAAATTATTCTTAAAGTTAATCACAGAAGAATCCCATAGATCCCCTATTCCTGGAATATGTGACCACTCACATAAATATATCCATGTGGTTTGAGCATCATAATGAAAAATTTCCCATGTTTAAACATTCCTTGGTTGTATTTATTCAGAGTACATACCAGAGGGTTGTGAAGAGGATACTTTAGTTTTGGATTAATGTTTCACCACAATTCCTACAGTAACAGATGGGGGATGAGAAAATGGGACTCATATCTCTTTGAAACAATGAAAATTAGTCCGCCTCAATAAATCCTTGGTAAGTATTATTGGGGTGGCTCTGTTAACTTTGACAGGTGTATTATATCTTGCATGAGTCACTACAGTGAGCTTGGAGCCTCGTCACCTTCACCCACGGACTCTAATGAGTCATCACCTGATGACAAAGAATTAAAATATAAATTAAATGGTTATTTACTACTACCGTTATTTATACCCACTCAATAGAAAACATGGTTAACACCCCTTAATGGTAAGATGAATCCCAATTTTTAGTGTACCATACAATCAATCTGCTTAATGCATCAATGATAGGTAAATTAAACATTTCCCTTGTTTTCTCCAAAGATGTTAGTGACCATTATTTTTTGGAATCTATTAGAATTTTCTCTATTCTAATGTGCACGGGAGGCGATAAATTACTTTTTTCGCAGACATTTGAATTGATTCATGAATATATAGTGAGACTAGGCCTCTCATATGATTTACCTATCAATCCTGGTGGCCAATATGCAATCTTTGCATGCTGACATATATTCCATTAGCTCTAAGTTGGCTATTTGATCATCATTTTTTTTCTGTAGGCAGATTCCCTTAAGGGAAAATATAAAATTATTTATATATACTCATCCTTGACTTGAATTCATGAGAATTTAAATACAAATGTGAAATAATAGAGAAATCATTAACATATGATTAGAAGGAACGTCCAAAGACCGGTACACCACATTGCACAACATAACTTCAGAAATGAGTGGAGATCCATTCCCATGACAACTGTAATGGTACCAATATTCTAAAATTATATTTCCCTCTATAAATACGTAGTAATCTCCTTTTAATATTTTCCAAAATAAGGGTAGCCAACTCTACAATCTTCTTCTCCGCCAACATGGCCTCAATAAAAAAGTCCTTAGTCTTATGACTCCATGGGAATATTAAACTAGTAATAAATACACACTGAGGCACCTAGATAGGAAACCTACAAGATGTTTCTTCATAGTAATTTTTGAATTGAATTCATACCACCACTTATAAAAATCCCCTTTCTATAATGTTAATGAAGAAGTGTCAGGTGTATCTATCTTTTTTACCTTTGGATAGCTAGTTGGACGAGTGAATGTGGAACCCTTATCCTTCTTCATTACATGAATACTTCCATCCACACATCTAGATGAATATCCCTTCTTCTATGGGATTTTTTTGTGTTCATATTCTAGAGCTTATAAATTTTTGTCATCTACTAATGAACCAAGGATAGTTTCTTTTTTGAGTCATTCCATGAATCCTTACAAGGAATAAACACATCGTATATATCTCAAAGGAGTGGAGCTCCAGATATCTTGTAGAAATCCCAAAAATTGATGCCTACTTCTACATATGTAAAATGGAAGGAGTTAGTTTCTGGGCTCCATCATCTTAGTATCTCTAGAATAAAATCATCATACTTATATAAATAGGTTTTCCTGACCCATACAACATCATAAATACCAAAAAAAATTTATGTTTTCCATAATCTCTGCACACATCTTGAACATCAAATACACCATCATCTAGGTCGGTTTAACACCCCCTCCTGGGAGAAAATCACAACTTTTCTTCCATCCTTTTGATTTATCCATATGAGATTCTTGAAATATGGAAAAATAACAGTGTGGATGTAGGTCGGGTGTATGTGGTTTCAAATATGGAGCACATGGGCTGTGATGCATGAAATCAACGTTATGTGTTATCCCATCATTAATATATGATCCAGTAATGGAAGAAATGGAAGGCAAAAAAATTTTATAGTATTGGAACCAATAAAGTGGAATATAGTTCTTTTGGCCTAGAATGTTGACATCCTGTAGATTCCCACAACTATACAAATTCAAATAAGTACTCTGTGGAAAATTTAAGTGACATTTCTTTAGATATTTTTCCAATTCTAGGAGTGTCGTGTAATAGATGTAAAAGTATTAATGTTATAAAACCTTCATAATTTAATCAATTATTTTACTAGACAATTAATCAGTTTTTCTGATTCTTTTGGAAGCCATTAAACCTGTGAAATGGATCTAAAATCATCTTTAAAGCAAATTCATTTTTGATATTTTTCACAAAAAAATTAAGTAAAATTGAAAAAATCATTAAGGCGCGCAATTCTGAACTTGGCGTGTATGTATGAAACCAAAACTCAAGCGTGGCACCCAAGTTCTAGCACACAAATAAAAAACATATAGAAGAAGCACAACTAAACATGAGTATCAGAGTGAAAAGGACTTTCACTCTAAGAGATGGATTTCAAGAAGTCTTTGGAATTATCTTGAAAGTGAAGCATGTATATATAAGTGATGTGAGCTACCTTGTGGGCCAGAACCTTACACACCTATTTACCTTGAAAGATGCCACTTGTAAGCGATAGAAACCGATTTTTTCTTTCTTCGTAACTTTACCTTAGTATAGGATCCTCTTTTAATTCAAGATCCTATTATGAGGTGGGGGGATTTTGTTGACATTTAATTCTATCACATAGTCTCAAAAGTGACAAAGTGAAATGAATTATAAAAAAGAGAATAAAAAATTAAGATTATCAATATTTTCAAGGATTTGAAAATTGGATCATCTTAGTCAACCAAGGATCTGTCGGCATGCAATGTTCCTTCACGCGCAATTCTGGCATGTGACCCACTTGCACACCCCACATCTATTTCTCCCAAGGACACTTTTTTCCAATAAATATACCCTTTGAGACATAATTTTTATGGAAAAATTTTCCTAAAGCCTAATTTCTACTTCGGTCGCCCTAGTTCTTCACCCAAGTCTTCCAAAACCTTCAAGGTATTGCTTTAACACCTTAAAAAGAGAAATTGAAGGACGATCATAGGACATAAGTCCCATTAGTGTTTGAAATCCATAACACTTGAAATACTAAGGTTCCCAAACTCCCTAAGTCATAAACACTTTCTTTCCACCTATTCCTCTCATAAGATCTTAAGAGCCACACATATGGGAATACCTGTGAATACTCTTGATGTCTTGAGTCAAATCTCACTCATGTAATAAAATCTAGGTTATTCATCACTTAAGTGAAAATCAGGTTTCCCAATCCTACTTGGAAGCACATACTTTATCTCCAGATACTTACTTGGGTTCCCTTCTTTGATCCTCCTACTCCCCTCATTATAGAAACCATTAAGCTTTCTTCAAAGCCATTCGTGGAAAGGTTTATTCTTCATTAGATCCCCTGTCTGAAAAGGATTATGTTAAAACTTTCACCAACACTTCCTGAGTTATCAAACCATTGGGGAAGGTATATCAGTGTGTATTTTATTGGGGTTTGTATGTCCACAATCAGAGTTTTCCAACATTTGTTTCACAATGGGGTTAGGATTCATGGAGTGTTTGTGGGTTTGTATATCCGCAGTCACATGGACCTTTATCCAAGGAATAGTGTTGGGATGTTCCTGGGTTAGAGGATTACGGTTTGGGTTATGAACTCCCTTTATCTTCTCTAAAACTCGAATCCTCATATATCTGGTAGGGAATGAAGGATTCACACATACTTTTCCTTTTGAACAATGGAGAATTCTCCCTCCCCTACTAGGACCAATTCTTGGGTAGCCATCCTTGTGTAAGCCCCTAATATTTCAAGTAAGAGGTTGTAGTATAGATTCTTTCTACTTCCTTTACCATCACTCCTTCCATTCATTGGACCCTTTTACATTGTTAAGAGAACATAGGGAAGGATCTTCACCTTGCCCTCTTCCTCGGTCACCTATCCCTATTGCATATTTGCCTCTATTGGCGCATCCTCTTCCACTAGTGGAGGAAAAGTGTGGGTGAATTTGTTGAATCCTTCACATCCCCTTGTTTCTCATATCGAGCATGACTCACATGGGCTTAAAGATTTGTGGTGATTGCGAAATTTTCACAATCACCCATGGTGAATGAACTATTAGAAGTATGATTCCCACTATAATTGGGCTACGTAGTAATCCTTGTTAGGTCTTGAGATCATTGGATGTCCTCTTCATGAAACTAACATTAATTTTTTTAATCTATCTATCCTCCTTATAAATAAGCCCCAAATTAAAACCCCCAAATCACCAAGGCTTCCTTTTCAAAAAGTAAGCCCAAAAATCATTTCTCTAAAAGGAATATACTCTCCTATGAGACTCATCAAACTATTTGGTATTTGATTCCCACTCAAACGGGATATGTATGAAGCCACCATAGAATTCAAACCCAACACATCAAATCAACCTTGTTCTTCTTGGGACATATTCCCAAAAGGGTATAATCTTACTTAAAAACCTATATTCCTTCCAAGTTCCTTAGGATACTTAGGTATAATTCCCACACCAAAATTTAACTAAGAACATTTAACTTAGATTTCCTTGCCATATGACATTAAACTATATAGTTGGGTCCTAATCACATGACCTTAAAAGGTATTATGTGTCCCATTAAGTGGCATCGATCTATTAGGGTTCAGATTCCTTTCACAAGGATACATAGATAGCCCATTTTATGGGTATGATCATAATAAAAAAACAATCCTTCATCTACCTGGATGAAAATAAATTCTAGAGTGCCCCAATGAGTGGCTTAAAAACAAGTATCATCTTAATGATGATTAAAATAATCTCTAAATAATATATGAGATAATACCATTGATAGAGAACCTCAAATACATACGGATGTCTTCATTAATGAAGATCCTCAAATATATATAGAAGATTATAAATTTTACACAAGATAATAATTGATTGCAAATTATAAGGTAAACCTATGTTATACTTTCTGAGATAATAAGGATTGATGAAAATATCTCAAATCTATAAAGTGAGTCCCTAGAGTAGACAATAACTCCTCCTAAAAGGGTGTGATGTGTCTGACCTCTCATCCTCTCGACCAATGCATGTTATTAAGTATCAGAAGTTCAAACTCAATGAACACCCGCATTGGGAAATTAGGCCCCTTTTGGAAAAGGAAGTGTTGGATGTTTTTGGTTTTGTAAATAAATCCAATAGAAACTGCCTAGAAGTAGTGATTCCTAACTAGAACACACGTTCCAAGGAACTAAAATCAATCTCTATATTTTTTTCTTCCATGTCCATTTTTTCACTTTCCCCAAATTTCATAATATTTGGAATCATTTTTTTGTGTTATTAAATATGACATTTGTAATTTATCTTCACTCTTATCAAGGGGATTTTTTAATGTTTCTTTTTATGATGTTGGTTTTCCCCGAAATAATTTTAAAATATAAAACCGAAAAATCACCAATTAAAATTATGAGGATTAAATTTTTTAGGGGGGAATAGTATAAAAACCTGATATTTTATTTTATTTTTCAAATAATTTTAATTTAATTGATAAGTTGCACTACAAACAACACTATGTTCTAACAAAACACATCATATTAATAAAATATTTTCAATAAATATGATAGTAATTTCCTAACCATTAGAATAGAAGGTATTGATAAGATTAAAAAATTTGTTAACATATATGGTTTAAATATTTATATAAATTGAATTAATTTTTAAACAATTAATTATAAATTAAAATAACAATTATTTTAAAATAATGAAAATCTATTTCTGAAAAATAAAAATCTTCCCAAAAATGCATTTTACTTCAATAAAATTTAGAAATAACTTTTAGTGAAATATTTTAATATAATTTATTGAATTCAAATTCTATCCAATGTTTAAAATTCACCTTATGCATTTTCTAGATATGAGATAACTATAAATCATGTTTTATTCTTAAAAAATGTATTATTTGAAAAATCATTCTATGTCACATTGTGCACACTTTTTTTAAAAAAATTTGAATAAATTTATTTGAAGTAATTAAATTAATTTTTTAAATCATAATTTGAAAATTATATTAAGGTGAATATTTTATAAATTTTTAAGATGTTAAAATTTTCAATGTATAGTTTTAAATACTTAATTTCATTTAGAATTGTCACTTGTTTTAATGAATTTAAAAAATTAAAAATTATTTTCATATGGATTTAAAATTAAAATTACCTCAATTATATATATGTTTTAATTTAATTTAGTTCATTTGAATTAATTTCTTTTTTAAATTTTATATAAAATATCTTTTCAATTTTGAAAATTTTTTCTTTGGAAACCATCTTTCTCATCTCAAATGTGAGGTTAATTTTAAATTGAATTTTGACACTTTTGTGAATGGAATTTAGAAAAATAATTTTCATATTTTTAATCAGAATATATTATATTATATAATGTGTTCAAATTATTTATTTTATGAAATTAATTTTAAAAATATTAAAAATGTTTATTACTAAGGTTATGGATAAAACATGTTTAACGAGGGGTTAAACTAAAATGAAAAGGGGTAAAATAAACTATAAACATATCCAAAAACAATATTTTGGAAATTTTTAGACCTTATAACTTATAATGTTCTAAAATTACCATATTTTATTAGTTTTGAATTTGAAAAACATGGATACACTTTCTTCATTTTAAAAACTCCATGTGTGACCTCTCCCCACAAATAAATGGGCACCAACTCTCCTATACTCTTCACACTTACAAAACCATTTTGTTAAGAAAATATATACCCAAATCCATTAATTACATTAACACCCACATTATAGTGTGATTTTTGATAACAGAAATCCTTTTTTCTAAATCATTAGTTTAAACATAATGAGGTTGTCTGATGATGTGGTAATGTTTTAAACTAAGCTTTTTTGGTTTTACGTCATATTAAAACACATAAAAATATTTAAAAATTATTATTATAGAATAAGAAAGTATATATAATATACTAATATGTTATTATGTTAATTTAATAACTTATATCTTTATCCACTTCTATCAAATGGGAAATAAATCCATCGATCATGTGTATGACGATTATCACCTCAATAGCTGATGTTAAATTTTTTCCATCACCACTTCTCATGATTGGATATAAGGATGTATTAAATTTATATATATTATATTTATAATATTAATATAACTCTCTAATTATAATATTAAATCTACCTTTTACCTCCTAACTCTTCAAAAAATAATGTCACTCATGTGTGTGGCGGCCTACCGCCTCATGAACCGATGTAATGTGTTCATCATTTCAATTTTTCTTGGATGGTAATACAGATATATTAAGTTGATATATATTATTTTTGTAATATAATTATACTTATTTAATTATTATATCACATATACATTCTTACATTCCATTTCTTGGGGTTATTCCTATGTATGTTGGACTACTGCTTCATGAAGCGATGTTCTTCATTTTTTACTAATTCTTTTCATAGAAGTAATCAGTGTTAATTTAGTTAATATATATGATATATATGAAAGAAAAATTATTTTTTAAAATAAATATATTATTTACATTTATTTTATTTAATCCATCAAGAAAATGGAAACAACACTCATGCATTTTTACGACATATTATCTCCATGAATGGTGTATTTCATTTTATATCTCAAAATTTAATGGATTCATATAAATAAATATATAATGAATATATATATATATATAATATTTTTATCATGGGTAAAATTATGTATATAAAGGAACCATGATCAAATTATGTGCACTAAAAATAACAAATAAATATATACTTGAATAAAACAAAGCAATTATTGACCGAAACATGATTTGAATATGGAATTGTTAATAAATAGGTAATAAAATTTCATTAGTAAATAATTTATGTTATGATATATTTATGTATGGTTATTTAATATTTTTATAATAAAAATATATTTGTCGTAGAAAATGTTAAAACAAGTATTAATGAAATTGAGACATAAGGTAATAGATTATTTTTCATAATTTGTCTTATTTGGGACATTTTTTTTGTCATTCACCAATATTTTTTATTAGGTGTTTATAAAACACATTTTACATGATATATAACAATTGTACTTCTATTAATTATGTTTCATGTTTCTATTCATGTAATTATTTAATTTTTCTTATGATTCAAAATATAAAAAAGTTTAAAGGGTTTGATGTTATGATCTCATTGCTCAAAAGGATTCTTTATGACTATGTTTTTGATGATGAAATATTGTAAAAAATATCTTAAGAACATCATAAATTTTATTAAAATATATTTATTTCATGATAATACATTTTTTACCTTCATTTCCCTCACTTTATGTACTCCCAATTCAAAAATAATTTTTTTTAAAGAAAATCGACTTTATTTCTCTCGTTATCCATAAAACCTTTTTTCTTCAATATCCATGTTTTCTAAATTATTTTTCAGAAATGATTTAATGTTCCTATGGGATTTTATAAAGTAATTTTTATCCATTTTTGTTTTTTTAAAAATGTTTTAAATGAATTTTCAACCCATTTTCAAAACAAATCCCTTTTAGTACTTACTGAAAATACGGAAGGAATCTCTTTTTATCATGTACGACATTTCCAACTATCATGAACAATCAATGATTTAAATATTCCATTATATGTTATAAATTTTATATAAAATTTAAAGTAATTTTAAAATTTATTATGTTAAAGAATTTTTTTTCCAAAGTGAAAAGGATATTTTCCTAATTTTTTTTAAATATATTTTTAGCACCCTTTTTATGTCTCAAAGGTTATTTTAAAATCAAATGATTTTGAAAATGTTTTATCTTATTTTTCTCATATCAGAAAAGGGTTCTTTCCCCATGATTTTTTTTTAATTTTATTAATAGTATTTTATAAAATTTCTTGGTTATTTTAAAATAAATTTATTTCCTTAATATCTTATAAATTTCTAGTTTTAAAAAATGTTATTTTCAATGAAATTTTATTATACTCAAGAAATGTTCCAAATGATCTTTCTTTCAAAATAATTTTCTATTTGAGATCACATCCATTGACGTTGCTTAATATTTATTAAGGATATGATCCAATGATACCATATTTATTCTTTCTCTAGTTGTTTTATCTTATAATGAAGAGTTTTTTATTAAATTCACTCCTTTTCCAATTTTTATAATATGTGGAATTGATGAGATAATTATAATACCCATTTCCTTTCTATGGGTTTTGTTATGAAGGAATGTTTTCTAAAACCCATGTATTTTTATGGTTTTTGTTATGATAAATATTTTATGATATTGTGAAATATGTATGTATGATTTTCATTATGTCATGGGTGAGACCGAGGTCTCCCTTCAATGATTTGGGAAATGATTAATGTTGTATAAGTACAAAGGGTACATGGATTGTTAGCACAATTAAAAAATATATTATATAAGTTGTTATCCTAATATTGAATATGGATACATGAGAGGTTATCCCATGCTCCATGTAGGTACATGAGTGGTTATCCTATATCTAAAATTTTATAAATGTCTTTGTGTATAGCCTTGCCATAATATATTCTATAATAACGTGTATACCAAAAATCCTTGTCTTATTTTAGTGTTATTAACTCATGGAGCATGTTATTTAATTTCTTTATAATTCAGTTATTATGAACTTACAATATTTATTCCTTGAATCCATATTTTTTTTCTTAGATATAGAGGGTATGGTTTTGTATGTTATTCTCATGTCCTCATACCCTTATGATTGTTAATATTGTATGTCTGAGTATGATATACTGTATAATACAAAATGTAGGATCGAATATGTAAAATGAGATACAAATACAAGAGGGGGTGAATTGTATACTTTAAAAATCCTTAAGGAAATTTTTCATAACAAAAATTCACAACACATCTAAGTTCTAATAACTTGCCTGATTCCCGAAAAGTGATTTCGGAAATGAAACATAACAAAAGTTTACACAAAATATGATTCTACCGTAAAGAGTATAGAATCCTATAAAATAAGAGTATAAGATTAAGGAAGTATATGAAAGTTATACTTTCCTTAACAATAAAATTACACAGCAGAAAACAAAGTAGTAACACTACAAGTAATAAGTAGAAACTATTTTAACCCAAAGAGGAGGGTATCCAAAAACCCTGGATAAGAGGTCCCTTGATTTATACTTTCAAGAAAGTATGTCTTACACAAACCTTTGTAATCCTTCAATCTAAATATCGGTATCTTTCTTGCTATCCCCACAATCCCTCGATTTGTAAGGAAATCGGAACCTCTAACTTCACAACCCGAAGTCTCTGATTTTATGGAAATCAAACCTCTACACAACGAAAATCTGCACGAAGCAACGTTTGAACAAGTCATTCAAACTTTCTGCACGAAGCCTGAGAGTTTATAAGATCCTCCCTCTCTAGAAATCACTTCAACAGCATGTAAGAACAGTTGTCAATGTTATGTCAAAATTTAGTTTCGAGCTCTTTCAAATGATCTCCTATTTATAGGAACGACTTCAACGGTAAGCTCACTCATCCAATGGTCATATTTTTCCTTTAATTTATGAGGGACCAGTACACGTTTCACTAAAAAAATGGTTAGTGTGTAACTGAAAGCATGAAATCATTTTGTAATAAATCAAGTGCAAGAAAAATATGGTTACATAACTAAATTCCAATAATCAGAGTGTAAGTAATAGAAAGTTCAGATTCTAACTAAAAATGAATTCGGAGTCTAAGATACAAAGTTATTCAGATTCTGTTTTCTAGGAATTCGGAACCTGGATTTTATAGAATTCTGGAGTCTGAATTTCAAGGAAATTCAGAACCTGGTATTCATAAGAATTCAGAACCTGAACTCAAAAAGTTTGGAGTCAGAGTTAAAGAGAATTCGGAGCCAAAACTCATAAGAGTTCAGGGTATGAATTCAAGGAACTTCAGAGTCAGAACTTATAGAAGTTCATATCCATAATTTGGAGTTATAACTCAGAGAAGTTCGTATCCAGAATTCGTAGTCAGAATTCAGAGTTAGAACATAGAAGAGTTCTTATCAAGAATTCGTAGTAAGAATTCAGAGTCAAAACTCAGAAGAGTTCATAACTAGAAACTTGAGAATTCAGATCCTAAAACAGAATGCTTCATTTCTTGGTATTTATAGGATCTTGAGGCTTTGTTCTCAATCTGAATTTTATACATAGAAAAATTATGATATGAAAAATGAAACAAGGTAAGAATAAATTTCCTTGGGGAAGGAAATTTTCATTATAGAAGTAAAACAAGGGTAAAATAATATTTGGCTAAAGATAAGGTGTTTTTGATTTTCAAAATAAGAGATATGGTAAATTCATAAGAGAAGACTTAATGACTTAACAATCTCCCCCTTGAAAGAAGGAATTGAAAATTCGTAAGGAAAACCTCATTGAATCAACAATCTCTCCCTTTTTGGAAAGCAAAAAAATCCTTACGAAAAATAATACAAGGAAATGGAAAATATTTTTCTATACTTTGCAAAAAAAACATATCTCCCTTTACATATGAACAATGGTGAATACAAATAACTCCCCCTTAGGCTTTGGAACACTAAGTATTGTATTCTAGATTATCGAAATGAGAATTTTCAATTGATTGTGGAAATCTTCATAATGAGAACTCCCCCTAAAATAAAATCTCCCTTACTTAGCGATAGTTTTTCTTTAAATAGCAACCTATTTCTTTCTCCCCTTTATAATCCTTTTTCCTTCTCTCCTTTGTGATTTTCAAAAAGATTTTGAGGGAATGGAAAAAAATATGGTACCTGAAATCACAGTAAAACATCCAAAGAAAACAATTAACCATAATTTCATTGAGTTTTGAAGAATTAGTAGAAGCAAAAAAATACAACAAAATATCGTGTTTGTGTCTATTTTGGTTTTTTTTTCCTTAGGCATCATCATCTTCATGATTGTCTTCATCATTTTCAACTATCTGTGATCCTCCTCTGCTTGCTTTTCTAGGGATATGATCCTATCCTCTTAAGCCTTCAAGGCTTCTTCCTGAGCCTTCATCAAGTCATCTTGCTTCAGCAGTTTTTCTTGAATCTCAATCCAGTGATCCTTTTCTATTTTAGAGCTTTGGACAAAATATCTCAGCTTCCCATTTAGATCTTTAACATATTGAATTTGAGAATTTTGTTCGTGATTTGGCTTTTCCAGGAAGCTGTTTGTATGATTCTTGATTTTGGTATCTTTAGTATCAAATGCTTTATTGACATCTTCTTGAAACTGATCATGCTCTTCCAATTCTACAATGATTTTCTTACACCATCTTGTCATATTCTTGCAATATTCCCTATGAGATTCATATTGGATCTTGAAATGTTTGTGATCAGTATCGATCTTAACACATCTATCCATCACCATGGATATAGAGTCTGAATTTTGATTCATGCTATGATGAAGCATCTGGAATGAAGAATCAATTGATGTAAAGATCGGAATTGTATACACCAGCTTATTCATGGACTGAACAAAAAAATCATGTTCTGTGGAATATGACTCCGAATCAGACATTTTACATGGAGATGATTCTTCCTCTAACTCTAACAGCTTCCTCCTAGAGGTTCCTACATCTTCTTTCCTCCCAAAATATCTTTGGTTGGGGTGTCAACAACCACTTGTTTGCCCATTCTGATTTTCGGTACTGTTTCCTCATCAAGAGATTCATGCTCACTTCATGATAACTGTACAATCTTATCTTCATCAATTTTCTATTTTTTAGAACCATCCTTAACTTCTCCAGGAAGAATTATGTCATGATTATGACTCTCTTCCTCTGACAACTTATTCACTTCCTCTTCTTCACCCTTCTCATTAGCTCTAGGAGTATCATGTGTTGAGGATCCATCTTGAGAAGTACAGATTGAAAACTTTTTAAAATCACATTCCTTTTCCTGATAATCTTCAACCTGCTTAATCACATAATCAGAGCCACCACTAGTCTTAGCTTGATGTACTTTTTTTCACCCTCATTATCTTCCACAATCTTCTCTTGTGGTTTTTCGGGATTCATAAACCTCTTAACCAGAGTCTCAGGTAATTGTTCTAATAGGAAAGTTTCCGGTATAGGAATTTATTCAGATGCAACATCAGTGGCCTTCAAAAGAGATTGCACAATCTCTGCCTCTGACATCTTCTTCTTGAGCTTCTTCCCTTTGGCTTGCTTTTCTAGCTCTTAAGCCGACTTTTCATTCATTGTTTTGGCCTCTACAGGGTCCAAGCTGAACTGTGTATCCCCTTCTTTCCTATTTTTCTTATCCTCCCTCTATTTTTCTACCACCTCATCCAGATAGTTATTTTTGCTTTTTGGGTTTAGGAGGGGGGATTGGAATTCCTTAGACTTAGGGGTTTTATCTTCTACTTCCACTTCCTTCAAATTCCTTTTCTTTCCTGCTTTCATTGAAGGTTCATCTTCTTCAACATTCTTCATAATGGCTACTGCCTCCTCTACTGGCAGATCATAAAACTCCCCTGACTCCTTAGAGAAACCAACATTCATTCTCTTCAAGGTGTCATCATTGGCTGACATCACTTTGCAATTCCATATCTTAGAACTGCAGGGGATCTTGAAAGATCCAAGACACAGAAAAATGAGCTTGGAAAGTAAAGCAGGATACATAATAATCTGAGATCTCAGATTACCATTCTTGATATTCTCAATCGTAATGAGAATATGCTTCATGAGGTTAACCTTCCTTAGATTTTCCATGAAATCCAAGACGTACATGTCACTTTTCTTAAGGGTGTCCTCGTCACCCTTACTCGGTATGATAAATCCTTAAACCCAAAACTATAGAATCCGATTATTGATAGATAGATGGAAAATCATTGCTGTCTTTACATTAGAATGACCAAGGAATTCCATGGACTTCACCTTGATGAAACATTCTTGTACATCTGGGAGCTTGTGAGAGAAAAATTCGGCTTCTCCTTCATATGTCAGCCCCACCAAGCTCGCAACCATGGTGTAAGATAGTTTATATGTCTTTCCATAACTCTTGAAAAAAAAATCACTACCTTCTTCTTTAAAAAATCAAACTGATTCATGGAATTCTATGAGTAGATCCAGATTGACAACATCCTTGGCTCCTGTCTTTGAAATAGCTACACTTTCCCAACCATTGATCTTGATTTTCTTGGAGATTATAGAGTCATATTTGTTGAAAAATTTTGGGTGTAACAACCTCTCCCTGTATGTTTTCTACTATGAAATAGTCTTGATAGTAGATATATCTGGAGAAGGAACTTCTGAAAATATTCAAACATGAGCACTTCTGAAGAATTTAGAATGCGCTTTTGTATAGGGGCAAAGCATCGACATGCAAAAGATTTGAAAACCGATGTGGGACAACCATCGGGTGTCCCCTTTATATAGGTGATAAAGCGACGATTCATTTTCCCATTTCAATCTAATGGCTGAGAATTCTTCAAATATGATCTAATGGTTGAAATGATTGCCGTAGGGAAAAGTTCAGTTGATTCTGATCTTTTGAGGCTTAAAACAAGCATTTTGATTTAAGGAAACTAGAATCTAAGATATTTTAAAAACAAAAGAAACTACGAGCATGTAAAAGATAATTACGAAAAACTCAAGAATGAATCATACCTTTCGGATCACTAGGAATATTATTCGTAATGAGGAATATTCTTCTTGATGAACTTTGGATTCCAAAAAAAAACTTGAGTACGAAAAAAACATCACTATGAAAATTTCAGATCCAAAAATTTCTATTATGAAAATTTCAGGCCCGAAGATTTTCATTACAAAAATTTCAAATCCGAAAATGTCCATTACGAAAATTTCAAATCTGAAGATTTTCATTATGAAAATTTCAAATCCGAAAGATTCCATTACAAAAATTTCAGGTCTGAATATTTTCATAAAGAAAACTTGAAAAACTATAATATGAAAAACATGAAAAACTTCTTTATGAAAAAAATATGAAAAGCTTCATTACGAAAACATGAAAAATGTTTTTACAATTTTTTTGAAAACATCATTATGATTTTTTTTTTGAAAATTTAACATACAGATGTACTCCACATATAAAAAAGAGTTTATTACTATAAGAAGACTGGGGTAACAAGAATTTAATCAAGGAATATTACCTTATGGTTATCATTACTAACTTTTGTTTAATGTATTAAAATATATCGGAAGGTAATGATTTTGTAAAAATGTCATCAATTTGATCTCACGTTCTGATAAACTGAAGAATGATATCTAATTTTTGTGTATGATCCCTAAGAAAGTGATGCCTAATATCTATGTGCTTTGCATGAGAGTGATGTGTAGGGTTTTTACTAAGGTAAATGGCACTTGTGTTATCACACAAACTTTGTGTGTTGGTAAAACTCAATCCATAGTTTGTGAGTGTGTATTTCATCCACAACACTTGGGCACAACAACTTCCAGCTGCTACACATTCAGCTTCCGAAGAGAAAAGTGATACTGAGTGTTGCTTCATGCATGACCAAGAAACTAATTAATCTCCTAAGAAATTAATTGTTCTGGATGTACTCTTTCTATCCATTCTACATCCACCAAAGTCAGCATCTGAATTTTTTTTTAAAACAAAATCATTTCCAAAAGTATAAAAGAGCCTAAATCCACGGTTCTTTTTAAGTAGAGAAATATTATCTTCACTACCATTAAATGAGATTCCTTAGGATTAGATAGATATCTTGCACAGAAGCATACTAAAAAATTATATATGGACTACTAGTTTTTATTTAATGTGGACTTCCTATCATACATCTAAAAGTTGTTTGATCTACTGGTTTCCCAGCTTCATAAAGATAAAGTGAATTTGAGGTACCAAGGGGAGTACTTATACTATAAGTTTTGTCATATCCATACTTTTTAAGAAGATATTTAATATATTTATGTTGAGATATAAATATTCCTTCTGATTTTTGAGAAATTTGAAAACCAAGGAAAAATGTTTACTCACATATCATACTCATTTCGAACTCATATTTCATTAGATCCACAAAGGAGTCAGTTAAATATTTGTAAAGACCCGTAAAATTCAAGGGAAATTTTTTCATAATTTTCTTTGGAATTTTACAAGAGCTCGGTTTCTGACGGAACCTGATTCCGAGGCCCGGAGTGCCCGGAAACATTTTCCGAAGTTTGGCTCGGGTACGTTCAGTGAACGAACGAGCGGGAATTTCTAAATTTTGAACCGGTGCCCGGAATCAAATTCCGAGGGCACCGATGAACTCGCAGCACCGATATTCGCTTAAGGAGACCTTTTCCGAGGTTGTGTTTATTGCGGGTTGAAAGTTAGTTTTGGGAAGAATTAAAAGAAGTTAAATAAAAATGTGGAAACACTTTTTATTTGTAACTTGTTTGTTATTTTCTCCCAAAGGGAGTTAGAGGTGGGACCCACATCCACTTAATCTCCCTTGGGAGGATTAAGTGTGGTGGGGCCGACACAAAACATAACTCTTCACCTTATTTTTTTTAAAACTCCCTTAAACACCTCTTTTAAAAATCCTGACAACTTTTTTATTTAATGGAGAGAGTTGTTTGAATTTCAAACCTTTGAAATTCAAACAACTAATTGTGTAAATAAAATAAGCCTTAGATTATTTTATTTTGGTTGGTCTCCTTGGCCATCTTGAGGGGTTTTGAAGAATTCTCTCCATCTTCTTCAAGCTCCGACGAAGAACACTCAAGAACACCGCTTCTTTCTTCTTCGTAACCGGTGCGTTTCCAAAGGTCGATGACGTCGCTTCTTCGATCTTCTCCCCGTATCAACGAAAGGAGACGCTGATTCCACCTCAGACTTTCTTCGTCGGCTTATGATGTTTCACCAACGACGTACCTCTTCGGACGTACCTCTTCGTCAACAGAATCGATGAACGATTACCGCGACGCCCGACCTCTGCGACGCTTGTCTTCCGCGGTTTGTTGACGTGCTCCACACTTGAATTCAAGGTAGGGGTTTGTTGATGATTATTTAATTATTCTCGTTCTTGATATTAGAATGTCAAACTTTGAGGATAACGAATAATTGATATCGTTTAATGTGAGGGGGCCGGACCGCACGAACACGGCCGAACCCTCCTCCTTTGTTCTTGTTTATTTATCTTGCGGATGAAACGAGATGGCGTGGTGTCGTCGCACCACGCGGGAATCGCAAGGCTGTAATTGCGCGGTGCCGTCGCGCCGCACCGTGGAAAGTTTATCATGAACGCGACGTCATCGCGCCGCGTCGAAGGAAACCAAAGGCGCCGCGGCCGGAGCGGGGCCGCGACAGAGGGGCGCGGTGCCGTCCCACCGCGCCGGACGACGAAGGTCGCGGCTGGTACCGGGCCGCGGCGGAACGGGAAGACCGGCGGCTAGCCAGGCCGCCGGTGTCGGAAGCCGGAAGGGGGACCGGCCTTGCCGGTCCCGTTGAGGAAGGACCGGCCGGCCATTTCGGGCCGGCCGGAAGGGAGAAGTACCGGGGGAATTAATTCCCCCGGCTGGCCAAAACCGGCCCCCCCCATAATGGGGGGGTCGCGGTTACACCAAGGGGGGCAGTGCCCCCCCCCCCGGTTTCCTCAAAGAAGGCCCCCCACGTGAGGGGGGGCCGGTTTCACAAAGGGGGGTGCCCCCGTTTTTCTCAACGGCAGGCCCCCACGAGGGGGGGGGGGGCGTTTGATCAAAGGTGTGGCTTTCAGCTGCACCGCCAGCAGGAAAGCGGGGGCTTTTCCCCCTGCGCGTGGCACCCGAGCGGCGCCCAGGCCGCGCCGCCGCGCCGGACCGCGCCGCCGGCCGGGCCGAGTCGGACCCGTGTCGGGTCGACCCGGTTTGGGCCGACCCAGGGGGGTCGGGACGGGTCGGCCCGGACCCCGACCCCCCGTTTTCGAATCAACTTCGGTCTTTTGACCATAACTTGAGCATCGGACATCCGATTGACGAACCGTCAACGGCGATGCGATCCTTCGATCGACACGGTCGATTAGGTATATCGCACTCAAAGTTTCGGAATACTTTGAGTTCGGCCGGGTTGGTTCGTACACGAAACCAATCGGGCCCTCGGAGCGGAAACGCTCATATCTTGAGCTACGGACGTCCGATTGACGTGCGGTCAGCTTTGTTGAGTTCCTCTTAGTGAGACAAATCTTTTGGCATAATCCGCCCGAGGTTTGGATGCAGGTGGAGGACGGTCGGGTTGGTTTTTCCTTAAAACCCAACCGGGCTCCTGGGACGAAAAAGCCAATAACTCTCAGACCGAGCGTCCGATCGACGCGCCGTCTGTTGCGTTGAGTTCCTGTTGACGATACGGAACTTTTGGATACATCAACTCTGGACTTAGAGACAGTTGATGTATCAGCCTCTCGGCTCGTGGAGCGGACCCTCCCAAACGAGCTTGCTGTGTGCGGGAACCCTAGAGCTGGCTGCGACTGTGACTGCTACTGCTACTGTGACTGCAACGATGACAGTACAGAGATCCTTAGTGGATTCGATGATGAAGACTACAGTACTCAGTGATCCTACATGGATCAGTGCTACAGGTCCTGTGTGGGCCCGATCCTGTGTGGGTCCGATCCTGTGTGGGTCATTGCGCTCAGTGGTCCTGTGTGAACCAGCGCCTACAGGTCCTGTGTGGGCCCGATCCTGTGTGGGTCTTTTGTGGGGGTTAGTTACCTATCGATCCTTCGTGGGTCCGACGACTTAGATGGATTAGAGATCATCTTTATCGTCCTTTGAAGAAGTATACCTGTGTGAGATGAATCCTGTTGCTTTCCTGTGTGGACTGTGTTGTGCTATCCTGTGTGGATTTCGTTTTGCTTTACTGTGTGGAATACGTATAATTTCCTGTGTGGACTGAGTTGTACTTGGGCTCGGAGGTTGGAGCGTATTGGAATTGATGACTTAGGTATATGTATGGGCATATACCTAAGCAGTTTCGGTTGTTACTTCGTGATTTTATCTTTCTTTGTGGTTTATACTTTGTGGATTTTGGGAGACCTTCAGGGGTCTCGGGGTCCCTACTGAGTAGCTTATACTCACCCCTGCACGGGCTATGACCACACTACGTTGTGTTGGTTGCAGACGACAGACAGTGTTGATCATGGCTGAAGCTTGCAGAGCAGAACGGTACTTGGAGGTGGACCACTGGGCGGGACGTACCCGAAGCGGACGGCAGGACCCGAGGAGCAGTGGAGCTATCTGTACCCACCCTTCAGGTGGGATTTTCAGTGGACAGCACGGAGTAGCGGCTTTTACTTTACAGTTGTTGTTTTCCCTTTCGAGTTATACATTACTTTCAGTTTGGGTTTGTATACTGGCCCATTTACTTTTCCGCACTTTCAGCTGTACTCTGTTCTTACTTAGTGTTTACTTTTCCGCTTGCTTACTCTGTGGTGCTTGTTTACTTTTCAAAGGCAATGCATTCCCTTTTTGTTGGGATTTACGCCTTGGTGCTAGTCGCCAGCCCCTGGCCTATGGAAGGCGGGCTTGGGGTAGTCACGGAACGGGTCCCGAGGGCGGGTCGTGACAAATTGGTATCAGAGGAGTTCAGTTCTACCGCGAACTCTGATCTTTTCTATGTGAAGAAATAATGTTTAGCGTATTGAGTGTGGTTATCAGTCCAGGGAGTCCAGTGTTGGTGCGGCAGCCTACGTATCCGTACACCAGGACCCTGACTTCTGATTTCTGACTTAATGCACGAAAACATTGATTGCGTGTGTGTTTCAAAGTTTTCTTTGTGATTACTTTGTATCAGCTCACCAGGTATACTGTTCTGACCGTGGTGCACCTGTTTCCTTTTCAGGATGGCCCCACGACAGCAGCCAGCTAGGGTTCCGAGAGTCGAGCGTGATGACAGCCCACCGAGCGACGAGGCCTCGGTGCATGGCCCATTGTCAGCAGTGGCACCGGCGGTAGCTCTACCCGTTGAGCCACCGATGCTTCCGGCACCATCCGCTGACGATGCACGACGCCTTGGAGCTCTGCATGAGTTCCAGTGCCAGTGACCGCCTAGGTTCCGTGGGGAGACGGACCCCCAGGAAGTAGAGGACTGGCTGGAGGCAGTGGTACGAGTTTTTAGGCTAGTGAGGACACCTGCAGACCTCATGGTGATCCTCGCTGCGAGCCTACTACCCGGAGCAGTGGGACGATGGTGGAACTTGATGCTCGAGGTGCACGATGAGGCATCTCTACTATGGATGGACTTTGAGAGCCTTTTCCGCTCAGAGTTCATCCCAGCCACCCTTCATGCGGTGCGTATCCAGGAGATTCTTCAACTGCGGCAGGGCAGCATGACGGTTGTTCAGTACTCGGCGAGATTTACTGATCTCTCGCGCTACTCGACCGACATGGTACGGGACCCATTCTTCCGGGCCCGGACCTTCGAGCAGGGTTTGAGACACGAGATAAGGGCATCACTGATCTCCCTCAGCATACCGACTCAGACAGGAGTACTGGAGCGGGCCTTTTTGATCGAGAGCTTCCTTGCTGAGTCTACACCAGCGCCGAGACCCACCGCAGGGCGGCACGTGGCAGAGTCTTCTGTGGCTGGTAGTCGACGGATGACTCAGGGGTCTAGGCAGACCAGACCTTCAGGCAGACGACCTCAGGACACTGGCTCAGCAGTACGAGGCACACAGCGCGGAGCCAGTCTTTCGAGAGGCAGATAGTGCTACTCGTGTGGCGGGCAGGGCCACATGGCTCTTGACTGCCCGACCCGCCATGCAGAGGAGCAGCAGACGGTTGAGGAACCACCTACGCAGAGGCAGAGGTTCGACCGTGGTGGTCCGCAGGGAGGAGGAGGACGAGGCAGAGGAGCTGGCCGAGCAGTAGGTGGTGGGCGACGCTTTGAGGCTCTGCCACCACCACCACCAGGAGGTCCACCCCGACCTCAGGGGAGATCATAGCTTCAGGAAGCTGAAGCTTACGATCATGGAGCTCCGGAAGCTGGTGGACTAGTGTGGGACTAGCTCCAGGCATAGAGGCCTTTGCCCATAATGCCTCTAGCTTCATAGTTTGTGTTGCCTTCTGTCCCTGTACTTTATGTTGAAGTAATAAAAGATACTTGCCTTGGTGACTTTTGTTTTGTTGTCTTTTGTTTGTTTTTACTAAGAGGTGCCGGTTAAAAACTGTTGACTTGACCCTCACTTGCGAGATTCTTACTGGAGGAAACCCAGTGACCACACACTGATGCCGACAGTGTGACTCGACCCTTGGAGGCGAGAGTAACGGTTGGATCTCTTGGTAGCAGCATCGAGGCCTTACGACGTCATCCATGCCATGAATTAACTAATCATGACGGGATTGACTGTATTAGGCAAGGAACATGGTTCATCGAAGGGATGAGACTAGATTTCACTTTTCGGAAAAGGAGAAATCATTGCAGCTTTGCTGTACGTTAAGGAGGAAGGGGAAACCCTTCGTGTGGTCAGACAAATGTCAGCAGAGCTTCCAGGAGCTGAGACAGAGGTTGACCAGCGCACCTATCTTGAGGTTGCCTGAGGAGGGAGTTGGATACGTAGTTTACTGCGATGCATCAGGGACCAGACTCGGATGTGTTCTGATGCAGGAGCGGGCAGTGATCGCCTATGGATCATGTCAGTTGAGGCCACATGAGTAGAACTACACTACCCATGACCTGGAGTTAGCAGCAGTGGTCTTCGCCCTGAAGACAAGGTGACACTACCTGATGGGCGAGCGCTTTATAGTCTTTTCTGATCATCAGAGTCTCAGGTATATCTTCTCGCAGAAGGACTTGAACCTGAGACAGCGGCGATGGCTTGAGTTCCTCCAGGACTATGAATTTGAGATAGTCTATAATCCTGGGAAGGGGAACGTGGTAGCCGATGCCCTCAGTAGGAGGACGGGCATTCAGCTACTCGAGGAGGCGACGGAGCAGCTAGCCTCTTTGCAGATATCCTTCGTGGATAGAGATGGAGCAGCTTTCCTTCAGTCTCTCATAGTCACCCCTCCACTACTGCAGCGGGTCAGAGAGGCATAGCGTGAGGACGCTGACTGTGAGACACGGCGTGCACAGATATCCTCGGGACAGGAACCTGATGGTTTATCCCTTGGAGCAGAGCACGACATCCTTTTCAGAGGACGTACCATGGTACCAGTCGCTTTGCGAGAGGAGGTGCTGAGATAGTTTCACACTTCTCCTTTGGCGGTACATCCTGGAGTGTGAAAGATGTACCAGGATCTCAGATGACAGCACTGGTGGCCGGGCATGAAGAAGGCTGTAGCAGAGTTCGTTTCTCGATGCCTCACCTGTCAGCAGGTGAAGGCAGAGCATCAGGTACCAGCTGGCTTGGTACAGCCCTTGGAAGTCCCGGAGTGGAAGTGGTACGACATATCTATGGACTTCGTGACTGGACTTCCACGCACTTCCAGAGGTCACTACTCCATCTGGGTGATTGTTGACCGACTCACCAAGTCGGCTCACTTCTTACCCATCAGAGAGCAGGGCTCAATGGAGAGCTTGGCACGTCTCTACGTTCAAGAGATTGTACAGCTTCACGATGTGCCATCATCTATCATCTCCGATCGAGATGCTCGCATTACTTCCCGGCTTTGGAAGGGGTTACAGGAGGAGTTCGGGACGCAGCTACGTCTGAGCACAGCCTTTTACCCTCAGAAGGATGGTCAGACGGAGAGGACCATTCAGACTCTCGAGGACATGCTCCGCGCATATGTTCTCGACTTTGTTCGTAGCTAGGAGGACCACCTAACCTTGGTGGATTTTTCATACAACAAGAGCTACCACTCCACCATCGGGATGGCACCATACGAGGAGTTGTACGGCCGACCTTGTAGATCTCTTTTGTGGTGGACAGACCATAGGGAGTCAGCACTTGTGGGACCGGAGATGGTCTAGGCCACGATAGAGAAGGTCCAGGTCATCCAGGAGCGGATGAGGACAGCTCAGAGCCGGCAGAAGTCATACGCTGACAGGAGGCGGAGGCCACTAGAGTTTGAGGATGGTGACCACGTCTTCTTGCGGGTCTCACCTCGATGTGGTATTCGGAGATTTGGCCGAGGCGACAAGTTATCTCCGCGCTTCATCGGAACCTTCCAGGTCCTCAGCAGGATTGGCGAGGTGGCTTATCGCCTGGCTCTACCACCTCAGTTGCACCGGGTGCACGACGTCTTCCACATATCTCAGCTGAGGAGATACGTGCACGACCCAACGCACATCATTGACAATGGGGAGCTTGACGTTGACGATGGGGCGACTTTTACGGAGGTCCCGGTGGAGATAGAGGATCAATAGGAGCGGGTCCTACGTGGGCGATCGATTCCTCTTGTGCGCATCAGATGGCAGCACGGGAACCTCTAGGAGAGCACATGGGAGCGGGAGGCTCAGATGCATGCTCAGTACCCTCATTTGTTTCCCTAGTTTTTGATGTATCTTTACGGGGACATAAATACCTGAGGTGGGAGTAATTTAATGACCTGTAAAATTCAAGGGAAATTTTTTCTTAATTTTCTTTGGAATTTTACAAGAGCACTGTTTCTGACGGCACCTGATTCCGAGGCCCGGAGTGCCTGGAAACATTTTCTGAAGTTTGGCTCGGGTATGTTCAGTGAACAAACGAGCGGGAATTTCTAAATTTTGAACCGGTGCCCGGAATCAAATTCTGAGGGCACCGATGAACTCGCAGCGCCGATATTCTCTTAATAGGACCTTTTCCGAAGTTGCGTTTATTGCGGATTGAAAGTTAGTTTTGGGAAGAATTAAAATAAGTTAAATAAAAATGTGGAAACACTTTTTATTTGTAACTTGTTTGTTATTTTCTCCCAAAGGGAGTTAGAGGTGGGACCCACATCCACTTAACCTCCCTTGGGAGGATTAAGTGTGGTGGGGCCCACACAAAACATAAATCTTCACCTTATTTTTTTTAAAACTCCCTTAAACTCCTCTTTTAATAATCTTGACAACTTGGTTATTTAATGGAGAGAGTTGTTTGAATTTCAAACCTTTGAAATTCAAATTGATAATTGTGTAAATAAAATAAGCCTTAGCTTATTTTATTTTGGTCGGTCTCCTTAGCCATCTTGAGAGGTTTTGAAGCATTCTCTCTATCTTCTTCAAGCTCCGACATAGAACACTCAAGAACACCGCTTCTTTCTTCTTCGTAACCGGTGCGTTTCCAAAGGTCGACGACGTCGCATCTTCGATCTTCTCCCCGTATCAACGAAAGGAGACGCTGATTCCTCCTCAGACTTTCTTCGTCGGCTTACGAAGTTTCACCAACGACGTACCTCTTCGGACGTACCTCTTCGGCAATGGAATCGACGAACGATTACCGCGACGCCCGACCTCCGCGACGCTTGTCTTCCGCGGTTTGTTGACGTGCTTCGCACTTGAATTCAAGGTAGGGGTTTGTTGTTGATTATTTAATTATTCTCGTTCTTGATATTAGAATGTCGAACTTTGAGGATAACGAATAATTGATATCGTTTAACGTGAGGGGGCCGGACCGCACGAACACGGCCGAACCCTCCTCCTTTGTTCTTGTTTATTTATCTTGCGGATTAAACGAGATGGCGTGGTGTCGTCGCACCATGCGGGAATCGCAAGGCTATAATTGTGTGGCGCCGTCGCGCCGTGCCGTGGAAAGTTTATCATGAACGCGACGCCGTCGCGCCGCGGCTGGAGCGGGGCCGCGGCGGAGGGGCGCAGTGCCGTCGCACCCCGCCGGACGACGAAGGCCGCCGCCGGTTCCGGGCCGCGGAGGAACGAGAAGACCGGCGGCTAGCCGGGCCGCCGGTGTCGGAAGCCGGAAGGGGGTACCGGCCGTCTAGGTCGGGCCGGCCGGAAGGGAGAAGTATCGGGGGAATTAATTCCCCCGGCAGGCCAAAACCGGCCCCCCATAATGGGGGGGGGGGGCGCGGTTACACCAAGGGGGGCAGCACCCCCCCCCCCCCCGTTTTCCTCAAAGCAGGCCCCCCACGTGAGGGGGGGCCGGTTTCACAAAGGGGAGGCAGTGTCCCCCCCCCCCCCGTTTTTCTCAACGGCAGGCCCCCACGAGGGGGGGGGGCGTTTGATCAAAGGCGCGGCTTTCAGCCGTGCCGCCAGCAGGAAAGCGGGGGCTTTGCCCCCCGCGCGTGGCACCCGAGCAGCGCCCAGGCCGCGCCGCCGCCGGCCTGGCCGTGCCGCCACGCCGGACCGCGCCGCCGGGCCAGGCCGCGCCGCCGGCCGGGCCGGGTCGGACCCTGGTCGGGTCGACCCGGTTCGGGCCGACCCAGGGGGGTCGGGCCGGGTCGGCCCGGACCCGTACCCCCCGTTTTCGAATCGACTTCGGTCTTTTTCCCATAACTTGAGCTACGGACCTCCGATTGACGAACCGTTAGCGGCGATGAGATCCTTGGATCGAGATGGTCGATTCGGTATATCGCACTCAAAGTTTCGGAATACATTGAGTTCGGCCGGGTTGGTTTGTACACGAAACCAACCGGGCCCTCGGAGCGGAAATGCTCATATCTTGAGCTACGGACGTCCGATTGACGTGTCGTCATCTTTGTTGAGTTCCTCTTAGTGAGAAGGATCTTTTGGCATACTCCGCCCGATGTTTGGACGCAGTTGGAGTACGGATGGGTTGATTTTGCCTTAAAAACCTACCGGGCCCCTGGGAAGAAAAAGCCAATAACTCTCAGACCGGGCGTCCGATCGACGCGCCGTCTATTGCGTTGAGTTCCTGTTGACGATACAGAACTTTTGGATACATCAACTCTGGACTTAGTGATAGTTGATGTATCAGCCTCTCGGCTCGTGGAGCGGACACTCCCGAAAGAGCTTGCTGTGTGCAGGAACCCTAGAGCTGGCTGCGACTGTGACTGCTACTGCTACTGTGACTGCAACGACGACAGTACAGAGATCCTTAGTGGATTCGACAACGATGACTACAGCACTCAGTGATCCTACGTGGATCAGTGCTACAGGTCCTGTGTGGGCCCGATCCTGTGTGGGCCTGATCCTGTGTGGGTCATTGCGCTCAGTGGTCCTGTGTGAACCAGCGCCTACAGGTCCTGTGTGGGCCCGATCCAGTGTGGGTCTTTTGCGGGGGTTAGTTACCTATCTATCCTTCGTGGGTCCGACGACATAGATGGATCCGAGATCATCTTTATCGTCCTTTGAAGAAGTATACCTGTGTGAGCTGAATCCTGTTGCTTTCCTGTGTGGATTGTGTTGTGCTATCCTGTGTGGATTTCGTTTTGCTTTCCTGTGTGGAATACGTATACTTTCCTGTCTGGACTGAGTTGTACTTGGGCTCGGAGGTTGGAGCGTATTGGAATTGATGACTTAGTTATATGTATGGGAATATACCTAAGCAGTGTCGGTTGTTACTTCGTGATTGTATCTTTCTTTGTGGTTTATCCTTTGTGGATTTTTGGAGACCTTCAGGGGTCTCAGGGTCCCTACTGAGTAGCTTATACTCACCCCTGCATGGGCTATGCCCACACTACGTTTTGTTGGTTGCAGACGATGGACAGCGTTGATCGTGGTTGAGGCTTGCAGAGCAGAACGGTACCTGGAGGTGGACCACTGGGCGGGACGTACCCGGAGCGGACGGCAGGACCCGAGGATCAGTGGAGCTATCTGTACCCACCCTTCAGGTGGGATTTCCAGTGGACAGCTCGGAGTAGCGGCTTTTACTTTATAGTTGCTATTTTCCCTTTCGAGTTGTACTTTACTTTCAGTTTGGGTTTTTATACTGGCCCATTTACTTTTCTGCACTTTCAGCTGTACTCTGTTCTTACTTAGTGTTTACTTTTCCGTTTTCTTACTCTGTGGTGCTTGTTTACTTTTCAAAGGCAATGCCTTCCCTTTTTTTGGGATTTATTCCTTGGTTCTAGTCGCCATCCCCTGGCGTATAGAAGGCGGGCTTGGGGTAGTCACGGCACGGGCCTCGAGGGCGGGTCGTGACAATATTGTTGAGTTGGACCAAATATAATTTCATCAACATAAATTTGAACAATAAAAACATTTTTCTTATATTTATTTATAAAAAGGGTTGGATATTCATTTCCCTTAACAAAGTTATTTTGAAGAAAAAATTTTGTAAGTCTATCATACCAAGCTCTAGGGGATTGTTTAAGTCCATACAGAAATTTAGTATGTCTAAAAACATGATTAGGATGTTTTGTGTCTTCAAATATAGGAGGTTGTTCAAAAACAAACTTCTCTTGAACATAACCATTAAGAAAAGCACATTTCACATCCATTTGATAAAGTTTGAAATTGAAAAATGTTTCAAAAGGAATGTAAAATATGAATAGATTCATGTCTAGATTCTAGAGCATAGGTTTATTCATAGTCTATTCCTTCTCGTGGATTATAGACTTTAGAAACTAATCTATCTTTATTTCTAACTATGATTCCATTTTCATCACACTTATTTCTAAAGACCCACTTTACTCCAAAAACAAAAGTTTCATTAGGTCTTTTAACCAAGGTCCAGACATTATTTCTTTCAAATTCATTTAGTTCATCTTGCATAGCTTTAATCCAATCATCATCACCTAAACCTTCATTACTGCTTTTTGGTTCTAATTGGGAAAGGAATGATGTATGCTATACTTCAATTCTTAAGAAACTTCTAGTCCTTACAGGTTGATTTACATCACCAATGATTCTATCATTGAGATGATTCTTTAGAAATGACTAATTTGGGTTTTGTAAAACCTGTTCATCAACATGGGGTATAAAATATTCTGGGGTAAATGTTTCAAAAGTATCTTCTTGAACATTTTACTTATCATAAGGATCTTCTATCAAAGGTTGAAAAGAAGTTTTTGAAAACACATCTGAAGATATAGGTAGGGGTTGTTTAAAAATAAAAGGATCTATTTCATAAAATTTCACATTCACTGTATCTTCAACTGTACAAGTGTTTTTATTGAAAAATCTATAAGCCTTAGATGTTGTGGAGTAGCCTAAGAAAATTCCTTCATCATATTTTGGTGAAAATTTATGAAGATTATCTTTAGTATTCAGAATGAATACCTTGCAACCAAAAACCTTAAAGTAGGAAAGTCTAGGTATTCTATCATTCCATAACTCATAATGAGTCATATTAAGAAGAGGTCTAATCAAAACTCAATTTATAGTATAATAAGAAGTACTTACAGCTTCAGCCCAAAAATGATTGGATACAGAATACTCACTCTACATGGTTCTACTTATCTCTTGAATAATTCTATTTCTTATTTCAACAACACCATTTTGTTGAGGTGTTCTAGGTATTGATAAGTTGTGAGTAATGCCTTTTTTATTACAAAAAGTTTCAAAATTAGAATTTTGAAATTCTCCCCCATGATCACTATGAATAGTTATTAATGGAAGGTTTTTCTCATTTTTGACATGGGCTCTAAAACTTTTGAAATAATAAATATCTTTAGATTTCTTTGCTAGGAAATAGACCCATGTAAATCTAGTGTAATCATCAACAAAGAAAAATACATAATACTTTCCCCCAATGCTTCCAGTTTGGGTAAGACCAAAGAGATATATATGCACTAGCTGTAATGCATCAGTAGTTGAGACTTCACTTACTGATTTAAAACATGATTTATGTTGCTTTTCCATATTGACAAGGGTCACAAACTTTAGAAAAATCAAATCTAAGCTCCGGTAAATCCTTAACTAGTTGTTTCTTAGAAAGTTTGCATAAGTTTCTAAGGTTTTAGTGTCCTAAACTTCTATCCCATAACCAAAAATGATCTTCCATTTCACTAAGACATGGTAGATCTTGGCTCCTATGGTCTTTTAAGTTTATTGTGTAAACATTCTCTTGCTTATTGGCAGAATTAATAAATTCTTCCTTGGAATTATGTACTAAGCACTTGTCATTTCTAAAATTCATAAGGTAACCTTCGTCACATAATTGGCTTATGCTAACAAAGTTGTGCTTAAGACCCTTAACAAATAAAACATTTGAAAGAAAAGTTTTTCCAATAAGAACAATGTTACCTATAACAATAATTTCTCCCAGAGCATTATCTCCAACATTTACTTTTTATTCTTAGTTCTTTATGATCTTTTAAAAATATTTTTTGTTACCAGTCATATGCTGGGAACATCCACTATCCATGTACCATGTGTTTCTCTTGATTACTTCTCTATTTTCTTGAAAATAAGAAAGTTAGACTTTTAGAATCCAAACATTCATGGATCTGGAATTGTTAGACATCAAAATTTTCGGTATCCACATTTATTTAGAGAAATAAGCTGTATGAATCCCAAGAGATTGAACTTTATTCAAGGAGAAATTTTTCTTCCAATGCCCACCACTTTGAAATTTAATACAAAAATAGGATCTATAAGGAAAAAAATAGTTGTTTCCGAAAACTGGATTTTGGTGAGTATAACCTACTCCAGTTGTGTTTCCTTGAGGTTTAATTTGAGAATACATCTTGTCAAAATTTTCCTTCCCAGAGGTAGAATTTGTGAGAATATTCTTAGGGGAAAATATTTTGGATTTTAGTCTGATGACTAAATTCATATCCTCCGAAATCATTTCCTTAAAGAAAGATTTTTCCTCAAAAAATTTTACCTCTAAAATAGTATTCTTAAGATCTTTAAAAAGTTCTTCCTTAACAAAATTTTCTTTCTCAAGGTCTTTAGATTGTATTTCTATAAGCTCTTATTTATCTTTAGGATCTCTAGAAAGATCTGAAATCTCTTTTGAAATAATTTCTTCCCTAGTGTTTTCCTTGTCTAATTTCATAGAGATTTTACAATTTATCACTTCAGGTAACTTTGAAAATATAGAAACTTTTTCATATGAATGTCTTTCATCATTTTATGAGGATGAAGTATCTTCATTAAAAGGACTATTTTAGGAATAGTAATTCTTATCAAGAGATAATTTGTTAGATCCTCGGGAGAGCGTACCTTGGCCATAAGACATGTATCGGGGAAAGAAGTAGTAGTAATGAATACCATATTATTCTATGATGATGAATCATATTTAGAAGATTCACTTTATGAAGAGTCTCCACAGATAGCACTTCAAGTCTCATAAGCTTTAAGACTTTTCTTGTGCTTTGATCGATAGAATTTCTTCTTGATTTTTTCTGATTTCATTTCCTTCATTTCCTTATTTTTCATCAAAGGACAATCAGGTCTGATATGGACTATTCTTCTAAATTCATAACAAGTTACTTATCCATATTTCTTATCTCTGTAGTCTTTGGTCTTGTACTTATTCTGATGATTTCTTTGAGCTACAATCTTGTTCATTCTCCAAGAAATATTACCTAATTCATTCTTAAAATTTTCCGTGTCACTAGATTCTAACGGAATAATGAATTTACTTGTCTTTTATCACGTTACTATTTCTGGGGTCTTGGCTTTCATATGTTTAGAAGTCATTGTGAAAGAAACTCCTCTATTCCCATTCTTCTTCTTAACATTTTCAGTGTCTCTCTTCATTCTGGTTTCATGATAAAGAAGAGTTCCAAAAAACTCATCTAAGGAAATTTTAGTGGCTTTCCTGTTTTCATCAACAGTTATCTTCCTGGACTCCCACTCATTTGGAATGATATATATGATCTTGTCTACAAGAGCCTCATCATCCAAACATTTTATTTCCATAGATTTTAAGGTATTCACGATAGTCATAAACCTTTGTTGCACCTTACATATGGGTTCTCCATAATGAAAATTAAAACCATGATATTAATCTCTAAGCATGGATCTTCTTATTTCAATGAATTTGGAAGTTTCAAAGTGAGTAACTTTGAGTTTCAACCATATAAAATTTTCTTCTTTACAAGATGAAATTATGTGTATATATTTCTAGTCATAGAACAAAGTAAAGTATTGTGTATCTTATAATTTAGTTGATATTCATGATTTTCTTGATTAGTAAAGGTACTAACTTATTTGTCTGGGATTTTATACCCTCCAATAAGCATAAAAAAAATGTCAACACCAGTATTGATAATGAAAATATTCATAAAATCTCACCAATATTGGTAGACATTTCCATCAAAGATAGGTGGTCTTGTTGGATTGAGATTGTCTATGGAACCAACATTGATTCCTTCCATCTTTAAGAAAATTCGTTCCACACAAAATTAGTTAATAGAATATTTTTGTAAACAAGAAAAATATTCCTAAGCAAGTAAAATATAGAACAAGAGTATCTCTAAGAAAAAATGAATCCAAACTATATGAGTGTGAAAACCAGATTCCAAAAAATTGTGAATCTGAAAAATATGATTCTAGAAAATCAATTCTGAGAATTCTCTTCTGAATGTAATCGTGAGATTAATTCAGGAGTAACCAATCATCTGATACAAATTGTTAAGATGGTATGTTTGAGTGTGATATACTCTATAATACCAAATGTAGGATCAAATATGTAAAATGAGATACAAATACAATAGGGGCGGTGAATTGTATACTTTAAAAATCCTTAAGGAAGTTTTCCATAACCAAAATTCACAACACCTCTAAGTTCTAATAACTTTCTTGATTTCAGAAAAGTGATTCCGGAAATGAAACATAACAAACATTTACACCATCTATGATTCTACCTTAAAGCATATAGAATCCTATAAAATTAGAGTATAATATTATGGAAGTATATGAAATTTATACATTTCATAAAAACTAAAATACACAGCGGAAAAAAATTAGTAACACTACAAGTAACAAGTAGAAACGCTTTTTATCCAAATAGGAAGGTATACAACAACCCTGGATAAGTGGTCCCTTGATTTATACTTTCAAGAAAGTCTGTCTTACCCAAACCTAGGTAAGCCCTCAATCCAAAGATTGGTATTTGTCTTGCTATCCCCGCAAGACCTCGATTTGTAAGGAAATCGTCACCTCTGACTCATGACCTGAAGTCTCTGATTTTAAGGAAATCGAACCTCTGAACAAAGAAAATTTGCACAAAGCAATGTTTGAATAATTAATTCAAACTTTCTTCACAAATCCCAAGAGTTTATAAGAGCCTTCCTCTCTAGAAATCACTTCAACAACATATATGCATAGTTGTCAAAGTTCTGTCAAAAGTTAGTTTCGAGCTCTTTAAAATGAGCTCATATTTTTAGGAACAACTTTAACAGCCAACTCACTCCTCCAACAATCATATTTTTCCTTGAATTTCATAGGGATCTGTAATTGTGTCACTCAAATAATGGTTAGTGAGTAACTTAATGAACGACATCGTTTGGTAATAAAAAAATGTAAGAAAAATATGGTTACATAACTAAATTTCAGTATTTAGAGTGTAAGAAAAAGAAATTTCATAGTCTAACCAAAAATGAATCTTGAGTCTAAAATACAAAGGTATTCGTATTTTCTAGGAATTAGAAACCTGAATTATATTGAATTCTAGAGTCTGAATTTCAAGGAAATTGGGAATATAATATTCAAAAGAATTCAGAACATGAACTCATAAAGGTCAGAGTCAGAGTTTATGGGAATTCGGAGCCTGAACTCATAAGAGTTCAGAGTCTAAATTTAGAGAACTTTGGAGTCAGCACTTATAGAATTTCGTTTCCAAAATTCAGAATTATAACTCAGAGAAGTTCATATCCATAATTAGTAGTCAGAATTCGGAGTCAAAACTCAGAAGATTTTGTATCTAGAATTTGTAGTCAGAATTTGGAGTTAGAACACAGAAGAGTTTGTAAACAGAACTCTGAGAATTTAGATCCTAAAACAAAATGATTCATTTCTTGGTATTTATATAATTCTGAGGTTTTGGTCTCAATCTGAATTTTATACTTCAAAAAATTATGATATGAACAATGAAACAAGGTAAGAATAAATTTCCTTGGGAAGGAAATTTTCTTTATATAAGTAAAATAAGGGTAAAATAAGATTTTCATTAAGATAAGGTGTTTGTTATTTTCAAAGCAATAGAAATGTTAAAGTCATAAGGAAAGCCTTAATGACTTAACAATCTCTCCCTTAAAAGAAGGAATGAAAAATTCATAAGGAAAACCTTATTGACTCAACAATGCTCAAATTATGTTTTTGTATTTTCATTGATTGCCCTATTTGAGAAACTATGCTCAACCTTTATTATCTTTATTTTCCTCTTGTTATAATGATAGTTATTAAACATGATATGTCTAAGAATGGTTCTAGTTAAATGGAATTAAGTGTGATATTATGAAAATGTGAATACCTAACCCCAGTTTCCCCGGAGCTAGTTCTTTATTACATAACATTGGCATGATTAAAAGAAATTCATATCCAGAAGGAATGGATAGTTCAGTAGATCTGGAAATCTAGATAAATACACAAGTTCATGATTATAACTTGAAATTAAAAACAACATAAAAACTACATTGGGAATATCCACCACTCTAAGATTATCCATACAAGGCAATCATAATATACCTCTTTATGTCTTGGAAAAAATGAAACATAATAAGGGGTGAGATTAGAAGCCCATTACGAGTAATAGATATAGTAGAAGATATCATAATACTAAATATTTGTTATGGTGAATAATTAAAAACACAAGCCTTTAAAAATAATAATGTTGAACACATTATGGTAGGAATATGAACTGAGTAAATATTTCCACAATAAAACATAATCATAGGTGTTATACATTTCAAATTACCACTTGAAATATGAATTTATAGCTTCATAATGAGGGATATTCATATAGCGTACACTTTGAAACATACTGTCAGGGCTTTGGCCAAGATATATAAAAATTAAGGCCTTGGCCAAAACCATATCTAATAATGGGAAAGGCATTGACCAAATCTATATATATATGTATCATGAAACCTATCGACACATCCAAAGTATAAAATGGTCCCCACCTATCACATAATAAGTTTAATGAATTCCTAATAATAATACGGATAATCATAAACAACATATACAATCATATTGAAACTAACATATGAAATGTAAATAACTTTCCCCAAATATTAGGAATAAACACTAACCATTCGGAGTAAATCGGTGAATGGTTTTAATATAGAACATACAAAATAAAACTAATAATAAGAAATTAAATTAAATATGGTATATGATTTAATAAAATATTAATTTAAATAATATATAATAATCAAAAATAGTGTTTATATTGAAGAATAAACTCATAAAAAACCAAAGAGTAGTTTTAGAGATAAATACTCTTTTACTTTAAAAAAAGAATTATTTTGGAAAACCATTTTATAAATCCAAAAAATTAATTAAGATTGTATTTTAAAAATAAAATTTTTTATTTTAGAAATATAATGTTATCTAAACACATATTATAGAGTTCCCTTGAAAACAGGTAAGAATTGGAGAGATTCCCTTAAATCGGGCATGTATTTCAGAACGAATTTTGAAAGTTACATTTAAAATGTTTAAATACCCATATAATAAATAAGTTTTATATTTTTTAAACATATATAGAAAAATACTATAGAATTTTTGAGTTTTATATAAAAATAAATAATAATTTCATTGAGGTATGTTGACAATAAAAGTAACCCGAATGAAAATGGATGTTCGAGTGGAAAACCTTTACCTTAAGTCATAAGGTGTTCCTCACTTGATATTAATGACATAAATAATAAAATTTATGTTCATAAATTAATAATTAAATAACCTCATATATTTCTAATTGATTTACTATAACCTTATTAGGTTAATTCATATCGTTCTAATGGGTTAATAGATTCAATTTAATTGTTTGAGAGTGTTTTCTTCCTTTGTTTTTATGATTGCATTACTTATATTCACGTATGGATAAAAATGTAGAAGGATAATGGTTTTAAAAAATAAAATTTTAATTTTATTAGTGAAAAGAATAATATTACATGTTTATGAAATTCATTTGGTTATTGGGAGTGAATATAAATCATTATATAAAAACATTAATGACAATTGTTTTGGTTAATTGGCGGTTTATAAATACAATGAACTAATTTTGATTTATAAATTAATATCATATGTAAAAAAACCTTCTATGACATTAAATAAGTTATAATACATTTCATATGGTCTGGATAAACCATTATAATGGTTTCATGACTAGAAGTGAAGACTGTAATAGAAATTAAAAACCCATCATCCTTGAATGTGATAAATTAAGACATCTCATATGGTGTTCTCATTTCTAACATAAAATAAGGGGAAAGGAAAGATTATGATGACATATTCCATTATCATTAAAAAATTATAGTACATGAAAGGTACTAGATTTATCATAAAATTTGGATGGAATGAGGTGAGAAAAGATAAATAAAAGAAAGGAACTTGAAATTAAAAAAAATGAAAAGAGTATTTTACCTCTTGAAGTAATGTTTCTTGAGAGCCACTTTGTGGGAGTGGTATAAATCTTTTTATGAGACCAAGGGCTCGTTGAAGTAAGGGAGGAGCTTGGGAAGATATTTGGGAAGAATTTAGCAAAGTAATAAGGCTTCATGGGAGTGAAGAGAAGAGGGAGTGAGGGGGGTTTATAGTAGAGGAGAGGAGTGATTTTTTATTATCTTATTCATTATTTTTTTTTCTCAAGACAAGAAATAATATTTATTATTATGATGAGTAATAGTAATAAATTCATGTGATTTCAAACCAATGGCCATTTAAATCATCCATTACTCAAGCATGATGCATATATTCACTTAATTATCATTTTTTACAAATTATCAAATTTCACTATTCCCCAAAATTCCTATATTTCAAAAAAATCCCAAAAACTAATCCTAACCATTTTTCAATGTTTAGAATCAAAAAATGAACTCAGTTTTTGTAAAACGTTTTTCTAAATATTAATTATTTAATTTTTAAAGAAAATCAGAATTTATAAGAAAAATAACAATTTTAAAACTATAATTTATTTATATCACCTTGAAATATTAATCAAGATATCATTATATTATAACCTTAAGGCAATAAAATAATAACATGATTTAATATTCATAATGGATATATTACTATTCATATTACTATTCATAAGGATACGTTACAATTCCCCAAAAATTAAGTTCTTCTTATTAGACTCCAAATATCTTACTAAACACAACCGTGTATAATCTTTTTTGAAATTCAAATCCCAAGGGTGGAAAAATTATTTTTACAGTTTTGTTATAAAAAAGTGGTGTTTTGTAGAGACTCATCATTTAATTCATTCAATATTAATTTTATTTTCAAATCCTTGGGGTTTTACATTCTCCCCACATAAAAATTCCATCCTCAAAATTCAAAGAATGTTACCTCAAAAAACAATTTAGGTAGGTATTCATCATAAGTTCCTCAGGCTCCCATGTAGCCACTTTGATTTTAGGATTTTTCTAAAGTACCATTATTATTCGAGTTGTCTGATTCCTTAAAACCTATTCTTTAGTGTTCAGAATCAGGATATTCTCTTCAGAATATGATATGTTAGGTTTCAATTCTATTCCTTCAGAAGTGAGGACATGCGTTGGGTAAGGGATATATATTCTCAAAAATAAGACATCAAACACATTGTGTACATTAGATAGGATAAGAGGGATAACCAAATGATATAAAACAGTTCCAATTATCTCTAGGATTTCCAAAGGTCCAATGTACCTATGTCTCAGTTTCCTTTCCTTCCCAAATCATATAACACTCTTCTATGGAGAAAACATCAAGAAAACATGATCTCTTACATTAAAATTCCAAATCCTTTAACAAATTATCAGCATAGTTGTTTTCCCTTCTTTGAGAATCTTTGATATGGGTTTGAATAGTCTTTAAAATTGTTAACTTTTTCTCCACAAGCTCTGGGCCCACATGCTTCCTTTCTCCAACTTAAACCCAACAAGTTGGTGTACAACATCTCTTTCCATACAATGCTTCCTATCGTTCCATTTTAATACATTAATGGAAACTATAATTTTAGTAAAAATCCACTAAAAGTAAATATTGATCCTATATACCTTGAATTTCAAGTGAATATGATCTCAAAAAGTATTCCAAGGTTTGGATCATCCACTCTGATTTCCCATCAGTTTGAGGGTGATAAGTAGTACTCAATTGATTCTTACTATCCAAATATTTCTGAATACTTTTCAATAATTTCAATGTAAATCATGAATCATGATCAAAAAAATTGAGGGAGGTGCTCCATGATGTCTCAAAAAATTATTGATAGAGAGCCACGCTAGGTGATCTAGTGGAAAATCCTCTCTAATAGAGAGGAAATGTGCTCATTTCATTTGTTTATCAATAATAACCCATATCACATAATTCTACCTTGGTCTTTTGTTTAATCTTGTGAAAAATTCCATAGTGATTTCATCCCATTTCCATGTAGGAATAGTTGGAGGTTTCATTAATCCTCTTGGATTATTTCTTTCACCCTTTACTTGTTGACAGACTAGACATCTTGGTACATAATTTGAAATTTCCCACTTCATGTTGTACCATAAGAAATGTTCCTTCAAATATCTATACATTTTAGTGCTACTAGGGTGTATAAATAAGTTTTATCTATGAAATCATCTGATAACTCCCTTTTTAGCATGGGTATTGAGGGAACACATTGCCTCTTCCCAAATTTTATAATTCTGTGTTCACACACAAATTCATCCAATGTCTCATCATTCACACATTTAATTTTCTTTTGAAGATTCTCATCATCATACTGAGAAGTTTTAATCCTTTCCAACAGAGATGTTTGGGATCCAAAATTAAAGTAGTGATGTTTCACATTCTTTGCTAATTCCTATATCAATTATTACTAGATCCATAAAACCATGATCCCTTTCAATCCTCATTTTGTTTAAGAATCCATGATCCGTTCTACTCAATGCAACAACTACCATATTTTCCTTTTCTAGGTGGTAGTGTATGGAAAAAATCATAACACTTGAGTAGTTTAATCCATCACCTCTGCCTCATGTTGAGTTCTTTCTATGACAAGATATATTTCAAGCTCTTATGATTTGTATATATCTCAAATCTTTTTATATAGAGATACTTTTTCAATATCTTCATAGAAAATATCATAGCTACTAACTCAAGAGCATGATTATGATAATATTTCCCATTAATATTTAACTTCCTTGATATATAGGCAATAACTCTATCATTTTGGATAAGGACACAACAAAGTCCTTTCATTTATGCATCACTATAAATCACGAGTCCACTATTCCCTGATGATAGAGTCAGGATCAGATCATTCACTAATGTCCTCTCAAATTCTTTGAAACATTCTGCACATTATGTTTTCCATATGAACTTAACCCCTTATGTGTATTCTTGGTCATGGGGTTGGTTAAACAAGATAAGTTCTGAATGAAACACTAATAATAGTTTTCTAAACTAATAAAACTACACACCTTAGTCATTTTTGATAGATTAGGCCAATCATGCAAGACTTTATTCTTTAAAGGATCAACATATATTCAATCATTAGAGACAATGTGTCCAATAAAGGAAACTGATTAAATCCAAAATTCACACATTTTAAAATTCCCATATAACTCATTTATTCTAAGAGTCCTCCAAATAGTGCACTAGGGATTTTCATGATCCTCACAGATTTTGGATTATACCAAGATATCATCAATAAAAACCAACAAAAATTCATCAAGATATTCCCTGAGAATTCTATTCATTAGATCCAGGAAAATAGAGTGTGCATTAGTTAGTCCAAAAGGCATTACTATAAACTCGTAATGTCTATATCTCGTTCAAAATGCTGTATTCAGAATACTTCCTTCCTCACTCACAAATGATGATATCTATATCAAATGTCAATTTTTATAAAATATCTAGCTCTATGAAGTTGATCAAATAAATCATTAATGTAAAGTTGGGATACTATTTATTTATTGTTATTGCATTGATCTACATGTAGTCAATGAACAAACTCATAGATCCATATTTATTATTAATGTAGATAACATGGCCTCCCCATAGAGAAGCACTAGGGAGATTAAATCTTTTGTCACTCAATTCCTCAAATTGTTTCTTTAGTTATTCTAATTACTCAATGACTATTCAATAATTAGTCTTTAATGTAGGCCTTGAACAAGGAATTAAATCAATATATAATTTAACTTCTCGCTCTGGAGGATGTATAGGTAAATCCTATGAGAAAACAACAATATATTCTTGCACAACAGATACATCCTGAATTTTTATATTTCATTCCTCTCCCATATATATTATATTCTCATCCTCAATAATAATTTCATTAAGTAGAGCTATTGGGGGTGGATCTTTGAAAGATCTAGATGATGATGTTTCCTCTCTAATGATAAGGGATTCTACATCATTCTAAAAATTTGTAACCTACTTCTTCTTGGATTATATTTTAACATCATGATTCTAAATCCAATACATACCGAGGATTATATTAAATTCATTCATGGGTATAATAATTAAATCAATAGATAATGAACATTTCTATTCCATAATCGGGACTACTTGATGCATATTTTTTGCAATGATACTTCCATTAAGAGTATGGATTGGAAACTCATTTATTAAATCAAATTATAAATATCTAATTTTCTTGGAAAACTCAGAATATATGAAAGAATAAAATGATCCATAATCAAATAAAAAATTGGCTATGTTTGAGGAGATGATTAAGGTACCTGCCACCACCTCATTAGGGACTTCAATATCAGTGGTTGTGATTGTATAATCTTGTCCATGATCCCTTGACCTTTTATATGGAATGTTTCTTTGATGATTTAGATAATCATTAGCATAGTGTCCAATCTACCTATAATTACAGCATTGAAAATTAATAGATTCATTCTTCCCCATATAATCACTAGCGTGATGGCCTTTCTATCCACACTTGTAGTACACCCCTTTTCCTTTTATATAGGAACCAAGGTCATTTATTCCACAATTATCATAGGGTGGATAGTCAACTCTTCACTTTTTTCCATTTACTTATTTCCTTTTCCATAGTATTTAGTAGCCCTCTTCTTCTCTTCCATTCCTTTAAAGTCATAAGACTTTGAGAACTCCTTTTACATCTTGATAGCACATGAGACTATGTATTCATATGATGAGAATGTTTGGAATCCCAGTACCCATTAGAGGAATGGTTTTAGACATCAATGAAGGGATAAATCTAGATACTTGGATTACTTATATAGTCCGTAGCATTCCTTATATCCTTGTGAACTTAGCTTCATTCATTGAAACATTATCCTCTTCCTTTTGCATAAAATTCAGAAACAACCATTCCACATCCACTGGTTTCTCACAAAGAATGTATTTATCTTATAAAAGTTCATTAAATTCACACCATTACATGTTTTCTATTTCTTATTTCTTTTTGTTCTGAATTAGTGACCACCATTGATCATCATCTTCTGATAGACGATAATCTTCTATAACAACATTATCCCTTTCATTACTTCCCAAGGTGATAAATATATTCTCTAAAGAACTTGTCCACTGCTCGGATATGAATGGGTTTGTATTCCCATTAAATGATGGAGGATATTGTTGTAAGAATCAATCTAACATAGCTCCTCCATGTTGTGGATTTGGATTCTTTATACAGTTAATGTTATTGTTCATAACATGAGTGAGATGTCCTAGTATAGTTATAGGTTTCTCTGCACCAGTTGAAGCTCCATATCCAACATCATTATCTCGTATAGGAGGGAAATCCCTATATGTGATATGTGCATTCATGAGGTTTCCATTTCTTCAACTAGACTATATTTTTAAATAATGGAATACACTAGAGTAGGTTACAAATCATAATGTACTATTCCAACTTATAAAGGATACTGAACAGAAAATAAAATCTTAGGAATAGATAAATTTACATTTAAATCCTTTATAATTGCTTGCAATGAAAATGTGAATTATCCTAAGAATATCCCCATGGGGTTTCAAACTAGTTGAATAGTAAGGCCAATTGTCATGTATAAAGATACATCATTTCATGCCCAAAACTCTTTATCTGATTTTTCACTCTTAGGTACATCTATTCTAGAACCACATCCACTTGTAGTATCTTGGCATGGATGTATTTTCTAGAAATATCCGCATAATATATTCCTGACCAATATTATATTATAGTATTGTATTATTATCCTCAAATACAAAATTATAGTTTTATTCTCTAATTTATGTTTTTTAATCTAGTTTCCATGATTTCTACTAAACTTCCCCTGATACCAATAATAATGTCCCAACCCCAGTTTCTCGGAGCTAGTGCCTTTTTTTACATGAAATTGCAATGATTATAATAAAGACATATCCTTATGAAATGAATAGTTTTGTAGATTTTGAAATTCAGATACATACATAAGTTCAACATTACAAATTGAAATAAAAAACAACATAAAATTTCCATTGGGAACATCCACCACAATAAGATTATCCCTTCATGTCAATTATAATATGCATATTCACGCCTTATTAAAATGAAACATAAGAATGGGTGATCTCAGATTCATAGTAAGGGTAATAAATAAAGTGGAAGATATCATAATCATATACATTAGGCATGGTGAATAATTGAAAACACATGCCTTTAAAAATAATAAACTTTTACACATTAAGGGAGGAATATGAGATGAGTAAATATTTCTATAATAAAACATAATCTAGTGTGTTATATTAGTTGAATAACCACATGTACTATGATTTTTTAGCATTATAATGAGGTATTTTTAAATAATAGAAATTTTGAAACAAACCATCAAGTCCTCGGCCAAGATGTCTACAATCAATTAAGGCCTCGGCTAAAAACATTTCTAAGAATGGGAAATACTTCGGCTTGGCCCATATCTATATGTCTAATGATAACTACTGATGCATAAAAGGGATATAGTGGTCTCCAAATATCACATAATAGGTAAAATGAATTTCTCATATGAACAGGGATAATCATAAAAAACATATACATTCATATTGAAACAAACAAATGAAATGTATATTTTTTCCCTAGACATTAAAGATAAATACTAACCATTCATAGGAAATTGGTGAATGGATTTAGGATAGAACATACACTATAAAACCAATAATAAAACATTAAATTAAATATGGTATATGATATAATAAAATATTAATTTTGAAAATACATAAGAATCATCAAGGGTGTTTAAACAAATGAAGATACTCTTATAAAATCATCGAGTAATTATTGAGATAAATACTCTTTTAATTTGAAAAGAAGAGTTATTTTGGAAATTTTTTTCTAAATATACATATTAAGTTTGGTAATATTTTTTTAATAAAATTATTTATTTTATAATGATAACTGCTTCTAAAAATATATTATAGGGTTCCCTTGAAAATAGGTAAAAATTTGAGAAATTCCCTTGAATCAGGCTTGTATTTCGAAATGAATTTTTAAAGTTCATTTTAAAATGTGTAAATACCCATAAATAAAGAATGTGGTTGGTAAAAATATATGGAATAATAAAATATATTTTACAAGTAGAAAATATTAATACATAATAAATTCATTGAGGTAAGTAGACAATAAAAGTTACCTGAATGAAAATGGAGGTTATGGGGGAAAACCCTTACCTTAAGTCCAAAGGTGTTCCTCAGTTGATATTAATTACCTGAATAATAAAATTTAGGTTCATAATTCAATAATTCCATAAAATCATATAATTTTAATTGGTTTAGTTTAACCTTATTAGGTTTATTCATGGGATTCTGATTGGTTAATAGATTCAATTTCATTGTTCCGGAGTGTTTCCTTTGTTTTCAATATCGGTTTACTTATATTCATGTACAGATAAACATGTAGAATGATAATGGTTATCCATAATAGAAGTTTTATGTTATTAGTGGAAAAAATAACCCTACATGTTTATAAAATTCTTTTGGTTTTTTGGAGTGAACATGAATCATTATATAAAACTTTAATGGAAATTGTTTTGGTTAATTGGCAGTTTATGATCACAGAAAAAATCATTTAGATTTATAAATTAATATCATGTGTAAAAAGGATTATATAACCTTAAATAAGTTATAATGTATATTATATGGTCTGGTTAAACCATATAAATGATTTAATGACCATAATTTAAGACAAAATAGAAATTGAAACCCCATCATCCTTGAATGTGATAAATTAACACATCTAGGATGGTGTTTAAATTTATAGAATCAAATAAGGGGAAAGGAGAGATGATGATGATGAATTATTAAATTATCATAACAAAATTATAGTGAATGTGTGGTACTAAAATTATCATAACATTTGGATGAGATGAGGTGAGGATAGAAAACGAAAATAAAGGAACTTGAAATAAAATAAATGAAAAGTGGATTTTACCACTTTAAGAAATCTTCCTTGAGAGCATCTTTAGGTGAGAGGTTTATCTATTTTTATGAGAACAAGGGAAAATTGAAGTGTGGGATGATATTGGGAGGTTATTTTTCTATAATTCAGACAGTGAAAAATTCTTGAGAGTTGTGAAGAGAAGAGGGAGTGGGGGGGTATTTTGGAGGAGAGGAGCGGTTTTTCATTTTCTTATTAATTATTTTGTTATTTTTCTCATGAAAAACAATAATATTGATTTTTGTGACCAATAATAGTAATTATTTATCATTATTTCTAACCAATGTCCAATTACATCATGTGTGACTCAAGAATGATGGTGAGATACAATTAATTAGTACTTGTTTTGTAAATTATCAAATTTCTCTATTTACCAATAATTCACGTTTTCCAGAAAAAACCAAATTATTCACTCTAAAAATTTTTCAAAGTGCAGAATACATAAATTTTATCCGTTTTTGAAAATAATTTTTAAAATATGAAAAGTTAAATATTTAAATAAAATCATAATTTGTTCAAAAAATAATAATTTTAAAACTATAATTTGTTTCATATCACCTTGAAAAATTAATCAAGATCTCATTATCTTATAACCTTATGAAAATAATATCATAATATGATTTACTATTCATATTACTATTCATAAGGGTATGTTACTATTCCAAAAATTATGTTTTTCTTATCAGACGCTAAATATCTTAATGAACAAAAACATTTATTTCAGTTTTTTGAAATTTGAATCACAAAGGTGGATAAATTATGTTTACTGGCTCATATATAACAAAGTGGTGTTTTTTAAAGACTCAATGTTTCATTAACTCAACATTATATTTATTTTAAAATCGTTGGGGTGTTACAGTAAAACACTAATTAACTAGTTGATTATGTTTCCATGTTTCTAAAAGAACTATTCCTTTATGATCCTCATGTGTTTATTTTAATAATGTAATAAATATTCATCTATAAATATTTAATATCTATGTATGAGAATATTTTTTTATATATAGTGAGGGAACATGGATATGCACACATTTAGTACCAATAATGTGCCCCAACCCTGTAAAACATGCAGATGGTTTTTAAATCACCTAAAAATTTTAATTAAAATCATGAACCCCAATTATAACTCATAAATACAGTCAATTGGACCCTATTTTGATATTTTTTTCAAGGATTTCAAGAGTTTAATTGACTCATTGAAACTCTCTTCTTCATATATTGAAGTACTGATGGATACGTTTGATCTCACTCAAGTAAGTGATTTATCTGTGATTTATAATTTTACTTTCCTCTCATCTATCCTCCCTTAAGAGTGATGAATACACTTGTTTGTATAGATTATATCACTAATATGGAGGATTTGGAATCTAGGGTGTTCATTCTGACCTCCCTCACATCAATTCTCCATTAGAGATTATTGTCTTTCGGAATTGATCATTTGATCATGTGATTTAAGGTATGTGGTTCCATATGGGTTTTAACTACAAATTAAATTTTATTTTTTTCATCAATAGAAATATATTTTCAGTTTTTTATACCATGAATTGAAATTATTTGATTATTGATTTAAAATGCATGAGGTTTGTGGAATAAAACATATTTTCAAAGGATTTATAATTTTTTTATAATTTTGTGAAAGATAGATTGAATTGATTCGATATTTATATTTTAGAAAAAATATTTAAATGAAATATGATATTAAAAGAAATAAAATTTTGGAAATCTTATGTGTTGGTTTTTGAAGTTAATATTTTTATTTAAAAATGAAGTTGTCCATTCAAACATTAAATGATGAAGTGAATCAAAATTAATTATTTTCTTATAATTGACTGATTGATTAATTCAAATGTGAGCTCGATTTGTTGGCGGGTAAGTAGGATAAGAAATACATGAATCTGAGTCCCTTGAAATTTATTAATGATGAAAAATATAACTATACCTAGTATGAAATTAATTTACCTGGATGGGGTGTTGATTGATTATCCTGATGTCTTGAGCCTCAGAGATTTGTAAACACACACTCGATCTGTGATGAGCAGCTGAGTAGTGCGGGGACCCTATATCTAGAAAAAAACTATCAAAATGGATTATAAAAATGTGTCAATGTTTTAACATGATAATTATATTACAATGTTTATAGAACTATTCTAATAATGAATTTTTATTTTTTGAAAAATGGTAAATTAATCTTATTTATATATACTTTCCATTTTTTGAAATGATATTTTGACTGAAAATATAAAAATATAAAAATGCACTGACATATTTAAATTTTATCATAAGTGGTTTATCTTTATTATAATTTCTTATGAAAGATTATTTTTGAATCCAACTGAGATCTTTTTATCACACCCTACACTTTCCTTTTTAAATTTTTAGATTTTATTATACTAGTTCTAGATAATAGGAAATCTCCAAATGGAGGTCGTGGATTTGTCGGACTGTGGGTCATATAGTGTTAGTGGTGACCGATTGAGGTGTGATAGATACATTGTATAGGGAATGTATGTTTATACTTGATTGATATTTATTATTCCGTTGAATGATGTCTTATTAGAGATCATTATCAATCTTCTTGGGGTAATTTTCTCATTGAAAAGTGTTTTTAATGTTAACTATGTATTTATTTATCTTTCATTATTATATATTGATGATTTTATTTTGTGTAAAAATTATTTTCATTGACTCATATTTGATTTTTGGAGGATGTCACAAAACTATGGGGATTAGGAGTTCCCTTCAAGATATATTAGATCAGACTTGGGTATTAGTGTACTGGTGTATCCAAGTTTGTTCCAAATAAAATTATATCAGAGGTGGTTCACCATCTTCCCTGGATATTGGCTTGATTTTTGGGATGTCATAGTAAAAAGGGTTTATAATTGTTTGAATATAAGAGGTAGTTACATCTAATTGTCTGGACAACTCTCATTATTGTGATCCTTGAGTCCCCTTAGTTGTTTGGGAATAGTGTTTTTAAGGAATGAATTTATATGTTTATAATGATTCTCAAATCCTAATTTATTTGGAATGAAATTCATCATATTACATTCAATATGATGAAATTTATATTCATATATCTCTTGATTGAGTGTATGATATGAGTATCTTTTTTTACGTTCTCATGTGGCATATTGATGTTTCATAGTACCATACTCCCTAGAAGATGTGTGAAATGACCATGATAAAGAGTAGTTAATGAACAATAAAAATAGAATCCTACATTTTATCAAAATATTTTTTGAAATAGTGGTGTGTTATTTCCATTCCCTGGGCAAGTACCTCCACCTATTCCCATTCAGGATTCAGTAGTCGAACCTCTATGGGATAAAACTAGAGCTCATTATCAAGAGTATTTTTAAAAGAAACCACTAGTGTTACAAGGATAAAATGGTCCCCAGGTGGATAAATATTTGGAAAAAATTATTGATCTTCATTTTGAGTTTTTGAAAACATGTTAGATAATAAAATTGAAGTGGGATATCATCAAGAACAAAGGGTATAATAAGAGATCGTAATATTTTATTGTCAAAATGAAGAAACATGAACAATATGAGTAGAAGTAATTAATGTACCTTTTAATAAAATAGTTATATGAATAATTGATGGTTTTGGAAAATTATATAGAGTTTCGTTATCTTTAGAAGTGAAATAGAACAGTAACCCTATATGAGAACCACTTTAATGATCTTTTTCAGTTGTCACCTAATGTAATAACCAATGAGAAGTTGAAGGCCCATATAATTTATATGGTTATTTGATCTAATATTTCACATCAATTTTTTATGGTGAATTTCACTTATTATGTGGATGTGTTGAATAGAGCATTGATGGTTTATCTTGTTCTGTTTGGTAATTCATGGTTGATGAGAGTTCCCTATACTTCCAATGTTAGTTTTCCCAGTTCCAATAAAGGGAATAAGAAGTGGGATGAGTCTTGTGGTGGATCACTATAGTAAGTGTCATTTAGACCTTCCGTGGTGTCTCAAAAGGCCCATTTACATTCTTCTAGTGTTGCAAATACTGACATTTGAAATGAGTTTGTGTTGAGGAACCAAAGTCTTGTGTTTCATGTGACCATTCAGGCCACATGTAGAAGTTTTTTCATATCTTTTCTACTTCACATAGGGTTATGGGATCATCCATACCTAATGTTAATGTGGTGAAATTATATTCTTGAGGTAATATGGGGTTCCAGACTTAGAAATTATGAATAAATATTCTTCATGAATTGGAAGAGACTATAGAGGAATATTATAAAATTCTAGTGACTGTGATAAGTACCATAACTATAGTGGGAAATTTTGCAATTGAATTATTTTATACTGGTAGATATTAGTATTTTGTGTTGAATCATATTGTAAATTTTTTAATCTTTTATATAAGGATCATTTTTTATGTATTGGATAATTCTATGCCCTATAGGACAAAGAGAGTGTTTTGTCTCTGATTCCCCTCTTATGTATTCTCTCTATTGAAGAACATTTTCATCAAGGATTTTCTTGTTCTTAATATGAAACATTTAGATATCATTCTTGGAATGGATTGGATGATCTACCAGAAATTCAAGATTTACCATTATTTTTAGAAGGTACCCTTTACTATGCTTAATGGGATGTGGTGTATTTTCTATGGGGAATGGGACTTGAAGTTGATTAGATAAAGAACCCCTCTTTTGGATTTATGAAGGCTGATATCTAAGTTTTCCTTTTACATGGAGTGAGTGTATTTGATTTGTAATCTTACTTCAATGGTAATTGATTCTTATAACATATTCCCATTCAATTTTGTGTCTTACCCTTTAGTATAGGGGAGTTTTTTATTGACTTGGTACTAGATACCAAACCTATATATGCTTATTTATACCATATGAAACTAGATGTAATGAATAACATTTATCCCAAGTTGGATGATTTGTTAGATAAAAGATTCATTTTACTAAGTGGTTATCCTTTGGTCAGTGCTTGCTATTTTTTCATAGAATTATAATATAACACTTCATCATTATGTTAATTAATGAAAACTCAACTGAGTTATGATAAAGAAGAAATATTTAAGGACATGGATTTTTTTACAAGTTTAAAGGGGATAAATGGTTCAAAAAAATGATCTTTGGTCTGGTTATAATCAATTGATAATCAAATAATCTAACATTCCAAATAATACCTTCATTTGTAGGTATGTACATTATGAGTACCTAGTGATGCCTTTTTGTCTAACCAATGCACATGTGGTTTTTATGGAATTGATGAAAAAGATATGTTGAAGGTATCTTGACTTATACAAAATTATATTTGTGGATGAAATAGTGATTTACACTAAAACAATGGAGGATAATATTGATCATCAAAGAGTCTTTCTTGAAATTTTAAGTGATCACCAGCTTTTTGAAAAGTTATTGAAATTTAGTTTTTGGATTCAAAAAGTTCTTTTTTTGGGAAATGTGGTATAAAAAATGGTATTTTATCTATTTTTGAGAAGGTGATGGATATTATTACATGGGGAAAGGAATATAAAATTTTTATAATTCAAATATTCTAAGGATTATGGGGCATTACTATTGGTTTTTAAAATATTTCTTGAATTTGAATATCTATATGAAAACTCTCACTCAAATAGGGGTAAATTTATTACGATAATGGAAATGTTAGAATTATTTTAATGATTTGAAACATATTTTGAACACTTCCTTAGTGTTGAATCTTCCAGAAAATGGATAGGGCTATGTGGTTTTTTTGGATACATCATGTTTGGGTAAAGTCTGTATTATCATGCATGGTGATCACAAATGGTTCATTAAATCTCAAGTTACTCAAGAAGAACTATCTTACTCATGATTTTCAATGTGTATTATTGATGAATTAAAGGATGATTTGGAGATATTACATTTTTTGAGAAATGATTTCCATTTATTTTAACCAAAAAATATTTATTAATATCTTCTCACAAAAATATTTGAACCTCTATTTTAGGTGATGTGTGGAGTAGCTTCAATATATTGATTAAGATATTTTTAAACCCATAGAATGATGAATGTCATTGTTGAATCCAAGAATTGGAAAATTCTAAACTAGGTTGTGAATAAATCATTACAAGTGTGAAATTATATATTCCTCTTTTCTCAAATGCAATTGGGAGTTCAAGAGAATGAGTCTAAATTTTTTCTAAAAATAATTCAGTTTACCACCTCTTCTCTTTAGAGGTTTTTTCAAGAGTAATATCTTGATGATGAGTTTATTATAATTTTATACTCTATTTATTGTGTGGAGATCATTAGTGAGTGGTATGTCAATTATAATGGTATTATATGATTTTGGAATAGGTATAAAGTATAATTTACCATGAGAAAGGCCATGATAAGGGACTACCATAATTCTTAATGTGTGGTAAACCGTGGTACCATGATGATGTTTTATAAATTGTGGAAATGATTCGGGGGTCCCTATATGTGTTGAGAAATTTTTAATTATATTTATCATTATTATAATTTCCAAAATATCATATCTGAGCACCATAAAATGTAAAGATTTATCTACCCCCTCCAAATCCCGAATTTGATATCGTATGATATTTTGGTGGAAATTCGAATTAGGTTGATACATACATTTCTAGGGAAGAATGAAATATGTGTAGTGATATATTGGCTGACCAAATCTACTCATATTATTCATATTCATGACACAACTAGAGTCAAGGATATGGAAAGCCTATTTGTTAAAAAGATATTTAGATTCCACATAGTTCCACATATTGTAGTGTCTATTAAGGACCCCTTATTCACTTATCATTTTTGGAGTGGCCTCCAAAATTTTATGGGTTCCCAAGTTAAATTGAGTGTTATGTATCATATAATGATATATGGCTCGACATAATGAGATTTATATGATCTTTAAGACATGCTTCATGCTTGTGTCCTGGACATTAGTGGAGATTGGGATAGCTACTTTTGGATATTTTTTGAGTTTGGCTACAATAATAGTAACCGTTCAACTATCAAGATGAAAATATATAAATCCTTTTAATCCTATCCATGTAAATATCTATTTTGTTGGTCATATATTTTTTTAAATTCCTAGTTTTGACCTAGTTCGGTTCATGTTACAACAACAAAGTTTCACTAGATTGTAAAACAATAGTGATGGCATAGAGCCTGTATAAATGATATAATTATCTTTTTCAACACAATATTTTCCCTTACTTTGGGGAACAAGTATTCTTGAGAGTTTATATAGTGACCCTAACCTTTTACACATATCATTACATGATTTTAATAACAATTAACCATCAAATTACAATCCAAGGATCATTAAGTCCAATGTATTTGGAAGATTAGGTACAAAATTAAACATTATGAAAAAATCTATTATTTGATCTCTATAATGAGCTCAAATCATCTAGTGTGATCTTCTATATTTTCATTAGATACCCTGTTGAATATATTAAATAAGGTATGAGCTAAAAATCCCAGTAAGGAAATAATCATAGGAGAAAAACATAGAATATGGGTTCGAAGGCATAAAAAGATAACATAAATGGAATGTAACATGAATAAACATAAGGTAGAATAAAATGTATATCATGGGATCATATAATCATTAAATCATAGGAATATTAAAAAAACATATAACATGACATAAACAAAAGTCAAGGATAACCACCACGACTATATAACATGTGGAAAAAGTCTTATAATGCAATCAGATTCACTCCCTATCCCAATATAACATATCAAGAGACTAAAAATTACCCAATGCATTAAAAAAATATTTGGGTGAACCCATAATAACATGTTCATTAATATATTTTCCAAATGAATAATTATACATAAGGAACCAAACATAACATAAGGGTTACCCATGTAAAGAAATGTGTATTTTAATCATGTCATAAGTTATTACGAATGGGTGTATCCTAAAGGCTCCCATGAAAGAATGTATTTAGTACATAAAAAAATTAATAATGGACAATAAGAATATAAAATGATAAATGGGGTCCAAATATATTGAAATAATTTTAAAATAGTATTTAGTAAAATTTAGAAATTATCCCATTTAGTGCGGTTTTAGGGGAAAATATTAAAGAGTATTTAAAATGGAAAAGTTATAATTGGATGAAAAATTCTAGTAATGAACCATGATATTTTTTCATGATAAAAATAGTTACTTTATAAAAATAATATTGGATTAAAATATATTATGGAAAACACATGAGAATGGGTAAGAAATCAAGGAATTCCATTTAATCGAGCTTGCTTACTATGAATATTTGAGAAGGGAACCTTTTTAAAAAATTTATTAAACAATAAAAGAAGGATGATATGATCTGCATATATGACTTAGGAAGATATAAAAATAATTTATAACACTTTTTAAAAAGTATGGAAGCACTGCATTTGTGTATAGAGAGAGAAAGAGTTACCTGAAGGAAAAATTGGGATTTGGGTAGAATCCCTTACATTATGTCTAAAACGGTTCAACACATGATCTTAATGTCCAGAATAAGAAACCTAGATCCATTAATTTATACATAAAGAACCTGTTTATACTCATTATTGATTTATTATAATTTTATTTAGTTTATTTATGTCATTTTTGATGAGTTGTAGTGCTCAATTACATCATTTGGGAGTGCTCATTTTCATAGTTTTTAGGGTTGGTTCACTTGTATAAGCTTATGAAGGTTCATGTAAAATGGAAATAGAAAATTTGATTAAATTTATATTTTATTATTGAAAATCCATATGTTTAAATGACCTTATAAATCATTTTTATATTGTATGAGTATAATTATAAGATAAATAGTTAATGATAATAGTTTATGCTTATTTTGGTGGATTTTCAATCATCACAAACTAGTTTTGTTTCTTCAATTAACATCACGTGAATATAATGGTTTCAGAAAATTAAATATGATTTAAAACATATATTATTATCTTAATTAGCAATAAAAATTTTTTATGACCATCCTTGAAAAATTTAATGGAAAATTAAAATTTTTCATCCTTAAAGGTAGTAAATTAACACCTCATGAAAGATGTTTTCAATTTGAGAATAAAAGGGATAAGAGATGGTGGTTGGAATATGGGTGATAGGTTACGGAAGTTATTTGAGTATAATTTGGAAAAGGGTCAGAGCTTTAGAGGTGTGAGGAGAAGTGGTGTTGAGAGGTGGTGCTTATAGGGGAGGAGAGGATTGTTTTCTCATTATTTTATTCATTAGTTTATTATTTTGCCTCAAGAATATGAATATTTTGATAATTATCACTAAATATGTTAAAATAATTAATTAGAGTAAGCGATTATGATTCTTACATCATCCATGACCCACAGAATAATGTTTTTATTTTATAATGAATTAATACAATAAATTGTCGTATTTTACTATTCTCTAAATATTCAAGTATTTTAGAAAAACACCAAATATTTACCCTAAATTTTTTTAATGTGTATACTTCAAAAAATTTACTCCATTTTATGAAAATAATCTTATAAATATTATAAATTTAATTTATAAATAAAAACATCATTTAGTGGGAAAATACTAATTTTAAAATTATAACTGATTTTATAGCACAATGAAAAATTTATTAAGGTCTCATAAAATTATATTATAATCATAAGACAAGAAAATACAACCACATGAATATATTTTATAATTTTTTTATTTTAAATCATTATATTAATTATAAAATTGTAATTAATTATTAATGGATTACAAAAATACCCATAGTTAATTAATAATTTTTATAATATTTATTTAGATATACTATAATATAAGTATATGATATTATCGTTTATAAGATGGATAAATATTATTTTTACTTTCATGGATGAGGTTTCTATTCTATTGTCTGATTTACTATTCATAATGTCCATATTACTATTCCAAAGGTCGAGTAACCATTCCTTCAGTATATGTTTCTCAACTTTTAGAAATACTATTTATTTCATTAATTATTCATTTATGTAGTTTTTGTTGGGTTATTTTTGTGATTTATTGTGATTTATACCATATGAAATCACTATAATAATTGAATTTCTGTTGATAAAAAATTTCAATCATTACATTATTCGCCCTTATGAGATTTCACCCTCAAAATTCAGTTTTAAATTAATTGTTTAAAACAAGTGTGGGTATTTATTGTTCATCGCTTCCTCAGTATCCCGTATTTCCTCCTTGTACTTATGGGTCCACTATAGTACTTTAACCTGGTGATTAGTCTTGTTGAATAGAGCTTTATCTCTACGATCTAAGATCTTGAATGGATGATCCACATATTAGAGATCATTTTCCAACTAAACCACCTAAGAATTAAGTATATTTGAAGTATTATGTATGTACTTCCTCAAGAGGGATACATGAAATAAATAGTTTACTTGAGACATGGTAGGTGGAAGTTCAATTTGATTGTCCATAGATCCAACATGACCAATAATCTGAAAGGGGCCAATGTACCTTGGGCATATCTTTACTTTCTTCCAAAATATCAAGATTCTATTTGACATAGATATGTTGAGGAATACAATGTTCAACCTTAAACTAATGGTCTCATTGATGATTGTCTATATAATAATTTTTTTGACTTTAGGATGACTTGTTGTGATACTGAATGGTTTTCAACTTTTACACCGTTTCATCGATCAATTCAGGTCTTAATATCTTACGTTCACTAACCTAAACCCAACATACTAGTGTTCTATATATTTTCCCATAAAGGTATTCAAATGGATCCATTTGTATGCTCAGATGAAAACTTTCATTGTAAGAGAACTTGAAAAGAGGCATATGTTGGTCTCATACTCCTTTGAAGCCCATAGAACATGTTCTCAACATGTATTCCAATGTCTGAATGGTCCTATTAGTTTGTCCATCAGTTTTAGGATGATAGGTAATATTGAAGTCCAACTTAGTTCTTAGAGAATGTTGGATATTTTTTCATAACTTCGAAGTGAATTTCAGATCTTGATCATATATAATCTCATAGTGGTACTCTATGTATTAATACAACCTCTTTAATGTATATGCATGAATGTTTATCCAATCAGAACCTTCTAAAATTGTGATAAAGTGAGATTTTGTAATGAGATGATCCACAACAACCCATATAATATTGTTTCATCTAGATATATTTGGATTTCTAGTGAAAAATTCCTTGGTGATGTTCTCCCACCTCCTTATTAGTTTGTGTAGTTTTTGAAACATCCCCTTAGAATATTTTCTTTTTTCCTTGAATTTTTGTTATACCAGACACTTTGATGTATACTCCATGATCAACTTTTCATAATATCCCACTAATAGTTCCCTTAGATATCTCGATACATATTTGTCTGTCCTGGATGTATATAAAAGGTTGAGTATTGTGTTTCATTCATAATATCCTTCTTTATCTCTAGACTGGATTATAAACATAGTCGCAAACCAAATATAATGACTTGTTTATCATCTACTTTGATCTTTTAGGATTTCCATCTTCCCATGGATTCAAACTTCTTCCAAATTTCCTCATAATTTTTTAGAGAATACATTATTCTATCCACAAGGTATGGTTGAGCAATAATTTGAGAAAGGATTGATGATTTTACTTCCTAAATTATTCACATTTCTATCCTTTGTAGGTATAAGAATATTGGATCCTTATCAATTCCCAACATTGATAATTCTACAAGATCCTTTCTACATAGAGTATCTACCACCTTAATTGCTTTATCAGGATGATAATGGATTGATCAGTCATAATACATAATGATATCGAACTATATTCATTGGCACATATTAATATCCTTTAGTGTGATTATATATTTGAGACTCGGGTGATTAGTATATATCTCACATTTATCTCCATATAAATAATGCCTCTAGATATTCAATGAAAAGATCACTACTAACAACTCCAAAACATGCATGTGATAGTTTTTATCTTGGATTTTCATAGTCTTTATGTGATAGGTTATCAATTTATTATTTTTCATCAGTAAAAATCCTAATTCCTTCTTTAAAGAACTATTGTACACCTAGAAGAGTTCTCCACTTGTTGGTAATGTGATTACTAGTGCAGTAATAAACCTCATTTTGAACTCATTAAATCGTTTTTAACATTCACTGGACTAGGAAAATGTTCTCCTTTCAATTTTATATTTGTTAGTGGCTTCGAAAATCGTGAGATGTTCTTCAAAAATCACCTGTAATACCCAAATTGAACAAGGAAAGTATGGATCTCTCTTATAGATGTTTTCATGGGACACTCTTAGATTTCATTTGTCTTGGAAGGGTCTACAGATAACAGTTTTATGGTGATTAAATTCCCCAAGAATGATACTTCCTCTATCTATAAATCACATTTTATGTACTTTTCATATAGTATCTCCCTTCTCAATGTCTTCTAAATAATATTAAAATTCTCTTCGTGATTCTCCTTTATCATGAAATATATTAAAATATCATCAATAATGACCACCACAAATTTTTCAAAGAAATATATAAAGACTTAATTCATCATGTCCAGAAAATTTATGGATAATTAGTGAGTCTAATGGGTATCAATATGAACTCATAGTGTCCATAATTAGTTCAAAAGATAGTCTTGGGAATATCTTCCATCCTCACCTTTAATTGGTGATATCCCGACCGATGGTCCACCTTAGAGAAATTACTATCCCCACAGAGCTAATAAAAAAATATCTATCCATGGTAGAGGATACTTGTTCTTTATAATGATTTTTTGAGCTCATAATAACCAATAAAAGGTGCATTGATACATCATTTTTCTTGATGAAGAGGACTGGTTCACCCCATAGTGAAGCAATCAGGTGTATAATACTCATATCCAAATTTTCCTATAAATGCTTCTTTAGTTCTTCCAACTAAATAGTGGAAATTATATAAGTTGTATTTGATATATGTATAGATCTTGGAAAAAGTTCAACTGATAATTCAACTTATCGATCAAGAGGAAGACTAGACAACTCTTTTGGGAATACATCTGTGTAATCTATAATAATGGGAATGTCTTTGTGAATGATTCTCTCCTTTGTATCAAGCATTTTAGATATCTATACTTACTCATAAGGAAAAAAAATCTACAATTGAGATGATTATTTTGAAGAATATTCTTCTTCCTACTTACACTTGTACAAAATCAGAGGATGCTTCAGAATGTGAATAGTAATCTTCCATTCTTGCAATATGATTTTGGATTTATATAAATATAGTCAATCCATGATCAATATAGAATAAAACTCTACCGAAGGGAGTATGATAAGATTTTTTGGGAGGTACAGTCTAGAAAAATTAATTTTAGTGGATTTATGAACTTTGGATGCATAGATTTCCCTATTTCCTATAAGAAAACATAACTCAACATCAAAATTTTGAGGTGGTGATTGAATTGTCCTACTAAACATGCCAGATAATAAATAATTCATAGAGCTAGAATCTAATAGTGCATTCATAATTCTGGAATGAATAACCAATGTACCTATTATCACATTATTGTCAGGATCCACATTTGTAGTAGTGATATCATATTTCCTTCATTCCTTCCATAGAGGTAATTGCTGTTGATTTCCTCTAACAAGCCCAGGCTTATAGAAATGGTTCTCATAATTCCTATGTTCCTTATCATTGAAAAATTACATTATTGGATGATTATTGATATAAACCATTCTTTATTCTTCTAAATTAGTGAGATTCTTCATATCTATCCGACAGTTATTATCCATATTCCCTACACTTCCACATTTGAATCATCTCTTGGTTTACTTTATTAATTTTCTAGGATTCTTTTTCCTACACTTTTGACACATGGGATATAAGGTCTTCTTTCCATAAAAAGATTTATCACCCATATTAAAATCCATTTTCCACTTTTTTTCACTGGTCCCACAATACCAATAAGAGTCTCCGATCTCCATTTCAACTATAAGGGTACAAAAAATAATTTCCTCAAAACTATCAAAGTCTCAAATTGTCAATTCTTTTTTTAGACTAATTTTTAGTCTTCCAAATAATCAATCAACCATGATTTTGGTGTCCAGGACAAAGGCAGAGACTATCTTTCAAGAATTGTGTTGTTTTCATCATACACTCCGTTAGGAACATCTTCCTTCTGCTTATGTCTGGGGAATTATTATTCCATCTTATTACGTAGTGTTTAGGGAAAATATTTATTAAAAAATATTTTATTGAAATTTCCCCATTCTATGGAATCATTTTACCCTTTGGACTTTGTTTTCTTCATCAATTTCCAACAATGATCAACTTTACCATCAAAATGATATACTGAAAACACAACGTTTTATTATTTTGATTACCAGAGGAAAAATAAAATATTCTCAATGGAGTTAATCAGTTGTTCTGGGAGGAGGGGATAAGAAGATCCACTAAACATGGGATACCTTTTTCGTATGAAGGATTCTACGAAAACATGATTTTTATTTGGAGAAATATGGAATTCCAAACGATTTAATTGATTATTAATAACTCAATCTAGATAATCTAGTATCATCATAAATATTTTATCACGTGTTCCCATCATATTTGTAATATCATTTAGGAAATAATCATATTAACTATAACATTGATGTTTGGGTTAAGTTCATATATTTACATCTATTAACTAAGAAAAGTAATGTACAATTATAGGCCTCAAATAATTATCTAAAAATCATATAAAAATAAAATATTGAACATATAAAGATAAAATTGTAAATGAAGAGTATATTCTATGTTGTAATTCTTTAGTTTTCAATCTAGGTTATCCATGATCTATTTTTTATCAAATATTCATATGGTATTTTTAATTCCAATAATAATGGTTTTTAATGTGATTATAGATTTACAAAAGCATATACCCAAGTATTTTCAAACCTGGTCCAGTGTAAGGCCCATTTTCGTATTCTAGGTTACCTGAGTCAATCCTAGAAAACCATGTCGAAGTTGCTACTCCAAGGTACATCTGTTCTAGAACCACTTCCACTTATATTATCTAGAATGAGATGTATTTTATTGATAAAACACTTACTCTATACTAACCAGAATATAGGGATGTTTCCTCATACATATTATTATCCTTAAGGTTTTATCTAGAGTTTTCTATTCCTATTCCCAAATATAACTACAACATTATATGATACCAACTATAACAACCCAAACCATTGAAACATATCATTATATTATATTAACCATAATTAACCATTATATTATGAGCCAGATATTGTAAAGTCTAGTTTCTTTGGAAGATTAGGTACATAATCAAACATTATAAAGATATATTTTATTTAATCTCCATAATGAGCTGATAACTTCCATTGATCTCATATACCTACATTGGAAAACCTGTGGAATACATGAACAAAATGTATGAGCTAAAAAACTAGTAATGAAATAAGAAAAGGAATAAAAAATATTACATGGTTTATAAGGCATAACATGATAACATAAAAGGCATGGAAATAAATTAACATAAAGAAGAATAACATGGTAACATAGAATCATGGAATAATAGTAATGTGGAAAAAATATAACATGACATAAACATGAGTCAATGATAACACCAAGACTATAAAACATCATAGAAAAAGTCCCAAAAAGGAATCAAGTTCACTTCTTGTCCCAAAATGACATCTCATGAGACAATACATTACCCAAAGCATTGGAGAGCTATTTGGTATCACCCATCATAGCATGTTCATGAATATGTGTTCTTAATGAATAATTATACATAAGGAACCAAACATAACATAAGGGATTTTGATGGAAAGTTATGTGTTTCATAATCATCTCATAAGGCATTACAAATGGGCATATCAAAAACATTTCCATGAAAGAGTGGATTTAGAACTTACATGGATATTAAATAATTAAAATAGTCATATATAATAATAAATGGGGTCCAAATTAAGTGAAATCATTTCAAAAGTTTTTTTAAGAAACTTTATAAATTAGCCACTTCGATGTGGTTTTAATGAAAAATATTAAAATGTATTAAAAAATGAAAAAGAATGATTATTTTTAAAAAACTATTAATAAACCATGATAGTTTTTATGATTAAATGTGTGATTTTAGGAAAATAATTGTGTCTTGAAAATTATTATGGACAACACGTGAGAATAGGTGAGAAATCTAGAAATTCCCTTTAATTGAGTTTGCTAATGTGGGTGATTTGAGAAATGATCCTTTTTAAAGAATGTATTTACCAATTAAAGAAGAATGATATGATTTGGATATATGATTGTGGAACATATAAACAGAATGTAGAAGAATTACATAAATATATTTAAGCATTAAATTGGGGTTAAGAGAGATAAAAAGTAATCTAAGAGAATAAAAAGGGGTTAAGTAAGAATACCTTATCTAATATCTGAAACTGCTCTAAACTTGATCTAAATGTACCCAATCATAAGATTATATTTATTCCATTCCATTCCATTCTATTTTTAAAATTTTTTCAAATAAAAGGTGGGGACCAAAGCATCCGCACAAGGAGAGAGAAAAAAAAGAAAAAAAAGAGAAAAGAACAAGACAAGATAACAGGAAAAAGATAAAGGATAAAAGAAAGAAAAACAGAGGCCACGGGGGCCTGATGTAATGGAGGCCGAGAGCATACCCTATGATGATGTTAATCCATGTTGCTTTTAGACTGAGAGAGGTATGAATGAAAATGTCCTCCAGGCCTGGTGAGACTATATAAGCTAGGTAGTCTGTAGCTTTATTGCCCTCCCGCCAGGTATGAGAAACTCTAGTTACAGTACCCAAGAGAACCCGAAACCTCCGGGTAATGTACTCGATAGACCAAGGAAGGCTCTTGATTCCCTGAATGGCATTTGAGAGTATCAAGGAATCTGTTTCCAATTCCATTAGAACCACTCCCCTTCTGATGCATTCCTGGAGGCCAACCATCATACTCTTCGCCTCTGCAAGGAGCGGAGTGCCCGAGCCCAACCGAATGGAGAAAGCAAACAATACAGAACCATTATTACCACGAACAAGTCCCCCTCCTCTGATGTCACCCACAAGACAGGAGCCATCAGTGTTAAGCTTGAAGCCGTGATTCGGGGGACGCCAGCGGACCTAGTGACCAGTACTTGGAGTAGGGGCTGGAGGAGGATAATGAACCGATGGAAGAAGGCGTTGTAGAGTGGGTGCCTCCCTCGAGGAACTGAGCACAACAACCATATCCAGAAGCAGGTTCCTGACTTGGAAGATGATGCAGCGAGCTGAGGAGGATAGATGATGTGTAATATACCTTTACTATTAAACCTTTAAAATTAATATGGGTTAGTTAATTAGGGAAGTTTTAACATTATCCAATGATTTGATAATAGGAAATTTGACTCAAATAAATCATAAAATATGATATTTATTTACTACCATGGAACGATATCATTACATGGTTAAAATAGATTTTCCCATTAAATAACATAAATTCCTCTTTCGATGCATTGTTTCACACATTATGATTCAAAAAATCATACTACATGATATAAATGGATTTAAGAAATATTATTATCAGTTTCATAGTTTTATTTTCCTTAAATTTCCCCCTTTAACAACATTTTAAAAATGAAATAGATGAGGATCCCTGAGTGAATAGATAAATTATTAACAATATAATATATACATATATATATATAATTAATATATGAAAACTTTCTAATCCATGGTTTACCTCTTATAATGAAATTAGTTTAATTTCAACATCCAAGAACATTTTTCTTATCTTATATAATCTAATTGAAAAATGATTCCCTTCAATAGATCCATTTCATATTAGTGGTCATTTACTGAAATAATGGAAGCCATATTTATATTTAGTTTTTTATATATTAGTCTGCACTTACCCCTTATTTATGAAATACGAACATATTTTTACCATCATTCATAAAACTAGTTTTTCATCGTTTGATTTTTTACCAGTAAGTAGGTATTCTATTGCAGGCTCAATTTTGGATAAAATATGATAATTGGTTTCCCTTAAACATATATTCCACTCAAAATATTAATATCTTCACCGAGTAATATATAATATATAGGTTCAATGATAAATTAGAGTTCTTTATAGATACATCCTAATTTTAGATATCAATACAAAACCTTCAGTATAATACTATTTAATATATAAATAAAGAAATATTCAATAGATTCTTTATGATTTCATGAATTGTGTTTCATTTCCATAATATTATTTCATTAATATATCACATATTTTAAGAGTTTTAGTATAAAATATCAAATTACAAGTCAGACTCTAAAATTTTTTTTTTGATGTATGTTTATTCTACATTGAGATTTTAGTAGCATAATATTCATTATAAATCATAAATTTATATATATATTTTTTATTCTCTTCATTTTATATAAAAATTTGAAGAAAATATATATTATCACTATATATTATAATTGAATATAAAAACATAATTTTTTGAATCATTTCTATATTATTAAAAATGTCACAAATTTATTTATCTTGAGGGACTTACTAATATTGGAATATTTATTGTCAAATTAATATATCATCTCTTTTACCTCCATTAATATTTATTCTAAATGACATTTGAAATTAATTTTTACATTTGAGCTAGGATTAATGAAAACCATTCTCTTTTAAATTATTTGGTTTGTCACCAATTTGGGTAAACCAAACAGTTTCCAAACTCAATCGTAATTGCTCAATTGTTTTCTCAATAAATTAAAACACATTTAATAATTTTATATTCATAACTACTATAATAATAAACTCAATTACATTATTTTTCCAAATTAATATGATCACTGTCTATTAATATTTCATAAAAACTATTTATAAGAAAATAATGTGAGATTTTATAAACTAGATGATTAATTAATAAGTCATTAAACCTTTTCCATGTTTTTTTGTGAATCAAGTTTCTTATAATTGACTCTATTAGATCATTAAATAGTTTTTTGGAGCATTTTTTAAGTAATCATGGGTGATAAATCATTCATTATTGAGAATAAATAGAGGGGTGTTATTTGAAATTTAAGGGAAATCCAATCATGGGATGGATAGATTTGAGAATTGGTGTTATGATTTATATTGTTCAAATATTAAATTCTATGAAATATGTTAATGCATCAACCATAGATGAAGTAATGTTCAATAAATGCCCATTTACTATATTTAATAGTTATTTCATAGAGTTTTTAATATTTTTTTATAAATATGTGGTCCCTATGGAGTTTACGACTAATATTTAATTTAGCTAAGCACGGACTTGTAATAAATTTTAATATAAGGGGTTTTATCTAATCAATATTATATTATATTAAAGTGTTCTTCATGAAATTATGAATCTAATAAACTATATTATAAATTTTCTATGACAGTTTTTTGTTTATGATTTCCTCTATGATTATGCTTTTCGATTTATTATTGTCTTTTCTATTATTTTTTATAGTATTCGGTTGACACGATGCATGGAGTCATACTCAAATATACCATTATCATGTGAAATTTTATATCGAATACCTTATCTATGTTTTTATTCTATAGGTTTTATAAGTGTTTTAGTCACAAAATGTAGTTTCAGATTAGTTTATTTTCATTGATGACTTCATATTCTCGAAGGAGTTAATATCATCTATTTTTTATATTTTTTACATTAAATGTGCGGTTCGATTTAATGGTTTTGTTTATTTTATATCGAATTTGATTAAGTAAAGAAAATTATTGGTGAGTTCAATGCCCGAAATTATAGTTTTATGATATTTTAGATAAATGATTTTCTATTAAAGGGAGACCTTGGTAAATAATTTTCTGGTATTTTTCTTGATATGATGCGGAAAAATAAATGATATAATATTGAAAGGATGATACATGGAGTTTTATAGATAAGGATAGAATGGAATGATGATTTGAATTACTGAGTGATAAAAGAAACTTATGACTTTATACATATAATTTAAAACAAATATCATAATCCTACCAAAATGAACATCCTGTTTATGATGTAGAGAATCTATAGTGTGTTGAAAACAAAAGGAAATTCAATTGTTGATAATGTAAAATATTTCAAAATTAGTTGATGTCTTTTTGGTTAATGAACATTATTATCAGGAGTGGAGTGTGGGCATTTATCATGGAATTATCATTTCTAAAATCCTCAAATTCAATGTCCACTATTGTGAGTGACATAATTGGTATGATTGATATAGTATTTTTGGATATCTAATATTTTATTTTTAATAAATAAATCATATGAATAGAAGTATGTAAGTCAATTGAAAAAACTTATTAGAATCGTGGTAAAAAATTAAATATGTAATTTTTTTAATAATTATATATTAAAATATAGATGTGCATACCCAAATATAAAAATTGAGAAAAATCTCAAAATAGTTTTATTTTCTGTCGACTATTCATTTGAGTCATGTATTATTGACTCTAGATCATCCTTTAGTCTACACCAGAGGTAGATGATGCATGATAAAATTTATAACTTGATGTTTCATTAATGATTATCTTACCGATTAATATTATCAGGAAATTAGAGGAAAATATAACATGTATTTTCAATTATGAAATGGATATTTAATATTATTCGAAGATGTTATATAGTTATTAGGAGTGGAAATAAATCTAATTTTAGTATGTTTTCAAGAGTATGAGGGTTAAAATAAGAAATTTTTAGATTGTGCTTAGAAAATCACATAAGGTTCTTTGGTGGAATCCAATGGTTTAAAATATTGAACACTTAATCGGATGGGGATGTGTATATGACATTTTTTATTGGTACATCTTTAATAGATTACTCGTTATTGAATTATCATATTGGATATAAGTGTTATAAGAGAAACAATGTGTTGGGTAATAAAGTAATTCCAAAACATAGTAATGTGGATTTTAGAATATCTTAACTGTATATCCTTGGATAAAATATAAGTATTACTTATTCCATTCCAAGGTGGACACTTAAATCTTAGAATCTAGATCTTATACATACATATGTATATAGATTAACTCTTGTATGTTCTCAAGGTGTTTCACTATACTATTTCACCTTTATTAATAATGATAAATGAAATGTTTGTGTGTACTTTATAAAATGCTAGCATAATTTCATTATAACGTGATTAGATGGAATGCTATTATAGATAATTATACCACTATTAAGCTAAAATACTTATGGTATGAAAGTGGTGATTAGTAAATCAGTAATTAATTTAGTAGAATATGCATAGAAAAGGGATCACGTTTGATATAATAGTAAAAATTATAGCATAATAGAATATTGTTGTAGAATAGATGAATAATTTAATGAATAATTTATCCCAAAGTATATGGATTCATTATTGTTTTCTAATTTTTTTGGGTAGATTCAGTGAAATCCATTACATATTTGATCAAAAAAATATATCTCTATCGATTTAGGAATGATCATGCACATGAAAATTATACTCATATGATGGTGGATATCGCATATATAAAATTCATTAAATCTATCCATTATACCCACGATTATCCTAGTTAAATAGAAAATATAAATTTCATGTCAAAAAAATGTTTCATTATAGGGCATGGTGATATGGACTTTATACATTTATTTTGGAATAACGATGAATATAGTTTTTATTATTCATTTAAGGGATCCTATAAATGGATCATTTATAGGTAAAATATTTTTTTTCTAATAATTAATCAGTGAAAATAATCTTATTTAATCATAATTGATGTCTAAAACAACTAGTTAGTTTAAGGATAACTAATTGTTTGTAGGTACCAAGAAGATCATAAATATTATAATATTTTTTAGTTTTATATATACCAATAAGACTAATTGTGTTGGAATGTTCAATGACTATTTAAGAATCAATAGATTTTCTTCAAGGAGTAGAAAATAATCAGATTTAACTAAGAATTTCATTCCATTTCAAGAAAATAATGTATTTTTATAAATATAATTATAAATATTTACTTTTATAACATACCATACTAGAGTGTGTCAGAGGAAATAGAGAGTAACTAAGAGAGAATGATTTTTGTAAGAAATGAAATTTTTAAATCCATGATATAAATCTTGTATTATAGTTTGTAAATGTACTTTAAATGGGTTAAGTTATGTTTCTAAGATTATTATTTGGAAGAAAAAGCTCATAATGTATTTTAAGGAACATTATAGATGACTGCTGGAGGTGGTTGGTTGCTTAAAATGACCTGGTTCATAGTCAAGTTTCTTTTGGTTCCTAGTAATGTTCCTAGGGTGTAGGATTTCTAGATGGGGCCATCGGGTGGTTGGTACATTGTATCAGGTACTTAGTGTAGCCCCAAGTGGATAATGTTGGTTGAATGGGTACATAGTGATCCTTGTGTCTTTTTTTATAGTGGGTATTTTAGTATTTTGGTTATTCATTTTGAAAATCTATATTGTTGTTACTTGGTATTAGTCAACTAAAATCAAGGGAGATCCATCCCCTTCTCTTCCACCACATCTCATTCATCCACCACTGACCCATAACATCCAAGGGAACATTATTCATCAAATAATCCTATTTTCTAAATCAATCAATTGGAAAATTATTCTAAATAATTTAATCCATATTTGTAGTGGGTTGGGGATAGTTATTTTGGGATGTATCCACAATGGAATGGTGAAATCAGGCCGATGTTTTGAGACATTTTTCATATAGGCTAGTAGTCACTTGATAGAGCTGATATAATGAGGGTTTGATTCATTTCAGTATCACTAATTCAAAAACCTATTCTATCTTAGTTTTTTTAGGGGTTTGAATTAAATGATGAAACCATATCAGTTGAATGATATTTTAATTGTAGTTCTATTAACAATATCATGGCAGTGGATGACACATATTGGATGAGATATCAATATCGTTATGTCAAACGGTGATTTTTCCCATTTCTTATGCCTAATTTAAATTATATGAATTAATTGTGTTAATTATTTATTATTTTTTAAAACTAATTATAATGGATTGGGTGAATATGGATTGATCTTATAAAAGGTGATGACATTGTGCCTGAGGTAGGTGGTGCTTAATATTATCATGTGATATGGTTGTGTGTATATTATCTAAAATATAATACAATTTATTTTGATGTGTGACGCAAATTTAATTATGATGTTGTATCCCTTTTAAAGAGAAAGAATAGGTATCCCTGTTGGGATAATAACATTTTCTCTAGTATAATTTAGTGAGTTTGTATTTCTTGGTTTCTATATCAACCATGTGAGAATCTTATATATGCTAAAATTAGAATCCTAGTGGGTTTTAATTATGGTTAAGTGGATCATGTGAACTATAAAGGACTTGTTTTTGATATATAGCTATAACCTAGACATATTACCAATGTTGATCCTTTAGGATGATGTGGGTATAGTTATATTGGGTAGCAATACTTATGGGAACGATAGACTAACTTGGTATGGATCTAAGATTTTTTCTTCCACTAATATGAAATTTTATGGGATGTTTATATGATTATAGGTTTTATAAATCTTATTGGTTGAATATATTGATTATACTGTCCATTCTATGTAGTGAAGTGACATGATACATAGATAATGGAATATTGAGTCTTGTTCAATTACCACGAAAGATTTATGAGTGATGCTTTCCATTAATAAGCATTCCTTGCAGGAAGAAACTCATTTTATGTCTATTCTAGGGAGATAGAGATCCATGATAAAGGGCCTCAGTATGTTGCACATACATTATAGTTTGACCATTATGAGATAGGTAGTGTTTGATATAAAAATATATTCTTAGAGAGGTCATTCTTGACCTAGGTGTCATAGGGTTACTTCATGAGGGATGTCGATTCGATAGTGAGTACCTTGGGTTTGGTTTATGAAATTCTTAAAGTGGTTAGTCATTCCACAAACATATATTTCTCTCAAATTAATTATTATGTTTACTATGATGATTCATTCACCCTTGTTATTATATTTTTTATGGTGCTATTTCTTTCTCCTAGTGGTTACATACAAGTAAATTTATCAATCACCTTGGTTGGTATTTTAGTAGTATATAACCCACCTCAAATAGGGATTATGGTGATATCTCAATCACTAAACAATATCGTAATCACCCTATTGTGATGTATATCACATGATAGTACTATTGTAATTATTTATGTGATGTATTTGTTATCAACCAATAGTAAATATTATTATGATATGGGAGATGTGTTTTTGAGATACAGCTTGAAAGAAAATTTATTCTATTGTATTCTTGATATTCATTCTTATATAATAAACAAAATTTACTTGAAATATTATCACTATTAATGAATGGTAAATAATAAGGATATAAATATGATAATTCTTGATATTCTAAAAAAACCTATTTTAGTAAAAATAAATATAAATTTTACAAGATATTCTTTATGTATTGTAATGAACCATATACATGTTATATTATATTATTATAATACATGTTCTATACTACATTCATGTAGTTTGACAAATATGTCTTCATTTTACATATTTAAGAACAATGATTGATATTTGATTAAAGAATAAAAGTAGTCTAAAAGAGTGAGAAGACATCCATTAAAAATAAATAATGAAGTTAGAGTGGGATAAAGATATTAAATAATTAATATCCCTTAGATTAAGGGTTAGGAATTCTAAGTGTGAAGTTAGAATTAAAGTAAGATGGAAAGTTCATCAAAATTATCAAAGAAGAGTTTCTATAGGATTCAATCCTCTAAAAATAAGAATGATGATATAGGGAAATATTTTGATATTTTAAAAATAATTTAATTTTTTTATAAATGTTTTTGAAATTATTGTATATTTATTGAGATGGATAATGGTATAATTACATAGACCCAAATTCCATGATTTTATGCTAAAAAAATTCTACAAACAGGGGATTTGATATAAAGTGAGATGACTCAAGATAAAAATTACTATTTTTGACATCATGTTCATATTTTTATCATTACATATCTTAATAATATAATAATCCTATTAGTATAAGGTTTATGGTTTTGAGAAAATGTCAAAATATGTAATTTATTTTACAATACTTCTGAACATTTCTCCAAAATTTACGCACACTAGAATCCCTTCTAGATTTGTGATATGTTATATTCATCTTCACAACATGGGGAATAAAAATATATAAAGGGGATAACATAAATAAACATTAATTTAAAAATCATAAACATGTCATTAAGTATTAGGTCATAATAATATGAGAAAACATTGGAATGGTAAAATTTAATTATTAAGAAGAACATGGAAAATAACTGTTTTCTGTAAGTTATTATAGTGGAACATGTAATATCAAATGAGAAAACCTATAACATGGAATAATAGTGTTATATAATCATGGTAATATTGAATAATGGAATGATATCATTTTTATGGAATTATAAATACATGTAGGCTTCATAAAAGAAGACATAATAAGCATTAGTTACGACTAAACAACAAGAAAACATATCATAGTGTGCTTAGGATTACCACCCATTCACCATTAATAGTATCCAATGAGATGAAAACATTACCCAATTCATTACTGAAATATTAAAACAAACCATTAATATTCATGTCATGTAATTTTATATATGTTATTGAAATAAAAAATTTAACATATATATGGAATTATCATGACAAAACCCATGAGAATGATGTGGGTTTCCTAATATTTTCTCAAAGAATATCCAAAGGTTATATGATAAATATTCAAAAGTAAAGAATAGATTGAATAATTTTGAAAAATAATATTTTATTTATTCAAAGGCCTTGAACATGGAGTTCCAATTTGAAAAAATCCATTATAAATAATGGAATAGTATGGTTAGAAAATGAACTAGTTTTGTGATAATAAATGAAATGAGTAAATGATGTTTTAATCAAGGAAGGAGATTTTCATTTCCCTTTATTCCATAATTGAAATAGTATAAAATTACATAATATAAATATGTTTTTAATAATTTATTTTTGGTAAAAAATAGTTATATGGAAAAGAATGCACGGGCCAAGCGGAGAGAATTGTGAATGGAACTTAAAACATGTATCATCTTCAACAAAGAATGTAAACGTAAACAAGGTATATATGTATGTTTTATATATACAATATTGAATAAATATTTGGTTATAATTTAGAATTAAGAGGATAAAAAATAAAGAGAACATGTAACCCAAAAGTAGAGAGTGCGGTTAAGAATATCATTTTTTATTTTAAAATACAATTTTTTTCAATGCCACATCGTAACAAAAAGTTATAATAAAACATTATTTTTAAAATTAGAGAATGTAAATATATATGAGACATGACTTTAAAAATAATTAGGATTTTATATATAATGGAGAACAATATAGGGAATAGACAAATATGGTAATGGAGAGAAAATCATTATTAAAGAGGATGTTAAATATTTTCAACAATGATATATATTTTTAGGAAGAAATTAATCAATGTAAATTCATTGAATTTAAAATAATTTTCACATAGAGGGATATAAATTACCATGAAATATAACCATAGGTATGAACCAAAAAATCATATAACTAATAATTTCAGGATGGAACAAAATATCTTAAAACACAAGATATGATTTAAAAACCCAGTATAACATCGTAATCATTCAAATAAAAATTCTATGGATTGTATAACATATAATAAATTTTAAAATATAATGTAATTAATTAATTTTATTTAAAAAATGAATACATGTATAATACATACACTAAAAAATAAGCTAACTGTGAATTTTAATCAAATATCAGTGAAAGAAAATTTTGTTAAAAACCCCTTAACTCAGGTCTAGATTCATTCTATTTATGTTTCTAACTTACTAAAAAATTAAAATCGACTTAATTAAAAACATTATCAAGTAGCCATTTCGTATATATTTTATCATATATGATCTATTTATTATCATTTGTTATTTATTTAGTAATTAGTTTTCACTTATGTCTATCACAGAGGTGTTTTGTTCAATTTATATGATCCATCCTCTGTATATTGACTATAACATATAGTTACCCATTTTTGGTAATTCGTGAACCTATTTTTAATTTTTTTTTGGGTTTTTATTTTGGATTTTTTCTAAGTTTTATGATTTTTTGAGGTTTTGGGGATAGTGTATGGCATGCTCCCAATTAGGGAAAACTATATAGGTTGGCCCTGTAAAATATGTTCCCTTTGATGAGCCACCTTAAGGGGGATCATGGTTTATTCAAACCAATTGTCTACCCCTATATATGGTTAAATATATGATAGTTTTAGTTTTTTTGTTATTACATGGTTAAACTAATAATGTGACCAATCCTTACACCCCATAAAGAAGCCTCGTGAGGGTGCAAAATTGATGAATGGTTATTAACAACCATGTGCTCCAACACTACAAATCATCAATATTGATTTTGATTCCCTAAAAAATTATTTTAAAAATCTATAAACCCATGGTTTTACCACTAACTACTCTCATTCAACCTTAATACAATTCCTTTTGTCATTTGAGGCCATCAAGAGGTGAAATTGACTCATCCATCCTCTTATCTTTGCAGATTGAAGCAAAAGCGTTTTATTTCAATATACATCCAGTAATTGGATCTCCTCTTATTTAGGTTCTCCTAACATTACATTTTCTCCAATTAAGAGATTGATATATAATGATGTTATTGATGGTTCCTGTATTTTATTTGAGATATCTTGATTCAAGTTTTGATTCCATGACTTGTTTCACCTTCATTATTCATTGGTGTTTCCCATTATGGCTCTTGTTTTAATTTCTTGATTTAATGTTGGTGATTATATAAGGATTTACCCAACATTTATATCTAAAATTTCTTGATTCATTTGAAATGAATTTTCAATTTATTTAAAAAGCAGGAATTGATATTATTTGATGTTGGATTTGAAAAGGGAATTGAGATTTTGAAAAAAAACACCCATTTCATTGTAAAGGAAATTAGTAAGTGGAATTTTATAAAAATGATGTCTTGATTTGATAGATTATTTGATGCTGATTCTTGAGAAACTTTTATAAAAATGAAGGATGATTTGATAAGGAATGAATATAATGAAAATATATGATTTAGTATTGAAATAAATAAGGAATGTTGAACTTGACATTGAGAAATTTAATTTTAAATGATGAGTCAATTTAAATTTACTAATTTTCCAAAGAATGATTGATTGAATAAAATGTCATCCTCAGTAGTTTCTATTTTATTCAGAAAATCATTCTAGAACTCTAGCTTTGTAGAAATGGTTTGATGATGAAAACACTAAATAAACCATGTTTTTCCTGTTTCATCATGATGGTTCTCATAATGTGTTGTTGAGTTTTTATCCATATGGCCTACACTTTAGAGAATGTTTTTACATACGTGATCCATGATGAACATTGAGATGTTTTAGGATCCTAAATCCATAAACTAACAAAACTCATGGAATATGACCATGGTGCTTTGTATTGTTGACATGATTATATATTTCATTATTTTTAGAACAAAGTTATTCATAAAAAAATATTTATATAAATGTTTATATAATGTTTTTATGTAATATTATTTTGATGTACAAAAAATATTTTGATTAAAATATTAGTTTTTTTGGAAAATATATAAATTAATTTCCATGAATAATTTTAATTAAATTGAAAAATTTATTTTTTTATTGTTGTAGAATTTATTATGGAACACATGGTGATATATTACAGGTATTTCAGCTCAAACTCTACCTTTTACATAATAATTTTGTATATTTTATTATTTTAGGTCCATGTAAAGTGAATGTGCCTCTTAGAGGTGGCTGGTGTGCTAGATTTGTGGGACCTGGAGTGATGAAGGTGATCTTTGGGAATGTGATGCACTTATTACATGGGTTTTCAGAGAATTTTCCTTGATAAATGATGTTTTTTATTTGATTAATATTTTATCTTTGTATATTTATCTATATTATTATGGCAATTTTCATCATGAAGAGTGTCGAAGATACTGACTATTGATTATTTTAATTTCCACAGTTGTATCATGAGGGTTTTTTAGGAAAAAACTATTCTATATGATATTTACATGAAGTCAAGTTTGAGTTAAAAACTTATGAGGATAGAGTAAACACTTCAGGATATTCTAGGATTAGCTTGAGTATCATTGTATTAGGTTATCCAGGCTAGTTCGTGGATAAATGGTATCCAATTATTTGGTATGGTTCATAAAAAAATGACATCAGTGCTTCTAGTTGACCTTGTTCCCTAAATATCAGTATATAGTCAATGTTATCCTTATATATTAGAGGTAGGATCACTGGGACTTAGGAGGATTTTGTGAGTGAGTTCTTGGAAAACACTCATCGTAACAAGCCTTTACTGACTATGGATTTTTGTTAAAAGTTTCCTTTAGGAATAAATTAATCTAATTATATTATTTTTAAGAGTTTCTTTGATAGAGACCAATTCCTTTATGAGTCTATAATTATCATCAAGAGTTATATGATTTGTTGAAAATGATTAAGTTTCCTTTCAGTTCTTGTAAACACCAGATTATATAAAGGTAATGTGTGTTGCCTTTAAGCCAAGAGGTCCTAGTAAGAGATGGTGTGATTTAATGGTTATGATGAAGAAAAATGATGAACTAGAGTGAATATAATTTCAAAATCTTTTAAATTATTTGTTATATCCATAATATATTGTATTTATAAATTCCATGGAGTTTTATAGCCTTCAGTAGGGTGACAAGACCTTGATTCATTAGGTAAAATGATTTACTAAAACGTTTTCATTTTTTTATTTAGATGGTGATGAATGAGAATACAAAGTCCAAAGGATTTTATATGGTTCTTCAATCATATATTTTATCAGAGGGTTTTGTGCTAATTCTAACTTATTATACAGACAGGTAGGATCCAGTGTTGATGGATAAGATTGACCTGTCTAAATTTTAAGGGTGATAAGAGTTCTCCTTACTCCCAATGACAGTTCGGTTAATTCATTTAAGTAAAACAAATTTTTTGATGGGTCTCATATAAGTTCTATATACCAGGAATCATCCTGACATCCAAATGTTCGGGTAAAAGGCCATATTAATTTATTTTAATGTTGAATTGTTGATCATTCAAAATGGGTTTACATAGAGGATCCTATGGTCTGTGGTTTAGGGGGATGCTCATGTCACCTGCATAAGTTTTTCTATATAATTTTTCTTGTCACTATGGAATGAAATCATGAAAACCTAATATTAGTATGGTATAATTATTTACTTCAATAAATATGGGGTTCCAAAAATAGGCATCCACAATGAAGTTTTTTCATGTAATGGAAGAGTGTCTAAAGGAAGATGAAGCAGGTCTAGTGACAGTGCGAGGTACCATCAATATAGCTTAAAATATAGTGACTGATTTATTTGAAACTAGTGTGTATCGCTTGATCATATTTAATCATGTTGTTTATTTTCTAATTCATCCAATGGATCATCTTTATTCTAAAATAAATATTTCTATTCACATTAGAATGAAGAGAGAGAAGGGTCTTTGATTTCACAATCAAGTTTTCTCTCTAATAGAGATTGAGATCATGTGGAATTTTTGGTTCTCATTATAAAAAAATTTGATATAATTTTTTGGATGGGATTTATTGATTTACTTTAAATCCCAGATTGAATAGAATGTTCAGCGGGTCTCCATTATTGTACCTGATGGGGTGGGGCATGTTTTTTCTGGAGAGTGGGACCCAATGTCAAGTAGATCCTGACCATATTTTTTGAAGTTGGGTTGGGTAATATCTGTGTTTGATTTTAACTTGGTAATTGTTTCACTAGTTGATAATCTTCATCAAGTTTTCTTTGAGTTTTCCAAAATAGTTCTATATGATTTCTCTAGCTTTACATCCATTGATTTAATACCAAGTAATCAGATGATATTGATTCCATTGTACCATATGAAACTAGATGAATTGAACAAGATGAATTTTTTTGGAAGATTTATAAAAGAATTATTTATATTCTTGAGTGTGTCACCTTGGGTGGCTCTTATTATCATTGCAAATAAATATGAAACAACACTCTTATTTTTTGATGAATATAGAAAAATCAATCAAGTTAATCAAAATAAAAAGTTTCAATGCCCACAGATTGATGATTTTTTTAATAAATTTAGAGGGGGAATTGGTTTTTGAATATTAATCTTCAGTTTGGTTATCACTATTTTATAATCAAATAATTTGACATCCCAATGAGTAGATTTAGTAGTATTTAAAACCATTATTAAAATCTTGTTATGCCTTTGGGTCTAATTGGTTCTCCTTGTTTTTAATGTCTCTAATGAAAAGGATATTTGATTTTTACCTTTATTAATTCATGGTATTCCTTATTTATGACATTACAGTTTATAGTAAAATTGAGTAAGACCAAATACAACATTATAGAATGGTTTTAGAACCCATAAGTGTACACCGACATACACGAATCTTTCAAATTGTAATTTTTGGATTTAGGGAGTGAAATTATTGGGGAAAATTATCTTGAAACATACTATTTAAGTAAATCCTAAGAAAGCTATGTTTTGTATGAATTATAATAAACTGTGTATTTTTTTTGAGAGTAACAGATTATTGGTTTTGGATGAGGTATTACTACAGGTTTGTTAAATATTTCTCAAAGATTGATTCTTCAGGGGTTTATCTCACTCTAAAGGGAGTGGGGTTTATGTGGGATGTGAAATGTTCGAGTTTTTTTGATTATTTAAAATTTATTTTGAGTTCTATACTAGTTTGGATTCTTCTAGTGTCTATGTAGGGCTATGTTGTATTTATTAATGCATGTAGTTTGGGTTTTCACAATATTCTTATATAGGGTGATCACAAGGTGGCCTATGTTTCCAGACAGTTTTGGCCACATGAAAATAACTATCATATCCATGATCATATGATTTATTATGTGATTAATGCTCTTAAGAGTATGTTACATTACTTATTTAGAGAAATATTGATAATTTATTCTGAAAAAAGTTTGAGTTATATCATCTCGAAAAATATGTGAATCTCCATCAGATAAGTTGGGTAAATTACCTGAAGTATTTTTTATATCAAAAATTCTAATTCCCTTAGAAATATGGATTTCATTAAAAATTATTTATTTATGATAAATCCTTATGAATTCTACTAAATATTCATTATAAGAGTGGAATATGAAGGCTCTCTTTGATCAACTTCAATTAGCAGTCCAGGAGAATGTTGGTGACATTATTCTAACAAGCATTCAGTTTTCTTACTCACTTATCATGATGATTAAATAATAAGAGTAGCTTGATAATGAATTATTTGTAATTAGGTAATATTTTATGTTCAGAAACCAACAATTAGAGGTTTTTAACTTTTGATGGTGTCCTATGTTTTTAGATTTGGTACTTCAAAGCTCAGTCAATGATAAAGTATGAGATAAGGGATTTCAATAATTCATATTGGGTGGTGGAAACTAGTACCATAAGATGTTTTATGATATATGGATATTATTACTATGTCAAAGTATAAGTAAATCCATTTATTAATTTGTTTCTCAATGTTTTATTTGTTAGGAGGTTGAGGCTGAGCACCAGAATCCTTATGGTTTACATTATCCCCTTCTTGTGCTGACTAAGAAGTGGGATGAGATTTCGATGAACTTTGATATTGGGTTTTCATGTACACCATAAAGTAACAATATGATATTTTATATAAAACATTTATTTACAAAATCATCCCACTTCAAACCCAAGTTTGATGATTTTGGAATCCTATATGTGAAAGATATTGCCTGATTTAATGAAGTTGCTTTTGATATAGTATCTTATAGGGATACATCATTTACATATTTTACTATATATTTCACATGGTGGTAATAATATCCATGTATATATCAATTATTTCCTACCATATAAATATGGATGGTTAGATAGAATAAACTATACATATTCTGGAAGACATGCTTCATGTTTTAATTCCCAACAATAATGGAGCTTGGGATGTTTATTTCGGATTGGTAGAATTCCCATATGATAAACATTACTATTGTTATTCTATAATATATTATTTTCAGTCCTTGTATGGCCATACCTATAAACAATAATTATTTAGGTTGTAAATTAGTGATGTTCACTTTGTTGGACCATGTTTGGTTAAAGAAATGATGGTGAAGATTCTGTAAATTCAACTGAGAATAGTGATGGATTCAATATTTTATAAAACCTAATCTAATCATATATGAATAACATTGATGTTTTTATTTGTCTATCATATTTTCTTGGAAGTTTCACCATTGTTGGGTCACTGAAGCCTTGGGAAATTGTTAAAGATTCCACTATGGTTTTGGGGTTCATTTGAGATTATTGAGATGGTTGGTAATGTGTCTTAAATGGTTCCATTAAAACCATTTTAACATTCAATTACAAATATTTTCATGTATTATATCTCATGAATAATACTTATTAACCTTCTCATTTCCTAATCTATGATGATCTTGATGCGGTACATGATTTATATGTGACTGAGAACACAGTCAAAATTGTTGATTCATAGAAAATGTTTACTTGTGGGATGTCTATACATTTGGTCCATGTGCTCTGTAATCATGTGTCTTATTCACATGATAAATGAGAGCATGAGGCTCTGATGAGAGATCACTGTAATAATATATTTTATATATAATATTATTTACATTATTTATGAGAAAAAAGTGTTTATGTTGGGGAGGTTGTTAAATATCATTAACAATTTTAGGTACTTATTGATCTTTATTTTTATATTTCATTATTAGGTATTACTTAGGGGATGTTTTATGAGAGTTTTTTTCAATTTAGATGTTTTGGGGACTTTTCATGGTTGACACATGGTTACGCAAAAACATGCACTTTGGCCTAGAAATTTGTGTACTCTTTGATGAGGAGATGGAAGGGGGCACAGGGTTTGTCCAAACCATGAAACCACCCCCTCCAAACCATGAAACTATAGAATTTGGGGTTTGAATGGTTTGTTCATGGTTAAACAAAATGTTTTTCCAAACCATGCAACACATTAAGAATCCTAGAGAGTGAACATAATTGGTGTGTGATTAATACTAACCATGTGACCCAAACTAGAAAACCATGAACATGGATTTTTAATCCAAAATAACTTATTTGAAAAATATTTGGTCAACTTTTTTAACCAATAATCACCCCATTTGACACTTATATGATTCATTGGTCTTTGGTGGCTGCCAATAGGGGAAATCGACTCATCCAACATTTTTTTGTTGTAGACTGAAGCACCAATTTTTGTGTTAAATCTTCTTCCGAAAATTGTACCTCCTCCCATTTGGTTTTTTAAGATCTTACATTCACTCATTATTATGTAGAGATAGATCATCATGTTATTGATGGATCTAATTTTATATTTTATGGATCATGATTATAGGTTTCTTCAAAAATCATCTTTGAATTCATTCTTCATTGGCCTTTCCCGTTATAGGTGTTGTTTTGATCACACAATTTAAGGTAGGTGGTTCCATAAGGCTTTACCCTAAAATTGAAACATTAATTTCTTGATTTATTTGAAATGAGTATTGAATTGATCTAGGAACAAAAAAAACGAAATGAAATGATTTATTATTTGAAAATGTCATTGAGAATATTAAAACCTACAATTTTAGTGGAATTTAAATTATTTTGTCATTTTTTTAGAAAAATAATTGCATGGATTGAATGTTTATTTGATGAAAAAATTTGACATTGAATCTTAATAAAATTGGAATGAAATGATATATTTTTTGAAAAAGGTTTAATTTTATGGAAACCTATGATTGGGATTTGATTGTAAGTCTTTTTGAACTTGAAATTTGAAATTATATGGTGAATGATGAATTGAATTAAAATGAATGATTTTACCATGATTTAATTAATAAATGAATGAATGATTAAATGGCATATGAGCCTGTGTAATAGTAGGAGATTAGGGCAATAAATATAGGACTAAAACTTCTCATAAATATATTGATGATTATAACACGAAATAATACTTTTTTGGTACGATTTCCTATGATGGGTCCCCTAATGGGGTGTTGATTTATTATATGAATGGCATTATCCATAGAGACTGTAAAAACATACATGAGACAATATAGTTATTGATAAGTTTGAGGAATAAATAATTGAAAACCAATGTACCTTAGGGTATATAAACATGGTGCTTTTTCTTGATATCATGATTATACATTCTATTATATATATAATTAATTAATTCCTGTTAATTATTTTATATAATTTTTTATATTAAACATTCATTTGGAAATTGTTTTATATACTTTTCCATCCATTTGATAAAAATAATATTTTTTTGAAATTTTTTTAAATAAATTTCCATATCCTATATTATTAAAGTTTAATTTATGAATCATTTTTTATGTAATTGATAATAGAACACATGATGCTACCCAACTAGGTTATTTTAGATCACACCCTTCCTTTTCCCTTATGAATTTTTATATTTTTTATCCTAAAACTAAGTAAAGGGAACATGCCTCTTAGAGGAGGTAGGTGTGCTAATTTCGTGGAATATTGAGTGATGGTGGTGACTAATGGGAGTATGATCTAGCTATTAAAAGATTTTTCTCATACATTTTTATGATATATATTATGTTTTCCATTGGATTTGGATTTATGTGTCGATATTTATCTATCTCATTTTAATTTTCTTATCAGGGAGGAGTGTTTATAATACTAACTATTTTGATTTTTATTTCATTCGGTTGTATATTAAGGTTCTTTTTGTTCAAAAAAACATTCCCTTTGATGTTTATATGATGCTTGGTTCTAGTTTCAAAGTCGTGGGAAATTAATAACTCCCTTAAGGATATGTCAAGGCTCACTTGGGTATCAGTGTACCGGGTTATCAGGGCTAGTTCATGAAATTCACCACGGTCAAATGTGTAGTAAAATATCTTCATAATGTCTAATATTTTATTACTGTATTTCATTTATTAGTCAATTATCTAAAAATTTATATAGTTCCATTGTTTTTCTGGAAATGGATTTAAATTTGGACTATTTTTATTATATGTTTTTTAATTGTGTTTCTTAGGGCCTTTTTTTATTAACATCACTTGTTTAATAACCAATATTATAATTAAATAATTTTAACCATTTCCTAAATATCACTATTATACATTACATAAATTTTTAATGTTATCCATTTTATTTAGTAATAGAAAAATTAAATACTTTTTCCCATGTAGGCGGTAATAGAAAAATTAAATACATCGTACACAAATGATGCTCTCCTTTTTTATATAATTGGAGTGGGTAATGAAATAAAATAATTTTAATTTTCGAATAATAATAATGATATAATAATTATATTTTTTCATCAAATAACTCTTTTGGACCATCAAAGTAAGATGGTTTTAAAAAATAGAACATTTCATTGATGGGGTTGGTAGTCCACTGAAATGAAAGGTGATGTATTCATTTAATGAATGGTTTTGGAAAGAGAAATAAAAGTTATATTCCATTAGTATAATAAAATTTATAAAATTAATAATATTTATTTTATCATACTTTTATCGATAGAAAATATTTTAGATGGTAGAAGAAGAAACAATAATAGAGCTCGGTTGAGATCATTGCATCTCCCTTTAGATGTTCACCCTTCAGTAACACCATAAGGATCCCTGGATTCCTATTTTGGAAATACCTTGGTTTATAGGTCATAGTTTGGGGATATAATAAATATTAGGGAAGTTTTTTTTATCCAGTTATTTAGAATTTATAGATTAATGTTGAAACCCATACTCAAGTAACCCAAACATGGTGTTTAATTTTTTACATTTGTACAGTATACAAGGGATATAACCATAAAGTATCAATTAATTTTTATTATATTATATCAAGTTATTTGGGGAAAATTCGTTTCAGGTACACACACACACTACAAAAACACAGGTTTGAAAGGAAGTTCATATCGCCCATGACATAACCCACCCAAATAGCCTGCTTTATTACATTATATATTTTATGGACCGAAGAAAAAGTTGGAATTAATTCCATTATGTGGCCCATAGGCACACCATTGGATGGATCGAAGGCCATTATTTCATCATTGTTGTGTCACTACATGTAAGTCATGCGTGCGTCACTTCCTCCTTGATGAACCAAAAGCCCAAACATGATGAGGTGTACTTCTACTCTAGTACCCTACTGTAGTACCCGCTATAGTTCTTTCACTTCTAAAATACTATAGTTCCTACTATAATACATATACATTACCTGTATAAATTCTCTACCCTTGGATTTGAACTCGGGTATGAAACAGGATCACAAGAGCCCTTACCACCCGGGTAAGCTCTCAACTTCAATTTGTTTTTCATCATTGGAAAAATATATATATAAATTACATCTACATTAGATGATTAAAAAAATTTAATAAAAAATCCATATGTATTTGAATATCAGTTATGGATTTGTTCTTCATATCAATGGGAAAAGGGAAAAAAATAACGGTTGAGATCAAATAATCAGTAAGGGTAGCACATAGTGGAACCTATCATGACTAGATAAAAAATAAATAAACTATAAGTGTATTTAATTAATAAATATTCCATTTAAAAAATAACAAGATACTTGAAATATATACAGGGAAAATAGGAACAAAAAATTCACATTGATAATAATAATAATAGAAATTTTTATGAAGGAAGTGGGTACTCTTAGGCATCATGATCATATAATTAGGGTCTCAGGCCAAGACATCATGAACCATACAATAGGTATGTACTCTTAAATTTCACAAGTTATTATACCAAAATGATCCAATCCATTGAAAATTGCGGATTTGGTTTTTAGACTCTCTATAATTTTTGGAATCAATAAGTGGGAATGTATCTCTATGGGTCGGGCTATTTTTTACATCCTCTTCCCATTTGATGATCTGATGCTGAGGGCATGGGGGGATCATTCAGTAGCTCTTAACTTGGGTGTTGTTTACATACACAAGTGGGAGAGTAATTTCAAACCATTAGAGGTGTGTAAATCTTCTATAAAATGGTGGGTTAATGTTTTGGGGTTAATTAGAATTTTATTGGAATCCAATGATCTTATATTATATTTACCTTTCAATTGGTGTGAAGATCAAATTGAACAAAGATATAGAGAATTCTAGATATGGGCCTTACATCATCTTCCTAGCAGTGGTGGTTCTTTTTTCCACTTTGGTTAACACAATCTATATCTATATTAATTTTGATGAACCTTCTTTGAAAATTGAATGTGAATGGATGCATCCATTCTATTCTGATTTCTGAATGGTTCATCATGAGTTTTCATACAATAAAAACTAGATTTGTATTGTGTTTTTTCTGATCTAATTGGCATGATGTTACTTTATGAATCAAGAGGAAGAGGTATGAGTTATAAAACATTGTCAAACAGCCAAAAAAAGTTCAGAATAATGATGTAAAAATGGGTCATTAATCTTGAATAGGGAATTTCCATCAAGGTGGGGATTCATCTAGGTATTAAAATCCCATTGATTCTGTGGGTCTTAATAGACTGTAATTAAGGCTCACTTATGAACCATGTAAGGAGTCACATCCAGGTGACATCTCTAGAAAAATCTCATCATGTGAAGACTGCTCACATCATGAGGCTTCACTGATGGAAGGTTCTGTCAGGTTTGAGAAGGGTAATTCTCTTAATTTGAATATGGATAATGTTGTGAAGGATTCCACTTCTTCCATGGAAAATAAATCATGGTATGATATTGCTATAGAGAATATCATTCCAACAATGAAGCCTAGTGTTCATAAACAAATTGAGAAAGAGGTAGAATATATTATTCCACTTCCATAGGATAACATAAGATAGTAGGAGAATGTTGATGTTGTTACTGAATCTAACGATTTTGGTCTGCTTGAATTTCATATTCAAGATGAAGAGGACAAGTAATTGATCCAAGAACAAGATCTGATTTCTACTAAGATGAAGGGTAAAGATAAGTTGGTATTTACTTCACCCTATTCTTCTAAGAATAAGGTGGTTAGTATCATTACTTAGGTTCATGGATAGCCCCTTCATAGAAATTGAATTGGATAGTGAAGAGTCGTGAGGGTCTTGTGGACATGTTAATACATGGAAGCAGGGTTGACATATGAAAAACATATTTATTTACGTGGCCATTATTATTTGGCTAGTGCACGAGGGTGTGACCAAAATGTGTATATTAGGTCTACTTCAATGGGGCTCACTCTAGAGTGGAAACATCTCAGGGAAAAGTACTTGGTTCTCTTCAACCAAAGGAAATCATAGTCAGAGTGGGAAACTCTTAATGATGATGATGAATCTGAACATGATTATAGGAATGATAATGTTCTTTATTTGTAGTTATTCTTTTTGGATGTGGGAATGACTCATTCTTTGACATCTCTCATCCTCTTCCCATCATCATCTCTATTGTTTTGATAAATTTTGTAATTGAAATATCACCTGTCTCCTGAAACATTTTGAGTACTTTTACAACCTTATTCCAAGACATCATTCATACCATTAGTTCCTTATGTGAAGACATAGTAATTTAAGGTCTAACACACACTGAGAAATACCCATTATATATTTTTATTGTGGGACCAACCAATGAATTTAGGGGTTATATATAATAAGGCCCTACCCATTAATTACATATCTATATTGGATTCAAAATATTCGGAATTAAAATTATAATATATAAAAAATATTAATTATCACTATATAAATATCTCTATTTAATCAACAATATGAAACCCCAATATTTACTTGATAGATAAAATAACATTCTTAATAAGTGACTTCAAATAAAAACGTGTATTGAAATTATATGTGGCGAAAAGAATTCAAATCCTTATAATGATATTAAATATATAGATGAATATGAAAAATATAAACATGAAGGAGAAATAAAATATCCACTAAATAATGGGGAGTGGGAGAGAACATGATCACAAGACAATAAATGTTAAAAAAATGTATAATCCCTAAATCAATAAATGATGATATAAGAAAATAATATCCTTTGAATTGATAGATTGAAATAAAGGAAATATATTTAAAAATTAGAGAAGGAATTTAATTTAAATCATTTAATAAAAGTACCTTCCTTAATGATTTTGTAATATTGTTTTTTAATTTTTTTATAAATATCTCAAAAATTCTTTTCAACCATTTTGAGAATAGTGGCATATTATTTTAATAAGAAACAAATTATTCATAGAAAAATGAAAAATAGATTTTATTTGAAAATACATGGAATCATAAAATGGTTGATAAATTATGAGCAATGTTTTTGGGGTTGGGAAAACCGATTTAGGTCAAAAATATTAAACATAATATTCCTCTCACGCATTTCTAAAAAGACCAAAACCAAATACTTAGAATAAATTAAAAATATATTATTTAAAATTTTGAAAATAAATTTAATGATAGTAGACAAATAACCATAAAAATCACATAAATATATACAAAAAAACAAAAAATAATATATACAATATAGATACAAAAAAAATATTTTTGACTGAAAAATAGAAATAAGGACAATTTTGATTAAAATTGTTGATTTATTTTATTCATAAAAAATATAAGAAAATATAGAAGAAAACATAAAAACCCCTAAAATAAATAAGGGATAAGAAAATATATGGTGTTTAATAACAAAAATAACATATAATTATTTCAATATAAATTTAAATATGTGTAACCAGAATAAGTGTGAGATTTTAAATAAACTATTATGGAATTAATATCATTTGAATATAAACCCCTTAAAATTTAAAACATCAATTTAAACAATAAATATCATTAATAAATTTGAATTAATTATATAATATATCAAAGGGGTAGTAAATGAACCATATAATATAAATTAGGTGTATAATATAAAATATATTTCAATAGAGTGGAATTGAGATAAAAAAACCCTTACCTTGGCTTTATTCTTGTTCAGACATGATAAATCCTCTAGAATATTCAATCTAAATTTATTAAATAACTTTTTATGAACTTTTTTCATCTAATATTATTTCCCTTTTATAATTATTTTACATCATTTAATTTTATAGTTCATAATTTCATTGACTAGTTAAGGTTGTTTAACAATTTTTTATGAAATTATATTCGTACAACGAACATGGTAAATGGTTTTATAAAATCATTCCACAAAATCCTTAAATTTAATATTGTCTTCAATATAAATTTTATTCATTATATAAAATTTTGGAAACATGTTTGATTGGTGGTAATAAAAAAATTAAAATAATTTTTCACTGAAGAAGTAATAAAAATGATGTTGTTTTTTTCTTAATAGATGGAAATGAAATAAGGTATATAATATTTTTATTTATAAAATAATATTTATATAAAAAATATCATTTATATTAATTAAATATATACTTATGATCATCCATTTAAATAATAAATGAAAAATTAATAACATCACTTCAAGGAGGTGGTAGTCTGCACAAATGGATGGACAAGGCTATCATTTTCCAATGGATAATAGGGTGGTAATGTATATAAAATATTATATATATATTAATAATTATTTCTTAAAAATAAAAAATATTCATTAATTTCATATTTATAATTATCCATGTAATTTGGGTGTAAGATCCATCGATCTGGTACACTCTCACATGGCAAGAAAGGGTCAATTAAAAGACCTCAAACACACCTCACTATATTCAAGAGGATGTCGACAAGTAAAAAGAGTGTGATAATTATAGTGAGGAGACTCTACCCCCTAGTTACATAGTTAGACCACATTATATAAAATCATAGAATAATAATAAATATATATAATAGTGAAGAAACAATGAAAACAAAATGATATAGTGGAAACCCAATAATTAGACTACTAAATAATATGATAAATTATAAAAGAATAATGTAATTATGTTCTCAAATGTAACTAAATTTCATGTTATAATTAATAAAAAATAATACTTGAAGACTCAAATAAATACTCAAAATTTTCCGGTACCAAAAAGTATGTCGTTCCAACTCAGAACTCTAGCCCAACTAGAAAGAACAAAATCAATAGCATGGTCCTTTTCCCTTTTCCAAAACTGTATCAATATAATTTTCTCAGGTATGAAAAAATTTACCAAATAGGGTGTGAGTAAAAATTTTTAGGTCAAATCTACCTTGTCCAATGAAACATGTTTGATAACTAGATTATGCAACAATATAAAAAAAGGTGAATTTATTAATTGAAAAATTAAATTAACACCAGATTAGCATACTTCATCTCCAGGATAGAATGTCTCTAAGAACGTCTCATGACCATGACAACCATAACCATATAACCATGTTGTAACATAACATCCCTTGGTGCCATGATGGAATGACACTGATCATGAATTACAACCATTCCAACCACATTCTTATAAACAAGGTATAAATCACATCAATCTGGGTCAAACCCGCAATATATACATTTTCACATGTGTCACTAGGCATAGCTGGCTATATAGGAATTTAAGTATGTGTCACTAGTACAAGACCACTATATAATAATTTTTGTATTTATCACTAGTCATAGCCTACTATATAATAATTTCCACATGTGTCACAAGTCCTAGCCCACAACATAAGTATTTCAAAATATATCCCTGGGCTGAGTCCTCTATATAAGAATTTCAACATGAGTCACTAGACAAAAACTTACTTTATAAATATTAAATCATGAGTCACTAGGCCAAAACCCTATTTAAGAACATAAACATTTAATCACAATACAAATCATTGGGACAACGAAATCACAATATCACATCATATGTCCCAATGGTTAATTATACAGATCATCATTTATCTTCTAATTAAAATTTTCATTTATCAACTGGTAAAAATCATTAAAACGCCATATATCTTCATAAAAATCCAAAAAAAGTGAATCTATATCAACCAAACACCTGGTAACCATGTCAATGTTAACACACATATAAATAATAAACAATTCATATATATTTTTGTGTTCACTCACCCTAACGGAAAACACAAGCATTTTAAAAACTAGTCAGATCCAAATGGAATCTAATGAATAATTCAATTCATTGTTTCAATTTATTTGTTACATGATATGTTGTCATAATTTCACTATTAGAAATACTTTAATGTTATGACACCATAGGGTTAAGGTTTACCCCTAGCTTTAACTGATAATCAAACAATAATTCAAATGAAAATTTCTAATGAGGAGGAAGGTGAAGATGATCACAAGAAGGATGTTGATGAAACATTATCAAGATCAAAACAAAAAATGCACAAGGTTGAGAGGTTATACTGTAATGGTTGGATATCAAAGGGATGGAAGAGGGAACCAAAGCAAAGCCACTTACCCAAGGATTGATTGAAAAAATGGGATATCTAGAATAGTGAGAGGTGCTTTAGAATATCCATGAAGGTTAACCTAGGTCTATAGTATAAATATATGTGTGATTTAGAAATAAAATTCAATAGAATGGAACACTTAAAATAGAAAGATAATGAATTATAAGGAATATATTGTAGTTACATGTCATGTAATTCTTTTTAATGGGATATACTGAGAAACCTATTAGCTCAACTTATTATTCAAATCACCCAAGCATTACATGATGTGTAATCAATTTACATAATTTTTAAATGTTCTACAACTGCTTTTTTATAGCATTATATTATAAAAAAATGAAACCACTTTATGGTTTCTCAACATACCATGAACCCATGGTAACAGTTGACCAATTTGTACCCAAAATCCATTAAATCAACAAATACAAATACATACCTAGACGTTATGTAATTCCCCCCAATAAAGGCTCTCAGCATCCAAACAATATGCCCCCAAGAAGGATCAAATTAAGAACTTAAAGAGGTAAGACATGAAAAGAGGTGAGATATTACATCCTCCCTTCCATATAACTACTCATCCTCGAGCTACTCCATGAATCAAAATGGGGTCTCGATGAATGGGTTTGGACACTATGCTTGCATACCATAATCCCTCTCAAGACTCCTCATGAACTCACCCACCCTTAAAAAGAACTCAAGCCAATTTTATTGTCTTATAATAGAGATAGTGCTCACTCTTCTCCATAATCCATATCAGATTACCCTCAAAAGATTCATCAAACCTAAGATTGATTTATTCTATATCTACCACATGAAAAGGTTCTGGATAATATCTTTGAAGTTCAAATATATGGAACATATCATGCATATAATTATAGTGATATGGGAGAGATAAAGTATATGAAACTAGACCAATCCTATCCACTATCTCAAATAAACCAAAAAAACTAGATTCTAGCTTTCCCAAATTCATGATACGCCATTTTCCCAATCAAGGTTACACTCGAAGGAAAACACGATAACCAACTTTGAAATATATAGGTTGTATATGATGGTATTTAACAACCCAGGTAAATGAAGAATAAGATATTTTCATAATTATTAACATTTGTGAATTAAATATTAATTTTACTTTAAAGGGGTTTCTATGTTCGATAGCATACCTAATACACAACAAAGGGTTTCTTTAAAATCTTACATTGCACACTAATAATATAATATTATTATATTAAATGGTAGTTAACTCCAATCCATTGTATTTTTAGGAATAAAAAAACTAACTACAATAAGATTATACATGTTTTTTACATCTATTTACTTTTATCCAATAAAAGTTAGAGGCTTAAAATGTGAATAAATCTAATTTTAAGCATAATTTACATTAAAAGGTTGATTTTCCACCTTTTAATGGCGAACCCTCTTTAAATATAGTTTTGGTCACTTTAATAAATTCTATATAACCAAATAAAATCCTTCTTTAGAATGGGGACATCAAAACTTACTTTGTGTTAATTTTTGGAATTTTTCCGAAAAAGTTCATTTTGAATGAATAGTGAAAATGTTGTATTTGAATTCAAAACTGCATTTTAATCTAATTTATTTATATGGTTATATTATCTTTTTAATTGGTTTTAAAGTGTAACTAGGATATATTTTAACCACTTGATCCTATGTTGGTCATTTTAATTAATATCACTTTGAAAGTGGACATAAACAAGTGTTAATCTTTTGTTGGTTATTGTTTCTTAAAAACACTCTATTTGTTTTAATAGTGGGAATTAATTTTAAATAAATTAATTCCACTTATATCTTTTGAATATGGAAATATAGACATTATTTTTCAATTCGGAATATCAAATAAATCTTTGGATGAATTTTTGTTATTTTTCTGGAAAACATCAACTTTTGATGAATAGTGAAACCACTTAGGAGTAGTTAAAAAAATGACTTTTTCATTTAAATGATATTTTACCACTTCTGTGAATTGAATTTCGAAAATCCGACATACATGGTTGTTATCAAAAAGTAAAATGTGTTTTAATAAGATGAAAATAATTTTTGGCGAATAGTAACTTTGGACTTTTATTTATCGTGGTTAAAGGTAAATAAGGTAATTCAAGGTTAAAAGAATGTTATAATAATTCGAAATTTACATTAAAACATGTCTTAACCATATTTGATATGTAATTTCTGACCATGGGCATCTTTGGGTCTATTTTGGGACCCCATGGAGCCACTTATGAGTGATAATGGCACTTTAGATTAATTAATTTAATGTAAAGGCAAAAATGAAATAAACAACAATCTTTTTGTAAATTAATTTTTACATGTTGTTATATAAGTTATTTTTTCAACTATAAATATTCATTGGAAAGATAAAAATATTTAATACATCATTTTATTTTTTCTATATTTTTTTAGAAAAAATATAAATTATATTATTTATGACATAATAATGATGCAATGTTTACCTCATTAATAAATCATTTAAATAAAAAAGATTATAATGATTAAAATATTGTCCAAAACATGTCCAATTCTGATTGGATGATTTTATTTTTAATATGATTCAACCTATATTTGACTTTAATAATTTTGGGACGTTTATAAACCGAATATCATTATATAATAAAATAATATTATCACACTTTCTTAAAGAGCCGATCCTCCCCCTTATAAAAGGATACAACTTATAACAAATTCCTCACACTTCTAAATACTTTTGGTTCGTCCAAAATCTGCCCAATTAAGCTCCCTAAATCCATATCCTCCTCCTAGAATCATTACCATAGGTATAATGCACTTCAAGAAGTTCTTTTGGTTCAAACCAAAGGAAGTTACCCAAATTAAAGGTAACAGTTTCTCTTAACTTGTTTTCTTTTATTTTACTTCTCCAACCCCTAAAATCTTTTTATTTATTTATTTTGTAATAACAAAAATATCCTAAATATACTAGGATGTTTTTATGAGAAGGATTCGAACTAAACTTACACAAACCTCTATCTAATGGGTGAAGAACATAATGTTTCTTTGGATGGCAAACTAACGCCTCACGAAATGATGATTGTTTTATTATCTCCTACCGCCTCTCATAGTGGCCATTATGATGGAAATATATTTATATATGATATATATTATGTTTATTTTTTCTTTATGCTTCTGTATTTTCCATTTATATCATACCTTTATGGTTTCCATTATGGGTAAATGTGATAATTTCATTTGAGGAAGTGCGGACTACCTCCCCCTCAAATTGATATGACTCGTTTATACCATATGTGGTACGTATAAAGGATATAGTTGATGATATTATATATAATAAAATAATATAATTATAATACTACTATGTATCATTATATTTTAATTCCATTAAATATGAAATAGAAATGGATGTAGCGTTCATGCCTACGTACGGCTTACAGTCTCCATGAATGGTGCATTTCATTTCTCACCTATAAATGTTATGTACTATTATAAATACATGTATATGCTAGATATATATGATATATATGATACCCAAATCATGAATATCATTTTGGATATAATGAACCTTGTACCACATGAACAACTTGTAATTATAAGAAGTCCATTTTTGACTCAAGTACCTAGTATCAACAAAACAAACATCATTAACATAATTGATTACATAATTTTTATAACATGGTAATAAGTGGCATTAAAGGAATAATAAACTTGAAAAATGTTCTTAAGAAAGTAGAAATTAAATTTAGTTTATTATTCAAGAGATTAAATAATGATCGAGTCATGTCGGACATGAGGTAAGGGACTTGGTCTCAATCTCCTTTCATTGAGGCATATTTTCATTAATAAACAACTTTATTTTATACGGTGTATAAACCCCTTTGAATTTTACTTTTACTCAAATGAAATCTTTTTCTATGAAAAATTTTACTAAATGACAAAAATAATGTTCCTTTTAACTTAAGTGGTGATGACGACCTTCTCCGCCGCCGTGACTATTATTTGATCTTTGGCTTCGTCAACAAGGTGTAATGTTTTTAAAAGAAAATAAATACCATTTACTCTTTTCTGTATTTTGGTATTGAAAATGTTTTGATAATGGATTTGTTATGTCAATATATTTAACTAATATATTGTGATTGAAATGTGGAAATTTTTTCTTTCCTTTATATTTGTTTTATGTCTTATGGTTTTATAATGGTACTTGGACATTTGATAGGTGGTTACGAGATAAACCAAATGAAGGTTGGTGTCATGAATACCAAGACGGGTGGTTATGTTATAACCTCCAATGCATTGGGTATGGAAGTCGGCTGTATGGCTATTCCATTTAGTGATATGTGTGGAAATCGACCATATGGTTATTCCATTTAAGTATGTTTATGTCCCAAGTTACTTTTATATGTTTTGTGTTCTTTATATGGGTAATATTTTGGTTACAAAAGGGTAAGTAGTGATCATTTATTCAGTGAAAAGTATTTACTAATTCAAAAAGGTGAAATGTATTACTTATGTTAAAGTATTCATGGTTTACTTGTTGTTTTAAAAATCTAATATTTTCCTTATTTTTATATCCCTTACTGAGTTTTTTATGCTCCTACCAAGTTTTTGAAATATTTTTCATAGGATATAATGTGGAATAGGGTCAAGGATCGAATCAAGGAAAAGTCATGCTATCTTAAACATGGAACCAGAAATGACTCTTTTTTTCAAGAGTTCTTGTTTTGTGAAAAAAATGGAAACTGAGTAGATGTTTCTTCTTGGAAATATTTTTGAATGTAATAGATATGGCCCAACCCTCTAAAACTCTAAACCTAAAATGATCCTCAATGTGAATGATTAACTTATTTCAGTATTATGTATGTTTTAAGGCTGGGACCTTATAGTTGGTATCAGAGGTCTGTTTAGACAACTTTAGGAGTTAGGGTACTGTTAAATTAACATCCATAAATTAATTTATGTCAATATTGAAATCATATAGCATTTCCATATTACCATGTTGTTTCACCTAATATATTTCTGTGTTCAGAATGGTTTTCTGCAGAGGAAATAGGGTAGCTATGTTGGGGCGACATTAGGAGGATGACAACCTTCCAAATAAGCAACCTGAGATGGTTGAAATCGGAACTGAAAAGTTTGTTACAGTGATGGCATAGTTTACTCAGGCTATAAATGGTGGTGGTATCCATGCACGGGATCAGCCAAATCAACCACAGAGGAACATGTCAGTAGTGGAGCATTTCGTGAGGCAATATCCTCCATCATTCAAAGAATCATCTAATCTGGTGCTAGCTAAAATGTGGATTAAATAACTAGGAAAGATTTTCGATGTCATGGGTTGTTCAGAAAATCAAAAAGATAGTCTTGTTGTTTACCATTTTGAATGTGAAGCTGATCAACGGTGGTCGATGGTGAAAAATATCAAGGATAGTGAGGATATTAATTCTCTTGATTGGGATGAATTCAAAGGTATGTGTCTTGAGAAATATTTTCCTAATGTGGTTAGTCTTAGAATGTCAAAACAATTCCTAGAATTGAGGCAGGAGGATGACTCAGTGGCTACCTATGAAGCAAAGTTCACTCAACTGGCAAGGTATGCACCAAATTTCATCCGAGATCTTGATTGTAAGATAAATCAATTTTACTCAGGATTGAATCCATGATATTGAAGAGCACTAGCCTCTCGTGAGTTCAAATGTTATGAAAAACTTGTTCGATGTGAGGAGAAGGTGGAAATGAAGTTTACTGATGATCCAGTGTTGGTTGAAAAACAGCAAAATTAGAGGTCCATTTGGTTGGTAGAGGGAATGAATTCATCAAATAGTCCTGGAGGTAATAAAATTAAATATCCAACTTGTGAGGATTGTTGTAAAAAGCATCTTGAAGAATGTCTATCAATGTCTGGAAAGTGCTTCCAGTATGGTAAGTCTGGTCATATTGCTCGTAAGTGTAAGGAGGATGATCAAGCAGGAAATGAGAAGACATCAGTAAGATGTTTTAAGTGTAATGAAATGGGTCATTATGAAAATGAGTGTCCATCAAAGAACTAAACTGAGGGAAATCATCCAGAATATAAGAATAAATGGGTGGTGAAATCCTTTGCAACTACTTTAGTAGATGTTGGGCCATTGAATGAAGTAGTATCATGTACACTTTTTGTTTTTTCAGGTTATTCCAATGTGTTTTTTGATTCATGGTCTACACACTCTTTCATTTCTGAGAAGTTTTCTAGTAAATTTGGAATTTCATCTCAAGATATGAATACATAAAATATGGTAAAAACACCTGGAGGAATTTTTGAGACCAAAATAAATTATAAGAACTTTTATGTCCTTGTGTGTGGGAAGAATCTTCCTGCAATCCTTATTGTTTTCCCACTAGTAGAGTTTGATGTTATTTTGGGCATGGATTGACTTTCTTTTTATCATGCTAAGAATAATTGCAGAGCTAAATAGTTTTCCTTCCAGAAATATTTATAGTTTGTGTACAAAAATGAACCCTTTCTTTTGATAACATATCAGGAAGCTTAGAATCTAGTAAAAGATGGAAATGAATGTTATCTTTCACATATTGTTGAAAATAAAGGAACTATTCAGATTAATGATGTGCCAATGGTAAATGTGTACCTTGATGTTTCTTCTGACGAGTTTCCTGGTATAATACATGATCGGGAAGTTGAATTTACTGTTGATTTAGTTATTGATGCTAAGCCAATTTCAAAACCCCCTTATCAAATGTCTCAAATTGAACTTCTAGATTTAAATAATAAATTGAAGGAGTTATTAGATAAAGGTTTCATTCAACATAGAACATCACCATGGGGTGCTCGTGTCTTGTTTGTTAAAAAGACAGATGGTTCAATGAGACTTTGCATTGATTATAGGGCATTGAATTACATCACTATTAAGAATAAGTATCCTTTTCCTCATATTGATGATTTGTTTGATCAGCCGTTGGGAGCTCAATATTTTTTGAAGAATGATTTGAGGTCAGGGTACCATCAGTTGAAAGTAAAGGAAGCAGACGTTATGAAGACTGTGTTTCGTACTAGATATGGCCATTATGAATTTGTAGTTATGACTTTTGGGTTAACCATTACAGCTGCTGTATTCATGGATCTTATGAATAAAATTTTCCGTGAGTTATTGGAAAAGATTGTGGTTGTGTTCATTGATGATATTTTGGTTTATTCAGAAAGTAAGGAGGAACATGAAATTCATTTTAGGGTTGTCTTGTAAACCTTACAAGAAAAGAAACTATTTGGGAAATTCAACAAGTATGAGTTCTGGTTACAACAAATTTCTTTCCTTGGTCAATTTTTTTAAAAAATAGCATAACTATTGATCCTGCTAAAACAAAATTTGTTGAAGAATGTATAAGACCCACAAATATAACTGAGATTCATAGTTTTCTTTGTTTGGAAGGTTATCACCGGAGGTTTGTTGAAAATATTTCACAGTTATCTAGTCTAATTACTAAGTTAACTTGAAAAGGTGTTATGTTCATTTGGGCAAAAGAATGTGATGATTTTTTTCAGGAATTGAAAATAATATTGGTGAATCCTCTAGTTTTGGAACTACCTTCCAGAAATAGTGAGTTTGTTATTTACCGTGATGCTTTATTTAAGGACTTGGTTGTGTCATTATGCAGAATAGTCCGTTAATTGCTTATGTTTCATGTTAGTTGAAACCCCATGAGTTAAATTACCATACACATGATTTTGAATTAGCTGTTGTTGTTTTTTATTTAAAAATTTAGAGCCATCATTTGTATGGAGAAAAATGGGAAATATATACCTACCATAAAAGTTTAAAGTATATATTCAATCAGAAAGAATTGAACATGAGACAGAGGAGATGGCTGGAATTAATCAAGGATTATGATTGCACAATCCATTACCATCTGGGAAAATAAAATAAAGTGGATGACGCTTTGAGTAGAAAAATCATTAACCATGCTATATTTTGAACGAGATCCTTTGGTTTTTGATTTGATAAACTTTGTCATAGATGTTGTTTGTGAAGAAAATTCTTCTGTTTTGTATCAGGTGTCAGTGAGATCATCTCTACCAAATAGAATAATGAAAGCGCGGAAAGAATAATATGAGTTACAGAAAAAGGTATAGTTGGTTCAGAAGGGTAAGTTTCCTGAATTTAACATTGATAATGATTGTGTTTTGAGGTTTGGTAAGAGATTATGTGTGCCTTGTGATTCCTAGTTGAAGAATGAATTGTTATGTGAAGCTCATAGTTCTCCATTTTTAGTTAATCCTGACAGTACTAAGATGTACATAGATCTTTGTGAGTATTACTGGTGGGATGGAATGAAAAGAGATATTGCTGATTTTACTATGAAGTGTTTGACTTGTCAGTAGGTTAAAGTAGAGTGGCAGTTACCGAAAGGAATGCTTTAGCCTTTACCGGTTCCAGAGTGGAAATGGAAAAATATATCTATGGATTTTTTGTGGGATTACCAAAGATATCTCGAGTTAATAATGAAATCTAGGTTATAGTTGATCTATTGAATAAATCTACTCATTTCCTTCCTATTCAAGATACATTTTCTCTAGATCAACTTTCTCGATTGTATGTTAAGGAGAAATTCAGGTTGCATGGAGTTACCCTCTCCATTGTACCTAATCATGATCCCAGGATTACTTATAACTTTTGGAAATGCCTTCAGAAGTCATTGGGTACTGAATTAGAATTTAGCACAGATTTTCATCTTCAATAAGATGGGCAGTCTGAATGAATAATTCAGACCTTGGAGGATATGCTACATGTTTGTTCACTAGATTATCTGGGATGTTAGGACCAACATATTTCTTGGGTTTAATTTTATTATAATAACTGTTTTTATTTCAGTATATAGATTGCTGCATTTGAGGAATTATATGGAAAGTGTTCTAGAACTCCAGCTTTTTGGGATGAAGTAGGTGAAAGGAAGCTGATGGGACCAGAATTGGTAGAAGAGATGGAAGAGAAAGTTTAGTTGATTCAGAAGCACATGAAAACAGCTCAGAGCAGACAAAAAAGTTATGCAGATAACCGAAGGAAGGAACTTTCTTTTGAGGTAGGTGATCATGTCTTTATCAAAGTTTCTCTAGGGAAAAGTGTGGTGCTTTTTAGTATGAAGGGAAAGTTTAGTCTGAGGTTCATTGAACCTTATGAAATTCTAGAGAAAGTTGGATCAGTGGCGTATAAAGTGTATTTACATCCAATTTTCTCTCAGGTACAAATTTTTTTTCATGTTTCGATATTGAGAAGGTATATTCCAGATCCATATCATGTTTTGATCCCAAAGGTAGTTCAGTTGGAAGAGGATCTCTCATATGAGGAACAACTAGTCCAGATTCTTGACCGTAGAGAGAAAGTGTTGCGGAATAAGGTAATTTATTAGGTAAAGGTTTTATGGAAATACCATATGGTTGAAGTGGCAATGTGGGAATCTGTGAATGCTATGAGAGATAAATACCCCCACTTATTTTGATAAGTGAATAAAAATTGTGAGGATGTAATTTCAAAATGGGGGGAAGGATGTAACATCCCACGTAAATGAAGAATAATAGATTTTCACTTTTATTGATATTTTTCATTTAAATATTAATTTTACTTCAAATGGGTTTCTATGTTCGATAGCGTATACGATATGCAATAACAGGTTTCTTTGAAATCTTACGTTGCATACTAATAATATAATATTATTATTTTAAATGGTAGTTAACTCCTAGCCATTATATTGATGGGAATGAAAAAGATAACTTCAATATGATTATACCTATTTGATAAATGTATTTACTTTTATCCAATAAAATCTAGAGGCTTAAAATGTGAAATAATCTAATTTTAAGCATAATTAACATTAAAAGGTCAATTTACCACCTTTTAATGGCAATCCCTCTTTAAATCTAGTTTTTTTTTAACTTTAATACATTCTATATGACCAAATAAAATCCTTCTTTATAATGGTGACATCAAAAATTTATTTGTGTTAATTTTTAGAATTTTTCCGTGAAAGTTCATTTTTAATGAATAGTGAAAATATTGTATTTTAATTCATAACTGCATTTTAATTTAACTTATTTATATGGTTATATTATCTTTTTAATTGGTTTTAAGGTGTAATTAGAATATATTTTTACCATTTAATCCAATTTTAGTCATTGGAATTAATTTAACTTTGAAAGTGGACATAAACAAGTGTCAATCTTTTGATAGTTATTATTTCTTAAAAACACGCTATTTGTTTTAACATTGGAACTTAATTTAAATTAATTAATTCCACTTATATGTTTTTAATTTCCAAAAATAGACATAATTTTTGAATTCAAAATATCAAATAAATCTTATGCTAATGTTTTGGTATTTTTCTGAAAAACATCAATTTTTTATGAATAATGAAACAACTTAGTAGTAGTTAAAAAACTGACTTTTTCATTTAAATTAAATTTTATTGCTTCTGTGAATTGAATTTCAAAAATCCGACATACATGGTTGTTATTAAGAAGTAAAATTCTGTTCAATAAGATGAAAATATTTTTTGGTGAATAGTAACTTTTGACTTTTATTTACTGCAGTTAAAGGTAAATAGGGAAATTCAAGGTTAAAAGAATATTATAATAATTCAGAATTTACTTTAACACTTGTACAAACCTTATTGGATGAGTAATTGCTGACCATGGGAAAATTTGGATCTATTTTGGGACCCCATGGTGCCACTTATGAAAGATAATGACACTTTAGAATATTTAATTTAATGTAAAGGAAAAAATGAAATAAACAAAAAACGTTTTGTAAATTAATTTTTACATAGTGTTATATAATTTATTTTTTTGAATATAAATATTCATTGGAAAGATAAAACGATTTCCTACATCATTGTATTTTTTTAATATTTTTTTAGACAACAAATAAATTAAATTATTTATGATATAATAATGATGCAGTGTTTACCTCATTAATAAATCATTTAAATAAATAAGATTTTAATGATTAAAATATTATCCAAAACATGTCCAATTCTGACCAGATTATTTTATTTCAAATATGAGTCATCTTATCTTCGACAATAATGATTTTTGTGCCTTTATAAACTGAATATCATTATATAATAAAATAATATTATCACACTTTCCTAAAGAGCCCCTCCTCCCCCATATAAAAGGATATCACTTCTAACCAATTCCTCGCACCTCTCAAGCCTTTTGGCTCATCCAAACTCTACCCAATTATGCTCCCTACATCCCTCTCCTCCTCCTAGAATCCCTACCCTAGGCAGAAGGGACTTCATGAAGTCCTTTTGGTTAAAACCAAATAAAGTTACCCAAACTCTTTTTTTCCTTTCTTTTATAAAAACACCAGTATCCTCAATAATCTAGGATGTTGTTATGAGAAGGATTCAAACTACACTTACACAAACCTACATCTAATGGGTGAAGAACATAATGTTACTATCGACGGAAAACTAACACCTCACGAAATGATGATTGTTCGATTATCTCCTACCACCTCTCATGGTGGCCATTATGATGGCACTATATTTATATATGATATATATTATTTTTATTTTTTCATTATGAATCTTTATTTTACATTTATATCATACCTTTATGGTTTCCAATATGGGTAAATGCAATAATTTCATTTGAGGAAGTGCGGACTACCGCCCCCTCATAGTGATATGACTCGTTCAAACCATATATGGTACGTATAAAGGATAGATTTGATGAAATTATATATGATACAATACTAGAATTATAATAGTACTATGTATCATTATGTTTTAATTCCATTAAATATGAAATAGAAATAGAATTAGCATTCAGGTGTACGTACGACTTATCATCTCCGTGAATGGTGCATTTCCTTTCTTAACTATAAATGTTATGTACTATTATAAATACAGGTATATGCTTGATATATATGATATATATGATATCCAAATCATGAATATAATTATGGATATAATAATCCTTTGACCACATGAACAACATATAATTATAAGAAGTCCAGTTTTGACTCAAGTACCAAATATCGACAAAGCAAACATCATTAACTTAAGTGATTACATAATGTTTATAACATGGTAATAAGTGATATAAAGGGAATAATAAACTTGAAAAAGGTTCATAAGAAGTAGAAATTAACATTAGTTTATTATTCATTAGATTAAATAATGATCAAGTCATGTCAAACATGAGGTAAGGGACTTCATCTCAAACTCCTTTCATTGAGGCATATTTTCAGTAATACACAACATTCTTTTATACTGTGTATAAACCCCTTTTAATTTTACCTTTTTTCAAAACAAATCTTTTTCTATGAAGAATTTTACTAAACAAAAAAATGAATGTTCCTTTTAACATAAGTGGTGACAATGACCTTTTTCGCTGCCGCGAGTATTATTTGATCTTTGGCTTCATCAACAAGCTGTAATGTTTTTAAAAGAAAATAAATACCATTTACTCTTTTATGTATTTTGGTATTTAAAATGTTTTGATAATGGATTATTTATGTCAATATATTTATGTGATATATTGTGATTGAAATATGGAAACGTTTTCTTTCCTTTATATTTGTTTTATGTATTATGATTTTATAATGGTACTCAGACATTTGACAGGTGGTTACGTGATAAACCAATTGTCGGGTGGTGCTGTGAATACCAGGATGGGTGGTTACATTATAACCTCCATTGCATTGGGTATGGAAGTTGGCCATATGGCTATTCCATTTAGTGATATGTGTGGAATTTGACCGTATGGTTATTCAATTTAAGTATGTTTATGTCCCAAGTTACCTTTATATGTTATGTGTTCTTTATATGGGTAATATTTTGGTTAAAAAGGGTAAGCAGTGATCTTTTATTCAATGAAGTGTTTTACTACTTTATAAAGGTGAACAGTATTACTTATGTAAAAGTATTCATGGTTTACTTGTTGTTTTGAAAAAAAATATAGTTTTCCTTCTTTGTGTATCCCTTACTGAGCATTTTATGCTCATCCCATTTTTTGAAATGTTTTTCACAGGACATAATGTGGAATAGGGTCAAGGATCGAATCCAAGAAAATTAATACTGTCTTAAACATGTAACTCGACTTGACTCTTTTTGTCAAGAGATCTTGTTTTTTGAAAAAATGGAAACTAAGAACAAGTGTCTACATGGTAATATTTTTCAATGTAATAGATATGGAATAACTCTCTAAAACTCTAAACCTAAAATTATCCTCAATGTGAATTATTAACTTATTTCAATATTATGTATGTTTTAAGGCTGGGTCCTTATATAGTATGTGTATGATTTCTTCTTATTGTGAATAGTCACCAACTACTTCATCTTCAACTAAACTTGTTCAGATGTATCATGTATGATACTAGGCACAATATGTAGTGAATCACTACCTCTAAACAAAAAATAGACAAACATCATGATCTTTCATACAAATCCTGAAAATTTTCCATCTGAATCAAATCAGGTAAGATATTATTAGATGTAAAATCTATGTGTTGTATATGATTATCCTATAAACCATTGAAATATAGAGAACATCTCAAAACATATAAAATAGAACCTAAATATTTCTCTTAGGTTTACCATCACTATGAGGATAATATTTCATACTCAAACAAACATAGTATCCAAGAGTATTTTTGTAGAACCTTCCAGAAAAGAAATGTGAAATGAGAATCTATATCTGAAATAATACTCCCCAGAACAGAGTATACCTGAACTACCTTGCTCACATAAAGACTAATCAGACTGTCAAATGTGAAGGTCTCCCATATATAAAATAAGTGGGATAACTTCATTATTCTATCTAAAATCACCCATACAACATCTTTGTTACTTGTTTTTATTGGCTGTACAATCACAAAATCTATAGTGACATCATCCCATTTTCACTCAGAAATAAGAAAAGGTTTCAATACCCTAACTAGCCTCTAATACTTGATTTTCACTTACTGACAAGTGAAACATATTTCCAAAAATCCAGCTACCTCCTTCTTCATTACTAACCATGATTAATTTCTATAAAGATCATAATAAATCTTTTTTAAACTAGGATGTATCACTTATCTAGAAGATTGAAACTCTTTCATCATCTCTATATGAAAAATCATAGGATCCCATACTCATCCATAAAAATATAGAGTTTCCACTTCAAAGAGGCCATCCAAATGGTATATCCCCACCATATATTATATCTCTAAGAAATAATACCTCCATATTAGAAAACTAATGATTATTAATCTAGTACAAAAGAAGACGTATAACATGTGTTAATGATAAATATACTCTTTGTTGAGACTTATATACATTTATATGAATGTATGCAAAGAGGTCCATCACTTTAAACTGATCCCAAGACTCTCATATTGCCTCTTCTATCATCATTCAAATCAATACATTAGAAACAATGTTTCCATTTCCCAATAAATATGCCATCTCAAATTTGAAAGAATACGATTACTCAACCCACCTCCTCTGCCAACGTTTCAGGTCCCACTGAGAAGAGATATACCAGAGGCTCTTATGGTCTGTGTACACCACAAACCTCTCACCCATAATATAATGATTCCAGTATCCTAGAGAATGTACCACTACTCCTAACTCCAAATCGCGATAAGGGTAATTTCTATCATGTGGTATCAGCTATCTGAATCCATAAAAACTAGTCAATCCTCCTACATCAGAACTGATCTGAGTCTAACTTTGGATACATCAAAGTACAATGCATATTATTTACCCAGAACATGTAAAGTGAAGATAGGTGTTGAGGATAGCCTACCTTTCATATCTTGAAAAGATATCTCACAGGCATCTTACCAAACAAAAACTAACTCCATTTGTGGTCAGCATTGACATTGATCATTCCAAGTAGGATAAATCCTGGATAAAGTACTAATAATGACCTAATAAACCAAGAGAGATCCAAAAATCCTATAAATTATTGGGATATTTACAATATACTATGACTGTAACATTATCTATGTACACTGACATTCATTCTTATTAGATGATATGGCCCTTGAAAATCCATTTATTAATCCATAAACTGTATTTGGTTATCTTGGTGTAATGATGATGCTCTCTTAATGTACTCGGGATGATGTTAGATGTTTAGCATGATCATCTGCTGATTGGGAGTACTATATGATATCACTAAAAAAACCAACAAAAACTGGTCTAAAATGTTTGAAAGATCTAATTTATTATGGACATGAATATTTCACGTGTATTGGTTAAACTAAACTCCATCCCAATGAACTCATACAATCCATAACTGCTCATAAAAGTAGTCTAAGGTATGTTCAATTTTATCAACCACAACTGAGGGTTTCCTGATCTTAGGTGGATCTTGGAGAAGATCTTAGTACCCCACATATGATCAAAAAAATCATTGATGCAAGAAAGAGGATACATGTTCCTGATCGTCATACAGTTCAACCTCTTATAATCCACACACAAGAGTAAAGTACCACCAGCCTTCTTGAAGATGATTAATAGAGAACCCCAAGGAGATATAATTTTCCATATGAAACCTTTATCTTCCTTTAAACTCCCAAATTTCTATTTGTGACATTTTCTATGGTGGGATAGAAACCGAATATCCTCTCTACACCAAATCAATCATAAAGTTGATCTCACACATGGGTGGTAAGTCAAAGATGTTTTCAGGAAAACATCCTAAAAATATTCTACCGTTTAGGTAAAATAATCCTACTACATCCCACCATCATCTTGAGAAAGAGAAATTATTTGATCCATGAGACAATCCAATCGTCATTGAATTAGTCATGTATGACCAGCCTGAAGATCCCTCTCAACATGGTGAGAATAGATTCCCCTTATAGAGATAAAAAGGTAAATCTCTTCTGATAATATTAAATATGAGCCTAGTATAGAACTAACTAATACATAACTAGAATCTAATCGAAGCCTATAATTTTCATCATGAACTGTTTCCCTAAGAAATTGTAACGACCAATATCTAGAAAACATAGTTTGAAACATTTGATATTCTCTAACAACACTCACAATGGTATGTCGATGGTTAAGAAACCTTCCCATATTTACACATCCATGACCAAACTATTTACAAAATCATCAGATAGAATAGAATGTGAAGCCATTGTATAAAAACATAAGAAAATGTAGATGATATAAGAATTATACCCATGATAGTAGACGATCCGGTATCCAAAATAGTTCGAGTAGACTAAATAATGTATAGATGAAAAAAATTCTTCCCTAGGATATATTTTGAATATGAATATTTAAACCCTCTTCTAAGTACTGTCTTTCTTGTACTGGGGTTCGATGACTGCTACCTCAACCATAACATCATGTGGAACTCTAACTACCTTTCTGATGAGGCATAACATAGTCTTTCTCAAACTTCAATACCTATCATATTACCCTACAACTTCTCTATTATTTTATCCGCCTAAAAACATATTTTAACAACCCAAGCTTATAAAATAATGGAACTAAAATGTAGGGTATAAAAATTATGGCCATTTTTTGCCCATATTTCCACACTGATATTACTAAAATAGAACATGGTCCGGAGATGTCTCCCACTACTGAGGCTGCTATGACCACTGCTTCTCGAGTGAAAAATGTCATAAAGATGCTTCATTTGAATAAAAGAGGAGTTAATAGTTTAACCTATTGAATCATTTCAACCACTACTCAAGGCCTCTCTTAGATTCCATAACATGATGAGTTTCTAATTCATCATGTCTGAAAAACTTCTCAAATAGAACATGTTCACCTATAAACTGATATCATTATGAATTCCATCGTGCAAATGTCATACTATATAGATTCTCATCAGCATCAAAATATGGAACAAATCACTAAAGCTCGATGAAATTTTAGCATATTCCATCATAGAAATTTCATCCTGTGTCAGGTGCATGAACTGATGATCCTAATTATCCCTCAATGATTCAGGATCGAAATGGCTCAGGAAATTCACCCCAACTTCATTCTAGGATAAATCCTCATATTGACCTACATTCTCAAGAATGTCTCCCAAATGCTTGGATAGTCCACAAATAATATATATAGAAGGATTTTCCCTCTTATATGTGGGAGTCTTAGGATGATCTATGATCATATGGACTAACTTGATCTAGAATTTAGTAACATGGGTCCCTCCCTCCCTTGTAAACGTAGGTGAATGTTGTTGCTAAAACTCTCTCATTAGATCAAATGTCAAAGGCATTGTGTAAAAAGTGTCTCTTTCCATGGATCTCATGACCCACAGGAAGCTTTCACAAATATGAACATCGATATGATCCTTAGGAACTATAGGAAGCTCCAGTTCAACTGTGTAAAGAAAATGATTATTTCCACTATCCTAATGCTCAACTCATAGATGATGAGGATTTATTTTTTCTATAAGACAAATACACTCCTTAGAAGATAGAATATAGAAATTTCAACCTCAATAGGTGACAATAATAGAGAACCACTTAATCTTGGCCTCTCTAAACATGGATTATACGTTTTTTAGAATGAAAAAAAATTCATTTATTTCATTTATTATGCATGAAAGATATCTCATATCACAACATAATAGGATATTATATATCACTTGAAAATAAATGCATCCCTATCAAGAAAAATTCATGTCTATATATATATCTATGTGCCTATTTTGATGCATATATACTCATCCCACGTCATACCAGACCATGGGTTTAAATCTCAAAAACTAATAGCTTCATAAAACCATAACCTTACACAACAAGTGAATCACACAGGGGGAAATAAAATCAATCCTAAAAAAGAAAAAAAATATAAACCACAATCTGCCACTCGACACATGGTTTTTCCCTCGTACATGTGTCACCTACTCCCACACACAGTCACATTACCAATTCCCAACACATCCTAGTATCCTTTCAACCTTTCCCTAAAAAGTAATGAAATTGAAAGGAAATGTGTGCCTTTGATACCACTCAGTAATGTCCCATGTTCCATCACACTCTCACATGGCCAGAAAATTTAAGTTAAAGGGCCATAAGGGCACCTCCATATAAACCAAGTGATACCAAAAAACAATGGGGGTGTGATAAGTATAGTAGGAAGATTATACATCTGGTAACAGAGTTACAAGATCTCAAAAAATAAACATACAATATTAGTAAATAAATATAATTGTGATGAAATAATGGAAACAAAATGATACATCAAAAATTAAATAATAAAGAATAATAATAATCCACTAAACATTAAAGGAATAATTTAATGACATGCTGGAATGTAACTAAATTCCATGCTAGAAGTATTAAAAAAATAAGACTAGAAGACTCAAATAATAGCTCAAAAGTCCCCAATCCCAAACCCCATGATCGTCCCAACTCCAAAATCAAGACCATCCAGAAAGAAAACAATCAACAACAAGGTCCTTTTAAATTTTACAAAAATGCAACCATATAATATGCTCGGGTCCAAAAGGCGGACCAAATATGGTGTGAGTAAATCTCAAAAGGTTTACACCACTGTGTCCAATCAAACCAATATAATTAAAACTGCATGCAATAATAAAATATAAAATTCCATTAATTATTTAAACAATTAAATTAATACCACATCAACGTATTCCTACCCCATGCCAGAATATTTAAGAACATGTCTCAAAACCATTCCAACCATAACAATATAACTACAATAAAACATAACTTTCCTCAGTGAAGTACTAGAATTTCGTTGATCATGTATTATAACCATGCAAACCATAACCTTATAACCAAGTTATAAATCATACCGATTTGGGTCAATCCCTCCATATAAGCATTTAAAAATGTTTAACTGGGCATAGCCATCAATATAATCATTCTAAAACATGTCACTGGGAATATACCGCTATTTAAGAATTTCAACATGTACCACTAGGCATATCTTGCAATGTAATCATTTTAGTGTTTATAACTAGGCCAACCCTGCTATAAAATAATTTCACAATGTATCACTTGGAAAAGCCAGCTATATAAGGATTTCAACATGAATCACTTGTCTGACTCTCTATATAATAATTACAACATGAGACACTCTACCAATGCCCAATATAATAATTACAACATTTAATCACAACAAAAGTCATAACAAAAAGGATATCATAATATCACATCATAAGTCCCAATGTTTAATTATCAAAATTATCATATATCATTTAATTAAAAATTTCATATATCAATTGGTAATAGCCAATAACATTCCATTTATCTTAATAAACAAGAAAAACCATGGGGAATCTAAATCAAGTAGACACCCACAAACCATTTCATGATAAACACACTTTATGTGAATAAAAAATTCATTTATATTCAAATGTTTATTCACATGAACAATAGCCACATGCCAGGTCAAAACCAATTGGATCCAAAGGAACTCCAAGAAATAAATCAATTTATCCATTCAATTTATTTGGAATATTAAATGTTTCTATCTCACATACATGAAAATTATCAAACAACAGGGTTAATGATTAGACCCCCTATATTTAAAAGGTGATCAAAAAATGCTACCAACGGAAAACACCCACAATGAATAATGTGAAGATGATTGGAGAAGGATACCAGATCACAACTAATCAAGATCAAACCCAATGACTCATGCAGTCAAGAGATTACACTACCATAGTTGGAGATCAAATGGAGAGAAGAGGGAAAAAATCTGAACCATGTACCAGGGGATTTATTTCAAAAATAAAAGATTCCCAAAATAGTAGGAGGTGCTCAAAACTAGCTTAGAAGATCATCCTAGGTTGACTGGAGAAAGATGTATGTGAGTTATAATTAAAATTAAACTCCACATTATACTTAAAACATTTGGCTAGGGAATTACATAATGTGTAATATAGTGACAGGTCATGTAATTATTTTTTATGGGATATTCTAAAAACCCATTGTCTCGACCTATTGTTAAAATATACTAAACATTACATGATGTGTAATCCATTGACATGATGTGTAAATGTATTAAATATGGGATTTTAACAAATTTACTTATAAAAAATCCAAACCCCCTTTAAAACTTAAAAATTATTAGAAGTCATATTTTCATATGAGGTAAGAATCCATTGTTTTCAGTTTTAATGACTAAATATAGACTGTTATAAATGAAATTTTATGTCATCGAGGTAGTTTGGGAGTCCAAGTATTTTTTGGATCCTAGAAACCATGATTTTCAAAGGAAATGGCCTAACACATAGTTAATTTAAACCGTATGTTGCACACCGCACAACCTGATAAACTGTGTGAAGCATGGGTAGGGAGTATGAAGAGGCCACACGGTTCAGCCAAAACATGTGACATAAGGCACACAAACATATGAGAATTTTTACAGTTTTTATTGTGGGATTTTTCACACTTTCTGTATGGTTCCTCAAACCATGTGAGAAAACTCTGCGGGTACCCTTCTCTTATACCTAACCATGCACGATTGGCCCACAGTTTGTAAAACTATGTGAAAACTTTTATTTGGATAATTTTATAATTTTAAATCAAATTAAAATATTTTATTAAAATAAAATCTCATTTTCATCCTACACTACTACAAAAAACGGGCAAGGGAAGCACTGCCTTATATCAGCACTAAGAAAAAACCACTAATAAAGAATCTGTTTGTCAGCGCTAAAAAAGACCTAATAAAGAAACCATGTATCAGCACTAAAATGTTAGCACTGATACATGGTAACCTTTATCAGCGCTAAAAAAGTGCTGATAAAGAAAACATTTATCAACACTAGAAAGCGTTGATAAAGAATGCATGTATCATTGCTAAAATTTTATCACTCATACAAGAAGGATTTAACAGCGCTAAACTTTTAGCGCTGTTAAAGGTATCCTTTATCATCGCTTTTTTAGCACTGACAAAACCATAGTCCCATATTTTATAAAATCGGTCACACAGTGTCATTGTTTTATCACGTACTAAAGCTCTTGTGGTAATAAAACCCTGCAACTCCCCTCCGCTGACCCCCCGAGCATTGCGTTGTCAGACCTCCCCCACCCCGTATCATTGTGTTGTCGGACCTCCACCGCCATGCCTTCTCCTAATCATCCCCCTCGAACCCCTTCGGTGGATACTCTTCCCTGAAAACCCTACTTGTCCTCTTTTTTGCTTGACCCTACTCCCCGTGAACCCTATTTCTCCATTTCTCTTCGATTTGAGGCTCCTCCCGTGAACCTCCTTATATGAACCTCCACCTCTAGAAGTTTCCAAGTGTGTGGTATGTGATTCAATGCTTTTACATTATTAGATTATTTTGATATTATTTCATAGTTTCTTAGGTTATTCCCATGTTATAACTTCTTATATTTGGATGGGTTAACTATGAATTTAGTGTTTTTTAATGGAACCCCATGCTACCTCATATTCTACCTCTATTAAAAGTCTATCATCTGTTATCATTGTTTATGAAAGTATCATATGATAAAACTACAATATTGATTTTTCCTCATTGTTTCATTATGGATTTTTTTTGAAATGGTGGGTTATCTCTATTATTAGTGATAGTTACTTATTAAGTTACATATGAATTTTTGGAAACGTTCTTTCATAATAATCATTCCCTATAAACAACAATTTTTTACGTATTTTTTTGATTTGTGCTCTTCATTTTGATGATGTTAATCATGCTCACATATTGGAATAAAATTTTTCATTATACTATAACTATTTTAGTGGAATTATAATATATTGGGTAACCACTATTGTTTTTTTGTGTTAGTAATTTATTATTTTGTGTGTTTCATAATTTTAATTCAAAGGAGTATCATTTAGTTAGAAACCTTTTTTATGATTTTCCCCCTAAAAACACATAGGGTAAAAAATTTAGTGATAGTTTTTTAGAATCTAGCTACCTGTTATTTTGTTTTAGACCTTTTTTTCAAGGTGTTCATTTATTGTTGAGGTCTTTAAATTTGAGAATCAATATTCCCACATCATTGACATACCCTTTATGTTTGGGGTCCCTCATGATTGTTTGAACTATTAGAAATGGGAAATTGTGTAATTTAACATTTCTATATTAAAAATAAAATCTCTATTAGTGAGAGGAAATGTTGATAGTTATTCATTTTTATTGACTTTTTTCTTGTTATTAGTGTTGTATTTTGGAATCGTTTTTGGAGCTGGACACCTCTCTTACCCTGCCTTGCAAGATCACGCTCTAGGTGTTGGATGCCTTCTGCTTGAATCAGGAGAAAATCTACCATATTTTCCATAGGTTTTTCTCCCACTATATTCTCTATGGAATTATCTTCAGGTTTGTAGAAGTTGACACGAAGGGGACTGACACCACCCCCCTAAGATCTTGATCAATAGGGATAGGTTGTCTGCCCCACTCGGATGTCTCTCAGATAGATTCCCTAACATCATTAGGTGTTCCAATGATGGTTTCCCTCTCAGACCCCACCCAATCCTTTGAGATGTCTTACCCCACCTCTCTTGTTGATTCCATGTAAATCTACCAAGACCATGTCCTCTCTATTACAAATTATTTTCCTTCCTTCTGGTATTGCTAAATTATTCCCTCTTTCTTTCCATCATGCTATCTAAGTGACTTTGTCTGGAAGTGCACTTGTATGGCATGATGCCCAGACCACCAGGCTTTCTAGCCTTGCCACCCCTACCTCCATCTCTATCATATTCCCTCACTGAGGTTATTAACTGGTTCTCTGAAGTGGACAGGCCCCTTCTTAGTATTGTTGGTTCTATCTCCCTTGGCTCTGAGCCTATCATCCAGCTCCAAATACTTATGGATCCCAAGATAACTCCCTTACCAGCCCCCAAGTTTCATTACCCATCCTTCCCTAACCTCTTTAGATCCTCATCTCCCACTCATATGAAGCTTACCAACCATAAGGGATTATGAACATGTTCAAAATCAAGGGACCTCAATGCAAGATCATTCTCCCACTTCAATAAGGCTACTGGCTCTAGATCCAGTGCTAGAGACCTATCCTACCCATCATTATTATCTTTATATGTAATTCTCATAGTCTTAGTGCCCATGTTAAATCTGACTTCCACACCGTAGAAATCAAAAAGCATAATTCCATTTTTGTTGTTGTCAAATAACACAAGAAACCCTATAATAATCATAGAAATCTCCGGGAGGATTAAGTGTCATAGATTTATAATCTATGACCCCTCCAATAGACACAAATGGGTATTCTGGCACAATAAATATGTTGTTGAGACTGTTTAATATTGCAATCAATTCATCACTACCAAGGTGTCCAACAGTGACACCTCATTCATTATGACTTTTGTTTTTGGAAGCTATCACCCTCTTCAAAGGTAATCTCTATGGAGTGAACAAAATACCTTCGATCCTGACCACCATCCATAGTTTGTTGGGGGTGACATTAATTTAATTTCAAACCCAATGGAAAGGAAAGGTAGAAGCCCATTCCAAGGAAGGTCATTCCAAAGGTAGAAGCCCATGTTGCTGGAGGAATTTCGAACCACTCCCCCTCTTTGTTTCCATTTCTTCTTGGCATGATCATCAGTAATGGTTTCACTTCCACCAGCAGTGGGTTAACATATTAGGGTACCAGGACATGATTTCTGAAATATTTAATGAACCCTTGTATATGTATACGCCCACCTTCAACCTCAGTGACCTGACCTCGAACCCCGATAGGTGTGTTTTCTCTCCTTCCTCCTTATTAACCTTCACCACCTGGGACTACTATCACATATGGGCTCCTTCAGATTATTCTAATAGATGGAATTATACCTTGGGTTTATTGGGTAATTAACACCAGTTTGAGATTTATGTGTGACTGCATACTTATTATATTTTATTATTATTTCATACACACCACCACTTGAGTCGAGTAACCTGAATGAAATCCATATGGGTACCTTGGTTAGGATGTAGATATGGGTTTTTATGTGTTTGTGACATGTGTATATGTGGATATATGGGTATTTAGGCATGATGATATTGAATGTAGGGAAGAGACCTAGGAGTGGTAGATGTATCATTCTTGATTATTCTTGTGTTTGGACTGGGGTGATTTGAGTAAACTATAATGAATCTAAAGTAATTATATTTAATTAATTCTATATTTTAGAGATTATGAGAATCCTTTCTTTACTTATAGATTTGGCTACTGGTTTTCATCCATATGTATTTTAGGTTGGTGAGGTATAAAAGGATGGACTAGTTGACTATATAAGGGTTGACCCGATATAGGAGGATGAGCCATAGAGGATGATGCCATGTGATTTTACCATCTATGAAACAACTGATAATCCCCCCAAAGCCCTTTGTGTTTGGAAACTGTTTTGATTTTGATGGGGGGTCTATCATGATTCTGTTGATTTCCAAATATTTATTGGAAATGGTTATGCTCAATTCATCTCTATTTTTAGAATTGGTTCTCTTCTACTATATTTGGATGTCTTGTTTTGTGTACTTGAACCATAAATACTAATATTTGATATTCAAATAGGATGAATATGAATAAATATTGGATGGATTCCAATCGTTTGACAATAGAGTATGAGAATGGAGTGAAAGAGTTCATCACGTTTGAAAAGGATAATGCAAAGGATACTTATCAAATCCTTTGTCCATTTTTTCATTGTTTTTATTCTAGACTACTTACTCTAGAGGAGTTGGAAGAACATTTGATATGTCACAGAATAGATCTAAGTTATAAATGCTTGAATAAACACAGAGAAAAAGAGAATGTAGCTACTGGCTAGGATAAAACTACATTTTATGGATCATCATATAATAATTCAAATATGGATAATAAAGAAGACCGTATGGAGGATGTGATTACATATGTCAATGATGATGAAGATCGTATTGAGGAAATAACAAAGACAATTGAAGATGAACTCCTTGATTGCCCAAAATTGTTTGAGAAGTTAAAGAGTTGTGCAAAGATGCCATTGTATGCTAGTTTCACCAAGTATACAACATTTTCAGCTGTACTAAAGTTGTAAAAATTGATTGAAAGAAAGAGATGGAGTGATGTCAGTTTTACGGAACTACTTGCTCCCTTTAATGACATGCTCCCTGAAGATAATGAACTCCCATGCCGGACATATGAAGCTAAACAAATGCTATGCTTGATGGTTATGATTTTTGAAAGAATACATGCCTTCCTGAAAGACTGTATGTTGTTTCTCAAGGAGAACAAATCATTACAGAATGACCAAAGTGTGGTGCTTCTCGATACAAGAAAGGTGAATCCAATCCTATGAATGTTGTGTGGTACTTTCTAATCATTCCAAGTCTTAGGCGTCTATATAGAAGTGAAGAAACTGCAAGAAAATTGTCATGGAATGCAGATAAAAGAAATAAAGATGGGAAATTACATCATTCAGACGACTCTCCTAAATGGAAGAAAATTGATCATGAGTATACTAAATTTGGAAAAGAGCTGAGAAACCTTCGTCTTGCGTTATCTACAGATGGAATAAATCATTTTGGTTTTCATACAAGCACTCATAGTATATGGCTAGTTATGTTGGTAAATTATAATTTGCCCCCTGTTTATGCATGAAGTGGAAATTCATCATGTAATCTATGCTTATATTAGGACCAAACAACCAGGTAACGATATTGATGTTTATTTGTCTACATTGATCATGGATTTGAAGTTATTGTGGGACTCAGGTGTTATTTTGTATGATGATTATAAAAGTGAATACTTCACGATTAGAGTGATGTTGTATGGGACAATAAATGATTTCCTTAATTATGGAAATTTTTCAGGCTATAGCATTAAAGGAACTCAAGGGTGTCCCATGTGTGAAGTAGATACAGAATAAATTAGGTTAAAACATTCATCTAAATCTGTGTTTCTAGGAAATCGTACATTTCTACCTCATTGGCATAAGTACCAATCTTGGATGACATTATTCAATGGAAGTTCAAAACAATGTGCAACATCCTCTCCACTAACAAGTGATTAGCTATTTGAGAGAGTAATATATGTGAACACTGCTTTTGGTTAACCATTTTCGAAAAACGTTACGAAAATCAGTTGGAAAAAGAGATCATTTTCTTTGAATTACCATACTAGATTTGTTTATACATTAGAAATTTTATTGATTTGATGCATGTGGAAAAAAATGTATGTGACAATGTTATCGGAACATTTCTAAATTCCCCTAGAAAAACAAAGGATGGAATTAAGGCAAGGTTGGACATGGTTGACATGAGAATATGAGAATAGTTGGCTCCCGTGAAGGGTGAAAATTGAATGTTTCTTCCTCCAGCATCTTATACACTTTCTAGGGAGGAGATATACCAGTTTTGAAACTTCTTCAATGATGTAAAGGTTATAGAGGGGTATTCATCAAATATCAAGAACATTGTTTCAATGAATGATTTTATGTTAAAAGGTTTGAAATCACATGACTGTTATGTTTTGATGCAGGATCTAATTCCTATAGCTTAACGTTGCGTTTTCCCAAGAATATTCATCATATGTTAACCAAACATTGTTTATTTTTAAAAGTTATATGTATCAATGTTTTAAACCTGGTGAAATTCCTAGCTATGGAAAAAGAAATTGTCATAAAATTATGTGAATTAGAAATGTTCTTCCCGCCCACATTCTTTGATATGATGGATAATTTGATGATTCACTTGGAGATAGAGATTCTACTTTTTGTTCATGTGCACTATAAATGGATGTATCCTGTTGAACGGTATATGAATATTTTGAAAGGGTATGTCAAAACTTGAAGTCATCTAGAGGGATGTATGGTGGTGGGATATATTTTTGAGGAAGACATTGAATTTTGTACCAAATACCTATCCAATGTGGAAAGCATTGGTCTCCTGAAATCTCGTCACACTAGACACATTGAGGGTGAGGGATTTTCTAGAAGAGATGTTGTGACAATCATCATTATAGATCGGTAGTTGGCCAACCTTTATTGTTTGCATAACAGTTGGGATGTTGCTCCATATATTGAATCTCACAAAGAAATTCCTAGGCAGTTGAATCCATCAAGGGCTGAGAAATGGTTATCAAATACACATAATCACCAGTTTATAGGATGATTTTAGGACCATATTTTTAAAAAGTTGGATGAAAATCCTAATTCAATTTTAGAAACACTTCAATGGCTAGACGCTGGACTCAGTGTGTATGTATTATCTTACGGTGGTTATGTAATTAATGGTTATACATTCTATAGAAATGAACATGATGAATATAGTACCATGAAAAATAGTGGAGTTACACTAGTGGATGAAGAGATGCATATTTTTGGTAGTAAGGAAGGAAATCCAATTTATAAAAATATGTCACACTTTGGAATTATCAAACTAATATAGGAGTTGGATTATATGACATTCAAATTGTCGATTTTTCAATGCAAATGGGTTGATAACAGTAGTGGTGTTAAAATAGATGAATGGGGATTTGTGAAAGTTGATTTTAGTAAAGAAGGATACAAAGGAGAATAGTTTAAAATGGAATCAGAAGTGGTTAAAGTTTTTTATGTTCTACATCCCGCAAACCAAAAGTGGGTGATTGTTCTATTATCAGAGAAAACTACTGAAGGTTCCGATGAAAATTCAGTTGAGGACGATCCTTTCAGAGGTACATTGCAATCATTTCAGAGCGGTCCCAATGTAGATGATGTTTTTTATCTTAGAGAAGACCATAATGAAGGGATTTTGATAATCGATAGAGGTGTCAAATCCCTTCAGCCTTTAAAAAAATAGAGTTCAATAAACAAGTTATATTTTGTTTGTAATATAGATCATGTTTTCTCATGTTATTATCTTATCATTACTAATTTTATGTAATCTAAATTAATTGTTCAACCACTTTTGAAGATAATTACTTCTTCACATTATGGTGCTCATAACCTTGAGGGAAAACAAGTTTCTCAAGCTGCTGCTACTACGGATGCTGCTGCTCCTGCTGCTCCTGCTGCTGCTCCTGCTGCGGCTACTACTACTCTTGCTACTGCTATTGCTACTCCTATTTCTCCTGCTGCTATGGATCCTACTGCTCCTAGTATTGAGTTCTGACAACCATCAGCACATTCCATTGCTATGATTTCATATGAACATATAGATGATGTTGATATCAATGAAATGGTCCGGAATGAATGATCGATGTCGCAGAAAGCACAGGTGCGTCGTAGTTTTATGGGGTTAGCCAAAGTTCTTAAGGTGAAAAGCAAAGGCATCAAATTTGATGTCAGATGGAATACATGAGGCCGACATGTGAATCCCCAAAAGGCTATGTTTAGTAGTTACATTAGAGTTTTCACTCGACAATGTGTGCCGATTGTCATAGATTCATGGCACCATGTTGTGTCCGGGATGAAGGCTGTGATCTGGGAAGAAATTATGGTAACATTATGAATTTATTTCAATAATTTACTCTCAAAAAAATAATGAAACAATGTCTTACTCTTCTCAATATATTGTAGAGTACATTTATAGTAGATGATTCACACAAGTATTATGTAATAAGGCTTGCATGAAAGATTCATCAAGGTTTTTGCACTAATTTTAACAAGAAGTCACCTGAAAGATTACAGAGGTAAAATAAACCTGCACCCACCCATTGTCTACGATCACCTGATATCCCAAGAAGCATGAGATGAATTTATTGGCCGCCGTGGTGATGAGAATTTTCAGGTACATTGTGGGTTATAAAACGTTGTTTGAGGATACGTGTATTCATCACTTTGATTGTCAATATTTCATTTATGAAACAGTAATTCTGTAATGAAAATAAGGAACGTGCATCAAATCCAACATACCCCTATCATAAATCAAGGATGGGGTACGCTTCACTAGAAAATAAAATGGTACATATTTTAAATTTACAGTAACACTGTTAGGTTCCAAAAAACAACATCATAATTATCTTTTAATGTTTATATGTAGACTGATGAATCTAAAACCAAAGACACTTCCATCCCACGTCATGTGCTTTGAAAGGAAGCACATGTGAATAAGGAAGGGAAGATAGTAGATTATAACACACAAAATGTGTGGGAAATTTGTGTAAGTATGACACGATGATAAAAATATTTGTTTTAAATTGATATTACATTAAAATAATTAGTTATTTTCCTATATCTGACAATAAAAGAAATGAGCTACTCTTGTAGCGGATGCAGACCTATTATCGATGGATTTGAGGCAGCCAGAAAAATAAAGTCATGTCAGAGGTGCAGGGTTTGGGGTGACACCACGAGTATATTTTGAGAAGAATAAAAAACTGATGATAGAGACGAAACATTGAAACAAATTAGTGAAAAACTAGCTGCCCTTGAAGAATGATTGCAATCATAGGGAGAGTTGATAGAAACTTTTATGGGTTGGAAGTAAGGAGAAGACACAACTTAGGAACAACCAGCGCATGAAGATCCTACCCTACCCCCACTAGCTTTCAGGCGAGCCATTCCCCTCAAAGAGTTATCTTAGCCGTGGTAATCAATATTCTAATAAATGTTCCCATGAAATGTTAATCAGACAAACACTGATACATTTTCTGTACTGATATAATACAGGGTGATAATTATTGTGATTTATATCAGTCAACACCAACCTATAACATTGTAGAGAGGCCTACAATGTTCAATATCCTAGATGACACGCTGCATAATAGACAAATCCTGAAAGATCATCTGAAAGTGACGATTACTATATCTCATGAGGAAAATTGAGAGCTACCTATTCCACTTGATGATGATGATATTCATATAGTATAAAAGGCTAATGGGACATTCATTGCATGTCCATCACAACTTATAAGAGTACATGTGGCAAAGAGGTATTTATTTCCTTTTTTTCAAGTTAATCCTTTAACAATTAATGAAAAAAGGTTCATAACCAATGAATGTTATTATAGGCAGAGAAAGGGAAGGGGTGAAAAACATCGGCGCAAAATCATTTAAGGATCGACCAAACGATCCCATGGAGCTACTAAAAGCACAATAACACCACATATTATCTATCCACATTTACTAGAATCGAAGCCTCATGTGGGTACAAAGTTAAGAGGTGGTAGTATTCATATAGTGGTTTACAAAGAGAATATATACGGAGAGGAAAGTCAATATTTCAATGCTGCTGAAAATGTAAATGAGATCCTTGAAAACGATTGGATAGGCATCACAATTGTAAATATATATATGAGGTACGTTTTCATGAATTGATTTTATAAAAGCCGATCTAATGTGAAAAATATGACTAAATGAATTTTATATTGTTGACAGACGTATATATGAAAAATAGTTGAAGGAATTTTCCCATGAGCCAAAATGTGGACTCATTAGTCCTTATAACACATCATCACATCTAACGAAAATAGAGCCATAAAAAAGAATGAAATAGTGAAAGGCTTGCTGAAAACATTTGAAAGAAAGATTACAGATGACAAACTCTTCTTAATAGAAACCATGCAGGGGTAAAACTCTATAATTAAAGCATATCAATTATATTTTGAATTATTTTATTACTTATTTCTTTTCTTATTTTTAAGCAACATTGGATGCTAATTGTGGTGAACTTGGATACTCCAAAAATTTATTTTCTGGATTCAAAGCAAGGATATCCATCAAACCGACCACACATGATAGAGTTTTTGAATCTTTAATACACTATATCCTATGTTTTAGGTCTAAACCTCAAGTAATATAATTTATATTATTTTTTACTAAGGACTATGTTATGATAGGGTGGTGTATCATTTTCGTCTAAAAAAATAATGAGGATAAGGGCTAATCATAAGGAGGCAAGCAAGTACTACATCTGGACAAAAATCAGGGTATATGTAATAAAATTTCACTATCCAAACACATTTCAACACAAGTTACTTATTCTCCTAATGATCAATTTTTTTTAGTGTAGAAAACAAACTAATTATAATTATTGTGGTTATTATGTTTGTAAATGTAGGAAAGAGATCGTTTGTCATCAACAATCAAGCATCCCAAAAGAGGTATTTTCAAAAACAACAACTAGTTCATTTAATTTATTTATTAATTCTTTATTTTTATATTTGGCAGTGCTAATATGACTTTCAAAAAGCCTTAAACTCACAAGACGATATATATATATGTTCATAAATGAGTGGGATGCATACCTGATGGTAGATTGTACACAAATAATATGAAGATCTGACTTGGGGACTTATACAATTGGATGTAATTTTTGAGAGGGGTTAAGGGGATCAAAAGATCACACATTGTTGTATGTAAATATTCGTATGAATATTGTAATTGTTATTAAATAAAACATCCTTCTCAAATGATTCAATCTCCCATTTTAACAGATGATATTTACCAACAACATGAAATAATGATGAACCACTAAAAGGGTCTCTCTTTTGTTTAAAATGGTCAAATTTTTAAGTGAAAAAAGCAACTGACCTATGAAAATACGAGAAAAATCATTCAGATTGTGTTGATACTTTAATAGAACAATCCACGAGTGCATTGGGTACATGTAAGAGTCAACCCCGCCTCAATCTAAAGAATGGTGTGGCCAGTACCACTCAAAGGGTCTCTCTTTTGTTTAAAATGGACACAATTTTAAGCGAAAACAACAACTGACATACGGAATTCTGACCAAACGCATTCGGATTGTGTTTTTCCTTTAAAAGGATGATCAGTAGGTGCATTGAGAATTTGTACGCATCATCCACACCTCAATACGAGGCACTGTGTGGCTGGTACCACTCAAATGGTCTCTCTTTTGTTTAAAATGGACAACTTTTTAAGTGAAAACAACTGACCTATGGAAATATGACCAAAAGCATTCATATTAATTTTATCCTTTAAGATAATGATCCAAGGTTCACTGAGGATGTGCATGAGTCATCCCCGCCTCAATCCACGGCACGGTGTGGCCGGTACCACTCACAGGGTCTCTCTTTTGTTGAAAATGGATAGATTTTTATGTGAAAACAATAACTGAACTAAGGAAATCTAAAAAAACGCATTTAGATTGTGTTTATCATTTATTAGAACGATCCATGAGTGCGTTGGGGATGTGTAAGAGTCAACCCCGCCTCAATCTGAGGCATGGTGTGGCCGGTACCACTCAAGGGATCACTCTTTTCATTAAAATAGACACAATTTTAAGTGAAAACAACAACTATCCTACGAAAATCTGACCAAATTCATTAGGATTCTGTTGATCTTTTAAAAGAATAATCCAAAATTTCATTTGGGATGTGTATAAGTCATCTTTGCTTCAATCCAAGGCACATTGTGGCTGGTACCACTCAAATGGTCTCTTTTTGTTTAAAATGGACAAATTTTTAAGAGAAAACAACAACTGACCTAAGGAAATCTAACCAAACGCATTCATATTGTATTGATCCTTTAGGAAAATGATACATGGGTCCTTTTAGATGTGTATGAGTCATTCCCACCTCGATCAGAGGCACAGTGTGGCCGGTACCACTCAGAGTGTCTCTCTTTTGTTTAAAATGGACAAATTTTTAAGTAAAAACAACAATTGACCTACGGAAATCTGACCAAACGCATTTAGATTGTGTTTATCCTTTAAGAGAATGATCCATGGGTGCTTTTGGGATGTGTAAGAGTAATTTATACCTCAATCGGAGACACAGTGTGGCCGATACCACTCAAAGGGTCTCTCTTTTGTTTAAAATGGACACAATTTTATGTGAAAACAGCAAGTCACCAATGGAAATATGATCAAACGCATTCAAATTATATTTTTACTCTAGTAGAATGATCCACGGGTGCGTTGGGGATGTGTACGAGTAATCTCCACCTCAATACAAGGCACGATGTGGCCGGTATCACTCAAAGGGTCTCTCTTTTATTTAAAATGGACAAATATATAAGTGAAAACAACAACTGACCTACAAAAATCTGACCATACGCATTCTGATTGTCTTTATCCTTTAAGAGAACAATCCACGGGTGTGTTTGGGATGTGTATGAGTCAAACCCACCTCAATCCAAGACACGGTGTGACTGGTACCACTCAAAGGGTCTCTCTTTTGTTTAAAATGGACAAAAATTTAAGTGAAAACAAAAAATGACCTTAAAAAATCTGACCAAATGCATTCAGATTGTATTGATCCATTAGGATAACGATCCAAGGGCCCATTGTGACATGAACGAGTCGTCCTTGAATCAATCCGAGTCATGGTGTGGCTGGTACCACTCAAAGGGTCTCTCTTTTGTTTAAAATAGACACAATTTTATGTGAAAACAACATCTGACCTACAGAAAATCAGAAAAAACACATTTGGATTGTCTTGATCCTTTAGGAGAATGATCCATTTGTCCTTTGTGATGTGTAAGTGTCATCCACACCTCAATTAGATGCATGGTGTGTCCGTTACCTCTCAAAGAGTCTTTCTTTTGTTTAAAAAGGACTAATTTTAAAGTGAAAACAACAACTAACCTACAGAAATTTGACCAAATGAATTAGTATTGTGTTAACCATTTAAGAAAATGATCCAAGGGTGAATTGAGGATGGGTATGAGTCAACCCCGCCTCATTCCGAGATATGGTGTTGCCGGTACCACTCAAAAGGTCTCTCTTTTGTTTAAAATGGACACAATTTTAAGTGAAAACAACAACTGACCTACATAAATCTGACCAAACACATTCAGATTGTATTTATCCTTTAGTATAATTATGCATATTTTCTTTGTGACATATAAGAGTAATCCCTACCTCAATCTGTGGCATGGTGTGGTTGATACCACTCAAAGGGTCTCTATTTTTTTAAAATAGACACAATTTTAAGTGAAAACAACAACTGGCCTATGGAAATCTGACCAAATGCATTAAAATTGTATTGATCCTTTAATAGAACGATCCAAAGGTCCTTTTTGACATGCATGAGTCATTCCCACCTCAATTTGAGTCACAGTGTGGCCGGTATCACTCAAAGGGTATTTCTTTTGTTTAAAATGGACACAATTTTAAGTGAAAAAAACAACTGACCTACGGAAATCCAACCAAACGCATTCGGATTGTATTGATAATTTAGGAGAATGATCCAACAGTCCTTTGTGACCTTTAACAGTCATCCATGCCTCAATCAGAGGCACGGTGTGGCTGATACCACTCAAAAGGTCTCTCTTTTGTTTAAAATGGACACAATTTTAAGTGAAAACAACCACTGACCTATAGAAATCCGAGAAAAAGAATTTTTATTGTCTTGATAATTTAGGAGATAGATTTAAGGGTCCATTGTGACATGTAAAAGTCATCCTTTCCTCAATCCGAGGCACGGTGTCGCTGGTACCACTCAAAGAGTCTCTCTTTTGTTTAAAATGGGAAATATTTTAACTTAAAACAACAACTGACCTACAGATATATGTCCAAATGAATTCAGATTGTGTTGATCCTTTAAGAGAACAATCCACGGGTTTTTTGGGGTCATGTAAAAGTCAACCCATCCTCAATCTGAGATGCGGTGTGGCTGGTACCACTCAAAGGGTCTCTCTTCTGTTTAAAATGGACCCAATTTTAAGTGAAAACAACAACTGACCTAAAAAAATATGAACAAATGCATTAGGATTGTATTGATCATTTAGGGGTACAATACAAGGGTCCTTTTTGATGTGTAAGAGTCATCCCCACCCTAATATAAGGCATGGTGTGGTCAGTATCACTCAAAGGGTCTCTCTTTTGTTTAAAATGGACACAATTTTAAGTGAAAACAACTAATGACCTACGGAAATCCAACCAAATGTATTCGTATTGTATTTATCCTTCAGGAGAATGATCCACGAGTCCTTTGTGATGTGTATTAATCATACCCACCTCAATCCGAGGCATAGTGTGGCTGGTATCACCCAAATGGTTTCTCTTTTGTTTAAAATGGACACATTTTTAAGTGAAAACAAAAACTGACCTATGGAAATATGACCAAACACATTCGGATGGTCTTGATCCTTTATGAGAAAAATCCATGGGTCCTTCGTGACATGTAAAAGTCAACCCCACCAACCCTATAGCCCACCCCCACCCCCTTAGACACCAACCCACCCCCTGGACACCCCCACCCCTCGGGACTCCCCCACCCCTGGAGAGCCCCCTCAACCCCCTAGACACCCCCACCCCCTATACTCTCCCATTGATAGCCCCCCCCCACCCACCTCGTACAACCCCCCCCCCCCTGGACAGCCCCCACCCCCTAGAAAACCACCACCCCCCTGGACGGCACCCCCACCCCTCCTTGACACCACCGCACCACCTGCATACCCCCAACCCCCTGGACACCCCCACCCATAGACGACCACCCCCACCCTCCTAAAAACCATCCCACCCCCCTTGGATAGCCCCACCAACCCCCTGGACCACCCCCACCCCCTAGAATGCCCTTCCGACATCCTGGACACCAGCCCACCACCATGGACACCCCATAAACAGCCCCCCACCCCACCTGGACACCCCCACCTAGACACCCCCTAATTAGACACCACCCCACCCCCCTTGGATAGATTTACCAACACCCTGGACCACCCCCACCCCCCTGAACACCCCCACCCCCTGGACACCCCCATCTCTCCAAACTCCCTCATCCCACCCACATGGACAACACCCCACCCCCCAGGACAACCCCACCAACCCCCCGAACCACCCCCACCCCCCAGACACCCCACCCACCCCATGGAAGGCCCCCTCGACACCCTGGACACTAGAACACCCCCCTGGACACCCCCATGGATAGCCCCCCCCCCCTCACCTGGACACCCCCCTCCTTGACACCACCCCACCACCTAGATACCCCACCCCCTAGACACCACCACCCTCCTTGGACATCCCTCCAACCTCCTAGACCGCCCCCACCCCTTGGACACCCCCATCCCCCACAGACACACCCTACCCCCCTTGGATAGGCACTCGGACACCCCCTACCCCCCTTGGATAGCCACCCAAAACCCCTGAACAACCCCCCAACCCCTTGAATTCTGAAAATAATTCTTTATGTATTTAATTAAATTATGAATTATTTGTTAATGGTGTATGGGTATACTTGGTGTAACTAGATTATTATTTATGTGTTAATTTTGTATGGGTATACTTATTGAGATGCTGAATTATTTGCAGGTGCTGTTTGGGTGTGCTGCTGCAGAATTTTTTTTATAGTAGACATGGCATTTATCAGTGCTTTTTTAGCGCTGATAAAAGAGGCCTTTATTGGCGATAAAAAAACACTGATAAAATCCACATTTATATGTGCCAAAAGAGCATTGATAAAGGGATCATTTATTAGCGCTTTTTTAGCACTGATAAAGGCTTCCTTTATCAGCGCTGTTTTTGCACTGATAAAATGATCCTCTATCAGCGCTTTTTGAGCACTGATAAAGGGGTCCCCCTTTATCATTGCTGAACTTTATAGTGCTTTTTTAGCACAGATAAAGCCCATTTTGAGCACTGATAAAACCTATTTTTATAATAGTGATATAAACAATAGATGAAAATTTTTAATTCTCCTTGAGAAAATTTTTTGAGATTTGATCACGTTCCTCCAGTTGATCTCTTCTTTAAGCACATAATGTATCATTAGATCCACATCAGTGTGTAATTGATTCATTTTTTAGAACTCATTATTTGTCTTGGTATCAATGATTCTATATAGGTGTAGGATAATTTTTCCTTTTTTAGGTTCTTCATCCATTCTTTATTTTTCTCCCAATCAATGTTATACCAGGAGTTGATATTGGAGGAGTAATTTACTAAAAATATAAGGTTGGTGGTCTATACATTTTCCCTTGGTTTTGGTGCTTTATATACCTATCTAAAATTGTTCCACCCATATGGATTTTCAAAATGGATCCAAAAATAAAATTATTAATTGAATTAATTGAATTGGGATCTATTAGGGAAGCCCTTGGGTACACATTAGACTTTTTGTTGGTTGTTTCCAAAACCAAGGCCTCCCATGGGGTGATCCATAAGAATGTATCTTATTTAAGACATGTTAAACCACCCATTGGGTGAGTTATTGCCTCCATAGTTCAAGGAATCATGTTAAAAATTGAAATTAAATGAATGAAATGTTTAAAATATGGCTTGCCCCCTTTCCCACGTGATATCATATTGATATTTAATATTTGAGTGGTTAAATTGTAAATAGTTGGGTTATATAAATGGTTATACTCATATTTTTATCTTGAATGTGAATTTTCATATATGAGTGGGTATAATCATGTGATTCAATCAAATATGAATGGTTATATCAGTGGGTAGACTCATACACTATGAAATCATAAATGGTATGGAATGGTGAATGTTTCTATAAATACCTTGGAATATCCTCCTTGGATCTTGAATGTGGTAGTGGACACCTTAGATATAGTATTAATACTTAGGTCTTGATTTCCTGGGATAAATTGGTCATGTCTTCCCCTTAGATCTGGCTTTCTTTGACTCATGTATGACATATTCTGCCTACATTCTCTTAGGACTCTAACCCGTGCCTAACTGAGTTTTCATCAAGATGTTCCTAAAACTCGATGAGGATGAATTTTTCTTATACACCATACATCTAGACATTTGTGTTATGAAACATTGTTTATATTGAATGGCCATGAATATATGAAATTCTTGTTTGAAAATCTTAGATGAGGTTGTTTGATAGTTCAGGTTGTACGACAATGCCTTGGTTGACACGATATGTTTGGATGTATGGAAATGTCATGTTGCTTATTTATTTATTTTTTGTATCTTATTTGATAGAGTATCTTGAAAATATTTTATAGGGAGCCTTGAGATAATATTTTAGGGTAACTTCTTTAGTATTAAACATTCCAGGGGCACTATAAATTTCATTACAGCATACCATCTCTACTTGTGCACTACATAGATCGTTATATTGCACTGCAAAGAATTGTATATATCTTTGGATGGTTACCAACTAGGATTTTATCTCAAAGCCTATTCATGCCACTATTGTGTACCCAAATAGACTATTTGGATGTGTGTAGGGACATGGGATATCACCCATAGTTTGAGGGTTGATCATGTGCCATTCTTATGAGTAGGGGAGCATGAGATTGAGTTGAGGCTTAAGATGTTATTCAAATATAACAATTTTTGGTCTTTTGGTCCTTTTGATATATATATTGGACTGTAATATTATGTATATGTTTTGGACACTTTATCGATACATATGACATGTATCATCATCATTTCATATGAGGCTACTTTTTGGTATTGTTATCTATTACTATTGTATGTCATTTTTTTTGACGATTTCCTACTACTATTTTACATCTATTGAAATTACACTACTTTAACCTCTAGTAAGAGGGAATAGTCTCGCAATAGACTCATTGTAGGTCCTCACTACTGGGAGGCAGCCTTTGATGTTTGGGGAGATACACATGAGGTCATGTGGATAATCGGGCTTGGGGGACCTTTCACATGCATCTAGGTCTGAGTTGTTAAAAAGTAGTACTAGAGAATTATTTTCTTGTTTTCATTAATATTATTCTATAATAAACATGGATATAAAGGTTTTTCATTTTGGTAATAAGTTGAACTTGGGCCTAGCTAACCCACATAGAGGAAAAAGCCAAATTTCCACAAATTAAATTGATTTCTTCAAGATTTTGACTATTACAGATGATTTGATTCCACTGTTGGGTGATGCACTTAGATTTTGATATTATTATTAATGTGATTATGGGTTCTTTTTCTATTACAACTTAATGATATGAGGAAGTTCAATCTCATGCAATGTCTTATATACACTTTCTAGATCATAGATACCATGCATTATTCCATACCATATAGGATGCATTTCCTATTTGAAAACTATTTTAATAAGTTTTATGGTAGATTTAGCTACTTTTGTGATATATTTTATGCAATGGATAGAGAAAGAGACACCATATTTCAGTTCATAATGAGTATGGGCTTCTATGTACTATAAACTGATGAACCTTATGATTTAAAAATTTAAATTGGTTTGAATATGGTGAGGATTATATGGGCACCAAATGATAGATCACGATGTTCTAGGGGCCCTCATGAAGTGGAACTTGGTGAACCATTGGTTATGATTTTTAACTAAATTAATGATGGAAACGAAATTTAAAATGAATTAAAATTTAAATGGAAACATGAAAAGATAAAAATTGAATTTATCATGACCCTACTTATGAGTGGGAATAGGTAGTGTTCCTAGTGGTTTTTAAGACTATTTCATTAAATTTTCTGAGATTTCGGATTCAACTTTATTGTATTACCCAGTTTTTGGAGTGTTTTGACATGCCCCATAATTTTTAGATGTGAACTATGTTGTTGTTATTTTATGAGGTGTTTTTTTTTCATTTTCGACGCATGCCACCATGATGGCCTCTAGACATATTTCACGATTCTAGTGAAAATCATGCTCCATGAGTAGTGTGTTTTAGGCTATAAGTGGATCCTACTTTAGTTATAGCTATAAAAATAGCTATTTTTCTAGAAATAGGTGCTGATGAATAGTTTTGTGAGGGATTCTATCACATAATGTATAAATTTTAGGGAGTAATGAAGCTTGTATTTTCAATAGTTGAGTTGACACATGTGTTATAGTAGTATCATCCTCTCATGTTTTTTAAGAATGTAATTCCATAGGTTGATGAGGTAAAACTAGAGACGATGTTTTTGAAATCTAGTCACCTAGAAATGCCTTTTGAGAGGATAATGAAGCTTGTGACTTATATCCTTCTTGTTACACCATATCCCTGGTGGGATGGTCTGAAATAGGCTGAAAGTATGTGAGATATGATTTGGGATGATTCACAAACCACGTTTTAATATTAATTTTACTCTGAGACTCTTTATGAAGATCCGGATAGTGAATTCATTATTCTAGAGAAGGGAATAATGACAACTGTAGATTATTCCACACGAAATATATAGTTGTAGTGTTTTGAAAAAAACATACATCATGGATGATCTATTGAGAGAATGATGATTTGAAGAAGGTGTCTAACTTGCTATCAGATCAGAGGTCAACATGTTTATATTGACCTCGATTATTGAAATTGTAAATCATGCACTAATTATAGAATGGATATTGAAGGAATGTAGGGTCTAGAGCAGAGTAGTATAGACTCTTGACCTAGTGGTTTATCATATTTTGGTAGGAATTTTCATTTTTAGTCTTCATGTGAGATGAGTACCAGTTAGGCTATGAGTACTAGTAGCTTAGTGGTTTATCATCAGTGTGGCAGATGTGGTAACATGATGAATCAGTGTTACCACGACCGAGTCATGTGTTTATCTTGTGGCAGGATGGTCCACATACAATGTTTCTACATGACCTTATCTCTAGTAGTGATTATTATGGGTCAGATCCAACACTAGGTTTAGGATTTGGATTCTTAGGTCTGAATTAGGTAAGGAGTTCAAGAAGTGCAATTTGATTAGACCAAGGTAGTGGTGGTCATGACCGAGGAAACCATACACTAGTTACACTGAGATATTATAGTGAACCTACTCTAGGAAATGAGGTTGTGTCACAGGGTTGGGGTTCAGGCCATATCTATTTTATGAAGCCTACCCCTAAGGAACATGGTTCTAGACCATCTATTGTGAGAGGTGTAATAATATAATCCTCTACTAATGAATCTGATCATTTTGATATAGGTTTGTCACATAGTTTCGTATATATACTTATGGTGGATATTGTTGAGAATTTGGTTTAGTTTTCTAATGGAGTTATGACACTTGAAACTGCGATGGGGATCAGAATGGAGGGTTTATTCTATTGTAGGAAGTTCCCCCTTGAGGTTTGTGGGTTTTCCTTAATCTGTAATTTTTATATACTCAAGATGACTAGGTTTTATGTTATACTCAAGATGGATAGGATAATATTTTATCGAGCTGACGTTGACTGTTGTCATCAGTGGGTGACTTTCACATAACCAGAAGGTGATGTTTATAATCACCAGGGTGAATGGGATGTACAGGTGAACCAATATAGAATTTATCATTATGGGGTAGGTGTGATGATCCATTATATCACAAGTTTTATCTAAATGATCAGGGAACAAGTTAAATGAACATTCCTCTAGGGGATGATCATTTGTGGGATTTTTTCAGTGATGAATTTTCTAGATTACCACAGGAGAGATGGGTAGGGTTCTCTATTGAGATAGTGTTATGAGATGCACCAATATCTATTCATCCTTATAGGATGGCTATGATAGTGTTATATGATCTCAAGAATAAGCTAGAGTATTGTGATGTAAATGAGTTCATTTGACCCAGTACTTCTCTATGGGGTTAACTAATCCTTTTGGTAAAAGGAAGATGGTACCCCAAGTCTTTTCATGGATTACTAGAAATTTAACAAACTAATGGTTAAAATCAAGTATCCCTTATCATGGATATATGTCCTATTTTATCATATTTTAAAAGATCAAGTGTTGTCTATAATTGATTTGATATCCAAATATAATTATGTACATGTTTGTCCTACAAACATACCTCATTCAACCTTTCATAGAAGTTATGGTCTATATGAGTATCTGGTAATGTCTTTTAGTATCATGAACATTCCAAATATTTTCATGAAATTGATGAATTGTGTCTTCTAAGCTTATTTAGATTCATTTTTGTGGTTTTTTTGGATGATATCTGGGTGTATTCTCACAATCTACGTGACCTTTCAAAAAAATTTGACATCATTTTGAATACACTGAGAGAGCATCAATTATATGCTAATCTCTCAAATTGACCGATGCACTGAGTTTCTTTAACATATCACGTTTATTGTGTATATATGGATATTAAAGGTGCATCATACATGAATTCTAATGATTATACCCATCAATGATGGGACTAACTAAGAATGGTGTGTTGTTTTTATGGTCATATACCTACGTGATAATCTTTTTGGAGCTGATTGGGAGATTAAATTCATTATCGATACAAAGTTTTCTAGATCTAGTCATGAGTTAAACCATTTATTACAACACATATGGTATTGGTCCAAGATAATTTATTATGAAGGGGGATAGCATTGTGAAATATGAGTTTCAGTAGCTAAGGACACATGAGTGGAATTACCCGATGCTTGATATTGAGTTAGATGTATTTGTTCATGTATTGCGTTGTAGGATAATTTACTTTATGGGTGATCATATTGTGGTTTATATGGACCAAAAAAATCCCCAAGTACATATTTACACATCATGATCTGAATATAAGGCAAAAGTGGTGGGTGGAGTACCGACATTATTTTGACTTATAGCATTCCTACACACTCGGTAAAGTCAATGTAGCGGTCGATGCACTGAGTAGGTGGACTCATATACAAGCAATTTAGTAGGCCAGTAGCAATTGGGAGTTTATGGATTTCTTCTCTAAGATACACATGGAGGTTCATGATATTTAGGGGATAATTTTTTATCATCACTAGCTACGACCTCTGCCCTTATGGATAGAATGAGGATGTGGCAGTTACTTGAATCTGATTGCCTATTTATACGGGAGAGTGTTGTAGCTGAGGATCTGCTTCCTGGTTCGACCGTAGGTGAGGATGAGATCCTATACATTTATGGCCCTGTTTGGTTCCCAATGGATATATGTGAGGAGATGATGTAGGATTTTCAAGCCACTTCATGGGAAGTAAATCCTGGAGTCACCAAGACGTACCGTGACTTTTGTCGTTAGTATTGGTTACCTGGTATGAATCAAGAAGTTTCTAGTTTTAATATAAGGTTTTCCACATGTCAGTATGGGAATGTGAAAGATCAGAAACCAAAAAGAGTTTTATAGTAGTAACCTAAACCCTAGTGGAAATTTGATGATGTCACGATAGATTTTCTGACTGCATTACCAAGGTCACCTCAAAGTAGTGATGTTATGTGTGTTGTTGATGAAAGGATCATGGAGTTTTCTCATTTCTTACTGATCAAGGGGTTATTTTTTGTGGATTATCTAGGATGGTTGTATATCTATGAGATAGTATGACTTCATAGGGTCCCTTGAACTATCATTTCAGATATGAATACCTGTCTTATGTCTTGTTAATGGCATAGTTTATAGAGGGATTTGGGTACACAGGTGATTCTGAGCACAAAATTAAACCTTCAAACTAATACCCAATCATAGCATATGAAACAAGTTATTGAGGACATGTCATGAGTATGAGTACAAGATTTTGGGTTCTCTTGGGAGAGGCATATAACCCTGGTTGAGTTCACCTATAATAATACCAATTAGAATACTATACAGATGGAACTTTATAAGGAATTTATGGTAGGCCATTCCAATTACCCTTGTGCTGGTTAAAGGATAGTGAGACAACTTTACCAGGACCATGTGTAGTGCATGTGACTTCTTAGTAGGTCCAGTTGATTCATAAGTAGAAGACTATTGAACAGTCTTGAAAAAAATCTTTTGCTGATTACGGTAGAAAACTACTAGATTTAGAAGTCAGGGAAGCGGTATTTCTTAAATTTTTTCTGAGGCTGGGACACTGATGAATCTGGATACATGTTAAGCTTTAACCATGATATGTCAAGCCATTTGAGATTCTTTGTATAGTGGGGATGGATGATTATCAGTTATAGTTACCTCAGAGGAACTGAGCTATGCATAGAATCTTCTACGTATCTGAGCAACACCGTTATCATTAAAACTCATCTCATTCATTTAATCTTGTGGAGTTTCAGTTTCAAAAAAATGAATACTTTGAGAAGAATCATATTTGTATCATTTTTAAGGGAAAAAGGTTCTATGAGGATATTAAGTTCCTCTAGCACGGGTTCAATGGAAGTAAAACCATTTATAGGAAAAGACATGTGAGTGGGAGGCTGATAGACATGCTTAGTGTTCAGAGTTGTTCTCAGATGAATCTTGAAAACCCTTAAAAGGGAAATTTGATGATGATTTATATTAAGGTAGGAAATTTTATAAACCTATGATATATTATCATATTTGAATAATATATTTTCGATAGAAATTTTTAAATATGGTCTATTGTGATTTTCCTTTGAGTTCATGGAGGTAGTGAGGGTGTGTGAGAATTGTTTAGATCCCATTACACATGTTTTTGGGTGAAAATGGAATAGAACATTGTTAGTTCAAATCGTGTGGGGGAAGGTCACATGGTTTGATAAATTGTGTGTGGAATATGAAGAGAGCAGGAGGAGTTCATATAGTTAAGACAAACCATGATACCTGAGGTGTAAAAATTTGTGAGGATATTTTCAATTTTGAAAGTGGGATATTACAAGGTCTATGCAAGGTTAGTCCAACGGTGTGAGAAAACCACAAAGGTGCACTTCTACTATAGATAACAATGAATAGTTATGGAAAGGATTATCAAACTGTACACTAAAACCATGAGACTATACAATTTGGGAAATTTTGTAATTTTAATCCAAATTTAAATATTTTAAACCTCATATATCATTTTCATCCAACGCACTATAGAGAAACATTTTTATAGCTCCCTTGAATAAATATTCTTATATTTGATTTAATTCCTCTATCACATATATAATTAAAGCATAAAATGTATCATTGTATACACATCAGGTAGAACTAGATTCATTTTTTATTCGTTATTCATTTTTTTTGTATCAACGATACTATTTAGGTGTAAGTCGATTTTCCCTATTTCTAGGTTCTTCATATGTTATTCATTTTTATCCTAATCTGAGTCAAATATGGAGTTGATACTGGATGATAAATATAATACCTATCTATTTTAGGTGGTATATACTTTTCCAATTGGTTTTTATGTTTTATACACCAAACTACCATTTTTCTTCCCATAGGACTTTCTGACGTAACCCTGAAATTGAAATGACTAACTGTATTTAGTGAATCAGGATTAGTTAAGGAATCTCTTAGGTACCCTTGAGACACATTGGAGGTTTCAACCCCATCCAAGGACACCCATGGGGTTTAACATATGAATTTAACTTATTTAAGGCATGTTAAACCACAAATGGGGAGAGTTAATACTTTCTTAGTTAGAGTAATCCCATTAATAAATGAATTGAATTATATAAGATGTTTAAGAGATGGGTTTCCTCCTTTTTTGTGTAATATAATATTTATATTGAATTATTTAATGGTATAATTGTAAATGGTTGGTTTTAAATAGTGGGTATACTCATTGTTTACATGTGGATGTGAATTCTGATATATGGGTGGGTATATTCATTTGATGTAATTAAATTTGAATGGTTATATAAGTGGGTAAACTTATTGGAAATGGTAAATGTTATAAAATGGTGATTGTTTCCATAGATTCCATAGATGATGATCCTTGGATCTCGAATCAATTAGTAGACTCTTTGTATAGATTATGCTCCTCAGGTATTGATTCCCTGGGATGCCTCTGGCCTTGCTACCCCTTGGATCTGGCTTCGTTGGACTCTTGTAAGACATGTTTAGTTGAAAAGATACTAGTTTTTAAACTAGTGTGTAACCATGTTTTCATTGAGATACTCCTAGGACTCAATGAGTTTTCCTTGGTCTTTTTACACCTTGGATCTAGACCTTTGTTTTTTGAAACATTTTTTATACAGCATGACCATGGAATATGTGATATGCATGGTTAAATAGATCGTCCATGGTTGTTTGACACATCAGGATATATAGAAATGTCATGGTTTAAATGAAATGTTTGGATGTATGTCAAGGCAGTGTTGGTTATTTGTGTATTATTTGTAGATTCCTCAATAGAAGAGCTTTACCATGTTTTTTAGGGAGCCTTGAGAGGAAATTTCATAGTTAATTGTTTCATGTTAGACATTCCATGAGAACAATACATTTCTTTACTTCTTACCTTGTTTACCTGTGAACTACTCAACTTTTTAAATTGAACATACTGGAATTGTTTAGATCTTTAGGTGGTTACCTACTAATATTGTATCTCACACCCTTTTCAGGCCACTGTTGGGTACTCGAATAGACTATTTGAATACAGGTAGGGATAGGGGAAAGCTCACAATGTTCAAGGATTGATCTTGTGCCATGATTTGGAGGCGGGGAGATTGAGATCGAGCGGAGGAACATGAATCTATTAAATGATAACACTTTTAAGTCTATCAGTATTCTTGATACATGTACTATACTGTACTATTATGTATGTTTTTTGGATTCTTTGTAGAAACATATGAAATGTATCGACATCATTACATATGAGATTCCATTCTGGTATTTTTATCTACTCGTACTATGTATTTATTGATTGTATGATTTATTTCATCCTCTATTTGAATTTTATTGTTATTCTTCTATGTTACACTATAATAAGAGGAAATGTTATCCCCATGGACACACCCTAGGTCCTATCTATGTCTCATAAGCTTATGGAGTTTAGGGAGATTCACTTAAGGCCATGTGTCCAACTAGGCTCAGGGAACATTTCAGTGGCATCCAAGTACATAACGTTACAACATCATAACAAAACCCCAAGGTAACACTTGACCCATTTATACACAACCCCCTTGAAAATAAAAAACCCGAATACATCCCCTGATATTAAGTCATTTTCCCCAAAAAAGGATATCTATCTCCAAACATGATACAACCACAAAGGCTCAAATGAAAAACCCAGTGAGGGATGTACCATGAAAAATTTGGGATCTTATAGTGAGGGATGAAACGTGATATACATCATTTCGTAGAGATAAAAGTCCATATAAACACACAAAAATGTTTTCAATTTCCACAAGATGAAAAAGAGACAGAGTATGGATATACCACAAACCTAATTATATATCAGTATATTAAATATACTTATTTAATAGTGTAAATATTTTTATTGATGATTTGGAAGAGTTTTAAGAAGAAAGGAAATGGGAAAGTCTCTATAATAAAATATTACTCTTCTTTTTCTAATCCCATATGCTATATACCTTATTCCTTATTTAAGTGGCCTTTTAACAAGGGAAGCACCTATAAGTAGAGAAAAATAATTTGTTTATGGTGTTTTGGAAGGTATTAGTTGAGTTATATTTCTAATGAGTGTGGAGAAGAAAAGGGATGAGATACCCTTTTATTAGTAAGGTCTTTGAAAAACAAGGAAAGGCTTGAAAATTAATTATATATTATATGTATTAGAAAAGTAATGTAGCTCCAGATTATCATTGATTTGAAAATAAGTAGGCTAAGGTTAGAAAAACAAACTAATGACTTTTAAGCATGTGTTTTGTGTTATCATGAAGTACATCCCCTTATTTTTATCCATTTTAATTAATTTTACCCATAACCTAGTTGTTAAAATTTTAAAATAGTCACTATTAATTATAACCTAAAACAACAAGACCCTACCCCCTAATGGTACCCCTAATAGGAACAAAATGAGAGAAGAGAAATAATAATATGAAAATCATACAAATAATAAGCCATAGTTTGGTAAAAATTACAGAGGGTATATCATACAAAGAAATGGGATGAATTACACATTAAGACAAATATCTGAAACGAGAGAGAAGATAAAACCACCAAAAAAATGCTTCTCATAAAAAAATTAAAAATACCAATACATGAATGTAATGTAGTAAATAAAATATGTACGCTGGGAAGATAAAAATATATATACCAAAACAAACCCTAGGTATTGATCACGAACTCTACAAACTCCTAAGAGCTACTCAATGAGTGATCTAAGCTAGTGACATCTAACCTATTATCCAAACTAAACCAATTGACCTTAAAAATATTTAATATATATGTAGGGTGAGAATAACATTTATACATATTAATATCCTTCATCAATACTCTCATTAAAATTGTTAATGAATTGTGTTAAAGCACGGTGAATAGATTAGTGAGGATAAATCATCACCTAAACAAGTATGCTATGTTTCCAACCTCACCATGACTATCTCACCAAGTATCTCATACAAGGAAGAATATAATATTCAATATAATATAAAATTATAGTTCCTTAATTCCACGTATTCAATAGTTTTACACACTTCCCCAATGACATAAATCTAAATCCATCTCCCTATAAAAATTAAGACTACACACATACACCGAGGAAACTATAACATATCATGAACCAAGTGTATGAAATAATCTCGTCATCAATATCCCATATTGAGGTAGAAACCAATAGTTTATTTAAGCCAACAAAGACAATATATCATATGTTATGCCGCAATCCATCAAAACCCATTCAAACAATGTCAATAATGGTAACCACCATACAAAGCAATAAATAATACATCCAAGGTAATAGATAAAAGAATGAGGGGGTAGTGAGGCATCCATTTCTCAATAACTTGTATGTTGAGAAATACACCCTCCTAGTGTTCCCTCAATTTCGGTCACCCTATCTTCATTGGCGGCGTACCGTATAAAACCACATAACAAAAGAATTTATATATATATATCATAACCAACCTAAGGGAAAATACATGTTTATTACCACAACTGTAGTTATAATTTTCTTAAAAATATACTAATACTTCTATGGACTATATATTCATTAATAATATAATCATTTAAAATATACTTCTAATTTTATATTTATTTTAATAATTTTAGAAATATTTCAATTACAAGCCAATTCCATGTGCTCTAGTTATTGTTCAACCCATTCCATGTTTTTTTCATTGTCATCGAAATTGGATGAAGACTCTAAACCAATGGGTTATATTATTTAACATTCATTTCCATTACAGAATTCTAGGTACTATAGGACCTGTCCAAAGTTTCCATAAAAATTCATATACCATTCACATCATACTATGTTAAGAAATGTAGAAAAGAATGTGGATACATCCAACTCAACCATTTTTTTTAAATAACATTCATTATAAAATAATAATACTATATTTTAGCATAGAAAATAATGGGAGTTCCTATATTCAACACATTCAATCAAACATTATGCCATTCTGAACACTACCATGCATATCACCACACATCCCTCCATCAATGGATCTTACATCTACCATATACTTTTGAAACCCTAATCATTTATCATCAAACTATCAATCATCCCTTTCTCAAATCACATTGCTAAATGTGTCTCCTTATCCAGAGAAACCACATAATACATAAATAAAACAACAAACAATTAACTGGGAATCAAGGCCTTCAAAAAAGGATTCCTACATTCATAAGAATACAAGATCAGCTAGGAAAAATCATTTAACACCCAATCAGATTCCAAAATTATAATAAAACACTATTATCATAGTTTTTTTTATTCCAACATCATTTATTCAATTATCTTTAAGTTGTTAATAATTTCGGATGATAAACATTCATGATTTATAGATATCAATAAAACCAATATTTCAAACAATAAATTTCACATGATAACAACCACATGAAAAAACATAAACATTATCAAACAACATATGTGATCACCAACCCTATAATTATTTTCTCATCAAGAATAACCATTAATATTATTATGTAATAATTCCCATATCTAATTTTTTAGTAGTCTAGCACTACTATATGTTATTAACTCATTTCTCTTTTTTGGAAAAATTTCTATTTATAAGAACATAGTTCTCTATTAAAAAATATATAATTTCTTTATTTTAAATAATTATATTTATTTATTTTTTGTTTATCAATTAATTTATGAAATTAAATCAATAATATTTTTTATATATTTTGATGCATAGAAGTGAATATAGAGACAATAATACTTTATAAAACCCATGGCAAACACATTTCATTTCCATATATTATTAGAAAAAACATAATTATTATATGTTTGAATAAGTATTTTTGAGTTTGAAATTGAGGGTTTATTATTTTTTTAGTCAACACTTATTTGATCAAGGATTTTGAAATTCATGGGAGGTTATTTATAGGAAAATAAATGCTTGATTGACTTTTGTAAATGGTTCTATTTCATATCTTTTTCCAAATAATTATGTATTAAATTAAGAGTATGTGTGGATTTATTTATAGAGTGAAGTAATTTTTTAATTTGACATTCTAGAAATTGTGTAGTGTTTTTTATGTAAAAGAATAAGTATCCCAAAATTATGGTAAGTTCATAAAATTTAGTTGGTTTTGGGACAGTAGATTTTTGATAAAATGTTATAGATTTGTAGTTTAATTGAAAAAGAATATCAAGTGTGGACTAAATATATAGATATGATAATGTTCCATAAGAAGTTTATTTCTACTATAAATAGGTCATTATGCACCATTTTAAGCACCAATATTTTTGAGAAGGACTAATAAATCAACCTCCATATAAGACTAATGCAGTCATATTTTTTACATAAAACAAGAAATTTATGTGAATACATGTTTCATGAAAGTTATGTTGGAGAAGTCTATTGAGGAAAGGGATTTTAATAAAGGTGGTTTCACAAAATTCATAGATCGCATAAAAAATTTAAATCTTCCTGAAGAATGATGTTTTTAGAAAATACATGAATTAAATTTTTTTCAATTGGGAAAGGTTGTAAAATTATTCAAATAAACATATTCAGACAGTAATTATGAAAAACGTAATTAACATGTACTAATATATAGAAGTGGAAATCAAGTAAAAATTATAGAAGACTACATCTAGAGTATTAATCAAGGTGGAGTTGATGGATATGATCTAAAGGAGACAATTCATTGTCCCTAAATTATATTATTAGCAATGATCATGGCATGGAGTGACCTATTTGAAATAATTTATTGTAAAAATTCTAGTGAATGAAATTGGAATATAGTATGACCAACATCATGTTAGTGTATTATCTTTAGAATATCCCTTAGTTGTTAATTATTTAAAATATTTTTGTTGTGTTTTGTTTTATCATATGTGTGTTATGTGATTGAAAAATTAATTTCAAAGGTTTAATGAGTTCCTAAAAACATCAAGAAAATATCCATTTAATTAAAAGGAAAATTTGAATCCTTGATTCATCCCTCCCCACACATGGCTTTTAAAACCCTACTATTTTAAAAGAACACTATTTTTTATCTTGTAAACAATGCACAACACAAAGTTTAAAAAAACTACAAAATATTATTATTTAAATATAACCATTATAACCTTATACTTAAATTAATGTGTATGGATAATATTAACCAAATTATGAAATATATTTAGGAACCAATCAACACAAATTCATTGAAACATTCTTATGAAATAAGTACTCAATTTTCAGAAATGTTATTTTCTGCTTTAATAATATTATTTCTTATAAAATGATTTTAAATTATTTTTTGGAGAACATATTATAATTAACTCAGTGAACAAATGTAAATTTTATTTTTTTAAAATAAGTTCTTTCTTCAAATCATCATTTAAAATTATCTTATCTTGAAATCTTTTTATTTTTCTTTTAAGATTTATTTTGGAGTGAATTGTGAAAATAATAATATTTATTGATAATTGTATTCTTGTTTCATTAATTTTCTAAGATACATTTTATTTTAAAGTGTATTAGTTGTAAAATTAGTTCTATTATGTGATTAATATTTTAATTAGGTTTAATTTAATCAATTTTCGGATTAAAATTGGAATAAAAATATTTTTATATAAAAACCCATTTTAAAGAAAACTTGTATATTTCTAAAAAGTGGTTTTCATCATGTTTTGTTAACTTATTTAAAAATTTATTTCTTAAAATTCTAGAAATTGAATTTGGTGAAATTAATTATATATATAACACAAAGAGGCTGAAATTTAGTAAATATTTTCCATTAATTTATAGGCATTATGAATAGAAACTACAATACAATTAATCACAATTATAAAGGATAAATTAGGTTTATCTAGGTTAAAACTAAGTTATAAGGGAATAATTTTTTACCAAACTCTTTATTTAATGAATTTAATTCCACCATTTACACCATAGGCTCCAAATTTAGTTTTATAATGGATAATTGTCCTTGAAATTTACTTATATATTATTTAAATCAAAAGAAGTTACCAAATGTCACTATATTTTTAATATCTCTCACTACTAGAAATAGACTCTATACCTATACTTTGTTCCCAACAGTTCAGAAAACCCATTGGGAATAAGATCATATGCCAACGGTTTACTAGAACCATTGTAATAGTCTTTTTAATGTTGGGTTTTTTCCAATGGTTTTTAAACCGTTAGGAAAGAAAAGAGTACCCGTAGTTTTTATTTTTCATTGGGAACAATTATACACAATTTAGTGCTCCATCCCTTGTGAAATCTCATCCCATGCACTCATCCCCTCCCCGACCTCGACCTCCTCCTGGCCTCCACCTTTGCCTCTACCCCCCGAACCCCTCCCTCTTCTCCATCGACGTTCCCCTTCCCATATCGGCTCCTTCTCCGATGATGAAGTCCCCCTCCCCTCTTGGCTCCCGGCGACATCCTCCCCTCCCCTCTTGTCTCCCTCTCTTGGCGACATCCGAGCTCAATCTCCTCCTTCGACATCCCATGTCCCTCTCTCCAGTCACACGCGAGACGCTCCATGGCCGAACACCCCATGGGACATCCCCTTCTCTCAGCTCCCTCTCCTCCCGCCTGGGCAATAATATTGTCGTGGCCGACCCCTACCCCCCAAGAGAGGTAAATATTTTCCAATATTTGGGTTTTTGTGTTTGTTGATATTTATTTGATTATTTTCTTATGGTTTTGGTTTAATCCTAAATTTCCATTTTTGGATTTTTTTGAACAATCCATATGGCCAAAAATTATCATATGTTAATTTTTCACAGGTCTAGCTCAACCATGTTATTTTTTTGTTCGTTCAAATGTGAAACTAATGGTTTAGTTGTTACCATGATGCTTGTAATTAAAATAGTTAGATCAAGGATATTTCATGTAATGAGAGGTATATGAGTTGGGGAATCCATTGGACTGTAAATGGCGAAAAATGTCTTTTTAAGTTCAGTAGGAATTTGGAAATGTGGAAATATTTGGTTTGAAAATCGACATAATGAGTTCTGATTGGCCTGTTTTCAGGAGTGTATTTGTTATAAAATTGAAAATTTTAGTATTTTAGTTATATTTTATAAATTTTAAATCCAAAGGCGTGGAAAAAAAATCATTTTCACTCATTTAAGGTAATAAGTATGAAATTAGATAGTTTAGTGTGGTGGGAGAGGGGCGGGGGATGAAATTCCAATTAATTCCACCCAATTGTAGACATAAATCGAAAGGGGTCGGTTGTGACATCTTGTGTTACACAAATTTCTGAATAGGAATGTAATGAGGCATGGTACATATCAATAGTTTGGGCCAGGTTGCGGCCTATGTCTTTTAGAAAATTTAAATTTTAAAAAATAACATAAATTAATAATAATAAATATAGTAAACTTACAATTCATCAAACTAAAATAAGGTTGAACAAAATTATCAATTGGGTTGGGCTAGGCTTGGTTTGGGGTTGGGTTTGGTCTGGCTTTGTCGGTCCATCACTAGTTTGAGTTCTGCCCTAAACACTACTTGGGCTGGGACCATTGTATGAAATATGTCTCACAGACTGTCCAGGACCACGCTAGGCATCCATCCATTTTTACACCCCTATCGAGTTTAACAACTAAGTTTTTATGTTATTGTTTTTTAAATTCATGACTACTTTTGGACTCTAAATATTGCATTATTATATTCATGTTACTTTAAATAGATCTTTTACATAAATAAACAATGCGATGTTACAATTTTTCCAATATCCAACACAACAACGACTTTCCATGCAATTATTTTTCATTATAACCACTCAACGGGATAGTAAGATGGGGTGTTGAGAGTGATAATTCTTGGATTGATATATGTATTAATTTTTTTTGAATGCAGTATAGACCGAGTTCACAATTGACCGGGGAATGGTGGATGCTAGCAGGAGATCTATTTAAGATACAAGGGTAATCTATGCGGAATTTCATTTTATGATGCATCGGTTATTATTCACCATAGTAGTCAATCTCAGATTACGGTGCGATGTGATGGTGTTCTAGTAGGGTTATGTGCACAATATTCAACTCAACTAATGTAGTGTAGGTGGATATTCAATGGCTAAGTGTACTAGTATTGTGTTTCCAACAACGTTCTATATAAAGAACATAATGAAAAATGAAGATATTATTAAATGGAACTGTTTCCCCTTGCATGCAGGAACATGATTTGACCCATGGGGTGGTGTGGTTCTTATATATTGGGCGGCGACTAGTATTTTCATCAGATACAGGTATCATTTTGTTTAGTTTTTATTTTATTTTCTTTATTGCATCAGCCACTTAAGTATTTTACTACTTTCTATGGATAGAGGGTAATGATGCTATGCTGACTTGTTGATGTAGATCACTTGTATACTGTAATACCATGAGGTGTGAGTGTAAGGAAACATTGGAAGATAGAAGAGCCTTGGGGTCTTCCCTAAGATGGAATTGTTTTTTCTAAAACATTGCGTGGGAACATTTCTAAAGTATGTTGGAGTCATGAAATAACCCCAAGTGTCTCCATGAGATAACATAAATAACCCCAAGTGTCTCCAAGTGTCTCCATACATCGTATCATCCTCACATGGGTTGGCTACTCACCCAATCCTATCCAACCTATTCTAGACTATCCTCTCAGTCACATAGTCCAGACACATCTCTCGAGGATTATCCCATGCCTCGATGCACATCTCATCATCCAACTAGACAAAGAGGATTATTCTCCTTATGATTGTCCTAGTTACAAAATCACACCATGTTGAACCCATCAACATTATATTCTCAATAATCTAGTTAAGAACTCCATCAAAATGAAGTATTATAACCCATCCCCACTAACTAGGTTCTATCCTAAGCTAAATCACACCAAGCCTCTTGGTATTATAATGCCAATATGTCTGAAAATACCCAATACCCACACTAGCATCTCATCCTTCATCTCGTTAGTTGAAATATTGAATCATTAAATGGAGTAAAACCATTCATAATACATTTTATATACTCAGAGGGACCATCCCACTATAATAACCTACCAAGATTTTAATCCATCCTCATAAGTATTTCCTCATCAAATGCTAGATATACAAATTCCAAACCTATCACTACAAGGCCCAATCATTTTAGGAATATTTTACAAAATATAAATATTCATCGTTATGGACATCAATCACATTAAAGTCCATAAATGTCAACAGAACCCTAAATTCCAAGAATTATTCATGTGGACAAGCCCCATAGCAGGAGGATAAGAAATAAAACCATAAATAAATATCCAAATATTGGCATCATTGTTAAATAAATGTCTCAAGTGTAAACATACAAACTAAGAATAATAATACCTCATCCCTTATATCAAAAAAACCAACCTATGTTGAAACTAGTTCCAAATTGATTATATACCATTAATAGGAAGAGTAATTATTAATTAATATGAATGTACTATTTGATAGTATCATTTTGAAACATTGATCTGTTTCCGCTTTGCTTACAAGAACATGATTTGACCCATGTGTTGATTTGGTACTTATATATTGGGCGATGATAGGTATATTCATAGGAGAAAGGTATGTTTTAGTTTTGTTTTTATTTTATTTTCTTTATCCCATTGGTAAATAAGATCTTTGACTACTTTTTATGGACAGAGGGTAGCTATATTATGCGAAGGGTGCCAGAAAGTGTTCAGATTGATTAATTCCACCGGCTTTGATCCGAGGTAAGATTCTATGGTTACTACTTGTCTTCCACCTCATGTATTTGGGGATTTTTTGTTTTTGAATCCATATTATTTTTTCAGTAGGGCGCTGGATCGTTTTGTGTTGATTCAGGTGGATTTGGGTCTCCACTGCAAATCTAGTTAAGGCGTTAATACCATTGGTTGGTTTCTCATTGGTTATGTAGCATACTTCATGTTTTTTAAGGTTCCTAATATCCTTTGTGTAGTGCGTTGATCCCTAATAATTTGTTTTGAGTCGCCATGTCAAGGGCGAATCGTCCTTCATGTGTTTTAAGAGTCCGTTTTTTATAACATAAGATCGGTTTATATAATGTGAAGGACAAAGCATATGATTTATTTGGAATCCTGGATAGAAGATGCTACCCCTTGGATGTCATTGGATCGGGACAACACACCAAAGTCACATAATGGTCACGCCAAGGTCATGCCCCGGTCACTCCGTGGTCACGCTGCGGTCACACCGCGGTCACGCAGCGGTCACTCCGTGGTCACACCATGGTCACGCCTCAGTCACACCGTGGTAATGCTATGATTTGGCCCTGATCTAGGATGACACCCCGCAACGGTTTGCAGTCTTGTCAGAATTTGATGTATGATACCTAGATAGAGTTTTGGATTCATTAACTATCCATAATTAATGGGGAGGGAGGCAACAGCCAGAATGTTGCCCCACTTCCTCTCGCTCCCTTCGCTCTGGGCCAGAAGATGTTTCCCCGCAGATGTCGCTGAACTGGGCCATCATGCTGCGATCATGCTGCGGTCACGCTGCTGTCACGCCACGGTCACACCGAGATTTGGCCCTGCTCCAGGACGACACCCTGCGGCGGTACGCAATCCTATCGGAATTCAATGTATGATACCTAGATAGATTTTTAGATACATTACCCATCCATAGTTAATGGGGAGGGAGGCGATGACTGGAATGTTGCCCCACTTCCTCCCGCTCCCTTTGCTCCCGGCTGAAAGATGCTGCCCCGCAGATGTCGCTGGACCAGGCCAAGACACTGTGGTATCGCTGCGGTCATGCCGCGGTCACGCCGTGGTCATTCCACAGACACGTCGTGGTCACACCGCAGTAATTCCGTGATTTGGACCTACTCCAGGACGAAACCCCACAGTGGTTCGATGTCTTGTTGGAATTCGATGTATGATACCTTGATAGAGTTTTAGATACATAACCCATCCATAGATAATGGGGAGGGTGGTGACGGCTAGAATGTTCACCTGCTTTGTCACGCTCCCTTCACTCCTGTTCGGAACATGCTGCCCTGTGGATGTCACTGGACAGGGCCAACATGCCACTGTCATATCGCGGTCACGCTGCTGTCACGTAGCGGTCACACCATAGTCACATCGCGGTCACGCCGTGGTCATGCTGGGATTTGACCCACCTCCAGGATGACACCCCACGGTGGTTTTCAGTCCTGTCAAAATTCAATGTATGATACCTAGATAGAGTTTTAGATACATTACCCACCCATTGTTAATTGGGAGGGAGGTAATGACCTGAATGTTGTCCCGCCTCCTCCCGCTCCCTTCTATCCTGGCCGAATGATGTTTCCCTGTGAATGTCGCTGAACCGGGCCAACACGTCACTGTCACACCGCGGTGACGCTATGTTCACGCCATGGTCATGCTACGTTCACGCCACGATTACGCCACGGTCACACCGTGGTAACTCCGCAGTAATGCCATGATTTGGCCCTGCTCCAGGATGACTCCTCGCGGAGATTTGCAGTCCTATCAGAATTTGATGTATGATACCTAGATAGAGTTTTAGATTCATGACCCACCCTCCTTCCTAGACCCCGTACAGCCCCCCACCCTCCTCCCTAGACCCCAAACAACCCCCACCCTCCTCTCTGGACCCTGGACAGCCCCCTGGACAGCACCACTGGACAACCCCCACCCTCCTTCCTGAACCCCGGACAACCCCCCCCATCCTCCCTGGACCCCGAAAAGCCCCCTGGATAGCCCCCCCAACCCTCTTCCCTAGACCTTGGATCCTAATCTAAGATCTCTTCACAATTCATCTTAAATCCCAACAGAAAATAGAGTTTTGGAGATTCAGAAAAAGATGAGAGAACAGTGCAAACCCAAATAGAAAATAGGAATAAAGTAGAGGACTAGACTCACCCGGATCTTCAATCCATACTTGAAAGCACTCAAAAGGCCCAAGTGACATGTAGGATTCGACCCCACCTTAAACTGAGGCAAGATGTGGTCGTCACCACTCAAAGTGTCTCTCTTTTGTTTCAAAAGGACATAATTTTAAGTGAATACAACAACTGACATATGGAAAACTAACCAAAGGCATTCAGATTCTGTTAAAACTTTAGGAAAATGATCCATGGGTCGTTTTTTATTTGTACGAGTCATCCCTGCCTCAATCCGAGGAGTGGTGTGGCTGACACCACTCAAACTATGTCACTTTTGTTTGAAGTGGACAGGATTTTAAGTGAAAACAACAACTGGAAAACGGAATACCAACCAAACACATTCTGATTGTGTTGATAATTTATAACAATGATCCACGGGTCGTTTGTGATGACGACGAGTGATCTCCGCCTCAATCCAGGGCACGGTGTTGCTAGTATCACTTCAAGTGCATGGATTTTGTTTAAAATGGACATCATTTTATGTGAAAACAATAACTGGCATAAGGAAAACCGACCAAACACATTTTTATTCTGTTGATACTTTATAAAAATGATCCATTGGTCGTATGAGATGTTTACAAGTCAACCCCCCTCAATCGGAGGTGCGGTGTGGCCATAACCACTCAAAGTGTTTACCTTTATTTGAAATAGACATCATTTTAAGTGAAAACAACAACTAACATAAGTAAAACTAACCAAACACATTCGGATTCTGTTGAAACTTTCTAAAAACAATTCGTGGGTAATTTTGGACGTGTACGAGTCAACCCCACCTCAATCCGAACCGTAATCTGGCCGGCACCACTAAAAGTGTCTCTCTTTATTTTTAAATGTACATCATTTTAAGTGAAAACAACAACTGACATATGGAAAACCGACCAAACGCATTTAGATTATGTCAATAATTTAGGGAAAATATCCATTAGTCATTTGTGACATGAATTAGTCAACCCTAACTCAATCTAAGGCATGGTGTGGCCAGTACCACTCAAAGTGTCTTTCTTTTGTTTAAAATGGATATACTTTTATGTAAAAACAAATAGAATGTGGAAAACCGACCAAACACATTCAGATTGTGTGGATACATAAGGTAAATGATCCATGGGTCATTTTATATTTGTACGAGTCAAACCCGACTCAATCTGAGACGCGGTCTGGATGGTACCACTCAAAGTGTCTCTCTTGTGTTTCAAAAGGACATTATTTTGAGTGAATACCACAACTAACATACAAAAAAATGACAAAAGTCATTCAGATTCTATTGAAACTTTAGGAAAAAGATCCTTGGGTCATATGTGACATGTACGAGTCAGCCCCACCTCAATCTGAGGGCCGGTGTCGTTGACACCACTAAAACTGTCTCACTTTTATTTGAAATGGACATGATTTTATGTGAAAACAACAAATGGCATACAAAAAACTAACAAAACACATTCAAATTATGTTTATACTTTATAAAAATGATCCATGGGTCATTTGTGATGCGTACAAGTCAACCCTTCCTCAATCTGGGTCACGGTGTAGCCGGTATCACTCTAAGTGTTTGTCTTTTGTTTAAAATGGACATCATTTTAAGTAAAAACAAAAAATGACATATGGAAAACCAACCAAATGCATTAGGTTTCTATTGAAACATTAGGAAAAAGATCCAAGGGTCATATGTTATGTGTACAAGTCAACCCCGCTTCAATCTGATGTGCGGTGTGGCTGGAACCACTCAAAGTGTCTCTCTTTTGTTTAAAATGAACATCATTTTAAGTGAAAACAACAACTTCCATACAGAAAACCAACCAAACGCATTCATATTCTATTGAAAATATAGTACAAGGATCCATGGGTCATATGTGATGTGTTCGAGTCAACCGTGCATCAATATGAGGCACAGTGTGGCTGACACCACTCAAAGTGTCTCTCTTTTGTTTAAAATGGACACCATTTTAAGTGAAAACAACAACTAACATACAGAAAACTGAAGAAACACATTCGGATTCTGTTGAAACATTATTAAAAAGATAAATTGGTCATATGTGATGTATAAGAGTCAACCCCGCCTCAATCCGAGGCTCAGTGTGGCTGGTATCACTCTAATTGTCTCTCTTTTGTTTAAAATGTACATCCTTTTAAGTGAAAACAACTGGCATACAAAAAATCAACAAAACATATTCGGATTGGGTTGATAATTTCACACAACGATCCATGGGTTGTATGTGACATGTAAGAGTCAACCCCAACTCAATCCGAGGTGTGGTGTGGTCTACACCACTGAAAGTGTATCACTTTTCTTTGAAATGGAAAACATTTTAAGTGAAAACAACAACTGACATATGGAAAACCAACCAAACACATTCATATTCTATTGATACTTTATGAAAACGATTCATGAGTCATCCATGACATTTATGAGTCAACTCCGCCTCAATCATGGGCTTGGTGTGGCGAATATCACTCCATTTGTATGTATTTTTTTTAAAAATGGACATCACTTTAAGTGAAAACAACAACTAACATACGGAAAACTGATTAAACACATTCAGATTCTATTGAAACATTATGAAAATGATCCATGGGTAATATGTGATGTGTATGAGTCAATCCCGCCTCAACCCAAAGCACGGTGTGGACAGAACCACTCAAAGTGTCTCTCTTTTAATTAAAATGAACACTATATTATGTGAAAACAAGAAATGACATACGGAAAACTGAACAAATGCATTCATATTATGTTGAAAATTTAAAAAAATGATCCATCGGTCATATGTGACATGTATGAGTCAACCCCACCTCAATCAGAGGTGCGGTGCGGCCGAAACCACTCTAAGTGTCTCTCTTTTGTTTAAAATGGACAACATTTTAAGTGAAAACAACAACTGACATACAGAAAACTAACCAAATGCATTCAGATTCTATTGAAAATTTTGGAAAACGATCCATGGGTCATATGTGACATGTAAAAGTCAACTCCACCTCAATTCGAGGTGTGGTGTGGCTAGTATCACTCTAACTGTCCCATTTTGTTTAAAATGGACATCATTTTAGGTAAAAAAACAACTGGCATATTGAAAACTGACCAAACATATTCGGATTGTGTTGATCCTTTAGCACAACGATCCATTGGTTGAATGTGACGTGTAAGAGACAAACCCCCCCCCCTCAATATAAGGAACGGTGTGGCTGACACCACTCAAAGTGTCTCTCCTTTCTATGAGATGGAAAACATTTTAAGTGAAAACAACAACTGGCATACGGAAAACTAACCATACACATTCAGATTCTATTGGTACTTTATAAAAACGATTCATGAGTCATCTGTGATGTGTACGAGTCAAACCCAATTGAATCTGGGGCATGGTGTGGCCGGTATCACTCCAAGTGTATGTCTTTTGTTTAAAATGGACATCACTTGAAGTAAAAACAACCGGTATACAGAAAACTGCGCAAATGTATTCAAAATTATTTATGCAACACAATTAATTTTGTATGTGTTATTGATCATTGTTGTCAAAGGCACGCAGAGGCACGTGCCTTGGAAAGGGGTGCGGCAAGGTGAGGCTAGAGCGCCTCGCCCCCTACAAGGCGAGGCGACTTCGCTGAGGCACGCCAAAGGCGTGCGCCTCACCGTCCATTCTTTGAGGTGCTCAGGTGCCATGTGATATAAAGGAACACCTCACTCTCATCTTCCCTGTTGGGAGGCGACAGTGCTGGAAGGAGGAGAAGTATATGATGTCAGCGACGACTGGTATTTTGAGTGCAAGACAGATGAATCTCTGTAGTATATATCAGGGTAGAAGGTGGAAAGGCGGGAAAGGCAAAGATCGAGGTAGGTGGCGGAAATCACATTGCACAATGAGGGAAATAAGGGCAGTACCAATTTCAATTAAATAGAATATTTAATATTTTAATAAAAAAACATGGAAAACTAATTTTTTTTACAAGGAAAAACATAGCATACTATAAAAACATTGTTGTGACATCACTCCCAACAGAACCTCTTAAAAAATATTCGTATGTATTTTAATTTGAATTTTTTTATTGAATTTATGTTTTTTAAAATTTAAAATATTGCTCAAAACTGTATATAATTAATTATGTGCGCATGCGCCTTAGTTGCGCCTCGCACCGCGCCTCGCGCCGCTTCTCCAAACGGTCTTTGTGCCTTATTGCACCGTGTGCCTTTGACAAGAATGTTGTTGATTCATAATTTAGAATTCATTACATAATTCATTCTATATGTATTCAATTGGGAATTCAATTATGAATTTTGTATTGCATAGGGTAATTGGGTTCATATACATGATTATAATTGTGGTACATTCCATGGTTATAAGAGTATCCTTTTTTATGTGCTTTTTTGTGCTATAACAGGTGTTTTCTACTATTAAGAGTGTATACAGGTGTGTGTAGTTGAGTGTGCAGTGGTTTTTTTGTTGTATGTAGTTGAGTGTGTCAGTGTTTTTGTTAGTATTGAGTGTAGGAGGTGGTTTTTTTTGTGTATTCAGGTGTTTGTTTTGTATTCCATGGTTTTGTTGAGCGTGTAGGAGTGGTGTTTGTTCTGTATTCCATGGTTTTGCATTCCATGGTTTTGTTGAGTGTGCATGAGTGGAGGAGATTCTAGGTAGCTGGTCTTCCAAATTCTGGAATAACACTATACCAACAGTTTTATTAAACCATTGGTATAGTGCTAAAACATGAAAATTAGTATTGCCAACGGTTTTCAAGCTGTTTGGAATACTCGTATTTCACACTCCCAGAAGCATGTATTACCAATAGTTTTCAAACCGTTAAGAATACTCCTATTTCACACCACCACCATCCAGTAATGCCAATGGTTTTCAAACCATTGGGAGTACTTTTATATACCAACAGTTCAAATAATTGTTTGGAAACTCTAGGATTACACTGCCTTTCCCAACAGTTGTACTAAAACCATTGGTAATGGGCTATCCCTATGCCTTACTTTCCAATGGTTTTCCAAACCGTTGGTATATAGTATACCAACGGTTTGTTAGCCTTTACCAACAGTTTGAAACTTGTGGTAATACATTAGTTTCCAATAGTATCTTTTGTGTCCACATATAGAAAAAGTAAGATGTTAATAATCCTAAATTTATATTTATAGATTAATTGAGTTGTTTTAATTATATAAATTTGCTTATAATTTTTTTAAATAAAATAATTACCTTAAATTCATGTACAATGCTAGTATGATATTTATTAAGTTAACAGAATATAAATTTAAAGATATTAAAAATATAAATAGTGAAATAATGTGAATGAGATAATGTGTCCCATAAAATTTATATATACATGTTATAAATTAGTGATTTTTAAAAAAATTAATTCTAAATAAAAAAAATTCTTAGTGTATTTCAAGTCAAATTAAATAAATAGTCTCTGAATTGAATATAATGATATTTTATCAAAATAAATTTTTAATAAATTATTAAAAAATTATAAAAATGTTAAATGTAAAAAAATATGACAAGATAATTTAAAAAATTTCATCCTTTAAACATTTATGAGTCTATAATTTCCATATATGTACAATTATAACCTTTTAAGAGTGAAGAAGATGTTACCATGATTAATGTGAAAATAGGTTAATTAAATGGATAAACAAAAAGATAAGATTTAAAATAGCTCTTAAACCAGTATGTTTTAATTTTTTGATTATATTTATAACATATCATACCATAATATTTAATTCTATACCATTTGAATGCAAATTTGTTTTGAATAGTCTTATCATATTTTTATTATTTAAGAAATTTCAAAAGTGGCCCTCACCTAAATTATAAAAGGGAACTCCCTCACTTAATTACACTAGTTTGATCCATATATCTTAATAAAAACATACCAGTTACTCTTAAAAATCATTATTGAATTTCTTTAGGTGTTGGTCTCCACACAATTTCTACCCTAGATATTTAAAGGAGAGTTCTATAGTACTTCTACAGAAGAAGAGGTAATCATATTTTCTGATTGTTTCAAGTTTATTTATTCTTCCATTTCTAATTAAAGTGTTGTAATCATCCTAAAATAATAAATTCAATATCATTAATTTACTGACATGTTTTTATGATTATGGTACATATATATTCCATCAATTTTCAATCCTATGAAAAGTGAAAACATCACTCATGCGTATGTAAGACTTACCATCTCTGCATATTGATGTATTTCATTTTCAACACAAATTTAATTGAATGGTTATAAATATTGAAATAATGATTTTATATGATATTTCTAAAAAAAATATTATTATGGAACTATAATATCATATATACCTTTCTACCTTCCAATGTATTGGAAAATGAGAACATTGATCGTGTGTGTGTGGGGACTACCACTTCTACGAACCAATGTGATCCATTTTTAATTAATTCTTTTCATGGATTTTAATAAGTATATATTTAGTAAATATATATTTGTATATATATATATATTAAATACTAATGGTTCTAGAAATATTAATTATTATTCATCATTCTTTCATTCAGTCCTCCAAAATGTGAAAACAACATTCCTGCGTATGTATGACCAATAGTCTTCATGAATGGTGTAATCCATTTCTATGTATATATATTTTAAGAATGAAAATAAATAAATAAATATTATATTTCTTCCATTAGTAAAATTATTTAGATGATGGAATCATGATAAATTTATAAGATCCATAACTACATAATAAAAACATACTTGAAATAAAAAGCAGTTAAGACCCTAAACACTGATAATAAGAAATGATTATTAACAAAAATTGGATAAAAATTTTATAAATGAATAATATATGGTATAATAAATATTAATATATGTTTCTATGTATTTATAATAAATTTAAACTTATTATATTAGAGGTTAGAGATCCTATGTGAAATGTGAGGTCGGAGGTAATGGATTTCTTTTTAATGTTAACTGCATTGAGACATATTTGGTTATATGTATCTATTACTTTTTATGTGGTTTATATAATACACCATTTATGTATTGAATATGAAAATATATTTATTAAATAAACTTAATTTTCATTTCAATTTCATTATTTTAAGGTGTTTTCAAACTTCCTCTAACTTTTCCACTGATTTAAACATTTATCAATCAATGAAATGTTTAAAAAAACTGATCATATTTATATTTTTATTAGATATTTGTTTAATTATATATCCATATTTTCCCTAAAATGTTTCCAATTTGTATTACTTCTACAAAATTTTATTAATAGATATATTTGTTCACTTTTTACAAAATGGGTTGAAAGGATCCTTTTTTCATTTTCAAGACAAGGTACATTGCATTTTTTTTGAAAAACGTATGGAGATATTTTTTTAACTTATTAAACATGATTAGATTTTATCATTTTAAATACAAATATTTTCTTTAAAGTCTCATTTATATGTTCATAATGTAATTTTAAAATAATTTATTAGCATTATAATTGAACAATTTTTTTAATAAAAGGTTTTAAGATAATCGTAAAACAATTTTCCTTAATAATATTTTAATTATATTTTAGTTGAATTTTTATTCAGAAATGAAAAATAAATTTTATTAATTCTTGTACTCTTTGGGTATATCATAATGGCACTATCATTTTAATCATTCACTCAATTCTGTTAATTTGTTAGAATATTTCATTTAAATATACATTTTCTTTTCACAATGGTTATGGTTATTTCTATAATTGTATACCATTTCTACAAAAGGTGTTATTATTTGAAATTATTTTATTTAATAAGGTATTATTAATAAATCCATATTATTTACTCAATAAGGATAATTTTTTATAATGCTTATTTTTCACGTATTAAATCGATCAATCGATATATGAGGAATGTATTGGACATGTAATGACGGGTGGATCCTGGAATTATATAGTCCCTCGATGCATTTATAGGTCTCATGGGAAAAATAATTAAGGTATAATTAAATGGGCTTTTGGTTTATTCATACCCTTTGTTTTAAAATTTATTGACACAAGGTCTTGATGGTGTAGATACCATGATGTTTGAGATTTTAGAGTTAAATCTTTAGCATTTTATTCATTGCAAATTCAGTAATTTTTATCATTAATTGATTAATATATTGATTTTATCCATGGATGAAATTGTTTCTCAATTTATTAGTTTATTGGAATGTTTTTTAGTTATTTACCTTTACATATTTATTATGCCTTATTTAATCATGATAACATTCATTATATATAACACTTACTCAGCATCTAAGATCACCATTTTATTTTTCATCTTTTCTCCAGTATATGATGAATGATTTCATAAATAATATCATGGTGGTAAGAATTTTTTTATTGTATTTATTTTATATATTAAATTTAATATGGGGATCTGGTTTTTATCTGGTTTGTTAATACTAGTAAACTATTATGTCCTTCAGATATCATTCTATTTTTCTAGTGACAATGTAATAAAGTTACCACTAACTCTGGGATACTGAGGTTGGGATCTTTATAGTTGTAATAAAGTTATGTTTATCAAATAACATGGTAAATAGTTTTAGGGAAAAAATATTAGATAATATTACCCTATGAATGAATGTTAGAATAACTCTATGTATTGGATAACATTATATAAATTTTTTAATGACCATAGAAAACCTTGGATAAGCATAAGGACTAATAAGTTGAGAAGATGGTGTCATGATTTAGAAATATTTGAAAAATATTTCAGGATTATTTTATATCTCATTTTTTATTATTTAATTTTTCTACTTGTAAATTTATTTTTGGTTTTAGTAAGGGGATAGAATTGGGAGGAATCATTTCAACACTAAATTTGATGAAAAATTTAGTGATTATGAGAAACAAAATTTATGGATGAATGGAGAGATAGATATTAAGAATAATATTAATATTCATTAATGATATATGATTAACAACATAAACTTTTTTTAGATTCTTAATACATAAAATAATAGTAAAATGATATTTTATGGATGTTAAGGTGGAAATGATCATACATGTAAGAAATCTCAATTCAATTTTTATCAATAATTTGGGAGGAATAACTGAGAAGAATATATCTAATAGAGGGGAAAATGTTTTCTATATAAATATAAAGGGAATAAAGTATCATATTTCCTAGTAATTAAATTTTTTATATAAGGGGAACTTAGGAATTACCAGATTCAATTCCCTAAACTGAGGGTCACTCCCTTGAACCAAGAAGGAACTATGAAATATAAGATATTTATGTGAAATTATTTAAGTGTATTTATTGAAGAATTATTTTTATCAGTGGTATTATGGTTTAAATAATCATTAAACATATAATGATTTCTAAATAGTAGTTATAATTTAATGAATTAAATGTATATATTGAATTGTATTGATAACCATGAGAAGTAATTTAGAGACTATGTAATTTTTTTTTGGAAGAACATGACTATGGTAAAGATAAACCGTAATATGTGTTTGATAATGGAATAAAACTAAAGTGTATTGAGATTATAATTCTTTGTCTCATCATAATATTAAGTGTATATATACCCTACTTGATGGTTTATGTTATGGGAGTTTAAAATGATATTTTGTGAGGCATTTATAGGAATTCAACCCCCTTCCCAACCATCTTATTATAGGGTAATGTAAACATGAGGGACCTCAACCATGTTCCCACCTCCTTCCATGTGCATCCCGACTAACACAATACCATTCTATAAATTAAGGTTTTCTGAAAAAAAAATAAGGAATCAACCTCACATCCTCCCGTTCCATTAATACCCTCAATATAAACCCCCTAATCCTCATAACAAACATCAACTCTGGTGGACTATAACTGCATGACATCACCACATGTGTATAAAATCCATCCTCAATCCATTATATTCTATATATATATAAACACTTGGACACATTATAGACCATAAAGAGAGGTTTCATTGCATATTACCTTCCAAAAAACCCACCTCTATCATATAACAACAACATATATCATGAAACACTATTAATGTGACAATATCATCAAAATCATAACCAACATCGAATAAGATGGAATTCCCTATAATAAATATTCTAAATAATCCATATTACACCCACATAATAATTTAAAATTTTAAGAAAATAAGTGTATTTCATAATCCATTAATTTACTCATTTTCATGTCCAAAAATATGTAAACATATTTCTTGATTTAAATTAGCATCATTACAAGATTAATGATTTTATGGTTTTTCTACACAAGCCATCTCTTCAATGAATATGTTAAAAATATGAAATAAATGTCAATAATAATTGTTATAATCACAAATTTTAATTCATTTTGGTATTTATGTGATTAAATCATTTATGAGGGGGACATTGTTTTTCATGGTAGAAATAACATAAAACGGTAGGAATGAGGATCAATCAAAGAATTAAATACATCAATAATTTATAATTATCCCACTATATAATTAATTAGAGACTAATATCCAATTACCTAGGAATTCATTGTTTTTCTTCAAAATGTAGGTAATTAGTTTCCCCATTACCAATGTTAACCCATGGACAAGGATTATCAACAATCATGGGAGAAAATTCAACCATATCACGCTATGTACAAACGAAAAATTTCATCATTTTTAATCAAGAATTTATATTAAATATAACCCCTTCATACTATAACATGTCAATAAAATTTTCCACTTATATAGGTGAAAAGAATAATAGGTGAAAACAATAATAATGAAATATCAAGAACAACACAATAGTCAACAAAAAACAACTGATGGTAATATCATGAAAATCATAAACCACAAGAAACAACCCCATCACATTTTCCATGCTTCCTTTTATCAATTATAATTTTATTTTAACACTATATTTTATATGGGTTTTTATATATTTTCCCTTTCCTGTAAATCAAAATACTATGAAATAATAATACCATATGAGGTAGAAAAAATAGTATAAAATTCAAGAATATAAATTAATAAAGATATGAGATATATCTCCAGATCACCTACCATAAATAGATCTTCACAAAACAATTCAAAATGAAGTGGAAATGGGAGGGCCCACATATGGAAAGAACCACATAAAATAGGAATAAATATTCTAAATACACCATCCATATCAACCTTCAACAAAAGAATAACTAAAATTTTGATTCCATTAAAATTTTTCTTTTCTACTAGAAGAATAAGAGGAATACAAAAATAAAATATGGAGAAGAATCCTAGAATAACTATAAAGTTATCTCAATAGGTAGGTTGGGGATTAAATTCAATGGATGGGGATATAAAGGCCTCTAATGGATGCCCATAGATAACCCAATAACCAAGAGAAGATGTGGATGAATGATATTATTAGAAAGAGGTAGGAAATTTATAAAATATGTTGAAATTTGGAGACCATAATACAACACCAAACCCCATGGTTAAATGGGATAACATTGATCATAATACACCATGTACGGAATAAGACCTAACTGAAAAGGATGTAGTCACAACCAAATATGAGAAACATGAAGTGGTCTGAAAAGAGATCCAATAAATATGCAAAAGATTCTACTCTATAGGGAACCATCATGCTGTAAAATTCTAATACTAAATAAGAATATACACTACATCCCAGATTAACGGGACAACAACCCTAAAACTAACATAACCACACAAAATCATCCTTTATTTCTCCATGCTGCATGGAATCCATAACACTATATAAATTATACTTAAGGGTCATCCAAAATGTATCTTAAGGTCTACTCTATATCTACCTCAAGGTCAATAGCACTCCCAAACATTACAAATGGTCATATATGACTCTACATCATAGCCCAATTCAATACACCACAATGATACCAAAATAATAAGAACCATAATATGTCCACTAAAAAGGCCTCTATGTTGAATTACTCTATCTAAATCCACAAATACAACCTATGTGGAAAAAAGACACTACCACACCACCTATAATTTCATACAGAGCAATAACACCAAGATTCTCCATTCACCCTCAAACCTTATCTTGACACATCTAGCACATGAAACATTAATGTTTCCTTATGATAGTAGTATGTGATGTTATAAAATGTTTTCATAAGATTAAAATAAATGATATATAAAAATAAATATATAATAGATATTGTATAAATTGGTATCTTTATAGATCACCATGTGATATTTCAAATTAATTATAAGACATTTCATGACAATTAAATGTTACATCATCATTATTTAGAAATCTACAAGTTAGATAAAATTTCATTAATAATGATTTAATGGAAGAATCATCAACACGATAACCCAATGGATAATGACACTATTATTCCATAAATTTAAAATCCCAATTAAACAAATTAAATTGTGATTCAAGATTAGTACTTAGAATGTAATCTTCATATCCTTTAAAAGATTTTCCAACTACAAAGAGAGGTGTCATGTCTTAAAGATTAAGAACATCCTGTGAATCCATATTAGGATAAAATACATGCAATTTTCAATTCTTTTTTTCAAAGGTCTTCATTTTGAGAGGATATAGACTCTCCATTGTGTTCTATGGAATGAGGGTCAATAGTCATATTCATTTATTAAAATGAAAAGCTTAAAACTGTGAAATTTCTACTATATTTTTTCTTTAAATCATGGATATTATTGGATCATGTATTTTTCAGAATATTTGAAGAATAATAATCCTTACTACATTAATAAATTAAATTATGATATATTTGAGTATTATTTACTTTTAATAGAGATTTGGATGATTTATCTATAAAAATAATGACTAGTTTAAATGAGAAAATCACACTATCTCTAATTATGGGATATTTAATAATCCAAATATAAATATATATTAATGTGATTATGAAATTATAAATTAGTGAATAAATAGGGATTTTAGTTATTTATTACTTGATAAATAATAATAAATGAATATAATTAATATGTAATAATGAAAAACATTGAAATTACTTAGTTAAGAAAATAGAAAAAAATGAATTTTAGTGAGATCAAGTAGAAATAGATATTTCTAGAACATTATTTATTTCAAAGAAATCATGTTAATTTATTGTTTTTAAGTGTCTTTCTAGAGGTGAGGATGAATAAAATTTATGTGTTCATGCTAACATGAAAACATTCATGAATAAAGAAAACTGAGTAGAAGGATTATGTGTATGTAGTAATACTCATATTATCTTGACATTCAATGTCATTATAGTTGATTAATAATATCTAATATGGTCATGTTGTCAAATATTGGAGTTTATATGAAAATAAATTTTCACTAAATTTGTTTATTTCTATTATCATTGAGTGGGAAACAACAAAATATTCTATTAGGATAAAAATTGTTGGGAAACACTATGGTTTTAAGATGATACCAACATAAACCAATTGTAACTATGTATGACATTATTGGAAACATTTACCAGAAATTAATTGAACATTGAATGAATATATCCACCCAAATCAAGAGATAACCATTCTTTCCTACACTTTTTTTGGGGCGTGCACATCCATATGTGAGGACGGACTGATGATGTCCCACATTACCACTTTCCAAAGGCCGGCAGCATCCGCTCCTTATTTAGGGACGTCTGCTCCTTGATCGAAATGGGATAATGGGATGTCGGTTCTTCCTTCTGTGGATTCTTCCTTAGAACTTTTCACCTAGTCCGGGTCTCCCTCATAGATTTAATACATTATTTGTGAATCTCATTCCTGGTGCCATATCATCATGTACGCCAGTTAATTACACTACTTCCGTCAAGACATTCCATGCGTTCCTGACATGGTAGCAACCTTTGGTCAGAGTAGATGACAACATCAGGCATGTAGGGTAATATCTGGGTGCGTTTTCACATAAAAGACATATTTTAAAGGTATTTTTTTCATTTAATTTACATCCTTTCTTTGTTTGGGGTGTTTACCTAGGTTTCAGGGAGGAATAGATGAGTATTCATGAATTGGGCCAAACCATGAGCCCAATTTCAAATTAAAAAATAAATTTTGTATCTTCTATAACTCTTTAATTTTTCAAAAATTTTCATCCATTCAAATTCACATTTGACCTCCCCTAACCTATTCACACCACCAAGGTAATTTGGAGCTTTTAGAAATCCATAACTAGGGTTTATTTGGGTTTTTATCTAAGGGGGTGGGCCTGCCCGAAATCCCAATTCACGTTTTAAAAATAAATTTTCATTATGTTATATCTTATTCATTTTTTGGGATTTTTCAGTGATTCCAAGTGGAGCCCAAGACCACTGAACCCAGAAGTGCGACCCTTCTCTCTCCCCCCTATTTGAAGCTCTGGTTAATCTAGATTTGGTGACGAACTTCATAGGCTTCTTCAAATCGTCCAGATTTGAAGAGGTAAGTTCATTCCTTCATATCTCTCTCAATTTTTACTCTTTTTCCCCCATTAAAATTTCTAAATGATCTCCAAATCCTTTTTCGAGCCTTCCTTAAATCTTTTATTATTTTTAAAATCAGATACTGGTTTTTTTGGAGTATATTTCTACAGTATATTTTAAGTAAGTTGTTCTCCTTCTTTCTTCTTTCAATTTGTTTAGGGTTACATCCAATTTAGATATGGTTTATTCCATTATAATTTATTTTCCTAATGTACAGGTATTAGGGTTTAAAATTAGGGTTTTATCTTGTGTTTCATGGTCTGAAATTCTGGTTTTAGGTCAGTTTTACCTTCCTTGAAGTGCGGCGGTGGTGCGTTTGAGTTTTCACACAAAGGGTTCAAGGGTTTCCTTGGTTTTGGTAGGTGATTCCATTTTGTGTTCAATTTTTGTGAATTAGCTTACTATGTTCATGGTACCTTAATGTTTATTTCCCTTTAATGTTTCTGTAAAAATTGTTTTTAGTTGCATTTATAATGAAAATGAATTTTAAGTTCCATTTTTTGGTGAAATTGGGGGTTTTTTCATTCAAATCTTTCATTGGTTCATTTTGGGTTGACCTATAATTACTTAGTTGATTTTATTGAACTGTATTATAACTGAAAATCAGTTTTTTAATGTTTATTCTTTTTTTTTCTGTGAAAGTTTGCTTAAATGGTGTTTGGGAAGCAAATGGGCTTTAAGTGCCATGTTTATGTGAGAATAGTGGTTTTTAAAAGATATAACTTCTTGGTTCACATTGGGCTGCCCCATAACTGAATTGTTGGTTTCATTAAAGGTTGTTGAACTGAAATTTTGTTTTAATGACTTAAAAGTGTTAACATAGCATGCAAAGTGGATATCTAAAAGAGATTTGGGTGCAAAACAATGTGCTGTTTTGAGAGGTTGTTTTATTGAAAATAAAAATATTTTATTATGTGTTTTAAATGGTATAAACTTTGTGTAGCTACTGTACTATTTGTTTCTGACCAGTAGTGACATTTTATATGCAAAATTTTGTTTGTTGTTTGCTAAAATTGTTTGATCACAAAAGGGGAAGCCCGGGTACCTAGGTGGGGCAGATTTGTACTAGTACGGCTAGTGGATCAGATGGGTTTTGTCCCTGTTCCACTTAGCATTTGGATAACGACAACTATAAATAAAATATTTGGATGATTATTGGGGACCACTAGGTTATGGGTATGTTCCCTACTAGTGGCTCGTGCATGAGAATGGATTTTTCTATGGTTACTCTACACTGAGGTACGAGGTACATAGGGCCCGAGACAACCTAGTGCTTAGGGGTGTTCCCGATTTTGATGCTCATTGGATTTGTGGTATTTAACCTTGTTGTGAAGTGTTTTGGAAGTACTTTATAGTTTCTCACATGTATATTTAACTTGTTAACATACTTGAATTCTTGGATTGAAAACTGTTTTCATTTGAAAGTTGCATTTCTTTGAATTTTAACACCCTTTCACCTTGTGTATTAAAATTGCTTGTTTTGTTCACATTATATTGAATTCTCTTTGGAATCATCTGGTGGTATCCTATTGGGCTTAGGCTCACACCCTACTTACACCCCTTGGGTGTAAGTTGACCTGCTTATGCTCGACTCTGGTAAAGGGAAGGCTAAGGGTGATGGCGGTTCAGGGTGCCAGTCCCCATCGTTGGGGCGGAGTTGCGGAGAAGGATTGCGGGTGATGACCCCCTTGTCGTGTGGAGTCCATGGGGATGTCTTTATGTTGTCATTTTTTGTTTTTAGACCACTTTTAGTGTCTTTAAAAATAGGTGTTCAGTTCTGGTTTTTGTTTAAACATAGTTTGGTTTACATTTTTCAGATTCAGTTTATTGATTGTTTTTAATGTTTTATGCCTTAATATTCGGGTAAATCGTTCCCAAACAAAAATAAATGATACCCAGGCACTTGTACCAGCCCGTGTGGATAGGTAACGCCCTTCGGGTCATGTCACAGGCTAGGTTTGGTACCGGTTTTGGCGGCGACCAGATTCGGTTCGTGACAAAATGGTATCGGAGGAGGTTCGCTCCTTGGGTCATGTTATTTGAAGAAGAGTCAGGATAGTCTGGAGCTAGGATTTTCGGGACTTGACATTTCATTCATGGGTAGTGTGCCTGGCCAGTACACCTCATGATGGGATTCAAGTCACCAGAGGAATTGTGTATTTATATGAGTCCTTTGGTTTTCTTGGTTTAATGATGACTGTGGGAAATGAAAAGAGAGTTGGGCGAATAATCTCAGTGATCTCGTAGGGCCTGGCAAGCCATGTGGAGATGTGGATATTTCCCTAGAATACTCTTTGTGATGGAGAAGTGATTGGAATATGGCTGCCAACCATATGTCCAAGTCACCCACCGAAACTAGTTTCCAGTCAAATTGTCTTATGTCTCTTTGTTTTGGAATCCTAGAAACTTGGATTTTTTTAGCAAAAAAAATGACTTCACTTTAAAGAGTGTGAATTTTTGTGAAGTTGTTTTCTAGTAAAGTGAAAATGGTATTATATTTTTATTGCATATAAATAGAATTCCATAATTATTTCAAAAGTGTAAATTATGTGTTTACACCTCTTTTGAAAGTATGAACTATGTTAATTGGGGTTTTGAAAATATGTTTCTAGTGGATGTTTTTTTAAACCGTGTAAAAGTGTTTTGGGATTGAATTAAGTGTTCTAGAATTTTTGTGTCAGGTTTGAAGATGGATTTTGGGTTTGGTGTCTACTGAACAAAAAAAATGAACTTTTAGAACCTTGTCTTGAAATGAGAAGAGTTGAGTTCTTAATTAAATGGAGATTTATGAAATGGTGATTTCATGAAATTAGAAGTGTTTTGAAATGGGTTGAAATATTTTGAAATGATTTTGAAAGGTATGAATATGAGCTTTTATTTAATTATGGATTCTTTTCAAAATTTGTTTTTGAGATGAAAAATTGGGTTTTGATATTATGTTTATTGTTTTTGAGGAAGGGAAAGTGTGGTTAAAAGTTTTGATTTTAAAAAGAGGAATGGTTTGATTTTTGCTAATTGGTGTTGTCAAGGGTGACTAGATACATAGGTTTATTTTGGAATATGGATGGATATGAGGTGGGTTCCCAGTGTGAAATGTAAACATGCATGTGTGAGGCTCATGAGATGCCATTGGTAAATGCGCAATCCACCAAAACTGTTTTTTTTTTAAAATGTTTTTGAAGGAAAGTGTTTTGTTTCGATAATGTATGGTTGGGAGGTATGGATTATGTGTTTTGGGGGATTATTATTGTGGGATGTTTTGAGTTCAATAACCCCTCTTGTTTGAACGATCTTTTGGTTTGGTGTTACATTGCTAAGTTGGAATGAAGTATTGGTCAGTGGTCTCTTTTGAGGAAATGTTTGGGAGGCCAATGTGGCGGCTCCCCTAATGTGTTCGGTTCAGGTTTGTAGTCTGTTGTGACCAAATGACCAAATCGGTTGGGTCCTTGGGTTTTCGTGTAGGCTAGGGTACACCACCATAAAGTGTTAATGAATGATTCATGTTTGGCCTATGGTGATTCACCGTTGGATGATCCTCCAGTTGACCAACATAAGGACTTTATTCTTGGGGTTTGGATATTGTGTTTACCACTCTTCTTTTTCAATTATGTGGAATCCCCTATAGTGGGAGAGTGTTTGTGGGAGGTTGAAATAGACCTTAGTTTATTATGTTTACTAAGTTGTCTAAGGTCAATGAAGTTCAGGGTTGTCAATGTAGAATGATGACTTAAAGGGCCTCTGGGCCTTTCGTCAGTCTCATTGAAGCAAGAGTTAATGTAAGGATACTAGTTTGAAAGATCTAGCCAAGAGTGGCTATTATGGACACTTGCTAGAATCATGTTCTGTTTGGGACTCAGTACAAGGTCCCTCTCCTTGTGTTTTATTTTATCCACAATGGTCATGTTCGGTGACGCCATTTTATTTCATGTGTACATTTGACTATAAGGGTGAAGATTGTATAATCTTATGAGAGTCACTATTTTTTGTTGGATGTGTGTCTCCCTATAGGAAATTCTAAATCCTATGTTCTAGAGGAAAGTGTTTCTATATGTCTTTTCATTCCGCTATTTAGCATCTGATGAAAAAAGGTGTGATGTGTGTGCATCCTCTAAGTTCTTGTTTTGGTAAAATGGTTGGTTGGGGAAAAGCAGGTTTGAAGTGTGTCATGTCTCAATGAGACCATCTAAGATTACAGTATTTTTTTTGGAACTGGAAGATGATGTTCAGTTTAGGGGTTTCCAAATCCTAAATACAAGGCCGAAGATGCTTAAATCCATTGAGCTCCAGCCATAGGCCCCGGAGAGAAGCTGGTGTGTAGTTAGTTGAAATCCTAGAGTCATTCAAACTTTTGGTCAATGTCATATCCTCAGTATGAATGATATGAATAGTTTAAACCTCTGGTGTCATCTTCTTGTTCCAATTTCTCACATTTGGTGGAAAGAGGTGTGAGTACCTTGTTCCCTTTTCATACCTTGAGTTGATTTTTTCCCCTTTGGGTTCCCTTGTGTTTTTGGAGAAAGGTTTAAAATTTGGGTTAGGCAGTTTGAAGTGCATAGTTTGTGTGTGGTTAGTAGTAACCTTGGGCCATCCTAGGGGACCGTGTGATAAGAGACAGTAGCTACCGCAAGGTCTCCGCACGTCCATGATTCTTGGCCAAGGAAACTGCGTGATGTTTCCTCTTTGGACATAATGATCCACACAGTTAACTCACGGTTTCCCAAACCGTGTGAACCAATCGTGCGACCATGACAACTCTTTAAAATTATGTTGTTTTATTTTTTGTTATTCGATACTATTTAGTTAAGATGGTTGGGTTTTTTTGGGGGTATACCCACAATGGGACTCATGTAAGTTTCATTGGAATAATTCTGATATTAATCTACCCATAATGATGGGAAGTCTGTTCGAGGCCCCCTATTAGTGTCTTGATTTTGACTTAAGGAAAGTTGTGTTTGTTATTATGGTGGGGCGACCCATCATGGGATCATGTGTGTTCTATTGGAAAATGAATAATTTTACTTTACACCTTATGATTGGGAGACCGTTTGTTCCTTCCCCAATTTTTATCCTTATTCTATCTCAGAAATTGAGTTGTCCCTAGTGGTGGGATGTCCAGATTGGGTCACCCCGTACTAGTGACTCAGTTTTCTCCTTGGTGTATTCTAGGTATGGGGTAGTATCATTCAAGTCTATCTATCCACAAATTTGTTACTTGGGTAAATTTTGGGTTGGAAAAACCCCAATGGTTTTGTTTACGTAATGTTGTGGTAGCGTTATTCGAGTTTGTTGTTCGTTTCAAGTGGATTTCTTGAGCGTCATCTTGTAGTGTTTGAGGTGTTTCTTTGGGATGTGTTTTGAATGTGTTTCATAATATTAAGTAATTGGGGTTATTTTTGGTTGATCATAGTATTATCTTCCTTTGTTTTATCAACTGGAGATGTTCGTCCTTTTTGAAGCGGGTGAAAACGTGGCAAGGAAGTCTGTCTTGGTCTATCGTTTGGGCTTTGCTTTTGCATCTGGTCTTGTTGTGACATTACAGGGGCGGAATGCTTTATGGTGGGGAGAATTGTCACATAAAATACATATTTTAAAGGTATTTTTTTCATTTAATTTACATCCTTGCTTTGTTTTGGGTGTTTACCTAGGTTTTAGGGAGGAATAGATGAGTATTCAGGAATTAGGCCAAACCGTGAGCCCAATTTCCGATTAAAAAATAAATTTTGTATCTTCTATAACATTTTAATTTTTCAACATTTTTCATCCATTAAAATTCCAACTTTAACTCCACTAACCTATTAACACCACCAATGTAATTGGAAGCTTTTTTTAAATCCATAACTAGGGTTTATTTGGGTTTTTATCTAAGGGGTTGGGCCTGCCCGATAGCCCAATTCCTGTTTTAAAAGTTAATTTTTATTATGTTATATCTTATTCATTTTTTGGGATTTTTCGTTGATTCCAAGTGGATCCCAAGCCCAATGAACCCTGCCACGTTACCCTTCTCTCCCCCCCCCCTCTTTGGAGCTCTGGGTAATCGTGATTTGGTACAAAACTTCATAGGCTTCTTCAAATCATCCAGATTTGAAGAGGTAAGTTAATTCCTTCATATCTCTCACAATTTTTACTCTTTTCCCCCATTCAAATTCCTAAATGATCTCCACATCCTTTTTCGAACCTCCCTTAAAGGTTTGTGTATTTTTAAAATTAGATACTGGTTTTTTGGAGGATATTTCTACATGATATTTTAAGTAAGTTGTTATCCTTCTTTCTTCTTTCAATTTGTTTAGGGTTACATCCAATTTACTTAGGGTTTATTCCCTTATCATTGAGGTTCCTAATGTACAAGGATTAGGGTTTAAAAATAAGGGTTTTATCGTGTGTTTCATGGTCTGAAATTCTGGTTTTAGGTCTGGTTTACCTTCCTTGAGGTGCGGCGGTAGTGCGTTTGAGTTTTCGCACAAAGGGTTCAAGGGTTTCCTTGGTTTTGGTAGGTGATTCCATTTTGTGTGAAATTTTTGTGAGTTAGCTTGCTGTGTTCATGGTACCTTAATGTTTATTTCCCTTGAATGTTTCTGTAAAAATTGGGTTTAGTTGCATTTATAATGAAAATGAATTTTAAGTTCCAATTTTTGGTGAAATTGGGGGGTTTTCATTCAAATATTTCATTGGTTCATTTCGGGATGACCTATAATTACTTAGTTGATTTTATTGAACTGTATTATGTCTGAAAATCATTTTTTTAATGTTTATTCTTTTTTTTGTTGCTGTGAAAGTTTTCTTAAATGGTGTTTGGGAAGCAAATGGGCTTTAAGTGCCATGTTTGTGTGAAAATAGTGGTTCTTAAAAGATATAACTTCTTGGTTCACATTGGGCTGCCCCATAACTGAATTTTTAGTTTCATTAAAGGTTATTGAACTGAAATTTTGTTTTAATGACTTAAAAGTGTTCACATAGTGTGCAAAGTGGATATCTTAAAGATCTTTGGGTTGAAAACAATGTGATGTTTTGAGAGGTTGTTTTATTGAAAATAAAAATATTTTTTGTGTGTTTTAAATGGTATAAAATGTGTGTAGCTACTGTACTATTTTTTAGTGACCAGTAGTGACATTATATATGCAAAAGGTTGTGTGTTGTTTGCTAAAATTGTTTGAGCACAAAAGGGGAAGCCTGGGTACCTAGGTGGGGCGGATTTGTACTAGTACGGCTATTGGATCAGAAGGGTTTTGTCCCTATTCCACTTAGCATTTGGATAACGACAAATATAACTAAAATATGTGGATGATGATTGGGGACCACTAGGTTATGGGTATGTTCCATACTAGTGGCTCGTGCATGAGAATGGATTTTTCTATGGTTACTCTACAGTGAGGTAGGAGGTACATAGGGCCCGAGACAACCTAGTGATTAGGGGTGTTCCCGATTTTGATGCTCATTGTATTTGTGGTATTTACCCTTGTTGTGCGGTGTTTTGGTAGTACTTTACAGAGTCTCACATGTCTATTTAATGTGTTAACATACTGGAATTATTGGATTGAAAACTTTTTTCATTTGAAAGTTGCATTTCTTTGCATTTTAACACTATTTCACCTTGTGTATTAAAATTTCTTGTTTTGTTCACATTATATTGCATGCTCTTTGGAATCATCTGGTGGTATCCAATTGGGCTTAGGCTCACACCCTACTTACACCCCTTGGGTGTAAGTAGATCTGCTTATGCTTGACTCGGGTAAAGGGAAGGCTAAGGGTGATGACAGTTCAGGGTGTTAGTCCCCATCGTTGGGGCGAAGTTGTGGAGAAGGCTTGAGGGTGATGACCCCTTGTCGTGTAGAGTCCATGGGGATGTCTTTATTTTTTCATTATTTATTTTTAGACCAATTTTAGTGTCTTTAAAAATATGTATTCAGTTCTGGTTTTTGTTTAAGCATACTTTGGTTTACATTTTTCAGATTCAGTTTATTGATTGTTTTTAATGTTTTATGCCTTCATATTCTGGTAAATCATTCCCAAACAAAAATAAATGATACTCGGGTACTTGTGCCAGCCCGTGGGGATAGGGAACGCCCTTCGGGTCATGTCACGGGCTAGGTTTGGTGCCGGTTTTGGCGGCGACTAGATTCGGTTCGTGACAGTGGACATAAGAACCTATATTCTTCCTCATTTGAGGACATCTCAAGGGTGTAGAACCCGAGGCATCCCACATCAAATGCGGGGAATCATATGCCATAGGCATGCATCTGAGGTTTTCCTCAGCTTCCCATGTTCAACACGGGGTAGGCCGCGAGTTTAACATCTTGCGGAGATGGTTACGCCAAAGGTGTATCATTTGAGGTTTTCCTCAGGCATCACATGTTTATCACGAGGTAGGTCGTGAATTTAACGTCTTGCGGAAATGTAATGAGGGTAACCAGAACGTCCCATAGAGACAGATTAGAGGTGGTGTGTCTCGTAGAGGGGAGATATCACACCGTGAAAGCTGATCTGGACACCATTGGGGGCGGATCAGGGAGTGTGCACCCTAGAATGGGGAAACACCAAGGTTTACCTTTAGTTGGGATTGAATATCAGGAGGGTTTCCTACATACCCTGTATAGACAACAGGGATCAAAACTTGCGTAGTCTGAATGGGTGTTGAATCGGGGTGTACACAGAGGACAACGATCCGGAGACATGATGGGGCTTACATGTGGATAACGGCCCATGTAATGCTAGGAGCAGCGAAGAGGTGGATGGCGTGATCCCACCGGGATGTGACGGCCCAGGTGAGAATCAGAATAGAAGATATATGGATGAATGAAGTGTAGGGTAAATGAAGTTGGACTATTTCAAGGGCGATAGTGAAGTTGGTCTTGAGCCTCTAAGAGACCTCCTATGTATCCCCGTGGTAGGGAATCAAAGTCTGTGTAGTTCGGGATGGTGATGGTGAACCGATGTGAAGGTGGACCTTGGCCCGATGGTGTTGGGATTGAACCTCAAATATATTGCCTACGTACCATGCCTTGACATGGATCAAAGTCCTTGTAGTTTAGAATGGTTCATCGAAGAACCAATGTGAAGGTGGACCTTGGTCTGATGGGTGTTGTCAGTGAACCGACATGAAGGTGGACCATGGCCCGATGGGCATCATCAGCTAACTGACGTGATGGTGGACCTTGGTCCAATGGGCATCGTTAGTGAACCGATGTGAAGGTGGACCTTGTTCCAGGTGTATGGTGGGATTGAACGTCAAGAAGGCTTCCCACGTACCATGCCTTAACACGGATCAAAGACCATGTAGTTCAAAATGGTGTGTCTGTGAACCGACGCGAGTGAGGACATTGGTCAAGATGGTGTAGGGATTACACACTTGGCTACCCAGGTATTGGTGAACCGATGTGAAGGGGGTCAGAGTGACCAACAGGTGGTGGGCTTGAACCTCAGGAAGGCTTCCTACGTACCATGCCTAGTCATGGATCAAAGTCCTCGTAGTTCAGAAAAAGGTTTTTTCAGTGAACCGATGTGAACGTGAACCCTTGGGTCCACTGGTGATGGGCTTTAACCTCATGAGGCTTCCTATATACCATTCCTTAACATGGATCAATGTCCTCGTAGTTTGGGATGGTCACAACAGCTTACTGCTTGACTGGAATGCAGTTTAACGTCATACGGGACAAGGGTGGAACCTGACGTGAAGAAACAATGGGTGGTGGGCTTGAACCTCGTAGAGGCTTCCTATGTACCATGAAATGACATGGATCAAAGACCCCGTATTTCAAATGTATGTGGGTGTCGGCGAACCGATGTGGAGAATGACCTTGGTCTGATAGGAGATGGGTTTGAACCTTAGGGAGGATTCCTACGTACCATGACGTGACACAGATCAAAGTCCTCGTAGCTCGGGTGGAAATGGTGGGTGTTGGTGAACCAACGTGAAGAAAGGACCTTGGTCCGATGGGAGATGGGCTTGATCCTCAGAGAGGCTTCCTATGTATTGTGCCTTGACATGGATCAAAGACCATGTAGTTCAGGTGGTCATAACAGTTTACTACTGGACGGGGGCATATAGTTTAATGTCATACTGGACAAGGGCATTTCCATGGTCGATGCTTACTCTAAGCCCATGTGAGTCATGCTCGGTGTGAGAAACAAGAGGCAGTAGGGACCTGATGGTCACGTCGCGAAAGATGCGTCCATGAGAAATGAAGAGGGACTTACCCATTAGGCATCCTGTGATGCTGGGACTTACTCTAGGATGGAGGCCCAAGGAAAAGGATGACGATGGTTTTGGGCTTGAGCCTTGAAGAAGCTTCCTACATATCACCGTGGAAGGGAATCAAAATCCGCATAGTTCTTCTAATGACGGATTACCACCGATTGGGGGTTTCAACGGCTTACCACTGGATTGGGTCATAACAGTTTACCGCTAGATTGGGTCACAATGGATTACCGCTGGATAGGGTGTCAACGGCTTACCTCTGAATAGGATCACAATGGCTTACCGCTGGATAAGGATTTCAACGACTTTCCACTGAATGGGGTTGCAATGGCTTACCGCTGGATGAGGATTTCAATGGCTTATTGCTGATTGGGATCACAATAGTGGATGGGGCTTACACGAGAAAGCTGCCCGGGTGCCACTAAGGAGAGGAAATTGTGAATGGGGCTTAAGCTAGGAAGTTGCCCGGGTGCTGCTATGGAGTGACAATAGTGAACGGGGCTTAATCTAGGAAGTTGTTCAAGTGCCGCTAAGGAGTGGAAATGGTGAATGGGTCTTACGCAAGGAAGTTTCCAGGGTGCTGCTAAGGAGCGGCAATGGTGAATGGGGCTTACTCTAGGAAGTTGCCCGGGTGCCGCTAAGGAGCATCAATGGTGAATGGGGCTTACGCTAGGAAGCTGCCCGGGTGCCACTAAGGAGCGGCACTGATGAATGGGGCTTCCGCTAGAAGCCACCCTAGTGCCTCTAAGGAGAGGAAATGGTGAATGGGGATTATGCTAGGAAGTTGCCTGGGTGCCGCTATGGAGTGGCACTGGTGTATGGGTCTTACGCTAGGAAGCTACCCGGGTGCCGCTAAGGAGGTGAAAATGTTAATGGGGCTTACACAAGGATGTTGCCCGGGTGCCGCTGTGGAGCGACAGCAGTGAATGGGGCTTATGAAAGGATGATGCCTGGTGGCCACTATGGAGCGACACTGGTGGATGGGGCTTACGCTAGGAAGCTGCCCAGGTTCTGCTAAGGAGTTGCAATGGTGAATGGGGCTTATACAAGTATGTTGCCCGTAATGTCTTCCTCATGTTTGGCCATGAGGGAATCCCAAATCGCTGGTGGGTTGAGGCATTTACCTATGTGCTAGTGCACAAGAGGAATAACGCCAAGGGTATTGGAATCATGCAACTATAATCATGGCATTAGGCATCTTATGCTTGGAGAAAAAGGAATCTCTTGTTTAGTGCAAGAGGAATCCAATGTTTGGAACATAAGGATATCACTACAGTTTATAGTCATGTAGATTGGACTGTTAGCATCTCATGCTGGGTGCGTAAGGCATCTCTTACTTGGAGTAAGAGGCATCCTATATTGATCATATAGGGATTACTACAGTTTATAGTCATGTAGATAGGACTATTGGCATCTCATGCTTGGAGCATGAGGCATATCTTGTATTAAACAAGAGGCATCCAATGATTGGAACATAGGGAGAACTGTAGTTTAAAATCTTGTAGGTAGGACAATTTCTATAAGGTGTAATCCAATTTCTGTTGTTGGGACATACACAACGGCGGCCCTTTCTGGTTCAACATGGCATAGGAGCCAAGTGATTGGGTTTGGAGGAGTTTCCTGAGGGATTGTTCGACTCAAGGTACTTGGGGAATTGATGATGAGGATCTCAACTAACGACACAAGAAAGATACCAAGAGGAATATGTCAACTCAAGGAGTTTCATGGTGTGTGGAGGAGTCTCTCAAATCATGGTATTCCATAGGTGGAAGGTGGGTGCGCATAAGGGCGCAATAGAAGATCTCGACATCCCGGCTCGGAAAGTTCACGGTGCGACTCTCCATTTTTCATAGGGGTCTGTGACGATAGTGAACGGACCGGCCCAAAGGGCCGGGACCGCAGCCTGGCACTGACCCCGACAATGGGAGTAGGGGTGCAACCACCATGGTATGGACCAGTGGGTGCGAATGGAGGATCCTCGCAAAGGATAGGTCTTCGCAAAGTAGCTTCGCGGAGCATGGCCTCATGGAGCAAAGGTGACTCATGGAGAAAAGGGGTCTCATAGAGAAAATGGGTCTCGCAGAGTAATGGGCTCTCGTGAAGCATGGTCTTGCGGAGTAGCATCACAAAGCATTGGCTCGCGGACCATGGACTCGTGGAGCAGAGGCCTATTGCGGAACAATGGCAGCTCGCGGTGCATTGGTTCGCGGAGCATGGACTCACGGAGCCTCGGCTCATGGAGAAGCAACACGAAAGAAGATGCTCGCAGAGAATGGCCTCACGGAGCCGCAATACGGAGCTCCGCGGACCGGGAGATCGGCCGCCCAAGGGGCGAAGCGGCTGTGGTCATCTGTCGTGCAAAGAAGGGGGTGAGCTGGGTATTTATGGGCAAGGGGCACTGCAAAGAAAAGCTCACTCGGCGTAAAGGCGGATCTTGCTCCACGGAGGATCGCGAATTTCAAATGAGGTGGCGGAGCATCCCGCCTCCTGTGCTTCACGGTGGGTCTTCACGGCGTGTCGCGAACGTCAAAGGACTTCGCGGAGCCTCCCGACTTCTGTGCTTCATGGCGGGTCCTCACAGCGCGTCGCGAATGCCAAAGGAGTTAGAGGAGCCGTCCCGCCTCCTGTGCTTTGTGGAGGGTCTTCGCGGCATGTCGCAAACATCAAAGGACTTCTCGGAGCCGTCCCACCTCCTATGCTTCGCAGCAGACTTGCGGTGCTGGGGGGACTCCACGAAATGGCTTCGTGCTGCAGTTTTCCAGCCCAACATCAAATGTCCATAACTCCTAATACATAACTCCGTTCGGGCCCATCGACCTACCAAATAGAAGATTGAGAAATGGTCTACAATCTTGGATTGTGTATAGACGCTTTTGGGAAATTTTTGGGATGCGTTTTCCAGGGTCTACAACCTTGAAAAAAATAATGTTTTAATTCTCTTGAATAACAATTTCTGTAAAAAATAATGTTTTAGGTAATAACTAATTTTTTTTACATATATGACTTGGTTTAGTATTTTAAATCATTTAACATTGATAATTGTCACGACCCGTCCTTGGGCCCGTGCCGTGACTACCCCAAGCCCGCCTTCCATAGGCCAGGGGCTGGCGACTAGCACCAAGGCGTAAATCCCAACAAAAAGGGAAGGCATTGCCTTTGAAAAGTAAACAAGCACCACAGAGTAAGCAAGCGAAAAAGTAAACACTGTACAAGCTGTGCTGAAAGTAAAAGGGGCCGGAAATACAAGCCCAACTGTAAAGTAAAACTGAAAGGAAAAACAACAACTGAAAGGAAAAACTGCAGCGTCGAGCCGTCCTCTGGAAGTCCCACCTGAAGGGTGGGTACAGATAGCCTCCACTGCTCCTCGGGTCCACCTAACCGCTCCGACTACGTCCCGCCCAGTGGTCCACCTCCAGGTATTGTCTTGCTCCGCACGCCTCCTCCACGATCAGCGTTGTCCGTCGTCTGCAACCAACACCACGAAGTGCGGGCATAGCCCTTGCAGGGGTGAGTATAAGCTACTCATTAGGGACCCCGAGACCCACGAAGGTCTCCCGAAATCCACAAAGGATAAGCCACGAAGGAGAGATACAATCACGTAGTAACAACTGACACGGCTTAGGTATATGCCCATACATATACCTAAGTCATCAATTACCCGATCGGCTCCAACGTCCGAGCCCTCGCACAACCCAGTCCACACAGGAAAGTAAAATGCATACCCATGCAGGATAGAACAACACAATCCACAAAGGAGAGTAACAGTAAATCCACATAGGATAGCTCAACACAATCCACAAAGGAGAGAAACACAAGATTCAGCTCACACAGGTATACTTCTTCGGATGACGAAAAGATGATCTCTGATCCATATAAGTCGTCGGACCCACGAAGGATCGATAGGTAACTAATCTCTGCAGTGACCCACACAGGATCGGACCCAAACAGGATCGGGCCCACACAGGACCTGTAGGAGTTGGCTCACACAGAACCACTGAGTGTTGACCCACACAGGATCGGATCCGTACAGGATCGGGCCCACACATGACCGGGCCCACGCAGGACCTGTAGCACTGATTCACGTAGGATTGCTGAGTGCAGTAGTCGTCGCAGTCCGCTGAGGATCTCTGCACAGTCGTCGCCGCAGTCCACTGAGGATCTCTACACGGTCGTCGCCGTCGAGGAAGCAGTCGCAGCCAGCACTAGGGTTCCCGCACACAGCAAGCTCGTTCGGGAGGGTCCGCTCCACGAGCCGAGAGGCTGATACATCAACTGTCACGTAGTCTAGAGTTGATGTATCCAAAAGTTCCGCATCGTCAATAGGAACTCAACGCAACAGATGGCGCGTCGATCGGACGCCCGGTCTGAGAGTTATTGGCGTTTTCGTCCCAGGGGCCCGGTTGGTTTTTAAGGAAAAACCAACCCAACCGTACTCCACCTGCGTCCAAATCTCGGGCGGAGTAAGCCAAAAGATCCGTCTCACGAAGAGGAACTCAACAAAGCTGACGGCACGTCAATCGGACGTTCGTGGCTCAAGATATGAGCGTTTCCGCTCCGAGGGCCCGGTTGGTTTCGTGTACGAACCAACCCGGCCGAACTCAAAGTATTCCTAAACCTTGAGTGCGATATACCGAAACGACCGTCTCGATCCAAGGATCGCGTTACCGCTGACGGCGGGTCGTTTGGAGGTCCGTAGCTCAAGATACGGTCATTTGAACGAAGTCCGTCCGAAGACGGGGGGTCCGGGCCCGGGCCGACCCGGCCCGACCCCCCCCTGGCTGGACCGAACCGGGTCGGGTCCGACCTGGTTGGCCCGGCCCGGCCCAGCCGGGGCTGGTCCGGCTCGGCTCGGCTGAGCGGCCGAGCGGCCGACGCGGGGGAAAGCCGCCGCCCCACGTGACACTCCCGCGGCACCCGCGGGGTGTCGGCCAGACACCCGCGGGGTGTCGCCCTGGACACCCGCGGGGTGTCGCGCTAGACAACCGCGGGGTGCCGCCGCCTCCGACCGCCGGCACCGCCGCGCCGGCGACCCGCGCCACCACCGGCTTCCGCGGGCTGCCGGAGTCGCTCCGGTGGCCCGTTTTCCTTCCCTTCTGCGCCGTTGTTCCTCCCGGGTTCTGTTCTTTACTGCGGGATCATCAAACACCCGTTGCGGCACGTTCCGTCGTCGCCCGCCAAATCCGCAAAACACGAAGAACGACGGAGGGTTGCCGGGCCGTGTTCGTTTGACCTGCACCCTCCGCGTTAGATAATAAAAAAAACAACGGGAGAAATTGTTCAACATATGAACCGACAATTTTAATAAAATAAAATTGTTCATTTGAAACCGGCTCTTTAATTTTTAAAGAACGTTCACGGGAATATAAGAGGGGTATTCCAAAATTATAAAATCCCTACCTCGTTGATCGTCGCGCGCGGGCGTTCTTCGCGGAAAAGCTCGTCGCAGAAGAGAGGGATCGTTGCGTCGTCGGGGGGAGGCGTCGCGTCGTCGCGGAATCCGGCATGGAGTCGGTGAGCTCAACGGACCAAGAACAACATATTTAAATTATAAATAATTAAATCTGTGTTTAAAACCATAAAGGAAGGAACCTTGTGAGGAAACCCGAAATCACTCACCTCAACGGTCGGTGATCGGAGATCGGGGCGGAGAAGGACGTCTCGGATGGAAGCGTCGTCGATTTCCGGGTTCGGCGTTCTTCGCGTTCTTCGCGTTCTTCGCGTTCTTCGCGAGGGAGAAGAAGAAACAAGGATCCTCTCAAATCTTCTCCAAAGATTTTGAGTTGGTCTTATTTTATTAATATGCCAACACACGAAAACAGGTTAAGAAATGATTGAATTAATTCATTGAATTAATTCAACGAAAGAAACAGGCCATTTAATTCACGAAATAAACCGCCCAATTAAGTGGTCTGTTAAGAATTTAGAAAACGCGCCAGTTGACTTTCATTAAGACGGGTTTTCACAGGTGCGTTTCTTAGCGGAAAGAAACGGCGGGGCTCGTGCGTGCCCCACCTCACAAATATCATACCAAGGGGGTAGGATATTTCTGGATAGCATCCTATCCAGTTCAACTCAGTTCAAGCCGCCTTTAAGTGGCTTCAAGTGGCATCCAAGTGGTTTAAGTGAAATAAAATAAAGTTGTCGCAAAATTATTTTATTTCTTAACTTTAAGCCCGAATATTAAAAACCACACCCGAGCAAACGCAACTCCGGAAGAGGCGTTTCTAAGCGAAAACCGGCGATGCGATTTCATTGGTGCCCTCAGAATTCGATTCTGGGCACCGGTTCAAAAGTTAGAAAAACTCGCTCGCCTGTTCACTGAACGTACCCGAGCCAATCTTCGGAAAATGATTCCGGGCACACCGGGCCTCGGAATCAGGTGTCGTTAGAAACTGCGCTCTTGTAAAATTTCAATGAAAATTAAGAAAAAAAATTTCCTTGAAATTTACGGGTCTTTACATTACTCCCACCTCAGGACTTTACGTCCCCATAAAGATACATAAAAAACTAGGGAAACAAATGTGGGTACTGAGCACGCATCTGAGCCTCCCGCTCCCAAGTGCTCTCCTGGAGGTTCCCGTGCTGCCATCTGATGCGCACAAGAGGAATCAATCGCCCACGTAGGACCCGCTCCTATCGATCCTCTATCTCCACTTGGACCTCCGCAAAATTCGCTCCATCATCCACGTCTAGCTCCCCATAGTCAATGATGTGTGTCGGGTCGTGCACGTATCTCCTCAGCTGGGATACGTGGAAGACGTCGTGCACCCGGTGAAACTGAGGTGGCAGATCCAGACGATAAGCCACCTCGCCAACCCTGCTGAGGACCTGGAAGGGTCCGATGAAGCATGGAGACAACTTTCCGCCTCGGCCAAATCTCCTCAAACCACATCGAGGTGAGACCCGCAAGAAGACGTGGTCGCCATCCTCGAACTCTAGTGGCCTCCGCCTCCTGTCAGCATATGACTTCTGCCAGCTCTGTGCTGTCCTCATCCGCTCCTGGATGACCTGGACCTTCTCTGTCATGGCCGGGACCATCTCTGGTCCCACAAGTGCTGACTCCCCAGGGTTTGTCTAGCACAAAGGGGATCTGCAAGGCCTGCCGTACAATGCCTCGTAGGGTGCCATCCCGATGGTGGAGTGGTAGCTGTTGTTGTACGCAAACTCTACCAAGGGTAGGTGGTCCTCCCAGCTGCGACCAAAGTCGAGGACACATGCACGGAGCATGTCCTCGAGAGTGTGAATAGTCCTCTCCGTCTGACCATCCGTCTGAGGGTGAAAGGCGGTGCTCAGACGTAGTCATGTCCCGAACGCCTCCTGAAACCCCTTCCAAAGATGGGAAGTAAAACGAGCGTCCCGATCGGAGAAGATAGTCGATGTCACACCGTGAAGTCGTACAATCTCCGGAACGTAGAGACGCCCCAAGCTCTCTACTGAGCCCTGCTCTCGGATGGGTAAGAAGTGTGCCGACTTGGTGAGTCGGTCAACAATCACCCAAATGGAGTCGTGACCTCTGGAAGTGCGTGGAAGTCCAGTCACAAAGTCCATAGATATCCCATCCCACTTCCACTCCGGGACCTCCAAAGGTTGTACCAAGCCTGCTGGTACCTGATGCTCTGCCTTCACCTGCTGGCAGGTGAGGCACCGTGAAACGAACTCTGCCACAACCTTCTTCATGCCCGGCCACCAGTGCTGTCGTCTGAGATCCTGGTACATCTTCTCCACTCCAAGATGTACCGCCAAAGGAGAAGTGTGATACGCTCTTAGCACCTCCTCTCGTAAAGCGACTGGTACCAAGGTACGTCTTCTGAAAAGGACATCGTGCTCTGCTCCAAGGGAGAAACCATCAGGTGCCTTTCCCGAGGATATCTGTGCACGCCGTGTCTCACAGTCAACGTCCCCACGCTGTTCCTCTCCGACCCGCTGAAGAAGTGGAGGAGAGACTGTGAGAGACTGAAGGAATGCTGATCCGTCTCTATCCACGAAGGATATCTGCAAAGCGGCTAGCTGCTCTGTCGCCTCCTCAAGTAGCTGGATGCCCGTCCTCCTGCTGAGGGCATCAGCCACCACGTTCCCCTTCCCAGGAGTATAGACTATCTCAAAGTCATAGTCCTGGAGGAACTCGAGCCATCGTCGCTGTCTCAGGTTCAGGTCCTTCTGAGAGAAGATGTACCTGAGACTCTGGTGGTCAGAAAAGACTGTGAAGCGCTCGCCCATCAGATAGTGTCGCCATGTCTTCAGGGAAAAGACCACGGCTGCCAACTCCAAGTCATGGGTAGCGTAGTTCTGCTCATGAGGCCTCAACTGACGTGATCCGTAGGCAATCACGGCCCGCTCCTGCATCAGGACACACCCGAGTCCGTTCCCTGATGCATCGCAGTAGACTACGTATCCAACTCCCTCCTCAGGAAACCTCAAGACAGGTGCGCTGGTCAACCTCTGCCTCAGCTCCTGGAAGCTCTGCTGACATCTGTCTGACCACACGAAGGGTTTCCCCTTCTTCGTCAATGCTGAGATTGGGGCCGTAACTCTGGAGAAGTCCGGCACAAATCTCCGATAGTATCCGGCTAGGCCCAAGAAACTCCGCACCTCTGTCACGCTCTTGGGTGGCTTCCAAGCTAGCACTGCCTCGATCTTCGCGGGATCCACTGCAACTCCCGCCTCAGAAATGACGTGCCCCAAGAATTGGACCTCACGTAACCAGAACTGACACTTCGAGAGCTTTCCATAAAGCTGGTGCTCTCGGAGTGTGTCTAGTACAACACGCAGGTGGTAGGCGTGCTCCTCCTCCGTCGTCGAGTACACCAAAATGTCGTCGATGAAGACCACGACAAATCGATCAAGGTATGGCTGGAAGATCCTGTTCATGAGGCTCATGAACACTGCTGGAGCGTTGGTCACACCGAAAGGCATAACCAAGAACTCATAGTGGCCATACCGACACCTGAAGGCCATCTTCTGCACATCCTCGTCTCGAACTCTAAGCTGATGATAGCCTGACCTGAGGTCTATCTTCGAGAACCACCGTGATCCCTTGAGCTGGTCGAAGAGGTCCTCAATCCTGGGTAGCGGACACTTGTTCCTCACTGTCACCTGATTCAGGCGACGATAATCGACACACAGTCGCAAGCTCCCGTCCGCCTTCTTGGCGAACAAAATCGGGGAAGCCCAGGGCGAAACACTGGGTCGGATGAACCCCTTGCCCTGCAAGTCCTCCAATTGTACCCGCAGCTCTCGAAGCTCAGCGGGGGCCATCCGATATGATGGAGTGGATATCGGGGCTGTCCCAGGGTATAGGTCAATATAAAATTCTACCTCTCTGCGAGGTGGTAGTCCTAGAACGTCGTCGGGAAAGACGTCCGCGTACTGATCCACCACTGCAGGAAAACTGGGACTCCACACATCAACTGCTCCCAGGATGAGGCTAGCCAACTGATGAGTGATGGGCTGACCTCTCCTCTGCGTGAGTCCATCCTGTGCTGCTAAGGCTCCCTTCTCGCCGGTGAAGGTGAACCTGCTCCCGTCGGTGAGCACACATCGCACCTTGCGCCTAATGCAGTCAATCTGAGCATGGACCGTAGATAACCAATCCATGCCCAAGATGACGCGTAAGGCCTCGACGCCGCTACAAGAAGATCTCAGCCGAAGCTCTCGCCTCCTAGAGTAAGCTCACACTGCCGGAACCAGTGCGTAATTGTCGAGTCTGCTCCCGTAGGAGTCTCTAGCCATAAGGATCGAGCCAACGACTCTGTCGGAATCTCTGAGCTCCGAACAAGGGCAGTGGCTATGAAAGAGTGACTCGCTCCTGTGTCTATCAGAACCGCAGAAAGGGTGGAATAAACACAGATCGTACCTCGAATCATCTCTGGCGCACCGTGGTCGTAGGCCTCCGCTGCCTGGAGTTGAGCCTGTCTCTGCCCGCCAGCTCCCTGTGGTTGGGGCGGGCCTCCTGGTGGTGGTGGTGGTAGAGCCTCAAAGCGTCGCCCCCCACCTGCTGCTCGGCCAGCTCCTTTGCCTCATCCGCCTCCTCCCTGCGGACCGCCACGGTCGACCCTCTGCCTCTGCCTGGGTGGTCGCTGGCGCTGGAACTCGTGCAGAGCTCCGAGGCGTCGTGCGTCGTCAGCTGCTAGTGCTGGAAGCATCGGGGGCTCGGCGGGTAAAGGTACCGCCGGTGCCTCTGCTGTCAACGGGCCCTGTACCGAGGCCTCGTCGCTCGGCGGGCTGTCATCGCACACTACTCTAGGAACCCTAGCTAGCTGCTGTCGTCGTGCCATCCTGAAAAGGAAACAAGTGCACCATGGTCAGAAAAGTATACCTGGTGAGCTGACACAAGTAATCACAAAGAAAACTTGAAACACACATGCAATCAATGTTTTCGTGCATTAAGTCGGAAATCAGAAGTCAGGGTCCTGGTGTATGGATACGTCGGCCGCCGCACCAACACTGTACTCCCTGGACTGATAACCACACTCAATACACTAAACACTATTGATTCACATAGAAGAAAGATCAGAGTCTGCGGTAGAACCGACCACCTCTGATACCAATTTGTCACGACCCGTCCTCGGGGCCCGTGCCGTGACTACCCCAAGCCCGCCTTCCATAGGCCAGGGGATGGCGACTAGCACCAAGGCATAAATCCCAACAAAAAGGGAAGGCATTGCCTTTGAAAAGTAAACAAGCACCACAGAGTAAGCAAGCGGAAAAGTAAACACTGTACAAGCTGTGCTGAAAGTAAAAGGGGCCGGAAATACAAGCCCAACTGTAAAGTACAACTGAAAGGAAAAACAGCAACTGAAAGGAAAAACTGCAGCGTCGAGCCGTCCTCTGGAAGTCCCACCTGAAGGGTGGGTACAGATAGCCTCCACTGCTGCTCGGGTCCACCTAACCGCTCCGAGTATGTCCCGCCCAGTGGTCCACCTCCAGGTACTGTCCTGCTCTGCACGCCTCCTCCACGATCAGCACTGTCCGTCGTCTGCAACCAACACCACGATGTGCGGGCATAGCCCATGAAGGGGTGAGTATAAGCAACTCAGTAGGGACCCCGAGACCCCCGAAGGTCTCCCGAAATACACAATGGATAAGCCACGAAGGAGAGATACAATCACGTAGTAACAACTGACACGGCTTAGGTATATGCCCATACATATACCTAAGTCATCAATTCCCCGATCGGCTCCAACGTCCGAGCCCTCGCACAACCCAGTCCACACAGGAAAGTAAAACGCATACCCACGCAGGATAGAACAACACAATCCACAAAGGAGAGTAAACAGTAAATCCACACAAGATTGCTCAACACAATCCACAAAGGAGAGAAACACAAGATTCAGCTCACACAGGTATACTTCTTCAAATGACGAATAGATGATCTCTGATCCATATAAGTCATCGGACCCACGAAGGATCGATAGGTAACTAATCTCTGCAGTGACCCACACAGGATCGGACCCACACAGGATCGGCCCCACGCAGGACCTGTAGGAGTTGGCTCACACAGAACCGCTATGTGTTGACCCACACAGGATCGGATCCGTACAGGATCGGGCCCACACAGGACCGGGCCCACGCAGGACCTGTAGCACTGATCCACGTAGGATTTCTGAGTGTAGTAGTCGTCGCAGTCCGCTGAGGATCTCTGCACAGTCGTCGCCGCAGTCCACTGAGGATCTCTGCACGGTCGTCGTCGTCGAGGAAGCAGTCGCAGCCAGCACTAGGGTTCCCGCACACAGCAAGCTCGTTCGGGAGGGTCCGCTCCACGAGCCGAGAGGATGATACATCAACTGTCACGAAGTCCAGAGTTGATGTATCCAAAAGTTCCGCATCGTCAACAGGAACTCAACGCAACAGACGGCGCGTCGATCGGACGCCCGGTCTGAGAGTTATTGGCGTTTTCGTCCCAGGGGCCCGGTTGGTTTTTAAGGCAAAACAAACCCGACCGTACTCCACCTGCGTCCAAACCTCGGGCGGAGTAAGCCAAAAGATCCGTCTCACAAAGAGGAACTCAACAAAGCTGACGGCACGTCAATCGGACGTCCGTGGCTCAAGATATGAGCGTTTCCGCTCCGAGGGCCCGATTGGTTTCGTGTACGAACCAACCCGGACGAACTCAAAGTATTCCGAAACCTTGAGTGCGATATACCGAAACGACCATCTCGATCCAAGGATCGCGTTACCACTGACGGCGGGTCGTTTGGAGGCCCGTAGCTCAAGATACGGTCATTTGAACAAAGTCTGTCCGAAGACGGGGGGTCCGGGCCCGGGCCGACCCGGCCCGACCCCCCCCCCTGGCTGGACCGAACCGGGTCGGGTCCGACCCGGTTCCCCCGCCCCGGCCCGGCCAGGGCCGGTCCGGCTCGGCTCGACCGCGCGGCCGAGCGGCCGACGCGGGGGAAAGCCGCCGCCCCGCGTGACACTCCCGCGGCACCCGCGGGGTGTCGGCCAGACACCCGCGGGGTGTCGCGTGACAACCCCGCGGGGTGTCGCGTGACAACCCCGCGGGGTGCCGCGTGACAACCCCGCGGCACCCGCGGGGTGTCGCGCTGGACATCCGCGGGGTGCCGCGGGACAACCCCACGGCACCCACGGGGTGTCGCGCTGGACACCCGCGGGGCGCCGCCGCCCCCGGCCGCCGGCGCCGCCGCGCCACCACCGGCTTCCGCGGGCCGCCAGAGTCGCTCCGGTGGCCCATTTTCCTTCCCGTCTGCGCCGTTGTTCCTCCCGTGTTCTGTTATTTACTGCAGGATCATCAAACACCCGTTACGGCACGTTCCGTCGTCGCCCGCCAAATCCGAAAAACACGAAGAACGACGGAGGGTTGCCGGGCCGTCTTCGTTTGACCCGCACCCTCCGCGTTAGATAATAAAAAAAACAACGGGAGAAATTGTTCAACACATGAACCGACAATTTTAATAAAATAAAATTGTTCATTTGAAACCGGCTCTTTAATTTTTAAAGAACGTTCACGGGAATATAAGAGGGGTATTCCAAAATTATAAAATCCCTACCTCGTTGATCGTCGCGTGCGGGCGTTCTTCGCGGAAAAGCTCATCGCGGAAGAGAGGGATCGTCGCATCATCGCGGGGAGGCGTCGCGTCGTCGCGGAATCCGGCGTTGAGTCGGCGAGATCAACGGACCAAGATCAACAGATTTAAATTATAAATAATTAAATCTGTGTTTAAAACCAAAGAGGAAGGAACCTTGTGAGGAAACCCGAAATCACTCACCTCAACGGTCGGTGATCGGAGATCGGGGCGGAGAAGGACGTCTCGGACGGAAGCGTCATCGATTTCCGGGTTCGGCGTTCTTCGCGTTCTTCGCGTTCTTCGCGAGGGAGAAGAAGAAACAAGGATCCTCTCAAATCTTCTCCAAAGATTTTGGGTTGGTCTTATTTTATTAATATGCCAACACACGAAAACAGGTTAAGAAACGATTGAATTAATTCGTTGAATTAATTCAACGAAAGAAACATGCCATTTAATTCATGAAATAAACCGCCCAATTAAATGGTCTGTTAAGAATTTAGAAAACGCGCCAGTTGACTTTCATTAAGACGGGTTTTCAGGGGTGCGTTTCTTAGCCGAAAGAAACGGCGGGGCTCGTGCGGGCCCCACATCACAAATATCCTACTAAGGGGGTAGGATATTTCAGGATAGCATCCTATCCAGTTCAACTCAGTTCAAGTCGCCTTTAAGTGGCTTCAAGTGGCTTCCAAGTGGCTTAAGTGAAATAAAATAAAGTTGTCGCAAAATTATTTTATTTCTTAACTTTAAGCCCGAAAATTAAAAACCACACCCGAGAAAACGCAACTCCGGAAGAGGCGTTTCTAAGCGAAAACCGGCGCTGCGATTTCATTGGTGCCCTCAGAATTCGATTCCGGGCACCGGTTCAAAAGTTAGAAAAACTCGCTCGCCCGTTCACTGAACGTACCCGAGCCAATCTTCGGAAAATGATTCCGGGCACACCGGGCCTCGGAATCAGGTGCCGTCAGAAACTGCGCTCTTGTAAAATTCCAATGAAAATTAAGAAAAAAAATTTCCTTGAAATTTACGGGTCTTTACAATAATGGTTACATAATTTTAATATATTTTACCAAGATATAAATATAAAATATATTCATTACATATGAATTTATATTAATCTATAAAATTGAGAGATTAAAAATAAATTTCATCGTTCAAGGACACGGTAGGATGTATGTATACAAGAAAATTCTCTCAAGTTTATCGATGAACAAAATGAAATGAAGTTAAATAACATATCATAATTAAATATTCATTACTATATATTATAATCACATATATTCAATATATTTATAATTATTACCTTCCATGTAAAGAATAAGTGATAAATGAATCACATTGTTTCTTGAGGCGACATTCCATCTTACACACGAGAGACGTTACCGCATTTCCAAGAAATATTAAGTAAGAATGCATTTGTGTTATTTTAATTAAATTAATATAATTATATTATTAATATCATATATATAATTTTACTCTATCATTATATCATTTCCTGTGATGAGGTAATAGAAAAAAAATTATATAGGTTCGCAAGGCAGTAGTCTACCCTCCGCATTACCGGGGGTTTTGTCTCGAATTTGATATATTATGAGATGGATATATGTTATAAAATTAATATAATAAAATAATAGTATATGGTAGAATCTATATTTATTATATTGGAATTATTAGAACATGAATTTAGTGGGTAAGGGAATAAATAAAAAATAACATTTTTAGTAAAGATAATTACCTTCGCATAGTAAAAAATATTTTGTATCTCTTATTAAGGATAGTATGATTGGTATTTTGAGAATACCATAAGATCTATAACATGTATAATTATATGAAGTATATATTTGTGTATGGTATTGTTGATCCAAATCACTTATGAGGCATGAATAAGTGAGGGGAGTATGCCCCCTTTTAAAATTGAAGAGAACTGTAATTTTTTTAAATAACAGATACTATAGAAATTAGTATGTCACTCTTAACGAATGTTACTAAAAATTTGATAAATAATGTATTTGGGGATAATATAGTGTAAAAACACCTACAACATAAGAAAACACATTTTTATAATGTTTTCCATAACAACTATATTTACTCACTTTTTCCATTTTATTTTTTCACCACAGAATTGATTATCTTTTTATTTACCTTTGTAATTTTAACATTAATAAAAAAATTGAATAAAACTTATTAGATAATTTGAACCAAATTACTCTAAATATTAAATATAATTTATTAATTCAAGAAACCATATGTGTTTAAATTTAATTTTAGCAAATGTGTATATAATATAGAAACACCACCTTAAAAATTAATGGAGTAATTACTTTTATTTTTCTTACAAATAATTATGAAAAAAATTTAATTTAAACACATATTATATATTAAATTATTGTTTTTAAAAATATAAAATCTATTTTATCAAGATCAATTCATACAAGTGGAAGATATTAATTTAAAATTAAACTCACTAACCTGGTGAATAAGAAGTTTTTCCCAGAGAAAAATTTCACATGTATAAAAATTTCTAATTATAATGTCAAAAATATGATTAATATTAAAAAATTTAAAATATTATATAAAATTGTAAATAAATTAATTGGAATGGAATCTTTCAATAAGAATCAGTACTCATCACTATTCATTGAAAAATTAATCTTTTTGAAAATTTATAAAAAAACAATTCTAAGATAATTTTGACACGAGGATTTAAAGAATGTAATTAGTTTTGTCAATTAAATTTTCAAAAAGTATAAAATGAATTTTTAAAATATGTAACCAGAACATAACAAAACTATTTTTAGAAAAATAATATTTTTTATACCAAAAACTGTATTTATTTGTATCCCATGCATATAAAAAAATTAAATGAGTGATAAAAAATTAGAAATAATGTATAATATATAAATTATATTAAATTCATCTAATAATTTTGATTAATATTTTCTATTTAGAAAAAAATGATTCATGGAAATAATATTTTTTAGGAAAACATATTTTCTACCTTCTAATAATTTTCCTTTGAAATCAATTGATAAAAAATGGATTTATTTTATTAATGTTCAGAAAATATAATTTTTATAATTTAGTTATACCTATTCATACTAGAAAATTTAATGGAAATTTAATATTTTTTAGGAATAAATAATAATATTAATAGTATATTTTTGTTTTTTAAAACTCAATGTTCCATGCAACACAAGCTATCAAAAAAATAAAATATATTTGAAAAACATATTTTATAAAATCATATGTTGTTACATGGTTTTAGTCATTAATATATTGTCTTATATCTAAATTTTTATAGTGATTGGGATTATATGTCCATTATTCTTATTAGTCCATTGAGCTCATGCATTCATTGATATCACCACTAGTGATATGAATAATTAATGAGATAAATTTTAATAATTTGGTCATTATAATGTAGTAATGGAATTAGTGTTTATTAATATAATTAACCATATTATGAAATCTATGTATAATGTATAATAATAAAAACAAAATTAATAGATGTATTCCATATAAGGCACATTTGACTGATCATGGGAAGGATGAAGTGTCACTTGGTGTTTTCCAAGACCATAATGATAGAACCAATGAAGTCTTTAAATCATAAAGGGGAAAATAAATTAACAAATTATTAATTACTAAAACTAATGAGACTACGTAACTTAATGTAAAAAGTAGTGATTTGGAGGTCAAAACCATGATACAATATAATTACATTCATGTGAAATTTAATGTGATTCATTGATGTTGTCTATGACATAGGGTAAACAATATATATTTTTTTTGAAATACATTTTCGAAAGCATGATAGGTTTTATAGGATTTTTGTTTTGGTTGATATAGTATTCATAAATTAATTTGATTGTCCATGATTGTTTTTATATTCTATATGGGAAAATCCATTATCCTAGTATCATCTCATTAATGTAAAAATCCCTCTTTTCTTGAAGTAAACTATTTTAAGGTATTAATGAATTAAATTCCATAACTCCATTTTAAGTAATAATTACCCTAAACTATTCAATTTTCATGGATAGTTCAAGGTAATTAGTCATCCAATTAAAAGGGTACTTTATAAATTATTTTTTTAATGATCAATAGATATACTCTAAAAAGATGTTGAAATGAATTCTAATTCCAATAAATAATGCACGAATAAAATAATAGAAAAATAATTCTCAATACCCTCCCCCGTCATCTACATCACCAAGGTTATGTTGGGAGTTAACCTATCATGGTACTCATGAAAGAGTAGGAGGGGAGTAAAATAGAAAATAAATGTTGAATGAAACCGAGGATAAAAAGTGGTGAATGAATCTATAGTAATACAACACCTCTCACCAAAATCTCATCCCTAAATGATCTTCAATCCCATTTGCAGTAGAATTAGCCTCTTAATTATGGCTATTTAAGTTTATTGGCTTTGATTTAATCTTCTATAGATGTGTCCATTTAATTCCTTCAGAGTCAATATTGATTTCCCATATGAGTATGAGTTTTCAAAGTTTGTATTTGTTCAATACCTCCTAAATTTCAAATGATTAATATTCTTATCAACTATATTCACACTATGAACCTTGGTTTAAATCCATGAAATATCTTGTTCAACATTGTTCAACATGTGTTGTTTTCAACAATATATAATATTGTTATTTAAAGGGGGAGTTTATATCATTACTCTATCTCTTTATGATAATTTTAATGCTCACAAATACCCTTAATTATTTTCTAATGATTTTATTTGTTAAGAATTTTGTAGGAATTTATTATTTTATTTTACTCTTGAAATTACGGGAATTTATTACTAAAGTATTTGTATTTAGCGTGTTCTGGAAACACTATTCATGCGCTACTTATTAAGAATCTACTTTATCGTGTTCTAGAAACACTGTTCATACCCTATGTGGATAAACGTAGTATAAGGATAAAAACTGTGTATACTTTTTGAGATAAAGAAAAAGTATGGTTAAACAACCATACGTTATCGGCAAATTATGGAAGAAGAACCCTACGTTAGTAAGGAACCCTATGTTTGGGATATCAGAAAAGTGTGGAAGGTTAACTGTACATAAATATTAAACGTTGCATTTGTTTCTAAAAAGTATGGTTCATCAACCTTACTTTTGTAAATAACCATACGTTCTTGGAAAAGTATGGATCAAGTAAAAGTATGGATATTTTACGGTATGTTTGAAATTTGAAGAGAGAAAATTATGGATGATCAACCCTATGTTTGGAATGAACCTTATATAATGAACCTTACATTTGAAGGCTACATCATCAACCTTAGTATTAGAGGATTCATACAGTTCAACCTAAATTTACTTTTGGTGTCGGTGAATTTAAATTCTATATTTTTATTCAGCGATCAATACGCTAATTATTAGGAGGATTTCAAGCCAGATTTAAAGCTGATTTTAAAGTACGATTTTGACTGATTCAAAACTGTTTCATCAATGATTTGTTAATCAAATTAAAAGGGGCTTTTTATGCCATGTATTTAGGGAAGTTACGACTACTCTGTAAATTCAAATGTTTTAATATCATGAGTAAAAAGTTGAATTTTTTGGATCAAATTTTACAGGAAAAGTTCTTATCGTTATTTTGTTTATATTGGATTTTTGAAACTGCATCGAATTATTATTGATCCTGTGTGATCTTTGGATTATTCTGAAAAAAGTAAAAATAGAGACCACTGAAACACACCAATCTGTTAGTTCAAAAGGAGTTTCAAAGCTCTATTTGTTAAAGAAGAAGGAACAATATAGAATATTCAGTTGTACTACAATGAAGATCTACTGTGAATTTGCTACTACTGAAGTACTGAATTATATTTCTATATCTACTGCAATGAGATCAACTCAGAATGTTTCTTATGTGAAGATTATTATTTCTGAAGGTGACTATCCATCTACTATTAATTTCATGTTGTTGAAATTGTTAAGAACATCTAGAAAGTATTTTCAGAATACGAAAATCATTCTTTTCTATTCTTGAGTGACCAACTTCTCGTACTAAGCTGAGTAGGTTCGTGTTTGGACCAGAAGACTTTGTTTTTGCCTTGGAGTGTGAAGGTGTCAACTGCCTGTACTCATTTGTGAACCGGTCTGTTGAAACGAGGACCAGATAGTGAAAATCACCAAGCTCGTGGAGTAGAGAATTGGTGGAGTGGACAAGAGGCCTTCTATTCCCTAAACCACTATACATCTTGTGTTTCTACTATTTAAATTTCCACTGCATCATTTTCTCTAACTAAAGTTAAAAGGCAGAACACAATCTCATAAAGATTTCTGAAATGACACAATTCACCCCCCCCCTCTTATGTATATTTGGTGTAATCCAATCCAACAATTGGTATCAAAGATTGAGCTTTCTGATAAAGAGTTAATGAGATGAAAGTGATTATACACAGATAAATATGACTAATACAAGAGAGGGAATGTCTATGGTTAGAGCACCATACTTCAATGGACAAAACTATGGATGCTGGATGTCGCAAATGATTATTTATCTGAAAAATCTTTGATACAGAGTCTATTCTATGATTCTGACTCCATATGAAATACCAGAAAAACCTGAAACTTGGAGTGCAGCTACTAAAGAAGATTATGACGTGAACTTGAAGGCAATGAATGTAATTATATGTCATCTAGGTAATAATGAGTTTAACAGAGTTCTCAATTCCCAAAAGAATATGAAATGTGGCAAACTATTGTTGTTGCTTACGAAGGAACTAATAATATCAGGGAAATGAGATATGCAACTACTAATCTTAAATTTGATACATTTAGAATGGTTGAAGGTGAGAGAATTACTAAAATGAATGTAATATTGACAAATATTGTCTATAACATAATTTCCTTTTGAGATCCCATTAATCAAGCTGATCAAGCTTTAAAAGTATTGAGAGTACTGCCTACAAAATGGAATGGAATCTCTACAGAAATCAGACAGTCGACACCTGTCAAAGATTTAACCATGAGGGAACTGATAGGAACATTAATGATTCATGAAGCTAAGATGGATGATGAAGCTAATGAACCTAAAGTGATTATAAAAAGAGATGATACTTCCATGAAAGCATCATCACAGAGCAAAAACAGAAATATGAATAAAAATTTAAAAGAGAAGTCATTGAGTTTTGATTTATCTAATTCTGATATGGAATTGGCTTAGATAGCCCAAAGATTCAAAAAATATTATAGAAAGAAGAAGGGATTCATAAAATCCTTCAAAAAAGGATGACATGGAAATCAGAAGATATGAATGCAAGAAAATGGGGCATGTTAGACCTGACTGTCCTCAGCTAAAAGAAGACAAAAGAAATAAATTTTTCAAAAAAATGACTATGATCATAAGAACAAGAAAGTCATGAAAGCCACATGGAGTTTATATGAAGACTCCAGTAGTACTTTTCACTCTGAATCAGAGAAGGAGGAAGCAAATCTGAAATACAACATGTGTTTTATGGCAGAAATTGATGAGGTACAATCTTACTACTCTTCTGATTCTAGTTCTGAATCTAATTACTCTAATTAAAAACATGCAGACTACTGCAATATGCTTGAAGAAAAATATGACTCTCTATTTAAAAATCATAAGTCTTTAAAGAATATTCATAAGGCTATTTCTGATGAATGAGATACAATGCTAACACAATATAAGGAGTTAACTGAAAAATTTGATTCAATTAATTCTAACAAAACAGATTATGAATCAAAGATAAAATCATTGCAAACTGAAGTAGAGACTTATTAAACCTTGTTATTACTAAAGGAGAAAATACATTAAATAAAATCCTTGGAAAAAATTTAATTAAGAAGGATAGATTTGGAATTGGTAGTAAAGATGAAAAACCAAAGCTGTACAAAAATATTTTATTCCTAGTACAAAAAAGACTAAATTGTAATTACTGTGGTATAAGGGAACATATTTCTAATAGATATTTTTTAAGACAACCCCAAATAAGTGTCATTAAGAAATATCTTGTATCAAATGATATATTTTACTCATGTAAAATTAGAAAAACAAAGAATGCCTCGATTCCCAGATCCTTGCTAGCTAACACTACTGGACCCAACAAAATATGGGTACGAAAGAAATCTGTGTAAATGTCTTTCCTGGGAGCAGTTCATGAGAGCAAAAAGGACATATGGTATATGGAAAGTGGCTGCTCAAGACATATGAGTAGAAACTCACTGAATTTTTCCACACTCACTCAAAAAGATGGTTGACTTGTCACTTTTGGTGACAATGCCAAAGGAAAAATCAATTGTTTTAGAACAATTGGAGATCCAGAAGCTGTCTCAATTAAAAAAGTATTTTATGTACAAGGATTGAAACACAATATAATAAGTATCTCTCAACTATGTGATTATGGTTATGTTGTTGATTTTTCTAACAATTTTTGTTCTTTTTTCAAAAATAAATTTCTTAAATTTAGAGCACCAAGAACTGATAATGTGTATACCCTAGATTTAAATTCCTTGTGTAAACAAAAAGTAAATTGCTTAACTGCTAAAATAAATGAATCCTAGATCTAGAATAGGAGACTTAGAAATTTAAATGTATATTTTTTAAATAAGTTATCTAAGAATCATTTATTTTCTGATTTTCCTAGTCTCAAATTTGAAAGTGGCAGATTTTGTGATGCATGTCAACTTGGAAAGCAACACAAATCGTCCTTCAAATATGTTAACAAAATTTCTACATCTAAACCTCTACAACTTATTCATATGGATTTTTTTGGACCTTCAAGAGTAGAAAGCTTGGATGGTAAATTATATGTATATGTTTTTGTTGATGATTATTCTAGATTTACATGGATTTTCTTTTTGAAATTTAAAAATGAATCTTTTACATTATTTGAATGTTTTTGTAAAGTAGTTCAAAATGAAAAAGGTTTTAAAATAATTTCATTAAGAAGTGATAATGGTGGATAATTTGAGAATTAGTAATTTAATTCCTTCTACTCATATATGGGTTTTAAACACACCTTCTCTACACCTAGAATACCTCAACAAAATGGAATTGTTAAAAGAAGAAATATGACTCTTCACAAAATGTCTAAGACTATGCTAAATGAATACAACCTTACTACCTACTTTTGGGCAGAAGCTATAAGCACAACCTTCTATATAATGAATATAGTTTTAATTAGAACTCTTTTGAAAAAGACACCCTATGAAATTTGGAATAAGAGAAAACCTATAGTTAACTACTTTAAAGTTTTTGGATGCAAGGTTTACATCTGAAACACCAAGGATAATCTTGGTAAGTTCGATCCAAAATATGATGAAGGAATTTTCTTAGGATATTAAGCTGCCTCCAAAGCTTATAGAATCTATAATAAGAAGTCAAGGATTATTGAAGAATTAGTTCATGTGAAATTTGATGATTCTGATCCCTTTGAGAAAAGGACATATCAAATGGATGAATCTGACTCTAATGATAACATGAGGCTTGAGATCTTGAAAAATGATTTTGAAAAGGATGTAAATAAAATTCAGTCCAGTTTAGAAGAACATGATACTGAAAAACCTATAAGTGTGTTGCCTAGACAGACTAGAACCCTAAAGAATCACCCTTTAGAAACAATAATAGGAGACCTAGATACAGTAATAAAAACTAGAAGAAATATAAGAAATCTTGTAGAATTCTCTATTCTTCTATCCCAATTAGAACCCAAGACTATAGAAGAAGCTTTAGATGATGAAAGCTGGATGATAGCAATGTAAGAACAATTAAACCAGTTCAAAAGAAATGAAGTCTGGGAATTAGTTGAAATACCACAGAACTATCCAGTGATAGGAACCAAATGGGTCTTTAGAAATAATCAAGATGATCAAGGAATAATAACTAGAAATAAATCTAGACTTGTAGCCAAAGGATATAATCAGGAAGATGGTATAGATTATGATGAGACATGTGCACCTATATCTTGACTAGAATCCATTAGAATCCACTTATCCTATGCATCTCATATGACCTTTTAATTATTTTATATGGATGTTAAGTCTACCTTTTTAAATGGTTATTTAATGGAGGATGTTTATGTTGAGCAGCCACCTGGTTTTGAAAATTCTATAAAACCAGATTCTGTTTTTAAACTTACTAAAGCTCTCTATGGCCCTAAACAAGCACCTAGAGCTTGGTATGAAAGACTATGTTCTTTTCTTTTGAAAAGTGATTTTACTGTTGGAATGAGAGATCCAACATTTTTTAAGAAAACATTTAATTCTAATATTTTATTTGTTCAAATTTATGTTGATGATGTAATTTTTGGATCAACTAATAAAACCCTTTGTCATGAGATTTCAAAGTTAATGAAAAAAGAATTTTAAATGAGTATGATGGGAGAACTAAATTTCTTTTTAGGACATCAAATTTATCAAAATGATTTTGGAAATGTTTTGAATCAATGAAAATATATTACTGATTTGTTGAAGAAATTTGGACTTCAAAACAACAAGACATATACAACTCCTATGTGTACTAATATAAAACTTTATTTTAATGAAACTGGAAAATCAGTTGACAAAAAGTTATATAGAGGTATGATTGGTTGTTTATTATATCTTACTGCTAGCAGGCCAGATATAATATATTCATTATGTCTTTCTGCAAGATTTCAATAAATTCCTAAAGAATCTCATTTAACTGCTGTTAAAAGAATTTTTAGATATTTAAAAGGAAATTTTTTTCAATCACTTATTTATCCCAAAACTTCTGATTTTAATTATATATCATATTCATATGTAGACTTTGGGAGTTGTAGATTAGAAAGAAAAAGAACTTCAGGAACTAGTCACTTTTTAGGAAAATCTTTAGTGTCATGGTCAAGTAAGAAACAACATTTAGTTTTTCTGTCAATAGCTGAGGCAGAGTATGTTTCTGCTGGCAGTTGCTGTGTACATGTGTTGTGGATGGAAAACACTCTTATGGACATTGGACAAAATTTTAATAATATTCCTATTTTATGTGATAATACAAGTGATATAAATATTTCAAAAAATCCTATTAATCATTCTAGAACTAATCATATTGATATCGGACATCATTTTCTAATAAATCATGTTCTTAAAAAGGATATATCTTTGGAATTTGTAAGTACTAAAATTAAATTAGCTGATATTTTTACTAAACATCTTCCCACTGCAAGGTTTGATTTTATTAAGGGGGGGCTAGTTTTATGTGATCTTAAATAAAATTTTATTTTACTATTGTAGTTCTTTACTTTAATTCTGCTTAAAATAATTAAGAAATTTTGTTTTTCAAACAGAATAAGTTTCTTTTCCAAGAATAATCCATTTTATTTATTTTTAAATATATGTAATGATTATTAAAAACACGGGAATCAAAGTTGTCAGAAACCCTTTCAACTTCTAAACCATTTCATTTCTATCAAAACCGTTTCGAACCCGCAAACTGCACCTATGCTCTTCAACACTAATCTTTGAACCACTGAAACCCTAACCTTCAAACCTTCATATATTCTCGTAGAGATGGTAAGGACTAAAAGAGACAATGAAGCCAAGAAAAGCAATTCCAATTTACAATGCTCTGAAGGAAGAAAAATCTTACGGGGAAAGGTAATCGATCTAGACTGGTTATTTCAGACAAATCTATTGTTGAAACAAGCACTGTCGTTTCAAAACCTTGAACAGACGTTTGACAGTGAAAATATAGAATTTCTGTATGAGGTATAACTTAGATACTTCTTCAAATCTGTACAGTTTAGTCTGGGAGATACTGAGGACAGTATGATGGCTAAGATAGATGATAGAGATTTCTCAATCTCATCAGTAGAAATTGGTCAGATTCTCAACTTCCCTCATGAGGGAGTTTTTCATTTCCATTTGAAAAATATTGGAGACTCTATGATTAAATTAGAGGAAATAATGTCGTTTCTCTTTGGTATTAAGACTGTAAAGAAAATGTTTATAAAGGATTTGGAGCCTGATCATAAAATTTTGGTCAAATTTGTGCAAACAAGGATTGCACTGAGGATGTATGAGATGGAGAAGATATTATATATCGATATGTATATAATGTATCTTTTTCTCAGGGATGTCAAACTCAATTTTCCTAGGTATATGGTTAGATACATAAGATATTTTTTTTAGAGTGATGCCCGAATGAACTTTTATCTTTTTGGTCGATTTATTTCCAAGATGTTGCTTAAGAAGGACATGGTGAGATTGGTGGATGCCAGAGTACACTGTCATCACAGTAATGTGTTTAATGCTAGAACTTTAAGAAATATTTGATATTTATAGAGTACCATCAGAGGAAAACTGTAGGAGCAGATGATGAATCAGTGAGTTCTCAATCTCAATCTACAAAGATCAAGGAGGGAAAAGCTAAATCAAGAGTTAGCATTGTGGCAAGGAGGATTAGATTTGAAGTGGTAGAAACTGTGGAAGGAAAAAGTCAGGAGGGACTTCAAACTCAAGGTAAAAGACCTGTGACTGAGGAACTTACTTCCCCTGATTTAACTACAAGAAATTTACTCGCTTACTGATTTGTCAGAGAAAAGGTTGTTGAACAACCTCAAGAATAGAATGTCACAGTTACAAATCCTGATCATGAAAGGATTGTAGTTAAAATATTAGAAAAACAGGATTTAGATGATGTTGCTGCTGTACTTCACCATGAAAAAGAGGCAGTGCCTGGTGAGGAAGTGGCCAGACCTCAAGAAACTCCAGAGGATATTATTTTAGATATTCTATTAGACGAAAAAATTGTAGATGTTTGTGATGAGCATGCTTTTGAAGCTCACACAGAAGTTCTTCAAGAGTGTTTTTATATGGAAGAGTCTGAAGAGAACTCTGAGGAAAAATCTGTGGACCAAACTACTCAAGACAAAGTGAAAGAAAAATCTGATGTTAAATCATAACCTTTAGAACTTCTACATCACACAGATACTGGGAATGCAAATCAAGAACAAGGTACATCAGATTCAAGGAATAGTTAAGGTGAATAATTGTACAAAAAGTTATCTCAACTGCAATGTGTGAATGATTCTCTGAGAAGAAACTTAGCATCCAAACAGTTGAAATTTCAAAATCATAAGGAGAGTACTATTCCAAGATAAGAAGTTGAAATTTTTAAAGAGAATATGCTAAATGTTATTTCCAAATTGAAATTTGAAATGGTTATGAAGTCATATTTCTCAGATCTTAAGTTGTTTATGGAGACACAATTTGCATCCGTTGGAAATAGTGCTACTAGTAGATCAAGTACTTCACCTGATTTAATCATAAGATTTCAAGCTATCACGGCTTAAATGAGCAACATGAATGACAAGTTGTAAGATCATTAGTGCAATAGTGTTCCATTATCTGTTCTCTTAGATAATCATAAATTCTTAATTGATCAGTTAACATCCAGTGAGCCAGGAATATGCTCGGTCTTAGAAAAATTCTAAGAGAAGCTATCTTTGTTTATGGAGAAAGAATAAAGGCTTAATGAGTTTTTCAGAGTCAATCTCATTGAAGATATTCATATGACTCAAGTGGCTGGGGATCTTATTATTTATCTTGGTGATGGTTTAATTCAAAGGTTGAGAGAACAGTTAGAAGAAATCAAGTCTACAGTCTAGAGAAGATAAATCCTACATACTCACTGCAAAAAACTATGATTCATGTGTTTATCATCATTGTATCTATTTTTAACTTTTAATGAAAATATGTTTCTTTCTTTATATGTGTATTAATGTCTTTATTTTGATATTCCAATACTCGAGATTTAATTATTGATAAATTGTTAATAATAGTCTTTACTTATGTTCAGTGCTACATTAATCTATGTTCTATTCCATATTCTATCATTATTTTTGATATCACAAAAGGGGGATAAATTTGGATAAACACAACATTTTATTTTATAGGGTTAAATTTGGATAAATATAACATCTTTTAATTTGGGGGAGTAATTCATTTTATTTGGGAAAAATTAAAACATGGATAAATTAAAGAGAGACATTAATATTGTATTTATCTTTTCAAAATTTCAAAACATTATGTAACTAATTTTAAGTTAAGTTCATTTATTATTTCTTATGGGTTTTGTGATCATCAAAAAGGGTGATACTGTTAAGAAAGTGTTGTTTTAAACAATACATAATATTGTTATTTAAAGTGGGAGTTTATATTATTACTCTATATCTTTATGATAATTTTGTTTCTCACAAATACCCTTAATTATTTTCTTAATGATTTTATTTGTTAAGAATTTTGCAGGAATTTATTATTTTATTTTACTCTTGAAATTACGGGAATTTATTAATAAAGTATATGTATTTAGCATGTTCGGGAAACACTATTCATGTGCTACTTATTCAGAATATGATTTAGAGTGTTCTGGAAACACTGTTCATACCCTACGTGGATAAACAGAGCGTAAGGATAAAAACTGTGTATATGTTTTGAGATAAGGAAAAAGTATGGTTAAACAACCATACGTTATTGGTAAAGTATGGAAGAAGAACCCTACGTTAGGAAGGAACCCTACGTTTGGGATAACATAAAAGTATGGAAGGAGAACCATACGTAAATATTAAACATTACATTTGTTTTTCAAAAGTATGGTTCATCAACCTTCCTTTTGTAAAAAACCATACGTTCTTGGAAAAGTGTGTATCAAGTAAAAGTATGGATATTTTATCATATGTTTGAAACTTGAAGAGAAAATTATGGATGACCAACCATACGTTTGGAATGAACCTTACATTGTGATCCTTACGTTTGAAGGCTACGTCATCAACCTTACTTTCAGAGGATGCATACAGTTCAACCTAACCTTACATTTGGCATCCGTGAATTTAAAGTCGATATTTTTATGCAATGGTCAATACGCTGATTTTTAGGTGGATTTCAAGCCAAATGTAAAGCTGATTTTAAAGTATGATTTTGACTGATTCAAAACCGTTTCATCAATGATTTTATAATATAATTAAAAGGATATTTTTATACCGAGTCTTCATGGAAGTTATGTCTAACTACCCATACTTTACATACATTGTTATTACTTCAAAATTGAAGCACACTTATTTCAACATATAACAAAACCCTTAAAGGATCGAATAGGTATAGTGTCTTTAGAAACTCGGAAACATAAACAACTGGTTCATAAAGCATCTACACTATCTCCCTTTTATTTTATCATATCTAGAGTCCCTTTTTAGAATATCCTACTTAATAACTTTCTTCCTGACCTGGGGAAAGAAAACATAAAAAAAGGTGACCTCAAATGCTCGGTAAGGGTAAACAAAATAAATATCAATCACAACATATTCATAAGAACATAACATTTTGAAAATCTTAACCTGCAAAAGAGATCATAATTTCATAACATGGGATAAATAATAGTAGTGAAATGTAATCCCAATAATCATAACATAAGACATGAAACTTTGTGGAATACACACATAATTATAGAGAATCATTTCTTAGTAGTCAAGACTCATTGCCAAGACTATCTTAGCGGACAAATTCCATTTCTGAACTGAGTTCACTCCACGTTTCTGTCCTGTATTACTGAACCAGTTTAACTTGCCATTCCATCCATGTCTATCTCATGAGATATAAAATCTTTACTTAAATCATTGGAGGGAGATATAGGTCCCACCCATCTTATAATGATACAATTCTTATGCGTTCCACAAGATCATAAATCATACATCATAGCATAACCCATGTAATAAAAATGGGAGTCTTAAAAATCATGCCATCATAACATAAATCATATAAGATAAAAGGACTTCATAAAAATAATTACATAATAACATTATCAAATCAATGTAAAAATAGGGATAGAAACATAACCCTATATTATCTTAGATTGAAAATAATTTTGATAAAACACTTGAACTCCATTCTGGAAGAAAATATCCTTTCTAATTCAAAAACATTTTCCTTTATTAACATGAAATATAATTTTAAACCAAAAAAATTTCATTAAAAATAAACTTGAAAACTTTTAAATGATTCTTTAGGGAAATAATGTTCTAAAAATCCATTAATGCCGTATAAGTTAAAAATACATTCTTCTCCTTCTATGGATGAAAAAGTCAAAAAGTACCTCGTATGAAAAATGACAAAATATTCCTTTCATATCTTTTACTAACACTCAAAAATGAGTAATATTGGATTTAAATAATTGTAAAACGATAGAAATAATATTACATATTGAGTAAACATGGATGTGGATGATAAATATTCCCTAGTAAACCCTGAAGTATAAACAATCTCGGATAAAAATGAGATTGTTTTATTTTCCCTTGCCTTAGGTACGATTTGCTTCGTACGTGTCTGAACCTCTTGTATAATGATTTAAATAATATTATTGACTTATTCCAGAATCGTACTCATTGTTATTATATCATATATGGTCATATTCTATGCTTCTTATTAGTAATATTTTATTGGTACTTGTTATTCGGGTGTTTATTGCTTTTTGTTCTTATGCATGTTCTGTCGAATAAATTCTTATTCTTCTTTTTAGGTTATAGATACCTCATTTCAAAAATAGTATTAGTGTCATATATATCATTTTTATTCATTCAATTCATTTATATAATCATTATGCAATGAAAATCTTGTAGAACGAGTCGAATCACATTGTGGAGACGGTATTCCATATGTACGCACGAGCGATGATATCATTCCCATGATTGTGGAATTGTATTGGAGCGTATGTATAGTATTTTGGAATCAATATCACTTTTCAATAAAAATATATAATTATTATTTACACCATTATAATGATCCATGTAAGGTGGTGGTGGAAAACAGATTACACCACGGCGTGGAGACAGTATTCCGTACGTATGCACGCGCGGTGATTTCGTTTTCTGTAGGATAGATAGAAGGTGAATTAGGGTTGTTTTATATTTATAATAACATATCAGTATATGAGTGATACTCATGTTATTACTTCATAATGAAACAACTAAAGAAGAAGTAGTTGAAGAAGAAAGAAATTGGAAAGGATCAGTAATGGATATTACCTCTTCTTTGACGCACATCTTCTTAACCTTCTTTTAGGGAACTAGGGTTGGTCTTTTTAGAAGACCAGGACCTCTAGGATGTTTCTAGGCAAGTGGAGAAGAGAACTTGGCAGGGTCTGGCCGAGATTGAAGGCTCAATGTGGTTTTAGGAGGAGAGGGAGGAGGTTCCCTTTTATAAGGGAGGAGAGGGGCACCTTTGGAAAACTAAAAGATATTATTTTATTATAGAGTCATATTCTGTTTTTAATAGCTCCAAATTGATTTATTTCAAAGCTACGGTGGGGATGGGTCTATATACTCTAATAAAATAGAATTTAGACAAGTTTAGGTCAGTATTTTATCCTTATCATTTATATTTAACTCTAAGTTAAGTAATTTAACTTTTACCATGTCTTCTTGTTTTCTTACACAATATGGTTATTAAACTTACTATAACAAGCCAAACGAACCCCAAGTTGTTTATTATTAATATATATGACCTTATCTAAGTCATTTTCCCAAACCTTATATTTGGATGAATAAAATAACAATTAATAATATACTATTTTTTTTTAAAACTATTCTATGTCAATTTTGACACTATTTGGTACATGATTTTTGTGAAAATCATAACAGCATGATTAGTTAGAAAAAAGTAAATTAAATCAATACTAATATGTCATATTAACCTATAAAATAAATTTAATTCAAAAAAAGTCTCAAATTACATTTAGTTTCGTATTTATAGTGTCAATTATGTTAATATTTCATTAATAAGTAAATTACTGGGTCATCATTGTGTCATAAATAAATTAAATTATTTAATATATAAAAAATTTAAATAAAATACCATTATGTAGAAAATATTATTATATTTTTAATTAATATTTATAGTCGAAATTATCTTATGTATAACCCTATATTTAAAATGTTTTAGTTATTAAACATTCATTTTAAATATTTTAACTATTCTTTGAATAAAATAATAATAAATGTCCTAATCTAATCCAAGTGGACCTAAATGGTCATATTTTATTCCTAAGGTTGTTTTTCATCGAATTAAACTTATCCAAAAGAATTAGGACATGTGTTAGGGTAATAATAATATCATTTTTACCCTTAATTACCCGACTTACTTTTAACCGTGGTAAATAAAAGTAAAAAGTTACTATTCACCAAAAAGTATTTTCATCTCATTGAACCACATTTTACTCCTTAATATTAATAGAGCCTCTTATATTTTCAAAATTCCACTCAGAGAAGCGGTAAAATTAATATTTATATAAATTTTCCAATTCTCTTAGGAGGTGGGTAAAAGACAGTGAATAGTTCAATAAAATTTATATATATATAAATTATTATAAAATGACTCCAATGAATTACTTTGATCTTATATAGGTATTATGTATCAATTTTTACCTAAATTAAAAGTAAATAAAATAAATAATTATTTAAATAAAAAGTTGATTTTTAAATAGTAACCCCGTGTTTTCACTATTCATAAAAAATTGAATGTTTTCAGAAAAATACCAAAATTTCACCCTAGGCTAATTTCGATATTCCAAATTCAAAAATGAGGTCCATTTTGAAGGATAAAATTTATAGAATTTCATGAAGTGGGTATTTCTATTCATAACGGCTAGTTATAATAATATTTTAATAGCATATCATTGTTTAGTAAAACTCGGTATTGCGTACAACACAAGCTATTGAGGAAGGCCACAATTTCGTGTAAAGCAAGACAAGCTAGTGTTGTCTGTAGTGAAATATCCCTTCGATGATGTATATAATATAAAAACAAAATATTTCTCATATACATCTCAGGTGTTAAATTCTACCCTCCTTAAAATGAATTTTGCCCATGAAATTCGTCACTTTGTAACAAACAGATGAGGATACTTCTCCCTCAACATATCCTAAAGCTCTCATGTAGCTTATTCTAATTGTGACTTCCTCCATAAAACTTTCACGAAGCGAGTGGTCTTGTTCCGTAGGACTTTTTCGTTATGATCTAGAATCTCTATCGCTTGTTCTTTATAAGAAATATCTTGCTCCAGCGGTACAACTTCTGAGCTGAGTACATGTGAAGGATCGAGTATGTACTTTCTCAGGAGAGATACATGGAACACATATTGAACTTGAGAGAGATTAGGTGGAAGCTCCAATCGATAAGCTACCTTCCCAACATGATCCATTATTTCGAAAGGACCAATATACCTAGGGCTCAACCTGCGCTTCTTTCCAAATCTCATTACTCTCTTCCAAGGAGATATTCGTAAGAACACTTTATCACCCACTTCAAACACTAGGACTTTTCTTCGGTTGTTGGCATAATTTTTTGTCAACTCTGAGCTGATATTATGTGTTTTTGGATAGATCTGACCTTTTCTACCATTTCATCAACAAGATCAGGTCCTAATAGCTTTCTTTCCCCAACTTCATCCCAGCAAGTTGGAGTCCTGCATTTCTTTCCATAGAGAGCCTCATAAGGAGCCATCTGAATGCTGAAGTGAAAGATATTATTATATAAAAATTATACCAAAGGTAGGTGTTGATCCCAGCAACCTTTGAAATCCATAGAGCAAGCTCTTAACATATCTTCTAGAGTTTGAATTGTTCTCTCAGTCCGCCCATCTGTTTGAGGATGATAAGCAGTGCTGAAACTCGACTCTGTATCTAGATTATGCTGAAGACATCACCAAAATTTTGAAGTAAACCTCGGATCCTGATCAGATATAATGGAAAGTGGTACTCCATGAAATCTTACCACTTCTTTTACATATATCCTCTCAAGGTGATCAAGAGATAAATCCTCTCTACTAGAAATGAAGTGTGCCGACTTTGTAAGACAATCAACTATGACCCATATAGCATTATTGCCTTTAGATGTTTTAGTAAGTCCAGTGACAGAGTCCATAGTAATGTTTTCCCATTTCCATTCTGGTATGGGTAATGGTTGTAACATCCCCTTATACTTATGTCTCTCAGCTTTAACTTGCTGACAAACCAAGCATCGAGAGACATATTCAGCAACATCTCTTTTCATGACATCCCACCAGAAGTACTCTTTTAGGTATCTATACATCTTCGTGCTTCTAGGATGAATAGAGAATGAAGAACTATGAGCCACATCCAGTAGATCCTTCTTTAATTCTTGGATGGTAGGAACACAAGCTCGATTCATGAACCTTATTATCCCATCACAATCAAGGTTGAATTCAAGAACATTTCTCACCTTCTTTTATAACTCCACATATTCGTTTTGTGCCTCTTTAATCTTCACATGTATAGATGGTTGAACATTCATTTGAGAAAGATAAGATTTCTACCCTTCTATTATAATTCCAAGATCCATCCTTTGTAAATCCATAAATATTGGATCTTTTGTGATCCTCATCATGGATAATCTAGCATGGTCTTGTCGACTTAATGCATTTGTCACCTTATTTGCTTTCCCTGGGTGATAATGAATTGAGAAGTCATAATCCTTAATCAGATCCAACCATCTTCTTTGATTCATATTCAGCTCCTTTTGTGTGAAAATATACTTTAAACTTTTATGATCAGTATAAATATCACACCTTTCTCCATAAAGATAATGCCTCTAAATCTTTAATGCAATGATTATCATAGCTAACTCCAAATCATGAGTTGGGTAATTTTTCTCATGGATTTTCAACTGTCATGAGTCATAAGCTATCACCATATCATTCTATATGAGAAGACACCCCAATCACTTCTTGGATTCATCAATGTAGATCACAAACCTTTCTCCACTACAAGGCAGTGTGAGCACAGGTGCACTAGATAACCTTCTTTTCAACTCCTTGAAATCCTCTTCACACTCCTCCATCCACATGAACATAACTCGTTTTCAATTCAACCTGGTGAGTGGATTGGATTATCGTGAAAAATATTTCACAAAACATCGAAAATATCCAACCTGACCAAGAAAACATCGGATCTCAATTACTGTTGTTGGTCTCAACCATCTTTCGATAACCTCTATTTTTTCTACATCCATATATATCCCCTCTTTTGAGATTTTGTGACCCAAAAATGCAACTTTTTGAATCCAAAATTCACACTTAGTAAATTTGACATAAAGGTTCTCCTTTATCAGGGTCTTTAATACAATTCTCAAGTGATCTTCATGTTCTTCCTTGCTATTTGAATAGACAAGAATATCGTCTATAAAGACTACCACAAACTGATCAAGATAGTCTCTAAAGAATTTATTCATTAGATCTATGAAGATATCAGGAGCATTAGTAAGACCAAATGGCATCACTATAAATTCATAGTGTCCATACCTTGTATGGAAAGCCGTCTTTGGTATATCCTCCCTTTTTACCCTTAATTGATGATACCCAGAATGAAGATCAATCTTGGAAAAGTATTGAGCTCCACGTAGTTGGTCAAATAATTCATCAACGTATGGGAGAGGATATTTTTTCTTGATAGTGGTCTTCTTAAGTTCTCGATAATCAATGCAAAGTCTCATTGATCCATCTTTCTTCTTAACAAACAGAACAGGTGCTCCCCAAGGTGATGCACTAGGGCGTATGAATCCCTTATCAAGATTTTATTAGAGATGCTTCTTCAATTATTGCAACTCAATTGGGGCCATTCTATAAGGTTTCTTTGAAATAGGTAAAGCACCTGTTACGAGTTCTATTGAAAAATAAACTTCACAATTTTGTGGAAGACTAGAAAATTCCTCCGAAAAGACATCATCAAACTTCTATACAATGGGAATATTCTTAATCATGAGTTTCTCACCAACCATTTGCGATAAATAACCTATATTTAGTGGAATCAAGACCCATAAGATGGAAGAAATTTCAACTGGAAGGTTATGTTCATCCTTGCATCAATAGATGATCATATATTGATCTGGAATATGAAATGTGACTTCCCTTATTTGGCAATTGATATGAGATCCATATAAAGAAAGATAATCCATGCCAAGAATCACATAAAATTACACTATAGGAAGGATCACAAGATTTGCAGGAAGCACTTTCCCACAAACTTCAATCAGAGAAGAATTGTAAACTTTTAATGTGACTGTTGTGCCATTAGGGGTTGTCACAGCTAACTCAACATCTAATTGTTGAGGTAAAACGACGATACCATTATAAAACTCTTCAGAAATAAAAGAGTGGGTGGATCCAGAATCAAATAAAACATTTACTACTTTAGAGTGGATGTTAAGTGTATCTTTCACCACTTCATTATCATACTCCACATCACAGATAGAAATTTCATGTGAATTTCCTTTGTCTTTAGCCATAAGAGTTTGTTGACATCAATCATCATCAAAAACCATTGGATTAGGGCATTGATTAGCATAATTACCCATTTCCTTGCACTTGTAACATTGAAGTGTAGGAGGTGAACTCTGTATAGCATTTTCTTTGTCCACATCACTAGACATCTTCTTCCCATCATTGCGGCATTCAAATGCCCGATGACCTTCCTTTCCATATTTGAAACATTTACTTGTCCCTTTAAGACAACTCACTCCATGTTTCATTCCATGCTTTGAACATAAGGGAAAACTCATCTGCTTTTCAGTGTGGTCTTTATATTTCCCTTTGAATTCCATTTTCCTCTTCTTATCAAACGAATATGACTGATGGGTTACTCCAATCTCTATCTCAACCTTGAGAGCACATCAAACTATTTCCTTGTAGCTATTGAAGTCCTTTATGGCTAACGCCCTTTGAAGACTTGGTTTTAAGCCACTAAAGAATCGATCAATCTTACTCTTAGGTTGGGTAATAATCCCAGAAGTGTACCTTGCATGTCTTGAAAAATTTGCTTCATAGGTACCAACCGATTCATCATCCTTTTTCTTCAGTTCAAGAAACTCCTTCTCTATCTTTGTTCGAAGAATACGAAGGAAGTACTTATTAAAAAATAAGTTCTTGAACGTTTCCCATTCCATGGACTCAATTTCATCTCTTGGCCTCATATTCTTGATAAGATTCCACCATTTATCAGTATCACCTTCCAAACGATACACTGCTAAGATGACTTTTTCATGTTCAGATCATTAAATAACTGAAAATATCTTTTCAGTAGTACTGATCCATTGTTCAGCAACTAATTGATTACTAGACCCACTGAATGAGGGTGGACGCTACTTCATGAAGGATTCAACATAATGTTTTTCCTTCATTTTCTTTTTTGGAAGTCCTGCATGATTCATAGCTTGAGAAAGTTTTTTGAGCATGGCTACACGATTTTGCATTCCATCTCCCATATCGTTAGGTTTCTCAGGGGGACAATCATTGCATTTCCCATCGCATTCCACATTAACTCGACTCTTTTGGGTTCCAACCATTGACTAAAACAAAGAATAATAGTGTGAGAATCCCTAATTATAAATGTAAAACCACATAATCAAGAATAAAATTTCACACTTAAGGTCTTATCATAGGTTGTTCATGGTAATTTCTAAAACACTATTATTGTGTTCTATTCTTAGACTTATCCTTTGGGTTCTTACTAAGGATTTCACATCCTAGTTTCCAAAGGTTTACTATACCCTTCCTCTGATACCAACTCTAATGACCCATAATTTACATACATTGTTATTACATCAAAATTGAAGCAAACTTATTACAACATATAACAAAACCATGAAAGGACTATATAGGTATAGTGTCATTAGAAACTGGGAAACATAAACAACTTGTTATTAAAGCATCTACATTGTCTTCCTTTTATTTTATCATATCTAGAATCCCTTTTGGGAATATTATACTTAATATCCTTCTCCCTGACATGGGGAATGAAATCATAGAAAAGGGTGAGCTCAAATGATCAGTAAGGGTCAACAAAAGAAATATCAATAACAATATATTCATAAGAACATAACATTTTGGAAATCTTATCCTGCAAAAGTGATTATAATTTCATAACATGTGATAAATAATAGTTGTGAAATGTAGTCCCAATAATCATAACATAAGACCTAAAACTTTTTGGAATACACACATAATCATAGAGAATCATTTCTTAGTAGTCAAGACTCATTTCCAAGACTATCTTAGCGGACAATGTCCATTTCTGAACCGAGTTCACTCCTCGTTTCAGTCCTGTATCATTGAACCGGTTTAACTTGCCATTCTAGCCATGTCCATCTCATGAGATATAAAATCTTTACCCAATGCATTGTAGGGAGATATAGATCTCACCCATCTCATAATGATACCATTCTTATGTGTTCCCCAATATCATAAATTATACATCATAGCATAACCCATGTAATAAAAATGGGATTCTTAAACATCATTCCATCATAACATAATTCATATAATATAAAATAACTTCATAAAAATAATTCCATAATAACGTAATAAAATAAATTTAAAAATAGAGATAGAAACAGAACCCTATATTATCTTAGATGGAAAATAATTTTTATAAAACACTTGAACTCCATTCTTGAGGAAAATATCCTTTCTACTTCAAAAATATTTTCCTTTATTAACATGTCATATAATTTTAAACCAAAAGAAGTTGATTAAAAATAAAATTGAAAACTTGTAAAGGAAGTTTCATGGAAATAATTTTCTAAAAATCCATTAATGCTATATAAGTTAAAAAACATTCTTCTTGTACTTTGGCTGAAAAAGACAAAAAGTACCTCGTACAAAAAACGACCAAAGATTCCTTTCATATCTTTTACTAAAACTCAAAAATGAGTAATATGGGATTTAAATAATTGTAGGAGGATAGAAATATTATTACATATTGAGGAAACATGGATGTGGATGATAAATATTCCCCAGTAAATCTTGAAGTATAAACAATCTTGGATAAAAATGAGATTGTGATATTTTCCCCTACCTTAGGTCCGATTTGCTTCGTACTTGTCTGAACCACCTGTATAATGATTTAAATAATGTTATTGACTTATTCTATAATTTTACTAATTGTTATGATATCATATATGGTTATATTCTTAGCTTCTTATTAGTAATATTTCATTGATACTTGTTATTCGGGTGTTTATTGCTTTTTGTTCTTATGCGTGTTTTATCGAATAAATTCTTATTATTTATTTTAGTTTATAGATACCTCATTTACAGAATGGTATTAGTGTAACATATATCATATTTATTCATTCAATTAATTTATATAATCATTATGCAATGAAGATCATGTAGAACAAGTCGCATCACATCATGGAGACGGTATTCCGTACATACACACGAGCGATGATATCATTCCCATGATCGTGGAATTGTATTGGAGCGTATGTATACTATTTCAGAATAAATATCACTTTACAATAATAATATATAATAATTATTTACACCATTATACCCATCCAAGTTAGGTGGTGGTGGGAAACAGATTACACCACGGCGTGGAGACGGTATTCTGTATGTACGCACGCGCAGTGATTTCATTTTTTGTAGGATGGATAGAAGGTTAATTAGGGTTGTTTCATATTCATAATAACATATCCATATATTAGTTATATGGATGTTATTACTCCATAATGAAACAACAAAATAAGAAGAAGTTGAAGAAGAAAGAAATTGGAAAGGATCAGTAATGGATATTACCTCTTCTTTGACACGCCTCTTCTTAACCTTCTCTTAGGGAACTAGGGTTGGTCTTTGTAGAATACCAGGATATATAGGATGTTTATAGGGAAGTGTAGAAGACAAATTGGAAGGGGTTGTCCGAGCTTGAAGGCTAAAAGTGGTGTGAGGAGTAAAGGGAGGAGGTGCCCTTTTATAAGGGAGGAGAGGGGAACCTTTGGAAAACCAAAAAATATTATTTTATTATAAAGTCATATTCGGTTATTAATAGCTCCAAATTGATTTATTTAGAAACTAAGGTGAGTATGGGTCTAAATACTCTAATCCAATTGAATATGGACATGTTTAGGTCAGTATTTTATCCTTATCATTTATATTTAACTCTAAGTTATGTAATTTAACTTTTACCATATCTTCTTGTTTTCTTACAATATATGCTTATTAAACTTACTATAACAAGACAAACGAACCTGAAGTTGTTTATTATTAGTATATATAACCTTATCTAAGTCATTTGTCCAATACTTACATTTTTAGGAATAAAATAACAATTAATAATATAATATTTGTTTTAAAAACTATTTTATGTCAATTTTGATACTATTTGGTACTTGATTTTTTTGAAAATCATAACAGCATGATTAGTTTGAATAAAGTTAATTAAATAAATAATAATATTTCATATTAACCAATAAAATTAATTTAATTCATAAAAAGTCTAAAATTACATTTATTTTGGTATTTATAATATCAATTATGTTAATATTTCTTTAATAGGTAAATTACTGCATCACCATTAGGTCATAAATAAATTATATTATTTAATGTATAAATAATATAAATAAAATACCATTATTTAGGAAATATTTTTATATTTCTTATGAATATTTATAGACGAAATTATATTATGTATAACCCTATATTAAAAATGTTTTAGTTATTAAGCTTTGATTTTAACTATTTTAACTATTCTTTAAATAAAATAATAATAAATGTCCTAATCTAATCCAGGTGGACCTAAATGGTCATATTTTTTTCCTAAGGTTTTTTTTGTTCGAATTAAACTTATCCAATAAAATTAGGACATGTGTTTGGGTAATAATAATATCATTTTTACCATTAATTACTCTATTTACTTTTAACCGTGGTAAATAAAAGTAAAAAGTTACCATTCACCAAAAATTATTTTCTTCTCATTGAACCACATTTTACTCCTTGATATTAACCGTGTGTCTCGGATTTTCGAAATTCCACTCACAGAAGCGGTAAAATTAAGGTTTATGTAAATTTTCAAATTCTCCTAGGAGGTGGGTAAAAGACGGTGAAAAGTTCAATAAATTTTTTATATATCTAAAATTATTATAAAATGACTCCAATGAATTACTTTGATCATATGTATGTATTGTGTATCAATTTTTACCTAAAATAAATTTAAATAAAATAAATAATTATTTAAATAAAAAGTATGTTTTTAAATAGTAACCGAGTGTTTTCACTATTCATCAGAAATTGAATGTTTTTAGAAAAATACCAAAATTTCACCCTAGGATAATTTCTATATTTCGAATCCAAAAATGAAGTCCATTTTAAAGATAAAATTTATAAAATTTCAAAAAGTGGGTATTACTATTCATAATGGCTAGTTATAATAATATTTTAATAACATATCGTTGTTTAGTGAAACTCGGTATTGTGTACAAGACAAGCTATCGAGGAAGGCTGTGATTGCTTGTAAAGCAAGCCAAGATAGTGTTGTGTGTAGTGAAAAATTCCTTTGATGATGTATATAACATAAAAACAAAATATTTCTCATGTAAATCTCAGGTGTTACATTATGACTACTCTGTAAATTAAAATGTTTGAATATCGTGAGTAAAAAGGCGAATTTTGTGGATCTAATTTTATAAGAAAAGTTATTATCGTTATTTTATTTATATAGGATTTTTGAAACTGCATCGAATTATTATTGATCATGTGTGATCTTTTGATTATTCTGAAAAAAGGAAAAATAGAGACTACTGAAACACACTAATCTGGAGGTTCAAAAGTAGCATCAAAGCTCTGTTTATTAAAGAGGAAAGAACATGATAGAAGATTCACTTGTTCTACAATGAAGATCTACTTTTAATTTTCTACTGTTTAATTTGAGAATTATATTTCTATATCTACTACAATGGGAACGACTCAGAATGTCTATTATGTGAAGATTATTATTTCTGAAGGCGACGATGCATCTATTGTCAATTGCATGTTGTTGAAATTGTGAAGAACATCTGGAAAGTATTTTCAGAATATGAAAATCTGTCTTTTCTATTCTTGAGGGAATAGCTTCTCGTACTAAGCTAATTATTTACATGTTTGAACTAGAAGTCGTTTTTTCCTTGGATTGTAAAGGTGTCAACTGCCTTTACTCAATTGTGAATTGGTCAGTTGAAACGAGGACCAGATAGTGAAAATCACCAAGATCGTGGAGTAGAGAGTTGGTGGAGTGGACTAGGGGCCTTCTGTTCCCCGAACCACTATACATCTTTTGTTTTTGCTATTTAAATTTCCACTACATCATTTTATCTGATTAAAGTTAAAAGGCAGAACACAATCTCATAATGATTTTTGAAAAGACACAATTCACCCCCCTCTTGTGTATATTTGGTGTAATCCGATCCAACAAACATCCCAATGAAGAAACTCACTGAATGGTTCATGGGGTAGGCATGGGCAATTAAATTTAACATATTAACACAATTAAAATGAGATTCATATTGTGAAACATTACTTTTCAGATATTTTACATGTTTTCTGCTTCAAAACTACACTTTGAGCCACACATTGGTTCATTAAAAAACATATTATGTGAATTATATTTTCATGATAGTAATACTGATCATATCATACTCTTTCTATAAGTATTTATATTTTATGTCTTCCTTCCATCATATAATTAAATGATTAAACATGTGGGAAAGAATGATTAATTTAATCACAAAACAATTAATTTAAATATAAAGAATCATATTCATGAAATATTACTGTCAATCCCCCCCATAAACAAAGAATTCGGGATTGTCCTAAGGAATATAATATCATTATATTATAAAGTATACTTTACCTACTATGATTTAAATATAATGTGAAAAAATAATCATACGATTAAATTATAAATTAAATGTTCAAGGATGAGAAAAATAATTTCATTAACTGCTCAATTTTCAATAACTGTAGACATAAATTAATTTTAATTTTTCAATTATATGTAGATGAAACATCTTCATCCTTCTATTTATATATTTCAATTCCTTATAAATGTTCATTCCAGTAATAATTTACTTCACTTAGGAAAAAATTTCTCATTATCATGGTACAAATATAAATTGGTTTTTTCTTATCTGTTAAATCATGCTCTATACCATAGGCATGTGATTAAATTACTTTCTCCACTCTAAAGAAACCAAATTAAAAATAATCATGAGAGCTTCACCATTATATTAAAATAATTCAAAATATTTAGGTTATTTTGGTAATGGATTTGATATCTCTCCTTTTTTCCTAAGATCAAAGAATGGATATAAAGTAATGATGTATAATGAATGATACACCCTCTTCAGTTTTTTCTTTTTCTTTTCATTTTTATAGAATAAATTATTTTTGTAAAGTCACAAATACAACACACAAAAATAAATAATAATTACCATTGGCCATGAAATTGGTGATTCGTTACCCTCTAGAACACAACATATATTTTATTTTATTTTATTATTTTTATTTTTTTAATATATATAGATTGAAAAATATAATTAATGAATAATAATGAACATTTTTTCCAAAATCCCATGAAAACATACCCATAATAATAGGTTTCACTATACATATCCCTTTTACTATGGAACCACCTCTCTAATACTCAGTTTCTTTACAAATGGAAGTATATAAAAGTATTAAGATGTATTATATTGTGGATCTTCTTTAACAAATATATTAATAGATTTCATGGGCTTATATAGGATTAAAGTATATATTGGTCCCATGAAAAGGGATAATAAAATTTTTTCATCACTTAAATGAAATTTGAACTTCTTAAAATCATAGACTAAAAAATGTATATAATGTTATAGAAGAATGTGTGGACTTGTTTCACTCACAAAATATTCTCAATAAAAAATGGAAAATATTTGGCTTATAAAATATCTCGACAAAAAGAGAATGTTTTTGGAACATTAAATAATAGTAATGGACACTAGTAGTAAAATAAATAAATAAAAATGTTAAAATTTTAAGACTTTGAAAGTATTAATAAAATATCCATTAAGAAATTTACTATTCCATTAAATAATGAGTTTTCAAATATAAAATACTCAAGTTTATGTGTAATTATTTTAATGATTTATCTATTTAAAATTTATTCAAAATGAAATTTTTAAAAATGTAAAGAACATTTTCTAAAGAAGATTTTGTCTCGTATATCAGTGATTGAAGAAAAAAATAAATTTTTGGTATAGAATTCACATTCAAATATATTAAAAAAAATCAAAATTGTGGGAGTAAAATTAAATAATGAATTGAAATGTGAAATCCCCCTTTAATGATACATTAAAATGAACTATGTAGGTTATATCATTACCATACCACCATGTGAATGTGGCTTTTACATCATGAATTTGTATCTCATGTTCTGATGTTGTTCTTCATGTCATTAATCATCTTCAATAATCTTATTTAGTTCTATTCATGATTCATTCAAGTACATTTATTTTTGAATTGGAAATATATTAAAAAAATGTGAGTTTGAAAAATCCTTTTCAATGAAATTTAAAGTATTTGGGAGAGAGTTTCTAAAAATAAAAAATAAAAATAGTAAGAAAAAAAGTCTTGGGTTGCCTCATGAATTATATATTGTTTAAAATCCATATATTAACGATAACTCTTCACAGATCTAGTTCCAAGATATTAGAAAGATGGAACCTTGTCTGAATCAACACAAAACCTCAACTATGATATATCCACATAGGTTGAACCCATTCCTTTCTCTAAATATTACTTAACTCTTTATATAGAAAAAATCTGATTAACCTCTATCAAGTTAATCCACCAGTGCTTCTTTAGTCATAAAAAAAAAATAGTAGATCATATACCATCTATATCTATGGGACCTCCTTAAATATGGATGGATTAGATGTTTCTCCAATGTCTTCAGTTTTATCATCGATATTTCAATTAATTTTTTAGTATCTCAAAATTTAATTTCCTCTTCCATGTCAATTTATATGTCATTTAATTCCTCAATAATAGCGACATATTAAACTTTTGGTTTATTTCCTTCTACGAGATATTCATCTTACACATCATATTTCCTCATCTGAGGTTAAATATATAAATATAATTTCACTCTACCAACACTCATGCATATTTATCCACTTAATAAATCTATCAATTATTATTTATTGACCTAGAATATTCTTCATATTATAAGAGTTCCCCTCGATTCTTCAATTTCAATAATTTAGACGTCCTTTGGGGTGTATAATTTTGTAACTTCGACGAAAATATCTTCAATTATCCCTTAGGTTTATTTTACCATATAATCTAATATAAAGAGTGAAACCTTTATTCTATTCATATTATCTAGCCCAATGATATTTATATTAATATATTAAATGATGTTAATGATTTAACTTAAGTCAAATATTTGTTTTCTTACTTTTTAGACACTATATTAATTGGGAGTGAAAATCAACCTTGAACCTCTTGATTTTTAGGTATATACTTTGACACAAACACTAAATACTCTCACATGAGTGGAAGATATCTAAACTCATCCATAATTTTCTTTTTTTTTACTATATTCTTTATTAATTTAGTATATATTGGGATGTTTTTGTTTGATTCTTTGTTATATAAATTAATCTGTCATTTTTTGAAATATTACAGAAACTTACCCTCTTTTGGATTGATTATTACTTGACTTATCTACTAAGGAAAAGTTATTATTGACTTTAATAAAGTATTTAATTTTTTTTATCCTTCCATAATTACATTTTATTTACTATTTACCATCATTACTTATTCATCATCATTTTTTCTTCAAGTTGTTCACCACATGGTTTATAGTTTCTTTATATTTTTTCCCACTTAATCGGGATATATAACTTAGCTCTTCTCATGTGTTGACTTTGAGATGGGCTGGTATCTTTCTTCATTGTCTCCGTAAATATTGGTATTAATTTTGGAATGACTATAACTCTATATTGCATAGTGTAGTGTTTTTTCCTCTATAATCTTCTTTAAGGACCTTAATAATTTCACCATGATCTTTTGGGAAAGTGGTTATTTCATTGTTGGAAGCTCTAGTAGTAGTCATTAATATAACAATAGATTCCTATAATATGTGTACTTATCTCAAAAATTATGATCATTTCTATGCTTGGAATCCTTGTTATCTCTACCGATACCTATGACTAAGTTATTATTATTCTTGAAAACACAGAGATTTATTTTTAGGATTATAATTTGATTTTTTGATATCTTTATTGAAAAAACATTATGATTGTTATTGTCTAATAATTATGTCAAAATTATTGTTTAGATACTCCTTCTAATCTGTCACCCAATAATATTTATCAGCCATATGTCTGCACAATTTTTGTATTTCTTAAATCTTTCATTTAGAGATATTGCTTGACACCTCATAATGAAAAGTGTGTCTCTCCTCAAGTGATTTATTCATTAATGATATTCCAGTTTCAACATCTATAATTGACATGTTTCCCAATACAATACCTTTATAGAATGGTTATATCAATAATCTAATCTCAATACCATTATGATATCATTTTCAAAAAAAATTATTTGAAATTATCCCATTTTCTATGTAGTGATTCAACATTATATTGGTTGAAATCCAAAATGTGGACATAGATGTCTATAGAATTTGATAGAGGAATGAATTGGGTGAGAAAGTGCACTTCCAACTCATCCCATGTGATGATAGAATATGATCGAAAGCTATGTATCAATTCTTGATCTTTCTCCCTAAAATAAAATTTGAAAAGATGATAAGTTACGATATCACCTGAACATTATTATGTTTGAATGTATCAAAAAAATCAATTAAATTCCTAATATGAATGCTTGGATTTTCCTAAGGAAGTATAGATAGTTTCACTATGTTGAAGATCCTCTGTGTTATTCTAATATTGATATATATGTTTTTCTCATTTAATGGTTCTATGAGTATACTCAGATGAGCTCTAATGTTTGAGGGTCTATCATAATCTTCTAGTACTCATTGTCCTTTATCACTTGGTTTTACACCTCCAAAAACATAATATAGTCTGGTTCCATCCATGATTTCTTCTTATATTTTTCTTCCATAGGGGTTTTTCTTACTTAATTTCATAATCAATTATTTATTTCTCTTTTTCCAGGGGGCAGTGCTAGTGTGAAAATAACTTGAAATCTAAAACTCAAAACAAGAGAACACCGAATGTAAAATTGAAATTAAAAAAAATATCATGTAAAATAAAAACCGTAAAATTATTAATCTATATGGATACCATACACATTAGTGGCTCTATATATTTGATAACCCTAAAGGGTTTCATTAAATTCTATGTAGAAAATTTTTTTTAATAGATTTTAAAAGTATCAAAAAATTATATTATATAACTTAATATATAAATCAGATCATTTGTGGTCAAACCCATGGTATGACATATATATTTTATTAGAATATTTAATGTTATTTAATAAAATTTTTTCATGAGGGTCAATAAATTATATTAGTTTTGAAATCAATTTGTGAGAGTGTTCCTAGGTTTTGTACATTCCAGGTTCGGGTTCATGTTAATATAAAAATTAATGTTACATTATAGGATATTTTTTTGAGTCTATATGAGGAATATCCTTGATCTTAGAAACCCCTAATCAATGTATAAATATCCATTTTATATTGGTAATGTACATTTGAGTATTAATGGATTAATTTCATTGATAATATTTATTAAACATAATTATCTCAATCTATTAAATAACCATTCCTATCTTAATGTAATTATAACACCCCAAGTTTATAAAAAAATTGAAAGGAATGAAAAAAAAATTAAGTAGATTTTTATAACTAGATCTCTAACATAATGTTTTCACTTCTATGTTTTAAATTTCGAAAAACGGTTATCTACAATTTTGACCAATAAGTTATTTGGAGTTTGACTGAACCAAAATGTTTTTTTGCGAATAGTAACATACCCTAATGAATAGAAATATGAATACTAATATGACCCAAATGAATATTAAATTTTGTTATTATTTTATTATATCAAGGATTTAAGGTTACTATATCTTGATTAATTTTTCAATGTGATATAAAATGAGTTATAGTTTTAAAATTGTTAATTTTTGAATAAAGAATGTCTAAATTAAAAATTAAATTAATAGTATTTAATAAAATTATTATCTAAATAAAAAGTTCATTTTTGAATTTTATATGTTGAAAAATGGTTAGGGTGAATTTAGGGGATTTTTCTAAAGTTCTTAATTTTTTTTATGAATAGTGAGATACGGGAAAATAACGTATATTAAAATCATCAATTAAACATACTATTATTGACATAATAACTAATTTAATACCACACAATTTAAAAATAACATGCAATTTTTACTATTTTAATCACAATAATTAATACTATTAATATTCTTGGACAAAAAATTTTAAATTAATGGGTAAAATAATGTAAAATCTCTCATCTTCTCCACTATAAATACCACCCACATTCCCTTCTTTATCTCACACATTTGAAGCCTTGAGAATTGCCTATGATCTTCCAAATTCACTCCCAAAGGATTTACCAATTGTACTAGATCTATTGGTCTTACCAAAAGGCCAAAACCAATGGCCTTAAAAAGGATCTCAAGTAGAAGAGATAAAGATGTAAAAATCATCTTCCTTTTTCGTGTGTTTTCTTTCCAATTCATTTCTTTTATTATACTCTATTTCCCTCCAATTATCCATGAGTTATGAAATTTTTATAATCATATATATTATTTATGTTACCATGTTCATGTACATGATTCATCATCCTATTTTCTCTCCTCTCCCTCTTGTTCTAGAAATAAAAACACCATTCACGATGTGCATATTTTATAAAATCATAGACAACTTGTTTTCATAATCCATTATATCCTTGAAATATGATCATAAAACACTTTTAATGTTAGAAACAAAATATTAAGTGTATTTTTAACCTATTTTATTTTCTGTAATGAACATCTATGCATGTCATTAAATTGAATAATGAAACAAGTTCCTGATTATTGTGGAACCGCAAAAAATGTTCTAAACCTATATCAATAATGTCTTGTCTGTAGATTAATCATCATATATGATAAAAAAAATTATTTATGGTATCATTATAGAAATTTATTAATACCATTTCATTCCACTTCTGGTATTTCATTTCCATACAATAAGAAAATCAAATATAAACCGGTCATGGAAATCAAGTAAAGAACCCAACCAAAACAACGGAAGGAACAAAATTCTAATAATTAATGGTTTAAATGATGTTATTAAATGATCATACAAGGTGTTATAAATATGAATATGTTTCTGTATGATATTAATAACACTCTTTTAACAATTAAAAAAGATATTAAAACAAGTTTAATGTATGAAAAATCTTAGGTAAATGAATTCTTAACCCAATTACAATTATTTGGGATAAAATTCTAAATCCTTACTTATGTGGAATTAAAATATTATTTTTGATTGATTTTGATTATATTATGTTGAATTATATGAATTTACAGTATTTATACATCTTTCATCTACTCTATTAAGTCTCTCTTCAATTATATGATATTTTAAGTGTATTTTCTTTTAAAATAATTTTATAAAATAATGTTTTATGAAATTAAAAATCATTGTTTTTGTACAATTATTCATATTTTATGATTACATTCTGGATATTTGGAATTTTTTATGATGAAGGTTTGGACTTATATCTCCCTCTAATGTATTGAGTATGTGTATGTTGGAGGTCTTCCATATCGTTACTCCAAGTGTAACTGTGATGGTCACACAAATTGTAAGGTAGTCATGAATGTTACAAATTATAAGGTAGCTGAGTGGGTTACAAGATTATGTATGTAATGCCACAAGATAATCATATGTCTATACTTAGGTTCTATATGTTTTTTGAAAATATCATTGATATCTCAAGTCATAAATTATGTTTATAAGGGTAAAAATTATGTCTTTTTTTAAATGATTTCAAAAGTTAAAAGTATTCATGGACTAATGATTTCATTGTTTATCCATTACTAAGAATTTTGTGATCATCCAATGTTGTTAAATGATTTTCATAGGTTATGAGGATGTGTAAGAAAAATATGGAAGCCATGTAAAATGTTATGAATATTGGTAAAATAAATCAAGTTTTATTTGAAAAGTTTTATAATTTGGAAGAAATGGATTCTGTTTTTAAGGTATTTACATGTATTATTATGACATTTTATGTATGTTTTACATCCCTGTTATCTAAAACAATAAATTTAAAAATATCCTCAATGTGAAAGGAAGTGAGTTGTTGACTAAATTTATTTGTATCTAATGTAATAATGTTGGGTCCATATAGTTGCTATCAGAGGATGGTTTAGATAAATTCAGGGGTTATGATGATGTTAATAGAATAAAATAAATGGTTTTTACATTATAGTTAATTTGAAATGATATATCATTTAAATATTAAAATGTTTTTTTGACTATGATATGTTTATTCAGAATGGTTTTTTGTAGAAGAAACAAGGGAGCTGAAGATGAGGGGAACCGATAGAACGATATCCTTATGAATCTACAACCAAGAACGGTATGGATTGAAACCAAGAAGCTTCTGAAAATAATGGCTCAGATGATGGAGGTAATAAATGGTGGTAGCATGCATGAACAAGAACAACCAGTGGTTCCATAATAGAACATGATGATAGAAGAACATTTTATAAGGAAACACCCTCCTTCTTTCAATGTATCTTTTGACCTAGTAGCGACTGAAGGATAGATTAATGCCATTAAAAATATATTTAATGTTATTATATGTTCATATAATCTAAAGGAATGTCTTTCCATTTCTCATTTTGAAGATTAATCTGATCATTAGTGGAAAATGGTCAAGAATATCAGGGATAGTGAGGAGATTGATTCTTTCGAGTGAGATGAATTTAAAAGACTTTTCCTTGAAAAATATTTTTTTTATGGTGGTGAGACATAGGATAGTGAAAAAAAGTTCTTGAAATAAAGAAAAATGAGGAAGATTTAGTGGATGTGTATGAAGTGAACTTCACCCAACTAGCGAGGTTTTATTCAAATATTATTCTGTATCTTGATAGAAAAATTAACTACTTTTTACTCAGGATATAAGACAATGTATTGAAAGTCATTGGACTCCTATGAATTAAAAAGGTATGAGAAAAATTTCCCATGTGCTGAAAGGGTAGAGATGGATTTTTCTGATGAACATGTGCACTTTGAAAACAAGGATAAAAATATGTCCAAATGGAAATATATGTGTAATAATCAACCAATGAAATTTTATGGTAATAAATTCCAATTTATAGTATGTGAAATGTGTTGAAAAAATCACCTTGGGGAATGCCTTAGAAAAACTGGGAAGCATTTTCAATGTGGTATGTTTGGAAATATGGCCCGAGAATGTAATTAAAATGATCCTAATACTAATCCTAATAAAAAAACTATAATGTGTCTTAAATGTGGAGAGATGGGTCATTATGAAAAGGACTATCCAAAGAGAGATCTGAATGATGTAAAGAATCTAGACTATAAGAATAAAGGTGTTGTGATATCCATAATGACTATGTCAGCATATGTTGGGACATCTAATGAAGTTGTATTAGGTGAATTATCTGTTTACTAAAGTTTTTCTAGTGTTTTTTTCAATAGTAGGTCTACACATTCTTTTATTTAAAATAAATATATTCATAAAATTAGAAATATCACCTCAACAAATTAGACTAGATCTTACTTTTAAAACACAAAAAAGAAATAGTTTAGCAAATAAGAATAATAATAATCTTTATATTTTGGTATGTGGAATGAAATTACCTTCAAACCATATTGTTTTTCCCTTAGTAGAGTTTGACATCATTCAGGTAATGGAATGGTTTTTTGATCATCCTGATAATGTTGCTATAGAGCTAAAGAAGTTTTTTTCAGAAATATTTTCAGTTTGTATACAATAATGAACCCATAAAATTGTTAAAATATCAGGAAGCTGAGAAATTGTTCAAAAAAGGAAATGAAAGTTATCTTGCTGATAATGATGAAAATAAGGGAACAATTCAGATTAATGATGTGCATATGGTAAATTAATACCTTGATATTTTACCTAATTAGTTACCCAGTGTCATACCTGGTAAGGAAGTTGAGTTCACAATTGAACTAGTTCATGATGTTATGGCAATTTCAAAACCAACATATTGAATGGCTCAAATATAACTCCTTGAGTTGAAAAATCAGTTTCATGATTTTCTTGATAAAGGAATAATTCATCCGAGCACTTCACTATAGGGGGATCATATTTTTTCATTAAAAATTAATAAGGTTACATGGTACATGGCATTAATTATAGATCCTTGAATTAAATCACACTTAAAAACAAGTATACTTTCCTTATATCGATGACTTGTTTCATCATCTCCAGGGATATTAGTAATTTTTTAAGATTGGCTTGAGTTCCGGATACCATCAACTGATGGTGAATGAGGATGACATCCCAAAAATAGTTTTTCATACTTAATATAGACATTATGAAATTTTTTATGCTATTTGAGTTTACTAATTCACCTACTTTATTCCTGGATCATATGAATATAAAATTTCATGAGATCATGGTTATGTTTTTGGTTAGGTTTATTGATGAAATTCTGGTATTTTATATGAGTAAATATAAACCTGGAAAACATATAAGGGTTGTTTTACAAATCATGAAGGAAAAGAAACTATATGAAAAATTCCGAAATTGTGATATTTGGTTGCAACAAATTTATTTTCTTGTCCTCATTGTAAATAAGGATGAAATAACAATTGATCCTGGAAAAAAAACTGGCCGATCAATTTCCAACTTCTACAAATGTTACATAGATTCATAGTTTTATTGGATTAGTAGGTTATTACTGACGGTTTGTTAAAAACATTACACAGTTATCTATCCCTCTAACTAAGATAACGTGATATGGGGTTAAATTTATTTGGATATATGAATGTGATGTTTGTTTTTAGGAACTGAAGAAGAGATTGGTGGATGATCTAGTTTTGGCCTTGCCTTCTCGAAATGTGGAGTTTTTCATATTCAATGGTGATTCATAGATAAGACATGGTTTTTCTCTGATGTATAATGATCATGTAATTTCTTATACTTCAAGGAAACTAAAAACGCTTGAATTAAATTATCCTACACATGATTTGGAATTAGCATCTATGGTTTTTTCATTTGTAAATTTGGAGGCATCATTTATATGGATCCAAATGTCAAATATATATTGACTATAAAATCCTAAAGTATATATTCACTCAAAAGGAATTGAACTTGGGGAAGAGAAGATATATTTAACTAATAAACGATTATGATTGCATGATCAATTACCATACAGGAAAAGAAAACAAAGTGGCAGATTCCTTGAGTCAAAAACATCATGCAAAATTAACCATGTTACATTTGGAACATGATCCCTAGATTAATGATTTGAAAAATTTTGGATTAGAAGTTGTTGGTGCAAGGAATAAATCAATTTTGTTTGAGGTTTATGTGCATTCATCATTATCAGATAGAATTAAGAGAGTGAAAAAGGAAGGTCGTGAGCTATAGAAAAATCTAGAATTGGTTAAAATGGGTAAATTTCCAGAATTTAACCTCAGTAAATATTTCTTTTATGATTTGGTAAATGGTTTTGTGTGCCTCTTGATTTATAGTTGAAGAAAAATTTTATGTGTGAAGATCACAGTTCTCCATTTTCAGTTCATCCTGGAAGTACTAATATGTATAGAGACCATCAAGAGTATTACTTGTGGGATGAAATGAAAATGGATATTGTTGATTTTACCCAGAAATGTTTGACATATCAATAGGTTAAAGAAGAGAAATAGTTATCAAAAGTGATGCTTCAGCCTTCAACAGTGCCATAGTTTAAGTAGGAGAATGTATCTATAGACGTCGTGGTGGGACTACCTAAGATTTCTTAAGATAAAAATGTGATTTGGTTATTTTTCACCGACTGACAAAATATGCACTTTCTTTTCCTCTTTGAGATACAATGCCTTTGGATTAGATCTATCGACTGTAACTGAAAAATATTTTCAAGTTACATGAATTTATTGTTTCCATTATATCTGAACCGGATCCTAGGCTCACATTTATCTTTTGGACGGGCCTTCAAAGTCCTTGGGCACATAATTAAATTTCAGTACAACTTTTCAACCTCAATCTGATTGGAATTCAGAATGAATGATTTATACTTTGGAGGATATACTTTGATCTTGTTCAATGGATTATTAGGGATGTTGGGATCAACATATTTCTATAGTTTATTTTACTTATAATAACTATTTTCATTCCAGTATATAGATGTTACCTTTCGAATCATGAATGGGAAGTGGTGTAGAACTCCAGGTTTATGTGATGAAGTCGGGGAAAGGAAGTTGATGAGACTAGAATTAGTAGATGATGTGGCTAAAAAGGTGAAGATGATCTAGCCACACATGAGGATAGCTCAGAGAAAACATAGAATTTATGCAGACAACAGGATGAAGGGATTTTCATTCTAGGTAGGTGATCATGTTTTTCGTAGAATCTCACCATGGAATAGTGTTATATTTTTGGTATGTAAGGAAATCTAAGTCCACAGTTCATTGTGACTTATGAAATACTAGAGAAGGTTGGAATAGTCACCTATAGAGTATCATTACCTCGAAGTTTATCTCATGGGCACAATTTTTTTTTTCATGTTTCGATGTTAAGAAAGTATCTTCCATATTAATCATGTGTTTTGATCCCAAAGGCAGTTCAAATGGAAGAGAACAATTCATACAAAGAGAAACCAGTTCTCATTCACGATTCAAGGGAAAAAATATTGTGGAATAAGTTAATTCACTAGGTAAAGGTTTTGTGGAAAAACCACATGGTTGAAGAAGCAACATGGGAGTCTGAAAATGCTATGAGGGAAATGTACCCTCACTTGATTAATAAGTGAATAAAATTGCAAGGAAAAAATTTACAGAAGATGGGGATAATGTAACACCCCATTTTTTTAAAAATAAAGTGAAATACATTATACTTTATTTTAATTTGATAATTATAATTATACTTTAAACTTATATTCTCTACTTCAATGTTTTGAATTTTTTTAAAAAAAATTCATCTGTAATTGTGATTTGAAGTTATTTGGAGTCTAATGGAACCAACTAGTTTTTTGGTGAATAGTAACATACCCTTATGAATAGTAATATTAATAGTAATATGACCCTAATGAATAGTAATCTATATTATTTTTTTTTCTTTAGGATTTATGATAATGACATCTTGATTAATTTTTCAAGGAAATATAAAATGAGTTATTGTTTTAAATATATTAATTTTTGAATAAAGTATGATTTTATTTAAAAATTAAATTATTAATTTTTAGAAAATTATTTTCAAAAAATGGAGTTCATTTTTGAATTATACACGTTAAACAATCATTATAGTGAGTTTTTTGGATTTTTCAGAAATTCTAGAATTTTGTTAAATAGTGAAATACGGTAAAATACTGTATATTCAAATAATTAGTTAAAAGCATTATTTTATGACATCATAACTAATATAAGCCCACATGGTTTGAAGTCATAAGAATATTTTACTATTTTTATCATAATAATGAAGACTATTCATAGTCTTGGATGAAAATATTAAAATAATGAGTACAATAATGTAAAATCCATCCTCTCCACTTTTATAAATATCACCCTCATTCCCCTCTTCCTATCGCACCTCTCAAGCCATGTGAATTGTCCTTGTTCTTACAAATTACCTATGAATGGATCTTCCCCACTTCCTAGAGAAACTGATCTCACCAAAAGGCCAAAACTAATGGCTTTAATGAGGATCTCAAGGAGAAGAGTTCAAGAGGTAAGAATACTCTTTATTTTTCATGTTTTTACTTTCTAATTCTTTTCTTATCTTATACTCTCTTACAATCCACTTATCCAGTATTTAAGAATTCTAAAAAATATTATATATTCTTTATTTTATCATGTTCATATAAAAGATCTATCATATTCCTTCCTCTCCTCTCCCTTTTGTTCTAAAAATAAAAAAATCACCCATGATGTGCCAATTTACCAAAATCATAGATGATGTGATTTCAATATCCATTACATCCTCATGATTTGATCATAAACCCCATTTAATGGTTGATAAAAAATTTAAAGGGTATTTTGTAACCTATTTTATGTTTTTAATGAACTTATATTCCTGAAATTAAATTATATAATGAAACAAGTTCATCATTATCATGGAACCGCAAAAAAAGATCCAAAAAAATATCATTAATGTTTTATCTATAGATTCATCATAATATATGATAAAAAATTATTATTTTATCATTATGAGAACATATGGATACCATTTCATTCCACTACTAAAATTTTATTTCCAAATGACAAGAAAATCAATGACAACTCGACAATGGAAATCATGTAAATATTTCACCCAAAACAATAGAAGGTACAAAATACTAGTAATTAAATGTGTGAAATAATGTTATTAAATAATCATATAAGGTGTTATAAAAATGAATACGTTTTAGTAAGATAATAATAACACCTTTTAACCGTCATATAAGAGTTTCAAACAAAATTTATGTAAGAAAAACCAGATCTAAGGGAAATCTTACCCCAGTTTCTATTCTTTGGGTTAACCATCTATATCATTATTTATTTGGTATTAAAATAGTTTTTGGGATATAATTTATTTATATTTAGTTTATTTATGTGTATATACAGTTTATATACATGTTCCATCAACTCTATTATATCTCACATCAATTGTATGATATTTGTAAGGGGGTTTTCATTTAAAATCCTCTTTTAAATTTTTGTTTTTTTTTGAATTCAAAAGCAATGTTTTTATGAATTTATTCATGTTGTATGATTGTGGACATGTTCTTGGGAACTGTTTATGATGAAGGGAGTGACTTATATATCCATCCAATTAATTTGGTATGTTTATGTTGGAAGTTATTCAAATGGTTACTCCATGTGTAACTTCGATGGTTACACAAATTGTAAGGTAGTCATGAGGGTTAAAAATTATAAGGTAGACGAGAAGGATATAAGATTATGTAAGTAATTCCCCATGATACCTTTGTGGTTCTATTTATGGTCTATATATTTTTCTAAATCTCATAGAAATGTCATGTTTCAAAAATTAAGTGTATATGGGTAAAAAGTATGTCTTTTTTTAATGATTTTATACGTTAATAAATATTAATGGACTAATGATTTATTTAATTTATACCCCTTAGTGAGAGTTTTATGCCCATCCCAAGTTTTTAAATGATTTTAAAAGGTTGTAATGATGTGTATGACAATGATGGAATCCAAGATAATTGTTATGATGATTTTTAAATAAATCACGTTTTATTTAAAAAGTTTTATATTTTGGAAGAAATATATACTATTTTTGGGGTATCCACAAGTATGATTAAGGGATATTATGTATGTTTTATATCGTAATTCTCTAAAACTCTAAACCTAAAAACATCCTCAATGTAAAAGGAAGTGAGTTCTTAACTAAATTCATTTTTATGTATTGAAATAAGCTTGGATACTTATTGTAACTTGTTACCTAATTAAAAATATACATTCCAAAATCTTATTCCAGTGATCATGAGATAGAAGTATAAACTAAATATAATTAATTATGATATAAAAAAATATGAAAAAATAATAGAAAAACATTTCACAAAACCCATTTCCTTCATCTACTTCACCCTCCACAATTTTGGAGTTACCCCATCAAGATATTAATGAAGGAGAAATATTGGGGGAAAAAGAAATTAATTGAAAATAGAAACTGAAGATTATAACGAGTAATAGAATATATAGTAGCACGAAAGATTTACAAAAGCTCTGATCCTTGAATTATCTTTTATCCCTTTTGTAGTAGTATAAGGGGCCTCTAATTTTTATGCATTAAAAGTGATCAAGTGGGATTTAATGTTATATAATTAAATCCATTTAATTACTTCAGAGTCAATCTCAAGCATGCATAGGAGTATTGGGGCAATCTATTTGGATTTGGTAAATATCTACCAATGTTTGGATGATAAATTTTTGTATCATTAATATTAAAAGTGCGAACCTTGGTTGAACACCATTAAATTTCATCATTGGCCTACCTTTAAAGATACATACAAACTAAATCATGGAGTGTGCATGGGCCTAAAAATGATAAATTCACACTCTGAAAACGTGTTTTGTGGTTTGAAATATTACTTACTAGATCTTTTTTCTATATTTCTTCTTCTAGTCTCCACTTCGATTCCTGAATTTTTTCTTCAAAAATCTTATCATGTGAATAATCTTCTCAAAACATAAATCCTGGTCATCTTGGCCACTTTCATTCGGCTTTGATATTCCATTGTATCCTTCCATAATATAAATAAACAATTAAACATGAATAAAAGAATGATAAATTAAATTACAAATAAATTTATTTTCATAAAAAAAAAAAATTTATGATATATTATTATCACATTCCCATGATATACTTCAATAATTATGACATTAGGGAACCCATCTACAGGTGATGCTCATGCTCGTGCAGATAACTAAAAGATCAAATCTAGTTGAATCACCGCCAGAGACTACCGCCACTATCTATGTACCCTTTGGTCCTATATAGTGGTATTTAACAGTTTTTTAGGTATATCTGATAGTGATTACAAAATATAATAACTAATAATTAATTTATATAATTTACGTATTTCAATAAAAATTAACAATAATTTTTTTGAAAATTTATACTTTAAAAAAGAAATTAATTAAAAAGGGTAATTTAATAAAAATTGATGATAACATTTTATATAAATTAATCGATATATTTTAACATTGAAATGAATAAAATTAAAAAAAATTATTCTTAAAAATATGTTTTTTCAAAAAAATTATATATTATGAATTTTATATTAAAATTAATAATTATCACTTTAAGAAATTGAATAGAATAAAATGTTTTTCACATTTTGAATACAAAATTTTAAATTTGGAACAATTTTTAACTTTATTTTTATAAAAAAAATTTATTGAGTAAAAAATTTGTTAACATTGTTATAGTAAAAAAGTTTTTTTCAATAATTTTTTTAAAACATGCTGTTTATTTTTTATCTAAATTAATTAAATTAAATTTTTTGAATGTTTTAATTAATTTAATTTACATAAAAAATTGATTATCATTCATTTAATTTGTATCCTACATTAAATAAAAAGAATAAATCATAATGATTGAAAATTATTTTTGTCAATAAAAATAGTTTCCTAAATCAAACTTATGTTTTCAATTAAACAATTAATTTCTAAAATATATAAATTAAATTCGATTATATGGTTTCCAAATTTTTAATCAAAACATTTAAAATATGTAATAGAGTTTTTATTTTTTGAGTAAAAAACCATTAATATGGTCAATATTTAATGATTGTAAAGACGGGTAACATAAAATGTATCATATTTATGATAATTAAATTATTATAAACCCTTCTGAGAAAAACCCTATTTAGTGTCAGAGCTAATCCCAATTTTCTCAGTAGTATTTCATTGCCTAACTCACCTAAAACCTATTTTGTTAAATTATTTCCACTCACATAACATTAGTATCCCATAAAATTTCCATCATTATAAACTAAAATTAGAGGTTTGATACACCCACATAAAACCACTGTTATTTTGGAAATTATTCGTTAATACCAACCAATTTTTCTTCTATAAAATTATTCCTCCACATTTTTCAACCTACTATTATTATAAAGTGTCCTAAATAATCCATTTTCAAGAGCCCCTCTATAATGAGGTTCATGAACTCAATGAGGCCAGAGGGTATTTGAAAAAGATGGAATCTAAAGATACTATTTTTATTAACTCAAATCTTTTTCATTGAGTCATAATGATTAATCTTGAACTTCCTGTAAGGGTTGGTGTCCTCAGAACCAACTGTTTTGTTCTTTGATTAAATGAATGTTCACTTATTATATATTGTTCATTGTTCTGCATGACTATAATATAATAATGTCCTTGAATATTTGTTGCATTAATAAGGTCATAGTAGATCGCCGCTATGATGAGAACCTTGAAATGCTATAACAATATTCTTAAATAATGTTCTGTTGTTAGATGACATACTATGATAGGACACATAGTATACTGACCATCATTTGCGAGTACTCGTAAGAAGACGAGACTCTATCTCATGGAGTTCGCACTTGGTAATCTCCAAGAAGGGAGATTATGAGAGCAGACCCACCAGTAGTAATTCTTCATGTCTTGGTGTCATCGGATATTGCTATCTGTGAGCGTGTGTAATGGTCCTTAGACTAGAAGATTATCATTAACTCATGTCATGACTCTCACACTTAGATTTACTGATAAAAACCGTCACGCAGATAGTTGGCGGGAAGTAGGGTATGTTGGGTGCATCACGAGTGACATGTTGTTAATGGATAAGTCGAGAATGGATTTGTACCTTCCATTTAGGGAAGTTGATATCTCGGCCCTTTGATTGAAATAGAACTGTCGCATTAAATTCCATGGCCATGGTGTAAACGACGAGTTTATTTCAAGTAGTAAAAGAACGACAGATCAAGCATATAGGTTTATGACACTACCATGAAACCTGCTTGATGAGATATTGAGACAAAGGGATTAAATTATACAGTAAGTGTTTGTATGAGGTGATACGTCAATGCGGTGTCAACTTATTTCTCTTGGGTGCCTTGACCCGTTGCTAGACAGTAATCTTGGTTTTTAGGCAAGCCCGCCTAATGACAACGATAAAGAGGCCTAGAGGGTCACACACTAAGTGTATTCAAGTATCTCAAGTTGAATAAATATTATTCTCGTACATGGTTTAATAATTATTCAAGGAATCCTAAGTTGTTCTAAATGATGGATGAAAAATAAAATAAAAAAAGTACATGCCATGTATTATTAAATGTACATGTCGTGTAGTTTTATTTTGGAAAGGAAATGAATAAATGAAAACAAGATATAAACGTCGTGTACATTTAATGTACATGTCGGGTAGTTTTCAATGAAAAACAAGTACACGCCGTGTATTTATTATTACACGCCGTGTAGTTTTTCCAGTCTGGATTTTGAGGATATAATATTGTTTTATATGATATATATTATAATCAGCGTGGGCGCATGTCAAGGAATTATTTATTTGACATGGGGGTTTTAAATAAAGATTCAATGAAATAAATAAAATGCGTAACACGTTTATTTATTGTCATAACTCTATATCCCCACACACCCGATTATAAATATCCTCACAACCCCAACTCTTTTCCAACACACAAGAGAATCGTTGTGCACCACATCTCTGGAGAATTCTTTCATGGCCAAAAGAACCTCTTCCTCCAAGAACTCTCTTAAGTCCGAGAGAGATCCTCTTCCATCGGATCAAGATAATCTAAGGAGGACAATGCAAGCAAAGGCTTCTCCATGCTAGCACCCAGAGAATCCTTTGGCGACGTCCAGAGATACGAGGTACACGTGTGGATCACCGCTAGAGGGAGTCTACACTTGGCTTCTATGACGCAACGACGGATCACATCGACAATGTGATCGAGAACATCAATGAAGAAATAACACCCAAAAGGCATTTCTTTATAATTAATTAAATTAATTATAATCAACCTATAACGATCCTTGTTTGTGGTTCCGGGACAAACCATCTTCTTTGTCTTTTTTTGTGATTCGATCCGTGGAGACTGGCGTTTATCATCGTATTGATCCCGGATTGATAATTGCTAATGACAAAAATCCATGTGGGCACATCCTCCCATGCACTTCCGCTGCGCTCGGAACCTTCAAATGGTATCAGAGTGAGGTTACAACGTTGATTATAGTTATTTAATTTTCGTTGATAATTTACGAATTCATATTTGATTCAATTCGAAATAAATCGTTCTATAAGTCCGAATTAATGAGATCTATTCTTCATCCTTCATTTCTCGATTCATATCACAGAAAGGACCTTTTAATTTTAATTTTGATTAAAATAAATACGAGGAACTCATCCGAAGGAGCCACTCTTTCTGTCTGTACAACACGGGATTACACGTCGTGTGATTAAAACTACACGCCGTGTACTTAGGTTCAACGAACCGGCACTAGTCCGCCAAACCACGCCATGTGAATTGATTATGAATAAGTTTTAATCACGCCATGTTGACCAGAATTGAACGGCATGTGGAAACCAGAATACACAGCGTGTATGTTGGAGCAACATGTCGTGTAGTCCGTTCCGACCCAGGTTAAACAATGTACAATGATAAGCCGCATACCGCGTACATGGGATCGCCAGGACGGTTACCACATAACAAGGAAGTACACACCGTGTATGATTCATCTACACGTCGTGTACTCTAAAATTTCCAAAGTACAGAAAACACACCAAAGCCCTGGCGTGTACTTTGGATAAAGGGTGAAAAAAATACATGCCGTGTAATTATAAACTACACGCCGTGTACTTTCCAGAAATGGAATTTCATCAGGTTTCCTCCAATGTACAAAGAACCGTACAAGGAATATGGATGAGAATAAACTAAAGGAAATTCAAAAAGGAATTTAAGATAAAGAATTGATTAATTATAAGATCATAATTAATTGAATTCGAGCATGTCTTATCTTAAATAAAATAAGGATTAAAAGAATTTGAATTCTAAATATGCGTAAATGTCGTTTCATACTATGGATGATCATGAGATAGAACAAAGACCCATTGTATGTGTACGGTTTCATTTAAATTTATTTAATTTAAATTTGTTGTCCTGTGAGCCTTCTTCCAATAAAATGTAGGGCATGCGTGCCCATGGTTTCTTTAATGTAAACCCATGTAATGGAGGATCTCCCAAGCAAGAGGAGATGGTTCAAATACCAAATCTGAGGCGAAACTGACGCAAGAAGATACAAAGGTGGACAGGCGAGAGCTGTAAAACACAAACCATCAGGTTCAAGGTGTTTACCCTAGGTCAGGGTTAGCTTATCAAAACCGCTAGATAAGCTAACCAAATAGAAGATCATGATCATGCCATCTTATTTTATTTCTGTCTGATTTCATGGTTTATTTATTATGTATGTGTTGTCGCGATCACATATTTAAATGAACAAGCATGCAAAGATGGAATAAAATAAAAACCGGACTATGCGTAAACATTATCGAAACATGGTTAATCACTTAAGCAAGCATCGCATAATATTAACAAGCATGTGATAATGCAAAAATACGCATAAAGAATAAAATACCTCAAATACCATATTAAGTCATACCAAGCCTTTCGTTACTTGATTAAGGGCAAGACTCAATAAAACTATGTGTTTGACCAACCCTTGTTGGGACACTTACTTTTATAAATAAAGCCCTTATGAAAGGTTTCGTGTTGACTTAACCATATTACATCAAGAGAAGTAGCCCTTGCTAGACTTGATGTAATATTGGAGGCAAGAGTTGAGGAAATCCAAGTCAGGATTTCAGGATTGGGGTGTCCACTCAACATATCAAGGAACTGTAAGCTCACAGTTGGCAAAGACCTGCCTACCTAAATACCTTCAAATAGCTTGACCAACCCTTGTTGGGATTATGCGAAGGGAAATATGGATCCTTGCCACTAGAATGTCAAAGAAACTGGACATTATGAGTTCAATGGTGAGGGTCCTTGGGACTTGATAAAATAGTAGGAGAATTAATAAAATTTATTATTTCTCATAAAATGTAATAAAAGAAAGTACTAATAAATCTGCTCTTTTAAAATTGTAGAATCAAGATGAAAAACTTGTCAACCACTTTTTCTCTGCGATCAATTTTGGATAAAAACAACATCCTCACCGGCAGTAACTTTTAGGAATGGTTTAGGCACCTTCGGGTTATCCTATGCCATGAACAAAAGTTTTACGTGCTGGAGTCCTCACTTCCTGATTCCCCTACCCCAGGGGTGAGTGATGAAGATTTCCTGGTCTATGATCAATATTTGAACGACGCTCTCGACATTCAATGTTTGATGTTGTCATCTATGTCTAGTGAGCTCATGAAGTCTCATGAAGACATGGATGCCTATAGCATGCTCGAGCACCTCCGTGGTCTATACCAGGAGAGAGCAAGATAGGAAAGGTTTGAGATCTCCAAGGCTCTATTTCAGAGCAAGCTTGGAGAGGGTGCCCCAGTTGGGCCTCATGTAGTCAAGCTCATTGGCTACATTGAGCGCTTGGAGGTTCTAGGGTTTGAACTCCCCGAATAACTGGGTACCGATCTCATTCTTGCATCACTCCCCCAGAGCTTCTCAAACATTGTTGTGAACTTCAATATGAACAACATTGAGAAGTATTTGTCTGATCTTCTCATCCTCATTCGCCAAGTGGACACTGGCATGAAGCGTGAAAAACCTTCTGTCCTCATGGTGAATAAAAAGAAAGGGGAGGTGAAGAGCTTTAAGACCAAATCTTCTTCAAGGCCTTCCAAGAAAAGGAAGATCAAAGGGGAGGCAAAGGAATAGGATGCTGTTTGTTTTTCATGTGGCATGAAGGGCCACTGGAAGAAAAACTGCACCCAGCCAAGGAAGCAAGGGGAAGCTTCAGGTGCGTTTGTTATCGAATGAAATCTATCTGTTTCTAATAATTGGGTATTAGATACTGCTTGTGGTGCTCACATATATATCCAAATACAGGAACCAAGTAGATTCAGGAAGATTGATTGTGGGGAGGTAGATCTACGAGCAGCCAACGGAGCCAGACTTGCTGCTGTAGCTGTCGGGGACTACCACATCACATTGCCTACCGTGATGGTCTTGGTTTTGAAAGGATGTTATTATGTACCCTCTGTAACCAAAAACATTATTTCAGTATCCAGATTAGATACTGATGGATTCATCTTCAAGTTTGGAAGTGGATGTTGCTATTTTTATAAAGATAGCATTTGTTTTGGTAGGGAACATTTATATAACGGCCTTTATGTTTTAGACTACACAAACCAAGTAATGAAAATCGATAACAAAGTTAATTCACATGAATCATACCACACCCAACTTTGGCATCACCGACTAGGTCATGTCAATGAGAAACATTTGACAAAATTACATCAAGATGGGTATTTATCTTCTTTCGAACTAAAACCACTTGGTGTATGTCATGCGTGTCTACAAGGCAAAATTAACAAAGCCCCATTTAGTGGGAATTGATAAAGAGCTAAAGAGATTCTAGAATTAGTTCACACAAATGTGTGTGGACCATTTCCAGTTGAAGCAAGGGGTGGGTTCTCGTACTTCATAAATTTTACTGATGATTTTAGTAGATATGGATATATCTATTTAATGAGGTATAAGTTAGATTCTTTTGATCGGTTCAAAGAATACAAGAATGAAGTTGAAAACCAGCTTGGTAAGAAGATTAAGAAACCCTGCTCAGACAGAGGTGGAGAACATCATAATCAGGACTTCATTGATTTCTTACGAAAGTTTAGGATTCTATCTCAACTTACTCCTCCTTACACACCGCAGTGGAATGGTGTAAGTGAAAGAAGGAACCGCACCCTGTTGGACACGGTGAGATCAATGATGAGTCATGCGAGTCTTCCATTATCCTTTTGAGGATATTCATTACAAATAGCAGCACACATACTAAACCAAGTACCAACTAAATTGATAAATGGTATTCCATACGAGTTATGGAGTGGACGTAAAGCCATGTTATCGAATTTACATGTGTGGGGTAGCGAAGCATTTGTTAAGGCCTCTTCAGGTAAAAAAATTTCACCCCGAGGCACAGAGTGTATCTTTATAGGATATCATAAGGAAACAAGGGGATATTACCTATACAACCCCTCATACAAAAAGGTTACAGTGGAAAGACACGCCATATTCCTTGAGAGGGAGCACATATCCAAAAGAGATAGTGGGAGCGAGATAGACGTCGATGAAGTTGAGGCTCAAGATACACATGAGTAGGTACAAGAACAGATTCCACAGAGCCCCGTGGAAGAAAAATCTGTTCCAGAGACACATGAACTGCGTAGGATCATGAGAGAGGTGAGAGAACCAGAATGATATGGTTTTCTTGTCACCGAGGAATGGTGACAAATTATGGGTTGACAATGATGATCCTTTTACCTACAAGGAAGCAGTTGAAGGCACAGACGTCACCAAGTGGCAAGAAGCCATGAATTCTGAAATGGATTCCATGTACCAAAACCAAGTCTGGTTTTTGGTAGATCCTCTAGTTGATGTAAAGCATATTGGTAATAAATGGGTATTCAAGAAAAACTGGACATGGAGGGTCAAGGCTGCACCTAAATGTAACGACCCAAAGTTTCATTAATGGAAAACCCCTCTTGATCCAGTTAAATGTTTCTTTATGAAAAAAATGTTTTTATAAGATGTCAACTTCTTTAGTTTTATGTTAAGATTTGTGACTGTTACTTTTATAGCCGTTTAACAGTGATCATCTGAGTAGTATAAATATAAGGCTTTAACGAACCAATTTTCTACTCAGACAAAGGAAGCGATGGCCTCATCCAGTAGAATTGCCCCTTATGAAGCCCATTTGTCGGAGCTCGGAAAAGAGGTGGCGTCTTTGGGCTTTGCCCTTGACCAAGCCCAAGCTGAGCTTCATCAAGTCAAGCTCGAACGTGATCGTCTACGGGAAAAATGGAAGTTGATAGAGATTACCACTCGAGCGATGTTATCCGAGCAACCCCAAGAGTCTGTCACCATCACACACCTTACCCTTAGGTCTTATGCGGCTATTTTAAGGGGTTATGTAACAAATAATTAGCACCATGTTCATGTACATTATTTTTTGTATATAATAATGAATATAATTTTTTTTGATACATTGTAATTAGTTTTTAAAGTACAAATAGTGTTTTTAGTTATTATTTAATTAAGAATTATATTTTATTAAATTAAAGGATTTTTGAATTAAATAATATTTTAATAAAATATTATTATTAATATGAAATTAATTTTTATTAAATATAAATGATCTTATAATTTTATGAATGCAATTAAAATTTTTATTAAGGTTTGAAAGCCATTTCTGTCAAAACCCGTGAATTTTTTGTAAATGTCAGTTTTTATTTTAAAAGTGAAAATTCACATATTTAGAAAATTATTTAGATAAAATAAATATTATTTTTGGAATCAGGATGTCGAAATTATCCAATGGTGAATTTTTCATAATTTTCTGAGACAGTCAAATTTTTGGGTAAAAATTAAATACCATTTAAATATATAATGTGTTTTATGACATCATAATGACCCAATGGTGATGTAATAAAATACCATAATCCTTATGTTCGTCCAATGTGTGTTTTATCATTAAAATAATACGTTTTTGGGTTTGTTTGACTTACTTTTCAAAGCATTAATGGAGCCCTCAAGACTTATTCAACACTTTGCCTTTTAAATTAATTTCCATGGGAGTGTGACTCACCTCCACATAAGCAACCCTAATTTTTTAATAAGTTCGGACCTTGGACTTGTAAAATATTGTTTTCCTCTTTCCTTTTCCAGAAACCATGGGCAAATACTATGGGATGGTTTGTGGTTTGGATTATTTTAATATAAGGGGTCCCAAACCTAAATAATAAAGAATTCTCTCACCTTTCCTATATAAACCCACCCAAGCTCCCACTTCCTCCTCACTCAAAGCCCTTGAAGTTCGCCCAACCTCTGCCCTACTCTCTCTAGAATCCTCTCAAGGTTCCCCAAGCTCCCAAGAAGCCTCTCACAAGCCTCTCTCTAGCCTTTGGAAGCACACTTCCAAGTAAGGGGTTTTCTTCCTTTCTCATTTTTTGTCAATTTTCTTTAAGTTGTATTGCCCTTTTTATTTCAATTATGAATGTTGGGGTATGGTTTCTCACCTCCCCCATACATCCCTCTTATTGTTTGAATGATGGGAGAACCCTTTCTCTCTCATAAAATGCCTCCCATGTACACCCGTTACTATGCCGAAATTCCGAAAGGAACTTCTCTCTCTTCTTTTACATTCAAGCAATACTTTTGTATCATGAATCTAAATTCCATTTCTATTGTTGGGACATGTATATATATGATCTCCTTACTGTCCATTATAGGTAAATATGATGAGGAACCCCTTTCTCTCTCATCAACCTTTTTTATGAATTCTTATGTCACGCCGTTACGCTGCCGAAATCGCACCAATTTTCTAAGCCAATGTCTTTGTGTAGTGAATACCATGCCCATTTCTCCATCAAGGGTATTAACCTTTATGCACATTTACATATTGATTATAAAGTTTCATGTATTAATTCCACATTCCTTTATCGTGGAGGAAATGATTATGTTTTATGAATCCATGTTTTATGATCCATGTGGCACACTTATGCATGAAATGAAATGTTTAAGAAGGGTGCGCCCTTTATAGCGCTCCAATGAATTGGGTAAAGTATAGTATCATGATACGTCATGTGCAATGAGTGTTTACTCATGCTAATTCAAGTGCAACGAGGGTTTACTCGTGCTTCAAGTGCAATGAGGGTTTACTCATGCTCCATGTGCAATGAGCCTTGGCTCATGCTAATTCAATGTTAAGTGTTGTTGCCACATTTCCATGTTATGATTATCATGCTTTATCATGCCTTTATGTTCATGATTCTATTATGATATATTGATATGCCTATTGCCTAACATGTATTTCACTCCTCATGTTATTCATTGTTTACTCCCTTACTGGGCTTTATAGCTCACCCTTTTCTTATGCATGTCCTCAGGTTATCCCATGCAATGCTAAGTACGAAGGAATGTAGTGGTCATGTAAAGGAAGTTTTCAATAAAGATGTTGTATTTCAAGTTTAAAGTTTTTATGTAATGATAATAAGCCCCAAAGACACTAAACCTCTCGATCTTCTTTGTTGGATCAAGTGAAGTTTTATGTAATAAAGCATGTTTATGTTGTAATAAAAAGCAGGGTTGTCATAGTTGGTATCAGAGGATAGGTTCAGTTATTTTTGGGATTAGGAAACCCTAGTAAAGCCTTAGATACAAGACTAAGCATAATAAAAACATCCCTAAGTTTTGGTAAATACTAAGTAAGTGGTTTATCAAACAAATACATCCCTGTCTGGATACGAGCAGGTAGAGGCGGCTCTGGCACAGATGTATCCTAGGGGTAAAACCCGAACACACCGCTTTGAGCTAGACTCGAACGGGAACTGGTGCGCGACAACGGGCCTTGCTGCACTCTTGGTTACGACACTCCCGGGGGATATGTTTTGATAAATTCACAATCTTAGTATGAACCCTTATTAAGGGAAAAATTCCCCTAAGAATATATTTTAGAAGGAAGATCATGAAAAGCCTGGATTGAATCCTATAGACTCATGAGTTAAAGAGATTAAAGTTTATTTATAAGTCATCAACTTTTGTCTTTGGATTACCCTTTATGTGTTACCCCTAACTTTCTTTTTATTCCAGCCAATGGCCGGTAATAGGAGAACTCGGGCTAACAACCGTTGTGAAGATCAGTGTGATGAATGTACTTATGAGATGCCCAATCCAATGGGAGCGGGAATCGCGAACTTTGTCACGCTTCTCTCTCAGCTAACTCAAGTTTTGAATAGAAACACTGGTCAAGAGGACCGTTCAGCCCCCCCTAAGAAAGAACAAGTCGCTATTGAAAGATCCATGAGACAAAGGCCTCCTACTTTTAGTGGATCATCCGATCCCACGATTGCTGAACAATGGATCAATTCCATTGAAAAGATATTCTCCATCCTACAATGCTCTGAAAAAAAGAAGGTTCTCCTAGAGGCTTATCGTATGGAGGTTGAAGCTGATCAATGGTGGACGTTGATCAAAAATACGAAGCCTGAGGAGGAGATCGAGGCTTTGGAATGGAAGGAATTCCGGAAGATGTTTTTCGATAAATATTTTCCACGCACCCTCCGTCTTAAGATGGAAAGGGACTTCCTTTCCCTCAAACAGAAAGATGAAGAATCTGTGGGAGCGTACGAGGCAAACTTCACAAGGCTTGCACGATACGCTTCCGGCTTTGTCGTTACCCCCGAATGCAAGGTTGACCGCTTCTTTGGTGGGATGTAGCCTAGCTTGCGGAAAGCATTAGCGATCCGTGACTTTGACAGCTATGAGGAAATTGTCCGATGTGCCCTCAAGGATGAAATGGAGATCGGAGAATCACAGGGGTATCATGGGGACAAGAAGCGTAAGGTGGACTTCAATGCTGGTGGTCCGATGGATAAATCCAACGGCGCTAAGAAATTCCAGCACCCCACTTTCCAAAAGTGTGGAAAGAAGCACCCTAGAAATTGCCTTAGGGGGACAAGAAAATGCTTCAAGTGTGGAAGAGAAGGGCACCTAGCTGTTAACTGTTAGCAAGAAGGACCCGCGGCTACGACAGAGGAGAGGAACGCTCCGTTCGAACCTTAACGCGTTGTTCAGTGCTGCAAATGCAAAGAACCGGGTCATTTTGCAAATCAGTGCCCTAATCCAAGGGTTATCGGAGGCAATCAACAACCTCCAAGACAGCAAGGAAGAGCTTTGCCATCACTTCTGCCGAAGTGAACCCCGACAATGAAGTGGTGACAGGTACACTAGTTATTCATTCAAGAATAGCGAACGTACTTTTTGATTCAGGTTCTACGCATTCTTTTATATCTCAAAAGTTTATCAGAACAATCCCTACACCACCACAAATCATGGAAGTAAAGATGTCGGTGAGTACGGAAAATGGGGAAATCATTGCATCCCATGAGTATAAGTCCTCCCCTGTTATAATATGTGGATTGAATTTCCCAGCGAACCTCGTCATACTCCCTTTGGTGGAATTGGTGCAATTCTTGGCATGGATTGGCTTTCCTTATATAGAGCTAACATAAATTGTCGGGAGAGGGAAATCACACTCTATATGGAGAATCGACCCCCGATTCTTTACAAGTGTCAGGAGGAAGATGAATCTCCTTTAGCTCCATCATCTCAAGCATGGATATTACTGCCTTATGAGCATGCATATCTGGCTCAGATGATTGAGTCCAAGGAAGAAACCACCCTTGAAGAAATGCCTATTGTGAGGGAATTTGCTGAAGTATTTCCCGAGGAACTTCCTGGTCTTCCTCCAAGAAGAGATGTTGAGTTCTCAATTGAACTTATACCTGGGGCGCTACCAATTTCCAAGACTCCAAATAGAATGGCTGTTGTTGAGCTTGAAGAGATGAAGAAACAACTACAGGAGAATCTGGATAAAGGGTTTATACGCCCAAGTGCATCACCATGGGGTGCACCAGTCCTCTTCGTCAAGAAGAAGGATGGGTCAATGCGGCTTTGCATCGATTATCGTGAACTTAACAAAATCACGATAAAGAACAAGTATCCTCTCCCAAGAATCGATGACTTGTTTGATCAGCTGCGTGGAGCACAATACTTCTCCAAGGTGGACTTGCGGTCGGGATATTATCAAGTAAGGGTGAAGAAGGAAGATATCCCCAAGACTGCTTTTCGTACAAGGTACGGGCACTATGAATTCATAGTAATGCCTTTCGGACTCACCAATGCTCCAGCAATATTCATGGACTTGATGAATAGAGTCTTTAGAGATTACCTAGACAAATTTGTGGTAGTATTTATAGATGATATTCTAATATACTCCAAAACCAAGGAGGACCATGAGGAGCATTTAAAAACTATACTAGAGACTTTGCGCAAGGAGAAGCTCTATGAAAAGTACATCAAGTGTGAGTTCTAGTTAAAGGAGGTCTCATTCTTGGGTCATATCATCACAAGCAATGGGATATCTGTGGACCCCTCCAAAACAGATGCAATTGAGGGATGGCCGAGGCCAACATCGGTAACTGATATCCGTAGCTTCTTGGGGTTATCTGGATATTATCGACGATTTGTGAGAAACTTCTCACGATTGTCCAACCCTCTTACCAAGCTAACTCGAAAGGGAGTAAAGTTTGCTTGGAGAGATGAATGCGAAGAAAGCTTCAAGGAGTTGAAAAGGAGGCTTATCACTGCACCCATGCTCACTTTACCCACAAATGGGGAGCTTTTTGTGGTATTCAGTGATGCTTCGAAGAAGGGATTAGGATGTGTGCTGATGCAGAATGATAAAGTGATATCCTATGCCTCAAGGCAGTTGAAAATCCATGAGCGAAACTATCCAACGCATGATCTGGAGTTGGCGGCGGTGATCTTTTCCTTGAAAATATGGCGTCATTATCTCTATGGAGAGAAATGTGAGATATATACTGACCACAAGAGTCTTAAATATATATTCACACATAAAGAGCTTAATATGTGCCAGAGAAGATGGATAGAGCTCATCAAGGATTATGACTGTTCAATACATTACCACCCTGGGAAGGCGAACAAGGTGGAGGATGCCCTAAGTAGAAAGGATCCAGCAATTCTATCAATGATGAGAATTGAGAAGGATCCAATCTTCTTAGACTTGATGAAGATGGACGTGGGAATCATAAAGAAGGGAACATCATCAATCCTTTCACAAATGATTGCTCAACCATCTCTTTTGGAAAGGTTAAAGGATGATCAAAAGGATGATGCGGGAATCCAAGAAAAAGTGGAAGCTATCAAAAAGGGAAAATCCTTAGAGTTTAATGTTAATGAAGAAGGAATTGTGCGGTTTGGGAAAATACTATGTGTCCCATCAAGTTCGGAGCTAAATAAGGAACTTTTGGATGATGCACATAGTTCAAATTTCTCCATTCACCCAGGGAGCATAAAGATATATCGAGATCTCCGAGAAAACTTTTGGAGGGATAATATGAAGAAGGAGATCGCTGAATATACATCAAAGTGCCTGGTGTGTCAGCAAGTGAAGGCAGAGAGGCAGAAGACTAAGGGGATGATGCAACCATTGCCCATACCAGAATGGAAATGGGAGAACATCACCATGGACTTCGTCACTGGACTTCCAAGGACATCCAAAGGCAAAAATGCAATCTGGGTTGTTGTGGATCGTCTTACAAAGACTGCACACTTCATTGCTATTCGAGAGGATTTCTCTTTGGATCAACTGGCACGGATATATATCAGGGAAGTGGTACGGTTTCATGGAGTACCACTATCTATTGTGTCTGACCGAGATCCAAGATTTACCTCTATGTTTTGGAAGAGTCTTCAACATGCTCTGAATACTGAACTAAACTTCAGTACGGCCTATCATCCTCAAACTGATGGCCAATCCGAGCGGACTATCCAAACATTTGAGGATATGTTGAGAGCGTGCTCAATTAACTTTAAAGGAGGATGGGATCAACATCTTCCTCTGGTTGAGTTCTCTTATAATAATAGTTTCCACTCGAGCATCCAAATGGCACCATATGAAGCCCTGTATGGGAAAAGGTGTAGAACACCGGCATGTTGGGATGAGGTCGGTGAACGTAAGCTGCTTGGACCAGAAATGGTCGAAGAAATGGTTGAGAAGGTGAAAACCATTCAGCAGCATATCAAGGTAGCCCAAAGTCGACAGAAGAGTTATGCAGATAATCGTCGACGAGACCATGAGTTTAAAGTCGGAGACATGGTTTTTTTACGCATATCTCCGTGGAAGAAGGTCATGAGGTTTGGAAAGAAAGGGAAGTTAAGTCCTAGGTACATCGGCCCATTCGAGATTCTTGATCGTGTTGGGGCTGTGGCCTATCGACTAGCACTTCCACCGACTATGTCCAAGGTGCATGATGTCTTTCATGTATCCCTCTTAAGGAAGTACATACCGGACCCTTCACATGTACTCTCTTCCGAGGTGGTACAATTGGAAGATGATCTTTCTTATGAGGAGCAACCAGTGAAGATCTTAGATCGTAGAAAAAAAGTTCTACGAAATAAGACAATGCCCCTCGTCAAGGTGTTGTGGAGAAACCACAAGTTTGAAGAAGCAACTTGGGAGTCGGAGGATATGATAAAGCTAAGTTACCCACATTTTTTTAGTGTGGGAAAAGGAAAATTTCGAGGGCGAAATTTCTTAAGGGGGGAATGTTGTAACGACCCAATGTTTCATTAATGGAAAACCCCTCTTAATCCAGTTAAATGTTTTTTTATGAAAAAAATGTTTTTATAAGATGTCAACTTCTTTAGTTTTATGTTAATATTTGTGACCGTTACTTTTATAGTCGTTGAACAGTGATCATCTGAGTAGTATAAATATAAGGCTTTAACGAACAAATTTTCTACTCAGACAAAGGAAGCGATGGCCTCATCCAGTAGAATTGCCCCTTACGAAGCCCATTTGTCGGAGCTCGGAAAAGAGGTGGCGTCTTTGGGCTTTTCCCTTGACCAAGACAAAGCTGAGCTTCATCAAGTCAAGCTCGAACGTGATCTTCTACGGGAAAAATGGAAGTTGATAGAGATTACCACTCGAGCGATGTTATCCGAGCAACCCCAAGAGTCTGTCACCATCGCACACCGTACCCTTAGGTCTTATGCGGCTATTTTAAGGGGTTATGTAACAAATAAGTAGCACCATGTTCATGTACATTATTTTTTGTATATAATAATGAATATACTTTTTTTTGATACATTGTAATTAGTTTTTAAAGTACAAATAGTGTTTTTAGTTATTATTTAATTAAGAATTATATTTTATTAAATTAAAGGATTTTGGAATTAAATAACATTTTAATAAAATATTATTATTAATATTAAATTAATTTTTATTAAATATAAATGATCTTATAATTTTATGAATGCAATTAAAATTTTTATTAAGGTTTGAAAGCCATTTCTGTCAAAACCCGTGAATTTTTTATAAATGTCGGTTTTTATTTTAAAAGTGAAAATTCACATATTTAGAAAATTATTTAGATAAAATAAATATTATTTTTGGAATCAGGACGTCGAAATTATCCAATGGTGAATTTTTCATAATTTTCTGAGACAGTCAAATTTTTGGGTAAAAATTAAATACCATTTAAATATATAATGTGTTTTATGACATCATAATGACCCAATGGTGATGTAATAAAATACCATAATACTTATTTTCGGCCAATATGTGTTTTATCATTAAAATAATAAGTTTTTGGGTTTTTTTGACTTACTTTTCAAAGAATTAATGGAGCCCTCAAGACTTATTCAACACTTTGCCTTTTAAATTAATTTCCATGGGAGTGTGACTCACCTCCACATAAGCAACCCTAATTTTTTAATAATTTCGGACCTTGGACTTGTAAAATATTGTTTTCCTCTTTCCTTTTCCAGAAACCATGGGCAAATACCATGGGATGGTTTGTGGTTTGGATTATTTTAATATAAGGGGTCCCAAACCTAAATAATAAAGAATTCTCTCACCTTTTCTATATAAACCCACCCAAGCTCCCACTTCCTCCTCAATCAAAGACCTTGAAGTTCGTCCAACCCTTGCCCTACTCTCTCTATAATCCTCTCAAGGTTCCCCAAGCTCCCAAGAAGCCTCTCACAAGCCTCTCTCTAGCCTTTGGAAGCACACTTCCAAGTAAGGGGTTTTCTTCCTTTCTCATTTTTTGTCAATTTTCTTTAAGTTGTATTGCCCTTTTTATTTCAATTATGAATGTTGGGGTATGGTTTCGAACCTCTCCCATACTGCCCTCTTATTGTTTGAATGATGGGAGAACCCTTTCTCTCTCATAAAATGCCTCCCATGTACACCCGTTTCTATGCCGAAATTCCGAAAGGAACTTCTCTCTCTTCTTTTACATTCAAGCAATACTTTTGTATCATGAATCTAAATTCCATTTCTATTGTTGGGACATGTATATATATGATCTCCTTACTTTCCATTACATGTAAATATGATGAGAAACCCCTTTCTCTCTCATCATCCTTTTTTATGAATTCTTATGTCACGCCGTTACGCTGCCGAAATCGCACCAATTTTCTAAGCCAATGTCTTTGTGTAGTGAATACCATGCCCATTTCTCCATCAAGGGTATTCACCTTTATGCACATTTACATATTGATTATAAATTTTCATGTATGAATTCCACATTCCTTTATCGTGGAAGAAATGATTATGTTTTATGAATCCATGTTTTATGATCCATGTGGCACACTTATGCATGAAATGAAATGTTTAAGAAGGGTGCGCCCTTTATAGCGCTCCAATGCATTGGGTAAAGTATAGTATCATGATACGTCATGTGCAATGATTGTTTACTCATGCTAATTCAAGTGCAACGAGGGTTTACTCGTGCTTCAAGTGCAATGAGGGTTTACTCATGCTCCATGTGCAATGAGCCTTGGCTCATGCTAATTCAATGTTAAGTGTTGTTGCCACATTTCCATGTTATGATTATCATGCTTTATCATGCCTTTATGTTCATGTTTCTCTTATGATCTATTGATATGCCTATTTCCTAACATGTATTTCACTCCTCATGTTATTCATTGTTTACTCCCTTACTGGGCTTTATAGCTCACCCTTTTCTTATGCATGTCCTCAGGTTATCCCATGAAATGCTAAGTACGAAGGAATGTAGTGGTCATGTAAAGGAATTTTTCAATAAAGATGTTGTATTTCAAGTTTAAAGTTTTTATGTAATGATCCTAAGCCCCAAAGACACTAAACCTCTCGATCTTCTTTGTTGGATCAAGTGAAGTTTTATGTAATAAAGCATGTTTAATTTGTAATAAAAAGCAGGGTTGTCATACTAAAAGTCACGACTAGTTGCAAAAGGTTTTAGACAGCGTCATGGAATTGACTATGATGAAACCTTTTCACCGGTTACAATGCTGAAGTCCATCAGAATTCTATTGGCCATTTCTGCTTACCATGAATATGAAATTTGTAAAATGGATGTCAAAACATCTTTCCTTAATGGGAACCTCCAGGAAGATGTCTACATGACACAACCTGAAGGGTTTGTGACTCCATAGGATTCCAACAAGGTATGCAAGTTGAAGAAATCCATTTATGGATTAAAGAAAGCATCAAGGTCATGGAACATTCATTTTGATGAAGCTGTTATGAATTTCTCTTTGTTAAGAACGAATGTGAGCCTTGTGTCTACAAAAGGTTTAGTGGAAGTGCAGTCATTTTCCTAATAGTATATGTTGATGACATATTGCTAATTGGAAACGAAGTACCTGTCTTACAGTCATTTAAGGCATGGTTCAATAAATGCTTCTCCGTGAAAGACTTGGGCGAGGCGGCATATATTCTTGGGATCAAGATCCATCATGATAGATCCAAGATAATGCTGGTCCTGAGTCAAAGTACATACATTGACAAGATACTAAAGATATTCAGTATGGAACAGTCCAAGGGGGGATTGTTTCTAGTGTCACATGGCATTCATATTTCCAAGAAAATGTATCCTTGAAACATGAGGAAAGAAAGAGAATGGCTAGGATCCATTACGCATCCGCGATTGGGTCAGTCATGTATGTTATGCTATGTACGAGGCTATATGTTGCTTACGCATTAAGTGCGGTAGGCAGATATCAAGCTGATCCAGGAGACCGTCATTGGATGGTAGTCAAGACTATCCTTAAGTATATGAGGCATACTAAGGATATGTTCCTGGTTTATGGAGGAGATGAGGAACTAGTCATCAGAGGACATGTAGATACTAGTTTCCAGACTGATCAAGATTACATGAAGTCGCAGACTGGATACATCTTCAGTTTGAATGGAGGTGCAGTGAGATGGAAGAGCTCAAAACAAAGTTTGGTGGTAGATTCTACAGCGGAGTCCGAGTATATCACAGCTTCTGTGGCAGCTAAAGAATGAGTATGGATGCGAAGCTTCATCCAAGAGCGGGATATTGTACCGAGCAGTAAAGATCCTATCACACTCTATTGTGATCATACTACAGCGGTGGCACTTTCAAAAGAGCCAAGGCCACATCAGCGGACAAAGCACATACTTCGGAAGTATCATCTCTTGAGGTATTTTTCTCAGAGAGGTGAAGTTGCAGTGAGCAGTATTTCCACAGAAGACAATGTTGCAGACCCATTGACTAAAGCCTTGACTCAGCAGAAACATGACCATCATGTGAGGTCTAGCATATTATATGTCGTAGGAAGTTGGCTCTAGTCCAAGAGGGAGTTTGTAAGGGTTGGTGTCCTCAGAACCATCAATTTTGTACATTGATTACATGAATGTTCACTTATTATATATTGTTCATTGTTCTGTATGACTATTACATAATAATGTCCTGGAATATTTTTTGCATTAATAAGGTCATAGCAGATCCCCGCTATGATGAGAACCTTGAAAATATATTACAATATTCTTAAATAAAGTTCTGCGGTTGGATGACATACTATGATAGAACACATAGTATATATACCATCGTGTGAGAGTACTCGTAAGAAGATGAGACTCTCTCTTATGGAGTTCGCACTTGGTAATCTCCAAGATGGGAGATTATGAGAACAGACCCGCCGGTAGTAATTTCTCATGTCTTGGTGTCATCGGATATTGCTATCTGCGAGAGTGTGTAATGGTCCTTAAACTGGAAGATTATCATTAACTCATGTCATGACTCATGCACTTAGATTTACTGACAAAAACCGTCACGCAGACAGTTGGCCGGAAGTAGGGTACGTTGGGTGCGTCACGAGTGACATGTTGTTAATGGATAAGTCGAGGAATGATTTTTCCCTTCCATTTATGGAAGTTGATATCTCGGCCCTTTGATTGAAATAGAACTGTCGCATTAAATTCCATGGGCATGGTGTAAACAATGAGTTTTTCAGGTAGTCAAAGAACGACAGATCAAGCATATAGGTTTACGACACTGCCATAAAACCTGCTTGATGAGATATCAGGACAAAAGGATTAAATTAAACAGTAAGCGTTCATATGAGGTGATACGTCAATGTGGCGTCAACTTCTTTCTCTTGGGTGCCTTGACCCGTTGCTAGACAGTAATCTTGGACTTTAGGCAAGACTGCCTAATGCCAACGAGAAAAAGGCTTAGAGGGTCACACACTAAGTGTATCCAAGTATCTCAAGTTGAATAAAGATTATTTCTGTACGTGGTTTAATAATTATTTAAGGAATCCTAAGTTGTTTTAAATGATGGAGGAAAAATTAAATAAAACAAGTACACTCCGTGTATTATTAAATGTACATGCCGTGTAGTTTTATTTTGGAAAGGAAATGAATAAATGAAAACAAGATATACACGCCGTGTACATTTAATATACACACCGTGTAGTTTTCAATGAAAAACAAGTACACGCCGTGTATTTATTATTACACGCCGTGTAGTTTTTCCAGTTGGGATTTTAAGGATACAATATTGTTTTAAATGATATTTATTATAATCAGCGTGGGAGCATGTCAAGGAATTATTTATTCGACATGGGGGTTTTAAATAAAGAGTCAATAAAATAAATAAAACACGTAACGCATTTATTTATTGTCATAACACTATAACCCCACATACCCGATTATAAATATCCTCACAACCCCAACTCTTTTCCAACACACAAGAGAACCGTTGTGCACAACATCTCTGGAGAATTCGTTCAATGCTAAAAAAAACTCTTCCTCCAAGAACACTCTAACAACCGAGAGAGATCCTCTACCATCAGATCAAGACAATCTAAGGCAGACAACGCAAGCAAAGGATTCTCCACGCTAGCACCCGGAGAATCCTTTGGTGACGTCCAGAGATATGAGGTACACATGTGGATCACCGCTAGAGGGAGTCTACACTTGGCTTCTACGACGCAATGATGGATCACATCGACAACATGACTGAGAACATCAACGGAGAGAGAACACCCAAAAGGTATTTCTTTATAATTAATTAAATTAATTATAATCAAACTATAATGATCCTTGTTTGTGGTTCCGAGACAAACCATCTACTTTGTCTTTTTCTGTGATTAGATCTGTGGAAACTAGCTTTTATCGCCGTATTGATCCCAAATTGATCATTGCGAATGAAAAAAAGCCAAGTGGGCACATCCACCCACGTGCTTCCGTTGTGCCTGGAACCTTCACTTTGTTCATCTATGTTTGGTTTCATACAAAATAATATTTTTTATATTTCATTTACTTAATTTTTAATGGGAATATAAATTTTCACATCATTTATTCTTCATTAATGGATATTTTTCTTCTGAAAATTTTATCACTATTATTAATAATTATCATCTAGCATAATAATCCATTAACTTCAATGTATATATTTTTTCTTCCAAAAAATAAATTATTATATTATTTTTAAATCAAAATTTTTATTTTTTTATACTTTTCACAAATATATCTATATTATTATCGAAGGGAAATTTTCAACAATTACATCAAAGTGTGATTTCAATAAAATTTATTAAAATCTTAGGAAAATATTATTTATTATGTTCGTGCATTTTATTTTACTATTAAATAAAAATTTATTTACATAAACCTTAATTCATTAAAATGTTCCATTATTGGGGATTCATTTAATGTGAAGTTTTAAAAAGTCTCATATTTTGTACATAACATTCAAAAGTGACTTGTATCATTTAATTTTTTCAAAAAATGTAAAGAAAATATTTTTTAAAAATTTTATGACTCAACTTCCTTTTTCATCCTTACATTTTAAGGATATATCTCTTATGAAGTAATTTTCATGATCATATTTTAGGTTCACCAATTATACACATTTTTAGGAGAATGAATGTAAGAATCAATAAATTATGATCATGATTCCATTATATACAATACTGTGTACATTGTAAAACCCATTTTCATTCTATGGGATTTTCAGGATGTGTTTTATGGATTGTTTCATGAGGTACACATATATATTATTTGACATTATAGAATGGGGGTTCTTATATAGCCCTCTAATGATTTAGTAAAAATATTATATCTCATTTGATAATTATGTGGTATGGTTTATTATTCTAGATCATATATGGGGTTATGATTGGAAGATATAATTTAATATAATAAGGGTTACTATTTTTTATATCAGATTTACAATTATTTTAAAAACTGAGTCACACTAACAATACAGACACCCCTTTTTATCAGGGAAAACATGTCCTAGCATTCCAAGCACCCCCAGTTCCCATAGAGACGTGTTCCCCTACCTAGTTTCAAACCAAAAACCCAAATAGGTCACTAGACTAATGATTTCTCCCACATGCTAAATCATCCTCCTTCAAGTGTTCCATTTCCTTAATTCGAAACACTATGGAAAGCATTCTTGGAGGTCACCCATCCTGATTACTATTCTCGGAAATGCATGCTTAACTATTTAGTTTTAATCTACAAGGCTCCCAAAAATAAAGTTACACCTTGTTGAAATTGGAAGTAACATTTAGATTTTATACCCTTTATCATTCTAGGGTGTTACATTAACTCTCTCATTAGAACACAATGTCTTCTTTGTGTACCCTATATCACAACACTACACTTTTTGATGGGTTATTACATTAATACCAATTTAACAATTGGGAATCCCTGATAGCATAGACACTTTTCTTAAACATTCATGTCAGGTCATGGTTCACTTGACACCATCTGTTGACCTACAAACATATGGCCCCCTAACTAGGGACCACCTTGGTGCCTGAATGTGACCTCAAACTAATAAATTCTCCACAAGACAACACATTTTCATTACATTGTGCTTTTTCCTCACTCATACGCACACTAAATAAGAAATATCATTGGTGGTCACCCATAATGATTACAAATCATGGCTAGGAATTCTTAACAATGGTGTTTTAATCATCCAAACTCCCAAAAATAATTTCATATGTTTTTTATATGTCTAATTGCATTTTTATTTTTAACCCTTTTTAAATTATGGTGTGTTAAAATACTAAGGGTTCAGGTTGTGATTCTTGATCCATAATACTATTTGGTGAATGTTTTGATTCCTAATCCACTATATTATGGTTTTATATTCTCATATTGGTGCTATATTTCTATATTTTGTTATAATCCTATGTTATGAACTTTCTATAATGATTATTACTTTATGTTAAACACTCTTAAACGATGGTATTTGTTTGATAAATTAAGATTCTATATTTTTTACCATGATTTAGGGAAAACAATTACACTTCAATTATCCTTTTAATCATATATTTCTCCCGTGATCATGTTCTCTCACAATCTTATGATCTACCCATTATGGGTAATTGATATGTTACCCCTTATAGATTTTTCTATCTCAATCCTTTACTTTCCATAGGACTATGTATAAAGGGATGTATATATGGATATTATTGTGGGAGTTATTTTAGTAATAATGTGAAATTAAATATTTTTTCGTTGATCTCTAAAAAAATAAAACGTTGGGTTTTGGGATTGTGTGATTATTTATGAGATGTTATTTTTAAAATGATTTATAAAAAATTCATTTTATGTTTGGTTTTTCTAATTTATAAAAATACCTTGTGTAGACACTTTAGTGTACATAAACATAATATTAATTACATGAAGGTCGAAAAGGTGGACCATGAATTATTTTATGAGGTGAAAGATATTAATGGATTTATAGATACAGGTACGAGGTGATGTTGAGGGTAGTTTATAGGTATCTATATTTTTTATATTTAAATATCTTATATTATTTATAGTGGACTATTTTTTTGATATTTCAGATGTTTTATTACATTAAATACTTAGTCCCCTCATCCAATATCCATCCCAAATCAGCCACCAATCCCAAGGAATATTCCCTTATCCAGTCTTGAAATAGTATAATCTATTCAGGTATGGGCTAGGAATCCCAAATAGGGTGTGAGTAAATCTCAGTAGTCCACCACATATAGTTTCTAAAACAATTGTAGTCAAAAGATAATGTATGAAATTATATAAGAAATTAGTACAATACATAAATAACTAGTTATTACAATATAAATTATTTTTATCTAACTAAATTGACTCTAGGGTTCCCAAAGAGACCCGTACCCTAATAATAGATTCATCTCATACTAGAGCTTGAAGTGTTCCCTTGGTAATATCATATCATAATACCTGCCACTTTCCAAATCTTAACATTTTTAAAGGTTCTACGATATCTGAGTACCTGATTCGACTCTTGCTAGGGTTTGAATATTCACATGTGAATCCATAACTCAGAGTGACATTATTTTCATTCGTTAAGTTCACATTTAAAATCTACATTTCCAAAGTTACCAATATCACAAACGTAAGTAAGATGACCATGTTACCATGATTACTCCTCAACAGAATGACCATATTCCAATTCTCTTACTCATAATTATATTGACCATGTTACCATGTATACTTCTCATTAGAATAACCATATTCTCATTCAATTAATCATAAGTATAATGATCATGTTACCATTTTTACTTATCAATTTTGAATGACCATGTTCCCATTCATTCATACATAGTTACTTCATAATTAATTATACATAAAAATTCCATTACTAATTCAATAATTAGTTAAACACGTCCATTACATTAGTTAACTAAACAATTAACTAAGTGCTTCAAACCATTAATTAATTAATCAATTAATTAATAAATATCAAAATTCATATTATATAATAAAATTTCTAGAATTAATTATATCATTATAATCTAAAAATTCCATACTTAATCCCATAATTAATTATCTAGATCATAATATCAAAGACACATAATTAATCCATAATTAATTATCTCAATGTAGAAATTTCAATATATCATAATTAATCCCCTAATTAATTATCTTTATTACAACCTCATACTCTTATAATCAATTTCCCTAAAAAAATTATCTAATAGGTTAGCCCCTTAGTCTCATGACCAATTCCATAATTGATCACCTATTTCAAAAAATTATTTGATAAATCAATTGGTCAATCTAATTAACCAAATTCAAGAAAATAAATTCCAACAGGATGCTAGAAATTATACAATTTTTCACATACATATAAAATTTATGACATTGGGAATTATATTTAAACCACCAACCTCTATTTTCTGACAAACATTTACACAATGGAAATTCCCAAAATCTGATTTTCCCAACAACATATATATGAATTCCAGATCTAACTCCATAAATCAAATCATGATATCAAGATATAATAAAACTAGATATATAACTACAATACTAGATCTATATCTCAACTCATAGGTTTATATCTAAGAAAATAGAGGATATCCTCCACCAAAGGATAAAGGAGATAGAGAGGAGAATGAAAAGAAAAAACATTGCCAAGAGACCCACTTACTTAGTAGAGAAAATATCTTCAGTTCAAGATTTTAGTACTGAATAAATATGTATTTATGGACTTGAAATCCCTCCGGGTTGATGGTAAAACCTTCCCTTACCCTTTGGAAAGAAAAATTTTGAGTTAGGGCCTCATAAAAGGTGAAAAAGTTCATTAAAAGATGAAAACAAGTGAGATCCTAAATTTTAGAACCCCCCTGTTGGCCCGCGCATGGTTTAGTCACACATTTAGAAAAAACATGAACTAATCATGTGTTGTACAATACTTCAAGGGGGGCCTTATATGGATTCCCCACACAACCTCTAAAACTGTGTGTTAACTTTTCTGAAGCAACTACCTCATAACACCAAAGAGCTCACAGTTTTTTCTAGACAATCACACGATTTGTACAAACTATGTGCCAACGATGAAGATCCCCATTTTCCCCAAAATTTTCGTAGACTTCACACAAACATACCCCAAGTCACAACTATCATCAAAGGTACTAATGTAAAAACAAAAAATACATTAAATTGTACCAGAAATAACTCTAAAATAGGACTAGATATTACAATCTCCCCAACTAATGAAATCTATTCCTCGAGCTACATTTACATGCCTTTATAATAATCCATGAAAAAAATATCAGGCCATTTAGCCAACATATCTACTTCTATTTCCCATGTTTCCTCTTGTACACATCCATGTTTCCATAATATTTGAACTATCGACATTGTCTTTCCCCACAAAACATTATCATTGTGATCCAACAAAGGTATTAGTTGCTCCCAAAAAGAAGCTTCTATCTCAAGGTTAACCTCATCCACATAGATCACATGAGGAGGTTTTGGGTGATCCTTATTAATTTGTGATACATGGAAAAATCACTCATATCATTGTATCTATTTGTAAGAGCCAATCAGTATACCACTAAACTAATTATTTGAAGGACCCCGTAATACCCTAAGGGGGTTGAATTATATTGTCAAATTTTTCTATATAAAGTTGTGTATTTTGTTCCCACATTAATTGGAAGTTGTTAAATCTATTATTCAAATTATATAAAGGAGATGAGACAACAATTTTACTTGGTTCACCACAAAGGGAAACATCCAAGGAGAATACACCGATAGTGAGTCATTTGTACCTAAATCCACTAATATTAACTAGTTGTGGAGTACAATAGTTTGGTCATAGTCACTCTATTCCAGGAACACTACCCTTACAAAAGTTCATGTATGGATCACTACTTCCCCTGGAAAATTTCCATAAAATCCCCCTAGCCCACTACTATGAGATATGTCTAACACATTTTATCGACATGAAGGTCACTTCAATATATTGGCATTGAAGACTTTGTCTCTGTCCAGCATGAAACTTAGCATTTATTAATGACATGATTAGATGCTCACTAAAATCCCTAACCACTCAACACTTATACACAAAACATACCTTCACAAATACCCTTTGCAAAGATCAAGACTTCACATAGGACACCACCTCATAGAGAATAACCCTTTGAGAAGATCACTACCTTGCAGGGAAACATACTTCGCAAAGATCACTAAGACAACATGGAACTCCTCGTCTTCATAAACCCCATATAACACAGAATCATTAGCACAATTCAAGACTTTAAAAGTATCTTCATGAAGATCATTCTCACTTAGAACAACATGCTTCGCGGAGCACCCCTTGCTTCATGACGTCATAGTGATCATTGATTTATCTCTCTCAAAATCATATGAAATAAAGAGAGGTGGTCTCTTATTTATAGGCATATTCAAATGTGGAGCTCCAATTCCTCAGGCACAAAATCTGGTTTGATCAAAATATATCTGTGGTTCTCCCTCTATCTCATAAAGCTATGATGAAATTTATGGTTCATGGATATAATCAAAACAATAAAGAATCTCCGACTTGAATAACAAATCATCATTACATCAAAATCCTCATTACAGTTTTCACAAAAACCATCCCTTTTCCAAAAAATAAAATTTTTCTTCTTGATGAATACCTTTTTTGATGCTAAAAGATCAAAATCTTGTAATCGTAGAGTACGTCATCTTAGTTAATTAAATATTTGAGAAAAAAAATCAAGAATCCCATCTCTGAGAAACTCCTCCCTTTGCTATATTTTTCATTAGGCCTCTAAGAAGCAACACTTTTAGGTATAAACATTATAACCCATTTCCTTTCAATCTCCTTTATCATCCATGATTGTATTGATAAAAAAACCAAACGATTCTCCTTTTAGCAAAAAAAAGCCTTGGATCCAATATTCTCTACACTATCCCAAACGATCCAACAAACCTGGGAACTAACATTCTCTGTCTCTGTATGCTATGGTGACCCAAACTAGGTGACACCCAAAGAAACACATGATAACCCTCTAAAACACTAGTGGTCATCTTCATCTATTAGTATATGAATATTTTTGACTCTAGTTCATAGCCATAAATTTCAAAATCAATAGTACCTACTCAGATGTCTTCTACACGATACTGGGTCCAAAAAATTCTAACTAACCAGCCTTCATCCATTATAGTGGTGATATACTTGGCATACCATAAATATCCATGTATGGTGATATCTGTATAGTTTCCTAATAACTGTTGTTATAGGCGAACTCAACTAAATCCAAATGTTATTCCCAAGATCCACCAAAGTAAAGCACACATGCCTATAACATATCCTCAAGGACCTATATATTATATTCCGGCTACCCAGTTATATTTGGGTGGAAATCCATAATCAATAAAAACATTGTGCCAAGAGCTTTTTGAAATCCTTGATTGAAGTGTAAGGTAATGTGTGAATCAAGATCTAAACCTATAGTCCATGGAACTCTATATAGATAGAATATCTCTCGAATATATAGTTATCCCAACTACACTACTGTAATGGTTTCCCTTATAGGAAGGAAATGTGCTACCTTTGTCAGGAAATCCACAATAACTTAAATAGAGCCATTTTTCCTATGAATATTCATGATACCCACAAAAAAATCAATTTTCACGTAATCCAACATCCATTCCAAAATAATAAATCGTTGTAGTAAACCTCCAAGTCATTGAGGCTCCTACTTCACCTACTGACAGGTGAAGAATCTTTTCACAAACCCTGTGATCTCTAATTTCATTCTCAACCATTGAAACTGTCGTCATATGTCATAGAACATTTTGGTCACTCCTGGATGCACCGACCACTTCGAGGAATGAAATTACTATGTGATATCCTATTGAATGCTCATAGGTACCACAAATCAATTATTTACATAAATTATTTCAACATAATATATCAACCAGTCTAATGATGTATCCACACCTTCAAATATTCCACTTATTGATAAGAACACTAGACCCTTATAATATCTTTCCCTGATCCGTATTGAAAGCATAGACTCTACTGCCACTGAAACTAGCGTCATCTCCATCTAAGTCTCCTAAACAACCACATGAATTTCTTCCAGCAAGGTCATCATCTTCCACTCTGCAATAAACTCTTGTACCTTCTGATTTTAATTTTTCTTGCTCAAGGCATTGTCTAATCTATTTCCCTTCCCAGGTATATATGATAGTTCAAAATCAAAAGACTACATATACTCAACTCATCTATAATGTTAAAGATTAAAATACCACTGTAAAACTATATACTTAAAACTCTTGTGATATGTATAGACAGTAAAATTTTCACCAAGATGATATTGTCACCAACACATAAGATAATAATCCATTGCTTCCAACTCTAGTCTATTCATAGGGTAATTCCATTCATGAGGCATCGAATTCCGAGACCCATACACCACAACTTGATCTACTTGTATCATCACTACATCAGGTCTGATCCTAGAAGAGTTGCAATAAACCATATACTCCTCACCCCACTTAGGTAGGCTAAAAACATGTACTGATTTAAAGAACGTATTCATCTCATGAAAATATCTCTCACAAGCCTCTGACCATTCAAACTTTTCTCCCTTTTAGTTCAAGCCCAAAAGTGTAATTTCTAAATGGGAAAATTCTTAGATGAACCTCCTATAATATTTATCTAATCAAAGGAATCATTAGATATAAAAAATATTCTTGGGGTACTCTTATGAAACCACTTCTTGAACCTTATTTGGGTCCACTGACACACATTCCTCTAAGATGATGTTCCCTTAGAAGTTTACCCGATCAATCCAAAACTGACACTTAGATAGCTTTGCATATAACTGATGCTCTCTCAGTGTACCCAAGATGAGTTCATGTTGATGGGCCTGATCATAATGAGTCTTGTAGTACCCCGATATTTCAAAAACAAAAACCACCATGAATTGATCAAGATATAGATGAAATATCCAATTAATCAAAGCCCTAAACACTGAAAGTTCATTTTTCAACCAAAACAACATTATGAGAGACTCATAAAGTCTATACTATCTTCTGAAAGTAGTCCTTAGTATATCATAAGTCTGTACTCTCAATTGATGATTTCGTAATCTCAAATTGATCTTTGAGAACGCACAAGATCCCATAAATTGGTCAAACATGTCATCGATACATGATAGAAGATATCAGTTCTTCATAGTCATTTGGAACAAATTTCAGTAATCGATATACAAACATAAACTCATGTCAGAATTATTTGTGAAAAAATAGGTGATCCTCAAGGAAACATACTTGGATGGATTAATCACATATCCTATGACTCCTCTAACTAAGTCTTGAGCCCTTGAAGCTGAGTCAGCTCCCTTCTGTATAGTGGAATAAATACTGGCTCAACCCCCAGTAAGAGATTAATAGTGAATTCCACATCTTTCTCATGTGGTATCTCTATGAAGTTTTCAGGAAAGACATCCTAAAATAGTTTCACTATGGGTTGAAGGAAATCTTTAATGACACCCACTTCATCAAACAAGGGACTAGAAAATTGGTTGGTGGGATTTCATAGATTTTGAATAATTGGCTCTACTCATCCTGCCTGAATATCCCACTATCCACGATTAATATACTGGTCGCTCTTAAGATATATAAATGTAACTCTTATAGAATAACAATCGATATGGGATCATTATGGGACTATACAATACATAACCATAATTCGGTCAAATCCCAACATATCAAGAAAATAGAGATGCCATAAAAAATTATATCCACCAATCTCTAGTGAACATCCCTTATATAAACAAATATCTCTAGCCCACACTCCCAATAGTGTATCTATAGTCACAACCATGCTCACAAAATCCACCTCCAGGCTCCAACCATTAACAATTTTTGTATATATAATGGAATGAGAGACACCATTATCAAATAAGGCACTAGCTCAAGTAGAATATACTAGTATAGTTCCTATAACTATTTATGGTCCACCCTCTCTATCTACAAGTGTAGGATGTACTACATGTAACTATGATACACCTCTTCCATGTGATTCTTTATGAATCCCCTATGTAGCGCCACTCTTATAATGCAGGTTCGCCTACCTAGAAGCACCATGTCCACTACCTCTACCACATAGGCTAGTAGATCTCCAACATGAAGATAAATGTGGTGTAGAATATCCCATTCCCACACTCTGACTATACCCAGTTCCTCCTTCAATACCTAACTATCGTGGTGACCTACAGAACATCTATAGATATCCCATCCTTCTGCATGATATAAAATCTACTAGGGGGTAAGTAATAGTGTCAAAGATAGTGTAATGACCTACCACACTGACGAAAGATCACACTATTAAGGTCCTATCCATCTGACCCTTGTATCTGCATACTGTGATTCCAACTGCCTTTGCTAAAGATGTCATTAAAATTTATTCTACTCTTGAAAGTTACGCCGAATGGTCATCCAGTAAAAACTACATATCAAGTAATAGAATCCCCCGTCAGGTTCCCTTTATCTATGAGATAAAGATCCACAACTTTCATAACCTTTTTTATCCTGAAGATATTCTATTGGGACATAATATCACACTTAATTCCATCCCATAAACATTTATTGATAGGTGCAACATCTATTTCTAAAGTTGGAACCAATCATTGAAAATATTTTTAGCATCTAACATAGTCTATCACCGACATGATCCCCTGTGTCAGAAGCATGAACTCAATATCCTTCCCTTGTCTAAAAGTATTGAGAAAAATGTTTTCTAAGAACCTATCAAAGAAGTCCTTCTATAACATAAATTCAGTCTATACCATTTGTACCTAAATGTCCCATCAGCACTTTGTTGAACCCCATAGAATATAAGAGGTCAACATGAACCTTTTGTAAGACAGAGTTTGCAAATGTTCAAGTATTATGTCTATGGACTCAACATATAATTCAGCTCCCTTAGGACAACTCTCCCATGTAAAAGTCAGAGTGTTCTATATTTAAAACTTCCTAGTTAGCTCAGATATAGTCCTCACAACTCGAGCTAGGTCTCTTTCCCTTATTTTCATTAAGTGAGTGATGTTCTCTCGAAAATACCCCCTTCATCTTTAGCTGGCATGATTGGTGCCTCAAGTTCTCTAATTGGAAAGTCATTTATAGATATGTGCCACGATATTCCCCTCAATAAGTGTCTTGGATGAATACCTTCTATAATGTTAAACACACGTCTCCGGTCTCATAGCACAACCTTATAAAATTCACATAAGAGAAAGTAATCACAACAAGCATTTTCCCCCACCTCGCCATAAGGTCAAACTAGAGGTTCTACCCCTACCCATGACCATCATACACCTAGGTTATTGTTAAAAAGGGTAAACACACTATCATAACCAATATTATCATTTAGAAAACCAATTATTCTGATTTCACATCATTTTTAAAACCTTTTTAAATTCATGTTAGGCACCATTGTTAATTTTAATCTCAAAATAATGAAAAAATATCATGTTCAAAAACTTAACCAAATCACATTTCCCCATGCGTGCCTAAAATAATGCATGTTAAAATAACCCTAAGTGCCTAGCATGATGCATTAAGACTAAACTATTGTGACATTATTGGCCAAAAATAAATACTAAAAAAATCTCAAAATAAATAAACACATCACACTATAAGTGTGTCACCCTAGGTGAAATTATATTCAACTGTAAAAGAAAAGAATAGTAACAATAATACCACCATGAGTACTCGGGTTTTCCCCTATACATGGGTTTGCGACTCCCATGCAGAATCTCATTTCCAATACCTAAATCATCCAAGTATCCTGTATACCATTCCAAAAATAGTAATAAGACAGAAAGAAGAAAGAAAACTAGACCTCTAATACAACTTTATAACATCCCAACCTGGGTTCCACCCAATGATGCCTGATCCAGTTGGTCACATGACCTCAAGAGCACCTCCCCATATACTAGAGGCTATCGAATAGAAGTGGGGATTGGGTAAGTAATTCATAGGGAGACTATACCCTATTTTATCAGAATAAAACACCAACAGAATTAAATAATAAATATTGTAAGAATATATAAAAAAGAACAATAATCATGTCACTAGATAACCAAACTCGAAATACAATACTCATCTGAAGGGGAAAACGTGATATGCCAATATAAGTATTCAATGTCTATAATGAAACTGAAAGTAAAGAAACTACGACTTCCCAAGCGGGTTTCAAACCATCACTAGTCCCCTCATTGAATATTTACCCCAAATAATCCACCTATATCAGCCCCTTTTAACGTATCTTGTCCTAAAACAATATAATCTATTCGGGTAATGAACTGGCAGCCCGAATAGGGTATGAGTACAACTCAGTAGGCCACCACTAATGGTGTCTAAAATAAGTCCAGTAAAAAGATAGTGTATATAGTTCTATAATAAATAAGTACAATGAATAAATAACTAGTTATTACATTATTATTTATTTTATCTAACTATATTAACTACATTGTTCCTATGGAGACTTATACCCCAATACTATGTTAATATCATGTTAGAACCCAAATTATTCCTTAGGTAATATCATATATTAATACATACTTCTTTTCGAAGCTTGAAGTAATCAATGGTTCTATTATATCTCAGTACCTAATTTTAATCATGTCATAGATCGAATATTATCACATGAGGCCATAGCTCAGAATTCCATTATTTCCATTCCTTAATTTTAGATTTAAAAGCCACGTCTATAAAATTACCAATATCACAAATGTATGTAAGATGACCTTTTTACTATGCATACTTCTCAATAGAATGACAATGTTCCCATTCTCTTACTCATAAGTATAATGACCATGTTTCCATTCTATTACTCATAACTATAATGAACATGTTACCGTTTGTACATCTCAATTTTTAATGACCATGTTCCCATTAATTTACACATAATTTATTATCCACATCAATTTCTTTACTAATTCAACAATTATTTAAACACATCCATTCCATTTTTTAACTAATCAACCAACTAATTTCTTCAAACCATTAATGAATTCATCAATTAATTAATCAATATCACAATTCATATTTCATAATTTTTTTCTATAGAATTAATTATCTCATTATAATCTCAAATTTCCATATTAATCCCATAATAAATTATATAAATCATAATATCAAAGGAATATAATTAATCCATAATTAATTAGCTCTACTTATCCATTTAAATATTTTATAATTAATCCCCTGATTAATTATCTAGAATTAAACCTCTAGATATTATAATAAATTTTTCCAAATGAATTATCTAATAGAGAATCCCCTTGGTCTCATAATCAACACCCCAATTAATCAACTATCTCAACGATGATTTAATAAATAAATTATTCAATCTAATTAAACCAATTCAAGAAAATCAATTGCTAAAGGATGCTAGAAATTATAGAGATTTTTGTATACATATGAAATACACGACTAATGGAAGTAGATTAAGAATTCCTACCATGATTTGTTGATGGTTGTTTTCTCAATGGTAATCCCCAAAATCTGAGTATCCCAATGACATAGATATTATTTCTAGATCTAAATCCCAAAATCAAGATCACCATATCAAGATAAAATTAAACTAGATCTAGATCTCTAATCCTAGATCTATATCTCACTATAAAGGTTTATATTAAGAAAACCAAGGCTATCCTCCACCGAAGAATAAAGGAGATATATGATAATGACAAGAAAAAACATTGGGATGAGATCTACTTATCGGTAGGAGAGAAGATCATCGATTCAAGCATTCAATCTCAATGAACAGAGTTTTTATGGACTTAGAATCCCTCCAAGTCTATGGTAGAGCCTTCCCATACCATTTGTAAATACAAATCCTGAGTTAGGGCCACATAAGAGGTGGAATGGGTCACTAAAAGTGGAAAATGAGTGATATCCACAATTTTAAGATCTCACTATTGGCCCACACATGGTTTAGTCCCACATTTAGAAAAATCTTGCACTGGCCATGCATTTTCCCCTAATTCAAGGGGACCTCACCCAACTTCCTCAAATATCCTCCAAAACCATTAATTAACTATTCTAATGATACTACATCAAAAGACCATATAGTGCTCGGTTTCTTTTAGACAGCCGCACAGTTTGTACAAACCGTGCACAAACCGCACACATCCTCATTTTCACCAAAATTTTCTTAAAATTCAACAAAAAACAACCCAATTAACAACTCCTATAAAGGTACTAAAGTAAAAAAAGGGTAACTAAAATCACACCTGAGATATCTTCAGAAAATATTGGGATGTTACATTTTATATGATTTTTTATCAGATTGCTAGTAGTGTTATATTAAATATAGCTGCTATAATGGAATAATATATTATATATTACAATATTTCTTATAATTTTTATTAACATAATTGAACCATTTATTCCTATTAGTTTTTCATATATAATGAAGGTTTATGTGGATATATGTGTATTGATGGCAGTATTGAGATTTGGTTGGTTGGGTCGGAGTCATTCATGATTATATGAGAACCTTATATCATTTGGGATAATGTATAAAATAATTTCTTGTTACATGATATTTAATGTATAGTTTCATTATTAAATAATGATATGTGTCCTCTTGTGGTAACATTATTAACTTTATTTTGGGAGTGATGATGACCTTCACGGGAGTTATGGTCTAGGGACTAGGATAGAGAGCTTAATGAGGATATGTTTCAACTAAATATTATAGGGGGTCATTTATTAGTCATGGATCATGGTGTTTACACTACTTATTTCAATAATGGGTTGTCATAAAATTATTTATTTAAGTTTCAATATTATTTACCTATGACACATATTTTATTCTTTATTATGAATTAAAAAATAATTTGGAAATTTATTATAAAAGAAATGAACCAAATTGATAACAATTAATTCACTCATAATGGATGATTAGAAAAAAGGAAACAAAAACCATGTATTACATAGTATGGACTTTTATATACCATATATGATTACATCCCTTAAATGTTTATAAACCAAAATGGGATGAAAAATCAAAAAGAGTAATATTTTCACAATAAAGAACTCCCCTAGATCATCTTTACCTATTGGAATCCCCATTAGTAGATCCAAAACAACAATGAGAAAATTACAATTAAAAAAAGTAATTTTTAAAATCCAAATATTAAAACCATGTGAATTAGATGTGTACAATATGAATATTGAATGTAATGAATTTATAATAAGTAATGGTAGAAATAATTTTTTTATGTGACTGTTATAAAAGGGTTTATAACCGTTGGTTAAAATACATGTAGACTTGTTACCATCCTATAATTATCAATATGTAGTTTTTATATGTAAATTTATTTTATGTTTACAAAAAATATAAATAATTTATTTAAATTTATATATATTATTTTTTAATAGGATTAAAAGAAACCAGTTCACCTAGGAAAATACCGTTGATTCTAAAGAAACTCTTTTTATGAATAATGTATCTTTATTAAATTTAATAATTTTGAAGAAAAATATCAAAAAAATATATTACTAAAATTCAATAAATAGTTATTAATATAAATTACTAACATCCATGAAATAAATAATTTTCTATATGAATAAATAATTTAATTATTCATTGGAAAAGAAAACAGTTTTGAATATATTCTTTATTTATATTATATATTATATATTTTTAATTAAAATAAAAATTTATCATATTTAGATAATTAAATTCAATGAATATAATTATTTATGTATATAAAAATAGAATAGAAAATTAAATCATTGATTTTTAATTAGTTATATATAAAGGAAAAATAATATAATATTTAAATACATATTTGTCAATAGATTATATAATATGTTTTGTACATTAATTTTAATAAATTAAAATGATCACTATTAAATTCATATTTAATGAAATATATTAAATATTTAATTAATTAATTTTACATCCATGAAAATATTATTACTTGGTAATGAATAAGATCCATTTAATTTTTATGCTTAAAAATACATTTTTTCTAAAAATAAATTTTATTTGATAATAATTTTTATTTCAATAAACTACATATAATATTTTCCATTGATTACATTAAAAAATTTATATTGTTTATATATATATATATAATCAGATGAGGACTCATGTAATTATTACTAATTTACAAGAAAGTAGAATAAAAAATATCTACATTATTACTTTTATATAAAATAAAATCTGTCTATCATATTATATGATTAAATATAAAAATTAAATTTCAAATATTTTGAATTTAATTTGATTAAATGGATACCAAATTTAAAATCACCAAATAAAAAATATGTAAGATGGGTCATCCTATAATTTTAGTAAATAAAAATTACCATTTCAAATAATTAATTAAGGTAAAATGTGGGAAAAATAGGTAATTTAAAATTGCTCCCATTTTTTGTAATTAACAATATATCTAGAGGTACTACAAGTCATTAATTAGGTGTGAAAGTCAATTAAACATTATATACCCATATTTCCAACTATAGTCACATAATTCTCATCTTATTCATTGTTCAACTTTCATTTAACTCATTTTTCCAAATATATGACCTTGATTTTAAAATATAAATGGATGTGTATTAAACCCACCCAAAACCACCATGATCCTTTAGTTGTAAAATTAATATATATTAAAATTCACCATCCTCATTTCCTCCCCCACGTTTACTATTTTTTGGTCACAAGAAAGAGTCTTATGTCCATTCTATTGGAATAGGTTAAAAGAATTTGTAATTATATCATGGTCTATAATGGGTTATTCTTTATTCTTTTAATTTAAATTCTCATATGTATATAATGAGTTATTCTTTATTCATTTCATTTAAATTCACATCTATACTCTCCCTAAATATCATTATATAAGGAATAATCTATAAAAATCCCATATTGTACTAAATATAAACTAGATTTCACTTTATTACATTTATATAGATATTTTATGTTTATATTTGTAGGGTGTTAGGTAATAGATCTTACATTACAAACCCATATAGAAAAAATTAGACACATTTATTTAGTATATATTTTCCAACTGAATAAAACTTTTAAAATAAATTATGTTTTCATTTGTTGAAAAATACTCAAGACATCCAACTTTACCTATTCATTTCCATTTATAATCCTAAAAATCTATGGAAAACATTTTAAAATGTGGAACGAGACTAAAAATAATAGTACGTATAATATAAAGAGAGAAAGGAACTATTGGTCCATGAATAACTAAATCTTTTCCTTTTTCTCTATAAATTTTGGGATAAAAATAAATGTTTTCTTTATTAATAAATAGCCTTCTCCGGACCAATATTTTCATACAAAAATCATATCTAATCAGAAAGGAAAAAAATAAAAATCAAAAAAATTATTTTAAATCATGAAAACTCTTAATATCTCTTTAAAAAAAGATATAATTTTTAACCTTATGAAGTATCATATACTTTCGATTACCATGTGAAATTATAATGTCTCTATAAAAAACCATTATAACTGTAGATAAATCATATAACTAAATTATGTAATTATTATTTTTATCATTCGTACATACCCTTGGAATAACCATCACAGTTATACTTGGAGTAACCATCATTGTTACACTTTAAATAACTACATTTTCATACATAGAATAAACATTGCATTATATTCCCATAATCTCTTAGGATAAACCTTATTGGTTATGTCATTCATTTACATAATGCATTAGTGAGCTATAACTGGATTACGTGAACTTGGGTTATAATTGAGTCGCCTATTATTACAAAAATTTCCCAAGAACAATAACATAATTTTAAGACATGAAATAATTAATCATAAAAACATTATTTTCACCAATAAGAAATCATTTTTAGATAATGGTATTACCTTTTATTTAAAAAAAATCAAAACTAAACTTTCTATACTAATGGTATATATAGGTTCTCCTAAAATTAAACATGGAAGCTTGTAATGGATTGAAAAAATCAATTAAAATTTCTTTCTCTTGGAAAATTCTGTATTGACGTATACAATAAAATATAACATTCCATTTGTCTTTCAATTAAATAACATCAACACATTTAGTAAACATATTACTTTTAAATAAAGTATAACTAATGTCAAAAGTGGAGTATAATTTCCTTTATAAATCATTTATGACTATATATAATCATTTATAATTTTAAAAATATTGATATTGATGAAAAGGGGAGTTTTAATGGAAACATTAAAAGAATATATTTGAAAGAAAGTCACTTACCTTACATCGTACTCATCACGTATGTTATTTATCTTCTTTAATAATAAACATATGTTAATTATTTAATGTCTTGATAATATTTTTCAAGTTTATTATTCCTTATATCTCACTTATTACCATTTCATATACAATTACTCTTTTATTTATGTTTACACCTAATTTTTTTGATGAGATTTTGATATAAGTCCAAAATGACTTTGGTAATCAACTATGCTAAAAGTGGGCATTTCTAAATCATCTTAAAAATAATAATAATGAAATAAATATGATTTATATACATAAATTATACATTTAAACCCAATCCTGAATGATTGTTAGGAAATATTAACTATGATAAAATCATAGAGACGGCAGTCCATACGTATGAGTGGGTAACTTGTCCATTTTTCAACGATCATTATGAAAATAAGTTATGTATAATTTTTTTCTTTTCATAATGATAATAAAATCATAAATATAATATTATTTATTTAATTATACTTATATATATCATCCATGTGATATGGTGATGAACAAATAACATCTCTTCGTGGAGGTGGTAGTCTATTCATATGCACAAATAACATTATCATTTTTTAGTGAATGGAAATGTAATGATATAGATGATATATTATCATTTTAAAGTGATAAATATTTAATGAATTTAATATATAAATATTAATTCCATCATTATAATCCCTTTAGTAAATATTTTTATGGAAAAGTAATTACATCAGTTCATGAGGCAGCAGTCTGTACAAACAAATTGTGGTTTGGTTTCCCATTTTATAGAAGAGGATATAGAAATAGGTCATTAAATTAAAATAATAACATATAAATAGATATAGTATACTTGTTTTATTATTTTATCCAGGTTGAAATAAGTTTTATTAAATATTAATAATAATAAAAAAGAAAAACATGTGGTTAAAAACTATACATCTTCTTTATAAAGTCATCTTTTATTAACACATTAATCCATATAATGTTCGTATTATTCCTTAAAAACACATATATAGTGAAGGGACAGATTCTTGTATGTTATTTTGGAATTTATTGGAGAAAAGGGGTTTTAAGAGTAAATAAATGAGAATAAAATGATTTTTTATAGTATGGGAGGTGAAATTTTGGAATTCTAAACATATTTAATTTATATACAAAAAATATGATGTCTAGATAGAAATTGATCATATTACAAAATAATATGAGTATGTGTCAATATAATCACATAAATTTAAATTTTGAAAAGTTAATATTATATTTTTAACCTGATCTTTATTGTTTAACCCTTACTTAATCCTTTTCAAATTTTTTCAATATTAAAATTTTCATCACATTAAGGGTTAATAAAATTATAGTAATATAGAAAATAACCATATATTAACCATGTATTATGTAATTAAACATATACCATTAAGTTTTTAGAATAAATTATTTCCCATAATTTTATATTATTTAATAAAATATTATTTTCATAAAATACTCTTAACGTAATTTTTTGATCTTTTAATTTTATTTGATATTTCTATAATAAAAATTCAACCAAGGAATTATTATTTAATCTATTAATTATTATGTCAAAAGTTCTCTTTTAACTTTTATATCTTGTTTGGTAAATCACAAATGTCTTTTACCGTGCAGATAGTACTGACCATGTTGCTCATATTGATCATACTGACCATGTTGATCGTACTGATCATGTTGATCATACTGACCATGTTGATTGTATTGATCATACTGATCATACTAACCATGTTTATGAAACTGATCATGCTCATCGTACTGACCATGTTGATAGTACTAATCATACTGATTGTACTGACCATGTTTATCGTAATGATCATGCTGATCGTACTGACCCTACTGATCGTACTGACCAAGATGATCGTACTGACCATGCTGATCATACTGACCATGTTTATCATACTGAATATAATTATTGTACTGACACTAGAAATAGTATTTACCCTGTTAATTGTACTAAGTAAAAATTATAGTACTCATACTTTAATTTCATCATTTGCTTGTTTTGGTCCTTTATCAAAAATTCATGTTTCATATTAATCATACTCATGTTTATCATTTTCATATATCTTTTATTTTAACCAAAACTAAGTCATGGAGTTAGTTATAAACCAACCAAAATGATGTTGTGTTTTCTATTTCAATATGACCGTTATAATGCCAAGTGACCAAGTCCCTCCGAGTTTTCTGGAGAAATATGACTGTTGGAGAAAATATGACTGTTGGAGAAAATATGATCGTTGAAACCTGAGGCCTATAAAGAGGAGGTCATTTGAAGCCAAGTATCCAAGTGTGTGAGACTTTGACTCAATCAAGTTCTAGAGAGAGACGTTGTGACTTCTCTCCTACTTCATGCGAATGTGTTGATATTACAAAACGTGAACGGATAGTTCTTAGTTATTGTATTTTTATATGTGCTTTGTTTTACTTTGTGTGTCCGATCAGGTGATAATGAACGAGGGATGCTGGGGATAGGCAGACGGTTCTACCGATCATCGTATCGAGGGCTTTCAAGTGATTGAAAGACAGAGGTGCTAATTACATACAAAATTGAGGGCTTTCGGGGATAGCAGGACAGATGTACCGATCATCTTATCGAGGGATTTCAAGTGATTGAAAGACAGAGGCGCCGATTACCTACAAAATTGAGGGCTTGCGGAGATATCAAGATAGACGTACCGATCATCATATCAAGGGCTTACTGAGGTTGTGGTAAGACAGACCTCTTATCCTAGATGAAAGGATAACCCTTCACTTTGGGTCAAAAGAATTGTAATACTTTTACATTTCCACTGCTATTTGTTTTAGAAAGTGGATTGTATTGTTTCCTTTCTTCATTTCATATTCATTTGTAATTGTTTCAATTACAATCATATTGTTACACATTTTATCGATTGATTCTACACGATTTATGGTAGAATCCTTCACTATTATTTTACTCTGATTATTGTATTCATCTTGAATACAATTTCTTTTCTTTTCTTATAGTATTACATCATATCATACCTTTATATTCAATACAATTGTGGTTTTTTGTTCTTGTTGTGAATTGTATTAGACTAATATCATTTAAACTAATTTCTTAAGTGTTTAAACAATGTTTTAAACCTAATATTCACCTCCCTCTTGTATTGTTCCATCTAATATACATATACATCTACATATTCGATCCAATAATTGGTATCAGAGCAGGCTTCTACTGATTTGTATTACTAGCTCTTTTTCTTTCAAATTTCTATTTCCACTATTTACTACACTAACGTGTGGATTGGGAAAGATTTTGTTTTATTAGATGATAGGAATGAATATTGTGTTAATTGACAATATAAATCCTTCTAGACCACCTATCTTTTTTAGGAAGAACTATGAGTACTAGAGTGATCAAATGAAGACATTTGTTATCAACACTAGTGTAGACAATTTTATTATGCTTACAGGAGGTTACCAAATTCCTGACATTGAAGTCAGTACTTTCACTAATCAAGAGAATCAAGAATATCAACTGAATTACAAGGTATGCAAAACTTTTCTATGTTCTATGACCAGGAATATATACAGCTAGATATCTTCTTCTGAAGAAGCCAATTGTGTTTGGAAGAAGTTGGAAGTCACAGAATTTGGTACATCCAAGGTTATAGAAACACGAAGAGAAATGATCTGAGAAAAATATCATGGATTTCTCTTTCCTTATAGAGATCCTATAAGTAATGTGCAATAAAGATTTATGACAATTGTCAATATTTTACAATCTATGGGTGAAAAAGGTCTTGATGATGAAGCTCTTGTTGACATAATTTTTGATATAATGCCGAATGAATGGGAGTAAAAAAGGACAGCTATTGATGAAAACAGAAAAGTTTCCTAGATTACACTTGATGAACTATTTGGAACTCTTCTACAACACGAGACAAGAATGAAGAGAGATGTGGATTTTAATAAGAAGAAAAATGGAAATGGATGTGTAGCTTTTACTACTACGTCTAAAGCTAAAACACCGGAAAGGATAACAAGATCCAAAGCCAAGAAAGTTGTTATGTCTGATTCAAGTGGTTGTGATCTTTCAGATAATGTGTTAGCCAATCTTTCTTGAAGGATGAACATGATTGTGGGAAATAAAGACTTCCAATACATATTCAAAAAGAAATATAAGAATGATAAGAAAGATTCAAAGGTAACATGTTATAAATGCAAGAAAGCATGTCATATAAGGATTGATTGTCCATTACTGAAGAGAAAAGACAGAAATGAGAAATATTCTGAAAGAAACAAGAAAAGGTATTACAAGACAAAGACAAAGAAAGTCTTGAAGGAAAATGATACTTGTAGTGGAAGTGGTAGTGATTCATCAGATAATTCTTCAGAATATGAGTCCTCAGGACAAAGGAATATTGGACTAATAGTCAGATTACCAATTGAAGATCATTGTTTCATGGCTAAGGTATACAATGCTGAAGCTATTACAAATGTTTCTTTGAATTTGAATTATACTGATAATACATATTATGGACCTTCAAATGATGATTCCTCGTCTTCAAAAGATAATAATTTACCTTCTCTTTAAGAAGTTTCTAGCTTTGCTAAATTACTTGAGAATGAAAATTCTAAACACATGGAAAATCTTGATAAATAAAATTCTAGAATTTCGATTTTAACTAAAGAAGTATTAGATCTTTCTAAGGATATTGATATGAAGGCATTTGATTTTGAAAGTATTTTAAAAACCCTTTAGGAAGTAAAATCTGATAAGGATAAACTTTCTAAAGATCTTGAAAATGTAATTTCTAAGAAATATATTTTAGAGCCTAACTCTAGTTCAAAATCAAATGTTTTGGAGGATAAAAACTTAGTTTTAAAACTAAAATCAGAAATTTTTTCCTTGAAAAAGTGTTTTTCAAATTTTACTTATGGAAAGGAAAACATTGATAAAATGTATTCTCAAATTAGACCTTTAAGGAATCATTCTGGTATTCGTTATACTCATTCTAAACCAATTTTTAGTAATGACTATTTTTTTCTTCAAAATAATCCTTTTTGCTCTAAGTGTCAATGCGGAGGACACTGGAAAAGTGATTTTTCTCTTAATAGAACTCAATCTTTAGGAATTCATAAAGCTCATTTTTCAAAACAAGTGTGGATTCCTAAATTTCTTTTATCTAACCCTTCTAGATCTAAACAATTTTGGATTCCCAAAAATTAATTGTATTTTTCAGGAAAATATTAAGTGTACCAACAAGAACATTTGGTACATGGATAGTGGTTGTTCTCGACACATGATGGGAAATAATGTTTTCTTTGAAAAGATCATTGAAACAAAATGTGGAATGGTTATCTTCAGAGATAATTCTCAAGAAAAATTGTTGGAATATGTAATATATTTTTTCTTGTAAAAGTTCTTATTTCAAATGTTTTGTTTGTTAAAGGTCTTAAGTACAATCTCATCATCATAAGTCAATTATGTAATGAAGGTTACATTGTGAATTTTAGAAATGATAAGTGTCCAGTTAACAATTCCAAGGATGAGTTCATTCTATCTACCCATAGGAAAGAGAATGTATACAGTATTAACCTAAAAGACCTTAGGAGCCGAAATTTACCCTATTTAAGTGCAATATAAGACCAATAATGGCTATGGCATTGAAGACTAGGACACTGCAACCTGAGAAAACATTGTAATATTTCAAAGAAAATAATTATAAAGGGACTACCAGATCATGGATATGATTCTACAAAAGTCTGTGATCCTTGCCAATTTGGAAAGAAACACAAAACTATCTTTAAATGAATTAATTAAGTTTCAACTTCCAATACAATACAGTTAGTGCATACGGATCTTTTTTTCCTTCACAAACTGGATGCATTGGAGGCAAATACTATGTATTTTTCTTAGTTAATGACTTTACTAGATTTACATGGGTCTATTTTCTATGAAATAAATCTGAAGCCTTTTTCTATTTCAAAACTTTTAGAGCACAAGTTAAAAAGGAGAAAAACCTACCACTGATAACTATTAATAGTGATCATGGTGGTGAATTTCAAAATTCTGATTTTGAAACTTTTTGTATTAAGAAAGGTATTACTCACAATTTCTCAGCTCCAAGAACTCCTCAGTAAAATGGTGTTGTTGAGAGAAGAAATCGTATTCTTCAGGAAATGACAAGAACCATGTTGAGTGAATACTCAATTGCTAAGCACTTTTGGTATGAAGTTTTAAGTAATTCTTGTTATACTATAAATCGTATTTTAACTAGACCTTTTCTTGATAAAACACCTTATGAATTGTGGACTGGGTGAAAACCTAAAGTTTCATACTTCAATGTTTTTGGGTGAAAAGTATTCATTTTGAATACTAAAGACAATCTGCACAAATTCTCACCAAAATCTGATCAAGGAATTTTTCTAGGGTATTCTACAACTTCTAAGGCATATAGAGTTTTCAATAAAAACACTTGTACCATTGAAGAAATAGTGCATGTTAAATTTGATGAAACTAATCCTTTTGTTTTCAACCAATCCCAACCTAAATCCACAGATTTTTTTTCTAAAAATGTTTATCAACCTCTGTTAGAAGATTCTTCTGACAGGGAAAATGTTCAAGAAAGAGTTCCTAAAACTTTTTCATCAGAATAATTTCTACCATATGTCAATGAACAGGTTTTACAAAACCCAAATCAATTGTTTCTTAGGAATCATCCCTGTTATAATATCACTGGTGCTGTTAATCAACTTGTAAGGACCAGAAATTCCTTAAGAAATTAAATAGAACATCTTAATTTTCATTCCCAATTTGAACCGAAAAGTCCAAGTGAGGCCTTAGGTGATAAAGATTGGATTAAATCAATGCAATATGAACTAAATTAATTTGAAAGGAATCATGTTTGGACTTTATTTGAAGAACCTAAAGAAACAACTATAATTGGTGTAAAATGGGTCTTCAAAAACAAATGTGATGAAAATGGAATCATTGTAAGAAATAAAGCAAGAATTGTTGCTAAGGGCTATAATCAACAAGAGAGAATAGACTAAGAAGAAACATATGCTCCGGTAGCTAGAGTTGAATCTATTCGTATTCTATTAGCCTTTACAGCATACTTTAATTTCAAACTATTTTAAATGGATGTTAAATGTGTTTTTCTAAATGGTATTGTTCCAGAATAAGTTTTTGTCGAACAAACCCCTATTTTTTTAGACCCAAAACATCCTTATCATGTTTCTAAACTTACCAAGGCTCTATATGGCCTTAAACAAGCCCCTAGAGCATGGTATGATAGACTTTCAAGTTTTCTTTTACAAAAAAATTACAAAAAAGGCACATCTGATCCAACCCTTTTTATAAAAATGGAAAATAAAAATGTTTTGATTGTTAAAATTTATGTTGATGAAATCATATTAGGATCAACTTAGTAGTCTTTAACTTATTCTTTTGCCAACTTAATTAAATCTAAGTTTGAAATGTGTATGATGGGTGAGTTAACATTCTTTTTAGGTTTTCAAATTTCACAAAAACCAGAAGGAACATATATATCTCAACATAAGTATATAAAAGACTTACTCAAAATGTATGGTTACGAAAAGACTAAAAGTATTAGCACTCTGATTGGTACCTTAAATACACTTGATCTTGATGAAACAGGGAAACTAGTAGATCAAACAATTTTTAGTGGTATGATAGGAAGTTTGTTATACATGAAATCCAGTCATACAGACTTAATGTTTTCTGTATTCTTATGGCCGAGATACCAATATAATTCAAAAGAGTCTCATTTTATGGTTGTGAAGAGAATATTTTGGTATTTAAAAGGCACTATTGATTTAGGTCTTTTTTACTCCTCTGGAAATGATTTTATTTTAAAAAGTTTTTCGGATGCTGACTTTGATGGTTGTAGAATGGATATAAAGAGTACATCTGGAACATGTCATTTCTTAGGAGATTCCTTGGTTTCTTGGTCTTGCAAGAAACAACACTCAGTAGCACTTTCCACTGCTGAAGCTGAATATGTAGCAACTGGAAGTTTTGTGCTCAAGTGTTATGGATGCAACACACGTTCACTGACTATGGATTGAGTTTTTCCAAAAATCAAATTTTTTGTGATAATACTAGGGCCATAGCTCTTAGTAAGAACCCAACACATCACTCTCGTGTATAACACATAGATGTTAGGCATCACTTTCTTAGGTATTACACACCGAAAAGAGATATTATTTTTCAATTCATCGGAATGCATGAACAACCTTCTGGAATTTTTACAAAAACATTATCTTTCAATAGATTTGAGTTTATAAAATAGAAGCTAGGAATGATTAAATTAAAATAATAATTCATATCTACTTTATATTTTACACTTCTCCTTACATTTAAAAACTCTTCATAGAAAGTGGGAGAACATTAATTTCTTTTCTTTTTCCTTATTGTGTTTCTTATTTTCTTATGATATTTATTTTTTTATTCTCTTGGTTTGTTATTCTGTCTATCATATTGACGGTTTAGTTATTGTTTTTTTATTTTATATTTCTTGTCTTGTTTGCTGGATTACCATTTTCTTGATTGTTTACCATCAGCATGTCAGTCTATGGTAACATGATTGTTTTCAATCGGCATGTCAGTCTATGGTGACATGATTGTTTTCCATCAGCACATCAGTCTATGGTAACATGATTGTTTTCCATTAGCACATCAGTCTATGGTAACAATTTTTTTTTCCATTGGCACGTCAGTCTATGTTAACATGATTGTTTTCCATCGGCACGCTAGTCTATGGTAACATGATTGTTTTCTATTAGTATGTAAGTTTATTGTAATGAATTTCTTTTCCATCGGCACGTCCATTCATAGTAATGAATTTTTATTCCATCAGCACGTTCGTTCATGGTAATTAATTTCTTTTCCATTGGCACGTCTGTTCATGGTAATGAATATCTTTTCCATCAGCATGACCATTCATGGTAATGAATTTCTTTTCCATCAGTACGTCAGTCATTGGTAATGACATTGTTTTCCATTGGCATAAAAATCGATCATATTATTTCTCCCTATGCATTTGTATTTTCTTTCACTATGTTAATACTACTTAAACAAACAATTACCTTATGATCTCCAGCAGATACATACTTTCCTTTTTTTAAGAAAGAAAATTCACTTTAATCCTAACCATTGATTTCATTTCTTCTAATCTCAACTGTAGAAGACCAACAATCCTTTCTTTTGTCACCTATAAATATACCACCTCCCCAAACCCACATCGGTTTTTTAGATTTTGTGGTGAAGCTCATCCTCCCTATTTTAAGAATCCGTAAGATCTTCCATCGGCTTCACCTATATGTCTTAGTCCTCTGCTAACACTCCTTCTGAAATGCCTTCCAATACATTTTTAGAAAAAGGCTTTTTCAGAGAAAGGTTATTTTCTCATGACTTCTTTAATTCGTACGATTCTATAATCAAAATAATTATTTTGTTTCAAGGCTGTAGAATTTGTGTATTGAAAAACCATTGTCTCAAGATCTATTTCTTAATGATAAAGTCAGTCAGTTCTACAAAATTGTGTCTTTCGACAAAAACGTGACTATGAATTTTGTTGTGTACGATAGAAAGATTTCAATGTCTGTAAAGCAAGAAACCCACTTTCAAAGTGTTCCAGTAGAAGGTGATTCTTATTTTCCACCTCATAAACTACCAGAGGAAGTTGGTATGTTTAAGAAAGAAAGTGTCGAAAAGTCATTGTTTCTTATAAATGAAGAGAAGAGGAATGTGGTTCATCTTTCTCTAGATAATAGATTTGTGGTACTCTAGATGCAAGGTTTTCTTTTACCAAGGAAATGGGATAGTGAAACTCTGAATGTTTTTGATATCTTTAAGCTTGATTGTCTTGTCAACATGAGAAAAGTAAATCTCATGGCATACATTTTTGGAATAATTGACAATGTTAAGTCATGAGCAATTAAGTCTCATTTGATCATGTATCCATCTATTCTTACAAAGTTCATTCTTGAGAGCATGAAGTTTTGAAATATTCCTTTGAAAGTAAAATTAAAAGAGCTAAAGCCTTCCTAGATAAGTAAGAGTACGTTGAAGAAGTTTAATGGGTATTTTGATCAGAATTTAAAGCTCTTTGTTAAGGATTTAGAAGCCGAATTGGCACAGAATCAATCGACACCTGTCCTAGTCAAAGACAATCCATCTATTGGTGCTCCTCAAAAGTCAGATCCGCAAACCAGTTCAAAGCTAAAGAAGAAACCTAAGTACAATAAGGAGGTTGTGTCAAGGTGGAGAAAAGAAAGAGAACAGAGAAAGAAAGGTGATCCGATGTTTGGTCTTGACCGAGATGAAGTCTTTTCCGAAAGGATAAGGGTTGAGGATACCCATCAGGCTGAAAAGAAAAAGAAGACTCTTTTAAAAAAATAATCTGAGGAGTTTGATGTTTCAAAACTCATGAAAATGGTTGAGGATGCTAGTGCTCAAGTAACTGAAGAAGTATATCAAGAACCCATCGTATAGAGTCTTCAAGAGAAAGATAAAGGGAAACAAATGTTAGATGAAATTCAGGAAGTTGAAGAAGAGAAAGGAGATTTCCTTTTGGAATTCCTTCAGATCTCAAAGAAAAGTAAATAAGAATCTATTCAAAAAAAGCGTGAAGGTATTCAATAAGCACCTCATGCCGATCAAGCACTAGCTGAATCTTTTGAAACTCCATAAAGAATTCTTTCCCAAGGGAATCAATGTCCGCAATCTTTTCATATGGAGAAAACAATCGTTATCAGTGATAAAGTGGTAGAAGAATGAAAAGGGATTGAAAAAGCAAAAGTAAAATAGCCAGTTCTAGACTTAATCCAATCAAACGAACTAGATTTGTACGATGAGGATACTGATTCAGAACATACAATTTCTCTTAAAATGAGTGATTACATTGTTCATGTTTTAAGAAGAATTGAGAAGACCATTTCTTACTTTCCCAGAATTGAAGTAAAAATTGATCTCATTACTGAAAATAAATGGAAGAAGTTTGGCTCTGTAAGAGAATCGAGAAATAAATTTTTGTTAGTTAAAGCTGATTTGAATGTTCTAACTAAAATTTCGGATGCTCATAAGAAGGCTTGATACAGAATGACTTAGTGTTTATACAAAACAGAGAGATTGGTGAATGATCATGAAGTGTCAATTGAATACTTAAGGAGGATTTCAAATGATCTTGCTATTTCTTTTAATAAGCTTGACAAAGAAACTGTTGAAAGGCTGAATCAATTGCCAAATTCCCATGGAGCCGATATTCCTTCAATGAAAGAGTTGCAAGAAATAATGAATGATTTTCAGTCTGTGTTTTCAAAGGTTTCATCTTCCAAAGATAAATTAGTCTTGTTGAAGAAAAAAAATCCATGTTATCTAAAGACAACAAGAATCTGCAAAACAGAATTGACACTCTAGAAGAAGTAATCAGAGTCCAATAAGAGACCATCAATAATTAGGATAAGATTTTTTCTGACCAACAAGAGCTTCTCAGATCTCAGGGTGATTCTATATCTGAAGAAAAGAAATAAATAGAAAGGATGAAAGTCGTTCTTCATGTGCTGCTAAAGAAGGAAAAGGAAGAGAAAACAAATAACTATTGTATTTGTTTTTTTCATGAACTCTATAAACCTTTGTTATTGTAATGAGATTTTTGTTTCCTTTCCCATTTTCTTGTATTTCTTTTCTATAAATCTTTCATGAAACTAAAGTTTACCCCATTATTTTTGTAAATCACAAAGGGGGAGAATTTTTTATAAAGGGGTAGAATGTTTTACAAAGGGAGAATTTTTTGAACAAACACTTATAAATCAATGAAAATCTACGAATACAATCCTTAGGAAAGTATATACCAAATGCGGAGTTAGTTGTATTCAATTTATTATTTAGAAGAGTTTCCAATAACTCAGGGGGAGATGAGTATTTATTTTTATTTTTACTTTGTGTTTTGTGCTTTCCAAAATGGGGGAGATTGTTGAGTCAAAAGTTCTCTTTTGACTTTTATATTTTGTTTTGGAAATCATAAATGTCTTTTACCATGTTGATCGTACTGACCATATTGATCGTACAAATCATACTGATCATACTGACCAAGTAGATCGTACTGATCATGCTGATTGTACTGAAAATGTTGATCGTACTGATCAGACTGATCGTACTGACCATGTTTATTGTACTGATCATGCTAATATTACTGACCATGTTGATTGTACTAATCATACTGATTGTACTAACCATGTTTATCAAACTAATCATGCTGGTCATTCTGACCATACTGATCGTACTGACCATGCTGATTGTACTGACCACATTTATCATACTGACTATAATTATCCTACTAACTCTAGCAATCGTATTGACCCTGTTAATTGTACTAAGTAAAAATTATAGTAATCATACTTTACTTTGATTATTTTCTTGTTTTGGTCCTTTATCGAAAATTCATGTTTCATATTAATCGTACACATGTTTATCATTTTCATATATCTATTGTTTTAACCAAAATGATGACGTGGAGTTAGTTATAAACTAATCAGAACGATGTCGTGTTTTCTGTTTCAATATGACTGTTATAATGTCAGGTGTCCATGTCCCTCGTAGTTTTCTAGATAAATATGATCGTTGGAGAAAATATGACCGTTGGAACTTGAGGCCTACAAATAGGAGGTCATTTGAAGCCAAGTATACAAGTGTGTGAGACTCTTCTTCTATCAAGTTCTAGAGAGAGACACTATGACTTCTCTCCTACTTCGTGTGAAAGCATTAATATTACAAAACATGGATGAATCATTCATAGTTTTTTTATTTCTATAAGTGCTTTGTTTTGTTTTGTTCATCCGATCAGGTGATAACGATCGAGGGCTTCTGGGGATAGACAGATCGTGCTACCGATCATCGTAGCGAGGGCTTTCAAGTGATTGAAAGATAGAGGTGCTGATTACCTACAAAATCTAGGGCTTGTGGGGATAGAAAGACAGATGTACTGATCATCGTATCGAGGGATTTCAAGTGATTGAAAGACAGAGGTGACGATTACGTACAAAATTGAGGGCTTTCAGGGATAGCAAGATAGACGTACCGATCATCGTATCGAGGGCTTACCAAGGTGGTGGTAAGACAGACCTCTTATCCTAGGTGAAAGGATAACCCTTTTCTCTGGGTCAATAGAATTGTAATACTTTTACATTTCCACTACGGTTTGTTTTAGAAAGGGAATTGTATTGTTTCATTTCTTCAATTCATATTCATTTGTAAATGTTTCAATTATAATCGTACTGTTACATATTGTATAGATTGATTCTATACGCTTTATGGTAGAATCCTTCACTATTATTTTACTCTGATTATTGTATTCATCTTCAATACAATTTATTTACTTTTATTATAGTATCACATCATATCATAACTTTATATTCAATACAATTGTGGTTGTTTGTTCTTTTTGTGAATTATATTAGTTTAAGATCATTTAAACTAATTTATTAATTGTTTAAACAAAGTTTTAAACCTACAATTCACCCTCTCTAGTATTGTTCCATCTAATATACATATACATCTATATATTCGATCCAACATTAATATATCTCTTACATGTCATACTTATCTATGAAATTTTTGGATCACATTTATTTTTTCAAATTTTAAAAATTTTAGTATTTTTAATATCATTTATTTTATTTGTCATTAATTTATTAATTACTACGTGAGAATTGGAAAATAATTTAATGTAATAATTTCATTAAAAAAATAAAATAAATTACTATGATAAATATAAGTAATTTATATTTTAAATTTATATTTATAACTAAATATATCATCCATTTATCCCAATATTAAAAAATATTATAGTAAATAAAAACAAGAGTGTGATATTTTTTTTCTTCACTTTAAATAAAATATTATAAATGTTATAATCATATAAAAATGAAAAAAATGACATATAACATAATATTGGATTATTATGGATGCAATTTAAAAATTAAATAAAATTATTTCAAGTGTTAGGGTTATTTTAATGTGCTTATAAAAATATTTTTATCATCAGTTACATGGTTTACCCTTTATTGTGGTAAAATAATTTGGTTATTATTCCTATCGAACAAAAATAAAAGGTGAATATGTACCAAAATTTTACCTAATTATTCCAAAAATGGAATACATTTTTCATAATATAAAACATTTAATTGTAATAATTTAATATAATATTAAATTAGAAAAATCAAATCAAAATGGTTATTTAGAAAAAATGACCTTTTTTAATATAAAATGTTTATATATTAAATACAAGGGTGAAATTCATTTTAAACCCATGGTTCATTATAAATAATAATTTAAAAAATAAATTTTAAAAATAATCCAATGTAAAAAATGAATTTATAAGTAATTTAAATGAAAATACATTTCTTCGAAAAAATCTGTACATTTTCAATATTCATTGAAAAATGAGTCTATTTAAAATTATAAAAAACTTATCCTAAAAAAATTCGAAATTATAAATAAAAAAATGTAATTAATTTTTTAAAATTAAAATTCAATAATTTGAATATAATTTTTTAAATACATCCATATAATAATGGGGATTGACCAAAGTATTTCCTTTTTAATTTTAAAAAAAATGTAATGAAAATAAATATCTATATAAAAAACTAATACATTTGAAAAGTGATTTATTATATCATTAACTATATTGTTTCATTCTTTAGATCTTTTTTAAATTGTTTCAAAAAAATTTATTCTCTAATTAAACAAGGCGTGACATGTTCCCCTCATAGTATTTTTAGGCTCCCATGTTACTTCTCCAACCATATTGTCTTCCACAAAACCATAACATGGTGAAATAACTTATTCTGCAGTACTTTATATATATTGTATAGAATCAGAATATGATTTTCCACATATGAAAGTTTCTCTTCAAACTGGACTACCTCAGGGCTCAAAACATGATACGAGTATGGCACATAGTTTTATAACATCAAAACCTAAAAACAGTCCATACCTAAGATAAAAGAAGAGGAATGACCAATACATATTTAATTGATCCAACTTTCTTCAAGATATAAAATGGTCCATTCATCCATGCAATTAACATACACTTTTTACGAAAACATAACATTATCAATAAGAATACCTTAAGAAACACATGATCACATACCTTTAATGAAATATCATTTCATCATTTATCTAATTGAATTTTATTCCTTCTCTAATATTTCCACATATGTTACTAATTTTTTTATCTTTTCAATCATTTTCACTACCAATTCTATTCCCATTGACTTCCTTTTATATATTTTATCCCAAAAAATTGGATTCGATGTCATTTACAATATAATATATCAAATGGTTCTATTTAAATACATGAATGAAAAATGTTTTTATAATAAAAATCATTAAAGAAATAAATTAATCCCAAATTCCCTAGAAATCCACTAAAAAGAATAAAGCATATCATCCAATTTCTGAGTGATTCATTCTAAATATTTATTTGATTGAGGATGAAAAGGTGGAATGAAATTTAATTTAGTACCCATTTATTTCTAAATTACTTTAGAAAAATTATTAACTTAACACGAGATTATGGATCGATATAATTTAAAGATAAACATAATGTTACCTGACTATCTCATAATCATATAGTTGGGAAATTTGATAAAAATATTGAGTTTCATGAATGTGACGTAAATGTGATGATATATTTAATGAATTAATAATAACCCATATCACATTATTACCACAATTTTTCTTTGGTAATCCCTCAAGAAAATACATTGATATATTTTTGTACATCGACTCTTTCATATAAAAAGGATGAAGCATCCAATTTTGAAAATTTCAATCTACTTGTACCTATTAAAAATTGAAACATTTCATGGTAAGTTCAATAATATCTTGTTTCATTACACACCCCCCATAATATTCTCGATGGTCTCTATTCATCTTATCACTACTAGGATGAATGGAAAATGTGTGGCTATAATATCTACTAAAAAATTATCTCTTTAAATGAGAATAAAATATCAAACATATTTTCGTTCCAAATCTCAAATAAAATGTTTGTCAATGTATGATTCATCTGACATACCCTTATTAACCAATTATATTTATTTTTATAATTCAAGGTATTTATTTTTAGCTTTCTTAATTATTTCTAATAGATTATTTTTTACTAACACCTAACACAAAATAATGGAAGTTCATACTATTTGGTCGGGATGGCTTTGACAAAGACAGAAGAGGGGGTGAATTGTGTCCTTTTAAAATTCTTGACAATATTAAAATGTACCTCTTAAAATGAAGTTATCAATTCATTCTCTCTTAATGTTGAGTGAGAATTAGAAATAAATAAATGAAAAGAACACAAGGAAGTATAGTTTTTCAGGGCATTGAAATCCCCTATTCCACTCCACCTACTCTCTTCTCTATGAGCTTGATTATTTTTACTAGTATTCCCTCTTATCACAAGAACTTCCGTAACTAAGTACAATAAGTTCATACATTACAAGGATTCTATAAGGCCCTATGGTTCTTTTACATAGAATCTAAATTTTCATTGTTTAGTCCAAGAATTAGACACTCCACCCCTACTGAATCCGAGCAGGTGATACCACACCATATAAATAGAGATTGATTGTGTTAATAGTACATGTTGAACAACAATGTTTACTGCAAAAAATGACATATGAAATAATATCTTCAATATATCACTATAGAAGAATTTAATTAATCTTAAATGTTATGTATGCTATTATTATTCTTAAAATAGATTAAAATATATTAAAAAAATGTTTGTGTAGTCTTCCGTCTTTTTTACACTATGGGAGAATAAGAATGAACAACGAATTTCCATTGGCTCTTCTAAAAAATCAATCATTAAATAGAATATTTTCAGAATCCTATTTTTAATAATGTATTCACGTCTCCACATTTAGGCATTGTATAAATTCTTTTCATGCTAGAGAGAGATATATATATAGATAATAAATATCAAATAGTAGTAGCAACATTCCATTTTCATTTCATACCAAAAATTAATGATCAACAGCCTTCATAAATATCCCCCCTAAGAGTGTAGCACCATTGCTTATTTATTCCTATAGAATAAATCACTAATAAATTCATTAACAATAATTTGAATAACTCATCTAACAATATCTCCATAAAAATAGAAATATTGAACAATTTAGAACTCCTATTTTTATCTATTAAATCCTCTCAAAATATATTCGAAATAGTTCCTCAAAACTAGCAGCACAATTAATATTGAATATTTGAAATCAAATCACTCAAATAGATCCAACACATCCCTTATAAATAATAATGATTTAATCCTTTTCATGTGATCCTATGAATCGGCTATAAAATAACTTTATAATGATCTTTAATACTAATAAGACCATTGCATAAGTCGTGAAAAATATCGTGAATTTAAAACAATGTCATTGAAAATTAAAACATAGGGTGTTTTCATGTAATGACAAAATACAAAATTTTGGGCTCAAATACATAGAATATGGTTCCTTTTCCTTGTGTAGGGTTATTTTGCATAGAACAAGGTTCCGTTTCATAGCATAGGGTTCCTTCATGTAATGTATGGTTCCTACTAATATATAGTTCCTGAACCATTCTTTCATCTATGTGTAACATAAGGATCAAAACTAATATATGTATGATGATCCATACATTCATCCTTCTATTTTATGGTTGATTCCAAATGTATCATTGATTAACTATACATTCAACTTTCTGAATGTAGGGCATGAAAAATGATTCTAAATTCCAATATAGGGTTGATATTTTATATGTTTATCCTTCACAAAACTTAGGGTTATCGATCCATACACAAATAGATCATTATAATGTAGGGTTGATAAACTATACATTTATTTATCAAATGTAGGTTCCATTCTTTATGTTACACTTACCAACGTAGGATAATGAACAATATTTTTGGAAAATGTGAACATCTTAACTTCACACATCACTGAATTTTTTGAACCCTTTAATGTCCGATTCAACCTTAATCCCAAAAGACTTATTTTTAATGTAAATATCAATATCCTTCCAATGGTTCAAGAATAGAATCAATTTGACATCAACATTTTATGATATATACATATCTTTCTAGTATAATAAATCCAATAAGAATCTGATTAATATTAATTCATATTTAAAATAAATACATTGACGTAATAAATCTAAGACACGTAACATATTTATTAAAAAAACAATAGTTGAAGAAATTTTCACAACTAAATAAAAATGATAATGGTAAGGAGCCACTCAATAATCACCCCCTTTTGATAATTAGAAAAACCTAACTCTCTACCAACTTTTCACCACTTTTTTGTAAGGATCAAAAAGATGAGTTATAGAGTATTTTAAATAATAAAATATATTTACCCTTTTATAAAGAATATAAAATTTTAATTATATGTAGTAGAAAAAAAATTTAGAATTTGAGAAACAAAATTTTTCTTCCCCTGAAAAAAAATTGATAGATAAATTTTCATCCCTAACAAAATTAATTTTTAAAAAAATAATTACTAATTTTTTTAAACTTAAAATTTAAAAATTAATAATTTTTGTCTTAAGAAAACCAAAAAATTTAAATATATATATATATATTTATAAAATATTTTAAAAAGATGAATTATTTCAAATAAATAAATAAAAACATACATCAATATAAACACCCCCTAAATTCATTCATCCTTACAAAAAGATAAAAATAAATAATCAAGGATCCATAAAAAATATAAAATATAATTCAATTATTAAAAATATTTTATAATGAATTTTTCGACCATTTAATTCACGCCATAATAATGAGACATTTAAACACTTGCTAAATATTTAATACTACTACCCTTAAGACAAAGCACTAATATTTATAATCTGAAATGAATTTAAATAAATAAATTTCAAGGAATTTATATAGAATAATTTTAAAAGAAAAAAAATTTAATAATAAAAATAATAAAGGACTTTCAAAGAATTTAAATAATATATTTTTAAAAAATTTAATTAAAATAGATTCATAGAATTTAATTAAAATATTTTTAATAAATTTTGTTAAAATATTTTTAAGAAATTTAATTAATATTTTACGTATGTCATAGTTGACCAAAACATATTAATCTAATAATACAATACTGAATCACAAATAGAAGGATATTAATTTCTCAAATCCACTTAATTTAAATTGTCAAAGATTAAAAATATGCTTATTTTTAAGATAACCATTTATATAAAATCTTAATAAAAATATTGATGTTCATTTACTATTAAATTAAATAAAAAAATAATTTATTTGATAAAATATTAGTGTGAAAAGATTTAATAGTATAACCATAAGAATAATTAAACATATAGGAATAATAGATAAATATCATTTCCCCTGTATAAAATAGTTAGTACATTTAAATTGAATAGGAATATTTAAAAAAATACTTCCTAGATTAATCATTTTAGCTCTAATAAAGTTTCTAATTTATAAAATATGAAATAAGAATATAATAAATTCTAATAATTTTCAAGCATCCACTTGATGATATAAAGATGATGTTCAATGGTGCATACATTAAATTTATCAAATACAAGTGCCTTTTATACCCATATACTTTTGGGTCTAATAGTGTCAGTAATTAAAGATTGAGGTAACCAAATATGTCTATTTGGATCAAACATTTTATAATTAAATCTAGAAAATGATTTCAAATAATGAACATGCATGAAACCACAAAATTGATTTTTTCTGAAATAAAATTCATTAGAATAATTTCCATTAATACCACATTAAAAAAATTATGGGTAGACATGTTTTTTTATTTGAATCATGGAAATACATAATTCTCATATTATTTTTTTTCTCCATTACTACCAATACCAAGTTTTCCTTTGTGAATTTTTTTTTCACAATGAATTTGATTCAAATAATTTTCTCCATTGATAATTATACATTATTTTTTCTTTAAATTATCAATTTCATCCAACAATTATTTAACTTTTATTTCATGCAAATCACAAGAAATTTTGGAAGAATTTTACCTTAAATCATCATTCTATTTTGACAAACAATGATTATCAATTGAAAAGTCATCATAAGATTTTATATTATTTTCATACTCTTCATTTAAAGAATAAAATTTATCTTCAATCAGAATACAAATATTATTATGTTCATCATAAGAAAAACATTCACAAATAAAACTTTTAGAGTAAGAAGATTGTACCTCATCAGCATGAGCCATATGACATATATTGACCATTTTATTTTCTTTCATAACTTTTGAGTTTGGAATAGATTCATCACTTGAATCATTATATGAATTACAAATATTCTTTACGAATTTATTTCATTTTTGTTTATATTAATCATTCATTTGAGCTGTAAGTAACAGATAATGAATCTGAATTTCTTCTCTTTATTCAACTTCGTTTTCCCTTTTATCCTTTTATACATCTTGCCAAATTTTTTAGAAATATGTGGTTGATCATCACTTTAATTTGAATGGATATAATATGTTATAGAAAATTCATCCATTGAATCTTTGAGTGTAGGTATTTCATTTTTGATAGAAATATGATTTTCAACTTCTACTTTCATCTCTATTTCATTCATCATCAAGGATCTGATCAATTATTTCATCTTTAACTATTTAAATGGATTATATTTTAGAATAACAGATGATATTCCATTCCACATAGAAGGTAGAACTCTAATAAACTTTATTGCCTGATATGTTTCATGAATGGGATTTCATAATGCAGTAACATCAGTAACAACTTCTCTTAATCTAACATTCATCTGATTGATTCTCTCATATTCATTCATCCTAAACATATAAAATTTTTGCTTTTCCATATTGTACCTTAGTTTTCTAACACTATTATTCCCTTCATATGAAACCTCAACAGTCTTCTATATCTCATAGTTAGTAGCACATTTAGAAACACAATAAAATTCATCAATACCTAGACCACATATAATTTAATTCATGTATTTTTAATTAATATCATAATCAGCATTAATGTCATCATCCCAGTTTACTAATTCTCCAATGATTTAATAAGCTTTAAAAATATTCATATAAACATTGAAACCAAGTATCTTCAAATATATAGTCATGAGAGCTTTCTAGTATCCATAATTATGTCCATTATAAAAAGTATCACAGATCATCAACATACCTTCCCTAAAATTTTACATTCATATTATTCTTCATCTGAATCATTAACTCATGATTGTTATAGAAAACTAAAATTAGTAGAACCCAACCTCTCATGCAAAGTTTTAGTTCAGGATATCTATGAAGAAGACAAAGGGGGTGAATTGTGTCCTTTTAAAAATCTTGACAATATTAAAATGTCCCTCTTGAAATGAAGTGATCCTTTTCTTATATCTTAAAGTCTAGAAAGTGGTGGAAATAAGTAATAGAAAGTAACACAAGGTTATATAGTGATTTGGGGAATAGAAATCCCCTAGTCCACCCCTCCAATTCTCTTCTCCAAGAGATTAGTAATTTTCACTAATAGGTCATCTTATCACAAGACCTTCCATGACTGAGGACTGGCGGTTGACACCTTAGAATGATTTTATAAGGCATTCTAGTTCATTTAAAATGAAATGAGTTTCCATAACATAGTCTGAGAAGCTAAAACTCCACCATGAATGAGTCTGAGTAGCTTATACTCTACCACATCAATGGAGATTGATTTTTTTATGGTAAAATTTGAACTTCATAGTTTTTAGTATAAAATGAAAGATGAAATTAGATCTTCAATATTCCCCATGAGTAATAGAAAATTAATCATCAATGTCGAGAAGGAGTATCCTTCTTCTCTAAATAACAGAAATATATCATAAAATGTTTTCATAGTCTTCCTCCTTTACGCCATGAGAGAATAAAAAAGGAGAAAAATCAATTGTCTCTTCAAAAGCATCGATATTTAATAAGATTATTTTTAGCACCCTCTTTTTAATAGTGTATTCATTTCTCTAATTTTCGGCATTGAGTATATTATTTTCCTCACAGATAGAGATATATAAATAGAATACATATTTAGTTGTTGTAACAAAATTATTCTTCGTTAGGATACCAAAAAATAATAGAGTGAATAGCCTTCGTAAATATCCCTTGTAATAGTGTATCATCATTGCCTCTTTATTCCTATTGAATAAATATCTAATAAATAAATTCAAAATGATTTGAATAACCCCTCTAATAATATCTCCATAATAATAGTATTTTGAACAATTTAAAACTACAATTTAAATCCATTAAAACCTCTCTGAATATAGTCGAAACAATTCCTCAAAATTAAAAGCACAATAAATCATGAATATTTGATATCAAGTCACTCAAATTAATTAATAACGTCCCTTACAAATAGGATGTTTTTAATCCATGGCATCCAAGCCTTTTAATTGGTCATAAAATTTCTTTATAAATATCTTTAATACTAATAAGACCTCTATATAAATCATGCAAAATATCACAAATTTAAAATGTCATCATTGAAAAGTCAAATGTAGTATTATTTTATGTAACAACAAAATACCAAATATAGGGTTCAAATACATAGCATGTAGTTCCTTTTCATAGCATAGGGCTCTTCCACATAGTGTATAGTTCCTTCACATAGAGTAGGGTTCCTACCATTATATGGTTCTTGAACCATACCTTTCTATGTGTAATGTAGGGATCAAAAATAACATAGGGGTGAGGATCCATACATTCGACCTTCTAGAATATGGTTTATTCCAAATGTAGCATTGGATAACCATGCATTCATCTTCACAAATGTATGGTCTGAATAGTGATTCCATATTCCCACAATGGTTTGATATTACTTACGTTTATCATTCATCGAACGTGTGGTTTCAAATCCATATGAAAACTATTCATAATTATGTAGGGTCAACAGACCATACACACATTTATCAAATTTAGGGTTCATTACGTACATTACACATACCAATGTTGGGTATGAACAATGTTTCTAGAGAATGTGAACATATTAACATTAGAATTCATTAAATTTTATAAGCCCTTTAACATCAGATTCATTCTTAATCCACCAAGTCTTATTTTTACTAAATCTCAATATATTTTCATGGTTCAAAAATTGAATCAACCAAGCTTCATCAACTCTTGATATCTTTTTATATTTCCAATATAATAAATTCCATATGAATTAGATCAATATTGATTAATATATAAAATAAATACATTGATATAATAAAGCTGAAACACTTAACAAATTTGTTAGAAACCCAAAATTAATATTTGAAGAAATTATCAATACTAATTTAATTTGATAATGACAAGGATCCACATAGCACATACATCTATAACTCCTAGAAAAAAAACTCCTCAAATCAATAAAAAAGGGTTACGTTCAAAACATAAAATTGTTATTAATAAATTTTTATAACTAAAAGTAGTAACTACTTTGTTTTTTTACAATATGGTGATGAATTTTGTAGTCATAATACTTTATCAATTACAAACATATCCTTTTTCCCATTTTTAACTCTTTTTGATTGAATACATACATAAAAATTTGATGATAGGTTTATATTTCAAACTTGGCCCCAAATAAATGGTGTCACAATGTTTTGAAATTAGTACCCCTAGAAGCTAATTAGGAAAAATGCGTACGATAATTTAGATCCCACTATTTTAGACTCAATAATAATAAGGATTTTCCTAATAATTATTCAACATCTAATATGCTATATTTATTTATAATATGTTCACGATATTAAATCCACTATAACCTAAGACCACAATTTCTGAATTTTTCATATATGTTATTTTATTTCAATGTTTATAAAATAAATATATTGATTATTTTCATGATACTGATAAAATTTTAAATAAATCAAAATTTCATCAATAAAAAATAACAAAATAATCCAAATATTTAGGGAAGACTCTACTCATAATATCCATAAGTATAGATGGGAAATTTTTTTAACACAAAGGGCTTAACTAAAGCCTTATAATGCTCTTATCTAGTTAGGAATGATATTTTAAGCACGACATCCTCCTTAAACATAATCTAATAGTACAAAAACCGTAGATCAATATTTTAAGAATATTGAGATCCCTGGAGATGATCAAACACAACATTTATATGAGAAAAATACTTATTTTTAATAAAAAAATATTAAAATATCTACAATCAACAAAAATACTCATGTAATCATCATTAATATTATTAATCAAAATAGGATTACCCCATAGTGAAGTGATCAAATTAATGAATCCTTTATCAATAAAATTATACAACTACATTTTCAAACCCAAAACTTCTTCTTGAGGCATTCAATTAGGTGGTTATAAAATCTTCCAAGAATCAGGAATTAACTCAATAGTAAATTAAAATTTACTATCATGTATGACACTAAGAAACTCATGAGGAAAAATATCTTGGTATTATTTTACTATTGAAAAAAATTAATTTGAAGAGTTCCTTTATTTTCAAAAAAATTTAAACTATACCATTCATTTTCATCTTTTAAATGTTTCTCAATATCATAATATGTTATCAAATGTATTCGTTCATTCATGAATAAAAAATAAAACGCTTTCTAAAAAAACTATTTTACCACAACAATAAATATTATCATGCTAAATGTGAAGAAAATACATACCCATAATAAAATGAAACTCTACTAGGTGTTAGAAAACAAGGTTTTTAGGTAATTTTATTCAAAAAACAATGACATAAATATTATTATAATTTCATATTTACTAAATTATTCTCCATGGTTTTTATATAAGTTTTATATTCATTTATTGAGGTAGAATTTTTAATTTGACATAAAATTTCACATAAATTAATGAATGTATAAATCCGAATCCAACAAAACATTAGCATAATCTAATACAAATAAAATATAACAATTACTAATTCGTTTGATGAAAAAAAACTATTGAATGAGTTAAAAATTATTTCACCACACCTTTCTACTTATAGTCTAGCTACGTCCCATTATCCATGTTCATGTTTAGATACTCACATACATAATTACATAGCTCAATAAATTTTAAAAAAAATTAATTCATGTTTTATATAATTGGTTTTACCAAAACCAAGATATTTTTCATTATAATTAAAATAAATATTCCCAATATCACAAATTCATAAGCACTTAAATAAATTCATAAGGCATCCCTTCATGAGATTTTTAATAAAAATCTGACAAATAGAAAACTTTACTTTATTATTATTAGAATTCTTTGATATATTCAGCCATTTGACCTACCACCAAGACCACGTTTTCTAATATTTTTCGAACTACACATGATCATCATAAAAACAAATTTCTACATTATCATCAAAATTAAAAAGTTTTTCATACCATATAAATTAAAAGGAATATAATTCTCTTCATTATAATTGATTCATACATAAGTAAAACAGATTAATTTTACTATTAGTATCACAAATAAAAGTTCATGTGCACCTTTCCAATAGGGTTAATTTTTTTCATAAGTGACCGCTGAATCATACTCTTTTTATATTAATTCCATTAATTTATTTTATATCCTAATTCAAACAAAATTTTGAAAATATTTCTCAAGGATGTTATTCTAAAAATCATACCATTCTAAGATATAAATATCTCCACTTTCTTCATTACTATAAAACATTTTCTACTACTGAGTGAATTTACAATAAGAAAAGTAAATAAAAAGGCTTACCTTCTAATTATAAAAACATATAATGATATCAAAAATCTTTTCTAGGGATTTAATCTATGCTTCATCTACTGTTGGGTTAAAAGATCCAATAAATTTAGGAGGGCGTCTCATCAAAAAATGTTATAATATCAGCATGTTCTTTTCTGGAATATCTATAAGATATATGGTGTGGATACTAACACCATTCAAATCATGTTTCAAATATTCCCTCAAAGAAAAAAACTACACTATTTTAATTCTAACCATTCTGTGTTACTAATTCTTAAGGATATCATCCCCTTCACGCCTTCCTACTTCAGAGTTCATGTTTCTTATGTAGAAAACTATTTTGAGAAGACATATTTCAGATAGATGAACATGGTAATTTCAAAATGATATATCATTTGAACTTAACCATAAAGAAAAATATTTTAACCGTATTATATTAACATTACCCTAAGAATTAATTTTATTTAAATATTTCTCTGATATCAACTATAAAGAAACTAGTATTAAACATTACATATTCTAGTGTCTTTAAATGAGAATTCACATTATTACAATCCCGAATATATTTTACAGTTAACATTTTAGAGATTTATATCATAAATATTACCTAAAAATACCATATATTTATAACTGGAAACATCTATTCTGTATCTATTTTCCCATAAAAAACATTAAAATTAAAATATGGTTTATTTCCTTGAAAAATAATCATAAATTTCATCATGAATTCTTTATTTCCCTTACCCATCTGTAAACCCAATGAAAATAATTTTAAATTGTGTTATAAAAAAATTCAACAACGGACCTAAAATAAAATAATATAACCATTAGTCAATGAATACTTATATAATTTTCATTTTTTGAAATAAACAGTGGGGTAAAAATAAAAATGTAACAGGGGAAATAAATATTTCACAAAGTTATACTTTTCAACCTTAAAAAGTAGCATATACTTTCATTTACCTTGTGAAACCATAATATTTTCTTGAAAACCCATATAAAGTATATATAAATCATACACGTAACATGGGAAATGATTTTCAAATCAAGCATATTTTACATGGAATGAAAATCATTGTTACAGTTTTAGTAACCATTGAATTTATTTTTGAAATAACTATTGTGATTATAAATGCAATAAACATCATTGTATAATCCTATAATCCCATAGGATAAACAAAATCGATTAACTTTGTCCCTTTACCAATCACATTAGAGAGCTATAACATGCTCAATAGATCATGGTTTATTAAAAACCAAAAAAAATCATAAATAATTTCCAATAACCATTATATAATCATAATTATAATAATTCATTATAAAAAGATTCTTTGAACCCATAGGAAATAATATTTTGATATTGATATATATTTTTTCATTAAAACCCAATTATTAAAAATAATATTTTCAATATAAAGGGAAAGGTGGTTTTTTAAGAAAACAATGATTTTTTTAAATTAATATAAAAATAAAAAAATGGGAATAGTATTGGGAAAAGTTTTTGTCATAGTATACATTAAAAAAGAACATTCCTTTTATCTTATTATAAGAAACTTAAACGAATTCAGTAAAAATATTCCTTTTGAAAACATTTGTATAAATATAAGAAAAGGAATAAAATTTAATTTACAAATATTTTATATACATATATAAAAATTAAAAATTTTAAAAATATGGATTTAGAAGAAAAAGCAAGTTTTAAGTCAAACATGAAAAGAATATTTTTAAAGAATTCCTTTACATTGAGTCTGACTCATCAACTACGCTATTTATCATCATGAATAATAAAAATATGTTAATTATTTACAATATATTGAACCTTTGTAATATTTATTATTCCATTTTATTTTACTTATTACCATTTTATATATCCTAAATTTATTTATTAAGTTCATGATTCATGTTTTGACTCTATTTTGTTCATAAGTCAAAAATGACTTTGGTAAGTAAATTATGGTCAAAGTGGTCAATATTTAATTATCTACAAAATATAAATCATGCTTTTATTATCATATGTATACATAAATTATTATTTTAAAACATATCCTAAGTTATGGTTATGAAATTTGAACTATGTTACAATCATGGAGATGGAAGGTTGTACATATGCCGGAGTAGTGACTCCATTTTTTCACAATTTTTCTGGAAAAAAGGTAAATATCATATTATATTTCAATAATCATTATAATATAATAACTATAATATTATTTATTTAATTATAATAATATATAACATCCATGTGATGTGGGGATAAAAAATTAACCACATCCCTTCATGGAGGTGGCAGTCCAGACGTACACACGAATGATATTGTCATTTTTTAAGGAATCGAAGGGTGAGAAGATAAAAGATATATAATTGTATAATAATTTTATGTATGTTATTAATGTCATTGATAACTAATAATTCCATAATTACAATCCATATATGGGAGAAAATGAATGAAAATGATTTACTTAGGTTTCTAAGGCTCTAGTTCATATACACATGAAAGATGGTTTCATTTCCCATTTGTTGGAATTGGATACATATATTGTTAATTAAATTAACATAATAACATCTCATTATATTTAAGATACATTTTATTATTATTTTATCAAGTATAGATAGAATTTTAATTATGTGGATGATGAAATTAATTTAAAACATTTAGTTAAAAATAGTACCTATTCTTTTGAATGTCTCCTTTGATTGACACATTATTCCATTTAATAAATTACAAAAATAAATATGGGGGGATTTTTGGAATTAATGTTTTCTATTATTTTCATACCCAGAAGTATATTTAATTGTAAATAAATATGAATAAATGGTTCCCTTTTATAAGAGATGTGAGATAAACTTCTTGGATTCTAGAACTATTAAATTAATATGAATTAATTTCGATTTCCAGATGGATCTAAATTGATAATATTCATATTTATAATGATTATAAAACTAAATCATCTAATTAAAAAATTTCTGGAAATTTTGGGTCACATTTATATCGGTATAATATTTTTAATCCGTTATTAACACTTTTGAAAATTACTAAAATATTAAATTTTTCTACAATTTTAGTATTAATAATGATAATATAAAATATAATGAGACCCATTAAAGGAAATGGTTTATATAATTAACAATATACCATTCATTTCGATGAATATAATGTTTTCGATAATTTTATAGTATTTAATAATATATTATTTCTATAAAATATCCATAATGTAAATTTTAGAACTATTAATTTACTTTGATTTATTATAATATCAGGACAACAAATGAAATAGAATATAAGAAATTAAAATATCCCTATAAGGACTTATTTATCTAAAAATATTTCCTATCACAATAATCATTTCAATTTTTATTACTTTTTAAATATTTAATATCATTCAATTTATATTTTCATCAATAGAATAATTACAACATCAGTAATGTGTAACAATTTAAAATAATTTTATTTTTATTAAAAATTAAAAAATTAAATTAATATGACTAATATAAATAATTTATAAGTAAAATTTAACTTTATAACAACAAATTATTTTTTTATCCTCGTGTTAAAAATATTATTTTTATTAAGAACAAGAGAGTGACATTATTTACATTTTGTTTAGAAAAAGTGTATTTAGGTTATAATAACCTTGATATTGAAATAAATGAAATATAATAGAATGATGGATAATAATTTATGAAATTTATTCATAAAATAATGTTAATTCATATGATAGGGTTATTTTATAGTCCTTATCAATTTATTTTTAACATTTTTTACTTGATTGACCTTTTTCTGTGGTAACAAAAATTAATTAGGTTAGTATTAATATTGAAAAATAATAAATGGAGTTATTATCCATATTTAGACCCATCGAGTCCAAAAATTGTTTTTCTGAAAAAAAAAATTCCCTCTTGAATATTAAATTTTTTATGGTAGATAATAGTATTAAATAAATATTTCTAAAAAATAAATCAATCATTTTAATAAAAAGGGATCAATGATATTTAATAAAAATCAAAAATAGAATTATACATTATAAATAAATTAATAGATAATATAGTTTTAAATAAAAAATAATATTTTCAACTTTTTATTAAAAAATAAATCTATTCAAAAAATACTAAAAAAATTATCCTAATAAATTTTATCATATTGAATTTAAAAATGAATTAATTTTTTTCAATTTCAAATTTTAAATTTTTTATATAAAACTTTTAAATAATATAAATACAATAAATAATTAAAATAAACCATTTATTTTTTATTTTAAAAAAATATAATCAATATAAATATTTATCTCATGAATAAAAATAAATATGAAATGATTTATTCTATAATTAGCTATGTTGTAACTCATTATCCAATGTAATGATAAAATTTTAAAATCAATATTATTTCATTAAGATTATATTATAATTTTAAAACACAATGTCCTTCATAATTCATTAATTATATAGTAATATTAATTAGAAGGATTTTATCACCTACCTGAATAATGTAATAACATTACCATCATGAATTATTAAAAAACATAATTACTTTTAGTTTATTGAAAAAATGAAAAATGGGGTTTTTAAGATTTATAATGTTAATACATATATGTATTTTAATTAATAAGATCATATATTTTTAATTACTCAAAATTGAAAAAAGATATATTTTAACCACTATCGATGAACCATCACCATAACATACATAAAATGTTCCATATTTATCATAAATCTATAAAAAACTATGTAAATTACGTAAACAATATTGTGGTGGTTTACACAATATAAAAGACCATTGATCCAAATCTGAATATCAATGCAAGCACAAATCAAATAGGACAATTAACAACTAAATATTAATGTTAACAATGAATTGATAATACATGGGTAATGAGAAATTAAAATTAAATACAATCATTTCAAATATATATAAATATTTTTATTAAATATTTTAATAATAAATTGAATTTTTATATAGGTTTTTAGACAATATCTAGCCAAGAAAGAGTCCATGGTATAGTTTTCTCATATTAAATTACAGTCATTTAGATATATTCCATACTCATAACATTATTCCATTTAGTATAGAGTATATAATAGTGATGCATTTACATTATATTAATGTTAATTAAATTAAATTGGTTGAAAAATCTATCTTTGAACTTGAATTTCAATATATTTTGAATAAAAATTATCAAATTCTTAAAGGATTCATTTTAATATCACTATGAAATATATGATTTTTAGGGATAACATTTTATAAGGGAAAATAATATATTATTTCTATCTAAAATGAAATATATTTTCTTCTCCAATGGTTATTTATCATTTATACATGTCCTCTTACCATTTATCATCTTATTTTTCAAATTCCTCAAAAAGTATGCTTCCATGAGGAGTTGGCCTTGTTGTAAATTGTGATCGTGGAATATTTATGCTCCAAGTGTGTATTTATTATTTATTTTTATATAAAACTATATATATAGATATATAATTTATTAAGATCATTTTACATTATAATTTAAATTATTTACCATATAATGAATGGAATATATTTTTAACATTTTAGTTGTGGTTCATTTTGTTTTTTATTTTACTTTCTTTAATGAAGTGTGAAAGGAATGTATTATTTTTAATAAAATTAAGGTCACATTTTTTTCTTCTTTTTGGTTTTTTGGAAAATATTCATTTAATATTTTAGTGGGTTTCATATTTAATTCTTATTCTAATGGTTTAATTATTTTATTTTAATGAAATTATAAATGAATTATGGGTATGTATTATTTTTTTTCAAAGAAATTTTATAATAGTGTTATAAAGTATTATTTCTATGTTAAAATAATTTAACATGTGTAATAATTGAGTTGGTTTATGATTGAAAATTTTCAACATATGAATTTCTATATATTACATATTCTTAACTATTTTTTAAAATATTTATTAATCCTCTTTCGTTGATACATCATAATTACGGTGTGATGGGATTATGAATGTTTTCATGTTCAACTGTTAAACATATGTATGGTTTCAAATTTGGTGATTAGAAGTAAAGAAATTATAGATAACTGCAATGAATTTCATAAATCTTTATATCTCTTTTGATGATAAATAATGGTGAATAATCATAAACCCATAAGGGATGGATGGGTAAGGGATTATATATCCATTCAATACATTTGGTGAATTATTTAATCTCTTGATTTGATAGGGAATATGGAAGAAACCGAATCCCTAAAGTTATTGGTGGTACTATAAATATATATATATCTCTCTCTAATTAATTTTTTAATATCATATATCACATGAGTTTACATGATAGGTACTAGAGAGTAAACCCAATCAGATTTGATAGTTTTCCCACCATTTGATTATGGTGTTGGAAAGGAGCCTCAACATAATGAAAAGATGTTATATGGTAATTTATATTCCAGTTTCTAATTGCATAACTCTATGATATGTTACATTCATATGTTATTTTTTCATGGATAATTATTATTTTATCATGTTTACACACACCTATTACTAATTTATAATGTTATACTAAAATCCTTATGCCCTTACTCATGATTTATGATCTATGTTTTTATTGGGGTTGATATTCTTATGTTATGTTCATGAACCCTGATTATATTTTCAAATCCACATGCTCATTTTATTCTTGCTTATAATATTTGATTGTTACCTCTTCTGTTTACCCTTATTGAGAATATAAGGTCTTCTAAATCTTATGTTTATATTCCCCATTTTATGAAGGAGATTATAAAATAATACACTTCTTAAAATGGGATTAGTGTTGTGAGACATTAGAGAAATATTAACTATGTGGTCAAATAAGATATTTTATATATCTAATCCCCAATTACAAATATCCTATAGAAATTGGGGTGTGATTTTTTTATATATGTAATGAATATTTATATAAAATGATATAATATGTATGCGTATTATGGTTGAGTCATATCAATTGGTATTAAAGTAGGGTGTAACTATCACAGGGGATTATTTATAAATAATATAAAGATTATAATTAAAACCCCCTATGTTAAAAGAAATGTAGTGTATTTCTAACCAAAATTTCATAGGCTAAAATAATGGCTTTTATAATTTATGATAATATAGAATTTATTTCTATTATCATATTATTTATTGCTCTAGTGATTAATTCTCGATATTCACCCAAACCATTTTGTTTTATAATACTGTAGTAACAAATCATCATTTTTGGGTGTTTATTAGAAGGATCGATATTCAAAAAAAACTCATTTAAGCCATGTTCAATGAATTTCATCATATCAGAAAATTATATATGACTATTAATTCATATTGTAGGTGTATATACATTTAATTAATAGTAGAAAATCAAAAATTTGAAATGATTATATCCAATGTCTGACACTCCTATGTGATAAATGTTTTTGGAATGTGGTTCCACCTAATATTATTATTCTCCCATTAGTCCAATTTGACATGATTTTGGGCATAGATTGGATAAATTTATGTATGTCCCATATAAATTATTAGGATAGGGAAATCATATTTCATATCCCAAATCAACCCATGATTTTCAATCTTTTTTGCTTGAATGTGAACATTCAATGTTAATTAAATATAATTTATGGGTCTTAAAAACAAATCATAAGGGTTAATTAGGTCAAATGGTTTGTATAGAATCTTTTTATTTGGGATATTATTATAGTGAATGAATTCAAATACTTTTTTCTATAGATATGGTCTTTCTTCCCCTTGACTATGAGTTTGATATTCTAATATATACTATACCTAGTGTTATACCTATATTAGAGTGTCATTATAGAATTCACATGAGTGATTTATAGTAATTGAATAATTGAATCCAATATAAATTTTAATTTGGTTTTATATGTCCAATTGGTTTACCATGGGGTACAAAAGTCCTCTTTGTTATGAAGAAATATATACCAATGTGTCACAATATTGATTATTGTGAACAAAACCATGTGTTCGTCAAGAACATGTTTTATATACCTCATATTGTTAATTTTTTTGATCAACAACAAGGGGGTAAATACTTCTAAATGATTGAACATAGACATATATCATCAATTAATGGTGATAATAGAGGATGTACCATAGAAAACATTTCACACAATATATGAACACTATTAATTCATAGTTATGTGATTTTTTTTATAAAAACCCAAGAAATCATCAGGGATCCAATTAATAGAGCATTTAGATATTTCATTGATTAATTAATAGTAGTATTTGTAGGTGATATTCTGATATATTCCATGAGTATAAAAGATAATTAATATCATTATAGGATTGTAGAGATGAATTTGAAAAAGGAGAACCTTTATTCTAAAATTAGAATGTGTAATTTATACTTTTATAAAGTATCATTATTAGATCATATAATCAGAAGATTGGTTACATACACAGATACATACAAGATAGATTAAATGGAATAATGGGGTAATAAATATTTTTTATCAATTCTCTACAGTTTTCACATATAGACTTGATACTTGTCATGAACCGTCCCCCGGGGCCCATATCGTGACTACCCCAAGCCCGCCTTCCATAGGCCAGGGGCTGGCGACTAGCACCAAAGTTGTAATTCCCTAAAACTGGGAAGGAATTGCCTTTATAAAACGTAAACACACACAACCAGAGTACAAGCGGAAGCAAACAATAAGTAAAAACTGTACAACAAAAGATTTTTTGGAATGTAAAAGGGGCCGACAATACAAGCCCAACATTAAAGTTCAAGGAAAAGACAAACAGGTACAACTAAAAGACAAATAGCTGGAAGGTGTCTAGAAGCTTCTAGATCATCCACCACAGATCCTACCTAAAGGGTAGGTGCAGATAGACTCCTCAGCACTACACGTCTGTCCGTCTCCTTCGGGTGCCATCTCGTCGTGAGGTCCACCTCCGGGCACCGTCCAGTCCTCGTAGACTCTGCCTCGGTCAACATTGTTCGTCGTCTGCATCCAACACAATGAGGTGTGGGCATAGCCTGTGCAGGGGTGAGTATAACAATATTCAGTATGGACCCCGAGACCATCAGGGTCTCACAAAATCTAACAAGTATAAAAAACAAAGTATGATTTCAATGGATAACCATTACTTAGATATATGCCCATAAATATACCTAAGTTATCAAATAACCCATCTCAATCATGAGGATTACATAAAGGTCATTGACTCAACTCAAACCAATATTTTCATTATCGAAACCATGGCTACTGGAGAACATCTCCTCTATCACATACAGTGGCCTTGTGGTGACTCTGAGGAACTACTCACTAACCTTAGACTGCTGAGGTACTCCTCCGGTCGAGTACCACGGGTCTACTGCCAAACTGGGTGCTCTGTCTACTATGGGTCTACCTCCAAACTGGGTGCTCCCCCTAATAGTCGTCAGATGTTCTCCTCCTGTCGAGTACCGTGGGTCTATTTCCAAACCTGGCACTTCGTCCACTATGGCTCTGCCGCCAAACTAGGTGCTCCATCCACTGGGCTAATCGAATCACACCGAGTCGAATCGGTCAAGTAGTCGTCAGGTCTATAGCTATTAGGTCTTCGCACTATCTATGCTCGTCTATGGGAGGATCTACACAATGAGCTACTATTCATTACTCCAAGTGTCACTAGGTATCACGTGGAAGTATCTAAAAGGACCACCACATCATAAGGGTCTCAATGCAATATACGGCATGTCAATCAGACGCCCGGTCTATGAGTTATCAGGCTTTTCGTCCCGAAGGCACGGTTGGTTTCGTGTACGAACCAACCTGACCATATCTCAAATATACTCTCAACTCGCATTGGGTATTCGCAAAGGTATGGCTATGCTTCAAGAAAACTGGTACCATAGACGGTTTGTCAAACGGACGTCCGGTGTAAAAGATATGGCCTAAGAAGGTAATAGGTCTATATTGGCCCTACGTCCGGGCCGACCCGGTCTGGGTCGACCCGGTCCGACTCACTGGGTCTGACCCAGCCCATTAGGTGGGTCATCCTGATAAGTTTTGACCAAGTCTGCTGGGCCTGACCCAGCGGACCGTGAGGGCGGTTCGGCCCGGTAGCTGCCACATAGGTGACTCGGTAACTCGGCTCGGGAGGTTGGGCTGGTTCTGCATGGAACTCTATGGGAGACACTGCAGGTCAGCTCAAGAGGCAGGTGGCTGGGAGGCCATTGGGCAGGCCACGCGGGGAGCGGGCGGGCCGGCGGGACTCCGGGTAGGCCGCAGGTACACCAGGCAGGTCGCGGTAGGAGCCGTGCAGGCAGGCAGCGTGCCGACAGGGGGCGCTGGGCAGTGCACCGGTAGGGGTACGGGGCACCAAGAGCATTCTTGTAGGGGCACTAGGCGCTTGGTGCGTGCCGGTAGGGGCGTCGGGGAGCGTGTCGGTAGGGGCGTGGGGCGACAGGAGCATGTCGGCAGGGGTGCAGGGCATCGTGCAGTGCGCCTGTTGGGGCACGAGGTGACGACAGTGCCCCTACAGGGGTGCAAGGGTGTGGGTAGCGCACCAGGGCACCACTGGGCTAGGGTAGTTCATAGAGGTTGTGGATAGTGTGACCATTGTTTTCCACCTTCATCATCATCGCCACTTATACCACCTTCGTCATCACCAAAGAAGAACAAACAAGGGGAGGGTCGGACAGTGTTAATGCGTCCTGAACCCTCCTCGTTATGATGACAGAAAATGACGATTGGCATACCATAACTTGATTTATGAAGTACGAGTGTTTATTCTCATAATTAATAAAACCAAAAAATCCCCTACCTTTTGATTAATGGGAGATCGTTCGTTGAAGTCGCAGTAGGTTGGTCGTTGATCCATGGTATACAGTAATGTCCCATATTGAAGGGGTCTGAGGTAGAAGGTTGGAGAAGAAGATCGTCACTGGCGTTCTTCGTGTTCTTCGTTGGGAGGGGCGTAATACTCTAACTGTTGGGCGACGCGTCTCATTTCCAATGTTTCGCCGCTTGATGAAGCTATCCCAAAACCTTCCCCCAAGCTTGCTTTATATAGGAGAGGGAGGGTTTGTTTAAAATCATGTTGCAATGTAATTCAAATGGTAGAATTATTTAACTTGGCTCCATGAAATTAATTACATTAGGGGTGTCACAATTAATTTGGAGGATGTCAAGAGGCTCCCCATAATTAATTCAGACGCATTGGCACAATTAATTAAGGTAGATGCCACAAATTCAAAGACTAGGTTTTGGCCATTATGAGGGGGTGGTGGTAGCACCATTAATAGGTGGAGTTGAGAGGTTTTGGTCTCCTCCCATTAATAGGGGTTGGGTGGCCATGTGCGGTCCCCGCCACATTTAACCTCACTTGGGAGATTTGGTTTGGGTGGGCCCCATCACCATAACCTCCCATGGGAGGTTACGGTGTGGAAGTCCCACCACCAACTCCCAAGTGGAGGTTCCAACCGCCCGCACTCACATGGTGGCTGGAATAAAATAAAGTGTGGCTAAACTTTATTTTATCATTTTTTTTAAATCCATAAACTAAATTTTATTCCTGACCATCTGCTGTCGAGGTGAATGTATTCTTAAGAGAATATTGGTGTTGAGAATTCAATGGTTCCCTCAAATTTCATTTACAAGCCATGGTTCAAAATTTATAAAACATCGTTTGCATGTTTACTGAACGTATATGAAAAAAAAATTTGGAACGTTATTATCAGTCATCCTCAACCCACTGCGGTCGAGGTTAGGCTCTGCCTAAGTGAAACACGCCTTGAAAAACCCAATGTTAATCTCGGATTTTCAATCAGAGTTACCGTTTACAAGTTAATAATTTTACAATAAAATAATTTTCACTTAATTATTTTATTTGCGCCCAAAAACTAACTTTTCCTGGTGGCCCGCACCGGCCAAAGTTAGTATCTTCTTAAAAAAAGTATGCCCTCAAGAGTTCAGCGGGTGTCTTAGATTTTTAATCCGAGATACCGTTTATGAGTTACAAGCATTTGAAAAATAAAATAACTTTATTTAATTATTTTATTTATGGTTATTCCATTTTTGGGATTTCTCACAGGAGGCACGCGTCGACTAAAATTAAGTCACGCCTAGGGTAAACCCGCCATTTTGAGCGCAACGATGCCTCTAGATTTCTGATTCGAGTTACTATTTAAGAGTAATTCCACTTTTTTCGGAAAAAATCTTATGCGTGTTAACTTAAGCTTAACAAAAACTTCATAAATTGATTCCGGGCCCACCGGGCCTCAGAATCAAGCTCCATTAGAAACTACGGGCTTGTAAAATTCTTGTGTATTTAAGAAAAAAAATTCCATAGAATTTTCGAGTCTTTACATTAACCCACCTCAGGGATTTATGTCCTCATATGATACAACTCAAAATAAGGGAACAAAAGGGGGTATTGAGCACATATATGAGCCTCCCGATCCCATGTCCTCTTCTGGAGGTTCCCGTGCCGCCAACAATTGTGCACGACAGGTATCGACTGTCCACGTTGGACTCACTCCTATCGATTCTCAATCTCCATTGGAACCTCCATTAAAGTCACCCCGTCATCAATGTCCATCTCCCTATGGTCGATGATGTGAGATGGGTCGTGCACATATCTCCTTAGCTGAGATACGTGGAAGATGTCGTGCACCAGAAACAACTGAGGTGGAAGATATAAGCAGTAATCCACCTCTCCTACTCTGCTGAGGACCTGGAAAGGTCCGTTGAATCTCAGAGATAACTTTCCTCATCATCTAAATATCTGTAGACCTCATCAAGGTGAGACCCTTAAAAAGACGTGGTCTCAATCCTCAAACTCCAAAGGTCGACATCAATATATGATTTCTGTCTACTTTGTGCAGTCTTCATTCGATCCTGGATGATTTGTAAATTCTCTTTGGTAGCCCATACCATATTTCGTCAGTAAGAAGTGTGCTGACTTGGTGAGTCGGTTGATGATCACCCAAATCGAATAGTGACTCCTAGATGTATGTGGAAGACCCATTATGAAATCATTAGATATCCCATCCCATTTCCACTCTGGGACTTCTGAGGGATGAACCAAGCTTGCTGGTACCTGGTGCTCTACCTTCACTTTCTATCAAGTGAGGCATCGAGAGAAAAACTTTTCTACCACCTTCTTCATACCTAGCCACCAGTGTTTTCATTGAAGGTCTTGGTACATCTTCACCACAGATGGATGTACCGCTATAGGGGATGTGTGGAACTCCCTCAACACTTCCTCCTGAAGTGAAACTGGTACGATGGTACGTCCTCTAAAGAGGATGATGTGCTCCCCACCTTCAAAAATCCATCAGGTTCCTACCCTATGGGTATCTTCACACGTCATTTCTTGCAGTCAGCATCTCCTCATTGTGCCTCCCTAACTCACTGATGAAGGGGAGGAGTGACTGTAAGAGACTGTAGAATGTTTGCTCCATCTCTATCCATGAAGGATATCTGTAAGGCAGCCAGCCGCTCTGTCGCCTAGCCTAGCATCTATATACTAGTCCTCCTGTTGAGTGAATCTGCAAAAATTTTCCCCTTCCCAGGATTATAGACAATCTCGATGTCATAGTCCTGAAGGAACTGAAAACTCAAATCTCCTTCTTCCACGAGGGTAAGGATGGCCGACTCAAGAGTGATCAGATACACCCTCCTATGCAAGAGTTTAACCGGTGCTGCCTGGGATTCCTTTTTCAGAAAAAAAGGAAAACCTCGTATCAACATTATAGATAAACCACAACCTTTTTTACTAATACATTCAATCTATTTATGAGATGTGGTTTCCCAGTCCATACCCAAACTAACGTCACAAGGCCTCGACGCTTCCACCAAGAGGTTCCAACCAAAACTCTCACCTCAAGGGTCAGATCACACCTTCAGCATAAGTGTGATTATCGATTCTCTTCCCAAAGGTATCTCTAGATGTGAGGGACAAGTCAATGGTTTAACCGGAAACTCTTGGTCTATGATAAGATTCGTGGAAGAAAGGAATGATTGGTACCTATGTCTATTAATACGGCATCTACTAGTAGACACATTCCTTACCTCAAATCATCCATAGAGCCATTGGGTCATACTCCTTGACTGTATGAAGCTATTATCTTCCTTTACCCTCCAGCTCCCTGATCTAGGTGGGGACTACAAAGGTGGGTGGTTGTAAAATGTCAAAATGTGCACCACGTCATGTTGCTCTCCTAGATTTTTTTCCATGTCTGTTGCCCTGCAGATTCATCTGTCCCTGTTACATCCTCTTTCTGAATCAGTTTACATGCTGAAGTCTCTAAGACTGACGTTGGTTTCCTGCTTTCCCACTACTAACATTTACTGGTTGTATCCACTCAGCCAAATAACATTCAACCACAAAGGTTTTCTCTAGCATCCTAACATATGTAGAAATTCATACAGGAAAAAGAAATTGTTATCTCGGATGTCCCTAAACACATCCCACTTAGAGGTCCAAGCTCCAAAGCTCTAATCGTATCATCTTCATCATGTACCTGGAATGATCGGTACACCTCGATGAATACTCAATTACTGACATGTCGTCCTGCTGAAGCTTTAGAACATCTAGAGAACTCTCATTCACCTCCTTAGGCCAGTACATAGTTTCTTGTATGTCGGGCTTGCCTTGGAACCTGAGGGGTATCTAATGCTAAAACATGTTTAAGGCACTAAGACTGGAAGTTTCATCAACCGGTACCGCTAGTTGAAACTCCTAACCAACATGCAGTGATATAGCTGACACACTACCTGAAGGTACAATCTCGGGAAAAGGTACACATACCAAAGCGTCATCACTATACGGACAAACCTCAGGGTCACTTACTGGGAAATACTAGTAGCTAAGATCACCATCTGCTCTGCTGGTGTCTCCACTAGATGGAGAACTCTAGAAATTTCCTCCAGTTAGTCCTATGCAACCTGGGAATCTGTCTTGCCTATTAAACATGAAGGCCTCTGCCGTTAGAACTCATGCAATGCGGCAAGTCGTTGGGAACTGTCTTCCAGTGTGGCTGGTGGCATCTTCTTCTCAATGGGTGGGGGTGGTGCTGGTACACCACCTAAAGGTTCCAACATAGTAAGAGGGCCCTACATCAGGGCCTCATCACCTGGTGGGCCGTCATCGAGAACAATGTCAAAACTCCAACTAGTTGTCTGCATGAGGCATCCTGAATAGATGCGACAAGGTCAAAAGATTATACCTGGTGAGCTGACCTGGTTTGATCTGACTTAAACAAAACCTTTGAAAACACACACGCAATCAGTTTTTTGGGGTACTAAGTCGGAAATCAGTAATCAGGGTCCTGGTGTATGGATACGTCGGCCACCACACCAGCACTGGACTCCCAGAACTGAATACCACACTCAGTACCCTTTACACTATTGCTTCACAGAAAGAAAATATTAGAGTCCTATGTTCTACAGTAGAACCAACTTCTCTGAAACTAATTTGTTACAAACCGTCCCCCTAGGGCCTATATCGTGACTACCCCAAACCTGCCTTCCATAGTCCAAGGGCTGGCGACTAGCACCAAAGGCGTAATTCTTTAAAACTGGGAAGGCATTGCCTTTATAAAACATAATCACACACAACCAGAGTACAAGCAGAAGCAAACACTTAGTAAACATTGTATAACAAAAGATGTGAAGGAATGTAAAAGGGGCCAGAAATACAAGCCCAATAGTAAAGTAAAAGGAAAAGACAAACAGGTACAACTAGAAGAAAAACAGCTAGAAGGTTTCTAGAAGCTTCTAGATCATCCTCCACAGATCATACTTGATGGGTAGGTACAGATAGCCTCCTCATCACTCCATGTCTGTCCATCTTCTTTGGGTACTGTCTCATCATGAGGGCCACCTCCAAGCACCGTCCAATCCTCACACACTCTGCCTCGGTCAGCGATGTCTGTCATCTACATCCAACACAACAAGGTGAGGGCATAGCCTGTGGAGGGGTGAGTATAACGATACTCAGTAGGGACAATGAGACCCTCAAGGACTCACAAAATCCCACAAGGATAAACCACAAAGTATGATTTCAACGGATAACAATTAATTAGGTATATGCCCATACATATACCTAAGTTATCAAGTAACCCATCTCAATCATGAGAATACACAAAGGTCATTGACTCAGCTCAAACTAGGATTTTCATTATTGAAACCACGGATGCTGGAGAACTTCTCCTCTGTCGAGTACAGTGGCCCTGTTGCGACTCTGTGGCACTACTCACTAACTTTAGACTACTGAGGTACTCTTCTGGTCGAGTACTATGTGTCTTCTGTGAAACAGGGTGCTCCGTCCGCTGTGGGTCTGCCACCAAACTGGGCACTCCCCCTAATAGCCATCAGAGGTACTCCTCCTGTCGAGTACTGTGGGTCTACTGCCAAACCTGGTGCTCCGTCCACCGAGGGTTTTCCACCAAACCGGGTGCTCCATCCACTGGGCTAATCAAATCACTCTGAGTCGAATTGGTCAAGCAGTCATCAAGTCTACAGCTATTAGTTCTCTGCACTCTATATACTCATCTCTAAGAGGATCTGCTCCATGAGCTACTAGTCATTACTCCAAGTGTCACAAAGACTCATGTAGAAGTATCTAAAAGGACACTACTAAAAAATGATGCTATAGCCATGGACCTATATCCACGGTTTTATAAGTCTGTGTCTATAGCATGGTTATACCAATGGATGAAAATCCATCTGTGGCTATATGTGCGATTTGGCCAATATTCTCTTGGGCTCCTCCTACGGAACCCTCCCCGACTCACTCCCCTCCCCCGACGCACTCCCCTCCCCGGACGACCGCGCCTCCCCCCTCCCAGGACGACAGTGCCTCCCCCGACGTCGACGGACTCCCCTCCTACCCTGACGCACTCCCCTCCTCCTGACGACCTCTCCTCCCTAGACGACCGCGCCTCCCCCTATGAACTCCCCTACTCCGGAAGACCCCGAGGAACTCCCCTCCTCCCCCGACAGACTCCCCTCCTCCCCCGATGGACTCCCCTCCTCTTGACGGACTCCCCTCCTCAGGACGACCGAAACTCTGCTGCTCCCGACAGAATCTCCTCCTCTGACGAACTCTCCTCCTCCCGACGGCCTCCTCCGGACGACCTCATTGCCGGTATCTTTATCGTTCAATTTTTTATCATTTCCAGTATCTTTATCTTTAACAATAGTTTTTTCAAAATCCATATCAGTAGTAATTAGATCCTTCTCAAGAATATTTCCACTCTTTTATGTTTGATATTTCTGCTGCTCGGGTCGATCCTCATGGATAAGGATACTAAATCAGACCATTTTTGAATATGAGGCATCCAGAAATTATATAGGGTATGTCAACATTTTAGAATTGTGTTCCATGGATTTTGGTTTGATTTCCATCCCTTAAATATCGTATGAGGCATCGTGGTTTTGTATAGGGTAATACTGTAGATTAACATCAAGAACTAGGAACATTAGTGTAGGATATGCCTTCATCTTCCAATTATTTTCTACCATATATATCTATTTTTGAGGGAATACTAGATTTCTAGTTGTTCAAGCGAAATTAATGGGGCTTATTCCCAAAAAGGAGGAAAATATGAGAATATCATGGTGATATAACCATATGTAACATATTATTTTACAATTAATCTATGGTTGTTCCTAGAGATAGATGGTCTATCCATCATTGCACATCCGATAAAGATAGGAATCAATCCTTATATAGTTTTGTATGGTAGAGCTGTTAGATTTATGCAACACCAGAGATGGTGAAAACCATGTGAATAATGGGTTCATGCATATAGTTTAGGTTCACAATGCCTTGATCTAGTCTTCTTTTTTGAGTTCATGGAGCTTAGTTAAAATGAAAATAGTTTATATTCTTGATAATTTGTGTATACAGAGGATCTTTAAGGACGATAATGCAGTGAAAAATGCTTAAAACCCATGTGAACGGATACCAGGATGTCCTATAAAAAATGAAGTGATCCTGCAGATGGTTGATCAATGTTTAATGTCATACCTCTTGGATGACAGAAAACAATTTAAATTCATGATTCATGGGCTACTGAAACAGGTAAATTTTGAAAAAAAAAATCAATTCATGAATGAGGTTGAATTTGATTTGAATTGAGGGCAGGACATCCCACGCACCACACAAATACCTCATAAAAAAATTCCATATCGTATAATGTTATAATGATCAGACTGAGATGAATGTAGATGATATTTTAAATTCATGATGCTTGGAATATGTGTAATTTGGTTTTGACAGTAATATATGTGTCAAAAAAGTGGTAAAACCTACTGTAAATGGACCCAAATAGTCTTATATACCATGTTCACACCTTGAGATGGACTACACACAAGTTAAAGTCATAATGTTGTGTGTGTAAATGGGACTAAGGGGATGTAGGGTTGAAATATATTTATCTAGACCTATAAATGAGAGGTATAGTAATTACAACATATCCCATGAAAATGGTAGTCCATCCACACATGGTTTCAAATTATGTAATAGTAAGATTTCAATTCCAAAATTGGGGGAAATCCTCTCTCGTGAGGGAATCCCAAATTTATGACATGGGTAATGCTAGAGTTTAGCATTGTGTCATATGGATGATGGTTTAGTTCATCTCATATCATATGATTCATATTTATTCCAAGTGGGGTGATTTTTTAGACAATATCATACATATATTATGAGGCACCATGGTTATAAAAATTGTAAGTCCTTTCATATCATCCCATAGTTATCATATGAGTCATCTTAATTTTATATCGAGTAAGATCATTATTTTACTTTGTGTGCCTAGGATTTCAATATCTATTGTTTAAAGTCATTAAACTCAAACAATATTGGTAGAAAATAGTTATTTTCATAATTCATGGAATATGAATCCTTGTTTATGTTCAAAGATTTTAGATTAAGGATATTTTTAAGGTCTTGTTGCTTTGACTAGTTATGAATATTTTAAGGTCGTACTAGCTCGACCATGGGGTTTCTGGTAGATTAGGGTCATAAATTTTGGAACATTTGTGAATATTTTACATTCATAATTCTTGGAACCATGAAAATATTTTTAGGTTTTCTTTCTTTGACCATGGGTATCCTCATGTGAAGTACTACTTCAGAAACATCACATTGGTGGGAGTTGTGATATGGTCTCTATATATGGTGATCAAAGAGTATACCCTATTGGAATAGACCTTATGAATGAGGTAAGGTCATTCCCACTTGGGCACCAACTTCAGTTTATTTATTTGGGTATCATCCTTGTTCTGAGATCGAGTACCATGTCACCGTATTGTATGGAGTAGAGGAAACCATATTTTTGAATTATATTTTCATCTAGTTTTGGTTTCTCTCTAGATTGGGAAATGCTTGGATGTTGTTCTCTATGAGGTATTCCAAATCATCCAAGTGATCTTTTTTCATTCTTTCTAGACTATTGTTTTTGTATAAATCTATTTAGATCTATGGTATCTAACCCTCGATGGGAATGACTTACTTGGTTTCACATACTAGGGATATGAGGTCACTGGGGTGGAATTAAGAGTCATCATCCAATAGGTATAGAGGAAATTCAAGATATTATCAGGCCAACTCTTATTTTTTATAACCCAATGTTTTCTACAGGATAATAGATTGTTTCTTATTTCATTCTTCAATCTACACATTTTCCTATGAATACTAGTAAGTAGTAACGTTGGACCAGATTTTGTACTTCGTGTAAAATTTCATTAAATACTAATCCTAAAAGTAAGTGCCTTATTATTTGAGAATGGAATGAAGGAATACAAATTGATATATGGTGTGGTAGATCAAAAACATGATCACAAACATAGATTTAACATCATTGACGATAACTACTTCTTCCCACTTGGAGAAGAATACCATTTCGGTTAGAATAAACTATAACAGGATATATTTTTCTAGTGGGTATGGCCCTATGATATGAGACCCCATAGTGCAAAAGGAAAATATTACATGGTGGTGTGGAGGATCTATAATGGTTGATGGAAAATAATTGAATGTCTCTAACACCCATGAAAACTCTGAGAAAAATGGTGTAGTTATGGAGCATGGAGGGCTAAATGTATCCCAATAATAGTATCTATTGAGAGTGCTTCAGTCCCACATGATGGGTGAATTTGGACCCAACATGGACCTCCAAAATAACCTGAGGTATCCCATATATTTGGTTGTAATATACGATAATTTCATTTAACCCAGATCTTTTTAGGGTGGCATTAATTTATTTATACTTTGGAGTGTAAACAGCAAGGCTTACCGGTGGATTCACTTATGCTCAGCTCAGTCGCGATGGAGAGTACCATGCTAGGGATACTCGATATAAAGAGGGATCTAATAGTTTATTTCCTCTACTATGGGGTGACTTTAGAGTCATAGAATATAATCACTAAAGGAAAGTTGGTTTAGGTTCTTGTTATCATCATCTCAAATGGAATGGGGACAATGACCCCGGGATAGGCCACATGGATGATCAAATCATCATTTTCAGGATCATATAAGAATGTGGAAAAACTTTTCAAGTGTTCATCTCAACCGTTCTATAACATGGGAATTTTATTCACCTCCATCGTAGAAGGGAATTGTACCATTAATTGGTGGGTATGATCCAGTAGGGACATGAGCTCTTTCATCATAACAATACGGTCACCATTAATATATTTGAGGGCTAACTTGGATTCTCCCTTCATATCCATTTGTGGGAAATAAATATCCTCTAATAACTGATGACCAGTAATGAGAGCCTAATAATTTGCCTCATCATCAGTGAAACCATATAAAAATAGGGAAAAGTATGATTGGACGTCTTGTGTTGGTGTGATAAAGACAACCACCTGGCCTACTCAATTAAGATTGGAATTATTAGGAATTATTTCAGTCGATCTTTGAAAATCACCATAAAAATATGTTTTCTAATACTCATTGACATGATCCACTAAGAGGGTATCCTCATTTGGGAAATCAACATTCAGGGGTAGTTCTTCAGGGGTGGATGTGTGTCCATGAAGTCTTCTATTGCCTAGAATTTGACAAGCATATATGGGATGAATCTAATGTTGAAATACTAGAGGATCACCTCCCAAAACAACATTCATCCAATAAAAATATGTTAATTGAAGATATACTTTAGGATATTTACTTGTGTCACCAATTGTGTCTCATGATTCTATATATAGTATCACAACTTCTACACTGTAAAAACTATTGCGAGGAAACTCTTATCTATACGGGAGTATCTATTCTATATATCGAGTAGCATTAAACTATGATATTATAAACAATTTTCTATTACCTCTTTGTTTTTTTGGGTTAGATGGGTTACAAGGGATCATTCCAAGGAAGTCCCATAAGTGAACAATGTCTTTCCTAAAATGGAAGAAATCAAAACTGACAGTTGAAAAAGATAATTCTTAATGTTATCAATAATCGATATGGAACTCCTCATCCAATTTTTTAATAGGCACTTTATTCATTAAACACTAGAGGATCTTACACTATCCAACTAGATTCACATTAAATCGGTTTATGTAGGTGAATAGACCTTAGAGGCCCCACAACTCTTAGATATTCCATGGAGGAGGAATCTGATTGATGGACTTGATCATCTCTGGGTCAATCTCGATGACCATATATCTTGTAGTAAAGTGGATAAACCTAATAGAGGTAACCCGGAATGTGAACTTTAGGGAGTTTATCTTAAATTGTACGAAATATATCAAGATAAACAATTTCTCAAGATCCTTTAGATGGTCCAAGTATGGTAGGATTTTTCCACCAAATAATCCTAGTAGCATTCCTCAAATTTCATGATAATTGGCTTGAAGATGTGGTGCATAGACAGTTGATAAGTGGATTATGCCTTATTCTATCCCATGAGAATCAATTAAAAGTAGAAATTCCCCTATGGAACCATAATTATGGGAGAATCTACATCCTTGGGGGCCATCCATGTCTGATTATACATGGAGTATCCATCCATAAAAGATAGGGCCTGGAACCCTGTTATAGTATTGATTAATAGCTTTTTCATTGGAAGGGAAAAACAATACTTTAGATAATGGTGGTTGAGTTATAAAAAGTCAATATTGATGATTACTTAATCTCTTTTGAAACAATACATATAATGTTAAGTCATTTTCATGATTAATTATCTAATGTATGTTTATCTTCCACAGGATGGATAGATACTGGATGTACAACATTGATCGGATCACTGATGAATTTTAGAAGGAGTTAAAATATTTTTTGGACTTTGCATTCACTAATGATTCAGATTGCGGGTTGATTCAATGCCCGTCTTTTGATTGTGTTGTAAGGCCTTTGTTAACTCATGAGGAAGTGAGTTACCATATCACTAAAAGTGGTTTCCAAAAAAATTTTCATGTGTGGTATCACAATGGAGAAAAAGATCAAGTGTTGAATGCCATCGATTCAGCGAAAATGATTGGTATGAAAAATTTGATTTCTGATCGGTTTCCGTTTGTTTCTGAACCTAGCTCCTCAGGTAGACTAGTGCAAGAGGAAATGAATACTGGAACACAGTTCTCATCTTTTAATCAGGATGATGACGTTGAGAGTGTTAGAAAGTTGATGGAAGATGAAAATACCCCAGTATATCAAGCATGTGGAAAAATGAGCAAACCTGAGTTTTTAATGCGATTATATCATGGGAAGACAATGTATGTATTTGGTAATACTGTGGTCGACTATCTCCTTACATTTATTAAGGATTTACGGCCTGATGATGCATGTATTCAAGAAAATTATTACATGGCATCAAAGTTGGTTGACAAATTTGGATTTTCATCTAGTAAGATTCATTCTTGTCTCAAAGACTGTTGTTTTTTCTGGAAGGAGAATGCAGACTTGAGTCAGTGCAAACAGTGTGGCACATCAAGGTGGAAGACTAATAATGACGGATCTCAATCTCTCATACCACAGAAAGTGATGTGGAACTTCCCTTTAATTCACAGGATTCAAAAAAAAGTTTATGTCAGAACAAATGGCAAAGAATATGAGATGTCATACAGATGAAAGAAATAAGGATAACGATGAAATAGTGCATCCTGCAGATGGGTTGGCTTGGAAGAAATTTGATATGTTACATCCTGATTTTGCATCCGACACATGAAATGTTAGATTGGGATTATCCTGTGATGGTTTCAACCCATATCTTATTGGGAATGAGAATGACTACTAACCTATATAGTTAGCATCAACCAAACCATAAATAATTTAAGTAGTATCCACATTTGTACCACAGAATAATGATTTGGAATGCATCATATTCTTTTACAGTGTGATTTTTCATTGAATATTTTTAGGGTTAAATGGTTTGGAATAAATCATATTCTTTTTATTATCTAAGTCCAAACATTCTTAGAGATTTTAGTTATGAAGATGATGATATTGGATCCTCCAACACAAGAACTAGTCCTGGCTATCCCCCAAAAATCTGAGTGTATGTATTCAAGTGGGCTGGAAGCATTTAAATAATACCTATTTAATGATGATATAAGTATCTCTTTTGGGAGGGAAACATATATAAGAGTCTCTAAAATAGATTACATCTTAATGGTTATCCAAATTATTATCTTAGTACCATTGAATTAGTTGGCATCGTAGTAGTAGAGGCTATAATGGTGGAAGGGGCTTCAATTATAGTAGAGGTAAACTCTACATTATCATGTGTTAATGCCTCCTAAATCAAGAGGTAATCTATGTGCCTTATAGTGGGATCAATGAATGGGAAATACATGGGTATATTAGAAATCTACCACTTACCCTTCATTTGGGAATCTAACTCTATTAGGGGGTCCATGTGGTGTCCAGGGGTAGGGGGACTAGCAGGGGACTGGCAGGGTGCCTGGCAGGGTGTAGGGAGGGACTAGCAGGGGGGACTGGCAGGGGGCCGGGGGACTAGCAGAGCCTCTTTATCTTACTATGGCCTTTTCTCTTTTTTAATTACTGAATCCAACATTTTTAATTCAGGTTTTATTACTTATTTCTCTCATTTATATCTCTGTTTAATTTGTATACATTTAATTCATTTCTACTTGTTATTGAAATATTTCCATTCAGGGGGGCAGGGTGTCCGATAGGGGGGATGGGTGTCTTGAAAGGGGGAGGGGTGTCCGGTAGGGGGGAGGGGTGTCTGGTAGGGGGAGGGGCTATCCGGAAGGGGGGAGGGTTGTCCTGCAGGGGGGGAGGGTTGTCCAGCACGGGGGGAGTGCTGTCCAGCACGGGGGGAGGGCTGTCCAGTAGGGGGAGGGCTATCCAGCAGGGGGAGGGGTGTCCGGCAGGGGGTAGGGGTGTCCAGGCAGGGGGGAAGGGTTTCCAGGAAGGGGGAGGGGCAACCCTTTTAGTATATGTCATGTGTAACCTATAGGGTGAGTTCTTTAATGATGCTCCTAGACATGTTCTGGTTGTGTAAAAAATGATGGGAACTCTCTATTTTCTATTTCTTGATTCATGTATGTTGGTTGTTGGTACCCCATGTTGATAGGATGTTTCATCTTAATTCTAGTATGACCTCCCTTCGTGAGGATAATTTTAAGTTCAATTTGAATTGCACACAATATTTTAGCATGAGTTGCGCATAGCCAAGTCTAAACCATGTATCCCCTTGGTGAAATAATGTAGGATCCTTGGGCTAGTGCTGGGGGGATGGGGAGGGGGGACAGGTGCAGGTTGGCTGGGGTAGCAGGGGGCTGGGGGGCTGGTGCAGCTGGGGGCTGGGGTTGGGGGGTGGTGAAGGTGGGCTGCGGGGGGGTGCAGCTAGGGGTTGGGGTTGGGGGCTGGTGCAGGTGGGCTGTGGGGGGGTGGAGGTGGGCCGGGGGTGGCATGGGGCTGGGGGTAGCAGGTGGCTGGGGGGGCTGGTGCAGGGGCTGGGGAGGGTGGGGGAGACTGGTTCAGCTGGGCTGGGGGTGGACTAGTGCAGCTAGGGGCTGGGGGCTGGGGTTGGGGGCTGGTGCAGGTGGGCTGCGAGGGGGGGCTGTTGCAGGTGGGCTGGGGGTGGCCGGGGGCTGGTGCGGCTGGGCTGGGGGTAGCATGGGGCTGGGGGGGCTGGTGCAGCTAGGGGTTGGGGTTGGGGGCTGGTGCAGGTGGGCTGCGGGGGGGGGGGGGGGACTGGTGCAGCTGGGTTGGGGGTAGCAGGTGGCCGGGGGGGGCTAGTGTAGGGGGGCTGGGGAGGGTGGGGGACTGGCATAATAAGAGAGAAAATAAAAAATTTGAATGTGAGGAATTTCTGTGACAGGCAATGCTTTGCACATGCACATTCAGGATCACAAGACCAAGCTTCTTGGAATTTCTGAACCTAAAGCTTCTTTTTCATTAGGCTTTGATGGACTTAATAAATTTGGTTTTAATTTGGTTGCTTCTAGTGGTTCCAATAATTATGGGGATCTTTTATGGGTTTTTTTCTCATGATTCATTCAGAAAGGTTGAAGTTATTTCCATTTATGAGTAGATTATCTCCTGAATGTATGTGATTCAATTTCCAGCGTTTCTCTTCATAATTTTTCTTCAGATAACCATCCAATTCTGGTTATTTTCAAGAGTAAAGAGCAACAAATGCCTCTTCCTTTTTTATTCAATAATTCTTGGTCTTTTCAGACTGAATGTGACAATCTTATTAAAAGTTTCTGGTTCAGCATGAATTGTAGGTGGGGTGGATCGGCCTTCTCTTACAAGTTGAGGTTACTAAAGTCCCAACTTAGAATTTGGAGAAAGGCCAATTAGAGTGGGTTGGATAAAGAGATCCGCACTCTCGAGTCGACTTTGCAACTAATTCAAGATGAAGCTACTAATTCTGATTTTAGTGAGGACATTTCAATAGAATTGGGTGTTATATCTAGGCTGAACTCTCTTATTACAAAGAGGGAATGTGTTCAAAAGGAAACGTTCAGAATCAAATGGATACAGGATGGGGATAGGAACACAAAATTCTTCAACTCTCATCAATGAATTCGGAGGTCCAACTGGCCTTTACCTTTTCTTAGAACTGGATAATGCATCTTGCATAATAAGGAAGCAATCACTGAACATGTTGTTGACTATTTCACTAAGCTCTTCAATGGACCTAGAATGGAGGGGACCTTAATGGATGGTATTATTCCTTCGATGGTTTCTGATGAGGATAATCTTTTTCTCACAATCACCCCCCCATGAATTTGAGATTAAGGATGTAGTCTTCATTCTCAATGCTAGTAGTGCCCCTAGTCTGGATGGATTTGGGAATTCTTTTTATTTAAACTATTGGGAGGAGATTAAAGTGGATGTTTGTAAGATGGTCTCTTCTTTATTCACCTTAGGGGTTCATCCCCATTGTTTCAATGCCCAATTTATCACTTTGATTCCTAATGTTGATAATGCTTGTGAAATTCACCTCTTCAGGTGAAATAACTAGATTGAGTCGAGTGATATTCTTGATATATTCGATCCAATGAGTAATAAACCTCTATGGGACATTCCATGTTCTTGATTACAAAGTCTCGGAAGCAATTTCTAAGTCAGGGGGGGTGGCAGGGGGCAGGGGGCAGGGGGGACAAGCAGGGGGTGGCAGGGGGACTAGTAGGGGGCCGGGGGCTGGGGGATGGCAGGGGGTGGTAGGGGGGACTAGCAGGGGGCATGGGGGACTAGCAGGGGCAGGGGGGCTGGTAGGGGGACAAGAAGGGGGACAAGTAGGTGGTTGGAAGGGGCAGGGGGGACAGGCAGGGGGTGGAAGGGGGGACTAGTAGGGGGTGTGGCAGGGGGCAGGGGGGACAGGCAGGGGGCAGGGGGACAAGCAGGGGGCTGGCAGGGGGTGACAGGGGGCAGGGGGACTGGCAGGGGGTGGTATGGGGGACTATCAGGGGGTGTGGTAGGGGTAGAGGGGTGGGATGGTAGGGGGACAAATAGGGGGCTGGCAGGGGGTGGCAGGGGGCAGGGGGTGGGCTAGCAGGGGGACAAGCCGGGGGACTAGCAGGGGGCAGGGGGGACTGGCAAGGGGGACTAGCAGGGGGCAGGGGGGATTGGTAGTGGGGGGACTGGCAGTACTGGCAGGGGTGTCCAGGGTCTGGGGGGGGTCTGTCTTGGGGTGGGGTCCAGGGGGGTGTCCTGGGGGTGTCCTGGGGTTTAGGGGGTGTCTAAGGTTTGTGTGCAAGAGGGGGGGGCAGGGGGAGGGGTGTCTCGGGGTTTAGACTAACTTACTTACATATCATTCTTAAAATTTAGTTCTATATCATGTAGTATAATTATGAGTTCATATTTCCTCATGAACTGAATATTTATAATTTAAAAACAATCTGTATATTTTAGTTGAATTACTATAAAAATAAAGATTTGTTGTAATCATGAATTGTGTATAAGAAAAATTTATGAATTAAACTACTTTTACAGTTAATTTAGTAGGTTTCATTTGTATTGCAAGCATGCTAACTGAATTAAATTTTTTGTGGTTTTAGATGACTAAATTTGGCTAATTTATATATTGATTTATTAGATTATGATCTATTTTCTTCTATTGGAGTAGTGTCACATCATGCATATATTCATGCCATTCATAATGACTTTTATTTCGTAATTTTTTCATTTTATGGTTTTGGAAATGAAGGTATTTAAATAATGATCCTTGAAGAAAAATATTGAAGTGGATTCACTGGGGAATGAGTTTGACATAGGATGCTTTGGCTTGGAGTTTCTTATAGTTGTGATGTGCTACTTTGGAAAGGTTGTAGAATCTATGAATTTATTGTGAAGGGTGAACTTGCTGCATTAATAAGTTTTTTTCATATTCTTCCTGCCTATTTTTTTGATTCGTTTTTTATTGTGAGCTGAGTTAAAAGTTGAAATGCATTGCAGGTGGGGGGCAGGGAGGGGTTGTGTAGGTGGGGGGGGGGGGGGGGGGGGTAGGGGGTGTGCTGGTGCAGGGGGGACTGGTGCGGGGGGTGTCTGCAACGTAGTGGGGAGGAGGGAAGGGGGGGGGGGGTCTGCAAGGCATAGGGGAGGGGAGCAAGAGGTGTTTAGGGGGGTGTCTAGGGGGTGTCCAGGGGGTGTCCAGGGGGGTATCCAGGGGGTGTCCAGGGGGTGTCCAGGGGGTGTCCAGGGGGTGTCCAGGGGGGTGTCCAGGGGGTTGTTAGGGGGTGTTAGGGGGGTGTCTACGGGGTGTCCAGGGGGGTGTCCAGTGGGGTGTCGAGGGGGTGTCAGGGGGGTGTCCAGTGGAGTGTCCAGGGGGTGTCCAAGGGGTGTCCAGTGGGTGTCCAGGGGGTTGGAGGGTATTTTTTATGTATGTCCACACCCTATAGCCACGGTCTTCAACCCTGGCTATAGACCTAACTCCACGGTTTCCAACCGTGGCTATAAAGCATGTCTGACCTCTAATATAGCTACGTTTGAAACCGTGGCATTAAGTATACAGCCACAGTTTGAACCTTGTCTCTAATCCTATAGCCACGGTTGAAACCGTGGCTTTAGGTATATAGCCACAGTTTGGAACTGTGTCTATTGGTCTGGGCCTATAGCCACACCAAACTTAGCCACGGTTTGTGGTCCTATAGCCACGGTTTAGAATAGTGGCTATAGACCGAATTTCCAATAGTGGGACCTCCATATCATAGGGGTCTCAACACAATAGACGGCGCATTAAACGGACGCCAGGTCTGTGATTTATCAGCATTTTAGTCCCGGGGCCTAGTTGGTTTCATGTACAAACCAACCTAACTATATCTCAAATATAACCTGAACTCCCATGGGGTATTCTCAAAGGGAATACTATGCTCCATGAAAATCTATGCCACATACGGTTCATCAACCGAACGTCTGGTGCCAAAGATATGGACCAAGAAGTTAATGAGTCAGCATTGGGCCTGGGTCTGGGCCGACTCGGTCGCCCTGACTCGGCCCAAACCGGTCTGGGCCGACCCGGTCTAGGTCAACCTGTTCAGACTCGCTGGGTCTGACCCAGTGCTTTGGGTGGGTCAGTCCGATATGTTTTGACCGGGTCCGCTGGGCCCGGCCCAGCGGAGCGTGAGGGCAGTTCGGCCCGGTAGTCACCACGTAGGTGGCTCGATAACTCGGCCCAGGAGACAGGCCCAGTTCGGTCAGCGACACTGTGGGGGAATTCGTGGGTCAGCTCAGAATACCGATGGCCAGGAGGCCAGGAGACCAGCCGCGTAGGGTGCAGGTGGGCAGGATGGGCTCCAGGATGGCCGCGGGTACACCGTGTAGGACGCGGAAAGAGATGAGTAGGTGGGCAGTGCACCGACAGGGGGCACAGGGTGCTAGGGAGCGCGCGGGTAGGGGCGTAAGGCGCCTGGAAGCGCATCGGTAGGGGTGCGGGGTGCCAAGAGTGCACTGACAGGGGTGCGGGGCACTGAGCAGTGATCTGACTGGTGCGAGGGGCATCAGTAGTGCGCCGACAGGGGTGCGAGGGTGTGGGTAGCACACCGAGGCGCTGTGGGGGAAGCGCAGTTCACGGAGGCTACATGTAGCGCATCTTTTGTTTTCCACCTTCATCGTCGTCGCCGCATGTACCGCCTTCGTCATCAACAAACAAGAACAAACAAGGGGAATTTTGGACCGTATTCGTGTGGCCCAAACACTCCTCATTACGTTGAAAAAGATAGCTATTCTTATACCATAACATGATTGACGAAGAACGAGGGTTTATTCTCATAATTAAAAAAACACAAAAATCCCCTTCCTTTTGTTTAATGGATGATCTTTTGTTGACGTCGTTGTAGGATGGCCATGGATCTGTGGTAGACTATCACGACACACATTGAAGGGGTCTAAGGAAGAAAGTTGGAGAAGAAGATCGTTACCGTCGTTCTTCGCGTTCTTCACGTTCTTCATTGGGAGGGGTGTAATCCTCCAATTGTTGGGTGATGCGTCTCTTTGCCAGCATTTTTCCACTTGATGAAGACGTCCCAAAACCATCCCCCAAGATTACATTATATAGGAGAGGGAGGGTTTGTCTAAAATCATGTTGGCACGTAATTCAAATGGTAGAATTAATTAACCCGTCTCCACCAAATTAATTGCACGAGGGGTTTCACAATTAATTTGGAGGATGTCAAGAGGCTCCTCTTAATTAATTCACCCGCGTTGGTGTAATTAATTAAGGGAGATGCAACAAATTCAAAGAGGAGGTTTTTTCCATTAAAAGGGGGTGGTGGTGGCACCATTAAGAGGGGGAGTGGAGAGGTTATGGTCTCCTCCCATTAATAGGGGTTGGGTGGCCACGGGTGGTCCCCGCCACATTTAACCTCACTTTGGAGATTGGGTTAAGATGGGAACCACCACCATAACCTCTCATGGGAGGTTAGGGTGTGGTGGTCCCACCACAAAATCCCAAGTGGAGCTTCCAACTACCTGCACTCACATGGTGACTGGAATAAAATAAATTTTGGCTATACTTTATTTTATCATTTAAAAAATGCCAAAAACTAACTTTTATTACTGACTATCCACTGTTGAGGTGAATGTATTATTAAGTGAATATAGGCACTGTGAGTTCAATGGTTCCATCTAATTTCAATTTTGAGAAACAGTTCAAATGTTATAAAACACTGTTCGCACGTTTACTGAACGTACCCAAAAAAAAGTTCAGAAAATTATTATCAGTCACCCTCGACCCACTACGGTCGAGGTTAGGCTCTACCTAGGTGAAGCACACCCCAAGGAACCCAATGGAACTCTCAGATTTTCAATCCATGTTACCGTTTATATTTTATGAATTTTTCAATAAAATAATTGTCACTTAATTAGTTTATTTGCAGCCAAAAACTAACTTTTTCTGGTGGCTCATGCCGCCAAAGTTAGTATCTGCTTAAAAAAATCAAGCCCTCTCGAGTTCAGTGGTGGTTTCATATTTTTAATCCAAGCTACCATTTATGAGTTACAATAATTTGAAAAATAAAATAACTTTATTTAATTATTTTATTTATGGTTATTCCATTTTGGCGATTTCTCACAGGAGGCACACACTGACTAAACTTAAGTCACGCCTAGGGTAAACCTGCCATCCTGAGTGCAACATTGCCATCAGATTAATGATCTATGTTACCGTTTAAGAGTTATTTTAATTTTTCAGGAAAACGTCTTACACGTGTTAACATAAGCTTAACAAAAACTTCAGAAATTGATTTCGGGCACACCGGGCCTCAGAATCATGCGTCGTCAAAAACTACGGACTCGTAAAATTCCTGTGTATTTAAGAAAGAAAATTCCCCAAGGAATTTCCACGTCATTACAATACTATCAAGTATCAGTGAGAAATAATTCATGACATTCGGATCCACTAACCACGTTCAATGAGAAGGAAGTTAAGTTCCGATGAAATATGAATATTATAAAATTCAAGGAGGAGTAGAGATTTTTGGTCACTTTAGTTGTAATCACACTACACTATGGAGAATGTTTTGTGATATAAAATGTTGAATCAATATAATGAAATGGATATCCGCTCTTGAAAATTGATATGGTGGTAGGTTATGCACTATTCTAGTTAATAATCAACTAGATAAATTACTTGATGAATGATTTGATGCTTAAATTTTCAATAAATTTTAATTATATACATGGTGAAATATTTGGAAAAAATGGTTGTGATAAATAGACATTTAAATATATAAAAATTTTGAGGTAAAATATGATTTTATTATGAATTCTATCTCGAGTCATCTGAATATTATGAATCCCGAACCTTATTCACATTTATTAGTGAAATTAAGACAGAGAGGATGTTATTTGTTGGTTTGGGTGATGAAAATTTGTAGATTTATGTAATCATTTTATTTAACTAAGTTATTTGTTTTTTTCTTTCTGATGAATCAAAATATAAGTAGGCAATACATATTTATTGAAATAAATCAAACTAACAGAAACATATTCACTCATAATTGAACATTACTAAAAAAATATAATTCCACATGTTACATATCATTGGTTATTTCATCATATAAATGATTATATTTTTTAAATGTGTATAAATTAATATTTGAAAATAAATTTAAATGAATAATATTTTTAAAATAAGAAACTCCCCCAGATTATCTCTAATCTTGAGAATCCACTTTTATAATACTAAACATAAAATGAAATAAAAACATCATGAATAGTAAAATAATATTTTAAAATAAAAAATGAAATAAAATTATAGCAATATGATATTTTAATTTTGACGTTGGAATGCAATTAATTTATAGGATGTTATGGGTGTAATAAAGGCGTTATATAACCACCCTTTAAGGTTATAAAATCAGTGAGTATATTACCAACAAACGTGTTACTACAATGGAATTATAGGTATGTAGTTAACATACATAAAGATTATTTAGATGTCAAAAATCATTTTTTTATTTTATTTATATGAAATAAAAAAAATTCAAATAGAATTAATATATACAAATTCACTTTCGAGAATTCAATTAATTCAAAGGAAACTATATCTATGAATAATTTTGTTCTAATTAATTTTCTAATTTTCGATAATGATTTTAATGAAATTTATTCATAAAATATATGGAATTTTTAGTAATATAAATTAATAACATCCAGTATGTTTTTAATTAACTATAAAGAACACTAATTAATTAATTAATGACAAAAAAATATTTTGTTTTAAAAAAAAAATTTGTAATATATTGTACATTTTTTTAAATGTTTAATTTATCATACTTATAGTATGAAATTTAATGAAATTTATTATATATATATATATTTTTAATTAGTGAAAAAATTTTCTTGCTTTAATTAAAATTTGATATAAATTAAGATAACCTCATTTATTTTGAGAATGAACAATATTTCAAAAAAAATTTAAATGTTCAATATTTTGAAATTATTATTTATAAATGATCATGGATAAATAATATTTTAAATGAAAATTTTTTTTCTATAAAAAATAATTTAACATTCATAAAATTATTATTACATGTTATGGAATAAGATTAAATTTTATCTTATGCTCAGAATTTTTTTCCTTCTAAATATCAATTTTTAATTCATTATGCATTTCTGTTTTCACAAAGTAATATATATGATTTTTAAATGTTGATTTCATTAAAATAACATTTCTGTTTGTGTAAACATTGAGGTAAATACCAATTTATTTATTTTTAACTTATATGAAATAAAAAAATAATAATAAATAATAATTCAAAAGTCATATTTCTATAGCAACATTTTCTCCATGTATTATATGTTATCAAATAAAAGTTGAAATTAAAATATTTATATTTATTATTTGATTAACTTTTAAAAAAAATTATTCATAACATCTAATATAGGTTAAGGGGTCATCTAAAATTTTTAGTATAATTGTTTTTAGCATATTATACAAATAAAAAATGAATAAACATGTTAAAAGATGTAGATTTATATTAATAGAATTTTGTGCATGTTATATTATATCTAGAAATTAAATAAGTATATTTTTAGTTTTGGGGGTCACTCCTATAATTATAACCAATACTTCCTACCAAAGTGACCTTATTCCCATGTGATTCAATCATTACACTTCATGTAACTCATGTATCTAAAGAAATGACCATAATTTTCAACAATAAAATGATATGTCTTCCACCCACTATAAACCTATTAAATCAACTGTTTTCCCTTTCATTCCTGACCAAATCCCCTCTCTAAAATTACTATCTAACATTTAGTAGCCTTCATTAAATAGTTGGTTTCCTAAGTCATCATTCTGAAAGAAGACTTTTCAAAAAGGATTGGTTCCATAAAAGTAACTAATAAGTTATTATTTATTATTTTCCTTTGTATTATCATCTCCACTGTGTAAAAATATCATTTACATTTATTTTTTTGAATCTAATAAAAATTTATATTATGGTTATGTGGGAATAATACGATATAATATCCTGAAAAAAAATTCGCCACAAAAACAAAACTTCCTAACAAAATCAAACTCATACATTTCTTACTGTGACATACTCATTGATTACATATGAGTATATCAAATTAATGATTAAATGATACAATAATAAAATCATTATGAATACTTTAAACTAATATTATGAAAATAAAACTCAATGACCTTACTCATTCTTTATTTATAACACAATATTTGTTGGGTTGGTTTTATCACCTACATGAATGATACTACAATATTACCATGATACATAAATTTTAATAATTTTATTTAAAATTTTATATTAGAATTGATTATTGGTTCACTTAATTATCAATGGTGAATTCATTATCGGTAGGTGAAATTCAAATTTAATTTTTAAAGAAAAATAAATTCAAACAGAAGGTTTTTGAAGGATGATAAAACTTATATAAAATATAGAAATTGAAAAAGAAAATGAATTAATATTTTTTTAAAAATTGGTACAAAAGAGAGTTTAAGGTGATCTAGAAGGCCATCCAAATAAGTCATTTAATCATCACTTTGGACACTTATTAAAAATGTTTGAGATAGGTATGAGCGATTTGACTAATGTTTAATAATAAGTTGAAAATTTGTGAAGAAAGTGACTACCATGATGACATAAAGGGAATGGAGATAGTCAAATGTGATTAATATTGGAACTCAACTAGTAAATATTTTTATCACTTTTAGTTATAACTTAGATCCGTTTCTCTGAAAAAATTAGTTTAGGAAGAATCCTTATGGGGTGTTATACCTTTTTTTCAAAAAAACATCCATATATCTATAATAAACATAATTTTCCTCACATATGTTTCCCACTCCATATATTTTTACTCTATAATAGGGATCAACCTATGAAGAAATTTGGGGAGCTTAGGTTAGTATCTAAGAATCCACTATAACATCTAATATTTCCATGGATTATTTTATTGAATCAGTGAATTGTTAAGAATAAAGTGAGAATTACACACATTTATTGTCTGAAGGATAAGGAATATAGAAACATCCGATCTTCCATGGAAGCTCCCTAATAGAGAGATACCATGTATGCATGAAATAAAGAAGATAGATTACCTTATGCCATAATCACTCCCATTTCACCACAATATCTATATATATGTGAAAATGTAGTTTTTTATAATAACATGTTGAAAGTGTTGAAGGGTTATTCTTTGTAAAATATTGAGTAGTATTATTATGATAAATATTGATTTATTGTGCTATAATTGATGAAGATAAATTAGTTCCCAAGGCTGTATAAAGGTGATGGGAACTTCAAGGTAATCACAACTACCATCCTAATTATGTAATATTAATAGTTATTCTATATAAGGGTAGATGTGTCCAAGGTTATTTAAATTTATTATTACATCTTCATAAATTTCCTCATGATGTTGAGTAAGTGTCATTTTTTCATCCCATAAATCTATACCATGGAGAGTTTAACTGTGTTTCTAATAATGATGAAGGACAGGATTTGAATAGAGCTGTTATTATGGCCTAGTATGCAAACTACATAATAGATTTCCTTCATTTTCTAGAAATTAGAATTTAAATTATGTAAGAGGCTATGAAATAAAATATTTTCAGCATCATTAAGGGTACATATATGGATGTGGATCTCAATTATGCCGTTTATTTTGAATCATAATGAAATTTTCCACATCACAATGATTGTATCAATACATGTATGAATGTTAAAAAATTTCCCCCTCATGGATAATTAGTGATATATATGAAGATATATATTAAGGACCACATGTTAGTTGTAGGTTAAATTTATATATTATATATATATTATATTAAGAAAAATGAAATAGAGATGGAAATATAAGATGAGAGCTATAGGGATATATCTAGATGGATAATTTTGAGTAGAAAAGAAGAGTTTTTCACACTAGAAGGGGATATAAAATTATATTTGTGGGGGGTGTTGGTGTCACAAATATAAAAGTGATAGAGGAAGGTGGAAGTTCAACCTCAACCACCTAGGGATTCATAGAGTTTATTCTCTTTTCCATTTTCGGGTGTGTAATTTTGTAATTCATGCATTGGTTGTAAAAATATATTCGAATAATATATCCATTTATTTTTCATCTCTATTTTTCTTTTATATTGATTTATATTCAAAATTATATTATTCATAATATATTAATGTTTTATGAAAAATAATCCATGATTTTATATGTGTTATAGGTGTTGATAATTTATATGCACATTCCTTTTGATAATAAATCAGAAGTGGCTATTCAAGAATCACAAAGAAGAGAAATATTCTAGGTAGAACTATATGACCATTATGTTTGAGAAAATGGAATATTTAAATTTCACCCAAATCACAATAACAATATGCAACAATATATTCTATGGTGACTTTAACATATAAAGAAACATAAATGAAATGAATTTTAATGTAATTAATAAAATAACACTTTGGTTTTACATGGTTTAGATTATATGTATGAAATCCATATGAAACCCATTGTAGCTATTCATTTATCTTGAAATAAAACATTAAAAATTTAGGACTCAAGTGTAACATTTTATTACATGAAAATAGAATCAAGATTTTTACTAAGTTCTAGAAACACTAAAACAAATGTGGACCCATTATTTACTTATATAGTGTAACTTATTATCACCTATTTTCACTGATCATTGAGAAATATGGGATTCTATATATTCTACCTTTTACCACAAGAAATATAATAATTAAATACTCAATGATAATTCTCTATCAAGTAAATTATAAACCTGTATAGAAAAATTAACAGATGAAAACTTTCAGAAGTCTATGAAAAAAATCTTGAAAAATAGTTTCTTGTATAGAACCCATTAAATGAACTTTATTGGAAACTCCACTTCAGAAAACCACATTCTAGAACACTGATGGATAACAATAGCTACTAAAAACACTTCAAAAAAAATAAATATCTTTTGAAAACACTCTTTTTGGTCAAAAAAAACTATTCACTTACGGTAGTCAATTAACCAAATCCTTTTAAACGTATTATTACATGATTTTTAACATATATTTTTTTAATACATGATAAGGATCAAAAAGTCCGATTTTATTTATAAGATTATGTTTTAAAACATATAAATAAAACTAAAACATCACATCTTTTCTTATTCTCCTTTGTCAGACCCTAAATAATTTTGATCTTCTAAAACTACATGATATAACTTGGGGAATACATAAAATAAAGGGGTGAGATAAAAATACAAGTAATGGAATAAACATTATTAGGAAAAAAACTTCTGTGTCAAATGTATAACATGATATCATAAAAGGGAAGGCTCGTGAGTAATAATATAGAATGTTAACATAATAAAAATGTTATCATATGATTATAGCAACATAGAAAATTTGGCAGCAATATATAACATGATAAAAACATGGGTAATGTCTAACTACCTAGAAATTATCAAATGGTGGAAAAAGTACCATAATGGATTAGGTTTACTCCATAATCCCCTAAACACATCTCATGAGACCAATGACTTACCCGATTCATGGGAGTGATGTCAGGGCTCACCCATCATAACATTATTATGATTATTTCTTCCAGAAAAATAAACAAACTATAAGGTTAAAACATAAGAATAAACCATGGTAAAAATTTTGTAGGATAATCCTTTCTCCTGTCAAAATAAAAGGAAATTAAATAATGAATAAATTTGAGAGTTAATCATAATGAATTTTTTTCCCCATCAAAGGAAGGGATAATATTTTATCTGTATATGTGAGAGACATATATAAATAATTTAGAATCAGTCAATAACATCATTGGTTTTCTTCATAGATAGAAATATATTTGAAAGATTACATGGAATTATTCTCAAAGAAAATACCCTTTTCACATGGAAATTGTATATTTAAAATCTAAAATATTCAAAGATATTATAAAAAAATTATTTTAATATAAAAATTTTTCATTGTAAAATAATCTTCAAATCATTGAGTGATTGTGAAAATGGTAAATTTTGTTCATGTTTTCTATGTTAAAGAAATTATTCCTTTCTCTATTTTAAATAAAACTCAAAAATTACCTCATTCAGAAAACAAAAGTAACATTCCTCTAAATAATTTTTTCAAAACAAAAAAAATGGGTAAAATGGTCCTTAATAAAAAAATGTATAATATTAAAAAATATATTTAAAATGTTGTTAAAAAAGATGTATTTTGATGAAATTTTTTTTGACTAATGATTTATATAAGGAAATATTTTCTATAAAACATTTTATTAATAATTTTATGTACCAAAGATAGGACCATGGTACTAATACATGAAAATTTAATTATTAAATAGAAGAGAGTAAAATTTATGGGTTTTATGTCAAAATTATAATATAATTTATTTTAAGAAATTCATGCATAAACAATCCCAATTAAAATGAGATTGAATCATAAATATGATATCACATTAGTAAAAATTTAATTTAAAGAGCCAAAAAATAAATAACATAAAATTAAACATTAAACATAATGAATATAAATATATACATGATATATCATAGAAATGGTTATATATATACCAATTATAAAAGTAGATAGGTGTATAACATAACATTTTTTCCAAAGAAAAAATTTTAGATGAATAAACCTTACAATGATCATAATATTTAAGTGAGAATTTGTCAATAAATTGATTATGTCAAAAAAATTAATCTTGTGAACCAAAATTTGTATTATAACATAATCATATTATATAAAATAAAATTACTAGGTAATATAGCCAAATGAAAGGAAATTGAATTATGAAACCACTAATCACTTGGTAAATTTCAAGTAAAATTCTATTGGAAGAAATAATTTTAATTGAAACATAAAATACCATGAATTATGAAGGATTCATGAAATGAAATATAAAAGGATAGTATATACTCCATAAAAAATATATTTATTCAAAACATTAAAATATTTTTCTAGGAAATGAAATTGAGGCGTAATCTCTTTATATGAGTTCTAATTCTCAGATCTGTACATTATATTCCGAAACAAAAAAATATATGTCAATTATTTACTTTCTTAATAAATTATTTTTGTTTATTGTTCCTTTAATTTTCTTTATTACCTTTTTTTATTTATTATCTCAATTAAATGTTTTATGTTTTGATGATATTTGATTCATATATCCAAAATGACTTTGGTAGGATGACTATAGTAAAAGTAGTTATTTTTACATCATATATATAATAAAAATCAAGAAATATTTATAATTATTAAACATAAATTACAACTTTAAAACCAATAATGAATTATCAAAATGAAAAAAACTATGTTACAATCTTGGATACGATATGTCGTACTTATTCTTGAGAAATGTTTCTATTTTTCAGCAACCATAACGGAGAGAAGGTAAGTATTATTTTATATTTATATAATAATAATAATATCATAAAGAAATATTATTCTTTTTTATTGAGCATTTTTCAATTCAAACGTTTTGTCAATTTATTCTTTAATTTTGTGCTCACAAATACCCACATTTATGTTACCAATAATATTGTTTTTATAAGAATTTTAAGAAGACGATATTCATTATAATATTTATTCTCTAAGATCTCATAAGTCATTAATTCATGATAATATATTTGATTAAATTTTATAGAAATATTTTAATGCAATACATTTATATTGATCATATAGTGTGTTTATAAGTGTAACGTATGGTTTAGGAACCCTATATTTGGCTGAAATTGTATGGATCATATACCTTATGATGTTGGAAAAGTATGGATCAAATACTATATTATTGGAATAAACCCTAAATTTAATTAATGGACATATGTTTCATTGACCCTACAATTTCAATCAATATTACCTTTTCAATTCTACTTTGGGATGTTTTCACTACATAAAGAAAACATACATTTGAATGGTCAAAAGTGATGTTTTTAATTTAAGATATTATCTAAATTTTATTCAATGGTATCACTATGAGTAAATATCTCTTTAATTTTGTATTATAAATGATTTAAAGGATCATAGTAAAAGTATTAAATCATTATTTTTTAAGGGAAGTTATGACAATCTGTTACTGATTTGAATTCATATATTTGGAATTTATTATGAGGTATTTTTGGAGTTAGTTTCTCTTGGAGTTGTTCAACCGTCAGTATAAATATTGAGATATTAATTTTATCAATGCATAATAATAATATATTTATATAAAAAAATTAGAGTTTAATTTTGAAGACATACATGATAATTCAACTATCTGGTGTTTTCTCTATCAGTTTTTGAAGAAATACTATTCAAATATTAAATTTTGTTCTGTAGTTTCTATGCATTATTGAAGATCAAATACATCTATCATATTTATTCTACAATTATGAGGAAATATTTTTTCTTAATCAAATCAATCTCTATTGATTTATTATATGATTGTTTTTCTCAAACTCAGTCATGGTGGTGAAAGAATATCTGCTTATTTGGCTAAGATGTGGATTTACTATTCCCTATAAAAGAGATAGAAGTCCATTCAAAAGAATTGTAGTAAATCTATCAACAACATAATCATTAGTATGGAAGTCCCAAGAAAAATTACTTACTATTGAATATTAAAAATCCCTTAGAGTAGAGTGTTGGAAGAGTGGACGAGGATATCATTTTTCCTTAATCCACTATATATCACTACGTTCTTTTCATTATTTGTTTTCACTACTCACTCATATTTAATAGATAAGGAAGGATATTATTAATGTTAAATTAATTATTTTAATCTATTTAAGGTATTTATAAATCACAATTCACCCCTCCCCCCTCATGTGTTTTCATCACAGTCATTCTAACCTAAAAAGTTGTATCAGAGGAAGGGATCCATTGATATATTTCTATTTTTTAAAATCCATATGAATTATTCTATTTTTATATGATATCAACATGTAATATAATAATTTATTCTATTTTAAAAAATTCATTGATTATATTATTTAGATATGATAAAATGAATCAAAATATTAGACTCTTGTATAATATCAATGGTATCAGTAGCACTAAAAACCTGATGTTGAAGATTAGGATAAAGAATTTTTTTTGAAATGGATGATCATAAAGATGGTATTATGATTATCCATGATACAAACATAAATATTTATATTTATGGATTCTCTATGGATCACATGATTTTTTTTTTAAATATTAGAGTATCAGTTTATTTAATGGGTTTAAAGTATTATGAATTTCACACAAATGATTTGGAGAAATAACATGATGATCACAAAAAATATAATGACATCTATTAAAATGTAATGGATTAAATTTTCTATGGATTAAGTAATTATGATTTTAACCTTCTTTCTCAATGTGAAACTTCATATGAGATTTGGGAGAATATTTGAATATCTTATGAATCAATTAAAAATGTAAGAAAAATAAGTTACAATACTACAAAGTTAGAACTTGATACTTTCAGAATAAATGACAATAAAAATATCAATTAGATGAATAAAATATTGAACAAAAACATCAATGATGATGATTCTTTGGGAAATCCAATCCTGAAATCAGATCAAGTCATAAAAGAAATTAGATTCTAAACATCTAAGTTGAATTTAACATCTTATGATATATGTCAATCCACACCAGTTAAAGAATTAGAAAAAAAGGAACTAATGGAAACCTTAATAATATATGATGGTAAGATAAAGTAAAAGCATAAACATATATCAAATATGAAGAAACTCCTTTAAAAACTATTATTGAAGAATCATATGATTTAATACATTTTGATTCAGATAAATATTTATTAAATCTGTTAAAAAGGTTTGAAAAACTATAAAACCAAATAAATTAATAGATTAAAGAAAATAGATGTAGTGAATTCATAGAAAAAGGTTATGAAAATACTAACTATATTTTTCTTTATGATCATATAGAATAAAATTATAAAATAAAATTAAAAAAAATTATGAAGTCTACATGGTGTGATTTTTTTTGGGTTAAAATGATGAATCTTCTACAAGTTATGGGTATGAACACAAAAAAAACAAAGGTATTTATTATGACTCATAATTATCTCTAATTATAAAAAACTTTTTTATGATAAGTTAAAATATTATTTATTTTTTAATCAAAATATATTAAAATCATTAAATAAAAATAATATAAAACCTATAAAATATTATGATTTTTTTTATTGAATATTGATTTTTTTCAAAAAAACATAATGATTTAAAATATAATTCTTTTAAAATTTTATTTGATATATCTGAAACTAAAATTAAATAATTATTATTTGAATTTGATACTTTAAAACAAGCTTCTAGTATTCTTATCAAAGGAAAAAATTATTTATATCAAATTATTAACTAAAATAAAATTCTAAAAGTGAAGCATTGTATAAATATTAATGGTGAAAGAACTCCATTATATAGGAAATATTTTTTCCCTGGTTGGAATAAAAAAATTATGCCAACTAATAATAATGTTTTATTATGGTTTTTATAAAAATTATAAAAATAACAGTTTCTTTTTAAAAAATTAATATTTTGGTCTTATAAATTTTTAATGTTCAATATAATTAACAAACTTTTCTACAAAAAAATAATTAGATTTATTTACCCAAATATTAGTTTCTAACACTATCTGGACCAAAAAAATATAAGCATCAAAAGGCACTTTTATTTGATGTTTTTTAAAAATACCCCACTAAAATACATCATTAAAAAATTAAATTTCCGTATGAGTAGTATAGGAAAATATATATATTTACAAAATAGTGATCAACTCTAAAGTAGTTCATCATCAAAAAATATATAGAAATGGAACCAATAATCCATGAATTACTTCATTAATATTTTCACATATGTTTTTTATGTAATTTACTATTTTTTAGAGAGAGACACATATTTTATCTATAAGTGTAAAATATTTCCTAACTCTATGAATCAAGTTATTAAAACAATTTATATATAATTTCATAATTGAATTTCTACATATTTAAATTTTTATAAACATTTTTTTAATATATTTCTCTTAAAAATAAATCATTATAAAATATAGTAATCATTTAAAAAAATTTAAAAATATTTTCTTTGTTTAATATTTTAAACCTATTCTAATGGTTAAATTTAATGTTCATAGAAAATGTTATTCATTTATGTAATTATTTCATTATGAATTATTTTTGTTTGTAAAATTTATTTTCCAAATTTAAACTATGAAATTTTTATTTTTATTTATTACATAAGAACGTGAAGTATCATCTGTAAATTTTCAGAACAAAATGTATCATCTTTCTCTTTTGAACCCTATTGTCCTCTTCTCAAAACAATTGAAACTATTTATTATTATTCATTGTAATTTCCTAATTATAATTTTATAATATTATTCTGAGAAAGATAAATCAATCAAGAAATTTATGTCAAAAATAATTCATTCTCAAAAGAAAAGGAAAGGTAATGCTTCATCTAGTCTATTTAAAGAATTTTATGTTTTGTATGTAAAGTATTCTTTTGAAATGATTTCTTAGAAATGTAATGTCATAGATATGAAGAACTGGATTATTCATCTTCTGAAATGATTAATGGTGATATGTATTATAAAGAGCTCTTATTTAAGACTAATACAATGAATGAAGAAATTTTCATGTTTCATGATGATCTGACTGTGTCTAGAACATCATATAAATATATTCAAAAAGTTTTAGTTTCATAAGTTTTTTTTGATACAATACAATGGGAGTATGAAAATGTGAAAATGAATAATTTAAAGCCTTTAAAGTAAATAATTTATAATAGATATAATTACTCAGAAGTGAAGTTGTTACTAAGTTGGATCATCATTAACTAACAGAATTTTTGGCCAAACAATTTTTAACCTCTTCATTGTATAAAATATATTCATATGTTCAAAGTAGAATAAAATAGCTATCAAAGTTTTAATAGATATAAGTGAAATAGTTTTAAAGTTTCAAAATTTTGGATTATCCATCCAATTCTTCGTAACATCCTAAGTTTTCTTTATATTCCTTTACTGAATATCATATATAACATTTTATAAGATATTGTAATAAGTGAAAATATGTGTTTTAATTTTTTTCCCTAATTTGTATTTTATGCTATTAAGAATATATATATGGTTATCTTATATATAAACATAGGATTAATTTTTAAATAATTTAAATTCATAATAGGTGGTAAACTAGTCTATTACATTAATATATAAATAATTCTATTAATAAATTACAATGTTTTATTCACTTATAATAGTTGAAAAATTATTTTTAATTCATTTATTTCATGAAAATATTTATTGTGATTAATATAATTTACTACTATGTTATGTCTTAGGGGGGTTATTTTAAAAAAATGGCATAGACTAAATGGTTTAAAACATTTATTTAGAACCATTATTATTCATTGAATAATATTTTACATGTTTTCAATGATCCTTAGTTATAGCTTTTTACCTTTTTTAAAGGAAGCATGAATTTAGGGGGCCTTTTTATTACTACATATATTAAGAATATATTTTGAATATAATTAAAAAAAATCACCTTTTCCCTTTCAAAAAAGGTGGGACAGATTTAAATAGAAATTTATATTATAAGTTCATATGAGAAATTTTTATGAGAAATTTATAATTGAGAAATCTGATTTTAATTTAGAAATGTTCTAAAATTTATTTGTAAATTTTCTTGTAAATGTAAAACGTGATTGTCATTTAATCATATATATTTTTTTAAAATTTATAAAAATTATGTAAATTTTAATATTTAATTTATGGGTTAGGTGATCATCAAAAGGTGGAACAGTTTCTATCCTGTGTTGATTCAATAATTTATCTAATTTTAATTTATTTTGATTATAAAAAAACCCATATTTATGTTACTAATATAGATTCATTTATGTGAATTTTTGGAATTTAATACTAATTAAAATAATTATTCTAGAAGCATTCACAATTCGTTAATACATGGATGATTTTTTATTAAGTATTCTTGGTTTGTTTAAAAGTAATCTAAATGCACTATTCATATGCTACGTTTTTAAGCATAATATATGGTTTGGGGAAACAAAGATTGGAAGAAAAAAATGGATCATACAACCTATGTTTTTAGAATAGTTTGGATCATAAACCCTCTATTTTGAATTAACCATACATTTATGGAATAGACTCTATGTCTAAGGAATAAACATATGGTTCATCAACCCTAATTTTGTAAAAAAAACTATAATCTTTTGTCCCTAATTTTGGATATTTCATTACATGTAGGATTCATATGTTTTAATAGTCAATAATAAAGTTTTAAATTTAATACATTATTCATATTTTATTTAATGGCCTCTCGAGGAGTAGATATATCATGTAATTTGTTTTAAAACTAATTCGAAGGCCCATGTACAATGGATTAAATCATTCATTTTTTAAGGGAAGTTATGAATATATTTGAATGATTTGAATTAAAATATTTTTGATTTATTATGTAGTACATCTACACTTGGTTTCACTTGGATTTGTTCTAATGTCAATATATATATTGAGATATTCATTTTTTTAATACACAACAAGAATATATGCATAGAAAAAAACATTGGTTAGAGTTACATTTTAGATACATACATGTTTATTCAAATGTCTGGTGTTTTCTATATTTATTTCATAAGAATTTAAATATAAATAATAAAGATTATTTTTCTACTCTTGTGAAATATCTATGATAAAGCCCATCTTTCATGTGCATGCTGCAAATGTGAGAAAATTATATTTCTCCCTCAAATCAATATCAATTAATTAATTTGAATATTTCCTCCTTATACTCATTCGTGGTGGTGAAGGAGAATCTTCTTTTAGGGCTAATAGATTGATTTATAGTTCCTTGTAAAAGATCAATAAGGACTTATAAAATCCTTTTTATAATGGTATCAAATGCATGTACTTAGTTGTGGAATTCCTTGGTAAAAGTAATTAATAGTGAAAGTCAACAAGCAAATAGAGTAGAGAGATGGTGGATTTAACTAGGGAATATTTTTTAATTGAAGAAATATATATAATTGTTTTTAATTATTTATTAATTTTTTGATTTCACTCATCTTTATGAGATAAAGAAATATACACTACATATCAAGAGAATTATATTGAGTTTGATGAAGGTTTTAATGAATTAAAATCCACCTCTTATTCTTTATCAACTATAGTCATTATGAACTAAAACTTTAAAAAATATATATTCCATCTATGTGATTTGATAATAAAAAAAATCACATCACTTTTGGAGGTGTTAATCCACATGTTCCTGTAAATGACGATGCCATCTATTGAGGAATGGAATTGTAAGAAATATATGACATACCAATTTTATATAATGATAAATATTTTAGGAATATTATATATATATATATATATATATTACATCATAAAAAATAGCGGTGATATGGGATGATTGAATACAAGTTATGTCAATTGATGACGCAGTAGTCTGGCGTACACACGAACGATGGTTTTATTTCCCATTTGATAGAAGAGGTAGTTGATGTAGGTTATTATATTAACATAATAAAATATATCTATATGGGATATAATGGTTTTTTATATTAAACATGGATTAATATAATTTTAATGAGGTGTTGGAATAAAATAAAACAACACCGTTTAGTTAATAATGATACTTCTTCTTTAGAAAAACTCATTAGGTTTACACCAAATTCCTTATGGTAAGTGATAATTTAATTAATAAAGATATTTTTTTAGGTATTTTCAGGATAAATTGTCTTTTTAAGTGAGAATTAAATTGGATAGGAGGTTTCCTTTAATAAGTTGCAAAATGTGACTTTGTTGTAAATTACATAAACAATTCGACAATGAGAATCCAATATAAAAACCAGTGACTCAAAAATTAATAAAAAATATATTATAAAGGATATATGGTTAATGAAAATCTCTAAATTAAATATAAACATGTTTTAGACATGTTATTATCTTATCCTCTAAGACTACATACTTTTCATCATTTTAGTTCTAACAGTGGTAAGTAGAATTATCCAAAGGTAAATTATCCATTAAGATTTAGAATAAAATTATAATTATTATATACTTTTTATAAAATGATTTTAAATATTAATGAATATTTATCAAATAATAATATTATGATTTTTCAAAAAAAAACAAAAGTACATGTAATGCCCAAAAGCATATTTAATTTTTAACAGTGAAAATAATTTTTTAGTATTTTTCCAATTCATTATGATCAAAATTAAGTTGAAATTTTTACCTTTTTTAATTATGATTATAAAAAATATTTTATAAAATTTATAAAATTTAATTCAAATTATAGTCATAATTTAGTTTAAAATTAAACACTCAACACATGATGAAAAGCTGAATTTCAGGGAATATATTTTATAAGAAATATATGATGTTATATTATCTCTATGAATAGAAAGAATCATTATATTATTATCAATTAATATATATATAGATATATAATATGTAAATTTAATTTAAATATTTCCTCATTTTCATTTGGATGAAATAATTAAAATTGATAAACTTTTTTAACTTAAAAACAGTTTTCAAAAACTATGTTTTAAGAATAAAATTATACTTATACCAAAATCATCAAAGTTGATGATTTATTTGAAATTATTTATATTATTATAAATAAAATTGTTCATTATAAAAATTAATACTGATTAAAAAATATAATGGGACTTTAAAATTTCATTTTTAATGAAAGGAGATGAATGTATTTGAATAATTTGTAATTTTCACTACTCACTAAATAATCAATCATTTTAAAAAAATCCCAAAATTTCACCCTATGTTAATTTTTATATGAGGATTTAAAAACCTATTTTGATTATATAAAATTTAATTTCTATATTTTTCAAAAATTAATTATAATATTTTCTAAAAAATGAAAATAAAACATTCATGAAGAAGACATCTTTTAATGATAAAACATATTCAATAAAAATTATGGTCTTATTACCTAAGAATTTATAAGTAATTTAATATTGACTAGGATAAATATAAACATATATTTCATAAATTTTCTAATCCTCTTCATACACACCATATTAATGGAAATGTTATCATGGTCATATTTAAAAAACAATATGCCATGGTTTGTTTAGGTTTTCTATTATGTGTTATATATAATATCGAAAAAAAATTTGATTCATTTAAAATATTAGTGTGTTGCATTATAAAAATCATAAATAAACATAATTTTTTATATTTTATATTGATATCAATAATTAGTGGTCCTAGATTTGAGAATACCTTTTCTGAAAACCCACACTGTAAAAAGGGTTACTAAAACATCTTCTTGATAAGAGAGAAAGGGAAGTATAAAGGTCATCCAGAATAACACAAATCTAGGTTTCCAAGTAAGAAAATATTATTGAAAGTAATTACATAATCAAGATAGAAAATTTTAATACCCCAATAAGGATTAAGAGAGACAGAGATCATTTATCATGAAAATTAATGATCATGAGAAAGTTAATTCCCACAAAAGCATAAATTTATAATGGTTGAAAAGACTGTAATTTCCTTAGAAATTATTTTAATAATATCACATTTTGTTTTCAATATAATTTTCTTATAGTTTAGGATTTATTTAACCATATAGAATATGACAATTAGAATGTATACTTGATATATATCTATTTCAAATGCATAATTTAATATTTTGGTTATGCTTTGATCAATTTCAACTTCATCTCTTAATCTAATGAATAAATATCCAATGTGAATTTTTTATACCTAAAGAACTAAAATTTACCTTGAAGGGATCATAAGATCTATCAAAATAATTATCATCTGTTCTTAATTTCACTATATATTTTCCAAAACTGAAATGTTTACCACATGCTAAGAAAATAGAAAAAAGTATAGAAATTCATAGGAAGAAATAAAACATTTTACATAATAATTTCCATTAAAGTTTAAACTAATCTTTTCCAAAAAATTAATAACACTAAATACCAAATAATATCAAAAAATAAAAATAATTATGTTCCTCACAACTAATCATTCATGTTAAATCACATGTTAGACTCAAGGGTGGTATATACCTCAATATGTTAATCATTTCCCAAAAATATCAATAGTCACCACAAAAATCCTAAAAATCAAAAAATATTTGATCACATAATATGTTTTCCCAAGTAAACAAAATATTTATTAAACAATTATTTTAAGTAAAAAAATATCATACTAACCAAGATATCATAGGGGTTAGTGGTGAGAGATATATCCTTTTCTCCCTTCAGTTATGTGTTCAAGCACTAAGGCCTTTCCAGATTTGATGAGTTGTCTTCCAAAATGAGGGTTGACTTTTTTCTAAAACTATATCAATGTAATTCTAATAAAATTACCAAAATTTTTATGAACATATTTTAAATAAAATTAATAATAAAATCATATATTAATTAATAATTATTTTTTATACAGATTACATATTCCCATACAATCAAATATTCATAATTGAATATTATTATATGAATATCAATGATAAAATTAAACCAATCATATCCACCAGGAGTGTCAACCTAGGGGTGTAGAAATTATCATTATTATTTACTAGGTGATAATCAAGTTGAATCCCAATTTTTTAATTTTTCAGTTATTTCTATTAGGTATAGCTATTCCAAAGCATGATCAATTTATAATATCTAGACAAGAATGTAATTTATTGGACTCCACACACTCTATAAATCACCAAAATTCTACGACATTATTCAATAATTAAAATTATCCCTTAGGATATCACTAATTTATTCTAGTCATAAATCCCAAAAATACCTATAAATTTCCTTTTATACCAACTATAGAGACCAAAAACTATTAAATAGATTATAACATGATTTTAATATAAATTCACAATAATTAAAGACATGGATAAAAAAGTCATTGTGTTTTTATAATATTAGGTTCCAAAAACAAATAAAGGAAACTAAATCATGAAATATTTATTTTCATTCTATATAGTTATATCTTAAATACATTATATATCCTAAAACTACATTGGATAACCTTGGGAATACATAAAACAAAGGGGGGGATAAAAAAATATTAAGGGAATCTAAATGATAAGGAAATATATTGTGTGATTCAATGGTATAACATGATATCATGGAAGATAATGCTAATGAGTAATCATATGAATGAATAATATAAATAATATGGGAACATAAGTTTATAGAAACATCAAAAATGTGGTATCAGTATATAAAATGAAATAATCATGTATGAAGGATTACATCCTATACAATATCACATGGTGGAAAATATCCCATAATGGATTAGATTTACTCTCTAAACCTATACATAATGTCTCATGAGATTGAAGAATTAGCAATTTCATTAGAGTTATATCTGGGTGCACCTATCATAAAAAGATCATGATTATGCATGCCATAAAAAGGAATTTGATCATAATACATAAACATAAAAATTAACCATTGAATGAAAATTAATCAAAGGAAATTTCATAATGAAGGCATTTTATGTTTAAACATATAGAATGTATTGTCTCATAAAATTGAGGGATAACAAGCTAGTAATATATGTGAGAGATATATATAAATAATTTATAATAATCTACAATATTATAGGTATTTTCATTGGTAAAAATTATATTTAAATATTACATTGAATATTTCTTGAGAAAAATACCATATTCAATATAATATCACTTCATTAAAATATAAAAATTAATAAAATTTTATAGATTATATTTTTTTTAAAATAACCATACAAACATGTAACGGATTATTCAAATCATTTTGTGGTCATGATGGTATGAAATTCCATTCATGTTGTGTACATTAAAGTAATTAATTATTTTGAAGAATTTTGTAAAACTAAAACATGGTTAAGAAGTTCATTAATAAATCATTGAATAATATTAAAAACATTAATGAATTAATTTTTATAAAAAATTTATTTTGAATGGAAATGATTATTGGTCGATCATATAAATAAGGTCGATATTCCTTTATAAAATATTTTATCAAACATTTTATGTACCAAAGAGAGGAAAATGGTAAAACTACCTAATAATTTTTTGAATAACCTAATGAAATTAAAATTAAATGGTTTTATATGATAAAAATGTATAATTTATTTCATTTTAAATGAAATATAAATAATCCAGATTAAAATGACATTGAAACATAAATATCTTAAAACATGGGTAACTTTTTTATCGTGATCTCTAGGAAATAAATAAAATGAAATAAATAATTAAATACCATTAATATAAATATATTTATGATATAACATTTCAAATTGGAAATACATAAACCTCATAAAATAATATAGGTGTTTAACATAACATATGTACCAAATAAGTCAATTTGGTATGAAGAACCCTTATAATGATCTTAATGGTGAAGTGAAATGTAATAAAATAAATGATTATGTTAATAAAATATAAATCCACAATAAAAATATTTAAATAAAATATAAAACAATAAAAAATAATTACACACACATTCATATAATTTCAATGAAGATTAAGAGTTAATATATCCCAATGAAACAAAATTGAGTTATGAAACCACTTAACACTTGATAATGTTCAAGTCAAATACCCATGGATGAAATAATTTGAATTGAAACAAAAAATAATATTATGTATGAAGGATTAATTATATAACAAGTAAAATGGTAGAATATACCCCATATAAATGAAATTGGTTCATAACATTAAAATATATCACAATATATATAAATTGAGATGGAACCCCTTACCTCGTGTTCATCTCAACACGTACCAATTTCATCTGCCTGAATAACAAAATTATGTTAATTATATAATTTTGTAAGATAATATTTTATGGTTGTTAACATATTTTTTACCATGCTATTTTTATTTACAAAATCATAAATGTTCACATCTGATGCTTTTACGATATGTTGTTAATATGTCTAAAATGAATTTGATAGGTTGATGTGGGAAAAATGAGTCATTATTACACCACATAAAAAAATCTTGATATAATTATAATTTTTATACTTCTATTATACTTTTAAAAAAATCATGAAATATGGTAATAACGAATGAACTGTGTTACAATCATGGAGATGATCGGTCGTACATACGAATGAATGAAATTTCAATTTTTTATTGATGATTATGGGAAGAACATAAGTATTATATTAATATTTATATAAATATCATAATATCATAAATATTATATACATTCATTCAATAAACTTTTATATAGAATCCATGTGATGTGAAAAAAATGAATCACAATGCTACGTAGAGGTGGTAATCCACATATGCACACGGACTAATGTATCATCCTTTAATGAATGGGATGGTAAAATAATAAAATTTATAATACTTTCAAAGAATTATAATTATGAATTGAATATAATATATAGAAATAAAATACATCATCATAATAGCTATGATATGCGATTATAAAAAATTAATTACATCAGTTTGTGAGGTGGTAGTCTTCTGTTCACATGAATGGTGGTTTGATTTCTTATTTGATAGAGGAAGATATTTATTTCTATTATGATGTTAACATAATAAAATAAAATTATATGTTAGATTATATTTTTATTATATCATAATTATTTAATAATATTTTAAGTATATGGATGAATAAATAAAAAAATAAAGCTTAGTTTATAATTATACCTCTTCTTGAGAAAAATTATTTAGGTTTCCACCAAAATCCTACCAAGTGTGGATTTGTAATTTAAAAGAGTTTTATAGGACAATTTAATGAATTTGAGGAAGTGATTTAAGAATTTATTGTATAAATAAAATGTATTTTTATGTGAAAAGGAAAGAGGATAGGTGTATCCATTTTATAAGTGAGATGGAGTGGAATTTTTGTAAATACCAAAAACTATTCAATAATGGGAAGTCAGTATCACAAAAAGTTCCAAAAAATTGATAAATAATGTATTTTAGGGAATATATTTTTGATAAAGTTATCTAAAAATTAATGAAAATATGTTTTAAACATGTTATTCTCATTACCTCTAAGGTTTCAAACTTTTACTATTTCAGATTTCACTATGGTAAGTATTATTTTACCTATGTAGTTTATAAATCAAGACTAAAAATAAAATAAAACTTATTTTATACTTAGTAAAATAATATTCAAAATATTAAATCAAAATTTTCCTATAAAAATAATATGGGTGTGGAAATTTTATTTTAGCACAAGCATATGTGATTCACAAAACCATATTTTAACCATAACTACAGTAATAATTTATTTCTATTTATATTATTCATTATAAAACAATTATTAAACATATTACAGAATATTAATTTAAATAATTATAAATAATGATTTTTTTTAATAAAATTCCATCCATATATGTTTTAACACCTTGATATTTTATGGAATGTGTCTTTTTAAAATTAATATTTTCAAAATATTATATTGCACACACCACCCAACATAAACGAACAATGAAATATTCTAATAACATAGACAATAAATTGGAGAGATTAATAGTATTAAAAAATTATAGAAATTATAAATTATATTTTCAATATAATGGTTTACATTAATCCTATGTTTTTTATAGACAAGATATAAGAATAATTCCAATTATACTTTAAAAGCTATTTGACCACCATTATATGTTGCACTTGTATTAAAACTAAAATTTTACAGATTAATATATATTATATTTGAAAAAATGAACTTTATTTTTGAAATAATAATATAAAAAATTCCTTTGGTTGATTTTTTTATTATTATGATTTGTTTCATTTATGGATCAATACTGAAAAAATGCAATATTTTAATTAAAAACTGATTTTCATCTAATTTATATATATTATTTGAAAATATATTATACTAGTTTAAATGTATAATAGATCTATTATACATCAATAAATCCAATTTATTTCATTTTAATCAATATCTTATTAAAATTGGATATAAAAACCTTGTGACCTTTTGAACATTATTACATTAAAAACTTATTGTTCTCTCCCATTTATTGGAATAATTTTTAATTAGTTTCTGCAACATATGTAATTTGAATTTTAAAAAATAGATTCAATATCTATAATTGTAATTTCTATATTTAGTAAATATACGCCATTTATTTTTTGACAATATGAATATTATCTTTAGAAATAATTATTACGATGATTAAAGTTAAATCAGGTAATTAAGGGTAAAAAATATTATAAATATCAGAAAATAACCTTAACACTTGCCTTAATATTATTTTATGAGTTATTTTAGAAAAAAGTATCATTTTTACCAAATATATGGACTCTGACCAACTTGTATGACTTTAATCCATTTATATTATTTAATTTTAATGAATGAAAAAAGACGCCATACGTATCTTTGAATAACTATTACATTTTGTATGTAGTGTTTTCATGAAGTTATATTCAACTATAATAAGTATTTTGAAACATAAAATGTTTATATTAATCATCAAAATTTATTTTTAACTTTTAGGAAAAAATAATTAACCAAAAGGTATTCAAAATAATGATTCAAGGATTGTTTAATTAATGGAAATATTAAATAAATGATATTAAAAATATTTTAAAAAAATAATTTGACACAGTTAATTTCATAAATTAATTTTATAAAGATATTTTATATTTAACAGATGTGTTAAAATAGGTTGTTTGAAAATTTATTTTTTAATTTATTTTTGTAAAAGACAAAGTAATGAATAGTGTCAAAATTGACATTAATGTTATATTAAAATAAATAATGTTTCATTAAATTATATAAAATTTATAAAAAACCAAAAGTGGGTAAAATAATTTATATAATTTATTAAATATAAGACATGATTCATTTAGGGTTCATTTTTTTCATTTTATAGTAATAGTATTGACCTTCAAAGTTTAAAAAATCATGTTATCGCAGTAAGAGTTTAAGGGATTAAATAAGGGTTAAAACAAAAAGATTATGGAAATAATGTGACCCAAACATATCTTAAAATTATTGAATGGTGATGATCTGACCATTATCATATTAATATATTGTTTTAGTTGTTTAATGGGAACTTTTCCAAGAAAATTACTTATATATTATTTAAATGAAAGATAATTGAAAAATATCCCTCCCTTTGTATTTAATATATTTTAGGTTTCGAGAAAGAGATAAAATCAAAATATGTACAATACATAAAGGTCTATTTTGATCATAATGAAATTATTTTTAATATATAATTTTATTTTTAATTTTTATAAATTAAGTAATTAACTTAAATGTTTCTTCCATGCCAAAATAGTATTTATATAATTAATAAAAAAATAAAAGAACTTATTTTAAAAAAATTAATTTTGAATATTTTGGATGAGTTAATATGCATAATGAATTTAATAGATCTGTAAGATATATTTGAGGTTTTTTAGGTAATTATTTTTAAATTACCAATTTCTCATGATGTATGTGAAGTCCAATTAAATGAATATTATAAAATATTACAATAGTTATTGTTTATCAAATTAATATATTATTAAATTATTTAAATATCTCTAAAATGTCAAATAATGATAATCGGGGATAATATATGGCCGAAAATTTCTTCCCATATTCATTTATATTCCATTTTAAAGTCTTTGATTATAGAATATCCTTTATATATTATAATATGTTGAGAATTTATAAAAGTGTTCCCACCTAAATTATAAAAGGAAACCTAATCCCTCCCTTAATTATAATAAATTGAGCCTTCTAGATAGGAAAAAATCAACTAATTTTTATTTTAAACATCTTTAGTTAATTTCTAGAAGTTTTATTCCTTCCAAAATTACAAACCTAGGTCCATTTAGAAGAGTTTAAATGAAACCCAAAAAAAGAGGTAATAATATTTATCAACACTTTCATGTTTATTATATATTTTAATTCCTCTTCAAATTATTTTTCCATCATAAATTAATAAATCATGTAAAATATATATGATGAGATATTATTATGAATACAGGACTAAAATATTCCACCTTCTACCCATCCAATAAGAAAATAATGCACCCCCTATGTGTAAGTATGACTTACTTTCTCCACGACATGGTGTAATTTGTTTTCACCACCACATTACAAGGATGGGTATAATTTTGTAAAGAATGGATATATATAATTGTAACACCAAGGTTTTAGTTTTTCCTTAGTTTTGGCTCAGGTCTGATTCTCGGTTGTTTTTTTCAAGAACCGGGTGTGACGAGTTTGATGTTTTGGAAGTTTTTGGTGGGTTTTAGGTCGGTGCATAGGCACTGAATGGTTAGAAGAAACCATGCGGTCAGCCCAGCTACCTGTGTGATTATTTTTGAAATGAAGAGAAGCTACCTCACAGTTAACACATGATCACTTAAGCCGTGTGTGGATCCCACAATTGCAATATTTAAATAAATAAATTAAAATAATGAAAATGAGATAAAAAAAAAGAAAAAACGTTTTAAATATAATACTATTATTATTATTATTATGAATGAGAATATAATTATTATTGAAATTTGTATTTATTACTATTAAAATTTTTATAAAAATATTTATTATTATCATAAATATTATAATTATTAATTATTTTTATTATCTAGAATTATATTATTTTTGTTATTATTAGAATAGTTTTATTTATTTTTTAGGGTTTCCTTTTCATTTTTTCTCTTCTTTTCATTCCCTTATATCTTATTCTCTACTTCCCTCATGCATCTCTCTCACTCTCTCACCCTATACATGACACCCCTTCCTATGCACCTCCCTTTTTTTGGCACCACCCCTCCAGCTGGTGGGGTTCTCTTCTCCATTAATGTGCCTTCCTCCCTTGTGCGACTTCCTACCAGTGTGAAATCCAGCTCCTCCCCTCCCTAGTGCACAACCTAGTCAGTCAGCCTCCTCTCCGAGGTGCGTCCCTGTAACACCCCGAGATTTTATGAAAAATATTCTTTTTAATTTCACTAATTTCTTGTGTTGTACGCTACACCAAAAGGAGCTTGCACAACACGCATCCTTGATTTGCCTTGCATTACACGCAATCGCGACCTTCCTCGACAGCGTGTGTAGTACGCAATAACGAGTTTCACGAAACAACGATATGCTATTAAAATATTATTAAAACTAGCCGTTATGAATAGTAATAACCACTTTTTAAAATTTTAGAAATTTTTCTCTCAAAATGGACTTCATTTTTGGATTCGGAGTATCGAATTTATCCTAAGGTGAAATTTTGGTACTTTTCGGATAACTTTCATATTCTGATGAATAGTGAAAATTACTAAATTTTAGTTAAAAACAACTTTTCAATCGAAATATTTAATAGTGATAAATTATTAATTTGAGTGGTTTTAAAGTATATTTAGAATATATTTTTACAATTTAATACAATTTTGGTCATTGGATGTAATTTCACATTTAAACCAGACATAAAAAAGTGTCAATCTTTTGATAGATATTTGTTTCTTAAAAACACGCTATTTGTTTTAACAGCGGGATTTAATTATAAAATTAATTAATGCAACTTCTATTTTATGAATTTGGTAAAATAGACTTCATTTTTGAATTCGGAATATGAAATATAGCTTAGAATGAAATTTTGGCATTGTTCTGAAAAACATCAATTTTTGATGAATAGTGAAACTACTAAGTGGTAGTTAAAAAACTGAACTTTTCATAAAACATAATTTTACCGCTTCTGTGAATGGAATTTTAAAAATTTGAGAGACACGGTTGATGTCAGTAAGTAAAATGTGGTTCAATGAGATGAAAATAATTTTTGGTGAATAGTAACTTTTTACTTTTATTTACCACGGTTAAAAGTAAATAGGGTAATTAAGGGTAAGAATGATATTAATATTACCCTAACACATGTCCTAATCCTATTGGACAAGTGTATCTCGACCAAAAACAACCTTAAGTGTAAAATATTATCATTTAGGCCCACTTGGATTAGATTAGGACATTTATTATTATTAAATTCAAAGAAGAGTTAAAAGAGTTAAAATCAATGTTTATTTACTAAAACATTTTTAATATAGGTTTATACATAAGATAAATTCAATTGTAAATATTCATTAGAAATATAAAAATATTTCCATCATAATGGTATTTTATTTGTAATTTTTAGAGATCAAATAATTTAATTTATTTATGACACAAAGATGATACTGTAATTATCTTATTAATGAAATATTGACATAATTGATGTTATAAATACCAAAATAAATTTAATTTGAGACTTTTTATGAATCCCACTAATTTTCTAGGTTACTATGATATATTAGTGTTGATTTAATCAGCTTGGTTCGAACATATAATTCTGTTATGACTTTCACAAAAATCATATATCAAATAGTGTCAAAATTGACACAAAATAGTTTTTAAATAAAATATTATATTATTAAATGTTATTTTATTCCTAAAAATCTAAGGTTCGGCCAAATGACTTATATAAGGATATATATATTAATAATAAACAACTTGGGGTTCGTTTGGCATGTTATAGTAAGTGTATTAACCATATAGTGTAAGAAAACAAAAAGACACGGTAAAAGTTAAATTATTTAACTTAGAGTTAAATCTAATTGATAAGGTTAAAATAATAACCTAAACTTGTCTAAATCCTATTGGTTGATAGGATTTCTACCCATACCCACTTTAGCTTCGAAATAAGACCCTTTTGAACCATTATAAACCGATTTTGACTTTAATATAAAATAATATTTTGAGATATTCCTAAGGTGCCCCTCTCCCCCCTTATAAAAGGGCACCTCCTCCCCCTCCTCCTCACACCAATTTGAGCACTCAAGCTCGGACAAACCCTGCCAAAATCCCTTCTCCACTTTCCTAGAATAATCCTAGAGGTCCTGGTCTTCTTCAAAGACCAATCTTAGTTCCCTAAGTGAAGGATTCAAAGAGGCGTTTCAAAGAAGAGGTAATATCCATTACCGATCTTTTCAATTTCTTTCTTCTTCAACATCTTCTTATTTAGTTTTTTCATGATAAAGTAATAACATCAGTATTACTTACATACTGATATGTTATTATAAATATGAAACAACTCTAATTAACCTTCTATCCATCCTACGGAAAAAGGAAATCACCGCGCGTGCGTACGTACGGAATACCGTCTCCACGCCGTGGTGTAATCTATTTTCCGCCACCACCTTAATTGGATGGGTATAATGGTTTAATGAGTAACTATATATGATTATTATAAAGTGATATTGATATTGAAATAGTATACATACACTTCAATGCAATTCCACGACCATGGGAACGATATCATCGCTCGTGCGTACGTACGGACTACCGTCTCCACGACTCAATGAGATTCATTCTCAATGATTAACCATTCATGAATGATTATAAATTATATATAATAAGTTATAATGAAATATATGACATAATAATGATACTGGAATTATTTATATTTATATTTATGTCATCTACTTAATTCCATTCAAGTCAATAAGGAAACGAAAACATCGTTCATGCGTACGTACGGACTACCGTCTCCATTAACGGTGTATTTCTTTCCATTTACTGATTTATTATATATGTATATTCTGAATATATATATATAAATCATGTTTTATATTCTGGAATTAAATAATCATGATCTAAGTAATCATATGAATAATTACAAGTTAAAAACACGAACGACAAATGAGACGATTTTACCCAAAACGCTACTTTAACATGAATTTACAAAAGAATGGGTAATATAAAGTCATAAGTGGACCATATATGATATAATAACAATTAATATGATTCTGGAATAATTCAATAACATGATTTAAATCATTATACAGGAGGTTGGGACACTTACAAAGCAAGTCAGACCTAAGGTAAGGGAAATATCACAATCTCATTTTTATCCGAGATTGTTTTGGCATTTACTGGGGTGTATTTTATCATCCACATTCATGTTTCCTCAATATGTAATATTTTTATCCTTATACAATAGTTTATATTCAATTTTACCCTTCGTTAAATTTTTAGTAAAGGATATGAAAGGAATCTTTTGTCGTTTTTCGTACGAGGTACTTTTTTGACTTTTCCGACAAAAGTACGAGAAGAATGTTTTTTTAACTTATACGGCATGAATGGATTTTTAAAACATTATTTCCAAGAAGATTCCTTTACAAGTTTTCAAGTTTATTTTTAATCATCTTCTTTTATTTTAAAGTCATGTGACATGTTATGAAAGGAAAAATGTTTTTGATGTAGAAAGGATATTTTCCTCAAGAATGGAGTTCAAGTATTTTATCAAAATTATTTTCCATCTAAGATAATAAAAGGGTTCTGTTTTTATCCCTATTATTACATGGATTTGATTATGTTGTGATGGAAATATTTTTATGAATTCCTTTATCTTATATGAATTGTTTTATGATGTCATGTTGTTTAAGAATTCCATTTTTATTACATGGGTTATGCTATGATGTATGGTTTATGATTATGTGGCACACATAAGAAAGGATTCATTATAAGATGGGTGGGACCTATATCTCCCTCCAATGCATTGGGTAAAGATTTTATATCTCATTTGATAGACATGGCTGGAATGGTAGGTTATACCGGTTCAGTGAAACAGGACTAAAACAAGGGTGACTCGGTTCAGAAAGGGACTTTGTCCACTAAGATAGTCTTGGCAATGAGTCTTGACTAACAAGAAATGATTCTCTATGATTATGTGTGTATGCCACAACGTTTCATGTTTTATGTTATGATTATTGGGATTACATTTCACTTCTATGATTTATCCAATGTTATGATATTATGAGCTCTCTTTTGCAGGTTAAGATTTCCAAAAGCTATGTTCTTATGTATATGATGTGATTGATATTTCTTATGTTTACCCTTACTGAGCATTTGAGCTCACCCTTTTTTGTTTTCTTTTCCTCAGTATTTAAAGAAAGGTTTTAGGTATAAAAAAGGAAGATCTTTATGGGAGATGTTGAAGATCTTTCACCACGATTAGAAGATTATATTCCGAGTTTCCAAAGACACTAAACTATTACGGTCCTTGTGTGTGTGTTTTTGTTATGTACTAAGTATTCCGCAAAAGTAATGTAATGTCCATGTACGTCAAGCTTTGGGTCTCTACAGTTGGTATCAGAGGAAAGGTTTAGTCAACCTTTGGAAACTAGGATGCGAAAAAGTTAGTGAGATCCCTAGAGATATTTCTAAGGTATGTCTAGGGATATCCCTAAGGTTAAGTATACGTATAGGTTATAGTACTAGAATTACTCTAACGATCATAGAATTGAACCTAAGATGTTAGATATTGAAGGTACTCCCCCTTTATTATGTTGTTTTCCCTAGCATTATTTTTTCCTCTCACACTATTCTTTTTGGGTTTTAGACAATGGCTGGAACCCGAAGGAACCGTGTTGATCAATTCAATGGACAATGCAATGATTGTCCTCCTGAACAAACAAATGTTATGGGAGATGGAGTACAAAATCTTATTGCCATACTTACACAAGCTATGAATCATTCTGGACTTCCAAATGAGCAGAGAAGGGAACAATATTCTATTGAGTCCTTCATGAGGCAACGTCCACCTTCTTTTAGTGGGTCTTCCGATCCACTTGTTGCTGAACAATGGATCAGTACTACTGAAAAGATATTTTCAGTTCTTCAATGTTCTGAACATGATAAAGTCATCTTAGCAGTATATCGTTTGGAAGGTGAAGCTGATCAATGGTGGAATCTTATCAAGAATACGAGGCCAAGAGTTGAAATTGAGTCCATGGAATGGGACGAGTTCAAGAACTTATTTTTCAATAAGTACTTCCCTCGTATTCTTCGAACAAAGATGGAGAAGGAGTTTCTTGAACTAAAGCAAAAGGATGATGAATCTGTTGGTGTATACGAAGCAAATTTTACAAGACTTTCAAGGAATGCATCTGGCATTATCATCCAACCTGAAAGTAAAGTTGATCGATTTTTCAGTGTCTTAAAACCAAGTCTTCGAAGGGAATTAGCTATAAAAGACTTCAGTAGCTATGAATAAATTGTGTGTTGTGCTATCAAGGTCGAAATGGAAGTTGGTGTTACATATCCATCTCATGGTTTTGACAAGAAACGAAAGATGGAGTTCAAGGAGAAATCTCATAATAATGGTGAAAAGAAGATGAATGTTTCCTTATGCACAAAGTGTGGAAAGAAGCATGGTGGAGATTGTCTTAAAGGGACTAGATAATGTTTTAAGTGTGGAAAAGAAGGTCATCGAGCAGCTGAGTGTCGAAGTAATGGAAAAAGGGGTTCTAATGATGTGAATAAAGCAAACACTGCATAGAACGCACCACCAACACTTCAATGCTTCAAGTGCAAGGAAATGGGGCATTATGATAATAAATTCCCTAATCCAAGGGTTAGTGATGATCAACATGAGCAACCACTGAAGGAAAAGGAGAATGGGAAGTCACATGCGATCACTATTGGCGATGTTGAATATGACAACGATGTGGTGGAATGATTAAGTGTTTATGTAATGGGATTCCAAAATAATGTTGTATCATGGAGTATTGGAATATTTATGTATTGGTCTAATGTGGTATTCAAAGTGATTGAGATATTATGCGCATAATGAAGGGAAAACGAGGAAATGAAATGTTTAACAGTATTCATGAGCTCATGATTGATATAAGGACAAAGTGATATCATGGTTTGAGTATATAGAATTTTGAGGATTTTGGTATGTGGAAGGTGTTAACTTTTAACTGCATTCTGGTTTTCACTAAGGTATTCAAGAGAATACATGATTAAGGACTTTGAATGTTTGGAATGGGACCAACAAAACATATCTTATGATATATGGGGATCAACGATGGTATTAAATCTCTGGTAGTCATTTTCACTTTGTTATGAGAGTGGACTGTATTATTATGGATAAGCCTAAAGATTGGAATGGATTATGTTGGACATAAGTTAGTATTGTTTAAGGATAGAAGTTTTTTTCGATATTATTTATGGGATGTTACAGTAATATAGTTTTAGAAAAAGGACAACCTGCAGGATGGGCGACAACCCATCGCGTCGGACAAGGCTGTGGAAATCGAACCCACAACCGAAATGCGACTGGCCTTTATCGCCTACCACTGGCCTACAGGAAGTCCCTGTTTACTAGAAACTAGTTTTATTATATTAAGCTGTATGATATATGATGTATAAGTCCATTTTAGGAACCATATATGATTAATCTCACTATAGATCGACTTATGTATATAATTTTTGCTAACCTTTTGTTTGAGACAGATGGAATGACCCGTCATTCTATCACATGATCTGCTAACACTTCACGAATAACAAATTCAACTTCATTTATTGAAGAGATGAAGTGGAAATTGTTCAAGGCACGAACAACAGTGAGATTGTACCAAAATCATGTAAGTATTTCTTTTAATTCATCAACTTTAGGGAAATGATCTTGAAAACCAGAAATGTTGTCCTAGTGATCTTATATCTGATGAATCAGATGGTACCTTAGATCGTCACAAATTAATGGCTTTGTGATTGCTGGCTTTTCCATAGCCATGTTCTCTACCACTCCCCATCAGAACATGATGGTTAGATTTCTCTTCCATATCCATATTTTCACCTATGTGGAAACCCAGTGACTAGTTTATTTGGGTAACCGTTATGTTTCGTACTTTTGTTTTTAAAGATTGGTTTTGGTATTCCTTTTTACGATGTGGGTTTCTATTAAAGAAACTTTCGAATAGTAAACCATTTATAACCCCGACGAATTTCGAGGGAGAAATTCATTTTAAGGGGAGTAGAATGTAACACCCCGAGATTTTATGAAAAATATTATTTTTAATTTCACTAATGTCTTGTGTTGTACGCTACACCAAAAGAAGCTTTCACAACACACATCCTTGATTTGCCTTGCATTACATGCAATCGCGACCTTCCTCGATAGCGTGTGTAGTACGCAATAACGAGTTTCACGAAACAACGATATGCTATTAAAATATTATTAAAACTAGCCGTTATGAATAGTAATAACCACTTTTTAAAATTTTAGAAATTTTAGCTCTCAAAATGGACTTCATTTTTGGATTCGGAGTATCGAATTTAGCCTAAGGTGAAATTTTGGTACTTTTCGGATAACTTTCATATTCTGATGAATAGTGAAAATTACTAAATTTTAGTTAAAAACAACTTTTTCAATCGAAATAATTAATAGTGATAAATTATTAATTTGAGTGGTTTTAAAGTATATTTAGAATATATTTTTACAATTTAATACAATGTTGGTCATTGGATGTAATTTCACATTTAAACCAGACATAAACAAGTGTCAATCTTTTGATAGATATTGTTTCTTAAAAACACGCTATTTGTTTTAACAGTGGGATTTAATTATAAAATTAATTAATGCATCTTCTATGTTATGAATTTGGTAAAATAGACTTCATTTTTGAATTCGGAATATGAAATATAGCTTAGAATGAAATTTTGGCATTTTTCTGAAAAATATCAATTTTTGATGAATAGTGAAACTACTAAGTGGTAGTTAAAAAACTGAACTTTTCATAAAACTTAATTTTACCGCTTCTGTGAATGGAATTTCAAAAATCCAAGAGACACGGTTGATGTCAGTAAGTAAAATGTGGTTCAATGAGATGAAAATAATTTTTGGTGAATAGTAACTTTTTACTTTTATTTACCACGGTTAAAAGTAAATAGGGTAATTAAGGGTAAGAATGATATTAATATTACCCTAACACATGTCCTAATCCTATTGGACAAGTGTATCTCGACCAAAAACAACCTTAAGTGTAAAATATTATCATTTAGGCCCACTTGGATTAGATTAGGACATTTATTATTATTTAATTCAAAGAAGAGTTAAAAGAGTTAAAATCAAAGTTTATTTACTAAAACATTTTTAATACAGGGTTATACATAAGATAAATTCAATTGTAAATATTCATTAGAAAGATAAAAAGATTTCCTACATAATGGTATTTTATTTGTAATTTTTAGATATCAAATAATTTAATTTATTTATGACACAAATATGATGCTGTAGTTATCTTATTAATGAAATATTGACATAATTGATGTTATAAATACCAAAATAAATTTAATTTGAGACTTTTTATGAATCCCACTAATTTTCTAGGTTACTATGATATATTAGTGTTGATTTAATAAACTTGTTTCGAACATATAATTCTGTTATGACTTTCACAAAAATCATATATCAAATAGTGTCAAAATTGACACAAAAATAGTATTTAAATCAAATATTATATTATTAATTGTTATTTTATTCCTAAAAATCTAAGTTTCGGCCAAATGACTTAGATAAGGATATATATATTAATAATAAACAACTTGGAGTTCTTTTGGCATGTTATAGTAAGTGTATTAACCATATAGTGTAAGAAAACAAAAAGACACGGTAAAAGTTAAATTATTTAACTTAGAGTTAAATCTAATTGATAAGGTTAAAATAATAACCTAAACTTGTCTAAATCCTATTGGTTGATAGGATTTCGACCCATCCCCACTTTAGCTTCTAAATAAGACCCTTTGGAACCATTATAAACCGATTTTGACTTTAATATAAAATAATATTTTGAGATATTCCTAAGGTGCCCCTCTCCTCCCTTATAAAAGGGCACCTCCTCCCCCTCCTCCTCACACCAATTTGAGCACTCAAGCTCGGCCAACCCCTGACAAAATCCCTTCTCCACTTCCCTAGAATAATCCTAGAGGTCCTGGTCTTCATCAAAGACCAATCTTAGTTCCCTAAGTGAAGGATTCAAAGAGGTGTTTCAAAGAAGAGGTAATATCCATTACCGATCTTTTCAATTTCATTCTTCTTCAACTTCTTCTTATTTTGTTGTTTCATGATAAAGTAATAACATAAGTATTACTTAAATACTGATATGTTATTATAAATATGAAACAACTCTAATTAACCTTCTATCCATCCTACGGAAAAAGGAAATCACCGCGCGTGCGTACGTACGGAATACCGTCTCCACGCCGTGGTGTAATCTATTTTCCGCCACCACCTTAATTGGATGGGTATAATGGTTTAATGAGTAACTATATATGATTATTATAAAGTGATATTGATACTGAAATATTATACATACACTTCAACGCAATTCCACGACCATGGGAACGATATCATCGCTCGTGCGTACGTACGGACTACCGTCTCCACGACGCGATGAGATTCATTCTCAATGATTAACCATTAATGAATGATTATAAAGTATATATAATAAGTTCTAATGAAATATATGACATAATAATGATACTGGAATTATTTATATTTATATGTATGTCATCTACTTAATTCCATTCAAGTCAATAAGGAAACGAAAACAGCGTTCATGCATACGTACGGACTACCGTCTCCATGAACGGTGTATTTCTTTACATTTACTGATTTATTATATATGTATATTCTGAATATATATATATAAATCATGTTTTATATTCTGGAATTAAGTAATCATGATCTAAGTAATCATATGAATAATTACAAGTTAAAAACACGAACGACAAATGAGACGATTTTACCCAAAACGCTACTTTAACATGAATTTACAAAAGAAAGGGTAATATAAAGTCATAAGTGGACCATATATGATATAATAACAATGAATATGATTCTGTAATAAGTCATTAACATGATTTAAATCATTATACAGGAGGTTGGGACACTTACAAAGCAAGTCATACCTAAGGTAAATGAAATATCACAATCTCATTTTTATCCGAGATTGTTTTGGCATTTACTGGGGTGTATTTTATCTTCCACATCCATGTTTCCTTAATATGTAATATTTATATCCTTATACAATAGTTTATATTCAATTTTACCCTTCGGTAAATTTTTAGTAAAGGATATGAAAGGAATCTTTTGTCGTTTTCCGTACGAGGTACTTTTTTGACTTTTCCGACAAAAGTACGAGAAGAATGTTTTTTTTAACTTATACGGCATGAATGGATTTTTAAAAAATTATTTCCAAGAAGCTTCCTTTACAAGTTTTCAAGTTTATTTTTAATCATCTTCTTTTATTTTAAAGTCGTATGACATGTTATGAAAGGAAAATTGTTTTTGAAGTAGAAAGGATATTTTCCTCAAGAATGGAGTTCAAGTATTTTATCAAAATTATTTTCCATCTAAGATAATAAAAGGGTTCTGTTTTTATCCCTATTATTACATGGATTTGATTATGTTGTGATGGAAATATTTTTATGAATTCCTTTATCTTATATGAATTGTTTTATGATGTCATTTTGTTTAAGAATTCCATTTTTATTACATGGGTTACGCTATGATGTATGGTTTATGATTATGTGGCACACATAAGAAAGGATTCATTATAAGATGGGTGGGACCTATATCTCCCTCCAATGCATTGGGTAAAGATTTTATATCTCATGAGATAGACATGGCTGGAATGGTAGGTTATACCGGTTCAGTGAAACAGGACTGAAACGAGGGTGACTCGGTTCAGAAAGGGACTTTGTCCACTAAGATAGTCTTGGAAATGAGTCTTGACTAACAAGAAATGATTCTCTATGATTATGTGTGTATGCCACAATGTTTCATGTTTTATGTTATGATTATTGGGATTACATTTCACTTCTATGATTTATCCAATGTTATGATATTATGAGCTCTCTTTTGCAGGTTAAGATTTCCAAAAGCTATGTTCTTATGTATATTATGTGATTGATATTTCTTTTGTTTACCCTTACTGAGCATTTGAGCTCACCCTTTTTTGTTTTCTTTTCCCCAGGATTTAAAGAAAGGTTCTAGGTATAAAAAAAGGAAGATCTTTATGGGAGATGTTGAAGATCTTTCACCATGATTAGAAGATTATATTCCGAGTTTCCAAAGACACTAAACTATTATGGTCCTTGTGTGTGTGTTTTTGTTATGTACTAAGTATTCCGCAAAAGTAATGTAATGTCCATGTACGTAAAGCTTCGGGTCTCTACAGTCCCTATGGGCAGCGTCCTCTTTAGTGGTTGTGACATCATTGGCACCCTCTTCTTCCAATGACAACTCCACCTCTGGTATTTTCTTCCTCTTGTTTTGGGGTTCTTCCATGCCTTGGGATAGGGATAACCTCATTTCTAGTTTATCTTAATTTATGGTTATGCGGAAGGTGTCTTAAGACCCATTGGTCTGTGTTTTGGAAACTACTACTGAAGGAATGGTGTTCAGATCCTTTTTCTCCTCCACCATCAATTTGGGGAAAATTTATAAACCCTTGTTTGGTTTTGAACCCTCAAAAATAATGATTTATAGTTATTTTATGTACTGAGGATTTATTGTAGGGATTTGGAGTCATTTTCAAAGTCACACATGCATATTCCAATGTATGGATATATATAATTATATATATATTTTGTTGTGTGTTCCTTAATAGCAAGGGGAACACGTGCATCACTTTAAGGATATATATATATATATGGAAGGGCGTGTGTAGGAGTGGGATGATACTTGGGTTAAAAGGCTCTACTTTGGCCTTCCATTGATGTAGGATCCCTTTAAACCTCTCCTTTAATGATGATAATTCACTGATTTCAGGATTTTCACACCACCATTAATTATTAAATAGTGATGTTTCATTCTTAGAATGATTGTACATTTCAAAATTAAATGTTTTTCATAATTTCCTTAAATGTGTGAAGTGAATTTGAAGGGTTTTTCACACTATGTGTTTTTTAAATTTCCCATTTGTATTTTTTAAGTAGTTTGTGGTTCTTAAAGGAATTTTTTTGTTCTATAAATGATTGTGCGATATTAAAAATGGTGAGTGGTGTTTCCAAAATAGATTTCTACGGTTTTTTGTTGAGAAAATGGTTTTTTTGTAGTTTTCTATAAAATGTTTGATGTTTGTAAATGGCATGAGGCTTGATTAGAATTTTTATTAAATGGTATCATTTGAAAAACCCTTATAGGAATGATTCACTTGCCTTAATGGTTGAAAATGTTATGGGAGTGTCCTGTGTATGAGACCTCCTTTGTGTGACAATTATTTTTAAGGCAAGAGGCTACTCCTCAAGGTGGCCGAGGTGGTGCCGGTTTTTGTGATACTAGTGATGGAATGTGTATATGGATTGTTTCTTAGTTTTGTTTAGTAAACCATTTTTTGAACATAACATGGGAACCTAAAATAATAACGAGAAATTCTGAGAATGATTAATGCACTAGTCTAGGTCTTACACTATCCAGTGGACCATAACACGAGGATTATTTTGTTATTATTACTGTGGGATTGGGTCCCTCGGTCAAGCTATATAGGGTGAAAATTAGGAATTTGGGCATTATGAAATCGTCAGGTAGGGAATTTATTCAGGATGAGTCACATGTATAGTATGTTCTAGATATCCTTTAAGTTCTGGGTTATTCTAATTTTTCTCCGATACTAGTATGATTAGTTATATTTCCCTCATTCTGTAGAATTCTATTACTTGTACTTGGTTTTGGTGCTTCCTTGAAAACTGGTGAATGTATGGATTGTTAAAAAGATTTTTAAGAAGAATGTTTTGAATTAACAAGTATTTCCCATTTTTAACTTATATGAAATATGACCATTTCTTAATTTTTCCCCCATCCCTTTTTCCTTTGATCCTTACATTAAAAAATGATGATAATTTTTTTTTATTTAATTTTTTTTATTTTAAAATAAAATGTGTGGAAAAACCTATATTTATAAATTATATTTCAATCATGAAAATCAATATTTATTTATTTAATTGAAAATTCATTGGGAATAGATTACATGGGCACGCCTATAGAGTTTTAATACCCAATAATGTACTTAATTCTTGTTTTTAGTCGCCGGTGCATGTTTTTGAATGATCTTAATCATTTTGGGTGATGATGAGTCTTGGGAGATACTGTTCTCATCATCTCTTTATTTATGCCCTTGGAGCTTGTCGCTAACCCAGGGGGAATGGGAATGCCTCTCAGACCTTTCCATAGATCGTCTCATGTGACCGGTTTATGTTCAACCATGGTTAGTTCATGAAAAACAATATATGGGAGGTGGTCAACTTTTTAGTGGGATTTTATTTTTAGAGTTCCTATTATTACATAGGGATATCGAGGTAGAAGGAGTAGGATTTTAGAGGATTATGATGTATGAACACGAAGAACATCATAAACCCTTTCTCATTACAAAACATAGGTTACCATAGGATTTTTGGGTTTGTAGGTGTCATTTTAATCTCTTGAATTTTTTTGTATTGGGAAATGAAAAGAGAGTTGGGAAAGTGGCCTTAGTGAGCTCGTAGGGCCCGGAAATCCATGTGGAGTTAGGGAAATTACCATTGAATTATCTTTGTGATAGTGGTGTGACTGGAATATGGCTTCAAACCATATGTACGATCCCCCCATGAACACTAGTTTCCCCTCATAGACTATTTAAATTTTTCTTAAATTTGAAATAAAATGGGTTTCAGGAGACCTACATTGTAATTTGGAAAAGATAATTTTAAAATAGCGGTGAATTTGTTTAATAAGTGGGAAATTTATTTTCATTATTTACTCTAGAAAAGTTCACAAAATTGTGTTTTTATGAAATAAAATGTTTCTATAAAACTAAAATGGATTAACAGGATGTGTTGAACTGCTAAAAAACGTTTTAAAATAGAAAATTAGAATTTGGAAATAGTTTTGATGGGATGATATGATTTAAAAATTAATGTGTGGGGTTTGGAAATGGTTATGGTTTGATGGTTAGTAAATCTTTATTACGTTTTATAAATTTTTTATGTAATTGAAATATCTTGGACTTGATGTGAATTTTTTTGAAATTATGTTTAATTTAAATGGTTGGTGTTTTATGGAAAAAATGATTTGTGAGGATTTAAATGTGTTTTGAAATTTTTGGTTAAACATTTTTGAGAAGATGATTTGTGGGTTTGAAAAGGATGTGTGGATTGCATTTTTCTACCTAAAATGTGTACTACCTTTGGTGTTTCCATGAGTTACCATGTAAGTGTATATTTATGAGAATGTTGATGGGTGTTCGTTATGGAATGAGGATATGCATGTGTGAGGCTCTATGGGACACCATTGATGGGTGAACATTCTCATAAGATAATTTCCATTTAAAAAAGATGTTATAAAGGGGAATTCAATGTTTTCTAAGATTAAAGTGGTTTTGTGTAGACCCTTTATTTTTTGATTGATGTTTCTTTTATGGTGTTTTAGATTAATAATCCTTGTTTTTATATTAGTCTTGATCAGGTTCCTTGTTTCCTTATTTTGTAGTATCTTCCCTCACAGAGATTTGATGGATGCCCAAGGTGAAAATTCATGTGGTTCATCTTTAGTAAACACTATAATTGATCGAACAATAGACTACACTACTGAATTCTAGATGTTGAACCCTCCTCTATCTTATGGTCAAGTAGATCCTTTTGAGGTGGTTTACTAGATGTGGAGGATTGGTTCGAACATTAATTTACTTGTGTTTTATAATTCATTAAATGTAATGTTTTTACCTTTATAAACTAAGGTCCAAACAAGAAATGATTGAAATATGTTTCTTGAAGTAAGCCTTGGGAATATCCTACCTAGGAATTCATCCAGTCATCGTTCATCCAAAATTATTTTTCTAAGATGATGAAGGTAAGGTTGAAGATGGAGTTGTGAGATCTTCAACAAAGTGTTACATTAATGTTGTAATTCTGTCGACACTTCTTTTATATAGATCCATATGACCCAGGTTATATTGCAAATGATCCCATGAAGGCTCAAAATTTTGAGTTCAGAATTTTTATTGAACTGCATTTGAAGGTGGCAGAGCTCAGCCTAACCAATTTATCCGATGTGGTTAGACAAGCCTTTCATGCCAAAGCTTATTTATCAGGAGCTCCTGAGATGGCAGATCATCCTCCAGTTTTTAGAAGTGGTGAAAAGGGTTCTGGTAAGAAGAATGGGAAGTGGCTTGATACTGTTGGTGTTTTCAGGGGAATTCAGAGACCAATAGACATCTCATAAACCTCTTCAGTGCACAATATCGTGATATAAAGTCGGTGTAGTAAGAGAGGTCATAAGACTTTATCTTTCCTGAGTAATCTAGAACCCTTCCACGCCTGTGGATTACTGTAGCACTTGAAGTTATTCTATCAAGGTGTTTATAAGAATCCTTAGAAATCCAGAACCATCCTTTAAATGAACACCCCAACCCGTTTTCAAGAGTAAGGAAATATTTGGGAATTAGTTCAGGGTCTTTCTCATTATAATGTTCTTTGTGTGTAATAGTCATGTCTAGTGGAATTTTGTGTTTTTTCTTTATTTTTCAACTGTATAGATGTCTTTTGAACTCATTAAAACTTCTAATTTAATGGAATTTTGATTTGTGAAATTCTTTTCGGGTGTTTGGTTCAGGGGTTTCTAAAGCTTGACTATGATGTGGGATATTCTTCAGTCTCCAAAGCTTCACCCATAGGTCCCGGAGTGACGTTTTTACATATTCAAAATAACCCCAGCAGTTCAAGAAGGATTTGGCCTGAATTTATTCTTCCACATGCGATATGGAGATAGTTAAACCTCTTTTGTAGCTGTTCTATTTTAATTGGTTCCATTTGGTGAAAGGGTAGGGGGAAACTCATTTTCACATTATGACACGTTTGGGCGTAAGAGTTTTTATGTGTTTAGGAGGAGGTGTAGTTTCCTCATCTTCTTAAAAGTATGGTTGTTATATCTCACAGGGTGTAGGACTTTATTTATAGGGACTTGTTGGGATTTTTTTGTGAATATAGTGTGGATTGGATTGTGTTCTTCCATGGGCGTTAGGATGTCAGGATGTTTCGGTAGTGGTTTGATGCTCTATTAGTTTGGCCCTACCCTACCCTCTCTTTGTGTTGGGGATTATTTTTCAGTACATGGATGTTTTTTTATGTTTGTTTAATTTTGTTAGATCTTATGGGGGGATACCCATCAAATATCTCACTAGTTTCTACGTACAACTATTTCTTCTGGTGGGGAGTCCATTCGGGCCTCCCCGTGTTGGAATTTTGGTTTAATCTCGGGTGCTGGAGAGTTTCTAATGGTGGGGATACCATTTAGTCCTTCCCAAGAAAGTATCTTAACTTTTTTCTTGGTGTCATCTTGGAGGTATTTAGTCTCATTCTTGGATATCTAACCTAAATATACTCTCTTTAGAAAATTTTGTGATTGGGGCACGTACAATAGTTTAATTGAAGTAATATTGTGGAATTGCTCTTGGAATTTTTGGTTAATGTTGGGGTGTGATTTGATTTTTTATTACCTATTTCAGGCAAGGGGTATTTTTTTATTTGTTAATGTTCAAGGAATATTAGTTTAATAGGTTATATTATAGTGTGAGAGTTTCTTTAATATGATTTACAAAATAGTGGTTTCTATGATTTTTGGGTAAGGTGGCACATAGCGGGGAGTCTATTTTAGTCTCCTAAGTTAATATTATTAGCCTTTCTCTCATTGGTGGTATTTTTATGATCATTTAATTTATCATTCTTTATGAATTTACTTGAACTGTAATGGACTCTTGGTTTCTATTTTGGTTTTCAGACTTTTTATAGTTTTCTAGGGGCAGAAAGAATTAAGGTGGGGAGAATTCTCACACATGGGTTTTAATTTTTCCTCTATTCCGGCTTGGGTTGGGATCTTGGTCATATTTCTTAAGAATCAGCTATGATGGGTTTGAGGTATTGATAGTTTTTGGTGGGTTTTAAGTTGGTGTATAGGAACCAGATGGTAAGGGTATACCATGTGGTCAACCCAAGTACAAGTGCGACTACTTCTAGAATGGACAACATTTACCACATGGTTCGTGCACTGTCGCTTTATCCGTGCACGGAGCACACAGTTGCAGTATTAATATAATGAAATTAAAATAAATAAAATGAGATAAAAAATTAAAATAATGAAAAAATAACATTTTAAACATAATAATAATGTTATTAATGTTTTTGTTGAAAATAATATTATTATTAAAAATTGATAATGTTGTTATTAATACTGTTATAATAACTATTGTTGTTGTTATAAATATTATAATTATTATGGAAATTAATTCTTATTTATTAACCATTTATTATTATTAGTATTATTACGATTGTTTTATTTATTTATTATTATTATTTCTAGGGTTCCCTTTTAATTTTTTTTCTTTTCTTTCCCTTCTATCTACTTTTACCCTTCCCTTATATATCCCTCTCCCTCCCTTGCAATGCATACAACAAACCTCCCAGCGCACCACACTTTTTTTGACACCACCCCCTCTATCTAGTGTGGTTCTTGTCTCTGGTGCCACTCCATCCTCCTTTTCATGGCTTCCTTCTAGTGTGAAACCCATCCTCCCCCCCATCTGGGGCACAACCTAGCCTGCTGACATCCTCTCTGGAACAAGACCCCATTAGTGACCTCCTCTCCGATGTCCTCGACCTTGCTGGCGCCCTCCTCCTCCAACGAAATCTCCCCCTCTAAAATTATCTTCCTCATGATTATATTTTCTTCAAAACCTAGGGTTAGGTATAACCCCATTTCCAGTATTCTCTGGATTTAGGGTTGTGCAATGGGTGTCTCAAGACCCATTTGTCTGTGTTTTGGCAACCACTATCGATGGAGAGGTGGTTTAGGTTGTTTTGCTCCACTTCCATTCATTTGGGGTAAGTTTCTGAACCCGTGTTTCATTTCAAACCCTCTAAATAAGGGATTTATGGTGTTTTTGAGTTCCGAAGATTTATTTTAGGAAATTTTTATTGGTTTTGAAGGTGCACATGAATATTCCCAAGTATGGATATATATATATATATATATATTCGGTGTCCATGTCCCCTCTTGGCATGGGGAACATGTGCATAAATTTAAGTATATATATATATCTCTTTGTGTGTGTATATATATGGAAGTCTATGAGTGTGATGGGGATACTTCATAGGTTATAAAGCTTGGGTATGGCCATCGAACAATATATGATCACTTTTTACCACTCCTTTAATGTGGAAATTTTATCAATTACTTGATTTTTGCACCTCCCTTAGTTATTAAACAGTGATTTTTCATGGTTATATTGATTGTTCCTTGTAAAACAAAGTGTTTTGCTTAATTTCATTTAATGTGTAATGTGAATTTCAATTTTTTTTCACACTATGGGTTTGTTAAATTGTCGGGATGACCTTTTTATATAGTTTTTTCTTCATAAAAGTATGGTTTGGTTTTATAAATGATGGCATGATATTCAAAATGGTGAGTGGGATTTCCAAAATGAATCTATATGTTTTTTGGTATAGAAAATGGATTGGGTGAAGTTCATTATAAAAGGTTTGTTGTGTGAAAAAGACATGAGGCCCATCTAGAATTTTTATTAAATGGTTTAATTTGAAAAACCATTATAGAGGTGAGTCACTTGCCTTATAGGTAGACCATGAGATGGGAGTTTCCTTAGTATAGGACCACCCTTGAGTGATATTTGTTTTAAATAATGGGGCTACTCCTCGAGATGGTCACGGTGGTGTTAATTTGTGGGATATGGGTAACGGCATGTTTATATGGATTGTTGAATGGTTTTTTTTACACAACCACTTTTGAACATAACTTCTGAACCTAGCTTAGCTATAAGGAATTTTAAAATTGATTATTACACCAGTCTAGATCATGCACTAGCTATTGGCCCATAGCTCGGGGAATATTTTTTTATTATTGATATGGGATTTTCTGCCAAGGTCATGCCAGGTAGGCTAACGATCAACTATTTGCGAAATAAAACGTTATCATATAGCGAATTCCTTAGGGATGAGTCATGTGTATAGTATATTCTAGTTCTCCAATTAGTTCCTAGGTTTCCCATATTTCTCTGATACTAGTATGATAAATTCCACTGCCCTCATTATGTAGAATTATATTACTTGTACATGGTTTTGGTGGTTTCAATAAAAATTCTGAATTTGGGTCTTATTAAAAAGGTTTTCAAGAAGAGTGTTTTGAATGAACATGTATTTCCGCTTTTCCAATAATATGAAAAATGGGAATTTATTACATAGTATCCAATCCCATTTTCCATTGAGCCTTATTTTAAAACATGAGGGAAATGGATTGTGATGTAATTTATTTCTATCAAAATAAAAGGTGTATAAAAATATATTTTTTAATATTGTATTTCAAACCTGAAAATCGATGTTTAATTATTTAAAGGAAATGAATTGGGAATATATTACTTGAGAACACCTACCATGTTTTAGTACACATCCCTATAATTTATTCTAGTTTTTAGTCTCATCTTCAAGTTTCATCTTGATCTCAATTTTTGTAGAGACCTGAAGCTTGACGTACATGTACATTACAATACTTTTGCGGAATAATTAGTACATAACAAAAACACACACACAAGGACCGTAATAGTTTAGTGTCTTTGGAAACTCGGAATATAAACTTCTAATCATGTTGAAAGATCTTCAACATATCCCATAACGAGTCTCCCCTTTTTGTTTCCTTACCTAAAACCTTTCTTTTAATCCTATGGGAAAAGAAAACATAAAAAGGGTGAGCTCAAATGCTCAGTAAGGGTAAGCATGGAGAAAATAAGACAAACCAGATACATTTGAACTTAAAAACATGAACATAATATTTAAACATCAAAATCTTGAGCAATGACACAAAACATGACAGTATGTAAGGCATAGATCATAATGGATCATCAATAATAATAAAATAGCATATGAATAAAGCATGTAATTGTGGCATTCATTAAGCACATGTAATGATTTCTATAGTAGCCAAGGCATTACTGTCATGACCATCTTAGTGGACAAAGTCCCTTTCTGAATCGAGTTCACTCCTGGTTTCTGTCCTGTAATATTTAACCGGATTAACTTACCATTCCAGCCATGTCTATCTCATGAGATATAAATCTTTACCCAATGAATTGGAGGGAGATATAGGTCCCACCCATCTCATAATGAAATCATTCTTACTTGTGCCACAAAATAAACTTAAAACATTCATCAAAACCCAATGAATAAAATGGGTTTCATAAACATCATCCCATCATTTCATAATCCATATAAAAAATATACATTTCATCATAAGAAAAGTGAACCATGTAAACATAGAGACATTAAACTTGAAACATACACATATCAAATAATGTCATCTTATATGGAAAATGGTTTTGATAAAACATTTTAAATGAATTCTTGAGGAAAATATCATTTCTTCGTCAAAATCATTTTCTTTTCAAAAAATAACATTAACTTTTAAAATAAAATTATTTTGTTGAAAATAGTCATAAAATCATGTATAGTAAGCTTCATGAAAATAAGGCATTATGAAACCATAAAAATCTGTTCACGCCGTATAAGTTAAAAATAACATTCTCCTCGTACTTTTGTCGGAAAAGTCAAAAAAGTACCTCATAACGTAAACAAAATAAAGATTCATTACATACCATGTAATAAAAGTCAAAAATGGGTAAAAATGACTTTAAACATACATGAAAACACTTTTATAAAACATGGAAATGTATGATATAAATAACCCTAGTAAATACTTACGAATAAGCAATCTCGGTTAAAAATGAGATTTGAAAAATTATCCCTTACCTTATGTCCGATATGCTTCGTATATATCCAAACCCCCTATATAATGATTTAAATAATGTCATTGACTTATTACAGAATCATATTCATTGTTATGATATCCTATATGGTTCACTTATGACTTTATATTTCCCATTCTTTTGTAAATTAATGTAAAAGTAACGTTTTGGGTAAAATCGTTTCATTTGTCATTCGTGTTTTAACTTGTAATTATTCATATTATTACTTAGATCATGGTTACATAAATCCAGAATGTAATACATTATTTATATATAATATATATTCAGAATATACATATATATAATAGATCGATAAATTTAAATAAATACATCGTTCATGGAGACGGTAGGCCGTACGTACGCATGAACGCTATTTTTGTTTCCTTATTGAATTGAATGAATTAAGTAGATGACATACATATATATATACATAAATCCAGTATCATTATTATGTCATATATTTCATGATTACTTATTATATATAATTTATAATCATTCATGAATGGTTAATCATTGAGAATGAATCTCATCGCGTCGTGGAGACGGTAGTCCGTACGTACGCACGAGCGATGATATCATTAACATGATCGTGGAATTATAATGAAGTGTATGTATAATATTTCAGAATCAATATCACTTTACAATAATCATATATAGTAATTATTTACACCATTATACCCATCCAAGTAAGGTGGTGGTGGAAAATAGATTACACCACAGCATGGAGACGGCATTCTGTACGTACGCACGTGCGGTGATTTCATTTTCCGTAGGGTGGATAGATGGTGAAATAGGGTTGTTTCATACTTATAATAACATATAGGTATATTATTGACACTGATGTTATTAATTCATAATGAAAAAACTAAAGAAGAATAAGTGGAAGAAGAAATAAAGTTGAAAGAATTGGTAACAGACATTACTTCTTCTTTGAAGCACCTCTTTGAGACCTCCTCTTAGGGCATTAAAATTGGTCTTTGAAGAAGATCAGGACCTCTAGGATGTCTCTAAGGAATCATAGAGGAGAAATTGGCAGGGTTTGGCCGAGCTTGAAGGCTCAAAGTGGTGTGAGGAAGGGAGGGAGGAGGTGCCCTTTTATAAGGGAGGAGAGGGGCACCTTTGGAAAAACTAAAAATATTATTTAATTATAAAGTCATATTTGGTTTTAAATAGCTCCAAATTGATTTATTTCGAAGCTAATGTGGGAATGGATCGATATACTCTCATCCAGTAGAATTTAGACAAGTTTATGTTTCTATTATAACTTTATCATTTAGATTTAACTTTAAGTTAAAAAATTTTACTCTTACCGTGTCTTTTTGTGTTCTTACACTATAAGGTTAATAAACGTACTATAACAAGCCAAACTAACCTCACGTTGTTTATTATTAATATATATAGGCTTATATAAGTCATTTGGCCGAACCTTATATTTTTAGGAATAAAATAACAGTTAATAATATAATATTTTTTTTAAAAACTATTTTATGCCAATTTTGACACTATTTTGTAATTGATTTTTGTGATAAAAATAACATAATTATTAGTTCTAAAAAATTTAAATAAATCAATAATAAATGTCCTATTAACCTTGAAAATTAGTTTAATTCATAAAAAGTCTTAAATTACATTTATTTGGGTATTTATAACATCAATTATGTCAATATGTCATTAATAATATAATTACCGCATCATCTTTGTGTCATAAATAAATTAACTTTTTTAATGCCTAAAAATTAAAAATAAAATATCATTATGTAGTAAATAGTATTAGCTTTCTAATGAATATTTATAGTTTAATTTATCTTATGTATAACCCTATATTAAAAATGATTTATTATTATAATTTGATTTTAACTATTTTAACCCTTCTTTAAATAAATTAATAATAAATGTCCTAATCTAATCCAAGTGGGACTAAATGGTCATATTTTATTCCTAAAGTTGTTTTTAGTAAAATTACACTTATCCAATAGAATTAGGACATGTTTTAGGGTAATAATAATATCATTTTTACCCTTAATTACTCTATTTACTTTTAACCGTGGTAAAAAAAAGTAAAAAGTTACTATTCACCAAAAATTATTTTCATCTCATTTTACATACTGATATCAACCGTGTCTCTCGGATTTTTGAAATTCCACTCACAGAAGCGGTAAAATTAACTTTTTATTAAAAATTCATTTTTTTAAACTACCACATAGTGATTTCACTATTCATCAAAAAATGAAAGTTTCCAGAAAAATACCAAAAATTAGGCCTAATCTATATTTGATATTATGAACTCAAAAATGATGTCTATTTTACCAAATTCAAAACATATCTGTTGCATTAATTAATATAAAAATTAATTCCCGTCGTCAAAACAAATAGCGTGTTCTTAAGAGATAATAATTATCAAAAGATTGACACTTGTTTATGTCTGGTTTAAATGTGAAATTAAATCCAAGGACCAACATTGTATTAAATTTTAAAAATATATTATAAATATTCTTTAAAATTACTCAAATTAATAATTTATCACTATTAATTATTTCTATTAAAAAGGTTGTTTTTAATTAAAATTTAGTAATTTTCACTATTCATCAGAAAATGAAAGTTATCCGAAAAGTACCAAAATTCCACCCTATGCTAATTTCGATATTCCGAATCCAAAAATGAAGTCCATTTTAATAAATAAAATTTAAAAAATTTAAAAAAGTGGTTATTACTATTTGTAACGGCTAGTTTTAATAATATTTTAATAGCATATCGTTGTTTAGTGAAACTCGGTATTGCGTACTACACACGCTATCGAGGAAGGTCAAGATTGCGTGTAACGCAAGGAAAGTCAAGGATGCATGTTGTGCAAGATCCTTTTGGTGTAGTGTACAACACAAGACATTAATCAAATTAAAAATAATATTTTTCATAAAATCTTAGGGTGTTACATTCTACCCCCCTTAAAATGAATTTCGCCCTCGAAATTCATCGGGGTTATAAATGGTTTACTACTCGAAAGTTTCTTTAATAGAAACCCACATTGTAAAAATGAATACTAATACCAATCTTTAAAAACAAAAGTATGAAATGTAATGGTTACCCAAATAAACTAATCATTGGGTTTCCACATAGGTGAAAATATGGATATGGAAGAGAAATCTAACCAACATGTTCTGATGGAGAGTGGTAGAGAACATGGCTATGGAAAATCCAGCAATCACGAAGCCATAAATTTGTGACGATCTAAGGTACCATCTGATTCATCATATATAAGATCAATAGGACAACATTTTTGGTTTTCAAGATCATTTCCCTAAAGTTTATGAAATTGGAATTAGATTAAATACTTTCATGATTTTGGTATAGTCTCACTGTTGGTCGTTCTTTAGACAATTTACACTTCATCCCGTAAAGAAATGAAGTTGAATTTGTCATTCGTGATGTGTTAGCAGATCATGTGATAGAATGATGGGTCATTCCATCTGTCTCAAACAAATGGTTAGAAAAGTTATCAAAAAATAAATAAGTCCATCTATAGTGAGATTAATCATATATGGTTCCTAAAATTGACTTATAATTCATATATCATACTGCTTAATATAATAAAACTAGTTTCTACTAAACAGGGACTTCCTGTAGGCCAGTGGTAGGCGATAAAGGCCAGTCACACTTCAGTTGTGGGATCGATTCCCACAGCCTTGTCCGACGCGATGGGTTGTTTCCCATCCTACGTGTTTTCCTTTTTCTAAAACTACATAACTATAACATCCCATAAATAATATCGAAAAAAACTTCTATCCTTAAACAATACATCTTATGTCCAACATAATCCACTCCAATATTTAGGCTTATCCATAATACTATAGTCCACTCTCATAATATAGTGAAAATGATTACCAGAGATCTCATATAACAAGCATGTTAATACCATCGTTGATCCCCATATATCATAAGATATGTTGTGTTGGTCACATTCCAAATATTCGAAGGCCTTAATCATGTATTCTCTTGAAAAATGAATACCCAATAAATCTTAGTGAAAACATGAATGTTGTTAAATTTTAACACTTTCCACATGCCAAAATCCAAAAATTCTATATACTCAAACCATGATATAACCTTCTCCTTATATCAGTCATGAGCTCATGAATACTATCAAACATTTAATTTTCTCCTTATCCCTTTATTATGCGCATATCATCTACTTTCCAAAAGTATCTGAATAACCATTCATGGTTACTGGTACCATTCATCATATACTTTCAAAACTTAAGGAAAGACAACAGTGTAACAATCCTTATATGTCTCTTTATTCCATAGTTCCATGAGATTACTTATATAAAATTACACTTGATAAACATGTAATCATTCCACTACATTCTTAAACCATTGATTGAGCTCCAACAATTCTTTCATCTCACATATCATTTGTAGTCTCTTCATAATCATCAACATAAATACTACCCATACGACCATACCGATTCTCTTCATGAGACTTTCCCTTAGGGCATTGGTTTGAATAATGCCCGTACATTCCACATTTAAAACATTTAACCATTTTTGATGTCGTAGCAATACCATTATCCTCATCCATGGTGTTAACTGAACCTTTTCCTTTGCACTTACTGGCTTTGTGTCCTTATTTTCCACACCCAAAGCATCTTCCAGTTCCTTTGAAACAATCTCCCGGATTCCTCTTCCCACATGATTTACATGAGGGAAATTGAACTTTCTTTCCTCTATGGTCAACATGAAACTCCATCTTTCTCTTATTATCTAAGTTGGGAAACTTACCAAAGTTGAGATTATTGATCATATTATGAGATTGCTGATTAGGCATAATAATGATGTTTTGACTTCCAAATCCCGTTTCATTTGGTTTCTCATGAAGAATATCATTCCATTGTCCGCCACATCCTCCATTATCATGAATCTTCTTGTTTCCAGCCATTTTCTAAAACCCAAAAAGAATAGTGTGCGAGGAAAAAATCATACTAGAGAAAACAACATTGTAAAGGGGGAGTACCCTCAATATCTAACATCTTAGGTTAAATTCTAATATCATTACCGTAGTTCTAGGACTATATCCTATACGTATACTTATCCTTAGGGACATCCCTAGTCATACCTTATAAATATCTCTAGGGACCTCACTAAAGGATTCGCATCCTAGTTTCCAATGGTTGACAAAACCTTTCCTCTGATACCAACTCTAGAGACTTGAAGCTTCGCGTACATGGACATTACAATACTTTTGTGGAATACTTAGTACATAAAAAAACACACACATAAGGACCGTAATAGTTTAGTGTCTTTGGAAACTAGGAATATAAACTTCTAATCATGTTGAAAGATCTTCAACATCCCCCATAACGAGTCTCCCCTTTTTGTTTCCTTATGTAAAACCTTTATTCTAATCCTAGGGGAAAAGAAAACATAAAAAGGGTGAGCACAAATTCTCAGTAACGGTAAGTATAGAGAAAATAAAACAAACCAGATACATTTGAACTTAAAAAAATGAACATAATATTTAAACATCAAAATCTTGAGCAATGACATAAAACATGACAGTACGTAAGGCATAGATCATAAAGGATCATCAATCATGATAAAATAGCATATGAATAAAGAATGTAATTGTGGCATTAATTAATCACATTTAATGATTTTCATAGTAGCCAAGGCATTTCTGCAAAGACTATCTTAGTGGACTTATTCCATTTCTGAATCGAGTTCACTCCTCGTTTCAGTCCTGTAACACTGAACCGAATTAACTTACCATTCCATCCATGTCTATCTCATGAGATATAAATCTTTACCCAATGCATTGGAGGGAGATATATGTCCCACCCTTCTCATAATGAAATCATTCTTACTTGTGCCACAAAATAAACTTGAAACATTTATCATAACCCAAAGAATAAAATGGGTTTCATAAACATCATCCCATCATTTCATAATCCATATAAAACAAATAGACATTTCATCATAAAATATTGAACCATGTAAATCATAAATACATTAAACTTGAATCATACACATATCAAATAATGTCATCTTAGATGGAAAATGGTTTTGATAAAACATTAGAAATAAATTCTTGAGGAAATTATCCTTTCTTCGTCAAAATAATTTTCTTTTCAAAAAATGCCATTAACTTTTAAAATAAAATTATTTTGTTGAAAATAGTCATAAAATCATGTAGAGTAAGATTCATGAAAATGAGGCATTATGAAACTGTAAAAATCTGTTCATGCCGTATAAGTTAAAAATAACATTCTCCTCATACTTTTGTCGGAAAAGTCAAAAAATTACCTCGTAACGTAAACAAAAGAAAGATTCCTTACATACCATGTAATAAAAGTCAAAAATGGGTAAAAAGGACTTTAAACATACATGAAAAAACTTTTATAAAACATGGACATGGATGATATAAATAACCCTAGTAAATACTTACGAATAAGCAATCTCGGATAAAAATGAGATTTGCAAAATTATCCCTTACCTTACGTTCGATATGCTTCGTATATATCTGAACCTTTTGTATAATGATTTAAATAATTTCATTGACTTATTACAGAATCATATTCATTGTTATGATATCATATATGGTTCACTTATGACTTTATATTACCCATTCTTTTGTAAATTAATGTAAAAGTAATGTTTTGGATAAAATCATTTAATTTGTCGTTCGTGTTTTAAATTGTAATTATTAATATGATTAAATAGATCATGGTTACTTAAATACATAATTTAAAACATTATTTATGTATAATATATATTCATAATATACATATATATAATAGATCGATAAATGGAAAGAAATACACCGTTCATGGAGACGGTAGGCCGTACGTACGCATGAACGCTATTTTCGTTTCCTTATTGAATTGAATGAATTAAGTAGATGAAATACATATATATATACATAATTATAGTATCATTATTATGTCATATATTTCATGATTACTTATTATATATACTTTATAATCTTTCATGAATGGTTAATCACTGAGAATGAATCTCATCGCGTCGTGGAGACGGTAGTCTGTACGTACGCACGAGCGGTGATATCATTAACATGATAGTGGAATTGTATTGAAGTGTATGTATAATATTTAAGAATCAATATCACTTTAAAATAATCATATATAGTCATTATTTACACCATTATACCTATCCAAGTAAAGTGGTGGTGGAAAATAGATTACACCACTGCGTGGAGACGGTATTCTGTACGTACGCATGCGCGGTGATTTCATTTTCTACAGGGTGGATAGATGGTGAAATAGGGTGGTTTCATACTTATAATTACATATCAGTATATGAGTGTTACTGATGTTATTAATTCATAATGAAACAACTAAATACTAATAAGTGGAAGAAGAAATAAAGTTGAAAGAATTGGTAACAGACATTACCTCTTCTTTGAAGAGCCTCTTTGAGACCACCTCTTAGGGCACTAAAATTGGTCTTTGAAGAAGACAAGGACCTCTAGGATATCTCTAGAAAAGTGGAGAAGAGAAATTGGCAGGGTTTGGATGAGCATGAAATCTCAAAGTGGTGTGAGGAAGAGAGGGAGGAGGTGCCCTTTTATAAGGGAGGAGAGGGGCACCTTTGGAAAAACTAAAAATATTATTTTATTATAAAGTCATATTTGGTTTTAAATTGCTCAAAATTAATTTGTTTCGAATATAATGTGGGTATGGTTCTAAATCCTCTCATTCAATAGAATTTAGACAAGTTTAGGTTTCTATTTTAACCTTATCACTTAGATTTAACTTTAAGTTAAATAAGTTTACTCTTACCGTGTCTTTTTGTGTTCTTACACTATAAGGTTAATAAACTTACTATAACAAGCCAAACGAACCCCAAGTAGTTTATTATTTATATATATAGCCTTATCTAAGTCATTTGTCCGAACCATAGATTTTTAGGAATAAAATTACCATTAATAATATAATATTTGTTTTAAAAACTATTTTATGTCAATTTTGACACTATTTTGTAATTGATTTTTGTGAAAATCATAACAGAATTCTTAGTTCGAATAAATTTAATTAAATCAATACTAACATTTCATATTAACCTATAAAATTAGTTTAATTCATAAAAACTCTTACATTACATTAATTTGTGTATTTATAACATCAATTATATAAATATTTCATTAATAATATAATTACTACATCATCTTTGTGTCATTAATAAATTAACTTTTTTAATGTCCAAAAATTAAAAATAAAATATCATTATGTTGGAAATCTTTTTATCTTTCTAATAAATATTTATAGTTGAATTTATTTTATGTATAACCCTATATTAAAAATTCTTTAGTTATTAAACTTTGATTTTAACTATTTTAACCCTTCTTTAAATAAATTAATAATAAATGTCCTAATCTAATCCAAGTGGGCTTAAATGGTAATATTTTATTCCTAAGGTTGTTTTTAGTCGAATTACACTTATCCAATAGAATTAAGACATGTTTTAGGGTAATAATACTATCATTTTTACCCTTACTTACTCAATTTACTTTTAATCGCGGTAAAAAAAAAGTAAAAAGTTACTATTCACCAAAAAATTATTTTCATCTAATTGAACCACATTTTACTTACTGATATCAATCGTGTCTCTCGGATTTTTGAAATTCCACTCATAGAAGCGGTAAAATTAAGTTTTATGAAAAATTCATTTTTTTAACTACCACTTGGTGGTTTCATTATTCATCAAAAAATGAAAGTTTCCAAAAAAATACCAAAAATTAGGCCTAAGCTATATTTGATATTATGAACTCAAAAATGATGTCTATTTTACCAAATTAAAAACATATCAGTTTCATTAATTAATTGAAAAATTAATTCCCGTCGTCAAAACAAATAGCGTGTTCTTAAGAGATAATAAATATCAAAAGATTGACACTTGTTTATGTCTGGTTTAAATGTAAAATTACATCCAAGGACCAACATTGTATTAAATTGTAAAAATATATTATAAATATACTTTAAAACCACTCAAATTAATAATTTATCACTATTAATTATTTCTATTAAAAAAGTTGTTTTTAATTAAAATATAGTAATTTTCACTATTCATCGGAAAATGAAAGTTATCCGAAAAGTACCAAAATTTCACCCTAAGCTAATTTTGATATTCTGAATCCAAAAATGAAGTCCATTTTGAAAAATAAAATTTAAAAAATTTCAAAAAGTGGTTATTATTATTCGTAACAACTAGTTTTAATAATATTTTAATAGCATATCATTGTTTAGTGAAACTCGGTATTGTGTACTACACATGCTATCAAGGAAGGTCGCGATTGCGTGTAATGCAAGGCATGTCAAGGATGCGTGTTGTGCAAGCTCCTTTTGGTGTAGCATACAACACAAGACATTAATGAAATTAAAAATAATATTTTTCATAAAATCTCGGGGTGTTACAATTTTAATGGGTGATGTTGAGTCTTGGGATCGGAGAGTGACCCGCAGGGTGACGGGGAGTTTTAGTGGTCATCAAGTTCAGTTATTTATATTTTTTAATTCTTACTTAGTATTTTTATTTAGTTTATTTATTTTGAGATTACCTTTTATAATAATGAAACATTTTGTTTTTTATATTGGGAAAAATCACTCCCATAGTCACTCTGCCGATGTGCATGGAACTTTTCACCAACCTAGGTGGATCAGAAATACCTCTTGGGCCTTGACATGGATAGGCTCATGTGACTGGTTCAGGGTCGACCTGGGTTGGTTTATGAAAAAATTAAATATGAGATGATATTTATTCTATAAAAATTAATAAACACTACACATCCTTACCCTTTCACCATTAAGGAAACAACACCATCACACATGCGTAAGTACAGCCTACCATATCCACAACGTGAATCGATTCATTTTCCATGTTCACCATCAAAGAATAATTAAAATAATATATGTAATGAATAAATATGATATATATGACCTTAATATCATTTGGTAGATAATTTAAATATATTTTATGCACTTGAATCGGGACTTACAAAAAAATACCTATAAATGAAAATAAAGCAGTTAACACCCTATAAAAGGGTAATAACGAATTATTTTTAACAAGAGGGTGATAAAGTGATATAACATGATCATATAAGATATCATAAAAATAAATATGGTTATGGTATAAATTAATAACATGTTTTAAACTATAATAATATTGGTTAAATCACATACATCCAAGAGAAGTTTGAGTTAAGGCTTCTTCTCGTCTCACTTTAATTTCTATGAGATATTCCTTATTCACCACTTATTTATTTTGTGTGGGGTACTACCCATTTGTTATATTAGATCATGAATCTATTTATCTCCATGATATTCAATTTTTATTTGATAATTATTTAATCTTATTGGATTATGATTCAAATATTTCAAAGTGGTATGAGACACTTTTCTTTAAAAAAATATTTCTTAAATCGATTATTGGATATACGAGGAATTATTTGGGCATGAAAGACATGGGTTAGAGACTGGTTAATGAAATCCACTCGATACATCGATATTTCTCATGGGAAAAATTAGTTGGAGAAAAAACCATCATGTTTGCTTCAAATCAAAACCGAATTGGTTTCTACCCACCTACTTAAACAACAATATGAAAGAACTTGATGGTATTATGGTTCACGTTCCAGATATATGATGTCCAATAATTAAGAACTGGCTTCATTCAAAATTAATAAATTATTATCTATAATATTTTCACCATGAAAATATATATATATGCATTTTATTCTCATTTTATTGATTTAATAGAATGTGTGTTCAGTTATCTACCATACCATGTTGATTATGATCATTGATTCATGATAGTTTCCACTGTAATTAACCCTTATTATGTTTTATTTCCATGGGATATGAAGATAAATTATTGGAATAATTTTCTAGGATAATGAGTGTTATTTTATTATTTATTATATTTCATTTTCTATTCCCCAAAAAAATGGCATTCATGTATATATTGAGTTTAATAAGACTAGTAAACTGTTTAGTCCTCTGGGATTTGATTCACTATAATCATGAAACTATAATAATGTAATTCACTGGATTCAGGCTTCTGGGGGCTGGGTATTTATAGTTGGTATCAATAGAATATTGGCTGGATCCTTGGAAACTAGACATAAGAATTCATGGATTAGAAAAAATAATTGTATGAATAACATTGAGGATAAGAGTAAATATATGATTTTATGTCATATATTCGATAATGAATATGTATAACCTGTGTTAATAATTTTGAATTATAGATTTAGAACAATATTTCATGATTTATACATCCTATAGACGATTCTTTATGACTATATCACTATGATTTTTATTATTCACTCTTTCCTTTGTCGTTTTAGAAAATGGATAGAAGTAGAAGGAAATGGGCTAATGATAAATGTGATAGACAATGTGTTGATAATAAATCAAATGGGATAACGATTTTAGTGAAGAATATTTTGATTATTTTTTACCAGTTATCAATATATATGATTAAAAATATGCAACTTAAAGAACTCTTGACCTCACCAAATAAGAGAAGGGTAGAGTTAACTAAGGGATTAGGTGGTGGAAACCATATAGGAAACTAGATTCAGTATCCTATATTATGATAATGTGGGAAGAAACATTCATGTGAATGTCTTATAAGAACTGTAATCTATTTTGGGTATTTGAATGAAGGAAACAAATTATGAAATTACTAAGGGAAAATAAAATGTCATTTCAAGAAGTGGATGAGAATAATTTCTTAGGGTATTATTAAAGATTAAATTTTATGAATATACATTTACTAGGAATAAATATCCTAAAAATAACTTGGGGGTTATATTATTTATGATGAGGAAACCAAAAATGGAATATGAAAAGGATGGAAGTATTATGGAATAATATGATGATCTGTAGAAAATGGTTTAATAATGAAATGGAATGATTATAATTTATTTTTATTTGGATTCAATAATTATTTTATCAATAATTTTGTGGATATATAAGGATTTTATTGAAATACTACTTCTCTAAGGATTTCTAAGCATATGCTAAATAGTACTGGTAACCAAGAAAAGTGATTCTATGGTAAATTAGTTATTTGGAAAACACATGATTGAGGGAAGATATCCCTTAACATGTTATTGATATTGAGATAATAATGATAACGATATGTTTAAGGATAGTTTTGGTGACCATGAAATTCTCTAGTTGTTTGATTGTTTGTGTTATCTACTTTGGGCTTACTACTTGTTTGGATTTATGGAATATATTCATCAACCTAATTTTTTTTTTGGAAGCATGCTTTTTTCATTAAGGTTTTATGGTGATCAAGGAAATAAGAGTTACATCAAGTTGTTTTGGGAAATATTAATATTCAGTTGATTTCAGAAATTAATTGACATTCCTTATAAATTTTTAATTTGGGAATTTGTTAGGAATATTTAGGATGAGTCTTAGAATTAACTAATTATAGAATTGATTATCTTGAACATTGTATATTTTTTATTGAGGTTAAAGTGTGATTTATTATTTTGGATATCAAGTGATAACCATTTTGGTTTCACAAAACATTAAAAGGCGAAAGGAATTTCTTGTGGATCTTACGATTCATTGAAGTTCTTTGGGAATAAAAAAATTCTTCTTAAACATCCATTTCCCAGTGTAAAAGATGAAGTGAAAATAGTTTGAAGCACAACCATAGGATTAGTGTATTATTATGACATAGAAAGTATTCAAGTATGTTTATTTTTGAATTTTCTTATCATGATAGTACATGAATCCCTCAACTCTAGTAGAAGTGTTTTTGAGTAACATAATTATATGTTTATTTTTATTTCTGAGAAATAAATAGTATTTTAACCGATAAAATTTTTATGGTTTTGTGATGGTTAACATTTTAATGACCATGTTCTCTATCACTCTCCATAAGAACGTTATTGTTATATTTCCATTCCATTTCCCATGATTTCACATTCATCTAATTTTCTCCTATTAAAAATCCTAATTTTGTGGTATCCAACTCATTTCACTTTCCCTCCTATTAAGAGAATGTTTTAATAAACTTATTTATAATGTGGGTTTCCCACAAAAGAATTTTAATTTATCAATTTTTTACTTTTGAAGTGAAATGTGAAATTTTGGGGAAAGCATTATTGAAGGGGGAGAAAATTTATCACACTTATATTTTATGTTATGTCACTTTTTAATGATAATCTTTTCGAAAGCTTAAATTGCACGTAACACCCAACATAAACAAACAATGAAATATTATTATAAACTAGATGTAAACTTTTCAGGAATTAATAATTTTTACAACATTATGAAACTTATATATTATATATTCAATATAATCTATAACATTAATCCTATGTTTTTTACAAACATGATATTAGAATAAATTCAATTTTATGATTAAAAACTGTATTTTTTCATAAAACGTAGTTTTTCTAACATTTGATGGTGTAGTTGTTCTGAAACTAAATTTTGAAACCATTATATTTTATATTTGATAAAATAAACTTCATTTTTTGAATTAATAAAATAAAAATTTACTTTAAAAAAATATTTTACATATAAGTTTCATTTTTTGATGATTAATAGACAAAATGTTTTTTTAATTGAAATTGCCATTTTTATTAAATATATTTATATATTGTTAGATTATATTTTAATATTGTTTAAAATTATATATATAGTAAAATTATACATCAATAAATTTAATTTGGGTCCTTGGAATCAATTTTAAATTGAAATTGGATATAAAATCCTTGTGAACTTTTGAACATTTTTATTATAAAAACCTACTGTTTTGTTTCGTATGCAAGATTAATTTTTAATTATTTTTTAAAACATATTTGAATTGAATTTTGAAAAATAGATTCTTGATTTTGAATCATAAGGTCCAAATTTATTAAATAGGCACCTTTTATTCTTGGAAAATATGAATAGTAACATTGGTAATTTGTATTACCATAGTTATGGATAAATTAAGAAATTAATAGTATAAGTAATATTATAAATATTATAAATTATGATAAACTATTCCTAATTTTATTAGTTGAGTTATTTTCAAACTAAATAATCAATGTTCTATTTCAATGACCTCTTTGGGCCATTTAGATGAATATTATCTATTTGTAGTATTTTATTTCAAATAAAACTCAAAGATGTTATAATTATGTTTTAATAAATATAAAATTATTTGCGGTGTTATACATAATTTATATTCAAATATAAATAGTATTTGGAAGTATAATATATTTATATTAATCACGGTAATATATTTTAAATTTTAAAGTGATAAATAATTAACTTAAAGGACTACACAATGATGATGGAACATTAGTTTAATTAATGAAAATATCAAATAAATGATATTAAAAAAAATTAAAAAAATTGATATAAATAATTACATGTAAAGGTTTATACAAATATTGGATATGCTAGACATGAGCTAAAATAATTGTTTTGAATATATAATTGTTTTGTGATTTTTGTGAAAGTCAATGTTATATATAGTGTCAAAATTGCCATTAATGTTATATTAAAATAAATAATATTTTATTAAATGATATAAAATTTATATAAATATAAAATTAGGAAATATTATTTAGATAAGGTTTAAAATATATTACATAATTCATTTATCATACATTTTTAATATTATAGTAAAGATATTGACCCGCAATGTGTTAAAATCCTTGTTGTCATGAAAAGAGTTAAATAGTTTAAATATGGGTAAAACCCAACAGATAAGGGTATGAATGTGACCTTAAATTGTATAAAAATTATTTTATGAATATTATTCAACACCAATCAACTTAATATCTAATTTTAGTTGATTAATGGACACTTTTACATGAAAATAACTAATATATTTTTTAAATCAATGATAGTTACAAAATATCATTCTCTTTGTATTTAATATCTTTATATTTCCACAGAGGGAAAAATGAAGACATGAACAACCATAAATTTATAGTTTTACAACCATTAAAATTATTTTAATTATATAATTTTTTTTAATATTAATAAATTAAATAATAACTTCAAATTCTTATTCAACAATAAAATAGTATTTATTTAGTTAACAAAAAAATAAAATAATTGATTTTAAAGATTTAAATTTTGATATATTTTTAGATAATTTAATGTTTATAAACAATTTTATTGATCTATAAGACATATTATATTTTTTTAATCATTATATTTTAATTCCCATTTTTTTATTTAGTTATTTGAAGTCAAATTAAATGAATAGTATCAAATTTTACAATAATGATATTTTTTTAAATAATATATTATGAAGATATTTAAAATCACAAAAATGTAAAATAATCATAAATCGGATAATATATGGTTGAAATTTATTCCCCTATTCATTTATAGGGCATTTTGAAATCGTTGGATCTATAATATACTTATTAGATTTTATTATTTTTAGGATTTCTAAAAGTGCCCCTCACCAAAATTATAAAAGGGGACCTCATCCCTCACATGTTTACACCACTTTGAGCAATCAATATCAAAAAAATCAGAATATTTATTTTTTAAAAATACTTAGTCAATTTATATAGGTGTTTTCCTTCCATAAGATCAAACCAAGATCCCCTAAAAAAGACATTAAAGGATGTTCTCCAAAGATGAGGTAATAGTATTTATTGACTCTTTCAGGTTTATTTTTTTTATACTTCTTATTAAAAAAATTATTATAAAGTACTAAATCCAGTATAATCTATATTCCATGATTTTATTATGATTATGGGAAAACCAAATTCTACCTTTTATATATCATGCCAAAAATGAAAGCACCACACATGCATACGTACGACTTACTCTCTCCACACTTAGGTGTAATGTTTTCTTTATCACCTCATTACATTGATTGGTATAATGATGAAAATAATGGATATATATAATAAATATTACATGATATTGATTCTGAAAAATTAATATACTATAAACTTCTTTACACATTCACTATTAGGGGAATGATATCGTCGCTCATGCGTATGTATGGAATACCATCTCCACGATTCTATACGATTCATTTTCTATGTTATTTATTAAATAATTATTATAAGAATAGATATAATGAATAAATGTTATATATATTCCCTTAATTTCATTCTTTATATGATGTAACTATACTCTATAAATAATAATTGGGACTTACATAACAAAACCAGCAAAGGAAAATGAAGTAATTATCACCTTAAACTAAGGTAATGATGTGAAATTATTAAAAGAAGGTGATAAAATGATATTAGAGGATCATATCAGATTTTATAAATCTAAAAATGGTTATAGTGTAAATTAATAACATTATTTAAACCACTATATAAGAGGTTAATGTATGTATAACCAAAGGAAGTGTTAGGTACGTGTTTTTCATGTCTAGCATTTATTTCTATATGATAAGCCATATTCCTCACTTTTTTATTGTTTTGGGGTAGTAGCCCTTTGATATATCATATCATGAATCACTTTACAATCATGATATTCAATTTTTTATTTTATAATTATATACTTTTACAAGGCTTAGGATTTGAATATTTTAATGTGGTATAGGACATTTTAGTTTAAAAATGTCTTCTGAAATCCATTATTTAATATATGAGAAATTAATTGGACATAAAATAAAGAAGTTGGGGTTAGTTAATGAAATCCCCTAGATTCATATATAGTTTTCATGAGAAAAAATAGTTGTATAAAAACCCCTAATGTTTATTTCCAATCTGAATTAGATGGGTTTCTACCCAAATAATTAAAATGTCTTGTAAAATGTATTGACGATATTTTAGTACATATAATAGATATATGACGTCCAATAATTAAGAATTTACTAAATTTAGAACTAAAATATTTTTATCCATGATATTTTTACTATTAAAAAATATATGTATTCATTTCATTCTTAGTTTATTGATTAAATGGAACGTGTGTTCAGTAATTTACCATGCCATGAAGACTATGATCATTGATTCATTATAGTTTCTATTGTAATTAACCATTGCTGAGAATTTTATCTCAGAATTGTTATATTTTATTCCCCCAGGATATGAAGATATATTCTTAGAATAAATTTCAATGATACTGAGTAGTTATTTTTTATGTATTATGTTTCATTTTCTATTCCCAGTGTAAAACACATTTCATGTATGTATCTAGTTTACCAAGAAAACTAAACTATTAGGCCCTTTGGGGTTGATTACATATTATAATAAAAATTTAATAAATTAAGGCACTAGATCCAGGATTCTTGGGGAAGGGTCATTATAGAAGTGGTAGAATTCCTTTTATAATTAACCCACAACACTATATGAAAAGTTATTTTATTAAGGAAATATATTTTCCAAGAAATAAAAGATCGTATATTAACTCTGGGTATAGAAATAACTATTATATGAATTAAAATTAATTTAAATAAGAATACAATATTTAAATATAGTTTAAATATTTACTCATTTCAATCTATTTTTAATAATTAAAAATTATAAACTTTTTTTACTTAAGAATAGTTTGCAGAAAAATGTGTTTTATGTATAAAAATGTGATTTAACCAAAACCCTAAAAATTTATGATTAGATTAAAATTAATTATATTATTTTAAATCATATGGTATTTTTATTTATAATAATAAATTAAAAATTAAAAATTGGATTAAAAATTATTTTATTTAATGAAAATTTATTAATGTATTTGAAAATTTTATATTTTTCACTATTCACTAAAATATCAATTGTTTATAAAAATCCCAAAAAAATCGCTTCATGTTAATTTTTATATGAGAAACTAAAAAATTAATTGCATTTTATAAAATTTCATTTCTAAAATATCTAGAAATTAATATCTATATTTTGTCACAAAAAAGAAATGAAAACCATTTTTGATGATAACATATTTTTTGGAGAATAAAATATCTCCATTATACATTGAGTGATTGATATATAATAATTTATAAATAAACTGATATTGAGTAATACCTATATATATTTCATAAATTAGTTAATCCTATTCATACCCACAAATTTATTAGCTAGATTATAATAAGAATATTAATATAATAGAATATCATGGTTCGATTAAGTTTGATGTTGCATTATCTATAGGTTATCAACCATAATGTTCTTATTTTGAATTTTAGGGTTGTTAGAAGTAGGATTAATACATTAAAAAAATACCACTTTAGTAATACTTCAAATAAGAAACCACGACACCACTATCAACTTCTGTTAAACAATTATCTTCATTCACGATATTAAAAGCTTCTTCACCTCCTTCCATTCACCCATTCGAAACAGTGGATTTATGTTATATATTTATTTAAATAATTAAATACATGGTAAAAATATATAATAAATTCTATTTTCTATCTACCTTCAGTAAATAAAACTCAACACCTTTAGAACCATCTTGATGTTATGGTACTTCATATCAATTTTCATAGTTCTTCAATAAAACATTATAATCTTTACCAAATAAATTAAACTCTAACAGTTAAAGAATAATAACCCTTCACCCTATATGAATATTATTAATTAAAAAACACATCATCCATTCCATATCCTTTATATATTCCATAAATCCCAGATAATCTATTTCCAATTAAACATTTGAAATCACTAGTTGTAACCAGGATATCCAACTGACAATTACTCTTCAAAAAGTGTAAAAATATGATGTTTTCTTATAAGAATTATAATTACCTAAAATTTCTAAATATAAATGATAATTAATTGATCATAATTTTCAAAAAAATTGTCGTATCTTCTATTCCTTATAGATATTGAATAATTTACATTAAAACATTCCAATGAACATTCCCATGAATTTTCATAAGAAATATTGGCACTCAAAGTTCTTAAGAAATATCTAGATGTGTAAAAACCAAATAATACCTAAATTTTTTGAAATAATAGGAATACATGACATTATACATGTACTTATTTAATTCTTTTGTTTATGGTTGCTGCAAATTTTAATTTTTAAATTTACCATTCGATGATGTTGAGACCAATTTACATCTGATCATTCTAAATCTTTCAATGATATTTCATATGTAATCCTTCAATGATGAAACAAAACATCCATTTTTCATATCATTATCAATCTTCATTACCAATATATTATTTTATTCACTTATAAATTTTTTTAAAAATATTCATGCCTAGACCAATGAGAACCTATATCAATAATATTCTTTAATTAATGAATTTTTACATAACAATACACTTGATGGAATACCAAAACGTTATGAGGCCTAGAGTATTTTGGAAATTATATACATAGCCCATCAAATTCAATCATGTAAATAGTGATATTTTTTAAAAACTCCAAAACATTCTCCAAAATTCCAATCACTGTTCTAAAATTGCACGAGATATCCCAAATACATAGATAAGAGAAAGGTGAGCTATAAACCCACTATGGAAATAAAAAAAAGTATAATATAAATTATAGAATAAAATTTGTGTAAAATTTATAACCTGGTGATTTAAAAAATGATAATAATAATCTTGAACATTTATGTGTTATATAATACGGGGACATCAAGGAATCATATGACTAAGGAAATATCATAAAACATTACATCATATGAATAAGTCAATGTTAACCACTGAGACATCATAACATAGTTGGATTATGATAACCTCCTACACAATATTAATGGTTTCTCATTAGATAATAATATTATCCAATACATTATAGGGATATATAATTATTGTCCCACACATCACATTCATGTCATGTGCATTCCCTTGTTTTCCATATTGATCACACAACAAAATAATGTCTTTAATTATTTTAATAAATATAATAAGGAGTGTGGGTAACATTCATCCAATTCCATAATTAATTTCTTATAGGTTCAAGATTGTGAACAACCGTGATTGGAAATCTGGATGGGTATTCACAAAAAAAATATTTTCATGGAAAATAACATGATAATTTTGGCAGCTTAATGTTTGTATATAGTGGTTGTTGTAAATTTTTAATAAGAGTGATAGGTGATCTCTAATTACATGGGAACCATAAGAAATGTAATGGTTTGTGTAAAAACACATAAGGAAAAAGAAAATTTTAAAAGAAAAATAGTTAATAAAGAGAAATAAATGAATAAAAATTAAGAGGAATAGAATCACTTACATGAGAGGTTTCTTCTAAAATCTTGGGATGGATATCATAAGCACTTGAGAACACATTTGGAGGGATTTAGAGAGGTTGATCGAGAGGAAATTGGTGCTAAATGGGGTTTTATTAAAGATGAAATGAAACTTTTGTGGGTATTTATTACAACATATAGTGGAATTCATTATCAATTTTTAAATATTGGTTTATGATTTTATGTAATAAAATAATCAAAACCATAACATATCCATTGGTTTTTCTTATAGCTTCCACCAAAGTGGAGTAGTTCTCAATAGTTTATTTGGATAAGATCCTAAATCCTTATATAAACACCATTGATGATGTGGAAGTGAGTCATGATCATAAATAATTTTTTTTAAATCATGATATATAATATATGTTTTGGAGATATCATTATAAGGTTATAAAATTAATTAAATGTATTAAAAACATATCATTTTACAGGGGAAACCAATTTTTGTTCCTGTATACCAATTATGGGGATTATTACATCTCTTTTATGCTATATGATGTTATAATATATAATGTCTTCTTATACCATATTAATTTTTTACAAAAAAAATTTGACTATCTCATAAAATTATGAAAAATTCACCATTATATAATTCTAATGTTATAATTTAAAAAAATATTTTTTCAAAAAAAATTTATAAATATTATAATTTAAACTTTTAAATAAATTTAATTATTTATTATAAAATACTATCTTGTAAGACACTAAACGTTTTTTGGCCCTTGTAAAATTTTAACTGGACATAACCTAATTACATTATCATTTATATTTAAATAAATAAAATTTTATAAAATAATTTAATGAAAATAATTTTTTTTCAAAATTATTCAATTTAACAAAAATATTGTTTTAATTTAAACAAAATATTTTCCAAAAATATTGAATCACCCCAAGAGTTTACAGTATATCCCTTTTAAATTTAACTACTTTGATAGCTTGTGTTATACACAAGATTAATGGCAAACCTAATTTAAAACTAAATTTTGAAAATTTTATAAATTTTTTTTATAAATAAAATTAATTTTTTAACATGTAATTTCAAAATTATATTAGGGTTAATTTTTATTATTTTTTTAGAGGATTCCTTTTTTTATGAATAGTAAAAATTCTACATTATATTCAAAAACAGTGTTTTTGGTTTAAATATTTTTTATACATTAACTTTATTTTTATGGACACAATATATTAATAATACATATATTAATAACTTTTTTCATTATAATCATTTATATTTTGAAATTTGATATAAAAACATACTGAAATTTTGAACGTATCTTTTACACTAATTCTCTCCACATCTATGGGATTAGTACAAAACATAATTTAGTAACTTCTATAAACTAAATTTTGGAAAAAATGCATTGTTGAAATCAATATGAAATTTATGGTCTAATAGGATTAACAAAAATTTTGTTGAATAGTAACTTTAATATTATTTTTTCCACAGTTAAAGGTAAATTGAGCACTCGGGGTTAAAAATAATCTTATAAGAATTTTAATGTTACCCTAAAAATTTTCATAATTTCATTAAATGAGTGGGATTTAAAAAATACCACCCATAGGTAGAAATTATGACCATTTTAAGCAACATGGTAATAATATGACATTTAAAATATTTTATTTAAAGATAAATTAAAAATGAAATTCTAACATTTTAAAAAAATATAAAATATTTATTATAGAGATATAAGATAGATGAACTCAAATATAAAAATTTATTTGAAAGATTAAATCTTTATCTACATCGTGATAATTTATTTATATTTTATAAGGATAAAATAATAAACTGAAATGGTGACACAATGATGATATTGTAATTTTTCAAATAGTTGAAGAATCAAATAAATGGTATTAAAAATATTAATATAAATATAATTTGAGTGATCTTATGTCATACAGGATTTTTATTTATGATATGTAAATTTTAGTACTGTGTTAGAAGTCATGGATCTAATTTATATTATTGGATTGATTTTTTTATTATACAAAATAATTAATATTTTCAATATTGACATTTATGATATTTGAGAAGAAATAATAATTTATTAAATGATATAAAAATAATAAATAACTAAAATTCAGAAAAATATATTGAATAATTTTTAAAATTTAATAAATGACTCATTTAAATGTCCTTTGGAAAGTTATAGTAATTATAATAACCCATAATATATAAATTATATTACATCAAAGTAGTAGTTAAAGTGGATAAATAAGGGTTAAAACAAAAAAAATATTAAAAAAATAAAAACCATTCTCAAAAATTATTGAATGAATAATATTTGACTTGTATCACATTATGGTAGATTTTTTGTTGTTTAATTGAATCTTGTCCAAGAAATAAATTATATATTATTTAAATCAGTTATAGTTACAAAATATAACTCTCTTGGGTTTTAATAAATTTTATGTGCCCACATGGGGACAAAATCAAGATATAAACAAATATAAATATCTATTTTGACCATAATGAAATTAAGTTAACTGTATAATTTTGTTGTAAAGTTTAATAAACTATACAATTACCTTAAATTCTTCTTCAATTATAAAATAGTATTTATTAAATAAATTTAGAAATAAAAAATTGATATTAAAAATATTAATTTTGATATATTTTGATAATATAAGGTGTATAAAAACATTTATAGATCTATAAGATGTATTATAGATGTATTAAATCATTATATTTTATTTTTCACTTAACATTAATGTACATGATGTAAATTTAAATGAATATTATTATATTTGTAAATAATGATATCTTATTGGAATAATTTATTATTCAATTACTTAAAAATAAAAAAATGATAAATAATCACAAGGTGAAAGTATATCATTGAATTTTTTTCTTATTTTAAATTATGGTCCATTTATATGTATTTGGATCTAGAATAGTCTTATTATATTTACATATTTTTTGGATTTTCAAAAGTTCCCCTCACCTCAATTATAAAAGTGTGCATCCTCCTTCACTTTCTCACACCACATTAGGCATTCTACCTTGACCAAAAACAACCCATTTATCATCCCAAAATTATTAGTTAAGTTATGGATATTCTAGTATTCTAAAAATACCAACCCTATGGTCCCTAATATGAGATCCAAATGATGTCCATCGAAAAATAGGTATTTGTTTTACACATTTATTTATGTTATTTTCTAATTATAATTTTTCTTCATATATTATTTTCATAAAAAGTAATAAATTAAATATAAAATATATTCTGAGATGTTTTAATAATTATGGTGCAACTATATATTTCCTTGTATCCATCCTATAAAGAAAATACCAGCTTCCATGAATACGTACAGCTTACCGTCTTTATGTTGTGGTGGAATTTATTTTTATTACCACATTATCTTGATGAGTATAATGATGGATACAATAGATATAAATAATAAATATGACATTATATTTATCTTATATATTTAATATATCATCTAATTCATCACCCTTTTACCAATAAAGAAATTATGTTGTCGCTCATGAATATGTACGACCTACCATCTCTACGACATGATTAGATTCACCATTAACATTGGTCATTCAAGAATGATTATAAAAATTTATATAATGAATAAATCTAGAATATATGACAGAATAAATCCATTATAAAAATATATACATACATTTATTTCACTTATCATATTCCATTAAGTATGATAAGAAAACAGATACAATGTTAATGCATACATACGCCTAACTGTCCCCAAGAACAGTGTATTCCATTTCATATATCTATCTTTTATATATATATATATATATGTTTATTTATTTTATAAATATATATGATATATAAATAATTTTTTACATTATTTAAGTATGTAAATCATGATATATGTAATAGTATCTAGAATAATGATTCAAAAAATGTATGATAAATAATTCAGTTTCTACCTGAAACTTTGATTTACCTTTGAATTACTAAAAAATAGGTAATATAAAGTTATAAATGAATCATTAACGAAATCATAAATATTATTATAACTCCATTAAAGTTAATAATATGTTCAAAACAACTATAAAATATTTTTGTACATGTACAGATGTAGTAAGACCTAAGGTAATGGTTAATTTCACAATCAAATTATTATCCACAATTATTTATATGTTAGTATTTAATCGTAAATGTTTATCATTAATATCCATGTTTCTTAAAAAAATAAAAGGAGTCTTTTTTAATGTTTTATAAAAGGTTATCTTTAACTAAAACATCATTTTAAAGGTTTCTAAGAATTATGTTCTAAATGTATCTAACTCATATCCATGTTCACAAAATGGGGTTTATGGATTTATTTATAATGAAATGATTATTTTAAAATGTTAATTTTCAAATTTCTCTCAAATTTTTCATAGTTGAATGTGACACATTGATTCAAAAGTATATTTATAAAAATTTAGTATTTTATGAATGAGTGACTTTTAAATAATTGGTTTTAATGAAAAATGGAATTTTACTCAAGATATTTCAAATGATTTTATTAATGTATTTTAATCTAAAACAACATACATTGTTGAATTTCATGGTTGATTGAGGTTGATCTATTATGATATAACCTACAATATTTTATGGAAATTATTATGATTTGTTTAACACTGAATGTTCTATTTTGATAACAATCAGGATTTATTGTTAAATTATTCACATTTCCTATGCTAGTTTTTCAATATGAATGTTTATGTTGTTTATGTTTTCATATGATAAATTAATAAGAATTATTAAGTGATAGGAAAGGCCCTTTATATCCCCTTGATGTGTTGGTATGTCTCATGAGATTAAATTAGTTGGAAAAAAACCCTTCTTGTTTGCTCCCAAGAAGTTCAAAATTTTCAGGAGGATAGATATTGACCCAAATATGATAGATTTCTACCCATAAACTTAAACAATCATAGAGATAGATCATAACAATAGCTTTCTTAATGAAAGATCATGATAGTGAAGATATCTATCATTATGAATTCCATCATTAAGAGATTATTTATTGATATTCCGTGTGATTATTCAACTAGTAGAATTTTCATGGTTAAGTGTATTTTTAAATTGATAATTTATATGGTGTTATTTAATCTATGTTTATTCCAACCATATTATGTTAAAGATTATGATTTAATGTCATGGGTTGTGATTTATTCACCTTACTTTATTGATTATGTTTATTTATGATATCTTCTGATATTTCCATACACTTATTGAGTATCTGAGCTCGCCCCTTATTATATTTTATTTTCCCAAGGATGCCATGATGTTTTATATGTAGGGTTTAACTTGTAGAATGATGGAATTCTCAGAGGTTTATCTATGTTATATTTTATAGTTTCAGTTGTAAAGTAAGGTTCAGGTATGTAATCTAGCTTTCCAAAACTACTATTCTTGTTGTTAATTTGGGATTGGATTCCCTGGGATCAGGCCAATATATTAAAATAATGCATCGAATCTGGGCTTCTGGGTTGGGGTGTTACAGTTGGTATTAAATAAAGTTTAGCAACAACCATGGAAACTATATTTAGAATTCAAATATTATATAACATAACCCGTTGAATGACTTTGAGGATAAGCCTATGTTTAGTATACCATCTGTGAAATTTTTTAATGGATATCCTATGTTAATCCTATAGACATATGGATTGAGAAGAATATTACATCATTTAGAGATCCTATAAATGATTATTAATGACTATATCAATGTTATTAGTGTTTCTCACATTATTCTTTGTGTTTTGTTTAATCTATAGAATCAGGAAGGTTATACAAGAAATGGTCATACTGCTAATAATGAAGATAATACAAAAGGAAAATACAATTAAAGAGGTATTAAGGAATAAGATGGTGAAGTTTAGTTAATGTTTTATCAATGAAGAAGAATGATTAAATTTCATGTGTACTTAGATTCAAGAATAATTTCATCAATGGTCCTTCAGTTATAATAATCATGATATAAATAAGATTTATTGGATACATTGTGAAAATATTTTTGGTTTTATTAAACATGTAGTGGACAAAATCATTACATGTGGACCTTATGGTTTGTTAAAAGTTCATTATGAAAAAAAATTGTTCTTAATTATCCATATTTAGGTGTATCTAATAATGTGAAAATAGATCTATGAAAAACAAAAAGGTTATATTATTTCTATGAAATGGGATGCAATCTAGTAAGTTTATTTTCTCAAGGTCTTATCTAGATAGTAAAGGAATCCCAATTTCAGATGTGGGTTTCCCAGTAAAGAATTTTAATGTACCAAACCTTGATTATCAAAGTTATATTTCAATTTTAAAGGACATAATTTATTTAAAGATGGTGTAATTTAACACCCTAATATTTTATGGTACATCTAATTTTAAATTTAACCACTTCAATAGATTATGTTATACACAAAATAGAGTTTTACAACGTTATAATAGGGCACTTATTTTGAAATAAAATTTGGTAATTTTTATAAATCATTTATAAGTAAACTTCATTTTTAAACTCTAAAAGTCAAAATTAGATTTGGGATAATTTTAAGTATTTTTATCACTTTTTTCATTTTTTTTTGATAAATAGTGAAAATTATTATATTTTAGTGAAAAAATATGTTTTTACTTTAGAAAATAATTATACCTTAAATTAATTTTTAATGTAAAAATAGATCAATAATACATATATTAATACAATTCATATCATTTAAATCTTTTTTATTAAAATTAGATATACAAACTTATTGAACATTAGAGAGTCTCTTTTACCTGCGATCTTGCCACATCTATATGATTAGTGTTACACTTAATTTACCCACTTCTGTGAATTTAAATAAGAAAAATGGAAATAAATGGTTGTAATCAATATGAAATTTGTGGTCTAATATGATCAATATAATTTTTTTAATAGTAAATTTTTTATTTTTTATCATGGTTAAAGGTAAATTGGATAATTGAGGGTAAAAATAATTTTATAATCATTATAATGATACCCTAACACATGTACTAATTTCATTGGATGAGTGTGTTTTTACCAAAATCATCCTTATGGTTAAATTATAACCTTTTTAATTCACTTGGGTAAAAACATGACATTTAAAAATTTTCATTTAAAGATAGGCTAAAAATTTCATATTTACATTTTTAATAACAATACAATTTTTATTATAAGAATATAAAAATGATAAATAAGAATATAAACAGTTATTTTAAAGATAAAATTTTTATTGACATCATGAAATTTTATTTATAATTTTTAAATATAAAATAATTAACATAAATATAGACACAATGATGATGCATTAATTATTTAAATAAGATAAGAATCAAATAAATGATGTCCAAAATATTAATATAAATGCAAATTTAGTGATTTAATAACATAAAATATTATTATTGATTAATTTGACTTGTTAGAAATGTTTTATAAGTCTTGGATAAAATTTATATTGTGTTTATTATTTTTTATAAGAAAAAATATTGAATAGTGTCAAAATTGAAATGTAATATATTTAAAATAAATAATATTTTATTAAATGATATAAAATATATAAAAAACTAAAATATGTCTATCTAATTGGAATATGTCTTAAAATGTCATAAATTACCCATTTAGTGGTGGTTTGGTATTTTATAGTAAATATATTAACCTATAATATATAAATTCTATGATATCACAGTAATAGTCAAAGGAGATAAATAAGGGTTAAAATAAAAAGTTAAGGATTAAAAAAAGCATAAAATCATGTCAATAAAATTTGGATGAAGACTATTTGACCATTTTTACATTATGATATATTTTTATTTTTTTAATGGACACTTTTCTATGAAAATGAATTATATATTATTTTAATTAAGGATAGTTATGAAATGTCACTCTCTTTATTTTTAAAAACTTTTTTGTGTCCACATGGGGGAAAATAAATATATCATAGAATATAAATGTATGTTTTTATGATAATGAAATTAATTTCACTATATAATTTTTTTAATGTTTATAAATAATAAAATTTCATTAAATTATTCTTCAATGCTAAAACAATATTTATTAAATTAACAGAAACCAAAATAATTGATATTGAAAATATTAATTTTGATATATTTTTATGATTAAATGTGTATAAAAAATTTCATAGTTCTATAAGATATTTTATATGTGTGTGAAATAATTATATTATATTTCTCACCTTATCTTAATGAATTTGAAGTAAAATTAAATAAATAGTATTAAATTTGACAACAATAATATCTTATTGAATTAATTTATTATTAGTTTCTTTAAAATTAAAAAAATTATAGATAGTCACAATGTAATATGATATGGTAGAACATATCTTATAAGTATCATTTATGATCTATTTTAAATTATTTTGATCTATAATATTCTTATTATATTTTAATGTTTTAGAGATTTCTAAATGTTCCCCTCACCGCAATTATAAAAGGGAACATACTCCCATGGTTCCATACACCACTTTGAGCCTTATATCTCCAAAACCCGTTTCAAATTTCTCCTTTAAACATTTTTAGTTCTGTTCTGGAGGTCCTGATCATCCAAAAAACCAACCCTAGTGTCCGTAATATTATATCTAAAAGAAGTCCATCGAAGTATAGGTAATTGTTTTATCCATTAATTTTTGTTATTTTATTAATATAATTCATATTCTTATGTTTTTACACAATAAATTAGTTTCTATAATATCATAAATATAGTAATATTTTATTATGATTATGAGAAAACTATATTCCTCCTTTTATCAATCCAAGGAAAAATATTATCACCATGTGTGCATACGTATGGCTTACCGTCTCCACGTTGTGGTATAATTGTTTTCATCACCAATTTATTTTGATGGGTAAAATGTTGGATATAATAATTATAAATAATAAATATGATGTGATATTGATTCTTTATAATTAATATACCATCCTAATTCCTCTCCTTTTTTCCAATAAGGAAATGATATCACCACTCATGCATATGTACAGCCTACCATCTCTATGACGTGATAAGATTCATATTCACCATTAACTATTCAAGAATGATTATAAAAATATATATTGAATAACTAGGAAATATAATAAATAATAATTCTAATTGAATAATATATATACAAATATTCCATTTACCTTCTTCTATTCAGTACGATAAGAAAATAGAAATAACATTAATGTGTACGTACAAATTATAGTCTCCATAAACAGTTTATTCAATTTCATATATATATATATATATATTTATATATACTCATATAATAAATATATATGATATATAAATAATTTTTTACATTATTTAATTAAGTAAATAAGGATCTATGTATTAGGATCAAGAATAATGAGTTAAAACACATACGATAAACAAAATAGTTATTACATGAAACTTTTCTTTAACTTGTAATAGTTCATAAATGTGTAATATGATGGAATAAATGAATCATTTATGATATAATAAATATTACTATGATTCTATAACAAGTTAATAATATTTTCAAAAACACTATATTTTATTTTCATACAAGTACAGAGGGAATCATACCTAAGGTAAGGGTTAATTTCACAATTTCATTTTTATCAAACATTGGTTATATATAAGTATTTACTAGAAAATATTTATCATTAATGTTCATGTTTCATAAATTTTTTTTGAAAATGAATCTTTTTAAGGATTTATGTAAAATTCCATTTAACTAAAATATCATTTTAAATGTTTTTAAGATTTATAATTCTAAATATTTCTCATTCATGTCAATGTTTTTAAAATTGGTTTTATGGGTTTGATTATAAGGCTATGAATATTTTTTATTTTTTATTTTTAAATTACAATCAAATGTTTCAATGTATTATGGGACACTTAATTCAAAATTATATTTTCTTAATTGTATTCCTTTATAAATTTGCGTCAATTAAATAAATGATTTCAAGGAAAAGGGATATTTTTATCAAGATATTTCAAAAGATTTTATTTTAGTACTTTATCTATGTCCAAATCCTTTGATAAATTTTATGTTTGATTGATTTTAATCTCTTATGATAAAATATATTATTTATTATTTAAGGTTTTATGATCAGTTTGACTATAGATGTTCAATTTTGATACCATTCATGGTTTATAGTTAAAGTATTCACATTTCATATTCTTGTTTTTAAATACTAATCTTTATCTTGTTTATGTTTTCAAATGTGGAATCCATTGAACTTAGTATGTCATGTACATGGCCTTGTATTACCCCTAGATGCATTAGTGGTTCTCGTGAGATAAAGTTAATTGGTGACAAACCCTTCATGTTTTTTAACGACCAGTCCAAAATTTTTAGGAGGATAGATGTTGACATAAATCAGATGGTTTTTTACCTATAGACAAACTTTCATGTGGATAGACCTTGATAGTAGCTATATTGAGGATTGATATTTTATTTGTAGAAATACAATATTATTCATTCCTAATTATGATATTAGTTATTAATATTCCTTGTCATTGATCAACTAGTAAAATTTCTAAGGTTAAGTATCTTTATCATGTGATTATTTATATGGGATATTTTTATCAACATTAATTTCTGCCATATTCTGCTCATAATTTTGATTTTGTAGCATTTTTTGTTATTTATTCACCTTTCCTTATTTTGTATGTTTTTTATTATAGATTTTTTTATATTCTTACCCCTACTAAGCATTTGTGCTAACACTTTTCAAAGGCATTATTTTTGTTTGGATACTAAGAAGTTTTATATATAGGGTTTTACTAGAAGAATAATGGAATTCATGATAGATTATTTATGTTGTATTGTATAGTTTCAATTTTAATGTATGGTTAATGTATGTAACATGGAATTACAAAACCGTTAAATAGATAAATCCATTAGAATGTTATTCCTTATAATCATGAAAATGTTTTAAAATAATACACTGACTCCACACTTTTGGGGTTCGAGTGTTAAGAATAAAGTTTTGGTTATTTTTTATCAGTATATTATTTCAAAAAAAACACATTTTTTAATTATATATATTAGTTGATATTTAAAAATATAAATATATTTTTTATTTTATGAAAATAAATATTTTTAATTCATACTACTAGGGTATCGATATAAAAACCATTACTAAACCCACATTCTCTTTAAGGCTATGGAATGTGAGAGTAGTAATTTCTTTGGGCGGTTCAACATATAAGGTTTGGGATGTTATCTTGATGATATAATAATTACCCAATAAATGTTTTTTTCATGTTTTAATTATTTAATCCTTGGTTATTATTGGTCTGGAAGAAATCCAACTAATCCCATCACCCTCAAATAATCCTATAAATGGGAATCGTACGGTACAGTTCCACTCGTCTAGAAAATCTATTATATCATCTATGTCAATTAGAATTTATCATATCCATTAATATATAATAATATTAATAATAACATTATCTAGAATATATAAACTATGGTTATGATTCTAAATATTAATTTAACCCTGACAGACAAATTTGGATATGTTTTTTAAGGAATAATTTTTTTGAAATTAATTAGAGTGAATGTATTTTATCTAATTATGTTACATAATAATGAATTTATTCCATCATAAGGTAATTTAATCTATCAAATTTTGGCATTTCAAATTCTTTCACACATTATAAAATTTTCTCTTGAAATTTCATTTTACACAATAAAATGGATGATGGAACTTTTATCTCATTTCTTCTTTCTGTTCCCTTGTTGCCTTATCAAAATTATGGTTCCACCAATATAGTTTTACAGGGTGATTTTTCTTCTTTTACAGACCATTTTTTATATTCTATGAACTTAACATGTTTCTCCTGATATAAAATGTTGTTCTCTAATGGTACAACAATTATATTGAAAACATGTGAAGGGTATGGTATGTAATTTCTAAAAAGACATGCTTATAATGTATTATGTACATGAAATAGGATAGGTGGGTAGTCAAAAGTTAAAAACTCCAATTTTATCAAGGATATCAAAGGGGTAAATTTATATTGTACTAATATTTTCCTTATTCATAAACATAATGAATTTATTCCCTAGTGATATACAAAGAAATATATTATCTCTGATTTCAAACTCCTAGTTCGGTCCACAATTGTCTATATATATTTCCCATCAATATTGTGTGAAATTCATATGGAACAGAATGTTTTGTACCTTCTCTACTATCCTTGGGATAAGATAAGGTCCCATCAACCTCTACCCTGAAACGTCATCCCAACTTGTGGGAATCTTCCAAATCTTCCCATATAGTACATCATAAGGATCTATTTGAATTATATAATGGAAATTAGAGTAATATGTGAAATATAATAGGGTAACGTACTTATCCCAAAATTCCTGAAAATAAATTGAACATGATCTCAACATATAATATGTAGTTGGAATGGTTTTTTGGGATTACCATCCATATGAGGTAATAATCACTATTGAAACTAAACTCTATATCCAATGCTTGCTATATTTTTCTCTTGAACCCCAAGATAAACCTCAAACCTTGATCAAATATAGAGGATAATGGTTCTCAAAATTCTCTTAACCCTTTTACTATGTATATATTGGAAAGAAATTATATATAGTAGTATTCATTGATAAAAATAAAATATGATGTCTTTTTAAAGAGATCGAATACCACACAAATATTATTATTTCTATTAGATTACATAGAGATTCCTAGGATTAAATCCATGGTAATGATTTCCCATTTAAATATAATTATGTGTATTATTTATATCATATTCTTATATTACTGTATTTCAAACTTTACTTGTTGGCCTACAAATCATCAAGATAAAAATTATACATTCCCCCTCATCATTTTATACCATATAAATTTTTTCTTAAATATGTATACATATTAGTACTTCATATATTAATAGATAAGGATGAGCTATGCACATCACCCAGAAGATACATCTTCAAATTTTGTATTTAGGGGATACATATCTATGTTAAAATCAATATAAAAACATATTTAGAGAAGTTTCACTACATAATATTTTATAACTTCCACTTTATATTGTCATATTTTTTTAGGCATCCTATATCCTCAAGAAAATATTAAATTGATAAATTATATGATAAATGTTGGATGAATTTTTTTTATTTGATTTCCATCACCATCCTTCTTATATCTATGAAAATTGGATATCTTTTAATCCTCGTCCATGATAGGATTGTAGGATAGATTCTACTCAAATAATAAGTTACATTTTTTTTCTTTCCTAAGATAGTAATAAATTGAGTACTCAAAATACATGATCATATCCAACTATCTTCATTAGTTCATATTGAGATATTTTTTTCATTCATGATGATTTTATTATCCACATATACATCAAAATTATTCCCATTTAGATAATGCCACCAAATATTAAATGTGAATATCATTATACCCAATTAGAGATCATGTGTTGGATAGTTTTTCACATGGACCGTCACTTGCAAAGAGGAATCAAATATAAACTAATCATTTTTCAAGAGTACACAACCCATAAAATTTTTGGTTATATCACATTGAATCACAAGAACTTCCCCACTGTATAGTGAGTAAAGCTTCAACACTTAGTATATTCTTTAAATCCTTAAATATATCCCCATATTCATTGGTCCTAAAAATCCCCACTATATTCATTGTTAGATAAGTTAGTGGTCATGAAAAAAATGAGAGGTTTCTCAAAAAACAATGATAGTACCAAGATAATCCAAGGAAACTATATATATTTATAACCAATTTTGGTCAAGGATATTATTTAATTGACTCTGTCTTCAGAGGAAACACAAATACCTCTTTACTAGTTATAAAATTTTCTTTTAATTCTACTTGATCGATTCAAAACTAATATATACTATACTTAAAATATAATGTTTTATTTTCATGGCCTTAAGTACTACATTGAAAAGATCCTCATGTTCTACCTAAATTTTTTAGTATACACCAATATTATCAGTAAAAAATAGCAGAGATTTTTCAAGGTTATCCCAAGTGACAGTATTCATAATGTACATGAAGATATATAGAGAACTAGTGAGTATTAATGGAATTCATATGAACTCATAGTTCTTTTTCTTTATTAGAAAATTTTTATTGGGGATATACTCCCTAATAACATTTATTGGAATCCATCCTAGCTGAATATCAACCGTATATAAGTACTGAGATCTATAAATCTAATCAAATAATTCATCAATATGAGGAAGAGGATACATGTTTTTTTATCATGACCTTGTCGAGATCATGATAATCAATACATAGGTTCATTCAACCATCCTTCTTCTAAGAAGAAAGGACTAACATACACCATTGTGTGGAACTTTGGAATATAAATGCTTTATCCATATTATATTTTAGTATATTCTTCTTCTATTAATCTTCAACAATGGTCATTTTATTTAGAGGATTGGATATTGAAAAAATCTTCGGGTATAAGTTTGATCAACTACTCAACCTCTTTAATAGGGGGTATAAAATTCAAATATTTTGGAACTAATATATGTCTTCACATACAATAGGAATTCCATTAAGGATGATATTTTCCATTCTATAAATAGTTTGAGTGATATGTTATTTCTCATAAATAAAGTCATATTCCTTTAGGAGATGATGATTATAAAATAGATTAATCCTCGTAGGATTTTTAAGGGTATAGAGGGAGATTCATATTACAGAAGGTGATTTTCACCTCTCAGTAGTGTATTTTGGATCTATTCATGGGAATCCAATCCTTACCAAGAATATAAATTAATTATTTTAAATAGAACATCATAATGTTTATTAGGAACTTCAACCACCAAACATTTATAGTGGAGATGTTATATATATGGGATGAATTAATTACCCCAATTTCCATTTTCACCAATAGCTTGAATTTAATATTTTTAGGTAGTGTACGAACATTTCTACTAAACATGTGTGATATTAATGAAAACATATATACTTAGTAACATATGATATTTGGAGTTCATGAATGAACAATAATCCCACCTTTAATTATTTGATTCTGGTTCTAATCATTTACTTCATTCATAAATGACGTAGGGATGAGAATTTTTAATCTATTAATCATATAAATGTAAAACTATGAAAATTTAATGGATAACACATAAATGAAATATTTTCCTTAGATAATGAAATTCTAGGTTTCAAACTATGTTATCAATGGTCGATTTTCTTATATTAAATTTCATGGGAATTTTTTTCTTTTTTAATAGTTAATGTAATCACTTTATTAACAAATGAATATCCCACAAGAGTGTCTAATTGAATGTACATTTTTAGGACTCTTTGACATGCATAAGGTGATGATTGAGTTAATATCCAATGCACACTTTTCATGGTTATTACCTGTAGGTATAACTCTTCCATAGCCACATCCACTTTCCAATATAAAGGATATAATTGTATTTTCTATAAAAAACTAAATACTTTACAAAATTATAAAGATGATTTTTTTATTTTTTCTTATTCATATATATTTCAGTGAGGTTATATAATCCAAATACAAGAAAAAGAACAAGACCTTTAACTGATACCAACTATGACCACCCATACATTAATAAAATTTAATTCATGATTTATTACTTAAAAATACACTAAATAAAATAAGAAAAGATCATGAAATATCATGTATTTTTGTTTTTTGATAAATTTTTTAATAAATTGAAAATAGATAAAATGAAATTATTTAAAAACTCTAAAACATGATATTCATATTCAATCCTTATTCTAAAACTACATCAGATAACCTGAGGACATATATAATAAAGGGGTGAGATATAAAGCCTTGTAATAGAATAAAAAAACATAACATAAATTAAGTAAGTACCATCAATACAACATAGCATAGTGTTCATAGGATAACTACACATTCACAATAAATTATATCATGTGAGATAAAAATATTACCCAATGGATTATAGGGCTATATAATTTGTGTCCCACCTTCCATATTTCTGCTATGTATATTCATTTTTATGTCACAATGATCATTCAACATAAGAACATATTTCATTAATTTTAATCTAATGATTAAGGAGTGTGGGATACATACATTGAATTCAAAAACTCATAAAGGATGGTTAAATTTATGTGAATATAAATGACTATAAATGGGGATGGGTATTCAAAACACCAAATAGTTTTCATTGAAAATCTTAGGATAATTTTAATAGCATAACAGGTGCACATAAAGATTCATGGAACTGTTTATTGACAGTTATAGGATATCTACTAGTAATTTTTAATCATAAGGATAGTAATGGGATATGTAAAGATACATTAAAACATTGTAAATTGGAAATAAAATGGTATAATATAATGAATAAACATGAATATAAAATGAAGAGGAAAAGAATCCCTTACATGAGAGTTCGCATCTAAAATATTATGAGGATATTCTTATGAGAAAGGAAACACATTAGGAGGGAATTAGAGAGGGGAAAGAATAAGAACACAATTATTAATAGACTTTTATTGAAGAGTAATGAGTAGATTGGTGGTCATTTATTCTAATACAGAGGGTAATTCCTTATTAATTTCAAAACATAAGTTTTAGAAACTATATAATAAAATAATCAAAACAATAAACCATACAATGTGAATTCTTTATGGATTCTAAAAAAATTTATTGGTTTTAAATATTTATTTATGTGATGAAACAAAATTCTTATAGTAATGAAATTGATTTTGGGGAAGTGGTACATGTTCATAATTAATTGTTTTTAAACCATAAAATATAATATAGTTTTTATATTATCATTATAGTTTTCTAAAAAAATTAAAATGAAATAAAATAACATGTTTCTAAATGGAAAATATTTTTTTAATGGATACCCTTTATAGTTTTTATTACATCACATTTTGATGTTGGTACTTCCATGGGGTATCTATCACAATAAGATAAGTATGTGATGGTGGTACTTTCATTGGGTGGTATGAAAACATAGTTTGGGTTATGATCTCAATAATATTTAAATTATATCATAAATTATTTTTCTCAAGTTTACATTTTTAAATATTGACTTGGGATTCATTGATAGAAAGGCCTGATGATTCCATCTCCCTCAGAAACACAAAACAAATTCTCCATAGTGTGTGATCTTACTGGTTGATGTGATAACCTCTTCCATCTATATAAATTAGAACTTATCATATCAAATAATATATAATAATACTAACTTTAATTATAGACATACTATATTAACAATGATTATGATGCTTAATGGACTTTTAATATTCACATTCAATTTTAGTTATATATTTATGGTTAAAAATAAATATCTAAATATGGTTCCTATGTTTTCCATAACTATATTAAATAATACGTAATTTCTTAATTAATAATGGAATTCCATTTATAAATATCTAGTCTCTTCATGTCCTACTTTAATATTTTAATCAATTTAAAATTTATACCTACCAATAAAATATATCCATGTATAATAGTGAGATAATGATGTCATTTCCACTTAAATTCTTTCACTAACTATAAGGAATAGAGTTACCTAATATGGAAATGTTCACTTCTATAAAGGAATAAAATAAACACCACAATTGTTATTTCAAGAGAAAATGTCTCATTTTTTCAAAATATTCTCTCATTATGATTGTCCTTGAGAAAACAAGTTTCATTATAACAATTTCATCCTCTAAATCCCCATAAAGAAAATAAATATAAAAATATATTTTTTCAAGAAAACTTTTTAATAATAAAACATAACATAAAATATTGTGGATGGTATAATATTTTACAAATAAGGATAATATCTCATATAATTTAGTACCTTTGATCTTCTAAAACCATTTCAAAACTATGCTTACATTCTTTTTTCTCTTCCAGTCTCCAATTGTTTCAAAACACCCGGCATATTTATATGTGTTTTCTTCCCTAATGAAATCTTCTTGATCCCATGTGTCATTTAATTATATTTAATCCAACTCATCCTTCCTTTATAAATCCCACTTTATAGAATATACAAAATTAGACACTTTATATAGCTTCTATATTTCCCCAACATTCATTAAAAGTAATAAAATATATTCATCCACATTTATGTGCACTGGTTAGATGATCCTTGAATATCTCTCTAAATTGACATTTGACTTATATTATTTAGAAAATATAACTTCATGATCATAAAAATATTGAATTAAAGACCAATCTCCTCTAGTTCCCAATCATTCAAATACATATTCCACTAGTTTAACTTATAAACTATCTACCCTACCCTCTGAACTTCTTTCTTGAAAATGAAACCCAAAAATAGATTCAGAGATATATGAACTTTTCATAACATGACATATTCCAAAACCAATATTTATTTCAGTATTAATTAATATTCAATATTTACCATAAATAATTCCTCTATTATGTTTTGATCATTCATCATGATCTTCACATTGAATAGTTCATTATTTATTCTGAAAACTTATTTCTTTTCATCATTCTAAAGATGAAAACCCATTTTTTCATCTTTACAACCTATCCAGAATCATGAAAGATGTTTTTCATAAATATTATATCATTCTATATCATCCATTTTCATATAAGCTGAAATTATGAAGGCATTTCTATGAGAAAATGCTAGAAATTTTTTAGTCCCTTGTTCTTCCTCTTACCACTATCTAACTGGTGTTAATGGAATTCTATTTATCATATGTATTTTATACAAATTTAATTCATTCTAAAATCTATATAAATTAGGGAATATATTATCATATTTATTTTTATATCCTTCAATTTCTTATTAGTTCTCTCAGACACAATTCATTGTTCTATTTATCCTAGAATAAGATTCCCATTAAAGATTATATTTTTATTATAGAAATATATAAAGCACCTTCTGGTAAGATCACCAACATTTTATTATCTTAAATATTTTATTTTAATTTTCTATTTTCCTTTCCACCATATACTTCAATTGTATTAATATTTCAAACACTCCACTTTTATGTTCTAGAAATTATACACATATCATTCCAATTAAATCATAAATGAAGGTTATAACAGAATTATCCCCTCTATGATAATGAATTTGGGAAAGTCCTTATAGATATATATTAATCAACTCTATAAATATAAATTTTGGTGTCATTCTAAAGAATTGAAAGACACATTCCTCTGATTCTCTATTGCATAAATTTTACATATTTTGAATTTTGAATAACCCATCTTTAGTATGCCTATATATGCTAAAATTGGTATACATTTAATAGGGAGGTTACTAAATTGATTATTAATTTTTTTTAACATATGAAATATTTCATTTAGTTAAATATATCTCAAACTACTTTTTTGGTTTGATATAATTAACAATATTTTAAACCGATGGCTATGATAACAGACCCCTGAGTAATCTTCCATACTCATATTGGAAAGATAACTTTGAAACCTACTTCATGTAGCTGAGGAAAAGAAATCAGGTTCTTCTAGATACATAATATTCATCTCACTTACTTAAGTACAATAAAACTCCATTTCATTAACTGAACATACACTAATCCCATTCACACAATATCAAAAGCATCACCATTAAAATTTTTCACTCTTCTAAAATTTTCTAATATAGAATTTGAAGTGAAAACAATTTCTCCCATATAATTGAATAAACCTCAAAAATCTATAATTCATGATTCCATTTGTGTGGAAAATTTTTCTATTATATTAAAAATACTCTTTGTTTGTTCACATAATCTATTTGGGAAATTTACATCTAGATATTATCTTCCTATCATGACATATTTCATGAGTTGACCTCACTTTCCCCAGTTTTAACAAACAAACCCACATCTAGAAGATTTACCTAGCATATTTTTTTGTGTTTTCCTCTATGATTTCATATAATTATTACAATGAGGTGATCTTACACTTCCATTTATATTTAATACATCACTAGAAGAGGATAAAATCTATTTCTGTTGGAGTTTCTCATTTAGAATCAAGTTCTAATCATCAGTGAACAACAAAACATTCATCCCACTTGAATTGCTTATAGATATAAACATGGAATACCAAGACTCTAGTTGAGATGATAATAAAAAGTTTATCCAAAAAACATATAAAATTGTAACCATAATATACTTCATATAACAATAGTTTAAGATGAAAACATTTAAAAATATGACACATACCAACCTTCTGATGACCTCATTCAAAATTACCTTCGCATAAATTATAATTTTTTAGAATTTTTTGATTTTGATACATATCTCCAAAGGTTATTATCAACTATAATTTGGTCTATTTCTCTCAAATGTTAAAATACATATTTTGGAAACACAAAATTCATAACAAAACAAGTGCCTTCTGATCCGGAAATTCCCATTCACCTCTATCTATTGCTTTTGTGTTAAACCAATGCAATCAATAAATATTTATAAATTATATATTCAATAATATTATTTTCCTAAAACATGAAATTTATTATTCAAATTATTTTAATCTAGTAATCGATAAATTTTGACTCCATCCTTATAAAAACAATGACTCTAACTAAAAATTGATAAAATTCCAAGAAATATTTTGTTTCTTAAACTAATAAGATACATACTAATCCTCATGAGAAATAATACATTTGATAAAACATATTCATAATTCCTCACCATTATCCTTTCAAAAACCAATTAGAAAGGGTTTCTCCAAAATAAACTAGGGTGAAAAAATTAAATATCAATTTCCCCATACAAAATTTTCCCAAATATGGAAGAATAAAAGTTCACGAATTTCTCCATGCTAATTAAAAACAATATAATAAAGGTTTAATCCAATAGATAAAAAACAACAATTTAATAAAATTAAACGTATGTAATCAATAATTGGATTTATATGGGTACAAATACAATTATTACATCCCTTAGAGAAACATTTCATCATTAAATTTTTATGGAAGAAAAAATTTATAAAATTTCGACTAATTTGTCAGTTTGAATTATATAAAAATGTAATGTTTCTTCACTGAGTTCCAAAATCATTCAAAAATGGTTCCCCCTATATCTATCCTTATAGAGTAACTTCTAGTTATCCATATATACAGAATTCTATGTAAGGTTATATTCCATGCATTCCATAGTTCCCACTATCGATCTACCAATTAAATATCTAATGTTAATTTCATAAGAAAAACTATATAACTCTATAGAAAACGTAACACTTACCAACTTTAGAATGTCCTAGTAGAACATCTGGAGAAAGAAAAAGTTATACCGAAATTATCAAAAGAAATTCCTTATAAACAACATCCTTACTAAAACCTCCATCCATAAAACCAAAGGAATACACATCTGTATCCACCACATGTAAACTAATGATATCCAAGAACAACTATTTATAGTTCATACACTTCACTCAACTAAAGTAGGATTCACACATTTGCAACAATAATGGAGAGAAAAATTGATGAACATGATTTGTACGTATGATTTATTACTCATAAAATCATGTGATATTTTCATATTAATTATTATGAAATTGAGTTTAAACCATTTCATATTCCAATGTTTACCAGTTAGAGTGATGAAAATTAGTGAGATAAAATTCATTATGATATAGGTTAGTGGGGAGTAAGAGACAACATAGCTCAACCTTTCACTTTTGAGTTAATTTTGTTGATTCTTCATGGTTGGTTATTTAAAACCTCTACCAAAGGATTTTATAGGAAAATTAAATTTTTTATTTACATAATAGGTAGAAATAGATTCCTCAATAGGTCTAGTGACTATTGATTTAATTTTTTCACAAGTGAAAAAAATATCTTATGGTTTAGTTTCCTTTTTTAACCTTATTGGTTGAAATTTCATTAATTTAATCCTAATTTGTAGTTTAGTTTAGTAATTATTACATAAAACCATAACTATTGAATCATAGTTTATATTATTCCTCATGTATTTGATCAAATGGAACACATATCCTGTAAAAAATAGTATTTTTCTGACTTGTTGTTAATTTTTTTAAAATTGTAATATGATTTGAGACTGTAACAAGTAACAATACATTTGGGATTAATTAGGTGTTACCTAAAATTTCCAAGTATTAGTTTAATACCATTAATTAAATAGTTCTAAAACAATTACTTCCCTCTGTTATATTTTATAACTTTTGAGTAGCTTTTTTTTCTAATTTACAAGAATGAGGTTCTTATGGTTTTGATTGTTGTTCAATGGAATCATGAAGGTACACATCCTCATCAATATTAGACTATCAAATACATAAAAAATATATCGATTAAAAAATGAATATCTAAAGGTTATGGTGCGTGAAAAAACATAAAATATTGTTTTGAAAACAACATGCCTCATAAATGAGAAGTTCCTCCAATGAAAGAAAAAAGAGTTAAAGGAGGGGATGAAACTCATATAAACAATGAAAAAATAAGATTATGACTCAAATGGTATGTCTAACACGGAATAGAAAATGATGTAAAAAATACATTTTAATTTGAGAGTGAAGAATAAATTATAGAATAATCCTAGGTAACACCCAATGATGAAAACAAAATAGAAAAATATATATTTAAGGTACCATAGTAATTGATTATGTGATATAGAAAGATGAATAACCCACCATTTAAGAAGAATAATAAAATTTGGTGAAATGGTAAGAAGTTAAAAAAATATTCTCAGTTAAAATGAATATTATTTAGGAGTATTCAAGAACCAAGTTTTCCTCTAGAATTGAAAAATAAATCAAAGGTGAGGTGGAGGAAAAACTAATGGAAGATAAAAATGTTTTTTAGGACTTGGAAAAACAACCCAATGACGTAGATTGAGATGAGTAAATTAAATTTGAAAATCACATAAACTCATTTCTCAGTAATCATGGATTTATAAATTATTTTTTACTACACAAAAAAAATCAAAAATTATTTTAATTTGTTATTGGGAGTGAGAGCCTATATAACTCTATGTTTTGATTAGGTATTTATTCTAATGAATCCATATTGGTTATAAATTACCTCAAACATTGTTATTTGTGAGACTAGGTAGTTTTTATTTAATAAGATAGGTAAAAAAGATGCTTCAATTTGTCTCATGTCTATTTCATTAGTTGTATTTGATAAATGAAGTTGATTTGTCTTTAATAATGAAAAACCTTCGCTGAATTCAGTTTTCCTCTTCCTCCAAATGTTTTTTAATTTTATCAATTAAGTCCAATTATAAAGTCAAAAAGAGGGAAAATTTCACGACACCATATGTAACATCTCAGATAAATTATGAATATTGCATTTTTATATTTATTAATATTTGTGAATTAAATATTAATTTTAATTTAATGGGGTTGCTATGTTTGGTAGCATACCCGATACACAACAATGGGTTTCTTTGAAAGCATACATTGCACACTAATAATATAATATTATTATTTTAAATTGTAGTTAACTCCTAGATGTTGTATTGGAGGAAATGTACAAAACTAACTACAATATTATTATACATGTTTTCTAAATGAATTTACATTTATCCAATAAAATTTAGAGGCTTAAAATGTGAATGAATCTAATTTTAAGCATAATATACATTAAAATGTCAATTTACCACCTTTTAATGGAGAACCATTTTTAAATATAGTTTTGGTCACTTTAATACATTATAATTGAACAAATAAAATCCCTTTCTAGAATGGGGACATCAAATTTTACTTTGGGTAATTTTTTGGTATTTTTCTGATAAAGTACATTTTTTAAAGAATAGTGAAAAATATTATATTTTAATTAAAAATTCACTTTTAATATAAGTTATTTATATGTATAGATTATCTTTTTAATTGGTTTTCAAGTTTAATTAGAATATATTTTTACTATTTAATCCAATTTTGGTCATTGGAATCAATTTAACTTTGAAATTTGACATAAACAAGTATCAATCTTTTGATAGTTATTGTTTCCTAAAAACATGCTTTTTTGTTTTGATAACGGGAATTAATTTTAAAATTAATTAATGCCACTTATATGTTTAGAATTTGGTAAAATAGACATAATTTTTTAATTCAGAATATCAAATATATCTTAGGCTGAAGTTTTGGTATTTTTCTAAAAAACATCAATTTTTGATGAATAGTGAAACCACTTAGTAGTAGTTAAAAAACTGACTTTTTCATTTAAATGAAATTTTACCACTTTTGTTAGTTGAATTTCAAAAATCCAAGAGACATGGTTAATATCAAATATTAAAATTTGGTTGAATAACATGAAAATATTTTTTGGTGAATAGTAAATTTTGACTTTTATTTACCGCGGTTAATGGTAAATAGGGTAATTCAAGGGTAAAATAATATTATAATAATTAATAATTACCTTAACACTTGTTATAAACTTATTGTATGAGTAATTTCTGACCATGGGCATCTTTGGGTCAATTTTGGGACAACATGGAGCCACTTATGATAGATAATGACACTTTAGATTAATAAATTTAATGTCAAGGCAAAAATGACATAAAACAATTATTTTAGAAAATTAATTTTTAAATGCTGTTATATAAATTATATTTTCTATTACAAATATTAATTGGAAATTTAATAAGATTTCCTACATCATGGTATTTTTTTATAATTTTTATACATCAAATAAATTAAATTATTTATGACACAATAATGATGTAGTATTTACCTAATTAATAAATGATTTAAATAAATAAGATTATAAATATTAAAATAACATCCAAAACCTATCCAATTATTATTGGATTATTTTAATTAGAATATGAGTTATCTTATATTCGTCTTTAATGTGTTTTTTACCTTTTGAAACTGAAGATAATTTTATAATAAAATAATGTTATCACACTTTCCTAAAGAGCCCCTCCTCTCCCTTATAAAAGGAGATCATTTCTAACCAATTCCACACACCAATCAAGCCTTTCGGCTCATACAACCTCTTCCCAATTGAGCTCAATACATCCCTCTCCTCCTCCTAGAAGACTTACCTTATGCATAAGGAACTTCCAGAATCCTTTGGTTCAAACAAAAGAGAGTTACCCAAATTAAAGGTATCAGTTTCTCTTAAATTGTTTTCTTTTATTTTACTTCTCCAACCCCTAAACTCTTTTTATTACATTATTTTGTAACAAAAACAGTCTCCTTAATATACTAGTATTTATTTATGAGAAGTATTCGATCTACACTTACACACACCTCCATATAATGGGTGAAAAACATAAGGTTTCTGTGGATGGTAAACTAACGCCTCACGAAACGATGATTTTTCAAATATCTCCAACCACCTCTCATGGTGGCCATTATGATGGAAAATTATTTATATAGGATATATATTATTTTTATGTTTTTTATTCTTCGGTATTTTTCCATTTTTATAAATACTTTATGGTTTCCATAGTGGGTAAATATGATAATCTCATTAGAGGAAGTGCATACTATCGCCCCCTCAATGTGATTTGACTCGTTAATGCATTATATAGGACATGTAAATGATGGAGTTAATAATATTGTATATGATATTATATTGGAATTATAATATAACTATGTATCATTATTTTTTAAATTACATTAAAATAAGAAATAGAAATGGAAGTAGAGTTCTTGCATACGTACGGCTTACCATCTCTATGAACGGTGCATTTCATTTATTACCTCTAAATGTTATGTACAATTATAAATACTTGTATATAATGGATATATATGATATATATGATATTTAAATCATTAATATGATTCTGAAGATAATGGAAATCTTACCACATGACCAACTTTTAATTATAAGGTGTTCATTTTGTTTACTCAAGTACCAAATATCAACAAAATAACCGTTATTCACTTAAATGATTACATAATGTTTATAACATGGTAATAAATAATATAAAAGGAATAATAAACTTTAAATAAGTTTTTAAGAATTTAGAAATTAACATCAGTTTATTATTCAGGGGATTAAATAACTAATGGGTCTTGTCGGGCAACGGGGTAAGGGATTATCTTATCTCACATTTAATTCCATGAGATTTCCATTGTTCACCACTTATTCATTGCATGTAGTATATCATGTACTTATATTTGATATATATTATCATTATTCTCATTATATTCATGGTATTATTTGATTCATGTTGTGGATATTAACTTTTGGTCATACGACTCAGTTGATTACAACGTGGTAAAGGGTTTCATCTCACTTTTTATTCCCATGAGATTCATGCTATATTTGCCACTATTTCCTTTTGTGTGGTGTATGTACAGCCCATTATTGTACTATTTGTGTAATATACTTTAATTTATGAGTATATAAATATTTTTTGTATGATACTTCTTTCATGTGGTATATGTTTTGTAAGTTACCAAATCGGTAAGGGAACTTTTAACCCTCCTCTTTTTAAAAGACTTCTTTTTGTTGTGTCTTTTAATTTACATCTTATTATGTTGGGATATGTTATTATATATCATTATTGATGTAAAATATATTTCCAAGTTATGAGATACCCTTTTTGTCCCATAAACACATTTTCTTAATTTTAAAGTGATGCTGTTAAGCTGTCAAATTTTTACAAGGGAACTTCTTAACCCAATTTCAATTCTTTGGGTTCAACTTGTACTTATTGAATATGTCATCCTATGAATATATGTGAATGAACTATGATTATTTTTCACTTAATATCAACTTATATTGGGTGTATTTATATTTTTCACATATAATTATGAGATTTATTTATCCTTAATTTAAGTATACCATATTTATAAGGTATTTCATCTCAATTTACATTTCCATTGAGACTTCATTGTGGTTATGATCCAATTCACTCTTATATGGTGTATATACTATCCTTTGACATATTATATCATGAATCCCTCTATTCTAATGATATTATAAAGTTATTATTAACTGTTATTCCTCAATTATTTGTATTCAAGAGTCTCTCATTTTGTTAAATATAATTTAAATAAAATTTCATTTTAAATGTTTTAAAGATTTATTATTATAAATATTTTTCTTTAATGTTCATGTTTTAAAAATGGTTATCAGTATTTATTAATTGAACATTGAGGTTCTTAAATTATAATTCCATTAAAAGCTTCAAAGTGTTATGGGACACTTTGATTCAAAAATCTATTTTTAAATGGTTTATGAAAATGGATCGATTATTTCAATATCTTGAAATTACTTCTTGTGACTTCAAATGAAATGTTATTAGTGAAATGTTTATATTTGAAAAATTTTATGTCATGTTATGGTACTTGGACATTTGACGGGTGGTTACGTGATAAACCATATGACGGGTGGTTCCGTGATAACCAGGAGGGGTGGTTACGCTATAACCTCCAATGCATTTGGAATGGAAGTCGGTTGTATGGCTATTCCATTTAGTGATATGTTTGGAAGTAGACCGTATGGTTATTCTATTTAAGTATGTTTATGTCCCAAGTTACCATTGTAAGTTATGTGGTCTTTATATGTGTTTTATGGTAAGATTTTGGTTACAAAATGGTAAGTAGTTATCTTTTATCCAGTGAATAGTATTTACTACTTCATAAAGGTGAAAAGTATTAATTATGTTAAAGTATTAATGGATTAATTGTTTTTTAAAAAACTAATAGTTTTCCTTCTTTGTTTATCCCTTACTGAGCTTATTATGCTCATCCAAAGTTTTTGAAATGTTTTTTCACAGGACATAATGTGGAATAGGGTCAAGGATGGGATCAAAGAAAATTCATGTTGTCTTAAATATGGAACTAGACATGACTTTTGTCAAGAGTTTTTATTTTATGAAAAATGGATACTGGGTAGAATTGTCTACATTGTAATCATTTGAGATGTAATAGTTATTTTATAATTCTCTAAAACTCTAAACCTGAAAAGAACCTCAATGTGAATTATTTATTCATTTCAATATTATGTAAGGTTTAAGGTCGGGTCCTTATAATGGTTAGGATTTTAAAAAGAGTCACAGTTATTTTAGATAAAGTGAATGAGTTTAAGATAACATGAATAAGTATATCATAGTATTTACCCTTCTCATAAGATATTATATGATGATTTTACTAATATAATCACACTTACCTTTCGGGTTTTAGTCAGTGGTTGGATCTAGTAGGCATCAAAGTAATAATGGATGTGAAGAAAACTATGACAGTTTTCTGAATGATCAATTGAATGAAATGGGAGATTCAGTGAGAACCCTTGTGGTTATTCTTAACCAAATATCTATAGTCATGATTAACTACTTGAACCTTAGTGATTTTTATAATGCATCGTATATGCGAGAAACAAATCCCCATGGATGTTTAGGTAATAATCATAAAGGTATGTATGTTCAAAAACCTATGTGTCAAGGATGTGGAAAGAAACACCTAAGAAAATGTTTCAAAGGCACATGAAGATGTTATAGATGTGGAAATGAAGGTCATAAAGAAAGAACCAACCATGGAAAAAGGAATCATCCAGTTGACTCTAGGAAAGGGGAAGAATTTCATTCTGAGGGATAAATTAAATGTTTTAAATGTGGTGTTCATGGTCATTATACAAACACATGTCCTATGAAGAAGCTTTGGGAATGGGATAACCAGCATCGTACAAATATTGGTTTAACAATACCTTATGTCATTATTATTGAGGATGAAGAAACTGAAAATGACCAATGAAAGGTATGGATTATTTCGTAACATATGTTTTGAAATTATTGAATCTTAGGATATGATTCATGATTTTGTTTGTAGGAAAGATGTTTTTCAGAATAATATGGAAAGTAATGGTTAATGTATCATGAATAATGTTGAATGAGTAAGAAGTAAACATATATAGTATTCAAGTGTTATTGTAGATTTTAGGATGGTGAAATGCTTAAAAGTATTAAGGCTCTCTTGATGATGGGAATTACATTAGGAGAATTTTTATAGTGTGTGTAACCCTGATGTTTGATATATGAAAATTTTATTCAAGAAATAATTATCTTTTCTATTGTGGATATAGTAATAAAGAACCATTTTGTTTTATATGATCCTTGAATTTGAGGAAATTATATGTTAATGCATTTTTGGGATGAAAAATGAAAGTTATTAGAAAACCTTTGTGGTTACAACATGTTATGGTTATTTTTGATAAATTTATATTTTTTTTCTAAGGCTATAAAAATATATAGTTTTTGAAAAAAAGACAACACATGGACCATGTGACAACCCATCGCGTCAGGCAAAGCTGGGAGAATCAAACCCACAAACAAAGTGGGACTAGTAATTATCGCCTACCACTGGACTACATGAAGTGTTCATTTGTATGACTGATTCTTTTTAGTTGGATGATTTTATGAATCAATAATAAGTTTATTTTGGGTTATCTATGGAAATGATTAAACTATAATGGATGATATGTGATTAGCTTAATTACTTTTCAATATGATACATTAAGATTAACAGATGTTATTTGGAGATAAATGTTAATATTTATCTTGGAAGACTAGGTGATTATATGATTTTGTGATTTGGGTTTCAATCTTAGTTTGTATTACTTTGAATAATTTTATGGACAACTATTTATTGAATTGTCTTTATTGAACTTTGAGTTTTGTTGGACAAATTTTAGAGATTAAGAGTAGTTTTTCATTTTGTAAAAGATTATCTTTTTTGAGGATTATCTGATATGGTGCTAACTATTTGGGTTTTGGTTAAGGTCTAAAGACATGGTAAATATATAGTTCATCTTTTATGGATTATTTGATTCTCTCGAAGTTGATTATTGCGCTCTTAAAGTGAAAAAAATCATCCTGAATACTCTTCATTTGGAGAAAATATGAGTTTGTGTTAGAAATCTAGTAAAAGATGATTGTCTACATGACAAGTATGTATATTTCCTTACATTTTTAGTTAATCTCATAAATAAATTCCTCAATGAAAAGTAACTTAAATGAAAAATCTTGTCTGTTAACTTTTCCTACTGGGGAATCAAAGATTGTTTAACCCATCACAAGTTTGTTATTTTTGGGTGGTTAACTTTCTCCTAAACATGTTTTGTACCACTCTCCATTAGAACATGATGGATTGATTTCTCCTCCATAACCAAGTTTTCATGGAATCCTAGTATAATTTGTCTTGGGTAACTTGTGTACTTATATTCCATTATTTTAATGTGATAGTTTTATTGACTCTTTTTTCGATGTGGGGCTTTGAATGAAGTTCTTGAGCCCAATTCTAAAATTGCGAGGATACAATTCCAAAAAGAGGGTAAGGATGTAACATCCTGGATAAAAGAAGAATATGAAATTTTCATATTTATTAATATTGTTAATTAAAAATTAATTTTACTTTAAAGGGGTTTCTATGTTAGATAGCATTCCTGATACGTAACAACGGGTTTCTTTGAAATCTTATGTTGCACACTAAAAATATAATATTATTATTTTAAATGGTAGTTAACTCCTAGACTTTTTATTGGTAGGAATGAACAAAAAAAACTAAAATATGATTATACATGTTTGTTAAATGTATTTACATTTATCCAATTAAAGTTAGAGGCTTAAAATGTGAATGAATATAATTTTAAGCATAATTTACATTAAAAGGTTGATTTATCGCCTTTTAATTGAGAATCCTCTTTAAATATATTTTTGGTCACTATAATAAATTCTAATTGACCAAATAAAATCATTCTTTATAATGGGGACATCAAATTTTACTTTTGGTAATTTTGTTGTTATTTTTCTGATAAAGTTCATTTTTTAATGAATAGTGAAAAATATTTTATTCCAATTCAAAATTCCCTTTTAATATAATTTATTTATATGGTAAGATTATATTTTTAATTGGTTTTAATGTGTAATTAGAATATATTTTTAACATTTAATATAATATTGGTCATTGGAGTTAATTTCACGTTGAAATTTGACATAAACAAGTATCAATCTTTTAATAGTTATTGTTTCCTAAAAACACGCTATTTGTTTTGTTAATGTGAAGTAATTTTAAAATTAATTAATGCCACTTATATGTTTAAAATTTGGTAATATAGACATAATTTTTTAATTCAGGATATCAAATATATCTTAGGGTGAATTTTTTTTATTTTTTTGAAAAACATCAATTTTTGATGAATAGTGAAACCACTTAGTAGTAGTTAAAAAACTGACCTTTTCATTTAAATGAAATTTTACTAATTCTGTGAGTTGAAATTCAAAAATATGAGAGACACTGTTAATATCAAGAAGTAAAATTTGGTTCAATAAGATGAAAATATTATTTGGTGAATAGTAACTTTTGACTTTTATTTACCATGGTTAAAGGTAAATAGGGCAATTCATGGTTAAAAAAATATTATAATAATTCAAAATTTCCTTAACACTTATCCTAACATTATTTTATGAGTAATGGCCAACCATGGGAATCTTTGGATATATTTTGGGACAACATGGATCCACTTATGAATGATAATGATACTTTAGATTAATTAATTTGTTGTAAAGGAAAAAATGACATAAACAAAATTCTTTTAGTAAATTAATTTTTATATGGCGTTATATAAATTATATTTTAAACTCTAAATATTCATTGGAAATATGAAAAGATTTCCTACATCATATTTTTTTTTATAATTTTTATATGTCACATAAATTAAATTATTTATGACAAAAGAATGATGTAGTATTTCCATCATTAATAAAAGATTTAAATAAATAAGATTATAAATATTAAAATAACATCCAAAACATGTCCAATTATTATTGGATGATTTTAATTCAAATATGAGTCATCTAATATTCAACTTTAATGTGTTTTGGACCATTTTAAACAGAAGAAATCTTTATAATAAAATAATGTTATCACACATTCCTAAAGAGCCCCTCCTCTCCCATATAAACTGAGAACACTTATAACCAATTTCACACACCTCTAAAGCATTTTGGCTCATCCAAACTATGCACAATTTATCTCCCTACATCCCTATCCTCCTCCTAGAAGCCTTACCTTAGGAATAAGTCACTTCAAGAAGTACTTTGGTTCAAACAAAAGAGAGTTGCCCAAATTAAAGGTAACAGTTTCTCTTAAATTGTTTTCTTTTATTTTACTTCTCCAGACCATAAACTCTTTTTATTAACTTCTTTCGTAATAAAACCAGTATCCTTAATATACTAGGATGTTTTTATGAGAATAGTTCTAACTACACTTACACACACCTCCATCTAATGGGTGAAGAACATAATGTTTCTGTTGATGGCAAACTAATGCCTCACGAAACAATGATTGTTCAAATATCTCCAACTGCCTCTCATGGTGGTCATTATGATGGAAATGTATTTATATATGATATATATTATGTTTATGTTTTTTTATTCTTCTTTATTTTTTCATTTATATAAATACTTTATGGTTTCCATAGTGGGTATATAGGATAATCTCATTAGAGGAAGTGCTGACTACCACCCCCTCAAAGTGATATGACTCGTTAATGCCTTATGTGGGACATATAAAGGATGGAGTTAATAATATTTTTTATGATATTATACTATAATTATAATATATCTATGTATAATTATGTTTTTAAATCCATTAAAATAATAAAAAGAAATGGAAGTAGTGTTCATGTGTACGTACGACTTACCATCTCCATGAACAGTGCATTTCATTTCTTACCTCTAAATGTTATGTACTATTATAAATACATTTATATACGGGATATATATGATATATATGAAATCTAAATCATTAATATCATTCTGAAGATAATTTATATCTTACCACATGAACAACTTGTAATTATAAGGTGTTCATTTTTTTTACTCAAGTACCAAATATCGACAAAACGACCATTATTAACTTAAGTGATTACATAATGTTTATAAAATCATAATAAGTAATATAAAAGAAATAATAAAATTTAAAAGGGTCTTTAAGAAAGTATAAATTAATATTAGTTTATTATTCAGGAGATTGAAGAACAAACGGGTCATGTCGAACAAGGAGGTAAGGGATTTTCCTATCCCACTTTTAATTCTGTGAGATTTCCATTGTTCGCCACTTATTCATTTCATGTGGTGTATCATGTACTACCATTTGATATATATTATTATTATTTTCATTATATTCATGGTATTCTATGATTAATTTGGTGGATATTTACTTTTGGTCATACGACTCAGTATATTACAACGTGGTAAAGGGTTTCATCTCACTTTTAATTACCATGAGATTCATGCTATATTTTCCTCTATTTCAATTTATGTGGTGTATGTACTACCCATGATTGTACTATTTGTGTAATATACTTTCATTTATGAGTATTTACATCTTCATTGTATGATCCTTATTTCATGTGGCATATGTTTTGTAAGTTACCAAATCGTTAAGGGAACCTTTCACCAACCTCTTTTTAAAAGACTTTTTTTGTTGTGTCTTTTAATTTACATATTATTATGTTGGAGTAAGTTATTATATATCCTTATTGATGTAAACTTTATTTCCAAGTGATGATATAGAATTTTTTTCTCATCAACTCATTTTCTTAATTATAAAGTGACGTCCTTAGGATGTCAAATGTTTACAAGGGAACTTCTTAACCAAATTTCGTTTCTTTGGGTTCAACGTGTACTTATTGAATATGTCATCTTACAAATATGTGTGAGTGACATATGATTGTTTTACACATAATATACACTTATATTGGGTGTATTTATATTTCTGACACATAATTATTAGATTTATTTATCCTTAATTTAAGGTTACCATCTTTATAATGGATTTCATCTCATTTTACATTTCCATTGAGACTTCTTTGTTGTAATGCACCAATTCACTCTTATATGGTGTATATACTGTCCTTTGACATATTATATCATGAATAACATTATTCTCATAATATTACAATGTTTTAATTAAATTGTATTCCTCAATTATTTGTATTCAAGAGTCTCATTTTTTTAAAAACTCTTTAACTAAAATAACATTTTAAATGTTTTAAAGATTTATTATTCTAAATCTTTAGCTTTAATGTCCACGTTTTAAAAATGGTTTTCAGTATTTATTTATTTGTACATTAATGTTTTGAAATTATAATTCCATTAAAAACTTTAAATTATTATGGGACACTTTGATTCTGAAATCTCTTTTTAAATGGTTTTTGAAAATGGATTGATTATTTCAATATCTTGAAATTACTTCTTGTGACTTCAAATAAAATGTTAATTGTGAAATTCTAATATTTAAAATTTTTTATGTGTTGTGATGGTACTTGGACATTTGATGGTTGGTTACGTTATAAACCATATGATGGGTGGTGCCATGAAAACCAGGACGGGTAGTTACGTTATAACCTCGAATGCATTGGGTATGGAAGTCGGCCGTATGTCTATTTCATTTAGTGATATGTGTTAAAGTCGACCGTATGGTTATTCCATTTAAGTAGGTTTATGTCCCAAGTTACCTTTATATGTTATTTGTTCTTTATATGAGTTTTATGGTAATCGTTTGGTTACAAGAGGGTAAGTAGTGATATCTTATTCAGTGAACAGTATTTACTACTTTATGAAGGTGAAAAGTATTACTTATGTTAAAGTATTCATGGTTTACTTATTGTTTTAAAAAACTAACAGTTTTCCTTCTTTATGTATCTCTTACTGATATTTTTATCCTCATCTCATGTTTCTGAAATGTTTTTCATAGAATATAATGTGGAATTGGGTCATGGATGAGATCAAGGAAAAGTCATGATGTCTTAAATATGGAACTAGACATGAATTTTTTTTCAAGATTTTTTTTTATGAAAAAAATGGATACTAGGTAGAAGTGTCTACTTTGTATTCTTTTGAGATGTAATAGTTATTTCCTAATTCTCTAAAACTCTAAACCTAAAAAGATCCTCAATGTAAATTATTCATTTAATTCAATATTATGTAAGGTTTACGGTCTGGTTGTTATACCATAACTATTTAATCCTACACGTTTCTATTCTTAATGGTTTCAACCTTCTTTATTTCATATCATATACTACATGCCATTAGTTTTAATGATTATTAGTTTCATGGTTTTAAATTAAAAAATTATTGGGGATCATATAAAGTAATGAAACATACTACCCCAGTTAGTATATCAGCATAATGTAGAAAAAAATTTAATATGACAATTATTATGAACATGTAAAAAAGATATTATCATAATAAAAATCCATGAAATTAGTCATTATTTAGTTATAAGACTTTCTTGTTTGGGTTAATTATAAAGCCTACATGAATGATAAAATAATGTTTCCATGACGAATGATTAAGAAAAAATTCACACAGGTAATGTGATGTAATAATAATGAATTTAATACATTTTCATAGTATTGTAATAGTAATATATATATAAATATATTGATTAGTAACATTAATTTTTATTTTTAATTGAAAATCATAAAATGAGATTTTAATACCTCTTGATGAGCCGTAAGTATATCATTAATAAAATTTTCGTTAGACTGTATAACTAAACCAAAAATACATAAGTAACCTCTATGGAAATTTGATTAGTGATGAACATATGATAAAGGACTGAATACTATAACCACTATATCAAATCTATTTTGGATCAAATAGGACAATTAACGCCAAATTATTAATTAATCATTAAATTATTAATAAATGGGTTACCAAGAATTATAAATTAATGATATCAAGTAAAATAAATATAAATATGTTTTAGATATAGATTAAAAATTCATGTAAATTTATTTTATTGGGTGTTAGAGTGTGTTAGACCAAGAAGAAGTCTAATGAAATTTTTTATCTTTACGACATTCATTTATAGAGATATATTCCATATTCACCACTTACAGTATTTTTTTGGTGAATTTACCACACATAGATTAATTTTAGAATAATTTTATAAAAATTTACTACATTGGAAAATCCACATTATGTTATTTCTATCACACAGTTTTGATTAAAATTTTACCAAATTTTTATAATTTTCATTCCAGTATCTCTTTGAAATAGATATTGATTATGGACAAATTTTAATTGTGGAAATTGTATATCCTCTCAACTTAATAACTATCATATTTTAATTTATTATGGTTATATATATATTTGACACATATTAATTCAATTTAACCCCCCTTTCATTCAATTTATTTTTGAAAGGGCACTCGTAAGTACAACTGTCCAAATCAAATAATTCCAATTTGAAATCATTCTCTTAAATATTTTTATTTTTTATTTTTATATAAATATAAATTTAAAATATTCAATGATTTCATAAGGTAAATTTATTTGGGATTGTAAACTATTTAATTCATAATTAAATAAATATTTATTTATCATGTTTTACATGGTTTAATTTCTATCAAATTTGATAATCATTAAAATGGTGTGAAAGGAATTTATTTGTGACATTTTTTACATTATATTATTTTCCATCAATCTAATTTATTTTACTTTAAAAAAAACTTTTCAATTTTTCTTAATTTTCCATATTAATTATTATTCTTATTTTTTTATAAATTAAATCCTTTTACAAAATAATTATTATTAAAAATTAAAGGATATTTCTTATTATTTTCAATGAATTTTTTTCAATACTTATAAAAAGTGATTTTTATCAATGTCAACATATTTTAATGTTTTTTATTTTTCACCTTGTATATGATAAAATTCTAGACTAAAACTTGATTCCTTAGATTATTATGATCTTGATAATGGAAATATTTATAAAACCTATTACATTCTCATGTTTTAATTATATTATGATAGAATTATGATTTATTTATATATGTTTCATACATATGTATGGTTTCTCATTACGTTGAAGGCATGGAAATAATTATACATAACATTAATTAAATGATAAAAGATTTTATTTAATGAGAATATATAGAATAGAGAATAATCCCAAACCCTATGTTAATGGTGGGCAGGAAATTATATAGTTATCTAATTTACTAGGTAAATCTTTGTGTGACTGAAGAAGGGAGGGAATTAGGAGTATACCAAAAACCATATCATACCAATTGGAATGGATTTATATTGCAGTGAAAACCCAAGTAATGTTAATAGTAAAATAATTTGTTCCTTATTGATATTCATTATTAAATTTTATGGGTTTATATTTACTCTAACAATTTTAAATAATTCTTGAATTAAAGAAGTAAAAGTTTTGTTTCTAACAATGTTTTTTATAAAATATATAGATTTAATTAAATATTAAAATAAATAATTTAAGAATATTAATTTTATGAAATAAAATTCTTTTTTAGTATCATTATTTAAAAATAATTTTAGGGAATAATTTTGGGGGAATTTTAGAAATAGTTGATTTTTAGGTAAATAGTGAAACATACTAATTTAAAAAATATTGAATCTTTTATGAAATTATCATTATATAGTTATGACTTAAGGGTTTATAAAAATTTTTACCAGACCATATATATATATATATGAATTAATATAATGAATTTAAATCTATAATGTTGAACATAGAAATCTATTATTTACATTTCATAAATCCATGTAATGTTTTTTTACTTAATAAAAACCATTTTTGGATCTTTTTTATTAATAAAGTATTGAAACATTTAGTTATCTTGGGTTGATTGAATATTAAAATAAGTATCCACTAATTTATAATAATCCAATTAATCCCATGGGAGTGGATACTATATTTTTGTTTGATGCATAATCATTTTTATGCTTAGAATTGGCATTTATCTAAAAATGTTTATTTATTTCATTTTAAAAACATATATTAAAATTAATTTTCAAAAATTCATAAAATTTATTAATGTATAATGGATTACATATTTGAAATGATTTTTTTTGAAATTTTGTGATGTTATTTATTTATGTTTTAGTCATAACTAATTGTAACGATGGTAAAAGTTTGTCCCTATAGTAAAGGTTAAAAGGGTTAATGAGGGGGAATAAACTAAGATAAATGATTACAATTTCTCTATTATATTTTTAAATAAAATTAGTTGATGGGATTCAGATAATATACTATCCGTTCATTAAAATTGGTATAAATTTGATATGTTTTCCATTATAAAGATATTTTTTATTTTTTAATATTATTTATATTTACAAGGTCGTAAACCCTCAATTATAAAAAGGAAACCTCTATTCCTCACTTCCATACATAAATTAATCACTATATCTCAAAAATAATATATACAAAAATTATAAAATTTATCTACCAAGAATCATGAAATTCCTTGTGTCACCAATACACCAATCATAGAAGGAAAATAATACAAGCCAATGGATGATATCCAAGCAGAGGTATAACCCTTAACCAAATTTTTCAAGCCTATTTCTTATTTTACCTCATTAAACTTTGTGATAAACCATCTAAATTAATGAAATTATTTTATATAGTGTAATAAAATGTTATTATATTGATTCAAAATCAATTTTCTACCTTTTTTCCTATGGGAAATGAAAATTTCGCTCATCCATACATATGGAATACCGCACCACATCAATGAGATGTGCTTGGTTTTTCATCCATACATCAGGCAATTTTTTATAAAGACAAATTTAATGAATATTTATGTTATTTACGAAATAATTATTATTATTTAATTATAATTTATTATCTATCTCTTTACCCTCCCATCCATTGAAAAAAATTCTATTCAAGCATTTGTGTTGACTAACAACACAACGAAGTGTTATAATTCATTTTCTTGACTTATAACCAAATGTTTTCTCTTAAAGACTGATTTAATTAATAAATATGATATTCATAAAATGAATTTGATTTTTTATTTTTAAAAATTTATATATATTATTTTTATGTCATCCATTAGAAAAAATAGAGAACATCTTTATTTTCTATGTGCAGAAAACCACCTCTATGATAAGACATATTTAATTTTCATGGATACCTTACATGGTTGATATTAAAAGTATTAAAATGAAAAATATAACATGTTTAAGATTATTTATATGATAAACCCATGACACCTTATTCCTCAATCAATATAAAAAAAGTTTTTGGATAGAAAAACCCCAAAATGTCAAATGTGAACTTAATAGAGATATTAGATTAATAAAAAAGTTAATAAATAAATTAATAGGAATAATATTAAATTATAATCATGGAAAATGATTTTATTGAATTAAATATTTTACATTATATTATTTTTTAATAAATTGAAAATCATATTTGAAATGTTTTTATATGGGGCTAGTGGTTTCAAATAAAACCTTGTGTTAATGATCTCCTTTGAAAAATAATTATCTTCCAAATCAATATTCATAAAAATTATTCCGTAATTTTTTTATTTATAAATAAATCATTGATAAAGGTCATAATTTATGAATTTTAATTTATTAAAATGTTTTAAAATAGTAAATTTTTAGGGATGATCCTCTGAATTATTTTTTAATTTATTTACAAAATTAAAAATGGAATATTTATTAAGGTTTACCACAATAATTCCTTTTATAGAAACTATATTGTAAAGACCCAAAAATTTCCATTAATTTTTTTATATATATGGGAATATTATGAGTCGGTAAAAATTGATGGTTCATGATTCCGAGGCCCGGTGTGCCCGAAATGAATTCCTAAACTTTTGTTAAGTACGTTCTATAAACGTGCGAGCGAGTTATTGTAAATTTTGAACTGGTGCTCGAAATTGAAATCTGAGGACACCATTGAACTCACAGTACTGATATTCTCTTAAGGGGACATTCACCTCGATGACAGTAGGATGAGGGTGAAAGTTAGTTTTCATGTTTTTCATGAAAAAATAAAATAAAATAATTAACAGGTTTTATTTTATTTTCATAACCTCCAAATTTTGAATGTGCAATGGTGGGGACCACCTGATCCAAAACCCTACATTTTAAAATTAATGGTAGGGATCACCCGAACCCTTTTTAATGAGAGAAAACCTTTCAACTCCCCATTTAATTATTAGTGCAAACAAAAATTATTTAAATGTATCAACATTTAATTGTGCCAACATAAATTAATCTGTTATACTTATTTTAATTTATATTGGCACCTCATTACCTTTTGGGTAAAGGGTTGGAGAAGGGAAGATCGTGGGATAATTTTAGAGAAAAACACTACCCCTTCAACTAAGAACTCCTCTCCAACGAAGAATAAGGAACCGACATTGATCCTAGATCGGAAGCACCTTTTAGAGGAAATGAATGCTGACATTCTCCAACAACTTTGAATTCTTCCTCGTGACATCCTCCAACGAATGTCAAGGTAGGGTTTGTTGTTTTGAATACCCCCTTACCCATTCTAGATATTCTTCATGATTCAAATATTATTGAGCTGCTTGCTACTACCCTAACACAGATGGTGCGGGCCAAACAAACATGGCTAACCTCTCTGCAATCCTTTGAGTTTTTTGATGTGTTCTTTGTGATGGAGGAGGACGGAGACCGGTGTCGGCAATTGACACCAGTGGGACATGGGAGAGGAGGCCAGAAGTGAAGACATCGGTGGCGAAACCGCGCCGCCAGAGAAGAGCCACGACCCATTGGCCACGACGGAGCAAGGGCGGTAGCCGACACTCCAATCGGCCGCTCGAAGGGGGCGGCGACGCGCGTCTGTGTCGTCTGATGTGAAAGATAAGGGCATCCAGCTCACTGACAGCCGCCAACAAATGCACTTTGCACGACTGTGTAGCATGGAGGATGGGGCTCGCCATCCGGCTAGCCTCGGCGGGCCACCGCACCGCGGGCCACCCCGCACCACAGGTCGCCGCACTGCGAGCCACACCACACCGTGTGCCGCCGCACCGCGGGACGCCCCGCACCGTGAGCAGCCGCACCGTAGGCCATCGCACCAAGATCCCAGAGTGCTGCCTCACCATGAGCCGAGCCATGACAGCAGGTCGGGCCAGAGCCAGTAGGTCGGGTCGACCCGAACCGGGTCAGACCGGACCCAGACCAACTCCAACCTGATTCGTTCCTTCGAACATATCTTGAGATACGTGCATCTGTTTGACAAATCGTCTATAGTTCAAGAAACCTTGGATCTAGACAGTCCTTTTTGTATACCCCACATGAGTTTGGATATGTTTGGGGTACGTCCTGATTGGATTGAATATGAATCCAATCGGACCCTCGGGACTAAAAGTCTAATAACATACAAATCGGGTGTCCGATTGACGCACTGTCTATTGCGTTGAGACCCATTTTTCATGGTGGTACTTTGGGATACCTTTTCATGGGACTTTGTGGATGTTGTACTATTGACCTATGGCTTGAGGAGCAGCTCCTCCTGGAATCAAGCGAGCTTAGTGCGGGAACCCTGTAGTTGGCTGTAATATGATAATGGGATCCTATGTGGGTCCCTGATTCGGGATCCATTATGGGTCTGTGATTGAGATTCCTACATGAATCCACTCTAGAATCCATACGAGACTACTCTAGGATCCTTCATGGGTCTTCTATACTAGGATCCTAAGTGGGTCTGATGATGTACTAGTATCCTATGTGGGTAAGATAATTTTGGATTCTATGTGGGTTTGATAATTTAGGATCTTATGTGGGTCTGCCTCTTAACGTAGTAAGATGATTCAGTAGTTATATCTAATCATCTTTACTATTGTACCTATTTTATAACTGGTGTGAGCCAAGTCTTTGCCATTGTGGTACTCTCTTGTGTGGTGATACCTTTGTGGTATTCTTCTGTGTGGATTACCATTGTGGTACTTACCTTTGTGGTGATACCTTTGTGGTATTCTTATGTGTGGTGTACCTTTGTGGTACTTACCTTCATGGTGATACCATTTTGGTATTCTCGATGTGGAATTACCTTTGGGGTACTTCCCATTATGGTGTTTCCTTTATGGAATTCCTTCCATTGTGTAATAGTTGATCTTTTGGATAAGAGTTGGGCCTTGTGATTCCTCATGAATGAGATGGGTATTCTTGATAACTTAGGTATATTTATGGGCATATACCTAAGTAGGTTTGTCAGATGTTTTCATGATTTTTGGTTTATCCTTTGTGGGTTTGTGAGACCATCGAGGATCTCAGGTTCCCTACTGAGTATCATTATAGTCACCCCTATACAGGCTGCGCCCACACCATGTTGTGTTTGGTGTAGACGATAGACATCCCTGACTGGGGATGAGAGTATCAGGACTAGAGTTAGCTCAGAGGTGGACATTAGATGAGGCGTACCACAGAGACGGTCTTTTGAGAGCTGTACCTACCCTTTAGGTAGGATCCTTAGTGGGAGTTGATAGTAGTGGTTTCAGTCTACTTGTACTTTTTAGTTTTCTTTTAAGTTCGAGTTGGGTTTGTATTCTAGCCCCTTTTTCTACTGTACACACTCTTTTGCTATAAAGTTTAATTGTGTTCGTATCTTTCTATGTGCTTGGATTTAAGTGTTTACAGGTTATAAAGGCAATTCCTTCCTTGTTTTATAGAATACGCCTTTTGGTGCTAGTTGCCAGCCCATGGCCTATAGAAGTCGGGCATGGGGTAATCGCCGTACGGGCCCCGGGGGACGGGTCATGACAAATTTGTATTAGAGGATTTGGTTCTACCGTAAAAATCTGGACACCGATCTTTCTTTTAATAACTATAGTATTAAGTGTAGTGAGTGTGGTTATCAGTTTAGGGAATCAAGTGTTGGTGCGACGGATGACGTATCCATAAACCAAGACCGTGACTTCTGATTTCAAAATCAATGCAAGAAAAAACTGATAGTGTGTGTGTTTTGAAAAGTTTTCTTCATGAACTCTTTGAGATAGCTCACCAGGTATAACATATTGACCGTAGCGCACCTTTTTTTTCAAGATGCCTCCACGAAGACAGCTAGCTAGGGTTCTGGGTATAGTACGTGATGATATCCCACCGAGCGATGAGCCCTCGGTGCAGGTCCCTCTTTTAGTAGGGGCAGCAGGAGTACCATTACCTGTTGGGACACCGGTTCCACCAACCCCAGCAGCAGAGGGTGCACACCGCTTGGGCATGTTACACATGTTTCAGTGCTAGAGGTCACCCAGGCTCAGGGGTGAGACAGACCCACAGGCAGCTGACCATTGGCTGGAGGCAGTAGTGAGAGTCTTCCGACTGGTCGGGACCCCAGCTGATCTCATGGTGATCCTTATCACCAGTCTTCTACAGGCAGCAGTAGGTAGATGGTGGATCATGATGCTCCAGTTTTGTGATGAGGTGACACTTCTCTTGGTAGAATTTGAGAGCCTATTTCAGGAAGAGTTTGTTCCAGTGACCCATCATGCAGTGTACATTCAAGAGCTTCTTCATCTGTAGTAGGGCAACATGATTGTGGCTCAATACTTAACGAGGATCACCGACCTCTCACGCTACTCCACTGATATGGTGTAACACCCCGAGATTTTAGGAAAAATATTCTTTTTAATTTCATTAATATCTTGCGTTGTACGCTAAACCAAAAGGATCTTTTACAACATGCATCCCTAACATGGCTTGCATTACATGCAAGCGCGACCTTCCACGATAGCGTGTGTTGTACGCAATACCGAGTTTCGCTAAACAACGATATGCTATTAAAATATTATTAAAACTAGCCATTATGAATAGTAATACCCACTTTTTGAAATTTTATAAATTTTATTTTTGAAAATGGACTTTATTTTTGGATTCGGAATATCGAAATTAGCCTAGGGTGAAATTTTGGTATTTTTCTAAAAACTTTCAATGTTTGATGAATAGTGAAAACACTGGGTTACTATTTAAAAACCGACTTTTTATTTAATTAATTATTTATTTTATTTAAATTTATTTTAGGTAAAAATTGATACATAATACCTATATAATTTCAATTTAATTCATTGGAGTCATTTTATAATAATTTTAGATATATAAAAATTTTATTGAACTTTTGACCGTCTTTTACCCACCTCCTAGGAAAATTTGCAAATTTACATAAAACTTAATTTTTCCACTTTTGTGAATGGAATTTCAAAAATACGAGAGACACTGTTGATTTCAATAAGTAAAATGTGGTTCAATGAGATGAATATAATTTTTGATGAATAGTAACTTTTTACTTTTTTTTCCATGATTAAAAGTAAATACGGTAATTAAGGGTAACAATAATATTATTATTACCCTAACACATGTCCTAATTCAATTGGATAAGTTTAATTCGACCAAAACCAACCTTATAAATAAAATATGACCATTTAGGCCCACTTGGATTAGATTAGGACATTTAATATTAATTTATTTAAAGAAGGGTTAAAATAGTTAAAATCAAAGTTTAATAAGTAAATCATTTTTAATATAGGGTTATGCATAAGATAAATTAAACTATAAATATTCATTAGAAAGATAAAAATATTTCCTACATAATAGTATTTTATTTTTAATTTTTAGACTTTAAATAATTTAATTTATTTATGACACAATGATGATAGAGTAATTATCTTATTAATGAAATATTAACATAATTGATGTTATAAATACCAAAATAAATGTAATTTGAGACTTTTAATAAATTCCACTAATTTTATAGGATAATATGACATGGTATTATTGATTTAATTAACTTTTTTAGGACTAATAATTTTGTTATGATTTTCACAAAAATAAATTACCAAATGGTTTCAAAATTAACATAAAATAGTTTTTAAAACAAATATTATATTATTAATTGATATTTTATTCCTAAAAATCTAAGGTTTATCCAAATGACTTGGATAAGGTTATATATATTAATAATAATAAACTTGGGGTTATTTTGTCTTGTTATATTAAGTTTCTTAACCTTATAGTGTAAGAAAACAAGAAGTAAAGGTAAGAGTAAAATTATTTAACATAAAGTTAAATCTCATTGATAAGGTTAAAATAGTAACCTAAACTTGTCCAAATTCTATTGTATGAGAGTATTTCGACCCATACCCACATTAGCTTCTAAAGAAATTAATTTTGAGCTATTTAAAACCGAATATGACTTTATAATAAAATAATATTTTTAGTTTTTCCAAAGGTTCCCCCCTCCTCCCTTATAAAAGGGCACCACCTTCCTCTCTTCCTCACACCACTTTGATCCTTCAAGATCGTCCAACCCCTGCCAAATTCTCTTCTACACTTACCTAGAAACATCCTAGAGGTCTTGGTCTTCTTCAAAGTCCAATTTTAGTGCCCTAAAAGGAGGTCTCAAAGAGGCGCTTCAAAGAAGAGGAAATGTCTGTTACCGATTCTTTCATCTTTATTTCTTCTTCCACTTCTTCTTCATTAGTTGTTCCATTTTGAAATAATAACATCAGTATCAATAATATTCTATTATGTTATTATATGTATGAAACAACCCTATTTCACCTACTATCCATCCTACGGAAAAAAGAAATCACTGCGCGTGCGTACGTACGGAATACCGTCTCCACGCCGTGGTGTAATCTATTTTCCACCACCACCTTACTTGGATGGGTATAATGGTGTAAATAATGACTATATATGATTATCTTAAATTGATATTGATTCTGAAATATTATACATACACTTCAATACAATTCCACGATCATGGGAATGATATCATCGCTTGTGCGTACGTACGGACTACCATCTCCACGACACGATGAGATTCATTCTCCATGTTAGCCATTAAAGAATGATTATAAAGTATATATAAGTAATAATAATGAAATATATGACATTATAAAGTTACTTTATTTGTGTATATATATATATTTATGTCATCTACTTAATTCCATTCAACTCAATAAGGAAACGAAAACAGCGTTCATGCGTACGTACGACCTACCATCTCCAGGAATGGTGTATTTCATTCCATTTATCGAACTATTATATATATGTATATTCTGAATATATATTATATATAAATCATGTTTTATATTCTGGAATTAATTAATCATGATCTAAGTAATCGTATGAATAATTACAACTCAAAACACGGACGACAAATGAAACGGTTTTACCCAAAACGCTCTTTAACATGGAATTTACAAAAGAACGGGTAATATAAAGTCATAATTGAACCATATATGATATCATAACAATGAATATGATTCTTTAATAAGTCAATGACATTATATAAATCATTATACAGGAGGTTCAAACACGTAAGAAGCATATCGAACCAAAGGTAATGGAAATATCACAATCTCATTTTTATCTGAGATTGTTTATACTTCAGAAATTACTGGGGTGTATTTTATCATCCACATCCATGTTTCCTCAATATTTAATATTATTTCCATCCACCTAAAATTTTTTTATATCCAATTTTACCCTTCGGTGAGTTTTTAGTAAAATATATGAAAGGAATCTTTTTTCATTTTTCATACGATGTACTTTTTGATTTTTCCGACAAAAGTACGAGAAGAATGTTTTTTAACTTATACGGCATGAAAGGATTTTTACAGTTTTAAAAAGCCTTATTTTCATGAATCTTTCTCCAAAATAATTCATGAATATTTTCAAAAAAATCTATTTCTTTTAAAATTACATGGCATTTTTTAAAAAGAAAATGATTTTCAAGAAGAAAGGATATTTTCCTCAAGAATTCATTTCAAGTGTTTTATCAAAACCATTTTCCATCTAAGATGAAATTATATCTGTATGTTTCAAGTATAATGTCTATATTATTTACATGGATTCACTTTTCTTTTTATGAAATGATATACATTTCTTTTATATGGATTATGTGATGATGGGATGATATTTATGAAACCCATTTTATTCGTTGGGTTATTATGAATGACGTATGTTTATTTTGTGGCACAAGTAAGAATTATTTCATTATGAGATGGGTGGGACCTATATCTACCTCCAATTCATTGGGTAAAGATTTATATCTCATGATATAGACATGGCTGGAATGGTAAGTTAATCAATTTCAGTGTTACAGGACTGAAACGAGGAGTGAACTCGATTCAGAAAGGGACTTTGTCCACTAAGATGGTCTTTGCAGCAATGCCTTGGCTACTATGGAAATCATGACATGTGATGAATGGTTTCCACAATTACATGTTTTATTCCCACTATATTTTATCATGGTTGATGTTCCATTATGATATATGCCTTACGTACTTCCACAATTTGTGTCTTTGCTCAAGATTTTGATTTCATGTTCAAGTTTTTGTTTTCAAATGATTATGGATTGTTTTATGTTCTCTATGTTTTCCCTTACTGAGCATTTGAGCTCACCCTTTTTATGTTTTCTTTTAACCCATGATTAAAAGAAATATTTTATGTAAGGAAACAAAAATTGGAATATCTTTATGGGATATTTTGAAGATCTTTCACCACGATTAGAATATTACGTTCCGAGTTTCCAAAGACACTAAACTGTTATGGTCCTTGTGTGTATGCTTTTGTTATGTATTAAGTATTCCACAAAATTAATGTAATGTCCATGTACGTCAAACTTCGGGTCTCTAAAGTTGGTATTAGAGGCAAAGGAGGTAGGAATGTATATGATCCTTGGGAACTCTCACATGTGAGCATTGGACGAAGTATGGCTCTCTGCCCAAGGGCTTCATGAGGAAATGGCTACCACTGGGGATGGTGGTGTGTCCCGCCCAAGGGGTGTATCCGCCCATGGAGTTCCCGGATAGGTATCAATTATAGTCCAATGGAAGTAATTCTAGACTGCTACAATTGGTATCAGAGGAAAGGTTTAGTCAACCTTTGGAAACTAGGATGCGAAAACTTTAGTGAGATCCCTAGAGATATTTCTAAGGTATGTCTAGGGATGTCCCTAAGTTTAAGTATACGTATAGGTTATAGTCCTATAATTGCGCTAACGATCTTAGAATTAAACCTAAGATGTTATATATTGAATTTACTCTCCCTTTATTATGTTGTTTTCCCTAGCATCATTTTTTCCTCTCACACTATTCTTTTTAGGTTTTAGAAAATGGCTGGAAATAGGAAGATTCATGATAATGGAGGATATGATGGATAATGGAATGATATGCTTCGTGAGAAACCAAATGAAATGGGATTTGGAAGTCCAAACATTGTTATTATGCCTAATAAAAAATATCATAATATGATCAATAATCTCAATTTTGGTAAGTTTCCCGACTCAGATAATAAGAGAAAGATGGAGTTTCATGATGATCATAGAGGAAAGAAAGTTCAATTTCCCTCATGTAAATCATGTGAGAAGAGGCATCAGGGTGATTGTTTCAAAGTAACTGGATGATTCTTTGGGTGTGGAAAAGAAGGACACAAAGCTAGTAAGTGAAAAGGAAAAGGTTCAGTTAACACCATGGATGAGGATAATTGTATTGCTAGGATATCAACAATGGTTAAATGTCTTAAATGTGGAATGTATGGGTATTATGCAAACCAATGCCCTAAGGGAAAGTCTCATGAATAGAATCAGTATGGTCGTATGGGTAGTATTTATGTTGATGATGATTAAGAGACTACAAATGATATGTGAGATGAAAGAATTGTTGAAGCTCGGTCCATGGTTTAAGAAGGTAGTGGAATGATTACATGTTTATCAAGTGTAATATTGTATAAGTAATCTCATGGTACTATGGATTGTTACACTATTGTATTTCCTTAAGTTTTGAAAGTGTATGATGAATGGTACCAATAACCATGAATGGTTATTCATATATTTTTGGAAAGTAGATGATATGCGCATAATGAATGGATAAGGAGAAAATTAAATATTTGATAGTATTCATGAGCTCATGACTGATATAAGGAGAAGGTTATATCATGGTTTGAGTATATAGAATTTTTGGATTTTGGCTTGTGGATAGTGTTAAAATTTAACAACATTCATGTTTTCACTAAGATTCAATGGGTATTCATTTTTCAAGAGAATACATGATTAAGGCCTTCAAATATTTGGAATGTGACCAAAAAGTCATATCTTATGATATATGGGGATTAACAATGGTATTAACATGCTTGTTATATGAAATCTCTCATAATTGATTTCACTATATTATGAGAGTGGACTACAGTATTATGGATAATCCTAAAGATTGGAATGGATTATATTGGATATAAGTTAGTATTGTTTAAGGATAGAAGTTTTTTAGATATTATTGATGGGATGTTATAGTAATGTAGTTTTGAAGGACAACCTGCAGGACGGGCGGCAGCCCATCACGTCGGACAAGGCTTTGGAAATCGAACCCACAACCGAAGTGCGACTAGCCTTTATCGCATACCACTGGCCTACAAGAAGTCCTTGTTTAGCAGAAACTAGTTTTATTATATTAATCAGTATGATATATGAAGTATAAGTCCATTTTAGGAACCATATATGATTAATCTTGCTATAGATCGACTTAAGTATATTTAATAACTTTTTCTAACCTTTTGTTTGAGACAGATGGAATGACTCGTCATTCTATCACATGATCTACTAACACTTCACAAATAACAAATTCAACTTCATTTCTTTAAGAGATGAAGTGGAAATTTTTTAATGCATGAACAACAGTGAGATTGTACCAAAATAAAGTCAGTATTTATTATAATTCAAATTCTTCAACTTTAGGTAAATGATCTTTAAAACAAATGATGTTGTCCTAGAACCCTTATATCTGATGAATCGGATGGTACCCTAGATCATCACAAATTTATGGCTTTGTGATTGTTGGATTTTTCATAGCCATGTTCTCTTCCACTCTCCATCAGAACCTGATGTTTAGATGTTTCTTCCATATCCATATTTTCACTTGTGTTCTCCTACGTGAAAACCTTGTGATGAGTTAATTTGGGTAACCATTATATTTCATACTTTAGTATTTAAAGCCATGTTTTGGTATTACTTTTTACGATGTGGGTTTCTATTAAAGAAACTTTCGAGTAGTAAACCATTTATATCCCCGACTAATTTTGAGGGCGAAATTCATTTTAAGGGGGGTAGAATGTAACACCCCGATATTTTATGAAAAATATTCTTTTTAATTTCATTAATGTCTTGCGTTGTACGCTACACCAAAAGGAGCTTTCAAAACACGCATCCCTAACTTGGCTTGCAATATACGCAAGCGCGACCTTCCACGATAGCATGTGTTATACGCAATACCGAGTTTCACTAAACAATGATATGCTATTAAAATATTATTAAAACTATCCGTTATGAATATTAATACCCACTTTTTGAAATTTTATAAATTTTATTTTTGAAAATGGACTTTATTTTTGGATTCGGAATATCTAAATTAACCTAGGGTGAAATTTTGGTATTTTTCTGAAAACTTTCAATTTTTGATGAATAGTGAAAACACTAGGTTACTATTTAAAAGCCGACTTTTTATTTAAAAAATTATTTATTTTATTTAAATTTATTTTAGGTAAAAATTGATACATAATACCTATATATGTTCAATGTAATTCATTAGAGTCATATTATAATAATTTTAGATATATAAAAAGTTTATTGATCTTTAGACCGTCTTTTACCCACCTCCTAGGAGAATTTGCAAATTTACATAAAACTTAATTTTACCACTTATTTGAATGGAATTTCAAAAATTCGAGAGACACGGTTTATTTCAGTAAGTAAAATGTGGTTTAATGAGATGAAAATAATTTTTGGTGAATATTAACTTTTTACCTTTTTTTACCACGGTTAAAAGTAAATAGGGTAATTAAGGGTAAAAATGATATTATTATTTCCCTAACACATGTCCTAATTCTATTTCATAAGTTTAATTCGACGAAAAACAACCTTAGTAATAAAATATGACCATTTAGTCCCACTTGGATTAGATTAGGACATTTAATATTAATTTATTTAAATAAGGGTTAAAATAGTTAAAATCAAAGTTTAATAAGTAAATAATTTTTAATATAGGTTTATACATAAGATAAATTCGACTATAAATATTAATTATAAATATAAAAAGATTTCCTACATAATGGTATTTTATTTTTAATTTTTAGTCTTTAAATAATTTAATTTATTTATGACACAATGATGATGCAGTAATTATCTTATTAATGAAATATTGACATAATTGATGTTATAAATACCCAAATAAATATAATTTTAGACTTTTAATGAATTAAACTAATTTTATAGGTTCATATGACATGTTATTATTGATTTAATTAACTTCTGTAGAACTAATCATTCTGTTATGATTTTCACAAAAATCAATTACCAAATAGTGTCAAAATTGACATAAAATAGTTTTTAAAACAAATATTAGATTATTAAATGATATTTTATTTCTAAAAATCTATGGTTCGGCCAAATGACTTAGATAAGGTTATATATATTAATAATAAACAACTTGGGGTTCGTTTGTCTTGTTATAGTAAGTTTGTTAACCTTATAGTGTAAGAAAACAAGAAGACAAGGTAAGAGTAAAATTATTTAACTTAAAGTTAAATCTAATTGATAAGGTTAAAATAGTAACCTAAACTTGTCCAAATTCTATTGGATGAGAGGCTTTCGACCCATCCCCACCTTAGCTTCAAAATAAATAAATTTAAATCTATTTATAACCGAATATGACTATATAATAAAATAATATTTTTAGTTTTTTCAGAGGTTCCCCTCTCCTCCCTTATAAAAGGGCACCACCTTCCTCTCTTCCTCACACCACATTGAGCCTTCAAGCTCGGCCAAACCCTAACAAATTCTCTTCTCCACTTTCTTAGAAACATCCTATAGATCCTAGTCTTCTTCAAAGTCCAATTTTAGTGCCCTAAAAGGAGGTCTCAAAGAGGCGCTTCAAAGAAGAGGAAATGTTTGTTACCAATTCTTTCATCTTTATTTCTTCTTCCACTTCTTCTTATTTAGTTGTTTCTTTATGAAGTAATAACATCAGTATCACTAATATAATGATATGTTATTATAAGTATGAAACAACCCTATTTCACCTTCTATCCATCCTATGGAAAAAGAAATCACAGTGCGTGCGTACGTACGAAATACCGTCTCCACGCCGTGGTGTAATCTATTTTCCACCACCACCTTACTTGGATCGGTATAATGGTATAAATAATGACTATATATGATTATCGTAAATTGATATTGATTCTTAAATATTATACATACACTTCAATACAATTGCACAATCATGGGAATGATATCATAGCTCATGCGTACGTACGGACTACCGTCTCCACGATGCGTTGAGATTCATTCTCCATGTTAACCATTAAAGAATGATTATAAAGTATATATAAGTAATAATAATGAAATATATGACATTATAAAGCTACTGGATTTATGTATATATATATATATATGTATTTCATATACTTAATTCCATTAAACTCAATAAGAAAACGAAAACAGCGTTCATGCGTACGTATGACCTACCGTCTCCATGAATGGTGTATTTATTTCCATTTATCAATCTATTATATATATGTATATTCTGAATAAATATTATATTTAAATCATCTTTTATATTCTGGAATTAAGTAATCATGATCTAAGTAATCATATTAATAATTACAAGTCAAAACACGGATGACAAAAGAAATGATTTTATCAAAAACGCTCTTTAACATGGAATTTACAAAAGAACGGGTAATATAAAGTCATAAGTGAACCATATATGATATCATAACAATGAATATGATTCTGTAATAAGTCAATGACATTATTTAAATCATTATACATTTTTTTTAGACACGTATGAATCATATCGGACCAAAGGTAATGGAAATATCACAATCTCATTTTTATCCGAGATTGTTTATACTTCAGAAATTACTGGGGTGTATTTTATCATCCACATCAATGTTTCTTCAATATGTAATATTATTTCTATCCACCTATAGTTTTTTAAATCCAATTTTACCCTTCTGTGGGGTTTATTAAAAGATATGAAATGAATCTTTTGTCGTTTTTCGTACAAGGTACTTTTTGACTTTTCCGACAAAAGTACGAGAAGAATGTTTTTTTAACTTATACGGCTTGAAAGAATTTTTACAGTTTTATAAAGCCTTATTTTCATGAAGCTTCCTCCAAAATATTTCATGACTATTTTCAACAAAATCTCTTTCTTTTAAAATTGCATGGCTTTTTGTGAAAATAAAATGATTTTCAAGAAGAAAGGATATTTTCCTCAAAAATTCATTTTAAGTGTTTTATCAAAACCATTTTCCATCTTAGATGAAATTATATGTGTATGTTTCAAGTATAATGTCTCTATGATTTACATAGATTCAATTTTCTTGTTATGAAATGATATCCATTTCTTTTATATGGATTATGTGATGATGAGATGATATTTATGAAACCCATTTTATTCGTTGGGTTATTATGAATGATGTATGTTTATTTTGTGGAACAAGTAAGAATTATTTCATTATGAGATGGTTGGGACCTATATCTCCCTCCAATGCATTGGGTTAAAATTTATATCTCATGAGATAGACATGGCTAGAATGGTAAGTTAATCTGGTTCAGTGTTACGGGACTGAAACGAGGAGTGAACTCGATTCAGAAAGGGACTTTGTCCACTAAGATGGTCTTGGCAGCAATGCCTTGGCTACTATGGAAATCATGACATGTGCTAAATGGTTTCCACAATTACATGTTTTATTCCCATTATATTTTATCAAGGTTGATGTTCCATTATGATATATGCCTTACGTACTTCCACGATTTGTGTCTTTGCTCAAGATTTTGATTTCATGTTCAAGTTTTTGTTTTCAAATGATTATGGATTGTTTTATGGTCTCTATGTTTTCCCTTACTGAGCATTTGAGCTCACCCTTTTTATGTTTTCTTTTCCCCCAGGATTAAAATAAATATTTTAGGTAAGGAAACAAAATGTGGAAGATCTTTATGGGAGATGTTGGGGATCTTTAACCACTATTAGAAGATTATGTTCCGAGTTTCCAAAGAAACTAAACTATTACGGTCCTTGTGTGTCTTCTTTTGTTATGTATTAAGTATTCTGCAAATGTAATGTAATGTCCATGTACGTCAAGCTTTGGGTCTCTACAGTTGGTATCAGAGGTAAAGGAGGTAGGAATGTATCTGATCCTTGGGAACTCTCACATTTGAGCGTTGGACGAAGCATGGCTCTCCGTCTAAGGGATTCATGAGGAAATGTATGCCATTGGGGATGGTGGTGTGTCCCGCCCAGGGGGTGTATCCTCCCATGTAGTGCCCTGCTAGGTATAAATTATAGTCAACTAAAAGTAATTCTAGATCACTACATATGGTGCATGACCCATTCTTTAGGTCCCATACCTTCGAGTAGGGACTCATGAGGGTGATCTGGGCTTTGAAGATTTCTCTCAGCATCCCAACGTAGGCGGACGTGGCAGAGGAGCAGGTCGTGCAGCTGGCAGTGGATGATGATTCGAGATGTTAACGTCACCAAGACCAGGTGGTCCACCATGACCACAGGGAGCAGGAGGACAGGGGCGAGCTCCACTCCAGGCAGTTGAGGCCTACATCCATGGAACTCCAGAGATGATATGAGGTACGATCTGTGTCTCTTCCACCTTAGATATTATTATTATAGACACTGGTGCCAGTCATTCATTTGTTGCCACTACCCTCGTTCGGATCTCAGAGATTCCGGTGGATCCATTGGATCAATTCTTAGGGCTTGAGACTCTTACGAGATAGGATTCAATGATAAAACGGTGGTGTGAGCAGTGTGAGCTTACTCTAGGTGGTGAGAGCTTCAGCTAGGAGATCCTAGTAGCTACATCGAGGCCTTACGACGTCATCTATTTTATGGACTGGATATCTACAGTCCATGATCATATTGACTGTATTTGGCGCAAAGTGCGGTGTGTCTGTATGGATGGGACTATGTTTACCTTCACCAGTGAGAAGGGAGCCTTTGCAACACATTATGGACTTACCTGTAGGAGACTGCAACCGATCACTCATCACTTGGCTAGCCTTACACTCAGAGTAGTTGATTTGGTGTGTCTGAGCTATCTTGTTGTGGTGGAACAGTACATGGATGTCTTCCCTGATGATGTTATGAGTCTACCTCCTTGAATAGAGGTGGACTTTACAATTGAATTGTACCCTGGGATGGCACCGATATCTACACCAGTGTATCGGATGGCTCCCATGGAGCTTCATGATCTATGGGTACATCTAGAGGACTTACAATGGAAGGGATTCATCTTCACAAGTGTTTCTCCTTGGGTAGCCCCGATTTTGTTCCCTAAGAAGTCGGAAGGGAGCATGATAATTTGTGTTGACTATCAGCACCTAAACCCGGTGACTGGGAAGAATAAGTACCCACATTCAAGGATCTAGGACCTTTTTGATCAGCTGAAGGTAGCGCAGTGGTTCTAAAAGATAGACCCTAGATTAGGCTATCACCAGCTTAGAGTACGAGACAAGGACGTGTAGATGATAGCATTCAGATATCGATATGGTGACTAAGAGTTCTTGGATACACCATTTGTCCTAACCAATGCTCCAGCAGTGTTCATCGGACTCATGAACAGGATCTTTTATCCATACCTTCATCGCTTTGTAGTAGTCTTCATTGATGACATTTTGAACTATTTGACTACCGAGGAGGAGCATGCATATCATTTGCAGATAGTTCTGGACACACTCTAAGAGCACCATCTTTATGGTAAGATCTCGATGTTCTAGTTCTGGATCTGAGAGGTTAACTTTTTTAGACATGTCTTCTCGGAGGCTAGAGTTGTAGTGGATATGGTGAATATTGAGGCGGTAATTGCTTGGGAGCCACCCAAGAGTGTGACGGATGTATAGAGTTTCCTGGGTTTGGCTGATTACTACCAGATATTTGGGCCAAATTTCTCCAGATTTTCAACACATTTATTAACATTGATAAAGAATGGGAAACCCTTCATATAGTCAGACACGTGCTAGTGGAGTTATCAGGATCTGTGGTAGAGGCTGACTAGTAACCCTATCTTGAGGCTTTCAGAGGAGGGTGTTGGGTACGTAGTCTACTGCGATACATCAGGGATCAGACTCGGATGTGTCGTGATGCAGAAGCGAGCGGTTATCACATATGGTTCTCAACAGCTAAGAAAGCATGAGTAGAACTATGTTACCCATGATTTGGAGTTAGCAGTAGTGGTCTTCTCTTTGAAAATGTGGCGACATTACTTGACGGTCAAGAATTTTATGGTTTACTCGGATCACAAGAGTCTCAGGTATATCTTCTCTCAGAAGGACCTGAACCTGAGACATCGATGTTGTCTTGAGTTACTCTAGTACTATGACATTGATATAGTCTATACTCCTGGGAAGTGGAACGTTGTAGAAGATTTACTCAGCAGTAGATCTAGTATACAACTGCTAGGTGAGGCAACGGAGCAGCCACTCGCTTTGCAGATATCCTTTGTAGATCAAGATGGAGAAGCTATTCTTCAGTATCTTATAGTCACTCCACCAATTCATTAGGGATTCAAGGAGGCATAGTGTGGGGACACTGACTATGAGGCTCACCATGCTCAGATATCCATAGGACATGCACCAAATGGATTTTCTAAAGGTGGCGAGCACACCATCCTTTTTTGAGATCATACCATGGTACCAATGTCATTTTGGGAGGAAGTGTTGAGGGATTTCCATATTTCCCCTCTAGCGGTACATCCCAGAGTGTCGAAAATGTATCAGGACCTCTGACAACAACCCTAATGTCTAGGAATTAATAAATAAGTAGCAGAGTTTGTCTCTTGGTGCCTCACTTGTCAGCAAATAAAGGCAGGGCATCAGGTACCAGCAGGCTTAGTTCATCCATTAGAGTACCTAGAGTGGAGGTGGGATAGGATATCCATGGACTTCATGATGAGACATCCACGTACATCCAGGGATCATGATTATATCTGGGTGATCATTGACCGACTCACCAAGTCAGCCCACTTCCTACCGATCAAAGAGCAGGGTTCAGTAGAGAGCATGGGATACCTCTATGTGTAGGAGATTGTGAAACTACATGGAATACCCTTGATGATTGTCTCTAATCATGATGCTCATTTTACTTCATGGCTATAGAAGGGGTTGTAGGATCCTTTCCATATGCAGCTTCGTTTGACCACCACCTTCCATCTTCATACGGATGGTCAGACTGAGTGGACCATTCAGACCCTCGAGGACATGATGTGTGCTTGCGTTCTCAACATTGGTCGCAGCTGGGAGGATCACTTTCCCTTTTTTAGAGTATTTATACAAAAAAAGATATCAATCCACCATTGGGATGGAACCTTTTTAGACATTGTACAACTGACCTTGCAGATCACCTTTGTGCTGGACTGGCCCAGGGGAGTTAGCACTCAAGGGACCAGATATAGTACAGGCTACCACAGAGAAGTTTCAGATCATCCAGGTGTGGATGAGGACTGCACAGAGCAAGAATAAGTCTTATGCTGACAGGATATGGAGACCTCTGGAGTTAGAGGATAGTGACCACGTCTTTCTACGGGTCTCAGCCTGACTAGGTTTGCAAAGATTTTGTCAAGGCGGAAAGTTATCACCGAGGTTCATCGGACCATTCTAAGTCCTCAGCAGAGTTGGCGAGGTGGCTTACTGCTTAGCTCTCCCAGATCAGTTGCAATGGGTGAACGACTTCCTCCATGTATCCTATCTGAGGAGATATGTGCATGACCCATCTCACGTCATTAACCACGGAGAGATGGACATCGATGATGGGGTGACATTTACGGAGGTTCCACAAGAGATTGAGGATCGACATGAGCAGGTCCTTCGTGGGCAGTCGATACCTTTTATGCATGTATGTTTGCAGCATGGGAACCTCTAGGAGAGCACATGGGAGTAGGATTCTCAGATTTGTACTCAGTACCCCCACTTTTTTATCTATTTTTTAATGTGGCTTTCGGGGATACAAATCCTTGAGGTGGGGAGAATGTAAATACCCAAAAATTTATATGTAATTTTTTTAATTATATGGGAATATAACAAGTATGTGAAAATTGACGGAACATGATTCCAAGGCCTAGTGTGCCCAGAATAAATTCTTGAACATTTTTTTAAGTACGGTCAATAAATGTGCAAGCTGGTTTTTGTATTTTTTGAACTGATGCTCGGAATTGAAATCCGAGGACACTTTTGAACTCGCAGCACCGGTATTCACTTAAGGAAACTTTCACCTCGATGGTAGTAGGATGTGGGTAAATGTTAGTTTTCATGTTTTTTGTGATAATAAAAATAAAATAATGAAATTTTTTTTTCATAACATCCCAAATTTAAATATGTAGTGGTGGGGACCACCAGAGCCAAAAACCCCCCATTTTTAAATTAATGGCAGGGACCACCTGAACCCACTTTATTGGGAGAAAACCTTTCAACTCCCCATTTAATTATTGGAGCCAACTAAAATTAATTAAATGTGTCAACATTTAATTGTGCCAACATAAATTAATCTTTTAAACATATTTTAATTTATAATTGAACCTCATTATATTTGGGGGAAAGGGTTGGAAAAGGAAGGGTCTTGGGATAATTGTGGAGAAAAACTCTTCCTCTTCAACGAAGAATGCCTCTCCAAAGAAGTACGGGGAACCGACCCTGAGCCCAAATTGGAAGCACCTTGCGGAGGAAATGAATGCCAATATTATCAAACCACTTAGACTTATTCCTTGTGACATCCTAAAATGAATGAATAGGTAGGGTTTGTTGTTTTGAATACCCCATTACCCATTCTTGATGTTCTTCCTGATTTAAGAATTATTGAGCAGCTTGCTACCGCCCTAACGCAGAGGGTGCATGCCAGAGGAACATGGTCGACCTCTATACAATCCTTTGAGGTTTTTTATGTGTTCTTCATGATGGAGGAGGACACTGATCGGTTTTGGTGATTATCATCGGTGGGAATTGGGAGCGGCGGTTGGTCGTGAAGATGGTGGCGGCGCAACCACACCGCTGGAGAAGAGCCATGGACCGTCAGCCACAGAGGAGCAAGGTTGGTGGTAGACACTCCAACCATCTGCACGAAGGGGAAAACGGCATGAATATGTGCCACCAGGTGTGCAATAGGAGGGCGGTCGGCTCATTCTCATCCGCTGGTGAAGGTGCAACATGCAACCGTGCAATGCAGAGGAGGGGTCTGGTTGTCCGACCAGCCACAACGGGCTGCCGCACCATAGGCCACCACACTCTGGGCTGCCGCACCATGGGCCACCACACCACGGGCTACTACCACATGATACCAGAAATCCGCCATACCACAGGCCACCGCACCATGATCCCAGTAGGCCGGGTCAGATCGAACCCAGACCAACTTCGACCCTATTCGTTTTTTCATCCATATCTTCAGCTATAGGCCTCCGTTTGACAAACCGTCTACAATTCCTAAACCCATAGATCGAGAAAAAAAATAGTATATACCCCCACTTGAGTTTTGGATAAGTTTGGGGTATGTTTGGGTTGGATCAGACACAAATCCAACTGGGCCCTTGGAACTAAAAGGCCAATAACTTACAGATCGGGCGTCTGATTGACGCACCGTCTATTGCGTTGAGACCCCTTTTTCATGGTGGTCCTTTGGGATAATTTTTTTGGTACTTTTATGGAATTTATAGTATTGAAATATTTCTTGAGGAGGGGATCCTCCCAGAATCAAGAGATCTTAGTGCGGGAACCCTGTAGCTGGCTGTAATATGAGAAAAGGATCCTATGTGGGTCTGTGCTTCAAAATCCTTTAAGGGTATGTGATTGAGGGTCCTAAATGGATCCTCTCTATAAATACATGTGGTATGGCTCTAGTACTTTCTATTGGCCTGCTTTACTATGATCATATGTGGTTCTGATGATGTACTAGGATCTTATGCGGGTCTGATGATTTAGGATCCTACATGGGTCTGATAATTTAGGATCCTATGTGGGTCATCCTTTTAACAGGGAAAGATGATTCAGTAGTTACATCTAATCATCTTTACTACCATACCTATGTTACCTGGTATGATCTAAGTCTCTACATTTTTTGTATTCTTCTTTATGGTGATACCTTTGTGGCATTCTTCTGTGTGGCGTACCTTTGTGGTACTTACCTTTGTGGCGATACCTTTGTGGTATTCTTCTGTGTGCATTACCATTGTGGTACTTACCTTTGTGGTGATACATTTTTGGTATTCTCTATGTGGTGTAACCTTTGTGGTACTTACCATTGTGGTGTTACATTCATGGTATTCCTTCCATTGTGGAACAGTTGATCTTTGGGCTAAGAGTTGGGCCTTATGATTCCTCATGAATGAGATGGGTTTTCAAGATAACTTGGTATATGTATGGTCATATTCCTAAGTAGGGTTGTCAGATTTTTTCAAGTTTTTTGGTTCATACATTGTGGGTTTGTGAGACCTTTGAGGGTCTTAGGGTTCCTGTTGAGTATCATTATACTCACCCCTGCACGTGCTATGCCCGCACCTTGTTGTGTTTGATGCAGATGATGGACAACACTGACTGGGGATGAGAGTACCGAGACTAGAGGTAGCTCGGAGGTGGAAATTAGATGAGTTGTACTATAGAGATGGACGTTCAATATCGGTACCTACCCTTCAGGTAGGATCCTTGCCGGGAGTTCACAGGAGCTGCTTCAGTTTACTTATACTTTTCATTTTTCTTGTAATTTCATGTTGGGCTTGTATTCTTTCCCCTTTTTCTACTATACATACACTTTTACTATATAGTTTACTTGTGTTCGTATGTTTCTGTGTTCTTGGATATTTGTGTTTATAGGTTATAAAGAAAATTCCTTCTAGGTTTTCTGGAATACACATTTCAGTGCTAGTTGCCAGCCCCTGGACAGTGGAAGGCAGCCTTGGGGTAGTCAAGACACGAGCCCCTAGGGATGATTCATGACATATCGTCATTATGAATTATAAATATTTATCTAAATATTTCTATGGTTATTCTATGAATATAAATTTCTCATTGTTATAGTAATTTTTATTTACTAAATATATTGAAATAATAAAGATATTTCTTATTATTTCTATTAGTTAGTTAAATGTGCTTTTACATATGATATCAAATTCCAATTTTTATCAGTTTCATAATTGAAGTGAAATATTTTTCATGTGTTATTTATGTTTTTTTCATGGATATTTTCTTTATGAAGACAATGTGGTTTAATATTTCCCTTAAATTTATTGGGTATTGATATGTTCTCTTGGAGTAGTTATAATTTAATTAACTAAAATGGTTATTAATTTGTGTGGGTGATTGATAGGTGAATTATAATAGAGATATGAAGATGATGTCCTATAGTGATAAAATGATTTTATTTAATTTTAAATGGTTTTTTGTGGAAGTATTTTATTTTTAAAAGCTATGAAAATGAGCATATTACATAATGAAAGTCTTTGACCTTGTTATATAAATTGTGTGTTTTAAGGAAAAATTTCATGTCTATTAAGATAAACTAAGGATTATAATTTTTCAATTATAATTTATTGTGAGATTTTTTAAAACATTATGTAATAAAGTTGTATTTTTCTATAAGTATATAATTATTTGATATCAATTTGTGTTATGTAAAAATGTATTTTTTGGTTTTTCTTGATTTTAAAATGGAATAATGAGTATTATTTATATGCCTTACTGATATTTTATTATCTCATCTCAATTTATTTATGTTTATCATGTGGCCTATAGATTTGTAACAAATTTTATCAATGTTAATTATGAATCAACTTGGATGAAGTAAAAATATTATGATGAAAACATTTTTGTAAATATAATAACCTATTTTTTGTAGAAAAATTTACACTCTGTGAAAATTTCTACATTTTTCTGTAATTAAATTTTTAACTAGAAAAAACACTAAACCTAAAATATTCATTAATATAATTATAGTGAATTTTTTATAAATCACATAATCATGTGTTAATATCATTATATAGTGTTATTGTTGGTATTATAGAAAAGGTTTAGAAAACTTTAGAGTTTAAGAGGATGTTAAAACACTACTCTAAGAGATTCTAATTTATGATTAAATTATTATGACATAGATTTTGAGTATTTCCCTATTGTTTCATCTAATCCATGCCTGTTCAAGATTTTCATCCATAGAGGAAATAAGTAAAAAAATTAGGAAGGGAAAAAGACATTGATATTCTTTTAAATCAACAACTAGTAATGGTTGGAATTGGAAAAATAAGTTTATGGATGTGTTGACTCAGTTAATATAGGATATTAATTGTGGTTCCTATAGTGGCCCTAGATTTTATACATATAATGTCGATACCTAAAATACTCATGCATATATATTATGTATTTTAGATGAATGTTCAATACATTATACAAACATATTCCTAAAGATAATAATTGTTTGGTGACTTAGGAGACTAGTTATACAATCTTTTATCCATTAAAACACATTTAAAATCTCACAAAAAGATCTTCCTATTTTTTTACTCCTCACAAAAATACCCTAATTAAAACCATTATTTATAAGTAGGTACATAAAACATAATATAGGGTGATCTCATATGCCTAGTAATGATAAACATGTTAAACCTATATAAAAATGTGAGAATATGGTTTTTAGAACAAGAGCATAACATATTAAATCCAAATCTATCATATCATATATATAAAATATTTGTCTTAGAATAATGACTGGAATTTTATAAGACATGAATCATAGTGATATTAAAGAACATGATGCATGATTACATAACATTTTGATAAGGCATTTACTTGAGGCATACACATAATTAAGCATAGAAAATAAATTATTTGTTATTCAAGTATCATTTCCAATACTATCATAGTGGAATTGGTTCACTCAAAAAACTATCATTGTAATTAAGTTTCAACCCCATAACTATCATTGTAGAAATAAATCTCTTAGTGAAATGGGTTTATTCTTTATTCTAGACTAGTTTATCTCATGAGATATCTTAGTTTACCCAATTAATTTTAAGGTTATATTGTTCCCACCAATCACATTATGAAAATAATATATAGGTTTAAAAAATATCAAAAAACATTATTCATACAAAAATCCATAGAGTGAAATGGTGTTCATAAAAATTTCATCATAAAATAACATATATAAATGAAACATGTTTCATAATAATTTAATAATTTCATAAAAGAATAATCTATGAAAAAATAAGTGGATTTTATAATAATTTTATCACGGTAAAACCAATGGAAGAGAAATAGGTTTTAATAACATATTTACAACATAAATAGAAACCATTCAGGGAAATAATAAAAATGGTATCCTAGAATAATACCCCCAAAAAAGACATGAATAACATCAAAGGACATCATTGTTGATAGAAATTAATTTTTAATGATCAATTGTAAAATTCAATGAGGAAAATATAATATCAACCTAGAAAAATATTTTTGAAACACATAAAACAGTTTAAAAATTATTTCATTGGGAAATAAATTTTGAATCATATAAATGAATATTTAAAATATGAATTAAAACATTCCTTGAGGTAAATATCCCTTCTACTTTGAAATAATTATTTTACAAAAAATAAAACATTTTAAAATTAAAATAATTGAAAATAACCTATGAAAACATATAAATTCATCTCCAATGAAAATAATTTTCATGACGGTGGAAATTGTATTCATTTTTACATGTTAAAATAAAGATTTATGTCACATTTTCAGTACAATCTAAATGAGTTTTTTTTAAATGGAATTAACATATCTTTAAAAAAATTAAAATTTAAAAAATGTGTAAAAATGTGTTTAATAAATCATTTCTATAATTTGAAAATAAAAATTAAAAATAATTTTATAATGAATTGTTTTTGGGGAATAAACATTTTTGACCAAGGAGTGAAATAAAATCATATTTTATTAAAAACAAGAATTTGAATTAGTTAGGAAATAAAGATAAAAAATGATGGAAAAAATGTATTATTAAGAAATAACCAAAATAAAATAAAATAAATTATTTTCTTGAGAGATAGATCATAATGTTACATCTGTGGAGTCATAATCATGAACAATCCTGATAAACAATGAGATTATAACATTAAACCCTTACAACTTTTGTATCATTGAATCATAAGACCCATGAATTAATATTATTACATTAAACATATAATATCATGATAATATATATGTTCAAGATATTACATGTCCACATGGCTATATATACCCCTCCTAAAATAATATTTGTGCATAATATATGTCTCAAAGATGGAAAATTTAGACAAAAAATGCATACAGATTTGGTAACATTTATACTATACATCCCATGAAATAGAGATCCTAAAATGGATATTTACATCCACATAAATTTTATGATAATAAATATAAAATAAATTCATTGGAATTATATTATCCACATATAATAAACATGTTTTTAATATGGTGTGTATTTCATGTATATAACAGTGGAAAAAACATCCTTCTCTTTATATATCAACTTTCTATGTACAAGTTTGAACATCCTATATAATAAAAATAAGTTTCTTAAAAATATTTTATACGAAAATAATTATATATATAAGATCATATATAATTTAATAATGAAATATTATATCCCATTAATTAACAATTACATGTCAATACCATGTTTTTGGTAAAAACTATATTTTTCATGTATGTTTCGATTTGGTATTTTCATTCCTCTTGCTTTGAAAATCATTCCAGAATCTCCATAATGTTAACCATGACAGAAATACCATATATATTAGGTATATATATATATAAATATATTAATCCATAAAAATATGATATATAAAGTTAAATACTTCAGTCACGGAGATAGTAAGTCATATGTAAACATGAACGTTGTTTCCATTTTCATATTACATTGAAATAAATAATGGTAAATAATATATTACCATTATATTATAATTTTTATTTAATATATATCACATATATCTATTTGATCATATCTTTATTACCCCCAATGTAAAGTGAATGTGAAGAACGAATCACATTTCTTAGCGTGGTGGTGGTCTTTCATACATGAAAATGTCATTATCATATTCCCACATAATTGAAAGGAAGTAGAAATATCTGAAATGATAAGTAAATAAGAATATAAATATCATAAATATCATATATAATTTAAATATTCATCATTATATCTAACTATTAAAAGTGGTTTTGGAAAATAAATATCATCAGTTCGCGAGAAGGTTGTCTGCTGTACTGACAAATAATGATTTCATATCCCATTTGCTATAAGTTTAAATGGATATAAGTCATTCCCTTATCATAAAAACATCTATTTTATATTTAATATAATCACTATATTATATTATCATGGTTTAATAAAAATTGAAGGAGGTGGAGGGATAAATATATCACGATGTTTTGTTGGGGATGTTAACTATTCTTCAGACAACATCTTTTGGTTTGCAACGAAAAACTTCCTAGGTTATATTTATGGACAAATTAAGGATTTTTGCTTGATATTATTAAATTTAAGAGATTATTTGGTCATTTATTGTTCAAACCAACTTGTTTTGGATGTGTTAAGGTGAGGGGATATGAGGTGGGCTTTTCAAAGTGAGGTGAGTGGTACACTTTTAATTTTTGAATAGAAAAAGTTGTACCCATGATTTTTAGGTGAAAAAATTAAAAAGTCAACATTATCAATACTGAAAGATATATGGTCATAATATTAAAATAAAATTTGGTTCTAAAAAGTTTTGGTTCATTTTCAACTCTTACCTTTTTTTGTTTAAAACCAAATAATTTCATTCTTACCTTAGCCACGCAAAATAATTTTAACCATTCATTATAGTCAATAATTTAGATGAAATTATTAGATAATATAAATTATTCTTATTCCAAATATGAAATCCATTTTTAAAAATTATATTCATTGAATTGGAAATATTTAATTTAAAATTAATCTATCAAACATGATGAAAAAGTACTGTTTTAAAAAGAAAAATTCCAAAAGATTAAAAAGTTTTTATAACAAAATTTAATAATAAAATAATTCCAATGACTTAAATTTGATTAATTTATTTATAATGGATCTAATTTTAATTTAAACCCATTTTAATACCAAAAATAACCTTATTAATACTTTAAACGACAATCTATTTAAAAAATAATATTTTTCACTTTTGTTCAAAAAAGTAGTGTGTTTTGGAAAAATCCAAAGAATCAACCTAAGAAAAGGTTTACATGATTATTTTGAAAATAAGAATAATTTTATAAAATTAATATTCATAATTTTTGATAATTTAATTTTATTATTTTTCATAAAAAAATAAAGACAATTTTTTTCAAAAATAATATTTTTGAAACATACAAATACATTTCCAAAAATTAAGTAATTGTTTATCAATAATGTTTGTAATATAACTACATTGTACATAATATCTAAGACTAAGTTATTTATATTAGTATCTCTATATTCAATTACAATGTTATAATGGGGCAATATAAATAATACTATTAATAGTATATCATGGTTTGTTAAAACTCATTGTCGTGTGCAATGAATGAAAAGAACTATGTTGTTGGTAGTGAAGGTTTAACTAAATGTTATTTGTAGAAATGTATATCGATGAAATTAGTATTTTTGAAAAAAGATATTTAATAAAATCTCATAGTGTAACATAGATATTAAATAATAATAGTTGAATATTCATTAAATATTATAAAAAACACACATGATGATAGCAAAGTATTAGGTTCTTTGGAATCTTGGATAAATAAAAATATTGTTAAAAAGTGAACTACATCATCTCCCACTAAATTATTAAGAACTAAAAACCATTTTAGACATATAATATCTAATAAATTTTTTCTAAACATGTTAAAAAACATAATAAATGGCGATCTTAGATTCTCATTAATGGTAAAAAAGTGAGTTATAAATGATTACATAAGCATAGCATCGGTCTATTGGCATGCAAACTTGAGAATAACATTTGAAAACTAGTACCAACATTATAAATGATCATAATGTTAAGTAATTAAATAATTGTTCTAGTTTATAATACATGATCACAATATAATAAAAGAACATGAGCCATGAGAGTATATCATTGGCATAAGAAATAAATTTGTGGCATACACATAAGAATCGAAAAATCATTTCCATAGTAGTAAAGGCTCACTAAAAAACTACCATCATGGAATGGGTTCACTCCTTAAACCATTATAGTATTCATAGATCACTCCAAAGACTATCATAGTGGATACAGTCCCTTATATAACTTAGTCCACTCCCCATTCATGTCTTGGTTATCTTAAGAATTATCAATATTTACATTATTCATTATGGGGAGATATAATTCTATCCCCACCCATTGCATAATAAAAATAAATTTTTTTTCTGCCACAAGATCATGAAAAATTCATTATATCATAACCTATAAAAATATAATGGGTTTTATAAACATTTCATCATTGTATAACCCATGGAAAATAAATAGTTTTCTTAAGACTTCCCCATGGAAAAGAAACGAGTTTCATAAACATGTTGTCATCATAATCATAAACCATCCATATAAATAATATAGACAGTAAAATTTTAAAATATTCTCTATAGATATTAGGTATAATCATTAGTAGTTTTCATTTTTAAATAGAAATTAATGTTATAGGGGTAGCAGAAGAATGAAATGAGTAATGCCCAATTATGATTTTTTCCATGATTGATGACTAATCAGTGAATTCACAAATTTTTGAATGTCGTGATAAATGAAATTAAATCAAAGAAATAGATATGGGATGGAATTCCATAACCCGAGAGATTAACATAACATATTATCATAATTAATTTAATTAATTAAATAATTACCTTGAGGAAATTATTTCTTCATTGATTAATCTAAAAATAGATATTTGTTTTATAGTCGTTGTGTTACAAGATTAAAATAGGATTCCTTCTAACTGTGATCCACACATGTTCCACAAATCTCCAAACATTATCGTATGAATCTAGGGGTGCTAGCACGATAGATATTATAACTTACATCATATTCCTTTGATTTCATTGAGAACCACTTCAATATAATTCTCCTAGATCTCTCTTGGCTTGAGAGTGGGAGGTGGAAGAAGACAACACTCTGTAATTGGAAGCATTCTTAGAAAATGATCTTTCTAGGGAATGAGGGAATTCTCTAAATTCGTTGTGCATAACCAAAACAAATGAATTGGCTCTAAGATAAAATAATATAATTGTGTTTATATATCACTAGGGTTAGAAATAAATTATTTCACAAGTGCCTTTTATTATTTATTTAATCCATGTGGAATCCCATGTAAAATAGTAATAATATTATTATTATATATCGATAGGAACTAAACATGAGAATTAAATTAAATATTATTTAATTAGATAATATTCAATATTTATTATTTCTCATATGACCATTACACTAGGTCCACCATTCCTCCAAAATATTTATCGTGCCTTGAAAATTAACTATTTATTTATAAAATAAATATCACTACATTATTCACCAATAAATAAATAAATTTTATATTCACTAAATAGAAATTAAATATAGATTAAATACTCTACTCATATTATATTTTTTGGAATAACTAGTGACATAATGAATGTGATCAAGCAATCATTAATAATTTTTAAACCATGTATGGGAATAATATTTATTCAACATGTTGAATAATAAATAATATTATATTTTTTCACTAAAATTCTGCATAGACTTAGTGTTTGACCCTCTAGGCCTATTTCTTAGTGGCATTTGGTAAAGAATTCTAAAGTCCAATGCTATCATCTAGAAATGTTCCAAGGCACCCATCGAGAATGAATTCAATTCCAAAACAATATAATACCACATATATATGCCTACTATAAAATATAATCCATTTATCATGATATTTATTACCAAGAAGGTAGCATGCCAGTGCCATCAACCTATGTGCTCGATGTCTATTTCTTTGAATTCTTAGAAATTAAGCTTTCCTATTGACCGTCATGGTTATAGATTTATTAATACTGTATCATTTACATTAAAGGACCTATGATATAAACATTAGTTAAAGAACAAAAGGGACATTTTCTTTATCACATTATTCATTAATGCAACAGTACTCATGACCCACCCAACGTATCCAACCTCACTAAGAACATATGTCATCAAAGTGTTTATCATTACATAAAAGTACTTGACCCATAATACCCATTAACAATAATCTTAAATTATAAGGATCAATACCCATTTCTGTAGATATGAACATCCAATGAAACATATAAATGTGGATTTCCTACTGGAAGATTCATTCTCATAATATCTTACTGGATATTACCAAGGGCGTACACAATGATAAGGTTCCTAAAAGTCCTATGAGTCTCCACCACTGATAGATATTATCATTAGTTTCAAATGAATGATATTATCCAGGTATAGACAATATTTTTAAGAATAGTGTTTTAGCACTTATAGTTTCTCATCATATCCAAGAACTTCTCTGACCTTTTAGTGTGGCATCTACTATTTGGAAAAAATCATATACTATGTTACACATAAGAACAATAATGATCTGATAATATGTTTATTAGTATTCAAAACTATCAATACATCTTATCATAATGTAAACAGAAGTTTGTTCTAGGGAACCAAATCAAATTGACTCCCACTTCTACTAGATCCGACTACTAAAAAGCATTAATCTGCTACCTCTCACATGATACTCTTGCATCATTTGAGATAGGCCTTTAGTTAAGGGGTCAACCACATTATATTCCATGGGTAATCTGCTTACTACAACTTTATCCATCTTATAAAAATTCCTCAAGAGGTGATACTTCTGGAGTATGTTCTTTGTTAATTGATGTGATGTTGGCTAATTTTAAAGATCCACCATTGTAGTACTATCATGAAATAATGTGATATGGTACTTACTTATAGGTACCACATCAGGATCCTAGAAAAAGTTATGAACCCAATATACTTCCTTGCATGCATCAAAATCAACTACATACTCAGAATCTAATGTAGAATCAACGACAACTGGTGACTTGGAACTCTTCCAGCACACAACTCTTCCATTGATACAAAAAAACATATCCTAATTGTGACTTCAGATCATTCTGATCATTCTGAAAAATAGCATCAGTATAACCCCTAATAATCATCTCCTTATCTCCTCCATACACTAGGAACATGTCATTATTAGTTCTCAAATACTTAAGGATAGACTTAGGTGTATAAAAATTTTATTCTCCTGGATTTTATTGAAATATTCCTACCATTATCAGTGAATAAGAAGCAACAAGTCAAGTAGAAAATGGCATTCATGATTGATCATTTCACATAAGCATATGGGATCTTACTCATTCTCAATTTCTAATATTGATTCTGAGCACACATTTTCTTTGAATTATTTAATCCATGTGACACTATAACCAATCCCATCTTGGATTGTTCCATAACAAATCTCTTTAGTATATAGTCAACATATGTACTTTTACTTAGTCTAAGTTGCCTCATGGACCTATTATGAATTATCTTGATCCATAGAATATAGGTCGGTTCACCTAAATTCATCATGGGGAAACATTTGTTTAAATAGTCCTTAACAGACCATAAGACTGGTATGTCATTTCCAATAAGTATTATGTCTTCATAATATACTAATATGATAATGAATGTATTCACACTGAACCTCATGTAAACACACTACTCACTTTCATTATTAATGAAACCAAATTCCTTTATAGATTCATCAAATCAAATGTTATGTGGCTAGGATGATTTCTTTAATCCATAAATGGATCTCTGTAATTGGAAAATAATTTTGGAGTCACATGGATTCATATACACTTCTGGTTGTTTCATATAGACATATTCTTAAAGATTCCCATTGTGGAATAATGTTTTGAAATCTGTCTAAAAAATATCATAGTCATGGTAATCTACAATAGAAAGAATAATTTTAATGGATTTAGACATAGATACTAGTGAAAATATTTCACCGTAGTCAATTACTTGACAATGTTTAAACCCCTTATCTACAATAATTTATTTATAGGTATTTGTATTACCTTCCATGTCCAATTTTTCTATTTAACACCCATTTTCATCCAATGGGATTTATATCCAATGGCGCACCGACTAGAACCATAAAATGGTTCAGATACATGGAATCCATTTCAGAAATCATGGTTTTTTACCATTTTATATCTTTTGAACTCACTAATACCAATGTTTAGGAGAGTGGTCTGTTATTTTCAACCAATAATGATTCACCGTCTTTAGTGACTAGTAAACCATATCTCTATAGATCAATTTCCTATCTTGTGATTCTACACAATACTTGTGTTTCAGGAATTACTTCTTCCATGGGGACCTATGGAATCTATTCATGTTTCAACTCTTGTGTATTTGAACATCAACTTCATTAAAGTCAATTATTCTACCACTATACTTTTTGATAATTTGCTCCCTCTAATGAAATATGACTTGTCTGGATACTATATCTTTCTTTTTAAGGGGTTTTATTGTTAGTATCTATTTTTTTCTAAGTGTACCCTATAAAGATACATGTTGTTCCTAGGGTGCTAGTTTGTTTCTTAAAAAGCCTTAAGAAATTCCTCTAAACCCCATACTTGTGTATGTGATAAAAAAATTCTTTCCACTTCATAACTTTGAGGGAAGCACATGAGCCTCAGCCCAGTGGGTGAGGACTCATTAAGTTCATCTAGGTGACCCGAGATCAAATCTAGGAAGATGCATAATTTCTGAGTACTGTAGTAGTACTATAGCAACATTGTAGCTGGAACTGTAGAAGGAACTGTAGCAGGAACTGTAGCAGGCAATTTTAGCAACTGAAGTAGCCAGGACTATTCCCCCAATTAGTCCTTCGGGCCACTGATTTTGTCCTCAAGTCCTTTAAGGCCTTCGGGCCACCAAATCTTTTTGGTTAGTAAGGCCTTAGGGCCACCTCAAGGCCTACAGACCACCTCAAGGCCTTCGGGCCTCCTTAAGTAGAGATGTAAAACAGAAAACCTACAAAGAAAAAGATTCAGAAGGAGGATGATAAAGGGGATTTTACCATAGCAGAAGCTAAATAGATTGAATGAATGAGAGGGTATCGTACCTGGCATTGGGATAAGCCTGTGCATACATAGAAAAGCCTATCTGAATAGCCATGCCAAGATAGAGAGCTGATATCACGATGAAGATGCTGGGGAAGGAGCAGTTCCATGTAGTTAGTCTAGGTGGTATTTAATGTATGAAGCCTATGAGAAATGAATTCCTCTATGGCCTACAGGACATGTAATAATTAATCCTACGAGACTTTTAAGGGTTCAACGTCACCCATTGAATGGTGGATTATCAAAAAACAATAAAAAATGAAGTTCATCGGGTCATTAGTTCATAACATGAAGGGGGTTCAATTATCTACTTTTTTGGTCCTTGATTTAATTTGTATGCCCTGGTTCATAATGAATATCCCCAATAGGATAATAAATGGTCCAAAAGACTCATCATTGACCTCACCATGTCTAAAAAGGTATGGTTCCTCCATTCACTAACATCATTCAACAATTTTCTATAAGGTGTAGTGAGTTGAGATAGAATCTGAAACATCCATAAGAACATGATAAACTCATTGTTAAGATACTCACCACCTTAATCTGATCAAAGTTTCTTTACCTTTTTTCTATGTTAATTATCTACTTCATTCTATAATTCATTTAATTTCTCAAAGTAAAACACTTATACATCCTAAAGTAGATATATATATATCTTCTTAAGTCATCTGTAAATGTTATGTTATAAAAACATTCACCTCCAGATTCTAGTAGAAATGGCCCACACAAATTATTGTTTACTAATCCTAGAAGCTCTATGGCCCTTTTACCTTTCCCACCAAATGGTGTTTTGGCCATTTTTCCTTGTAAAAAATCATGGTGTATTTCAAATGGTTTAATCCTTGAATATTCAAAATAACTATCTTGACATAGCAATGTCAAATGATTCTCATTTACATGACCAAGATAGTGATTCCAAGGCTTTGTGTTATATGAGTCATGTGATCATGACTCATTATAAATTTCAAATTATTAGTTTTAATAATTTAATAAATAAATACCATTATTTAAATGTTTCAAACCATAAAATATTTTGTCTATATAAAACAAAATGATTTTATTTCTAAATTTGAAAATAATACCATCAGTATCTAGGCATGATATTTAAATTAAGTTTTTGATAACAATAGATATATAATAACAATCATTTAAAACCAAAATCATTCTTGTTGTAAATGAAAGGTGGTATTCACCAATGGCTAGACTAGCCAGTGTCGTGCCATTGGTAGCTCAAAGATCCACCTCTACTTTATAAATCATTCAGAATCTATATGGTTTATTCATTTGGATATATATTTGAATAGCACAATATGAATCTGATACAGAATTTGTAGATATTGAAAGATTTCACTTGATAAAGAACACACTTTTAGCTCCCCCTTTATTCTAAATATACCTCTGATTCCAGTGTCATGGATTGCCACATGAAAAACATACCACTTCCTTTTTCTTACCCTGCCACTATATTGTCTTCTTCTTGGATGGATGGTGCTCAGAAGCTTTAGACTTATAATGAGTCTTGGTCCCCTTTGACTTTTTCTTTATTTTCTTATTCAATAAAAGGGCCACAATTCTATCATGAACCAATTCCTAATCCACTAAATGAATTGGGATTATATGTTCTGAAAGGATATTCTCATTAGTGATCAAATTTTAATTAGCAATAAAATTGGTGAAGGTATTGGGAAGTGATGAAAGTGTGTGATCTGTGGAAAATGCATCTGAGAATTTAAAACATAAATGTTCAAGAATTCAATATTGAAAATAAGCCTGACTACATGAGGCCCAGATGGTGTAGAATATCATAGATTAGTTGTAAAAAACTCTAGAGATCTCATACCTCTCTTGTCTCAACTTCTCTTGATAGAGATCCTGAAGGTGATACACCATGCTATATGTATCCATGTCCTCATGTAGCATCAAAAGAACACTATTCATGTATGATAGAATGAAACAAATAACATATATTACATTATATAAATGTTTCTCAAACAGAGGTAATTATTCATTGCTATCCTCTTTACCTTGTGATTTAGGAATAGGTTCTTCCAACACATATAGTTTTCTTTCATGGTGATGGATAACATGTAAGTTCCTTCATCACTCTTAGAAATTTGTTCAATTTATAAGGTTATAATTATCATGTAAGGATCATAGTAATATGTTTTAAGTCATTTTAATGTTGTTTCTATAAATAATATTAATAGAGTCTTAGTATATTATCTTATAAAATTTAGAAAAATAAATAAATAAATATTTTACTTGTTAGTCTCTCACTATTTTATCCAAGCCCAATATCCCTCACCACTTGATTCAGAATAACCTATTGGTTAGATATTCTATTGTAATGAATCCATATTACCATTCTCATTTGCCTAACTCTATTTGGTTATGAAATTCGAATGTTTTAGGCTGGAATTCCAAATTCCAAATACATTAACTCATAGTTCCCTGACATGTTGTGTGGAATCCCCAATGTTGAAATCCTTAAATTAGATTTCCTCAACCCTTGCCTCTTATTTAAACCAAGTCTTACTTTGGTAGACAACCCTTGATTTGAACTAAGTTAAGTGAACCAAAAAATTCAAGTTATAATTCCCCAACAACTAAAATAACCCTTACATTGGTTGGTCAAGTAATTTAAAATATGGATAAATTTTAACTAAAGTAGTGGAAGGATATACCAGTATAATATATATAATTGAGGGATCTAGACTTTTTATGCATAAATTTCAAATTATTATCCTTTGCACATTATTGTTAAAACTAAGTTGATTTGATTAATTGATTAACAATTTCTTAAATAATTTCTTTGCACAAGAAGATTTATTTTAGTTACATCTTTCATTCTCATTAATTTAATTAATTAATGTGATCATTATTACACATCCATAATCAAATAACCATGAAAAAAATAGAAATAAAAATATTTAGGTGTTATGATCATAATATTTTACTAATGGTCAGTTTATCTAGTGACCGATAAACTAACCATTGACCTTGTGTAAAAACAACTTGAACCAATTGAAGTTTTTATTACATCTTTCCACCTGCACACATATGTATCTATCTCTGATTGGTTTCACCACAACTCTAAACTTGAACTAGATCCTCTATCATGGGATCCCTATCCAATACAAATTATTTTTCTCATACGCAAGTGATAGGACAAGGGTTTACATAAAAGAAAACATGGGCACATAGATCCTTACATTATACGAGGATATAAATAATGTAGAGTAAAATTTTAATTTAATAATCAATTAAATTAAACCAATCACATACAAAGTTCTGGTATATGATCATGATCATCCACATGTGTATAAAAATTTAAACATTTAATAAAATAAGCATTCAATTCTTAATCATTCTTATTTAAGAAAAATTGTGCTCGAATAAATTAATTATCTTATATAATTAATCAAGTATTTTATCTTAATTATAATAATAATTTCCTTGCGATTCTCATCCTTCATAATATTAAAATGATTAAATAAATTTATTTAAAATTAAATTTGAACATAAAAGTACTTTTGAAGAACTATAGTGAATACCCCTCTTATTCTACCCAACATGTATTATACTCATATTTTGTTTACTCTTGTGGTTTATGGAATTCATGAATAATCACATACATTCATGATTTGTTCTTTACATTAATAATTACACAAATTATATGATTTTTCAGTCATGTGTTATTCATCAATTAACGTAGAGTATGAATTGTATTACAATTTATACATGATATAGTGATCTGAAAATTTTTCATATATTAAATAAAAATTTATTTATATATATATATATTAAAAACTAATATATTTCGGGTCCTATCAAAATAATGAACAAAAAATCATTGATAAGGATTACACGGAATAATAAATAAATTTTAAATCTTTGTAATTTAGTATAAGTATACAATATTTTCAAGAGAGATACATGATGTGTATATCTCTCACTGCATATACTAGGTACATGCCTAGGTACTCGGTGTATAAAATCTGCCTCAAAAATTTAGAGAACATCGTGTGTATAAGAGACTACATGGTGTGTAGTCACCAATTTACATGGTCAACAGTCAGGTATTCCATGTATGGTAATACGTGTTTTGTCTATGACTCAAAGGGACTACATACCTTGTATGTGGACTACAAGTCATTTAATCTGGTAGATAGTTAACTAGGATAGACTGGTAAACATTTTGTGTAAGAAATAAATGCACCATGTGTAATAAATTCACATGGTTTGAATTAATTTCTAAATTTATTTTTGATACATTGAACCCAAGTAAATGGCGTGTAAATCTTGTTTCACAGCATGTAATCCTTTGTTACAAGACCATAATCCTTGTCACCTCCGGATGAGATCTTCAATTTTATTTCTTTCATAAAATTAAAATTATTGATTGTATATATGAGAAAGAAAAGAGAAATAATAAAATATTACAATTCAACTTAAAAGAAACTATAAGCATGAATAGAAAACAAAATCACAAATGTATAAACAAATAAATGATCCTTAAATAATTATAAATAATTATGTGACCACTCTAATACAACTTAAAGGTTACAGGCATAGTAGAAGATTGAAATGGGTCATTCACAAAAATTATTTCTTCCATGATCGATGATTAATCCAAGATTTTACACAACATTGAATATCATGATCAATATAATTAAATAAATGAAATATAAAACAGAAAGAACACTAGAACTAGTGAGAGTATCATCAGAAATTATGTGTTATTAATTTATTTAATTAAGAATTACCTAATATATTTATTTCTTTATTGATTAATCTAATAAATAGATATGCATTGTATAGTTTTTTGTAGGAAAAAAAGAATATTCCCTCTATATCTGATCCACATGTTATCCTTAAATCTCTTAATATCATCATAGGAATATCTTGGTGGTAGCACAATAAATCAAATCACTTGCATCGCCAACTATTGATCAACTCGAGAACCTCTTCAAAATCATTCTCCAGGATCTCTCTTGGCTTGAGAGTGGGAGGGGGAGAAAGATAGAACCCCATTATTGGGATAATTCATGGAGATGGGATCTCTTTATGTCTTTAAAGAATTTTCCAAATCTATTTTTCACAACAACAAAATGAATTGTATCTTAGGGAAAAAATATAATCGGGTCTATATATCTCTATAACTCCATGCCAAATACAAATAATAATATCATTATTATTTCTTGAATTTCACTGAACTTGTGAATTAAATTAAATATTATTTAATTATATAATATTCAATACTTATTATTTATCACCATACGATTAATCTTGGTCCACCATTCCTCCATAATATTTATTGGGCTCTCAATAAGGAATATTTATTTATTAAATAAATATCACTACATTATTCACTGAAAAATAATGAAATGATATATTCAATAAATAGAAAATACATATTTATTAAATATTCTACTCACATTATATTCTCTAGAATAACTAGTGTCTGAATTAATGTGATCAAAAAACATGAAAATTTATTAAACCACATAAGAGAGAGAATTCGTTTTCCACTTGTTAAATAATAAATAATAATATATTATTTAACTAAGATTCTCGATACACATAGTGTCTGATCCTCTAGGCCTCTTTCTTAGTGGCATTAGGTGAAGTAGCCTAAATTCTAATGATATATTCTAGAAACACTCCAAGGAATCCCTATAGAAAGAATTTAATTCCATAATGACCTAATAAAACATAAATATGATTATTGCGTAATATAATAATTTTATCACGATATATATATTCAAGAAAGTTTCATGTTAGGGCCATCAACCAATGTGCTCTATGTTTCTTTCTGTGACATCACTGAAGCTGAACTTTCCTATAGAACACCCCGGACATGGATTGATTTTTGGATGTATCTTTTCTTTTAAAGGTCCAAAGATATCTACTTCTATTAAAAATAGAAGGGAAAAATAATTTCTTTCATTATTCATTAATGCAATATTACTCATGACACACCCAATATATCTTACCCCTCATCGAACATCTGTCATCATAGTTTTAGTCAATACATCAAATTACATGACTCATAATACTAATTAATAAAAATCATAATGTTTAAGGACCAATACACATGTCTTCAGATAAGAAAATCCAATGGAATATATAAAAGTTTATTTTCTACTGGTATGTCTTGTTCTCATAATGTCCTCTTAGATATTACCATGGGTGTACACCTTGAAAAGGTTCCTCAAAGTCATAAAAGATGTTACCCCTGATAGCCTATATAATTTGTGTCTATGAAATGAAATCTTCAGGTTATAGAAAACATATTTAATAATAGTTTCATAGCACTTATATGATCTCATTATAGTGGTTAAATCCTATAACATTATATTGTGACAGCTAATCTTGAGAGTTTATCACATACTATGTTACAAAAAAAATGATCATGATGTGATAAGAGGTTTATTAATATTAAAAACTAAGAATACAAGATAACATAAAGTACACATAAGTTGGTTGTATGGAACTAAATATTTATGAAATTCGATCAAATTATCATTAATAACATTCTTGGAGAAAATACCCTTTCCACTTTAAAAATCACTTTTTAATCTTAAACGTTTTCCCAAAATTTTAGGAAAAAATTATTTTAAGGAAACCATGGAAATTTTAAAATAATATTTTAATTAATTACAGTTTATTATATTATTAAATACAATTCATTTCATGCATGTTAAATCAAAGATTCCTTTCATATTTTTAGTAAATTTCTAAGGATCCTTTTTCATAAAAAACAAGAAAATAAATTTAAAAACATTTAAAAAATAGAAGGGTAAAATTTACGTTAGAAAATAATTAAAAAATATTGAAAAAAATTAAAACATTATTAGAAAACATGTTCATGGATGAGAAATGATTTTTGATAGAAAATATAAATAAAGTCAGTTTTCCATAAAAACATTATTTCAGTTTCATGAGTATTTGAACTGAGTATCACGGATAGAAAGCATGTATTATAAATGAAATACGCCTATTAGAAAAAAAATTAATGAGTTTATTAGAAGGTATATAATATTTTTTTGCATCATAAACATAATCATAAATAATCCCAATAATCAATCAGATTATAATATAAACAGTTTACGACTGTGGTTATGTTTTAATTGTAAATGAAATAAAATAAAGAAACATATATGGGTATTTATATCATATAATTATAATGTGAATAATAATAAAATATTTTCATGAGTATTATATACACCATTGAAATAAAATTGAGTATGGAATGTGTCCCATGGAAATAAAAGTGAGGTGAAAATATCCTACATCAGTTCTTTAATATATTCATACACGTTCAATCCTACTTTATAACAAATATAGAATCACTATAAACCCATTATAGTAAAATAATAATATATATCATACCATATATTATTTACCTATAAACATTTATCACCCCTTTATCAATAATTCATTAGAAAAATCGTTATTCCAGGTGACAACGCCATCCTTTTTAATGTCTGTTTGAGTTCAATAATTTGGGTTCATGTACTTTTATTATAGTTACAATATCTAAAAAGTGATAATAATTATATAAATAACATATATATTAATTATATAAATATTTAGAGTCATCTATAAAAGTAATAGATGGAAATATTAATTACACTATTCGTGGTGATGGTTGGTCGTACGCACACATGAACGTTGTTTCACTTTTCTCGAGGGATTGAAAAAAATAATGCTAAATATTAATTAACATTTAGAGAATAATTTTTATATGATATAAATTATATATATAAATTAAATATATTCTTATTTCAATCCATGTAAAAATTAAATTATAACACTTATCACATCGCTTCATGGAGGCGATAATCCACTTGTACACACAAGCGACGTTATTATTTTCCAACATAAAGGATTGTAAGAAGATAGATATGATATTATAATTTAATTATTACTATAATTCAATAAATTTCATATAATATTTTTAAATTCATAATTATATCTGACCATGATATTAATTGATAGAAAACAAATTATATCAGCTCGTGAGGTGGTAGTCCACCTTAAAAATGATGAATAGTTTTGTTTCACATTTGATCAAAGAGAAGATTACAGTAGTTTATTCCAAAAAATAACAATATATTAGTATATGGGTGATATTAATTTCATTATTTCAGAATAATTAAATATGATTTTATGAAGGAGGAATAATAAATAAAACAAAAATGAAAGGGTTCAGACATTACCTCTTCTTCGGAGAACCTAATTTTTTTTACACATAAAGACTTCTTAGGATGGTTTCCTAATGAAACTAATATGTATATTATATAGGGATGGAATTAAGGAATGGATGTAGTAATTTATTGGCTAAAAATGATCTTATAGTGTAATTTAGATAGTAGAGGAGGCATTATTTTAAAAGGGGAGAAAGAGACCCACCTGGAAACTACATGGAAATTTCCCAAAAGAATAAAAATTAATAAAGTTATTCACAAGGAAAATGATTCCAATTGTCCATATATTAAAATTTGGGATATTATAAGTTTTAAATATGGCCCAAAATTGTTTTTACATAAATATTATTTGAAAAAATAAACTTATCATTGGGTTTAACCCTCGGTAAACTTGTATTGACCTTAAAAATAGTAATTAATATTTACTATTTTTATAATTCATCACCATAGAAAATTTAGATAAACTTATTATAGTATATTATTTATTTATATTACAAATACTTAAAAAAATTATCAAATTAAATTTATGGTATTAGAATAATTTAATTTAAAATGAATCCCACATACAAGTTGAATGTGGAGTTTTCTAAAGAAAAATATTTCATAATCATAAATGGATTTTATATAAAAAATAAACATAAAATTGATTCTAATAACTTAATTTGGATTACTAATAATATATTTAGACAAAATATAAATTTAAAATCATATTAAAACAATGTTAAAATTTGAAATATTTAAATGAAAATGAATTTTTTAATGAAAATTGTTACTTATCATTATTCTTAAAAAAATAATATTTTTTGAAAAATATAAACTATTCACTCATAAATTATTTTTAAAATTTTTTTAAAAAAATTGCTAAATTTTTTAATTATGTTTTATAATATTTGAAAATATAATATTATAATTTGTTCCCAAAAAACAATTAAACTATTTTTTATAGAAAAATATACTTTTGAAGCATATAAATAATTAAATAAATATGAAGTAGTTATTTATAAATATATTTTATATATCTAAAATAATAAAAAATGTGTTTATTTGTTTTAGTAAAACAAAATTTAATGGTTATTTTATAATATGAATTTTTAAATATTAATATTTTTAATAGTATATTACAGTTTGTTAAAACTCAAAGTTGTGTGTAACATGAGCCGTTAATGAAATTAAATTTATTTGAAAAATATATTCCAAAAATATAGGTTTGTAAAATTATAATACCCTTAAAGTCTATTTCAAAATAAAAATCCCATTACATTGATAAAAAAATCTAAGGATACTTTATTCTCGACATATCCTTAGGTTCCCATGTAACTTCGACATTATAGTGGTTTCTCCAGAAAATTGTGACCTTATGAGTGGTTTTTTTCATATTACTTTCTCTATATGATCCAAAATATTCATAATACTCCCGTTGTTGGATAGATAATGATCCATAGGTATGTATTATAAGTTTAGTACATGGAAAGGTTCATGTATGGACATCCTTAGTTTAGGTACATGGAACGCATAAAGGACTTGTGAGAAGTTAGGTGGATGTTCCAAGTGATTTGAAACCATCCCTAAATTATGAATAATATCCAAAGAGTAAATATAATTAAGGATAAAATATAATTTCAACCCAAATATCAACACCTTTTCCCATGGATAAATTTGTAAAAACACCTTCTCGCCATCTTCAAAATCATAATTTTGTTGATGATTGTTAATGTTAATTTTCTATTGACTCTAATCTACCATGGTGTGATATTTAATGGTTCTAACATTTTCTTCTATTGACCTAGATATATTAGGTCAAAATATATTTTATTTTTCAACTTCATCATCCAACATTGGATTCCTACAATTTTTTCCACTTAGGGATTCATAAGGATCCATCTAAATTGTCCACTAAAATTTATTATTGAATGGAAACTTAGCTATATAAACATGTTGATAAAAAATTCTTTTAAATACATATAATAAGATAATATCTTATCCTTTTTTTAATTTTCCACTTAGAATAAAAATATATTTGAGCAAGATAAGATCTGCTGAAACTTGTCCCTGTATTCAGAGCCTCCTAGAGCCTTTTATAGAACATTGAGGTAATCACCAAATTCAAATAAAATACAAAAAAAATGTGGTACTAAATGTAACCTTAACAGTAAAATAATTTCCATCATTTAATGTTGATTTAGAGAGAATTATTCTCTAATAGGAATGATTTTTGTTGGCATCATGACAAGATCACCTAACACCCATATAGAATTTTTCCCTTTAGGGAGTCAACAAAAAATCCATGGGGATTTTTTTCAATTCAGTTTTTGGTATTGGTAATTTTTGTAACATCAACTTAATCATTTGTCTCTAAACCATAACTTGTTGACATAACAAAAATCGAGATAAAAACATTTCAATATATCCTTTCATTATATCCCACCATAAATTCCCTTTAAAATCTATATACACCTTTATTGTTACAATATGCATAGAGAATGAAGAAATTTGATCTTCTTCTAATATATCCTTGTTAAATTATAGAATGGATATTACATATACATGGTTTTTGAACTATATCATTCCATAATAATAAAGGTTAATATAAAAAAATTATGACCTTCTTTTGTAGCTATATCTCTTCCTTGTACACCTCTTTAATCTTCACATAGATAGATGATTAATGAATCATTTTAGAAAAAAATATTTCTCCACATATATAAAGATTCCCATATTTATAAATACATTAAAAATCCATAAACGTTGCATATTTTTTAATCCTCATCATGGATAACCTAACATGATCATTTTAACTCAAAGCATCAGTCCCCTTTTTTTCCTTCCCAGGGTGGTAATGTATTGAGAAGTCACAGTGTTTAATCATCACCAACAATATTACCTAGTGAATATAAAACTATTTCTATGTGAATATATTCTTTAAAATTATATATTCAATATATGTATATATATATTACACCTTTATCTATAAATACAATTTCTCTGTATCTTAAATGAAAAAACACCAAATCTAACTCAAAATCTTGAGATATATATTTTTTCTAATGAAACATTAATTTTTTTGGTGAATATTCTATTACCATGTCATTATTCATGTGAGAAACCCTAGTAGTTTCTTTGATTTATCAATATATATTACCAAACCTTCTCTACTATAGAGTAATGTAAGTAGATGTGAAATAACTAACCTTATAACAATCCTTATCTTAATTTCCCATTAATACATGATTTGTTACATAATATTACACTTAATATGACATAAATTATTGATAGGAATAGTGTATTTTAGAATTTGGTACTTTACATATCAACTTAAAATAGTAAATAAATCAGCTCTATTGAAAACTTCCTTAACATGATCCTAATATTCTATAGCATATCAAACATCATGGGATAACCTAGGAAAATAAATAAGAAAGGGGTGTGATAAAAATTTCAATAAGTAAATAAGCATGTAATAAGGTTAAATAAGTTAGATAAAAACAATTTAATGGGGGAATAAATTAGACATGAAAATAAGGCATGGTATATCATGGAAATAATAACATGGTAATTGTGGAAACAACTTAAAACTTTACATCATAAACATAGTTCAAGGATAACCCCCAAGACACAGTGATTGAAAATTATCCATAAATTAATTGGGATTACTCTATATCCCAACATTATGTCTAATGGGACTAAACAATACCCAATGCACTGGATCTATATATAATTCTATGTGCACCCGTCACATTTATTTCATTATCATCCTTAAGTTTTTCACCAAGATCATACACGATAGATTCATTCTTCATAATATTTTATTCCATGATCAATGAGTGTGGAATAAATACATTTAAGTACTAATTGAAATAATTATAAGTGTATAAATGTGAACACACTTGAGATAAAATGATTATTTTATTCACTACAAAACTATTTTTTCATGGAAAATCGTGGAGATGTTTCGGCAGCATAACAACATCACATTTAAATTCATAAAATGGTTTTATGAGGGATAAAGTGGTATATTATCACTTGAAAATATAATGGAAATTAATAAGGACATTTAAAAACATATCACATCATTATTAATTGATACAAATAAATCATAACATAATGATGAAATTAGATTACAGAGGATAAAGAAAAAACCCTTACTTGAGTGTGTGACTCCAAATGATTGGGAGGGAATTATTGAGAGATTTTTGGTGCCTTAAGATGACTCTAGAGAGAGTATTTAATTGTAATGATTTTATCTATGGAGTTTTAGTGAATATAAATGGAATTTTAGTGTGTTTATATAGGAAATGAGTGAGTTTTTCTTTATTAGTTCTCAAATATAGTTTTTATACTCTATATTATAAAATGACCAAAACCATAAAACATACCATGGTTTTTAAACATGGTTCCAGAATAATGTGAGTGATTTTATTTTATTTATAAGGGCATGGGAATAAATATATAAAATAATATCATTTTTTATGTAGAGGTGAGTCATAATATTTATGAAATGATTTTAAAACCTTAAACTATATTAATACTTATGGAGTATTCATTAAGGATCTATAGAATTAATCAAATAAAAATAAAATAAATTTTTTTTAAAGGAATAATTTATATTTTTTCATTTATACATTTTATAGTATTTACTATATAAATTTTTTGTCATTATGGTGTTATAATACTCAAATAATATTTATATGGTATTTAATTTTAACCCGAAAATTCAAATGTCTTAGAAAATTTTGACTAATTAACCAATGGATAATTTTCAAATTATCATTCCAAAAATAATATTCACTTTATCTAAATTATTTTTTAAATATATTAATCTTAACATTTAATATAAATTCTATATTTATTAAGAAATGTTGGATTTTTTTACAAAAACGTTTTCAAACCCTTATAAAAATTACATTTGAATTCTTAAAAATTATATGAATATTTATATTTTATAAAAATAATTTAATAAAAATAATTTATTAAAATGTTTTTAAAAAAAATTATTTATTCACTAAAATAAATTCCATAATTTAATTTGATCATCACCTAAAAATAAAATTTTCGTTTTATTGTATTAAAATTAAATTCATTTATAAATTAACAATAATAGGATTAAAATATATTTATTATTATATAAAAAACAATGTACATACTCATACAGATAGGGTCTTAATAAATATATCTTTAATACACCAAAAACTCCCTAAGATTACAGTGCATGACGGTGATACTCTAATGGGGTGATTCAGCATACATGGTTTGGGTCATGATCTCAATGATCATCAACTTATCTCATAAACTGTTTCAATCATGTTTAAGATGATGGATCAATACTTGGTCTTGGTAATGAAAAAAATCTAGTTATGTTATATCCCTTGTATTCTCTAATAAATAGGCTTCATAGGGTATGATCCTACTGGTTGAGTCCATCACATTCTTTATCAGAGTTAATTGGACTTGTTAATACCCTATATTTATACTAATCATTTTATCTCTATTAAATGATTATATTATCATTGGCAATGATACATAATAGTATTTTAAATATAATTGGATATAATAAAATAGAATATGTTCTTGTGTTTTCAATAACTATATTACATATTAAGACATTTAATTAAATCATAAGGGGGGTTTTATTTATAATATTTCGGGTTGTTGTAGTCTTCCCCCCTTAAGAAAAGTTTCCCTCAAAATTTTCATGTCCCACACTAAAACAGATGAGGGTAACTCTATTTTATCACTTACCTTGGTTCCCAATATGATTCTTCAATGTTGTGGTTTCTACACAACACTTTGAAAAAGTGCATTTTATTAATCTGTAAAACTTTTTCTCTATGATATCATATCTTCACCAGCCACTCCTCATAGGAAACGTCATTATCCAATGGTACCACCTATATATTTTGTCCATGTGAGGGGTCTGGTATGTACTTTATCAAGAGGGATACAAGGAATAAATCATTCACTAGAGAGAGAATAGGTTGAAGTGATGGTCGGCATGCCATCATAGTGATGCAATGAAGGATCTTAAAAATGTCAATGTATATTGGAAAAATATTTACCTTCTTCTAAAATCTCATCACCTTATTTTATGAAGATATGTAGAGAAAAATCATGTCTCCAATATAAAATTCTAGTTTACGTTGATGGTTGTTATAAAATCCCTTTTATTTAATATGAGCATCCATGATGTACTCCTAAATGGTCCTAAACATTTCAACCATTTCCTCGGCCATTTTAGGACCAAGAAGTTTTCATTCCCTAAATTCATTCCCACATGTAGGTTTTATTCACCTATTAACATAAATGGATTCATAAGAAGCCAGTTATATGCTTGAGTAGAAAATATTTTCATAATAGAACTTATCCAGAGAGAGATTTTATTCACACAATCATTTGAAGTCTATAAAACAATTTCATAATATTTCTTCCAATGTCTAAATAGTCTACATAGATTGGCCATCAATTTTAGGATGATAGTTTATACTGAAGTTCATCTCATTTTTAGAGCATGTTGGATAATTTTCCAAAACATAGAGGTGAATCTCATATCTTGAGCAGATACAATTGATAGTGTTACTCCACGCTGCCTTAAAAATTTTCTTATTATATCTGTACAAATTGATACATGGAGATGTCCTCTCAAATTTTGATAAAGTGAGATATTTTTGTAAAACAATCTATAACAACCCATATATAATTGTTTCTCCTAGATGTATTCATAAGTTTGGTGACCTAGTCCATGGTAATGTTTTCCCATTTCCATGTTGGTTTGGGTAATGGTTGCATCATAACCATGTATTTTTTTTCTTCTTTCACTTGCTAACATACAAGATATATTGATGTATATTCCACAATCAACTTCTTCATATTGTCCCACCAATAGTTCTCTCGGATATCTAGATACATATTTGTGCTTCCTGGGTGGATGGAGATTGTTGATCTATGCACATCATCCAACTGTTTCTTATTTAACTCAGGATTTAATGGAACGCATATTCTTGACCTGAATCTTACAAATCCTTTTAATTAACTTTTAATTCCATGTATTTACATTTTATTATAGTTTTGACTTTCTTTTAAATTCATATATCATAACTCTGGTCATCCTTTATCATTTCTAGATTGGATGGTTGAGAAATCATTGGAGAAATTATTGATGATGTTCCTTAGATTATGATTCTCATGTCTATCCTTTTGAAATCTTATAAGAGTAGATCCCTATAAATTCTCATCAATGATAGAATTGTTGCATCCTTTCTACAAATATAATCCTCCACATCAACATATTTCCTCATAATAAGAATCATTTTTGGGATGGTTCTTTCCTTAAATATAATCACATAGGCTAGATAATCTTTATTATTGGGAAATAATATCCATGATTGATGTGTTGGTGCTAAATAATATTCATCCTCCTCTTTTCACTTGTAAAAAATTGATGGTCAATTCGCAATATGAATAGTTATTTCTTTCTTGCGATAAGTGGGTTATTGAAATTTCATAGAATCATTAGTTTTATCTATAATATTTCCAAAATTAAACTACAATTTTTATTTCTTATCTCCATGATACTCTTTAGATTCATTGATCTCCATTTAAAATTTTAGGGAACATCAGTCAATTTCTTTGTAGCTATCAAAGTTAAGGATCACCATGGCTTTTCATAGACTAGTTTTTATACCAAAAATAAAGTGGGCATAATTTTATTTATGGGTATAATCAATGTTTTAGGAATATAATGAATGTATTGTGAAGTTTTCTATACACCCCAATAGATTAAACATCTTTTTTCATGAGTGCAAGGAAATAAAATTCCATTTTCAGCCTGAATGTGAGAGGAAAATATTTATGGAAAACATTTTATGGAATTCCTTCTATGACATCACTTCAATCGCAATGTCAAGACTTGTATTGTTGATCAATTTCCACTATTTATTAGATTCTACCTCTATATGATAAACGTATAGTAGAAATTTCTCTTGTTCTGAAAACTGAAGGATAGATAATATCTCCTCAAAATAGTTTATCCATTATTCTATGATTAAGGGATAAAATCACCCATTGAATGTTAGAGGCCTTTTTTATATAAATAACTCAATTGTAGATTCTTTTCTTATGAGGATTTGGGTGATCCTGTTTATCCAGTTTGCTATTAAAAATCTGATTTAGTTGAGAGATTATCATCATAAAGTATGTGGTTCACACTCTCATCAGGTTGGGCATCTCATTCGGGCAGTAATCACATTTCTCGTCACATTGATTATTTACCAGATTCATCATATTTACTATTATTATCTAGAATAAAGGGAAAATTATGTATGATTATTTTTAAACTATTAAACACATAAAGGTGTATCCAATGAAATTAATGAGATAACATATAAATTACATGTATTTCCATAACTTATTATTATTTTTGGTTTCGACCAATGTTATTAGTGATCCATTTCCTAATTTATAATCTTATGGGATTTTTTCCCCTAATAGTGGTTCATAATGAGATTATGAATTCCCCAAAGTATATCCCCTTAGAGTGTCAATCCAGGTTCACAGTAAGTCCCTTTATTGTGTAACATGTCACATTATGTCAGGCTTGACACACCTTGGTGGATTTGTTACCATTATGTACATTTGTGACAGAACCACATCCACTTGTAGTATCTATATAGAGATTTATTTTCATCGTCAAAAATGTACCCTAAATTTTCTAAAATTTTTGGGAGTTTTATTATACTTATTCATATTCCCAAGACTTTCTCTAGAGTTTTTTAATCCCAATCCCAAAAATTACTACTCCATTCATTTATTACCAACTACAAAAACTGTACTATTTATTTCATATTAATACAATATTTATTACATAATATTACACTTAATAAAAAAAGAAATATTGATAAGTATAGTGTATTTAAAAATTAGGTACATTACATAACAACATAAGACATTAAATATATCATCATTATTGAAAACATACTTAACATGATCATATTATTCCATGGATTTTAAAACTGAATGAGATAACCTGGTGACATTCAAAAGAAAGGGGTGAGTAATAATTCCTAGAAAATGAATAATCATGACATAAGGTAAAAAAAATTATACAATAGTCATATCAATGGGAATTAAAAAGAACAAGAACCAAAAATCCAGGGATAATATGATAAACATAACATGGGAAATGTGGAAACAAAATAAAACATTACTTTATAAATGTAAGTAAAAGATAAATACTATGAAGTCATGATGGAAGAAGTCACAAAAAGGAATCAAGTTCACTTCATTTCCAAATATGATTTCTCATAAGACTAAACATTACCCAATTCATTAGTATTCTATATAATTCCTAGTGTACCTATCACTTTCATTTCATTCTAATGCTTAAATGTGCCATATTTATCATAAAACATAGATTCATTCATAATTATATTTTATTCAATAAAAAATGATTGTATAATAAATATATATAAGTAACAATTCAATGCAGTTTATGTGCATAAAATTGAATACCCATGATCAGAAATGGGTATTGTATTCACTACTCAATTATTTTGTCATGGAAACTTGTGGTGAAATTTCAGCAGCATAACATTGTAACATACAAATTCATAAAATGGGTTTTTGATAGGGAAAGGGGTATATAATCACATTTAAATAAAATTATCTATAATAGGTATTAGTAAAGACAAAAAAAATTAATAATTTGATATAGAATGCATAATATAATAAAGAAACTTGAATAAAGAGGAGAATAAAAAGAACCCTTAAGAGAGTGTGTGACTCCAAATGCTTGGGAAGTGATTCTTAAGAGATTGGGGGAGCCTTGGTAGGAAAATAGAGAGGATAGGGAAGATTAAAGACATATTACAAGGATTTTTAGTGAATATAAAAAAGAAATTGGTTGGGTTTTTTAAGGAATTGAGAGGGGATTTCTTTATTATTTCTCATACATAAGTTCTAGACACTATATAATAAAATAACCAAAAACAAAAAATTCCTCATGGGTTATTCAATTGTTTTTACAAAATTTCAGTGGGTCCTCTTATTTTATAAGAAAAAGGTCAAAAATTAATTAAATAATTCCCTTTCTTATTTGGAGGTGATTCATACTCTTAATGAAATGATTTTAAAACCTTAAAATATAGTAATATTATCAGAGTATTCATAATGGATTTATAAAATTAATCCACAAAAAATAAAATAAAATTATTTGATCATTTATAGTTAATAAGAATTATTTAATAATAATATTTTATCAAAATATTTTTTATTTCAAAAGTTCATTAATTAATGAAAATAAATTCCATAATTGAATTTGATCATTACTCAAAAATACAATATGTGATTTATTGTATTAAATTAAAAAAAATTATAAAGTAATAATAATTTGACAAGAATATATTTATTTTCATATAAAAAATAATTTACATACTCATATTTATTGGGTATATATATATATATATGTTTAATACAACCGTAATCACTTAAGAGTAAAGTGTGTGTCATTGAGACTTTCGTGGTGTGGTTCGACGTACATGGTTTGGGTCGTGATATTTATGAGTTTGAAATTCTCTCATAAATGGTTTTTTTCATGTTTACGTTGAGGTATATATCTTGGGCTTGGTCAATGGATTATCCCAGTGATGATATCTCTCTTGGAAGTTATAATAAATGGGAATTATAGGGCATGATCCTACTAGTTGTGTCCATCACTTCTTTTTTCTGAGTAAATTGTATTTGTTAAAATTCAATATTTATAATAATCATGTGATTAATGTTCAAAAATTATATTATCAATGCTAAGTATACATAATCATATTTTAAATATAATTAGATAAAAAACAAAACAAGTGCACGTGTTTTCTTTACCCATATTACACAATAAGACATTTAATTAAATCAAAATGGGAGTTTTATTTATAATATTTAGGGTCTATACAAACATTCAATTCAATTCTATAAAATTTTATCCACATTAATTTTTTTAAATAAAACTGGATCACTTTCATGTTAACATGGTGATTGTATTATATATTCATGATAAATTAACCTCAACACATTGATAATATCTCACCAAACTAAGAAAATGTCATATCTCAGTCACAGTGGCTAGTCTGGACCAGTGTCTAATAACTTCATTGTTTGATGGATCCATAGATAAGCCCCCTCTTGGGATTATATGACATAGAAAATTAATCTTTTTTGGCTAATATTCACAATTAGTAATTTTTTCTTAAAAATTCCCTTTCATCGGGTCTTCAGTATAATCTTCAGGTGATCATAATTATCTTCCATAACCTTTGAATTGATCATAATATCTTGCATAATGACTAACAAAAATTAATCCACGTAATCTATAAAACATATTTATTAAATCCATGAGGATAGTAAGGGTATTAGTAACACCGAATTGAATCACCATATATTTTTAGTTTATATACCATGTATAGAATGATTTCTTGGGTATATCTTCCTTCTTAACCCTTAATTAATGATATCTAGAATGAAGTCCAATCATGGAAAAGTATTGAGCACTATGAAGCTAATCAAATAACTCATCAATACATGTTAGATGATACTTTTTCTTGATTGGGATCTTGAAAAATTCTTGATAATCAATGAATTGTCACATCAATCTATGTTTATTCATAAAAAAATGAACTTCTTTATCCCATGGCGACACACTTTACATAATAAATAACTTTTTAATATTATCCTATATTTTCTTCTTTAACTATTGAAACACAATCAGGGAAATTTTATACAGAGTATATGATATAAGTATAATACAAAGTATAATTTCTATTGTGAACTCAATATCATAATTTAGTACTAGACGACCGTACAAAGGTTGAGAGCTACTATAACGATGCAAATGCTAGGGAGGGGAAGTTCCTTGTAGTGATTGTCTAGTTGAATTTTCTAAGACCTTCAGTTCATTTAATGTCTCTTAGCCAACGGGCCATGTAATCACTATGCCTACAGGCCTTGTTAGGATTCCCTCTCATCCCTTGAAATGGGGGTTATAAAAAATCAATAAAAATGAAGGCCTTTGGGCCATTCGAGCAATATCACAATTTAGTGGAAGACCTAGGAACTATTATGGGGAGACATCTAAAAACTCCCACAAAAAAGAAATATCATAAATTTTTAGTTTCTCCTTAATCATATGAGATAAAAACCCCTCTTTTATGTAGGAATCAAGACCTATAAACTGATGTGATTTCAATTAAAATTTTATATTTATCATTACATTGATATTAGATCTATGGTTGGTTTAGAATATCAAACACGAGATCCCTTCATAAGAAATTGATGTGGGATTTATTAATATAAATCTAATCCATTCCTACTATCTCATTAAATGAAACTAAAAAAAGGATCACATGATTTTTAGGAATCATATTCACACAATCATCAACTGGATAAGAAATAATATACTTGTGGTGGTATTATCATACTATTTGGTGTTTCCATTACCTATTCAAAATCTAAACACAGAGGACTTTTTGTGTAACCCTTAGAGAAAATTTCTTGTATAAAAGAGTTGGTTGATCTATAATTGAATAATTCATTAACTGTTCAAGAGTGGATGGTTATTGTAAATTTCACAACATCATTCGTGTACCCTTCATCAAAAATTGTGATATCATGAATTTTTATTTTCTATTAGTTTAAAAGGTTACTATAACTGATCATTTAGATTGTCCTTTGGATTTAGCCATTTGTTAGCATAATTCCCACACCCCTTTCATTTGAAACACTTTAATATGGGAGGTGAATTCTGTGGATATTTCTATTTATTCACATAATTAGCTACCTTCTTCCCATCACATCAATATTTGATTACTTGATGACAATAATTTACAAAATTAATACATTTACCAATGCTCTTGAGAAAATTTCCTCTATGTTTCCTTCCATACATCGAGAATGTATGAAATTTCATCTTCATCCCTAAGTTGTTTTTAGAGCTTCGATTAAATTCTTTCAAGATTTTTTCTATCAAAAAAATGATATTTAGGGGTAACTCTAATATGAATTTACACATTGTTAGAATATTGAATAATTTCTTCATATATAATAAAGTCTCTTATTGGTAATCCTCTTTTGAGTCTTTATTTTAATACACGGATTAATGGACCTACAAAAATTTAGTTTTGATGATTATAACAGAAGAATACCATATAAGTAATGTAACACTTAACTAATAGGTCCCAACAGATTCATAATACTTAAATTTATCTCAACTAATTCCTTCTCCATTTTTACATGAAGAATATGAGTGATGTAATTATTTATATATAATCACATAATGTCACCCCACTCAATGGATTCAATTTTTGCATGTTTCTTCATATTCTTGAAAAGATTCCACCATTGATCTGTTTCACCATAATAAATTATTAAGAGAACAGAAATGAAATTGTGCATTTTATATCCCATATATTTTTTTCATTCTAGTAAATTCACTACATTATCCATCACAATAATTATAATAATGAACTCTTTTTGTTCTAACCATTTATAAAAACCAAAATTCAAATTGTGAGAAATAATAAAAAAAGTAGGAAAAACATAATCATGTATAATTTATAGGATGTACAAATAATGACTTAAAATTATCAATCTATAACATATTAGTTTTAATAAATGAAAATCATTATCACCATATATTCAAATCCTCCATGATGGTTCATAAATAGTTTTTTTATTTTAAAAATGTATTCCCCAGGAGTGTAAAAATTGGTGTGTATCAAGTACAATTTTTTTGCACCATGCCATGATTATGTCAAAGAACAATGTTCCATTTTTGAATTTATTACCATTATGTAAAAAAAATTTAGAGGGACATGATGTCATTTTATATAGATAGGGATTTATTTTCATGGAAACCACTTTCACTATCAATTGAACATAATTCATGGATATTTTCCTATACTTTGACTTATCCTTAGAATTTTCCACATGGTTCTTAATAAATATTTATCATCCATGATTTAGAGTTTAACTGAAAATATAATATGATACCTCTTATGGAGACTCTATAATTTATATATAGATATCACTTATTAATATATTAATATTAATTTACTTTTACACAAACATATATGGTGATAATGAAAGTTTTGTGTCATTAGAACATGAATACATAAACAAATAGTTAATAAGTGAATTATCATCACACAATATGTTAATCAAAACTAGAACTCCTTTTAGACATAACATTAATTATATATTTATTTTGAACATGGTAGAAACATTAGAAACGGTGACATAAGATTCTTAGTAAGGGTAAACAATGGAGATATCAATGATCACATAAGCCTAACATGGGAATAATTGTATGATAACATGATCATAGCACATGAATAATATAACACACATATTAAAAATCATAACATTTAGTTATAAAATATATTTAAGAATTTATTAGGACATGGATTATAATGGAATCTAAGAAGAAGATCCATGAGGGCACAAAATTATCATAAAACAAAGATTTGTAGAATACATAATAAGCATAGAGAACTAATTTCCATTATAGTCAAGGATCACAACCAATAATATCATAGTGGAATGGTTTCACTCCATAACCCATCATAATAGTTAATTTCCACTCCCAAGACTATCATAGTGGACATTGTCTCTTAATGAAGTGGGGTTTCTCCAAATTCTAGTCATGTTTATCTCATGAGATATCAATGTTTACTAAATGAATTGGTGGGATATATAATCATAATAACACCTATAACATAATGAAAATCATACATATGTGTTCTAAAATATCATAAAACATTAATTATATCATAACTCATTGAATGGAAATGGGTTTCATAAACATTTCATTATAGTATAACCCATAGAAAATTAATGTGGTCTATAAGACTAACCCGGGGAAAAGAAACATGTTTCATAAAAATCATGTAAAAATAATCATAAAAATCGTTATAAAGAATATGGATGGTCTCATTAGACAATATCCATAGTTTAAATAATTATAATAAAAGTTTTTTCATTATAAATATAAATACAGTTTATAGATCATTAAAAACATTCTTGGGAAAATACCCTTCCCATTGTAAAAAATAATTTTTTGAATATCAAAATTTACCAAATATTAAATAAAAATTTTACCTATAAAATAAAAAATGAAACATGTATTATAATAATTATATAATTCATTGGTCATGTTAATGGAAAATACATTTCATTACATACACATTAAAACAATGTTTCAATTCACATTTTTAGTAAAAAGGCAAAAGTAACTCATTTAGAAAAAGACAATAATACGCCTTTTATTTTTTTTCACAGAAAAAAATGAATAAAAATCAATTTAAACAATAATTATATAATAATAAAAAAATTATTAAAACACTTTCTAAAAAAAGTACATGGATGAGGAATGATTTTTGACCGAAGAGGGAAATTAATTTTGTTTTTCCATAGAAATATTCTTTCATTTTCATGAGTACTTAATGTGAGTAGAATGAATTTTAAATTTTTTTTATTATGAAATAATTAGTTTTTAATAAAACTAATTAGTTTATTGAGAATTATATCTTATTATTTCATCATTATAAACTTTATCATAAAAATACATATAATCAATGAGATTGTAACATAAAACCTTTACCAGTTTTCTCACTTTTGAATCATAAGACACATGAAAGAAATAAAAAAATATGGATATATATATATAACATAATTTTCATTATAATAATAAAAAAACATCATTGGGTAGAATGTACACCACCCAAAATAAACAACTAGTCAATATGGATTATGTCCCATGAAAATAAAAGTGAGTCAAAAATCTCTTACATCGAGTATCGAATTTAATTATAAATATTGGAAAATACTTTATAATCAGTATAATTTTATTATTAATATTATATAAAACTATAATAAATCATATATTAACATATATTATTTACTTATATCCTTTTACAATACGTTTATCAAAAATTATTTAATAAAATCACTCTTCTAGGTGATAACTACTTCATTCTTGATATTTGTCCTGGTTCAGTAGTTTTGATCCTTGTACATTGACAATTGTTACATAAAAAACAAAATTTTATGCATAATATAAAAATAATATATATTAATTTTACTCATATTTATATTAATTAAAAAAAATTATTGATGAAAAATGAATTACACCTTTCAAGGAGACAGTAGGTCATACAAGTGCATGGATGTCCTTTAAACATTCTCAAAAGATGAAATGAAAGAAAGGTACATATTAAATAACAATTATAGAATAATTTTAATATCATGGATATTATATATTTACATTAAATATATCATTTTTATCATACATTTCAAAATAAAATGTAAATATTTATCACATTTCTTCATTGAGATGGTAGTCCACGTGTATTCACAAGTGGTGTTATAATTTTATAATAGATTGGATGGAAATCAGAAATACATGAAATTATAATTCCATAATAATAATTATTTAATAAATATATTATAATCATTTTAAATACCTCTTTTTATCAATCCTTGAGAGTCGGTGATGGAAAACAAATTACATTGGTTCGTGAGCTGATAGTATGTCCTACACGCGATTGGTTATTTTTTCCAATTTGATGAAAGAGGAGATGGGTGTTGGTTATTCCACTAAAATAATAACATATTAGTATATTTGGTATAATTTATGTATTATACCATTATATATTAAGAATATTCTTATGATATTTAATAAGGAATAAAATAAAAAGTCAGTGTTTAGGACTATACATCTTTTCATAGAACCTGTTTGTGTTTACACATAAAATATTTTAGGTGGGTTTATTAATAATGATAAGGCCTATAGAGAATTGGGATAGAAGTAAGGAATTTATAATGGTACTTAATTTCCAAACTAAATGAATCCTGGACTGTGAATAGTAGAGGATAATATGTTTCCCTTTATAACTTGTTAAAGGAACCCACTTAGAAACTACATCAAAATTTCTCAAAATAATCCAAAATGATTAAGTAATTAATAATAAATATGATTCCAATTGAACATAAATTATAATTTTGTAATTTTTAAGGTATAAATATTTCCATAAAATAGTATTTTTATCATATTTATTTTCAAATATATTGTTATCATTTAGTTTAACCCCCTGATAAACCAATTTTAATCATAACTACAGTAATTAGTTTGTATTGTTTTACTATTTATTATTGCAAAAACATTACTTAAAATTATTATATTATATTAATTATGATTACTAAAAATATGGAATAAATTTTACCAAATTCATTTAGATTATGTGGCATAATTTAATTATAAATGAAACCCAAAGATCCGGCAAAAGAGTGGGTTTCTAAAGAAAAAGTGTTTTTAATTAAAAATGTATTTAAATAAAAATTTAACATAAAATTCATTTAAATAAACTATATTGTATTATTAATAATATTATATAGGTAATTATAAATTTAAAAAAATATATTAAAAAAATATAATATGTAAATACTTAAAATGAAGTGATAGTTTTTAATAAAAATCAATATTTTTTACTATTCATCGAAAAATTATTCTTTTCAAAAAATTATCAAAAGTACACTCTACGATGATTTTAAAATTTTTATTTTAAAATGAATACTATTTTTTCTGATTAAAATATTAATATATTAAAAAAATATTTTACAAATTTTTGAAAAAGAAAACAATAAATAAAATTTTTATGGAAAAATCTATTTTTGAAGAATATATAATCATACTTAAAATTAAGTACATATTTATAAATATATTAAAATTACAAAAAAGTATCATAATTAATTTTTAAAATGTGTTATTTTTTATTCATACAATAATATTTACTAGCTTGGTTATAACTGTCATGTTTAAAAAATAATATTTTTATTAGTATATTAAGGTTCATTAAAACTCAGTATTGTGTGTAATACATGGTATCAAAAAATTAAATTTATTTGATAAAAAATATTTCATAAAATCTCATCGTGTTAAAGTACCCATTAAATTGAAATAATTAATTCTGTATAAATGAACATGTTAATAACATAGCATTTCACGGAACAAAATTCTTTATCTTTTGGTGGATATTTTTACCCATTTACTTCTAGAGGTTGGATCAATTATTTTCAAATGATATTTAATATTATAATTTTTTTAGAGAATCATAAGGTAAAATTTCTTTTACCAGTTTGAAGTTCAATCCAACTATTGGTGTCAATAGTTAATAATACCGAAGAGAATGATGAGATTGATTCTATGGAGTGGGAAAAATTAATTGATCATTTCATTGATAATTAATTTATAAAACTTCTTAAAAATACTATGAAATGAAAATTTAGGGAATTAAAAAAAGTGTAATATGGAATAGTTTCATCCAATGAAGAAAATTTACAATATTGGATAGTTATATGAAAATTTTTATTTTGAGAAAATGATAGAAAATATGATTGATTTATTTTAGGATTAAAATCATGTTTATGAAGGGATCTGTTTCCTCATAAGTCTGGAAATTACAAGAAAATTGTATGATATGATGATAAGGTCATGATAGAATTTATTTTTTTTATCAATTAAGATTAGTTTCAATCCATGTGGAAAACAATAAGGATTAATCTATTAAATAAATCTGTAGGTAAGTAAATTATTCATCCTTCCTATGATAATTATGTTAAAAATAATAAAGGAAATATATAATGAAGTCTAGGAAGTATTACTGATATGGTAAGTCAATACATTTATAAATAGACATTAATTTAAATTTAAATTGTAATGGATAGAACAACAATGACAAGCTAGTAATAAGATATTTTAATGACAATGAGATAGGCCATTATGCTGATGCATGTTTGAAGAAAATATTGAAGGATTGAAATCATAAAGAACATATGTTGAAGTGTGTTGAAATGTAATTTTATACTATATAAATGAATATTTGGCATTCAAATGAATTGGTGATGGGTACATTACTTGTCTATATATATATTATGACATTTTCATTTTTGAATCTGGTTCTATGAAATTTTGTTATGGAAGTTTTATAATAAAATGTTACAGTTACCTTTAGAAATGAATATTTTTTTTATAAAAAATCAATTTGTCTGTATTATAGAAATACATTTTACTGAAACCTTCTTATCATCACATATGGAATTTTTTCGCTAATAATGTTTTTTTTCTAACCCTTATTGGATTTTGATGTCATTATATGTATCGGTTAGCTTTAAATTTATTGTACAAAGATAGATTACAAAGATAAGGATGTCATATTAAATCCATATAGTGATTTTAAATTTTTTATATAAGAAAGAGTTAGTATATACAATAAAATATATATAATTTCATAAATTAATTAATTATTTGGTTGAAATATGTCAATCACATATCATTAAAATGAAGGGAATTATTAATCATAGTGATGTTCCTACAGTAAATGGATTTTCTAATACATTTCAGAATTATATATGTTATTTTTTCTAATCAAGATGTAAATTTTATATGGACTTAGTTCTTGATGCTAATCCCATTAGAAAGACTTTATATTTAATAGATTTTCTGGAGCAATTAGAATTAAATAACATGTTACAAATATAAAATGATATAGGTTTCATCCACCCATTAACATCACCTTTATGTGATCTTATTTTTTTGTTAAAAACAATTTCTCTTCTATGAGGATTTACATTATTTATAAAGAAAATAGTAAAAATACTATTAATAATATGTTTATTTTTTCTTATATCAATGAATAATTTGATAATCTCCCTGGGGCATAGTATATTTCCAATATTCACCTCAGGTCTTAATATCATCAACTGATATTAGTGAAAGATAAAACTAGTATGATTTTTTGTAATAGTTATGGATATTATGAGTTAGTAGTTTTTTACTTTAATATTAGAAAATTCACCTAATATATTTATAAATCTTAAAAAAATATTTTTCCATTAGTATTTACATAATTTTATTATTTCTTCATTTATATTTCTTTGGTATATAAAAAAATTGGACCATCAAAAAATATAAGAAATATACTAAAGTATTTAAAATAAAATGTACTTTTGGAAAAAATAGAAAATTTTAATTTTGGTTACAATAAATACCATTACAAGGGAATATTTTTTATATTGATAGCATAAGTGTTGCTACTTCTAAAATTAAACTTGGATAATAGTGGTAAAGACACAGAAATGTCAAATAGATTCTATGTTTTCTTTTATTGGGAGGTTACTACTAATGGTTTCTTGAAAAATGTTATTGGCTATCTATTCCAACAAGCATGTTAACTCAAAGGGGATTCAAATTAATCTGGATAAAGGAATGTGATGAGTATTTTCATAAATTGTAGTTAATATTGGATAATGAGCCATTATTATCTATTATATCATATAATTGTGATTTTTTTGGTTTATATTTATTCATATTTGAAGGGCCATTGTTGTGTCTTGAAACATAATGATATCTCAATCACATACACTTCATTCTAATTGAAACATCATAAGCATAAATATCTAATGAATTATCTTAATCTTACAAATGTAGTTACTGCTATAGAATATTTTGGGTTTCATTTATTTGTGGAAAATAATAAATATATATTAATCAAATATATTAAAAGTATAAATTCACTAAAAATATATAAACATAATGAAAAAATATTATAGGAATTAAAAAATGATTATGATTTCATGATTCAATACCATCTTGGTAAATAAAATAATGATCTATATTCCATGAGATAAAAATATAATGAATCATTAACTATGTTATGTTTTTTTAAGATACATTATTTAATTATTTAAGTAATATTATAGTATAAGTTGTAAATATAGAAACTTTTTCCATATTAGGTCAAGTGATCTTGAATTTATCCTTAAAAAATAAGTATTAAGGCTTATAAAGGTGAAAATTATTTACAAGAAATGATAAAATTTGTTAAGAAAGTATAATTTTCTAATTTTTAATATTGATAATGATGGTGTTATAATCATACGAAAAGGGTTGTTTATTTTGAGTGATTCCTATATGAAATAGGAATGTCTGAATTAATATCACATCTCTTTATTTTCTATTCATCATGTTAGTACAAATGTGTATGGAGACCTTTGGTAATATGTTTTGGTTGGAAATAATGATCAAAGATGCTTTTGAGTTTTCCACAAATTGTTTTATATTTCATGAGGTTATATCTAAGGGACAATACCCAATTGGGGTAGTTTTGAAACATTCTATTTCTAAATAGAAATGGGAGAATGTATCCATGGATTTTGTGGTATAATGACCAAAAACATATTGATATAATTGTGATATTTGGGTTATTGTTGTTCATTTTACTAAATACGTATATTTTCATCTTATTTGAGATACAATGTGTTTGAATCATCATTATAGACTCAATATCAAAGAGATATTCAGGTTACACGTAGATTCTATCTTTATTATATCTGAAAATGATCCTATATTTACCTTGATTTTTTTGGAATGGGCTTCAGAAAACATTTTTCACTAGGCTATGTTTTATTATAGCTTTTCACCCTCAATCTGATGGATTGTGGGAATCCAAAATTAAAAAATTTGAAGATATTCTTTCAGATTTCTCCTTAGATTATCTGGGGAGTTGTTTTTTTAATCGTTCAAATGTTTAATTTTCTTATAATCATAGTTTAGTATATACTTTGAACCATTTGAGGCATGATATGTAAATAAGTGTTAAATTAATGTGTGTTTGGACAGTGTAAGTTGAATAAAGTTATTGGGAACAAAATTTATAGACGGTATATTTAATAAGGTAACCATGATTACACAAACTATGTGGAATATTAAAGATTTAGTAAGAGTTACACATATAATAGAAGGAAGGATACCTCATTTGGTGTTGGAGATCTTTTTTTCATAAAATATTTACTTGGAAAAGTGTTTTGTGTTTTTTGGAGGAAGGAAACTTAATGACAAGATTATTTCCCAATATTATATTCTAGAGAATGTGGGGTTATTAACATACTAGGTAACCTTACATATCATTTATTCTTTTCTACATGATGTTTTGATGTTTCATTTCTAAGGAAATATGCACGTAATAAATCTAATTTTTTGATCCCACAAGTAGTTTATTTGGAAGGGAATGTTTATTATACAAAAAAATAATTTTCTTATTATAAATTTCAAAGATCTATTTAATGTAATAAGTTAACCCTTGTTATTAATGTTTTCTCAAAGAACCATATGATGGAATAAGAAACATGGAAATAAGAAAAATATATGAGGGGAAAACTTCCTCACATGTTTTTTTAGGAATAAAAATGATAGGATTCAATTTATTTAACATGGAAAACCATGACATCCTAGGAAATGTTAATAAAAAATCAATTTCATGTCTTATTAATGTTAATTATTATATTTAATGTTTTCATATTAACAATAATAATTTTTTAATTTTTTTTAATTGGGAAACAGTGTATTTAAAAATATTGATTTACATGCATTATATTGATTTAAGTAAAAGTTAATTTTTTTAATTTTAAAATTAAATTTGATTAAATAATAATTTTTATATATCATCGTGTAAAAATCATCTTACGATAAGTTTTTGGGAAAATTCTGATATTTGATACTTTCTATTGAAGAGTAAAGAATACATATTTTATATGTACTAAAAATTTTATAATTTTATCATTGTATGAGAATTACTTTAAAATTTATGAAAAAATAAATAGAACATACATATATTTAAAATATTTTCAATTAATCTTAAATGTTAAATTTATAATTTATAATTTATAATTTTTTATTTAATTTAAAGATATCTCTGTAATGTTTTTATTCTAATTGAAACTATTTTTCAATATACCTTTTAAATAAAGTATTCATAATTTTACAATTATAATCGGGGTTTTAATGTAAAATTAGTCTCCTTTTATTTTACATTATACAGTTAATTCCACGTAAATAAAAATTATTCAAGATTTTAGTATAAATAATTTTTATGATAAAAAAGACATTTTTCTAGAAATTATTTATGGAATTTTCCAATATATATTAAAAGTGATTATTTACACTTCGGGAAATTGAATCTTTCAAATTTGATTCAATATTTGGAATAATAATGATTTAATTTCATAGTTTGATTAATTTTATTTTATTTATAACAAATAGTTACAATTGTAAAAGATCCCACCAAAGTAAATGTTAAATGGTTAGATAGAGGTTAAAACTAAGATATAACGTGTAAAATATATCTAAATCTTGTCTAAATATGATTATTTGACTTTATTTGAACCATAAAAAAATCCTAAATTAAAATTTTTACTAAAAATTTTCCACTTTTCATGTAAAACACATTTATTATATTTTAATTAATATTATTAACATTTCAAGGGTTCTGCTCCTCTAACATAGAAATGGGAGCCTCATGTACTCACTTATCCACACATGTTGAGAACTATATCATAACAAATTTATTCTTGAATGCATTACCATATATATTCCCTAAATGTTAGTGGTATCAATCTCACTAAAAGATCAATCCTTGATAGAATATTGTGTATTCCAAAGGAATATATCCAAGGAAGAGGTATAAGTCTTAACTAAATTCTTTATTGTTTTTTACTTTTACCTCCTTAAAATTTATTTTTAACAATTTAATGCTTTAAAATTAATATATCTAATATAATAAAATTTTATTTTTTATTGGTAAATTATTTTCTTCCTCCTCTACATCCCATGGGAAATGAGAACATTGATTGTATGTGCATACAAAATACCACCTCTAGAAAATTATTATTTTTATTTTTAATCACCAGATCACATGAATGGTTATTAAAATGTATTTAATGAATATAAATGATATAAATGAGTTAATTATGATTTTTTTAAAGTTGATATATTTAATACCTTCTTACCCTCCCTTTCATTAAAAAATAATTTTGTCATTCATGTGTACTTGTAGACTACCACTTCCATGAAATAATTCAATTCGTTTTTCATTTACCACATACATTGTTAGTTATAAGGATAGATTTAATGAATAAATATGATATTTAAAATTTGATCATGAAATTTTAAAGGTAACCAATTATTTAATTATATTCACATTAATCTATTCTAAAAATGAAAGTGTCACTCTTGTGTATCAATTGACTACCGTCTCTATGAAACGATGCAATTAATTTTTTATCATCATACGTGTAATACATTTTTTTTCTAAACATACAATCTGATTTTTAGTGGGATCATCACATTCAAGATACCAAAAAAACAAATAGCACATATTATAAATTACAAAAATAGTGAATATTTTTTAGGTTCACTTGGTTGAATACCCTGAGAGGGAGGGTGAATCAAGGTATGACAGATTAACACATTTTCTACTTAGGATCTTGTTTCATCATTAGAAAAAACAAAATTATCTCTTTATCCCATAAAAATATATGAATAGATATGAAATCACGCAAAGGACACAACGATTTTTGCTTGGTTCACCCTCACTGGGCTATGTCCAAGGAGAATACAATGGCGATGTGTCGATATACCAAATTCACTAAGGCTCACTGCCAAAAATGAGTAAAATTTTGGGATAAATCTTTTATCACTTAGATCACTACCTTTACAAAATTTAGGGTCTACCAACTACATTCTATAGGGTCACTCCGTGTGCCTCTTTCTCTAGATCACTACCGGTTGAAAGGGTCACTATCTTTCTCTTCCTTCGCTCACTGCTCTTGGAAAAAACCCACTCACAGTTTATGGACTTGTTCATCAAACATAGATTATGGACATGTAGGGCCCTTCATTTTCATGAATTCTTACATTCTCAACTATAGGTAGATGATCTTTTGAAGTCCCTTTTCACTCGTAGATGATGTCCTCCTTCCCGAGTAATTCTAGGTATAGAAAAATACTTTTGAAAACTAATTTTAAGTTTTTGAAAGATTCCTTGTGAAAATCACGAACCACATGCTCTTCCTACATACTATGTACTCGGATCGGTACGTGGATCACCTCTTCCATGTACTGATGTCGCTACTGCGAACTATCCTACATTCATAGATTGTCTTTGCCTTCACTATCGCGTACTACTGCCACATACCGATTCCTCGAACATCCTTTGTGAAACCCCTATCTATGTGAACTAATTTATCTAACCACCCACATATCACATCTTCTTCCTCCATATACCATGTCTTATGCGAGTTACATCTCTTTACAAAAACCTTCAACTTAATTTCTTCCCTACAAACCACTTTAGCTTTTACAGAATTTCTCTCTGCGAACCTCCTTCAGACTTTCCAAAAACCTGGATCAAAATTACTTTTTAATTATATTTGATATCTTTAGTAATCTATGGGATTCTAAATTATTATATAGGAAAATGTATCTTCAAAAACTGCTAATCCATGATTTACCAAATCATCGATCCAACCTTCACCCCATACCGATCCTTCTTCCACCACGAACAGCAAGCCACCCACAAACCATTTTTCGCATCCAATCCATGAACTATCTTTGTTCCTACTTGATAGATCTCCTTCATCATCTTCTACCCATATGCATACCACACTACCTTCCACCACAAAATATTTTTGATTTCACAAACCACTCTGGCATACCGTTCTCACAGCTCAATGTATCATTCCCGAAACATGGTACGCGGTCCATGAATTATGGAATTTCGTTCTCATTCATTTCCAATTTTCATTAATGTTATTCATACCATTCACTAATATGAATAAATTATTCCTTTTCCAACATAAAACTTCCAATTTTGAGGTCCAAAAATTTGGCAGACACTGTAAAACTTTTTCACCTTAAAAAACTGTATTCGATAAACTTTAAACATACTTATTTGTGGTTATCTGAATTTATCAACAAATGCAACCACACCCAAAACATACCGAGATGAAACCTTGGGGTATTTTTTCCAATAATATCCCCCTTTTGTTTTGTTTACAACTCTCCTCATAAAAATTCTGCACATTTTGATACCTCTTTAATACTCCTTTAAATTTCAACTACCATTTTCTTTACGTGATAAAGTTAGTGATCAGGGATTTACTCAACACACACTCTAAGCCCACATGATTCATGCTCGACATGTGAAAAAAAGAGTATAAAGAAAATTTCATCAATAAACCACTTCATTTCTATTCACCAATTTCTATTACCATACAGATACCAATGAACTTCTTTCATCATGAACCTCAGCTATCGTGAAATATGATCATTGATCGATCACTTCTAGCACTGTCAGATTTAGTTCTCTCTATTTGATCTTCTGAATAGCTTCAACTCAGTTTCAACTCCCCCTATAATTATTCTCAAATAAACATATTCTACCTATTTTTTCCCCCTAGAATAGTCAAACCTTATCCCACTATGTCAACGAACCCAAAGGACAGTTAAAGGTTTTATACAATATGGTAAAGAACACATATAAGAATATTAGGGAAAAACACATCATACCTCAAGGATAGGGGGACCCACATCCACACTTCGTCAAGTGTGGGAAGTCGACTGGACTCCCAGATATATTGATGCCTTTGAAACACTTCTTTATGTATGTCCTTTATAAGAATATCTATAACTTGTTGTTCTGTAGGCACATACTCAAACTTCATAAGCCCTTACTCTACTTCCTCCTTGATAAAATGATATTTTATTTAAATTTTCTTTGTCCATGAGTGTTGAAATGTATTTTTCCACAAATTTATAGCACATTAATTTTCACAATGGATTCTAATCGGATATTTTTCTTCAATTTGAATATCTTCATGTTGTGGCTTCATCCACAATAGCTTTTTGTAATCATGAGTTGCCTCAATTTATTCAGATTATATGGTGCTCAATGAAATGAAGTATTGTTTCTTGCTTAACCAAAAAATGCAAAACCCTCCAAGATAAAATGCACCTCATGATGTTGATTTACTATCATCTTTTTAACCATCCCAATCCACATCTGTATATCCCAATAACCTTGGCTAATATTTGTCATTATACATTAGGCCAAAATCCATTATTCCCTTTATATACTATAGAATTATTTTTACTGCAATCATTTGGCTCCCCTTGGTATTTCTTTAATACCTCACTGCTTGGAATGTGGAAAATAAAATATCAGGCCATGTCTTTATCAGGTACAATAGGCTTCCAATGATTTTCCTATATTCTATGATATTAACCGCCTCACCTTCATCATCCAATGACAGTTTCTATCTGGTGGCAACTAAAGTCTTAATTTCATTAGAATTACCCATTCCAAATCATCTTTAAACCTATTTGGAATATTTTAATTGATAAATAAAAGTTTCATTCCTTCTGTGAGTCACCTGTAAGCCAAAGAAAAATGTCAGATCACCAATCATTGACATTTTAAACTTGCTTTTCATGAATTCAAAAACTGTCTGCATTATGATCTATCTGATCCACCAATGATTATGTCATATACATAAACTAGAACTATAATCATTTTAACTATTTACGTCATTGAATTATAGATTTTAATTAACTCCACCATACAGGAAACTGAGTTTCTTTAGAAACTGGTCATGTATTGAATACCATGCTCTTGGTTCTTGCTATGAGCCATATAAAGCTTTATTTAGCCGACAAACTTTATTCTCATATTCATGAACAAGAAAACCATCTGGTTTTTCAATGTAAACTTATTCTTCCAGAACTCAATTAATAAATTCTTTGTAGAGACTTAAACCTTCTCATCAACACTGGTTCTATCTAATCACCAATTATGTTATGCCTATCGATCTCATATCTTCTTACTGGTATCTAGGAATATATGGATTTTTTCTCATCATCTAAGTCTTCTTCTAAGTCAACATATGGAGCTGGAGAATCTTCTGTTCTGATCATCTCTTCGTCACTATCCTCCAGGTTCTGATCATGTATTTTCTTAATATTTTGTTCATTTTATATTATATTCACATAATGAATTTTACCTATCTATCCCATCCACTTATTAAAGCATTTATACACTTTAATTTTCTTTAATTAGCCAAGAAATATCTGTTCATCCCCACGAGATTCAAATTTCCTAGGTTTTTCTTTATAGAGAATGAAACATTTACTATTGAATATTCAAAATTACTATAATGATAGATTACTTCCATACCACAACTCGTTTGGATCCTTCTCCTCTTTTAGACAATGTAAATATTTATTTGAAGTGTATACAGTTGTCATTATTGCTTCTTTCCAAAATTTCACTAGAATTCCCTTTTCAATGCGCATTATTGTTTCCATATTGTTTATAATCTGATTTCATCACTTGACTACTCCATTATGTGGTAGAGTTCTTACTACTGAAACATTATTCCTTATCCCATGTTTTTTAGATAATCCCACACTTGGCTCTTTGTGAACTCTGTTCCATTATCTATTCAAATCGTCTGAATTCTCTGACCAAGAAACTTTTTTCATTCCCGTCTATATCTTGTAGTGCAACTAAACAATTAATATTTCTGAGTAATTGTTGAAACCCATGCCATTTTTCTATAGTCATCAATGGATAGAACATAATATCTTCTCCCATCAATAAACCTCAGTTAAATTGGCCCACACACAGCAATATGTACCAACTAAAGAAATTTTACGGACTTTTTCTCATTTTTCTTATATATCATTCAAATGATCTTCCCCATTTGGAGGTATCACACGTATGAGTAAAATCCTGTGATAATCGATGGAGATTTTGAGTTGCATCAAATTATACCAGATCTTCCAAGGAACACAGGCTTATGTGGCTAAGATGCTTATGTAATAACTTGTTTTCTTCATTATTGGATAAAAAGCACATATCTTCTTCTCCACTTATGAGGTTGGGATTCCCTTTAGTACGCTTCCTTTCCATACAACAACAACATATATTTCCTTTATGATATATAATTTCTTGGAAAACTTATGGTGTGCCATGAGTCACACAATTGACTAACACTAAGCAAGTTGTGACTAATCCCCTCAACAACCAATACATCTACTCGTCTCATGTCTCTTCCTCCAAAATTGTATTTTCTTGAACCAATAATTTTCAAGACATCATCATTACCAAATGTTATGATACCTTCTTTATCATACCTAATTCTAGTCACTAGATCCTTATTTCCCATCATGTAGGATGTGCATCCTCTATCAATGATCCATATCCCAGTGTAAACTGATTCCTTGAACGTAATTTATGTGGCCACTACCTGCTCTTTTCTTCTCTTTTTGAGCTAGGTATTTTAATTCATATTTGATGTGGAATGATAATCTTGATCTTTACTAGAATATGATGATCCATCTTTAACCTACAAATATGCAAATCGATTTATGAATTTTCAACTCTCTTGAAGATAAATTTTGCTATTTCTTATGAGAAAATTCAGTCTTCCTCCACACATTACTCTATATTATTGATGTGAAATATCTTTCCATATGTCTGAGTCCATTACAAATGAAACAATTACCATCAAATGTTGACCTAGAATTTTGAGCTCTGTACGATCGCCTCTATTGGTATTTTTCCCTTTAATACCTCTTTTTTATGGAACATTTATTTTGAGAGTGTCCCATATTACCACAAATGTAGAATATTATGTGAGGTACATTCTTATGTGGCAATGATTCGCCACTAGTTGTGCCTTGGGTTCTCTAAATCTTCTGATTCTAGTTCGTACCCAAATCAACCTTCAATATTGTAGTGGGTGCTTGTTGTATGACTTGAACGATAACTAATTTCTATTTTAGATTAATCCCTATACCAACCATATCATTTGTAATTGATTGTTTCTTTTTTACTAATGGACCACTCTACTCAAATATCATATCTTCTATTTCCTATAAAATATTCTTTATTGATTTTGAACCAAGAGTTAGCAGTTTTTTCTGATCATCAATTATTCTTCGTAGAGTAACGACTTCCTATTCTATTTATTTGATGCGTTTTATTTGAACCTTTCCAGTTTTAGTCAAATTTTTTATTTCAATTTTTTTTTCTTTAATTTAGATTTTGTTCTCAACCACCTTTTCTAAGATTTCTGGTATTGAAGATCTTAGATATTAAATTTATGCACTCAACTCAAAATTCTATTCTTCCTGCTACTGCATAAAGAATTTGGCATCGCGAAAAACTTTGTTAGATTTCTTTATTTTGTCTCTTAAAATATATTCCTCTTCAAGGGAAGAATCCAATCTAGCCTGAAGATCAACTCTTCCTTCAATTTATCCTTCTTAATTGACACTTTTTTTTGTTAATGAATTTTTGTAAACTTTCACCGAAGCATATATTTTACAGTCTTTATAGTCCTCCAACTCTTCTACCTCATATTCTTCTGAACATTCATCCTATTTTGAATGAAAATTCTTCTTTTTGATGAAATTTCTTTGAGTACTTCTCATCCTTTTCTCATTTGAGGAATACTCTTTTTGGAGAATTTTATCATTTTTTTCATTTTCATCATCAAAATTATTAGAAAACCTTGTTACAAAATTCCCAATTTTTCCACATTAAAATCATGCAAATAGATGTTTTCCTTTGAACTTCCCTTTTCCCCATTGCAGATTGGAGGAGAGAAATGACATGAAATTTTCCGTATTTTCCACCTAAGGACTATCTTCAACAGAGAGATTCCTCATGGAATTGAATGTCACTTCTTTAGACTTCAACTTTTCCACTTTATCGTTATCATCATTTTTCATTTAATATTCTACAGGGGTACTATGTAGGTTATCTAGTATCAACTATTTCGGTTCATTGTCTACCAATACTGAAAATTTTGGATTGAACCACAGTGGAAGTTTTCTCAAGATACATTTCTCAATATTTATATCTTCAATTATTTCTCCTTAACGCCCCATGTCTTCCACAATAATATTTATCCTGTCAAAGAATGCATCAACAGTCTAATTGGGATTCATTATGAGATCCTTATACTTGTTCCATAGGACCTATAACTTTTCTTCTTGGACATTTGATTCGACCTCATAAACATTCAACAATTTTTCCCACATTACATGTGATGTTTTACAGTACATAACCTTTGTATAAATTTCATTTCATAGGGCTCCCTCTACAGAATTTATCCCTTTAGAATCATCATCCAATTCTCTTCTTTAAGATTTTTATAAATTTCCACTATTAATGTTAGCCGATATTCCATATATAACTACTGTGAAGACATCCATCCCTACTGATCACTAGTATTAATGCATTTGATTCTTCCATAGCTTAACATTATTTCTATCAATTATTGGAAGTCCTTTATGATTTACCACCTATATTTCTTCTTCTTGAGAGAAAACCATAGACTTTCAAAATTTCCATCTGATACCAATTGTCAGGTCCACTAGGTCGAATCCCTTAAGAGGGGGGTGAATTAGGGTATGAATAATTAAAACTTTGTCTCATTTGGATCTTGTTTTTTTCATTAGACAAAACTCAATTATGTCTTTCAATCATAGCAATATACTAACAAATATTAAATCATGCACAAGATACAGTGATTTTTACTTGATTTACTTGTACTGGGCTACTTCCAAGGAGCATACAACAATAATGTGTCGATGTAAAAAATTAACTAAGGATCACTGACTATAATGAGTGCAATGTTTGGGCTAGATCTTCAGTGCCCATGCTCACTGCCTTTACAAAATTTAGGGTCTACACACTGAATTACCAAAGGTTATTCCTTATGCCTATTTCTCTAGCTTACTGCTGATGGAAAGGGTCGTTGTCTTCAACTTCCTTCGCTCACTACTCTTAGAAAGGAACCCACCCACATTTTATGGACTTGTAGGTCAAACATAGTTTATGGATATAATGTTCTTTTCATTAGTATGAATTCATGCATCCTTAACTATAGGTAGATGCTCTGTTTAAGTCCCTTTTTCACTCATTAATTAGGTCCACCATCCTGAGTACTATTAGGTACCGAAAAATACTTTTGCAAACCTATTTGAATCTTTTGTAAGCTTTCTTGTGCAAATATAGAACCACATGCTCCTCATGCGTACTATGTACTGGGATTAGTACATGAATCACCTCCTTTATGTAATGTTTTCACTACTATGAACTGCCCCTTCATCCCCATACTGCCTCTTTTTTCACTATCGTGTACCACTACTGCGTTCCTATTCCTCAAACATCCTTTGCGAAACCCCTATGTCTGCGAACTGTTCTTTGTTCGCAATCTACTTTATCTATCCACCTTTGTATCACATATTTTTTCTCAGCATTCCATGTCTTATTCAGGGTATATCTCTTCACAGAAACCTTCGACGAAATGTTTTTGTGAAAACCACTTTAGATTTCGTGGACTTCCTCCTCGTGAACTTCCTTCAGACTTTGCGAAAATCCAAGATCAAAAGGATGTCCTAATAATAGTCAAGATCTTTAGTAATCAATGTAATTAGAAATTATTATATAGGAAAAGATATTCACAAAAACTGATATTCTAAGACTTACCAAATCTTTGATCCATCTTTCATTGTATATCGATCCTTTTGTCGTCGCGAACCGTAAGACACCAGCAAACAATTTTTCCTATCTAGTCTAAATACTTTTTTGTTCCTACATGATATATCTCCTATACTGACATCAACCCATCCGTATATTGCATTGCCTTCTACCGCGAACCATTTTTGGTTTCGCAAACTACTCTAGCATACCATTCTTACCACTCCGTGTACCTTTCTTGGAACATGGTATGCAGTCCAAGAATTATGGTATGCAATTCTCATCCTTTTCCTATTATTTTAAATGTTCTTCATACTGATCACTTCTATGAAAAAAACCTTCCCTTTCCAACATAAAACTCCCAATTTGGAGGCCCTAAAATTTGGAAAACACTGGGAAACCGTGTCACCTTAAAAACCTATCTTCAAAAAACACCAAACATACTCATTTGCAGTTATCTAATTTTTTCAAAAAACACAAGCACATCCATAACATACCGAGAGGACACCTTGAGGGATTTTTTTACTAACATAATTCTAAATGAAAATTTAAAACCAACGTCACCCAAAAGAATAGAAATTAAACTTTAAATTGAAATTAAAATTTGAAATTTTATCCCTGCACCACCAACCCTTGGGTTATGTGATACTGAGAAACAAGCCTTCTTTTTTATATACATCATGTCCACATAATACACTATATCTTCATTCCCATAAATATTTCACCATAAACATCATAGTTTCCATATCATTAGTATGCTAGTAGCCAGAACTAACCACACTAGAAACCAAAAACTAGATCATTCTTCATCATCTTCATAAAACCAAATTGATCTAAAAAAACACCATCTAGGACTGACTGAATGAAAACAATAGAATCAACAAAGGATAATATTCCCATGATATTTTCTCCTCCTGTAAAGGTGAGATCCACTCAAAAAAACCTCCCAAAACCCATTTTGATCCATCTCACCAGACCAACATGGAAGGGGGTGATGAACCATGGAATCAGGGAAGAGTTTGAGCAGGTGAAGGACCCAACGAAGAGACTCGCCTACACAGGAACCTCCTCCCATAAAAATTTCTACCACAGAAAAATATGTTACCATCATCAATATGAAACACATTAGATCCATTATTAGGCATGTGGGTAAAGACCACACCAAACTAATTACAATTTCAGTATTCATGAATAGAATAGAAAAATATGAAACTCCATACACAATGAGCAAAAAAACTAGCACTGAATAAGACAAAATCTCCAAAGATGGGGATGAAACCAAAAAACACCCAAAAATGTGACAAAATAGGGAGTGAAAAAAACAAAATAAACAAGAATATCTAAAAAGGGGCATGGAATCAATAACCCAGGTGAACCAACCACAACCACCCGCACATCCCAAACCACCAAGAAGAATGTCGAACATGATCAAAAATGGGATCCTACATGGAAGAAATGGTCAAAAGAGCAGTAATGAAATGGGTTCAGAACCCCAGAATTAGGAAACACAACCCTATAAAAGAAATAGAAAAGTGAGGAAACCATAAGAGAATAGCTGTAGAAGGAGGGATCAGGAGGCCTTAAGGGATCATCTCCTAATGAAGAACAACACTGAAACCCTAGGAGAGGGAAACATCGAGAGTGGGAGGGGAGCTAGAGGAGTGAGGATCCATGAGGAGAATCATACTTTGACAGATTTAAAAGATTAATAACCATTATTATAACTTGTCTTATATTCTTAATATGAAGAAAACATAACCCCTTTTACCATGTTAAACACACCAAATATATTTTTGACCAGAAAATCCAAAAACATAAAACATTAACTTAACTAACATTGTAACTATATAAAATATATAATGAATAAATAGAATTAATAATAATATATTAATAGGCATGAAAATTTTTCTTTATAATATTTATTGTTAATATATTTTTTATGAATTAAATGACATACGTGATGATTCGGGACACATGGTATGGTATTATCTTTAAAAAATTGTTTTAAATTTCTCTATTAAATATCATTCTCTTTAATATCCATGGTTATTAAACAGTTCCACAATGACCTTCCTTATAATTAAATTATTTATAATTTTCCTTATCTAATAATTCTGAGTTTCTTCATTAATGATTAAAACGGTATCATTTTGATGTTTACCAACATGATTATTTTTTCATTTCATTATAGAATTCTGAACAGAATTTTTTCTTTAAATTTCACAACATGAATACATTTTCCCATCATAATAGTTATAATTTGTTTTCAATATCATAATATAATTTTATATTATTTTTTAAAAGAATATTTTTTCCCAATATTATTGTATTTTTTTAAATGTTTTAAAATGAAATGAATTTTTATTCTCATTTTTATGAGATGGTCTAAATTCATTTTACATATATACTTAAAATGAAAATTCATGTAAGCAATATGACATAAATGAATGATTTTATGTGTCCTATAAATTTTATATTTATTATATGTTATTTATGATGATGGTTTGGTAATATATATCTTTATAATGCTTTGTGTATTGAAATGTTTTCTCAGAGGAGATATAATATAATTAACTATAAAGGTTACTCTTTAATAAGGGTGATTATAATAGTAAAACTAAGATGATGTATCAATATAACTACATAATTTAATATTTTTACTAATGTATTTTTATTTTTATTTTTTATTTACCTAGGTAAGTAAATGAGTTTATTATTTAAGGTATGTTGAGACTTTTTTGGATAAAATTTATGTTTTGTTGGATAATTTTTCATGTATTTCAATAATCAATCTTGATTATGAATTTTCCTTTATTTTTTATTATAGGATATCTTCTAAAATATTTAGGGAAATAAAGTTTATTTTATATTTAAGTAAATAACTATTTGAGATAAACATTAATTACATAGTAGGAAAGCATTATTATGGTATTTCAGGATTTTAAAATGGACTAATGTGTTTCTTTTCTTTCTATATATATGATTGATTTTTTTCCCTATCCAGTGTTTTCAAATATGTTTTATAGTGTCTACTGATGTGTGATAATTTTTTAACCTTTAATGGTGAAGCATCTTGAATTATGAAATAAATGTCATGAATGAAAAAACTGTGTAAAAATTATAACCAATTTTTTTGGAAACAATGTACATTGTGTGGAAATATGATGGCTTTTTCTCTACTTACATTATGATTATTGGAAAATCAAAGAAATCAAAAAATATGATGTTTTATATTTAATAAATAATACCTATTATCATATTATTAAAAATGGTATATCTGGATACCATAATGTGATATACAATAGCTTCTATCATCTCTATCGATAATGGGAAATTCATGATGAAAATCTTTTAAGCAACAAAAATAAGTGTTCTTGATCTCAGGGATTGAACCATCCAATCAATCCATGATCATATCATGAATATTCCCATAAACCTTTAGGGATACTAGTTCATTCACCAATGTTGATAAGTATCCTATGGTAAGGATGATATTTTCTACTTTTTCACATCCATATCATCCACATAACAAGAGATGATATCATACTATTATAGAACCTTCATTGATGGTCTTTAATAAATAAACAAAGATGAATATAATTATCACATATCAGGTTCCTTCACATGGAACTCATATGTTACAAATATTTAGAGTTTATCTATTTAAATCCTTCAATGAATAATGTGCACGAAATAATGAGTTAACAACTTTAATTTATAACTGATAAAACTATTTAGGAGTGGATGTGTAGCTATATGCATCACATGAATTTTTTTAAGCATCTAATTAATGTATATTATGGGAAATTCAAAAATAACTCATTTTTGATAAATTACCACAAAGGATTTATGAATAACATCACATCCCTTTATGAATCCATAAATACATTTTGGATAGGGGTTCATAAAATAATATTCATTTTAGAATAAACAATTTTTTATAAAATTAACTTTTTTCAAGGGCCTTACTACTGGAATTAGTAATCATGAAAAAAATATGAAATATTTATTTCACACACAGATGTATATATATATATAAGAGGCCTCTAGAAATGAATCAGTTTGTTACATGCTTTTAAGGGGTCTGATGTGATCTCCCTCAAACATAATCATGTCTCTATATAAACATGTAGACAAAAATATGTATCATATATACATAATATGTATAGTCATATAAACCCTTTTTCTATGATATAAATTAACCCATAGACATAGAGAATTTCAATATTATATAGGATAATTCATATTTTCTTGATTATATGAAAATGACTAAAAAATCAATGAATGCATCAATTGTCATTCATATGCATTATGGTAACATAACATGTCACATATCCAAGTATTTTTTCACATCATATGTGACACAAAAATGAATGGGAATTTATTTCCCTAATATCATTTAATCAATGTCTATATGTCTATAGTTTTCATTAATGTGGATAAATACCTTCTTTATTATGCTCCAATAGATGAAATGATCAACAACATACCCCACCACCATTATATTAGTCAACTTATATTAATACATGTGTATGTTGGGTAGAAAATTATAATGCTTCTCATGAAAGGTATCCTTCAAAAATATGGTCAGAAATATAGATATTAAGAATACACCCTTAAGTATATCGATGACCGTATGACCTTCCATTAGATATACATTGAGTGGAAAATATATGTAATAATTATCTCTTTAATACTAATTATATAAAACTATTTGTGATGAGTACCCAAATATATTCTATATACCCTTAAAAACTATTGTGACCCATAATAAATTGTAGTGATCATTGGATCTAGAAAACACATGGAAGTAATTTAAGGGGATATTATCATTCCAATTATCATGAAAAATAAATTTCAAAAAACATTAATTGATGATAATTTAATATTTTATTTATTAAAATACTATGATTCAATTTATAACCATTAAAACCAATATATTATGGGTCATAAAAACATGGATTCTACATGACCCTCTTGTTGTTTCTTTGACAATGGTTTCTTCAAATGATCTGTTAAATTCTTCTATATATCCTCCCAAATGATATTTATATCATCAAATTAGATTGTCTCTTATATGACATGATATTTTTAAAGGATTTTGTTGGTCCATTGGTGAGATAATATTTCTTTATCCTGACAAAAAACTCTATTATTGTAAAAATATATCTTGATTACTCTATTTTTGGTAGCAACCACTATGAGTTTTAATATTGAACTTATTCATCCAAAAAAATTAATTCCCAGCATTTAATTTAGTGTTTCACTCAAACATTTTTGTTGATTTTTCTATGTGGGATTACTGGTAATATTCCAAATTATAGATCCATCATTAAGTGAGAATAGAAAGTCTAATTAAGCCTTTAGATCATATTTTATCAATTGGAAACTAGAATATTGTAAACCCTTTTCAAAAAAATCATCTTTTACTATAAATAAAAACACAATATCCTTAGTCATTATCAATTACATGGGTTTTTATTCACAGTAATCCAGTGACTCTTCTTATGACATTACATGTATCAAATTTTTATGTTGAAGGCATAAGACACATTTGACCCCTGTATACAACATGGAATACAAGATATATTCTATAGAGGATATATAAGAAATTATATCCATCATTTACCAATCATTTGATGGGTCCAAAATCTTCTTAAGATTCATGACATAAAACATCATAAAATTCCCCTTCTGAAAGTGTTCTAAGCTAAAACCAGTTACCACTATTGCAATTTATGTTTTCTGGCTCAATTCAAGAAACCTCATAGATTTATCTTTATCCATCTTCATACAGAGTTAATTTGTTGTTTAACCTATATCATCCATTGAGAAAACATTAACTCAACTCACTATCATTATATAATGTTTATGTTGAATGTTTTTGATAAATATCATGCCATCAAAATACAATATCAAATATTATGTTATACCCCCCACTAACCCTATTACATTTATAAGAGTCATCTATGTTCCTAAAGAACCCTAACTAATAAATTCACTATTAAAAAATGATTATATTTTGTGATATGTTTTTGTGAAAAATAATATTCATTAAAATGAGTAAACATGAACAAAATATTTTTTACAAACTAGATCATAAATCAAAAATAAATTATTTCATGATGGTTTTTTCAAAGGGTATCTATTTGTTCCAAAATAATTTTTAAACCCATGCGTGCATCATAGCATGAATGAACTATCTAAAAGTTAATGTAAAATTCAATCACAACCTACCTTCTCTATGATGAAGCAAGGGACATAAATGTGACATGCCCTTCCTTCCTCAAGGTGAATGAGAGATAATGACCCTCGAGTCCGGCCTTAACTAATCCCCCGAGTGGAGAATAGTGCCAAGGGTATAAAATCTCACAAAAAATGGAAGGCATTACCCTTTTTATTGAACAAGATCCGAAGATAAGATGGTAAATACTAAAAACACCAGGACTAAAGGTAAAATTAAATCCAAGAATTCATTCCCACATTCTTGTTCAAATGTAAAACTGATATAAAGTACAAAAACTCCCAAATAATGAACCAATGAAAAGAAATTAAACAACAAAAACCACTATCCCAACACCCCAAGCTAGTAACGTCCAGAGCAGTCCTCAAGGTCCCCATCGAAAACCTAAAAAAGTATTACACACATAGGGTGAGTATACAAGTACACTTAGTAGGGGAACTAAAGCTACCAGTGCACAAGTGAGGGAACATACTAATGCCCCAGTGAGAAAATAGTAGAACCTCAAGCACCTACCAAGGAATACTAACCATACCAACCTCACCAAGGTATAATAACCCTAGTAACACAAGTAAATTAATGTAAAAATATATGAACAACAATATTTTGGTACCCTGCACCACTTTCCCACTTGTTAACAGCTCATTCCTAATGATCTAACATCTTAACACTGCCACTCTTCCCACACGCATTCCCACTGCTGGAACCTTCCCGCACACACCTGTACCTAAAACCACACAAAACAAGGCATGAAAACACCTGGGCCACAATGGCCATTGCCACACCTAAAGACACCTAGTCTAGAATAACCATCTCCACACTTGAAGACACATGGGCCTCATCTTGAAGATACATGGGAAAACAAACTTGTCCTGAAAACACCTAGGACCTTCATCCAAAACAAACCCTTGCCAAAAATATCTTGGTTTATGATAACACTCAGTCCATTATAGCCTTCCCAAATATTCCCATGTGACAAGATCCGAAAGAGGGTGCAAGGAAGAAAATAAATAACCAGCCATCCATCCCCCCACCAGGATGTTGGGAAAGACACCCTCTCCCATGAAATGGGGGTGTTCCGAACATAGTGCTCAAAAAGGGAGGGGTGTGTATAGAAAACATATGGAAATACAATATATATATATATAGGAAAACAAAAAATCATCCCTAACCTATGAGTTTTACATGAACATATAATAGTCCCATATCATCACTACTTATCTTGCTACTTCTACATGCACAACCATAAAACAACCACTACCAAAACTACACCCAACACCGTTTTTGTTTTACATACATTTATTTATTTAAGTGGATTCACTTTAATTTATTCTTCCCCTACCAGGAAACTAACAACCATAACCACACCAAGAAATGAGAAAACCAAACTGCTGTCTCACTGCACAACAACACAAAATAAAAATTAAATCCCACTTTATATCCCCATTCAACTATTATCAACTATCATGGTTCAAAGTAATACCAACCTTTCGTTATCTCATAACCCATCCCTATAGCTGCACTACCCAAACAATGCCCCATTACAGTCCCACTACATAACGAGTTCTTAAACACACCACAGTCCCACTGCTCAATCATTGCATCATGATGACAACAAAATAGAAACGTAGTTTAGCTGCCTACAAGTTCATCCATTACACAATCAATCAATCTCTCTGACTAAGACACCAACAGACATAGTATAGTCCCACTTACTACAAGTTTATCCATTCTGCAATCAATCAATATCTCAGACTAAGGCACCAACACACCCCATGTACCACCCCACATACCAAGCCAGTAGAACCCAAACCAGAACAAAAAACACATAACCAAAAACATCCAACCAATCATATTCACATTTAACTAATAGGGGTTATTTAATTTCAACTTGAATATAACTAAGGTGATCACAAAATAGGTTTGATCCTAGGGAATCCTTTTTATTTATCCAAGTGTATTTGATTAATAAGATTTCATGTTACATCTGTATAACAAAACGTCACAATAAACCACCACTAGTGCACAAGAAAATACTAGAAATGGTCATTATTTTCAGAAGGAATACAACCACAACATTCATAAAATAATCAAAGATGAAAAAATAAAACAGGCGATCAAATCTCAAGACACACCATGTCCATTATTTTAGTAGCATAAGTTATCTTTGGATAACATTAAATTATTGGTTAATTCTAATTTCCTAAAGATTATTCGGTTGTTCCATACAATAAAACATTAATATACCCACCCCGCATGATGAAAAATTAAAGAGAACAAAAGAAATTCTATACATATATGATCAAAGATCGAAGATCCTTCTTGCCCCAAGAATAGGGGATGTAGTGACATGTAGAAATAACTCCATGGTTGAGCGGGAAGGGTTCAATCTCAAGAGCATGACTCATCATGGGAGGATGTCTCTAATCACAACAAGAGAAACAAAAAAGGAAAAAGGAAGAGAGGATCTTGGTATAAGAGGATGCCAGATCCTAAAATTAGGGAGACCATTTTGAAGTAATTAAAATTCGGACTGTGGAATGACCACACAGCTAGGTGGTTCCACACATTGAGATTAATTGATATTTAATAGTTCCCCTCAGAAATGGTTCCGATAGACCAATAGTTGGATATGAGTTGATAAATTAACTTTAAATAGAGAAAAACATGTAACGGGTGTGAAACCAAAAAAACTGGGAAAACTAGAAATGAGTGACGGATGGGTGAGTCATCAATGTTGAGCCACTATCACTAAGACACCAACGCTGAGGCACTGATGTGTGAGATACAGATGCGAACAACCAACGCCTCGACCTACTAAATCCGTGACCTACTGATGCTCAGCTACCAACGCCTCGACCTACTAACACCCTAGCATACCGACATCGATGCCCCCTGACTCACCGACACTGATGCCCTCAACTCACCAATACGGACAGACCTAACTCACCAATGCACTATCATTTCAACACACAAACACGCCGATGTAGTGACCTGATGATGCACTGACATGCCAACACATTGACATACTAATGAAATAACTGAAAATTTGGAAAAACTCTTCAAATGAGCCACTAAAAGCTCCTAGAACACCTCAACACAAGATTTTCACAAAGGAAGGACCTTGGGAAAATCTGGGTTATTATATCAGATATCTCCCAAACTATTTTTCCTTGGAGAATATCAAAACTAACCCAGAAGAAAAGAGTTTTGAATTATCATCCCTTAACATACCTCTTAGGAGTAAACCACCCTGTGTTATTCCAAAGCAAGAGAAAAAACCTCAACATCCAAGAACAAATCTTTGCCATATATCTCCTAAACAATGGTTGAAACACTACCGCTCTGTTCCATCAAGTAACCACACAAACACCAAAATTCCGACCATTCAAACACTTGGATTAGGGAGCTTCTTCCCCCATGTCAAGATACTATTCTCTTTAGGTAGCACTGACTCACCCACTTGGGTTTAATCACATCCACATTAATGTTCCTTGATTAGGGTTAAGGTCCTCCCATCCCTATAGTCAGTACTTTTCACACACAAAATAGAGAATGGGGAAACAAATTATCATAAAGTAAGTGAGATTAAACATTACATAATATGAAATGCACAAAACAAACACAAAATAGCTCTGGGTACTGGGCACGCATATGTGCCTCCTTTTCCCAAGTACTCTCCTTGAGGCCATCATGCCTCCATAACACACAAACCAACGGAATGGTCCATCTACAATGCACCATCTCCTTACGATCATCAATTCTCACTAGCTTCTCCACTGACTTCACATCATCCTCGATATCCAACTCTCCCTAGTCTAAGACATGGGATTCATCGTGTAGATATCAAAAAAGATAAGAGACATGAAATATGTTGTGTATCCTCTGCAACTGCATTGGTAACTCCAGCTAATATTCCACCTCGCCAACTCGTCCCCACACTTCGAAAGGTCTGATAAACCTAGGAGAAAGCTTACTCCCCCTGACAAACCTCCACTATCAATGCCGTGGGGACTCCTTTATGAAAACACGGTCCCCCAACCTCTAACTCCAAGGGTGTCCTACTATGATCTACATATTAATTCTACCAGTCATGAGATGTATTAATCCTTTCATGCACAAGATGAACATTCTCTATCATGCTTAACACTACCTATGATCCATGAACACCTGCCTTCCCAAACTCTCTCCAGCCAACTGGTGAAAAAAATAATCTTAGGTACAAGACTTTAAATGATGTCCTTCCAATGGTATAGTGATTTCAATTATTATAGAAAAACTCCACCAGGGGAAAGTGTCGCACCCACAATCCTATAACATCCAAAACACATGCTCGCAACATGTCCTACAATGTATGGATGGTCCTTTTTGTCTGGACATCTATCTAAGGGTGAAAAGTAGTGCTTTGAAATAGTTGAGTTCCAAAATCATTATGTAACCACTTCCATACTTGTGAAGAAAAGAATGTATCCAAATTCGAAATGATGGTTCATGGAACTCTGTGCAGCCGCCTCACTTCACCCATGTACCTTTGTGTTAAGGAGTCCATTGTGCTCGACTCCTTAACCTCTACAAAGTGAACTGATTTCGTCAATAAGTACACCACTACCAAGATTTAATCACATCCTCCCTCATCCCTAGGTTTTCCTACAATGAAATACATTGATACTTCATCCCACATCCACTCAAGAATGTATAAGGGCTGCAGTAGTCCCCCAGGAACACATTGTTCAACCTTCACCTACGGACACACTAGTCTTCTTTCCACAAACTATGCAACTTTTGGCTTCAATTTGGGCCACCAAAAATGACATCTCAAACCCCGATATGTCTTGGAGACTCATGGATATACTACCAAGGGTGAGTTATGAAACTCACCAAGAACTCCCCCGCGCATTGCTATTGGGATAAACAGCTTCCCATGAAACAACATCCAATTTTGACTATCCTTAGACCATCCATCCAGAGAATCACCCTAGCTAACACAATCACGTATCACATCGACCTCTAAGTATACCCACTGAGACTCTTCCACATATCATACCAAGGAAGACAAGTCTATCATCTGAAATAGGCAGCTTTTACCTCCTCTACTCTCAATCCTCGATGTGAAGCGACCAACTCCTCTTTTGCCTCCCAAGAATATAAGAACTCTAAAACTACATCCTTTTATGACTTTCTACTCAAGGAATCATCCAACATGTTCCCAGTTCCTAAGGTGTAGGATATTTCAAAGTCATAGTCCTGATGGAACTCCATAAACATCTGTTACCTCTAGTTCAGGTATCATAGGGAGAATATATACCTCAAGTTCTTATGATCTGTGAAGACAACGAAGTGTTCCCCACGGAGGTAATTCCTCCAAAACATCAGCATGAACACACCCACAATAAGTTCCAGGCCATGTGTTGAATTGTTACATTCGTGAATATGTAACATCATAGGCCTAAAGAAGAACACCTCCTATTGTGACATCAGCATACATCCCAAGCCTAGCCTAGAAGCGTAACAGAACACCGCAAACATCACCCCTTCTTCTAGAAACATCGACATTGGGGAATTGACTAGCTTCCCCTTAAGATAAGTGAATGATTCATAGAACTACTCACTACATATGAAAGCCTGGTCCATTCTGGTCAAATCTGCAATAGAGCTGCAACTCGAGAGTATTTCGGTACGATCCTCTAATAGTATCCTGTCAAACCTAAGAAACCATGAATCTTTTCCACATTCTAGGGTACTACCCAAGAAACAATCTCTTTGAACTTCGATGGGTCAACTGTTATTCCCTGTTGGGACACTACGTGTCGAATTAAATTCACCTATCGTGTCTAGAACTTTCACTTGGATAACTTTCCATAGAGTCGGTGGGGTCAGAGGACCTCTAAAACTATCGTCATATTCTTGGTGTGATCCTCCTCTAATCATTAGTTGATCAAGATTTCTTTGATGAACATTACCACAAAATAGTCTATGGACTCATAGAAAATATAGTTTACGAGTCCCATGAACACAACTGTTGCATTCATAACACCGAACAACATGAACACAAACTCAAAGTGCTGATACCTACACCTAAAATAAGACTTCGGGATGTCACCCTCCTTCAACCTCAACTGGTGATATCTATACTGTAGGTCGACCATAGGGGACCAAACCAGTACCTTCAACTAGTCAAAAATGTCATCGAACATTAGGATAGGTAAAGGTTCTTGAATTTCACCTGATTCAATCTCTGGTAGTCTATGAACATCCTAAGACCCCCATCTGACTTCTTTGAGAACAAGACTAGAGCACCCCATGGCGACACACTTGGTCAGAAAAAAACCCTTCTTCATTAGGTCATCTACTTGAATCCTCAAATCCTGAAACTAAGAAGGTTCCATCTGATATAGAGTCAGAGAAAACATATAGGCACCGGGTTGAAATTATATCTTGAACTCCACATCAAGTTAAGGGGTTAGAGTCACAACCGCTTCAGGGAAGATGTCAGGAACTCACTAAAAATTCCCAGAACTACCACAATATCTGATTATGCGGATTCCACTACCTTCTCAGCTAACAAAGAAATAAGGGTCTCTACATGATGGCTTCCCTCTTAGAAACACGGCTTTCAAATGAATGCAACACGATGTCCAGACACATCTGAGAACACCACCCTTCTCCAGAAGTAGTCAATAACAGCGTGAATAGAAAACCACCATTTTATGACTAGGCTGACATTTAATGGATGCATTTGTAGTAGAATAATATCCCCACTACACTGATGTGGCCCCAACATTAGTCTACATCCCTGAAAAACATCAAACAGATTGGTTTCACCTTCATTTGGCATACTCAACACTAAAGGCCTGGAAAGCCTCTCTACATTTCGACCCAGGGCATGGGCTAGGCTGGGTGTAAAAAAGTGTATGAAGCTTTGAATCAAACAAAAAACATAAAAGAGTACTAAATATGATGATCCTACCTCGAACAACTTTTGGACCCACTAAAAATGTTATCTTAGTTGCATGAAACTTCTCATGCCCAGCTCCTCTGTCCCTCAGCTACCGACCACCTCCCTGACTATTCCCTGGTTGAGGTCCCTGAGGAGTGCTCTAAAGTCACACCCTCCTACACCGTCCGCCCTCTATGGAGTGGAAGCTCACTTCCCTTGCTGCTGAAATGGTCTGGCTGGCAACTACAGCTACTAAGGTGGACGCTAAACCATCCCACCCCATCTTTACTACACATAGATAGGGCACCGATTCTAATGATTACCAAGGCTAACACAAGTAAAGAACCATAGTCCTAGGCCTCTGGAGAAAGGGTGAGGACTAGAAGATCAAAATTGGAACTGTTGAGGCCTATTCCCCGATGGAAAAAACCTGGAAGGCCCTAATATTGGATGTTTGCTGATGACGGTCATCCCCTATGATGAACTTTGCTGGATCCCCTCTCACGGCACACCTCCAAATATGTGCATCCTCTCCACTACTTCACCCTTCTTCAAAACCTCCATGTATGTCGGTAGAGTAAAGGGGATAACTACATACTAAAGATACATTCAGAGTGCCTCCTCTAAGAATCTTTCACGTGAGTCCTCATCTAGGAAGAGTCTTGAAGAAAAACGAAGGAGATCCTTAAACATGATCTCCAACTCCCTAACTGACATACTCCCTTGTAGGAGAGAGAACAACAACTACCTCTTCTGGGCTAATATCATGGAAGAAAAGAATTCCACCTAGAACTCCCTCTCAAATTAAGTCCATGAAACCTAAGTTTCCTTCTTCTCTCTAAGGTAAAGTTTCCACCACTAACATGATGCTCCTCGCATCTACCTCACTACCAGAATAAACCAGTACTTTTTCTGAGCCCGAATCAAGCTGAAAATGATCACCATCTCCTCGATCCATCTCTTTGTATCCATGTTTGAAATTTTTTCCTCATACTTTCCTATAGTCTAAAGATAGAAGGCACGAATTGTTTTCTACCAATGGTCATACTCCTCCTCTCGATCGGCCCTTCGCTGATCAACCAGATCAACATACTAGGCCTTGACTACTTGTACTACATTTGGACAATGTCCGGGTGCCATAGATGAAAAAAAAGAACTCCTTATCCCGAGTAGTTTTTAAATTTCCCTTTAAATTTTTTTAACTCATTATTTATTTAAATTCCCAAAACTACTATGAAATACAAGAACATAAGTCATTATGATGCATGCAACTCTTCTAGGGTCTCTACCCTGCAATTGGTGTAGCCTCAACTGGTTGTTCAGTAGGTCTAGATTTCTTGCATCGGATCATAGGGGGCCCTAAAATCTCATGTACTAGATGGTCTTCCATGACCTATTTCATGCACCATGATTTCCTAACATCATTTCCCTACCGTCCCACATAATCCTCATTGTGTCTAACTCCAAAATCCATATTATATCTCAACCATCAACCTCTGACACCATACTTTCATGACCCGCCTTCTCCAAGATGAGGGAATGGATGAAAAAAGTGACATGCCCTTCCTTCCTCAAGGTGAAGGAGAGATAATGACCCCCTAGTCCCGCCTTCAGTAGGTCTGGGAGTGGATACTAGAACCAAGGGTATAAAATCTAACATAAATGGAAGGAATTACCCTTTTTATAGAACCTTATTGGGAGATAAGATGGTAAGTCCTAGAAACACCATGACTAAATGTAAAAGTAAATCCAAGAGTCCATTCCCACATGCATGTTAAAAAGAAAAATTGATTCAATGTAAGACAAAACTATAAAATAATGTAACAAGGAAAAGAAACTAAAAAGAAAAAACAATTGTCATGACACCCAAGCTAGTAAAGTCCAGAATGGTCTTCATGGTCCTCCTAGAAACTTGAAAATTTTTTTATATATGTAGGGTGAGAATACAAGTATACCTAGTAGGGGAACTAATGATACTTGTGCACAAGTGAGGTAACATACTAATGCCTCTATGAGAAAACAGTAGAACCTCAATCACCTACCAAGAAATACTAACCAGTACAACCTCACTAGGGAAAGCTCACCCAAGTAACACAAGTCATGTAATGTAATAATATGACCACAATAATATTTTGGTACCCCGCACCACTTTCCCATTGGATAACTACTTATTTCTATCAATATGACATCTTGATGCTTCCACTCTTCCCACATACAGTCCCACATTCACAACCTTCATGCACACACCTGGACCACAAACCGCATAGAACCATGCTTGCAGACACCTGGGCCACAACAACCAATGCCACGCCCAATGAAACATGGGCCAGAACAACCACTTTCACACCCAAATACACCTAGGCCTCATCCCAAAGATACTTAGAAAAACATACCCAGCCCACAAAAATCTTGGACCATCATCTAAAACAAGCCCTTTCCTAATGAAACTTGGGCTATGGTATGCCTCAATCCATTACAGCCTACCCAGAAACACCCAATCAGCATGATCCAGAAGAGGGTGCAAGGAAGAAAATTAGTAACCAACCATTGATCCTCCCATTGTGAAGTTGGGAAAGACACCCTCTCCCCTGAAATTGGGGTGTTCAGAACATAGTGCTCAAAAAGGGTGGGGTGAATATAGAAAACACAAGGAACTAAAATTTATAACTATAGGTAAACAAACACTCATCCCCAACCTATGGGTTTCACACAAATAGACAAAAATCCCAAATCAGCGCCACTTTTGCTGCTACTCTTACATGCACAACTATACATCAACCACACCTAAGCATAAGCCGAACCCCATTTTTGTTCTAATTTGATTTATTTATTTAAGGGGTTTCACTTTAAATTATTCTTCCTCTACCGGGTAACTAACAATTATAACCACACCAAGCAACATGCAAACCAAACTTAAGTCCCACTGCACAACAGCATAAACTTGACCTTCTTTCCCACTATATATCCCCATTAAACTATTATCAACTATCATGATTGAAAGTAATACCACCCTTTTTTTCTCCCACAACCCATCCCTACAACCCAGCTACCCAAGAAATTCTCCATTACAGTCCCACTATATAACGAGTTCTTGACCACACCGTAGTTCTACTACTCAACATCGCTTCGTGACCACAACAAAAAAAAGGTAGTTTGGCTGCCTAAAAGTTCATCTGTTCCACAATGAATCAATCTCTTAGATTGATACACCAACAAACAAAGGATATTTCCATAGCCTAAAACTATATACATTCTGCAATCAATAAATCTCTCAGACTCAGACACCAACACACCCCCTTATACCACCCCATATAGAAAGCCCGCAAAACCCATACAAGAACAAATATCACATAACCACAACCATCAAACCAAAAATATTCATATTTAACTGATAGGGGTTCTTTAATTTCCACTTGAATATAACTGGGGTGATCACATAACAGGTTTGATCATGGGGAATCCTTTTTATTTAGCCAAGTGTACGTTATTAATCAGATTTCATGTTACATCTCTATATCAAAACATCATAGAAAACCCCACTAATACACAAGAAAATACCACCAATGGTCATGATTTTAAAACGGCATATATCCACAATAGCCATAAAAGAATCAAAGTTAACAAATAAAATATGCGATCAAACATCAATCCATACCCTTCACATTTTTTAGTGTAATTTTTTATCTTTTTATCACATTAAATTCTTGTTTAAATATTGTTTCAAGAAGATTATATGGTCGTTCCTTACAATAAAACATTAATATAACCACCATGCATGATGCAAAATTAAAGAGAAGAAAAAGAAAGTCCTTAACTGTATGATCAAATATCGAAGTTCCTTCTTGTGCTAAGAACAGGGGGTGGCGTGACTTATAGGAAGAACAACAAGGGTGAGCGGGAAGGGATCCAACATGAGTGCATGAATCATCTCGGGAGGAATTCTATAGGTGAACCAAGAGAAAGGAAAAGGAAAAAAGAAAGAGAGGATCTCAACTTAAGAAGAGGCTATATCCTAAAATCAGGGAGACCATTTTGAAGTACTTAAATGTAAGATCATGGCATGACCATGTGACTGGGCGGTTTCAAATGTTGGGATTAATTGAGATTTAATAATTCCCCTTTGAAAATAGTAGATATAAACTAGAAGATTAATGTGAGTTGATAATTTAAATTTAAATGGAGAAAAATAAATAATAGGGGTTAAACTAAAAAAACAGGGAAAACTGGAAATAAGTCATCAATGGGTGAGTCACCAAATCTGAGCTACCGACGTTGATCCACTGACGCCGATCCACTGACTTGTGAGCTACTGACGCGACCTATTGATGCCTCAATGTACTAATTCCCTGACCTACTGAAATTTATCTATTGATGCTTCAACCTACCGATACCCTGACCTACCGACACTGACACCCCTTAAATCACTGACACCGATGACCTCGACTGACTGATGTTGATGTGTCGGACTCACCGACGCACTATCATGCTGACACAATGACAATCACATGCACTGACATGCTAACACACTAACATTCCCACACATTAACATGATGATACACTGACATTCCCACACAAAGACATGCTGATGAAAAAACTATAAATTTAGAAAACTCTTGAAATGATACACTAAAAGCTACTAAAACACCACAATATAGTATTTTCACAAAGGAAGGGCCTAGGGAAAATCCGGATCATTAAAATTCCTTTAAAAAATTTCATTTAAAAAAAATTTGATGAACTGTATTATCCATCACAAATAGCCCTTTCAAATTAGGATTATATCTAACAATTCTATATCAATTTGCCTATTACTTGGTATTTTTTACAGAATCTATCACAAATAAAATTATTTGTTATGGTTCATTAAAAAATAATTTTTTGGTAGTTTTTTATGGACCAATAATTTACTATAACATACTAATATGAAAAAGATTAAAGATTTTGTTCAATAACATACATGATATTTAACGATGAGCTTAAATAAATAATAATATATTTTTATTTAATTGTGACCTTCATAAACTAGTCGTTTAATAAGATAAATTTAATTATATTAATGAAATTTTGAAATGTATTAGTTTTTTCCCATTTACAATGCATTAATAAATTCATTGTAATTAAGAACTATAATTTTTAGTGAAGTCATTTTATTATTGAAAAATATGCTTTTTTTTCAAAAAAGTGTTTTTCTAATTTTTAGGTGTTAATATTATAATTAATTTGAGGTAGTTATAAAATATGTGTAAGAAAAAATTAATTTATATTTTATTAGTATCATGAAAAAATTATCATATAATGAATATTTTATAATTTTCTGAAAATATTAATTTTTTAGTGAATAGTGAAAATTGCCAATTTTTTTTAAAACTGTCATTTTCTTTGTATTCAAAAGTATCATTAGAATTTTAATTTTATATAAATAAAAAATAATTATTATTTAGTTATATATTATATAAATTAGAACATTTTAATCCTCATTGAACCTTGTTTTGGTATAAGTACATTTTCAGGCTTAAAAAGTACATTTTTGAAGAAATTTTTTTTATTGTGTAATGTCAGTTTAGATTTAATTTAAATTATATAATTTGCATTTTATGAATTTTGAAAAATTTATTCCATATTTGGAATCATGATTTCCAAATTTATTAATTATTTTACTTTTATTTTTTTTAATATGAATAGTAACCTTACTAAATTTTGTTACCATGGTAAATGGTATTTTGGGTAATTAAGGGTTAAAAATAAAATAATAAAGACTATTAAAAACCCAAAATCATTCATTATTTTAATTTTATGATTAATATTAATCCATAATCATCTAATATTGATTTATATGAAATTTTATGTCCATTTTGATGAGATTATGACATTTATAGTATATTATTACAAGAAAAGTCAAACATGTCACACTCTTATCTTTAATAACTATTATATTTCTAATATGGGATTATCCAGTGGTTATGAATGAATATAAAAAGTATTTAATAGTATAAGGGAAAATTTTTAATCATGAAAATTTATTTTTATTTTTGAGGGAATAAATATTTACCCTAAATACTTATACAATGATAACATAATCATTATTCAATTAATGGAAATATCACATAAATTATATTAAAAATATTAAAAGTAAAATAATTTTAGATTATTAATGCAACCCATGAATCCTATACCTTAATTTCAATTTTTTGTGACATAATAAAATATTTTTATCGAATTATATGGGTTATATAGATATTATTGAAGTCAATGTGATAAATAGTTTTACAAAATTACATTAATGAAAAATAAAAATAAAAAATATTTTGTTAAATAATATAAAATTGAAAAAATTATTAAATTAAAAAAATTATTATTATATGTTTGATAATATCAACCATTTTCTATTTATAGTCCTTTTATCCAGTTATTGTAACTATATTGAACCTCAAAGAGTAAGCATCCTTGTTGGAAAGGTATGGTTTAAAAAGGTTAACTATGGGTCAAAACTAGATGATAAGGGTAAAATGATCTAAACTTATCAACAGATTATTGTATGATATAATTCTGGGCTATAAACATCCTATATTTAAAATTAATGAGTTTAGAGCCACTTGATATTAAATATTAATTTATATAAATTTCATATTTTGGGATATTGAAGATCGAATATCCCCTCTCTTATAAAAGGAAACCTCTTCTTCCTTATCCATAACACATAAGAAACTATTTTCATTATCCAATACTAGACTAAATTATTTCCTATAATTCATCCACTAATTATAGAGTCCTTAGTTTAAGCATAGTAAAAATCTTATAATTCTTATGTTGTTAATCTGACAAGATTTTCAAAAGAATATGGATTGATTTATCCAATTGTTTTAGTTTAGTTTCTTATATAAACTCTTTAAAAAATTCTTCAAAAATTATTAAACTATAGAAAAATTATATTCCTAATACTGAGACGTTATTTCATTAATTTAACAACCTATATCCATCTTCTATTTCATCAAATGGGAAGCGAAACTGTCATTCATGTGTACGAAAAACTACCACTTTACAAACTGAAGTAATTAATTTTTCATAACTATATCTCATGGGTGGATCTTTATGATAAAAATAATGATTATTTATTATATTCATGAAATATTTTTCATTTTTAAAAAATAACATATCATTTACCTTTTTACCTTTCCATGCACTGAAAACCGATACGTCATTCATTTGAACATGTGGACTACCACCACTACAAAGCTATGTCTTTAATTTTTCATCAAAAAATCACGTGGATGGTATATATATATATCATATTTGTGATAATATGTTCATTATAGAAAGAAAAAATAATTCTTACATATTTCTGTAATGGTTTTTGAAAAATGGAAATGTTATTCATGCATACATACGACCAACCGTCTCCAAGACAGTAACAAATATCATTTTTCATTACCATATTTAATGGTTGTATTTAAATTATTAATTTATGTATAGAAATTATAATTATGAAATTAATATTATTATGTATATGATATAGTAATAATGTATTAGACTATATTCAACATATCAAAGACATTTTGGAATTATGTTCAAAATATCATGAAAATAGATGATGTGAACCTAAATGATTGAGTAATTGTAGATAACAAGGTAATAAATGATATAATAAGAAATATAAAATTTAAAAAAATTTCTTAAAAATTTATAAATGTGACTTTAGTTTATTATTAGGGAACATAAAAAATATCCAATATGAGTAGGACCCAAGGTACGAGACTTCGTCAAAATTTATTTTCATTGATGTATATTTTGATATTATGCACATATACTCTTTCGTGAGGTGTATATATAAACCCTTTGAAATTTTATATCCTAAATTTATCTATTCCCATGGTATTTATTATTTTAAATGTTATTATTTCATGTGGTTTAAGATTATATTGTTTCTAAAGTTGTTAAGGGGATTTCTTTAAAAAAATCATCTTTTAAAGATCATATTAAAAAAATTAAAAAGGTCAAAAGGAATGTATTTTATACATATAATCATAAAACGAATATACCACCATAATTAAACCTTATAATTTTGAAGCTCACTTTATAATTTTAGATGGTTATTTTTAAATAAAATTTTTTCTGTTGTATGTTCATAGCTTTTTAAAAAAATAAACGATTCCAAAAGGGAAAAGCTATTTTTCTCAAGAAATTTTATCATGAAGAATTTATTTTTGGATAATGGACATTACATAAGATGATATGTATTTCTATTAAATACCAATTATGGGTGGGTCCATGATATCTCTCTAATGCATTAGGTATGGAAGTCGACCGTATTATTATTCCAAAATGAGATGAAGTTAATCAATTTGGTTTCACTAAAGATATAATTGGATTATACTATGATGTTAATTCAATTAGTAATTCTGGTTATTAATCCATCAGAATCTGTTATGGATAATCTGTGGTAAAATGAAAAATCGAATTTGGATGTTCTTCCATGATTAGTTTTGATACTCTAATTTAACAGTGATAGTTATTCCATATATAAGTGTGATAAGTATATCTCAATGAAAATGTTTTTATGTGATTTTTATGGTTATAAAGAAACATTTATGAGTATTATTTTTATTTTATATTTTCTTTTGAAATGTTTTATGCAAATATTTGGGATGAAAATTTAATTTATTGGGTAAGAAAATGTTTAACTCTTGATGAATGATTTTTTAAAGAAATATGTTTGTAAATTATTAATGGTCTAAAGTTTTTATTATGTTCCATACTAAGATATTTGTGATCCCTCCATGTTTCAAAAAAATATAGGGTTTAAGTATGGATAATACGTAAAAATAAGTCATGATATAAGTTCTAAGTATTTTTCATGAAAATAAATCAATTAATATTTTTAATCTATTATATTGTGAAAAGGGGATTTTGTTTTAGAAGTGTCCAAAATGTATACATAAGAGTTTTTTATGTATGATTTATAATCCTAATCTCTAAATATATAAACAAAAAAGATAACTGGGAAGGAAAGAATGTGAATTCTAGACTAAAGATGTTATATTATGTGATGTTTATGGGCATGTATTTACAATTGTTATCAGAGAAGGGTTTAGATATCTTTTCAAATTAGGATTTATTCATGTGATGTTATATTAATAGTTATGGAAAACATCATGGGTAAATAAGATTGAGATTGACTATATATTCATAATTGTATATTCCCCTTTTGATGTTTTAAGTGATTAAATTTTAAGGAGGATTATTATATTTTGGGACAAGTGTTTGTAATCCTTAGGTTCATTATTGTGTATTTTTTTAGGAATAATGTGTTTACATTTTTTGTAAATATGTTTTAATGGTATTTATTCACAATGTTTTTTATATGATTTTTGATTTTGAGTTAGTTAGGGGTTGTAACATTTTTTGGATGCAAAATGAATGGTATGAGATAACCATTGAGGATAATTTTTTTAATGTTAAATATGTAATGGTTATTTTTATTAATGTTTATAACATTTTTGGGAATGTTATAAGGCTTATATTAATATATATTCGGAAAAAAGGAAACCTAAAAGTCTAGTTACAACCCATTATATAAAAAATTATGTGAGGCTTAAACCCACAACAGAAGGGTGACAAGGTTTCATTATCAACCACATTCCTACAATATGGCCTGATTAGTATGAAATTTACTTCATTATTTATTGTATATGATAGATAAAGGATCATTTCGTTTTGGGAACATTTGTTTTATCATAAAGATAACAATGTGATCATAAATTGATTTTTTGATTAATGTTATTTCAAAAGAATCACACTATTTTGGGAACCTTATATGATATTGTGGTATTTTATCTCAGAAATAAAAGTTGAATTATCTTCTGGAATCATATTAGAATTTATTATGGGTTTATGGTGATTTTTTTTATTAATAGAAATTATTAACATATCTTCCAGATGAAATGATTAGGGTGTGAATATTTTGATATGAAAATTCATTTGTAATTGATGTTATTTGGAGATAAATGTTAAAACTAATCTAGGAATACTATGTCATCAAATCCTTCATATCATTGGGTTTCAATCTTGGTCTAGAATATTTTGAAGAATTTTAAGTTTATTTATTTATTTAATGAAATATGTAGTCCTTTTTCTATTAATGATAAATTTTTCAATATTAAATTATTATTTCTTAGTATGTGTAACTCACAATTATTTTAAAATAACATTATGCTTAAACAAATCATGAAATATTATTAATTGTGTATGAATATTATAATCTGGAAATTAAATTTGTGGGTATGAATTTTATTAACCTAATTCTGAAATATATATAAAGTAATTACTTAATAAAAAATAATTTATTAATTCTTATGAAATAGAAATTCAATTATCAGAAAATTTATTTTATTCTTGAAAAATACATTTTCTTAAAAAATGATTTTTATTACTTTTTATGAGAAAATATTTTATTTAATTACTGTAATTATTATAAATAATATTTTATAAAAACAATATAATTATTGAAATCATAATACCAAAATTATATTAGGGTAAACAGGTTCATATTTTTTATAAAATAATTTTTCCACTGAACGGTGAAAAATAATGATTTTTATTGAAAACTTTATTTTTGATTCAACAATTTGCGAAGTTCTATTTTATTTTCAAATGGTTTAAAATAAAAATTGATTATGTTATATTATAAATAATTATATATGATTCATTGTAATAAATTTTATAATTAAATTTTATGTAAACACATTTTTATACATAAATATGCATTTTTAAGAAAAAGTGTATTTTTTTTAAAAAAAGATGTTCTCGTCACATTTTGAAATCTTATTTTCAAATTAATTTTAATCACTTATAAGAATAAAATTTCATGAAATATAATTTATTTTTTTATTCAAAAATATAAATATATCCGCAGATGCATTTTTTTACTTTTTTTTAATAACCTAATTATTTAATGAATAGTAAAAAATAATTTTTGTATGAAATATAATATATTTTCTAATATCACCAAAAAATAAAAATCATATACAAATTTTTGAATCGATTTTAAATAATAATTTTCTATAGTAAAATATAAACATCATTCAAAAAAATTGAAAAAATAATGATTATAATTTTTTCCATAATAAATATGAGAATCATTTTCAATGCTGCTGTAGAGCCTACACAACACAGGAAAAGTCAAATTTGGTATCCTATAAATAATTATTTGGATGACATACATAATTTATTACTATGAAATATTAAGTATTATTAATTTTTTTATGGTTAGACTCTAATTTTATAGTTATATAATAATTGGGTTATCCAAATTCTTGTGAAATGCTTGCACAAGGTCAGAAGTGTCAAAATAACACATTAAATGTATTTTAATAGTATAGATGTGAGATAAAATTAAAATTTAATGCATATAAATATAAATAAATATATATTGATCATAATAGATATTAAAAATGTTATAATTATTAAAATTTGAGATAATTAATGTGATCCAAAAATATAATAGATGAAAATGAAATGTTAACTGTGTATTAAAAATTTTGTTTTGATTTTCTATTTATTTCATGATGTTATTAATTTCAATGTAATGGATACTATAAAAATTGTTTACAATGATATTTTATGAAATCAATATTTTATTAAATTATTTAATAATCATTATAATATTAATTAAGGAAAAATTGTATAGTTTATGGTCAAAAATATCACCCCTGGGAATTTATAGCGAATTTGGAAGCATTTGGCTCTATAATGGTCTTATTATATTTAAATATTTTGACAAATCCTAAAATCTTACCTCATCATCATTAATTAATTTTATTAATGGTGGAGGTGAAATACCCAAAGAGGAGAAAATCCTCATATGAAAGAACTTACAGAGGTCTAAAATTGTGTAGCCTGAGTGCACCCCCTTTAATAAAGTCCACCCCATTGGGCTTAATGCTACCAGTCATGTGCAGAAACACCACCACCATGCTAGGGAACTCCACTAAGTCCATGTAATCTGCTACCTTGTTCCCCTTCCTCTAAGTATGATGCAAAAAAATGTTGGTGTTAAGTAACCTTTTATATTTTATGACAATATAGAAGATCAACCAAGGAAGGAATTCACACCCTTTCAAGGAGTCATGGACAACCAAGGAGTCTATTTCAACTTCAAAGATATCTATCCCCTTTTGTCTGCAATGTATAAGACCAGTGAGCATAGCCATAGACTACACTTTAAGGGAAGATCCTGGGCCCATCCTAGCTAAGAACTATAACTAAAATAAGCCATTATTATCCTGCACCACTCCTCTGTTGCGCATGTTCCCCTTGACACAAGAACCACCTATGATAAGTTTCATCCCACCCAAGGGAGGTCGCAAGATGACCTAGTTGCCTGCCCTATTGCTGGAAGGAAACACCATCCTAGATCTTACCTAAAAGCGATGGAAGTAAGGAACCTATTTCAAAGAACTCACTACCTTATTCCAGTCGAGTACTAGGTTTTTTTCCCCAAACAATGATAACGCAAGCTGTCACAGCCACACCCTTATGCTTCAACCTATTATATGTTTTCTAAATACTCCAGCATCATGCCTACAACACCACTGAGCAGGCCACCCTCTATGGGCCAATCCCCTCAGAGCCATGAAACCCTTTATCTAGAAAATAAAGGGTATCCATAATCGAAGAGAGTTCTACAGATAATTCCTTAAGGTCATTCTACACCTCACTCTCCCATTCGTTGCTGAAGAACAGATGAGCAGAGCTCTCCTCCCTATTCACACTACAGCGCACACACCTGGATGAAAGGTGTATACTACATCGTCGGATATTATCCTCAGTAGGGAGAGCTCTATTTTGAATCCTCCATGTGAGAAATTATAACTTTGAGGGTATGTGTTTCACCTAAATAACCTCATCCCATGTCATGACCCTCCCTCGGGGCCCGTGCCGTGACTACCCCAAACCCACCTCCCATAGGCCAGGGGCTGGCGACTTGCACCAAATGCGTAAATCCCAACAAAAAGGGAAGGCCTTGCCTCTATAAAGAAAACAAACACCACAGAGTAAGCCAGCAGAAGTAAACACTAAGTAAAACTAGGTACAAAAGTAAGTGCGGATAGTAAATGGGCCAGAATACAAACCCAAACTGAAAGTAAAGTACAACTGGAAAGAAAGTACAGCAAATGAAAGTAAAGCAGCAACGTCGAGTCGTCCACTAGAAGTCCCACCTGAAGGGTGGGTACAGATAGCCACCTCAGCTCCATGGATCCAGCTATCCGCTCCGTGTACATCCCACCCAGTGGTCCACCTCCAGGTACTGACTGCACCACAAGTCTCATCCACGATCAGCGTTGTCCGTCATCTGCATCCAACACAACGTAGTGCGGGCATAGCCCATATAGGGGTGAGTATACTGTACTCAGTAGGGACCCCGAGACCCCTGAAGGTCTCCCATAATCCACAAAGGATAATCCACAATGGAAAGATACAATCACGAAGTAACAACCAACACTACTTAGGTATATTCCCACACATATACCTAAGTCACCAATTCCAGTTTGGCTCCAAAATCCGATCCCAAGATTGATCACGTCCACACAGGATAGTACAACCCAATCCACACAGAAAAGCACAGCACAATTCACATAGGAAAGCAAGTCAATCATACCAAAGATAATGATTGAATGTCAAGACTCAGCTCACACAGGTATACTTCTACGTAAGGTGATAGAGATGATCAGATATAGCCACATATTCATCTAATTTGGGACCCACGTAGTATACTAAACCAGCTAAGCCGTCAGACCCAAATAGGATACAGGCAAGCTACTCTGCCAGACCCACGTAGGATAGTAAGAACAGAGTTAGACACTGCCAGACCCACATAGGATACAAGAACAGTAGTCATTGTCGTCGAACCCATAGAGGATTTCAGTACGGTCTTCATCGCCGCCGAACCCATGGAAGATTTTAGTGCAGTCTTCATCATCGTCAAACCCACCGAGGATTTCAGTACGGTTTTCATCGCTGCCTAACCCACATAGGATTTCAGTGCAGTCTTCATCGCCATCGAACCCATGGAGGATTTTAGTACGGTCTTCATCGCTGCCGAACCCACATAGGATTTTAGTGCAGTCTTCATCACCATCGATCCAACAGAGGATTTTAGTGCGGTCTTCATTGCTACCGAACCCACATAGGATTACAGTGCAGTTGTCACAGTCGCAGTCGCATCCAGCTCTAGAGTTCCCGCACACAGCATGCTCTTTTTCAAGAGGGTCCACTCCACAAGCCAAAGGTGGTTGATTCATCAACTAACACGTAGTCTAGAGTTGATGTATCCCAAATTTCCATCTTGACAAGAGGAACTCAATGTGACAGATGGCGGGTTAATCGGACGCACGGTCTGAGAGTTATTGGCCTTTTCGTTCTAGGGGCCCTGTTGGTTTTTAAATCAAAACTAACCCGACCACAATCCAACTGCATCCAAACCTCGAGCGGAGTAATCAAAAAGGTCTTTATAACTAAGAGGAATCCAACAAATTCAACGGCACGTCAATCAGACGTCCGGAGTTCAAGTTATAGGCATTTTCGCTCTGAGGGCGTGGTTGGTTCCGTGTTCGAACCAACTTGGACATACCCAAATTTCTCCGAAACCTTGAGTGTAATATACCAAAATGACTGCATCGTTCCAAGGATCTCCACGAAACTAACAGTGCATCAATCAGAGGTTCTTAGCCCAAGATATGAGCAAAATAACGAACCTATCCGGTTTAGGGGGTTTTGGGCCCGGACCGACCCGGCACGAGACCCCCTGGGTCGACCCAACCCGGGTTCGGGTCCGGCCTATTAGGGTGTGGCCCGAACCAGGTCTGTCCCATTAGGGCATGGTCTGGCCCGGCCTGGCCTGGGCGGGCCGGTTTGCCTAGAGCGCGCGGCCCGCGTGGCTAGCTCGGTCAACGCCGAGCTGAGGGGAAAGGGGGGGGGGGGCTGCCCCCTTGAATGAAACTACGGACCCCACGTGGGGGTCGCTCCCTTGCCAAAAGATGCAGCGCTGGGTGTCGCGTCTCCCCCGGGTCCCGTGCGGCCGCGGGACCAGTCGCCTACCACTGCGGCTGAAGCCGCGGCGGTCCCTCCTGGCGGCGCGCCGGGACACCACCACCTCCGACCGCCGGTGCCGCCGGTGAAAATCGCAGGCCACCTGAGCTGCTCCGGTGGTCCGTTCTTGCTCCCATCTGTTCCTGGGGTCATCTCGGGAACCGTATATTACTACGACGGCCTCCAATCGCTCAATGGTCCCGTTTCATCGTAACCCAACGATCCGCGCATCAAGAACAGAGAATCAGTGGGTTCAGACTTGTTCGTTGGTCTGCAACCACTGCGTTAGTGGTTCAGACGACATTCAATAGTTTAATCATATGCCGAGGATATAATCCACATAAATTAAATTAAACCAAACCCCCTACCTCAAGGTATTGTCGAACGAAGGTTCATCGTGGAAAATAATCGTCGTCGAAGACGGCGTCGCGGAACAAGGTACTGTATGCGTCGTCGGTGTTACGGAGAAGAGAATCATCAGCGTTGCTATACACAGCATCACGTCGTCGATCTCTGAGGATTTGACATTCTTCATCATCCTTCATCGGAGGCCGGCGTTCTTCGTCGGCGACGGTGCATTCTTCGCGTTCTTCAAGGAGGAAGAAGAGTATTCCAAGGCTTGTGCTCTCCTCTTCAAATCCTTCCCGCACAACGAAAACAACTTAATAAAATAAGGATTTTCCTTATTTTATTTCTCATGCCAATCCCTTTTGAAATTCAAAATTAAATCACGATTTTATTATCGAACGTTGACCAATTAATGAGGCATTTAATAATCCAATTAAACGCGAGAGTTGACTTGGCATTTAAGAGGGGGTGCAGGTGAGTTACCTTATTAAAGGCTTGTGGGAGGTGAAAAGGAAATAAAGGGGGTGGAGATCGTGTGGTCCCCACCTCACTAATATCCTACCTAGGAGTTAGGGTATTAGTGGGTCCCACTCCAACCACCATTCCTAGGTTATCATTCCTTAGAGTAAAAATAAAATTTTAGCACAATATTTCATTTTAATTCTTTAGTTAACCCAAATAATTAAAAACCTCACCCACGTAAACGCAACTCCAGAAAAGGTGTTCTTAAGAAATTACTGGTGCTACAGTTTCATCAATGCCCTCATGTTTCGATTCCGAGCACCGGTTCAAAAGTTAGGAAAATCCGCATGTTCGTTTACAAAACGTACCTGAGCTAAACTTCAGAAATTAATTCGGGGCACACTGGGCCTCGGAATCATGTGTTGTCAGAAACTTCATTCTTGTAAAATCCCAAAGAAAATTAAGAAAAAAATTTCCCTTGAATTTTATGGGTCTTTACATTACTCCCACCTCAGGGATTTACATCCCCATAAAGATACATCATAAACTAGGGGAACAAATGTGGGTACTGAGCATGAATCTGAGCCTCCCGCTCCCAAGTGCTCTCCTGGAGATTCCCGTGCTACCATTTGATGCTCACTAGAGGTATCGACCATCCACATAGGACCCACTCCATTCAATCCTTGATCTCCACCAAGACCTCTGCAAAAGTCGCCCCATCGTCAATGTCCAGCTCCCCATGGTCGATAATATGCGTCGGGTCATGCACGTATCTCCTCAGCTGAGATACGCAGAAGACGTCATGCACCCAGTGTAACTGAGGTGGTAGATATAGGTGGTAAGCCACCTCGCCTACCCTGATGAGGACCTGGAATGGTCCGATAAAGCACAGAGATAACTTTCCGCCTTGGCCAAATCTTTGTAATCCACGTCGAGGTGAGTCCCACAAGAAAACGTGGTCACCATCCTCGAACTCTAGTGGCCTCCGCCTCCTGTCAGCATAAGACTTCTTCTGGCTCTGAGATGTCCTCATCCGCTCCTGGATGACCTGGACCTTCTCTGTCATGGCCTGGACCATCTCCAGTGCCACTAGTACTGACTCCCCAGGGTCTATCCAGCATATAGGTGATCTGCTAGGCCGGCTGTACAATGCCTCGTATGGTGTCATCTCGATGGTGGAGTGGTAAGTGTTGTTGTACGCAAAATCCACCATGAGTAGGTGGTCCTCTCAGTTACGACCAAAGTCGAGGACACATGCACAGAGCATGTCCTCAAGAGTCTGAATGGTCCTCTCCATCTGACCATCTGTTTGAGGGTGATAGGTGGTGCTAAGACGTGGCTACGTCCCGAATGCCTCCTGCAACCACTTCCAAAGCCGGGAAGTAAAACGAGCATCTCGATCGGAGATGATTGATGATGGAACACCATGAAGCCATTCGATCTCATGAATATAGAGGCATCCCAAGCTCTCCACTAAGCCCTGCTCTCTAATGGGTAAGAAGTGGGCCGACTTGGTGAGTCGATCGACAATCACCCAAATGGAGTCGTGACCTTTTGAAGTGTGTGGAAGTCCAGTCACGAAATCCATAGATATCACATCCCACTTCCACTCTGGGACCTCCAAGGGTTGTACCAAGCCAGTTGGTACCTGTTTCTCTGCCTTCACCTGCTGGTAGGTGAGGCATCGAGAAACAAACTCTACTACAACCTTCTTCATACCCGGCCACCAGTGCTGTAGTCTGAGATCCTGGTACATCTTCACTACCCCTGGATGTACCGCTAAAGGGGAAGTGTGAAACTCTCTCAGCACCACCTCCTGTAAAGCAACTGGTACCATGGTACGTCCTCTAAAAAGGACGATGTGCTCTCCTCCCACAGAGAATCCATCAGTTGCTTGTTCTAAGGATATCTGCGCACGCCACATCTCACAGTCAGCGTCCCCACGCTGTGCCTCTCCAACCCGCTGCAATAGTAGAGGAGTGACTGTGAGTGACTGAAGAAAGGCTGCTCTGTCTCTATCCACGAAGGATATCTTCAAAGCGGCTAGTTGCTCTGTCGCCTCCCGAGTAGCTGAATGCTCGTCCTCCTGCTGAGAGCATCGACTACTATTTTCCCTTTTCCAGGAGTATAGACTATCTGAAAGTCATAGTCCTAGAAGAACTTGATCCATCATCGATGTCTCAGATTCAGGTCTTTCTACGAGAATATGTACCTGAGACTCTGATGGTCGGAGTATACTATAAAGCGCTCTCCCATTAGATAGTGTCGCCACATCTTCAGAGCGAAGATCACTGCTGCTAACTCCAGGTCATGGGTAGCGTAGTTCTGCTCATGCTGCCTCAACTGACGTGATCCATAGGTGATCACGGCCCGCTCCTACATCAGGAAACATCTGATTCTGGTCCCTTATTCATCGTAGTAGACTATGTACCCTACTCCCTCCTCTGATAGCCTCAAGATAGGCGCGCTGGTCAATCTCTGTCTCAGCTCCTGGAAGCTCTGCTGACATTTTTTTGACAACGCGAAGGGTTTCCCCTTCTTCTTCAAAGCTGAGAGTGGTGTCTCAACTCTAGAGAAGTCTGGCACAAACCTCCGGTAGTACCCAGCTAGCCCCAAGAAACTCCACACCTCCGTCACGCTCCTGGATGGCTCCCAAGCTAGCACTTCCTCGATCTTGGCAGGATCCGCCACAACTCCCACCTCAGAGATGACGTGTCCCAAGAAATGGACCTCACATAACCAGAACTGACACTTCGAGAGCTTTCCATAAAGATGGTGCTCTCGAAGTGTGTCCAGTACAACCAGCAAGTGGTAGGCGTGCTCCTCCTTAGTGGTCGAGTATATCAATATGTCGTCGATAAAGACAACGACAAATCGATCGAGGTATAGCTGAAAGATCATGTTCATGAGACTCATGAACACAGCTGGAGCATTGGTTACGCTGAAAGTCATAACCACAAACTCATAGTGGCCATACCGACTTATGAATTCCGTCTTCTGCACGTCCTCATCCCGAACTCTGAGCTGATGATAGCCTGACCTAAGGTCTATCTTCGAGAACCACCGTGCTCTCTTGAGCTGATCGAAGAGGTCATCAATCCTAGGTAGCGGATACTTATTCCTCACGGTCACTTGGTTTAGGTGACGATAATTGACACATTGTCGCAAGCTCTCATCCTCCTTCTTGGCAATCAATATAGGGGAAGCCTAGGGTGAAACACTAGGTCGGATGAATCCCTTGCTATGCAAGTCCTCCAACTGTACCCGTAGCTCTCGAAGCTCAGCGGGGTCCATCCGATATGCTGGAGTGGATATCGGGGCTGTCCCGGGGTATAGGTCAATATAAAAGTCTACCTCTCTGCACGGAGGTAGTCTTGGGATGTCATCGGAGAAAACGTCCACATACTGATCCACCACTACAGGAAAACTCGGACTCCGCATGTCAACTGCTCCTAGGATGAGGCTAGCCAACTGATGAGTGATGGGATATCCTCCCCTTTGTGTGAGTCCATCCTGCGCTGCAAAGGCACCCTTCTCACTAGTGAAGGCAAACCGGCTCCTATCGGTGTGTACACACCGCACCTTTCGCCTAATACAATCAATCTTAGCATGGACTGTAGATAACCAATCCATGCCCAAGACGACGTCATAAGGCATCGATGCCGCTACAATAAGATCTCAGCCGAAGCTCTCGCCTCCTAGAGTAATCTCACACTGCCGGCACCAGTGTGTAATCGTCGAGTCTGCTCCTGTAGGAGTCTCTAATCGTAAGGATCGAGCCAATGGCTCCGTCAGAATCTCCGAGCTCTGAACAAGGGAAGCAGAAATAAAGGAATGACTCTCTCCTGTGTCTATAAGAACTGCAACAAGGGTGGAGTAGACACATATAGTACCTCAAATCATCTCTGGCGCACCATGGTCATAGGCCTCTACTGCCTGAAGCTGAGCCTATCTCTGCCAACCAGCTCCCTGTGGTTGGGGTGGACCTCCTGATGGTGGTGGTGGTAAAGCCTCAAAGTGTCGCTCACCACCTGCTGCTCGAACATCTCCCCTTCCTCGTCCGCCTGCACTCGGTGGACCGCCACGGTTGACCCTCTACCTCTGCCTGGGTGGCCGCTCAACCCTCTGCTACTCCTCTACATGGTGGGTCGGGCAGTCATGAGCCATGTGGCCCTGCTCGCCGAATGCGTAGCACTACCTGCTCCTCAGAAGGCTGGCTCTACGCCCTGTGCCCCACACCTCTGAACCAGTGTCTAGAGGTCGTCTTCCTGATGGTCCGATCCACCTGGACCATAGTGACATCCGTTGACTGCCAGATGCAGACGACTCTGCTATGTGTCGCCCTGTGGTAGGTCTCGCTGCTGGTGTAGGCTTGGCAAAAAATCTCTCTATGAGAAGGGATCGCTCTAGTACTCTTGCCTGTGTTGGAATGCTGAGGGAGATCATTGATGCCGTGATCTCATGCCTCAGTCCCTATTCAAAGGTCTGGGCCCGAAAGAATGAGTCTCGTACCATGTCCGTCGAATAGCGCGAGAGATCGGTAAATCTCGACGAGTACTGGGGAGATCGTCATGCTGCCCTGCCGCAGCTGTAGTAGCTCCTGAATGCGCACCGCCCGTAAGGTGGCTAGGAAAAACTCAAAGAGGAAGAGGCTCTCCAAGTCCATCCAGAGGAGTGATGCCTTATCGTGCACCTGGAGCATCAAGCTCCACCATCTGCCTGCTGCCTCATGCAGGAGGCTTGCTGCGAGGATCACCATGAGGTCAGCTGGTGTCCCCACTAACCTGAAAACTCAAACAACCGCCTCCAGCCAATCTTCGTCTACATGAGGGTTCATCTCCCCCACAGAACCTGGGCAGTCTCTGTCACTGAAACTCGTGCAGTGCACTAAGGTGACATGCACTATCAGTAGCTGGGTCTGGTAGTATTGGTGGCTCGGCGGGTAGAGGTACCGCCGGTGCCTCCTCTGAAAAAGGGCCTTGCACCGAGGCCTCGTCGCTCGGTGGGTTGTCGTCTCGCAAAAAGCTTGGAACCCTAGATGGCTGTCGTCATGGGGCTATCCTGAAAAGAAACAGGTGCGCCATGGTCAAACAGTATACCTGGTGAGCTGACACAAAGTAATCACAAAGAAAACTTTTGAAACAGACATGCAATCAATGTTTTTGTGCATTGAGTCAGAAATCAGAAGTCATGGTCCTGGTGTACGGATATGTCGGCCGCTGCACCAACGCTGGACTCCCTGGACTGATAACTACACTCAATACCCTTAACATTATTGCTTCACATAGAAGAAAGATCGGAGTCCTGATTTTTGCGGTAGAACCGAACTCCTCTGATACCAATTTGTCACGACCCTCCCTCGGGGCATGTGCCGTGACTACCCCAAGCCCGCCTCCCATAGGCCAAGGGCTGGTGACTAGCACCAAAGGCATAAATCCCGACAAAACGGAAGGCATTTCTTTTATAAAGAAAACAAACACCACAGAGTAATCCAGTAGAAGTAAACACTAAGTAAAACCGGTTACAAAAGTAAGTGCGGATAGTAAATGGGCCAGAATACCAACCCAAACTAAAAGTAAAGTACAACTGGAAAAAAAGTACCACAATTGAAATTAAAGCAGCAACATCGAGCCATACACTGGAAGTCCCACCTGAAGGGTGGGTACAGATAGCCACCTCAGCTCCACGGGTCAATCCGTCTGCTCCGTTTATACCCCACCCAGTGGTCCACCTCCAGGTACCGACTACTCCACAAGTCTCAACCACGATCAGCTCTGTCCGTCGTCTGCATCCAACACAACGTAGTGCAGGAATAGCCCATGCAGGGGTGAGTATATGCTACTCAGTAGGGACCACGAGACCCCTGAAGGTCTCCCAGAATCCACAAAGGATAATCCAAAAAGGAAATATACAATCACGAATTAACAACCAACAATACATAGGTATATGCCTATACATATACCTAAGTCACCAATTCCAGTTTGGCTCCAACATCTGAGCCCATGTTTGATCACGTCCACATAGGATAGTACAACCCAATCCACACAGAAAAGCACAGCACAATCCACATAGGAAAGCAAGTCAATCATACTGAAGATAATGATTGAAAGTCAAGACTCAACTCACACAGGTATACTTCTTCGTAAGGTGATAGAGATTATCAGATATAGCCACTGATTCATCTAAGATGGGACCCATGTAGGATACTAAAACAACTAAGCTGTCGGACCCACATAGGATACAGACCAGCTACTCTGCCAGACCCACGTAGGATAGCAAGAACAGAGTAAGACACTGCCAGACCCACGTAGGATATAAGAACAGTAGTCATTACTGTCGACCCCATAGAGGATTTCAGTACGGTCTTTATCACTGCCGAACCCACTGGGGATTTCAGTGCAGTCTTCATCACCGTCGAACCCATGGAGGATTTCAGTACGGTCTTCATCGCTGCCGAACCCACATAGGTTTTCAGTGCAGTCTTCATCGCCGTCGAACCCACGGAGGATTTGAGTACGGTCTTCATCGCTGCCGGACCCACATAGGATTTTAGTGTAGTCTTTATCGCCGTCGAACCCACGGATGATTTCAGTACGTTCTTCATCGCTGCCGAAGCCACATAGGATTTCAGTGCAGTTGTCACAGTCGCAGTCGCAGCCAGCTCTAGGGTTCCCGCACACAGCATGCTCTTTTCCAGGAGGGTTCGCTCCACAAGCCAAAGGGGTGTTTGATACATCAACTGACACGTAGTCCGGAGTTGATGTATCCCAATGTTTCGTCATGACAAGAGGAACTCAACGTGACAGACGACGCGTCAATCGGACGCCCGATCTGAGAGTTATTGGCTTTTTGGTTCCAGGGGTCCGGTTGGTTTTTAAGTCAAAACCAACCCGACTGCACACCAACTACATCCAAACTTTGACCGGAGTAAGCCAAAAGGTCCGTCTCACTAAAAGGAATCCAATAAAGTCGACGACACATCAATCGGACGTCTGGAGCTCAAGTTATAAGCGTTTCCGCTCCGAGGGCCCGGTTGGTTTTGTGTTCAAACAAGCCCGGCCGTACCCAAAGTTCTCCGAAACTTTGAGTGTAATATACTGAAATTACCATCTCTTTCCAGGGTTCTCCATGCAACTAACGGTGCGTCGATCAGAGGTCCGTAGCCAACGATATGGGCAAAAGATTGAACCTGTCCGGTTTAGGGGGGTTTTGGGCCCGGACTGACCCGGCCCGAGACCCCCTGGGTCGGCCCGAACCGGGTCGAACCGACCCGGTTCAGGCCCATTAGGACGTGGCCCGGCCCGGTGAGCATGGCCCGACCCGGCCTGGGTGGGCCGATTGAACTAGCGCGCGCGCGCGGCCCGCGTGGCCAGCTCGGCCAGCGCCGAGTTGAGCGGAAAGGGGGGGGGGGGGCTGCCCCCCTTGAATGAAACCGCGGCCCCCACATGGGGGCCGCTCCATTACCAACTGACGCGGCGCTGGGCTCCGCATCTCCCCCATGTCTCGCGCGGCCGCAGGATCGGTCGCCTGCCATCGCGGCCTCTGCCGCAGCGGTCCCTCCTGGCGCCGTGTCTGGACGTCGTAGGCATCCCGTGCCACCGGTGAAAACCATGGGGCACCGGAGCTGCTCCAGTGGTCCATTATTGCTCCCGTATGTGCCTAGGGTTGTCTCTGAACCCATATATTACTGCGACGGCCTCCAATCTCTCAATGGTCCCGTTTCATCGTCGCCCAAAGTTCTGCGCATCAAGAACAGAGAATCGGTGGGTTCGGACCTGTTTGTTGGTCTGCACCCACCACGTTAGTGGTTCAAATGACATTCAACAATTTAATCATATGATGGGGGTATAATCCACATAAATTAAATTAAACCAAACCCCCTACCTCAAGGTGTCTTCGAACGAAGGTTCGTCGCGGAAAATAATTTTCGCAGAAAATGGCGTCGCGGAACAGGGTTCCGTAAGCGTCGCCGGCGTTACGGAGAAGAGAATCGTCGGCGTCGTGGTACACGGTGTCACATCGTTGATCTCCAAGGATTCGGCATTCTTTGTCATCCTTCGTCGGAGGTTGGCGTTCTTCGTCGGTGATGGTGCGTTCTTCGCGTTCTTCAAGGAGGAAGAAGAGTATTCCAAGGCTTGTGCTCTCCTCTCCAAATCCTTCTCTCACAACGAAAACAACTTAATAAAATAAGGCTTTGCCATTTTTTTATTTCTCATGCCAATCCCTTTCTAAATTCAAAATTAAATCACAATTTAATTATCGAGCGTTGACTAATTAATGATGCGTTTAATAATCAAATTAAACGCGAGAGTTTACTTGGCATTTAATAGGGGGTGCGGGTGAGTTACCATATTAAATGCTCGTGGGAGGTGAAAAAAATAAAGGGGGTGGGGTTCGTGTGGGCCCCACCTCACTAATATCCTACCTAGGAGTTAGGGTATTAGTGGGTCCCACTCCAACCACCATGCCTAGGTTTTCATTCCTTAGAATAAAAATAAAATTGTAGCACAATATTTTATTTTTATTGTTTAGTTAACCCAAATAATTAAAAATCTCACCCGAGAAAACGCAACTCTGGAAAAGGTGTTATTAAGCAATTACCAGCGCTGCGGTTTCATCGGTGCCCTCAGATTTCGATTCCGAGCACTGGTTCAAAAGATATGAAAACCCGCTCATTCGTTTACTGAACGTACCTGAGCTAAACATCGGAAATTGATTCCGGGCATACCGGGCCTCAGAATCAGGTGTTGTCAAAAACTGCGTTCTTGTAAAATCCAAAAAAAATTAAGAAAAAAATTTCCCTTGAATTTTACGGGTCATTACATCCCATCCCCTAGATGATTCATATTCCTGAGCCAAACTATGGAACTCCTTCGAAGAGAAGAGGCCTGAGGAGGAAGCCGTGAAGACACACTTATCCTCCTTTGTATTAAGCTCGATGAGATAAAAAAACTCAAGTTTTTCTTTATCCAAGACAACATTGATGAACTTGGGGTAAATGATGACTTCCCTGAACGAGATGCTAGTGATCGAACACCCCGAGAACCCCATTATGGTGCCACCCCAGTCCTGGTGCCAGAAGGAACAATCACCTCTCCCAACCATCCATCTTGAGATGGGACAAAGAACATCAAAAATGGGACCAATCAATGACCATAGGTAAGATATATACCCCTCCCTCATGTCTAAAAAACACAAAGTGTTCTCCTTCATGGTGGTTGCCGAGAGATGACACCATTATTACACGCTCCATGCAAGATTTTCATGCATGTAGTAGAGGGTATCCTTTAGGTTGCATGCATTGATACCTCCTTAACCCATTGGACTCGACATTTTGTCCCAGGAAACCCAATGTATCATCCCTTCTTAATAAGGATCATAAATGAATTTGGTGGGAATCCTATCAGTTTATTTGATAACACCCTTTGGGCCCTTAATAGAGGATAGGCCATTAATTGGAGAATCCACCAAAATGCTCTTCACCATAAGGATCCTTCCAACGAAAGAAAGGATTTTTTTTCTTGTTCAGATATCTATCAGTAATCCTACTGTGGGGAGCATCAAATTCCCGAATCTGAAGCCTTCCTGCCGATATTGGTGCACCGATATAAACCATTGGAATATCACCCCTCTAAATGCCCAAAAGACTACTGATAGACTCCACCCTCTCAGCAGAGCACCTGTTGGAAATGAAGAATTCACTCTTACCTTTGTTAATGATCTGACCACTCCATTGAAAATAAAAATCTTTCACTCTGTTAAAGCTGATCATGGATTTACTCGTAGCATTCAGTAACAAAATGGTATCATCATCGAACATGAGGTGAGAGATTTTTGGGGCATTCAATCGACGATGATAACGAAGGATTCCCATATTGCTATTACTTATCTGAATGAGACAACTCAAAACATCTTGAATGATAGTGAACAAAGTCAGTGATATAGGGTCCCCTTACCTGAGGCCATCGGTAGACTTGAAGAATCCATAATATTTTCACATAAAAGACACTGATAACCATGAAGAGGGGAAGCATGGAATGATAATATCGATGTTCAAGGAGCTGAAACACATACCTAATAATACTCTATTAAGGAATCTCCATTCAACCCGATCATATGCTTTCGTCATATCAAGTGTAATGAACATGTTAAACCCCTCTGATTTGTTGTCGATGTCGTTGTGCATCTCCTGAGCCAAAGCAATGGCTTCCTATATCGAGCAGACCTTGATGAATTTGCGTTGTTCTGGGGATATCCACCACAGAATATAAGTAGACAGTCTAGAGTTAATGGTGCTAGCAAACATCTTATATGGATCATTACACATACTCACCGGGCACTAATGTGATATCGAATACGGTATCTTAATCTTTGGAAGAAGAACAAGGGTAGTGGGGCTGGAAACTCGGGGAAAACTACCCCCTTGAAAGAAATCTTGAATAGCATCTATCGGCTTCCCCTTCACTGTATCCCAGGAGTTCCTATAAAATGAAGTAGGGAACCCATCAGGACCTGCATCAGTATCCAGGTTTAAGTGCATGACTACATCCTTGATCTCCAACTCGTCATGCACTACTCCTAGAATATCATTGATATGATCATTCATGAGGATGGGAATCACATCAAATAAGTCAGTGGTCTCCGACAGATAATCATTGGGTCCGTTCTCATTTGTACTTGCCAAAAGGTCCTCAAAAAAGGAATTTTTCATGCCTCCCACAGTGTCCAGGTCGTTAGTGATGGATCCATCCTCCATTAAGATATATGGATTGACCAGCTGTCCCCTCCCCTTGATGCGTGCATGAGAGAATGCCGAGTTCCTGTCTCCCTCCTTGAGGCATTTGATCCGAGCTCTCTCCTTGGCCAGGCTCTCCTACTTGAGGATTAAGTCTGCCAGGATTCCCTTCTTCCCCGATAAATCCTCATAGACCCTAACGTCCCACACCTCCTCCAGGATAATTTCAATCTGATTGACCTCCATCATTAAATCATTTAATAATTCCTCAGGTGGAACAGGGTCATTGGACCACGAAAGTAGCTTGAGTCTCAGCCTATTTAGCTTACCGTGAAAGATGGGCAACTTGTTGCCGTGAGAAGGGACAACCCACGCCGAGCTAACCAGGTCTTGGTAGTCCGAGATGCCCACCCAGAACTTGGAAAACATGAATGGGTCATGCAGCCGCTGCGAGGAACTCAAATACACGAGAAGAGGTAAATGGTCCGAAATTCCCTGAACCAGATGGGTCACTTTCGTGCTGGGGAAGACAAAAATAGCTTGCATGTAATCCACGCATCCATCTAAATGACCCCACACGCGACGGGGCCCTTACAGGTTGTTACACCACGTAAATTGATCTACCACAAATCCTAGGTCTCATAGACCCTTAACTAGCATGAAGCAGACAAAATACATGCTAGATTTCCTGGGAAACAGGCCTTTACTCTTCCTTTCATCGAGATCATCCCCCACATTGAAGTCCACCCCTCCCACAATCCACGGTTCACAGCCATGGTTAAACATTGCCAACTCCTTCCACAAAGACTCCCGAGTGTGCATATCATAGATCCCATAAACGAAAGAAAAAAATAAAGAAACTAGTCCATGGGTTTCCATAACAGTAAAAACTCTTTCTCATCCTCAACTAAATCCACTAAACATCTCTTATGCCCAAAGACCCAAATATATCTATTAACTAAATCAGCCTGCATGCTACCATGCAACTTTAGCTTTCTAGAAAACCCCCCAATTCTTGAGGATTGTTGTTTGTGTTCAAGCACGGCCACCGCGACAACCATATGAATGTAAATGTTAGATGCAAGAATGTCAGACTTAACCTGGGTGCCAATACCCCGATCATTCCAAATTAACAAAGGAATCATAAAAAAGGAAGTGCGCTGGTACTGGCTCCATATCCCTTAGCCTTCATTAAGTGGGAAGTGGATTCCTCCTGAATCAACTTTTCTTTTGATCTGGTACGCACCCCTGAATCGATAGACAACGGCCCTACAGGAGAAGTAGGGCTGCTTATCATGCACGTGAAGCGTTTCCTTCTAGGACGAGCTGTGGGTCGAGACCCACCTCCACTTGTTTCCGTTGGGGAGGGGAAGATCCCTCAGAAGGAAGCTGTGGGAGCCTAGGTAATGCCGCTGAAGAAGGATTGGAAGAACCCCTGGATGACTCTCCTGAGTCATGAGAGTACCATCAAGGCCCACTGGTTCACCTTTGCTCCTCTACCCAAAGAAACCGTGCTGATAGGGGGCGGATACAAAAGCACTGGGAACTTCGATCCCGATAGGCAGTCTGCTAAATAGAACTGCAGGAGATTGTCGGGTAAAAACAGAGGAGTAACCCGGAAGGTAGCAACACTCCTAAGAGTAAAGGGAATGAGAGCCAAGGCATCTTCTGTATTGACCTGCACCATGGGAACTGAAGTGTCCATAGGGTCATCCATAGAGAGAAAAGAGAGGGGTTCTGACCGATCTTGATTTGCCACCGAGGCCTCCTCAGACGAAGCTGACCGAAGAGGACGATCATTACCACCACCCCCAGATGCCACCCCAAGATCACTATGTCCCTTGTGCCTACGACGACGACAGTTTTGTAGAGAGTTACCTAGGAGGAGGCAATGCAAGAAAAACATGGGGAACACTCGGTAGACCAGATCCTGAACCCAAGAGAAAGAATCCTCAACCTGTAGGTCAATATTTTCTGGCAGAGTATGAGCGATGTCGAACTCAACACAAATGTGGGCCTCCGATGTCCAGAGGCCCCTCCTTGTGTTGTCATTGGAGCACAAAAAGATCCCATTGGAGTCACCTATGAATCGGTTATTCTTTTTTATTTTGTTAATTAAATGCTGTTATTTTAATGTGCTTTTTTTGTTAAGAATCTGTTACGCAGTTGAAATAGGGGCACCGTCCATTTCATCTCCACCGTCCACGTGCCTCTCATACTCCTTTTCGGTGTGGTTCCTTTTGAGATGCAAGGGCACCGTTTCACCGGAGGCGAGGGAGCAGCGCAGCTGGGCAGCTTGGGTTGGCCTCAAGACAGAGAGCGGTCAGAGGGGTTCCTCGTGCGACAAGGGGTTAGCACCAGTGGATCTGGTCGAAAGGCAGGGCAAGGGGTGACTCTGCTTCGGCATTCATTGTTGGGCTCAGCTTTGGTCTATTGATTCCAAGGCAGTGCTCGATTCTTCTGGAGGATCTCAACAGGCAAGCGGTGACGGTTCTTCTTGGATTGGTGGAGCGACGATATTCAAGACAGGGTTTCTTGTTTCTAGGACCTGGAGGCCGACAATTTTGGTTTCTACAGGCTTGGCTTCCCTGAGCAAGAAGGCTTCTTCGGTGTCGACTTCGTCCAAATCATTCGCGTCCCCGCCATCTGCTTCCAGTGTCGTCTAAAGAGGATGAAGAAATCATGGACATGTCATCCTGCTCGCTAGAATCTGTTACCTACAGGCACGCTGCCGCAGTCTGGCACGAGGCGATTCAGAGTATCACTGGGAAGACTCTGGGGCTTCTTTTGGACGAGTTTGATTGCGGCTCGTTTTTTAGGGCAGTGCTGCGAGGTTCTGGTGGGCTACGTCAAGATTCTCGTGGGCATCGCGGGTCCTCTTTTGTTGTACAGAAAGGAGTACTGGGCACCGATTGCGTCGATAGAGGGATGTGTGGTGGCCAACACAAACCGTGGATGGAAGGTGATCTACAGTGAAACCAGCATGGTCTTAAGGGCCAAATGACAGTGACTCAACTACAACAATCTGCCAAAAACCTAAGGCTCTACGGTAATGATAAAGGTGAGATGGAGCCCTGGTAAGGGGGTCTCGGTCAATTCATTATCTATTTTTCTAGGTTCTTGAGTCTTGTACCTGGTTGGATTATAATTCTTGTTGCATGCGTTGAGTTTGTGTTGTGGTGCTGTTTTCCATTGCTGCTACGTGTACTGTATACTTGCATAGTGAAAAAACCCATAATGATTCTACCATGTGCACGTAGGCCTATGGCCGAAGCGCATAAATCACTGATGTCCCTTTTAATGCTTTCCATTTCCGCATTTATTCGACTTGTAAATTGCTGATTGAATTCGCTGCTTCTGAATATTAATTCAAATATGTCAGTTTTGAATTTAATATGTTATTGTAATTGCCACTTCCAGTGCATTGTTCACTATTGTTGAATTCATTTGTTTCATTCCTAGTGTTGTGGAATTTCAACTCAAACATTATATGTTTATCAATTTGCATGTAATAAATTGAATATAAACGTTGTTTGTGCATTTCGGATTTTGACGAATCAAAACACCCAATAGTTCTTGGGCTATTACGTGGGGACTGTCTCTCGTGTAGGGGTACTCCCAGCAACAAAGTGTTATCAGAGCCTAATTGGGTTTAAGTTTTGCTTTGTTAAAATTTGAAATTGTTTGTTAGTTTGCTTTCAATTGATTTCCTAGTGGCTTTTACCTATTGCAGCATGCTTTGTTATTTCGTTCAGCAGGGTTGTTTTCTCTCTTGGGTTGTAATTTCATTCTGCTGCAGGTAGTTTGATTCCTCGTTGTTTGCTTTCCATTTTCCATTATCTGTCTGAGCCTCAAAAGATGCCTCTTGGTAGTTTCTACCTATGTGTGTCTATAGTTTCGTGGTAGGAATGGGTACTTTGTGAGGTTTGCCTATGGTTGAGAGCCGGTTAACAATAAGTTCTTGGCAGGATCTTGTGTCTCTAGTGTCTGCCTTTTGCCTAGGAGATGAGCTTATATTAGCTCTGTTGTTTTCCTCTGCATTGTTTAGGACTGTTTTGCTCCGTGTATGGTACCGTAGCGAGTTCAGTGTTTAGGTTTTGGTAGCTTGTGGGTGTAGTGTCGCTTGGCTGATCACCAAGCTTCTTTGTTTGCTGTTTGACCCTGTTTAGCAGCTTTGTATGGTTTCCCGAGAACTGTGTACTGTTAGTAAGACTAGACTAGGATGTGTGGCCTTTTTGCGGCTTTTCCCCCTAGTTTCTAGCTGGCTCCCTGCCTTTTGTTCTCGCGTCTTAGAGCTATCTTGGGATGTTGGGACTGCTTGCATGTGTCCTTGCAGTTTCCCCTTTGTGTGAGGATGCCTCCTTTTGGATTTTTGTTTAGTCATTCATCTCCTATGGTGGAGATTCTAAATCCATCTGTTGGGGATCTTTTACTACCTTGCGTCGAGAGTCTTCCTATTAGAGTTTTCAGGCGGCATGTCTCAGTTTTAAAGTCAACGGTGCTAGGTGCTTCGGTCCTGTTATGTGTTTGTGGATTCTGGTGGAGACCTCATTTTGGGTTGTTTCGTTTATTATGCATGCTTCCCATCTTCACGTTGCTCCTGTTGCTGTCTCTAGCCTTAGGAGAGCGAGCTGGTAATTAGCTCTGGGTTTGTTCCTCTAGTGTGTCCTAGTTTTGAGCTGGTTTCTCTAGGTCGTGACCCGTTACGAGTGGTGATTGGGCCTAGGCAGTGTTTAGAGTGATAGTGTCATTTGAATAGGTTTAGTGACAATCGGGCTTCATGGTGCTTCTTTCGGGATCCCTTTATCGATATTAGGCGGCTCCTAGATATCATTAAGTTTCTAGACTGAGATGGGTTTTCTTGGTCGGTAGCGTGCTTCCCTTTGATAACCAGTGTTCTCGTGGGTATAGAGTTTTCCCTGAGGACTCTTGGGACTATATGATATTTTTAGTAGTACCTTGTTGTTAAGGAAACTCTCTTGTTGGCTCGGTTTTAGGCAATGTATTCTCTTCAGGTGGAGAGTTTTCTGGCTCTGTCTTGGATTCAGGTTGAGTGAGCGATTTGCTTTCTTTGAGGTTTGTATCTTTTGTTTGCTCTGACCTGTTTTATTTCCAAGTTGCATTCTATATGAATTTCTTTGAGCTTTGTTTTTTCATGTTTTGTGTGAGGTTGGATACTGCTCTGTTTATTTGTGTCCTGCAGGCACATGTGAGCTGATTCGGGGACATGTTTGAATGTGATTTGCTGGTCCTGTCTTCCTCGTTGGCATCGTCTCAGAGTGCGACTCAGGTAAGTAAAGGTATGTGCTCTATTTATGTTTAGAGTCATTTTTCTGAGCATGTTTAGTACCTGTTTATAATATCATTCAACTTTGGGCGACATGTGTCACAGTTGACACATGTTTGGGAGACTGTTTGGGTCATACCCTGTAGGTTATTTTCTATTTAGGATATTCCCAAGTTGATGATGTTAGGTGGTGCAGAATCATCATGTGGTTTAGGTTTTAATTTCCAAGGTGGAGATTTGTGAATCCGTTATTCTTTTTTATTTTGTTAATTAAATGATTTTATTTTAATATTCTTTTTTTGTTAAGAATCTGTTACGCAGTTGAAACAGGGGAACCGTCCATTTTATCTCCACCGTCCACATGCCTCTCATACTCTGTTTCGATGTGGTTTCTTTTGACATGTGAGGGCACCGTTTCACTAGAAGCAAGGGAGCAGCGCAATTGGGCAGCTTGGGTTGGCCTCAAGATAGAGAGCGGTCAGAGTGGATCCTCGTGCGGCAAGGGGTCAGCACCAGTGGATATGGTCGGAAGGCAGGGCGAGGGGCGACTCTCCTTCCGCATTCATTGGGGGGCTCTGCTACGGTCGATTGATTCCAAGGCAACGCTCGATTCTTCTGGAGGATCTCAACAGGAAAACGGCGACAGTTCTTCTTGGATTGTTGGAGCGACGATGTTCGAGACAGGGTTTCTTGTTTCTTGGACCCGAAGGCCGACGATTTTGGTTTCTACAGACTTGGATTCCCCGAGAAAGAGGGCTTCTTCAGTGTTGACTTCATCCAAATCATTCGCGTCCCTGCCATCTGCTTCCGGCACCATATAAAGTGGATGAAGAAATCGTTTACGTGCCATCCTGCTTGCTAGAATCCGTTACCTACAGGCACGCCACCACAATCTGGCACGAGGCAATTCAGAGTATCACTAGGAAGACTCTGGGGCTACTTTTGGACGGGTTTGATTGCGGCTCGTTTTTTTGGGCAGTGCTACGAGGTTCTGGTGGGCTATGTCAAGATTCTCCTGGGCATCGTGAGTCCTCTTTTGCTAGACAGAAAGGAGTACTGGGAACCAATTTCATCGATAGAGGGATGCGTGGTGTCCATCACAAACAGTGGCTGCAAGGCGATCTACAGTGGAACTAGTGTGGTCTTAAAGACCAAATGATGTTGACTCGACTGCAACAATATGCATCAAACCTGAGGCTCTATGGTGATGGTAAAGGTGAGACTGAGCCATGGTAAGGGGGTCTCGGTCAATTATTTATCTGTTTTTCTAGGTTATTGAGTCTTGCACCTGTTCAGATTTTAATGCTTGTTGCATGCGTTGAGTTTGTGTTGTGGCGCTGTTTTCCATTGCTGCTACTTGTACTATTTACTTGCATAGTGAAAACCCCCATGATGATTCTACCCTGTTCACATAGGCCTATGACCGAAGCACATAAATCCTTGATGTCCATTTTAATGCGTTCCATTTCTGCATTTATTCGACTTATAAATTGCTGATTGAATTCGCTGCTTCTGAATATTAATTCAAATATGAAAGTTTTGAATTTAATATGTTATTGTAAATGCCACTTCTAGTGCATTGTTCACTATTGTTTAATTCATTTGTTTCATTCCTAGTGTTATGTAATTTCAACTCGAACATTATATGTTTATCAATTTGCATGTAATAAATTGAATATAAATGTTGTTTATGCATTTCGGATTTTGACGAATCAAAACACCCAATAGATCTTGGGCAATTACTTGGGGATTGTCTCTCACGTAGGGGCGCTCCCCGCAACATCACCAATAAACATCAGGAAGACTTAATTCTAGAATGACAACGACATCCCTGGTAGACAAATCCAAACTACTGCCAATAAGCCTTCCTTACCTCTGTGGAAATCCAGGGACCATATTGTCAGGCTAAAACTCCTATGACCATGGTTCGTGGAACCTTGAACCATACATGAACAAAGTCCCCCTCTGAGGCAAGGATGATGCAAAAAAGTCCACCTGTGAAGGGCCAAGACATGTTCCTACTGAAGAAGACCCAAAGACAAGACCCAACGCCGAAATACATTGACCAAGAACTTGGATGCCCCAAAGTGATCCACTACAGTCCATTTAAGGCAGGACTTAGCCTCCTCAAAAGTAGATGTTGGGACATTCATCTTAACCTGGTTACCCTTGCACAACAACTGTACGGTCGACATAGAGATTTCCTGGAACCATGGAGGAACCCGAGCCAGGCTGCTGAGAACATCCCAAAAGAAAGTCCCAACACCTACTGAACAGGAGGATCCAGGGAAGCACGAAGTGAGTGCCATCGGGGTGCCACCAGAGGGAAAAGAGGATGAACCATGAATAAACATCGCTGGAGGGAGCGGCGAAGGTAGGACCGGACTGGCCTCAATGGTAAAAAAATTGAATTCATAGGAGGCGCGTGAGGTGCGTTCTTGATTTGGGATTCCCCAAAAGTTCCCTCACCATGATTATAAAAGGGGGTTTCACTTCACTTTTGAGCCACCTAGATCAACTAAACACTTCCTATTACTATTCTCAACATTCTTATCCATGTTATTGAGGTTCTAAACTTACCAAAATATCATTCTTATGTCCCATAAGAAATAGTCTAAAAGGGTCTACTGAAAGAAAGGTAATCATCTTTACCGACTCTTGAAAATTTATTTCTACTTTTTCTTTCTCTTCGTGTATTTTACCCATCCTAAAATAATAACTACGGTACCATCAACATACTAATATTTTGTTATAGTTATGGTATAATTGTATTTCATATCGTTTTCATCCTATGAAAAGTAAAAGAATTACTTGTATATTTATATGGCTTATCGTCTCAACTTAGAGGGGTAATTCATTATCATAACCACATTACATGGTTTGTTATAAATGTGTAAATAATTAATATATTTGATTTATATTAAATAATAATGAATCTATAAAGGTTTATTATTATTTATCACTCTTTCATTCCATATGTCAAAACATCAAAAAAGAATTCATGCATACATACGACCTACCATTTTCATGATTGATGTAATTAGTTTTTCATTCTCTATCATCATATATTACTCTAAAAATATATAATGAATATATATATGATATTTATATCATGTTTAAGATTATGTTGATAATTTATCCATGATAAGAGTTAATGGACCAAAATTACCAAACCAAAACATACTTGGAAAATGAAGCGATAATCACACAAAATAGTGATTTCTTAGTCCACATTTTCTAAAATGGTTTTCAAAAATATTTTCACTATTCTAATATGATTTATAAAATTCATTTTCACCCTTTATTAACTTTTTAAAAATTATTTTAATAGGAATTCATTCAAAATTAGGTACATTTTAGAAAGATTCAAATGAGTTTTTTAACTAAAAAGAAATGAATATAATTTCCCATCATCATGACACCTCACTGCATTGAATCTTAATTTACATGTTCACAAGGTTATTTTAAAATTAATTTTTTTCTTTTATAACATAACAACTTTTCTAAAATAAGTGATTTCAAAGTGGGAAAATTGTATTTTCCTCATGAATATTTTGATGATCTTATAAAAATATTTTCAACTATGTCAACATCTATTAATGAATCATATGATTCATTCAGGATGATCTTTTATGATACCATATACCATAATATATTGAATGGTTTATGATTAGTTTTTATGTGGATGTATAATTTTGATAACATTCTCCATGTTACATTGGATTTCTTATGATTATGTTTATCTATTAAGGATATTATTAACATTTTATATACTAGTTTCAATATGAATGTTTATGTGTATTAAGATTCACCCCTTCATATGAGGAATTCATTGGAATTAGTAGTGATGGTTAGGGCCCTTTATATCCCTTCGATGCATCGATTTGTCTCATGTGAAAAACTATCTTGGGTATTGGTCGTAGTCATACCCATATTTATAATATGTCATGGAATGATTCCTTGATGGTATGTGTATGATGTCTATAATTCTAAATTATATCACTATGAAAGTATTTATTGATGTCCATGGGATTATTCCTACAATATTATTACTCTCATTCATTTTATTGATTAAATGGAATATTTTTTTCAATTATTTACCTTTAAATATTGATTATTATTTATTCTTCATGATAGTTACAATTGTATACTTAACCCTTATGAAAATTAGAGCTCACCCCCTTTCTTATGATTTATTTCTCTAGGATGCCAACAAGTGTGTTATTATTAATATGTAGGGATTTTATAAATGAAATAATGGTGTAATCAAAGAAAATAGAATGTTTTATTTTATGTTTTCAGTTATTATATTAAATTAAAGTAGTTATATAGTTTATCAAGACCACTAAACTACTAAGTCCTTTGTGATACAATTCATTATATCTAGTACCAATGTGATGAACTTCCAATCAACTTTGGGATAATAGAGTCAGGGTACTTTTATTTTTTATTAGAAGAAGTTTAATAGATACCTTGGGAAAATGATTTAGGAAAACAAAGATTAGAGAACAAAAGACAATGACTAACTTACAAGATAATTCTACATGTATGATAATGTCCAACACTTTTTTTAAGGCATGTATTGAGTGGTTTCCCACGATGGTTATTGTTTCTCACACTTTTAATTTTGGATTTAGCCAATGGTTGCAACAAAAAGGAACTAGGTTAGTGTTGAATGTGATAAACAATGTTTTGTTGAGAAACTATGTGGGATAAAGAATGAGGTGAAGGATATTGTGATTAATTATAATTGAATGAAAAATAAATTTTTATTTCAAAAGAACTTTTGAGGCAAAAGTGGGAAACCCAATACAGGAAATTACCCAGATCAAAACTACAAGAAATAACCCCTTCCCAGTAAATACATCGATATGTTAAGTCTCCACCTTACATGACCACTCAACAAGTTGTTCCATGCAGGGTTTCATGGGCCTGGTACCGATGGAAAAACCATGGTCATGCACATATGGAAGCTTCATGCTCTATAAAGCTCATCTGGCACTAATCCTTGTAGATTGATGGTTGATTCCACTATCAAAATTGAGAATAAAAACAAACAAAAACACTCATTTCAGAATTCAAAAGCCATCACTCAAATACTAAATCCAACAAGTCACAAAAACTATCAAACCAATCATCCCCGGTGATTTCACTGAACAGGTGGCTTGAACTCACATCTCAAAGAACCAATAAAACCACCACATGCCAATCTAAGAGCCAACAAACAGAAACAGGACAAAGTGCCCACAATGAGATGGCCCAACTATCAGACTCACGAAGCTAGAGAAGGATAAATTCCACTAAGATTATGAATAGTGGAGTCAATGGATGAAATAATTATTGATTTCATTAATGTCGTAAATGTGGAAATAACCACCCAATATAGTGTCTCAAAGGAACAAGAAAATGTTTTATGCGTCAAAAATCACACAAAGCAGGTAATTTATGAAGAAAAATAAAAAATTTTGTTAATAAAATGGACAAGAATATCAGTATCCCTAACGTATTATTAGTATTTGAATATTTTAAATGTGGAATGTATGATAATTATAAAAATATATATCATTTAGGGAAATATAGTAATGAGAATCATTAAATTAGTATGAGTAATGGTTATACTGCTCATAATGAAGAGACTAAAAATGGAATATGAGTGGAAGGAGGAATTAAATAATAAGATGATGAGTCATAGATAATGGTTTAAGAATGAAGTGTAATGTATAATGTTATTCTGTAAAGATTTAGAAATTATGTTATAGAGGTATTTTAATATTGGTATTCTAGTTATAAGAATCATGACATATATTTGGATTTTGTTGCATCACTTCTTATTTAAGGATTTCTAAGAATGAGATGAATAGCATCGATAACCAAGAGAAGTGATTTTGTGGAATATTGACCTTTTAAAAAAAAATGGGAAATATAACCCTAAAAATCTACTCGATATTGAGATAATAATTATAAAGAGATGTTTATGGGATAATATTGGTGTTGTTCGAAGTTGAGTACACAAGCAGGTGGTGAATTGATTATCTATAAAAATTTCTGTTAAAAAGTTTTAATTCTCATTTCCCTAATATTTGAAATTCAATTTCCTAGTTAACTAATATTGAATTTATAAGAGATTGACTATTTGATTAATTTCTCAAAATAATGACTAGTTCTTAGTTATATCAATTTGATAATTAATACAACTTTTTAAACTAACTTAATAATTCAATACTATTATAAACACTTTCTAAGACTAACTATCAGTGTTCAATTTAGTTTTATGAAATATGTGATAAAATAGAGTAAAGATAAATGGTTAAAAACTAGAAAAAATAAAACAAGTGGTTCAGTCTCATGCATAGACTTAATCTTCTCCACTTGGAAATTATCAACCACCATGTAGTTTAAATTAATAAATAGTCTTATCCCTAACCTGGATTAGGGTTTACAATAGCACACAGGTTGTCCGGGTCACAAGACCTTTACAATAGTTCTTCATGGGTACCAACTACTAGGTCACACATGGACCTCTTCCATGCTTAACCATGGGAGTAAAAATATGTAAAAAGATATGAGTAGAAGGATATCTTGTATCCTTCAGTTTGATATAGGATACAATGTTATCTTAACAGATAGATACACATACTGCTCAAAAGTATGTAAAAATGAACACAACAGAGTAATAAAATATGAAAATGGATTTAAAAGGCTCTGTATGTCTTCAGATGTAGATATTGACTCCATAGATGTAGCTAAGATAAAGTCTGAGTCATTTTTTGGTGGTAGACACAAACACAGAGTGCTGTATTTTGACTTCCAAGTAAAGTTCTGAGTTTGAATTTATATTATTCTCCTTATCTGATATGTTGAAGTCATTTGTGTAGTTCGTGTTTAGCTTGATTGATATTTCCTTTTGTGTTATTACTTTTTTTCTTCAGTTGATAGTGGTTTCATGAGAGTTTCATATGTTCTTCAGTTTTTTTCTCTCTTGCATACAGGCATGCACCATCCCAGACTTATTCTCTACATCTCTTCTCTCCTTTAAAATTATTTTTATTTCTAAGTTCCAACAAAGAGTATATTCTTTCCACATGAGTTGGTTCATCGTACCTCATACTATCTATTAATATCCATACAAAAGAATATAAAATATGTCAGTATCATTAAATTACACAGATATTACCATTAGAAATAATATTAGTAAATAATAATTTAATTAGTCTATCAGTGACTTATGTATTGGTGTCTCCTTCTGTCAGTTTCTCAACAAATTGGTATGTAATTATCTCGGCCATTCCATAGATTGGTGAGTTGTTACAATGGTGACTTCTTTCAATGGTGAGTTATTCCTTCTATCAGTGAGAAATTTGATCTTTGGGTGACTCATATCTATGGTGATTCATTACTTTTTTTGGAGAGATAGTTGATGTATCAGTGACTCATTTCAACTGACGGTGAGTCCATGTATCGGTAGCACCATGAAATGGTAGGTCACTTGGATTAACATTAGGTCTTCTACATTAGTGATTCATATACAATGGTGATTCTTCTGTCTATTAGTGTCATGTGCAATGGTGAGTCAGCGGTCTTTCGGTGTCATGTGCAATAGTGAGTTGTCTGTCTGTTAGTGTCATGTACAATATTTAGTCATCTATCTGTCAGTGGGTCATATTTCTATTGGTTTCAGTGACTCATACTCACATATTTTTTATATGTTCTGTATATATTACAATTATGCAATGTCAGAAAGTGTTAATACCCATAATTACACATAGATAATGTGTTATAAGCTTATTTAGACTTAAACACACATAAACAGTTATGTGATTGAAATGATCTGATTATTCTAGATAATTCTTTGACATAATTTAGGATATGACATGAGGTAAGATATATTTTAATATATGACTTGATTTTTGATAATTAATACCATTATAATCAGGGATAGTGGACAAAAATATCTATAGAGAAACAATCTCTCCCTATTTAATAATCACAAATCATGGAATTATTAAGTAGCATTAGAGAATTAGTAATGTAAACAATCTGATTATTAGTTCTGATAAAGATAAAATAATTTATTAGATATAATAATTCATAAAAAATAATAATGCATAATAAAGTCTCCCCCTTTTAATACCTAATAATGCTTAATAATGTTCTCCCACTTTTGGGATTATCAAAAAGTGGGAGGTAAAATAACTAAAAAATGAAAAGTAGAAATAGTGAAATAGTTAAATGTCATTCACTATAAAATTATATTGAATTACCAAGAGTACAATCACCCATACCTATCTAAAAAATATCACTCCACACTACTTGGTTGGGTCAAGGAGTTCCTTTACCTTATCAGAAGGATAAATGGATGGGCCAACATAAGGGTTAGGCCGAGAAAGAGGAGGGTCTGAATGGATTTTCATAGGATGTAGAGGTAATCCTTCAAAAATTGTAGAATATAGAGAAGGTATGTGCTGATAAGTAAGTTGAGGCTAAATAGGATCTATAATTATGGGTCTGATCTGAGATAAATTCCAAGAAACTGATATCTGAGCTTGAGCAGCCACTAAACCAGTAAGGCCAAGTGGTGTAGAAAGAGGCACCACAAATGATTCACTTTGGACATAGAGATACAGTTTTAACAGCATGATGAACTCTTCAATTATATCTCTACCATATTTAATTGCCTTTTCAATATAATATTTGTTTTCTATGAACTTTTCAAACAACTAATGGAATTCTATTAGCTTATGAATCTAATACTTAAAGGTATTTTTCACTGGAGGAAGAGTAAGTTAGTGTCCAAATACTTAAAAAGCCTACTCATTTAATGTGTTGTGATGAGTTTGAAGAAAATATTTTTAATCTTATTTATCAACTCTTCTTGAGTGTGTGAAGCACTCCTTGTATAATACCTCAAATTTCCATTCACCTTATCTGAAGTGTCCTCAACCATGGACATACTGGAAATTAAATCTTGCAACTCTTCTTTGAAACATAAACTGATAGTAGCAAGATCCACAGATTTTGAATGCTGAATAGGTGGAGCAAATGTTTAAGCAAGAGAAGATGAGGAATGTACTTTAACCTCTTTTTTTTGTTTGGAAAAATCAAGAGATTTAAAATGAGAAACAATATTCTCATGTCCTTTCATGACACTTTCCATTATATTCCTATAATCAGTGGTTAAAGCATTAATGAAAGTGGTTAATTTATTTATATCATTCCCAAAATTGGTGTTTCTTGTCATAATAGTTTTTGTAGTTATAATAAGATTTGTATTAATTTCATTTATCACCATCATGGAAACTGAAGCAGCATTAGCTTAAGACACACTAGTTGAGGCAGGAGTAGAACTAGAAGGTCCATCTTTCTTTACACATTCAACAATACACCAGATAGCTTTCATATTGTCATTCATCTTAGTGTTCTCTCTCCTAGATTCATCAATCCCATATCTCACCTGAGATTGTATAATGTCTCTTCTGGAGGAACATATGTCTTGCTTGAAGTTCTCAAAATTGGCCTTCGTGATGTAGTAACTAGAGGAGGCCTCAACCACAGGTTCCCTTGTAGTATGTGAAAATACTTCATTATATGAATCTTCATAATCTAGTCCAAGTTCCATATACCTAGGATTCCTTTCCCATTCATCCATAATATCAGAATCTATATGGGTAAGAGTATCAAGCCTTACTCATCCTATTTGGTTCTCTTCATTATCTTGAGAAAATATTTCTTGACGATGCCCCTTAGTGTCATCCTTCTTGACCATTTTATTCCCCACACTTAATGCTTATTTTATAGGTTTCTTCTCCTTTTGTAGAGTTATTTTTCTAGTATATATAGCCTAAGAAACTAGTTCAACAGAAGATGTATTTTCATCTTGAATAGTTACCTCAACAGTTTCTTCCACATTAGCTTCAACAATATCCATACTAACAGTATTTGGATACCCATTAGGATGATCAGATTCAATATCACATCCATTTTAACAACGTTCTTCCTTATAACCATCTTCATCTTTCTCATTTCCATTGTCATCATCGACTTTATCATCTCTTTCATCTTGACTTGATTTTGAACCACTTTCACCACTACCAGATTCCTCTTCTTCATATTCTTCTTCATTAGATTCACTAACGTATTCTATACTTACATAAAATTCTGTCTATTCACTTCCAGTATATTTGATAATAGTTTTATGAGAAGATAATTTCAAAGGTGGACTTGGAGGTCCAATAGATATTATTTTTGTCGGTCCAGTTGTGTCTGTGTTACTTCTATCATCAATTAGTGATCCCACATCTATGAAAGGAGTACCAAGCTCCTCCCTCTCATCAGAATGTTAAATCACATGAGCATCTGAACTAAGTCAAGGATCTACTAGATTCTTTGGTTTAACTAGTTGATCAATAGGATTGAACTTTTCATATATTCTATCTTCATCACTAACCCATTACTTCCTCCATGGGTTCCAATTAATTTTTATTCTCTTGCAGACGTCAGAGATTAAGCATATTCCACTCCATTAACTAACTAAACATCATCAACATCACATAAATAGACTTTCTCCTTTAGCATTTCTGAATCCATTCTGGACTAGAACAAGGAATTTGACTTAAAAATGGGTTTTATCAACTCATTTATGTGAACCATAAAATATCATCACCGATTCCATTTAAATCCATTCTGTAGAAAATACAACAAGTAAACATCCTTATACTTGAGAGAAGCAAATTCCCCTTTCCTAGGACAAATCTAGTGCAGAATAAAATTAAATAAAATTCTATACTCACCATTTAACTCTGAGGTAACGGGTCTCCTATGTCCCCATTTACAGTTATCTCCTTTAGAGCTGTCTCATTACAAAAGAATTCACTTTTTGGTGGAGAAGTACCTAGATAATCATCAATCATTCCCTTTTGAGGAACCATAATACATTCAGCCCAATGCCTTGAAGAGAAGGATATTCTCCTTCCATTAACAATCTACTTGACTCAAGAAACATCACTTCCTTCCATCATATGTTCCAAAATAATGTAAAATTCATGTACCATCATTGAGTACAATAATCTATCATTGTTTGCGAACAAGTCAAGTCGTTCATGATATTTCATGACGTTTAACAACAATGACATTCTCTCTAAGATCCCTTCCATGAGTACTTCTTTCTCTAAAGTTACAACACGATTTGCATGACCAGGATTCATAGGACATGAAGATTTTATCAAATCAACTTTCTGTTTCTTAGAAGCACGAGACTCACCATCTTCAAGAGATCTCTTTACATGTGCCATTCCAATCAGTTCAGTATGGAGGTCAGAAGGTGAATGGTTGGGGGTAAAGAGAGAGAGAGAGGCAGCCAAGAGAGAGAGAGATTAGTGGTAATTAAATGGAGTGGATTAATTCAAATTTATATCATTTAGAGATTTTGAAATTACAAAATCAAGAAATTGTGAACTGGGTTCAAGAAAATTAATGCAAAATTTTCAATTTGATAAAAATATAAAACATATTGAAATAGTGAGTAATCGATGTTATCATGACATATTTTCCATAATACTAATGGTGTCAGCATAAAAAGGCATTAGTGTCGACATGACAATGGTATTGGTGTGACAATGACATTAGCATGAAAACAGTGTCAGTATGACAATATTGTCATTGTGACAATAGTGTTAGTGTGACAACTTCCATGAAACAGATCTAAGGAAATAAAACATAAGGTCTTAATGATTGATCATTCCTAACTCATGTCTAATGTAATAAATTCTTTCATAGTTCAATGGCTTGGTGAATATGTCATAAAGCTAATATTTAGTGCCAATAAATTCTAATGTGATATCACCCTTAGGATAAGGATCTCTCAAAAATTAATGTCTTACATCAATATGACTTATTATAGAATTATAAATTGGATTCTTAGAAATTTTAATAGCACTTTTATTGGAAAAATTTATAGGTACATGTCTAAATTGATATTAATGGTATAGCAGAGTGTGTTTCATCCACAAAATCTGAGCACAATAGCTACCATAAACTATGTATTAATCTTTGACAGTAGATAATGCCAAGAAATTTTGTTTCTTAATAAACCATGAAACCAAATACTTTCCCAAAAAGTGTCATGTCTCATAGGTTCTATTTCTATCTAACTTGCATCCACCAAAATAAAAATCATATTAACTCACTATATAAAATTATTTTCCATTAGGGTAAAACAGACCTAAATTGATAGTATATTTGAGGTATTTGAAAATTTTTGAACATCATTTAAGTGAGATTATTTGGTATTATCTTCAAAATAGGAACACATACAGAAAATAAACATTATATCTGTCCTACTAGAAGTCAAGTAGAAAAAAATCCAATCATTCTTCTATATGTGGTTTGATCAACAGATTTACCATATTCTATCACGATCCAACTTACAAGTATTACTCATTGGAGTTTCACTAATTTTGATGCTATCAAAGAAAAATATTTTTAAATGATATTTTGTGTACTTATTTTCATTTAAAATGATATCTTCTTTATTTTGAAAAATTTGGAATCCAAGAAAGAACATGAGCTCACCCATCAAACTTGTTTGAAATTCACATCACGTCATTTTAGAAAAATAAAAATATAAAGAATTTCATGAAGATACAAAAATAATATCATCAAATTAAATTTGAACTACTAAAACATATTTATAATTTTTTTATAAATATAGTATGAATTGAAATTTCTTTTATAAAACCTTTTGTAATAAGAAAAGTACTTACTCTATCATACCAAGTGCATGGAGTTTGTTTTAAACCATATAAACATTTTGTTAATTTGAAAACATGATTTTGAAAATGAGGGTCTGTAAAATCAGGGTTTTTACAAAAAAACATTCTCAACAATATACCCATATAGGAATGTACTTTTAACATCCATTTGATAATGTTTTAAATTAAGATGGGCAATATAAGTAGGCAGGATTCTGATGGACTCAATTATAGAAATAGGTGAAAACTTTTCTTCATCATCAATGCCTTAATTTTGACTATAACCTTGTGCAACCAATCTAGCTTTATTTATAACAATATTACCAAATTAATCTACTTTATTCCTGAACACCCACATTGTTCCTATGGTCATGGTGTCTTTGAGTCTATCCACAAGTTTCCAAACATTATTTATTTCAAATTGGTTAAGTTATTATTAAATAAACATCACCCAAAATTCATATTTAATTGCATCATTGATGTTTTTAGGTCCAATATTGGATAAAAAGGCTGGATGTTTAACCATATTTCAAAAAGAGGATCTAGTTTGTGTCCATTTATTTAACTATCCAACAATAGCATCTAAAGAATGGTTCTTGAGGGTTCTAATTGGTCTTGAAAAGGAGAGACTTGTAATTTCAGGTTCATCTACAGGTTTGGGTTCATCATGTTCATATTCTGAAGAATTTCAATAACTATTTGATTTAATAGATTTCTTGACAGGACGATTAGATGATTTTTCATTTATGTCCATGTTTAACATATCATCTTCAAGGTTTTCTAGAGAGGTCTTAGTTTCATGTGGATCCTTTTCATCAAATTTGATATGCATATATTCTTCCACACAGTAGGTTCTTTTATTAAAGACACTATATGATTTACTAGAGGTTGAGTATCCTAGGAATATTCCTTCATCACTCTTGGATAAAAATGTTTCAAAGTTTCCTTTGTATTGAGGATATATTACTTTGCAACCAAAAACATTGAAATAACTAACTTTGGATTTCTTATTGTTACACAACTAATAAAGAGTCTTCATTAGGATAGGTCTAATTGAGAGTCTATTAATTATGTATCAAGTTGTATTCACACCATCAAACACAAAGTAAATAGGTAAATCATATTCATTAAGAATATTTTGGGATATCACTTGTAAGGTTCTATTTCTTCTTTCCACAACTCCAATTTGTTTAATTGTACTAGGGTAAGAGAAGTTATGACTAAATCCATTGTGTGAGAAAAAATATTTAAAGTCTTGATTCTCAAACTCAAGATCATGATCATTTCTTATGGATTTTATTCTAAGTCCCCTAATATCTTCCACTGTTTTAGCATACTTGTTGAAGTAAGTACATCCTTCACTTTTGTGGGATAAGAAATTAGTCCAAGTATACCTATAATATTCATCTGCAAGAACATAAAAATAGTGTTTCTAATTTAAACTAGAAACTCAAGAGGGCCCAAACAAGTCCATGTGAACTAACTCCAGAGGTTGAGAAGTTGAAACTTCTTTCTTTGATTTGAATGATATCATGCGTTGTTTGCCGTTTGGATATGGATTACAGACATTGTAATTTGGAAACTCAATTTTGGGTAGATCCATGACTAGTCTTTTCCTAGTATGATTTATAAGAGAGTTTAAATTATAGTGTCCTAATATCCTATGAGAAATCCAAGACTCATTATGAATAACAGTTAAACAAGAACAATTTTGTGAAACTAAAGAATGTATGTTAACAAAATAAACATTTTCATTTCTAAAAGTATAAAATACTAATTAATTTATAGAATTATGAACATTAAAAGAATAATTTTTAAATTTAACATGAAATCCATCATTACATAATTTTGAAATACTAAGAAAATTATATTTTAGTCCATAAAAAAAGTACTTTAGAAATTAAATTGAGTTAGTGTTACAAATATGGCCTATGAAAATTATTTTTCTTTTAGAATTTCACCAATGTTGACATATACACCATCAATCTTGATTAGGATATTTAATCTTGAATAATCTCACGTCATGTGTCTTGAAAATCCACTGTCCAAGTAACATAAGCTTTTATAGCATCTCATCAAATTTCTTTCCTACAAAATAATCAAACAAAAATAGATTTTGATACCCAGACTTGTTTGGGTCCAATGACATTAGTAATAAATTATTTAGGTACCCACATTTCCGTTATGATTTTTTATAATCACTATATAGCATATTTGAAAAATAGACTCTATTTGGTCCAGAAAAACTAGAGGTTGTAAAATATTTTCTGGAACAAGAACAAGTAGTTGAATTTTCATTCATGGGTAGAAAAATAGATTTTCTATATTTAGTTACAAAATGTGATTTAGATTGGTTTCTCTGTCCAGGCTCATATTCAATATCAGAAGTTTACATATGAACTATTTTTTTACCAAGGATTTGTGTATGAGTATTTTTTCAATTTGTAAACATCTCTAGATCTATCTTCAATTTCCCATTATACATTTTCAATTCATTATTTTCTTTGACCAGTTGAACATTCTTTTCCTTTTTAGTAATAAGTTCAAACTTAATAGTTATAGTAAGAGTATGAAGTTTACTTAAAGATTTATATTTTTCTTGTAGTTCATTATATTTATCTTCCAGCATGTAACACTATTAAAATAATTTACCACTTTTCATATTTTCAGAGTCACTTTTATCTCCAAAATTGTAATAATTATGTGAAAGAGAATCCAAGGATACACCAGATGTGTTTTTCATAAAAAACATATTTTTCATGTCATCATTCTCATCATGAGATGATGTTGATTCACTGAAGCTATCCTTGGAGGAACTCTAGGTGTCCTTAGTATCTTTATTATACTTCTTATCTTTGTTTTCACACTTCTTTTTGTATTTTAATTTTGGACAATTATCTTTGACATGTCCTCTCCTCTTGAATTCATACCAGAAGATCTCCTCTGATTTTTCATTTCTTTTATATCCCTTTTTATAGATGCCCATTGTTATCATATCTTTATTTATAAATGGGCTTCCTGAAGTACTTATTCTTTCTATATAACTTCTTGAATCTTCTGGCCATTCGAGCCATCCCTTCATCACTATCTGATGTTGATTAATAATTATTGGAGTTGTCAACAAAAGATAACACCTTCTCTTTTTTCCTTATTATTAGAGGTAGTAGTCTAGAAGGGTATAGATATTCTCTTAGGTTCATCCTCTTCTTCGTTTTTGACTTTAAACTCTTCCTCATTCATCACCAGTTTTCCATTGAGTTCTTTGACAGGAATTTTTCTGATGTCACATTATTCTCTAATTGATATATATGTTTTTCTCCATCTATCAGGTAAGAATTTGATAATCCTCATACTTTTTTCTTTGGCAGTAACATATCTTCCCAAAGAGATCATGGTGTTCAAAATTTCATTAAACATGAGATACATGTTAAAAATTGACTCATTAGGCTTCATCATAAAATTTTCAAATTAAATAGGATACGTGTTAAGTCTCAAATACTTAACACTAGAAGTTACTAAAGGTGAAATAGACAAAGTATCTCATATTTCATGGGCTATTTTATATGAATAAAAATGGTTAAATTCTTCGTCTCATAAATAATAATATAAGGCATTCTTGTCTTTGAAATTATTGTTATAAGCAATCTTAGTTGGATCATTCCATGTAGTTATAACAGTAGAAGGAATCTTATATTCATCTATAATTTAAGACCATATTTCAAAACCTATACATTCTATGTGAACTTTAATTTTAATTTTCCAATGTGCATAATTTGGTCCATTAAACAATGGGGGTCTGTTGGCAGCAGCACCTTCCATCTTATTAACCATAATAAAATTTTTTAACAAGATTTTAATGAGTTAAAAATTTAGTATTAACACAAATTTTAAGATCTTATAAATACAAATAAAATAACAATTTAAAAGGTTTGAAAAATCATTAAAAACAAAAAATCTAAAATCCTCTTATAAAAAATGTTGGTTAGAGTAGAGTACTCAAGAGGGGGGGTGAATTGAGTATCTATAAAAAATTTTGTTAAAAAGTATTAATTGATATTTCCCCAATACTTAAAATTCAATATCCCAGTTAGCCTATATTGAATTTATAAGTGCTTAACTGTTTGATTAATTTCTCAAAACATTTATTTGTTATCAGTTATATCAATTTGGTAATTCATACAACTTTTGAAACCAACCTAATAAGTCAATACTGTTATAATTACTTAATAAAAATAAATATTAGAGTTCAATTTAATTTTATGAAATAAATGATAAAACAGAGTAAAACAAAAAGGTAAAAACACAGCAGAAATAAAACAAGAGGTTTAGTCTCAAGAAGAGACTAAATCCTATAAACTTTGTGATCAACTACCACCAAGAAGTTGAAATTAATAATTAGTTTGATCCAAACCTATGATCAAGGTTTACAACAGCACACAGGTCGTCCAGCTCACAAGACCTCTACAACAATTCTTAGTGGGTACAAACTACCAGGTCACACAAGGACCTCTTCCACACTTGTCCATGGGATTAAAAAGATTCAAGAAGATATGAGTGGAAGTATATCTTGTATCCTTCAGTTTGATACAGGAGAAAATTTTAACTTAACATATAGATACACACATTACCCAATAGTAAGTAAAAATGAACACAATAGAGAAAACAAACATGACAAAGGATTTAGAAGGATTTGTGTTCCTTGATATGTTGCTCCTAAATCTTCATATGTAGCTAAGATGAAGTCTAAGTACTCTTCTAGAGGTTGATAAAAAAATATAGTGTCGTATTCTAGATTCTAGGTACAGGTATGTGTCTGCAGGTACATTCTTATCCTTCTTTGATATGCTGAAGTGGTTTGTCAATTCTATGTTCAGCTTGATTGAGATTTTGTTGGGTTTTCTTCCTTTTTCTAATTAGTTCATAGTGGTATCATGATATTTTTTGATGTTCTTTAGTATATTTCTCTCTCACATACAAGCATGCACCGCACCACACTTCTTCTCTATATATCTTCTCGCTTTAAAAATGTTTCTTATTTATGAGTTCTAACAAAGAGTATTTCCTTTCCATGTGCATAGGTTCATCATACCACGTACTGTCTGCTACAATTCCTACAAAATATTTTGAAATATGTCAGTATCATTAAATAACATTGATATAACCATTATAAATAATATTAATAAATTAATATTTAAACATTCTATCAAGGACTTGTCTGTCGGTGTCTCCTTTTGTCGGTGTCTCAACCCTTCAGTATGTCATTCTGTTCGTCTTTCCATATATCATTGAATCGTTATATTAGAAAATTTCTTTAATGGTGAGTCCATAATTCTATCTATGAGACAATAGACTTATCGGTGACTCACATCAATGATGATTCCTTCCTTCGATCGATGAGATAGTCGATGTATTTGTGACTCATTTCAACTAATGGTGAATCCTTGCATCGATAGAACCATGCAACAGTAGGTCATTTGCACTTACGGTAGGTCATCTGAGTTGGTGATTTGTATGCAATAGTAAGTCATCTATCTATTAGTGTGATGTGCAATGGTGAGTCATATGTCTGTCGGTGTCATGTGCAACGTTGATTTGTCTGTCTGTCGATGTCATGTGTAACGATGAGTCGTTTGTCTATTGATGATTCATTTGTTTGTCTGTTTTAGTGACTCATACTTATATATTTTTAGATTTTTTCTATCATATATTTTATCAAATTCATAGAGTGTTAATACTCATAATTAAACATAGATAATCAATTATAAGATTATTTGTACATAAACACACATAAATAGTTATATGATTGGAATGGTATGATTATTCAAGATAATGCTTTGAAATAATTTAGGATCTAGCATGAGGTAATATATATGTTAATATATGACATGATTTGTGATAAATAATACCATTATATTCAGATATAGTGGCCAACAATCTCAATGGGCCAATAATTGGTGACCTTGAAAATGGTTATTGATTGGATAAAAAGGTAATTTATGATATAATTTACTACATTTTTGCATTTATATAATATGGAATAAGGATAAAGATAATCATGATTCAGGTTATTAATATATGAGATCAAGGTATTCACATGTTTTGATTGTAACATTATGAACCACTTTATCAAATTTTTGGGTTTTGAATTTGGTCGGTAATAATTTTTAAGATATCATAGTTAACTAATTATGAAATGGATCGAGTTGAACTTTGTGTATTATTGTTTGAGATTAAAGTATTATTTTATATATTAGATTACCTATAATTTCTAATTTGTTTATGGTAAATATTTATAGGCTAGAGAAATAACTTTTATATATTAATATTTTTTAAAATTGCTTTAGGTATAAAAAATCCATCGTGTATATTTATTTCTTTGAGTAAGAGATAAAGAGGAAATAGATTAAAGCACAACCAAAGGATGATGTTTTTCTTAAGACATGGAATGAAATCAGGTGTGTTTATTTTTTAGGTGATTTATCTTTATATTAAAATAATCTTCCAAAATCATGATAAGGACCTTGAAATAAAAATTATATATATATACTTTTCTTATTGGGAAATCAATTCCCTTTTAACTCATGACAGGTTTACAGTTTTGTGATACGTAAATTTCTCATAATCATTTTCTATATCACTCTCAAATAATCCTTAGGAATTATATTTTTCTTCCATATCAATGTTTTTACTTCCCACTAATGTTCTCTAATTTCAAAACCTACTTTTTTTAGTGTCCTTTACATTTCATTTTCCATCACTTTAAGAGGAAGTTATGTTAATCCTTTTTACGATGTGGTATTTCCAAAAGAGAATTTTTAAATTCTTAACCCTTGATTACTGAAAAAAATCTAAAAAATAATTTATTGAGGGGGGTGGTGAAGAATGTAACACCCAAATAATTTAAAATAATACTATGCTACAACAAATCAGGAAATATTATTATTTAAATATGACTTACTAACAAAGCCATTAAATTAGAGGGTATGAATAATATTAATGATATTATGAGTTAAATATAAGTTAATTAATCGATTAAAATTCCTTGATTAATAATTATGAAATAATTATTCAATTTTCAGCAATGTTATTTTATTCTTGACAAATATGTTTTCATCAAAAATGATTTTTATTGTTTTTTGGAAGAATATCCTAATTAATTTAATGAATTTATGTAATTTATATTTTCTAAAAATAATTTATTTTTTAATCATAATACAAAAATTGGATTATGGTTATTTTTTTATTTTTTGGAAATGATTTCTTTTCCAATGAATTCTAAAAAATATCAATTTTTATAGAAAATTAAATTTTTGTTTCAACCATTTGTGAAGTTCCATTTTATTTTAAAATGGTTTAAATGAAAAATTAGTTCTATTATATGATGAATAAATCAATTCTGTAAATTCAATTCAATTTCAATATTTAATTGTGAAAAAAATCATTTTTAAACATAATTATCCATTTTTATGAAAACTGTATTTTTTTCCTAAAAATAAATTTTTTTCTCATTTTGAATACTTATTTCAAAAGTAATTATTATCTCTTATAGGAATTTTATTTAATAAAAATGAATTTATATTTGTATTAATAAATCAAAAAATTATCCTATGATGTTTTTTATTTAAATTTTTCTAAAGAAGTTATATTTTTTAGTAATTTTTAAAAAATATTATTCTTATGAAATATAATATGTCTTTTGATAACACCAAGCCATAAAAATAATATATTTTTTTTGAAAATTATGTACCAAATAAAGTATTATAAAAAAATATAAATATAAATAACAAATAATTAAAAATATATAGATTATAATTTATTCCATAATAAATATGAAAATCATTTTTTGTTCTAACACGGAGCCTACACAGTAGTAGAAATGTAAACATTGTTATCCTAAAAATAATAATTGGTATGAGAATAATCCATGAATTAGTTATATATTAAATATTAATTATTATTGATTTTTTTATGTTTATATGATAATTTTAGATTTATTTTAAAATTTTCATATCCAAATGATTTCGCAATGCTTGTGGCAGGCCAGAAAAGTCAAAATATCACATTAAATATAATTTCTTGATATAAATTTGATTTAAAATAGATATTTAATGAATCTAAATGGTTAATTTGATAATTGTAATAATTTTTTTCATGTAATAAATTTATTTATACTTTTTTAAAGTTATATTATTACCTTATATCCTTATGAAATACTATTACAATAGTAATTAAATGAAAAGGAAAAATCAATCAAATAAGAGATCTATATGGAGACCATTGCAAATGAGGTAATCATATTGACCTACTTATTCATGTTAATTTCTTCTTATAATTACTATTAATTTGTTAAAGCCATACTATAATAATTATTCTGGTATCATAATTATGCGTATATTTTATTTGGATTATAGGACAACTATATTACTTCTCATTTCCATCTTTTTAAAAGAGAAATTATCACTCATGTGTATGTATAACTTGTCTTCTATACTTAGTAGTGTCATTATTTATTCATATATACTTTAGATTTATGTTTATAAATATGGAAATAATGAATATATATGATGAATATGAAATAATAATGATTCTATAAGGGTTAATTATTATTTACCATTCTTTCATTCCATCCATCAAAAAATGAAAACATCATTCGTGGGTACGTTTAACCTATTGAATTCCTAAATTATGTAATTAATTTTTATATCTCTATCATAATGGAATAATATAAATAAATATATAATGAATATATATGATATCTATATCATGTTTAACATTCTAGAGATTAGGAAACCATGATAAAGTTGAATGGACCAAAACTATCAACAAAGCATTTATGAAAAACAAAGCGATTATCACCAAGAATAGTGATTTTGACAAAGAGTTTTCAATTAATGGAAGATGAAATATTATATATGTTATAACACATATCAGTATTACTCTATGAAAAAATTATAATACATCTATATTTAGTATACGGGTTGTTTGAACACGTTTTAAGGAAGCCAAACTTATGGTAAGATTTTCCCATCTCCTACGAATGGCCCAAAGGACTTTTATTTTTATTTTATTATGGATAATCCCCCTTTTAAGGGGTGAAGGGGAACCTGAACATGACCTGTAGGCCCAAGGCAGAAGTCCCAACAAGACCCGTCATACATAACCCTAAGGGCCAGAGGCATACCATGCCCGAAACATGACCCATAGGCCTAGCCTACTCAAACTGCCCCTCCCCTTGCTTCCGAATCATTGATCACCTTTAGCTCCCCACCTACATTGCTGATAGGTTAGCATTTCCCCGTACAAAGCTGTAGGGTGCCTGGTCCTGATGGTGGTTTCCATACCCTCTCATTCTTCAAATCCGGTTAACTCTGCTTCCTGTGACTGCTACTGGTGCTCTGATCCTCTTCTGGGGCCTACTCTGTGTGAACTGGGCACTTCATGGTCTTTAATAGCGTGGAGGCCATGTAGCCTGAAGGCCTTTGATGGCCCGAAGGCCCTGGAGACCCGTAGGCCCAAACCTGTGGCCCGAAAGCCTTTGTATATACTTATTATTTGATATATCATATCATTAATATAATTTTATTTATATTATCTATTATTTCATTTGATGTTACTTATTTCATGGGGCTTTCAATTCAAATGTTACTAAATTGGTAAGGGTTTATTTCATTATCTCATCATTATTTGGGATTTTTTATGTTTATGTATTTGATGTGGAATATTTATCTTTTATACCATTTCTTCTAAAAAAATCAATTTTTTTTACTATTATCCAATTATTTTTAAAATTAATTTTCACCCATAAATAAATTTTTAAAAAATTTATTATAAGGTTTTTTTTATTTTTCAAATGAGGTACTTTTTAAATAGTATGAATGGGATGTTTTTTAACTTATAGAGTATGAATAGAATCTCACACTTCCATGATTCATCAATGATTTTAATCATCCTTTACAATATTAAAAGGTTCTTTTCAATTAAAATGTATTATTTTATTATTTCATGGATTTTTTAAAATAAAGTGATTTCAAAGTGAAAACGGGTATTTTCCTCAAGAACTTATCAATGATCTTATTAAAGTATTTTCAGATACGTCAACATATTTGTTGAATATTATTATTTTTAATGTTGATAAATTATGATACCTTTAAACATATTTTGTTGAATGTTTTATGATTAATTTTACTAGGGGTGTATTATTTTGATACCATTCACCTTATTACTCAGGATAGTTTACCATTATGATTATTGATTGGGGAAATTATTAATTTTGGTATCCTAATGTCAATAAAAATATTTATTTTGATTATATTTTACCTCTTTAATATGAGGAGTGACTTGGAATTAGTAAGTGATGGGTGGGAAAACCTATATTCTCATGTTGCATCGGTAAATCTCACGAGACATACTAGCTTGGGTATTAGTTGAGGCCTTACCCATTTATGTAAGATGTCCTTTCATGAGGCATTCACAATATGATTATGATTTCTGAAATTATACAATACATCATTATGAAATTATTTATTAATTTCCATGTGATTATTCTCTTAGTTATAATATCCACGGATGAGTTTCAAGATCATTTAAATATTTATATGGAAATATTTGATCATTGATTATAAAACCCATATTATTTATCATGTTCATGTTATATATTAAATGGATTGTGTTATTAGTTATTTACCATTACATATTTATCATTCCTTATTTAATAATTATATCTTCTCTTATATGTATACCCTTTCTGAGCATTAGATCTCACCCCTTTCTATATGATTCATTTCTCCTGGATCCAGGATGTTTATTATTATTGATATGAAGAGACATGAAAAATAGAATAATGGTGTACTCAAGGAAAATAATATGTTTTATTTTATGTTAAAAATTTTGATGTGAAATTAAAATATAAATATAGTTTTATATGACTAATAAACTATTTGGTCTGTCAAGATATGATTCCAGGTATCTACTACCAATGTAATAATGTAACCACTAAATATGGGTTACTAGATTTTGGGTCTTCTCAGTGTGATGGTTTATTATTTTTTGAAATTTTCATAACGTTTTATAGAAATATTAGTTTTGTTTAATTCATAAATCCAGGGGGAATATATTATTTTTCAGGGAATTTAATTCTAGTGCTTTAGGAATAAAAACTTTATACTCATAATGTGGTGAAAAAGATGAGTTTTTGTTCAAAATTTATTAAAGTATTATACTATAATTTAAAAATAATAATATTTCCCTATGTTTTTTAGACTAGTATGTAATGAAATTATTGAACTTTAAGAGATATATTTTTAATAAAAAACATTATATGTTAACTATTAGTACAGATAAATCAATGGCCTTTTTAAGCTATCAAAATTTTACTGTTTTTTTATTATTAACTTTCTCGTGACCTTATTCTTTATTACTATCTATCAATATTTCAGAGTTATTTTTCTCTTTTATATCCATGTTTTAACTTCCCACATATTTTATCCTACTTGGAAACCAACAATTTTTTATTCCAAATTACATTTTCACCTCCCCATCTCTCTATTCTAGTGGATGTTTTATTGATCCAATTTACGATGTGTGATTTCAAAAAACATATTTTAAAAATTAAAACCCTAGTTTCCAAGAATGAGTTAAAAACTATGAATTTTTAATTTCAAAAAAATTGGGGGGTATAATTTAATATCCTGATATATTACACAATAAATAGTATTTTATATATCATACAATATATGAAAAACCAATCTTATATGAAAAAATATAATATTATTATTTAAATGTGACCATTATAACCTAGCCATTAAATAGGTGGAAATTAATAGTACTATTAGAAATATAAAATGTATTATTTTCAGATACATTGTTAATATATTAATTAATTATTTTTAAATAATCACTTGAATTTTTAGTGATGAAATTTTATTCTTCCAAAACACATTTTCTTCAAAAAATAATTCTTTCATTTTTTAATGAGTTAACATTATAATTAATTTTTTGAAGTTATATAAAATTTATATGATAAAATTAATTTCATTTTTTTATTATTCATAAATATATTATCCTATTATGAATTTCTTATAATTATTTGAAAATATTAATTTTTTAGTGAATAGTGATAAATACTGGTTCTTATGAAAATTCCATTTTCATTATATTAAAAAAATTATGATTTTGATTTGAACTAAAATAAATTATGTACTATGTAGATTTATATAATATAATTAATTATATTTTAATTATTCTTATAACTTGTTTTCATATAAGTACATTTTTGCAATTAAAATACATTTTAAGAAAAACTATTTTTCGTTGCATCTTGTCAATTTAATTTCAAATTTAATTCTACTGATTGTTCCTTTTTAATGTTAAAAACGGATTTATTACTAATAATCAACTTGTCAAAAATTACTAAATAGGACCCTTTTTTCAATATGAATAGTAACCTTAGTAAAGTCTGTTACCACGGTAGATGGTATATCAGGTAATTAAGTGTTAAAACTAAAATGATAAGAAATATAACATAACCATAACACATTCCATAATTTTATTTTATGATTAATTTTTATCAATACTTATCCAATATCAGGTTATATGGTATTTTACGGCCATTTTGGAGAGATTATACATTTATAGTATTTTATTCCAAGAAAAGTGAAACATGTTACGATATTATTTTTAATAATTATAATATTTTTAATATTGGGTGATCAAAATAATAGTTTCTAATATAATTTTTATTTTGAATGATAGATTATTTATCTATATTGTAATATTTTTTTAAAATTTTAGTTAAGAAATTGTTACCTTAAAATCTTACACTACACTAATGTAGTAATTATTCAATTAATGAAAATATAAAAATAATTATATTAAAAATATTTTAGGAAATATAATTTGATATTAATAATTTTAATAATGAATTTTATATATTAATTTTATATTTTAGAGATATAATAAAATATTTGATTTTAATTATAGGTGTTATATTGATATTATTAACGTTAATGTAGTGAATAGTTTTTAAACTTTATATTAATAATAATTTAGAATAAAAAATAATTTTTTAAATGATATAAAATTCATAAAAATCATAGATTAATTAAATTTATTTGGATATGGTTTATGATATCTAAAATAGCCAATTTATGTTTCTTTTTTCCATTTATCATACCTATATCGAGGCATAATGAGTAAACATATTTAATGTCATAGTAAGTTTTAAGAGGGTTAACAATGTGTTATAATCCAATAGAAAGGAAGAAAATATGATTTATGATTTTCTAAAAATTATATAATGAGATTATTTAGACCTATAATCATCATATCTTAAAAATAAATTTTTTTCCCTTTTTGAGTTAAATATAAATTTATATGAATTAAATTTGTTGATAAATTCTAAGAGTGCTCCTTCCCTTTCTTATAAAATAGATCATATTCTTCTCAATACTGCCCACATCAAAACCAATTTGGTTTGGTCATTTCCAATGAAAATTACATCCTATTATCCAACCTATAATTTTAGAGACATTATTTTATGCATAACACCAACCTTAAAAGGCTTAAGCTGTTAATAAAAGGAGGTTTTCCAAAGAAGGGGTATCATTTTATCCACTTGTTTTATTTTTTTCTTCTTACACAAAATTAAAATATTATTTAACCATAAAATATTATTATTATTATTATGTTTCATATACTAATGTTTTTTATGTAATTGGTGAAACCATATTCATCTCCACTTACATTAAAATAAAAACAAAACCACCGTTCGTGTGTACGGAAGACTACCACCTCCCTAACCGATGTAATTAATTTTTCACCACCATCTCTCATGGATGGATTCAAATGATGTAATTAATGTTTATATGTTGTATAAAATATATATTTTATATTATTAAAATACAATACACAATTTATCATCTTACCTTTCCATGCACACAAAAATTATAATATCATTCGTGTGTACGTATGGACAACCGCCTCTAAGAAGGGATGTGATTATTTTGTCATCAAAACATCACATGGATGATATATATATTTATATTTATAATAAAATTATATTATAATTGTGATATTATAATAATTATGGAAAGACATAATAATACTTATATTCTTTCTATAATTATCATTGAAAAATGGAAACATTAATCATGAATACGTACGACCTACCGTCTCTGTGATTGTGACATAGATCATTTTTCATAACCATATTTATTATGACATGTCCATAGATAATAAAACATATTTATTTTTAATTAAATAATTTATCTTCTTAATTTTCTATATTTCTTCAGGTTTAATGTTTTAGGGAATTAGTTCATAATGCATACAATACAAAACCATAGAATACAAATTGGAAACTTCATATTAGTATCCATTTTCCCCATAATATGAAATTATAAAATAATTTATATTTTATTTTCATGCAGAATATTCATGAATGATAACTTTAATTAAACATTTCCATTGACCATCCTTAGACCATGTGAAAAACATTGGAAAATGTGGGATGAGCACAAAAAGATTAGTAGGGGATATAAATATAAAGAAAAAATTTAGTCTTGTGAAAAAATATAAAGACCCATTAAATTCATAACTTTAACATAATTTTCTTTGTGAAATGGAAATAAATAAATTCCATAATAAAAACACACACAATATTCATCAAAAAAAATAATAATTAAAACCCATAACAAGAAAATAAAAACCTTATTTGGGAAATATAGAAAACCATAATCATAAAAAAAAATTAAAACATTTTAGTTGGAATAACGATATGAACAAAATAAAATATGATTATACATATAACATAATCATTACCCAATTAATTTGAGAGATATAATGGATATCACCCTTTATAAAAGATTTATCGGGCTCAACCATTTTCCAAAAGATATAATGGGGCTCAACCCTTCATATAAGCTATATCAGTTTCTCCTGTGAGCAATAATGAGGCTCAAAACATTGTATAATTTGTATATGGATAACAAATTTTATATAATTCCTAAGTACCATATAATTAATAAAAAACATTATTCTTTCACCTTTTCATAGTAAAAACCTTTTAGAAACTCTTTTAAAACCATATTGATAATACTTTCGGATAAAAATATTTGTTTTTTAAAGCACATTTTTACTACAAAAAATAACAAAGGGAAAGAGAGTTATTCATTTAATAAATTGTGAAATATTTAAAATAAATATATAAATAAAATATTGGTCATGGTGGTAGAAAATTCATTATCATTGTGTATGTTATGAATAAAATATTTTATTTGTCATTTGAAAAAACATTCTGTATAAAATGGGTAAGAAGATTTCTTTTGAAACCACTGCAAATAAATTAAAAAAAGAGAAATAAAATTTACTTTATAATTCATTTATGTTCATATAATATTTTCATAAAATAATTTGAATATCATAGACATATAAAATAAATAGTTTGAAAGAAAATAGTAAAATTATTTTTTTTACCGACAATACCCTTATCAATTTGGAAATAATTAAATCATAATCCCCATGAATTAATAGAATTAAAAAAACTATAAACACCATGACAGTATAAAAATTAATTATATAACATCTCAAAGTGAGTGTAATTACACCTCATATTATAGTACAAGATTATTACATCAAAATATGCCTCAATAAAATAAAATTGATACTAAATTCTTTTACCTTGAGTCCGACATGTAAACTTTTTAATTAACTTCCTGAAAAATAAACTAATGTTAATTATTTTTCTATTTGAGAACGTTTTTCAGATTTATTATTCAATTTATTTCACTTAATTCTATTTTATACATAATTACTCAATAAATTAATTTTACAACATATGTTTTGTACATATTAAGCTTATGTGCCAAAACTAACATTGATAGGTCAAATATGGTCAAATATGCCATTATTTAACCATCCTAAGAATATTAATTATCACATGTTTATTATATTTATACATTACATATGCATTTAATACCAATCAATATATATAGTTTTGAGAAAAGATGAATGTTACAATCATGGAGATGGTAGAACATACATACTAGTGAGAAACATTTCCATTTTACAATGATCTTTAAGGAAAAGAGGTAAGTAATATTTTATATTTACGAAATCATAAAAATATCATATATGACATATTATTTCTCAAAATATAAATATATATGTCATCCATGTGTTGTGGTGATGATAAGAGGGTTACGTCAGTTTTTGAAGGTAGTAGTCTACATGTTCAAAAATGATGTTATTATTTATCAGTGATTGAAAATATTAGAATCAAAATGACATATTATCCATTAATAATGATAAATATTTCATTAATATAATAATTATACAATTTATATGACTTATATTCATTATTTATACCCTTATTACCTTCTATGTAAAGTATTAGAGGAAAATAATCACATCTATTTACAAGATGGTGGTCTGCCTAAACCTGAATGACATTATTGTATCCCATACGGAGTGAAAAGGAATATATATATATATGATAAAATGAAACATAGGTATATTTATGTTTTAAATATCATATATATACTTTATATCTCTCATCACACCCAACTGTGAGATGTGGTAATGGAAAAATGAAGGACCTCAGTTCCCAAGGTGGTAGTCCATCGTACACATAAATGAGGATTATGTAAAGAATTTAATGGAAGAGGATGAGTATTTAGTTTATTACATTAACATAATAACATATCAATATTTTTAAGATACTAAGGTTATTCAATAATTATGGTTTAAGATGATTTTAATGTTGTGGTTGATGAAATAACCAAAAAATTCTCATTGAATAACTTAACCTCTTATTCAGGTAACATCTTTTTGTTTGAAGAAAAGCCTTCCATGGTTGGATTTAAACCCAATGCAACGATAATATAATGAGAGGAGGTATGTATATAAGTGATCTATGTAATTATTTTTTGAAGCAATGGGTTTTAAAGGTGTGAAGAGGGGAAGAGAGGGGTGGCTCTTTATATGAAAGGTGAGTGTCACACTTGTAATTTTTTAAGAGTTAATTCCACCCACATTATATTCATGTAACAAGTATACAATAATTGATAATTATATCTTATAAAATTTATATGTTCTAAATTAGGCGATAAAATAAAATTTAGACTAGTTTTAGGTCATTTTAAACCTTATCTTTTTTAGTTTAAACCCCTTAGAAAATCCATTTTAAAATTAACTGTAAGAATTAATTTTTACTATTTCACTATTCATTTTGGTCCAAAATTAAGTTTTCCAAACTAGAAAATATATATTATTCTTATTCAAAATATTTAATGAATTTTCCAAATTCAATTTATATAATTGGAAAATTTTAATTTAAAATGATTTCATCATACGTGATAAGAAACTGGGCTTTCAACTAGAAAATGTTCAAAAGTTTATAATATTTTCATATGAATATTCAACATAAAAATGATTAAAATGAACTAAATTGGATTAATGGAGATATAATTGAACTATTTTTTCATTAAAGCTAATTAAAAATATAATTTAAAATTACAAATACTTTAAATGAAAAAGAAGTTTTCAATTAAAATTTGTTGTTTTTAACTATTCATAAAAATTAAAACATTTTAGAAAAATAAAATAAAATACCCCTAAGAAAATTTTTGAGTTATGATTTAAAAATTGAATTTAATTTTAGAATATAAATTTTATAAAAGTATTAAAAATTAATTTTAAATTAATTCCATGAAGCACAACTGAACCATCTTTTAGAAAAAACCTAGTTTTTTAGAAAATATATTTTTATCATTTAATTGATTCTTATTTTTTGTAATAAAAAAATAATGATAATTTTCATAACTTATTTTTTACTCTTAATACCTTCCAATTTAATAGTATAATATATTATGGATCATTTCGTCTTGATTTTTCTTGTTCAACAATTTATTAAAGAGATTAAATTTAAAGAAATATATTTCTGTGGGTAGTTTGAGCTCAATGTTTCATGTCACAAACACTATAGAAAACAATGCTATAATTTTAAATTAAATTGGTGTTACATCATTAACACATTAAAAAAATCAATTAAACTTTAAATTTATCGTATTAATCAAGGGATAGAATTTTTGAAATACCATTGTTGAAAAAAAAACACATCGTAAAAGGGTTAACACAATATCATATTAATAATAGAAAAAGAAAGAGTAGGGTTCATTTGTAATAAAACATAAATTCATTTCAATGTATGAGAATAATGGTGGAAGTTGAATATGTTGAGAAGGAATAAAAGTGTAAATAATTATAGAGACCAATTTTTTTCATTGATCATAAGAATATGAATGATTAATGGAATGTTAAGGACCTCAAAAACCATAAATATGTGAAGATTTAAAAGACCATATGATTATTAGTATAATAATTTAATAATATAATAAAATTAAAGATCATTTTTTGGAATTTTAAGACATATTTTTCTGTCTAATAATATATGGAAATATACATAATTGATACATCTCTATATCATAAGAAAAAATTCTTCCTTTGGTTGTGCTTTGATAAATTTCAATTCCATACCTTATACTAGAAAATGAATAAACAAAAATGATTTTTTAATTCTGATGCACTAAATTTAAACATTAATAAATCATAATATACACAAAAGTGTGAAAACTAATTCCATTGGCCTCTAACTATTTTATGAAACTTATATGTTTAGTAAAATTTATCCAATAAAATATGTTAATCTTAAAACCTCAAATGTAACACCACTAGTTTTTTTATTAATATTTACTTTTTCAAATATTTGGATTATAAACAATGTAATATTATCCGGAAAAACATGTAACCCAGTGGTAAGTAATAAAACTTTATCATTTTTTAGTCATGGGTTTTATCCATGTGGCCTTTCTATATAGGATGGGGTTACACCCGACATATTTGTTGTCATTTTTATAAACTATGTTAATATAATTCCTACAACATTCCCAAAAAAGGATGGAAATCCTTAAAATAAAATTATTAATTTAATATTATTTTTAATATGGTTTTCAATTCAACTTTTTATCACAAAGTATAATAATCTCATTTCACTATTATTATAATCTCATGAATGACCATATTAACCCTAATGGTTATCAATACCTTTAAACATATGTCTATAAAATGAAATTTAATTATTCCTCAAATAAATTTTTTGCTAAAAATATACATTAGATATCTATATATGTTCAATAATTGATTTCTAAAGTATTCCCATTACATAAAATATCATAAGATGGATGCCTAGTACATTATGTTTGTGATTAGCCATCGAAAAATAAAAATTTCCCTAGAGCTGTTACCACTTCACCAGCTGACCCAACATCATCCGTAGAAGTAGAAAATTATTTTTACACCCCCTTTTATTTCTTATCTAGATGATTTAGACCACGATTAAGTATATTTGGAAACACATTAGCATAATGTTCTAACACATTGCGTCTAAAAAACTCACCATTGAATGGATATCGATTATATCTTTCTTGTATTGTTTATAACTCTTTTCTTTACAGTCATGAACCTTGTGACCATACTCACCACACTAGTAACACTTTACATATTCTGACATACATTCCTTGAGATGTATTTTACCACATTTAAAACATGTTTTGAGATTACTTATAGGCTTATTAGATGGTATCTTCTCTATTTCCTTACACTTTAACCATTTCATACACTTTATATCTCATGGGACATAAGTGCCAAAAAACACCAACACAGTGTTTTCAGTACAACTAAAAAATCTATCATATATTTCAAATTCTTAGGCAGAAAAAGATCTTCATAAGATTGGTTTTAATCATTAGTAAAATCAATTTATTTTACTATCAATTTACTTTAAAAAACATACATTTACTTTCCAACCGTGTAAAAATTTCTTCATATGAGGACACAAAATCTTTATCTTTTTACCTCATTTCCAAGAATATTTTGTCCAACGTAAGCTAAAAAACATTAAGGAAATATTTATTAACAAAAATTCATAAATATGTCTCATTACACTATCACAATATAATTTATCTCTCTATTATTCTTAACCAATAACCACCATCGATTAGCTTCACCTTCAAAATAATAAATTGAGAGAGTTAATATTTGACATTCTAAACATCTCATGACATCATATATCTTCATAATTGAATTGATCCATCATTTGGATAACACAAGGTCATATGATCCACTGAATTATGGGGTATTTTTCCTCATGAAATTCTCCAGTTTAGACATCTCCCTTTATAGAAAACCATGATTAACATAAATGGATATTAAATCCTTTTAAATGAATATTTAGTATATACAGAAATTCATGCTAGAGGACCATAATAGTTTAGTGTATTGGGAAACATGGAATGAAAATATTCTATCCCGATGAAATATCTTCAACATCCCCTATAAATATCTACACCATTATTAATTATACCTAAAACCTTTTTTTATAACCTGATGAAAGAAAGCATAAGAAAGGGGTGAGTTCATATTCTCATTAAAGGTAAAAAAATGGGTACATGTAAGAATAAACATGAGTATAGTAGTATGATAACGCGATCATAACATTAGGAGATCATACTCTACATATCAAATTCCATAAATATATGTAATGGTATAAACCATTGTAGCTCATAAGACATGAATCATAATACAATAAACATAATGATCCATGAAATCTCAACTATGGAATAAGATATAGGATTGGTGTCATACATATAAGAATAGAAACTTTTATGTCAGGGATAGCTACCAAGACTTTAATAACATGTTAGGCTTGGGATACGACCTATTTACCTACTTTAGTCTTAGGCCAAAAACCTATGTACCCTCTTTCTTTTAGGATTGGGATACAACCCATCAACCTTCTTGTTTTCTGGGTTGGGCTAAAACCCATGTACCCTCTTTATTTTAGTCTTAGGCTACAACCCATGTAGATTCTTGTTTTTGATTTTGGTATATAACTTGTGTACCCTCTTTCTTTTAGGCATGGGATACAGTCCACATACCTTCTTGTTCTCAGGCTTGGGGTACAACCTATGTACCCACATTCTTTTCCGGCAGGGGCTGTAACCTGTGTAACCTTTTAGCATATATAAAACTTATCATTACAAAATTCAATGTAGAGAGATATAGGTCCCACCCATCTCATTTTAAAATCATTCACACATTTTCTACTAGATATTAAGAAATTCATCATATCATGACCCATAAAAAAGAAACATATCTTATAAACATCAAATCATGTCCCATAAATTGGAATTAGTATCATTAACATTTCATAAAATTATAAACTATGGAAAATATATAGGATTCATAACCATTTCATCAAATAATAACCCATGAAAGAGAAATTTATTTCACAAACATATAACCCATGAAAGAGAAATTGGTTGCATAAAGACCATGATATTAAGCATGTCCCTTCATAGAAAGGATATGAATATAACCTTTAAGGAACAACCCAAAAACAAGTGAGTAATATAAATGTATTTAATATTATATGGAAAATATTTTTGAAATATATTTCAAAAAAATTTCTTGAGGAAAATATCTTCTCTTATTTGAAAATGGCTTGTTAATACATAAAACCATTTAAAAATAATTTTCTCATAAAATAATTTTGAATCATATAAGTAAGACTTGAAACCATTTTGAAAACATTTTTCTTTGAAAATTAATTAAAAAAATTTCTTAATGATTATTCTTTTAAATTTGAAAAGGAATATTCAAATTACTAATGGTGGGTAAATCTGTACTTATCGTACGAAGTAATAAAAAAGAACATTCCTTTTATACAGTAAAAAGAATAGAAGGAATGCCATGTTTGGGAAGAAAAATATGATTCCATTAAAGTGATTTGTAAATGTAAAAAAGGGTAAAAATGTCTTTAAAATAATGTATGGTAATGATATAGTATTATTAGAAACCATTTTTAGAAAATATTGATTTTTTACCGAAGAAAGGGTAAAGTCGGGCCTTCCTAAAAATGCTTAAAATCATATGTACCAAATTGTAGAATATTTTAACAATACATGAGTATATCCAGAAATAATATTTTAAGAGGAAAATAATAAATATTCTAGATATATGGATCATAATATTTTATCAAGGGAACCAATAACACAAAATATCTCAGAAAGATATGATGTTGTCTCAATAAACTCTTATAACTCACTAAATTAGTATCATAATCTCGATTTAATAAAAATAAATTACATAAAGCTTAATATATCATAAAAATAATTATATTCCTGATATAACATGTATAATGGATGTATATGCACCTTGAAGAAGAGTTTAGGTGCAGAATAAAATATGAATCTCAAAGAAGGAAAATTGAGACAAAACTGTTTTACCAATTTGGTAACTTTTGAAAGATAAACACCATGGAAGAAGGATCATCAAATGGGAAGGTGAATAAACATAATTGTAATTAAAAGATACATATAATACTAGTATTAGTAGTATAGAAACCACAAAAAAGGAAATAGTGTCACACATTTCTTATATCTCATAGAAATTAAATGTTAGATGAAATCCCCTTACCTTGTGTCTTGACTATCTCTATACTTGTACAAGATTTATGTATAATAAATATAAGTTTATTAAAAATATTTTACATAAGATTATTATTTTATCAATTACCATATTTTTTTTGATTATGACCTTATATTTCACTCTTGTTAATGATCCCACGTTGAGGTTTCACTTCAGGTAATATTCGCTTTGTTCTTCACATGAGTCTTAATTTGTTACATCGTTGGTCGTTATAATTTTAGAGTAATTACATAATATAAACCATAATATACATATCAAGTATTTTTATTTTATTTCTATTATAAAAATCAATAGAATATAGGAGTACGAAATAGAATACATTGTTCATGGAGATGGTAACCCGTACGTACGCATGAATACTGTCCTTGTTTTTATTATTATATTAAAAGAAAGTATATAAAAGGCATATGTATATATATATGTATATATATATCATTATTACAGTATAGTTAATATATTATATATATCATATATTTTCATTAAACCCATCCTTAATACATTCCATGTGGTGTGTGATCGAATCACATCGCTTTGAGGGGCGGTAGTCCACACATCCTCAAACGAGATTATCGTATTAGCACCAACTAGAATGTAAATAGATTTTTATTGTAAAAGGAATAAATAAGAATAAATCCATAATAAATATAATATATTAAATATAAAAAATAGATTTTCCATCAAAATGGAAACCATGATTTTGTGGTAAATGATAAATGAACAATCATCGTTTCACGAGGCACTAGTCCACGGTACACATAAATAGTATGTTAAACATCCAATAGATGGAGGTGCCTGTATGTTTAGGTCATAAACTTTTCATAAAAAATAATAGTATATAGAGGATACTAGTTTCTTTCACACAAGAAAAAATAAGGATAGTGGAGGGGTGTAGAAGGAAAATAAATGAAAGAAGCTTAAGAGAAGACGTTGCATCTAAATCGAGTAACTCCTTTTGGTTTGTGCCAAAAGGATTTCATGGGAAGATTTATTCCAAAAGGGTTGATTCAAGGTATAAGGGTTGATTTTTGGGATCCTAATTGGATATATCATGGATGAACTTAAAATATTTTAGAGGTGTTAAGAATGGATAGAGGTGGTGGCCTTTTATTGGGAAGGAAAATGAATAACTTGGAATTTCAAGAAACAAGTTAGGTGTGCACATGTTATTACCTAAAAAATGATAAAAGACAAAAGAACTCAATAATGGACGGTTTTTGGCCGAAATATGGATATACAATTCGCATTTTACCATTTTTTTGGTCATTTGAATCTTAATTTTATGGTTTAGTCCCAAAATGAGCATAATTTGGCCTTAACAACTATGATTAATTTTAATCACTTTTACAAATAGTTTTGGTCAAAACATAACATGGTATTATAAGAATATAAATATTATACTGAATAAAAATTTTTATGTCAAATTATTTAAATTAAAATCACCTAAGAGGTAAGTTTTATTTTAGTGTTCATCCCACGGACATGATGAAATAATGGGGTTTTAGTGTAGGAAAACCTTCAAAAGTTTTTTAAGATTTTACATTCAGATTCAAAGTGAAATTGATTTTAACAAATTACATGGTATTAATAGATTTAATTTTATAAAATTTGACCTTAAAAAATATTTATAATATCATTAATCATTAATAACTATTTATAAAATATGGTTGTTTTAAACTAAAAAGCAATATTTCTCACTATTCATCCAAAAATGAGGTTTCTTAGAAAAATATCATAAAGTCACCCTAGGATTATTCCAACTTTTTGAAATAAAAAATAAATTTTATTTTACCAATTTAAATTTATAAATGTGTCTAAAATTAATTTTATTATTATAATTTGTCCATTAAAGAAAACCGTATTTTTAATACAAAAAGGACTTTATTAAAAAAATTCATTAATAATATTAGATATATATATATATATAATGAATACAATATTAATATTCATATAACTATGTTTAAAGTATAATTTATAATTATCTCCTTTAAATTATAATAATAAAAATAGATGTTTTGTAGAAACTCAGTGTTGCATGCATCGCACGCCAAGTCGATATTGATTGTAGTGCAAGCCAAGTTGTTATTGTGTGTAGTGCAAGACAAGTTTGTATTTCATGTGAAAAAAGTTTTTGACATAGTGTTTTAATTTATATATATAGTACTTTTTCCAGTGTCGTGTGAAATGAAAAATATTGAAAAGATAAATTAATTTGAAAAAAAATTATTCTCAAAATCTCGGGGTGTTACATTCTACCCCCTTAAAATGAATTTCCTTCTAAACATTTGTCTTGTTATAAAAGGTTTAATACTTTAAATTTTCATTTATATAATCCCACATTGTAAAAATAGTTAATAATTCTTCCCTTAAAATGGAAATTTTTAATCATACCGGTTACCCAGAGTAACATATAACTGGGTTTCCAGATAGGATAACATAGGTTGGGCATGAAGATTGGTCATGGAGGAAAAGAATAAAAATTTATAGGGAGTGATTGAGGTCATAAATCAATATAAATTGAATGATAAAACAAATTTATTGCCTCAAGGTCATAAATTTGTGATTATTTAAATGGTCATCACCTCTACAAAAATTAAGCTGGCAGGATAACAATTTTTTAATCACTTTCTGAACATTGAGTAATTATTGATAAATTTAAATAAAAAAATTAATTATTGGGTTGTGCTTTGAAAAAAATTCTAATACATCCATTACCTCATAGAATGAATTCCCATAAATTAACTTTGATGAATAAGGCACTAAAATTTTCTTTTAACAAAACTTAAGGCCCCTAAAAAAATAAAATGTCAAACTATTTTTCTTTTAAAAAAACTACATGCATTAAAATAATATGTAACACTAATTTTTAATAATAAATAATTATTCATTAAAATTAAATATGCATTAACCAAGAAATCACATTGCCCAGGGGTGGGAATGAAACCCTTATTTTCCTATGATCATGGCTTCAAGACCCGCGGCCTTGCCGAACTTGATTGGTTTTCAACCGACATACATGATATCCTTTTTTAAAGACACATTAATATAATATATAATATATACATCCTTGAAATAAGGTTTATCACTAATTATACTTTTATCCAACGTTTTCTACACAAAATTAGTGCACAAATACTTCCTCTTAAGTTTAACTTAAACATTTCATAAAAAATTAACCTTATAACCCTTCTCAAATACGAAAATACCAAAAAAATATAAAACAATCCATGAAATTAGAATAACATTGATTCCCTTATATAACACAATGTAGCTATTTGTTTTCATATTCTATACATGTTAGTACCCTCATCATTTATTCTCCTAAAACATTTAAACAACTTAAATTACCATAAATCCTTTGGGAAAACATTAATGATTACTCATTCTATAGTGTATTGGATCTATTCCATAAATCCAAAAATGTGGTAAACTTCATTAGTGTTATCATAATCAACCTATAAACATGTCCTTACTTTATTCTAATGTAATGTATACTATACAATTTACTTATTCATATCCCATGTATTTTTATCTATACAACATTATCTTAATATAAAGAACATATTAAGGGCCACCTTACCTTAGAAAAAATACCACCATGTTATTAAATCACTTCACTAGTATATATATAACTTTCCACATAAAATTATAAATATTGAGTGAAATCATAGATAGAAAATCCTTGTATATTGCATCATTCATGACTTTTGAATTTGAATACATAAATAGTTTGATTACTTTATCCTTAATCCACTAACAATAATACCTATTTCCTTTCACATTTCATCCATAGTGTCGTCATCATCCAAAATGTAATCCTTACATGCATTACCTTGCTGGTTATCTTTAGAAAATCTCTTCTTGGGACATTTAGTTTCATAAAAACCATTTTCCCCACACTTAAAACACATTACCTTTGATGATGACTTAAGGAAGCTAAAATTTCCAACTATTTCATTAACCAAACTCTTCATTTTTTTCCTTCTAGTCCTTTGCTTTGTGTCCATATTTTCAATAGTCAAAATACCTTCTTTTTCTTCTAATACATTCATTTAGGTGATTCTTTCCACATTCATGAAAAAAATGACACCAAATTTTCTTTCCTCTATGGTCTCCATTACCCAAACACTACGGAAACTCCTCCTTTATGTTCCATGGTGAGTCCAAGAGTTGGTAAATTTAAACATTGTTAATCCTGTTCTGGGAAACTGATTATGCATGATCATGACATATTAAACACCAGTGATCATCCCACTTGAATTCTAATTAGAAAATATTCCATCAAATTAAACATTAATCTAGTTCCGTGTGCTTCCCTCCATTAACTAAAACAAGAAGTATAGTGTGAGAATTACTTATCATAGAAGCAAACCATATAGCCATGAAAAGAACTAAATATTGAATTTCTAAATCATGACACCTTCTATTATCTATAACACCATGGTTTTATACTAGGTTATTTATAGCTAAATTTTATTTCAATACTACATTATGTTTCATGAAGAGTTTATGAATTCCCAAAGCATATCCCCCAGAAGTGTCAAACTAGGTGTGCAGTCAGGCTCATTGTCATGTAACAGATTTCCCAGAGTCAAGCCCGAAACATCTTGTTAGAGTTATTAACCCAAGTTACAATTGTGTTTGATCCACATTCACTTGTTGTATCCAGAAGGGTATGTATTTCTTGGAAACAACTCACTCCATCCTTTACCAAAACTCTAGGGCATTTTCATAAACATTAAATTATCCTTATACATATTCTTAGATGCATCCATAGACATATACTTAGAAATAATCCTAGGGATCTCACTAAGGGTTTATTATCCTAGTTTTCAAAGTTTGACTAATCCTTTCCATTCATACCAACTATAGCAACCCAGTTTTAACATACACAGATATTACATCCTTTTATATGAGTATTTATTACATTACAAAAATAAATACCAGAGGATCATAATAGTTTATTGTAGTTGTAAAATTAGAAAACAATATTCTGTCCTGGGGAAAGATCATCAAAATATCCCATAAAGATCTCCACCTTTAGTACTTTTACCTAAAACCTTTCTCCAGAACCTTGAGAAAGGAAACACAAGAAAGGGGTGATATCAAATGCTTAGTAAGGGTAAAAAAGGGAAACATTTAAGCATTAAAATTAACATGGTAGTATGATTAAAAGATCATAATATTAGGGGATCATACCCTACATATCAAAGGTTATAAACATGAGTTATGGAATAAATCATGGTAGTTCATAAGACATGAATCATAAGGATATAAACATCACGATCCATGAAATCATAATTATGGAAGAAGACATCGAATTTGTGGCATACATACAAGAATAGAAACTTTTTTGTCAGGGACACCTACCAAAACCTTTATAACATGTTAGGCTTGGTCCAGTACCCATGTACCAACTCTAGGCTTGGGCTAGTAACCATTGTACCTAGATTCTTTTAGGTTTGGGCTATAACCCATGTACATTCTTGTTTTCCAGCTTGGGCTACAACTCGTGTACGCTCTTTCTTTTTCGGATTGGGCTACAACTTGTGTACCCTTTGAGCTCATATAAAACTTATCATTACCCAATGCATTTGAGGTAGATTTATGTCCCACCCATCTAATAGTAAAATCATTCACTCGTGTTCTTCAAGATAATAAAACATTCATCCTATCATGACCCATAAAATGATATATGACGTATAAAAATAAAATAATAACCAATAAATTTAAATAGGTATCATTAAAATTTAATAACTTCATAACCTATGGAAAATAGATAGGTTTTATAACTATTTCATCAAATTATAAACCCTGGAAGAGAAATAGATTTCATAAATATATAACCTGTGAAAGAGAAACTAGTTTCATTAATAAAATGACATTAAGTGTGACCCATTTATAGAAAGGATATGAATAGAACATTTAGATAAATTATAAAAAGGGAATGAGTAAAATCAATGGATATAGTATTATATGGATAATATTTTTGAAATATCTTTAAAAAATGTTTCTTGAGGAAAATATCTCTTCTTATTTGAAAATTTCTTGTTAATATAAAATACCATTTAAAATTAATTTTCTCAGAAAATACCATGAAAACATATAAAGAAGACTTGAAACCATTTTTAAACCTTTTTCCATGAAAAATAATTTTAAAAAAATTTCATAAATATTAACCATTTAAAAATTAAAATGAATCATCAAAGGAATGATTGTGGATAAATCCATATATGTCATATAAAGTAAAAAATAATAGAATTTTTGCACAGTAAAAAGGTTAGAAGGAACGCCTTGTTCAGAAATAGAGAAGAAGTTTCCCTTGAATAGATTCATAAAATATAAAAGGGTAAAAGTTTCTTTAAAATATTATAATATAATGGTATAATTCTCTTGGAAAACATTTTTATAAGACATATATTTTCAAAAGAAGAAAGGGTAAAGTCGAGCTTTCCTAGAAACACTTTCTTAACAATCTTATGTTCCAAAGAGTATAATATGTTAATAATTCATGAGTAAAAAATGAAATAATATATGATAAGTAAAATTGTGAATATTGTTGATATATGGATCATAAGATTTCATCAACGTAATCAATAACATAAACAACCTCGGAAAGCGATGAGATTATCTCAATAAACTCTTATAACTCGATAACGTGTGATCATACTCTCCATGTAAAAAAAATTAATTAAATGAAGCTTAACATATCATGAAAAGAAGTATAATCATGATATATCAAGTAAAGTAGAATTATATACACCTAAAAGAGGAGTTTAGGTGCAGAACCACACATGAATCTCAAAGAAGGAAAATTGAGACAAAATTGTTTTACCGGTTTGGTAACTTTTGAAAGCCAAACCCCATGGAAGAGGGATCATAAAATATGAATTTGAATAAAAAATTTTTTAATTAAAAGATAAATATAATACAATAACTTTCATTATATACACGACACAAATGTAAAGAGTGGTTAACAAAGCTTGTATCTTGTAGAAATTGAAAGTGAGATGAAATCCCCTTACCTTATGTTTTGACTCTCTCCGTACTCATAGAAGATTTATGTATTATAAAGTAATGTTTATTATAAATACATTAAAAAATGATATTCTTATATCTATTACCATATATGGTTTTATTAGGACATTATATTAACCTATTTGTAATGATCTTGTGTTAAGTCTTCACTTCGGGTAATATTTTCTTTGTTCTTCACATGTGTGTAAATTTGTTATATCGTGGGTACTTATAATTATATCATGGCTATGGAATGTAAAATATAATATAAATATTAGGTATATACATTATATTTTTATTATAATAATAAATATAATATAGCAATACCAAATTGAATACACCATTCATGGAGACGGTAAGTCGTACGTACGCACAAATGTTGTTTATTTTTTTATTATCTAATTCAAAGAAAGTATTTAAATAAAATATGTATAGACACACACACACACACATATATATATATATAATTATTCCATTATCATTACTATATAATATTTTTAATATAATTTCTTTAAAAACATACTTAATACATTCCATGTGGTGTGTGAATGAATCACATCGCTTTGAGGGGGCAATAGTCCACACTTCCTCAAATGAGAATGTCATATTAACAAAAAATGGAAACTGGAGATAAGTATGTTGTAAAAAGAATAAATAAGATTAATGAAATAATAAGTATAATATTTGAAATATATAAATATAGTTTTCATTATAATGGCCACTATGATTTGTGGTAATGGAGAAATGAATAATCATTGTTTTGTGAGGTAGTAGTTTTCCGTACATAGAAACAGTATGGTCACCATCCATTAGATAGAGGTGTGTGTAAGTGTAGGTCATATAATTTTCATAAAAGAGTCATAGTATATGGATGATACTAATTTGTTCATTAAATAAGGGAATAAAGAGAGTGGAGGGGTGGAGAAAAAAAATAAATGGAAGGAGCTTGAGAGAAGACATTACCTCTAAATCAGGTAAGTCCTTTTGGTCTGTGTCGAAAGGATTCCTTTAGATTTTTTTTACCCAAATGGAGGATTTGAGGTATAATGGAGGATTTTTTGGAGGCTACCTGGATAGATCTTGGAGGAAATTAAATGGTTTTAGATGTCTGAAGAATTGGTAGAGGTGTTGTCCTTTTATTGGGAAAGAAAATGACTCACTTCGAATTTTTAAAAACAAGTTAGGTGAGCACATGTTATTACATAAAAAAGGAGAAAAACCAAAAAAAACTCAATAATTTAAGGTTTAAGGACAAAATAATTACATAAAATGGGCTTTAGATAAGTTTTTAGGTAATTTGGGCTCTTAATTTTAAGGTTTAGTCCCAAATTAATCTTAGTTTGGCCTTAATTTTTGTGATTATTTTTAATCACTTTTACATATCATTTTATTGAAAAATTAACATTGTATTATTTATATCTAAATATTATACTTAATACAATGGTGTAAATTGGATTTTTTAAATTCAATTAACAAAATCAAGAAACTTAAGATTTGTATCAATCCCACTGAAGGTACAAAATAATGATGTTTTAGAGTAGGAAAAGGTTAAAAAGTTTGTTAAGATTTTTAATTCAGTTTCAAAGTGAAATTTATTATAAAAAATTGAATTATATTAAAACATATAATATTTATCAAATTTTACTTTGAAAAATATTTATAGTATCATTTATCATTGATAATTAATTACACAAAAAGTTAGTTTTTAACATAAAGGTAGTATTTCCACTATTCCTCAAAAAATGATGTTTCTCAAAAAAATCCCAAAAAATTCAAACTAAGATAATTTAAAAATTGTGAAATCAAATATTAAGTTCATTTTATCATATTAAATTTTTAATTGTCTCTGGAATTAATTTTATTATTAAAAAAGGTCCATTCAAGAAAACAATATTTTTAACACAAAAAAGAATTTACCAAAATTCTTAATTTTTATTTTCAATATGTTATATATATAATGTAGAAAATATTAATATTCATATAAATGTCACGACCCATCCTCGGGGCCCGTGTCGTGACTACCCCAAGCCCGCCTTCCATAGGCCAGGGGAAGGGGACTAGTACCAAGGCGTAAATCCTGGTAAAAGGGGAAGGCATTGCCTTTGAAAAGTAACAAACAACACAGAGCAAGCAAGAAGAAGTAAAAACTAAGTAAAAACTGGGTACAACAGTAAGTGCAGAAAAGTAAGTGGGATAGAATAAAAACCCAAACTGAAAGTAAAGTACAACTGGAGAGGGAAAATAGCAACTGAAAAGTAAAGCTGCAGCCTCGAGCCATCCACTGAAAGTCCCACCTGAAGGGTGGGTACAGATAGCCTCCACAGCTCCTCGGTCTAGCCGTCCGTTCCGAGTACGCCCCACCCAGTGGTCCACCTTCGGGTACCGACCTACTCCTCGCCTCTGCCACGATCAACGTTGTCCGTCATCTGCAACCAACACAATGTAGTGCGGGCATAGCCCGTGCAGGGATGAGTATAAGCTACTCAGTAGGGACCCTGAGTCCCCTGAAGGTCTCCCAGAATCCAAAAAGGATAATCCACAAAGGAAAGATACAATCACAAAGTAACATCTGACACTGCCTAGGTATATGCCCATACATATACCTAAGTCGTCAATTCCAGTTCGCTCCAACCTCCGAGCCCAAGTACAACCCAGTCCACATAGGAAATCACAACCCATTCCACACAGGAAAGCAAAACGTAATCCACACAGGATATCACAACACATCCCACAAAGGAAAGAAAAACAGAATTCAGCTCACATAGGTATACTACTTCGTAAGATGATAGAGATGATCAGTTGTTTCCACTGATTCATCTAAGATGTCAGACCCACAAATGATCGATAGGTACTAACCCCTGCAATTACCCACACAAGATCGATCATGAAGTTGAAACCACAGCTATTGGGAAACTCCTTCTCTATCAAGTATAGTGGGCATGCTGCTACAACCAAGCGCTTCCCTCTAACCTTGGACTGCTGTAGTACTACACCTATGGAGTAAAGTGGGCCTGCTGCTACAACCAAGTGCTCCTCTATCTTGGGTCTACCGATATAACCAAGTGCTCCCCCTCATAGCCTCCATAGGTACTCCTTCTGTTGAGTACCGCGGGTCTGCCGCTACAACCAAGCGCTCCTCTGCCGTGGGTCTATCGGTACAACCAAGCGCTCCCCCGTGCTGCTACAACCAAGCACTCCTCCATCGTGGGTCTGCCGCTACAACCAAGCGCTCCCCCTCATAGCCTCCAAAGGTACTCCTTCTATTTAGTACCGCGGGTCTTCCGCTACAACCAAGCAATCTCTTCCGTGGTTCTGCCTCTATAACCAAGCACTTCCCACTAGGCTATCCATAACACACCGAGTTGTTCGATCAGCAGTCGTCAAGTCTCAACTGGCTCTAGGGTTTCCGCACACAACATACTCGTTCTGGGAGGGTCTACTCCATGAGCCAAGAGGCCGACGCATCAACTGACATGTAGTCCGGAGTTGATGTATCCCAAAAAGTACTGTAGTGGTCACTGCCAAACCCACAGAGGATTCTTGTATTGTCTTCATCATTATCACAGTCACAGCTAGCTCTAGGGTTCCCGCAAACAGCAAGCTCGTTCGGGAGGGTCCGCTCCATGAGCCAAGGGGCTGATACATCAACTGACATGAATTCTAGAGTTGATGTATTCAAAATCTCCATATCATCGACCGGAACTCAACGTCACAGACAGCGCGTCAATCGGACGCCCGGTCTGAGAGTTATTGGCTTTTTCATCCCAGGGGCCCGGTTGGTTTTTAAGTCAAAACCAACCCGACCGTACTTCAATTGCATCGAAACCTTGAGTAGATTAATCCAAAAGGTCCGTCTCACTAAGAGGAATCCACTAAAGTCGACGGTACGTCAATCAGACATCTGGAGCTCAAGTAATAAGCATTTCCCCTCTGAGGGCCCGGCTGGTTTCGTGTACGAACCAACCCGGCCGAACCCAAAGTTCTCCGAAACCTTGAGTGTAATATGTCGAAACGACCGCCTCGATCCAGGGATCACATCTCTATTGACAGTGCATCCATCGGAAGTCAGTAGCCCAAGATATGGGCAAAAGACCTAAATAGGTCCGAAAACGGGGGGTCTGGGCCCGGACCGACCCAGTCCAACCCCCCCAGGGTCGGCCCGAACTGGGTCAACCCAACCCGGCTGGGCGCGGTCTGGCCCTGCCGGCGCGGCACGACCTGGCCTGGGAGGCCCGGCCCGGTGCGCTGGCATTGGCCGAGTGGCCAGGCGGCCAGCTCAGCTGTTACGACCGAGCGAAGGGGCGAGGGGCACGCTGCCCCCGCATGAAGAAATCGTGACCCCATTATGGGGCCACTCACGTCCGGCCAGCCAGAGGTTTTGACCCCCGGCTCTTCCACCATCCGGTCGGCCCGCTCCGGCCGGCCGGCTTCTGCTGCCACGGGACTGGCAAGGGCCGGTCCCCCTGATCCGCTGCCGGCGGCCCGGAACCAGCTGTCGGTTCCCCTGCTCCGCCAGGGCCCGTAACCGGTCGTGGCCTTCATCCGTTCGCTGCGGCGCGACGACGCCGCGCCCCTCCGCCACGGCCACGATCTGGCCGTGGTGTCTTCAGGTTTCTTCAGCGTGGCGCCACGGCACCACAGCTTGGTTAAACTTTCAAATGTGCGGTGTGACGACACCACACATCCTTTCCACTCGTCCCCGCGCAGTGCGACGACACCGCGTCACTTCCCTTCAAACAGCAATCACAAATAATAAGAGAGGAGGGTCGGCCATGTTTGTGTGGTCCGGCCCCCTCCCATTAAACGATATCAAGCAGTCCAAATGAACGAGGATAGATGACGAAGAAAACTCAAATAAAAACACATAAACCCCTACCTCAACGTTGTCATCGAACGAGCGTTCGTCGCGGAATTAATCATCGTGGAAGAAGAGGATCGTCATGGAAGAAGGGAATCACCATGGAAGGAATGTTGTTGGTGTTAGGTGATCTCCGAGGAAGGCGTCTCTTGCCGTCGTCCGCCGTCGGAGGTCGGCGTTCTTCGTCGGTGGTGGTGTGTTCTTCGCGTTCTTCATCGAAGAATGAAGAATCCTCTATTTTTCTCCCAATGGATTCCACAACCAGAATTCTAACAAAATAAAATAGGTTCAACACTTATTTTATTAACATAACCCAAGCATTTGAAAATAAAAACAAATGAACAATTAATTCAATGAATTAATTGTAATGATTTAACCGTCCAATTTAATGAGGAGTTTCTTAACCCAAATAAACGCACGATTGACTTTATTAAAAAGGGGGGGTGCGGGTGCGTTACTTAGAGGGAAAAAACGGTAGGGCTCGTGCGGGCCCTACATCACAAATATCCTACCAAGTGGGTTGGATATTATGGGTCCCATCTTATCCGCTTATCTTAGGTTAAGCCGCTTTAAGTAAAAGAAAAATAAATTGTCGCACCATTTTTATTTTATTCTTTAACTTAACCCCAAAAATTAAAAACCACACCCGAGCGAACGCAACTCTGGAAAAGGTGTTTCTAAAAAATTATCGGCAATGTGATTCCATTGGTGCCCTCATAATTCTATTCTAAGCACCGGTTCAAAAGTTAGAAAAACCCACTAGTTCGTTCACTGAAGGTAGCTGAGATAAACTTTAGAAAAAGATTCCAGGCACACCGGGCCTCGGAATCAGGCACCGTCAGAAACTGCGTTCTTGTAAAATTCCAAAGAAAATTAAGAAAAAAATTTCCATATAATTTTACGGGTCTTTACATTACTACCACCTCTAGTCTTTACGTCCTCGTAAAGCTTTAACAAAAACTAGGGTCACAAAAGTGGTACTGAGCACGCATCTGAGCCTTCTGCTCCCATGCGCTTACATAAAGGTTCTCGTACTGCCAGTGGAACCTCTGCTCATGTCGTTCCTTAATCCCCACTGGAACCTCCGTGGGGGTCACTCCATCACCCAAGTCTAGCTCCTCATGGTCAATGAACTGCGAAGGGTCGATCTCGTATCTCCCTAGTTGAGATACATGGAAGTCGTCATGCATCTAGTGCAACTGAGGTGGGTGGGTCAAGTGGTAAACCACCTCGCCTACCCTGCTGAGGACCTAGAAAGGTCCGTTGAACCTCGGTGATAACTTATCGCCAAGACCAAATCCCCGTAACTCACGTCGAGGTGTGACTCGTAGAGAAACGTGGTCACTATCCTCAAACTGTAGTGGTCTCTACCTCCTGTCAGCACAAGACTTTTGCTAGCTCTGAGTTGTCCTCATCTGCTCTTGAATGACTTGGACCCTTTTGGTCCTACAAGAGATGCTGAGATTTCTTCTTTGTCGATAAGAGAAATCCGGTCTCATCCCCTGGATGAACCACGTTCTTCGCCTAATACATTCAATCCCATCATGTATGACACTAACCCATAGCAAGGATTACGTCGTAAGGCCTCGACGCTACTACCAAGAGATCCAACCGTTACTCTCACCTCCAAGGGTTGAGTCACACTGTCGGCATCAGTGTGTGGTCACTAGGTATCCTCCAATAGGTATCTCAAAGTGAGGTTCAAGTCAAAGGTTTTTAAACTGGAACCTCTTAGTAATAACATAAAGAGAGGACAGGAAGGTAAACGCGAAAAGAAAGGTTTCTTTTATTACTGAAGCTCAAATTACAAAGAGACAAATCATCTACAAACAAACATCAAAAAAACTAGAAGCTGCATAAACAAAAGTCTCCAGGTCTGGAGCTAGTCCCGCTCCTGTCTGTCTGCTCCCGGAGCTACATGATCGTAGGCATCAGCTACTTGAAGCTGAGCTCTCCCATGTCCACCAGTTCCCTGCGGTCGGGGTGGACCTCCTGGTGGTGGTGGTGGCAACACCTCGAAGCATCGTCCACCTCCAACTGCATGTCAAGCTCCCCTACCACGGTCTCCTGCTCCACGCAGTCTGCCTTGATCGAACCTCTGCCTCTGCCTGGGAGGTCCCTCATTCATCTACTGGTCATATGTATGGCGGATCAGATAGTCACGAGCCATGTGACCAACCCCACCACAGGAGTAACTCTGTCTGCTCATGGTAAGTCGTTGACCACCTTGAGTGCCTCGCACAAATGATCTTGTGTGATGCGGTCGACCACCTGTAGGTCTAGTCCTCTTGGACCCCTGCATCATCTGTCTACAACCCGCTGCAGAAGACTCTGCCGCATTCGGGCTAGTGGTGGGTCCTACTGCTGGAGACTGCTCAGCAAGGAAACTCTATACTAAGAGGGCTTGCTCTAACACCCCTATCTATGTTGGAATACTGTGAAATACAAATGAAGCTATGATCTCTCACCTGAGCCCCTGCTCAAAGGTTCGGGCCCTGAAGAATGGGTCCTGTACCATGTCTGTCGAATAGCGTGAGAGATCAGTAAACCTCGCCGCGTACTGGGCTACTGTCATGTTTCCTGCCGCAGCTATAGTAGCTCCTGGATGCGCACCGCACGAAGGGTGGCTGGGACGAACTCCGAGCGGAAGAGGCTCTCAAAGTCCATCCAGAGGAGAGATTCCTCGTCATGCACCTAGAGCATCAAGCTCCGCCATCTGTTTGTTGGCGCGTGCAGTAGGCTCGCTGTGAGGATCACCATGAGGTCTGCTGGTGTCCTTACTAACCTGAAAAACCGTATAACTGCCTCCAGGAAGTCCTCGGCTTCCTGAGGGTCCTTCTCCCCGCGGAACCTGGGTGATCGCTAACGTTGGAACTCATGTAATGCACTAAGGCGACGTGCATCATCAGTGGCTGGGGCTGGTAGCATCGGTCGCTCGGCGGGTAGAGGTACCGCCGGTGCCTCTACTGTCAAAGGGCCTTGTACCGAGGCCTCGTCGCTCGGTGGGTTGTCGTCATGCACAACGCTCGGAACCCTAGCTGGCTACCATCGTGGGGCCATCCTGAAAAGAAACAGGTGCGCCACGGTCAGAACAGTATACCTAGTGAGCTGACACAAAGTAATCACAAAGAAAACTTTAAACACACATGCAATCAATGTTTTCGTGCATTAAGTCGGAAATCAGAAGTCAGGGTCCTGGTGTACGGATACATCGGCTGCCACACCAACAATGGACTCCCTGGACTGATAGCCACACTCAATACACTCAATACTATTTCTTCACATAGAAAAAGATCAGAGTCCTGAGTTCTGTGGTAGAACCGAACTCCTCTGATACCAATTTGTCACGACCCGTCCTTGGGGCCCATGTCGTGACTACCCCAAGCCCGCCTTCCATAGGCTAGGGGCTGGCGACTAGCACCAAGTCGTAAATCCCAGTAAAAGGGGATGGAATTTCCTTTGAAAAGTAACAAACACCACAAAGAAAACAAGTAGAAGTAAACACTAAGTAAAAACTGGGTACAACAGTAAGTGCGGAAAAGTAAGTAGGCCAGAATACAAACTCAAACTGAAAGTAAAGTACAACTGGAGAGGGAAAACAGCAACTGAAAAGTAAAGCCGCAGACTCGAGCCATCCACTGGAAGTCCCACCAGAAGGGTGGGTACAGATAGCCTCCACAGCTCCCCGGTCCAGCCGTCTGCTCTGAGTACGCCCAGCCCAGTGGTCCACCTCCGGGTACCGACCTGCTCCTCACCTCTACCACGATCAGCGCTGTTCATCGTCTGCATCCAACACAACGTATTGCGGGCATAGTCCATGTAGGGGTGAGTATAAGCTACTCATTAGGGACCTCGAGACCCCCGAAGGTCTCCCAGAATCCACAAAGGATAATCCACAAAGGAAAGATACAATCACGAAGTAACATCCGACACTACCTAGGTATATGACCATACATATACCTAAGTCATCAATTCCAATTCGCTCCATCCTCCGAGCCCAAGTACAACCCATTCCACACAGGAAATCACAAAACAGTCCACACAGGAAAGCAAAACATAATCCACACAGGATAGCACAACACACCCCACAAAGGAAAGAAAAATAGGATTCAGCTCACACAGGTATACTACTTCGTAAGACGATAGAGATGATCAGATGTAGCCACTGATTCGTCTAATCCATCAGACCGACAAAGGATCGAAAGGTACTAACCCCTGAAATTACCCACACAGGATCGATCATGATGTTGAAACAACAAAAATTGGGAAACTCCTTCTCTATCATGTATAGTGGGCATGCCGCTACAACCAAGCGCTTCCTCTAACCTTGGACTGCTGTAGTACTCCACCTATCGAGTACAGTGGGCCTGATTTTACAACCAAGTGCTCCTCTGTTGTGGGTCTGTCACTACAACCAAGCGCTCCCTCTCATAGCCTCCATAGGTACTCCTTTTGTTGAGTACCGCGGGTCTGACGCTACAACCAAGCTCTCCTCCGCCATGGGTCTGCCGCTACAACCAAGCGCTCCCCCGTGCTGCTACAACTAAGTGCTTCTCCATCGTGGGTCTACAACCAAGCGCTCCCCCTCATAGACTCCAGAGGTACTCCTTCTGTTGAGTACCGCGGGTCTGCCGCAACAACCAAGCGCTACTCCGCCGTGGGTCTGCCATTACAACCAAGCGCTTCCCACTGGGCTATCCGTAACACACCGAGTCGTTCGATCAGCAGTCGTCAAGTCTCAACTGGCTCTAGGGTTTCTATACACAGCATGGTCGTTCCGGGAGGGTCCACTGCACAAGCCAAGAGGTTGATGCATCAAATGACATGTAGTCCAGAGTTGATGTATCCCAAATAGTACCGTAGTGGTCACTGCCGAACCCACGGAAGATTCCCATATTGTCTTCATCATCGTCGCAGTCACAGCCAGCTCTAGGGTTCCCACACACAGCAAGCTCATTCCGGAGGGTCCGCTCCATGAGCCAAGGGTCTGATACATCAACTGACACGAAGTCCGTATTGGATGTATTCAAAAGCTCCGTATCATCGACAGGAACTCAACGTCACAGACGGTGCGTCAATCGGACGCCCGGTCTGAGAGTTATTTGCATTTTCGTCCGAGGGGCCCAGTTGGGTTTTTAAGTCAAAACCAACCCGAAAATACTCCAAATATGTCCAAACCTCGAGCGGAGTAAGCCAAAATGTCCGTATCACTAAGAAGAATCTACCAAAGTCGATATTACGTCAATCGGACGTCTGGAGATCAAGTTATAAGCGTTTCTGCTCCGAGGGCCCGGTTGGTTTCGTGTACGAACCAACCCGGCCGAATCCAATGTTCTCAGAAACCTAAAGTGTAATATGTCGAAACGACCATCTTGATCTAAGGATCAAATCGCTGTGGACGGTGTGTCGATCGAAGGTCCGTAGCCCAAGATATGGGCAAAAGACCGAAAGAGGTCCGATAATGGGGCGTCTGGGCCCGGACCGACCCGGCTGGGCGCGGCCCGGTGGCTCGGCCCGGTGCGCTGGCGCGGTCGCACTGGCTGGGGGGCCAAGCGGCTGGCTCGGCCATTACAGCCGAGTGAAGGGGCGAGGGGTGCGCTGCCCCCGCGTGAAGAAACCACGACCCCATTATGGGGCCACTCACGTCCGGCAAGCCGGGGGTTTCGACCCCCGGATCTTCCACCATCTGGCCGGCCCGCTCCGGCCAGCCTGCTTCTGCTGCCATGGGACCAGCAAGGGCCAGTCCCCCTTCTCTACTGCCGGTGGCCTAGAACCGGCCACCGGTTCTACTGCTTCACCGCGGTCCGTAACCGGACGCGGCCTTCGTCCATCCGCGCGGCGCGACAACGCTGCGCCACTCCGTCGCGGCCACGCTCCGGCCGCGGTGTCATCAGGTATCTCCGACTCGGTGCGGCAACGCCGCAGATTTGTTCAACTTTCAAATGCGTGGCGCGACGGTGCCGCACATCCTTTTCACTCGTCCCCACGCGGTGCGACGACACTGCGTCACTTCCCTTTGAACCGAAATCACAAATAATATGGGAGGAGGGTTGGTTGTGTTTGTGTGGTCCGGACCCCTCCCATTAAACGATATCAAGCGGTCCAAATGAACTAGTATAGATGATGAAGAAAACTAAAATAAAATCACATAAACCCCTACCTCAACGCTGTCGTCGAATGAGCGTTCGTCGTGGAATTAACAATCGCAGAAGAAGAGGATCATCACAGAAGAAGTGGATCACCGCGGAAGGAACATCATTGGCATTAGGTGATCTCCGAGGAAGGCGCCTCTCGCCGTCATCCGCCGTCAGAGGTCGGCGTTCTTTGTTGGTGGTGGTGCGTTCTTCACGTTCTTCGTCGCAGAACGAAGAATCCTCTCTTTTTCTACCAAAGGCTTCCAAAACCAGAATTCTAACAAAATAAAATAAGTTCAACACTTATTTTATTAACATAATCCAAGCATTTGAAAATCAAAAGAAATGAACAATTAATTCAATGAATTAATTGTAACGATTTGACCACCCAATTTAATGAGGCGTTTCTTAACCCAAATAAACGCACGGTTGACTTTATTAAAAAGGGGGTGCGGGTGTGTTACTTAGAGGGAAAGAAACAGTGGGGCTCATACGGGACCCACCTCACAAATATCCTACCAAGTGGGTAGGATATTATGGGTCCCATCTTATCCACTTAACATAGGTTAAACTGATTTATATTAAAATAAAAATAAATTGTCGCACCATTTTTGTTTTATTCTTTAACTTAACCCCAAAAATTAAAAACCACATCCGAGCGAACACAACTCTGGAAAAGGTGTTTCTAAGAAATTATCAGTGCTGTGATTCCATTGGTGCCCTCAGAATTCGATTCCAAGCACCGGTACAAATGTTAGAAAAATCCACTCGTTCGTTCACTGAACGTACCCGAGCTAAACTTCGGAAAAAGATTCTAGGCACACCGGGCCTCGGAATCCGGCGCCATCAGAAACTATGTTCTTGTAAAATTCCAAAGAAAATTAAGAAAAAACATTTCCCTTGAATTTTACGGGTCTTTACATTAATATGTTCAATTTATATCTTATAATTATCTCAATTAAATTATAATAATAAAAATAGATTTTTTGTTGAATCTCAGTGTTCGTGCATCGCAAGCCAAGAGGGTGTTTCTTATAGTTCAAGACAAGTTGGTATTGCATGTAACACAACCCAAGTTGTTATTACCTATTAAAGGAGTTTCTAAATTACTATTTTAATACACACACACACACTCACACACACACATATATATAACTATTTCTACTGTTAGGAGAAATTAAAAATATTGAAAAGATAAGTTGATTTGAAATAATAATAATTCTCAAAATATTAGGTTGTTACAACCTTATTAGTAGATTGGGTTCCTCTCAAGAATGGATACCACAACCATTTATATATTGTATCAACTGAACCATCACTATAAAAATCTATTCTGTTTCAATTATAACTATATCATGATATTGATTTTGATGGATATTTTTTCTCTGTTACTTCACAATATTACTTAACTATTTCTTTTGTAGAATACCATTTTAATGAGACGTTGTTTAGATGAATAAATAATGTAATCTTAAAATTATATATCATTTCAACTAATCCATAATGTAAAATATTTCAAAGGAATAATATTAACATTATCCTAACCTATAAATTTATATAATCTATCAATGATAAAAACTATAAGTACTCATCCATTAACATTATATAATATTGAGTTTTAAGAAAAAAATTCATTCTTTTTTATTTTCAGATCTTTTTAGGGTTATTTTTTATAGAATTAGGTCCAATATTATATATTAAATAATCATATAATACAAAGTGGACACTCTTAATTAGTATACATTTTCCCATAATATAAAACATTTAAAATAAAACATGATTTCTCTTCATGTAAAAAAATCATGACATTCAACTGGACACCATCATTTTCCTTACCCATTTATTAACCCTATGAAAAATCATTGTGGAAATGTGTAATGAGGTAAAAAATATTAGTAACAGAAAAAAAATAAAAGAAAATGTTAGTACAATGAAAAATATAGAGAGCTATTAAATGATTAGCTTCATATAAATGTTCTTTAAGAGAATAAAATAAATAAATTCCACATGTAAAATACATATATTTATCTAAATGAAATCCATTAAATCCCACAAAAAGAAAATAAAAAACACTTTTTGTAAACATAGAGAATCATAATCTTAAACACTTTTAAAATCCATTCAGTTGAAATAAACATATGAAAAAATTCCAATATATTTCTTTGAACAACATAATCATTACCTAGTGTATTAGAGAGCTATAATAGGGCTCACCCCTTATATAATATATATCAGACTCACCCATCTTCATGTGCTATAATAGGGATCAACCCTTCATATCAGTTATATCAAGCTCAACTGTGAGCTATGATGGGGCTTAATCCTTTGTACAATATTTATCTAGCTCAACGTTTTGATATAATTCTCATGTACTATATAAAAAAAAACACATTATTCTTTCACATTTTCAACATAATTCCCCTTGAAATACACTTTTAAACCCTTATGAAAATCACTTTTAGATAAAGTACATGTTTTTATTAAAAACCCATTTTCAATAACAAAATACCCAACAATGGAAATATTATATTTCATTTAAGAAAACATGAAATATTTAAATGGAATACACAAATCAAATAACAGTCACAGTAGTGGAGAAGTCATTTTCTCAGTGTACATTATGAAAAGAAAATTCCTACTGTGTATGTCAAAGAATTGTGTATAAAACAAATAATAAATTATTTTTGAAAACCATAGAAAATAAAGAAAAAAGAAGCATAAAAAGTAATTTATAATTATTTTATTTCTACATAAAACTTTTCACAAAATATGTTTTTAAAAATGACATGGAAAATAATGAGCTGGAAAGAAAACATTAAAAGATAATTTTTTTTAAAGAAAAGTCCCATATCACTTTAGAAATATTTGAATCATAAGCCCCATGAAATAATTTATTAAAAGAAATAAGTACCTTATAATATATATATATATATATATATTCAAAATATAACATGTAAAATTAGATTTATATGAACCTTGTAAAATAGTATCAGAGTATACCCTCAAAACATTCCTAAATGAGTGGAAATTGAGAAAATGTCCCTTACAAAGAGTCCAACTTTCCATAGTTATCTTTATCTTCCTGAATAAAAAACTTATGTAAATTATTTAAATTATTTAAAAACTCATTCAACTATATTATTACATTTATTTCACTTATTTACATGTTATAAACAATTACTTAATCAATTATTTTTAAATCATGTGTTTTGACCATATTCGGCTGAAATGTCAAATATGAGTTTGGTAAGCTAACTATAGTCAAATAGGCCATTAATTAATCATATACATAATATAATCATGAAATATTTATCATAATTATACATCAATTATTCATTTTATAATAATCGTTAAATAATATTTTTCAGAAATGAAGTATGTTTCAATCATCGAGACGGTAGGTCGTACGTTTGAATGTGTAATATTTCCATTTTTCAATGATCATTATGGAAATTATTAAGTAATATTTTATATTTAAATAATGATAATAATGTCATATATACCATATTATTTCTTTAAATATACTTATATAAATCTTCCATGTGGTGTTGTGATGAAAAGAAAGTCAAATCCCTTCATGAAAGTGGTAGTCCACATGTTTATGAATGACATTATCATTTCTCAGTGAGTAAAAAATATGAACTAAAATGATGTATTATCATTTAAAATGATAAATGATAAATTAATATAATAATTATTCTATTTATATCACATATATTCATTACCTTTTCCCTAAATACCTTCTATTTAAATCATTAGTGAAAATGAATCACATCGCTTCACGAGGTGGTACTCTACCATACAGATGAAAAATGATATCATATACCATTCATAATGAAACAATAAAAGTATATATTATATAATTAATCAATATGTATAATTATTTTATAAATATTTTATTTATCCTTTGTATCCATCATCAAACCTAATTGACGCATGCCTGTCAGCGAGTGTGGAAAAACAAATTTTAATTCTCCTAAGTGTAGTCTAGTAATTAACCCTAAGAAGTCTTCTAAAGAGGTGTGAATAGAAAATAGTTTGTCACTTAAAAGAGAGGGTAAAAATGTGGTGTTTTTAAAAGGAAATTTGAAATTAAAATGATTGAAAAACAATGATACTAAAAAGGGTTATTAGGTCAGGGTTGGTTTCTTAATTGTAATGCTATCCTTGTTCAATTTAATTCAAACCTATTCTTCTTAGTTAATTAATGTGATTTTCCACAATCGTTTCCTCTCACTTCCTTGGTGAAATTATGATGGTGAGATAGAACCTTACCAATATCTCGGTTTGGTCAACTCTCCTTCCATGTGCAAAATAGGTGTGTTTAATATCCTTAATTAAAATGGAAAATACCCTATCGACTCTTGTTTATCCCAAACAATCAAGAAAATTCACTACACCTTTTACACGTACTGACAATCGTCAAGTACTTTACCACTAATCCCTAGTTTATTCCATCATATATAAACCAGAAATTATTGGAGGGAGATAATTATTATTTTACCAAGGAAAAAATCAATAACAAAATTAAAATTAAATAACAATGGCACTTTATAATAAAATCAAATATATGAAATAGAAAAACTCTTTGAAGAAGAAAGAAATTTCATTCAATTACATCCAAGAACTCAAGCATTATAAAATAGAAAACCAACCCTTCCCCAATCACTCCAAATGATTACCCCACCATGGCAAGGGTAATCGAGATGAATGGGGAAGAAGAAGGCAATACAAAACTATGAAAAATAAAAGAAATAAAAGAGAAATCTAAAAAGTTCTCCTCCTTGGTGTCCTAGAAAGAATGATATGGAATGAGAGATGCTTTGAGATGGAGGTCCTCTCCACCTTTTATAGCCAGAATTCCCCCCCCCCCCCGAATGTAGATGTGTTGTAGCCCCATTAAATGAAATATTCACTCGTTTCACCTTTAATAAATGTTTTTAATAATTATCTTGGGCGTTTCCTGTCAACATATTAGCGGATTTGGACAAGTATTCTAAGAGTTATACTTGTTTTACTCTGACTATTTATTCTGTTCAGTCAGACTCTTCAAAACACCAATCACCATATTAGGATGCTTTAAGGACCCTTAAAAAGGAAAATTACCATGGCCTTCCCTTTAAGAAAGTTGTTACAAAACCCATTGCACGTTCATCCACCAAATTTCACAATAATTGGGCCCACCAAAAATGAGTTATGGACCCCACACAAAAAATAGGTAGAACTGTAAATAGTTTTTTTGAGACAACTTGTGATATTATTTTGAACTTCCAGAGAGTCGATTCAGCTTTTGGTCCAACAAGATAAAATGAAGCCCGAGATGTGTAGAATCTGAAAAAGAAATAGTTTTCAAATTTTTATTATTCTAAAAAATGTTATGGACTAACTATAGAAATAATTTAAAATAGTTAAAAATAAAAAATGGGCCATTTTTACAGTTCAACTCAAAATAACACCAATATCATACAAATGAAGCAATTCAACATAGAGTAACACTTTTTTGGGTATAAAACAATTAAATTCAGTGTGAATTTAATCAAAAATATTTTCTCTATCAATTCCCCCACACTTAGCACTTGGACTCTTGGACAAGTAAAAATCAAATCAAATCAAATCTAAAACACATACCAATGAGATCTACCAAATCCATACTAAGAAAAAAAAGATATCATGCCTCATCATAAAAAAAATATTTCAAGTTCTCCATTTTATATTATTTAATATATTTCTACTTCATTTCTTATCCCATGCACACAAAACACCTATCTCGTATGAATTTTCTCTCCTCACAAATGTAAATGCTCAACACGGATTTTCTCATCCAAACTCACACAAGAGTCACATAGGCTTGATACATTCCTACTTCTCCACCCGATGTGAGTTAAGGAAAAGTGTTTATCATGAGGAATTTTCAGGGCTGTTCTGTGGCTTTCAGTTGGTAGGATTAAGATGTTAAAAATTTTGAGGCCAAAAAATGTGGTCTTGGATCTTTTTGAAGCAAAATTGAAACTTCTAATTTTTACTCAAATATGATCTCCTTCGCTTTCTCTTTGTAGAAAATAGGCTCCATCATCATTCAATCATCTTAGGATTTCAGCAGTAGAAATTTAAATCTTTTTAAACATGATTTTCTTGATAGATCCAGATAGGAACAACTTTCTTTTTATATTGGATGATCCACAAAGGAACAAATTCTCTTATCATGAAAGCTCTAGAAAAGGCACAAATTTTAACAAAATGAAATATTCAGTAGAAACATCATCTATTCAAAATTTTTTATTCCACCAAATGTATCGCCAAATAAGGTATTACACCACAAGAAATCTTCCCCCATAGTTAGGTTCAACTATATCATGCAATTTCACTTCAAGAGCAGGTTGGATAGGGAAAATTGGATAGTATTGTAGCTAGCCTAACAGGTTGTTCATGGATTATAGGGGCTACAATGATTAATGTGTAAGGTAGGCCATAATGAAAAAGAATTATTTTGAAAAGGGGGATTAAACCAAATAAATGACTCAATCATTTAAAATAAAAGTACCTCAAACCTATAAGTTTTGATAGGAATAAATCAAATTCTAGTTAAAGCAAGCATGGTCTGGTTCTCTCAAAAAATGATTTTAATGAAAAGAATATGAAAAAAATGGTTCAAAAGCCTTGCAAGAAAGTTATTTCAAATATATAAACAGTAAAATATGGCATGGGTTTAAAAAATCAGTGTACTTTTCATGAAATTACAAAATATTTGAACTCGAAACAAAGGCATTTCAGCACTAATTTTTCATTAGTTTCATGGAATTGATTAGTTAACTCATTTACATGAGTTTAAAAAATGGTAATGATAATCATTTCAGCTCATAAGTTTCAAAAAAAAAACAAACCAAAAATCAAAAAACAGACACACAAAAATATAAAAACACATAGTTTTTTTGTTTTTTATATATTTTTTTGGAAAAAAACAAAAAATGAAAATCATAAACTAAAAAGTTTTTATCACCCACACTTAAATTATAAAGTGTCATCAATTAATTTAAGTGTATTTAACATGTTATCCAATTTTAAAATGAATCACAACATCAAGCAAGTTTGAAGGAGAGGTACAACCTGATTTATTCGTAGTGCAACATTGAGTTAAGCCCCTAAGTGTTGCACTCTGAAAACCTAAAAATAAAATAACAAAAGAAAACAAAATATATTTATTGAAATAAACAAAAGTATAAATATAATGATAATAGATGGATAAATATTGGTTTAACCCCCCAAGTGGGACCTGGTTTTTAACTACCTCCTGAGGGGTAGTTCTAATCAGTTATCCCCAATCTGATGATGGTTGTGGTTTCTTGCTCATGAAACAACAAAAATTCTTATTTCCAGCATGCACTTGTTCCTTTTTGTTGAGGACTATATTGACATAGCATACCAATTCCACCCCCACTACAATGAGATAAAACATGCATGGTGGGTTTAGGACAATGAATGAGTCCTCCTATTTCTTGTTTTCCACTTTCACAATATCTTATTCATTCACTAGTGTGTTCTCAAGGAATGCTGCATTAATAGAATAATCAAAGGGAATGTCAGAGTTTAATTATATTTGAAAAAAATTAAAGTATGAAGAATCAATATCAAATTCTTCCCTTTCAAATTAAGCAACTTGTGTCTCCTTTTCCTCCAGAAAATCTAATTTGATCTTCTCAGGTACTCCCTCCAATAAATTTCCAGCAGCTTCTAGGAGATCTAGATGTTCCTCTTCAGATGAATATTCTCCCTCCAAGGAAATACATGTGTTGGATGAATTTTCAATTTCTTCTTCAATCGGATGTTCCACTTGTATTTTAATTTCCCTAAATAGAGGTATGTAGTTAGCCTTTTACATCTTCTTTTTAAATTCCATTGCTAGGGGGGTTGCATACTTCAATGTTTCTAAATGTTCTATATTATGAAGAATAGTTGGATCAGGAAGTTCTCCACACTCATTCTAGAAGTTATCCAGATCTTTTTAATCTCCTACATTTATTTCTATAGCTAAATCTTCTTCATAATTCTCCTCCAAAATTGGTTGAGGTGGGCTCAATGTATATTCTTTTTAATTTCATAAAGGCCTCTATGGGTTCGTCAACTTGAAGTATTTTTGGGGTTACTTCTTCCATCAATTTTTCTGGTTCTGTTTCTTGTTCTGGATCCAGTTGTTGATCCTCAGATGCGTGTAATTGTTCTGCTATCCAATCTATTATGGTGTCTAGGGTTTGAACAATTTGACTAATTATTTCAAATTGGGCTTCAAGATCCATGTGAACTTCTTCTTCTTGGTGTTTCACTTCGACAATTTCTTGATAAAATTCTAGAAAATAATCTTGAAGTTCAATTAATTCTATTGATAATCCCTCCAACATTGGGTATTTGAGGTTCTATTTAAGGTTTTTAATGAGATCCTTAAATTCATCCTCTGTGATGATTTGGATTCAAGCTCTCCGAAATTGTTTAGGCAAGATAGAAACTCTATACTATATAAACCAAGGTGATTTGATAATTGGTTATTGAACTTGTGGATAATTGCTCCATTAATTAAAAAATTAATCATTTAAAAACAACATGGTAATTTTTTTTTGTTTTTTTAATTTGAAAAGAGTCAAATAATTATAATTAGATTGTGGAACTACCTCCCAAGAAATGACACCAAGTTTGACGCACACTTATCATAGGGCATGGGAAATTTTTTTTTAAATATCCTTTGTTTAGTATAGTGATTAACCCTAGGAAGTCTCCTGAAAAGTAGTTCACACAAAATAGTTTTTCACTTTAAAGCGAGGGTAAAAATGTTGTGTTTTTGAAAGAAAATTTGAAATTAAAATTATTGAAAAACTATGATATTAAAAGGGGTGATTAGGTTGGGTTCAATTTCTTAATATTAATGTTATCCTTGTTAAATTTAATCCAAACATCTTCTTCTTAATTGATTACAGTGAGTTTCCACAATCGTTTCCTCTCACTTCCTTGGTGTAATTTGATGGTGAGAGAAAACTTTACCAATATCTTCATTTGGTCAACTCTCCTTCCATGTGCAAAATAGTTTTGTTGAATATCCTAAATTGAAATAGGTAATACCCGATCGTGTCTTTTTTATCCCAAACAATCAAGAACATTCACTACACCTTTTACACGTATTGACGATCATCGAGTACTTTACCACAAATCCTTGGTTTATTCCATCATATATAAACCAGAAATTAGTGGAGGGAGATCGTTATTATTTTTCCAATGCAGTAATCAATAACAAAATTAAAATTCAAGAACAATCTCACCTGATAATAAAATCCTATATATAAAATTTAAAACAACTTTAAAAAGAAATAAATTTCATTCAATTACGTCCAAGAACTCAAGAATTACAAAATAGAAAACCTTCCCTTCCCCAATCACTCCAAATGTTTACCCCACTATGGTAAGGATAATCGAGATGAATAAGAAAGAAGAAGGATTTACAAAACTATGAAAAAGAAAATAAATAAAAGACAAATCTGAAAAGTTCTCCTTCTTGGTGTCCCAGATGTAATGAGATGGAATGAGAGATGCTTTGAGAGGGAGGACCTCTCCTCCTTTTATAGCTAGAATTTTCCCCCAAAATGTTGACCCATTGTAGCCCCAATAAATTTCATCTTCACGCGTTTCAAACTTAATTAATGTTTTTCACAATTATCTTGGGCGTTTCACCACAAAATATCAGCATATTTGGACACGTATTATGATAGTTATGCTCGTTTTACTCTTAGCATTTATTCTGTCCAGTCAGACTCTCCAAAACGCCAACCACCGGATTATGATGCTTTAAAGACCCTTAAAATGGAACTTCCCATGGTCTTATCTTAATTAATGATGTTCCAAAAATCCTTTATTGTCCATACACCTAATTTCACAACAATTAGGACCACCAAGAATGAGTTATGGACCCCACACAAAAAATTGGCATGAACTATAAACGGTTTTCTTGAGAAAACTTGTGATCTTCTTTTGAACTTCCATATGGTCGATTTAGCCTTTGGTCCAAAAATATTAAATAAATACCTAGATGTGTATAATTATAAAAAGAAAGATTTTTTCAATTTTTATTAGTGTAGAAAATTTTATGACTAAACTACAGAAATAATTTAAAATAGTTAAAAATCCAAAATGGTCCATTTTTACTGTTTAGATCAAAATAACACCAATATCATAAAAATGAAGCAATTCAAATTAGAGTAACACTTTTTGGGTTTAAAATAATTAAAAACAATTTAAATTTAATTTAAAATATTATCACTATCACTAGCCATGAGTTGTGGTAATGGAAGAATGAATGACATTAGTTCGTGAAGCGGTAGTCTGCTTTACACATAAATGATGATTTTGCAACCCGTTTGATAGAATGAGATAATGATTTAGTAAATTAAATTAAAATTATTACATATCAATATATTTAAGATAATTATTTTGTTATATAATCTGGATTTATGAATAATTTTTTGGATTCATTGATGAAATAATATAAAAGCACCTATTGAAGAACATTCCCTATTCTTTGGGTAACTTCTTCTCGTTTGCAAAAATTACCTTTCATGGATGCATTTATTACCAAAATAAGTATTATAAGATTATATGATTGAATTATATAATTTATTTTGGTACTTTTGGAACAAAACAATGGTTTTTTAATGTGTGAAGAGAGGTGAACAAAGGGTGGCCTTCTCTAAGTGAGTTGAGTGTCACAGTTGTATGTTTTTAAAAGAATGCATCCAACACACATATCTTTCAGTTAAAAATGATAACATAAAAGGCCATTATATATAATATAATTTATGAGGTCTATATATTTCCATCTTATATATTTTATACATGTTTTTAGGTAATTTAAACAAATATTGTTTTAGTTCAACCCCACCAGGTAAATCAATTTTTACATTAATTATTGTAATTACTTTTTAAGGTTTTCCCTATATTTTAGGTATAGAATTTATTTAAAATTATTATAAAATATATATTATTATGATTATAAATTTGGAATCAATTTTTCTAAATTTAATTCATAGAAGTTGAAACTTTTATTTCAAAATTAATCCCACGAACGCGATGAGAATGGTGGGTTTCAAAGAGAAAATGATCAAATGCTTAAAATTTTTTTATTTAAAAATCCCATATTAAAATTAATATAATTACCTAAATTATATTAATTAATATATAATTTTTCTAATTTTACTTTAATACCAATTTAAAATATCATGTAACATTATAAATAAATTTACTAAAAAATTAGTTTTCAATTAAAATTTATTATTTTTAACTATTCAATAAAAATGAACCTTTTCAGAAAAAACATAAGTTAGTTATAATATTATTTTTTAATTTTATCATATAAATTTTTTATCATGGATAAAAATTAATTTTAACATATGTGCTTTAAGCGCGACTAACCCGTATTTTTGAAAAAAACATTTTTCTGTAAAGATTATTTTTTTCATTTAAAGGATTTATAGTTTATATATAATAGATAAATAACCAAAATTATCATAATTTAGTTATTAATATTCATACAGTAACATTTAATGGTATATTATATTTTTTTCCTTTTGACTTGGGGTTGTGCATTCTGAAATCCAGTGAATGGACTAAAATTAAAGAATTATATTTTGTGGTTGATTAAGCTCAATGTTTTGTGTCCCATACGCTACAAAAAATCAATTTTCTATTTTTAAAAACTAGGTGTGTTATAATAAATAATGTTTGGATTTAAAATAATATTTTATTTATAAAAATAATTATTATTCTACATATGGTGGAGTAATAATATCTTTGACCAAAGTCAACCAACAAATGTCATTTTGGAATTATGTACTAAATATCATCAAAACATTAAACATGAACTAGAATAATTAAGTAATTGTGTATAACATGGTAATAAGTAATTCAAAATGAATAATAATATTCATATTGGCTCTTTAGAAATTATAAAAGTAACCTATGTTTTTTATTATGGAAGATAAATAATGTATGTAATGATTCAGAATCAAGGAAATGGACATGGTCTCAATTTCATTTCATTGAGGCACAATTTGATGTTATACACCTATAATAATTTATGGGGGGTATATAAAGAACATTTTATATGTTATATAATTAATTTCACTATTTTCATGAAATTTACTATTTTATGGTTATTGTTATATGGGGATTTATATTAAAATGTTTCCAAAGTTGTTGAGGGACAATATTTTAAAAATACACTTTTAAAGATCCTCTTTTATCTCTTTTTTAAAAGGTAAAAATGAATGTATTTATATATATATAAAATAAATGTAATTTAATACCATCATGGTGCATTAATATTTTGATTCTCACTTTAAAATATTTCATGGTAATTTTCAAATAATATTTTCTCTTTCATCTGTGCATAGTTCTTTAAAAATGTTATTTCAAAATTAGAAAGTCATTTTCCTCCAAAAATGTTTTTACGATGCATTATTTTATGGTTCTTGGTTATTATTTATTATTATGAGTTGTTTTATTATATACCAAGGATATGTGGTTCCATTAGAGCCCTTTAATTAATTGGGTATGAAATTTGACTATATGGTTATTCTAAATATGATACAAAGTTAACCGATTAGGTTTCTTTTACATGATAATTCGAATAAACTATTGTGGATATAAAAATATTAAATGTAATGGTTAATCTATGAGTATATGTGATAGTTACACTAAGTTAATGTTCAAAATATCACCATGAATGTATTCCCTAAGTATTTTTTATACTTCAAATTTAAATGTGATCATTATTCCATATATATATGTGAAAAGTATTACAATGTGAAATTAAAAGTCATCTGATTCACAAGATTTAAAATAATCCCTTATGAGTTTTAATTTTCATTTAATATTTCTTATGAAATTATTTAATTTAATATTTGTGTAAAAAGGTGATTTCTTTGGTAATAAAGTGTTTATTTTGAGAAAAATGTTTATTTCGAAAAGGGAAAATTTTAATATGTGTTCAGGGAATTTTTTTTTATTTTCATATCCCCTACTATGATTTTTGTTCTCAAACAACCTTTTAAAATAATTTTTTATAGGAATCTTTGATGAGTAATAGAAAATAATAATTCAATTTCAAAATTGGGAATATTTTTCTTGAAAATGAATTATGTTTTATTTTAAAAGTCATGTTTTGTGAAAAAATTGATACTATTTTAGTATATTCCACTTTGTATACATATCTATTTTTTATGTAATATTTATGACCAAATTCTCTAAAAATTAAATCCTAGAATATATTTGTTAAATATAGAATCTATTTTATATTCTAAACATACTAGATTGTGTTAACTTTAATGTAATGACCCTGACCATAGTGGTCTAGAGTTGATGTATTATTTTATTAAATTGTAATAGATACAATGTACAATCCTAGAGAACATATTGGTTTAGTATTATTGGAGAACCATACACTTATGTCATACTGATTTTATGTTAGGAGTTAAAAATAAAAAACAAAACACAACAATTGAAAAATTACTTTAACATTTAACACTAATTCAATGATTTATTCTATATATCCTATAGACATGAAACAAAATAAGGGTTATCTCAAATCCTCAGTAAGGGTTAAGTAGAGTGAAATATTTTACAAATAAATAAATAATAATCAATATATAAAGGTAAATAATTGAAAACATATTCAATTTAATCAATAAATTCACAATTAAATGCATCCATATATAATATAATTATAAAATTGTCAAGAATAATAATAATTAGATTATTATTGAGATAAATTATTAAAAATTGGATTTCAAGGCATAGTAACACAATACATGTACCATCAAGACCTTTAATAAGATGGTTTAAACTATATCTAAAAACTCAATTAATTTGGATAACATGATTTGTCTCATAGTACATACTGATGCATTTAGGGGCTATATAATTCTTTCCCACAACCATTAATATAGTTCATAATCATTACTTTTATATTTAATAGTCATTTTAATTCATGAATCAATATTCCTTATCATCCAATATACATATTGTGTAAAGGATATGTAATTATCGATATTTCCCTAGTTTATCAAATAACATTCATACGAAAAACCATATTAAAAAGTAGAATATGGTTTAAGAAATAATCATATCCATCATACAAGATTTTGTATATTTATGATTAATGTAAGGCTTCCAAGAACAACAAGGAGTAATATACATGTAGGTTTAAAAATATTTTATTGATAAAATATACCTAAAAATCAAAATATTACCGCAATCATTTATGGAAATAAATCATATAAGTCTCCATGATTTTGGATATATTACTCATAATATTATGATTAGTCAATAAAGAACTAGTTCTATTAATAAATATGGAATTATAGTTAAGATGTTAATGTTGATTGAAAATCCTCACTGGTATGTGAATAGAAAATTTTGTGAACATGTCATTGAATGAGTTTCAAAAATCTGTGGGTTTTTTAAGAAATTATTTATCTTACAAAATAAAAATAATTTTATTTCATTATTCAACTAAGATTATTTTATATATCAAATCAGTTTCTGGAAAATTTCATTGATTAAATTTTTTCAAGGGAATTCCCTAAAAGGTCATAGGTTTTAAAAAGATAGTAAAAATAAAATATAAAAGAGACAAAAAGGTTTTAAAAGAGATACAAAAATTTGAATCAGACCTAAACTATAGTTGTCCCCCAAATCCACACACCCTTAAATGATATTGTTTCATTAATAAAAATAAACTAGTTTATCATGTTATTATAATTTAAATGGAACCAAAATATTTAATTTAAGTGTTAAATAAAAGTAAAACATAATGTCCTTTAGTGATAAATAGGTTATAGAATTGTTATATCATCCACTAGTCTTATGGAAATTTCCTATATAATTTCTTTTGATTATTCTCATTAACATTGAATTATTTCGTCTCTACTGACTTCATAATCTTCAAAGATTTAAAATGATAGACATTCCTAACCATACATGGACCATCACATCTATAATTTTTTTAACTAGAATAATCTTGAGTCTTGATTTATATAATAGTATTATATCTTCTGAATTGAGTTATTTTGGTTTGACCAGCATGTCATGATCCACCACTGTTCTTTAATTATAAATATTTTAATTTTTAGAAACTTCCTCTCTATTTTTTTCTTCTCTTAATTCAATACTTTTCACTAATTTACATCTAAATACGGGCCTAGATTTGTCCCTACAATATCCTAATTGGTTTGTGTTTTAATTTCATAGGCAGGTGGAATCTTTCCCATAAATCAACCTATATATGTTCATTCCTAAGGGGGTTTTGTAGAAATTTCTATAATACTATAAGGATTTATCAAACCTTGGGATCCAATCATTATATTATTGTTAGAATGAATTTTCCTAAATTTCTTTAATCTACCAACTGGACACTATTTCTTTGCCATTTCTCTATGGGTGATAGGGTGTTGATGTTTTAGGATATGCCACATGATTTCTCAATAAAGAATCTCAAATACTAAAGAAAAACAAATTACCTTGGTCATTTATGATAGTTATGGTATCTCAAAATAATTAAAATATGTTATCCCAAAAAATTTATACAATAATGAGTATCATAAATTTTATAAGGGCATCAGTTTCTTCCCATTTAGAAACATATTCTACTATAATAGAATAAAATAATTTTAAATGAAATTGGGAAAGATAATATAAAGTATAACACAAAAAATTAAAATATTTCACAAAATATAATCTTATTTTGAGTAATTTATTCTCATTTGACATATTTCATGAAAATTGATATTTTTCAAAAAAAATTCATTTATATCTTTAAACAAGGAATTCCAAAATTTTCTATATTCCATAACTATTGTTATTTTTCGATACGGAACAAACTGGATTTTGGTTTTTGTTTTTAATTTTGGTGGTGATTTAAATATGTTTGATCTTGAGGAGTTACCATATAAATTAACATGATATCATTGTATGGAGTTTCACATTCATCAAAGTAGAGTTTCATCTTATTTATTCATCAAATATCTATTTCTTGCACGTTCAAAAAAAGACTCATTATCTCTATGAAAATATGATCTAAACCTTTCTAAGGAAAATAAAAGTACCATTTTCCTGAGGTTTTCTAATTGAATTGGGTAGTTTATAAGGTTCTTGATTAATCAACAATGAATTTCATGATTCCATTAATTCTAGGATAAATTGAAGCGCTTACTAATTGGTCAAAAACATCACAAAGTAGCTTGAATAGTTCTCTAAATTTAGTGTTTTTGTCACAAGTGGGGTTATTAATCTACTATTGAAGTCATAACAGTTTTCCATGTACTTATCATTGAAATAAAAATTATAATCCTTAAAATGTAATTTAGATATAAGGAGATTAATCTTACTAAAATATGTGATAACCCTCTTGTAGAACCTTCCATTTCCTATAAAATATCTTAAATGTTTCACACAAGTTGGATAAGACAATGAATTTATCACATCAAGTTTTTATTTATTCACTTCTAATATTTTTTTTATATTATAACCCCATTAACATTTCCTATCTCTACCATGAAATGAAAAATTTCAAATTTCAAAAAAATATTTCATTTTTAGTGTATGTTTTTAAGAATTTTTTAGGATATTTCAAATAATGGATGAAGGAGTTTTCAAAAACTAAAACATATGAATAATCTTCAATGTGATTAGAAAATATTATTAAAATTGACCTTTAAAACATACCTGGTGCATTACACAGTACAAATGGATTTCTGTTACAAGAAAATGTGTCGATGGGACATCAAAAGGTTATATGCTATTGGTCTTCCAGAGGAATGATCTCTTGGAAATAACCTTTAATTACATACAATAATTAATAATGATTATCCATGCCAATTTATTTTTCAAATAGTTAAAAAATAGGATGGGTATGGGATCTTAACATGTGACCTGATTTTACTTTTTATAGTATACACTAACTCTCCATTTTGTCTAAACTGTCATGAAGATTAATTCTTTTTTTTCTTTTATCACAATGGATAGACTAATTTTATTGGTAACTATATATACCAGACTAACCAATTTTGAATATTAAATCAGATAAATGATCCATGTTCCCAAAATATTCTCAATGTACTTATTCACTTTGTCAATCAAGGGGGGATTCAACCTCCTTTGAGACTTCCAAAAGGGTTTGGAATCTAAATCAAGTCAAATTATATTTGATAAGTTTTTGAGGCTGATTCATGGTATACAACCAAAAATCCATCCTATTTCTTATAAATTAATTCTCAAAATTTCAATCATAGTTTTTTTGTTTGAATATAGATTATTATAAATAATAATTGGTAATTTATCTCCTTCCATGAGGAAAACATATTTTAATACAGTTATAAGTTTTTTAAACTTAATATTTTTAGGTGTTAGAGATAAAATAAAATTAAGGTTACCCACTTCTAAATATTTAACTTCACATGAACAAAAAAATATATCTTCTTATTCTTCATGAAATAAATAAACAAATTAACCATAATATTTTGAATTTATATCTTCTTCAATGTTAAAATTAGATTTTTTAGAATTTTGGATAGCCTCATAATACTTTTAATTTTATGTCAAAAAATGTTATCCTAATGATGAAAATTCCTATATCATACCCATATATTCAAAGGGTTTTTTCTCATTGTGTTAGGGTAGTGAAAAAAGTGAATGGACATCTAATGGGTGATTTCTAGAGTCAAAAGTATTGAAGTGGATAGTGTTTTCTCTAAACTCCACTATGAGTGGATGGTAATATAATTTTATAATGGTCTTGGAAATATATAAGAATATTTTCCCCAAATATATAGGTGAGTGTCCTTGTGCTTTTTCCTCATCCATATTGAGAACATATAAGTCAAATAGAAATAATAGTCCTTGAACTCCAATAGAATCATCTTCCCAAACATCATATAGGAAAATGATAGTTCTATTTAAGAGTTTTAGCATAAATATAATGGTATTTCAATCACCAATATAAAAATTAGAAAATAATAAGTGATGCAATACATTAATTGATCACTAAGATCACATAAATCATCATAAAACGTTAAGGATCTAATCGTACAGGGATTTGAAAATGTTCTTAGATCTTCATATTTGGTGGGTAACTAAGGTGTGATCAAGTCTGAGATACTTCTTTATAAGTTAATCCTACCACTACCTTGGAGCCTTTTATTATTCATGAAAATAACCTTGAGTTACTTATCATACCTTGGAATCTATTTTAGGGATTCAACATGGGATATATATATTTTTTACTTTCTGAAAGGTTTTCAAAAATTCTTTCTGACGTGGTTTTCCCATAAATTTCATTGGTTGTGTTATTATTTATGGGAATGGTGATAAGTAAGTTTTTATTATACCTTTTTAGTATTTTTAGTCTTCTTTGGTTTTTATTTTCCTTGTTCTCCCACTCCATTTTAATCTTATTTTTTGTTTTTCTTGTGGTTAATTTTTAAGAAAATACCCATAACATTTAGCATTCCTAGCCTTATACTTCTCTAGGTTTTGTGGAATTATTTAATTTTTAGGTGCATTTTGTATTTTTATCTCTTTATAACTTATTTTTTAATCATAATAACATTCTAATTTGGTTTATCAGCTATTTCGGATGGAATTTTACTTATTTTTTTGAAAAATATTACATCGAACTGTTAAACTGATTCTTCAACTCCTCTATTTTAGTCTACATATTTTCAAATCAAGGTTCTTGTTACTACTATATTGGGGTTTTTTTATTAGTATATGATTATTTATATGGTTTATTTTATTAAAAATTGGTTTGTTTGTATATGGGTTTGGTATAGGGTTGTTTGAAGGTTTGTTGGAAGGGTGGTGTGTGTTGGTTTTATTGTTGGAATGGGGGTTAAATTAGGTACTAATTTTGGTAGTAGGATAGCATAGTTATGTTGGTTAAAAAATATAAAATTGAATTTTCCTATCTCTATCCATCCTTGATTTTTTATAATTTACATTCATTAAAAAAATTTGGGTAACGTTACATTCTTTACACTTCAACTCATGAGTCAGTTAAATGGATCGATAATGATCATAAACCAAATACCGTAGTTGGTATTTATTGTTCATTTTTTCATTTTAGATCTACCTTTATATCCAAAATATTCATATATTTAATATTTGTTTTTATAAATGGATATGTAACACATGTTCTTACCTCATGTATGAATCTCATACTAGTACCTCTTATACTGAACTATTTTCTAATCTGTACAATCTTTTCAATATGTCCCTTGGATTATTTTGGAGACTTTATGATTAAATATTCTCCTCGTAATGCATCCAAGGAATTTTTATCGTTATAATTTGGACCTTAATAAAATAACACAAGGAAGTTCTTATATTCTATAAATTGATGGGGACAGTTGTCATAGATCATTTTGAATCTCTCTTAGTACTCATAACGAGTTTCTCTAGATTTCTTATCAATGGCATAAATCTCCTTCCTTATTATTTTTCTCCTAGATATATGGATGAATCATTGTACAATCAAATTTTTAAGTTGTCACAGTTATTTACTTAACCTATTTGTAGTTTTTAAAACAATTCCTTGGAATTTACTTCACATGAGAATGAAAATTCCATCCACTTTAATTATTTCTTAGCTACTCCTTCAGGTTTCATAGTAAAAAAGAAGTTTGAATACCTATATGTGTCTGATGGGGTCTTTATGTTCAAGACCACGAAACTTGGTAAAAATTTGTATTATACATATTTTCAATTGAAATTTATTTTACAATTCAGAAATAGAAATTTGGTTATGTTGATTATAAATTAATGTACACCCAAATATATAGGGGTATGGTTGCGATTGACATCCATGTTTCTTGGCCCAAAGAGATAACTAGAAGTTTCATTTGAGTCTGAAAGAATGATCTCCTAAAAATATGATTTTAAATTTATATTCTTATACCTATTAAACATTCTATATATTTTAGGGTCAAAGTTAAACAGTTAGTTATTTGAGGATATTCTCATGAAAATTATGCGTTAGATTGTTGGAACTACCTTCCTAGGAATTATGCTAATTTTTAAAACATGTTTATCATGGGGCGTAGAAAATGAAATTAATTTCCAAAGTTAAATTTAATATAGTGGTTAACCTAGGTTATCTCTAAGATAGGAGAGTAAAAACCTATTATCAGATTTTGGTTAGAAAAAGGGGGTTTTAAGATCATTTTGATTTTAAAACATTAAGGGAGTTATTAAATAGTAATTTTGAAAACAATTGATGAGAGTGTGATCAGGTCAAGGTTTCCATGACCTATTTTAATTTTATCATAGTCCAAATGCTATCAAATATTATTCTACTAATCTAGATAGAGATATAATCTATGGTCCTTTATTATCACTCACTTTAAAAAATTGTTAGGGTGAGAATAAACCTAAATGATATATTTTCTTGGTATACCATTCTTCTTATGTCAGAAAGTGTTGTGATGGACCCTCTTGGTTAACTTAATAAATTTTCAATTGGGTATTATAATTCTCAAATATCCAATAATTCCCACTACAACTTCTATAAATGTTAATAATCATCAATCACTTCACCGTCGATCTCTATCTTGTTCAAACATATACAAACCAAAACAAGTTGGATGGAGATAAAAATCATTGACCAAGGAAATAAGAAATATAAAAATTCAAAAGCAAATGTAATCAATATTTATAATAAAAAATATTAAAGTAATATTGAATCTTCTTTAACAAGGTATAGAGAGATTTTAATTCCATGTAGATCACAAACTGGATTATGATAGATATTTTAAGATTTCCCTACATCAATCACTCATATTTTATCCCTCTATCTGAAGGGGTAAATTAGATAAAAGGTTCCTTAAAATAAATTAAAAATATTAAATAGAAATGAGAAGGAGAAATGAAAAATATAAGCATAAATTCACCATCTAATCATGTGAGTAGGTTTAAAAAAATCCATTTCTCCAATGTGCCCTTTTTTCATTCTTAGAGGTGTGGGTAGTTTCTCCTTCAGTTTATTCAAACCTTATATGATATCATCATTTTGAAATTTAGAAAGATCATTTCATTCTCACTACTTAAAATTTTCATCACATTTAAATCTTCTATGGAATATGAATATTATTTCTATTTATGATATATCTTGTTGGTTAAAATCCACTTGGTAGCCTCTAATTGGTTACATGAGCATTGACATATCATCCTAAGGATTTTTTATTGAAGTTTGGATGATTTACCTAACACTTTCATGTGAAATTTTCTTGATCATCAAAATTTGGGTTTTGAAAAATATTAGATCAACCATGAAGCATTGGATTAATAGATATACTATTAGGTTCAAGTTACTACTTAATAAGTAAGTTATCTCATGGATGGTTTAGTGTGTCATCAATCATAAGGTTAGGTGGTCAATCTAGAAAGGAAAATTTAATTGGATTCTTTCTTATGGTCATTAATAATTCCATTTTCAATAGACATGAATGTATAGTCAATTCATGAATTTGTATAATTTTCAATTTTAGTTGATATCCTCTCACAGTTTATTGAGGCATGGTCAATCAGATTACATGCTACAGTCAATCAACCAATCAGATAACTTCTTTACTTTCATTTATCTGCAGCAACTCTATAACTTCTAGAAAAATATGAAATCAAGATAATTTCATCATAAAAGGTTTTATACATCTAATATAATCATCAAACACTAAATGTATTAAATGTAAGGATTATTCAAATATTCCTCAAACATAAAATAAACAATTAAGAGTCATGTTATAATATGTTTTCTCACCTAATCAGAAAATGCTCTTATAATTTGAACATGTGATAATTATTGTGTAAATGATAATATGTTCAGACTAAAATAATTTTAAAACTCAATTAAATATTTGAAATTAATTTCCATATCATTCACTTTAATTTTCATCAATCCCATTGACATGATGTTTAATGAAATCGTTCAAAATATTAATAATTCAAGCCTTCTCCTCAATTTTTAGCTTCAGATTAACCTTATTCTATGATTTTTTTAGATTTATATATTTTATTGATACAATTTGGGCAAAAATGGGTTTCTAACCCTATTATTGTTTTATATGTAGTGTAGAATCATTATAAAGTCCATTATACTTGTTTTTATTATCCATCAAAATGTTAAATTCCTGAATAACATATTTTATTTTATCCATGATTTACACTCTTCCATAAAATTCCTCATATTCACCATCTCTATCATCCATATGTGATTTTATAACACCCACAAGGACTTCTTCAATGAGGTTTTTTTAGTCTTCAATTTCTTCCACTTCTATTTCTTATGAACTAACATCCTCTTATGAAATCAGATTTTTGTAAAATAATTTCTAATGTGAACCCCTCTTTCCATTCAAATATTTTGATGATTACTTCATGGGTAACTCATATTCATCAGTATCATAGGATTTAATTGTATACATTGAGGAAGATACCCAAATTTTCTACATCTAAAGAAAGAATGTGGATACTTGACTTTGAATTTTCCATTTCCCCTTATTTGAGGAATATAAAGACATAACCTCATAAACTTCACTATCATTGGGATCTAATTCTAATGTGAGTTTCTTCATTTCCTTGAACACCAATTCCTATGATTTAATTTTTTTCAAGTACTTATTATTTTTCCTTATCTTGTATGCAATGAGAATTTAATATAGATTATATGATTTCAACTCCATTGGGTCTTTTTCCTCGAGCACTGAGACCTTTTCACTAAAACATTATGGAAATATTCTCAAGATTATCTTCATTGTTTATTTATCATAAATATTTTCTATAAGTCTGTTCATCTCCACTATATTAAAATTCACCCAATTAAATAATTCTTCAACAAATTCATTTAGATTCTTCCTTAAGTCTTCATGCATGTTCTATAGTAAAATTAACTTAGATTCATGTACCTTGGAATCACTTTTATTTTAAAAACATTTATTTTTCCTTGTATTGTTTTTTAATATTATATAAATTATTTTCATATATTGGAGCTGAAATAGTTTGAGATTCTGAGGCTCGATGTGCCCAAAATTAATTATTGAAATATAATTTCATATATTAAATATCCCATGTGAACATTTTTATGAAATAGTTTAATAATTCCAAAATGGCACCATAGATCGGGAATTTGAGCTCTTCTTTGAGTTTTGATCACGGTTTTTACGCTTGGGGAAGCCAAACATTGGGTCACATCAGACATTTGGGTTGGGTGTGGTCATGGGCGAATGTTGGAATAAAATAAATTATTAAAATAATTTATTTAATTAAAATTTCAGGACCCGATTTTTCCTATAATTATATGGTTATGATGGAATAATACGTTTATCATCATTTCCATAGAGCCATTGTAGAGAGTGTTGGATAATATTTTGTGGTCAAACAATGTCTGGATCATAGATCCTTGGTAGGTGTTTCAACTGAATGTGGTGATCTCGCTAATGACTGTAATGAGCGATCATTTTTCAACAACGATTGATAGAAATAAAGGTAACGTGTTAGTAGTTTTTTATTTATCCATGTTTTATTATCCTAAAATAAATGTAAATCGACACACCAACGGAAAAATTCATAGTTCAATCATATTTTAGGTTTTGGGTTAGTCTATGAGTATCATAGGAGAGAATTATTATTCTTGTTATGAATATTTATTCATCGTTCAAACATCAATGAATCAAGGCCAAACTAAACACTGATAATTCTCGATCCTCTTTTATATATTATGTTGGTTTTGTCCCACTGTTCATCATTTTCTTATCTTTGGAATTCTTTTTGGTTGGATGTTTGAAAAATACATGATAAATGATCATTATCCACTTGTTTTTGGACATAATGGATTTTTATTGAAGATCTCTGAACAAATGTAAAATCAAGATGAAGTGGTTATGATGATGGATCAAGGCTATACTAGAGTTACATATGCTATTTTTGATGAATAGTGACTGGGTGATGTGACAGATTGTTTTCCCATGCGATTTGGTGGCCAGATTCTTTTGAGTAATGACAACAAGGATCAAACATAAATGAATCCTACTCACTATAATTATATATAAGTGAATCAGAGGCCATAGGAGAGTATGATGACGTGTGAGGATGATCCATGGGTTTTAAAAAATTCTCAATTGCATGGCATGTAATATGAGATCACAAGCAACGTGGTACCCACTTGCAGTGCTAGGATTTCTGTGAAGAAGAAAAGTATCACACACCATGTGGAATATGTCAAACATAGTGGGACCATTTACTAGTGAATTGGAATGTACACCAGGGGTAAACAATCACGAACACATCTAGTTGTAAAAAGAAACTACTCAAAGTACATGGGTTGAGACACACCGTGTACTCAGAAATAAACATAGACATGAGAATGGGCGATGATACACAGGTAGGACCCAGTGCTGAAGGGACATTCCATGCACTCATTCAAAGATATATTATAGTCCTCATACTCTTTATATTGCACATGTTTTATTAGAGTACGTTCCCTTGATCCATTCTGTAAGGGTTTAATATGGAGCTGTATCCTATGCATAGGATTGTGATCCCCACTAAGGAATTTTAATATTGGATGGAGTTGTTGGAATCCTTCTGTGAGGCCTGAAGAGATATCTTATTTCCCCATCTATACCCTAGATATTGTTATTGGTATCATTATGACTGAAACTATGATATAATTAATCATATACATAGAGGGAAAATCAAGATTGGGTTATTGGTATACCCTATGACCTAGGGTTTGATCCCCTTCTGTGTATCATTCTCTGCAAACATCTAGCATGTACTTATTATGGGGAGATTTGATGAGAACAACCAATTAGATAAACATCATCAGTTTTATCTGAACCATGTAGTGTGTCATCTCAGATGAGAGCTATATGAAACTTTCAAGCATGAATCCTAGGATACCTTTATGGTTGTGACTATACATTGATATTTTTTATCTATGTTTATTATACATGTATATATTCATTTTATTTGTGTTGTGGAAATATATATGTAATGATCTGACTTTTATTCTTGAGGTTATATGCTTAGTGATTTTTGGTTGTCTTGTTCAGTATTTTCATACTCACCCCTACATGAGCTTTTCCAACATGTTTAATGTATTATGTATATAAATGGAATCTTTGATATATAAAAGATAGACCAGTACTAGGAAAAGAAAACTAATCTCGAGAGACCAAGGTGTGTTCTTTTGGTTGCATTGATAGTAGTCCTCACTCACTTTATATATTAGACATGTTTTTAGTTTCTTTATGATGAGAATGTGTTTAGATAATTTTCTTTCTAGTACTTGTTCCTTTACTTAGATTTTAGTATTTTAGATTTATGCATTCATGTTTATCATTTGTTTTAAATTTTAGCATTGTATGGGTTGCGTGTGGGTTTGTAGGTACTTTAGTCTAAGGCCTCCCATGTTTTTGATAATCCTACTCAGATCTAGTCTCCAGCACCTAGCCTATTGGAGGAAAGATTGTGGCAGTCACAACATGGGACCCATTGGGGTGGTTCATGAGATAGTGGTATCAAATGATTAGGTTCTACCTTATGACCAGTTTTTATGATTTTGGTTTGGTAAACAATGTTATCTGTTTCATGTTCGTTTCTCATTCCAGGGACTCTAGTGTTAGTGTGGTGGCCAATGTAACTATACCCCAGGACTCTGATCACCTTCCTTTCAACATAAAACATATAGGAACTAGTTATAGAGAAAAAATATGTACATGAATCATATAATAATGTTTTTTTGTTTCCATACCCTTCTTGAGTCATCTCACTATATATACTCATTGAAAACAGTACATATTGTGTATTTTAGGATTCCTCTATGAAATTTTCAAACAAGGACTCAACATAAAGAGCATTAGGATGATCCATCATCAATGAGGCTTCCATAAATGGAATTTTTGAGGATGTGTTACATCTAGGTGGTGCACACATCATAATACCACCTACCAAGCAACTGATTGTACTAAGAGAACTAGTAGAGGAAGTGAGCAGGCTGAGTGTTCATCCTGAGTTTTAGTGATGGGGACCTCTTGGGGTATGAGGAGAGCTTGAACCACATGCATAGAAAGAATATATTGAGGTAGTTATGTGAGTATTCAGTATTTTTTGGACATCAGTGGAATATATGGTGGTCCTGGAAGTGATTTTTCTCTATGGATCTACATAAAGATGGTGGGAATTAGTGACTCAGTCATATGATGAAGAGTATATAGTTTTGTTAGATGTTTAGTGTGTCTTTATAAAGGGATTTGTATATAGATACATTCATGGTTTTACCATACAGTATCTTCTTCAACTTCAATAGGATGATGTGATTTTGGCTGAGTATTCATCTTGGTTAACTAACCTCTCTCAGTACATGATGGATATGGTACATGATCAATTACTTTAGGTTTGGACCTTTGAGAAAGGAATACAAAGATACATTCAAGATATCATGATAACTATTTTGTATTCCTACCAATTTTGGGGCGTTGTAGTATTCTTTAGTGGTTGAGAGTTTCCAAGATGAGTAGATGTAGATAGTTGGTGACAATAGTAGGAACATACGCGCTGAGTATTCGGTACCGGGTAGCTGACTGTAGACGTAGGAACTAGAACATGAGAAAAGTTTTTGTAGGTGTACCCAGGATTGATGTTCTATGGTTCAGGTCTCACTGGATGGATGCAGTCAGCTAGGGGAGAGGCAATGTTACTCTTGTGATGGTTGGGGGCATCTTGTACAAGACTTTCTGACCCAACACATGACTAATAGAGATACACTGGATGGGACCCCATGGTAGGGTCAACATAAGGATAAGGTGGTTCTAAATGGTATTATATGATATAATGAAGTAGGGAGATAATCTAGAGATGGAATATTCTATGAATTGTTGTTTTTTCCACCCCCATGTGGTTTGCACCAGGTTTTGGGAGCTTGGGGACAATAGAGAGGGAAGATGTAGGATGTCAAGAATTATGACCCAAAGGATCCATGGATGATTTGATGTGTAATCCATTTCTTTTATGACTTATATATTTTACTAATATACACATGTTTTATTCATTCCATTATTTCCAGTTATCTAGTTTGAGACTTTTAGATTTTGGTCGATCTTATGGCTTCACACTTGAGCTTGGATACTCCTAATGTAGGTGACTTAGTAATCAAAAACTTCATTCAATGGTGTGACCTGAATCTTGGAGGTGATAGTTTATTTTGGGATCTTTTTTTAGTAGTGATTATCCCTCACAAAATAATCAATGGTATGAATTGGTTATCAATAGTTCACGCCCAAATATATTTTTTCTATTAGTGGATGTGCTTTTCCTGCATAGATGGGACTAGGTTTTTTTATGCGTTAAAAATAACTACAGCTAGAAAAGGATAGACTCATTCATAGGATATTCCATATAATTAATAATTTTTTCTTCTATAATGACCCTTGGTTAGGTGGATGCTATTATTTTTTAATTTACTATTATGGTGATGAAGTAAGATGTTGTTTTTTTAAGAAAATTTCAGGTTTACCTCTCCACTAAGAGATAGACTTCCGCATTGACCTACACAATGAGATGGATATTGTATCTATTCCAGTATATTAGATGTCCCTTGTAGATATTTGTGTGTTGATGGTGCAGTTAGTGAAATTATATTGAAAGGTATTTGTTAAGCCCCATGTTTCACAGAAGGTATCCTTAGTGTTGTTTATCAAGAAGGATGAAATGAGATTGTGTTTTTGGATGGGTTACGATCACCAAAACAAAGTGACCATAAAGAAAAAGTATCCACAATCAATAATAGATGACATCCTTGATCATTTGAGAGGGGCATGATGGGTCTCAGATAATGGACTTATATCATTCTATCAATAATTGTGACTACAGGATAGCGATATACTGAAGACGGTATTCTGATGTCTCTATAGTGACTATAATTACTTGGTGATTACCTTTTTCATTATTAATTCCATAGCATTTTTCATCAGAATCATGAATTACATATTTCATCCTTTCTTAAAATGATTTTTGGTTTTCATCATTGATGATATCCTATCATACTCAGTGTCTAATGAGGAGCACTTTAGGTTCTTGAGGATGGTTCTTAACGTACTCTGAGAGCATCTGATTTATAAGAATCTCTCAAAGTGCTAGTCCTACTTTCTATAGGTCCACTTTTTGGGACATGTTATCTTTGTGAATGGATGAAGAGTGTACCCGATGAGGGTCATGTAAGTGTTATCTTGAGATCCACCCGAGATCATAACAGAGGTGTGAAGGAACCTTCTTTGGATGGCTACTAATGGAGGTTCATATCTAATTTCTCCAGGATATCAGCTCCCTTGAAAGATTTGAACTAAAATGGAAATATTTTTATGTGACCATAGATGTTCCATGAGTATTTCCATAAGTTAAGTAAATGATTTATGGGCACCCCCATAATGAGAATATTGGAGGAGTGTGTTGAGTATATAGTGTTCTCTGATGCATCTGGGGTCGGGCATGGATATTTTCTAATGTATATGTAGACGGTTATTTTATATGAATCACATTAGTTGAGACCACATGAGAAGAACCATGATACCCATGACATTGAGTTCACAATGGTAGTATCTACATCAATGATTTTATGACCTTATCTAATGGGTGAGCGGTTTGAAATCTATTTTAACCATAAGAGTCTCATTTATATCTCTCTCAGAATGATCTTAAATTAAGATAGAGGTGATGGTTATTTTTCCTACAAGAAAATAATATCTTTATTGTATATACTCTTGGGAAGGTGAATTTGGTAGTAGATTCCCTCTCCAAGGGATCTTGTCTATGGTTAATGGGTGGGTCATCAGAGTAGTTGGCATTGTTAAGTTATCCAATGTAGATAGGGATAAAACAACCTTCCTCTAGTATATGGTTATTACCCATATGTTTATATGGAGATTCAGGGTGGCATGACATGATGATACTAACTCTGACATCCAATTTACTCATATATCCATTAGAAATGCTCTTGAGGGATTTTCTGAAGGTGGGGAGCATGTTGTTCTATTTAGAGGATGCATGATGGTACTAGTATCATTGCGATAAAAGGTTATGAGGGATTCTAATACATCTCCCTCAGTGGTATATACAGCTGTATAATAGATATACCAGGTCTTATGATTCCAGTTTTTGTAGATAGCGATGTATATTGGAGTTTCATAGTTTGTTATTTGATACCTTACTTTTCAAAAAGTGAAGGATGAGAACCACGTTCTAAAGGGTTTAGCTCAAGCACTATAGGTCCCAAAGTTTAAGTTTGATGGGATTTCCATATATTTCAGGAGGGGGTTACAAATTACATCAAAGGGACACAATTCCATCTATGTGATAATAGAATGACTCACCAAGTAATCCCACCTCCTAACTATTTGGGAGCAACGTTTATAAGACTTCTTCAGATTCCTCTTTGTGTAGGGGACAGTTCGACTCCAGGGTGTTCACTGGATGATTATTTCTAACCATGATTCTCTCTTCACATCTCGGTTATGGATTGGACTAAATGTTCCTTTTGGGGATCAATTACATTTGAGCATGTATTTTATCCCCCAGACTGAATGCTATACTGATAGGACCATTCAGGTCTAGAAGTACATGTTGTGAGCTTGCATGTCTGACTATGGCTATAGAATTGAGGATCACCTACCATTGGTGGAGTTTTTAAACAAAAACAATAACATTCCACCATCGGCATAGAACCATATGAGGCCTTGTATGAGGAACCATGTGGGTCACCACTATAATGGACCAACCCAGAAGAGTTACCACTTATGGTCCCAAATTTGATGTGATCCACTACAAAAAATGTGAGGAATAGCCATGAGTGGATGACGACTAAACAGAGCTATCAGAAGTCCTATATGGAACTAAAAAAGAGTCCATTGGTGTTTTAGGGGAGACACCATGTGTTTCTAAGGGTCTCATATCGATGTGGATTGAAAATATTTGGTTGGGGTGAAATGATATCTATAATATTTAATGGACCTTTCTAGATAGAGTATAGAGTTGGAGAGGTGGAATAAAACATAGTTGTATAGGAATAATTTGACCGGGTATAAGATGTCTTCCATGTGTCACAGATGAGAAGGTACCTCCATGACCTACCACATGTTATCGACTAGGGGATCTAGAAATCAAGAATATAGTTTCCTATTCTGAGTTTTTGTTAGAGATTGAGGATCAGTAGGAGAGGATCCTCTATGGGAGAGATATTCCATTAGTGTGTGTATTTTGGTAGCATGGGAATCTTCATGAGAGTACATGGGATCATGATACACCGATGCATGCTCATTACCAACATCCCTTTTTCCCTTTAAAAAATGATACCATTTCTAATGTATATGCCTCCTTATTAAAAAAATCACAGCATTCTAAAGGTTTCTATTTTACATTTATATCTTTGAAATAGATTCATAATCTCAATAGGTAGGGTCTTGCAAAAGATATACTCCCCACAACTCACCCATTTGTTTGAAAGTACATCAGCTATATAGTTAGCTTTATGAAACACATATTTAATGATGTAGTATATTGAGGATAGAATGTTTAATCATTTAACCCATCAATAAGTCATCTTGCCATAGAGATGAATATTTCTAGCTCTAAAATCTTGTACAATTGTGGTGGTGTCACACTCAAACCTAAATTATTCTAGCACTATTAAATTTCCATGTCCACTCCATTAATCAAACTAATCATTTTAAATTTTTAAGAGGAGGACACATCACATGGTCCATAAAGGAAACCCATGATATCACCATTTTAAACACCATAAAAATATCCAAACCCCATAAGTCTAGGATTTTTTCAAGAGGACACATCAAAATCTTATTTAATCCATCCAAAAAATGGTGAAATCCATAATACATTAAAGGTTACCAAGGATGGGGGACGTTACCAAAAATATTCAAAGGCCTCAACTCTAAAAGATAAAGAGCTGAATTGTTTCAATGGCCTCATTGAAGGGAATTTGTGTTTTAAATAACCCTTATAATTTAAACAATGGTTGAATGATAAATAAAATTAGAATGTTGATGAATTATCAAGTTCCTTCCATGATAGATTGAAGGACCCCGGGACACCCTGAGAGAGGAGGGGTGAATCAGGGTGACAATATTCTCATTTAATGTGATGGATCTTGTTCCCACGTTGGTTGGAACTTGTTGAACCTGTATGATGAATATGATTAGAAAGAACACATTCACATGCACAGAGAAGACACATCACTTTTTACTTGGTTCATCACTAATGTCTACATCCAAGGAGCATACGCCGAAAAGTTGTCAGTCATACCTAATTCCACTAATCTTCACTAGATGTGGATTACAAAGGTTTGGGCACAGACACTCTGTCCCAGGATCACTTCCTTTAAAAAGGTTTAGGGATAGCTCACTACTTCCCTTGGGTCACTCCCGTTGACTCCCCCTGGCTCACTCCCCTTGGTGAAGTCACACTAAGTTTATAGACGTGAAGGTCTCTTCATCATTTCATAAGAATGCATCCTCTGTTGTATGTAGATGCTTTATTGAAGTCCAATTCTTACCAGAAGATGAATATCAATTTGTGCTGAGGGTACCGGGCAATCTTCCAGCTTTTTTGCAGCTTCAAGAGTACATATGTACTTTAACAACACTGGCACGCTTCTCTAAGCCCGACATGCAAGTTTCAATCCCGGAGCGCAAGTCACTTGCGCAGTACAAATTCGGCATGCAGGTGACACCAAACAACTTGCGCGACACTACCTCTTTCAACTCTGAACTTGCACGATGTTTCTACTTTAACTCCCCAACCGCCTTGGTCACGCAACCAACAATCAGCGCGCAGCCTCTACTTGCGTGCCCCAACAACCACTTGCGCAACTCCAAGCCCGACGCGCAATTTTCAATCCCGGATCTCAAGTCACTTGCATAGTACAAATTCGACATGTAGGTGACACCAAACAACTTGCGCGACACTGCCTCTTTCAACTCTGAACTTGCACGATGTTTCACCTTTAACTCCCCAACCGCCTTGGTCACGCAACCAACAATCGGCGCGCAGCCTCTACTTGCGTGCCCCAACAACCACTTGCGCAACTCCACTACTTGCATGACAAGAGCTAAAAAAATCTCTACGTCTTGAACTCCGTTCAAAATGAGGAGGGGTGGTCCAGTATTTATAGGAAAACTGGACCCCCTGCGCGATGGTGCGCAAGTCTTCTCTCGGCGCGCAGCTCATCCTCCCTAGCCTCTGTCGCGCTACTTACTTTTGAGACCACACAAATACTAGCACAGACTTCTTTCCATTTCCATATTTTGAAGTTATAATCTTGAAAAAAATAGATGCGCAAGTTTCCATTCCTCTTAGGCAATGGCGCGCAAGTCTCTTCACAGCACGCAGGTCACTTGCGCGACAAGCCCAAAACATGCGCGACCCTTATCCCTTTGACATTTTCACATGTTCTGATCTTGAAAAACATATGGTGAACAAGTTTACTCTAAATAAAGTACACGACACGCAGGTCTCTTTTCCAAAAACACTTTTCTCCATTTGTTGATTTTTCAGGCCCAAACATTTGGCAAACACTGGGAAACGGCGCCACCTTCAATACTGTTGTCTGCTTGAACGGTATGATCGCTTTGCTGGTACACATTCTGAACTTCCACTGAGGATTGACAACAAACACAAACCAAACAACAAATCATGCTTAGAAGACCATGGTTCCAACAATCTCCCCCTTTGGGTTTGCTGGAAATCAAAAAATAAATTCAATAGATCTCCATCCATGTGCAAACAAAAAATGAAAGAATCAACACATCCAACACTCTATGTCTACGTGAGCAATGCTTGATGTAGAAAACAAGAGTGGAAGCTTGAATTGGGTTCCAGGGTTTTGGAATTCACCATTATGCCTACTCGATATAGAAGACAAGAGAGGAAGCTTGAATTGGGTTCCAGTGTTTTGGAATTCGCCATGACGCCCGATGTTTTCCTTCTCATACTTCTCATCACAGAAGCATAACTTGCCTTGAATTTATTCCTTTCTCCCCCATTGAAAATAAATCCAAAGACCGATAAGTTTTTCAACGTTCATCTCAAACCATACTCCCCCTCGATAGTATCTCCCCTATAAACCTCCATCACAACCATAAATAGATAAAAACAGTTATAAAAAACGGGGAGAGGGGTATTCCGGAGACTCCTTATGTAGTAGGAGGTGGTTGAACACTGAGGTTCAACCGATGATTCTAAAACACACTCGCTGGCAGTGGATTGGTCAAGATATCTGCCACTTCCTCATCAGTTCCAATATAGTCCATTCTAATCACGCCTAGTTCAACCTTCTCTTTGATAAAATGATACCATATTTCAATATGTTTTGTACAAGAATGATGAATCGGATTCTTCGTAAGATCAATTGCACTTTTTTTATCACAGTAAATTACCATTGGTTGCTGCACCTTATCACCAATATATGTTAGTTGCTTCTTCATCCAAAATAGTTGAGTGCATGCCTTTGTGGCGGAGATATACTCAGCTTCAGCAGTACTAAGAGAAGTACTTTCTTGTTTCTTGCTCAACCATCAAACACATTTCTGCCCAATATAGAAAGCTCCACCACTAGTGGACTTTCTGTCTACTACATCACCAGCCCAGTCAGCATCAGAAAAAACTGATAATTCACTATCCCTACCTGTAGTAAAAAATAACCTGAAGTTATGTGTACCTTGAATGTACCTCATGATTCTTTTTACTACCGCCACATGTTCCTCCTTTGGATTACTCTGAAAGCAGGCCGCAAGGCATGTGGGAAAAACAATATCTGGCCTTGTCGCTGTTAGGTACCGTAGGCTTCCAATGATCCTCCTGTATATGGTAGGATCTACAGAGTCCCCATCCTCACGATTTCCAAGTTTAGTTCCCACTACAATCAGAGTTGACATTGGTTTGGAGTCTTGCATATTAAACTTCTTCAGTAGCTCTCTTGCATATTTTTCCTGATAAATGAATGTGTATTCCTTCTTTTGAATCACTTGCAGCCCCAAAAAATATGTGAGCTCCCCAATCATAGACATTTCAAATTCTGATTTCATGTGGTTGGCAAATTCATCCACTGATTTCTGCCTGCTACCACCAAATATGATATCATCAACGTAGACTAGAACCATGAATGGATCTTTTAGAGAATTCTTCACATAGTGATTGTGATCAACTCATCCTCTTTTTAATTCCAACTTCTTGAGATATGAATCCAACCATGAGTACCACGCCCGTGGTGCCTACTTCAAACCATATAGAGCTTTCTTTAGTTTGCAGACCTTTGTTTCATCAGTACCCAAAACAAAGCCCACTGGTTGTTCAATGTAGACTTCTTCTTCGAGTACACCATTCAAGAATTCTTTCTTGACATCCATTTGATATACTTTATATTCTCTTTGGAGTGACATGGCAAGGAAATGCCTGATTCACTCCAGTATAGCCACTGGAGCAAAGGTTTCTTCAACATCAATGCCTTCAATCTGGGAGTATCCTTTACATACCAGTCGTGCATTGTTTCTGATGACACTTCCATGCTCATAAAACTTATTTTTGAAGATCCATTTGGTACCAATCACATTACGACCTTCGGGTCTCTGGGCAAGATCCCATGTCTGATTCTTTTCAATCTGATCTAATTCATCATTCATGTCTTTCACCCAATATTCATCATTTGCAGCTTCTTCGAATGAGGATGGCTCTACAACTGATAGAAATGCAGATTGAATGATATTCCTCATCTTTCTTGTTTGAGTGGTTGCACTTCTGTCCCCAATTATGTTGGATGGATCAATATCATATCTTCGATTTCTCCTGCGAGGTTCAGCAGAATTCTCTTCAGCCATAGTTTCTTTTTCAGATTCTTCTTCTGAGTCAACATCATGATGTGACTGGTGAGTGTTTTGAACAACTTCCTCTATTTCTGCACTTGTATTTTCTTCACATTCACTTTCTTCTTGACTTTCTATCACATCATCATATGAAGTCCTTGAAGCATTTGTGGTTTTATCTTCAATTATCTTAACATCACTGCTTTCCACAATCCTTCCCAAATGTTTTTTGAATCATTTGTATGCTTTTTTGTTCATTGAGTAACCACGGAAAATTCCTTCATCTGCATTGTCACCATATTTCCCTTGATTTCCTTCTTTGTTCATGATGAAGCATTTACTTCCAAAGACACAAAAGTATTTTAGAGAAGGCTTCCATCTATGCCACAATTCATATGGTGTCTTCGTCTTACCCATATAAAGTCCTATTTGATTCTGAATGTACACTGCAGCTTGAACAGCCTCTTTCCAGTAATATCGTTGAATACGACTCTCAATCATCATAGTTCGTGCCATGTTCTGCACCTGTCGATTCCTACGTTCAACAAATCCATTTTGTTGTGGAGTTCTCACAACAGCTACCTCATGCTATATCCCATGCTTCTCCAGATAATTTTCAAATTCAATGGATGTGTATTATCCTCCATTGTCAGATCGCAACACTTTGATTGTTCGTCCAGTATCATTCTCGGCGATTCGCCGATATGTTTTCATGTAGTCAAGGAATTTTCGTTTCCTGTGAACGACCATCACACATGCCATTCTACTGTAATCATCTATGAAAAGGAAAAAGTACCTTTCTCCATTCCGGGAACATTTATTGGCCCACAAACATCTGTACGAATCAGATCAAGAAGGTGAGATTCCCTTTTCTTCTCTAGACGATATGAACTGCAGACCATCTTCCCACAAATAGAAGCATCACAAGATTTTCACCCTCATGCTTCAGGTTGGGAATGCCCATGACAATTCTCAATTTTGATATTTTTTCCATGTCTTGTTGATTGATGTGTCTCAGTCTCCGATGCCACAAATTGTTTTCTTCTTCAATAGTCATGTAACATACATTTTCTTCACTATCAACCTGATACAGGTTTCCTTCTATTCTGCATCCCTTCATAAGTGAATTGCCAGTCTTTCCCTTGATAGTGCAGCCTTTCTGATTAAAAGTAACTATAAGTCCTGAGTAACAGAGTTGACTCACGCTAAGGAGATTATGACGTAGGCCATCTACATAAAGGACTCCAGTCTTCTTTATTTCTCCATTAGCTAATTTGGTACTTCCACTCCCTTTGATTTTTAGAGCCCCATAATTACCAAATTTTACTGTACCATCAACCTTTTTTATGATATTCGTTAGTCGGCTGGAATTACCTGTCATATGAGATGAACAAACGCTATCCAGAATCCAGGTACTATTGTCCTTTGTAGCTTTGAGGGCCACCTCTGCAAGGTTGGATTTATCAATCTTCTTCCTTTCCTTCCATAAGACATTAGATTGAGTATATAGAACTGATGGCCTTTCAATTATCTCTTCCACATACCCAGGTTCTTCATAGTTGAAGTCTTATATGAGAGGTGAAAACCTTTTTGAAAGAGCAACACTATCTTGATGATGATACTTGACTTGTATTGAACTTCGGTATGAGGTTTCCATGTCCCTTCTCTGCCTGCAATTAGCGGCGTTATGACCAAAGTTAGAACAATGATATCAATATCCATAGAAATTATTTATTCTATAAGAATTAGGATATGAAATTGTTCTACTTTGTTGAACTTCTATATCTTCTCCATTCAGATAGCTTCTTGCCTCATCACAATAAGACATGGTATGGCCCAAATAACCATAGAACTGACACTTCATAAGAGGAAATGTCTTCTCACTTGAATTTCTCTTCATACCTTCTTCCTTGGGAGAATAGTTAGACTATCTGTCATTTCTGAATGTTTGAGGATAATTTTCAATTTTCCTTTTATTTTGGATTGATGGTTCCTTTTTTGGAACATTAGGTAACATTTCAACATGTAAAACTTTCATATTATCTTTCTTTTTGATCTTTTCACTTCCAGCAGTTGATGTCTCAGCCTCATAGGCAATTCCACTCTTTCCCATGCAAGCGGGTCTTTGATCACTCAAGATTTTTCCAACCCCATCTAAACCACACTTGGCTCTTGCTTGTAATTTTGCATCTGAGAATCTTCCAAACTGTATTTTCTTCCTCGATTCTTTTGGAATTGATTCAGTCTCCAGTTTACTCCTTAGTGTAACAACTTCCTCCTCAAGATGCTTAGAAATCTTGGATTTTTCATCAAGTCTGGAGGTGACATCATTGATGACCTTTTCCTACTCTTCAATTCTCAGATTCAGATCTACTAAATCATCATTGATTTCAATTATTTTAGACCTTACCTTCACAAATTCTTCCATTCGTTCAATTTCAGCATCATGTTGATCAACATATTCAGTTGATTCTTCTATAATTGATTTCCACTTATTGCAATTCTTACATTTAATCTTAAGCATACTAGCCTCATTCTTAAGTTGCATCTTGGGATCTACACAAGTTCTCAGTTGTTTTTCTCCATCAGTATCTTCTGACTTTTCAACAGTGGCCATCATAGAAGCATGGTTCCCAGTTTTGAATTCTAGTTCTTCTTCATCACAGAATTCATTATCATCTTCTTCCTCTTCACAGACAAAACTCTTCCTTTGCATTTTCTTTCCATATTTGAAGTCTCCCTTTTTTAAGAACATTCTCCGAGGCTTCTCGAAGCTTTCATCTTCACTATCTTCATCATTGATCTTTCTTAAGCCTTGAGAGTCAATGTGCCCAACTTTTCCACAACAGAAACACGCGAGAGGTAACTTCTCTTTGAATTTCCCTTTCCCCTTCTGGAACTTATTTGCAATGAGAGAAAGAATTTCTTTTTCTTCATCATCTTCACCGCTACTATCTTTTGAGATTTTCAGTTTATCCATGGCCTTGAATGCCACTTCCTTGCTCACACGAGTTGTAGCATATTCTGGTTTGACTCTCATTTCATATGCTACCAACCTTCTCAGTAAATCATCTAGAGAATGTTTGGAAAGATCTCTTTCCTCAAGGGATGAAACCTTTTCATTATACAGAGGTGGAAGTCTTCTTAATATTTTATTTACAATATCAATGTCTTTGATTTCTTCTCCTAGACCCCAAATTGCTCCAACCACTTCAGTAATTCGATTGAAGAAAGAGTCTTCATTCTCATCTGGATGCATCTTCAGATCATCAAACCGATTGTGCAACACTTGTAGTTTCGCCTCCTTCACTTTCCTATCTCCTTCATAAATATTCTTGAGTTTATCCCACATGGATTTTGTTGAGGTGAAATTCATCACCTTTAGGTAGATCTGATCAGAAAGGGCTGTAGTGAGTGCATTTTGTGCTTTAGCATCTACATCAAGAATATTCCTGTCTATTTCAGTCATAGCCAGGCCTGTTGGATCAGTGACTTGTATTCCTTGCACAGTAGAAAAGAGAAATTCCATTCTAAGAGATCTTAGATGAGATCTCATTATGTTCTTCCAGTTCTGGAAATTACTTCCATCGGGGTGAGGGACTCCCCTGACATTGACTGCATTTTCCATGACGATAAAGGACAGATTCAATACCATCAACCTTTACGCTATAATACCACTTGAAGGACCCCGGGACACCCTGAGAGGGGAGGGGTGAATCAGGGTGACAAATTTTTCTTTTAATGTGATGGATCTTGTTCCTACATTGGTAGAAACTTGTTGAACCTGTATGATGAATATGATTAGAAATCAAACATTCACATGCACAGAGAAGACACAACACTTTTTACTTGGTTCACCACTAAGGGATACATCCAAGGAGCATACGCCGATAAGTTTTTGGTCGTACCCAATTCCAGTAATCTTCACTAGCTGTGGATTAAAAAGGTTTGGGCACAAAAACTCTGTCCCAGGCTCACTACCTTTACAAAGGTTCATGGATAGCTCACTTCTACCCTCGGGTCACTCCCATTGACTCCCCCTGGATCACTTCCCTTTGTGAAGTCACACTCAGTTTATAGACATGAAGGTCTCTTCATCATTGCATAAGAATGCATCCTATATTGTATGTAGATGCTCTATTGAAGTCTAATTCTCACTAGAAGATGAATATCAATTTGCGCTGAGGGTATCAGGCAATCTTCCAGCTTTTGTGAAGCTTCAAGAGGACAGATGTACTTTAACAACACTGGCACGCTTCTCCAAGCCCGGTGCACATGTTTCAATCCCGGCGCGCATGTCACTTGCGCGGTACAAATTCGGTGTGAAGGTGACACCAAAAAACATGCACGACACTGCCTCTTTCAACTCCAAACTTGTGCGACGTTTCGCCTTTAACTCTCCAACCGCCTTGGTCGCACAACCAACAATCGGCGTCCAGCCTTTACTTGCGTGACACAACAACCACTTGCACGACTCTACTACTTGCGCGACAAGAGCTCGAAAAATCTCTAAGTCTTGAACTCCATTCAAAATGAGGAGGGCTGGTCCAGTATTTATAGGCAAACTGGACCCCCTGGGCGATGGCATGTAAGTCTTCTCTCAGCGTGCAAGTTCCGGCGCGCAGCTCATCCTCCCTAGCCTCTGTCGCGCTACTCACTTGTGCGACCACACAAATACTAGCGCGACATTTTTTCCATTGCCATATTTTGAAGTTATAATCTTGAAAAACAATAGACACGCAAGTTTCCGGTCCTCCTAGGCATCAGCACACAAGTCTCTTCACGGTGAGTAGGTCACTTGCACGACCAGCCCAAAACTTGCGCGGCCCTTATCCATTTTCCATTTTCACATGTTCTGATCTTGAAAAACATATGGTGCACAAGTTTCCTCTACTTCAAGTACACGACACGTAGGTCTCTTTGAAAAACACTTTTCTCCATTTGTCGATTTTCAGGCCCAAAAATTTGGCAAACACTGGGAAACAATGCCACCTTTAATACTGCTGTCAGCTTGAAAGGTATAATCTCTTTACTGGTACACATTCTGAACTTCCACTAAGTATTGAAAACAAACACAAAAAATTCCAAATCATGCTTAGAAGACCATGGTTCCAATATAGATAGCATAGGTGATCTCTGCATAGGCCACCTTGAAGAGATTTATAAGTTGATGAGATAGCAGATTTTTTAATCCTTTCTTGATATGACAAACGATTTAATGGAAATTCAAAGGCCAAAGCTTAAATAAATAAAATATTGTATTCCATAGCACTGAGGCCATGTGGAAATATAAGAAGATATGATCCACACCCTACCTGTACTGACGAAAAAATGAATCTTGAGAAAAGAAAAATACCCCTATTTTGAAGGATGAGATCGTCATGGATATTTGAGATAAATACTCTCCAAACATAGTAAATATAGATTGAGGTATCTATTTATAATTCAGGTACATGGTCCATCTTGGCCAAATGTGGATTTCATTATTATAAAATAGTTAATAATTAATCTTTCCTTCCATAAGGTGGGGAGAATTTAATGACTATAATTTTTTCATATGCCATTTTGGAATATTATATGGATTATGTTTTGATCTAAGTGTTGAGATGGTGTGGGATTCTGAGGCCCGGTGTGCCCAGAATTAATATTTGAAATATATTTAATCTATTAAATATCACTCATGCATAGTTTTCACGATAATTTGTAATAAATTTATATGGAGTATTAGATCAAGAATTTACGGCCTTCGTTTAGTTATAAATGTGGGTTTTTACCTATCTTTGACCTAACCAGGTAGTGTGTTAGATGATCGGGTTAGGTGAGGTCAAAGGAGAAATTTTAAATAAATAAATAAATTTAATTAATTTATTTAATTGAAATATCATGGAATTTTTTTTCTATAATTATATGGTAATGATGAAATACCTAGGTAAGCCACATAACCCTATAGTAATCAGAGAGAGAGTTATAGGATCTTCTGTGGGAGGACAATGACCAGGTCATGGATCACGGAACTATGTGCCTATATAATATTTAGATATCACAAACTATATAGAAATTCCATCATTATTCACTAGAAATTGATCCAAATTTTAGGAATTGAATTCATAATGTTTTTATTTATCCCCATTTTCTTATCTTATAATTAATATAAATTAATAAAACAATGAATTCATTCATATTTCTATCGTACTATGGGTGCAGGCTTAATCTGTAGGGATTATTAGGAAAGATTTATTATTTTAATTATGAGTATTATTTTATCATTGTAATGGAATAAAATCTATGCTGACCTAAAAATATCCAAGGAACATTATTCTTTTTCATGTTTATTAATTTTTTCCCTCCCTTCTTTTATCATTCATCTATGGTATTTGTTTTCACTGGCGGTTCGATAAATACCATATAAAAAATTATTATGCACCCAATTCTTATCATAATGGTTTGTTATTGTAGAACTAGGTTCATGTCAATGACATCATGAATATGTGACGATAGTGATGATAGATTGGGACCAGACCTGAGTTCCTCAGGTAGTTTTTGATGTACAATGACTGAGTGATGTGATAGATAGTTTTCCCATGCGATTTGTTCATTAGATTCCAGCGACTGATGATGATGAAGTTTGGATATATAAAATACATAATCTATGATGTTATTTTCATCTATATTATAGGATGGAGGAATAGATAATGATTCATGAGGGAGATCCACAAATTTTCAGAAATTACGGGTCATAAGATGTGTAATTTGGGACCAGACACCATTTGGGACCCCCTATGCAAGGCTAGGGTTTCTATAGAGAATAAAATAATCACACATCATGTGACTCATGTCACATTCCATGAGGATATTTCCAAGTGCATTGGTTTGTACCTGAGGAGGTAAATAAACATGAAAATATCTAGCTAGATGCAAATACAACTAAGAGTGCAAGGGCACGAATACACTATGTACTTAATCATGGACAAGGAACCATGCACCGTCCATCATTTAGGGGAATGACCCACTGCTAGACAAAAAACTGTATATTACCTGTACATTCTATGTGATTCATCAAAGATTAAATAGATCTCTTTTCAAATTTATATTGTATAAGTTTTTTTTGGGAGGGTCCCTTGATGCATTTACTAAGGGTTTAGTATGGAATAATGTCCTATGAGTCGAATAGTGATCACCCATAAGGTATTTAATTATTGGATAGAGTTATTAGAATCATTCTATGAATCCTAGAGTGATATCATCACTCTTCATCTATTCCCAAGGAGGATTTCTTTATATCATCATGACCGACACTACGTGGGCATCAATCGTCAACTTAGAGGGTTAATCCAGATGGGGTTGTTAGTATACACCTGGATATTGGTCGTGACCCCCCTCACATGTATCATTGTATTTAAACTTCTAATATATACTTATTATTGTGAACCCAATGAGCATGACCTCTTGGACCGAAATCATCAGTACTATCTTACTCATGGAGTGTGTTCTCTTTGGATTAGAGCTATGTCAAACCTCTAAAATGTAATCCCTGGTAAGAAGTATGGGTTTGAATTTACCTTGAGACTATGTGTATATGATGTGTATATCTGTATATTCTTATTATATGTTATATTTACAAATACGTTTGAGGAGTTGGCTGTTATTATTGAAGTTATATGCTTTTTGATTTTGGGGTGTCATACTGGATATTATTATACTCACCTTTGAATGGAATTTTCCTACATGTTTCATGTCTTATAAAAATTACCAACCTGTATGATAGAGTCTTACGGGGACTAGGACAAGATAGATATTACTGATTTAGACATACTGAGGTGTGTTCATGTGGTTACATTGATAAAAGTACTCACCCACTTTACAGATTGGACGTTTTTAGTGACTTTATGGTGGGATTATATTTTGATATTTTTCATTCCATTACCTATTTTCATACTATAATAGTGTGATTTTAGAAGTATTCATGCATGGTTATCAAGAGTTTTACATTTTAGTATTTCATCGGCTTTGATATGTGTGCATGTATATATGATATATTAGCTAAGGTATCCTTTGTGTGTGATATATCCACTCTGTGTTGGTCAATGACCCATAGACTATTAGAGATGAGCTTGGTGTAGTCACAGCATAGGCCCCATTATGAAAGGTCACGATATTAATAGGTGTTGATATTTTGTTCCCGCACGATATGTGGGGATTTACATAACAACACCTTTAAATAGATTTCATTAGACAAAGCTCCTCAAGATGTGTTGAATCGTTTGGAATTAGTATCAAGATACCTTAGTTATTTTAGATAATACTCTATTCATAATACTGATGGAGATCCTATGTATGTAAACTATATAGAAATTTATTCTCAAAGACTATAAATTGTGTTGTATCACATTATTCCTTAAGTAAAAAATGTTATTGTCTTCGATAAAAATTCCATTGTGGTTGAAAATCACTTTCATGAATTATAAGAGAGAATACTCCACCATAAACCATCTACAATGATACCACTTGTTAGTCCTGGTAAAGGTAAATACTAAAAAAGTTACGGAGGGTGGGGGTGAATCAGTGTATGTAAATTTATTTAAATAACCCTGTATAATTATCTTATTCCACAATTAGTTTAATGTGTTTCTCCTTTATAATAAATAAAAATTTATAATGAAGGTAAAAAAAGGAAATAAGTGATTTATATATGGATTTACAAAAACTGGGATTATCCAAGGAGGATACATGGAAATGTTTTGATCTACTAGAATATCTATGTGCACTATTTATTTTATATAATTAAAATTTGTTGCACTAAACCTCCTTATTTATATCCCTAAAGAATTATAACACTAACCACACTCAATCACTTAGAAAGGTCACTACTCCCCTAAGTAATGCTTCCATGATCTTCAAGAACCAAGATTGAGATCAAACTATTTCTAGTGTATCAATCTGCACCCCTTTCATCCATGTGATGACGTCTGTGATTCTATAGTGAGAATGGCTTTATTATATCCTTCTTCATTTTCTATAAATTTTTTATATATACTTAGAATTCAACTTTGATTTATCCAAAATATTTCTCCCCTTTTATAGAGAAATATAACTCTCCGAACATGATAAAATATCGAATTTTTCATTTTAATTGACCTATAAATATTTATCATCATAAAGAAAAAATTCATTTAAATAAGCCTCCAATTCTAAGTCAAACTTTAACATGAAAGGATCCATAAAATATGGGATCTTTAATTTATTAAAATCAATTTTAATCAACTCATTTAAATCCTAACTAATATGTTTAGGGAGTAATGTCATTTATCTCCAAGATTCACAGTAAAAGATATTACTTTGATGGTGTGGTATAATTCTCAGGGTTCACCTTTTACGAGTGCACCTTGGTGCATCCTTCACTTTTTGGAAGATCACTAGATATAAGCTCTAGCTATACTATAGTTCATCCTTACCCACTATGGAATGATTTCCCTTGGATCATTAATGAATTATTCTTACATGGATTTGATTTCATCCCATGAAACCCTATTTAGGCATGACACTCATCCTCTATGGTGGAATTTAATAACCAGCTCCAATCAGTCCCACACATAACATCTATGGGGTTCTCTTTAATATGTGAATGACTCTCTATGATACTAACCTCCTGAACATGTTATTTGGATGTATCACACTTGCAGTCTGACCTAACCCACTACGACATGATTTTAAATAAGTTATTACTCTTTAGGCTTTATTTCGTCCAACATAACCTTCACCTCACCATTTAAAGACTCTAATTAAATGCTTAATATGTATGTTGAGGTATGTTCACATCCATATCATCATTATTTATCTTCTAACCATGGAAGTATAATTTTATGTGAGATCTAATATAGATTTATCCTTGTGGTTGTATCATAATTTTTTCTTACAAATAGAATTGCTTTATCATTCAAAATATTATTCGAAACTCCTCCAATCCCCACGGTCTAAATTCTAATGTATTTTTGGAAGTCTTTTTCACTAGATTTATAAAAAAACAGTACCAAATATGATTTGAGGGGTTTTTTATAACATATACCATGTTTTTTTATTCCATATATAAACCTAGTAAATATTATAAAATAGGTTATTTCATGAAATTCAATTGATATAACCATTAAATTTGGATAGGAACCCTTGTTAATGTTTGGTCACACAAGTAGAGATTGAATAAAAGTGTATAAATGTTTGGAAGTAAACATTGTTCATTGATTCCCCCTCCCAAATTAGGGTCCCATATTTTTTTCGGTATGAATTTTTTGAATTTTTTTCCAAGATCGTTTGTCTTTCCTTAAATTCATGGCTTCAATTATTTACAACCTCAAAAATTTAAACCCCCTATAAAAGTTTTCACCACATTTAAAATTTCATGGAATTATTTTTCAACCATTTTATACATTTCACTAAATTATTCTTCACCATATTTTAACATGTCATGAAATTGAATTAAACCACATATATTTTTTATTTATTTTTGTAAGGATGTGATGGCATTTATTTGGAAAATCGGGAAAAAGGGTTGAAAAATTTTACACGACGTGAAATAAAATTCACATCTTGTAATTATAATTCACATCATATTAAAATGACATATCCAGCATTGTGTAACCCTTAAAAACACCCTTTTATCCATGGTATATCTTTGGAACCCTCTCTTATTTTTCACAGATTCCTTATGCACCTCTGTCATCAATCAAAGCCTCTTCGTGCACCACTGACTTTAAACGAATACCCTCCACACACAACCCTATTCATTGAGGGTCTTCTACTATTGATTTATGGGAGTCTAGATTGATCTAGAATATATATTAGGTAGGATATTGGATATATGAACATAGATTTTTATTTTCTGCCTTCTAGTTATTTATCGACTTCTTGATCTATTTCTAACAAATTAATCGGTTCTTATGGAAAGGAATTCAGAAGCTGATTTATATCGCAGATTTTGGGTTTTTATCACTTCTTCCTCTGCTATCTTGAGTTTTTTATCAATTGAAATTCCTAAATTAAATTAATTAATGTGTTACATTAATTAATGGGTAAATTAGGGGTTTGGTTGAATAAATTGAACTTTTGTATTGAGATAATTAATTGATTAATTAATTATCAAAAGAGTTAATTGTTGATTTGGGACATTTAATTGTTTGGTTAAATGTTAGATTAATGAATTTTTATTTGAAATAATTATTTTGAGAATTAATTATTGGATAAATATATTGTCATTAAATAATTAATTATTTAATTAATTATTAGTTTTTCTATGGTTAATTATTGCTTAAATTGATTAATGGATGATAGGAAAAACATTAAATTTTAAATCAATTAATGGGATTAATTAGTCATTGGATTAATTAATGGAGATGTATGTGATTTATTAACCATTGGATTAATAAATGGAAATGGAAGAGATTAATTAATCATTTGTTAATTAATAAAAATAGAACTGATTAATTTGTTTTTTGGGTTAATTACTAGATATGTATGTGATTAATTAATTGATTGATTAGTCACTAAAGATGGATATTATAAATTAATCATTTGGTTAGTTAATAAAAAAGGAGACGGTTAATGAATTATTAGCCTTATTAATGAAAGTTGATATGATTAATTAATTGATAAATTAATTAATGGAATGATTTGTGATTATGTTGGCATGGAGTTATACATGGTATAACTTGGGTGTAATTGAGGAATTATTGAGAAGGACCATGAGAGAATGTTTCGAAGGACTATTTGAGGCTATTAAGAAAGACAACATGAGTCTATTGTGATGAAGATCATGAGAGCTTCCATTTTTTTTCCAATAGACCATGTGAGCTCTTGGAGTATAGTCAAGGTAAATACTATTAGATCTCCCCATATTCGTAGAAAGAAATTATGCTTCATTTAATATTACTCACATTAGACCCTTTTTGTTAGAGCCCTAGGTGAATTTTACTCATTCCAGATTGATTTATATATTTTATGTGTTATATCAGATGTAAATTTTTATATTGAATAGTATTATAGATTTTACATATATGATATCCCTTAGGAATAGTTCATACTCTAATGTGAGATGAAGTACAAATTGATGTGTGGTATTTCTCAGAAACTGGGGGGTTTATTTGTATAAATAAAGAATATTTGGTGATGTAAAAACTATTTAATAGAGAATTGTTCTTTTTATTTATACAAATTTTTACACTTGTTATTGAATGGATTTGTTTTATACATCCTTGGTGGTGGCCTATTGATTTTTTCTGACACCCTACTCTGGAAGACTGATCGGTGCACGAATAGACTTTATTTTTACAAGAGAGGTTAAGGGAAAAACACTAATGGTCATCTACTAATTAAGGATAGAGGATGGATGAAGGAACCAACTGTGGTTTAGGAACCTCTTGGGATTAATTAGTTTCTTCAGTTATAGTTTTCATTTTAGACACTTGACACTTACTTTAGCATGAAATTTTTTCTCTTTTATTTTGATATTGTATTTCATGCGTTTATTATCTTAAGATATTCGTATTTGTTTGTTATATATTCCTTTCTCTTTTGTTTATTTATTTCCCATGGTGTGTTACTTTGATCAAAGAGGGTATATTCTCCAAATTAATGAATCATCAGACACTCATTACTAGTGGGAAGCCTTATAAATATGGGTAGGCAAGGTTGAGGTCATGTGGTAGTCTGGGTCAGGGCACCGTTGTGTGGAACCCAAATCAAGATGTTACAAAGTGGTATCAAGGCTCTAGTTTTCTTTTATTATTCTTTTTTATTAAAATTTTGGAAAGTTATATATAATACTATGAAGATTTAGGGCTTGGAAAAGTTTTCATGAATGGGAGTTTCAAACCCATGTATGGTGGGAAACCCAAGTACTCAGGGAGGGATTTTTGTAAATATTGTTTTCTATTATAGTTGAATATTATTTTACCTTGGGTATTGAACATGTGTTGTGATGTGATTGGTGTTTATAATATTTTTCTAGAACTTAATCATGGCCTAAAATGGCATGGGAGTTTATTATTCATGTGTTATTCTATAAACTCAGGATTATTTTTCACATGCCTCATTTTAGACACACACTTGAAAACTGGTTTTGGGTAAGCCATTGAAATTACACTATTTATCCTTGAATGTAAAATGAAAATGAAAATGTTTCTTAATATTGAAATTAATAATGGTAAATATTTTTAAATAAGAATAAATGAGTTTGAAAATTTGAAACATGATTACAGAGAAAAATAAATCCATTTTATAACCAAGGCCTAGGTGTAAGATGGTTAAGGGTAGTGATATCACTACAGTATTGACCAGATGGAGAGGTTTGGGAAAAATTCTTGTTTTGACTAATTGTAAATTTTTTCCTTAAATATGTTATTGCTTTCAACTGTTTTCTAAGGTGAGTTTTTGGTATCTTGGGTTTCTGCCTCAATAACGGCGCTTGTTGAGAGGATGAAATAGAGATTGAAAATCCTTCTGTGGTGGAACCTGAGTCACCAATAGTGTGGGTTGAGGGAGAAGGGTAAAAGATCATAGATAAATTTTCTCGCTTCATGTAATTGATGGAAAGATACATATGAAGGGGTTTTAAGGGCATGTTTGAAATGACAAGGGAGTTCCAGTTGTAACACCCTCCAACTTTTACTTTAGAGGGTGGACTCGAAGGACCTGATTTCTAGATTGAGTCTATCTAGACTATACTTGATCACTTTGAGACTCTTGATAATAAGAGGTTCAAGGTGGAATATTATATGCAACTAACATTATATAATCACTAGTGGGAAATATATACCCTCTCTATATAGGTTGATGTTTTTTATGGAAGGACATCTTAGAGAGGTTCTTGGAGAACTTCTACATAGAGATGTTGATCTAGGAGAGAGTAACTATGTTCATGAAGTTGACCCAGGTGAGATTCTCCATAATGGAATATGTTGGATACTATATATATTTTATATGTTTTTCTATATCTTATATATGATATGAGGATACTATAAAAAGAGGTTTTAGGATGGAATTATTTGTGAAATTAAGTCCAAGGTTATTATTTTTAGGCTGAAAAGTTTTCTAAAGTGGGGAACGGGGATATCATTTTTTAGGGGGACATAATGGAGGATTCTAGTGGTTGATAGGTGGTCCCTTATAAATGAAACAAAGGAACATCTTCTGAGAGTAGAAAGAATCATTATGAGAAAATTAGATAATGTAGTAAAAACTAGTGTGATAAAGGGGAATGTTTTGTTAACTGGGATATTTATCTACTGATTTTACACAAATATTATAGATCATGAAACATCAAAAAACATTATCCCCTACCACAAATAGAGTGTAAATCCTGTGGAAAATGGGACATATAAAAAGGTTTTATAAGAACCTGAGACATATGGTTAATGATGGATAAGCTAGAATGAATCAGGGTATGAGATGGGGATCCTATGAACCATATCAGTCTGGAAGCTGGAGTTATACTGGACAAGGAGATAGAGGAAGTGGACATGGTGGTTTTGGGAAAGAGTACCTATATCAGTGGAGTGGAGCAACTCCTGGGAGTTAAATGACATCATTAGGAATTGGGAAAGGACAACTAAATGGAATGCAACCTAAACTTGTGTCTATAATGACTGGGCCATCGACAGTGAGAGGTAATATTTTAATAGATTCGATATTAACCAGTACCTTGTTTTATACTAGTTCTTCTGATTCCTTTATATCTGCAAAACTTGTTAAAGTTTTGAGACTAGCATTGTATTTTTGTGAGTGGGGTAATGATGATAGATACACCATTGGAAGCATGTTCTATAGAAATATCTTTGAGAAAATGATGTTTTCTCATTATCAGCAAGTATCATTTTATATGGGATCTCTATATTCGTGATATGAATATATTTGACATAATCATGTGTATAGACTGGCTAGTCACATATTGAACCCACATAAACCGTTACAGTAAGAGGGTTATATTTACATCACTTAAGGGTGATCATTACATTCACCGGGGATAGTGGGATATCCAGGTCACTGATCATGGACTATTAATTAGAAACTACGAGATATGACAGCACATGTTTCTATTATCTTATTGGATGGAAAGGGTGTTATTAAAGATGTCCTTCCATTAGTATTAGATATGATTCATGATTTATATCCCGAATCCTTCCCAGTACTACCAACTAATAGAGATTTGAAATTCACTATTGAGATCATTATAGAGGATTATCCTATATCTATTCCACCATATATAATGGAAACAATAGAGCATCCAGATCTCAAGACTCGACTGGAGGAGTAGAAGAGAGAAGATTTATCTTACCAAGTACGTTGCCTTCAGGATCCCAATGTTGTTTTCAAGGAAATATTATGGGACTCTACGCTTATGCGTTGATTACTAGAAGTTGAAATGGAGGACTGTGAAGAATCATTATCCACTTCTTCTTATCGATTATCTTTTTGACAAGTTGATGGGAGCTTGTCTATTCTCGAAGATCAACTTGAGACCAGTGTATCATCTGTTGAGAGTTTGGACTCTGATATACTGAGGACCACATTTAAAAGTAGTTATGACATATATGAGTTAATCATAATGCTATTTGGGTTAACTAACACACTATAATTGTTTATGTACTTGATGAAAATAATCTTCCATTTGTACCTGGATCTGTTTGTGGTTGTGTTTTGGTTTACATTGTGGAATACTCTAAGACACACGAGGACCATCCCCGACATCTTGACATCATCCTGAGTACACTGAGAGAAAATTGGCTAAACATCAATCTATCTAAGTTGCAATTTTGGATCGATCAAGTAAAATTTTTGGGACACATAATCTCAAAATAAGGTTTGTCAGTATACCCTGATAAAGTACAATCATTTTTGTCATGGGAGAAACCCAATAAATTTTTTGACATCTATAGATTTCTCGGGTTAGTTGGAAATTATTTGAGATTCATTCAATAATTTTCCTCTTTTTTAGTTCCACTCTCAGGCTTGACCAAGAAAGGGATAAATTTTAATTATTCATAATCATGAGAGAAGGCCTTCCAAGAGTTGAAGAAGAATTTGACATCAACCCGGATCTTGATTCTACTCAATCCAAGTGATGAGTACATAGTGTATTGTGATGGTTATAGGATTAGAATCAGAGTAGTGTTGATGTTTGGAGATCAATTCATATTGTATGTGCCTCAATAGTTGAGGACACATGAATGAAACTACCATACATTTGAACTCTAACTATCAATAGTGGTTGATCATCTAAAATATTTGTAGAATTATATTCTGTGTGGGAAATTTATGGTGTATAAAAATAATAAGAGACTAAGGTATATCTTCTCATATTGATATTTGAATCATTATTATTGGAGATCGGTTGAGTATATGCATTATTTCGATTTAGATCTGTTATATACACATAGGAAAGTGGATAGTGTGGCTGCCACATTTACTAAGAAAACTCAACTCCTGATGTTTAGGAGTTTAGTGTTGAGTGTAGAATTATTTCTTTAGTGGATGAAATCGATGTGGTGGTTTAGGAGCGTTAGGATAAGATGACTCTAGTATTAGTCTCAATGAAGTCTACGCATTTGAGGTGGATATGAGGTAGGAAGTATGAAGATCTAGAGTGTTTTACCTTGAGGGAAATACTTGAATGTGGGGAGTCATATTCTGATTAGATAATAGATGAGGATGAAATCATCTATGCCAGGAATTAGGTTGTTGTTCCTACAAGAATGAGAGAGTATATAATGTAGGAATTTCATGCCTCGAATTTTTCAAAACATCCAAGTGTGACCAAAATGTATTGTGACCTATGATGACCATTTTCGTGGCCATGCCTGAAAAAGGAAATTTTGGGATTTTGTGACCTGACGCTACACCTATCAGTAGGTGAAATCCAATCATCAATGTCCTTGATGTTACTTAGAGCTATCTCCCATTTTGAAACAGACATGGGATGAAATGACAATTGACATGGTGGTGTGTCTCTCTAATACGCTTAGGAAGAATGATAACATCTGGTTTGTCATAGATTTAATGATAAAAGTAAGACATTTATTTCTTATATGGGAGACATTCTAAGTGGAGCATCTATGAGATTGGTATGTTCAAGAGATATATCATATGAACAGGATTCCACAAACTATAGTTTTAGAGCGTGATTCGTGTTTTACTTCACTCTTCTAGTAGGGATTGAATAAGGAACTTAGTACAAAGGTTTTATTGATTATGGATTTCCACCCATAAAAAATGGGACGTTAGAAAATACTATACATGTACTTGAGGATATGTTGCGATCATATATCCTTGACTTAGGTGGGTATTGGGAGATTTAATTTGATTTAGTGATGTTTTCATATAAAAATATTTATCAGGAAATAATACATATGTAAGCATATAAGGTTTTTTATGGTAGACCATACAGATCACCACTATGATGGATGGAGGGTGGTCAGTTAGAGTTGTTGGTACTAAGTCTCATATTGGAGACATTAGAGGTTGTTTTGTAACATCCCAAGTAAGTAATGAATTATTGATATTTTTATCTATTTCTATTTATGAATTGGATAGTGTTTCTGAGGCTTAAAATGAGAATAAATTCAACCTATAGCATGGAATACTCTAGTATTTTTAAAAGATTATTTTACCGCCTTTTGTTGGCGAACCATTTTTAAATCTATGTTTTGACAATTTTATAACCTATATTTGTTAAAATAAACTTATTCTTTATGATTGGGACATTGAAATTTACTTTGGATAAAGTTTTGGTATTTTTCTGATAATGTTCATTTTTTAAGGAATAGTGAAAAGTGTTTTATTTTAATTTAAAACCACCTTTTAATCTAATTTTTTATATAGTTAGATTATTTTTTTGATTGGTTTTAAAGTGTAAATATAATATATTTTTACCATTTAATCCAACGGTGTAAATTGTAATTAATTTCACTTTGAAATTGGACTTAAACAAGTGTCAATCTTTTGATATATATTGTTTCATAAAAACACAGTATTTGACATGATAGCAGGAATTAATTATTAAATTATTTAATGTAACAAATATGTTTTGAATTTTTTAAAATAGACATCATTTTTGAATTCGGAATATCATATATAGCTTTGGGTGAAGTTTTGGTATTTTTAGAAAAACTTCAATTTTTGATGAATAGTGAAACCACTAAGTGGTACTTATAAAAACTGATTTTCCGTTTAAATGAAATTTTACCACCTTTGTGTTTTGAATTTCAAAAATCTTACATACATGGTTGTCATTAAGAAGTAAAATTTGGTTCAATGGGATTAAAATAAATTTTTGGTGAATAGTAACTTATTATGTTTTTAATCGCGATTAGAGGTAATTAGTGTAGTTTAAGGTAAAAATAATGTTTTAATAATATGATATGAGCTTGAACCATGTCCTACCCTCATTTGATGTGTCATGGACGACCAAGAAAATCCATGGGTCAACTTGGGGACCCTATGGAGCCACTTTGGTTGGGAAATGACATAAATAACTTTTATTTAATGTAAAAGTAAATATGACACAAATATGAAATGTTTTACTAAAACAATTTTTAAATGGGGATATACAAGTCCAATTTTTGACTATAAATATTCATGGGAATTATAAAGAGATTTCCTACATCATAGTATTTGTTTTATAATTTTTATACATTAAATAAATAAAGTTATTTATGACATCATAATGATGTAGCGATTACCTCATTAATAAAGGATTTAAATAAAATGAAAATATAATGTAAACTTTGTGACCTACACATGTCCAAAACTTATTGGGTGGGTATATTTCGAACCCTTATCACCTTATACTCGAATTATATCAATGTGAGACCTTTTAAATCCGAAAATAATTTTAAAATAAAGTAACATTTCTTTACATTCCAAGAGTGCCCCTCCTCTCCTCTTATAAAAGGCCCCCACCTCTACCTCCGTACCCACACATCCAAAGCCTTTGGCTCGGCCAACCCCTGCCCATTTTGTCTCTCCAAATCCCTCTATTACTCCTTGAAGCCTCACTTTGGGCAGAAGGCTTCCCAATGAAGCCTTTGAGCTCAAACCAAAGGGATTTACCCGATTTTAAGGTAATGTCTTCACTTGAGTCCTTTTGTTTTATTTTGATTCTCCATCCCCCTAAAATATTTTTATTCATTTCTTTTGTAAAAACACAAGTATCTTCCATATAATAGGATGTTTTTATAAGATGTATTAGAGATACACTTACACACACCTACATCTAATGGTTAAAGAACATACTGTTTCCGTGGATGGAAAATTTATGCCCCCCGAAACGATGATTGTTCAACATTATTCTAACACCTTAAAAGGTGGCCATTAAGATGTCACTATATTTATATATGATATATAATATGTTTATATTTTCCTTAGGCTTCTATATTTTTCATTTTGGGTAAACCTTTATGGTTTCCATTATGGGTAAACGCAATATCTTCATTTAAGGAAGTGTGGACTACCGCCCCCTCAAAGTGATTTGATTTCGTTAATTCCATATGTAGGATGTATAAAGGATTTAATAAATGGTAATATATATGATATTATACTGTAATTATAATATACATTTATATCATTATTATTCCATTTCATAAAAATACGAAATAGAAATGAAAGTAGCGTTCATGCGTACATACGACTTACCGTGTCCATGAACGGTGCATTTCATTTCTTACCTCTAAACGTTATGTAATATTATAAATGCATGTATATACTAGATATATATGATATATATTATATATACATCATGATTATGACTCGGGATATAATGGATACATGAATAACTTGTAATTATAAAGAGCATGTTTTTGACTCAAGTACCAATGATCGTTAAAACGACCATTATTAACTTAAATAATTACATAGTGTTCATAAAATGATACTAAGTGATATAAAAGGAATAATGAAATTGAAAAATGTTCTTAAGCAATAAGAAATTAACTCAAGTTTATTATTCAGGAGATTAAAGAACGATCGAGTCAAGTCAGATCCGAGGTATGGGACTTCCTCTCAATCGCCTTTCATTGAGGAATATTTTATTTTATACACAACTTTTTTTATACGGTGTATAAACCCATTTGAATTTTACGCTTATTCAAAAGGAATCTTTTTTATACGAAGCATTTTACTAAATGACAAAACGGAATGTTTTTTTTGTCGTACGTATGCGGCGACAACGACTTCTTCGCCGCCGTGACCATTATTTGAGTTTCAGATTCCTCTACAAGCCATACCTTCTTTTTAAAAGAAAAATAAATACAATGTTTTACTTTTATTTTATTTTGGTATTGAAAATGGTTTTCATAATGTTTTTATTATATCAATGTGTTGTATTGATATCTCGTGATTGAAATGTGGAAATGTTATGTTTCCTTTATGCATGTTTTATGTGATACGATTATGTTGTGGTTCTTGGGAATTATTATGAAGACGGGTGGTTCCGTGATAAACTATGGGTGGGTGAGCCCGATATAGCTCTCCAATGCATTGGGTAACATGAAGGAGTGAAACGTTAAGGTTTCTCCGAAGAGATTTAGGGAATATACTGTGGTGGGTATTCCAAACTTAACCAAGAGGGTTACTCCCTACGTAAGAATGTTATTAATGCCTCAAGTTACCTTTATGTCTTATGATTTCTATGATTTATTCATGATTTAATGAGGTATGTTAATGTAATTTTGTTTTTATGGGTAAAGTATGATTTCATTCTTATGTATATATGAACTCATGTTTCCTTCCCATATTTTTATCCCATACTGAGCTCTTTATGCTCATTCGATGTTTTTTTTGAAATGTTTTCACAGTTCAAGGGAAAGGTACATGATATGATGATAGTATCAAGAAGTGTGAAGAAAGATTCCATGTTTTATTTTAAATATGTTTCCGTTGATGGGAAAAATGAATACTATCTTTATGTAACAACTTTGTTTAAATATGGAATGTAATGCATGTTTTTATGATCTAATTCTCTAAAACTTTAAACCTGAAAAGATCCTCAATGTGTAATCCTGTAGTAACTCAAGATTAAGTATGATTTAAGGTGGGGGCCTTATTGTTGGTATCAGAATTCGGTTTAGATAACTTTAGGAGTTAGAATTATATTAAATTATTATCCAAAAATAATTTTTTTGTGGTCAAATTGAAATGATAAAGCATTTGAAGATTACCATGTTGCTTCATCTAAGATATGTTTGTTCAGAATGGTTTTCCGCAGAGCAAACAAGGAAGCAGTGCTAGGAAGGCATACAGAAGGAAATAACCTTCCGAATCAGCATCCTGAGATGGTCGGAATTGGAACTGAACAGTTTGTTGCAGTAATGACACAATTGACTCAGGTGATAAATGGTGGTGGTATCCATACACGAGATCAGCCAGATCAACCACAGATGAACATGTCAGTGGTGGAACATTTCATGAGGAAACATCCCCCATCATTCAGAGGATCATCTAACCCTGTGCTAGCTGAAGGGTGGATTAAAGCACTGGAGAAGATTTTCGATTTTATTGGGTGTTCAAACAATCAAAAGGTTAGTCTTGATATTTATCGTTTGGAGGGTGAAGCAGATCAGTGGTGGTCGATGGTTAAAAATATCAGGGATGCGGATGAGATTGATGATCTCAACTGGGATGAATTCAAAGGTATGTTTCTTGATAAGTATTTTCCTAAGGCTGTTTGACTTAGGATGGAAAAACAATTCTTGGAATTGAGGCAAGAGGAAGACTCAGTGGCTGCTTATGAAGAAAGGTTCACTCGATTGTCAAGGTATGCTCTAAATTTTATACGGGACCTTGATAGTAAAATCAATCGTTTTTTACTCAGGATTAAAGCCAAAATATCGAAGGTCTTTAGCTTCTCGTGAGTTTAAAAGTTATGAATAGCTTGTTCAATGTTCTGAGAAGTTAGAAATGGAGTTTGCCGATGATCAAGTGTTCTATAACAACCATCAGAAGAAGAGACAGAGGTGGCAGGAGAAAAGAAAGAATTCTTCAAAAAGGTCTGACAGTAAGAAAACTACGTTTCCAGTTTATGATAAATGTGGTAAAAGGCATGCTGGGGAACGTCTTCTGAATTCTGGGAAGTGCTACCGATGTGGTAAGATGGGACATAAGGCTCATGATTGCACTGAAAAAGATCATGGTGATGGTAAGTCCAAATTCGATTTACATTTAGTGAAATGTTTTATGTTCAATGAGATGGGTCACTATGCAAATGAGTGTCCGACAAAGAGCTTGAGTGATGGGAAGTAGTTAGACTACAAGCAGAAAGGGGTGGTGAAATCCTTTGCAACTACTTCAGCAGATGTCGGGCCATAAAATGAAGTTGTATCAGCTCCAGGGAGCTCAGTATTTTTCAAATATTGACCTGAGATCAGGGTACCATCAGTTGAAGGTAAAAGAAGCAGATATTCCGAAGACCGCGTTCCGTACAAGATATGGCCATTATGAATTTGTAGTAATGCCTATTGGGATAACCAATGCACCTACTGTATTCATGGACTTAATGAATAGAATTTTCCATGAGTTCTTGGATAAGTTTGGGGTTGTTTTCATTGATGATATTTTGGTGTTTTCTAAAACTAAAGAGGGGCATGAAAGTCATTTAAGGGTTATCTGACAAACCTTAAAAGAAAGGAAATTGTATGGTAAATTCAGCAAGTGTGAGTTTTGGTTGCAACAAATTTCTTTCCTTGGTCACATTGTTTCTAAAGAGGGGATAACTGTTGATCCTGCTAAAACAAATGTTGTTGAAGAATGGCCAAGACCCACAAATGTAACTAAGATCCATAGCTTCCTTGGTTTGGCAGGCTATTACCGAAGGTTTGTTAAATTTTTTTTCACAGTTATCTAGTCCAATGACTAAGCTAACTTGGAAGGGTGTTAATTTTATCTGGACAAAAGAATGTGATGATTGTTTTCAAGAGTTGAAAAGAAGATTGGTGAATGCTCTAGTTTTGTCACTACCTTCCAGGAATGGTGAGTTTGTTATCTACAGTGATGCTTCATTGAAAGGAATTGGTTGTGTCCTAATGCAGAATAATCAGGTAATTGCATATGCTTCACGACAGTTGAAAACTCATGATGTAAATTACCCTAAACATGATTTGGAATTAGCTGCTGTTGTTTTCGGTTTAAAAATTTGGAGGCATCATTTTTATGGAGTAAAGTGTGAAATATATACCGATCACAAAAGTTTAAAGTATATATTCACTCAGAAAGAATTGAACATGAGATAGAGAAGATGGCTAAAATTAATCAAGGATTATGATTGTAAAATTCATTACCATCTGGGAAAATCAAATAAAGTGGATGATGCTTTGAGTCGAAAAAGTAATGCTTCATTAACAATGTTGCGTTTGGAACATGATCCTTTGGTTAAGAATTTGATGAACTTTGGCATAGAAGTTTTTGGTGTAGGATGTCCTTCTGTTTTGTTTCAGGTATCAGTGAAATCTTAAATATCAGACAGAATCAAGCAAGCACAGATGCAAGACATTGAGTTGCTGAAAAAGGTAGAGCTGGTTCAGAAAGATAAGTTTCCTGAATTCAATATTAATAATGATTGTGTTTTGAGGTTTGGGAAGAGATTGTGTGTGCCTTGTGATTCACAGTTGAAGAGAGAGTTGTTATGTGAAGCTCATAGTTCTCCGTTTTCAGTTCATCTAGGCAGTACTAATATGTATAGAGATCTTCAAGAGTATTACTGGTGGGATGGAATGAAAAGAGATATTGTTGATTTTACTGTGAAGTGTTTGACTTTTTAGCAGGTTAAAGCAGAGCAGTAGTTACCGAAAGGGATGCTTTAGCCTCTACCAGTGACAGAGTGGAAATTGGAGAATATATCCATGGACTTTGTTGTGGGATTACCGAATACATCTCGATGAAATAATGCAATCTGGGTTATTGTTGATCGCTTGAAAAAATCTTCTCATTTCCTTCTTATTCAAGATACTTTCTATCTAGATCAACTTTATCGATTGTACCTTAAAGAGATAGTCAGGTTGCATGGAGTTCCTCTATCCATTGTATCTGATCGTGATCCCAGGTTCACTTCTAACTTTTGGAAAGGCCTTCAGAAGTCGTTGGGTACTGAATTAAATTTTAGTACAGCTTTTCATCCTCAATCAGATGGGCAGTCAGAACGAAAAATTCAGACTTTGGAAGATATGATACGTGCTTGTTCAATGGATTATTAGGGAAGTTGGGACCAACATCTTTCTTTTGTTGAGTTTTCATATAATAACAGTTTTTATTCCGGTATACATGTGGCACCATTTGAGGCGTTATATTGGAAGCGGTGTCGAACTCCAGCTTTCTGGGATGAAGTGGGTGAAAGGAATTTGATGGGACCAGAATTGGTAGAAGAGTTGGCAGAAAAGGTTTAGCTGATACAGAAACACATGAGAATAGCTCAGAGCAGACAGAAGAGTTTTGTAGATAACCGGAGGAAGGATCTCTCTTTTGAGGTAGGTTATCATGTTTTTTTTCAAAGTCTCACCATGGAAAAGTGTGATGCAATTTGGTAAGAAAGGAAATATGAGTCCAAGGTTCATTGGACCATATGAAATTCTAGAGAGAGTTGGATCAGTTGCTTACCGAGTGGCTTTACCTCCGAGTATATCTCAGGTACACAATGTTTTTCATGTTTCAATGTTGAGAAAGTATATTCCAGATTCATCTCATGTTTTGAGTCCAGAGGTAGTTCAGCTGGAAGAGAACCTATCTTATGAGGAACAACCGGTCCATATTCTTGACCACATGGGGCAAGAGTTATGGAATTAGGTGATTAATCTGGTAAAGGTTTTGTGGAAAAACCACATGATTGAAGAGGCAACATGGAAATCTGAAAATGCTATGAGGGATAGATACCCCCACTTATTCGATAAGTAAATAAATTGCAGGGACACAATTTTATAAAGGGGGGAAGGATGTAACAACCCAAGTAAGTAATTAATTATAGATATTTTTATCTATGTCTATTTATGAATTGGATAGTGTTTTTGAGGCTTAAAATGAGAATAAATCCAACCTAAAGCATGGAATACTCTAGTATTTTTAAAAGATTATTTTACCACCTTTTGATGGCAAACCATTTTTAAATCTATGTTTTGACAATTTTATAACCTTTATTTGTCAAAATAAACTTATTCTTTATGATTGGGACATTGAAATTTATTTTGGATAAATTTTTGGTATTTTTCTAATAATGTTCATTTTTTTAAGGAATAGTGAAAAGTGTTGTATTTTAATTTAAAACCACTTTTTAATCTAATTTTTTTATATAGTTAGATTATCTTTTTGATTGGTTTTAAAGTGTAAATAGAATATATTTTTACCATTTAATCCAATGGTGTACATTGGAATTAATTTCACTTTGAAATTGGACTTAAACTAGTGTCAATATTTTGATATATATTGTTTCATAAAAACACGCTATTTGACATGACAGTGGGAATTAATTATTAAATTAATTAATGTAACTAATATGTTTTGAATTTTTTAAAGTAGACATTATTTTTGAATTCCGAATATCAAATATAGTTTTGGGTGAAATTTTGGTTTTTTTCTGAAAAACTTCAATTTTTGATGAATAGTGAAACCACCAAGTGGTACTTATAAAAACTAATTTTCTGTTTAAATGAAATTTTACCACCTTTTTGTTTTGAATTTCAAAAATCCGACATACATGGTTGTCATTAAGAAGTAAAATGTGGTTCAATGGGATTAAAATAAATTTTTGGTGAATAGTAACTTATTATGTTTTTAATCGCGATTAGAGGTAATTAGTGTAGTTTAAGGTAAAAATAATGTTTTAATAATATGATATGAGCTTGAAACATGTCATACCCTCATTGGATGTGTCATGGCTGACAAAGAAAATCAATGGGTCATCTTGGGGACCCCATGAAGCCACTTTGGTTGGGAAATGACATAAATAACTTTTTATTTAATGTAAAAGTAAAAATGACAGAAACATGAGATGTTTTACTAAAACAATTTTTAAATGGGGTTATACAAGTAAGCTTTTTTACTATAAATCTTAATTGGAAATATAAAACAATTTACTACATCATAGTATTTTTTTATAATTTTAAGACATTAAATAAATAAAATTATTTATGACATCATAATGATGTAGCGATTACCTCATTAATAAAGGATTTATATAAAATGAAAAGATAATGTAAAATCTATGACCTATATATGTCCAAAACCTATGGGGTGGATATATTTCGAACCCTTATCACCTTATCCTTGAATTATATCAATGTGGGACCTTTTAAATCCGAAACGCATTTTCTTATAAAGTAACATTTCTTTACTTTCCAAGAGTTCCCCTCCCCTCCTCTTAAAAAAGGCCCCCACCTCTACCTCCTTACCCACACTTCCAAAGCCTTTGGATCGGCCAACCCCTGCCCATTTTGTCTTTACACATCCCTATATTACTCCTTGAAGCCTCACTTTGGGCAGAAGTCTCCCCAAGGAAGCCTTTGAGCTCAAACCAAAGGGAGTTACCCGATTTTAAGGTAATGTCTTCAATTGAGTCCTTTTGTTTTATTTTGCTTCTCCAACCCTCTAAACTCTTTTTATTCATTTAATTTGTAACAAAAACAGTATCTTCCATATACTCGGATGTTTTTATAAGGAGGATTCAAGCTACACTTACACACACCTACATCTAATGGTTAAAGAACATACCGTTTCCGTGGATGGTGAATTTCTGCCTCCCGAAACGATGATTGTTCAATATTCTTCTAACACCATAAAAGGTGGCCATTAAGATGTCACTATATTTATATATGATATATAATATGTTTATGCTTTCCTTAATCTTCTGTATTTTTCATTTTGGGCATACCTTTATGGTTTCCATTATGGGTAAACGCGATATCTTCATTTAAGGAAGTACGGACTACCACCCCCTCAAAGTGATTTGATTTCGTTAATGCCATATGTGGGATGTATAAAGGATTTAATTAATGGTAATATATATGATATTATAATATAATTATAATATACCTTTATATCATTATGATTCCATTTCATAAAAATACGAAATAGAAATGAAAGTAGCGTTCATGCGTACGTACGGCTTACCGTCTCCATGAACGGTGCATTTCATTTATTACCTCTAAATGTTATGTAATTTTATAAATGCATTTATATACTGGATATATATGATATATATGATATATAAATCATGAGTATAACTCTGGATATAATGGATACATGAAAAACTTGTAATTATAAAGAGCATGTTTTTGACTCAAGTACCAATGATCGTTAAAACGACCATTATTAACTTAAATAATTACATAGTGTTAATGACATGATAATAAGTGATATAAAAGGAATAATGAACTTGAAAAAGGTTCTTAAGAAAGAATAAATTAACTCAAGTTTATTATTCAGGAGATTAAAGAATGACCGAGTCAAGTCGGACATGAGGTATGGGACTTCATCTCAATCTCCATTCATTGAGGCATATTTTATTTTATACACAACTTTCTTTTATACGGTGTATAAAACCCTTTGACTTTTATGCTTATTCAAAAGGAATCTTTTTTATATGAAGAGTTTTACTAAATGACAAAAGGGAATGTATTTTATTGTCGTACGTATGCGGCGACATTGACTTCTCTGCCACCGTGACCATTATTTGAGTTTCGGCTTCCTCTACAAGCCATACCTTCTTTTTAAAAGAAAAATAAATACAATGTTTTACTTTTATTTTATTTTGGTATTGAAAATGGTTTTCATAATGTTTTTATTATATCAATGTGTTGTATTGATATCTTGTGATTTAAATGTGGAAATGTTATGTTTCCTTTATGGATGTTTTATGTGATATGATTATGTTGTGGTTCTTGGGCATTATTATGAAGACAGGTGGTTCCGTGATAAACTAAGGGCGAGTAAGCCTGATATAGCTGTCCAATGCATTGGGTAATGCGAAGGAGTGAAATGTTAAGGTTTCTCTGAAGAGAATTAGGGAATATACTATGGTGGGTATTCCAAACGTAACCATGAGGGTTACTCCCTATGTAAGAATGTTATTAATGACTCAAGTTACCTTAATGTATTATGATTTCTATGATATATTCATGATTTGATGAGGTATTTTAAAGTGGTTATGTTTTTATGGGTAAAGTATGATTTCATTCTTATGTATATATGAACTCATGTTTCCTACGCATATTTTTATCCCATACTGAGCTCTTTATGCTCATCCCAAGTTTTTTTGAAATGTTTTCACAGGTCAAGGGAAAGGTACATGATATGATGATAATATCAAGAAGTGTCAACAAAGATTCCATGTTTTATTTTAAATATGTTTCCGTTGATGGGAAAATGAATACTATCTTTATGTAACCACTTGGTTTAAATGTGGAATGTAATGCATGTTTTTATGATCTAATTCTCTAAAACTCTAAACCTGAAAAGACCCTCAACGTGTAATCTTGTAATAACTCAAGATTAAGTACGATTTAAGGCGGGGGACTTATATGTTTAGTTGATTCAGAAAGGTATGGATATAACTCAGGGTATGTATAAGTCACGTGTTGATAGAAGTATATGACCTCTAGACATTATATAGGGTTATCATGCACTCCTTTGGGTTTCATCTAGGTTGGGACACAACTAAATATAGAGATAGGGCAAGCTAAATCATAGGTTTGTTAGACCATTTTACATTTTGAAGAGAATTGGGCTGGTGGCATATTGATTTGATCTTCCATATAAATATATTATTATGAATGATGTTTTCCATGTATCAAAACTTCACCAGTATCATCCCGAACCATGTCATGTGGTCGATGAGGATGATATTGATCTTGAGGTAGATGTGTCCACAGAAGAGAATATGATACTTGTGTTGGATCGCAGTGAGAAATTGGTTCATGGAAAGTCTATGTCGATAGTTTATGTATTATAGAAACATACACAAGTGTAGGAAGATACATGGGAGTGGGAGGTAGGTTTGTGGGCGCAGTGGTATGATCTCATTGACTCTAAATCTTAGATATCCTTGGGAGTGAAGCTCGAGGATGAGCTGTTATAAGGTGGGGAGATTATAAGATCCCATTATTATCCAGGTATGATTTTTTCAAAGTTTTGGTCAATATGGGTTGTCTTTATTTTTGTTCGGAGCTTGAATTATTCAAAGCCTGAAATATTCCACCCCTTTAAATGTTTTTCACCATGTATTGACATGTTATGAAAGTAGATTTGACCACGTGTAAACATGTCATGAAAATCAGTTTTCACCATGTCTTTACATATCACAAAAGTACAATACACCACGTGTAATTTTTATTCATTGTTTTTAAAGGGTGTGATGGGATTTATTTTTAAAATTGGGATAATTTTTATGAATTTTTACACGATGTGAAATAAAATTGACACCATGTAATTCTAATGCCCATCATATTAAAAATAATGTCTCTGTCATCACGAAACTCTCTAGGCTCCCCTATTATCCACTAATGATCTTTGGTACCCTCTATTGTTTGTAATAAATTCCATATGCACCTCATTCTTCAATCAAAGAATCTCCATTCTCTAATAACTTTGACAGAAGACCCCCCGAATACTCCCTCTTCACTAAAGCTATTATAATATTGATTTCCTGGAGTATTCTTCGATACAGAAGTGATCTCACATCAGATATTGGATATCTGAACCTCTATTTTTAAGGTATGTCTTCTAGTTATTCATCTACTTCTTGATCCATTGCTAATGGATTATCTAATCCTTGTTGAATAGAATTTAAAAGTAGAATGATATCATAAGTGTAAGGTGTTTATAACTGCTTCCTCCACTTTTAACGAGGGTGGTCTATAATTCTAACACCATTGTCGTGATGTTGATGTCATATGTGCATGTTTTAGAATATCTTGAGTTGGTTAGAAATTGAAATTCTTAAATAAAATTAATTAATGGGGAAATTATGGATTTGATTGTATAAATATAATTTTCGGACTGAGATAATTAATTGTGTAATTATTATCAAAAGATTTAATTAGTGATTTGGGACACCGAATTATATGGTTAAATTTCGGATTAATGAATTATGAATTAGAAATAATTAATGGGTGAATTCATTATTGGAGGTAGATATTGTCATCAAATAATTAATTACTTAATTAATTATTGGTATTTATATGGTTAATTAATGATTTAATTGATTCATGTATGATATGTGAAAATTAATTGTGAAATAAATTTATTGGATTAAAGTTATTAATTAATCATTGGGTTAGTAAACTAATATGGACGTGATTGATTAATAATTGGGTTAATTAATTAAAATTTAAAATATTACATAATTATTTGTTCAATTAATGAAAAATGAAGTCATTAATTAATCAATGGGTTAATTAATGGAGATTTATGTGATTAATTAATCATTTGATTAGTTAATGAAAATGTATATGGTTAATTAATCATTGGTTTATTTAATGAAAATTGGTGTGGTTAATTAATCATTGGGTTAATTAATGAAAATTGATGAATTAATTAATAGAATGATTTTTGATTATGTTGGCATGGATTAAAACATGGGATAACTGAGGTTTGATCAAGGAATTGTTGCGAAGAACCATAAGATCCTGCTGAGAAGGACCATGTGGTGCTGTTGAGAAAGACTGTGTGACCCTGTTGAGAGGAAGACTATGAGATCATCCATTTTTTTCCAATAGACCATGAGAGAGATTGGAGTTTTATTAAGGGAAAGACCATGAGAAGTCCCCACATTACCTATCAAGAAAATATACTCCATTTATTCTTAGTCACACTAAACCCTTAAGGTTAGAGCCCTAGGTTCATATTACTCATGCTAGATTTATTTACATATTTTATGTATTTTATTATATGTAAATTGAGATATTGAATAGTTTTATGGATTTCAGATATATGATATCCCTTTGAGATAGTTCAGACTCTTTCACGAGTTTCATCAAGTGTTGAGGTATGTTGAATCTCAAATACATAGAGGTTTATGTGGTTAAATAAAGAATATTTAATGATTTTATAATTGTTTATTTAAGCATTGTAATTATTTCTTTATATAACTTCATACACTTTTTATTGACTAAATTTTATTAAACACCATTCGTGTTGGTATACTGTGTTTTTCTCACACCCTACTCGGTACCTGAATGGACTTTATTATTGAACTACTAGTTAAGGGCAAAGGCCCCTGGGTAAATTGTTGATTGGGGATAGAGCATGGATGAGGGAACCAGACATGGTTCAGGAACAGTGTCATAGTCTTCATATTCTTTAGTTATAGTTTTCATTTTAGACACTTGACACTTTCATTAGCATGGCATGTTTTTTATTTCAATTGGATAATATATTTCCCTCATTGAATATCTTAAGATATTCAAAATGTATACTGTTATATAAAGTTTCCTTTATTATTTATTTATTTTTGATGGCTTATTACTCTGATTGAAGAGAGTATAATCTATACATCAATGACTTGTTAGACCATCTCTTATACTTTGTAGCCTCTGGTGTTTGAAGAGGCATGCATAAGGTCATTTTGTAGTTCGGCTCAGGGCACTAGGGTATGGCACCTGGGCCGAGATGTTACACTCCGAAATCCCATTTTGGAACCTTTTTATATATATTAATATGAGATTCATAACAATAACTTGGAGATATATTGTAAAGTTTTTTATGAATTCCACTTTCCCAATTGATTGTCACATGGATAATAAATTCAAATTTGTGTGATGTGATATATCACCCAAGGAACAATAGTGATTATCTGCTCACATCAAGGATGAACTGCAAAAAAACTAATGGCCTAAATTGGTTTTTGGTTGCATTCCTAAAATTATAGTGAGTGATAAATATTAAATTACATTAAAATATGGTGAAGGAGATCTATTTTTTCTTAACTATGGATAAAATTTTTATGATCCTGATTTTACTCCCTCTTTGTGTTCCATAATTTTCAGAATCCCAAAAATTGGTTTTAGATTTAATTTCACATTCATATATATTTTGATGATTATATTCCCACATTGTTGTGTTTTTATTTTTTCATGGATCATCAAAATTTTATGAACAAAAAAGGACTTCCAACATTTGGTGGTATGTGATTTTATATTTGTCAAGAATATATGATTCCTTATATTTATCTCCTGGAATTGATTTTGTATATATCATTTATATTTTTTGGTATTGTAAGGTTCTAAAACATTATCCTAAACATGTAGGGACTATATTGATACTGATTTAGAGAAAGGAATAAATTTTTATCTTTATTACCATAAAATAATATTATCAATAAAATATGGTGAATTACGAAAAAGGTAATATAGAGAAAACTTAATCACATTTATAAAGGAGATAAATATTTAAATGAGTAAAATTACAATTTCATTGAAGTCAATTTCAGGAACTCAAATGATGATAGATGTTCACATGGATGCTTCTTACATGGGTGACAGTGATAGTAAGTACCATTTGTAAATATATTGAAATTATTGAAGAAAATCATATTTTTTAATAAATTTATATGAATTATCATGAAAAAAAATGATGCAATGAGAACTAATTTATAAGATCAATTCATGGATTCTTTTTCTTATTTATAAACATCATAACATTCAAATTTCCCTTGAGATGAAAATAGGACCCAAACAGAATAAAAAATATAATGAATTAAAAAAGATATTATATTTAAATACATAAAATAATTAATGATATAGGAGAATAAATTAGTATCCCAAGTTGAATTGGAAGATATATAATATGATTAAATTTAGAAAGAATTGATGTCCCAAATTTCAAAGAACATTCATAGGGTAAAATAAAAAATAAAAATTTAAATATCCCTTATAGGGATTCAATTGTATAAATATGGGTTATTTTTATTCTAATTGTATAAAATAAATTAATAAATATGAATAAGTTGAGGAACAACTCAATATATAATTAAAAAATTAAATGGTGGAGAGTATAAAAGAAAAAATTCCATATAAAATGGGAAATAGAAAAAACATTGAAGATAAAAAAGGGAATCTTATTATCAAAGGAATAATATGTTTCACATCCTTAAAATAATGATAAAAGGAAATAAGTATATTAGAATAATGAGAAAAAGGATATAATTTATAAATAGAATGTTGAGGATGATTATTTTTATGATAATAATGAATTTTAGAATAAAAATGTGAATATGAGAACGAATAAGTGTTTATAATAGATATAAAAATGTGAATCAGGGGTTTTGGATTGTTAAAAAGAGAGGAAGAGTGAAATAATTATTCATTAAGGAAATTTGTCTACACAAATGAACTTGAATATAAAACTTCTAAAAGGAAAATGAGTTCTTGAAGGGAATTATGATTCGAGAGATCTATATTGTCTATTTACTTAAACAAATCTATCCCTGACCCCCCTTGATTTGATGATGATATTAGGAGTGACCACTAAAACATTACGCTAATAGAAATTGTAATTGAGACTAGAACAAAGGGTGTGAGAATTAAATATAGCAGGAATTATCCTTTTTAATCAAATATAAAGAAAAAACCCCAGTAAACACCCAAATGTAACAGATGATAAAACTCAAACATCACAATAATAATTTATAAGTCCATGTAATGTCATATATACCAAAAAAATATAAACTTTTCTTGTAATAAAACAATTATTAAGGGAATAAATTACTCTTCTAATGTACGTAAATTGCCACATACATGACCAGGTATCCACCATACCGATCTCAACACTATCGTAAATATATATATATATCTATATACAAGTAGGTGTGAGAATATAAATATACACAATTGATTACTCCATAATAACCCTCATGTCTATGTGAAATAAACATACTAAAATTTGGTGAATAAATAGTCAAATTGATACATGATCCCATCCACGGTTATTTACTACCCATCTCTCAATAATAACACACTCCAAATTTGAGTATAGTAAATGTATAATTTAAATCATAATATATATCAATACCTATAACTCACACCTACTTCCCCACTGATCTATTCACTTAAATATCCTAATGACAATTTTCTTAGGTATTTTAACCCTTCCAATATCTGCATACCACTTCATAACACAATAAAAACTCCACATACCTAAACCCCATCTAACTCCACCTCATTCCATTAACTCAACCAAAACAATTACTAGAATCATAACCATGTACATTTTTATATAGGATTTATGGGATTTTTCAGTCATTTATTTCCACCACATCCTAGATTTTGGGGTTCCGGTTTTTAACTAAGTCCACAATGGGGTTGGTATGTTTATCCTAGTTAAATGGTTGTGTGTAGAAATTTTCAAGGATATATCATCCAATATTGAAATAAATAAAATAAAATAATATAACTCATATAATACAAACAAAGTCTATGCATCCTACCAAGGTCCTCTATATCCATCACATCGTATATGTTGATTCTGCATTAAAATCATTCTCCTCAACAAATTTAAAAACAAAATTTATTTAAAAAATAATACATTTATAGTTTAAAAAAATTTCACATCAATCTTCCTATTTATTAATAAATTACCCATTAACACATATTTATAGTACTTCATTTATTCAATTCATTTCATATCACATATCTTTCTCATTCATCATCTACAATGCATTAATTCATTCATTCCATGTCTATATTTGGGGAATATCAAACCATGCTAATCTGACCGCATGAACTTCATTATATGTCTACCTCAAGATCATAATACAACATTCTCAAAACTATTATATAATGATCTTAATATCATATAAAATAAATTGAATGAAATATAGAGATATCACATAAATATCATATATACATTGCTTCCCTCCAAGGTTCAATTCACTTCATATAATTACGCTAAACTCATATTCTTACTCAAAGAATTTAAATCTTGAAAATTCTATTCCATAAATAGTAAAAATAAAGGGAGTTCCCAAATTCCCTACCTTAACCTAATTCTCGAATCTTCAATTCATTAAAAAAATAAATCCAATGCTAACACTCTTACGTTATTATGAATATACCTAAATGATTCTATATTCCACCATTATCATTTCAATAATTCTTATAGTAAAATTCATAAATGCATAAAAAATAATATATAGAGAATAAATAATAACAATGTAAAAGGTACCTATATTCACAAATATTTTACCTTATAAAGGGAGAAAATAAATGGTTGATAAATGAGTACTCTAAGGTGTCTTCACCATAATCAAAATTCATACAATAGAAGTATAATTTCACTATAAGGAGATATATCTAATCAAATTTAAAAATAAATGAGGAACCAAAAAATCATGAAATAATGATACACATTACAAATTTATTCAGGTCTATCAAATAGAATAAAAAATCATGTATGAAATAAAAAAATCCTCGCTTAAATCTTGTAAGCCAATCCCTTTTAAAATATGAAACTCTTTAATACATCATGGTGTAATGAACATCATCATTATATAATATCCTTGAGAAAGGGTTCAATTTGAAATTAAGAGTGTATAATATTTATATCCAAATCTATATCCTCAATACTTATAAAAATATCATCCACCCTAAATTTATAATATTCCAATGAAAATACTATGTCATGACTTATTAATTGTCAAAAAACATTGTTTAAAAATATGGATTAAGACCCTCCCTTGAAACATCAAGTTATAAAACTTATTTCTCCTCCGTAAAACATTATTGTAAAATAATAATGTCTACATTATGGTAAAAAATCAGAAATGTGATTTAGCTGGTAATGGCGAATGGTGATGCCTTCCATTAGATTTAAAAATTACATGAGGCCACCCACCTTTAGAAGAAATTATAGAATAATGTAACCATTACAATGTTGTTTTTATATTATAATTAAATTCTAGCTCAAAATAAGCTCATATTATACCTCTTCCTTCTCCAAATATCACAAAAAAAATAGTGGATAGAATTCACTGAAAATATGGACCTTCACATCAAATACCTCTCAAATGATTCTTATCCTTGAGAGTAAAAAAAATTATAATTAAACAAACTCCCCAAAACTATAATAACATATGAGATATTTTAAAAATGGTAATGTTTCCATAAAAAAAGAATCAAACATATCATTCTAATGAATAATTATAAGGCCCTGGCCTTAAACCTTACTTAATATTGAATTAAATGAATAATTCACATTGAAGATCTTTTCAGGTTTAGATTTTTAGAGAATTAGGACATAACTATAACATCTCAAAAGATTACAAAGTAGACACTTCTACTAAGTTTCCATAATAAAAAAAAACTCTTAAAAAGAAACATGTCTAGTTCCATGTTTTATATAGCGTGGCATTCCCTTGATCCCATCCTTGACCTTATTCCACTTTAAGTCCTGTGAAAAAATTTTCGAAAAACTAGGGGTGAGCATAAAAAGCTCAGTAAGGGATACACAAAGAATGAAAACTGTTACTTTTTCAAACATCAAGTAAACCATGTATACTCTAACAAAGTAATACCTTCACCATCATGAAGTAGTAAAAACTCTTTACTGAATAAAGTACCATTACTTACCTTTTTGTAACCAAAGGATTACCATAAAACCCATATAAAGAACACATAGCATATATAAAGGTAACTTGGGACATAAACATACTTAAGTGGAATAACCATACGGTCGACTTCCACACATATCACTTAATGGAATAGCCATACGGCCAATTTCCAAACATACTTAATGGAATATCCATACGGCCGACTTCCATACCCAATGCATTGGAGCTTATAACGTAACCACCCGTCCTGGTATTCACGGCACCACCCGTCATATGGTTTATCACGTAACCACCTGTCAAATGTCCAAGTACCAATATAAAATCATAAAACATAAAACCAATATAAAGGAATGATAAAATTTCCACATTTCAATCACAATATATCATAATAGAATACTTTATCAAAACCATTTTCAATACCAAAATACATAAAAGAGTATATGGTATTTATTTCATTTTAAAAACATTACGACTTGTTGAGAAGGCCAAAGACCAAATAATACTCACGGTGGCGGAAAAGGTCGTGGTCACCGCGTACGTTAAAAAAACATTCCTTTTTTTCGTTTAGTAAAGCTCTTCATAGAAAAAGATTCCTTTTGTATAAAAGTAAAAGTCAAAGGGGTTTATACACCGTATAAAAGAAAGTTGTGTATAAAATGAAATATGCCTCAATGGAAAGAGATTGAGACGAAGTCCCTTACCTTGGGTCCGACTTGACTCGATCGTTCTTTAATCTCCTGAATAATAAACCTGAGTTAATTTCTACTTGTTTAAGAACCTTTTTCAAGTTCATTATTCCTTTTATATAACTTATTGCCATGTCATGAACACTATGTAATTATTTAAGTTAATAACGGTCGTTTTAACGATCATTGGCACTTGAGTCAAAAATAAGCCCTTTATAATTACATGTTGTTAATTTATCCATTATATAAAATATTATAATCATGATGTATATATCATATATATCCATTATATACATGAATTTATAATATCACATAATCATTTAGAGGTAAGAAATGAAATGCACTGTTCATGGAGACGGTAAGCCGTACGTACGCATGAACGCTACTTTCATTTCTATTATGTATTTTATAGAATGGAATAACAATGATATAAAGGTATATTATAATTACAGTATAATATAATATATAATATCATAGTTCCATCCTTTATATGTCCCACATATGGTATTTAACGAATCAAATCACTTGAGGGGGCGGTAGTCCGCACTTCCTTAAATGAAGATATCGCGTTTACCTATAATGGAAACCATAAAGGTATTCCCAAAATGAAAAATACAGAAGCTTAAGGAAAACATAAACACATTATATATCATATATAAATATAGTTACATCTTAATGGCCACCTTTGAAGGTGTGAAAGGAATGTTGAACAATCATCGTTTCAGGAGGCATAAATTCACCATCCACGGAAACAGTATGTTCTTTAACCATTAGATGAAGGTGTGTGTAAGTGTAGCTCGAATAATTATTATAACAACATCCTAGTATATTTAAGATACTGGATTTGTTACAAAAGAAATAAATAAAAAGAGTTTAGGGGGTTGGAGAAGCAAAATAATACAAAAGAACTCAAGTGAAGACATTACCTCAAAATCGGGTAACTCCCTTTGGTTTGAGCTCAAGGGCTTCCTTGGGAAGACTTCTGCCCAAAGTGAGGCTTCAAGGAGTAAGAGAAGGAAGTGGAGAGACAAAATGGGTAGGGGTTGGCCTAGACAAAGGCTTTGGGAGTGTGGGTAAGGTGGTAGAGGTGGGGGCCTTTTATAAGAGGAGAGGAGGGGAACTTTTGGAAAGTAAAGAAATATTACTTTATTTGAAAATGTGTTTCGGTTTTAAAAGGTTAAAAATTGATATAATTCGTGGATAAGGTGATACGGGTTCAAAATCCACCCATCCAATAAGTTTTGGACATGTGTAGTTCATAGAGTTTACATTATCTTTCCATTTTATTTAAATCGTCAAATAATGATGTCATTGTTGCATCATTATTATGTCATAAATAATATAATGTATCTAATTTCTAAAAATTATAAAAAAACTACTATGATGTAGGAAATCTTTTTATATTTCCAATGACTATTTATAATAAAAAATCTGACTTGTATAACCCCATTTAAAAATTGTTTTATTAAAACATATCATGTTTGTGCCATTTTTTACATTAACATTAAATAAAAGGTATTTATGTCATTTTCCAACCAAAGTGGCTCCATGGGGTCCCCAAGTTGACCCATGGATTGTCTTGGTTGGAAATGACATATCCAATGAGGGTAGGACATGTATCTAGGTCATCTCATATTATTAAAACATTATTTTACCTTAAACTACACTAATTACCACTAATCGCGATTAAAAACTTAATAAGTTACTATTCACCAAAAAATTATTTTAATCTCATTGAACCACATTTTACTTCTTAATGACAACCATGTATGTCGGATTTTTGAAAATCAAATCACAGAGGTGGTAAAATTTCATTTAAACGAAAAATCAGTTTTCATAAGTACCACTTAGTGATTTCACTATTCATCAAAAATTGAAGTTTTTCAGAAAAATATCAAAAATTCACCCTAAGATATATTTGATATTCCAAATTCAAAAATGAAGTCTATTTTAAAAAATTCCAAAAATATAAGTCAAATTAATTAATTTAATAATTAATTCCCGCTGTCATGACAAATAGCGTGTTTTTCTGGAACAATAAGTATCAAAAGATTGACACTAGTTTATATCCGATTTCAAAGTGAAATTAATTCCAACGACCACTATTGTATTTAATGGTAAAAATATTTTCTAATTTCACTTTAAAACCAATTCAAATAATAATTTAATCATATAAATAAATTAGATCAAAAAGAGGTTTTGAATTAAAATACAACATTAACAATATTCATTAAAAAAATGTACTTTATCGGAAAGATATCAAAAATTTACACAAAGTAAATTTTGATGTCCTGATTCTAAAGAAGAGTTATATTTGGTCTAAAATAATGTATAAGAGTGATCAAAACTATATTTAATGTCGGTTCGCCATCAAAAGGTGATAAGTGAACCTTTAATGAAAATTAGAGTATATATGCCTAAAATTGAATTCTTTTTGTATTTTAAGCCTTTATCTTTAATTGGATAAATGTAAAAACATTTAAAAACATATATAATCATATTCTAGTTATTTCTATCCATTCCCGCCAGTACAACGGCTATGTGTAAACTAACATTTAAAATAATATTATTTTATTACTAGTGTGCAACGTAAGTTTTCAAAGAAACTCATCGTTGCGTATCGGGTACGCTATCAAATGTAGAAACCCCTTTTAATTAAAATTAATATTTAATTCGTAAATATTAATTAATTTGAAAATTCTTTATTCTTTATTTACCTGAGATGTTACATCCTTCCCCCCTTTTGGGAATTGCGTCCTCGCAATTTTATTCACTTATCAAAATAAGTGGGGGTATTTATCCCTCATAGCATTTTCAGATTACCACGTTGCCTCTTCAATCACATGGTTTTTCCAAAAAACCTTTACCTGATGAATCACCTTATTCCGTAACACCTGCTCCCTATGGTCGAGAATCTGGACCAGTTGTTCCTCATAAGATAGGTTCTCTTCCAGCTGAACTACCTCTGGACTCAAAACAGGAGATGGATCTGGCATATACTTTCTCAACATTGAAACATCAAAAACATTGTGTACATGAGATAAACTCGGAGGTAAAGACACTCGGTAAGCAACTGATCCAAATTTCTCCAGAATTTCATATGGTCCAATGAACCTTGGACTCAGCTTTCCTTTCTTACCAAATCTCATCACACTTTTCCATGGAGAAACCTTGAGAAAAACATGATCACCTACCTCGAAAGATAGATCCTTCCTCCGGTTATCCGCATAACTCTTCTGCCTGCTCTGAGCTGTTCTCATGTGTTTCTGAATCAACTGAGCCTTTTCTGCCATCTCTTCTACCAATTCTGGTCCCATCAGCTTCCTTTCACCCACTTCATCCCAAAATGCTGGAGTTCGACACCGCTTCCAATATAATGCCTCAAATGGTGCCATCTGTATACTGGAATGAAAACTGTTATTATAAGAAAACTCAACCAAAGAAAGATATTGGTCCCAACTTCCCTGATGATCCATCGAACAAGCTCATAGCATATCCTCCAAGGTCTGAATTATTCATTTTGACTGCCCATCTGATTGAGGATGAAAAGCTGTACTAAAATTTAATTCAGTACCCAACGACTTCTGAAGGGCGTTCCAAAAGTAAGAAGTAAACCTGTGATCACGGTCAGATACAATGGAGAGAGGAACTCCATGTAACCTGACTATCTCTTTAAGATACAAACGAGAAAGTTGATCTAGGGAAAAAGTATCTCGTATAGCAAGGAAATGAGCAGATTTGGTCAAGTGATCAACAATAACCCAGATTGAATTATTACCTCGAGATATCCTCGGTAATCCCACAACAAAGTCCATAGATATGTTTTCCCATTTCCACTCTGGCACTGGTAAAGACTGAAGCATCCCTTTAGGTAACTGCCGCTCTACTTTAACCTGCTGACAATTCAAACACTTCACAGTAAAATCAGCAATATCTCTTTTCATTCCATCCCACCAGTAACACTCCTGCAGATCTCTGTACATCTTAGTACTGCCAGGATGAACTGAAAACGGGGAAATATGAGCCTCACATAACAACTCATTCATCAACTGTGAATCACAAGGCACACATAATCTCTTCTCAAATCTCAAAACACAATCATTATAAATGTTGAATTCAGGAAACTTACCTTTCTGAACCAGCTCTACCTTTTTCTGCAACTCACTGTATTGCTTCTGTGCTTGATTGATTCTGTCTGATAGAGAAGATTTCACTGATACCTGAAACAAAATAGGATGACTTCCTGCACCAACAACTTCTATGCCAAAGTTCATCAAATAAAAAACCAAAGGATCTCATTCCAAAGGTAGCATGGTTAACGAAGCATTACTTTTTCAACTCAAAGCATCAGCCACTTTATTTGATTTTCCCGGATGGTAGTGGATTGTACAATCACAATCCTTGATTAATTCCAGCCATCTCCTCTGTCTCATGTTCAATTATTTCTGAGTGAATATATACTTTAAACTCTTGTGATCAGTATATATTTCACACTTTACTCCATACAAATGATGCCTCCAAATTTTCAAAGCAAAGACAACAGCAGCTAATTCCAAATCATGTGTAGGGTAATTTACCTCATGAGTTTTCAACTGACGTGAAGCATAATCAATTACCTGATCATTCTGCATTAGTACACAGCCAAGTCCCTTCAACGAAGCATCACTGTATATAACAAACTCACCATTCCTGGAAGGAAGTGCCAAAACTGGAGCATTCACCAATCTTCTTTTCAACTCCTGAAAACAATCATCACATTCTTTTGTCCTGATGAACTTAACACCCTTACGAGTTAGCTTAGTCATTGGACTAGATAACCGTGAAACATTTTCAACAAACCTTCGGTAGTAACCTTCCAAACCAAGAAAACTACGGATCTCGGTTACATTTGTGGGTCTCGGCCATTCTTCAATAACTTTTGTTTTAGTAGGATCAACAGTTATGCCATCTTTTGAAACAATGTGACCCAGGAAAGAAATTTGTTGTAACCAAAACTCACTCTTGCTGAATTTTCCATATAGTTTCTTTTCCTTTAAGGTTTGCAAGATAACCCTTAAATGACTTTCATGCTCCTCTTTACTTTTAGAAAACACCAAAATATCATCAATGAAAACAACCATAAACTTATCCAAGAACTCATGGAAAATTCTATTCATAAGGTCCATGAATACAGCCGGTGCATTAGTTAACCCAAAAGGCATAACTACAAATTCATAATGGCCATATCTAGTACGGAACGCAGTCTTCGGAACATCTGCTTCTTTTACTTTCAACTGATGGTACCCCAACCTCAAGTCAAGCTTCGAAAAATACTGAGCTCCCTAGAGCTGATCAAACAAATCATCGATATGAGGCAAAGGATACTTGTTCTTAACAGTAATATTATTCAAGGCTCTATAATCAATGCAAAGTCTCATTGATCCATCTTTCTTTTTAACAAACAAGACAGGAGCACCCCATGGTGATGTGCTAGGTCGAATGAAACCTTTATCTAATAACTCCTACAATTGTTTCTTTAACTCTAAAAGTTCAACTTGAGACATTCAATAAGGGGGTTTTGAAATTGGCTTAGAATCAAGAACTAGGTCAATAGTAAATTCAACTTCACGGTCATGAATAATACCAGGCAACTCATCAGGAAAAACATCAAGATACTCATTTACCACTGGCACATCATTAATCTGAACAATTCCTTTATTTTCAACAATATGTGCAAGGTAACATTCATTTCCATATTTTACTAGTTTCTCAACTTCCTGATATGTTATAAAAATCAAGGGTTCATTCTTGTACACAAACTGAAAATCTTTCTGAAAAAGAAACCATTTTAGCTCTGCAGTCAATCTTAGAATGATAAACAGAAAGCAAATCCATGCCCAAAATAACATCAAACTCTACTAGAGGCAAAACCATAAGGTTTGCTGGTAGATTCTTTCCACACACAAGGATAATAAGGTTCGTATAATTCCTTTTTGTCTCAATGTTCCCTCTGGGTGTTTTTACCATAATTTCAGGGTTCATATCTTGAGATGGAATTTCCAATTTACTAGAAAACTTCTCAGAAATGAAAGAGTGTGTAGACCCTGAATCAAAAAACACATTGGCATAATCTGAACAAACAAATAGTGTACCTGATACCACTTCATTTGATGGCCCAACATCTGCTGAAGTTGTTGCAAAGGATTTCACCACCCCTTTCTGCTTGTAGTCTGGCTGCATTCCCCCAGTTGAGTTCTTCGTTGGACACTCGTTTGCATAATGACCCATTTCATTACACTTAAAACATCTTACTGTTGGATTTTCATTGCCTGCTTTATCATCTTCCTTACAGTTACGAGCAATATGACCAGACTTACCACACAGAAAGAACTTACCATACTTGGATAAACATTCTCCAGGATGCATTTTACCACACTTCTCACAGGATGGATATTTGGTTTTCTTACCTCCTTGCTTCTTTGATGAATTCTTCCCCTTTGCCTGCCAACTAGACCTCTTATTCTGTTGTTTGTCACAGAACACCTGATCATCATCAAACTCCATTTCCACCTTCTCCGCACATCAAACAAGTTTTTCATAACTTTTGAACTCACGATAAGCTAAATCCCTTCGATACTTTGGCTTTAACCCTGAGTAAAAACGGTTTATTTTACTATCAAGATCTCGTATGAAGTTCGGAGCATACCATGCCAATCGAGTGAACTTTGATTCATAAGCATCCACTGAATCATCCTCCTACCTCAATTATAGGAACTGTTTTTCCATCCTAAGATGAACCACCTTAGGAAAATATTTCTCAAGAAACATACCTTTGAATTCGTCCCAGTGAAGATCCTCAATATCATCACTATCCCTGATATTTTTCAGCATCGACCACCACTGATCAGCTTCACCTTCAAAATGGTAAATAGCAAGTCTAACCTTTTGATGTTCTGAACACCCCATGACATCAAAAATCTTCTCCAGTGCTTTAATCCACCCTTCAGCTCGCACAAGGTCAGATGATCCTCTGAATGATGGGGGATGTTGTCTCATGAAATGTTCCACCACTGACATGTTCCTCTATGGTTGATCTGGCTCATCTCGTGCATGGATACCACCACCATTTATAGTCTGAGTCAACTGTTCCATCACTGCAACAAACTGTTCAGTTCCGATTCCGACCATCTTAGGATGCTGATTTGGAAGGTTGTCTTCCTCCTGATGTCGTCCCAACATAACTGCTTTGTTTCCTTTGCGGAAAACCAATCTGAACACAGAAATATCTTAGGCGAAGAAACATGGTAATCTGTAAATGCTATATCATTTCAATCATATCATAAATTATCTTATAATTTAACAATTTTCTAACTCCTAAAGTTGTCTAAACCGACCTCTGATACCAACTATAAGGCCCCGGACTTAAACCTTACTTAATATTGAATTAAATGAATAATTCACATTGAGGATCTTGTCAGGTTTAGATTTTTAGAGAATTAGGACATAACTATAACATCTCAAAAGATTACAAAGTAGACACTTCTACTAAGTTTCCATAATAATAAAAAAACTCTTAAAAAGAAACATGTCTAGTTCCATGTTTTATATAGCGTGGCATTCCCTTGATCCCAACCTTGACCTTATTCCACTTTAAGTCTTGTGAAAAACATTTCGAAAAACTTGGGGTGAGCATAAAAAGCTCAGTAAGGGATACACAAAGAATGAAAACTGTTACTTTTTCAAACATCAAGTAAACCATGTATACTCTAACAATGTAATACCTTCAGCATCATGAAGTAGTAAAAACTCTTCACTGAATAAATTATCATTACTTACCATTTTGTAACCAAAGGATTACCATAAAACCCATATAAAGAACACATAGCATATATAAAGGTAACTTGGGACATAAACATACTTAAGTGGAATAACCATACGGTCGAATTCCACACATATCACTTAATGGAATAGTCATACGGCCAATTTCCATACATACTTAATGGAATAGCCATACGACTGACTTCCATACCCAATGCATTGGAGGTTATAACGTAACCACCCGTCCAGGTATTCACGGCACCACCCGTCATATGGTTTATCACGTAACCACCCGTCAAATGTACAAGTACCAATAAAAAATCACAAAACATAAAACCAATATAAAGGAATGATAACATTTACACATTTCAATCACAATATATCATAATAGAATCCTTTATCAAAACCATTTTCAATACCAAAATACATAAAAGAGTATATGGTATTTATTTTATTTTAAAAACATTACGGCTTGTTGAGGAAGCCAAAGACCAAATAATACTCGCGGCGGCGGAAAAGGTCATGGTCACCGCGTACGTTAAAAAAACATTCCATTTTGTCATTTAGTAAAGCGCTTCGTAGAAAAAGATTCCTTTTGTATAAAAGTAAAAGTCAAAGGGGTTTATACACCATATAAAAGAAAGTTGTGTATAAAACAAAATATGCCTCAATGAAATGAGATTGAGACGAAGTCCCTTACCTTGGGTCCGACTTGACTCGATCGTTCTTTAGTCTCCTGAATAATAAACTTGAGTTAATTTCTACTTGTTTATGAACCTTTTTCATGTTCATTATTCCTTTTATATCACTTATTTCCATGTCATGAACACTATGTAATTATTTAAGTTAATAACGGTTGTTTTAACGATCATTGGTACTTGAGTAAAAAATAAACCCTTTATAATTACATGTTGTTCATGTATCCATTATATCCAGAATTATAATCATGATGTATATATCATATATATCCATTATATACATGCATTTATAATATCACATAATCATTTAGAGGTAAGAAATGAAATGCACCGTTTATGGAGACGGTAAGCCGTACATACGCATGAATGCTACTTTCATTTCTATTTCGTATTTTATAGAATGGAATCGTAATGATATAAAGGTATATTATAATTCCAGTATAATATCATATATAATATCATAGTTCCATCCTTTATACATCCCACACATGGTATTTAACGAATCAAATCACTTGAGGGGGCGGTAGTCCGCACTTCCTTAAATGAAGATATCGTGTTTACCCATAATGGAAACCATAAAGGTATGCCCAAAATGAAAAATACAGAATCTTAAGGAAAACATAAACATATTATATATCATATATAGATATAGTGACATCTTAATGGCCACCTTTGAAGGTGTGAAAGGAATGTTGAACAATCATCGTTTCGGGAGGCATAAATTCACCGTCCACGGAAACAGTATGTTACTTAACCATTAGATGAAGGTGTGTGTAAGTGTAGCTAGAATCCTTATTATAAAAACATCCTAGTATATTGAAGATACTGTAGTTGTTACAAAAGAAATAAATAAAAGGAGTTTATGGGGTTGGAGAAGCAAAATAATACAAAAGGACTCAAGTGAAGACATTACCCCAAAATCGGGTAACTCCCTTTGGTTTGAGATCAAAGGCTTCCTTGGGAAGACTTCTGCCCAAAGTGAGGCTTCAAGGAGTAATATAAGGAAGTGGAGAGACAAAATGGGCAGGGGTTGGCCGAGCCAAAGGTTTTGGGAGTGTGGGTAAGGCGGTAGAGGTGGGGGCCTTTTATAAGAGGAGAGGAGGGGAACTTTTGGAAAGTAAAGAAATATTACTTTATTTGAAAATGTGTTTCGGTTTTAAAAGGTCTCACATTGATATAATTCGTGGATATGGTGATAAGGGTTCGAAATCCACCCATCCATTAAGTTTTGGACATGTTTAGTTCATAGAGTTTACATTATTTTTCCATTTTATTTAAATCGTCAAATAATGATGTCATCGCTGCATCATTATTATGTCATAAATAATATAATTTATTTAATGTCTAAAAATTATAAAAAAAATACTTTGATGTAGTAATTCTTTTTAGATTTCCAATGAATTTTTATAATAAAAAATCTGACTTGTATAACCCCATTTAAAAATTGTTTTATTAAAACATATCATGTTGGTGCCATTTTGTACATTAACATTAAATAAAAGGTATTTATGTCATTTTCCAACCAAAGTGGCTCCATGGGGTCCCCAAGATGACCCATGGCTTGTCTTGGTCGGACATGACATATCCAATGAGGGTAGGACATGTGTCTATGTCATCTCATATTATTAAAACATTATTTTACCTTAAAATTCACTAATTACCACTAATCGCGATTAAAAACTTAATAAGTTACTATTCACCAAAAAATTATTTTAATCTCATTGAACCACATTTTACTTCTTAATGACAACCATGTATGTTGGATTTTTGAAAATCAAATCACAGAGGTGGTAAAATTTCATTTAAACGAAAAATCAGTTTTCATAAGTACCACTTAGTGATTTCACTATTCATCAAAAATTGAAGTTTTTCAGAAAAATACCAAAAATTCACCAGAAGATATATTTGATATTCCGAATTCGAAAATGAAGTATATTTTATAAAATTCAAAACATTTAAGTCAAATTAATTAATTTAATAATTAATTCCCACTGTCATGGCAAATAGCGTGTTTTTGTGAAACAATAAGTATCAAAAGATTGACACTAGTTTATGTCCGATTTCAAAGTGAAATTAATTCCAACGACCATTATTGGATTTAACGGTAAAAATATTTTCTAATTTCACATTAAAACCAATTCAAATAATAATCTAATCATATAAATAAATGAGATCAAAAAGAGGTTTTGAATTAAAATACAACATTCACAATATTCATTAAAAAATGAACTTTATCGGAAAGATACCAAAATTTTACACAAAGTAAATTTTGATGTCCTGATTATAAAGAAGAGTTAAATTTGGTCCAAAATAATGTATAAGAGTGATCAAAACTATATTTAATTATGGTTCGCCCTCAAAAGGTGATAAGTGAACCATTAGTGAAAATTAGAGTATATATGCCTAAAATTGAATTCTTTTCGTATTTTAAGCCTTTATCCTTTATTGGATAAATGTAAAAACATTTAAAAACATATATAATCATATTCTAGTTATTTCAATCCATTCCTGCTAGTACAAAGACTACGTGTAAACTAACATTTAAAATAATATTATTTTATTACTAGTGTGCAACGTAAGTTTTCAAAGAAACTCATCGTTGCGTATCGAGTACGCTATCGAATGTAGAAACCCCTTTTAATTAAAATTAATATTTAATTCGTAAATATTAGTTAATATGAAAATTATTTATTCTTTATTTACTTGGGATGTTACAATAATGGAAATATAAAATCAATTACTCTAATCATAAAGTCATATTCAACTCCATTAAATGGATCAAGGTGAAATAAAATTAGGTTTTAGACCCTCATATGTAACTTATTCTCCCATGTATAATACTCCAAGTCACAATTTCTCTAAAGAACACACACCAAAGGAATGAATCATTCATACAATATATTTGTCTAATGGTATTGGATCTCTACAAGTCATTCAAAAAATATTAAAATTCTCTTCACTATCCAATTAACCTCATTAGATGACATTTTATAATGATGATATGTTTAACGTTGAGATACATGGAATAAATCTAGAAATTTATCCATTAAAAGTGGATGTACTAACCAATATGTGGCTTTTCTAGTCCACTCTAATTCATCAAAATGTTTAATAAATCAATAAGAAAGTTTACCCTCTTTATCAAATATCTATTTACCACAATGAAGAGAAATATACATGAATATATGGTCACCAATGTAAAACTCTAAGGGTCTCCATTTTTACTTAGAATAATATTTTATATAATATTTTATAGATTTTATTCATTTTTAAATCTCCTATACATTCTTCAACATACTCTGTACCTATACTAGTCCATGTTTCACCGTCTCTTCAACTGATGTTCAACATAAATGATATTTTCATGGTCATACATATAATACTTATAATTTTTTTTATTACAATGGATTTGTGATAGATATTTTTATAGGAATGTTAAATGAAAATCAATTTTTTCACCTAGAGACCTCAAGAAACATAGATAAAATCTCCAACTATGTCCTCCAATGTCGATATCATAGTCTTTTTTACTCTTTTTTTTGAGGAAATAATGAATTTCTAATATGTAACATAGTTTTTTAATCACAATACAATCTATTTTCCACTCATATTGTGATGAATGGGTCTCAATAAAAAATATTATCCTTATAACTCCATGGATTCTCCCCACTTATGAGATATAGATTCTTTCTAATAAACTAACCACATTCGACTCTTTAATCACTAGAAAGTGGGATAAAATAATTGTCTAATAAATAAAAACCAATGTAGAATTTTGAATTTACAAAATATACGGAAAATTAATTATGAAATTCATGGATATATCCTCTCACTTTCATAGTGGTACATTTAGATGCTACATGAAACCAATTGAAACTTTATTCTCAAATTTTATCTACTAACATATAAGTAATTGAGATATGAACTCCACTATATAAATATTCACAATAGGATGCTGAATATGATCTTATATAGAAAGATCCATCTTGGAAACAAAAAAATACATGTGTATAGCTGTGTTATATAACTAATATAAAAGAGTCTCATATATAGCCTATAGAACTAATAGATTTCCATGAAATAGCTTCTGATGTTCACCGTCCAATTACCATATATCAAGATCATCCCCATGAATAATACAATCTCTATAAACTTCCTCCTTGGGTTCTATCAGTCGAGATACCTCCACTGACTTAAATAATAGAGAGTGCCCCATTATTTGATAATATAAGACTCTTATTCTAACCACATTTATGTCCAGATGAATTTTTGTAAACATCTTCACCATATTATATACCTCACCCACCTCATAAGAAAAAATCGCATAAATCCCTTTGATCCTCACATTATCTACCATATTACTTTTTCAACAAGTATTTGAAATTTCAAATTAAATAAATTTCAAGTATTATTCCTATCTCCATTTATACAGATTCAATTATCACTATGAAAAGAAATTTGTGGGGTCTTATAGTTTTTGAAGACAACAAAGTTCTTATAATAAGATAATTCCAAAAATATTTTATGGAAAAAATATTTTCTAGATAAACAATATGAGAGTAATAGTTGTACTCATGGGGATTAAGATTCCTAGACCTATAATAGATCACTATCCGATATTACACAAAAACACAACCAATTCCATGGTAGAATGTTTTTAAGAGACCTTAAACTTGTAACCTTCTTATCATAAGTGAATGATATTATATCCCATTGTATAGTATTATTGACTATACTGTGGGTGAATCATACTATTTAAATAAATCAATATAATAAGATTATAAGTTTGATTAAACATTCTTAAATGTAAATTGAAAATAAAAACAAATAACATAAAAATATTTATTGGGGTTCATATCACCAAGATCATATTCCATTATTAAATCTCTTATACAAAACATGTATATTGTAAATTAATAGTATCTTAATTTTGATAGAGATAAATAAACCGATTCAAAATAGATGTACCTTTTTCTCATCAGGCGGTATAACCCTTCAACTTTAATGTAGTCACAAATGAACATCCTTTTTTCTTCAAGGAATTACCCTACCTTCCTTTTAGATTCGAGGAATAACACAGTATGAAAACTTTATTATGGTAAAATAATAAACAAAAATCTATAGATAAAATAAAGCATAATAAGTAAGACAACGACAAGAAATAGAAAGCATTAAAATAACAGTAGAGTAGAAAATGTAGAACTTTGATGCAACAAGAGTTATTCAATCACTTTAGTAGTAGATTATGAAAAGGATAAAGTTATTAATGATTTATTGAATGGAAAATTATTCATAATCTAGATGTGGTACTTTATAAATCTTATTTAAAAGTTATATATTTTGGTTTATATAAAAATATCAAAATTTTCATAGTCCATCTCCCAATAATAATCTATGTTGATATTTATTTTATCATGGATTTATTTTTCATTTGTGATATCCAATAATTTCATCAACTCTAAGGAGCTTATAGAATATTATTAGATTATCACATAAAAAAATTATAGGAAAACAAGAAACATGAAAAATATATTTGTTACCTTAATTTGAATTATCATGGTTAATCTTAGAGAGTCTATGATATTTTATTCCTATATATAATAATTTTACAAATATATAATAATGATAGTTAGATCAAAAAAATATTTCATATTTATAAAACAAATAAAATAGTAAGAATATTTTTTTTATTTAAATGTAAAAATTAACAAAAAAAAATTATCTTATAGTATTATATTGCATGTGAAAATGAGAATATAATTTTTCTTGAAAACAAACTTTTAACACAATTTAATTAAATTTTAATAAATTATAATAAAACATTACTTAAATAAATAAAATTGTATTAATTAAAAAAATAATTATAATTTTAGAATAACTATTTTATAACTAAAGGTGTAAAAAATATTCCTGGCGATAGAAAGGTTGCAACCGTTAAAGAATATATATCATTCAGTATGACGTAGCATGTTATGATCGACCATTATGTAAATATACATTTTTTATTGCTCATCATTAATTTATCTAATGTTAAATACGATCTTATACTTGATGATTTATAGTTTAATGGATCTACCATCCACTGAACTACATTTCAGTGAATAATGGACTACTACTATAGATATGGGGAGAAATCATCATGTGAACATCCAAATAATATCTTGAGGATGGTCGGTGATACATCCACTAATAATTTCATGTGATACCATCATTGAAAGATATAATATTTTAACATGAACAAAATTATAGTGATGTAACTTCCTTCATTGATGGTATGTGCTAGCATGAATGGGTCCTTCTATCATCATAGTTGTTGAATGGTCAACTATTGCAGGAAACACAGGAGGTTCCCACGTTAAAAGATATATATACTATTAGATGGTTGATCTGACATTGAGAAATAATATCTTCCTATTGTTATTCATTTATTAATAACTTTTTCTTCTCCATTTAGAAAATTTCATGTACAAGTTCATAATTGGTGTGATATACTCATTTTTAGTACTACATATATTTTTTGAGCATTATTTGAAGTAATCCAATATAGTCAGTTTAATATTATAATTATAGCACTCACCCTAATAATAAAAATTGTATGATTATTATTTTTTATTATTCCTTATTAAATTTTAAACATATCATTAGAATGAAGAATTTTCCAATTCTGCCATTTTAATGGTTATATGGTCCACATAATAAAGACTAATGAATTTATGAAAAAACTTGTACAACCCTGAATATTTATATTATGGGCTCAATACAGACATCTAAAATAATTTATTCTCCACCATAAGTTATGTGGACAATAAAATCCATCTTTGAAAAAAATTTCATGTCCAAAATCCCCAAAAAGGGACCAAATGATTCAATGAAGTCGAGTCCACCATTCTATCTAGGAAATAAAACTAGTACACAATTAGGGATTTTTCTCTTGATATAGACATCAATTTGAGCTGGTATTTTTCATTGTGAAATCCATGACATAGGAGGACAATTTTTTAGAATAAATTATTTTTTATTGAGGGTCGGTTTCTATTCAAAAATCTATTCACATTTTGGCCTTCAGAAAATATTAAATTGAAATAGACATATTAAAAGTGTTTAATAAAACCACCATAACATTTTTCCTTAAATCTAATGGCTTAAAATTTCTAATATAGACTTCTAAAATTAATATCGAAAAAATTTTAGAATATAATATCTCAAGATTTATCTTTTGGGATTGCCAATGTTGCGATCCAATGAGAGGGGAATATTTGGAATACAAACAATCCATCAGCTTGGGCTACAAATTCATCCCCCTCCACTAAATGCAAAGAGTTGTAATTTAAGAGAAAATAATGATATATTGGCATGACCATGTCCTTAAAAAATTCTTGTGAGAATCTTAGGAAGTCATTTTTCACTTGATATACCCTTCCTTCTCCTTTTATTTTCACGTTCTTTTGTGTTCTTATTTGTAATCGGGTAAGTATGTTTTGATTTCAATAGAATTTTAATGATTTTTTATTCTGATTATTCTTTTTTAATCATCCAAAATCTATTCCAAAATATTAATTCCCTTAAGATAGTTTAAATAATGTTTAAACCCATTCCCTTATTTTTCTTCCTCATTTACTCGATTGTCCGTTTTTAATTCTCATCAATGTTTGTGTGTGTGTTCAACACAAAGCTCTTTTCTTATACCATTATTTTCATTCTATTTATAATTAATCACCATAAAAAATATTACTATATTAATAACCATCCCAATTTATGGTTAAATATATCATTTTGGTGAACCATAATTTGGGGATATTAAGTGATTTAGATCCTTTTCTCGATGAATATTTTTTATGTTAACACTATGTATATTGAACATTAAATATCAAATATTAATGACATGTTTTGTTTAAAATTTTGATTCCATGTATTATTGAAACCATAAATACAATACCATATAAAATAACTTATTACTATACCTTAACTTAAGTTATAGCTTAGATTAAATAATTAACACTAGGGAATTATGATCAAAGTCATCCTGTGAAGTGGGTGTTAATTTAATGAAATATAGAGAAAAGATAAATGATATCATAATAATAAATCACCAATAATTAAATTTTCCCAATATTTATAAATTTTTTAAATAAATCAATCATTATCTATTAATAAATTTAGTTAAGCTCTATAAACAACCCCTCTTATTAAAAGGAAAAATCACAAAAACAATCGACTATAAAAATGTACCATCACTGAGGTTTCAACCCAAGTGCAGCTATACACATTAGTAGAGAATTGGATCCTTGAATGGTCAATAAGTCAAAATCGACCACAATTCAAATGGACCTGTTTTCGGGGAAGGTGCCTTAATTATTCAGTATTTTTTGTTTTTCAGTAAAAAAACAACAAAAAATAAAAACATTTAACAAAAATATTTCTGAAAAAATCCCATAAAGAAAAAAATGACTTCTCATAGAAATATTAAATGAAAAAAACACACAAATAAAACCCACATTCTCTATCCTTTACAAACTTCTTTGAATTCCCCGTAGCCTCCCAAAAATCCCTCAGATCAGTTTGACCCTAAAATAGAGAAAAATCTTCGCTAACTTAGGAGAAACATTAGAGATAATCAAATCACTCAAAATCTAGTCATTGTCCAACCAATTTAACTATATATGGACAATCCAAGGGAAAAAAACCTTAAAGTACTCACTACCCCTTATATGAATTACTAAGCCATTGGTATTCAATATCCAAACATTGAGGCTAATTTTGAACTCAAATCAGGTTTGATTCATCTTCTAACTCATTTCCATGGGTTATCAAGTGATGATCCACTTCTTCATCTCAAAGAGTTACAAGTGGTGTTCTCTACCATGAAGCCTCAATGGGAATCTGAAGGACAAGGAAAACAATAAGAAATACCTTTCTACCTAATATAAGTTACCATGTCATGGCTCTACTACCTCCATCATGGTTCCATAAACTCATGGATTGACACGAGGTGTCTCTTTTTGGAAAATTTTCTCCGACCTCTCGTAACACTTCTATTTTGGAAGAAAATAAGCAGAATACATAAATTACCTAATGAATCACTCCATGATTACTGGTATAGTTTTAAAAATATTGTGGAAAACTTCCCATAAAACCAAATAACTGACAAACTCTTCATCTAATACTTCTATGAGGGGTTATTGTCTATGGAGATAACGCTCATTGATGCTACAATTGGCGATTCTCTTTTTGAAAAATCTACTACAGCTACATGAGATCTCATAACAAATATCTATATAAAAACACATAATAATTCCATACTCAAGTACATGCTTAATTAAAAAAAATCCATGATAAATAATCCATAGAGTCGAACAAGATGAGCGAGTTGATGAGTGAACATACATGTATCCTGTGTGAACTAGTTGTGGCCTCAAAACCCTAACCTCATATTATAAACATTCTATGTTCCGAGGACCTATCAAAAAATTTATAATCATCATATCATTTACTCATCCAACTTACTCATGTCCAAAACTTTAATAGGATCAAACTAATTCTTCTAGTACAATGGATCTCAAGGCAGCATATTCTCAGAGGAACACCAACCCTCAATAATGAGGTCAGTACATTAGAAACATCAACCAACCCAACTATGAGCCCTTCTCTTCTACCTTTAACCTAGGAATGAGGTATGGAAATAAAATTTCTCATCCCCTTAAATTCCCTCCTCAAATCCAAAACCAATTCCAATATGGTGGAGGTGTTGGTAACTTACAACAACCTTATCCTTTTGACCCTCATTATCAAAGGGTCAATCCACCTCTTTCTCCTCCAGGATTCCACAATCCTAAAGAGCCTTCCCAATTACCATCCCAATAAATGAACTTTCTCAAGTAACAAATTCAAGGTAATACCAATATAGGACATGCCTCCTCTTCCAAACAACCATGGTAAAGTGTTGTGCAAGATATTTCCTCCTTCACCCATTCTAGCCTTAAAAATATTGAAACCCAAATTGTTCAAATTTCATCCCACCTAATCCATAAAAAACAACTATATTCTTCTCAACTCACAATTCAACCATTACCCAACCCTATGTGTAATGTAATTGAAATTTTACTTATATCTGGAAAGAAAATTTTTATGAATCATGATGATTCCTCTAACACTCCTTTAAATGTAGACCTAGAAAATGAAAATAAAAAGAAACTAGAAAAGGTACTTAAAGCCACTCCCTCACCTAATTTCATTCCTCTAAAGAACCCAATTCCTTTTCCTTAAGCTATTTCATAGACATGGATGTCCTTTGAACATAATCATGTAATGATTTACATGTTTATACGTGTTGAAGTGAGCATAACCTTCTTAGATTTCATCAAACAAATTACTATGTATTCCATGTTTTAAGCAATTTTTCACCCATAAAATGTAACTTAAGACATTTTATAATGTTAAAACTCAGCATTATATACCCATGAAGTGAAAAGACCTAGGTACCTTGACTATTGAAAGTTAAATAGGATGTTCAAACTTCGATTATGTACTTATAGAACTAAGATACTCGATAAATTTCATGCCCCAATCATTCTTCTCTAACCATGGAATAGGTTCCTTTCACCCATTGAGCGTTATCATCCATTTATCCAATAGAATCACATCCAGTTCTAGGGGAATAGTGGAGGATTTCATTGTCTGAGTTAATGATCTTATCTTCCCATCTGATTTCTATGTCCTTGACAAGGAAGGTGAGACAACCACTTATTGATCTCCCATTATTATAGGAATACCATTCCTCTTTATGACTATAATGAATATTTATGTCCATGCAAGCATCTAATCCATGGAATTTTGTGACAAATTGGTCAAATTTAACATTTTCCAAGCCATGCGATACCCATAAGAGAATCACTCTACCTTCTAATTACATGATTTCTAAGATACTTATGAGAGTGGATTCACCCCCAATTAATCATTTTAATAATGTTCTAATTATATAGGATCTTGTGATATTTTCACCATGATTAACCAAGTCATAAATATGGGAGATGGTGTGGACCTTTCATACATAAACATCATCAATTTAAAAGATCAGGAAAACTCTCTATAATCCCACATAAACTCTAAAATCTACAGCTCCACCTTGTAAAGTAATGAATCATAATCAATTGAGATCCCTTACTCCATTCTCTAAGTTGTCTAACGCACAAATAAAATATGATAATAATTTGAAACCTCTTCTTGAAAAACCTGAAATATTCATTCCTCTTCCATGATCACACTTATCATGTCATTGTATCCACCACACTTACTAAAAATGAATAGTCCAAACATGTTCAAGTATTAGAAAAAAAACAAAAATCCCTTATTTTGGAACCTTCATGACATACTAGGAATCCATCTTGATCTTTTCATGCATGACACCCATCTTGAGGAATCATCCAATATGATCAGACTACCATAAAAAAGACTCAATCCAATCATACTTCAGGTAGCTAGGGAAGAGATTATCAATCTTCTCCAAGATAGTATTATCTACCCAATTTCTAATAGTGAATGGGTTAGTCATATTCATGTGGTACCAAATAATGGAGTGATAACTATTGTCATAAATGAACATGAAGAGTTGGTCACAACATGAGTGAAAAAAATGGCGTGGGTGAATCAACTATCATATATTGAATTCCAAAACACAAAAAATTCACTACCCTCTTCCATTCCTTGATCAAATTCTAGAATGATTATCTAGATGGTCACATTATTTCATTCTTGATGGATACACCATATACTTCCAAATCTTAACAACAGAAAAGGACCAAGAAAAGGATACTTTAACTTGACCCTTTAGATGAAATGAATATATGAAAATTCATTTTTTCCATTACAATGTTCCTACAACATTGTAGAGATGTATGATGGGTATCTTTTCAGAATTTATTGAGCACTGCATGGAGGTATTCATGGATGGATTTACCATTTATGGATAGTCATTTGAATCCTACGTCCATCACTCTCTCTAGTCTTAAAAAGGGTGTCAAATGAAACCTTATGTTAAATTTTGAAAAATGTCACTTCATGGTTAATAATAGGATTTTTGTAGGTAACATAATTTCACAAGAGGTTATTCAAGTCGATCATTCCAATTTTTAGGTTATCCAATCACTTTATAGATCCACAACATTTCAACATATCTATTCATTCATTGTTCATGCCAATTTTTATCAACTATTCATGCATAAAATTAGTAGTATTTCCTTCCCACTCACTTGGCTAGTCAAAAATTATTTCACATTCCATTTCGATGATGCTTACAAGATATCAATCATTAAATTCAAAACTATTGTCACATATCCCTGATAATCCAACCCATATAATAGTTTTTACCATTTAAATTGATGTGTGATGCATCTGATAGGGTCAATGTAACTATTCCTAGTCAAAGAATAGAAATGATTCATCACTTCATCAATTATGCCTCAAAAACATTGGATGAAACTCAATCTCATTGCACATCGATTAAGAATGAACTTGTAGCTGTGTTTTTTTCTTTGGATAAATTCATGAATTGTCTCTTGGGTGCCAAAAACATCATTTTTACAGACTATTTGGCTATAATTTTCTTACATACAAAAATTGATTCCAAATCAAGGCTAATAATATGGATCTTTATTCTATAGAAGCTTAACATTATGATTAAAGATAGACCTGGAAAATAAAACATTGTGCCTTATCACCTAAGTAGAATTTCTAATTCTTGGAATTCTAAAATCATTAATCCCAAATTCCCAACTACGAATTGATCATCTTTCACCCCAATGTTACCATGGTATGCCCCAATTATAAACTACTTAATTGTTGTTGTTTTCCCTTTATTGTTTTCAAAAGAAAAAAAGTAAAGCTAAAAATTGATTCAAAATTATATTTTTGGGAATATAATAAACATTGGAAAACATGGGATGACATGGTAATTAGGAGATGTGTCGATGAAGTTGAATGTTCCTCCATTTTGGAATTTTGTCACTCAATGCCTTGTGGTGGCCACTTTGGACCACAAAGGACCTCCCAAAAGGCCCCCGACTCTAGATTCTTCTAGCCTTCACTCTTTATGGACTCACATGAGTCCTTTAAATCATGTCCCACTTTACAAACGTTTGGAACAATTTCCATAATAAATGAAATTCCCAAAAAGCCTTTAATTTTCTGTGATATCTTTGATGTTTGGGGAATCGATTTCATTAGGCAATTTCCCCATTCCAATGGATTCTCATATATTCTTCTTATAGTCAATTACGTTTCTAGGTGGGTTGAATCCAAACCCACTAGAAAATATGATTCATATAATATTATTGAGTTCCTAAAAACCTACATCTTCCATCGCTTTGGAACACCATGTGCCTTGATAAGTGACATAAGAAATCATTTCTATAATTAGACCATGGAATCTATTCTAAAAAATGGGGTTGTACATAAATCTTCAACAGCATATCTCCCCCAAACAAATGTAATGGATGAAATTTCTAATATATAAGTGAAAATATTTCTTGAGATAATGTTAAATACCAATATAAAAGACTGTCTTGAAAAACTTGGTGAAGATCTTTGGGCTTATTGAATTACATATAAAACTATCATTGGGATGTCTCCATTTAGGCTAGTTTTTTGTAAATTATTTCATTTACTAGTTTAAATTTAACATAATTCATTTAAGGCTATGAGAATATTTATTTTTTATTGTAAAAAATATGGTGAAGAAAGATTGAAATATTTTATTGAATTGGAGGTTCTTTGACTAGATTGATATAAGAATTATAATCTTTTCAACAAAAAGGCCATGTTACTCAATGAAAAACACATCCTATAGAAGTTTTTTCATGAAGGTGAAAAGGTAATGATCTTAAATTCTTGAATTTAACTTCACCCAGGTAACGTTAATTTATTTTGGAAAGGTCCTTTCACTATTATTATTATTTAAACATTTGTTGAACTGAAAGTCCCAGACCCATCTTCTAGAAGTACATTCACAGTTAACAGACATCGATTAAAGCGTCACCTTGAGAGGAAACATATCCCAAGAACCACATCACCTACCATCAGATCTCAACTCATACATTTTAACCCCCACTAGATGGAGATGTTGACCAACCAAATCCAAACCAGGGGAACCTATTTTCCTTTAACTATCACTTTATCTATCACTCACTTCCTATCTTCCTATCTTTCATTTTTTTCATCACTCATTCTCATTTTTTACCACTTTATTTATTGAACTTGTTCTATATCTTTCTCTATTACATTGGTGTGTATCTTTTAAAAAACAAAAAAAAAACAAAAAAAATTAAAAAATAGGAAACAAATAGTCATAATAACTCACCATCTACTTTTGAAATTTTTTCTAACCATTTTAGCGAGTCAAAATACATGTTTTCGTCTTAATTTTTTTCATCGTAAATTTGGATAATTATTCTTGTGTCAAAACCAAAAAAAATTGAATGCTTAATTTTTTATTTAGAAAATTATTCTTCACTAACCTTGAGGACCAAAATTAGATTTCATGACATGGTCACCCATAACCATCTTTTGATTTTGTTCATTTTTACCCCTGATTGCAAGTCTTGAGTTTTTGGACCTTCAAGTTGAATTTCATACTTTAGTGGGCTTGAATATGACAGATTCGTTTTCTGAACCATATGAAAATCACAATAACCAAATAATCTCCCATTAATCTCACATTAATACTCCTTTCGAAATCACATTCAAGCCTATAAAAACCATTTCTTGGATAATAACAATACAAGACCAATACCTTGTCCCAACCAACATCTATATTGAATTATATTTCATAATTGATGGAAATTTAAGTTTGGGTGACCCAATTTCATTTTGGGTGTCATTTTCTAGATTTTCAATTTGTTTTCATACTCTTTAGTGAAATCATCCATTTTATTGGGGGAGATGTATACATTCATTGGTTGTTTTGTAATTTATTTTCATTTATGTAATTTTAAAAATGTTATTTAAAATTGTTCATAAAATAATTGAAAAACAAAAAAAACAAAAAAGGTTCATGTCATGGACAGGTCAGAAATCAATCTTCCTCAACCCTTGATATTGTTATAACTATTAAAATTAGTGTCATTATGAGGTAAAACATGGGTTGAGTGATTATTGTGATATATTTTTCGACTTAAAATTTTGAAAAAAATGAAAAAAAGGAAAAAATAACACTTATGTCATTAAAAGATGTTTGGTTTTTTGTAAATGTTTCATATTCTTATCCCCATAATTTTCTTTTCATATTTTATATCATTACTCACACAATAATTCCCTTTTAAATATGTGTTTCCATTTCTTTCAAGGTTTTATTTCAAAAAAATTGTATCTTTTTTACACATGTTGGTGTTTTACCCCTATTTTTCATTATCCTATAAATTAAAGTCATACAATCCCATTGAAACAAAAATCCCCTCAACATACATATTTATTCTTTTGAACTTTAGGAAAGGTAATGGAAGGTTATTGGTCTTTCTATCTCTAATATTTTCACTTTTGGTTGGGGAATGAGGGAACCTCCACAGATAAATTTTTATCATCATAAGAGGAGTGAGTATAGAGTACCCACATTTTCCATTTCTAAATTTGAACATGAAAAATAAATTTTTTTGGGAATATTGTTTCTAAAAAAATTTATGGTGGAATTCAATATAGATGAGTGAAATTGTATAAACCTACCATGATTGGGTAAAAAAATTTAACATTTATTGGGGAGTGAGAATGATTTTTTTCTGTTTTTTATTTATTGCACATGTTGAAATTCAAAAGACTATGTGTGCAGGAGTTGATATTTCTCATTTATTCATAGCTTTTTTTCTACACCCATTTGTAAATTTCATGTAAAAGTGCATAATATTTTTGAGATACACATGTTTTAATACTACATATAATTTTTGTGAATTATTTGAAGTAATCTAATCAAGTTATTTTTCTATATTAATTATAACTCTCACACTAAAAATCCAAATTTTATTGTTCTTTCTTTTTATGATTCCATATTAAATTTTCAACATATCATTAGAATGAATAATTTTAAAATTCATTTATTTGAATGGTAATATAGTCCACACAAGAAGCCCCAAAAATCTGTGAAAACATTGGGCCATCCATGAAGATAGAATTTTTGGTCTCAATATGGAGTTCCAAAATCATTGATTCTATACCAAAATTTATAGTAAAATAAAATACATGTTGGATAAAAAACTCAAGGCCCAACTCAAACAAAATTGGAACAAATTATTCTATGAATTCCAACACACCATTCTGTTGGGAAATTAAAACTAGCACAAAATTTTGGAATTTTCTCCTAATATAGACATAAATTAGAGAAGATATTTTTTAGTGAGAAATACTATATAATAAAGAAGAATATTTAGAATAAAATATTTTTATTTTAGTGCATTTTCCTATTTAAAAACCCATTCACATTTTGGCCTTCAAAAAAGTATGGATTTAAATTGATAGATTAAATGTTCTATCAAACTTCCATAACTTTGTATCCTAAGTCTAAAGGTAGCCCAATTTTTAGGGTAGAAATTTAAAATTAATATCTACAACTTTTAGGAGTATTCTATCTCTATATGTTTCTTTCTGGATGACCAACATGGCGATTCAAGTGGATGGGAAGATTTGAAATACAAATAGTACACCACCTTGGGCTATAAATGCATCCCCCTCCTCTACTTGTAAGTAGTAGGAATTTCATAGAAAATGAGGATATATTTTCATGGAAAAGGCCTTAAAAATTATTGGTAGGTTCTTCTAAACTCAGGTTCTCGCATGTGACACCCTTCATTTCTGTTCTTCTTATTTGTAATCGTGTGAGTTTATTTTTATTTTAATATAATTTTAATATTTGTTTCTTCTTCTTAATATCTTTAAATCATCCACCCTATAATATTAAAAATTAATTCTATTAAAATAGTGTAAAGTATTTTGAAAACCATTCTGTTATTTTTCTTCATTATTCAATCAAAATTCCAATATTAATTCTCACCATTTTTCGTGTGTGTGTTCGACTCACAACTCTTTTCTTATCATATCCTTTTCCTTAAATTTATAATTAATCAGCATAAACACATATTACATGATTTATAACCATATCATTAGATTTGTAAATATACCAATGGGGTTAGTCATAATTTGTGGATATTATGTGATTGAGAGTTTTTCGTCGATTAATAAAATTTAGGTTGACATTGTGTATGCTGTAATTAAAATGTCATAGATTAATGAAATGTTTTTTTAACTTGTGGTTTTCAGAGATAATTGGAAACATAAATACACTATCATAAATAATTAATAATTATGATTATACACCTAGTTGTGTTATGTCTTGGATTAAAGCCTTAACATGTGGGAATTCGAATCAAAGTCATCTTGTGATGTAGGTGTTAATTTAATACAATATAAAGCAAAGATCAATGATATCATAAGCTTAAATAAAAAATAATGAACTCACCAAAATCATTATAAAACTATTGAATCAATAAAATTTCATGACAAATTTAATTAATATTTTCAAACAAACTCCACTTTAAAGTGACAAATCACAAAATCAGTTGACTATAAAAAAAAGTACCATCACGGAGGATTCATCAAGTGTAATGCCACTAGTATTAATATATGATATAAAGTCTATATTTATGCATTGTTTAATAAAAACAAAATCTTAAGAACAAATAAAGTGGAATTTTGGAATTTTTTTGTAAAACAACTGATGCCAAAATTGGTTCTATATAAGCTTCACTGTCGATTTTTATGAAAACTGACATTGAAGCTTATGGGAAATATTTTTGGCATCAGTTTTCAAGGAAACCGACACCAAAATAATTTTTTTAAAAATTTACCATTTTTTAAAAAACAAAATCTATAATTATTTTGAAAATATATTGGTACCTGGATTGTCAAAATTTTATTCACTGAAAACCCTACCTCTCTCGAACCGTAATAACTCCGAATGAACTCGACGACCACCCACCACCCTTAATGATATCAATTAACTTCTGCATTAATGTTTTGACCAGATTTTATTGTTCCTTCTCTTAAATCTTCCATCCTTTATACATTTTTTCTCATCGTCAATCTCTTACATTCGATCCGCAACAACTATTTATGGTTGGGTTTGATTTTTTATTTTAATAAGTTGTTTTAGTAGTTCTTCTTAAATCTTGTAGGATTCTCTATATTACCAGAATATTTTATTGAGTTTCTTAGAATCCAAGATACATATTTCATTATTACACTAATAAAAATTGATTGTTTTTAAAAAATAATTTATATATAATTGTGTTTTATGATGATAGTTCATTAATTGATTTTTGTATTATATTTACGATACGTTTTTCTACATTTTTTATTCAGGATAAATTTTAGAATTTGTTGGATATATATTTTTATTCAGGACAAAATTTTCTTTATTCAGGATACATTTTGATATCGATTAACTATTGAATTAATTTTTCATTATTAATTCATTCGTGGAATTTTTTTTCACTACAATATAGGATAAATTTTGCATTATTCATGATAATAGTTTTTTATTTTAATTCTTTTTTTCACTTGTATTTATTGAATCTTGCAGGGTTCACTCTATCGCCACAAACTATTTTCATTATTCAACTCAAAAATTTATATATAATTTATTACATTTTTTTGTAAGTATTTTTTTGAAAATAATTTATATATAATATTTCGTAAGTTATTATATGTTTTTATGTTCAGCTGTATGTTAGATATAATTTTTAGGATAATTGTGTAAGTTATATTTGTCTAAATTTTTAAATAAATTTTTATATAATTATTTATTTAATTTTTCTAAATTTAATTTTTTTTTGCATAATTCTCTCCAAGTAATTTTTTTTATGATTAATTTTTATGATAATATATTTATTTATTTTGTGTTATAAATGTTTTATATTTTATATATAGGTGCATAATGTATTTTTTTATATGTGAAGATAAATTATGAATATTTTTTTGAAGATAAGTTATGTAAATTTTTATTTATTTATTAAGATATATCATTTATAATATGATTTGATCAACATGTATAATTTTTTTTAGAATTAAGATCAGAATTTGTTTTTTTACAGGTATTAAAATTTGATCACGAATAATTTTTATTAATTTTGTTTATGTTTAAAACATTTCTGTTTATATATTTGTTTTTAAATGTTTATATGTTTTATTATACAAACCAATTATATTGCGATATCAGGTATTTAATGGATCGTAATTCAATATATTTACGAATAACAACTATAGAATATTAAAGAATATTGAATGAATTATTTGAATTTTTTAAACACAATCATCAAAACAAAGATTTCAATTTATTTCTATTTATGAATTTTTTGAGTATTAGAATGTTAAACTCTAGATAACTTAATGATCATCTCATTTGTAATGGTTTAGCCTTAATTATACATGTTTGATCTCGTATGGTGAAAGAACTTAAAATTTAACATCCTATGTTGATGCCAATATTCATAATGAGGTAGAGGATCATATTGAATAATTAATTCACGATTTCAGTGTTGAAATTATCAAAAAAATAGAAATTGTTGAATGGCTGTATAAAGATTCTGAGAAAAAATTATTCCTAGGATGTAGTAAATATATAGTGTTATAAGTAGCTTTGAGATTAGTTAACTTGGAAATAGGAAATGGGAGGAGTGATAAAAGTTTCTCCAACTTAATTTTGCTTTTAAAAGAGATACTTCTAGAAGAAAGTGGTCTTCTATATTCTAATTATGAGGTGAATAAAATTTTATTCCCCATGGGATTTGGGTATAAAAAGATTAATTTTTTACCTAATGATTTTGTGTTGTATAATAAATAATATTAATATTTATCAAGTTGTCCAATATGTGGGACATCATATTATAAGATGGATAAAAACATCAACCCAGAAACAGTCTCTGGTACTGATATATAAGCTCATAAAAAATCAATTTTGTGCTTTATAATGATATCACACAATAATTTTTTCATACATTTCTAATAATAATAATATGATTCAATCATAGGTTCCAGAATCACATTTCCTGCAAATGTAATTTGGTACCTTCCAATAATTCCTCCTTTGAAGCATCTATTTGAAAATTCAATTGATTCAAATAGGTTATGACAGAATTCAAATGAGTGAATATCTGATGTTAAATCACATCACCCTACTGATTCCTTACAATGTAAGATATTCCATAAAAATTATCAAGATATTTTGAAGTTATGTTAGAAATATTTGAATTGGAGTGTTAATAGATAGAATGAATCCATATCAAAACCTATGTAGCCAACATATTCCATGTCCTGTTTTATTGGTAGTTTACAAATTATCCCCAAAAATATGTATGAGAAAAAAAATAGGTTATGATGAGGGGAATTATTTATGTACCAAAATAGATAGGAAATGATATTGATGAATATCTTTAACTATTGATTAATGATTTGAAACATCTATAAAAGACATGTGTCAATGTTTTTTATGCATACAAAAAATAGTATCTTCTTTTACATGATATGATAATGTTCAGTATAAAAGTATTTCCTGCATATTGAAACTTATCTGGATATTGTGTTAAGCGACAAAAATCATGCCAAATTTTTTAAAAGCTGAAATCCATTTATCAATTTTATAATGGAAGAAAGACAATGTATATGATACATCAATGTTTTTTGTGAACTGATCATCTTTATCATAGATTGAAAAATTAATTTTATAGATTATATGAATTTAATCATCCCCCACAACCATTTTCAGTTGAAGAATGTTATTATAGGGTGAAAAATATTAATTCGACATTCTGAAAGAAAATTAGTTTTGGTCTTCAAAAAAATATCTGGAAGAAAATGTATATTTTTTTAACTACCTTATTAGAGTTTTTAAGAAATAAAACATAATATTGATGTTATGCATGTTGAGAAAAATATCCGTTATAGTTTAATTCTAAATTTTTTTGACATAAAAGGATAGAAAAAAATGGATTGAATTCTAGATTAGACTTAATAGCAATGAGAATACTTATGTAGTTAGATTCCACTATGAAGGGAAACAAAACATATTTACCTCTAGCTTGTCACATATTAAGAAACCATGAGAAAGTGAATTTTTGTCAGTTTATATATAGTATAAATGTAGAGGCCCGAAGCTTGATGTACATGGACATTACATTACTTTTTTGGAATATCTAATACATAACAAAAACAGACACACAAGGACCTTAATAGTTTAGTGTCTTTGGAAACTTGGAATATAAACTTTTACTCATGTTGAAAGATCTTCAACGTCTCCCATAACAATCCTCCCCTTTTTGTTTCCTTACCTAAAACCTTTATTATAATCTTGGGGGAAAAGAAAACATAAACAGGGTGAGCTCAAATGCTCATTAAGGGTAATCATGGAGAAAATAATAGAAACCATATACATTTGAACTAAAAAACATGATCATAATATTTAAACATAAAAATCTTGAGCAATGACAAAAACATGGCAGTACGTAAGGCATAGATCATAATGAATCATCAATCATGATAAAATAGCATAGGAATAAAGCATGTAATTGTGGCATCCATTAATCACATGTAATTCTTTCAATAGTAGCCAATTCATTACTGCCATTACCATCTTAGTGGATAAAGTCCCTTTCTGAATCGAGTTCGCTCCTCGTTTCAGTCCTGTAACACTGAACCAGATTAACTTACAGTTCCAGCCATGTCTATCTGATGAGATATAAATCTTTAACCAATGCATTGGAGGGAGATATAGGTCCCACCCATATCATAATTAAATCATTCTTGCTTGTGCCACAACATAAACATAAATCATTCATTATAACCCAAAGAATAAAAATGGGTTTCATAAACATCATCCCATCATAAAATAATCCACATAAAACAAATGGATATCATTTCATCATAAGAAAAGTGAAATCATTTAAATCATAGAGACTTTATACTTGAACCATACACATATGAAATAATGTCATCTTAGATGGAAAATGGTTTTGATAAAACACTTGAAATGAATTCTTGAGGAAAATATCCTTTTTTCTTCAAAATCAATTTCTTTTCACAAAAGGTCATGAAATTTTAAAAGAAAAATATTTTGGTTAAAATATTCATGAAATCTTTTGGAGGAAGCTTCATGAAAATAAGGATTTATAAAACCGTAAAAATCCTTTCATGTCGTATAATTTAAAAAAACATTCTTCTAGTACTTTTGCCAGAAAAGTAAAAAAAGTACCTTGGAAAAGAAAGATTCTTTCCATACGATGTGTTAAAAGTAGAAAAGGGTAAAAATGACTTTAAACATACATGGAAGAAAAGTAAACATTTTATGAAAACATTTTGAGAACATATGGACATGGATAATAATCATAACCCCAATAAATACTTACGAATAAACAATCCCAGATAAGAATGAGATTGGAATAATTATCCCCTACCTTACGTCCGATATGCTTCGTATGTATCTGAAACTCCTGTATAATGATTTAAATAATTTCATTTACTTATTACAGAATAATATCCATTGTTATGATATTATATATGGTTCACATATGACTTTATATTACCCATTCTTTTGTAAATTAATGTTAAAGTAGCGTTTTGGGTAAAATCGTTTCATTGGTCGTTCGTTTTTTAACTTGTAATTACTCATATGATTACTTAGATCATGGTTACTTACATCCAGAATGTAAAACATGATTTATATATAATATATATTCATAATATACATATATATAAAATATAGATTAATGTAAAGAAATGCACTGTTCATGGAGACAGTAGGTCATACGTATGCATGAACGTTGTTTTCGTTTTCTTATTGAATTGAATGGAATTAAGTAGATGACATAAATATATATAAATAAATCCAGTATCATTATTATGTCATATATTTCATGATTACTTATTATATATACTTTATAATCATTCATGAATTGTTAATCATTGAGAATGCATCTCATCACGTCGTGGAGATGGTAGTCCGTACGAACGCACGAGCGATGATATCAATCCCATGATCGTGGAATTGTATTTAAGTGTATGTATAATATTTCATAATCAATATAACTTTAATATAATAATATATAATCATTATTTACACCATTATACCCATCCAAGTAAGGTGGTGGTGGAAAATAGATTACACCACGGTGTGGAGACGGTATTCCGTACGTACGCACGCACGGTGATTTCATTTTCTGTAGGATGGATAGATAGTGAAGTAGGGTAGTTTCATACTTATAATAACATATCAGTATATTAGTGAAACTGATGTTATTAATTCATAATGAAACAAATAAAGAAGAATAAGTAAAAGAAGAAATAAGGTTGAAAGAATCGGTAACAGACATTACCTCTTCTTTGAGGTGCCTCTTTGAGACCTCCTCTTAGGGCACTAAAATTAGTCTTTGAAGAAGACCAGGACCTCTAGGATGTTTCTAGGGAAGTTTAGAAGATTATTTGGTAGGGGTTGGCTGAGATTTAAGGCTCAAATTGGTGTGAGTAAGAGAGGGAGGAGGTGCCCTTATATAAGGGAGGGGAGAGACACCTTTGGAAAAACTAAAAATATTATTTTATTACAAAGTCATATTCGGTTTTTAATAGATCCAAATTGATTTATTTCGAAGCTAAGGTGGGTATGGTTCTAAATACTCTCATCCAATAGAATTTAGACAAGTTTAGGGTTCTATTTTAACCTTATCATTTAGATTTAAATTTATGTTAGATAATTTAACTTTTACCGTGTCTTCTTGTTTTCTTACACTATAAGGTTAATAAAATTACCATAACAAGAAGAAAGAACCCCAGGTTGTTTATTATTAATATATATAACCTTATCTAAGTCATTTGGACGAACCTTAGATTTTTAGGAATAAAATAACATTTAATAATATAATATTTGTTTTAAAAACTATTTTATGTCAATTTTGACAATATTTGGTAATTGATTTTTTTGAAATTCATAACAGAATGATTAGTTCAAAGAAAGTTAATTAAATTAATACTAACATGTAATATTAATATATAAAATTATTTTAATTCATAAAAAGTTTCAAATTACATTCATTTGGGTATTTATTACATCAATTATGTCAATATATCATTAATAAGATAATTACTGCATCATCATTGTGTCATAAATAAATTAAATTATTTAATGTCTAAAAATTATAAATAAAATAAAATTATGTAGGAAAACTTTATATCTCTCCAATGAATATTTATAGTCGAATTTATCTTATGTATAACCCTATATTAAAACTGATTTACATAATAAACTTTGATTTTAACTATTTTGACCCTTCTTTAAATAAATTAATATTAATTGTCCTAATCTAATACAAGTGGGCCTAAATGGTAAACGTTTATTCCTAAGGATGTTTTTGGTCGAAGTAAACTTATCCAATAGAATTAGGAGATGTTTTAGGGAAATAATAATATCATTTTTACCCTTAATTACCCTATTTACTTTTAACCGTGGTAAATAAAAGTAAAACGTTACTATTCACCAAAAATTATTTTCATCTCATTGAACCACATTTTACTTACTGACATCAACCATGTCTCTCGGATTTTTGATATTCCATTCACAAAAGCGGTAAAATTATGTTTTATGTAAATTTTCAAATTCACATAGGAGGTGGGTAAGAGACGGTGAAAAATTTTTATATATCTAAAATTATTATAAAATTACTCCAATGAATTACATTGAACTTATATAGGTATTATGTATCAATTTTTACCTAAAATGAAATAAATAAAATAAATAATTATTTAAATAAAATGTCGGTTTTTAAATAGTAACCCATTGTTTTCACTATTCATCAAAAATTGAAAGTTTTCAGAAAAATACCAAAATTTCACCCTAGGCTAATTTTGATATTCTGAATCCAAAAATGAAGTCAATATTGAAAGATAAAATTTATAAAATTTCAAAAAGTGGGTATTACTATTCATAACAGCTAGTTCTAATAATATTTTAATAATATATCGTTGTTTAGTAAAACCCGGTATTGCGTACAATACATGCTATCGAGGAAGGTCGCGATTGGGTGTAATGCAAGCCAAGTAAGGGTTGCGTGTTGTGCAAGAATAATTTATTGTTTCATTATAACAGAATCTAACTATTTTTCATTTATACATTGAATATATATATATATATACTCAATGTTGTGTATAATGACTATTATCAAATGAACTTGAAATTTTGTGAAACACAATCTAAGAATAGTGTTGCGTATACTGCAAGCTAATATGGTGTTGCGTAGAGCACAAGATAATCTTGTTGTATCATAAAACACATGACATAAAATAAATTAAAAATAATACTTATCATAAAATATCGGGTTGTTATATTCTACCCCCCTTAAAATGAATTTCGGCCTCGTAATTCGTCGGGGTTATACATGGTTGTCTACTTGAAAGTTTCGTTAATTGAAACCCACATCGTAAAATGAAATACCAAAACATAACTGTAAAAACTAATGTATGAAACGTAATGGTTACCCAAATTAACTCATCACTGGGTTTTCTCGTGGGAGAACATAGGTGAAAATATGGATATGGAAGATAAATCTAAACATCAAGTTCTGATGGATATTGGTAGAGAACAGGGCTATGAAAAAGCCAAAAATCACAGAGTCATATATTTGTGATGATCTAAGGTACCATCTGATTCATCAGATATAATAACACTAGGACATCATTTTTGGTTTTTAATATCATTTCCCTAAAGTTGAAAATTTTGAATTAGCAGAAATACTTGATTGATTTTGGTACAATCTCACTATTGTTCATGCTTTAAACAATTTCAACTTCATCTCTTAGAGAAATGAAGTTTAATTTGTTATTCGTGAAGTGTTAACAAATCATGTGATAGAATGATGGGTCATTCCATCTATTTCAAAAAAAAGGTTAGCAAAAGTTATCAAATATACATAAGTCCATCTATGGTGAGGTTAATCGTATATGATTCCAAAAATGATCTTATACTTCATATATCATACCGCTTAATAAAATAAAACTAGTTTCTTCTAACCAGGGACTTCTTGCAGGACAGTGGTATGCGATAAAGGCCAGTCACACTTTGGTTGTGGGTTCGATTCCCATAGCCTTGTCCGACGCGATGGGCTGTCACCCATCCAACAGGTTGTCCTTTTTTCTAAAACTACATCATATCAATAATATCGAAAAAAAATTCTATCCTTAAACAATACTAACTTATGTCCAATATAATCCATTCCAATATTTAGGCTTATCCATAATATTGTAGTCCATTCTCATATTATAGTGAAGATGATTACCAGAGATTTCATATAACAAGAATGTTAGTAACATCATTGATCCCCATATATCATAAGATATGTATTGTTGGTCACCTTCCAAATGATATACTGCAAAGATGAATTTATCATGCTCAGAACATTGTAGAACTGAAAATATCTTTTCAGTAGTACTAATCCATTGTTCAGCCACTAAGGGATCAGAATACCAGCTGAATGAATGTGGACATTGCCTCATGAAGGATTCAACAGAATATTTCTCATTTCTCTGCTCATTTTGAAGTCCAGAATGATTCATAGCTTGTGTAAGTATAGAAATAAGATTGTGCACTCCGTATCCCATGACATTGGTTTGGTCAGGAGGAAAATCATTGCATTGTCCATTTGATCAACACAGTTCCTTTGGGATCCAGCCATCATCTAAAACCCAAAAATAATAGTGTGAGAGGAAAATACCATGCTAGGGAAAACAACATAGTAAAGGGGGAGTATCCTCATTATATCACATCTTAGGTTATATCATAAGATCGTTACTATAGTTCTAGGACTATATCCTATATGTATACTTATCCATAGGGACATCCCTAAACATACCTTAGAAATATCTCTAGGGATCTCACTAACGTTTTCGCATCCTAGTTTCCAAAGGTTGACTAATCCTTTCCTCTGATACCAATTGTAGAGGCCCGAAGCTTGATGTACATGGACATTAAATTACTTTTTGAGAAATATCTAATACATTACAAAAACAGACACACAAAGACTATAATAGTTTAGTGTATTTGGAAAATTGTAATATAAACTTCTAATCATGTTGAAAGATCTTCAACATCTTCCATAACGATCCTCCCATTTTTGTTTCCTTACCTAAAACATTTCTTTTAATCCTGGGGGAAAATAAAACATAAAACGGGTGAGCTCAAATGCTCAGTAAGGGAAAGCATAAAAAAAATAAAACAAACCATATACATTTGAGCTTAAAAACATGAACATAATATTTAAACATCAAAATCTTGAGCAATGACATAAAACATGGCAGTACCTGAGGCATAGATCATAATGGATCATCAATTATGATAAAATAGCATAGGAATAAAGCATGTAATTATGGAATCCATTAAGCACATTTAATGATTTACATAGTAGCCAAGGAATTACTGCCATGACCATCTTAGTGAACAAAGTCCCTTTCTGAATCGATTTCACTCCTCGTTTCAGTCCTATAACACTGAACCGGATTAACTTACCATTCCATCCATGTCTATCTCATGAGATACAAATATTTACCCAATACATTGGAGGGAGATATAGGTCCCACCCATCTCATAATAAAATCATTCTTACTTGTGCCACAACATAAACACAAATCATTCATCATAACCCAAAGAATAAAACTGGGTTTCATAAACATCATCCCATCATAACATAATCCATATAAAACAAAATGATATCATTTCATCATAAGAAAAGTGAAACTATGTAAATCATAAAGACTTTATACTTGAACCATACACATATGAAATAATGTCAACTTAGAAGGAAAATGGTTTTGATAAGACAATTGAAATGAATTCTTGAGGAAAATGTCATTTCTTCTTCAAAATCAATTTCTTTTCACAAAACATCATGAAATTTTAAAAGAAAAAGTTTTTGTTTAAAATATTCATGAAATATTTTGGAGTAAGCTTCATGAAAATAAGGTTTTATACAACCGTAAAAATCTTTTCATGCTGTATAAGTTAAAAAAACATTCTTCTCGTACTTTTGCTGGAAAAGTCAAAAAAGTACCTCGTAAAAGAAATATTCTTTCCATACGATGTGGTAAAAGTAGAAAAGGGTAAAAATGAATTTAAACATACATGGAAGAAAATTAAAAAATTTATGACAACATTTTTAGAACATATGGACATGGATAATAATCATAACCCTAGTAAATACTTACGAATAATCAATCTCAGATAAGAATGATATTGGAATAATTATCCCTTACCTTACGTATGATATGCTTCGTATGTATCCGAACCTCCTGTATAATGATTTAAATAATGTCATTGACTTATTACAGAATCATATTCATTGTTATGATATCATATATGGTTCACTTATGACTTTATATTACCCATTCTTTTGTAAATTAATGTTAAAGTAGCATTTTGGGTAAAATCGTTTCATTTGTCATTCGTGTTTTAACTTGTAATTATTCATATGATTACTTAGATCATGGTTACTTACATCCAGAATGTAAAACATGATTTATATATAATATATATTCAGAGTATACATATATATAATATATCAATAAATGGAAAGAAATACATTGTTTATGGAGATGGTAGGTCGTACGTACGCATGAACGCTGTTTTCGTTTCCTTATTGAATTGAATGGAATTAAGTAGATGACATACATATATATATATATAAATCTAGTGTCATTATTATGTCATATATTTCATGATTAATTACTATATATACATTATAATCATTCATAAATGGTTAATCATTGAGAATAGATCTCATCGCGTTGTGAAGATGGTAGTCCGTACGTACGGAAGAACGATGATATCATTACCATGATCATGGAATTGTATTTAAGTGTATGTATAATATTTCATAATCAATATCACTTTACAATAATCATATATAGTCAATATTTACACCATTATTCCCATCCAAGTAAGGTGGTGGTAGAAAATAGATTACACCACGGCGTGGAGACGGTATTCCCTACGTAAGCACGCGCGGTGATTTCGTTTTCCGTAGGATGGATAGATGGTGAAATAGGGTTGTTTAATACTTATAATAACATATCAGTATATTAGTGATACTTATGTTATTACTTCAAAATGAAACAACTAAAGAAGAAGAAGTAAAAGAAGAAATAAGTTTGAAAGAATCAGTAACGGACATTACCTCTTCTTTGAAGCCCCTCTTTGAGACCTCCTCTTAGGGCACTAAAATTGGTCTTTGAAGATAACCAGGACCTCTAGGATGTGTCTAGGGAAGTGGAGAAGAGAATTTGGTAGGGTTTTTCTGATCTTGAAGGCTCAAATTGGTGTGAGGAAGAGAGGGAGGAGGTTCCCTTTTATAAGGGAGGAGAGGGGCACCTTTGGAAAAAATAAAAATATTATTTTATTATAAAGTCATATACGGTTTTTAATAGCTCTAAATTGAATTATTTCAAAGAAAAGGTGGTTATGGGTTGAAATCATCTCATCCAATAGAATTTAGACAAGTTTAGGGTTCTATTTTAACCTTATCATTTAGATTTAACTTTAAGTTAGATAATTTATCTTTTACCGTGTCTTCTAGTTTTCTTACACTATAAGGTTAATAAACATACCATAACAAGGAAAACGAACTCCTAGTTGTTTTTTATTAATATATATAACCTTATCTATGTCATTTAGCCGAACCTTATATTTTTAGGAATAAAATATCAATTAATAATATAATATTTGTTTTAAAAACTATTTTATGTCAATTTTGACACTATTTGATAATTGATTTTTGTGAAAATCATAACGGAAATATTAGTTCGATAAAAGTTAATTAGATCAATACTAACATGTAATATTAATAATTAAAATTATTGGAATTCATAAATGTCTCAAATTACATTCATTTGGGTATTTATAACATCAATTATGTCAATATTTAATTAATAAGTTAATTACTGCATCATCATTGTGTCATAAATAAATTAAATTATTTAACGTCTAAAAATTATAAATAAAATACCATTATGTAGGAAATATTTTTATATTTCTAATGAATATTTATAGTCTAATTTATCTTATGTATAATTCTATATTAATAATTATTTACTTATTAAACTTTTATTTTATCTATTTTAAACCTTCTTTATATAAATTAATATTAAATGTCCTTATCTAATCCAAGTGGGCCTAAGTGGTCATATTTTATTCCTAAGGTTGTTTTCGATCGAATTAAACTTATCCAATAGATTTAAGACATGTGTTAGGATAATAATAATATCAATTTTACCCTTAATTACACTATTTAATTTTAACCGTCGTAAATAAAAGTAAAAAGTTACTATTCACCAAAAATTATTTTCATCTCATTGAACCACATTTTACTTAATGTCATCAACCGTGTCTCTCATATTTTTAAAATTCCATTCACAAAAGCGTTAAAATTATGTTTTATGTAAATTTGCAAATTCTCCTAGGAGGTGGGTAAAAGACGGTGAATTTTTTTTATATATCTCAAATTATTATAAAATGACTCTAATGAATTACTTTGAACTTATATAGGTATTATGTATCAATTTTGACCTAAAATGAAGTTAAATAAAATAAATAATTATTTAAATAAAAAGTCGGTTTTTAAATAGTAACCCAGTGTTTTCACTATTCATCAAAAATTGAAAGTTTTCAGAAAAATACCAAAATTTCACCCTAGGCTAATTTTGATATTCCGAATCCAAAAATAAAGTCCATTTTGAAAGATAAAATTTATAAAATTTTAAAAAGTGGGTATTACTATTCATAACGGCTATTCCTAATATTATCATTATAATATATCATTGTTTAGTAAAACCCGATATTGCGTACAACACACGCTATCGTGGAAGGTCACGATTGCGTGTAATGCAAGCCATGTCAGGGTTGCGTGTTGTGCAAGACTCCTTTGATGTTTCGTTATAACATAATCCAACCATTTTTCATTTATACATTGAATATATATATATATATACTCAATGTTGCGTATAATGACTATTATCAAAAGAACTTGAAATTGTGTGTAACACAATCTAAGAATAGCGTTGCGTATACTGCAAGCTAATACGGTGTTTCGTATAGCACAAGATAATCTTATTGTAGCATAAAACACATGAAATCAAATAAATTAAAAAGAATACTTATCATAAAATATTGGGTTGTTACAATAAAAGTACCCAGTGGATATTCTTCAAATGTGAGTAATTTTGTGTCAGTGAAGGATTGAAAATTAATAGGTATGAAATCTCATGACTGTCATGTATTGATGTTACAACTACTACCAGCCACACTGTGTGGTATATTATCATAAGCCATCATAAATACTATCATGAGGTTATGTAATTTTACCAAATCTATTTGTATAAAAGTTTTTTTATTCAAATTTGTTAGATGTTTTGGATAATGAAGCTTCTTTTATACTTTGTCAATTATAAATGTACTTCCCACCTTTATTTTTTGATATAATGGTTCATCTGGTGATTCATTTGGTGCTTCATATAAGAATATGTGGGCCTTTTTATTTACATTGGATGTATCCTTTTTAAAGGTATATGAACATTTTAAATGGATATATTAACAATCCTTATCAAACAATGGCCTCTATTGTTCAATAATATGTATTCAAAAAGGTGAGTGAATTTTGTAATGATTATTTGAATGATGTGGACCATTTTGGTCTTACTATATCTCGAAATTTGATAGTTGATAGTGAACGTAGAGGGATTTGAGGTTTAATGGTATAGTTCATTCCATGTGATTAAGTTATGAAGGCAGAATTATAAATTTTAAACAACATAGTTGATTTTCAATCATATATATCATAACATATTGCTAAATTAATGAGATGATATCCAAAAAAATGAAATTCTGTTGATGATTGAGTATAAAAAGACCTTTGTTTCAGGGTTTAAAGAGAATGTGTGTATGGAAATATCTGAATCAGAAACATTAAAATGGTTGTAAGGGGTTCCATCTCTTAATGTGATAACATATACTAGTTTTGATATTAATAGGTACACATTTTACATAAAAAATTTGGATGAAAAGAGTACCATTCAAAATAGTGGTGTGATGGTTATTACAGAAGCAATGCATTTTTCTAGTGCAAAAGATAAAAAAACAATGTTTTTCAATGACATATTTTTTTAGTTCTTGAGGATATATGGGAAAATGATTATAAAATTTTTTGAGTCACCGTGTTTAAGTGTAATTGGGTTGACAGTAACAGTGGTGTGAAACATGATGATTATGGATTTACACTGATTGATTTGAAAATATTTAATTACAATGAGAAACCATTTATCATGGTGACACATGCAGAAAAGTTATTTTATGTTATTGATCCATTGACTGATCAGTGGTCTATCATTTTGTAAGGAAAAAGATACCATTTGGGTGATGAAGATGATGCTGATGATGTTACTGATTTACATGATTTTTATTCATATATTAAGCAATTTTTGAATGATTACAATTGCTATAAGGTAGACATATTTCCTGAAGTATGTAATGATTGTGATAAATTCATATGGGAAAACACTAAATCATTCTCCAAATTTTTCTTCTAATTATTTATTTTCTTTCTTTTTTTGAAACATACTAATGTGTACCTCTTTTTTACAAACTTATTTTTTTCATTTTAGTTTCTAAATATCCATTTTTCTAATGATATGAAGGTACAAAAAATTTCATTACCCTTTCCTGTGTAAATGTATGATATAGATATAGATGATAAATTACTGAGGTATATCTATTTTAGATATTATTAAATATTCATAAATATACTTATTTAATGAATGAATACATTTAATTTATAATTTTTTTACAGAACTATTGATGTGTCCTCAGTAGAGGATACTTCTCCTGTTACTATAGGGGAACCAAGTTCTGTTGTTGGTAAACGTGGTATTACACATTAACCAAAACCACCACATTCTCATGGAGATGAAATATGTCATATTTTTTATGATAATAATAATGAAACTAGCCCAAATAAAATTTAGTTTATTGGTTATATATCAATGTAGATCCATTGTAGGATATGTATTTTATATCCTAATTAGATGTCTATGGACAAGGTGGAAACCCAACAACATTGAGATGCTGTGATGGTAAAATATCCCAATTTATTTATTTTATCTATTTTTTTGAATATTAAATATCTTTAATGATATAATTTTTTTATTCAATTATAGATGACATTCAATTATGAGGAAACAAAAAATTAGGAAAATACATTTCTCATTATCAGTGATACAATGAAGATATTTTAAAACAAAACTGGTAAAAAAATATGTTTTTGAAAATAAAATATTTGAAAACTCATGCATTAAGTAATAGTTTAAAGATTTAGAAACATGGAAGAAATGTGTTGACAACCATCATGAAGAAAAATTTTAGGTATGATAATAATTTTATATTGTAAATTTTTTTATATATTTATCTTATTACTTATTAGTTTATTTTTATATATTAGGCCTCCATGAGATCTAATCAAGAGATCCAGTTGAAAATTGTATACCCTCATACTTTATCACATGGAGGGTATATGTTATTGGAGAAGAAAATGATTGATGAAAATTTGAAGCATTAAGAGATCAATCTAGTTGGGGTTCAGAAGAGGTGATGTTTGGTCCTCCATCTCCTCCCACTCACCATGAAAAACGGAAATGGGTGATAAAAATAAAAAATAAAATGTATCTTATAGGGAAATCTAGGAAATTAGCTGAAATAATTGTATGTAAATATTTTTGTCACCTTTCATTGATTTTTTTAACTAAAAACATTAATATAAATATTTCAATTTATTTTTTAGGATGAACTTTAAGGAAAAGAGATCCAAGGATGTTTTATCCATATGGGTAGGATGGATATCCAAGCTATGACTTTAGGAAAGAAATAACACCCAGGCTGAGTAAGAGGTCATCAGGGGGTTGTTATTATTAGGAATTGTTTTTGTAAACTAAGTAAGCCTTCAAGAGATCTAGAAGTGGATTCCTTAAAAGACGAGATGAATGAAATGAAACAGACCATGGGTGATCAAATTTAGTTAGTTGTGCGATATATGTTGGAACAATTGACAAGGAAATCATAGTCTGCTCAGCATAACCATCCTTTCCAGTCATTTCAGCCTTCATGATTGGATGTACAACATGTTCAGAATTCCTAACTGGCCCATCCAACCCAACATGCCCTATATTTGCATCATTCATAGTTGGATACATAGCATGTATAGAATTCCCAGCTGGCCAAGCATACCCAACTTACTTCCTTAGATCCTCCACCTCACTGTTCAGACCCAACATTATATTTTTATTTTTATGCTAGAGATACTCATGTACAAATTACAGTTTATGGAGTCATACATATTTTTGTGGATTCTGTGCATCATTAGCCCTTGCAGCTAGGTTATGTCAGAGTGTTGGTGACTTATATTTTTTCTTCTAATTGTCTATTACCATTTCCTAATATGGAGGTTTCCATAAGTGGGGATTGTGTACATCATTTTTTAATTTTCATGACCAACCTTCTACATTATCTATCATACGGGGTATTGATTTTTTAAATTTGAATTAAATTTAACTGAAAATTGATTATAATGTTTTCTGAAATTTAATTTTTTATAGGATTATGTAAAATAAAATTAAATGATACAAAGGAAGTAGGAACAAATGGTTCAAGTAGTAACAGATGAAGATACTTATATTTTTTATGGGATAAATAAATTATCCTAGATTGTTTCTTCATTGGATAATTTATATGAGTTTTTAATGATAGCTAAAATATGTGGAATAAACATTCAAGTGAGAATATTCAAAAAAAATCACTGATCAGATTTAGATTGAAGATCTCATCCTGACTATGTTGCAGTTGTTTTACATGTAAGTAAATTTAATTTTATGTTCTTGTTTATGTAAATAAATATGATTTTAAGTTACCTACTATATTACATATTTAATTATTTATCAAAATGTGATTCTGAGAAAAATGATATCACTAATGTTAATATTCTTATGGATCTAAAATTCATTTCAATGTATTCCCAATATGTGACACATCATGGTAAAATTAAATAAATATCTGATATATTATCAAAGGTAGAGATTGGATGTTGGTTTTTTCCATTCCTTGATGAGTAATAACATTAATATAATTATGATCTAATATTTTTTATAACATCATTAATTTTTGACATTTCAAATTGGATGGGGCATTGAATTTTAGGCATATTCTTCCAAATGGAATGCACTCTATAATGGGTTTTCTCTTTATTATATGGTGTTTGTAAATATTTTATCACCTTGTTAAATGAGTGAGTTTTATTCATTTTAATAATTTTATTACTTGTAATTTTATTTATTTTACTTGTTTTATTAGTTGAAATAAATGAAAATCTAGTTCATGGAAAAGGTTTTAAAAAATTAAGTTTAAGATAAGGAATCCAAATCCAATCAAATATGTTAATGTAATGGTAAATATTTTAATTTTTCTTAATAATTTTTTAGATATTTATATATGTTATTTTTTAATATTATTTTCATGTTCTATAACCTCCATGTCATCGTCAAAAAGAAAATTTGGAATGTGGTTATTATGTTTTACAATTCATGTATGAGATAATCAAAACTGTGTTTTTCGCATACTTTGATAGGGATAGTAATATTAATTATTTTTTATTTTATGTCAAAGTGTTTTGTATTTTAATTTCAATTTTATTATAGATGTTCAATGATGTTGATTTGTATATGAATGATGAGTTTAACCATTATTGATATTTGTTTTCGAAATATTTGATTAGTTTGGTTGTGAATTAAATTATCAGGTATGTATCTTTTAATGTTTAGTATTATTCTTACATTTTCATAATAAAGTTTTTAAAAACTAATTCTTTTGATATAATAGGTTTTTGATCCTAATGTTCTCAACATATGATTCAATGTTCATGAATGGGTACTTTATAAATTTGTAGGTATTTGATATTTGATTCTGGTTTAAAATATAATTATATAGATAATGTTATTTTGATTAAGTTTTGAAATTTTGGTTGTTTTTATAAATTTTGAGAAAAATTTATGGGTTAAATTGTAATTTTATTTCATGTTATTATTTGATGTTGATTATTTAGAATATTGGATTTAAATGGAAATTGATTTTAAAATTCATGAATGTTATGGAGACCTATTGATTTGGTTGAAAATGAAAACACATTTTTAACACCCCATTTGTAAAAATATTAATTTTTATGGAATTTTTGACAAGAAAATGTATTTATTTATCATATGATGTTTTTTGTTCTAATGGAAGAACCATTACATTGAAATATTGATGATTTAGGTGATGGTTAGTAATTTAGGAGGCTATGTGAAGGATGGAATGGGTATCAGTTTATTGTGTTATTAGTTATGGTTTGTACCATTTTAATGGTTTGATTTAGATAGGATAATATTATTTTTGTTCATTTTTGTGTTGTACATCTATATGTTTTGTGTTCTAATTCATTTTAAATTCTGGGATTTTAGAGAATTAATTTATTTTTTAAAAAAATTATATGTTTCAACGTCGGTTATTTTAATAAAGAATGTTGAATCTTCTTTCGGTGTTAGTATTATATATAAATCGATGCCAAATGAAATATATATAATTTTCAGCATTAGTTATATAATAAAACCAACACCAAAAATCTAATAGTGAAACAATTCAGCTTCAGTTTCAGTGTTAACCGACATCAAAATTCCCCTCAAACAAGATCTTTGACTTCGGTTTTTATAAAAACTAACACCAAAGATCGGAAAAATTGAACTTTTGGCATCAGTTACCTTTATAACCATATTAAAGACCACACTAAAAAATGATTGGGCATCAGTTACTGTATAAACTAATGCTGAAAAGATTTTTTGCACATGTATCAGCATCAGTTTCATAAAATGTTGCTGAAAAGTTATTTTTATCATCACCTTTATAAATGTCAGTTAAAACCAATTCCAAAAACTCAAACAACCAATGTTAAATCCTCTATTTATACTATTTTTCAATACAAATTATCAGAGAATCAAACCCTAGAATGGTTGATATGGGATAATTTTCCATGCTTCCATTCTATTAAGGAACCTATCTCCATTGTGGACAGTGCTTCTTCGATTGAATTATGATCTCACCTTGATACCAGATCAACTGTGGTGAACCATATGGTGTTTTAGATATATTTTAATGAAACTTTATATTTTGAAGTTTCTGATATTAAAAAATTAATATCCATGTAAGAAGAAGTTACATGTAAAGACATAATTCAATTTACCTATTCACGATTTATGAAATGGAAGGATGAGATGATAGGTTTGGATTTAGATCTGTGGATGACAAACAGAGAGCTTTGATGTACTGGAAATATAGTCAAGCATCAGTTGGAAGAAGATGAACTTATAAGATGACCTGATAGCTATAAAGGACTTGATCGATTGGTTTTTCTCATGAAAATATATTAAATAATGTTCGAATAGTAACACACTTTCCTGAATCCCACATTAGATAAGTGAATGGTTGAGCTAGCACTATATCATACAATACATGATGAAACCCAGCCGGTCTGAATATGGGGGACGATCACGTGTTATAGTACACACATTCTACATGGTCATTCTATGAACCATGTAGGATGATTGGAAAACTGGACCAAACTATGCCCCCTAACATAGACATTCTCATGCAGGCCTTCTACACGGGCCTGCCTATGACATCCCTCATTTTTATTACATAACTTTCCATTACATTTTACAAAGAGAGTATCTTTAAAGTCTAGTGTCTTGGAAATCAGGAACATAATACATAATAGTAACATAAATCATTCTTCTAATCCACATGTAATGCTTCATAATAGGTTTAACCTAAGTGCAATTACTATATCTTATAACCTGGAGACATAAATCAAAGGAAAGGGTGAGCCGAATGCCCAGTAAGGGAAGCAAGGGAATCAGTTTACTTGTGATATCAATAAGAACATAAAAACATAAAGACATGATAAATGGAAGTATAGGCATATCCTAACAAAAATAAAATGAGACATAACATGAATATGTGGATACAACATTTCATTTAGACATTCATGAACATATCACAGAGGTACAACCCCGAGGTGTCATTAAAATTACAAGGTTATTCACCAAGGTTTCGTGAAACATGTCATCTCTAGAGATAAATTCTTTACCCAATGCATTATAGCTCTATTAGGGTGCACCCTTAATATGTCTTTAAATTCATGTGAACCACATATAGCATAATCAAACATTTCTTAAATACCCCATAGAGAATAAAATAACTGGATTTCATTTCAAAATCATGACGTTTCAAAAAGTTCTTAAAAATAACATCATTATGTCGTATTTAATCCATGGAAAGCGAGTGAGGGTTATATGTATGTTGATTACAGAATCAAATGTATATTTTTTTGTGTATTTATGAACACCCATAGAAACTAAATAGGTATGTTAATTCATATAAATAAACTAATAGAATTTATTGAGAGAAAGAGAGAGAAATTTTGTGACAAAATTTCTACAGCATGATGGCTATATAACATGGTTTTATAAAATTATAAAAAGAGTAGGGAAAAGGGTATATCATCTATAAATGTATCATTTTATAGTATATGGATATAATAAAATATAAATAAGATCATGGTGTGGAAATTTTGATGACAAACTAGAAGAAAAGGAAACTTGAAAGGAAAGAGAAGATGTGATTTCTTTTACGAAAATTTGGTAGCCTAAAAGCATCACTTAAAATTTTAGAAAAACAATTGATAAGAGAATAAAGGGTCTTTCATCATTTGTACATGAAATGGATAGTAGTAAAGATATATATGAACAAGCACCCACATAATAAAATGGAACTATAAGACATAACATACAGGACGTCGTGACTTAAAAGAGGAGGGTGAAATGATCCACTACCGTGAAGAGTAAATTTGATAGCATGAAGGTCGGGACCTTGGGAGGCTTGATGGAACCATGGAAGGATTATAGAGAGAAGAAGAGTTTGGATGAACTTAAAAGGCTTTGAGTCAAGAGTAAGTGGGATCTTGGGTGGGTTTATATAGGAAATGAGAGTGAATTGTTTATTATTTAGGTTTGGGACACCTCACATTAAACTAAAAAAAACCGCAAACCATCCCATGGTTTAGGCCAAAGAGGATGGGAAAACAATATTTTATATATAGGTTAATTTTATCTTTTAAAATAAAAATCGATATTTATAAAAAATTCATGGGTTTTGACAAAAAGGGATTTCAAACCTTAATAAAGATTAGAATTGCATTCATAAAATTATACAATAATTTATTTTTAATAAAAATTAATTTAATAATAATAATAATATTTCATTAAAATATTATTTAATTCAAAAATACATTAATTCATCAAAACAATCTTATTAGTTGAATATTGAACTAACAATACTATTTGTGCCTTAAAAACTATTTATAAAGTAACAATAATAAAATGAAATTAAATTCATTATTATATACAAAAAATAATTTACATAATCGTAGTACTAGTGTCTTGTTACATGAACCCTCAAAACACCTGCATAAGACCTTAGGGTAAGGTGTGTGATGTTGATAGACTCTTGGGGTGGCTCGGATAACATCGCTCGAGTGGTAATCTCTATCAACTTACACTTCTCCGATAGGCGGTTCCAATGGATCTTAACATATTCAATCTCAGCTTGGGCTTGGTTAAGAGAAAATCCCAAAGACACACCCTCCCTTCTAATCTCTAATAATTGGGCATCATACGGGGCAAGTCTACTGGATGAGGCCATCGCTTCCTTTGTCTGAGTGAAAAGAATTTGTTATAGACCTATATTTATACTAATCATGTGATCACTGTTCAATGAATATATTAAAAATGGTCATAATTCTTAATGGTATTTTAAAATCTGAAAACATATAACAAAGGAACTGCATATTTTGTATAACTATTTCACATATTAATATATTTAATTAGATCAAGAGGGATTTTCATTAACAAATGTTTGGGTGGCTACAATCTCCCCCCCTTAAGAAATTTTGTCCCCAAAATTTTAAATCATACCCTAAATAAAGAAAAGGTGTGGGTATTTCTACCTCATAGGCTCCTCTGGTTTCCACTTGGCTTCTTCGCATTTGTAGTTCCTCCACAACACCTTAACAAGTTTGGTAGTATTTTTGTGCAGAACCTTGTCTCTACGATCCAAGATCTCTACCGACTGATCTTCATAAGAGAGTTCATGTTCCATTTGTACCGCCTCTGGGTTTAGTACACGTGAAGGGTCAGGTAGGTACTTCCTCAAGAGGGATACATGGAAAACATCATGATCTTGTGCAGGATTTGGAGGAAGTACAAGATGATAGGCCACTGATCCCACGTGATCAAGGATTTCATAGGGTCCAATTTACCTAGGGTTTATCTTTCCTTTCTTCCGAAACCTCATGAATCTCTTCCAAGGTGAAATATTAATAATGACTTGGTCACCAACATCAAACTTCAAGTCCCTTGGATTGTTGTCGGCATAGCTATTTTTCCGACTCTGAGCAGCCATAATGTGATGTTGGATGGTGTGGACTTTTTCTGTCATCTCTTGTACAAGATCAGGTCAAAGAAGCTTTATCAAGGTTCATCCCAACAAGTATGAGTTATACATCACTTCCCATATAGTTCTTTATAGGGTTCCATTTTAATGCTCGAGTGGAAGATGTTGTTGTAAGAGAACTCAAATAAAGAGAGATGTTAATCCCATACACCTTTAAATTACATTGATCATGTTCTCAACATGTCCTCAAGTGTTTGAATAGTCCTTTCAGATTGGCCATCAATTTTGGGGTGATAAACCATGCTGAAATTCAATTCAGTGGTCAGAGCATGTCGAAGACTTCTCCATGAATTTTTATGTGAACCTTGGATGATGATTAGATATGATAGAAAGTGGAACTCCATGCAGCCTTAACACTTCCGTCATGTAAATCCTGACAAGTTGATTAAGAGAGAAATCTTTCGGAATGGAGATGAAATGGAAAGTATTGGTTAGACAGTCCATAATAACCCATATCACATTGTTTCCTTTGGAAGTACCTGAGAGACCAATGACGACCATGCTGGAATGGTTAGTGGTTTCAATAACCCTTTTGTAAGTTCTCTCTCTACCTTCACTTGTTGACATACCAGGCACCTTGAAGTGTAGTTAGAAATCTCCCTATTCATATTATCCCACCAATAATGATCACTAAGGTCCATATACATTTTTTTTCTCCCAGGATGTATAGAGAAAGTAGAGCTATGAGCTTCATCCCTCAGCTCCTTCTTTATTTTCGAAATAGATGGAACACATAGTCTTGTATGAAATTTCAGTACACCTTCTTGATCAATATTGAACTCAGAAAACTTCCCAACCTTCATAGACTCAAAATTATTCTGTAACAAAGGATCTTCTTTCTGAGCTTTCTTGATCTTCTCTAGTAATGACGGTTGATAAATCATTTTGGTTAGGGCTAATGATGTACCTTCCTTTATAATTCCATTGTCCAGTTTTACTAGGTCATTGATCAAAGAATCTCCTTGAATCGTCATCCTTGAAAGAACAATTGGATCTTTCCTTCTTAATGTATCAACAACATTGTTCTCTCTTCTAGAATGATAATGAATTGAATAATCATAGTATTTAATAAGTTCCAACCATCTCCTTTGTCTCGTGTTCAATTAATTTTTTGTGAAAATATACTTCAAACATTGATGGTCTGTGTATATATCACATTCCTCCCCATAAAGATATTGTATCCATATCTCTGGAGAAAAAAATATCACATCTAGATCCAGATCATGCTTAAGATTGTTCTTATCATGAGTCTTCAAATACCGAGATGCATAAGCAATGACTTTGTCATTTTTCATGAGGATGAACCCAAGACCTTTCAGAGATGCATCACTAAAAAAACGAATCCTTCTCCACATGAGGCCAGAGTTAACATGGGTGTAGTAAGCAATATCTTCTTCAGCTCTTGGAAACTTTTCTCACATACATTTTCTTAGATAAACTTGACCCCTTTTTATTTAACTTGGTTAATGGATTAGAAAGTCGTGAAATGTTTTTTTCAAACCACCTATAATATCCGGCTAAACCAAGGAATCTACAAATCTCGGTTATTGTTATTGGTTGAGCCCACTCCTCTACCACTTTTTTCTTTGTAGGATCAACTGTGATTCCTTCACTAGTAACAATGTTCCCCAAGAAAGCAACTTATTGAAACCAGAAATCGCATTTTCTGAACATTCCAAAAATCCTCTCCTTCCATTGAGTTTGAAAAATAACCCTTAGATGATCTTCACGATCCTCGTGAATTTTGTATTATATCAGAATGTCATCAATAAAAACTACCACAAAGTTATCAAGGTAGTCCTTAAAGACTCTATTCATCAAATCCATAAAAATTACGGGTACATTACTCAGTCCGAAGGGCATAACAACAAACTCATAATTCCCGAATCTTGATCGGAAGACAGTTTTTGGAATATCATCATTTTTCACCATCTATTGATGACAACCATAAAGAAGATCGATATTAGAGAAGAATTGAGCCCCATGAATTTGGTCAAATAAATCATCAATTATTGGAAGAGGATATTTGTTCTTTACTATAATCTGGTTCAATTCTCTATAATCAATACATAGCCACATTGATCCATCCTTCTTCTTCACAAAGTGAACTCGTGCTCCCCAAGGAGACACACTCTGTCAGATAAACCCCTTCTCCAAAAGATCTTGGAGTTGTTTCTTTAATTCCTCAGACTCCACATTTTCCATCCTATATGGGGTCTTTGATATCAGATGAGATCCAAGTATGATCTCAATAGAGAACTCTACCTCTCTTTTTGGTGGAGGTCCAAGTAGCTCCTTAAGAAAAACATCAACATATTCCAGGATGACGGGGACATTTTCTATCCTTAAACCCTCATCTCCTTCTTCTTCTCCATCGATTAACTCCATAAAGAAGGATATAGGGGGTTCTTCTAGACAAAGATTAGGCTGAGATATCTCTCCTTGGAAGATAACTGTAGGTGTTCCATTCAGGACTACTGATATTTACTTACTTCTGCATTTGATCTTAGCATTATAATTTAGGATCTAGTCCATCCCTAGTATAATGTCAAATTCTATCATGGGAATGACTACAATATTTTCGATAATATTGTGCTCACCAAAGTAAATACTATAGTTTCAAAACACTGACGATGCTTGGATAATCCCACTAGGAGTCTTGACTAATAACTCTACTTTTAGAAAATCAGGGGTTTATTATAAATTCTTTGAAAACATGGAGGAAATAAAGGAATGCGTAAAACTAGAATCAAACAGATTACTTTCTAGAATTGAGAGAACAACAAAATCACCTGCTACCAAATCATTCGGTGATTCAACTCCAGCAATCATGATAGAAAAAGAAAGACCTTGCTCCCTTAGCCTTTACTAAGGTTGATGGTGGTTCCCCTCTAATGCCCTCAGATTTGGACAGTAATTGGAAAAGTGCCCAAGTTGTCCACACATAAAGCACTGGACATCAGATAGGTCATGCACCATATTCCCCTTGTTGTTAGTGTTTGGAAGTTGAGGTTTCACCTCACTATGACAATTCCTTGCAATATGGCCATATCTTCTAGACTTGTAGCAGTTCCTGCTCCCGAGTAGAAAGTTCCCCAAATTATTCTTCCCCCAATTATTACAGATGGGAAGTTTCACTTTCTTGCCTCCTCTTCCTTGATCAAAGGTCCTACCTAAGTTGGGCTCCATTGATCTCTTATTTTCGTTTGTTTTATGAGACCACTACATCTCACCAAACTCCATCTCATCTTTCATCGTACTCTGCATGATCTCCTAATATCTATTACAGTCTCGGTTGGCTAGATTCTTCTGTAGATGAGGTCTCAGTCCGCCGAAGAATCAATCAACCTTTCCATTTGGATCCATGACCCATCCAACCATCTAATTTTTATTAAAATGATAAATTTGATACAAAGGGCTTAAGGAGGTCTAAAATAGTGCAGAATAAGGGAGTCCCCATGAATTAGTTTCACTCCCTCAGGTTTAAAATTGGAGATATGAGAATGATAAGTAACATGGGTACCATGGTTAGCTAGAGAAGCCAGGTGATCTGCCACTTTGTTCCCCTAACGCCAGGTGTGAGTGAAAATAATATCATCATTGAGTAGAGCTCTGCATTTCTGGATGATATAGGATATTGACCAGGGGGAAGAGACTTTGCCAACCAAGTAGACATAGATGATCATGGATTTTGTTTCCATATAAGAGATCTGGACGTTCTGCTGGGCACAAAGATTGACTCCTGTAAGGACTGATTTGGACTCCACATGAAGGGAGTTCCCACTCCCATAGTGAGCTGTGAAGGACATGAGCACACTCCCATTGTAATCCCGAACAACACCTTCGTCCCGAGTGTCTCCCATTATTTAAGAGCCATCTGGATTGAGTTTCAGACCATTTGTTGGAGGAGTCGAGCTGACCCATTACCCCCGCGGCCAGGGGACAGACATAGCTGGGGGAACCTAAAGCGAGAAGAGGGAAGGAGCCTCCTTCTAGTTACCAGAGAGAGTTACCAGATCAAGTGACAAATTTCTGACTCTTTCGATGATAGCTCTTCCAGAGAGGGAGACTCCTCAAATATGTCTCAATTCCTTTCTTGCCATAAACACCAGTAACCCGCATGTAAAATAGTTTCCCATGTCTCTTTTTTCGTCCCAGATCCCTCCAAACCCTGGAACCCTGTCTCCATGAAAGGAGTATTGTCGGTGTTATCATGAGAGTTGTAAGACGTGGATGTTTTGAAGAAATTCCACACCGCCTGGGCCCAATCACCCTCAACGAATAGATGATGTGTGCTTTCTCCCTTATGGTTTTTACAATAGTGGCAGCGGGATGAAAAATTGTTACCAAGCCTTTTAATATTTTAATCCAAGGGTAAATCCCTGTTCCTGATCCTCCAGGTAAGAAATTTATGTTTTGTAGGAATTTTGTTTCACTAGGTAATAACATTCCATATATCATGCTGATCCTAAGGGGTAGAAAGTCTATTGAAGTCCTTTGAAGTGAATCTCCCTAATATTGAAGGGGTGAAGACACACTTGTCTGAATCTGAATTGATAGTAATAAGAACAAATGTTACTTTTTATTTATCATCAAGAACCGACCTGATGAACTATGGGTGTTGGCTTGCCTCATTGAATGAGATGGTGGGTGCGAGACATCTCGAATAACTAATCACCTGGCTTGCCCATTTATGGAACTAGAAGAGAATATTCCCCTCCCCAACAATCCGTTGAGAGTTTTGACGAAGCTCTATTACGAGGGAGTGAACCATGGACCAAAGAGGGGAGCTATGCACTAAATCAGCATCCAGGTTGATGCCAAAGTTACCAGTCATCAGCTTTCCCCAAAGCATATGCTCTTCAATAATTTCCCATGCATGCCTCGCATGCATGCAATATATAGTATCAGTGAGACTTTTGACACCAATCCGTCCTACAATAATGGGCCTGTCCATCCTATTCTAGGATACCCAGTGTCGCTTTCCCTCCAATAAAGAATCCTAAATAAAAGAAGCAATAATTTTTTCAATAGATTTGATTACATTCATGGGCACACTAGTGGAGGCAATCGAATGGATCAGGATAGCCGAGAGTATGCTATTAACAAGGGAAATCCGACCCCCAAAGGATAAAAAACGATTCTTCCAGTTGAGAATGTGGCCCAAAATCTTACTCACCATGGGGTCGAAGTGACAGATGTGCAATCTGCCTGAGGATAAGGGAGAATTGAGGTACTCTATTGGAAAGAGACCTCACCACATGCCCAGCCTTCTTTCGAATGTCATCTCCCTTCTAGAATTGAATTTGTTGGAAATATAGAAAAGACTCTTCTCTTTATTGATGGCATGGCCACTCCAGTGGCAGTATTTCCCAAGGATCCGGTTGAGCAGTTTTACTGACCTTCAGCCAGCATTCATGAAGATTAAAGTGTCATCGGCAAACATAAAATGTGAAACTGAAGATAGATTAAATTTCCTTCTGTATGGAAGAAGGACACCATTGGAGATACCTCAGTTGATTGATCGACTAAGTGTATCCTGCATAAGAATAAAAATGCTTGGGGATATGGGATCACCTTGACAAAGACCTCAGACCGATTTGAAAAATCCATGTGTCCGCCCCATGAAGGATATGGCCAACTAAGAAACGATGAAACACCTGAAGATGAGGTCACATGCCCATTTGGAACCATGACAAAGCTAGAGGTGTAATGTGAAAGATTTGTGAAGTTCATCCCGTATCTTCCCACAAATGCATTCTCCTTCTGCTTCAGCTCAAGAAACTCCTTATCCATTATTGTTATTATTGATCAAGAGAAATATTTGTTGAAGAAAAATCTTCTGAACTCTTCCCACTCTATAGCTTCAACTTCCTCTCCTAAACTTGTGTTTTTAATCAGTTCCCACCACATATCTGCTTCTCCTTCTATTATATAGACACATAGGGTAACCTTCTCTTGTTCAGAACAACAGAGCACAAAAAATATCTTCTTGATAGAGCTGATCCACTGTTTGAAAATCAAAGGATCGTTCGATCCACTGAAGGATGGTGGTTGTTGATGCAAAAAGAATTCAACAGAATGTTGTTCCTTTCGTGGCGATACTAGTCTCTCAGCTTGAATCAAGTTATTTTACCTAACTTGAATCATTTGGTTCATCATTCGCATGAATGTTTCCATTTCGGCTTCCATCGGAGGGCCATCAATGCATGGTCAATTATGGTCACCATTGGCTTGGTTTCTCTTTTTTCCCACCATTTTATAAAAGAATAAAACTTTATGGAGAAACTTATTTCATTTAAAAATATTTTAACTATCAATGATTTTATGTCTTAAAACATCATGCTTAGATAAATATATTTCTCTATAATTCCTTCACAATGATTCATAAAAATCTTGAAATTTACCAAACATTTCCCCCCAGAGTGTAGTAACCAAGAGTTCAGCAAGGAACATTGTCGTACAACAGTTCCCATTCGATTCTAGCTCTAAGTAGTGTTTTTGGGTTTTACCCCTACCTACATTTGTGCCAGAGCTGGCTCTACCTGCTCGTATCCAGACAAAGATGTATTTGTTTGATAAAACACTTTCTAATTACTCAAAAAAATAGCTGGAAGTTTTATTATATTTAAAATTTTCTATAGGTTTATTCCTAAATATTTCATATCCTAATTTCCATAAATAGCTAAACTACCCTTTGATACCAACAATGAAATCCCGCCTTTTTATTACATTTTACAAAGAGATGATATTTAAAGTCTAGTGTCTTGGAAATCAGGAACATAATACATGAAAGTAATATAAAAAATTCTTCTAAACCACTTGTAATGCTTCATCATAGGTTCATCCTAACTCCAATTACTGCATCTTATAACCTGGAGATATACATCAAAGTAAAGAGTGAGAACAAGCCCCAGTAAGGGAAGCAAGGTAATTAGTTTACTTGTGATATCAATAAGAACTTAAAAACCTAAAGACATGAGCAATGAAATTATAGGCATATCATAACGAAAATAACATAAAACATATCTTTTATATGTGTCTAAAACATTTCATTTAGACATTCATGAACATATCACCAAGGTACAACCCCGAGGTGTCATAAAAATGACCAAGGTTATTCACCAAGGTATCATGAAACTTGTCATCTCTAGAGATAAATTCTTTACCTAGTACATTGGAGAGATATCAGGTCACACCATTAATATGTCATTAATTTCATGTGAGCCACATATATCATAATCAAATATTTCATAAATAACCCATAGAGAATAAAATAAATGAGTTTCATTTCAAAATCATGACGTTTGAAAAAGTACTTAAAAATAAGATCATTATGTCATTTATAACCCGTGGAATGGGAGTGAGGGTAATATGTATGTCGATTATAGAATCAAGTATATATATATTTTTTTAATTTATGAACACCCATAGAAACCATATAGGTTTGGGTATTTATATAAATAAAACAAGAGAATTTCTTGAGAGAAAGAGAGAGAAATGTTGTGACGAAATTTCTACAGTATAACGGTTATATAACATGGTTTTAGAAAATAATAAAAAGAGAGGGGAAAAGGGTCTCCCATCCATAAATGAATCATTTTATATTATAGGGACATAATAAAATATAAATGAGATCATGGTGTGGAAATTTGGATGACATACCACAAGAAAAGGACACTTGAAGGGAAAGAGAAGATGTGATTTCTTTTACAAAAATCCGGCAACCTAACGACGACACTTAAAATTTAAAAAAACAATTGATGAGGGAAAAAAGGGTCTATAATCATTTTTACATGAAATTGGTAGTAGTAAAGATATTAGAGAACAAGGATATATAAGAACATACCCCAACATAATAATATGGAAACTATAATACATAACATAAAGGAAGTCATGACTTAAAATATGAGGGTGGAAGGTTCCCTTACATTGAAGAGTGACTTCGAAAGCTAGAAGGTTGGGACCTTAGAGGGATTTAGAGAAACATGGGAGGACTAATTGGGATGTAAAATTCCAGAGCTTCATTGAGGATGATTTTTTGAATTAAATGAATGATGGAATGGCATGGTATTTATAGGAAAAGTGAGGGAATATTTAATTAATTTCCAAGGGACACCTCATCGGTGGTATTTGCAAAACCATAAGCTTTCCCATGGTATTTTCTCATGGTATTGGCCACTTGAGAAACCTAAAATAATATCTTACTATTAAAAAATCTACCAGAATGATTACATCATCATTACATCATTAATGATGCCATCAAACTCTCGAAACTCAAAACTGTATTTTTACTATTCAACAAAAATTCAACTTTTTTAGACAAATCCAAAAAAATCACCCATACTTAATATCGATAATATTAACTCAAAAAAGAACTCCATTTTATGAAAATAATTTTTTATATATTTTTAATTTAATTATTAAATATAATCATTATTTATTAAAAAAACAACTCTAAAACTATAACTCGTTTTCTATTACGTTGTAAAAGTAATAAAGGTCCCATAAAATTATTGTATAACCATAAGAAAATAAAGTAACAATTTATGATTATATTTTATGAAAATAAATTTCTATTTCAAAATATTAAATTAATTATAAAATGTTAAATAAAGTATTTATGACATACAAAAATAACAAATCTTATACTATAATCGTTTTTTAACTTTTAAGTTGTCTAAATTCTATTTATACATTCTGGGGTGAAGTTTCATTTTTTTTATCCAATTCACTATTAATTACTATTTATAACGGTATGTTACTATTCATACAATACTATTTACAAAAAATCAAGTTGATCTTATTAGACTCTAAATTTCTTAATGATCACAACTATACACGACCATTTTTTAAAAATCATTTCACATTATTAATTATTTAATGTTTACATTAATATTTTGAAGTACTTTTTTTCAAATTTCATTAGTAATATAGAAATATAAATTCATCCTACATTTATTCGGATATTTGAAATTCACCAACCTTTTCATAATAAGTAATAACAATTTTACTTATACAAAAGGTTTGCACAAGTAAATAAGGTCACGAGACATATCCCCTTATAACCCCTGCATAGGACCTAAGTGTAAGGTGTGTTATGGTGATATAATCATGGGGTGGCTTAGAAAACATTGATTTATTGGTGATTTCAATCAACTTAAACTTCTCCCTTAGGAGATTTCATTCAAGCTTCACATGTTGAAGCTTAGCTTGGGCTTGGTCCATAGTAAAGTATAGAGATGCTACCTTCTTCCCAAGCTCTGAAAGATGGGATTTTTACAGCTTGATTCTACTGGATGAGGCCATCATATCTTTTTTCTGTATTAATTAACCAAGATCACTTGTATTTATAAACAATAATTATAATGTTAAGAGTTTAGTTTCCAACAGTCATATTGACCAACAGTCATATAACAGTATAAATCCAACGATTTCATTTAATTATAGTCAATTAATTAATTAAAGGATTTAGTTTTATTGAGTATAAAATAACACAAAAAATTAGGAAACAAAAATTATTCAAAATTTTGGGTTGTTACATTCTTCCCCCATTAATAAAATTTCGTCCCCAAAATTTTAACTCATACCCTCAGAAGAGAAAAGTCGTGAGTACTTTTGACTCATGGAATCCTCTGGTTCCCGCATGGATTCTTCAAATTTTTGGTTCCTCCAAAACACTTTAACAAGGTGGGTAGTCTTGTTGCGTAGAACCTAGTCACTATGATCCAATATCTCCAATGGATAATCCTCATAATAGAGGTCATGTTCATATTGAAACACCTCTGGATTTAGTACATGTGAAGGGTCAGGTATGTACTTCCTCAATAGGGATACGTTAAAGATATCACGAACTTTTGTTAGATTTATAGAAAGTGCAAACTGATAGTCCACTTCTCCCACACGATCAAAGATTTCATAGGGGACAATGTACCTATGGATTATCTTCCCTTTCTTCCCAAACCTCATGACTCTGTTCCAATGTGAAATTCAAAGAATGAATTTTTCACCAACATCAAACTTCAAGTCCCTTTGATGGTTTTTGGTATAGCTCTTTTTTTAATATGAGCAGCCTTAATGTGTTGTTGGATGGTGTGGACATTTTCTATCATGTCTTGCACAAGATCAAGCCCAAGAAGCTTTCTCTCACTACCTCCATGCCAACTAGTAGAAGTTCTACATCACTTACCATATAGAGCTTCATAGGGTTCCATTTAAATTCTTGAGTAGAAGCTATTGTTGTTAGAGAACTCAACTAAATGGAGTTGTTGATCCCATCCACCTTTAAATTCCATTGAGAATGTTCTAAGAATATCCTAGAGTGTTTGAATAGTCATTTCAGATTGGCCATCACTTTGGGGGTGATAGGCCATAGTAAAATTCAATTCAGCATTCAGAGCATGTTGAAGACTTTTCCTGAATTTTAATGTAAACCATGGATCACGATCAGATATGATAGAAAGTGAAACTCCCTACAACCTTACCACTTCCTTCATGTAAATCAGGGAAAGTTGATCAAGAGAGAAAGCTTCCTGAATAGAGATAAAATGGGCCGTCTTGGTGAGATGGTCCATAATAACCCATATCAAATTGTTTCCTTTGGAAGTTCTCGAGAGACCAGTGATAAAGTCCGTAGTGATATTTTCCTACTTCCATGATACTATGGGTAGTGGTTGTAATAACCTTTTAAGAACTTGTCACTCTTCCTTCACTTCCTGACATACTAGGAACCTTGAAGTGTAGTCAGCAATCTCCCATCTCATATTATCCCAAAAATAATGATCATAAAGTTCCCTATACATTTGTAGGCTTCCAGTATGTATAGAGAAAGTAGATCTATGAGATTAATCTATTATCTCCTTATTTTTTCTAAAATATATGGAACACATAGTCTTGTACACAATTTCAGTACACATTATTGATTGATATTGAACTCAAGAAACTTCCCATCCTTCACAACTTTAGACTTCTTCTGTAACAAAGGATCTCCTTTCTGAGCATTCTTGATCTTCTATAGTAATGACGGTTGAGAAATCATTTTGGTTAGGGCTGATGATTTTCCATCCCATATAATTCCCTTGTCCTTCTTTACAAGGTCATTGATCAAAGGATCTCTTTGAATCCCCATCATGGAAAGAACAATTAGGTATTTCTGGCTTAATACATCATTGACTTTTTTTCTCTTCTGGGATGATAATGAATTGAAAAATCATAGTCCTTAAGAAGATCCAACCATATCCTTTGTCTCATGTTCAATTATTTTGGTGTGAAAATATACTTCAAACTTTGATGGTCTGTGTATATATTACATTTCTACCCAAAAAGATAGTGCCTCCATATCTTTAGAAAAAAATGAATTTAGCCAGCTCCAGATCATGTGTACGATAGTTCTTCTCACGAGTCTTCGACTATCAAGATGCATAAGCAATGACCTTTTCTTTTTTCATGAGTACACACACAAGCCCTTTCAGATATGAATCACTAAAAATAACAAATCCTTATCCACTTGAGGGAAAAGTCAACACGGGTGCAGTAAAAAATCTCTTCTTCAACTCTTGGAAATTTTCTTCACACTCTTTTGTTTAGATAAACATGTTCCCATTTAATGTTAAATTGGTTAAAGGATTATAAATTAATGAAAATTTCTTCACAAACCTCTTATAATATCCCACTAATCCAAGTAAACTACTAATCTCAGTTATTGTTGTGGTCTGATGCCACTCCTCTATAACATTTTTCTATGCAGGGTCAATTGGGATTTCCTCATTGGTTATAATGTGCCCCAAGAAAGAAATTTTCTATAGCCATAATTCATATTTGCTGAAAAACCCAAAAAGCCTATCCTTTAATAGAGTTTTCAAGATAACCCTTATATAATCTTCATTCTCCTCGTGACTTTTCAAATATTTTATAATATCATCAATAAAAACTACCAAAAAGTTATGACAGTAGTCCTGAAAGGCTCTATTCATCAAATCCCTAAAAATATCAAGTGAATTAGTCAGTCCAAAGGGAATAACAACAAACTCATAATGCCAATATCTTGATCGGAAGGTAGTTTTTGGAATGTCATCTTTCTTCACCCTCAATTGATGATAACCAGATCAAATATCAATCTTAGAGAAGAATTGAGCCCCATAAAGTCAGTAAAATAAGTCATCAATTCTTGGAAGAGGGTATTTTTTCTTCACTGTGATCTCATTCAGTTCTCTATAATCGATGTACAGACGCATTGATCTATCCATCTTCTTTACAAAGAAAACAGTTGCTTCCTAAGGAGACACTCTCAGTTGGATAAAAACCTTCTCCCAATGATCTTGGATTTATTTCTTTAATTCCTCTAGATATACATTTTCTATCATATATGGTGTCTTTGATATCAATTGAGATCTAGGTATGAGTTCAATGGGGAACTCTACCTCTCTTTTAGGGGGAGGTCTAGGTAACTCCTCAGGAAATACGTTAACGTATTCATGGATGATGGGGAAATCTTCTATCCTCAAACTCTAATTTCCTTATTCTTATTCACCGGTCAACTCCATAAATAAGGATATATGAGGTTTTTCTAGGAAAAGATCAGGATGATATATCTCTCCTTGGAAGATTAATGTTGTTTTTCCATTCATGACTATTGAGAATTCCTTTCTTCTTTGTTTGATCTTAGCATTATACATAGAGAGCCAGTCTATTCCTAGTATAATGTCGTCTTCCATCATGGGATTGACTACTAGATTTACAATAAGATTGTGCTCACTAAAGTAAATACTAGAGTTTCTAAACACTGACAATGCTTGGATAATCCCACAAGGAGTCTTGAATAATAACTCTACTTTTAGAAAATAGGGTGTTGATTCTAAATTCTTTGAAAACATGTAGGAAATAAAGGAATCTGTAAAACCAGAATCAAACAATGTACTTTCTATCTTTGAGATAACAATAAGAGTACCTTCTACCACATCATTTGGTGCTTCAACATCAGTCATAGCTATTGCAAAAGTATGACCTTGTTCCCTTGGTTGTTGTTGATGCTAAATGTGATTCCTCTCCACTGACCTCAGATTTGTAAAATTAATGGAAAAGTGCCCATGTTGTCCACACTTATAGCATTGGACATCTTGTAGGGCATGCACCATCTTTAACTTGTCTTTAGTTTTATGGAGTTGTGGATTTACCTCACTATGAAAATTTTGTGCAATGTGGCCATGTCTACCACACTTGAATCACTTCCTGCTCCAGAGTAGGAAGTTCCCCGAATGATTCATCCCACATTTAATACATGTGGGATATTGTACATGCTTGCCTCTTATTCCCTGATTGAATATCCACCCTAATCTTGGCTCCATCGATGCTTTCTTGACATTAGATTTATGAGACCATTGTGTCTCACCAAACTTCCAGTTCAACATTCAACTTTCATTTAGATCCATGAAAAATCAAGTGGTGTAACGTGAACTCCTTGTGAAGTTCATCTCATAGCTTCCCCATGTTCATTCTCCTTCTGCTTCAGCTCGAGAAACTCTTTCTCCATTCATGTTCTCATCGATCGAGGGAAATAATTGTTAAATAATATAACTCAGAACTCTTGCCACTCAAGAGCTTCAACTTCCACTCTTTGCCTTGGGTTTTTAATCAGTTCCTACCACTGATCAACTTCTCCCTCTATGTGATAAGAATCCAAGGTAACCTTCTCTTGTTCAGAATAGCAGAGCACAAAAACTATCTTCTCGATAGAGCTGATCCAATGTTCAGCAATCAATGGGTTGGTAGATCCACTAAAAGTTGGTGGTTGTGGACGCATAAAAGATTCAGCATAAATTTTTTCCCTTCAAGGTGAGGTCGGTCTCTTAGCTTGATTCAAGTTATTTCCCATAACTTGAGTCAGTTGGTTCATCATTCACATGAAAGTTTTCATTTCAGCTTCTATCGGAGGGTCATCAACGCATGGTGTATTGCGGTCACCATTTGCACAGTTCCTCCTATTTCCCAATATTTTCTAATAGAATAAAACCTTAATGAAAAGATTATGTCATTTATGAATCTTTTAACTATAAAGGATTCTATGACTTAAAAATTCATACTTTAAAAATTACATTTCTTTGTAAATCCTTCATAATGATTCAAAAAATGTTTATGATTAACCAAACATTTCCCCTGAGAGTGTCGTAACCAAGAGCATTGTAAGTCCCATTGTCGTGTACCAGGATACCCCATTTCAAGCCCAAAATCTTTGTCGGATTTTCACTCCTAGTTGCATATGTTCTAGAGCCTCCTCTACCTGCTCATATCGAAATAGAGATGTATTTTCTTGATGAACCACTTACTCAATACTCACCAAAACACTAAGAAGTTTTCATTTATTTAAAATTTTCTATAGGGTTCTTCCTAAAGTTTTCATTTCCTAATTTCCATAAATAAGTAAACTATCATTTTCTACCAATTATAGCATCCCGCCTTTTTGAACATAACTTTTCATTACATTTTACAAACAGAGGACCTTTGAAGTCTAGTGTCTTAGAAATCATGAACGAAATACATGAAAACATTAATAAAATTTATAAATACCTTAGAAAAAATTCATGAAAATTTAATCCTATGTATAAATACTACAACTTATAACCTATAGGCATACATCAAAAGAATGGGTGATAGGAAACCCTAGTAAGGAAAGTAAGGCAATTTGTTTACTTGTGATATCAATATGAACTTGATAAAAAACATTAAGAAATGATAAATGGGTGTATAGGCATTTAATAATGAAAATAACTTGATCTATAACAAGAATATGTGGATACAACATTTAATTTATACATTCATGAGAATATCACTAAGGATCATCCCCAAGGTGTCATAAAAATTACCAAGGTTCTTCACCAAGGAATCATGAAACCAGTCATCTCTAGAGATTAAATTATTTACCCAATGCATTGGAGCGCTATCAGGGAAAAACCTTAATATTTATTTATATTCATGTGATACACATATATCATAATCATAAATTTCATAAATAACCCATAAAGTGTAAAAGAAATGGGTTTCACTTCAAAATCGCGACGTTTTAAGGTACTTAAAAACATGATTGTTATGTCATTTATAACCCATCGAAAGGGAGTAAGGGTTATATTTATGAAAATTCCAAAATAAAATAGATAAATTTTATGTATTTATGAATACCCCTAGAAATGAAAATTTATTTGGGTATTCACATAAATAAAATAAGATAATTTTGAGAAAAAGAGAGAGGTTTTGAGATGAAAATTCTGCAGCATAACAGCTATATTACATGGTTTTAGAAAAAGATGAAAAGAGAAGGAATAATATTCAACCAATCATAATAAATTAATATAAAATTATGGGTACATAATAAAAAAAATAACATCATGTTATGGATATTTGAAGGAAATACCATATAAAAATGAAACTCGAAAAAAGAGAAGATGTGATTTCTTTTACAAAAATTCGGCATCCTAACGACGTCAATTAAAAATTAAAAAAATTAGTTGATGAGAGAAGAAAGGGTATATTATAAATTTGAATGAAATATACAGTAATAAATATATATAAGAACATAACCCAACATTATATGTTTGAAACAAGAAGACATAACATAAAGGAAGTAATGACTTAAAAGAGAAGAGTGAAAGGTTCCCTTACCTGGAAGAGTGACTTCGAAACCTCAGAGGTTGGGACCATGGGGGGATTGAGGGAACCTTGGGAGTACTCCTTGTGAGGTAAAATACCATAATATAATTGAGGAGGATTTTGGAATCAAATGAATGAGGGAATGGCTTGGTATTTGTAGGAAAAGTGAGGGAATATTTAATTAATTTCCAAGGGACACCTCATCGGTGGAATTTGCAAAACCATGGGCTTACCAAGGGTATGATCCCATGGTATTGGCCACTTGGGACACCTAATAGAATATATTACTATTCCAAATTCTACCAGAATGATTAAATAATCATTACTTCATTAATGATGTCATTAAACACATGAAACTCAAAACTGTATTTTTACTATTCACTGAAAATTCAACTATTTCAGAAATATCACAAAAATTTAACCTAACATAATATCGATGCTCTGAATTCAAAAATGAACTCCATTTTATGAAAATAATTTTTTATATATTATTAATTTAATTTTTAAATAAAATAATTATTTATTAAAAAAAACTACTCTAAAACTATAACTTGTTTTGTAATATCCTGAAAAAAGGTCCCATAAAATTATCTTATAATCATAAGACAATAAATTAAAAATTTATTATTATATTTTATAAAAATAAATTTCCATTTTAAAATTTTAAATTAATTATAAAATTTTAAATAAAGTATTTATAACATATAAAAATAAAAAATACTTATACTATGATCATTGTTTCACTTTTAAGATATCTAAATTGTATTTATACATTCAGGGGTGAAGTTTCTATTTTTTGGTGGATTTACAATTCATTACTATTCCTAAGTGTATGATACTATTCATATTTTACTATTCACTAAAAATCAAGTTGATCTTATCAAACTCTACATTTTTTACTGATCACAAATGTAAAAGACAATTTTTTGGAAATCATTTCACATTATTAATTACATGAAGTTTACATTAATATTTTAAAATACCTATTTTTTCAAAATTCATTAGTAATATGGAACTTTATATTCATCCTACATTTATCCAGATATTTGAAATTCACCTACTTTTCCATAATAATAAATAACAATTTTACTTATACAAAAGGTTTACACAAGTAACTAAGGTCGCGTTACATAGCCCCTTATAACACCTACATAGAACCAAAGTGTAAACTGTGATATGGTGATAAAATCTTGGGGCGGATCAGACAACATTACCCGAGTGGTGATTTCTATCAGCCTAATCTTCTCCCTTAGGTAATTTCATTCAGGATTCACATGTTGAGGCTAAACATGGGCTTAGTCCAGAGCAAAGACTAGAGATTCTACCTCTATCTTAAGCTTTAACAGATGGGCTTCATATATCCCGAGTCTACCGGATGAGGCCATTGATTCTTCTATCTGTATTAAATAACAAAGATCACTTTTATTTATAAACAATAATTTTAACGTTAAGAGTTTAGTTTTCAATGTTTATATTGACTAACGAACATATAACGGTAAAAAAGAAATGGCCTCATTTAATTATACTCACTTCATTAATTAAAGAACACACATTTTTTGAGTATAAAATAACATAAAAAGTTTGGAAACAAAAATTATTCAAAATTTTGGGATGTTAAAAAACATATATACCTCAAAACTAAAGGCCCAAACTAAATATGGTGAAATAAAGGTGTGTTCATAAGGTGGGTTAGAATATAAAAAAATTGTACCTTGAACAATATCTGGTCTATCTAACCTAGGTAATGCAGTCGCATGAATCTAACCACATCTTGCATCTCCACCATATCACCCCTCATATTTCATACCACCTTATCCATGCTCAGTTAAAGGGTCTTGAGGGTGGTTAATTCCCGTTGAATTTTAACTCCCTACTTCATCCCATATCATCCTCCAAAATCCATGATGTACTAGTTACTATGGATGTGGATAAGGAGGCAACTGATACTTGGGTGATATCAAAAACTATCAAGGGGTACCAATTCTCATGCTACTATCTTCACACAAACTAGTGAGGAAAATTAGGCACATATATTGATATTTTTCTTTTATAATATAAAAATAAAACCATTTTAATAGTACGTAATGAAATTAATAAATTACATGCTCTAGAAAAATAAGAGAAATAAGAAATATGGTGTCCGGATTGTAACCTTAACAACCCCAATAAGAGAGAACACATCTCCCAATTTTCACTCCTTGAAATTTTTTACGGATATCCTTTTAAATAAAATTCATCTATTCCAAATGCTTTTTAAACACATAATATTTTATAATCAGCTAGCTATAATTTGATATGGTTACCTTAGTATAATTTGACAAGGTTAAGGGACTAACTTGATTCTAAATCTTCAAACGCAAAACATTATATATATTCTTGCTTTATCTTCCCAATATTGTTGATGACAAGAGAGATTCTCTATTCTAGACCTAATAGTTGTACCATGTACTATCATGTATTTTCATATGATCTATTTGTCCAATAAAATTATTAATCATGGTACATAGAGTATGTAAATCCCAAATTACCACTCATACATTCTTGTTTCACTATGTACAGTCTCACAAAATCGATGACTACATCAAATTTCATTCACCCTCATGGATGTGCACATAACATGTCCTTCTTCTAGTAGATAATCACATAACTTATCTTATGTAGGTATAACCATACACTCCTCTCACCTATCTCAATTAGGGGCTTAGATGTTATACTCACCATATGATATAATCAATCCCATATTGGTGTATCCTTAGTCAACAACATGATTATAAACATACTCAACCACCCACTAATTAGTCAATCCTAATGTTTTTCATAAGAATGTTATCAATGTATAAAGGTTCTCTTGATAGGTATCTTACTATCTTTAGGTAATGATAAATCCCAATATGAAACATGCATGATTAAAATTATAAATTCATCAATTGTTATTAAATTCAATAATTGAATCCCCAACAAAATTCATAATAAATGGATAATAGTATCATTTTTATTTTATGGGATTATTTTTTACTTTTTGCTAAAAATGACTAAAATTCATGGTTTTCAGCTTATTTGGTTAATAATTTATAATTAATTTCCAAACCATACATAATTTATTGTGTTTTTATATATAAGTAAGGATCTAGAAGTATGGAGTAGTTTGGAAGAAGTAGATTTAACTTCTTGAGGATGTTGAGGAACTTGTTAAAGGATTCAAAAAGCCCATATATAATAGTAAAATTTGGAAAACTATGTTGATAAGTAAGACTAAAAATCTAATAGAGAAGAGTTTTTAGAACCATAAATAAGTAAATTTGTAAATTTCTTGTTCAATGAAGGTTATAACATGAAACATAAATGTCCCCAAGGCTGATACATAAAAGAAAACCTGAGGATACAAAAAATTACATCACGGATGCATTCATATATAATGGTACTTACTGTTGCTGATATAAATAATTTTTTGATCATCCCATGAATATGTATGAGTAATTATGCGTGATACATAAATGTAGACTCATGGTTGTTTTAATGTGTAAAATTTATCATCATTATCATGGGGTAGATACACTTGATATATAATGGTCCCTTGGAAAATATGTGAAGGTTACCTAGTGTATACACATATGAATAATATCAATTACTTTTTTTATAGGATGTATGGACCATATATAGTGGTTTCATTGTCTAGGAATGTGATATGTTTGGGAAATTTTAGTGCAAAATACAATATGTAAGGGTTTTCCTATTTGATTCCATGATACATTAGAGTCTAAACTTTTCCATGGGAGAAATATTTTTAATATGTAAGAGTAAACTAGGAGCTTCCATATGGTGTGTAAGGACTTAAACATAAAAAAACATAGTCTAAAATTTAAAACATATGAATTTATAATTTTCATAGATGAAGAAGAAAACTGTGCATTGTGAAGGATGAGGTTATGTTGTAATGATTTCTTTGGTCAAACCCGACTAGGAGTAACTAACATAAGACCGCATCATTGACAATGAATGTTACACCACAAGATGATGAAACTAGAAGAGGTAAGAAAGTATTTATGACTCTCACCATGGGAATTTTTTCGATCATTTCTTAATGTATTTGGTTATCCTAAGTTGTATTCAGAATAATGATGTTGTGTATCATCAAGTGTTTAACCATTCTTAGTTAGAAATGATATTTCACATCCATTTGACAGAGAAGAAGGTAAAACAGTCAAGAAGATTCAACGTGATTAAAAAATCAATGAATGAAGATATGAGAATGAATGAATGAATTAAAATCTAGGTAAAAATATAGAAGATATTTTTTCATGAGGAATGATAACTGAATGATGTATTTTAAAATAATATATTTTTATTAATATAGGAACACTTGATTGATGTGAGATAAATTTACCATCAATCGATTGAATGAGTAATGATATTGAAATAAATCCTTTGGTATTTTTGGACATGTTTAACTAAGCCAACTATATTGTGAGCTAGTGGATACTTATGTATTCCCTTATGAGTCTTGATTTCTCCATCTCATATTTTAATTATTTTGAAAATATGTTTCTTTAAATAAAATTGATTTTTTTTTCATTTTGGGAAATGATAGTTCTTCTTATTCTAATATAAAATCTATTCTTATAACTATTAATTAATTTGATTATATTTTTTAATTTTTAATTAATAATTATTATTCTTTTGTGAAAGTAATATAATTTTTTTCTCTATTTAAAATTCAACTTCTTCATTTTTTTAGGATCCTGGGGAATTTAATGTTTTTTATCATTACGGGTTAAGAAAAATAAGAGGGATTTTGAATTTTGTTCCAAGGAGTTTTTTAGGGAGAAAATGATCATTTACCCAATTATGTGATCTTGAAATAATTTTCTATGACTTTAATGTTCTTAAAATTTGGTTTTTCCATTTTATTAGAGTTTTATGGAATTATGAGCAAGTAATTTTTTCATGGAATATTTAATATTTAATTAATTAAATATTAATTAATTTTTCATATGAAAATGCTGATATCTTATGAATGGAATATTGAATTTTAATTTCCAATTCACATTTGATATAAGAATATTGTGTTATTAATAGAAAGGTGTAAACTCCGTTTAGTTTCTAGGTCTTGAGTCTATCCTATTATGGGAGTTTTTTGTTTTATTTTCCTTTTCATTTATTTATTTTTACTTTTACATTTTTCCAGTTTATTTTTGTATTTATTTATATACTGAGAGAACCCCTCCCCCTCGTGTGGCTGACCATTTAAGAAGAAGAGGTATATTGAGAGGGTATCAATGTTGGCTTCATCTAAGGAGATAGATGAGGTTGTGATGGCTATACAACATGAATCCAATATCAAAGATTTTTTATTTTAGGCCTTGAGGTAAGAATTCTATTTTTTTCAACTAATCACCCTATGGATTAGATGTTTCTATATTTTAATTTGTTTTATGACTTATTGGGAGTTCCTTGAAACCTCAGTGGGATTATTTTTGGTGAATTGATGGATTTTAGGGGTTTTCTATTTTGGATAACCCAATCACACAACATGTACTTTAAGGGAACATGGACCATTTTTGTATTTTATGTTTAAGGTGATAGATTAGGGATATATGAAATGTTTTTTCATGAAACTAGATGTTTTATCACTTGTTTTGTGGTCAAGTACTTATTCATACACACCATGTGGGGTAATATATCCATGTAGGGTACACAGTTATGCCTAATGAAAGGTACACAACTAGTGTCCATGTATTGTACACAGTTTGAAGTTATATGGGGTGCATGTGTAAGTATCACATGTTATGTTGGCATCATGTGGGGTGGTACCATGAATTATACTTTTTAAGTACACACCATGAGTGATATGATAAACTCGCAAAGAAGTTTGATTGGGGGTACATGTCATGTACAAGAGGTACACACCATGAAATCTATTTTGGATGGTGTTCATCTTATTTTTTTCACCCATGAGTTAGAATTGAATCTATGAGTTGTCCTTTCTATGTTTTCTTACACAAAAAACACTATAGTGATGGCCTCATGCTATTTTGAGGCTGTTTGTGTGTTGTTTTGGGTTAGGAGAGGATTTGTGAGAGGATACATTCAATGTTTTTTATTACGATTTCTATTGAGAGAGGTGTGTTTCGAGACCTAGGTGAGAGTTTTGAGTTTGTTGGATGAATTGGAATGGAGTGACAGGGGGTCTAGTTTGATGTTATTTAGAAGGTTCCCAAAAGGTGGGATGGGTTAGGGTTTGGATGGTCCTTATATGTCAATAAAAAATCCTAAGGATTTAATGTTTGATGTTCTAGACTAAGTTATAAGGTTTGGTGTGGTAGGAGCCTTTAGTATTATAATTTCCCGACCTGGGTACCACACACAAGTTCCCTAATCCAGTTAGTTACATGACCTCAAGAATGCATCCCCATATGCTAGAGGTTCCCGAGTAGTAGTGAGGGTGTAATGTCGATAGTGTGGATACTATACCCTATTTATCAAAGTAGCTAAATAGTAGAAATAAATATAAATAACCAACATATAAAAACAAAACAAGGAAAATACAATTATCAAAATATGACAAAAACTAGAAATACAATATCAAAAGTAAACAGTAAACATTCCATGCTAATGTACATTCCACGTGTCAAAATAAAACACCAATATTAAAGACATCATCAACTACCAAGGGGGTCCTAAACAACATATGATTCCCTCATCCATACTCCACCCCAAAACAGCTATCTAACATAGGTCATTTTTTCTCATCCTGTCCTATTAACATGAAGCCTATTCGAGTACTGATCAGGTAGCCCGAGAAGGGTGTTGGTACAACTCAATAGGCCTCCAACAACTTCAAAAACAATATATAGTCTATATAAGTGTATAAATTTTTATAATGAATAAAATACAAACAATAAAGAAAATAGTTTACATGTATTAAATTATACTTTATTTAACCACATAAACCCTCAGGTTCCCTAAGACACCTGAACCTCAATACCTCCTTCACCCAATGAAATATTTTAAACTATCACTAATTAATATCAAAAATATGAATTCTATTGTCATTATTAATCATCTCATTTAACATCCCATCTAATCAGAACAATAGTTAAATTCTAACTCATGAATGGAGAATATTGTGTCTAATACCTCATGGGTATTTGGAGCCTCAACCCCTGTCCCACACCTCAATGTCACATGTGTATTTATTGCATCAATCATTGTCCCATTCTCACTATCTCTTATGGATATGTGGGTCCTAAATCCATGTCCCACATACATTTAACACATAGAAGTATTTGGATCCTCAATCTCTATCCCACACACATTTAACACATGTGGGTATTTGGTGCATTAAGTCCCTATCCCACCCACATTTAACACATATATCACAATTTCAAAATTTCAAATTCATCACAATATAACAATAGTTAATTCAGAAATTAATTAATAAAATTCATTAGCTACATAATCACACCAATCCATTAATTAATTAAACAATAAATTAATCACCCTAATTCTATTAATGAATTCAACGTTTGAGTATTCGTGACAATCCTTTCAATAATTTCACTCATTAATTAATTAATCAATTAATTAATTAAAACATAAAATTAATTCAACCATTACATGAATACATAAATTCCATTAATTAATTCAACAATTAATTATTCACATCAATCCCTTCAATTAATTCAATAATTAATTTATTACATATATTCCATTAATTTATTTAATAATTAATTAATTCAATCAATCAATTTACCAATAAAAGAGATCCATTAATTAATTCAACAATATATTAACCAATACCTAGAATTCCCAATATTCCCAATTTCAAAATACCTTAATCAACTAATCTACCAAATAAATTAATTAAAATTTGGGAACATAATTTGTATTCATCCAAAAGAAAATCTACAATTACATACACATAATCCAAATCAATAATTTTGTATTTTAATAATAGACCATATACTTAAAAATTTATAAAGAACACTCACTGATGAAAAACCCCAATTGATGTAAGATGGTTGAATCAACAATGACAGAAGATATCTAGACCATAACATGAGATCAGGATCAATCCCCAAACCCAAAACTATCAAAGGTTCCACCATATTATTAGAATATGGGAGAATGGAAGAGAACAAAAGAAAAAAGGGATTACTATGTACCCAGTACCAATCCACAATAATCCGAGATGAATAAATCACTCAAAATCCACTAAGAGTCAACTTAGGGCCATAGTAGGAAAGATACACAAAGGAAAATAAACTAAAATGAACCACACAATAATTTTTTAATCTGATGTTCTGAGAATTACATTCCATTTAATTCAATTTCACATCATGTAATTATTTTTACCATTTTATGCAGAAACCCCATCCGAACAGCACCAAATCCATCGAAAACCAAAATAAAACACTTTCCAAACACATTACAATGTAAAAAAACTCAAAAGGAATGTACCAAGAAAGATAATGAGATCTAAAAATACCCCCACCTTATAGAATCTCATCTTCAATCATTACTTCCAAGCATCTATAAGACTTAGAGGTAAAAAGGATAGGCCACTGAGCCCACATATCCACTTCTCTCTCCCATGATTCCTCCATAACACACCCTTGTTTCCACAATAATAAAACTATCAACATGGTATTTTCCCAAAATACCTTCTCAACATGATCCAATATATATATATATATATTAGATTATTCTCCATGGATGTGTTATTTTCAATCTCAACATCATCCACATCACTAACATGAGAGGGGTTAGGTTGATACTGATGAAGTTGTGACACATGTAAAATGTCATGAATATCATTGTATCTCTATGTAAGATCCAATTGGAACACCAATGGACCAATTCTTTCCAAAGTATCAAATGGTTCAATGAACGTGTGGTCCTACTTTCCTGGACTCTATATTCTGCATTGAACCAATCTAGGCGACTCCCAGATGAATACACAATCACCCTCTCTAAAATCGAGTGGTTGTTGACATTTATCTTAATAAAAAATATGATTACTCTCAATCGTAGCCATATGATTCCAAATAAGCTAAACATACTCCAACATCTCCTACATAAGACTCTATCCCAATAGCTCTAACTCAACTACCTTAATCTAGCATAGTGGTGTTCAGTATGTACTATTGTAAATTGCCTCATATGGTTCCATATGTATCATCTTCTGATAGTTATTTTTATAGGCGAATTCTACTAAATCTAAGTGATTCTCCCATTACCCAACAAAGTTATTAAAACATGATCACATCATATCATCAAGCAGATATATAATATGGTCTTATTTCCCATCTAGTTGTGGGTGGAATGTCATAATCAGTTAAACTCGTGCACCAAGAACCTTATATAAACCCTTATAGAATCGTGATGTAAAATGTGATTTATGTTCAGAAACAATAGTTTAGAGCATCCCCCTTGAAGATGGGATATTTCCCAAATATAAACATCTTTCTACTGATCCACTGATAAAGTCTACCATATAGGCATGAAATTAACTACCTTTTCCAAACGGTTTACAATCACCCAAATAGAATCATTATTTTGAGGTTTCTTTAGGATACCCATTAACTAATACATAGTAATTTTTCCCCACTTCCTTTCTAGAATGGGAAATTCCTATAGAAAACAAACAGGTCATTGATTCTCATCCTTCACCTATTGACAGGTGTTGCATCATGTCACCAACCCAACTATCACCTTTTTCATACTAGGCTACCAAAACTATTATCTTTGGTCATGGTACATTTTGGTCACACTAGGAAGAATCTCCCACTTTGAGGAATGAAATTCTTTCATCATCTCCTCATGTGTGCACATAGGCACAATATCCCAATTCCTAACATAGATGATATCATCGACATCTATGCTGCAATATGGGGGTGGATCCCCACATTAAAGGATTTCTCTAAAGATCAATCATTATGGATCACCATACTATATGTCCATTATCCATATCAAAATAGTATACTCCACTTAAGATGATTTGAGAGTCATATTCATCAGACTCTCTTGAACCACTACATTCATTTCAGCCAGTAGATTCATTATATTTCACATATAACATGACTTATAAACATCCAAAGATTGAGTTTTTCTACTTAGAACATCAACAACACTATTTCCATTTATGGGCATATAGGTTTGCTCAAAATAAAAAGGCTGCATATACTCAACCCTTCTCTAGTGCGGAAGATTCAAATCTCATGGAGAAAAGATATAATTTAATCACTTATGATATATATATATACTTTTAACTTATCATCCATTAGATAATGCCTCTTATACATCAATGTATAAATTACTACATCAAAATCAAGGTTGTTACTAGGTTAGTTCTGTTCGTGTGGCCTCAACATCCAAGACCCACACACCACAACCCGGTCTCCCTGCATAAACACAGCTTCATTACCAATCCCAAAAGCCTCAAAATTCACTATATACTTCTCAAATGTCTTATGTAAGATAATTATTGGTGTCTATGTAAAATGATTATTTAACTCCTTGAAGGTATTTTCTCAATATTTTTCCCATTCACACTTTTCTCTCTTTTTGTTCATCCCCAAAAGTGGTTCCACCAAACAATAAATGTTTTAGATGAATCTATGATAATATATATAAAACACAATAAAACTGTGGGAAATCAAAAACATTCTTTGGATTATCTCAAGATACAACTGAATGAACCTTCTCAAGGACCACAGACAGACCTTCCTCTGATATGATGTGACCCAAGAAGTATACTTGATTATTATAAAACAATCACATAGATATCTTGGCGTATAAATGAGGCTATCTAATTATACATTAATTGATTTCAAGATGTTGAGCATGATCATCATGTGTCTTGTAGTACACCAAAATTTCATCCACCAAACTAAGAAAAAATGATCAAGGTATGGATCAAAAATTCTATTCATTAAGGCTGGAAACACTGATGGTGCGTTAATCAACCCAAACTACATTACTAAGAACTCATAAGGGCTATATCTAATTCTAAAAGTTATCCCTGATATATCATAAGGTTGAAATCTCACCTATTGATACCTTGATATCAATTCAATATTTGAGAATATAGAAGCTCCTCTCAACTGGTCAAAAATATCATCAATGTATGGAAGAGGATACCAGTTATTTATGGTTATCTGGTTCAAATTCCAATAGTCTACACATATGCGTAGATTACCATTAGTCTTCTTAGAAAAAACCATGGATAACTCCAAGTTGAAATTCTTATATACATAAACCTCATATCCTAAAAACTTCCAGTTGAATCTTAAACTATTGAAAATCTATTAGTCCCATTCTATACAGTGGAATTGAAACTAGATCATCCCCAAGAATAAGCACTATTATAAATTCCAAATATCTCTTAGGTATAATCTCTAATAATTCTTCAAGAAACACATCCTGAAAAATTTATACTATGGGTGGAATGAGATCATGATTAAGACCTCCATCATCCAATAATAGAGTAGAAACATGGGTGGTGATCTACCCCAGTTGCGGATGAACTCACCATGTATGGCCCCTCTTGATGTCCCATACTCAATGGTGAATGTATTTGTCACCCATTGGAGAAGTGAAAGTAAATATCCTACTATAAAAATCAATGTGCAATCAGTATTATACTAACTTTTATATTCCAAAAATTAGTTTAAAGACTAAAATATTATGGATATAAATATCCCATAGAAACCGATACACCCAAACCTTGAGAAAAAACACTTTTCACAAGTAGATTTCTCTTGATTGTACTCTTAGTGAAATATTTATTATTAACACCCAACTCATGAACTCCATAACTAGGCTCAAACCATTCACCACTTGTACCAAAATAAATGAATTATTAGCACCAGTATCCAATAAGGTACTAGCTAATATAGAATCTATATGAATAATACTTCTCACTATCATTGGTCCATACTTTTTATTCATAAATGCAGGTTAAATAGAATGTAACTATAATACTCCTCTTCCATGTAATGTTGTCTAAGTCACCTATGGTACACCACTCTATTGATACAATATCTTTTTGCCTGAATCTTTATATTCACTACCTCTTCCACCAAAGCTATTAGAACACTAGTTTTCATACTGATATGGTGAATATGATCATATTCCGACACTCTGGTTCTGTCTAGATCCTCCTAGCTATTGCACTTATGGAAAAGAACTCACATAAGTTCATGAATAACTGATTCTTATCACTGCCCACTCTTCATGTTATCCCCTAGATAACATTATCATAGTGATCCTTCATAACCCTAGAAGTATTACCACTTTATTGTCCAAAAATAACCACCTATCCCGTACTAGAATCCTCTTTTCAGATCCCCTATGATTTGAGAGCCTGATCCACCACCTCATAAAACATCATTAACCTGAAGAGGTTAAATTGGGTATTAATCTATCATTTAATATCCTCTTTAAAACACCTTATTGTATCTATTTAATCCCCTTCCAGCATTAAATCAGTGCATTGTAATTCTATGAAGGGGCTATAATAGTCCATCAATGTCATTCTTCCATAAGTTAGCTATATGAACTCAACTTCTCTATCCTATCTCAACATCTCTGGATAAAATTGTTCTAGGAACTTCTCAAAGTAGTCCATTAGAACCCTTCCTATTGTCTTCCATGTATAAGGCTGAACATGCCACTAGTTCATCACTGATCCTCATAACTTTTGTGTAGAAAACATCACATAATTCTCAGTAGAAACCTATAAATGGTCAAGTAGCCTGGATAGAATCAATCCAAAACAATACTACCTTAGGTCCACCCACTCTAGTAAAATTTAGAGGGTACTATAACTAAAACTACCTCATCATGTTGTACATTATTTTCACAACCCACTTTGGTTCTACTTCTGTAAACAGTATGAAGTGAGAAAATTTCTCTTGGAAATTCTTACCAACTTCCTCACCCATCACTATCGATGCCTCAGGTTCTAATATTGGTAGATCATTACTAGCCATATCTTTTTGTTTTCCTCTCAATAGGATTCATCATGGAGGAATATATCTATAATTCCAAACATGCACCTTAGGGAACATAAAACAAGATTAACACATTTACAAGAAATCCCATTAATCCATAACAATACATTACCCCTTTCCCTACCAAACTATTAGAAGTAAGGCGCAATTAATACAATTAACCATCCTACATCTAGGTCATGGATAACAATGGATAAAATCATTCTAATTATTCATGTTTCACATTATAAACCAATTTATTTACCATTTTGTGCCATTTCTCAATTTTTAATTTCATATTAGGCACAAATTTCAATTCAATTCATAAGTAAAAATAGTTCACATAAATAAAATATCAAAAAATCATTTTCTCTACATGGCTAAGACGTTTCATGTCAAAAAATAATCTTCACAACCCAAAATAATCCATTAAAACTAAACTTTCATGTCATAACGGCCCCTAAGTAAAATAATATAAAATATTAGAAATAATAATCATGTCACAAAAAAATTGAATCACCCAATCTAAAATAGAATAAAATGTAGAAACTCAAATCAACAACAGTAATCCCACCCGAATACGTGTATTTTACGCTTATACATGGCGTAGGTACTCCCATGCATGATCTATTAACAAAGACATGAATCCTCCTGTTCTCTTACCTATATTCCTCAAATAGTAATTTAAAATAAAAAACAAAATAAAAAAACTTTGATATCACTTTTTAACATCTTGACCTGGGTACCACTAATCAGTGCCCCTAGACAATTGGTCAAATGACCTCAACACGCCTCCCTATACACAAGACGTTACCGACTAGAAGAAAGGGTCTACTATCGATGGTGGGGAGACTATACCCTCTTAAGAAAAGTTTCTCAATAGCATAAATAAATAATAATGAACAATAGAAATAACATATCCAAAAAAATATCAGTATCAGAAGATCACCAAAGATTGAAATACAATATGAAAAATGAATAGCAGACATTCCATAATAAAGTACGCTCCATGTTTGAAAATAAATCCCCAAAATTAAAGTCACTATCCACTCCCAAGTGGGACCCAAACTACATCTGGATCCCTTATCCATGCTCCATCCAAAATCATCCATATAACATAAGGCCTTTGGGCTTATCCTATCCAACAGACATGATGTCTATTCAGGTACTGATCAGGCAGCCTGAGTAGTGTGTAAGTACAACATAGTAGGCCACCACCACAAAAATATAAAACAATATCCAATATAGAGTAGTGTATGTAGATTTATAAAGAATAAAGTAAATAATTTAAATTTATTCAATTACTCTTTATTTAACCTCATAAACCCTCAGGTTCCCTATGACACCATAATGTCAATCCCAGATTCAGACCATGATAAATTCTAAACTATCCCCAAATATTATCTAGAATATCAATTCAATTATTACCACTCATCATCTCATTTCACATCACATCCAATAGGAACCATTATACACTTCAAACTCATGGTCTAATAATTTCATTTCTAACACCCCATGGTTATTTGGAGCCCCATTCCTTGTCCCACATCTCAATGTCACATGGGTATTTGAAGCCTCAGTCCTCATCCCATACTCACTATATTATATGGGTATTTGGAGCCACGGTCCCTATCCCACACACATTTAATAATTATCAGTATTTGGAGCCCGAGTCCCTATCCTACACACATTTTACACATCTGGGTATTTGGATCCTTGGTCCTTGTCCATGAACTTTTAGCACATATATCAAAATACCTCAATTTCACATGTTTCAAAACTTAACATTAATTAATTTATGAATTCCTTAATCAAATTCAAAAATTGCATCATCACATCAATCAATTAATTAATTCAACCATTAATTAATCACATAAATCACATTAATTAATAAATAATTAATTAATCATGATAATTTCTTCAGTTAATACATTTATTAATTGCATACACTAATTCCATCAATTATTTTAATGATTTATTAGTCACATAAATCCCTTAAAATAATTCAACTACTAATTGATAACATAAATTCAATTAATTAATTCAACAATTAATCAATCATGTAAATACCTTCAATTAATTTAATAATTAACAGATTACATCCATTCAAATTGTTAATTTTAGAATTAATTAATTAATTCAATCGATTTACTAAAAACAATAATATAACTTGATTAATACAAAAATTTATTAATTAATACCCAATATTCCTAAAATTCCATATTTCACAATTCCAAAATCAATTAATCTACCAAAATTAATTAATAAAAATTTCGGAACATATTTTTTAATCATCCAAAATAAATTGTATAATTATGGACACTTAATTGAAATCATGACCTTGGGATTTGAATAATTGTCCACCTAACACAAAATTTAAGAAGAATTATCACCAATGAAAAACCAAAATTTAATTAAGAGGGTAAAATTAATAATGATAGGAGAAAACTAGACGAAAACCTGTCATCAAGATCAACCCCCAAACCCACAACTATCAAAGGTTCCACCACATCATCAGAAAAAGAACACAAGGGAACCAAATAAAAAATGGGCTTACCAGGTATCTAGCACCAATATATAATGATCATAGATGAATAAATCACTCTAAATCCACTAATAGTAACCCTAGGGTCAGAGGAGGAAGGCTGTATGAAGGAAAATAAAACAAAATTAACAACAATATAATTTTTAATCTAATTCTCATAGAATTAAATGACGTGTAATTCCATTACATGTCGTGTAATTAGTTTTAAAAGTTTATGTTGAAAAAAACATCACATAAAGTGATTTTATCCCAATTAATCTACTAACTGATGTTAAATATCATTACACAATGTATAAATTTATGAAAAAAAATTTTCAACCAAAAATTATTTTTAATAAAAGACTTGGCCACCTCCAAATCCTTCCAAACTAATAGAAAACACCCTCCAAACCTAAAAAAAGTAGAAAACTCAAAAGTGGTTTACTAGCGAAGAGGATGAGTTCTTTTATCTATTGGGTAAAACTGTGGGGTGTTGAGTTTGGCTGGTTGTTGTTTAGAATTAGTTGATATGGGTCTAAGGGACATTTGATGAATACCTTGTGGTCATGTTGTTGAACTAGAGTGAGTTTTGAACATGATATGATAGTTGATGTTTTTTATTATACACTCAGATTAAGGGTTTAGTTGTGATAGAGGATCCCCCTTATAGGGTTTACTTATTGTGGTTTAGAATAATTCTAAGGATGCCTCATGTTCTGTTAACATTGAGAGGGTCATTGTTGATGTTTTTTTCATTGATGATAATGGGTTAGGGTGTTGTTCTACCCTTTTTATTTTTCATACGTGCTTTGATATTAGTGGTATTTCATTTCTAAGGATTTGGAGGTGAGAGAGGATATATGAATTTATATGGGTTGAGGCATTAGACTTGGGGTTTTTACATGATCTCTTTTATTTGTTTGTGTTAGGATGATCTAAGGAAGTAATGGGTGATCTAGAATAGTGTAACTCCGATGGTTATGATTTTTCTCTCACTAGGTATTTTTTCCTATGGTCTTGGGAAATGGTAGGTTCCAAGGTTGTTGTTGAGATCCCTGATGGTTTTGGATCCTGGTTAGTTCTTCAGGACTATTAGGATATGAGACGTTTCTCTCCATGTTTGAACCTAGTTTCTATCTCTAGTACATATCATTTCACAAGAGTCCTAGATCATAGAAATGTGGTATGTTTTTTTGGATTACTGTGGTTAGAACTGAGGTTCCACAATTCATGATTTTTAGGGTATTATACATTTATGAACTTCTAGATGATCCAAATGTATCATAGTATGGTGAGCCTTATGTTTAGAGATCTCTAGCTTGGGATGAAGTATTCTTGGTTGATCTTAGGTGACTTATTTAAAAATAAAGATCAATGGTGCTTAACATTATTTGTTTTAGTTGTTTATCTTTATTTTATTTGTTATTTAACTATTCTAAGAATTTCAAGTGTGAATTCACTTATTATGATTGCATATATTAGGTACCTTAGTTGGGTGTTTGCTTAAAAATATTTATTTCTTACTCCACCACACAACCATAAATAATCATTTTTGAATGTGAAGATCCTTATGAACACATTCAGGTTGATAATATAATAAATTGTGGGTGGGGATAAGGCCCATTGTGTCATTATCAAGTGTAAATAATCTTGTGGGGTCTAAGGATCGGTTCAGAGAGGCTTAATTTTTGTATGGACTAGGTTTGTGGTATGGATTATGGATGATTGTAGGGAATTCTAGATTTCAATTTCATTATTTGTATTATATATCAATTAAACCCAATAAGAAAATTAGTTTTGATGTTCTACTATAAATAGGATTATATATGTTTTATTTCAGTTATTATAGCATACAATTATTTTATTTATTTATTATGTGTATTCTTATGGTAGAGGATGTGAATGTGTTTAGTTATTTTTATTTTTATTTCACATTGAACTATGGTTATAGTCTCCCCAGTGTGTCTCTTTATACCCTCACCACTAATCATAATTTTCTATCATACACGGAGGCACTCCTGAGGAATTATTTAAATTCTATTTAGGTAAAAGGTCAGGTTTACGTAGGCCGGTTCATGATAGTGGATTTGGTTAGTTCTGATTGATTAATGGTTATGAAGTAATTAGGTAACTTCTAAAGGATGAATAAAATAATACTGATTATTTTTTATGAATTATAGGTAGGATAAATTTTACATTACATTTTATTAGATTGGGAATTTAGAAATTCAATAAGATAAACTTTTTTGACAATGAAGAATGTGGAATTAAAAAGACAAAAATAGTTCACATCTTATAACGTTTACCTATTTAAACAATTTTTTAAATTTATATATTATGTTTCCCTAATTTTTATAAAATATTCCTTAAACCCTTATGCTTTTTTAATACATTAAAAACTAACAATAATAAAAAGTGATATTAGGGATTTATTTTTAACCTCCATATCGGACAACATCAGGGACTATTATCACAACATTCATAGGGAATAAAACTTTAGCAAAGATTCATGAAAAAAATTTACCTTTAAATTTATCCCTAAAATACCAAGTAAATAGTTTATTACTCTCTATTGGGTATACATGGGGGGGTAATCTAGTTCATAATACCGTTTTTATACATATATAACATATTTTTTATCTCAAATTGAAATCACACACACACTATCCTTAAAAATTCATCACAACCTATAATAGACCATTATGAACATCAGGATAACATAAATTCATACTTCATGGTGTTAATTATCAGTTATGATCATGATTATATTCATAGAAAATCAAATAATGAAAAAGTGATGATTTCTTTTTTGTATAACAAGATATATTTTAAATTCTTTAAATCCTTCAATAATTTAAACAAATCCATCCATAAGTAGCCATTTTAATCATATCTCATATGATATACCACTATATAGGCCTTATGTTTTCATTCCTTTTAGGTGTTTTTAATACATTATGTATCTCTCTAATCCCCATCACATCACTCTTGGACAATCTGAGGAAATCACTCCCACTAAACTCTTTAGTGAGTAACATCCATGAAGAAAGTATGCCTGAATAATGGTGATACTTTTAAATTATAATCTTAATGTTCAAATTTTTTTAACCTAATATTCAAACTCCTTACCATCAAAAAATATAATTTTATAATGTTTAGTAACTTCAATTATATACTAATAACTCTTTCTGAGTTCATCACCATCATCATTCTTTGAAATAGTCCATGAATTTTTTTTGTGAGATCAATAAGTAACAATTTGTCAATATTAAAATTTTTTGACCCATATATATTAAAATAATTTAGGATATTGAGTGAAATTAACTTTTATTTTCGAGTGGTATAATCCTTAAATATCCAACATTGAACTTATATGTGTCTAAACCTACTCTCACTCATCTCTTAGACACTATATTATCTTCATAAAATCATGTTAATATGCAAAAACTATTTAAGTTGGTAAATAACACTTATTTCAATTAGTTGGAATATTTAAAAATCTATTGTACTTATATATTATATGGTATTATATGAATTTGGAGTTATTTTCTGAGAATAATATTCTTTTAATAAAAAATATATCACCAATGGGTGGTGGGGTCACATCCCTTATATTTTCACAAACACCAAGATAAACTCATTTATCATGGATAAAACATTCTTATCCTTATATTCTTATTAAACATGTTATATAATCTAATGAATTATAAACCATGTGTATTAAATTCAACATGTTATATTAATTAAAAAACTCTTTGTTGAGAAAAAATATCTCTTATCATATAAAAAAATAAGAGGAAAACACACATACCTTATTAATATCCATCTAATATCAATATATATTCCTTTTCATTCAAATCCATAATCCAAAAATCTCTGTATCATCATTTTAATAAAAAAACAAATCTCTATTAAATATTACCTTTATTCTTAACTCCTATATATTTAAAACATTTTGAAAATGTACATTTTGAATTATATACCCTTAAAAATAAAAGAAATGATTTTTATAACATTGATACCTAACATGGAATTTCTATAGAGTTTTGAAAACATGGTTAGGATTTTTGAAACATCACATGTCAAATTAAACACTTCTTCCCTAATAAATCTATGTTTCAATGACCAAGGTTAACTATTGAATAAATCAAATATTCTTCTTTTGTATTAAACCATTTCACTTTTTTATTAAAAATACAACATAAGAACCCAAACATCACATTCTCAGTTCTTATACCATCAATACATTAAGAAAATAGGATAAAAATGTATTGAACTCATTTATATTTCTAGAAATTTTCCATTATAATGAGTTCATTTTTCGGGCAACCCATATAGGAAACATCTAGTCTCTCTCAGTCATTAACATACTCAATTATATTGAATATATGAGTAGATAATAAAGTTTGTTTGGTTAGTATGTGTCTATTTTTAATAAACCTAATGTTAATAATTTTATTCTTTTCATAGTAATATAGATGGATCTGTTAAACACCTTCAACATTTAGTTGATTTGAAAGGGGTTACTCTACTATACAGAATTTTTTAATTCCATAAAAATGATTTTTATGTTTTACACATATCTGAAGATTTTCTTACATTAAGTATCTTATTTCCTTAAGACTAGTCTCAAAGTAATGTTTGGAAATGATGATGATTCCATTAAATCTACAACATAAGATTTTTTTGGATGATTATCATGTTTTATATTCATTTAATAAGGAATTTATATAAATGTTCTTCCATTAAAATTTTGACCCATTTTGAATACATCATATACCTATGTAATACAACGTAAATAATTATTTAGAAAATGAGGTTTTTTTGGAATTCCTCTGCCAATAAAACTATTTATGTGGATCATCATTACAATAATATCATATATCAATCTTAGAAGGTTGATCGAACAACTCTTTTTCCAATACATCATATGTATAAACATAACATTACTCCTCTAGTATACTTTATAATGGTTTCCCAAATAACTGTTACCCAAGGAAAATATTGAAAACATGGTACCTAAATCATAGGGTTACCTCATTATATTTTTTCTAGACAAATGATAAATCAAGGGCCTTCACCTTTGGTAGAACCTACCTAATTGAATGTTTGAGATCTTTTAAAGTGGTTACATTGGGAATAATCTATCATTTAATATTTCTAAGGGGATTTAAATCCCACCATATTATATTAGGTTTAACCTATACATGTATTAATGCTTATAATTATTTATTTTTGGAATCATATTACTTCCACCAAATCAAAATGTTCATGAAATATTGATGTGTAACTATTTACACAACTCATATCATAAGTTAATAATCCAATTGAAATATAATGATATTCATAAGTAGTCATATGATTCCTAATAATATTTTACATGAAAACATTTTATGTAATATCGTAGAATCATAAGAAATAAAAAATTACATTAATATTAATACTGGATAAACAAATAGTCATCCCCCACTATTCTTGATAAGGAATCAGCCTCCAGGCTAGTGAATAATCTAACCCAAATCCCCCCTATCCATTGATATATTCTTGAGTGGTACATTTATTCCATCCAAATTCTAACCCCAAATATTTTTAAACTAAAATTAACTTCTTATTTCAATATCATAACCTATTATGATAAAAATTCAAGGTAGGGAAAAACGAAATCTATTATCATACCTAAAATGTATCTCCTTTGATAAATACATGAAATGTTTTATCAGCACTTTAATACTCTAAACTAAAAAACATGTCCATTAATAATATAAAAATTATATTCATGAAAAAATAATAGAATAAACTAAATAAATTAACAATTTAAATATTTAAACATGGGATATTGTATTTATGAAAAAATCATAAAATAAGCTAATTATAAACACATTAAAATTCAGTAATGCAATATGAACATTCTATAATTAATTAAATATATTATTTCTATATTTATATTAAATATGAATTTTTTTAATATTATCCCTTTATATGTCATTCTACTTAAATATATGGTATTAAACGAAATATAAACATTTTATACTCTATTTCAAATATGCAAAAAAAATTATAATCTAAATATCATATATTTAACATTACTTAAAAAATGATAATATCAATTATCAAAAACAAATTTTTATATTTTTTTAAATAATTTCTCAAATAAAGACTTTTTAAATTTAAATAATTCAAATTAAATACTACGAAAAAATCATTTTTTTAAAAATATAATATAAATTATATATTTTTCCTAATTTTTTAATTTAAGAACATTATATAAATTATTTTTATAATTTTCATGTAAAAATTTTATATAATAACTTTAATTCATTCTATATAATTTCAAACAGTTATTTAATATTAATATTACATATTATGGATATTTATTTAATGTTTTTTTAGAAATTTTTTAATTAATTATAAAAAATTATAATTTATTTATTTATAAGAAATATATAATATAAATAAATATATTATTATACCATTTCCATTATCTATAAAAAAATTGTAAAGCATAATATTCAATTAATAACTAAAAATATGAAAAATTAATTTTTTCACGTATATCGTATTTTACAATATGTTCTATATCATATAGAATGGAATACATTTTATGATAGATGAAGTGGGTGCTATCTGTCATACATTGAAATTTTTAATGCATGCCTTATGATAGATTGTGGTCATTTGAATAACATGAACATAACATCTCTTGGAGATTACTACTTATGAAAGGCATCGATATGGTGGCTTTCATACCATTAACCTTTGGTTATTAGCAATCCTAATCTATGATAGGCATCGATATCAACTAAGTGATATGATCATCTATTATATATATATGGCCTGGCTCTATCATCAACCATGAATGCCAATATTTTATGATATGATAGGATGAGAAACCAAAGGATGAATTTGCATTGCCTATTACTATACCACATATCATGTTAAATAATTATATCAGAGCTTACAATATTTAATATCATAAGAATAGCAATAGTTGAAATCCAATATCATTTTCTATGTTATCATATATCATAATCCATGAAAAAGGTTAATTCATATATCATTTAAGCAATATAAAATATGAAATAAAGTATGATATAAATTTTTCTTCGCCTTTAACATGATTTCATGAATAAATAAGAATATTTTTTCTATAATAAAACTAATGAGTTTATACGAATCATAAAACAATTTTTTACACACTAAAAAATCATTAGAAAACTCAAATTCAAAATCTCACCATGCTATAAAAAACCAAAAGTATATATAGTCTAACTAAAGAACATGTACCTTTCACAGATGTTGGTTATTTCACCTTATTATTTAATCATTGTGATTGATAAAGAACACTAAGGAACAAATAAAATATTCTTCCCTCCAAGGTGTATCCAAGGATCAACAAAATCACCTAATAATTGGGTGTGATCCTCCTTGAAACCTATATATGATAGTATCTCTCAGAAGTTAAGAAAATAGGAAGATGAGATCTTATGATAATCCATAAGTGGCGAGGGATAACTTTTATGTAACTATATCAATGGAACTATCCAACTTATATATCCATTAATTTTTCTCCTCAAGTACTTATGAATTTACTCATATTTTATGATATGCATAGGTAAAATTTATGTGATTACAACACATTATAAACCTTAAATAACTCAATCACCTAATGTTTCATCTTATGAAACGTTTAATCAATGATATATTAGAATATAAGGAAGATCACTTGAATTATAAAACATTATTCTCATCTACAATTATTAATCATAGGATGTTATGTGAATCATTCAATATGAGTCACTTCGTTATGTCATATCTTAATCATACATTATAATTTTTTTGAAAGTAGCATGATATAATCAACTCTGTGCTATAAGATATGCCTTTACCAAGTAATATGGTATTTCTTATTCCCATATATTGTAATTTATTATTTAAACATATCATTTAAAAAGATATTTCCAAAAACATTATATTTTTTATATTGGATTTAGGTAACACATTTGTTCATTCTGTCACTGAAACTCACATAGATCCTTCCTATAAGAATCATCCTCTACTTGATCAGCAAACCAATGAGTAGACTAAGCATCTTGTTGCAATTATCTTACATGAACTATATGAGTTTTTTATCCACATACATATCTAAAAAACAAATCAAAACTCCCAATCCCTAATTATGGAATTAATTTAAAATATTTTAATTTAAATTGATTCAATTTCCTAAAACATGTAATTTCAAACACAAGTGTAACCAATGATGATGCATTTACCACACCTAAATATTTATATATAAATCAGTGTACTCATTCTTAAGAATGTTTAGTAGAATAATAGGGTCCATTCGTCATATCACATTAAACAATTTATATTGTATTAAATATTGTTTCCTATATTATATGATAAGTTTGAATGGTACTATTTTCCTACCAAACTAATGAAATCAGCATGAAGTGCCAACTCAAAACTCCATCCTAAAAGAAACAATAACTCAAATACCACTCTATAATAACCAAAACCCACTAGGAAACCTATTAAGTTATCATAGATATTATGAGTGATATCTAAATCACACTCCCAATACACTATATTTTGGGGGAAAACAATAAAGGGTAATGATGCAATATGGGATGCATTTACCATTTTAAACCTAAGAAGAAAAAATAAAACACTAATAAAAAACCAAATATAAAGGAAGGTAAAATTAATACATTCTAAGAATAATTTATAAATACATTTTATTCTATAAAAACTAGAATAAATCCAAAATATTATACAAAGAAAATAGATCCCAAAAAAATAGTGGCTTCTCCAATGTCAACGAGCCACCAAATCCTTGTGCTAGTACATTAAAAACTAATCTCTAAAACTATACAATAAATTTGAAAAAAAAAGTTATAAATTAGTGGAGAATATATAAATATTATCTTTAGGTTCCTCCCAAAGAATTCATGTGTTAATGTGAAAGAAAAAATAATAAATTTTCAGGGAATAAATAGTGAAACCAAGACATAATCTCATATAATAACATCTATGACCCATCTCACCACAAGCACACTCTCTAAATATATGTATAATATAGGTATAATATAATTCAAGAAAATATATCAATAGTGCTTCCATTAACCAAATTCCCCACTGATCTAGTTTTCCTTGCATCCTAACATTATAAATTCTAACGCTATTATCCATTCCCATATCCACATACGATATCATACCTCTACAGAACCTCTAAGTACCACAAATAAAACCAAATCCACCTCATTTAATAGTCTCAACTACAACCAATGTGAAGTTTATGATATTAAAGGGGATATGAGAGTGGTGGAGGTTTCAAGAACAATATAAGAATGCAATGGTGGGTGATATATTATGATTTATTTAATATTAATTTCCTGAACACCAATAGAAGATATTCAAAATTATATTTATTATTAATTTTTTAATAATTGGATAAAATGAATACCTTAAAAAAAGATACATTCATCATTGATGAAATTTATCTTCCAAAACACCCTTTTTGTATTTCCTTAATTATGATGTGAGGATCCAAGGGTATAATTCCTCTTGTGGTGATATATGAACGATCCTTTGAACACCAGTAAACACCAATCAATTTTTGGGTGTTAGAATGGTGAATTTATTATCTTGAATTGTTCATGTTGATCACTTTTCCACCGGTATTGAAAGAATATTACATTTTTTCTCATTATTGTGAGGGAGATAGAAAGAGGAATCAAGAGGGGATTTATTTGGGCACAACAATTCTATATTTTTTTACACAGCACATAATAGAAATAACTATCTATTTATAAATCTAGGGTTTATGATTTAATATTTTTTTATTACATGTAAACCCTTAAAAATATTATAACCATTAATAAGAAACATGTCACATAATAATAATAATTTTATTTATTATTGTTGTTATTGTTGTTTTATTATTTTTATTATTAATATTTTTTGTAATTCTCCCACTTGTGTGATAAAAAAATATTATTTTATGAGATTGTTAAATTATATTTTTTACTGAATATGTTCTTGATCCATTTGAGATCTTATAGAATTTATTGAACACCAGAATAAATATTAAATATTTTATCCGTAAATAAATATTTTCAATTGATAAAATGTTAATAAAATTATTTCTCAATCTTGAGAATAATATTTATTCTATTAATTAAATTTAAATTAAATTTAATTGTAGTCAAAATAAACACCTAGTGTGTGTCCCACTAGGATTCATTCTAGTTTTCATTAGGTAGGCTTGCCTAAATTCCAAGATTATTATTTAGAAATTGGTTAGGGAATCAAATAGAAACAACTTAAAGTCACAATAATGGAAACCACATATGAATTATCCCTATGTAATATAATCCATTTTTCACAATACCTCATCAATAATATTGCACACCTATGTCTCTAACCAATATGCTCGATATGTATTTGTTTGGAAATATTAAATAATCATGTCGTTACACCATGTCCAAGAAGTTTAAGGAAATGGTTCTATTCTAAAAAAAGGTTAAGATATCAAATTCTAAAAATATGGAAGGGAAAAACACTTCAGAATCAATCCTTTAATGACATGTCAATCTTGATAAACCAAACATACCCTACCGCACCGTGAATATATAGTGTCATGGTTATCACAACAAAATATTATTGTGTGGGTCATGACATGAATTAATGATAATATTAAAGTCTAATAAACATTAAACATGATAAAAAATACACAAATAGAAAATTGACCTATTTTCACAGTTGAAAATCGTGGAAATAGGGCCCAAAACAGTGACCATAACCTATAACCATAGTTTTATTAAACTATGGCCACTACCGTCGTGGAAGTAGGGCCCGACCAATTTCCATTGTAACGTACTGATTCTGGAAGCCGCCCAGAGGCGCCCTGTACCCGGTTGGTCACATGGCCTCAAGCGCATTTCCCTAAATGCCAGAGGCTACTGAATAGAAGTGAGGGTAATGGGTGTGATAGTGGAGAAACTATGCCCTCATTGGCAGAGTACACAGTGGAAGAAAAAAATACTTACAAGAGCGGAAGCCGTAATAATGACATACACTAGAAAACTGGGGGTATAAACTAGAGAACATATATAAAATGATGCATGATACATATGTCTAGGAAAATAGCCAAACAAGTCAAAATGCTATAATTCAACAGAACTAAACTAAAGTGAAAAATAAAACAGATAAACTCTTTAGCATCGCAAGCTAGATCTTGGTCTCATGCTCTCCAGATCCATATCAAGTCAAGTACCTGAAGTAGAAGGGCCCTTACCCTTATCTATACCTGCAGTAATATAATCTGTTTGGGCCCAAAAAAATATGGCCCAAACAGGGTGTGAGACTAAATTTCAGTATGCAACCACCACGAGATCTATTCTTAATAGTCAATGAGTTTATGGTAGGTAAAAGTACTAGTAACATTAAAAAGGAAGGTAATCAATAGTAAACAATCCTCAGTTCAATATCAAGCAACAACTAACAAGCAGGAAAACACAACAGGTAACCCTCGGGGAAGCACACTCAGTCTAACCCCTCTGGTCCTACCTAACAAGTACAAACAACCCATTGGGCAGTACACTCAGTCAAACCCCTCTGGTTCAGCTTAATCATAGACTCTCTGGGGAAGCACTCACTGTCAATCCACCCTATAGTCTCGTATCAGTACTAAAGGTGCTCTAGGGAAGCACTTACATCACATTCCCTCTGTGGCCCGCATCGAAGAACTATAGACACTATGAGTAATCACTCAATATCAATTACCCTTGTGGTCTCACATCGTAAAATTATAAAGACACTCTATAGAATCCCTCAACATCGATTCTCCATATGGTCTACTTCACTAGGTTCTCACAGCCCTGTGTTAATAAACAAGTATAGAATCGCATATCGACCAAATTAAACCTCAATAACCACTTGTCTAGTATTCTATAACATATCAGCATGTCAAAACAACAGTCACACCATCCCAAAATACTAGGAATGAGAAAGTAAATAGCATCCTAACAGGAAACTAGACCCAAAGGTAAAAATTGGAAAAACATGCATGGAAAACACATCCAAATCACAAAAATTCACCCTATTCACAGTCAATTATCATCTAATCAAGCATATAAGCATAGTAAGAAAAAAATATGGCTTGAACGGTAAACACGCAATACCCAATTCCTGGGTATTGGGAAATTTTGAAGATAAAACTCAAGGACCTTCAATAGAAAAGAATAAACCACCTACCTCGGTGTTGGGGGATCAAGATACATGAACTATGATGGTTGAATCAATTTAGAACGTTGTATATCTATGAAAAAAAATAAAAACTTCAACCCAAAATAACTCATGAAAGAGCAGAAATAATGGGATGGTCCTCTAGGAGGAGAATGAACTCACTGATGTGATTCCAACCCACCCATTTTTGTTTGATTAGGAGTATGGATGCTCGACTGGGGGCTCGTCAAAGATATGTGGCTGCTAGATGCTCTTGGAATAACTAGGTTGATAAGGAGACGGTTCTATCCATCAGACATGACCCCGGTGTGTTTGATGAAATAAACAAAATACACAGTGTGTACTTTTGATGTACACGGCATGCTATCGCCATTTACGTACTCCTCTTTAGGCGGCCTTCAGATCATCCCACATGGCTGTGTTCAAGGCCACTACACGGACAACACATGGCTATCTTCAGTAACCGAGTACACGACGTGTACTCATAAAGTACACGGCGTGTACTTTAAAAATTTATAGAAACTCCTCTTTTCTCAAAGTCTCAAAAAACATACTTGAAAAGAAGGTATAGTTTCTTAAAAACGTCCCTGATTAAATAAATTAATCCCTAAATTTCTTTAGAAGGGTGGCGTGGAAAAAAGAAACCCCAAACGGTTCCGGCCACTACGATCGTACATCGGCCTCCCTCTCCCATGTCTTGTCATGTACTTGCCCGTGATGCCATGGAACCCATACCAGAGGATCAAACAGGCCATAGAGAACCTTTATACTTCAATCAACAATCCAGATAGTGTGCTCCTCGAAAGATGTGTTCATTTCCAACTCAACCTCCTCTAGTTGGAAAACATGAGATGGGTCTGAAAAGTAATGTCGAAGCTGAGAAACAAGGAAAACGTCATACATAGCTCGGTACCTGTGAGGTAACTGTAACCGATAGGCCATCGGCCCAACTCTCTCCAACACCTCAAACGGCCCGATGTACGTTGGACAAAGCTTACCCTATCTCCTAATCATCTTGTGTCCCAACCTCGGTGTGACACGTAGAAAAACCTGATCCCAAACCTCGAACTCCAGAGGTCATCTCCACTGATCAGCATAAGACTTCTATCGAGACTGTGCAGTATCCATCCTCTTCCGAATCAACACTATCTACTCTGTGGTCTCCTGAAAAAGATGAGGTCCTAGAAAATATACCTCTCCTACCTCCATCCAATATAAGGGTGATTGATATGGCCTACCGTACAATGCCTCATAAGGTGCCATCTGAATAGTTTATTGAAAGATATTGTTGTAGGAAAACTCTACAAGAGGTATTTGCTTCTCCCAAGAATTTCCAAAATCCAGGATGCATGCTCGTACCATGTCCTTAAGAACCTGAATCATACACTCGGACTAGCCATTAGTCTGAGGATGGTAAGTTGTACTCAAACGTAATTGTGTACCCAAAGCCTTCTGAAGCCCCTTCCAGACCCGAGAAGTAAAATGTGAATCTCTGTCTCAAACAACAGAGTGTGGAAATCCATATAAGTGCACAATCTCATGGATGTAAAATCATCCCAACTTATCAACACTGAAGGTATCCTTGATCAGAAAAAGTGGGATACCTTCGTGAGTCTGTCAATGACAACCCAAACTGCATCATTCCCTCAAGGCAGCCTCGGTAAACCAGTCATGAAATCCAATGCGAAATCATTCCACTTCCACTCGGGAATGGGTAACTGCTACAAAATCCTTGCTGGATACTGATGATCTACCTTTACCCGTTGACAAGTGGAACACCTAATGAAAAAACCAGCAACATGCCTCTTCATACCTGGCCACCAATACTGACGGTGTAGATCATGGTACATCTTGGTGATTCCTGGATGAACTGCCCAAACTGAGGAATGAAAGTCCTACATCAGCTCCTCATGTATATTTGATGGCACCCATATGCACTCCAAGAAATGAAAAATATCATCCTCGCCTATGGTGCATCAAGGAATAGGGTCCTCTCCTGAAACACTCTCCCTTAGGACTAGGCCTTCAGAATCTGATAACTGCCTCATTTGAGCTCGATCAAGAAGAGTAGATGTAACAACTACAGAAGATAGAAAAGACTATCCCTGTCTATCTTGCACCTCCAAATGCATCTCAGAGAACAGATCCATAAGCTTCCACTCACTGATGGCCTTCTGAAATTCCTGTATCTGTGTTCTCCAGCTTAACGCATTAGCCACTGTATTGCCTTTCCTAGGCATATAGGCAAGCTCAAAGTCAAAATATTGAAGGTAGTCAACCCACCTTAGCTATCGTAAATTCAGATCATTCTGAGTGAAGATGTACTTGAGACTATTGTGGTTAGTGAAAACCACAAAATTCTCTCTCAAAAGGTGATGTTTCCAACAACGTAAGGCATGAAAAACTACAGTCAACTCAAGATCATGCGTCGGGTAATTCTCCTCATGTGGCCGCAACTACTGGGACCCATATGGAACGACTCCTTCTCCCTACATAAGCTTGACTCCCAGCCTGATACCAGAAGTCAACCTACCTTTTAGCTATTAAAAGGCTAACTCATAAGAATCTAACCACAAGAACTTTGCATCCTTCTTATTCTGTCCTGTCAATGGCACCGCTAAGCGTGAAAGGTCCTGAATGAAGCATTTATAGTATCCAGCCACCCTAGAAAACTCTGTACCTCAAAAACATTCTTCGGCTGCTCCTAGGAAAATACTTCTCTCACTTTCTCTGGGTCCACAGACACTCCTATCTCAGATATAACATGACCCAAGAAGTGAATCTGATCCATCAAAAAGTGAAATTTTGAGAGTTTATCAAATAACTGATGCTCTCTCAGTGCACTCAAAACAATCTCAAGATGTGTGGCATGGTCATGTTGCATGTGAGAGTATACCAAGATATCATCCAAAAAAACCACCATGAAGGAATCCAAGTATGGATGGAAACTCGATTCATCTGTGCCATGAAAACTACAGGTGCATTTTTGAGACTGAACGACATAACCATATACCCATATAGACCACACCTGCTCCAAAAGGCTAGAAGAGGTATATCTGATGGTCTAACGCAAAACTGACGGTAATTGAACCTCAAGTAAATCTTCAATAACACCTGGGATCCTTGAAGTTGATCAAAGAGTACATCAATCATTGGTATTGGATATAGGTTCATGACTGTCAACTATTTCAACTTTCGATAGTCTACACAATGCTTGAGGGTAACATCCTCATTCTTCACAAAAAGGACAGGTGAACCCCAAGGAGAAGTACTAAGTCGAATGAAACCCTTTTCCTGCAACTCCTCCAATTTCTTCATGAGCTCCTGTAACTCTGGTGTAGCCATCCTATAAGTATGAATGGACACTGGTGCTGCTCCTCGAACAAGATCAATAGAAAAGTCCACCTCTTGCTCTGGAGGAAAACCTGAAAATTCCACTGGAAATACATCCTTGAAATGATCCACCACTGGAGGAAAATCTATCTATAAATTCCCCTAGTCATCCCGATATAGACGAGAAATCAGGGTTTTAACTCCTTCTAACCCATGATACTCAAGTCCTACTCAACTCGCATGGACATCTCATTTGCCCTTATGAAGAAAAGATCCACCCTCTGGTGATATGAAACTCACCCTATGGTGATAATAGTCGACGACAGTCTGGAAGGAAACTAGCCATTCAATTCTGAGATTGATATCATAGCCTGTCATCTCTAGGATATAGAGATCCCATAAAAAGTGACACCCACCAACCTCTAGTGGGAACTCCTTGAACTGATTTACACTCAACGTTCTAGTCCCCAACGGAGTGTCTAGCATCAAGATATCAGCAGAAGAAAATATGAAGAACCCAAGTCTCTTCACAACAGCAACATATTTAAAGCTATGGGAAGCCCCTGCATCGAAAAGAGAAGAAGTTAAAGCTGAGGCAACTATTATCGTACCTCGAACTATAGAGGGTTCAGGATCTTGCTAATGTTGGGTATTCTCCACTAAAAAGGTTTGACCAACATTGCGGCCATGTGACCCGGTCTGGACACCCTGAGCTGATCCACCCTAATGTCGCTGAAAACTGGGTGATTGGCTGCCATGTCCATGACCTCCACCTCGACCTAAAAAGATTTAAGAACTACAGCTCTCAGACTGGTGAGATCCTAGTGGTGCTGCTCATGAACAAGGAGTCATAGAAGAACCTCTATCACCAGCAGCTGGTGAGAATATCTGACAGAAGCGCTGGAGATGACCTGTCATGCCGTAAGATCGGCACTCCGCTAGGTCTCCTGGATAGTGTGGCCTTGTATTCCTGATCTTCCCACACTGGTAGCACACCACCTGACTACCAGAAGAAGTATCTCACCTCCTTGGATCTCAAAGAGTAGACTCCCTACGACGCTTCATCCTGTCAGTGGGAGGAATACTAACTCCAGATACTAAGCCGCCCAGGGTCACAACTCTAGAATCCCTCAGATTACGCTCAGTGATCAGTGCCTGGTTGACTATAGAAGTGATAGAATTCAACCTGAAGATATTCACGTGAGAGAGGATGTCTTGTTTGAGACCATCCTCAAGATTCCTTACTAGGAACAACCCATTTCCCTGGAGAAAGGGTGAAAAGCATTGCAGCTCAGTGAAATAAGAGGAATACTCCATAACAAAAAGTGTAGCCTACTCTAGACTCGTAAACTCTTTGGCTCAATCAGCCCTTAAGGTCTCTGGGAAGAAGTATTCATAGAAAATATGCTGGAACCCAAATCAATCCATAGCCTGCTGATGTCCCGCCTATGAGATCACATCCCACCATCTCTTGGTGGAATCCCAAAGCATATACGTAGCGATATTGACCGGCCTCTCTAGAGGTGTATCCAAATGCTCGGAGATGGTCAACATGGCTTCTAGACATGACTCTACAGCCTGAGGTCCTCCTTCCCCTAAGAAAGTGGGAGGATGCTACTACTGAAAGACCCATGTTGTAACACCCCAAGCTTTCATGATACGCTTCTCTTTCAATAATGAAATAGATTGCATTGTACGCAAGTTCGAGATTCTAACACACCACGACCAATAAAAGTAGTAGTTATGAATAGTAATACCCACTTTTTGAAATTATATAAATTTTATATTTCAAAATGGACGTCATTGTTGTATTTGAAATATCAAAATTATCCTAAGTTGAATTTTTTGTAATTTTCTGAGAGCTTCCAATTTTTGATGAATGGTAAAAAATACTTAAAAACAACTTTTTTAATCAAAAGAATTTATAGTGATAAATTATACCATTGAGAGGTTTTAAGGTATAATTGTAATATATTTTTACCATGTTATCCAATGGTGGTCATTAGAATTAATTTCACTTTGAAATTGGACATAAACAATTGTCAATCTTTTAATATATATTGTTTCTTAAAAACACGCTATTTGTTGTGACAGCGAGAATTAATTATTAAATTAAATTAATTCAAATTATATTTTTTAATTTTGTAAAATAGACATCATTTTTGAATTAGGAATATCAAATATAGCTTAGGGTTAATTTTTGGTATTTTTCTGAAAAACTTCAATTTTTGATGAATAGTGAAACTACTAAGTGGTAGTTAAAAAACTAATTATTTATTTTAATCATAATATACCACTTAGGTGAATTGAATTTCAAAAATCCAACATACATGGTTGTCATTTTTATGTAAAATTTGGTTCAATGGGATGAAAATAATTTTTGTTGAATAGTAACTTTTAAGTTTTATTAATCGCGATTAAAGTTAATTAGTGTAATTTAAGGTAGATATAATGTTATAATAAAAGGAAATTACCTTTACACTTGTCTTACCCTTGTTAGATGAGTCATGACAGACCAATAAAACCCATGGGTCAACTTGGGGACCCCATGGAGCCACTTGGGTAATAAAATGACATTAATAACTTTTTATTTAATGTAAAAATAAAATTGTCACAAAAATTTGTTGTTTTACTAAAACAATTATTACACGGGGTTATGTACATTACCCAGTCGACTATAAATATTAATTGGAAAGCTAAGACGATTTCCTACATCATGTTAATTTTCTTATAATTTTTAGACATTAGATAAATTAATTTATTTATGACACCATGATGATGCAGCGATTACCTCATTAATGAACGATTTAAATAAAATGAAATGATAAGGTAAAATCAAAGACTTAAACTTGTCTAAAGCCTATTTTATGGGTGTATTTTGAACCCTTGTCACCTTATCCTCCAAATATATTATTTCTGGACCATTAAAATCTGAAAATCATTTCAAAATAATGGAACATTTCATGACTTTCTAAGAGTGCCCATCCTCTCCTCTTATAAAAGGCCCCCACCACTAACACCTTATTCACACCATAAAATCCATTTGGCTCGGCCAAAATCTCCTAAAATAATCTCTCAACTTCCCTTTCTTACTCTTAGTAGCCTCACTTTGGGAAGAAGTCTTCCCAAGGAAACCTTTGGCTCAAATCAAAAAGAGTTACCTGATTTTAAGGTAATGTCTTCTCTTATGTTCTTTTGTTTTATTTTGCTTCTCCACCCCCTTAAACTCTTTTTATTTATTTATTTTGTAACAAAACCAGTATATTCAATGTACTAGTAGGTTGTTATGAGAATTATTATTTTTACACTTACACACACCTTCGTCTAATGGTTAAAGAACATACTGTTTCTGTGGGTGGTGAATTACTGCCTCACGAAATGATGATTGTTCAATCTTCTTTTAACACCTCTATTGGTGGCCATTAAGATGCCAATATATTTATATATGATATATATTATGTTTATGTTTTCCTTATGCTTTTTTATTTTTTGTTTATGTCGTTCCTTTATGATTTCCATTATGGGTAAATGCGATAATTTCATTTTAGGAAGTGCGGACTACCGCCCCCTCAAAGTGATTTGAATCGTTAATGCCATATGTGGGACGTATAAAGGATAAAGTTAATGATATTTTATATGATATTATAATATAATTATAATATACCTTTATATTATTATAACTTCATTCCATTAAATATGAAATAGAAACGAAAGCAACGTTCATGCGTATGTACGGCTTACTGTCTCCATGAACGGTGCATTTCATTTCTTACTCCTAAATGTTATGTAAAATTATTAATGCATGTATATGATGGATATATATTATATATATGATATCTACATCATGAATATAATTCTGGATATAATGGATATTTTACCACATGAACAACTTGTAATTATAAGAAGATTATTTTTGACTCAAGTACCAAAGATCGACAAAACGACTGTTATTAACTTAAATAATTACATAATGTTCATAACATGGTAATATGTGATATAAAAAGAATAATGAACTTGAAAAAGGTTCTTATTCAAGTACAAATTTACTCTAGTTTATTATTCAGGAGATTAAAGAACGATCGATTCAAGTCAGACACGAGGTAAGGGACTTCGTCTCAATCTCCTTTCATTGAGGCATATTTTGTTTTATACACAACTTTCTTTTATACGCTGTATAAACCCCTTTAACTTTTACTCAAAAGGAATATTTTGATATGAATCATTTTTACTAAATGAAAAAAGGAATGTTTTGTCTTACGTATGCGGTGACAATGACTTCTCCACCGCCGTGATCATTATTTGAGTTTCAGCTTCTTCTATAAGCCATAACTTTTTTTAATGAAAAATAAATACCATAATTTACTTTTATTTCATTTCGGTATTGAAAATGGTTTTGATAATGTTTTTATTATATCAAAGTGTTGTATTGATATCTTGTGATTGAAATATGGAAATGTTATGTTTCCTTTATGCATGCTTTATGTGACACGATAATGTTATGGTTTATGATATGTTTAAACATTTTCATATAAGGAATGCATTAGACTTAATAAGTGACAGGTGGAGCTTTCTGTAGCACTTTGATGCATCAGTTGGTCTCATGAGACAAACTATTGTCTTGGCACGAGGCCTTGACAAAATCTTATTTGTAGTCTTGGCACGAGGCCTTGACTACGTGGTTATTATAGTCTAGAATTATGCATTACATCATTATGAAAGTGGTTATTGATATTGCATGTGATTATTCGACTAGTAGAATATCCATGTGAATAAGTAAATGGAATTATTTCATTTTATTTTTGCTATATTATGCGGAAGTTCAAGTTTAAAAGGATTTTGTTTTAGTTATTCATTGAATTAAATGTTTATGTTGATTTATGAAAGTTTCCGCTCTATTGTTATCATTACTGAGCATCAGAGCTCACCCCTTTCTATGTTTTATTTTCCTAGGATATGAAAAAATATTTTATGACTAACCTACAGGGATAGTCTGAAGGGGATAAGAGTGTGGACTATGGAGACTTTGTTATTGTGATATTTCACTTTATGATGTAACGTAACATTTATGAATGTATCTTGTGTTTCCAAGGCTACTAAACTAATTGGTCTTTCAGGACTTGATCTTTTATGATCATTACAATGTTACGTAATAATGCACCGACTCTAGGTAACTGGGGTTGGGGTGTTACAAGTTGCAAATCTACCATTGATGGGGCAAGATGCGGTGCTCCCTATAAGATCTACATCATCTTCAGAAATCCCTCCCTGAACTGTGCAGTAGCACCTATATCAGGTATAACTGCCGGTGCCAAGACTGTCACAACGGGAGAATCTACATGAAGTCCTCGATCAGCCATATCTGGCGTTTGATCACCACTTTGTAACTGGAGATTAACCAGAGGATGTCTCAGTGTCATTACTCTACAAGGTCAAATGTATACCTTAGATCAAGATTATCTCGGACTGAAAAATTGGAAGTACAGAAAGGAAGAGGAGAAAGAAAACATTCATGTTTTGAAAAACATAACTACATGGCATGTTTGTTCCCTACATGACATGTTCTCTTAAGTCATTCACATGGGCATGTACTTCTACCAAAACTGGTCGTGTAACACCCAAACCACACGGTGTGTTATCCTAACACACGATGTGTACTTGAATCCTCTTCCTCTACCTGAGTCCATCTACACGGCTAAGCCACACAACTCTCTTAAGGCAACACAACACGGTGTGTTCGTGGTAGACATGGCGTGTGTAAGAAGAGACTACACCGAACCGTGTTGTTAGCTACATGACTAGGTTCCTAGGATTAAACTACACGGCGTGATCAAGTATGACAAGGTGTTTATTACCGAAGATTTATCCGTCTGTGTCATTAGCCATACGAGTGGACACAGGGTCAACACCACACGACCTGCACAACTAGTACACGACATGTTCCCACAAGAATTTCCATATCCTGTGTCTCTTCCCACACAGCCTATGACACAGTTAGAGACTACATGGTATGTACATAAAGTACATGGTGTGTACTTGAGAAAAACCGTTTCTTTCCGAATAGAATAACATATGGTGTGTAGTCAAAACCACACGATGTGTATTCTTGGTTTTTCCAGATAGTAAACCTCAGAAACTACTCTGGAACCTAGAAAACACTAAAACAAACATTTACTGTTCCAAATTCCTATATGTGAGGGCTTATACTCCCCACGGATCAAAGCTTCACATCTTAAGTATGTTATACCAAGGTAAACAAGCCAATGATCCATCAAATTTCGGACCATGAGGGCCCATAACACCTCAAGTACCAAAGTTTGGAATTCATTCAGAAAAATGTTACACAAAAAATACCCTATCAAACAAAAGGTATTTTTATCAAGGCATCTACCACAACAACATACATATTCTACATAACATCTATCACAACATCATGCAATTACTAATGCATCCTAAATGGCATGGAAAGAATGCATGACATGTGATTTCTAGAAAGTGCCTATATGATGCATGCCATTACATACCCTCATCTCATTGGGTTGCAATAGAAATAGAACCTCAATGAAATCAACAATAAAAGAACCAATCATATGAATCACTCAAGGTGAAATCAAATGAACTGTAATAATTGAAAAACTAGAAAAAATGAAATTAACGAGGTACATTGGCTTTTCCCTATACACGAGTTAGCTACTCATGAGAATAGCTTATTACCATGTACCTATTCCATCCTATCCCTGACTATAGGCTCCAAATCGTATGTCAAGAGAAAACAATTCCTCGGATACTAATTTGTAATGTCCTGGTTCTGGAAGCCACCCAGAGGTGCCCCGTACATGGTTGGTCACATGGCCTCGAGTGCATTTCCCCAAATTCCAGGGGGTGCCGACTAGCAGTGAGGGACTTAGGTGTGATAGTGGGGAAACTATGACCTCATTAGAAGAGTACACAATGGAAGAAACCAAATACATATAAGGGAAGAAGCAGTAATAGTGACATATAACAAAAATCTCAGGGTATAAACTAGAGAACATATATAAAATGATGCACAATACATATGTCTAGGAAAATAGCCAAACAAGTCACAATGTTGGAATTCAACAGAACTAAACCAAAGTGAAAAAGAAAATAGATAAAATACTCTGCATCACAATCCATATCTTGGTCCCATGCTCTCCATGTCCACAGCAAGTCAAGTACCTGAAGTAGAAGGGTGCTTGCCCATATCTACACCTGAAACAATATATTCTATTTGGGAATAAAAAAACATGGCCCAAATAGGGTGTGAGACTAAATCCTAGTAGGAAACCACCATGATATCTATGCCTAACATTCAACAAGTATATGACAGATAAAAGTACAAGAAATAGTAAAATGAAAGGTAGTCAACTGTAAACAATCCACATATCAATATTAAAAAACAACTAACAAGAAAGTAAACAAAACAGTTAACCCTCTAGGAAGCACACTCAGTCTAACCCCTCTCGTCCTACCTAAAAAGTACAAACAACCCTCTGGGCAGTACACTCAGCCTAACCCCTCTATTTCATCTTATGTATAGACTCTCTGAGGAAGCACTCACCGTCAATTCCCCCTATAGTCTCGTATCGGTACTAAAGGCCCTCTAGGGAAGCACTTACATCACATTCCATTTGTGGCCCGGATAGAGGAACTAAAGACACTCCGAGGAAGCACTAAACGTCTATTCCCCCTATGGTATCACATCATAAAATTATAATGAAACTCTGGAGAAGCCCTCAACGTCTATTCTTCCAATGGTCTACTACACTAGGTTCTCAAGACCCTGTGTAAAATCAATAAGTATAACATTGCATATCGGCCAAAGTAAACCTTGATAACTACTTGGCTAGAATTCTATAACATTTAAGCATGTCATAACATTATTCACACCATCCTACAATACTAGGCATGAGAAAGTAAACAACATCCTAATAGGAAACTAGACCCAAAATTCAAAACAGGCCAAACATGCATGGAAAACACAGCCAAAGCACATCAATTCACCCTATTCACAATCAATTATTATCTACAAAAGCATACAAGCATAGCAGGAAAACAATAGGGTTAAAATGGTAACCGCGCAATACCCCGTTCATGGGTATTTAGAAATTTTTCACATAAAACTCAATTACTTTCAACAGAAAGGCACAAAACACCTACCTCAGTGTTGGGGGATCAAGATACATGAACCACGAGGTTTGAATCGCCTTAAAACCCCATAGATCTACCAAAATGTATAAAACGTTCAACCCACAATAACTCACAAAAGAGTAAAAATCAAGGTATGGTGCTCTAGGAGAAGATAAAACTCACTGATGTGATTCCAATGCAACCTTCGGTGTTTGATTCAGAGTACGGATGCTCGGTCAGGGGCTCGCCAATAATCCACTACTGCTCTGCACTCTCGAACAAACTAGGTTGAGAAGGAGATGGTTTTGTCCATCAGACGCGACCCCGGTGTGTTTTATGAAAAACAATACATGGCATGTACTCATCGTTTCCGTACTCCACTTTAGGCGGCCTCTAGGTCATCCCACTTGGTCGTGTGCAAGGCTCTTACACGGCCAGAACACGGCTACCCGCGGTAACGGAGTACATGGTGTGTACTCATAAAGTACATGACGTGTACTTCAAAATTTTCCAAAAAGTCATATTTTCTCCAAAACTCTAGGAAAAAGAAAAACATACCTAAAAAGAAGATTTGGGTTCTTACATTCGTGGTTTAAACCATGGAAATAGGTGGTCTAATTCCACAAATCTTAAAACCATGGAAATAGGTCTCTTCACTTCCCATTGTGGTAGTTGATCTAAGGCCATAGTTTAAACCATGATTGTAGGTGTTATTTCCATGGTTTAAAACTATGCATATAGACCAAAAATAATATGTCACCGCCAAGATTTGATCTTTGTACCTAACTTATAGAATTTAGCTGCCTAACCACTACACCATTCCAAGTTTCAGTTTTATAAATATATATTATATAATATATATTATTAATAATTGTGGTGGTAGCCTAAAAACCCTTATAATAGATCTTCCCTCTCTATTTTCCATGGAAAAATGTTTCTCCTATGCAAGGGAGGGAGACCTATAGCCATAGTTTTCAAAACTGTGGCTATATGTTTTGGTTATAGCCATTGTTTTGAAAACTATGGATATATGTGTGGGATATAGCCATGGTTTTAGAAAACCTATGGCTATAGCTCCTAAAAAATGTCTTATAGACATGGTTTTGAAAACCATGGCTATATGTCTATGAAAATATCGCAATTTTTTACTTGTGATAATAATATCTGGTGAACCCAAAAGGTAGAGAATTCCTATTGACAGAATTTTTTTTATAATCTCCCATATTTGGGATTACTATGTTTAAACAACATGGGAAAAAGTATCATCTAATTATGAGTCCTAATACCTAATAGTCTATATACTTTGTGTCCAATTATAGTATATTATTCAACCTAAGAACTATTTTTAAGAATATCATCACAATACTTCAAGGTTCTCATTGTAGCACTGTACTTCTATGACGTTATAAATGCAATGTATATCCCAACATAATATTACGTTAAAATCATTCATAAACATGAAAAATATGTGATAATAAGTTTTATTAATATTCAATAAAACAATATAAAATTAATCAAAGTATAAATAGTTGTTCTTAGGACACAAACTCCAACAAAATCCCACTTTTACTAGATCCAACTACCTACGACTTTAAATCCACTAAAACTCATAGGATAATCATGTTTATACTGAATCAAGTCTTTATTAAAGGAGTCTTCCTTGTTGTCTTCTGTGAAAATAATGTGCACTACAACCTCACCTATCTTAGAAAATCCCTCAATAGATGACACTTAAAAATTATGTGATTCTTTAACTAATGTGACCTTAGATCTTTTCTAATATCCACCATTGTATTATTATAAACAAAAGAGTGTGATTTTATCCTTTCCAGTATGATCCTGTCAAGATCTTCGATAAATATTAACATCTAAGTTTCTTGTTTTCCTACCATAGAAGCCACAATATACTCAAATTCTATTGTAGACTATGTGGCCACAACATTTATTGAGATTTCTAGATCATAGAACCTCCATTAAAAGTGAAGATGTATCTCATTTAAGACATCATGTCATATTAATCTAGTTGTAAACTAGTATCTGCATATCCTCATATTACTAGTTCCTCATCTCCACCATAAACTAGTAATATATGCATAGTATGCCTTAGATTTAGAATGATTTTCTTGACTTCCGTCCATAGAGGTCCCATGGGTCAATTTTATATCATCTTACCATACATAATTCATAGGTGACACATATACTATTACATAGAATAACATGCCTGATGGACCCAATCACTGATATGTATGAAATACTATCAATTCGGTTTCTTTCCACATGTGAATGAGGAGACATTTTTTGGAAATTTGAATGCCATGTGATGTTGGAAACAATGACATGTTGGATTGTTTCACACTAAATCTTTTCATTATATTGTCAATATATGTTCCCTAACTTAGGCCGAGTAGCCTCTTGGATATATCACAATGGATCTTGATCCCAAAAATATATGTTATATCAGCAATGTCCTCTATGGAGAAGCATTTATTCAACCAGGCCAAAAACATGTTGTAAGATTGGTGTCTCATTTCCAATTTATAATATTTCATTAACATGTAATATTTAGAAAAAGACCAAACTCACTCTATTTTTTTGGAGAAATAATACTCACATTCATTATTTATGAAACCAAATTATGTTATGGCCTCATAAACTGAATGGTACAGGACCATGATTTTTCCTTTACTCCATAAATGGATTTTTGAAATCATAAACCCTTGTCTGCATCCTTTGGAGCCAAAATAATTTTAGGTTGCGTAATAGATATATCTTATTTATCATTCACATTAAGTAAGGTTTTGTAGAAATCCATTTTCCAAATCACATAATAATGGAAGTCCATACTGGAATGTAGAATTATGGGGGATTTCAACCATGAAACTGGTGAAAAGGATTAATTTTATTCAATGAAATTTTGTTGTTTAAAAACTTTTAGAACCATTTGTAATTTATAGGTGCTGAATTTACCTTTAATGTATAGATTCATCTTGAATAGCCATTTGAAACTGGATTTTTTACATTCACTAGAGTATCTAAAAAATATACACTTGGTTTCAATACATGGAATCCATTATAGAATTCATTTCTTCTTTCCCATTGGAAACATCTATGCCACATGTTGATTCTTTTTTAGGTTATATGATCATTATTATCAACTAATAATGATTCAAAATCCTTGGTAACATGAAAAAAACACTTTTGGTTCTCCATACTCTATAATACTATCAAATAGTACATCCGTCTCTAGAAAAAACTTATTCTTCTACTTGGCATTGTGGAATTTTTTTCCACTTCCAAATCTTGATTATCTTGAGCCTGGACTTCAAAAAAATCCATCTCACTCCCACTTTATATTTTATATATGTTCTCCCTCTAAAGGAATGTGGGATTTTTTTCAACACAACCTTCTTTTATGAAGAATTATATATGTAGAATCCCTTTGTTTCCCTAAGATATCCTATAAAGATATACATTGTACATTGGGTGAAAACTTGTTACTAGAAGAGGCCTTAACAAATGCCTAGAAACCCCACATATGTAATTATGACAACATGGGTTTATTTATATTTAATAATTGGTATAGTATACCTTCTATAACTTTATTTGTAACTCAATTTAGTTCTTATTTTTTTGTTTACAACACATATCCTCAAAAGGATAATGGAAGACCCGCATGACTCATCATCGATCTCACCATGTCAAAAAATGTGGGATTACAACATATTTTTACACAATTCCACTGAGAATTATAAGAAGTAACGATTTTTGAAAGGATCTAAAACTCTATTAAGTAATCAATTAAGTATTTTTTAAGATATCCTCCAATACGGTCTAAGCGGAGATTCTTAATATTTTTACCAAACTGATTCTCAACTCCATTCTTGAATTCCTTGATTTTTTCCAAAATATATGACTTATACCTCATAAATTAAAAATATCCATATCTACTAAAATCATCATTAAAAGTTAAGAAGTATGAGTACCCTCCCCTTTCTTTAATTGGAAATGGTCTAAACACATCGGTATAAACTAATTCAAGAATCCCTTAGGACATTCCACCTTTTACACTAAATAGGGATTTGGTGATTTTTACATGTAAACATTCATGACATAAACCAAGTTATTTTGATTCAAAGTAATCTAAATATTTTTATTTTTATAATTTACCCAAATTTTTTCATTTATAAGGCCTGGCTCGTCATGCCCTAGTTGGGTGTGTTATGAGTCATGTGAGGAAATTTTATAATTGATTTCCCTTACTCAGTTTTTGTAATCCAACTCAAAATGATTGTTATTTAAAAGTTACATAACATAATAAATGATATATTTTTAAGAAAATGAATATTTATTTATAAACTCGACATTAAAACCATTCGAATCAAGTTAGGATAGAGAAATAATTTTTTATGTAATGGAAGGAACATAATAAAGACCCTTAAAAACAAAGATGATTCTGGTCTAAAATATGATTTGGTAGTCCATAATAGAAACAAAAGAAATGTAAGAACCTGAGTTTTTTAAAAAAAAAATTAAATAAATTTTATCTTTTAAATTATTTTCCATTACATGCATCAATGATTTTAGATTATGATAGGTTCAACAATGAGTTTAAATGAAATGAGTCATACTATTAAAATACTATTATTTAATATGATAGTTATCACTGAGCCATTGGAATAGTGGGTATAAATATTATTAACTAAATTATGAAACTATATTTTCTACCTATGTACCTAAAATTAATTGTTTTATGACCAATTAATTATAAATGAAAATATAAAACTATTTTAAAATAATTGAATGTTTTTTGAAAACAAAAATATTTCTATGAACAAAAAGGTGTTTTACTGCAACAAAGTAAACAAAAAACATTCAGTTAATGAATTTAATGAAATTTGAATATTATATATAAAATTAAATTTTAAAAATTTTCCTTATATATTTTCTAGATAATAGGTGAGAATTAATACATTTTTCTCTTTAAAACTATATTTTTTTAAACAATTTTGTTTCCTTTTGCAGAATTAAATCAAAAATATTTTTTAAAAATTTTAAAAAATTTATTTTATAAAATAATCATATGTTTTTGAAATCATAATATCAAAATTATCATGGATTGAATATTTGATAATTTTTTGAAAAGATAAATTTTTTAGTGAATAGTGAAAAATAATGGTTTTTATTAAAAACTGCCATTTAATTCAATGAATTTAAAACATATATTTTATTTTAATATGGTATTAAAAATAAAAATATAAAAATTATTTATCTATTAATAAAATTTAGCTTATTTGAATAAATTAGATATTGAATTTTTAAATATTTTTTTTATTTTTTTTGAAACATTTCTTTTTGGAAAACCACTTTTTCATTGCGTCTATGAGATTAATTTGAAATTATAATTTTATAATTATATAAATTTAATGTGTATAAATTTAATATTTATAATCAAACAAATTTAGATTTTATAATAATTTTAACTTAATTTTTTACCATTATGAATATCAAAACTAGAAAAAATTAATTACTATGGTTTAGGTGAAAATATGTTTATTGGGTGATAAAATAAATTATAAGAAGGGGTAAAATCACCAATAAACATGTATAAAACGAATTTAATTTACAAATTTATACCTTATCACCTTTAAGGTTTGATAATGGCCCATTTTGGATCCTTTTTTCATGTAAAAAACAAGGGTACATTTTTTTCTTTTCAAATATTACAAGTGTGCCACTTACCTCACATATAAAGGACACTCTCTATCCTCTCCTATTTTCACTTTCCAAATACATGGATTCATCCAAGAACTACCAATTATCTTCATCAATTCACTCTTCTCACCATATAAACCATTTTCTTATCATAAATACAAACTAAGAATGATTTTGGGAAAACCTAAGGAGTTTATCTGAAGAATAGGTAATGTTCTTTAATGAGCATTTTTATTTTATTTCTTCCTATACCACAGTCAATTATTATTAAACCATGATTCTATAATAACCTTAGTATCTTCTATAAACATATATGTAGTTATTTTAATATCACGAACAATATCAATCTGGAATTCTATCAAATGTGATATGAAATCATCATTCATGTGTATGTTAGACTACCACCCCATGAACTGATGTAATTCATTTCCCATAACCATTGATCATTATTGGATATAATTATAGATTAAATTTTTATATTTTATATTTATGATATTATAATACTTTTTAATTAATATATCACATATACCTTCTTAATTTTTATTATGTGGAAATACGATAACATCACTCATGTGTACGGTTGACTATCACCTTGTGAAGCGATGTAATTCATACTTTCTTTACATGTAACGTAAGAAAGATGAGTTTAATTAAAATATTTGATATATATATATATATATAATAAAAATTATTTTATAATCGTATAATATTATCTTTTTTTATATCTTTTAATTGGTTGTGAAAATGGATCTACATTCCTGTGTATGTACGGACTACAGTCTCCATGAAAGGTCTATTTCATTTTCTATATCTAAATTTTATGGAATAATCTAAATATATATATAACTAATATATATGGAATTTAAATCTTGTTAATTTTTTTAATATTATGGAACCATGTTCAACGTAATATGACAAAACATACAAATAAAAACATACATGAAAAACAATGTTGTTACACCCTAAAATGTGACTTTATTATAAAATTAGTTATAAATATGTAATAAATAGTCATAATTAAATCATATAATGTATGATATATATATGGTTATATAATATATTTATAATGAAAATATATTTCTTATAAAGAGGTATTTAACATATATAGAGAAAGATGATACTTAAGGTAAGAGATTTCTAATATATGTTTATTTTGGAAGACTAATGCTATATTCACCTCTAATTTATTTTTTATATCATATTTAATTACACTTTGAAATGTCATATTATGAATAAAATTGTTTTTTATATATTTATAGTTTTATTTTATGTTATTCTTTAATGGTTCTTATAATTGAACAGTTCACAAAGTAGTAAGGGATTTTTTTCTAAATTTTCCTTCTTTGAGACATGTGTTATGTTATGAACATATCTTATTTCATGAGATGTATATATTTACCATTTGAAATTTAATGTCATAAATTTATTCAATCTCATGATAAATTAATTATCATTTATTTATGTTCTTTCATGGGGCTTATGATTCAATGTTACAATTGAGTTAATGGTTTTTATGATACAAACTCATTATTTGTCAGGATTGTTTATGTTTATGATATTGATGATTACATATTGTGATCTATATCTACAAAATATCAAGAATTTATTTCTCATATATCTATATATTAATAATACATTTATTATCTACATTTTCTATTCATTATGAACACAATATTTCAAAATAATGTTTTTTATAAAAGTCATCTTAATTTCTCTCATCGATCAAAAACACTTTTTCTTCTAAAACCATGTTTTCTAAAAATGTTTTCACACAATACAACATATTTATTAAATATATTTTTACCCATGTTTGTATTTTTCCCAAAAAAATTGATATTAATATTCATGTAATTTTCCAAACACTTAATGTTTTTATTTTACCGAACAGGTGAAAGAAATCACTGTTTTAACATGTATGACACAAATAGAATTTACCACTACCATGAAAATTATTATATTTAATAATTATTTTTTAAATTTTTAATTTTATTTAAAAGAAAATTATTTGGAAATTTTTTTATGTTATAAACTTTTTTATTTTATTTGGAATGTCTATTTACCTCAAGAAACCTTCTAGGTAATTTTTATTTCAAAAACATTTTTCTTCTAAGATGAAATCCTTTGATGTTAGATTTTCTTTACTAGGGATATGATCCAAGTATACTATTCCTATTTATTCTATTGATGGTTTATGTTTGTGTTGAAAATATTTTTATGAAACTCATTTCTCATCCATGGGTCATACCATGATAAACTTCATACAAAACATGATTTATTTCATGGGTTATGCTTTAAAGGATATGATTAAATTATTATGAAACCTATTTAATTTCATGGTTTATGATATTATGAATATTTTATCATCTTATAACACACATATGCGTTATTTTGATCATGTGAGGTGTGTAACCTATATCTCCTTCAATTAATTAGGCAATGATTAATGTTATATGAGCTCGAAGGGTATATGTGACGTTATCCCAAACCTAAAAGAGGGTACATGGGTGGTTTTCCCAACCAAAAAAGACAGTACATGAAACGTTATCCCAATCCAAAAATAGGGTACAAAAGATATTACCTTAATCCTAAAGTAGGTACGTCGGTGGTTATTTTGATCCTAACATGTCTTTAATTCCTTGGTGGGTAGCCTCGATATAGGATTTTATTTTATTATGCTTATTTCACTCATATATGTCTTATGCCAGTGTTATGCTCTCATGGATCATTTTTTTATTCCATTATGATTCATGTCTTATGAAATGCAATGATTTATGCCTTGAGTCATGTTTTTAATCTATTATATTTAGTCTATGGGTTTAAAATGTTCTTAGGTTCTCATACCCTTATTCTCATGATATGTTGATATCTCCCTTGTTTACCATTACTGGCCATCTATGTTCACCGTTTCTTATATACCTTTCCCCAGATTATATATAATTTTTTTAATAATGTTATGTCTAGGATGATTAATATTTGAGAATATATTCATTTGATATATTTAGGATCATACATTAAATAATAATGTTGTGTTTCATTTTTAAAAAAGAACTATACCTTTAAGAAAATTTGGCCTAAGTCTGTGTATTGTAATGAATATTCATCTAAAAAGACGTAATATCAGTCTATAATATGTTTGGGTATTTATATTTGGTGTTATAAGATAGCTTTAGTTAACCTTTGGAAATAATGAATTTAAATCATTATTGATAAATCTAAAGATATGTCTGCGTATAAACCTAAGGATGAGTCAATGTATAGGAAAATGTACTAACATTCATGAAAATGATGGTGCTAGTGGTTTCAAAAAAATCATCACTTTCTAGATACTAAATGTGTCTTTGTATCTGACACATAGGTACAAAGGGATAATAACTCTGAAAGGGGTGTATTGAGATAGACGTGATCATTACATAGTGTACAATAATATGCCTTATTGCGCAACAAGATTTACTATCCTAGGGGATATGCTTTGGAAATTTACAAAACTCTTTATGAACCATTAGGAAGGATTTAAATAGATGATTTCTATGAATGACCTATCTTAAACCAAATTTTTCATATTTAGAAAAATCAGGTTATGATTATGAAATACTATATGTGATCCTTCATTATTATGTGGTTTTCCATAATGATTATTGTTTCTTACAATATGTTATTTGGTGTTAGACAATTGTGGGAACCAGACGGACATGGATTAACATTGAATATGAAAGATAATGTGTTGATGAAAAAATAAGTTATATCATGACTATAATATAGGATATTTTGATTATTCCCAATCATTTATCATGATATATTATTAATGACATGCATCCTAACTAACTCGTAAACTAACCAAAAAATATAAGTATATAGTTTATTAAGGGTTCAAGTGGTGGAAACCATAGAGGAAAAAATGATTCATTTTCCAATATTTCATGACTGTGGGAATAATCACTCCATGGGATTTCTTAAATTAACAAAATGATTTCTTATGTGGGGAGAAGAAGGGAATAGAGTTAGTGATTATCAAGAAAAAATAAAAATTTTAGTTACCACAACGGATGAGAATAATGGTTTTCCTAAGGCATCACCAATATTTGAATATTATAATTTTGTGATGTATGGACGTTATGAAAATGAATTTCCTTGGTGGAAATATTAATAATAGGACCAGTAAGGTGGTAAAAGTAATGGTTTTGTTATTTATGATGAAGATACTTCAAATGAAATTTTAAAGGAAGGAGGTAGTTAGAACTAAGATGAAGAATAATGGTTAATGGTTAAATAATGAAATATAATTATTTTAGTGTTTATGTATTGGAATTAAAGAATTGTGAAATATAAAAGGATTGTTTTGAATAAGTTTTTTGTTAAGTATTTGAAAGAATTTGATGAATGGTACTGATGAACTAGAAAATTGATTTAATGGTAAGAGGATATTTTATGTAAAACACATGATTAATTGAACATAACCATTAATATGTTCTAGATGATGATATAATGATGTTGGTATAAAGAGATGGTTTATATGAATAATGTAAATTGGATAGTATTGATTACCTCACAAATGATTAGTGATTTAATGAAAATTTGTTTTATGTTGTCATTTCTGGAATATATAACATTTTCGAATTTATGGAATATATTCATTAATCTATGCTTTTATGATGAAAGATTTATGTTTTGGAAGAATTGTATGTTTTCATTATGTTTTTATTCTAATTGAAGATATTACTATGTTTTAGGAGAATATATTATAAGTGTAATCACATATCTGTATGTGACATTAAGAGATACATTATGATATTTAGGGGATTAATGAAATGTTTATTTTGGGAAATTTGGTGACCGCATTTTTAAATTTATAATTTTTAATGTTTCATAAGGTTAACCATTTATATAATGGTTTTAGTTGAACTTTGGATGAGGCTTTAGATATTAATGTATTATTTCACCATATGAAGATTTCTTCTTAACCAGTTCTACCCATTTTTTTTTATAATAAATTTATCTAAAAATAATGAAATATCATTATTTTAGGGATCTTATTATTTATTAATGCTTCATAAATGAAAAAAAAATTATCTCTAATATTAATGGATGAAGTGAAAATTTATCAGGACACAAATAAAGGATGAGATTATTCTTATGAAATGGAATAGAATCAAGTAAGCATATATTGTCCTAAAAATTCCCCACCTTTAATGAAATGATCTTGAAATAAATATTTTTATATATTACCTTAATTTTATATGATATCAATTACATTTTTAACACCTTTTTGTTTTATGTTTTTATGGTTGTTTATTTTCACATCATCATTCACTTTCTTTGAATGAATAATATTTTTCACTATCTATAATTATTTGGAGATTGTAATTTTCTTACATACCCAAATATTCACATCCCATCTATGTTATTCCATTTTTATACCTAGTATGTGTTATTCCAGATGACCTTTACACATCCCTTTATCTATTTTCAAGAGTAATTTTTATTATCCCTTTTTATTATATGGGTTTTCCATGAAGGGATTATCAAATGTTAAACCCTTGTTTACTGAGAACAAGTTCAAATTGTGAAGATGAAATTTATTTAAGGTGGTAGAATGTTACAACCTAAAATTTTGGGAATTATGTTTTCTAATTAATTTAATCTTTTTGATATTTTATGTTACACAAAACACTGAGGTTATCTTGTGTCACACACAACACTGAGTTTAAACAAATCGTCATATACCATTAAAATTTTATTATTTAAATTGATAGTTATAAAAGAATTTTTCGAAAGAAGGGTATGAATATGTTTAAAGAAACTGCTAAAATATAATTTCCACACACATATATAAAATTAATTTTTAGGTGATGAATTAATTATAAATGAAAATAGAAAACTATTTTAAAATAAAGGAAATCCATTTCATGAAAACAATTATGATCATCACAGACATGGTTTATCAAAATAAATTAAATAAATAAATTATTTGAATTATTTTAATGAAATTTATAAATTATATATTCCTTAAAATGTTGAAAATTCATATTTTGTGTTTTTTATACAAGAGGAAAGAATTAATCAATTTTTTCACATAAAAACAGTATTTTTTTAAATAACAGTTTTGATGCCTTTTGCATGACTATTTTGAAAATAATATTTTTAAATTTATAATATTTATTTAGAAAAATAAACTTCATTTTTAAATAATAATTTTTATATATTATCTTTGTGAATTTTTGATGATTTTTTGAAAATATAAATTATTCAATGAATAGAAAAAAGTACTCATTTTTATTAAAAAAATACATTTTCATTTAAACCATTTAAAATATAAATTTCATTTATTTTTTAAAATTATTATTAGTTCAAATATATATCTATTAATATTATTTATTTCATTAAAATAAACTCTACATTGAATATTGATATAAAATCCTTTCTCTATGCAAAACAGTTTTTTCATCGCGTCCGGGGGATTAATTTTAAATTAAAATTTCATACTTATTTGAATGAATTTCAGAAAAAATATATTCCATATTTTGAATAAAAATAATATATATTTTACAATAATTTAAACTTAATTTTTTAACATTATTAAAATTAAGTGAATTAAAAAAATAATTACAATGATAATGGTGAAAATGAGTTTACTGCGGTTTAAACTAAAATGATAGGTGAAAATGACATATAAAATTTTATAGAACACATTTTTGTCCATATTTAGACTCTATAACCTCTAATATTCAATAATGGTAAATTTTGGATCCTTTTGGAAGTTTAAAATGTGGGTACACATTTTTATTTTCAAAAATTACAAGTGTGGTACTCACCTCACTTATAAAAGGTCACCCCTTTCCTATTCACACTTATATAAATCATTGGTTTAGAAAAGTCCCAAAAATATATTCATTAATTTTATAATATAATCCTAGTAACCTTATTTCGGTCATAAATAAAACCTAGGAATAATTTTTGAGCAATGCAGAAGAGGATACCTAAAGAAGATGTAACGTTCTATGATGAGCCTTTTTATTTTATTTATCCCTCCAGCAACTTCAATTATTTTTAAATCATGATTATAAAAAAAACATATTATCTTAAATATAATAATATGGTTTTATTTTATGTTAATAACCTTGAAACATATCCACTCCCATCAAATGGTATGTGAAATCATCATCTTTTTGTATGAAGGACTACCGGCTCAAGAATCAATGTTATTCATTTTCCATCACCACCTCTCACAAATGGATATAATAATGGATTTGATGTTTATATTTAATATTTAATATATTATAATAATTATTTAATTATAATATTACATAAACCTTCTTACTTTACAATATGTGAGAATATGATAATGTCGCTAGTGTGTATGGAGGACTACTACCTCACGAAGCAATGTGATTATTTCACGCTTTATGTTGAAGATAAACAAGATGGGTTTAATGAAAATATATATACATAAAATAAAAATTATTCTTTAATAAAAGTATTTTACTTACCTTTTATTCTATTAATTCATTGAGAAAATGGAAACAATGTTCATGTGTACGTATAACATACCATCTTTATGAATGATGTATTTCATTTTCTATCTCTAACTTTTATAGACTACTCTAAATAAATATATAATTAATATATATCAAATTTAAATCATTTTTAACATAATGCATATTATGTAAATATGTTAAATGTAAGAGGACCAAATAAATATAAAAAACCCGTTATTGCCTTAAATGTGATTATAACATGGAATAGTTAATAAAAGGGTAATAAAATATCATAATTAAAAAATATATGGCATGATATATGTATTTATTTTTCTTTTATTGATTAGTAATTAATAAATATTTGTTATACATGAGGTTTGAATATTCACAAAGGAATTCTAGACTTAAGGATATGGATTTATAGTCTCCATTTTATTTTAGGGAGACTTATTCCATATTTGACATTCGTTTATTTTTTGTGGTTTATATAATAACCCTATGACATGTTATTTCATTAATATAATTATTTTAATTTAATTTTTTTAAATTGTAATTATGATTCCAAAATTACCAAAGTAGTAAGGGATTTTTTCTAAATTTGTCTTCATTGAGACATGTGTTGTGTTTTCACCTATATTCTTTCATGAGGTGTATATAAAACCCTTCTTATGTGTAATATAATTATTTTTTTATTCTCAAGATATTTTATGTTTCGTTAAATTTTATTCATTCATAGGGCCTACAATTCAATGTTTCCAAATAGGTAATAGTTTTATGATAAAATCTCATCATTTATCAGGATTGATTATTTTTATGATTTTGATAATGAAATCTAATGATTCATCTCTCAAGAAACTCATAATTTTTCTTTATATATGGTTATATTATGGAAATAAATTTTTTCCTTCATTTTCTTCCCTTTATGTACTCATGAGTTAAAAATATTGTTTTTTAGAAAAATAATCTTTATTTCTCTATTCGGTTGAAAAACATTTTTCTTCAAAAAAACCATGTTTTCCAAAAATAATTTCAATTTTTTTAACATTATTCAAAGGATTTAACAAATACATTTTTACCCATGTTTGTATTTTTAAAAAATAATTTTTATAAAACCATCATTTTTTCCTAACAAGGCTCATTTTGGTTCTACCAAAAATGTGAAATGAATCTTTGTTTTATTGAGTATGGCATGAAAAGAATTTATCACTGAATTGAAATTTTTTTTCATTAAATATTAATTTATAAGTATTGAATTTTATTTTTAAATAAAAAATTTAAAAAAATTTCCATGTTTGAAAAAGTATTATTTTATGGGGAAAGGCCATTTTCCATAAGAATGGTCCCAATTGATTTTTTTAAATTATTTTCCATATAAGATGGAATCGTTTTGTAATGTCCCAACCTCATAGCCGCTAAACCAGTGATTCGAGCTGGTTCACCACAATACCCGAAGCACATCTCCTCGTATGCCAGAGGCTACTGACTTGCAGCAGGGGTCTAAAGGTGAAACTATGAGGAGACCGTACCCCCATATAAGAGTACACAACCAGGAGTAAATAACCAAAAATATATACATAAAATAAAGAAAAAGAATAAATAATCTGAACTAAACATGCTCTAATAAAGTGAAATTTTAGTAAAGGTCTGAACAGTCATGTCATACATACAACCACTATCTCCCACATGGTTGATCCCATGTACAAGAAATAAAAACTAAAAAGTAAATACAATTGGACTTACTTAAAACTTTGGCCCGTAACTCATTCCTTATCTCCATTACCCTGTGAAGATCCTCCATCCCAACCATTTGACTCCACACAATCATCCCACTCAACTATGAAATACAGGACCTCTTACCTATCCATTATACAACCATGATCAACTTCATAACTGGAATAAGGTATATACAAACAATTTTTTGCACATATAGGGGGTCATAAATAAATCTTAGTTGGCCAACCCCAATGGGGAACCTATAAAATGATTCCAAAACTATATGATTGTTGAATATGATCAGTCTTACCGAAATTAAATAGGGAGAAAAAAATTGTTTATCTATAGGTTCAAGACCTCAATCGACCATACCAACATTGGCCAAGGCCTGAATATCTCTGAGCTAATTTCAAGGACCATGCACCCCAACAACCAGTGGGATTCATACCGCCGGTAGCTATAACCAACCTAACTATACTAGGTTCACATCCTACGATATTAATTTTACTATGGATATTAGTATATGTCATACCCTACCAAGACTTCATTACTAGATATTATATCATACATGGAACCTTGAAATATATTTCCCCATTGCCACACAATAGTATTACCAAACCCCAACATTCATTATGACATGTATCTCAGGGACCACAACCATGGTGTACAGGGAATCACCCCAACCCATAAATCATATATATCAAATCAACCAATCCTATAACAACGTTCGAGGCTCCTAAACATATAAATTATATCAAACATGCTTGGAGCATCAGTACGACATCTTAACCACCTATATCCAATAAATCATGTCTAGAGAATCATTCTGGGATCTTAACTATGGATGTTGAGAGTCATTGAACCATTCATCCCAGTTGGTAAACCATCAATGCCCAGAGACTCAGTCTGGGGAACAATCACCAAAGTATACTATAATATTTTAGATCCTCAGTCATAGATCATCTCAATAGTATACTTTCTATGCTCGGATCTTCATTCCCACAACCATAACATCGATGGGCCCAGAGAATCAATCTGACCCAAACACAAGGAGAAGGAGCAATAGTTAAACCTCCTTATTCCATAGGGCATTCCATCCTTGGCCAGAGCCCTAGTCTAGTGCACTATCCATGAAGTACACTATCAGTGTCAATATCCTCAGTCTAGAACCCTCATGGTATTATACTTTCAATGCTCAAAAACCTATTTCAGCACCAAACCACTCATATGTGATGTCACATAACTATACTATAAATTATAACCTAGCATGCCTAGAATATCAGTCCAGTAATCAATCTATAACCAAATATTGACATGAACATGAAGATATAGTCCAATAATCTCAATCGCGGCTATCTAGAACCATACTAAGGATTCATCTGTCCATCTCTTTCAAACATCATAGTCCCTACCAAAATAACAAGTTTCCAAAACAACACTACCCATCCATATCAAATTTCCCCATGGGAAATACAGGTCTCAACATCATTGAATTAAACATAACAATAACTAGCTATATGTCCATCTCAACTAGTAATATCAAATCCCATCAATGAATAGATAATGATAGGTCCCAAGGAACAACCATAACTAAAAAACATAAGAACACGAACCCACTCGGTGTCTTCCTATAAATCTAGCCAAAACATGAACCTCTAGATCCACATATAGGCTAAGCCATCTCCTCTTGGATCCTCAGAAATACCACTCAAGAAAATTAATCCTCTCTAAACCCTACTAACCACCAACTATCAATCCAAGACCTAACAAAGGAAAAATCCTCAGGCATCCCCTAATTGCCTCCACCCAATCCTTGATAAATGACAAGACACTGAGGAATCTAAAATCAATCACATGATACACAGGCATTCCCATCCATAAAACCTGATAAACAATGATCACTCAACTAGAAACCTTTCCTCCATGGTATCATCCAGAGTACATAAAATTTACTCATCACTATAATGAAACTCTTCCATAACTAAAATACTACTATGTTAAACAATCTCCAAAGGCTCCATCCACCAGAATCCTTAAATGTAGGATATAAACCTCAAAAACATGAAAATTGAGTCACTATATCTGATTAGAAATGAAAACTTAGATCATATCATGGATACTAATAAAATTATATCATATAGGATTAATCAAATTAACCTCATTCAATACACAATGGTACACTCAAACCATATCAAACACGGATATCACAACCCTCGCTTGGGTCTCCCAGCACAAAACCCAACCCACAAAAGCATTCTGAATCCAAACCTCAAAAAATTACTCCTTATACCAATAATTTCACTACAAAACTATTATATGAATTATATATGTCAAAAGGATCCCAACATTGTGATTTACTCGAAAAAAATACTCAGAATGGATTACTCATGTCCCAAATTATGACTTCTAGGGCACAAAATACCAAAAACCTCTCAGCTGGAAAAAGTATATGGCGTGTACTTTAGAGTGCATAATGTGTACTCTCATCCATCCTCTTAGCCATGATATTTTACATGTCCATAACGACATGGGGTCTTCCTACATAAAACTACATGGTGTGTACATAAAGTACACAATGTTTACTTTCCAAAAACCAAAATCTTGTCTTCTTTATCACATGGCCAGACACATGGCCATGTACTACTACATAGAGTGTACTTTAAGTACATAGATATTACTTCAAAAAATCTTTCTTTTTCAAATTGGAATAACACATATCATGTGTTAATTGAACTAAGACCGTGTTTTCAAAAAATATAAATGAAAAATCCCTACAACTCCCCCAAAACCCTCGTTTTTTCAAAGAAAGCACAAATCAACTGCATTGGGTCCTTAGAAGAAAAAATAATTCATTAAAACATTAAAACAAATAATCTATGGGGATTTGGGGAATAATATTCAAAATTATCCTACATCTTGAAATAAATGCTGAAGCTTTCGGTTTAAATATGCTCCCAGAAGTCATTGCACCTCAATTCAGTCCAGATTTGTGCCAAGGATGAAGTCTAATGGAATCTCCCCCACCTCCCCCCTTAGATACCACCATCGTACATGAGGGAGAAGCTCATAAAATCCTTTTATGCAGGTGAAACCTCAAATGGGGGGCGAAGACTCTTTTAATTAATTAATTAATTTCCCATTTAACACCCTTCTTGAGTCCCAATACTCAAAGAGAGTTTACACCTCACCTTGGAAATACAACCCATTATAGACTCAATTGTTGTGTCATAATTTTAATTTAATGCACCATTCAAGAGATAAATCGTTTTGAAACCACAAGACTAATTTATTATTTTATTAATTAAATATTAAATATTGTCCCAACACTCTAACTCCTTGAAATTCCACCAAATTCCATTCCTAGGGTAAACATCCTATTTAGGGACTAAAGAAGTGGTCATAAAAATTATCCGATAATATCTGTATTGGTAAAATGACATTTTACCCCTCATGAGCACTTGAGAACAAAAATTCCAATTTTTTCTCAAATTCTAAAATCTAGAAATCATAGGTCTCTATAGCTTCCCCACCATAAACCTTATCATCCTTAAAAACATTTGTGGTCTTCAAACAACACATCATGACCCACATTGGTCAGAAAAACAAGCTCAAAATTTTGAATTCTACCCAAATCTGTCAACAAATTTCCTCTACATAACATCTAAGAGAGGGCGTGTAACCCATCAAAGGTTAATCCACCACTGGACACCTTTGAAAAACCACAAGTAAAGTGTTTAACCTCACCCGTCCATCTCAATATTTCAAATCACAATTTAAAACACATAATCATGTACATATTTATCCCCATAATAGAACCCAACCCACACTACCAATTCTGAACCATGATGCTTCCCATCGTGTAAATAACCTTTCCAACACATTCTTAGCGGTCCCCATCCTGCTCGACATTGTCCTCACTACATCCTCGACACTACCCACACAAGGGTCACACCCTCAAACATTCTCTTGAACTCCCTGCCATAAGAGTATTTTTATAGTCACCTCATAATCAAACAACATTTTCCCCATTCCATGCCTCAAACACAACCAAACCCTAGAGATGGAAATGTTCATACCACTCCCTCAAAGCAACAACACCAAACAACTTCTACTATTAACTACAAAAATTCAAGAATAGAATTGATGGTATTCGTTGATATCTGACCAATTACTGGGACCTTACTCACAAAAAACTAATGGTGGTCTCCCCACCGTATGGTTTAAAATACACCACTCCATGAAGAAAGAAATCATAGGATCCCTGTTATCAACCCAAGGAAACATCTATATAGCATGTAAAAAATCCATTGCAATCATAGTAGACTCATGGTGGTGTCAATATATTGGGTATGATTTTCTCTAAACTACGAGTATAATTAGATGTCATCAATGAATACCATCAAAACCTCATCTATAAAAACATCCCAGTTCCATCCCAATGCCTTGTTTCACCATTCCCACAAGCTTCACAACACACCCAAAACAATCTCAAAGCCCACTCATGACCACCAGACCAATTGTATCACCTCAGACGTACACTCTAGTAACATCAAATCCACAAACAAAATGATATAGTTCATCACCAATGCTTGTGTTTCCAATTTTACTCTATCACAAAACCATTACAAACCCCTTGTGTAATACATACACAGAACCTTCTCTAACTCCAATGATCCATTTCTAACAAAAACTCAACTCACAAGCCTTAACCAAGATAACAGTTGTACTTTCTGTAATCTCAATCCAACTGAAATCCCCTAGTATTAACTTACCTACACAACCATTTCCTAGAAAGTTACTTGAACTAACCTTCTGTCACAATACCAACCACAAGTTATAGACACCAACAAACAAGAAAACTATTAGAAAACAAAAGGTAACCCATCAAGCCTATTCATAAAACCCAGTTTCACCCTTCATGCATAAAATTAAAGAGTCCAAAACACCCATATATGCCTCGCTCACCTGAAGTATCTCATATATCGGTAGATCCCCCCTCACGGGAAACTCTCCAAAGTCAGAAAACCCTAACTCCCTACTCTAGAGTCACATTATAAATTCCACTGGGCTCTCCCACCCAGCTCTGTCGATCAATACTCACATAATGTCAATAGTTCCCACAAAATAGGTCTAAGACACTCAAAAAGGTCAAAAATCCTGGAAAATCCATAACCACTCAGATCATGATCACACTACATCAACAAAAATACACATGTCTCTAGGGTCCTGTATCATAAATGTTTCATATACAAAGAATCATCCTGTAACTGGGGTTTCCATCCTTTATTATCATCTGCACATAAGACCACTTTTGGGAGGACCCATACATACTACCAACCTCAACCAAAACTATATACAAGGGGACTAAAAACCTACATTTATACCATATTGTCCCACCAGGTTCACTAAACCAACTGTATAGAAAACCACAACCTCATCCCCCCCAGCAATAATATCACAATAGATCCAAAACACCTACTAATTGAAGGGAATAAGTAAAATCACACACTAGAAAGCCTATAACATGGTGATCTGATGTGCCTATCTTGAAGCATGAGACACCTCTTTCCTCTATAGGCTAAGATTCAAAACCAACTCACATGCCTCTTTCCAGTGGAAAAATAACTGATATCCATCATAAACTATCAAATACAAACAACATGTGTGCCTCTCAAAGAGAAAATCATAAATAACCAAAACATTACAAATCCAAAACATCAATCCCAGTCTCTGGTAACCACGAATTCCTAATAGAATAGGTGTTCATTAATCAACACTCCAGTATCCATAAAAATCACCAAAACATTCTTATAACTCTTGTCCACTAATCCCCAAAGAGTGAAATAATAGGAAATTAACTGCTCTAATATCAATTTGTAACATCTCGACCTAGTAACCACAAAATAGGTGCTACTATCCGGTTTTCCACAAGACCTCAAGCATGCCTCCATGTATGCCAGAGGTTGCTGACTGGAAGTAGGGGTGTAAAGGTGAAACATTGTGGAGACTATACCCCCTTTTCAAAGTTCACAATGAAGATTTAATAACTAAACACATGCACAAAAAATAATGTAGAAGAATAAATACAACGAACTAAATATGGTGTAGTAAACTAAAACTGAAGTAAAGTCCTAAAAATACTTGTCATACATATAACCATGATCCCCCACTAGAATGATCCCATGTATAAGAAATAAAAACATAAAAGTAAATACACCTAGCCCTACTTGAAACTCCATGCCATGACACATACCTAGTCTCAAATACCCTTTCAAGATGCTCCAGACCAACCAGTTGACCCCACATGATCATCCCTTTCAACCGTGAAATATAGGGCCTTTTTAAAATCCATTGTGTATCCATGCTCAACCTGAAAATAGATATAAGGTCAATGCACACACTAAGGTGCACATACATGGGGTGAGAAATAAATCTTAGTAGGCCACCCCCAACGGTGAACCTATAAAATTTTGAAATAAGTGCATAACCATGAAATATATTTCACCTAGCTGATATACATTAGGAAAAAAAGAAAAAATAGCAACCATCGATCTATAGGTCTAATACATCAATAGACCAAACCTGCTTCGGTGAATACTAAAATATATCTGATCTCGTATCACGGAGAGTGCACCCCAAACAATGTCTAGGATCCATACCCATGGTACCAACAAACAACCTGACCATACCAGGTATCCATACAATCATAATCATTTCACATGGGATTCTAGTATAATTCCACCTCTGCCAAGGCCACATAGCAATACAATGTACCATACGTAGAACCATTAAACAGATTTTCCCATTTCCACATAATATTACTACCAAACCTAGACCTTGAGTCTGACATCTGTCTCACGTACCAAAACCATAGAGTAAAATGCATCATTAGAGCCCATAAACAATATATATCTAATCAAACAAGATGGGAACATCAATCCAAAGTCATAACCACGTATATAAAATCAACCATTCCTGGAGCATCAGTCTGGCATCTTAACCACATATATCAAATCAACCATGCCTAGAGCATCAGTTTGGCATCTTAACCATGAATGTGGATTATTAGTCCACCATCCATACCAACTGGTAAACCATCAATTCATATACCATTAGTTTGGTGAACTATCACTGAAGTACACTATAAGTGTTTAGAGCCTTAGTCTAACACCCTCTAAGTAGTATAATTTATGTACTCAGTACCTCAGTCCCATAACCATAACTTCGATGGAGGCCCAAACATCAGTCTGACCCAAACCCAAGGTGAAGGAGAATCATTACAACCTCCTTATTCTACATGGAATGACACCCTTTCCAAGATCCTCAATAAGTTGCACTATCAAGGTTGTAAACTATCAATGTCTATAGCCTCAGTATATCACCCTCTTAGTATATACTTACTATGATTGATACCTCAATCCAGCACCAAACTAAACATATGTGACAACACATAACTATACATGACTTTTTAACATAGCGTTCTTAAAACCTCAGTCCATCACTCAAACCATAACCAACTACCATCATCAACATGGGTCCCCAGTACAATAATCTCAATCACTACTATCTGGAACCATACTCAAGAATCATTTTCCCATCGACTTTTATCATCATATTCTTTAAAAAATTAAGAAATTTTGAAAATAATTCTACGCTTATATATCACACTTCTTTGTGTTAATACATGTCTCAACATTAATGAACTAAAACATAAAAACAACTAGCTATATTTCTATCTCAACCAGTGAAATATTATCCCACCAACACATGCAACATCGTGGGTCCTTTGCAACACCCATAACTGAACAACATAATCAGACAAACTCTCCCAGGTTCATCCTATAAATCAAGGCCACACAAGAACCTCTGTATCCACATATTTGTTGAGCCATCTCCTCCTGGATCCTCAGAACTAGAACTCAAGAAAATTAATCTTATCTGAAACACTGTAACCACCAACTCTAGATCCAATCATTAACATAGGAAACATCCTCAAGCATCCCCCAATGCCCTCTTACTGATCCTTGATCAATGAAATGAAACCAAGGAATCTAAAATCAATCCCATGCCACACATGAATTATAAACCATCAAACAAGACATACAATGACCACATCACCAGAAACATGTTCTCCAAGGGAATCATCAAGAGTACCTCAGACAAAACTCAGAAGTAAAATGACACTCTTCCATAACCAAAAACACAATCTTTCAACTTAGCTCCAAAGGCTCTATCCACCCAGATCCTAAAATTTAGTATATAATCCTCAATTACTCTAACTTCAATTCACTAGGCCCGATGCACAATGAAAACCTAGATCATCCCAAAGATACTACTAAAATCATATCCTCCATAATTCAAACAATAAACTGCATGAAAAACAAAATGGTGTTCTCAAAATATTTCAAACACTGAGCTCACAACCCTCACCCGAGTCTCCCAGCCCAAAACCCAACCCAAAAATGGGTTCTGAATCCAAACCTTAAGGAAATATTCTTTACAAAAAAATTCTCTAATAAAACATTATATGAACTCTATATGTAAAAATTATCACAAAATTGTTATCTACAAGAGAAAAATCATAGAATGGACTACTCACACACTCAATTCTGACTTCCAAGGCACAAAATACCCAAAACCTCTATGCTAGAAAAAGTATAGGGAATGTACTTTAGGGTACATGGAATGTAATCTCATCCCTCCTCCTACCCATGTAATTAAACATGGCCATACCAAAATGGGGTCTACCTATGTTAATCTATAGTGCGTGTTCTTAAATTACTCAACATGTACTTTCCAAAAACCAACATCCTACGTTCTTTTTCACATGGCTATACACATGGCCATGTCCTACTAAATGGCATGTAATTTTAGTAACCAATGTGTAATTCCAAAAATTATATCTTCCAAAAATAGTTTTAACACATGGAGTGTGTTCATAGAAACGAATTCTATATTATTGTTATTTCTGAACATAAAATCCATGCAACTCCCCTAAAACCACAATTTTCTTAAACAATCACAGATCATCCCCTATAGGGTGTTTATCAGTTGTAATAAGGAATTTTAACTTTAATAAAACTAATCTATGGGTATTTGTGGAATAAAACTAAAAAACTACCTACCCCACGGAATAAAGGCTGATGTTTTGGGTTTAAATCCACTCTCAGACGCTAATGCACCTTGATCCAGTCCTGATCTACACCAAGGATGATGTTTGGAAGCATCTCATCCACCTTCCCCTTAGATCCATATATTATGTATGAGGTAGAATCCCCTCCCCTAATTCTTTGCATGTGAACCATAAAATGGGAGAGGGAGACTCTTCTATTTAATTTAATTAATTAATTAATTTATTAATTGTCCATTTAACACATGTCACGAATCCCGAAACCCAAAAATAGTTTATACCTCACCTAGGAAATACCCCTTATTCCAAACTCAACTGGGGATTCAAAATATCAATTTGATGCTCCGTTAAAAATATAAATCCACCCTAAACCACGTGACTGATTTAATATTTAATTAATTAAATATTAAATATTCTACCAAAACTCCAACTACTCTTAGTTGCACCAAAATCTTATCCTAGGGTAAACAACATAATTTGGGACCATAAAAGTGTTTAGAAAAATTATCTAAGACCATATGTTGTTGTAAAATGGCCATTTTACACCTCATGATCACTTGAATGAAAAAATTTAATTTTATGCCTGAATTCTAAAATCTTGAAAACTTAGGTCTCTACAACATCCCCACCATAAACCTTCTCATCACCAAGAAGCCTTGCGGGTCTTCCTACCACACATCCTAACCCAAATTGGTCATCAGAATAGGATCACCTTTTTTTTCTACCAACATATGTCAACAAATTTTCTCTAAATAACATCTAAGAAAGGGTGTGCAACCCATCAAAGGTCAAGAAACCAGATTCCACCATTAACAAACCACTAGGATAGTACTTAAGCACACCTATCGATCTCGATATTCCAAATCACCATTTAAAACAAATCATCACAGTTTTTGGTTCTCCCCATTATAGAACTCATCCCACACTATAGATTCTGGACCATGATGCTTCACATCATTGAAGTCACCTTTAAAACATATTCATTGCAGTCCCCAACCCACTTGACATGGTCTTCACAACATCCTCGGCCCTGCCCAAAAAATAGTCACACCACCAAACCTGATCTAGTTCTCCCCACCATAATAGTATCTATATCATTGCCTCATAATCGAACAACCTTTTCCTATACAATGCCTCAAACACAACCAAACCCTAGAGATGGACATGTTCATCCCACTCCATAAATGTAACAATACCAAACATATATTATTTCTTATTCCTGGCATCCAAAAATAGAACCCTTGGTATTAGTCGATATCTGATCCATTATAGGGAACTAAATCACAAAAATCATATCGGTTTATCCCCAAAATATGGTTTCAAACACACCACTCCATCATTAAAACATCATAGTAGGCCCCTTATCAACCCAAGGAAACATTTATAATTAATGAAAAAATACAGCACTTTCTCAGCATACTCAGGACGATGTCAAGATATTGGTCATGATAATATATAAACTATGAGTATACTAAGATGTAATTGATGAATAAAATCACAAAATCATTCATCCATAACATCATATTTCTATCACAAGGCCTCATGTCACCATTCCGACAAGCCTCTCATCACATCCCCAAAAATTTCACAGCCCACTCATGGCTTCCAACACAACTATAGAACCTCGGACATACACACTAGTAACATCCAATCCAAAAAATAAATGTTGTATCACGTCACAGAATCTTTCATTTCCAAATTTACTCTATCACAAAAACATTACATTTCCCTTGTGTAATATACAAACGGAACCTTCTCTAACTCCAATGATCCATTTGTCACAAAAATTCTGCTCACAATCCATAACCAAGAAAAATAAAGAATTTTTTCTACTCTTGATCCAACCCAAAGCCACTTGGATTAACTCACCAATACATAAATTTCCTGTAAAGGTACCTAGACTAACCTTACCTCTCGAAACCAACCACTAGGCATACACACCAACACACAAGAACGCCGTCTGAAAAAAGGGCATCCATCAAGCCTAATTGTCAAACCCAACTGCACCCATAATGTACCAAATTCAGGAGTCCAAAACACCTATATGTGCCTCATACACCTAAAAACTCTAATATTTAGGTCTATCCCCACTCACAGGTCACCCTAAAAAGTCAAACAACCCTAACTCCCAACTCTAGAGTCACGTTAGAAAATACACTAGGCTCCCCCCACCATCTCTGTCGATCAAGACTCACATCACGAGAGTAGGTCCACAAACATAGGTTTAAGCCACTCATAGAAGGTCACAACTCATGGGGCATCAACAATCACCCGGATCATCATCGCATGACATAAACTAAACAAAAAAACTTGTCTCTAGGGTCCCACATCATATAGTATTCATATTCCAACCAACTACACACAATTTGGGTGTCCATCCTCTTCGAGCATCTATATATCAGAACGGTCCTTGGAGGACCCGAACATACTACCAACCACAACCAAATCCATATACATGGGGTTTACAACCCTACATTTATACCAAAATGACCCCCTAGGGTCATTAATCTAACTACACACATAACCACACCAGTGTCCCCACCACCGAGCATCTCACTGTAGTTCCACAGAACCAGTCATTAAAAAGAAAATATGTAAAATAATACAATATCAGTCCTATAACATGGGGATTTTATGAGACTATCATGATGCATGAGAAACCCATTCCTCTATAAGTTAATTGTCAAAACTATATGCCTCTTTATAATGGATAAAAGGTGTGAAATCCATCTTAAACTATCAAATACAAACAACATGTTCATCACTTGAAGAGAAAATCATATAAAACCATAACATCACAAATCCAAAACATCAATCCCAATCCCTAGTAACCTGAACTTCATACTGAAATAGGTGTTCTTGATGCACCATCCAGTATCCATCACAAGATCCAACACATTCCTATATATTCTACATACCAATCCCCAAATAATGAAATAATATGAAAGTGACTGCTTTGTACCACATTGTAACATCCCGACCTGATATCCACTAAACCGGTACTCCAAGCTGGTTCTCCACAAGACTTCAAGGAAGCCTCCTCGTATGCTAGTGGCTTATGACTAGCATGGGGTATAAAGGTGAAACTTTGAGAATAATATACCCCCATATTATTGTGCACAACCAAGAGTAAATTAACAAACACACACACTACAGATAAATCACAATAATAAATAAACTGAACTAAACAAGTTGTAACAAAGTGAAACTATAGGAAAGGCCCAAACATCCTTTTCATACATACAACCATGATCATCAACTGGGTTGATCCCATGTAAAAGAAATAAAAGCTAAAAATTAAATAAAATTGGCCCTACTACAAACTCCAGGACATAAAACAAAACTGGTCTCCAAAACTCTATCAAGTAGTTGCAGCCCGACCAATCGACTCCACACGAGCATCCCACTCAACCGTGAAATCCACATCCTATTATCTATCCATTTTCATCCTTTATAGACTTGAAAATAGACATTAGGTCTGTACTCACATCGAGGTACACATACAGGGCGTGAGAAATCAATCTCAGTAGTCCACCCCCAATGGTAAATCAATAAAATGCTACCATAAGTGCATGCAGATTCAATATTTCCTGCCTAGCTGATATAAAATATGAAAAAATAATAAACAACCATTGTTATATAGGTCTAAGACATCAATCGACCATACCTTCCTTGACCAATGCTAGAATATCTCTGAGCTCATCCCAATGACCATACACCCCAAAACACTGGTGGGACCCATACCCACAGTAGCTACACCAATCCTAACTATACCAGGGACCCATCCCATGATATTCATTTCACCTAGGATACTAGTCTAAGTCAACCCCTACCAAAACATCGTAACTAGACATTGTCCCATACTTGAAACCTTGAAACATCTTTCCCCAGTACCACACAAGAGTACTACCAATCCCAGAACTTTAGTCTAACATTTATCTCATGTACCAAAACCATAGTGTACAAGGAGTCATCCCATCCCACAAACCATATATATCAAATCAACCAAGCCTGGAACATCAGTCTAGCCTCTTTACCACATATATCAAATCAACCATCCCTGGGGAATCATACCCACATATATAAAATCAACCATGTCTGGAGCATCTGTCGGGCATCTTAACCATGGATGAAAAGTGTTAGTCCACCATCAATCTGATCAGGTATTCTATCAATGCCCAGATCCTCAGTCTAGAGCAATGTCCCTGATGTATACTATATGTTTCTAGAGCCTAGATCTGAAACCCTATCAGTAGTATACATTTTGTGATGGAAACCTCAGTCCAGTAACCATAACATTGATGGGGCCCGGAGCATCAGTCTAACTCAAACCCAAGGACAAGGATAACTATTCCAACATTCGTATTCCACTTGGAATGCCATACTTGCCTAGAGGCCTATTCTGGTGTACTATCTATGAATAACGCTATCAGTGTCTAGAGACTCAGTCTAGAACCCTCTCAACAGTATAATTCATGAGTTTGAAACCTCAGTCCAACACCAAATATGACATTAAATTACTATAATTGGCATTATAACATAGTGTTACCAGAACCTCAGTCCAACACTCAATCCAAAACTAACTATCACCATCAACATGGGTCCTCAGTCTAATAATATCAATCACAACTCTCAAGAACCATACTAGGGAATCATATGGCTCTCTTTTTCTACCATCATAGTCCTTAACAAAAAACTAGTTTCCAAAACAATTCTACCCATCCATATCAAATTTCCCCATGGGTAATACAGGTCTCCACATCAATAAACTAAAACATTACAATTTCTAGTTATATGTCCATCCCAACCTATAAGATCTTATCCCATCGACACATATAACATCATGTGTCCCAAAAAATACCCATAATTGAAAAACAAAATCACACAAACCCACTCAGGGTCATCGTATCAATTAGGCCCAAAAATGAACCTCTAGATACATATATATGCTGAGTCATCACCTCTTGGATCATTCAAACTAGAACTCAAGAAAATTTATCTTCTATGAACCCCAGTAACCCCTAACTCTCAATAAAATCCCTAACATAGGAAACATACTATAACATCCCCTAATGGCCTCAAAACGATCCTTGATCAATGACATGCCACCAAGGAATCTAAAATCAATTCCATGTCCCAAATGCATTCTCAACTGTCATCTATGGCATAAAATAATCACTTAACTAGAAACATGTCCTCTAAGGAAATCATCAAGAGTACCTCATACTCAATGCAGCACTACAATGAAACTCTTCCTTAACCAAAATCCTATTGTTTCAACCTAACTCCAAAGGCTACATCCACCGGGATCCTAAAATATAAAATCTAATCTTCAATTACTATATCCTCGATTAAATAGCTCTGATTTGCAAGAAAAAACTAGATCATCTGATATATACTATTCAAATCCTATCCACTAGGATTCATCCAATATACCTCACACAAAACAACATGGTATGCTCATAACATATCAAATACTGAGGTCACAACCCTCACCCGGGTCTCCCAGCCAAAAACCCAACCCACAAAAGGGTTATGAATCAAAACCTCAATGAAATACTCCATATAAATAATCATATAAAACACATTTTAAATGAAATTTATATGTCCAAAGAATCCCACCATTGAAATATACGTGAAAAAGGATCATAATGGACAACTCACACGCCATATTCTGACTTCCAGAGCACAAGATACCAAAAAACTCTAAGCTGGAAAAAGAATATGGTGTGTAAATTAGAGTACACTATGTTTACTCTCATCCATAATCCTAGCTAAGTAATTTTACAAGGACAAACTGATATGGGGTCTGCCTATGTAAAACTACATGGCGTGTACTTAAAGTACACGACAGTTACTTTCCAACAAATAACATCCTGTGTTGTCTTTCACAGGGCCAAACACATGGCCATGTACTACTACATGTCATGTACATTCAGTACACAATGTGTACTTCCCTAATGTCTATCTTCCCAAAATGTTAAAAACATAGGGCGTGTTTTCATAGAACCACATGTTGTCTGTTCGGGATTTCCAAATGGAAAATCCCTGCAACTCCCCCAAAACCACAAATTTTCTCCAACAAGAACATATCCACTCCCATGGGGTCCTTAATAGTTCTAATATTTCATTAAAACATTAAAACAAATAATATAAGGGGATTTTGGGAATAAATCTCAAAACCAGCGTACCTCGTGGCATAAACGGTGAAGCTTTGGGATTAAATCTACTCCCAGAAGCTACTGCACCTCGATCCAGTCCCAATCTACGCAAAGGATGAAGTCTAGAAGAATATCCTCCACCCCCCCCTTCAATCTTACTATCATGAGTGATAGAGAAGCCCCTAACCTCCTATTATTCATGTAAACCCTAAAATGGTAGGAGACACTTTTATTAAATTTATTAATAAATTAATTACCCATTTAACCCTTGTCCCGAGTCCCGATAGCCGAAGAGAATTTATAACTCAACTAGTAAATACCACCCATTTCAAAAACCACTATTAAGTCATAATATCAATTTTACACTCTGTTCTGAAGAAACAACCACCCAAAACCATCCGACTAATTTAATATTTAATTAATATAATATTAAATATTCAGCCAAAACTCCAACTGCTCATAATTCTACCTAACTCTTGTACTAGGTTAAACACCTGATTTTGAGACTAAAAATGTGGTCAAAATAATTATTTGAGAATATCTGATATAGTATAATGACTATTTACCCCTCATGAGCACTCGAGAACCAAAAATTAAAATATATGCTCGAATTACAAAATACATAAAACTTGTGTCTGTATACCTTTGATGTTACTTATGATTTACTAGGTATATGATCCAACAATATCATTCTTATTTATTCCCAAGATGGTTTTTGTTTATGATAAGAATTTTTTATGAAACCTATTTCTCTTCCATGGGTTATACCATTATAAAATTCCTATAGAACCCACTTCTTTTTCTATGGATTATAATTTTAGGAAATGATGAAATGATTTTGAATCCAATTTATATTTATAGGTTGTGATATGATGAATGTTTTATTATATTGTGGCACAAATTTTTATGATATTATACATATAATGGGTGGGACCTATCTCTATCCAATGCATTGGGTAATGAATGATGTTATATGAGCTCAATGGGTATTTGGGAGGTTATCTAAATCCTGTAAGAGGGTATATGAGAGGATATCCCAATCCCAAAATAGGGTACATAGCAGGTTATCACAGACCCAAAAGAGGGTACAAGGGAGCATATCCAAATCCTGAAGTAGGTACATGGGTTGTTATCCCAATACAAACATTTTATGAATGTCTAAGTGGGTATAATTGACATAAGATATTCTATTATTATATATATTCTACAAATCTATGTCTCATGCCAATTTACTATTCTCATAGATCATGATATTTGATTCTTTTATGAATAATGTCTTATGAAATGTGAGTATTTATACCATGACTCAAGTGTATGATCTATTATATAAAGGGTTTAGTTTTGAAATGTTATTCTCATGTTATAATACCCTTATTATCATTATATTTTTATATCTCCATTGTTTACCCTTACTGAGCATCTTAGATCACCCTTTCTTATATTCCTTTCCCAAGGTTTGGAATAATGGTTTTAAGTATGGTATGTCTAATAATAGTACTATGTGGGAAAACATTTATGGGATATGTTGAATATCATACATGAAATAATAATATTGTGTTCTATGTTTCCAAAGGAACTATACAGTTATGATCCTCAGGTGTCTGTTTTTGTAATGTAGTGAATATTCATCTAAATTTTTTTCATATATATGTATGATAAATTTGGGTCTTTATAAGGAAAGTTTATCTCTATAATTTTATCTCATATCAAACTCCCCTCCATCAATCATTCTGCATCTACTTGGTTCTATTATTTGAATACATATTTTTTCACCACATGCTATATTTATTACCCAATTTATAGAAGTAGATAAACTTTACTTGACAACAAAAGAACCTAAACCTTCCCCTTTCTTCTTCACTTGGGTGTAGTTTTTCTTCTAATGGCCCTTATTGACACAACATAAATAAACCTCATCTTGTTCCCTCAGTTTCTCTTTGATTTTTCTATTCTTGGAAAGGAATGATAAATCTTTAGGCTTAGAGATCATCATATTTACTTTACTCATTTTACAATAAAGACTGAAGGCTTTTCACACTATGTCAACTTGTTTATATAGAGGTGAATAGTGAGAAGATATATTTGAGGATTATTAATGTTTTCATGTGTAAATATTTAATAAATCTAAAGAATATATGAGCTAGTGGTGTATTAATGAGATAAGTACATAGCTTATTGGGGAGTTTAAGCCATAAAACTTCTAGGTGCCCAATGTTTCCAATGAGATTGACTACCTAAATCCCAACTCAAACACCCTCCACATTCATACTTTGAAGATGTTATTTGGGAATATCATATAATTATTTTCAATCTCTCTCGTGGCCTAAAACTAATAGGTTCTCAAGAATTCTATATGCATCCATGTTTTTAGGAAACATTATGAGTTCAATTAACATAGATAAAATCACAAAACATTTAACATTGAACATTGAATGATTCACTGAAATGTATTTCATAGATAGGGAAAAATTCATCACTCACCTTCTTGGCTATAGGATTAGGCATTAAGGATTTTAGCAAATATGATTTTTTTCATGGTTTAGTAAAACCCAAAGGCATCTAAACCATTCATGGAAATAACTACCAATGAGGATATTGTATTTATTGAATATAGATCGAAGGGATAGTGTGGATGATGAACTCTATATTTTAGTCAATAATCAAAAGATCATATTATTAGTACTTTTCTGGATTAAAAATTTTATGAGAAAAATTAAATTAAATGTTTTTTATTAAATATCTCACTATATTACTCAGCCTCAGTTCCCCTCTAAATTAAAACCAAAATTATATTTTCAAAATAATTATAGTGGAAAGGATCCATATTTTTTTAATGATCCAAACTTTCTCCATGAAAAATATAAGAAGGTTTTATGTAGGTGTTCTTTCTAAATATAGTCTTTCAGCTCCTTGACCTATTGAGTGGACTCTCCAATCCTAAAATCCGAGCATGAATTTCCTCAACACTTGCCTCCAAATTTTCATTGAGTATAATTTGGACCTCAAATTAAACTCAATTTCATTTAAGTCATCCTAAAACCCTCATGATAACTTCCTGAAAAAAGTAAGTGTCTACACATTATACCTAAAAACACTTACATTTGTGGTTTCATTCCCAATAATGTAATAGAAGGTATAAAAATACTTAATATTAAGTTGATGGATTTTATTTTATTATACAACATGTTTATATGGTTTTATCCTTTACATTTATTGTTAATATTAGTCAGATCTGTGGTTGATAAAATATTTACACATAATATGTTTATTTAAATTTCATCTTTTTACATTAAGTAATTTAATTATTTTATTATGGTCTTACAACCATAATATATATAATTCATAGAGAGAAAAATCCTAAGCATACCTAATGTTTTATTTAATGAGTGTACATTTAATACACTTATTACCTAGGGGATGTATCTCCTATTATCAGGCTGGGAATGTGTTACATCATACCATTCTTCCACCATTGTAACATATGGGTTTTCATGATTTTGGTTTCTTCTTGAACTGTCTCCACTATCCTATGGAAGGTAAATTAATTAAAATTATTAATAACTCACAATTAGGTGAGAGAACCAAAGGGGAGTTTTAGAAATAACGTTGGACACACATGACCCATTTAATAATGGCGGGCGTGATGAAACAGAAGATATTAAATTAATTTAATAGTTAATTTTGAAAACCATGCAATAAATTAAATTATATAAATGAAAATACATACATTATTCATGGTCTAGCCCATGAATTGTCGTACATTCAATTCATACCCAAAATAAAGTGAGTAAACATTAATATCTTATTCATTAATTATTATTACAATAAATAAACTTAGATTAATTAATTTATTGATTGATTAAATATTTTTCAGATGAATGACAATCTAAATCCTCTTTAAGATAACCATAATTAAGGAATTAATAGAAAATAAATGATAGAACCCGTTATTTGAGATTGTTACAATAAATTAATTAAAAATATAAAATTATTTAAAACCATTATTAAAATGTAAAATAAAACAAGTGATAGAAAATAAAATATGGATGTAATTTTTCAAATTTAAATTTAATGTAATTTAATTATTTTGTTGATTGGGAAACTATGTGGTGTGTACTATCTAGCTACATGCCATGTACCTCGATTGTTTTGTATCCAAGTTACATGCCTATGGATTCTTCATGTTAACTCAGCCAGACAACTTGATGTGTACATATTCGCTACATGCAGTTTATCCACCTGTTGTGATCCTATGATAAATTCTTTGGATTAGGCATGTATATCTATAAGAATAAATGAAAAGTGCAATACAAATAAATGAAAAGTATCCCTTATGAAATGTTTTTATTGTTGTCACTGAATGGGTTGATCTGTATTTAAAACGTGGTAAATGATGAACTACATGACATGTACACTGTGTACACATTGTGTATGTAATATATTATTTAATATCATAGTATCACATAATTTGAACATGTATATTGACCACATAGATTGTGTGATTTACACTTCTAACCCATGTATACCGCATGGAATATGCACCAGCTACGCGATGTGTAATTTGGCATCCCATGTGCATGGTTGGCCTAGTTTACACATGAATTTCAACAAATTCACCTTGTTTAATTAACTTCTTAGAGTTTCATGTATCCCATGACAAATATAGGTGTAGTGCACAAGGGTACATAGTGTGTATGTTGGTCACATGTTCTCTTACACAGTTTTTACCATCCAAAAAATTTTGAACATCTTGATGGAATATTTTATTGTTCTTTATATGTTCTTAGACCATTAAGAAAACAAAACACTGAATGAAGAAGATTAATATTGTGATAACATGTTAATTCAAATTGGATCACAGAATAAATAATATGAAAGGAAACATTCTAAAAAGAATATGTGTAGATCAACAATCAAATAAATAATTATAAATTTCACTTGTAATCCCTTTGATATCACTTAATGGTTTTTGGAATAATGGAAGTGTTCTGTGGTGGGAATTTTATTAAAATTTATTTTAATATTTATTTTTCCAAAACCCTGATTAAGGATCTTTCTTGTTAAATTTATAATTAATTTTATTTTATTTTAATAAAATAAATACCTAATATTTTGATCCTTTCTTCATTGCTGATGTTTATCATTGGAAGGATCGTTATCATATTTTCTTTGTTACGATGTGAGAATCCATTGGTATAATACCTCTATTGGTGATCCAGACCGTCTCCTTAGGTCTCTGAGAAATTTCCTTCTATTTTTAGGTGTCAGCACAGCAAATCAATTATCTTACATTGTTTTTGTTGATCACTCATCCATTGTTATTCATGTAATATCTCTTTCATTTCTCATTCTTGAAAGGTAGATAAGAGTGGTCAAGAGAGAATTCCATTATACATAATGATTATATATTTTTTAACACAACATATAATATACAAAAACATTTATTCATAGAGCGACTATTTAGCTTAAATTATTATTTAATTTCATGTCAGTCCTTAAAAAATACAAAACGTTTATTAAAAACCATGTAAAATATAATAATAATAATAATAATAATTATTATTATTATTGTTATTGTTATTTAGTTCATGGAAACTTGTGTGATAAAAAATATTATTTAATCAACTTTTTAATTAATATTTTTCACTAGACACGGTCTTGGTCTGTTTGAAATTCTCTATAATTTATTAATAACCTAAATAAATATTAAATATTTTATTCATCAATAAATATTTTTATTGATAAAATGTGAATAAAATTATTGTTTTTTATTGAGATAATATTTATTCCATTAACTAAATTCAAATAAAATTTGATCGAGATCAACTGAAACACTTAGTATGTTACCCTATGTCATTATTATTCATTAGAATTAGGTGGGATTTCATAATTTCCAAGATTACTGTCTAGAAATGGGTCAAGGCACCCAAGTGATAAAAAAATTTCTAGATAATTAAAAAAAAAATATGAACGATCACTGTGTCATATAATCCCTTTGTCAAAATATCTCATTATGTTGGTTGAACATCTATGTCACTTGTCTATATGATTGATATAACATTATTTGACTATTTGAAATAAATATATTATTATACCATGGACATGGAATTTAAGGTTACGGTTCTATTCCAATCAAATTAATGAGATATGAACATATATAAAAAGGTAAGGTAGAATCCTTCCTCAACTTATCCATTAATGACATGTTTATTTTAACGCACCCAATGTACTTATACCTCACCATGAACATATGTAAACATAATTTTCATCATAATATACAAGTGAATGAGTCATGAAACGAATTAATGATAATAATAAAGTCAATGTACCATTACACATGAGAGAGGAATATCATATAACACAAAACATGTCAAATTCCTACTAGTTGGAATATTCTCATAATCTCTCATCTTAGAGAATACGAAGTGTGAACTCAATGAAAAGAAGAATCTTCCACTTATGAGTACTCACACCTAAAAGTCTACATACTATCTTTCCCATCATAGTATGTTATCTGATAACAGAACTATATGTGAGAATATTTTCATATAACATAAAGTCTCTCATTATATTAGGGAACTTATCTGACCTTATTAATGTGACATATACTCTAGTAAATTATGAAATTAAAGTCTTACAAAAATAATGAACAATATGTAATAATATTTTTTTATTAAATTTCAATAGATTTAATATACATTTAATCGAAATACAAAAAACTGGTCTGACGACACCTACTCTAACAAGAGGGGACAGTCAATTACCAGTTTCCACTATATATTAGATGTTAGGGACTCATGAATAAAACAAGTCCAAATAGACATTAGTTAGGATTTCCATATTGGGAGGTGGTTTATATCAACGATGAATGAAATATCATCCACTATTCAAAAAAAACATATAATGATATTACTCACTTAACCCAAGCCTATACACTATATCCTACCAAGGTCTTGTATAACCAACCCATCACATATATCAAATTTTTCACCCAAATCCACCTCCTCAACTAACCAAAAAACAAAATTTCTAAAATAAAAAACAATTTTAAATTTTGAAAAATTTTATATTGATCTTCCAAAATATTAATCAATTACTTATTACGACATATTTAAATTTCCATATATAATACTTATTTCAACTACTTCATCTATTCATTTTATGTCACATATCATATCACTTCTCATACATCTTCATTAGTTCAATCACACATTCCATATCTATATTTAGGTAACATCTAACCTATCCAAAAAAACCATATAAACCTTGTTATATATCTACCTTGACATCATACAATGATATATTCAACACTACTTTATAACAATAATAATATCATATAAAATAGCATGAATTCAACAAAGAGATATCACATATGTATATCGTATCTATATTTTTTACTTCATATATTCAAATAATTTCATATAATTAATATAACTTCATCTTGTTACTCAGGAATCTAAATCAAGACAATTCTTTATCCACAACTATAGAAATGAGATATTTCTTAAATCAACTACCTTAACTCAATAGATGAATTTTCATATTATCAAAAAATGAAATTAAATGATAAAAAGTACACATTTTTATGAATAACCCATAATATTTTTACATTATCTCATTCTAATGATAATAATTATTTTATTACTATCAAAAAATCTGTAAGGAAGAATAATATAGTGTCAAACAAGAATAACCAAGGAAATAGTACCTCAACTCACACATATATTACCCCATGAAGATTGAAAATAAAAAATTAATAAAATAACACTTTGAGAAATATAAGAAAACCCTCATCATAATTAAGAGTTGTTTTTATGGAATTGGAAATTTAATAAAAATGGAGGTGCCACCCTGAATTTATAAATTAATAAGAATCCTAGAAAATCATGGTTTAATGGAATACAATATCCTTTAATGTGGGTCTATCAAATAATAATTATAAAATTATGATACGAATAATAAAATAATCCCTAAAATCTCATCAGGAACTCTCTTTTAAAATCCAATAATGTCAAATTCATTATGATATAATTTACATAATCATATCATTATGTACTCGATGAAAGGGTTGATTTAAATTTCATAGAGTATAATATTTTAATCCAAAATCCATTCCCAATTTTAATTTCAAATTCATGTCCACTATATATTCTATGGCATAATGAAAATACTCCGGATTGAATTATGAATTCTAAAAGCCCATGGATTGAAACTATTGAACAACCTCCCCTCAACATCCATCCATGACCCCAATTTCACCAACTCAAATTAGTATGATATAATAATAATGACTATGACCAAGAAAATAAAATGATGATACAAGGGTCTATAATAATGACTAGTTAGGATACCTAATTATGCTTCAACTATTACACATAGTCACCCACATTCGGAACAAATCATGACATATTATAAAACATCACGGTATGATTTTTATATAAAATTGAATTTCCTAATCAAATTGTACTCCTATTTTTCCCTGTCTTTCTTAAACTCCCAAAAAAACACATAAAGGAAGGAATACAATAAAAATATTGTTCTTTATAAAATTACTAAAATTATTAGTGGAATTACATATACATTGGTAGTAAAATAGAATAAATTTCATAAACTTTAATAATTATTAAATGAGTTTAAATATTTTTTATTGAAATTTAAATATGATAGTGATAAATCCATTAATAAAGTTTGTGAAAATTACAAATCAGAATAGAATAAATTCATAGATTAAAATAATTAAAATGGATTTCCTAATCAATAATTAATACATCTCATTGGATCATAAGGTCTTATACAAGTTTTATAGAAAACCATCTAAGAAAACTTATACAATGAATATTGAGTTTGTTATTATATTGGTGAAAAATACTATTTTATTATAGAAAATATTAGAGATTAAGTAAATAGTTTCTTGAATAATAATTGATAAAAATAAACACAAAATCAAAATATATAGAGGTAAGGTAAGATAATATATAAATATTTTTTGTTCCCCAAAAAAAAGAGGAAAAGTCCCTACAATATAAAACCTTAACAACATTAATTGTTTTAGAGAGAAGACATGGTATTTGATAAATTTTTTATATTATTACTTGTTTCATTGATTGTTTTGGTATAATTACTTCTAGTTTTAGAATAACATGTTTTTCCTATGTAAAATAATGATTTTGGATCAAAGGGGAGAAAACCAAAAAAATTAAAAAGAGTATAACCATAAATAATAAAGAATAATTTTAGATAATAAAATTTATTGATCTTAAATAAACTATAGAAGATGTGATGAAGAAGTACATGAAACTGATATTTTTCTTCAAAATATTCAAGTGGAAATGAATTAGAGTACATTCTAAAATAAAAAGTATAAGAATATGATAGCGAAAAAATATTTTTATGGTGAGTGTCATATAAATCCATGAAAATTTAGGAATAATGAATTCTTAGTAGTGGTTTCCTATAATGATTGAAACCCAGTTGAAATATTCTAAAAAATCATAAATATAATGAATTATATATTAAATTTATAAATAATGGGTCAGTGAATATCAAATGCATTGGGGAAATGGGTTGAAACAGAACTTCATGAGGTTTTCAAAACTGTATGATAACGGAAATAAATCCACCTTCAAAAATAATGGGTGCATTATAAGGAGGCTAATATATGGATCTATATTGATCAATGGTCAAAGAAAAAATGAGATTATTTTTCATGTGAGAGATAAAAATAATCCATACTATATTTTCATGATAGAATAAAATGATATATAAAATGTAATATTTGGAAACCTTGTATAAAAAATTAAGAGAAGACTCATTCATGATTAATTTATTTGAAATTTTATAAATTTAAACAGTTATAAGATACATTATGTGACACATAACACAAAGAAAAAAAATATTTAACAATAGTCATAGAGGAGTTGATACTCTAACTTGAAGGCTGCATGATTTGATACATTCATATGTTTGTGACCCAATGATTAAGAGGTTAATGAATAGAGATAATTATTTTATTATGTAAATTAATGAATTTACTCATATGATATATGTAATTTTTATGATTATTGAGCCATCTAATTTATAAATTTTTGAATTATATTGAAGATAAACTGGGAAGGAAACCTGGTATACCATTAAGAAGCTTTAGTATGAAAATGGACCCAAATACACAAATAAGAACTTTTATATTTACCATAAAAATAAATAATATGAATTGTATTTAATTTACATTACACTATATAAAAAATTATTCCTTTGAAATTAATAATCATATCTTAGTGGACATGGAAAAAATAAATCAAATTGAGCATGGATCATTATGTTATTTTTAGTGTAAATCAATTTTAATTGTATCATATATAAAAATGCATGCCTCTTGAAGAAAAATTCAGTCATGAAACAATATAAAATATGGTATAAAATGAATCTATAATTGAATCAATTTATGTTTTTCAGAAAACCATATATAATAAGGTGATCATAACATGAATACTCAGTTGGATCCCCAGAAACATCTCATGTAAAATGTGAATGAAATATACTAATTCCACTTTAATAGGAAAATTAAACAAACTCATCACTTAAAGAGTTAATTTTATTTTCCTATCCTAATCATGGATCACTTCCCAGGCAATTCATTTAATTAAACCATTCTATATCAAATATAAATATATAAATGAATATACCTTGCTTCCACTTCTCTAATGGTTGGTTTCTCTCACACCAAACTACAACACATTCTGAACATCCTCATCATCATCTAATCTATAAAAAATTATTCTTAGACTCCATAATAACTTCTGTAAATGAATTACACCCCAAGTTATCAAAACCCATGCATATACACCTATTGAAAGTCATATTTGTTGGAACCAAGGTTGTTCATTGATTATAATAGAGTCTAGTTTGTATTCGTTGTCAATTTTCACATGGATGACTATGGATTTTTTAATTAATGAGGTCTTATGATTGAGTGTAAAAGAAATATTGATGGTGGAATTTTTTTCGAGTGTTTTCCAATTTTTTATGCATAAAAACAGTAATTTGTTCATAGGAATGTATGGTATGAAGAATAGAAAGGGAATTTCAGCAAAGGGAGAAAACCATGTAATCTGGGACATGGACTTCATACCATTTATGAAAATGGTTCGCGGACCATGTAAAAGGAAATGGGAACGGTACGTAGAGAGGATAATGGAACTAGAAAAATGTCTATGGGTTAAGGTGTGTGGTATAATAAAGTCTGGAGGTTCGTGGGATTGTAGCGGTTTATGGGATAAGATTAGTAGGCGGTGGATTATGTTCCAAATCCTAGATTTGGTAAATATTGTATAAGAGAATTTTTGGGATCCATTTTCCCCTATATAAAGAGAATTAATCCCCTTTATTAATAATGACATTGAGATTAATAAATCTGGGAGGAACTTGGAGAATTCAATAGTTGTTCGCTGGAAGATAACTTCGCATAGGATGAGGTGATCCACTAAGGAGAAAATAGTCCGTGAAAGAGAGTGTTGTTTATGGATGAATAAAATGGTCTTTAACGACTCAGATCCTGAGAAACTCAACTGGTGACCCATGCCCGGTTTTCCACATGACCTCAAGCACATTTACCCAAATGCTAGAGGTTGCCGACTAGCAGTGAGGGCCATGGGAGCCACTGGGGAAACTATGCCCTCATTTGGTATAGTATACAAGGGAAAGGAAATAATAGACAATAGCGGAAGCAGTAAACAACATAAAAAATCTAAAACTAAATAGCGAAAGCAATGAATATATAGAAATTATGATAATTATGCATTAGGTATAAGTACCAAAAGAATGTAGCAAACACAACAACGTGCTGAAATACAACTGAGAAACAAAGTACGAAAAGTAAACAGATACTCCTGTAGCATCTCAAGCCTAATATCTGTCCTATGCTCTCCAGCTTAAACCAGAAATAATGTACCTGAAGTAGAAGGGCCACAATCCCTATCCACACCTACAACCATATAACCTTTTTGGGACGAAAAGCAAGACAAAAATAGGTTGTGAGACTAATCCTAGTAGGAAACCACCACAAAATCTGTGCCCTACTGTCAGTGAGAAATATAGAAGAAGTAATTAAAGTAAATGTAGTAATGAACTTTGATTACACAAGTAAAAAATACTACTAATTACCATTCAAATTCATTTAACAATTAATTCATTCATTTAATTAAAAAACCAAGGAATCTAGCAATGATCTATATTCCAAGGTAAACAAGTATCACAGCATGCATCACATGACTACCTAAACAAGCAAGCAGGCCAATATATCCAAGATTGTGCTTTGGCATGGAATACTCATCTAAACCAACCAAACAATATACATTCACACTGAATCTTTGGGTGGCTCAAACTAGAAGACCCCTATAATCAAGTAAACACACAAATGCACAAACACTCTGGGAAGCACTCACGTCGATTCTCCTGTTGTCTTGCAACGATAGCTACAGATCTGCGGAAGCTCGTAAATCTAATTACTCCTATGGTCTCAATACGTGTGTAAACTAAGGACACTATTAGGAAGCACAAAGTACAATTCATGTTGGTCTTTCATACAAAACTATTTCCAACAAACCCCCTAGGGAAGCACTTAATCGTCTATTCCCTCTTTGGTCTCCCGCATCAGGTTCTCACAACCCTGAGCAGTCCAGTCATGCCTAATCGACTGTCAGCATCCCTAAGTAAGTTTTTCAACTACTTGGATAAAATTTTCAAAACATCAAAAGCATTAAACCAGTATACAACACATGAAATTTGTTATACCAAGCAAACATGCATTTGCAATAGGGTTGCCTTGTAGGAAATTTGTGCCAAACGGTGATAAATAGCCAAACAGATATAACACCCATGGGGTGATCCTCAAACATTTAAAAAATAATATATTATTATCAATTAACTTTAAGATAACAAGCAATCTAAGGCAATGAAACAATAGGACCAAAATACCTAACCCGGGATACCTGAAACATGGGAATCCGACACTTTTGCACAAAAACTCAAAGACATTGAACGTAAACAAAAAAACTACCTACCTAAATCCTAGGAGATCGATATAATTGAACCTCAGATCATGAATCAGCCTATAATGGAGTATATCTACAAAAAATTCTAAAATGTTCAACCTATGATAACTCTCATAAGAGAAAGAATCAGGAAATGTTTTCAAAGAAGAACCAAGAACTCACTGTTGCGATTATATTGCAACTGATGATGTTCGCTTCGGATAACAGGTGATGTATCAGCATCTTGGAGAATATCCAACCTCCTCAGACACTCTGGACATAATTAGGCAAAGAATAAGATGGAAATATGGATTCTGCACAACCTTGGTCTGTTTAATGAAATAAAAATAAAGTACATGGCATGTACTTCTAGAGTACACGGCGTGTACTTGCCTTTTCTGTACTCCACATTAGGCGGGCTCCACGTCACCCTTACATGGTCGTGTGTATAGCCATGACTCGACTAGCACACAGCTTCAAGTGGCATTGAAATACATGACATGTACTCATAAATTTCAAAGCGTTTACTTCGAAAATTTCAAAATTTTCCTCTTTTTCATAAAAACTACCAGAAAAGGAAAAACATACCTGAAAAGAAAATATGGGTTCTTACAAACTTCCCCCCATAAAGAAATCTATCCCCAAATTTCCCCCACAAGGTGGAGAAGAAGAAACCACGAACAATTATGGCCACTATGATTGCATATCGTCCTCCCTCTCCCAAGTCATGTCCTGTACACGGTCGTGCTGCCATAGCACCCGTACTAGAGGAAGGGACTAGCCACAAAGTACCTTTACACTACGATCAACAATCCCGATAGGATGCTCCTTGAATGTTGCATCCTTCTCCAACTCAAGCTACTTGGGTTGAAAGACATGAGATGGGTCTGAGAAATATCGTCGAAGATGAGAATCATGGAAGATGTCGTGCATAGCCTGGTACCACTGAGGTAACTGTAACCTATAAGCAACCAGCCTGACTCTCTCCAAAACCTCAAATGGCCCGACGTGTCATGGTGAAATCCTACCCTGCCTCCTGATCCTCTTGTGTCCCAACCTTGGGGTAACACGTAGGAAAACCTGATCTCCGACCTTGAATCTCCAAAGGTTATCTCTGTTGATCATCATAAGATTTATACTGAGATTTTTCAGTATCCATACTTTTCTGAATCAACTCCACGTGTTTTACGGTCTCTTGAACAAAATGAGGTCCTAGCATAGCTGCCTCTCCAGCCTCCATCCAACACAAGGGTGATCGGCACGGCCTACCATACAATGGCTCATAAGGTTCCATATGAATAGTTGCTTGAAAACTATTATTGTATGAAAACTCCACTAGAGGTATATGTTTCTCTCAAAAACCTCCAAAATCAAGGATTCATGCTTGTAGCATGTCCTCTAGCACTAGAATCGTGCGCTTTGACTGGCCATCTGTCTGAGGATGGTAAGCTGTACTCAGAAGTACCTATGTATCCAAAACCCTCTGTAACCCTTTCCAGAAATGCGACATAAAGCAGGAGTCCCTATCTAAAATGATAATACTCGGAACCCCATGCAAGCGTACAATCTAACGTATGTACAACCAACCAAGCTCATCAACACTGATGGTCTCCTTAATCGGAAAGAAGTGAGAAACCCTCGTGATCCTATCAATGACAACCCATACCACGTCATTCCCTTGAGGCGATCTCGGTAACACTATCATGAATTCTATCACAACATCATTCCACTTCTACTCAAGAATGGGTAGCTGCTATAAAAGCCCTGCTGGTCGCTGGTGTTCCGCCTTCAACTGCTGACAGGTGGAACACCTCATGATAAAACCAGCAACATCTCTCTTCATACCTCGCCAGCAATACTGGTGGTGTAGATCATGATACATCTTGGTGACACCAGGATGAACTGCCCAAACTGAGGAATGAGAGTCTCACATCATCTCCTTGTGTATATCTGCTGGCACCCATACACGTCCCTAGAAACACAAGGTCTCACCTTCTCCTAAGGTCCTTCCGGGAAGAGGGTCCTCTCCTGACACGCTTTCCCGTAGAACTAGGCCTTTAGAATCTGATAGATTCCTCATTCGAACTCAGTCAAGAAGGGTAGAGGAAGAAACTACAGAAGAAAGAAAAATATGACCCTGTCTGTTGTGCACCTCCAAATTCATTTTAGAGAAAAGTTACATAAGCTACCACTCGCTTATGGACTCTTGAAATGCATGTATCTATGTCTTCCTACTCAATTCGTCTGCCACAGTGTTTCCTTTCCCAGGCGTATAAGCAAGCTCTAAATAAAAATACTGTAGGTACTCAACGCACCTCCACTGTCTCAGATTCATGTCACGCTGTGTGAAGATATACATGAGGCTCTTGTGGTCAGTATATAGCACAAAATGCTCTCCTAGAAGATAATGTCTCCAAAAACACAAAGCATGAACAACTGCAGCCAACTCCAGGTCGTGTGTAGGATAGTTCCTCTCATGTGGCCTCAACTGCTGAGATCCATATGCAACAACACGATCCTCCTATATAAGTACTCCTCCAAGCCCAATTCCAGATGAATCAAAGAAAACTGTATAACTCTTGCCCAGCTCTAGAAAAACTAGAATTGATGTTGAAGTCAATCTCCCATTCATCTTTTAAAAGGCAGAATCGTAGGCTTCTGACCAAACATAATTCACCCCCTTCTTAGTCAAGACCATCAACGACACTTCTAAGCATGAGATGTCCTATATAAACCATCTGTAGTAACCATCCAGCCCTAGGAAACATCATTCCTCTAAGGAATTACTCGAATTCCCCTAGGTAACTACTGCTCTAACCTTCTATGGGTCTATTGATACTCCTGTCTATGAGATGAAATGACCCAGGAAGTGAATATCATCCATCTAAAAGTGGAACTTTGAGAGCTTAGCATATAACTGATGCTCCCTCAATGTACTCAAAAAGATCTCAAGATGGGTAGCATGGTCATGTCGAGTGTGAGAGTACACCAAGATATCTTCCACAAAAATCACCATGAAAGAATCCATGTAAGGATGGGAAACCCTATTAATTAGTGCCATGAAAACTGCTGGTGTGTTCGTGAGACAGAACGACATAACCAAATACTCATACAGACTATACCTGCTCCGTAAGGCTGTAAGAGGTATATCAGATGGTCTGACACGCAACTGATGATAGTGAGATCTCAATTCAATCTCCGAGAACACTCTAGATCCTCAAAGATGATCAGAGAGATCATCTATCTGTGGAAATGTATATCTATTCATTGCTTTCAATTGGTTTAGCTACCGATAATCCAAACAAAGCTATAAAGTACCATCCGCCTTCTTTGCAAAAAGAATGTGCGAACCCCAAGGAGAAGTACTGGGTCGTATAAAACCCATTTCCTGCAACTCCACCAACTTCTTCTTGAGCTCCTGTAACTCAGGCGTATCCATCCTATAAGGAAATATGGATATCGGTGCTGCTCCTGGAACACACTCAATAGAGAAGTCTACCTCTCGATCCGGAGGAAAACCTGAAAAGATTTCTGGAAAGACATCTAGAAATTGATCAACCACTGGAGGAAAATCTATCTGAGAAGTCCCCTGGTTATCTAGATAAAAGCTAGAAATCTGGGCCATAACACCACCTAACCCATGATGCTCTGGTCCAGCTCTGCTTTCCTGGACATCCCATTCGCCCTTGTGTAGAAAAGATCTGCCCTCCATTGATATGAAACTCACCCTATGACGATAGAAATCAACAGAGGTATGGAAGGGAAATAAACAGTCCATCTCAATAATGAAATCATATCCCATCATCTCTAAAACATACATATTGCACAAAAAATGACACCCACCAACCTCAAGGGGGCAGTTTAATCACTGACGCACGGTAGCAGTTCTAATTCCCAAGGGAGTTTCTAGCATCATCATATCCTTAGAAGTATAAATAGTCAGTCTAAGGCTTTCCATAGTATGCACAAAAATAAATCTATGAGATTCTCTTGTATCAAGAAGTGCAGAGGATAAAACTGAGGCTATTAAATCATACCTCGAACTGTATAAGGTCCAGTATCCTGATCCCGAGGAATCTGCTCTATCGCAAATGTCTGGAATGTACAGTGGGCCTGTGTAGCATCCTGAGATCCCTGAGCTAAACCTCCCTGAGCCTAACCACTACAGCCATAGCCTATACCATAGCCTAAATGACCTAAAGAACTCCACCCCCAGTCTGCTGTGAAATTTGTAATCCCGCACTTGTACGTGGATTCGAAACTGATCCTCTTTCACTAGCCGCTGGAAGGAAAAAGCTTGCAGAAATGCTACAGATGGCCCATCTTGCTACAAGATCGGCACTCCACTAGGTCTCTCGGGCACTGAGGCTTCTTATTCCTACTTTTTCCACACTGATAGAGAACTACTTGGTTTCCAGAAGGAAGATCCCATCTACCAGAAGGAATACGTCACTTCCTCGATTCACCTCGTGTAGAATCTTAGTGGTGCTTCCTTCTATCCATCTCAAATGAATAAGCCGTTGATGCTGAACCGCCCTGGTCCACAGCTCCAGTCTGCCTCAGATTTCTCTCCATGGTAAGTTCTTGGTTGACTATCAAACTAATATAATTCAACTGAAATACATTCACCTGTGATTTGATGTCCAGTCTGGGGCCTTCCTCAAACCTCCTCGCTAAAAACAGCATGTCATTCCCTAGAATGGGAGTGAAACACTGTAACTCTGTGAAGCGAGAGGAATTATCAATAACTGTGAGAGTACCCTATTGCAGGTTCATGAACTCTCTAGCTCTGTCATCCATTAGCATCGCCAGGTAGAAGTAGTCATAGAACATATGCTGAGACTCATCACAAGCCATAGTCTGTTGGTGCCCTGCCTGTGAAATCACATCCCACCATCTCTTGGCAGAATTTCGTAGAATATAAGTCACGAGATTCACTCTCCTCTCCAGAGGCATCTCCAAGTGCTCGAAGATGGATAGCATGGCTTATAGCCATGACTCCACAGCTTGTAGTCCTCTATCCCCTATGAACGTGGGAAGATGTTTCTGCTGAAAAGCCCATGTCAGTTCTTCCATAGACAGGGCCAGATTAGGAGCTCCCTAGAAGGTATACATGAATCTCATGAAACCTTCTTTTAACTGACCCTCAGAACTAGTGTCTGTAATCTCTCCTGGTGTCATGTCCGTAATGATAGGCAGAACTACTGGTAGTCCCTGATCTGCTGTATCAGGCGTATGGTCCCTACCTAGTTTTTGACTTGCAATGGGAGGACGTCTTGGCAGCATGAGTCTGCAAGGTCAAAAGCACACCTTAGATCACATTAACAGTGACTGAAAACTAGGATCATAAGAAGGGAACAAGAGAAAAGAAGCATTCAAAATTTACACAGAATGACTACACGGCTTGTATAAGGACTACACGGTGTGATCCCTTAATTTATTTACATGGGCATGGACTTTATCCAAAACTGGCTGTGTAACACCCCAAAAACACGGTGTGTTATCCATACATAGAGCATGTACCCGATTCCACTTTCCCTTCCTGAGACCTTCTACATTTTTAAGCCACACGACTCTCCTAAGACAAAACTACGCAGCGTGTTCAAGGTACACATGGTGTGTAATCAATAAGCTTCACCTGGACCATGTTATTAATGACTAAACCTGTGTACCAAGGTCATACTACACGGCATGTTCCATAAGTACACAACGTGTACTAAGAAGTCCTAACAGACCCTGTGGTAATCTACACGATCTGCTACACAGATGAAACTACACGGCGTGTTTCAGGCGGACAGGTCGTGTATGAGAAAGGATAACACCGACCAGTGTTTTTCATGACACGTCCAGGTACCTAGATCAGACTACACGACATGTAAAATTTAGACACGACGTGTATGTGAAAAGATAACACGAACCGTGTTTTTCGTGACACGGTCGGGGTACCTATTTCATAATACACGGCATGCTAAACTAGTAAATGGTGTGTTCATATAAGATTTTTCACAACCTCGTGTCCTTGCTCGCACGGTCAGTGACATGGCTATAGACTACACAGCGTGTATTCATAAAGTACACACCGTGTATTCTGGGTTTTTCTAGACAGTAGCCTTAGAACTACATTGGAGCCCAGAAAACCCAGAAAAACAAGAATTAAGGTGCCAAATTCTGATCCGTGAAGGCTCATACTCCCTGCAAATCAAAGTTTGGCATCTTTAATAAGTCATAACAAGGTAAACAGTATAACAAACTCACGATCCACCAAATTCCGATCCTCAAGGGCCCATAACTCCTCTAAGACCAAAGTTTCATGTCCATGATAAAGAATATCTAAACAAACAATACCCTATCAACATAGAAAGTATTCTATCATAGTAGTTATCACAACAACATGCATAGGCTATCAAAAATTCTATCACAATAGCATGAAACTTCTAATGCAATTTAGATGGCATGAAAAAATTCATGACATGTGACTTTCTAACAAGTGCCTATATGATGCATGAGATGGAATACCCTCATCTCATTGGGTTACAACAAAATAGAACCACAATCATATAAACAGTAACAACACAACACAAGTGCACCACCCAACGGTGAAGTTAATTAAACTGTAACATTTGAAAAACTTGAAAATTGCAATATTTGAGGTAACCTGGCTTTTTCCTTGTACACGGGTTCTAGAACTCCCGGGCACAACTATTTACCATTTACCTATTCTGTTCTATCCCTATCTAATGTCGCTAAAAATCAAGTCAATAGAAAAGAAATGAAACCCCCTTTGATACCACTTTGTAACGACCTGGATCTGGAGCCACTCAACTGGTGCCCCATTACCGGTTCGCCACATGAACTCTAGCACATTTCCCCAAATGCCAAAGGCTGTCAACTAGAAGCGAGGGCCTTCGTGAGTAATTGGGGAAACTATGCCCTCATTTGGTAAACTATATGAGGGAAAGAAAATAAAAGTCAATAGTGGAAGCAGTAAACAACATACAATATCTGAAAGTAAACTGCGGAAATAATGATTATATAGAAATGATGACAATGATGCAGCAGGTACAAGTACCTAAGGAAGACAGCAAACACAACAATGTGATAAAATACAACTGAGAAACAAAGTATGAAAAGAAAACAGTACCTACAGTAGCATCGTAAGACTAAGCTCGGTCGTATCCTCTCTAGCTCCAACCAGTAATCATGTACCTGAAGTAGAAGGGCCACAATCCCTATCCACACCTGCAACCATATAACCTTTTTGGGATGAAAAGAAGGATGAAAACAGGGTGTGAGACTAATCCTAGTAGGCAACCACCATAAGATCTGTGCCCTACAGATCTGTGCCCTACTTTTAGTGAGTAATATAGCAGAAGTAATGAAAGTAAATGTAGTAATGAACTGGGAGTACACAAGTAAACAATCCTACCAATTACCATTCACATTAATTTAACAATTAATTCATTCATTTAATTAAACAACCAAGTAATCCAGAAAACCTCTCTTTTCCAAGCTAAACAAGTAACACATCATGAATCAAAAGACTACCTAAACAAACAAGTAGGCCAATAGATCCAAGCTTGTGATTTGGCTTGGTAGACTCATCTAAACCAACCAAACAATCCAGATTCACACTAACTCTTTGGGTGGCTCAAACTAGTGGACCCCTATAGTCAAGTAAACATACAAAGGCACAGACACTCTGGGAAGCACTCACATCGATTCGCTTGTGGTCTTGAAATGATAGCTACAGACTCTCTGAGGAAGCTCTTACATCTAATTCCTCCTATGGTCATGATACATGCGTAAAATAAGGACACTCTTAGGAATCAAAAATTCCAATTTATGTAGGTCTGGTGTATGAAACTAATTTCAATAGACCCCCTAGGGAAGCACCTAATTTTCTATTCCCTCTTTGGTCTCCCGCACCAGGTTCTCACAGCCCTGAGCAGTCCATTCGTGCGTAATCCACTGTCACCAGCCCTATGTATGTTTAGAAACTACTTGGATAAAATCTTCAATGCATCAATAGCATTAAAACAGCAGGGAACACATGCAATCAGTTATAACAAGAACATTAGCATTTTCAATAGGGTTTCCTTACAGGCAAACTGTGCCACATGGCGATAAACCGAAAAATAGGGATAACACCCATGGGGTGATACTCAAACAAGAAAACAAGCATATATTATAATCAATTAACCTTTAGATAACAAGAAATCTAAGGAAATTAAACAATAGGACCAAAATCCCTAACCCGGGATACCTGAAACATGGGAATCTACCACTTTGTCATAAAAACTCAAAGACATTCAACGTAAGTCAATAAAACACCTACCTTGATACAAGGAGATCAATATACTAGAACCTTGGCCTATGAATCATCCTAGAACAGAGTAGATCTGCAAAAACATCTAAAACGTTAAACCTATAATAACTATCATAAGAGAAAGAATCATGAAACATGATCAAAGAATAACCAATAACTCACCGTTGCGATTCTATTACAACTAATGGTGTTCGATGGATAACCAGTGATGGATCGGCGGCTTGAAGAAGCTTCGGCCTCCTTGGATGCTCTGGACGGAATTAGGCGAAGAAGAAGATGGAAATAAGTATTAGACGTGACCCCGGTCCATTTAACAAAATAAAAAGAAAGTTCACGGTGTGTAATTTCCTTTACCGTACTCCTCTTTAGGCGGCCTCCAAGTCACCCTTATATGGCCATGTGTGTGTCCATGACACGGCCAGCACATGGCTTCCAGTGGCATCAAAGTACACAGTGTGTACTCATAAAGTACATGGCGTGTACTCTGAAACTTTCTAGATTTTCCTCTTTTTTTAAAAAACTACCAAAAAAGGAAAAAAATACCTGAAAAGAAAATATGGGTTCTTACATTGTCCGTGGAGCAAGACATTCTGTGGAGGATAAACCAGGGTAGTATTCAGATATCTTGTGGTATATGGAGCAGGAATAGTCAAAGGAAGAATGTGAAGGAGGTTCGTGAAGACGGTTCAAGGAGAATGTTTTTGGAGGCAGAACTCAGAGGAGGGCCTTAGAGAGATGATCCACGAACCATACCTGCTACTTAGTATGTGGAGGAGGTAAGGTGGTATGTGGCATACCCATAGAACCCTAAAAAGTGTCCAATTCATTTCCTGAAATTAATTTCACAACCTATCATTGTGTGGGAAATTAAATTACATTAGTGGGTGAAAACATGAATTCAAAAGAGCATCCATTTATAGTTTTGGATGCATGATATAATGATTATACATTGAAAAAACCATAAATTTGATAGACTGAGTGAAGATTCTTCAAACACAGTGAGAAAGGGGGGTTAGTGGAAGTGATAAGAGGGATGCAGTGTGCTATCCCAAAAACCTTGTAAAGGTAGTGCGCCTAGAATAAAGTAACTATGCTAAACACTATTAATCCACCACTTGTGATGATTAGTAGTTTTTGGTATGGCCGAAACACTATCTTCATATGCTCATAAGACGTAGCCCTTAGTGGGGAACCAGTTAAAATTATTGTCTCATTGCTTTGCATGTGAATGTTTGTTTTTTTTGAAATTCCTATTCAGAAATGTTTAATATGTTCCTAAAAACATGAGATCAAGATCCATCAGTTTAAAAGAAAAATTTTAAACCCTAATTCACGCATCCCTTATCAGGGTGTTTTAAGGTCCTTGATGTGGTTTTAGAGGGTAATGGTTATTGGTGTTAAATCTGTCAAACTTTTCTAACATGTAGAAAATATTTAATGTTAGGGGATTTGATTTATTTTATGGACAAATCATTTAGATGTGGAAGCATATGATGAGATCTCATCTTAGATCTCTTGGAATGGATGTCTTATTTTCCACTTCATAAGTAATACAAGTCACTGATCCAATAGGTCTATCTGTGACTCATACAAATAATAAAAGAATGGAAGATGATGCTAAAGCATAGAATTCCCTAACTAAAACTTTTCATAATAAAATATATCTGAAGGTGAAGAATTTTACATCAGTAAAGTTTATGTTTGAGAAACTAGAGATTATTTATGAAGGTGATAGAAAATTGAAGGAGGTTAAACTTCATGTTCTACCCACCAGGTTTACAGATCTGAAGATGCAGCATGATGAAAATGCAAATTCATTATCCAATTGAATTAAAAATGTTATTTGAGAAATTAAAGGCCTTGTAAAAGAGATCAAATACATATATATTTTATATAAAATATTGAGAAAACTTCCTCCCCTTTATAATGAAAAAGTTATATATCTTAAAGAAAGAAATCTTTCCAACCTTTCTCTCGATGATCTGTTGAGAATCCTTGTGGAATATGAGATGACATTCAAACCAAAAGATGCAACCACTCGAGAAAAAAAAGAAATGGAATTAAAAGCCATGGAAAAACATTAAATTTTTGGATATAGTGTTGATAAAGATGATGAGGAAAAATAAAATCTTTCTCTCACTACCCAGAAACTCAAGAAGTGAATAGGGAAATTTGAAGGCAAGCTACCTCTGGCATTTTTCACTATAGAATAGCTGAGAACATTGACTCTTGATTCCCAAGAAAGTTAAATGTTTATGAACGTGAAGATAGAGATACTCAATAGAATTAGAAATTTTTTCCATAAAGAGATAATTCAAATATGGAAACAAATTCAATGAAAGTGTTTTTTCTGTGAAGAAGAAGACGAGGACATTGAACTTCATGAGGAAGAGGAAACAGGATTCAAATCTAGTAACCAGTATTATATGATGGATACAATTGAAAAATCAAAACCATCAAAAGGTAAGGCTGGTGATAATCAGTTTTACATTGACTCCAATCGAAAGCTCTAACTTAATGATGCGGTTGTTAGTCTTAAGAATCAATTTAAAAGATATAGTGAGTGGAACAGAATTGTGGAAGATTTATCAGAATATGATGATCATATTTAAGTAGAAATTGAATGACATGAGGTTTTTTTGAAAGTGCAGTCATCAATCCTTGAAATAAAAAAATATTTTTTGGAACTAAACATTAAATTGAAGAACATGGAAAGGACATTAATGACCTCACATCTAGACTTTATGAGAAATACATGACTGTTGAGGGTCAAGAGGAAGAAGTTTTTACTCTGAGAAGTAAACTCAAAAGTGAATCAATTTCAAAATAATTAAAGAATAAAATCTATTTAGAAAGACTCGCATATGATAAGTTTCTAGAGAGAGCTAAGTGAGTTGCCGATGGATTTGAAAAGATTCTAAATGGAAAAATACCTGTGTGCATGGGTAGTGATGGAATCAGTTGTGATTCCAAAACATTTAATGCTAGAAATAAGATGATGCAAAATAAAGGAAATATGAAAGATGGATAGGTTGAAAAGTCACATGATGTTTTGAAAAAGATAACTACAATTCAATCTAAAAGAAAAACTTAAAATTATCCTCACATATCCAAAAATGGCAGGCAACCAAACTATTTTTGTATGGAGGGACAAATGTGGAGGAATCAAATTGAGAAGACATTAAATCGCATGAAGTGTTAGTTCTGTGGATATCAGTACAATACCATGTAATACTGCAAAGAGGTAATGAGCTATTTAAAAGGGGAAGATATATGAATTCAACAAAGAAGACTGATTTCATATCCTGCATCTTATAGAAGATATAATTTCTATGGATATTTTTTTCATTGTTCTAACATTTTCCATAAAGTTGTATACTGAAGGCATAGGTATGAAATGATACAATCTTACAATGCCAAAAGATAGGTCAATACTAGTAAACCAGATGGTGTTCCTATTTCAAATAGGTTTTATCCTTTGGAAAGAAGAGTATGAATAAGAAGAACATGTTTACAAATAAAATTGAATTAAAATTCTATTAATATCCCACACTCAATCCAATAAGTCATGGAATGAAAAAAATAAAATTTAAAAATATAACTTTGCAGAAGTAGCTCTCAAAGCTATCAAGAGAAACAGATCTCAGATTCTTAATAGTGGATGTTCATCCCATATGGTAATAAATGCAGTCCTATTAACGATATCAAGAAAAATATCTATAGAACGGTGAGGTTTGGTAATGATGGTTCTTTGAAGATCAAAGGAAGTGGAAATACTGAACTAGCTAATGTTGAGTAGAATAAGACTGATGTTCTTTATGTGGTTGAATTTCGTCACAGTCTCTTGAGTGTGATTCAACTCTATGAATCTGGTATTATAGTGACCTTTAAACAAAAACGATGTACTATAAAGGTAAATATAGGGAATTCCCTCATTAAAGGCTACATAACAAAAGGAATATTATATCAGGTTGACGTAAAGAAAATATTTTCTACATGACTGGTGAAGAAGAAAACAACTTGTGGAATCGAACAATAAAACACGTCAATCAAAGAGATAGGGAAAATATATCTAAGCTAAATATTTTAATAGATTTTCCCAACCTGAATCATGAACGAGAAATGGCTTGTTATGCCTACAAATGTGGAAATATGGTCTTCAGTTCCTATCATCCAAAGAAGAAAACGTCATTGAATCTTCTTGATCTTAAAGATATAAATGTATGTGTCCCGATAAATGTTTTTGAAACTCATAGAGTATGTTACTTTGTTCTTTTAATAGATGATTATTGTATAATGGAAGGTGTGATGGTTCTTGATAAGAAATGACAAGTGCTTGATTATATAAAAACATATCACCAAATTGTAGAAAATGATACTAGACAGACCATCAAACATATATGTTCTAACAATGGAAGACAATATAACTCAATTGAGTATGAAAATTACTTTTAGAAACTTGGAATTTGACATCAGGTGGAAGAAGTGAGAATCCCATAACAAAATGGAGTTTTTAGCACTGGAATCTCTAGGTGAATAGTATGGCTAGAATAATGTTGATTGAGATCTGTATCTACTTCCATTATAGGAAATCGTTCGTTCAAGATGAATTATATATTGAAAATTGAATAAGGATTTACATGGGTAAAAATAAAACACCATATGAGTTGTGTCATGAAATAAATCCCTCTTTGAAGTACTTCTTTATTTTCAAAATTAAAATTTTTATCAATAGTAAATAATAAAATCAATGAAAGTACATTGATGTGGAAGATGAAGTAATATTCCTAGGATATTCAATAAATATGAAATATTAAAAATGATTAAATACGAGTCTTGAATTTTTTTGGAAAGTTGTGATGTCAATATCATTGAAGATAAAAAACAAATTCCTTAATGAATTCATATGATGCTGTAATATAAAATGAAAAAGAATGTGAAAACAGAGCATATCCAAATAAAAAAGTTTCTGACGGAGTACAACACTCTCAGTAGTCAAAACATGATGTTGACACTAAAGAAGAATTAGAAGAAGAAACCATGACTATGTAAAATTCATTTGAAACTCTTAGAAGAAATTGAGGAGTAGGAATAGATCAGTACAACGTCATAGATTACTAGATTTCTCCCACACAGATAAGGAGAATGGGAAATACTACACAATATTAATTTCTATCAGTTGAAGAAGAATCCTCATTTGATGAAGCTGCAATGGATAAATCACTAAATAAATCTATGAATGAAGATCTAGATAATATTGATAAGACTTAAACATAGGATATAGTAAAGAGACCCAAAAATCACAATGTGATTGGTAAAAAGTGGATTTTCAGGAATAAATTCAATGATCATCAACATGTCATCATAAAAAAAGGTGTGATTGGTGTGTAAATGATATCCACAGATCGAAGGTGTTGATGTTGAAGAAACATTTTCTTTGGTGTCTAGACTGTAGTCAATTAGGCTATTTCATTCCATAGAAATCCAAAGAGGATATAAAGTGTATCAAAAGGATGTAAAAACATCCTTCCTAAATGGTTTTTTTGGGAATAAGTTTAAACTAAATAACAGGTGGGTTTCTGCATGGATATGATGAATTAAAGGTCTACAGATTAAAAAAATTACTATAGGGAATGAAATAGACACCACAGGCATGGTACTCTCGACTAGATTCTTACCTCAAAATTATTAATTCAAAATAGGAAGAGGGGATCACAACCTATAAGTGAATAATTCTTAGAAGGATTTTTTCATGGTATTTTTGTACATTGATGATATTATTTTTATAAGGACCTGGCCTTAAACATTTGATAATCTTGAATTAAATGAATAATTCACATTGAGGATCTTTCCAGGTTTAGAGTTTTAGAGAATTAGGCTATAACAATTACATTACATCTCAAAAATTACAAACTACACACTTCTACTCAATTTACAATTTTTTCACAAAATAAAATCTCTTAAAAAGAAACATTTCTAGTTCCATGTTTTCAGCAACATGACTTTTCCTTGATCCAATCCTTGACCCTATTCATCTTTAAGTCTAGTGGAAAAAATTTCAAAAACTTGGGATGAGCATAAAAGGCTATATAAGGTATATAAAATAATAAATGAAAATATTAACCCATAAATAAATATAAATAAATGAATCCATACTTGTAACACCCCATGATTCCACAGTATATTTCCCTTTGAATAATGCAATATCTTGCATTGTACGCAACTTCGAGATTCTAACACACTATGACCAGTCAAACTAGCTGTTATGAATAGAATTACCCACTTTTTGAAATTTTTTAAATATTATCTTTCAAAATTGACTTAATTTTTGGATTTGGAATATAAAATTATCCTAGGGTGAGATTTTGGTTTTTTTTGGAAACCTTCATATTTTAATGAATAGTGAATATTACTAAATTTTAATTAAAAACAACTTTTTTAATCAAAATTATTAATTGTGATAAATTATGAATTTGAGTGGTTTTAAAGTATATTTAGAATATATTTTTACCATTTAATCCAATGTTGGTCATTGGAAATAATTTCACATTTAAACCGGATATAAACAAGTGTCAATCTTTTGATAGTTATTATTTCTGAAAAACACACTTTTTGTTTTGATAGTGAGAATTAATTTTAAATTAATTTCTGCCACTTCTATGTTTGTAATTTTTAAAAATGGTTTCCATATTTATAACTAGGGGGTCTAAATTGTGTAAAAAGGTAACTTTTATTTTTAGACACTTTGAATAATTACTTCGGTAAATATTTTGTTTACCATGGTTAAAGGGTAAATCTGGTAAATAAGGATAAAAAAATAAAATTATAATAATACTAAATTACCCTAAAAATTGTCCTAACCCTATTGGTTGAAACATTTCCATCCATGGGAATATTTGGGTCGATTTGGGGACCTCATGGAGCCACTTGTAAGTGATAATGGCACTTTATATTAATTAAGTTAAAGTAAATACAGAAATGACAAAAGCATATATCTTTTAGAAAAACAATTTTTACATAGGGTTATATATGTTATATATTGGAATATAAATATTCATTAGAAATATAAAAATATTTCATACATCATGGTATTTTCTTTATAATTTTTAGACATCTAATAAACTAAATTATTTATGACACAATAATGATGTTGTGTTTACCTCATTAATAAATGATTTAAATAAATAAGATTATAAAGAGTAAAATAATACCCAAAACCGGTCCAATTCTTATATGATGATTTCATTTCGATAATTATTCATCTTATCTTCAAATTTAATGATTTTTGGACCTTTAGAATCTGAATATAATTATATAATAAAATAATATTTTCAATCTTTCCTAAAGAGCCCCTCCTCCCCCTTATAAAAGGACACCAGTTATAAAAATTTCTTCACACATATCAAGACTTATGGATCATCCAAACTCTACCCAATTACTCTCCCCATATCCCTCTCCTCCTATTATAATACTTAGGTAAAATTCACTTCAAGAGTCCTTTTTAGTTAAAACCAAATGGAGTTACCCAAATTAAAGGCAACGATTTCTCTTAGCTTATTTTCTTTTATTTTACTTCACAAACCCCTAAACTCTTCTTATTATTTTATTTTGTAAAAAAACCAGTATACTAAATATACTAGGATATTTTTATGAGAACTATTCTAACTACACTTACTCACACCTCCATCTAATGGGTGAAGAACATAATGTTTCTGTGGATGGCAACCAAACACCTCACGAAACGATGATTGTTCAATTATCTCCTACCACCTCTCATGGTGGCAATTATGATGGAAAAATAATAAAATATGATATTTATGATATTTATTTTATATATAATTTTCTGTAATTCCATTTTATATCATACCATTATTCGTTTCATGTTGTATATATAGACGATAATTTCATTTAGGGAAATGCTAACTACCACCCCCTCAAAGTGATATGACTCGTTCATACCATACATGGAACGTATAAAGGATGGTGTTAATGAACATAAGTAACATATATAAGATATTATATTATACTTAAATAATATTATACCTATGTATCATTTGGTTTTTATTCCATTTAAAATGAAAAATGAAATGGAAGTAGCGTTCGTGCGCATATACGGATTACCGTCTCCACTAACGCGATGAGATTCATTTCCCCATCAAATCCATTCAAGACTAATTCTCATTTGATTATTAAAATTAATGTTTAAATACTTAATATCATTCTGTATATGAATAAGATACAACCTATCCATAACAAGCATGGCTTACGTAAGAAATCATATAAATGAAAACGAATCAGTTAACACCCGAAATGACGATAATACAAAAATATTATTAACAAAGAAATGTTAAAAGATCATATATGATATAATATTAATGTATATTATTATTGTATAATTTAAGAACAATTATTTTACCATTATACAGGAGGTTAACCAACCCTCAACCAAGGAAAAGTAAGAGGTAAGGGTTTATTTCACAATCTCTTCATTATCTGAAGTTGTTTATACGTTATTATCTACTGGGACTTCCTTATCATCCACATCCATGTTTCTTAAAAATGTATTTCAAATAATTCTTACTATTTTATAGACTATGGTTTAAACTAATTTATACCCTTGTTTGACTTTTTATAATATTTTTATAAAGGAATATTTCCGTCCTTTTCTAAACAGGTTCCTTTTTAACTTTTTCAATAGAATTAAGCTAAGAATGTCTTTTTTTAACTTATACTGTGGGTGTGGCTATTTTCCACAGTTATAAAATCATTGAAGGTTCCCTTAAAATTTTATATGAATATTTTCAAAGTAAATTTTAAATTTTATAATTATGTGACTTTTAAATGATTTTTAAAAAAAGAGATATTTCTCTAAAATTGTTTTGATTTCATCTATGTCAACATCCTTTGATGGATTTTAAGATTATCTGATGTTTTATTTATCATGATACAAAACTTCCATATAGTATTGAAGGTTTTGTGATATGATTGACAGTGTATGTGTTATTTTTTATACCATTCATGGTTTATGGAGAAATTATTGTCATTTCGTATGCTAGTTTTAATACGAATGTTTATATTATGTTTAAACCTGTTCATTTGAGGAATGAATTTGACTTTATAAGTGATGGGTAGAGCCCACTATAGCTCCTTGATTCATCAGTAGGTCTCATGAGACAAACTAGTGTCTTGGAACAAGGCCTTGACAAAATGTTATTTGTAGTTTTGGCACAAGGCCTTGACTATGTGGTTATGATAGTCTGGCATTATGAATTCCATCATTATGAAAGTGGTTATTGATATTGCAAGTGATTATTTGACTAGTAGAATATCCAGTTGAATAAGTAAATGGAATTATTTCATTTTATTTTTTCCATATTATGCTGATGTTCAAGTTTAAAAGGCTTTTGTTTTAGTTAAACATTTCCTTAAATGTTTTTTCTTATTTATGAAATTTTATGCTATATTTTTATCCTTACTGGGCATTTGAGATCACCCCTTTCTATGTTTTATTTTTCCCAGGATGTGAAGAAGTATTTTATGAATTACCTGCATGGATAGTATAAGGGGATATGAGTGTGGAGACAAGATATTGTTGTAGTTTTCACTTTATGATGTAATGTAAACTTTATGAATGTTTCTAGTTATTCCAATGCTACTAAACTAATAGGTCTTTCGAGACTTGATCTTTTTTTATCATGCCAATGTTATGTAATAATGAACCGACTCTGGGTAACTGGGGTCAGGGCGTTACAGTTGGTATCAGAGGATGTTTAGTACAAAACTTTGAAGCTAGATTTAGAAAAACTCTGATTAGAGAACATCGACCTAATATAGACTTTGAGGATTAGTATAGAAGAACTTCCAAGAATTTTGGTAATGTGGAGATTTTGTGAGTTTTCTGAGTAATACATCCATGTTTGGATACGAGCAGGTAGAGGTGGCTCTGGCACAGATGTACCTAGTGGTAAAACCTAAAAACACCGCTTTGAGTTCGACTCGAACGGGAACTGGTGCACAGCAATGGGCCTTACTGCACTCTTGGTTATGACACTCCAGGGGGATATTCTTAGGATAATTCTCATTTTCTTTACAAACAATTATTATGGGTTTTTTAGTATATAATTCCTCGTAGAAAACATTTTTTTTATGATTATGGATTATATCCATAAATAGTTCAATTTATGTTATGTTTCATTACAAGTATGGAATTATGTATTTTGATTCATAAACTGATCTAGTTTATGCCATTATTTACAAATGGTGCCTAGTGGAAGGAATAGAAACCATATCAACAGATGCACTCCATGTAGGGATTTCCCTCCTGCTCAAGATAATTATAGTGGAGATGGTGATGCAACTAGTGCTGATCAACTAATCACCATACTGGGACAACTCACTCAGGTTATGAATAATAACCTTACTCGTGTGGAGCACCCTGATCCACAGCATGGAGGATCAATGTTATATCGCTTCATGAGGAAAAAACCACCAATATTCAATGGGGGTACAAATGCACTAGTAGCTGAGAAATGGATAAATTCCTTAGAGAAAATATTCCATGCCTTGGAGAGTAGTGAAAGGGATAAAGTTATCATGGCAGTTTACCGCCTCACTGGAGATCCTAACTAATGGTGGTCATTCATTCAAATAACAAAGGAAGATGATGAAGTATTAAATATGGAATTTAGGGAGTATAAAGATATTTTCTTATAAAAATAATTTCTACGTGACCATCGAGTAGATATGGAAAGGTAATTTTAGAGTCTGAGGAAAAAGGAGGATGAGAATATCCCAAAGCATGAGGCTAACTTTACAAGGTTAGTGAGGCATGCTGTAGATTATATACGTAACACAAGAAGTAAGATTGATCGTTTCTTTTATGGGTTAAAACCATTTCTCCATCGATCATTAGTCACAAAATCCTTCTCGTCTTATGAAGATATTGTCTCATGTGCTATCAAGACAGAAAAAGAATTCTCTAAGTCTTACAACTATAAAGAAAAGCAAGAGAAGGAGAGATTTTCTGATCACTCTGGAAATGGTAATAATGGGAATAAGGAAAAGGTTGAATATCCATCCTCTAGTAAATGTGGGAGGAAACACTCTGGTACTTACTTTAATAGAATGGGAGTTTGTTACAAGTATGGTGAAAAGGCCACCAAGATCGTGATTAAATGGGGAAGAAAGAAGCTACCTATGTTTAATGCAACAATTACAGGGAGATGGGAAATTATGCAAATGAATTTCCTAAGCTTTAGGGGAACTTACCTCATAAAAGGCCAAGAGATCAAGCACAAGCTTATGTTATTACTATTGCTGAGGTAGAAGCTCCGAAAGACGTGGTGGCAGATAATTTAATAGCTTCCTCAAGTTTAGCAAATACATTATTTGATTCTGGATCATCACATTGTTTCATATCTTCCCAGTTTTCTAAGAAAATTAGATATTTCCAATTTGATTTAACAAGGGAGTTTTCAGTTAAAACTCCTAAGGGAAGTATCATTGAAACAAAGTTTTCTGAATCAGTCCCCATTAGAGAACATAAATGTCCTTTATCTGCTGATCTCATCATCATACCCATGACTGAGTTTGATATAATCCTTGGTTTGGATTGGCTTTTAGACCTTGATGCGAATATTTATTGTAAGAAGAAGGAGGTTAATATTTTTGATGATGATGATAAGGAACACCTTATCTTTATAGTAGAATTGTCACCACTTAACTCTTATCAAGATCCACCCCCAGTAGCTCAACTAAATTCAATTATTGGGGATGAGGAGAATGAAATGACTGTGGGTGAGGAAAGTACTGTTCTAATATAGGATTTACATATTGTGAAAGAATATATAGATTTGTTTCCAAAAGATTTACCTGTACATCCTCTAGAACAAGAAATTGAGTTTTCCATTGTTTTAATTCCTGGTTCAAGGCCTATATCGAAGACCTCTTATAGAATGGACACTGTGGAATTAGTGGAATTAAAGAAACAACTAGAGGAATTGAGTAATAAGGGATTTATTCCCCCTAGTGTTTCTCCATGGGGATACCCAGTCCTTTTTGTTAAGATGAAATATGGATCTATGAGGTTATGTATCGACTAAAGGGAGATCAATGCTATAATAATAATGAACAAGTAACCCCTACCTCGGATTGATGATTTATTTGACCAACTGCATGCAGCTCAATACTTTTCAAAGATTGACCTTGGATTTGGATACCTTAAGTTTTGTGTGAATAAGGAAGACATTTCGAAGACATCATTTCAAACCAGGTATGAGCATTATGAGTTTGCAGTAATTCCTTTTAGATTGACTAATGCAACCTCTTTGTTCATGGATCTAATGAACAGAGTTTTCAAGGAATATCTTGATGAATTTGTAGTGGTATTTATTGATGATATCTTGGTATACTCCAAAAGCTATGAATATTGTGAAAATCACTTGCGCATTATCCTGAAGACTCTGAGAAGACATGAATTATATGGGAAGTTTAGCAAGTGTGAATTCTGGCTTCAGGAGATTTCTTTTCTTATCCATATTGTCTCTAAGGATAGAATCTCTATTGATCATGTTAAGACAAGAGAAATCCAAGAATGGCCAGCACCAACGAGTATAACCGAGGTACACAGTTTTATTGGTTTAGCAGGTTATTATCGATGTTTTGTCTAGAATTTTTCTCGATTGTCTAACCCATTAACGAAGAACGCATGAAAAAGAGTTAAATTTGTTTGGAGAAAAGAGTGTGATGAATTTTTTGAAGAACTGAAGAGAAGAATAGTCAATTCTCCTACATTGACTCTACCATCGGGGAATGATGGGTTCATTTTTTATAGTGATGCATTGAAGAAAGGACTTGGTTGTGTCCTTATGAAAAATGATAGGTTTATTGGTTGTGTATCACGACAACTGAAAATTCATGATCAAAACTATCCTACTCATGATCTTGAGTTAGCAGCTGTAATATTTTCTTTGAATATTTGGAGACATTATCTCTATGGTGAAAATGTGAGCTTTATACTGATCACAAGAGTTTAAATTATATTTTCTCACAGAAAGAACTCAACATGAGGCAATGGAGATGGTTTTAACTACACAAGGATTATTATTTCATGATACAATACCACTCGAGGAAGGTAAATAAGGTGGAAGATGCTTTGAGCAGAAAGGATCATGGAGTTTTGAACAAGATGAGAATTGAAAGGGATCCTATTTTCATGGATCTAGAAAAGATGGACATGGGAATGACCATGGAAGGTGAAACATCAATTATTTTTCAAATGGTTACCAAACCATCTTTACAATAAAGGATAAATAGTTCTCCGACCGATGATGAAGAGTTTCAAAAGAAGATTAAAGATGTGAATTATGGGAGATTGAGTGAATTTTTGTATGAAGATGTACTTTTAAAATTTGGGAAGAGACTTTGTGTTCCCGATATACCTGATCAAAAAAGGGAATTGTTGGATGATTCTCATGGTTCCATTTTCTCTATACACCCTTGTAGAACTAATATGTATAGAGATTTGAAGGAAATTTTTTGGTGGGATGACATGAAGAGGGAGATTACTAATTTAGTGTCAAGATGTATGGTTTGTCAATAAGTGAAAGCCAAAAGGCAACAACCTGGAGGAGTCATGCAACCCCTTCCCATACCTAAGTGAAAATGGGATAATATTACAATGGACATTGTCATGAGACTACCAAAGACTCCTAGAAGAAATGATGAAATATGGGTCATTATTGATCGTCTTACCAAGTCAGCACATTTTCTTGCTATAAGAGATGATCTACCACTGTAACATCTTACAAGACTATATATTAATGAAGTTATGATACTTCATGGAGTACCCCTATCAATTGTTTCTGATCGCGATCCCCGTTTTACATCAAGATTCTGGAAAAGTATTCAAAATTCCCTAGATACTAAAATTTGTTTAAGAACTTCCTTCCACCCTCAATTAGATGGACAATCAGAACAGACTATTCAAACCTTAGAAGACATGTTGAGATCCTACTCACTTGACTTTCAGGGTATGTGGGATCAATATTTACCTCTAGTAGAATTTTCTTATAACAATAGCTTCCATTTGAGTATTCATATGGCACCATATGAAGCATTATATGGAAAGAGATGTCGCACCACAACCTGTTGGGATGATGTTGGTGAAAGAAAACTCGTATGCCCAGAACTAGTGGAGAAATGATTGAAAAGGTGAAGGTAATCCAAAACCACATCAAAGCTGCTCAAAGTAAGCAGAAGAGCTATGCTGACAACCAATGGAAGTATTTGGAATTTCAGGTAAGAGATCATGTTTTCTTGAAATTATCTACATGGAAGAGAGATATAAATTTTAGTAAGAAAGTTAAATTGAGTCCCATGTACATCCGACCGTTCAAAATTCTAGAACGAATTGGGGTTGTAGCTTACTGTTTGGCAATGCTGCCAAGTCTCTCCAAACTTTACAATGTGTTTCATGTATCAATGTTGAGAAAATACATGCCTGAACCAACACATGTACTCACCTATGAGGGAGTAGAACTGGAACCCGATTTGTCTTATTGCGAAGAGCCTATCAATATTCTTGATATTAGGGAACACGTGTTGAGAAACCGGACGACTCGTCTGGTAAAAGTTTTATGGAGAAACCATAAGATGGAAGAAGCAACGTGGGAACCCAAGGAACTTATGATGAAGAACCTCTGGAGTCTTTTTATGCAGTAATATTCTAAAATTTTTAGGAAAAAATTATTTGAAGGATGGGAGAATATAACACCCCAAGATTCCACAGTACATTTCCCTTTGAATAATGCAATATCTTGCATTGTAAGCAACTTCAAGATTCTAACACACCGTGACCAATAAAACTAGCCGTTATGAATAGTAATACCCACTTTTTAAAATTTTATAAATTTTATCTTTCAAAATTTACTTAATTTTTTGATTTAGAATATCGAAATTAGCGTTGGGTGAAATTTTGGTATTTTTCTGAAAACTATCATATTTCGATGAATAGTGAAAATAACTAAATTTTAATTAAAAACTGCTTTTTTAAACGAAATAATTAATAGTGATAAATTATGAATTTGAGTGGTTATAAAGTATATTTAGAATATATTTTTACCATTTATTACAATTTTGGTCATTTTACATAATTTCACATTTAAACCGGACATAAACAAGTGGCAATCTTTTGATAGTTAATATTTGTTAAAAACGCGCTTTTTGTTTTGACAGCGGGAATTAATTTTAAATTAATTTCTGCCACTTATGTGTTTTTAATTTAGAAAAATGGATTCCATATTTGTAATCATGGGGTCCAAATTGTGTAAATAGGTAACTTTTATTTTTAGGCATTTTGAATAATTACTTCGATAAATATTTTATTTACCATGGTTAAAGGGTAAATCCGGTAAATAAGGGTAAAAAATAATATTATAATAATACTAAATTCCACTAAAACATTTACTAACCATATTGGTTGATACATGTCCTTACATGGGAATCTTTGGGTTAATTTTTGGACCCCATGGAGCCACTTGTAAGTGATAATGACACTTAATATTAACTAAGTTAAAGTAAATACAAAAATGACATAAGAATATATCTTTTAGAAAAACAATTTTTACATAGGGTAATATATGTTATATTTTAGACTATAAATATTAATTGGAAATATAAAAATATTTCCTACATCATGGCATTTTTTATATAATTTTTAGACATCTAATAAACTAAATTATTTATTACACAATAATGATGTAGTGTTTACCTCATTAACAAATGATTTAAATAAATAAGATTATAAAGACTAAAATAATACCCATAACTTGTAAAATTCTTGTTCGATGATTTAGTTTCGATCATGAGTCATATTATATTTATCTTTAATGTGTTTTGGACATTTATAAACCGAATATCATTATATAATAAAATAACATTTTCAATCTTTCCTAAAGAGCCCCTCCTCCCCTTATAAAAGGACACTACTTATAACCAATTCCTCACACCTCTCAAGACTTTTCGTTCATCAAACCTCTACCCAATTAATCTCCCTACATCCCTATCCTCCTCGTAGAAGCCTTAACTTAGTCATAAGGCACTTCAAGAGTCCTTTTCAGTTCAAACCAAAGGGAGTTACGCAAATTAAAGGTAATGATTTCTCTTAGCTTCTTTTCTTTTATTTTACTTCCAAACCCCTACCACCTCTCATGGTGGCCATCATGATGTAAATGTAATTAAATATGATATTAATGATATTTATTTTATATATAAGATTCTATAATTCCATTTTATATCATACCATTATTCATTTCATGTTGTATATATATACGATAATTTCATTTGAGGAAGTGAGGACTACCACCCCCACAAAGTGATATGACTCGTTTATACCATACATGGAACGTATAATGGATGGTGTTAATGAACTTATGTAACATATATAAGATATTATATTATAATGAAATAATAATATAACCATGTATAATTTGGTTTTGATTCCTTTTAAAATGAAAAATGAAATGGAAGTAGCGTTCGTGCGTACGTACGGATTACCGTCTCCATGAACACGATGAGATTCATTTTCCCATCATATCCATTCAATAATAATTCTCATTTGATGTTTAAAAGTAATTTTTAAGGACTTGATATCATTCTGGATATGAATAAGATAAAACCTATCCATAACAAGCACGACTTACGTAATAAAAGCATATAAAGGAAAATGAATCATTAAGACCTGAAATGACGATAATACTAAAATATTGTTAATAAAGCAGTGTTAAAAGATCATATATGATATCATATTAATTTATATGATTATTTTATAATATAATAACAATTATTTCACCTTTATACAGGAGTTTAACCTACCCTCAACTAAGAAAAAGTACAAGGTAAGGGTTTATTTCACAATCTCTTCATTATCCGTGGTTGTTTATACGTAATTATCTATTGGGACTTCCTTATCATCCACATACATGTTTCTTAAAAATGTATTTCAAATAATTATTACTATTTTAAATAATATGGGTTTAAGTAATTTATACACTTTTTTTACTTTTTATAAGATGTTTATAAAGGAATATTTCCGTCCTTTTCCAAATAAGGTCATTTTTAACCTTTTCGACAGAATTAAGGTAAGAATGTCTTTTTTTAACTTATATGGTGGGTGCAGCTATTTTCTTCCATTATAAAATAATTGAATCTTCCCTTACAAGCTTATACAAATATTTTCAAATGAAATGTTTTATTTTATAATTATGTGAGTTTTAAATCATTTCTAAAAAAAAGAGATATTTCTCTAAAATAGTTTTGATTTCATCTATGCAACATCCTTTAATGGATTTTAAGCTTATTTTAAGTTGATTTATTATGATAAAAAACTTCCATATAGTATTTAATGTTTTGTGATATGTTTGACTGTGGATGTATTATTTTTATACCATTTATGGTTTATGGAAAAAGTATTGACATTTTGTATGCTAGTTTTAATATGAATGTTTATGTTATGTTTAAACATGTTCTTTTGAGGAATACATTAGAATTAATAAGTGATGGGTGGAGCCTGCTATAGATCCTTGATGCATCGTTAGGTCTCATGAGACAAACTAGTGTCTTGGCATAAGGCCTTGACAAAATCTTATTTGTAGTCATGGCACAAGGCCTTGACTATGTGGTTATGATAGTCTGGCATTATGAATTCCATCATTATGAAAGTGGTTATTGATATTGCATGTGATTATTAGACTAGTATAATATCCATTTGAATATGTAAATGGCATTATTTCATTTTTTTCATATTATGCTGAAGTTCAAGTTTAAAAGGCTTTTGTTTTAGTTATACATTGCCTTAAATGTTAATGCTTATTTATGAAAGTTTCCTCTATATTGTTATCCTTACTGGGCATTTGAGCTCACCCCTTATATGTTTCATTTTTCCCAATATGTGAAGAAGTATTTTATGAACGACCTGCATGGATAGTATAAGGGGACATGAGTGTGGAGACAAGATGTTGTTGTAGTGTTCACATTATGATATTATGTAAACTTTATGAATGTATCTAGTTATTCCAAGGCTACTAAACTAATCAGTATTTTGAGACTTGATCTTTTGTGATCATGCCAATGTTATGTAATAATGCACCGTCTTTAGGTAACTGGGGTAGGGGCGTTACAATACTTTTCAATCATAACATACCTTATGAAATCATAAGATTTATGAATAACACATAGAAATCATAAATCATAAAGGTGACTTATGGAATTTATAACATACTTACATTGTAGCTTTCACATCTACATGGGGAGTCACATTTGGAATACCTATCATAGTATATTCCCAAAATCTCTTAGGAGAAACATTAACATTTACCTCTTTCACATTACCCAATGCATTGGTGAGCTATATCGGGCTCACCTGCCCTAGGTTTATCATAGAACCACCCGTATACATAAAAAATTTTCAATAAACATAACATAATCACAACACATAACACAATCATAAAATAAATATAACATTTCCACATTCCAATCACAATATATCATATCACGATATTGAAATGAACAATGTTTTATCAAACCATTTTCAAAACAATTTACAACATTTAATAATTATTTTTTTGGAATAAAAGTGTCCCATAACACTTTGAAACTTTTAAAGGAATTTACATTTTAAAATTTTAATTTCCATATAAATAAAATCTTAAAAACCATTTTGAAAATATGGACATTAATGGGAAATATTTAGAAGTATAAATCTTTAAAACATTTAAAATGATATTTTAGTTAGAGAGTTTTTAACAATATGAGAGACACTTGAATACAAATAATTGGGGAATAAACAATTTATTCAGAGCTTTATAATATCATGAGAATAAATGGATTCATGATATATTATTCTAAATGACAGTATATAAACCATATATGAGTGAATTGGGTCATAACAATAAAGAATTCTCAATGGAATGTAAATTGAGATGAAATACCTTATAAAAACTTTATCTTTAGGTTAAGGATAAATAAATTACAAAATAATGTGTAAAAAATATAAATACTCTCAATATGATTGGATATTCATTGTAAATAAATCATAAAACATTCACATATTTTTTTTTGTAAAAACAACACTGATGACTTGAATGTTTAAATCAATGAATAGAAATTGAGTAAAAATTACTCTTATTAAGTGAATATCGATGACTTGAGAATTTGTCAATGGATTGATTATGTGTATATGAAATATATCCACAAAAAGGGGAGTGGAAATTACTACATAAGTAAATAAATATTGGTTTTACAAATAATCTTGGAGTAAAATAATCAATAAAGTATGCATAAAGCCCAATGAGTGGAAATTGAAATTTGAAATTCCCTTAACGATTTGGAAACTTTTGAAACATACAACCCATGAAAGAAAGATCATAAAATGAAGATTTAAATACCCAAAAATCGAAGTATATTACACAATTAATACAATCATGGGCAGTACATACCCCACACAAAAGCAAAAAGTGGCTAATATAGCATGAATCTCCTGAGAATAAAAAGTGAGATGAAAATCCCTTACCATGTTGTAATCAATCAAGTTTTTTGGCCAAAAGTTAATTACCACAAAATGATTCACATAATAAAATGAATAAATAAAATTATAATATATATCAAATTTCAGTACACATTACACCACATGCAATAAATTAGTGGAAGATAATGTAAATCTAACGGAATTAAAAGTGGGATAAGAAATCTCTTACCTCGTGTCTGACGTGACTTGTTTGTTCCTTGTTATTCCTAAATAATAATCATAATTTTATTTATAATTTATTAAGAAACATTTTTAAAGTTTATTATTCTTTTTATATCAATTATTACATTTTTATAAACATTATGTAATCATTTAAGTTAATAATGGTTGTTTTTTCAATATTTGGTACTTGAGTCAAAAATGAACATCTTATAATTACATGTTGTCCATGTGGTCAAGAGTCCATTATCTCCAGAATGATATTCATGATTTAGATATCATATATAAAATATATATATATATATATCTTGTATATATATATGTATATGTATTTATAACTTTACATAACATTTGTAGATAAGAAATGAAATGCACCGTTCATGGAATGGTAAGACGTACGTAAGTATGAACGCTACTTTCATTTATATTTGGTATTTTAATTGAATGAAAACATAATGATACATAGTTATATTATAATTCCAGTATAATATCATATATAATTTTAATAACTCCATCCTTTATACATCCCACATATGGTATGAACGAGTCATATCACTTTGAGGGGGCGGTAGTCCGCACTTCCTCAAATGAAATTATCACATTTACTCATAATGGAAACCATAAAGGAATGATATAAATTATAAATATAGTATCATAAAGAATCATAGACATATTATATATCATATATAAATATAGTTACATCATAATGGCGACCATGATTGGTGGTAGAATATATTTGAACAATCATCATTTCATGAGCCAGTAGTTCACCGTCCACAGAAATAGTATGTTCATTAGCCATTAGATAAAGGTGTGTGTAAGTGTAGTTATAATAAATCTCATAAAAACAACCTAGTATATTGAGTTTATTTGTGTTGTTATAAAATAAATTAATAAAAATATTTTAGGGGGTTGGAGAAGTAAACTAAAACAAAAGGACTTAAGAGAAGATATTACCATTAAATTGGGTATCTGCATTTGGATTGAACCAAAAGGATTACTTAGAGTGCCTTCTGCCTAAAATAAGGCTTCTAAGTGTAATAGAGGTATCTTTAGAGATTATTTAGGCATGTTTTGGATGATCCAAGGGGCTTGAGAGGTGTTAGGAATGGGTTAGAAGTGGTGTCCTTTTATAAGGGGAGGAGGGACTCTTTAGGAAAGTGGGAAAATATTATTTTATTATATAATGAATTTTGGTTTCTAAAGATCAAAAACTCATTAAAGTCTAATATAAAATGACTCAAGGTAGAAATAAAATAATCCAATAAGAATTATATAGGTTTTATATATTATATTAATCTTTATAATCTTATTTATTAAAATCATTTATTAATGAGGTAAACACAACATCATTATTGTGGCAGAAATAATTTAATTTATTTGATGTCTAAAAGTTATATAAAAAAATAAATATGTAGGAAATATTTTTATATTTACAAATAATATTTATATTAAAAATGATAAATTATATAACACCATGTAAAAATTGATTTACTAGAAGATATAAGTTTTTGTCAATTTTGTCTTTACTTTAAATAAATTAATATAAAGTGTCATTATCACTCTTAAGTAGATACATGGGGTCCCAAAATAGACTCAAGTATGAACATGGTATGAAATGTATTAACCAATAGGATTAGGACACACGTTAGGGTAATTTTATATTATTATAATTATATTTTGTTACCCTTATTTACCAAATTTACCCTTTAACCATCGTAAATAAAATTTTTACAGAAGTAAATATTCATATTGTAAAAAAATAAAAGTTACATATTTACACAATTTGTCCCTCATGACTCCAAATATGGAATCTATTTTTATTAATTCAAAACACATAATTAGCATGAATTAATTTAAAATTAATTTCTGCTGTCAAAACAAATAGCATGTTTTTATGAAATAATAACTATCAAAATATTGACACTTATTTATGTCCAGTTTCATATTGAAATTACTTAAATAACCAAAATTGTATTAAATGGTAAAAACATAATCTAATTACACTTTAAAACTAATTAAAAAGGTAATCTAACCACATAAATAAATTATATTAAAAGGCAGTTTTGAATTAAAATACAGTATTTTTCATTATAAATCAAAAAATGAATTTTATCAGAAAAATACAAACAATTTACCCAAAGTAAATTTTGATGTCCAGATTCTAAACAAGAATTTTATTTTTGTCATATAGATCATATAAAATTGACCAAAACTATATTTAAAGAGTTTTCTTCATCAAAAGTCAGTAAATTGACTTTTTAATGAATATTAGATTATTTGTGCTTAAAATCAGACTCTTTATTATATTAAGCCCCTAAATTTTTTTGATAAATTTAAAAACATTTAACAAACATGTTTATTGATATTTTAGTTAGTTCTATTCATTATCAACAATACAATGTCTAGGAGTTAACTACCATTTAAAATAATAACAGTATGTTATTAGTGTGCAACGTATGATTTCAAAGAAACCTGTTGTTTTATATCGGACACGCCATCGAACATAGCATCCCCTTTAAATAAAATTTATTAATTGATTTACAGATATAAATAAAAATGAAAATTTATTATTTCTTTATTTACCTAGGATGTTAGATCCTTACACCCTTTTGGGAATTGCGTCCTTACAATTTTAAAATTATGATTGGAAACTTCATTGAATGTCCCATATCGAAAAAAGAGTCAATAAATATATCACTTTAAAATAAAGGAAGAGAATTAAAAAAGTAACCCAAGACAATATATACTAGGATTTCATGAAAACATGGATATGGAGGATAAAACAAACCATCATGTTCTGATGGAGAGTGATAGAAAACATGATTAGGAGAAATTTAACCACTAAAAAATCACATACTTGTGATGGGTTAAATAATATTTGATTCCCCAGTAAAAAAAGTTAATATAAAACATTTTTGTTTTATGTTACTTTTCATTGAGTCATTTAATTATGATCTTAATTAAAAGCATAAGGAAACATACTTAATTTTCATGTATAATTTCAAACTTTACTAAATTTCTACCACAAACTCATCTTTTCTCCAAATGATGAGTTTTCAAACTGACTTTGTCACATTAAAAGTGCTAGAATCAACTTCTAGAGTATAAAATAATCCAAAAAAGATAATATGTATATTCCCCCTATCTTTATACATCAACCAAAACCAAAATGGTTAGTAGAAGTTCAGATAATCCCCATAAGGATAATCTTTTACAAAAATAAGAACAACTCTTAATCCCCAAAATTTGTCAAACAATACCCAAAGTTTAACAATGACCATTCAATACAAAATTGTCCTTAAAATACATTAAAGTAATCCGAACTAATATTGAAATCCAAAATTCAGAAGTAATTTATCACATAGTCTTCCACAAAAATCATAATATTTAACTCTAAAAACATCGACTACTCTTAAAATCTCATACTGATGTGTAATTATCCTAAACACATATTCTCTATATTAGGTTAATCATTTCCATAGATAAACCAAAATAAACTTATTTTTGATTCATAAAATCATATAACAAAAAAATTAGTCATACTAACCAGGGACTTCACGTAGTCCAGTGGTAGGCGATAAATCCCAGTCGTACTTTGGTTGTGGGTTTGATTCCCACATCTTTGTCTAACGTGACGAGTAGTCACGCGGTCTGCGTGTTGTCCTTTTTCAAAAACTATATAATTTTATAAAATTCCCAAGAAGAGATAAATTCATCAAAAATAACCAAACATATTTTAACCACAAAGGTTATCTAATAACTTTCATTTTACAACCCAAAATGTATTAACCTGTAATTGCCTCAAATTCAAGGATCATATAAACCCAAATGGTTCTTTATAACTATATCCACAATGGAAAAGATAATTATTCCTTGAATAAATTTTCATATATCAAACTTCAGGCTTACACATACTATAAAAAAGTCTTCAAATGTAATCACATCATCAAAAGAGCCATAATACTTTTAAGCATTTCACCATTCTAAAATCTACCATATCACTTGAATCCATTATATGTTGACTTCTTACTCATTCAGCATTATTCATGATCCATTAACCATTAAATTCCAACTTATTCTAAAATACTTCTTTCCTACAAAAAAATCATGAATCATATCCAAAGATTAAATAATTTCTAAACATCAGTTAATAAAAAATCCATACCTTTCATTGGTCATTTTCTGTTTCATCATACCTAATTGGAATGGAATTAGGTATTGGTAAACATATTTTTTTTTGATCTAGGTGATCTCATTCCTGAACCATCTTCGTATGATATCTGTTTGTATAATGACCATGCACGCCACATTTAAAACATTCAATTGATCCTTAGAAAGAACTTCTTTCTGTTTCCTAGAGTCAATTGGATGTTTCCTTTTTCAGTGGAAGGTTCTTGCTTTATGACCTTAACTTCCACATCTATAGAATCTTCTCATCCCTTTGTAACATTTTCCTATGTGTTTGTTTCCACATACTCGAAACATAGGTTTTAGAATATACTTACCTTTATAATTATTAACTGAACTTCTGCAGGGTTTTGTTTCTCACATATATGATTTCTTATAAAAATCACCTTGGTTCATTTGGTCAATCATGACTCTATACAGTTGGTTGAGAATAACCACAAGAGTTATCATTGCATCTCCCATTTCATTCAGTTTCTCATTCAGAAAATTGTCACAGTTTTCTTCACATCCACATTTACTTTGGTGCCTTCTATATCTAGCCATTTACTAAAACCAAAGTGGTTGGTGTGACTATATCAGTAAAATCATCATATAATATCTTATGAGGATGACAAATATTAATATAAACTTATTTGTGTTATCTTAATCTCATTCACTTTTTCTAAAATAAATATGAATCTTTCTAAAATCCTAACCATTATGGTAATGTCACTTATGCTTAAAGGACACCCTAACCTCTTATGTTATCTAAACCGACCTTTGATACCAACTATAAGGACCCAGCCTTAAACATTACATAATATTTAATTAAATGATTAATCCAAATTGAGGATTTATTAGGATTATAGTTTTAGATAATTATGCGATAACTATTACATTACATATAAAAAATTACAAAGTAGACACTTCAATTCAGTTTCCAATTTTTTCACAAATTAAAATTCTTAAAAAGAAACATGTCAGGTTCCATGTTTTAGACAGCATGACTTTTCCGTGATCCCATATTTGACCCTATTCATCTTTAAGTCCTATAGAAAATATTTCAAAAACATGGGATGAGCATAAAATGCACAGTAATAGATATAAAATAAGGAATGAAAACATTAACCCATCAATAAATACAAATAAATGAATCCAAACTTTTCGATCATAACATACCTCAGGAAATCATAAGATTTATGAATAACACATAGAAATCATAAATCATAAATGTAAATTATGGCATTCATAACATAATTACATTGTAACTATCATGACTACATAGAGAGTCATATTTGGAATACCTATCATAGAATATTCCCTAAATCTCTTAGTAGAAACATTAACATTTACCTTCGTCACATTACCCAATGCATTGGAGAGCTATCTCGAGCTCACCCACCCTAGGTTTATCACTAAACCATCCATATACGTAAACAATTACCAATAACCATAACATAATCATAATTCATAAAACAAGAATAAATTAAATGTAACATTTCCACATTCCAATCACAATATATCATATTAATATATTGAAATAAACAACGTTTTATCAAACCATTATCAAAACCATTAAAAAAATTTAATAATGTGATTTTTTGGAATCAAAGTGTATCATAAAACATTGAAACTTTTAAAGGAATTAAGATTTTAAAACATTAATGTCCATATAAATAAATCTTTAAAACCCATTTTCAAAACATTGACATTAATGAGAAATATTTTCAAGAATAAATCATTACAATATTTTAACTGATATTTTAGTTAAAGAGTTTTTAACAAAATGAGAGACAGTTGAAGACAAATAATTAGGGAATAAAATTTTAATCATAACATTATAATATCATGAGAATAAAGGGATTCAAGATATGATTTTTAAAATGATAGTATATACACCATATAAGAGTGAATTGGTGCATAACAATAATGAAGTCTCAATGGAATGTAAACTGAGATGAAATACCTTATAAAAACTATATCCTTATATTAAAGATAAATATATTACCTAATAATAGGTGAAAAATATAAATACACTCAATATGATGGGATATTCTGTGTAAATCAATCAGAAAACATTCACAGATAATTTTTTAAAAACAACACCAATGACTTGGATGTTTAACTCAATGAATGGAAATTGAGTTAAAATTACTCTTATCAAGTTCATATCGATGACCTAAGAATTTATCCATGGATTTAATATGTGTATCAGAATTATATCCAAACAAAGGGGAGTGTAAACTACTACATAAGTAAATAAATAGTTATTTTACACACAATCATGGAGTAAAATAATCAATGAAGTATGCGTAAATCCCAATGAGTGGAAATTGAAAATTGAAATTCCATAACTGATTTCGTAACTTACGAAACATACAACCCATGAAATAAGGATTATAAAATTAAGATGTAAATAACCATAAATTTATCTATATTACACAATGAATACAATCATGTGTAGTACATAAACCACACAAATGGAAATAGTGGAAAATATAGCATGAATCTCATGCGAATAAAAAGTGAGATGAAAGTCCCTTACCATGTTGTAATCAATCGAGTCGTATGACCAAAAGTTAATAACCACCAAATGATTCACTGAATAAAATGAATATAAATGGATTCATGGTAATATATATGAAGTTTCAGTACACAATACACTACATATAAGAAGTTAGTGTCGAACCATGGAAATTTCCCGGAATTAAAAGTGAGATAAAAAACCCCTTACCTCGTGTCCAACATGACTTGTTTATTCCTTTTTATTCCTGAATAATAAACTTAAGTTAATTTATACATGATTAAGATCCATTTTTCAAGTTTATTAATCCTTTCATATCACTTATTCCCATGTTATAAACATTATGTAATCATTTATGTTAATAGTGGTCATTTTGTGGATATTTAGTACTTGATTTAAAAATGAACACCTTATAATTACAAGTTGCCCATGTGGTCAAGAGTAAATTATCTACATAATGGTATGAATGATTTAAATATCATATATATCATATATCTATAGTATATATATGTATTTATAATAGTACATAACATTTGGTGATAAGAAATGAAAAGCATCGTTCATGGAGATGGCAAGCCGTATGTACGCATAAACGTTACTTTCATTTATATCTCGTATTTTAATTGAATGAGAACTTAATGATACACTGTTATAATATAATCCAGTATAATATAATATATAATTTCAATAACTCCATCATTTATACATCCCAAGTATGGTATGAATGTGTCATATCACTTTGAGGGGGCGGCAGTCCGCACTTCCTCAAATGAAATTATCGCGTTTACTTATAATGGAAACCATAAAAGAATGCTATAAATTAAAAATAGAGAAGCATAAATAAAACATAAACATAATATATATCATATATAAATATAATTCCATCATAATGCCCACCATGATAGGTATTAGTAGATATTTGAACAATCATCATTTCATGAGGTAGTAGTTCATCATCCATAGAAACAGCATGTTCTTTACACATTAGATGGGGGTGTGAATAAGTTTAGTTTTAATACTTATCATAAAAACAACCTAGTATATTTATTATACTAGTGTTGTTATAAAATAAAGAAATAAAAAGAGTTTATTTGGTTGGAGAAGTAAAAATAAAATAAAAGGACTTAAGATAAGACGTTGCCTTTAAATTGAGTATCTCCCTTTTGATTGAACAAAAAGGTTTACTTGAAGTGTTTTCTACCTAAGGTAATGCTTCTATGTGTAAGAGAGAGATATTTAGATATTATTTGGGTATGTTTTGGATGATACAAGGGGCTTGATAGGTGCGAGTAATGGGTTAGAAGTGGTGTCCTTTTATAAGGGGGAGGCGGGGCTCTTTAGGAAAGTGTGAAAATATTATTTTATTATATAATGATTTTCGGTTTCTAAAGGTCCAAAAATCATTAAACTATAATATAAGATAACTAATGGTAGAAATAAAATCATTCAATATTAATTGGACATGTTTGGGATATTATTTTAATCTTTATAATCTTATTTATTTGAATCATTTATTAATGAGGTAAATAATGAATCATTATTGTGTCATAAATAATTTAATTTATTTGAAGTATAAAAATTATAAAAAAATACATGATATAGGAAATCTCTTTATATTTCCAAATAATATTTATAGTTAAAATTATGACTTATATAACCCCATGCAAAAATTTATTTACTAAAAGATATATGTTTATGTCCTTTTTGTCATTACTTTATATAAATTAATATAAAATGTCATTATCACTCTTAAGTGGCTACATGGGGTCACAAAATAGTATTATAACACATTTTATGGTAATTTTATATTTTTATAACAATATTGTTTTACCCCTAGTTACCATATTTACCCTTTAACCATGGTAATTAAAATTTTTAGTGAAGTAAATATTCATATTGTATAAAAATAAAAGTGACCTATTTACACAGTTTGAAAATCATGATTCCAAATATGGAATCCATTTTTAAAAATTCAAAACATATAAGTAGAAGAAATTAATTTAAAATTAATTCCCACTATCAAAACAAAAAACGTGTTTTTAGAAAATAATAATTATCAAAAGTTTGACACTTATTTATGTCCAATTTCAAAGTGAAATTACTTCCAATGAACAAAATTAAATTAAAATGTAAAAACATAATCTAATTACACTTTAAAACATATTAAAAAGAAAATATAACCATATAAATAAATTTGATTAAATATAAGTATGGAATTAAAATACAATATTTTTTATTATTCATCAAAAAATGAATTTTATCAGAAAAATACCAAAATTTTACCCAAAGTAAATTTTTCTGTCCCAATTATAAATAAGAATTTTATTTTGTCAAAAAGAATATATAAAATATACGAAAACTATATTTGAAGAGGGTTCATCATCAAAAGGTGATAAATCAACTTTTTAATGAATATTAGAGTATTTAAGCTTAAAATCAAATTCATTCTTATTTTAAGCCTCTAATTTTTTTTGGATAAATGTAAAAACATTTAACAAACATGTATATTCATATTGTAGTTTGTTCTATTAATTTCCTCCAATATAATTGATATGTGTTAACTACCATTTAAAATAATATTATTATATTATCAGTGTGCAACGTAAGATTTCAAAGAAACTCGTTGTTGCGTATCGGGGCACACAATTGAACATAGAATACCATTTAATGTAAAATTAATAATTAATTTACCAATATTAATAAAAATTAAAATGTATTATTTCTTTCTTAACCTAGGATGTTACAATTTTTGTGGAAGTAGGAAGGGATTTGTGGATGAATTTTCCAATCACATGAAATTTGAATTTGAAATTTCTATGATAGGTGAACTCACATACTTTTTAGGTCTGCATCTGATTCTAAAGAAGTATTAAACATTCATTTATTAGGAATATTATGTAAGAGAGCTACTGAAAAAATTTAATATGAATGATTCCAAACCAATTTCGACTCTGATTTTGATTGAAACAAAACTTGGAAAGTATGAAGATGGGACATCTGTGGATTCCACAATGTATAGGACAATCATTGGAAGCCTACTAGACTTGAATGCAAGATCACCTGATATTTTGTTTTCAATATTCTTAGTGGATTCCTTTAATAGTATTCAAAATGAATAAGATATGGAATCAGTGAAAATAATCATGAGGTACATTCATGGTACTCACAATTATAGATTATATTTTTCTATAAGAAGTGATGGTGAACTATCATTGTTTTCTGATGGTGACTGGGATGGAGATGTAGTGGACATAAAGTCAACCAGTGGTGGATCATTCTATGTTGGGAAGAAATGTGTAGTCCAGCTAAGCAATAAACAGGAAAGTACTTCTCTTAGTACTTCTAAAGTTGAATATATCTTAGTAACAAAATCATTCACATAGCTACATTGGATAAATCAGAAACTAACTAACATTGGGGATGATGTGAAACAATAAATAGTTATTTAATGTGAAAATAAGAGTGCAATTGATGATACAAATATTCATGTTCAACATTCTTGCATAAAACTTATTGAAATCATATATCACTTCATCAAGGAAAATGTTAAAAAAAAGAGTGATTAAAATAGATCATGTGGGAACTGATGAGCAAGTGGATGATATTATTACCAATCCACTGGTAGCAGCTGTGTTTGAGAAACATCGGTTGAGCTTCAGTGTTCAACCACCTCCAACTGTACAAGGAGGTCACAAAGTTCCCCTATCACATTTTTTAACTATTATTATATAGTTATGGAAGTGATGTCGGTTGATGGGGGAGATAAAATCTAGAGGGAGAATGTTTTTTAGCTGTATAATTCCCAATTCAGTTCTTTTGGATTATTGCCAATGTAGAAGAATGTTTAAATTCAATAGAGGGTAAACTCGATTTTAATAGATATAAGAAATATGGTAAATCGAGAAAGTCAAAAATTAAACTATGGGGGAGAAAATAAAAAGAATGAGAAAAAAATACAAGTCCTCTCTCTTGTTTTCTACATCGAGCACTACTCACATAGACTTAGAGAGACGACTATGTTGTTTTAGTAAGTTGTTTCTTGAAGGTTTAGGTTTTGATCGTGGATGGTACTTCAGTGAAATTTTGGAGATTGCTAACAAACCCAATGTGGGAAATTGATGAAACCAAGGCTATTTATTGATAATAATGGAGTCTAGTCTTTGTTTTTTTCAATCTATACATGGATTACCACGGGGTTTTCAAGGAATGTTGTCTTACGATTGAGTCTAGTTTTTTCATAGGAATGTATGGCACGAATAATGGAAAAGGGATTCAAAAAAAGGATATAATTGTGCAGCCCCGGACATGGATAATATAAAATAATCGTGAATGGTTTTTAGACTGTGTATGAGAAAGTGGTAACCGTATGCATAGAGGTTCACAGAACCAAAAAAATTTCTCTTAGTGAAGGGTTGCTGTAGGTAGAGGGATAGATGTTCACCAGATTGCTGTAGTTTATGGGATAAGATCGGTACATGGTAGTGGCTTTACCAAATCATAGATTTAATAAATCTTGTATTAACTGATTTCTCAGATCCATTTTTACTATATAAATAGAATTAATACCCTCCATTAATAATGGTATTATGATTAAGAAATTTGGGAGGAGCACAGAAAAGTCTAGATCTGTTCTTAGGAAAACAACTCCACATTGAAAGAGGTGATCTACAGAGGAGAAAACAATCTATATAAGAGAGTGTGGTTTGTGGAGTAAGAACACTATCTACAGAGTAAGGCTGTATATGGAAGATAAGTTATAGTGGTACAGATATCTCCTGTGGTATGTACAACATGAGAGGCTGAAGTCAGAACACGAAGGTGGTTCACAAAGGTGGTTTATGGAGGATGTTTGTAGTGGAGGAACTCAGAGGCAGTTCACAGATAGGAAATCATCGAACCATACCTGCTACTCAATATGTAGAGGAGGTAAGGTTGTATGCCTCACACCCATGGAAGCCTGAAAATAGACCAAATCAGTTTGTAAAATTAATTTCTATAACCTATTAGTGTTCAATAATTAAATTACATATATAGTTGAAAAAGGAACTTCAAAAGAGAATCCATTTATAGTTGAGGATGCATGATATAATTCTAAACCATTGAAGAGACCATCAAGTAAAAAAACTGAGTGAATATTCTTCAAATTCAGTGATTAATGAGGAGTCAATAGAAGTGATCTTAGGGATACAGTATTTTATCCCTAAAAACTTGTAAAAGAAGTGAACCTGGAATAGAGTGACTGTTCTAAACTCTTGTAATCCAAAAATTGTGAATATTAGTTGTATTTTGTATGACTAAAACACAAGAATTCTATTTTCCTTAGGCGTAGTCCTTAGTTTTGGACCATGTAAAATTGTTGTGTCATTACTTTGAATGTGGTTATTTATTTTTTTTACTTCTTCTTCAGATATGTTTAACAGGTTCCTAGCAACGTGGGAACCAGATCTATCAGTTTAAAAGAAAACCTTCACAACCTGATTCAAACCTCCCCTACAAAGGTGTTCTGGGGTCCATCAAGTAGTATCAGAGGGTAAGGGTTATTGGTGTTAGATCTTTCTTGCTTCTATAACATGGAGAATACAATTAATGTCAGGGGAGTTTCTCTGTTTGATGGAAGTAACTTTTAGATCTGGAAGAACATGATGGGATCTCATCGAAGATCTCTTGGAATAGATATCCTTTTTTGTACTATAGATGTAATATAGGTCAATGATCTAATAGGTTTATCTATGACTGATATAGAGAGTAAAATGTAGGAAGATGATTCAAAATTAAATAATACCCTAACTATATCTCTTTCAGATAAAATATTTCATATGGTGATGAATTTTACGTCAGAAAAGTCTATGTGGGAGAAAATGGAGAATATTTATAAAGTTTACAACAAATTTAAAGATGTTAAACTCTAAATTCTACATAATATGTTTGATGATATAGAGATTTAACCTAATGAAAATGTAGATTCTTTATTCAATTGAATTACTAAAGTTTTTAGAGTAATTCAAGGGCTTGGTGAATAAATCAAAGGCATTGATATTGTAAAGAAAATCTTGAGAAGACTTACTCCCATTTATAATGCAATGGTTTTTTCATTTAAATAAAGGGTTCTTTCCAAACTATTTGCAAAAGATCTTATAAGCAGCTAGGTGGCATATGAGATGAGAGTCAAACCAGAATACGAAATGACTCATGTATGCAAGGAAATGGCCTTCAAATCCCATGGAAAACTAGGAATTTTATGAGATTGTTTTTATTAAGATGATAAGGAAAAATAAATTCATTATCTCATAGCCAAGAAACTCAAGAATTGAATAGTGAAATTTGAAGGCATGCTACCTCTAACTTATTTTCGTTATGGAAGAGTTGGGCACATTGCCTCTCATTTCCCAAGAATGTTCAATTATGAATAAAGAAAATATTGAGACATTAAAATTCCTCATAAAATGATTTTCAAAAAAGGATACATCAAATGTGGAAATAAATTTCAACGAAAGAATTTTTTTTTGAAGAAGAATATGATTAAAATGAACTCTTTGACGATGAGGAAGCATAATTATAATCTTGGAAACATGCTTACATGATATATAAAATTGAAAAATAATTACCATCAAAAGATAAAGATGGTGATAATTAGTTGGCCACTGATACTAATCCCAAGTTTCAACTTAAGGATTCTTTTTCTATGATTGAGAATCATTGTAAGATATGAAATGAGTGGAAAGGAATTTTGGAAGTTTCTCAAAATTTGTTGATCATCTTTAACAGGAAATTGAATGACTGGAGGAATTTTTGAATGTTCATTCATCAATCTATAAAAGTATAGAAGATTTTATGGAAATAAAACTCACAATTTAATAATAGAGAAATGCCATCAATGACCTTACCTCTGAACTAGAAGAGAAATTCAAAACTATTGAGGGTATATAGGAAGAAGTTGTTACTTTGATAATTAACCTCGAATGTGAATCAGTTTAAAAAAAAGAAAATAAGATATCCATTTAGGAAGATTCTCAGATGCTAAGTTGCTAGAGAGATCTAAGAGAGGTTCTGATGGAGTTAAAAAGATTCCTAATGTCTAAAGACCTGCATGCATGGGTAAAAATGGAATCAGTTGTGTTGTAGAAACATCTAATACTATAAATAAGATGATCCAAAATAAAGGGATAATGAAAATGTAGTGGTTTAAAATTCACCTAAAGAGCTGAAAAAGAAACCCTCAACTCAAGATGAAAGAATAACTAGAAATTATCCTCAGGTATCCAGAAATGATATTCATCCAAACTATTTTTCTAATTAAGGATACATGATGGTGAATTAAAGTGACAATACATTTAATCTAATGAAGTTTTATTTTTGTGGATATCTGGGACATACCATGTCATATTGCGAAGTGGAATGGAGCTACGTGAATTGGTATGATATGGGAAGTTAATAACGGATACTAATTTCATATCCTACATCTTATTAAAGAAATAAATTCTATGGATGTTTTTTACACTATTCTAACTTTTCCATAATGTTGTGTATCGTAGGAAGAGTTATGACCAGAAAATTTATTATAATGCTCAAAGACAGTTCAATACTCGTCAACCAGATGGTATTGCTATTTAAAATAGGTTTTCTCCTTTGAAGGAAGACTAATAATATAAAGCTCTTGTGTTTAGATAAGATAGAATTGAAAGGCCATAAATTTCCTACACTCAATCCAATATCTAATGGAAAGAAAAGAAGAAAATTGAGAAATGTTACATTGTAGATGAATCTATCAAAGTTACCAAGAGCATCATCACTTAGATTCTTGATAGTGTATGTTCATCCCATTAAAGAATATCAAGAAAAATATTTATGGAATAGTGAGGTTCGGTAATAATGGTGCTCTAAAGATTAAAGCAAGTGGAAATACTGAACTGGCTAATGCTGAGAGGAAGAAGACTAAATTTCTTTAAGTGGATTGATTGCATCACAGTCTCTTGAGTGTGTTTCAAAAAATTTACTCGGTTCTTATAAAGACTTTCAATAAAAAAGAATTCACTATAAAGGTAATGACAGTGAATTCCCTCATGAAAGGCCCCAGAAAAGAAGGTTACATGTATCAGGTTGACAGTAAATAAAATATTTTCTACATGACCATTGAAGAAAAAAACAACTTGTGGAATTACAGATTGGGACACATCAATCATTAAAACATGGAAAATATATATAAGCTCAAGATTGCAATAGATATTCCAAACATGAAACATGAATGAGAAAATGATTGTGATGCCTGTATGTGGGGAAAGATGGTATGTAGTTCCTATCGGCCAAAGATGAAAAGGGCATAGAATATTATTGATCGTATCCATATAGACACATGTGTCCCATTAAACGTTTCTTGAACTTATAGAGAAAGGTAATTCATTATTTTCATATATGATTATAGTAGAATGGAATGTGTGATCATTATTCCTAGGAAATGAAAAGTGCTTGATTACATGAAAACATGTTGCCGAATTTCCAAAAATGATACTGGATGAACAATCAAAGTTCTATGGTCTAAAATGGATGATAATATACCTCAATTGTGTTTGAAAATTACCAGGAGAAAAATTGAATTCAATATCAGGTGGCAGCTATGAGAACAGTACTACAAAATGGATTTGTTGAGTGATGGAATCGATTTGTGAATAGTGTGGCCAGAACTATGCTGATTGAGAGTTGTATCTCTCTTAATTATTGGAAATAGGTCATTCAAACTGTATTATATAGTCAAAATCAAACATTGATTTACATGGGTCATATGAAGACACCCTAAGAGTTTTTGGCATGGAAGAAAGACATATTTTAAGTACTTCCACATTTTCAAGAGTAAATGTTTAATCTAAAATAAAGATAGAAATCAAGGTACGTATGGGGATGTGGTAGATGAAGAAATATTCATTAGATATTAAATGAATAGTAACGCCTAAAAATGATTCAATAAACATCTTGGAATTTTTTTGGAAATCAACGATGTGAAGATCAATGAAGATAAGACGACAAATTACTGAAGGAATTCTTATGCTGATGTAATAGAAAATGGCAAAGAATTTTAACATAGAGAAGATCCAAATACATAAGTTGAGGATGGAGTACAATACACATAATAGTCACAACATGATGTTGAATCTAGATAAGAATTAGAAGAGGATACCATTACTAGAGAGAATTCAGTTGAACCTCACAGAAAAAATCGAAGAGCATAAATTGATCAGTCAAATATCACAGGGTACTAGACAGAGCCAACACAAACAATAAAAAGGAGAAATACTACACAATATTCATTCCTATCAGTTTTGTAACCATCCTTGTTTGAAGAATCTATAAATAATGAATCACAGGTTAAATATATGATGAAGAGCTCGATCAGATTAAAAATAATGAAACATGGTATCTATTAAAGAGACACTAAAATTACAATGTGGTTGGTATAAAGTGGATTTTCAATAATTACTTTGATGATCATTGAAATGTGAACATAAACAAGGCATGATTGGTGTCTAACAGATATTCATGGACTGAAGGCTTCAATGTTAAAGATACATTTTCTCTGGTTGCTAGACTGGATTCAATTAGGCTATTTATTTCCATAAAAATAGGTTTCTGTCTTTTCAAGGTTGGGTGACGTTGATCAATAATGTGTTTTACTCTATCCCAATGCATGTATTGTCAATAATTTCTCCTCCTAAGGGGTCTATTTCTACTACGGAGATGATTCTAAATATATTTCAATGGGATTCCAATGACAATGGAAGGTCTCATTAGGACTCATGGGATAGGTTGGGGAAGTCGGTTGAGGAATGAGGGGTGGTACATATGGATTTAACAGTATCCATGCACACTATGCAAGCTCGATTGGCTTGGGACTCTCTTGCGGGGAAATCGATGTGATCCAAAACCTTGATAATTAAATATGGCATGTATTTGGAGGATTGGGACTGTACGAAATTATTTAGGTTGGGGAAAACAATGTTATATCACATGGATATTCTACATGACTCCTCTTTGTGGATGGTCGGATATGGGAATATTAATTTCTGGACATATTAGAGGCATGGGGAGAAGATGTTCTTCCTAGGCTACCCAGTTTTGGAGATCTCGGTGAAAGTGGAATGCTTGTATAAAAGGTTCTTAGATGCCATTATTAACCCAGATCAGAAGTATGTTTTCAAATAAATGGTTTTTACTGAGGAAGAAGACCGATTATGCTTCATAGAGGCTCGATTAGGTTTTTTTAATAGATAGGATTATTGAGGTCTTATACAGTAGTAGGGGATCTGGGATGAGTGGAAAGCTCACCTATGATGTGAGTAGGTTGCCTATAAGATTCAATTCCTCATATGGAGAGCAGAGAACCAGGTCCTACCTTGAGATGATAGTATTCAAAGGAAAGGCATACCGCTAGCATCCCAGTGCCACTGATGTGCTTCTCCTCAGACGGAGTCAATATTTCATCTGTTCATTAGGGGTGAATGGGCGCATTGTCTCTGGTATATGGGGGGATATATGGGTTATGTGAAAGGCTGAGTGTAATTTTTTTTTGGATTTTTTAGGGCTGTTTCTTAGGAGAAGAACATAACAGACTAGAAAACTGAATCCATAGTATTGCGGTTATTTTAATCTTCTGGTCCTTGTGGGAGGCCCAATATATAGTGATATGGGATGACTGATATTCGGTATCTCTTATACTAGTGAAATTGAAGGGTCTACTTTATGAATTGAATTCTTTTTTGAAAGGGGGGAAAACTACATGTCGGTATGTGACTCTTCTATCAGAACTGTGGGGTGTTTGAGGCTACAGGGGAGTTGTGTGAGATGACACCCTCCAAAAAATGGTTTGAAACTAAATGTGGATAGTTTTTGAATAAATAAATTTGTGAGGGTTGTGCATTGTTATATGGCATTAGACTATGAAAAATGTGATCGTTGTGAGTATCGGGAGTGGAATTAGACTATGAGGTATTGATTTGGGCACTTCAAGAGAAAGTTGAGGTGCCTTGGTGTTTGACTTACATCATTCGGGTTTGTATCCTAGAATTGGGTAATGGTTGTGTGGTTCGACATATTCCTAGGGAGGCCAATTTTTTCATGAATGCTCTCTCTCGGGGGAGTAGTGTTAATGATCCCTTGGTTTTCTTTATGAGAGTGGGTACTCTACCCCAGGAATGTATTGGTGTTATACATTGGGATGTGTTAGGGATTCATCTTTTTAGGCCACCTTGAATTGTCTTGGTTGACTATTATTATTGTAATAAAAATAATTTTTCAACTGAGGAAAAGTATACATTGAATAATTGGTGGGTTTCCTTATTAGAAATGATGAAATAAAGGTCTTTAGATTAATGAAATCTCTCTATGGACTGATGCAGACACCATGGGCATGGTACTCTCAACTGTATTCTTACATCAAAAAGATTGAATTCAAAAGAAGAGGAGTGTATCACAATAATTATATGATGAATTTTAAAAAGTATCAGTTCATGGTATTGGTGTATATTTTTGAAATTTTTTTGGTGGAAGAATGGAAAGATCGATGGATGAATTTTTCAATCAAATGAAATCAGAATTTGAAATGTCTGTTGTTGGTTAACTATTACACATTTTAGGGAATCTTGTGATTCAAATTAATGATTATACTTTCATTTCTTTGGAAACATATGTGAGAGAACTACTAATAAAATTTATTATTCATGATTACAAACCAATGTTCACTCTAATTGCAGTTGGAAAAAAACTTGTAAATCGTGAAGATGTGAATTATGTGAATCCCACAATGTATAGGAGAATCATTGGAAGCTGAGTGTACCTGACAGGGACACAAGTAGATATTTTCATTGAAACATTCATACTGTATCACATTCAGAGTAATATAAAAGAAAAACATATTGAGGTAGTGAAAATAATCATGAGGTACATTCAGGGTACTCATAAATATGTCTTCTATTTTTCTATAGGAAGTGATGGTGAACTATCAACATTTTCTGATGCTGACTGGGTAGGAGATGTAGTGGATAGAAATGCCACTAGCATTGGAGCATCCTATATTGAGAATAAATGTGTGGGATGGGTAGTTAAGAAATAATAAAGTATTTCTCTTAGTGATTTTGATGCTGAATATATCTCTATAACAAAATATTTCACTCAGATACTATGTATGAAGCTACAACTAACTGACATTGGCGATGAGGTGAAACAACCAATAGTGATTTACTATGACAATAAGATAACAATTTATCTTATAAATAATCCTATTAAGTGGTATTGCAAAAAACATATTGAAATCATATATCACATTGTGAAGAAAAACTTTTGAACTAGGAGGGATTAAAATTGATCATGGGGGAACTGATAAGCAAGTACCAACCCACTGACAACGGCTATGTTTGAGAAACATTAGATGAGCCTCAGCATTCAACCACCACCAAATACATAAGGGGGTCATGATGTTCCCTTATCCCCATTTGTATTAACTATTTTAATATGGTTGTGGAATTGATGATGATTTATGGGGGATATACGATCATGGGGAGCATGTTTTTAAGCTCTACAAGTCAATATTTGGTTCTTTGTGTTTATTTCCAATAGAAGAGAATGGAAAATTCAATAGAGATTGAATTATATTTTTCTATATATATAAAATATGGTAAATAGAGAAAGTCAAAAATGAAACTATGGCGGAGAAAATAATAAAAATGAAAACTCAATCCATGTCCTCTCCCTTGTTTTCTACACTGACCACTTCCCACATAGACTTAGAGTGATAGCTGAGTTATTTCATGAAGTTGTTTCTTGAATTATTATGTTTTGATCATGGATGGAACATTAGTGAATTTATTTGGAGACTTACAATAAACCCAAAAGGGGAGATTGTTGGACCCAAGGATATTTGTTGATAATAATGGAGTTCGGTTTCTGTTTTTTCATTAACCTACACATGGACGAGCATATACATTACAAGTAACATCTTATTATTGAATTTGAAAGTGGTATTGAAGGTGGAGATTATTCCCAGTGTTTTCAAATTTTTGGGGCCTCCAAATTTGGAATTTGTTTATAGGAATGTATGGCATGAAGAATGGAAAAGGAATTCAGCAAAGGAAGAGAACCGCGTAGCCCAGGACATAGACCACAAACCATGTCTAAGAATTGTTCATGGACTGCGTATGAGACTGTGGTAATGGTATGTGGAGTGTTTCTTAGAACCAAAAAATTTCACATGGGTGAAGGCGTAAAGTACACAGAAGGTTGGAGGTTCATGGAATTGATGCGTTTTATGAGACAAGATCGGTAAGAGGTAGATGTTGTACCAAATCAATGATTAGGTAAATCATGTATTAGAATATTTTTTGGATCTATTTTCTCTACATAAAGAGTAGTAATAATTTTAATTACCAATGGGATTGAGATTAATAAATATATGTGTATCTTGGAGATTCCTAGAGCTATTTGAAGGAATAAAACTCTGCATAGGATAAGGATATCCACTGAGGAAAAAACAGTCCATGGAAGAGAGTGTGGTCTGTGGAGGAAGCTATGAAGTAAGGCCATATACTCAGGATAAATACGGGTAGTATGTTGAACAGTTGTAGTATGCAGTGTATTTACAGCCAAAGGTAGAATGAAAATTAGGTTTGTGAAGGCGGTTATTGGTGGAAGTTTTTGGTGGCAGAACTCGAAGGTGATTTGCGAAGAGGCATTCTGTGAACCATACCCGGTACTCAGTGCATGGAGGATGTAATGTGGTACATAGCACACTAAAGGAAGCCTAAAAAGAGACAAAATTAATTTATGAAATAAAAATCCACAACCTATCAGTGTGTATGAAAGTAAATTATATATATGGGAGAAAATAGGACTTCAAAATACCACCCATTTATAGTTTAGGATGCATAATAAATTCTAAAACATTGAAGCGACCATCAAGTTGATAATGTGAGTGAATATTCTTCCAATGTAGTGAGAAAGGGTCAGTAAAATTGATCTGAGAGACACACTGTAATATCTCTAAACCTATATAAAGGTAGTTTTTTCATAAGGGAGTGATTGTGTTAAACTCTTGTAATCCACAAATTATGAAGATTATTGTTTTCTGGTAAGACTGAAACATTGTTGGTGCATTCTCATTCAATATAGTCCTTAGTGTTGAACCATGTAAAATTTGTGTGGAATTGCTTTGCATGTGATTGTTTGTTTTCTTCACTTCCTCTTCAGACAGGTTTAACAAGTTCCTACCATCATGGGAACAATATCCATCATTTTAAAATACAAAGTTGATACCCTGATTCACCCCTTCCTTCTCATAGTGTTCTAGGGTCCTTCAATATTATCCATGACCAGATTCAAGTATGTTCTTTAACTTCATGTTGTAATATCCTACATATAAATTTATAGTAAAACTAAGAGTCATCATATCCTTGGGTGAGACAAAAACTATAAGATCATGTATTTTTTAGGTATGTCCTTTTTTTATTTTATTCATTTAACAATTTTGGGGTTTTCTATGTCATTTAACCTTATTGGTCAAGTCTTGTTCAGATATGGACACACTTTAAAGGTAAAATGACCTATATTTTGGGGATGTATGTTTGTTTCAATTAATGGACATTAGGTATATATGTGTTAAATTGTTTTAAAAGGGGTTCTCATGTGATTGTAAGGCTTCAAAGGTGGTTCATTCATCTTTTCAGAAGTTGGGTTTAAATCTGTATTCATGTAATTTACACACCATTTAAATGAGTAACATGATTTCTAACATCTTCCAGGAAGATGTTGTGGAATTAGTGAAGGTCATGAACCGGTTCATGGAATGACCTAGTTACATTTAATGAGCCCACATTTCATGACACGTAATGTTTGTTAAGGGGTTAATTCACTCAAGGAAAAATAAAATTCATCAGAAAAAATAAATAAGAAATAAACAATGTTAAATATTTTTACATGATGTGTACTTATTGTGATTTGCAGCTTTTTTTGTGTCATGTGCTTCTAATTTTAACTCTACTAAATGCATCACTCTACTCTTGGAACTAAAGAAATTTATAGGACATTTTGTATGCTCCTCTTCCATTCTAGATGTTCCACTCAAGCGATAAATCTCTAGTGATTCATTTATCATAGGGTTTCCTTTCTTCACCATTGATCTTCATCGTTGTGGTGTACAATTATAATTGTGATTTTTTTAGGAATTTATCTCATTGATGTGTGATCTAGTTTCATTTTTTGGGATCTCCCTCAACACCATTCTTTTTTGTGATTCCGATTGGAAATATTTATAAATCACTGAATAAAAGTAGGGGTTATAATCCTGAACCTATGGTATGTTAAATTGTGAAGTATGTGAAATATTGTGATTTGTACCAAATAATTGAGTGTGTGTAATAATTGAATAATGAATAATGATAATTCATGGTGTGGAGAACTCCTTGGATCCCTTTGGATTCAATTTTTTGTGTCACCTAGCTGGTCACTACCTATTGGGTGATAGAGCCCTCTAATGACAATGAATTATATAATGGTATAGTGTTTGTCTTTAATGACATGGGATTTCATGTGATTTCATGATATAGAATAAATTTAGTAATATATTATGGGAAATTGATTTGACAATTGATAAATTTATAGGTAAGATGAAGTGTAATTGAATGAAAAATATTAATTTACATAATTAACCATTGAGTTGTATGATGTGATATTGTGATAACATTATTGTTTTGACTTGTTGAGTTTAATTCTAAAATTTTTATATTGTAGACATGGCATATTTTGTTTCTAAAATTCATATATAGTGGAATTGTCATATTGTTATGTTGAAATTATTATATAGAGGGCCTAACCAAGTTTTATATTGAAATTATTATATTTCGGGATATTCTCGGTGATGTTGCAATTATTATATAGTGGGATTGAATTTTTTGATACTCAAACGCATATACCGAGGGCATTACCTGGTTAAGTGATTATTCCATGGTTTATGGTTATGGTTGGCATGGTTGAGCTACATTCTCAGAGGTATTATAGCGTGGTACTAAATCCGGTTGATTTATGTATTGTGTTTAATTTTTAATTGATACACATCATATCACTTTATTAAATGCACATATTTTCAGAATAGTTTGTTCAGACATAGTGATGTTGACCTACTAAGTTTTACACCAACCATATTTGTGTTATCATTTGGTACTGAAGATGATGGAATGAATGTAGGTTTGTGTAATGTAAAGGGACCATGCTACTGATTGTTCATTGCTGGAAGGGTTGATGTTAGAATACGGGACCGACATGGGGGTCAGGATAGAGGTGTTTTGAGTTTATTTATGTCAGATGATTCTTTTTATTCTATATTAAATATAACATTTATATAAATTTCAAACTTACATTAAATGATTCATTACTATTGGTTTATTGGTTCCCAATTTTACTACTTAGTTTTATATTATACTATTTCTTTTATTTTCCATTACTATCCTATTTATTTATACCTATTTATTTTTGTTGTTATGTAACTATGTAACATAGGGTACTGTCTCCTGACAATGCTAATCACACACCCATGGCTAGTTAATATCCACTAACATATTAGGAGGTGTACTTGTGGTCTTATAACTAACTAGATTCGTCCACATGAGAGAGTGACATTAGGGGATGTTACACACCATATACCATAAGTTGTTAGATCCTTTTATATGACTACACATAACTACAGCTAATGGGAGAGAATTAGAGAGGTAGAATTCATCCATTTATTCCCTCATTATCTTGGATATTGGAGAGAAAACCCCCCCAAACATTTGTGTCTTGATTTCAAAATTGATGCAGGTGGTAAAGAATAGGAAATCATAAAATTTATGACATATCACACACAACCACACTAAGGGAAATTACCTATCATTAGACTCATCTACCACTATCATCACATTTGACACCCATATTCCACCACTATGGTCAATATATTAACCATTATACTACAATTGAATTTCAAAATTAACTAATTAATCATACACAAATTAATATTACAATAGAGTTATTTCATTGATTAATACATTAATCATTCTAAACCAAGTTTTATCACCACCATAATTCCCTAATTATATTCTCAATTGTGACTATATCATCTACAATAAACAAGAACCAATATCATTATTTTATTCATTAGTTTAGTATTTTGAAATTATCTAGGTAATCTATAATTTCAAATTAATCTAACTCATCAACGATTCACTTATCATGCATAGATACAAACTGTGTCAACCAGTTGAAAAAAATAGATACAATTCGAACGATTATTCATTTAATAGCATCAAGAAAGAATATATATAAATTGAAAACATTTCTTACTGTAAACTCATCCTAACTACCCTGATGTAACTCCCACACCATTGCACAATGAATCATTTTTCCTACCATCACTTGTCATGACATTCATTGTATCCCAGACTCCCATCCCATTTCTTATCAAATGTTCCAAACCATTTTGGTTATCAAACAATCACATCATGGCTCTAATAGATTATAAAAGTTTAAAAATAAAAAAAATTCATTTCTGACACATAAATAAAGTAAACTAAGTCTACATTATCGAGGCATTCAAGCCTATAGCACTAAATATGAGCTCATTCGTCCCCAAAAAAATGATACTTAATAAAAGAACATTTTAATTACTGTTTGGAATTCACTAGTTTATTATGCATAGACTTTACACATAAAGAAACCTATAGGTAGTAGTTAATAATAGCTATAAAAAATAGAAGGCTTGAATTAAATATATTATATTCAAACAGTTTCTACCAAGAACTGTTATTAATTTATCATTCCTCTTCCATTAGTTAATCCTTCTTCATTATAGATTTATTTAATTAAACAATTTCCATGAATATATGTCATGATTAAAAAAAATATCCAAAAAATATAGAATTCAATCTAGTAAATAAAGAGGAAACATCAATAATATCATAAAACTCTTATGAGAAAAGTTTCTCAACCATTCGTTTAAATTATCTGTAATGTGTGACAATTTTCCTATTTCCAATTATCTAGTTTCTTGAATTATACCAAAAAAAATTCTATAAAATATTAAATAATAAATAATATTATAACATGAAATAATAACTTCTTTTAAATTATTCAAACTAAATTAAACGTCAATTATTCTACATTTTATTATCCTTTTTCTCTTTCTTATATAACTTCGAGGATTGTCGAAATGTAAACAATAATAATTAACTACCTTATATTTATAGATTCATAATATAAAAACATTAATATACATCAAGTGATGTTATATCGATTTTAATTATAAAAATAATAAAAACATTAAATAATATTCTACTAATTGTTTTTATCATTTCCATATTCCTTTATAATTTTCCAAGATTATTAAATAATCATTCTTGTGATTTCAAGATGATTATATTCTTAATGCTAATGGAATCAATTTACCTATAAGGACTAAATCATGATTAAATAAAACCTTAAAACATAAATAGAATAAAAGAACCAGATCCCCTACCTTTCGATAATATTTCAAGAATTTTTTGCACCCAAAATAGAGGATAAAGAAAGAGAAGCTCATAGGATAGAAAATTGAAAGACAAAAATTTGAATGATTATAGAGTGGTTCATAAGACTCCTTGGGATAATGTTTTTGATTATTATATCTTAAGATAAATAAATAAAACCAAATGTGGAAAATAACCCCTCATTTTTGAATAAAAATATATGATACTATTACTTTTTTAAAACACAGTAAAACATTCTTTTCAATTCATTAACTAAATTTTAATTTAATTCCCAAAAAACTAATTTAATTTCATTAACATAAAATAATTTAAAGATATAAATTATATTTATTTATTTGGGTTTTAAATATCTATTTCTTACATTATTATTTCCATATTTTTGTTAAAAATAGTTTCATTCATCATTCTAGAAAAACTGTGATTTTTCTATTTAAGGGGACGATTGACCGTGACGATCAACTATGTGAAACGGTCGCATGTGTACTGAACTCTCAGAACTGGTAATTATCTACCCATTTTCCCTAATTATTAAGAGAATCATGATTTTTCCCTATAAATTCTCTATCCTCTCTTTATTGATTATAAGTAAAATCACCTTACAACATATGTCGCCTCATCTAATATTTGGGAAACTGAAGAACCTAAAACAGAATGTCAGCCAAATAATGGATACTATATAATTCCAGGCACTCTTTCATTTAATTTTCACAATTTACAAAAGAAAAATGAACCATAGATGATCCACTAGAACTGGTCTGAGAACTTATGGCCTAAGATATGCAAGTTGAAGATGGATGAATCATTCCTTCTACTGACTGAAATATCTTCTTATATCCAAGAAATTGAGAAATAGTTATAGATCTTCTTCCTAGAAAATGTTAATAAATCATAGACCATTAAAATATAGACTTATCTAATATATTTTTGATGACCTCTAACTTTTCCAGTTCCTAGATATATGACTTTAACATCAATGGGGTCACCTGGTGATGGATCAGTGGGTCCAAATCTTCCATGAAATTCCTCAAACTAGACTCTTCATTTGGAAGAAGGTAAAAAAGTATAATATAGTAGATTATTGTTTCAAATATTGAACTGTCACACATTGGTACTCCCCTGATGAATAGTGAGGATTTACTACAAACAAGCCTCCTTGATGGTTGAAGAAACAAATCAGACTAGAACTATTCTATGGATATCTACCCCATAATAGATAATAACTCATGATCCCCAAGGAATATAAGTTACCACTATCATGATAACCCATGTAGCATCATTACATCCAAATAAACACAATACTCTTTCTAAACATGAATATAACTAGATTCTATTTTTAAATCCTCTATACAACCCTCTATCAATTAATATGAAATTAATCACTCATAATTCTCCAAACCCTCATGCCAAAACTCTAAGAGTATTCTCCACTAAGTGGAATAATCATGGACCACTACTCTCTAATTATCGACTAGAACATCCTTATAAATTTTATCAGAAAAAATATGATGGGGATGTGAACCTGGATAAATGTCTTCAAAATAAAAAATCTGCATAACTCATAAATCCAATAAAAAATAATATTGAAGGATAATTATCTTATTTTACCCCAATTATCATTGTTTACCCAATTCAAACATAGTAAAACATAATAATGATGCATGATTATTTCCTAGGTATCTACCCCACAAGAAGAATCACTTCAATTACCATGTTCATTAAACTTCAAGTTCCTTGCATCGGGCCACAAGGGGTCCTAAAACCTTACATACTAGTCGGTATCCCAATTTTACAGTATATACTAAGCCTAGATGATATTGTTTCCCTACCAAACCATTCATCTTCAATAGTTCATAGCTTCATATTCTATCAAATCTCATAACCATCAACTCTTATACCACTATATCACCCACAACATACCTCTCTTAGAGATCCAATGAAGAAAGGGAGATAAGGACCCCCCAAATCCTTCTTCTAATAGGCTGTAGGTTTTTGAATAACACTGAGGGGATATCAATCACACACATGGATGTCATTTCCCTCGATAAAAATTTCTATAATAAGAGAAAATATTGAACACCCATTACCAACAACATGCATAAAAAATAATTGATCCCAATACATAATGTAATGTAATATAACTGAATAAACTCAATGAAACCTGAAAGAACCAAAAAAATCCTCATTCATTACCACGAATCTCCAAAAAATCCCAAATAACTCCTCAAGCTAGTAATTCCCATCTTAATCACCAAACAAGTCTTATACACCTAAAAACATTTTATATATTTATATGATGAGAATAAAATGTATACTCAGTATGAACCTCCTCAAAACATATCATGAAAATATTGAGAGAACTATACAAAATCCCAATAAATAAAAAAATGAATCAAACTTATCACCTGAAGAGGTAAGTTTATTTTCCCGTCTACACCATGACTTACTCACCAATTAATTCATATAAGTGAATCACTATATATAAAATTATATATAAAAATAAAGGTACCATGCTTCTACTTCACCATTGGTATTTCCCGATCATGGATCAGTTCCCCACATCCTTTTCTCATCCCCTCCATAATTTATCCATCACCTCATGAAATAATATCATATACACTATATATTGTATTCATCCTAGAACCTCATCATCATTATTTCATATTTAACTAAGTTTTTTCTCATAATTCATTACAGCCACTATCATTATACCTCTAGTGATCAGAACCCATCCACCTAAACCTATGGGAGGTCACAAAATCCATGAAAAAATACGAGTATGTATTATAACCTCATGTTTTTACAACCCTCGCATAAATGTACAATAAAAATGGGAGTTATCACATCCCTGGTATGAACAAACCCTATATTGTAATCCATTATGGCAAAGAATATTCCAAAACATAACTATTGAAAAAGGTAGGGTGGGGGAAATGTGGAAGTCATCCATTAATTCTCTCTATATCCAAAATGTTAGAGAAAACACCCCCCAAAACATTAGGGTGCAATTTTCATAACTGACTCTGATGGTGAAGCATAAGAAATAAAAAAATATTGAATATATCACATGCAACTGTACTAAGGGTAATTTTCTATCCTTAGACTCATATGATACTATTTCCACACTGGAAAAAAACTACCACCACTAAGGTTTATATATCCATTAGAATATAACCATCAAATTAAAAAATTAATTAATCAATCAACCAATAATTAATATTATTCTAGAATTATTTCCATGGTTATTACATTAATCCTTCTAAACCAATTACCTTTTTCACCTTAATTCCTTTATTATATACTCAATAATGTTATTAAAATTTATAATCAACAAGAACTCATCTTATTTATTATTAACTCATTTTTCATTTTATAATTATCTTTGAACTCTAGGACTTCCTCCTAAGCTAACACATCATGGATGGACCTACTATGCATGGAGTCAAAGTATATCAAATAGTTGTAAACCAAATATGTAATTTCCAACAATCCATAAAATTAAAAACATCATGTAAGTATATATATCGATGAACAGGTCCCAAATTGAACTGTTACTATCCACCATGATGTTATTCCCACAAAATTTTTCATAACATAATATTTTCATCCATCGCCGTCATCAACCGTCAGTATAGATCAGTCCCTAATCCCATTTATCATCAATCATTCCCAATCATATCAAGTTATAAAACAATTGCATCAATTCTATAATACCATAAAGAATGAACATGAGGTAATAAATCCATTTCTTGAACATAAGCAAAGGTAACTAAGGTCATGTAATTGAGGTATTCAAGCCTTCCATAATAATGACTGGCTCATTCAATCCCAAAAAAAGTTCTTCAGTAAAAAACCAATAAAAAATAAAATCTTGAGTTGGGTGGTTTATTATGAATAAGATTTTCATATGAAGCTACCTATAGGTGGTATCTATAAATAGTGAGATAAAAAATGATGGTAGGATTTTATAAAATATATTGTTGTTAAACATTTATTATAAATAAAGGTAATTAATTTATCATGAATCTACCACTAGTCAGTTCCTTTATCATTTCAGCTTTAAGTGGTTTATCAATTTCTTATCATATGAATCATATTTAATAGAGAAAATATAACAAACAATAAAATATTTCACATTATTTATAAAATATTGAAAGAACATCATGAATATCCTAAAACTCCTTAGAAAACAGTTTCCCTATTATTCATTCAATCCATACATCATTGCATATCAATTATAAGCATTTTGTAATACTTTTATTATTTTTAATTCTCTATTTTCTAGAATTATAGAAATAATTATTTTTTAAAAAGCAAAAGATAAATAATACCAAAACATGTGATATTATTTTTTTAAAATTATTTATACTAAATTAATCTTCAAGTATGTCAAATTCCATTATTAGTTTTATCTTTCTAATTAAATTAATAGAATTTTTCAAATAAAACCACAACATTTTCAACATTTTATTTATACTTCTTCCTTTATAATTTTCCTTGATTATTAAATAACTATTAATTTGATATCTAGATTATTTAATTATTATGGTTAATTAAATAAATTTACTTAGAGACACTAGATCATGGTTAAATAAAGCCAATCATGAAAAAATTAAAGATAATAATTAGCTTCTCTACCTCATGAGAAAATTTCACAATTTCACTGTGCCCAAAACAGAGGATAGATAATTGGATTTTGGATGGATAGAAACATAGTAGAAGAGCATCAAATGACTATAGAATGTTTCTCATGACTCCAGGGGAGATATTTATAGATTATTAGGTCTTGATAGAAAGTAATACAAATGAGTCTCTTTTAAGAAACAACATATACGATTCAATCAGGTTTCTAAAAAGATTTTAAACTTTCCATTTAATATATCATTAATTCAATGTAGATTTAATTTACTTTTTATGCCGCATTAAAGTCCACTAACATCAAGGAATACAATGAAAGAAATTATCTACATTGATTTAGGTTTTACATCTCCTGTTTTACCTTTATTATTTAATTTTTTTTATTAAAAAATTTATTTTAAGACATTTTGGAAAAACAATGATTTTTCCACATAAGGGGATGAACAACCATGGATCGACTACAAATCCAAACTATTGACCATATAGAACAAAATTAGTAACCATGGTGATCAACTACATGGATCGACTACACTACCAAACTATCAACCATGTGAACAAAACAGGTGACTGCAAGTATCGGCCTCACACATGGATTGAGAAAAATAAGTAAAGGAACGAACACATGAAGAAAAGTATTATAATAAGTAACACATATCGACCGCATGAAAAAACTTATCAGTTTTATGACCATGGATCGATCACAGAACCAAGGTATTGACCACCTGAAGGATATACTATATATACAATCATACAGTCATAGGAAATAAGAATTTAATTTGTGATGATATGAAAAAACTAGTTTCCATGATGTTATTCAAGTAAATATACAAAAAAACCAAGATAATGTAAGAATAAACTAAGATAATATAATAAGAAACAATGTGACTGCAAAAAAAATCCAAGAAACTATAATAGAAAACTTATAAATTAAAATTTGAAAAGGAATTTAGAAACCCATTCAACACCTATATGACTCAAGAAAACACAGTTTAAGGGATTTATAAATATGATACCTTACATATAAATCATGGATACTAAGAGGATTTTGATGAATATACTAGTTTTAAAAATAAATATAGTGTTGTTTTATTTTATCTTAGTGATAAAAATATTGTGGGTATGTTCATAAAGAAGGATTCATGGCATAAAAAGCTTATTCAGACTAAGAGTATCATAGGACTATGTGAGATTAAACCACCAATGAGAGTGATGATGAATAAATTATTAACCTAAGATATCAACTCTCAAAATACTCTTTTTTTGCTGGTTAGTTTTACTAGATATCAATTGTGATGAAGCCATGATGAGAGAAGGAGTGAAAATGAAAACGTATAGTACAAGGGAAAATACAAGGTTCACTGACTTTTTTTTAATAGTAGTTATAAATAAACATAAATTATAATTATATTTTGTATATATTTATTAAATCATTTATTTTAATTTATATAAAAAACATTATTTCACAATTTTTATCTATATTATTAACATTGAATATCCCTCTAAAATTAAAAAATCTAAAATATTTATGCATCAGTTATTTTTTAACTGATGTGGAAGATGGTTTTTTACAACAGATATTTATAATTTAAAATACTAAAGGCATTTTTCACGTTATTTATAAAAATAACTGATATAAAAATGATAAATTTTTAATTAAAAATAGTTAAAAATATTACACAAAAATGTAAAATACAAAAACAAATGTAGTAATAGCATAACAAATTCCAATAGCAGAACATCAACTAAAATTTAATAATACCTATTTATATCATAGCTTGGTTAAAACTAAAAAACAATTATATCTCCATTGTTAAAATAAAAAACATACAAAAAAATCTATATAAATAAATAAAAAATTAATCAAACATGTGAAATAATCATCCCATTCTTCTCGTAGATGATTCAACTCATTCTCATTTTATAATCAGGGATCATATAAAATTAAGAATTTAAAAATAAAATTTTAAACGTTTATTCTCACTATAATGATATGAAATATTAATGTAAAACAAATAATAAGACATTACCTTGTTAGAATATGTAATTTTCCCGGTAGTAATTATTTCATACAATAATCTCATCACATAATACCCATATTTCAATTCTACTCTCTATTAAAGAAAATTAGGTATCCAAATAATTTATCAATTGAAAATAACATTTTAGTTTTTTTAAACAATAGTGATCATATAATAGGTCACCATCGGGCACACATAATTAAATTTTCATGCATTTCTTCTTGATGAATGGTGATAGTGCTTCCATTAACTTTTGAAAATTATAATATTTTTGAAATAAAATAAAAAATTATTATAATATATAACCATTAAAATCATCTATATTTATTTTCCAGTAATATTATATAGTTCACTTTCATTTCATCAAGTATAGAGCATAACTAGTAAGCGATGAATTTTTATGAAAAAACACACAAAATCAAATATTCAATTATATATCATAATATAATGTGATTTGTAATTTAATTAAGAGATATGATATAATATAATATGTTATATGATTCATACCATTCAAGACAAGTAGAAGTCAAACACTTAGCAGTACTGTAGCAGTACTGTAGCCTGTACCCTATTGGTACAGGCTCCTGCTTGGCATCCAAATGACCCAGGATCAAATCGGGGCAGGGGAAAATTTTTGGGGTACTGGAGCAGTACTGCAGTAAGGCACTGTAGTGGAATATAGCAGCAGTGACACTGTAGCAGCGAAGGGACTGTAACAGGTACTAGTATGGCGGCAGTACTGTAGCAGGTACTGTAGTAGCACAGGTGCTGCAACAATATTGTTCACTGAGGGGTCCTTTGAAAAAAAAATGGGATTTCAAGCCTTTCATTATGGAAACTTGGCCTTGGGCCTTCGAGCTTTATAATGGGCCACCCTCTACCCAGTATAAAGTGGTATTTACTTTAAATAATAAATTGAGGCTTCAACCCCAACCTTTTAGAAAAACTTAAATGATTCATTCTGAAATATTTGAGAAACATATTTTGTTCTTTATCTATCACAGATTGTCCTCATTTCTAATGAAATAAATTGTGGGCCCATGAATCCATATGTTTACATTTTATTATATTTAATAAAAAGAGTATAAAAATATACAATCAACAATAATAATGGGTGTAAGTTACATCAAATTGATAAAATTTAAATAAATATAATTATCATCATATATTGAAAATATTTTCATCATTGTGAGGCCTAACATATATATAGCTACAAGATCATTAAAAGATTTCTCAAAAATTTAAACATTTATTCCTAAAAAGATTATTTGTAAACAAAAAAATTATTGAAATCCAATGAAATAAAATCATATGATGAGTACATAGAATGTTCTTTAGAATAAGTAGTATTCAAATTAAAGGGGGTCACAACATATTGTTTCTTTATATACAACATGTATTTTACTTTTAGTTATTTCTTAAATAAATAAATATATATATTAAATTATATATTAAATAAAATATTTAGTCAATGAATAACTTTGGTTTTAGCTGTAATATATGTTTAGATGCTTAATGTAATAATTTTCAGCATTCTATCAAGCTAAAGACACCTTATTAGTATAGAAAAAACCCTAGCTGATGAATCTATAAATTTTTTACTGATGCCCTAAACTAACCCATCTCTATATTCTAATGATATAAGGTTTCTATAATATAATGTATAATATCATATTCTACAATATGATTTTGGGAATCCACTCCATATAACACATAAAATAATGTTGACTATAAAGGGATGGGTGGAGGAGAATGATATATTGGCTAAAACTGTCTCTATATGTCAAAAAACATTGACTACATTGATGATCTAATCCTATCAACTGTCTACTCAACCGACTCAAAAATAATTCTTATAAAGATTTTATTCTCCCTTATATATTATATCCCTTGAAGAAGTACTAAGTTTATTGAATAGTTTTTAAATTGATACACCCACCTCATATCCTCCAAAAAGAATGGACGTTCTTCCTTTCCTAATGAAGTACAAAAACATTCATTGTTACCCATGGTAATGAAGTTTCCTTATGTTACCATATCATGAAGGGTACCCCATAAATAATATTTGAATTTTTTTAAAAGTAATAAAATACAAATAGTGGATAAATAAAATAAATTTATTCGCATAATCATATCAATTATATATTTCTACTCTTTTTTAATACATTTCCCCATATTAATCAGCTAATCTATTTTATTTTTATTATGGTGGGAAAGGGGGATGAGGAGAAATATCTATAAATCTTGATTACATTTCTCTCGATTTTTCTAACTTTTCAACCATTATTTATACTTCATGTTTCATATACCATCTAAGTGATAACGTTTGATGGTATATGTTCTTTTTAAGGATATCCTTAAGAGATATCCTTAGTGCCTATTATTTAGTAACAAAAAAATTAATAATAATATTAATTTATTGATTATATAATCAATAACTTTAGATATTTAGCATTTCACATACCAAAAAAGATTCATGATGTCTTCTTTCAAAAAAATTACTCTATATATTTTCATCAAAAAAATCATTTGATTGACAATGTTTTTGGTTGTTTTATTTCACAAAAAATTAAATCTAAATTTATTGTTTACATAAAATCCATCCATCTCCTTACTTAAAAATATAACATCTTATTACATTCTTTGAGTTAGTGTCTTCAATTTGATACTTCTCCCATCATAAATAAATATACTTATTTTTAACACAGATTTGATTAGAACAAAACATCTACATTACATTTAATTTGTACTGATAGGATTACCATTACCATCAAACACAATTAATGTCCTCTAATCCTTTCCACAAGTAATTAATAATTAATATAAACATGTTCAACTAAATATACCAACCCTATAATCCTTATCATGCCTTGTAGATGTAGGAGGCTCCTGTGGAGAGAAATAAAGAGGCTCTTTGTTAGAAGAATGTGGACGGTCCTCTATAGAAGATCAATATAACCTAGCAATTTGTTTATAAAGTTTCCTATAAATAAACATAAAAAATTTGTATAAGATGATATAAATATAACTTATGATATATAATAATGAATAATAATTGTAAAATGGTAAAAAAGTACTGAACTAAAAACACTTTTTATAATATTCATTTAATTATTTTTCATACAAAAATGAATTCAAAGAACAATTATGTGATATAAAATGATATAAATAAAAGGAAAAAACATAATAAATATTCAGAGAGATAAAAATTTCATAAAAAATTGTTTATATTTCATAATTTTTCAAGTAATAAACAAAAAATTAATGATATTTGTTAAAATATTTTACTTGAATAAACAATAAAGTTATATATTACACATTTCACATTTTGAAAAATTTAAAAATCTAAACAAAATATAAATATTAGAGTCAATATTATTAAGAGATTAATAAATTATTTTCCCCCATATTTTTTCTTTATAATTGTTTTTTATGTGATGAATCATGTCTATGACATAATCATCAACATCCACTTATATGTTTTCCATGTAAGTTTGGATCTCACATAATTTATCATCATCATCAAATATTTCACCACCTAAATACATATTTTTCCATGAAAAATGATATATCATGGATTATTTGATGAATCAAGATTAAAGAATTTCTTCATGTGTTTCCTTGATAAAAGATTCATTTGTATATCCTAATAAATTCAGATCTACTAGTTTTATTCTAAATTCAACATGTTTAACAATACTATTACCAACAATCCATTCAAACTAGAACCCATGAAATAGAAATTTAATGCAATAAATATCCCATATATATTCAATAAAACTATAATAAACACTTTTTCTTGAGATTAATTATTTTTATTTTTCACTAGAAAAATGGATTTCTTTAGAAAACACAAATAAAACCCTATTATAAATTTCACTTTTTTTTGTACTTTCTTTGTCTAAAATGTATATTTATTAATTTCATACCCAAACCACATTACCAAATTTAAAAATGGGTTTCGCACTAACCATATCAATTTTTCTGGTGCATCACACCCACAATTCATAGTCATTTTAAACCGTTAATAGAATTTTTCCTATGCTTATTTAGTACCCACACATATTTGTTCTTAATATAACATTGTTTTTAATGCCATAATATATTATGATATGTATGATAGAATATCATATGTGTTATTTGAGAGGTATAAATGTTCCTGTATTGTTTTCCCACCTATCAATGAATTTATTTTCTATCCAAAAATCCACCTTCCACCAAAACCTACTTTCTTATCGAATGATATATAAAAAATTATGTGCAACACTTAAGATAAGTAATCCATAAATAACCTATCCACATCCTTAAAAAACACTTCTTAATGATGGAGGCTTCTAGTCGATGAGGATTTTTAACATAATGCTTAAATATCATTATATACCTTTCAAAAGTTTATATATGAAGTGTGTATATGGGTCTATAAAGATTTATTTATCACACCAAATGATCCATTAAATGTATCATGATATCAAGAAAAGTTAGTGGAAATAATATTTCAATTTTTCAAACTATATTAACTACTCCATTCTCTAAATTGTTTGACAAACCTCAATCCAACACCTTATTATAATGAGAAATTATAAAATAACACTCCATAATTATAGTTATTCTAACATAGATGGATAGTATTCAGCATAATTAATCTAGTAGAAGTTGTAACATTATAACATGATAATCATGATATTTCAAGCCAATAAAATTTCAATCATTCAGTGTCAAAAAAATTTATATTTGAAAAATAAATTTTGGGTTTCTTGGTATTATATAGGAATTGAAAAACTAATTTCACCCATATTTGATAATTTTTGACAAGTCAGAGAAAAGTATGTTTATTTTTATTTAATATTGAGAGATAACTCCAAAATTATTCTCATTTAAAGTAAGTCCTATATTTCATTAAAACCATCCCTAGTATTTCCTTTAATATCTATCAATGTTCTGATGAAATTTTCTTAAACATTTTTTCCAACATGAATAACATAAATTTTATGTTTTACAACATGATATCTATGATATAAAAGCTCAAAAAATATTGAACATTTTGTCCATATATTTCTATCATTACTGGATACTTCTATCTTTCTAAATATGGAATCTATTTTTCCACCCTAAAAAAATATTGATTGGTTAACAATGGATTTGGAGTATTTTAAAATTATTATGGGTTATTGAATTTTTTTAATATTCTATAAAAGTGATCTATAGGAAAAAACCATTTTTGTCCCATATACAATGTTTTTTCTCCCGTTTCAAATTTTATAACAAGGAGTCCTTTATTTTTAAATTAAATAAGTATTATTCCCATAAAAATGGTATCTATAAGAACATTCATATATATACACGTTTTTTATAGATAACATAATCATTGCATGTATTTGGAAATACTCCTTTTATTAAAATAAAACACATTGATACATTCATCACATAAGAGTTTCAAATGAATAATTAATGGTGAAAATTATGTAATAATGCCAATTCCATGGTGTTTTGGTCCAAAATATAATTAAACTCAACAAGATATATTTAATCCTCATACAAATTCTAGAGAAAAGAATTAAATTACAAAAAATGCTTTTGAGAAACATGTTCTTCAGATTATCCAATCAAGATTCATTATATTTATGCATGGTCTAAGTCTTGGATTCCTAACATTATTTCTGAATATGGATAATTATTGGTCATTTTATTCCTTTATAGGTAGTTAACTAAATGAAATAATTTTTCATCAAATATTCATTCATCTAGATTTCATCTTAAACTTTTTTCATCATTGTAATTTAAAATGAAACATTTGAATCAATGAATTATATAAAGATATAATATTTCCTTAGAAATATTCTTAGTACTTGTAATAATAGATAAATCAACATTTGATATTCTTTCAACTTATAAAATGGTTCCGTATATTTTGGACACTCTTACAAACCTTGATATTCTTTTTTTATATAACGCACAGTCAATGGGGTATAAATGTATCTTCTTGTACCCTAAAATCCAATAAAAGAATTTCTTTTTTTTTTATTCTTAATTATAATTTGAATGGGGAAAATGATTTTATTTAGAATTTATTTATTTCTTCATCTATATAAATGAAGTAAAAATATTTTCACTCCATCCGTTCATGGATATAAAGTTAACCAATATCAAGATTTTTGATAAATCTACAAATTTCATAAAATATGGACACATAGGTTTTTCATCATCACAAAAATTCTCTTAATATCCCGTGTTTTCTCAACTTCTACCACTTTAATATCACGATTCATTTCATATATTAGATAAAAATATTCATTATCAAAATATCTGTCGTTATTAGATCTTGAATGTTTAATAAGTTCACCGTACTAAATCTATAAATTTTAAATTTGATTAAAACCACTTAAAATTAAATTATGTTCGATTTTAATAATTGAAACATTTCTAATATTTAAACACTTCATGCAAGGAAAGTAAAATAAATCATTATTTAGAGAATTTCATTCTAGAAATTCCAAAAGAAATCTTTAACTCATTCTTCATATTCATCACTTATTTGTCATGTAGTAATCCAACCATGATTCATTATCACCTAGTAACTATTAAGTAAAGAATATACGTAACTAGATTTTTAAATTTTATATTCAAATTTATATCTATAAAAAACAAAAAATAATATTTAGAAAAAAATGAATAATGATAATAATAATATTAAAACAAATATTAATATTAATAATAATAAAATTAATATTAATGAAATTAATGCAACTATTAACTATAGTAATAACATTAACTCTAAGATTAATAATATTACTCACATTAAAATTAACATTTATTTTAATAATATTAATATTAATATTAATATTAATATTATAAATAGAAAAACTAATAGTAATAATATTAACATTTACATTAATATTAATAATATTAACACTAATATTAATACTAATAATAATATAATTAATATTAATATTAATATTATAAGCAATAATAGTAATAGTAATAATTTTAACACTATTATTAATGATATTTACACTAATATAAATAATATTAATATTGATATTGATATTGATATTACCAATAATATTATTAGTAGTAATATTAACACTAATAATAATTATAAAACTATAATTATTAATATCAATAATATCAACGATAATGTTGTTAGTATTAATAATGTGAACACCAATACTAATAATATAAAAACAAATACCAATAATATTAATGCTAATATTTAAAATTTTAATAATATTATTAACTATATAAAAAATATTAATAAGGATATTGATATTTATAATATAAGAACATATATTAATATGAATAATAATAACACTAAGTTAAATAATATTAATACCAACATTATTAATACCATCACTATGTGTCTGTTTCTGTGTTTGATAGGAAACATAACAGTTCTTTTCATAAATAAAACAATAATATTACTATTAATAGTAATAAATAATTATTCTAATATATTAATTGAGACATAAACAAATTATATCATTTGTAATTCATAAAAAAAATATTTGAAAGATAAGTTGAAATTAAATTTTAAAAAACATATAGAAATAACTGTGCATTTTGAAGAAAATAAACATGTCAATACCAATAAGAGTACTGAATTACCCATAAATAAACAATATAGATCACATATATTAAAAAGTAACAAAAAAATACAACAAAAATATTTAATCAGATTAGTCAATAATAAAAAAATCAATTTTTAATTTGATATCACAAGAATAATAATATAAACAAATTTTCTAAAAAAATCATTTATTGAAATAAGTAAAAAATCACTTAGAATATGATTATTATAAAACATATGTTTAAATCATATGTAACAACATGAAAAGGGAATAACCACTAGAGGATGGAAGTCAACAGTGATGGTTTGTAATGAACTGGCCCGAGTTACCATCTGACTCGACACCTGAACTAGATCATTACAAGGCCTGAAGGGTGTTTCTAATCCCCATGGACTAGAAACTGGTTTTTGGAAATCACAGGAATACCTTTTGAAATTGTTTTTTCCAAGAAAAATGTAAACAAAAATTCAATAAATAAATTTATAAGCCATGATAATTAAACAAGGCAATAGGTTATAACCAACGAATTTGATCCAACCCCTTTTGATATAAAAAACATCATCTACAAATAAATTAAATAGTCAAGTAGAGAATCTACATTGATAACTAAAAATAAAAAAAAACTATGAACCCAAAATAAAGAAAACCAACTTAGGACAAGAGGGATCCATCCCCACAAAACCTATATTTTCTCACCGCCACCCAACTCAGCCCCACATAATCCAAGACAAACAATATAATATCCAAATAAGAATTTGGACATGAAATATATAATCATGATATAAAATTCCTAGTAGGTAACCAAAACCACAAAAACTATACAATTTGTTTCATAAGGAAATAACTCAATTATATTTTGAACATAAGGCTATAATGTAGGATTTTAAAATATATAAAACACATGGAAACCAAAATAATTGTGTAAAAACGTTTAAAAACATAACACTCTAATTTCTAAAACTGAACACACAAAATTAAGAAAAACAAATCCACAAGCCTAATCCATTTAAAAACCACACACAACATTAAATTTTTTAAAAATAATACATTTGTTTGATCTAAATTAAAATGGTCACTTGAAAAAAATTTGGAAACTAATGTCAACCTTAAAATGTAGCACTCATTTTTAAATCCACTTTAAATCTCCCAACAAGAGTAATTAAATTAAAAACTATTTTCCAACATATTTAAAAAAATCATTTTCCAAAGAAAATGATCCAACACATACACAAATCAATCACAAAAAATGAAGGCACCATAATATCTAACAAAGGAAATCAATTATAAATAAGGAATGTTTCCATATAAATTAAATTAGGGGGAATGATACAAAACTACACTAGATCATAATCCCCTTAATTTATAACCAATAAATAAGCAATAGAATGTGTCATGGTCCTACCTAGAGGCACTAATGTGATAAAAATAAGAATATATAAGGGTGTAACCACACATAACTTGCTACTGACATGTGTTTAATCCCACTAATTATTTATCCAATTATCCAAGACACGAATAATTATTATAACCAACCCCCACCTAACCCTTATTCCTAAAGAAACTAATGGGAAACTATAGGTGTGAAAACCAACATGTGGAATAAGCTATATCTTACACATAGAACCTAGTTTTTCTAAACTAATAAAGGTAGTGAGGCATAGGAACAAACAATCCACATCTAACACATAAGGGTTAATCACAACTTCCCTCACCGCTGACACCCAAAAATGAAAATCTCCAAACATATAAAATGCACCCATGGAATAACTAGCACATTCATGCATACTAATATAAAAACAGTGAGAAATAAAGGGGTGTCTCACATCCACCATTTTAAAACCAATGTTCTAACATGAACTTTAACACTAAAACACATCTTATAAAGCGATGACAATTCAGTTTTGATAAAACACCATTCCAATAATCCTTTTTAAAACATTGAAAATAATTTAAAAAAACAAAACTTCCAAAACATTTCAACGTCACCCATTATATATGGGTTTCACCCTTTGAAAATAAAATTAAAGGAAAAAGGCCATCCATTTACCTTAAAAACTTTAAAAAACATGTTAAATCGTTTTTTAAAAGGGGTAAAACACACACACATTGTGCATCATCATTTAAAATACATTAAACGCCATTTTTAAGTCACTTCATGTTTAGAACTTAATTTCAAAACCAAATTAAATTTAAAAACAAATCCCTCGTTTAAAACCAAAACCAAGTCAAAACCCCAAAAAAAAATGTGCATACTATTTCAAAATGCAATATATGAATTTAAAAAAAGCTTATCAAAATCAAAAATTCCATTTCAAATATGAAACATTAAAATTTCACAAAAAATCACTCATTTCAATCTTTAAAAAACTAATAAATGTTTCCAAAAACTTCATTTATAAATCACATATAGTAATAATTTAATAAAAAGGGAACTTATAAATCATAATCAAAATTTTAATTCCAAAAATGAAACAATTTTATAGAAAAAACTACCTCAACATATGGAAATCAAGGTAAATTATGGTTAACAAGTTTACTTCAATAGAGACCACACCCATATGGATTGAAACTGTGTATAAAACCCCTATACATCAAAAATTTCAACATAAGATCCACTTGAAACACTAAAATCAAGCCACACGAGACATAGGGTTCCAAGGGGAATCCAAAACCAAAAGATAATATGGTAGGAGGGATAACGAGAGGAAAAAAATAAATACCATAATTTATTTTATAAAACACAAAAGTATATCAAAAAATACAACTTGGAGGTGGTATTACCTCCCCCAAAAGCTTCCGAAGGGTAATAAGATGCATAGTGGACAAAATGGGTTGTAAAACTCCTTTAATTCGAATGTGGAAAATTGGAAATCCATAAAAATAAACACATGGACATGCCACATGATTTGGCCACATGGTTTTACAAACCACACACCAACTATGCACTAGACACTACCATGGACAGACACTCTCACATGGTTGCTCCTTGGGTGCCACATGATTTGGAAGAATCATACACCTCACCCAAGTCACACCCAATACCATGTACAACTTCTGAAGAGATTTACATAGTTTTCAAACCTGTGAGGAAGCTATACTAAATGGATCTATCAAAAATAGAGAGCTAATCGACAATTTTACACACTATTAAATAAAACATGTGTAATTAGTTATCTATTCCACAACACATTAGGGAACCCACATGGTAACCACACGATTAGTACTAACCATGCTAGTTGACCATGATCCTTCCCAAAAAACCCCCCAAAAATTGAAATGTCAGACCAAAAATAAATGAGTCTCAATTAAATGAAAGGAATGACTGAATAACAAAAAATAAACAACATTGTGATATGGTGTGTCATAGACACCCCACCATGCCACTTTTTCTACAAAAAGTCCATGGGAAGAAAGAATATGAAAGAAAAAATAGAAAATCCAATAAAAAACCTCTATATAAAAATCACTAAAAATGGTTCAAAATCAAACCTAATAATCGAAATACTCTAAGGGATCTAACCAACCCAACCACATGGTTTTTAAATTTATCCAATAACACCCAAACAAGACCTTTAAAACCAAATCCTTACAAATCATAAGATACCTATCATGGACTCCCCATAATTTAGAGTAACTAAAAAATAGTCTCCCCACCCTTTAGAGTTCCTATAAAATGATTTAACAAATAAATTGGTACCGAGAAACACATCACTGAACATCATGAAACCATCGGAGAAACCCACACTAAAACCTGAAACACTTATAAACCTAAGGGAAGGAAGAAGAACCACAAGCAGCCTGAAAAGTATAACCTGAGCTCACACCTCAGGTCTTGACACATGTGGATAACATAGGGTTAACATCATCTATCACCATCACTCGATGCATCCTAAATGGGACAAGACCAAACACCCTTTAGTATTCCAAACTCAACTGATTAATCACACACCTAATTTATTTAAACATTCATCCAATTTTTTTCTCATGTAAGAACTATGATAACCTAAAAAGATCAACAAAAAAAGGTTACAATGAAAATTATCATAAAGGGTTCACTTTACTAACAAGGATTATCAAAATGACTCCCAAGGCTAACAAAAAACACCCAAGAGGCAGGGGAGGGGGTTCATTCCACAGAAAAGGCATTTCATAAAATGGAATTCAAACCATCTATCAGAACATCTCATAAAGTTTTTCTATGAAAACATAAAAACCACTATCAAATCTTTGAAACCACTATTACTACCATCAAATGAAAGGTCCCCAAAACAATCAACCCATACAAAAAGAACTACACCTAATACAAATTCTAAAATACCAACTTATAATACTTCTAATGATATCCCCAAAAACTACAATAGGGGAAGAATTGAGGATTCTTCAAGCATTGGGTTTTAGATGGCTCTGAGGCTCCACACTGAAATCACACAAGATATCTCCTCCACCCATGGGAAAGACCATTTTTTCAAATATATGGTTCAGTTTTATCTTGCTCCTCCCCCACATTCGACACCTCAAAAAAGAAGCACTGAACAAATTCGATCATAAAGAGATCCCATGGTGACCCTTCTTGAAACTAATAAGACACAAATGAGTCCAACCAACCTCAATTAAACCAAACAAGTTGGGTATCAGAGGCTCTATCCCATGAAGATTTAAGTTTCCCAAAAGAATAAAGGATAATATAAATCTTTTCAAACCACCTCACCACTTCCAATAACCCTTGATCACCACTAAATTAGGAAGCATGTTCATTGTAAAATTCCAAAATGGGTTCTGATATTAAGAAAGGTTCTACATCAACCACTGCACTTAGATTCTGGGTACACATAGAACAAGATAAACTCTTTCAAACATATGGGGGTATACCAAAAATAAAATGAGACATTAACAACATCAATTAATTCTTTAATGTAGAAACCAAATGATTCATTCACAATTCAAAATCAAACCAAAGCAACAAACCCTCAATGAGGCACAAAGAACCACATTAAAAGACCAAATTTATAGAAACAACTACTTTACCAATGAATTTGGAAATCACTCACCACCCACGTATTACTTAAAACCAAGGAAGCATGTTTAAACTAAATTTGTAAAATATATATTCTTGAGGAGTCATAAAAAAACTAATCGATAAACACTAGTGTCCACACATTGGCCACATGGTTAGCTGATCATGTTCAAATCATGAAACACACATTATAATATAGGCAGACATTACCATATGGTCATCGTTTAGTTTCCTAGGTCATACATGTTGACCACATAGGTCAAGTTTTCCTAACTTCTAACCCAAAACCATAGAGAAACCCATAATATCCTGAAGATACTCAAAGTGCATAAAAAAATCAATAAAATCACATAAAAACCATAAAAAACCAAAATTAGCTTCAATCAACAATTCAAAATACAACTTCCCCTAGAATCTTGAGGCTCGGGACAAGCTAGATCCAACAAGATTCTCCTCTTTGTTGCCTCTCATTCTCTAACAACCTTTATCTCATTTATACTAGGACATCCACAAGCAACATGGAAAAAACAAGAATCCTAGATTGCTCCCAAAGTAAACCTAGCTCTAATATCATTTTTTAGTAAACTGGAATGGTTTTCCATCGATTCTAAAAACTAATCTGGCACATCACAAGACCTAAAGTGCATTCCATATCCCCATGGGAAGAAAAATGGTTCTTGGGAATCATAGTAATCTCTTTGGGATTGGTTTTACCCAAAAATGGTTAACAACAACACAATAAATACTGAAACTGAGATAAATAAATCATACGACATTCTATAATTAAATACTATAACCTAACCACTTTGAAAAAAAATAATCATCCATAAATAATATGAACAACGAGTTTTATTATAAAAATATATAACTAAAAATAAAAACAAATTCTTACCAAAAATAAAACAAACCAACTAAAGCCAATAACAAACCATCTCTATGCATCCTTTTATTTCATACCACTACCCAACACACCCAACACAATCCATGATGAACAAGAATAGATACAACTAAGAACCTAGAACAAAATATATATAAGCATGAGATAAAAATACCAGTATGTCAACAAAACCAACTAAAATTATTCAACTCATTTCACAGGTAAATCCGTTAGTTATATTTTTAATATAAGGCTATAAAGTAAGATTTACATATATATACAATATATGGAAATCAAAAAGGAATCTATAAACACATTTTAAATCATTAATATTTGTTTCTTAAAAGAAAATAGATTCATTTCCTAAAAAAATCCATTGTGCTACAACATTTCAGAACCACACAAACTAATAACATTTCTAAAAAACACATTTGTTTTATCTAAATTAAAATGGTTAATTAAAATCATTTCACCAGCCATATCCAACCTTATAACATAACACCCATTTTGGTATCAACTTAAACTCCCAACATAAGAGTCCTGAAATTAAAAATAGGTTTTCCCGCATCTTTGAAAACACATTTTTTAAGAAAATAGTCTAACACACACATGAATTATGAACAAAAAGGTAGAAAACATATATCATAACGCATGCAACCAATTATAAACAAGGAATTATTCTATAGTAATAAAATAAATAGAAATGATAAAAACACTAGATTAAACTCCTCTCATTATCTAACAAATAAATAATCTATCCAAAGATTCATTATCCTACCTTGAGTCACAAACATTCCATGATTCTGACTATATATGGGTATAACCACACATAACCAGCTACCAAAATGCACTGTAGTCAACTAACTGGTTATCCAATTATCCATCATAAGAATCATTACTACATCTAACCCCCTCATATCCCTTGGGCATGGAATGACTGTTGGGAAACTATAATTGTGTGAACCAACTAGAGTAACAAGATATATCTTCTACTTAGTAATAGGATTCCCATAACCAATAAAATATGTGAGGCATAGGATAAAATGATCCAAGTCTAACATATAAGGACTAACCACAATTACCCTCACCCTTAACACCCAATGAAAAAAATAATCATATATATAAAACAAATACATGAAATAACAATTACACTCCACTATAAGAGTATACAAATATACGGATATCAATGGTTTTCTTACATCAACCATTTTAAAACAAAATATCCAACCAAGACATTAACTCTAAAACATGTCTTGGAAATACAATCCATTTCACTTTTCAAACAACACCATTAAAAATACCATTTGAAAAACATTGGAAATAATTATAAGCCCCCAACAATTTCAAAATAATTCAAATTCACCCATCACATGTGGGTCTCACCCTTTGAAAATAAAATCAAGGTCAAATGCCACACATTTCCTTCAAAACACTTTCAAAAATATATTAAGTCATTTTATACATGGGTTAAAACACACACACATTAGAAATAATCATTTAAAAAACACTAAAACACCTTTTTCAAATAAATTTGATGTCAATATATCATTATGAAACGAAATTCCTTTTAAAAAATTGTTTTCAATTATTTAAAGTCAAAACAAGGTCAAACCTGAAATCACCATGTCCAAACCATTTTAAAATTTCATACGTTCCTTTCAAAAATGTTTAGAAAAATCAATCATTCCATTTAAAACATGAAACATGTAATTACAAAGGAAACCCACTTATTGCATTATTTAAAACACAAATAAACTATTCCAACAAATCAATAAGATATCACATATAGCCATACTTTTATAAAAAGATAATTTAGAGAAAATAAGAAAGTATTGAATTCCAAAATGAAAAAATTGCATATGAAAACCTACATCAAGAGATGGAAACCAAGACTACCTAATTTGGAACATATAACCTTTAATGGAATCCACAAATATTTGGATATAAATGATGAATCAAACCCATATACACTAAAAACTATCATTAAATATTCCCAAAACATTAAAATTTAGCCACAAGAGACCTAGGGTTCTTGGGGGAAACTCAAACCACGATATAATATGTGTATGATGGTATAAGAGATGAAATTAGGAATAAATGCAATGATTAATTTTAAAAAATACAAGAGGATAGGAAATAATCCTAGGTGTATTGGGTTGGAACTCTACTAAGTGCTCCCAAGGGGTCGCCTGATGCATTGGGGAAGAAATGGGGGTAAACCCCATTAAATTTGGAAGGGGTAAAACTACCAATTTTTAATCACCTGGAAGGGATGCACAATTTTCCAAACCATGTGCCAACTGTGTCTTGTCCATTCATTTGTCTATTTATACCTCTCAATATTACACAATATGTTATACATAGTTTCGAAAAATCATGCACCTTACTATAGACAAACCTAAGACCCAATAGATATTTTGGGGAGATCTGCATAGTTTGAAAAACAACACAGAAGTCGTGTTAAATGGTTATTTAAAAAATCCTCTAAAATTTAACATCTCAGTTTTTAAACAACCTAAACATAACACCACTCACGAAAAGATAAAATGAAACAAAATAAACAACACATCGGCATAGCGGTTGACACATGGTAGACAAAAGATGATGGTGGTGGGGGATGTAGAATGATGATGAAAGAAGATAGATAACCATGAAAGGTAAATAATGGAGAAGGATCATATGAGTAATGGTCATATGAATATATATTTAGGGGTTATGTTAGAAAAAATTTATAATCATTTGATTGAGTGAGTAAATAAAAAAAATTTATATGAGTGTATTTTTTTAAAAAGAATTCTTTTTTACAATAATTACTTTTATATCCATCTTAAAAAACAATTTTTAAAGGATAGATATTTTATAACTAACATGAAAACTCAAAAACATATGGTTTTTAATGTAATATATTAAATAACTAGCATTAAAAACTATTTTTAATGTTGGTTAAAAATAACTAAAATAAAAAATGAGTCGTTTTAAAATAGTTTTTCACTAGTGCCACTATAAACATTCCTATTATATTATCAACAATAATATGGAATGGATAAAAAATATGGTCCTACACTATAAGTATAAGAAATAAATACAAGAATTAACAACTTGATCAATCTTCACTTCTTGTGTCCTCAAGTGCCTCAAAATTTTGAATCACTTTTACACCCTTGTTCTTCTCCTAAATCCCATCCAAAATCCTCTAAAATACTCTATGGATTCATTATCTGGATTTCTATATGTTTCAACACACTTAAAATTTTTAAAACAATCATTAATTTATACAATGTACTTTAATGTGGTGTGTTGGCCCTCAAAACACCTATTAAAGTCGTTAACCAGATCCTATCTATGCAGTTATATCTCCTCAATTCATTTACTCAAGTTTTTCCATATCAATGTAGGGTGATTTGAGAAGGTATTTCTAAAGGTTTTTTCCCAGTGTTCAGGGGAAAAGTGGTATTCATCTGTGGATGAACTTTGGACATCAATAGAGAATATACATACAGTGGAGGATGCATTCATTAGTGGTAATGAAGAGATCTACGGGTCTATAAATTGTGAGTGGATCTTCTGAATAAGTAGTGAGCTCGCTTCAGTTGAGAGAGTAGTGAGTTCTCAAAATTGTGAGTGTTTGTAAACCAAGAGGGATAGTGAGTCCGCTTTGAACATGTAAACTACAGTGCACTTATAGTGGAATTGGTAGATTGGCACAATGTTGGTGTATGCTCCTTGGACGTATCCCAGTGAGGGTGAACCAAGTAAATTTGTTGTGTCATGTGCATGCTTTGAGGTTTATTCATAATCTACAATAGAAAGGAGATAGAAGAGGGTTTTTTTATAACAGAAAAACAATATCAAAAGGGGAAGTTGTTTTAATCTTTCATAACCTGATTCACCGCCCCCCCTCTCAGGGTATTTAGCCTAGTGCACCTAACAATTATTCATGGAGAATTTATCATTCCAATGGTTTTCACTGTGAAATCAATGTGTCCATAACTCACTTGAAATTATTTTTTAGGAATAACTTCCTTCCTCACATTTAATTAGTGATAATATGATTGATGGTCCACATTAGAATCATAATAAGCCCCATGTTATTGATCAACCATGTCGTCTATCTTTTTTAGGGATACTTGTTCATTATTTTTAATTTTTTGATCATACAATAAACAATGGAGTAGAGACTAGATTCATCCATCTTCATGGGGAAGATGACCATCACACCCCATTATGGAGCACTCTAGATTGTGAAACCCTTATCTAGATTCTCTTGTAACTACATCTCTAGTACTTCCAAATCGATTATGGAAATTCTATAAGGATTCATTGATAAATGAAAAATACAAGAATATTTTAAATTTAGAATGAAATATTTCATTCCAAAGGAATACCTAGTGGTTCTTTAAGGAACACATCACTGTAGTCCCTCATAGTGGGAATGCCTTCGAGACTGATCCTATCATTTTCCCAATCATTTAAGTTATATGTACTTGAAAATAGTGAAATAATATCTATAGTTGAGATGATGATTTTGAAGGATATTCATCATCCTCCTTACACTTATACATAATTGGAGGATGCCTTTATATGTGAAGAGCGGTCTACCTTTCAGGATTACCGAGGATGTATTTTGATAAATATAGACAATCCCTAACCAAAATAGCATCAATTTAACCAAATTATTTTATACAATTTTTTTGAGGTTCAGTCCACAAAAATTAATTGAGGATGAGATGTATACTTTAAATGGAAACTTTTTGCATTTTTTCCCTCCTAGATAACATATCTTCCATATTTGGAGGTGGTGTTTGAATTTTTTTAATATAACTTAAATATTTGGAAGGATGCATAGATCTTGAATCAAATAGGATGTTCCCTATTCCTAAATAAATAACCAGTATATTTTTTTACCAAATCATTCTGAGGGTCCACCTCAGTAGTAATGGTATAATATTCCCTTTCTTATTTCATTGGATGTTTTTTTTCTATTAATTACCTCTAACAACCCTTGGATTGGATGATAGAATATTCCCATTTTCAGTTTTCCCTAAAGGTGAATGTAAAATCTACATCTGATCCTCCAAGGTGGGACCCCTTTTTCAATCCTCAATTCACTATATCCATTTTCTTTTCCATCCAAGACACTCAAAATTCTCATTCTCAGCCATGGAATTTCCAACTATTAAACCTCCTAGTGAAAACACCCACTAAAATTATCAGGTTCCCTTGAATTCATCATAGGTTATTTTTTCTTCTTCAAAACACCACATTTCCATAACATGATATAATTAATTTTGGATCCTTCACAAAATACTTCATTCTTTTATACCTCCACTGAACATAAAGATTTCTCTAACTCATCCCTGAGCATGTTAAAAATAAATTCAAAATCAAAAAATCATCATAACTCATGAATGAATATCCTTAAGAAAAAATTCATAGTTTTCCTCTAATTTTAATGTAATCTTACCACAAAATTATTAGATAAAATATTGTTTGTGAGACCACTTCAACTCTCTATGTAAGAACAATTATATATTGATCATTTTTCAATTGAGAAAAACTCACAACTACTCATTTTTAAATTAAATTTATGAGGGGATTTTTTATTATTAAACACTAAACAACATCCCCCAATCATCAGGTTCTCTATAATATACTCCTATGGTATCTTCATAATATAATTTTTAATGATAATTAATGAGTTAAAACTTATAAAAAAGTCAAGATAATAATTCAAACTATCTAAATCTCAAAAGTGGAAATAAATTGTGGGTTAAGAGATAATCATACAATTACTGTGAGGATTACTTTGGTTTATAGAAATATTCATTGGTGTTATATTTTTATTCTTCCTATATAAAAAATATGGACTTCATGAGTATATTAATTGACCTTATCCCAATAGAAAAATTGAACTCAGTGCATTGACAACATGTGATGCAGTTTGACATAAAATAACAACTTCAGTGTTGTGTTATATAATGATATTGGATATCACAATTCTTTTATTTTAATATCTAGTAGTTGTAGTAGGATAGTAAATTTAGAGTATGGTCATTTGGTAGATTATGATTTATCCAATACTCTACTGTATAACTATGATTAAATGATCTTCTCTTAAATGATATTAATTTGAGGTGTCATTGACTAACTTGTTTGACTATAGAGTATTATCATAGTAATATTTATACCTAATAAATCATTATAATGATTATGTGGGTTAATTAATATAATTTCATATATATAGTTCTTCCTATAGGTGTTCTCATAATTATAGGGTAGTGAAAATAGTATGAATATCTTACTCTTTTCATAGTTACGACTTACTCTATGATATTATAGAAAGTATGATGATGAACTTAATAGTTTGAATAGTTTATAGATAATTTTGATTAAATATGTGATGGTGAAGATATTATGATGGTGAAATTGATATTTTGGATAGGTGAATTAGTGATAATTGTTATGTAGATATGATGAAAATATTTCATGTTAGTAGCACAATATTTGGTGTGGGATCATGTGATGAATTATATATTGTTTTTATTTTTATTTCATGTGAAAAAAGTACTGATTTTTATTCAACCACCACCTAAGGGTGGTTTTTTTAGGTTTTACCCACCACACACTGATTGAGAAAGATAGAGTTATAGACAACTACTAAACATAGTAACTTCCATGTCGATGGATGTGGTTATAATGTATATACATGATCAGTATGGTCATGAGAATGCGGGAACAAGGTCCATGTTTTTTATGATTTGTCTAGGTACTTGATGTGTCCATAGGGAGTAGGGAATGAGGTATATGTCTTTCATTACATGGGGAATAGGGAATATGGGGCTTAGGTTTTTGGGAGTTGGTTTTCTAAGGCTCTTCAATATTTTTATGGTGTATTATATTATACATGCATTGTTATTTGGTGATTGATACTTATAGTGAGGATGGGAACAAGTCACCCAAACAAATTTCACTTATTGATAATGTCTCAAGGACTTCTAGAGTGAAATGGACTCATCTAATGAATTTGATCGGGCTTGAAGAAGATATAGTTCACTAGTTGATGTTTGACCAAGTATACCCCAAAGTTATTTTTTTAGGACACAACTATATATTAAAGTTTTACTGATTTTATTATTATGCATGTATGATACTGAATTATTTTTTTCAACTTTATGGATTTCCTATTGAGAGTGGTGTTTTTCTCATGCCAAATGTTACATATAGGTAAGTTGGGGTTGTTGGAGGAGTTATTGAGTAGTGTTAGCTTGATGACAAGGGTTGATAGCATGAGCGTGATGTTTTTGTAGTATTTTTTTATACTTTAAGAGGTATACAAGTTCTCTGGGTTTTATCAAATAATTAGGATTTATAATTTTTTCCAAGGTTATAGTTGTTTTTCATTTTGATTATATTGTATGACATTCATGCATTACATATTGTTATGATATCAGTTGATCATGGACTATTTATTTCTTCTGGTTTAGTGGTTTTCATTGATTTAAAAATCATATGTTGTATTATTTATTGGTAATGCCACCCATTTATATGATTCATACCCTATATGTTAGTTGTCTACCTATTCCATATTAGAGGTGTGTTTTGGGTATTACACTTAGTATCACTACTGACCCAGATGGGCTTTCTATCGAATCAATTTGTGGAATAAGAAATTAAGAATTCATTCAAATACAAACATGTTCAATAAATCTAAAATAAATTATATTATGATTATAAATTTCACTATTTGAACTATATCCTAATATATTTTTAAAAAATTGTCTAATCATCCAAAACTACAAGTAATGGTCGGTACCTGTTATCCGAGTACCTGAAACCACTCAAACCAACTATATAGTATCAAGATAATGATTTTTATGCTTTTATAAAGTTAGGATTGTAAATTATGAACCCAATTAATATTTGGGTAGAGTTTAGATAATAGTATCACAATATCATACACCAGAACTCGATTAAATTTGTCATTTTAAATTATTAATGTTATATTTTGAAATAAATGTACAATTATAAAATGATTCAATTTATTTTTATTTATTTAATTCTATATCCATTATTTTGAGATTTATAAATGAAATAAAACGGATTTTAAATAATTATTTAAATGATTTATAGTAATGAAATGAAAATTTTAAAATATAAAATGAGATTTTAATATAAATGAAACCATATAGACATAACATATAGAGAGATAGGAAACATAAACCGAACATGTATATATAATCGATATGTATGTATATATACAAAACATATCAAGCATACACACATGTAAATATATTATATATATAATCAATATATACATAACACATATGTATATATATATATATCAAAATATATATTATAAAATATAAATACATTGATCACACACTCAAATATATATATATATATATATATATATTAGAGCTATAATTATAATACCTCTAAGAAATAGCCTGAGAAGTTCCCTAGAAACTACTCAACCATATTTTCCATGGCATCAAAAAATATGAAAAATTGAACATGTTGTATATAAAGATAAAATAGTAATAATCAACATTAATATTTATTAAAATAAATTAGTAATGTTTATAATTAATATATAAAACTATTTTCCCAATCCAAGGAGATATCACAACATATATTGTTTATCATTGTAATGTCTTGTAAAATTTCCACTATCTCCACCAGTGGATCCCATCCAAAAAGTGATTTAATCTTTCAATATAGGTCTATGTTTTCTATATTTCACATAGTAGAAAAAAATATAATGATAAATTTATAAATGAATATGAAAATATAATTGAATATATGTAAGCCTATACATACTCCATAACATTCCCCAATGCACTAAGGCCCCACATGGACTAGTAGTAACCCTAGTGTGTTTCCTCAATGGGATTGGAGTTAGCAGTTAGCACCAACAAGGATAAAAGATTCATGGGATGCATTGGACGATAACAAAACTAAAACAAACATATATCCTCAATTAAAAATAAAAAATAATAACATCAAAATTATATAAATGATTTAAATATATATATTTAAAGTATAAAGCATCAAATTATAAGTACAATTTCATATAAAATTAATCATTGGAATAATACATTTGAAAATTTCTATGAACCCAATAGACAAAAGATAGGGGAAGACACCCACTCACTACATGAACTTCAAGATCCACCTCCTACAATAACCATATCTACCATGAAGAATTTTATGGCACTAAAAATCATCACTATCAGTTGCACTGGATCCACATGAACTAGGATCATCTTCAAACTATACATCATCATATAGATACAAAACATGTTAGAACAAGGCCCATGTAGGGGTGATTATTACCATACTCAGTAGGATTACATAAAATATAAGGTAAAAATGGAATAATAATTCAACTCAAACTCATGAAATAGAAAATAGAAAGAAACTCGAAAATGCTTGATATACTCTAAGGTCTTAATAACCATTGATGATAGAAGATTCATAGCCTTCACAGCTTATATCTTTGAATGATCATATCTCACAAACAATCATATATATAAAAATTATTGAATTTCCCATAATGGCCAAAGTTGATAGCTTAGATTAATATGAAATTACAAAGGAAAACATTCATGTTTATGCATTTTATTTGATCCTAAACATCTATAACACACCCCTTTACAGCTTCCTAGAACTCAAAATTTCTATACTGCCTCATTATAACTGTATTATGAGACTAGTACCATTCCATGGAAAGTTCATCAACTGAGGGAGTACAAACTCTAATGGAGGACCTTCTCCTCATTGATATATATTGTATAGGGAGGTAGTAATGAATCCAATGAATGAAAAACATGAACTCCATCCCATTGGAAATTAATTGCTTCTATTGATATAGGATTAATGCCTCATCATATGTGGGATTATCTAATTTGATAGTATTATGGTCGACCCATGCCTTGTTGATGTCAAGGGAATACTAAACCAATTCTCGAACTAATAGATGTGAGGGGCCCATGCCCTAAACAAGTAAGCATATAAAATTTCTATGATGCATGTGAGGTACTCATTCTCTATCATCAAAATGCATCCATTGGAGTATCTAAACACTATGCATGCTATAGATTTATCACTTGACCCCAATCATTGCCTATATGAAGTTAAGATCCTAAAATAATCCAAGAAACCACATAAATGATATTTTATGACTGAGTGGATCAGTACATCAAGATCTATGAATAAATAATTATATAATGGACTATTTACTTTTCTAATTATTACATCAATGAAAGAAGATATAAAAATATCTAGAATAGAAGAAATACATGACATGTAAATGCTGAAGTAAAATTAGTATAAGACAAATACCTATTGAGACACAAGATGTATGCCTCATATAGTTAATGTATATTTACTATCATTTTCCTAGCTTGTGGATACAATCTACAATGATTTTCCAAGTATCATACATAGCAATTGGGACCCAAAAGTTGATCGGGCATGTTCCTCTATTACATCTCAAGAATAATTTTCTTGAAGTATACTACCAGATTTGTTTTCAAACATGATGTGTGGAACTTAGGGGTTAGTTGGTGTGTACTCACTTGATAACTAGGTTATGTATCCCTATATATACAATATGTACCCCAACTACATATCATGTGGATTTTGGAACAGTTGGGTATACACCACAATGTTATACATTATGTGTTATCCAATGATACACTTTGTGTGCTACTAGAGGGTCAGTTGTCTTGTTCCCAATCAAGGATCGATCCATATTTGTAAATTCATGCACAACATGTACTCTATCCCACATTTAGTGTATAGATAGGTCAATAACCAATGTATACTCAGGTACAAATAAAGTCATGTGGTCCTCTATAAATAGGGTGTGACTCGAGGTCACACCTTGCATAATATTTATGACTTGTGGAAACCCTAGAAATATAGCTGAAATCCCTACATTGAATTACTTTCCAAGAAAACATATTGTGTTTTCTTTCATTAATAAATTTTCTAGAGATTTTGGATCACTTTACTGAGCTTTACTAGTCGTTCCACCACCCTCTCCCACAATTATTGTGCCTTACATATGAAAACTTGTATCTTTAATATACCTTAATTTAGGTTCTATTACTTAATGATAATAATAATAATATAATACCATAATATTTTTAGGCCTAGTGTCTTTGAAAAATTAGGTACATAGCACATTAACATGAAACATGGCTATAAAAATATTATTTAAAGACTCCATAACGTGTCCTTATATTCCATCAATCATCAAATAATGCATGGGGTAACCTAGGGATGTACATAAGAATGGGTTGAGATATATATCCATGTAAGGGAATAATAAAAGAATAACATGATGAAAGTAATACAAGTTAGTAAAGAGACATTTCAAGGTGACATAAAGGGGTGGGAATCATAAATATGATCACTGAATCCTGATATAATAAGATATCAATAAAATAACTTAGGAAGGTAAAAAAAACATAAAACATGAAATCTTAAGAATAAGTTAAGGATAACCACAAAGAAATCATAACATAATGTAATTAGGATAAAATCCCATGCACAAAACATAACATATCGTGAGTTAAAAATATTACCTAATTCATTGGAAGGCAATATAATTTTTCGTTTCTTCTGTTATATTCATATCATTTATATGAATTTATGCGCCACATAGATCATACAACATAGTGATTCATTTAAACAATTTTAACTACATGATTAATTATTGTGGGTCATATACATGGTAGTACCCAGTCAATTAAGGGTTGGTAAAACTATTTGAATACCCTTTTGTGGATATGGGTAGGGGTATTCATTGCACAAATTTTTTTAATGGAAAATCAGAACATAATATGTGTAAAAAAAATTATAGAAGGGGTGATTGAGAGTTAAAGGTGGTATCTCATTACATGTGAATAATATGTATTGTAATGGGATGTGTTAAATGCCTTAAAATTTATACAATATAAAATCAAAAGGGCATAGTGTAATGAGAGTACTTGAAATAAAAAGAAGAGAGATTCCCTTACCATGAGAGGGTGCTTTTAAAAGTTTGTGAGGAGATCCTTAGGATCTTGTAAACTCATATGTGGGATATAGATATGTAAAGGGTGATTTAGTTAATGCTCAATGGGTTTTTATTGAAGAGTACTGGGTTGATGGGTGGGTATTTATAAGAAAAGCGGGGGGGATTCTTTATTAATTTCAAAACATATGTTTTTGAATTTATATGATAAAGTAATAAAAACCAAAAATGTTCCTATGTTTTTTCCCCATGTTTTCTCACACATAGTAGTGGTTTTAAATATTTTATAATTCCAAGACGCTATATTATTAAAATAATACCCTTGGATATATGGTTGTTTCATTTTTACAAAGAAATATGTTTAAAACCTTCAAATATAATTTGGGTTTAGACAATTCATTAAGGGATTATAAAATTAATAAAATAACCTCCAAACAAATTATTTTAAATGGGAAACATATTTTATTATGTGGATTCCAATTGAAATATTTATTAGATCACTTTTTGGATATTATGGTTTCATTATCAATATCGTATATTTATACTATATAAATACACGGAACACATCAAGTACTTGAAATAGGTTAGGAGGGAGTGCAAGTTGATATACCACAACCCTAATATGATCAAGGATCTCAAAGGGGATGATGTATCTTGGACTAAGGCTTCCATTCTCTTCGAACCTCATGAAATTCTTCTATGGTTACATATGAAAGAACACTTTATCTCTAACCTCAAAATATAGGTCTCATAAATGATTATCATCATATGTTTTTTATCAAATTGATGTGTATTTTATATGATGTTGAATGTTTTGAACCTTATCTATAATATCTTATATAAGATTAGGTCTCATCAGCTTATACTATCAAACTTTATCATAGTGTGTTGGATTCTAACACCTCTTCATATACAGATCCTTATAATGTTCCATTTTAATTATACAACGGATTTTGTTTATATGATAACTCCACTAGGGGAAGGTGTTGATACCAATATCTTAGAAAATACATTGAACATATTCTAAAAATATAATCTAGAGTCTAAATGGTTCTCTCATACTAACCATTCATTTGAGGGTGATAAGATGTACTAAAAATAATCTATGTATCTAATAACTACTAAAGGATTCTACAAAACCTCAAAATAAAACTTGGATCTAGATCAAATATAATAGAGAGTGTAACTCCATAAAGTCTTACCACATACCTTGTGTATATCTTTGTGATTTGGTAAGGATATAAAGCTTAATTGATATCAATTAATGGTGTTGAATTTTTAAGGTGGTCGAATACCACCTTGATGGTGTTATTTCATTTATATGTCATAGGGAGTCCTGTGATGAAATCAATGGTTTTGTTTTCCTATTTTTATGCAGGTATGGGAAATGTTTTCATCATACATTTAGGATATTTTTGATCATCCTGGAATTATTGGAATACTAAGTAATGAGATAAAAATTATGAAATCCCCATATTCATGTTATCTTATCTAATGTTTTCTTTCAAATATCTATACATCTTATTAATTATTGGATGAATATAGAAGTATAATCTATCTGCATCATCTATAATTTCCCTCTTTAGTTCTTGTTTTGATGGGACACATATTCATGTTCTGCATCATGACCACATCCCCCCCAAAGAGTATCCCTCTTAGGAAAATAATGAGATAAAAGAGATGGTGATTTCTTAAGTCTGGAATCCAGTAGGCCCTTGATAGAAACTAGCATCGAGGGTATAATAAACATATATAAGGGAGGAATTACACTATAAGATAACATGCATAATATAAATATAAGACAAATACACCAATTATAAAATACTCAAAAATATATATAAATTAATCCCATGTGTAAACATTAAATTTCATATTGAACTGAAACAATTGAAAAAAAACAATATATCCCAAAAATTTAAAGAGGGTAGATACCATGAAGCCCAAAAAGCTCTGGTAAAACCATGATCTATTAATGTTTAGACTAATCTCCAACTTGCTCCTATTGATCATAAAATAATTTATATATTCATAGGATTATTAAAACATTATACTCAGTAGTATCCTACCTAGATACTCTTTTTCAAAGGAAAAATAAATCCTGATAAATCATAATAAACAATAGTGAAACTAATTCCTCACCAAAATAGGCATACTAAGTTCATAGCCTTACCAGGGCTAACTCTAACCAAGTATCACATTCAAGAGAACATATAATATAATAATAAAACATCATGTGTACCCTACTACCACGTCCACACTACCTCACATCTCTGCCCCAATGTCGTATATCATGGTCCATCTATCTCTAAAATTAGCTATCTAGAAGGCACCTCATAAAAGTATCACAACATTCCCCACATGCATCACATCATCACATTATCACATCCTCACATCATTAATATCACATCTCTAATTAATAACCAAGAATTTTCCAGGATCCACAATATCCAATATGACATATATCATAAATAGGTTATTATACCTCATTCCATCACAACCCATACACCGAGTAAGGAATATAAATCCATCACAACCTTTGAATGTCATACCTATAATCATTTTTTGGATACTATATCCAAAGAAACATGTTTCTGAAAGAACCACAATATTTTACAACCCTCTACACACATATATGAGGAAACTAACCATCATGCATACCATAAAAAATAACTAATAATAGAAGTGAGTGGGCCCAGATGGGTTACTCATCCATCCATCCACCCATTGGGATGTTAGGGAAAATACCCTCTTAAAGTACAATGGGATTCATTCACCCTAACCAACATGGGTGGCATAGAATATGAAATCACCAAATATATAAGATATTATATATATATATATATATATATATATTTCCACCACACTATAGGAATAACATTTTCTTAAGATGAACCGTGAAAATCATCTATTCGACACCCAATTACCACTTCCAGGGACTAGATATCCTATTAGCACAAAATCATTTAAAAAGATAAATTAACCACATGTTGTATTTTTATCATTTTCTATCATAAATTAATTCAATAGAAAATAAATTGAATATAAAAAATAATTTAAGGTACATTAATAAACCATCACAAAGAATGAAATTCCCTCTATACATAATCCAAACATAGTCCACGGTTTCTCGAGATTACCATTGTTTCATTATTTGCATTCTATAAACACCAACCCTAGGGGTTTAGTATTTTTTTATTCATTATTAACATCATTATATATACCAGGTACTCTATGAAATCCATCCTAATTGACCACCAAGATGAAATATGCAACAAAGAACATTTAGCTGCCTCAAGAAATGGGGAATGGAATAAAGATAAAACAAGCAACCTAGAGATAAAAAATTAAAAAAATTAATTTCAATAAATAAACTATCTTTTTAATAACAATGGTTAAGACCATATTTTACCTATTAAATCATGTTTTGTTCCATCCTAGACACCCATTTACATATCTAGATGCATCTCACTATCATAAGCATCAACTTCTGCCACATCATCTAGGCCTCCCTTCCAACATAACATCAGTCATCCCAGGATAATATGACATAATGAAGTGAATCTCACATATGTATCATATTAATAAAATTAGTAAAAACTATGAACATCCAATAAGGAAATATAGTCCCTGAAACAAGGGACATACCCTTCACACATAATTGATCTCTCACATATCCATACTCGAAGCACTCTGACTTCTCAAGTAGATGAGAAACATAGTCCCTAGAAATTATCTTTATTAAATAACAAATTGTTATTATATAATTAATTAACTAATTCATAAATCTTGAGTTCTATACTTGGGAAAACTAAGGAATAAAGCTATAAAAAAGTTATAAAAATCTAAACATGCTCTAATTATTAAACTAGTTTCAACAAACATAAAGACATGTCATTCTCATTATCATTCATTTTCATTTCAAAACTATCAACCAACATTATCAGGATATTCATTATTTATCTATTCTATTATCTTGAAAGAACACATTTAATTTAGAATTTTCATTGCATCAATTGATTTATAATAAAATTAAAATAAACAATGGATTCATTTCCATTCCTTTTATTTAATTCTTTATCAAACTAATGAACAACTTCCAACTTTATGTTCTTTACCATTTTTCATTAATATCAACATGAAAATCCATATCTTCATGAGACATGATGAATATAATAACATATATAACATGATATCAATCAAAATAAGAGGCAAACCATTATCATGATTACAAACATCAACCTGTGATAACAATACAATTCATTATTAATCTAATTCAATAATTATGGGTTTAGGATAACCCATACCAACTTGATGATAGAACAAAAATAAATAGGATAAGAAATAAATCTCTTAAATCAAGGTAATAAATGTTATTCATAGAATAAGTGACTAACATCATAGTTCTTTATCACCCATTATACAATAGATGCATCCCTCTAAGGACATCGTGCCACAACTGCACCAACAAAAAACCAATAAAACTCCATTAAAATGAAGAAGATAAATCTCTATCACATGGAAAAAAGAAGTGAGAGTATCCAGATCAAATATTCACAAGTAAAAAATGTAGGAAATACCTCATTTCGTCACATATTGAACATTGGAAGATGAGAATCAATCCACATTAAAGGGATCCCAAAATGCCTAATGAGAGAACAATGGATTGCCTGGATAGTTAGATAATAGACCTAGATTTTTAAAAAACCTAAGGCACTTTAACTTTTAAAGGAATACTGTATAGTGTATTTTCACACTATGAAACCGTTTCAGTTCATGTAAGCATTTGATTTTTATGTTCCACCAAAAATGTGTTTCCTCAAACTATTTGCCCCAGATTTATTTCATGTCGATAGACACCCTATAAACCTGCATCAAAAAATATATGAACTATGAATTCATGCATAACACTCTTACACATAATGAATTCTACTGGGTTTAAATTTTTTGTAGAAAAAGGCATCTAGACCCACTTTAGTCATCCTTTGATAACATAGGATTTGGAAACATGAAATGGGTTAGACTAGATAGATTTGGGACCTTACATCAAATACCTATCTAACAATTCTCATCCTTGATAATCCAAAACCAAAACCTTGGGGAAAATGAAAAATTTTAATATGAAATTCCACCTTATGAGATACCTCTCAATGATATCACCATCATAGGTGATAAATCCTCTCACTCAAAGGAAATAAACACAAAACTATACAATAGAAACAACCTTCTCTTAAACACTAACCTAGGGGAGACACCTCTCAAACAAGAGCAAGGTTTATAATATGAAATAAGATGAAACCATATAAAAACCCAAAAAATTAAACATCCATAAAATTAATAACATTACAAGAGAATAGATAAACAAAAAAATATATTTCGGTACTTAGGTTGAATCTACTACTCATGTTTACAAGTACTCTCCTCTACACCACCGTGCTGCCACAAGACACGAACGAAGGGAATAACCCACCTATAGAACACCTTATCATGGTGGTACTAGATCTATATAGGATATCATTTAAGGTTTAATAATTATCAACATAAATATCTCCCCAATCAATGAAATGAGAGTCCTCATGAAGGTAATGACAGATCTGCGACACATGAAAAACAACAGATCTATAGGAGAAGTGTTATCTAATATTCCATTAAAATAACACAATAAAATACCTAAAAAGGCCCAAAAATATGGGATAAATCTTACTCTCATGACCAAACCATCACTACCCATGACGAGGAGTCGCCTTCAAGAACACATGATCTCTAATGTCAAACTGATAAGGTCTCCTCCTACAATTGGTATAGGATTTTTTAGGATCATGTGGCACCTTTATCCTCTCATAAATTAATTGAACAATAACTATTATATATTGTCTTAGTTGTTACCTAAGTATTGTTTCCTCTCCAACCCTCATCCAGTATAAAGGGTAATAGTAAGATCGCCCGTATAATGCTTCAAATGTTTCCATACCGATAGTGGAGGGGAAATTATTATTTTATGTAAACTCGGCCAAGGGAAGGTGTGTCATTCATAAACCTCCAAAAATCTAGGACATAAGAGTAAAACATTTATTCAAGATCCCAGATGGTAAAATTTATTTGACCATCCATATTGTGGATGAAAATAAGTGCTAAGCCATAAATTAGAGAAAAAATATGTTGTATCCTTCTACACACCATAGATGTAAAATGAGGATGTTGATAAAAGATAATCATACTTAAGACTCTATGAAGTTTCACCCCCTCCTAAAGTTATTTTCTTGGCAAAACATCCACTCTGATCAAATCACTAATCACTATAAAGTGGGCTAGTTTTTTAAAACTTTTTGTGCCGAAATATGATTTCCACATGAATGGTTGAGGATAGAATGACCATTTCATAGAGAATTTGAGCAACAACATCCCAAAATACCTCTAAAGAGTTTTATTCACAAATACAAGCTTCTTCAAAAACATATATATCTCACAAAGCTCCTAAATAAGAAGTTCCCTCCATAAACATGTGAAGACGTGATGATGTTCCTCTTTGAGTTGGACATCACTTTGTGATAGTGTGAATTATTTACAGTTTATTCACAAGTATGAAATATAAACTCATAGAGCCATGCCCATTTGGGAATCCCCTCATTCTTTATGAAGGACTCTATTCTTTTTGAAACCTTTTCCATATAAATACATCCTCCCCCTCATTTTGAAATTTTAGGGAAGGTCACCCGACCTTTCGGCTCTCAATTTATCCAAATTCATGAACCTCTCATGATTAATGAACCAAAGTGACCATGGATCACATCAGGTATCCTAGGTTTTCTAAACCCCCTTCAATGTGTTCTTGAAATCCTCCACAATGGTGGGAAATCCTTTTGTGAAATACTACACCTTTTATAATGGAAAAAGTCCCTCTATGGAACTTGAGGTTTCACAAAGCATTTGGGCTTCGGGAAGAACTCTCCGTAGGAATCATGGCCTCACTTTGAGGTAGGTTCTCTATGTTTATCATAGACTAATCCTTCCCTAATCCATTGAACTCTATTATGTAGATTGTATTTTTGAATAACCTCTATATAATGTGATAGTCTTTGAGAAAATATTCTCTTGTACCTCTCAATAGTGTCTCCCTTCTGTTGACCATGCTTCACAATGGTGGAGCACCCAAGACCCCCATTCTAACCCAGGATGGCTCTTGTTACACCTCGATTCCTCATGTGACATGATCCACCAACACTTGTGTCCACTAACACTAGTTTAAGTGTGGCCCAACTATCCCATGTGCCTTTTGATTCTCAGTATAGGTTTCATAATAACTATTTTTTTTCAACATAAGGACTATGAAATAGCCCTCATGAGTGGCCACTACTCCTATATTTGTACTTAAGAAGTTCCAAACCCATGCTCGACCCAAAGGTGCATGAGAAATGGTCATGTAATCCCATTTGGTGAATATTAAGTCCACCCACATCTCAGTGCATGATGTAAAACTACCATAATCAACATCATAGTTTTATGATGTTAAACCACATGATAAAATCTTGAGAACATGATGTTGAAATATAATCTTACCTTGTGTCATAAGAATAGGATTATCCATGTATGAGTGGAATGGTATGACCTCCAATATGATTTCATGTGTACCACTCACGATGAATGATATCCTCTAGGAATATCTCATGGAGTAATCTCCCTATGATTTGTTGTAGAAGGTGGAACTATTTCTCCTCTTCACATATCCCATTACCTTTGGGCTCCACCATTAGTCTAACAATGGAAAAACTACATCATGTTCCTCATATCCGATGATTCCACTTGTTTATCACACTGAGAATTAGTCACGTGGGATTATAAGTTTGTGAAAATCCTTAATTATGCATGATCTGAAACCTCAAATGTTCCACTTAGTTAGTATAAGGGAAAATAATATCCATTACTACAAGATTTATCTATAGATAAAAGCCCCAAACTCTATCATATTGTGCCTCCTATTAGGTGTAAGCGCCAACCTTTTCAAACTATATGGGATTTGATTCTAGTATATATTTGATATGAAGGAAGCCCCCATGAGGTCAAAAACCAACTCCCTAAACCATCCGTATTCATCTCAAGGGTTATTACCACTCAATAATATATGGGTTGTATCTCTGGTAAGATCATTCCCCTCACCATGGAGACCACATCTCTTCCATGACCCCTGGAAAGATTCAATGTGTAATCTCCACACCATCCCTCATCGACACTCCTTGTACGACATAAGTGTCCTTACCACATGATGTTAAGATTCATTGATCAAACCTATTACATGACATTAAAATACATCATCAGACTATATGGGTTTTTATCCCTGTATTCTAAACAAGTTATGTAAGAAGAATCTTTGAGGTTCAATCTCGACAAATGGTAAACATAGGTTCTCCCTCCTAGGCACATACCTCCTTGGTCTGTCTCAAGGTACGTTCTGATCAACCTCTCAGGTCAGCCTCAATGGGCACCCAACCAATGGTAAACCCTAGTACTCCATCCAAGGACATACCTCCCTAATCCATATTAAATGATGTTACAATCAACCTATTGGTTCTACCACAAGGGGATCCAAACCAATAGTAAACCTAGGTTCTCCCACCTAGGAATGTACCACCCTTGTCTATTTCAAGTGGTGTTGTGATCAACCTATCCAGTCCTCCTCAAGGTGTGTTGAACCAACAAAAAACATTGGTGTTACCACTGAGGGAAAAAACTCCAAGATCTTTCTCAAGAGGAATTTTGATCAACATTTCGGGTCCAACCTAATGGGAATTTTGGTCCATCCATCCAAGATTTTCTAAACACTACATTTATCCACCTCATGGGGTGTCCCGATCATCATTCTAGGACCATCTTCTGGGGCCTCCTAATCAAACCATCCCATGTTTTCCTTAAGGGGAATTCTAGTTCACACCTACCTGAGCCACCTTAAGGTGCATCATGGTCATATTTCTTGGTATATCTTAAGGGGAGTAATTCTCCATCTATCCTTGTTTTTATTTAAGGGGTCTTCTAGTTCTCACATCCTTGATCCAACTCAAGGGGTGTCCTAATCATTATTACAGGTTCTTTTTAAGGGGAATTATGATCCATCCATCCCAAATTTTCCTTAATCGGATTTATGATTCAAACCTACCTGATTTTCCTCAAGGTAAATCTTGATTAACCATCCTGGATCTATCTTAAGGTTTATTATGATCATTATCTTCCAGGTTCACCACCACATGGAGTTCCCAACCATTAGTAAACCATCAGGTGTGACATCATCCCTACTTGGGAAACATCTATCTAATCATCCTCTATAGAGAATCTTGATCAATCTATCCCATATCCACAATACATTAAACTCATTCCATGATCCCTCTCAACCAAACATCATGATCCATCTCTATATAAAATAGAACTTATTAAAAACCCATAATATATACCCCATGAAAAAGTGTGGTATTCCTAGGGAAAATTACTTAGAGTACATAAAACCCTAGATTTATTACCTCATGATCGACATGGAATTCCTTGGGTTCCACACCCTAATATTCCTAACATGATTTTCCCTCTTAAGAGGAAGAATATGGGTGACTAATGCGCTGAGTTCCTCGACATGCACAATGATTCCGAAGGTGACTACACTTCTGGGTGAAGGATTATATCCTATCAATAGAAAAATTATTTCAATATGGAAGTAGTTTAATTAACTGGAATCCACAAAGAGATGGAATAGGGAATGATCTTCATGAACATGACTTTACTCTGTGAGGGTGACCCGAACTAGGTGACAAGTTCCACGGAGGAGTCCTTGGAAGGAGTAAATCACATCCCATCATACCATTTTGATCAAATATAATACATTACTAATGAAATGGATGAATGTATCCATTATTTGGAAAGTGGGAATGTGGGGTAAAAAAATATTTAGTGTGTGCACCACATGCCAATGAATGGGTACACCCCTATGAAAGAGTCAAAAAAAGAAATTGGGAACTAGACTTGAACCTCCTCTACTTAATATGGGAACTTGTATCATCTGATACGTAAGCATATTATCATGTATCCCAATCCAAATATCATGTTCCTAGTATCCCCAAGAATACACAAGGCCCATCAAGAAACTTACCTGAGATTGGGGTAGTTAGCAGTTGGGAATATTCAGTCTGTGAGATTATCAGTGTGGATATATCTCTATCTTCAAAATATTGGATAACACTAGGGAATTGGAAACCAATATCCTTTTACATATACTAATTGATTAATATACATTCCTTATAGAACTCATGCATCAGGAAACCTGAAATCTAGAATGCTCATACATAGGGGTACGAGGAATGTTAATGCAGCAATATCCTATGCCATTACCTCCTTTGTGGCTTCTTCCATGACTCCATCTACTGGGATCTCATTCCCCATCTCACCCTTATAGATTATCCAATGAATGGTGATATAGAACTGTGAACATCGGTATGAGTAGTAGGGGTCATTCCTATAATGGATATAGCCTTCTAGGATATGTAGGTAGATTCACCTTACTGACACCACCAACCTCAAGGGCCACATAGGGGTGAAACACTCCCCATTCCCATATAAAACATCTTCAGGAGTCTGTCCCTATAGAAATCCTATGACTCTCTCCCATACATTGAGGAGGTTGGGTTTTCTCTTGTCACCCTGACTGTGACAACTACTCAGTATCCACAATGGAGGGATCCCACCATGCTCCAGCAGTTCCAGTAATGACTAAACCCTCAAGTTGATGAACATGAGGTATTTACCCCTACTCTGTCAACCTCGGTGTGAAGTACTCAGTGCTAGAACTTGGGGTAGTCCTAGGATAATTCCCCAAAAGGGGCATCGTATTCCATGGATCTAGTGGAATCCACCACCATCGGTGAATTTCTCCATATCACTGCCACAAATTAACACGGATCTATTTTCATCTGATTAGGATCAATACTATAACTTCTTCATATGTCATCCAAGCTGACTTTGTCAATCATTGGAACCAAATAAATCAAATACAATCTAACTTGTAATGATGAGATGTAGTGTGGAGGTCCTCCATGAACCATCACTAACTAATGTATAGTTTCTCCCCATGATTTTTTCATCCATTATGGAGGTCTTCTCCATTCTATTTCTCCTCAACACATAGGTCCTCACCATTCCCATTACAACCATCATGAAGGTCTTCTAAATTTCCAACCATCTAGCATGGAGGTCCTCCCCACACTAAATATGTAATCATCCCTGAAGAGTCTCCCTGAGGAAAAAGGGTGAACAACCACCATGAATGAAGAAATACAGAGAAATTACAAGACACCATCGAACTCACTAACCTATCTGCATTCAAGGACACAGATGACTCATTAATGGTGTTTCCACCCCAACATCTAGAGTTTTTGGTAGGATCCCCCCATTTAAAGTTTTTCATCCTTGAAGGTGAAATCTATAGGTTCCCTGGGTCTATCCGCTGGTACATGCATGTGGAAAAAGTTCAATATCTCTACAAAGGGATCACAATGCGATCATCCCTATCATCATAGGCCTACATTTCTAGCACTACCCAAGATAATAGAGATGTATTATGGTCCAAGATGAATCCTTTAGATTTTGATCTCCCTAAAGAGCCACCAACAATCATCACCTCCCTTCCACATGAGGAAGTGGTGAACAACCATTCCTATAAAAATGAAGTGATGTGATTAGTACCACCACCAAAAGGAGACCCATCATATAATGAATAGATAAAACATCTTGTATCCCCTCTATTGTACATCCAACTACTGAACTAATACACATCAGTACCACCACCCATCTCTTATTCAACACTGATCAGAGCTTTGGATGACCAAGAACATGGATCTAAACAATATGTCATGTAGAAATTCCTAGCCACTAACAAGTTTTCTATGGTGTTCTGTCCATCTACAATTCCAAAATTCAATAACCCAAAGTCCATCTTTGAGGGAAAAGATTTGTGTCTCCATCGGACTATCTAGGAGATGCTTTATCACCTCTGTGTCAATCATTTGTCTTATCCTAGAATCCAGGGGAACCTAAAGGATATTGATCAGCAGTGTCGATGGGTTGAGTTGGCATAGTTTCCTGTGGATTAGCACCCTGAGTTGTCGGGCTACTGTCAGAGCCTCCAAAATTATTTCATAAAGATCCTCATAGTTATATTCTAAATTATGTAAGAGGAGTCACCACATGTTCATATCAGGTGTTGGGGGTAGTACGCAGCCCTATACTTCATCTTCATCCTGTGATATCCTGACTTACCTGTCGGCGATGGCAACTCTAATTCAAGTTTTTTCATAGTAAACATGATTTTTTCTATGTTGAATAGGGATATTGACTCGTACAAAGGGTTTGAAAGTGATATCCCACCCCCGAGGAACCATAGTACTAGGTAAACCCACCCACATGTTTCTGCACTCACCAGTAAAGGAAGGAACTCAGTCTCGATGATCCCTCTAAGGCTTTTTCTCTTCTTCGAAACATCAAAAAGGGAAAATATAATTTTTATCCATCCAATCCATCCATGGTCACACTAAATATAGAGGCAGATACCAATGTATCCTTTTTACTCCATGGTATTATATAACACAAGAAGGTCCTCACTGATTTCATGCTTGGTTGGTGCCCAAATTACATCACTACAAGACAATATCCAATTTCCCTTCAAGTAGGGCGGCATCAAGTCATCCTTGGATAGTTTCCCCCATCCATGATCGGTGATCATGTGCATCCCAAAATAGTAGAGGTGGTATTTTTTGGAAATAAACCATGGTACAAGTTTATGAACTCACCCAATCAGTATGGTTACCCTCTTTTGGAACCCGGTCAAACTGCTCCATAAGTCATTGAGCCTACTTACCATTTTAGTGACCATGTCATTGAACTAATAGATAAGAACCACCATCAAGATAAGGACCGTCAATAATATTATTTGATAAATTCTCTCACTACTCACATAGAGGAATTTGAGATGCAATAGTTTGTGATGCCAACTAATGGGAATACATACCTGACATGGTTGGATGACATGCGAGCACCCCAAGGTTTTGGGAACCACAAATTTTAACCATTAAATGATATAGGTGACCAGATGTAGCATTTGGAACACTTCATATCAATGTGTGGACCCATTTTGGGAACCCCATAGTAGCATGAGGCTTCCATGATTTGGTGTTATATCCAAACATTGGAGGGACATGTTTTCGTATAATTCAATGAGCTACCTATCCGGTCCATCACTAGTTGGGAAGTTCTTTCAAAAACATTCCTCTAACAGTTCAGATACACCATATGGAAGAAAACCATTTTTGAACTCTTCAAGTGAAATCAAAGGATTAATGAGTGAGTTATATATTTTTTCCACTCAGTGGAACAGTCTCATGTACTCACTCAACATACCACTGACTCAAAAGTAGCTACTAATGATGTGCATGGGGAATGTCAAGACTGAGTTGGTACCCACCATAATCACTTAAAATTCCCTAGGAGGGTTCCATGATTTTTTATAAAAAGTCCTAGTTCATATAGGATTCCTTACAACAAGATAAGCAAGTGCAACCATTACCTCTTCCATCTCCTACAAGAAGGCTTGAAAAATCCAAAAGTGATGTTGCGGTATAGGTTGAGGAATTCAAAACACTAAAGTTGTTGGTATTTGTTCCTAAATATCCCATCCCAATACCACATCCCTAAAAAGTGTATCCTCGCCCAGTGTAGATCTTTCAAGTACCTCCTCACCAAATATAGTCGTATAGATGAGAGAATGTGGCTTGGATCACTCACCCAGCTCAAGAACCACTTCAGGGATAGGGTACCAGAGTTCTCTTTCTATATATAAGGAATAAATCATATTAATTTAAGGATACATAGGTTCCTGATTATTTCCTCAGCTCACAAAAGTAGGTAAATTTGATACTTCTAATGTGCAGGAGTCTCTAGGATGTTGGATGCATTGATCACCCTGATCATTTTCCTTACCATGGGATCCTTGAGTATAACATCAAAGAATGTTATATGATCAAGGATTGGATCCTTCAACAAGTGGATAATGTTATAATAAAATTAGAAAATTTCACAGTGTAGGTAACACACATATCCACCGAGCCTGCTAGATATAGTGAGGGTTTAGATGAATAGCAAATAGTTTCGTACCATGGTACCAAGGAGTATGACAACTTGTTAGCTCATAGAGTAGTCTATCATGTCCATGGAATAATATTTATATAGCTAGTTATTTAAGATCCTCATATGGTCATCTCACCTTATACAAATACTACCTTCACATCCACTTCACCTCTCTTTAAATATCAAAAGATATGGAACTAAACCAAAGTCCATTGCTGGTGCCAAATCCTCCATGCACCCTCGATAATTTCATTCCCTTGAGTTAGGAATTACCCCTAGGTCTCCCAGCATAAAAGGATTCCTCTCATTATGAGAAGGAGTATTCTTTAGTGTAATAAATTGATATGGTATAATAATTCACACTACCTGATGATGACGAATACTCGGAAAACCCCCTAGGTACCTCTGGCCGAGTCCATCAAAGGAGAGGTTGAGGATTTACAAACTGCCAAGACATTCATGAATGAACTAGCAACCATTCCATGCATGCTACCAAAACTATTAAATAGGTTCTAAAGAGAGATTATAAGGCATATTCCTCTTAAGCTTCCCCTTTTATCATGCCTCCACATCCAATAGTGTTAGTGGAAAAAGTATAGTAGTCGCGTCTACAGTGTGATTGGGAACATCCAGCTAGAGATAATCCTCAACCTATTTGTAGTCATCCAAAATTGTTTTCAGGCGAGTCATGTGGTTAGTAGTAAGATATTTATAGTACTATCCATCACTTATTTGTATATCTAGCAACACCTGTTGTGCCTCCTTCCCAAAATTGTCAACCTATGGGAAAAATTTTGCTTTGGGAATGGAAGTACGATGTGCTAAATTACCTCACCAGTATACTTAAATAGCACTCTATTATTTAATCATGTCACTTTATGAAATAAATAAGTCCCATGTATAATCCTTGATAATCTGCCTCCATTACTAAGTAGTGGTAGATACTGCCAAGGCCTACTATGAAAATAAGGTCAAGAAAGTGGAATCCTATATTGTCATCACGTTATCTGGAGAGGATGAAGGTGACCTCATATAGGGGAACATACGGCTACTATACATATCATACCAGTTCAATGGAATAGTGTTTCACTACTACCTTGTTGGACATAATTTCTAGGATCAATCTCATCCAACCTAGATGCTTCATAAGTTGGGTATGGCAGAAGAAGACTTAACTCCTTCAAACCTAAAGATTCATGTTTATGATAGAACTGAGAAAAGATTGTGTGGCATGATTCATCAGAAGACCTAGTTTGATGTCTTTATATAAATAATCGAATCATGTTACTCTCATATGATACTTCCTATAAAGTGTTTCTAGATAGTCCCTGGCTTCCTCTTCATGTGTCAGAACCCTCCTCATATCAAAATTGCCTCAAATACTTCCTCAATTGTCAAGTAGGGATGCTCCAAGGTGATAAATCCTCCTTTGAATCTAGTGAAAACCATGTTTTGGATGTCAACTATTAAAAGATTAAGTAAAAGTAGGTTCAGATCAATGATGTTGATTGCACAATCATCGTGTCCATTCCATTAACAGACTTAGATGATGCTTTCATTCTCCCGATTCAATGGATGGAACCCACAACGCCATATCTGGGAGGTTTTTTTGAACTCTAAGAAGAAGAGTCTTGGAATCAATAGAAGAATAAACTTATGAATCTTTCCACATTCTATTACATAGGATAGACCCTATTGGTACCTGAATCCCCCACCCCTGAATTACTAAGTGGTTCACCCTATGACCACTATTTCATGACATTCCTACCTATTTCATAGGTCAGTTTTCAATCATTGAACTCCAACTCACCACCGTTTCATTAACATCCAGAATCGATGCCAAGATCAAAGGCCTAATGGAATTGTCTCAACAACCACAATCTTTATGGTCTCAATAGAGTATGACCCCCCCCCCCCCCAGTGAGGGTTTTTTATCTGTCAAAGAAGGTATTAGTGACCCCATGATTTTTCCATCCTACAAGAACCTACTCTTACTTATTCTCTTAAATCAAATGGTGAAGAGGATTTCAAATATGGTAATCCATCATTTTAATATGGTTTCCTCATCTCCATTTATGAGGTGATTTAGGTGAAACTCGATACCAAGGATGATCAAAGGCTAATGTAGATCAGTGCAGATATGACCCAAGAGGAGAAGTAGTAGTATGTATCTTTCCAAAAATAGAATAATGGTGTATTTTCATATAGATACGATGAGATTCTAGGACTACACCCTTGATTCATTTTCCACCGTATTGGTCTCTTTGGAAGTCATCATGGAGTCAATAATCCTCCCAAAAAAATCAACCCTCTCATGGTACCATGGTTGACGCCAAGGTTCATAAGCATATTAAATAAAACATTGATTGGGAATTATAGTACCCAAAATGGATAGTGAACATTGTTCTGGTTAGGAAAAAGAATAGGAAGATAAGAGTCTGTATCGACTTTTGGGATCCCAACTTCCTTTTTTCTAAAAATGGTTTTTCTCTTCCGGTGACAGAGATGATTATCAATGCTATAAATAGGTTCCATGCTCTCTCATGTATGCATGGATACTCTGAGTATATTCAGATCTAGATTTACCCTGAGTATGAGGATTCAACCACCTTTAGTGTGATATAAGGGATGTTGTTATATAATGTGATTCCATTTGTCCTGAAAAAATTCAGATCCACTTATCATTGGTTCATGCACCACATATTCAAATTGATCCTCAAGGTGTTGGTGGAATGTTAGGTGGATGTATTGGTGGAAAAATCTTTCCATCACCATGACCATCTTAAAGATATTGAGAAAAAATTTAGATTCCTTTGCTCTCAACATTTATTGTTTAAATTATTGAAGTATTTATTTAGGGTTACCTCTAGGAAGTTTCTTAGTTTCATCATCAAATATAGAGGCATCAATATCAACTCAGAGAAGATTAAGTTCATCATCCAAATGCCTCCCTGAAAAAATCTCCAAGAGATACATGGCCTCTAAATCTACATAGACAACAAATATTGATTCATCATGAATCTGGTCGAAAACTACAATCTTCATTGAGGCTCATGAAGAAAGTAACAACCTACCAATGGAGGCCATATTTGAGGAAATAAAATTGTATATGATACAACCTCTATTCTTGATGCCACTCGTCTCGAAGAAGTCATTGGTCATGTATGTGACCTCCTTAGAATAGTCTTTTGGTTCCCTTCTTTCTTAGAGAAATAATGAAGGTAGAGATAATATTGTATATTATCTCATTCACATGCTACTCGACAGAGATACCAAATACACCACTATTAAGAAGAGTTACCTCACATTGGTTTTTGTAGTGACGAAGTTACAAAATTAACTATAGCATCACAAGAAACATCTAGTATCTGAGTAGAACCACTAAAGTATATCATGAATCACACCAAATTAATGGGATGACTAGCAGGCCAGATAGTGATATTTCAACATTTTGAAACTAGGTTCACTGTATAGAAGTATTTCATGAGTCAGGTGTTGGAAGAATTCAAATCCACCCATTCTATAACCTGAAGAGCTACCGCTATAAGTCAATTTCCCAAATGAGGCTATCCTTTCAATGGACTAGGTAATGCCATTTTTGGAGATTCACTTTGATGGTGCTTCCTTGATCCTAACTAGTATAAAGATCATCAAGAAAATTCTTAATAGAGTAGGAATGCATACTGTCCTCATCATACCCCTTATAGGTTTCCATACCATTATAATTCTAGTTTTTGGAAGGATACACAATCAATTAAGAAGAGTATCAGGGTCTCATCATTGGCCTTGAGCTAGCCCTCGAGATTGATTCCCCTACTTATATGTGATGGGAGACTCTAGATTAGTAATTATATGGATCAATATTGATTAAATCATTTTAAATTTAAAACTCATCACCCTGTTGGAGTGCACTCTCCATCTATTGGCCTAATCACCTTCTCAGATAGAAGTGAATAATGTCCCTAAATCATATAATGGTTGAGTAATTCCATGGCTAGTATAGCCTCATATTTTTTATATCATGGCCATGATTCCCTATTCATTTATATGGAGAATTGTACATTCATTACTCTCATTATTCTAAATGATGATGATAGGTAGCAGCTAAACTAGTTGGATGCTAGTGATTCAAATTTGGGACTCTCTGAGTTCCATTATAGTAGGGGAAACTCCTGACATGACAACTCCTTTTGTTGAGTATCTCTAGTGTGTAATTCTCTCAATAGATTGAGTCGATCATAAGCAAATATGTTGATGTGAAAAAAAATTTATCCTCCTGAGTGGCCCTATCCTTGAGTTGGATCTCTACAGAATTGGGTTTAATGAAATTGTATTCTAATTTATTCAATAATATAAGATTCCACATGTTATTTAGTATGTTCATACTAGGTCCTCTGGTTCTCATCAAGTGAGATTGAAGATCTCCCACCAAATTCAAAGGATGGGCTACTTCTAGCCCACCATGTTCCATAACTGCATTGGGTATACCAATTGGTTTAATTAATGTTGGATCTATTCCATATTTTTTCATTGACATCTAGAGATTCCCTATACCACAATTCATTCATATCGCTTTTCAGTATGAGGAATCATTATCATGAAACCATATCTTTCAGTGACATCCTGCTAGTTCAAGTTCATCCTAACCGTTATATACTTCTTCTGCAAGTGAGAAAAATCAATTCCCCTCAAGGAAGTCAAGGCACAATCGATGACCAGGTTTATAATCTCCCACATCATTCATCGATTCTAGGTCCTTCGCGCCATTCTCATATACAATGGTACAATATTTTGGGCTGCTAAGCTAAAGATATTGTACACTGAGTAGAATAACAGGTAAAATCATAATTCTAGATACCACATGAATGGAAATGGTCATATCCAAGAATTCAAAAAGAACCTTCTTAATATTACATAGAATATGTTGGGATAGAAAAATAAATTTTGGTCAGATAAGATCCCTAAAACCCAATTTCCCTATTATATGATGACCTGAAATCCAATTCAGGTGATTCCATATATCCTAGTGTGTGGAAAAAATGTATTCCTTTCCATTGAGGTTTAGTTTTTATCGCTTATAACAACTTTATAGGACTAATAGATGCTAGATAAAATTGAATAAGCCCATTTATCATAGATTTAATCCCTTACAAGGAACATGATTTAGGTCGTTCACAACCAATAGGGGCACCAACATAGAATAAAAATAATTTTCAACAATAAGGTTCACCTCCACTCCTTCCTCCAAAGTGATACAGTACATTCTCTTAGAACACAGATAATACCATGAAATATGATGCCAAAGTTAGCACCCAAGTGGGAAGGACCTTAAAAAATTCAAAAGGCTATTCCCATTGTGCATACTCTTTGATAACTATGGATGGAGAGTGTATTACACCTCCAACCAATGCCAATATTTTCAAGATGTATTTCGAATGATGAGCAAGAAACTTCATAGTTTCATGTTGATAAACTGCATAACCAATATCTTAGTTGATTGATAGAAAAATTCAAAACCAATATTCTAGTTTCATGATGTTCAAATGAATAACTAGAAACAAAGATTCATGATTTTCAATGATGAAACAACCATAATCCTCACCATACGATTATAAACTATGCATCCTCATCGAAATTATAGGGCATTAAACAGTGGGATTTTTCTAAAATCTATGACCATAAACAATGAGTCCAATTCTGATCATCATGACTTTAAACCATTTTAAGTTATTCCTTTAGAGTGTTTTGTGTTATTAAGGCCTCTTGGTTCTCATTCACATTAGGATATACGTATCACTCCAATCACTACCATTTTGGAATGCTTCCCTTCATGGTCCAAAATCTATAACCTACAACTAGGAGCCTATGTCCAAGAATCACAACATTAAATAGTATGAATATCCTCCCAGAACAATGTGTATGGTGTTGAACCTCCTTGGTACTCATTCACATTGGGTTTTTCAGTTATCGATACCACACATGTCTGATTGGGAGATTCAACATTTTCAACACATTATGTTTAACTATATCCATACCACAAACATGTCCCGAATTCCACACAATGAGAGTTGATTTTACCTTAACTCGAATTAGGATACCCCATTTAAAAAAAGAGGTATGTGAAAACATCAGGTGTATAAAACACACGATGTTAAACTATACCCACACCCCATTTTAAACAGGGATTCCCTTGAATAATAGACAATCATTACCTCATTTCACGAACATGGGATGCCCCATGATAATTATGGGATGCCTCAAATTACCTATTATGAACAGATTTCCACAACCTTTTTTGGTATCTTACTACATAATGTTTCCAAAAATATGTGTGAATGGATTACCATCCTCATGGGATTCATAGGGATGTATGGAATTCTCATCTCTGGGCCCTGCTAAATAATTATTAACCCTTCAACCCTTTTTCTTTGATTATGGTCCAATCATGACCATAAACTATAATCTGTATGTTTATTGGTACTTGTGTTTCTTGTAATACTCATTGTCTCCATTCACCTCAGGTTTTAACTCTTTTGTGTCACACATGTACCCTTGGAACAATCGATGCTCCCCATATTCCATGGAACATGACTCTAAATAGCTTTCCATAGTCCCAATTGTATGACCATAAACTATGTGTGATCCTTCTTAATAAATATTTATGGGGTGTTGGGCCTTACTGGACCTCCTTCTCATTGTATTTTTCATACCACCTCACTACACATATACATTTGAGATACTCAACACTAGTCAATTCTCTACGACCCTAAACTAAAATCTCATTGTCTGAGCATTAAGACCTCCAACTAATAACCATTGTACTAACAATGAAATATGACCTTAATCTATATTAGACACTTGGATATTCTTCCATGGGTCCATCCAAATCCTTAACCCACCTCAAAATTTGATAAATGGTTTGCATCCCACCTTATGATATACCTCACTAGCATGATAAAATGCACTATGGCATGGAACCAAGATTGTTTAGTACAACATAGATATTTCCTCAATATATTTTCACACATCGATCCCTTCTTAGTTTATATATTCATCATCTATCAAATATAAATGGACACCATAATAGAATAGTCTCTGACCAAATATTTCCTCCCATCTTGGGACAACATCCCCATAGATCATGGAAATATACAATGTTTCTTGGGTTTTTAATTTTATCTGTAGTTAATACTCCATTTTTTCCCCATTAATGAAAGGTGTATTTGTGGTCCCCATGTTTCAAACATGGTCAATAGTAAATCCCTACCCATCATTCATCCCTTATATAGATCCAAGAATCATAAAATTACCTCCTTTTTTCACCTCCTTATGTCTAGTGGAATTCCAACACCCTTGGTACCACCCCACCATCCATCTATGCACATCAAGTAGGTGGGTTAATATCCCTGGGTAATTCACAAACCCAATATTTATCACCCCAATTATGTATTTCCACATGTCGTCGAAATCCACTTACCACTCCTTGTTTTCCCCACCAATCGTAATTCACATGGGATTAAGAGTTTTTGTGGGGTGTGTGCTGATATAGTCAAGCTACACAAGATTCATGGAACGAGATCTATGGCCTTGAACTGTGAGGCTAAGTCCAAGAATCATGACATTAAATTGTATTAAAGTCTTTCCCAGAATATGTGGTGTGGCTTTGAGCCTCCTATACTTCATTCACGTCTAGTTTCTTATGTAGATACATTCTACATACCCATTTGAGACACACATCCTAGGTCAAAACTCTATGACCTTAAACTGAGAGCCTCTCCTGGTCCAATCATTACAACCTTAAACTATGTACCATTATCTTCCTAGTCCCTATGTTTTACGTGAGACTCTTTAGATCCATTCACATTGGGTTTTACATTTCATGTGCCACACATATACCATTAAAGAAAACTTTTCCCCAATTTAGTTCAATATAGAAGTCTTTAAACTATTTTCTTAGGTGTTGGCCACATGAAATTAAACTGTGTGCACTTGGCCTTAGGATCGTTTCACACAGTACATGGGCCTCCTTAGATCATTCACATCAGGTTTTCACTCTTGAACCCACAAACATCCCAACACTACCCCTCTATTCAATGGTTCAGAATGAATGACCTTAAACTATTTTAAACTGTCTTTGGGATCATTTCATGTTGTATGTGGGCCTATTTGATGCATTCACATTTGGTTTTAACTATTGACCCCAAAAATTTCTTTCAACCCCATTCATTCTATAAGATAGATTGTGTTTCCTCAAACTGTGTGTCACCTCCAGAACTATGTATGGATTGATTCCCATCCCCATTGGATATGTAGGAATGCCCAGATTATCTGTCTAGAGGTCCAACCCCAGATTCAACAATGAACTATATATAATTTTTTTTGTGACCACCTCTAAAAATCTCATGTTATTTCTAATAGGTACAATCCCAATTTAATTACCTTGACCCATCGGTAGGTTAAGATTCCCTCATAACCTAATGTGGTGAGTGAATGTCCACATCGCATGATGTTAAACAGTATTATTAAACTAGAAAAGTTTGGGATTCCCCTTCCTTTAAGCCAATTTTTCCTTATGTCAAACTAGGATGCCGTATTCAACAAGTATGGGATGAAAAAATACTAACATCCTCCACACATGATGTTAAACTATATTTTTCCCAATATGAACTTGGGATGCATCATAGCTGAATATGATAAGATTCAATACTATCGTTCAAGATTATATCCCCTTACCAACATCATTCTTATACCACATCACACTTTGTGGTCTAATAAGCAAGATCTAAATCTATCTTAAACCTTCCCTTTACATTTCTAATGGAACACTGGCCTTCTAGGCCCTTATTCATATCCGGTTAATAATATTTCTTGCCATACTGAACAATTTAGGGAACACCATGTTCAAAACACTATGACCTCAAAATAAGAGAAAATTCGAACTACAAACATCATGACTATAAACAATGTGCGGTTTGCTCAGGGATGTTTTATAAGACATTGGGTATCCTCCTCATCTCATTCATTTTTATTAACTTCCCTTCAATGTTGTATACATTCTTTCAAGACACCCTCCTCATGGTCTACATAATGTAAACTCAAACTATTTTCAATAGGTAAAACTCTATGAACTTAAACTAATAGAATGGTCCATGAAAAATGACCCCAAAATTGTATGTCACCCTCCCCATATTATATTTGTTGGTGTGATGTGTCCCATAATTCTACCCTTCTTGTCCCTCACTCTCATGGTTGAGTAATTATCATTTGTGTTAGTTTATTATATCCTTTTTACGATCCCTTAAACTACAGTCATACCTTATGAATTAAACATATGATTACACGTTGATCTAAAATGAGGAAGAAATGGTGGGAACCTAGGTTCATTAATCCTATACACTCCACATCTTAGGAACATGAGATTAAACTTAGGGATACATCCTAATCACATGATACTAATCTATATAATGCATCATCCTCAATGTACAACATTTAATTGTTTGTCCATGACCTTTATTTCAGGTAAAACTGCAAGGAATCCAATGACTTTTCCCAATAATCCCTTTCTTCCAGTTCTATTCTTCTACAACATCATTATCTTGACTATTTCCTAGACTCCATGATGATTCTTCCCCTGGAAGATGGTTTTGACTATGTTCATACCAATACGCCCACACCAATGTGCTCTAATCCATGGAGTCATAATTCAATGGGTGATGGAATCTATATGAACAACCATATCATTATCTCCAATCTTTTTGTGTCCCTCATTTGGATCCTCATCCTCTTCTAGATCTTAAGGGACCCCCTGATGGAATAGTGTTTGGCTAAGTCTCACCAACCGGCCTGGGTCAACACCTCAAAGGAATTTTGATGACATGATTTTACAGGTTTGATTTGGTTCTTGAACCTCACTTGTTTTCCCCCAATCTAGGTTAATGGTAAAGATGATATGTTCCGAACATGGTCATCAGTTATCTTGTATCATCATGTCACCCTCCTGGTGTTCAAGGTTTTTGGAATTGTTATTCTCACTCCCCATTCCCCTTTGTTTGGATAAATTTCAACTCCCATAGTGTTATCCCATTCGTGCACTAGAACACATTGTAAAATCAATTTTTTTGTTCTAAGATACACATTATCCATTCACAATGCTTCTCTTATCTCAAACACTCTCATATTCATGAACGATCACATATCCATCCCTTGTTTCTCACACCAAAATTGAATAACTTGAGCTTGGGGATTTATTGTTGTTTTATTCATAAATTTGATCGAAATGTGATAATTGGATATGATGAAAACTTTTATTATGAAAAGTAAATAAGAAAGTTTCAGAGGGTGATCCAAATATTGGATCTTCTCCTTTAAAAATGAATTCCTCTATGGATCTGCCTCAGTGATTGAGCAATCAAGCTCTGCCAACCTTTATTGAGTGGCATCTAGGACCTGCTGCCATGACAACAGATCCTATTTATCTTCTTAAACTTTTGAGAGGAAATATTCATCTATAATCTACTCCCATCTCTTTTCATCCTATCACTCATCCATCAAAGACATCACATCAACTACTTTGTCTTCATCTACCACCAATTGGGACTTCAGGCTATTGATAACCTTGGTTTGGGTAATGTCACTACCACATGCATTTGTTCCAACCCCTCGAGGGGGTAAAACTCTTCCTCATTCTCCTAAAGATTCTATAATCAATCATATTTGTACTTATTCAAGGAAAATTCCATATCTAACAACTTTTTACATGCCTAATTGACAAGAAAATTTCAGTTCATTGCATGAAGGTTATTGGATTTTACCCAGTGGGTCCCCAGGATAACTAAAAAATGGAAAACAGAAACCACCCATTGTGGATTTTCATCTATCCAGTTGTGTGTGATGAAAGTTTTACATAAGAATACTTCTTGGAGTGCACAATCAGGTTCTACTCAGTGGACTCAAATCCAAAAACTTCAAAATCTTTAGGTGGTGTGGCCTCCTATTTGGGAAATACCACCAATAAATGTTCATATCAATCCTCTATGTGAAAGACTACATGTGAGCTACTAGAAAACTACCCCATCTTCAAGTGTAAGAATCTAGAGAACTATACTAGGGAACAGTTCATCAAAAACCTCTTCACTGGTTATGAAATCCTTCATTACCCCTTTTTGGCACTACCAAGGTGGACATATCTTCCCTGACTCCTTTGGATTCCTGTATCGGTGGCATAGTTTCATATTCCACACCAGAAAACACCACCACTCAAAATTATGGGGAAGTCATGATTAATGCATTCTACCCAACCACTCTAATTGAATGCATAATTTCCTCCTCTTCGTATCTAATAGTTGCTCTTTGTGGTGCCTCAATGATCTGCTTTGTGATTGTGACTCCTCCAGATGCCCATACTGTGGGCCCCATATTCACTACCTACATCGGGTGAATAGTCTCATTTATCCCTTACAATTATACCTCTATGTTTATATAGGTCTTCATGGTCTCCTCAGTCATCTCTGATGGGTGAGTATCCTCCTCCATTTCCACCATGGCTACAAGGGTCATCAACTAAAGAATTAATGTTGGTGGTTGAGCCTCAAACATCATATGAACTATCATAATGAATTTCATTACTCAATAAATGAAAGTAAAAGTGAAATATTCAACGTTTCAAAGGAAGAATAAACTTTCATCAACTATATATCCCATCAAGGATCTCCAAGAGGTTCATTGGTAAATTTCCTTCTACGATCAATTCCTTAGTTGTAGGCATTGATGGTTGGTTGTCCACGGTAATAGAGTCATAGAGGGACCTCGCATTTTCCCCTTCATGAGATATGGTTACCTCTCCCTCTCCATGAATCCTTTCATAGACATATCCTTCTTTCATATTCACTGATTCATGCATAGGTTAATAAGTAGTTATGTTACAGGATTAAGGGTTAATTGATGTTTAATGGAACACAATGATTATTGAATATAACTATTTGACATTAGAATGCCCATATCCATATGATATTTGCTTGGAATCACTCCCTATGGAGTCCTCATACTCTTCACCCCTATTTTCACAACTCGCATGGGAAGCTGAAGGGTAAGACCTGCCGAGCAGCATCTTCACCTGATTGGTCAAGGGACATGAGGTACTCTGGGAATAGATTATTTACTCCTTCTATTACTTATACTATGTTGCCTTAGCATGGGAATTATAGAAACCTACCCTGTAATGGCCCATCTCAGTGAGTAATATTGCATCGGTGATGTGATACTTCCACCCCCCCCCCCCCGAGGGGTGGTGAGTTACTTGTGGAGTACCCATGTCCCACAAGAATTTAGAAACAAGGTGTTACCATGATTTTTTTGGTGATGGAATCATTTCCATATGCCATGAAGATTCACCCTTGGGATTGTCCCATAGGGATCTCCTTCTTCGTGTTTTTTATTTCTTAAAATCATCGATCCCAGTGTTTCTCCTATCCCTACAACTCCATCCTGTTTGAGGTTGCATATTATTGAACCGATTGTTGCTACCCTACCTACTAGGCCAACCAAATACCATGTCATCTCCAGCCACCACTTGGCCTTGGATCTAGATTCATGGTTGAGTGGCACCTATTCATTGGCTCAGGTGGCCCACCACCTCATCACATCTTTAGGATACATGCTTTATAAACTCTATAAATAGTCACGGATGAACCCATATGTAGTAGTGGGTGTTGGAAGCTGGTTTCACATATTCTCATCTTGTGCATGAACATGCCCTATATCTGTCTCATCACTAAAGTATGGTACTAATGGAACACCTTTGAGTACACCTTTTAGGAAACCTTCGGTGTCAGCCTCTACAAACACCGAAACTGTCTTATAAACCAGTGTGAGTTCTATAGTACGAAGATTTTCTCACAATCAACTCTTGCAACTGATAACCCACATCGGAGTTCTAGAAGGTAAAATCTCTATTCCATGGTCTCTATGATTTAATCATTTTACGAACCTATTGGAAGGGGGTGCATGAAATATAAATTTATAGGACATCCTGACATTCTACAGCACGTCCATAAAATCTAACATAAATGGATGACACCCCATGATATTCAAGATTTTTGGAAGGATGTTTTTAGATTGATGGGAACTGGGGTTCACATACTCATATCCCCCCATGTGTAAGGCCACAAGCTATAAATAATGTATAGAGGCCCACACACATAATGTGGTGTCTTCCCTTCGCTAATGTGGTGATTCTACTCATACAACATCACTAGTACTATAATAGCTATGACGATTCACATTTCTATTAGCAACATCAATGCCAATAAAAAGGTGATCAGCCTCACCCCCATGTGTAAATCCCAAATTGGTATCATCTTTTCACATATGAACATGGAAATAAACCCTGTCATCCTAACTATGGATTGAGCTTCAGTATTAACACTATATTCCCATATATTCAACTGAATATTCTCCAGGATGTTTTATTTGGAGTTATCCTTTCCCCACTAGAATGTTATAGGGCATGTGAGTGGCCTCATCTATTACCTTTCTACAGGATCATTCAAGAAGTAGGTGAACCACAGTTGGAAGGGAATATCTATCATCCCTAGCTTCTCCTCATTTGTTCCCCAAACAAAATCTAGAAAATCATTTACTAAGGTCAGCAACAACTATTGATTATATTGCACAATCTCAGTATGGAGGAACTCATCATACATCAACCGGAAAATTGGGATTTTGGTGATAGGATAATGGTTACAAAGGTTCATGCCAACCTCCCCATGGGGAAGATGGAAGGTGTTTCTACCTAGTGAACATTTTATTAGCAATTTAGGTTTGATATCATGGTATAAATGGAACTGAAAATTCCAATATTTCTTCATAAAACCTGACTTTATTCATATCCTCTTCATACTCATCACATTATGCACACACCCAATAGGCTCATGCCAACTATGTGGTGAATTTTTCACCTTAGTGTAGATCCCAGCAATATTTCCATCACATGAGAGGATCCCCCAAACCTTCCTAGAGGATAGTCCCATACTGTTGTTGGGATACCTCATCCTCTAGCTTCTACCCATCAATTTTGTTGATATGGTTGGAGTCACAATCTACTGTGATCAGAGCATGGTCCTTCCAAATATGCCCTATGGTAGACTCGTGTCACTGGTACGGCCCTGGTATGCCTCTAAACCAATAATATGGTTTGTCTCTACTTGAATCTGGGATGATGACATAATATATCAACAAAAATCTATAGATTAGGAGCCTCATGAATATAGGGCACTCCCTATGAACATCTTTCAGTAGAGCGATCAACATTTCATGGTCTAAGGAACATAGAACACTCTCTCTGATCATGATGTTATTTTCTATTTCATCACTCTGAGTAGCATCAAAATTATCTCCTTAAGTATCCTTTTTATTCAGTAATTAGTTTCTTTTTTATGTCTTGTTTAAAACGGTTTGTTTTGAAGGTCATTCTTGAAGGTCTCTGATGGAGATCCAAAATGTGGAGGTCGCTTCATGAATATGTGGTTTGAAGAGTATGGTTTTCTAAGGAGAATTCACAAATCTAAATACAAAGTGACAAATTGTTTCATGATTTATGTGGATTAATATCCAAATCACTCATGAATGTTTGGAGATTCATAAAAATGGAGTAAAGGATTTTATTCATGTGAGAGTATGATGGATTTTAAGGAGACCCCTACACAACATATTTGTGTATGACCACCACAAGCTTCATGATGGTCCCCACTCAGTGAATTTTTTTATTTAGTCATCATGGGTAGGATTTGTGAGTGATGTTTGAAAAAAGCAGTGGATTTCCAATTTTTTATATTTCTTTCTAAGAATCGCATCCTCCATTCCCCTATCAGCTCCAATTCTCAGGGGGGGCATTTTTTGGAGCTTAAATATTCTTTCCATGGTAATGGTTGAAGAAGTCACAACAAGTTTAGAAAAAATTAAAGCCCAAATATCTAAAAACACCTCTAAGGATTCTAATTCACAAATCCCATCTACTTTGAGAATTTCTAGAGATCTCAAATCTCTCAAACGTTATGTTCCCTTAAAAAATGTCCAAATACATGATGAAGTTCCTCCATGAGTCTGACATCACTTAATGACCATGTAAACATTTTATGGTGTCTTCATGAGCATGAAATTCAAAATCAGGGATCCATGTCCATTCTTGAAGACCCTTATTCTTCGTGATGTCCTCTAAACATCAGGAAACCATATTTCTATGAATACCCCCCCTCATTCCGACATTTCAATGATGGTTACCATACCTTTCATATTATGAATTAATCCTAATTTTTGAACCTCCTATGCTTCAAAACCCAAAAAGAACATCGATCTCCCAAGGTATCCCATCATCACAAAAAACTATTCTGTAGATTCGTGAAATACTCCACCAAGGTTGGGATTCCTTTTTTGAAAGTCTATTCCCTTAACTAAGGAAGAACTCCCTTTGTGAAACTTGTGGATTCATGAATAATTCAGCCTTTATGAAGAGATATCCACATGAATCCTTGCCTCCCTTTTAGGTAAGGTTACCCTATTTCACTATGTTTACTCCTTTAAAACCCCCTGACCTCTTTGAAGCACATGAGCTTCATGAAGCACCTTGCTAAATAACATAAGGATTCATGAAACTACTCTCTTATACCTCTCCAGTATGCCTCCCTTATACAGACTCTTCTCCATGATGGTTGATTAACCAGGGGCCCCATGCCAATACAGTACCGATCCATCTACACATCGAATCCCCATGTGACATGTGCCATCCATTCCTGTGTCTTCCCACTCCACTTCAAAAGTTGTCTGAGTCTCCCACCAACCTTTTTCTACTCATCAGAGGGATCATAATACCTAAATTTGTTCAGTATAGGGATAGTAACATGGACCACTTAATTGGATAGTCCTCCTATCAATGTACCCTCTAAGTTCAAAATTAATTCCCTTCCTAAAGTTACATGAGTGATGGTCACATAAGCCCAAGGGGTGAGGAGTGAGTCCACCCATGTCTAATCTGTATGACGTAGAACTACCTATCTCTACATCCTAGTCATACAATGTTAAACTATGAAAAAACATCCTTAGTACATTATGTTAAACTATACTCTTACCCTATGTAATAATTATAGGATCCTTCGTGTATGAGTGTAATGGGATGACATCCAAAAGGATGTCATGTGTACCACTCACAAGGAAATAAACATCACAACAAGATTCACAATTCTATTTCATCCTTACATCACTATATTAAAATTATTTTTTATTTTAAATTAAAAAAATTATAACAAATTTAACTTCATGACAGAATCAATTATTTTGTGTTTATCACTATTAAAAAGGGTAATTTTACTTTTTTTTGTGATTTCAATATAGGAGGAGGTGATTTGGAGGGCTGAAGATGATGCAGAATGAATATGGGCCAAACTGCATAGAATCCAAATGAATCTTTTCTAATATTTTTCTTATTATGACAAAATAATGCATCCAAATGGGGTGAAATTGTGGGGGATAATCTAAAATTCAGTAGGCTACAAACTCATCTCAAGACACCCATGCCCAATTTTTCCATTTGGTGGTCCATTTGATCTAATATTTCCATGCAACCAAATTTTTATAAAGTGAAAAGTTAAATTATATATTTTGACAATATCTCCCCTTTTATATTTGAAATGGACACAAAATTTTACATATAGGTATTCAATAGTCTGACTAACTACTCTTCAATTTTTTTCAAGTTCAGATATGGTTGTTTACTAGTCAAAAACTGAGATACAAGTGGTATATCCAAATCTAGGTGCCCAAAACCACCTCCGAGTTTGGATATAAAGGGAAACATGGGAACCTCATTTAAAAGATATACTAGAAGGTAAGTTGATACTATTTTTAAATCCTATAGGAGTCTTATTCTCATCCTATAAGTTCTGGAATCCCTTATCATCATAGGGGGGTCGAGGATTGAGAAGGAGACCACCCGGGCTTTGTCCCCCTCTCGATGGTGGGTTACATAGTTGGTGATCATTCTGAGGGAGCTACAAAATTAGATATGGAGTTAAAAAAAATAATTCTATGAAATTTTGTTGTATATTAGATTTTATAAAAAAAAATAGATGCATATAAACTTGGATGATGCATTTAATTGAATCACTTTTTTACTTCATAATCGATAGGTGTGTAATTTTAAGTGTGTGTCTTGTGTTGTTTCAATTAGACAACATAAAAATCATCTTCTTTCCTAGAAATGTGATATTTTAACATTGTTTTAAAAATAATTAAATCATTATAATGTGATAGAATATGATTTCATGATTTTTATTTCATGTTTTAGTCCAATTTGAATCATTTTGGTCTTGGGTTACCCAAGATCATGGTTAACCCTCAACCAATGGATTACACCAACACCTAATAATAAATTAAGAATAAAGAGATTTTAAATTGGTTTATTAAATTTTTAATGATCACATAATTATCATATATTTTTTAAAATTAACATTTTTTTCGACTATTAAACTCTTTAAATTAAGTAATTTTATTTTTAAAATAATTTTCAAAACCACCACCCTCTATTTGTCATTTTTATTAAAAAATCACTATATAAACCAACAACGCTCATTGGGAGATACTCTGGTGTCTTCCCTAGACTATAAATCATCTTTAAATCATAATAAACTTGACATTTCATGACAAAATGGTCAAATTTTGGTTCCATTTCTGGAGAGTTCTTGGGTTTTTAGTGCATGTTTTCGAAAATATTTTTGTAAATTTTGTCAATATTTATTTATTTTATCATATAAATTTACATATATTTCGAGCACTGATTTAGTTCTTGTATTGGTTTTGTGAGTGATGCATTATAATCCATGATATTTACCTCCTTTAAAGCCCGAACTAGAGATGATCCAACTTCAGTGACATAGAGACACAAAGAAGAACCCTTTGAAGGAGGACACATCACACCTTGAGACATTTCTAAAACATTATTATTGTAGAAACAAACTTGAAATTTCACATAATATGTAAAACGTGGATGAAAAAAAACCAAAAAGTAAAATAAATATCATCACATGATGTGGATATTCATCCCACATTCATTCAAATACAAGGTGAATCGCCGAATTTGGAATTAAAATCACCTTTGATTCACTTATTTACAAGATTCCATTAACTCATGGGAGAATATCTACATAATAAATTAAAATAATTTCACATTGTATGTTAAATATTAAAACGTGAAAATGTAATTGAAGAACATGTAAAGATTAGGGCATTCCCCTTTTCCATAGAATACACTAGAAAAGATTGGTTGTATTATGTTAATTTCATTATTAGAGGCTTAGAGGACATGAAACGCCTTTTTCTTGAAAAATAATTCCCAGCCTCTCAAACTATCACTATAGTTAAAGAAATATGTGGTATAATGAAATCACAAGGGGAAAATTTATATAAATTTTGGAAAAAAATAAATGGTTATGTTTAAACTGTCCCCAACACCAAATAAGTTATAAACATTTAATATAGTATTTTTATGAAGGTTTAATTCCAATTGATTGTAATATGATTGATATTGTTGTAGTTGGTTCACTAGTTGAAAAAACCCCAATCGTTATTAGGACCTTCACTGGGAAAATATAAGAGAACACTCATCAATTATGTTCATGGTCTATTTTACCGACTCGAGGTTTCCAAGAGGTGAGAATTTAAGAGTTTGAGAAGAAGGTGGGCACAATGTTTGAAGAAGTAAGTACCCTTATCAAGAAAATTTATCTTTCTAATGGGAAATCCCAATATCCTCCTCCCATCTATTATGGTATATGTTATTCTAACACCCAATATTATTACCAATTCCCTCAACTTAGATAACCTTTTGGGAGTTGTGAGATAATTTTTCTAACATACCCCTATAACCGACCCATTAAGAAAGAACCATACTATGTATACAACCCTGGGTGGAAAGACAAAAAATATTATAGGCAAGGGGTATCCAAAACAAACTCAAAACCAATGGAACCAATCAACATAGATTATTCATCACCCACCACCACCAAAAAATCCTCAACCACCATAAACGCCTTTCCAATAGCCCCCTACAAAACTAGAGCCTAACCTATAAGAAATTATGATAAAATTGGATTAAAATAATATCCAATTAAAAAAATCCATAGAAGCATCCATACAAAACCTAAAAACCCAATTATTCCAACTTAATAAATATTTTGGTAACATAAAAAGTCTTTTTTTGGGTAAACTACCTTCTCAACCACTAGTCAACCCTAGGGATAAGAAATATGTCAGTTACATAACCCTTCAGAGTGAAACACAACTAAAATTCCAAATGAACTCTCCATTAGTGTCATCCCTCATGAGGAGACCATTATCCCAACCACTAAAAATGTTTTAAATAAAAAAATTGTGTCCTAAGAAAATACCTACTAAAGGAAATATATCTTTATCTGATGAACCACCAAGCCAAAGAATTACTCTTATATTTACCCAAAGTTCTTTTAAAGAAAGGAAACAAAAAGAAACTGAACATGGTAAATAAATCTTGGAAACATTCAAAAATTATTCATGCTACCATCCCCTTGATCGATGTTAGAAAAAAAATTTCACGATATGAAAAGTTTCTTATGGAGATGTGTACACACTGAAGGCAACTCTAAGGTGACAAAAAGGTGAGTTTGGGGAGGAACTTCTCAGCCTTGATAGAGATAACACTTCCAACAAAATCAAATCATCCTGGAACATTATCAATTCTATGAAACAAAAGGGTGTATTACTTTTCTAATGTTATGATTGATTTGGATGCCTCTATAAATGTGATGCCTCACTCCATTTTTTCTTCATTATAGGTCAGGGAGCTTAATCCCATTGGGATTCTTTGTCAATTAGTAAACCAATGTCAAGAAAACTCCCACTAATATGTTAGAGGATGTTCTTGTGAGGATGAAAATTTTAATTTTTCCAGCCAAATTTTATTTTTCTAAAATGGAAGATGATATGATTAATGTACATGCCCCAATTATATTGAAGATACCATTCCTAGAAACTCCAAAAACCATAATTAATATCCATAATGGTATGTTATCAATGGATTTTGGTGGTGACATTTTCTACTTTTACATCCTTTATCCCATAAAGCACCCCTCAAAAGAACATTCCTCTATTTATCAATTAATTTAATCAATGAACTCTATTCCTCAATTGAAACTTATTTTCTCTCCCTTGATATCCTTTATAAGTTTTCATGTTTGATAGAAATTCTAGGTAATGAATCAAACCTAGAATGTTCTACTGGTTTATAAAAATGTCATGCATGTTTGTTAATTGATTTTTTCTTGAGCACTGATGATCTCATGACAATCAATGATATTGATAATATTGTAAAATATTATTCCTAATTTGAGGGTGTTACCACTTAGAAATTATATGAGATCATTAATCTACCACTTTCACATTCACTACAATTACTCCAAAATCCCCCTGAATTATAACTTCATTCACTGCCTCAAAATTTTAAATATTCATATCTTGAGAAAGGAAACACGCTACTCTTCATAATTTTATTTAACTCCCTCTAGATCATGCATTTTGACTACTTAACCTTTAGAGGGAGTATAAATAAGTATTAGGATTAATACTTGTTTACATTTTTTGTATTTTACACTAAATTTTAATACATCATATATTTTTAATTGACGAGGAAATATCAGTGAGCAGACACAATGCCTACTGAACCCAAAACTCCTAATTAAAAAAAGGAAGTAACAATATTTATGGAAACTGGAATCATTTACCCTTTCTATGATAGCCAATGGGTTATTCTAGTGTAGGTAGTTCCCAAAAAAACTAGTATTACACTAATTAAAAATGGAAACAATGAATTTGTTCAAACCTAGGTGTAGAATAGTTGGCATGTATGTATGGATTATCTTTGAATAAACCATAAAACTAAGAATAACCATTTCCCATTTTTTATTACCATATGCTAGAGAGGCTAGTCTAGAATTCCTACTACTAGTTCCTTGATGGGTATTCTAGATACAGTAAGATCCATATTTCCCCTGAGGATAAGGAAAATAAAACCTTTACTTGACCCTTTGTAATATTTTCATATATAAGAATGTCATTCGTTATGTGTAATGCTCTAGGTACTTTCTAGTGATTCATTGTTAGTATTTTTTAGATTTCTTGGATAATTTCATGGAAGTATTCATGGATGTTTCTACTATTTATGTCACATCTTTTGAAGGATGTTTGTGTAGTATTAGTTCTCTCCTACATCATTGTATTGAAACTAATATCACATTAAATTATAATAAATTCAATTTCATGGTGTGAATAGGTATAGTAGTTCGGTGTGTAATTTTTTGGGATGGTATCCAAGTAGATAAATCAAAATTAGATGTCAATTATTTAGTAACATTCCAAAAAAATTGTGTGGGATGTATGATCATTCTTAGGTCATGATATATTTTATCATCGTTTCATTCATGAATTTTGTAAGACTTCACTCCCCTTCAATCACTTACTCCATAAATAAAAATATTTTTCTTATATAGAATTTAAGGATTATTTTTATAAATGGAAATGGATTCTCACATCAGCCCTGGTAATCTAACCACCTTAGTGGGATTTACCATTTGAGTTCATGTGGGTTGTCTCTAACTATGAAGTTGGGTAAATTTTATCATAAAGGGTCAATAAAGCTCTATATCATGAACACTAGAACCTAACCATGAAAAGTACACCACAATTGAAAAAAACTTTTGATTTTGTTTTACATGGATAAATTTAGGTCATAACTGTTAGGGTCTAACGTCATTGTGTTATTAGATCATGCACCCCTTTGGTATCTCCTTAAGAAACCAGATTTAGAACCACATCTCATTCACTATAAACTCATACATTAGTAATTTAATCTTGAAATTTAGGGTAAAAATGAGTAAAGAATGTGGTGGATGACCATATCATTATGATCCTTCCATCCTCAAAAAATAACCCATTCCACTGTATTCCCATAAATGACATGTTTCATACTGATAAATTGTATAGAGTTAAAGATGTTATTCCTTGGTCTATTGAAATTGTAAATTATTTGGTAGAGTCTTTCATTTCAACTAATTTCAACAAAAATCAAGCTGACTGTCTAAAACACGAGTCATGTTGATACATTTGAGATGACCGCTATCTTTGGTGGACATGTTGTGATCAAATCCTTAGGCGTTGAGTTCCCAATAATAAGTTTCAGTCTTTCCTTAAGTTCTTCCACAATTTGGCTTATGGGGGGCCCTTATATTCCTAAAGGACTACTCGTTAGGTCCTCGATTATTGTCTATTTTGGCCAACATTATTTTTGTTAAGCCCATGATTTCTATAAATATTGTTCGGGTTGTCAAATAATGGGGAATGTATCTAAAATAAATGAAATTAAACAACATCCCTTTCTCTTTCATGATTTTTTGTTTGTTTGGGTGCATTGACTTTATAGGGCCATTTCTCAATTATTTTGGAAACTGGTACATTCTTCTAGTAGTTCATTACATGTCAAATGTGTAGAGGCACAAGCCATAAAGAAAGATGATTCCTAGAAAGATGTGGATTTTTTAAACCAATTTTTTTGTAGGTTTGTATTACCAAGTTTCATCACACTACTACAAAATAGGTCATTAAAAGTTCTATAAATGGATTTTATCAGTGCTAGAAAAGTATTGACAACATGAGCGATCTTAAAATTCTAAGACTTTTAACAGCACTGAAAAAGCAGTGATAAAGGGGACATTTATCAGCACTTTTTAATGCACCACTAAAATAATTATTTTTCAATGCTTAAAATGTAGGAATTTTTCACCACTTTTAGAATCCTTGATAAAGTAGACATTTGTCACCCCATTTAGAATCACTGATAAATGCATTCTTTATCAGCACTTCTCAAAGTGCTGAAAAATATGTTTTTTCTTAGCACTTACAAAAGCACTGATAAAATTCCATACTGAAGAATGTAGTAATAGCACACTACAACAGCATTGTAGTGTCCTGTTATAGTACACTATAGCACTAGAAGAACTAGAATAACTATAAACACACCCAATATATCAAAACAAATTCCCCATAAAAAATTTAAAATAAATGAAATTTACAACACAAATACCAGAAAAAACACTATATTATTGACATTTCAAACATTCCATTATATAATAACATAAATAAAAATTATTTAATGCATTAAAAAATTCTTAACTATCAATGATTCCACAATTTTCATTGACTTTCTTTGTCGAACTGCCAACACTGCATGAGCAGCTTTGATCAAACTAAATCAACTCGAATAAAAGAATCCACCTGGATGGGAGAAAAATTATTATGTGAGTAATAGTATGAATAAATAAATTAAAAATAAATATTAAACAATACATTAATTATATGAACAATAATTTTACTATACAAACATCAATATTACCTCTTTGATTGAGCTCAGATAGAGTCGTTGTTCTTCCTATAAAGTTAGTGGAGGTAACTTGAACGAAAGAAATAAATGAACCACTAATGGTGTGAAAAGGTTTTATGGGAGAAGAGGCATGAATGTTTGACATAGCACCCAAACAAAAACAAAATAATCCACCTATATAAGAAAACAATTATTATGTGAGTAATACTAAAAATAAATACATTAAAAATAAATATGAAATAATGCATTAATTCTATGGAAAATGATTTTTCTATGTAAAAAACATGATTACTTATGTGATTGAGAAGATGTATCATCGTTGATATTCTTACAAAGGTAATGGATAAAACATTAAAGGAGGTGATGAATTCACCACTACATGGGTGAAAAGATTTTAAGGGACAAGGAGAATGGAAGTTGGATAGAGCATCCCAAATTGAATAAAAGAATATACTTATATAAGAAAACAATTATTATGTAAGTAATACTAAAAAGAAATTAATTAACCATAAATATGAAATAATAAATTAATTCAATAGACAATAATTCTACTGTAAAAACATTAACATTACCTCGATGATTTAGTAGAGGCAGTATAATTTCTCTTTCTCAAATGATGGTGGTGGTGACTTGAAAGAAAGTGATAAATGCACCACTGCAGGATTAAAATATTTTAAGGGATTTGAAGCCTGGAAGTTGTATAGAGCACCCCAACTCGAACAAAAGAATACAACTATATAAGAAAACAATTATTATTTGAGTAATACAAAAAATAAATTAATTAAACATAAATATGAAACAATACATTAATTATGCGGACAATGATTTTACTATACAAACATCATGATTTCCTAAAACAACACAATCAAGTTACCCAGTTTCCTAAGATTACCTTTTATTTTTTCTCAATCATGCTTCACATTAACATGTTACTAACACAACACATTTACATTCACAAGTCATGCTAAAAAATTACACATAGTGTTCCACAACTTGCATAGCCAAACCCTATATAAAAACATATGAACACCAAATTGTTTCAAAAACAAGACTCACACCTATTATGTATGTTAATAATTCATTTAAAATGTTTTCTAAAATAACCCATGGAGGCACCATAAGGATTTACATCAAAAACACACTCAACTTCATATGAAAATGATACTTTTAAAATCAAATGCACTGCATAACCACATCGAACATAATTTTCAACCCTTACATAATTTTAAAAAATTAACTAATTTATAGAAAACTTACAATTAAAAAACCACAGTTCACACCAATTCTCAACCAATTCTATATCTAGTCTATTTTTTACAAATTTGTACAACACCCAAAATCATTTACAAAACATGTCTTCCATCCATTAAAACAATTACAATTCACATTAAAAAATGTACAACTTGTTCAGCATGGAAAAATATATCAATATCCTTTAACAACATTGTTCCAATCCTATTTGGAATTAAGTTCCTTTGAAAACCTGATTTATACCTTTTAAACAACCCATAAAACCCTTCCATAGAACACCACACCAAAAAACACACACACACAACATACCCATTTTCTAGTACAAAACCCAAACCCAACACAAAGTATACCAAACCCTTCGAAAACACATTTCACATCACTCACACCATTTAATAAACCACTTACAAATCCCAAATTTAATTTCTAAAACAAATTACTCATTATTTAAACACTTCATAACTCATACTCAAAATCACAGAATAAGTCTAACATGCCCAAAATGATCCATTTACCATCAAAAAACCTTTTCCAACACAAGTGCACCATAATCACCCACAAAAACACATTTCTTACTACTCAAACTATTAATTGAACACATCCATTTATATTTCACAACAAGTCCTATATATAAACATAACAATTTCTCTTTAGAAATTTTATTTTCAACACAAATTGATGTCAAATAATTTCCAAAACATGATTTCACTACCAAAATAAACTATAGAGTATTTGAAAATTAACCAAGGGAGAAAATTAAATTATCTAAACTAGTTAGGGTAAGTGAACACCTACCTCGGGTAGAGAAATTTCCAGAAAGTGATGTGAAACCCCATATGCATCGTAACTGAAATAAAAAACTAGATCTCGGAGGAGATGTTCGTACAATTGGAGCACCAGAAACAATTGAGTAGTGTGATTAGATCTTTGATTCCCAATGGAGGAGCACCGACAGTGGGTGCTTTCATGAAAATATCATCATATCCTGATGAGTTCACAAATGGTTAGGGTTTTTAAAATAGAGTGGGAAAATTTTATGAGTGCTTATAAATAAGCACTGATAAACAGCACTTTTAGAAGGGCTTATAACATAAGTACTAATAAAACAAATATTTATCAGCACTAAAATTAGAGCACTGATAAATTTTCATTTTATCAGCCTTTATTTTGTGCTAATAAATCCTCATCTGTATCAGTGTGGAAAAAGCACTAATAAATATTTTTTTATCAGTGCTTATTATCAAAACACTGTAAAAGGATTTATAATTATAAATATAAATAAAAAATTATAAAAAATTATAAATACTTAATATATATATATATATATATCAATATATTAAATCTTTTCCTTTTTAAATATATTTATTATAATTTTAAAATTATTTATTTATAATTTTCGAAATATTTTTAAAAAATATTATTTATATCATTATATATATTTATATAATAATACGGATTTCTTTAATAAATAAATATTTTAAATATATTCATTATTTATGTAAATTTATTATAAATTTAATAATTATTAAAATAAAAATAATTTTTTATTTATAATTATAAAAATGCTTTTAAAAAATTATTATTTATTTATAATTATAAACATATAATTGTATAAATATAGTTACTATATATTTATAAATAATTTTATTTTTAAATTTTTTTTACAAATATATTTTTAACATTAATAATGAATATATCCTTTTAAGTGCATCAATCTGTGTTAAAATTGAGTGAAATTGAATAAATTAAGATAAAGTACACTTTAACAATATTGAAAAAATGGATAAGTTTGGTTTATATGCATTGTATATAAAAATTTATAAATTACGTATATGTAAAATAAATATAATACACATTTGATATATGATAAATTTAGAAAACAAATGACATTCAATTATATGCCGAGTACTATGCAATTATAGTCAATGTTTTTAATTCATATTAATTTTTAATTGTAAACCATTATTCAATAAACATTTGGCTATTTAATGTAAAGCACATAAATATTTTTCAATATATAAATCATATATATTTACATTAATATAAATCTATATATTTAATATATATAATTTAATATCATTAATCATCATAATTATCTAATTAATAAAATGTTTAACAATTAATAATGTATAATCAATCTATTAATTTTTATCAATAATCATTTAATTAATATAAATTTTAATTTTTTTTAATTTTTTTTTCTATTTTATTATTTTATTTTATTTATATAAATATTAATCAGTATAAAAAATAAAGCCCTGATAAAGGATACCCATTATCAACGCTAAAATTAAAGTAGTGAGAAAAGATAGCCTATATTAGCACTAAAAAATAATGCACTGATAAATCATTTCCTTTATCAGGACAAGTAATAAAGTGCTGATAAATAATACCTTTATCAGCACTAAAAATAAATCACTCATATAGGTTTCATTTATCAATGCTAAAAAAATGCACTAGTTAAAGGTTAAATTTATCATTTCTTTATTTAGCACTAATAAATATTTAATTAATTTGTTTATTGTTATTGCACTGATAAATATCATCACTGTTAAAGGTATGTTTTATAGTAGTTTCATCAATAACCAAGGTTCTCATTTCTACAATTTAACAATATAATCACTTTCCCATCAGAATGGGGTTGGGAATCGAGTGTCTAATTCATATAAACAACAAACCAATGGCCTATACAAAGTTTAAAATACAGTGGTAAAAAAATTCTTACAAAAATGATTCATATCAATAGAAAATATTGGAGTCATTGACTCGATGATTCATTATTGGCTTATGGTACTACATTTAAGACTTGCATTAGAATGTCATCTTTATTTTGCTTGTATTTTGAAAGAGTTTTCACCTCCCTATTGATATAGAAAACTAAGCCTATTTGGCCATTAAACAATGTAATTATAATATTTCAAGTACAGGTTCTCTGTGAATGTTTCATATTCAAGAGTTAGAGAAAATTCAAAGATATTCATATGAGAACTCTCAGATCTATATGGAGTGAACCAATGCTTCCCTTGACCATATCATCCTTTATCATTAATTCCTCATTGGAAAAAAGTTCATTCTTTTCAATGTAAGGCTGAAGTTACATCTAGTTATTATTTTTTCATACTGGTTTATCCCATACACTGTTACTAATATATATCCATATGTTATTGTTCAGGTTCAAAATGAATTAAAAAAATAAATCTTTCACTATCAATGGGGAGTTATTAAAGCACTTTCGTGAAGCTATTCTAGATTCATAGATGTAGGAAATCCAAGTTAAAGAAGAAACTTACCAATGAAAAACTCTAGGTGTTATCCTCCCTTTCAATATTCACTTTTTTTATAGTCAGGACACTACATAACCTAGTTGTGGAGGTGGGTATATTTCTGGGTTAGTAAGTAACTTTCATCATATTTACCCTTTTTCTTTTTTCTTTTTTTTCTTAGTGAATAGTTTTGTTACCATCCCTCCATTTTCTCCCCCACTTTTGTGCCATAATATTCTTTTTTTATGACCACTCTATCATGGAAATTATTGAAAGGGAATTATGAATATATTTATTTCATGTTGTTTTTAAATTATACATGTCATGGATATAATATGTGATTTGGAATGAATTTATCATTGTGGTGTGACATTTTCATGAATGTTAATTCTCTTTGATGATGTAAATGTTTGTATAATTTTGAAACCTTTGAGAATAATAGTACCCTTTTTGTGGGTAGTTTATGAGAAAATTGTGTCACTTAATATCTCTACACATATTTTCAACCAAACATGAAGTCTAAATTTTTACTAATCAATAGTATGTGAATATATGTTTTCTTAATATTTATTATCTTTTAAAAATTATTTTTTCCATACATTCATTCCCTATCTGATGTTTTTCATTACTATAATAGATTGTGTTATGAGTTTGTACCTATTATCCAACTATTTTTCACCCTCAAAAAAATTACTAAAAAATTTTAAAAAACAAAAACACAAAAATTTTGTGTAGTGTCTTGGGTAGGTCAAAAATCCATCTTCCTTAACCTTTGATATTGTTATAGCTATTACAATAAGTTTTAAGAGGAGATCAATAATGGGTTGAGAGATGAGTTTGAGATTTTTTCCATGTTTAACATTTGAAAAAAAATAATAGTAATAAATGAGTGAGTGATGAAATGTATGACATATGGGAATATCTTGTTCATGAGATTATGGTTTGACTTTTGGGAATGCTTGAGGGAGTGGGATAAGAAATTTTATTGTAAATAATGTGGTCCAGGTTTGGTGGACATAATCATTCAAGCAAAAAAATTTCAAAATAACCTATATTTACTGGATAGAAAGTGTAAAAAATATCATGAAATGGTTTTCACCTACACACATAGAGATTTAGAGACATTATTTAATTTTTAATTAGTTGATAAAAATTTTATCATTAATCTCCTTTAATTTATTTCTGATAAACATTATGGGAAATATTTCTCCATGATCACTGAGAATAAATCCTTAGTGTTGTTCTTTCATTTATCACATTTATATCAAGAATTAAATATCAATGTTAAATCTTTATAATGTTTGTAATATCTCCATGCATTTTTTTTTGAAATGTGACTTTCCCTAGGAGTGAAAATGTTTAGGTGTGGGGTGTGATCACACTGTGATTCACTATTTTATTTCACTCTTACATAACTGTGTTAAACTTATTTTATATTATAAATTAATATTATTATAAAAAATAACACTTCATTGTTGATTCAATTATTTTGTGTTTATCACAGTTAAAAATGGTAATTTAACTTTTTTGGTGATTTCACTATAGTAGGAGGTGATTTGGAGGGTTGAAGATAGTACAAAATGAAAATGGGCCAAACTGCATTGAAACTCAAGGACACTTGTATAATTTTTTACAACTTATGAGAAATAAGTTCAGTAAAATTGGATTAATTTTTTTTCATATGATTCTAAATTCATTTGGATACAATTCATCTCAATACACCCATTTCAAATTCATCAATCTAGTTGCCCATACGAACTAATCATTCCAGGGAATTGAATATGCATAAAGTAAAACGTTAATTTTGGTATTATTACAATATCCCCCATTAAGGACCTCCACGAGTATCTAAATTTCACATGAAGATATTAAATATTCTGCCAAATAACTATCCTCATTTTTCTAGGTCGATATATATCCATTTACTAGTCCAAAAACGATATACAAGTGGTATATCCAAATCAGGGTGCCCAAAACCACCTCTTATTTTGGATATAAAAGGGAACCTTGGGTACATAATTTAAAGGATTGACCGGGAGTCAAGGTTATTCTATTTTGGAGTCCTATAGGATTACTCGCCTCATTTTAGATGTTATGTAGGAGCTTATCATCATATGGTGATTGAGGAAGAAGAAAGACATCCACCCGAGCTTCCCACCCCTCTCAATGGAAGGCTAAACAGTGGGTTATCATTTTGAGGGAGCTACACAATTGAATATGGAGTTTTTTCACATAATTATCTAATATTTTGTTATATATTATGGTTTGGAATTTCTATCTAATATTTATATTAATTTTTTTTTCATTTAACTGAAAAAAATATATTTCATAACCGATCAGTGTGTAATTTTAATTGTACAGCTAGTGTTGTTCCAATTGGACGAAAAAGTATTTTCTTCTTCCAAAGAAATTTTGAGAATTCATTTTCCTTGACAAAACATTAAAACATGATAGGGGTCTATATAGTGACTCCATGATTTTTATGTAAATATTTAGTCTTATTTAGACTGTTTTAGAGGCTTTTGGGTACCCAAGATCTTGGTTAACCCTCAACCAAAGGATTACACAAAAATCTAAAAATTAATTATGAAAAAAGATATTTTCAAGTGGTATAGTAACATATAAATGATCACATAATTACCATATATTTTTCGAAATCTACTTTTTTTTAACTATTAAACTCTTAAAATTATGTCACTTTATTTTTGAAGCTATTTTCAAAACTACCCCCTATATTAATCTTTTCCATTAAAAATTCACAATATAAACTAGCAATGCTCCTTGAAAAATGGACTAGGGTCTGCCCTAGACTATAAATAATCATTAAATCATAACTAATTGGATGCTTCCTGAAATCTCATTCAATGAGATCCTCTATTAATCCCTATTAGAGTATGCCCCCTAGTCTTTCTTATGGGAAGCGGTACTGTTGCTCCTCTTCACCACTCACATTCTTATTGGGCTCCAACATAAGTCCACTAGTTGAAAAAGTGTATCATGTAATATTTAGATTCATTTCTTCCTCTTGTTTAACAAATAGATCATGACTAATGTGGTAATAGATATTAGTGGTGATCATGAAATCCATGTAATCTCAAACATCAAATTCGCCTCCTAGTCAGTATAAGCCTCAATCATATCCATTCCGATGAGCCTCCTCTATATATGTAATCCCCAGCCTCCATCCTTTTGGGAATTTTTTCAAGTGAAATCCCCAACACTTCCAAACTATATGGAATTTTATTCCCATACAAATGGGATATGTAGGAAGCCTCTATAATTTCCAAAATCGAAACCCAAAACTATCAATAGTTTCTTCAAGGGTCATTCGAACTCAATACTCCCCAGTTCATTTCCCTGGTAAGATCATGGTAATTAACCAAGAGACCACTTCCCTTCTAGGAACCTCAAGCATCTTCAATGTGTAATCCCCACACCATACATCATTGATACTCCTTCCACAACACGATCACCCTTAACACATGACATTAAAATGTATGGATCAGTCTACTCACACAACATTAAAAAGCGGTATCTAAATATGTGGATTTTGATCCCTATATTCTAAATAGGGTATATAGGAAGCCTTGTTGAGGTTCAATATTGGACAATGGTATACCCAGGTTCTCTTTTCTAGGGATGTACCACACAGATCTGTCTCATGGACCATTATAATCAACCTCACAATTTCACTCCATGGGGTACCCGACCAATGGTAAACCCAAGTTCTCCCTCTTAGGGATATATCCCCTAGATCAATCTCAAGTGTTTTTCTGATCAACCTATTAGGTAAACCTTACACCTAACCAATGATAAACAAATGTTCCCCCTCCTACTAATATACCTCTAGGTTCTATATCAAGTTAAATTGTAATCAACCTCTTGGGTCTACCTCAATGTGTGCTCTACTAATGGTGAACTTAGTTTTCCCCTACTAGGGACACACCTTGCTGATCCACCTTAATGGGTATCCTCAAAAACCTTTTAAGTTTGTATTATGGGTGATTTTGATTCATCCATCCTAGATATTCCTTAAGGGTAATTCCAGGACACACCTCACTAGTCCACCTCAAGGGGTTCCATAATCAACCTTTTAGGTTCATCTTAAAGGGGTTTTCTAATACACCCATCCTAGATTTTATTTAAGGTGCATTATAGTTCACACCTCCCTAATCTACCTCAAGGGGAATCCTGATCATCCTTCCAGGTCTATCTTAAGGGTTTTTTCTGATCCATCCATCCTAGATTTTACTTAAGGGTTTTCCTAGTTTACACCTCCTAGATCAACCATCAGTTTCCATATTAAGGGGAATTCTAATCCATATATCCTATATTTACCTTAACTGGAATTATAGTTTACAACTTCATGATCCACCTCAAGGGGAATCCTAATCAACCATCCTCGATCGACCTTAAGGGGAATTCTAAACCACATATTACAATTTCACCTTCAAGGGGAGTTCCCACCCATCTATAAATCTTCAAATGTGACATATTTCCTTCTTAGGACACACCAATATAATCATCCTCCATGAGGTTTTTTGATCAATTAATATTGTCATCATATGATGTTAAACTTATTCCTCGATATTTCTCAACAAAATTTCCCTATCAATCTCCATGGAAGGTATAACTTGTGACTGAACCCATAACACATACCCCATTCATAATTTTGGTTTTATAAATAATATCCTTAGAGGACTTATGCCCCTAGAATTATTATCTCGTGATTGACATTGAAAGCCTTCGATTATGTCCCCTAATATGCCTCACATGATATTACATCCTAATAAGAATAATATAGGTGACCAATGTGCCTAGTGCCTAGACATGAACAGTGATTCCCAACATAACTACTCTCCTGAACGAAGGTCGCGACCATATTAAAACAAGTATGGTTTCAAAAAAAGTAGTGTAATTAATCATAATCCACAAAGATATTCCATGCGGAATGAGATCTGTGAACATGAATTAAATTTATGGGGAAAACATAGACTAGGTGATGAGTTCCAAGTAGGAATCCCTTGAAAGAGGAACCGACATCCCATCATCTCATCTCGAATAAGGAGTTAATATAACCATTTAAAGTGATGAAAGTCATCCACCATAACCCATATAACATAATAGCCTCCTTGAGCTTGAGGTAAAAAAGTAATGAATTACATCAAGATGTCCTCCCACTTCCATTGGAGAGAATATAATGTATGGATCAAGATATTAGGAACATGGTTCTTAGCATTCATCTTCTTGATAACAAAACATCGAAAAATCAAACTCTGTAACAACACACTTCTACCCAAGACACCAAAACGGACCTCTAAAATCCCAATACATATTCATCACATTAGGATCTACATACAATGTTGAGATATTTAACTCTAAATGAACCATATCATGCAAATCCTAAGGGTTAAAAATCTTTTTCTAGAAGAACACCCAATGTTATCCGTCCTTAGGCCAACCATTCAGGGCATGTCTATTGACAACTCGGTCTCTATAGACCTCCACCTCAGAATCCCCAAACTGGGACTCCTACAATTTATAAATGAAATATGAATATAGTTTCATTGGGAAGAGATAGAATCATCCCCAAGCCTCCCTTATATCTAGATACATTGGTGAGAGTTACCCAATCACTCTCTAGGAATCCCCTTATTCATGCATGGATACACTATATGACTTCTTTATCAACACATCAATAACAAAACTTCCCTTTCCTTGAGTATAAAAAATCGTAAAGTAATAATCCTATAAAATTTATATACACTGATTCTAATTTAAGTACATTTAATTCTATTAGAAGAAATTAATTAGAATCTTTTTATTATTAAAACCCACAAACTCTCTTTGATGAGGTAATATTTCCACAACTTCAAATAAAATAGAAATTCTACTAAATTCAGATCACAAGTGGCATATTACTTCTCGTGGGGATGTAACTGAAGAGAACCAAAAGAAGGAATTTATATTTAATTCATCATAAAAAATCCTGATACAAGATGAAAATAATTATAAAAAACCACATACTGAACTCCCTCCACTGAAAAATAATGGATTGGAGCATTGACTAACTTCTTATGCAATTATTTCAAAGATTTCTGACATTTGTCACTCCAAAAGAATGAATGCTACATCCTGGTCATGGATATAAAATGATTCTCAGATTTTCTTAAATTTTCTATGATCCTCCACTAATATCCTATAAGACCAAGGAAACATCTCACCTCTTCCACTATCATAGTGTCTTCCAAAGAAACTACTGCCTCTATCTTAAAAGTATTCACATCTACTCCTTGGTCCAGAAATGAAATTCCCCAAGAAAAAATCTTTATGAGACCTTAAATCAAAATTTGAAAATTACTTAAATAGTTTCTCATTATGAATAACTCCAAAAATATCATGGGTATGTTTTTCACGCTCTTCCTTAGATGTGGAGTACATGAGGATATCATCGATGAAAACAACCATGAACTTATCCAGGAACTCTATGAACAATATTTTCACCAACACAATGAACATTTTTAGTGAATTCATCACACAAAATGGAATCACAATGAATTTATAATTCCCATGAAGATAATGGAAAAAATATTTCTAAATATCTTCATCCTTTACTCGCATATAATGATATCCTAACTACTGATCAATATATGATAACCGACATACACCCTTAAGCTGATCAAATAAATTAACAATCCATGGAATAGGATAGTGTTTCTTATCATTACCTAGTTCAAGTGACGATAAAAAACTACAAATTCCCAAACCACTATTGGACTTCTTCCGAAAAAAAACTTTGTCACCCAAAAGTGAAACACTGGGCTGAAAAAAATATCACTTAAATAGATCATTGAGTTATAATCATAGTTCTCACAACATAGAGTGTTCCGTAATATATGGAACACCCTAATACTGATACCTTAGTATAAACTACCTCAATGGAGGAACCTAAAGTGGAATACCAAGTGCACGTTGACAACTCAGAATGTTTGGGGACTCTCATCACTAATGACCTCAACCTCCATAATAAAAGCATGTGCCTAATCCCTTGGTATAATTATAAGAGCCACTAAACCTAGGAAAATGAGATTATGAGTATTATTACCTTCCCCCAACTAGAAAAAAAAATATTCTTCCCAAAACAATGGGAGTCTCAAACCACATTTCTACTCACTAATGAATGTAGAAGACAACCCTCTCATAATAACCTAGTTAATGCTAGCATCCTCTCAATAATATCTTCTATTTATAGAAACTTGAGATACCTCTTCAACATTAATGATGATATCTAGTGATATATATCTAGACATAAATACTATTCAAAATTCCTCTCCCTAATCTCGTCATCTATAAACTAGTCTGATGCATATTATAGAAGGGTCTCGAAATGGATCCCAAACTATTGCATGATAAAACTCCCCTGTATAAGGGTATGTATATACTTACAACTCGCCACCTTCATGGTTGAAGAAATGAACTTAACAAGTAAATGGTATCAAAACTTCTTTCATGAGACTATCAAATTTTTTTGATCTTTAAGGAATAAGAATTACCACTACCTCACTACTTTATGTAGCGGCATCATAGCCAACCAAACTTAGTTGTCCTTCCAAGCGTGGATAAAAATCCAAGTTATCTCAGAATATTCCAAGGAGTATTCTATGAATAAATCCAAAATTAATCCCTCATAATTCTATAGAAAATGGTAGTAAACCTCTTAAAGTGTCCAACTCTAGGTGTCATCATTGTCGACCTCCAATCCACAGAAATTTACTAGAAAATCCTACAGAACATCTTGGATGCATAACTAATGAGTAAATTGGCTTGGAGAAATTCCCAAAAAAAGATAAAATTGTTAGATACCATTAACCAATAATCTATAATTATTAACATTAATTGATTAATTAATTTTTATTTTGTCACGGGTTTAACATATCCTATGGTCCACCCATTTCAAACACATGTGAAAAGGGGAATGATGCGTGATAAATTCCTAGGTCTCTAACATGAAACTAATATAATTTTATTTAGTAGGATTAGTAAAAATAAAGTTATGAGCATCATATCATATGGGGCCTTATATTTCCTTGTTCTAGAAAATGTCCCATGTGTCCATTACTTAACAAAATTAGCTCACATCATTTTCCTACCATCCCATGAAATCTCATTGATCCCTAACTCAAACATCCATCCAATCCCTCAACCTGAACCATTGATACCACTCTATCATTACCCTATTCACTCAAAGATTAACCCTTCTAGTATAGGAATGAGAGAACAAATATGGTGACTGCCCAATTCAAGCCTCTAGTAGTCCCTGAGTTGAAAACTAGAACCAATAGTATAATAAACATATATATCAAAGGCATTATCCAATAATAGAACATGTTGAATATAGAGATAAGATAAATACACCAATCAAAACCTACTCAAAAATATATATAAATAAATAAAAAGTGAAAACATTTAATGCTATAAAGTAATAAAACAACTAAATAAGAAAATATAAGTACCAAAAAGGTAATGATGGTACAAGCCATGAATCCTAAACAACTCCTATAAAACAATGAGCATGTAATATGTATCCAAATCTCATACCCTATCCTACTGACTTAAAAATAGTTTACCTATGTATAGGTTGAGAATAATATTATATTTAGTAGGATCCTCTCGAAACCCTCTCATACAAAAGATAAAGAAAGAATGCTGAAACAAAATAAACAACAGTAAAACTAACTCATCACCTAAACAGCTGTACTAAGTTCCTAGCATTTCCAAGTGATAAATATAACCAATTATCACATAAAAGAGAGCATATAATATAATAATGAAACATCAAGGGTACAACACTACTTCTTCCCCATTGTTTTTTCCCTTCCTAAATATCACATGTCTTAAACCATCTCTCTCCAAAATAATCCATCCCAAAGACATCTGGGAAAGTAATCACAACATGTACCTCATGAATCACATCATCACATCATTCTTTACCACAAATAAATATAATGACAAAGTAATTTCTAGGATCCATCATATCTCGTATGTTGTATATCATACAATGAGTGTTATACCTCAATACATCAGAGCCCATACACTGAGGATGGAACCTAAATCTATCACAACCTTTACACATCATACCTGTAAACATCCTTTAGATACTATATCGGGTGATACATGTGTGTGAAATAACCACTGGCCATCACTGCCCTCTACAAACATATATCGGGAAACTAAACATTGTGCATACCATCACACGTAACTACCATGATAATAGATATGGGTGAGAGGGTGTTTTCATCCATCCATCCTCCCACCAAGATGTTGGGAAAAACACCATTCCATAGTCCACTAGGATTCAGTCACCCTATCCACCATGGGAGGGTTAGTGTATGAAATCACCAAATATAAATTATATAATATAGCTCACAACCATACTATGTGAATAAACTAGTGTTAATATCATCTATAGTTATTGTATCATGGACACCCATTTACCACTCCTAGGAACTATATTTCCTATAATCACACCAAAATTTAAAGAGATACATAAATAATTTTATTTATTTTTTTCATTTTCTTTCATCAATTAATTCATTAACAAATAAATTAACCATAAAAATTAATTCCAGATACATTCATTAACCACCAGTATGAAGTGTATTCCCTCCAGGAATAATCTAAACCAAGTCCATGATTTATCAATATTAACATATTTTAAGCACTTTCATTCCATAAATATCAAACTAAAGGTTTTATAATTTAGTGTTAATTATTAAAATCATTCCATATATTAGGTAATCTAGGAAACCAATCCTAATCTACTTTCTAGAGTAAACATATAACCAAGAACATCCATTTGCCACAGATAGTGTGGAGAATAATGTAGAGAAAACAAACAAACTAGCCATCATCCATTACAAAAATTAATTTCATTCAATCATCCATATTCATTACATTAATAGTTATGCTCATATTTAACCCATTATATCATATCTAGTTTCATACTTGACACCAACATGCTTATCCTAATTCATATTTTCATCACTAGAATCAACAGCTACAACATCATCGAGACTCCCTTCCTACAACCCGTCATCCTTCCCAAGATTAGCAATCAGTGCCTCATATTACGTCATTACATGAAGATAAAATATAGAGAATATTTGAAAACAAGTAAGAAAAAACAACCACACCCAATAGTGAAATATAGTCCAAAAAACAAGGCATCAACTTCCACACATAAACAAGCTTTGACAGCTCCAAAATTCAAGACACTCAACCATTTCAAGTATATAGGAAACTCAATCCCTATAAATTATGTTTATCAGAAAATATTTTTTATTCCATATTGAATTAACCAATTCATTAATCATAGTTTTCAAATATGGTAAACCTAAGGCATTAATCTATAACAAGGTATCAAAATCAAAAAATTCTGTTAGCTTTAAAACAGTTTCATCAAACTTGGAGTTTTACAATTCTCATTATCATACCTTTTGATTTTAACATTATCAACAAGTATTATCATTATTTTCATTCATTTTCAATTCCACTATCATATAAGAAAACATTTATGTAATAAATTTCATTATATAAATTGTAATTCTATAAAATTACATTAAACAATAGATTCATTTGACATGACTCTTCTTTAATTCTTTATCCAAAAAAGTAATAAATACCAAATTTATGTTCATTAACATTTTCGGTAATGATAAACATTATATGGCACAGAATCACGATACATGATAACAAGTATAACAAAGAAAGCATACTATGTTGAAAAAAAAGAGGCTAATCATTAACATGGTATCAACTATTGACCTACAATCCCATTCCAATTCATTATCAATCTGGTTCAATAACTATTAGGTTAATTCCATTTTCATCCTAAGGGATAAACCATGTTAACTTTAGGATTCAATGTATATATATGGGATAAGAAAAGAATCCCCTAACTCAAAGGAATCAACATTATTTTCAAGAGGATGGTCCAACATCATAGTTCATGATAACCCCTCCAAAAAGAGAGGCATCGCTAAAGGGATGCCACTCCAAAATTCCACCAAAAAACATCCAACAAATCTCCTTTAAAATGATGGATAGAAATCACCATCATATTTCAATAAAAATATATAGGATTCAAATCAAAGAACCATGAGAGAAAAATGTGCGGCCAACCATGGATCCCCACAGATTGAACACTGGATGCTATGAATTAATCCCTAAAAATGGGATAAAAAACACCTGAATAAAGAACAACAATTATATTGGAAATTAGGAGAAATCCATAGGGTTTTCGAATACTTATGGAATGTAGACATATAAAAGATCATTTCATAGTAGATTTTCCTGGTGTAAAACACATTCTTATCATTTAATCCTCAAGTTCTTAAGTCCCACAAAAAAATGTGTCACTTCATACTATTTGGTATGAATTTACATCATGTCATGAGGAACCCTATGAGCTATCCTCACACAATCTATGAACTATAAATTCACAACATGAAAACCTTACACATCATGAATTATTCCAAATTCCACCTTTTAGTATCCAAACACCTCTAGAACCATTCTAGGTCTCCCCCAAGTAACATGGGATTTAGAAACACGAAAATGGTTTTACTAGATAGATCCAGGCCATTGAATTACAAACATTATAACTCCAAATTTCGAAAATTTAAACACCTTATTATTCACTTTTATTTTTTTATCTCCATGTCATTTCATTGGGCCTCCTCGATCGTATCATGAATGGATTGTTAAGTATTTATTTGAGAAAAAAGGATGAATTTATTTTTATTATTCCTATTTTTATCCTTTTCATACCCAAAATATTGGATCGATTTCATTCTTCATCACAGATAGGGTTTTAAGATCTTTTTTACTCCAAGAATCTGTCACTTTGTTTACCTTCCCATGGTGGTAATTAATTGGGCAGTAATAATAATTTATTATCACTAACCTCCTTCATTGGAACATATTTAGTTTATTTTTTTATGAATATATACTTGAGTAAATTATGATTTTTATATATTTCACACTTCTACCCAAAGAGATAACTTTTCCAAATCATTAATATGAAGATCACTATAGACAATTCCAAATAATATCATGGATAGTTATACTCATGGATATTTAATTGGTGTAAGGCATAGGAAATCACATTTTCATCTTTCATGAGTACACAACCAAATCCATTTTTGGATGAGTCATTGTAGATCACCAATCCTTACCTATTAATGGGTAATGTGAGCATAATTGTAGTGATTATCCTCTTATTTAACTTTTTTATATTTCTCTTCATTCATCAATCTTTACAAACTTTACTCCATTATAAGTTATCATGGTTATTGATTTTAAAAATCATGATATTTTTCTAAAAAATCCATGATAGAAACTAGCTTAACCAAGCAAACAATGGATATCCATCACATATATTGTTCTGATCCATCCTTCAATTGCATCAATTTTTTGATGGATCCACATATATCTATTTGATAGTGATAAAATTCCCCATGAATATTACTTACTCCATAAAAAGACTTATTTAGTGCACTTCACATAAATATATATATATATATATTCCTTTTTTAATGTCTTCTATATTGCATTGAGATGATCCTCTTATTTATTCTTTCTTTTGGATTTGATGAGAATATCATCTATAAAGGCTACCATGAGTTTATCAAGGTAATCCTTAAAGACTCTATTCATTAATTCCATGAATATTTATGGAGAATTAGTGAGTTAAAATAGGATTAATATGAAATCATAGTTCCAATACCTTTTACAAAAAGATATCTTTCAGATATCCTCCTAATTCACCTTTAAATTATAATATCCTGACCAAATATCCACCTTAGAGGAGTACTGTGATCCACATAGCAGAACAAACTAGGAATAAATCCATGGAGAAGGATACAAGTTTTTTATTTTGATCTTGTTGAGCTCATCATAATTAAGGAAGGCACACATTGACCTATCCTTATTCTTGATGAAGAGGACTGGTTCACACCATGGAGAATCACTTTGTCATATAAACCCTCTATCCAAATTCTATTCCAGTTGATTCATCAGATCATTAAGTTCAACAGTGGTCATTCCATATGGAATCTTAGATATTGGAAAATCACAAGGTATAAGATCAACTGAGAACTCAAACACACTACTTGAAGGAATACCAAGAAATTCTTTGAGAAACACATCAATATATTCCCTTACAATGGGCATGTTATCAAGGATTATCTTTTCCTTTATCTCAATAATTTTAGCTTTATATGCTTCTTTATTTGGAAATAATATAAATTATTGAGATGATAATACCAAAGGAGATTTATCCTCTACCTTACACATGTATATAATCTAAAATAGATTTTTGATACATATGGTGATTTAATTCTCTCGGAAATTTCTTTTGCATCAATAAAATAAAGTCTATTCCATGTCTAGAATTACATCAAATTACACTAAAGTGAGTATCACAATTTTCACTTGGAAGTGTATCTCATAAATATGGATAGGGGAGAAGTTATATCATAATGATTTAGTAATTTACCCATTTGTATTGTTTCATAGATAGCTTGACATCCATGTTTTGAGGTGGTATTTTAAGAGTTATTGTAAAATTTCATGATATAAAATAATTTATAGAACCATAGTCACATAGAAAATTTGTAGTTCATGAATGGAAGATAAGCATGTCTATCAAAATATGATTTTGGTTATAGTCATTTACTTCATACATAAGAGATTATAGTATTATAATAGTAAAACTATGAATATTGAAGTTATAAATCATAAATGGATTGTATTCATTTACCTATGAATTTATTAGTTTTAATATACTTTATCATCGGTCAATTTCGTAACATAAAATTTCAAAGTAATTTTCTATCCATTCATAATGGTTTATAAAGGTATCATGAATTTATCAAAGTATATCCCCCAAGAGTGTCAATCTAGATGTTTAGTAAGGCCACTTTGTTGTATACTAGGCAATAATCAAGTTAAAGATCAATGTTCCTTTTTGGGGGTTATAACCCCTAGCTATGACTATGTCAAATACATGTCCACTTATTGTATTTAGACAAGGATTTTGTTTTTTAGAAACCAATTAATATATATTATACCATAATTTAGGAATGTTTTACAATATTTAATATTTTTTCTAAGGAATTTGGTAAATGTTTCTCATCTTAATCCCAAAAAATTACTACAATTTCCACTAATATCAACAATTACAACTCATATCTTTAACAAACCAAAAATCTTGATTTATTACATGAGGATACCCGTAATATAATACCAAAAATTTTCTAATCTGACTGTCTTTGTAAAATTAGGTACATATTACATTAACATGAAACATGGGTATAATAACATTACTTAAAGACTCTAAAAGCTTATATTTCATCAAATTTCTTAATACGCCAAGGGATAACATTGGGATGTACATAATAAAGGGGTGATCTATAAAGTCGTGTAAGGGAAAAATCAAATAATAATATGATTAAAGTAATGCATGTCAGTAAAGAGGTCTATCAAGGTGATATAAAGGTGTTATAATCATAAATAGGGTCATCAAATCATTATATAAGAAGATAACATCAAGGAAAATTTGGATTGTGGAAGCAACATAAAACATGAAATCGTAAGCATACGTTATGGATAACTATCAAACAATCATAACATAATGTAATTAGAATACGTACCATGCATCATAAATTAAAAATCATGAGAAAAAAATACCCAATGTATTATAGGGCATTATATTTCTAGGCCCACCCATCACATTAATATCATGCACATTCATTTGTGTACGACATAGATCAAACCCCCATAAGAACACCTTTCATCAATTTAAACCCCATGATTAAGGAATAAAGGTTATATAAATTTATGTAAAAAATCATTAAAATATACGTGCAACTATGTGAATAACCGTGACTGGGAATGGGGATGGGTATCCACTACACAAATGTTTGGCATGAGAAAATCACATAAAAATTTCATAAGCATAACTGGTGTAAATAGAGGATTATGGAAGTGGTGAATGATAGTAAATGTAAGTCTCTCATTACATAGTAATCATAATTATAGTAAGGTGATGTTTAAAAACACATTAAAACATGTAAAATATTAAATAAAAATGTCTTAACAAAATGAAATTACTTGAAATAAAAAAGAAAATAAAAGAGTCCCTTGCCTTTAGATAGAACTTATAAAATCATGGAAGGGGCTCTTTAGGATATTGATAACACATTTGTAGCTATTTGAAGAGGGATAGGGAGAGTAACTTCAATATCAATGTGTTTTGAGTGATGATGGGAGGTAATATTATTGGGTGTTTATAGGAAAGGAAAGTGGAATTCTTTTTAAATTTTTATACATAGGTTTTGGATTTTGTATAGAAAATTAATCAAAACAAAAATTATTCCAAAGGTTTTTTCCTGTGGTTATAGTAAATAGAATTTTATTATATATTTTATTAGTTCAATATCTTAACTCCTTTAAATAATACCCTTGGTGATGTGAATGTGAGTCATGTTTAAAAATAATTGATTTTAAAACCATAAAATATTATATAGGTTTTGGGGGATTAATTAAGGGTTTATAAAATTTATAAAATAACTTTAATAAAATTATTTGAAAGGGTAAACATGTTTCTAGCCGTGTATTCCTTTTACAATCTTTATTATACCACTTTTGGGATATTATAATGTAATAATACATACCGTATATTTATCCCAGATTTTTTTACCAAAAAAAATTTAATTTATGTGATTATTATAAAAAATTAACCCTTTCATAATTATTTTTGTTTTGATTGAAAAAAAATATTTATTTATTTTATCAAAATAGTTCTCTAAATATGATAATTAAAACTTTTAAATGAAAATTTTCATTTTTTGAGAAATTCTAGTATTTATGACAATAAAAATTTTCTAACCCTTATAAAGATTATAAAGGAATTCACTAAATTATATTATATTTAAAAAAAATATTTAATAACAATAATAAATGAAAATAAAATTTATTTCGAAAGTCATGAATTTATTAAATTGAGTGTTTTAATTAAAAACTTATATTTTCCAAAAATATTATTTTTTTGTTTCTTCGTCTCAAAATTTAATTTTCATCAACTCACATAAAATAGTAATAATGAAAAGGGATAAATATAATAATTAATATGATAAAATGGAAAATATAAAAATTCCTACTATTAGGGACTAGATACCAACAAACTAATTGCACTAGTGTACAACCTAAGGGTATGGTGTGAGATAGTCAACATCATTGAGGTGGTTCGGAGAACATAGTTTGGGTCATGACCTTGATAAGTATGAACTTATTTAGTAAATGGTTTTTTAGGTTTCATTTATTGAATTTCATCTTTTTTGCCCAAGGTAGAATTCTAGGGACTCCATCGCCCTTGGAAGCTCTAATAAATGTGCTTTATGGTGTATGATCCTACTGTTCGAGGCTATCTCTCTTCCATATATGTAAATTAGGCTTTATCATACCCATTAATATATGATAATATTAAAAGTCACTATAAAATGGATATATTATCAATGGATCAGATGCTTAATAGAATTTTAAGTCCAACAGGTTGTATCAGTCCATAATAACAAAAGTAGTGCATGTGTTTTGTATAGATGTATTACTAAATATTGAATTTGTTAATTAAAAAATTAAATTACCTTTATAAACCATGTTTTCATTGATTTCAACCATTTCTATGCATCACTACAAATCATATAGTGAGAATCACTATTGACTCGTTGTTGAATATGTATTAGATTTCACCAAGATGTCCCACTATATATGCCACCACTATTAGGTCACACCAACATCAGCCTCAATCTATTACCTCAAACTTCTAGTGACATCCCTATATTGATATCATATATATTCCATCATGCCTCTTTATCATTGAATCATTATACACAACAAAGGTCGTAAATAATTTTGATATTAATATATAAGAAGAACATGGGAGAGGTTCACAGTTTACTAATTCCTCCAACCAAAAATTTATTTAAAAAAGTGTTCTTCATCAAATCCTATAGATAAGTAATTAATAAAGGTTAATGAAATAATTTATTATAATATTATCACAAAAAAAATCAATAGTAAAGGGAGAGAAATTCCTTATTTTAGTGTAAGTTCTATATTTCTTAGAATGGAAAATTAAAATTAAAATTTAATAATTTATCAATCATCAAAGTAAGAAAAATGATAGAAAAAATTACAACGATTAATCCAAGCCTCATGTTGTGAACATTAGATCTTTAAATTCTTACCATCAATGTCGCCTGAATCTATATATATTTATTAGACCTATTTTTGTTCCTCAAAAAAATTAATATCTATTCTCAAAAAATCTCACTAGATATCTAGGGTTAAATCATCATTGGTGGTGGATAACACTAGGTGGAGGGATAGAATACAAATTTGTAGCCCATGTTTATGTTACTAGGTATTTTTTTTATTAAAAACCCAATATTGGCATGTCTTAGAGACAAAAAGTAAGAAAATAAACCATCCATTTATTTGGAAAATGCACCATTCCAAACATAACCGTAGTTTTTGAATTTTCATAGAAACCTTTTTTAGAAGATACCAATATTTTCATTCATTTAATTAAATTTTACTTATTTAATAAATAATAAATATCTCTTAAAATTCATCCAACTCGTAACCTAGCCAATATATATATATACTATGAATAAACACAATATTGTGATATCAACGAAACAACTAAAAAATAATTATAAGGTTGATAGGAAGCATCAATTTTCTATTTTACCCTTTTAGAGGACCTATAATTAAGAAACTCAAAAATATCTTAAGTCCTACTTGAGGAAAAATCCAGGTCACAACATTATCCATTCCTTTATACCATTTTAACACTAAAAAAGAATCAACTGAAGCTGAAAATCTAGAAAACTCATACATCAACATCATGTTTAAAAACTCATCCTTAGATTCACATAAACAATATCTAGAGGCCCAATACCACTAAAAACATAACACAACCAAAAAAGGAAAGATATTAAATTTTATACCACTTCTATTCCAGGACATTCATCTTTAAGCTTCCTCTCATTCCATATAACAATCAACCCAATTCTTATATATAATAAGGTCTCTACAAAATCATGATCTCATATTCAATGTATACATGATCTATTACAAATGAACTATATGTCCATAGGAAATGCATCCTCATGGTATAAAGTAAAACCAGGAAAAAATTACATCATCATGGGAAAGATCAATTAAAAAGATCACAATATGTGAGAGAACCACACTACCCACCTTTAATGAGAAACTTAGAACACTATTACTAAAATACCATCATAAAAAACTATTATATGGATCAGCTATAAAATATTTTCACCAATCCATGAATAATATTGAAACAAATCCAAGAAAAATAATAGGGAAAACGAAAATATCTTGACAAAATCATAACTCATATTCAAATAGAAACCTCATGCCAAATATTAAAAATAATGTTGAATCCATAACAAAAGATATCATGATGGGATTGTGATCACTCTTTATGAAAGAAACTTGTTAGCATTATGGGAAATGGTGCCCATCTTGAAAAATATCCAAGAAATAGCCCCAATCTCATTAATGACCAATTACACCATAATCAAAAGTGGATGGTCCTAGACCTCTTAGATAACCCTACTCTATCAACTCCAAAAACATAGATTCACAAATTAGAACTCTGGTGATTAAAAATCACAATCCATATAGAAAAATAATTCACCACAAATCTAGATCTTCCACATACTGCACACCACTGTATTTTTTTCCCTACAACCACAATGAATCATTTCCTTTTGGGTGTTATCAATTTATAAACACCCATCATAATATCCAAGATGAACCTCATGGGGATACCACTATTCAACCATGTATTAGGGTGACATACTCCCCACCATTCACGATTATTTCCTAAAAATACCATTTCATTAAAATCCCCATAAAAGATGTTTCCAAGATGGCACTTCCACACATGATGAGAATTGAAAGCAACCATATTCAACTAATGGTAAGTCATTATTTCCTCTTACACTTAACCGATTGTGTTGAGAATAACTACTCATACATCTCCTCCATCAGTAGATCATGAAATTTATTTAACGGGAAAATAAACCATGATACACTTGTTCCACTCTTATTAATGAATACTTCAACAAAAAACCCATGTATGGTTCTTTATAAATGAAATGTATGCCTCACAAACATATATGGTTGAAAATTTCTCCCATGAACAAGAATGATATTCCAAAATACCTATAGTGATGACTTAAAAAAAACCATAGATTACCCTTTTTACGATACTAGTGATGATATTAACAAGTTCTATGTTTGAACTTTGTGAACTAATTTTATCCTTTACACGGGTAAAAGAGGCCAGGAGAAGCCCACTGAAAAATTCCTCCAGTAGGTTTCCCAACTACTTTATCAACTCCCTGAACTTTATCGAACTATACAATAAACAGTAGAAGGTAATAGTGAAGTCTAGAAATGTAATTTGATATATAAATAAACCTCTTAATAAAGGAAACCCAATAATTTTTGGGTTTATAATGATCCAACAACACTTTTTGTAGACAGCAAAAGACTTTATAAATCTAAAATTCTTAATCTCCCCATGAAAGTGACTGAAACTATGTGAATATAAAAATGAAAAACATGCATGTACCTTTCACTGTATATGTCCATATAAACAATCTTAAATCAACTGCTCAAAAAATCACTAAGAGGTATCCATGAGAATACCTTATCCAATGTATATCAATAGGTTGATATTAATCACCCAATATTTGGGCAGGATTATCCTCCACATTAACAGTATTTTAGTGCCTCTTTATAGAAAAGAGTGGAAGTTAAAGAGAATTTTCAGTTTACGATAATTGATAATAACATGGGAACAGATGTACTCACACCATCTCTGGGGTAGTAGTCCCTTATATAGCCCATGGGACATTCTTGAGTGTTCATTCATTAACCTGTATATAACATAACACGTGAGTAATGATTTATTCTTTCATGAATTTATCACATGAATGAATTTTTGATCCTATCATGTATTTAATCATATAAAACATTCACCATTATTACAACCAATGAATAATAATACATAATTCATAACACTTATCATCTAGTTTTTAATCAATTATAGAGTTTCAAATTAAATAACCTATTATGATCCATGCCTTGTAACATAACCATTTCATACCAAATGATAGTCAATGGAAGTGTAATATGATATCATTATACCATAGTAAATGACAAACCATAAAAACATTAAATACATTACATGAGCTTAAGTATTTAGAGAATATCTCAAATTATCTCCCACATTCACTACATCTATATGGACTTGTTCTATTTCACCTCATATTATATCATATACAATAACTTGTGGAACTATATCAGAAAACTCTTTTGGATATCTTCAAAACACTTTTTGGATATCTTCAAAACTCTGTTTTGATATCTTCCAAAATAATTTTTCAAAACAATCATATATTTCATCTTACAGTACATCATTTTCAATACCTTGGAAGTAAAAATTCAAAATTCTTTTTGGATTAACTATAAAATACTTTTATAGTAGCTATATGAGTTTAGTAAAACTCAATCCCCATTCATTTAACCAAAATGTGTGAACTCACAATAATATATAACATTTACTATAAATAAAAATTATAAAATTCCTAAATATAAGAAAATAGTGGCATATAGAAAAGCATCAGTGCTACTCAAGCTATAAATCAATCTGGCATGATCTCTATTGAACACATGTATCTTTATACCTATATACATTAGTTATATCATATAAAATCATGAATTTTAATTTGATACTTTTATCCAAGACACTAAGTAACTGACATACATGGAGTATATCTATCATGTATACCTACTTGTAAGTTCTCTATTCATTATGTATAGACTAATCGGGTCAATGAATTTATCACATATAATTAACCATTATAGATGAAAAAATAACATACCCCTTTCATATATTCTTTCATCTATCTCAAATAAGTGCTAATATGACATAATCGTCATATGATAGGAGAAGTGTCATCTTGGTAAAGCTCCCACCTACAACATGATTAACAACATACCCAACCACACCTAATTAGAAAAGTCTTATGGATTGTATAAGAAAGGTATCAAATTATAATTTTTATCATGATAGGTGTCTTATTAACCTACAGTATGGGAATATATAAATAGGAAACTTATACCATGAGTATACCAAAGACATAGTGTATGATACTCCTTTTGGTATATGCGGTGGGTCATCCAGAGCACAAACCCCATTTTTACGCCCCATAGGAATATATTATATCTATTTATGAAATCATAATCATTTTACCATTAAAATTTAATCACAACCTATAATACTTGATCACGATCATTGATTAGTGATAACTCAATGTTGTACTTTGAGTTTTCGATTATCATTTCGCTTCATGTAATTTATGCATCCAATGTGAAAAGATTGATAATGTGGAGATTTATTTTTCCAAAACCTGAAAAATTTTATATTCATAAACTAAATTAAGAATATTATTAAAACCATACATAATTACTCATCTAATCATATCACATTTTATATATCACTAAAAAGGTATTATGTTTTCTACACTTTTTGGGTGTTGTTAAACTCATTATATATCTATGTAATTATTATCACATTTCTATGTGACCACATGCTAAAACCCTTCTAATAAACACTTTAGGGAGTAACATATATGAAAAAAGAAGGTTTGAATAATGGTTGGAATTTATAATCATATTTTTAATGGTTATCTCCTTGAATTAGTTTTCAAACTCTTTAACATCATAATATTAAATGTTACCATATTAATAACATACATTGTCTACTTGTAATTTTTATAATTTAATCATAATCATCATCATTATTAGAGGTTTTTCTATCAAAAAGTTTCCTTGAAATACTTTGGAAACTAATGTAACTCATTATATTATTTATTTTACTAACATACCCTAAACATTTTAGGATATTAAGTGAAATAGAATTTGTATTTTGTCTGGTATAATCTTTTAATTGTTGTACATTGATATTATATAAGTCTAAAAATATAACCACTAGTGTAAATATTATTTTCAAGATATCATGCTAATTTACAAAAAATATATTTTGGGTCTTAAAATAAACATTATTTCCTTTAATGAAAATATTTAAAAAACTAATATATCAAAATATTATATTGTATTATTTTTGTTTAGAGCTGTTTACAAAAAAGAATAATATATCATTTAAAATATTTTACTGCTGGGTAGTGATACATTATTCAAAATATTTTAACAATATTTTGGATAAAATCTTTTATCTAAGAAAAAAAGTTTTTATCTTTATCTTTTTATCTAGTGCCTTATATAATCCAATGAAACATAATCCATGTGTAACATCTCATATTGTTCATAACACCTCTTTATTAACAAAACGAATCTCTTATCAGATAATAAAAGTAATACGAAAACCTGAATCATATATTTCCATATTATCTTGATATTTTCTTTTATATCCATTTTGTGATTTAGAAACATTTTTTGACCATATAAATGAAAACTAAAAGGTTTATCAATTTTTTCCTAGTAGTGAACTTCTATAATTTTACATCATTTTTCAAGGATACACTTGATATCATATACTATTCAAAATTGAAGAAATGATTCTATAAATCTAATACTTGACATGGAATTACCATAGAGTTTACAAAACTCTTTCAGGTATCCTATACATTTCCATCATAAGGAAATTTTTTCCTTTTCTTCCTGAAACTACATTTGGGATAACATTTCTTTCTTTGTATTGAAATTTTACCCACATATAATAACAATACAGTACCAGGACCTAGAAATCACAAGTCATAGATTATTTATCCGCAACACTTTAGGAAAATAGGGTAAAGATTTCTTAAACTCGTTCAAATTTTTGAATCATTTCCCATAGTGATTCAAGAATGATTTTCATATCCATAAAAAGCCTAAAAGAAAACCTTCAATATTTCAAAGTCATTATCACACTCAATAACATGGATTATATGTGTGGAGACTATATTTCCTTTATTATTCTAGCATATATTGCCTTTTAAACCTTTAGATAGTTATTTTATGCTTTTTATAATCATCTCGATCCACTTTTTGAACAAATTCAATAGTGAGTTGATTAGGAATTGATTAATATAAAACATAGAGTTTTTATTCTCCATGAATAATTCTTATTTTTTTGAACTAGTCTTATATGTTTCTTACCATGTTCTCATATTGGTCTCAATGATATGTTTTATGATGATGATTTCATTTATCTACAACAAAATATTTTATTGGATGTGTATCATGTTTTATATTCAATTAATAATGATTTTTATAAATTGTGCTCCACTAAAATGATTCACTATTTTAAATTCATCATATACATTAGTGAACCAAGATTTATATTTCTTTCGGAATTATCTATTCTAATCTCATAACACAATTCATGACTACTTATGGTAGACAATCATGACAACAATATTACATTTGAAATTTGGTTTGTTGAGTGGAAAACCCGTTTACTAATCCATCATATGGATTATCTCAACTCTATTCATCTATTATCCTAGCGTTTAGGGTTTTACACTACAGAAAAAATCAGAATTTGCAACGGGTTATTTGCGACGGGATCTTTTCCCGTTGCAAATAACCAGTCCAAGAAGCTATTTGTGATGGGGAAAGTATCCCATTGCAAATAACCAAGTATTTGCGATGGGATTTCGCCTCCGGTCGCAAATAGTTTGGCATGGTTTGGCGCGCAAGCTGCGCCAAACTATTTGCGACGACATTTCGTCTCCCATCACAAATAGTTTGGTGCGACTTGCACGCCAAACCATGTTGGGGTATTTGCGATAGGTCCCATTGCAAATCCCCAGCGGCGGTCAATTCCCTTTTGCGACGGGATGTCATCCCGTCGCAAAAAGACTGTCGAAATGTATTATTTTCGACGGGACCCATTGCAAATAACCTTTTAATCACCGACTGTAACTAATGTGGGCGAGGGTAATTGTGACGGGGTCCGTCACAAATACAACCATTTGCAACAGGAAGCTCATCGCTAATAATCCTGTCGTAACTAATCTAACTTATATATACCCCCATCTGTTTTTTCACAAATCATTCAGATCATGATTTCTCTCTCTCTTCATTCTTCAGTTTTAAAGAGAATTTTTTTAGTTGAATTTTTTATACGAGATCAATCAGAGGGCGTCAATATCTTCAGAATATCAAAGTTTAAAGTATTTATATTTTATATTTTTATGTTTATTTTATTTTTTATGTTAATTTTAATTGTTGTTTATTAGTTCGAATTTAATTAGATTTTTATTGATTTTTATTTATATTTAGTTTTACTAAGAATTTGATATTGTTATTTATAATTATAAATAGGTAGTTATAATTAATATTAATTAGATATAATTAGGAATAAATATATATAATTAGGAATAAATAGATATAATTAGGAATAAATAGATATAATTTGGAATAAATATATATAATTAGGAATAAATAGATATAATTAGAAATAAATAGATTTAATTAGGAAAATTTAGTATTAACTAGGAATAAATAGTATTAATTTGGAATAAATAGTATAAATTCGAAATAAATAGTATTAATTAGGAATAAATATTATTAATTAGGAATAAATAGTATTAATTAGGAATAATTAGTATTAATTAGGAATAATTAGTATTAATTTGGAATAATTAGTATTAATTAGGAATAATTAACATTAATTAGGAATAATTATCATTAATTAGGAATAATTACTATTAATTAGGAATAATTAGGAATAATTAAAAATAAATAGTATTAATTAGGAATAATTAGTATTAATTAGGAATAATTAATATTAATTATGAATAATTAGTAATAATTAGGAATAATTAGTAATAATTAGGTATAATTAGTAATAATTAGGTATAATTAGTAATAATTACGTATAATTAGTAATAATAAGGTATAATTAGTAATAATTAGGTATAATTAGTAATAATTAGGAATAATTAATAATAATTAGGAATAATTAGTAATAATTCGGTATAATTAGTAATAATTAGGTATAATTAGTAATAATTAGGAATAAATAGTAATAATTAGGAATAATTAGTAATAATTAGGTATAATTAGTAATAATTAGGTATAATTAGTATTAATTAGTATTAATTAGGTATAATTAAGAATAATTTGGAATAATTAGAAATAATTAGGAATAATTAGAATTAATTTGGAATAATTAAGAATAAGTATAATTATTCCTAATTATTAATAATTAGGAATAATTAGGAATAATTAGTAATAATTAGTAAATAATTAGTAATAATTAGTAATAATTAGTAATAATTAGTAATAAGTAGGTATAATTAGTAATAATTAGTAATAATTATGTATAATTAGTAATAATTAGTAATAAATAGGTATAATTAGTAATAATTAGGAATGATTAGGAATAATTTGGAATAATTAGTAATAATTAGTAATAATTAGGAATAATTAGGAATAATTAGTAATAATTAGGAATAATTAGTAATAATTAGTAATAATTATTAATAATTAGTAATAATTAGAATAATTAGGAATAATTAGGAATAATTAGGAATATTTAGTAATAATTAGGAATAATTAGTAATAATTAGTAATAATTAGGTATAATTAGTAATAATTAGGTATAATTAGTAATAATTAGTAATAATTAGGTATAATTAGTAATAATTAGGTATAATTAGTAATAATTATTAATAATTAGGAATAACTAGGAATAAGTAGTAATAATTATGGATAATTAGTAATAATTAGTAATAATTAGTAATAATTTGGAATAATTAGGAATAATTAGGAATAATTTGGAATAATTACGAATAATTACGAATAATTAGGAATAATTAGGAATAATTCGCAATAATTAGCTATAATTAGTAATAATTATCTATAATTAGGAATAAATAGTTATAATTAGGAATAATTAGCTATAATTAGGAATAATTAGCTATAATTAGGAATAATTAGCTATAATTAGGAATAATTAGCTATAATTAGGAATAATTATGTTTAATTAGTAATAATTAGGAATAATTAGAAATAATTAGGAATAATTAGTAATAATTATGAATAATTAAGAATAATTAGGAATAATTAGGAATAATTATGAATAATTATGAATACTTAGAAATACTTGGAAATACTTAGGAATAATTAGGAATAATTAGGAATACTTAGGAATAATTAGGAATACTTAAAAATACATTGGAATACTTAGCAATAATTAGCAATAATTAGCAAAAAAAATTATATTATCAATATTTATGAAAAAACAATATTAATATGAATAGAATTATAAAATATTATAAAATATTAAAATTATCAATATTCACAACAGGCTTTACTCTATTCTTAACATGTTCAAATCTCAAAGGGTCGCCAATTGTCAGGTCATGCACAATAAAACATTTGTGTCAGCCATGTCCAATGTGTACTCTATAATGGTCCTTGCATGGTTGATCACCTCGCAAGCAATGTTGCAATCGGACAAACTAATTCATTCCCTTCTTATCTATAAGAATTATCTCACATGAACCTTTACATAGACCATTCTTCCTTAAAAATTTAAAGGAAAAATAATGATATCCCCTCAAATCTTTAAGGAAGAATGATCTATGTAAAGTGTCATGTGAGATGATTCTTAGAGTTGACAACGTCATTACTTTGGTCGTCCTATTGCAACACTACTTGCAAGGTGATGAACCATAAAAGTACAATTATAGAGTTTACATTGGACATGACAGACACAAACTTTTTATTGCACATGACTTCACAATTGACGAACCTTTGAGATTTGAACATGTTAAGAATAGACCAAAGTCTGTTGTGGATATTGATAATTTTAATATTTTATAAATTTTTTATTATTCTAATAATATTAATATATTTTTTTCTTAAATATAGATAATATAATTTTTTTATTACTAATAATTAGTAAACAAAATATTCTTGGATAATGAAGGGAAAATTTGTAATCATCTCCATAATGATGATTACCAATTTTCCTTTCATTATTCAAGAAGTTTTCCTTTTGATAAGTATTGCTAAGTATTGATAAATTAGTAATAAATTGTAATAAATAGTAATAAAATGTAATAATTAGTAATAAATTGTAATAATTAGTAACAATTTGTAATAAATTGTAATAATTTCTAATAATTAGCAATAATTATCAATAATTATGAATAATTAGGAATAATTAGCAATAATTAGCAATAATAAGTGTCCAAAAGATGCAATTAAATGAGCTGTCTGACAAAAGAGTAGCCTTCAATTCACGGGAAATTGTGTCGTCCTTAATTAATGATAATTATTAATTAGTTGTAATTATTTATCTTATTTTTGAGATAGTATTTTTATAATTTCAAACTATTAAAAAAAAGTGACGATTTTATATTTTATGTAGAAAAATATGGAACAAGGAAGTCGACATCAGTCATTATTTGATGATCTTTCTTGGATATATCAGTACAAAAATCCAATTGGTTCTGGTTTAAATCCTGTATATATTTAGGGTGTTGAAGCTTTCTTAGCATTTGCATCATCAAAACCAGAATATGTTTTAGAAGGCACAATTAAGTGTCCTTGTAAAAAATGTGCTCTAAAAACGTTTTACACATTTGACAAGGTTGGGGGACATCTCTTGCGGATTGGTTTTCAACCAGATTATGTTTTTTGGTATCAACACGGTGAACGTAGTTTCAGAGAAGATCCTAATAACTTGATTCTAGATCCATCACAATTTTAAAATTTAGTACATGATGTTGCATGTCCATCTGTGCAACAAACTGAAACTCACGATGATATTGATTAAACTCATGAGTTGGCACCATCAGAATTTTATGAGTTGTTGAGGTCTGCTGAGGAAGAATTATATCCCGGTTGCAAGATAAGAAAATTAGAAGAGGTTGAAAATTTTATGGCTATTAAATCAGATAATGCAATGTCAAACAACTGTTTTGATCAGATATTTTCTTTGGTTAAAACACTGTTACCTGATGGAAATGTGTTGCCTACAAATTATTATAAGAGAAAGAGGTTGATTCGTAATTTGTGCCTTAGTTATCAAGTAGATTCATGCATGCCCAAATGATTGCATCTTATATTCTGGAGAAAATGAGTCATTGGATGTTTTTCCCACATGTAGAAAATCGAGGCATAAAGAAGCTTAACCAAGGAGTATAGATCTATTCCAGTAAAACAATTGAGATATTTCCCCCTTACACCCAAGTTTCAGCATTTATTTATGTCTCAGAAAACAGCGTCAATTATTTCATGGCACAAAACCAAGAATTAAACTGATAAAAGCTTGAATAATCCATCTGATGGTGATTCATAGAAACATTTTGACCATTTGAATCCGTATTTTTCTATAAAAGCCCAAAACGTTTGATTGGGTCTTTCTACTGATGGTTTTTGTCTGTTTGGTTCTTATGGTAGTCAGTATTCATGTTGGCCTGTCTTTATAACTCCATACAATTTTCCACCATGGATGTTGATGAAGGAGCCTTATATCTTTTTGACTCTATAAATCCCAGGACATCTGAACAAGAATATTGATGTTTATTTTAAACCATTGATTGAAGAGTTAAATGCATTATGAAGTAATGGTGTTAATACATATGATGTTGCTGCAAACCAAAATTTCATATTAAAAGCTGTATTGATGTGGAAGATTATTGACTTTCTGGAATATGTCATGTTATCTGGTTGGAGTACACATGGTCCGAAGTCATGTCCTTACTGTATGAAAGAAAACAAAGCCTTTATGCTGGACAATAGAAAAAACCCTTTCTATTTTGATTGTCACCGTAGATTTCTTCCAACTGATCATCCTTTTAGGAGGAACAAATCTCATTTCAGAAAAGGTACAATTGAAAGGAATGAACCTCCCAAGATGATCTCAGGTATAGAGTTAAAATCAGTTGTATTTTCATTACCCCCCCATTACATTTGGAGCAGTAGTACACTAACAAAAAATTCATGGCTTTGGGAATGAACATTAATTGAATAAAATGGAGCATTTTTTGGGATCTTCCGTATTGGTCTGATTTTTGGTCTGCCACATGTCGGATGTTATGCATATTGAGAAGAACTGTTTTGATAATTTATTTCATACAGTCTTGGATACACCATGTATGACCAAAGATACTGTAAAGGTACAATTATATCATGCCCAAATTTGCAAGTGACCAGAACTTGAATTATTTAAAAATGTCAGATCAAAGATGTTATTGAAGCCAAAAGCAGCTTATACATTGTCCAAAGAGACTCGCTTATTATTTTTTCAGTAGATTGCAGAATTGAGACTTCCAGATGGCTATGCTTCCAATTTGTGTAGATGTGTTAAGAATGATTATATTACTAGATTAAAAAGTCATGATTATCATTTAATAATGGAAATAATTATGCCGATTGGATTTAGAGGTTTGTTGAATTCTATGATTTGGGATTCGATAACAAAACATATCATATTTTTTTTCAGACATTTGTGAAGAAACAATAGACTACGATGCACTAATCAAACTGGCGGAAGATTTTTCTATAATTATATATAAACTATAAAAAATATTTCCACCGGCTTTCTTTGACTCAATGGAACATGTGATATTATATTTTCCCCATGAAGCTAAATGTGGAGGTCCAGTACAGTTTCAATGGATGTACCCATTCAAGAGATGCATGCCGAAATTAAAGAAAAAAATACGTAACAAAGCATCAGATAAAGGCTCAATTACTGAAGCTTATTTGCAAGAGTAAATTGCTTTTTTCTGCTCTCAATATTTTAAATCTCAATATCCCTCAAAAAATATTCGCATGGGGTGAAACGAGTGGAATGTTAATGATGAAATGGACAATAAATTACCAGTTTTTAATCAGCCAAATCTTGGTTTCGGTAGAGTTCATGAACGATGGATTTCAGATGATGAACATCACAGAGCTCATACATACGTTCTGCTCAACTATGAAGAAATGAAATCATTTGTCATATCAGTGCTTCTATCACTTATTCTATAATTTTTGTTACAATATTTAAACTTATTTTATTTCTAGGTTATATGATAATCATATCAAGAAATAACTTCCACAAATTACAGCAGCTGCTCTTGAAGAATGCAGACAAAAGAAATTTCTCAATGGTTTCAAAAATTGGTATCATATATTATTGATGGTTTAATATCAATTTTGTTTATTCTTTATTATATTGATATTTTTTTTACAAATTTTCAGGTTTCTTAATATGCTGATAAAATTGATAAGCGACAGTGTATATTGAGTAACCCACCATCCAAAATGGTTAAATCATATAATGCATATGTGGTGAATAGTTTTCGATTTCATACACATGCATATGTGGAATCAAAAAAACAATGAATAATGGAGTTTTCTTAAGAGGATCACATCATAGAGAAACTGACGTTTACTTTTATGGCATTTTGGATGAAATTATTGAGTTGTGTTACCTAGGAATGAATTACATAACAAATGTTTAAATGTTAGTGGTTGGATATTGAGAGAGGTTTGCATGTCCATCCGACTCATGGAATCATCAATATTAAATATAAAAGTCTTCTTGTATTAAATGAACTCTTTTTACTGGCTCAATAGGCACATATAATTTATTATGCAAAGTAATGTTCTACTTAAAGAGACTTGATTGATTGTTGGAGCATAATAAAAATGAAATCTCAGGAAAATCAGTTTACTCAAACTGAATGTGGTTCCATCGAAGTGGAAGGAATTGAAATTTTTCAAGAGACGGCTCAAAATCCATTTGATTCACAAAGAGATGTGAATATCGACGATGACACCCCATAATTAAGGATCGATGGTGATGAATATGTTAAGGATGTTACAAATGAATTTGAAATGATAAGAGATACTGAAACAAAAACTCATATGGATATTGATGATGCTGAGGAGTAAGATGAAGACATTGACATTGATAGCTATGGAGAAGAGGATGAAGATGAACATTGACACAATTTAATACTGGTTATAATCATAAATAATATATATCTATATATAATAATTATTTTCAACTATCAACTAATAACAATCATTTTTTGTTTCAGATGAACTCTGATCTATTGCGTGAGTTAGAGTAGGCTGAGCTACCTTTGGATGATGAGGATGTGGGATCAGCTGTCCCTCAGCCTACTGGTGGTTTAAGAGGTACACAGAGGGGGTGCGGTCTTGCATGACTAATGATTCCTGACCCCATCCCCGATCGACATCCACATCTTGGTTTCGATCAACACATATGAAGGTATGGTAACCTGTATATTTTAGTTAGATTTCATTTATTTATTTATATATATATACTAATTTTTTGATTATTTATTCATTTTTCATAGTTTTCAGTATGTAGCTATTGGACAGGGGAGTGCTATATTGCGCAATTATTTTTCTCATCCATGGATCACATGGGAACAGATTTCTATTAATGTACGATGCGACATGTTCCAGCATTGGCTGGTACGTAAATAAATAATATTTATTTTGAAATTTGTTTTATTAATAACTTGATATTATATATTATTTGTAGTGTTTATGGAATCCTATCGATGATAGCATGTGCGACATTGTCCATGCTTCATGGTAGGTTTCTATGCCTGACTGTTTCTACCAATTTTTGCACAATTTGAGAAGGACAACTATTAAGAAAGCAGGGGTGACAGAATTTGATGAGTCGGGTAGAGCCCACTGACCAGAGTACATTTCATCTCAATTTTGGGATGGATTATGTTTACACTGGTCGGGGGTGGATTTCAAAGGAGATCTTCAGTGGGACAACAGCACCGGGGGAGACAGGAGGTGACGCATCGAGCTGGTAGCCGTACATTCAGTTCACATAGAGAGAATCTGGTAAGTATGTTTTTTAAATTTTTTATATTACATTAAATATAAATAGTTTATTTTATATTTCTATAGGAATTCTAGCATCCCAATATTATGGAGTCCAACGTTTATCGAAGGATTTATAGTGATCCAGCTACTGGAGGGATTAGAGGTGATCGCTAGCGTCAGATTGTGGTTAGTATTAGTTTTTCAGTTTAACAATTATCTGCATATAATATTTTGACAATTTTAATTTTAAATTGGAATTGAAGGAGTCATACGAGGCTGCGACCTCTCAGACACAGGCTGAGGGTCAGGACGAGATGGTTGACCAGACCAGTGCTCACCATTTCGATGAGGTGGCATGGATGCAGGCGACTCAGTATGGATTTGAGAAGGGCAGACTAGTTGGAATCAGCTTACATTTGACTCCTGGTATTTATTATGGTACTCTTGTGATGTTGGTGTCTATCTCGAGAGGAGCTCGTGGAGAGGCATCATCTTTTGGCTCACAATATCAGGAGCAGTTGTGAGCTCAAGCAGAGCATATAGAGACTTTACAGAAGCAACAAGAAGAGATGTGTTAGTGGCAGCAGCAGTAGGAGGAGTATTATGAGGAGTAGATGTGTCGATGGTAGTAGAAGCATCATGAGCAGATGGAGTACATGTGTCATCTGACTCGTAGTTTAGGGATGGAGTTTCCTCCACCAGCTCCTTCAGCTCCTCCACCTCCTCCAGAAGACGACCCCCAGTGATTTTTTATGTTACAAACATTTGAATTTAACATTGTAATAGGAATTATTTACATTTTTTATCTTTTATATCAGTACAAATATTACATAATTTAATTTTTAATATTTTTTATTGTTTTATATTTTTTTGTGAATATTGAGAATTTTAATATTTTTTATTTTTTATTGTTTTAATAACAGTAATATTATTTTTTCAATAATCGTAATTTTATTAAATTTAATTTTTTTTAAAATTAATTTATTATTTGCGATGGGACCTTTTGCGACGGGGTCTCATCGCAAATAGTCTAACTAATTTTTTTTAAAAACATATTTGTGACAGTACTACTTGACCGTCGCAAAAAATATGTTGCTACGGGCCTGTCGTAGAAAGTGTTATATATATATTGCGATGGGACAAGAGCCCGTCGCAAATAGTTTTTGCGACATGCCCATCATGAAAACGTTTACGTATATATAATACATATAATCGGAAGCTTATTTGTGACGGTAATGTTTTCCATCGCAAATAACATTTTTTGTGACGGGCCCGTCGGAAATACTTGTATTTGTGACAGAATTTTATACAACGGGCTATTTGTGACGGGATCTCGTTGCAAATAGGCCATCACAATTACCAAGAATTCCAGTAGTGTTATACCTATGTGAAACAAATAATTCACAAAAAATGAGACATATAACTCTTATTATTACCTCATTACGTTTTTTTTCTTGCACAAGATAATTCATGGGAAGTATTCTTTAGAAACACCTATCTAGTTAGATGATCAGTGTCATGAAAAGTGTGTTATTTAGAAGGAATATAACATTTAGTATTTTTAATGATGGTATAATCTATCCATATACTCTCATGTAATACCTTTTTCATGTATGCATGCTTCAAATGATTTAGTTTGGAATAATATTGTAACTACCCAAAGTATTTGAATGGAAATTACCTTCTTAAAAATATGTCATAAAATCACATGAAAACACAACATAATAAACTACTAAGTTCTAAGTGACCTTTAAAGACAAATTTTTCACTTATGTGTTTGGAATTATTAAAATCCGATAAACACGGTTGTGTTCAAGATGATTTTTGCAATCCAATAAGAAAAACCTAATTTTTTGGGGAATTGTAACCAACCACTATGAATAGTAACCTACCCTTATGAATAGTAGTACAACCCTTATGAATAGTAAATATTCCAAATAATATTAACCTTACCCATGAATAATTGACTAAAATTTAGGCATCATATAAATTGACAATTTGACTATATTAAACATTCTGGTATTTTTGTAAGTTATAAATAAATAATTATAATTAATTAATTAATTTTAAAAAAATATTTTCTTAATATGTGTTCATAAATTATAAAATTTATGTCACCTAGTTTTTATATAATTTTATAAGACCCTATGTAATTATCAAAAGCATTATAAAATCAGTTTTAATTTTAAAAACTGTATATTTCAAGTAAATTATGATTTTAATAAAATATTAAATTAATCATATTTAAAAATTTATTTTTGAAAAATGGACTTCAAATTTGTATTATACACGTCAAAAAAAATTTAGGGTGAAATTTTGGGATTTCTCTAAAAAACTTCAATTTTCAGGTGAATAATAAAAATACAATTTTTTCGCATAATCGATGTATCCTAAATTGCATCAATAATGATGTAATGATGACATAAACATTCTAGAAATTTAGATTATTCTATATTATATTATATTTCATAAATGTTTCTTTAAAATACAATAATATCAATTTTCAAACCTAAAAAAACTTTCCAAAGCCTAAAGTCAAAAGGTGATTTCTTAAAGTGTCTTTTTCTCTTTCTTTCACTTTCCTTTTAATAAATCAATGAACTAAAATTATAAAGATAATTTAAAGTGTAAAATTAATTATATTATATTAATATATGATTTAGGATGTCAAAAAACAACTATTACAAGTCTAACTTTTTATATATTATTTTATTTAATATTTTATACTAAAAACACCTCCCTCCTCAGGTAAAAATAACCCCTCCCCCTCCCATTGCCAAACCACACCTCTCAAGCTTCAAGAATTGACTAAACTCTGCCCAATAATCTTACCTATCCCCTCCACCACGTCCAAGATCTTACTTTCTCATCAAAATACCAAGCATAGTCCCCTTAAAAAGGATCTCAAGAGGAGGATTCAAGAGCTAAATTCTCTTCCTCTTTCCATTAACTCTCTTTCAATTCCAAGTACTTTTCTTATTCTATCCAAACCTATATCTATCCAAATGGTATGGTTACTCTAGTATCATAAATATACTGGAATGTTATAATACTACTGGGATATAATACCATCCAACCCCCTTCTCATCTTCCTTTTATTTCATAAAAGAAAACATTGTTCGTAAGGTGTTAATCTATCACCTTGAAGAACGACGTGTTTTATTTTTCCATTTCTACATACAGATCTATTCATGATACCATTTTATGGTTGAAACAGAATATTATATATGTATTATGTCCTATTTTATGTTCGGTAACTAACTTATGTACATATTACTAGATGATTAAACAAAACAAGTTCGTTGTGGTCGAAAAACTGCCCAAATTAACCCAAACGATCATCATTAAATGCCTATATAATGATTCAACCAAATAGTATACAATGCAATTCATATTAAGATCATTTTAACTTCTATAATATCATTAATAACATGTAATATATTTTATGGATGTTTACCCAATTTCAACACAAACTTCAATTCATGAATACATGTGAAACTCTCAAGAAAACCATAAAAACGAACATTCCCAAACAATGTTTTTAAACTCTATAACTCCTCAAAAGGCCCATAAAATAACATAATAAAACAAAAATGACCCCTATTAAGGTATAAAATGTTTTATAATTTCTAATTAATTAATATAATTTCATTATACAGGACATTAAAGAGAAGGAAGTTTTTGGATACAAGGTTAGGGGAAATTCTCGAACACAACTCTCATCCATCGGGTTCTCCCTCTTTCACTTCTTTTTGATATGGTTACTCCTTAAAAATATTTTGTTCATCATTTTCATTCACTTTCTGGGATATAAATGTTTTTCAATGGTTTTTATGAAAAACCAAATGTTTTCCAAAAGAACTCTTCTTTCAAGAACACACCTTTTACTTCTCATTCAAGATTGACGGTTCTTGTAACATATATGTTATTCCATCTTTCTTTTGGGAACCCAATTTTTATGAATGTTTTCTTATTAGATGAAACCCATTCCTTTTCATGGGTTAGTTATGTTAATTTATGTTATATTTTAATTGTGTCATGCATGATAAATGATAATGTTATAATGTGACGGGTGCACCCAGAATTATATAATGCAATATAAATGTTTAAATGTGATGGGTGCACCTAGAATTATACAGCACACAATGCATTGGGTAAAGTGATGAATATCATTAGTAAATGTGAAATTATGTTTGAAAAATATGATATCTTTGTTCAGAATCACGTGTGGTAGTTAACCACTAAGACATGATGTTTCATGTTTATGAATTGCCACATTTCAAGTCTCTTATTAATGCTTCCTCTCATGATTCTTTGCCTATGTTATGAATATTCTCACCCCATGATATATTGTTCTTATCTATCCTATTACTGGGATTCTAGATCACCCCTTTTTATGTATATCCTTAGGTGTCTACATGTACTAAGGTGGGGTCAAGTGCCACTAAGAATCTAGAGAAGAAGAGATGAAAAAAATGTTTGTCCTCAATGTTGTAATTGTTATGTATGGTCCTAGATTACCCAAGACACTAAAAAATTTGAAACTATATGTGTAATATTATTATGTGGTTTATATTTAAAATGATTTAATAATAATTCATGAAAATGTTGGGTCACTATAGTTGGTATCAGAGTAAAGGTTTAGTTAATTTTGGAATTAGGATTATTGAACCCTAGAGAAAACCTCTAGCACGAGTCTAAGTACAAATATGCACACAAGAATCTTTATATAGAGATCCGATAGGTTATTCTTTGTTTACATGAATAGTTTATTCATGACTTATTAACTTAAGTCTTGTTTTAACCTTTTCTATTTTAGAAAATGGTGGGAACCAGGAGAAGCCAGGACAACAACTAGTGCGAGGGCAAATGCAATAATTACCCTATCAACATCCCCAATAATTTTGGAGGTGGAGTTAAAAAATTCATGGAATTGCTTACCCAATTATATCAGGTTATGAACAATAACCATAATAATGTAGAACTTCCTCCTTCACCAAGGAGATAGAAACTGTATATCAAATGGTTTATGCGGCAACGACCACCAACGTTTAGTGGATCTTCTGATCCACTAGTTGCGGAACAGTGGGTCAAATCCATGGAGAAGATCTTTTTTGTTCTTCACTGTTTTGAGATGGATAAGGTGACACTATCCGTTTATCATCTAGATGGAGAGGACGATCAATGGTGGGATTTAGTTAAGAACACCAAGCCAAGGGAGTGAATTGAAGAGATGGAATGGAAAGACTTTAATATCATGTTTCATAATAAGTATTTCCCATGAACTCTTCGTACAAAGATGGAGAGAGAATTTATAGAGCCAAATAAAAAAGAAGAAGAAATTTTCACAACCTATGAAGAAAATTTCACAAGGCCTACAAGGTATTCATTGGGTTTTTTTATCAACAATGATACCAAAATTGATAGATTCTTTAGTGGATTAAAACCACACATTCAAAAGGCTCTTATAATTCGAGACTTTGAAAGTTATGAAGAAGTTGTTCGGTGTGCTCTCAAAGTGGAGATGATGTTTGGAGAATGGTCCCATGGATATGGTGATAAGAAACGAATGATGTAGTTTCAAGCCGGTTGATCTAATGAAAAAGTTAGGAAGAAAAATCAATAAACCACATGAAAAAAATGTGGGAAGTTACACCATGGGAACTGCCTCAATGGGACGGGGAAATGCTTCAAGTGTGGGAAAGAAGGACACCTTGATCAAGAGTGTCGGAAAGACAAAAAAAGGAAGGATAATGTTGCATAAGAGATGAGAGAACCATTCATAGTTTAATTCTACAATTGTAGGGAGCTAGGGCACTATGAAAGACAGTGCACTAAACCTTGAGTTCTCGAGGGTAATCAGCGTCAACAGCCACCAAATCCAAAGGAACAAGGGAAGGATTATTCCATCACTACTGCAGAAGTGGAGCAAGATAATGAAGTAATACAAGGTATACTTCCTATTCACCCAAGAATGGAAAAATTATTATTTGATTCTGGTTCTATGCATTCTTTTATATCTTGAAAGTCTGCTAGAACTATAGAATCGAAGCCCCAAAACCTTGAAGTAGAGATATCTATAAAAACACTAAGTGGTGAAATCATTGAAACCCAAGTGTTTGACTATTATCCTATTGCCGTATGTGGGAAGACTCTTCCAACAAATCTCTTAATACTTCCCTTGGAATAATTCAATGCTATAATGGGAATGGATTGGCTCTCATTATATAGAGTACATATCAACTGTCGGGAAAAGGAAATATTTTTTCATATTCCAAACCATCCCATGATTCTCTAAAAATGCAAGGAAGATCATCAATCTCCATTGAGAAATCCTTCCATGTAGTGGGTGTTGATTTCCTATGGTGAAGGAATCCTCTCCCAAATGGTTGAGTCAAAGGAAGGTGCCAACCTTGCTGAAATTCCCTTCATGAGGGAATACTATGATGTATTTTTCAAAGAGTTGCCCGGAATTCCCCCGTATCGTGAGGTTGAGTTCTCAATAAAACACATACCCAGAGATACTCCTATATCAAAGTGTCCCTATAGGATGGATCCTATAGAACTAGAGGAGTTAAATAAGTAGCTGTAAGAGCATCTGGACAAAGTGTTCATACGCCCTAGTGCATCACCTTGGGGTGTGCCAGTGCTCTTTGTGAAGAAGAAGGATAGAAAAATGCGGCTCTGTATTGACTATCAGTAACTCAAAAGGATCACCATAAAGAAAAAGTATCCTCTTCCATGGAATGAATACTTGTTTGATCAGTTAAGAGGATCAAAATACTTCTCAAGGTGGATCTTTATTCTGGATATCATCAGCTAAAGGTGAAGAAGGAGGATATTCAGAAGACTGCCTTCCGTGTAAGGTATGGGCACTATGAGTTTCTAGTGATGCCCTATGGACATAATAATTCCCATGAAATCTTCATGGATTTGATGAATAGAGTCTTTAGACACTACCTCAACAAATTTGTGGTAGTGTTTATCAATGATATTCTATTCTACTTTAAGATAAAGGAGGAACATGAAGAACATATAAGACTTCTATTGGATACATTGAGAAATGAGAAGTTGTATGTCAAGTTCAGCAAGTGTGACTTTTATATGAATAAAGGCACGTTCTAGGGACATGTGATCGCAAATGAGGGAATTTCTGCAGATCCTTCAAAAAAAGGCTACTGAGGAATGGCCCAGGCCCTCTAGTGTAACTGAAATCCATAGTTGTCTTGGATTATCTGGGTACTACTGAAGTTTTGTGAGAAACTTATCATGATTGTCAAGCCTGCTAACCAAGTTAACAAGGAAAGGGGTAAAGTATTTCTGGATGAAAGAATGTGATGGAAGCTTCAAGGATATAAAGAATAGTCGGATCACTACACCTGTACTCACACTACCAAAAAGTAAAAAAGTTTGGTGATATACAGTGATTCTTCAAAGAATGGATTGGGGTGTGTACTCATGAAAAATGATAATGTGATAGCATATGCCTCACAACAGTTGAAGATCCATGAGCAAAACTACCCGACACATGATCTAGAGCTAGCAATTGTGAGTTTATCCTTGAAAATCTGGCATCACAACCTTTATGGTGAGAAGTGTGACATATAAACCGACCACAAGAGCCTAAAGAATATATTCACACAAAAGGAGATCAACATGAATCAAAGGATATGGTTTGAGTTAATCAATTATTACGATTTCTCTATTCACTTCCATCCTAGAAAGACAAACAAGGTAGATGATGCTCTAATCAGAAAAAAACCTGCGACTCTGTCCATGTTACGGATTGAGAAAGACCCTATCTTCTAGGATATGCAAAGCATGGATTTAGAAATCATAAGGGCTGGGGATACATCCTACCTTTCCTAAATTATTGTGCATCCATCTATTCAATGGAAGATTAAAGTATCACAAAGGGATGATGTGGAGACACAAAAGAGGGTGAATGAAGTAAATGAAGGAAAGTTGCATGAGTTATATATCCATTATGATGGTGTGATCTCGTTTGGAACGTGGTATTGTGTGCCTTCATCACCCAGGATAAAGAAGGATCTATTGGACAATGCACATATCTCAACAGTCTCTATCCATCCTGGTAGCACCAGAATGTACCGTGATCTCCAAGGACACTTCTGGTGGGATAACATGAAGAAGGATATTGAAAAATATATATCAAGGTGCTTGGTGTGTCATCTAGTTAAAGAAGAGAAAAAAAAGACCAAAGGGATGATTCATCCATTGCCTATACCCATGTGGAAATGGGGAAATGTTACTATGGACTTTGTCATGGGTCTCCCGAAGACGTCGAAAAGAAAAAATGCGATATGGGTTGTGGTTGGTCGACTCACCAAGGATTCCCATTTTATCGTTATTTAGGAAGATCTCTCGCTTGAACAACTTGTAATGATATATGTGAATGAAGTGGTGAGACTGCTTGGTGTTCCACTCTCAATTGTCTCTAGCCGAGATCCAAGGTTCACATCTAAATTCTAGAGGAGCCTTCAACATGCTTTGAGTACTAAATTAAATTTCATAACGGCCTATCACCCCTAAATCGATGGCCAATATGAAAGGACTATTCAGACGCTTGAAGATGTTCTAAGAGCCAGCTCACTAGAATTCAAAGGTTGATGGGATCATCATCTCCCATTGGTTGAGTTCTCATACAAAAATATATTCCACTCGAGTATTCAGAGGGCTCTATATTAATCTTTTTATGGAAAGTGATGTATAACTCCAACCTGTTGGGATGAAGTTGGAGAAAGAAAGCTACTTGGACCCTATCTTGTAGAAGAGATGACAGAGAAGGTTTAAGTCATCCAGAAACACATCAAAGATGCTCAAATCCGGCAAAAGAGTTATTCTAATAATTGTCAAAGAGATTTGGAGTTCAACATTGGAGATAAAGTCTTCCTTCGAATATCACCATGTAAGAAAGTCATGTGATTTGGGAATAAAGGAAAGTTAAGCCCAAGGTACATTGGACCCTTTGAAATTCTTGACTGTATAGGAGTTGTGGCCTATCAGTTTGCACTTCCACTGAATATGGATCATGTTCATGATTTTTTTCACGTATCACTCTGGAGGACATACATACCTTATCCGTCACATGTACTAAACATAGAGATGGTACAACTGGAAGATGATCTCTCTTATAAGGAGCAGCAAGTAGAAATTATGGATCGGAGAGATAAGGTTCTACACAACAATACAACCCACCTTTTCAAAATGTTGTGGAGAAACCACAAGTTTGATGAAGCTACTTCATAACCAGAGGAGGTGATGAAGGAGATGTACCCTCACTTATTTGTGTAAAGTGAAATTTTGAGGGCAAAATTTCATAAGGGGAGAAGAATGTAACAACCCAAAGTACTTCAATGGAAATTCCCTTCTTAAAAATATGTCATAAAATCAAATGAAAACACAACATAATGAACTAATAAGTTCTAAGTAACCTTTAAACATAAGTTTGTCACTTCTGTGTTTGTAATTTTGAAAATCTGACATACACGGTTGTGTTCAAGATGATTTTTGAGGTCCAACAAGAAAAACTTAAGTTTTGGTGAATAATAACCTACCCCTATGTATAGTAACCTACCCTTATGAATAGTAGTATAACCCTTATGAATATTACATTGTCCAAATAAGAGTATCCTTATGCATGAATAATTAAATAAAAATTAGGCATCTTAGAAAGGGACAATTTGACCATAGTAATCGTTTTAGTATTTTTTTAATTTATAATTAATTAATTATAATTAATTAATTAATTTTAAAGAAAATTTATTTTCTTAAAATGTGTTCATAAATTATAAAATATATGTCTCCTAGTTTTTAGATAATTTTATAATACCTTACGTGACTATTGAAAGCATTATAAAATCAGTTTTAATTTTTAAAACTGTATTTTTCATGAAAATTATGATTTTAATTAAATATTAAATTAATCATATTTTTGAAATTATTTTTGATAAATTGATTTCATTTTTTTATTCTAAATGTTGAAAAATGATTCAGGTGAAATTTTGGGATTTTTCTGAAATACTTCAATTTTATGGTGAATAGTAAAAATACAGTTTTTGGCATAATCGGTGTATCCTAAATTACATCATTAATGATGTAATGATTACATAAACATTATATAACTTTAGATTGGGCCAAATTAAATTAAATTTCATAAATGGTTCCTTAAAATATAATAAAATCAATTTTCAAACATAAAAGTAACTTTCCAAAGCCTACAGTGAAAAGGTGATTTCTTAAAGTGTCTTTTTCTCTTTCTTTCACTTTCCTTTTAATAAATTAATTAATTAGAATTATACAGATAACATAAAGCATACAAAGAGTTATATTATATTAATATATGATTTATGATGTCAAAAAACTACTATTACAAGTCTATCTTTTGATATATTATTTTATTTAATATTTTATACTAAAAACACCTCCCTCCTCATGTATAAATAACCCCTTCCCCTCCCCTTTCTGAACCACACCCCTCAAGATTCAAGAATTGTCTAAAATCTGCCCAAAAGTCTTTTATATCCCCTCCCCATGTCCAAGATCTTATTTTATCATCAAAAGGCAAAGCTTAGGCCCCAGAAAAAGGATCTTAAGAGGAGGATTCAAGAGGTAATTTCTCTTCTTCTTTCCTTTATTTCCCTTTCAATTTCAAGTCCTTTTCTTATTATCTCTCAACCTATCATTGTCCAAATGGTATGGTGAATCTAGTAACATACATATACTGTAATGTTATTATAATAATGGGATATTATACCATCCAAACCCCTTCTCATATTCCCTTTATTTTATAAAAGAAAACGTTGTTCGTAAGGTGCTAATCTATCATCTTCAAGAACGACATGTTTTTTTCCCATTTCTACCTACAGATCTAGTCATGAAAACATTTTTATGGTTGAACCCGAATATTATATATGTATTATTTCCTATTTTATGTTTTTTAACTAACTTATTTACATATTACTAGAGAGTAAACAAAACAAGTTCGTTGTGGTTGAATAACCGCCCAAATTAACCAAAATGATCATCATTAAATTTTTATCTAATTATTCATCCACATGGTATACAATTTAATTCATATTAAGATCATTTAAACTAATGAAATATAATTAATAACATGTAATATATGTTATGGATGTTTACCCATGTTCTTAACAAACTTCAATTCATGAATGCATGTGAAACTCTCAAGAAAACCATAAAAACGAACATTCCGGAACAATGTTTTTACACTCTATAACTCATCAAAAGGATCATAAAATTACATAATGGAACCAAAATTACCCCTATAAAGGTATAAAGGGTTCTTTAATTTATATTTAATGAATTTAATGTCATTATACAGGCCATTAAAGATAAGGAATCGTTCGGATACAAGTTAAGGGGAAATTCTCGAACCCAGCTTTCATCCGTCCGGTTCTCCCTCTTTCACTATTTTTTGATATGGTTACTCCATAAAAATATTTTTTTCATAATTTTAATCTATTTTCTTGGATATAAATTTTTTTCACTGGTATTTATGAAAAACCAAATGTTTTCCAAAATAACTCTCCTTTCTAGAACACAACTTTTACTTCACATTCAAGATTGACGGTCCTTGTAACATATATGTTATTCCCCCTTTCTTTTGGGAACCCAATGATTATGAATGTGTTCTTATGAGATAAAACCCATTAACTTTAATGGGTTAGTTATGTTTATTTATGTAATATTTTCATTTTGGAATGCATGATAAATGATAATGTTATGATGTGACGGGTGTGCCCGGAATTATATAGCGCAATATGAATGTTTAAATATGACAGGAGTACCCAGAATTATACAGCACTCCAATGCATTGGGTAAAGTGATGAATCTCAGGAGTAAATGTAAAATGATGTGTTAACAATATTCTAGCTTTTTTTACAAGCATGTGTGGTAGTTAACCACTAAGACATGATGTTTCATGTTTATACATTGCCACATTTCAAGTCTCTTATTAATGCTTCCTCTCATGATTCTTTGCCTATGTTATGAATATGCTCACCCCATGCTATATTTTTCTTATCTATCCAATTACTGGGCTTCTAGATCACCCCTTTTTATGTATATCCTTAGGTTACTACATGTACTAAGTAGAGTTAAAGTGCCAATAAGAAGCTAGATAAGAAGAAATGAAAAAAAATGTTTTTGCTCGATGTTGTAATTGTTATGTATGGTCCTAGTTTTCCCAAGACACAAAACCATTGGATCCTCTATGTGTAATACTATTATGTTGTTTATCTTTAAAATGATGTAATATTAATGCCTGAAAATGTTGGGTCTCTATACATATTACTTCCACAAAACCAATATTTTTCAAACCATATTGACGGGTAACTCATTACACAACTCATAGCAAGTGTTACTAACCTAAATTAAAAGAAAATTATATCCAAATATATACAAATTCATATCATGAATAAGGTACATTAAAATATGTTATTTAAAGTCTTATAATCATATTAGATCAATAATCCCCATAAAATTAATCTTGGAGTGACATATAGCCAACCCCCACTTTTTAGACAAGGAATAATCCTCCAGACCAGTGGGATGTCTTACCCAAAGTCCATTTTCTCTAGGATAGTTTACTCATGAGAGACGAGAATTACATTATAATTTTAACACCAAATGTTTATAACTATTATTATCTTCTTAATTCAATCTCATAAACTTGTATACAACAATGCTAGGGTATAAAAAACCAAATCAATTACCATACAGAGCATGTATCTCCTTTTATGCATGTATAGAAATTAATAGAAGCAATTTATGTCTTTAAGTTAGAGAATATACCCATTAATAATATATAAAATATATCTATGAATATAAAATAATGTAATAAAACAAATGAATTAATGATTCATATATTTATACATGAGATAAACAATTTATAAAAAATTCATAAAAAAGATATTATAAACACATTATAATTTAGTCATTCATTATTGAAATTACATAACTAAATAAATATAAATTCTTTTTACTCATTTCCAAAATGGACTCATTCACACATTTCTTTATATGGTATTTACTTTAAATATGTGATATATAAAATTTTAGTCTCTAAAGGGCCTTAGAGTGAGATATAACTTGAGATAGGGGTAAATCAGGGTATGCAATGCCTAACTAATTTAAACACCTTTTAATTTTATGTAGCACATCCCCAATTGATATTGACCTTTAAACCATGAGGGTAACTTTTTATACATGTCACCTAACCAACCATTTTTATCAAATATTCTTTAGGTTTTTTGACCCTTTTTGGTGTCCATGCAGAAATTAAATAGGACATAGAGATTTTACTTTGTTCACCCACACTAGGATACTCCAAGGATCATGAAATCGGTGATGTTTAGATACACAAAATCACTATAAATCTATATAATATTTAATGGGGTTTATTCTAGGTCCCTCCATCCAGGGGTCACTCCCATTAATAGTTTGGGGACAACACATTAATTCCCTAGGGTCACTCCCTCAAACTTCTTTCCCTTCACTCATTGCTTTTGAAAGGATTTTTTTACCTCGTTTATCGACCTATAGGTCCATTATTTAGTATTTTTTTCTAGAATAATATTTTTTTTCATTGAAATCCTCTTATTGATCCATCATAATCTATGAATTCCGCATTTATAACAGCTTTTTCTCTAGAATAAAACTAGAACCCCTCCTTCATTTGAAGCACCCGGAACTCATCTTTTATTTTTTTCTTTATAGAAATATCCCCCTTCTTATTTGTTGGAAAAATATTAAATGAGTTCCATGTATTCTGAATTTTTCTAGCCCCTCTGCTGGGATAACTCAAATACAAAAATTTGAATTTAAAATATCTATTACTCCTCGTCTCTCATCCATTACTTATATTCAATCCTATCATATAAAACAAGGAGATACTGTGAATTCAAATCACCACCTTTCATTACCATTATGGTCCTTCAGAATCTCCCATAACTCCTCCGCAATTTTCATCATCATGTAGTTCAAGAAATAACTACTTCATGACTCCTTTTATTTCTCTTTATAGTGTGGAGTTAATTTAAATTTAATCCACCATTTAATTTGTGAAATATTCCTTTTAATTTGGAATAAATCATGGCCTAAAACTAATGAAAATATTAATTTAATCATTAATTTGTGCATCATCTAACTTAGAATCATTAATTCTAGTGTGTCTCCCACTAATACACCCACCGAAACTATTTTCTTCTTAACACCATGACATGGCCTATTTATTCCCAGGTAAAACTCCATTTTAAATGTAAAGCTCCATTTATGGATGGATATTTTTCTTTTTCATATAGAAATAGATAATTTACTTATCTTTTCCACATCAAACACCTTCACCACAAGTTTCACCACACCAATATTGCGTTAACCATTTCTCAAATGTGAAACTCCATGTCAAATTCTCATATTTGTGGAATGTTGACAAACCAATGGCTATTTTAAATACTCCTGATCTACTACCATGGATGGTCATATCCAGATTGTCGTTTTATCCCCCAGCACCAAAAATTCAATTTTGGGATTCTTGTTTCACATATTTGAATTTCCTATGTGCCACACCCTACTCAACAACATGGTTTCCTTAATGTGATCATTTTTACCATAGAAAATTCCATGAAATTGACTATGTTCATATAATTACCCAAGTCAAGGATTTAACATTTTTATACGTTCTCTATAAATCCACCCTACTAACCACCAAGAAATGGTCCTATTATTTTATCCATCAACTCCATAACACTTATTTTGGGATTGTTATTTTATTCAAGTGAACTTCCTATATTCCACTCCTTGCTCTATATTGTTGTTTACTTCATCTTGTTATTTTGCCCTTAAATTCTCCCATTAAATGGACCATGACCATTTAATTTCCCAAATTATTTCTTAACTATTTTCATAGGTTATTTTGAAATATACCATGGTGACCAAGACGGAAAGGCCCTTTCTAGTTTTCCATTTTGGACATCCCCTTCTCAAAACAACATTCATAGTGGATTTCTCTTCACCCAGATTTCTCTAAGATTCCTACTGATCACTTATTTTCTCTTTATATAGACCATGTGGGGACTTTTTCTAATTCCTTAACAATTTCTTATTTCATACGGGCATCCATCCATTGGTGATAACTCATTTGTCACCAAGAACCGCCTTTAATGAATATTTTTTCAACAACCCAATTCTTGTATAAAAATATATATTTTTTCTACCACTACTTTTTATCAACAATCCTTATTGTCAACAAACCACTTATTATCAAAAATTACAACACAGTCCATTGGGGTTCCAACAATCTCCCCTTTTTTAATTTATTGAAAATATGATACAACCTTTCCATTACAAATCCCCCCCAAATTTAATTCAATGAAATTCCAAGGGAAATTCTACCCCTTATTGAAAAACTTAAAAGGGTTCAAATGAGTGTAGAAATTAATCCTGAATTCCCTCCCCCTAAGGTTGATTAGATATTTTCCCCTTCATAAATATGTATATTTAATTTCATCATATACTACCCCTTTGAAATAGGACAACTTCTTTACAAATTTTTACATATTTTCTCCGCATAAATGTGTGCTAAGAAACTCCAATAAATCACAACTCACCTTTTTTTCTTCAAAATATAATAAAGGTTTCTTTATGGTCTACATTTCCCACATCAAAGACAATAGTGGATTCTTCATCTCTTTTCCATATACCCCTATAAAAATGCAACATCATCCTTTGACATAAACTATATACTAACTAGCCAAATTCCCTATTAACAAATTGAAGATAATTTTTGGTTGTAATTACCCAATCCATAAAAATCCAATAAGAGAATCTCCACACATAGAATCCATTGAGTGAGACTCTCATATATCACATGGTAAGTAAAAAATACTCTAATCCTATAGATTCTAGTACCAGTGTAAGAAACATGAGTCTTTCAATAATATCTTCAAATTTTCCCACGTCACTAATTAAGATCAAGGAAAACTCATAGAATCATTGGCTTTTACAACCTATTATCTCTATCACGTTGAAACCTAATAGCTAGAAATAAATAATAAAGAACATTATGGGGAGTATCATGAAAATTTTTGAAACTCATATAAATCTTGAAATAAATATTGATATAAATTGAAACTAATGTTATTACAACTCTTTTAGGATTCAAAAAAAATTATGAGGCTTAATAGACTTTGAAATTTGGTTAAAAACTCACCCTGGGTCTTTATATCCTGCCATCAATAAGTTTTTTCTCATGTTTTGGGATAACACTCATGGAAATAACACATTCATCTCATAATTTTTTAGTATCCTAAATATTAAATCATCTGATACCAAATGATAGAATGAAAATATAAGAATATGAGATTTATTCATGTTGTTGTTTCTCATATTCTAATTTCCTTATCAGTGATTGATACCACATAATGTGAAAACTAATAGGAATTGTTATATAAATGTTTCATCATAATACCAATGGAAACATAATATTTGGATCTAACACCTTTTCTCCTACTATTCATGCCTTTTCCATGAATATTCTAAGACCAAAATTCTTCTCTTAACATGTAGCATGTTTGACACCATATTTTTTATATTTCATAGCTTCAATTGATCTAAATTCAGTTCAATAACATGTTATTTTCTTGCAATAATAATTCAAGGATTATATATACACCTTGATTTTAAACATATTTAAACAAAAGTCAATAATAATAAATCATATAGAGATAGGGGTTCCTCAAACATCTTGATGTTGAGGAATAGGGCTAGGCAAGTGAAACAACCCATCATATTAGAAAATTTCTTTTTACCTTTTCAGATTAATGGATAGGAATTTAATCACCACAGATACCTCACCATTTTCATCACCTCTTATAGTAATCCACTTTAACAACATTCCAAAGAATATTCCATTTGTCTTTCTACTTAAATGAATTTCTTCTTGGATAAAAATACTACATTCCTTACCTAGATTAGTTTTTTTCACAATTATATAAAACACATCCTTATAGTAATAAAGTGACAATAATGATAAGGATTCCAAAATATTGATTAGTATGTAAAAATTGTTTCACTCTATTTTCAATGAACATATGTTGGCTAATAAAAATTCCTCTTAATGAAAATGAATAATTCATAGGAAACCCAAGTATAAAAATTAGTATATATAATATTTAAGTGCTGATAATAGTTGAATAAATATGTGGTAATGAATATTAGTTAAATGAAAAATTGGTAAAGAATAAAAAATTAAAATTTTGATAAAAAAATATCTGTAATAAAAAATCTATTCAATGTACTTCTTGAATTGAATTTATTAATAAGAATTTACGGTAGTTGATTCCTATATTTTTTGGAATAATAGTTATTGTATAACAAATTTTATAAAAAAAATAATTTTTAAGTAATTTTGAAACATCCCAAATAGTATATAAAAGTAATGGTTGACTATGTAATGTTATGTTTCAGATGTTCAAAAAAATTAGGTATTACTACCATAGGGGTTAGAATGATATTTATATTACATATTATTGACAAATATAATATAAATTTAAAAAACTAATACAGTTGTAAAAGTTATTTATTTATTAAAAATTTAATACATAAGTATTAAAATACATACAATTTCGAGGAATATTGTTTTTCATGCTTATAAGTATCATCTCCATTATATTTTTCATATTAACTACTAGGTGATTCGAAATTTTATGATTTTCTAAATCAATAATATGACTCATATAGAGATTATAATTATGTGATAAAAAATTAAATGAAAAAAATAGTAAAATCTAACAAAAAATAGAATGAACAATGCAATGGTAAAATTAATAATTATAAGAAATATGTACCTTAATATATGTACATGACATGATATCCAATTAAAAAAATAATTAATTTCATATTTTTATATGAAAACTTGAGGTATTAAATTTACCTGAAAATTAATAATGGAAGTTAAACAATTTATAGTATAAATTTCAATGTAAATTTCAATCTGATTTCAAAAATATAATTAAAAAAATTACAAATTTTTTTAACTAACACATTTTCATTTCAAAAATTATATTCTACATTAGAATATTTTTTCCTTCTTTGTTTTCTTACTAATAATATATAAATGTAATAAATATATTATAAAACCATATGTTTCAATAATTAGATGAAGAACCTACTCTTGAAGTCAAAGTCCTAGATCAAATATGTTATGATTTTAATAAAAATTAAATGAATAAAGGTAAAGTAATTAGTATTTTTATTCAATTTATACATTATATTAAGTTTCGTTATTTTTATACCAAATTAATGACTAAATAAAAATGAAATTTTGAACTATTAAATATGACTTAGGTGGTCATTTTAAATCTTAAAATATGTTGTATAAAAATAATTAAAAAATAATTTAGAAATAAAAAACACGTATCATAAGATAACAATATTAAGGAATGTATAAAAAACTGATCAATAACATTATGAAATATTATAATATCAGAATATATTTTGAACTATATTAGAGAACATATGAGGATGAAGGTTAAAACAAAAGTAAAATTAGAAAATATTATATCATATATTATTTAGAAAACAAACAGCTAAATCAATATTGTTTTAGAAATTAAACGTAATTTCTTACGTATTTTAAGTATATAAAGCTATGAATTTTCAAATGAAATATATGGAATATAAATAGAAGATAGTGGTATTTTATCACATTTATGTCCTTGTTTTCGGTTATTTTATATTCTATTAATAGCCTATATTTTCCCCCTCAGCACCTTTAAATTTTGGGAGAAATGACAATTTTTGGGTGGACAGAACTGGGTGCATGGTTAGGCCACACGGATTACAAAACCGTACAGAAAAAACATCCATAGTTTTTGGGTCATAAAAAAAATATTCCCATTTTTTCATTCTATAATTATACCTAATTTCCCCTTTTATTCCCCCATTTGACCTTTTCATCCCTTTAAGCATTCCAATCTCCCACAAGATCCCTTGTAACAAATTTTTGAAGGGGTTTATGGTGGGGAAACTTCATGATTCTTCAAGTAAGTGAACCTTTATTTATTTTCTCACTTCTCTCTAGGGTTTCTTCCATACTTCTTAAGGTTTTAAAATTCCATCACTAGTGTTAAATATTGAGTTTCTTCATTCAATCTTCTTGATTACGGTTTGTTTTCACTCGCTCGTGGTGCTATTGTGGTGCGAGTGAAGTTTCTCACAAATTTTTGGGGGTTTTTACATTCAAGGTAGGTATTTCCATGGTTAAACATTAATTAATGTATTTATCTTTCTCTATTGACCCATTTAGCATGTTTCTCATCTATTGTGTGTGGTTTGAAAACCATTTTTCGTATAATTGAGTAAGTGTTTAGTTATAAAGTTTCATTTTGACAAGCAATTGGTTGTCTTTCATGTGTATTCCTTGTTGTGTAATTTGGTGTTCTTTTATAATTTTTGAAATTGATTTATTAAATGGTTTTAGGGATAAATATTGTTGTTTGTTATGGTATTTTTGGGATTTTGGCCTTAAAAGATGATTTTTGAATTAACATTGTGTGCAAATCCTTGTAACACCTTTTGAAGTTGTTTTATAAAATATTTATTGGGTTTAATGAACTAAATTGATGGTCTGTAACAAATTTGGGGTACTATTTTATGTATTTATGATTTATATATGGATTTCTTGCGTGAAAATGGTATTTTATAACTTGCATAACTTTATTGAGAAAAAATGGGAAGTTGAGGTATCTACATGGGGAGACTGGGACTAGTATGCATGTGATTTAGAAGTGGCCTAGTCCCAGTTTCACTTAACAAGATTGATGATGACAACAGTAACTAAATAATTATGATTGATTGGAGAACATTAGGTTATGGGTGTTTTCCATACTAGTGGGTCATGCATTACAACATAGTTTGTTGTGGTTCCTATAACACATTTCACTGAGATACGATATACCTAGTGTCCCATTGTTATCAAGTGCCTAAGGGTATTTCCCGGTACTAGTTCTCATTGGTTATATTGTAATTACCATCAGAATATGGTGTGTTTTGTTGTTAATTTCACAATCATTTGTTTTTTATATAAAATTATTCAATATTTAATGTATCCCTCTTAAAAACAGTTTTATTTAATGTTGCATCGCTTTAAAAGTTTTACAGGCATTTCTAATTTATGAAAAAATGCATGATTTTATTCTTATAATGTTTATATCATGGAATAGTTTTTTTGGTTGAATCCTATTAGGCATATCCTCACATCCTAGTTACACCTTTTTATGTAAGTATACATGGCAATGTTTGACACATGTAAGGGTATGGTCTTCAAAGATAGTGGTTCGGGTTGCAAGATTTATTCTTTGGTGTGGTGTTGTGGACATGGCTTGAGGGCAATGCTCCCTTATAGTTTGGTGGTTAATGGGATAGAATAGGTGATCCTTTTTATTGTGTCCCCATTCATGGTTGGTTTTAAACTATGTAATTCAATTCTTAATTTTTTTAAGAATTTTTTTTGTAAATTTTCAGATTCAGTTTATTAATTTTGGTGGGTTTTATCATTCTTATAAATGAGGGTAAATCGTTACCAATATTTATTTATGATACTTGAGAACTTGTATCATCCCATGGGGATAGAGAATGCCTTTAAGGCCTTTCCATAGACTTGTTCAGGTGCTGGTACGGATGACGACCAATCTTGGTTCATGAAAAAATGGTATCAGAGCATGGTTATGTTCTTTGGGTCATATTATTTGGGTTCAGTCTATTTCCAGACAATCTAGTACTATCAGGGATCATATTTCAGGAAGTGAATAGGTTACATGGCATGTAACTCGTGTGACAGACCTTGAGTAGCCATGGGATGTTGGTATTTTTGGTTGACTTCATTCTAGGTGGGTGGTGTGGGCTGCAGAATTCATGTGGAAATTGGATGGGGTGAAGTAGTTGTTTGTTTAATTTTTGTGATGAGTTTGATTTATTTATTTTGATTTTAGTGTTGAAATTTTTCAGAACTTCTTTACAGATGATTTCTCTTGTGATTATTTCCTTTCGTAGTAACATGCCTCCCTAGAAAGCTCTCATGCACCCACAGGAGGAATCCAAAGAGAGTTCTCCATCACTACTTGATCAAAGGTTTTTAGAATCCATGGTCTGGGATCTCTATACCCTAGGTAATGGAGTGGGTATAGATCTTGCTCCATCTAGAGAAGAATAGTCTAGTCCTTAGAAAGACAAAGCCCAAGATTTTCTCAAGAACAAGCCTCCTACATTCAGAGGTATCATGGAACCCCAAGAAGAAAATGAGTGGATTGGGAAGATCAATCTCATGTTTTATTTCCTTGACATACCTAGGAATATGAGGGTTAAATTTTCCTAATTTTTACTATAACGTCCCAGTAATAGGTGGTGAGAATCAGTTCTTTAGGCTGGGAAGAATGAGCCGATGAGATATAAGGTTTTCAAGACCATCTTCAATGAGCCGTATTGTCTTGAGGTCCTGTCCCTTTCCTGATCCCAAGAGTTCATGGATATTTCCCTAGAAGATTATTCATTTCTATAATATGTTAACCATTTTGTTTAGCTAGTGTGGTATGTGCCAGAGGTTTTTTCTAATGAATCTATGAAAGCTGATAAATCAAATAAGGGGTTGCAGTCAGAAATTTACTCTTAGGTCTTTTTCTTCAAGCTCATAACTTATGATGAGGTGGCTTATCATTCTTTCATGGTTGATATTGATTATAAAGGAATATATGGGTTTTATGGAGTGTAGTCTGATGTGGGTAATGGAACCTTCTTGGAGAAAAAGAGGATGTGGGAAAAGCAAGGGAGGAAAGGAGGTTGTAGTTTAGGCCACCCTTTAAGGTAGTCCTCATATGTTGATTCTAACGTAAGGTTTGTGGTGTGCCATCAGTTTGGGAAGGCTGGGTGCATCTATAATACATGTACCTCCCCTCTTAGGCATTGTTTTCTATGTAGAGTTATGGGGAACATGCAATGCTTTTGAAGATTGATGCACCCAACCAAAGTGGGGATAAGATATTTGGTTTACAAGAGAGTGTCCATTTTGTCAGAGTCAACCAGGACAGTTGGATATCAGTTTGGTGGTAATGGTAGTATGACTAAATCATGTTCAGGGTAAATTTAGTTCAGTTTTGAGCCACATGAGAGTGGTTGTTCTTTGGCAGAGATGAGGTGTCTTCTTATTTTGGACTAGAATCTAATGGGATCAGATGTAGGGACTTCAATAGTTCAAGGTCCCATTTTGATTTCATATTCTATTGGAGTTTTTCTCTTTGATATAGGTGATTTTTATTCTTTTATATCTTCCCATTATGTGAATCTTCTAAATTTTCCAACTGAGTTGTTGTCTTTTACGAAGTAGTTGGTGACATTATTGGGTAAGAAGAAGGAGCATGGCCCCAGGTGCTCGTCATGTGGAATTTCCATGTTAAATTTTGAGATGGAATGTGATCTCTTGGTCTTGGATATGGACATTTTCGATGTAATCCTCGACATGTATTGTCTAGTGCACTTTCAAGCGTATATTGATTACTATAGGTGTGGTTGGTGAATTACATGGCATTGGATGGGAGTCCTTCTATTTTTCATGGGGAATGGAATCCTTGGTCAGGTCGTGCAGAATCTCCACTCCAATAGTTGGGAAATATTTTTCTTTATTAATATTCGCCCATGCAAGAGGACAATGGTAGTTCTCTTGAGGGTGGATTACCTCATGTGTTGGACGAGTTTAGGGAGTTATTTCCAGATGATTTTCCAGTCCTTCACATAAAGTAGGACGGAGAATTCAATATTGATATGAATCTAGGAACACAACCAGTATCGCTTACCTTGTGTCATATGGACCCCACCAATTTGTGGGAATTAAAGATATAACTAGATGATTTGGAATCCAAGGGATTCATTCACCCGATAATCTCTCCTTGGTTCACTCATGTCCTTTTTTCAAAGAAGGCTGAGAAATCCCTCTGGTTTTGTATTGATTACCAGAAGAAAAATACGGTAACCATTAAGAGAAAATATCCTTTTCCCCAAATTTATGACTTCTTTGATCAGCTAAAGAGGGAAAAGTGGTTTTATAATATAGTTTTTTGTTCTAGTTACCACAAATTTAGGGTGAGAGAGGTGGATATCTCGAAGATATATTTTCAAAGTAAGTATGTCCACATTAATTATTTGGTCATTCTATTCAGATTGAAAAATTCTCCAATGTTTTTTATGTCACTAAATAATACATTGTTCAACCAATATCTCATCTCTTTCATCCGGGTAATTGTAAATGACATCCCGGTTTACTCTAGATCCAAGGAGGATCATGAGCATCATTTTTTTATCATCTTGGGCACTCTACAGGGTCATTTCCTTTATGAAAAGTTTTACAAGTGAAATTTTTGGATCAGGGAAGTGAATTTTATCGGTCACGTCTCTTGTAATAGGGGGTTTTAGCAGACCCTAATAATAGAAATGGTTTTGTGGTGTACTGTGATGCTTCGAGTATGGGTCTCAGGTGTCTTCTTATGGGGGTGACCATGTCGTGGAATATGGTTCTTGCCAAATATGACCACATGAAAATAATTACCTGACCCATGACTTGGATTTAGCAGTGGTGATGCATGATTTGAAGACATAGAATCACTACCTCTTTGGGGAAAAGTTTTTGGTCTAATCTTATCAAAAGAGCTTAGGCTACATCTTCTCATAAAAAGATCTTAATCCTATGCAGTTCTACTAGATCGAGTATTTATGGTGGTTTGACTTTGATATCATCTATACCTTAAGAAAGGGTAATGTGGTGGCTGACACCTTGAGCATAAAAGTACCAGTATAGGCTTTTATGATGTCTAGTGATGAGTGGACTCAGATGGGGATCTTCGCTCATATGCCTGTGGAGACCAAGGAGCATAGTAGAGGTGCATTATTGGAGAGCGTTTAGTTGAATTCAACTATTTTAGAGTTAATTTAGAAGGATAAGCCTATTGATTATCTGTGTCAGTGGTCTACATAGTTCCTTCATGGTGGGGAGACATCTTCTTGTTGTTCTTTGTCTCCTAATGGAATCTTGTGCTTCAAGGGCCGTTCGGTGGTGTAATTGTCTACAAAGAAAGTGGTGATGCATGATGGCCCCCAATCACAATGGTTTTATCATTCTAGAGCTACCAAAATGTATTATTATGTTCATTGATAGTTCTGGTGGATAGGTATGGGAAGATAAATAGCTGATTTCGTGTCTATATGTTATATATGTTAGTAAATAAAAGTAGAGCATCAAAGACCCTCTAGTTTTCTTCAGTCATTACCTATTCCTACATAGAAGTGGGATGAGGTCTCCATGGATTTCATTATTGTCTTACCTCATACACCTCATGGTAAAAAAACTCTTTTGGCAGGGATTGATCATCTGACATAATAATACCACTTCATTCAAATCATAGATACAGTTAAGGTGGATGAGTTGGGCCGATTGTATATTCAAGAGGTGGTAAGGCTTCATGTTGTTCTGTCAATAGTTGTCTCAGATAAAGACCCTTGTTTTACCTCTCAGTTTTGGTAAGTTCTTCATAAGTCTTTGGGGTCACATATTAATATGATAATACATACAATCCTCAAATGAATGGTTAGATAGAGTGGGAAATTTAGATTTTATAGGATATGTTTCGTGAAGGTGTTTGGGATTTTGGAGGATCATATAATAACCATTTTGGATTTTTAGAGTCTTATTATTATAACATTTATCAATCCTCTATTCGAATGGATCATTTTGAGGTTCCATGTGTTTGGCTTTGTCAGTCCCCCCTATGTTGGGCTGAGGTATGTGAGACCCCACTTTTGGGGCTGAGCCATGTGTAAGAGACGTCTGAGAAGGTCAAGTTGATCATATAGAGGTTATTGACATCAAAAAGTTACCAAAAATATTATTTTTATCAGATTCATCGAGATCTTAGGTTCTATATGGATGATCGAGGGTTCTTCAAGGTGTCTCCTAATTTAGATCATTGTCATTTGGGAAATTAGAGAAGGCTAAAGCCGAGGTTGGTCAGAGCTTTTGAGATCACCGAGCTGATTGGAAAGGTGGCATATAGGTTGTCTTTTCCTTATTATTTGGAATTTATTCATGACATTTTCCATGTCTCCCAATTTATAAGTACAATTTGGATTTGTCTCATGTGTTGAATTGGGATGAGTTGGAGATAGAGACTGATTTACTAGTGTTTTAATGGTCAGTACGAATAGGATATCTCAATAGAAAGTGCTTTAGGTAAAGTATATTCCATTGGTCCAGGCCTTTGGAAGCATGAGAATGATGTGAAAAACACTTGGTAGTGGAATTTTTGGGTTGAGAAATAGTACACATTCTTGTTTTTATATCATGTTTTTGGTTGACTTTTCGAGAAAGAAAGATTTCATGGTGGGGAGAATTATCATATATGTGTCCTTCTTTTCAGGTATTTTCTCTTATCTTATTTTCTTATATTTTCCCAATAGGCTACCCCATTAATTTTGGAGTGAAATTTTAATCTTTGGGTGGACAGAACTAGGTGCATGGTCAGACCACATAGTTCACTAAACTATGCACAATGTCTAGGTCATAAAAAAATTATTATTCCCATTTTTCATTTCCTCAATTAAACCTAATGTGCTCCTTTCTTCCCCCATTCGACCGTTTCAGACATAGAAGGCTTGAAAACTCCCTCAGTATCCCATGGAACCCATTTTTAAAGATGATTTTGGTGCGGAAACTTCAAGACTCTTCAAGTAAGTGAGTCCTTATTTATTTTCTTCCATATCTCTAGGGTTTATTCCCTATTTATTGAAGTTATAAAATTCCAATAGCTTGGTTTTCATCCATAGGTTTTAATATTTATTTTCTTAGTTCAATATTTTTTTAGGGTTCTTTTTCTCTCATGTGTGGTTTGGTTGTGGTGCAGGTGAAGTTTCGCACATAATTTTATGGTTTTATACATTCAAGGTAGGAGGTTTCATATTTAAACATTATTTTATGAATTTATCTTTATTGATTAACCTATTTTCCATGTTTCTCATCAATTGTGTGTGGTGCGAAAACCATTTTTGGTAGCATTGAGTAAGTTTTTAATTTTAAAGTTTAATTTTGACCTGGAATTGGTTGTTTTCAGGTGTATTCAATGTTTTATAATTTGGGGTTATTTTATGATTCCTGAAATTTATTTGTTAAATGGTGTTATGGATTTCAATTATGTTTTGGTATGGTATTGTTTGAAATTTGGCTTCAAAATATGGATTTTTAATTAATTTTGTTTGAAAAGCCATGTAACACCTCTTGAATTTGTTTTATAAAAAATTTATTGGGTTAAATAAAGAACATTAAGGGTGCGGGGAATTTTTTGGTTACTATTTTGTGTGTGTGTGATTTAATAATTGATTTTTGATGTGAAAACCATATTTTATAACCTGTGGATCTTGATTGAGAACAAATGCAAAGCCTGGGTATCTAGGTGGACGAACTTGGAATAGTATACTAGTGATTTGGAAGTGGCCTTGTCTTATTTTCATTTATCAAGATTGACGATGACAACACTAACAAAATAATGATGATTGATTGGAGACCACAAGTTTATTGGTGTGTTCCCTACTAGTGGTTCATGCATGATAATGTAATCTGTTGTGGTTCCTATGACACATTTCAATGTGATATGATATACCTAGTGTCCCATTGTTAGCTAATGCCTATGGTAATTTCCTATGAAAAGTGTTCATTTTTTATATTGTACTTACTATAGGTATATGGTTTTTTTGGTTGGTAATTTAATAATCATGTGTGTTTTCTTTAAAATTGATTATTATTTTAATTTTACCTCTTGAAAACTTCTTTTTTAAGTTGCGTCCCTTTAAAAAATTTACTAGCATTTCTTATTTCTGAAAACATTCATGTTTTTTCCTTAAAATGATTACAACATGGAATCTTTTTTCGATGGCATCCTATTTGGCTTAGTCTCACACCCTACTTACACCATTGGGTGTAAGTAGACTTGGTAATGTTTCACAGAGGTAAGGGAATGGTCTTTGGAGACGGTGGTTTGGTTTTCTAGCTTCCTTCCTTATTTTGGTGTGTGGAGATGGATTAAGGGTGATTCTCCCTTTCCATGTGGTGGTTCTTGGGATATAATTTCTACTCCTTTATGTTGGGTTCCCATTTAGGGTTGGTTTTAAAATGTGTAATTCAATTCTGATTTTTTGTTAAAACTTGTTTGGTGTGAATTTTCATATTCGGTTTATTGATTTTTATTGGTAGTCCCATGATTATAAATGTGTGAAAATCATTAAAAAGTTTTATTTATGGAACTCAGGCACTTGTTCCAGCCCGTGGGGATTCAGAACACCCTTCGAGCCTTTCCACGAACTGGGTCGGGCACCGGTTCGAATGATAACCTAGATTGGTTCATGACATATTTATAAAATATTATACATAAAATGGGAATATAATATTAATTAATACATCAATGATATAAATATTTCATAGAATTATTAAATCCCATGATGATGTATTTATCTAATTACCTCTTAGAACAAAATTAATTATTAATTATTTATATAATTTATGGATATATGATATATTTTTGTAAATAACATGTTCTAATGAACCAAAAAAATCATTTATGGTGATAAAGTATAAAAATGAGAATTTCTAGAATAGAAAATTCATTTGTAATTTTGATATAAATATTAGTGTTTAAGATAGAAATATAATAAATCAAATATTTTTTAAAAAAGAACTTTTCATATAATAATTCACATTTATGTATTCATGTAAATAAAATATATAAACATAATTACATTACTGATGAAGAGAAATAATATTATAACCACTATGACATTGCTGTGTATGATTGTACACATATTCAAAAATTAAAAATTGGAATGAAACACAAGATTTTCCTCAAGTTCAAAACTAAATATATAAAATTAAACATATATAAAAAAATGGAAATAATTAATGGTAGTATAAATGATAAATTAGGGGGTGGTTTTTTTAATTATATAGGATTAGGTTTTTTTATTTAAGGAAATTGGGGGAAGTTGTAGATAAATTGGTGGTGGTCGAATGGAATCTGAATCTACCACTTCTTGTGTTGCTTTTATCAAAGTACAAGAATTCTACTTGAAGTGGAGTTCTTTGTAAAAAAATTAAGGGAAGAGTGACATTTTACCCAGTGTACTTCCCTTAAATTTTACACCTAAGGGAACCACTTCAAGCGGCGCCCTCCACAACAAAATCTAAAAATGGGAAATCACCCCACTCCCACTCCATCCATTCCCCCCCTACTCCCATTATCAAGCATCTTTAACAACTCGTCTTCATTGGTTTCTTCAAATTTTACAGCCTTCTAAATTTTGAGGTATTTATATTTATATTTGAACTTTATTAATATTTTAGTTTATTTATATTATTTTTTAGTAGTTATTTTTATTTTAATATTAATTTTTATTTTTAATTATTTAGATAATTTTGTTTTATAATGTTTTATTATTTATAATTAATTATAATTACTCATTTCTCAATATTTTTTTAAATATAATTAATATGTAATTATTAATTATTAATTAATATAAATTACTAAGTCTCTAATAATTGATTGATTTTAATTACTAATTCATTAATGGTAAATTAATAATAATTATAGTTGTTCTAGGGTGCGGGTACAAGTGAAAGAAAGATGCAGATGCATAGGTTCAAAACCAAGACCTCCCCAACTCACTACCAAGGGTACATCAGGGTTTTAACCACTGAAATGTTCCCCATGGGGAAATAAATTTAAATTTTTTACTAATTAATTAATAATATTTTAATTTTAGTTTATAATTTCCAATTAATTATAATTAGTAATTATCTTAATATGATTAATTAGTGAATGAATAATAAATTACCGGAATGGCCCGAGGGCCTTATATTTTTATTTGTTTTTGGATAATCTCATTTTAAATTTGGTTGAGAGAAAACCCTTATATAACTCATAATCTTAGATGAAAAAGGCATAGTAAATGACCTGAAGTACAATAGGAATAAGGCCCAATACATAACTTGAAGGCCCAAAACTGACACACTGGAACTACCCCTCCCCAGCATCGACTTCATTGAAGGTTCTTACCTCCCCACCTATCTTGGTTTATTTTCTAGAATTACCCTGTTCATAGAAACGCAGAGTTGGGTGTCGATGGGGATTTTCATTAGAGCTATGAAAAAAGGCATGGGTCCATGGGCTGATCTGCTATCCCATGGATTTTTTGTGGGTTACGGCTTTGAATATTCAAGTCTGCGTAAATTTGGACTGAAAATAGCCCTGTCTAAGAAACCCATGGCCCACACGAATAAACCCTCTAGGTATTTTTGGGTTCCATTAAGTCTGTAAATGTGATATTTTATGATAAAAAATGTTTATAAATTTTTTTACATCCTTAGTAAATATGATAAATAAATTTTAAAAATATTCACTTCAAATAATATAAAATATATCATATAATTTTTATAAATAAAAACAATTTATTTATAAAATGTTTATAATGTATTTTTCATAAAACACATTTTTATTATGAGTATTTTTAATTGTAAAACATTTTTTCTCTTTTAATGGTTTGTTAAAAAGCATTTATTCTTTTATTTTTAAACTCTCACTTTATATACATTTATCAAAAAATTAAAGGTTTCTTATTTATTTTTTCAAATGTTTCGTTTAAATTTTTCTTTTGAGAGAATTTTTTTATTTAAAAAAAACTTCTTCAATACACCTACCCATGGGATTCCCCTTCCCACCATGTGATGCTCCTTCCCCTCCTCTCCTTCTCCCTTCATCACTATCACAACCCCTCAAATCTCTTATATCCCTCCTAAAAATTCCCCACATATCCCTATAAATTCCTTAAATGTCCCTCTGACCATCTTCCCAAATAAAAAAAATCCCCTCAAGTCCATCCACATCCCTCGTACCCTCTCCCCAAAATCAACATGAATCCCTATGTTTACTCTTCATAACTTTGTCTTATGATCATTGCGGTTTCTTCCTCCTCCCAAAAATTATTTCAGCTTCTTCTCCCACCCAAATAATATTGCATCTTCTTAAAATCTATCAAAATATTGATGTGGATTCTTCCTACACCCAAATAGTTGTTTGGATTCCTTAGTTATTTATAATTATATTTATTTCTATTGGTGAATCTTTATCTTTGGGATCATTTCCCTCCCATTTTTTCAATATTTCCCTTCCTCTCTCTATTTATTTTTCTATGGGATGAGAGTTAAAATTATTCTTTGAACTTATTTCATATTAGGTAATTTCTAATGGGTTCACACATTTTTTAGTTTTCAAATTTTGATGCTCTTTGTGGATAATGACTTGAGATTGATTTTGGGAAAGTCGATTTGTAGGTAATTTACTGGATTATTATTAATGTCCTAGTTTCAATTTTTCCCAAATCTTATTTGACCTATTAAAATTTGATGATTCATTTTGATAGATAGATACATATATATAATTAGACCTAAGATAATACTATGAGATGAGTCCATCAAAATATTATCAACAAAAGATTTTGTTATCTAAAAAAACGTTTTTAGTGGGATTTTATGCCAACATAGAAACCACCTCTCCCTCAAACACATATCGATGAAAACATCAATAAACCAAGTTCAATGAATTTATTTAAATTGAACTCTTTTACAAATTATAATATAATATTTTAATTTACTTTTTTGTATTATGAACCATGATATTCTTGAAGAAATTAGAGGAAATTATAAGGATATTTCTTCACAACCAACTCAAAGTGAAAATAATGTCAAGAAAAAAAATAACGTTGATAAATTTGGTGTGATAGAAAGGGGTGATAATTTAGATACTAAAAATATAAGACAAACCACATCAGTTATTTTAAATTTGTGCACAAATACCAATTAAATTCATGAAAAAAATAACTTATGTGGAAAATTATTTGTTTGTGAGGGAAATAAAAATGATAATTCCACATTATCATGTCATTTGGTCAATTCTAAAAGGAAAATAATTTTATTAGGATGTTTTCAAAATGACTATTGATTCTAAAAGAATGATGAAATCTAGAAAAGTTTATGAAAAACGGGTTCAAGAATGAATTTATATGTGTATCATAGAGCATCATCTCCCATTTCATTTTGTTGAGTGTAAAAGAATGAGAGAACTTATGAAGTTTCATTACATTGATGTCAAGACGTATAGTAGATTAATTTCAACATATTATGTTATGAAATATTATTTTACTCATGAGGAAAAGTTGAAATAAATAACAGATTCTTTTTATAGAAAAATAGATATGATTGTTGGACCACCTGCAATAGTGAAGGATACATATGTTTGATTGCTCACTTTGTTGAAAATAATTGGAATTTAAATAGAATGTTATCATGTTTATGTAAAATGGATGTTCCCCATGCATGAATTGAATTGGAAAAAAAATTTATTTCTTTTAAATATTGGGGCTTTGGAAAAAACCTCTATGAACTTATAAAATTCATCATCTAATGACAAAAGGAAAGAATTTTTTTAAAATAGTTTCTCAATAAAAATAGTCTATTATGTGATGGAAATTTTTTTCCTTGTTAGATTTTTTATCACACATTAAACCATATTGTTCAAGAAGGTTTAAAAATATACAGGGATGTACACTTTAAAATTCAAGAAATTGTAAAATATATTGACTATTATGAGGATAGAATGAAATCATTTAAAGATTATATTAAGCATGATGGTGGCGTTAAAACTAAATTCAGATTTCATATTAACATTTCAAATAGATGGAATTAAACTTTTACTATGATTGAAAGTTATATAAATCATAAACATTTTTTCTATGATCTTACTATGAGTGATGCTAAATATCAATACTACCCATTAGAATATAATTGGAAAAGGTAATCAATTATATGTGAGTATTTACATATTAATTAAGTGGTGAATAAGACATATCAGGATCATATTACCCAACATCAAATATTTACTTCACGAATGTGTACAAATTTAATGTTTAATCATAAAAAACATGAAAGGTAATCATGATTTTTTTAAATACCTTGATATTTGAATGAAAAATAATGATAGGTATTGGACATGATATAGTGTTTATCTTTCCCTTGGAGCAGTTCTTGATCGAATAATGAATATTGTTTTTTTAATGATATTTTATATAATAAGTAATCATTTTACTTGTGAAGAAAAAGTTTCAACTTTCATGAAGTGGTTGTATAGTATGTATGAAAATTATTAAAACAATGATTCTAAAAATGAAGAAAGTGATGGTTTTCAAGTTCAAGTATCTGCAGGCCAATCCGAAAGTATGTGGGTCCCACCAGGGTTAGGTTAGTGTCTTTATTTTATGGTATTCATTTTATAAGGATTGATATAATTCATTCTATTAAATTTATAGCCTGTATGGACTGCCCCATGTGCTATCCTGACCTGGTCTATTAACATCTCTAGGTTTCATACCCTCTCATTCTTCCAATCTAGTTAGTTCTGCTCTATTTTCTACTACTTACTGTAATTCCCCTTCCAGGTTTTTCTCTTATGTGGTATGGTCAGACAACTTCATGGCCTGATGGGATAAAATCCCTTGTCCTAGAGTCCTGAGGTGGCCCGAAGTCCCTATTTTCCAAAGGCGAATGATGGCCTAAAGGCCCTGTGGGCCGAAGGCATTAACTGATGGCACAAAGGCCCAAATCGGATGACTAGTTATGGATTCTATAGTACCACTATAGTACTAACTATAGTACCCTAGAAATATCCATCCATTAGAATTTTACCCTGGTTTTCACGCAAGATTATGGAGTGTGTTAACCACTTGACTATCACCCCAATTTCTACTGTTGCCTAAAATATCCCTCCACCACGATTTAATATTTATTTTGAATGATTATCAATTCATATGATTATAATTTTGAATAATAATTAACATGAATTATTAATTATGAATTATTAATTAATTAATATTTAGTTACTATTTAATAAATATCATTAGCAATTAATATAAATACTTATTACAGATTAAAATTTTTATTAGTTAATAATTAAATGATAGGTTAAAGTTTAATTACAAAATATTTAATAATAATTAATTACAATTTAATAAATGAATAATTAATAAATAATAAATAACTGATTAATAATTTATTACTAATAAAATATGATTACTAAATATAATTACTATTTCATTTTAATTACTAATTACTTAGTAATTTATGAATTATAATTACTAATTATTAATTAATAATAATTAATCACTAAATAATAATTAATTAAGTGTAATTAATAATTACATAATAATTAATTAATAATTAATTAATAATAATTTATATTTAATAATAAATTATAATTATTAATTAACTAAATATGAATAATTTGTGAGTGAATAATAAATTAATAAATAATTAACATGATTTGGAATTCATAAGATTATCAATATGAATAATAATTAACATTAATAATTAATAATTTTTTTATATTTTTATTATATTTTTAAAACAAGTTGGGGGAATCCCCCTATATTATTAAAAAGAGAAAATATTAATTAGTAATTAATTAATATTTAATTGATAAATTATTAATATCATTAGAAATTAATATGAATAATAATTAACAATTAAAAATACGATTATTGGATTATTGAATAAAATATTAAAACTGAATTACTAAATAATTAATAATAATCATTAATAATTAATTAATAATTAGTAAATTACTAATTTATAATGAATTGCTAATTTATAGTCTTTCAAATTAACAAGATTGAAACATTCCTCCCCCTTTGAACCCTGAAGACCTTAGATTTTTTTTATTATGGGATAATCACTTTTCATAACTGGGTTGAGTGGGAACCCTTACATGACCCATATTTTCGAAGACACAAGACTCGATACATGACCCAAAGGCCTAGATTCATGAGTCCCAATTCATAAATCGATGGTCCAAATACCAAACTACACTAAAAGTACCCCTCCCCATCTTCTGCTTCATTATAGGTGTCTATCTCTCTACCTCACATGGCTGATTGGCTAACATTTCCCCATATAGAGCTGCACAGTGCCTGGTACCGATGGAAATTGTCATTCTCTATCGTTCTTCCAATCTGGTTAGCTCTACTCAATGTGCTTCTACTTTCCCTTGATTCCACTTATGTGGTCTGCTTTTATATATTCGGGTCTGACTGCTTCAATTCACCAAAAGACAATGGCCAAGGGGACTGATGTGGCTTAGAGGTCTTATGGATCAAAGGTTGATGGTGGCTCGAAGGTCCTGTGGCCTGTAGGTAAAAACAAGTCGCTTGAAGTCCACATACCACTACAACAAAATATGATTTTAACAGCGTTAAAAAAATCCATCAAAAGTGCTAAAAAAGACTTGATAATCAAGGTGTCGTTAAAATGGGGGTCTCTATTATCAGTGCTAAAAAAGGCTGATAAAGGACCCTTTAATCAGCACTAAAAACAATGATAAAAAGGATCATTTATTAGCCTTAACAAAATAAACGAGACCTTTATCAATGCTAATAAAAGACCCCTTTTAGTAGTGATAAAAAGGAGTGCTCATAAATGGAAAAAATCTAAAAAACAAAGGGTGACCCCCCATATGCCACACCTTTTCCACTACTCTATAATTTGTTGTTCTAAATTTTCTGATATATCTATATAATTATAAAAATTTGTTTACAATTTGTATCCATATATATATTTTTAAATACATATATAAAATATGTTTTTTTTGTGTTTGTATCTCGGTCTTTATAAATGCATACAGACCCACACACACATATATATATATATATTTGTGTGTGTGTGTGTGTGTTAACTTATATATATATAATTATACATGTTTATATTTATTTACATATATTATAAATTAATATTTATATACATGTATTAGAATATATAGATAAATATATATTTGTTTGTCAATACACACACACAAATATATTTATATATATATACACATTATATATACATTAATTGTATAGGTATATAAATATTAATACGTTTTTAGTTTAAATAAAATGAATATTATTTTTTATTTAGATAAGGTTTATATATTTCTTAAGATATTTTATATGTAAATATGCTTACATATTTATTTGTAAAATTAAATTTTATGAGTGAATATGTACTAAATATATATATATATTTAAATATTTGAATATAAATGACTATACAATATGAAACATAATAAAACATCAAAACCATAGTATTTATTTTAATGTAATCCAAAAGAATACATTTACTCTCCACCGAAAATATACAATAAGACCCCATTAAATGAGGCTGAAATTCCATCAAGTGTTAAAAAACTAGGATACCCAAATAAAAAACTCAGTTTTAGAAGTCTTGTGGGCCTTTTTGGAATATAACAATTGTGATTTTGGTTCCCTAGTCCCCAAAAAAAATAGATTTTTGAGAGCTTCGATTTGATATGTGGTAGAACTCAAATGGATACCCAAATAAAGATTTATTATTGTTCAATGTTTGAGTAAAATTTTCAATTTATTTTCAATCTCTTATTGTTTTTTTTAATTTTTCATACCCTTGAATAATTATTAAATGACTATTATTCAATAATAATAAGAAAATTATTAATAAATATTATATTTTTAATTATTTTCTAACTCATTTTTCACTAAATATCTTATATATTAAATGTAATTTCATATTTAGCCTTATATAAATCAAACTTAATAAAATATATTATATTTATTTCAATATAAATATACATATATATCAATATATTATTTTTAATGATAAATAACTTTTTTATAAAATATATCTTTTATCATCGTTAAAAACAATTGTTTAGCACTGACAAAGGGCATACTTTTGGTAGAACAAAAAAAAAGCACTGATAAAAGTACCCCTCTATCAGTGATAAAAAACATGTTAAAGGGTCAATTTTATCAGTGCTTAAAAAACTCTAATAAAGGATTATTTTTATCAAAAAATATTAACACCAATAAAAGAAACATTTATTAGCACTTTTTTTAGAAATGATTAAAGTACCCCTTTATTAGTGCTTTTGATCAGCGTTAATAAATGGTAGTGTTAGATAAATCCGATTCGGTGGTAGTGTACTTGAAATATTATTATGTTTCATTGAAAGTGTATAGATTATAAAGTATAAATATAATCTAAATGTAATTTGACACATGGACTAAACATGTAATAAATTATTAGAAATAAAATAAAATTCATAAATATAGTAAACAAAAACTAATTTATATGACATAAACTTTTCTGCTTAAAAACATAACATTTACACTTCAAAAAAATTATGTGCTTATTTTTTATTAAGTATTATATTATTAATTACATTATTTTGAAGTATTATTAATTATTTTATTATTATTGAATTATATTAATTACATTATTAACAAATATTAATTAAATAATCAAATATTTACCATAATTACATTAATAAATATGAATATTAATGTAAATAATACTAATAAAAAAGTTAATTAAATAATTTAAAATTAATAAAAATTAATTTGTAATATATAATATATATTTATTAATAATAATTTTATAGTTAGAAATTTAATATTTTTTTAAATATATTTTAAATTTATCAATAAATAAATATTTATAACTATATAAACATAATATATCCATAATTATATACTTATTAAAATATATTTATAAACAAATTTAAAATATATTTATATATTTATATATAAAAATGTATTTTTATTTATATATTTTTTTAAGTTGAGGATGAAGCCCCCTTTTATTATGAAATCAAATACCTTTTTCTATCTTTGTAGAGGGAGGCCCATTATATAGCCCAAAAGGCTCAATGCCAAGTGGCCCATGAACATGGATTGAAGGCCGAAGGGAATGAAATCACTAATACAAGGCTCGAAGGCCCGTTTTTTTTTTGCATAATGGCCCTCCATTGAATAGTACAACAACAATACCCGAGCTGCTCTAGTACTTATTACAATTACACCACTACTACAATCCATAATACAGTATCCTCCAATGCTATAGTGTCCTCACTTCTACAGTTCCGCAATTTCTATAATCCCTAATACAGTATACTCCATTGATATGGTGCCATCAATTATATAGTTTCTCCACTACTATAGTGATTTGGTAATTCTTCACTACCAAGTCTTGGTCTTGGGTCTAGTGGATTCCAAGAAGGAGCTTTACCACTTTGGTATAGGTTCATTGTAAATGTATTTTTATTTATATAATTATAAATATATTTAAATAATTGTAAATATGTATCTATAAATATAATTAGAAATAAATATTTACAAATATAAATTTATTTATATATATATAAATAACAAGTATTTTTATAATTATATAATTTTAAATCTATATTTTTTATTATATAATTATATTTATATAAATATATATTTATATAATAATTTACATGTCAAATATATATATATATTATTTATGTTTGTGTTTGTGTAAATATATTTATAAATTTATAAATATATTTAAATAATTTTAAATATATATATATATAATTAAAATTATATATTTATAATTATATTATATAAAAATATATAAATATTTATTCATAAATATATTTATATGTTAATATATTTATTCTAGAGGAGGGGGTTCAGCTTCATAGCAGGTGGCGACAATGGTGATTCGCCAAAGGTAATCAATTGAACCTTGGTATGAGTGTTCTTATTGATCCTGTCATCCATCCGGATGGGATTTCTAGGGATCATCAGGTATCAGTTGCTAAAGTGGGTATTCATTCGCTTGCATCTTTTAGAGAAATTTCCATGAGTCAGATCATCAAGAAGGGTTCTATGTCTCTCTTTGATGTTAACTTAGAGGCAGTTTCAGAGACGCTTGAAATGGGTGAGAACTCACTTATTACGAGACTCACTCTTCCTAAAGGAAAAAAGTCATAGAGGCTCAATGAATTAGTATATTGGGTTTCTCAAATATAAGGATATTTGGAATGGGAATGTGTTTCAACTAGTCGAGGGTTTTCCACTAATTATTTTCCTCTAATGATCAAAAGCAACGTGCTTTGAGTTTTGACTCCCTTTTTCTTAAAACTGGTACTCACTGATTTCTTGAGTCAGATCTTTTTTTAATTTTTAAAATGTTAATAATGCTTTTAAAAATCTATGAATTAGGCTACAGAAGATCAATTGGATATTATAGAATCTGAAGATTCATTATGATATCACCATAGAAGTTTTAGTTCAAATTATACTAGAAAGAGAAACTAAGAAAGTGAGATTCGATCATTTTGAAAGACTGCTGGGGGAACTAGACCTCAATGACACCCTTGTTGAGAAGGTAACTTTCCACCCCTTGTGATGATATTCACTTGTGTGTGGAGCATTAGAATTATCCCTAATACTATGTGGATTTTAATGCAGTTTGAAACTCCAAATATATATATTGAAGGAATATCACATGTGGTAACTTCAATTGGAAGGGCCACTTGTGTAATGATTGTGGGAGAATGGATAAGAGAAAGGGTTTGAATTAATATGACTCTCAAAAGGAGTCAAATAATGGAACTTCTTGTAAGGTTAAAGTAAATTTTGACCAACCTTCTACCCCTTCCAAAACTGTTGTGCCTCTAATAGCAGGACCTTCACGGATCTCTACCAAAAATGGGTAAGACTTTCAGATTGTAGCTGGAATTTTACCTCATCAATATGCATAGGTTCCTAATTCTATATGATATTGAAATATGGTTGAGTATGGAATATGGTTTAAATATTCTCCATTGGTTAATCCTACGAGTTCATGGGATTATCTAGATTCTTAAAAGGATGGCACAAATTGTAAATATATTGGGGTTGGAATTGGGGAGGTGGAATATGGCCTGACTAAATATGATATTGAAGAACAAAAAGGCACTGAACTAAAACTATGGTAGGAACAAAAATTAATTTCTTAAAATATTCTAAAGGTTAAAATGAATATGGATTCATCTAATCTAGTAAATGTGACCAAGTAAAGGTTTGGAATTGTCTTATATCACCTCAATCCTACTAATATTCTCATCATGAAGGATGCAATGGAAGATAAAAGGGAGACTTATTTAGTGCTCCCTAAAGCTGCATAATGATAGCATGAAGCTGGGGCTTCAAGAACTCTTAATCATTGTATGTTGGTGGTGTCTTTTGGTGGAATTAGTCCTACAAGTTCTTCATGAATGGAGCAATCTGCTTCATCTAAATCAATCATAGAAAGTGACCATAATCCTAAATATGATTCATTGAATACAAGTAGTCTCATTGGTAAGACTGAAGAGTTGATGAAGGGATAATATTTACTTCACTTAGGTCTCCCAGTAATACAAATGTTAATTCAAGGTATGTCGAGAGGCGTGTAGTGGGGATGGGTGTCTCTATTGATAATTCTCTTGTAGAAATGGAGGTATTCACTCCCCCAGTCAGAGGGTCCAATATTCCTCATGATCTAATTGTGTGTCCTAATAATACTATATGTATAGTATCTAGTAGGCCTTCTAAGTTATTTCATAGTAGTAATGTCCACACACCCAATTCCTTTGATATTATTTCCTTTGACAGTATTGTGGAGGATGGACAAAGACGTATTGATGCATCCAAAGAAAAGAAATTGAAAGCTAATTTTGATGAATAATCAATTGAGAATAGCATTGGTCCATGGAAATAGGTTAAATAATGAATGGCTTCCCATTCTCAGGCCCTCTCTCAGAATCTTCTCTCAACTCAGCATATTTCTCCTCCTAGGGTTCTTCGCTGATGGGGTTGGTCTTCTTCGCTCTCTCTATCTTCTCTTCACTGCTAATATTTTATGGATTTCATTTCTCTTGGACCTCTCCTCTTTCTCTTTCAATGATTCTTCATCTCCTCTCCCTATTTATCCTCCCCTGGCTCTGTGAAGACCTTTCTCTGGTGCCTTATTATGCTTTGCCCTCAGGTTCCACTACTCATATCAAGTTCAGATTTGGATTGGAAGGCACATTGAGATTTTCATAAAGTGATTTGGTGATTGAGGATCCTCTAGCATTTTTGGTCTTCTCAATTCAGGGTTTCAGACACCAGTCTCTCTCTAGGGTTTTCTCCCTCACATCTCTTATTTTTAAAGCATTTTCCATGTTTCTTCCTAGGTATTCATCCCAATTATTTCTTCCTCTCCCTCGATGTTATTCTATTTGGGGTTTTCAATCTTCTATTGCTGGTTTGACTTTGGAGTGTTGGCATTATGGTGTAGACTTATGATATATTGTGATGTGATGAGGATGGTTGCGGTGAAGGTAATAATAGATAGGATGGTGTCTATAGAGTTCCTTATTCTAGTTATCACATTCCCTAGTTCGAGGTCTCCTAGCCGGATATGGTATTCCTGTTACTTCATCCTGGAAAAGCCCATTTTTCCTCTTCTTTGGATCCATGATTCCACCACTCTCTTCGAGGTGGAGTTGTGCGGTGGTCTCTAAGGTTATTTGGGAAGTGATTTTTAGTAGGAGGCATTGGGATAATGATGGTGAAAACAATCGATCAATGTCGGCAAGGTATGGTTGGGTTCTGATGATGGTGATGGTGGTTGTTGGTTACGACGTGAATGATAGTGTATGTGTGACATGGGGAGGATCACTATCTAAGATTTCTTTTGAATTTTGAATTTTGGTAATGTTTTGTGCCATTTAAATTTTTGATTTTTAAGTGGGGGATAATTTCATAGTGGATGGGGTTTCTTGGTTTGTTGAACTTGTACTGGTTTGAATTGTACTGATGGGTTGTGTTTTTGGTTCACAATTACCCTTTAAAAGTGTCTTTAAAAATTAAAAAATTTATGATTGAAGGGAAATAGGTTAAATCATGGAGGATGGAGAATCATCCTCATTGTTGTGGTGGATAGATCTCACACTATAGCATAAGAACTCACTCTGGTGTGGTTTAGTTGATACTGCTAATTGTGGAACCAGGTGTTATCTCAAGAATTTGATTATTTGTGTTTTTCTAACAATTCTTTTCCTTTCTATTCTGATGAGAAATGTTTATTTATTCTATCCTCATCCTCATTTTCCACTATTTCTTTATTCTAATAAAGGGCCTTAGATCCCAACTTATTTAAATATATATATATATAGAAAATAAATATATATTTTTATAAACATAGAAAATATACATTTGTCAATATGTTTTTATATAAATATGAAAAAATAATTATATTTATTTATTTACAAATATATTTTTATAAATATATTGATAAATAAATATTTCTAAATATATTTCGAGTTCAGATAGGGTTTCGATTTTAAAAATATTATCCAAACCCATGTGGATTAATAATCAAGAAATATTTTTAAAATTAATATATATATATATATATAATTGTAAATATATACTTATATATATATATATCTAAATTATTTTCATAAAACTCAACCCTACTCTAATATAATTTAAAAAATATATAACCTGAGATTTTTGGCATAGAAGAAATGAAGAACATTAGAATTAAAAATAATAATCTAGAAATATCATTTCAGGAAAAATGAAGTTCAGGAAAAATTATTTAAACAACAAATTATAAATTCAAAAGGATGTCAAGTAAATCCTTAGATCCCATCACCATGGGGGATAATGAGAGAAACAATATAAAATTAGGATTATCCCTCAATCCTATTACCAATGGGGGAATGGGAAAAACAATTAGGATAAGAAAACTATTATGGAAAAATTAAAATATAGTGTTAAAGAGAAAGAAAATATACCATAGTTGAGTGGAGAACCCATGCTGAGGTAGATAATTAGTGTGGGGGTAATAACAGTTTCAACCTTCATATCTTTAGAACATTATAACCTCAAAAAGAAACCCTCAATATAATACTATACAATGAGAAGAGGCAAAAAGAAGAGCACATATGGAGACTAGAATATTGAAAAATGTTGGCAAGATAGAGACAATGTCCTGGTTTATCTCTGAAATTTTAGAATTGATAGAACCCAAATACAGTGAGAGAGGTGAAGTAGAGTTCCAATGATGGTGAAGGGAATCACCAAGGACCATCACACACAACTACCCACCTACAATTTGGAACAATTATATCATCTATACATAGCATCCAACACAAGCCCATGAAGTGTGGCCAGGAGGCCGGTGATGGAACTGTGGTCTCATCCGACATGTTGTAATTCACTGATAATAAAGAGATATGAATGGACGTAGAAAAACATTTATTTTGAAAAGAAAAAATGTTAGAAAAGGCACCTTTCAAACACCTTCCTTTCTTTCTCACACATGGAGATCTCAATGATCTCTTTGGATGAAAGATATCTCTTGAATAAAATGAATGAACAATTAAGCTCTCATGGATCTCCTTAAATAGGCATGTTTGGGGTGTCATGTTTGACAAAACTCCCCCACCAACCCACCACCAATCACCACCTACCATGGTGAGTTGAGTTGGTGTACAAACCACCCACCAAGGGTGTTGAGAATATTTATCAATTATTTCTTTTGCTGTAATCCATTGGAGAATCTATAAAGGTCAATCATCTCTTGATATATAAATTTTTTCAACATATTTTATAGGTTCTCCTTTGTGTGGATATTTAAAAGTTACAAAAACATTCGATCCATCACTTAATGTATTAAATGATGGTGAATATCAATGTTCTTCATATAAGTATAGTATATGGAGTTCTTAGTCATGTTCAAAACATTTTGAATATCACAGTGATCATTTACTCCTTCAAGATCAATTAGATCTCCTGGAGAAAACACTTTAGCCACAACATCTCATTGAAATATTCGAAAGAAGAAATGTAGTCATCTTATGTTGTGGATAAACCAACACACATTTGCAACCTTCAATTCTAGGTCACATCTCTTTCTGCAAGAGTATAGATATATCCTGAAGTATAATTCCTACTATCAGGATCTCTGGACATATCTATATCCTTATATCCCTCCAATATAGGTTCATCCCCCGATAGAAAAACCATAACATTCAAGAACCTTTAAGATACCTTGTAATCTATTTGACTATATTATAGTGTTGCTTCCTAGGAATGTAGATGATTGACACTGCCTAAGAAATGATTGGCCTCATACTCACCATAGAGTACATCAATATCCGAACTACTAAGGATAATGGTATCATCTCTTTTACCTTGATTTCTTCCCTAGATGATGTAAATGAACTCTTGATCAACTTCAAATGGCCATGAATAAGAATTATCACTAGTTTTGATTTTTCATTATTGAAACATTTTTTAACACATTCAACATACATCTCTTGAGATAGCCATAAAAACCTCTTCTTTAAGTCACGAATGATATGCATCCCTAAAATATGTTGAGATGCTCCCAAACATTTCATCTCCAAAAGTCACAAAGTAAAAGGGCAACTGGTTAACCATTGTTTCCTCCCTTCTAATGGTCAACATTTCATCAACATAAAGTAGAAGTGAAACAATATCACTATCCTTAAATATCTATAAGTAAACACATTGGTCTGCCTATGTATATTTATAGAAACTCATCATGAATGAGTGAATATTCTTTTACCACTATCTAAAAACTTTTTTTAGTCCATAAAATCTATTATTCAATTTGAAGACAATGTTTTCTTGTCCAAAACCCTCAAAACATTTATGCTATTTCATATAGATCTCCTTAGAGAGGTCACCATGAAGAAAATATGTCTTTATGTCCATCTGTTCGTTATCTAAGTCCAAGTTATCTACCAATACACAAAATACTCAACTTAAAGCCATCTTTACCATGGTTGAAAAGACCTCATCAATATCAACACATTTATTTGAATGGAATCACTTGATTATTAACTGATCATTGTGTTTGTACACTTTTGTTGTTATCCTTCTTTAACCTAAACACCAAATTTTTTGTTAGTGTCTTCTTAACTCTGGGTAGTAACACCAAATCATATTCCTAGTACTTAATTATAAACTCCATCTCATCCTCTGTTATATATATCCACTTGAGTTTATCCAGATGAGAAACTACTTCCTGGTATCTTTATTTATTCCCATAATTAGTCAGTAAATGTTACCTTGACTCCAAATATTCTTTTTACTGAATCCTTCCTCATGAATATCTTTGTACATGTAAAATGTTAGGTTTAGGAGGCACAACATCACCTAGATATTGTGAAGGTTTTGTAAATTATTATGGAGAGGATTGAGTATCTCCCTACTCAATATCCTTCTCCACTACCCCTTGGTCTACTTCTGATGAGTCTTTTTCAACCTTGTCTTATTCATTGATAGGTGGCGATGGTGCTAGTGTTGGTTCGGGAATTTATTCCTCAATACATCCCCTTAGAGAAATTCTAGGATTTTGAATTTCCTTAATCGCATGTTCTCATGGAACATGACATCTCTGCTTCTGATCACCTTCTTCTCCTTCAAGTCATAAATCGTGTATCGAAACTCCTCATTTCCATAGTCAATGAAAAATCATGGATTATATCTCCCATATTACTTATTCAGAGGTTCCTTGGATACATGTATAAACTCAAAACATCCAAATAATCATAAATTAGTTTAAGAGGGATGTTCACCAGACCATATCTTCTATGTAATCATAAAATTCAGCGGGATTTATAGGGACACATTGTTGGTGTATCATGAAAACTGAATAGCTTATCCTTTGAATGGATTAGGTGGCTTAGATAAACTAATAATTATTTTAACCACCTCTAAGATAGTTTTGTTCATCCTTTCCACAACTCCATTATTTTGTGGGGTGTGTGGGACTATCCTCTCATGTTCGATACTAGGGTCTCCTATAATTGGAATCAAGTTCCATAAATGCTTACTCTCCTACATTTTCTGAATGAAAACACTTCAACATCCTTCCAGTCTAACTCCCCAACATGGTGTTGAACATATTAAAGTACTCCAATAATTTTTCCTTCATCTGAAAGAATAACACCCACACCCATAAATATGTATCATTAATAAAGGATATGAAATATTTATTACCTTCCAGTGAATCCACCTCCATTGGACCACATAAATCTGAGTACACTAGATTTAGAATCTCTAATATCCTTGATGACATAGTTTTGAATGAAAATCTATATTTCTTCCCATACAAGAAATATTTTAAAGGATCAAGTGATGTATTCTTGTCAACAACGATTTACTTCTTATTTATCAGGGTAAATAACCCTCTTTCAGTCATGTGGTTGAGTTTCATTTGCTATATATTGGATGAAATATATACTTCCACAATGTTGAGGATATTTGAACATATATTCACATGAGTATTTTACAATGTAACATATATGTGGTCTCGAGTGATGAATATGGCCCATTTCTTCAACTTCCATGGTCCATTACTGATGTTGTTGTCATATCCATGTCAGTCAAAGGTTATTCCTGATAATAGGTTAGGCTGAAGGTTAGGAACATGTCAAGAATATTTTAGGTTTATTTTGTATCCAACATTATTCTTTACTTGGATATCACCCATGCTTTCAATCTCTTCTAAACTGGAATTCCCCTTCTTGACTGCACCAATGTCACCAACTTGATAAGTCAAAAAATACCCATGATGTGGAGTGATATGGTATGACGTTACAGTATCGACCACAAATTGCATGTCTTATCTTGATGTATGAAATTTTGTATCTTCTCCGTATTTAGAGAAAATCACAACTTATCCAATGATGCTGACAAGTGTGTCTCTAATTCTTCTTTTTTGGTTACAAATTTGACCATTTTCTTTTAGAAATTTTCAGTATTTATTCTTTATATGTACCTATATAAGAAAATGGTAGTACCTGTATATTGGACTCCTTCCATATGTGGACCATCCGCATATCTTTTTTTGACTTATAATTCCTAATCCTTGACTTCCCCCTTATTTTCCCATCAGTTATCTAGGAAGAGTGCTTACATCTAGTTGTAACTTGCATCCTTCCTTATAGTATTCTCATTAAACAGTGTATCCTTTACCATTGTCAATGTATTTTTCCTTTGGGTACTGAGTTACTGAGTAAGACCACAAGTGTATCATAGCTATCAGTAAGAGTGCAATGTAGATGGTTTTCCTAATCTTCATTAGTCAGAGTCTTACCTACATCCACCAATTGATTAACCAAGCTTTGGAACTCTCTAGTGTGGTGGGGTATAGGGCATTCACTCTATAGTTTAAGATTTATCAACCACATCAAAAAGAGGATCTTTTTTTGAGCATTAATTGACTGGTACATATTTTCTAACTTCATATAATGTTTATATATACCAGCCTCATGAGAAAAATAATATTTGACATTGTGATCAATCTGCTGGTGGATTTGACCAATAGACTTCTTGTTTAGATTCATCCATTATGTTTCCCTAGTGGCATTAGGGTTGAATCACTTATTCATAATTGGTCCAAAACAATCCTTATAATTAAGGATATCTTCCTTTGAGACTTCCAAATGGATAATTTTGAAGAATTCAAAATGATCATCTCTTGTGTGGGTGGTCCTTCTATTGAATTTAAATTCTATAAAAATTGTTGTAGAATATGGAAAATGGATTTTACCACTGTGTCCAGAATGGTTCAAAAAAGGGGAATAAACTCCTAGATCATTCAAAATATGACATTGAATGATCAAGATATAACCAAATTAGTTTCAAGAGTTGAGATCGACTAATTCTGTGGTGATAACATGGTGATTATGTGGCGTTGATATCACAGGATGAAGTAGCTACCAAAATCTTGTCAAAAAAGAAAGAAGTGTTGTAATAATACATTTTTTTCTGATAAGGAGGTACTGTAGAACTCCAAAATTGACCAAAAATTTATTGAGCCTATAGAGCTCATTTCAACTCCATTTTCAACACAGTTTGTTCCATTGGAATCACCTCAACACACAATTTCATAATCTTTCTTAAAAATGCAATTTTGGGTAACTTAAATATTCTGATCACCAGAAAAACTTCAATACTCATCACCATTTTAACTCAAATGCATCTAATATTACATTTTGTGATTTGAATATTATAAAGATATATGAATGGAGATAGAAAAATAGTATTTATTTCACAAATAACAAATTATACCAAAGACCCCTCCCATACACCTCCCTTTCTTTCTCAAACATAGATCTCTCATGGATCACTTTAGATAGAAGATCTTCCTTAGACAAAATGAATTAATGATGAAGCCCCCATAAACCTTATTAAATAGGCATGGTGGGGGTGTCTAGTTTGAAAAACCTCCCCCACCACCCCCACCAATCCCAACCTACCATGTTGGGTGGAGTTGGTGCACCAACAACCTACAAATGAATCTGGAAATCTCTATCACAGTAATGGACCATGAACAATAGAAAATGGTAAGCTAGATTCAACAATATATTTGAGGATGAAAATATAGGTAATTAGATACATGACCACGTGAACCTGACCATCGTTTGATGATCGAAGTGGGATGTTGAAAACCTAAGTTGAAGGACACATACGTCTAGAGAGGAATTTTAAAGGATGAGAGGTGGAGGTGGAGTCGGGGAGGCCAAGGTGGAGGCAGGGATTGAGGGAGGCAGAGGTGGACGGAAATTGGTGGAGGAGGGTAAATTGAGAAGATTGGAAGGAGAAATAGGGGGATGTGGAATGCAGGGAGAACTAGTGGGAAAAAAATTAAGGGGGCATGAAATGTGTATGGAAGGAGTTCCATTATTATCATGGAGGGGTACTTTTTTATTAAAATGCACTGGACTGTTCAAGTTTCTATTTGATAAAATAAGTGAAAAGTAATTAGTTTAGTTAACAACACTGAAATGAAGATTTATGTTATTTCAGACTGCATTAGAATAATTGATATCAATGTAATGTTTCATTATATTTTGTATTAATATTTGAATGTATATAAATATAGCATGGTACATATATATATTTCCTAATACATATGTATAGTAGAATGCATATATATATATTCTAGTGAATACACACACACACATATATATATATGTATGTATGTATAAGATCATATATATGTTTACAATAATTCATATATAAGTATATAAAAGTGCATATGTATGTATAGTAGAATGTGTGTTTGTGTGTGTGGAAGAATGCATATATTCTTAGATGAAATGCCTATTTGTATCCTAGATCAAAGTAACTTATAGAAAAATATTTTTGACCAAGTTTTTTTGATGAAGTTGTGGTGTGATTCAAATGATGGGTAGTTGTGGTCAATAGTCTATTTATCGATGGTGTCAAGGGATTTGATTTTGTGTGTGTTTGTGATAATGTGTTGGTCAGCTTTTCTATAACAATATTGTAAGGTTATTATGAGCTATGTCAGAATACACTCAACACACATGCATACAGGTGCACACACACACACATATGTATGTATGGATAAAATATTACATATATGCATAGTGTAATATATATATATCAGAATATATATATATATATTACATATATATGTATAGTAGAATACATATACCCATTTTATATATATGTATAGTATAACACATATGTATAGAAGAATTTATGTATATATATATATAAGAATACATATGCATACCAGAGTACATATATAGGTATAGAATAATACATATGTATAGAAAAATAAATATATATATAGTAGAATACATATATTCATTTCATATATATGTATAGTATAATATATATGTATAGAATAATACACACACATATATATTTATAGCGGAATACACATATTTATTTCATATATATATACAATAGAATAAATATGTATAGCATTATACATATATATGTATATAACATCACACATGTAAACTAGGATACATATATTTATATGAATATTATATATATATAAATATTCAACATTCACACACACACACACACACACACACACACACACACATATATATATATATAGGACTATTCAATTCATCATGCTGGTAGAATAAAAACAATGTATCTATCAAACATTTCCTTTATTTATGGTGATGAATAGAGAGGGAAACCCAATATTATTTGTAACCATCCATGAATTGATTAACTAAAAATAATAAAACATTAAAAATCTATTTGGGCTATGTAATGGGTCTCTCTCTACCCAATTAAATAAGACTTTACTTTGATTTAATAATAAATGAGGCTTCAACCCCAACCTTTAAAAAAACAGGAAAAAAATAACTTAAAAGGGAACCAAAAGGATATTAATTTAAATGAAGTGTTGCTATAGAGAAACATTGGAAAAAAATGAAATATAAAAAAAAATATTTTTAGAAATTTCTTCCATTTGTATAACATTTTATATCAATAACATATTTTCACATATGTATATAAAGATAATTAGAAATAAATGTAATAGATGGATCTAATATGAACTGAAAAATTGGAATGTGATCATAAATTTATAATGAATATAAATAAATTATATGTAATAAAATTTATTTGGTGAAAATACATATTATCTCTAATAGATAGAATTTGTAATAGGTATTTGATATTCACCCTTCAAAAAAATGGTTATGGGTTGTATAGAAAAACAACTAAAGTAATTGAGATTTTCATACATGTATACAATCTGAGGAGAGAACCCCTGAAAAGGGTCTATTTATAATTCGGTGGGAAACATATTCACCAATTAAAACTAATGTCTAATTTTTATGGAAAACCTATTGAAATTTATGGATTGGGAATAACGGATGCCCGATGTTGACATCGAGAAGTGATGTTGGGTGAAGAACCAATTCATGTGAAGAATCAATGTTGCGGTAGAGAACTTTTAAAAGTGGGAGACAATTAAAATTAGTATAGTTTATTTTTTAAAATAATAAATACATACTAAATGCTAATGAATATTACATGTTGATTATATATACAACATAATGTAAAACCAGTATAAGAAAAGTATCTCAAACACTAAAATTCATTCATTTTTCATAAAATAACATTAAAATTATATTAAATATGACAAAACTACCATGGTTAAATATTTACTAGATGAAAAAGTTAATTAATTAAAATTACATACCATGTAAGGAAATAATTTCATAGAAATAATTGGAGATAAATAATAAAGAATTATTCAAAAATTAAAAACATAAAATAAAATATGTTTTGTATTTTTATTAAATGAAAATATTTCACTAAAGTTTGATGCAATGTATAAAGATAAACACCTTCTATTTTAACCAACTTAAAGACCCTTTGGAAAGTACTTAAATGCTTATATATCTTTGTGGTTGAACTTGACACGCATTAGAAGCATCAAAGTAGGTGGGATTTTAATTTCTAACACTATATCAACCATAATATAATTTATCCAGGTTGATGAATCCCAATTAATGTCTGGGATCTCACTAAAATCATTTTAAGTATGGAAACAAAATCAAAATGATACCTCTTTGGAATTAATTGATCCTACTAATATCCACTCATCACTACATCTTCATTCCATGAAGACACAAAATCATATTCCCTTTAGATCATCCACATATGTACTATAGCTCTATGACCATTATGATTAAATTCTTGGGTGATATCATTAAATATCAAAGGCTTTACAAAACTCTATGATCTCTGGAAGAACACACGATTAGTCACTAAAATTGGATTGATCTAAACATGATATTTTCTTTGTTTCACCTCTATAGATCTTAATGGAAGGAAGAAGAGGAGTGAAAATTCATAAAAAATTACTTAGACTCACTATCCATGTCTCCAAAAATGCTTAAATAGTAATTATTAATGATAGTATCACTTAAAAGTAGCATATATCCTATAAGATTTGGGATGGGGAATTAATCAGCCAACTATGTGTCCATAGGGTGCTGCAGCATGGCAAAAAGGTTATGTTGTAATGCCTAGTCATATAGCATGGTCAATGAGGTCCTGTTGTGGTACCTACATCCAAAGTATCACATCGTATTTGGTGGATTATTAGGCATGGAATATAAGTTATATAACTTCCTCCCACTATCACAAGAGATTTTAAGAGTGTTGTAGGTAGTGACCCCTAATACAAGAAAATTCATGTAGAAGGAATCCTAAATTGGATAAAATTATGGTGTAGGGTCTTCCCAAAAGAGAACCTGTAATAGTATTTGGGATAGGGAAACTTCGTATTTTTAGGTAATATGATGATATGGTGACTTTTAGTCTCACTAAAATTTAGTTAATACCCTATAGGATTTGGGATAGCGTCTTAACAACTACTGTTATTATCTGTAGGGTGTTTTGGTGTGGCCAGTAAGGTTTCACCCTAATTCCAAGCCCTGCATCATGGTCATTGAGGCTACATAATGGTACATGCACCTCTAGTCCCACATCAGGTGTGGGGAAGTGGTAGTCAGGGAATATAAGTCATATGACCCCCCTATCATAAGTCCTTTTATGAGTGTTGTGCGTAATGAGCCTTGTTGAAATAAAAAGCATGATGGAGGAATCCTAAACTAAAAAATATTATGTTGTAGGGGTTTTCCCAAAACGTACCCAATAATTTACATTCTAAAATTGAACTTAATCACACAGAAATGTTACCCCATATTAAATTATCCCAAAACAACATTATTAACCCTATAAATGTTTTATACCGACCACAAATATTTTACCAGTCATTGAGGACACTAATAAATGTCATGTTATGATCCATGGTCCATTTACTCAACTCGTTCCTCCCTTGATTATTTAACATACCTTGAATTTTGTGACATTTCTTTAAAAAAAAAATTCTTGTATTCTCTTTTTTAATTCATAAACATATGATTACATTGATAGTAAAACTAATTTATCTTTATTCTAGAAATAATAATATAAATGAATTTTTAGGTTTTGGAGATAGTGGAGGTTCTAGTTGGGCCCATGTCCAACTCATATTTTGTCAAATTCAATGGATCATCCATAATGTACATGAAAATGACTTCCATGAATAATTAATTTTTTTCAAATGAATATCGAAAAATTGTTTAATCAAAACCAAAATTGTGTCTTTTAACATTAATTTATAATTAATTTTAAAAAAATAATTAAAATTATCCTGGTCTTAATTTATTTATTCATTAACGGTGTAGATCATTTAACCTGATTGGTGTATCGTCAATGCATCATGAGGACCCAAAACAGAGCCACTCTAGCGGTGATCCACACATGCTCCTTCGATCTCCAAACAACACCAATGAAACACCAGGTGCTTATATGGATGATTAATAACGATTCATTTTTATCCTTGTTATATTCACATTCCATTGGGATTAAAGAAATATGTGTTGTTCTTCTCGATCTAGAGAGGAATAGATGAGGAAAAAGTGGTTGAGATGAATGTTTTTCTAAAAAATTAACCACTTCACAAACGGCATAGCAGTCTATTTACAGACATAAAATTAGTGTTTAATATTTAATTAATTTCACACTACCCATTAATAATATATCAAACCCATAAATAACCTCATGTCATGTTAAATAATATTATTATTATTTTTACTCATGGCATGTGTAAACCAATATGAGGATAAATATTATTTTGGAGTATAGAAATTAATTATTTATCAAGGGGAAAAAATATGGTCCGCTCATCCTCCTCATCATTTATTGAGTTATTTAATAAACATTTAAATAAATATTATCTATTTAATAAAAACATATTATTTATTTCATATTCTTGTGAATAAATATTTATTTAATATTTCTATAATGAAATAATTTATTTATTAATAAATAAATAATTATTTATTACCTTTTGAATAATAAGTGATAAATAAATATTATAAATTCAGGTTATTAAAATATTACTTTGATAAAGAATATTATTTTAATATTTATGACAATTTATCAAATACTAAATAAATTTTACTTCTCAATTTTTAGAAAAATAATTATTCTAATTTTCAAATATAAACAATATTGAATCGATATTTATGAAAACACTCTTTATGTTACCCTCTAGGCCTCCTCCTCATTGACATTATGAAATCTTACCTAAGGTCCAATATTACCATCTAGAAATGGGTCCAAGAACCCATAGAGGAAGAAAATATATCACAATGACAATAATTACATATGGATGGTCATTTTTTAATATAATCCCTTTATCAGGATATCTCATCAAGAAGGTTACTAACTCATTTCCTTAACTTATATTCTTGATACGTCTTTATTTGTCTATATATAATGAACCAATCAATTCACCCTCATTATATAATTTCATGTGATGGTTCTATATCAATCAAAGGGTTATGATATCTTCCATAAAGATATAAGGGATAAATCTTTCCTTAACTTATTCGATAATAACATATCATTTGTGATGCACCCAATGTATCCTACCTCCCATGAATATATAGTGTCATAGTCATGGTCAGTACATCAAAGTACTCCATCCAAAAAATAAATTAATAATAATATTGAATTCTAAGGATTAATACACCTAATCACACCATGTAATATCTAATGAAACATTAACATGTGGATTTCATATAGGTGGGTCTTCTCTCCTAATATCCCATCTTAGAGACTACTAATTTCAAACTTCATGTGATGAAGTCTCATCTACTTCAGATTACTCACACATGATAGTCTACATACTATGTATCCCATCATAGAATATTATTTGACCGTAGAACAATATTTAATAATATATTCATAAAATTTCAAGGTTCTAATCGTAATAGGGATCTACTACAAACGTTTCCATATGGAATATAACCAAATACATTTTTACATTAAATCCATGAAAATAAATGAACAATATATAAAAAGATGTTTTATTAATATTTATTTTTTTGAATATATATATATGAAATATAATGTAAAAATATTTAGTTCTATAACGCCAACTCCAACAGAATTCCATTTATATTAAAGACTACTAAAAATGGATTTGATTTTCCTAGATCTCACATAATGATCTTGTTTTTCCAAGTTAATCCATTAGTTTAGGGTCCAACCATGTTGTCTTATGTGGAAACTCTATATACTGCGAAATAACATCTCTTAGAAAAATATCTTATGTGATGATGTTTCTAGAGTACGTACTTCATCCTCTAGTGTGACCTTGGACCCTTTTTAAGATCCACCAACACATTATTATCACAGTATATTGTGATAGGGTCTTTACTCCTTAGAATCACATGAAGATGTTGGATGATTTTGTGCATACAAACTACTTATTTAGCTACCTGAAAAATCATAATATACTCTGAATCCATTGCATAATAAGTTACCATGACATAATTTGAGATATTTTAGCTCACAACAATCCATTAATAGTGAATATGTATCCCAACTGTGATTTCTGATTGTCTCGATTTGTTTGGAAACAAGAATCTTCATATCTCTGGATGACTAGTGCCTCGTCTCCTCTATGGACCAGAAACATATCATTAGTACACCTCAAATACTTAATGATAGTCTTGGATTCCATACTGTGGAAGCAACCTGGATCAAATTTATATTTTCCTACCATACTTAGGAGTAAAAAATATCTAGCCTAGTATATAACATAATATACATTACTGACCAAATAAATGGTGTGTATAGAATATTTTCCATCATCTATATTTTCTCATGATTCTGAGGAAAAAAATTCTTGAAATGTTGAATTTCATGTGACCCTATAAATAATCCCCTCTTGGATTGTTCCATACCAAATCTCTCTATTATCTTGTTAATGTAAGTACTTTGACTCAGTCCAAGTAGCCTATTGGATCTGTAATGATGGATATTGATCTCAAGAATGTATGTTACTTTTCTTAAATATTTTATGGAGAAGAATATGTCCAACTATTATTTAATGAAATATAATACTGGTATTTCATTTCTAATAAGTATTATTTTATATAAATGGACTATTTTGAAAATGACCATGCTCCCACTAAATTTCTCATAGAAATAAGGTTCACATTCATTATTTATGAAATAAAAATATGTTATGGATTCATCAAACCTAATTTTACATGACATTGATGATTTCATTAATCCATAAATGGATCTTTACAGCATTTAAACTTTTTTGGAATACTTTGGAGTTATAAACCCTTTTGGTTGTGTTATATAGACATCTTCATGAAGGTTCTTATTAAAGAAGGATATTTTAAAATACATCTTCTAAAAGTTATAGTCTTTTAATGTTGCAATGGAAAGTATAATTATGATTTATTTCAATATATAAACTCGTGAAAATGTTTCATAGTAATCTATGACTTGATGCTATTTAAACCCTTTCACATCCATTCATGCATTATAGGTACTAGATTTTCCAAAAATTTCCAATTTATTCTTGAATACCAATTTATAACCAGAACCTCATTACATACACTAGGGGATATACCAAAATCTAAAAATAATTTTGGTATATGGAATATGTTTAAAAATTCACAGCTTACTTTTATTTTATGGATTTTGGGGAACTCACTACTTCCTTATAGGTTACAAGATCATTATTATCAACTAATAAAGAGTCACTATCAATAGTGACTGTAAAACCATATCATTATATTTCTTTAACCTAACTTGTAATTCTACATAGTACTCATGTCTATGGAATATCCTCTTCTATGAATCGTGGTGGAATTTTTTCATGTGCTAACTCTTGTGTATCCTAATCCACGACTTTATCAAAGTTTTTCGCTCTCCCACTATCTCTTTTAGAAATGTGCTCCCTCCCAAAGAATATGGAATTCCTTTCCACTATTACCTTTTTATCTAAGAGGATATATAAGTAATATCCCCTTCTATTCTTAGGGTATTCTATAAAGGTACACTTTTCACCTCAAGGTACACATTTTATTACCTGAGAAGGCCTTACCCAACACTTCAAAGCCCCACAAATGTAAATTTGGAAAAAAATATTTTCTTCCACACCAATTTTCATATCGAATATAATTTTTTAATTATTTGGAATTTTTTTTAGTATATTCCCTATTATCTATAATGTGTATCCCTAAAAGGAAAATTGAAAACACTTAGGACTCATCATTGACATCACCATGTCAAATAGGGCATGGTTCATTCTTTCACTTACACAATTCCTTTGTGTTTTATAATGAGTGAGTTGTGAATAAATATTAAACTCCCATAAATAATTAATGAAGTATTAATTAATATATCCTTAGACATGTCTGTAGGAACGTTTCTTAATCTTCTTACCAAGATGGTTCTATACTTGATTCTTATATTATATGATTTTTTTCAAATGAATATAATTTATACCTCATTAACTAGAAATATCCATGTATAATAAGTCATAAATATATCTTGGATGTTTGAGTATTCACCCCATTCATCAAATTAAAATAATCTAGATACATCGGTATGAATCATCTCTAGAGGCTCTGTGGCCCTTTCACCTATTCCTTTAAAATGGAATTTGTTCATTTTTCCTTGAAAACATGTGCAAAATACACCAAGTGGGTTTAATTCAAATTGATCCAAATATAAATCTTGTTGTAATATGTTCAATATCTTTTAATTTACATTAACTAACTATTTATTCCATATTTGGGTATGGTATGAGTCGTGTGAATTATTATTCTTACTGATTATAATTCCTTGGATCAAGTAATACAACACATAAATACTACAATTTAAATATTCATTTCCTTAAAAACATTATTTATATAAGAAGAAACAATTATTCCAATAATTAAAACCAAATCCATCTGTATTAAGTCTAGACAAAAAATAATTTTTTTGGTAATTAATGTTACATAATAAAAATCCATCAAAACTAATATCATTTCAGTCAACAATGTGAGGTGGTAGTATCCAATAGCTGCAATAAAAACACTTTCTTTGCTATATAATCATATATCTACGACATAATGATAAATATTTTGTAATATACATGTTTCTTTATTTGAATACATATGGGGGAACCACATTTTTATCTAATACCAATTTTTTATAAATAGATAAGTTACACTCGATGAAAAATTCACCTGAAGCTTCCCATTTATTCTTTTTCTAGGTGTGATTTTTCTTCCAATAGCCCTTATTTCCACAAGATAAATAGATAACATCATATTCCCTTACTTTCACCTTAATCCTCCTCTAATTAGAAGTAAATTGTGAGGAAATATTAAACTTGAAGTTAGTATTTGATCTCTTCACCCTGCCTTTACTTTTATTAATTATAACAATAGAACGACTTTCAGGATTCATATCATTATAAACTCAGGGAAGTAGAGTGAGAAGATTTGGTAAAGACTCCCTATGTTGTGAATATTTAAATTTAAAAAAAAAAGATAAGTAATGGTGGAAGAGGCTATGCGGATTAATGCCCCCCAAAGGATGTTGATAGGATAGTTGAAAGATTACCTCTAGTGGAAACCAATGCTGACCAGTGCGGGAGGCATAATAAGAAAAAATCCATTTTGATTAGAGGTTTCAGAAAATGAAAATTAAATGTGGAAGTGATTGTCTAAACATATAAAAAAGGGCGTACTACTTATAAGATCTTATCAAATATGATATGAATTTAAAGTTTAGTATAGTACACTGAAAATTATATAGTAATAAAGTGTCTAATCGAATTAAACAAAATTTTAACAGCTTCAATATATCATATGTGGTATGATACTTTGTGACTCTTTTGTATGGGGATATTGTCTCTTGGGATGTGGTCAATTTTTGTGTTTGATATTCTTTTGTGACATTTCTCACTTCACCCTTAAAAGTTATATTTTATAAATAGAATTATGGAATTGGATGATTATAGGGTGGAATCTCTGATGGAGTTATAAATTAATGAGATCAGTGCGAAATTTGTCAGTTATCGTGAACCCTAAAACCTATAATCCCTAAATGTAACCAATAATTTTGGCTATGTGATACCTATCTGATTCACTTTCTCCAAGTTTTCTCATAAATAACACCTTCAAGATCTCAAACCTTTCATATCTAGCTTTGTCCTGACAAATATCCTAAATATAGTGGAGTATGTTGTAGGTATCCATTTTATCTTGATACTTCATGAGTTCACTAAAAATTTATGATAACATTAAACACTAAATTTATAGTGTATTACTTAGGTGTTTTTCATAGAAAATAAACTTCTCATCACTTGGTGTAAGGTTGGAATAATATGGATATACGCAAGAGTGGGTGAATTTTTTCCTTTAACAAATCTTGATAGATTCAAATTTTATCCCTATTCATATATTATAAACATATATAATATTATATTCTTCAAGAATGTTATGAAACAAGAAAAAGAAGAACCCATTAATTTTATAGTGGTTCAAGGTGAAAATATCCCTTAGTCCACTCCACCAACACCCTCTTTGTGAGATGGGTTATTTTCACTTCATAGGTCCTCATATCATAAGACATGAAAAATTTAGTGTAGGTCATTGAAACCATACAATAATATTTGTTCATTTAAAAAACCCTCATAATCCAAAACTTATTGAGAAAATCTAACACTCTATTATGATTGAGTATGAGCAGGCATTACTCTAATATATCAAGTTTAATTGATGTGATGAGAAACAGATTCAACTCATAGTTGTAGTAGCAAATGATAGATGATATAACTTCTGCTACATAGATAAGAATATTATACAAAGTATAACTTTGAATAGATATTGGTTTCAAATTATCTTTATGAAATATAACAATAGAACAATAGTGGCAGAACCAATAGAACGATAGTCAAATAACCCAAGATTTGAACATGTATCCCTCTAAATTATAACTATTCAAAATAGTAGAGATGTTTGTTTAATTTAAAATGTTACTTGATATGTAATTAATATAACTCTTGGTATTTAATAAAAAAACTCATTATTATTTTTGGTTAAATAGATCCAAAACTATCACCTCAAAAATTGTGAGTATTTTAATTTAATACATTCACAAAAAGTTAAATTTCCCTTAGAAATAAAAATAATAATCTATTTAACATGAGACTTTGAATCAGTCTTTAAAAAGATTTAAAAATATATTGAATAATCTCATCAAGATGATTTCGGATATCTCATAAAATTTCTTGAATTTAAACTCAACAGTTGACCAAGTCAAATGTAGGGTTATCTTTGAAAGTATGGTTGATAGGGTCTGGTTAACTTCAAAATTATGAGTTGTTGAACCATATTTTACTTTAAAAAATGTAGGGTTCCTCTCAAAAGTATGTTTCCTAATATATTGTTTTACAACAATATAAGGTATCTAATCCATATGTTTACTCCAAACACGAGTATGCAATCAATACATTCTGCTGAAAATGGAGGGTATGAATAGTACTTCCAGACTACATAAAAATATATCCATAACACTTTAAACAAAAACTTTAACTCACACATAAGATAAATTCTTAATAAATATTATCCTTAATAACAAATAAAGTAATTTCAGTCTAAAAACAAAAAAGTGTATTTGTGAGCTTCAAAACAACAAGATTCATAGAGTATTGTTGAAACAATAAATTCCCAAAAATCTTGCCATTTTTGATGATCACAAAACCCATATATCAAAAACTTATACAAAATATATGACACTCAAAAAATATTAAATAGAGTCTAAAATAAAAATAATATAAATTATAGTTCTCATTTAATGTTTTATATACCATGGATAAACAAAGATTATTATAAAAAATTTATTTTAACCAAACTAAAGAGATTAATTTAAGTATTAAAATTTATAAATTTATATTGTACTCCTTATTTATTTTATTTTGGTTATAATCATGTTGTGTTTACTTAATTTTCTCCCCGTTTTTGTGATATCAAAAATAAAGTATTGAAAAATGGTATATAACATAATTACGGTAGTGAAAAAAACTGACAGTGAATGTTTTGTTAATCTACTACAAAAATGATTCATGTATTATCAATAGAGTTGTAAAGGTAATAAGAAATAAACAAACACAGTTATATTGAAGAAACGTATTTAAAATTTATTTATTGTAAGAAATATTTGGCTACAAAATTTAATAAGAATGATTGGATTAGGTTTTTGGTTTAAATAAAGTATCAGATGTGAAGGATCTCAAAAATCCTATGAAAATTCTTGAGCTCTACCAACATTAATTAAATTATGATCAAACATATTAGCCCACTTTTTCATAAAAATCATGGATTCCTTTCCAATTTTTATATTTTCAACAAAATTTACCTTTAAAAATAATTGCAAATATCTAAAGAATGTAAAATGTTCTTTAGAATGTCACAGAACTATTTGTTAAAGACACTAATATAGGGCTCATCATATTTTATTTTCTCAAAAATATTTTTCTAATTTTCCATCAATATATGAAGTGGAACACTGTCACACTAAACACTCTGAATCCAATTATTTATTAGAGATATAAATGCAGTAATAGATTTAAACATTCTTATTAAATATAGAGAAGTTATATGACTAGAATCATAGGACCTTCATTGACTTGAGATACTTATTATTGATTCAAATTTACCCCCCCCCATGTATTTATTTAATTCTACAAAATATGACTTTGAAAAAAATACTTCTTTAATATTACCAATATGGTCTGATATTTCTCTCTAAAATTCATCAAAATATCTTCTGGAAATAGAATTTTCTCTTAGATCATGAAACTAATCTTGAACTGATTCTAACTCTGCTTTTGGAATATTTTTACTTTTAAAATCTTCAAAATATTTTTTCGAAATATCTATATCACTTTGAAAGGTTGTATTTACTTCTTTCATCTGATTTTATTTGAAAACCAAATCTTTAATTTCATCAATAAGAGAATATGAAGATTCATATTCATGAATTCATGACGGTTTTCCTACTTCAACCGTGTCTGGGGACTATCCTTCCATATTGCCATAGGATGATTATGAAAATGGTCCAAGAAATTTTATTTTCTCACCTGATTCAATTATTCCTGTTCTATCAACCACATATGTGTTCAATTACTCACCATCAAGAGTATTCTTTTCAACTTGATCTTTTATTCAAGCCTTATGGTAAAAACTATTTTATTTGTTATTTATATTGAAGTATTTTTTTCACCTATACACACTTTTTGTTCAAATTATGTATCTTCCTATTCTTATGCCTAAACCACAAACTGTTCAATTTTTCTTAGATATTTGTTAATGGATTCACTCTTGGATTCTTGTGAGAATTCTTCAAGAGAATGGTGGAGATTTTTTGTAGTATTTGGGTCACTAACATCAACACTGAGTATCTTACTAGTTACCCCAACAATGTCCTCTATTATTGATTCAAAAAATTATTCACAATGATTCCATATTGACATAGTGAATTTTTATTTCCTTGATCCCTCCGAGCATACATACTAGAGACTTGATGATCATCAGCACCAATAGGAATCAGCCTCCCTTTTAATGTTCTCCAAAAGAAACCAAATTTTCATAAGGTTCCAGCTGAAAGAATATTATCGTGATAACATCAAAAACCCATATGAATATCATGGATCTTATTTTTTTACAAAATAATAGAAATATTCCTTCCATATGGATAAAATAAAATTATATCCTCATTGTGTTTGTAGTGATACATATACCTAAAAATATTTCAACTGAAATTAAACTTGATTTTAGTTAAAATCAAAAACATGATTTACATAATAGGAAAGTTAATTTTCTCTAACAATGAAATCCTTGGCACTATTGATGATTAAATAAATTTTACCAGTACTTTCTGGTCAGCTTCAAGATCATTTACAATAATCTTTCTTACAAGGTAAAATTCAAAAAATAAATGACATAATATTATCAAATTTATTCTTTTCATATATAATAAATAAAATATATCTATTAAAAATCCCTTCACAAAGATATAGAAAAATATTGTCTATTTCTATTGGAGAGATAGAAAACACCACATTTTTTTATCTTTGAGGAAAGGAGTTCCTATAAGTCAACAAAAATATATTAGGTGTGTTTATAAAAGCCTTTTTATTTATTATCGAAATCAAACTCAATATTTTCACCATTTAAAACAAATTCTAAACCTTGAAAACCTAGATCTTGTTTTAACATTATATTTGTTTGACACTGCCACTAAAATAAGGAAATGTATTGTTTAAGGACTCATCTATTATTTATTAATGTTTGGTAGTGCTTATATCCTCATGGTATTGTATCTTCTATCCACTTTTTCATTCCCATTACAGAAAATATGAAGTTTTGAGGTTTGGATTTTATGGTTTTTAGGAGAAATATAGAGATTTGAAAGTCTAAAGGGTTTGAGATTATGGTTAAGAGAGATAGAGAGAGTTTACAATGGTTTTTCTTGTTTTCATTTTAGTTTATAGAGCCATAAATATTCAGAGTAATCATTATATATTTTAATTTTGGAATGAAAAATTTTCAAAAAAGAGAAATAAATCCATAATTTATTAAATAAATGTTAAATAAATAATATATGAACATAAAGAATAATAAATAATAAATAATACTAAATATAAAAATATAATCAAAATTTTAATTAAAATTAAATATACCTAACTCACCATTAATAAATTCAAAACTAGCAATGATAATTGGTTTAGTTAAAATATCATCAATTTGATATTTAGTATTAATAAATTCTAAAGATATATCCTTTTATAGAACATGAACTCTTAGAAACCAATGACTTATATCAATATATATATATATATATTAAGTTATTGGGGGTACAATTACCTTTAAAAACACACACAATCGGGAAAGGAAGGCCATAGCCCTCCCCCACCCAAGGAGATTTCCAACCCATCAATCCTCAATATGATTACTGCTTGTTGGAATTATAATATTTTTTGAAATATATTTCGAACTTGTATTATCAAATTTAATAATAATATTATTGAAATTGAGTCCAAATTATAGTAGTGTCTGTTTTATCCACCACACTTGTGCACAAAAATTGTTACTAGAGATATATTATGCCTTGATTGTTGACCAAGAAACTAAATATTGTTTCCTACTTGACCATGGAACAAAGGATATCCCTAAAAACTAAAATATCCCATAGGTTATCTTTTTATATATCCTAAAACCTCTATATCCACCCCTTGAATATGAGATTAAATTAAATTCATAATTTTTTCAGTAGAGTAAATATTCAAAATTAGTTCCTTTTAAATTTATAAAAAATCTTTTAATAGTGGTAAGATGAGATTATATTGGGTTTTATTAAAATATAACACAAAGATATAAGTAAAAAAATAATGTCTGGTCTACTAGTAGCAAAATATAGAAAACATCTAATCATACCTCTATATAATTTTTTGTCAACTGGTTTTCTAGTTTTATCCAAATCATGTTTTATATTGGTACAAGTGAGATTTTTATAAGTCTTGTTGTTTTGTAGCCTAAATTTTTTCAATAAATAAATAATATGTTTTCGTTGATTTAAAACATTACCATAACCTTTTCTATATATTTGATTACAAAAAAAATTAATTTTGTCATCAAACTCATTTCAAATTCCTTTTGCATAAGTTTTAAAAACTTATTACGAAGCCTTTTAGTTGTTGAACCAAAGATAAAATCATTTAAATAAATATATTCTAATAAAATATCAGAATAAATAGTTTTCTTGAAGAGAGTAGGATATTCCAATCCTATATTGTAATGTACTGACTGGGATACCCTCTCAAAACTGGTACTTGAACCAACATTCCACATATCCAAATGGAATTATCGATCCCCATGAGTTGGAGACTAGCACCCGGGCATTAGAAATTATTAAAGGGAAAAATTTCACCCATCCTCAAGAAAAAACATGGTGTATATATAATATATAATAAAAGTAATATATAAATATATTCCATAATAGATAAGGAATAATGAATGTAATATAACTAAACAAGGTAGAAAAACAATCCTCAAGGGACAATCCAATTGAAAAGGACTACAAAACAATAATCTGCTCCAGATTATCCATTTAATATTGTTGGAAACCTCTTACCATCACACTAATAGCTAACCAAATACAAGCTGAAAAAAACATCATAACCTCATTGTGGATCTTTTCATTTCCCTGTACTGAAATACATAACCAGGTCTATGCACCACTGAAGGGGTGCATAGGGTGTGAGCTAACTAGATCAGCAGGATCTCACCCAGGTGTTTCATAAAAAGTCTCTAGACAATAATCCAATCATTATCAAATTTAATGAAATCAAGACATGATAACAATTTAATAGTTTTTATCTCAAAATCTTGGAACGAATGTTTAATTTCCCCTTTTTACATAAAGCCAAATAAATAAAGTAAATCAGTTTCAAATAATTTCATATCCAAATATCAAAATGTATATATAAAATCAAATTGAAGAATATATCACATCCCATTTAAAATCCATGGTAGTATAATCTAACAATACAAAACAAAACAACACAAATCAGCCAAAAGCATAGGTAACATCATGCAAATGATTACACTAGGTTAGGATATCTAGGATACTCATAATTAACCTAGAAAATCATGAACTCATCAAGACCCTATAAATATTTATCGAGTTTAGGGAGTAGAGAAACACCCCAGCAAGTGAACCCCCCAATAGGTCTAACAAGTCCCTAGAATAACCAGCCAAGAGAGTATAGTAAAACCACTTGAGTTAACCCCCCTAAAGTAGATGATACCTATCATTATACCTTATACTTAAGTACCCAAGGATTCCTATGTTTAATATTTCCCAAATCAATTCTTCAAACCATTTTCATCAAACCATGATTCGAGAACCATTTCACAAAACCATTTCATAATGATTTGAAAATTCTTTTTCTATTTACTAAAAATAGGGAAAACCCATATTTTATAAAAAAATGTTTCCACACACACAAATCAATTAGTCAAACCATTTCATTTCCTTTAATAAAACAATTTATCAAAAATAATAGTTAGTAAGTTCACCAATATATTCTATAAATGGAACCAGATACCTAAAAAATTAGGTCGCATAGGCCCACAACCTCATCCACTATCAAGGAAGAAAACACAATGATTACAAAATCCATATACCCAATCCACATGTATCTTAATTAATTCATTTAAATAGAATGGTTGATGGATAATGGAAAACAATACATACCTCAAGAATGCACACCTACTACACTATAGCCAACAAGGAAACAACCCTTGGAACAAGACGTCACAAAGGATATACAGAGGAGTCAAGAGAAACATCACCATGGGTCAAAAGATCAGATAACTAAATGAAAAGATGCTACCAAGATCAAAGTTAATGAAGAACTATAAATGAATACTCACCTAAAGAGATACCACCCAATTGCAATGGTGCTCAACTGTTGAACAAAACTATCTTTTATGAATAAAAGCTCACAAAATTCTTGGAAAAGAGATATATGCAGAGAGGGGAGATATATTTGGGAGAATGAAATAATATTTACATGACGAATCACCCTAAAATAATTTTCCTCGATATTTATACAGTATTTAATCCCTTTCCATGTCATTCACTCGAGACTCATATAAGTCAAAAAACCCAATAAATTTTTATTAAAAAGATGATTTCCAACATTACACATCATGTAACTTTTAATAATGTGTACTCCCTTAACATTGTGTACTTGTTTCAAAAAATATTCCATAAAATGATTATATATTTTTTATTCATAATACATAGCTTTAATTCCTATAGATTAATTCAAAAAAACCATATTACTTACAAAAACCTCAAACAAACTTAGGTGTTCTCCAAACTCTAGGAAAACTTTTTAAATAAATTACATATTTATACCCAAAAACTATTAATTAAAAAAACATACATACTTATAATTTAGGTCATTTTTCTAAAAAAAATTATACATCCTTAGGAGTCCAATGATTCCCCCAATTATAGAGGGAAAAAAGAAAATAAAAGAGACTTACTTAAAAGAAGTTAATGTGGTGTTACAAACTCCCCACCATAAGGCCATCCATCCCTTTGAAGACATGTAGAAGAATGAATTTTTGTAAATAGGTGATGTCACTACTCCCTCACTAAAGAATCACATTACATGGTCTCATGAGAATCTGATCCGTTCAACCATAACATTCTGACCAATAGAATTGACTCCCCATGCAAGACATTCACTTGACAGTAAAAGATAAAAATGGCTTCTCAAAAACAGAAATATCTTGATCTAACTCAATCTATTACCAAGTCAGAATATCAAAGGGATCATGATGGTATTTCATGAGCTATGATATTTTGAAAATATCATGATTTCCCATAAAATAAACTAGAACTTCTGACCGATAATCAACATTCCCAAGCTGCTCAGTGACCTCAAATGGTCCATTATATCTCAAAGGAAACATTCCCTATTTTCCACACTAACAGTTACCCGACTGTTGAGAAACATTCATGAAAACTCTATCACCTATAGAAAAATATTAGGGATAATGTTATTGATCCACATCATATTTCTTTCGTCATTGAGATGTAACCAGATGTGGATGTATAATCTAAAACCTCACCGATCTATACTAAACAAAACTTAGTCCCTCTGAAGAAACATTGCATAACTCTTCCTTATAATGGGTTGATCGGTAAGACTAACTATACAAAGCCTCAAAAGGACCCATTATGATCGATTAATGATAACTGTTATTATAAAAAACCTTAAATAGTACTAGATGGCTCTCCTAAGATCCACCAAAATTCTTACCACAGGCATAGATCATGTCTTCGGGCCACATAAATGAAGAAGTACCAGTTAGACTACATGAGATAAGGATTCAGATGAGGATTTAGGGTAGGAGCATTTACTGGAGCAGAGCTAACCAGAATTGGAAGAATGAGAGGGTATGGCTTTTCCATCGGTACCATGCATGTGTAGCTTTGAATAGGACATCTATCCGACCAGCCCTGTAAAGGTGGAGTGCTTATTTGATGACATATGTTGGGGAGGAGAAGTTCCAAGTTTTCTTTTCTGGGTGATTCCCTCTAAGACCTACGGGTCATGTAATTGTCTCTAAGCATTCGGGCCTTGTTAGGGTTCCACCTTACCCCTTGAAAGGTGTATTATCAAAATAGTAAAAAAATGAAGGTATTCGAGCCCTTTCGACCTACCGACCATCTATGTATGGATGATAAGTAGTACATAGTTTAATATGATTCTTCATCAGCTCATGGAGAATTATTTAAAACCTCAAAGTAATTATAGGATCCCTATATGAAAAAATGGAAGAATGAACTCCATGTGACCTCACAATTTCTTTCACATGTAACTTAGTTATATCCTTAACATCATTCTTGCATTTTATCAGAATCAAATGAGCTTAAATTTTCAACTGATCAATCAAATTACATATATAATTCCTCCCTCGAGGAGAATTTTTTAATAAAAAAATCCATAGATACCTCTTCAAATTTCAAAATGGCACCAGAATAGTTTAGAGAGAATCAAAAGGTTTTAGATGCTCTATATGTATCTCTTGGAAGGTGTAGCATCAAGACACATAATCAACAAGGTCACACTTCATACTCATCCACCATAATTTCTATCTCATGTTACAATACATATTCATAGTGACCAAATTAATGGACCATAAAGAACTATAAAAATCAAACAAAACCAATCTGCTCACTGATTAGGGGACAAAAAAACCATCCCCAAAATTGAGAATACTATCTGACGAGAGAGATAAATTAATAATAGTATCCCCACCATATAGGGCTTCTCGAATTCCTCTAAACATGTTATCATGATAATGAATCTATAGGATAATCTCATGGAGAGTTGATGATAACTAAACACTGGTTAGAACCATACCTGAAATATCCTCCAAAGAATATAGATGCAACTGAGAATAAATCCATAAAAGGAAATACTCTTAATTTGTTTCCAAAATAGCTTGTGATGGGACTTTCATACAAAGATAACCTTAAAAAACATTCCATTTTCCTAGGGTTTAGGTTGTCACGAACTAGCCTGAGTCGACCCTGAACCGGTCACCTAGGCCAGCCCACGACAAGTCCCGAGAGGCGTTCCCGATCCTCCCGGGATGGTGACAAGAACCAAGGGCATCAATAGAGTACACAAGGGAACGATTTCGCCCATATATAGACAATCAAACAAACAACGGAAATAAACGGACAGCCCAAAATGAATTTATATAAAAATTGAACAAAATATTTTTTATACAAGAAACTAAAGGTAGAACAAAAAAAAACTCAAATGAACAATCCCAATGACCAAATAACTCCATGTGACACTTCTGGTCACTATCCAACACAATGATCAAAAGTCTCCCAAGGTGATCGAACTAAAGATGAAACATGCACATGGGATAAAAAAGAAGAAGACTATAAGCGTGAGTATTAAAACTCAGTAGGTTAGCCCGATATTCTATTCCCAATGCACATTCCTTTAAAATAAATGAAACATCAATTTATAGTTTTAAATTCAAGATATGAAAGTATGGTTTTCAAATGAGGTTCCATGCTATAATAATTATCATAGAAAAACATGCATGTTTAATAAACAAAAATGCAAGTAACTATTTTTTTTCAAAGAGGTGCAACTTCAAAATGAACATAGTTTTCAAGAGGGTTGCTTCAAAGAATTTTAACATTCAAATAAATAACACATACTACTGAATTTACCAACCAAACACACCATATGCCGACGGTGAGTACAAAATAGCCAATGAGCACTAGTCACAGGAATACCCCTAGGCATTAGTTAGTTGTGAGCCCCAGGTACCTCGTATCTCGGTGAAAGTAACCATAATAAATATCTGTTCTCATGCACAAGCCACTAGTAGGGAACATACCGATAACCTAGTGGTCCCCAATCATCATCATCATCATATTTTAGTTAGTGTTGTCATCGTCAAACTTGCTACGTGAAATAGGGGCCAACCCCCACAGAATCACTAGCATACTAGTACACGTCCGCCCACCTAGATACCCGGGATTCCCTTTAGTGCTCAATAAAGTTACACATATTATCAAATACACATTTCACATCCACATTCCATTCCAAAACCATAAAAACACAAACATCCCATAATCTTTCTTCACATTTCTTACACTAATCAACAAACCGCTAAATATTTTGGTAAGACAATTTCATGAAGTGCATTGAGGCTTTGCACATAAAACTCTTTCAAAAACATTATTTAAATTATAAACACACATCATAACCAAACCAAATCATATTTGGAAGCCCAATAAACATTTAATAAAATCATTTAATGGACCATAAAACAATCCCAATTTCACAACTTGTTATATACAAGTAAAACACTCCTTCGTTTCTAGGAAATGCCAAACGGGCCTTTAAACATTTTCTCAAAACTAACCTTTGATGAAGGTATGAATTTTAATTTTATTAAGGATCTGTATAAACATCATTTACGGCTGCAAAAATCATTCATAAATCTCTTATAATACCCAGGCTACATATTCAAAACACAACCATTTTCGTAAAGATGTGAAACGGTCCATTTTTTTTGGCAACTCTGGCCAAAATATGTTGTAAATCAAAACCCACTTGTTTGTAAAAACAAATCCAAATTGGAAATCAATATAAGTACCCAAAAATACCATTTATAATTCTTACAATTCCTTTATAAATCCAATCAAATAACTTTTATATCACACGTCACACATAAAAGCCAACCGGGCAATTTACCGAACACATGCCATGCCCTTTTTAAACAAAACATTTTATTTTATGTACATGAAAAGGAATAAAACACCAATTGAATGTAATATTTTCATTCAAGATACTGTAACATGTTAAAAATACCATAAACTATATTATAAACCTCACAAAATATTTTCAAAGATAATGGAACATTTAAACAAACACTTGTTGATTACTTTCATGACAAAACAACACTACCTTTCACATATCTGTGATTAAACAACGAATTTGCACACCAAGAAAATTATAAAAAGGATTTAAAACAATAATATACATTTATATCAGTATAGGATAATATTAAAATGATGAAACTTCTATGATAAAAGCATGTGCAAGGGATATCCTACCTCAAATCTTTGGCGTAATTGAAACGCACACCCGAAATCACCCGCCGCGGGTTTATAGACCCTAAAACTATAAATTCCAGACCTAAACAAACATAAAACCCATAAAAAAACATTGTATAACAAAACCCTAGGTCGATCAAGACTAGGGTACAATATAAATCAAAGAAATAATGAAAGGAGGGGGAAGAGGAAGGAGAAAGGAGAAGGAATCTCACCTTTCACCCTAGAAAACTCTTCGTCTTCCATTAGATCTGCAACCCTAGAGGGAAGGGAATGGCTTGAAAATTCATGGAGATACTCCTAAGATCTGGACAAACCAGGGAAAGAGAATTGGTAGCCAAAAGAGTACGAATTGATTAATTTATGAATGATACAATTTACCTTGTCAAATCTGGACGATTTGAGGTATCCTGAGACGTTTCTCCCTCTTACTCGACCCATATGAGCTCAAAAGAGGCAACAAAGATATTGGGGGTGAGGATAGGGATATTGGATTCGGGTGGGAGGTGGAATCACCGAAAACGATTAAAAAATGAAAAAGATATAAATGAAACAAATTATTTTTTATAAAACAGGAAATGGGCCCATGGGTTGGCCCAATACCTAAATGAGTAACCCAAATTCACCCGGCCTATGAATTTATAATGGGTCCAAAAGGATAAATAAGTTTTAATATATCAGCATAGGACAAGTGGGATGTTGAATGGGTTAAAAAGTATGAAAAACAAAAGAGTTATAAAAGAAACAAATTCAGTTTTTAAAATTGGTAATGGGCTCACGGTTGGCCCAAATCATGAAGTAACCACCCTTTCTTCAAAAACTACTAAACAAACAATGGGGATCCCAAATTAGGGTGGGTAGACATATATAAAACTTAAAAACTCAAGATTTATCTCATAAAATACCCATGAAAAGGATCAGTATTTCTAATGGTCTGGATCAATACAAAGATAGAAAAAAAAAACCGTGTGTGACAATTCTCCCCACCATTAAAGCTTTCCGCCCCCGGAAAGCCATAACACTTTCCAGCTGAAAAAAAACAACACATAAGGATTCCAGAATGTACTCCCCACCATTAAGAATCAACTATCCCTAGAAATTTTCTTAGGATGAAAATCCAAGAGACCCATGGTGGGTCTCCCCACCATTAGAAACCAACTAGCAATGAATAGACAAGAATTGAACATGAGCCCAAAAAAATACACCTACCAAAACCTACTATACCAAGTTAATAGAGTTACAACATGAACATATAAACCACCCACTCCCAAATGGATGGTACAATAACTTGGTTGACACATTCAACACAATTCTGGACCCCCGTCACATGGGGATGGGAGGGAAGGGGACCCAATAATTTGGCCACTTAAACAACAAAAGAAACAAAGAAACTACCCACAACTCTCCCCCTATGAATAGGTAACAACAAGATTGCATCTGATTTTTATAGGCGGTCCACACAGGGACATTGATTGAAAACCCACATCCATGAAGGAATAACCATAGACACTGTGTGAGGGGTTAAGTCCACCACGCTTGTTGCGTCAAAGGGAAATTCATAGAAATGAAGAACCAAATCATTAACATAGAAAATAACTTAACAAAACAGAGGAGTAAGGATCTTAATCTAGAACTCCACACCTCTTTTGATTTCCTTACTGCGTGAAAAGCTTCACTCCGAGGCCTATGGCTGGAGCCCTGATTCTTGAAGCATTTTATACACCGTAGTCAGGTGATAAGGGTCACAACACTCAAAAAAAACACACTTGATCACCAAACAAAAACCTTCATCTAAATAGGAACTCATAGATACATATCAAAATTCCTTATCACTCCAAATGAGGGGCATAATAGATGAGGAATTAGACGAAACACATCAACATCACCCAAAACAACTGCTCTATCCAAAAGAATTATCACGACCTAGAAGAACTTTTAATAGATCCCAAACTACTCTGTATTCCAACAAACAGGTTGAGGCATCATCCAAAGAGGTGGATTTAAAATTTGAAAGGAATCCTTAGGTTGATCAGCAGGAAAGATTTCCAACGCAGAACTATCCATGGCCACATCACAACATCAAACACATTTTTAGAAACCCAATGAAAATTTCTCCAAAACCAAGGCACCAACAAGATATCATCTCAAGATACAACAAGAGTATGAATTGTAGATCACAAGGAAGCTTACTGAATAAACAACTCTTCTACAACTTAGAAAAAACGGGCCACATAACCATTGGTTTATATATAAAAAAAATACTACATTTTTTAACTCGAAACACTTTTGAAAAACAAACTAACTTGGTGGGTTTCAACATTCCCCAATGGTGTTTCATCACGTCTCACCCACATGCACATTTCCATGCCACCCCAGGCACCCAACCACCATACCATATATTTCATCCTTCCAGATATAAATAAAACTATGCATGTGAGCACTCATGAAAACATCAAAGGCTAAAACAAAACAAAATCATTCCAAAAATCATGTACCTTCAAAAGGAACACCAACCACCAAGTGAAAAACCCTTTTCATATCTCGAAAAAAAACCACAAATTTAGATTATGGATAATCCAATCCCTTTAAATCATTTCTGATTCCCTCCGTTTTTTTCACAAAAACACAACCTTCCAAAACCATTCTTATATTTAATTATTGAAAACCCCATTTTATAACTTATCAAAATCTAATCCTTACATTAAAACCCATTTCCACAATTCTCAGACAAGGATTTTAAAAACAAAAATTCAGAATTCATGAAAGGTTCAAGAGACCCAAAAAAATGGAACTAGTGTCGGTGGGTGACTTGACCATATGGTTGGCAGCCATATGCCAAACACAACACCAACACAGAGAGACTTATTAGGACCATTCCCCAGCTCCACATGGCTTGCCAGGCCCTATGAGCTCACGAAGGCCATTGGTCAGACTCCCCTTGTCATATCCCAAAACCAAACAATCAACTAGAACAATGGACACTAATAAAACCGGACTTCCATGGAAACCTGAGGATTAGAACAAGAAAGAGTTCGCGACGCTCTTCTTGCACTTACCCCTCAAGTCCCAACAATCCTACTCTATCTACCATGACATCCCCAAAATAACAAGGGTGCTCTAAAAAGAAAGGTCCGCTAGTAGTCGACCTCCTCTGATACCATTTTGTCACGAACCAGCCTGAGTCGACCCTGAACCGGTCACCTAGGCCAGCCCGCGACAAGTCCCGAGAGGCATTCCCGATCCTCCCAGGATGGTGACAAGCACCAAGGGCATCAATAGAGTACACAAGGGAATGATTTCACCCATATATAGACAATCAAACAAACAGAAAAAATAAACGGACAGCCCAAAATGAATTTATATAAAAATTGAACAAAATATTTTTTATACAAGAAACTAAAGGTAGAACAAAAACAAAAACTCAAATGAACAATCCCAATGACCAAATAACTCCATGTGACACTTCTGTTCACTCTCCAACACAATGATCAAAAGTCGCCCAAGGTGATCGAACTAAAGATGAAACCTGCACAAGGGCTAAAAAAGAAGAAGACTAGAGGCGTGAGTATTAAAACTCAGTAGGTTAGCCCGATATTCTATTCCCAATGCACATTCCTTTAAAATAAATGAAACATCAATTTATAGTTTTAAATTCAATATATGAAAGTATGGTTTTCAAATGAGGTTCCATGCTATAATAATTATCATAGAAAAACATGCATGTTTAATAAACAAAAATGCAAGTAACTATTTTTTTTCAAAGAGGTGCAACTTCAAAATGAACATAGTTTTCAAGAGGGCTGCTTTAAAGAATTTTAACATTCAAATAAATAACACATACTACTGAATTTACCAACCAAACACACCGTATGCCGACGGTGAGTACAAAATAGCCAATGAGCACTAGTCACAGGAATACCCCTAGGCATTAGTTAGTTGTGAGCCCCAGGTACCTCGTATCTCGGTGAAAGTAACCATAATAAATATCTGTTCTCGTGCACAAGAAACTAGTAGGGAAAATACCCAAAACCTAGTGGTCCCCAATAATCATCATCGTCATAGTTTAGTTAGTGTTGTCATCGTCAAACTTTCTACGTGAAACAGGGGCCAACCCCCACAGAATCACTAGCATACTAGTACACGTCCGCCCACCTAGATACCCGGGATTCCCTTTAGTGCTCAATCAAGTTACACATATTATCAAATACACATTTCACATCCAAATTCCATTCCAAAACCATAAAAACACAAACAAACCATAATCTTTCTTCACATTTCTTACACTAATCAACAAACCGCTAAATATTTTGGTAAGACAATTTCATGAAGTGCATTGAGGCATTGCACATAAAACTCTTTCAAAAACATTCTTTAAATTATAAACACACATCATAACCAAACCAAATCATATTTGGAAGCCCAATAAAAATTTAATAAAATCATTTAATGGACCATAAAACAATCCCAATTTCACAACTTGTTATATACAATTAAAACACTCCTTCGTTTCTAGGAAATGCCAAACGGGCCTTTAAACATTTTCTCAAAACTAACCTTTGATGAAGGTATGCATTTTAATTTTATTAAGGATCTGTATAAACATCATTTACGGCTGCAAACATCATTCATAAATCTCTTATAATACTCAGGTTACATATTCAAAACACAACCATTTTCGTAAAGATGTGAAACAGTCCATTTTTTTTTTGGCAACTCCGGCCAAAATATGTTGTAAATCAAAACCCACTTGTTTGTAAAAACAAATCCAAATTGGAAATCAATATAAGTACCCAAAAATACCATTTATAATTCTTCCAATTCCTTTATAAATCCAATCAAATAACTTTTATATCACACATCACACACAAAATCCAACCAGGCAATTTACCGAACACATGCCATGCCCTTTTTAAACAAAACATTTTATTTTATGTACATGAAAAGGAATAAAACACCAATTGAATGTCATATTTTCATTCAATATACTGTAACATGTTAAAAATACCATAAACTAGATTATAAACCTCACAAAATATTTTCAAAGATAATGGAACATTTAAACAAACACTTGTTGATTACTTTCATTACAAAACAACACTACCTTTCACATAACAGTGATTAAAAAACGACTTTGCACACAAAGAAAATTATGAAAAGGATTTAAAACAATAATATACATTTATATCAGTATAGTATAATATTAAAATGATGAAACTTATTTTATAATAGCATGTGCAAGGGATATCCTACATCAAATCTTTGGCGTAATTGAAACGCACACCCGAAATCACCCGCCGCGGGTTTATAAACCCTAAAACTATAAATACCAGACCTAAACAAACATAAATCCCATAAACAATATTGTATAACAAACCCCTAGGTCGATCAATACTAGGGTACAATATAAATCAAAGAAAAAATGAAAGGAGGGGGAAGAGGAAGGAGAAAGGAGAAGGAATCTCACCTTTCACCCTAGAAAACTCTTCGTCTTCCATTAGATCTACAACCCTAGAGGGAAGGTAATGGCTTGAAAATTCATGGAGATACTCCTAAGATCTGGACGAACCAGGGAAAGAAAATTTGTGTCCGAAAGAGTACGAATTGATTAATTTATGAATGATACAATTTACCTTGTCAAATCTGGACGATTTGAGGTATCCTGAGAAGTTTCGCCCTCTTACGCGACCCATATGAGCTCCAAAGAGGCAAAAACGATATTGGGGGTGAGGATAGGGATATTGGCTTCGGGTGGGAGGTGGAAGCACCGAACAAGATTAAAAAATGAAATGATATAAATGAAACAAATTCGGTTTTTAAAACTGGGAATTGGCTCACGGTTGGCCCAAATCATGAAGTAACCACCCTTTCTTCAAAAACTACTAAACAAACAATGGGAATCCCAAATTAGGGTGGTTAGACATATATGAAACTTCAAAACTCAAGATTTATCTCATAAAATACCCATGAAAAGGATCGGTATTTCTAATGGTCCGGATCAATACAAAGACAGAAAAAAACCGTGTGTGACATATGTGATATTAAAGTCAAATGTATAAAGGTATTCCACTCACTATATCTGTCTAAGAATCAAGTCTATTTGAGAAATGATACATCTCAAACTCTAATGGTCATAGAATATTGTGAAACTTCCAAAAAAAAAGATAATGCCTCCAACACTTATGTGCATGGATAACTATGAAAATCTCTAAATCATGAGTGGTGTAATTCTTCCCATGTTTCCAAAGATGATGAGAGCCATAAGTTACTACAAGATAATTTTTCATGAGAATTAAACTTAAAAAAACATCAAAAGCATCATAGAAAATCACATAACACTTATTGGGCTTAGGTAAGCCGATGAAAAAAGTCTTTTCAACTCATCTAAAGAATACTAACACTTTGAATCACATGATAATTTCACCCCTTTATTAGTAAGAGAAGTCAAAGGTGATTCCAAATATGGGAAATACTTAATGAATCATTGACATAACCCAACACAACAAAGGAAGATCTGAATCTCGAATAAATTACATGGTTCTTCCCATGAAAAAATTGATTTTACCCTCTCAGGATCAACCGAAAATAAATTATCAAAAATCATGTTCCCTAAGAACAACATTTTTCAAGTCTATAAATTTACTTAATAAATATTTCCATAAAAATGGTGACTCCTAAGGATTTAAAAAACTAGATTCAAATGATGCTTATGATTTCTCGCAGATCTCAAATAAACCAAAATATTATCCACAAACACTATCACAAATGTTTCAACATACTTAGGGAATATCAAAATCATCAAAGAAATAAAAATATCTAGATAATTAGTCAAACCAAACAACATCACAAGACATTCATAAATGAAATACCAACTCCTAAATGTTTTCTTTGGTATATCAAACTCTTAGAAGCTGAGCTAATGATAACTCAAAGGAAGATCAATATTAAAAAACATCTTTTTCCCTGTTAACTAATCAGAAAAATCATTAACATGAGGTAACATATATTTATTATTTACTATTACCCGGTTCAACTTCTAATAATCCACGCACAATCGGATTGAACCATCTTCCTTCTTAGAAAAGAGCACCAGGGATTCCCAAGGTAAAACACTAGGGTGAACAAAACCTTTCTTTACCTGATCGTCTAACTAGATCTTGATCTATTTTTTCTCTAGTAGTTGTATAGAATAAGAATGTATTGATATCATCTGCGTTTATAGAACTAGGTTAATAAAAAACTCTACCTACCTCTACAAGAGAAGAGTAGAGAAATTATTTGGGAAACATCACTAAAATTCTAAAAATATTGGGAATATCAACAATATAAGAAGATTTATTGGGTACAATTGCTATAATAGATAGAAAAACTATGGAGCTCTGGACAAGAAGGTCATATAAGACCAAACCTTGGATTTCACTCCTCTAGAATCACCCATGATCTCTCATCATCTATAATAAATGAGACACGTTTATGATAACAATTAACCTCATCATGATGAGAAAAAAGCTAATCCATCTTGATAATGATGTAGGATAGATCCATATCAAGAATAAGAAATTATCATACTAAATTCACACCATCTATCGATAGTTCATAATGAGGACATTGAATCTTCTACTCTTTCCTCTTCTCAAGAGGCATAGAGAACTCCATATCAAAGGGAATGAGCACCACTATATGTTTAATCATATCAAGAAACTGGCTAGATATAAATGAGTGGGAAGAACCAGTATCAAATAAATAAATTTCTACTAAAGATGCAATAAGTATGGTACCTCTCACTATCTCTAGACCCCCATATACCTTCATTAGAAACTAATCTACTACATTAAGGTTATTCCCTCATAAATCATGTAGCTATATCCTTATGGCCTTTAAGGAATCTGACTTCCAACAATATCCTTTGGATATTATGATCCCTAACCATATCAAGGAGTAAAAATTTCCTGAATGAAATGTTTCATATTACCATAATGTCAAAAAATGTTGCAAAATATTGTATGTGAAGTAAAAGAACATTGGGTATGTCTAATCATTCCAAACTAATATAAATTTAGCTCCAAACTTCTATCTACAACTAGAGGTGCTAAAGAGGCATGCTACCAAGGACTACCTACACCAATACTATGATGATTTTGACACTTCCACTTCTTTTAGTACACCATTGAAGTTTCCACTAGGTTGAATATAAGGGGAAAAATATAAATCCATTCCTGGAAAATTTATTTCTTCCATAATATAACTATCCACTATCTCCACATAGGTTAAAATCTTTCATATAAATACCTATGATCTGAGATCTGGTCCCAAATTCTTCAATTACTTCTAATATTTCATCTGCTCATTCTTTACAACCTCTTGTGAACAAAATGATTTCAACAAACTGATTGGTGTACACTGGCACTGAATGATCTTCCTATTACAAATAGAGGAACTCTAGATACTTTTTCATCATCAAAAAATCTGTAAAATCTATATGAATATGAGAGTCTTCAAAACCTTACAACCAAATCCCACATGCTTATCTACCAATACCATGTAATCCCCCCAATGTTTTTTGTGATACTCAATTCTAATCATCATTCACTTCACCTGGATACTCTAAGGTTTATATAGGAAGTCAAAAATCTGATTTATCTTTCAAATCCATTCTGCTTCCTATTGAGGATCACTCATACCTTTAAATGATGGTGGTTTCACATGAAAAACTCATGATTGATCTCTTTCTTCAACAACACATTGGTGTACCTCTATAACAACATTTTAAACATATGGAACATTTTTTTTAAAAACACAGACTACTCACATGATAGCCTCAGTAAATTTTTGATTGTGGGTGGATTCCCTTGAGGAGAATCAGTTCCACCCTTCTGAGGAACTAGAAAAACCCATCTCTGAGGCATACTATTGCACACTGAAACAAAAGAAATGACCAGAGATAGAATAATCTCAATTTAAACAAAAAAATCATAAGAAAAAATTGAAATCAACATCAAAACTAAAAACATGATACACACATCGCAACATCCCACTATACTTTGAGCCTCATCATGGTAAGATTCGGTCATGAACTCACCGTAACCTACTTATCAAGCCATGAAAATCCTATATCCCGACTATCAAACATCCCAAGACAAGAAAACCCCCCAAACCTGGGACTTTGATACTACATTTTAACGAACTTCCCCATATACTCACTCAAAACTGATACCTAACATGATCCACCACTACCCAAGGGGTGTTCCTGACCCCCATGGGATGTCAACTATCTCTGGGAATCAGAAAACAATCAAAGGGAATTATTTCTCCCAACATAAAGAAATAACATTAAATATATACATATAACAGAGTGAAGTAGTGGAAGATATAAATATAATTCATCATAGATAAAGAACAAAGAGATAAATATAAATAAACAATTTATAAAAAATAATCTCCAAGAGACTAGTCCAATTGCGAAGGGCTACAAAACCAAATATCTACAAAGAAAACTCTATGTCATAGTATAAGAAAACTCCCACTATCTCACCAAAAATTACCCAAAACCCAACATAGAAAAACCTCAAAATCACACTATGGTACCGGGCATTTTTCTATAATGAAATATATAGTTTGGTCTACGCACCACTGATGGGGTGCACATGGTGTGAGAAAATAGTCTTAATAGGATCTCATCCAATTATTCCACAATAAACCTATATAAAATAATCAATTCATTCTCAACCTTAATGGAAATATTGAATGATGATAGTTTAATAGTTTTTGTCTCAAAATCATGGAAAATAGTTTAATTTCCCCTTTTTCCACATTCCCAAATAAATCTGGTAAATTAGTTTCAAATAATTTCATATCCATATATAAAAAAATGTCAAATCAAATAAAAGAATTTATCACATCTCATAACAAATCCTTGGTAGTAAAATAAAATAATACAAACCAAAACAGCACAAATCAACTAAAATCATAGGGAATATCACATTAGGGATCTAGGTCAGGATCTCTAGGACACTCAAAGAAAATAAATATAATTGTGAACGCATAAATCCTATATACATATGAATCGATTCTAAAGAGTAGAGGAACACCCCAACAACTGAACCCCCCAACGAGTCTAAAAATTTCCTATAACAACAGGCCTAGAGAGGAGAGGAAATACCCATGATAAATATCCAAGATAGTGGACAATGTCTATCACTATAACTTCCACCAAAGTACTCAAGGCTTCTCAAGTGCTCTATTTTCAAAATTAATTCATCAAACCTTTATTTCAAAACAATTTAACAAAACCACTTTGTAATTTTTTGCAAATAATTTTCCATTTAACAAAATTAGGGGAAAAACATATTTTATCAAAACCCATTTCCACACATGTAAATATATAATTCCTATCATGCCATTTAATTTAATGAAACAATTTATCAAAAATAAAAGTAATGCAGTTCACCAACACATGCTAGAGACAGAACCAATTACCACAAAACTCAGGTTGCATGATCTGGTAATGGGATCCACTAATAAGAAAGAACAAATAATGAAATTGGAGGCCCTATAAAAAACCAAAAATATCATAATTTATTCTATTAAATTTAAGGGTTGGTAGAGAATAGGAAACATCACATACCTCAAGAATATACACCTTTCACACCACAACCAATAAGGAAATGATACCTATAATAATATCACACAAAGGGTCTAGAGAGGAATCATTAGAATGATAATAATGGGTCAAAAAATCTTATAATGAAACACAATGACGCTATTGGGATCAAAGGTAATGAATAAGTAGAAAGGGTTACTCACATGAATAGATGAAACACAACTAAAATGGTGATCAATCGCTAAAACATGATCATGTACTAACAGCGGTACCCAAAAATACCCAGATATGATACCTAGGTGAAGAGGTAAGAGAGATATAGAATAATGAAATAATATTCAGATGATATATTACCAACAAATTCATTCTTGTGACATTTACATGGTGTGTAATCCTTTACACATCGTGTAATCATTAGGACTTTATTACACTGAAAATCCCATAGCCTTTTTATTAAAATCTTGATTTTAAAATTTACGCATCATATGAAAAATACATAGTGTTTACTCCATTCAAACTATGTATAAGGTTCATGAAATGATATTTGTAGAGATTACACATCGTGTTTTCACATTACTAGGAGAAAATTCTTCTAGAGGAATGCAAAAATAGAAGGTTCCTTACAAAAACAACAAACAAACTCATGCATTCTATGAACTTGGGGAAAATCCCATAAATACATTACAAATTTATATTTGGACTCCATTAATTCAGAAAAAACAAACATCCCTAAACTTTAGCTCATGTTTTCTCATCAAATGTTCTCGATCCTTGGGAGTCTCACAATTCACCCAATTGAATAGGAAAACAAACAAAGAAAGGAGAATTTCCAAAAATTAAGTAACATAATTTTACATATAGAAAATATATTTTCTAGAAGAAAATTAATAAATCATCCATACAAAGATCTTGGTTCTTTTTTATGTCCATAAAAAATTTTAGAAAGTTTGAAAACTGAATTTCATAGATTTTGATTTTCTAAACCTGGTGGTTTTTTAATATTAACTCATTCCGCTAAATATTCAATAAGAAAATACAATTTTACATCCATATGATATAATTTAAAATTCATATATGATGCATAAGATATAAGGAATATAATATCTTATATTATTAAAATAGGTGAAAGGTTTCATCATAATTTATTCCTTATTCCTAATTATATCCTTTATCTACAAATTTATCTTTGTTCCTAGTAATTACCCCTTAGTAATCTTGTATATTTTTAAAAACCCATCTGATTCCTATTATTGGATGATTTGATATCCTTTCAATGAATTCCCAAAATTTATCTTTTTCTAAACTGGTTAATAATTTTCTTTTATAACTATTATCCAAAATTATTCTTCTAATGATTCCTCTATAGTTTTAGGTTGTAATTGATAAAGGAAGGAATAAAATTTAGAAAATTTCATACACATCTTTTGCTAACTCCTATATCTAGATTTTCTCCTATTGTTTCTAAAGGGTGACCCTTTAAAATCATAGGTTGTCTATGTAATACACATTTGGGTTTCTTCTAGACTAAAATGAATTTCATCATATTCATGTTTATTTTCATAATCATATTTAAGTGACTCATGTCTTACATTGTCTAAATAATTAACGACTTCATCTGCTTGATTTTTTGTGATCAAAATGGTCAATTTAATCCAAAATAACTTGAATTGATTATTCAAATATCTTTTATTTTTTATTATACACTCTATAATCCATATAAGTTGTAAAATATCCTATAAATATTTCTTCATCGTCCTTTAGATTAAATTTACCAAGATTTTCCTTACTATTGAATATATGAACCATGTTCCCAAACAATTTAAAGTATATGACCTTATGTTTTATAGTATTATATAATTAATAGGGTTCCTTTTTAATAAATGTTCTTATCTATTCATGATATTCAAGGTTTTGTTAACATATTCTAATAAAAATGTGTAGGAAGGCTATATTCATTTAACATAGTTCTTTTCATTTTATGAATAGTCTTATTTCTTATTTCTATAATTCCATTTTTTTGAGGTGTTCTTTGAGAATAGAAGGTGTGTTTAATACTAAGGAAATTGATAAAATAATTAAATTCTTGATTCTGAAACAATCCACCAAGAACACTTCTCAATAAAATTATTTTAAAAAATATCATCTTGAATTATATTACAAAATCTTATAAAAATTGAGAAAAAATAACATTTTAAGTTTTATAAAAAAAAGAAAAAATCACCAACTAAATAAGAAACAAAAGATATTATATCTAATATTTATACTCTTTAGGTACAAAAAAACATGTTGATATGTTTTAGTGGTTCAGTTGTTGAAACCTTGATAATAGATTTGAAAGATGAATTGCGTTGCTTTCCTATTTGGCATACATTGAAAAAACAATATTTATAAAAATTAATACTAGGACTATAAAAAACCAAGTGTTTATTAGATAATATATAAAAATTAAATATATTATAGTGTCCATGTATCCAATTAAAAATCTAGGATTCATTTGTCTCGGCGTCAATCGAGTAGTTCACCAGTTGGGCCATTTCGTTGTCTGGGGGAACTGGCAAAGGTTCGAGTCCTGCCTCGCTCAGACACTATTCATATTATGAACAGAGATATTCAAAGAAATTAATTAGATGGGTGATTTGTATCTCCAAGGGTTAAAGTACCCAACATATGGGTAAACAGGGGACTTAATTGACAACCACATTTTTCACATGAGCCTCATCCTAGTTGGTGAGGACTCAACAGGTGAATCCAAGATACCCGAGATCAAATCCGAGTGGATGTGTATTTTCTGGTACTGTAGTAGCACTACAGCCGGCACTATATTATATATTGTAGTAGGAACTCTAGTAGGTACTTTTCGGTACTATAGAAGCCGAAACTATATATCCATTTGGGCCTTTGGGCCACCTGTTTGGTCCTTGGGTCCTGCAAGGCTTTCGGGCCACCCCAGGCCTTCAGTCCAGTTGTTTCTCAAGGCCTTCAGGGCACCTTAAGTCCATAGGTCCACCCCAAGTCCTTTGGGCCACTTTAATTTATATTTACTGGTCAGACTACAAGTTACAAGGCTTTATATGAGGATTCAAGGAAGGCACATTCACTAGAGCAGAGCTAACTAGAATTAAAAGAACGAGAGGGTATGGCTTTGCCATTGGTACCAGGCCTATGTAGCTTTTCATGGGATTTCTATCCAACTAGCCCTATGGAGGTGGAGTGTTGATATAATGACATATTCTAGGGAGGATCAATTCTAAGTTTTCTTGTCTGGGTGATTCCCTCTAAGACCTACGGGTCATGTAATTGTATCTAAGCCTTCTGGCCTTGTAAGGGTTCCACCTCAAGCCTTGAAAAGTGGATTATCAATATAATAATATTAATTTAAGGTTTTTAAGACATTCCGACCAACCATTCATCTCAATAGTTAAAAAAATACACTTTTCATTCACATAAGAATTTTAAATCCGAAGTATAAACATTTTTAGTTCTGGGTTCTTGGAATTTAAGCAGTTTTTCTTCAAAAATATAGCATGAGTTATTTTAAAAATCAATATAAAAACTATAATCACATAGCTGAGATGTAATTATCATATTTTTCTTCAACCCATGACTATATAGTACTTATGGATCAAAATATATTTTGGATCTCTAATTAATCCAACTCAACCTATTTTTCCTTTTAAATTATCACTAAAGGTAACCACGACTCCATCTAATTTTTATAATGTATGAAAATTGAAAGATTATCCATGCATGTATCTTAAGAACCCACTATCCATATACCATGCCACATTTTTTTCATGTGAAATTTTATCCTACAAAACACTTAAATAAAATCTTATTTTGGTACCCTAATGTGCTTGGGTCCAACTATGTCAGCAAGAAAATAACTAGGTCACCATACTTGGGTAGTTTTTGGAAAATTTATAAGATTAACTTTTGAAATATATCTAGAAACAAAATCCTTTTTTATTCCACTGATTTGGGTATTTTTAAAGAAAGCGTATGAAATTTAATTTTATATAATTTTGATTTTTATCGATTGATTATTAATGCATATTTATCAAATTTATGAACATTTTTAACAAGAATATGATATAGATATTCTTCTCCCATAGTTAATATACTAGAATCACATTTTAATAACTCTAATTCAGCTTCTAACTCTATAATTCTATTTTCAGGAACATCACAGTTTGAGGTAGATTTTATAAATTTTTATTTCAATTAAAAGTTTTGTTTTAGTAAATAATCTTTCTCATTTAAAAAAACATTGCACCTATTTTTTAGTGATTTCTATTTTTTTAGATTCATATTTCTCTTCAAACATTGAATAGTAAACAACTAATTTACTATTATATCCTCTTTCAGAATCAGAAGAAAAAGAATAGTAAGATTGTCCCACTTCTTCCTATTTAACCATAAAGCACATATTTTCGTTCAAATTGGTTATATCTTTTTAGGAATATATTTTATAAGTACGGATGTATTCTTTATAGACACTCCAAGTAGCCTTCAAATCTTTTTTACCTTTTTTCTCATAATCATTTCTCATAAGATACTTCTTTTCTTTTCCATTTATTTTTTCTCTTATTTTAGTTTTAGAAAATTAGGTCTAATATTTCTTATTTATTTTTATTCATAGAATCAAATGTATTTAATTTCTCGACCATCTTTCATTATACTATTGAATTATTTTTTCAAGACTTTATACTTCTTATAATATTTACTAAATATTCTTGATATATGAGCCAATTCCATTCCAAAATCTAAGCATTATGAATTATTTGACAATACAACATCCTATTTTGATTTGTTTTCATATTTTTTAGTAGTAACATTAAGGGTGGTATTCTCTCCTTTTATCATCCTGTGAACTTCACCTTCATCATACATTTTGGCTTCATAAATCATTAATGTTCTAATAAATTCCATTTTATCATTTTTTTAGATAGGAGTAGATTATACGATTACATTAGATATCCCATTTCATTTAGAGGGTATGGACCTTAGAAATATTAAATCCTTGTCTGATTTTTTAATAGGTTATTGTAAAGAAGAAACATTTCTGACTATTTCAGTCAATATTATATTCATATGAGTGATTCTTTCACTAATAGACATTCTGAAAGTGTCAAATTTAATCTTTACAGTGTTTTATCTTAATTTCCTGACATTTTCAGTTCCATTATAATAAAAAATGATAGTTTTACATATCTAATTGGTTGTAATACATTAAGATACATGATCAAATACATCATGACCAAGTCCACATATAATAGTATTCATGACTCTTGAATTGAAATCATACTCAGCTTCTTTAGTAGCATACCACTATTCTGTTTCTCTGAGGATTTCATAAGTTTTACAATCTTCATTTAAACATTGAATCCAAGATTCTTCAAATTGATAATCTTGTGATATTTCCAACATCTATAATTATTTACTTTAAAATAAGGGAAAAAATCATGGATATTCTTTCTTTTAGTTCTTCCTTCAATATCTTCCTTCATATAAACATTTTACTTGATCTTGTTAAATATTATCATAATTCTTCAAAAAAATCCCATGATACAAATTGTTATTTCAAAATAATATGAAAATACATAGTGTGGGTTTGAATTGTTCCCTTTAAAAAATATTTAAAGATTTAAAATTTATCCCTCTTTATATATTATCATGATATATAGTGTTTTATTATTTAATAAAGTTATCTAGTGGAAAAATAGAGAAGGTTAAAAAAGTAATTTTTATAGTGTTTCAGGGCACAAAGATACCCTAGTGAACTCCACCAACACTCTATAAAGGATCTTGGAATTTTTCCCTAAATAGTTCATCTTATTTTAATAACTCCACAATAGAAACCCTGTTTTTTATATCTTTACTGTTAAAAATTTTTATAGATAGGAAATATAAAAGCGTTATAAAACTACGATCCAAAGGTTTAATGTCTTTGGAAAATTAAGACCAATCATAAAATTTACATAAACAAAAAAATATTATTTAATTAATCATTCTCTCATTTTTATTGTCCCTCATGTACTCATTAGTATGAGTATTTACATGAGGATATAATTCAAAGAAAGGGGTGAGATAAAATCCTAGTAAGAGGAGAGATAAGAACATGAGTAAATATAACATGGGTGAGAATAATCATAATCACCATAAACTAAGCATGGGGTCATTAACATAATCATGAGAGTAACCATTAGATAAATTCAAGGAATTTGTAAATGAATAAAAATGAAACATCTTGTCTTATTGGTCAGCTAACACTCATATTTGTGAACAAAGATAACATCATGTACATGCATAACATATGTGCATAATCATAAAATCAGCATTGTGAACACAGATACCATAATGTTCAGGCATATTGCACATTATATCATGAGATACTTCACATTACCCAAATGAATTGAAGATCTATATAGTATCAGGAAAAACCCTCACATCATAATATTTACGTAATCATGCATTCCACTTAGAACGAATAACAATATTTTCCAAAAAATAACCCATGGAAAAGAAATGGGTTTCATGAGAATTTAATAATGTATGTGTTCATGAATAATCATTTGGGTTCCCAAAATAATAATTTAATGACATAAGTGGAATAAGAATCATCAATTTTTAGTGAATAAGAAACAATCTCAAGATAGTTAAAAGATATGTTTTTTAGAAAATCGGCAATCTTTTGGAAAAATATTTTCATTTTTCTTAAGATAATATTGGAAACATGTATATCAGAAAAGAAGAATATTTAAGAACAAAGAATTTATTTTTTAGTAATATTAAAGAAAATGCACACTAAAATTTGGAATGAAATAGTAATAACACAAAGAAATGAAATTGGGTTCAACAATCCCCTTACCTTACGTCTGAATGCTTTCTTTACATTAATATCCTGGATAATAAAATTTGATTAATTAATTGCTAAATATATAACAATATTTACATGTATTATATTAATTATAATTTTATTTAGTTTTTTATGGCCATTTTAATGAGTTTTAGAGTTCAATTTCATCGTTCTGAGAGTTTTCATTTTCTAGGATTTCATGATTGATTCGCTAGTATATATTCATGGAATACCATGTAAAATGGGGATATTTATCCAAAATTAAATGTTTTTGTTATTAATTATACTAAAAAAAGTTTTATTTTTCTTATATATTTTTTTTCTATATATGAAGATGAATCATCAGAAAAAAATTTAATGGAAATTGTTTCGATTAATTTTGGAAATTTTTTATCACAACAAACTCATTTTGTTTTATTATTTAATATAATATATATAAGATAGTTAAATAACATAAAAAAAGTTATAACATAAATTTTAAAATATTTATTAACCATTATAATTGTTTTATGACCATACTTTATGTTGGTACAATAAAATGAAAACACATCGTCCATGATGCTGGTAAATCGAAAAATCACGAACGGTGATTTCAATTTTTAGAAAAAAAGGGATAATAGAAGAGGTTTGATGATGAGTTATTCCATCAAAATAATTAAATTACAGTATATATAATATTATAGAGTTATCATTCCACTTAGATAATAGGAGGTGAGGAGTTAATAAGAAAATTAAATGAAGTTGAAATGAAATTAAAAGAAAATGAAAGAGGATTTCACCTCTTGAATTCTTCTCCTTGAGGGCCTCTATAAGGAAATTGGTTTTGGTCTTATGTTGAGACCAAAGGCTCATGGACATGGTGAAGATTCTTGGTAATACTATTAAGAATAAATTGGACAATATTCAATGTTTTGAAGTACTTATTAGAAGAGGTGGAGAGGGGTGGTATTTATTGGGGAGGAGAGAGGTGTTTTAGATTATTTTATCCATTAGTTTATTATTTTTTATCAAGACAATGAATAGTTTAAAATTTATCACTAAATATATTAAATAAATAATTAGGATTCGAGATTATGGTGCTCAAATCACCCATAACACAATAAATTTTGATTTTAACTTATACTGTTATATACCATATATTAATGTATTTCACTATTCACAAAACAAATTAACTTTTTTAGGAAAAAAACCCAAAAATTCACCCAATAATTTTTTTGACACGTATAATTCCAAAATTAAATCCATTTTATAAAAATAATTTTATAAATATGAGAAATTTAATTTTTAATTAAAATTATCATTTACTTGGAAAATACCGATATTAAAATTATAACTGATTTTATAAAATTTTGAAAAATTATTTAATGACTCATAAATTTATCCTATAATAATAAGAAAAAATATATTAATTTATGAATAACTTTTATGAAAATAAATTTTTTATTAAATCTTTATATAAATTATAAAATTTTAAATAAATATTTTTATTTTATAAAAATAACAACACTTAATTAATAATTTTTAAAACATTTATTTACTTATACTATGATATAATTATAAAATATTATCATTTATAATATTCATAAATTATATTTATAATTTCATATATTATATTTCTATTATATTGGATGAATTATTATTCCTAATGGTCACATTACTATTCCAAAGGTCAAGTTATTATTCCATTAGTATGGGTTCCTTAATTTTTATAAATACCTATTATTTCATTCATTTTTCATTTATAAAATTTTTATTATGTTTTAAAAGTGATACTATATAGTTTATACTATACAAACAAATATATGTAGGAAATTTCCATTTATAAAATTTTGGATAGTTAAATTCTTCCCCCTTGAGAAATTTCTCCATTGAAATTTCTTTATACATTATATGTTAAAAATATGTGAGGGTACTTCTCCTTCATCACATCCTCCTGTTCCCATGTTTCCTCTTCATACTTATGGTTTCTCCATAGTAATTTAACCAGGAGAGTAGTCTTGTTGCATAGAAATTTATCTATGTGTTCTAAGATCTTTAATAGATTCTCCTTGTAAAAGATATCATTTTCTAACTATAAAACCTATGGGTTCAGTACATGTGAGGGAAATGGTATGTACTTCCTCAAGAAGGATACATGGAATACATGACATACTTGATACATGGTTGGTGGAAGTGCTAATTGATATGTCATAGCTCTGACGTGATAAAAAACCTCGAAGGGGCTGATATACCTAGGACTTAGCTTTCCCTTCAACCATATATTTAAAAAAAATTAGGTCCTAGAAGCTTACATTCCTTTAATTAATCCCATAACGTAGATGTTATGGATATTTTCCCATAAAGGGATTCATATGGAGCCATTTGGATGCTCGAGTGGAAACTGTTGTTGTAAGGCAACTCAACCAGAGGTAGATATTGGTAACATTCTCCTTCAAAGACCATAGAAAATTATCACAACATGTCTTCTAGTGTCGAAATTTTCCACTCAGATTAGACATTAGTTTGATGATTATAATCCATACTAAAGTTCAGTTCATTGTTTAGAGCATGTTGGAGACTTTTCCAGAACATTGATGCGAATCGCAGATCTCAATCAGAAACAATCTATAGTGGTACTCTATGCAGCCTTACCACTTCTCTAATGTATATATATGGATGTTTGTCTAGTCAGAAGTCCTACAGAATAGTAATAAGTGATATATCTTTGTATGATGATCCACAATAACCCATATAGCATCATTTCCACTGGATGTATTTCGAAATATGGTGATGTTTTCCCATTTCCATGCTGGTATGGGTAATAGTTTCATTATCCTTGTAAAATTTTTATTTTCATCCTTCACTTACTGACAGACTTGGAACTTTTATGTAAATTCAGTGATCTCCATATCATATTGTCCCACTAATAGTGCTCTTAGAGATCTTGAATCATCTTTGTGCTCCCTAGGTGAATAGAGAAGGTTGATCTATTTTCATTACTCAGAAGCTCTTTCTTTATCTCTTTATAAGATAGTACACATTATCATGAACAAAATATTATGACTCCTTCCTTATAAATTTTTAACTCTGAGGATTTATATTTTCTGATATCTTCCACCTTATTCTGAATTTCCACATCATTTCTGTATGCATCATTCATTTATACATGATGGATGATTGATAAATCATTTTAGAAAGGATTGATGATTTCCATTCCTTTTTTTTCCATGTTCATCCTTTGAAAATATAATAATATTGGATCCTTCTCAATTATCATCAATTATAATTTTGAAGGGTCCTTTCTCCTTACATCATGTGATAATTTATTTTCCTTACTAGGATGGTAGTGGATTGAGTTGTCATAATCTTTGATAAGATCTAACCATCTTCACTATCACATATTAATCTTCATCCATGTGAATATATATTTTTCAATTATTATCAGTATATATCTCACACTTCTACCCATAGAGATAATTTCACAAGATTTTCAGTGTGAATATCACAACCGAGAACTCCAGATCATACGTAGGATAGTTTAGATCATGAATTTCTACCTTCCTTGAGGAATAGGAAATCATTTTATCATTTTTCATCATTACACATCATAATCTCTTATTTTAATCATATCTATATACCACAAATAGTTCCCCACTTCTCATAAGTGTGAGTAAGGGCACAGTGATAAGCCTATTTTTGAACTCTTTGAAGTATTCTTTACATTCACTATCCTAGAAAAACTTTTCTCCCTTCCATGTGAAATTGATTAGTGAGTTTTATAATTATTGTAAGTTCTTAAACACTCACTAGTAATACCCATATAGACCAAGTAAACTATGGATCTCTATTATAAATATTTTAATAGACCACTCTTCTCTTAACTTTATCTTAGAAGGGTCTAAAGATATTACTTTTCTGCTGACAACATTCTCTCAAAATGATAATTCCTCCATCCCAAAATCACATTTACTATACATTGAATATTTTTTATCTCTTTGAAAATTTATTAGAATAGTATTAAAATGCTCCTCATGTTCCCATTTATCTTGGAATATATTTGAATATCATCTTTAAATACTACCAAAAACATGTCGAGGTAATCTTTGATGAATATATTCATTAAGTCCATGAATATTGTTAGAGATTTTGTGAGTCTCAAAAGGCATCAATATGAACCCATATATTCCATGCCTTGTTCAAAAGCTAGTCTTAGGAATATATTCTTTCCTTTACTTTAATTAGTTATATCCCGATCAAAGGTCCACCTTATAGAAATACTTTGCCCCATGTAGTTAATCCAATAATTCATTTATCCATGGAAGGGGATACTTGTTCTTTATTGTGATTTTATTGAGCTCATAATAATCAAATGTATATGTTCATTGATTCATCCTTCTTCTTGATAAATATGAATGGTGCACCCCATTATGAAGTACTTGAGCATATAAAACCATTTTCTAGATTCTCCTATAACTTCCCCCAACTCACTGGTGTACATTCAATATGGTGTCTTTAATGTAGGTATATATCAAAAATAAGTTATATTAGGAACAAAACCTATCAGTTGGGAGGAATACTGGGTAATTCATTAAGGAATACATCAGTGTAGTCCTTTATAATTGGAATGTCTTTGATCATGATTCTTTAATTTATCTCAATCATTTTAGCTAGATATTCTTACTCATAAGGAAATAATATCCACCCTTGATATTATGATACTAAAGGAGATCGATCCTTCTCTTTACACTTATGTAGAATTGGATGATACCTTGGTATGTGAATCGTTATCTCCCTTTTCTAAAAATTGATGTTTTCTTTTAATATAGATATATAATCCATGCCCAAAATAAAATCAAACTCCATAAAAGGATGTAAGACCAGATTTCTAGGAGTTTTTTCTAAATAAATTAACTTGGGAGGAGTTATATAATTTGGAATCAATAATTTCCCCATTTATTATTCTCATATATAACACAACCTTTATATTTTGTGGTGTTTTTTGTATAGTGCTATTAAACATTCAATATTTGAAAGAATGAGTAGAACTAGAATCAAATAGTGTGTTCATTATTCTTGAATAAAAAAACAGCGTACCTTTCACCACATCATTGTCTGGATCCACTTCTGTAGTAGTGAAGGAATAATATTTTCCTTGCTCCTTTGGTTTTGGTGGATTCTAACACTAATTAACCTCTAGGACTTGAGTTTTAGTGCATTGGATGGCATAGTTCCCTTCCTCTTTACCGTTTAAGAATTAGACCATGGTTGGAGATTTCATTTATTCCACCACACTTTCCATCTTCCTTATGCATCTTCAATATTCATGATCTTGGTGGCCTTATCTTCTATACTGGAAGAATTTTCCTATCCCTTTGAGGAAATTTCCATGATAATTCTCCCCACATTCTTGAAATGGGAGGGGTTGAGTTTTCTATCCATCCTTCTCATTATATCCTCAGGATTAAAAATTCATCTTTTATTTTTTATCTTCATAGCTATGGGTTAATTATCCAAATTCTATCTCCACTTTTATGTAACATAAAATAACTTCTTCATAACACCCAAAGTCGCGAATTTTTAGAGCTTATGAAAGGTGTTTTTTACCACCAAATAATAAATATATTTTTCTATCATTGATGGTAACAAAACCTAATGCATGTATTGTAATCCTTGTGAAATTTCATTGTAATACATTATAGATTCACCTTCCTTTTTCCCCAGCTCTGAGAATTATATCTCAATCTTTGTATGAAGAGTTCGAGGTAATTACATGTTATAAAATATTTTTGTAAAGTTTTCCCATATCATCTCTTTATCTTTTTCCTTTTTAATAGTGTTATTAATCAACATACACCTTTGATCAACCTCCCTATCTAAATAAAAAATTTCCAGAGTCACCTTCTACAACTCATAATAGTGAAGAAAAAAAATTCTTCTCTAATGAGTTAACGAAAAATTATGTGACTAGTGGATTAAAAGATCCACTAAACATCGATGGATATTTCCACATAAAAGAATAAATAGTTAATTCGTCCTTTTATGGGAATGAGAACGTTACACATTATTTATTTTATTTTTCATAGCCTGAGATATTTGGTTAATCGTTTCCATGAAATTTTTAACTCCACCTCTCAAGGCATTAGGGATGTCACTTGAGAAATCACTACATTATCCCTCACATGGGTTGTTGACCTAGTATCTTCTGGTTCCCACCATTGTCTACAATAAAAAAGGTTTGTACAAAAAATAATTCAATAAGATATGAATAAATAATATATTACTTTTTTAAATTTACTCTAAATGAATATCTTGTAGGATCCCTATGCTTATAATTTTTCTAAAAAAATATTCTTATGTTATTTCATATACATAGTCTCATACTATGGGTTTTCACTAATGTTCTCTAATACTAATTCCCAAATTAACTAAACCATTCTATAATACCTACTATAGTGAACCTATATTTTCTTACATTACTGTTACATCATTTTAAAGATAAACAATATAAAAGTGTTAAAAAAACAAGATCCAAAGGTTTAGTAACTTGGAAAAATTAGGACCAACCATAAAATATATATAATAAAACATAAACATTATTTAATTGCTTATTCTCTAGTTTCCTAGTGTCCCTTGTTTACTCCTTAGTATAAGAAGTCACCTAAGGATAAACATCAAAGAAAGGGGTGAGCTAAAATCCTAGTAAGATGATAGATAAGAGCAAGAATCAATATAAATAGGGTGACCTTAATCATCATCATAATATAACATAAGAATTGTATTGTCATCGTAATAATGACAAAAATAATTAGATAAAGGCAAAGAATCTATAAATTCTTAAAAATTAAACATCATATCTTAGTGGTCAACTACCACACATAGTTGTGAACAAAACTAGCTCATGTCCCCCATAAAATATGTAAATAATCATAACATCAGAATTGTGAAAAAAGATAGAATCATGTTAAAACATATAGCACATTATCTCATGATATACATCACATTACCCAATGCATTGGAGAAATATTTAATTCTGAGCGCACCCATCAAATCATGATATTTACAAAATCATGCACACCATATAGAACGTATAATAATATTTTCCAAAAAATTACCCTTGGAAATGAAATGGGTTTCATGATAATTTTATAAATGAATAAATTCATTAATAATCATTTGGGTTTCCAATATAAAAATGTAATAACATACTTGGTATAAGAATCATCAATCTTAGGGGAAAGAATTATCTTAACAGAAGCAAAGAACATGCTTTTTTATAATGAATAGTTCATTTAGAAAAATCTTTGTATTTTTCATAAAATCATATTGGAAACATGTATATCCTAGAATATAAAAGGAATCAACAATGAAATTATTTTTTAGGACTATTAAATAACATACACACTGAAATTTGGCATGAAAGAGGAACAACCCAAAGAAAGGAAATTGGGTTCAAGAATCCCCTTACCTTACGCCAGAATGGTTTCTTCACATTAATATCCTTGATAATAAAATTATATTAATTAATTAAGAAATAAAAAACCTATTTTAAATATATTTGATTCATTATTATTTAATGAATTTGTTTATGTGCATTTTGATGAGTTGTAGAGTTTAATTATGTTGTTATGAGAGTGTTCATTTTCTTTATTTTTTTCAACGGTTCACTTGTATAAATGTATGCAAGATCATTTTAAATGGGATAATTAAATATAATTGAAATTTTATATAATTAAAGATTTTACATAATTTTAATTCTCCTTATATATTTTTTTCCCAGATATTAGGATGGTTAATTAGATAAAATTTTAATTGTAATCATTTTGATTAATTTTGGTGGTTTCGATCAGAACAAACTTATTTTGTTTTATTATATAATATTATCTTTATAAGATAGTTTAATAACATAAAAAAGTTATAAAATAATTTTTAAAATTTATCTCAACCATTATATTGGTTTTATGACCAGCCTTGATGGCTGAAAATGATAATGCATTGTCTAAGATGGCGGTAAATCAACACATCACGAATAATAATTACATTTTTTATATTAAAAGGGAGAGGAGAAAAGGTTTTCAAATAAATTATTCCATTATCATAATAAAATTATAGTATATATAAGATAATGGATTTATAATTCCATTTGGATAAGTTTAGTTGATGATTGAATAAAAAAAGAGGACTAATTAAAAATAAATTAAGAGAAAATGAAATATGATTCTGCCACTTGAATTATTTTTCTTGAGGACCTCCTTAAAAAAATCAGTTTTGATATTTTATTGAGAAGGAAGGATCTTGATCGTGTGGGAGAGTGTTGGGAAGTATATTGGGCATAAATTATATAAGTTTCAAGGCTTTGGAGTTCTGTGGGGAATATGTGGTGTGGGTTATATTTATATGAGAGGAGAGGGGTATTTTTTGATTATTTTGTTCATTAGTTTATTATTTTGTCTCAAGACTATGACTAATTTGAACCTTATAAATAAATATATTAAATATATATATAGGAATTTATATTATGGTTTCTATATCATCCATGACTCAATAAATATTTATTTTAAATTTTATTGTTATATACTGTAAATTTTTGTATTTCACAATTCACCAAAAAATAAATTGTATTAGAAAAAGACCAAAAATTCACTAACCATATTTCTATGTGTATAATTCAAAACTGAAATCTATTTTATTAAAATAAGTTTCTAAATAAGATAATTAAAATATTTAAATAAAATCATATTTTAGTTCGGAAATACTGATTTAAAAATTATTAATAATTTTATAACATGTTGAAAAACTAATTAATGACTCCTAAATTTATCTTATAAGAATAATATGACAAAATATTAATTTATGAATCTATTTTATGAAAATAAATTTTCTATTAAATCATTATATTAATTATAAAATTGTAAATAATCATTTATATTTTAGAAAAATACCAACACTTAATTAATAATTTTCATAACATTTATTTACTTATACTATGATATAATTATATCATAGTATCATTTATAATAATCCTGATTTTTATTTATACTTTTATAGATGATGTTACTATTCTATTGGCTGGATTACTATTCCTAATTATGATATTTCTATCCAAATGGTCAAGTTTCTATTCTATCAGTATAGCTTCTTTAAATTCTAGAAATACCTATTATTTTATTCATTCTTCAATTATAAATTTGGTATTGTGTCATTCAAGTGATTTTATGTGGATTGTAATATATGAAAAAAAATATAAGAAGGGAATTTTAATTGACAAAATTTTCGGTCATTACATCTATAATTGAGTGCAGGCAATTGACACCTTACAATAATACATGTTATTTTATAAAAATTCTCTTAGTCAACAACTTAGTGTGAGAATCTAACACTCCATCATAACTAAGTACGAGTAGTTTATAGTCTAAGAAATCAAGATTAATTTATTTCATGAGAAATAGATTCTGCTCAAAATTTGTAACAACCCAGAATTTTATCAAAGGAGTCTCTCTTCTTATAATGATGTTATGTAGTGCAAAGAACATACATCACATAGAGAAACCAAAAAAACATTATTCTCATAAATAAAGACTGATAAATTAGTAATAAAATAAAATAGTAATAATAAATATTACATTGGGAAAATAAATTGACAATAAGAGAATTTAAATATGATAATTTGGATCTGCTCGATCCACCAGAATAACCACACTCACAAAAAACTATAGAAATAAAACATAATTTTAATAATACAATTTTATTTGTAAGATTAATGTTTATATAAACTTGAGAAAAAAATAATTTGATAAATAAGGAATTGAATATTATTTATTTATATTAATTAGTAAACCCATATAACCATTATTAATCTTACTGTTGGAATAATAATCTGATTGTTGGAATAGTAATATAACCATTAGGAATATTAATATTATCGTTAGAATGCTAATATCACCTATGAAAATGTAAAATAATATTTATATATCCTATAAAATGAAAATATGATATATTTATATCACGGTATAGGTAGATAAATGTTATGATAAATTATGTGTCATTATTTTTTTAAATGTAACTCTTTTATTTGAAATTTTATAATGAATATAATGATTTAAATGAAAATTTATTTTCATATAATTTATTCATAATTTAATGTTATGTTTTATTTTAATTACAAGATAATTTTAATAGACCATATGTAATTTTTCAAATTCTCATAAAATTGATTATAATATTAGAATTGGTATTTTTTTGAATAAAGAAGGATTTTATTTATAAATTAAAATTTTCATATTTATAAAATCATTTTCAAAGAAATGATTCCAATTGTTAAATTTAATCACTTAAAAATAGTTAGGGTTAATTTTGTATATTTTTCAAAAATAATTTATTTTTTATGAATAGTGAAATAAGATAATTTATGGTATTTAAAATTATAAGAAAAATAACTGATTGTTTAAGAAATGGACGTTTAAATAACCAATTAATTATAAATAAAATTTCACCATTTACTATTTATTGTCATAATAATCAATAATATTTATAGACTTGATCCAAAATAATAGACAAATGAATTTAATAATCCAAAAACACCCCTCTCATCCCCTTATAAAATTAACCCCTCACAACCCCTTATCCACACACCATCTAATCCATGAATCCTTCTAAATATCTGCTAAATCCTCTCCTACCAACTATCACCATATACAAGTTCTTATGGACTAACCAAAAAACCAATACCAAGTCCCTTGAGTGGTCATTCAAAGTGGTGATATTCAAGATGTAGCATTCTAAAACTACATCTTTTAATTTATTTTCATATTATACCTTATCCCCACTTAATTCATCCATTAAAGTATAATATAAATATTATCATATATATTTTATAATTTTATATTTATAGTTAAATATATTTAAACCAACCTTTTTCTCATCTCCTCTTATTCAAAGAAATGAAACTATTGTCCAAATTATGGCGGTTAACTATCTTCGTGGATAATGAGTTTTTATTTTCCATTATCACATTAAAGGCTTGTCATATAACTATCATAATGGTTAAATAAAATTTTAATAAGTATATTATAAATCATTTTATGTTTTGGAAATAATATATAGACATACAATTAAATTAAATTAAACTAGTTTGAGATGGTTGGAAGCACCACAAATATAAACTAACCATTTATCATTAACTTTTTATTAAATAAATCATAAACATGTTAGAAAAAAATTATATATGGTAATATTTATAATATTGGAAGTTCGTTACTACAATTTCGTTTCACTTCTATTTTTTTATCTCCATTAAATAAGAAATTCCATAATTATTCACAAGTGACCCAACCATGAAACTGTGAAACTAGCACTCCCAAAACAATGAAATTGAACTTTATAACTCATAAAAATGTCCATAAATGAACTTAATAAAATTATAATAAATTGAATATATATTTAAGTGTTATTTAATTAACTAATTAATTAATCTAATTTAATTATTCAAGATATTACATGCAAGTGAAGAACGCATTTAGACATAAGATTAGGGATCTCTCCAAACGTTTATATTTCCTTCAGTAACTCTTTATCTCTTTTTGACTCAATTTATCTATTCATTATACTTATATTACAATACCATATTAATTATATATATTTGAAACATATATATCTAGCTCAATTTATATTTATTTGATGTGAAAATAAGTTTTTTTTAAAGGATTCATTCACAATTCCTCTTTATAGTTAAACCTGAATAAAGGAAACACCTATGTTTCATACCCATTTTTTAAGAAAACTCCATAAAATGTTTTAAGAAACAATTATTTTCTAAAATCACTCATTTTATTCATGAAAAACTATTTTAGTTAATTTCTGGTTTTATGGAAATAATTATGGTTTATCCTCTTTATATATTCTTTAATTATTTCCCTTATACCACACTAAATTGGCACGTTATTAAAGATTCCTAAACACTATTTTTCATGTATTAAAATTAGTTTGAAATCATTATTCATAATATATTCTTATTTTTTTAACTTTAATATTTTTCAATAATTATTTAATCCCTTCTTTCATGGATACCATTACGGTATATCCTTTGGTTTTTCTTTATGAAAAGATTAAGAAACTTATTTATTTATTTGGTTTGGACTTATAATTATTACTTATATATTATTTATTTATGTATCACTCATATTCATATAAATATTATGATGGGTGCACCCAAATAACTCTCTATTTCATTGGGTAATGTTTTAATCTCAGGATATGTTATGTATGGTGTTAGGGAGCAAACCAAATCCATTATGAATCTCTGTCCACCATGTAATATCATCTTGGTAGTTATACTTGAATCATTTTTATGTCATGAAATATGTTTCCATAACATTCTTATATTTAAATGATCATATGATTCTATATTTTATATGTTATTCTGGTATATGTTTATTCATGATACAAGCCTTTTATGTTATAATGTTATGCCTTTTGACTCAGGTTTTATGCTTTGCTCCCATGTTTATTCCCTTAATGTTCTTTTTAGATCATCCCTTTTGTCCATTTATTCCTCATGTTATCCTATAAATTTATAGAATCTCAAATGGAGTTTAGAGATCATTATAAATATTAATAAAAAAAATTTATTCTAGTTTCATGTTTTCTAATTATGTACCTAGTTTTCTAAAGGCATTATACATTTCAATCATTGGTTTTTATTTGATGGATAATTATACATAAAATCATGTAATGATATGTGTAAAATTATTGGGTCATTATAATTGGTTTCATAGGATGGTATATTAATTTATGTGTATTAGGAGTATAAAACTTTAGTAAGAACCATATCTATAATTCTATCTCTATGGATAATTGAGATTGAAACCTAGGAAATCATAAATTAGGGTATACATTTCTTTCATATGTTTATCCTTTTATGTTCATATTTTACTTTTAATATACTCATTAGATAATTATTCAAGACCCTCCCTAATTTTATTTTCAATTATTTAGTTAATAGATGGAAATATGTGAACCCATGATAACAACCAATATGATAGGAAATATAGTGATTTCCCTAATGTTATGACAAACCTAATGAGAATTTGACCTTAGAACTTCATGAAAATACTGGCTCAATTTGTTCTAGTTATTAATAATAACTTGAATCATATTGGACACTCTCCTTCTCTTAAGAAGGATAAATTTTTGTTCTATTACTTTATGTGACAAAGGCCTCCTACCATTATTGGATATTATGATCCCCTCATTGTATAAAATCATATTAACTCCATTAAGAAGATATTCTACATCCTCCAATTCTATGAATAAGAGAAATTCATATTGGTGGTCTATCAATTTTTTGTGGCAGATGATCAGTGGTGGAAAGTGATCAAAAACACAAAGTCTAAATAGGAAATTGATTCTATGGAATAAGAAGGATCCGTGAAAAAAAATCAATAAATATTTTCCCAGAAATAACCATCTTATAATGGAGGGAGAGTAACTCAAATTAAATAAAAAAGAATATGTTCCTATTAGGGTATATGAGGAAAACATTACAAGTCTTTCATGATATGCCTTTAGCTTTTTCATGAACACTTAGAGAATGTTGGATCACTTCTTTATTGGATTAAAGATGTGTCTATGAAAATACTTGGTGATTTGAGACTTTGAAAGATATGAGAATATTTTTTCTTTGTGTCATTAAGGTTGAGATATATATTAGAGACTCTTAGTTTTCTCATGGACTCAGGTATAAAAAGGGTAAAATAAGTTTTACTATGGTAGGATCAACAAATAAATCCCATGGAGGCAAGAAATTCCAACATTCCACATGTAAAGATTTTGGAAAGATACATCTCATAAACTATCTAAAGATAATTTTAAGATGATTAATATATTGAAATGATGGGTCTCAGGATAATCATTACTTAAGGGATATGAAGAATCCCACTAATGAGGAAGAATAGGGGAAGTTTCATATCAACACTCACCCTATAGTATAATGCTTCAAATTTAAGAACAACATACATTATGTGAGAGAATGTCATAAACCAAGTGTTTTTAGAAAAAATCAAAGACAAAAACCTCCAAGGAAATAAGGAAGGTAATATATTATCACTTCTAATCGGTTGGATACCATAAATGATGTGGTGAAAGATTCGCTAGTTATTCATTCAAGAATAGAAAATGTAATTTTTGTTTATCTTTAGACACATTATTTCATATATTTCAATTTCAGTAAAACTATTCAAATACCACCTAAAAATATGGAGGATGATTTATCTATGAGAATAGTTAAGGGGGAAATTGTTTTATCTAAAGTGTATATGTAATTTCCCAAAAAATCAAAAGCAGGAACATTGTATTCGATAGTGTGTATGACACGCAACCCCAAGCGCTTAAGTAAATATAATATTCTGATATTTTATAACATGTTTACTATATTAAATAAATTAAATATAATTTTTAGCATGTAATTAATGTGATACTGAGTTAGCATGTGACATATAAAAAAATGAGTTTCTTTAATGTCTTACATTACATGCAAGACTGAGTTTTAACGAACAATAATATATTATTAAAATATTACTATTTAACATAATAAGAAATAAACTATCCATTATTAATAGTGTTAACTAACTTATGAAAATATTTTTCTTACAGAAATATAATGTGAATTCATTAGTTACAAATTAATTAGAAATGAAAATAAGATCCAATTGAAAATAAAGGGAACATTTTATAGAAAATTATTTTTTATGCCCACAATTTTATTTTAACCTAATAAATTAAATTAATTACAATTAGTGGGTGATATTAAAGTAATATATATATATATTAAATTCAATATAAAAATTTTATATTAATCCAATATATTTTATAATCATAAGATAAGAACAAACCTAATTTTTCACATAAAAACCTATATTTTTATTAACGTATTTTTGCCACCTTTTAACAGATAACCTATTTTAAATTAAAAAATTGAAATTTTGTAAATTTTAAATACCAAAATAAAATTAATATTTTATATAGAAACATAAAAATTATTTTAGAGTGAAGTTTTTAAATTTCTTTGTAAATTTTCATTTTTTTAATTAATAGTGTAAATACTTTATTTCAGTTCAAAACTACTTTTTCATCTGATTTATTTAAAATGTTAAATTATATTTTAAATTAGTTTTAAAGTTTTATTAGATAATATTTTTATTAATTAATCCAATTTAGGTTATCATAATAAATTTCACTTTGAAATTGACAATAAAAACATACCGAACTTTTGATCATTTTTACTTTAAAAACACCCATTATCATCCTTTCTATGAAATTAAATTTATATTAATTTATTACAATTTTGTGATATGAAATAGTAAAAAACTATTCCATATTTGTGATCATAATAACTTATAATTTATACTAATATCAACTTTGTTTTTGTCTAAAAAAATTATTGAAATTAATTAAAATTAATTACAATTATTAAGGAAAATTTAAGCTCAATAAAGGACTAAAACTTTATCATAAGGGAAAAAATCACCTATAAACATGTCCAAAAAAACTTTTATGGACATAATTATTCCATTAACCTTCCACTATTGAGTTTGGAAAGTTTTTGATAAATTTTTTTAGATAGAAACATGGGTACACCTAACTTATTTTAAAAAATACCAAGTGTGTCCTTTTTCTCCCGTATAAAAGGCCACCACCTCTCCCACTCCTTTAAACCTATAAAACCAATTATATTCCATCCAAATATTATCTAATAGATCATAAAAATAATTTCTATAATCTTATAACCCTCACATTATAGAGACCCGAAGCCTGATGTACATGGACATTACATTACTTTTGCGGAACACTTAGTACATAACAAAAACACACACACACAAGGATCGTAATAGTTTAGTGTCTTTGGAAACTCGGAACGTAATCTTATAATCGTGGTGAAAGATCTTCAATATCTCCCATAAAGATCTTCCCCTTTTTTTTACCTAAAACCTTTCTTTATATCCTGGGGAAAAGAAAACATAAAAGGGTGAGCTCAAATGCTCAGTAAGGATAAACAAAAGAAATATCAATAAGAACACAGCTTTTGGAAATCTTAACCTGCAAAAGAGCTCATAATATCATAACATGGGATAAATAATAGAAGTGAAATGTAATCCCAATAATCATAACTTAAAACATGAAACCTTGTGGCATACACACATAATCATAGAGAATCATTTCTTGTTAGTCAGGACTCATTGCCAAGACTATCTTAGTGGACAAAGTCCCTTTCTGAACCGAGTCACCTTCATTCCAGTCCTGTTTTACTGAACCGGTATAACCTACCGTTCCAGCCATGTCTATCTCATGAGATATAAAATCTTTACCCAATGCATTGGAGGGAGATATAGGTCCCACCCATCTTATAATGAATCCTTTCTTATGTGTGCCACATAATCATAAATCATACATCATCGCATAACACATGTAACAAAAATGAGATTCTTGAAACATCATGACATCATAAAACAAATCATATAAGGTAAATGACTTCATAAAAATAATTCCCTCAAAACATAATCAAATCAATGTAATAATAGGGATAAAAACAGAACCCTATATTATCTTATATGGAAAATAATTTTGATAAAACACTTGAACTCCATTCTTAAGGAAAATATCCTTTCTTCTTCAAAAACACTTTTCTTTTCTTAACATGTCATACAATTATAAACTAAAAGAAGTTGATTAAAAATAAACTTGAAAACATGTAAAGGAAGCTTCTTGGAAATAATATTTTTAAAAATCCATTCATGCCATATAAGTTAAAAAAAAACATTCTTCGTACCTTTGTCGGAAAAGTCAAAAAGTACCTCATACAAAAAAACGACAAAAGATTCCTTTCATATTCTTTACTAAAAACTCACCGAAGGGAAAAATTGGATTTAAACTATTGTAAGTGGATGGAAACAATATTACATATTGAGGGAACATGGATGTGGATGATAAAATACACCCCAGTAAATACTTACGAATAAACAATCTCGGATAAAAATGAGATTGTGATATTTCCCTTACCTTAGGTCCGACTTGCTTTGTAAGTGTCCGAATCCTCCTGTATAATGGTTTAAATCATGTTTTTGACTTATTCCAGAATCATATTCATTTTTATTATATCATATATGGTCCAATTATGACTTTATATTACCCGTTCTTTTGTAAATTCATGTTAAAGTAGCGTTTTGGGTAAAATCGTCTCATTTGTCGTTCGTGTTTTTAACTTGTAATTATTAATATGATTACTTGGATCATGATTACTTATATCCAGATTTTAAAACATGATTTATATATAATATATATTAAGAATACATATATATATAATATATCGATAAATGGAATGAAATACACCGTTCATGGAGACGGTAGTTCGTACGTACGCATGAACGCTGTTTTCGTTTCCTTATTGAATTGAATGGAATTAAGTAGATGACATACATATAAATATACATAAATCCAGTATCATTATTATGTCAAATATTTCATTAGTACTTATTATATATACTTTATAATCATTCATGAATGGTTAATCATTGAGAATGAATCTCATCGCGTCGTGGAGACGGTAGTCCGTACGTACGCACGAGCGATGATATCATTCCCATGGTCGTGGAATTGTGTTGAAGTGTATGTATACTATTTCAGTATCAATATCACTCTATAATAATCATATATAGTTTCTCCTTACACCATTATACCCATCCAATTAATGTGGTGGCGGAAAATAGATTACACCACCGCGTGGAGACGGTATTCCGTACGTACGCACGGGCGGTGATTTCCTTTTTCCGTAGGATGGATAGAAGGTTAATTATAGTTGTTTCATATTTATAATAACATATCAGTATATAATAAATACTGATGTTATTACTTTATCATGAAACAACTAAAGAAGAAGAAGTTGAAGAAGAAAGAAATTGAAAAAGATCGGTAATGGATATTACCTCTTCTTTGAAACGCCTCTTTGAATCCTCCACTTAGGGAACTATGATTGGTCTTTGAAGAAGACCAGGACCTCTAGGATTATTCTAGGGAAGTGGAGAAGGGATTTTGGCAGGGGTTGGCCGAGCTTGAGTGCTCAAATTGGTGTGAGGAGGAGGGGGAGGAGGTGCCCTTTTATAAGGGAGGAGAGGGGCATCTTAGGAATATCTCAAAATATTATTTTATATTAGAGTCAAAATCGGTTTATAATGGTTCCAAAGGGTCTTATTTCGAAGCTAAAGTGGGGATGGGTCGAAATTATATCAACCAATAGGATTTAGACAAGTTTAGGTTATTATTTTAACCTTATCAATTAGATTTAACTCTAAGTTAAATAATTTAACTTTTACCGTGTCTGTTTGTTTTCTTACACTATATGGTTAATAAACTTACTATAACATGCCAAACGAACCCAAAATTGTTTATTATTAATATATATATCCTTATCTAAGTCATGTTTCCGAACCATAGATTTTTAGGAATAAAATAACAATTAATAATATAATATTTGATTTAAAAACTATTTTGTGTCAATTTTGACACTATTTGATATATGATTTTTGTGAAAGTCATAACAGAATTATATGTTCGAACCAAGTTGATTAAATAAACACTAATATATCATAGTAACCTAGAAAATTAGTTGAATTCATAAAAAGTCTCAAATTACATTTATTTTGGGGTTTATAACATCAATTATGTCAATATTTCATAAATAAGATAATTACTGCATCATCATTGTGTCATCACTAAATTAAATTATTTAATGTCTAAAAATTACAAATAAAATACCATTATGTAGGAAATCTTTTTATATTTCTAATGAATATTTATAGTCGAATTTATCTTATGTATAACCCCATATTAAAAATTATTTACTTATTAAACATTGATTTTAACTATTTTAACCCTTCTTTAAATAAATTAATAATAAATTTCCTAATCTAATCCAAGTGAGCCTAAATGGTAATATTATATTCATAAGGTTGTTTTTGGTCGAATTACACTTATCCAATAGAATTAGGACATGTTTTAGGGTAATAGTAATATCATATTTACCCTTAGTTACCCTATTTACTATTAACCGCGGTAAAAAAAGTAAAAAGTTACTATTCACCAAAAAATTATTTTTATCTCATTGAACCACATTTTACTTACTGAAATCAACCGTTTCTATCTGATTTTTGAAATTCCATTCACAGAAGCGGTAAAATTAAGTTTTATGCAAAATTCATTTTTAAACCTACCACTTAGTAGTTTCACTATTAATCAAAAATTGATGTTTTTCAGAACAATGCCAAAATTTCATCCTAAGCTATATTTCATATTCCGAATTCAAAAATGAAGTCTATTTTAACAAATTCATATCATAGAAGTTGAATTAATTAATTTTATAATTAAATCCTGCTGTTAAAACAAATAGCGTGTTTTTAAGAAACAATATCTATCAAAAGATTGACACTTGTTTATGTCTAGTTTAAATGTGAAATTAAATCCAATGACCATCATTGTATTAAATTGTAAAAATATATTCTAAATATACATTAAAACCACTCAAATTAATAATTTATCACTATTAATTATTTTGATTAAAAAATTTGTTTTTAATTAAAGTTTAGTAATTTTCACTATTCATCAGAAAATGAAAGTTATTCGAAAAGTACCAAAATTTCACCCTAAGCTAATTTCGATATTACGAATCCAAAAATAAAGTCCATTTTGAAAAATAAAATTTAAAAAATTTCAAAAAGTGGTTATTAATATTCATAACGGCTAGTTATAATAACATTTTAATAACATATCGTTGTTTAGTGAAAATCGGTATTGCGTACTACACACGCTATCGAGGAAGGTCGCGATTGCGTGTAATGCAAGGCAAGTCAAGGATGTGTGTTATGCAAGCTTCTTTTGGTGTAGCGTACAAAACAAGACATTAATTAAATTAAAAGAATATTTTTCATAAAATCTCGGGCTGTTACACACATTGGGTATAAATCAATCTAAGGGAGCCTTTTTGGTACAAACCAAAAAGAGTCACCTGGTTAAGAGGTAACATCTTTCCTTAAGCTTCTTAGTTTTATTTCCATTATCCAACCAATAAAATATTCTTATTACATAATTATATTAAAAAAATAGTATTATAAATATACTATTATGTTTTAATGTTATTTTTTAGACCTATACATACACACACTCCCATCTAATGGGTATTGAGCATATTGTTTTTGTGAACAAAGAACTACCACCTCACGAAACAATGATTGTTGTTTCTTACATTACCACCTCCCATAGTGGTAAATATGATGGAAAATATATTTATAAATTTTATATATGGTATTTATAATGTCTTTTTACTTCTTAAATTCTTTTATAACACATATCTTTATGCACTCAATTTTGTGGAAATACGATAACATTGTTTTTGAAAGTATGGACTACTGCCTCATAAAAGCGATTTGATTTGTTCACATGATACATAAAATATATAAAGGAATATTTTAATTAAAAATATGTTACATAGAAAACATATATATTATTTTAATTAAAAAATTAATTTTTTTTAAATATAATATATATCATTTTCTTTATTACCCTTTCACAGAGTTAAAAAGTTATAATGTCCTCATGAACGTGTGCACTACTGCATCCTATACATGATGTGACTCCTTTTACATCACAAAAATTCTATATATAAGTATATATGATAAAATAATATGATATTTATAATATAATTATCATTTTTGAAAAATATAATGCTACTTACCTTCTTTCCATAACTATCATTGAAAAATGATAATGTTACTCATGCGTATGTACGACCTACTGTCTTTATGATTGTAACATTGATTAATTTTTCATAACCATATTTAATGATTGGTTTTAAAAGTATAATTTATGTATAAATATGATAATTATTTAATTATTATTATTCTTTATGTGTTTATGTGATGGCCACTTTGACAATAGATGACCTACCAAAGTTAGTTTTTACATATAAAATGAATTTGGTCAAAAAACCCATCATAAAATTAATTGTTTAAGTAGTCGTATACAGAATGGTAATAATTAAAATAAAATTAATGATAAACCTGAAAAATGTTATTAAGAAAGTAAATAATTAACATAATTTTATTATATACTAATTTAAAGGATGTTTTCCCCAAATAAAATGCAATGTAAATGATTTCATCTCAATTTACATTCAATTGAGACTTATTTATTATTATGCACATAGTTTCTTGTATATAGTGTATATACTGTCATTTGAAATGTTTTATCATGTAAATCTTTTTTCTTATGATATTATAAGTTCCATTTAATGTTATTTCTTCATTGATATTATGATTTAAATGCTTAAAATTGGTATGGGACACTTTTAAATGTTTAAATATTATTCTCCTCAAGAACATTTTTAATGATTATATTTACAATCTCTCTTCATTTTGTGATTATTAACATTTTTTTGAAACAAAAAAATTATTTTTTTGAACCTAATTTCATATATATGGCCCAAATACTTCCACTTTATCAAATAGTATCATGACAAAATCATTATTTATGATATTTTTAGTTTCAATTGGAATTATTTCGACTAAGTGGATTTGAGTTAAAAGTTACCAAGTGGAAAATAACTTCATAACCCAATTTCTTTTCATCAGGTTATATTTATTTTTCATTAAATTTAATATCATATAATCATTTTTATAATTACTTTGTCTATATATTGATGTATTTCATCTTCCTTATTTTTATTTACATTTGATACACATAATCTTATCATTGATTGATTCTAAATCTAACTTGATAATCTTTTCAAGGGTTTACATTACAATATCATTTTATTCTATATTATTTACACTTAAATTTCGATCATGGGAAATTATTTCATCATAATCTAATATTCCCTTTAATTTTATTCTCCTCTAGTTATTCATGACCTTTATTAAGTAATAGTATCATTTTTCCTCTCTTTGTTACTCAAAATGTATTATAAAATGTTTTTAAGAAAAAACACACTTTATTTCTCTCTTTAGTCAGCGAACACGTTTTCTTCTAAAAACCCTATTTTATAAAATATTTTTCAAAAATGATTTAAACGTGATTTTATAGTGACATTTTTACCCTTTTTGTCTTTCAATAATATTTTCAAAGAGGTTTTCTTGTCTCTTTCCAAACTAGTTATTTTCCTAACATTTTTTTGTGAAAAAGAATATTATTTTTACCCCGTATAGTAAGTACAGATTAACTCGCATCCATTTAATTGAATTTTTTATGTTTAGAATGTTACTTTTAAAAGAATATGTTTTGAAAATTGATTTTAAAAAGAAATTTTTTTCAAAAGTAATTAAAAAACAATGGATATTTTCCTCAAGAAAGCTTTAAAAAAAATATTTTTATTTCTATTCATTAAGGAAAAAACCCTTTATTTCACTCCACATGGGATATTTTTAATTAATACCATCCTTATTATTCCTCTATAGAGTTTATGATTTATTTGGGATAGATTAGTACTCACATGCACTTCCTTGATTTATTTGTAAGTAACCATGAAATATACAATCCCCTATGGTCATTGAACCTTGAATTTCCACTAAATTATCCATTTTATTTACCATATATATTACTATTGAAAAAACCAAATTCCATTTTAGATGTGGTGTCTACTTTGATATTTATTTAATTATTTGGATAAATATTTATAATTATATATTTTTTATTCAATATGGATTATAGATAAGGAATATTATTAATTTCAACTATTAGATATGAGGAATTATTTGGAAATGTAATGATGATTGGGGCTTAAACTTTATATATCCCTTCAATACATCGATAGGTTCTCATGAGACAAATAAGTTGGGAAAATTAAATGGGTTTCTCTCCGTAATTTTAAAGAATCTTATGAAATTTACTAATGGTATATGTTTTCATGTTCCTTAGACATGACATCCAATAATTATTAATTTCCCATATTTTGTTTTAGGTATTATTCATCCATGATATTTTGTGTCGACATATCTATGGATACATTTCATTTTTAGTTCATTGATTAAATTTCATGTGTCTCAATATCTCACCTTACCATATTTATTTTTCCTTATCTAGTTATTTGAATGGAATATATTTTTCATTTACTTTTCCTTACTATTTATTCACTTCTTTTTTAGCTTATTGGTTAATTGGAATAAGTCTTCAGTGAATTACCATACCATTATTATTATTATAATTGATTAATTATTTCTTCTGTTGCATTTTTCCCTTACTGAAAATTTGATCTCACCTTTATTATGTTTCCTTTAAATAAGAATCCAAGAAGAGTACTATAAAATATATATAGGGATATACTAGATGGAATAATTTTATCCTCGAATATATTTAGAAAAAAATTATGTTGTAATTAGTGTATTGATTTTAAATAAGACTCATATATGTATCTGGTTTACCAATACAACTAAACTGATCCGTTGTTCAGGATTTTATTCCTTGTAATCATTCTAATTTAATTTATAGTAGACACTAGATCCAGGACTTCTTGGGTTGGTACACTACAATTGGTATCAATGGAATTTTACTATCAACCTTTGGAACTAGATTTAGAAAAACATAAGTTATATAACATAACCCTAAGATATAATTTAAAGACGAGTATGGAAGAACGTCGTAAAATTTTTGTATGGTATAGATTACATGGGTATTACTAGAAATACATCCATGTCTGGATAATACAAGTGGACATGGTTTTGGAATATATATACCTAGGGCTAATAACATTGACAAGTTTCATCAGGCCTAACTCAGTTTAACCTTGTACATGACAATGGGTCATACTGTGCATCTGGTTTAACACTTCTAGGGGATATGCTTAGGATAATTCACATTTTCTATACCAACCATTTATGATTTGAATAAATTATAAAAATAAATAAGCTAGGTTAAACATAATCAGTTTTAGACTGAAGATAAGGTTCCATGATTTATAAATCCTAGAAATGATATTATGGATAAACATTAAACCAAGGAAATATCTATGTTAAAATAAGTTGATGAAGTATTTATGTATTAGGTTTGTATTGAAAACATTTATTTAAAGGATTTATTAACCTTATTCCAGTTCTTTCCATCATAATAATTTTTTTAAATTATATTAACGTTATTGTAGAAAAGGAAAACCTATATACCAGGTGACAACCCATCGAATATGGAAAGGATTCGAGACATGAACACATGATTTAAGGATGATAAAAATTTGACATCAACCACTGACCTATGCAATGTCCTGGAAAATATTTCATTATTTTAGTTAAAAAAATTGATTAATATATACTAATGACAATCTAGTAGTTTTAATTTTTAGTTTTAGAGATTAATATTCTTACCATATTAGTTTTAGAGAATAGTTAGAGATAAATATATGTAGTTTTCACTCTTTTATTATCCTTTAGATCCTTTATAAATGTATTTTAGTGCTTTGGGCATCAAAATTAATTTTTGAAGGAATTAGAAAATTTAATTGAAGCAAAAATTATATTTATAGAAATATATCAATTAATTATGCATAGATAGTAAAATAATTTTTCAACATTAGAAAAATTATCTTCAAACAAAAAAATTGTCTTGATACCTTAATTTATAGTAAACACATGGCCTTCTAAATCATCATAGATTTATGGTTTTGAGGCCCTAAACTTTCTATTAATAATTTAATTGATTTTGATTGATGACTTTAATCACTACCTATAAATATTTATTGTTTTCATCAAGTATGTATATGTAATTTCCATTAATATTCTTTTACTTAGAGACACAATTACATATTAATCGAGGTTACCTTTGTAATTATCATTCTCTCTTTTAGAGAGGATTTTTTACAAACCCTTCTCATTATGTGGGATCATAAAAATAGGAAATATCAAATAATTTTTCACTAATATTGAGTTCAAATTGTGAGGATAAAATTTAATTAAGGTGGGGAGAATGTGACTCCCTAAAAATCTAAAGTATGAACATTGTATTAGATAATGTGTATGTCACACAACACCAAGCACTTAAAGAAATATCAAATTCTAAGAATTTATTACAAATTTATAATTTTAATGAAACTAAATATAATTTATTTCTATAAATTCATGTGATAATGAGTTATCATGCGACATACTCAAAAATGAGTTTCTTCAATGGCCTACATTACATGCAAGACTGAGTTTTACAAAACAATAATATATTATTAAAATATTACTATTTAATATAATAAGACATAAACTAACTGTTATGGATCGTATTAAATACCTTATGAAAATATGTGTCTTACAAAAATATAAAATAAAATCATTTGTTACAAATTAATTAGAAATTAATATAAGATTCCATTGAAAATAAAGGTATTGTTTTATAAAAAATGATTTTTTATTGTCACAAATTTCTTTTAGAATAATAAATTATATTAATTTAAATTAGTGAGTGGTATTAATGTCATATATATTTATATATATAATATTCAATATAATATTTTTTATTTTCATCAAATATTTGATAAGAATAATATAATAATAGGCCCAATTTTACACATAAAACCCAATAATTTTATCAAGGTATTTTTACCGTCTTTTAATGGAAACCCAATTTTAAATTAAATTTATTGAACTTTTATGTATTATATATTTAAAAATAAACTCTATATGTTTTAGAGAAACGAAAAAAATTATGTTATGGTGAATTTTTTGTATTTCTCTATAAAGTTTCATTTTTTTAATGAATAGTGAAAAATACTAAATTCTAGTTCAAAACTGCTTTTTCATCAAATTTATTTAAAAGTTTAAATTATATTTTAAATTTGTTTAAAAGTTTAATTATATAATATTTTTATAAATTAATTAAATTTAGGTAATTATATTCAATTTAACTTTGAAATTGACTATGAAACATACAAAATGTTTGATCGTTTTTACTTTAAAACCCTACATTGTCGTCCCGTCTGCAGGATTAATTATTACTTAATTTCTGCCACTTATGTGATTGGAATCTAGAAAAATGTATTCCATATTTTGAATCATTATAATTTATAATGACTAATCATATCAACTTATTTTTTTCCCAAAAAATATTAGTGAATGTAAAAAACTTAATTACAATTATTAAGGAAAACTAAGCTTAATAAATGACTAATCCTTTAATTTAAGGGGCCAAATGACCTATACAAATGTCCAAAACCCTTTTCATCTTCATAAATATTCCATTAACCATTAATATTTGTGTTTAATTTGTTTTTTATTCCTTTGTTAGGTGAAAATTTAGTTAAACCTAACTTCTTTTCAAAAATACCAAGTGAGTCCTTTTCTTCCCTTATAAAAGGACACCACCTCTCCTCCTTATTCACAAATCTAAAACCTCTTAATTTATGAAACTATGATCCCAAATAGCTTCTAAAAACCCCAAAATGCATTCTATAATCCTCCCCATGTGTATTAATCAATCCAATGAATCATTTTAGTAGAAAACAAAAGGAGTTACCTGATTAAGATATAACATGTTTCCTTAAGCTCTTTAATTTTATTTCTATTATACACCACCTAAAATATTATTAATATATTATTATATAATAAAAATAGTATAATAAATATACTATTATGTTTTTATTCTAATGGTTTGACATATACCTACACACACTCCCATCAAATGGGTAATAAGTGTATTGTTTATGTGAACAGAGAACTACCGCCTCATGAAATGATGATTGTTTGTTCTTACTTTACCGCAGATCACGGTATTAATTAATATAGAAACTATATTTTATATGTTATATATGATATTTATAATTTATTTATACTTATTTAATTCATTTATAACACATATCATTATGCACTCAATTTTTTGGGAATACGATAACATCGTTTGTGGAAGTGTGGACTACCACCTCCTAAAAGCGATGTGATTCATTCACATGATACATTGAATGTATAAAGGATGATATTAATTAAAAATATGATACATATAAAACATATATATTATATTGAATACATAATTTACCTTCTAGAAATAAAATATATATCATTTTCTTCATTACCCTTTCACACACTTAAAAAGTGATAACATCATTCATGGACGTGTGGACTACCGCCTCCTCGACTTGATTTGATTCCTTTTACATCGCAATAATTCTATATATAAGTATTTATGATTAAATAATATGTTATTTATGATATAATTATCATTTTTTAAAGATATAATGCTACTTTTGTTCTTTCCATTATGATCACTGAAAAATTAAAATGTTACTCAAGAATATGTACGACCTACCATCTCCATGATTGTAATGTTGATTAATTATTCATAAAAAAATATAATTATTTTTTAAAATTGAAATTAATGTATAAATATGAAAATTATTTCATGAATATTGTTCTAGATATGTTTATTTAATGACCCCATTGACCATAGATGACCTAACAAAGTTATTTTTGACATATAAACCAAATTTGGTCAAAACACCCAATGTAAACATAATTTTCTAAGTAGTCATATACAATATAGTAATAAGTGAAATAAAAAAATTATAAGAAAAAACATTGGTATCAATAATTTAAATAATTAACATAAGTTTTTATGTTAAAGGATTTTCTCCCGAAATGAAACACATGTTATGGGATTTCATCTCAATTTACATTATATTGTGACTTATTTTTTGTTATGAACATAGTTTATTTTATATGGTTTATATACATTCATTTGAAATTTCATATCATAAGACAATTTATTGTCATGATATTGTATTTTTTATTTAATTTTATTCCTACATTTACATTATTATTCAAATGTTACAAAGTGGTATGAGATACTTTGGAATGATTAAGGATTATTCTTTTCAAGAAACGTTTTAATGATTATCTTTGCAATCACAGTTCCTTTTGTGATTTTTAATATTCTCCTAAAAAAATAACTTTGTTTTTGTGCACATAATATCTTATATATAGTGTACATACTACCACATTTTCATATAATATCATGATTCATAATATTTTTAGTTTAAATTTGAATTATTTCATCTAAGGGGATTTCAGTTAAAAGGTACTAGTGGGAAAAAATTTCATAACCCAATTTCTTTTCATTGGGTTATATTACTTCCTTTTTATTGTTAATATCATATAATCTTGTGTATAATTATTTTTAATATCTATTGATGTATTGTTTTCTTCTATAATTGGATTTACATTTGATACACATAATATACTCATTGATTGATTACTACTCCAACATTATAATATTTTAAATGGTTTACTTTACAATCAACTTTTTGGGGATTATTTATAATTAAATTTCTATCAGAGGAATATTTTTTAATAATTTATATTAAACCATTTAGTTTTATTCTCCTTTGGTTATTCATGACCTTTATTAAGTAATAGTACCATTTTTCACCCTTTGGTACTCAAAATGTTTTATAAAATATTTTTAAGAAAACCCAACATTATTTTTATCTTTAGTTAGAGAATCTGTTTTCTTTTTAAAACCCTTTTTTATAAAAGGGTTTTACAAAATATTTTTAACATGATTTAGTAAATAAATTTTTACCCTTTTTTTCTTTTACCAACTTTTTCAAATTAATCTTCTTATCACTTTCTGAACAAGGTATTTTTCTTACCTTTTTACCATGATAAATGAATGTTCTTTTTACCTCATACAGAAAGTATGTATTTACTCACCATTATTTCATTGAAGTTTTATTTTCATTCTTAAAAGGTTTATTTTTAAATAAAATGTTTTCAAATATTATTTTAAAAGAAAAGGTATTTCAAAAGGATTTTCAAAACAAATGATATTTTCTTTAAGAATTTTTTTAAAATATTTTTATATTTTTATTCATCAACAACAACAACCATTTATTTTTCTCCATTTGGAATATATTTTATCAATACCTTACTTATTCTTCCTCTGGATTACTTATGATTGATTTTTTTAATAATTGTATTCAAAATCACATCATTAATTAATTTTTTATTCCCCTTGAAATATATAATCTTTTATGATCATTGAACATTGAATTTACCCTAAATTACCCATTTTATTTATCATGGATATTACTATTTCCTATACTATATACCATTTCACATATATTGTCTAATTTAATAGTTATTTGATAATTTTTGGAAATATTGATAATTTTTATTCTTTATTCATTATAGATATTTGATAAGTTATATTATTTATTTCAATCATTTGATATGAGGATTTTTTTTGGACAGACAATGACAGGTGATAAATATACTTTATATATCCCCTCAATGCATCGATAGGTTCTCATGAGATAAATATGTTGTGAAAATTAAACATTTTTCTATTTGTAGTTTTCAACAGTATTATGTAAGGTCATGATGGTACAGGACTTCATGTGCCTTAGACATGAAATCCAATAATTAATCATTTACCTCAATTAGTTTCAGTTATTATTCATCCATGTGATTTTGTATCCACATACCTATGGATAAATTTTATTTTCACTTCAATAATTAAATAGCATGTGTCTCAGTTTCTTACCATTCCATATTTATTTTACCTTATTTAGGTTTTTGAATGGAATTTGTTTTCATTTACATTTACTTATTATTTATTCACTTCCCTTTCAACTATTTGGTTACATGGAATGTGTGTTCAGTTAATTACCTTTCCATAATTATTATTCTCATTGCTTCATTATTTATTCCACTATATTTTTTCCTTAATGAGAATTTTAGCTCAACATTATAATGATTTCTTTACCCAAGAATCCTAGAAGCCTACTTTTAAATATATGCAAGAATATACTTTATGGAAGAAATTTATCCTTGAAGTTATCTAAAGAACAATTACATTTTAATTATTTTATTAATTTGGAATACAAGGCTCTTGTATATATCTAGTTTATAAAGACTAATAAATTGATCAATCCTTCGTGATTTGATTCCTTATAATCATGTCAATGTAACTAATAGAAAACACCGACACCGGACCCTCTGAGGTCGGGTCGCTAAAGTATAACTCCTCCTTAGTCAATGTTTGTGGATAAAACCACCCAGAAAATATTTTCTTACTTCTTTTAGTGGATTTTGATGCTATATTGGTCATATATTGGATATATTTATATATATATAACATGAAATTTTAGGAGAGGGAGATCACTCTTGATATCCTAAGGAATCCTCCAATTTTGAACAAATGTAAGGAGGATGATGAATATCCTCTAGAATATCCTTCACAAGAATGGATGCTATTTCATTATACGCAATCACATCTATATAAAATGAATAGTATAAAGGATAGGATCATTCCTGAAGAGATTCCCATTTTGAGGGACTACACAGATGTGTTTCCTAAAGAATTGTCTGGTCTTCCTCCTGACTGATAGATTGAGTTCTCAATACAACCTACACCTAGATATCTGACCATATAAAATACTTTTTATAATATAGCTACTATTGAGTTGGAAGAATTAAAGAAGTAGTTATAATAGAATATGTACAAGGTTTTTATATAACAGAGTGCTTCCCTGTGGGGCGCACCGGCCCTCTACCTCAATATGAAGGATGGATCAATGTGCCTATATATTTATTATCATGACCATAACAAAATCATAATTAAAACAAGTATCCCCTTCCAAAGATAGATTACTTTTTCAATCAACTATGTGTGGATAATTATTTCAATAAGGTGGACCTTGAGTCTGGATATCACCAATTAAAGGTTAATAAAGAATATGGAACACCCAGAAATTATAAAGTACAACTTTGTATTCAATAGCATGTATGAAATGAAAAACAAAATGCTTAAGGTAATATAATATCCCAAGACTCTTCTCTAAATTTACTATTTTTAATAAATTAAAAATATTATATTATTTGTAATTCACCCAACACCGAGATAGCTTGTTTTACACACAAGAGAGACCTTCCTTGATAGCTTTTTTCACACACAAGAGAGACCTTCCTCAATATCTTTTATTAAACACAAGACTAAGTTTCTTAAAATAACAATGTATTATTAAAATATTACTATTTAATATAATATAATATAAACTAGCCATTAAATTAGTTTTTATGAATATTAATAACTAACTTATTAAAATTTTGGTTTACACCAATATAAAATTAATTCATTGGTTAAAAATTAATGATAAATGAAAATAAGAACTAATTGCACATAAAAGGAATATTTTTATTTTTATTCTTCCAAAGGATTTTTTCCGTAATAAATATAAATAATTAAAATTGGTGAATGATTTTAAGGAACATTATATGTTATATATTCAAGAAGATATTTTTTATATTTATCCATTTGGTTTTATATGCATAAGATAAGAACTAACCCTATTTCACACATAGAAGCCTATATTTTTTTAAAGGCAATTATAACAGATTTTAATGGTGAACCTATTTTAAATATTAATTTTTACACTCATATAAATTTAATTTTACAAAAAAATCATTATTTAATTCATAATTTCAAAAATATCCAAGGGTTATATTTTTGGATTTTTCTAAGAAACTTTATTTCTTTATGAATAGTGAAAAATATTGTATTTTTGTTAAAAACTTCCTTTTTGTATAAATAATTATTAATGATTAATTATATTTTAACATTGTTTTGAGGTCACATTATATCAATTATACATCTATTAATACAATGTATCTCATTGGAATCAATTTCACTTTGAAATTAAATAAAAAAACATAACAATATTTTAAACATTTTTCTACTATAACAAGTTAAACTGTTTATTTTCTAGATTAGTATTAATCTTAATTTCACCATTTATATGATTTTAATTTCAAAAAATGGATATACAACATTTTTATTAGGATTATTTTTTTGAGTCTGAGAATATCAATTTAATTTTTGACTAAAATGATTGGTGAAAGTGGTTAAAATTAATTAAAATGATTAAGGTGTAATTAAGAATAAAATCAACAAACCCTTATATTTAAGGGCCCAAATGACCTAGAAACACATCCAAACCCATTTTTATTCCAATAATTCGTCCATTAACTATCCATTATTGAGTTGTTTTGGTTTATTATGACTTTTTTATGTAAAAACATGTGTACACCTAACTTGTTTCCAAAAATTTTAAGTGATTCATTTTCCTTCCCTATAAAAGGACACCACTTATCCCTTAACCTCACACCTATAAAGACACAATTTATCATCTATCATCTTTTAAATTAGTCTCCCAACATCTCTCCCCTCATCCTATATCCCCCCTGGGAAGAAATTGATCCATGGAATCATCTGGTACAAACCAAAAGAAGATACCCAATTAAGAGGTAATGTATTCTATAAAGATTTTTAGTTATTTTTCCACTGTTAAAACACTATATTATTCTTATTATATTATTACATAATGTAACATCCCAGCCTAGGTTCCATGAAATGGTTCCCTAAGTCGGTCGGTCACATTCCCTCAAGCACCTCTCCCTGTACGCTAGAGGGTGTCGATTAGAATCAAGGGTCTGGTTAGTCATTCATGGGGAGACTATACCCTCTTATATCAGAGTAAACAACCAGTAGAATAAAACAAAAATAAACAAGTGAGTAAGCATATAAATCACTAGAATAATACCAATGTCACAATATAGTCAAAACTAGAAATACCATACTCAACTGAAAGTTAAAACATGATATAGCAATACTAGTGCAAAGTGTCCACAATGCAACTAAAATTAAAGACATGAAGACTCCACATCAGGTCTCAAACTAAATCTGGTTCCCTCACCCATTCTTCATTACTAGACAGAAACCTATACAAGGGCCTTTACCTTATCTTATCCTGGTACAACAAAGTCTTATTGGGTTACGATCAGGCGGCCTGAGTAAGCTGTGAGTATGACTCAATAGTCCACCACCAACAGTGTCTAAAAGAAATTCCAATCAAAATACAGTGTATGAAATTATATATATCATCAATTACAATTCATAATTAAACAATTGTAACATTTTAATTTATTCTTTGTTTAAACACATTAAACTCAGGTTTGATTCATGTCTCTTATTCATTTCATGATTTATTATTGTCATTCATTTAGTGTTGAATTCTATGTCAAACACCTCAAATATCCTTCAGTGTAGTTCACCATGCCTAAAACCCCAAATATAATCTTGTGTACATCACCATTACTACCACCCCAAATCCCACTTGGTGTAGATCTCTATGTCTATCACCTCACATCACAACTACTTGGATAACTATTGGGGTAGAGCGGCATGTCTAAGCCTCAACTTCTCCATTGGTCTAGAACTCCATCTCTAGCACCCACATTCCCAATAATTTACACCATTATTAATTCATAAATAATTATTCACATCAATACCTTACTAATCCAACTATTATTTAACTACATCCAAACCCATTAGTTAACCCATGTTTAACTAAGTGAACAACCCACTAATTAATTCATCAATTAATTAATCAATAAATATTAATCACTTTACATAATTATTTCCCCACAATTAATTATCCAATTCAAATATCAACTTATCATAATTAATCCCATAATAAATTATCTTAAAGAAACAATAAGGAACATAATTAATCCACCATTAATTTTCTCACATATCCAATCAAAATTTCATAATTAATTCCCCCCGATTAATTATCTTAAACCCAACCAAATTAAATATCTCAATTACAATATTTCAAACCAGAAAAAGTTTCCCTAAATCAAATATCTATTTGGACGACCCCTTAGCCTCATGGTTCAATCATCTATTTAATAACTAAGGTGTCAACAAATCAATTTCACATTCTTAATTACTCAAATTTATGATATCAATTATTAAGGGAATCTATAAAATCAATAATCTCACATACACATATCAAATCCATGACTATGGGAGTTTGATTTAGACCACCTACCTCATTTTTTAAAGGATGTTTTCCCATCAGAAATCCCCAAAATTCGAGCAGCACAATGATGTCAATTGAAATTTGGATCTCAATCCCTAAACCCAAAATTAGGTTCAAAGGCATCAAGATCATGAAAATATAGCTCTAGATCCACAATACTAGATCTAGATCATAACACATAGATTTAAATACATGAAAAAAATGGATATACATCAATAAAATTTCAATGAAAGATAGAGGAAAGAACAGAAGAAGCATCTGGATAAAATCCACTTAACGAGAAGATAGAGAATCTTAAATCTAGGATTTCGATCTCAAATAACGGTGTTCTAAAGGCATTGAAATCCATCCAGAAATCTCTAGGATCACCTATAATTTTTCAATCCTAAACCTACGTCGAACTAAAAGGGGTTTTGGGGGTTTGGCTGATTTAAAAATTAATTTTCATTGAAAAATATTCCGCACACATGGTTTTACTAGGAAGGGGTTCATGGTTAAGGAAATTGTGTGCAAACCATGTAGACCTCACTATTAAGGTTTTCACGGTTACCTAGGTTTTGGAACATGATTTTTCAAACCCTATGCAAACCATACACAACCCTATGTCCATATAATTTTCTTAAGTAATTACCCAAACACACCTCAAGCCACAATTTCAAAGAAGGAATACTTCAAAACAACAAAAAGTACCTGAAAACATGCCTGAGATAATTTTATAAAAACCTAGGATCTTATAATCTCCCCACCTTATAACATATCATCCTTGATCTATGCCCCCTAATTTCACTAAGATTCTGAGCCAAAAAATATTAGGCCATTGATCACTCTGGTCATCTTCCCATTCCTATCTTTTCTCTTGAACACATCCATGTTGCCATAGCACATGAAAATTCAGTACGGTCATTCCCCGCAACACATTCTCACTATGATCCATCACACATATTAGATTCTCATCAAACGATGCATCTATATCAAGGGAAACCTCATCCACATTGACCAGATGAGAAGTGTCAAGGTGATACTTCCATAGTTGTGACACATAAAAGACATCATGCATAACGCTATATTTATATGGAAGAGCCAATCAGTATTCCACCAACCTGATTCTCTCCGCAACTTCAAATGTTCCCCCAATCGAGGGAACCAACTTTTCTTGCCTCCATATCCTGTAGTAAACTAAACTAGGAGACACTCGAAAGAAAACATGATCACCCTCTATAAACTCTAGGGGTCATCTCCCCCTATCATCATACTATTTCTGCCTACATTGAACCATATACATTTGTTTCCAAATCAAATGCACCTACTCTGATGTCTCTTACATGATACTCAGTCCTAACAACTCTGACTCACCCACCTTTATCCATCATAGTAGTGATCTACATGGCCTTCCATAAAGTGCCTCATATGGTTTCATCTGTATAGTTTCATGATAACGGTTGTTATAGGTGAACTCCACTAAATCCAAGTTCTTCTCCCAAGAACCACCGAAATTAGGCACACATTTCTGCATCATATCCTCTAGAACCTATATGGTACACTCTAACTAGTCATCTGTTTGTGGGTTGAAATACATACTCAAAAAAACCTATGTGCCAAGAAAATTCTACAAGACCTACCAAAAGCATGAAGTAAAGTTTGATTCATGATATGAAACTATAGTCTATGGCACCCCATGCAGATGAAGTATCTCTCAAATGTATAGTTCCCCCAATTTCTCCACTATGATGGTTTCCCTGATGTAAAATATATGTGATACCTTTTTCAGTCTATCTATACTGACCCAAATGGCATCATTCTTCCAAAATTTATTTGGAATACCTACCACAAAATCCATGGTAATGTCATCCCACTTCCATTCCAGAATATGTAATGACTACCGTAAACCTCCAGTTCTTTGGTGCTCCACCATCACCTGTTGATAGGTGAAACAACTTTTCACAAAACCTACTATCTCTATTATCATGATTTGCCAAAAAAATTTCATTGGTCACTGTACAATTTTGTCACCCTAGGATGTGCCTACCAATTCATGACATGAAACTCTCGCATGATTTACTCTTGTTTACTTGTAGGAACAACAACCCGGTTTTTACATAGATGTCCTCACCCTCATCTATCAACCAATCCGAAAGTGTCTCCCCATATTCAAGGATTTCCTTCAATACTGATTACTTCGGATTATCGTATTTCTTGTTCTTGATTTGTTTTAAGAGTGTATACTCCACTAATACTGAAACTAGATTTATTTTCTCCTGACTCTCTTGAACCACCATAGGAATTTCATCCAACAAATTCATCATCTTCCACTCTACACTCGACTCATGTACCAATTGAGTCTGAGTTTTCTTGCTCAAGGCATATCTACACTATTCCCCTTTCTAGGTGCATATGCTAGTTCAAATTCAAAGGAATTAATATTCTATACCCATATTCACTTCTAAAGATTCATATCACACTATGAAAACTTATAATTAAACATTTTTTATCAATAAAAACTATAATCTTTTCACCCAAGAGGTAGCGTCCACAACACTTAATAGCATAAATGACCACTGCCAACTCAAGGTCATGTGTGGGTTAATTCCATTCATGAGGCCTCAACTATTGAGACCCTTATGAAACAACTCGATCCCCCTACATCAACACAACTCTGATTAATATCCCATAATCTTCACATTAAACTATTTACTCCTCACCCGACTTAGGTAGGATCAAGATTGGTGCCGATTTCAATAACTTCTTCAACACCTATAAAGCATTCTCACATGGTTCCATCTATAAAAATTTTATCCCTTTATTTGTAAAACGTAAAAGTGGCACTACCATTCAGGAAAATTCCTCGATGAACCTCATGTAATATTCATTTAATCCCAAAAAGATTTGGATATCAAAAACATTCTTGGGCTGCCCCTAAGAATCCACTACTTGAATTTTCTCTAGGTGCACTACCACACCTTCTTCTGAGATGATATACCATAAAAATTGTTCCTCATCAATCCCAAACTAACACTTAGATATCTTGGCATATAACTGATGCTCTCTCATTGTACTAAGGATGATGTCAAATGTTGGGTATGATCGTCATGAGTCTTAGAGTACACTAAGATATCATCCACGAACACTACCACAAACTAATATAGGTACGTATAAAATATCATTTTCATCAATGCCATAAACACTACATGAGATTTTCCTAACCCAAACAATGTTACGACAAACTCATAAATTCCATACCTTCTTCTGAAATCAGTCCTTTGTATATCATAAGTTCGAACTATCACCTAATTATACCCTGATCTCAAATCAATATTTGAGAACACACAATCACCCTTTAGCTATTCAAACAGATCACTGATACACAGAAGTGGATATTGGTTCTCCACAGTTATCTGATTCTTCTACTGGTAATTGACACACAAGTGTAAAACCCTATCAGCCTCCTTTTCAAACAAAATGGGTGATCCCTCGGTGACGTACTTGGATTGATAAACCATTTATCATCCAGATCCTTCGATGGATTCTTGATCTCTTGAAGCTCAATCAGTGTTATCTTGTAATCTAGAATAAATACTGGCTCATCCCCCAGCATGAGCTCAATAGTTAATTCCCCAACTCTCTCAAGTGGAAACCCTGAAAAGTCTTTAGGAAAGACACCTTGGAACTATTCTACAACTAGTGGAAGTATTTCTTACCTACAACCCCCATCATCTAGAAAAAGGCTAGATATTTTGGCTATGAGCTCTCCCAGTTGCTGAATGATTGGCCCTGTTCAGCTTTCTTGAATATCCCACTCTCCATGATGAATATACTAGTCACCCTTAAGAGACACAAAGGTCACTCTACTATGGTAATAATCTATGTGGACTTGGTATGTGACTAACCAATCCATACCCATAATCAGGTCAAAGCTTGTCATATCAAGGACATATAGATCCCAAAGAAAATGATACGTGTTGATCTCTAGTGAACATCTCTTTCATAGATAGATATATCTATATCGAATTCCCAACGGTGTATCCATATTCATTAATACATTCACATACACCACCTTCAAGATCAAGGCATTAATAAAATTTATAGATATAAAAGAATGAGAGGAACCAGTATCAAACATGGAACTAACTAAAGTAGTAGCTACTAGAATAGTACCTCTCACTATCAATGGCCCAGCATCACTATCCACAAGTGCAGGCTACACAGAATGTAACTATCATACCCCTCTTCCCTATGATGTTGTATGAATACCCTGAGTAGCACTACTCTGCATATATGGGAGCTCTAACCCTGAATCACCAAGAACACTTCCTCTATTGCTTCTACCAGAAGAACTCCATCTGCAAGACCTATATGGTGTAGAAGACCAACTTCCCACATTATGACTCTGCATAATTTCTCCCTCAGCACCATTCTGTCGATGCAACCTACATAACATATGTAGCTGCCCCAACTTTTTCCCAACATCAACACTCCACTGGTGGTCGAGGAAAATATTTTTGATAGTGTCATGACCTATCGTACTGGTGAAAAAACATGTGAGTAAGATTCTGTTCAACTATTCCTCCTGATATTCCACCTTTCTTTCCATTTTCCAGATTATGTTCTCGTAACTATGATTTCATATCTCAGAAGGTTCACTCCCTAGTCATTCAGTGACAACTACCTATCTATTATTGGAATCCTCCTTCAGTATCCCCTTTGAAATGAGAGCCTAATTCACCACTTATGGGAACTTCTTCAGTCTAAAGATATTCAACTGGGACTTAATTTCACATCTATGTCTGTCCTGAAATCATTTTTCCGAAGCACCATCATCTTCTTCCAACACTAGAGAAAAACATTATAAATCAATAAAACACTCGGCATAATCCATTATGGACATGCATCCCTAGGTCAGATGCATAAACTCTGAAGCCTTCTCTTGTCTCAGTGTTTCTGGATAGAATTACTCTAAGAATGTTTCCAGAAATTCCTTCCACAACATATCATTAGTCTATCTAGATTGAAACGGAATGACCCACCATCTCTTTGCTGACCCCCGTAGGATATAAGTATCCAACTTTACCTTCCTTTTATCCAGAGTCTCCAAATGTTCAAGTATTGTCTCTATGGATTCAATCCATAGTTTAGCTCCCTCGGGTCCACCCTCTCCAGTAAAATTCAGAGGGTGTTGTAGCTGAAACTCATTTGTCAAATCAGACATTATTTTCAAAACCCTCCCTACAACACTCTCTATGAAGTGCATGAAACGAGAAATTTTCTCTCATGACTATTCCCCTTCCTCTTTAGCTGACACGAACGGTGCTTCAAGTTCCCTGTTTGGAAGCTTGTTTTGAGCCTTACCCCTCATCCTCCCCTCAACAAGCATCATGGAGGTATAATCTCTACAATTACAAACACACATATTAGGTCTCATAACACAACCATATACCATTACACAAGATAAGAAACAATCAAAACTAGTCTCAACATGTCCTTCCCCCATTTCACACTATGAGATCAACATAGAGGGGTTATCACTACCCTTAACCATCATACCCCTAGGTCTTGGTTAGCACGGGTTAACAAATTCTAATTAACAAGTTTCTGATTTAGACCTCCAATTATTATCAATTTTCAACATTTCATAACAGTTCTCAATTCATTTTAGACACCATTTTTATTTCAATAACATAACAAGGAAATCATTTAATGTTCAATAACATAACCATAACCTGTTTTCCTATGAGTGTCTAATGATGCATGTCACAACAACCATGAGTTCCTAGAATGATTCATGAAGACTAAAATATTATTCCTATTTATTCCACGAATAAATAGTCAATAATTGTCAAAAAAAATTATTATATCACAAAATAGGCACATCACCCAAGGTGAAATATTATCTAACTATAACAACAAATAGCAGTCATAGCAATCCTACCCTGAGTACCGGAATTTTCCCCATATATGGGTTTGAAACTATCATGCATGACCTCATTACCAAGCCTTGACTCTTCCTAGTCTCCTTTAATCCTGCCCCAAAATAGTAATACAAAATAATAATAAATAAATAAAACTCCTCTGATACAACTTTGTAACGTCCCAACCCGAGTGCCAAGCAACAGGGCCCGGATCCAGTCAATCACATTCCCTCAAGTGAACCTCCCTATATGCTAGAGGGTGTCGACTAATAGTGAGGTTCTAATAAGTCATTCATGAGGAGAATATACCCTCTTTTATCAGATTAAAGTACCAATAAAATTAAACAACAATAAAAAAAAGTGTAGAAGAATATAAATCACTAGAAGAATAATAATGTCACAAGATAGTCAAAATAGGAAATTCCATACTCAACTAAAAGCGAAAACATGTTATAATAATGAAAGTTCCGTGTTCCTATAATGAAAAAAATGTAAAGACACAACGAATTCATAGAAGGTCTCAAACCACATCTATTTCCCACACCCATGATTCATTCCCAAATAAAAACCTAAACTAGGGAATTTCCCTTATCATGTCCTACAACAACAAAGTCTGTTTGGCTGCCGATATGGTGGCCTAAGTAGGGTGTGAGTATGACTCAGTAGGCCACCACCAACGGTGTCTAAAACAAGTCCACTGAAAATATAGTCTATGAAATTCTATAAAGCAACAAGTAAAATTCATAATTAAATAGTTATCACATTATAATTTATTCTTTGTTTAAACACATTACATTTGGATTTGATTCATGTCTCTCATTCATTTAATAATTAATTTTTTTCATTAATATGGTATTGAATGCCATGTCAAACACCCCAAATCTCTTTTCGTGTAGGTCTCCATGACTAACACCCCGAATCTCATATAGTGCAAATTTCCATGTCTACAACCCTAAATCCCATATAGTGTATATCACCACGTCTATTGTCTCACATCACAAGCATTTGGATAAATATTGAGGTAGAATTCCATGTCAAAGCCACAACTTCTCCATTGGTCTAGACTGCCATTTCTAGCACCCACATTCACAAAAATTTACATCATTTATTAATTCATAAAGAATTATTCACATCAATACCTTACTAATATAATGATTAGTTAAATATATCATAACCCATTAGTTAACCCATGTTTAACTAAGTGAAAAAACCATTAATTAATTCATCAACTAATTAATCAATCAACATTAATCTAATTACATAATTATTTCTCCACAATTAATTATCCAAATCAAATCTCAACTTATCATAATTAATCCCACAATTATTTATCTTAATGGAACAAGAAGGCACATAATTAATCAACCATTAATTATCTCACATATCTAATCCTTGTATCATAATTAATTCCCCCTGATAAATTATCTCAAACTAAACCAAATTCAATATCTTATTTACAATATCTCAACCCATAAACAATTTCACCAAGTCAAGCATCTATTTGGATATCCCCTAAACCTCACGTTTCAATCACCTATTTAATATCTAATGCTTCAAAAAATCAATTTCACATTCATAATTACTTCAATTAATGAAATAAATTATGTATGGAAGCTATAAAATCAATAATCTCACATACATATATCAAATCCATGTCTATGGGTGTTCAATTTAGATCACCTACCTCAATTTTTTGATGGATTTCTTCCCACTGTAAATATATAAAATATGAGTGGCACAATGATGTCGATCGAAATATGGTTCCAAATCATTAAACCCAAAATTATGATCAAATACATCACGGTCTCGGAAATATAGATCTAGATCTAAAATCCAAGATCTAGATCTCAACACATTGGTTTAGATCCATGGAAAAAATTTAGATCTTCCATGAAAAGATCAAATAAAGATAGAGGAAATAATGGATGAAGCATCAGCATGAAATCCACTTACCAAGAAGAGAGAGGATCTTTAATTTGGGAATTCGATCTCAAAGAATGGTGTTCGAAAAGCCTTGGAATCTATCTAAAAATATCTTGGACCCCTATAATTATTCAAGCCTCGTCCTAGGTTAAAATAGAGGCGTTTGGGGTGGTTTTGTGATTTAAAAACTAATTTTCATAGAAAATTATTCTGTGTGCATGATTTCACCAGGAAGGGGCACATGGTTATTGAAACTGTGTGCAAACTGTGCGAACCACTCTTTCCAGGTTCACATGGTTCGCACAGTTACCCAGATTTGGGCGCATAGTTTTTTGAAACTATTCCCAACACTCTGTCCATATATTTTTCTTCAAAAATCACCCAAATGCACCTCAAACCACAATTCCATGGAAAATTTACTTCAAAACAACAAAAATTACATGAAAAACACGCTCGATATGACTCTAGAAAAGGAAGGGATATTACAAATAACAACCAATTATTATAAATATAATAGGATTTTTTATGTTAATATCTGTCCCAACACATACACACACCTCAATATAATGGGTAAAAAACATATTGTTTTTGTGTGTGGAGAACTAGTGCCTCACGAAACAGTGATTGTTCATTTTTCTATTTCCAGCTTTAACGGTTAGAAATTATGATGAAAACTCTATTTTTATATGTATTCTATATGATATTTATAATTTATTTATTATTATTTATTTATAACATACATTTATTCTTTCCATCGTGTGTAAATATGATAATTTTGTTTGAGGATGTGTGGACTACCGACCCCTCAAAGCGATATGACTCATTCATGCCATACATGGAACTTGTAAATGATGGTTTTAATAAAAATATGTATCATATATAACGTAGATATTATAATGGAATTATAATATACATATTTATCATTTATCTTTCATTATTTTAATATGATAAAAAATGAAAGTAGTGTACATGCGTATGTATGGCATACTGTCTCTATGAATAGTGAGCTTTATTTGAAATCTAAAAATATTATAAAAAACAATAAAGAAATATATACTAGATATATTTGATATTATAATCATGTTTTACATTATATAGATGACTAAACCATGATATATTTAATAATAATAGAAAATTACATGTTAAAATATACTCAGAAACTAGGCAATTAACACCCGAAATAGTTAAAATAATGAAAGGTTATTGACAAATAGGTAGAAAGATATTATAAGAGTATCATATATGATATCATAAATATTAATATTAATTTTTTATAATTTATTTACTTGCTTAAACCCACTATACAGGAGGATAAAGACAACCCAACACAAATAAGTTTAAGGTAAGGGACCCTTATCTCACTTTTCATTTCATGAGGCATTTTTTATTGTTGTAAAAAATAATTTCTTATATATAGTGTACATACTACCAAATTGAAAATTAATATCATGAATTATTTTATCATCATGGTATCTAGATATTTAAATTGATAATTATAACTTTTTGGTCATTCGATTAATATGTATTGGATTCTCGTCTTACTTTTCTTTTTGTAAGGCTTGCACCATATACCCCACACACTTCTTCTGTAAAGTGTATCTACTTCCCATTTTATACATTATATCATGAATCCTTTTTCTTCATGGTATAAAAAACTTTAATTCATGGTTATTATGAATTAAAATTATCAAGTGGTATGGGACACTTTGGTATGAATAATGATTAATTTCTTAAAACATATTCTTAAGGATTATCTTTGAAATCTCACTACCTTTTGTGATTATTAAATTTATATGGGAAGAATAACCTTATTGTAATAATTTTTAATTGTAAATTAACTTGAATATACATATTCTCACAAAATTGATATTATTATGTCCTACTAAATATATCATTTAACTTATAGTGTCCCCTTTGATTGTTATTTCATTAACTAGTGAATTATTAAAAAATCTGTATCTTCTATTCAATATGGTTACTTTTTTATAAGGAACCTTGTTCATGAATATGAGAAATGATTTGTACTAGTATGAAATTGGTGGGAATTAGTTTTAGATATCACCTCGATGAATTGGTAGTCTAATGGGATGACCTAGTTTCACAAATTGGTATTGAGAAACTATATATTGACAGTGCTGGTTCCATGTACCTGGGAAACATGGCATCCAATAATTAAGCATTTTCCTTCATTTATATTTAGTTATTATTCATATATTAGATTTTTTGTTGACATATATATGGATATATTTCATTTTTAGTTATTTATATTGAATGTGTTTCAGTTCCATACCATTCCAAAATTATTTTTCCTCATTTAGTTATTTTAATAGAATGTGTTTCTATTTATTACCTTGTCATATTAATTAAGAACTTCCATCTCAATTTGTTGACTACATGGTATGTGTGTTTTATTATTTAACATTATATTATTATTATTATTATTATTATTATTATTAATTCATTGTTTCTTCTTCTATATTATTTTTTTATTGAGAATTTGAGCTCACTGTTATCATGTTTCTTTAGTCAGGATTCCAAAAAGCATTTTATGAAATATATTAAAGGATTTACTTAAAGGATTTGAGTTATTCTTGAAGTTATTTATTTATAAATAATGAGATAATTTTTTTTTATAATTAGTGTATTAATTTATAATAAAAGACTCGTGTATGTATTTGGTTTACCAAGACAACTAAATCGCTCGATCCTTCGGGTCTTGATTTCTCTTAATCATGCCAATGTAATTGATAGCAGACACTTAATAAGGAATTTTTGGGTTCTAGTCGCTACATTTGATATCAAATATAGTTTAGTAGATACCTTGGGAACTATATTTTGGAAAAAATAGATTTTAGAACATAACCATATGGTATAATTTGAGGATAAGTATAGAAGAACATCCTAACATTTTAGTAAGGTAGAGATTATGTGGGTTTTCTTGAAATACAACCCTATCTGGATACTATAAGTAGAAATGGTTTTGTAATAGATGTACTTAAGAGTAATAACTCTAACAAGGTGTTCTGATCCTGACTCAGGGTAACCCGGTACATGACAATGGGTTTTCTTATACACCTAATTTGACACTCCCATGGGATATTTTTAGGATAATTCTCATTTTATTTACAAACAATTATGAAAATTTGAATGGAAAATGACAATGAATAACCTATGTTGAACCTAAGTTGTTTTAGATTAAAATAAGGTTTCATGGTATAGAAATCCTACCAATGATATTATGGGTAAACTCTAGACTAAGGATGGACCTATGTGGAAAATAAATGGAAAAAGTATTTATGTATTAATGTTGTATTGAAAACCATAGTTAAGAGACTATTTAATGATTAAATTTCAAGGATGTCTATTAGATTTATTTTAGAAATTATATAAATTTGGTTTTAAAAAATAACAACCTGTTAGCCAGGTGAAAAAAAATCAAATCTGGAAAGGTTGCAGGTCTTGAACCCATGACCAAAGGACAATAAGTGTTTCCCAAAAACCACTGAACTATGCAATGTCCTAGTTAATTTTTCATTGTTTTTAGTTAAATAATTTGATGAATAAATGTTAACGTTGAACCTATAGTATCAATTTTGAGAATTAGATATTAATATATTAACTATATTGGCTTTAGAATATGGTTAAAGAGAAACATTTTGACTTTTCACTCTTTTATAATCCTTACGATCCTTTTAAAGTTCCTTTTAATACTTCAGGTATAAAAATTAATTATTGGAAATTAATTTATGGGAGTGAAGGAATGAATTATAATTTGATAAAATAACTTTTAAAATCTAGGATTTTTTGTATGAAATTGTAAACTATCAATTAAGAACATTTCATTATATTCTTGTTCAGCAAAAGAATTTCCCAAAATTAGGATAATGAATTTGGAAAAACTGTTTTCCAAATACTTTAATTTTTTTTGAACCGATGGTCATTTAAATCATCGAATATTTATGGATTTGAGTCCCTTGAAATTCTATTAATCATTCACTTATTTATGATTGATGACCTCAATAACTCCTGATAAATATTTATGTTGTTCCTCCATGTATGTATCTCTACATTCCATTTATTTTTTTCCAACTTAGAGACCAAGTTACATGGTAGTCCATGTGACCTTTGTACATTCCATTCTCTCTTTTAAAAAGGATGACTTATGATCACTTCTCACGATGTGGGATTTAAAACATTAGAAGTATCAAACAATCTATCAGCATAATAGAGATTAAATTGTGAGAATGCAATTTAATTAATGTGGGGAGAATGTAACACCCCATGTTCTAAAGTACAACCTTATATTCAATAGCATGTATGACATGCAACACCAAACCCATAAGGGAATATAATATCCCAAGAATATACTATATATTTACTATTTTAAATAAATTCAAAAGATGATATTACTTGTAATGCATGCAACACTGAGATATCTTGTGTTATAGTCAAGAGAGACCTTCCTCCGTAGCTTCTGTTACATGCAAGGGAAACCTTTCTCGATATCTTTAGTTACATGCAGAATCAAGTTTCACCAAATAATAATGTATTCTTAAAATATTTTTATTTAATATAATATGATATAAACTGGTAGTTAAATTAGTTTTTATGAATAGTAATAAAAAAAATTATAAAAATTATGGTTTACACCAATATAAAATGAATTCATTGGTTAGAAATTAATGAGAAACAAAAATAAGAACCAATTGGATATACGAAGAAATATTATTATATTTATGCTTCCAAATGAGTTTTTCCTTAAAAATAACTAATTAAATTTATTGAATGATTTTAATGAAAAATATATTTTATATATTCAACAAAATATTTTTGATATTTATTCATTAGGTTTGATATGCATAAGATAAGAACACACACTATTTCACACATAAAACCCTTTATTTTTATAAAATAAGTTTTATTATCTTTTAATGGAAAAAATATTTTAAATATTAATTTTAACACAAAAATAAATTTAATTTATAAAATAAACATAATTATTTAATTCAAAATTTTATAATTATCTTATGGTGAATTTTGGGTATTTTTTATAGAAACTTCATTTTTTGATGAATACTAAAAATGCTTCATTTTAATTAAAAAAATGACTTTTCATTTATATAATTTGTAATGTTAAAGTATATTTTAAATTTTTCTAAGCTCAAATTAGATAAATTTTATATAAATTAATACAATTTAGTTTATTTGAATCAATTTCACTTTGAAATTGAATATAAAAACATAATAATATTTTGAATTTGTTTTTACTAAAACCTGTTAATGCATCTATCTGCAAGATTAGCATTAATATTAATTTTCCCTATTCAATGATTTTTATTGGAAAAAAGGTACATACAAAATTTTAATCAGAATTATATTTTTATTATAATATTATCACCTTAATTTTTTACCAAAATGATTAGTGAATGTGATTAAAATAAATTGTAGTTATTAAGGTGTAATTAGGAATAAAAATGAATAAACCTTATATTTAAGGGACCAAATGACCTGTAAACATATCCAACACCCATTTTATGCCCATAATTATTCTATTACCATTTAATTATTGAGTTTTTTTATGACTTTGTTTAGGTAAGAGCATGTGTACAATTAACTTGTTTCTAAGAATTCCAAGTGAGTCCTTTTATTTCCCTATAAAAGGCTACCACCTCTACCCCTTACTCACACCTCTAATGTCACATTTTATCATCCAAAATATTCTAAATTAGTCTCCCGAAATCCCACCACTCATCCTAGAATCTCCCCCTTTGTGAAAAAATAAATCCAAGGAAACCTTTGGTTCAAACCAAAAGAAGTTACCCGATTAAAAGGTAACATCTTCTCTTAAGATTTTGAGTTTCATTTCCATTATTCAACCCCTATACTATTTTTATTATATGATTACATAACAAAAAATTTATTATAAATATTCTAGTATGTTTTTATGTTAATATTTCTATCTAAAATTACACACACCTCAATCTAATGGGTAACAAACATATTGTTTCTGTGTATGGAAAACTACTGCCTCACAAAATGATTATTATTAATTTTTTCATTTAAAAATTTCATGGTTGGACATTATGATGGAATATATATTTATATATTTATTATATATTATATTTATGATTTATTTATTCTTCTATATTTATTATTTTGAACATACCTTTATTCTTTCCATCATGAGTAAATAAGATAATTTTGTTTGTGGATGTGTGGACTACTACCCCCTAAAAGCGATATGAATCATTTATGCCATACATGGTACTTATAAAGGATGGTTTTAATAAAAATATGTAAAATAAATAAAATTTATATTCTACTGAAATTAATATATATATATATATATGTATCATTTATATTTCTTTATTTTAATTTGAAAAATAAATTAAAGTAGAGTTCATGCGTACATACGGCCTACTGTCTCCATTAACGGTGCATTTCATTTCTAATCTAAAAATATTATAGACTAATATAAATAAATTTAAAATGAATATATATGAAATTAACATAAATTTTTACATTATAGAGATGATAAATTTATAATATATTTAATAATAATGACAAATAACTTGTTAATGGATACACGACAAACTAGGTAATTAACACCCAAAATAGTTAAAATATTGAATGTTTATTAACAAATGGGTAATATGATATTATAAAAGGATAATATATGATATAATAAATATTAATATGGTTATTTTATAAGTTAGTAACATGTTTAAATTCACTATACATAAGGATAAAGACCACACAACACAAAGAAGTTGAAGCTAAGGGACCCCTGCCTCACTTTTCTTTTTTTGAGGCAAACTTTCTTGTTGTGCACCTAATTTCTTATATATGTTGTACATACTACCACATTGACATGTAATATCATGAATAATTTTATATTAATGTTATTTCTATGTTTCAATTGATAATTATTACTTTTGGGTCTTTCGATTCAGATGTAATGGATTCTTGTCTTAATTTTCTTTTCGCAAGGCATATACCATATACACCATGCAATTATTTTTCATAGTATATATACTGACCTTTTTATAAATTATGTCATGAATCCTTTTTCTTTATGGTAAGAAAAAAATCCCATTATGGTTATTATGATTTAAATTTTTCATATGGTATGGGACACTTTGTGATGTTTAGTGATTAATTTCATAAAATGTATTCTTAATGATTATCTTTTAAGTCTCACTTCCTTTCATGATTATTAACTTTCTATGGAAAAAAATCACTTTATTTTAATCATTTTTAATTATAAAATAAATTTAATATCCATATTATCACACAATGGATATTATTATTGCATAAACCATATATCATTTTACATAAGGTGTTTACAAGGAAAATTATTTGATTAAATGGTGAATTATTGATAAATATGTATCTTCTATTCAATATAGATACATTTTGATAAGGCACATTTTTCATGTATATGAAAAATGATTTGGACTGGTACAATAAGGTTGGGTCTCGATTATAGAAAGTCCCTTGATGCATTGGTAGTCTCATTGGATGAATGAGTTGTGAAAATTGGTATGGATAAATTGTTTATTGATGGTACTGGTTCCATGTACCTAGGAAATATGGAATCCAATAATTATGTAGTTTCCTCCATTTAATTTTATTCATTATTCAACCATGATATTTTATGTCAACATAATTGGGGATAAATTTTATTTTTAGTTATTTATGTGGAATTTGTTTTAGTTTCATACCTTGCCATAATTATTTTTTCTCATCTAGTTATTTGAATGGAATGTGTTTCTATTTATTACCTTGCCATATTATTTAGGCATTTCCTTCTATTTTTTTGATTATATGTAGGTGTGTTCTATTATTTACAACTATATTATTATTATTCTCATTCATTCATTAATTCTTTGACTATATGTTTTTCTTACTGTTCATTTGAGTTCACTGTTATTATGTTTCTTTCCCCAGGATTCAAAGAAATATGCTATTAAAATTATACAGGTATTTACTAGAAGGATTAGAGTTATTATATAAGTTATTTATTTTGAAATAAAGGGAAAATCATGTTGTAATGAGCATATAATTTTTTAATAAAATACTCATGTATGTATCTTGTTTACCAAGACTACTAAACTGATTGGTCCTTTGGGGCTTAATTTCTTATAATCATGATAATGTAATTGACAGAAAACATCGGGTCTGGGATTTATGGGGTCAAGTTGATTCAAAATATATTCCCAATACTACCTTTTGAACAAGGTATCATGATGAGTATTTGATAATTCTGATAAATAACTTTTAAGGGGATAAACTATTTGAAGCATACAATAAATGTTTGTTTTAGATTGAGAAAGTATCATTCATAGGGATTTTATCACCAATAAAGGGATATTTTGCATACCCTTCTAAGAAAAAGGAAATCGAGGAGTGTCCTAGACTAGAATATGTAACAGATAGCTGATGTTTCCTTGTCTTTTCTAGGTATAAAAAATGATTTTAAGGAGATTCTCATTATTTTCAAACCCACTAACGAAGATGAATCATAAGGGAGTATATTTTTTATGGAACATTGAATGTGAAGACAGCTTATAAGAATTGAATAAAGAGGCTTTTCACTACACTAGTACATACAATACCCAAAATAGGGTAAATATTTATGGTATATAATAATGCATAAAATAATGGATTAGGATTTATACTGATGAGAAATGATTAAGTGATATCCTACATCTCATGCTAGTAGAAAGGTAATGAGAAAAACTATCCCATGCATGATATAGAGTTTGTGGTTGTGATCACAACATTAAAAATATGGTGAAATTAACTCTTTGGGGAGGAGTGTGAGATATATAATAATCCCAAGAGCCTCAAATATATATTCAAAAAGAATGGTCATGATATAAGCCAACAAATATGGTCAAATCTCATCAATGATTATGATTTCTCAATCTACTACCATCCTGGTAAATAAAATAAATTGGAAGATTCTCTAAGTAGAAGGGATCCTAAAACATTATCAATGATAAGAGTTTAGAAGGATATAATATTCTAAGACTTTAGAAGTATGGACATGTGAATCATTAAGAAAGAAACATCATCGTTCCTTTCTTTAATGATTACCCAACAACTATTTTTATAGAAAGATAAGGATGATCAAAAATATGATTTGGAAAATTAGAAGAAAGTAGAAGCTATCATAAATGTGAAATCCTTATAGTTAAACATTTATGATGAATGGGTCATAATATTGGGTTCATTACTATGTGTACCATAAAATCTTTAGATGAAGAAGGTGATTTTGAATTATACTCATAGCTCGACCACCTCCATCTACCTAAGGAGAACAAATATGTATTGATATATTTGAGAGAACTATTGGTGAGAAAATATGAAGGACATAGATGAATATGTATCTAACTGCCTTGTATTTTAGAAAGTGGAGGTTGAATTGAAAAATTCTAAGGGGATGATGCAATAATTACCCATACTAACATGGAAATGGAAACACATCACCATGGACATTGTCACAAGACTTTTGATGAAACCTAGAAGAAATAATTCTATATGGGTTGTTTTGGACAATCTTACAAACACTATTTTCTTTATTTTAACTATATAGGACCTATCAAATGTTCCAATTTCATATATATACATTAGAGAAGTGGTGAGGATTCATGGAGTACCATTATCGATTATGTCTAATTGAGATCAAATATTTACCTCTATGTTCTAGATAGGTCTACAACATTCCCTAAACACTGAGATAAACTTCAATATGTATTATCACTCCCAAAATAATGTCAAATTTGAGGGGAATATTTAAACATTGAAATATATGTTGAGAGAATTATCAATGTAATTTAAAAGATTATGGTACTGATATATTCCTCTAGTAGAATTATTTTACAATAATAATATACATTCTAGCATCCAAATGGCTCCATATAAATTTCTTTAGGACAAAATATTAAAAACACCAACATGATGGGAAGAAGTCGGGGAATGTAAGATGATGGGACGAGAAATGGTTGAGGAAATGGAATAAAAAGTAAATATCATTTGACAGCACCACAAGCCTTCCCAATGTCGATAGAAGAGATATGAGAACAATTATCAGTTGGACCATAAGGTTGTTGTCGGTGATAAGGTATTCATTTTCATATATCCAAGGAATATAGTCATGATATTTGGGAATAAGGGAAATCTAATTCCCTGATACATCATCCCCTTTGATATTCTAGATCATGTTTGAGCGGTGAACTATCAACAAGCACTTCCACTAACCATGTCTCAATTACATGATGTATTCATTATATCCATCTTAAAAAATTACATACTAGATATCTCACATGTACATAATTCAGTGGTGGTACATCTGAAAAATGATCTCTCTTATGTGAAGCAGTCGGTGAAGATCTTAGACATTGAGATAAAGTTCTACATAACATGACTCCTCACCTGATGAAATTATTATGGTGAAACCATAAATATGAATATGTGACATGAGAACCAGATTAAATGATAAAGGATAAGTACCCTCAACTATTTTAAACATAGTATGTAAAATGGAATTTTGAGGAAAATTTTCATAAGGGGAGAATAATGAAATGACCCAAAATTTTAACAATGGGATTTCCCTTCATATAATTATTTAATATAGTATAAATCACATAAATCACATAGAGAAAACAAAAAAAATATTATTTCCATAATTAAATAATGATACATTAGTCAGAAAATAAACCAATAAGAATGCCTATTATTACAAAAGGACAATAAATAGAAAAGAAGAAAATAAGAATAGGATAATTTGGATCCACTTAATCCCCCCGAATGATCATAATCATGAACAAATCTTTAGAAATAAATCATAATGGTAATAAAAAAATATTCATTTTATGATAAAATTATATATAAAATTGATAGAAAATAGAAGTGGATAAAGAATTAATAAAATAATAGGTATTTATTGGAAGTAACAAACCCATATTACCGTTATAAACATGACTATTGGAATAGTAACCTGACTATTAGAATAGTAACTTGACCATTGGAATAGTAATCTTATGGTTATGAATATTAATTTTATCATTATAATCGCATCCTCCCCTATAAAAATGTAATATAACATTTAGGTATCCTATAAAATGAAAATATGATATATGTATAACATGGTACAAGTGCCCCTAGGGGTGTAGCCTAGTGGTTATTCCTTTGAGAGTTATCATGGAAGGTCTCAAGATCAAGTATTCCGGATTAATTATAGTCACAATTGTTTTTTTCTTTATAATCCATCTCCCTCAAAATTTTATATATATATATATATCATGGTACAAGTAAATAATTTTTTTAAATGTTAAATTAAGTGTTAGAATTTTTGTAAAACATAACTATTTTATTTTAAGTTTTATAACGAATATAATGATTTATATGAAATTTTATTTTAATAAAATTATTCATAAATTAATATTATGTTGTATTATAGGATTAAATAATTTTAAAATACCATAAGTAATTTTCAAAGGGTTATAAAATCAATTATAATCTTAAAATACATACTTTTTTAATAAATGTGGATTTCATTTAAAAATTAAATTAATCATATTTAAGAAAAAAAATATTCCATTTTTGAAATCTATATATCAAAAAAATTTCAGGAGGATTTTTGATATTTTTCTAAAATAGTTGTATTTTTTGTTAATAGTGAAATACAGTAATTTATAGTGTTTAACATTATAAGACTGATACATGAATTTTTAAGTCAAGTAGGATTTAAGAATTAATTATTTTATCACATACACCACTTACTATATATATCCACACTAATTACAACTATTGATAGTCTTGAGCCAAAATAAGCAACAAAGCAATTTAATAATAAAAACACCACTCTCCTCCTATTATAAAAACCACCACTCACAACCCCTTATCCTCACACCTTATATGGATTGTAGCTTTTAAAATATCTACCAAAACCACTCCCCCCACCCTCCCTATTTCCAATGTTTGTCTCACCAAAAGAGAAATTCCATGTTTCCAAAGGGTTCCTTCAGGGTGGTGATATTCAAAAGGTAACATTATGAAACAACGTCTTTTAATTTGATTTTTTCTTCTACCTTCTAATCACTTAATTTATAGATAATATCATAATAAATCCAGTATCATTTATATAATATAATTTTATATTTCTAATAGAATATATTTTAACTATCCCTTTTCACATATCCACTTATTCAAAGAAAAAAAGTGTTGTCCAAATTATGGAAATTAGCCATCTCTGAGGATAATGAGTTTTTGTTTTACATTACCACCTTAAAGAATAGTCATAAAACTATTATTATGGTTAAATAGGATTTTGATAACTATATTATAACTAATTTCATGTTATATAACTAATATATTGGAATAATATTATATAAAATAAAATTAGTTTGAGATGGTTGGAATAACAGCCAAAATAAACTAACAATTTATCATTCACTTTTTATTAAATGAATCATCCACATCTAAGAAAAAAGGATATATGGTACCATTTATACTTATGTATGTTCTTGAATACCATTTCTTTTCACTTCTAGAGTTTTATTGCTATTTTATAATAACTTCCATAATTTTACAAAAGTGAACTGACCCTGAATCCATGACACGAATGCTCCCATAATAATGAAATTCACTACTGGAAAATTGTGTTTTTCCAACACTTGTATACCAATGGTTTGAATAAACCGTTGGTATACTTAATTTTTCCCAATGGTTTCTTCAAACTGTTGGGATAATGGGATGAGAATAATCTTTTCCCAATGGTTTACTCAAACCATTGGTAAAATCTATATATATATACTAATAGTTTTTAAAAACATTAGTAAATATACTCTTTCCCCCAAATAGAAGCACATCCAGAATCCCTCTGCACGATTGCATCCATAAACCTAATCACTTCTGATGCTCTCCCGACACTCTCTCTTCACCCCAAGGTATCTCTCAAAGCTCTCTCTACAACCGATCAGGTAATTCTTTACTTATACACTTCTAATCTGTAATTGGAATGTAGTGCATCTATTTTTGTTTGTTATCTATTTTGATTTCGCCAAAATGAGATCAGCGAGATTAGCTTCTTCCTGTATTTTTATTTCTCCTATCATGTTCTCTTACCACAAGACCCTTATGCAAGTGCTGATCATGAGAGTTAGGTTTTATATTATTTAATGTGATGGGGTTCATGGGTAGAAGTTCCTTCTAGTGGGAATCCATTCCATTTGTATAGAAAGGCATTCTAGTGTGCCATGTGGATAGTGAAAATCCATTTGAGGTGTTGAATAATTGTGGTTCTATTTTTTTGGCTTATGTTATCTCATTTATGAGAGGTATTAGTTGTATAATGAATCTAGTTTTATGGGGGATTTCATGTATAGTGTAATATAAATATTCTTCATCTATTTCATGTATAAGGTGATAACCTGTTCCGTTGATTTTTATTATTTATCTTGATGTCACTCTTGATAAATGTAAGATGTTTTCTTCGTGTGGTTTTTTTTGGTAGAATTTTTGTAGTGACACCTCTCCATAAGAAGATATATGGTTATATCCTTAGTTTTTTTATTCATGTAGTACATGGAATGTGTTTTAAAGGGATAATGGTCTGAGTGACTCTTTGGGGTTATATTATTGAGTGAGTTGGGTAAGATGGAAATTGTTATGTGAGTTCCTTGTCATATATGGGGTATCGTTACAACCTAGAGGGCCGATATGCTGGGATGTGGATGACGGTGGCTGATGAGATTTTCCATATATTGATTATGTCCTATGGGATTGTGTATAACATTAGGATATTTCTGTGTTATATGGTATTCCTTGGGTGGTATGGTATGGTCAGATGGGATAAGAAAATTGATGATGATTTACTTATATAAAATTCACTTAGGATGGGGTGTGGGATGTCCAAGGAGGGATAGGATTTGTCCACCCACCCCCCCCCCACACCCCCCATGGAAAACCCCCTAGACACCACCCCACCCCTAGACACTCCCACCCCCTTGGACAGACCCCCACCCCCAAAGATAGCCCCCTGGACACCACACCCCCCCACCCCCTAGATAGCCCCCACCTCATGGACAACCCCCCTTGGGCACCACCCCACTCTCTGGACAGCCCCCCTAGACAGCCCCCCCCCCCGTACACCCCCACCCCAGAAAGCCCCACCCCCTTGGACAACCCCCTCCACCCCCCCCCCCAGACACCATACCACCCACTAGACACCCCCACCCTTGGACACCCTCACCCCCTTGGACAGCCCCCTAGACACCACCCCACCCCATGGACAGCCCTCCCACCCCCTTGGACACCCCCCTAGACACCACCCCACCACCTTGGAAAACCCCCACCCCCTAGAGCTAGTTATAAGGATATATTTCATTTCTCAACCTTTCTCCATTCATTTCACTATCTAGAAAGATCACTGTCATTATTACTTAAATATATTTTTTATTAAAATTCAATCTTATTGAATTGCTTATGATGAAATGACTTATTACAATTATTTTTGCAGAATGGATAGAAGTTGGATTTGTGAAATCGATCGGATCTCAAGGGATTTTCTATACAATTTGAGGATCTTGTTAGATTTTTCATTTCACAATGCTTCAGACAGTGGTCCCATACACTTCCCATGATCCAATTGTGTTGGTAGAACATGGTTGAGACATAAAGAAGTCATCCACCACATAAAAAAATATGGTTTTCAAGAAAAATACTTTGTGTGGTATCATAATGTGGAGAAAATGAAATATCAAATTGTTGATGATCGATATGAAAGGACTGAACAAGAGAATTTGTTAGATGACTGATTTCCATTTATTCGTCATCATGAAAAAGAGAGGATTTCAACACAAAAAGACTTAGATATGAGGATAGATGATGCATCTAATGAAAATGATGATATTTTCAGGGTCAAAAAATTGAATGATACTACCATGACTCCAGTTTATCAACAATGCGATAAAATGAAAAAGATGGAATTTTTAATCCGATTGTTTCATGGGAAAACTATGTATGGTATTTCTAATAAAAAAATTGATTACATTCTTACCTTATTGAAGGATTTACTTCCAGATGATGCAGATTTTCCCTCAAACCACTATATTGTATGAAAGTTTGTTGAGGAACTTGGATTTTCAAGAAACAAAATTCATGCTTTCTTGAAAGATTTTAGTTTATTCTGGGAGGAAACCGCGGAATTAAATGATTGTATATAATGTGGCACATCCCACCAGAAGTCAAAATATGATGGAACACCATCCTGCATGCCATAAGAAGTAATGTGGCACTTTTTATTGATCCCCAGACTCCATAATCTTTTTATGTATGATGAAATATCAATAAAAATGAGATGGCATGATACCGAGAGAAAGAAGACTAATAATGATTTGGTTCACCCCGCAGATGGATTTTCATGGCAGATATTTGATGCTCAATATCCTGATTTTGTAGCTGATGTGCATAATGTGAGGTTGGGTCTTTCATGCGATGGTTTTAATCTGTTTGGGAATATGCGTACTTCGCACACCACATGGCCAGTTTTTATACACATTTATAATCTTCCCCCATGGTTGTGTATGAAAAAACCGTTCATTTTAATGAGTATACTAATATTTGGCCCTTCTAATCCCAGCATTGATATTGAATTATATATTCAATCTTTAATAAAAGAGTTGAAACTTCTCTGGGATGTGGGTATGCGCACATACGATGCATATTTGAAAGAAATATTTCAAATGCATGCTACAATTATGTGGATGATCAATGATTTTATGGATTATTAAATGATTTCTAGATGGAACAGGAAGGGAAAACTGTCATGTCCTATTTGTATGAAGAATACATGATCCAGAAGACTGAAACATCACTATAGTTTCAGTTTTATGGGATATCGACGATTCTTTCCAATGGACCATCCATATAGAAAAAATTGTCAAAGATTTGATAATACCATAGAGACTGATGATCCACCTCAGTGTATGTCTAGAACAGTTGTGCTTAATGAATTGAAAGATTTTAGTTTTTCATTTGGGAAGAGTCAAATGAAATCTGGAAAGAGAAAGAATGTTTTCACTGAAACCTGTTATAATTGGGGCATCAGACTAGAATTGCATCATGTGCGTATCAATGAAAATAAATGTCAAGTTCAATGTGATTATTATGTGATGACACCTATGAAAAAAAAAATTTATAGAAGTATGAGAGGCTATTAGAGTTCCTGATGGCTATTCAAGCAACATATCTAAAAGATTCAACAGAAGAGAGTTAAAGTTAAAATTGTTGAAGATTCATGATTATCACATTCTTCTGCATGAGTTGATTCCAATAGTAATTTTTCATCTTTTTTCCAATAATGTAAGGGTGACTGCTATTCAGTTGTGCCATTTTTTAGAGATATTTGTGCTAAGAATTTGTCCAAGTATTTCTTGCAAAAAATGTTGACAGATGCCCCCATTTATTTTGTGTGAGTTGGAGAAAATGTTTCCTCCATCATTTTTCACATGCATGCTGCATATGACTATCTATATTCCCACAGAAATACTTCTTAGAGAACCTAGGTACCCAACTGAAATAAATATGTACACATTAAAGCCTTATGTCTAAAACAGGAATCATCTCAAAGGTTCTATCGTGAATAGTTACTTGGCTCAAGAATGTATGGATTTCTGCTCAATGTATTTGTCTGATCTTAGTACAACAATGAACAGACCAATGAGAAATGAAGGGGAACAGTGTGATCAAATTGAACCCACTTTTCTATCTCTTCCTCAAATAATAGGAATTACTGGATCATATACATTGAAGACATTAAGCCTTGAAGAGTGGAAGATGACACATCGCACAGTTTTGTTCAACTGTGATTTGTTCGATGACAACATCAGGTAACTAAATTGAATATGTACATCTTACATTGATAATCTATTCATATTTTTTATCTATAGAAAACATAAAACAATGATAAATAGAAATCAGCATTCTTTATCTTTGAGAAAGAGGGAGACTTTGCATAACAAAGTGTTTTTTTCTTGGTTAAAATTAAAGGTAAATATATTACTATTTAAAATAATTAAATAAATATTTAATTAATTTTAATATTTATTTATATTGTAGGTATTGAGTTTTCCTACTGACTATGTCTCTAAAGAAATAAGATCTTTGGCTTTTAGTCCTAATACTGTGGTTTGTGACTGTAAAACAATTATTATCAATGGGTATAAATTTATTGTCACTGAACGAGCAATGAACAGGAGAAAAAAATGATGGTGTTATGGTTACTGCCACAACATATTGTTATGCTTGTGCATCAGATAGTAGACCGCGATTTAAAAATTTGGGTTATTATGGATTTGTTGAAAAAATAATAATATTGGATTATTACTCTCATGGATGAGTCACAATGATGAATCGGCATTGTTTTGATTCGAGGATGAGACAGAGAACATTTATTGATGATTGTGGATTTCAAGTAATTAATATGACTCACACTCTTGCTACCGAAGAACCATATGTATTGGCATCAATGGTTAAACAAGTTTTTTATGTCAAAGAACAACTTTGACCTGAATTTGGTGTCATAGTTGAAGTAATTGCAAGACATATTTTTGATGATGGTGATGATGGAATTGACATTGTCCCTACTTTAATTCAAACCAATCCATTTATTTCTTTTGATGACTCTAATATCTCAATTTTTGGAGTTGATTGTGAACTTCAAGTTGTGGTGGAAAATATATAGAATCACCTATCCATGTTCTCAATTCTTTTGGTTTACCTAGAGTTGGGTTTTTAAGGTTGGTACTATTTAAATTTATTTAATATTTATTACAAATATTTTGTATCAGATTTGACCGTTATGGGAATTTTCAATGTTTATTGGTTGGAATTTTTATTTGAATTGCATTTTGTAATTTGGAATTGAACTATATTTAAACCTGTGAAACCAGCATTTCTAATTTGGTGAACATTTCAATGCTTCAACTATGATTTGTATAAAATTTGAATGACTCTAAGACCTCTATTTACCATTTTACTAGGTAATGTATAGGATGGTTTGTATTCTTATGCCAAACATGTATTGAAACATGCATCATATACTTGAGCTAAAGAAATTAAATTCTTCAATAATTTTTCCAATTGCTTCACCACTTATGAATCTGGTAGAATAAATGTTCCATGATTTTAATAGACTTATGAAACTTAGTAAATAATCATTCTACTAGAAATTAAATTTCATTATTACATATTGTATGATTTATTGACTTCATTATATATTTTTTCAAGCTCACCTAAAAAATGGTTAGTTAAATTATCCATGAATCCTCATATTCCCTCTCATTTATTTTGTTTTTTGGGTTACACATTAGTTATCCTTTTCTATTTAATTCCATATTTTTTTCAAATGCAGGAAAATGAAAAAAAATTGAAGAGAGGCGATGAAAACAAATTATGGACAACAGTTGTCGCATGGCTGAGCTGGGTATTCCACCACTAGTGCATGCAGTTAGTATTTTATATAAAATTTATTTTATTTAAATAATATATAATGTCATGTGATTAATTTTTTTTAAACATTTTTTAAAGATCCATATATTAGGCGACAGTTATTTGATGAGAATCCTTGCAGTGGTCCCAGTACTCGGGGTGTTCGTACGAGGGCAGGTGGTACGGGAGCTAGAAGATCTAGTCGGCGTACCCGATTAGACCCTACAACTACCACTGACTTACCATCCATCCCACATTCTGATTCCGGAGTGTTGTTAGGGACACACGGGATATTTAGCCCTCCCATGTTTTCAGCACCCTTTACATCTAAGCCTCCTCACCAGTCTGTACCATATCCGATGATGATTTCAACTCCCCCATCCATCATTTTTTCAGCCATCCCTGTCATCTTCTTTTACTTCTACTTCCTTCTCTTTGGGATTTTATATTCCATCTTCTTCGACTACTGCTCTACTAGAGTATGTCCCTACAGAGCATAAATTGGGACCCACTTCATCTGTACATGGTGTTTCTTCAGTTTCTATGGATCCAGCAGTGCCCATTGATCAGACTACCGTAGGTATACATATACAACCCTAAATAATTGTTACACCATTATTTATTTTAATTATAACATTTATTGATAAATTATTTGTTTTTCTTTCATAATAGATACATCTACTGATAGAAGCTGGGGTGGGTGCATTCATGCTTGTGTTTGGTGTGGAACCTTCGCACACAGTTGATGGTGGACTACAATGAAGATAGTCAGATGATTGAAGAAGCAGGGCAGCAATGTCAGAGTTTTTTGGCGACACTTTCCAAATACTCTGACACCATTCCTGTCATCCCGCTCTCATGGATACAGCTACCAAATGAATTCAAGGATAAATCCTGGGTAGAGATATGGGTAAAAAACTATTGTATTTAATGCAATATATTAATTTTTGTATTTATATGAATTAATATTTTGGTGTCAGCTACGGTTTAATTTCCCTGACAGTGAGGGTGCATAGCCGGCACATCTAAAGGATTTAGGCGAGCTTTGGAGAGATTATAAGAATGATTTATACATTGGCTGGTGTTCTAGAGTGGGAACAGAGTTATAGGCGTTCCCTATCGTGGATAATTATCCATTAGAATAGTACCGACAGATGATTACTCATGGGACGACTAGCCAATTTACGGTATTAATCAAATTAGAGATATTTAAATGAAAATTTTCATCTTTTTCGTCAATACTAATTATTGAATTTTATTTAGGATGAAACTGGAAGAAATAAAAAGAAACATTGATTCTAAGAAATATTTCCACACATTGGGACATACTATGATTCTAGATCATAAGATATAGAAGGTATGACATTTTATAATCTTTCGTTACGACTTGCAATTTTTATTGCTTCCTCCATAATTTATTCGATTGCTAAAGTTGTTATATAATTTTGGTTATGAAATTACTATGTTTTTTTTGGTATCCTATTTTTAATTATGGTTTTCTACATTCAATTTCATTGTAGAGGAATAAATTTAATATAGAAGGATTTGTTCCTTGAGCAAAACTGTTTTGCTCAAGTAGAAAGAAGAAAGATGGAAGTGCAGTTAATGAACAGACTCAGCAGCAGATTGTAAGTTTTACTTTGTAGATTTAAAATTTTAATCTCTAATTTTTAACTTAATAATCTATTTATATTTGTAACAGGATGATTTAGAGGAACTTGATGCCAAAGAACCTGGCAATTTTTGGTCAAGCGATCACTTACATCAAGTGTTGGGAGATGAGAACCCTGGTAGAGTATGCTGCCAATCTAGGAGAAGTATAGTTCCGACGAGGTATTGGACCTCCTCAAGTATTATTTATAGTTCCATTGAGTTGCAACAGGTTAAGGCATAGGCAGAACAGGCTGAAAAAGGGCCATAGAGATGGCAGAACAGTCTGCTAGGGCAAACACTGCATTTATGAAAATGACGGAAGTTTTACATCCAACACTTCCACCAGAGGCTATCACTACTTGTGATGAATATATGTCATCGATTAGTTCTATATATGGTGAATCAAGTGGCAGTTCTATTGGTGGTAGAGATGATGGCGAGGAGGATTCCAAAGAGGAGGAGGAGGCCGAGAAGAAGGAGGAGGGCGATGAGGAGGCTGAGGCTGAGTATGAGGGTGAGGAGGAGGGTGGGGATGATGATGGAGATGACGATGAGGATGAGGGTGAGGGTGAATAAGATGGTGATGATAGTGATGGTGATGAGGGAAAGATTGATCTGTTACATTTTTGACTGATATTACTGACCTTGGATGTTTATTGATTTGTTGTGCATGAATATATGTGTGATTAGGTAGGTCACATTATCTTTATTTTTTATCAATTTTAATGAAATTGTAATTTTTTTGTGGAATTTAAAAAATTTATGGTCTGATTAGAAGTAGATATATTGAAATTATTTTTTTAACCTTGAAATAATTTTCTTATAAAATATGTAAATACCATCCCATGTGTCCGAGATAGCCCCCCCCCCCCCCCCGGACAGCCCCCATCGTCTTCCCTGGACCCCGGAGATCCCCCCATCCTCCCGGGACCCTGAACTGTCCCCCCTCCCACCACCCTCCTCCCTGGACCCCAGACAGCCACTGGATAGCCCCTCGGATAGCCCCTCGGACAGCCCCCCAGACAGCCTCTCGGACAGCCCCCCAGACAGCCCCCAACCCTCCTCCCTAGACCCCCGGACTACCCCCCCCCCCCTCCTTCCTGGACCCTGGATAGCCCCCCCCCCCCCCGTCCCTAGACCCCGGACAGCCCCCACCCCCCCACCCACTTCCTTGGACCCCGGAAAGCTCCCTTGACAGCCCCCCACCACCCTCCTCCCTGGACCCCAGGTAGCCCCCTAGACAACCCCCCTGACAGACCCCCACCTTCCTCCCTGGACCCCGAACAGCCTCCCACCCTCCTCCTTGGACACCAGACAGCCCCCCCCCCCCCCCACCCCACCTTCCTACCTGGACCCCAGACAGCCCCCTGACCCGACATCCCAACATTGGGAGAGCAGTGATTCGGCATATATAAAACATCACGACAATTCAAGAAAGGCTAATGACCACCTACCTTGATTCTGGAGACAATCACACTCTTAATTCTGCATCTTGGATCCCAATCTAAGCTCTCTTTAAAATGGTCACCCTTTTAAGTAAAAAAAAACTAGCATATGGAAAACTGACCAAATGTATTTGGATTGTGTTGATACTTTAGAACAAGGATCCATGGGTCATATATGACATGTACGAGTCAACCTTGCCCCAATCTGAGACACATTGTGGCTGGTACCACTCAAAGTGTCTCACTTTTATTTGAAATAGACAACATTTTAAGTGAAAACAACAAATGGAATACATAAAGCTAACAAAAATCATTTTTATTATGTCGATGCTTTTTGAAAAGGTTCTATGGTTCATATGTGACATGTACGATTCAACTCCGCCTCAATCTGAGGCACGGTGTGGCTGGTATCACTCGAAGTGTCTTTCTTTTGTTTAAAATAGAAACTCTTTTATGTAAAAACAACTAGAATATAGAAAACTGACCAAACGTATTGGGATTGTATTGATACATTAGTACAAGTATACATGGATCATTTTTTGACGTGTTTGATTCAACCCTACCTCAATCCAAGGCACGGTGTGGCTGGTACCACTCAAAGTGTCTCACTTTTATTTTAAATGGACAACATTTTAAGTGAAAACAACAAATGGAATATAGAAAACCAACCAAACGAATTTAGATTCTATTGATACTTTAGTACAGGGATCCATGGGTTATATTTGATGTGTACGAGTCAACCTCACCACAATCTATGGCACTGTGTTTCTGGTATCACTCGATCTGTCTTTCTTTTGTTTAAAATGGACACCCTTTTAAGTAAAAACAACTGGCATATGGAAAACTGACCAAACATATTTGGATTGTGTTAATAATTTTGAACAAGGATCCATGGGTCACTTTTGATGTGTATGAGTCAACCTTGCCTCAATTTGAGGCACGTTGTGGTCGGTACCACTCAAAGTGTCTCACTTTTATTTGAAATTGACAATATTTTAAGTGAAAACAAAAGTTGGCATACGGAAAACTGACCAATCGCATTCAGATTCTGTTGATACTTTGGGAAAACGATCCATGGGTCATATGTGATGTGTATGATCCAACCCCGCCTAAATCCAAGGCATGGTGTGGCTGGTATCACTCAAAGTGTATTTCTTTTGTATAAAATGGACACCCTTTTAAGTAAAAACAATTGGCATATGGAAAACTAACCAAACATATTTTGACTGTGTTGATACTTTATAACAAGGGTCCATGGGTAACTTGTGACATGTATGAGTAAGACCCACCTCAATCTGAGGCACCGTGTGGCTGGTACCACTCAAAGTGTCTCACATTTATTTGAAATGGACAACATTTTAAGTGAAAACAACAACTAGTATATGGAAAACTGACCAAATGCATTCATATTCTATTGATACATTAGGAAAACGATCCATGGGTCATTTATGATGTGTAAGGTTCAACCCTTCCATCAATCCGAGGCACGGTGTGACTGATACGACTCAAACTGTCTCACTTTTATTTGAAATGGATTGGATTTTAAGTGAAAACAACATATTGCATATGGGAAACCAACCAAACATATTCAGATTGTATTGATACTTCATAAAAAGGATCCATGAGTCATTTTTTATGTGTAGGAGTCAACCCCGGCTCAATACGAGGCACGGTGTGGCCGGTATCACTCGAGGTGTCTGTCTTTTGTTTAAAATAGACACCATTTTATGTGAAAACAAAAACTAGCATATGTAAAACCGACCAAACGCATTCAGATTCTGTTGATACATTAGTAAAACGATCCATGGGTCATTTTTTATGTATACAAGTTAATCCCATCTCAATCCGAGGCATGGTGTGGTCGGTACCACTCAAATTGTCTCTCTTTTGTCTGAAATGGAAACTATTTTAAGTAAAAACAATAGACATATGGAAAACTCACCAAACGTAATATGATTGTGTTGATACTTTAGAACAAGGATCCATGGGTAATTTTTGACATGTACGAGTTAACCCCGCCCCAATATGAGTCACGGTGTGGCTGGTACCACTCAAAGTGTCTCACCTTAATTTGAAATGGACAACATTTTAAGTGACAACAACAACTAGTATACAGAAAACTAACCAAACGCATTCAGATTGTGTTTATACTTTAGGAAAACTATCCATGGGCCATATTTGATATGTACAAGTCAACTTCACCTGAATCCAAGGCACGGTGTGGCCGGTATCACTCAAACTATCTTTATTTTGTTTAAAATGGACACCCTTTTAAGTGAAAACAACTAGCATACAGAAAACCAACCAAACAGATTTAGTTTGTGTTGATACTTTAAAACAAGTATCCATGGTTCATTTTTGAAGTGTATGAGTCAACCCTGCCTCAATCAGAGGCATAGTGTGGCCAGTACCACTCAAAGTATCTCACTTTTATTGGAATTCTACAACATTTTAAATAAAAACAACAACTAGAATACGGAAAACTGACCAAACACATTTGGATTCTGTTTATATTTTATTAAAACAATCCATGGGTCATTTGTGACATGTATGAGTCATCCTTGCCTCAATATGAGGCACGTTGTGGCCGGTACCACTCAAACTGTCTCACTTTTATTTGATATGGATGGGATTTTAAGTGAAAACAACAACTTTCACACGGAAAACCAACCAAATGCTTTTGGATTCTGTTGATACATTAGTAAAACGATCCATGTGTCATTTCTGATCTATAAGACTCAACCCTGCCTCAATCTGAGGCACGGTGTGCCTGGTACTACTCAAACTGTATCACTTTTATTTTAAATGGATAGAATTTTAAGTGAAAACAACAACTTGCATAAGGAAAACTAACCAAATGCTTTTTGATTATATTGATACTTTAGGAAAAGGATCCATGGGTCATTTTTGATGTGTATGATTCAACCCCACCTCAATAAAAGGAACGGTGTGGTCATTATCACTCAAAGTGTCTCTCTTTTGTTTAAAATGGACAATTTTTTAAGTAAAAACAAAAGACATACGAAAAACCAAACAAACGTATTATGATTATGTTGATAAATTATCACAAAGATACATGGGTCATTTTTGACATGTATGATTCAACCCTACCACAATCCAAGGCATGGTGTGGCTGGTAGCTCTCAAAGTGTCTCACCTTTATTTGGAATGGACAACATTTTAAGTAAAAAAGAACAACTAGCATATGGAAAACTAACCAAAAACATTCTTATTATGTTGATACTTTAGGAAAATGAAACATGGTTCATATGTGATGTATATGAGTCAATCCTACCTCAATACAAGTCATGGTGTGACCGGTATCACTCGATGTTTCTTTCTTTTGTTTAAAATGGACACCCTTTTAAGTAAAAAAACTGGCATATGGAAAACTAACCAATCATATTCTAATTGGGTTGATACTTTATCACAATAATCCATGGTTCATTTTGGACATGTACGAGTCAATTCCACCTCAATCTGAGGCACGGTGTGGCCGGTACCACTCAAAGTGTCTCGCTTTTATATGAATTGGACAACATTTTAAGTAAAAACAACAACTGGCATACAGAAAATCGACCAAATGCATTCAAATTATGTTGATACTTTAGGAAAATGGTCTGTAAGTCAGTTGTGACGTGTAAAAATTAACCCTACCTCAATCCGAGGCACGGTGTGACTGGTACCACTCAAACTGTCTCACTTTTATTTGAAATGGATAGGATTTTAAGTGAAAACAACAACTTGCATACGAAAAACTAACCAAACACATTCATATTCTATTAATACTTTAGGAAAATTGTCCATGTGTCATTTGTGATGTGTAAGAGTCAACCCCATATCAATCAGAGTCATGTTGTGGATGGTACCACTCAAACTGTCTCACTTTTATTTGAATTGGACTGGATTTTAAGTGAAAACAAGAACTTGCATTCGAAAAACCAAGCAAATACTTTCTGATTGTATTAATACTTCAGGAAAACGATCAATGGGTGATTTTTGATGTGTATGAGTCAGCCCTGTCCCAATATGATGCACTATGTGGCCGGTATCACTCAAAGTATCTCTCTTGTGTTTAAAATGGACACTATTTTAAGTGAAAACAACAAACATTTGGAAAACCAACCAAACGTATTCTGAATGTGTTGATACTTTATCACAAGAATCCATGGGTCATTTTTGACATGTACAAGTCAACCCCGCCTCAATCTGAGGCCCAGTGTGGCCGGTACCACTCAAAGTGTCTCACTTTTATTTTAAATGGAAAACATTTTAAGTGAAAACAACAACTGGCATACTAAAAACTGACCAAACACATTTGGATTCTGTTGATACTTTATAAAAATGATCCATGTGTAATTTGTGACGTGTAAAAGTCAACCCCACCTCAATCAAAGGCACGGTGTGGCCAGTACCACTCAAATAGTCTCACTTTTATCTGAAATTTATAGCCTTTTATGTGAAAACAACAACTTTCATACTGAAAACTGACCAAACGTATTCGGATTGTGTTGATACTTTATCACAAGGATCCATGGTCCAGCCTCACACAATCCACTTCTCATGTGAGGAACTCCTATCCCTATTCTAAAACACATGACATTTAATATGTCAATACCATCCTCAAATAGTGGGTTCTAGGACCAAACCAATGTTCCTTTGGGAACCAAATACCAAAGACATAATTGAATATTCATACCCACTACCCAAAATGGGAATTCATCTCACATCACACCCCGGAGACCAAATTACAATTAGCCACATACACCCTTATTCCAATTGAAAAGTCTATGAACAATATGTAGACTATTCTAGTAACCCATCTCATATGTCGAGATTGGCCAATGTTTCCCACTAAGTCATACAGAACCATTTATACATGGATACATAGTCATCAGAGGAATATAAAAATCACATGTGCTTTCTATAACTCATACTAGGTTTAATCACATGACAACTACCATTGTCAATCTTATGGGTATCATGATCCTTGTCCACTCTACCCAAGTTTTTCTATTGGTTTTACGATATTCAACCCAAGACCATGAGTAAAAATCCCATGTGCTTCCTATAACTTGTATGCTTTTTCTCTTGTGTGTATTGGTGTTGTGGTTTGAGTGATGAGTGAATTATAAATTTTTAATACTGTTATGGGTGTTATTTTGTTTCAATTATAAATTTATTAATTCTGGATGTTTTGGATTCTTGTTTTATTAGTAATGAATTCTAAATTTTTAATAATGTTATCTGTATTGGATTCTGGATGTATTGGATTTTAATTTTGTATTGGTGTTATGGGTGTTATTGCATTTCAATTCTGGATGTATTGAATTGTGGATGTATTGGATTCAGGATTTTTCTCTTATGTTGTAGTTTGAGTGAGGAATGAATTTTAAATTTCTAAATTTCTGAATTCTAGATGAATTTTAAACATCCCATGTAGGCTTTTGGATTCTGGCTGTATGTGTTCTTGCAGGTCATGGAGAATTGCAGGTTGGAGGTTGATGCTGGCTACTCTAGAGATAAAACATATGTATACCAATGGTTCTCAAAACCGTTGGTATATCCTTTTGATATATATTATACCAACAGTTTTTTTATAACCGTTGGTATAAACTTTTACGAATGGTTTTAAAAACTATTGGTATATCCTTTGGATGTATATTATACACTATATACCAACGGTTCTAAACCATTGGTATAAGGGTAACATATACCAATTGTTTGTGAAAGCATTGGTATATATCTTACATTAACACATATACCAATGGTTTACACAGAAGCATTGGTATAATACTATAACCACAGCATACTTGGCCAAGGTTTGGGAAACCGTTGGTATATAATATACCAACAGTTTCCCAGCCTTTACCAACGGTTATGAACCATTGGTAAAGGGTAAAATTCCAGTAGTGATTGAACATTATAACACAATGAAATTGTCATAAATTAAGTTAATAAAATTACAATGAATATAATATATGTGTAATAGGTTATTAATTATGTAATTAATGAATATAATTTTATTATCCAGGACATTAAGTGCAAGTGTAGAACCTATTCGGACACAAAATAAGGGATCTGTTCAAACGTCCATATTTCTTTTGGGTAATGCATTATATATCTTTTCCTCAATATATCTCTTTATTATTATTATATAAAATTCACATAAGTATTATATATGTTTCAAATATATATATATATAGCTCAATTCATCTTTCGTTGATGGGGAAATACATTTTTTTAAAATCTTCTCTTCTCAGTTCCTCTTGATAAGAAAAATTAATTAAAGAGAACTTATTTTTAATTACCCATTATTAAATTAAAAATTATTAAATGTTTTATTCCACCCATATTTTCTTAAATCAGTCATTTTATCAATGAAAAACTATTTTAGTCTATTTTTGGTTTTTTGGAAATAATTATACCTTTGTCCTCTTTGAGGACTCTTTAATCTTTTCCCTTAAACCACACTAATGTGGAACATTTCTAAATTTTACTAAACCCAAATTTTCATGTATTCACTTTAGTTGGGCATAATTATTCATGATTTATTCTCATTTTAAATTTATTATTGTCCAGTAATAATTTGATCACCTCTTTCATAAATACCATTATGATACGCCCTTTTTCTTTTTCTTATGATATGATTTCGAAACCCAATTCATTCCATGGGTGACCCTTATAATTATTTATTATATTTGATTTCATTATGAGGAAAAAAATATTATAATAAACCTAGAATTCTATATATTATTTCTCATGATTTTAAGAAAAATTATCCCTGAAATACAACTCAAGGATCAAAAAGTCTATTGTCTTTGGAATATTAGTTTCATAATTAGAAAACATGAAACTCAAATAAAACATCATTCTATTATCTTAATAATTAGATTATAACTCCCTATGAGCCCTTACAACAACATAGGATATCCTGTTTAATACATAGAAAAAAGTTATTAGCTAAAAATCTCATTAATGGAATATACATGAGAATAAAGCATAGAACATGAGTTAAAAGGCAGAACATGATAATATAAAAGGAATGCCTCAAGAATAACCATATGGAATCATAACATATAGAACATTGAATTATATGATCATGTAAATATTGTAATCTAGAAAAAAACATATAATATTCCATAAACCTGAGTCAAAGATAACTTCAAAGACTATATCAAATGGTGGGAAAAGTCTAGTAATAGATTAGGTTTACTCTTTATTCCCATACATGATGACTCATTAGACTAAGACATTACCCATTGAATTGAATAACTATCTGGGTAAATCCAAAACAACATGTTCATCCATATGTGTTACACATAAAGAAATATAACATAAGGATTAATCATAAGGGTTACCCATGGAAAGAAATGGGTTTCATAATAATGTCACAAGGAAACACCAAAGGGTGTATCAGAATGGTATCCATGAAATAAGGTATTAAATCATTTTTTTCCATTAATAAGGGAAAAATTTGAATATATATTTAATAATGATCTCTAATTTAATGTAAAATAATAAATATAGTGGTTAGGTAATAATATAAATGTGCCACTTCAGTGGGGTTTTAAGAAAAAGAATAAAGAGTATTTAAAGAAGAAAAATGGATAATTGTTTGTGAAAAACTGTAAATGAATTGAAAGATTTTTTATGATAAAATGAGTAAATTTATAAAAATATCAATTTACTAAAATATTTTATGGAGTGTACTTGAAAATGAGTATGAAACGGATAAGTTCCCCTTTAATTGATCCTGCTTATCGGTAGGAATTGAGAAGGGAACCTTTTAAACATGTATTTAACCATGAAAGAAATATGAATTGAGCTATATGAACATGTTTTTAACAAATAAATATAATTTATAAGATTTATATAAGAATAATTAATAAATATAGAGGGGTAAAGAGAGATAAAGTGTAACCCAAAGGAAAAAATTGATGTTTGGAGATATCTCTTACGTTATGTTTGAATGCATTCTTCACTTTCACTTAATGTCCTAGATAATAAAATTAGATTAATTAATTTCTTGATTAATGACCTCTTATACATGTATTTTATTTATTATAATTTTATTAAGTTCATTTATCACCGTTTTAATAGTTATAATGTTCTATTTTATCATTTTAGGAGTGTTCGTTTTCATGGTTTCATAGTCAGTTTACTTGATAATAATTATGGATTTCATATAAAATGTAAATAATTGTATTGAAGTTAAATTATATGGTATTAATGTACATAAAAAACCTTAAATTCACCCATGTATGATTTTTTCTAGTATGAAGATGATTCATTTTATAGAATGTTAATGATAAATGTTTAGTTTATTTTGGTGGTTTTTTTATCATTAGAAAATAGTTGCATTTTATATAATATTATATCTATAAATTAATTCTTGAACATGAAACATTTTATAAAATACATATTAAAATCTATTTTTACCAAAATAATGTTTTTATGACCAACCTTGAAGGCGGTAATGGAAATCAAAAAATCATTATCCATGGTTACGGTAAACCACCATAATTTGGAAAAAGGTTTTGTTTCATTGAGTAAGAGTACATGATAAAATAAATTTATATAATATATTCCTATACCAAAGTAATATTATAAAGTATACATAATAATTAAGTGATTATTCTTTTATGGATGAAGGAGGTGAAGAGAAGGTTGATGAAGAAAATAATTTAAATAACATGGTTTGAGAAAGTTACATCTTGATTATCACCTCCTTGAAACATCCCTAAAGGAACATGGAATAGATATTTTGAAATGAAAAGTAGCACTTGGATATAGTGAATAGGGTTTGGAAGGGATTTCGGAAGAATATTTACAAGATACAAGGATGAGAAGTTTTGGGGGGATGGGGTTGTCAGGGGTTGTATTTATAGGGAAAGAGAGGGGTGCTTTTTATTATTTTATTCATTTGTTTGTTATTTTAATCAATACTATAAATAGAGTTAATTAATATGAATAAATAAAGCGAATGATTCAGTATAGTTTGAAATAATGGGTTCTTACATAAGTCATGACCTAAAAATTCATGTATTTGTCTTATAATGTTAAATACCGTAAATTATTACATTTCACTATTCACTAAAAGTTAAACTATTTTAGAAAAATATTAAAAATACACCCTAACATTTTTTGAAATTTTATATTTCTAAAATTAAATAAATTTTTGCAAAATAATTTTCTAAATATGAGAAATTTATTTTTTAAATAAAATCATTATTTATTTGAAAAATACATATTTTAATATTATAATCGATTTTTGACCCTTTTGAAGTTTAATTATGGCCGCATATAATTATGTTATAATTATAATACAACATAATATTAATTTATGAATTTGTTTTATGATAATAAATTTTCTTTTAAATCATTATAGTAATTTTAAAAATTTAAATAAACATTTACATTTTACAAAAATTCCAATACATAATTTATCATTTTAAAATTATTTATTTACTTATACCATGATATAAATATATCATTTTTTATTTATAAGATACTTAAATTTTATTTTATACATTCATAGGTTAGGTTACTATTCTAATAGCCAAATTTCTATTCCTAATAATCATATTAGTATTCTAACTATCAAATTTATATCAATCATATAGGTTCCGTAATTTCTATAAATAGCACTTATATCATTCATTATTCATTCACTTATACATTCTCTTAAAGTCATATATTTTATATTAAAAGCTAATATTATATTATTAAAATTATTTTTTTACATCTTTTTTCATGAGTGTGGTCATTCTAGTGGATCGATCAGATCCAAATCTTCCCATTCTTGTTATCTTATTTTATATTTATTATACTCCAGTAATATTTTGAATTATTACTTGTTTATTTTCTGACTAATATATAATTATTAATTTATGATAAGGATATTTTTATTGGTTTCTCTATGTGATTTATGTGTTTTATGTCATAATTATAATAAGGTGAATTCCATTGATGAAATTCCAGGTCATTGTATTCTTCCCCCTTATGATATTTCACCCTTAAAATTTCATTGTACATACTAAGGTTAAAATGGGTAAGGGTAGTTATCCTTCATTAATCCCTTTGTTTCACATGTCATCTCTTCATATTTATGGTTTCTCTATAGTACATTGACCATGTGAGTGGTCTTTTTACATAAAACCATGTCTTGGTGTTCAAAAATCATCACTAGATGCTCCTCATAAGAGAAGTCATTTTCCAGTTCTTCCACCTTTGATCTAAGTACATGTGATGAATCTGGTATATACTTAATCATAAATGATACATGGAATATATCATGTACATAAAACATTTTTTTTGAAATTTCTAGTCAATAATCCATATATATAACATGATTATGAATCTCAAAGGGACTAGTGTACCTGGGACTTACCTTTAATTTCCTCCCAAATCACATGACCCTCTTTCAGAAGATATATAAAGGAATACCTTGTAACCAAAATCAAACTCTAACTCCCATGTAATATTATCTAAATAGATATTATATTTACTTTTGGAATCCTAGATATGTTGTTGTATGGTAATCACATTTTTTTCCATTTCCTTAACTATTTCAGGTCCCAGCAGGTTATGTTCACTAATTTCATCCCAAAATGCTAGTGTTATACATTGTTTCCCTTAAATGGATTCATATGGATCCATTTGGATTCTAGAGTGGAAAGAATTTTTGTAATATTACTCAACTAGTGGAATATGTTGATCCCATATTTCATTGAAGTCTAGTGAGAATGCTATCAACATATATTACAATGTATGAATATTCCTCTAAGATTAGCCATTAATTTGAGGGTGATAAGTTTTACTAAAGTTTAACTCAGTGTTCAGAGATGTTTGTATTATTTTGCATAAAATGGAGGTAAATATCATATAACAATTAGATATAATCAATAATTGTACTCCATGTAGCCTCACCACATCTCTGATGTAAATCCATGCAAGTTGGTTGAGTGAGAAGTCCTCTAAAATCGTAATAAAGTGAGTAGTCTTTGTAATAAAATACACATTGACCTATATATCATTATTTCCTTTACATGTCTCCATATATCCATTGAAAAATTCTATAGAAATGTTTTTCATTTTCATATAGGTATGGGTAATGGTTGTATCATCCCCTTATAAGTTTTCCTTTTTTATTTCACTTGATGACATACCAGGAACATTGATGCATATTCAATTATCTCATTATTTATATTGTCCCACCAATAGTTTTCTTAGATATCTTTATATATCTTTTTTATCCCTTGGTGGATGGAGAATGTTGAGCTATGTGCATCATTCAAAATTCCCTTTTTTATCTCAGGATCTGATCATACACGTAGTCAAGAACCAAATGTTACAACTCATTCCTTATAAACATTCAATTATGATGATTTCCCATTTCAGATTGATTACACCTTATTATTAATTTATTTATAATTTATTTTAGCATCCTTTATCTTCTCTAAAAGGGACGGTTGAGTAGTAATTTATGAAAATAATGATTATTTACCTTAAATTATTATTCTCATGTCCATTCTTTTCAAGTTGAAGAAGATTGGATCTTTCTCAATTATAATAATTGATAAGTAATAAGATCCTTTCAACTTTGATCATCTGTAAATTCCCTTACTTTACTAGGATGATAGTGGATTTATCATCCATAGTCCTTAATGAGCTCTTACCATCTTTATTGGAACATTTAATGCTCCTTATATGTGAATATATATTTGAGGCTCTTATGATTTTTATATATCTCACACTTATCCCTGTAAAGATAATGCTACAAAATCATCAATGTGAAGATCACAACCTTTAGCTCTAGATCATGTGTAGCATGGTTTTTCTCATGAACATTCAACTAAATTGAGACATAGGCTATAAATTTATCATTTTTCATAAGTACACAACCTATTTCTTTCCTTGAAGCGTTATTGTATTCCAAAAATAGTTCCCCACTTGATGGTAGTGAAATTACTAGTGTAGTGATAAACCTCTTTTTTAACTATTCGAAGTAGTATTCACATTCACTGGTCCTGACAAAGCTTAATCTATTCCAATTCAACTTGTTTTTTGGGTTTAAAAATCATGATATGTTCCTCACAATTCAATATTAATACCCATATAGTCTAATAAAACTATGGATCGCTGTTATAGATGTTATTCTATGCCACCCCTTAATTTCATTTGTTTTATACGGGTCTACAGATAACCATATTCTGGTGATAAAATTCCCAAATAATGATATTTCCTCCAACCAAAAATCACATTTTCTATAATTTTTGTATAGTTTATCCCTTCTAAAAATATTTATCACAATATTCAAATACTCCTTAGAGTATATCAAAATATCATCTATAAAGATTACCAAAATTTTTTTGAGGTAATATTTTAAGAAACTACTCATAAATCCATGAAAATTTATATATCATTAGTGAGTTATAAGGGAATCACTTTGAAATCATACTTTCCATACCTCTTTAAAAATTAAGTATTGTTAATATCTTTCTTATTCACCTTTAATTGGTGATATCTTGACCAAAGATATGTCTTAAATAAATACCTTTCCCCACATATTTGATCAAACAAGTCATTTATCCAATGTGGTGGATACTTTTTCTTTATCATAATTTTCATATATTTATGACAATCAATATAGAGCTTCATTTATGCATACTTTTTCATGAAAAAGGGGACTATTTCACCCCACAATGTAGCACCCAGGCATATAAAACCCCTGTCTAGATGATCTTATAACTGCTTCTTTAGAACCTAGAACTCAATGGTGTCCATCCTATAAAGAGTATTTGATATGGTCAAATATCTAGTTATAAGATCAATTGAGTACTTAGCCTCTGAATTAGTATTAATATTAGGAAATTATTTAGGTAATACATCAATGTAGTCCCTCACAATGGGCTTCTCTTTGATCATGATCTTCTCCTTTTTATCAATCATTTTAGCTAGACATGATTTCACATAAGGAAATAATATTCAAAATTTTGAGTATGATAATAAATTAGATTCATCTTCCTCCTTACACTTGTACAGAATTGAGGGGTGATTTAGGTTGTGAAGAGTGATCTTCCTTTCCCATAATTTGATGTTGGTTTTGTATAAAGATAACTAATCCATACCCAATATATAATCAAACTCCACCATATAAAGTACTATGAGATTTTATGGGAGGTTTAGTCTATAAACATTAATAAAGGATGAGTTATATAATTTGGATAAAATAATTTCCCCATTTATTATTCTCATAGATAAATAAACATTCATATTTTGAGGTGGTGTTTAGATTGTTCTACTAAACTTAAAAGATATGAAAGAATGCGTAGAACTAGAATCAAATAGTATATCCTATATTCTTAAATGAATAACCAGTATACCTATCACTACATCATTTTTGAGATCCATCTTAGTAGTATTGATAGAATATTCCCTTAATTTCTACCTTGGAGGTTGTTGTTTTCATTTTACTCCAACAATCCTTATCTTGGGGAATTAGCTCGCACAATTCCCATGTTCCTTAAAGTTGAAAAAATTCACTATGAGATGAGTTTTGATCTAAACCTTCAATCTCTTTTTCACTTTTTTGGGTTTATTCATATACCTATGATAATAATTACCTAGATACCCCCTCTCCCCACATTTGATGTTTCTCATTTTTCCCTTTAGATAACTCATGGGATGATTCATCACACACTTTTGACATGTGGGATGTTGGGTTTTCTTTACTTGATGGGATTAATCTATTGGTCCTACCATATTAAAATCCATTTTTCTCTTTCTCTCTCTAGGCCCATGAGAAAAATAACATTCACCACTCTCCATATCAACCTTATAGTAACAATAGACAATCTCCTCATAGCTATCAAAGTCTCAAATAACCAAGGATTTTCATTGACTTTTATTTAATCCACTAAAGAAGTTATCTTCCATGATTTCATTGTTCCTAAAAAATTCAGAGGCATATCATGAAATCCTTGTAATGTATTAATAATATTTATAAATATATTTTTCTTCTTTTATCTTAATTTTTAGGAACTCCCTATCTATCTTAAGATTAAGTGTTTGGGGAAAATATCTATCAAAAAAAATATCTTTTATAATACTTCTCAATCCATGGAATCAATTTCCTCATTCGAATTTTTTTATTACTGTCCACCACTGATCATCTTCCCCATTAAAATAATTGATTGCGAGTATGACTTTATCCTCTTCTAATTATTCAAGGATAGAAAATATCTTCTCAATGGAGTTAATCCATTATTCTTTGATGGGGGGATCAGATGATCCACTAAAGGTAGGGGGCCTTTGTTGCATAATGGATTCGACCGCAACTTTATAAATATTATGAGAAGGAGGGACTTACACATTATTCAAGTTATTATTCATAACTTAATCAAGTTGATCCAGTATTATAATGAGGTTTCAGGCTCCTATTTCTATCAGTTTTGGAATCTCATTAGGGAAATTGTCACATTGCCTATCACATTGATTTTTATCACAGGTTATCCTATTTCACATTGTTAACTAATCTAAGAGAAAAATAATATAATTAGGGTTATTTATTACTTATATAATGTGAATATGAAAAGGAAATGATAAATAATGTGGAAATAGCTTATAAATGAAAAGTATATCCTAACTTATGATTCCTTAAGTTTCAACGTAAGTTACTCATTTTGATAGAATTATCCATTTGGTTATTACAATAGTTCTATAGTCTTAATCTTCAAAAATAACTAGATAATTCTTTGATAATAACTATAGTGACCCTACCCTTTTACACATATTATTACATGATTTTAAGCATAATTTTCCATGAAATACAAACCAATGATTGACAAGTCTAATGTCTTTTGAATACTAGGATCATAATTAGAAAACATGAAACAATAATAAAACTCCATTTTATTAATCTTAATAATGATCTTATAACTCCCTATGATCTTCTAAAAAAAGATAATAAAATGTGGTGAATACATGGACAAAATGGATGATCAAAAAAACCCAGTAAGTGAATAAACATGTAAATAAAGCATAGAACATGAGTTATAATGCATAACATGATAATATAAATAGTATGGATTTTGAATAAATATATAGAATACTAAAATAAACAACATGGATTCATATTATCATGATAATATTGGAATGTGGTAGAAACATATAAGATTAAAAAACATGAGTGAAGGCTAACTGCCCAGACTATTTCACATAGTGAACAAAGTCCCAAAATATATTAGGTTTACTCCTTAATCCTATACATGAAGCCTCGTGATAATAAAACATTACCCAATGAATTTAAGTGATATTAGGGTGCACCCATCATAAAATTTTCATGCATATGTGTACCACAAAAATAAATAAAAAATAATGAATAATCATAAGGGTTACCCGTAGAAATAAATGGGATTCATAATCATGCCATAAGGAAAAAAAGCAAAGGGTGTATCATAATGGTATCCATGAAATAAGGGTATAAATCATTAATGTTGAATAATAAAGGAAACAAATAATAATATATCTTTAATAATAAAGTTAAAATGAATTTAAAATAAGAAATAGAGTGGTTAGGTAACATTATAAATGTTCCACTAAAGTGGGGTATTAGAGAAAATAATAGTTGTTAAATAGGATAAATGAATAATTATATATGTAAAACCATAAATGAAATAAAATAGTTTTAATTATATAATTAGTGATTTTAGAAAATTATTGTTATCTTAAAATAGTTTAGGGAGTGTATTTGAAAATGGGTAAGAAACAGAGAAGTTCACATTAATTGACGTTTCTTATCGAGAGGAATTGAGATGGAAACATTTTAAAACATGTATTTCCCCATCAAAGAGATATTAATTGATATATATAAACATGTTTGAAATATATAAATATAATTTATTATAATTATATAAGAACAATAAAGAAGTAAATTTGGGTAAAGAGATAGAAAGTGTAACGTAAAGGAATAATTGAGGTTTGAAAAGATCCCTTACCTTTTGTACGAATCTGTTATTCGATTGCATTTAATGTCTTGGAAAATAAAATTTGATTCATTAATTACATAATTCAGAAACTCTTATACATGTATTTTATTTATTATAATTTTATTATGTTCATTTATGTTCATTTCAACGAGTTATAAAGTTCAGTGTCATCATTTTGGGAGTGTTCATTTTCATGGTTTCATAGTCGGTTTACATGTGTATAATTATCGATGTTTTTTTCAAATGAGAATAATTTTCTAGAAGTAAAATTATATGATATTAATGCACTCAATGAAGTTTAAATGGTCCCATGTATAATTTTTTTTATGGGGATTATTCATTTGATAAAATGATAATGCTAAATGTTTAATTTATTTTGGCAATTTTTCAATCATCACGAAGTAAATTCTTTTTATTTAATATTATATATATATTAGTTTCAGAACATGAAAAAATTTATAATATATATATTAAAATATTTTATAATCATAATAATATTTTATGATCATTCATCAATGTCCTAAAGGAAAATGAAAAATCATTATCCATGGTGATGGAAAATCGCCATAATTTGGACAACGATTTCGTTTCTTTAAATAAGAGGATATGAGATAAGAGGTGGAAAAAAGATATTACAATAGAAATATAAAATTATATTATATAAATTATAATTTATTTTTAATGATGTTATAACTGAAGTAGGCGGGAGAAGTTCAGAGAAGAAATGAAATAAAAATCAAGAGTTTGAGAAAGGTACCTCTTGAATATCATCTCCATGAAGGATCCATTAAGGTACTTTGAATTGGTTTTTATTTAAAACTAGAAGCACTTGGACATGGGGAAAAGGATTTGGAAAGAAATTGGGTAGAATATTGACAATATATAAGGCTTATAAGTTGTGAGGAGAAGGTTTGGTGAGGTGTAGTATCTATAGGGGGAGAGGGGTGTTTTTTATTATTTTATACATTTGATTATTATTTTGGATCAATACTATCAATAGTGTTGATTAAAATGAGTAAATAAAGTAAATTAATTGGGATAGTCTAAACTAATGGGTTCTTACATCATCCATGACTCAAAAATTCATGTATTTGACTTATAATGTTAAATACTGTTAATTATGTATTTCACTATTCATAAAAAAAAATAAACTATTTTAAGAAAATCAAAAAAATCACCCTAACCATTTTTTGATGTGTAGATTTAAAAAAATGGAATCCATTTTATGAAAATAATTTTCTAAATATGAAAATTTTATTTTTTTTAATTCAAATCATCATTTATTCAAAAAATATCAATTTTTATATTATAAACGATTTTTTACACTTTGAAAATTTATTAAAGGTCACCAAAACTATTTTATAATTATCGTACAACATAATATTTATTTATTTATTTATTTAATGATAATAAATTTTCTTTAAAATAATTATATTAATTATAAAATTGTAAATAAATATTTATGTTTTACAAAAATACCAACCCATTATCATCATTTTTAAAACATTTATTTACTTATACCTTGATATAAATATATTATTTTTTATTTATAAGATACCTAAATTTTATTTTATAATTTCATAAGTGAGGTTTCTATTCTATAGGCCAGATTCCTATTCCTAACAGTCATATTATTATTCCAATAGTCAAATTTATAACTATCATATAGGTTTCTTAATTTCTAAAAACACCACTTGTTTTATTTATTCTTCATTCACTTCTACTTTTTATCAAGCTTGTATATTTTCATCTTCAAAATTAGTATTATATTATAAACTTTATTTTTTATTTCTACAGCTTTGTTTTCAAGTGAATACATTATAGTGGATTTAGAATATCCAAATTTTCTCATTCTTATTATGTTGTTTTCTATTTATTATCTTACTGTAATATTTGGCATTATTATTATTTTATTTTCTAACTAATGTATCATTATTAATTTATGATAATGATATTTTTATTAGGATATCTATGTGATGCATATGTTTTATGAAATAATTATAAGAATAGAAATTTCATTGATAAAATTGTGGGTTATTACATGTATGTATGTACATGTTATGATGGGTTCGCCCAAATAGTGCTCTAATGCATTGGGTAAAGTTTTATTCCCATGAGACATTATGTATAGGATTAAAGAGTGAACATAATCCATTATGGGACTCTATACACCATGTGATATCATCTTGAATATTATCCTTGACTCATATTTATGTCATTATATATGTTATTTCCACATTTTTATATTTCCACAATCATATGATTCAATGTTATATATGTTATGATTGTATATGTTTATTCATGAGTCATTCCATTTATGTCATCATTTCATTCCATCTTACTCATGTTTTATGATTTGTTTCCATAATTATTCCCAAAATAGGGTTTTTAGATCATCCCTTGTGTCTATGTATTCTCCAGGTTATCCAATGTAGTTGTAAGAGATCAAAGGGATTTAGGATCTCATTATGGAGATTAATAAAAATTAGTTATATACTAATTTAATGATTTTAAATAATGTACCTAGTCTTCCAAATACACTGTAATTTTTTATCTTTGGCTTTTATTTAATGGGTAATTATTCTTAAAATCATTTAATAATATTTTTAAAATGATTGGTTCATTGCATAGTAATAGAAACAACTGATCGATAATGGATCTTTTTTTTCATATATAAGAGTCTTCAAAAAAGAACATCATTAAAGGGATTATAGTTGCAAGTGATCTTAAATAAATACAATAAAAGAACAATATAATCAAAAAAATAGAACAATATCAAAACATTTATGTATCTAAAGTGTATCTCGTCGTAATATTAGATATGTTTATTATTTTTTTAAAAGTTACTTGATTTTTGAATGATATAAATATTTTTATTTAACAAGAAAAAACTTGATTTAATTTTTTCATAAACATATCAATAAATATTTCCTAAAATCATGACTATTGAAATTTAATATTTTCAAATAAATTAGTAACGTCCCATAGAAATATGAATGATTTAATCTATTGAACATGATCCTTTAAATCATTATTTAAGTAGCTTTAAAAAGAGATTAAATAATCTTGTTAGGATTGTTTCATAAATCTCATAAAAATATATTTAATTTAAACTCCATAGTTTTCCAAGTCAAATGTAGGGTCAACTTTGAAAGTAGGGTTGACAAAGTATGGTTAACATTGAAATTTTAGGTTGTAGAACCATACATTGGCTTCAAAAACTTGGGGTTTCTTTCCAAATTAAGGTTCCTTGTCCATACTTTTACAAAAACATACATTATATAATCTATAAAGTTTCTCCAAACATAGTGTTTGAAAATTATATATCCCACTTATAAATATAGGGTATAAACAGTGTTTCCAGACTACTTAAAACATTTCCAAAACACTTTAGAAAAAGACTATAACCCATAAATATGATAAATTTTTCAATAAATATAGTCCTAAATAAACTTAATGTAATTTCATTTTAAAACAAACAAGGGTATTTTTTAGCATCAAAATCAACAAGATTCATATAGTGTTTTTGACACAATACATGCACAAAACTTTACCCATTAGTAGGCATACTAGGGATTGATAATTCTATTGTGTAATACATTTATTCATAATGAAATTCAACCCATAAGCATTTGAACCATTCATGGATGTTACTTCCAATTAGGATATGATCTTTCTCTAAAATTGATCTTAGGGATAATGTGGTTGAAGAACATGTAAATATTCTATGATAATATAAAATAATATTATCAAGTCCTTGGGCTAGCGGGTCTACCAGTATTTTCTTCTTTATGTGTGTGCCACTTTTTGGATTGTACCAAACATTTATAAAGCCTCAACTTCCCTCACCATTAAACTCCGAATGCCCATTCGTGTGAACATTTTAGTGGTTCAGATATGTATTTCCCTTATCATAACCCATGAAAGGTCCTTAGAAATTACTCAAATGTTTTTGGGTAGAAAGTATTACCAAGAATTGGATTTCAGTTCCTAGATATATTAAGTGAAATCCCCAATCCAAAATTTCTAACTTGGATTTCCTCAACACTAACCTCCAAGAAACATCAAGTCTAGTAATGGATACTCCTATTAATGTATACATGGTTAGGTCAAACTCAAAACCATAATTATAACTTATCGATAAAAGTAACTATACTGTAAAGGTTTAGTCAAACACTTAGTTCTATGATTCCATTCAAAATCTAGTATTGGAAAGTGTTTTGACTTAATATTAACTTAAGGATTTGTTTTTATTAAGAATTAACGATCTTATTTTATCATTTAAATATCTCATTAATACTAAGTGAATTTTATTTAAGCGAGTAACCATGTATTGAAAAAAATAATTATTATAATCCTTTTATTTTAATTTTATCATTGTATATAAATCTATTTATTTATGTTATCACAGTCCTACAACTATAAAATGAATAACACATCAGATAGAAATAAAATTAAAAAATTATGGAATGATTGTGAGCTTTAATTAGTCATTTTTTTATTGAGATTAAAATAAAAATAATATTAATAATTAAGTAAAAACTCTTTGATCTGGTCTAGAATCAATTTGCCGTATTCCACTTGAAGAATCCATCAGATGATGATGATTAAAGTGTTATATTTATTATCAATAGACTATTGAAAAGTCAATGAGTAAGTTGAGGTAAAATGAAGTTTCATATGGGTGTAGTGACACCCTAAGATTTTTATTAAATATATTTTTAAGATAATTTTATTTCTTTGATACCTATCATTTCATGATACACCATGTTAATCTTGGGCTACATGCAATTTTTTCTTAGCTTGTGTAACATGAAAAACTGAGTTTCTATGAAACATCATTTTATTATTGAAATTATAAAAATAAGATAATTATAATCTAGCCATTATAATACCAGGTATGAACAAGATTAACTTAATTATAAAAATATGGTTTACACGTGTATATATAATTAATTCTTTTTTACCAATTATTTTTAAATGAAATTAAAAACCCTTTTGAATATAAAATGGAAATATTTTTTCAAAAAAATAATTTAATTGTCCAAAAGTTTGTTTTATATTACTATTATTGGATTATATTAATTAAATATATATATATAACATTTAACATTCATCCTATGTTTTTTCTGTACATGATATAAAATTAAATCCAATTTTACGAATAAGAGATCTATTTTTCTAAAAGGGTAGTTCTTCAACCTTATGATGGCACACTGGTTTTAAATATAGTTTTAGAAAATTTTAAATTTATATTTGAAAAATTAAATTTATTATTTGAATTCATAATATCAAAATTTACTTTGGTTGAATTTTTGGTATTTTCTTATATGTTTCATGTTTTAATGAATAGTGAAAAATACTGAATTTTAATTGAAAACAAATTTTTCATCTAAATGATTTATAATGTTAAATTATATTTCTGAAGTTTTTTAAAGTTTAATTAGATAATTTTTATATACTTTAATCCAATTTATGTCATTGGAATAAATTTCACATTGAATTTGGATATAAAAACATCTCAATATTTTAAATGTTTGCACTTTAAAAATGGATTTCCTCACCTCATCTATGAGATTAATTTTCAATTAATTTTATTAATTTATTTATTTTTAATTTTGAAAAATGGATTCTATAACTATAATTATAAGGTCCAAGTTTATTAAATAGTTCCCTTTAATTTTTTGACAATATGAATAGTAACTTTAGTAATTTTATTACCACGATTAAGGGTAAAATTTGTAATTAAGGGTAATCATAATATTATAAATATTATAAAATTACCATTCCATTTTCCCAAATTTTATTAGATAAATTTAATTAAACCCGTAACACATAATTTTCTAAATTAAATAATTTAATGAACATTTTTCTATAAAAATGACTTGAATATTATAAAAATCAATGAGAGTGATAAAATATCTCACTCTTACTTTAAAAAAATATAATATTTTTAATATTTTAATAAATCAAATATATGATTGAATATATAAATTATTTTGAAATAAAAATAGTTTATATACAACATGTAAATTTATTTTTATTTTTAGTCAAAAATTTAAGTATCATAAATAATTACACAATGATGATCTAATAATAAGTCAATCAATGAAAAACTCAATTAAGAGATATTAAAAATATTAAAATAAATATAATTTTAAATACATAGGGTAATACATAAATTTTATAGCTTAATATGACATATTTAGGGTGCATTAAATTAATTTGTTCAAATTTATCTTTCTGTATTGATTTTCTTAAAGTCAATGTAATGAGTAGTGTCAAAATTGATATAAATGATATTTTTTGAAATTAATATTTTATTAAATTTGGTAAAAATACTAAAAAAATAATTAAAGAAAAGGGGACAAAGTATGGTCTAAAATATAATAACTTTTTAATTTATGGTTCAATTTAAACCTTATATGTAAAAATATCCACCTTTTAATGGTGAGAATTGTATTATCATAGTTAAAATTAAAATTGCTTAACTAAGGGCTAATCAAAAGATTAAAGTTTAAAATTATAATAAATATTATCTAAAATATATTTTTTAATATTATTACCACCCTGTGACACATTATATTTTTATAACATTCCATTTTGAGCTATTTGGGTTGAGATTTAATTTATTATAATTTAATCTTTTGAGAAATTCCAAAAGTACCCCTCACCTTCATTATAAAAAGACACCTCCTCCCTCATCTCAACTCAACACATTGAGTCATCAATCTTGAACAAAATATTAAACATTATCTTCTAAACTTACGTATCCACATTATAGAGGTGTTTTTCTTCCCAAAATACGAACTCTAGAGTCTTTTACAGATGATCTAAAGGAGGCATTTTGAAGAAAACATAATCACACTAACCGATCACTCCCTTTTTATAATCTTATATACCTTCTATAAATATATGATATATATCATAAAATAATAACTTCATAATACTAAATATTTTTAAATTATATTATTATTATGAACACACCACTATATAGATCCCCTTTCCCATTGAATAGGAATTGAAAGTATCGCTCCTGCATGCGTATGGCTTACCGTCTCTATACCACAATACAATTCATTTTCCATCACCATCTTATATAACTATGAATTATGATTGTTTTAATGTTAATATAAAATATTTATGAAATAATTATAATTCTATAATTATAATATCAGATCTACCTTTTACCACCTATTCTTTTGGGAAATGATAACAGCACTTGTGCGTACGTATGGCTTACCATCTCCATAATCCGATGTGATTAGTTTTTCAACTATATTTAACATGGGTGGAAATAAGGATGTATTTTATGAATATATATGATATATATAACATAATAATTATTCTATAAATTATAAAACCATGATCAATGTATATGGACCATGACTACTAACCTGAAACATGCTGGGAAAACAAAGTAGATATCACCCAGAACACTGATTTTAAATTATTAATAAACAATGATATGATGTCATAAAAAAATACATGGTATTATTGATATATATTTAAGTAATACATTTATAATAAATCCATATTTATTATACAATATTTTTTAATGTGAATAAGTAAAAGAAATACTTAAGGTAAGGGATTTGTGTCTCACTTTTATTTCTACGAGACACGTGCCATATACACTACTTGTTTCTTTTGTGTGGTGTATATAATTCCCATGAATATGTTTACTAAGTATTATTATGAATATTATTTTACTTTAATATCCATATAATTTTCTTTCTTTCATGTATATTACAATTCTACTTATTATAAATTCGTAGGGGTTTATTTCACAATCTCATTAATATTCAGGATTGTCTCATTTTAAATATACATTGGGAAATATTTATCTTCCAAGTCCATGTTTTTTGAAAATAATTAAAAAACATTTACTATTTTCATATGAATTTTTAAATTTATCTTTACATATGTTTTAATTTTTATGATTTGATTCTAAAATAATATTTTTATCATTTTCTAAGAAAATCTCTTTATGGCTTTTTCAACAAAAATATGGAAGGAATATTTTATTAACTTATACAGAATGAGAGGATTTTTCACCATCATGAATCAATAATGATTTTAATTTTACTTTAAAATTTTTCAATTTTTCTTCAAATAAAATACCTTCTTTATAATTGTGTGACTCTAAAAAATGATTTCATAAGGGAAATGGTATTTTCCTCCAGAATTATTTCAAGTGATATTTCAAAAATCATTCTTCTATCTAATATTACTTATATAATATTTACTTATTCTTTAAAGGGGATATGGACTAGGTATACCATTATTATTCTTTATCTAAATGTATTATGTTTATAATGGCATGATATTTATAAAACTAATTTCTTTTCTATGAGTTGTGTTAGGATGAAGTGTTGATAAAACTCATTTCATTACATAGGTTATGATGTGATGAATGATTTATGATCCTATAGAACACACATATATATATATAGTTTTTATTTAGTAAAGAGTGGTACATATATCTCCCTTCAATTAATTGTGTAATGAATTTTATCTCAAGATATATTTAGGGGAAACAAGATGATGTGCTTGATCTATTATGGGAAACAGGTCAATGTTCATAATCTATTAGGGGAAACAAGTTGATGTGCTTGATTCGTGATGCGAAACAAGTTGACAATATTGATCTGAGAGTCTTAGTATTTATCCATGACATATTAAATGGTTTTATAAACTTATTATGATTCCACACACATTTATGATATGAATGGTTATTCCATGATTGGGTTATAATGAATTTTAATTTGTGTGATTCTTATCTTTTGAAATGTTAATGTTTTATTCCATTAATCATTTTTATGATCCATAATTGGTTCGGTGTGAAATTTTAATGTTATTCCCATGATAAAATAAACATATTTCTTATCTTACGCTTTCATAAGATAATAAATGGATATCTTCCATATTTACCCTTACTGAGCATCTGAGTACGCACTTTCATTATGTTTCATTTCTACGGGTTATGAAGAAATTATTTAAGTAGGGGTACTAAATTGGAATTATTTGTGGGAAACATTGAAGATATTTCACCAGAATATAATTTTTTATTTTATGTTTCCAAAGTCAATAATCAAATTTGGTTCTCAAGAATTTTTTTTTGTAATTTAATTAATATTCATAAAAAAATATGCGATATTCATGTATGAAAATCATGGGAAATTATATTTGGTATCTATGAAAAGATTTATTCAAAATTTGGAAACTAGGATGAGAAATCCTTATAACTATCACTAATTATAACTATAAGTATAGGTTAAATCTTAGGTTACTCATACTGATCATTAATAACCTAAGATTAAACATAAGGTGTCGTAGATTGAAATTTTATAAGTAATTTCCCTTGATTGCGTGGTTTTACCACTATGATTAGTATTTCTCACACTATAATTTTAAATTGTAGTTAATAGATGGAACCCAAAGGAATCATGTTAATGATGAATTTGAAGTTTAACACAATGATTTTCCTCTTGATAAACTGAATGTTATGGGAGAAGGAATGAAAAATCTTAGTGTTATTCTCACACCATTTTTTCAATATATGACTCATTTTGGACTTTAAAATGATACAATTAGAGAGCAACACTCTATTAGGTCCTTCATTAGAAATAATAAACCTTCTTTTAGTGGTTATTCTGATTTACTAGTGGCTGAGAATTGGATTAGTAGCACTAAAAATATATTTTTGGTTCTCCAATGTTCATAATATGAGAATTTCATTTTGGTTGTATATCGTTTGTCAGGTGAATCAATTAAATGGTGGAATATTATAAAAATATGAGGTAATGGGTTGAAATTGACTCAATGGAATAGGATGAGTTCATGAACTTATTTTTCAATAAGAACTTTCCTTATATTCTTCATACAAAATGGAAAATTAATTCCTTGAGTTAAATAAAAAGGATGGTGAATCTATTGGAACCTATAAATAAATTTTTTCAAGACTTGTGAGGTATGATTATAGAATTATCATATAACTTGAATGTAAGGTTAACTGATTCTTTGGTGTCCTAAAACCAAGTATCTTAATGGTGTTATCCATAAAATACATTAGTAGATATGAAGAAGTTTTTAAATTTTCTCTTAATGTGGAAATGTAAATTTGATATTCCCACTATTCCCATGGTCTTGATATGAAAAGAAAGATTGAGTATCATGAAAACTTGAATAAATCACATGGTGGAAAGAAATTCCAACCATCTACATGCTAGAAATGTGGGAAAAAACATCATGGGAAGTGTTTGAATGGTACTTTGAGGTGATTTAAATGTGGAAACGTCGGACATAATTCTCATGAATGTAAAAAGGAAATGAATAGGCCAATTAGTAAAATGGAGGTAAATAGGATTACAACTAATGAACCACCCACACTTTAGTGCTTTAAGTGTAAATAAAATGTGCATTATGATAACCGGTGCCAAAATATAAGGGTTAATGATAATGATAGATATCATCAACCTATTAAAGGAAATGAAAAAGGAAAATATCATGTGATCCCTATTGGTTATGTGAAGTATGACAACTAAGTGCTAGAATAATTGAGTGTTTATGTATTGGAATTTAAGAATAATGTTGTAGAAGTAATTTTCTGGTATTGTAGAATAATTAAACATATAAGTATTGGTCTACTGTAGTTTTTTCTAAAGGATTTAAGAGAACATGTTGAATGGTAATAGTAACCATAAAAATTGATTAAGGTGGTAAGATGATATTTTTGGAAAACACATGATTATGGGAAGGATAACCCTTTATAAGTACATGATGTTGGGATAATGAAATATAAATATGTTTGATAGTGATAAAATAAATGGAATAATATTTATGACCTTAAGAATGATAATATTACAAGTTGGTTTATGATATCATGTATTATTTAAAAAATTTTTTATTTATAGTATGAGGAAATAGTTAATTTTTGAAATCATGCATGTCTTCACTAATTTTTTATGGTAATTCAGGTTATATACATGTTTCAACAGAATATATGATAATGGTATTTACATGTTTGGTAGATGAAAATTTAGATCTACATCATGTTTTTTAGGGATAAAGAGAAAGATCAGTGAAATTCTTTCGAAATTCTTGTATTTTAATATTTTAGAAGGTACATAAGGTTAAAAATTTATGAAATTGTTTACATTGAGATTTAGATGAAGTTTTAGATATTAATTTTGTTTAATATAAATATTTTTTCATATTGGATAACAAGTGCTAACCATTTTTTTGTAATGATTACTATAGATCAAAGTAATTACTTATTATCTCATTTTGGATCTCATGATTCACTAGTTATTCAAGAATTTCAATTTTAACTTCATATTTTCTAGGTATAAGAGATGAAATGGAAATTTATCAATGAACAACATAGGGTGAGGTTGTCCTAAAATCGTGTAAGTATATATTCTCATGAAAATTCATTAAATTTTGGAAAATGGGTCTTAAAATAAAATTATTCCCTTTTATCTTCATTTTTATGATATCAATGACCTTTTTTATGCCTCATTGGGTTATGGTTTGGTGGTCACTAGCTTTATCTTGAACATGTTATCTATCACTCTTCATTAGAACTTGAAAGTTAGTTTTCTATTCTATTTCCATGTTTTCACTTTCCAAAAATGATCTCCTATGTAGAAACCTAATTGTGAGTTATTTAGGGTGACTATTATTTTTCTAAATTTCCTTCTTTAAAGGATGTTTTAGTATTCATTTTTACGATGTGAGTTTCTATGAAAGTAACTTTCATGTATTAAAAATTTGATGACCCCAGATAATTTCGATGATAAAATAAACTTTAAATAGATAGAATGTAACACACCAAGATTTTTATGAAATATATTTTTTAAAATAATAATATTTCTTTGATACCTTGTATTACAAGATACACCATGTTCATCTTTCACTATATGTAATACCTACATAACTTACATTACACGCAATACTGAATTTCTACAAAACATAATTTAATTACTATAGTTATTAAAAAAAGAAAATTATAATCTTTACATTATAATGGAGGGTAAAAACAACATTAACTGAATTATTAAAATATGTTTCGATATGTATATATAATTAATTATTTGTTGGATAATTAATTATAAATGAAATTAAAAAACCTTTTTAATATAAAAGAAAATATATTTTTTTCTAAATACTATTTTATTATGCACAATTTTGTTTTATATAACTATTTTTGGATTATATTCACAATATATATAATATATTTAAAATTCATCCTATTTTTTCTAGAAAACATATAAAAATAAATCAAATTTTACTCATAAAAGATGTATCTTTATAAAAAGACAGTTTTTCCACCCTTTAATGATGCAATTATTTTAAATCTAGTTTTGTGTACTTTAACAAATTAAATTTGTAAAATAAAATTCTTCTTTGAATTCATAATATTAAAAATTTATTTGGAAAAATTTTTTGTACTTTTTTGATAAGTTTCATTTTTTGATTAATAGTAAAAAATACTGAATTTTAATTGAAAACATATTTTTTACATAAATAATTTATAGTGTTAAATTATATTTATTTTGGATTTAAAACTTAATTAGATCAATTTTATATCATTTAATCAAATTTAGGTCATTGGAATCAATTTCTCATTGAATTTGGTTATAAAAACATTTCAATCTTTTAAATGTTTTCACTTTAAAAACATGTTTCCTCACCCAGTCTACAGAATTAATTTTAAATTAATTTTATCAATTTATGTGTTTTGAATTTTTAAAAATGGATTAAATAATTTGAATCAGGGTTTTAAAATTTATTAAATAGATCTATTTTATTTTTGGTCGATATGAATAGTAATTTTAGTAATTTTTATTTCTATAATTAAGTGTAAAATGGGTAATGAAGGGTAAAAATAATATTATAAATATTATAAAGTTACCCAAAAACTTTTTCAAATGTTATTTTTTAAATTAAATTCAATCCTTAACAAATTATTTTTAAAATTAAATAATTTAATGGAAACTTATCCAAGAAAATGACTTGGATATTATTAAAATCAAAGAGTGTGACAAAATAGCACACCCTTACTTTTAATAAGTATAATATTTTTAATATGGGGATAAATAGAATATATTCTCAAATATATATATTATTATAAAATATAAATAGTTTATCTAGATCATTGAACTTTATTCTTAATTTTTAGTGGAGAAACAAATTATCATAAATAATTAAACAATGATGATGAAGTAATTATTTGATTAATGAAAAACTCAATTATATGATTTTAAAAATATTAAAATAAATATATTTTTAATTAATTAATATTATCCGTGAAATTTATCAATGAATATGTCATACTAAGGTTATATTAAATGAATATTTTAATATGATTTTTCTGTATTTATTTTCTTAAAGTCAATGTAAGGAATAGTGTCAAAATTGACACTAATGATATTTTATGAAAATAATATTTTATTGAATTTTTTAAAAATGATAAAAATAATAATTAAGGAAAATGGGTAAATTATGGTCGAAACAATAATAAATATAATATTTATGGTTCAATTTACACCTTTTATAAAAAAAATATCAACCTTTTAATATTGAAAATGTCGTTAACATAGTTAAAATTAAAATAACTTAACTGAGGGTTAATAAAAAAGATAAGGATTAAAATTAATAAAAAAATGTCTAAAATATATTGGTTTATTTTATTACCACCCTATCCCACATTATCTTTGAATAAATTTCCATTTGGAAGTATTTTTATTGGGATTTAATTTTGTATATTCAATCTTTTAAGAAATTCGAAAAGTGTCTCTCACATTCATTATAAAAGGAAACCACATCCTTCATCTCATTTAACCAAATTGAGTCTCCTATATTAACAAAAATATGAAAAATTATCTTCTCCACTTCTCTATCAACATTTTTTATGTGTTTTTCTTCCCAAAATACTAACTCAGGAGTCGATTAGAAAAGTTTTAAAGGATCCGTTTCAAAGAAGAGGTAATCGCTCTAACCGATCACTCTCTTTTCTAGTCTTCTATAAAAAATCTAAAGCTATGATATATATCATAAAATAATAATTTTTTCATCATAAATATTATGATATGAAATTATTATTATGAACACACCACTATTCATCCTCTTTCCCATCAAACAAGATGTGATAATATCGCTTGTGCGTATATACAGCTTACCATCTCCCTATATAGTGATACAATTCATTTTCAATCGCCATCTTTTATGAGTGGGAATTATGATAGGTTTTATTTTTATATATGATATTTATTAAATAGTTATACTTTTGTAATTATAATATAATATCTACCTTTTTACCACCTAATCTATTGGGAAATGATAACATCCTTTGTTCGTACATACGACGTACCATCTCCACGATGCGATGTGATTAGTTTTTCATATATATTGCACATGGGTGGTAATAAGGATGTCTTTTATGAATATATATGGTATATATAACAAACTAATTATTCTGAAAATTATGAAACCATTATCAGAGTATAAATAAAGAGACTTCTGAATCGAAACATTCTTGGAAAACGAAGCAGATATCACCCAAAATAGTGATTTTAAATTATTAATAAATGGGTGATAAGATATTATAAATAAATAATACATGGAATAGTTTATATATAGTTATATAAAAAAATTATAATAAATCCATATATAATATAATGTATTTTTGAATGCAAATAAAGAAAAGAGAGACTTAATGTAAGGGATATTTGTCGGACTTTTATTTCTGTGGGACACCTATCTTATACACTACTTGATTCTTTTATGTGGTTAATATACTACCCATGAATGTATTTAATGATTATTTTTATAAATATTATAGTATTTCAATATCCATATAATTTTCATTCTTTCATGGGGTATATTATTCTTCTTATTATAATGTTATATGGGTTTTTTTACAATCTCATCAATAATTGGGATTATTTCATTTTAAATGTCTATTGGGGAAATATTATCTGCCACATCCATGTTTTCTAAAGAAATAAAAATGGTTTTTAATATTCTTTATTTTATATTAAATGTTTTTACCTATGTTTTACTTTTCATGAAATGGTTTGAAAAGAATTTTTTTTCTAAAAAATACTCTTTATGGATTTTGCCTCAAAAATATGAAATGAATGTTTTTTAACTTATACACCATGATAAGATTATCCCACTATTATGAAAATTTAATGATTTCAATTTTCTAATACTATCTAACAAGGTTCTTTTCAAATAAAATTTATTCCTTTATAATTTCACAACTCTAAAAAAATTATTTCATATGGGAAAGGATATTTTCCTCAAGAATTATTTCAAGTGATATTTCAAAAATCATTTTTCCATATAAGATAACTTATATTGATGTTACTTATGCTTTAATAGGGATATTACTCAAGTATTACAATCTTATTATTTATCTAAATGTTTTTTGTTAATGATGACATGATATTTATGAAACCTGTTTATTTTCCATTATTTATGTTATGCTGAAGTGTTTATAAAACTCATTTATTTAAATGAGTTTGAATGTGATGAATGATTTATGGTCTTATGGCACACATATATATATTTTTGGTGGTTCCAATTTCTCCCTCTAATTAATTGGGTAATGAATTAAATTTCATGGGATTTTTATGGGTAAGAAGTCGATGTTCTTAATCCGTGATGGGAAACAAGTCGATGTGCTTGATCTGTTTGGGTAAACAAGTCGATGTACTTGACCCTTGATGGGAAACAAGTCGATGTGCTTAATCTGATAGTCTTGATAGTTATAATTGACATATCAAATGGTTCTTTGTACTTATTATGATATCACACAAATTTATGATATGAAATTATGTTTCATGATTTAGTTATTATGAATTTTAATTTTTTTGATTCTTGTCTTTTGAAATGTTAATGTTTTCTACAATGATTCACATTTATGATCCTTCAAAGGTTGGGTATGAAATTTTTATGTTATGATCATGATCACATACCTATATTTATTATATTAGTCTTTCATAATATAATAAATTTATATCTTCCATATTTACCTTTACTAAGCATCTGAGCTCACCATTTCCTTATGTTTCATTTACCTAGATTATTAAGAAATGTTTTAAGTATGGGTACTAAAATGGGAGATCTTTTTGGGAAACATTGAATATTTTTTACCATTCTAAAATTTTTTATTCCAGTTTTCCAAAGGTGTTAAACCAATATAGTCCATGCGAATGTGTCTGTGTAATGTAATGAATATTCATATAAAAAATGTCATATCCATGTATGAAAAGTTCGGGTCATTATAGATGTTTTGGAAGTTAGTCTACCAAAATTACATACTTTGGAAGATGAAAATAATAAAATTATAAATACCCTATATATATATTCTAGTACTAGAATATGACATTAAGGAATTGTTAAATGATTTATCCTGAATATTTAAAACTCATGTGTCCTCAAAATAAATAAAGGAATGTGGGATGAATGATTATTATGGATGGAGGAGGAATCCATGGAAATAATATTATAAAGAAGCATCCACATAAAACAAATGATTATTTGAAATGCCCTTCAATTTAACAATAACTACTAGAATTAAATCCTTTAGCGACCTCCAAAAGCATTCGTTAAAGGTCATTAGAGGCCCCCAAATGACCACTTTTGGCGGTCGTTAAGGACCAAAATGGCTCCACCCACAACAACTAATTTTGGATGAGATATATGGACATCGATAGGTGGGGATGTGGGAGCCAACATAGTAGAATTCTGTAAGATTAATTCTATAGATATGGAAGATACGAAGTGGTCCAAGAGAGGTGGGGTATGTCGGGGCACTTGAGGAATGGTGGGCGGATGTTGGGGTGCAATTAGAGGGCCACCTGATGTGTTTGAGGGTAGGATGAGGGTGGTCGGATCTTGTTAGGGGTCACCTGGGGTACATATGGTGGAGATGGAGTATATGGTGTGCTTCTATGGTGTTTTTCTATGGGAAAATATAGAGAATAAGACTAGAGGTGGAAAAAGTCTTTGGAAAGTGCATGTTATGATATGCCACTTCAAAATAAATTGATAGCAGCACATGCAAGGTGACTGTATATTTTATGCTGCATTCTATGAAACTGCCAAAAGATAAAGAGATGTGAGGATACAATGTTACACATTCAAAGTTTGATCAAATAAAATGACCAAAATATGTAGACTATTGTTGAGGCTGATATATTGGGTGCACTAGAAGAATGATAAAAATGAAACTATAACATATTACTCTCATCAGAAGTTCAAATAACGGAAGTTGTATGTAAATATTATCCAAAAAATGATAAAATTAAATGAGTTATTAGTCCATCAGATTATTACCACTATAATTTCATGCATCCATGTTGAGTTTATTGAAAAAAGGGCATACAATGAAGGTTAAACACATAGGCATGAAATTAGATGTAGGAAATCACACATTCATGAAGAGCTTCATGAGGGTACACTAAAACAGAGGATAAATAGGAATGGATATCAGAATTTGAATTATTTTCCTGGATATGGAATATAGAACAATGAAACAAGGAAAAATTAATTAGAAGATGATGGTTATAGAGGCTTTAGTGTGGAACAGTGGAAAATGCATGCATCCGGTAAATAAATCAGAAGATTAACAGATTTTATACATGTATACAAGTGTATTTGTGATTTTATAGTGAATATGATAATGAAAATTTAGGAACATATGAGATATGTGTGATAAAACATATAGAATGAACACTTACGTGGTTGAAGATTTGAAAACTAAAAGTATAATTAAGTAAATGCACTATTATTTGTATGGGGATAATGTTACGATAAGAAATAGTGTGAGATATAAAATGATATATGCATGCAGGAGCTTATAAAAAATATGAGTTTGGGATAAGTGGTGGTAGAAACCATGTTCAGAATAATACAATGAAATATATCATATTATCTTAGTTATATGGGGGTTTAATTACATTCAAACACACACACACACCATGGAAGACCCTAGGTCATCTCTCAAGGAGCATTGGTACATTTGTAGTGTGTATTTTCAATAAAGACTACGAGAGGAAGGGTGTGGTTTTGAATTTTATTAAGATAATGACTTAAATTAAAGAGTTTAAGAGTTGATAAATAAATGTGATGTTTGAATAATTATTATAAATTTATGTAATTTAAATTTCACTACACATCTTTGATATTTAATTATTCTGAAAAATACACATGGTTTTGTTTAATTCTTTGGTTGAGGGTTGTCAAGATATTTATTCCCCTCTTGCCTCTTAAATCATTGCACAAAGTACCAATCCTTAACACCAAAATCATGATGTCAAGGTTTGGACCTCAGTGATAGAACAAGTGATATCCAAGAATATGTAAATATTATGATTTTTTGTGAGAAATAATTATTCTTGTGTTGTCCAATTAAAACAACCCAAGATCCCGACTTGAAATCTCAACACAATTGATATTGAGATAAAAAGTGTATCACTTAATTATAACAAAATAAATGTATTCAGTGGAGAATAACATCATGGTTAAACATAAGTGAAATATTTAACACACAATATACACAAAACCAACTGAATAACAAGTGTATAAACTCCTTCAAAAGTGTGTGTGGCTCCCTCGAAATGATTTTCCACCATTTAGCTCACCATCAATAGGAGGAGGAGGCTCGAGTAGCACCTTAACTTCATCCTTGACCCCCCTATGAAGATAGAGGCCCCCAAAACCTATCATATGAAGAGAGGACTACTTTGGGTCTCCAAAATACCAGATCATTTCCTCCTGGCTGAACTTACTAATGATGGGTCCAAGGTATCATTTTATAGACAAAGTGGACAATGATTTTGGGTACACAGATTGTGTAAACCCACTTTCCCATTTTTTTAGTGTGTATAAAGCCTTATCTAGATTTTATAAATACTATCAAAAAAATTAATATTTCTAATGAATATTTTACTTAATTTTTACACCTATAGATCAAGATATTGAAAGACACAACACACCACTGTTAACTTCATGTAGATTTGGTGTCTTGGAAATATAATATGGTTTGGGCCAATTAATGGAATTATTGGTCTTGGGTTGTTTCATATGAAATTTATACCATTAAATCTTGGACCTTCCTACAAAATTTCATCCCATTTGGATGCATGGTTTAGTAATAGTGAGCGGTTGAGTCCACTGGTTTGTTTAGATCCAGTGTAGTTTGGCCCATTTTTCTTAAATAGTGTCATTTGCACTTCAAATCACCTCTACCTACAATATAATTATCAAAACAAGTAAAATTTACATTTTTAATGGTAATAAAAACAATATAATTAAATCAAATAAGAATTGAATTTTTTTATTATATTTATAATTTTCAATACAAAACTAGTTTAGCATAGTGGTGTAAGGGTGAAAATGAAACAGTGAATCATGGTGCGATCAGACCCCCATGTCTAAAAAATTGCACTCTTGAAAAAACTCACATTTAAAAAATTGTGCATGAAGATATTCTCAACTTCTTGGAGATTTAACATTCAATGAAAATTTAATTCCAGATAGAAATATGATCAAATAAAATATCACACTGAGGTGTTACTCTCAATGATCATGGAAAAAGGCATCTCAAAACTATATTAGAATGAAATTATAAGAGATTCATGATACCAATTTGAGAAAAAAAATTCAAAATTTAACCATGTCACTAATTCTCCACATGTGTGTGTGAAAACTATTCCATGCAATTCTTTCCACTTTCTATCCAGTAAATATAGGTTATTTTAATATTTCTCAGTTCAAATGATACTGTCCACTGAAACTTCCCTACATTATTTGCAATAAAATTTAAATACCCACACACTTAATCATTCCCATAAGTCAAACCTTATTCTCCTGACCTAAATATCCCCATATTTTGTACATTCCATCACTCCCCTATTTTATTAGTTTTATTATTCTTTTATAAAGTTGTACTTGGAACAAATATCATACTCTTCTCACAACCCTTTTTTGATCTCCTCGTGACACTATTTTTTAATAGTTATAACAAGATTAAAAGTTAAAGAAGAGTGATTTTTGACCTACCCAAGACAAAACTTCTATTTTTGTTTTGTTTTTTGTTTTTTTAGGATGTATAATATTCAAATAAAAGGTACACATGCATAGGTTAGTCCAGTAGAGCAATGAAAAAGATCAGATAAGGACCAACCATATAGAAAACATCATTTTGGGAAAGCTGATAAATATTAACCTAACCTATATTTTCCTTCCCTTGAGTAAGACAAATTCACACTTCTTGGTTTGGTGCAAAAAAAATTTCAGATATTTAGTGATATAATTTTCCCATATACTAATCACATAAAGGGTATCATTATTCTCAATGGTTTCAAAGTGATACAGCCATTTATATAATCTACAGACAACAAAATTTCAAGAGAAAGTCACACCATAGTATTTAATTCTTGCTAAAATTCACATCTCATTATACTTTTTTTAATGTTAAAACAACATGTAATAGTAAAATTCCTCATAAAATATTCAATAACTTCCATTATTGAGCAGGAATTATTTTACATGATAAAGTGGTGATAAAAAATTTACATTTTGGCACAAAAGTAAGGGGTAAATGGGGGGAAAGTTATAATACTATAAAGAAAGAGAAAAATAGAAAAAGAAAGAAAGATGATGAAGATTCCGAACTAACCCATGAATATACCCACCCCCTCCCCTACACCTAATTTTTGCGGTGTACTCACAATAATAAAAGATAATGTGGGAAGGAAGGATAAAACCTAGTGAGTTTAATTGATAGATTGCTTCTTGATCATGGATTTAATTTATCGGGGACTCTAGAATGGTTTAATGATAGTGATTCAGCTACTGCCCATTGAAAATAAATGTTTTTTTGGTTTCTTTATTTTGAACCTAAACAATGCCAAATAGATAAACATTAGTTATAGTGTATAGTCCAAACCAGTGAGAATAAAGCTTACCTAGATGTAACTTCAGCCTTGCATTATAAATTAGAACCTTCTTCCCAATGTGGAATTAATGATGATGGATGAGATGGTCATGGGAATCCTTGGTTCTCTCCTTACAAATCTGGGAGTTCTCATATGTATCTCTTATCATGTCCTTCATCTCATAAATCTATAACTTCCTGTGAGCACCTACACCAGAAAGATTATAATTGTATTGTTTGATGTCCCAATTGGCCTGATTATCAATATCAATAAATAGGTGACAACTCTTTCCAAACACAATCTAATATGGTGACATTCTAATGGGAGTTTTAAAGGAATTATGGTAAGCTCATAATGAATCATAGATTCTAAGACCCCAATATTTTATATTGGGTAGAACGATTTCTTAAAAAGTCATCTTTTACAACCCTATTTAAAACCTCATCTTGACCATTGGTTTGTGGGTGACAAGAAATAGACACTCGATGCCCGACCACATACCAATGTAAAATTGATTACATTGTTTTGTTATAGAAATGAGAACCCTGGTCACTGATGATGAACCTAGGTAATCCAAACCTACAGAAAATTTTGGTTCTAAAAAATTCCACAACTGCCTTATAATCATTAGTTTTTATGGTGCATTACTCTACCCATTTGGAAACAAAATCCACTCATAGAATAATGTAAAGTTTCCCAAATTAATTGGGGAATGGTCCCATAAATTCAATACCCCAAACATCAAAAATTTCATTTAAGAGTAAGGGTTGTTGTGTAATTTCATTTATTTTAGACACTTTCCCCATTCTTTGACATAAATTAAAATATTTACATAAATCATGGGAATCCTGAAGAGGTGTTGGCCAAAAGAGACCAGGGAACAAAGTGGTCCCCACAAGCAAAGGTTTGTAAAAACCTAAGGATATACTGAAACTTGTTATTGGGAAAAAAAGTCGTGAGGACATGATCACTACATGTGCACCAAAGGTAGGGGTCATCCAAAATGTACCAACAGGACTCATGTTTTAGACGGTCGGCCAAGTTTTTATTGAAATCAACAGAAATGTAATATGCTACCAAATAATTTACAATTTTAGCATACCAAGGAATATAATCATGCACTTGTTAGATATTATCATCAGTAAACATGTCATTTATAGGAATATAGGGGGATGAGTTAATGTTTGGGGATGGGAGGATCCTACTAATATGGTCAGCCATCACATTCTCTACAACTTTTTATCTCTAATTTCTAGATTGAATTCTTGAAGAGGATCATCCAGCAAATGAGATGTGGTTTGGCTTCCACTTTCTTAAGGAGATACTGTAGGGATGCATGGTCTGAAAACACAATGACTTTGGACCCTAAATGGTATGACCTGAATTTATCCAAGGCAAATAGAATGGAAAGAAATTTTTTTTTTTGATTTTGGTATAGTTTTCTCTGGTAGGGTCTAGTGTATGTGAGGCATAGGCAATGACATCTGGAGCTCAACCAACTCTTTTTTATAAGACATCCTCAACTACATAGTTAGAGGCATCACACATGATCTAAAATGGTAAATACCACCAAGGTTGTTGGATTATTGGGGGTTATGTGAGACTCCATTTAAATTTATTAAAAGCTTCCTCACAATCTTTATCAAAAACAAATTTTTTTTTTGGAGTAAGTGGGAGAGGGGGTCCAATCTTACTAAATTCATGAATGAAATGATGGTAAAATACCGCATGACCTAGGAATGACTGCACATCTCACACATTTTCATAGAATGGTAGGGAATAAATAACATCCACTCTTGATTTATCTACATGGATTCCATCCCTAGAAATGACATGTTCCAAAACTATACCTTTTCTCAACATGAAATGAAATTTCTCATAATTTAATATGAGATTAATTTCAATACAATGACGTGGGAATGAACCAAGACTACTCAAATATTCCTTGGAATAGGATCCATAAACAGTGAAATCATCCATGAAAACATCCATGAAATTAACCAGGTAATCAAAAAAATACTAACCATGAATTACTGAAAAGTGCCTGGAGTATTGCACAGACAAAATTGAATCCTCCTATAGGAAGATCTTCTAAAGGGGAAAGTGAAGTTTTTCTTTTTCTGGTCTTTAAAAGAAATATAGATTTGAAGGTATATAGAATACCAATCAAAGAAATATTATTGGGACTTCCCCGCTAGCCTCTCTAGCATCTGTTTGATGAATGAGAAATGGGAAAGGGTCATTTTCAGTGTGTTGGTTTAGTCACTGATAATCTATATAGCCATGCCAACTATTCTTCACACAAGATGGAACCAGTTCATTTTTTTAAATTTGTATTATTATAAGACTAGTTTTTTTAAGAACTACATGAACTGAACTAAACCATTGGTTATTAGAGATGGGCTAAATGATTCTATCTTCCAATAACATCATTATCTCCTTTTTAACAACATTTTGGAGGTTTGGGTTCATTTGAGGTTTTGACTGCCTCACTGTTTTAGCATCATCATTTAATAATATATGATGTATGAAAATTAATGGTCTAATACTAGGAATGGTAGAAATTTTCCATTAAAAATCTTGTTTATACTCCCTTAAAATTTCAAGAAGTCACAATTCATGCTCAAAAGTGAGTGAACTATAAATGATGATAGGAAACTTGTTTCCATTCTCAAGATATGAATATTTTAAATCTTGAGTTAGTTGTTTTAGTTCCAAATGAGGGGGATTTTGGATTGATGGGAGTGTGTGTGAAAGTGAAAGGTCATTAATCTCATCTAACTTCTCAATGTTATCATTATTAGATGACTAATGATATTTTACAAGATTTGAAGTATCATCAATGGTCATCTGATCCACTGTGTTCAAGAAATTTCCAATTAAAAAACATGCATGACATGTTTCAAGAACACTAAAACAATCAATGTATAACTCATTTCTTAGAATTTAAATCAATGATGAAAACTCATGAAGGGGATTAGGGTAAAAAAAAGAAGTTGTTTCAAGGGGAATGTAGTACATCTATATAGTTAACCAAGAGAGAGGAATGTTCTTCTAAGGGGTGCTTCCTGGCATCAAGGATATTGAAGTGGGAAATATCACCACCAAACTCCATAGATAATATACCATTATGAAAATTAATTATGGTTTTGGTGATTTTTAAGAAGGGCCACCCAAATATTATTGGTCCATGTCCATTCATCCTATCACTTCCATTTTTATCACATAAAAATCAGTAGGAAAATTTAAAATTATCACACTCACAAGAACATACTCTAACACGCCAGTGGGGTGTGTTATACTCTTATTTTCTAATTGTACAACAATTACATTGGGATTTAGTTCTCCGAAGAGAAATTAATAATAAATGGAGTGAGGCAAGACATTTATAGAAGCACCCAAATCAATAATAGCATTGGAAAAGGAATACTCCCCTATGGTGTACAGAATGAATAATGTCCCAGGATCATTTCCTTTGGGGGGCAGTGATGGATCTATCAATGGTGATATGTTCCTCCATAATATCACCTTGTTCTCTCCATGAAGTTTCTTTCAGAGTGTGAATTTATCCTTCATAACCATGGAGTATTTTGGAATTTGATTCATAGAATCAATTAGGGGGATTTGGACCTGAACTTTTTTGAAAGTTTCCAAGACTTCTTTAAAAAGTTGTGTTTATTTTTGTTTTCTAGGTTGGTTTTCCCTTTGGTGAAATGGAAGACGAATGGTTGGGCTGGGTGACTCATTAATAGAAAAACTATTTCCTTTGGAAGGGCTTCGATCAGGACATAGTTCTTCAACATTTGGACTAATTTCAATGGTTGGGATGGTGTTTTCTTTAGGAGGAGATGGATCTAAAAGATGGTTCATTTGTATTTTATGCTGAGTTACACTCATAAGGGTGATGTCAATGATATTTCCCTTATCCCTAGGTTAACTAGTGGTTGAGAGGGTAGTTTACCCATCCCATGTACTTAGATTTCCCCAACTGAGTTGGATAGTTGGCCTAATTGGGTTTTTAGTTCTTCTATGGTAGATTGGGTGGTTTGTTGGAATTGGAGGTTATTGTAATCCATTTTTTCATCATGTATTCTTTTCTAGGATCTGTTTTTGTAGGGGTTTGTTGGAAATGACTTTGTAGTGGTTGAGGACTTCTGGGTGGTGGTGATGACTACTCTACCCCAGTTGGTTCCGTGGCTATTGAGGTTGGATTTAATATCCCCTTGTTTATATTCTTGTTTTTATTTTCACCTAGGGTGGGATGGATAGTAAGGTTCTTTTCTAAAGGTTTGATTATAGGGGTGTCCTAGAAATTTGGCCTCACAACTCTCAAAAGTTTCTCTTAATTGAGGGAATTGGTCAGAATATTGGGTGTCGGCAGAATAGATACCACAATGGTTGGGTGTAGGAGATTTATATTTCCCTTGGGAAATGGAAAGTTGTTGAATAAGGGTACTTAAATATTTTATATTTGTGTCCACCTTCTTCTCAAATTCAGTAATTTTTACCTAATGGACACGTTGAATGGTTCTAGAGGACCTTGAACTGAATTCTTGTGTATTATGTGCTATGTTCTCAATTAGGGTTCTTACAGTAATTGGGATCTTATCATCTTGTGCATCACCTATAGCATCATCATTCATATTTAGATCAATAGTAATCAAACCTTCATAAAAATATTTAATTAAAAGATGATCACTTATTTGGGGGTGTGGTCAACTTGAACCAAGCCTTTTAAATAATTCTCATTATTCATGAAGCGTTTCCCATTGAGATTATTTTATACCACAAATTTCTTTCCTTATTGTTGTATTTATAAATTCTTGGAATTATTTTTCAAGAAAAAGTCACTTCATATCCACCCAACCTCTAATCGGTGAATTGATATAATACAACCAATATTTCGCATTATATTCTTATGAAAATGGGAATTCCCAAAGATTTACTTGTTATTCATCCACATTTATAGGTTTTAAGGTTTAAAAAAATTATTTTAAATACTTATGTGGGTCTTCTCTAGTGAGTCCATGGAATCTTGTAAATAAGTAAATTATATCAGATTTTAGTTCAAAATTAGGTTCCTCTCCTTGGATTTGAATATAAGTTGGTTGGATATCAACTTCATGTGAGGTTAGTTCCTTTTAGTGTTATATTATTTTCAATCATGTTATAAAATTTTAATTCAATTTTAACGTGGGATTTAGAAGAATTAGAAGTAGAAGGATAAAGAAGAGTGTTCATTTTTCATGTGTCCTCCTTTAAAGGGTTCTCCTATGTGTCTCGGTGTCACTGATGCAGGATCCTCTCCAATTCAGGTTCGATAGGTTGTAAAACTCACAAAGTATAACGAATCATGAACTAAGCCTCCAAAATAAATCATAACATAAAAAACATGGAAAGTTAAAAGAAAATACAAATAATTATTCACAAAATTTACAAATAACTTATAAAAAAACACATGCTAAAAACCATAGAGATCCCCGACAATGGCACCAAAATTTGAATGCGTTATCATGAAACGTAAAATTTATTATTATTTAAAGAATATGTTTTACTCTATGGAAGACCCTAGGGCATCTCTCAAGGATCATTGGTAGGTTTTAAGTGTGTATTTTTAATAAAATGTACTAAAATGGGTGTGGTATTGAAAACAGTTTTAAGAAAATGACATTAATTAAAGAGTTTAAGATTTCATAAATAAAAATTTTCTTTTAAGAATTATTATATAAGGAGTTCATTTAATTTTCACTACACATCTTGGATAGTTCATTGTTTGGAAAAATATATATGGTTTTGTTTAATTCTTTGGTTGAGGATTGTCAAGATCTTCATTACCCTCTTACCTCCTAAATCATTGCAAAAAGTACCAACCCTTGAAACAACAATCGTGATGTCAAGGTTTGGACCTCAAGTATAGAACAAGGGATGCCCAAGAATAATTATATCTCATGGTTATGTCTGAGAAATAATGATTCTTGTTTTGTCTAATCAGAACAACCCAAGATCCCCACTTGAAATTTCAAATCAATCAGTGTTGTTTCAATTAATTATAAAAAAAAGAAAGGTATTAAGAGGAGAATCACATCAAGTTTAAACATAAGTTAAATATTTAACACAAAAATTACACAAAACCAGTAGAATAACAAGTTCCATAACTACCTCCCAAGTATGTGTAGCTCCCTCGAAATGACCATCCATCATTTAGCTCACCATCAAGAGGAGGAGGAGGCTCGGGTGGAACTTCGCCTTCATCCTTGATCCCCAAATAAAGATATAGGCCTCCAAAACTTCTTATATGAGGATAGGAATTTTGTGGGTCTCCAAGAAACCATACCTTTTCCTCCTGGCCGAACTTACAAATTTGGTGCCCATGGTATCATTTTATAGGCAAAGTGGAAGGTTTTTTGGGAAAAAATATTATATAAAACCACTTGTACCATTTTTTGGTGGGTATATAGATTTATCTCTCTTTTTAAAAAACTAAAAAAGTTGTTACCCAACACCTTGACTATATCCACCAAAATTTTGGCTTCATTTAGACACCTAAAGCTCACGATATTGATTGAACATAGAACGCCACTCTTGACTTCATACAGATTTTGTTTCATAGATAGATCAGTTTGGTTGGGCCACTAAATGGAAAAATTGGGCTTGGTTTACTTAATATTAAATAAAGAACATTAATGATTGAAAATTCCTAAAAAAATTCCCATTTTCATGCACGGTGTAGTATTAGTGTGCAGTTGAGTCTACTGTTGTGTTTGGATCCTATGCAGTTTGACCCATTTTTCTTGAATTTCATCATGGGCCCTCCAAATCACCTCCACCTATAATATAATTATCAAAACAATTAAAATTTTAATTATTAATAGTGATAATAACAAAATAATTGAATCAAAAGTGATGTTATATTTGTTATTATTTTTATATCATTCCACACAAAACTGGTTTAGCACAATGGTGTAAGGGTGAAAATGAAATAGTGAATCATGGTGAGATCACCTCCCCAAGGGATAAACCTCCCAACCAGACACTTTATTATATTATATATTTCTTCGTATGAAGGCCCAATTGGAATTAATCCTATTACATGGCCCGTAGGCTGACTATTTGAGGGTCTGAATTCCCTTCTTGCATCATGTATGCATCACCACCTTCACGTCAAGTCTGCATCACTGCCCCCTTGATGGTCCAAAGGCCCAGCTGCCTGAAATCCCATTTGGGATGAATAGTACTGATGCTATAGTACCCCATCTATAGTACCCACACTACTACAGTTCCACTACAGTACTGCTACAATGCCTGTGGGAATTCACACCCACCTGAATTTGAACCTGGGTATAATACAGGATTACGGGGATCCATTACCACTCGGGTAAGCCCCCAACTGCACAAAAAAATATCTTTAATGCATGAATTATTAAATTATAAAAAATTAAATGAACAATAAAATGATGAGGGACTTTTCATTCATGTTGGGTCAAAATAATTATAATAATGTTTAGTCGTACGATGGTAGTTCCAATATTCATGAAAGGAAGTTTGTGATTCTAGCCAAGTTTTGAAGAATATTTGAAAAGATGAGTTGGAACCATATTTTATAGAGATTTAACCTAAATCTAGGATTTTAAAAGATTTATTGCAACCATTAAAAAATGAAAATGTAAAAAGCCATGGAGTTCGGAGAATTGAAATCACTGGACATATCAGGGAAATAATGCATATAAAAGGGGGTGAGTTCATTTAGAGAAAGGAATTGATTCATTAAGAGAAAAAATTAAAAGGGTACCATTATTGATAAGTGAAGACGTAGAGGGTGAGTTTCAACTTGAATTTATCAGATGTTTAGTTGTGTCAAATATTTGAGAAGACCAAAAAATGAAGTTCAGAATAAGTTGAGTAAGGTAATAGGACTATGTTGACTAGAAGATAGGGTCGATGACAATGTCAATAAAACCAATATAAGTTCCAAATGATGAAGTTCAAGTTAGTGTGAGAGCTCCATGATTAATTTTACTAGAAACATAATAAGCTAGACATGCAAGTACTTCATCTGAATAAGAAGTTTCAATCAAAGACCTAACTAAATTAGAGGATCATTATAAACTAATATGATTTAACATTATTTTTTGGTAGACTCCCTATATTGAATGCACACTATGGGATAAAGATAATTACTTCCCACACCACTTGTAATTGATAAAAATATTATAAGTGGAAAATTTTTGACTTTAAGGGAGACAACATGACAAGGAGTGAGATCTCAAATTAAGGTTGAACCTTATAAAAAATCCTTGTGTGTTGTTTAATATACACAACCACAAATCCGAGTAAGGGATTCACTAATAGTTATCAATTCCAAGTAGAAAGAGTTGATAAAACCCATGCATTTATCAAAGATAGCTAAAAGTGCTCATAAAGGTAACCTTTATCAGCAACCCAAAAAGCACTAATAAAGTTATATCCTTTATCATATCTTTTTTAAAACTGATAAATAATATATTTATTAGTGTTATTATTATCACTAATTAATGTTTTTAATGAAAAATGTATTTAATATATATAAAATTATTATATTTATAATAAAAAACAATGTTTATTTATATACATTAATTAAAAAAATGCATGTTCATAATAAATATGTACTGTTTAATAATTCAAATATATGTATAATGTTTTAAAAAATGTATTCATAATATTTTAAATAAATATATATATATATATATATATAATTATAAAATTATAATTATTTTTTAAAATAATAAATATATTTATTCGATTTATGATTATATATTTATAATTTTATATAAATACTTTTAAAATATATTTATTTATAATCATAATTATATTAATAATTATATATTTAAATAAATATATGTATATAATGAATTTTGTAAATAAATATATATATCAAGAGGTAATGATGATATTTAGTAACATGATTAGCATTATCTATGCTCATACATTGATGTGTGAGTATGTATAATTGATCATATATGATTATAAGTTTATTTATGGACATGATTATGGGTTGCCATGTTTCAAATGTTGAGATTACCTATATTATGATGATACATGCATTGGTTATGTATTCATGACTCATGAGTGTACATTTTTACATTGTAGTTGGGGAGGTAGCTGAGTGGTTAACACACCCCATAAGCCTGTATGAAACCCAGGATCAAATCCTGGTGGAGGGTGATTTCTGGGTATTGTAGCATTACTGTAGTGGCACTATAGCAGTCAGAACTATTAATCTATTTGGTCCTTCAGGCCACTAGTTTGGGCCTATGGGAAAAAGGTCCGTCAAACCCTAGAAGACCATGGAATAGACTAGGAAGAGCACATAGAATAGGTCCCATAAGTGGATTCAGAGCAAGTAGCATCTAGCAGAGCAAAGAATCCCATATTGTAAGAATGAGAGGGTATGGAAATCGCCATCAGTACCAAGTATCATGCATCTATGCTTGGGATATACTAGCTGATTAGAAATTCATGGTGGGAACTAGGTTCCTTCAATGATACAGATGATGGGGAGGGCAGTTCTTATGTAGTTTGTTTGGGCCTTCGGGTTATGTTTTGGGAATTTTTCCTCTGGGCCTTCGGGTCATGTAATGAGCCTTGTACCACTGGGCCTACGGGTCATGTAAGAGTTCCCTCTCAACCCAGTTAAAAAAGGGATTATCAAAAATAAATAAATAAACAAGACCTTCATTCCATTTAGGCAGTGTTCATTTAAACATTGACACCCTTATTAATCATGCTTTCCGTATATATGTGATGAATCATTTTTCATAATATGTACCTTATTAGGTATGATCCATTTATGTTATACCCATTGTTATATTAAATTCTTAGGGTTATAATTACATTCAAACACACACACACACTGCATACACACAGGACTGAAAGGTAGGTCATATCCCCCTAAGGGATAACTCACTCATCCAGCCACTTTTATTACATTATATTTTTGGCATGAAGGCCTAGTGGACATGAAGCCCATTACATGGCCTGTAGGCCCACCAATGGATGGCCTGAAGGCCCGTCTTGCATCGTGTATGTGTCACCACCTCCACGTTATGCCCACATCACGACCCACTTGCTGGCTCAAAGGCCCAGTGGCTCAAAAACCCATTTTGTATGAATAGTACTACTGCTACAATATCTATTACATGACCTGAATTGCTACAGTACTACAGTATCTGCTACAATACTACTATTGTACTTGTAGAAATCATGTTATATCCATTAACTTATTATGTTCCCACAAATACTTAAAAAATTACAATAAATATATTTCAATAATAAATATACCTATTATATTTATAATTATAAATTTTTAATTATATATAAATACTTTTTTAAATATATATAAATAATTATAAAATTATAATAAATATGATTTTTATATTTTATAAATATATATATTGTATTAATAAATATATTTAATTATAATTATAATTTCAGATAAATAAATATATTTAAATAATTATAAAATTATAATAAATATATTTATTATATTTATAATTTTATAAATATATATCATTATATAAATATATTTATAAATATATAAAATATTATAAATATATATAATTTTTTATAATTATATATATATATATATAATTATAACGTTATAATGAATATATTTATCATATATAATTATAAAATTACCAATATAAAAAATATATTTTTTATAATTTTATAATTATAAATAAATATTTATTTATTTATATTTATAAGTATAAATAAATATACATTTATTTAAATAATTATAAATTTATAAAAAAAATATTTATTATATGTATAATTTTATAAATATATATAATTAATATATTTATTATATATAATTATAAAATTATAAATATATTAATTATATTAATTATATTCTTATGATTATTTACAAAAATAAATATTCATTTATAATTATAACTATAAATAAATATATTTTTATGTAAATAATTATAAAATTATCATAAATATATATAATATAATTTTATAATTATATAAATATATCTATATTTATTTATAATAGTGATTATAAATATAATAAATATATTTATTATAATTTTAAAATTATATATATATATATAAATATATAAATATATACAATATTAATAAATAAATTTATTATATATATAATTATAAATATTTATTTATTTATTATATATATAATTTTATAAATACATATAATAATATAAATAAATTATTAACATTATATCTTTATGAGTGCTTTTTTAGCGCTGATAAAGAGGTTTTTTATCAGCGCTATCGATTTTAATGGTGATAAAACTACTCTTCATCTATGATTTTTTTAAAGCACTGATAAAATCCATATCCCTTTTTTAAAAGAACCCTAACAAGATGTCTTCTCTCACACACCTTCAAGATCTCATGGAAACCGATTGCCACCACTCTTGTTGAACCCCACTTCCGCCCTGCTACTATCACAGCTCGACCATAGAATTCTTTTAGTTTATTTTTTCCTTGTCTTTATATCCTTTAGTGTATGTTCGGGTTGAGTCCTAGTTTAAATATTTGAGTTTTGGAAGCCTTTGAGTGACCTTGTGTGGAAAATTCATGTTTTTTTTGTATGGTAGTAGGTGGTGCACAGTTTGGGGGAAACCGTGCACCTATTCCCAAGTAACTTTGCAACACATGGTTTGTAACTTGGGGCATGGTGCGCATGTTGTGCATGGTTTGAGAAAATATGTGAGAACCATGTTGTATGGTTCTATAATGGGATAGTTTCATTTTTCATGATTGGCACATAGTTTGGGAAACCATGCGACTAGCCCATGTGGGGTTCCCCCTTTGTCCAGTAGAGGGCTCACAGTTAACACATGGTTTGGAAAACTGTGCAGCCAAACCATGCGAGTTTCCAGGTCATTAAAAGTTAAAAATTACTCTTTTTACCCTTCGGTGTTTTAACCCTAACTCGAGATTTCCTCCCTCTTCGCTTATTTTTTGGTGGAAAAAGGGGCTCTAATAATCCCTCCCTTTGGTTCCTCTCCCCTTTTTGTGCTTCTCCTTTTGATCTTGGGTGAATTTTGTTGGTTTTTGGTCAATTTATCAATATTACCTTCTTCCTCCATTGGTTTCTCTGTTTTTTTGTGAGGGTTCTCTCTTGGTCGAACCCTGGGTGAAATAGATGATGTGTGGTTTGATTTATTTGATGTTAGGGTGTGTAGATTGTCTCTTGGACTTGGTTTTTCCTTCTTTTAATTTTTTTTACATTCGCATATTGTTGAGGTATGTGTTTCCTTCCATTTCCTCTTCGGATCATTCCATTTGATGCTTCAGCTTTCTTAAATGGTTTCTAAATGTGTTTCCCTTTCTTGTGATGTGTTAGTATAAATTGATTTGGTGTTTTCATGATAGAAATAGGTGAAAATGGTTTCCAAATATTTTTCTAAATTATGTCATTTTTTAAATGTATGCAAGGTGTTTTATAAAATTTCAATTGATCTTTTTAAGTGAAATTGGGTTCCTTGGGTGATGTTTTCCTTTTCCCGTGTCTTGGAAATGTGGTTGGGTTATGATTTGGGTGTCTCATGTGTTATAGGGTGACTTTTAAAGTGTGACTCTTGTATTTGTTTTGTTGTATTAGATTATAAACAAGTGATATTTCTTTAAAAATAAGTTTTCAAAGTGATTTGAAATGTGCATGTGATAAAAGTTGGTTTTACAAAAGAAATTGGTTTTTTTGTAAGGGAGCTTCTTTGTTATGTTTTTAATATATGTTCCATGAATTGTGTAAGTGTTGTAAAACACGTTTGGAAATGTGTTTGGTGTGTGTGTGGATTTAAAATAGGATTTACCTTTAGTAATGGTTGGTTTGTATGTGTGATTTTCTTGTAGAATTTTCAAATGGGGTTTGTGAGTTATTAAAGAGGTTTGAAATGTATTTCTAAATGGACTTGGTTCTTTGAGTGAATTTTAATGTGGTTTCAAATGTTTTTCTGAAAGATTATCCCATTTTGAATTTTTAGATATTTTTTGGTGAAGTATTGGCATAAAGGCTCTTTTGGAAGTGTGCTCTTGAAAGTGGTGTTTTATATTAACTTTGAAATGGTGTGGGAATAGATTTGTGAATATATTTGGATTGGAAGTGTTAATGGCCCAGTTGGCACACTATGTTGTCTTTGAAGAGTTGGTTTGATATTAAATTACGTGAATGATCGATTGGAACCTTGTGATGTTTTGGAATTTTTTTTTGAAATAATGTGATAAATGGTCTTGGTGGGCACGTTGGGATGTTTTGGTAAATTAATTCAAAACATGGGTAGAATGAAGGCTAGGTTGGTATTTTGAAATCATTTGGAAAATGGTTTTGATTGTGTAAATTTGTGGTTTCTATGTGATATTCAACTGCTTGTGAAAGAAAAAAATTTCATGTGTGTTTGTGATCTTGTCTTATTATGGATACCACTAGAACTTGGGATGGGATCCCCTCTAGTATCTCAAGTGCAGGAAATCTATTAGTATTGATTCAACTAGACCTTTGGATTTTTTCTCCTCTAGTTTCTCATGCATGATAATGTTTTGGGTTGTGATTTCTATACCATGTGTTTCCAAGTTCTTATTATTATTATTATTATTATCATGGTATTCATGGGTGCCATCTAGAGGGTTGAGTGGTGGTTTCTTGTCAACACCGATTAGAAAGATTGGTACCCCTTGACTTGATAGGGCTAGGTGGGGTGTGCCACTCGTTTGGATAGTTTTGGGAAACCAGTTCGTTATTTAATATGGAGTTGCACCATATTTCGGTAGGTGGGTCTAATCTAAGTACATCTAGGTATCGCTCTAGGTATGTTCATGAGTTTCTCATGAGTTACTATCTACATGTTCTGTTTATTTCTGTTTCGTATTGGATATTTCCTTTGCTAGTTGTGCCAACTTCTTTGATTTTCATTATTTTCTACAAAAACATGTTTGAATGTATATCTTGGATTTATAATTGAGTTCTACCTTTGAAATGGGTTGTGGAAAGTGAAACTTATTTTTGAAAGGGAATGTTTTCTGTGTTGTTTTAAAAAGAAAATTTATGGAAAGTTGTGTTTAGGTGTTTAAAATGATTTTGAGGACTATTTTAATTTTTATTTAAAACAATTTTTTGTATACCATTTTGGTAATGGAAATGCAAGTACTCTATGGTGATTACCTAATGAGTTATTTAATCTCACACCCTACTTATGCCACTCGTCATCAGTAGACTCAATATATTCTGTAGGTTCATGTTTCTAGTTCATGTGCCAACTCTTAGAGAAGTTTGGTTTTTGTGAACGGTGGTGACCAAGAGGTCACATGAAGATCTTCTTGGTAGGGTCTTATTTTAGTTTTGTATTCAGTTTTTTTTCTGCAGTTGTTTTATCTAGATCAATTGTGTATTTATTGATATTTATTTATTGTGGGCCATGTAGTGTGATCAGTTTTTTTACTTAATCATGGTTTTGTTTGTGAAAAATAGTTCCCATTTTGATTAATTTGATGCTTATAACTAGATTCCAGCCCAAGGAGATCAAAAATTCCCTTCGGGTTGTGTCTCAGAGAGGGTAGGGTGTCAGGTTTGATGGAATATAGGCTTGGTTCATAATAAAATAGTATTAGAGAAGGCCCTTGTTATTTGGGGTGTTAGGTAGATCAGAGATTAATACTATCAGGAATCAAGAGGTGGGCATGGGAAGGACATCATGAACCCTTGATCATTCTTATCCTTGAGTTTCTAGGGATATTCTAGGATTTGAGTCTTTTTCTTTGGTTTTTGGTTTAAGTGGATGGGGAATGAATATGCAGGCGATCCTATTTTATGTCATGACCTTAAATGAAGTAGTGACCCATGTAGAGTCTGAGTATATGATTTAGGTTCCTCTAAGTGTTTTTCTCTTACTTAGGGAATGTCCCACTAACCATGTTTCTATGTTATGCATGAACACTACTTCCTCATTCTAGTAATTTTGTGTGATTTGTGCTTGCTCTTGTTTTCAGTTAGTGTGAGTGGGATTTTGAAATTAAAATGGTTTTAGGAAATTTTTATTTTAAAGAGTAAATGATTATTGGGCATGAGAGCTATTGTAAAATGATAATTTTATGTTTGTGTTGGTTTGGAAAATGGGTTTTAAAAGAGAAAGTGGTTTGGGATTTTGAAATGTTTGAGGGGAATTTGGAGGAAAATTGAATAGAAATATATAGTGAAATGGAAATAATAATACTTGGTATTCTTTATGAATGTCCAAATATGTGTGGGTATGCATGGAAAATTCATGTTGGAATGTGTGAATGAATGATATAATTGAAATTGGAATGAGTGAATATGTGGTGGTTAATAGGATGTTATGGGTTATTTTTTTTAAATCAATGGCCTGTCTTGGTTTTTTTATTTTTGGAAGGTAAAATGATTTCAGAAATTGGTTTTTCATTGAGCGGTGAATTTTGTTTGTAAAAATTGGATTTTGAAATTAGAAAGTGTCCTTGGAATAAGGTAGTTTTGAAATTGAAATGAAATGTGGTTTTTGAAAAGAGGATTATTTGTTGTTATTGTATGTTTTTGTCTTGTGAGACTGTTGTTTGAGATTGAGATGTTCTTCTAATTGTGTTTTAGGTTGGTGTTGATCTTGGTTTTGTGTTCCTTGTGTCATTCAAAATATTCCACCCAAAAAAGCCCCTATAATTTCTAGTATGTATTTTCCCATATCTAGTTCATCTCATTTTTTTCTCGTATTTTATGGTGATCAAGGTTCATTAAAGGAAATGGAATGGATTGAGTAAGTTGAGTGTGTCTTTAGATCATTGGGAACTTCTGAAGGTGTAAGATTTCATGCTATTTTGGGATTGTTTTGGGGTCCATCATTGGACCAGTGTAATGTGATCACTCCATCATCGATTCAATTTGGGATTAAATGGGTGGTTTTTAAGGCCATATTCATCTGATGGTTCATTCCTAAGGAGGTGAAGAAAAAAAAGTTGAATTGCTCTTGAGTATTCAGTAAGGCCAACAGTTAGTGAAGGCTTATGTTGATCATTTCAAAGAGTTGGTTTCTTTATCTTCACAAATAGAATTGTATAATATATTGAAAGATCCTCCTTTCATTTTGGGTTTTCATCTAGAGATCAAGGATTGATTCCTTTCATCTAGTGAAATTTAGTTTGAAAATTTGGTATATGATGAGTTCTTAGATGAGTTAGTTCTTGGGGTGCAACCGGTGGTAGGTGATGCCCATAAAGGTTACCCATATGGTGATTGGTGTGTTCCATAGGAACCTATTTTTGAAAATAATTTTTCATTGTTCCTAACTTCCAGTTCTTCAGACCGTCCATTCGTGTGATTTTGTGCGGTCGGTTTGGGCACTCAAAATTGCCTTGTCACAATCCGCCAGATACATATCATGTTAGTGAATGTTTGGATCATCTAGAGAAGTTTTTTATTAATTTTTCCCAAATAATAATTCTTTATTATATTATATCAGCTTCTAGCTACAAGGTAGTAGATGCTTCAGACATCATGACTTTATTCATAGGCCTTAGAGTGAAGTTCATGCCCAGTAAGGTATCACAAGGGGGGTGAGGGACCTTGGTCCAGCATTTTCCCCCTTGATGGGGTGGGGATTTTTAAAGTTTCCTTATTTTAGTTTTTTTTAGTTCATCTTCCCATTATAAAAGTGTGATAAACCTAATTTATCATAATCTAAGTGATTATGTTTAGCAGATTGTGAGTTTTTGAATCGATTTATCTCTCTTGTGTGTACTCATCCTTTTTATGGATGGGTTATGGTTTCTAGTTATTTTTATTTGTAATATGTTTGGTTCTTGTGGTAATTGATGATTGTAGCCTATGTTAGGGTTTTCCATCTGGTTCAAGTTCATGGGATTCCCCATTGTGTTGGGGATTTTGGCTTGTGTTAGTAAATTTTAGTTCTAGTCGTGGTGATGTTTAGATCATGTGGGAGTTGAACAATTGTGTTTTTTCTACTAATTGGATTTGATATCTTTCATGGTTTTTCCCCTTGTGTTGGGAGTTTTGGTTTGGGTTGGGAGTTCACATGTTTCTCTCCTCAAGGTGGTGTTGATGGGGGTTTCAATGTTGTTGTTTTTTGTTGAGTTCTTGTGGTGGGGGAACCCTCGTGTTCTAACATTGCTACTCATTTTTTGGTTTCCATTAGAAGCGGTTCAGTGTGACTTTTGATGAGAAATATCACCATAAGGTTCATGGATTTTATCAAATTTATTTGGTTTTGGTATTTTTTTGTTTACCATTTTTCTGGGTGAATTTATAAGGATAAAAGGTGTTTGTGGTGGGGAGAATTTTCACACCCTGACATTGGATTTTTTTGTATTATTTTATTGGATTTATATCCTTTGGTGTAGGCTCAAGTTGAGTCCTGGTTTAAATTTTTCAGTTTTATAAGCCTTCAGGTAAGTTTTTGTTGAAAATTAAAACTTTTGGGCTTGGTAGTACGTGGTTCACAGTAGGTGCACGGTTAGGGAAAATTTTGTGCTTTCACCCAGGTAACTATATGACACATGGTTTAGAGCATGGGGCATGGCATACGTCTTGCACGGGATTTAGTAAACTGTGTGGAAACTGTGTGGTATGGTTCTAGAATTATGTAGTAACATTTTTCACAATTGTCACATGGTTTGGGAAACCGTGAAACCATCCTGTGTGGGGTTACCCTTTTTCTAGTAGAGGGTGAACAGTTTGGAAAACCATACAACCAAACCATGAAAGTTTCCCAGTCATTAAAATATAAATATTACTCTTTTCCCCCTCTTTTGTTTTAACCCAAATTCATAATTTCCTCCCTCTTCGCTTGTTTTTTGGTGCACAAAGGGGCTCCCAAGATCCCTTACCTTGGTTCTTCTTCCCTTGTTGGTTCTTCTCCTTTGGATCTAAGGTGTGTTATATTTATTTTAGGTCAATTTATCCATCTTCCCTTCCTCCTATCTTGGTTTCTCGGTTTTCTTGGTGAGGGTAATCTCTTGGATGAATCCCAGAGGTAAGGTATGATGTATGGTTACATTTATTTGATGTTAGGGTGTGAGGATTGTCTCTCGATCTTGGTTTTCCTTTCTCACAAATTTTTGTTGCATTCACGCATTATTGAGGTAGGTGTTTCCATACATTTCCTTTCCAACACATTTTATTTGATTCTTGATCTTTCCTAAATGGTTTCTAAATTTGTTTCCCTTACTTATTATGTGTTAGTATAAATTGATTTTTGGTTATGATAATGTAAAATGGACGAGAAATTATTTCCAAAGGGTTTTTTTAATTATAAGTTTGTTTAAATAAACATAAGGTGTCTGATAAAATTCTGATTGATCATTTTATGTGAAATTAGATGCCTTGGATGATTTTTTCCTTTGGTTGTGTCTTGGAAATGTGTTTTGATTGTGAGATTTGTTATTTATGTGGTATTGGGTGACTTTTATGGTGTGACTATTATGTGTGGTTTGTTGTATTACTCTAAAAACAAGTGATGTTTCTTTATAAATACATTTTCAAAGTTATTTGAAATGTGCATCTAATGAAATTTGGTTTTCCAAAAGAAATGGATTTTTTTCAATTTATCTTCTTTGTTTTGTTTTTAAATATGTTCCATGAATTGTGTTATTGGTGTGAAGCACGTTTGGCAATGGTTTTGATGTGTTTTTGTATTAAAAATTGTATTTTCCTATAGTAATGGTTGGGATTTATGTGTGGTTTACTTATGGTATTTCCAAATAGGTTTTTTGAGTTGTAAAAATGGTGTGAAATGTGTTTCAAAATGGCCTTGGTGCCTTTAGTGAATTTAAATGTGGTTTCAAATGTTTTTCTGAATGATTGGAATGTTTATCATTTTGAGATATGGTTTGGTGAGGTATTGGAATTAAAGATTATGTATAAATTTCCCTTGAAATTAGTGTTTTATATTGACTTTAGATATGGTGTGGAAATGTATTTGTGAATGTATTTTGATTGAAAGTGTTAAAGGATCAGTTGGTACTTTTATTGACATTGAAATGCTGGCTTGATATGAAATGATGTGAATGTTTGGTTGGAACCTTATTGTGTTTTGGAAATTTATTTTGGGACTAATGTGACAAATGGTCTTGGTGGGAACAATACCATGTTTTGGTAAATGAATTGAATACTTGGGTAGATTGAAGGCTCAGTTGGTATTTTAAATGATTTTGGAAAATGGTTTTGATTGTGGAAAATGGTGGTTTCCATGTGAGCTTCAAGATCTTGTGAAAGAGAAGGATTTCATGAATGTTTTTATACTTGTATTATTATTGAAACCACTAGACCTTAGGATGGGATCCCCACTAGTAGATCGTGCATGGGAACTCTATTAGTATTGTGTTCACTAGACCTTGGGATACTTTCCCCTCTAGTGGTTCGTTCATGAGAACACTTTGAGTTATGGTTTATAAAACATGTGTTTCCAAGTATTTTTATTATTTTTATCATCGTGGGATTCTTGGGCATCATCTAGAGGGTTTAGTTATGGTTTCTTGTTGACCCGGATTTGGCGGGTTGGTACCCCCTTGACTTGATGGGGCAAGGTGGTACATGCCACTGGTTTGGGTAGTTTAGGGTGGTCAGTTGGTTATTGACTATGGAGTTTCACCATATGTCGACAGGTGAATTCGATCTGAGTAAATCCAAGGATTTATCTAGGGATGTTAAATAATTTTTCATGAGTTAATATCTACATGTTCTTTTTATTTATGTTGTATATTGGATATTTCTTTTTCTAGTTGTGCCTAATTTTTTGGTTTCCTTTATCTTCGGAAGAACCCTTTTTTATTATCAACCTTGGATTTATAATTGATTTCTACCTTTGATATGGTTTGTTGAAGGTGAAACTAATTTTTGATAGGGAAATTTGTGTAAATTTTTTTAAAAATTAAAGTTATTTAAATACGTTTTTGGTTTCTTAAAAAGTTTTAAATAATATTTTCTATTATATTTCAAACTAGTTTTTTTGGAATATTCTGGGAAAAAAATTCATGGACTCTATGGTGATTACCTAATGATTTGTTTAAACTCACATAATACTTTTGTGACTCATCATTAGTAGACCCAAGATATTTTTCATGTTCAAGTTTCTATTTCATGTTCCCACTCTTGGAGCATGGTGGATTTGTGGATGGTGGTGAATAAGAGGTCACGTGGATATCTTATTATTGGGGTCTTGTTGTATTGTTTTATTTAGTTTTTTTGTTCTGTAGTTGTTGTATCTAGATCAGTTTTGTATTTATTGATATCCAATTATTGTTTCACATGTAATTTGCTGATTTTGTTTATTTGATCATTTTTTTGGGAAAAATAATTCACATTTTGATTACTTTGATGCTCGAAACTAGTTTCCAACTCATGGGGATTAGAAATTCCCTTCAGGCCACGTCTTAGTCTGTGTTGGGTGTTAGGTTGGATGGAATCTCGGCTTTGTTCGTGATAGCCATCGCTCTCCACTTTTTCCTAACCACACTAGTGTCTTCATGACACCATTCTCACCAAACCCTATTCTCACCATTGATTCCCTCATCGAACCCCACTGCAGTCTTACCAAACCCCACTACATCCACCCCCCACTATCTCACTGAACCCCACTACCACCTCACCGAACCCCGCTGCCAGTGCATCTCTATTGTGACTTTGCTGAACATTTTTTATAAATCAAATCCATCAAAACTAAAGGTATGATATTCAAATATTATTTTTTTGTATTTCCTAATCAATTTTCTTCATGGTTAACTTATTTTTATTCTTGATCAATAGTGTGTGAAATACCCCATTTATGATAATCTTGTGAAATTGTTAATATCTCTAGTTATGGTCTTAGGTTTTTTAAAGTAAAATATGATTTTAGTAAATTTATATGGTCTCGTTATGTGATGGGAAATTTGGTTTTGAAAGTTTTTATTTAGTTATGATGAATGTGATCTACCAAAAATTAGATTTTATGTTTTTTTAATAATTAATTGTCTTTTATTATAAAATATTTTATAGGAAAGAGTTTGAGTGTTAATAAAGTAATGATGGTATTTGGGTTTGTTCAATAAATAGAGATGAGGATGAAAATTCATTGGAATTTTTGGAGAACTATTCATATAATAGTTTATTCCTTGATGGTTTGATAATAGATTATAGATTCCTATATAAAATCATTTAAATTTGTTAATTTTATTAGTCATTGGTTTTGAAGGCTTAGTCAGTGTAGTGGGGATTGCGAGTTAGGGTACCCTTTATTTGTTATGATAAAAAATTAAAATTATTCTTTCCTTTTCTAACAAGTAAGGATGGTTTTGATTTAGGTAAATGCACACATTTTCATTTGGGTGGTTCCTTAGTTACTTTTAGTATGTTTCCTTTTCTAAACAAAGATACCTTCAATACGGTTATAATAGTCAAATTCATATTAATCAAAAGGTTGTCACACACCATCATTAGATACTTTTAGGTATTATAATGTCATAAACGAGTTTTGATATCAAATTAAAGATATTAACCTACAATGGGTGAATTTCAATAGATTCATCGTTTCCCTTACTATATAATTTACTATAGGGGTTATTTCTTGATTAGTGCCCAGTTTATCCAATTGAGAATCCAAATCATGTATTTTGGGAAAAAAAATCAATCATTCTTAATTCTTTCTACTATAATTATTTTATAATTGTATTTTTTGGTGAATACTTTCATTCCTTAAAATATGGTCAAATAAATGTATTTTAAATAAAAATATAAAGTGAATTTTGGAAAATATAACTCTTTTTAAAATGATTATAGATGGTAAAATGAGGAAGTTTTAAGGTTTATTTCATGATTTATTTTCAATTGATTTGGGAAAGATGTGTTTGATTTAAAATATGTATAAATAATTCAAAGTTTTTATGATTTTTATTTTATTAAAACAAAATGACATGGATAGTGTAAGTCTCGAGATTTCATTGTAATAAACATTTCATTATAATAGACATTTCACAATACATGTTCTTTTATTTCATTAAGGTAATGAAAAATTAAAATGCATAAGTAATGTAATGAACCAACTCAGGTCAACTTTCTATGTCACCCGATTCAATTTTTTATAATCCCTGAAGTATATTCTAGATCTCTAAAGGTTGGAAACAAGAACTGATGGAATTAAACACTAATGGGAGTATAATTATAGGTGGTAACCTGAAGGGTGACATAAGTTTCATGTGGTCACTAAGAAAGAAATTTCTTGGACTAATAAGAGTAGAATTATAGGAGGAAACCTGAAGGGTGACATAAGTGAAATTGTTACCATGTAATCCAAAAATAGATTTCCTATGATGATCCATAAGATGAGAACATGTAGTAACATGGATAATAAAGGTGGTAACCCTATTTGAATATGGATATAGACCTTTTATTTATAAAATTTCCAACATTTTGAACAGACTATTTATATTTTAATCTTGGAATGTTCCTAGAGGTTTTTGAAAAGTATGTTGGTATCCTAAGGTTTTTCATAAAAATACATTTCCCTGCGATTTTAAAGAAATTACACCCATTTAAAATTCTCACTTTATATCCCAAAATTTCAAAAATAAAATATTTCCCTAGAATTATTGAAAACCATAAAATTTAAATTTAACTTCGTTAAAGAGTTATAGAATTATTTATATCCTTTTAAAATTACACTTTGAAACCCCTTATTAAATTTCAAATTCTAGTTTATACACAACATTTTAAATCTAGTCACTTTTTGTAACACCCCGACCCCAGTTACCCAGAGCTGGTGCATTATTACATAACATTGGCATGATCACAAAAGATCAAGTATCGAAAGATCAATTAGTTTAGTAGTCTTGGAAACACTAGATATATTCATAAGACTTACATTACATCATAAAGTAAAAAACTACAACAACATCTTGTATTCATATCCCCTCATACTATTCTTGCAGGTCATTCATAAATTACTTCTTCACATCCTGGGAAAAATAAAAAATTGAAAGGGGTGAGCTCAGATGATCAGTAAGGATAACAATATAGCGGAAACTTTCATAAATAAACATAAACATTTAAGGCAATGTATAACTAAAACAAAAGCCTTTTAAATGTGAACTTCAGCATAATATGGCAAAGATAAAATGAAATAATGTCATTTACTTATTCACATGGATATTCTACTAGTCGAATAATCACATATTGTAACACCACGAGATTTTATGAAAAATATTCTTTTTAATTTCATTAATGTCTTGTGTTATACGCTACACCAAAATCAGTTTGCACAACATGCATCCCTGACTTGGCTTGCATTACACGCAAGCGCGACCTTCCACGATAGCGTGTGTTGTACGCAATACCGAGTTTCGCTAAACAACGATATGCTATTAAAATATTATTAAAACTAGTCGTTATAAATAGTAATACCAACTTTTTAAAATTTTATAAATTTTATTTTTGAAAATGGACTTCATTTTTGGATTCAGAATATGGAAATTATCCTAGGGTGAAATTTTTGTATTTTTCTGAAAACATTCAATTTTTGATGAATTGTGAAAACACTGGGTTACTATTTAAAAACCGAATTTTTATTTAAATAATTATTTATTTTATTTAAATTTATTTTTGGTCAAAATTGATACATAATACCTATATAAGATCAATGTAATTCATTGGAGTCATTTTATAATAATTTTAGATATATAAAAATTTTATTGAACTTTTTACCGTCTTTTACCCACCTCCTAGGAGAAATTGCAAATTTACATAAAACATAATTTTACCACTTCTATGAATGGAGTTTCAAAAATCCGAGAGACATGGTTGATGTCATTAAGTAAAATGTGGTTCAATGAGATGAAAATAATTTTTGGTGAATAGTAACTGTTTACTTTTTTTACCACGGTTAAAAGTAAATAGGGTAATTAAGGGACAAAATGATATTATTATTACCCTAACACATGTCCTAATTCTATTGGATAAGTGTAATTCGACCAAAAACAACCATAGGAATAAAATATGACCATTTAGGCCCACTTGGATTAGATTGGGACATTTAATAATGATTTATTTAAAGAAGGGTTAAAATTGTTAAAATCAACGTTTAATAAGTAAATAATTTTTAATATAGGGTTATACATAAGATAAATTCGACTATAAATATTCATTAGAAAGATAAAAATATTTCCTACATAATTTTGATTTTATTTTTAATTGTTAGACTTTAAATAATTTAATTTATTTATGACATAATGATGATGCATTAATTACTTATTAATGAAATATTGACATAATTGATGTTATAAATACCCAAATAAATGTAATTTTAGACTTTTAATGAATTAAACTAATTTTATAGGTTAATATGACATGTTATTATTGATTTAATTATCTTTGTTTGAACTAATCATTCTTTTCTGATTTTCACAAAAATCAATTACCAAATAGTGTCAAAATTGACATAAAATAGTATTTAAAACAAATATTATATTATTAATTGATATTTTATTCCTAAAAATCTATGGTTCGGCCTAATGACTTAGATAATTTTATATATATTAACAATAAACAACTTGCAGTTCTTTTGGCTTGTTATAGTAAGTTTGTTATCCTTATAATGTAAGAAAACAGGAAGACAAGGTAAGAGTAAAATTATTTAACTTAAAGTTAAATCTAATTGATAAAGTTAAAACAGTAACCTAAACTTGTCCAAATTCTATTGGATGAGATTATTTTGATCCATACCCATCTTATCTTCGAAATGAATCAATTTAGAGCTATTTAAAACCTAATATGACTTTATAATAAAATAATATTTTTAGTTTTTTCAAAGGTGCCCCTCTCCTCCCTTATAAAAGGGCACCACCTTCCTCTCTTCCTCACACCACTTTGAGCCTTCAAGCTCGGCCAAACCCTGCCATATTTTCTTCTCCACTTCCCTAGAAACATCCTAGAGGTCCTTGTTTTCTTCAAAGTCCAATTTTAGTGCCCTAAGTGGAGGTCTCAAAGAGGCGCTTCAAAGAAGAGGTAATGTCTGTTACCGATTCTTTCATCTTTATTTCGTCTTCCACTTCTTCTTCTTTAGTTGTTTAATTATGAAGTAATAACATCTGTATCACTCATATACTGATATTTTATTATAAGTACGAAACAAACCTTTTTCACCTTCTATCCAACCTATGGAAAACGAAATCACCGTGCATGCGTACGTACGGAATACCGTCTCCACGCTATGGTGTAATCTATTTTCCACCACCAGCTTACTTGGATGGGTATGATGGTGTAAATAATGACTATATATGATTATTGTAAAGTGATATTGATTCTTAAATATTATTCATACACTTCAATACAATTCCACGATCATGGGAATGATATCATCGCTCGTGCGTACGTACGGACTACCGTCTCCACAATGCGATGAGATTCATTCTCCTTGTTAACCATTAAAGAATGATTATAAAGTATATATAAGTAATAATAATGAAATATATGACATTATAAAGCTACTGGATTTATGTATATATATATATTTATGTCATCTACTTAATTCCATTCAACTCAATAAGGAAATGAAAACAGCGTTCATGCGTACGTACGGTCTACCGTCTCCATGAACGGTGTATTTCCTTCCATTTATCGATCTATTATATATATGTATATTATGAATATATATTATATATAAATCATGTTTTATATTCTGTAATTAATTAATCATGATCTAAGTAATCATATGAATAATTACAAGTCAAAACACAGACGACAAATGAAACGATTTTACCCAAACTGCTCTTTAACATGGAATTTACAAAAGAACGGGTAATACAAAGTCATAAGTGAACCATATATGATATCATAACAATGAATATGATTATGCAATAAGTCAATGACATTATTTAAATCATTATACAAGAGATTAATACACATACGAAGCATATCGGACCAAAGGTAAGGGATAATTTTGCAAATCTCATTTTTATCCGAGATTGCTTATATGTAAGTATTTACTGGGGTTATATTTATCATCCATATCCAAGTTTTATAAAAATGTTTTCATGTATTTTTAAAGTCCTTTTTACCCTTTTTTACTTTTACTACAAGGTATTTAAGGAATCTTTCTTCTGTTTATGATACGAGGTACTTTTTTGACTTTTTCGGCAAAAGTACGAGAAGAATGTTTTTTTTAACTTATATGGCATGAACGGATTTTTACGGTTTTATAAAGCCTTTTTTTCATAAAGCTTCCTTGAAATAATTTCATGACTATTTTCATCAAAATACTATCCTTTTAAAATTGCATGACATTTTTTGAAAAGAGAATGATTTTGAAGAAGAAAGGATATTTTCCTCAAGATTTCATTTCAAGTGTTTTATCAAAACCATTTTTCATCTAAGATGACATTATTTCATATGTGTATGTTTCAAGTATCATGTCTCTATGATTTACATGGTTTCACTTTTCTTATTATGAAATTATATCCATTTATTTTATATGGATTATGTGATGATGGGATGATGTTTATGAACCCATTTTATTTATTAGGTTATTATGAATGATGTATGTTTATTTTGTGGCACAAGTAAGAATGATTTCATTATGAGATGGGTGGGACCCATATCTCCCTCTAATACATTGGGCAATCATTTATATCTCATGAGATATACATGGCTGGAATGGTAACTTAATCCGGTTCAGTGTTACAGGACTGAAACGAGAAGTGAACTCGATTCAGAAAGGGACTTTGTCCACTAAGATGGTCTTGGCAGCAATGCATTGGCTACTATGGAAATCATGACATGTGCTGAATGGTTGCCACAATTACATGTTTTATTCCCATTATATTTTATCATGGTTGATGTTCCATTATGATATATTCCTTACGTACTACCATGATTTGTGTCTTTTGATGTTTAAATTTCATGTTCAAGTTTTTTCTTTCAAATGATTATGGATTGTTTTATGTTCTCTATGATTTCCCTTACTGAGCATTTGAGCTCACCCTTTTTATGTTTTATTTTCCCCCAGGATTAAAAGAAATAATTTAGGTAAGGAAACAAAAAGTGGAAGATCTTTATGGGAGATGTTGAAGATCTTTCACCACGATTAGAAGATTACATTCTGAGTTTCCAAAGACACTAAACTATTACGGTCCTTGTGTGTCTTCTTTTGTTATGTATTAAGTATTCCACAAAAGTAATGTAACGTCCATGTATGTCAAGATTCGGGTCTCTACAGTTGGTATCAGAGGAAAGGATTAGTCAAACTTTGGAAACTAGAATGCGAAAACATTAGTGAGATCCCTAGAGATATTTCTAAGGTATGTCTAGGGATGTCTCTAAGGTTAAGTATACGTATAGGTTATAGTCCTATAATTGTGCTAACGATCATAGAATTAAACCTAAGATGTTAGATATTGAAGGTACTCCCCCTTTATTATGTTGTTTTCCCTAGCATGATTTTTGCCTCTCACACTATTCATTTTGGGTTTTAGAAAATGGCTGGAAACAGGAAGATTCATGATAATGGAGGATATGACAGACAATGGAATAATATTCTTCGTGAGAAACCGAATGAAATGGGATTTGGAAGTCCAAACATTTTTATTATGCCTAATCGGCAATCTCATAATATGATCAATAATCTCAACTTTGGTATGTTTCCTGACTCAGATAATAAGAGAAAGATGGAGTTTCATGATGATCATAGAGGAAAGAAAGTTCAATTTACCTCATGTAAATCATGTGGGAAGAGGCATCAGGGAGATTGTTTCAAATGAACTAGAAGATGCTTTGTGTGTGGAAAAGAAGGACACAAAGCCAGTAAGTGAAAAGGAAAAGGTTCAGTTAACACCATGTATGAGGATAATGGTATTGCTATGACATCAACAATGGTTAAATGTTTTAAATGTAGAATGTACGGGCATTATAGAAACCAATGCCCTAAGGTAAAGTCTCATGAAGAGAATCAGTATGGTCATATGGGTAGTATTTATGTTGATGATGATGAAGAGACTACAAATGATATGTGAGATGAAAGAATTGTTGAAGCTCAGTCAATGGTTTAAGAAGGTAGTGGAATGATTGCATGTTTATCAAGTATAATATTGTATAAGTAATCTCATGGTACTATGGAATAAAGATACATTTATGGATTGTTACACTGTTGTCTTTCCTTATGTTTTGAAAGTGTATGATGAATGGTACCAGTATCCATGAATGGTTATTCAGATATTTTTGGAAAGTAGATGATATGCGCATAATGAAGGGATAAGGAGAAAATTAAATGTTTGATAGTATTCATGACCTCATGACTGATATAAGGAGAAGGTTATATCATGGTTTGAGTATATAGAATTTTTGGATTTTGGCATGTGGAAAGTGTTAAAATTTAACAACATTCATCTTTTCACTAAGATTCAATGGGTATTCATTTTTCAAGAGAATACATGATTAAGGCCTTCAAATATTTGGAATGTGACCAACAAGACATATCTTATGATATATGGGGATCAACGATGGTATTAACATGCTTGTTATATGAAATCTCTGGTAATCATTTTCCTTATATTATGAGAGTGGACTGCAGTATTATGGATAAGCCTAAAGATTGGAATGGATTATGTTGGACATAAGTTATTATTGTTTAAGGATAGAAGTTTTTCGATATTATTGATGGGATGTTATAGTAATGTAGTTTTAAAGGACAACCTATAGGACGGGCGACAGCCCATCGCGTCGGACAAGGCTTTGGAAATCGAACCCACAACCGAAGTGCAACTAGACTTTATCACGTACCACTGGACTACAGGAAGTCCCTGTTTAATAGAAACTAGTTTTATTATATTAAGCAGTATGATATATGAAGTATAAGTCCATTTTAGGAACCATATATGATTAATCTCACTATAGATCGACTTATGTATATTTAATAACTTTTGCTAACCTTTTGTTTGAGATAGATGGAATGACCCGTCATTCTATCACATGATCTGCTAACACTTTACGAATAACAAATTCAACTTCATTTCTTTAAGAGATGAAGTGGAAAATTTTCAAGGCACGAACAACAGTGATATTGTACCAAAATAATTTAAGTATTTATTCTAATTCAAATTCTTCAAATTTAGGGAAATGATCTTGAAAACCAAAAATGTTGTCCTAGTGCCCTTATATCTGATGAATCGGATGGTACCCTAGATCATCACAAATTTATGTCTTTGTGATTATTGGATTTTTCATAGCCATGTTCTCTACCACTCTCCATCAGAACCTGATGGTTAGATTTTTCTTCCATATCCATATTTTCATCTGTGTTCTCCTACGTGAAAACCCAGTGATGAGTTAATTTGGGAAACCGTTATGTTTCATACTTTAGTTTTTAAAGCCATGTTTTGTTATTCCTTTTTACGATGTGGGTTTCTATTAAAGAAACTTTCGAGTAGTAAACCATTTATAACCCCAACGAATTTCGAGGGCGAAATTCATTTTAAGGGGGGTAGAATTTAACACCACGAGATTTTAGGAAAAATATTCTTTTTAATTTCATTAATGTCTTGTGTTGTACGCTACACCAAAAGGATCTTGCACAACACACATCCCTGACTTGGCTTGCATTACACGCAAGTGCGACCTTCCACGATAGCGTGTGTTGTACGCAATACCGAGTTTCTCTATACAACGATATGCTATTAAAATATTATTAAAACTAGCAGTTATGAATAGTAATATCAAATTCTTGAAATTTTATAAATTTTATTTTTGAAAATGGACTTCATTTTTCGATTCGGAATATCGAGATTATCCTAGGGAAAAATATTGGTATTTTTCTGAAAACTTTCAATTTTTGATGAATAGTGAAAACACTGGGTTACTATTTAAAAATCGACTTTTTATTTAAGTAATTATTTATTTTATTTCAATTTATTTTAGGTAAAAATTGATGCATAATACCTATATAAGTTCAATTTAATTCATTGGGGTCATTTTATAATAATTTTAGATATATAAAAATTTTATTGAACTTTTCACCGTCTTTTACCCACCTCCTAGGAGAATTTACAAATTTACATAAAACATAATTTTATCACTTCTGTGAATGGAATTTCAAAAATCCAAGAGACACGGTTTATGTTAGTAAGTAAAAAGTGGTTCAATGAGATGAAAATAATTTTTGGTGAATAGTAACTTTTTACTTTTTTTTACCACGGTTAAAAGTAAATAGGGTAACTAAGGGTAAAAATGATATTATTATTACCCTAACACATGTCCTAGTTCTATTGGATAAGTTTAATTCGACCAAAAACAACCATAGGAATAAAATATGACCATTTAGGCCCACTTGGATTAGATTAGGACATTTAATAATAATATATTTAAAGAAGGGTTAAAATTGTTAAAATCAAAGTTTAATAGGTAAATTATTTTTAATATATGGTTATACATAAGATAAATTCGACTATAAATATTAATTAGAAATATAAAATAATTTCCTACATAATGGTATTTTATTTGTAATTTTTTACTTTAAATAATTTAATTTATTTATGACATAATGATGATGTAGTAATTATCTTATTAATGAAATTTTGACATAATTGATGTTATAAATACCCAAATAAATGTAATTTGCGATTTTTAATGAATTCCACTAATTTTATAGGTTAATAAGACATGTTATTATTTATTTAAGTAACTTTTTTCGAACTATTCATTCTGTTATGATTTTCACAAAATTCAATTACCAAATAGTGTCAAAATTGACATAAAACAGTTTTTAAAACAAATATTATATTATTAATTGATATTTTATTCCTAAAAATATAAATTTTGGCCAAATGACTTAGATAAGGTTATATATATTAATAATAAACTATTTGGGGTTCGTTTGGCTTGTTATAGTTTGTTTTTTATCCTTATAGTGTAAGAAAACAAGAAGACAAGGTAAGAGTAAAATTATTTAACTTAAAGTTAAATCTAATTGATAAGGTTAAAATAGTAACCTAAACTTGTCCAAATTCTATTTTATGAGAGGATTTAGACCCATCCCCACCTTAGCTTCGAAATGAATTCATTTGGAGCTATTTAAAACAGAATATGACTTTATAATAAAATAATATTTTTAGTTTTTCCAAAGGTGCCCCTCTCCTCCCTTATAAAAGGGCACCACCTTCCTCTCTTCCTCACACCACTTTGAGCCTTCAATATCGTCCAACCCCTAAAAAATTATCTTCTCCACTTCCCTAGAAACATCCTATATATCCTGGTATTCTTCAAAGTCCAATTTTAGTGCCTTAAGAGGAGGTCTCAAATAGTTTCTTCAAAGAAGAGGTAATGTCCATTACCGATTCTTTCATCTTTATTTCTTCTTCCACTAATTATTCTTTAGTTGTTTCACTATGAAGTAATAAAATCAGTATCACTCATATAAAGATATGTTATTATAAGTATTAAACAACCCTATTTCACCTTCTATCCATCCTATGGAAAACGAAATCACCGCACGTGCGTACGTACGGAATACCGTCTCCACGCCGTGGTGTAATCTATTTTCCACCACCACCTTACTTGGATGGGTATAATGGTGTAAATAATGACTATATATGATTATTGTAAAGTGATATTGATTCTGAAATATTATACATACACTTAAATACAATTCCATGATCATGGGAATGATATCATCGCTCGTGTGTACGTACGGACTACCGTCTCCACGACGCGATGAGATTCATTCTCCATGTTAACCATTAAAGAATGATTATAAAGTATATATAAGTAATAATAATGAAATATATGAAATTATAAAGCTACTGTACTTATGTATATATTTATGTATTTCATCTACTTAATTCCATTCAACTCAATAAGGAAATGAAAACAGCGTTCATGCGTACGTACGACCTACCGTCTCCATGAACGGTGTATTTCTTTCAATTTATCGATCTATTATAGATATGTATATTCTGAATATATATTATATATAAATCATGTTTTATATTTTGGAATTAATTAATCATGATCTAAGTAATTATATGAATAATTACAAGTCAATACACGGACGACAAATGAAACGATTTTACCCAAAACGCCTTTTAACATGGAATTTTCAAAAGAACGGGTAATATAAAGTCATAAGTGAACCATATATGATATCATAACAATGAATATGATTCTGTAATAAGTCAATGTCATTATTTAAATCATTACACAGGAGGTTCAGACACGTACGAAGCATATCGGACCGAAGGTAAGGGATAATTTTGAAAATCTCATTTTTATCCGAGATTGCTTATACGTAAGTATTTACTGTCGTTATATTTATCATCCATGTCCGAGTTTTATAAAAATGTATTCATGTATTTTTAAAGTCCTTTTTACCCTTTTTTGAATTTTACTACATGGTATGTAAGGAATCTTTCTTCTGTTTACAATACAAGGTACTTTTTTGACTTTTCCGGCAAAAGTACGAGAAGAATGTTTTTTTAACTTATACGGAATGAACGGATTTTTAAGGTTTTATAAAGCCTTATATTCATGAAGCATCTTCAAAATGATTTCAAGACTATTTTCAGAAAAATCCTTTTCTTTTAAAATTGCATGACATTTTTTGAAAAGAGAATGATTTTGAAGAAGAAAGGATATTTTCCTCATGATTTCATTTCAAGTGTTTTATCAAAACCATTTTTCATCTAAGATGACATTATTTCATACGTGTATGTTTCAAGTATCACGTCTCTATGATTTACATGTTTTCACTTTTCTTATTATGAAATTATATCCATTTCTTTTATATGGATTATGTGGTGATGGGATGATGTTTATGAACCCATTTTATTTATTGGGTTATTATGAATGATGTATGTTTATTTTGTGGCACAAGTAAGAATGATTTCATTATGAGATGGGTGGGACCTATATATCCCTCCAATTCATTGGGTAAAGATTTATATCTCATGAGATAGACATGTCTGGAATGGTAAGTAATGTGGTTCAGTGTTATAGGACTGAAACGAGGACTGAACTCGATTCAGAAAGGGACTTTGTCCACTAAGATGGTCTTGGCAGCAATGCCTTGGCTACTACGGAAATCATGACATGTGATGAATGGTTGCCACAATTACATGTTTTATTCCCATTATATTTTATCATGGTTTATGTTCCGTTATGATATATTCCATACGTACTTCCATGATTTGTGTCTTTTGATGTTTAAATTTCATGTTCAAGTTTTTTCTTTCAAATGATTATGGATTGTTTTATGTTCTCTATGTTTTCCCTTACTAAGCATTTGTGCTCACCCTTTTTATGTTTTCTTTTCCCCCAGGATTAAAAGAAATATTTTAGGTATGGAAAAAAAAGTGGAAGATCTTTATGGGAGATGTTGAAGATCTTTCACCACAATTAGAAGATTACGTTCTGAATTTCCAAAGACACTAAACTATTATGGTCCTTGTGTGTCTGCTTTTGTTATGTATTAAGTATTCCGTAAAAGTAATGTAATGTCCATGTACGTCAAGATTAGGGTCTATACACATACAATATAAATAACCACTTTTATAACAAGGGAATTTATAATGCCAAACTTTAACTTCTGTCTCAAGGACTCATGCCAAGACCTAAGGGATAACTATAACCAGAACCCAACCCTGAGAGCCTCTGTAACCGAACTCCATCCCGAAGATCCTCTATAACCAGACTCCAACCCGGAGTGCCTCTAATAATTGAACACCAACCCAGAGTGCCTCTAATAACTGGACACCAACCCTGTGGGTCTGCTTTAACCGAACCCCAACCCGGAGGGCTTACTTTTACCAGTCCCCAACCCAGAACGTACTAGTCCAACACATTCATCTTAAGAAGAGGACGAAATATAACATAAACATTCATATTAAAACTAGCATATTAAATGCCAAAACATTAATCATAAATTATTAATGGCATAAAATAAATCATCCATAGTCAAACATATCACAAAACCTTAAATACAATATGGATGATCAACTTCAAACAAGTGTAAAATTTATCAAAGGATATTGACATAGATGAAATCAAAACAATTTGAGAGAAAATTATCTTTTTTGAAATCATTTAAAAGTCACATAATTATAGGGAAAAACTTTATTTTAAAAACATTAATATAAGCTTATAAGGGAAGATTTGATGACTTTATAATGGCAGAAAATAGCCGCACCCGACGTATAAGTTAGAAAAACATTCTTACCTTAATTTTTTTGAAAAGGTTAAAAAGGACCTTGTTTGGAAAACGACGGAAAGATTCCTTTATAAACATCTTGAAAAAAGTCACAAAAGGGTATAAATTACTTTAACCCATATTCTGTAAAATAGTAAGAATATTTTGAAATAAATTTTTAAGAAACATGGATGTGGATGGTAAAGAGGTCCCAGTAGATAATTACGTATAAACAACCTCGGATAATGAAGAGATTACGAAATAAACCCTTACCAATTTGGTAACTTACGAAACATACACCCCATTAAAGAGGTATCATACAATTAATATTTAAATACATATAAATTAATGTGTATTACATAAAGAATACAATTATGGGCAGTACATACACCATAGAAATGGTAATAGTGGCAATAAGGCATGAATCTCATGAGAATAAGGAGTGAGATGAAAACCCATTACCTTGTGCTTTTCCTGGGTTGAGGGTAGGTTAACCTCCTATATAGTGGTGAAATAATTTTTATTAAATTATACAAGAATCATATACTTTAATATGATATCATATATGATCTTTTAACAATGTTTTGTTAATAATATCTTAGTATTATCGTCATTTCGGGTGTTAACTTACTCGTTTTATTTTGTATGTTTTGTTACATAAGATTTGTTTGTTATGAATATGTTGTATCATATTCATATCTAGAATGATATAAAGTCTTTAAACATTATTTTTAATCATCAAATGAGAATTAGACTTGAATGGATATGATGGAGAATGAATCTCATCGCGTCCATGGAGACGGTAGTCCGTACGTATGCACGAGTGATAATATCATTATTTTGATATTAAAATAATATATAATTGGATGGTATATCATATATACAGAATCATTATCATGTTATATTTATTATTTACATGAATTAAACATCATTATTATACCCATCAAAATAATAGTATATTGAATAACAATTACACCACGCCGTGGAGACGGTAAGTCGTACGTACGCACGTATGGTGACATGTCATTAAAAGGATGGACAGAATACTGAATATGGTTGTACCATATTTATAATAACATCACAATATATAGAATATATTGGAGTTATTATTTTAGAATTGAAATAACAAATAAAGAAGAAGTTGAAGAAGAAAGTAACTTGAAAGATGGTGGTGAAAACATTACCTCTTCTTCAGGTTCTTCTTTTTTATTTGATCAAAAGGGCTCCATAGGTTGGATTTATGATCAAACTAAGGCCTCTAAGTTGAAGTGAGGGAAGTTGAGAGAATAATTGGGAAGGGTTTGGCCGAACCAGAAGGCATTTAAGGTGTGAAGAATTGGTTAGAAGTGGTGACCTTTTATAAAGGGGAGGAGGGGCTCTTTAGGAAAAACTTAAATTATTATTTTATAATAAATTAATATTCGGTTTCTAATGGCTCCAAAGTGAATTATTAAAATTATAAGGTGAGGATAGGTCGAAATACTTTCAAAAAATATATTTTATATAGTTTTGGGTCTTTACATTAACCTTATCTTTTAGTTTTAACTGTCAGTTAATTAGTTTCACATTTACCATGTCACTTTTTATTTTTATATTATATAGTTAATAAACTTAATATATACATCCAAGCGACCCCCAATGGTCCATTAATCATACACCTATCATGATATAAGTCCTTTGACTGAAACGTAGATTTTTAGGAATAGAATATCAATTAATAATATAATATTTATTTTAAAAACTCTTTTATGTCAATTTTGACACTATTGGGTATTTTGTTTTTGATAATTTCATAACAGCATTATTACTTCGAACAAAATTTATATAACCAATCCTAATATGTCATATTAACATATATAATTAGCTTAATTCTTAAAAAGTCTCAAATTACATTTATTTTTATATTTATAATATCAATTATTTTAATATTTCATTAATTAGGTAATTATTGCATCACCATTGTGTCATAAATAAATTAAATTATTTAATTTATAAAAATTATAAATAAAATACCATTATGTAGGAACTCTATTTATATTTCTAATTAATTTTTACAATCGAATTTATCTTATGTATAACACTATATTAAAAAAAAATTAGTAATTAAACTTTGAGTTTAACTCTTCTAACTCTTCTTTGAATTAAATAATAATTAATGTCCTAATCTAATCTAAGTGGAACTAAATGATAATATTTTATTATTAAGGTTGTTTTTGGTCGAGATACACTTTTCCAATAGAATTAGGACATGTGTTAGGGTAATATTAATATCATTTTTACCCTTAATTACCCTATTTACTTTTAACCATGGTAAATAAAAGTAAAAAATTACTATTCACCAAAAATTATTTTCATCTTATTGAACAACATTAAAATCCTTGATATTAGCCGTGTCTCTCAGATTTTTGAAATTCCAATCACAGAAGAAGTAAAATTAAGTTTTATGTGAATTTCCAAATTCTCCTAAGAGGTGGGTAAAAGACGGTAAAAAGTTCTATAAAATTTTTATATATCTAAAATTATTCTAAACTAACTTCAATTAATTACATTTAACTTATATATGTATTATGTATCTATTTTTACCTTAAATAAATTTAAATAAAATAAATAATTATTTAAATAAAAATTCGTTTTAAACTATAACTCAACGTTTTTTCACTATTCATCAAAAATTGAAATTTTTCAGAAAAATACCAAAAATTCACCCTAGGCTAATTTCGATATTTAGAATCCAAATATGAAGTCCATTTTGAAAGATAAAATTTATAAAATTTCAAAAAGTGTGTATTACTATTCATAATGACTGCTTTGATTAGTCGCAGTGTGTTAGAGTCTTGAAGTTGCATACAATGCAAGCTATTGCATTATTCAAAGGGAAACGTACCGTGGAAGCTTGGGGTGTTACATTTTCCCTCCTTCAATAAATTTCATCCTCAAAATTTGAAATTGTTCTTCGAAAATAAAAGGTTAAAAATAGAAAATACCTTTGTGTAAAACTCACATCGAAAATAAGGTTAATAAAATTTAGTCTTAATAAGAGGGAAAGGGAAATGAAAAAGTCACCACAAAATTATGATCTATATTAGGAGAACATTGGTGGAAATTAGAGACAAATAATTGGAGGAAAAACCTAAATATTTCTAGGGAGTGATTGAGGTCATCAATCACAAACAAGTGTAAAATTGAGGGCCTCAAAGCCTTCAATTTATGGTGATTTAAAATATCATCAGTTTAACAAAACATAAGGTATTAGGATAACAAATTTTTTGTTTTAATATCCATTTCCTAAAGTTTAAGAATTATTTTATTCATAGAATAAGAGAGAGGTGTATATATATATACTTGACAAGTATAGTTTCGACATTCAACTAATTTCTACCACAAATTCATCTTTCACTCAAAAAGATAATAGAACTCAAAAATATTATATTTATCCTAATCGTACAAGGTTCCAAATATTAACCCAGACCATTTAGATTAAGAAAACTATTTTTTAAAAACCAGGGACTTCCTGTAGGCTAGTGGTAGGTAATAAAGGCCTGTCACACTATGGTCGTGGGTTCGTTTCCTGCAGCTTTGTCCGATGCGATGGGTTATCCCCTGACTTGCAGGTTTTCCTTTTCCTAAAACTATAGTATTATAATATTCCAAAAATAATCTTAAGAAATATTTTAACCTTAATCCATACTATCCAAAGTTCAACATAATCTATTCCAACCATTATAGTTATCCAAAATACATCTGTCCAAACTCTCTCTCTTAAAGGTTTCTAAATTCCAAAATCAATTGTAATATCAGATTCCCCAAAAAAAGTAATGATTCTTATTGTCAAATACAAAAAATATGATTACCTTAATCATATTAAAACCTTAATGGAAAAAACAAGTACTGCAGTACAATCCTTATATATATCACATTATTCTTATAACCAGAATATAATCCTTGAGTCCAAAAACACAAATACATTAATTATTCAACATCATCTGTAGTAACATCATAAGCTTGGCATTCCTCCCTTGGCCTTTTCTGAGGTAAGTTTCCTTGGCGCTTAGGGAATTCATTTTCATAATTCCCCATTTCTCTACAATTGTAGCATTCAAAATTGATAGCCTCTTTCTTTCCCTTGCAATCACGAGTCTAGTGACCTTTTTCTCCACATTTGTAACAAACTCTCATTCTATTTCAGAAAGTACCTGGGTGTTTTTACCACAATTATCACATAATGGAAAATCCTTCTTTCCCTTTTTCCCTTTATTTGTCTCTTGCTCTACTGTTATCTTCATCTCTTGATTTACTTTGTTGTCATAAGACTTAGAGAATTCCTTTTCTGTCTTGATAGCACATGAGACAATATCTCCATATGATGAGAAGGATTGTGATACTAATGCTCGATGAAGAAATGGTTTTAACCCATCAAAGAAATGATCAATATTACTTCTTGGGTTATGTATATAATCTCCATAATACCTTGCTAACCATGTAAAGTTATCCTCATACTTTGTGACATTCTCATCCTCCTTTTTTCACAGACTCAGAAATTGCCTTTCCATATTTGCTCGATGATCACGAGGAAATTATTTTTCTAAGAAAAGAACTTTGAACTCTCTCCATTCCATATTTTATACTTCCTCATCTTCCTTTGTGTTTTTTATAAATAACCACCATTGATCAGCATCTCTAGTGAGGCGATAAACTTCCATGATAACTTTTTTCCTTTCACTACTCCCCAAAGCCTGAAATATTTTCTCTAGGGAATTTATCCATTGCTCATCTACTAAGGGATTTGTACTCCCATTGAACATTGGTGGTTTTTTCTTTATGAAGCGATCTAACATTGATCCTCCATGCTAGGGATCAGGGTTCTCCATATGGGTAAGGTTATTATTCATAACCTGAGTGAGTTTTCCCAGTATGCTGATTAGCTGATCAACACTAGTTTCATCACCATATCAATTATAATTATCTTGAGCAGGAGGGAAATCCCTACATGGAGTGCGTGCATTGATACGGTTTCCATTTCTTCCACTAGGTGCCATTTCTAAACAATGTAATAAACTATATTAGTTTATGAATCAAAATACATAATTCCATACTTGTAAAACACTTAACATAAATTGAACTATTTATGGATATAATCCATAATCATAAAAATGTTTTCTTTGAGGAATTATATACTCATAAACCCTTCATAATGGTTTGTAAAGAAATTGAGAATTGTCATAAGCATATCCCCGGGAGTGTCGTAACCAAGAGTGTTGTAAGGCCCGTTTTCATGCACCAGTTCCCGTTTGAGTTTAGCTCAAAGCGGTGTTTTTGGGTTTTATCCCAAGGTACATTAGTGCTAGAGCCACCTCTACCTGCTCGTATCCAGACAGAGATGTATTTCTCAAAAAACTCACAAAATCTCTACAATACCAAAATTCTAGGAAGTTCTTCTATACTAATCCTCAAATTCTATCTTAGGGCTATGTGCTCTAATCAGAGTTTATCTAAATATTGCTTCCAAGGTTTGTACTAAAGTTTCTTTGATACCAACTGTAACGCCCCAACACCAGTTACCCAGAGTCGGTGCATTATTACATAACATTGGCATGATCACGAAAGATCAAGTCTCAAAATATCGATTAGTTTAGTAGTCTTGGAAACACTAGATATATTCATAAGTCTTACATTATATCATAAAGTAAAAAAACTATAACAACATATTGTCTTCATATCCCCTCATACTATTCCTACAGGTCATTCAAAAATTACTTCTTCACATCCTGGGAAAAATAAAACATTAAAAGGGGTGAGCATAGATGCTTAGTAAGGATAATAATATTGTGGAAACTTTCATAAATAAACATAAACATTTAAGGCAATGTATAACTAAAACAAAATCCTTTTAAACTTGAACTTCAGCATAATATGGAAAATATAAAATGAAATAATTCCATTTACTTATTCACATGGATATTCTACTAGTCGAATAATCACATGAAATATCAATAACCACTTTTATAACAAGGGAATGCATAATGAAGAACTTTAATATCTGTGTCAAGGCCTCATGCCAAGACCTAAGTTATAACTGTAACCGGAACGCAACCCAGAGAGCCTCTGTAACCGGACTCTATCCCAGAGAGCCTCTGTAACCGGACTCCATCCCGGAGTGCCTCTAATAACCGGACACCAACTCGGAGTGCCTCTAATAACCAGACACCAATCCGGAGGGTCTAATGTAACCGGACCCCAACCCGGAGGGATTACTTTTACCGGTCCCCAACCCGGAACATACTAGTCCAACACATTCATCTTAAGAAGAGGATGAAATATAAAATAAACATTCGTATTAAAACTAGCATATGAAATTCCAAAACATTAATTATAAATCATTAATAACATAAAATAACTCATCCATAGTCAAACATATCACAAAACATTAAATACAATATTGATGATCAACTTCAAACAAGTGTAAAATTTATCAAATGACGTTGACATAGATGAAATCAAAACTTTTTGAGAGAAAATTCTATTTTTTTAAATCATTTAAAAGTCACATAATTATAGAGAAAATATTTCTTTTAAAAACATTCTTATAAGCTTTTAAGGGAAGATTCGACGACTTTATAATGGTGGGAAATAGCCGCACCCGCCATATAAGTTAAAAAACGTTCTTACCTTAATTTTGTCGAAAAGGTTAAAAAGGACCTTGTTTGGAAAACAACGGAATGATTCCTTTATAAACATCTTGTAAAAAGTCAAACAAGGGTATAAATGAATTTAACCCATATTCTGTAAAATATTAAGAATGTATTTAAATACATTTTTAAGAAACATGGATGTGGGTGATAAAGAGGTCCCAGTATATAATTACGTATAAACAACCTCGGATAATGAAGAGATTACGAAATAAACCGTTAACAATTTAGTAACTTACGAAACATACACCCCATGAAAGTGGTATCATACCATTAATATGTAAATACACATAAATTGAATTTTATTACACAAATAATACAATTATGGGCAGTACATACACCACACAAAAGGTAATAGTGGCAATATGGAATGAATCTCACGGGAATAAGGAGTGAGATGAAAACCCATTACCTTGTACTTTTCCTTGGTTGAGGGTAGGTTAACCTCCTGTATAATGGTGAAATAATTGTTATTAAATTATAAAATAATCATATACATTAATATGATATCATATATGATCTTTTAACATTGTTCTGTTAATAATATATTAGTATTATCGTCGTTTCAGTTGTTAACTTACTCATTTTCTTTTGTATGTTTTGTTACATAAGTCATGTTTGTTATGAAAAGGTTGTATCTTATTCATATCAAGAATGATATAAAGTCCTTAAACATTATTTTTAATCATAAAATAAGAATTGGACTTGAATGGATACGATGGAGAATGAATCTCATCGCGTTCATGGAGACGGTAGTCCATATGTACGCACGAGTGATAATATCATTCTTTTGATATTAAAATAATATATAATTGTATAGTATATCATATATTCAGAATCATTATCATGTTATATTTATTATTTATATGAATTACACATCATTATTATACCCATACAAATAATAATATATTGAATAACAATTACACCACGACGTGGAGACGGTAAGCCGTACGTACGCACGTATGGTGACATGTCATTCAAAGGATGGATAGAATACTGAATATGGTTGTACCATATTTATAATAACATCACATTATATAGAAGATATTGTATTTATTATTTTAGAATGTAAATAAAAAATAGGGAATAAGTTGAAGAAGAGAGGAACTTGGAAGAGGGTGGTGAAAAGATTACCTCTTCTTCGGGTTCTTCCTTTTGATTTGATCAAAAGGGCTACTTAAGCTGGAGTTCTGATCAAACTAAGACCTTTAGGTTGAATTTAGGGAATTTGGTCGAATAATTGGGCAGGGGTTGGCTGAACCAAAAGGCTTTGAAGTTGTGAAGAATTGGTTAGAAGTGGTGTCCTTTTATAAGGGGGGGAGGGGCTCTTTAGGAAAAACATAAAGTATTATTTTATAATAAATTCATATTATATTTCTAATGGCTCCAAAGTGGATAATTCAAAGTATAAGGTGGGTATGGGTAAAAATACATTCAACCAATAGATTTTAGACTGGTTTGGGTCATTAAATTGACCTTATCTTTTAGTTTTAACTCTTAGTTAATTAGTTTGACATTTACCATGTCACTTTGTATTTTTATATTATATAGTTAATAAACTTACTATATACATCCAATCAACCCCCAACTGGTCCATTAATGACACACCTATCATGATATAAGTTCTTTTTCCAAACCTTGGATTTTTAGGAATCGAATATCAATTCATAATATAATATTTGTTTTAAAAAATCTTTTACGTCAATTTTGACACTATTGGGTATTTTGTTTTTTATAATTTTATAACAGCATTATTACTTCGAAAAAAATTTATATAACCAATCCTAATATGTCATATTAACCTAAAAAATTAGTGTAATTCATAAAAAGTCTCAAATTACATTTAGTTTGATATTTATAATATCAATTATTTTAATATTTCATTAATTAGGTAATTACTACATCACTATTGTGTCATAAATAAATTAAATTATTTAATGTCTAAAAATTGTAAATAAAATTCCATTATGTAGGAAATAATTTTATATTTCTAATGAATATTTACAATCGAATTTATCTTATGTATAACCCTATATTAAAAATGTTTTAGTAATTAAACTTTGATTTTAACTCTTTTAACTCTACTTTGAATTAAATAATAATTAATGTCCTAATGTAATCCAAGTGGACCTAAATGATAATATTTTATTCCTAAGGTTGTTTTTGGTCGAGATAAACTTGTCCAATAGAATTAGTACATGTGTTAGGGTAATATTAATATCATTTTTACCCTTAATTACCCTATTTACTTTTAACTATGGTAAATAAGATTAAAAAGTTACTATTCACCAAAAATTATTTTCATCTTATTGAACCAGATTTTACTCCTTGATATTAATCGTGTCTCTCAGATTTTCAAAATTCCACTCACAAAAGCAGTAAAATTATGTTTTATGTGAATTTCCAAATTCTCCTAGGAGGTGGGTAAAAGACGGTGAAAAGTTCAATAAAATTTTTATATATCTAAATTTATTCTAAGCTAACTTCAATGAATTACATTGAAATTATATAGGTATTATGTATCTATTTTGACCTTAATTAAATTAAAATAAAATAAATAATTATTTAAATAAAAATTCATTTTTAAACTGTAACTCGGTGTTTTTTCACTATTCACCAAAAATTGAATGTTTTCAGAAAAATCCCAAAAATTCACCCTAGGATAATTTTGATATTCCAAATCCAAATATGTAGTCCATTTTGAAAGATAAAATTTATAAAATTTCAAAAAGTGGGTATTACTATTCATAACGGCTACTTTGATTAGTCGTGGTGTGTTAGAGTCTCGAAGTTGCGTACAATGCAAGCTATTGCTTTATTCAAAGGGAAACGTACTGTGGAAGCTTGGGGTGTTACACTTTTTCCATTTAACAAAAAACATTTACTCACATCATTGTAGTAAATCCCTTGGGTCATGTAACAAACCAAATTTCCTCAATAGTACAAATTATTGTTTTAAAAAAATATAATAATTTTTCTTATTTATGAAACCATTATTATATTCAATAGCCAAATTTTCTATTATAAAAACGTTTTTCAAATAATATAGATTTTATTTTTAATATATTTCAATTATTAAATTTAATTTATGTATTTATAAATTTCCTTCAAAAAGTTTTCGTTTTTGATCATGTGGAATGATAAAACAATTTTCAATATTTCAATTTTTTTAACAGATTCATTTGATCCATCTTCAATTAAACATATTCTATGTATTTATTTTGATAAATATTAATATTAATGAATTAAATATAAGTAATATGAATAAATAATGGATGGATTCCAATCATATGGAAAAAGGGTATGAAGATTGAGTGAAATAGTTCATCAAGTTTGTAAAAGATCATGCATATGACCCTTCTCAAATCCTTTATCTATGTTTACGCTATTGTTATTAAAGACTAATTATTTCAGATGAGTTGGAAGAACACTTGATATTTCACATAATTGATTGAAGTTATAAATTTTGGATTAAACATGGGGAATTGTGAATGTAGCCAGTGACTTGGTTTTCACGGTGTTTTATGGATCATCTGATATGATTACAAGTGTGTACAATGAAGAATACAATATCGACTTTTTTATTATAGGTGTGAATGATGATTAATGTCTTATGGAGTAAATGATAAGTACAATTGAAGATGAACTTAGTGATTTCCCAAAATTGTATAAGAAGTTAAAGCATTATGGAAAGACTCCATTGTATGTTGGTTGCACTAAATATACAATATTGTCAGCCATACTAAAACTGTATAATTTGAATGAAGGAAATAGATAGATGGACGCCAACTTTAATGAATTTAATGATATTATCCTATAAGATAATGAGCTCTCTAGTCAAACATACAATGCCAAAAGAATGCTTCATTCGATGCCTATGATATCTGAAATAATTCATGCATGCCCAAATGATTGTATACTATTTTGTAAGGAACAAAAATCTCTTAAATTATTCCCAAAGTATCATTTTTCTCGATATAGGAAATATGAATGTATTCTTATGAAATTTTTCTTGTAATTTCCAATCATTCCAAGTATTACACACCTATATGGATGTGAAGAGACTATAGGGAAATTTATGTAGCATTCAGATACAAGAAATAAATATGGGAAACTATGTCACCTGACAAACTCTCTTTAGTGAAAAAAATAGATCGTGAATATCATGAATTTAGGAATAATTGGAGAGACCTTTGTCTTGTGTTATATACAGATAGAGTGAATCCTTTTGGTTTTGAAATAAGTACTCACAATACATGGTTGGTTATGTTGGTAAATTATAACATTCCACTGTGGTAATTCATGAAATTCAAAAATATCATGTTATCTGTGCTTATATCAGGACCAAAACAACCAAGTAATGATATTGATTTTTATTTATCTCTATTGATTGAGGATTTGAAATTATTGTGGGATTCAGGTGTTACGTTGTATGATTCTTATAAAAATAAAGACTTCATTTTGAGATCCATGTAGTACGAGATGATAATTGACTTTCCTGCTTATAGAAAATTGTCTGGATATTTTCCTATTTGTGAACAAGGTAAACAATCAATTTGGTTGAAACATTCATCAAATAATGTGTTTCTATGATTTTTCAGATTTCTACCCAGATGGAATTAGTATCGATCATGGATGACATCATTCGATGTAATTTTAGAATAATGTACAACACAATCTCCATTAACACATGATAATATTCTTGAGAAATTAAAATATGTGGACACTACATTTGGAAAACTATTTTTTAAAAACGTTATGAAAATTGGATAAAAAAGGGATCAGTTTTTTTTTGAATTACCATACAGAAATTGTATGTCTATCAGACATTTTCTTAATGTTATGCATGTTAAAAAATTTATGTGATAGTGTAATTGGAATATTTCTAAATAAACCTTCCGAAAAAAAGGATGGAATTAAGGCTAGGATGGACATGTTTGACATGGGAATATGGGATCAGTTTGTTCCAGTGAAGGATGAAAAATAAACATTTCTTCCTCTAGCTTTTTATACTCTTTCCAAGTAAAAGAGATGTCAGTTTTAAAACTTCTTGATTGGAGAAAAGGTTTTATAGGGTTATTACTCGAATATAAACAATATCATTTCAATGATTGATTTAATTTTAAAGGGTTTGAAAGAAAATGACTACCGTGTTTTTATGAAATATATAATTCCTATAGCTTTAGATTTCATTTTTTCTAAGAATTTCCATCATACATTAACAAAGATATATTTTGTTTCAAATCTATATGCAGCAAAGTTATATACTCGGTGAAATTTTTAACCATAGAAAAGGAAATTTTTGTCATATTACGTGAATTAAAAATGTTCTTCACACTATCATTCTTTGATATGATGGTTTACTTTATGGTTCACATAGTGAGAGAAATTCAACTATGTAGTCATGTACACTATAAGTGGCTATATCTGATTGAACGGTATATGAATATTTTGAAATGGTATATAAAAAATCAAATTCATTCATAGGGTATTATTGTGGAGTGATATGTTATTGAGGAACCTATTGAATTCTGTACTGATTACTTGTTCTGTGTAGAAATCATTGATCTACCAAAATCTCATCACATTGGGAAGCTAGAGGGTGAAGGAATTGCTAGAATAGATGTTGTGAAAATCAATATTATAGATCTGGATCATGCCAACATTTACATTTTTTAAAATATTTTGGAGATTTCCCCATATATTGAAACACATAGAGAAATTATTAAGAATTTGAATCTATCAAGGGCCTAAAGATAGATATCAAATACACATAATCAACACTTTATAGGATGTTGCTGAGACAATATTTTTGAGGATTCATATGAAAATACAGATTCAATTTTAGAACAAATTTGATGGTTATCCCGGGGACCAAGCATGTATGTGTTATATTACAATGGTTATACAATTAGTGGTTATAAATTATATAAAAATGAACATGATGAAGGTAGTAACAATAAAAATAGTGGGGTTACACATATGGATGAAGTAATGAATATTTATAGTACTATGGATATTAATACAATCTACATGAATATTTCATACTTTTCCATAATCAAAAAAAATATGGGAGTTTAATTATACAACATCCAAAGTGATTATTTGTAACATCCCGGTTCTAGGAGCCACCCAGAGGCGCCCCATCCCTGATTGGTCACATGGGCTCAAGTGCATTTCCCTGAACACCATAGGCTGTCAACTAGTAGTGAGGGCCTTGGGTGTGATAGTGGGGAAACTATACCATCATTTCTAGAGTACACAGTGGAAGAGAAAACAATAAACAATAGTGGAAATAGTAAACAATCCATACACAAGTGAACAGTGGAAGACTAAATATGATAAACAGCAGGAGCACATGTATATATGATGCATAATACATATGTCTAGGAAATAATCAAAACAAGTCACAATGCTAGAAATACAAACAATGATAAAACAAGTACAAAAGAAAGATAAACAGATCCTCAGCATCACAAGCCTAAGCTTGGTCCCATGCTCTCCAGCTCCACAGTAAGTCAAGTACCTGAAGTTGATGGGCGCTTTCCATTTTCTATACCTGTAACAATATAGTCTATTTGGGCCCAAAATCTTGACCCAAACAGCGTCTGTGACTAAATCCTAGTAGGAAACCACCAGAAGATCTGTGCCTAATAGTCAGGGAGCATATGGCAGGTAATGGTACAGTAAGTAGTAAACAGTAAACAGTAAACAGTAAACAGGATGATACACAATAGTAAAAAATCCACAGATCAATAAGTATCAGTGAAACAAATAGCTAACCACAAATAGGAATCCCTCTGGGAAGTACTCTCAGTCATCCCCTCTGGTCCAATCCAAGAAGTACCAACAACCCTCTAGGCAGTACACTCATCCACCCCTCTTTTTTGGTCATATGAAAAATGAGACTCTCTGAGGAAGCATGCTCAGTCAATTCCCCTTATAGTCTAAGGTAGTCAGGGACTCTCTAAGGATGATCATGCGGTCAATTCCCCTTATAGACCCAAAGTCTAAAGACTCTCTGAGGAAGCTCACTCGGTCAATTCCTCTTATAGCCTCAGTTCGATCACAGACTCTCTGAGGAAGCTCACTTGGTCAATTCCTCCTATAGCCTGGAATAGTTTAAGGAAATTCAAAAAAAACAGAGACTCTCCGAGGAAGCTCACTCGGTCTACCCCTATATAGTCTATAAAGCTCACGACTCTATGAGGATGATCACTCGGTCTATCCTCCTATGGTCTATAATATTCAAGACACTCTGGGAAGCTCACTCGGTCTAGCCCTATAGTCTATAATGTCCATGACTCTCTGAGGAAGCTCACTTGGTCTATCCCCCTATAGTCTATAACACCAGGTTATCACAGCCCCATGCCAATCAGTGTATAATAATTCTATAAGGCCAAAGTAAACCTATAGAGCTACTTGGATAACCAGTCTACAATATAACAAGCATGTCAGGGAACAGTACTCAATCCTACAGTCACCAGGCATGGAAAATAGGTCTAACGGCCAAAGGCAGAACAAGACCAAAAGGTTGTAAATAGAAAAAGGCATGGGAAAAACATCCAAGCATATAAATTATCCTTATACATAACCAAATTACCTCTACAAAAGCATACAAGAAAGGCAGGAAAACTATAGGGAAAAATAAGTAAACAGGAAATACCCCGTTCAAGGTTATTAGTAGAAATTGCGCACAAAACCCAAATACTTCGAACAGAAAGGCACAAAACACTTAACTTGATTCTAGGAGATCAATATACTTGAAACATGAGTCTTGAATCTCCTTAGAACATCGTATATCTACGAAAAAACACAAAACGTTCAACCCATGATAACTTGAAAAAGAGGAGGAATTGGAAAATGAAGCCCTAGAAGAAGGAAGAGCTTTCCACTGCGGTTCTAACTCAATCTACGGTGGTGTATTTGGAGAATAGACAGAGGATTGGGGGATCAAAGGAGATTCGCGGCCGTAAAGGATGATCCCAATCGAAGAACTCCTAGAAGAAGATATTTTTGTGGTTAAGACGTGACCAAGGTCTGTTTAATGAAAAAAGAAAGTACACGGTGTGTACTTTTAGAGTACACGGCGTGTACTAGGATTTTCCATACTCCACTTTAAGCGGCCTCCACATCACCCCACACGACTATGTGCGGCCTAGACATGGCCAGAACACGGCCTCGCGTGGCATCAAAGTATAGGACATGTACTTATAAAGTACACGGCGTGTACATCAAAAATTTCTAGAAACTCTTCTTTTCTCAAAAACTATATAAAATTGAAGAACGTACCTTAAAAGAAGGTGTGGGTTCTTACAAACTTCCCCCCTTAAATAAATTTGTCCTTGAATTTCCCTAGTGAGGCATAGAAGGACAAACCCCAAACTGCTCCTGCCACTGCGATCGTACATTGACCACCCTCTCCCAAGTCTCGTCTTGTACTCTCACATGCTGCCATAGCACCTGTACCGGAGGAACAGACCAGCCACAGAGAACCTTCATACTATGATCGATAATTTGGATAGGATGCTCCTCAAACGATGCATCCGCTTCGAGATCAACCTCCTCAGGTTTAATGACATGAGACGGGTCTGAAAAGTAACATCAGATCTGGGAAATGTGGAAGACATCGCGCATAGCCCAATACCTCTGAGGTAACTGAAACCGATAGGCAACCGGCCCAACTCTCTCCAAAACCTCAAACGATCTGACGTACCTTGGTGAAAGCTTACCCTGTATCTGAATCCTCTTGTGTCCCAACCTCGGTGTGACACACAGGAAAACCTGATCCCCGACCTCAAACTGCAGAGATCGTCTCCGCTGATCAGCATAAGAATTCTGTCGAGACTTTGTTGTATCCATCCTCTTCCGAATCAACTCTATCCGCTCTAAGGTCTCTGGAAAAAAACGAGGTCCCATCAAAGCTTCCTCTCAAAAAACTATTGTTGTAGGTGAAATTTATAAGAGGTATATGCTTCTCCCAAGAACTTCCAAAGTCCAGAATGCAAGCTCAGAGCATATCGTCAAGAACCTGAATTGTACACTCAGAATTTCCATCTGTCTGGGGATGGTATGTTGTGCTCAGAATCACCTATGTACCTAAAGCCTTATGAAGCCCCTACCAGACCCAAGAAGTAAAACATGCATCCCTGTCTGAAATAATGGAGTGTGTAACTCCATGTAAACGTACAATATCTCAGATGTAAAACCATCCTAGATCATCAACAGTGAAGGTCTCCTTGATCGGAAAGAAGTGAGTAACCTTCGTAAGCCAGTTGATGACAACCCAAACTATTTCGTTCCCTCGAGGAGACCTTGGAAATCCCATCACGAAATCCACCGCGACGTCATTCTACTTCCACTCAAAAATAGGTAGCTGCTACAAAAGACCTACTGGTCACTGATGATCCACTTTAACCTTCTGACAAGTGGAACACCTCAAGACAAAACTAGAAACATATCACTTCATACCTGGCCACAAATACTGGTGTTGTAGATCACGATACATCTTGGTGACACCTGGATGAACTGCCCAAACTAAGGAATGAAAATCCCACATCAGCTCTATGTGTATGTCTGCTAGAACCCATATGTGTCCTTGGAAATGCAAGATCTCATCCTCGCCCACTGCCCATACAGGAAGAGGGTCCTCTCCTAACACACTCTCCTGCAAGACTAGGCCTTCTGAGTCTGATAGTTTCCTCATCCGTACCCAATCAAGAAGTATAGAGGTAACATCAATAGAAGATAGAAAAGTCAGCCCCTGTCTATTGTGCACCTCAAAATGCATCTCAGAGATTCGATCCATAAGCTTCCACTCATTAATGGCCTTCTTAACTTCCTATAGTTGAGTTATCCTACTCAATGCTTCAGCCACTACGTTGCCTTTCCCAGGTGTATAGGCAAGCTCAAAGTTAAAGGACTGGAGATACTTGACCCACATGCGTTGTCTAAAATTCATATCACACTGAGTGAAGATGTACTTGAGACTTTTGTGGTTAGTGAAAACCACAAAATTCTCTCCTATAAGATAATGTCTCCAATAGCGTAAGGCATGAACAACAGCTGCCAACTTCAGATCGTGCGTCGGTTAATTCCTCTCATGTGGCCTCAACTGTCGAGACCCGTACACAATGACTATATCTCCCTGCATCAACACAGCTCGCAGCTCGATACCTGAGCATCACAATAAATAGTTTAGCTCTTCCCTAGATCTGGAAATACTAGTATCGCTGCTGACATCAACCTCCCTTTAAACTCTTGAAAGGATGACTCACAAAAATCTAACCATAAGAACTTCGCACCCTTCTTGGTTAGACCTTTCAGTGGTGTTTCTAGGCGTGAAAAGACCTGTATGAAATTACTGTAGTGTCCAGCTAGCCCTAGGAAACTCTGCACCTCAAATACATTCTTCGGATGCTCCAAAGAAACTATAGCACCCACTTTCTCTAGGTCTTCTGATACTCCTGTCTCTGAGATAACATGACCCAAGAAGTGAATCTGGTCCATCCAAAAGTGTCATTTCGAGAGCTTAGCATATAACTGATGCTCTCTCAGTGTACTCAGAACAATCTCAAAATGGCTAGCATGGTCATGTCGAGTGTGAGAGTACACCAAGATGTCGTCCATGAAAACCACCATGAAGGAATCCAAGTATGGATGGAACACTCGGTTCATCAGTGCCATGAAAACTATAGGCGCATTCATGAGACCGAATGGCATAACCATATACTCGTATAAACCATACCTGCTCTGGAAAGCTGTAAGAGGTATATCATATGGTCTAACGTGAAACTGATGATAATCGGATCTCAAGTCAATCTTCGAGAACATACGGGCTCCTCGAAGATAATCAAAGAGATCATTGATCCTCAGCAAGGGATATCGGTTCTTGGCCATCAACTGGTTTAGCTTCCGATAATCCACACAAAGCCTGAGGGTGTCATCTGCCTTATTCAAAAACAGGATAGGCGAACCCCATGGAGAAGTACTGGGTCAGATGAAACCCTTTGCATGCAACTCCTCCAACTACTTCTTGAGCTCTTGAAACTCAAGTGTAGCCATCCTATATGGAGGAATGGACACTGATGCTGCTCCTGGCACAAGATCAATCGAGAAGTCTACCTCACACTCCAAAGGAAAACCTGAAAATTCCTTTGTAAAGACATCTCTAAAACGATCCACTATTGGAGGAAATTCTAACTATGAAGTCCCTTGGTCATCCAGATAAAGACTAGAAATCTAAGTTGAAATTCCTCTTAGCCCATGATGCTCGGATCCTGCTCAAATCTCCTAGACATCCCGCTCGCCTCTATGAAGAAGGGATCCACCCTCTGATGATACAAAAATCACCCTACGGCGATAGAAATTGATGAATTCCTAGAAGGGAACTAACCAGTCCATTCCGAGAATGACATCATAGCTCATCATCTCTAGGACATAGAGTTCCCATAAGAAAAGACACCCTGAAACCTCAAGAGGGCACTCTCTGCACTGACGTACGCTAACCTCTCTAGTCCCCAATGGTGTGTCTAGAGTCGAAGTATCGACAGAGGAAATGATGAATAGCCCAAGGCTCTCCACAACAGCAACAGAGATAAAGCTATGCGTAGAACTAGTATCAAAAAGAGATGAAGATAAAACTGAGGATACTAAGATTGTACCTAGAAATGTAGAAGGGTCGAGATCCTGCTCCTGATGGGTCTTCTCCACTACAAAAGCCTGGCGTGCATCGCATCTCTGTTACCCTGGATGACCACTCTGAGCTGATCCACTCTGTTGTCACTGGTAACCTGGTGACTGACCACCACGGCCACGACCTCCACCTCGGCTCGAACGTCCGGAAGAACTCCAGTTCCTAGACTGGTGAGAAACTGGCGATGCATCTCCTGAATGTGGGGTCATATAAGAACCCCTACGACCAGTTGTAGGTGTGAATATCTAACAAAAATTCTAATGATGGACCATCTTTCCACAATATTGGCACTCCATCGAGTCTCTCTAGTACTGAGGCCTAGTATGCCTGATCCTCCTGCACTGTTAGCATACTACCTGGCTGCCTGAAGATTCATTTTCCACCTACTCTGATCTCCTCAAGAAGACTCTATGTGGTTCTTCATACTATCAGTAGGAGGAACACCAACTCTGGATGTCGAACCACCCTGGATCACTTCTCCAGAATCCCTCAGATTACACTCAGTGATTAGATCCTGGTTGACGATAGAGTATATCGAAGTCAACCAGAAGATGTTCACTTGGGAAAGGATCTCCTACCTGAGACTGTCCTCAAACTTCCTAGCCAGGAACAACTCATCACCTACTGGGATAGGTGTGAAATGTTGAAGCTCCGTGAAACGAGAGGAATACTCCATCAAAGAAAGAGTACCCTGCTCTAAGCTCATGAACTCCTGGGCTAGATCAGCCCTCAAGGTCTTCAGGTAGAAGTAATCGTAGAAGATGTGTTGAAACTCATCCCAAGTCATACCCTACTGGTGTCCTGACTGTGAGATCACCTCCCACCACCTCTTGGCAGAGTCTCGGAGCATATAGGTAGAGAGATTCACCCTCTTCTCTGGAGGTACCACCATATGATCGAAGATTGTCAGTGTGGCTTCGAGCCATGATTCTGCAGCCTATGTTCCTCCTTCCCCTATGAAAGTAGGAGGATGATGATACTGAAAAACCCGCATCAATTCTTCCATCTATGGGGTAGAAGGCGGAACTCCCTGGAAGGTTTGCATCATCCTCGAAAATTCTTCTCTAAATTATGCATCAGTTCATGTAACTAGTATAACTTCTGGTGCCATGGATGGCATAGTAGGAGGATCTGTAGAAGGTCCCTGATCGGCCATATCTGATTTCCTATCACCGTCTGGCAGCTGGCATACAACCGGAGGACGTCTCGGTGGAAAAACACTAAAAGGTCAAAGCACACCTTAAAATCAGGATTATCAAAGACTAAGAACACAAGAGTATAATAGGGGAACAGGAGAAAGAAACATTCAAGTTTTACAATACATGACTACACAGCGTGTATAAAAACTACATGGTGTATTCTTTTAAGCCATTCACATGGGCGTGTACTTCTACCACAATTGGTCGTGTAATGCCCCCAACAACATGGTGTGTTGTCCCTACACACGGTGTGTTCTTGAACTATATTCCCCTACCCGAGTCTCCTTACATGGCTAACCCACATGGTCCCTATAATCATAGACTACATGGCGTGTTCACGAAGGACACGGCATGTACTAAACAAGGTTTCAATGCCCCGTGTTGTTAGTTACACGGTCGGTTACACAGTTCAATCTACAAGGCATGCTCCCTGAGAACACAGCGTGTACTTAAAGATTTTCCCCGACCCGTGTTGTTCATGACATGGTCAAGTACTTAGGTTACATGGAACGGCATGCGATAATAGGAAACGGCATGTATAGTCGAAGTTTCATCCACCTGTGTCATTAGTCACACGGGTAGACACACGATCACTACAACACAGCTTGTACGTACCGTACACGACATGTTCCTGAAGATTTTTCACAACACCATGTTTTTGACCACACAGTCAATGACATGGTTTAAAAACTGCACGGTGTGTATTAATAATGTACACGTTGTGAATTCTGGGTTTTTCTGAGCAGTAGCTCAGAAACTGCTCTAAAGCTTAAAAAAACAGAAAACAAGAGTTAAGGTGCGAAATTCCGATTCGTGAGAGCCCATACTCCCCACGAATCTGATCTTGGCATCTTATACAAGTTATAATAGGGCAACTAGGAAATAATACACCAAATTCCAGTCCGTGAGGGCCTATAACACCTCAAAACCCAAATTTTGGAATCCATCTAAGCAAATTACTATTCAGATGAATTCTCTATCAAACAACAGAGATTCTATCGAAGCATCTATCACAACAGCATGCATAATCTACACAACATCTACCACAACAACATGCAATTGCTAATGCATCCTAGATGGCCTGGAAAGAATGCATGGAATGTGATTTCTAACAAGTGCATATATGATGCATGAGATGGCATACCCTCATCTCATCGGGTTACGACAGAAATAGAACTGCAATAACAACAGTAGTAATAGAACAAAGCATGTGAATCACCCAACGGTGAAATCATATCAACTATAAAAATTGCAAAACCTAAAGAAATTACAATCAACAAGGTAGATTGGCTTTTCCCTGTACACAGGTTAGCTACCCCCAGGCACAACTTATTACCAAGTACCTATTCCATCTTATCCCTGGCTATAGGCTCCAAATAGTAAGTCAATAGAAAATAATCCTCTAATACCACTTTGTAACGTCCTGGTTCTGGGAGCCACCCAGAGGCGCCCCATCCCTGGTTGGTCACATGGCCTCAAGTGCATTTCCCCAAATGCCAAAGGCTGCCGACTAGAAGCAAGGGCCTTGGGTGTGATAGTGGGGAAACTATGCCTTCATTAGTAGAGTATATAGTGGAAGTGAAAAAAATAAACAATAGCGGAAAGAGTAAACAATCCATACACAAGTGAATAGCGGAAGACTAAATATGATAAATAGCACAAGCACATGTATATATGATGCAAAATACATATGTCTAAGAATGCAGCCAAACAAGTCACAATGCTGGAAATAACAACAGTGATAAAAAAAAGTACAAAATAAAGATAATCAGATTCTTAGCATCACAAGCCTAAGCTTGGTCCCATTCTCTCTAGCTCCACAGAAAGTCATGTACCTAAAGTCGAAGGGCGCTTGCCCTTGTCTATACCTGCAACAATATAGTCTGTTTGGGCCCAAAAGCATGACCCAAACAGGGTGCAAGACTAAATCCCAATAGGCAACCACCTAAAGATCTGTGCCTAACTGTCAATGAGCATATGGCTGGTAATGGTACAACAAGTAGTAAATAGTAAATAGTAAACAGTAAATAGGATGATACACAACAGTAAAGGATCCACAGATCAATAAGCAGTAGTGAAGAAAACAGCTAACCACAAACAAGAATCCCTCTAGGAAGTACTCTCAACCATCTCCTCTAGTCTTATCCAAGAAGTACCAACAACCCTCTGGGTAGTACACTCAGCCACCCATCTGGTTTGTTTATACAAATGTTGAGACTCTCTGAGGAAGCACGCTCAGTCAATTCCCCTTATAGTCTAAGGTAGTCAGGGACTCTCTGAGGATGATCACGCGGCCAATTCCCCTTATAGCCCCAAGGTCTAGATACTCTCTAAGAAATCTTACTCGGTCAATTCCTCTTATAGCCTCAGGTTGATCACAGACTCTCTGAGGAAGCTCACTCAGTCAATTTCTCCTATAGCCTGAAATAGTTTAAGGAAATTCAAACAAAATAGAGACTCTCCGAGTAAGATCACTTGATCTACCCCTGTATAGTCTATAAAGCTCAAGACTCACTAAGGAATCTCACTCAATATATCCTACTGTGGTCTATAATATCCAAAACTCTTTGGGAAGCTCACTCAGTCTACCCCTATAGTCTATAATTTCAAAGACTCTCTAAGGAAGCTCACTCGGTCTATCCCCCTATAGTCTATAGCACCAAGTTCTCACGGCCATGTACCAGTCAGTGCATAATAATTCTATATGGCCAAAGTAAACCTAGAGAGCTACTTGGAAAACCATTCTAGAACATAACAAGCATGGAAGGGAATAATACTCCATCCTACGGTCACCGGGCATGGAAAACATGTATAACGGCCAAACGCAGAACAAGACCAAAAGGTCGTAAAAAGAACAAGGCATGGGCAAAAAATCCAAGCATAGAAATTATCCTTATACATAACCAAATTACCTCTACACAAGCATACAAGCAAGGCAGGAAAACTACAGGGGAAAAACAGTAAACACGCATTACCCTGTTCAAGGGTATTGGTGGAAATTGCACACAAAACTCAAAGGCTTCGAACAGAAAGGCACAAACCACTTACCTTGATGCTAGAAGATCAATATACTTGAACCACAAGGCTTTGATATCCTTATAACGTCATATATCTATGAAAACACACAAAATGTTCAACCCATAAAAACATGAGAAGGAGGAGGAATTGGAAAACGATGATCTAGAAGAAGGAAGAGCATACTGTTGCGGTTCCAACGCAATCGATGGAAGTCGATTTGGATAATGGATAGTGGCTCGGGGGCTCGGAGGAGATTTGTGGCTATATAGGATGCTCTCAGTCGAAGAACGCCTAGAAGAAGATAGTTTTGGGGTTAAGATGTGACCCTGGTCCGTTTAATGAAAAAAAAAAGTACACAACATGTACTTTTGGAGTACACTGTGTGTACTAGGCTTTTCTATACTCCACTTTAAGCGGCCTCCACATCACCCCACATGACCGTGTGTGTGGCCCAGACATGGCTAGCACACGGCCTCGCGCGACATCAAAGTACATGGCGTGTACTTATAAAGTACACAGCGTGTACTTGAAAATTTTTTAGAAACTCCTATTTTCTCAAAAACTCTAGAAAAAGGAAGAACTTACCTGAAAAGAAGGTCAGGTTTCTTACATTATTTTTCAATGAAAGTAGGTTGATAATAAGAGTGTTGTTAAAATAGATGAATTGGGATTCATGAATGTGGATTTAAAAAAGGAAGGAAATAATGATGAACCATTTATAATGGAATCACATTCAGTACAATTATTTTTTGTTTTAGATCTATCAAATTGAAATTGGTCAATTATTCTATTATCTACCAAAACCACTAAAAGGTCAGATGAAAATTCAACTAAGGATGGCCCATTCATTGTGATGTTGTATTCATTTAGATGTGGTCCCAATGTATATGGAATTTTTTATGTCATAAAAAGTGACAATAAATGGATTTGGATACATGATAGAGGGTTAGAATCTCTTTATACTTTAAAAATAAAGAGTTCAATAATTAGGTTATATTTTTTTGTAATATACATTGAGCTTCATCATGATATTATATGTTTGATTCTTTATTTATGTAATATAAATTAAATTTAAAACCACTTATATAGATAATGAATTATGCACATGGTGGCACTTCCAATCCTGAGGAACAACAGGTTTCTCAACCTACTACTGCTCCTAGTACAGAGTAACAAAAACCTTCTACATATGTTGGTGATCCCAATCCTGAGGAACCATAGGTTTTTCTATCTTTTACTGCTCCCAGTAAAGAGGAAAATGACTTATTTCACATACTGATGATACCAATCCAGAGGAAAATCATATTGACAATGTTGAATCTTAAGAAATTGTATGAGGTGAAGATCTAATGCTATAGGAAAAATAGAAGCATGGTAGCATGAAATTTTTAACACAAATTATTAAGGTGAAAAGTAAAGACATAAAATTCAAGGTTGGATACAATGAATGTGGCCGAAATATTAACCCCAAAAAGTCTATGTTCTGTATTTACATTAGGATCATCCCTTATGAATGTGTGTCGATTGATGTAGATTCATGAAACCATGTTTTTTCCACACATAAGAAATTAATTTATGAAGAGATTATTTTAACATTATGATATCCTTTCTTTACTTTACTAAAAAATAAAATAATGAAACATTGACTTACTCTTCATCATCCCTTGCGGAGTGCATTTATAGTAGATAAATCCCACAAGAAATATTTATTAATTTTTTTAGAAAGACTCCCTAAGGATTTCTCAAAATTCTAACAAGATTTCATTTAAAATATTTTGATGGAAAAATAAACCCACACCCACCACTAATGTATACAAACCTAATAACCTAAGAAGCATGGGATGCGTTTATTGGCCATCTTGTGGAGGTGTCTTTTTAGGTACATTATGGTAGGTAATACATTATTTGACAATACATGTTTTCATTAATTTGATTAAGAATTTTTTATTTTTGAAAAAACAACTGAGTGATGAAAATAATAAATAGGAAAAAAATCAATGTAGCCCTACTATAAAGTTTTTATTGAGTATGCTTCACCTGAAAAAAAAATCGGTACATATTTTGAATATACCATAATGCTTTTATGTGACATAAAACAACAACAAAATTGTGTTCCTCTATTTATATGTAAATTTATGAACCCAAATCCAAATCCACTTCCATTTATCTCATTCCATGTTCTATAGAAGGAGGAACATATAAATAAATATGGGATACTAATAGATGAAAACATATGCAAAATGTAAGAAACGTGTGTATGTATGACATAATAATTTTTTTTTGATTTAAATCCCTATTACATAGAAATGATTAATTATTGACATAATCACATGAATCATCAACACCTGTACCAGATGAGAACCTACTATCGGTGGCCTTGAAGTATCCAGAATAGTATGTTCATGTCAAATGTATTTGTTTTAGTGCAACACCTCAAACATATTTCGTTAAAAACAATATGAGGATAAAGATAAAGAAATTCTAGAGATGAAATCAAGATTATATACCCTTTAATAATAGTCAATGGGATATCTTAGTTGAGGTAATCAATATTCTAATAATTGTTTCTGTGAAATATGAATCTGGAAGACACTAATACCTTTCTTATACTGATATCATGCAGGATGAAAATGACTGTGATTTATATCTATAAACACAAACTTATCACCTTGTGGAGACGGAAACGATGTTCAATATCCAAGATGATAGGCTACACAACATACCAATTCTAATAGGTCATCTGAGAGTGATGATTATCCTAACTCATGAGTCAAGTATCAAGAATCCTATTTCACTTGATGGTGAAGATATTCATATGGTAAAAAAATATGTTGGAACATTCGTTGCATGGATGTTAGATCTTTTAAAATCACATGTTCACAATGATTTATTCATTTTCAAATTATTCTTCATGCTAAAACATTAACAATTATTGTAAAATTTCCAAAATGATGAATGTTATTATAGATAGAAAAAGGGAAGGGGTGAAATGAAAGGTCGACTAAAACCCATCTAAAGGATAAACCATCCTATTGAAAAATCTTCTGAATGCACATTTACCCCACTTGTTCAATATCTGTATTTACTAGCATTGATGGTTCATGAGGATACAAAGTTACAAAATGTAAGTATTCACATGTTTATTTTGAAGAAACAATGTATAAAGAGGATGGTACATACTACATTTCTTTTGATAATGTAAATTAATTCCTCAACCATGAATGGCTAGGAGCCTCTACTGTAAATGTACAGATGAGGTATGTTTTCATGATTTGTTTTTCCAAAAGTTGATATACTATTTTAATTATGAGTAAATACATTTATCATTTTGGGAAGGCATATATATCAATACCAATTAAAAGGATTCCCCCGTGAAAATAAATTTGGACTCATTAGTCCTCATGTCACCTCTACAGAAAAAAATGAAATAAAATCCAAAAAAATGAATGAAATACTGAGAGAAATGGCTAAATCGTTTGAAAGATAAATAATTGATGATAGAAAGTTCTTAATTTCAATGATTCTAGGGTAAAACTCTTCAATGTAATCATACCAAATATATTTTTATTTATTTAATTACATATTCTTTTTTATGTTTTTAGAAAATATTGGATACTCATTAAGATCAATTTGGATACTCCAAAGATTTATTTCTTGGATTCAATGCATGGATACCCAATAAAACGACCACACATAATGATGTTTTTAAATTTGTAATACTATTAATCCAATGTTTTATAAATAAACATCTAGTTTTATATTTTATAACACGTTTTAATAAGAATTCGGTTATCATAGGGCGGTGTATAAATATCATGAAAATCCTGTTATGAGGATATCCAATGCGCACAAGGACCTTGAAAAGTTCTAAAACTGGACCTGTATCAGGGTGTATATAATAATATTTCACTATTCAAATATATATTAAAACAATTTACTTATATTTCTCCATTTTTTTCAGTGTTTGAACAAACAAATGGAAAAGATTTTTGTTATTATGTTTTTAAATTTATGAGAGAGATTGTCTTTCATCAACATACTAGCATCCCAGAAGAGGTATTTTTGAAGATAATTACTACTTAATTTAAAATATTTCTTAATCCTTTTTATATTTAAATTTTTTTCAGTACTACTAATATTGGAGAAAAAAATCATATTCACAATAAGATATAGATTTATTTAGAAACAAATGGGAAACATACCTGATGGAAGAATGTATATAAATAACCTGAATATGTGACTTCTATAGAAGTAATGTATTCTTTCATATTTATGATTAATTTAATTATTTTTGTTATTTCATAAATAATAATTTTTTTATATGCATGTGGATTCCTTTGTTCATGTTTGGGTGGTTTGTTCAATGTTGCTCATGCTCGTGAGAGATTGGACTTTGATGCTTCAACTAAGATAATGACAATAAGTAAATGGGTCGAGAATGAATACAAACATCTTGAAAAGTTGATTTCATAATACTTATTTAATTAATTTTTTTATCATATTATCTACGATTTGTATGTTAATTTCTCTTTAATTTGTATCTAATGATTATTTTTTCTTTTAATAGATATTTGTTATTTCCATTGTTTTTCTTTGTTGAGATACCAAAACAACATATTGAGTCAATTTTCTTACCTAAAAACCTTTCTCTTGGAATTCTAGAAGAGTAGAAGAAGCTTATGTTCTCATTGAGGTGACATCTCATGATATAATGGGCACATGAGCTTCATCCACTCTCCAGGATTTCAAAAAATATATTTTTCAGCTAAGAACAATGTGTAAATATGCAGTATTGGCAGTTTGAAAATGAATGAAAATGGAAATCATGATAAAAGTGATAGTTAGGATCGTTTTAAAGCTTTGGGATGTGTAGGAATCAACGACACCTCAATCCTACACACGGTGTAACCAGTATGACTCCAAGTGCTTATGTCTATTTAAAATTTACATAAATTTTAGTAAAAAAGAAAACTGACATACTCAAAATTGAAAAAACCTATACATATATTTTTTTATAGATTAAGAAAAAATTCTCTAAAAATTATTTTTTATGTGTAGGAATTATCAGCACCGTAATCTGATACACGATGCGCTAGGTATGACTCAAAGTGTCCATTATCAGTTTAAAATCAACATCATAGTTTTAAAAGTGTCACTCAATGAAAACCAAGAAAATTCACTCTAATTTTATTGATAATTTTGAAAAAATATTCATAACATATTTGTGACTTTTAAGAATCTGTCTCACATTAAACTGATACACGATGTGATTAGTATGAGTTAAAGAGCATGTTTCTAGTTTAAGATGTTAGTTTAGTAAAAAGAAATGTTACATACTCAAAACTAAGAAAACATATCAATATTATTTTTATAAATTATTACAATGATCTATAATTCATTTTATAAGTGAAGGAATCAGACACATCTTAATCCAACGCACGGTGTGACTGATATGACTCTAAGTGCATATTTTTATTTAAAATTGATATCAATGTTATTAAACAAACTAACCTACTAAAAAAATGCATTCAGATTGTTTTGATATGTTATGAAAATGATCTATAAGACATTTTTTTATGTATAGGAATCAAACTCATCTCAATCTTATACATGATGTTCTCGGTATGACTCAAAGTTCCTGTTATCAGTTTAAAATTAACATTTTAGTTCAAAAAGTGTCGCTCGCTAAAAATAGAGAAAGCACACTCAAATTGTTTTGATAGTTTATAAAATTTATTCATAATTCATTTTTTATGTGTGGGAATTATTCTCAAATAAAATAGGCACATGATGTGACCATTATGACTCAAAGTTTGTGTTTCCATTTTTAAAATAACATTTTAGTAAAAATGACAAGTGATGTACTCAAAACTAAGAAAACATCATCAGATTTTTTTGATAATTTAATAAAATGATACACAAGCCACTTGGGATTTGTAGGAATCATCCTCCCTTCACTCCAACATATGGTGTGACTAATATGACTCCAAGTATGTCTTTTATTTAAAATTGACATTAATTTTAGCAAAAAATAAAACTGACATACTCAAAACCAATAAAACACATTCAAATTGTTTTTTACATTAGTAAAATGATCCATACTTCATTTCTGAGAAGTAGGAATCTGCATAACCTCAATATGATACGTGATGTGTCTATTATGAGTAAAGGTGTCCATTATCATTTTAAAATCAACAATTTTGTTGAAAAAGTTTCACTCTCTAAAAACTATAAAAACTCATATGGATTGTCTTAATAATTTAAGAAAATGTTTCATAAGTCATTTTTGAATTGTATGAAGTAGTCTCATATCAAACTAACACACGATGTGACCGATATGAATCATAGTGTGTGTTTCCAGTTTCAAATGACATTTTAATAATAAACACAAGTGATGTACTGAAAATCCCGAAAACACATTAAAATTATTTTGATACATTAGGAACATGATATATAATCAATTTTTAATGTGTCAGAATTATATTCACCTCAATCTGAGGCACGGTCTAATTGGTATAATTCCAAGTTTGTCTATTTATTTAAAATTGATATTAATTTTAGTAAAAATAAAAACCGACATACTGAAAACTAATAAAACACATTCATATTGTTTTGATACTATAGTAAAATGATTCATATTTCATTTATAATGTGTAATAATCAACGTCACCTCAATCTGATACATTGTGTGAACGGTATAACTCTTAGTGTGTCCTTTTATTTAAAATTGACACTAATTTTAGTAAAAATAATAAGTGACATATTGATAATCAAGAAAAAAAATTCATATTTTTCTAATACTTTAGGGAAAAAATATATAATTCATTTATGATGTGTATGAATCAATCACACCTCAATATGATTCACGATTTGACCGCTACAACATAAAGTTTCTCTTTTTTTAAAATTGACATTAATTTTAGTAAAAAGAAAAAACGACATATTGAAAACCAAGAAAACATATTAAATATTATTTTTATAATTTAGTGAAATGATCTATAATTCATTTTTGTTGTTTAGGATTTGACCGCACCTCAATCTGATGCATGGTGTGATCGATATGACTCAATGTGTGTCTTTTTATTTAAAATTGAAATTCATTTTAGTAAAAATTACAAGTGACATACTGAAAACTAATAAAATGTATTTTGATCGTTTTAATACATTATGTAAATGATATGTGAGTCATTGTTTATGTGTATTAATCAACCTATCCTCAATTTGATGCACTGTGTGACTATTATGACTCAAAGTTTCTATTTTAGTTTAAAATTTACATTTTAGTTCAAACATGTGTCACTCACTAAAAATCAAGGAAAATGATTTTATTGACTTTATAGTTTATTAAAGAAATTCATAAGTCATTTTTGATGTGTATGAAGAAGTATAACATCAAACCAACACATGATGTAGCCGGTATGAAACAAAGTATGTGTTTTCTCTTTGAAATGACATTTTACTAAAAAAACAAATTGACATACTGAAAACCAAGCAAAATTATTTAGAATGTTTTGATAATTTAGGAAAATGACTCATAAGTAATTTTATGTGGGTTATAATTAGCTTCACCTCAATTTAACTCATGGTGTTACCGATATAACTCCAACTATGTGATTATTTAAAATTGTCATTAATTTTACTACAAAGAAAAAATGAAATACTCAAAACTGATAAAACATATTTGGATTGTTTTCATAGTTTAAGAAAATTATCTCAAACTCATTTGTGACAATTATGAATCAATAAAATATCAATACAATATAGGTTGTGACTGGTATAACTCCAAGTGTGTCTTTTTATTAAAAATTTACATTTTATTAAAGTATTACTTCATATTAATGTTTAATTTATTTATTTATAGTGTTATTATCATAAGATTTGTTTTTTTATATAGGTGGATTATTTTTCTGGGGTTGAGATGATTGATTTTGGAAACACCATGGGAGGACATTTTTTAGAGGGGGTTGTGGGTGCCAAAAGTTGAAACCTTAATTTTTTTAAATGTTTTAGGATAATTGTAAATTTAATTATACAAAAAATTATTTGAAATGTATATAATAGTGTTTTTTTGTATTCATGATGTAAAATTTATTTCAATTAAATTATATATTTTGAATACATTTGTTACAGGTTTTTTCTGGGTGTGCTATTATATAAACAGCACATTGTAGTAGGTTTATTCAGTGCTAGAAATGGCACTAATAAAGAGGGGATTTATCAGCACTAAAAAATAATTATAAAGGGATCTCCCCTTTAACAGATCTGAGGATAATGGTATTTTTTTTCGCTAAAAATTTCTTTTTTTCATGATTTTAAAGGGAAAATCTGTAATAGTGTTACATTATCTACATAACATAAGGAAAAAGTGGTTATGGATCATACTTAAGATCCATACATCATAACTGATGACAGACGTTCGAAAAACATAAAGGTAGTAAGAAAGTTTAACTTAATCATTAAAAGTAGGCCACCCTTGATTCACCTTCTCTTAGAGTGACTGTATGATCTCCTGTAACTCACACTACCTTTATCCTATGAATCTCCTTGGATCAATTTCACCTCATCTCTACTTTAAACCAAATCCATGCACCTAGTAGCTCCATACATACAATTATTTTATTCCAAACATAGTTGTAGAGAACTAGAATAGGGTTTATATAAAAGAAACAATAGGAATCAAGCTCATACATGATAAGGAGTGACGATTTAATCATAGGACATCAAACAAATTTAATAATATTAATTTTAAAATCCCATGAAATAATTAAATTAAAAAGAAACCACACAAATTTATAAAGTGATATAAGCTCAATATCATCCACCTTTTCAATGAATATACATTTTAAATGATTTTATATCATTCATTTTGATTAATTATTTTATTAACATAAAACATATGAGAATTAATCCAATTAATTATCTGATTAATCAATTAATTCAATTTAACTTATTATTCATTAATTGTGTCTTCAATATTTCCATAATTCATAATTTTGAACACATTAAACAATTTAATTTTATTTAAAATTAATAAAGTATACATGTATACTTGGAGGCAATGATATATACCTATTTAAACTACTCAACATAGTCCTTGTATTGTGTATTCACATAGAATCCAACATAAATTTCTTGACATGTAGTTACAAGGAATAAATTTTTCAGTAAATGAAACATGATCATATGTAAATTATGTGTCATGTGATACAATCGACACACGCGGATTGGACTACAAGTAAATACCATACACAACTTGCAGTTCTTTATTTAATACAAAAATTAATTTAATATATAATTAATAATACTGTTACATGATATGTACTATCAGTAAATGAAACACAAAACACATGAAAAATGGTTTAATTATATAATTAATTTTTTTCACAACATTCAATTTAATACAATAGGTGTAATGGGTTATAAAATGTGTAATCGGGATACACATTATGTAACATCTTTTTCCCAAGTCTGCGACACATGTTTAGTAACTGGGCATTTTTTTAGTCATGGATGTGTATGAGGTACATGATATGTATTCCAGTTATAGGCTTTCTATCCTTGATTTTTCATTGTTTTTCAGTCCCCATGCCATGTAATAATTTCACAACACATCTTTTACTTCGTGTCTTCCACCATGAAATCACTTGTACTAGACAACATGTAAGCGAGTTACACAACATGTTGTCCGACCAACCCTATGGAAGCCTGGACCGATCAATATGTAGTGTGTATTTAATGTATGTCGTGTGTGTTTAGTGCATGATTCTTATAATTAATTCAAGATTCATCTTGGTACATTGAACATAGGTACATAACATGTACCATAGGGCTACATGGCATGTACTCTTGTGTTATCAAGACACTAAAAAATAATTAGTTTTTTTTAATCGGGGTATATTTGTCAGTAAAAGTGTGTTTTCTATTAGTAAAAAGTTTTACCAACAAAAATTGTCCTTTTACTAATTTTTTGTTAAAAACTATATCACTAAATGGAGTTGCGACAAATTAAATAGTTCTGTTATAATTATTATAATAATAATATATAATATATATTTTTTCAAAATGTTTAGCAAAAAATTCATACGACAAATTTATCTATTACTTATATTATTGCTAATATTTATCTTTTCATTAGAAATGTTATTAAAAATATTATTTTAATTATTATTATATTCAATGATAATAATTAATATCTGTGTGTAAATTATATTTTAAATAATGTATTATGTGTGGGTATTACAATATTGGTTGCTAAAATATTATATCATAACCATTAATATAGCAATATATAATATATTTATTATATAATAATTTAAAAATTTGCTTATATAAAACTCCAAAAAAAATAAAGTCTTAATTTGAAAAAATATTTTAAAATATAATTTACTAACATATTCAAAATATATGTTCAAACATAATTTATAAAAAGCTTAAAACTCTAATAAAAGACTATAAAAACATGTTTAAACATGTTCAAAATCCAAGATACTTATATGAAACTCCATAAAACTTACTCAGTATTTTTTTTCTCACACATGAGTTGTTGTTTTCATAGATCACATTGGGTTAAAGTTACATATATCCGGTTCACCCACTTGGTCATGAATTTTCCACAATAGTGGAGATCATCTGTAGTAGGATCACATTGGCAGCATGAAGCAATTCATCCCCAATTTAAGACGGAGGTGGATGTAATAAATCCCTAGTACATGAATGTTTCATAAAATATAACAAAAACTATAAAGATATCAAATCTAAAACTCTCCTTGTGAGAATGTGATTCCTAGAAATTGAGGAGGCTACCTGTTAAATCTATGAAGAGTCCATCACCTCCAACATTGTTTATCCATTAATTGAATTTCTTTGTATGGGTCCTGAAGTAAGTGTAAGAATAAGAATGATCTCACAATACTGTAAATATCCGGGCACACCTACACCACTATCAAAGAACCAAATCTCATACTTTCAAGATATGAAATTTTATTTAAAAAATGTAGTATGAACAATTTAATAAAGAGAATGTACCAACCTGAAGGTTGTGTGCATGCACTTTGGTGAAAAGATTGGTAGGTGTTTGAAAATATATATTTTTCATAGGAACAATGATCTCCTTCTAAGGTCCAAAACTATCAGTCACACAATTGTAAAATGTAGTCTAAGAAAGCATCAAAATAATATGTTAATAAGTTGATCATTCCCACTCATGTAAGTAGGTTAATTTCACTTGTGGATGGTATAATTTGATCCCCAATCCCACAATGAAAACAAAAATATGCATATAAAATAAAATAACAATTGAGTATATTAGTATAAAATAAAATTTTAAGAAACATTAACAAACAAGTTTTTCTTTCCGTTTATTGAATATTGAAACAAGAAAACTATTTTTAGGGACAACAAAAAACACCAACCAATACCAGCATATGAACACAAATACATCAAGAAAACACACACATAAAAACACATTTCTCTAATTTACTAGATAAGAGTTACTCACATGAAAAATCAAAACTGACTTGAGCAATAATGGCCTCATTTTGTCTATGGTCATTTTCCCTCTGAGTAGATGTATTACCTAAAATTTGACCTTGTAACTGTACAAAAATCCTTATAGGTGTACATGGAATCACTAAATCATTATGAATTCTATAATTGTTGGATTTTATAAAATTAATTCCAACTATGTACATACTACTGAAGTGAAATATTATAAAATGTATGTATTCATTATTTTTTTACATATTGTTTCAAAACCAAAGTTGCATATGAGATATGTAAGGGTATAATTTATACAGTATATTGTGTGCAATTATTTGTAATTTGAACTCACAAATGCATACTTTATTCATAAAATTGTATGTAGTTTGATATATTTTATTAATAATGTATGTGTTCTATATATATATTTGATATGTCTTTACACATATAGTAGAAAAATTACACACTATAATTGAAAACAAAATAACTCTGGTACATTCACGTGAGGTGTAAGAGTTTGCAATTGTACACTACATAAATTTTATTGTATGTGATCAGATTTATGTAATTTCAATGAATATATGTGTACTAAATTAATACAGATTTATATATTAAAAAAGGTATATACATACCATCTCCATACTATTTTAAAAATGAAGCATTTAGTTTTCTATTTTATGGTGGTTTTCCTAAATTTTATTGCTTTCATAAAATATGCATAAAGGGGTATATATAATATTGTTATTTAAAAACTTCCATGGTATAAATTCAGTATAAATATTATTGTAATACATAAAAAAAATTTAAGAAATTTTAATTCTAATCAGTGTAATTGTAGACATTAATGTGGTATATAAAATTATTTTCTTAAATTGTATTATGGAAATTTAAAATGTAATTTACTTAGTTTTTTTAAATTATATATAGATAGTTTGACAATGAAAATATAAACTAATTAACTACATTTCAATGCATTCAAAATAATAAAAGACATAAAATCTATGAAATCTATTATAGGTATTTAGAGTTTTTTAATAATAGGGAAAATTCAGACAAGTGAAATGGTTTAGATTTACAATGTATAGAATTAGTTTTATTATGTTTTAAACTAGAAACTAAGGATAACATTTTTTATGTAAAAATATTTACCTAATAATAAAAATAAACTACATAATAGCTAATCACTAACATTGAAATACCAAATTAAAAAAAACCAAGTTTATCCCCACATAATTTAAAAAGGTAACAAGAGATGACCTAATAATAAAAATAAACTACATAATAGCTACTCACAAAAAAATGAAATACCAAATTACAACAACCAAGTTTAACCACACATTATTTAAAAAGTTAACAAGAGATGAAAAAAAATGTATCCATGTATAATCTTCAAAAAATGTTGGTTATGATTAAAACAAAAGGGTGGGAATTCGTTACCTTTTCCATATATATGGTCCATAATTTGACCTCGTATCACCAATAAAAAGACCAAATGGTTCAAGACTCTCTAGTTAAAAAAAATATAAGTAATTTTAGTGGGATTAAGCTCTATAAAGGAAGTACTCTGCACAAAAATAGTGTAATCATGACAGATGGTGGTAATGGAAAAAAGGAAATTTCTATGTGATCTTCCAAAAAATCCTTCCACAACATGCATATGTTGTTTTATTACTAATCCCTAATACCCTAATAAATAGTAAGGGATGAAATTAGATCAGAATATGTTTATAATAGGTAAAAAAAGAACTACTGAATACATAATTTATTAATTTTTAACAGAAAACCCCCACAAAAAATTAGATATTTGACCTTTCCAGGACTGTTTTAGAAACCTTCACTAAAGAAGCTACATTGCGCACATTTTTCTTGAAGTGATAATTTTCATCACACCATATTAGATCACTCTTTATTACCTCTCTAATTACAAGGTATATCTATAGTGAAAAATAACATATATTTGACAATGATTTGGATACAAAATGTATATATTTTGTAGGTTACTCAGTATTAATTGAAAAATCCATTATAAGTACCACATTTCTTCATCCTATATAATAAATTATGGAATCACATATCCCCATTTATTAAATAATAACTTGATAATATTGAACCCATCGCTAATAATGTATAAATAAAAGAGATATTGGCAGTGGAAATTGATTTTCAACAAAGGTGGGATGGTAATCTCTTCCAAATAAAGTATGTTAAGAGTAATTATTTTAATGACCAACTTTTTTAGGCAGAGTTTTTGGAACGTGGTAAATCATGTTTCTTATAGGTTAAAGAATTGGATAAAAATATGGAATATATTCATCCATGTATCCAAGAGAGGTAGTTCTTATGGAACCTCAATATGAAAATCTGTAATGGATTGTTTTATGATGACTTAAATGTCATAGGTACAATGAAATCACCTTACTCTTACTCCTTTATTAATTCCCTTAAGTAATGGTTTGATCCTAGGAGGGGATACCCATGATTCAATTTTTATAGAATATTCTTCAATCGCATCCCCTTGTATATCACTGTTTAGATAAATTATAGTCTCAAAATCATCCTAATTGAATTTTTCATTCTAGATGATATCAAAATCATTATCCTAGAAAATTCACTAGTGTTTGATAGGTTTAAAAGATACATTATTATTGTGTCATGTGATATCATAAAAAAAGAACATCGATGTTTTATATGAATACTTTAGGGGTGGATTATTTAAAAAAGTATATTTTTTTCCTCCCATATCCTTTTTCCAATTATTAAACACTCTCACCTTTTAAAAAAATTGACCAATTTTCATGTGCATCATTGTGTACAAAATCTAGTCTATAATCCTTAATGTAATACATGATCCTCTCCTCTCCATCCTAGTCATGTTAGAATATCATGGGATCATTAAATGAACACCGATTCAAGGATAATTTTTTATAGATTAGGATATATTAGAAAATATTAACATAAAGGTGGTGGGTGATAATATCATTATTATGGTTCAATCTAAGAAGTGTTTTGATAAAAATAAGTGAAATTTCATTTAGAAAATCTTTCGTAAATTCAACTTCTCATAATGGTTATGTGGACATGTTTTTCATTATTTTCTTCTCTTTAGTTATTGGTTTCCCTTATGAGTTGGTGGTTTGGATTTGTCATGTAAATTTGAGGACTAATATGAGTGGATACACTATCTCCTGGCCTCTCATACAATGACCACCATGACTTCAAAAGTAATGTTTAAGAGGGAATATAAATTGAGGCGGTATAGATATTTTGGGGCCACTACGGGGTCCCTAACATCTCCTAAAACATGTTTATAAATTATTTGAGGACCTTTATTAATGGAAAATAACAACTAGTAAAATACTTTAAATATATTATTTTTAATTACAACCACAATAGAGTCTAAAAGACCAATGTTTACCAAATTAGTATTTATGCCTCTTTGGAATGCTTTGATAAGAGAACTCAAGTGCTTGAAAGAATTATGGTATTTCAATAATCAAAATCCTCTAGAATAATTGGGTTTTAATATTTCACATGGAAAGATAATGTTTCAAAAATTACATAACATGGTTAATAATAACTCGAGTGTAATAAAAAACTAAAAAAAACCAGTTAATATCTTTTAGAGGAGGACCATTTCTCACTAATAGTTACCTCTCAATAATCCTGGGTGACATTCAAGTAGTCATCAAGGTCATTAAAAAATTCACCAAAGTAATTGATATTTTTTCCGTGCTTCCTTTTTGTTGCATATATTGTGGTCCTATAACATTGTCCATGTAAGAAAAATTCGGCCAACACATTATAAGAAAGAGTAATCAATAATCAAATCCATGGAGATTCCACACATTACATATAGTAAAATCTAACTTAAATGTACATCACATGCCACAAGCTTTGGACTCACTACTCTCGACTGATGTACTCGAATGTGATGGATTTAATCCCTTATATACGTTCATATCCTTCTATGATTCAGTATAACATAATATCTTTCATCAAAATTATATTGTAAAACTCACGATTGATTCTTTGAAGGGGAGACATAATTTTTTTAGGTCAACTAGGTTGGAAAACTTCTTTACATAATAGGATACACCTACACAAATATTCCCTTTACATTGGAACTAATGAACTCAAATTTTATTAATACAGAGATTGTTGAGAACCACAAAAAGAAAATTAAGAAAATTTGAAAATATGATTAATAAAATAATAAATTATTTTGATGTATAGGAAATTATTCTTCTCATTTTGTAAAATTTTCATTAAATTCAAATTGTAAAGGAAATAATTATAGTGTTTGGGTCCTTGATAAGAATCATATACATGGTAAAAGATAAGAAAAATGATAATATGACCATATCATCATTTCTCGGGTTCAAATTATCTTAGTTTTATTTCTTTTCAGCAACAGCCATTATTATCAAATAGATAGTGGTTCTTTTAGAATACTAGTGACACACCAATGTGTTCCAAAAAATGTTAAAAGAAATTAGTATATAAAATTATTTCTATATTCTTGGATAAATTATTTTACATCCCAAAAAATATAATCTACTAAAATTCATATTTACCTTTCACATTAGCATACATTGGTGATTAAGATTAATGTCCAAATTTTAAAGATAAATTAATTTAATTTCCAATTCTGTGTGTATGTGCATGTGCATGTGAAATGAGAAAAGAGTCTGATTATAATCAATAAGGTTGTTAAGAGAATAACTAAAAGATTTCATTTCCACGAGTCAAATACCACAAAAATTCTAACTATTATTATCAAACATTACTACAAAAGAGGTATTATTATAAAAACGTTTTTGGACCATGAAAGGGTGATATAATGAGAAAATTTATCAAAGAGTGCATGAGGATGTGTGGATGAAACATGTAATGGGAAATTTGAGTTGTGTAGAGAGACATCACATGCAATTTATAGGTGTTCTTAACTAAGTAAAGGGTTGGGGTATATGTACCTTTGATGGATTACCCCAAAGTACATTTTTTATGAGTTTGTTAGGGAAATTTTAACCAATGAGTTGTTAAAGAGAAATCAGTTGTGAATAAAAGCAAGACATACATACCCTATCTCACTTGATGTAGACTAGGATTTAGAATAATTATTAAAGAATGAAAAAGAACTTGGTTTGGATACAATATAATATGGAAATATTGGGAGATCTTTGAACCATATATTCATTGATGAAATAATGATTCATGTTCTAGTGATAATTGATACCCTTGATCATCACTATCATCATGTTTCATTCTTTACCACTAGACAAGTTTATGCTTTGGAAGAGAAAACATGGGATTATGGTATTTATTTTGGTGACCATGATCATTTTATCATGGAATTTCAATTTAATTTTGGAAGCACTTTTTTCATGACAATAATGTGAGGGGGATTTATATAAATCCTAGGAAAAGACTCTATATGAATTAGTTTGTTTATTTGTTAATATGTACAATAATTTATGTCTGCGTCTTGTTTGGTGGGATGGTTTGATCTATTGGAACTTAGATCATTTTTATATTGGTTTATTTGTTAATGCAATAAATTCTGAGTAATTTATGTCATAAGTTTTGGATGATTGTTCCCATATTTCTTATAAAAAAGTTTTTTTGGGTTACTTAGTGATTTTATATAGGAATTTAAGTGTGAAAGTTTTCTATCAACCAAAAAAACTCTTTTTTTATATTCCTTATTATAGGATATATGTCTTGAAAATAACTATTTAAAAATAATGAATATAAAATTATATTTAGTAATATAACATAATCTAGAAAAATAAATACAAAAATCCATCTTCAGCTGCTCGAATTTCTCATGCAATTAATTTCACTTTCCATTAATATGAAAACCAACTAGAAAAAAAGTTCAACTTATGAAGAAAACAACATTTAACTCTACATATTAAGAAGTATGAGAATAATAATGTCTAAGGCTATCATAGGCACATTTTTTTATTATTTTAAAGGAAGAATCTAAATACTTATACATTATAGTTTAACTGTATATTCCTCCTTATAGTGAGATTTTGAGTTCTAAAAAAAATAACACAAGCCTTAAAAAATCAGACATAAAATCATGTCAATGCTAGAAAAAATACATGTAAGAACATTTAAACATTTAATTTTTTTAAATACGAATAAAATAATAAAAGACATACCTTTGTATAGATCTTTCCAATAAATAGTATCATCTTTTCATAAGTTGTTAGAAGAATACTCTTCATAGATGAAACATCTAAAAGCTTAACCAAATCACCTGCAAGATTGTCTGTTAATTTCTATTTGTTATCCCACAAACACATGACTCATACTGAACAATATATAATTTGAATATGGAAATTGTAATGAAAATGGTATCTATAAAATTATCTATCCATATAGATATATTTTTAGCACTAGTTGGACAATATAAATGAAAGAGGCCTAATAAACTAAAAAAAGAACACACTAATATAAAAATTAGATAAATAATAGTTTGTGATAAACCTGATGATGTACCTACTTGTATCCTCTGGTTCAATTCTATATTTCTACTACAATTGAATAAAATGGAAAATATAAAAACAGAATTTATGCTTTCAAGTATGGAGGTTTGAATCAAATAATTGAAGTGGATCTGGAGAATCATGCAATTAAAAACAAAAAACTGGCCGGAAAATATATAAAAACAAAAACAAGAAAACTTATTTCATTTGAATTTAATGAAACCCTTATTTCTTTTCAATTCAAATGTTGGAATCCCATGATTTCAAAAGATTAAAACTTGAAAAGAAAAATTGAATACCGGATAAAAGGATCAATCATCAACTGGTTGAATGAGTGATGGGTTTATGTATGGATACTCCCAATACCTAATGTTTTTAGTTAAAATTGTAAAAAATCAATCAAGAATTCCTAGACATGGTGTGTAGGATACATTGAATACTTGAGGGGTGTGGTAGTGGGTGGAGGTGGTAGCAATGAATTGTGTTTGTCAGTCTAGGAAAATATCATTATGATGGGGGGTGGCACCTATATGAGATAATGATGTGTGGAGACAAGAGGCATGGGGTAAGTGCATAGATGAAGGGGGGAATGTGTTCGTCATTTTATTTTGATGGATTGACTATTGAATTGTATTTATGTATTTATTTATTTATTCAATTAAATTATTTTGAAATGTAATTAAAAAATAATTATAATTATATTAAAAATAAAATATATTATGGATAAATTTTGAAATTTATTCCAAATATTCGCAATATTTCCTTGTTAGTAAAAAAATAATTTTATGTGATTAAGTTATAAGTTAGTCTTATAAGAATGTTTATTACTGTTAATAAAAATATAATTTTTTTAGTAAATAGTTAGCTAATAGTTACAAATGTTTTTGTTATTAAACTTTTTTTTGTATTGAATAAATAATGGCTACAAATTTTTATGTTAAATAAAATTATTTGTAATAATGATTAATAGTTACAGATTATGTTTTTGGTAAAAAAATTGGTATTAATATGAAAATGTAACAAATTTAATTATTGTTAACGAGTTTGTTAGTATTGAAAAATTAATTCCAAAAAATATTTGTGTTGGTTAAAATATATTTTGGTATTTAAAATTAATATCAATAAAACTTAATGTATGTTGTAATTTTTATTTTTTACCAACATATATAATATATATCACAAATTATTTTGGTAAAAGTCATTTTTTTAGTGGCCTATAACCCTTGGAACCTCTAGTTAGATTCTTTATATGTTATTTGTTAATTATTAACCGGAAATGAGTTATATGAGCTAAAAATGAAAATAGGAAGAAAATATATTGATAATTAGATTAAAATAAAGAATTAATTGAAATTAAAAATAAATTTTAGACATGTAAATTAGGAAAAATCAGTAAAAATTCATAAATTGAATGTTATCACTTTTATAACACTTGTAGGTTTCAAATGTAGAATAAGCGCCTATTGGGCCCATGACCAACTCAGATTTTATTAGATTCACTCGATTATCTGGAATGTACATGTCAATGAACACCATGAACAACAAAATTTCTCCAAATAATATTAACAAATGTTTTCAATAGAACTAAGAGAGAAATTTTTTTAGGTTAGTTTTTAATTAATTTAATGGATTAAAAAACAAAATACCTCTATCTTGAGTTTTTTCTTCATTGATGGTGTTGATCATTTGAACCTATTTTGTACATTAACATTGAACCATGAGGACCCAAAGTAGATCCCCTCTAACAGTGATCTTCACATGCTCCTTCATCTTCAAATAACACTAATGAAACATCGGGTGCTAGCATGGTTGATTAATCATCTTTAGTTTTTCACCATGAATGATTCACCTTCCTTCTGGATTGAAGGAATCTCCCTTGTTCTTCTCAGTCATGGAAGGAAGAGAGGAAGATAAATTAGTTGAGAGGAATTTTGTGCACAATGACTGTCCTCTCCAAAAAACACCTTGTAGTCTATTTATAGACCAAGGGTTAGGGTTTAATATTTAATTAATCATACAATGGCCTCTAATAATATATCAAATCCATATATAACCTCATTTCATGTAAGATAATATTTTTATTATTTTAACGCATGGTGTGTTCAAACTCATGTAATGAGAACTATTATTTTATAGTCTAGTAATTAAATATTTATCACCAGACACAATAAGGTTCTTTCATCCTCCTCATCATTTATTGAATTATCAAATAAATATTTTATTAAATACTTTTCATTTAATAAATATATAAATATTTTATTCATAATCTAGTGAATATATATATGTTTAATATTTACATAATAAAATAAATTATTTATTTAAAATAAAAATTTATTTATCTTCTTATGAATAACATAAAATAAATAAATATTGCACTTTTACAAAATTAAGCAATTACCTTGTGAATAAATATTTATTTAATATTTGTGATCATTCAATAAATATAAAATGAATTTTACTTCTTGTTCTAGAGAATAATACTTATCCCAATTGCTAAATATAAATAATATTTAACTGAGATAAATATAAACACATTGTGTGTGATCCTCTAGGACTCTTCCTCAGTAGCATTGGATGATCTTACCTAAAGTCCAAGATTATTGTCTAGAAATAGGTCTAAGAACCCAAAAAGAAAGGATATATGTAACAGTGACAACAACCACATATCAACACTCACTATATAATATAATCATTTTTTCATGATATCTTGTCAAGTTTTACACCTGTTTCATCAACTAATGTGCTTAATATGTCTTACTTTGACTATTTGAATTGACTCCATCAATACTCCATGGACATGGAATTTAATTTGATGGTACTATATCACTTAAAGGGATGAGATATCAACTTCAACAAATATGGAAGGTTAAAATCATTACTCAAATAATTCATTAATAATGTATCATTTGTGACACACCCAAAAAACCTTAATGTGGTAATTGTGGGTATCCTAGACCCAACTAAACAATAATTTTACAATACCATATCATTGATATTGTGAGTTATGCATGATGAACACTTTCCATTATGGTGTAGACATTTTTTTTACCAGTATTTAAATGGTAATTTCCATATATTAATTGTCACATCAATAGTTTATAGAAGTTCACATGCTATAATGAGAACCTCTAGATACTATGAAATTAATATTAAATAAATGTATTAGGGTATAGATACATCATACTAACTGGACACATTAGGTGTTTGACTATCAGGTTTTGGGGGCTCGTAAGCATTGAGATGTTTTCTTATAAAGTTCACACTCGGTGATCTCTAGTAGTAGAGATCATGAGGATAGACCCACTAAATATGAACACCACATATTTTAGGTGTCATTGGATGTTCTTATCTATGGACATGTTTTTTCATCTCATAACTTGAGATCATTATAATTGTGTTCCATTTTATCGTGTAATTTTATGTAAGGAAAAACCTTGATAAAGAAATGATGGTGAGGTATCTTGTGTTGGGTGCGTTATTAGTGGTATGGCATTGATGGAATGCTCAAGATATAAGTTTTTTATTCCGATTTGAAGATATAATATCTCGAGCCTGATTGACCAAGATGGTAGTACCTTTATAAATTCATGGATATTCTATTCGAGGGTAATTTCATCCAGTTAGATGAATAAACAATAAATCAAGAAAGGGCGATGAAACAAGTGTGTGTCCTGATTAATGAGATATCTAAACACAAAGAGATTATATTAGATAGTGTGTGTTCATAGGTTGGTTGTCGTTGTTGTAAATATTCTTTTTCTCTTTAGGGTCCTTGATGGGTTGCTAGACTCCACTCTTGGACTTTGAATACTATTCACTGTAGTCGAGATAAGGGCCTAGAATCCCGCACATAGTAGCATATTCGATAATCTTCCATATTCTGGTAAATAGAAATATAGGACATGGTGGGCCCCACCAACGGGTCTGAGTGTTTTTCAAGCATTATTAACCACCGATAAATAAATAAATTGATTATTATTCATGTAAAGAATAATTAGGTTGAATTTTTTTATAAACACTATATAAACGTGATAATTAAATACAATGAATAATATTATTTGAACAAATATTATTTTTAAAATTCATGGATCGTTTAATATCAGTAGGAATTATGAGTCAATTTAATGACATGGGTTTATCATTTAATATATTTAATATGTATTACAGGTATGTGATAAAATCTAAATAATATTTAAAACGTAGTTTAGTTCATCATAATTATTTATTTATTACTTATTAAGTGGATGTTTTATTTTCAGGGGTCAAGAAACCTTTTTGGGTATTTCTCCACTGACTATATAAGTAGGAGGAGAGGCTCATTCCATAACTATTCATCCTTTCATAATCAGTGCATCTCTCACCTCTCCCACTTTCTAAAGAGAGAAGCTCTTGATTCAAGTGATTGGATCGAGCTCATCTTCATGTATCGAATGAACATCGGTGTGGTGATCATTAGGAAATCGAAGGCATTATTATATCATCATGTTATCACCTGTAATTTGACGATCGATGATCCTATGGGTTTGAAGCATGTGTGGGCAATCCGTATGTATTATTCTTAGGATCCTTTGAGAAGCAATTGTCAGAATAAAGATAATATCAAGTGTAGCTTCAGATCCAAAGAGGTATGTTTTCAGTTTATTTTCTATCCTTAAAATAATCCAAGAAGGATCCTCTTACCGTACCGGGGCTCGGATCGCCAGAGATGAAAAGTTCCATCAATTCGGCGAAACAAATTTTAAAATATCTTTCCCTTCAGCTTGTGATGCACACCCCTGTACCAAAAATTGGTATTATATTGAGGTTTCAGAAATTTCCTGAGCTAAGAAAATTTAAATTTCTTTAAATCTATGTAGAGCATGTTAATTCAGTCTCAATAGCACTTACCACGCATCAATCCAATTTTGGACGGCCATGTTATGGTCATCTGAAAATTTTAGTACGTATTGTAAATACGACAATTGTGGGTATTATAAATATGATGAACATATATATATGATTTATTTACCTGAATTCAACCAGTTTTTGGTAATTCCATGAAAACTACTGACTTGAATAGTTTTTTCTAGTTGATGGAATAGTTTTCCCGATGCGGTTTAATTTTTCCCCAATGTGACAATTATAAAATTATTATAATATAATTGTTATTTTTTTCAAAACATAGAAGGGGTGGGTGTTGAATTTTCCAGATGAGAAAAAAAAAGAATGAAAAATCCTTTTCATAGGATGTAGAACAAATTTTGTCATCAGTGTTTTTAAAGAATATTAAAACCATTCCTGTTTGGGTGAGTGGAATACAACTAAAATTGACCCAAAAAAGTGGCGGCTTCCCATGGAAGCCACCTGTGTGGGTCGCCTTCCCCATGCCTGGAACCAGAGCTGCCTTCCTCGGTGGGACCTCTGTCGGACGATCCTCCTATGCCTGCACCTGAGCGCTCCCCCTGTAGATGCACCTGTCACCGCCGCTGCCTTTCCTACGCACCACAGTTGGCTGCCCTCCTCCAGTGATCTATGAAGCCATCCACACCGCCTGGCTGCTCCTCCCTCAGGTCATCGTTGGATACTCTTGCGTCACACCTGCAACGCCGGATTTTTTTTTTACATTTTTCTTAAAAAAATTTACTGAAAAACGGCCTAGGTCAATTTTTTTTTAAAAATACGCTACAAAGGCAGCATCGCAGATGCCGCCTTTGCTCCCCCGCTCCGCCTTTGGCCAGGATCGATGACATGGCAAAGGCGGCCGGAAGGAGGCCGCCTTTCGCCTCAGGGTAAGGCGAAAGGCGGCATCGCGGAAGCCGCCTTTGCCATATGCAGAGGCGAAAGGCGGCTTCCGTGATGCCGTCTTTTCCTGAACTCCTTATAAAAGGGCGGCCACCCCCCCCCCCCCCCTCTCCTCACTTGTTCATTGAAACTTCATCTCTCCGATTTTCTCTCTCTCTCTAAAAAATTCCTTTGCTGTGCGAGCTTTTACGAAGCTTCATTTAGAGGTATGTTTCTTTATTTAATTTAATGTTTTTATTTAATTAATTTAATTTTGTTTAGTTTTAAATCTTTCATTTGTTAAGCAGTTTAGGTAGTTCTTCATATTTGGTTATTTTGTTTTTGTAATTAGTTATATATAATTTTAAATAATTATTGTTAGGTAGTATAGATTAAGTATAGATTAACTTAAGATTAAGTATTTATAAATTTTGGAAGCTTAAAGATTATGTGGTTATCTACGCAATTAAATTCCTGTCTGGATACAAACAAGTGGATGTGGCTCTGGCACAGATGTACATAGGGGTAAAACCCAAAAACACAGCTTCGAGCTAGACTCAAACGGGAACTGGTGCAAGATAACGGGCCTTGTTGCATCCTGGTTTGACACTCCCGGGGAATATGCTTAAGATGATTCATATTTTCTTTATAAACTACTAAAATTTCTAAGAGAAGAAAAAGAAAATCAGTATATTTATCAATGATAAATGATAAATATAATTTTATAGAATGAAATAAGGACATAAGAATTAACGAATTAAAGTTATTATTAGTTTATTATAAAATAATAGAATAATTAATGATTAGTTGTTATTAGTTAATTTTAGAATAATTTATAAATAACATAGGATTAAAACATGAATTCATATAATGATTAGCTAACGATACTCATGATCAGTATATTTATCAATGATAAATGATAAATATAATGTTATAGAATCAAATAAGGACATAAGAATTAACAAATTAAAGTTATTATTAGTTAATTATAGAATAATAGAATAATTAACGATTAGTTATTATTAGTTAAATTGAGAATAATTAATAAATAAAATAGGATTAAAACATGAATTCATATAATGATTAGCTAACGATACTAATGAACATATAAAGCGAAATGAAGAAGAACAAACAAACTAAATAAAAAGGCACCCTAAAATTACATTCTAATAAATATCATATGGTCAAACATCAGTAGCATAGTTTATGGTATAGAAAGGCGCAATAAAATTACATTATAATAAACATAATATCGTCAAACATAATTGTTAATATTTTGTTACACTATCATAATTTTGATGAAAGAAACATTTTTGACGTAGAGAGCCATGTTTGTCCGTGTGTACTGTTATGGGGAGATTATTCAAACTGAGCAAGGAGCTTCTTACAGTACACAACCAATTACGGTGGTTAGTACAGTTGATTGTGTTACCATAAGTGACCTTCAAGAGAGAATTCATGTTTCCTTAAATCTGGGACCCGATCAAGAGATAATGTCTATGAGCTATAGACATTTGCAATTTCCAACAACACTGTGGCATATAGCTTGTCCATTGGTTGCTGATGCGCAGTGGGTCCAAGCAATTAATTTATTTTCTCAACAGTTAGATGGTACCATGATAAAGTTATACGTTGTTGTTGCTACTGTACAACAACAACGTCCACTTGTACAAAGACGTAGAAATACAAGAGTGGTTGAAGACAGTCTACCCCATGACATTGAGCCAATTCCAAATGATGCAGCAGAAGAGGACAACCTAGATGATCTTCCGGATATACATGTCAATCCGACTTCTGATGAGGAGTTTCGTAATGATGGATCAGATGGAGACAACAGTGCTGATGAGGAGGGACCAACAAAATATAGAGAGGAGGTTTTGAGAAATGCAATTGTTGTACATCAACCTCGGTCAATAAATCATCCACTATTATTTTCATCTTGGTCAGAAGCAATGACACGCGTGCCTGAATTCGATAATACTGTTCTCACACCGACAACTGAGTTCCCTGGAGTTGTACCAGATAGGTTTAGTGAGGTGGACAAAACCTTATATATTGGAAGGAATTTTCCCAGTAAAGATCCCTTAAAAAGCACGTTAAAGAGATTTCATATTGAGAGAAACTTCAACTATGTAGTTCACGAATCATGCCGTAGTAAATATGTTATACGGTGCGTGAAGTATGGGGATGATTGTAGATTTCTCTTAAGGGCTATTCCAGACATTACATTTGGAGGTTGGAGAATCTCAAGGATTGAGGCGGCTCATACTTGCGTTCAGCCAAGTCTCACACAAGATCATACTTCATTGGATGCAGAATTTGTAAATTGCTTTTGTTTTAAACTATTTTTTATATGTTTAATCCATGTTTTAAGTTTCATTTATATTGGTCTTCTATTTTATGTTTTATGGTCTTTCAAAGTCACGTACTTGAAACATTTTTACGTTTCAAGTAGGCGGTTTTGAAAGCTTATAAATTATTTTTCATTAACATTTTTTTGTAAATTGCTTTTGTTTTAAACTATTTTTTATATGTTTAATCCATGTTTTAAGTTTCATTTATATTGGTCTTCTATTTTATGTTTTATGGTCTTTCAAAGTCACGTACTTGAAAAATTTTAAGTTTCAAGTATGCGGTTTTGAAAGCTTATAAATTACTTTTCATCAACATTTTTTTGGAAATTTCATTTTTTTCAACTATTTATTATATGTTTAATCAATTTTTAAAGTTTTAATTATATTCGTTTTATAGTATATATTTTACAGTCTTTCAAATTCACTTATTTGAAACATTTTTAAGTTTCAAGTAGGCGGTTTTGAAAGGTTATAGATTATTTTTCATCAACATTTTTGAGTAAATTCTTTTTGTTTTCAACTATTTATTATATGTTTAATCAATGTTTAAAATTTCATTTATATTGGCCTTATAGTTTATATTTTATTGTATTTCAAAGTCACGTACTTGTAACAGAATCCCACATTGGAAATGCAGAATCTACTGCACAGTAAAGGTAGAACCTGAATCCCACATCGAAAATGCAGAATGATTTTCAGGGCAAACCCTCTTATAAAAGCGAGGCCTGGGTAAGAGTTTCTGTCAGAATCCAGACTGTTGTAATGGCTGTAGCACTGGATCTTTAATAGCAGAGAAATTCTGCTGAATTTTTTTTGTTTATATATATATATATAAACAAAACAAAACAAAACAAAAAAAATAAAAAAAAATAAAATAAAAAAAAATTTAGGAGAAAGGCGGCATCGCAGATGCCGCCTTTCACCCGCAGTGCAAAGGTGGCATCGCGGATGCCGCCTTGCCCCCGAAATGCAAAGGAGGCATCCCGGATGCCGCCTTTAAGGTGCATTTTAAAAAAAAATTTGCCGGAAGCGTTTTCTGGAAAAAATATATTTTTTTTAAACGTAAAAAAAAATACTGCAACGCCACAGGAGCCCATGAACATCGCACCGCTCACTGTCAATGTCTGGACCGTGGCCAGATCCAGCTGCTGGTGAGCCTCCCAAACACTGCCCCACTTCTGCGACCCACGGCCTCCCTTTACCATGCCGGACCACAGCCAGGCTCTTGTGGACCCGCATCTGAGATGGCAGTCTCCCTACCGCTAGAGGTAACCCTCTACCAACTTCCATTTGACCAAATCTGCCCCCGTAGTGTATCGGGGTGGGTATGCCCGACCTGGAAAGGGTCTGGGAAGATCAGCCTGACCTAGAACACCCTACACGATGTCTTCTCAGCATGATATTGGCCTGCGAGGGTTCAGATCCCCCCGCACATGCCCAACTCCGAGTTTGAGGACCCATGTTCTTTTATATAATTAAAATTAATTAAGTTAATTAATATGATTTCAGTATTAAATTAAATTTATTAAAAATTAATTTTTTGGTTTATAAAATATTACATTTTAGTATTTCGAAAATGAAGTTAGTTTAATTTTAGTGTTAAATTAAATTATTTAATTAATTTATCTTCGGAATTACAATTAAATCAATTATGGGATAGTTAAAATAATTTTTTTTTGAATTTATGTGATTCATTTAATTTATTTAAATACCCTAGTATTAAATTTATTACATTTTAATTTTATCACGTGTTCATTTATTTTACTAACTGGTGTTTGGCTCATGACCAACCTTTCATGTTTGGATTTTTTTTATTTAATTACTTATTACCAGCATGTGATGATTGCAATAATTAGTTAATTAAATGATGGTCTACACATCGTCGTCTTTTCCGTCAATATGTATAATGGCCTATATGTCCTATTTATCTGTTTTATATTTCACTTCCTAGACCCCTTTGCATGTGTGAAAGTATATGTATAATTGATGATGATGTTATAATATGCGGACCCCACCAAATTGAGGAAAAATCAAGATGAGATGTGGACACACTGGACGGGGAACAATACACATCATAAGTTAAGCCTCGACTCAGGTATTGAACTCCCTCATGTCAACATTGATCCTTTATTTTAATTTGGATCAATCACAATTAGATGCTCAAAACCAGTCATGTAAAATTATTTTCATTATACATTGTTTTTTATTTTGTGCGTGTGCATGTTTACTGCAAGATCACATAAAATAATAAAATAAGTAAAATGTATAAGGATGTGACGTATGTTTTCCTACTAATTTATGTTCTGTTGTGAGTGAAACTAAATAGATTGAACATATTTTCTAGAAATGGTTTATATTTTTATGGAAATAATAAAAAACCCACACATAATTATTAAGTCAAAAACTCCTTCCATCATTTGAATTTGAACACAACCATGTGTTTGAGGTTCTCTTCAGCCAAAGTTGAGGGTTCCTTTTAATACAAGGGAGTTATTTTGAGAGTGATGGGTGGACATAACTAATGTTGGATGAAAATAAGTAGCCAGAGCTAGATTTCTGAAACTTTAGAGGCAAGTATTGAGTAAATCATATTTATGATTTTTGAAGCTGAGACTTTACTCAATAGATCAAAAAATCATGAGTTAATGTGGTTGGTCTGTCAAATGCCTACCTTGAACTCCTTGATTAGGGGCACAACCAAAGCTTGTTGACTGTGAGGGAAGATTCAAGGATCATTTCCATTAAAATACTCATGCTACATAGTATTCTAATTTTAATACAGAGGGTTTCTAGAGTTAGATAAAAATAGTGGGATGCATTTTTTGATATAAATAATTAGTATTGTATAATCGGTGATCAAGATAAAATTAAAAATATACTAGTTTATTTTTGTATAAAATGGAATGTAATGCCACAAGACATATAGTGATATTTATTAGAAAAAGTCAATGTCCTATACAACATGAATATCTAAATAGAAGTAGAGGTGCATGCACACAATACTATAATATAGGGGTCCCAAATACATGTTAAGCCGCCTTATGAAGTGAGAGTGTAAAAATTGATTATAGGATACTCATGAATGATGCATATAATGGTTATTTCATAATTCTATCATCAACATATAATGTGAGTTGTGGATACCACATCAGTACAAGGATAATATTACATATAGTCTCATCTTTGAGAAGCTTGTGTGGAGAATGTGAAGTGCATATATGAATAAGTGATGATTACACTAGATTTTTATAAATTGGAAGATAGATCACGATATTTCAATAGATCCCTTTATCATATCATTTTCACCCAATTAATCCAGTTTTGTTTAAGATTACAAAACAAAAAATATAGAGAATCATTGCCTTTTGGGTATAGTTCACTAGGTCAATGAGAACTTATAGAAGGTTTAGTTATTATGTTGAACAAGTTGAAAGACAAGGAAAAAAGGCCAATGCTCGGTCAGGTTAAAAAAGGGAGATATGTAAGCATAATTATGAGAATCAATGTATGATAATAAGAACATAATATTAAAATATCATACCCTGTATATCAAAGATCATAATCAAGAGTCATTTCATAAATATGGGAAGTTCATAAGACATGAATCATAAGGAAATCAAGAGAATAATCCATAAAATCATAACATAGGAATAATACATGGAATTATAGAAGACACATAATAAAATAAAAAGCATTTTCATAGTAGTCAAGGCATAATTATAAAACAATCTTAATAGAATGAGCTCACTCCCCAAACCATCTTACTAGTCGAGGTTCACTACCAATACCATCATAGAGGACATAGTCCTTTACTTAACCGAGTTCACTCCTCATTCCAGCCATGTCTATCTCATGAGATATAAATATATACCCAATTCATTGGAGGGATATATAGGTCCCACCCATATCATAATTAAATAACTCATATGTGTTCCATAAGATAATAAAAATTCATCATATCATGACCCATAAAAAGAGATGAGTTTCATAAACATCATAACATAACCCATGAAATGAAATGGGTGTCATTAACATTTGATCATATAATAACCTATAAAAAAGATAAAAGTCAATAATAATTTCATCATATAATAACCCATGAAAGGAAGAATGTTTCATAATCATTTTATCATGGTATAACCCATTTAATAAAAATGGGTTTCATAAAAAACATGTCATCAAAAGAATAACCATTTAGAGAAAGAATAAGAATAGTTTCCTTGGACCATATCCCTAGTAAACCATAAAAATATATCAAAGTAAATAATCTTATATGGAGAAGGGTTTTGAAAGATCACTTGGATAATTTCTTAAAGGAAATGTCCTTTCTTTGAAAATCAATTTTTAAAACATAAAACATTTTAAAAATCCTTTTCACCAAAAAGAAATTCGGAAACTTATGAAATAAGCTTTATGAATAATTTAAAAAATTTCTTGGGGGAAATATCCTTTTCTCTTTGACAAATTCTTGATTACAACATAAAAAAATTTATAAATCCTTTTTATTTTAAAATATCTTTGAAAACTTATAAAAGAAACTTTGAAATCATTTAAATCCTTTTCTTTGAAAATAACCTTTTGAAAACATATAAAGGATACTTTGAAAATCATGTAAAACCATTTTTAATCATATTTGTTTTAAAAGCATTATTATTTGAAAATAGATTTAAAAAATTATAAAAGAATCTTTTAAATCTTATAAATACTTTTAATTGAAAATAATCTTTTCAAAATATATAAAGAAAAATGTGAAAATAATTTAAAAAACTTTTTAAAAATAAAACATTTTTAAAAAGCATGTTCTTTGAAAACCACTTTAAAAATAATGAATGTCTAGATTATTAGGAAAGATATTTCTTTTAAAAAATTAATCTTGTAAAATTTTAAATGAAGCTTCAAAGAAATGATGGTCATGATGGCGGATAAACCTATATATGTCAAACATTCCTTTTTCACCTGAAACTATTTAGAAAAGTGTCTTGATTGAAAAATGATAAGAATATTACTTTTGAAAAAACATTTATTTAAAAAGAAAAAACAGGGGAAATAATTTATTTTAAATATCATATGATAATTTTATAAAATATTTGATTTTTTTAGAAAACATGGTTTTTAAAGAACACAGATTTCCGTCCGAAGAGAGAGATAATGTTGGATTTTACTAAAAACATTTTCTTAATTATCTTAAGTACCAAAGAGTGGAAAATGGAACCATTACATGAATATCTAATAAATAAATAGTGGCGAATAAAATTCATGAGAGTTATTGAGAGATGTATCATAATACTTTATCAATGGAAGCGTAACAATAAACAATCTCATTAACAATGAGATTATAGCAATAAAATCTTACTACATCGATAAATTTGATTCATAATCCCCATGAAATAATGATATTAAATTAATATTAAAATATAATTAAAATAATTATATTCATTATAAAACATGTAAAAGGGAATTATATACACCTTGTAAAAGAATATCGGTGCAAAACAAAACATTTGTCTCAAAGAAGGCAAATTGAGACAAAATTAAGTTACTGGTTTTGTAACTTTTGAATCATAAACCCCATGAATGAGAAATCATAAAAAAGGTATCTAAATAACCATATAAGTAAGAATAATAGCCGCATAATTCATTCATGGTCAGTATATACACCACATAAAATAAATGACTGATGAATAAGGCATATGTCTCATAAAAATAAATGTGACACTACAAATACACTTAATACTTGAGTAACCTTTGACTCCTTATGTACATGAAATAATAACATAAATTGATACTTTTTTATATCATAAAATAAATGATATTAATTATTTAAAATTTCATATGGCAGTAAATACACCACACGACAAGAATAAGTGGTGGATATAACATACTAGTACTCCGCCCGTGCGATGCACGACACTATAAAATAATTCATATTATTAACTATAGATTACTATTTATAAAACATAATAGTTCATATTAATATTGAATATGTTTGAAAAGAAAATGACATACATAATGAGGAATAAAAGTTACAGAAATTGAGGAACAAAATTTAGATACTAAACGTAGGAAGCAACAGTAAAACATAATAAAATAAATAAAATTACTTAAAATATGATAAACATATAGAGGTGGAGGTAGAGGTAGAATCAAAGTCTAATGTAAAGGAGGAGGTGGAGTCCGATTAGGAGGATACGGATGGGGAGGTGGATTATCTGTATAACATTCAATTTTTAAAGAGTTTACTGATAAATCTGCAAACATCTATTATTTTACAGAAAATATCTCAAGATTGAAATAAGATTTCATAACATAAAGAAAAGCATCTGAAAAAAATTGTAAATAATGTTATCTATCTCTATTTCAAAAAAACACCTTCTGAACTACTTATTATGAATCAACATTCTATGGACTAAACTACAACTCATCTAAACCATATCACTAATAAAAGAAATTATTATAGTAAAGACTTCATTCCACCAACAGTCTTGAACATGTTACCTTTTAGTAAGATAAATCCACCATAATTCATTTTTCAAATCCAAAGCAATGAATATATCAATGCTCAGCTATTGAGTTTTATCCCTCCTAGAAACAATCAAAAGAATTAATACAAATGTAATACAAAGCATTAAATGAGCACAGAAAGGCATCATCAGTGTGGTGGTCACTACTATACACTCCAGCATGGTATTTGAATCACTGGAACTTTGTATGAGCCTTCATGACCAACTACCAGTTCAAGACCTTCACTGCAGGACTGTTGTAATCTGAAAATGAAAAAAGTGATATTAACGAAATGAAGTTAATGGTGTGTTCAATTAAGATCAAAAGTGATATTAACGAAATATAGCAGAATTTTTGGTTCATTTCATTTTATTATTTAGTTTTTCCACGTTTTGATTTCTAAAATTTAATAATTTTATTACAATGTATTAATAAACTACAGTTTAAGTAGACATAACAGTCGATAATTATTTTTTAACCGGACATTTGAAACTAACGGATTGTAGAAAATGTTTTTCCAAATTGGATAAGTACTAAAAATCCCTTTAGTTGACTTTGTATTTTTATCTTTATGTTATCCTTTATCCAAATTTGAAGATTAGTGACATCAGTTGATGGTGGTGTGGAGTCCCTCATTTGTAATTTGCAGAATTAAATTCTTTCCAGCCAAATCAAGTGACAAACCTCCTCTATCATCCCAATATCAATATCATATCTGCAACTCCTATCCCATCAAATAAATATTGATATTAAAATTTAGCGAGTAAACGTAAAATAATATCAAAAATAACATGTACTTGTAAAAAACCCATAAATATTTGAATTCATCGATACCATCAACACAATGGTGTTGAGTAACTACAACAATATATAAACATGGACCTGTAGAGTGGTCTCTAAAATTCTGGAGCACATCCTATGTTCATTGAATTAAAAGTTCCTAAAAGTAAATAAATGATATTAGTAATTTCAATATCCATTGGATTTATATTATATATCAAACTTTAAAGCTAGGATATTTTATATTTGTCAATGAAAATATCACGTGTATAGTATTTATGCACATTAAGTATATATGGCTGATTGGGAGAACAATCCTTCTCATGGAATGAGTAACAAATATCTAAAATAGATTCATGAATTGGGAATATCCCTCCTAGGTGAAAATAAGTCAAGAATAGTACTGAAATTGACAAAATTAATATACACTTTAAATATATAACTCTTTATGCTCTAAAAAAATTAGTCACCTGCAACTACATGAACATCTTTATGTCACCGTACAACAAATGAATTAATGTGTCACAGCCATTAAATAAATTCCATTCATTACATACAAAAAATAGTAATTATGGTATGAAAGGAGAGGTATTTTCTAAACCTATTTACAGACCAGATTATACAAAAAAGGAGTGTAACGTAATGTATACATTTGTATACAGTAGTGTAATGTATACAATACTGTATACTGTTGAAGTGTATGGAACATTCTATATTTATAACATTTGTATACAGTAGTGTATTGTAGATTTAAACATTTTATGACACCAAAAAATGTGCATGTATTTTTAAAAAATGTGCAATACTGAAGTGTACATATACAGAAGTGTAATCTCGCCACTTTTTCTATCAAATGTTTTTGCTTAGTTCTACATAAAAGGCAGCATTTTCCTTGGAAGCAACATCCTTGTTGATTTTGATCTAACCTAGATAGGGAGGTTGCAAAGAATAAAAGATGAAGCCATTATAATTCATGAACTAACCATGAATATCCAATCTATATTAACCAGTGAGATCCTAGATAGAGTTCCCAAGCAAGTCGGTCTTCAAAATGTACCCACATAGAGAGCAGCAAAAACGTTATTCATGAAACCTGATGATTGGAGTAAACGAAAAGCCATTAGAGAAGATTGTATTTAAGGTACATATTATGCTAATATTTACCTACCTAGAAGAAAGAACGTATGTACCTTCCTGAGATCTCGTAGGAATGACTAGTCAAGGATCATTACAAATCTTCACCTTTGGCCGCACCAGAAGTCACATGACCTGAAATATCAACTGTAGGGGATGAAATTCCCATAATCATATCCTCACCCAATCATTAATGGGATGCAGAAGATCCCACGAATTTATGACATCCTCAAGATCATCCATGAATTTTGTTCCATCAGTGTGGGGATCGAAGAAAGAAACCATTGAATATCCCTTCATGGTGAGACATATCACATCTGTAATAAGACATTTCCACACCATTTTAGTGGCGGTGAGCTACTAGTGAAGTCTCTAGGTCTCCTTGGGTTTGGGTAAGATGGAATTATTATTAACATAAGGTTCTATTTTGTTCATTCACCATGTCTGCATAGAAGTACCTGTATAGATTAAAAATATTATGTGAAATGATGTTGAATAATCTAACTAAATGATGTAAAATGATAACAAACACACCATAAAACTAATATGAAACAAAAAAACACTATTATTACTTCCAGTTTACATATATTATAAATTCATTGTCTTTTCTAACAATGGAGTGTGGTTGTTAACATATGGATTAGTTTGTTTGAATGCACCATGTTTGCACAAAATTACCTATATAGAATAAAAAAATTAACTGAAATGGTTTTAGAAAATCTGTCTATATACTAGAAAATGATAAAGAAACACCCATATAGGTAATCTACAACAAAAAAACACTATATTTTATCTACCAGTTTATCTATATTTTTAATTGATTGGATTTTCTAACATTGGGGTGATTCTGTTAACATAAGGTTCTATTTGGTTTAACGTGATGTTTTCATAGATTTACCTATAAATAATAATAAAAATTAAGTGAAATAACATAGCAAAATCTACAGATTTTCTAAAAACTGATAAAAAACAAACCTATACATGTAATATTTAACATAGAACACTGTATTTTAACAGTGAGTTTACCTATATTTATCATTAATTGGATTCGATAATATGGGGTTCTGTTTGTTAACATAAGGTTCTGTTTGGTTTAATGAACCATGTTTTCACAGAAGTACATCTACATAATTAAACAAAATTAAGTGTAATGGTGTTAGAAAATCTTCCTATATGATGTAAAATGATAACAAACACACCCATATAGGTAAACTGATCGTTCCAGATATGTGCATTGGTAAGATTAATTTCCTGTAGGTAAGATTTGACATCCAATTCATGCAACATTATCAAATAATAAAAACTAATCCAATGTTAGTTCTGTAACTAATGTTCCCTTCAGATTCAGACTGTCTACATCATACTGTGTTAATTATTTGATCCCAATAGTTGTTTTATTTGTTCTTACATTGGACCAGCACTGATGGATGTTGTTTGAGAGTAATATGGTTTCTTGAAGCACTTAATCAATGTTTAGAAAATAGTAAATGGAAAATGATTTCACTTTACATTCTATTCTTAAAAAGAGTATTAAGGAATAATAAAAAAAAGGTTTACAGGGAGTTGAAAAGAACCTGTGGCTGATGAAATCCCAAACTGTATTTGTGAGCTGTGAAGAAATAGAAATTTGTAGTTTCAAATAATATAGGAGGTCCCAACTACCTGAACCCATAAGTATTCACTGCTTGAATCTACATCTAAATGTATATGATCCCAACTCAAAAGGATTTGAAAAATAATACATACAAAACTCCATACTAAATACATGTCAAAATTTAACCTATAAGGAATTCGTTTAGAGGAATAAGTGATTAAAAGATGTATAAGACACATATCCACCAATAATCAGTTCATCTTTGTCATGGACCAAAAAAAACATGCAACAAAAACTTGAATCCCCTCTAAACAATAGACTCATTCAAATAATTATGACAGTATAAGAATTTCTCAGAGTTGGTGATATTACCTTCAACAGATTCATTCTTTACAATCTTTTTAATAATCACAAATTTGAACACGTTGAAGTCAATTTCATGTGCTGTCAAGTCAAACTCCAGAAGCGCTTGATTATCACTACATCATTAACCCATTAAGTTCAACACAATATAAAATTGATGAGTCATGATCCATACATAAAATCCAAATGAATTATTTGTTTCTAAAAAACCTTAGGATCAAACCTTATTGAGCCATAAATGATATGACTCTTATGTTTGTCCTTCTCCGTGCATATAAATTGAAGACATTCATTCCATAATTTGGATACATGCACGAAGAAGTTGGTATTCACGGATAACATGGAATCGCTGGTGGGAAGATAGAGGTCAAATAAATAGTATTAGTCTAAATCGACGATGAAGGAATAGATTATCAAAGATATAACCAACAATGGTGCTTGAGGGAGGAGAAATGTGAAGGAGGTGTAGAACTATGCTTCGAAAAACAAAGATGTGAATAGTTGAGGATGGAGAACTCTGACCACCATCACAAGTGTCTTTATTTCCATAGAACCTAGTAGGATGGTAGTGAATGAATCATAATTTCCAAAATGCAGGGTGAGACATTGAACCTCCCACTAAAATAGAAAGCATGAGGTGGTTCAAAGTGATGGATTCATACTAGATTCAAAGGGGGATAATGCGGAGGAGGGAAATTGAAAATAAGGGCTATCAGGAGCAGGAAATGTTAAAGGGAAATTACAAGAATGAAATCATGAGAGGGAGAGGGAGCAGGAGTAGCTCTGATGGAAATCGCTAGCGAAGGAGAACAAAGTTACTCTGAAATCTTCATGCCGGAAATTGCGAGCATGAAATTTCAAGCAGAGTGGCTGTTGAGTAAATCACGAGCCGGAAGATTGTTACTAGAGTCGATGCAGCTTACGAACGCTCTGATACCAATTATGGAAAGAAGAAAAAGACTATGAAGAAATTTGTGAGAAGAAATACGGGAACAAACCTAAGTGTAAAAGTATTCGATCGCAAACCATACCGAACTGTGGTTGATACCGTAGGCTTTGTCGAGTTATTCAGGCTGTTCGAAGGAAACTGGAAGCTCGTCGAGAGTCGGCAGGCAGTGGAGGAAACAAGAGGAAATTTGGTAGAGTGGAATACAGAAAAGATTCTTTGAAGAAACCCTAAATAGGATTGCGGGATTGTGGTGTTTTAGGGGATTTGCGAATCCGGTCGCGGGAGGAAAGTAATTGGGAAGGAGGTATTTTTGCAATTGGAGGTGACATAGAGATTTTGGAAGGTGACACGTTAGCACGGAGAAGCCTGGTTTAGTATAGATAATAGATAATAGATAATAGATATGTGTAGAAAAAAAATTAAAAAATGACATTGGTAATAGCACTGTCCTTTTTTACTATTGCATGAACATGTAATCATAAGGCAAAGCTCAATTTTCTGCATCAAAATATTTAACTCCTAAGTATCCATCCCAAATAAATATATAATCATATGTAGCAATGATATCAGGATACAGAAAACTCTTGGAATAACACCTAGTAGGGTTCAAAAAATTAATATAAAACACCCTCAATATGGAACAAATGATTATATATTATTGTTTGAAATAGTCAAATATTAAATGTTGCTTACCATTTTATTTGTTTATGTTCACTCACATGAATATACCTTTGATAACACTCAAACTCATCCCATTTATATGTTTGATTATCATAATTCATAAGCAAAGGATTTAGGTTTTTGAATATGTAATTAATCTCCTACCTGATGTGTGAATAGGAGATGTAGGAAGCGAACAGAGAGGATATGATCACATACCAAAAATTAAGCACAGTAGAAGTTTGTTATTTTCAAACATAACTTGAAAAATTAGAAAACTAAATTTAAACCTGAAGTAATATGTGAAATGATATGAGAAATGAAAAATCAAGAGTGAGGTTTTGGAATAGGTAATTAATCCCATACTTGAACTACAAAGCTGATGTGGGAGGGAATAGGAGATGCAACACTTAGTCAGACAAAGAAAGCTAAGAAGAAATAATCACAAACCTGAACTTCCTCATAATCGTGTACCAACATCATCAAGATTGACACTTAACTAAGAAAAAAACTTGTTCTTCGATGCAAAACCACCTCCTGAAATTAATTGAATCAACATAGAGAAAACCATATAAAGAGAAAAACAAATATAAGTTTACATGAGATAAAAAACATGTTTATGTACACTCACATGAATAATCCTTTTAGACCACTCAAACTCCTCCCATTCATATGTTTGATTATTATAATGAAACGAAACGATTGTAATGTTTTATGAGAAATACATGAAAAGTGTCTTCAATAATACATACAATATGTATAGAAAAAAATTTAAAAATGACATTGGTAATAGCACTGATCTTTTTAACTATTGCATCAACATTATAATCATAAGGCGAAACTCGATTTTCTGCATCTAAATCTTTAACTCCTAAGTATTCATCCCAAATATTTATATAATCATATGGAGCAACGATATCAGGATGTAGAAACCTCTTGGAATACCACCTAATAGGGTTCAAAAAAATAATATAAAACACCCAAAATATCAAACAAATGATTATATATTATTGTTTTAAATAGTCAAATATTAAATGTTTCTTACCATTTTATTTGTTTTTTATAGTAACATGAATATCCCTTTGAGGACACTCAAAATCATCCCATTTAGATGTTCATTTATCATTATATAGAAGAAATGGATTTATGTTTTGGAATAGGTAATTAATCTCTTACCTGATGTGTGAATAGGAGATGTAGGAAGCAAGCTGAGAAGATATGATCACAAACCTAAAGTTAAGCATAGTAGAAGTCTGTTATTTTCAAACATAACATGAAAAATCAAAAAACTAAATTTGAACCCAAAGTAATATGTGAAATGATATGATAAATGCAAAATAATGAGTTAGGTTTTGGAATAGGTAATTAATACCATACGTGAACTACAAAGCTGATGCAAGAGAGAATAGAAGATGCAACGCATAATCAGAGTAAGCGAGCTGAGAATAAATAATCACAAAACTAAACTGAAAAGATGTTAGATGGAATAAGGGTTACAATCCATAGTCAGAGGCAGTGAGCCGATATTAAATGACGGCATACCTACTGTTCAAAGTAGATGCAGAATGAAAGTGGGGTTGCGATGAATGGAGAAAGCCAGAAATATCTATTTATGACTAATAAGGAAACAATTACAAATAAAGAAAAAGTCAAAACCCTGAAAATAACAAAAGCAAAAATAGTGTTAAAATAATGTTATGTTTTTTATGTTGAACAACAAAAGACAAAACTCAAACCATCCTTCATCCTTTATGATCAGAATGCATGTGTATATAATGGGAAATACTGAAAAGAAGAATATTGATTCATGAATGCTTTATATGGACCACATGTAAAATTATTAAATTCACTAAGTTCACATGACACATGTTCATTTAGGATTCCATCCCCATGAGCGTTGGGTTTTCATAGATGAAACACTTATGGGAACGCTGATAGAAACATGAGAAACCACAATATGCTATGATGGTTGTGTGTTGAAGCCTATTTGTGTAAAAAAATAATGCCTGCATAAAATATGAAATCCAAACAAAAGATGCATAAAGAGAATTTCCTAATTCAAACTGAAAAAATGTTAAAATTCAACAATAATGTGATGGTATTTTCAATGGGTGAAGTGATTATGTGCTGAGTCGATCATGTATGGTTGTAGCAGTAAACAATTCTAGTGGGATTGATGCACTGGCGTAGAATACCTGAGTAATTTCACGGCGTTTATTCACATAAGTATACAAAAATTGGAAGAAGATTGAAATCCACTAAAATCCGTGGTTGTTGTTATAGAATCGGAGGAGGTGGAGGATCCAAACAGCAAGCAGATGGAGTAGGAGGCAGAGAAGTCGGAGGCACTGAGGGTTGTTGCAGAGGAAGAGGGGGTAGACGGTGGAGGCGCGAAACCTAGTTTTAGAGTAAGGAACTGCGAGTAGTGGGAGATGGAAGAGAATACATATTCGAAGATGAAGCAAAAAATGGAGGCGAGGGGAGGAAATGTTTTTCAGTGGTAAATCTGGAATGGAAGAATCACAGTTGGAGAGGAGAATCGAGAATGGGAGGAGATGGTGACTGCCATAGATGGGGAGAAGGTATAGAAGAAGATGAGGATTTAGGAGTGCGAATCATGGGTAGCCAAAGGGAGGTGACTGGGTTCTGAAGGCAGTACCGGAGAACTAAGATTAGGGAAGCCAGAGAGTCGGAGAACTGAATCCCTAAATGGAAGGAATGAAATGTTGAGGTAAGGAAGCACGTGGGATGATGGGTGGTGGAGGAAATTTTCACAGAGAGACGTATTTGAGAGACGTTGAAGGCTGTGGAGGTTACACGTCATCTTGGAGGAAGCCAAGTTTAGTATATATAATAGATATCTCACAGAAAGAAAAGTGAGATGTGAAAACCCGTACCTTATTTTTTGAATTTCTTATTACATGATCAAATATCATATATAATAAATATAATATTATTATAAATATATCATAGAACCATATTACTATATATCAGACCATATATGATTTTATTATGAATTTATATTACCCATTTAATAACAATTTCATGTTAAAATTAGGTTTTGGGAAATAACTGCTTTGTTTTTCGTATATGTTTTGACATGTTATTTTTTATCCTCTTACCTAGTTCATGATTTAATTATTTATAGAAATTAAGACATGATATAAATATCATATATATACAATATATATGTATTTATAATAATCTATAAAATATATAAATATGAAATTGAATACACTACTCATGGAGATAGTAGATCGTATGTATGCATGAATATTGTCTCTGTTTTCTTATCATGTTGAAAGAAAGAAAGTAAATGTAATATATTTGTTTATATATATTACTATTATAGTATAATTATTATTTCATATATATCATATATTTTTATTGAACTTATCCATAATACATTCTATGTAGTGTGTGAACGAATCACATCTCTTTGAGGAGGTGGTAGTCCACACATTCACAATCAAAGTTATCATATTCCCACAAAATGGAAAGAATGAAGGTATTTGTTTTATAATAATTAAATAAGCATAAATACATCATAAATATCTTATATATCATATAAGTTTTTTTAATTCCATCATTATTCTCAACCTTGAAAGGTGGTAATGGAAGAATGAACGACATCGGTTCGCGAGGCTGTAGTCCGTCGTACACACGAATGATGATTGTGTATATCATTTGATGGAGGTGTGTATAGGTGTAGATAGAACCCTCATCATAGAAAAATCTAAGTACATTTAGGATATTTATTTTATTATATAACCATGTTGTCACGACCCGTCCTCAGGGACCGTGCCGTGACTACCCTAGGCCCGACTTCCATAGGCCAGGGGCTGGCGACCAGCACCAAAGGAGAATCCCTAATAAGAAGGGAAGGAATTACCTTTAAACCTGTAACACACACAGTATGTGTAACACCCCAAGATTTCATAGTGTGTTATTTCTTCAAAATAATTCAATAACTTGCACTACACGCAACACCGAGTTCAATCACACCATGACTTACAAAAAAAAGCCATTCAAAAGAGGTTATGAATATTATTAACTAAATTTTAAACTTTATATAATCCTTATAATTTGAGAATCCATATTATGAGTTTCTTAGATATAATGCAAGAACAAATTCATTTTCAGTATTGCACTTTTATCAACTTTTAATAGTGAACCCTTTTTAAATACAATATTTTAAACTTTTTGACTAAATGGGGACGTCAAAAAATTTAAAATGAAACATCCCAAGCTTCCATGGTACGCTTTCCTTTGAATAATACAGTAGCGTGTGTTGTACGCAACTTCGAGTTTTAACACACACCACAACCGATCAAACTAGCCGTTATGAATAGTAATACCTACTTTTTGAAATTATATATATTTTATATTTCAAAATTTACTTCATTTTTGGATTCGTAGTGTCGAATTTACCCTAAGGTGAAATTTTGGTACTTTTTGGATAACTTTAATATTTTGATGAATAGTGAAAATTACTAAATTTTGATTAAAAACAACTTTTTTAATCAAAATAATTAATTGTGATAAATTATGAATTTCAGTGGTTTTAAAGTATATTTAGAATATATTTTTACCATTTAATATAATTTTGGTCATTGGACATAATTTTACAATTAAACTGGACATAAACAAGTGCCAATCTTTTGATAGTTATTATCTCTTAAAAACACGCTTTTTGTTTTAACAACGGGAGTTAATTTTAAATTAATTTCTGCCACTTCTGTGTTTTGAATTTTGAAAAATGGATTCCATATTTGGAATCAGGATGTTCAAATTGGGTAAATAGGTAACTTTTATTTTTAGACATTTTGAATAATTACTGCGGTAAATATTTTATTTACCATGGTTAAGGGTAAATCCGGTAAATAAGGGTTAAAAAAATAATATTATAATAATAATAAATTACCCTAAAACGTGTCCTAGACTTATTTTTTGATACATGTTCGACCATAGGCATCTTGGGGTCGATTTTGGGACCCCATGGTTCCACTTTTAGGTGATAGGGACACTTTATTTTAATTAAGTTAAAATGAATACAAAAATGACACAAGCATAAATCTTTTAGAAAAACAATTTTTACATAGGGTTATATATGTTGGATTTTAGATTATAAATATTAATTAGAAATATACAAAGATTTCCTAGATATTGTTATTTTATTTATAATTTTTAGACATTAAATAATTTAATTTATTTATGACACAATGATGATGAATTAATTACTATAATAGTGAAAAATTAAAATAATTGATATTATAAATACCCAAATAAATATAATATGAAACTTTTAATGAATTAAACTTATTTTCTAGGATAATATGATATATTAGTATTGATTTAATTGACTTTTTTAGAATTAATCAATCTGTTATGAGTTTCACAAAAATCAACTATTGAATAGTGTCAAAATTGACAAAAAAGAGTTCTTAAAACAAATATTATATTATTAATTGATATTAAATTCTTAAAAATCTAAGGTTCGGCCAAGAGTCTTATATCATGATAGGTTCACCATTAATGGACCACTTGGGGGTCGCTTGGATGTATATAGTAAGTTTATTAACCATATTATATAAAAATACAAAGAGACATTGTAAAAGTGAAACTAATTAACTTAGAGTTAATACTTAAAGATAAGGTTAATATAAGTACCCAAACCTGTCTAAATTCTATTGGTTGAGTGGTTTTCGACCTATCCCCACCTTAACCTTTGAATAATCAACTATGGAGCCATTAGAAACCGAATATGAATTTATTATAAATTAATATTTCTAGCTTTTCCAAAGGTGCCCCTCACCCCTCTTATAAAAGGGAACTCCTCCTTCTCATTTTTTCACACCTTAAAAGCCTTTTGGTTCGGCCAAACTCTGCCCAAATACTCTCCCAACATCCCTCACTACAACCTAGAGGCCTTAGTTTGATCAGAAAGCCAACCTAAGGAGCCCTTTTGATCAAATCAAAAGGAAGAACCTGAAGAAGAGGTAATGTTTTCACCACCCCTTTTCAAGTTCCTTTCTTCATCCACTTATTCTTTCGTTGTTCTTACCATTATAAAATAATAACTCCAGTATATCACATATACTGTGATGTTATTATAAATATGGTACAACCATATTCAGTATTCTATCCACCCTTTGAATAACATGTCACCATACGTGCGTACGTACGGCTTACCGTCTCCACATCGTGGTGTAATTGTTATTCAATATATTATTATTTGGATGGGTATAATAATGATGTATAACTCATGTAAATAATAAATATAACATGTTAATGATTCTGTATATATGATATACCATCCATTTATATATTATTTTAATATCAAAAGAATGATATTGTCGCTCGTGCGTACGTACGGACTACCGTCTCCACGAACGCGATGAGATTCATTATCCATTGTATCCATTCAAGTATAATTATCATTTGATGATTTAAAAATGATTTTTAAGGACTTGATATCATTCTGGATATGAATAATACACAACCTATCCATTACAAACATGCCTTACGTAACAAAACATATAAAAGAAAACAAGTAAGTTAACACCCGAAACAACGATAATACTAAGATATTATTACCAAATCAATATTAAAAGATCATATATGATATCATATTAATGTATATGATTCTTGTATAATTTAATAACAATTATTTCACCATTATACAGGAGGTTAACCTACCCCAACCAAGGAAAATTACAAGGTAAGGGATTTTCTTATCTCACTTTCAATTCCGTGAGATTTCCATTGTTCGCCACTAAATTATTGAAAGTGGTGTATTGTGTACTGCCATTTGATATATATTATCATGATTATCTTTATATTCATTTTATTCTAGAAATTATTTGGTGGTTATTAACTTTTTTCCATACGACTCAGTTGATTAACGTGGTAAGGGGTTTTCATCTCACTCCTTATTCCCATGAGATTCATGCCATATTGCCACCATTACCTTTTGTGTGGTGTATGTACTTCCCATAATTATATTCTTTGTGTAATACACTCTAATTTATGTGTATTTACATATTCATTGTATGATACCTCTTTCATGGGTTGTATGTTTCGTAAGTTACCAAATTGGTAAGGGTTATTTCACAATCTCTTCATTATCCGAGGTTGTTTATACGTAATAGTCTACTGGGATCTCTTTATCATCCACATCCATGTTTCTTAAAAATGTATTTCAAAACATTTTTACTATTTACTAGAATATGAGTTAATGTCATTTATACCCTTTTTGACTTTTATAAGTGGTTTAGAAAGGAATATTTCCGTCGTTTTCAAAACAAGGTCCTTTTTAACCTTTTCGACAGAATTAAGGTAAGAATGTTTTTTTAACTTATACGGTGGGTGCGGCTATTTTCAGCCATTATAAAATCTTCAAAGCTTCCCTTACAAGCTTATAAAAATATTTTCAAAGAAAATGTTTTATTTTATATGGATCTTAAATGATTTCTAAATAAAAAGAGATATTTCTTTAAAAAGAATTTTGATTTCATCTATGTCAACATCCTTTGATGGATTTTACGCTTATTTAAAGTTGATTTGTTATGATACAAAACTCCTATACTATATTGAAGGTTTTGTGATTTGTTTGATTGTGGATGTTCTATTTTTATAACATTCATGGTTTATGGTGAAAGTATTGACATTTTGTATGCTAGTTTTAATACGAATGTTTATGTTATGTTTAAAACTTTTCATATGGGAATGCATTGGACTTAATATGTGATGGGTGGAGCCCGCTATAGCTCCTCGATGCATCGGTAGGTCTCATGAGACAAACTAGTGTCTTGGCACAAGGCCTTGACAAAATCTTATTTTTAGTCTTGGCACGAGGCCTTGGATATGTGGTTATGATAGTCTGGCATTATCCATTCCATCATTATGAAAGTGGTTATTGATTTTGCATGTGATTATTCGATTAGTAGAATATCCATGTGAATAAGTAAATGGAATTATTTCATTTTATTTATGCCATACTATGTTGAAAGTTCAAGTTTTAAAGGCTTTTGTTTTAGTTATACATTGCCTTAAATGTTTATTCTTATTTATGAAAGTTTCCGCTATATTGTTATCCTTACTGGGAATTTGAGCTCACCCCTTTTCTATGTTTTATTTTTCCCAGGAAGTGAAGAAGTAAATTATGAATGACCTACAGGGATATTATGTGGGGATATGAGTGTGGATTATGGAGACAATATGTTGTTGTAGTAGTTTTTTATTTTATGATGTAATGTAAGACTTATGAATATATCTAGTGTTTCCAAGGCTACTAAACCAATCGGTCTTTCGAGATTTGATCTTTCTTGTGATCATGCCAATGTTATGTAATAATGCACCGACTCTGGGCAACTAGGGTCGGGGCGTTACAGTTGGTATCAGAGGAAGTTTAGTACAAACCTTGGAAGCTAGATTTAGATAAACTCTGATTAGAGCACGTAGACCTAAGATGAACTTTGAGGATTAGTATAGAAGAACTTCCTAGAATTTTGGTATTATATAGATTTTGTGAGTTTTTCGAGCAATACATCCCTGTCTGGATACGAGCAGGTAGAGGCGGCTCTGGCACAGATGTACCTAGGGGTAAAACCCGAAAACACTGCTTTGAGCTAGACTCGAACGGGAACTAGTGCACGACAACGGGCCTTGCTGCACTCTTGGTTACGACACTCCCGGGGGATATGCTTAGGATAACTCTCATTTTCCTTACAAATCATTATGAAGGGTTTATGAGTATATACTTCCTCAAAGTAGACATTTTTATGATTATGGATTATATCCATAAACTATTTAATTTATGTTATGTGTTTTACAAGTTTGGGATTAGGTATTGTTATTCATAAACTAATCTAATGTATGCCATTGTTTAGAAATGGCGCCCAGTAGAAGGAATGAGAACTCTAGCAATGCACATGATACAAAGAGAAAGAAGGATCATATATTTTATGGTCTTAAGCCAGAATTTTCAAGAGAAATAGTCTCGCATGTATTATCATCATATGAAGAAATAATATCATGTGTTGATAAGATAAGTAAAGAGTTTACTGAGTCCTATGGCTTTGAAGGGAAGCAAGAGAAGAAAAGGATAGAAGAGAGAAAGATGGATAAAGGGAAGAGGGAAAAGAAGAATTTTCCCATATGTGGTAACTATGGAAAGAAACACCCTGGAACTTGCCTGAAATGAATGGGAGTTTGTTATAAGTGTGGAGGAAAAGGGCACAGAGTACGTGACTGCAAGGGTAAGAAAATGGTTTCAAATGTACAATGCTTTATTTGCAAGGAGATTGGACACTATGCGAACCTATGTCCCAGTCATCAGACTATGCCGCAAATGATGCTATTGGATAATAATCAAGTTATGATACTACCACAGATGAAGAGGAATGATTAGAGTTCTTATGTTGATTATGTCAATTGAGTGTTGTATCAACAATGTACTTTTTATAATAATTATGGAGTATATAAGGATTATACTGCAGTACTATTTCATTAAGGACTTGAGATTGTGTGGAACAAAGAAAAGTGACTCAATAGCAGGATAAATTTTTGGAAAATATATGGTTGAGAGAATGATAAACCATAATATAGTTCTGATACCGAGGTAGTGATTTTGGAATAATACATGATTGTTTTGGAAAAATTATATTGGATATTCTTGACTACCTTGGAATTGATTAATGATTTGTATATTCCATCATTGTTGGGGTTTAAAACATTTTTGGATTGATGAAGTATATCCAGCATTCTATATGGAATAAGGGAGAATGAATGTAATCAATAAGGAATATGGTAATTCATGATGGTTCAGTGTATTAAAAGAATACATGATGAAGGTATTCATATGCTATTACGGGGTAAAAAGGATCTACATTATGTTTACCTTCCTTATAAATTCTGGACTGTGAGTTTGGACAGAAGTATTTTGGATAGTTCTAGTTTGGATTATTTTGGATTGCCATAAAAGGACAACCCGGAGGTCGGGCGGCAACCTGTCGCATCCGGCAAGGCTGCGAGACTTGAACCCGCAACCGAAGGGCGACAAGGGTGTATCACCTACCACTGGCCCACGAGATATCCTGGATTAAATAATGAAGTTTTTTTAAAAGATATAGTAGATGAATTATAAATTCATTTATTTTGGAACCCTGTACGAATATTATAAATAGAAATTTTTTTATGTTCTATTATCTTTTAGAGTGAAAGATGAGTTTGTGGTAGAAATTTATTAATGGATAAAACTCTAATTATAAAGTAAGTATATCTCCTTACGATCTTATCCAATCTCATAAATAAATTCCTCAACATTAATAAAAAGAACTTAGAACAAAAATGTTGTCCTAGATGGTACCTTAAATCATCACTAATTTATGGCTTTGGGATTTGTGGCCTTTTCATAGCCATGTTCTCTACCACTCTCCATCAGATAATTGATGGTTAGATTTCTCTTCCATATCCATATTTTCCTACATGGAACCCTAGTATGTGTTATTTTCGGTAATCTTCATACTTTCCACTCTTTGTTTTAAATAGAGGCCTCATTAATTCATTTTTCGATGTGGGATTTCAACTAAGATATTTTGAAACATCAAAAATGTGTTATCCCAATACCCTATGTGTTGTTGAACAGATGGTATTTCAAATCATCATAGATTGATGAGTTTAAGGACCTTAATTTTATACTTGTTTGTGATTGATGACCTCAATCACTACCTATAAATATTTACGTTTTTCCTCCAATTATATGTCTCTAATTACCACCAATGTTCTCCTAATCGAGATCATAATTTGGTGGTGACCCTTTCATTTATCTTTTCCTCATATTAAGACTAAATTTTAGTAACCCAATTTCCGATGTGGGTTTTCCCAAAAATATAGTTTCTATTTTCAACCTTTTATTTTCGAAGAACAATTTCAAATTGCGAGGACGCAATTTATTGAAGGAGGGGAGAATGTAACACCCCAAGATTTCATAGTGTGTTATTTCTTCAAAATAATTCAATAACTTGCACTACACGCAACACCGAGTTCAATCACACCATGAATTACAAAAAAAACCATTCAAAAGAGGTTATGAATATTATTAACTAAATTTTAAACTTTATATAATCCTTATAATTTTAGAATCCATATTATGAGTTTCTTAGATATAATGCAAGAACAAATTCATTTTCAGTATTGCACTTTTATCAACTTTTAATAGTGAGCCCTTTTTAAATACAATATTTTAAACTTTTTGACTAAATGGGGACATCAAAAAATTTAAAATGAAACATCCCAATCTTCCACGGTACGCTTTCCTTTGAATAATACAGTAGCGTGTGTTGTACGCAACTTCGAGTTTTAACACACACCACAACCGATCAAACTAGCCGTTATGAATAGTAATACGTACTTTTTGAAATTATATATATTTTATATTTCAAAATTTTCTTCATTTTTGGATTCGTAGTGTCGAAATTACCCTAAGGTGAAATTTTGGTACTTTTTGGATAACTTTAATATTTTGATGAATAGTGAAAATTACTAAATTTTGATTAAAAACAACTTTTTTAATCAAAATAATTAATAGTGATAAACTATGAATTTGAGTGGTTTTAAAGTATATTTAGAATATATTTTTACCATTTAATATAATTTTGGTCATTGGACATAATTTTACAATTAAACTGGACATAAACAAGTGCCAATCTTTTGATGGTTATTATCTCTTAAAAACACGCTTTTTGTTTTAACAACGGGAGTTAATTTTAAATTAATTTCTGCCACTTCTGTGTTTTGAATTTTGAAAAATGGATTCCATATTTGAAATCAGGATGTTCAAATTGTGTAAATAGGTAACTTTTATTTTTAGACATTTTGAATAATTACTGCGGTAAATATTTTATTTACCATGGTTAAGGGTAAATCCGGTAAATAAGGGTTAAAATAATAATATTATAATAATACTAAATTACCCTAAAACATGTCCTAGCCTTATTTGTTGATACATGTTAGACCATAGGCATCTTTGGGTCGATTTTGGGACCCCATGGTGCCACTTGTAGGTGATAGGGACACTTTATTTTAATTAAGTTAAAATGAATACAAAAATGACACAAGCATAAATCTTTTAGAAAAAAAATTTTACATAGGGTTATATATGTTGGATTTTAGATTATAAATATTCATTAGAAAGATAAAAATATTTCCTAGATATTGATATTTTATTTATAATTTTTAGACATTAAATAATTTAATTTATTTATGACACAATGATGATGAATTAATTACTATAATAGTGAAAAATTAAAATAATTGATATTATAAATACCCAAATAAATATAATATGAAACTTTTAATGAATTAAACTTATTTTCTAGGATAATATGATATATTAGTATTTATTTAATTGACTTTTTTTGAAGTAATCAATCTGTTATGAGTTTCACAAAAATCAACTATTGAATAGTGTCAAAATTGACATAAAAGAGTTCTTAAAACAAATATTATATTATTAATTGATATTAAATTCCTAAAAATCTAAGGTTCGTCCAAGAGTCTTATATCATGATAGGTTCACCATTAATGGACCACTTGGGGGTCGCTTGGATGTATATAGTAAGTTTATTAACCATATTATATAAAAATACAAAGAGACATTGTAAAAGTGAAACTAACTAACTTAGAGTTAATACTTAAAGATAAGGTTAATATAAGTACCCAAACCTGTCTAAATTCTATTTTTTGAGTGGTTTTAGACCTATCCCCACCTTAACCTTTGAATAATCAACTTTGGAGCCATTAGAAACCGAATATGAATTTATTATAAATTAATATTTCTAGCTTTTCCAAAGGTGCCCCTCACCCCTCTTATAAAAGGGCACTCCTCCTTCTCATTTTTTCACACCTTCAAAGCCTTTTTGTTCGGCCAAACTCTGCCCAAATACTCTCCCAACATCCCTCAATAAAACCTAGAGGCCTTAGTTTGATCAGAAAGCCAACCTAAGGAGCCCTTTTGATCAAATCAAAAGGAAGAACCTGAAGAAGAGTTAATGTTTTCACCACCCCTTTTCAAGTTCCTTTCTTCTTCCACTTATTCTTTCTTTGTTCTTACCATTCTAAAATAATAACTCCAGTATCTCACATATACTGTGATGTTATTATAAATATGGTACAACCATATTCAGTATTCTATCCACCCTTTGAATAACATGTCACCATACGTGCGGACGTACGGCTTACCGTCTCCACGTCGTGGTGTAATTGTTATTCAATATATTATTATTTGGATGGGTATAATAATGATGTATAACTCATGTAAATAATAAATATAACATGTTAATGATTCTGTATATATGATATACCATCCATTTATATATTATTTTAATATCAAAATAATGATATTGTCGCTCGTGCGTACGTACGGACTACCGTCTCCACGAACGCGATGAGATTCATTCTCCATCGTATCTATTCAAGTATAATTATCATTTGATGATTTAAAAATTATGTTTAAGGACTTTATATCATTCTGGATATGAATAATATACAACCTATCCATTACAAACATGTCTTACATAACAAAACATATAAAAGAAAACAAGTAAGTTAACACCCGAAACAACGATAATACTAAGATATTATTACCAAATCAATATTAAAAGATCATATATGATATCATATTAATGTATATGATTCTTGTATAATTTAATAACAATTATTTCACCATTATACAGGAGGTTAACCTACCCCAACCAAGGAAAATTACAAGGTAAGGGATTTTCTTATCTCACTTTCAATTCCGTGAGATTTCCATTGTTCGCCACTAAATTATTGAAAGTGGTGTATTGTGTAATGCCATTTGATATATATTATCATGATTCTCTTTATATTCATTTTATTCTGGAAATTATTTGGTGGTTATTAACTTTTTTCCATACGACTCAGTTGATTAACGTGGTAAGGGGTTTTCATCTCACTCCTTATTCCCGTGAGATTCATGCCATATTGCCACCATTACCTTTTGTGTGGTGTATGTACTGCCCATAATTATATTCTTTGTGTAATACACTCTAATTTATGTGTATTTACATATTCATTGTATGATACCTCTTTCATGGGTTGTATGTTTCATAAGTTACCAAATTGGTAAGGGTTATTTCACAATCTCTTCATTATCCGAGGTTGTTTATACGTAATAGTCTACTGGGATCTCTTTATCATCCACATCCATGTTTCTTAAAAATGTATTTCAAAACATTTTTACTATTTACTAGAATATGAGTTAAAGTCATTTATACCCTTTTTGACTTTTATAAGTGGTTTATAAAGGAATCTTTCCATCATTTCCAAAACAAGGTCCTTTTTAACCTTTTCGACAGAATTAAGGTAAGAATGTTTTTTTAACTTATACAGCGGGTGCGGCTATTTTCCGCCGTTATAAAATCTTCAAAGCTTCCCTTACAAGCTTATAAAAATATTTTCAAAGAAAATGTTTTATTTTATATGGATCTTAAATGATTTCTAAATAAAAAGAGATATTTCTTTAAAAAGAATTTTGATTTCATCTATGTCAACATCCTTTGATGGATTTTACGCTTATTTAAAGTTGATTTCTTATGATACAAAACTCCTATATTATATTGAAGGTTTTGTGATTTGTTTGACTGTGGATGTTCTATTTTTATAACATTCATGGTTTATGGTGAAAGTATTGACATTTCGTATGCTAGTTTTAATACAAATGTTTATGTTATGTTTAAACCTTTTCATATGGGAATGCATTGGACTTAATATGTGACGGGTGGAGCCCGCTATAGCTCCTCGATGCATCGGTAGGTCTCATGAGACAAACTAGTGTCTTGGCACAAGGCCTTGACAAAATCTTATTTGTAGTCTTGGCACGAGGCCTTGGCTATGTGGTTATGATAGTCTGGCATTATGCATTCCATCATTATGAAAGTGGTTATTGATTTTTCATGTGATTATTCGATTAGTAGAATATCCATGTGAATAAGTAAATGGCATTATTTCATTTTATTTATTCCATACTATGTTGAAAGTTCAAGTTTGAAAGGCTTTTTTTAGTTATAAATTGCCTTAAATGTTTATTCTTATTTATGAAAGTTTCCACTATATTGTTATCCTTACTGGGCATTTGAGCTCACCCCTTTTCTATGTTTTATTTTTCCCAGGAAGTGAAGAAGTAAATTATGAATGACCTTCAGGGATATTATGTGGGGATATGAGTGTGGATTATGGAGACAATATGTTGTTGTAGTAGTTTTTCATTTTATGATGAAATGTAAGACTTATGAAAATATATAGTGTTTCCAAGGCTACTAAACCAATCGGTCTTTCGAGATTTGATCTTTCTTGTGATCATGCCAATGTTATGTAATAATGAACTAACTCTGGGCAACTAGGGTCGGGGCGTTAGAGTAAGAACACAAGCAGTAGAGGCAATAAGTACTAAAATAGAAAAGTAAGTTGTGCTGAAAGTAACAGGGCCAGTATACAAACCCAACTGAACAACAAGTACAAGTAATAAGGGAAAATATCTCCTGGATCATCCACTAGGGAATCCTACCTAAAGGGTAAGTACAGAACTTGAACAACTCATCCCTACGGTACATCCTGTCTAGTCCAACTCCGAGCAGCCTCCTATTTATCACCCTCAGCCTCGATCACTGCTATCTGTCATCTGCACAGAACACAACAAGGTGCGGGCAAAGCCCATGCAGGGGTGAGTATAACAATACTCAGTAGGGGACCCCGAGACCCCAAAAGGTCACCCATAATCCACAAAATATAAACCACAATAGTAAGATACAAACACAAAGTGTCAACCAACCCTACTTAAGCATATGCCCATACATATACCTAAGTTACGAGTCACAGTCTGGCTCTAACTCTCGAGCCCAAGCACAACCCAATCCACAAAGGAACTAAAGTCAATCACCTTGAAGATAAATGATTGAATGTCAATACTCAGATCACATAGGTATACATCTTTCGTAGAGTGATAGAGATGATTAGATGTAGTCACTGATTCATCTAAGCTGCCGGATCCACACAGGATACAGGACCAGCTAAGCTGTCAGACCCACATAGGATACAGGACCAGCTATTCTGTCAGACCCACACAAGATACAAGAACATAAGTCAGAACTGTCATAACCATGGAGAATTCTGGTATAGTAGTCATCCTTATCGAACCCACGGAGTATTCTAGTATAGTAGTCATCACTGTCGAACCCACAGAGGATTTCGGTACATCTTAGTCACAGCCAGCCCTAGGGTTCCCGCACACAGCACGCTCGATTATGAGAGGGTCCTCTCCTCAAGCCAAGTGTAGATACATAAACTATCATTAAGTCTCAAGTTTATGTATCCCGTTGTTCCGTCTCATCATAAGGAACCCAACATGATAGATGGTGCATCAATCGGACGCACAGTCTGAGAGTTATTGGCATTTCTGTTCCAGGGGTCTGGTTAGATTCATGCTCGATCCAAACCCAGCCATTTTCCAAATTTGTCCAAAACTCACTTAGAGTATCCCAAAAGGAATGCCTCTTCATGAGGGTCCCAGTGCTGTAGACGGCGCGCCGATCGGGTGCGCGGTCTAGGAGTTATTCGCATTTAAGTGAAGATGGGCCCGACCCGTCAACCCCAGTGGGCTGGAGGGTCGGCCTGAACCGGCTCGGCGGGTCGGCCCGAACTGGCTTGGCTGGTCTAACCCGGCTGGGGGTCCGCTCAGCCAGTGGGTCTTGGCCCACCTACAGACCCGGCCCGCACTGCGGGTCGGTCCGGTTCGCCTAACGGCTCCAAACGGCACCACCTCTTCCTCTACCCGGCCAGCTGGTTCGGCCCAGCGCACGCGGCCCGTGAACACGGGTCGCGGTTCTCCTCACGCGGCGCCTGCGGGTTCCACGGTTCTCCAGCCAGGCTGGCACACGGCAGACTGGTACGCCCAGCCGAGCGGCCCACGGAAGCGGGCCGCGTCCTTCTACACACGGCGCCTTGTGCGCCACGTTGTTCTAGCAGGCCGACCGGTCGTCCTGCTGTCCGACTCCACAACGGCTGGCTTGGCCGACCACCTTCTCACCTCCACCGTGGCACAACAACGTCTTGGTCCTGCTGCCCTTCACGCGGCGTGATGATGCTACGCCACCACCGTCGCGGCCCGACCTGGCCGCAACCTTCAGCTTCACTGTACGGTGTGATGGCGCCATGCTTCTTCATCTGTCGCGGCCCTCTCGACCGCAGTTTCTCTTTCTTCCGCTGGGGTTCTTCTCTAGTGCGGTGCGACAGCACCATGCCCTTTCAGCTCCACCTCCGACGTCAACCAAACAAGATTCAACGGAGGGACGTCTGGCCGTGTTTGTTCAGACCGCGCCCTCCGCGTTAGGTGATAACAATTTGGCTACTATCAATCCAAAAATAAACTTCAAAGTACGTGGGTATAATTCATACGTAAAATAATCCAATTTCCCCTACTTTGAAATTAGTGATTGCTTGACGGTGTTGTGGGAAGATGGAATCATTCCATTGTCTTCAAGAGGGTATGACGTTGTAGTTGGCGACGTTCTTCACGGGCAGCATCTTCCCTTTCTTTCCCCGGTTGGAAAGGAAGGAGATGACACCGTCGTACTACGGAGGAGACGGGTGTTCTTCATCGAGAGGATATCGTTCCTCCAAGAGTTCTCCCAAAGCTCCACCAATTCTTTCAACAAAGGAAAAATATGCCAACCCCAACCATAATAATATAACACATATTATTATGCTCACATAATGAATTCAAATTAATTCAAATTGGAAGATCCAATTAATTAATTGCAAGTTTAGTTAATTAATTGAGAGAGTGAGTTGGCACATTAAGAGAGAAGGTGGAAAGTGAAGAGTTTCCACAAGTTATGGGAATTCCAAGGGTTAAAGAGGTTTAAGGGGTTTTGAGGGGGTTGAGCTCGTGTGGGGCCCACCACATAATATCCTCCCATGAGAGGTTATGAGGGGGTGGGCCCCACCTCCAACTTCCCCTTGGAGGATTAAACAACTATTTACATAAAAATATGTTAATTATATTTTTATTTAATTTATTTAGAAAACCCCCAAAATTAACTTCCGCTCTCGATAAAATGAAACTACAGTAAAGGTCTCCTTAAGCGAATATCAGCACTTCGAGTTCATCGGTGACCTCAGATTTCAATTCCGAGCACCGGTTCAAAATATATAAAATCCATCATGTACGTTTACTAAACGTACCTGAACAAAACTTTATAAATTGATTCCGGGCACACCGGGCCTCGAAATTAGGTGCCGTCAGAAACTACAGACTCATAAAATTACCGTGTATTTAAAAAAAATCCACAGAATTTCTGGGTCTTTACATTCTCCTCACCTTAGGGCTTTACATCCCCATAAGCTACAACACACACTAAGAAAGCAAATGGGGGTACTGAGCATGCATCTGAGCCTCCTCCTCCCATGTGCACTCTTGGAGGTTCCTATGCTGCCAGTGAATGCACACCAGAGGAATCGACCATCCATGTAGGACCAGCTCCTGTCAATTCTAAGTCTTCACTGGAAACTCCGTGAATGTCACCCCGTCATCGATGTCCAGCTTTCCATGGTCAATGATGTGGGACGGGTCGTGCATGTATCTTCTCATCTGAGATACGTGGAAGACGTCATGGACCCAGTGCAATTGTGGTGGAAGGACAAGGCGGTAAGCCACCTCGCCTACTCTGTTGAGGACGTGGAATGGTCCAATGTGTCATGGAGACAACTTGCCACCTCGGCTAAATATTCGCAGCCCTCGTCGAGGTGAGACCCATAGAAAGACGTGGTTTCCATCTTCAAACTCCAGTGGTCTCTGCCTCCTATCAACATAGGACTTCGGTCTACTCTGTGTAGTCTTCATCCGCTCTTGGATGATCTGCACCTTCTCTATCGTAGCATGCACCATCTCTGGTCCTACAAGTACTGACTCCCCTAGGTCAGTCCAGCACAAAGGCGGTCTACAAGGTCAGCCGTACAGTGCGTCATAAGGTGCCATCCCAATGGTAGAGTGGTGGATGTTGTTATATGAAAACTCTACCAAGGGCAAGTGATCCACCCAGCTGCGACCAAAGTCGAGGACGCATGCACAGAGCATGTCCTTAAGAGTCTAAATGGTCATCTCAGTCTGGCCATCCTTTTGAGGATGGAAGGCAATGCTTAAGTGAAGTTGCATCCTGAAAGCCTCCTGCAACCCCTTCCATAGCTGGGAAGTGAAACGGGAATCTTGATCGGAGATGATCATCAATGGCACACCATGAAGCCATATGATCTCCTGTACGTAGAGGCATCCCAAGCTCTCTACCAAGCACTGCTCTCTGATCAGTAGGAAGTGGGCCGACTTGGTGAGTCAGTCAATAATCACCAAGATAGAGTCGTGTCCTCTGGATGTACGTGGAAGTCCCATCCCAAAATCCATGGATATCTCGTCCCACTTCCACTCTGGGACCTCTAAGGGCTAAACCAAGCCTATTGGAATCCGGTGCTCCTCCTTCACTTACTGACAAGTGAGGCATCGCGAGACAAACTCTAGTACCACCTTCTTCATACCTAGCCACCAATGCTGTCGTCGGAGGTCTTGATACATCTTCGCCACTCCTGGGTGTACCGCTAGAGGGGAAGTGTGGAACTCACTCAACACTTTCTCCTAAAGTTCAACTGGTACCATGGTATATCCTCTGAAGAGGATTGACGTGCTACCCGCCTTCAGAAAACCCATCAGGTGCCTGCCCTGATGATATCTGAGCACATCAGGTCTCACAGTCAATGTCCCCACACTGTGCCTCCCTAACTCGCTGAAGAAGTGGAGGAGTGACTGTGAGAGACTGCAGAAAGTCTGCTCCATCTCTATCCACAAAGGATATCTACAATGCGACCAGCTGCTCCATCGCCTCTCCTAGTATATGAATGCCTAATTTCCTACTGAGAGCATCTACTAAAACATTACCCTTCCCAGGAGTATAGACTATCTAAAAGTCATAGTCCTCAAGGAACTCAATCCATCACCACTGTCTCAGGGTCAGGTCCTTCTATGAGAATATGTACCTAAGACTCTGGTGGTCATAGTAGACTATAAAATGTTCACCCATAAGATAGTGTCACTAAATTTTCAAGGAGAAGACCACTGCTGCTAACTCTAGGTCATGGGTAGTGTAGTTCTACTCGTGTTGTCTCAACTGCCGAGAACCATACGCGATCACTGCTCGCTCCTACATCAAGACACACCCGAGTCCGGTCTCTGATGTGTCGCAGTAAACTACGTACCCAATTCCCTCCTCTAGTACCCTCAGGATGGGCGCACTAGTCAACCTCTACCTCAGCTCTTAAAAGCTCTGCTGACATATCTCTGACCACACATTGGGTTTCCCCTTCTTCATCAATGCTGAAAGTGGTGCTGTAATTTTGGAGAAGTCTAGCACAAATCTCCGATAGTACCCATCCAGTCCCAGAAAACTTTGCACCTCTGTCACACTCTTGGGTGGCTCCTAAGAATGTAATGATTCGATCTTCACTAGATCCACTACAACTCCAGCCTCCGAGATGATGTGTCCCATAAATTGAACCACTTGAATCCAGAATTGGCACTTCGAGAGCTTACCATAAAGATGGTGCTCTCAGAGTGTATCCAGTACTACCCGAAAATGGTAGTCATGCTCCTCCTCAGTAGTCGAGTAGATCGGTATGTCATCAATGGAGACTACAACAAAGAAATCAAGATAAGGCTGGAAGATCTTGTTTATGACACTCATGAACACATCTGGAGCATTGGTTATGCCGAAGGGAATAACCAAAAACTCGTAGTGGCCATACCGACACCTGAAGGACGTCTTCTGCACATCCTCATCTCAAACTCTGAGCTGGTGATAGCCTGACCTAAGGTCTATCTTCGAGAACCATTGTGCTCCCTTGAGATGATCAAATAGGTCTTTACTCCTCGAGAGAGGGTAATTGTTCTTCATGGTCACTTGGTTCAGGCGACGATAGTCAACACATAGTCACAGGCTCCCATCCGCCTTCTTGGTGAACAAAATCCGAGATGCCCAAGGTAAAACACTAGGTCGGATAAATCCCTTCCCCTGCAAGTCCTCCAGTTGTGCCCATAGCTCATGAAGCTTGGTGGAAGCCATCCGATATGCTGAAGTAGATATTGGTGCAATCTCAGTGTAGAAGTCAATGTAGAAGTCTACCTCTCTGTGAGGGGGTAGTCCTAGAACATTGTCAGGGAAAACATCCGAGTACTGATCCACCACAATAGGAAAACTCGGACTCTACACATCAACCGCTCCGATGATGAGACTAACCAACTGATGTGTGATCGGCTGCCCCCTCCTCTGTGTAAGTCCATCCTGCACTACAAAGGCCCCCTTCTCTCCTGTAAAGGTGAATCTGGTCCCATATATGTGAATACACTGCACTTTGTGCCTAATACAGTCAATCTGGGCATGAACTGTGGATAACCAGTCCATACCCAAGATGACATCATAAGGCCCCGAAGCTGCTATGAGAAGATCCAGGCCGAAACTCTCGCCTCCTAGAGAAATCTCACACTACTGACACTAGTGCGTAATAATCAAGTCTACTCTCGTAGGAGTCTTTAGACGTAAGGATCGATCCAACGGCTCTGTCGTAATCTCCAAGCTCCGAACGAGGGAAATGGCAATAAAAGAATGACTCGCACCTGTGTCTATAAGTACTGCAGAAAGGGTGGAGTAGAAACAGATAGTACCTAGAATCATCTCAGGTGCTCCGTGGATGTAGGCCTCGACTTCCTGGAGCTGAGCCCACCTCTTTCCGCCATCTCCCTGTGGTCGGGGTGAACATCCTGGTGGTGGTGGTGGTAGAGCCTCGAAATGTCGTCCACCACCCGCTACTCGGCTAGCTCCTCTGCCACATCCGCCTCCTCCTGGAAAACCACCACGGTCGAACCTATGCCTCTGCTTGGGAGGTCCCTCTACTGTCTGTTACTCATCTTCATGGTGGGTCGAGAATTCATGAGCCATGTGGACCTGCCCGACGCATGCATAGCACTGCCTGCTCCTCGTATAGCTGGATTTGTCTCGTGTTCCCTGCACAACCGAACCTGTATCCTGGGGTCGCCCACCTGATGGCCTGGTCTTCTTGGACCTCTGCATCATCTATCTACTGTCATCTACAGAAGACTCCACTATGTGTCGCCTTGTGGTGGGTCTCGTCGCTCGTGACTACTCAGTGAGAAAACTCTCCACTAAAAGGGCTGACTCCAGCACCCCCACCTGCGTCGGGATACTGAGTGGGATCATCGAAGCCTTGATCTCATGCCTGAGTCCCTGCTCGAAGGTTTGGGCCCTGAATAATGGGTCTCGTACCATATCCATGGAGTAGCGCGAGAGGTCGGTGAACCTCTCTGAGTATTGATCTACTGTCATGTTGCTCTGCTATAGATGAAGTAACTTCTGAATCTGCACCGCATGAAGGGTGGCTGGAATAAACTCTGAGCAAAAGATACTCTCGAAGTCTTTCATGAGTAATGATGTCTTCCCATGCACCTAGAGCATCAGGCTCTACCATATTCCTGCTGCTGCATGTAGGAGACTCGCGACAAGGATCACCATGAGGTTGACTGGTGTCCCTACCAGTCTAAAAACTCTTACAATAGCCTCCATCCAATCCTCAACTGCATGTGGTTCCATCTCTCCTCAGAACCTGGGAATCCTCTGGCGATGGAACTCATGCAACGCACTCAGGCGGCGTGCACTCTCTAATGCTGAAGCTGGTGGTATCAGTGGCCCAACGGGTAGTGGTACCACTGGTACCTCCACTGTGAAGGGGCCCTGTACCGAGGCCTCATCACTTGGTGGGCTACCATCTCATACGAAACTCGAAACCCTAGCTGGATACCTTTGTGAGGCCATCCTAAAAAGAAATTGGTGTGCCATGATTAAAACAGTATACCTGGTGAGATGACACAAAGTAATCACAATGAAAACTTTTTCAAAGGTAACACACACGCAATCAGTGTTTTCATGCACTGAGTTGGTAATCAGAAGTCAGAGTCCTAGTGTATGGATACGTCAGCCGCCACAGCAACACCGGTTTCCCAAAACTGATAACCTCACCCAAAACACCTAACACTATTGCTTTTAAAAGAATCATAGTCCACGTTCTGCGATAGAACTGACTCCTCTGATACCAATTTGTCATGAATCATCCTCGGGTCCCATGCCGTGACTACCCCAGACCTGCCTTTCATAGACCAGGGGATGGCGATTAGCACCAAAGGCGAATCCCTGATAAAAAGGGAAGGCATTTCCTTTAAACATATAACACAAACAGTCTGAACACAAACAATAGAGGCAAGAAGTACTAAAATAGAAAAGTAAGGTGTTCTGAAAGTAAGTGGGCCACTATACAAACCCAACTAAACAACAAGTACAAGTTAAAAGGGAGAATAGCTCCTGGATCGTCCACCGGGGAATCCTACCTAAAGGGTAGGTACAAAACTCGAAGAACTCATCCCTGCGGTACGTCCTGTCTAGTCCAGTTCCGAGCAACCTCCCGTCCATCACCCTAAGCCTCGATCACTGCTATCCATCATCTGAAAAGAACACAACAAGGTGCGGGCGAAGCCCGTGTAGGGGTGAGTACAAAAATACTCAGTAGGGGACCCCAAGACCCACAAAGGTCTCTCAGAATCCACAATCGAAATACAACAGATATAAGATACAAAAAAAGTGTTAACCAACCCTACTTAGGTATATTCCCATACATATACCTAAGTTACCAGTCATAGTACGACTCCAACTCAAAAGCCCAAGCACAAGCTAGTCCATACAGGAAGTAAAGTCAATCACCTCGAAGATAAATGATTGAATTCCAAGAATAAGCTCACACAGGTATACATATTTTGTAGAGTGATAGAGGCGATCATATGTAGTCACTGATTCATCTAAGCTGTCGGACCCACACAGGATGCAGGACCAACTAAGCTATCGGACCCACACAGGATACAGGACCAGCTATTCTTTCAGACCCACACAGGATGCAAGAACAGAAGTAAAAAATGTCAGACCCACGGTGAATTCTGGTACATTAGTCATCGATGTTGAACCCACGGAGAATTTCGGTACAGTAGTCATCGCTGTCAAACCCACGGAGGATTCTGGTACATCTCAGTCGCAACCAGCCCTAGGGATCCCGCACACTACACACTCGATTCTGAAAGGGTTCACTCCTCGAGCCAAGTTTCGATACATAAACTATCATGAAGTCTCGATTTGATGTATCCCATAGTTAAATATCATCATAAGGAACCCAACTTGATAGATGGCGCGTCAATCGGACGCACGGTCTGAGAGTTATTGGAATTTACGTTCCAAGGGCCTGGTTGGATTCACGTTCGATCCAAACCCAAACATTTTCCAAATTTGTCCAAAACTCACTTAGAGTATCCCAATATGACCGCCTCGTTGTGAGGGTCCCAGTGCCATAGACGGCGCATCGATCGGACGTGCGGTCTAGGAGTTATTCGTATTTATGCGAAGACGGGCTCAGCTTGTCAAGCCCAGTGTGCTGGCAGGTCGGCCCGACCCGTGCTGTGGGCCGGTCCGGTTCACCCGGTGGAGCCACCTCCTCCTCTGCCCGGCCAGCTATAGCAGGCCGGTTCGGCCCGGCGCATGCGGCCCGAGGACGCGAGCCCCGGTTCTCCAGCCCGGCCAACACGCGACCGGCCGATTCGCGCAGCTGAGCGGCCTGCAGACGTGGGCCATGTCCTCCTCCATGGGGCACCATGTGCGTCGTATTCTACCAGCAGGCCATTCGGTCAGCCGACCAGTTGTCCCACGGTCTGGCTCCATAGCGGCCGGCTCGGCCGGCCGCCTCCACACCTCCACTATGGAGCGATGGCGCGGCGGTCCTGCTGCCTTCCGCACGACGCGATGGCGCTGTGCCACCACCGCCATGACCCGACCTGGCCGCGGCCTTCGGCTCCACTGTGCAAAGTGATGGTGTCGTGCTTCTTCATCCGTTACGGCCCTCCCGGTCATGGTTCCTCTTTCGTCCGTCAGGGTTCTTCTCTGGCGCAGTGCGACGACACCACGCCCTTTCGGCTCCGCCTCCGATGTCAACCAAACAAGATTCAACAGAGGGACGTCGGGCCGTGTTTGTTCGGCCCTCACCCTCCGTATTAGGTGATAATAATTTTTCCACCGTCAATCCAAAAATAAACGTCAAATTACGTGGGTATAATTCATATGTAAAATAATCCAATTTCCCCTACTTTGCAATTAGTGATCGCTTGACAGTGTTGTGGGAAGATGGCGTCATTCCATTGTCTTCAAGAGGGTATGACGTTGAAATTGGCGACGTTCTTCAAGGGCAACGTCTTCCCTTTCTTTCCCCGGTTGTAAAGGAAGGAGACGGCGCCGTCTTTATATGGAGGAGACGGGTGTTCTTCATCGAGAGGATATCGTTCCTCCAAGAGTTCTCCCAAAGCTCCACCAATTCTTCCAACAAAGGAAAAATATGCCAACCCCAACCATAATAATATAACACATATTATTATTCTCACATAATGAATTCAAATTAATTCAAATTGGAAGAGCCAATTAATTAATTGCAAGTTTAGTTAATTAATTGAGAGAGTGAGTTGGCACATTAAGAGGGAAGGTGGAAAGTGAAGAGTTTCCACAAGTTATGGGAATTCCAAGGGTTAAAGAGGGTTAAGGGAGTTTGAGGGGGTTGAGCTCGTATGGGCCACACCACATAATATCTTCCCATTAGAGGTTATGTGGGGGTGGTCCCTACCTCAAACTTCCCCTTGGAGGATTAAACCACCACTTACATAAAAATATGTTAATCATATTTTTATTTAATTTATTTAGAAAACCCCCAAAATTAACTTCCGCTCTCGATAAAACACAACTGCGGTAAAGGTCTCATTAAGCGTATATCGGTGCTGTGAGTTCATCGGTGTCCTTAGATTTCAATTCCATGCACCGGTTCAAAAGATATAAAATCCTTCATGTACATTTACTGAAAGTACCAGAACAAAACTTCAGAAATTGATTCCGGGCACACCGCGCCTCGGAATCAGGCGCCGTCAGAAACTGCGGACTCGTAAAATTCCCTTGTATTTAAAAAATTTCCATGGAATTTTAAGGTCTTTACACATGTAATAAGAAGAACTTATGAGTGTAGAAATAAATAAAACAAAAGTTCTTGTTGAAGGATGCAACCTCCTCTTTTGTTAATTCCATTTGGTTTGCACCAAAGGGATAACTTGGTTTTCTTTATGAAAAAATTAATGCTTCTAGGATGAGAGGAGTGAAGTTGGGAGATTATTTTGGAATGTTTATTACATTAAAAATGGATTTATAGGTGTTAATAAGTGATAGGGTTGAGTGTCACTTTATAGTGGAGGAGGAGTTGAATTCTTGTAAATTTAAAAAAGTAAACACTATTGTGAGGTCTTTCTTACATCATGTGCCTCCAATAATTGTACATTTTAGATACAAGGGAGTATATGGTTGAAATATTTACATAAAATGTATTTTCACATGTTTCTATGTTATTTTACCCTTAATTTAAGTAAACTCGTTTTACCTTAATCACTGTAATAAATTTTAATTACTTTAATTTTGGTAAAAAACTTAGTTGAAATAACTATAAATTATAAATTATCCTGATTAAAAATATAGAATCCATTATTAAAAATTCTAAACACATAATTTGTGGAAAATAAATTAAATTTAATCCCGCATACAGGATGAAATAACGAGTTTTGAAAGTGAAAATGATCAAAATTTTGAAATATGTTTATATCCAATTTTAATGTGAAATTGGTTAAAATGACCTAAATTGGATTAATAGATGAATAATTGATATAAATATAATTTTAAACCAATTTATAATATAATTTACAATATATATATATATAATTTATATGAAAATGCAGTTTTCAATTAAAATTTTGTGTTTTCACCATTCATAAAAAAAATGAAACTCATAAAAATACTAAAAATTCACCAAAAGTAAATTTTGATATTCCAATTTGATAAATTAATTTTATCTTTTAAAATAAATTTTTTTAAGTGTGAAAAGATAGATTTAGAATAAGTGTACTATTAAAAGGCGGTAAAATTGCATTTTAGAAAAAATATATCTTTATGCAAAAAATTGGTTTTATTTTTATATCTTGTCTTGAAAACACTTAATATGAAAATTAAATATTTTATTGAATAATGTATATATATATCATTAAAATAATTTATAAAAAGTTTTTTAGTTAATTTTTGTGGTAAAACATGTCTGATTTTATAAATATAGTTTCTAGAAAAATATTTACTATATTTTCAAAAGGGTTTTATTTTCATTTATAATTAATTTTTCACTGAATAATTATTATTATATATAAGTTTAAACCAAATTTTCATAATTTTAATTAATATTATTTGTTACCACCATTCCAATGGCTACGTGACAGCTATAATAATATCTCAATAATAATAATAATACATTGTAGTTTGGTAAAACTAGGTATTGCATGTCATGATAGTCATCGAAGTAACAAAAAATTGTGTGTAACACAATTAAAACATAGTGTTGCATGTACCAAAAGATAATCTAAGTGTTGCATATAGTGCATGCTCTACTTGGTGCTTTCATATAACATAAGCTATATTCAGTGTTACATGAAATGAAAAATATTAAAACTATTTTATTGATTAAAAAAAATTCATAAAAACATGGGATATTCTACCCCCATTAAAATGAATTTCACCCTTGAAATTCATTTGAGTTATCAAAGGTTTAATACTCTACGTTTTATTTCATATAAACCCACATCATAAAAATGAATACTAAAACTTCTTTCAAAAAGGGAATGTTATAAACATAAAGGTTACCCAAAGTAACTTATAACCAGGTTTCTACATAGGAGAACATAAGTGTAAAGTGAAACAATGGTCATGGAAGAGAAATATAACTATCAAATTTTGATGGAGAGTGATGGAGAACATAGTTTTAAGAAAGTTAATGATAAAAAATCCATTACCCAAAGAGCCTTCAAAAAGGTCACTTATATCATAAAAATTGATGATAATGGGAGATAATTTTATTTCAAAACCGTTTTCCTAAAGTTGGATAATTTTCATGATATGATATACTTATTTGATTTCAGCATAATCTCTCCCTTTTTTACTTGATTTATTTACACTTATTCTCTTATTCCATGAAATAAAGGTGGATTTTTTCATTTATAAAGCAGTACCAGATCATGAGATCCATAAATAGAATGATATCTCATTTCATATATCTTTATCACAATAAAAAGGTTAGAAGATGTTATCCAATATTCATAAATCCTTATATGGATAGATAATACTTTGATCTCAAAAACCACATCGGATGTTTGATATAAACCATTCCAGAAATTGTTAACCTTATAACCCTTATGAAGGATGAAAGTACAAAACATTAGAAATAATGTCTCTAAAAAATATTAGCATTGATCCCCCATATACCATAAAGTGGATCTTGGTTGTCACATTCCAAACATGTCAATAACTTCATCATGTATTTTCTTGAAACATGAGAATAACCTAAATCTCCCTACATCCTTATTGAAAACATGTATGACTACTTATTCAAAAAATTACTAGATATATTACTTAAATCCCAAAAAAATTTATAAACTTCATCCATGATAACATAGACTAATTTTTCAAAAAAGTAAATAATCAGTTCCATGGTAATCAGTGCTATCCAATTTACTTTATCCATATCAATCATCTCTTTATCCAAGATAAACACAATTTTATCAACATTAGGAACACATGAAGGGTTACCTTACCCAAATAAAAATATCACCTTTCCATTAAATAACTTTTATAAGTCATCATCACCATTAAAAATATATTTTTCATCCTTAAAGATGAACTTATATTGAAAAAACTAATATATTTCCTGATTTGTATAACATAATAATGGAATTCCAAAACATATACACTTCAATCATCTGACTTTTTTCTTAAACCATTACTCAGGAATCATCATCTTATTCTTTAATACCCCTTTCCTAGAATATGAAATATGAATCACATTTTAAGGTTTCTCAACCTCAATCTAATCCTAATTCTTATGTTCAATGTAAAAAATACTATTAGAACATCTCATAACATTCATATGTCATTTGTGGTCTCATTATCTTTAGTAGTATAACTAATACTTGTACTACCTTCCTTATTCTCTTCATGATATTTCCACTTAGTACATTGGTTTTTATAATTCCCATACATTCCACATCTGAAACATTCAATGTTAACCCAGTTACTTCTAGTTCTTACTAGTGACTAAGACCAAAACTCATAGTGTGAGAAACACTTATCATAGAAGAAAACCCCATCATCATGAAAAATTACTTATGGGATTCATAAATCATGAAACATAATTTTAAAACTATAAAAACACAGGCTTATCCATAGATAAATCCCTAGACATATCCTTAGAAATATCCCTAGGGGTCTCATTAATGTTTTCTCATCCAAGTTTCCAAAGTCTAGCTAAACATTTCCTTTAAGACCAACAATATTAATCCAGGCATAACATACATCAATATTACATCATTTTAGATGAATATTCATCATAATACAAAAGTACATGCCTAAAGAACAAAATAGTTTAGTGTATTTGGAAACATGGAACACAATCATCAAATATAGTGAAAGATATTCAATGTTTCCCACAAATATCTTCCAATTTTCCACTCCTACTTAAAACCATTCATCATAACCTAGGGAAGGAAAACATAAGAAAGGGTGAGCTAAGATGCACAAGTAAGGGTAGAAATGAGGGATATGTATGTATAATCATTAGATCAAGGTTATGATAATAAGATCACAACATTATAATATCATAACCTACATATCACAGATCATAACAAAGAGTCATGGAATAAATATGGTCAATTAATAAGAGATAAATCATAAAGGAATCAAGATAATAAGCCATGAAATCATAACATAAGAATAATACATGGAACGTTTTATACACATAAGTATATACAAATTATTTCCATAGTAGTCAAGGCTTAATTACCAGACCATATTTGTGGAATGGGTTCACTCCCCAAACCATCTTAGTTGGCAAGTTATACTCCCAAGACCATGTTAGCAGACATAGTCATTTACTAAATCAGGTTCAATCCAAATTCTATCCAAGTATATCCATTGATATATATATCATTAGACAATTAATTTGAGGGAGATATAGTTCCCAACTGTTTCATAATGAAATCATACATAAGTGTTCCACAAGGTAATAAAACATTCATCATATTATCACCTGTAAAAAGATATGCGTTTCAGAAACATCATAACATAACCCATGAAATTAAATTGGTATCATAAAAATTCCATCATTCCATAACCTATGGAAAATATATAGGTTTCATAATAGTTTTATCATATAATAACTCGTGAAAAGAAGAGGGTTTCATAAGAGTTTTATCATAGTATAACCCATTAAAGATAAATAGGTTTCATAAACAACATGTCCTCAAAAGAAAAACCATTCAAAGAAATAATACTAATGTTGTCCTTGGATCATATCCCTAGTAAATCATAAAATATATAAAAGGATAACATCTTATATGCACAAGAATTTTGAAATATCACTTAAAGTATTTCTTAAGGGAGATAACATGCCTTTGAAAATAAATTTTTAAAACTTAAAACATTTTCAGAATCTTTTTCTTTGAAAACCACTTTTAAAACATATGAATTAAGATTTAAAATCATTTAAAAAATTTCATGGTGGAAATAATAAATTTTCATTGAAAAATCTTTTTTAAAACATAAAAAAATTTTAAAACCCTTTTCTTTCAAAATAGATTTTAAAACTTATAAAAGAATCATTGAAATCATTGAAATCCTTTTCATTGAAAATAACCTTTTATAAACTTATAAAGGAAACTTTGAAAATAATTTAAAACAGTTTTTAAACATATTTTTTTAAAAACTTTTTCTTTGATGAAAGATTTGAAAATGTTAAAAAATTTTGAAATAATTTTCTTTGAAAATAATCTTTTGAAAAAATATATAGGAAACATTGAAAATCACATAAATCAATTTCTAAAGATAATTTTTTTGAAAAACTTTTTATTTGAAAACCACTTTAAAAATAATTAATGTCCATGATATTAAAAAAAATTCTTAAAAAAAATAATCTTGTAAACTTACAAAGGAATATTTAAAGAAATGATGGTCATGAAGGGGATAAATACATGCAAGCTGAACATTTCTTTTTCACCATAAAAATCTAAGAGAAGTGCCTTGATCAGCAAATGACAAGAAGGTTCCATTTTAAAATAAATTTTGTTAAAAAGGTAAAATAAAGGTAAAAATTTATTTTAATGATCATAGGATAATAATAGAAAATATTTGAAAACATTTTTAGAAAACATGGTTTTGAATGGACACAGACTTCTGACTGAAAGAGAGATAAATTTGGATTTTCCTAATTATCTTAAGTACCAAAGAGTAGAAAAATGTTACCAATACTTGAAGATATTAGGAATAACCATAATAGAATAAAAAACATGATATTTCTAGGGATATAGATAATAATATTTCATCAATGGAATTATAACCATAAACAAACCTGATAATGATGAGATTGTAGTAATAAACACTTACCACATCAGTCACTTTGAATCATAATACCCATGAGAAAATGATATTAAAAGAAGAATAAAATACCATTAAAATAAGGATATTCATGATACAACATGTCAAATGGAATTATATAAATATTGTAAAAGAATAGGTTTATAATGTAACATGTTCAAAGAATGAAAATTAAGACAATATTACTTTAACAATTTTGTAACTTTTGAACCATAAACCCCATGAAAGAGAGATCATGAAATGGATATGTAAATACACATAAATTTAAAGATAAGATTCATAAAATACATTCATGGGAAATATATACAAAAAAATAGAGTTATTGATAAGGATTAAGTCTCACAGAAATAAAATTCACTAGTATAAAATGTATTTTGCATGTCATATTTTTCACATCGTTAATCCATAACCAATGTTAAAAAACCATGTTTATTTCTTTAATTCATTGATTATCATATAATAAAGATGAAAAAACTTGTATCCAGATTTATCACATAGGTTATACAGTAACCGACCTGATAAAGAGTTTTTTCACATTGGTTATATTTTAACCAACATTATAAAAAAAATCATTGCTTTATCACATCGGTTATAAGATAACGGATGTAATAAAAAAAAAATTAACATTGGTTACCATATAAAAGACTTGATAAACTAATAAAAATTTCATTATCATATCTGTTATAATATTACCCATGTGATATATAATGTAAAATTGTATAAATAGTGGTTTTGAGTCATTTTGGTGTTATTCGATATCATGGAAGCAAACTCATTTCTCTCGTGCGGACACCCAAACCTCATTTCTTTGTTCCAGTGGTCTCCAATGTAACGACCCAAAGTTTTTAATGGAAATTTCCTTCTTATAAATATTTCATCTAATCACATGAAATCACAATACAATGAACTACTAAGTACTATGTGACCTTTAAACATAAGTTTGACACTTCTGTGTTTTGAATTTTGAAAATCTTACATACTTGGTTGCGATCAGTAAGTTATTTGGAGTCTAATATGACCAACATAATTTTGGTGAATAGTAAAATATCTTTATGAATAGTAATGTTACCCTTATAAATAGTGATATACCCTAATGAATAGTAACCTTACCTATGATAGTATATAAATCATTTTTAAGTTAAAGTATGATGTACCTATATTTTGGAATAAGTAAATATATGTTTTAAAACTATTTTTAGAATAAATTATGATTTTAATTAAATATTTAATTAATCATATTTAAAAAATTATTTTTGAAAAATGGATTTCATTTTTGAATTCTACAAGTTGAAAAATAGTTAGGTTTAATTTTTGGGATTTTTCTAAAATACTTGAATTTTTTATGAATAGTAAAATACGACAATTTATAATAAATGATAAATAATGGATTTATTGAGTCATTGATGATGATCTACTGATTTAATCCCAATTGTTTCAAAATCACATGAAATTATTACTATTCTTTTTCATGTAATCATCACTATTTTTTGTCTTATGGAAAAATAATAAACAAATGATTATAATATCATGAAAACCCTCATCTCCTCCACTGTAAAAAAAACCCATCGTTACCTCTTTTCTTCACTCATCTCAAGCCTTGTTCATTGATAATATTATTCCCAAATATCTTCCCAATATCCTTCCCCACATCCAACAACCCCTATTCTCTCCAATATACCAAATCTTCTACCCTTAAGAGGCTCTCAAAGGAGGTAAACTCAAGAGGTAAATTTCTATTTACAATTATTTTATTTCTTTTAAGTTATTTTCTTGTTTCTTTCATCACCTCCCTTAACTCAAATGGTATGATAACTTCAGTAACATATATGTACTAGAATTATATTATGATAATGGGACAATTTATTATCATCTCTCCTTTACTCTTATTTTATTTTAGTAGTAAAGAAACCAACCGAGATGTGTTAATTTAGCACATTCAAGGATGACAGTTTAACAATTTCCATTACCATATTAAATTATGGTAATGAAACCATTTTCATGGTTGAAAAAGGCCATAATATATGTATTATTCTTAATATATGGTCCTGGAATCATTTTTTACAAATGTTTTTGGTTTATAAAAAAGATGTGCTCTTCGTGGTCAAAAACTGCCAATTAACCCAAAAAGATGTCACTAAAGTTGTATATAATGATTCAACTTCATTTAAAGAAACCAAATTAAGTTTTCAACCATGTAACCTTCTGGGTGTTCAATAATAAAATATAACCTCAATTTGGTTCAACCACCTTCATCATACATGTTTATTCGAACATGAATCGATCATTAAAACCAACCAAGCAAACAGACCCGAACAATGAAATTGAACCTCTTAACCAATAAAAATGGTTATAAATGAACTTAAAAGGGTTGTAATAAACATTTTAAATGTATAATATATTCTTTAATTATTAATCAATGAACTTAATTTTACTATTCAGGTCATTAAGATCAAGGGAAAAACACTACCGGACTTAAGGTAAGGGATTATGTCTTCTATGCTATGCTATTTTATGTGTAATCCCTAATGATGGGGTATAATTTCTCACCTCAAACATAATACCCTTATGATTTATAAATGATGATAAAACCCTTTTTTCCAATAAGTTCTCTTAAGTACACCTGATACCTTGTCGATAATCCATAAGGTATTCTACCCGAATCGAATTTATTCCTTCGGGTTGCTCTATCTTTATTTTTACCCAAATAATGTTGTCTTTTATTTTTATGTAAAACTTTTAAATTTTGTTTATATTCTACATACTCATGTTTTAATATCCATCCCTAATTCTATTTCAGTGATATACATGGTTTGAAGTGATTCCCTCCTCAATAATTCCCAATAAGAAAACTCATTTTATGGGAACTTCCCAAAATTTTTACCCGATTTCAAGTGCACTCTATCCTCTGTTTTAAGCCACCATTGTCTTTATGAAATCCGTATTTTTTCTTATTAAAACCTTCTTGGTTCACATCTAGTTTTATATAAAATATTGTTCCCTATTTTATTTTAAAATATCTATATTATTTTTCTTAAAACATCACAATATGTTTTAATTCTAAAATTTATCAAACACATTTCATACATGTTGTCACTTCTATTTGACATCACTTACCATTATATATTCCTATTTTATCTTATGAACGTCCATGTATGTTCTAATTCCCTTCTTTCATGGAAACTTTCATGATACGCCCATTGTTTATTCTTTTTGTCATGATTGTGGTACCCAATTCATTCCATAGGTAAACCTTATGTTTATGTAAGATTGATTATGTAAATTTTTTTATTTGGAAAACATATTCATGAAAAGTTAAGATGGGTTCCCCAAAATAGAACTCTAATTAATTGGGTAATTTTGAGTCTCATGAGATGATTATGTGTGACGGTATTATCGATTAGCCTTGACTTGTGTTACTATGTGCAACGGTCTTGGCGGCTAGCCTTGGATTGTGATACTATGGGAAATGGTCTCGAAGGTTAGCCTTGACTGTACTAAATTCATGTTTTATGTTTCTGCCACATTTCTATGATTCCATGATTATATGATCCCATGTTTATATGCTATGATTCCATATGTTACATGCCTTTTTATATCATCATGTCATACCTTATATCCCATGTGATAATGCATTGTTCTTATGGTTATTACCTTACTAAGCTTTTAGCTCATCCCTTTGTTCATGTTATCCTCATATTCTACTATGATGATGTTTGAGCACAATGGGAGATAAGAGCTCATTATGGAGTTTATATAAAAAGTTGTTTTTATAATGTCTGATTATGTACCTAGACTTCCAAGACACCAGACATTGTGATCCTTGGCTCGTACTCTGATGTATAACTATGCCTAAAATCATATAATGTTATATGTAAAAGGCTTGGGTCACTATAGTTGGTATCATAGGATGGTCTAGTTATTTTTGGAGATTTGGAATAGAGAACTTTAGTAAGAACCTTAAGAAGGAGATGATGTATAAGAAAACATCTATAAAATTTGATAAGTATAGAGTAAGTGGTTTATCAAGAAAATACATCCCTGTCTAGAGACAAATAGATAGAGGTGGCTCTAGAATAGATGTACCTAGGAGTGAAAACTCTGACCAGGAGTTTCGGTCTTCACCCGAGGTATCCTAGTACACGAAAACAAGACTTAATTCACTCTAGTTTTGACACTCCCAGGGGATATGGTTTGGTAAATTCATGGGGTTAGTATAAACCATTATTAAGGGAATAAAAAAATCCCATAAGATTATAAGTTATGAAATAGATCGAGGATAACCTAGATTTAAACCTATGGAATCACAAGTTAGTATATACTTCTCTTCTACATTTTTATCCTCTTATGTTCAAAAGTGTCCTTTTTATGTTTAATAACTATGTATTGAAGCCCTATAATTGTAAGTTATTTTTCTTAATCAATGGTAGGAAAAAGATGAACATGTACCAACAATAAATGTGATGGGAAATGTGATGATTTATTTAATGATATATTGGATATGATTGGAACAGGTACTCAAAACTTCATGAAAGTACTTTCTCATCAATCTCAAGTTATGAATAATAACTTGAATCATGTGGAACACTCACCTTTTACATGGAATGAGCAAGTTGCCGTTGAATCCTTCATACGGAAAAGGCATCCCATGTTTAGCAGATCTTCTGATCCCCTCCTTAAGGAACTGTGGACTAAATACATTAAAATGATATTCTCCATCCTCTAGTTCTCAGAAGAAGAGAAAGTAGTACTGGTGGTCTACCATTTTGATGGGGAAGCCGATTAGTGGTGGACACAGATCAAGAATACAAAGTACCAAGAGGAAATTGATTCCATGGATTGGGAGGAATTCAAGAGGATGTTTTTCAATAAATATTTTCCTCGAACCCTATATCTCAAGATAGAAAGAGAGTTCCTCAGCATCAAGTAGAAGGAATATGAGTCTATCAGGGAATATGAAGAAAACCTTACAAGTCTTGAAAGGTACACCTCTGGGTTTGTCATGAACAACAAAATCAAGGTGGATCGCTTCTTTAGTGGGATAAAGTTGAGTCTACAGAAAGTGTTGGAGATCTGAGACATCAACAATTATAAGGAGATTGTACATTGTTCCCTCAAGGTTGAAACGAAGATTGGAGACTCTCAGTGGTCTTATGGGACCAATGACAAGAAGTGGAAAATGGAGAACAACATGGGTAGTTCAACAAACAAATACCATGATGGAAAGAAACTTGAATATCCTAGTTGTAAAAGTTATGGAAAAAAACATACTGGGAACTGTCTAAAGGGAACTAGGAATTGTTACAAATGTGTAAATCTAGGACATTTGGCCAAGAACTGCCGAAGGGATATGAAAAATGCCCCTAATGTGGAAGAAGAAAGGAATGTACAGATCAACACTCAGCCAGTGGTGTAGTGTTACAAATACATAGAGCATGTTAATTATGAAAACAATTTCCCTAAGCCAAGGATTGTAAGAGGAAATCAACAATAACCTCCAAGTCAATAAAGAAGGGATTATGCTATCACTATTGCTAACGTGGAGTCAGACAATAATGTGGTGACAGGTACACTAGTTATTCATTCAGGAATACTGAACATACTATTTGATTCTAGTTCTACTCATTTTTTAATATACTGTAAGTTTAGTATAACTATTCAAACACCACCTCAAAATTTATAGGAAAAGTTATATGTGAGAACAGGGAATGGCGAAATCATTATGTCCATGGTTTATAAATCCTCCCCAGTTAATGTTTGTGGATGTACACTCCCATCAAATCTCATCATACTTCCTTTAGTAGAATTTTATTCTATCTTGAGCATAGATTGGATATCTTTATACAAATCTAACATTATCTGCCAGGAAAGGGAGATCGCTCTTCACAAGCCGAAGCATCCTCTGATTCATTACAAGTGTAAGGAGGAAGATGAATCTTCTTTATAATAATTTTATCATGTTTGGGTATTAATTATTTATGAGCAAGAATGTCTAGCTCAAATGATTGGGACAAAGGAGAGAATCATGCTTTAAGACATGCCCATCATAAGGGATTACACAGATGTATTCCTTGAAGAGTTTTCTGGTCTTCCTACTGACTGAGAGGTTGAGTTCTTAGTTGAACTTATTCCTGGATCACTACCTATATCAAAGAAACTTGATAGAATGGTCTTCATAGAGCTAGAGGAGCTGAAGAAGTAGTTACAAGAGAATCTGGATAAGGGTTTCATATGCCCGAGTGCTTCACCATGGGGTGTTCTATGTCTCTTCATCAATAAGAAGGATGAGTTAATGCACCTCTTCATTTATTATCACGAGTTAAATAAAATCATGATAAAGAACAAGTATCCCCTTCCATGGATAGATGACTTGTTTGATCAGCTTCATGGGTCCAGTTATTTCTCTATGTTGGACCTTTGGTCGAGATATCATCAATTAAAGGCGAGGAAGGAAGATATTCCCAAGACTTCCTTTCGAATGTTATATGGAAAATATTATTTCATAGTGATTCCCTTTGGAATCACTAATTCTCAATAATTTTTCATGGATTTAATAAATCGAGTATTTAGATATTACCTCTAAAAATTTGTGGTAGTCTTTATTAACAATATTCTGATATACTCCAAGAGAAAGAAGGAACATGAGGAGCATTTGAATACTATGTTAAAAACTTTGAGAAGGGAGATGTTGTATGAAAAGTACAATAAATGTGAGTTCTAAATGGAGGAAGTATCATTTTTGGGGAATGTTATCACCAGCAAAGGGATATCTGTGGACCCTTCCAAGACAAAGGCAATCAAAGAGTTTACCCGACCAACATTTGTAATGGAGAATCACAGCTTTCTAAGTCTAGCTAGTTATTATCGACGATTTGTGAAGAACTTTTCATGGTTTCCAAACCCAATGACCAAGATAACACAGAAGGGAGTAATGTTTTTCTAGACTCAGAAATGTGAAGACTGTTTTAGGGAGTAGAAAAGAGGATAATCATTACACCAGCACTCACACTACCAACAATTGGAGAACTCTTTGTGGTGTATAGTGATGCTTCAAAGAATTTCTTAGGATCTATGCTAATGTAAAATGATAAATTTATAGCCTACACCTCAAGGTAGCTGAAAATACATGGGAAAAACTATACTACGCATGATATAGAGTTAGATAATGTAATATTTGTATTCAACATCTAGAAACATTATCTCTATGGGGAGAAGTGTGAGATATATACTAACTACAAGAGTCTGAAATATATATTCCAAGAAAAAGAGCTTAATATGTGCCAACGAAGATGGATAGAGCTCATCAATGATTATGACTGTTCAATCCACTACCATCCTGGTAAGTCAAACAATGTGGTGGATGCTCTAAGTAGAAAGGGTCTTCCATCTTTATCAATAAAGTGAATTGAAAAGGATCCAATCTTCTCAGATTTTCATAGAATGGAAATGGGAATCATTAAGTGAGGAACATAATCAATCCTTTCTCAAATGATTTCTCAACCATCCCTCATGCATAAAATAAAGGGTACTCAAAGAAAAGATGTGAAACTTAAGAAAAGGGTGGAAGCTATCAGAAATGGGATTTCATGATTGACAAGGGAAAAGTTATAAGATTTGGGTCTCGATTATATGTACCATCCAATCCAGATATAAAGAAGGATCTTTTGAATGATGCACATAGCTTGACCTTCTCTATTAACCTAGGGAGCACAAAGATGTATCGAGATCTCAGAGAAAGATTTTGGTGGGAAATTATGAAAAGGGAGATTACTGAATATACATTAAAGTGTCTGGTATTCCAACAAGTGAAGGCTGAGAGGAAAAAGTATAAGAGGATGCTGCAACCACTAACCATACCAATATGGACGTGGGAAAACATTACCATTGAATTTGTCACTGAACATCCAAGGACATTCATAGGAAACAATACTATATGGGTTATTGTGGATCATCTTACAAAGATATCTCACTTTATTGCAATTCGAGAGGAATTTTCATTGGATCTACTTGCACAGATATATATTAAAGAGGTAGTAAGGCTGTATGGATTTCCACAATCTATTGTATCTGATCAAGATCAAAGATTCACCTTGAAGTTCTAGAAAAGTATCCAACATGCTCTAAGAACTGAACTGAACTTCAGTACAACCTATCATCTTCAAAATGATAGCCAGTCTAATCAAACCATTTAGACACTAGAAGACATATTGAGAGCATGTTCAATGGAATTCAAAGGAGGATGGGGCCAACATCTTACACTTGTTGAATTCTCCTACAAAAATAGTTTCCACTCGAGCATTTGAATGGAACAATATGAATCCATTTATGGGAAAAGGTGCAGAATACCAGCATGTTTTGATAAATTTAGTGATTGTAACCTACTAAGACCTTAATTAGTCGAAGAAATTGCAGAAAGGTGAAGACCATTCAGCAGCATATCAAGGCATCCCATAGTTGATAGAAGAATTATGCAGAAAATCATAGATGAGACCTTAAGTTCAAAGTTGGAGATGTGGTATTTCTATGAATATCTCCATGGAAGAAGTTTATGAGGTTTGGTAAGAAAGGAAAGATATGTCCCAGGTACATCGGCCCCTTTGAGATCCTTGGTTGAGTTGGAGCTATGGCCTATCAAATAGAACTTCCACCTACCATGTCCAAATTACATGATATATTTCATGTATCCCTCATAAGAAAGTACATACCAGATCCTTCACATGTATTCTCTTCAAAGGTGGTATAGTTGGAGGACAATCTTTCTTATGAAGAGCAGCCAATGAGGATCTTGGATCGTAGAGATATGATTCTGGGTAACAAGACTACCCACCTTGTAAAAGTACTATGGTAGAACCATAAGTATGGAGAAGAAACATGGGAACTGGAGGAGGAAATTAAGAAAATGTACCCACACCTGTTTATGGCTTAGAATGTAAAAGAAAATTTTGAGGGAAGAATTTCATAAGAGGGGAAGAATATAACGACCAAAATTTTTCAATGGAAATTTTATTCTTATAATTATGTCATATAATCACATGAAATCACAAAAAATTGATCTAATAATTACAATGTGACCTTTAAACATAATTTTTTCACTTTTGTGTTTTGAATTTTGAAAATATGACATACACGGTTGCGATCATTAAGTAATTTGGAGTCTAATATGACCAACTTAATTTTTGGTGAATAGTAACATACCCTTATGAATAGTAATGTTACCCTTATGAATAGTGACATACCCTAATGAATATTAACTTTACGTGTGATAGTATATAAATAAGATTTAAATGAAAGTATGATGTACCTATATTTTAGAATAAGTAAATAAAATTTTAAAACTATTTTTTAGAATAAATTATGATTTTAATTAAATATTAATTTAATCATATTTAGAAAATTATTTTTGAAAAATGGATTTCATTTTTGGATTCTACATGTCAAAAAATGGTTTGGGTGATTTTTTGGTATTTTTCTAAAATGATTGAATTTTTTATGAATAGTAAAATATGACAATTAACGTTAAATGAAAAATAATGGATTTATTGGGTCATTGATGATGATATTCTGATGTAATACCAATTATTTAGAACTAACAAGAAATTATTAATTTTATTGGTTATGAAATCATAACTATTTGTTATCTTATGGATAAATAATAAACTAATGATTATAATATCATGAAAACCCTCCTCTCCTCCACTATAAAACCCACCCATCCTTACCTCTTCTCTTCACTCTTCTCAAGCCTTGTCCGTTGACAATATTCTACGAAAATATCCTCCCATGAACTTTATACATGTCCAAAATCCCATAGTCTCTTCAATCTGCAAAATCCTCTCCCTTAAGAGGCTCTCAAAGGAGGTAAACTCAAGAGGTAAATTCCTCATTCCAATTATTTTATTTCTTTTTCTTGTTTCTTTTCTCACCTCCATTCACCCAAATGGTATGATAAATCCATTAAAATACATGTAATTGAATTATATTATTATAATGGTATAATTCATTATCATCTCTCCTTTACTCTGCATTTATTTTAGTAGTAAAGAAACCATACGAGATGTGTTAATTTAGCACATTGAAGGACGACAGTTTGTCAATTTCCGTTACCATATTCAATTCTGGTCATGAAACAATTTTTATGGTTTAACTAGGCCCTAATATATGTATTATTCCTCATCTATGGTCCTGGAATCATTTTTTGCACATGATTTTTCTTTATAAAACAAAACGCATTCTTTGTGGTCAAAAAAATGCCAATTAACCCAAAAGGATGTCACTAAAGTTTTATATAATGATTCAACTTCACATCAAGTAATCATATTAATTTTTCAACCATGTAACCTTATTTATGTTCAATAATAAAATATAACTTCAATTATGGTCAACCACCTTCATCATACATGTTTATCCGAACAAGAACCGATCATTAAAACCAAGCAAGCAAACAGATATGGATAATGAAATTGAACCTCTTAACCAATCAAAATGGTTATAAATGAACTTAAAAGGGTTGTAATAATTATTTTACATATAAAATGGGTTCTTTAATTATTAATTAATCAACCTAATTTGACTATTCAGGTCATTAAGATCAAGTGGAGATCACCGCCAGACTTAAGGTAAGGGATCCTCTCTATTTTACTTTTATGTCCTCTATGCTATGCCATTTTATGTGTAATACCTAATGATGGGGTATAATTTTTCACCGCCCCCGTAATTCCCTCATGATGTATAAATGATTATAACCCCCATTTTCTCTCAATAATCCCTCTTAAGTACACCTAATAGGTTACTAATAATCTGTAAGGAATTCTACCCAAACATCCTTTATTCATTCAGGTTGATCTATATTTCTTTTTACCCAAATGAAGTTGTCTTTTATTTTTATGTAAAAATTATACATGATGTTTATATGCTCTAAACTCATGTTATAAAATCCATCCCTCATTCTCTTTCTATGATATACATGTTTTTAAGTGATTCCCTCCTCAATACTTCCCAATAAGCAAACTTGTTTTATGGGAACTTCCCAATTTTTTACCCAATTTCAAGTTCACTATATCCTATGTTTTAGGACACCATTGTCTTTATAAAATCACTCTTTTTTATTATTAAAAACTTCTTGGTTCACTTATGATTTTATACAAAATATTTTCTCCTTTTTTATTTTAAAATCTCTATAGTATTTTCCTTAGAACCGTATAAAATGTTTTAATGATAAAATTTTTAAAATACATTTCTTACATGTTGTCACTTCAGTTTGACATAAATTAACATGATATAGCCCTACTTTTCCTTATTAATGTATATTTATGTTCTAACTCCTTTCTTTCATAGACACTTTCATGATACGCCCATTAGTTATACTTTATGTCATGATTGTGGTACCCACTTCTTTCCATGGGTAAACCTTATATTTATGTAAGATTGATTATGTATGATTATTTATGTGGAAAAAATATTCATGAAAAGTTAATATGGGTGCACCAAAATGGCTCTCTAATTCATTGGGTAATGTTGAGTCTCATGAGATGATTGTGTGTGATGGTCTTAGCAGTTATCCTAGGCTTGTGCTACTATATGCAATGGTCTTGGCGGTTAGCCTTGGCTGATGCTATTATGGGAAATGGTATTGGTGATTATCCTTGAATCATAATAAATTCATGTTTTATGTTTCTACAAAATTTCTATGATTCCATTATTATATGATCCCATGTTTATATGTTCCGATTCCATATGTTACATGCCTTTTTATATCATCATTTCATGCCTTCTATTTCATGTGCTAATGCTTTATTCTTATGGTTATTCCTTTACTTGTATTTTAGCTTATCCATTTTTTATGTTATCACTAGGTTATATTATGCATATTTATGACCACAATTAAAGATAAGATCTCATTATGAAGTTTAAATAAAAAGATGTTTTTATAATGTTTTATTAGGTACCTAGTCTTCCAAGACACTAGACTTTACGAACCTTAGCTTATACTCTGATGTATAACTATGCTTAAAATCATGTAATGTTATATGTAAAAGGTTCGGGTTTCTATATACAATCTTGGTCTTCCATATTCATATGTAATCAGGCTTCATCTACCTCATTGTTGTGAATTTGATCGGCTCGTATATCTACTCTCAAGTAAGTCTCACACATCCTTCCTCTATCATGGACAACCTAAATATTGTTTTCTTCAATTCTGTTTATTAAAACATCACATTACTAATGATTTGATATGAAATTACTATGATATTATTAAAAAAATTGTTTCTAAATTTGTTTTATGGAATTGTAATATTACCTGGTAGATTAAATTAGTACTATTGATTGTAATGGTATTAGAATCATTTATTAGTTATCCACGTAGGTTTTTTATGTTTTATTATTAGTGGGTTATGATAAATGGTTTATTGGGTTACATTTTATTTAAATTATTTATGAATTTTATAGGATCCTCAATGATCATTTGTATTTTTAAAGATATCTTATGTTAATAGTAGGTGGTAGGAACCCTTATGATGAATATTTGGGTTATTCCTATGAGATGAGTAAATCTTGTTTTTTTTAAATTGTAATAATGAGGAAAATAAACATTTAAATTAACATTGGATGGTATGTCATTTCTACTTTAATTTAATTAATCTGATTATTCTTAAATATTTTTTATTAAAATATGATACCGAATTAAATCACACTTGCATATAGAAAACCTTGTTTTTGGTTTAGCGTAATGTAAATTATTTTCAATCCCTTAGATAATTATATTAATTTTCACCTTGAATATCTATTTTCAAGAAATATTACTAATTATTTTTATTGGTTTCCTCATTTAACCATGTATTACATGGTTTCATATATAATCTTATATTTATTTTCATTTTTATGTTACATATAGACAGAATGATTTTCCTCAACATAGTATCATAGATATGTAAGGATTAATGATGTATTATTTAATGATATATGTGTCCCATTAATCATCTTACATGTGGACAAATAGACAACATAGAACCTCTTAGGAGAAAATATGAGTGACTATTCATACATAATAAATTTAGTGGAACATTAGGTTACCTATATTTCATTTATATAATTACAATTATATAATAATGTCTACGACTTATTAAATAAGAACTAAAAAAGTAATCGTAATTATCCTAAAAATATTATTATATGTCATATAATTAAATATATTCACTCTAATATTTATCGATGTTTTGATTAGTGGATGAAATCTTATTTAGTATATTATTATTGAATAATAATATAGTTTTAATTATTGAGCATTTTACCCTCTATATCTATTCAGTTTATTATTACAAAACATCATACATGTTTTCTATTCAATATTGTATAATATATAATATTATGGTTTGTTATGTTGAGAAAGTGGTATCTGGATTTTGAAAATTATTCAAAATAATTGGTAATAATTGTTTTCGTTCCATGATGATATGATGTTTTTGTTGTTGAAAATGTTCTAGTAAGGTAAAGAAGTTTTTTATTCAATTTAAAGAAAAAATTCATCAAACCTTTGATTTAAATGTGTTTTTTATTTTAAATGTGATGGATATTTTTAAATAGTTCTTTTTTTCTAAAGTAAATCATTGAGGATGTTTTTAATTAAATCATAATGTGAAATGATTTGATTTTGTAAAATAAATTATTTTTGAAAAAATATTGCGACATATTATTTTAAAAGTAATTTTATGTTAATTAAGTCATATATATATAAATAATATATGGTGGTATTCGGATAAGAAATGTAAAGGGTGATGTGTTTTAATTTATCAATTATATTTAAACATAAATTCTATTATGGTCTAGAATTTATAGTTATACTTCTCAAATATGCATATTTTTTTATATTTCAAAGTTTTGTTACTTTCAAATTATGATATCATTAATATAAATTTAAACCTGATTTGAATTGAATAATTAATTATCACATTTATCACCACTATATTATTTTTACATGATAGTTATTTTTTATATTGGTTATAGACTATAATAAGTCAAAGTAGGATTTAAAAACTTAGAATAAGTAATGAATCCGAGGAAGGTGTTGATTCTTTTTTTAATTTTCTAAATGAAATGTTCTGAAGAATGGAATGTTTTTATATCCATGCCAAATATTTTTAAATATGAAGAAGTTGAAAAGAATAGAGATCAAATATCATTTAATTTGTCAGGGTTTTAATCTAAGTTACACCCTTGGATTTGGCATGGTAAAACTAGGAATAATTTCAGATCAATTGACGATGATGCTTTGTAAGATGATAACTCTAGTAGAATTGAATAAATGATTCGTGAGATTGAAGAAGATAAAATTGAGAAAGAACTGAGAATTTATAATCTATATGGTGATGCTAAAAAACCATTGTATCCAGGTTGTAAAGAATGAATGTTTTTTATCATTGGTGATAAGATTGATTAACTTGAGGGAGAAACATGGTTGGAGTGATAAGAGTTTTACTGATTTTATACAATTGTTTAAAGATATTATTCTTAAAGTAAATGATCCTCTTGATTCACATTATAAAGAGAAGAAAATACTATGCCCAATTGGATTAAGGTAAAACAATACATGCCTTCCCAAATGACTAAGTTCTATATAAGAAGGAATATTAATTTTTGTCAAATAATCACAAATGGGGGATGTTATGGTATAAGTTGAAAGAAAAATTGTGTGGTGATTTAGCAGTTACAGAGACACCTACATATGAATTTTGATATCTTCCTATAATTCCTCAATTGAAACATTTATTTTTAATTCACATGATGAAAAAATGTTAAGATTTCGTGAAAATGAGAATATTTGTGATGGAAAATTATAGCATCTAATTGATAGTCTATAGTATAAGAAAATAGATCAGCAATTTAATATATTCAAAAATGAAGCTTTGTGGACCTTTATACCTATGTTCGATGTATCCTTTAGAATGTTATTTAATGATATTGAATGGGTATGTTAAGAATCTATATCAACCTAAATCCACCATTTTTTAGAATTATATTTCTTATGAGGTTTTGATGTTTTGTACAAGATATTTGTTTATAGTGGAGCACATTGGTTTGCCTTCATGTCACCATGAACGAGTTAATTATAAGGGAAGGGGATCCATGGATTGAAAGTAAAATTGTTGATAGGTGTACATATAATGAATTTACATTTATACATCTTCAATAACATAGATGATGCTCAATGATATATAACATTTCAAATTAATGTGTTGAAACAATGTTATCCAAAGAAGAGAGATATGTGGATTTTGAATGAACATAAAAATATTCCATGGTTTAAAGAGACAGTGTTTGGTATATCAGATGCATCAGAAACATTTAGATGGTTAGTGGGTGTTCCAAGTTTAATTTTGATAAAATGTTCAGTGTTTGAAATTAATTTCAATACATTTCATAAAAAATCATAATAAAAGAAGTGTAGTTCAGAATAGTAGTGTATTGGTGTTCACAGAAGTAATGCATTTATTGATTGATAAAGAAAAAACCCAATTTACTTATCATGTGAATATTATGGAGTCATTGAATAAATATTGGAGTTTTATTACATTAAATTTCAAGTTACGGTGTTTAACTATAAATCGTTTATCGGTAACAACAATGTCAGACAAGATGAATTTGTAATAACACCTGTTAATATGAATAGATTACAATACACAACTGATCCTTTTATAATGTAAACACATGAAAAATAAATTTTCATTATTCCTGGTCAATACAATATGTAGTGGTGTATTGTTTTACAAGGAAAAACATTATATTGGTGATGAAAAACTTGATGAATATGCTAATTTATATGAGATCCCTATTTCCATGGAAGGATTAACTGATAATATTGATCACTAGGTCATAGACTAGGTTTATTCCATATGAAATGATCATGAAAATAGAATTTCGGAAAAAAATCCTTTAGTAAATTCCTAATATTATAGGTAATATATGTTTATTTCTAATTTACTTTTTAAATTTCATAAACTATTAGAGATTTTAATTTTATTTTCTTTATTAAAACACATATTATAATTAATAAGCTAAATTGTTTGTTTGTATTTGGTTAGTTTTTTTGTTTACCATGTTTAACCTTATATAACTTATCGATTAATTGCTTTTATTGAAAACCAATTATTCTAGATCTAATATGTTAAGTAAAAATATAAAGATTTTATAAGATTATATTGAATAAATATTCTCTTTTTTGTAAAAAATGATTTATCAGGTTGGATAATTTTTATTATTCCCAAACCATTTTTGGATTTTTTTTCATTCAATTGAAATTTCATATATCATTACTATTTTCATAATTTCTGTTAACTATAACAACTATGAATAAAAATGTGTTAAGTTTAATTTAGTTTATTTTTTTGTATGATAAGTTTTTATTTTTTATTTATATTTGTATTGTAATAGTTGAATTCTTATATTAGTGTATTAATTGTTTGTTCCTTTGGTTTATAGGATAATGATATATGAGTAAAATGATCCACCATATAATTTTGGAAATTATCATACTCATACCTATGGGGAGGAACATACACATGATCCTCTTTATGAGCCCCATCCTTCTTTATAAGAGAAATACACTCCCATGGGGCCAAAGAAGATTTTGAGGGTTTTTAAATGTGGTAGTACACATTTATGAAAATTTTCAGTTTTCTATATCTTGGACCAGAGGATACTGGTATACTTTCATTATAATGACATTACAAGAGGTCTTAATTCAAAACAATTCAATAGTTTTATATCAGTTCAGGCTAAATGAAAAGTCATTATATTGATTGATGATTGGAAAAGTGTTAACAAATTGACATTATCTCACTTGTGGGAGACATTTTTGGTTATATCCTTTTTTGTTATTTTACTTATTTTGAAATTATTATAGTAATATATGTTTCCCCCCTTCTTATGAGATGACATATGATATACCTGACATTGGAAGAGTTAGGAGGAAATGTTTATCATTAGATGCTAAGAGATAATGAGATTGCAAATCAACACTCACATTAGATTTCATTTCTAGGTATTGGGATCCTCATAATCCATGTGATATATATCCCTTTATAGATGAAGATATATAGAATCATTTTTTGAAACTAGAAGATAAGAATCATTTTTGAAAATTACATTGTTACCTTTTAGAATTTTTTTATATTAATTATCTTATTAATGATCTATTAATGATTTATTAATGATTTATTTATTATTAATTTATTATAATCAATTAAATATAATAAGGATACCCAATATAGAAACATATACCCTCATACTTTATCTCAAAGAGGGTATTTGTTATTAGAATAAGAATTGATGGCAGAAAATTTTCAAAAACTAAGAGCTGAATTTTTAGTATCTGTAGAGGTTTCCCCTCTATCCCCCCAGATAGACATGAAAAATGGAAGAGGGGTCAAATGAGTGAAAAAGGATAATATATTAAAAAATATTTTAGGTTTCTATTTGAGAGAATTGTGATATGTTTTATTTATTTATTTATTCATGTAAATTCAATTCTTTTTATATTTTGATCCAGGGAAATAATAAAATAATTCACACAGGTTTCTCTTGAGGATAATAGCACACAAGGGGTCTTCTTAACTGGGGATTAGTAGGACATTTTAGCTATAACATTGGGAAATACTGAACACCCAAGTTGTGTATGAGGATACTCGATGGGTGTATCAATGAAAAAATCATTTTCACATTCATCATCTTATGCAATGGAGGGTGTTTATAAAAAAAATAAAATCTTTGGAGGATCAAGTTCGGGATATTCATGTGAAGATGGAGGATGGGAATAGAGCTTTGGTACAGTTGATGTTTGTAGACATGCAAAGACATATTAAAACTGTAGCTCCCACACCTCCACCTCTACTAGTAGGTCATACTCCTCCACATCTCCCTATAAACCCCACTCTTTATTATACTCATACAACCCTCCTCCACAGCTTCCCCATTATTATGAGTTATATGTTGATGACATGAAATATCATATTGTTCCATATCAGATGATATTTTATATTGGAGATACCATTCATCATCAATAGATAGAGATATAGAATCACAGGGTCACTATACAGGATATTATAGATATATCAATTAGAGTACCATTACCTATATATAAGTTGAGTACATTTGGAAAAAGTGTCAACCACTTTTTAGTTTTAACATCTAGACTTATATGACATATTACCATAGAATTATGTGTATATTTTATCCTTTATTTAATTTTTTTATCATTTTAATGTTTATATATTTATCTATTTTTTACAGGAAAACATTAAAGGTAAATAAATACTATAAAAAATTATAGTAGTCCTGATAGATTTTCAACATATTCAAGATTGTTGTCGAATATTTATGAGATTCCAATTGAATTTGGTGTTTTTGGGAATGAAATGACTATGTCACTTAAATTTTTTTATTAGGTATCTTTATTAAATGTGTAAGGAGCATGACAAGATGAATGTATATGGATTTATAAAACCAAATTTCATTTCACCTATAGCGAGGACAATGAATAAAATAGAAAAATAGTTTATATTGCTGGAATATTTGAAAAGGGCGCAATTATTCAATTTTGGATGTTTTCTTATCTTCAAGAGTATGAATCATATATCTAAAAATGTTATATATATATATATATTAACATAATAACCAATAAAATTGAATTTTCATTTATATTAGTGATCATAGGATGTTATGTGTTTTTTTCAAGACGGAAGGTACTTTACAGGTTATGCTCTATTCATAGAGAAGTACGACAAAATTTTTAAGGATGTATTAGATATTTAAGTTTGAATATATTAATCATTTTTTATATAATAGTTAATTTTAATTTTTTTTCATTCATATTATTTTCTAATAGGGGTGAAATTCTTTTGAGTGACCAAAAAAAAGAAGCTCTAATATCAATTATGTAAAAGCAAAGGTGAATTTTCATTTATAATTAGTAAATTTTTGATATATTATTTAATAATGTTATTTTAAATTTTAAAACTCATTTAAGTAGAATTTTAATAAATAATAAGTAATAAAATAATGTGGATATTATTTTTTAAGATTTATGTATGAAATAATTTCAACTGAGACAGTTGTGAAGTTCCAGTATGTCATTTTTATTTATAAACTTCTCCTTAATATTTTATTCATTTTATTCATAATATATATTAAATGATTTACTTTTAATTTGTATATTTTTTATAACCCTCATCCTTATAGTGAATAGGTGCTCATACACTTACAATTTGAATGGGAAAATCATTTTATAGTTTTGGTTGGATTTAGTTTGTTTATACTATATATTGTAATTTTTAATGTTGTAATTGTAAATGTGTATTTCTAGTTTTTTGATAATTATTATAGTTATATTTTTCTGGTAATTTGTTTTGGTCAAATATGGATAGGATGTTTGAAAAGAAATATTTAAAAAAAATTATTTTTCACATCTCTTATTTGATAACCGATGTGAAAAATCCAATATCAACGGGTTTTCTTGTTGGTTATCTCATAACTAATATAAAAACCCATTTTTACATAAGTTATCATATAATATATGTGAAAACCCCATTTTCACATCATTTTTTCTTTTTTTATCAAATAAATGATGTGAAAATTCATTTTCCACATCGATTATAAGATAACTAACATGAAAAACAATTCTAAATGGGTTTACCACATCAGTTGTCAAATAACAAACATCAAAAATCAGATCAATTATTCATTTAAAACACCCATTTTTTATGGTACATTAAATACATATTTAAAATGCCTCATATAATAATGCCACCTAATAACCGATGTGAACAAAAATAATTTACGTGAAAGGACATTTTCTTCACAAGTTTGTGTGACTATAAATCCACTAACTACTTGAGTAAAATTTGAATCATGAGAACCATGAAAGAATAACATAAATTAAAACTTTTTTATGTCATTAAATAAATGATATTCTTGATATAACATTTAATAGAGAATTATATACACCACAAGACAAGAATAAGTGGGGAATATAACATATATCTCATAGAAATAAAAGTTAGATGATGAAACCCTTACATTGTGCCATGAATTTCATCATACACATTCAAAAATCTTGTATAATAAATATAAGTTTATTATATATCTGAAAAATAATATTCTTATATATCATATCGTATATTATTTCATTATGACTTTATATTACCCATTTATTAACAATTTCATGTTAAAGTTACGTTTCAGGTAATAATCGCTTTGTTTTTCGTATATGTTTTGACATGTTATTCTTAATCCTCATAATTGGAAAATGATTTAATTATTTAAAAAATATAAAAATATTAAAAATTTCATATATATTAATCATATAGGTATTTATAATAATCTATAAGAGATATAAATATAAAATGGAATACATTGTTCAAGGAGATGATAGGTCGTACGTACACATGAATGTTGTTATTGTTTTCATGTACTATTGAATGAAAGAATGTAAATGGAATATATATATATATTATAATTACATTATATTTATTATTTCTTATATATCATATAAATTTAATCAATGCCTCCTTAATACATTCCATGTAATGTGTGAACGAATCGCATCGTTTTGAGGACGTGGTAGTCCACATGTCCACAAATGAAGTCATTATAATCCCAAAATAGAAATCATGAAGTAATGTGTTATATAATAATTAAATAATCATAAATAAATAAAATATATCATATAAAAATATTAATTTGATAATTATTCCCATCCTTGAATGGTTTTAATAGAAGAACGATTGACATCGATTCGTGAGGCAGTAGTCTGCCATACACACAAATGATGATTGTGCATCCCATTTGATGGATGTGTGGGTATATTTAGGTTAAAACCTTAACATAAAAACATATAATTACATTAGGATACTTATTTTATTAGATAAACATGTAATAAGAATAATTGATGAGGTGGAGAAAGAAATAAAACAAAAGTTCTTGTTGAAGGATGTTACCTCTTCTTTGGGTAATTCCATTTGGTTTTCACCAAAGAACTAACTTGGTTTGATTTCTTCCTAAATTAAGGATTCTAGGATGAGAGTAGTGAAGTCTAAATAATTTTTTTTCATGTTTTGGATGATCCAAATGTCTTTAGAGGTTTTAATAAGTTATGGGGTTTAGTGTCCTTTAACAATGGAGGAGTGACATTCATGTAAATATAAAAAGGTAAACACTGTTGAGAGGTCTCCCTTACATCATGTATATCCAATAATTTTAAATTTTAGATAAAAGGTAGGATATGGTATAAATATTTACATCCAATATATTTTTTAAATGTATCAATGTTATTTTCCCCTTAAGTTAAAGTTTAACCACTATGTAAAATCATTTTTAACTTAATAAATGTAATTAATTTTAATTACATTCACTAATATTTTTAGTACAAAACTAAATTTTACTTAAATTAAATTATAAATTATTTGGATTCCTAATCTAGAATCCATTTTTCCAAATTATAAACAATTTATTGGAATAAATTAATTTAAAAATAATGTTTTAGGTGGTATGAAACAACAAGTTTTTAAACAGAAAATGTTCCAAATATTGAAACGTTTTTATACCTAGTTTCAATGTGAAATTGATTAAATTGACCTAAATTGGATTAATAGCTATATTATTTATATAAATATACTTTAAAAAAATTAAAATATAATTTAACTGTATAAATAAATTATACAAAAATGTAGTTTTCTATTGAAATTCTGTATTATTTACTATTCATAAAATTGAAACTTCTCAGAAAAATACCAAAAAAACCAAATTGAATTTTGATATTTTAATTTATAAAATAAATTTTTTTTTAAAATATAAATTTTCAAAAAATTATATTTAAAATAGGTGCAATATTAAAAGGAGGTAAAATTACCTTTTATAAAAATATATATGTTTATGAGTAGTATTGGTTTTATTTTTATATCTTCTATAGAAAAAACACAATATGAAAATAAAATAGTTGATTGAATAATATAGATATATATATATATATATGTATATGTATATATATATCATCAAAATTATTTATCAAAAGTGGTTTAATTAATTATTGAGATAAAATATATTTGATTGCAGAAATATATTTTTCCAACAAATGATTTCATATATTTTCAAAATGGTTTTATTTTTATTTTTAGTAAATTGGTCACCAAAAAATAATTCTTATATAAATTTGTAAAATATATTTTCATGATTTTAATTAATCTTATTCATAAACACCATTCCAACATCTAGGTGACAACTATAATAATATCTTAATAATAATATTAATAGTACATTGTAGTTTTGTAAAACTTGGTCTTGCATGTCATGCAAGTTATCGAAGGATCTCAGTATTTCTTATAACGTAAGAAAAACATAGGGTTCAATATAACACAATATAATTTAAGTGTTGTTTTTTCGAAACCTAGAATTGGTTCTCTCATATAACACAATATGTATTTAGTGTTGCATGAAATGAAAAATATCAAAAATATTAAATTAAATAAAAAAACAATTCATAAAAACTCAGGGTGTTACACGTTATTTCATTTTAGGAATGAATGTTATTTTTGATCTTTAATACTGATTTAATAGTTCAATGACACCTAAATAATAGTCAATACATGATTAATATAAAAATGTAAGTCTTATATTCCCAATTTTGGAAAGATAATTATTTTTTATGTAATAATAAAAGTGGACGTCAAGAATATACCTAGCATGGTATTTAGACTCAATGGAGCTAAACACCTTTTGTATTATCGATGTATAAACTTATTTAGTAATGAAAAATAAACCTTTACAAATAAATTCAATTCATCAAGCCTTTGGAACTAGTTCTTCTATAGAGCATGACCTATTACAAGGTTAAGTTAGTGGTAAGTATACTTTATAATATTCCTTTAAGTGTTTAAGGAATGTGAAATTGAAGTGTGGTATATTCATAGTCATAAGATATGAGTTCCTTCTAGATGACAAGTTGAATAATTTCTTGACCAAGCATTAATCAATCAATATAATGTAGCATGGACTAATTCCTAAATTCACTTTACCTTATCCACATCAAATCCATGATGCTAACAAGGAGGATCGATGACGAGTCTTATAATTTAACAATGATAAATATAATGTGTCATGGAGTAATTACTAAACATAAATTTCCCTATATACATCAGAGTCATAATGTATGTAAAGGGATCATCAATGTTAAAATATGTTCATTACAGATACTTATGTTCTACATTTTAAATAATGATATTATCCCATAACCACATTCCAACAATAATGAAAAGTGGATATCCTATTATTTTTAGTATTATATAAATCCATTATGTCATAAGAACATGTGTTTATATGTGAATATTTTATTGAGGATAAAACAAACTTTCATCAAGGAAAAACACAATGTGCATCTATATTAATCATCCTAAAAGTTTCTTATAATATTACAAAAAACAAAAATATAGAAAATATATAATTAGGTTATAGACTACATTTTTATAAAATGGTTTACATCTCTAATTGAGATAGTGGGAGAAATATTGACTTGGGTTCAGTCAATTCCAAAGATGCACACTAAGTTTTCAAAGGAAAAAGTTTCACAACAACATATGGAAAGAGACTATTCTAAAGATACATTCTATGTTGGAAAGATAAAACCAAGGTGATGGTTTAAATTTAACATGGTCGATGGTACATTATTTATTGATAAGAATAATTCCTATAAGTAGGCAGTATATGAAAATTAGATAAAATTGACAAGATCAATTAAAATTCAATAATGAATTCCATGTATCGAAGTACAATGGGATTATAATTTTGAATATTGTAGTGGGTATTCAAGTGACACAATACATGGATGGTAGAAGCATGGTACCAATAAGGCTTGACTGTTAATACCAAGTTATTATGCCTAAATCCAATTGAATTCTATTTATCATAACTAATTTCTATGATCATTTTATCGAGCATTGGATGTCAAGACCACCAATCCTGGAAGGTGTCTATATGACGTAACCAAAAAGGGATAGGGACATCATATAATTCTAAAAAGGGGTGTAAGTTACTCAAATACAATTTGGGATTATAGTAATAAACAGGATCACTAAATACTCTTTTGGAATTAATCTTCTTCATGTTTCTCTAAAAGGTGAGTGGGAGTGCCATATTTTTGAAGTATAATTTGTTTGTTAACATATGGAAAACAACTATTGGTCTTATAGTTAAGACCAGGATGAAAGTAACTATCTAGATATTGATTTAATATAACAAACTAAGTTCTAGGGAATATGATATACTAAAGAAGATCTAAAATTTTTTTAGACCTAGTTAATAATACATATACTGGCATGGTATTGAAAAGTACAATCTCGAACAAATTGAGAGAGAATTGTTAACAATTTTTCATAGCATAAATCTCTCCAAGAAGACATGAATGGGAATAAGGGATATTAAATTGGTGATTTTAAATTCCATATGCTTCAGATATAGTTCTATCATGTATTCCATTATATGTATAAGAAATTATATTTCCAACATATATTTTCTGATAAGAAAATATCAGTTATATCTTAGAGAACTACAAGGTAAATAGTTAGAACTATACAATAGTACTAGAGTAAGTACACATGATATATAATTGGTATATGGAGAGGAAGTAATACAAGTTTTTAGGGAAAAAACTAGTATTCCTTGGATAAATGTAATCTAATATCATATTTAGGCTAAGCTAATGAGCAGGACAGGATCATTCAAGCTAGTGGTAGCCATGTATACAAATACAAAGTTTGTTGTGGCTTCTCAGGTAGATTAAGAAGTTGTGTATTATACAAAATGATTTTTTACAGTTTTTAGAATCACTCCTAGTGAGTTAAGTATTCTCATAATGTAAATTATGGTACTTTTAAAATCCATGACTTCATGTTTTGAAAGACCCAAAGTTTACACCTCTTGAAAATATTTACTTAAAGAGATAAGGTCATGCATAAAAGAATAGCCATGCAGTAAAGACATGGCAGACCCAACAACTAATCCTTCAACCCTTTAGAAACATGATCTTAATCATGTGAGAGATAACAATGATGGTTATCAAGTTTCATCTAGTACAAGTGGGTGTGTTTTAATAGTGGGTTATCCAGAACCAAATAAACAATACTTTTTGATGACCACATCATGGATACAATGAGTTATGAATGATGTTTACTTACCATTATTGTGTAGATATTTCCATATCAACTATTTAAATGGTAATTTTAGTTGATTTATTATCATATCAAAATGTTATAGCAGATACCAAGATATAATGAGAACCTCATGATATTATGACATAAATCTTAAATAAATTTCCTATGGTTAAGATATATCATATTGACTGGACATGGTATATGTTTGAATATTAGGTTTTGGGGTCTCATAAGAATTTATACTTCTTATGATGAATTTCATAAATATTGATCTTTACTAGTTGATATCATGAGGATAAACCCTCCAATAGGAACACCACAATTTTTGAGTTTCCTTGGATATGGTCATTTGTATTGGTCTCTTGATTTGGGATCATTATCATTTTTCCATTTGATCATGTATTTTGATACATGGATAAAATCACGACAATGAAATCACGATGAGGTAGTTTTTGTTGGGTGCATCATTGGTGGAATTTCATTGGTTAAATGGTCAAGATATAATTTTTCAAATCTGAGTAGAGGATGTAATATCTCATGCCTAGTCGATCAGGATGGTAGTACCTTCATAAATCCATGGTCATGGTAGTCGAGGGTAAATCCATCAATTGAGATAAATAAAAAATAAAGAAAGAAAAGATGATGACACAAGTTTGGATCCTGCTTTATGATATCTCTAAATAAAAAGGGATTATATTACACAATGTGTGTTCATAGGTTGGTTTTCATTTCTATGAATATTACTTATCTCTTTATAAGCATTGATAGGTTGTAAATTTTTTCTCTTGGTCTATGAATACTATTCAATACTATCGATATAAGGGCTTATAGGGTCACACAAAATAGAGAATATGAGAATATGTCTAAGAGACAAGGAACAATCATAGAGGGTCACACTCAGAATTCGACGATCAATGATCCTATTTTTTTGAATCATATGTACATGATCTAGAGGAATTCTTATTTGGATCCTTCAAGTAGTAATAATGGGTGACATAAGATGTTGAGTGTAGATTTAGATCAAAAAAGGTATGTTTTTTATTTATTTTCTTATCTTAGAATAATACACACAAGATCCTTAGACCATACTGGGGCTCATATCACCAGATATGACAAGTTTTTTTTTTCTCTAGTGATTAAAAATTTAAAATCTTTAGCTCACCATCTTCCATTGCACACCTTAGTTCCAACACCTAATTCTCACAAACATATAGAATCATAGTTTTGGTCAGTGCATCAAATTACCGTAGTCATTATATATATTAATAATAATCATAAATATCATTACAAAAACCCATATAAATGAATATACAATGACACATTAACATGTGAACTTTTTATAGGTGGGTTTTTTCTCATAATCTACCATTTGGAGATTACCAAGTGCAAAATTTATTGGATTAAGTCTCATATGCTTATGAGTATTTTCAATTGAAATTAAATATAATAAGTTTCCTATAATAGATTTTTATCTAACCATAGATCAATACTTAATAATATATTCATAGCATTTCATGGTTTTCATCATAGTGGGGGATTGTTATGAACTTTCAAATATGATAGATACACAATGAAATTATTACATTCAAGTCATGCAGAATAATGAATAATATATAATAATATATTTAATTAATATTTAATTATTTGAATATATATATTCAATATAAATTACAAATTGTTGGTTCTAAAACAAAAAATCCCAAAGATTTAACATACCTAAAATAATTCACTCAGATGCTCGTTGGCCCTCACAAGTGAGGCCCACATTATCTTGGACTACAATTCATCAGAATTGGCGAAGCCTATGAATACACTTACTGTGTGGTCCTATAGACCCCATCTCAATGAAAGTGAGTCCAACCCATATACCAAGAGTGGTATCTTGAAATATATTACAACCCTCAAAGTGGTGAGGATAATTTAAGGCTATATCTACCTCCTAAAAACACCCATGAAATAATATAATCCCTTAGTATTGATATCTTATTCTAGAAGGATTCATTTAATTTTCATCAAAATATTTACTAGAATATATTTCTTTTAATTCCCATAAATTAACATTTCAACAAACTTCCATGTCCACAGGATTATCAGATAGTTCCATTTTCATCAAAGTTCCTAAACTACCAACTTCTATTAATGAATAAATCTTAAAATACTTTCTCAGCTTCTTCATTATTAATGTTATACGAGTTGTGACACACCTTACATACCCAACATCACTATGAACATATTTTTTTCATGGTTTACAAAAATACATAAAATATTATGAATCGTGATATGAATTAATAATATTATTAAATTCTAAATATCAAATTACAAACCTATATATAATAATATCTAATTATATATAAAACATATGGATTTTCAACTAGCGGGTATTTTCTCGCAATATTCATATCTTAGAGATTTCTAAGGGAGAACTTCATGAAAATAAGTCTCAATGTCTTATGAGCCTTCTTCCCTCAATAACCTATACCATATATATCTTGTAAAACCATATTATCTAACCATATAACATATATTTAAGAATATCATTATTTCACTTCAAGGTTCACATAATAGAGAGTAACTAATATGATATTTCAATGTAGTAGATACTCCAAGGACATTATAATATTAATTTTACATATAAGAAAAATAACCGTGTTGTAATAAAAATATTAATATGCAACACTATGGATGTATAAAAAATTATAAAGTATAAAAGTAGTTGTTTTTTGGTAACCTGCTCTAACAGACTCCCACTTTCACTAGATCCAACTACTTACAAATTTTACTCTACTAGATCTCATGTGATGTTCATATTTCTATTTATATTAGGATTTATTCATTAAGGCCACCACATTATCCTTCATGGAGACTCTTCATACTGTGACCTCACCCCGTTGAGAAAAATACTATACAATGTGATAATTCTAAAATATATTCTTTATCCATTGAAGTGATTTGGGATCCTAAGTAAGAACCACTATTGTGTTGTTGTCATAATATAGGGTGATGAAATCCTTACTGGTAGACACCAAATTAATATCCTGGAGCAATTTTAATATCAAAACTACTTCTTAGTCACATTAAAAGTTGAAATATACTCCGAATCTACTACAGAATTAGTGTCCACTAGTTTCTTTGATATCCTTTAGCTTACATCTCCTCTGTTAAGAGTGAATACATATCCTGACTATGATTTTTGATCATCCTAATCTATCTTTAAACCATCATCTATATATTCCCAAATTAGTAACTCATCATCTTATCTATAAGACAAGAAAATATCCTCAATATACCTTAGATACTTTAGGATAGTATTTATGTTAGTCTAGTTTTATTCTCCTTGGCCTTCTTGATATCTTCTTACCATGGTCAAAGTGTTGGAAACATCAAACTCGGTATATTTCATAACATACATAATAGAACTTATCATAGAAATGCAAGGTATTATACCCATCCCATATACCTCTATGTCCTCTTTTATTTGAGGAAACATTTTTTAGGAAAGATGTATGTCATGTGAAATTGGAACTAATACCCTATTGAATTGTTCCATTACTTCAGTATTTTGTAAATATGTGTATCGTAAATTAGTCAAAAAATACGCTTAGGTCTATCATAAAATAACTTGATCCCTAGAATGGATGATGCCTTAATTATTTTTTGGATAATAAATCATTCTAATAATACTTAACTAACTATAATATTGGTATTTATTTTCCAATAATTAATATGTTATGAATATATACTACTTGGAAAACTACTGCACGCCCATTAAACTGCTTGTAGAAACAGGAATCACATTTCTTCTTTATGAAACCCGATTTTATTATGGATTCATAAAACCAAATATTCAATGATATGGATGCTTAATTTAGACTATAATAGATATATACAATTTTCATCCCTTAATAGAATATTGTGGAATCAAAACCCTTTTAGTTGTGTCTTATAGATATCTTCCAAAATGTTTCCATTATAGATAGCTATTTTGACATCCATAATCGAAATCTCATAATCATGGTAATCTAGTATATAAATTATAATTCTAATGGGTTTCAATATAGAAACTAGAGTTATTTTTTATTCATATTATATTCCAAGATGTTGCGGCCCTTCTTCCACTAGAAATATTTTATAGGTGCTAACTTTACCTTATATGTCTAGTTTCTTCTTGAATACAAATTTTTATCCAATGAGATTTATATATAAAGGAAAGTCAATGAGAACCCAGACATGGTTTTGATACATGGAATCCATCTCATAGTTCATGGATTCTTTCCATATTGCTTCTTATGATCTCTCTACTTCCACCTTATAGGAAATAGGTTCATTATAATAAAATAACAACAATTCACCATCTTTGGTGACTAGAGAACCATATATCACTAGTTCTCTAGCCTATCTGAAACTCTTATATAGTATTGGTTTCTATGAAAATAGATATTCCTTGGGGTCTTGTTGAATTTTTTCCTATACCAACTCCGGTGTATCTTGAGTATCAACTTCATTAAAGTCATTCTTGCTCTTAATATCCATTTTGAAGATGTGTCCCCTCTATAAAAAGGTGGGATATTGGTCAAACACTATTCATTTATCTGAGGATTTATATACATAATATCCTTTAATTTCCTTAGAATATCTTGAAAATATACACTTTATGCCTTTGGGTGCTATTTTTTTCAAAATTTTCCATAACAAACACCTAAGAACCCCATATACTAGAATGTGGAAACACGGGTTTCTTCCCCTTCCAATGCTCATATAGAATACCTTTTTCTATCTATATAAAAAATGGTTTAGCGTGTATTTTATATTCTATAATTCATATCCCCAAAATTATAATGGATGATTTGAATGACTCATCATTAACCTCTCCATTTCCAACATGGTTTGGTTCCTTGTTTTTCTAACACCAACCCAATGTGGTGTATAAGGGGGTGTGAGTTGAGATAGAATCTCAAAATCTCTCAGATAGTAAATTAATTCTTGGTTAACATATTCTCCACCTCAGTCTGATCAAATATTCATTATATTATTACAAATATAATTCTATAAATCATTCAGGAATTCATTAAATTTTTCACATAAGTATTTTGATGTATACCTAAATATGTATATATAACCATATCTACTGAATTCATTAGTAAAAGTAATGAAGTATGAATATCCACCTCTAGCTTTTACTAGAAATGTTTTGTAGATATAAATATGCATTGATTCTAGAAACTCTATATCCCTTTCACCATTTATAGAAATAATATTGTTTATACATATTTCCTTATAATCAATTGAGACATATTTTATGTGGTTTTATTTTAAAATAATTTAAATACCCATCATCATATATCTTTATCAAATTCTTCTCATTTACATGTAAAAGTAGTGATTCCATAATAGGATGTGATATGATTGTTGCAAAATTGATTCATTATCAATTTCCAACACTTGGATTTTGTATTTCAATACATAAATACATTTATTCAGATGTTCCATACCATAATAAATGATATATTTGAAATGTATAAACTTTTGTTCCCAAACTTGAATGCAAAATAATCCATGTCTAAGAATGATACATATATAATTCTTTTGGTAAAACTGAGTACATAATCAGGATTATTTAATGACAAGATCGATATATTTTGAAATTTGAAGTGGTACTATCCTATAACCAAGGTATCTAGTATATCACCCTTGGAAACTCAAAGATCCACCTCCCATCTTGAAACCTTCCAAAATCAACTTGGTTCCTATATCTTGATTCATATGTGAGAACCATAATTTGTATCTAATACCCAATCATTATAAATTGAATGATTTCACTTGATAATGATTGAACCTAAAGCTTCCCCTTTCTTCCTCAACTGGGTGTAGTTCTTCTTCCATTGTTACAACTTTCCACATGAAGAACATACCACATCATGTTCATCAGTATACCTTTGAATATTCCACTTATTCGTTAGATGATTCAATGAAGCCTTAAAATCATAACTAGTGTTAGGTCCCTTTGAATTGACCTTAATTTTATTCACCATAAGGAATATAGATTTTCATGTCTCATCTTCAAATCTACATAGAAAATTAGGGTTAGGATATCAAGGATAAACTTATCAATATTATTCATATTATAATTTATAATAAAACTAGAGAAACTATATGGTATTGAGGAAAGTACGATATCTATGTGAAACTCATCAGGTGTCGTGAAAACCTAGATGTCCAAACACACGATATAACCAATCATCTTGAGTATATGAGGTTTGGCTAACAACCCTTCTCTGATCTTTCTTGTAAAAAAGTTCATTGAAGTTCTCATAATGCTATTTTCTTTGCTTCTCTTGATAAAGATCACATATTTGAGATAGGATACTAAATGAATTTTATAACCTTGTGTAACTTCTAGAGATTACCACACTTGGAATAAAATATAAGGAATTGGACATCTAATGTATCATTTACAAGATTCTGATATATTGATTTCTCCTCCACACTATCCTCAGAATATTTTTTTAGGAATAGAAGACTCAATCACGTAGAATTTCTACTCTTGATGTAGTATAAATTACAAGCACCTATAACACTGTTGAGAATTCATGTCAGTGAGTATATTATATTTCTATAATATCAATAAAAATGATAATTTCATTTTCATGTTTTATTACATTTTCTATAATAAAAAAACATATTTTATTACTTTATCTTGACTACCAATGATGACATAACAAATTTAATTTGATTGTCTCCCACTATTTTATCAAATCCAAATAGCCACACCATTAGATTTGAAATATAAGGTTTCATAGATATTCAAGTGCAAGGTTCCATATATTCTTTATAATAATTCAGACTATGGTAATGAAAATTACGTGAAAGTATTTACATAATAATATCTTCCAAACTACATTAACTCAAAACTCCTTGATCCATTTATTGGACTCCCCTAACTCAAAAACACAGAGTCATATTTAATTTACACTTGAATCTAAATTATATCGGAAAAGCTATGTACATTACATCCAATCAAAAAAATTCAATATGTTATCCTTTTTTTTACTTCCTAGTAATTGTTAGTGCTCCTGACTATGAAATGACCAACACTTTAACTATGGGAGAATCTAAACACAGATAATGAAAGATTATATCTAAGTTAATATTTCATTAATTATGTGTAACTATTATTTATTTTATCCTTTTACATTCTTATTAATATAAGTTGGATCTTTTAGTGATTGAAATAAGTTATGTATAATCTATTTAGATCTATTGGTGATTAAAATATGGTTATATTTATCATGATTGTTACTATGTAATAACACTCACATATTTTACCATGCATAAATAGAATCATTCCTCTTGAAATTATTCATTCTTGTCTTTTAATTCTTGTTAACTATTTAATGTCATCGCATATCACCCATATAATGGCATAATTAACGATGAAAGATAAAAATAAATAAATAATGACATGATCATGAGTTGTTATCTAGTGGTCGATCTATTAAGTGAAAATGGATTTTCCAAGACCCTAGGAGAATACCTTGAGTCATATCTCAACTCTTATTATAGTTCCCATCAAAATTTTGTGTATTTCACTTGTTTGGTTTCACACTGACTCTTGACTCAAACAGTGCTTTTACTAATGCCTTTGATTTGTATAATGTATACTCATACATAGGTGAGGGGAACTCAATATGTGAAATTGCATTTTATCACTCAAATTTAAACACATAGAACCTTATAAATTTATATATGGAGGGATGATACATAGATCATCAAAGAGATAAATAATTACTACATTTTAAGACTCAAATGTAAAAAATATATTAAATAAATAAGAAACTAATCATGAATGGGTCAATCTCAACTCACAATCAGTCAACATGTAATAAAATTACTTCTTAAAAGTAAAAAAATTACTAAAATACAACTCTATCATAGTTTTAGTAAATTAAAATCATGTCAAAATAATTTTAATTAATTATTAATGCATCCTGTGGAACCCAAAATAATTTTATTCAATTCCAAACTTTGAATATTAATTTATAATTTTTTTAAAAAATTTGGAACTTTTTGGACAAGAAATGGGTCCCCATATTTTTAATATGGCCTAGGGTGGGTATGTTGGGATGGGAGGGTCAGATATGGGCTGACTCAGATGGATTTTAGGTTTTGGGTAGGCCATACGCCTCATGTGGGCTTTGCGTGGGTGGGAAAAGTAATGATCTCCCTAAGTGGGGTTCCACATTGATAAAAACACATTTTTTATAACAATAACATGCCACCCCATATACAGTTTTGTCTCTCTCAATCAACCCTCCAATTAATTTTGGGTAAAATATGTCAATATGTGTGGTTATTCCACCGGCAACCTATCCTTTTTTTGTTTATCTTTATTTTCAAAGGTGTGTTGCACACATTACCCCCCCCCCCCACACTGACCTTCCATGATCAGATATCTATAAGTCCATCCACTATCTAGAGTGTTGATGAAGAACTTATTCAGGTGGAATAATCTATTATATAAATAAGGGTTGTTTCATTATATGATTTCCAAAATCCCATCAATATTTGATCGACCGTAACATAATCATATATATTATGATTGATGCATTTTTAGTGGCATTGGGACCATGTAAAAAGCATATTCCCTAATTATAGAAAATTTAATTGCATATTTTACATAAATAATTGCATGATCACTATAGTTCTATTTAAGGGACATACCATGAAAATGAAGTGGAAAATATAGTGTAACATTAATTTTTAACTCTAGGTAAATCATAATATATTTGATTGTGGTTAGAGATTTCCAATTTAAGACAAGGATCTTGTGAAAATTAATTTAAGTATGAAAATTAAATTAGAATGGTAACTTTGTGCAATGTCTTGATCCCAATGATATCTGATCTTATTAGAATCATCATAACTCAAAGACACCAAAGTGTATTCCCTCTAGATCATTCACACATATACCAAAGCTCCAAAAATGATTTTATTTGATTCCTGTGTGTTGCGTCAAAATACCAGAGGCCTTAAGATATTTTTTGATCTCTGGAATAACACACAATCAATTTGTGAACTTGGATCGATCCATATTTTATATTTTCTTAGGTTTCTCTATCTATATATTTAGATAATGGACGAGATGAGTGAAAATTCATGAAAATTATTTGGGAGTACTATTAATGACTAAATATGAGATTAAATTATCATGGTTATCTTTCCAAAATTACACTTAGGCCCTCGAATATGTTATCACTGTTAAACTGGCCCAAGATAAAAATAATAACCTCATCAATGGATCGTACCTGCCATGAATATTTCACCACTCATTGGTTACATTAAAAAATTTCATGCGATGAACCAAAAACCATTAACTCATATCATTACTCCCATAATTATTTAACAATCCTTCAATGGTGAGATGTTAGTTCAGAAAATAATAATTTTTCATATTGTCTTTTATAATTAAATAAACTTGTGAATACCTTGAGAAAAAAAACAAAATTTAAATTGCACTAAACTATAATAACATACTTTAGTTAAAATACATGAAATGATTCACTCAAATGGTTGTTGTTCCCACATGTGACGTGTACTTCATCCTAAAATCCAATTCATCTAAATTGGTGGAGCCTGTGAATACACTTATTGGGTGATCATCTAGGCCCCCATCATGAAATTAGTGAGTCTAACCCACTACCAAGAGTGGTATCTAAAAAAACGTCATGAACCCTAAATACACAATGATAAGTCAAAGTTATGACTACCTTATATAAACCATCACTATATAATATAATCCCTTAGTCATAATATCTTATTCAAGTAGGTTTCTTCGCATGTTTCATAAACCTATATGCATAAACCACTTACTATAAATTTTCAAAAATGAACTTGTAAAAAACTACAATGGCCTTAGACTTATTAGAAAATTAAATTTCAATCAAAGGGACCAAGAAATTAACTTCTATTAATGAACATAAGGGAAAAATGCTTTCTCCACTTAATCATTAATACCATATCAGTCATAACAAAACCAACATACCCAACTTTACCATGAACATATGTCTTCATAGTTTATGAAAATATATCAATGAACATGACTTAAGATATTCATTAACAATAATATTATAGTCTAAGGATCATTACACACATTTAAAAATCAGAACACCTAGTGACACATAGAACATATGGATTTACTACTAGTGGATTTGTTCTTAAAATCCTCTTATCCTAGATATTTCCAAGGGAGAACATCATAATAATTAGTGCCAATGTATTATGATCCTCATACCCTTGATAACTTATATCAGTTATGCCCATTTAGATGATTTAATTCGGCTATAAAATATACATTTAAGAATACCATCATTGCACTTAAATTTTCACATCAAAGTGGGGAACTTTAATGACCTTTCTATGAGATAGATACTCTAAAAACATTATCAAATTATGTTACATAGAATAAAAATCATCATGTGATAAGAGATTTATTGATATTCAACACTATGAATATACAGGTAATCATAATGTACAAAGTTGCTGGTTCTAGGTCACCACTTCCAACACATGATAGTGAAAACCATTTATATTTTTCATGGTCTCCCAGATCCATGTATGTTATAGATCAAAACTAGAAAACATGTAGTAACTACTATAGGAAACACATGGATAGATAAGTATAAAAATATAATGGAAAATAAAGTATCAAAATAATTTATATTTTAAAAAATTAATAATATTAAAGTAAAAGGAAATAAATCATTAATTTCATCTCATAACATGACATTCTTTACCAACAGACAACCATAAAATATAAAAAAACACTAGTAAATAAATAATACTAGTATCCAAAGGCAACTTAATAAGGTAATTTTAAAATATGAAGTGCATGAAGAACTATATGTGATTCCAAATTAGTATATATAACCCACCTACATTGGTTAATGGATAACTAATGGATGAAGATGAAACTAAATTTGTACATGACATGTGATGGTTACCTACTACGAGAGCTAAATATTGATATTCTTTAAAGAATTTTTTTTATATTAGAAATTTTGAAACTAACAATACAAAAATATAATGAAAAAGAGCTTTTATATAGTATACACAATTTAAGAATGAAAATAACATATCTAAGTCAATGCATAGTTAAAGGGAGAATTAGTTTGAACTCATATATAGATCAATCCCCACATAAAGTTAACTTTAATATGAATTAATTAATACATAGTTGATGAGTTAATCAAGATAGATCAATTCCAATAAAGAAAAAATTTGTATGAATTTTTAAGAAGAAATGCAGTGTAGTCAAATAAAGAGAAAACAAATGGATGATTAAATATAATAAAGAAACTATGCCACATGGGTGAAAATTTAACAAAGGTGTTTGACTGGTGAGAAACAGATGGTATTTCATGGCGATGGCCTCGGATTTAGAAAATTTTGAAATGGATAGCCTCAAATGGAGATGGTAAATCACCAAGGGTTTTGATGTGATGATTATTCAGACATAGACAACATCAATTGGTGATAGAGAAAATACTTTGTAGATATTTTTAGAGGAATTATGGGTAATGAAAAAGGTTTTTAGAGGAATAAAATAATTCTGAATGGATGAGGAACTTAGAATTGGATTTTTTCTATGAGGAGAATCTGTGAAATTTGGGGGAATAATTAGGGGTTTAAGGATATTTAGAGGGTATTAAGGGAGTATCATATAGTGGAGAGGATTAATTAGGGGAAGATCATGGGTTAGGTAGAAGAATGAGTTTTTGGGTGATGATATCCAAAATAAGAAATCATTGGTAAGGTATATTGATGAAAAAATGGAGTGTGAGATGAGTAACAAGGATGAGGGGCATCCATAGAGTTATATGTAGAGAGATGAGGAGGTGGAATCAGTGACGTTGGTGGGAGGAAAGATTTGGGGAGTTGATGATTATGTGAAGGTGAAGAGGTTGGGGATTTGGGAATTTGGGTGAAGGTAGAGAGTTAATGAGGAGGATGTGAATTAAGAATGAAATTTAGATGTGGGAAAATAATGAACAAGGAGGTGATATGTGTATGGAGAGAAATCCAATTTTAGTATAATATACCATAGTATTCTTCCCATGAATTTACATGGCATATTCACTTGACTGTAAATTCCTATTATATTAAATTTCTTTAATTATTTAAACAATATTCATAAAATGATAAAAATGAAAAAATATATCAGTATTTATTTTTGAAATATTTTTTTAATTAAGAAAGTAAAACATACAATTTAAGAAGAACCAATATGATCACACACTTTACAGGTGAGAAAAATCCCATTACAACAAAAAAAAATAAGATTAATGTGTCTTTGTGATTAATATAATAAGAATGAATCTCATTTTTACAATCCCATTGGTTAAGGAGGAAAATGAAAATGTTTAGATATAGATAACTCAAAAACTATATTTCCTTACCATCATTCTCCAAAACAATTAAATGAATTATTAAAAAATGAAAATAGAAATTGTTTTCGTAATCCAAATATAACTTAAGTCATTAAAATAGATTCAAACACATATATCAACCACTAGATAAATAATATAATAAGTGTTCATGGATTCTCAGTTGTATTAAATTAATATTAAGGCTAGATTTAGACTTTTTAATCCTACCAAATAAAGATATTAAAAAATACAACGAAAAAAACTAACCTTCACTATCTAAAGGCATAATGATAAAAATAATAATCTCTTAAAAAAACTCATATATTGCACTAAAAAATTTATTTTATTTTATATTTATTAGAAAATAATAATTACTAAAAATCATAAATAATTAATGTATAACTGAAAATTTCACACATAACAGGGTTTCTAAGCTCACTAATTAAGTAGTATAAGTCTTCAAAAAAAGTTTGGTAAATTTATTTGTATATATGACTAAATTGGGATTTCAAGCTACATAATTATAGATTAAAGTGTGGTGAAATAATCTTGGGTGTATAAATTTTAAGTCAAAAAATCATATATGTTAGTTGTTGTAAAAAAATCATTAACAAAATTTGAGTAATGTTTCAATCAACTCTCATTCCAACATAAATAAATGAATGCATGAACCATGAAATGTAAAGTATATCAATATCATGTTTCTAAATATTAAATAAATAAAATAATCATTAATAGTCAAATTAAACTAATATTCACATATCAAAATTATTTTATATTATAATAATAAAAGGATACATCTGATTTTTAAGTGAACTAATGTTTTCAATAAAAAATATTTTTTTATACAGAAAATTAGGTAAATAAATAAGCTCTTTCTTGTTTAAGGAAATAAAATAGATACCTATTCATAAGAATGATTTTTTTTGTATCCAAATAATCTAACCATATGTTTTGATGAGGTAAAAATGAAGGAAGTTTTGACTTTTCCTTAAACAAATCCACATACAATACTTTTTCATAATGAAATGTTATATAATTAGTAAGTTAATATGAGTTAAGATATGGGATTGGTATCATTGAGGTATAGGTTTAGAACTATGGAAGAATATATTTAAATGAAATTATTTCGATACACCCTCAAACCAAGGCTTTTGGGAGACATTATTGAAAAGGTGTTTAAAAAATAAAAGAATCAAGGATAATAGGGTTCATTATAGCATCATCAGAAGAATATTTATTTAGAGGTCAATTAAAAAATATGATATAATAAATTTAGTTTTTATAATGTGTCATTCATTATAAGAATAGAAAATATGTTTCATTAAAATAAATCCGATTTTTTGTAGAAGTTGGTTTGGAAAATTAAAAAAAACTATCAATGCTTTATATATTAAAAATAGGTATGTTAAAAATACATATAATGAATAAATAAATAGTGAATATATAAAAAAGATACAATGAAAATTTTAGATATTTAATATTATAACTATTTAGAATTGTACTAAAGGACATAACTATGACTTGGTGGTTGAGACCACATCATGGTGTGTGTTCCAATCGACCAAGATTTAATTTGGTTCATTATTACATGGTGATATGTATGTACATTTATTCCACATGATAATTTTTTGATTTATTTCTTCTCCCTCACTAAATGAAATAATACTCTGTTGATCATCGTAATATGATGATCATAGGGAGTTTTATTATATAAAATAATTTTTTAAATGTTAATAAATAAATACTATAATTAAAACTAAATGTTTCAAAAAAATAAAATGTTTTAGTGTTTTATGAAAATTATTAATTGATTTAGTCCATTTGTTTGGTTCTTAGACACCTAAAGAAGATGGTTCGATCCTAGTGAAGTTTTTTGCGATCATTAGAATCCATAAAAATAAAGATTCTATGACTCTTATTTCTATAAATACTTTAATGTTAGGGTTTTAGAAAATTATATCTTGAGGGAGATCCTTCTTGAGAATCATGAGATCTGTGTACCCATGGATAATCTAGGATTAAGGAACATGTTGGTTGCTTCTCGGTGATCTATATTAAACTATTGTGGATGATCTAGATTAATAAAGAATAAGGTGCACCCTTATTTTTTTATTTTTTTATTTTTTCCAAATTTATATATAGATACTAGTTATCTATGGGTTTTGAAGGTGTCTTATACTATGTTTAGGATAATATTTGTCCCTCTAAAACCCTTGATTGGTATCAAAGCCAATGTATCAATGTTTGGATTTCTTTTTCAATGAATGAAGAAAATTAGAAAATGAGTTTTCCTCATACCATGATATAACCCATTCAAAATGATAATTTCAATTATTTTTACTATAAAATAATGTATAATTCTTGAAAATAGGTGTGGTATTAAAATACCACACAATAATTCAAGAAAAATAGGCATATAGGTGTTTTTTGAAATAATAGAGCATCAATTTTCAAGTTCACTATAGCATGATTATCTAGTAATTATTTTTTAGTGTCCTTCACCATGATAAATTTTCATGGAATAGTTTATTTTTCTGATATGTTTTTAGAATTTTTATGTTCCTCCAAAACATCCTTGTCAAAATGAAATATTTACCCATAAAAATGGCCATTGTCTTCCAAAATGGAATTCTAAAATGGTCTTGGTCTATGGTATGTATATATGGAAAAAATGGTAAGTTTTTATGAGATTTTTTATCAATAAATGAATTATATATTTTGGAAGGATTTTTTCTAAAGGAAATATTCTAGAACCAAATAGAGGTATGGACTATGAAACCGAGGAGTTTGGAAGTTAATGCTAGAGCTTGTGGAAGTGGAAGGTTATATCTGGGTGAATTGTGGAAGAAGATCTTAATCATTTTCTATTAACTATGATTGATATGTAATAATATCATGGATATTTGAAATTTTTATGTAATTATCATTATAGGTATGTATAAGGATGGATTGAATTAATCATCAAATAGGGGAAATTGACCACGTGTAGCATCCGGATGCTTTGACTAAGTGTGGGACCACCCATATAGATCAGAAGTTGGTGGTATTGTATCTATTGGTGGGACTCTTTTATAAATAAAGGTGATGGGATAATTTGTTTTATATCACAATCTTACAATCATTCTGTTCCACTAGTAATAATTATAAGTTGTGTTTATCTCATAAAATTTGATCAACTTTTGAACCACATAAATTCCTTGTTTTGGTTTTTTGTTGTGCATGATTCCATTTATCGTTACAATTATATGTGTTCTAGGAGTTATTTGAGATTAAGGTAATTGAAGATAATATATTAGATCTTAATTCCTTCATAAAATGTTGGAATTGAGTATTTTTTGTTTTGGTACTTCTATCCACGTTCCGTGAATGAGGTTCTAGAAGGAATTCTAGAATTTGGGTTCTCTGAACAACAAGTAGTATTAGAGATTGTTTTTATTCTAGTGATTGGTAACACAAAACATGTTGTAAAATATTTCTTGGATATATTTAGAATTTATATTTTGTATAATTTTTCATTTTAGTGGGAGAATATTGATTTATATGAAATGATATTGGAAGAAGGCAAGGTCCAAATTGAGAATTTTAATGGTTCGAACATCTAATCCTGGAGAATGTAGATTGTAGAAAGAAAATTTAAAAGGATTTTGAGATTTTATTTAAGGGTATAAAACCAGAAGACATAGAAAAATTAAAATATTAAAGGATAAACTGCAAATAAACTGGGATGGTTCAAATGATATTGTCCTGGAATGTTACCTTCAATATCCGAGAGGTAAATAAAATTGTTGGACTTTTAATCAAACTAGAAAACATGTATGAAAAAAAAATTATCAATGAAAAAGTGTTCTGGTTGAAATGAATTTTAGGCATGAGGATGCTTTAAGGAAGTTCGATGACCAATAATTTCAATGAATTCAACATGATTAAAATTTCAATAAGATTACTTAAGGTGGAGTTTGTTTTATGTGTGTGGGCCATAATTATTCTTTAATAACTTTAAAACTATTGGAATGAAATGGTTTCTATCATTATTAATTCTATAAGTATGAATAAATTTAAATTATATGAGATCCACGATCTAGTACTAAATTAAGATATCTAAAATATGGATTCCCAAGGAGCTACTAGAAAAAAATTTAGTGTTGTAGGTATGGGATGTTTCAGTCAAAAGAAAACCCAAGTCAAAAAAAAGAGAAAGAGAAAATAGTGAGGAGATGAGGTAAGTTGGATGGGCTTGAACACACATGTTGGCATTGTTGGAATAAGGGGATATTTAAGAAGGATTTCATGGATAATAGTTCAAATATTTAAATCATTAATTATGAATTTTATTCTACAAATACAATGGATGAGGTGGAAATAAATTTATTATTAAGTTTTATAAATTCATTAGAGTCATGGATCAATGATTTCAATGATTTATTTCACCTAAAATCCCATAGGGGTGTAGGTGAAATTATTTGTATAGAATTTTAAATAAGGTATATATTTCATATAAGGAAACTCTTGAGATTATTAGAAATGTAATGTGAATTCCTAAACTAGGAGAAAATTATTTTTAGAGTTACCAAAGTTCTAACACATATTAGGGCTACGAAAAAAACATAATCTTTTTAGGTAAGATAGATAATGCGGGTTTCTTTACATGTTTAATGGAAGGAGAATAAAAGATATCATATAGTTCTACGGTGGTATCTGTAGGAGTTAAAGACAAAATGTTATATCTTACTGAGATTTTGGAAGATATATCCCTTTCTAGAAAAACTACTTATGGAATTCCTAATTTGTGGAAAGACTATCTAAAATAGTTAAGTGTAAAAGGGATGATGACATAGAGGGATTGGAAGGATCTGAAATAAGTACAATATATAGATGAGAACAAAGATTCATCCCATACTAAGGTCTATTTAAATAGAATTATTGAAGATATAATTAGTTTAGGAAGACCTCAAGGGAAAATGATAGTCTAAAAATAGAATTTTTATAAAGAGATAATATTTTAGATGTTCATACAAATAAAAATTTTCCAAAAAAATTATAAACTAATGAATCTAAAGGATGTTTTTTAGAAGAGGAAATACTAGAAGTATCACAACCTCATTAGTTAAGCCATTATATCAAAGTTATGAGACTAGAGAAAATATATTGGTTTGTCTAACATTATTTTTTTTCTTAAAAAAGGTGGAGAACCTAAATAACCAAAGAAGGAGGAAATTATCTATGATGAAAAATAGTGGGAGTCAATGATGAATTAGTGGATGGACTCTAAACATTATTTAGAAACATTAGATATTTTAGATCATCTTTTTAGAAAGAAGTCACTTCAGAACAAGTTGGCCTACTAATTAAAAGAAGTGGGTTATGGGATGAAGTATAATAAATGGTTGGTTGTGAAGAGTTTTCATTAAAAATAAGAAGTGAAATTTAACAAAATTTTATCTATAGTTATTAAACACATAATTATATGGATAGTTCCTAGAATGTTTATGGATGAAGGATTTTATCTTGAATAGTAATATATGAAGATAACTTTTCTCCATGGGGAATTAAATGAATAAATCTACTTGGAGAAACTAGAAGGATTCAAATAGTCCAAAAGAAACCTAGTGTGAAAACTTAAATGAAGTATTTATGGGTTGTAGATAATACCCAAGCGGTGGAATAAGAAGTTTTATACCAATATAGAAGAAGGTAAGTTCATCGTGTTCAATGTGAATCATTGATACTATTAGATGGTGTTTCATGAGGGGAGATTCATCATACTTCTCTTGTACATGGATGACATGATCTTTTTAGGTTTTAATTAGAAATTAATTGAATTGATAAAGACTGAATTATACGAAATGTTTGAGATATAGGATCTCAATAAAGACAACCATATATTGGGGATGGGGATTTGGAGGGGATGAAATCACATAACTTTGATATTTCCTCAGTTTGAGTACATCTAAAAGACAGTGTAATGGTTCGGAATTTCTGGATCCAAACCTTTCTCTACCCTAGGTGAAGATCATTGGGAAGTGGTGAAGTGTATTCTATAATATCTCAAAGGTTCAAAAGTAGTAGAATTATTTTTTATAATGTATGATGTGTTTCATGGGTATTTATATATGTATTTTAGATTAGATAAATACACACAAATAAGTAATATGGGGTTTATATTTACCTATGTAGGAACTTCCATAAGTTAGATGTCGAAACATCAATAAATAGTTTCACTTTCAACCATGAATGGATAATATGTTTTGAAAATGGAAGCAGGGAAGGAGATGGTATAACTAATGGTTTTTTAAAGGATATTATAAGGAAGCAAGGGAATGGAATGTTATTCTATGATAGTCAGATTGAGATCCATCTTGTGAAAAATATGTTGTTTTACACAAGGAATAAATACATTCAACTAAAATATCACTCCATCAAGAAGCTTGTAGAGGCAGGATTGTTGGAGATATGGAAGATAAAATGGAGTCAAAATTTGATTGATATTATAATGAAAGTTATAGTTCGAGAAATTTTGAGGTAGTGTTGTGCCTCGATAATACTTGGATGATCATGGAGTAAAGGATGGATACTCATAGACTATTTACATGAAAGGAAGAAGGAAGGTCAAATAGAATGAGTGATCTAAGGAATTTATAGTTAAACCAATAAAACAAATCTAATGTGAAATATTTATAGGTTGTTGTGATAATTTATTTTATAAAATTAATTATATATTTTTGAAGGATTATTTTCATAGGATATATTCTATAATCAGATGAGGGAAATTGTAGGAGAACTAGGGATCCATAAATTTGAATTTGGAGCTATTAGAAGCAGGAACCCAAATCTAGATGAAGTGTGGAAGGAGATCTGACTTGCATATGATTAACTATGATTCCTATATAATAATAACATGGTGGTTTTAAAAGTATATATAAGAATAATTATATGACTATATAATGTAATATTCCACTAATCACCAGATTTGGAAAGATGAGTTGTTGTAGTATCCATAAGCATTGACCAAATAAAGGGATTTCTATATAGATTAGAAGGTGGTGGTGTAATATTTATCTATGGACTCTTCTATAAATATAGAGGTTAACATAACTTTTGTTTAATCACAATATTGTAATTATTATCTTCAGTTATTAATAAAGAGCTGTAATGTTACTCTCATAGAGTAAGAATATGTGATGAACTATGAAAATACCTTAGGTTTCATGTAAGTACTTTCATTATTTTACTTATGTGTGTTCTGTGAGTTATGTACAATAAATGGTATTAAATATGAGATTTTGGAGATTATTTCCCTTATCCAAATTTTTTAATTGAGTGTTTTTTGTTCATGCACTTCCAAAATTGTTCTGTAATTGAGGGTGTAGAAGGAATTCCTAATTTTGGATTATTGGAACAATACAAAAAAATATGCGGTTATGGAAAATATTTGTGGTTATTCCCATTATAAAAGTTATACTGAGGGACCACCATACCGTGATGATAATATGTTTTGAGTATACTATGAAATTTTTTTTTTGTTAAAATTATAAAAAATCTCAACTGGTGCGAGGCTGACCAAACAAGAAACATTTTGGTAAATATGATCCAGGTTTAAAGTGAATTTTCAAGGTTAAAATAAGGTGAAATAGAATTTTTTATATCAATTTATGGTTATATCATAAATATAAATATAAATATTTTATATTTTTATAATTATTTGAAAGGAATGTGTGATTTATGTAAATGGTGCATAATCTATGTAATGTTTATAATTTGATAATAAAATTATTCATAAATTTCATACATTTCTAAAATATGGAAGAGCCTCTATTAAAACTATATAAATGATAATATGAAAAGTTTATATTGGATAAAATTTAACTATTAATATTTATTCATACCTAAATGATAAAGTGTTTATGATTTTATTTAGTCATAGAGTGCTCATAAATGATTATATCTGTTATTACATACTTTTTCCAAAGATATAAAATTTTCAAATTATTAATGGATTTATTATTTAATATAAAGAGATATTTTCTATAAAATTTTAATATATTCATTTAAGGAGTTAATTCTAGGTATAATAATTTATTTGACTTTGAATTGTACTACATTTTGTTCTTGAATTTAGAAGTAAATTATTGATTATACATATTAGGTGTTAAAATTATGATGGAATTAATGTCTCTATAAAATAACGATTTGTGGTTAGAGGGGATTTTGGTCAGACTATTCACTGGTCTAAGATCTTAGGCATTATCAGAAAAGGTGGTGGTTAGCTACCTATCACTCCATTGTTACTCTTAAGGGGATTAATGGTTTCATGTGATTATAATCAATTACATAAAATTATTTCATGTACCTTGTGTACGTAAAGTATCTAGATATGTTTAATTATAGTTATATTATAGTTTGGGTTAGTAACACAGTCTATAATTTGTGTAAATAATTACACATCAATATGGATTGAATATATAGATTTTGTGGAAAGAAGAGGGATTCAAAACTATATCATCATATTAAATGTAAAATGAATACATGATATAAGATAGTGACAAAAAATCACCTTAAAATACTATGGTTAGCTTCCATCCAACAAAAAAACTTATCAATACCTTGATCATCAAATCAGGTAAGTCCAGAAAAAGTTGGGTGCCCTTGGATTATCACTTGTAAGGAAAAAGAGTAACGAGTGACTCTAACAGGATTAGGTTACCATTTTTGGAATTATCATTAGGTTACACCTAACTGGGAAACCCTTGAGAAGGATATTAGGGGAATAGTGTTGACATTATCCATTTAATAAATTAGGAAAGGATTATTCTCCTCAACCATCCAAGAGTCACATATGGTATGATTGGTATGACAGACTACCAAAATGTATAAGATAAAATAGAAACACCAAAGTAGACTAATTATTTAATGAAATAATAATCTTGGATTACTAATGGTTATGATGTTATTAATAGGGGTCATCATTTCAATGGAAAAAAATTTATTAAAATTTCTCATTAAATGAATATAAATCATGAAAATCATATGGTAAAATATTCTATTGAAAATAAAATGGAATCATCCTCATCAAAAATGAATTTGAGATAAATCATTGAGAAATAAATCCTTAATGGAATAAAATTCCAAAACTAGTATACGAACTTGATTATTCTTCCCATGAATGAAAGAAAGTTTGATCTTATAAAGAAATAACATACAATAAAATTCATATTGGGAAATCTGATAAAAAATAGAAAGATAATTATAGTAATAATTTTAAGGATTATGTTGATATATCTATGTTGATACATATTTTTATAGATCCCAAGCTATAAAAAACATGATAGTATGGATTTTTTTATGATGTTATATAACCTAAAAAAAATCTATCTATAATATGTTAGAAATAAGAGATATGTAGTTTGAAAATAACTCTTCCAATATAATATAAATGAGGGTAATTCTATATCAACTCATTTAATATATAATAATGGGTAAATAACTAACTTGGTGTGACTAGTGTCACCACTTAGGCTTGATTTAGCCACAGACCTCATTCTATATTCTCTTTCAAAAGTGTTTTATATTTTATTGTGAATTACAACATAAATGTGTGATAAAAGTTTACCAAATGTCTTGAATATGTTGAGTATTTTTTTCATGAAATGGGACCTTCCAAATAATGAGCTATGATGATGGTACATAAATTAAATTCTAATTTTTTTTCCAAATAGATAATAAGAGAGTTCATAGAGATCCTATTAAAACTTCTATACTAAATAAAGGATCTTATTAGCAAGGAAATTTTTTCATTGTAGGAAAACTTGACACAGGAGAATGAATGATCTAGAAAACATGAAGGGGTGTAAGAAACTCATTGGAGATTCCATGTTATTTTTGAATGTTATAAAAATAAATTCTTAGATTTTTCATGGTATATGATACTAATTATACATAAAACAATTTTAATGGATATGTATAGATGTTCAAAATTTTTGGAGGATTTATGATTAGATCTTGAAGTATAAATTCATGTGATAGACCAAGGGGTTGATACATAAATTAATTGGATGTGATGGATTAATTTAAAGCATGGAAGAATCTGGAATAAAAAATGTGAATTTGGAATCTCATTTACTTTCTTTTATATGATAAGATATTCTTATAAGAAATGATTGTCTGATGAATAAATGAAATTATGGTTGAATTATCATGATTTATGAATCATTAAATCATATAATATTTTTTTATAAGAATATAAGGATAAAATGTGTTTTATCTAGTATAAAATGGTTTATCATGGATATTTTTTAAAATATAATGGAAAAAATCTCCCACTACCTAATAGTGACATATTTTAAATAAAATAATGTTCTATTAAAAATAGTTCTCTAAACACATATAATACCATATATGATATGGATAAAATAGTTTCTTTTTTAAATATTCTCACTAAAGGAAATAAAATTTATTTTCTAAATAGAATGAAATTTTTGTTTCTTATAATGATATTCTAGAGATCTATAGATTCTAATAGTATAATAGGAGTATATATAATCTTTTTATAGTTTAAAGTATGTAAACTTATTAAACTAGTCAAATTTTAAACGAATGTCAGTTAGTATTCTAAAAGAGTTTAGGTTATATCGATAAAGAAAAATACAAAGAATTATATTTAGTTACCATAATGAAGTGAATATACTAAAAGATTTTATGAGATGTTGGTAAAGAGATATATTAATGTAAAGTATTTAATTTTTTTACCAATTGATCTCAAAGGAATTTTTTTATGGAAACGATACAATAATGATGACAGTGATGATGAACTTATAGAGAGTTCTAAGTAGAAAATTAAATTTATTATCATTGTAACATTTTATGTTGTGAATTAAATAAGTTTTAATATTGTGTTTAGGGATTTTAAAATTAGAGATATGATTCATAAGCCTCACTACTATTAAAATAATATATATTTATATATGCTACTCACTAAAGGAGTTTCATGGTAGGTTTTATAATATGGTCACATAGATATGAGGAAGGAATTTCAGAGATGTAATGAGCTTAACAAAACCCTAAAAGTGAAGTAAAAATGAGGCCTTTCTAGTAATATATTATATGTGATATAATATTAAAAAACATATGTATGATTTTACAATTATTAAATTAATTTAAGAATATAAAATGTGTCATATTATAAAAAATTTAGTCTCTAATTTATAATTCTTTCAGGTTGGATTCATATATTATGAGAAGTTTAATTATAATTAACATCTCAAAGTATGAACTTTAGTTGTTGTTGACCATTTAATACATTGAGGAATAAATAATAAGTGATTTATACTTTCATATTATGAGTATGACATATGGTTAAATGATTGAGATAGATTGACTAATTTTATGGAAACACCTAGATAAGTTACATGTGATGTTATTATCTATTTGGATGAGGGGTATGTGATGTACTCATCCACTTGGGTGAATGACATAAAATTTGTTTATCTATCTTGACCGTCTATACTCACATAATCAATAATATAGGAGTAGGATACATGGGATTGAAATAATCCATCTCCCATGGTATATCGATGCATTAGACAATGGTATTACTGAAACGTTTCAAAAAAATGTATAACATCCCAAATACAGTGTAATAAAAACTCCAAAATCCATAAAGCTTTGAATATGTCTATATATTTGGAATGAATATAAACAAATAATAAGAAATGTGTAACTTACATGAGCTGATCTGACATACCAAATTTTTTTAAATTCATTTTACCGATATCACTGAGAATTATCTTGAATACTTCTTTTTGAATAAATCCACAAATCAGAGGAATTAAATGATTCTTGGGTAGGAACTCTCTCAACACCACCATATTCTAGAAACTTTTTTAAAGGTGAGAGTGTAATGAGAACTAAGTAGAGAATCATATTGAAGATTTTTAATGATATAGATCCTATAATGTATGTGGATTAAAAAAATTTATATATTCATCCAAATACTCTCTTTGGAACTGAAATATTTAGCTATATTAATGAGGTGTTTTCTAAAGTCTTAAACATTAAAATTATTTATAACATAAAACCTGATCCTCTATAAATTTATTTTATCTTTAAATGGACATGCATGAAATTTTATCTCCTCATTATAATTATTATACAATGATTTATCCATGTATGATGGCTAGAGTAGAAAATGAAATGAAAACCAAGAAGTATCATATAATATAATAATTTCTATGAAAATTACTATGACATGGTGACACACACCATGTTAGGGTGTATCCAAAGATAAACCAAGATTTAGTCTAAACCAGCACACTGTGGTGGGGCCTTTAGTTAATAACTCTAAAAATCTTACACTTACATTGAAGCACTATATATTTATCATAATTTCAACTTTTATATTATTATATAAAAAATCTCATGAATTTATATTAATTTTTTTTTGGATATTTCCAAAACATATTTTGGAAAAGATATCACCAATTCACCATGCATCACATAATGTGAAATACCTTGTGAATATTTATTCGAAAATTCTTCCAAATATCCTCCTAAATACTATTTGGGTTTCTTTTAATGTTTCAAAAATTTGATCATCTTAAAAATGACCAAAAAGTGTGACCCCATAAGAGTTTGTAGCTTGAACAAATTTATGAATTCCAAAATCCATAAATGTAAGTAAAGATCTACCTTTAGTAAAGTTTCAATGATACTCAAGATACAAAGGGATATAGAATAATCTCTATCACATGTATCTATATACTCATGTACCCCAGCTGCAACATATATCACTATGCATAATCAAATAATCTATTTTTCCAATAGATCTTTTGACCATGGGACAAAGAGTTTGACAATCCCATATTGTCAACTCAGACATTCTTGAATCACTTTGTATAGACTATCCAAGTTAATGAATGCATCACATGTAATTCATATAAGTATATGAGGACATAAAATGCCCCTCATCAAAATAGATAATAACATCACATGTATTTTCAATAGGTATGATCATACGCTTCCTCAATATACATTAATCAAGGACCCATTTTTCATACTCATATTAGGATCAAAAAAATATCATTTTAGCTAAGCTCCAATCAATAACATGATCAGTAATGTTCCCAATCACCCCTATTAAGTTAATCCTTGAGACATTAATAATATGGTATCAAACTGTGAATTTTATCATTCTAGGAATCTTTCCTACCTCAGGTATAGGGATTAAATATGAAACATTACCCCATAATATCAGTATATGACACTCCACATGGTATACTTGGTGAGTTATCTAGAAAACAATCCGATTTTAATCCTCATAAGAATATTGTGTATCTCTATACAAATCCTACACATACCAACCTTACCATTTAATTACAAACTATAATACTCTATGATGTGAATCTATTATGGATAAATCAAAATTATACTTTGAGAGTTTAATTATCATTTTACTTCATGAAATATATGTATATATATATATATATGTATGTATGTATGTAAGTAACCAAAATGAAAGAATAACAAAGTTAATTCAAACTTTTGTATAACATGATGCATTTATACTCTTAATCTCCTTTAAGAATAATTAGAAAAACCACACATAATATTTTTTCTAATCATATCCTATATCATAGACTACTATATTATCCTTATATTTACTTCAATTTTGGGTCTTGTTAAAATCCTTAAATATCTATGTAATTACAACTAAATATCTATGTGAGTATTTGATAAAACCTCCCAATAAACCCATTTAGTGAGTAATATCAATGAAGTATAATAGATTGAATAATGGTGGGAAATTTGGAATCATATTCCTAATGTTAAACTCGTTGAACATATTATTAAAAATTCTTTACTTCACAACATCTAATATTTAATGTTTAATAAATTATTAGTGTATACTTAAAACTCTTTCTTAGTACATTACCATTATCTTTCATAAAAAAATTACATCAATATTTTTCATTGATATCAGTTTGGTAAAAAATATAACTCTTTACATTTTTTACTAACATTCCTTAAACTCTATTAAGATATTTAGTGATATTAACTTTTTTTACTATTATAATCCTTTAATTGTTAAAATTTAACTTCTCTAAGTCCATACATAGTACTACTTTCCTCTTATACACTATACCATATTTAGAATATTATACCAAGAAATACAAACACTTTATTCTAAGAATATAATTATTACTTCCTTTAGTGAGAATATTAAAAAATAAATAATTTATCCATATCAAATATGGTATTCTATGCAATTAGAGAATTATTGAGAAAATAATGCTCTATTATTTAAAATATGCCATTATTGGGTGGTGGGAACACTTTCCCTCATATTTTAAAAACTATTTTGTTTAAAATATTTATCCTAAATAAAACTCCTTTTAACCTTATCATCCTATCAAAATGTAATAGAATTTGATGAATCATAAACCAAGTATATTGAAATCATCATATCATGTTTTTCAAACAAAATATTTTTTAATAAACAAATTATATTGTCATATAAGTAAAATGATATAACTATACATAGCCTTTATATACATCCATTTAAGCATGAAATATTTATTTTTATTCAACTCCTTGATTTATCAACCCTTGGAATCATCACTTGTGTATCATTCTTGACCCCAATCACCTAAATAACACCTGATATAGAGATACACTGACCTAAGGAATTCCACCCTATAACCTAGAGGCTACCGATAGGCAATTCATGTCTATGAGTTGATTGTGGGGAGAATATACCCATATATATAAAATGAAAAAAATATAAAAATAAACAAAAAATAAAATAAAAAACATGATAAAACATACAAAAAATTATATAAAATAAACATCGACATCCAACCCACAAATTCTAAACACCACTAGGTACTATGCTCAATAAATTATGTAGATTCCACTACTTTATCAAGAGATATAAAATCTGAATGTACCCCGAAGGGATAATATAGAGTGTAAGTATGGACTCATTATTCTACTATTAGAATCAAGATTACAATATGATAAACTAACAAGAAAATATCTACATAAACTTATTAATGGAATAAAAAAAGTTTTGGAAGTAAAACCAAGATATAGATACCATTACTTGGAAGAATCAACACCCAATCCACTACCCAACAATTCACATTCTCCTCAACACACAAAGACAAGAATATCATAAAACAATAATGGAAATATTGTATGAAAAAAGTTAAAAAATTATTTAAATGGTTCATAATTTCATATTAATCCACATAAGTAATGGCGAAACTTCTTTATTCAAGTAATTGGAAGAGAATTAAATTTCATATTATATTCCAATCAGTTTATGATTGATCCAACCTACTATTTATAATAGGATCCATCTGGTGTGTCTGGTAATCACTACCTTCCTATCTTCATGGGATGATGTCTAGCTAATTTGATCTTTATTGATGAACCCTCCATCTTGTTAAATATTTTCACCACATAAACATATCTGGATGGTTCACTCTTCATGTTCTGAAGATATCACAAGACGACCCAAACATGAATTTTCTTTCCTCACATTATCTTCATTGTTGATATTAAGGGTAACTTCTAACCACTCCTTCTGGATGTTTTATCCACTTGTATCATCTGATAACATTATCCTACTATTATATCATCCATCTATATAGTTCATCCAATGTTTTTTGGTCTATATAGTCCACATAACATCTTGTTTATTAATGTCTAGGCATCCTAGAAATTATTTTTTTACTGCTCCACCATTTTCATCCATCGATCAATCCTTATTACTCTACATTTTCTTTGTCTATTGTTTTCAATAACATATCCATAAAATCATTTCCACATGGCCAATACCAGTAATATCCTACTTGAGAATTAGTTTATAGGATTCACCATTAGGTCATCCCTTAAATTCAAAAAAATTACTTCTTCCCTTGATTCTTATGTTATAGTTAGATTGGTTCACCCATCATGCCTTGAGATTATCCCAGCCCAACCGAGGCATGATATTAAATTATTACATCACAAACTATGACCATTTTCAACATACCCACTAGTTTTTTTGTCCCTTATATATTATATAGATCCATCAATTGTGACATCTATTACAGGTCTTAGATTAAAATAAATTGAAACAGAAGTAAATTTTTTAATTATTGGGACTCAAGTTGTCTCTAGAGAGGAGGCTATTTTAAGTGTGAACTCTTTTTTATTTGGATGAATTCGGTGTGTATTTGAGAATAAAAATTAATGGGTTTTTGAATTTTGTTTTAATATGTGCTTGAGACTTAGTAAATATTGATTTATTAATATAACACTCTCTTTCTCTCACTAATTTTTAGAGGCCTATACCAATTTCCTTCCAAAGTTATTTTATTTCAAATTAGGTAATGAAATGATCACCGTAATTTTTATTACCACCTATCCTTGTAATTATAAATCTCATATTACTCCTAAATTAACCCACATCGCTCTAGTTTTTGGGGATCAATGAAGGTCTAGTGAGGTTCTGTGCGAAAACCTATGAAGAATGAAAATAAGTTTAATGAAAATGAAATCAATAAAGGAAATATCCTACTATTTTTAGTAATCCAACATTTTTAGAAATATTATACAAATGAAATTTAACAATTAATCATAGGAATTAATTACATGGTTTAGGGGAAACTCTCCCAAGATATACCACTAATAGTCGAGTGTGATTAAACTGGAGTAAGATTACAATAATGGATAGAAATAAAATAAACTCTTTAGTGCCAGTTATTAGCTTGATCGAATGATAGAAAAATCTCACCATTCAATGAACTATTATCCCATTTATAGAAGTATCAGAGTGATCAGGAGAAAATTTCAATAGATTCATCTCCTATAGTAGAAGCACGGTCTTCTTATCTCTTGATCGAGTGTTGTACTCTATTAGTGTTCTCATAATCCTTCAAAGTTTTAGTACCCAACTCCATTTCCAAAAATTAATTATACATGTCTTGGTCAAGGGTTTGGATTCCATCAGAAATATCTACTCAAACATTCCCAAGCATAAAGGTCTATCCTTTAATCTTCTCATTATTTTATCTTGTTGGACAAGGACCATTTGGAATCCCGAGTGAGGTATTTATTAATGTGGTCAGATTAGAGGAATGGATATGAATCTTAGGCATATATCTATTTATTTTGTGTGTATTTTAATCTTCATGGAGAGGGAATGGCAGATAAGTATGTAACAAAACTTGTGATGAACTTTACAAAATAAATTTTCTATTGAGAAGAAATTTATGTAGCTTTAGGGTCATGATTTTCACCCTTATGTAGTTCATTTTTCACCTTTATGAAAAAGAAGGACCACAGGGATATCATTACATAATGCATCCATGACTTTTACACTACCACTGGTGACTTATATAAAACCTAATAGATGAATCATAAAATGGTTTCATATGACGCATACATAGAGCATTAATGAATTGTATTCCATATCCATTAACTCATATAATGGCTAGGACTTAGCCAATTTTCATCCTTGGACCCACAATACATGAACATGGAAATTCATTATAGCCTTATTCTAGTTCATTCCCAAAATTATTTAAATAATGAAATGTGAGAATAAAAATATTTTTAACATGTAAAACATAGAATCCAAAAATCAATGTATATATTTTCAATAAATTCCAAAGTGATTAAAACAAATAAAAAACATGATTTAATCCATTTTTCAATTTAATTCAATATTTTAAAAATTATTAAAAATAAATTAATTTTCCAATTTTTAAATAAATTTTGGATTTAATTATCATGGAAAAATAGAATAAAATTTTGAAATTATTGTCTCTTATCACCTTCCACACTTAAACTATTTCAATTTCCAAAAACACATATAATCAAACTAACTAAAATAATTATCCTTCCTAATTAAAAAAACTAAAATTAGAGAGGAATGAAAAAAATGTCCTTCTATAATTGAAGATATCATGCCTCTAATATGAATCTAACTCACTACCCATTCATTTCATTAATTTCTTCAAAATTTAAATATTTTCCAAGTCACTAAATAACTTACCTCACATAGGAATTTTCACTCTTCTCTCTTGGAACAATGGAATATAGAGTTATTCTCACAATAATATCACCCCAACTCACTTCTTCCTTTGTTCCTTTTGTGGGTCACACCCAGGAGAAGGGAAAAAATGAATGAAACATTCTCTTTTGTCCACTTTATTTTTATTTATTTATAAATGATTTTTCTTTTATTATATTATTTATTTATTTATTTTTTGCATGCATTAAACTGTTGTTATATTTTTCTTTAGATATAAAGAGGTTAATTTATGTTAAAATGATGAATTTATAGCTTGTGAACCTACTACCCAAATAAACATAGGCACCCTTTAACTAAATCAATAAAAATGAAAGTTTTCCTATAATTGTAACACTATATAAATTTAAAGATTTAAACAGATAAATGATACTACTCATGTCAACAAAGTGAAACTTTATTTTTTGGGTGAACACCTGATTAAAAATCCATAGTCAAGCATGCATGTACTAGAGTTGTGTCAGGATGGGTGACATCCTTGGAAGTTTATCAAGTTATGTGTGATTGAAGAAAAATCACACAGCAAGAACATGTGTTGGTCAATTAGGATATTCATCAATACGTTGATCTATTTGATCATATGGTTAGGCCCTTGGGAGGGTACAACATTTGTTTATAGGGAAAATGGCGTTTCCTTAATGTTTAAGACCCAAAATTCATGTTAATGTGGGGTGAATGTGTTGTTAGTGGGGACAAGTTGTTATAGTTGTATCAAAGTGGTACCCATCTAGAAGTGTATTAGAACTAACATGTTTAAAATATAGGTTACACAATGAGGAAATTATTCTCTAAATGAAGAGGGAGGATGTAAACCCCCCAAAAGTTAATGGGTTAAAAGGCTAAATGTTAATACCCATGTTAATAAGGTGTGCCTTTCTTTTTGGGGCCTACCGTATTATAACTCTATAGTTAAACATACTTTTCTTGGAGTAATGTCAGGATGGGTAACCTCCTAGAAATTTTCTCATAGAGTGTTTGTGTGAGTAAAAATAACACTTAATGAATATGTTTTGGACTTTAGAAACTATCATTAGTTGGATAATCAATTTAGTTGTGTAGGTGATCCCCAGGGAGGGTATAATATATGTCTTTGGGGAAAATGGTGGTGCCTGGTGGGCCAAGACTAGATGGGCATGTTAAGGTGGGGTTACTATTTTATCAATGGGGCCCAATTTTTATAATAATTACCATGGAAACACCATATACCTTACACTTTTTGAAAATAAAATAAGTAATGTACACAAGAGATGGATAAAAGAGGACAATTATAAATTTTAATATAGATTTTGTAATAGGTATTTCATGTTTTCTAAATTTTAAGAGAGGTAAAATTTCATGGTGGGTTAAAATAGAGATTAAATATAAAAATAAGTTTTCAATTAAACAATGGTCTTTATTTTCTATGTAACACACTTAAATCTTATAGTTTAAAAAGAATCAAGGAAAGTTAGAGTTTATCAACATGACCCAAGACTCTTAATAAAGTGATTATCAAAAAATTTATATTAAAAAAAATCCTAAAATGTCTCTTTAGTAATGGATTTAATAAATTTATACAATCATTCCATAGTCTAGAAATAAAATTTCACCTTACTAACTTAGATTGAATTCTATAAAAATAGTGGACAAAATCACTCAAAAATAATTTAAATTCAATAATTTTAGAATCAATGGACATCTCAAAACTACACTTGTATTTTTTCACTAAGAAGTAAAACTTTAAAATTAAATTTTCCTAATATAAAAAAACTCTAAAAATATAAAATTAAAAAAAATAGAATATTTAAATTCAAAATAGATTCTAAAAATTAATTTTTCATTATTATTTATAATTTTTTTAAATACACAAAAAAAGAATAATAGTAAAAAATATTACCTGCTAAGATATTTTTCCATCTACCCAACAATTATCTTAGAAAAAACTTTTTATTAATTCCAACATAAATTTCTCATGGAGTCAAAAATAAAAAATTAAGTATCTAGACTAGTGTAAAGGAAAGAGACAACCTGATGCTTCCTATTCATATTCAGCAGGGAGTCAGTTTGACTATTCTATTGGTTCTTTACAAAAATATTTATGATACTTCTTCATCTACTATTAATTAAATTGAAAGGGTTATTGTGATTTATCTCCCAAGATCTTAAATGAACCATATATATATATATATATATTAGATATTACAAATGGTCTAGTCTATTTGGAACAAATCTTTCTAGGCATGAGATTCATCCAAGATAAGAACAATAACACTTTTTAACCAACTTGACAACATATTCTTTGAATTATTCTATCATGGATTTATCTAGACTTTTTCTTTATATATTATAGAATTTAATTATTCTTATCTCCTTATATCCTATAGTTCCATCATCAAGATATTTCATTATTTATATTATTTCATAATTCCAAATTTATTTTCATCACAACCTATTAGGTTATAAGATATATCTCAATAGGCAGGTGATTTTTTTACATAAACTATTTATTAATGGGAAATAACTTAATGGATTTACAAATATGTTCTATATTTCCAAAGTTCATCCTCTAACTTTTATATCTGGTCTTTCTGATTAAGATACGCTTCCCTTTCCAAAATTATGTTTGTCTCTCAATTAGGCATCTTGACCTGACCATTTGTTTAGAGGTGGTAGATAGTATAGGTATTATAGTGTACTTTATATTTTCTCATGATGGATTCCATTCTATTGTTAGAAAAATGTGTTCACAAATTATTGATTATTTCCTGAGGTATTCCGAACCTACAAAAGACATTTGATCTTATAATTTCAATAATAACTTTAGAATCCTATGATTTAGTTTCTTGGGATTCAATTCACTTAGAAATATAATATATTATATATAGAATATAGGAAAACATAAAATAAATAGGAAATGATCCCATGAAATTCATTCCCCATATATCAAATACCTCAAATAAAATCAATGGTTATTGGGTAATTTCTTGTCTTTTTGAAATTACTCTAGTAAATTGATAGTTTTTACTTGATTTAAAAAAATTATGTAAGTATTTAAATAATTTTCCAAAAACAAAACCTTGATATAAAACTTTTATATATGTTGTATAAGGTACTATGTGGCCTCCACATGCAAGTGTATGAAAAAATGAGTGCACAATATTTACCTATTCCTCAAGCATACACCTTTTATTCACTTGATCAGTATAAATTTTTTATATATTTGGATCTTCCTAAAAATAGATTTTTTTATTAATATTTCATCTTCATATATTTATTCTTAAAAAATAGGGTATATTTTATGTAAACAAATAATTCACCATGTCAGCATACCATGATATTTTTGTGAGTCTATATAGTTATTAACTAGGGAGAGATTCATTTAGGTTTTTCACTATGAGTGTTTTTAACTTATCAGTGTGGGTAAATCTACTCATGGGGTCTAAAACAAAGTTCCCATAACCCTTATTATCCTTTATCTCCAATTTGGACTCTTTTAAAAGAAGAATCCACCTTAAAAATATTGTCTTTGCACTATTTTATTGATCAAATATTTTAGTATTGTTCAAACAAAATAAATAGTTACTTTACTTCCTAATAAATATGAATTTTTTTTTCCAATTCAATATCAACAGCTAAAAAACCCTTCTCAATTTCTATGTAAATTATTTAGAATATGTCTATAGTTTTTTAAGAATAATATATCACATTTTAATTTCCATTGATGTTTTTGGGAAACACTTCCCCAAATGCTTGATTGGGGGCACCACATGAAACTTTAAAAAGTTTATCCCTAGTTTCTAGACAGGTAAAAGGAGTTGCATTAATTCTGTATTTGAGAATATTAATGGTTTTCCTGTATGATCCATCAAATAAAAATTCAATGCCCTCCATAATAATGTTATTAAATAGTAAATAAATTTTTATAAAGTCCCTGATAAATCCTCTATATAATCTAGCATGTCCCAAAAATGATCTAATATATTTCATAGTGGTGGGGTAAGGTGGTGAGAAAATGATATCAATCTTGGAGTTGTCTACAAAAAGTTTTTCATTTTAAATTATGTGTCCCAAAACATTACCTTTATCCATAATGAAATTCCATTTTTAAATGTTCAAAACAAAAAACTTTTCAATGCATCTATTTAAAACATTTTCAATATTTTCAAAATAGATTTCTAAATAGTTCCCATAAGATTTAAAAAATAAATAAATACATAAAAGTAGTTTTCATTCAACATTGAAATTATTATTAACATGAATTTTTGAAGGGTGCCTATGGAATTTCATAACCCAAAATGCATTATTTAGTATCCAAACATACTAATAGGGTAGGGGAATATAGTTTTCTCTTGATCTTATGATGCCATGGGGACCAAAAAATAACCAAAAAATCCATCAAGGAAACAATATTGTCCCTTCACTGCAATTCTCTCTAACATTTAATCTAAAACATATATGGAAATGTGGTATTTTTTAAGTCATATTATATAATTTTTTATAGTAAATGAAAATCCTATAAATATTTTTAATCCTAGTGGGTAATATTTAATTATTCTCATTTTACACAATGATGATTCTAGTTTTTTAGGTACTATATGAATAGGAATTACCCACTGAGAGTCTAATATCTGAATAATCTTTCAATTTATATTTTTCAACTTCAATGAGGGTTGGAGAAACCATCTTTGGGGTTGTATCATATGTTTTTACTCATTTTCTAATATAACATAGTGAACAAAAATTGTGGGACTAATCTATGGGATGTCTCCTAATAACCGGCCTATGGACCAAATATTTTGTCTCAACATTTATATCAATTGGATCTGTTGGTTGGATTCCAAATTATCAGATATTATGATAGATAGTTTCACATTTTCCTTAATAAAAGTAAATTATAAGTTTTATGGAAGCAAATTACGTTCTTGTATAGGTGGGTGTGCTAATGATAGTTTCAACATAATGTTATCAATTTTTTAACTTGTATGTTCAAACTATAAATGTCATTGAAAAATATAATTAAATCATAAAAATACTCTTCATTTGTCTCTTCAAACATTTCAAAACTCTCTCAAACATGTTTTTTCTAATTTTGGAATATACCACTTTTAGGATTTAGTGTTAACCCTTATAACATATCTGAAAACCAAAGACACCAGTAAAAAAAATTATTAAACAAATGCAAATATAGACCCTTAAAATTAATTTAAAAATTCCAACCCAAATGTAGTTGGAATTCATTAGTTTTGGAGAGTGATATGTGAGGAACTCAAGGTGCATCATGATTCATCCCAAGTCACGCCAAGCTATATGACATCAAACAACCACTCACCATCGAATAAGTTTTTTATCTAGAACTATAACCACAAGAGAAACCTCTACTATCATGAGCTATCAATTAAAAAAATAGAGGAAAAACACCATAAAACCATACAAACACCAAAACCATTGATGTATCCATGAATCAAACTGAATTCATCCAAAGGTGGAGCTCACCAACTCTTTAAAACACCAAAAATAACCACCATTATAACTCCACTACAAAGAAGCTAACCTAAATACTAGGACCTACAACACACTAGAAACTTTTCCAAAAAAATCCAAAAATAATCCTTGTCAAATAAATCCATGAAATTTACATATCTCCAATTCTAGTGATGTGACCAAAAAACTGGCCATGCCATTACTAATGAGAACTCACTGATTGTGATGGAACCATAGTTACAATGAGAGGAAATGGAAACAAAACCATTAAAACCATTGAGATAAATATAACTAACAATGAAATACTAAAAACAAAATAAATGGGGCTAGTTTTACTTGAAGGAAATTCCACCAAAATCCATCACTTTCATAGTTCTAATTAACCCAAAACACTAAAATAATGAACAAAAATCAGGTTCTTTATTATGGGTTATGGTTGAAAGAGAAAAATAAGAGAACCCCATAGTGAGGAGGACCACAATAATGAGAAAAAATCAAGTTGAATACAAGACTAGAAAATATTTAGAGATTAATTAACAACACTACAATATGTAATTATCTATATATAATCCACCATCACAATCCTAATCCAATAAAATGTGCCACCATGTTCAACTAGTGTAGGGGTCTAGCAAGGTATGTCCATCAAAAAGAGAAGAGTATGAATCTTCACTTCTCTTTACTTCCTTTACACTTCTTAATAAAATTGAACTTAAATTTCCCATAGGGTTAGGAATTTATTGTGTATAAATACTATGTAAACTATGATTTTCCAAGTTATCAAAAATAGAAAAAATCTATCCAAACTACACTTTTAGTACCTTTTGTTCTGATCCATGATTATGTGAGTGGATTATTGGTTAATTTAGGAATCAACTATATCAGTATGTCCTTCATTGAGATTTCTTGATTATATTATTTTCAGTAGCTGTTAGAGTGTTTAGAATTGTTCTCATGGAAAGGTGGTGGCTGTTAAGGCTTTTGAAAAGTCTAATGGAAGGATTAAATTGATGGATGATGATTTCTAGATCCATACTTAATCATAGATTAATCCTTGAATATTTGATCACTAGAAAGTTATTAGAACTATCTCTAGTAATTAGAATCAAAATTCTTGGTCTCATTCACTTGAGAACAGTCATCAATGAAATTCTCTAGTGAATATAAAATATGAAACACTCAAGGAGGTTTAGATGATGATGATTTTTGAACCTTGTTCAATTCTCTCTATCTCACCAAATATGTTAGTTATTTAATTATATTTTTAAATAAAGGATATTTGTAACTCTTTATCATGTATACTCCCCTAGTAGTGAATATTGTGCCAACTTTTTGGGAGTTTTTTGAGATACTTTATATCAATTTTCTAGATTTAGCTGGAGTTTTTTTATAAATTGTCCTCTAAAAGAAGAATCTAATGGGATCCTCTCATTGTCTAGTAGTCTATACTAAAAGTAAATTTTGAAGCTGTGATCTTTAAAGTATTGGCATGGGAATGATGTAGTCAGTCTCTCAAACCTCTCCCAAAACTCATATAAATTTTCTTCACATTCTTGCTGGATCCCATATATTTATTTTCTTATATGGAAAATTATTGAAGTGGGGAAGAACTTCTAAAGAAATTCTCTATGAAGTTCAAACTAGGTGGTGTACTCTCTAGGATGTAGGTTTTACCTCAACTCCTAGGCTGATTCATCAAGGAAGAAGGTTAGAAATTTCCAGCTAATATAATCTTATGTGACTGCTTTGGGTTTAAAGTTAGTAAATATATTTCAAAATTCTCTCAATTTTTTATTAGGATCTTCAGCTTCCAATCCATAAAACATAGGCAACAATTGGATCATTCTAGTTTTAAGTTAAAATTCATATTAGTTATTTATTATTGAAAATTATTATTATTATTATTATTGAAATTAGGTTCATGTTACTCTCTCAAAGTTTAATTAAATTTTTCTAGATTATCCTCTATATATTAATTTCCCTAGGAAGCTTTAAAATAAGAATTATAATAGTATGGAGAGTCTATCAAAGTAATTTCAACAAATTCACTCTTTACTTTCTCAGTAATTCATTGATTTATAAATTTATCTTGTAAATATCATTTAGATCAAACACCAAGAAGTAATTCAAACTTAACATGTTCATGTGTCAAATTCATTTAAAATGAAACAAAACAAACAAGATAAAAACAAACACACTAGCCTACCTCCTCATTAACAACACTGGGTTAATGTGGTGGCCATCATGGGCCTTATAATAATTTTTTTGAACCCAAGTAAATGTAGTAATTAGTGGGACTTGGGTTTTATCTAGAAAGGGAAAAGTTTGTTGGTGTGATTTACTTGTTGTTTGGATGGGTTTAGTGTGTATGTTAGAGAATAAAAATAATTGGGTTCTTGAATTCAATTATAAAACAGTGGTCTTACCTCAAATATTTTCCCCCACTTATCCTATAATTCATGATTCATTAAGATAAATCTCTATTTTCCCTCCCTAATTTTTCAAGACCTCAACCAATTTTTATTCCTTAGTTATTTTGGTTAAAATAGTTGAATGTAATTATTACTACATTTTGTATTATCAACTATAAATGTAGTTGGAAATCTATAGTTACTCGTAGATCAACCCACTTCCTTCCATAACATTTTAAATAAAGAAGTTCCAGGGTTCATGTGTGTGAAAACCAGTGAAGAAGGAAAAAAAGATAAATGAAAATTCAACAAACAAAGGAAATATTACACTATCTATAAGAATACAACATTTTTAGTATGATCAAATAAGGTGCATTTAACAATTAAACAAAATAATTAATTATAAGGTGTAGGGTAAATTCTAATTGGATAGAACAATAAGGTTCAGTGTTCCATCAATCGAGAGAGATTACAACAAAGGGAAGAAAGAAAATAAACTGTCAAGTACCATACCTCATCATGATCAAAATATTGAAAAATCTCTTATTTTAATGAATATTCATCCTCTGTATAGAAGTAATGGAGTGATAAGGGGATCCTTTTAGTATATTCATCTCCCATATGAGAAGAATGGTCTCCCTATCCCTTGTTTGAGTGTCATAATCCCTTGGTTCACTTTTAATCCTTCTAAGTTTTATTAACCAAATAAAATTCTTCTAATGAATTTTACAAGTATCATTCATGGGTATAGACTCATTCAGTAGGCTCCTCTTAAAATTTTCCATCCTCAATGTTCTTTCCCATGATCTTCTCCTTCCTTTATCTCATTGGATGATGAACATGAGAAAGGTTAGGTGAGGTATTTCTTGATTTGAGGAGACTAAAGGAATAAATATTGAGTTTTAAATTTGTCCTTAATTATTATTTTTGTATTTTTATCTCTATGAAAAAGGGTATGGCCTTTACATATGTTGTGATTCTTGATATATCCTTTATTAAACACATTATATAATGATATGAACATTATGTAGCTTTAAAGTTGTAGTTGTAACCCTTGAACATTGCATTTTTCACCTTTATTCAATAGAGGGACCATTAATATATCCTTATCAAAAGCCTCCATGAGTCGTACGATGCCACTAGTAAATCATGTGCAACCTAATGAATGACTTATACATGGGTTTTAGATGAATCATACATAATATCAATTAACTCATATGTTGTCCAGGACTTAGCTAATTTTTATCCTTGGACTTGCAACTTATTAAAATACAATATCAATGTAGGCTTATTCCAGTTCATTCTTGAAATAAATTAAATAATTAAAAATTAAAATAAAATTCCTTGTAACAATTCGAAATTAGAATCCAAAAATAAATTTATATATTTTCAATAAATTCTGAAATCAATAAAACAAATAAATATAATGATTTAATATATTTAGAAATTTAATTCTATATTTACAAAATTATCAAAAATAATTAATTTCCCATGTCTTATATCAATTATGGGGCTAATTATCAATGAAAAAAGGAATGTAATTTTGAAATTATTGGCTCTCATCACTAACACATTATATTCAAATGACTTTTAGATAAAGTATTACTTTAGATGAATGTTCTTTTTGATTAAATGAAAAATTGAGTTTTTGGATAAGTGAATCATAGTTTTTGAATCACAAATGATTATCCAATAAATTTAATTTGGTATAAGTTATTACACCCTCCACTTATTCCAAGTAAACTTCTTCTAAGATTTTATCAATGTGACATACTCCACATTTTTTTCTCATGTGTAGAACTACCAGTTGAATTTTTGATAACCAGCAAACTAACATTATTTATAAGTTTAACACATATCTAGTGGATCTCTTCTTATTGACTCCATCTCTTTCAATGTCTAGCTCTGCAAAACCATTCAATGACTTATATTTTCTGAAGTAATGCTTCTAAAACTCTTTAAGTACATATGAATCCACTTCAAAACTTCTGAATGTTATCTTCCAGGATTATATACCTATATGGTAAAAAACTCATTTTCTTGAATAGTGTTTGAATTTGTACATACCATGGAATACATCAAACTTATAACTACAAAGGAATATAGAATCTACACCATGTACTCAACCTCATATTTTTTTTGGTGCCATCTCCTTGACAAGATGAAAATATCCAACCAAGGGATCTGTCAATTGATTTTCCACACCCATACTGAAGCACTGCACCACCTTATAAACATAATCCGGTTCGATGCAATATGGAGTACTTGAACTAATGTCTCTCACTATTAATATCCCCAAAATCCACTTTTTCAAATAGAGGTCCTTCATCATGAATCTTCTTGAAAACTCAGCCTTTATATTATCCATTATTTCCTTTAACATGCCTAAAATATACATATCATTAATGTATAAAAGTATTATGATGAGACTACCATCATTAAATGACTTTTGGTAACAGTAATGGTCATCATTTTGTTAGATGAACTTCCACTACTTTATGAATCCATTAAACTTATGATTCAAATTCCTTGGTGTATGTTTTAAATCATAAAGTATTTTTTTGATCATTCATGAAAATACTAATTCATATGATCCTAAATACAAACTAGATTATCCATATAATTTTTCTCATCTAAACACATGTGAAGGAATGTATTATTTAAATAAAACTATTTCAGATGAAGTCCTTCCATTGAATCAAAACTCAACACCATATGAATAGTTGTATCTTTAAAAATGGGTGAGAAAATATCTAAGAAATCTCTACCTTCCATTTCTTAAAATCCCATTATAACTAACATAGGCTTATACCTCTACATATCTCATGCTTCTTACTTCTGTTGATAAATCCATTTATTTGATGTAATTTATTCCCAAAATGTCTCTCTATCAACTCTCATGTTATAGAAATGTGGAGAGAATCAATATCATCCCTCATGGATAACTACCACTAATTATATTATTTCAAACATCTAGAAACGTATAAGATCTCAATATCTCTGTCATATATTATAAGAATATAGAGTATATCACTTTCATACAAATATACCTAGAACCTCACTCTGGTAGATCTCTATAACTGCTTTTGTGGTTTATATCCTTCTATTACAACAACATTCATATATTTATACACTAGATATTTTTCTTGAGATTTAGTGGTACACAATCTCTTTTATAAATCATGCATTGGAAATACCATTATAATTTTACTATCTTTCAAAAAATCCTTTAGACATTCTAGCATTTTTAGTACTCACATTCTTTTTAAATTACACAAAGTGTTTTATAGATGTAAATTCAATTGAACTTCATCTTCTGATGATAATTTTATCTCATTATAATTCAATTATAAATTCTGATACTTCCAAAAAAATTTGTGTAAGATCATATTCCAATTTTGACCACTTTTTAAAGTTTTTTCCTACAGTTGGAAAATAACTCTTACTCTCAATATCCTATAAAGTAACATGCATGAGATTTAGAATCAATATTTTCCCACAATTTGGAATCAACATGGATATAGGAAAATTCACTAAATACTTTCATATAAGTGAATCAAACCTTCCCTCTACACGGAAAAGCTTCATGTAGTTCTTACCCCCATAGAGAAGGAAGACTTTGATTGATTAAGTATGTCATTCAATTCATTGTTTCCATCCAAAACACCTTTTGGAAACCCTTTTGAATTATTATAATTATTTTTATTTCAACCAACATCCAGTTCATCTATAACGACCCAACCCTAGATACCCAGAGTTGGTGCATTACTACATAACATTGGCATGATCACAAAAGATCAAGTCTCAAAAGACTGATTAGTTTAGTAGCCTTGGAAATACTAGATGCATTCATAAGTTTTACATTACATTATAAAATGAAAAACTAAAACAACATAGTCTCCCTAGGCCACACTCATATCCCAAAGACTATCCCTACTGGTCAGTCATAGTATACTTCTTTTTATCTTGGAAAAAATAAAACATAGAAAGGGGTGAGATCAGATGCCGAGTAAGGATAATAATATAGTGGAAACTTTAATAAATAAGAAGAATAATTTAAGGCAATGTATAAGACTAAAACAAAAGACTTTTAAACTAAAAATTAAGCATAATATAGAAAAGATAAAATCAAATAATTCTATTTAATTATTCACAAAGATATTCTACTAGTCGAATAATCACATGCAATATCAATATCCACTTTCATAATGATGGAATCCATAATGCCAGACTTCATAACCACATAGTCAAGTCCTTGTGCCATGACTACAAATAATATTTTGTCAAGGAATTGTGGCAAGACTCTAGTTTGTCTCATGAGACCTACCGATGCATCGAGAATCTATAGCGAGCTCCACCCATCACTTACTAAGTCCAATGCATTCCTCATATGAAAAGGTATAAACATAACATAAACATTCGTATTAAAACTAGCATACGAAATGATAATACATTATTCATAAACCATGAATGGTGTAAAAATAAAACATCCATAGTCAAACATATCACAAAACCTTCAATACAATATGGAAGTTTTGTATCATAATAAATCAACTTAAAATAAGCTTAAAATCCATCAAAGGAAGTTGACATAGATGAAATCAAAACTGTTTGAGAGAAATATCTCATTATTTTTTTGAAATAATTTAAAGTTAAATAATTATAAAATAAAACATTTATTTTGAAAATATTTTTACAAGATTGTAAGGGAAGCATTGACGATGTTATAATGGCTGAAAATAGCTGCACCTACCATATAAGTTAAAAACATTCTTACCTTAATTTTGTCGGAAAGGTCATAAGGTACCTTGTTTGGAAAACGATAGGAAGAATCTTTTCAAACCATTTTTTAAAAAGTAAAACAAGGGTATAAATGACTTTAAACCATAGTCTAGTAAATAGTAAAAATGTTTTCAATTACATTTTTAAGAAACATGGATGTGGATGATAAAGAGGTCTTAATAGATACTTACATAAAAATAACCTTGAATAATAAAGAGGATGTAGAATTAACCCTTAACTTGCACTTTTACTTGGTCGAGTGTAGGTTAACCTCCTGTATAATGGTGAAATTATTGTTATTAAATTATAAAATAATCATATACATTAATATGATATCATATATAATCTTTTAAAGTTGCTTTGTTAATAATATTTTAGTATTATTGTCGTTTCAGGTGTTAACTGATTCATTTTCCTTTATATGATTTGTTACATAAGTTATGTTTGTTATGGATAGAATATATCTTATTCATATACATAATGATATTAAGTATTTAAACATTATTTTTAATCTTATAATGAAAATTAGTCTTGAATGGATACGATGGGGAATGAATCTCATCGTGTTTGTGGAGACGGTATTCTGTACGTATGCACGAGCGACAGTATCATTATTTTGATACTAAAATAGTATATAATTGGATTGTATATCATATATACAGAATAATTATCATGTTATATTTATTATTTATATCATTTATACATCATTAATATACCCAACCAAATAATAATGTATTGAATAACAACTACACCACGACGTGGAGATGGTAAGCCGTACGTACGCACATATGGTGACATGTCATTCAAATGATGGATAGAATAATGAATATGGTTGTACCATATTTATAATAACATCTCAGTACATAGAAGATACTAGAGTTATTATTTCATTATGGAAACAACAAGGAAAGAAGAAGTGGAAGAAGAAAAAACTTGAAAGAGGTGGTGAGATATTTACCTTTTCTTCGGGTTCTTCCTTTTGATTTGATCAAAAGGTATCCTTAGGATGGATTTATGATTAATGGAAGGCCTCTATGATTGAAGGGAGGACAATGGAGAGGATATTTGGGTAGCTGTTTGCCGAGACAAATGGCTTTGAAGGTGTGAATTTGAGAGAAGGGGAAGTGCCCTTTTATAAGAGGGGTGAGGGGCACCTTAGGAAAAGGTTGAAATATTATTTTATAATAAAATAATTTTCGGTTTATAATGATTAAAAAATAATTTTTTTAAAGGATAAGGTGGGTATGGGTCGAAAAACACTCAACAAATCGGTTTTACATAGGTTTGGGTCACTATATTAACCTTATCTTTTAGATTTAACTCTTGGTTAAATAGTTTGAAATTTACTATGCCTATTTGTATTTTTATATTATATGTTTAATAAACTTACTATAAACTTCCGAGAGAACCATAACTGGTTCGTTAATGATACAACTATAATTATATAAGTGTTTTTTCTGAACCTTAGATTTTTAGGATTATTATATCAACCAATAATATTGTATTTGTTTTAAAAACACATCTATGTAAATTTTGACATTATTTAATAATTGATTTTTTTAAAGTCCTAAAAACTTTATTAATTATAAATAAATACATTTAATCAACCCTAACATGTCATAGTAACCTATAAATTTGTGTGTATCATCAAAACTTTAAAATTATATTTATTTTAGTATTTATAATATCATTTATTTGATCGCATCGTTAATAAAAAAAATACTGCATCATTATTGTATCATATATAAATATATTTATTTTATGTCTAAAAATTATAAATAAAATATCCTGAGGTAGTAAATAGTTTTATATTTCTAATTAATATTTATATTTTAATAGATAAATTATATTACCTCATATAAAAATTGTTTTATTAAAAGATATTTGTTTTTGTTATTTTTGTCTTTACTTTAGATTATTAAATATAAAATGTCAATATCACTCCCAAGTGGCTCCATAGGGTCCCAAAATCGACCCAAGGATACCCATGGTAGGCAATGTATCAGAAAGTAGGGTTAGGACACGTTATAGGGTAATTTAATATTTTTATAATATTATTTTTTAACCTTATTTACTGGATTTACCCCTTTAACCACGGTAAATAAAATATTTACTGAAGTAAATATTACTAATGTCTAAAAATAAAAGTTACATATTTACCCAACTTGGACCTCCTAATTCTAAAAACAGAATCTATTTTTTCAAATTCAAAAAATGGAAGTGTCAGAAATTAATTTAAAATTAATTCTCGTTGTCAAAACAAAACGTGTGTTTTTATGAAATAATAACTATCAAAAGATTGACAGTTGTTTATGTCGAGTTCAATTATGAGATTACATCCAATGATTTTAATTATATTAAATGATACAAATATAGTCTAATTATACTTAAAAACCATTAAAATGTATAATTTAAAGCTATAAATTATTTCGATTAAAAAAAGTTGTTTTTAATTAAAATTTAGTATATTAACTATTCATCATAATTTGAATGTTTTCAAAAAAAATACCAAAAATTCACCCTAAGCTAATTTTTATATTATGAATCCAAAAACAAAGTCCATTTTGAGAGATAAAATTTATAATATTTCAAAAAGTGGGTACTACTATTCATAATGGCGAGTTTGAAAGGTCATGGTGTGTTAGAATCTCAAAGTTGCGTACAATGCAAGCTATTGCATTATTCAAAGGGAAACGTACCGTAGAAGCTTGGGGTGTTACACAATTATTTATAAAACTTTTTTAGATTTTATATTTTTGGGTATAATTTTTTGAAACCATATTCCTTTTCACTAGAGGAATCTTCAATACTCCTCACCATTCTCTAATTATAAGAACTTAAACATGTACTTGGTCTCTTTCTCCACCATCAAACTCCATTAGATGAAGATTCTGAAAACCTCATATTTTTTATTGAGAAATAAGACCCATAATTTCTATGTTTCACATCTATAAAGGTCACATAGTAGAGTGATCCTATATGATAATTAACTAAAGATGGTACCCATGTGTCTATATTCACTAACTCTGATGACTAGATATTTTGTATCCAACCATTTGTTTGGAAAGAAGCCTTCTACCACTTAACTATAATTCATTCCTCATAAGTTTCATAATCCATTATTATAGGAATAAATATATCTTTAGTAACCAATACTTTCATTTATTTATCACTAAGGTGATCTAGACAGTCATGACAAAACATCATAGAAGTTACCTGTTCATCATGAATTATACCTTTAAATACTTCTATGAGGTACAAATTCCTTATCTTCACTCTATTTTCTACCACCATGAAACCGCATAAAACCTTCCACAATCTATGAAAAAACATTGTATAGAAACCCTTATCATTTAACTATCCAATGGAGATTATGTTCTTACTTAATCCCTTGATGTGACACAATACTTGAAAATTTAGAAATGTTTTTCCACATTCGGATAGAAATGTCAATTATACCAAATATGTTTATATATGTTTTATCTACCAAATGATATTTTTTTAACCTCACATAAATAAAATTATTCATACTTCTTCTCTCAGTTGTTTATTCAAATGATGCTCAACATCTTTTCACCCTATACTCAAGTGAACTAGTGGAACTTAAAAGTAATCCACTCTTATATTTTGACACAGAATTCATAGATCCAATATGTATGTGTATCATATATTGTTAAATCTATCCTCATTATAGTCCATATTAAGGTTACCTTTCTTCCCTTAATTCCATCACATGATACCTCCTTCCACTTAGTTAATCATACTCTTTCTTCTCCTTTCATTACCTTTCTAATGACCCTTTCATGTTATAGTTCATCCTATTCCTTACTTACTATAAGAATTATAATAATATGTACGAATATACTTCAAAAAAAATCCACATTCAGGATCAATACCAAGGCATCTTAAAACACTAGGCCATTATTTTCACTAAAGTTACCCACAACAGTTTCAATCACATCCCAATATTCAGGGAGCATGAAAGTAATAGTAGTTCTCATTCTAGATCTTCAATGTTCACCTCCATTGATCCCATCTAACTTCTTATCATATTGAATCCATTAATATGATCAGTATAAAACTTCCCTAATAATATATTCATGTTTAATAGTCTCCTTAGTAAGAATAGTTAATTCCTCATTGAGGGATTCTCATACCTATCTACAAGAGTCTTAATGTGTTATGATGTGTTCTTCACCTCTTGGATATAAAAATACACATTTCTTGATAATAGAATCTATATTAACCCCAGTTTAATATTATCTATCATCTAACATTCTTCATTTTTCATCAATTTTAGTTTGTTAGTAATTAATGGAATATCAAGGCTATTATATAGTATAAAATCCTCCATCTATATTTTCTATAATCCAAAATATCTTTCATAAAAATTATATAATTGGACCTTAACCTTTTCAAATGTATTTCATATGGATATTTTTAACTCCCACATAATACTTTTCAACTTAAGAAAAAAGATCGAGATATCATTACCATTATTCTTCTACAAGGAAAAATGAATAATAGTGTTACTAATCCAAGATTTGAAACACCTTCAGAAGATTTTGATCATCTGGACCACTCCAACTAAATCTCTAATACCACTTTTGGGGATCACAAATAACTTCTAATAATCCAACTAAAAAATATTAACCTTAACTTAATAAAATAGAAAAATAACGTTTCGATAGAAATCTAACTCTACAGTGATAGGAAATTGGAAGTCCCAACACCCTATCCACTGCACTGTACTGCACAACCTTCTAAACTCACACAGACAGGACTACCAAAATACAATGATAGAAATAAAGTAAGATAAAATAATAACACAAGTTTTTATAGTTCATACATACATCTTAATCCAATTGGGGGACACTACAACTTCATTATTTAAGTAAATGGAAGAGAATTACAATTCAAAGTATAGTCCATTTAGTACATGTGTAATCCATCCTAATATTTACAATAGGATCCGTATGATATTTTTGGTAGTCATTTCCTCCCTATCTTTATGATATGAAATCCACCTAATATGATCTCCATGGATGAACCTGCCATTTGGTTAAATATTTCCACCACCTTAAATTCTTCACTTGTTCTACTATGCATGATTTAAATATCTTAGAGGATAGCCCCTATGTGACTTTCCTTTCCCTACAATACCTCTATCTTGAAGATTAAGGGTAACTTTAAACCACTCTTTTCAGCTTTTTCATCCACTAGTATAATGCAATTACACTATCCAACCATTCCATAATCTTGTTGTATCAACTATCCAACATCAACTGGTCTAACTCGTCTTTATAAAATATGGTTATTCAATGTATGGGAATCATAAACCATGGTTGGTTCCACTCTACCATTTCTATCCATCGATTGATCATTAATCCTCTATAGTTTCTCAAAATTTTGGTTCTAATGACTTAGCCAAAAAATGGTTTTGACATGGCCACACCAAATATCCACCACCAATGGTGTCCCTAGATAATATCTATATATATGAGTGTATGAAAAATTCAAAGTATGATAAAAAATAAACCATTATTTAGATCTCTGGTCTGGTGAGGTCACTGAATTTGGGAAGGGGCAAATTAATGATCCCATTTCTTTTAAAAAATTTCCCTTTTAATTCAACCTATGTGATTAGTGAATATCTTGATCCACTTCTCTTTTTGTATCTTATCGTTACCCAGATATGAAAAAAATAAAATCAAAAGACACAATGATTTACAAGTTCTGGATTTAGAGCCTACTCTTTTTTTGAGATAGGTAATATTCCCCAATCAATGATTATATAATATTAACACAAGCAGATAAATAGTATATTCTCACGCCCTGCTTACAAGACAACACTTCTTATGCACTAATTTTATATTACAATAATCGATGACCTGAGCCATAATTTTCAAAGAAAATGGTAGCTTTTTATTATAAATCACCCTATTAATAAAAAAACCTAGGTAAGTCAATCATTTTTGTTATATTTCAAATTTATGGACTTCATGAAAAAATATCTTAAAATTTTAATGTTTAATGATTTATTCATTTTTTATATTAATTTTGAATCCATACATTGATTTTGAAATTTTAAGTTTAATTGTTTCATTCAATTTGGATTTCAACCCAGAAATAACTTTTAAATGGATTTAATTTTGAATTTTAATTGTTTTATTTATTATTTGGAAACAATTTAAATCTATACTTTAATTGGAAGTAAAATTAAATAGTTATTTTAAATGATAAATTCCATTTTAAATTGAATATATTGAAATTTTAATTAAACATTGTATTTTAAATGGTTGGAATTTTAATTTCTTTTTAGCTGAAGGTTGAATTATTTGAATTTTGAAAAAAAATAATTAAATTAAAAATTTAAAATAAAGTAGAATTTAAAGTTAATAAATTTTATTTTAAGTTAAAATTTCAAGGTACATTAATTTTGTGTAGATTGGAAGTTGAAATTTGGAAAAAAATAATTTACTATCATAAGAATTAATCCAGTTAGCCTCACCGTTAGTATACTAACTTCTGGAAGAAGTCACAGTCTATGCCCACCAACTGACTACAAGAAAATATCATGAAGGACCTTTCAACCTACCACACCCTCCACTAAAGTAGATGCAATATACCCTTATCATAGTCAATCGACTAATCATGTATCCTCCAAACTACTACAATCCATGTTATAGAATCCCTTTCATCTGAAACTACTATATGAAGGGTCACCCAAATGTTTGAAAGATCAATGTCTGGTCAACTACATGATCCTACTCTATAACCAACCATAAGCCTCCACCTCCTCTCTATAGTTGGTTCTTTCCAACCTACTACAAGACCATAAAAATATATCATAATCCCCCATTGGAAACCAAAAGTGAGTTTTGTGACAATGGAATATACTTGAAGAATAACCTACCACGAGCTTAAGGATAATTGACCACACATAAGAAAACCCAATCTAAAATTGATTATTCTTTTCAGGAACCAAAGATCATGAGGTGTTCAAATGAGAATGAAGTGGGGATCATGAACCCGAGTTAGATGAAGCATAATAATAAAGGGATTAGTAAACCAATAAATAGGTTATGTCAAGATTATTTTATTGAAGAGTGGACTCGGTCAAAACTAAGTATAATATTTGAGATTATCTAAGAATATCCTTACTAGAATGAAGCAAAACGATGATTGTTTTTTCAAACAAAATAATCTGAAGCATGTATACTATCTAATGGGTTGAGTATGGGAAAATAATGAAGTCACTGAAAAAAAATGATTGAAACTGAAATGGAATAAATTATTAATGTGTTTTATATACATATATAGGTCTAATCGATTAAAAAGTTGATAAAGGTCTTTTTTCTCCCTAATCTATGTGTCGTGAGGATGAAGAGAGGTGTATATTGGGTGTTCAAATAAATTCATGAATGAAACTATAGTCAACCAAGTTGTATGTCCCAAACCATTCCATGTCAAATAAATTAAGATCATGTGTTATGTTTGTGAAATATTTTTAAAACTGAAGCAAGCTGATAGAGATTGCTACTAAGGTTGGGTATCGAAGGATGATCTAAAGAAACCAAAGATATTTCTTAAAAATCTTGAAAAGTTATGTTGTTGTGAGATGTTTATTTTTGATACATTCATTTTTTATGTTGAAAATTAGATTTTTGTGAAACATTTTAAAGGATAAATGAATCAAAAATATAGTTATTTAAAAGAAAATGTTTATATATGGGATAAATCTATTCAAATAGGAACTAATTTGTTCAAAAATAACTACAACTGTGATGCACTGAAGCAATTCCACTCAAATTCTCCTCAAACGGGTATGGATCTTAATTGTGGGTGTGGAATGAAGCAGTTATGGAAGATTTATGATGACTAAATAATCCATCAAAACCCTAAAAATGGGAAAATGTTGACTACCCAAACAATAATAATTTACTAGGGTATGGAACTAAAATTGAGGAGTATTCCCAAAAATTTGGAATCACCCAAAGGAAATGAATGAGATCATCCTTCTCATATGGACAAATTCAATGTACTCTAAGAATATATGTTGATTTATCATTAAATTTATCATCCATAACTAGGCATAAAGGGATTCAAAGATCACCCAATTAATATATATAATGATTTTATTGTTTTTTCATTTCTATTTGTTGTAATAACTCTAGTGATGACACATTAAGACGTTATTTTTTTATCCCTAGAGATTATTCTAAACTATTTTCAATTAATTTAGTGATTTAATAATTAATTATCTTCCATTAATCTCTCTAGATTTATTTAAACTATTTATAATTTAGGATATATCCTTATTTATTACATTTTTAATTCATCTTCTCTCTTCACTATATTGAACACATAGGTAACTTAGGTCCTCCTCATTGCTTGTGATCAAGAGAATTAGGATTATTTGAAGGTAATTAATGATATTTAACTACTAGGTTATGGTATATTAGAGGTTATAATGGTTATCACATAAATTTAATTTAATTTAAACCTATATGAATGGGTTATTAAGTTACGTATCACTTGTTTAGATATAAAATATAAGAGTAAAAAAACTTAAATAACGATTTAATAGGAAAGGTAAGGAGATATCTAAGGTTTGGATACTTTATTTTAATTTGAATTTGAAAACCAATATAATTAAATATAATAAAACGTTTTCACACACTAAAGACATAAAAAAATGAACACACCTAAAACACTATCATCTCTAGAGATGACTCGAGCCCCTTTATAACTTCATTTGAAACTTGGGATCAAAATTCATTTGTTGGCGACCTCATGCTTGGTCACTCATCAACCTAGCATCATTTTTTGGGGAGTATTGGGTTTATGTAATGTTTATATTTTGAAATTATTTAACCAAATGACCAGATCCAATTCACATCACCTCTATGGTTTTGATCCAGAGGTTAAACATACTATGATGGAAAAATCAAGAACATTAAAAATAACTAAAGAAGTGGAAATATAGTTTCTCACATTTCCATTGACTGAATGTACCTCCTTTGTTTCTCCTTAAACTAGAGTAAACCTAGGAAGAAAAATCATGGAATATAAACATAATCAATTTAATAGGACTTTAATAGAACTATTTCCACCTAATTTCAACAACAACAAAAACAAATAGTAGTTACAAATGAATGATCGACAAGATTGCAAGCTTAAAACTGGAATGTTAGGTATACTACCTAAGTTTCATGGGAATTTAAGATAGTACCTTAACATAAACTTAAGAGAATTTGGAGAAGTATGTAATAACTTCAAACCCAGAAGAATCACTAAGGCTTAGATCATCTAGAATACTTTTCCATTCTTTCTTGAATGATCTTTAAAGGAGTGTCTCTCTTAACTCCAAATATAAGAGATCACCAGCTAGGATGAACTTTGAGAGAATTCCTCTAGAAGTATTTTCCTACATCAAGGAATGAAAAAATGAGGAAGGATATATATTTAATAAAGTAATAAAGTATAGAAACTCTTTTTGTGTTTTCGGAGATATTTTTGTGATTAACAAATTAATACCCATAAAAATCTATGAAGAGCATCATTTATTAGTAATATTTTTCCAAGGATTAATGGATAGTGACCATAACCATTTGGAAACATATTACGGAGGACCATTAATCAAAAAATAAATTGTTGATGTCAGATAATTGGTAGAGTGGATCTCCCAAAATTCCAAACAATTTGGTATGAGAAACACATCAAGGGGGTATATGAGGTGGATAGTTCTAACTCTCCTTTATTTGAAAAAAATAGAAGAACTGATATTTCTTGTGAGAAAATAAATTTTAAAACATATACCAAATCCCATCTATACTACCCCCTGTATGATAAGTATTTAATTCATTAAACAACTATATTGATGGTTTTATATTGGTTCAAGAAAGTTGTGATGCCATGTACCAAAGAAAATACTAGAATTAGAAAATTAAGATCAAGGTAGAAGAGAGTATTAAAACATTTAATATAGATATAGAATCCAAAAACCTCAGAGACCACCCTTATAGTAAGGTATCTAACAATATTTTTATCTGCCACCCTTTAAAGACAAAACATGTATCCATCTATAAGATACCAACCAGATAAAGCTCAAGAACCCTTAATGGAGGACCTAATGACACAACTTCTGAAATCCAATATCTTGATCCTAATTTAAATAAATGAATTGAAAATTACATGTTCAAGAAAAATCCCCACCCAATCAATTCCTAAACCTAAGGGAAATGTCAGATATATTTCATTAAAGAGTGTGAAGGAGTTTGGATGCAGTAAATAATCACTATATCAGGAGGAAACTAGAAGTGGATAGTCCATTATACCTAATGAATCTTCCCACAAGAAATATTCTAAAGTACTATGTAAAGACCCCTATGAATTAGGATTAAAATAAATCTAAGATGTAGAACTCAAATCATCCCCAACCACCTTTCCCTATAAATATCACACCCAAATAGAACTATTGAACACACATTATAATAGAAGATTCTGTTTATACTTAAGAAAGTGGAAAAAACAATTGTTTACTAGAATCCAAGCTCTAAATTCTATGTTATGTTAAATTCATTATGGAAATTTGAACTAGAAACATAGGACTTTAATTTTATTAAAAATTTAAGTTTAGGTAAAAAAATTATTCACTCATAACCCAACAAATACAGTAGAAATTTCAAGACGTAGTTACCTTCTCTATCCCTTAAACTATTGGTGAGATTAATATTTACAATTCATTATGTGATTAAGAAATATCAATTAATTTAATTACTTACTCGGTTTATTTATCTCTACATATATGAGATCTCAAAACCACCCAAGTTGTTGTGAATCTTTCCAACAAGGCCATTTCCTACCTATTTTGTGTACATGAATATTCTCTGGTAATTGTACAAGGTTTTTTATTACCTACTGACTATTACATTTTGAATATGAAGGAAGAAAGAGGTAAAATTAATTTCTCCATAATTCTAGGTAGATGATTTCTTAAAACTATGAAAATGATTATCAATGTTAATTAAGTAACTATTTGAATTCATTTTGGTGAAAAAACTGTGAATTTTAACTAACTTGATTAAATAAAATACGCCCATAGAGAGCGATATATATTTAAATTAAACCATTATGCATTTTCATATTGTTCTGAAGAAGATATTAAAATGTTTGATGAAAAAATCTTATTATGAGATTATCTAAAAACACCTAGTTTTTAAAATGAATATGTTTTTTTAAAATGAGTTAAATCTTAAAATTTTGATGTATGGTGATGAAATTTATTTTTTTGATAGTTATTTTGATTATTTTCTCAAAAACATTATTGAAAATTCTGATTTACATGTATATGATTCTATCATGGAGAAAAGTAAGATGGAAAATCACTAGAAAACCTTATTGAGTTGGAACAAAACTAATTACATTAAATTTTAAATATTTTTATTTAAGAGTAGATGAAAATCTACTAGCCATAATTTCAAATAATTTAAAACCAAAAAAAATAAAATAAACTTTTGTAAATTTTGAAACTAAATGAAATAAAAATATGTTGGACACTAGGATACATTTTATGTATTATCCCTACCACCTACGTGTATAATATTTTTCTTGAAAATAAGTCCAAACCAGTGAGATAACCCCAATGAAGGCTCAACCTGACCCTTATAGAAGTAGTGAAAAGGAAGTAGAAAGACCATTAGAATTTGGAATAATTTACCCAACCTCAGACTCCCAATGGGTGAGTTACATTAAAATTGTCCCATAGAAAACTGGATATTTACTTTTATAGAATGATAATAATGAATTAGTTCTAATTATAATTTATAATAACAAGATAGTTTGCATTGATTATAGGAAATTAAACAATGTGACAAACAAATACCACTTCTCCAATCCATTTTTAGACTAAATGTTAGAGAGGCTAAAAGAGAAAGGTTTATATTGTTTCCTTTATGGGTTTTTAAATTTAATTTTAGGTTCTAATTTCTTTGGAGGACCAAGAAAAACCAACATACACATGCCCCTTTAGTGTGTTTTCTTATTGGAGGATGCCTTTTGGTCTTTGTAATTCCCCATGTACCATTCAATGCTGTAGGGTAAGTATCTTCTCAAACATTATTGAGAGTTTCTTGGAAGTATTTATTATTGATTTTACTATCTATACAACTTGTTTTCAATGTTACCTTAAAAGTATAGATTTTTTTTAAACATATGCATTAGAGATGAACATGGTGTTAAATATTGAAAATTTCAATTTCATGGTAGAAGAAGAATTGTTTTAGGCCACATGATTTATAAATAAGGTGTTGAAGTTGATAAAGCCAAAATTAATGTAATTTACAAACTCTCATACCCAACACCATGAGTAGCCATAGATATTTCTTAATACATGATATATTTTATAAAATATATATATTATGGAATTTGGTAAAATTATTTTCACCCTAATTAACCTTGTCAAGAAGGAAACTAATTTTTTATATGAATAATCATACATGATAGGTTTTGATAAGTTAAAAGATATATTTACCACATCCCCATAATCAAACCACTAATTTGGGATCATCTATTTGAGATATTTTATGATACTTCAAATAGAGTTTTATGATCTATACTTTCCCAGTAGATGGATGGATACCCAAAGTGAAATCGTGTGCTTAAAAGACCCTGGATGGAACTTAGATAAATCATAAAATAATAGATAATTAGTTTTTTTCTATTTTTGTTACTTTGGAAATTTTTTATCATATTTATTAATAAGTAAATTAAAAATTTTATCTGATCATAAATCTCTCAAGTATTTGATCAAGAAATATAATTTAAATTCAAGGCTAGTAAGATATACGTTTCTACTAAAAGTGTTTTACATAGAGATTAAAGATAATAAAGGATGTGAGAATATGGTTACATACCACATGAGTATAATACCCCACAATTTCAAGGTAAGAACACCATATGATACTAAATTGGATGGATTTTTTCTTGGTGATAAGCTTTAAAAATCCACCCATGTTCCCTAGTATGTCGAAATAGTAAAATTTTTAGCCACATCAAAGGTATCCTCCTTTTACAAACATGAAGAACATAAATTAAAATTAGACTCAAAATTTTATATCTGGTAGGATCCATGTTTATGGAAAATCTTTAGTGATCAATTATTTAGAAGGCGAATCTTTAAAGTAGGAATTAAATCCATGCATTCATTTTAACACACACTTATGCATGGAGGACATTATGGACCTATTATAATAGATGATAATGTTTGAAAAGTTGTTTTATTTTGTCCATTGATTTTAAAAGACTCGTATAATTTTTTTAAAATTTCTAAAAAATGTCATTTTATCATTGTAATTTTCAAAACACATGAGTTATTGAAAAAATCATTTATTTTTTAGAAAATATTTGATGTATGGGGACTACATTTCATGGGACCATTTCTTGCATAATTTGGTATTTTCCATTACCTTGTTATTGGTGGATTATTTTTGTAAGTGTATTGAATAAAAAATTACTCTAATTTATGATTCTAAAGTTGTAATGGATTTTTTGAAATCGAATATTATATTGTAGATTTGGAGTTCCATGAGAAAAAAACCAATGGTCAAGGAACACACTTCTCTAACAGGAAAATGGAATACCTAATGAAAAATTATAGAGTACACTATAAAATATCAATGACATACCACCCACAAACCAATAGTGTGGTTGAGGTTTCTAAAAGAGAGATAAAAATGATTATGAAGAAGATAGTTCAACCCAACTGAAATAACAAGAGTAAAATACGTGAAGATATATTGTGGGCATACAAGTCTACCTAAAACACCTCTTAGGTATGTCCCCTTATATAATTTTCTATGGAAAACATTTATAATATGCCTTTTTAGTTCTAAAACAAATCCTACTAGGTTGTTAAGTGAGTGAACCTGGATTTTGGAAAACTTGGAGGGAAGACGAGACATTATATAATGGAACGTGAAGATTTGATAAGAGAATCTTATGAGACTTAAATTCTATATAAGGAGAAATATATAATTATCCATGACTGAATCATTTGAAAAATTTATTTTCAAATTAGAGATAAAATATTTATGTTATCTTTAAGGATAAAACTCATGATATGTAAACTTTCTTTCAATTGTATCAGACTATACATAGTAACTAAAAATTTTCCATTTGGTGTAGTTGTGATCAAGAGAGATGAACAAAAATACCCTTCAAAGCAAATGTCCAACTTGTTGAGCATGAGAACTTTTTGAAAGAGACAATGGAGGATTCCAAACACCTCTAGAATACTATTGAATAAAGAACCCCAAATTATCTCTTTGCATTAAACTAGTTTAGTTGGTTTTATTTTTAGTTTGTTTTCCATGAAAAAATCATGCTAGAATTAAATAGTAGTGTTTCTCGACCCTTTATATGGGAGAGAAGAAATTTAGTTTAGTATATAAATACATTTCTCATTTTCTTCTTTATGATTTTATGTTTTTTTGTATTAAATAAAATAAATGAATAAAACTACTATATTTGTAAATGTTATACATAACCGTTTTATATAATTTTTAGAATGATTTTTCAAAATTCCATTGAGATTAAGGTCACCCTACCTAATTTGAATACCATTATATAGTGTAAGGATTAAATTGGTTATGAAATTTTCAATGTTAAATGAATGCTAACTGAATTTATCACTTATTTAATGGAAATTTGGTCTTATAACTAGGAAAGGAAGTGTGAGTGCAAATATATTTATAAAATCATAATTACAACATGTGGTCACAAGATTTATTAACATAATATTCAGTATCATGGAATCTATGAAAAATAAGACCTTAGGGATTCAACTCAAAAGAAATTTTAGGTAAATCCTTTAAACTAGAGTAAAATGGGAAATTGGGATTCCATAATGAATCTCTGATACATTCGGCAAAATGCGTCTGAGTAAATAAATTTTTTATATATATTCAATAAGTTTAATTTCACATTTATTTTCCCAAACATATTTGGGAAAAATTCAACAAACAACATTTTGTAAAGTTCTTAATAATAAAAAATTAATTCATTTAGGTGAGGGGAATATTGAACCTAGATGAAGAAATGATAAAGTTTCTTATAACCAATAAATTTGAGTTGTATCAGTGAAGTGTAAATTGTAAATTTGGTTTAATAAACTTAATATAAAGAGTTAAATGGAAGTTCCACTTGTTAAAATTAAAATTCCACTAAAATATTATTTCTTTCATTCCTATAACTCAAAATTTAACTAAAATGAGGCAGTGATTGGAAGTCACATATATGAGGCATGATATATCAAAAAACGGATGATGCTATGATTTTATTCTTTTGAATATTTTATATTTACATCTAATCGAGTCAATTATTTTTCAATAAAATATTTTTTGTAATATCTTGGGAGTGAAATAAACTATCCTTGTGGGAGTGATAAGAGACAAACTTTTCAAAACTAAATACCTATTTTTCATTATAAATCATCCCATTAATCCAACAAAACAAGGATAAATTATTGATTTATTTAATATTGTATAATTTTGTAATTCATGGAAATATGGATTAAAATTTTGATGTTTAATGATTTATTCATTTTTAAAATTAATGGTCAATCCATACATTAGTTTTGAAATTTAATTTTTATTTCTTTTATTCAATTTTTATTTCAGCCTGAAATTAATTTTTAAATAGATTTAATTGTGAATTTTAATGGTTTTATTAAATATTTAGAATCAAATTAAATTCATAATTTAACTGGAATTAAACTCAAATCATGATTTTGAATGACAAATATCATTTTAAATTGAATATATTGAAATTTGAAAATACTATGTATTTTAAATGGTTAGAATTTTAATTTGCGATGATTTAAAAATTTAATTAATTATAAACTCAAAAATAATGTACTGAATTATATTTTTCAAATAAAGTTGAATTATAAGTTAATAAATTTTATGGTACATTAATTCTATATATATTGGAAGCTAGAATTATGAAAACCCAATTTACTTCTATCTAATGAAATCAAGGTAGCCTCATAATAAGTATATTGACCACATAAAAGAGGCTTTATTTATGACCACCAATGGACCAGAAGGCACTCTCCCAAAGTTATCTTCAACCAACCACTCCCTCCACTAAATCTACCACACTGCATCCTTCTCATGGTCAGCAAACATGTTGTGTATCCTCTAAGGTGTTATAGTTCAAATTATTATGTGCCTCTCATATAAACCTAGTGCATGAAGGGTCACCCAACTAACCACAATATTAGTGTAAAATCAACCAAATTAACCTTCTATATATCTAAGTTATGCTATTATATGATGTTTAGTATTTTGGCTTTATTTTTTGTATTGAAAATTGGAGTTGTGTGAAAACTAGAAAAGGAGAACTGAATCCCAAATGTAGTGAAGTCCAGTAAAAAATTTTGGATCAAGAAAAAATATATTCTAATAGGCCCTTCCCTATTAAAATATTCCCAATACTAGAAAATGCTTTGTTTTCTTCCTTCAATAATACCTTGATAACCACTGTAGTTTCATAGCACTGAAATAATTCTACTTTGATTTTACTCAAATGAGTATAAATTGTGATCATGAGAGGGGAATAAAGTAGTTATGAAATATTAATGATTCCCAGGGAATCTATCATGACCCTAGAAATGGGCATGTATTGGACATAAAATGAACATTAATTAATTGTCTATGGGCACTGAAATTGAAGAACATTCATAAATCATGAATCACCTGAAAGAAAAAAGGAGCTCTTACTGATCGCATGGTCAAATTCAATGTTTTTTGATAATCTATGAATATTCATGTATAAATGTATCACTGTTTACTAGGAAGATAGGTCTTCTATGATCACCTAATTTAGATTTGGGACACTTTTTAGTGTCATCTTCTATTTCTATTTTCTCTAATAACTCGGGTTATTTCACACTAACCTATTAGGGGATGCGCTGAGGAGATTCTTCTTACCTATTATGAATGAATTATTCACTTATTATATTAATCTCTTTATATTCATTCAAAATATTTATAAGTTGTGATATTTACTTATTTCTTGCATTTTGAGTTCATTTTCCTTCTTCATTGGATCGTACACACATTCCACATTTCTCCTCTCCATTACTTGTGATCATGATTATTAGGATTACTTGAGGGTAATTAGATATTGTTGGATTAAGTGCCCTAGAACCAACTAATTCATACTTCATATTATATGTATATTCAAATAAGTGAATATTAATTTAATATATCTTATCACATTATGATTTTTGTTCTACATAACATTGATGTGATGATGGCCTAGAATATCTGTTTCATTGATAAGGTCATAGTAGTTCCCCGCAATGATGAGAACCTTAAAATTTCATGATGACATTCTTCACAAAGTTATATAGTCAGATAACGTACTATTAAAGGGAACTTTGTATATAGATCATCAGGTGTGATAACTCATCAGCAGATGAGGATTATTCTCATGAAGTTAACACTTGGTAATATCCAAGATAGAAGATCGTGAGAATAGACCCTCCAAAAAGAATTATGTATGTTTTGGTATCATTATATATTACTATATGTGAGAATGTGTAATGGTTCTTAGAATTTAATAATAATATTATTTAATTTCATGACTCATGCAATTAGATTTTCTGATAGAAACCATGACGACATATATTCATGGTGAGGTAGGTTATGTTGGGTGCATCATGAATGAAATTTTATTAATGGATAAGTTAAGGAAGTATTTTTCCCTTTTTATATTAATGGACGTTGATATCTGAACCCTTTTATTGGAATAGAAACATATCATTAAACTCTATGTCCATCGTGTAATGAAGTGTTTATTTTAGATTGTCAAAGAAATATGTATTTAGAATATAGGTTGATGACAATAATGTGCGACCTACATGATGAGATATTCTAATAAAGGGGTCATATTATATAGTGAGCATTAGTATGTGGTTGTCTACATTATGACATTAAGTTATTTCTCTTGGGTTCTTTGAACCATTTTTACTATAATCATAGGCTGTAGGCAAGGGAACCTAATTCCAATGAGAAAGAATCCTAAAGGATCACACACTAAGTGTTTCCATCATTATTGATTAAATTTTATTTAAATTTAATTAATATAATAAATATAAATATCAAAATATAGGAATAGTTTTATTTAAGTCTTATTGATCGTATATATTAAATAAATATTTATTCACCCAATAGTAAATAAAATTTATTTATTTATTTTATTGAATATTTAAGAAATATTTATTTACTAGATTTTGAATAATATATATTTTTAATAAAATAAATTATTTTATTCATGAATTCAATAAATACCGAGGATTTTGAATGGACCAAGATCGAATCTAGAGATGAATATTTATTTTCAATCCAGAAAATAATATTCATCACTGTACAAGATTAGCGCATTCTATATAAAAATAATACGGATGTTATTATTATTTTATGGAATGGGGTCTTATAATAGTTATTATATTATTTAACTATTGGTACATAATTATATAATATTTTAATCTAAACTAGAACTTTAAAAATAGATGTTTATTTCTACCATATAGGGTTAATTGAGATATAAAGAATTGTTGCACATAATTAATTCTCTCTTGAAATCATTTTCTCTCTCTCTCTCCCTCTTTAATGATAAATGAAATAAATATTCCTTCAAGATAAAAGGATAATTGATCAACAAAAATGACACAAGACAATTGATTCTACTTGATATCACCCATAAATCAATTAGAATTTATTGAAGATTAAATGAGAACATGTGGATACCCACTTATGGGATTCTACCCTTGGATCCTCACATCGCAACAGAGGAAATTTGAAAAGTCGCTTTCAAAAGATCAACATCATCATAGAAGAAAGGACCCTAACACAAGGTATTAATTATATTTAGATATAAATAAATTAATTATAAATTTAATGATAAATATCCTCACTTGAGGTTTCTGAAAAACAAATATTAAAATAAATTTGTATATATCTCCCACTACTACATGATTTTATTGTGCTCAGAACCTACAAGCAGTATCAGAGTGGCCATGTTTTAACTTTATAATATATTTTTTTTGATTGGTGATTTATATAAAATCATGGTGGAATTTCTCATTTAATTCTATTTTTCCTTTAATCTAATTTGAATTAACATATTCTCGACATATTAATCATGTTCATATAGTTTTTCATTTTCTTAAATGTATAAGAAAAAATAAAGAATAACTAGAGATTACATCAGGAAGTTCCAAAAAAAAATTAAAGTAATATCGGGTTACATATCATGTATCAAAAGTACATGTCATGTAACTATGCACACTACACATGGATGTGTTGAGGGATACATGACATGCAGAGAAGTTAATTACATGTGGTTCATTTACTACACACCACATGTACAATGAACCAACATGGAATATGGGATTTTAGATTATATGGAATATGGATAGCGCACATGTCATGTATTCTCTATGGGATAGAGGCATAAATCATGCAATCCATGTGGTCATTACATGTGATCAATCTACAGGAGACTAACATCCTAGAGAATTTATGATATACATGATGTGTGTGTGGTGTACATATTACATAGTTTATAATTTCCCATGTTTGAAATACATGGTGAGCCATTCAGAAAGAAGAAAAGGAACATGACATAAGGGATACACAACATGTAGAAGGCTTGTACGCATCATGTCTTCCAAATTAGATACACACCGATGCCCAAACATTTATCCGGGTAACATGGTAAGAAGATACACGGTCTGTATCTTTCATGTACATTTCATTCAGATCATCTATGTTTACACCCTAAAGCCCCATGTGTATGACACAGATACAAGGGAATCGAGGTACATATCATGTAGCTAGATAGCAGATGTCATGTAGTCTCCTAATTAATGGCAGAATTAAATTTCATTAAATTGATTATTTCAGAATTAAAACATTATTTTATTGATTGGAACCTTTGTGTTTGACAATTTAATTTTGGTTTTAATTAATTTTAAATGATCAATTAATTTATTAAAATAATATAAAATAATTGATTATACTATTTATTTTCCCTTGATGAATTAATGATGGTTATATCTAAGATAATTCAGATGTTTATTATGATAAAATTAAATTAATTAATAAATTCAAGCATGTTTATCTTATTAATAAGTAATGAATAAAAAATTAATGTTAACTAGTTTACTTTTGTGAATGTGTTGCATGTATGTCTATTCATAAGCTAGACCAAGACCTGTGTATGTGTTGGTGTTAATTTAATTTAATTTATTTCAAGGGTTTAAAATATAAAATATTAATTTAATATGATGGTTTGTGTGTCATAACTTTATCCATTATTATGTTGGACCTATGTGTCCAAGTTTATTTATGTAATACCACTTTAACCAACACTTTTAGTCCCCTTGTTGTCATATGAGTTATAAATACTTTTACTTAATGGAGATTCCCAAGGCATGTGGAGGCATTTCAAGATGGAACCATAGTGATACCAACCTAGGTGTTACATGGGTGGAAAATTGGAATGTTTTAACTCATTCTAAGACTAGCAACATGAGTTATTTCCATAGGTCATAGGTTGATTTAATGTCCGCTCATTAAATCACTCATTTAATATGCTCATAAACTGGTCATTTAATTATTTATTTATTTCGGTCTGTGTATTATTAATTTTATGATTACAAGACCATAATCACATAAATAAATGAATTAATGTGAAGATATTAAATTTAAATAAATGTATTATGTGGAAATGTTTTATCCAATATGGTTAAATAATTAAGTAAAATCTACTTAATATTAACAGGACAAGTAAATGATAAAACAAGATAAAATTTATGCAAAATAAATTAAAATCCATTAACTTAATATTAATTAAGACTACTCCATATATTAATTGATAGAGAATGAAACCATAGAACTAATTATTTTCATGGAAGAAGTCTGGAAACTTATTAATGAGTAAGTTGAGGAATGATATTTCCCTTAAATATTTATAGAAATTGATTTCTCATCCATTTGATTGGGATATAACCATAATATTAAGTTCCATGGTCATGGTGTAACAATATGTATATTTTATATAATCAAATAAAGAAGTATTCAGAACATATGTTGATGACAGGGATGTGAAACCTACTCGATGAGATATTGCAACAATGAGATTATATTACACTGTAAGTATTCGTATGTGGTTTCTATAATTGTGACATTAATTCCTTTTTCTTGGGTTCCTTGGCACATTGTAAGACCGTAATATTTGACTTTATATGATCCCACCTAATTCCAATGAGAAAAAATCCTAGAGGTTCACACATTGTGTTTCATATGATCTCGGTTAAATTGTATTTGAATTTATTATATGGAAAAATATCATTCTCCAAACTATGAAATAATTTTATTTAATTCATATTGATCCCATAAATTATAAAATATTTTTCATTGTATTTTGAATAAAATATATTTATTTATTTTATTTAATATTGAAAAATATATTTATTTACTAGTTTGTAAATAAAACATTCATTTAAGAGAATAAAATATTTTATTTAGTTATTCAATAAAAATTGAGGAGTTAGGATGTACCTAGATCGCATTCAGTGATAAATATTTATTTTCAAGTTGGTAAATAATATTTTACACTACACAATATTAGCACACATTGTAAAATAGTAATAATTTTTTTTATGAAATAGAGTTTTATAATGGTCATTATATTATTTAATGTATGGTATGCAATTAAAAAATATTTTAACTTAAACCCTATCTTTATAAACAAGATGGTTATGACTATTGTGTATGGTTAATTAAGATATAGATGATTTTAATGAACAATGATTTCTCTCTTGAAATCATTTTCTATCTCGATCTCAAGAATGTCAAACTCAAGAGATGTTATTACAATATTGAAGGATGAGTGACCAACATGAATGACACAAGACAATTGATTCACTGCACTAGCACCGAAAAATCAATTAGCATTGTTGGGAGATTAAAAGAGCACATGTGGATTGTCACGCCCCGACCTCAGGCTTCCCCGAGGTCGATGTAGAGTCTAAATAAAACATAGTGTGTAAATTTTTTATTAAAAAAGAAAATCTGAAAATAAACACACATGTTTCATTATAGAGGATCATTTTGGTTTAGGTCGTGGAGAATCATATAAATTTTTTAAATTTCATTCAAAACTGGAAGAGAAAAAAACTCCACAAAGCTGCTACTGAACAAAGTGACTTAAATCTACTAAACCTATAAAAGAAAACAAATTGAAAAAATAGGGTGAGTATATGAATACCCAGTAAGGGGTTTTAAAATAATATAATATACTAATTACAACCTTTTGAAAACATTGTTTTAAAATTTCCCATAAAAAGTTTTCTTATAGAATGTTGTAACACATGTATCATAACATAGCATTTAGTTTAATAATTATAAGAGCACATTTCATAGAATACTGATAGAGTTATAAGGAAACATGATTTAATTATAATCATTCTCATTCAGAATAATAAGTAAAATAAATTCTAAATAGGTATGACATATGAATATGAAAGTACAAAATTAATAACTAAGAGTAACACATGATCAGAGTTGTGCATAAAAATAATAACTTCAATTTAATCCTTTTCTATTATGAAACATACACTGGATGGTAAATATTTGAGTGTTGAATAATTAATAAGCCATAAGGTTTTACTTCATTCTGATTCCCATAAACATAATCTCTTTAACCAAGAATATTCTACTAGTACAATATTCTTTTGATTAATTAAATTACATAGTCATAATGAGGAAAGTGCACAATGTGGGACTACGTCAAGGCCTTGGTCAAAACATCTAATGATTAAGGCCTTAGCCAAAATCCATAAATCATAAATTTGTCAAGGCCTTGTGCCAAGATCGTAGTTTGTGTAGTGAGACCTACTGATGCACTGAGGGGATGTATAAGACCCACTCAACACTTACATTAGTCCAATGCATTTTACATTTCTATAAATAAAAGTTCTCATACCACTTAGATTAATTAAATTACTTATCACTTATCATTATAAGTGTCACATATTACCTGGTTTCTTATTTCACATTATTCAATGTGTCCTATACCACCTTAAATAATTTAATTTCTCATTTCATAGTATTCAAATTGTCCCATACCACTTTGAATAATTTAATTTCTTTATTCTATGAAAGGCCATTTCTTTATAATTTTCATATACAATGTAATTAATGCATATAAAAGTTAATAAAAATTCTATCAATGCATGACAATGAATAAAAAGTTTGGTAGGGAACAGATGTGTTAATAACTAGAGCACATTAAACACTTGTTTATCACATAAAATGACAATCCCTAAAATCCATATTATGAATGTAAAAATTTTATATTTAAGAATGAAAAATTATAAAATTAGGATAATTTTCATTCATATTTAAAACACATTCTAATAAATGGTATATTTAACAAAACAGAACTTAATGATTGAAAACCATTTATTGTGGCAGATTCAAGTGTTTAGATTATTTCATTCTTATAAAAATTATCACGAGGGAGTACACTAGGGTGGATATTGTTCTTGTTTAAATGTGGGTTAAAAATTATACGTACTATAATACAAAGTGTATACACAATATTTTCTCAACCAACCCATGGTTTAATAAATTAAAATGAACATTATACATCCCACATACATAATTAAATCACCAAAAAATTGGTTTTTATGAAAACTTAATTAGTTTATGATTTAAACCCAAAGGAGCATATGCATATAGTCGTACATACATATATAATAGTTTTGTACAAAAATATAATTATTTTCATTTTACAAAACTACTTAAAATTTGAAATTCAATATTTAGGAGTCTTAAAATCAAGCATAATGGAGGTTTATATAAACCTGTTTTAATATATATATATATATAACCAATTATATAGTGTATGTAAAGGATCTTAAATCAAATGTTTAATCACATTTTTATGTTTTAAACCCATTAGGGACATTAGTTAATCATGGGTGAATAAATTGAAAAATGTGCTAGTAAATATAGAATGTTTTGTTTATGAAATATATATATATATATATATATTCTTATGTATTTATTTCATTTTATGTAGAATCTCAAAACATCACACATCCCTTGTATATAATGAAAAAGAATTAAGAACTACATGTAGGATTAAGGACTCGCCATTTTAGAAGGAAATGGTATGTCATATTCGTAACTGTATACATACATATATGTATATACTTCTCTATGTATATATAAATAAAACCAAACCGAAACAAGAAAAAACATGTTTTTAATTCCCTTACCTGATTTGAAGGAGGATGAGATGTCTGAGGAAATGTGCTGGAGGTTTGAGTAGAAGGACAACCGAGAGGTTAGGGTAGAAATGAGATATCTATATGAATGACACCATATATATTTTTAAACACCACTTGTATGAAAATTCGAGGCCTACTTCTCTTAAAAAAAATGACTGAGGAGGGTCTGGACATGTAGAAGATACGAGCAAGGAAGGACCAACCAGTCACGAGTGTTCAAAAATGGAAAGCAGAAAGTAGAATAAACCGATTGTTCAACGCATGTGGGAGGAAGAAGACACCACAAATGAGAAAATATAGAAAATAATTGGACAACTGGGATTAAATATCACCTAAATCTGACAGCTGAGGTGCATCTTCAAATTTAAAAAGGACTGAACGGATGAGATCTACTAAGGATATTATCGAACAACTACAGGAGACATGGAGATTTAAAAATGTAAAAATGGTCTAGATTAGATCATATTATATCGGATGACTCAGATCAACAAGATGATTTTAAAATACTCAGATGAATGATATTATATCCATGATGCATTGTACGACACACAAAAAACGCTTAGTGTATTCGTGACTGTTGGGGTTTGAAAGGTGATCTGATCAAATGGATCAGATCATGCATGACACGATCGAACAGCCTAGATGTGATCCCAGAAGATTTTCTCCATCCCACATGAAAACAGGGAGTCTTCCATGGCTTCTTTATAAGCCCGGGACTTTGATCCATTGCTCATATTACTCCCCCTCCCCTTTTGGTACTACCCTGTACTGGGTTTTTCTTCAGGCGCACTCCTATACCCAGCCACACCTCAGTGTCATCCCACACCGTGGTGTACTTTGGTCCTTTCACATGCACCATTACGCTCTAAGGGTAAGCTATTCTTCCCGTGCATGTGACTTAGCACACACGCACTACCCATGTGCTATTTCCATGTGGTTGTGGGTGAGAAGCCCATCAAAGCCTAGAGGGCCTGCCTTCAAGGTGTCCCTCAGCTAGGTGGGGCACTCACCTAAATTTTAACAAAGTAAATAGTTTTTTTAAATATAAAAATTGGTTTATATATATATAAGTATATTTAAAATATGAATTCTCTACTATCTTCCTTAGTTTTATAAATTCTAAAGTTTTAAAACACAGTGAAAAATCCATGGTTAATACATCATTAAGAAAATCTTATACTATTATTATAAAAAAAATACAATTTTTTAGTTAAAACATTGGTTTAAACATAAAGAATAAAAACATTTATTAAATCTTTTCAACACATTTGAAATATTTGAAAAGTATTAGAAATACATACCTAATTTTAAAATCATACTAAGTGTAGTTTATAAAATGAGTTTATATATTTAAAGCTATAATTTAAATGCATACTTTAAATATTTTGAATAACTAATTTGTAACGCCCCAACCCCAGCTACCCAGAGTCGGTGCATTACTTCGTAACATTGGCATGATCACAAAAGATCAAGTCTCGAAAGACCTATTAGTTTAGTAGCCTTGGAAACACTAGATACATTCATAAGTCTTACATTACATCATAAAGTGAAAAACTAATAACAAAGTCTTCATAGTCCACGCTCATATCCTCTTCTGACTATCCCTGCAGGTCATTCCTAAAATACTTCTTCACATGGATATTCTACTGGTCGAATAATCACATGCAATATCAATAACCACTTTCATAATGATGGAATGCATATTGCCAGACATTCTGAAACATTTTGTCAAGGCCTTGGACAAGACGTCTAAAATGATTAAGGCCTTGGCCAAAACCATAAATCAAATTGGGAAAGGGCCTCGGCCAATTCCATGTCTAGTTGTCTCATGAGACCAACCGATGCATCGAGGAGCTATAGCAGGCTCCACCCGTCACTTATTAAGTCCAATGCATTCCTCATATGAATAGGTTTAAACATATCATAAACCATAACATAATCGTATCACATAAAACATGCATAAAGGAAACATAACATTTCCACATTTCAATAAGATATTAATACAACACATTGATATAATAAAAATTCTTTCAAAACCATTTTCAATACCAAAATAAAAGAAAATTATAACATTGTATTTATTTTTCATTTTAAAAATAGGTATGGCTTGTAGAGGAAGCCGAAACTCAAATAATAGTCACGGCGGCGGAGAAGTCGTTGTCGCCGCATAAGTATAGAAAGAAAAACATTCCCTTTTTGTCGTTTAGTAAAACGCTTCGTATAAAAATGATTCCTTTTGAATAAATGTAAAATTCAAATGGGTTTATACACCGTATAAAAGAAAGTTGTGTATAAAACCAAATATGCCTCAATGAAAGGGGATTGAGACGAAGTCCTTAAAAGATCATTTTTAAAATAAAATAGATCTATTATGTGTATTCACTATAGGTACACATAAATAAAGTAAAAATACAAGATAGTACATAATAATATCATGACATAATTTGAAAGTAGGAGATTAACCCAAAGAATGGAAGTTGGGTTAAGAAATTCCCTTACCTTGCGTCTTGTCCTGACTCGATCGTTCTTTAACCTCATGAATAATAAACTAGAGTTAATTTCTATTTACTTAAGAACCTTTTTCATGTTCATTATTCCTTTTATATCCCTTATTTCCATGTTATGAACATTATCTAATTATTAAAGTTTATAACGGTTATTTTGTCGATCTTAGGTACTTGAGTCAAAAATAAAATTCTTATAATTACAAGTTGTTCATGTGGTGATATATCCATTATATCCAGAATTATATTCATGATATAGATATCATATATATCATATATATCCAGTATATACATTCATTCATAATATTACATAACATTTAGAGGTAAGAAATGACATGCACCGTTCATGGAGACGGTAAGCCGTACGTACGCATGAACACTACTTTCATTTCTATTTCGTATTTAATGGAAAGAAATCATAATTATATAAAGGTATAATATATTTCCAGTATAATATTATATATAATATCATTTACTCCATCCATTATACATCCCACATATTCCATTAACAATTCACATCACTTTGAGGGGGCGGTAGTCCGCACTTCCTAAAATGAAATTATCGTGTTTACCCATAATGGAAATCATAAAGTATGCCATAAATGAGAAATACAGAAGCATAAGGAAAACATAAACATATTATATATCATATATTAATATAGTGACATCTTAATGGCCACCTTTGAAGGTGTTATATGAGTGTTGAACAATCATCGTCTCGTGAGGTAGAAATCTGCCATCCACAGAAACAGTATGTTCTTTAACCATTACATGTAGGTGTGTGTAAGTGTAGCTCGAATCCTTCTTATAACAACATCCTAGTATATTGAGGATACTGTTGGTGTTACAAAAGAAATAAATAAAAAGTGTTTAGGGAGTTGGAGAAGAAAAATAAAACAAAACAACATTAGAGAAGACATTACCTCAAAATCGGGTAACTCTTTTTGATTTGATCCGAAGGCTTCCTTAGGAAGAGTTCTTCCCAAAGTGAGGTTTCTAGGAGTAAGTGGGGAAGTTGTGAGAGTATTTGGGTAGAGGTTGTCCGAGCCAAATTTCTTGAAAGTGTGAATGAGGTGGTAGAGGTGGGGGCCTTTTATAAGAGGAGAGGAGGGGCACTCTTGGAAAGTAAGGAAATTTTACATTATTATACAATGCTTTTCGGATTATAAAGGTACCACACTTATATAATTCTAGGCTAAGGTGATAAGGGTTCGAAATATACCCATCCAATAGTCTTTGGACAAGTGTAATCCTTGAATTGTACATTATATTTTCATTTTATTAATATCGTTAAATACTGAGGTCATCGCTGCATCATAATGATGTCATAAATAATTTAATTTATTTAATTTATAAAAATTATAAAAAAATACTATGATATATGAAATATTCTTAGCTTTCCAATTACTATTTATAGTCAAAAATATGACTTGTATAACCCCATGTAGAAATTGTTTTAGTAAAACATTTCATGTTTGTGTCATTTTTTACTTTAACATTAAATAAAAGGTATTTATGTCATTTTCCAACTAAAGTGGCTCTATGGGGTCCCCAAGTTTACCCATGGATTGTATTGGTCGGACATGGCACATCCAATGAGGGTAGGACATGTGTCAAGCTCATCTCATATTATTAAAACATTATTTTTACCTTAAACTACACTAATTACCTCTAATCGCGATTAAGAACTTAAAAGTTACTATTCACCAAAAATTATTTTAATCTCATTGAACCACATTTTACTTCTTAATGTCAACCATGTATGTCGGATTTTTGAAAATCAAATCACAGAAGTGGTAATATTTCATTTAAACGAAAAATCAATTATTTAACTACCACTTAGTGGTTTCACTATTCATCAAAAATTGATGTTTTTTAGAACAACGCCAAAATTTCACCCTAAGCTATAATTGATATTCCGAATTCAAAAATGATGTCTATTTTACAAAATTACAAACATATAAGTTGAATTAATTAATTTCATAATTAATTCCTGCTGTCACAACAAATAGCGTGTTTTTAAGAAACAATTTATATCAAAAGATTGATAATTGTTTATGTCCAATTTCAGTGTTAAATTAATTATAATGACCACCATTGAATAAAATGGTAAAAATATGTTATAATTATACTTTAAAACCGCTAAATAGTATAATTTATCGCTATAAATTATTTTGATTAAAAAAGTTGTTTTAAGTATTTTTCACTATTCATAAAAAATTGAAAGTTCTCAGAAAAATACCAAAAGTTCAACATAGGCTAATTTCGATATTACGAATACAAAAATGAAGTCCATTTTGAAATATAAAATTTCTATAAATTTAAAAAGTGGTTATTACTATTCATAACGGCTACTTTGATTAGTCGCGGTGTTTTAGAACTCAAAGTTGCGTACAATGCAAGCTATTGCATTATTCAATGAGAAGTGTATCATGGAAGCTCGGGGTGTTACATAATTATACTTAGATATTTAAAATTAAACCAAAAGAATGAACAATTACTATACATATAGCCGTTAGAAACTCATCAGTCAACTAAATAGGTAATTGTCAAATTAAGGATTTATAAAAACATGAATTAGAGTGTTCTATCTCCAAAACAACTTGGCGAAGATGGTGCACAACATTCCACTAATGCTCAGTGCAGTTTTCATGGCTCTGGCCATACTGATGTTCATTGTGACAAATCTGAAGGACCCTTACTTCATTATTGGGGTTTTTATTGTATTGGTTGGTCTCCATTTAATTCTAATAGGTATCTTAATAGGTATTTTTGGGTAGTATGGATTTCTTTTGATCTTCCGGTAATTTAAAGACTTTTGTGTTTAATTAAATAAAATTCCTTGTGTTTATTTTGTATGTTTTGTTCGGATAACATGAAATTTAAATATAATAAACCCAAAATATTATTATTACATGAGAAATACGTTTTGGGGCATCACATGGATCACCACTAGGGGATTCTACCCTTGGATCCTCACATCACAATGAAGGAAATCTGAAAAGGTTCATTCAGAAGATCAATAATGTTATCAAAGAAATGAACCAAAGGCAAAGTATTTATTATATTTAGATCTAGATAAATTAATTATAAATTTAATGTGAAGGATCCTTACTTAGGGATTTTGGAAACTAAATATTACAAGAAATTTTAGTGTGTCTCCCACCACTGCATGCTTCTGCATCACTTGGAACATACAAAGATCTTCAATTACTATGATATAAGAGATTGGAGGTTTTATATAACATCCATTCTCTTTATTTCATATTTAGATATGATTTATTAAATAAACTTACACTCAATACAACCCATAAGATAAATAGGTCTAGTGTCATTGGGGCTTAGGGACATTATATGACAACTTAAGACATAAAATACAAAATCTTTATTGAAAAATTCATTTACATGACCACAACATTGCTTCATATTTAGCATTCCATGAGATAACCTAAGGAAATACATTAGAAAAGTGTGATATATAACGACCATTAAAGGATTAAATAAGGAATAACATGAATAATACAATACACATTAGTAAATAGAAATATCAATGGAGAACAAGAGAAACATGAATGTAAATGCATGATATAAAATGATTATCATAACATAGAAATGTGGAAAAAAACAAAAAACACTACATCATAAACATAAAAGAATTAGGTAAACCACTATACCAACATAGTGGAAAAATTTCCTAAAAGTAATCAGGTAAACCCCTATCCCAAGATGACATATCATGATTCTAAACATTACCCAATTCATTAGATCTCTATCAGGGAGCACCCTTCATGAACATTTCAATCTCATGCTTAAGTGTGCCACGTAGATCATATAACATGGATTCATTAAACATCATCATTAATTACATAATAAATGAATATTTAATAAATACATGAAAGCCTATAATAAATAAGTATATGTGTATAAAGGTGAATACCCTTGATAGAGAAATGGTCATGGAATTTACTAAATGGAGATTTGGGCATGGAAAATCAGAATGTAATTTTGACAGCATAACGACATCACACAGGGATTCATAAAATGGGTTGATGGTAGAAAAAGGATCCTATCATCATTTATACATGAAATTTGTAGTAAGGGGATCATGAATCATAATCTCCCAACATATGAAATGGAATTTTAGATGTATAATATAAAAGAAATGCAAAAATGGAAATGAGGAGAGAGAAATCCCTTACAGAATTTTGGCATGGTAACGAGTGTACATTAGAGGGATTAATGAGAGTGAAAAGCGTATCTCACCATTCGAACATAATAAGTGATGTATGGGGGAAGTGAGAAAACATACGCCATTATTTATAATTGAAAAATAAAAATGTATAACAATATAAAGAAACTTGGAAAAAATACGAAAGGAAAGAAAGTGAGGATCCCTTACTTGGATGTGTGATCCCAAAGAATTGTGATAGGATTCTTGGGAGCTTAGGGGAACCTTGGTAGGATTATAGCGAGTGGAAATAAGAGTGTGGAAAAACTTCAAAGAGTTTGAGTGAAGAGTAATGGGTGCTTGTGTGGGTTTATATAGGAAAGGAGGAGAATTCATTATTATTTTGGTTTTGGACACTACACACTAAAATATTGAAAACCACAAACCAACCCATGGTTTATAGAAAAGGTAAGTTGAAAAATTATTTTATAAGGAAAAGGGACTAAGTCATTAAAATATTATCCTTGCTTATGTGGAGGTGAGTCACACCCTCAAGGAAATGAATTCAAAATCATAAAATATATTATACATTTTGGAGGACTCACTAAGGAATTATAAAATAATTCAAATAAATGTAAAATAAAATTATCTTAACATTAAAACATATATTTGGTCGAAGATCCATTTTATGGTATTTATTACATCACTATTGGGTCATTATGTGGTGATAAAACACACTATATATTTATATATTATTTAATTTTTAATCAAAAATTCAACTGTCTCAGAAAATTATGAAAAAACAAATGTTGGATAATTTTGATGTCCTAATTTAAAAAATAATAATAATTTTATCTAAATAATTCTCTAAATATGTAACTTTTTACTTTTAAAATGAGAACTGGAATTTTTTGAAAATTGACGGGTTTTGACACAAATAATTTTTAAACCATAATAAAAATTACACTTGACTTCATAAAAATTATATTATAATTTATTAATAATAAAAATAATTTGATAATAATATTTTATTAAAATATTAATAATTTCAAAAAATTATTAATTCCATAAAATAAATTCTTTAAAAATACACTTTCTATTTTATCATATAAAAATATAAGTCTTATCAAAATGATAACCTAATAATTTATAAATAAATAAATAATATAATAATAATTTTTAAGAATTGTTTTTATAATATTATTAATAAAAACTATTGTTAAATATAATAATGTATATATTTCTCAAAAGTACCAATTTTACCCAAAAAATCAATTTATCAAATTCATCATTTTTCAAGAAAGAATATTTTCAAAAAGGAATTGATAGAATAAGACTTTTATTTATAAAAATTGATTACATAATAAGTAACTAATACCTTGTTACATAACCTCTTATAACACCCACATAATACCTAAGGGTACGGTGTGTGATGGTGACAGACTCTTGAAGAGGCTCGGATAACATCACCTGAGTGGTAATCTCTATTAACTTGAACTTATCCTATAGGCGATTCCATTAAAGCTTAATTCATTGAAACACATCTTGGGATTGGTCAAGAGCGAAGCCTAGTGGTGCTACATCCTTTCCAAACTCCAAAAAACGAGCTTTGTGCGGCCTAAGTCTACTAGATGAGGCCATTATCTCCTTTTTCTTTATAGAAAGGATTTGTTAAAACCTTATATTTATATTTGTTGTTTGACCACTGTTCAAATACTATATCACCAATGGTAATGATACCTAATAGTTATTTAAACATAATAATAAAAAAGTGCTTGTGTTTTTATATCCATGAGACATTTAAATAAAAGAAAGGGAATTTTATTCATAAATTATCAGATTGTTACAACCTCCCCCCTTAAGATATTTCACCTTAAAAATTTACTTTTCCCACACTAAAATAGATGAGGGTAACTCTGCCTCATCACTTTCTCTGGTTCCCATGTCGCTTCTTCAAACTTTTGGTTTCTCCACAATATTTTGAAAAGGGGAATTGTCTTTTTTCGTAGAATTATTTCCCTATGATCTAATATCTTCACCATCTTCTCTTTGTATAAGAGGTAATTATCCAATGGTACCACCTATAGATTGAGTAAATGTGATGGGTCTAGTAATTACTTCATTAGGTGTGATACATGGAACATGTCATGTACTTGAGAGAAGTTTGGTGGTAGTGTTAGTCGATAGGCCACTACTCCGATGTGATCAAGGATCTCAAAAGGGTTGATGTAACTTTGAATAAGATTTCCATTCTTCCTATTTGTCATAACTCTCATCCATGGTAATATGTGGATGAAAAACATATATCTAACATCAAACACTAGGTCTCATCACTGGTTGTAAGCATAGCTCTTTTGTCAACTCTTAGTAGCTTTGATGTGTTGTTGGATGGTCTTAACCTTCTCTACCATTTCTTCAACCATTTCTAGACCTAGAAGTTTTTTCTCCCCAACATCATCCCAACATGTTGGTGTTATGCACCTATTCCCATAAAGGGCTTCATAAGGATCCATTTGGACGCTTTAGTGGAAACTTTTTTTGTAAAATAACTCAACCATAATAAGTTGTTGCTCCCATGCTCCTTTTAAGTCCATTGATCATGATCTCAAAATTTTACCAAGTGTTTGGATAGTATGCTTAGATTGGTCATCAATTTGAGGATGATAAGTCGTACTAAAGTTCAGATCAGTATTCAAAGCATGTTAGAAAGTCTTCCAGAACATAGAGGTGGATCATGGATCTTGATCAGATACAATCGATTGTGGTACACCATATAGTCTTACCACTTATTTAATGTATATTTGGTCTAGTTGATCCGATGATAAATCCTCTCAAACTACAATGAAGTGTTCTGTCTTTATAGGATGATCCACAACAACCCAGATAGCATTGTTTCCATTGGATGGCTTCAAAAGTCTGGTGACAAAGTCCATGGTGATGTTCTTCAATTTCTATATTGGTATGGGTAATGGTTGCATCATACCCTTAGACTTCTAACTCTAAGCCTTCTCTTGCTGATATACTAGGCACTTTGATGTATATTCAATGATCTCCTTCTTCCTATTATCCCACTAATAATGATCTTAAATATCTTGATATATCTTTTTGATTCCTTGCTGAACGGAGAAATTAAAACTATATGCATCATCCAAAATTTCATTCTTTAACTCCGGATTTTATGGAACACAAAGTCTTGACCCAAATCTCACAATTCCTTCTTCATTAACATTTAACTCCAAGGATTTCAATTTTCTGATAGTTTCCACTTTCTTCTGAATTCCTAGATCATATTTTTGAGCATCCTTTATCCTTTTCAAAAGAGATGGTTGAGAAATAATTTGAGAAAGGATTGATGATGTTCCCTTATTTATAATTCTCAGGTCCATCTTCATCAAAACTATGAATATTGGATGCTTTTCAATTCACATCAATTATAGAATCATTGGGTCCTTTCTACTTAGAACATCTTCCACCTTATTCACTTTCCCAAGGTGGTAATGGATTGAGTAGTCCTAATCCATGATGAGATTTAACAATCTTCATTGGTGCATGTTCATCTCTTTCTGTTTTAATATATATTTGAGAATTTCTTGATCCATATATATTTCACATTGTTATCTAAAGAGATAATTACTCTATATTTTCAATGCAAAGATCACAGCTTCCAACTCCAGATCATGAGTTGGATAGTTTTGATCATGAGTTTTCAATTGCCTTGAGGCATAGGTGAATAATTTTTCATTCTTCATCAACAGACAGCCCATGCCATTCTTCAAAGCATCACTGAAGATTATAAAAAGCTCCCACTACTGGAAATCCCACTTTTACCAATGCTTATATCCCAATGGGTTACTTAAAACTATTGGTTTAAAAGATTTTTTAATGATTTCTACCAATGGTTTGTAAAACTGTTGGTATAGGCCTTAGTATATAGATTTTTACCAATGTTTTGTGTGAACCGTTGGTATAGGCCTCACATTTTTCCTCCTTTTACCAATGGTTTATACAAATCATTGGTATATGCCAAACTACACATACATTCCCAATGGTTTTTAAAAACTGTTGGGAAATTTTTCCCTTAAATGCAGATCAGGCATCCAGCTCCCCCTCCACTCGATTGCAGGTCCTCCTCCGCTATATTGGTTCCCTAAATCGAATCCCCCTCTTCCCCAACCTGCCAAATTTCTTCCATTGATCGATCCATCTTCAAACAAGGAAATTGTTTCTTCTACACTTCAAATAAATAAGTGATACCTTGGTTTTGATGTTCTGCAACTATTTTTTATACCTTGGTTTTGTTGTTCTCCAACTATTTTTTTCTCTTTTGATCTGGAAGAAAGGAGAGCTATGTGGAAATTAATCATGGTTGTGGGTGGTTATTTAGGATGTAAGATAGTATGCCTTAATTTTACTTGATATATTCAATAGTATTATTGATTTATAATCAATTTGATTATCTTTGAAAAATTATGTTGTTTAATAAGTTGTTTTTAATGGTTATAATAATGACTATATGATATAAGGGTTCACATGGTTTGTATAAGGGTTAACATGGTGTCTAAGATAATCTAGTGTCTTGGGAATTTACACAGAGTACATGACTTGGATATCCATGTAAATATACATGGCCAGTCCCTTAGGGTGAAAAGTATGTTTGGCCAAATGGGGTGATGAAAACGTCCCATTTAAACATGCCTTTGTTTCATGGGTATTCCCATATGATGTGTTGGAAATACTATAGAGTGGGTAGTAATTAGCTCACCCAAAACACTTTCATCCCTAAAATCCAAGACTGCGTGGTTTAATGGAAGAACCCATATTCTAATGACATTCCTAACCTGGTTTCTAACTCACCTCACCTAAACATAAACTAGAACACTGGTTAAATGTAAGAACTCATCCTAAACATATACTATATCATTGGTTAAATGGAATACCCATCCTCATTACTAAATTACATACACATATAGACAAAAAACTATCATTCATGAACATCCCTAAAATGCATAGGCCTTTCACAAAACAAATATCCCTTAAATTTCATGAAATTCCAGTAGGCACTGATATAAAGTTGTCATATTTATAGGTGGAAGCTTCATAGCATTGGATAATATATTCTCAGAACTATAGAGTGGAACCCCATTCGGTGTTTTGAGGTCAACCCAACTCCACACATGAAAAAGAAGATCATTATACATCAATAAAACCAATGTAAATATATAAATGGTGATTTATATCAGTATCATTAATATATTTCCTTAGGAATTCTTAATTCAGTATCATCAATTCAAGGCACGGTATGACCGGTATCACTAAAATTGTCTCACTATTGTTTTAAATGGACAACATTTTGTGTTAAAACAAAAACTAGCATATGGAAAACTGATCAAACACATTTTGATTGTGTTGATACATTATCACTACCATCCATGGGTCATTTGTGACGTGTACGAGTCAACCTCACCTCAATTGAAGGCATGGTGTGACCGGTATCACTCAAAGTGTCTCTCTTTTATTTGAAATGGATATGATTTTAAGTGAAAAAAACAACTTCCATACAGAAAACTGACCAAACACTTTCATATTGTATTGATACTTTAGGACAATGATACATGTGTCGTTTGTGATGTGTACGAGTTAACCATGCCTTTATCCGAGGCACGGTGTGGACAGTATCACTCTATGTGTCTCAGTTTTTTTAAATGAACAACATTTTAAGTGAAGACAACAACTGACATATGGGAAACTGACCAAACATATTTCGATTGTGTTGATACTTTATTATAATGATACATTGGTCATTTTTTACGTGTACGAGTCAACCCCGCCTCAATCTGAGGCACGATGTGGTGGAATCATACTCTGATCAATAGATCGCACCATAATTGTACCATATAGTGTTCATAGACTTATGAACATTAATATTACTCTCACTAAGGTCAATAAACATAAAGTTCCATTATTTTAGACCATCACAAGTTGAACTTATGGTCATTTCAGTTCTTCCTGAATTTTAAATCAAGTAAATAGTTTCATACTTTACTCCTTTTGTAATGACCATGGAACCATGAGTCAGTTTCCATACCCCATTTTCAAATTTAGTTTCATTTCATGCATCATCAAATTTTCTCTTTAGATTTAAGAAGAAGAAAAACACTCCTAGGTAAAATCCATTTTCAGATGTTTTCCATTTTCTATAAATTTTTCTTTTTTAGGATAGATCATATTTGGGTGTTCTTTCGTTGTCAAAATATCTTATTATGATCCTCAAAAACCTAAAAATTTCAAAAATTGAGGGGTTTTATTTCACAAAATCAAGAAAGTATAGCGAGGGAATATGCTTCCACTTGTCAAAGTCCTATGGTAGGATAGTTGGGTTAAAGAGGGTTTTCGGGGAATGATTCAGTTGGATCCAATATTTTGAGGATATTATGTGTCCTCACTTTTATTCTCACTGATAATCATGAGAGGGTCTCATCAATTATTTTTATCATGGAATAAAGAAGTGTCACCCTTACATTAACCAGTAGTACTCCATGTATGACTATAACCCGTCTTGGAATGGGACTGTTTTTTGACAACCTCATATGCATCACGACACACTCTGGATCAGACACATGTTCAACATCCAGTTATTCAACCAATTTGGGAATGATCACTATGAATATAAAAACCAATACCCAAGTATATTATGTTATTACCACTATAGAGTCTACCAACAAAGACATTAACATTCACCCAATATCTGACATTAACACCCTTACCTCCTTCATCTTCCTTTTTAGTGCATCAAAAAAATGATATTTCCTTTACAAAGAACATATTCCATTTTAAATTTGAACATCTACATGTATTTTATCCAAAACATTTGAAAATGATTTAGTTCACATTAGAATAAATTATATTACTATGACATTCATTTTGTATATATAACATGTCTCTAATCAAAGAGGTGGTGTCTCTTAAATTTACACTCATCAACGATAGTCGCAAACTCTTTTTCATGATTTGGGTAGTTTCACTCATGGGGTCATAAGTGATGAGACTCCTAAGAAAATAAATTTTCACTATACATTATAAAAAATACAAGTTTAATGAAAAATGAATCAAAAATAATTACATACCAAAATCTTGGATCAGAAAAAAAATTGGGATTTGAGCCAATTTCAAACTCTAATTCAACTCTAATAAGTATTTCTCATAATATTCTTCCTATTAAAATTTGATGGGGAGGTGGGGGGGCTATGCTGTTTGGGGGGTTGTGTAGGGGTGAGGTGAATTACTACTAGAAGAGTGGTTGTCACATGAATATTGAAATGGGTGTAAATAATGTTTGAGTTATTTAAACTGTTACTCAACTCTACTAGATGATTGTGGTCATATGAAGATCGAAATAGGGAATTGTAGTGCATGACATAGTTAGAAGGGTTTGATGATTTTATGTGTTTTTTTCTATTACAAGTGTTTTTTTTTTGGTTTTAAGTTTGGTTGTATGTGTTTTTCATGCTATTTTTTATGCAGGTGTATATTGGAGGGGCTGTTGTGCAATTGTTATGGAAATACACAATTCCAACGGTTTTAATCCAATGGTATGCTTTGAGAAAACAAATTTGGATTGTGTGGATAATTTAGGAAAATGATCCATGGGTCATTTGTGATGTGTACGAGTCAACCTCGCCTCAATCTGAGTCATAGTGTGGCCGGTACAACTCTAAGTGTCTCTCTTTTGTTTAAAATGGGCATCATTTTAAGTGAAAACAATAACTGGCATATGGACAAATGACCAAATTCATTCGAATTGTGTTGATACTTTAGAAAAATGATGCATGAGTCATATGTGACGTGTACGAGTCATCCCCGCCTCAATCTGAGGCACGGTGTGACCTGTATCACTCTAAGTGTTAATCTTTTGTTTAAAATGGACATCATTTTATGTAAAAACAAACGGAATATGGAAAACTGACCAAACGTATTCGGATTCTATTGATACTTTAGGAAAATTATCCATGAGTCATTTTTTATGTGTACGAGTCAACCCTGCCCTAATCTGAGGTGCGGTGTACCCGGTACCACTCAACGTGTCACACCTTTATTTGAAGTGATCAACATTTTAAATGAAAACAAAAATTGGCATAAGGAAAACCAACCAAACGTATTCAGATTTTGTTGATACTTTAGGAAAACAATACATGGGTCATATGTGATGAGTATGATTCAACCCTACCTCAATCCAAGGCATGGTGTGCCTGGTACCACTCAAAGTGTCTCACCTTTTTTTGAAATGATCAACATTTTAAATGAAAAAAAAACTGGCATACAGAAAACATACCAAATGCATTCGTATTGTGTTGATATAGTAGGAAAACAATCCATGGTTCATTTGTGACGTGTACGAGTCAACCTCGCCTCAATTTGAGGCACCGTGTGGTAGGTAGCACTCTAAGTGTCTCTCTTTTGTTAAAAATGGACACTATTTTAAGTAAAAACAACTGACATATGAAAAACCAACCAAAAGTATTCGGATTGTGTTGATAACTTAGGACAATGATATATGGGTCATTTATGATGAGTACAAGTCAATCGAGACTCAATCCGAGGCCCAGTGTGGTTGGTACCACTCAAAGTGTCTCACTTTTATTTGAAATGGACAACATTTTAAGTGAAAACAACAACTAGCATACGTAAAACCAACCAAACGCAGTCGGATTGTGTTGATACATTAGGACAACAATCCATGGGTCATATGTGACATGCAAGAGTCAACCCTTCTCTAATATGAGGCATGGTGTGGGCGGTATCACTCTAACTATCTCTCTTTTGTTTAAAATGGGCATCATTTTAAGTAAAAAAATTGGCATATGAAAAACTGACCAAACGTATTCAGATTGTTTTGATACTTTAGCACAATGATCCATGAGTCATATGTGATTTTTATGAGTCAAACCCACCTCAATCTGAGGTATGGTGTGCCTGGTACCACTCAAAGTGTCATACCTTTATTTGAAATGATCAATATTTTAAATGAAAACAACAACATGCATACTGAAAACATACCAAACAGATTTGGATTCTATTGATACTTTAGGAAAATTATACATGTGTCATTTTTGATGATTAAGAATCAACCCCACCTCAATCAAAGGTGTGGTGTTCCTGGTACCACTCAAAATGTCTCACCTTTATTTGAAATGATCATCATTTTAAATGAAAACAACAACTAGCATACAAAAAACAGACCAAACACATTCGGATTGTGTTGATACATTAGGAAAACGATACATGGGTCATTTTTGACATATACGATTCAAACCCGCCCCAATTCGAGGCATGGTGTGGCCGGTAGAACTCTAAGTGTCTCTCTTTTGTTTAAAATGGACACTGTTTTAAGTAAAAACAACTGACATACAAAAAAATGACCAAGCGTATTCAGATTGTGTTGATACTTTAGCACAATAATCCATGGGTCATTAATGAAGTGTATGAGTCAACTAAGCCTCAATATGATACCCGATGTGCTCTGTACAACTCAAAGTGTCTCACTTTTATTTAAAATAGACAACATTTTAATTGAAAACAACAACTGGCATATAGAAAACCAACCAAAATAATTCGGATTGTGTTGATACTTTAGTAAAATGATCTATGGGTCATATGTGATGTTTAAAAGTCAACCCCACCTCAATATGAGGCACAATGTGGGCGGTATCACTCGAAATGTCTCTCTTTTGTTTACAATGGGCATCATTTTAAGTAAAAACAACTGGCATACGTAAAACTGACCAAACATATTCGGATTGTGTTGATACTTTAGAAAAAAAATCCATGAGTCATTTGTGATGTTTAAGAGTCAACCCCGCCTCAATATGAGGCACGTTGTACCCGGTACCACTCAAAGTGTCGCACCTTTATTTGAAATGATCAACATTTTAAGTGAAAAAAACTACTCTCATACGAAAAACTGACCAAATGCATTTTCATTCTATTAATACTTTAGGAAAATGATACATGTGTCATTTGTGACGAGTACGATTAAAATCTGCCTCAATCCGAGGCATAGTGTTCCCGGTACCACTCTAAGTGTCTCACCTTTATTTGAAATGACCAACATTTTAAATGAAAACAACAATTGGCAAATAGAAAACCAACCAAACGTGTTCGTATTGTGTTGATACATTAGGACAATGATCCATGGGTCATTTGAGATGTGTACAAGTCAACTCTGCTTCAATCTAAGGTACGGTGTGACCGGTAGCACTATAAGTGTCTCTATTTTGTTTAAAATGAATATTATTTTAAGTAAAAACAACTAACATATGGAAAATCGACCAAATGTATTCGGATTGTGTTGATACTTTAGCACAACGATCCATGAGTCATTTATGATGTGTAAAAGTTACCTGAGCCTTAGTACGAGGATTTGTGTGGCCAGTACCACTCAAAGTGTCTCACTTTTATTTGAAATGGACAACATTTTAAGTGAAAACAACAACTGGCCTATGGAAAACCAACCAAACACATTCGGATTGTGTTGATACTTTAAGACAATGATCCATGGGTCATATGTGACGTGTATGAGTTAACTCCACCTCAATCTGAGGCATGGTGTGGGATGTATCACTCTAACTTCCTATCTTTTGTTTGAAATGGACATCATTTTAAGTAAAAACAACTGGCATATGGAAAACCGACCAAACGTATTCAGATTGTGTTGATACTTTAGCACAACGATACATTGTCCAGCCTCACACAATCCACTCTCATGTGAGGAACTCATACCCCTATTATAAAACACATGACATTTAATATTCCAAGGATAACTATATTCCCTAAATCACACAGGCTCAATGATACACACCCATTATCATCATCAGTAAGTTCAAACACACCCAACCCAAACCATGGGACATTATATTTGTGTTTGGTTGAATTCATTTATTCATTTCCTTATTTTGGGTTTAGGCTTCTAATTTATGAACTCAATCGTGTATGTGTTATAAAAAATGAAATTTTTTATGTATTCTTAATTATGTATCACATATAATTACGTATTCAGTATTTAATATATTGTATTCATAATTGATTATTGTATTATGTATCCTTATTTTGTGATTCTGCATTTACTGCTGTACAATTCACATAGCAGCACACAAAGTAGTAGGCTACAGTGTGAATTGTACAGTTAAGCCTATGCCAATGGTTTCAAACCATTGGTATAGGTTCTATATAGACTTTTTACCAATGTTTTCTAATCGTTTGTAGAGGATTGAATACTTGAGACATTTACCAACAGTTCATAGAAACCATTGGTAAAAGTCTAGATAAGTTTTATCCCAATGGTTTATAACCATTGGGATATCTCACCTCTATACCAACAGTTTACATAAAACTGTTGGAATAGTGTATATTTATTCACATATACCAATGGTTTCAATTAAATCATTGGTATATGTCTATTGTCACGGCTTACTTGGCTACAGTTTGTAAAATTGTTGGTATAATTTAATCCAATGGTTTTACATCCTATACCAACGGTTTTCTACCATTGGTATACCTTTCATTTCCAGTGGTGTCCCCAATTGTGGGTAGTGTGAGATCATGGGTAGTGATAAGACTCTTATTCAACTCCATGAAGCATTCATTACATTCATAATTCTAAGAAAACTTGACTTCCTTATGAGTTATCATGGTAAGAGGGTTTGACAATTGTGATAAATTTCTCAAAAATCCGTGATAATATCCAGATAACCCTAGGAAGCTATGGATATCCAACACAGATGTCGTCCTTGGTCATCCCTCAATTTTTAAGGGATCCAAGGATATCCCATTTCTTGTAATGATATTCCCCAATAATGATACTTCCTTAAACCATAACTCAAACTTGTTGTACTTTTCAAAGAGCTTCTCCTTTCGTAAGGTCTCTAGTACATTTCTTAGATGCTCTTCATGATCCTCCTTGGTATTGGAGTGTATTAGTATATTGTTTATAAATAATACCATAAATTTTTCAAAGTAATATCTAAGGACTCTATTCATTAAATCCATGAATATTTCTAGAGAATTAGTGATTTCTAAAGGCATTACATTGAATTCATAGTGCCCATACCTTGTTAGAAAATCAGTCTTGGGAATATTCTTCTTCTTCACCCTTACATGGTAATATCCCGACCACATATCCACCATGTGTAACGCCCCGATCCCAGTTACCCAGATTCTGTGCATTATTTTAATACATTGTCATGATTACAAGGAATCAAGTCCTAAAGGAACAATCGGTTTAGCAATCTTGGAAAATAGATTACATACATGAATGTTACATTAAACATTATAACATACAACACAACATAAATAATCCTTTATGAATGCCATTATTCCCATAGCTTAACCCTTCATATCAATCACAATACACTTCTCGGAATCCTGGAAAAAATAAAACATAGAAAGGGGTGAGATCAAATGCTCGGTAAGGTTAAGAAATACAACAGAAAATAACATAAATATTAATCATGTTGAATAAATAAAACCGCATACCTTTACCAATAATAAACATGAATACTTTTATGGAAAGAATATAAATTGAGTAAATAATTCCATAATAAAACATAATCATGGGTATTCTACTAGTTGAATGACCACATGAACCGTCAATATTATTTCCATAATGAGGGAATGTATAATTCCAGACATTCTAAAACAATTTATCAAGGCCCCAACCAAGACGTCTAAAAATTATTAAGGCCTCGTCCAAAACCATAAATCAAATTGGGAAAAGGCCTCGGCCAATTCCATGTCTAGTTATCTCATGAGACCTACTGATGAATCAAGGAGCTATAGCGGTCTCCACCCGTCACTTACTATGAACAATACATTACTCATATGAAAAGGTTGAAACATAATATAAACATTCGTATAAGAACTAGGATGCAAAATGTCAATACTTTAACCATCAACCATGAATGGTATAAAAATAACACATCCACAATCAAACACGTCACAAAACCTAAAATACAATATGGAAGTTTTGTATCATAAAAAATCAACATCAAAACAAGTTTAAAATCCATTAAAGGATTTGACATAGATGGAAATTATTTGTAAAACTCTTTTATTGAAATATCCCTTTTCATGAAAACATTTAAAAGTCACACAATTTAGAAAGAAAGACATTTAAAGACATTTTTGAATCAAAGTGTCCCATACCACTTTGAAACTTTTTAAAGTAATTAACATTTTAAAACATTCATGTCCATTTAAATAAATCCTTAAAACCATTTTTCAAACATGGACATTAATGAGGATGGTTTAGAAAAATAAATCTTTAAAACATTTAAAATGATATTGACATAGATGAAATCAAAACTATTTGAGAGAAATATCTCTTTTTTGAAATCATTTAAGAGTCACATAATTATAAAAGAACACATTTAATTTGAAAATATTCTTATTATATTGTAAGGTAAGCTTCTTCGATTTTATAAAGGCGGAAAATATCCACACTCGCCATATAAGTTAAAAAAATATTCTTACCTTAATTTTGTCAAAAAGGTTAAAAATGACCTTGTTTGGAAAATGACAGAAAGATTACTTTATAAAAATTTTATAAAAGGTCAAACAAGGGTATAAATGACTTTAACCCATAGTTTTTAAAATAGTAAGAATGATTTTAAATACATTTTTATGAATCATGGATATGGATGATAAAGAGTTCCCAGTATATAATTATGTATAAACAACCTCGGATAATGAAGAGATTGTGAAATAAACCCTTACCTTGTACTCTTACTTTTTCAAGGGTAGGTTAACCTCCTGTATAATGGTAAAATTATAGTTATTAAATTATACAAGAATCATATACATTAATATGGTATCATATATGATCCTTTAACATTGCTTTGTTTATAATATCTTAGTATTATCGTCGTTTCAAGTGTTAAAGGATTTGTTTTTCTTTGTATTATTTGTTATGTGAGTCATAATCGTTATGGATGGTATGTATAATATTCATATCCATAATGATATCAAGTATTTAAACATTATTTTTAATCATCAAATGAAAATTAGTCTTGAATGGATATGATGGGGAATGATTCTCATTGCGTTTGTGGAGATGGTAGTTCGTACATACGCACGAGCGACAATATCATTCTTTTCATTTTAAAATAATATATAATTGGATGGTATATCATATATATAGAATCATTATAATGTTATATTTATTATTTACATCAATTACACATCATTATCATACCCATCCAAATAATAATGTATTTAATAACAATTACACCACGACGTGGAGACGGTAGGTCGTACGTACGCAGGTATAGTGACATGTAATTCAAAGGATGGATAGAATACTGAATATGGTTGTAAAATATTTTTAATAACATCACAGTATATAGAATATATTGGAGTTATTATTTTAGAATTTAAATAACAAAGAAAGAGGAAGTGGAAGAAGAAAGGAACTTGAAAGAGGGTGGTGAAATTATTACCTCTTCTTCAGGTTCTTTCTTTTGATTTGATCAAAATGGTCATTAAGTTGTCTTTATGACTAAATTAAGGCCTCTAGGATGAACTTTAGGAAGTTCATATAATATTTGGGTTGGTTTTGGCCGATCCAAAAGGCTTTTAGGATATGAAGTTGAGAGAAGGGGGAGTGCCCTTTTATAAGAGGGGTGAGGGGCACCTTAGGAAAAGATAGAAATATTATTTTATAATAAATTCTTATTCGGTTTCTAATGGATCCAAATTGAATTATTCAAAGTATAAGGTAGGTATATGTTTAAAACAACTCAAACAATAGTTTTTAGATAGGTTTGGGTCACTTTATTAACCTAATCTTTTAGTTTTAACTCTTACATAATTAGTTTGACATTTACCATGTCACTTTGTATTTTTATATTATATGGTTAATAAACTTACTATATACATCCAAGATACCCCCAAGTAGTCCATTACTGATAAAACTATCTTTATATAAGTCCTTTGGCTGAACCATAGATTTTTAGGAATATAATATCAATTAATAATATAATATTGTTTTTAAAAACTCATTTATGTCAATTTTGACACTATTCAATAATTGATTTTTCATAAAGTCATAACAACTTAATTAATTCGAACCAAATTCATTTAAGTAATACTAACATGTCATATTAACCAATAAAATTATTTTATGGAATCCAAACTTTCAAATTATATTTATTTTAACATTTATAATACCTATTATTTGATTCTTTCATTAATAAGCAAAATACTGCATCATTATTGTGTCATAAATAAATTTAATTATTAAATGTCTAAAAATTATAAATAAAATACCATTATGTAGGAAATATTTTTATATTTCTAATTAATATTTATATTCTAAAATATAACATATATAACCCTATGTAATAATTTTTTTTCTAAAAAATATATGCTTATGTCATTTTTGTATTTACTTTAACTTAATTAATATAAAGTGTCATTATCACTTACAAGTGACTCCATGGGGTCCCCAAATCGACCCAAATATTCCCATTGTTATAAATATATCATCCAATAGGGTTAGGACACGTTTTAGGGTAATTTAATATTATTATAATATTATTTTTTTTACCCTTATTTAACAGATTTACCCTTTAACCATGATAAATAAAATATTTACCGAAATAATTATTCAAAATGTCTAAAAATAAGAGTTACCGATTTACACAATTTGGGCATCCTGATTCCAAATATGGAATCTATTTTTTCAAATTCAAAACACAGAAGTGGAAAAAATTAATTTAAAATTAATTCCTGTTGTCAAAACAAAAAGTGTATTTTTAAGAAACAATAATTATCAAAAGATTGACACTTGTTTATGTTCAGTTTAAATGTGAAATTATGTCCAATGACCAACATTGGATTAAATGGTAAAAATATATTTTAAATATACTTTAAAACCACTCAAATTCGTAATTTATCACTATTAAATATTTTGATTAAAAAAGTTGTTTTTAATTAAAATTTAGTAATTTTCACGATTCATCAAAATATGAAAGTTATCAGAAAAGTACCAAAAATTCACCCTAAGATAATTTTAATATTGTTAATCCAAAAATGAAGTCCATTTTGAAAGATAAAATGTATAAAATTTCAAAAAGTGGGTATTACTATTCATAACAGCTAGTTTGATTGGTTGTGGTGTGTGTTAGAACTCGAAGTTACGTACAACACACGCTACTATATTATTAGAAGAGAAGTGTACCATGGAAGAATGAGGTGTTACATTCTCACCTACTTCAATAAATTGCGTCCTCACAATTTATGCTCGGTATTGGAAACTTGGGGTTGATATTTCAAAATATCTTAGTTCAAATCCCACACTGAAAAATGGATTAATGAGGCCTCTATTTAAAATAAAGAGTGGTAAGTATGAAGGTTAACCAAAATAACACATACTAGGGTTCCATGTAAGAAAACATGGATATGGAAGAGAAATATAACCATCAATATCAGGTGGAGAGTGGTAGAGAACATGGCTATGAAAAGGAGAACAATCACAAAGCCATAAATCTGTGATGATCTAAGGTACCATCTAGGACAACGTTTTTGTTCTAAGTTACATTTCTTAATGTTGATGAATTTATGTATGAGATTGACTAAGATCATAAGGAGATTTACTTACTTTATAATTATAGTTTTATCCATTAATAAATTTCTACCACAAACTCATCTTTCACCCCAAAACATAATACAACTAAAAAATACTCTATTTATCCTAATCGTATAGGGTTCCAAATATAATGAATTTATAATTCACATATCATACCATTTAAAAAAAGAAACTACATTATACCCTATAGGAACTTCATGTAGTCCAGTGGTAGAAGATAAATCCTAATCACACTATGGTTGTGGGTTCGATTCCCGCACCTTTTTCCGACGCGACGAGTTGTCACACGATCTGCGTGTTGTTCTTTTATAAAAATCCAAAAATAACCTTTCAAACATAATCCATTCTAACCTTTAGACTTATGAAAAATACTTCTATCCAAACTAACAGTCCAAAATTTATAAGGAAGTTTAACATAATGAAGATCCTTTTTTCCATGTAATAACATGTGAACACCTTCATCATGTATTATTTTAAAACATTATAACATCCTGAGTTACCATAAAACCTTATTGATTACATTAATACTCCCTTATTCTTTATAGAATACCAGATATACTCATTCTATCCAAAAAATTTGTAAACTCCAACAATGACAAATCATTAATCAGTTTCAAGGTAGTCAAGAATATCCAATATAATTTATTCAAATCAACCATCTCTTTTTCCAAAATCACTACCACATTATCGGGACCATATTAAGGATTACCTTTCATTCAACCATGTATTTTACCAAAAGTGTATCTCACTATTAAGTCACTTTTCTTAGAACCATATAATCTCAAATCCTTAATAAAATAGTACTGCAGTACAATCCTTATTTATCTCCATAATTCATATAACTAGTATATTGTTGATACAACACTCAAATGAATAATCCTATAATAACAATATAAGAGCACTAATCATTCTTCTTCATATGAGGTAGTATCATAACTTGCTTATTATCCAATAGAATCATTTGGGGCATACTCTGATGATTTGGACATTGGTTCGTGTAGTGTCCCAACTCTTTACAGATGAAGCATTGTACATTTGAAACCTTTTAATGACCCTTTCAGTCACGTACTTGGTGTCCTTTTTCTCCACACCTATAAAAAACTCCCATTCCCTTCAAGAAAGTTCCAGGGTGTTTCTTCCAACAGTTATCAAATATGAGAAAATTCTTCTTTTCCCTCATCCCTTTATCCAAATTTCTCTCTTCCATCCCTTTCTTCTCTTGCTTCCCTTCAAAGCCATAAGACTCATAGAATTCTTTACTTATCTTATTAACACATGATATTATTTATTCATATGTTGAGAAAACAAGAGAGACCATTTCCCTTCTAAATTTTGTCTTAATACCATGGAAGATATGATCCTTCTTACTCTTTTGATCATATGTATTGCTGGAGTTCACATTCCTTCTATTGGGCGCCATTTCTATACAATGGAATACACTAGGTCAGTTTATGAAATGTAATGAATAATTCCAAACATGTAAAATAACTAACGTAAATTGAACAGATTATGGATATAATCCATAATCATAAAAATGTTTTCTTTGAGTAAGTATATACTCATAAGCACTTCATAATGGTTTGTAAAGAAAATTAGAATTATCCTAAGCATATCCCCTGGAAGTGTCATAACCAAGAGAGTAACAAGGCCCATTTTTATGCACCAGTTCCCATTCGATTCTAGATCAAAGTGGGTTTTTCAGGTTTTACCCCAAGGTACATATGTGCCAGAGCCGCCTCTACTTACTCGTATCCAGACAGGTATATATTTCTTAGAAAACTCACAAAATCTCTATAATACCAAAATTATAGGAAGTTATTCTATAATAATCCTCAAAGTCTATCTTATGGATATATTCTCTAATCAGAGATTATCTAAATCTAGTTTCCAAGGTTATTACTAAACTTCCTCTGATACCAATTGTAACGCCCCAACCCCAGTTACCCAGAGTCAGTGCATTATTTTAATACATTGGCATGATTACAAGGAATCAAGTCCTGAAAGGCCGATCAGTTTAACAATCTTGGAAAATAGATTACATACATGAATGTTACACGACACTTTATAACATACAATAAAACATAAATAATCCTTTATGAACTCCATTATTCCCTTAGCTTAACCCTGCATATCAATAACAATACACTTCATGGAATCCTGGAAAAAATAAAACATAGAAAGGGGTGAGTTCAAATGCTCTGTAAGGGTAAGAAATACAGCGGAAAATAACATAAATATTAATCATGGTGAATAATTGAAACCACATGCCTTCACAAATAATAAACATGAATACTTTTATGGCAAGAATATGAGCTGAGTAAATAATGCCATAATAAAACAAAAACATGGTTATTCTACTAGTCGAATGACCACATGAACCATCAATATTATTTCCATAACGAGGGAGTGTATAATTTCAGACATTCTAAAATATTTTGTCAAGACCTCAGCCAAGATGTATAAAAAATTTTAAGGCCTCAACCAAAACCAAAAATAAAATTGGAAAAAGGCCTCGGCCAATTCCATGTCTAGTTGTCTCATGATACCTACCGATGCATCGAGAAGCTATAGCGGGCTCCACCTGTCACTTACTATGTCCAATAAATTCCTCATATGAAAAGGTTAAAACATAACAAAAACATTTTTATAAGAACTAGGATACGAAATGTCAATACTTTAACCATAAACCATGAATGGTATAAAAATAACACATCCACAATCAAGCATATCAGAAAACCTTCAATAAAATATGGAAGTTTTGTATCATAATAAATAAACTTCAAAAGAAGTTTAAAATCCATTAAAGGATTTGTCATAGATGGAAATTATTTTTAAAACTCTTTGATTGAAATATCCATTTTCATGAAAACATTTAAAAGTCACACAATTTAGAAAGGAAGACATTTAAAGACATTATTAAATCAAAGTGTCCCATACCAATTTGAAACTTTTTAAAGTAATTAACATTTTAAAACATTCATGTCCATTTAAATAAATCATTAAAACCATTTTCAAAACATGGACATTAATGAGGATGGTTTAGAATAATAAATCTTTAAAAAATTTAAAATGATGTTGACATAGATGAAATCAAATCTATTTGAGAGAAATATCTCTTTTTTGAAATCATTTAAGAATAACATAACTATAAAAAAAACATTTAATTGGAAAATATTCTTATATTCTTGTAAGGGAAGCTTCAACGATTTTATAATGGCTGAAAATAGCCGCACCCGCCGTATAAGTTAAAAAAAATACATTCTTACCTTAATTTTGTTGAAAAGGTTAAAAAGGACCTTCTTTGGAAAATGACGGAAAGATTCCTTTATAAACATCTTATAAAAGGTCAAAAAAGGGTATAAATGACTTTAACCCATTGTCTGTAAAATAGTAAGAATAATTTGAAATTCATTTTTAAGAATCATGAATGTGGATGATAAAGAGGTCCCACTAGATAATCACGTATAAACAACCTTGGATAATGAAGAGATTGTGAAATAAACCCTTACCTTGTACTTTTAATTTTTTGAGGGTAGGTTAACCTCCTATATAATGGTGAAATTATTGTTATTAAATTATACAAGAATCATATACATTAATATGATATCATATATGATCTTTAAATATTTCTTTGTTAACAATATCTTAGTATTATCATTGTTTCGGGTGTTAACGGATTCGTTTTTCTTTGTATTCTTCGTTATGTGAGCCATAATAATTATGTATGGGATGTATATTATTCATATCTAGAATGATATCAAGTATTTAAACATTATTTTTAATCATCAAATGAAAATTAGTCTCGAATGGATACGATGGGGAATGATTCTCATCGTGTTCGTGGGGACGGTAGTCCGAACGTACGCACGAGCGACAATATCATTATTTTGATATTAAAATAATATATAATTGGAAGTTATATCATATATACAGAATCATTATAATGTTATATTTATTATTTACATCAATTACAAATCATTATCATACCAATCCAAATAATAATGTATTGAATAACAATTACACCACGACGTGGAGACGGTAGGCCGTACGTACGCACGTATGGTGACATGTCATTCAAAAGATGGATAGAATACTGAATATGGTTGTACCATATTTTTAAAAACATCATAGTATATAGAAGATACTAGATTTATTATTTTAGAATGGAAATAACAAATAAAGAAGAAGTGGAAGAAGAAAGGAACTTGAAAGAGGGTGGTGAAATCATTACCTCTTCTTCGGATTCTTCCTTTTAATTTGGTCAAAAGGGCTCTTTAAGTTGGCTTTCTGACAAAAGTAATGCCTCTAGGATTAATTTATGGAAGTTGAGAGAATATTTGGGTAGGGTTTGGCTGATCCAAAATGATTTGAGGGTATGAATTTGAGAGAAGGGTGGGTGGACTTTTATAAGAGGGGTGAGGGGAACCTTAGGAAAAGCTAGAAATATTATTTTATAATAAATTCATATTCGGTTTATAATGGCTCCAAAGTTGATTATTAAAATTCTAAGGTGTGGATAGGTATAAAAAAATTCAACCAATAGGTTTTAGACAGTTTTGGGTCACTTTATTAACTTTATCTTTTAGTTTTAACTCTTAATTAATTAGTTTGACATTTACCATGTCACTTTTTATTCTTATATTATATGGTTAATAAAAATACTATATACTTCCAAGAGGCCCCCAAGTGGTCCATTAATTATAAAACTATAATAATATAAGTCTTTTGGATGAACCTTATATTTTTAGAAATATAATATCAATTAATAATGAAATATTTTTTTTAAAACTCATTTATGTCAATTTTGACACTATTCAATAATTGATTTTTGTTAATGTTTTAAAAACATTATTAATTAGAAAAAAATTCATTTAAGAAATCCTAAAATGTAATATTAATCAATAAAATTAGTTTATGGAATCAAAATTTTCAAATTATAATTATTTCAACATTTATAATACCAATTATTAGATTCTTTCTTTAATAAGGAAAATACTGCATCATTATTGTGTCATAAATAAATTTAATTATTAAATGTATAAAAATTATAAATAAAATACCATTGTTTATGAAATCTTTTCATCTTTCAAATTAATATTTATAGTCCAAAATATAACATATATAACCCTATGTAAAAATTGTTTTTCTAAAAGATATATGCTTATGTCATTTTTGTATTTACTTTAACCTAATTAATATAAATTGTCATTATCACTTACAAGTGGCTCCATGGGGTCCCAAAATCAACCCAAAGATGCCCATGGTCGGACATGTATCAACCAATAGTTTTAGAACACGTTTTAGGGTAATTTAATATTATTATAATATTATTTTTCCACCCTTATTTACTGGTTTTACCCTTTAACCTTGTTAAATAAAATATTTACCGAAGTGATTATTCAAAATGTATAAAAATAAGAGTTACCTATTTACACAATTTGGGAATCCTGATTCAAAAATATGGAATAAATTTTTCCAAATTCAAAAAACAGAAGTGGCAAAAAATAATTTAAAATTAATTCCCACTGTCAAAACAAAAATCGTCTTTTTAAGAAACAATCACTATCAAAAGATTGACACTTTTTCATGTCTAGTTTAAATGTGAAGTTATGTACAATGACCAAAATTGGATTAAATGGTAAAAATAAATTCTAGATATACTTTAAAATTACTAAAATTCATAATTTATCACTATTAATTATTTCAATTAAAAAAGTCGTTTTTAATTAAAATTTACTAATTTTCACTATTCATCAAAATATGAAAATTATCAGAAAAGTACCAAAAATTCACCCTAAGATAATTTTGATATTATGAATCAAAAAATGATGTCCATTTTAAAAGATAAAACGTATAAAATTTCAAAAAGTGGGCATTACTATTCATAACGTCTAGTTTGATTAGTTGTGGTGTGTGTTAGAACTCAAAGTTGTGTACAACACACTCAACTGTATTTTTCAAAGAGAAGCGTACTATGGAAGATTGGGGTGTTACACTATGGGGAAGTATTTTTATACATGTATCTGACTGAACAAGTCATAAGTTCTTGTAAAATGATACTTTTTCTTTATCATTATTCTGTTGAGATCATGATAATCAATGCAAAGGTACATTAAACCATCCTTCTTCTTGAAGAAGAGGACTGGTACACCCCATGATGAAGCACTTGGGCATGTAAACCCTTTATTGAGATTCCACTATATTTGTTTCTTTAGCTCCTCAAGCTCCACAATATCCATTCTATATAGAGTCTTGAATATTGGAAACACCCCAAATATAAGATCAATCAAGAATTCAACATCTCTTCTAGGAGGAAGACCAAGTGATTCCTCGCGAAACACATCAGCAAATTACCTCACAATAAGTATGTATTCAAGGATGGTTTCTTCCATAGACTCAATAATCTGAGAAATATACACATGTTCATAGGGAATTAATATCCATTTTTGAGATGATGCTGCTAAATAAGATTCATCCTCCTCCTTGCACTTGTACATAATTGAGTATCAATTCACCATATGTAGAGTGATTTCCCTCTCGTGACTATTTATGTTAGATCTACATAGGTAAAGACCATTCATGCTAATAATTTCATAAAATTAAAAAAAGGATGTATGATGATGTTCACTGGGAATTTGAATCCAAAAACTGTGATAGGGGAGGAGTTATATCCATGGGATGCAATAATTTCCTTGTTTTCCATTTTCACACAAAACTTTACTTTCATTAATTATAGTGATGTTGGGATTATTCTGTTAAACTTTTGGAATATAAAAGAATGTGTTGAAACATAGTCAAAAAGTATTTTCCCTAATCTTGAATGAATAAATAGTGTACCTATCCCCACTTCATTGTTAAGATTTACTTCGGCGGTAGTGATGAAAAATCTCTCCCTTGCTTCCTTGTAGGTTGTTGGTTGCCCCTGAAAACCCTTGGCATAGGGAAATGGCTCTAAAATTTTTCTAGTTCTTTGAATTTTTAGTAATGAACAATGAATTGAGGATCTAATGGAGCAATCCTTTCTACTGTCATAGTAGCGGTTTTTTCTTGTTGGTAATCGCTGGCTTGGTGACCTTCCTTCCCACAACTAATGCATTTCATTATCCCCTTCCGGAAATTTCTAAGGTGATTCTTTACACCCTTTTGGAAAGTGGGATGTTGGTATTTCTTAAAATAGTTGGTTTTATTCATTGGACTTCCAGAATTAACATCCACTTTGTCTTTCTTATCCCCATGATACCCCTAATATTCACCGATCTCCATCACGACATTGAGGGAAAATCAGACAATATCCTCATAAATTTCAATGTCTTGGATCACCAGGTATTTTCGTAGTCTAGGTTTTATCCCTCCAAAGAGGTGGTCAACCTTGCATTCAGAGCTAATGATAAAACTAGAGGCATATCATGCAAGTCTGGTGATGTCTTCCTCATACGCCCCAATAGATTCATCGTCCTTTTTCTTGATTGCGAGGAAATCTCTTTCCATCTTAGGATGGAGGGTACGGGGAAAATATTTACCGAAAAACATTTTCCAAAAATCATTTCATCCCATCACCTCAATCTTTTCCTCATGATTCATACTTTAGATCAGTGTCCATCATTGATAAAATTCACCCTCCAAATGAAAAAAACTATAAGAACCTTCTCTTGTTCAAAACATTGAAGGATGGAGGAGATATTCTAAATGGAGTTGATTCATTGTTCAGATATTGAGGGATCAGATGATCCACTGAAATTAGGAGTCCTTTTTCTCATGAAGCTCTCGATTGCGACTTTTATTCTTCAGGGGGGGGTGGGGTTGGAAGTTCTTCTTGAACAATGTTTCTACTAAAAACATGAGTTAAATAAGAGAGTATTGTGACAAAGTTTGTGATTCTCGCTCCCATTGGATTGGGCATCTCATTAGAATAGTAATCACATTGATCTTTGCATCAGTTGTTATCTAGAGTACTCATATTACTATACATTGGCTAGAATAAAAGGAACATTAGGGGAATGTATTTTGAAATAATAAACTCATAAAGGAGAATCCAATGAAGAAAAGGGATAACTTATAAAATACATTTATTTCTTTAACTTATGAATTTCTATGATTCAATCTAAGTTATACATGATCTATTTCCTAACGTATATTCTTATGGGATTTTTTTATTACATTAATAATGGTTCATACTAAGCTTATGAATTTACCAAAGAATATCCCACTAGAGTTTCGAACCTTTAGTGCATAAAGGCCCATTTTTATGTACCTGTTCTCATTCAATTCTAGCTAAAAGTAGTGTTTTCGGGTTTTACCCCTAGATACATATGTGCCAGAGCCACCTCTACTTGTTCGTATCTTGATAGGGATGTATTTTATTGATAAAACACTTACTGTATAATCACCAAAATTTAGGGATGTTTTTCATATACTTAGTCTTATGCCAAAGTCTTTCACTTGGGTTTTATAATCCTAATCCCAAAATAACTAAACCTATCATTTGATACCAACTATAATAGCCATACTATTTATTTCATATTTAGACATGATTTATAACCTGAACATGCACTTAATACAACCCAAAAGATATAGAGGTCTAGTATATGTGGGGATTAGGGATATTACATGACAACTTAAGACAAAAAATACAACATCTTTATTGAAAACTTCTTTTACATGACCACAACATTCCTTCTTACTTAGCATTACATGGGATAACCTGAGGAAATACATATGAAAAGGGTGAGCTATAAAGCCCAGTAAGGAAGTAAAAAATGCATAACATGAAGAATAAAATATATGTTAGTTAATAGTAATATTAATGGAGCACAAGACAAACATGAACATAAAGGAATGATATAGCATGATTATCATAACATCGAAATGTGGCAACAACATAAAACACTGCATCATAGACAAAAAGGAATCTGGTAATCCTCAATCCCAACATGGTGAAAAAATGTACTAAAATAAATAACGTAACCCTCTATACCAACATGACATATCATGATACTAAAAATTACCCAATGCATTGGATCTTTATCTGTGTGCACCCTTCACAAACATTTTAATCTCATTCTTAAGTGTGGAACATAGATCATATAACATGCATTCATTCAACATAATAATTTATTACATGATAAATTAATGTAGAATAAATATATTAAAGTATATAATTAATAATTATATGTGTGTAAAGGTGAATAAACTTTATATAGAAATGTGTATGGTATTTACTACATAGAGATTTTGGCATGGAAAATCGTGGTGCAATTTCGGCAGCATAACGACATCACATGGGGATTCATTAAATGGGTTGATGAGAGATAAAGGAGCCCCTAATAATTTAGACATGAAATGTTAAGTATTGGTATCATGGATAATAATATCCCAATATATGAAATGGAATCTTAGATTCATAATATAAAATAAATGCTTGAATCGAAATAAGGAGAGAGAACCCCCTTACAGAAATTTGGCATGGTAATGGGTGTACATGGGAGGTATTAACGAGAGTGAAAGTGGTATCTCACCATTCAAACATAAAATGGAAAGTATGGGGGAGGTTTGAAAACATACCCCACCATTTTTAATTGAAAAATAAAAGGGTATAAAAATATAAGGAAACTTGGACAAAAATGAGAAGGGATGGAAAGTGAGGATCCCTTACATGGATATCTGATCCCAAAGACTTAAGAGAGAATTATGGGGAATTTGGATAGCCTTGGTAGTACTATAGTGAGTGTAGATATGATTTAGGACGATTTTAAAAGAGTTTTAGTGAAGAGGAATGGGTTCATGGGAGGTTTTATATACGAAGGTTGGAAGAATTATTTATTATTTAGGTTTTTGACACTACACACTAAAATATTCAAAACAACAAACCAAACCATGGTTTTGCCCATTTTTTCTAGAAATAAGGATTTCAAAACCTTATTTTATAAGTCCAAAGGCTGAATACATTAAAATTTTAGATTTTATTATGTGGAGGTGAGTCACACCCTCAAGGAAATGAATTTAAAATCAAAAAATATATTATACATTTTGGAGGATTCATTGAGGCATTATAAAATAAGTAAAATAAATCTAAAATAACATTATTTCAATGTTAAAACATGTATTTGGTCGTAGATACATTTTATAGTATTTATTACATCACTATTGGGTCATTATGATGTTTTAAAACACACTATATATTTATATATTATTTAATTTTTACCCAAAAAATCGATTGTCTCAAAAAATTATGAAAAAATAACTATTGGATAATTTTGACATCCTCATTCCAAAAAAATATTCATTTTATCTAAATAATTTTTTAAATATGTGAATTTTTACTTTTAAAACGAGAGCCGAACTTTATTGAAAATTCACGAGTTTTGACAAAAACAGTTTTTAAACCATAACAAAAAATTCATGTGAATTCTAAAAATTATATACTCATTTATTATTAATATAATTAATTTGATAATAATAATTTATTTAAATGTTAGTTATTTCAAAAATTCATTAATTCCTTAAAATAAATTCATTAAAAATACAGTTTTTTTTGTATAAAAATATAACTCTTATCAAACTAATTACCTAATCATTTATAGATAAGGAACTTATATTATCATCATTTTTAAGAATTTTTATTTTAATATTATTAATAAAATCCATATTTTAATATAATAATGTATATATTTATCAAAAGTACCATTTTTACCCAAAAAATCAATTTATCAAATTCATCATTTTTAAGAAATACTATACTCATAAAGAAATTGATGGAATAAGACTTTTATTTAAAAAAATGATTACACAATAAGTAACTAATACCTTGTTACATGACCCTTTATTACACCCACATAAGACCTAAGGGTAAGGTGTGCAATGGTGAAAGACTCTTGGGGTGGCTTAGATAACATCGCTCGAGTGGTAATATCTATGAATTTGAATTTATCCTGTAGGTAATTCCATTAAATCTTAATGTGTTGAATCTCGGCTTGGGCTTGTTCAAGAGTGAATCCCAATGATGCTACCACCTTCACGAACTCTAAAAAGTGAGCTTCATACAACCCAAGTCTATTGTATGAGGCCATTATCTCCTTTTTCTCTGTCGAAAGGATTTGTCAAAACCATATATTTATATTATTTGTGTGATAACTATTAAATGGATATATCATTAATGACAATGATACTTAACGGTCATTTAATCCCAATAATAAAAAGAGTTCATGTTTTTCTATACCCATGAGACATTTAAATGAAATAATGGGAATTTTATTCATAAATGATCAGGTCCTTACATTTTAGTGGTCATTACATCCCTCTAATTTAACAAAAACCTATAGGTAAGAGTAATAAATTGATATTTGACTTGATTTGAGAGAAAATGGGAGAATAAAAAATGAAATAATGATATAACATGAAAGGTAAAGAGATGTTGAAGGGTAGGATAATTCATTATAGTCTGAATTTTAAAACTAATCCAATTAAAAATAAGACAATTTTTTATACATTGAACCCCTAAAACAAAATACAAAAACACCTAAAACACTATCCTCTCTAGAGAAAACCTGATTCCTACTATAACTACATTTAAAACATGGGTTCAAAATTCATTTTTTGGTGGCCCATCATATTCCATGCATAACTTGGTCTCCAAATAAGTTCATCCTCCTAGTTATTGTGTTTTTTTCTCACATAGATTAGTTCATATGATTAGACTAACTACCTTTCATAGTTTGTGATCTTTAAGGTCTTCCGAAACCTCCATGAATAGTTCTTCAACCATTCCCACCTTATGATATAGTATCATGTTGGACTTGTTCTAATATAAGTATATACATATAGCCTTATTCTTGTTTCTTGCATCACCTAATCTTGATCACTCTAACAAATTAGTTACAATATTGGTATCTCTTCAAACTTACTATATGCACAATAACTCCTAGATTAAGTCCTATTCTTCTCCTCCTTCAACGCATAGGTGTTTCCTAGATTTTTTGGATTTAATTTTTTGATACACAATGGATGTTCTCCTTTAAGTTTAATATTAGAGTCCTCCTCTAGATCTCTAAATTCAAAGCTCCAATCTTCTTTGTTTACTATTATTCTATATTCAAATATCCATGAATGTTATTACTATATGTTTATAGGAATTCTATGACCTTAAGAAGTGAGATATTCTCTCATTTAAACTCAATTAAATCAATTCAAGGCCTCAATTTAAAAATTTCTTAAGACTTAGCTTCTTATCTTCATAAAAACTCCAAGAAATCCATGAGTTTTATTTATTTTAAAATTCCTCCATGTATTCATGGAATAATTATTTTCAAATATTCTTTACAAAATGGAAAAAAATCTCCTTGGAATTAATCTCAATATTCTTTAATATACATGATGTTTAAATCATGAATCACTTCATTATGAGAAATTTATTAATTTTCACAACATATTACACAACTATCATTAAATTATTATGTAACCTATAACTTTTTATGCATCTTATATATTTTAATGTATCCTATAACTTATTACACACCCTATCATAAGATGTTTACCATTTTTTATTTTCAATTGTAGAGCTTAATCAACTAAATTTTCTATAATTATTAGTCTTCAAGCTTCTCAATCAATGGTAGTTCATTATGGTGTTATCGGTGCAACACAAATCTCTTGTTAATGAGGACTCTACATAGTGGATAATATAATCCAGAAGACAAAATTTTACTAATGTGTTCCTTCTTTTAATTTGGTAATAGTACCACTAAAAATCATATTCCATGTTGATATTTTATTCGCATTGCCTCCTTCTTATTAACCATTATACTTATTTACACATTGTTATATCCCTTAGGTTCTACCTTCCTAGTAATTCATTGTGCTCCCATACATAGTTATCTATCCTACCAATACCCCATTCTCTCCCTGCCAGTGTTGACCCACATTATCTCTCTAAATATTGTCCTTGTTGTATTATTTTTAATCTTATCATGTTATATCTAATACCCAACTAATTGGGTGGTGCAGGCTTAAGGTATGACCAAATTGTTTCCTAAGGATCCAATAACTCATATGATGTTCTGATGGGATCTCAAATAACTCATAACCATTAATTAAAGATTTTCAAAAAATAAGTTCTTGTAGTACCAAATACTCTATATTTTATTTGTTATTATCCTCATCATGATTGGATTCTTCCAATATAAATATAATTTGGTTTAGACAATATCAACACTTCTTCTTTTATATTAAAAATAAACTCACTAACAATCATCACATTTTGGGGCTGCTTGAATCTATCTTCACAAGTTAATAAAGAAGAAATTCAAAACTTCTTAATTCCTTCTTTTCTATGTGCAATGATAAAAACTGACTCAACTTCACATTTCACTAACATATATTGGCAGTATCTTCTTACATTAATATCCTTCCTTATTGAAAAAAGATAAAATCAATTACATGTGATCTTTAATCTCTACCTTTACATTTTTTCTCAATAATACCAAAACATTATATGTCAATATGTGTGCCTTCACTTCCTCTCATTCTCCTCCTTATTAAAAATAAATAAAAATGTATTGTGGGTGCAGTAATTTAATCAATTTTACCATATTATTCTTAGTAAAAGAATTAGAATCAACACAACATATTCTCTCTATTAATATCTGAATTACACTCTAGTTTACATTGTTGATAGAAGGATGGAACCATTCACAACTTTGCCAAGTGTATTTAGTTAATCTACTCTAATTATATGTGGTCAAATCCTAGTATATAAAATAAGAGATATTTCTCCATGGCATCAATACTTTCCAAAAATGTTATAAGCATGTGATATAATTTTCTATTCTAGAATCTGAGGGATGTAAAAATACAATCTTTAATAACTTTTAAACATACACTCATATCAAGAACACACAAAAAATAAAACAAGCATAAGAAACATTTCTCCCTATTCTCTTATCTTACACATCAACCATAACTCACCCTTGATTATCAAATTGTTTATAAACAAATAAAGTCCAGAAAATTGTTATTATAATTACTTAATATTCAATTTTTATAGAGCTATCCATAATTCCTAATTTAGTGTATAACGAAGTTTATGATATCTCCTCTTAATTTTTTCTCCCCCCTCAAGGGATTCAATCACTTCAACTTATCATAATGATTTATTTTCATTCAGGGAACTCTATGATGGTCTCTAATTCTTGTTGTATAACATATATAGCCTCAACCAAATCCCCATTTTATTTTTACTCCTTAAATTACCAACATATTAACAAAATCATAAAAAAATAAGGTAATAAGGAGGTATTTCTTACTATTTAATGAGATAAACATGACTAAAGGTTAACTCTAAGATAAGATCTTATTATTCATCTATATTTATGTTTAGAATAAATCTTTATGTTTTCGTTCCAAGATTTTCTATAATGTGTCTCCATGGGTAGAATGGCTTTATTATTTTCATCAATTATCACCTCATAAAAATTATCCTCCCAGTTAGAGTGAGAGTGATCATCCATCAGGATGAACCCCCATTCTCTTGGCTCTTGCTTCCACTCTTGGCACCATCTTCTTTCCTCCTCGAGTTTCTAAATAATTCCTTGCACCAATGGGTCTCCCCCTCCCCTTATTCTTCTCCATATTTCCTCCTTTTGGATTTTCATGGGTTTTTTTCTTTAGGGTTCAATATCTTCAATCTTATTTATATTCTATTTTGGTATTCCCCACCACTCTTGACCCCATTCTTGGTCAGGCACAATGATGAGTAGGACTACTTGGGATGTGTTGGTGGTAGCTCACAGTGGTGAACCTTGAGCCCCTTATTCCCAACTTCTTCCCTTTTAGTTTTTATTATTCTAGATCTCTAGAGTGGTACAAATTCTTCCTCTTTCACCCCTACTCTGCTAGCCTGGTTTGATATACATGACCCAATATTAGTTGTGTGTGTTGGTTTTTTAGGTTGGTTTGTGATTGTGGATGTGGGAGTAGTGGTGACATGGGCTTCTTTCTGAGGTGGTTCTTCCCTTGGGCTGCATTTGACCCTTTGAGTCACCTCATATTGTTAGGTGTTTTATCCTTCTTTCTTCCTAGATGTTCTTATTTTACCCTTGATAATTTTTATGACTTCCTCAATTGATGATTTATTTATGGTTTTTTATTTCATTTTGTTCATGCTTCGATGAGGTTGGTGGAGGGTGTTTTTGTTTGTTCTTCCATGAATCCTATATTTCTTTTCTTGGTAGTGGATCCAATGATAGGGTTTGGTGGTCATGGTTATGGGCATCCTTTTTATTGTGTTTTAATTCTATTCCTTATTCTTTTGTTTCTCTTGGATTTTACTACACTTCTCCCAGTCAGATTTTCATGGTGGTTTTCCAAGGAACATTCAGATGTAATGTTTGAGTAGCCAATGGAATTATAGGAGGCATCTATCATGGTGGATTTATCTCTGTCTTTGGTTTCTGAGTGGTCTTGTTTTTCATGTTGGTTGTGGAGTGGATTTGAATTCTTGGTTCCTTGGTTTTTCAACATCATGATTCTAAAGTTCCCATTATGGTTTTCTTATGATGGCATCTCATGGTTTTTCATGCCTTTGAAGATTTTTTAGTGTTACTATCATGGTGTGATGGTTCAAATAATGATGGTGTCAAATTCAATAAGAAGTGGTTACGAAGATGACTCGAGCATCGTGTGACCTCGATTTGAGTAAGGAATAGGGATTGATGTGGGTTTCTAAAGTTTTAGATTTTAAATTTGAATGATTAATTTTTGGAATTTTTGTTCAGTTTGGTGATATAATTATGTGGGTTTTGGTTTTCCTAATAAGGGTTCACACTTTACCATAAATTGGGTATTTTGAAAATTCAAAAAAAAAATTGAAGAATGATCCTCATTTTATGGTACATAAAGTAACATTAATCTCCTGATGCTTTCCCCTTATTTATTTGTTCTTATAACTTCTCATATTTCCCTTTTGACTTCTCAAAGAAAACAATTTGTATCCTAGGATTGTTACTTTTTACCAATAATTTTTTTATATTTTTTTAGATAGATCCCTCTTGATTCATGCTTATTCAGAATTAAAAAAATTATATACCAATAGTTATAGGCTTTGTTTCTAAATGCTCCACAATACCAGAAATAATCCTTTATGCTTAATCTCTTATGATTTTGGTAGTCATGTCCATGATAAAAACACTTTATATCAGGGTGTATTATAACCCTTGTTTTGGTAGGTTCTGAGAAAAATGGATGTGTGCATTGTGCGACACCCAACTTTGATTTTTTCCATCGTCGATGAACAATCTGAGATCTATATGATGATGAACACTGTGATCCATAGAATTGAATAAATAAAATATAAAATGGATAATTACGAAGAAATTTGTAGAGAGGATCATCACTTATTATATTTAATTAATTTAATAAATAAGAATTTCCTTTAAATAATTCTTTCTTCATTGATGAATCTGATTAAAGAGATATGGTCCACCATTGTTGTGTTATAGAAACAAAGTGTACATTTCCTCCTGTGGTGATCCACACATGTTCCAGGAATCTCCATATATCATTGAAGGAATCTCTAGGTGCTAGCATGGAAGATCCTTGCTCTTGCATCATCCGCCTTTGATCACTTCGAGAACCACTTCCAAATCATTCTCCTTGATCTGGTCTAGGATGATTGATCACCATTCTTGGTAGTGTTATTAGATAAGGGAGCTCACTAGTCTTGAGAGGATTCTCCAAGATAATTAGGCCTTACCAAAAAAATTAATTGTCTCTCCTTGATAAAATAACATAATCGGGTATTTATATTGCTAGGGTTAAAATAAAATAATTTCACAAGTGACCTTGATTATTTTAGTTAATTCTAGAAAAACCCCTTGTCAAATAATAATATTATTATTATTATTTATTGACATGTTCTTAACTTGTGAATTATAATAAAATATTATTTAATTAAAAAATATTCAACATTTATTATTTATCATCAGAACATTAAACTCCCTCTACCTTTCCTCCACAATATTTATCAAGCCTTGAATAATGTCTCTCTATTTATTAAATAAATATCATTACATTATTCACCAATTAATAAATAAATATCATATTCACTAAATAAAAAATAAATATTTATTAAATATTCCACTCGTGATATATTCTCTCAAATAACTGGTGACATAATAAATACGATCAATCATACAATAATAATTATTAAACAACACGTAGGAATAATATTTATTCAAAATATTAAATATTAAATAATAATATATTATTTTATTGAGTTTCTCGATACACATAGCGCGTGACCCTCTAGGCCTCTTTCTCAGTGGCATTAGGAAAACTAGCCTAAAGTCCAAGGTTAGAATCTAGAAACATGCCAAGGAACCCATAGATAAATAAGTTAATGTCTAAAAGAAATTTGACCTCATATACATGCTTACTGTGTAATATAATCCCTTTATAACAATATCTCTAATCGAGCAGATTACATTCTAGTGTCACCAACCAATATGCTCGATATCTCTTTATTTTACTTTACAAAAAGAGAAATTTTCTAATAAAACACCATGGCTATGGATTTATTTAGGCTATATTATTTCCATCAAAGGGCCTAATATATTAAATTCTAGTGATAAACAAAAGGGATAAATCCTTTCTCACATTATTCATTCCCGCAATATTACTCATGATGCTCCCAATATATCCTACCTCTCTACGAACATCTATCATAATGGTTTTCATCGATACCTAAAATTATGTGACTCATAATATTCATTAATAATAATATTAAATCTAAAGTACCAATACACATTTAAATGTATAATAATATCCAATAACATGTATAAATGTGGATTTCTTACTAGCTGGCCTCATTCTCATAATATACTACTAGATATTACCAATGGTGTACACCATGAGAAGGTGCATAAAAATCCTATGAGTATCCACCCCTGATAGCCAGTATCGTTTGTTTCCCTCAAAGTATTACACCCGTCTATAGAACATATATTCAAGAATAGATTCATAGAACTTCTAGGTTCTCATCATAGTGGGGAACTGCTATGAACATTTACTGTGACAACTACTCTTATGAAATTATCACATACTATGTCATGTAGAAGAATAATCATGACGTATAATTAGTTTATTAAAATTCAAAAAAAATGAATACATTTTTATCATAAAGTGCATAAAAATTGGTTCCAGGTCACCAACTCCAATAGAATCCCACTTGCACTAGAGCCAACTGCTAACAACCTTATGTCTGCTATCTCTCACATGATACTCATGCTTCTACAGAGATAGGTCTTTAGTATAGGGGTCCACTATGTTCTCTTCCATGGGTACTATAATCACTATAAATTCACCTCTTTGATATAAATCCATCCATAGGTGATAATTTCGGAGTATATGCTTTGTCTGTTGGTGTGACCTTGTCTCTTTTGGAAGTGTCACCCCTACAAAATTTTCACAATATAATGTGATTGGTTATTTACTTCTGGTACCACATCAATCTCCCATAAAATGTTCTTAATCTAAACAAATTCCTTTCCTCCATTAATTTTTTTTATATAATCATAATCCAACTTATAATTAGTGACAACTAGCCACTTTCACCTCTTTTAGCTCATAGATCCTCTGTTGAGACAGAAAACATATCCTGATTGTGACTTCATATTTTTCTGATCTATAAAAAACTAGCATCAATATAAACCCTCATAAACATCTCCTTGTCTTCTCTATACACTAAGAATAAATCCTTAGTTATTCTAATATACTTAAAGATATCCTTAACAGTAGTGCAATTTTGTTCTCCTAGATTTTCTTTATATCTGCCTACTATGATGAATGTATAGGCAATATCAAGTCTAGTACATAACATTCCATACATGATTGATCCTATCACTAAGGATTATGATATCTTACTCATTCTCTATTTATCTTGTTGTGTCTTGGGAATGATTTTCATAGAAAGATGTAAACCATGTAACACTGGAACCAATCCCCTATTAGATTGTTTTATACTAAATATCTTTAGTATCTAGTCAATATATATACTTTGACTTAGTCCAAGTATCCTATTGGATTTCTCATGAATGATCTTGATGCCTAGAATATAGGCTTATTCCCTAAAGTACTTCATTACGAATCACTTTTTTAACCATTCCTTAACTGATTATAATATTGGTATGTCGATTATAATAAGTAATATGTCATCAACATATACAACTAGGGTAACGACCTCATTTCCACTAAAACTCTTATAAACACATGACTGACATTAATTCTTAATGAAATTGAATTCTATTCTGGATTCATTGAATTGAATTTTCTATGATCTAGATGCTTACTTAAACCCATAAATGGATCTCTACAACTTTCAAATATTTTTTACATCACCTCGAGTCAAAAACCCTTCAGGGTATGTCACATATATATATATATTCATAAAGGTTCCCATTAAATAATGTAGTTTTAAAATCCATCTACCAAATCTTATAGTCATAGTAAGATATTATGGAAAGTCAAATTCTGATGGATTTAAACATGTAAACTGGTGAAAATGTTTCATCATAGTCAATTCCTTGACATTGTTTAAACCCTTTATCCGCTATCCTTACTTTATAGGTACTTACTTTACCTTCCATGTCCAATTTCTCTTGAATACCCATATTTATCCAATAGTATTTACATCAATATTTATATCTACTAGAACCCAAAGTAGGTTTCTAATACATGGATTCCATTTTAGAATTCATATATTTTTTCCTCTTGAAACTTCTAAGCTCCTTAATTCCTCCTTGTAGGAGAGAGGTTCATCATTATCAACCAATAGTGAGTCACCATCCTTGGTGACCAGAGAACCATATCTCTCTATTCCTTTTACCTATCTTACACTCCTATGAAATACTTGTGTTTTATGAAATACTACTTCCATAGGAACCTATGGAGTATATTCATGTACCAAATATTATGTATCTTTAGAATCAACTTCATCGATGTCATTATTTCTCCCACTTCCCTTTTTAAGGGTGTTCTCCCTCTCAAGAAATATGGATTGTGTGGTAATAATCACTTTCTTGTATGAGGGTTTTTATAGGTAGTGTCCCTTTGTTTCATTAGGATATCCTATAAATATACTCCTCATTCCCTGAGATGCTAGTTTGTTTCCTTATAAGGCCTTAAAAATAACCTCTCATCCCCATACATGTGTAAGCAATAAAATGGGTTTCTTTACACTCCATAACATGAAGGGAATTCCATTTGAGGCTTTAGTTGGTATTCGATTTAATGTGTATGTCATATTTTGTAATGCATATCCCCAAAAGGATGGTGGATGATCTGCATGACTCATCATTCACCTTACCATGTCGGATGAGGTATGGTTCCTCCTTTCAAAAACCCATTCCACTTTTGTGTGTAAGGTGGAGTGAGTTGAGATAGAATCTCAAACTCCTTTAAAAATTCAATGAACTCTTGGTTAAGATATTTACCACCTCGATCTGATCAAAGCTTATTTATCTTCTTACCAAGATGATTATTTAATTCATTTTTGAATTCCATGAATTTCTCAAAGGACTAGGACTTATACCTCATCAAGTTGACATATCCAAATCTACTATATCCAACCATAAAAGATATAAATTAGGGAAACCCACCTCTAGCTTTTACTGGAAATGGTACACACACATCAGTGTGTACCAATCCTAGAAGATTTGTATCACTTTTACCCTATGAACCTAATGGTGGTTCGGTCATTTCCCGTTTAAATAAAAAAGACATCTATCAAGTGGTTTTTCATCAAAAGATTCTAAATAACCATCTTGATAGAGCTTTGTCAAATGATTCTTATTTAGATGATCGAGATAGTGATGTCATAGTTAGGTGTTATATGAGTTGTGTGAACATGATTCATTATCGATTGAAAACACTTAGTTCTCATAATTTAATACATAAATATAATAATTTAAATTTTTAATATCGTAACATAATTTTTCTTATAAAATAAACAAATTTTATTTCCAAATTTAAAAATAAACCCATATGTATCTAGGCATGATATAAAAATTATTTTTTATTAAATGTAAATACAGAATAACAATATTTCAAAACCAAAAACATTCTCATTAGAAATGAAAGGTGGTAGTCACCAATGGCTAGGAAAGCCGACCTTTCTCTATTGACATCTCTCATATCCATATCTCCTCCTATAATATTTTAGAATATACTTGGTTCCAACATTTGGATACGTATGTGATCTCCATAAGATGCATCTAATACCCAATGTGTAGATAGTGAAATATTACACTTGATAATGAAAACACTTTTAGCTTCCCCTTACTTATGGGTGCATTTTCTCTTCTAGTGGCCAAACTTTCCATATAAAAAACATACTGCATTATTTTCCTTTCCCTGCCTCTAGATCTTCTTCTTCTTGGTAGGTCTATTCTTGAGAACTTTAGAATATTTATAAGTCTTAGTCCCCTTTTTCTTGTCCTTCCTTTTCTTATTTTATATAAGGACTGCAGGTTTATCACGCCCCATGTCCTTATTGACATAGAGAATTATAGTATAAAGTTCCAAAATATTGTTCTGACTATTACTCATATTGTAATTAATAATAATGTTAGAGAAGGTCTTAGGCAGTGATGAAAGTATGAGATCTATATGAAACTCATCTGAGAATTTAATCCCTTTGATGTCTAGATGTTAAATGTATCCAATGAGCTTGACTACATGAGGACCAGCTGGTGTAGACTCTCTAAGCTTACTTTTAAACAAATCATCAACTATTTCATACAAATTTTGTATCTTCCTCTCTTTATAGAGATCTCAAAGATGATACATCATGATATAGGAATTCATATCCTCATGTTTCTTTTAAATATCATTGCACATGGATGATAGCATGAATAACTAACCATCTGAAACATCATTCAGTTGTTTCTCTTAGATAGATAGCTCTTATCCACTTACCTCATTGTCAGGAACAACTCGTAAAGGTTCTTCAAGCACATATAATTTATTTTCGTGGAGAAGGATGACATGTAGGCACCATTGTCACTCTTAGAAACTTGTGGTGGTGAGAAGTATTTTCTTCTCAAATATGGATCACAATGATATGTTTGATGTCATTTTATATTTTTTTCTACAAATAAGATAAGAAAATTTTTACTACTTTATCTAATAAAATTTAAACTAATAGATAAATATTATATTTATTAGTCTCCCACAACTTTATTGAAGCTCAATATCCCACACCATTGGCTTCAGAATATCCAATTTCTTGGATATTCTTATCGTAAGGATCCATATTTTCTTTCTCATTACCCCAAATTTGGTTGGTCAAACAACAATAATGGTTTTAGGTAGAAATTTCAAATTCCAACTACATTAACTCATAGTTCCTTCATCTGCTGAGTGGACTCCCCAATCCTAAAATCATTCATTTATATTTCCTCAACCTTTTCCTCTCAGTTACACCAATTATTACATTGACAATCAACCCTTGATATGAAACAAGTAAATTCAACTAAAAAAATCATGTTGAAATTCCTCGATATTTGAAAGAACCCCAACTTTTGTTGGTCAAGAACTTTAAAATATGGTTTAATTTTAACTAAAGTAATGATAGGCTATATCGACTTGATATTTTATTGAGGGATTTTATCCTATTTTTCATAAATTTTCAATTATTATCTTTATCACATGGTTGTTAATATTATGTGGGATTAATTAAGTGATTAACCATGTCTTGGATATTATTTTCGAATAAGATGGGTTATTTTAGTTCTATCTTGCATGCTTGTTAATTCATTAATTATATGATCATGAAAAGTCATAAATAATAAAATAACTATGAACTTGAAAAAAATATTATAATAAAGCGATATAATCATGATCTCTTACTAGTGGTTAGTTTATCCAGTGGTTGATAAACTAACTGTTGACCTAGGGGAAAATATATTGAACCAATTAAGGTTCGTGTTGCACATTTCCACATTTCCACCCATGTATCTCCTTGGATTGGTTTCTCCTTGGCTCTGAACATGAACCACCTCAACTAGCTTGGGATCCTCATCCATTACATATTCTTTTTACTCACATACAGGTGAGGGGAAAAGGGGGTTTACATAAAAGAAACCATGGGCATGTAGGCCCTATATAATAAAAGGAAAGAAAGAAAGCATGCCAACAATTTAATTTAATGACAAATTAAATAAAACCAATCATATAAAGAAGGTCTGTTCTAGCTCATGATCATCCATATGCGTGCAATAAAATACATTTTTCATAAAACTAGTATTCAATTCTTGATTTTTCTTATTTAAGATAAATCATGCCTGGATCAATTAACTATTATCTCTAATTAATCAATCATTTTATATTAATTCTCATCCAAATTTCCTTGAGATTCTCATCCACAATAATTTTAAAAAAATTAAATAAATTTATTTAAAAATAACTTTGTATATAAATGTACCTTGTAGAAAAAATGGTGAATACCCATCCAAATCTACACAACATGTATTATACTCGTATACAATTTATTCATTGCAACATTTAGCATAGATGACTTCTTAGGTAATTTCATGGTGTGTAGTATCAACTTAATGATTACAAGAATTACATTATTATTCTATAACATTTCTTGATTTAATGCACGTGGTTAAGTAATTTTAATAAAACTCATACATGATATGTATATCTTGAACATTATGCAGATATTAATTAAACACTTATATATAAAAATATTAAAAACCATCACATGGTGTGTCCTATTAATTTAATGACCACATGAAAGAACATGTCTTCAGTTCTACATAATATAAAAAATAAATTTTAAATCTATATAATTGGAAAAAGTACACGGTGTATAGATTCTATCTACATGGCATGTACACCTCTCACTGTATATTCAAGACACGCACCTAGGGAATTGGTGTGTAATCTATGCCTCAAAAATTTGGAGTACACAGTGTGTCCAATGGGACACACACCGTGTGAAATTCGAGTTGCACAGTCACCAGTTAGGTAGGCCATGTATAAAATACACAACCCATATGTGACTCAAAGGGACTACACACCATGTATGCGGGCTACACTATGTGTATTCCATATGATTATGCGTTATTAAATTCTGGTCAATATATTGTGCATTAATTTTGTAATTAATTCAATAATAAATTAATAATCTTAAATTGATTTTTGAATCTATTTGGATTCATTGAATGTGACTACATGGTATGTAACTTTGGTCACACAGTGTGTAGTCTTGTGTTGTCCGGCCCAAAGCCTTTTCACCTTTGAATGAGTTTCTTGATTTTATTTTAATCATAAAATTAATCATTTCAATTAAATATATAAGAAGTGAATGAGGAATAAGAAGATCTCACAATTATGATTAAAATAATTATTAAACATTAATTGTAAAACTAAATTAAAATGTAAAAATTACCAATGATCTTTAAATAATTATAAATAATTATATGACTGCTCGGATACCACTTGTATATTCTAGGCATAGAAAAACTATGCATTGGGCGGTGCCCAAATTTGATTTTTTTCCAATATTAATGATCAATCCGATATCTATATGATGATGAATGTCATAATCTACAAAATTGAATAAAATAAATACACAATGGATAATTATACCGGAACCAAGATAGAAGATCATCATATATTATTTATAATTAATTTAGTTAAATAGGAATTATTTTTAAAGAATTATTTCTTCATTGATGATTTCAGTGATAGATCTATGATCCACCATTGTTTTGTTGTATAAAACAATTGTAGATTTCCTCTAACAGTAATCCACACATGTTCCATGAATCTCTAAATGTCACTAAACAAATCTCTGGGTGCTATCATGACAAATCCTTTCACCTGCATTGTCTTCCTTTGATCACTTCGAGAACCGCTTCCAAAGTGTTCACCTTGATTTAGTATTGGAGTATTTCTCACCGTCCATGGGAGAATTCTTAGAAAACGGATATTTCTAGGCTTCAGAGTATTCTCCAAAATTGTTGTACCCAACCAACAAAATAAATTGGATCTCCTTGAGAAAATGACGTAATTGTGTACTTATATTGCAAGAGTTAAAATAAAATAATTTCAAAGGTGCCCTTGATTATTTTACTTAATCCTAGAAAAAACCAATGTCAAATAATAATAATATTATTATTATTCTTTGGCATGCTCTTAACTTGAGAATTATAATTAAATATTATTTAATTCAACATTATTCAATATTATTCAATATTTATTATTTCTCACCAGACCATTAAGCTCTATCTGCCATTCCTCCACAATATTTATTAGGACTTGAATAATGTCTATTTATTTATTAAATAAAGATCACTGCATTATTCTGTGATAAATAAATAAATATTATATTCACTAAATAGAAAATAAATTTTTATTAAATATTTTGGTAATAATATATTCTATTGGATAACTAGTGATGGAATAAATACGATCAAGCATACATGAATAATTATTAAACCAAATACAGGAATAATATATATTCAACCTATTAAATAACAAATAATAACATATTATTTAACTAATATTTTTCATACACTTAGTCTGTGACACTCTAGGCCTCTTTCTTAGTGGAATTAGGTGACCCAACCTAATGTACAAGGTTAGTATCTAGTAATACGTCAAGGAACCCATATATAAAGAAGTTATTGTTTCAACGACATGTTACCTCATATAGATTCTTACTGTGTAATATAATCCCTTTATCACAATATCTCTAATCGAGTAGGTTGCATGCCAGTGCCATAAACCTATAGGCTCGATATCTCATTCTTTGAATTTCTAAAAATATAAATTTCCTATGAAACACCATGACCATGGATTTATTTAGTTTGTATCTTTTCCATCAAATGGCCTAAGATATTAACTTTCATTAATGAATAGAAGGGATAAATAATTTCTTTCATTATTCATTAATGAAATATTACTTTTGATGCACCCAACGTATCCTATCTCACATCAAACATCTATAATCAAAGTTTTCATCAATACATAAAAGTGCATGACCCATAATATTCATCAATAATAATCTTAAAGTCTGAGCACCAATACACACATCCATAGATAGGAATGTCCAATGACATGTATAAATGTGGATTTATTACTGGTGGGTCCCATTATAATAATATCCTACTAGATATTACCAAGGGCGTACACCATGAGAAGGTGCATCAATGTACTATGAGTCTCAACCCATGATATCCTATTTTATTTTCTTCTAATGCTAGTATTTTTATAAAGTTTTAAATCATGTTCAAATCTAAGTGGGTATTCATTATAGGTCTCTTAACCTTCCTCAACATTGATTGAAGTATGTTTTTGTTTTCTATCATGGGTTATAATGGTTTAATGTTTTGAGATATAACTTCATCTTTATATTCACTTCAATATGATATATTAACATAAACTTATATAATTGAAAAACTATTTTTAGTATTTTTTGAAGGACTATTCTTTCTTTTAATGTCACATTTTTCAATTTTTCTGGATCTTCTTCTAGCGGAGTACCTGATACTATAGGTTTCATCACTTTGTTCTTCTAAATCAAATTCAATATTTATATTATATAATTAGTTTAAAACAATGAATATATTTTTCTTTAAATTATAAAAACTTATGGGTTGTTTTATTGTATACTTACATTTTTCCTTCTTGAATAACTTATATATAAGATCTATTAATTTATTATAATCATTATCTCCTTCCATGTATTCAGAGTTATCTGATGTTTCATCTTCTTCTTTTCTAAATTTTTTCATGGAATTAAATTCTATTTATTTTTTTCCTTTATTATTAAACATCACGGATTTTATTATCTCATAATTGAGAATGGTGTTATTCAATTCATTAGTAGATAGATCTTGGATTTATTCCAAGGAAAAATTTTTGGATCAAATATGATGGGGAAATTCTTCACCAGTTTCTTCTTGATAATTGAATCTTCTGGAGTATCACCAAAGACTTTGATATGACATACTATATCATTAACCCAAGTACAGTAGTCATGTATTATCTCCACAAAATCTATTCGAGTGTCTTAAAATTTTAATCTATATATTTAGAGTTTGGATTCTATGATTTTTGAAATACCTTTATACATATTTTCATGATTTTCTCATATATACTTGGATGTTATTAGTCCCATAACTTTGGTGTATACTTAAATAGACAAGGATGATAAGATGGAGTTTCTATATTTCCCATCTAATTCCAGATTTCTTTTGGTAACATAAGTCATGGTAGCCTCTATTTCAAGTATAGTAAAACCCACTATAACAACATCACTAACTTTTAGAACTTTTGAAATAAGGTAAGAAAATATTCTACTATTCTATACATCTAAATTATTACAATAAAAGTTAAGGTAATATTGATTGTTAAATGAATTCAAGTTTTTCATCTTCAAATTCATTCAATGGGAGGGGGATGGGATTGAATCAGTGATCTATTTTATTTTATGATTTTTTCCTTTTAATTCATCGTCTATGATTAGTGAAAATTGTGATCCAATTTTCTTGTTGTCTCTTAGATTACCTAAATATAAATAAATTAAAAGGCATAATAACCAATTATTTAAAAGTTTATACTTTAAATCGTACTACTTTTTGATTGGTTAGATGCCACAATTGTAGATTCTCTACTATTAATGCAAGCAGTTACATGATAATGTATCACACCATTCTTACATGAAATCTCATCATGTGCTCTTATGTTATCCTACAAAACTTGGTACTCCCACTGATTGTATAACTATATTTCACAATATAGTCCTCACGACATTGTTGATTAACTAACACAGTCAGTATTGATTATGGTTCTCCACAACCTCCATGAATAGGTCCTCAATCACGTACTCTATATGATGAAATGTAGTGTTGGATTTTTTCTTTTTCAAGTCCACATATTCAGTATTCTTTCTACTACTTGGATCATTTGGACTTTATCAATCAATAATATAAGTTGCAATGAGGTTCATCTTATCAAAATTTATTGATGCATAGGAACTCCAATATGTAGTTTTATTCTTATCCTCCTTATTTAATGCATAGTTTTTTCATAGATTTGATGGGTTTTATTCTTCGATACTTGACTGATGTTCACCTTTAGATTTAGTATCAGGATCTTCCTATCAATCTATAAATCCTCATCAGATCTCTTCTTCATTTATTTCTATTTTAAATTCATTGAATCAAAAATATTATTTATATAAGTTTCATAGAAATTCCATGATCCCCTGTAGTAAGATATTCTATAGTTCTTTCTTATTTGAATCAAGTCAAGGTTTCAAATTAAAACATCATTAATATTCATATTCTTCTATTTATAAAAACTCTATAAAATCCATTGGTTTTATTTATTTTAAAATTAATCCACATATTCCTGTAATAATGAAATATAAATATCTCTTGCAGCTTCGTATGAAATCTCATTAGTGTGAATAAAAATAGTCTTGAGTGATCATGATGTTTAAATCATAAATCATTATACAATCAAGCATAATATAAGTTTCACAATATATTATATAACAATATGTAAATTCTTATATATATTTTAACTTCGTAAATGTCTTCGATCTAAATATATATCCTCTAACTTCTTAAGTATCCTCATGTATGGTGATTTCATTTATTGATTTTCAAGTTTGGAGATTATGAAAGTAACTCTTGTATTATTTTGAAGCAATGAGATCCTCAACCAATAGTGGATAATTAAATTATTATAGCTGAAAAAAAAACATCATGCACATTCAGACTCTCCATATGGGAGAAGAAAATCGAGAAGATATTATTTCACTAACATGCACCGATATTTTTAGTTATGAATAGTTTTACTATAAACTACAACCCACATTAATATTTCATTTTTTCCACCTCTTTATTATTCCCCTAAATGCTCCTTACTATATATTCAAATATCTTAAAAAATTCCAACCCTACAGTACACCATGTAGCCCCCCATAGTTCTCTCACCTTGTATCACCATGCACTCACATTTTCAATACTGGCCCACATTGGATCTATATATTCCTTCTACACTAGACTTCCATTAAGATATATAAGTTATCTCTAATATCTAGAAACTTATGAAGCACTAGCTTGAGTTCTTACCAAATTATTTAGAAGGATTCACCCTATTCTACAAAGTTATATTGAGATCTTAAAGGATTCATGACCACCGATCAAGCCTTTTCTAAAAATTTGTTCCTATAATTCAAAACACTCTATAATTCATCCTCTATATTTCTCATCATTCATGGATGATTCCATGATAAATATAAATTATTGTGTAAAGTTTTAGAAATTTTTATTTTACATTAAACATTAACTCACCAAAAATCATCATATTTTGGGGCTATTTAAATCTATATTTACAAGTTCTTTATGTAGAATCTCAATCCTATTCATTCTTTCTTTTCCTTGTACAATGTTAGTAACTAACTCAACTTCACATGTCACCAACACATATTAATAATATACTCTTATAGTAGTACTCTACCTTATTTTATTAAATAAAATCTAACACATGTGAAATACATATCATAACCATATCAACCTTTTTCTTAGCTAACTAGGGTTGAGCCTTTACCTAAATCAACCAGACCAATAGTGGGATAAGATAACCACAGTATTTCATACTAGAATATTCCTCATCCTTCAAACCTAATTTGTATCACATGGTATTATATATATACCACAACTAGTAAATATATACTAAGTTAATAATGACACCTAAAGGGATGCCCCCATATCATATCATAATTCCCATGTCCATCCTAACCCTTTAAAAAACCTTGGACTTAACTTCTTGATGAAAATAATTGCATAATGAACACCCATCCTTAAAGAATGGCCCATTGGCCCTAATTTATTCTACATACAATTGGAGCATATCACTCTCTAAAAGTGATCTCAATCACACCCAAGATTCCACAGATGCCTACAATGTATCCCACATCTAAAAGGATAGTCAACACCACCACCCATTAGTCGCTCACACTATAGAGGATACCACATACATTCAGTGTTTAAAATTAACTCATGGGACCCATCTTGTGTATACATGACCCAAATGGACTCATCCCCTTGGTGGGGGTAATAATTAATAACTTACAACCAAAACACATTCATAAAACCTATGTTACCCTATATGGTGAATGATATATCACCCTCATTTCACTAACACATCACATCATCATATATCTAGTGACCCATGTCACCCTCTTGTCATACCAAAATATTATTGAGTGGATCCTTATTACTTTATTTATTTATATATTTAAATTTTCATTTATTATTTTAAAAATCCTTATTTTATTATCTATAACATTTTTTAAGCCTTTAATACTTATATAAGAATGAATTTTTTTATTATAGTTTATTAAATTATTCTTCACATTCATCTTGTACTTTATGAACTGATTTTGGAGAAAAATGCACATCAGTATGAGTTAGGAATGAAACATATACTGATGTTTCATAATTGGATTATTATAATTTCTTATAGCATTCTATACTTTTTCTTAGTTGTTTTTTTGTATTTATTATGGTTCATTATTATTTAATTGTAGTTTATTAATATCATTTTTAACATAATTTTTAAAAAATTAAAGTGATATGAAATCTATTTTTTTAAGTCACACATGGTTCCTTCAAATTATTAACTTATGAATTTTTTTTTGAGTTTTTAAAAATAATAAAATCATACATGGTTTTTCATTTAAATTCATGTTCAGGATGAGGTTTCTTTTGTTATCACCAAAATTTCATCATTCCGATAATGAGATATTATGGAACTTTGAACACCAATTTTTTTCATTTTATAATCATCTATCACCCATGATCTCAAAGACTTGAATTAGAAATATTGATCTCTATAACTACCACATTGATTCATCCTACACATTCTGGTTCTGGTCACCTCAGAATCCTTCTTCCTATGAGTGTATTAGTGAACAACAACATGAAAAAACATGCACAAAAAAAACATAAACCCAATGCACAAAATGATTACATGTCTTTGATGATGTTCCCTATATGCACAAGATAGTGGAACATTCCTTTTCATTTCCTTAGAAATAGAGATATATGAGTTATAAGGGTTCATTCAATTCTGACCACCCTACTCAATTATTCAGAAGATATCTCACAAAGTCCATATTCTAGTCATTAAATATTCTTTATTCTCATTATTCTGATTTTACAAAAACCTTTTAAATCTAAACCTTCCTGTAATTGGATGATCCCAAGTGTTATCCTTCTTATGAAGCCACCCTTTACCTAAAACATTCATTGATCAACTCCTTCTAGTACTTTTTACATAAATTATATTGATTTTAACATGTAGTCCAACCAACTATTTATAGTGGTACTCAGTCAATAATCTGATCAATCCTGATCCCTAGAATTTATGGGTATCATTCCATTGGATTGTGAAATTATTGATTGTTAGTTTCATATTAATTATAACCTCTAACTCTGGTGAACAATGCATTCCATATTTTTCTCCACACTAATGACTTTGATAAACATTTAATTTAGTGTATTAATAGGGAAAGATTCCACATCCTCAGATCTGTGACTATGAACAATTAATGAATCTATGAAATTAGAATCACCACAACTTATTAATTTCATATGAATATCATAATATTCCACTTCCATTTTCCTAACTTCATCCTTTATATCATGACCAACTCCCTGAGTACAAGAATCAGATGATACCCCTCAACTTTCTCATACTTAGACTCCATTATTATTCATTTGTTGGAATCATCCATCCAGTTGTACCTACTACTTCAATTGAACCAAAAACATCATCATACCCCATTTATTTGATTCTCCAGGCCCCCAATAAAACTTTCATTCAACTGATGATTTTGTATCTGGTGAACAGACTACAGTTACCTGAACTCTGAATTCGAATGGTTCTGGTGCATTGACTCTATCAAGATTCTCTCAATTGTCACTTCAAGTGAACTGAACATCTAGTCCTTCAACACTAGTCCCAAAAACAATTTTCACACAAAGCCTAACAATATCCTACTTGAAATTCTTTTTACAAGTCAATTCAAATAATCTCCCACTTTAATACCATGTTCACAATGATAGCTTCCATTCACCCTCATTATATAGCAACATGCATTGTTCTCCACTATACACTCTTCTAAATTAATCTATGTAATTATATAAAACAAATAAGAATTGAGTTTTCATCCTCTGACTTTGCTAAAAGTTTACATCAGCAAGTTTCATCATCTAACACATTCATATCCCCACTCTTTTAAATTTCATGCATTGTTGAAGAATGTCCCACAAATCTTCTTCTATTTTTTATAGATTTCTGTTAAATCAAACTCTGGTGAAATATTGAAAACCAACCCCCATCTCAAAATCCAAATTCTAGAAATTCATATGTCATTAGAATTAATAACTCCCATTAAACTTATGATTAGTGAAATTAAGGAATCTGTAGTCCTTAGTAACAACCTCTTCTTCTTGTTTTTGACCCTTTCAAGAATCCCACCTATAGGATGATGACCTTCTAATGCTCTAATTAACTTTTTAATAGAATTTTCATATAGTTAGAAACAATATGATGAAACATGTGTCTGAACATGGGCTATTCATTTCTCTCTCTTAATCATATCCCAAGTATGAAACTTCCATATAATCAAAATATGTGAGAAAAATTATTCCTATTTCTGTATATATATTATTTTTTCCAGAATAGCTTTCCCCAAATGGAAATTAAACACCTTTCTGTATATTCTAGATGATCCCAAACATCTTGTATCTCCATTTCAAGAACACACCGCATGATAAAACTATTAAGAAAACTTTTGATGCAATACATCCCATTGATCCAAAACATGTTTCCAACAAATTAACTTCCACTCTAGGAAACTAATTTCCAGTATTCTAGTCCAGGTTTCTAAACTTAGGAACAAAAATCCAATAGATTTCTATATTTCCATCCATTCCCAACCCTCTAATTTTTTCAACCTGTGATTTTAGTCCACTTCATCATGGTTCTTATCAATTATTATCATAGAATGTATATTTAATTATAATTCCTTATATGAGAGAATTCAATGAAACTTGAACACTATCCATGACTAATGAATATTACACTATATGGCATCGAGCTTCACTAATACTATGGATGAAAAAGAAATTAAAATCCTTCCTCCTCCGTCACTCTCTTGCACTCATAACTACCATGCCTCAGACTCCTTCTTCTCAATATTTGATCCTTATAATTTCACACTTATTCTAGAGAATTGAAAACTTTTCCACATGTTTCATATCCATGAATCACCCATTACATGAAATTATAATTCCCTTCTACAATTTGACTACTTCTAGTTAATAATCTTTCGATGAAATAAGGAATGTGTTTCCTTTCAGCCTCTGATCCTTTATTTAAATGGACCCATCACATCTGATGTATTCTTAGAAACATTCCACATACTTCCAATCAATGAATATTGATCAATTAAACTACATAAAAAATGTCCCAAATCAAAACATAGTCTCAAAGAACACTTATAAAAAATTTCATTCACCCCATCTCAGCTGCAAGTTTGTGGATCCTCCAAAATTTGACCTTTTAGGAATAGACCTTCTGATAACCATTTATTATCATTTATTTGAACTGATATATTTACTAATTCATTGGAACTCCTTCTATTAACATGAACCATCCAACCTAACTTCAAATTTTGGAATAATCCATGTGCTATTTTTCATGTTCTTCCACTTCAATATATAAATTTTACCTAACTTCTCCATCCAATAGAACATAGAAATCCTCAGGGAGTATAAAAACTGATGCACTCCAAAATATAAGGAATTTGTCATCATATCATCAAACTATTTCTAGAATATATAATTATTTCCACCATAATTATGAGATTCCACTCAATCTATATAATATAAGAAATCATCATCTTTCTTCTAAATTTCAGTGGACTTCCACCAAGTTCGGAATCCCACCCAAAAAATGGAACATGCCTTATTAAATATATGATAATAATAATTTCAATATATAATAAACACTTTTTTCACCACCACTATATTCTAGTGACATCCTTATGGTAACATGATAGGACACCCGATCAAGAGGAAATTGATAGTCATCCAAACAATCTCTATACATCATCAATAAGTGAAACACAGATTCATGAATATTACTGGTCAAATAGACTTTTGATATCCTTGAATCCATCATGTACTATAATCTCTCTTCTAGTGACATTCTTTCAAGTCCATAATAGATTGCTCCAACAGAAAATTATGTTACCAAACTCTACCCCCAAGCACTACAAACAATCTATAACACCAATTATTAGAGAATAGGGTGCATTTTCAATCCCAGAAAATTTCCCTTATGGTAATCCAATACATCGGAACCTCAAAACTAGAATTAGGTGAACTTCCGATCATCCATCCCCCATGATATCAAAGACCAGAACTAGGAAGACCAATCACCCCAACCACCATATTGAGTCTTCCTTCACCTTATAGTTTTGGCCACCTCCCGATTTTTATTCTAATGATTTTATAACTGATAAAGTACATGGATAAAACAACATGAAATCATAAAATCTTAAACACAATGCACACAAAAAATTTATACTTCAATTTATTTTTCCTACATGCTTGAGATAATGGTTACTTCCTTTTCATTAAATCAAAAATAGAGAAACATGAGTTACAAGGTATTATAAAATTAAAAAAAAAACCTACTTTTTTCTCTATAATATGTATCACTAATTCTCTATTGTAATCATTTAATATTATCTCCACTCCATATAGTTCTTTGACCACAACATTCATCATTTTATCCTATTAGCACCTGGATGCACGCAGGTGTGATCCTCCTTCTAGAGCCACCCATTTTCCTATTCCAGTCTTGGAAAATATCCCTTGGGTAATTTTTACATACATAAATATGACTTTCAAATGTTTCCAATTTTACTATTTATAGCGGTCCTCAATTTCTATTCTGGTCAGATATTCTCCCTAGAATTTGTGCATATCCTTCCATTAGCATGAGAAACTTCTAATTAATAGTTGCATCTTCATTCAAACCACTAAATATGAAGAATATTTCATCCTATATAATTCTCTACACTAATTTCTTTAATGAATATTTGTTCACATTGATGAGAAAATATTCCACATCCCACCATCAGTGGCTTCACATAAGTCAATAATATCTACAATGAGCATCATCACACCGTTGGATTTCTAATCAGCTTCCAGAATCTACCCCTTCCATTCACCTCACTTTATCCTATTTATTGTGACCAACACCCAGATTAAAATTATTATATGATACTCTTCATCATTCTCATACTCACACTCCATTGTTCTCCAACCACTAGAATGATTAGTATAGCAACATTTTCTACTACTGGTGAACAAACACCATCAATTTTCTCTTTTTGACTTGATTCTTGAGGCCCCCAATTGAAATTTAATTGAACTGGTGATTATTCATCCATTGAACCAATTTTATTAAACTAAACGTGGTCATCCATATTGCTAGATAATTACCTCTATATGAAGTCCTCTAAATTGTCTAGTGGACTAAACATCTGGATCATTGACACTTCTCCCTAAAAAAAATTTCACTCAAATCCTAACATGTTATATGTGTTATTTAATTAAAAAAAACCTATAAAGTCATAGTCTTAGTTTAAACATCTTATGGTAAGAAGTTAAAGTCTTGTGAATTATAGTAAAGTCATATAAAATATATTAAAGTCTTATGAAATAGAATTTTTTTAGTTTAAAGACTTAATAAATCAAATTAATATGAAAAATAGAGTCTTATATTTTATACTTAAAGTTTTTCAAGATATTATTTTTTACAATTATCATATGTTTTATTTAAATACTTTGTTACTATTGGTCTACATGCACATTTATAGAAAGTATTTCAAATTCAAAATTTTCAAATAAACTAAATTAAAAGCTTTATAGTAATATTAAATTTTATTTGTATAATTATTCAAATCCAATTTTTATAAAATCTATTCAATGATGGTTTTCATAGTTTCAAAAAAACTCTTAAATGGTTATTTATTTCAAGGTTGATATTTAATAAATCTTGACTGATTATTCTAGGTTCATTATTATAAATAATAATCATGTCATGTTTTCTAGGTATATTTATTATTATTATTTTGAATTATTATAACCTTTATAAATGGATGTATAACTTCTTAATGTTAGATTTAATGGAATTAAATCTTATAGGATCAACATGAGATATCTATAGTGAATTGATAAAAAATTATAGATGTGATCTTACAAATTTTTTACATTTCCAAGTGATCTTGTGTGAATAATTTTTTTAATGTTGTGAAATCATTATTTCCTTGAAGTGATAGAATACCCAATTACTCAAGAACTATATTTATGCTTAAACTATTCTATATCTAATTATACTGATTGGTTTCTTTGATTTTATTGATAATTATTTAAATCTTCTTCAATAGTGCATAAATGTTTCTGGTTTATGATTTTCCCTTATAAAAGAATTATTTATTTCGGGTTGTGACTCATGGGTTAAAGATTCAGGGTTAGGTTATAAAACCTTTTTATTACATCATTATCTCTATTGATTATATTTTCTTGTTACTAGACATTTCCTATACTTAACTAAAAAAGGTAATGATCTTTAATATGGTGGGAAACAATTTAAATGATGGATGGATTCCAAATAAACCACCTCACTATGACAGTAGATATTATAACTATAGTAAAAGTCAAATTGAATATTATGTTAAGAAAACTGGAATTGATCAAGGGACTACTATAGAAAAACCTTATAAATTACCTCATTCTATGTATAATTTTTTTACAGGAAGTGATGTGGTTAATTTCTTTTAAAATTATAAGTTATAAATATGTTATATTTTGTTATAAATAAAAATATTTTGATTCATATTTTGTTTTTAAAATAGAACAGAAAATTTTGATATTATTGAGAGTTACTCAACTCAGATTAGATAAGTTGATAAAAAATCATGGAATACGTCAGGTTGAATATCAAAATTTCATGATGGGTGAAGATGAATTTGTTAAATGAATTTTCCATAGGTTTACTAGTATTGTTAATGGAATTAATTCTCTTATAGAAGAATTATAAAATCCTATTTTAATTGAAAGAGTCTTAATAGGTCTCCTAAAGAAGTTGAATGCAACAAATGTTTCCATTGATGAGATAAATAATTTTAAGGAATAAATACTTGATGAGATGATTGGTTTTCTACATCAATATGAATTAGAAGAGAAGAAATTAACTAAAGAAGATACTACAAAGTGGATATTTAATGAATTTATAAATATAAATATTATTTCTTTTGACTCATATGATTATAAACTTTATAAAATTGATAAATATGACATGGATCAGATTGTAACTATTGTTTAAAAAATAAAAATTTAAAATTTAAGAATAGATCTAAAAGGAACTCTAACAAGGATAATGACAAATGAAAAAACAAAAGTAATACAAAATTTAATTGTAATGCTTCATATGTTACATGAATGTAAAAATAAAGGGAATATAATACCATACTTTTCTAAATTGAAAAATGAAAAAATGATAAGAGGTACAAAAAAATAGAAAATCACTTTAACATTAAGATAGAGTTGTATTAAAGATTATGATTCTAGTGAATAATTTTTAAATGAAAAAAAATCAATAAACTTGTGATTTATGGAATATTTAAATAAGGGTAGTGATTTTAGTTTTAATTCTAGACCTTCTAATAATTATTTTGATTTTATCTAACCAAATTTTGATAAATTAAATGAATTAGTTTATTGATTAAGAAAATGTATTGTTACAAATATTAAATTATATAACGAACTCAAACGATATAATAATAAACCAATTAATGATAATGAGGATATCTTATAAACAAATAAGAAGCATAGAAATATTATCTAAACTTATAATTATAAAATTTATGAATATCTCAAATATTTTCTGAAGTTTAATGAAAAAGGATGAAATTTAAATTTTAAAGTAAAGCCTATCTGCTTTAGTTTAAGGTAGAAATACTTATGAAAAAATAATTTCTTTAAATATGTTGAAAAAAATAAGTTTCGTATTAGATATGATATAAAATTACCTCATATATATCAAAATTATTTGTTGAAAATTTTAAATGGTTTTTGTTCTAGTCTTGTTCGTATTGTATGTATGATGAAGGGACATTATACTAATGAATGTTCACTAACATTCCCATAATCTTTATGATATATTAATACTCTTATTTATAAATATTTATATTCCAAAATACCTATAAATACTTATTTGAATAGATACCGATAAAAATTTATTTCATGAAATAGATATGATGTAGACACTGTGACATATAGAGATATATATAAAGGAAAAGTAAAATGTCTTAGTGAAATTGTTACTTATAACTATACTATTATTTTTATAGTTTTATATATTTATGTATTATGACCTACATACATTCATATATAAATTATGAGATTATTGTATGAATGATAAATTTTAAAATGATAAATTTTTAGTTTTTAAAAGTTAAATCTTAGTTAATTTATGATAACCTCATGTAAAATATATGTTTTATTTACCATACTAAGACAATAGTTTAATGTGGTAAGTGTTTAAATGTTGTGCAGGAAGATCATATAATTTGGAATTGAAGACTTGATCATGTTAATTTTAGAGTATTGTAAAAAATTATAATCATGAAAATTTATTATAATTACAAAAATTAAAGGAATAAATGATTCATGTTAGTGTTTCTTGCATGAAAGGAAAATATCACTAAGTATCATTCAAACCATCCATAGAATTAAAATATAGTCTAAATCTAAAGTTACTTCATCTTGAATTATTTATTATTACATAGATTTCCATTATTAGTGGAAAAAAGAATACATTAGTTATCATAGAAGATGTCAGTTGATTCACATTGGTATACATTCTTTTAGACCTAAAAGTGTCTTAGATACCCAGAGGGGGGTCAATCAGGGTATTGAAATTATTTTCAAACTTGACCTCTTTATTATGAGGTTCACTTATTTTTTTTTAGTGTTTATATTAATATTATCCACACCAAATTTATCTAATGATAATTTAAAAAAAAAGTATATCCAAAAATAAAGTATAATGACAGACCGATTTTTACTCGGTTCACCCTCACTAGGCTATATCCAAGGAGGATACAAAGGCAAAGTGCCAATGTACCAAATAGACTACAGTGCACTATTTTTTGTTTAGGCTAATCACTCTTATATAGGATCAATACCCATACAATTTTTAGGGTAGATAAACTATATCATAAGGATAAATTCCCTCAGAAATCCCTCTTATGATCACTAATTTTGAAGAAAAAAACAATTAGAATATAGGCTGAAGAATAATATCTTCTATTGTTGACACATTCACCAAATGTTTGATTGGTTCCTTTGAACTTCACATGATACTTAACATACTTGATGTGAACATACCATTGATCATCACCTTTCCATGAGATTTCAAGGAAAGTCTATCTCACTTTGGTAGGATATTCAAGAGATTTCAAGTCTTCCTTTCATTTCCTTGGATGTAGCAGTAGATTATCTACTTATGAAAATATTTTCAAGTGGTGTAGATCCTTTATCTTATATTATTCTGAATTCATATATGAAAATAGTAATATTCATGTGATATACTTAATTTTTATCTCTTTGACTGAGGCCCTAACATGTAACCCTTCCATGACACCCCTTCATAAGAAACCTCCATGAGAACTTCTTCTATTCATGTGGATCATGTTATTCTAGAATGAGACCCTATTCAAGTTATGTGGTTAAATTGATATCAATAGGTTTTTATATGGGAATAAAAACCCAAAACATACTTAACTTTTCATGATTACATTTTGATACCCCTTTTTGAGACTCCACAATGAGACATTTCTATGAGAATCCTCTATAAGACCACTCTATGATACCTCTCTATGAGACCCCTTTACAATAGCTTCTTCTAATCATGAAGATCACATGAATATAATGTAAGACCTTTTTCATGTTAAAAATACTATACAATATAAATAGGTTTTATTATTTCCAACTCATATTTCCCAATATAATATACTATCATGAGACTCCTTTGAGATACTCTGTTCTAATTATGTAGATCATGTGATTCCGGCACAAAACATTGTTATGCTCATGTGAAATATTTTTTCTTCTGATAAAACAAATTAAGGAAAAATCTCTACTTCTTAAATATGAGTTATAAAGTATTGTGGGAATCAATAAATCATATTAACTCTATAAATAATGATTATACATCCATTCCACCACCTCAAAAATTAGAATTATGGCATTGCCAAATAAAATCATGAGATCCAAAGATAATCATGTGTTGTTCATAAAAATTGTCTTATAATGTATTTTTTGATCCTACCATGAGATCCAAATACAATCATGAATTCTTTGCAATTCCCCATCATGAGAACCAAATAAAATCATTTTTTCTACAACATTTACTTCCAGTGCATTGCATGACCTTGTCACGAGATCAATTGATAATAATTTAGTCATGTAATTTCAAGAGATCATGTGATATCTTAGTATTTCCAACCTCTCAATCTTAATTTTCTTAATGTGATATCATCATAAGATCCCTAGAGAATAATAAAATGTCTATAAGTGATTTTAATGATCTCTTTGTGATATACCTTAATAATCATTTGGTTTTTTCAAGTGCTTCACATGATCTCATTGCAAGACCAGTTTGGACATACGTGATTGTGTATTCTCTTTATGAGATTGGTTAAAAAATATAAAATCATGTGATCTAATGACAATAATTTTGTGTATTCAATTTCATCACATTATTTCTTCATTAAATTCTCTAATAATCATGTTGAATCTTCAAGTTCTTCATATGATCTCATCATGATATCCTTTTATACTCATTCTAATTTCATGATGTGATCATGTGATTTTTTTTCATATCCCATGATCACAATAGAGACATGTCCACCTTGGCTAGAAAATACACTATTTGTGATCCCTTAGGACTCATGTGAGTGTATGTGATCTTTTAGAACATACATTCTCTAGGTGATCCTTTATGACATTCACGCTCTGCATCATCCTTTTCTGTGATCCTTTTGCATGACCCTTTAGGAAAAAAACCACTCCACATAATCCCTATATGTAATTGTTTAGGAAATTAACACAAACTCTTCATTACTCCTTTGAAAACCATACTTTTTCAATAATGTAAAACCTTTTCAAAAAACAAAATCACCCCAAAATGATCATCAAGGGATATTTTTTCCAATAATACCCCCTTTGGGTTTATTAAGAATGCTTCTTAACGTCAAGAACCAACTTGATGACATGTCATGCACATGAGAAACAATTTTATATCAAAAACCTAAAATATTGATAAAGGATTTCATTAACACAAACTTCAATCCCACATGATTCAATTTTGGCATGAGAAATAAGAGTAACATGAAAATTTCATCAATAAATCAATTCATTCTTGATCCTTCCATCAACAAAAATCTTAACACCAAAAGATAAAACATGCACAGGCTATGAGGTCACTCTTCAACCTACACATATCAACAAATAGCATCAATAAATCATCAATACTATTAATTATTCTTCTTCATTGATAGGACATATTAAAATTTTTCATATTTAAAACTCTCATGTTTCATTTCTCCCCCTATGGGATTCTCCAACTATATTACCCTATAATGATCAATAGATTTTCTACCCATTTTTCAGTGAACCCAAAGGTCACTACTTGGTGGTATACAAAATAATAAATAAATAAAATATCACATAGTGTAAAAAATCACCCTAGCTTAGGGAGAGTGGGTCCCATATCCACACAATTTGAGTGTAGAGATTCGACTGAACATCAAGTTCTAGTAGATTCCATTCAAATGATTCATTGGGTAAGGTATTAATTTAGATGTATGAAAGATATAGTTTATTATGAAAAGTATCTAGATTTATAGTCCCATCCACAACGTTCTTCTTGATAAAGTAATATTTTATTTCAATGTTCCTTGTCTTTGAGTGATAGAGTGAATTTTTATTAAGAATTATAGCACTTGAATTTTCATAATTGATACTGATTAGAGACTTCACTTAAATATCCCCATTTATCATATAATTCCATAAGGTATTCCTTCTTCTATGAAATTTCTCCCCCATAATCAATGATCTACATGCATTAGATTTTAAATATTCTACAAAATTATGAGGGAACAAATAATTTTCTGATATCATTTGAAATATAGATAAAGATATATTATTGTCATCCTTTGGTAATAAAATTATTCTTAGACCATGTGATTCAATTGGTTGAAATTTGAATACCACCTTACTCGGTCAACTATTTCAAATTTCTTCTTTGACTCCATTAATCAACTTAAGAATGAAATTTTTCTCATTTTATCACTTTTTATTCTAAGATCCATACCCTTCATTATAGTTTCACACTACTAAAATATTTTTTGAAAGTGAAATTTCCAATTCAAATTGAATCATTGAATGATAATCTAAGCCTAATAAGTTAGAAATCTTAATAGGAAATAACATTTTAATCCAATAAACACCATCATTGTTCATGTCACTCATTTACATTCAAGGATACAAACAAAAAAAATTATTGTTTGTTATTCTTCAAATGACTCTCTTGTTGGATAAGGATATGTCACCTATTGAGTTGTCACTATATCTCCCCAAAATCATCCAATAATAAACTAATATAGATCATTAATATCGATTATTGATCTAAATTTAAATGTTTAATTACTCTTCAGAACTAGGAGACTAGTTTTTAGAAATTATTTGTATTTTATCTATAATCTTATTAGAATCCTGAAAATAGTCAACTGATACCATATTGTTAGGACAAAAAAGGTATATATGAAATACATGAATAATTTTTCTTCTCCCCCAATCCTTCATCTCTTGGTGGAAAATAGAACTTGAATATAGTCTAGAAACTAATGATTAAGTATTCAAAGTAACTTGGAATCATTGGATCATTTTGGTATAGTTTTGAAAACTCATTCAATTTCACATAAGATTACTTTTCCACAATATAGAACTTCTAGAAACATATTTGAAAAATATAGTGGTTTTATAAAACCACTTATTAAATCTGATACCATATGTGAATTTAAAGAGTTCTAATTCTTCTTATCGCATGTATATATATTCAGATTATCCACCTATTCCCATTTAGCAAACACAAACCCCTTCGATTTTATCTCACCCTTATGAATGTGCCACTTTAAATGCATATTAGTAATAGTTAAGGGTAAGGGAGATGGGTACCTTTTGAATCATCAAGAAAATGATTATGGTTGATCCTGATGAACCAAACCTTAAATATTTTCTTACAAATAACTATACTCTTTCTATGCTTGTTCCTACTACCCAGCTAACTTTAACTATTATACCCATATAACTAGATATTCTCTACATACTTGTTCAGTATTTCTTCAATATATATATGTTCTATAGTATTTATCTATTTCTCAATTTTGGTTTTAATCCCACTAGTAAAAATTTCTTTCTTTGGAACTCCACTTGTACAACATTTTTCATTATTCTTTCTCTGAGGTAGTATATTTCCACTAGTCTTCTATTCTTGTATATTTCTCCATTGTAAGAATATTTATCTTACCTTGACTTATTCTCTTATGAAATAACACATTAATTTCTCAATTCATTCTTAATCTATTTTTATTTTATCAGTTTTTCGCATCACCTCCCCCTTTTTTACTAGGTGCGAGTCTTTCACTAAACTTAGATTATTTTTTCTCACAAATGGTGTAGATCCCCCCCCCCCCTTTTCTTTAAATTTCATTCACGTTATTTCAAATAGAGTTGGTACAACTTTAATTATTCTCATTATTTTTCCAAAAAAACATTAAACCTGCTTTCTAACTTATCAAGTTATATTCTAGTACAGGATTTATCATTATACACCACTATATTCGAGGATATCCATTCAGGTTCGTTTTCTTTTCTTAATTTCCTACATCTTCAATGTATTTATAAATGCCCATGATTATGACATATAAAACATATCTTATTTAAAAAATACCATGTGTTATCATTTACTAGTTTATATGTTGATACAGCTAGAATTTTTCTTCTGACATTGATCCTTGAGGATTCTTGACCCATACTCATGGTGTGTCCCATTCTTCCACAGTAGTATAATTTCATTACTAATTTCTTCTGAGATAATTTTATTTCAAAATTTTCAAGAATCATTTTATTATTCTCATATTTATAACTATATCTATCTTTAAATCATGATATATATTCAAAATAATCAAAAAAACCTGAAATGTGACCATGCATCCAACAAAAATAACACACATTTCCTTTAAATATTGAAAAAGTATTTATAGATCTATTTCTAACACCTAAATGATTTTCTATATTTTTGGAACTATTCATGGATCCATTCCTCTCATGCAAGAGATAGGGTTCATCATAGCCAGTGCTAGATTTTCAAAAACTGAATATCCTTTAGGATGTGACAATCATTTCAGGTTTTTTTTTCAAAAATAACATATTTCATTTTCATTTCATTATTTCCTACCAAATGATTTTCAATGAATAAATGTAATGTATCCTTAAATTAAGGCTTTCAATTGGTATTAAATTACTCCAGTTATTTCTTGACTGATTCTTGTTCTTCTCTAAATTATTGAATCATTTTCTCCTTTATTCAATTTTTTCATTAATTTCTATCTTGAGAATATTCCTACTAGACATATCATCTTCCAATGTTTGATGGAGATTATCCACTATGTCACCTTTCTCTTTTATTTTATAATTCACATAAGAAAAAAAAATATTTAAAGAATATATTTTCTTACTGTATCTTTGATTCACCTATACCAGTTCTGATATGTGTGTAGAAAGATCATCATTTCAAGATTCAAAATTATGGATTTATTATAAGTTAAGATTCTTTCCCTTATCATCTGTTTTGAGTTTTTATATCTTTGTGAGAATCAGTTTCAGTTTTTTATCTTGGTAATCATTCTTATCTCTTATATCAATGGCCACTTCAACAAGTATTTTATTCGAACCTTCTATCTTATTGACTTTAATTTCCTTTTATTGGATCCTAATATCTTGAGACTTATTTTCTTCTTTTAATTTCTGATCCAATTCAATTTTCATGTGGAAAACTTCAAATTTTGACTTTCTTGAAATTTCTTCATCATTAGTAGTTCCAGTATCACTTGGAAGGACAATTTCTCCACTCATTTTTACAATATCATTAAATGAGTTAATAATATCACAATCTAATTAATCAAAACATTTATATAGTACATTTTGGTTTCTTTTAACTGAATCTCACTCGTTCTATAGAAACTTTTATACTGGGGAATTCCACCATACTTTTGATTCTTCTTTGGAGTTATTACCTTTTCCATGGCACATTGAGATAAGAGAAAACTGGAACATTAATTTCAATAGTTTAATAAACCTAAATAGAGAAGAAAACCCAAAAGACGAAACTTGTGCTCTGATACTAATTGTTAGGCCCAAAGGGGCGTAAATACCAAGAGAGAGGGATGAATCAAGGTATGAAGTTTCTTTTAAAAATTCTTCCTGCCCCACTAGATATTTAATTTATTTATTATTAGGGTTTCATATTATTCTATTTAGTGTATATATTGATCTTATCCTTAACATATTTATTTAATGATGATGCATAGAAAGTAAATCATTGCCAAACATTTCATGATTTATAGTGTCAAATTTTATCAATACTAAATAGAAAGCGTTGATAAAATGTGAACCTTTATTAGCACAAATAAAAGTGTACTATTTTTAGTGCATTTTTTTAGCAGTGATAACAGTGTCACACTATCAAATCTTTTCTTAACACTGGAAAAATACACAATGATTTGTATAACTTTTAATAAAAAATATTATCAATATATATAAAATTACCATATTTATATTCAAAAATTAATGTTTAATTATATACATTATTTATAAAAATGAATGTATATAATTAATTTAAATATGATATATTAATATATACTTTTCAACAATTTAAAAAATTATAAATATAAATTATGTATTGTTAATATGTGATATTTGGATTTATATATTTTTATCAATGTCTATGTGTGTATATGTTTATGAATTATCTTGTGTGTGTGTGTGTGTTTTGTGTGTGTGTGTTTATATATATATATTGTATCTGTAAAGATGTATGTAAGTGTACGTAAGTATTCATATGTTATTGTCCACATGTGTGTGTGTATAGGGCATGTGTATATGTGTATCTATGGAATGTAGTATTCATTTTAAATGTTATTTCACATTTAATGTATTTTTCTTCATTTTTTATATATTATTTTTTAATTTATTCATTTTTTTTAAATTTATACATATTTATTTATAGAATATTATTTATAATATGTTTTAAATTTATATGATTAATATTTATAGAATTTTATTTTTTAAGTTTTAAAATTTTTAAAATGTTTGAAATTGATATAATTAAGTTTTTTAAATGCATTTTTTATTGTTTTTTTTATTTTTGTGCTTGTTAAAATTCATGTGGTTAATCCTACATGAACTAATTTTTTAAAAGAGTTTTTTCTATTAAATTTTATTTGTTTATTTTTAATATTATTTTATTTAATATTAATAATTCATTTTTAATAGTTATTAATTTTTATATTTTTTTTGAATTTAATCATTTTATAATATTTATTTATATATATATTTATTTAGTATGTAATATTTTTAATATGTTTCGTAATTTATATGAATATTGTTTTTTTGTTTATTAAGTTTTAACATTTAAAATACGATTGAAATTTATATAATTAATCTATTTAATTGGATTTTTAATTATTTTTCAATTTAAATAATCAATATTTTATAATTTATTTAAATTTATTTATTAATTTATAATATTTTTTCATTTAATTTTATTTGTTATTTATTAATTTTTAATATTTTATAAATGAATTCACTTCTTTAATTTATACAATTTATTTAATAAGTTTTAATATTTTCAATATGTTTTTAATTTATACGACTAAACTTTATTCATTTTTATTTCTTATGTTGTAATATTTTAAATATTTCTAAAATTTATATAATTTATTCTTACAAATGAATTTTAATTTTAATGATTTTCTAGTCAATATAATTCATTTTTTATAATTTTGATATTTATATAATTAATAATAACTATTGATTCATTTTTCTATTTTTTTGTGTCTTTAATTCATATAGTTAATGTTGTGAATTCAATTTTTTTTAATTTGTAATTTATTCATTTTTTTCATTTTAAAAATTATTTCCTTTAATATTATTTATTCATTTTTAATATTTATTAATTTTAATGTTTTTTAGGTTTATTCATTTTTAATATTTATTTATAAATAATTATTTACTAATTTTTAATATTCTTAATATTTTTTTATTTATATAAATAAAACTATTCAATTATATTTATTAAGGTGTAATTTTTATAAATTATTTAATTTCATTTTCTAATATTTTCATTATTTTTGTGCATGTTTACAACCAATGTAGTTAATCTTTGTAACTATACATAATTATTTACTAAGTTTTAATTCTCTTAGCATGTTTTTAATTTATATGATTAATATTCATTCAATTATATTTATTAAGTTGTTATATTTATAAATTGTTTGAAATCTAAATAACTAATCGATTTGAGGTAATTTTTTATTATTTTCATCATTTTTTGTATGTGTTTACAATTTATGTAATTAATATTATGAATTCATGCTTTTAAATATTTTTATTATCTATTAAGTTTTATTTGTTCATTTTTAATATTATTTTAGTTAATATTATTTATTCAATTTTAATATTTAATTATTTTTATATTTTTTGGAATATAATAATATTATAACATTTATTTAAACATATTTTTTACTATTTTTTAAAATATTCAATATATATTCATCTTCATTTTAATATATATTCATTTATAATTTTTAAAATAATTTTTATAATTAATAAACTTTATCCAAATTTTAAATATTTTTGAAGTATCTTCATTTTTAACATTCATGCATTTAATATTATATATTAATTAATAATGTTAATTATTTATTACTTTTTTTTATAATTTTTTCATTTTTAATATATATTCATCTAATATTTTTTTATTTTATTTTAAACAATTTTTATGACCGCTTTCAATAAAACATTGATAAATATGACTTTTATCAGTTCTATAATATAAAGCACAGATAAAACATATCTTTATTAGTGCTAAAATTTTAACACTAATAAAAATTGGTTTCACCAACTCTTTTTTATCACTGATAAAACTATATCTTTATGGGTGCTTATTTTTTCACACTGATAAAACTATTCTTTATCATTTTTTTAAAGCAATGATAAAACGATTTTCAATCTTATAAATTTTCCCTAACAGAAACCAATTATTTCGCGTCATTCAAGTTCTCTTAGATGTTGACATCAAATGCTGCTCCCCCTTGAACTTCTCAGATGAACCAAACCTCTCATAACACAAGGTATTTTATTATTTATACTCCTTTTTAGTTGACATCACATATTCTCTCCTTTATCAGTTTTTAAAAGGTTCATCTTGATTCTTCTCAGCCTCACTAATTTTTTTTATTTCATTTTCTCACTTTTTTTTGGATCTTTTCTATCTATTTAATCATATGAGATATCTTCTAATTAATCAAACAAGAGATATTATTTTTCAAATTTCTCACACTCATTTCATGGAGCTCCTAACTGAATGAGGATATGGATGAGATATAGAATCCTTCTTCGATGAAAGGATCATCTTTATAGTACAAAAAATCTACCAACTTATCATGTAAGATGGTGATTTCAAATGATAAGTATGATGAGTTTTTTCAGTACAAAAATGGTAATTTTCTCTAAGTTTTCCATATCCTTCCAGCTCCCATGGAATAAAATCCAATAATTCTGCCTATTTTCATCCATTACCAGGCATAATAACCCATATCCTTTTAATATTTTCATTTTCATAAACATTTACAATAGGTATTTTATAACACAAACTACTAATCTCATGTTCAGTAAAAAATTCCTTCTTGTAAGAATATTATATAAATTCCATGTACACAATAGAAATTTTCAGATCATTTTTGTGGATAATTTAGTTTTGTACTAGAAGTATCCTTAGAAGAGATTTGCATACAAATAAGTCATGGGAATAAAGACAATATTTGTGTTAAATATTACACAGCATAAATAAAATAACAAAAAGAGGAGATTTATGGAATAAAATAACAGGTTTAAATATTAAAAACATAAAAATATAAAAAAACCAGGGAAATTTAATAAATTAATTCTAAAAATATAAGATCTTGATATAATAATTTATGTATGGACATCGATGATGAAAAATAGTAACTGGAAATAAGTGATAGGGTATGAATCAATTATGATAAGAAGAAAACTTATTTATCAAATAGGACTCTACACTTCTCTTATGACATATATAAAATTTATAATCCTATCCAATGTGTAATGTCCCAGTTCTTGGTGCCGCCCAAAGGTGCCCTGTACCTGATTGGTCACATGGCCTCAAGCGCATTTCCCCTAACACCAGAGGCTGCCGACTAGCAGTGAGGGCCTTGGGTATAATAATGGGGAAACTATGACCTCATTGGCAGAGTGATTCATATGTATAGTAAAACATCCAAAGAATTCACAGTGATGGAATACATTACTAAACAAAAGTATAAGGAAAACAAATAAGCTTCAGCAGCATCACAAGCCTCATCTTGGTCACATGCTCTCCAACTCCATAACAATCAAGTACCTGAAGTAGAAGGATTCTTGACCTTATCTATACCTATAGAAATATAATCTGCTTGGGCCCAAAATCATGACCCAAACAGGGTGTGAGACACATCTCAGTAGACAAACACCTAGAGATTTGGGGCTAACAGTCAGTGAATATATATATGGAAACCAATATGCAAAAGAAGTAATAAACAAGGAAGTACTCAAAAGTGAATAGACCTACAGTTTCAATTACAAATATTTACATTTAACAATTTAACCAACCAATAACAATTACAAAAAACCCACTGAGAATTTTTCCACATCCTATACCCTCTAGTTCAGCCAGCAATCTCAAGTAACCCTCTGGGTAGTTCTGACAGCCTAACCCCTCTGGTTCAAATTACAACAAGGATATTAAAAATACTCTCTCAGGAAGAACTCACTGTCAAATCCCCTTATGGTATCATGTAAACAAAGACTCTATGAGGAATCAATCACCGTAAAATCCTCTTATAGTCATTAATGATAAAGTATAGGCACTCTGAGGAAGCACTCAATGTCAATTCCTTTTGTGGTCTCGTAACATATTTATAGATAATCTGATAGAGAACTCAACATCAATCCCCCACTATGGTCTCATAACATGATAATTATAAAAAAAAACTATAGGAAAGCCCTCAATATCAATTTCCCCTGTGTTCTCACTACACCCGGTTCGTGCAGCCTTGTGTAAAGCAGTCATACAGAAACAATAATCATCAGCAAAAGTAAACATTAAGGTATTACATAGATAATTAGCTACAAGTAATGGCACAACATATTAGATAAATAATCACTCCATCCTAACAACACTAGGAATGGAAAACAAACATACTAATTGGAAAAGCTCTACCAAATGGTCAAAATCAACAAGCATGTGAAAACACATCCATAGAAAGGTAAATAAACCAATTTTTAGTTTTAAATCCTCTACTCAAGCACACAAGGCATAACAAGAAATAATAGGGCTAATAACCATGAACACGCAATACCTCGAACAAGGTTATTGGGTACTTTTCCAAATATAACTCACAGACTAACTACAAAAAGGCCTTAACTGGCCTCTGATTTAGGCGGTCTCCAAGTCACCCCCCATGGCCATGTGGTCGGCCATTACATAGACAACACACATCTACTCGCGACAACCGGGTACATGGCGTGTACTTATAAGTACATGGAATGTACTCATGATATTTCTATAATTTCTTGTTTTTCTCCAAAACAACCAGAAATGAAAGACATACCCGAAAAACCAGATCTGGGTTCTTAAAAACTTCACCCCTTAAAAAAATTAGTCCTCAAATTTCCCTATCAAGACAGTGTAGAAGAAGAATCCTCGAACATGTCTAGACACTATGATCATACATCGGCCTCCCCCTCCCAAGTCTCATCATGTACTCGCCCGTGATGGTATAGTACTCATACCAGAAGAACAGACCAACCACGGAGAACCTTTGAATTGTGATCAACAATCTGAATATGATTCTCCTCAAATGATTCATCCACCTCCAACTCAACCTCCTCAAGTTGAAATACACGAGACTTTTCTGAGAAGTAACGTCATAGCTGAGAAACAAGGAAGACATCATGCATAGACTGGTACCTCTGAGGTAACTGCAACTGATAGGAAACCGACCCGACCCTTTCCAAAACCTCAAAGGGCCCGAAATATCTCAGCAAAATCTTTCACTGTCTCCTAATCCACCTATGTCCCAACCTCTATGTGATGCATAGAAAAACCTGATCTCCGACTTCGAACTCCAGAGGTCATCTTATTCGATCAACATAATACTTCTGTTGTGACTGTGTGGAATCCATCCTCTTCTGAATCAACTCTATGTGCTTTGTGGTCTCCTGGACAAGATGAGGTTCCAGCATAGCTACCTCTCTTGCCTCCAGCCAATATAAGGTTGATCGGAATGGCCTACCATACAAATCCTCATAAGGTTCTCTCTGAATAGTTGATTGAAAAATATTATTGTTAGAAAAATTGACAATAGGCATGTGCTTCTCCCAAGAACCTCCAAAATCTAGGATGCATGCTCAAATCATATCCTTAAGCACCTGAATCGTACGCTCTAACTAGCCATCTGTATGGGGATGTTAAGTAGTACTCAGAAGTACCTGTGTACCCAATGCCCTCTATAGTCCATTCTAGAACAGATATGTAAAACGTGCATCGTTTTCTGAATTAATGGAGTGTGGAACCCTATATAGACATACAATCTCTCGGGTGTACAGCCTCCCCAGTTCATCAACATTGAAGGACTCCTTGATCATCAATAATTGAGAAACGTTCATGAGTATATCAATGAAAACCCATACAACATCATTCCCTTGAGTCAACCTTGGAAAACCTATCATGAAATCCATCGCGATATCATACCACTTCCACTTTGGAATGGGTAACTATTGCAAAAGCCCTGTTGGTCGCTGATGCACTGCCTTCACCTACTGACAGGTGGAACACCTCATGACAAAACTAGCAACATATCTCTTTATACTTGGCCTCCAATACTGATGGTGTAGATCACGATATATCTTGGTGACAGTAGGATGAACTGGCCAAATTGAGGAATGTAAATCCCACATTATCTCCTTGCGTATGTCTTCTGATACCCACACACACCCATGAAAACGCAGGATCTCATCCTTGCCTATGGTCCATCTAGAAATAAGGTCCTCTCCTGACACACTCCCTCATAGGGCTAGGCCTTCATAATATGATAATTTCCTCATTCGCACTTGATCAAGTAGTGTAGAGGTAACAAACACAAATGAAATAAATGTTTATCCCTATCTGTCATGCACCTCCAAATGCATCTCATAGAACATAGCCATAAGCTCCCACTCACTATTTTCCTCTTGAACTATCTTTATCTGAGTCCTATTTCTCAACACATCATCCACTTTGTTGACTTTCCGAAATGTATTGGAAATCTCAATGTCAAAAGACTAAAGATTCTCAACCCACCTTCATTGTCTTAAATTCAGATCATGATGAGTGAAGATATACTTGAGATTTTTATGGTTAGTGAAAACTACAAAATGATCTCCCAATAGGTAATGTCTCCAACAACATAAAGCATGAACAACTACATCCAACTAGAGATCATGTTTTGGTTAATTCCTCTCATGTGGCCTCAACATATGAGACTCGTATGCAACGACTCCTCCCCCTGCATAACCACTCCTCCTATCCCAATAGCTGATGCATAATAGTAAACTATATAACTCTTTTTCATCTCTAGAAAGACTAGTATCGGTGCTAAATTCAACCTCCCTTTTATCTCCTGAAAGGATGAATCAAAAGAAGCTATCCATAGGTACTTCACACCCTTCGTAGTCAGGCACGTGATTGACACTGCTAAGCATGAAAAGTCCTGTATAAAATTTCTGTAGTAAACATCTAGCCTTATAAAACTCTGTACCTCAAAGACGTTCTTCGGATGCTCCCCAAAAACTATTGCTCTCACTGTCTCTAGGTTTGCTGATACTCCTGTCTCTAAGATAACATGACCCAAGAAGTGGATTTGGTCCATCCAAAAGTGGCATTTTGAGAGCTTATCATATAAATTATGCTCTCTTAGTGTACTCAAAAAGATCTTAAGATGGGTAGCATGGTCATGTCAAGTGTCAGAGTACACCAAGATATTGTCCACGAAGACTATTACAAAAGAATCCAAGTATGGAAGAAACACTCAGTTCATCAGTGCCATGAAGACTACAGGCGTGTTCGTGAGACCGAACAGTATAACTACATACTTGTATAGACCATACCTACTCTAGAAGGTTGTAAGAGGTATATCAGATGGTCTAACTTGTAACTGATTGTAACCATATCTCAATTCAATATTCAAGAACACCCGGGATCCTCAAAGATGATCCAAGAGATCATCAATAATCGGCAAGGTGTATCAGTTATTGACTGTAAACTGGTTCAACTTCTGATAATCCATGAAAATTATGAGGGTACCATATGTCTTCTTCGCAAATGGGACCGGAAAACCCCAAGGATAAGTACTGGGTCGAATGAAAGCCTTTGCCTACAACTCCTCTAACTGTTTCTTGAGCTCCTGTAACTCTGGTGTATCAATATTATAAGGAGGAATGGAAATCGGTGCCACTCCTGGAACATGATCAAAAGAAAATTCTACCTCTCACTCTAGAGGAAAACCTAAGAAGTCCTCTGGAAATATATCTCTAAAATGATCCACCAATGAAGGATAGTCCATCTATGAAGTAAAGGTTCTCAGCGCAGTGGATGCGCGTGGGTGGATGTGCCCACTTGGAATTTTGTCATTAGTAATGATCAATCCAGGATCAATACGACGATAAACGCCAGTCTCCACAGATCGATTCATATAAATAGACAAAGAAGAAGAAAAGTCTCGGAACCACAAAAGTGGATCGTCACAGGTTGATTATAGTTAATTTAACTAATTGAAAAGAAGTACCTTTTGAGTGTTCTTTCTTCGTTGATGTTCTTGATTACGTTCCGATGTGATTCGTCATTGCATCGTAGAAGCCAAGTGTATACTTCCTTTAGCGATGATCCACACTTTCACCTCGTATCTCTCAACGTCACCAAAGGAGTCTTCATGTGCTAGAGTGGAGAAACCTTTGCTTGTGTTTTATACCTTAGATCATCTTGATCCGATGGAATAGTATCTCTCTCAGTCTTGAGAGAGTTCTTGGAGGAAGAAGTTCTTTCATCCTTAAAAGAATTCTATAGAATTTTTGTGCACAAGTATTCTCTTGTGTGTAGGAAAAGAGTTGGGGTTTTGGGGATATTTATAATCGGGTTTGAGGTTGTTGAGTTATGACAATAAATAAACACTTTACGTGTTTTATTTATTTCATTCACTCTTATTTAAAACCCCCATGTTGAAAAATTAATTCCTTGACATGCGCCCTTGCTGATTATAATAAATATCATTTAATAAAACAATATTATATCCTCAAAATCCCGAATGGAAAACTACACAGCGTGTAATCATTAGTACACGGTGTGTAGTTATTTTCCATAAAACAACACGGCGTGTAAACATTAATACACAACATGTACTTGTTTTTCATTTCCATTCCAAAATAAAAACTACATGGCATGTAATCATTAAAACACAGCATGTACTTGTTTTCCATGAAAAACTACACGGCGTGTAATCATTAATACACAGCGTGTATATCTTGTTTTTCATTTCCTTCTTCCTCCATCATTAAAAAGATTTAGGATTCCTTGAATAATTATTAAAACACTTGCAAGAATAATCTTTATTCTACTTGACATACTTGGATACACATAGTGTGTGGCCCTCTAGGTCTCTTTCTCGTTGGTATTAGGTGGGCTTGCTTAAAGTCCAAGATTACTGTCTAGCAACGGGTCAAGGCACCCAAGAGAAAGAAGTTGACGCCAAATTGATGTGACACCTCATACAAATGTTTATTGTGTAATTTAATCCCTTTGTCTCAATATCTCATCAAGCAGGTTTCATGGCAGTGTCATAAACCTATATGCTTGATCTGTCATTCTTTGACTTCTAGAAATAAATTCGTCGTGTCACCAAGGCCATGGAATTTGTTCGACTTTTCTATTTCAATCAAAGGTCCTGAGATATCTACTTCCATAAATATGGAAGGTAAAAATACTTCCTCGACTTTTCCATTAATAACATGTCATTCGTGATGTACCAAGCATACCCTACTTCCCGCCAACTCTCTTCATGGTAGTTTTTGTCAGCAAATCTAAGTGTGTGAGTCATGGAATGAGTTAATGATAATCTTCCATTCTAAGGACCATTACACACGCTCATAGATAGAAATGTATGATGACACCAAGACATGCAGAATTGCTACTGGCGGGTATGTTCTCTTAATCTCCCATCTTGGAGATTACCAAGTGCGAACTCCATGAGAGAGAGTCTAGTCTTATTAAGAGTACTCGCACATGAAATTCTGTATACTATGTGTCCTATAATATTATTTCATCCAACCATATAACTTTATTTAAGAATATTGTTATAGAATTTCAAGGTCCTCATCATAGTGGGGATCTTCTATGACCTTATTAATGAAACAAATATTCTAGGACATTATTATATTATAGTCATGCAGAATAATGAACAATATATAATAAGAGTACATTCATGTAATCAAAGTACAAAATAGTTGGTTCTTAGAACACCAGACCTTACAAACTCCCACTTGGACTAGAGCCAACTACCTACGACTTTTAGTCTGCTAGACCTCACATGATGGTCACGTTTCTATTGATTCAAGGCTTTAGTCAAGGGTTCTGCCAGGTTTTCTTCCATGGAAATACTGCTCACTACAACTTCACCTCTCTAAGAAAAATCCCTCAGGAGATGATACTTCTGAAGTATGTGTTTTTTCCATTGATGTGATCTTGGCTCTTTTGAAAGTGCCACCACTGCTGTATTATCACAATAAAGTGTGATAGGACCTTTACTACTAGGTACTAAATCCATCTCTTGGACAAAGCTATGCATATATACTACTTCTTTAGATACCTCAGAAGCTGTGATATACTCTAACTCCGCTGTAGAATCTACCACCACACTTTACTTTGAGATCTTTCAGCTCACTACACCTCCATTCAAACTGAAGATGTATCTAGTATGTGACTTCATGTCATCTTGATCAGTCTGGAAACTAGTATCTAAATGTCCTCTGAGGAAAAGTTTCTCATCTCCTCCATAAACCAAGAACATATCCTTAGTATGCCTCAGATTCTTAAGGATGGTATTGACTGCCATCCATTGGTGGTCTCCTAAATCAGATTGATATCTTCCTACCATACTTAATGCGTAAACAACATCTAGCCTTGTACATAGCATAACATACATGACTGACCCAATCGCGGATGCGTAATGGATCCTTGTCATTTTCTTTATTTCCTCTTGTGTTTGAGGACACATTTTTTTGGAAAGATGAATGCCATGTGACAATGGAAATATCCCCTCTTGTATTGTTCCATACAGAATCTCTTTAGTATCTTGTCAATGTATGTACTTTGACTCAGGCCCAGCATTCTCTTGGATATATCACGATGAATCTTGATCCCAAGAATATATGCAACCTCACCCAAGTATTTCATATAGAAGAATTTATCTAACCATGCCTTAACTGACTGTAAGATAGGTACATCATTTCCAATTAGTAATATGTCATCAATATATACTATTAGGAAAACAGCTGCACTTCCACTTAACATTTTGTAGACACAAGGCTCACATTCGTTCTTAACAAAGCCAAATTCTGTTACGGCTTCATCAAAATGAATTTTCCATGACCTCGATGCTTGCATTAATCCATAAATGGATTTCTACAACTTGCATAACTTTTTGGAATCCTTTGGAGTCACAAAACCTTCAGGTTCTGTCATGTAGACATCTTCTTGGAGGTTCCCGTTAAGGAATGTTGTTTTGATATCCATTTTCCAAATTTCATATTCATGGTAAGCGGTAATGGCCAATAGTATTCTGATGGATTTCAGCATCGTATCCGTTGAAAAGGTTTCATCATAGTCAATTCCTTGATGCTTGCTTTAATCCATAAATATTTCTCATTTCTAGATTGTATTGATTCAATTTTGTAATAAGTGTTACAAAAACATTTTTCTTTGTGTCTAGATAGACACAATTAGTCATTATTTATTTTTTGAATAATTTTTTTTAAGGTATTATAATAGTAAAAAACAATTTAATAAAACATAAATCACATATATCTATTGAAATGAATGATGAATATAAAATATAAAACTCTTACCTAATTATGGAAAGATAATTCTTTAAAAAAAACTAAAAATAGTTCACCTATTAATTTTCATTAATTTATATTGGTCTCAATTGAGCTAAGATATTGGATATAAAAACAAACTACTTATCATGTTTTAGATAAAGAAAACTTTTTAAATAAAGTTACATCATAAAAATTGTATAGTTAGTTTAACATAGCCATGTGAACTATTCTAAATCTAAGTTTAACTTCTTATACTTGATAAGATATTTTAAAAATACTCTATGGAGTAAATTAGTGCACTTGGTAAAAGGAATCTATGAGATGGACTGTTATAGTATGTCTTATACAAGTAATCATTTATTGTATATGTGGATTAATGGTTATACCTAACTCATATTTCATTATATAAATGAATTTCATGATGATATTAAAAGGAAGATCAATGATGAGTCTTATATATTTTTACCTTCAATTATCCCTTTCAATGCATTTTTTTTAAATAGAAGTGAAAAAACAAACCATATTCCTACTGTATTTTTTAATGAGTATTATATCCAAATTTGATAGGATAATAATCAATTATAACACTACCAAAATTTTTTGTTAAATTTTTTTTGTTAAAAGATGGCCTTAGCTACAAACGAACATCAAAACAATAAGGTGAATCTATTTTAATGATGATAAATCCATTGAGGATGTTAATGTCTACTCAAGATTGATTATATTTCCATAATGGAAGACTATATCTTTAAATATAGTGGGATAATAATTAACTTCTATGGGTTAAGGCTTTGGATGCACATGAGTTGGTATAGGAATATTGGACTCCACTGAGCATAGTGGGAGGAGTAGTTCTAGAGACACATATTTTGTAGGAATTTATAACCAAAGTGGTGTTTTATTTTCACCATGGTTAGTGATGCATGTATTATGAATTTAGAATAATCATTCCTATAATGAAGTAGTAAATGGTAATATGATAAGTTTGAAAAGTATTATATAAATGAAAGTAATAGACTCCATGTGTCAAGATTCATAGAATTTGTATTTTGAATGTGTCTAATACTTGATATTGTTGGTGAGTATTCAAGAGAAACTAGTCCTTGATGATATAAGATGGCACCAATAAATCATTATTGTTTATTGAAAGTTTAATCTATGACAAAAATTATTCACCTCTCATCATGACTAAAATCCTTTTCAAATTCTACTTGTCAAAGCATATATCTGTGATCATTATATTAGGCTACTGATTATCAAGCCACCTCATTTGTTGGAATACTAATAGGAGATGTATATATGAAGCCACATTAAAGGAAAACCTTTGGTATATGTCTATTTGGAATAACTAAAAAGGTAAATGAAATTAATAAATTCCAATAAGATATTCATATTACATAAATTAATTTATGAATAAATCATTTATAGTGATAATAGAATATACATTTGAAAATGAACGAGTGGAATGTTTCTTTAACTGGTTAGTGGTATCACTATTAGTTTTCAAGATAAATATGTTGATAAAATATAGAAAAATATGTTGTTTCCTTCCAATTTTATTAAGATAAAGGAATGAAATTTCTCCAACTATGACTTAAAGTAGAATCTGTGTTCTATAGAATAAAATCTATAGGATATATCCACATGTTTTATTAATTTATTCATAGTACATATATTATCTAAGTATTGAAAAATAAAAGTTGAAACAATTCAATACCAAAACATTATTGGCATATAATCAGTCTAGTAGAACATGCGAGGGAATATGAATATGTTATAGAGATTAAAATATTTTGACAATCTTAAGTTCTAGGGATTTATCTCACATGCCATGATATTTAAAAACATTTGATATTACTAATTCATGATGCATAAAATGTGAATATCAAATAGATCCAACATAATTGCATAGACATGTAATTAGAACTATCTCATAGTACTTAGAAAAGTAAAATTGGATGAGTTCTTAGTGTCATGAGAAGTTATAATTCTAGTAATCAAGGAAATTGAACAATTTTTTACACTTGGTTCAATTTTTTCTAGAATAAAAAAAGGATAAGGTAATATGTAAGAAAAACTTATTACAACTTGTGGTTTCTATATCTAAAATATCTGAGTTCATTATGGATTTTGATGTAGCTAAAGAAGTAGTTTAGAAACATCCTATTCCAAATTTTTTATTCTAAAAGAAATAGTTTTATCATTATCATGATAAACATTAACTATGGACCTAGTCATGATATCAAAACATGACATTGGAAAAAGAGGTAGATACTCAGTATAGTCACTACTTGTTAGATTTTCTCAAGGTAGTAATGTTTCAATAAATAGATTTACTATAAAGACACATGGATTTTAGAACCCTATCCATGGAAACATGATAGGACTTGAATTTATACCCAAACTTTTTCAAAGCATGTTTTTTTAAATGATAGAACTAATCAGTCATTAGCAGTTGGCTCTATTGAAAATGAGAGTTTGTAGGAGTTGGTTCCCTCGAACCAACTACTTTGTACATAAGTCTACATATACATTCAAAGAAGTAAATATTAATTTAAAATATCTTATCACCATTCTATTTTTATTATATATAAAATTTATTTGATAATTTACTAGAGTATATCTCGCATTGATAAGGCCATAATAATTGCCCCCTATAATTCTATGACAAAATTATTAACATAGTAATACTATCAGATAATGTACTTTGATATGGAACATAGTATATAGATCATCATGTCTGAGTACTTGTAAGTGGATGAGGCTTCTCATTAATTTAACACATGGTAATATCCAAGGTATGGGATTATAAAAAAATAACTACCAGTAAGAATTTTTCATGTTTTTGTGTTATTGAATATTCTTATATATGGGTGTGTGTAATGGTTATTAGACTTTAATATTATCATCAATGCATGTCATGAATCACACATTAATATTTTATGATGAAAAATGTGAATACATATGTTCGCGACAAGGTCGGCTACATTAGGTACATCAAAAATGACATGTCACTATTGGATAATTCGAAGAAGGATTTGTACCTTCCATATTTATAAAAGTTGATATCTTGGACCTTTTATTGGAATAGAATAGTCATATTAAATTCCATTTCCATGTTGTAATGATATGTTTATTTTAAATAAACAAAGAAATATGTATTGAGAAAAAAGGTTGATGACACATATGTGAAACCTGCTTGATGAGATATTATGAAAAAGGGATTATATTACACAGTGAGTGTTCATATGTGGTTTTCATTATATATTCCTTTATAGAAATGTATTTAATAGTAATTATACTTTAATATTATAATTAATGCATTTCATGACACATGTACTTAGATTTAATGATGAAAACTATGATGATATGTTTTTGTAGTGAGTTAGGGTACATTTGGTGTGTCACAAATGACATGTTATTAATGAGTAAGTTGTGGAATGATATTTCTCTTAAATATTTATAAAAATTGATTTCTCATCCATTTTATTGGGATATAACCATAATATTAAGTTCCATGGTCATGGTGTAAAATATGTATATTTTATATAATCAAAGAAAGAAGTATTGAGAACATAGGTTGATGATAAGGATGTGAAACCTACTCGATGAGATATTGTGACAATGGGATTATATTACATTGTAAGCATTCATATGTGGTTTCCATAATTGTGACATTAATTCCTTTTTCTTGGGTTCCTTGGACTATTGTAAGACCATAATATTTGACTTTATATGATCTCACCTAATTCCAATGAGAAAAAATCCTAGATGTTCACACATTGAGTGTTTCAGATGTTCTTGGTTAAATTGTATTTGAATTTAATATATGGAAAAATATCATTCTCCAAACTATGAAATAATTTTATTTAATTCATATTGATCCCATAAATTAGAAAATATTTTTCATTGTATTTTGAATAAAATATATTTATTTATTTGATTTAATATTTAAAAAATATATTTATTTACTAGTTTGTAAATAAAACATTCATTTAAGAGAATAAAATATTTTATTTAGTTATTCAATAAACATTTTGGAGTTAGGATGGACCAAGATCACATTCAGCGATAATTATTTATTTTCAAGTTGGTAAATAATATTTTACACTACACAATATTAGAACACATTGTAAAATAATAATAATTTTTTTATGAAATAGAGTTTTATAATGGTTATTATATTATTTAAGGTATGGTATGCAATTAAAAAATATTTTAACCTAAACCCTATCTCTATAAACAAGATGGTTATGACTATTTTGTATGGTTAATTGAGATATAGATAATTTTAAAGAACAATGATTTCTCTCTTGAAATCCTCTTTCTATCTCGCTCTCAAGAATGTAAAACTCAAGAGAGATTATTTCAATATTGAAGGATGAGTGACCAACATGAATGACGCAAGACAATTGATTCACTGCACTAGCACTGAAAAATCAATTAGCACTATTGGGAGATCAAAGGAGCACATGTGGATTTTCACGCCCCGACCCCGGACTTCCCCGAAGTCAGTGTAGAGTCTAAATAAAACATAGTGTGTAATTTTTTTTATAAAAAGGAAAGCTGAAAATAAACACACATGTTTCATTATAGAGGATCATTTTGGTTTAGTTCATGGAGAATCAGATAATTTTTTTAGATTTCATTCAAAACTGGAAGAGAAGGAAACTCCACAAAACTACCACTGAACAAAGTGACTTAAATCTACTAAACCTATAAAAGAAAACAAATTTAAAACATAGGGTGAGTATATGAATGCCCAGTAAGGAATTTTAAAATAATATAATATACTAATTACAACCTTTTGAAAACATTCTTTTAAAATTTCCCATAAAAAGTTTTCTTAAGGAATTTTGTAACACATGTATCATCACGTAGCATTTAGTCTAAGAATTATAAGAGCACATTTCATGGAATACTGATAGAGTTATAAGGGAACATGATTCAATTATAATCATGCTCATTCAGAATAATAACTAAAAGAAATTCTAAATAGGTATGACATGTGAATATGAAAGTACAAAATTAATAACTAAGAGTAACACATGATCTGAGTTGTGCATAAAAATAATAACTTCAATTTCATCCTTTTCTATTATGAAACATACACTGGATGATAAATCTTTGAGTGTTGAATAATTAATAAGCCATAAGATTTTACTTCATTCTGATTCCCATAAACATAATCTCTTTAACCAAGAATATTCTACTAGTATAATATTCTTTTGATTATTTAAATTACATAGTCATAATGAGGAAAGTGCACAATGTTGGACTATGTCAAGGCCTCGGCCAAAACATCTAATGATTAAGGCATTAGCCAAAATCCATAAATCATAAATTTGTCAAGGCCTTGTGCCAAGATCATAGTTTGTCTCGTGAGACCTACTGATACACTGAGGGGATGTAGAGGACCCACCCAACACTTACATTAGTCCAATGCATTCCACATTTCTATAAATCAAAGTTCTTATACCACGTAGATTAATTAGATTACTTATCACTTATCATTATAAGTGTCACATATTACCTGGTTTCTTATTTCACATTATTCAATGTGTCCCATACCACCTTAAATAATTTAATTTCTCATTTCATAGTATTCAAATTATCCCATAACACTTTGAATAATTTAATTTTTTTATTCTATGAAAGGCCATTTCATTATAATTTTTTTATAAAATGTAATTAATGCATATAAAAGTTAATAAAAATTATATCAATGCATGACAATGAATGAAAACTATGGTAAGAAACACTTGTGTTAATAACTACACCACATTAAACACTTATTTATCACATAAAATGACAATCCCTAAAATCCATATTATAAATGTAAACATTTTATATTTAAGAATGAAAAATTATAAAATTAGGATAATTTTCATTCATATTTAAAACACATGATGATAAATGGTATATTTAACAAAACAGAACATAATTATTGAAACCCATTTATTGCGGCAGATTCAAGTGCTTAGATTATTTCATTCTCATAAAAAATATTAGGAGGGAATACACTAGGGTGATTATTGTTCTTGTTTAAATGTTGGTTAAAGATTTATGTACTATAATAAAAAGTGTATACACAATATTTTCTCAGCCAACCCATGGTTTAATAAATTAAAATGAAAATTATACATCCTGCATACATAATTAAATCACCAAAAAATTGGTTTTTATGAAAACATAATTAGTTTATGATATAAACCCAAAGGTACATATGCATATAGTCGTACATACATATATAAGAGTTTTGTACAAAAATATAATTATTTTCATTTTACAAAACTACTTAAACTTTGAAATTCAGTATTTAGGAGTCTTAAAATCAAGCATAATGTAGATTTATACAAACATGTTTGAGTATATATATATATATATATAACCAATTATATAGTGTATTTAAAGGATCATATATCAAATGTTTAATCACATTTTCATGTTTTAAACCCATTAGGGACATTAGTTAATCATGGGTGAATAAATTGAAAAATGTGCTATTAAATATAGAATGTTTTGTTTATGAAATATATATATATATATATATATATATATATTCTTATGTATTTATTTAATTTTATGTATAATCTCAAAACATCACACATCCCTTGTATATAATGAAAAGGAATTAAGAACTACATATAGGATTAAGGACTCACCATTTTAGAAGGAAATGGTAGGTCATATTCTTAACTGTATATATATATATATATACACTTATCTATGTATATATAAATAAAACCAAACCGAAACAAGGAAAAACATGTTTTTAATTCCCTTACCAAATTTGATGGAGGATGAGAGGTCTGAGGAAACGTGCTGGAGGCTTGAGTAGAAGGACAATCGAGAGGTTAGGGTGGAAATGAGATATCTTTATGAATGACACCATATATATTTTTAAATGCCACTTTTATGAAAATATAAGGCCTAATTTGCTTCAAAAATAACTGAGGAGGGTCCGGACATGTGGAAGATACGAGCAAAGAAGGACCAACCGGTCATGGGTGTTGAAATATAGAAAGGTAAAAGTGGAATAAACCACTGGTTCAATGCTTGTGGGAGGAAGAAGACACCATGAATGAGAAAATATAGAAAATAATTGGACAACTGGGATTAAATATCACCTAAATCTGATAGCTGAGGTGCGTCTTCAAATTTAAAAAGGAATGAATGGATGAGATCTGCAAAGGAGATGATCGGAAAACTACAGGAGACACGGATATTTAAAAATAGACAAATGGTCTAGATTAGATCATATTATATCGGATGACTCAGATCAACATGATGATTTTAAAAGACTCAGACGACTGATATTAGATCCATGATGAATTGTATGACACACAAAAAATGCTTAAGATATTCTTGACTGTTGGGGTTTGAAAGCTGATCTGATCAAATGGATCAGATCATGCACGACGTGATCGAACAGCCTAGATGCGATCCCGGAATATTTTCTCCATCCCACATCAAAACAGGGATTCTTACATGGCTTCTTTATAATCCCGGGAATTTTATCCATTGCTCATATTACTCCCCCTCCCCTTTTGGTACTGCCTCGTACTAGGTTTTTCTTCGGGTGCGCTGCTACACCCACCCATGCCTCAGTGTCACCCCACATCGTGGTGTACTCTGGTCCTTTCACATGCACCCTTGCACTCTAAGGGTAAGCTATGCTTCCCGTGCGTGTGACTTGGCACACACGCACTACCCCTGGGCTATTTCCAGGTGGTTGTGGGTGAGAAGCCCATCAAATCCTAGAGGGCCTGCCTTCAAGGTGTCCCTCGGCTAGGTGGGGCACTCACCTAAATTTTAACAAAGTAAATATTTTTTTTTGTTAAATATAAATATTGGTTTACATATATATATATATAATTATATTTAAAATATTAATTCTCTACTATCTTCCTTAGTTTTATAAATGCTAATGTTTTAAAACACAGTGAAAAATCCATGGTTAATACATCATTGAGAAAATCTTATACTAGTATTATAAAAATAAAATACAGAGTTTTAGTTAAAACGTTGGTTTAAACATAAAGAATAAAATCATTTATTAAATCTTTTGAACACATTTTATATATTTGAAAAGTATTATAAATACATACCTAATTTTGAAATCATACTAAGTGTAGTTTATAAAATGAGTTTATATATTTAAAGTTATAATTTCAATGCATGATTTAAATATTTTGAAAAACTAATTATACTTAGATATTTTAAATTAAACCAAAAGAATGAACAACTACTATACTTATAGCCATTAGAAACTCATCAGTCAGCTAAAGAGGTAATTGTCAGATTAAGGCTTTATAAAAACATGAATTAGAGTGTTCTATCTCCAAAACAACTTGGCGAAGATGGTGCAATCATTCCACTGATGCTCAGTGCAGTCTTCATGGATCTGACCATACTGATGTTCATTGTGATGGATCTAAAGGACCCTTCCTTCATTATTGGGGTTTATATTGTATTGGGTGGTCTCCCTTTAATTCTAATAGGTATCTTAATAGGTATTTTTGGGTAGTATGGTTTTCCTTTTATCTTCCAGTAATTTAATGACTTTGGTGTTTAATTAAATAAAATTCCTTGTGTTTATTTTGTATGTTTTGTTCGAATAACTTTAAAATTAAGTATAATAAAACCAAAATATTATTATTAAATGAGAAATATGTTTTGGGGCGTCACATGGATCACCACTAGGGGATTATACCCTTGGATCCTTACATCACAATGAAGGAAATTTGAAAAGGTTCATTTAGAAGATCAATAATGTTATCAAAGAAAGGAACCTAAGACAAAGTATTTATTATATTTAGATCTAGATAAATTAATTATAAATTTAATGTGAAGGATCCTTGCTCAGGGATTTTGGAAACTAAATATTAAAAGAAATTTTAGTGTGTCTCCCACCACCGCATGCTTCTTCATCACTTAGAACCTACAAATATCTTCAATTACTATGATATAGGAGATTGGAGGTTTTATATAACATCCATTCTCTTTATTTCATATTTAGATATGATTTATTACATAAACTTACACTCAATACAACCCTTATGATAAATAGGTCTAGTGTCATTGGGGCTTAAGAATATTACATGACAACTTAAGACATAAAATACAACATCTTTATTGAAAAATTCTTTTACATGAACACAACATTGCTTCATATTTAGCATTTTTTTCTGACGCTTTCGCCAGGGTGCGCGCGTGCAATGTCTGTCACGCATGGGGGGGTGTGCATCTTGTTGTCCAACATTCCTGCTTTCCAAAGGCGGGCGAAATCCGTTCCTTGTTCAGGGACGTCTGCTCCTTGATCGAAACTGAGATGATGGGATGTTGGTTCTTCCTTCTGTGGATTTCTCCTCGGAACTCGTCACCTAGTCCGAGTCTCCCTCATAAATTTAAGATGGGTTCGTGAAGCTCATTCTCGACACCATATCTACATGGACACCAGTTAATTACGCTACTTCCGTTGAGATGCTCCAAGGGGTCTTGTCGGGGAAGCAACCTTCTGGGAGGAGAATGGTCACGTTGGGGGGGTCGTTGGCATGTCTTGACGTTGGGGGTAGGCATGTCTGTATTTTGTCCCTTATCACAGGGATTCTCGAGGGCATGGAAGCCGGAGGCATCCCACATCGAACGCAGGTATTGTGTACCATCTGAGGTTTTCCTCATCTTCCCATGTCGCGAGTTTAACGTCTTGCGAAGATGGATTGGGCTGAAGGACCCCCTAGGGGGAGCACCGATGTTGGGGCTAGCACGTGGGTGGCTTCCTATGTACCATGGAGTGGGATGGGGTGGCATGATCTCATCGGGATGTGGCGGCCCAGGTAAGGATTAGGATGGATGGTGGAGTGACGGGCTTGAACCTCGTGGAGGATTCCTACGTATCCCCATGGTGGGGAATCAAAGTCCGTGTAGTTCGGTGATGCGGTGGGGCACCTAAAGAGGCGAACCGTGAGAATGAATGCATGGATTGGACCCTGGAGGAAGTAAGATCTTCGGGATATGTCATGAGCTTCCCAAGGCACATGGGATTGAGGGGGAAGTCAGGATGAGACGTGGGTGTGAGTCATGGGGATTACGCTCTGAGATGGCCCAAGAGGGGGAATATAGTTTAACGTCATACGGGACGAGATACAGTTTAACATCATGCGGGATGGGATACAGTTTAACATCATGTGGGACGAGATACAGTTTAACGTCATGTGGGATAATATACAGTTTAACATCATGCGGTATGAGAGCCTTTGGGGATTATGCTCTGAGGTGGCCCAGAGTGGTCGAGGAACTGACGTGGAGAGGTCGGAACGACCGGGCGGTGGGCTTGAACCTCGTGGAGGCTTCCTACGTACCGTGCATTATCACGGATCAAAGTCCGTGTAGTTTGCTGGGATGGGGTTTATGCTCTGAGGTAGCCCATAGAGGATGTCATGGTTGATGCGTGCTCTAAGCCCATGTGAGTCATGCTCTATGTGAGAAACAAGAGGCAGCAGGGACCAGACGATCGCGTCGCAAAGGGTGCGTCAGTGAGAAGCGGAAAGGGGCTTACGCGTTGAGTGGACCAAAGAGGAAACAGGGGCATATGTGTGGTTAGCAGCCCTTGGTGCAGGGTCTTAATCCATGGTGGAGGCTCGTGGTGCAACAAAGCGCAGTGGGAAAGGGACTCCACTGGCCTTGGTAGGGGAAAGTATGGAGATGCAGGGGTGCAACCTTCCGCAAGAGGCTAGGTACTTATGCTCTAAAGCAGCCCTTCCCCCGTGGACAAACGCCAATCCAACAAGTATGATCTCATTCCATGTGAGGAAGAGTCCATTCCTGTGGAGACGAGTGGATGTAATGAATGCTCGAGCTGGGGGGACCCTGCGTGCGAAGGACGGGGTCAGACCATAGTTTAACGTAATGTGTTAGGGACGAGGTGCTTAGCAGTTTAATGCCCTGTAGCTTGGACTAGGTGAGTTCGCTCTACACCCCTAGGGCTTACATGCCCAATTCCCTCTACCCCTTGCGGGAGGGAAGGAATTGGTAAGGCCGTAGTGAAGGGCGGTCGCAGGGCAAACCATCGAGGGGTCCACGTTAGCGTGGCTATGCGCAGAAGCAATAGCCGTTAGCGTGCCTATGCGGAGAAGCATAAGTCAAAGCAACGCAACGGGAAACACCACACAAGGGACCGTGAGGTTACTTCGTACTAGCCTAGAAGGCTTTACAGGAAAACAACACGTGGCGCGCATGCCCAGCAGTGAAGACATCAGGTGCTGGTGCGGGCAGATAGCCAAGGGGCATCAAGGTGAGGGGTCTTGGGTTTTGCGCGTAAATAGATGGCTTGGCACACAAAACACTGGGATGGTGCGCAATAGTTACGGCGGGCGTGCAATACAATATGTGGGCTCCCAATAGGAGGTGGCACGCGCAATACCGGGTGCGGCGGGCACGCAAAAGGGGATTGCGCGCGGAAAGGGGATTGCGCGCAAGGGGTTTGGATTGCGCGTAAGGGTGGAATCTAGAGGAAAGGGCCAAGTCACTTTAGCCAGTGGGGTTGCACGTAAAGGCGAACCCTGGGGCAAGGTTACGAGAAAAGAGGGATTACCTGGAATTCATATTGTGCGTGGGGGTAGTCGAATTGCACGCACGGGAGCCGTTCTGAATTCTGCAACCCCAAACCATTTGGGGTTGCCTTCTATTTATAGGCGCCGGTCGGCACGAAATCCATGGTGGTGCAAAATATTCCGTGCCGGGAAACGTCGGCGCGCAAAACCTCACCGCGAGGAACTGGGGCGTGCAAAATTGCACTCCTCACTGGCTCAATTACACAAATCCTAGGGATGCTTTACGTGCACAACAATATTTCATGCGGATCCTCCTTTATTTTGCGCACCACTTCCCGAGCCTCCGGATTGGGCCTCTGATTCCGAATATGACTTCGCTTTGTCATTTCGAAACATCCTCTGGGAGTTATGGACTTTTTCGGCATCTACAACATTCCATGAGATAACCTAAGGAAATACATTAGAAGAGGGTGATATATAAAGACCATTAAAGGAGTAAATAAGGAATAACATGAATAATACAATACACATTAGTAAATAGAAATATCAATGGAGAACAAGAGAAACATGAATTTAAATGCATGATATAAAATGATTATCATAACATAGAAACGTGGAAACAACTTAAAACACTGCATCATAAAAATAAAGGAATTAGGTAAACCCCTATACCAACATGGAGGAAAAATTTCCTAAAAGTAATGAGGTAAACCCCTATCCCAAGATGACGTATCATGATTCTAAACATTACCAAATTCATTAGATCTCTATCAGGGAGCACCCTTCATGAACATTTCAATCTCATGCTTAAGTGTTCCACATAGATCATATAACATGGATTCAATAAAAATAATCATTTATTACATAATAAATGAATATGTAATAAATACATTAAAGTATATAATCAATAAGTATATGTGCATAAAGGTGTATACCCTTGATAGAGAACTGGTCATGGCATTTACTAAATAGAGATTTGGGCATGGAAAATCACAATGCAATTTTGACAGCATAACGACATCACATGGGGATTCATAAAATGGGTTGATGGTAGAAAAAGGATCCTCTCATCATTTATACCTGAAATGTGTAGTAAGGGGATCATTAATCATAATATCCCAACATATGAAATGGAATTTTAGATGTATAATATAAAAGAAATGCTTGAATGGAAATGAGGAGAGAGAAATTCCTTACGAAATTTTGGCATTGTAACAAGTGTACATAGGAGGGATTAATGAGAGTTAAAAGGGTATCTCACCATTTGAACATAATAAGTTAAGTATGGTGGAAGTGAGAAAACATACCCTAATATTTCTAATTGAAAAATAAAAATGTATAACAATATAAAGAAACTTGGACAAAAATAAGAAAGGAAAGAACATGAGGTTCCCTTACTTGGATGTATGATCCCAAAGAATTGTGATAGGATTCTTTGGATCTTGGGGTAACCTTTGTATGATTCTAGGGTGTGGAAATAAGAGTGTGGAAGAACTTCAAAGAGTTTGAGTGAAGAGTAAGGGGTGCTTGTGTAGGTTTATACAGGAAAAGAGGAGAATTCATTATTATTTTGGTTTTGGACACTACACACTAAAATATTCAAAACCACAAACCAACCCATGGTTTATAGAAAAGGGAAGTTGAAAAATTATTTTATAAGGCAAAGGGACTAAGTCATTAAAATATTATCCTTGCTTATGTGGAGGTGAGTCACACCCTCAAGGAAATGTATTCAAAATCATAAAATATATTATACATTTTGGAGGATTCACTAAGGAATTATAAAATAAGTCAAATAAATCTAAAATATAGTTATCTTAACATTAAAACATGTATTTTGTCTAAGATTCATTTTATGGTATTTATTACATCACTATTTGGTCATTATGTTGTGATAAAACACACTATATATTTATATATTATTTAATTTTTAATCAAAAATTCAACTGTGTCAGAAAATTATGAAAAAATAAATGTTGGATAATCTTGATGTCCTAATTTAAAAAATAATAATAATTTTATCTAAATAATTCTCTAAATATGTAAATTTTTACTTTTAAAATGTGAACTGGCATTTATTGAAAATTGACGGGTTTTGACACAAATAATTTTTAAACCATAATAAAAATTACATTTGACTTCATAAAAATTAAATTATAATTTATTAATAATAAAACTAATTTGATAATAATATCTTATTAAAATATTAATAATTTCAAAAATTCATTAATTCCTTAAAATAAATTCTTTAAAAATACACTTTCTATTTTATCATTTAAAAATATAAGTCTTATCAAAATGATAACCTAATAATTTATAAATAAATAAATGATATAATAATAATTTATAAGAATTGTTTTTATAATATTACTAATAAAAACTATAGTTTAATATAATAATGTATATATTTCTCAAAAGTACCAATTTTACCCAAAAAATCAATTTGTCAAATTCATTATTTTTTAAGAAAGACTATTTTAAAAAAGGAATTGATGGAATAAGACTTTTTTTTATAAAAATTGATTACATAATAAGTAACTAATACCTTGTTACATAACCTCTTATAACACCCACATAATACCTAAGGGTACGGTGTGTGATGGTGACTGACTCTTGAAGAGGATCGGATAACATCACCTAAGTGGTAATCTCTACTAACTTGAATTTATCCTATAGGAGATTCCATTAAAGCTTAATGCATTGAAACACATCTTGGGTTTGGTCAAGAGCGAAGCCCAGTGGTGCTACATCCTTTCCAAACTCCAAAAAACGAGTTTTGTGAGGCCTGAGTCTACTAGATGAGGCCATTATCTCCTTTTTCTATGTAGAAAGGATTTGTTAAAACCTTAAATTTATATTTGTTGTTTGATCACTGTTCAAATACTATATCACCAATGTTAATGATACCTAATGGTTATTTAAACATAATAACAAAAAAAGTGCTTGTGTTTTTTATATCCATGAGACATTTAAATTAAAGAAAGGGAATTTTATTCATAAATGATCAGATCATTACAACCTCCCCCCTTAAGATATTTCACCTTAAAATTTTCCTTTTCCCACACTAAAATAGATGAGGGTAACTCTACCTCATCACTTCCTATGGTTCCCATGTTGCTTCTTCAAACTTTTGGTTTCTCCACAATACTTTGACAAGGGGAATTGTCTTTTTTCATAGAATTATTTCCCTATGATCTAATATCTTCACCATATTATCTTTGTAGGAGAGTTCATTATCCAATGTTACCACCTATATATTGAGTAAATGTGATGGGTCTAGTAAGTATTTCATTAAGTGTGATACATGGAACATATCATGTACTTGAGAGAGGTTTGGTGGTAGTGCTAGTCGATAGGACACTGCTCCGATGTGATCAAGGATCTCAAAAGGCCAGATGTAACTTTGAATAAGATTTCCATTCTTCCTATATTTCATAACTCTCTTACATTGTAATATGTGGATGAAAACCATATATCTAACATCAAACACTAGGTCTCATCACCGTTTTTAAGCATAACACTTTTATCAACTCTGAGTAGCTTTGATGTGTTGTTGGATAGTCTTAACCTTCCCTACCATTTCTTCAACCATTTCTAGACCTAGAAGTTTTTTCTCCCCAACATCATCCCAACATGTCGGTGTTATGCCCCTATTCCCATAAATGGCTTCATAAAGATCCATTTGGATGCTTCAGTGGAAACTTTTTTTGTAAAATAACTCAACCATATGAAGTTGTTTCTCCCATACTCCCTTGAAGTCCATTGATCATGATCTCAACATTTTACCAAGTGTTTGGATAGTATGCTTAGATTGGTCATCATTTTGATGATGATAAGTTGTACTAAAGTTCAGCTCAGTATTCAAAGCATGTTAGAGAGTCTTCCAGAACATAGAGGTGAATCTTAGATCTTGATCAGATATAATCGATTGTGGTACACAATACAGTCTTACAATTTCTTTAATGTATATTTGGGCTAGTTGATCCGATGAGAAATCCTCTCAAACTCTAATTAAGTGTTCTGTCTTTATAAGATGATCCACAACAACCTAGATAGCATTGTTTCCATTGGATGTCTTCAGAAGTCTGGTGACAAAGTCCATGGTGATGTTCTTCAATTTCCATATTGGTATGGGTAAAGGTTGCATCATCCCCTTAGACTTCTACCTCTAAGCCTTCTCTTGCTGATATACTAGGCACTTTGATGTATATTCAATGATCTTCTTCTTCTTATTATCCCACTAATAATGCTCTCAAAGATCTTGATACATCTTTTTGATTCCTTGGTGAACAGAGAAATTAAAACTATATGCATCATCCAAAATTTCATTCTTTAACTCCGGATTTTATGGAACACAAAGTCTTGACCCAAATCTCACAATTCCTTCTTCATTAACATTTAACTCCATGGATTTCACTTTTCTGATAGTTTACACTTTCTTCTGAATTCCTAGATCATCTTTTTTAGCATCCTTTAACCTTTTCAAAAGAGATGGTTGATAAATAATTTGAGAAAGGATTGATGATGTTCCCTTATTTACAATTCTCATGTCCATGTACATCAAATCCAAGAAGATTGTATTATTTTTAATTCACATCAATTATAGAATCATTAGGTCCTTTCTACTTAGAACATCTTCCACCTTGTTCACTTTCCCAAGGTGGTAATGGATTGAGTAGTCGTAATCCATGATGAACTTTAACAATCTTCCTTGGTGCATGTTCATCTCTTTCTGTGTGAATATATATTTGAGAATTTCTTGATCTGTATATATTTCACACTATTATCTAAAGAGATAATTCCTCCATATTTTCAATGCAAAGATCATAGCTTCCAACTCCAGATCATGAGTTGGATAGTTTTGATCATGATTTTTCAATTTCCTTGAGGAATAGGTGAATAATTTTTCATTCTTCATCAATAGACAACCCATGCCCTTCTACAAAGCATCACAGAAGATTATAAAAAGCTCCCACTACTAGAAATCCCACTTTTAACAATGCTTATATCCCAATGGGTTACTTAAAACTGTTGGTTTAAAAGATTTTGTAATGATTTTTACCAATGATTTGTAAAACCGTGGGTATAGGCCTTAGTATATGGATTTTTACCAATGGTTTGTGTGAACCATTGGTATAGGTCTCACATTTTGCCTCCTTTTACCAACGGTTTATACAAATAGTTTGTATATACCTTACTATACATACATTCCCAATGGTTTTTAAAAACTGTTGGGAAATTTTTCCCCAAAATGCAGATCGGGCATCCAGTTCCCCCTCCGCTCGATTGCAGGTCCTCCTCCGCTTGATTGGTGCCCTAAATCGAATCTCCCTCTTCCCCAACCTGCCAAACTTCTTCCATTGATCGATCCATATTCAACTAAGGAAATTGTTTCTTCTACACTTAAAATCTATAATTGATACCTTGGTTTTGATGTTCTGCAACTATTTTTTATACCATGGTTTTGTTGTTCTGGAACTATTTTTTTCTCTTTTGATCTGGCAGAAAGGAGAGCTATGTGGACATTAATCATGGTTGTGGGTGGTCATTTAGGATCTAAGATAGTATTCCTTCATTTTACTTGATATATTCAACAGTATCATTGATTTACATTCAATTTGATTATCTTTGAAAAATTATGTAGTTTAATAAATTGTTTTTAATGGTTGTAATAAGGACAATATGGTATAAGGGTTCACATGGTTTGTATAAGTGTTAACATGGTGTCTAAGATAATCTAGTGTCATGGGAATTTACACAGAGTACATGACTTGGATATCCATGTAAATATACATGTCCAATCCCTTAGGGTGAAAAGTATGATTGGCCAAATGGGGTGATGAAAATGTCCCATTTAAACATGCCTTTGTTTCATGGGTATGCCCATATGATGTGTTGGATACACTATAGAGTGGGTAGTAATTAGCTAACCCAAAACACTTTCATCCTTGAAATCCATGACTACATGGTTTAATGGAAGAAACCATGTTCCAATGACATTCTTATCCTGGTTTCTTACTCACCTCACGTGAACATAAACTAGAACACTGGTTAAATGCAAGAAATCATCCTAAACATACACTATATCATTGGTTAAATGGAATACCCATCCTCGTTACTAAATTACATACACGTAAGGAAAAAAACTATCATTCATGAACATCCCTAAAATGCATAGTATTTTCACAAAACACATATCCCTTAAATGTCTTGAAATTCTAGTAGGCACTGATATAAAGTTGTCATGTTTATAAGTGGAAGCTTCACAGCTTTGGTTAATATATTCTCAGAACTATAGAGTGGAACCCCATTCGGTGTTTTGAGGTCAACCCAACTCCACACATGAAAAAGAAGATCATTATACATCAATAAAACCAATTTAAATTTATAAATGGTGATTCATATCAGTATCATTAATACATTTCGTTAGGAATTATTAATCCATTAGGGCGTTCTTCCGATACCTCGCTTGTTGGATTTAAAATTCAGTTATCCTCATTTAACACCACTTTGAGGCATCTCTTCATTTACAATTATGTGTTGGTTATAGGACTTTCTAAAATCTTTATCTTCTATATGAGTTAGAGCTATTCAATTAGAAATTTTAAAACCCTCTACGAAAATCATACTTCTAACACTTTAATTTTCTTTTCTAAACCCACCTATTTAATTTTAGAACAATTTGAAGAGTCTTATTACATGGGAAAACTTGATTTTCGTCATCCATGAAGGTCATGAACAACATCGGAATTGCAAAAAATATGTCATATTTTTTATCATTTCTATTAGAGGCAAAATATTTGCGTTTGTTTGGAGAAAAAAAATCATATTTAAGGTATTTTTAATTTCAATTTCATGTTTTCAGGGTGGGGAGGGGGAGTGTGTAGGTGGGGTGGGGGATGGGGTGGGGTGAGGGGATTTCCAGGTGGGGGGGCTGGGATATCTAGGTAGGTTCATTTGTGACATGTATGAGTCATCCCTGCCTCCATCCGAGGCACGGTGTGGCTGGTATCACTCTAAGTGTCTCACTTTTTTTGAAATGAACAACATTTTAAGTTAAGAAAACAACTGACATGTGGAAAACTGACCAAATTTATTTTTATTGTGTTGATACTTTAGCACAACGATCCATGGATCATTTGTTACAGGTACGAGTCACCCCCGCCCCAATTCAAGGCACGGTGTTACCAGTATCACTCAAAGTGTCTCACTTTTGTTTGAAATGGACAACATTTTATGTTAAAACAAAAACTGGCATATGAAAAACTGATCAAACACATTTGGATTGTGTTGATACATTAGCACAACCATCCATGGGTCATTTGTGACGTGTATGAGTCAACCTCACCTTAATCGAATGCACGGTGTGACCGGTATCACTCAAAGTGTCTCTCTTTTATTTGAAATGGACATGATTTTAAGTTAAAAAAACAACTTTCATATAGAAAACTGACCAAACACTTTCATATTGTATTTATACTTTAGTACAATGATACATGTGTCATTTGTGACGTGTAGGATTCAACCCCACATTCATCTGAGTCATGGTGTGGACAGTATCACTCTATGTTTCTCACTTTTTTTTGAAATGAACAACATTTTAAGTGAAAACAACAACTGAAATATGGAGAATTGACCAAACATATTTGGATTGTGTTCATACTTTATGACAATGATACATTGGTCATTTTTTATGTGTACGAGTCAACCCCTGCTCAATCTGAGGCACGATGTGGTGGAATCCTAATATGATCAATAGATCACACCATACTTGTACTATTTAGTGTTCATAGCCTTATTAACATTAATATTATTCTAACTAAGGTCAATAAAATTACAGTTCCATTCTTCTAGACCATCACAAGTTGAAATTATGGTCATTTCAGTTCTGCCTGAATTTAAAATCAAGTAAATAGTTCCATTCTTTACTCCTTTTGTAATGACCATGGAACCATGGGTCAGTTTCTATACCCCATTTTCAAATTTAGTTTCATTGCATGCATCATCAAATTTTCTCTTTAGATTTAGGAAGAAGAAAAACACTCCTAGGTAAAATCCTTTTTCATATGTTTTTCATTTTCTATAAATGTTTCTTTTTTTAGGATAGATCATATTTGGGTGTTCTTTCGTTGTCAAAATATCTTATCATGGTCCTCAAAAACCTAAAATTTTCAAAAATTGAGGGTTTTTATTTCACAAAATCAAGAAAGTATAGCGAGGGAATATGCTTCCACTTGTCGAATTCCTATGGTAGGATGGTTGGGTTAAAGAGGGTATTTGGGGCATGATTCAGTTGGATCCAATTTTCTGAGGATATTATGTGTCCTCACTTTTATTCTCACTCTTAATCATGAGAGGGTCTCATAAATTATTTTTATCATGGAATAAAGAAGTGTCACCCTTACAATAACCAGTAGTAAACCATGTATGACTATAACCCATCTTGGAATGGGACTGTTTTTTTCCAACCTCATATGCATCACGACACACTCTGGATCAGACACATGTTCAACATCCATTTTTTCAACCAATTTGGGCATGATCACTATTAATATAAAAACCAGTACCCAAGTATATTATGTTATTACCACTATAGAGTCTACCAACAAAGGCATTACCATTCACCCAATATCTGACATTAACACCCCTACCTCATTCATCTTCCTTCTTAGTGCATCAAAAACTGACATTTCCTTTACAAAGAACATATTCCATTTTAAATTTGAACATCTACATGTATTTTATCCAACACATTTGAAAACAATTTAGTTCAGATTAGAATAAATTATATTACTATGACATTCATTTTGTATATATAACATGTCTATAATCAAAGAGGTGGTATATCTTAAATTTACACTCATCAACGATAGTCAAAAACTCTTTTTCATGATTTGGGTAGTTTCACTCATGGGGTCATAAGTGAAGAGACTCCTAAGAAAATAAATTTTCACTATACATTATAAAAAATACAACTTCAATGCAAAATGCATCACAAATCATTACATACCCAAATCTAGGATCAGAAAAAAATTGGGATTTGAGCCAATTTCAAACTCTAATTCAAATATAATAAGTATTTCTCAGACTATTATTCATATAAGAATTTGATAGGGAGGTGGGGGGGCTGTGCTAGTTGGGGGGTTGTGTAGGGGTGAGGTGAATTACTACTGGAAGAGTGGTTGTCACATGAAGATTTAAATGGGTGTAAATAATGTTTGAGTTATTGAAACTGTTACTCAACTCTACTGAAATATTTCGATCATATGAATATTAAAATAGGGAATTGTAGTACATGACATAGTTGGAAGGGTTTGATGATTTTATGTGTTTTTTTCTATTATAGGTGTTTTTATGTGATTTTAAGTCTGTTTGTATGTGTTTTTTGTGCTATTTTTTATGCAGGTGTATACTGGAGGGGCTTTTGTGCAATAGTTATGGAAATACACAATACCAACAGTTTTAAACCATTGGTATGCTTTGAGAAAACAGATTCGGATTTTGTTGATAATTTAGGACAATGATCCATGGGTCATTTGTGATGTGTACGAGTCAACCCCGCCTCAATCTGAGTCACAGTGTGGCTGGTACAACTTTAAGTGTCTCTCTTTTGTTTAAAATGGACATCATTTTAAGTGAAAACAAAAACTGGCATATGGACAACTGACCAAATTCATTAGAATTGTGTCGATACTTTAGGAAAATGATACAAGAGTCATATGTGATGTGTACGAGTCAACCCCGCCTCAATACGAGGCACAGTGTGACCGGTATCACTCTAAGTGTTTCTCTTTTGTTTAAAATGGACATCATTTTAAGTAAAAAAACAAATAGCATATGGAAAACTAACCAAACGTATTTGGATTCTGTTGATACTTTAGTAAAATGATCCATGAGTCATTTTTGATGTGTACGAGTCAACCCTGCCTTAATCTGAGGTGCGGTGTACCCATTACCACTCAAAGTGTCACACCTTTATTTGAAATGATCAACATTTTAAATGAAAAAAATAAATGGCATACGTAAAACCAACCAAACGTATTCAGATTTTGTTGATACTTTAGGAAAACGATACATGGGTCATATGTGACGAGTACAATTCAACCCTGCTTCAATCGAAGGCACGGTGTGCCCAGTACCACTCAAAGTGTCTCACCTTTATTTGAAATGATCAACATTTTAAATGAAAAAAATAACAGGCATACATAAAACTGACCAAACGCATTCGTATTGTGTTGATACATTAGGAAAACAATTCATGGGTCATTTGTAACGTGTACAAGTCAACCAAGCCTCAATTTAAGGCACCATGTGGTAGGTAACACTCTAAGTGTCTCTCTTTTGTTAAAAATGGACACTGTTTTAAGTAAAAACGAATGACATACAAAAAACCTACAAAAAGTATTTGGATTGTGTTGATAACTTAGAAAAACGATCTATGGGTCATTTATGACATTTACGAGTCAATCGAGACTCAATCCAAGGGCCGATGTGGTTGGTACCACTCAAATTGTCTCACTTTTATTTGAAATGAACAACATTTTAAGTGAAAACAACAACTAGCATATGGAAAACCAACCAAACGCATTCGGATTGTGTTGATACTTTAGGAAAACAATCCATGTGTCATATGTGACAGGAAAGAGTCAATCCTACTCTAATCTGAGGCATGGAGTGGGCGGTATCACTCTAACTATATCTCTTTTGTTTAAAATGGGCATCATTTTAAGTAAAAAAAATTGGCATACGAAAAACAGACCAAACATATTCAGATTGTTTTGATACTTTAGCACAATGATCCATGAGTCATATGTGATTTGTATGAGTCAACCCCAACTCAATCTAAGGTACGGTGTGGCCGGTACCACTCAAAGTGACACACCTTTATTTGAAATGATCAACATTTTAAATGAAAACAATAACTGGCATACGGAAAACTTATCAAACGCATTTGGATTCAATTGATACATTAGGAAAATGATACATGGGTCATTTTTGATGATTAAGAGTCAAACCCACCTCAATCCAAGGTGTGGTGTGCCCGGTACCACTCAAAATGTCTCACATTTATTTGAAATGATCAACATTTTAAATGAAAACAACAACTAGCATACAGAAAACTGACCAAACACATTCATATTGTGTTGATACATTAAGAAAACGATACATGGGTAATTTGTGACATATACGATTCAAACCTGCCTCAATTTGAGGCATGGTGTTGCCGGTAGAACTCTAAGTGTCTCTCTTTTGTTTAAAATGGACACTGTTTTAAGTAAAAACAATCGACATACAAAAAACTGACCAAGCATATTCAGATTGTGTTGATACTTTAGAACAACTATCCATGGGTCATTTATGATGTGTATGAGTCAACTAAGCCTCAATATGATACCTGGTGTGCCCGGTACAACTTAAAGTGCCTCACTTTTATTTTAAATAGACAACGTTTTAATTGAAAACAAGAACTGGCATATAAAGACCAACCAAAAGCATTCAGATTGTGTTGATACTTTAGTAAAACGATCTATGGGTCATATGTGACGTGTAAAATTCAACCCCTCCTCAATCTGAGGCATGGTGTGGGCGGTATCACTCGAACTGTCCCTCTTTTGTTTACAATGGGCATCATTTTATGTAAAAACAACTGGCATACGTAAAACTGACCAAACATATTCGGATTGTGTTGATAATTTAGAACAATGATCCATGATTCATTTTTGATGTTTAAGAGTCAACACCACCTCAATACGAGGCATGTTGTACCTGGTACAACTCAAAGTGTCACACCTTTATTTGAAATGATCAACATTTTAAATGAAAACAACAAATGTCATACGGGAAACTAACCAAACGCATTTTCATTTTGTTTATACTTTGGGAAAACGATACATGTGTCATTTTTGATGAGTATGAGTCAAATCTACCTCAATCCGAGGAACAGTGTTCCCAGTACCACTCTAAGTTCTCACCTTTATTTGAAATGATCAACATTTTAAATGAAAACAACAATTGGAATATAGAAAACTGACCAAACGTGTTCGGATTGTGTTGATACATTAGGAAAATGATCCATGTGTCATTTGTGATGTGTACGAGTCAACCCTGCCTCAATATAAGGTACAGTGTGGCCGGTATCACTCTAAGTGTCTCTCTTTTGTTTAAAATGGACATTGTTTTAAGTAAAAACAACTAACATATGGAAAATTGACCAAATGTATTCATATTGTGTTGATACTTTAGCACAACGATCCATGAGTCATTTATGATGTGTAAAAGTCAACTGAACCTCAGTACGAGGCTTTTTGTGGTCGGTACCACTCAAAGTGTCTCACTTTTATTTTAAATGGACAACATTTTAAGTGAAAACAACAACTGGCCTACAGAAAACCAACCAAACGCATTCGGATTGTGTTGATACTTTAGGACAATGATCCATGGGTCATATGTGATGTGCACGAGTTAACACCACCTCAATCTGAGACATGGTGTGGGATATATCACTCTAACTGTCTATCTTTTGTTTGAAATGGACATCATTTTTAGTAAAAACAACTGCCATATGAAAAACCGACCAAACGTATTCAGATTGTGTTGATACTTTAGCACAACGATCCATTGTCCAGCCTCACACAATCCACTTCTCATGTGAGGAACTCCTACCCCTATTATAAAACACATGACATTTAATATTCCAAGGACAACTATATTCCCTAAATCACACAGGCTCATTGATACACACCCATTATCATCATCACTAAGCTCAAACACACCCAACCCAATCCATGGGACATTATATTTGTGTTTGGTTGAATTCATTTATTCATTTCCTTATTTTGGGTTTAGGCTTCTAATTTATGAAATCAATCGTGTATGTGTTATAAATAATGAAATTTTGTATGTATTCTTAATTCTGTATCACATATAATTACGTATTCAGTTTTTAATGTATTGTATTCATAATTGATTATTGTATTATTTATCCTTATTTTGTGATTCTGCATTTACTGCTGTAGAATTCACATAGCAGCACACAAAGTAGTAGGCTACTATGTGAATTGTACAGTTAAGCCTACGCCAATGGTTTTAAACCATTGGTATAGGTTCTATATAGACTTTTTACCAACAGTTTGTAAACATTTGTAGAGGATTGAATACTAGAGACATTTTCCAACAGTTCTTAGAATCTGTTGGTAAAAGTCTAGATAAATTTTAACCCAATGGTTCATAACCATTGGGATATCTCACCTCTATACCAACGGTTCACATAAAACTGTTGGAATAGTGTATATTTATTCACATATACCAATGGTTTCAAAGAAATCATTGGTATATGTCTATTGTCACGGCTTACTTGGCTACGGTTTGTAAAACTTTTGGTATAATTTAAACCAATGGTTTTACATCCAATACCAATGGTTTTCAACCATTAGTATACCTTCCATTTCCAGTAGTGTCCCCACTTTTGGGTAGTGTGAGAACATGGGTAGTGATAAGACACTTATTCAACTCCATGAAGCATTAATTACATTCATAATTCTCAGAAAACTTGACTTCCTTATGAGTTATCATGGTAAGAGTGTTTGAAAATTGTGATAAATTTCTCAAAAATCCGTGAAAATATCCAGATAACCCTAGGAAGCTATGGATATCCATCATAGATTTCGTCCTTGGTCATCCCTTAATTTTTAAGGGATCCAAAGATATCCCATTTCTTGTGATGATATTCCCCAATAATGATACTTCCTTCAACCATAACTCACACATGTTGTACTTTTCAAAGAGATTCTCTATTCGTAAGGTCTCTAGTACATTTCTTAGATGCTCTTCATGATCCTCCTTGGTATTGGAGTATATTAGTATATTGTTTATAAATAATACCATAAATTTGTCAAAGTAATACCTAAAGACTCTATTCATTAAATCCATGAATATTTCTAGAGAATTAGTGAGTTCTAAAGGCGTTAAGTTGAATTCATAGTTCCCATACCTTGTAAGAAAATAAGTCTTCGGAATATTCTTCTTCTTCACCCTTACATGGAAATATCCCAACCACATATCCACCATGTGTAATGCCCCGAACCCAGTTACCCAGAGTCGGTGCATTATTTTAATACATTGTCATGATTACAAGGAATCAAGTCCCGAAGGAACGATCAGTTTAGCAGTCTTGGAAAATAGATTACAAACATGAATATTACATTACACATTATAACATACAACACAACATAAATAATCCTTTATGAATGCCATTATTCCTATATCTTAACCCTTCATATCAATCAAAATAAACTTCTAGGAATCCTGGAAAAAATAAAACATAGAAAGGGGTGAGATCAAAGGCTCGGTAAGGTTAAGAAATACAACAGAAAATAATATAAATATTAATCATGTTGAATAATTAAAATTTCATGCCTTTACCAATAATAAACATGAATACTTTTATGTAAAGAATATGAGATGAGTAAATAATTCCATAATAAAACATAATAATGGGTATTCTACTATTTGAATGACCACATGAACCATCAATATTATTTCCATAATGAGAGAATGTATAATGCCAGACATTCTAAAACAATTTTTTAAGGCCTCAACCAAGACGTCTAAAAATTATTAAGGCCTCATCCAAAACCATAAATCAAATTGGGAAAAAGCCTCGGCCAATTCGACGTCTAGTTATCTCATGAGACCTACAGATGCATTGAGGAGCTATAGCGGGCTCCACCCGTCACTTACTATGTCCAATACATTCCTCATATGAAAAGGTTAAAACATAACATAAAAATTCGTATAAGAACTAGGATACAAAATATCTATACTTTAACTATAAACCACGAATGGTATAAAAATAACACATCCACAATCAAAAATATCACAAAACCTTCAATGCAATATGGAAGTTTTGTATCATAATAAATCAACTTCAAAACAAGTTTAAAATCCATTAAATAATTTGACATAGATGGATATTATTTGTAAAACTCTTTGATTGAAATATCCCTTTTCATGAAAACATTTAAAAGTCACACAATTTAGAAAGAAAGACATTTAAATACATTTTTGAATCAAAGTGTCCCATACCAATTTGAAACTTTTTAAAGTAATTAACATTTTAAAACATTCATGTCCATTTAAATAAATCCTTAAAACCATTTTTCAAACATGGACATTAATGAGGATGGTTTAGAAAAATAAATATTTAAAACATTTAAAATGATGTTGACATAGATGAAATCCAAACTATTTGAGAGAAATATCTCTATTTTGAAATCATTTAAGAGTCACATAATTATAAAATAAAACATTTACTTTGAAAATATTCTTATTATATTTTAAGGGAAGCTTCGTCGATTTTATAACGGTGGAAAATAGCTTCACTCTCCATATAAGTTAAAAAAAGACATTCTTACCATAATTTTGTCGAAATGGTTAAAAAGGACCTTGTTTGGAAAACGGTGGAAATATTACTTTATAAAAATCCTATAAAAGGTCAAAATAGGATATAAATGACTTTATACCATAGTATGTAAAATATTAAGAATGATTTGAAATACATTTTTAAGAATCATGGATGTGGATGATAAAGAGGTCCCAGTAGATAATTACGTATAAACAACCTCGGATAATGAAGAAATTGTAAAATAAACCCTTACCTTGTACTTTTCCTTTGTAGAGGGTAGGTTAACCTCCTATATAATGGTGAAATTATAGTTACTAAATTATAAAATAATCATATATATTAATATGATATCATATATGATCTTTTAACATTGCTCTGTTTATAATATCTTAGTATTATCGTCGTTTCGAGTGTTAATGAATTCATTTTTCTTTTTATTATTTGTTATTTGAGTCATAATAGTTATGGATGGGATGTATAATATTCATATCCAGAATGATATCAAGTCTTTAAACATTATTTTTAATCATCATATGAAAATTAGTCTTGAATGGATATGATGGGGAATGATTCTCATCGCGTTCGTGGAGATGGTAGTTCGTACATACGCACGAGCGACAATAGCATTCTTTTCATTTTAAAATAATATATAATTGGATGGTATATCATATATACAGAATAATTATCATGTTATATTTATGATTTACATCAATTACACATCATTATCATAGCCATCCAAATAATAATGTATTGAATAACAATTACACCACGACGTGGAGACGGTAGGTCCTACGTACGCAGGTATGGTGACATGTCATTCAAAGGATGGATAGAATACTGAATATGGTTGTACCATATTTTTAATAACATCACAGTATATAGAAGATACTGGATTTATTATTTTTTAATTGAAATAACAAATAAAGAAGAAGTGGAAGAATAAAGGAACTTGAAAGAGGGTGGTGAAATTATTACTTCTTCATCAGGTTCTTCCTTTTGATTTGATCAAAAGGGTCCTTAAGTTGGCTTTATGAATAATGTAAGGCCTCTAGGATGATCTTAGGGAAGTTGAGATAATATTTGGGTTGGTTTTGGCCGATCCAAAAGGCTTTTAGGATATTAAGTTGAGAGAAGTGGGAGTGACCTTTTATAAGAGGGGTGAGGGGAACCTTAAGAAAAGCTAGAAATATTATTTTATAATAAATTCATATTCGGATTTTAATGGCTCCAAATTGTATTATTCAAAGTATAAGGTGGTGATATGTCGAAAACAACTCAACCAATAGCTTTTAGATAGGTTTAGGTCACTTTATTAACCTTATATTTTAGTTTTAACTCTTACATAATTAGTTTGACATTTACCATGTCACTTTGTATTTTTATATTATATGGTTAATAAACATACTATATACTTACAAGAGACCCCCAAGTGGTAAATTACTGATAAAACTATCTTTATATAAGTCCATTGGCTGAATATTATATTTTTAGGAATATAATATCAATTAATAATATAATATGTGTTTTAAAAACTCATTTATGCCAATTTTGACACTATTCAATAATTGATTTTTGTTAAAGTCATAACAACATTATTAATTCCAAACAAATTCATTTAAGTAATACTAACATGTGATATTAACCAATAAAATTCTTTTATGGCATCAAAACCGTAAAATTATATTTATTTTAACATTTATAATACCAATTATTTTATTCTTTCATTAATAAGGAAAATAATGCATCATTATTGTGTCATAAATAAATTTAATTATTCAACATATAAAAATAATAAATAAAATAACATTATGTATGAATTATTTTTATATTTCTAATTAATATTTATAGTCGAAAATATAACATATATAACCCTATGTAAAAAAAAATTTGCTAAAAAATATATGCTTATGTCATATTTGTATTCACTTTAACTTAATTAATATAAAGTGTCATTGTCACTTAAAAGTGGCTACATGGGGTCCCAAAATCGACCCAAAGATTCCCATGGTCAAAAATATATCTTCTAATATGGTTAGGACATGTATTTTTGTAATTTAATATTATTATAATATTATTTAGTTTACCCTTAATTAACGGATTTACCCTTTAACCATGATAAATAAAATATTTACCGAAGTAATTATTCAAAATGTCTAAAAATAACAGTTACCTATTTACACAATTTGGGAATCCTGATTCTAAATATGGAATCTATTTTTCCAAATTCAAAACACAGAAGTGGCAGAAATTAATTAAAAATTAATTCCTATTGTCAAAACAAAAATCGTGTTTTTAAGAAACAATAACTATCAAAAGATTGACACTTGTTTATGTCTGGTTTAAATTTGAAATTATGTCCAATGACCAACATTTAATTAAATGGTAAAAATATATTTTAAATATAATTTAAAACCACTCAAATTCATAATTTATCACTATTAATTATTTCGATTAAAAAAGTTGTTTTTGATTAAAATTTAGTAATTTTCATGATTCATCAAAATATGAAAGTTATCAGAAAAGTATCAAAAATTCACCCTAAGATAATTTAAATATTATAAATCTAAAAATTAAGTCCATTTTTGAAAGATAAAATGTATAAAATTTCAAAAAGTGGGTATTATTATTCATAATGGCTAGTTTGATTGGTTGAGGTGTGTGTTAGAACTCGAAGTTGCGTACAACACACACTACTGTATTATTAGAAGAGAAGTGTACCATGGAAGCATGGGGTGTTACATTCTCCCCTACTTCAATAAATTGTGTCCTCACAATTTATGCTTGGTATTGGAAACTTGGGGTTGATATTTCAAAATATCTTAGTTGAAATCCCACATCGAAAAATGGATTAATGAGGCCTATATTTAAAATAAAGAGTGGTAAGTATGAAGGTTACCCAAAATAACACATACTAGGGTTCCATGTAGGAAAACATAGATATGGAAGAGAAATATAACCATCAATATTTGATGGAGAGTGATAGAGAACATGGCTATAAAAAAACCAACAATCATAAATCCATAAATCTGTGATGATCTAAGGTACCATCTAGGAAAAAGTTTTTTTTCTAAGTTCTTTTTCTTAATGTTGATGAATTTATGTATGAGATTGGCTAAGATAATAAGGAGATATACTTACTTTATAATTAGAGTTTTATCCATTAATAAATTTCTACCACAAACTCATCTTTTACCCCAAAACATAATACAACTCAAAAATACTCTATTTATCCTAATCGTATAGGGTTCCAAATATAATGAATTTATAATTCACATATCATAACATTTAAAAAAAGAAACTACATTATACCATACAAGAACTTCACATATTCTAGTTGTAGAAGATAAATCTCAATCACACTATGGTTGTGGGTTCGATTCCCGCAGCTTTTTCCGACGCGACGAGTTGTCACACGATCTGTGTTTTGATATTTTATAAAAATCCAAAAATAACCTTTCAAACATAATCCATTCTAACCTTTAGACTTATGAAAAATAATTCTATCCAAACTGACAGTCCAAAATTTATAAGTAAGTTTAACATAATGAAGATCATTTTTTCCATGTAATAACATGTGAACACCTTCATCATGTATTATTTTAAAACATGGTAACATCATAAATTACCATAAAACCTTATTAATTACATTCATAATCCCTTATTCTTTATATAATACTAGATATACTCCTTATATCCAAAAATTTTGTAAACTCCAACAATGACAAATCATTAATCAGTTTCAAGTTGTCAAGAATATCCAATATAATTTATTCAAATCAACCATCTCTTATTCCAAAATCACTACCACATTATCCGGACCATATTAAGGATTACCTTTCCTTCAACCATGTATTTTACCAAAAGTGTAGCTCACTATTAATTTACTTTTCTTAGAACCATATAATCTCAAATCCTTAATAAAATAGTACTGTAGTACAATCCTTATTTATCTCCATAATTCATATAACTAGTATATTGTTGATACAACTCTCAAATGAAATAATCCTATAATAATAATATAAGAGAACTAGTCATTATTCTTTATCTGAGGTAGTATCAGAACTTGATTATTATCTAATAGAATCATTTGGGGCATACTCTGATGATTTGGATATTGGTTCGTGTAGTGTCCCAACTCTTTAGAGATGAAGCATTGTACATTTGAAACCTTTTAATAACCCTTCTAGTCACGTACTTGGTGTCCTTTTTCTCCACACTTATAACAAACTCCCATTCCCTTCAAGCAAGTTCCAGGGTGTTTCTTCCTATAGTTATCAAATATGGGAAAATTCTTCTTTTCCCTCTTCCCTTTATCCATTTTTCTCTCTTCCATCATTTTCTTCTCTTGCTTCCCATCAAATCCATAAGACTCATAGAATTATTTACTTATCTTATTAACACATGATATTATTTATTCATATGTTGAGAAAGAATGAGAGTCCATTTCCCTTCTAAATGTTGTCTTAATACCATGGAAGATATGATCCTTCTTACTCTTTGGACCATATGTATTGCTGGAGTTCACATTCCTTCTATTAGGTGCCATTTCTATACAATGGAATACACTTGGTCAGTTTATGAATTGCAATGAATAATTCCAAACTTCTAAAATACCAAACATAAATTGAACATATTATGGATATAATCCATAATCATAAAAAAAAATTCTTTGAGTAAGTATATACTCATAAGCCCGTGATAATGGTTTGTAAAGAAAATGAGAATTATCCTAAGCATATCCCCTGGAAGTGTCGTAACCAATAGTGCAATAAGGCCCATTTTCATGCACCAGTTCCCATTCGAGTCAATCTCAAAGTGGGTTTTTCGGGTTTTACCCCTAGGTACATATGTGCCAGAGCTGCCTCTACCTGCTCGCATCCAGACAAGGATATATTGCTTGGAAAACTCACACAATCTCTATATTACCAAAATTATAGGAAGTTATTCTATAATAATCTTAAAAGTACATCTTATGGATATATGCTCTAATCAGAGTTTATCTAAATATAGTTTCCAAGGTTATTACTAAATTTCCTCTGATACCAACTATAACGCCCCGACCCCAGTTACCCAGAGTCGGTGCATTATTTTAATGTATTTGCATGATTAGAAGGAATCAAGTCCTGAAGGACCAATCGGTTTAACAGCCTTGGAAAATAGATTACATACATGAATGTTACATTACACTTTATAACATATAATAAAACATAAATAATCTTTTATAAACTCCATTATTACCTTAGCTTAACCCTGTATATCAATCACAATACACTTCTTAGAATCCTGGAAAAAATAAAACATAGAAAGGGGTGAGCTCAAATGCTCGGTAAGGGTAAGAAATACAGTGGAAAATTACATAAATATTAATCATGGTAAATAATTGAAACCACATACCTTCACAAATAATAAACATGATTACTTTTATGGAAAGAATATGAGCTAATAAATAATTCCATAATAAAAAATAAACATGGTTATTCTACTAGTCGAATTACCACATGAACCATCAATATTATTTCCATAATGAGGGAATGTATAATTCCAGACATTCTAAAACATTTTTTCAAGGCCTCAGTCAAGATGTCTAAAAATGATTATGTCCTCGACCAAAAACAAAAATCAAATTGGGAAAAGGCCTCGGCCAATTCCATGTCTAGTTATCTCATGAGACCTACTAATGCATCGAGGAGCTATAGAAGGCTCCACCCATCACTTACTATGTCCAATACATTCCTCATATAAAAAGTTTAAAACATAACATAAACATTTGTATAAGAACTAGGATACAAAATGTCAATACTTTAACTATAAACCATGAATGGTACAAAAATAATACATCCACAGAAAAACATATCACAAAACCTTCAATACAATATGGAAGTTTTGTATCATAATAAATCAACTTCAAAAGAAGTTTAAAATCTATGAAATTATTTGACATATATGGAAATTATTTTTAAAACTCTTTGATTGAAATATCCCTTTTCATGAAAACATTTAAAAGTCACACAATTTTGAAAGGAACACAGTTTTGAATCAAAGTGCCCCATACCACTTTGAAACTTTTTAAAGTAATTAACATTTTAAAACATTCATTTCCATTTAAATAAATCATTAAAACCATTTTGAAAACATGGACATTATTGAGGATGGTTTAGAAGAATAAATCTTTAAAAAATTTAAAATGATGTTGACATAGATGAAATCAAATCTATTTGAGAGAAATATCTCTTTTTTGAAATCATTTAAGAATCACATAATTATAAAAGAAAACATTTACTTTGAAAATATTCTTATAATATTTTAAGGGAAGCTTCGATGATTTTTTAATTTCCGAAAATATCTGCACCCTCCGTATAAGTTAAAAAAGACATTCTTACCTTAATTTTGTCGAAAACGTTAAAAATGACCTTCTTTGTAAAGTGACAAAAAGATTCATTTATAAACATCTTATAAAAGGTCAAACAAGGGTATAAATGACTTTAAACCATAGTCTGTAAAATATTAATAATGATTTGAAATACATTTTTAAGAATCATGAATGTAGATGATAAAGAGGTCCCTGTAGATAATCACGTATAAACAACCTCAGATAATGAAGAGATTGTGAAATAAACCCTTACCTTGTACTTTTACTTTGTAGAGGGTAGGTTAACCTCCTGTATAATGGTGAAATTATTGTAATTAAATTATATAAGAATCATATACATTAATATGATATCATATATGATCTTTTAACATTTCTTTGTTAATAATATCTTAGTATTATCATCATTTCGAGTGTTAACGGATTCTTTTTTCTTTGTATTATTTGTTGTGTGAGTCATAATCATTATGGATGGGATGTATCTTATTCATATCCAGAATGATATTAAGTATTAAAATATTATATTTAATCATAATATGAAAATTAGTCTTTAATGGATACGATGGGGAATGATTCTCCTCACGTTCGTAGGGACGGTAGTCCGAATGTACGCACGAGCGACAATATCATTCTTTTGATATTAAAATAATATATAATTGGATGGTATATCATATATACAGAATCATTATAATTTTATATTTATTATTTACATCAATTACACATCATTATCATACCCATCCAAGTAATAATATATTGAATAACAATTACACCACGACGTGGAGACGGTAGGCCGTATGTACGCGTGTATAGTGACATGTCATTCAAAGGATGGATAGAATACTGAATATGGTTATACCATATTTTTAATAACATCATAATATATAGAATATACTAGATTTATTATTTTAGAATGGAAATAACAAATAAAGAAGAAGTGGAATAAGAAAGGGACATGAAAGAGGGTGGTGAAATCATTACCTCTTCTTCGGGTTCTTCCTTTTGATTTGATCAAAGGGCTCTTTAAGTTGGCTTTCTGACTAAAGTAATGCCTCTAGGATTAATTGAGGGAAGTTGAGAGAATACTTGGGTAGTGTTTGGTAGACCCAAAAGTCTTTGAGGGTATGAATTTGAGAGAAGGGTGAGTGGACTTTTATAAGAGGGGTGAGGGGAACCTTAGGAAAAGTTAGAAATATTATTTTATAATAAATTCATATTCGGTTTATAATGGATCCAAAGTAGATTATTCAAATTATAAGGTGTGGATAGGTCTAGATAAACTCAACCAATAGGTTTTAGATAGTTTTGGGTCACTTTATTAACCTTATTTTTTAGTTTTAACTCTTAGTTAATTAGTTTGACATTTACCATGTCACTTTTTATTTTTTATATTATATGGTTAATAAACTTACTATATACTTCCAAGAGGCCCCAAAGTAGTCCATTAATTATAAAAATATCATTATATAATTACTTTGGATGATCCATAGATTTTTAGGAATATAATATCAATTAATAATAAAATATATTTTTTAAAAAAACTCATTTTTGTCAATTTTGACACTATTCAAAAATTGATTTTTGTTAAAGTCTTAAAAAGATTTTTAATTCAAAAAAAATCATTGAAGAAATCATAACAAGTAATATTAAGAAATAAAATTAGTTTATGGAATCAAAATTTTCAAATTATATTTATTTTAACATTTATAATACCAATTATTTGATTCTTTCATTAATAAGGAAAATACTGCATCATTATTCTGTCATAAATAAATTTAATTATTAAATGTCTAAAAGTTATAAATAAAATACAATTATTTAAGAAATATTTCTATATTTCTAATTAATATTTAAAGTCAAAAATATAACATATATAATCTTATGTAAAAATTGTTTTTCTAAAAGATATATGCTTATGTCATTTTTGTATTTACTTTAACTTAATTAATATAAAGTGTCATTATCACTTAAAAGTGGCTCCATGGGGTCCCAAAATCAACCCAAAGATGCCCATGGTCGAACATGTATCAACTAATAGAGTTAGGACATGTTTTAGGGTAATTTAATATTATTATAATATTATTTTTTCACCCTAATTTACCGTATTTACCCTTTAACCATGTTAAATAAAATATTTACCGAAGTAATTATTAAAAATGTCTAAAAATAAGAGTTACCTATTTACACAATTTGGGAATCTTGATTCAAAAATATGGAATAAATTTTTCTAAATTCAAAGAACAGAAGTGGCCGAAAATAATTTAAAATTAATTCCCGATGTCAAAACAAAAAACGTGTTTTTAAGGAACAATCACTATCAAAAGATTGACACTTGTTCATGTACGGTTTAAATGTGAAGTTATGTACAATGACCAACATTGGATTAAATGGTAAAAATAAATTCTAAATATACTTTAAAACCACTAAAATTCATAACTTATCACTATTAATTATTTCGATTAAAAAAGTTGTTTTTAATTAAAATTTAGTAATATTCACTATTCATCAAAATATGAAAATTATCAGAAAAGTACCAAACATTCCCCCTAAGATAATTTTGATATTAGTAATCCAACAATGATGTCTATTTTAAAAGATAAAATGTATAAAATTTCAAAAATTGGGTATTACTATTCATAACGGCTAGTTTGATTGGTTGTGGTGTGTGTTAGAACTCGAAGTTGCGTACAACACACTCTACTGTATTTTTCAAAGAGAAGCGTACTATGGAAGATTGGGGTGTTACAACATGGAGAAGTATTTTTATCCATGTATCTGACTGAACAAGTCATAAGTTCTTGGAAAAGGATACCTTTTCTTTATCATTATTCTGTTGATATCAGGATAATCAATGCAAAGGTACATTAAATCATCCTTCTTCTTGAAGAAGAGGACTGGTACACCCCATGGTGAAGCACTTGGGCATGTAAACCCTTTATCGAGATTCCCCTATAGTTGTTTCTTTAGATCCTCAAGCTCCACAATATCCATTCTATATAGAGTCTTTAATATTGGAAACACACCAAATATAAGATCAATCATGAATTCAACATCTCTTCTAGGAGGAAGACTAGGTGATTCCTTGGGAAACACATCAGCGAATTACCTCACAATAGGTATGTATTCAAGGATGGTTTCTTCCTTAGACTCAATAATCTGAGAAATATACACATGCTCATTGGGAATTAATATCCATTTTTGAGATGATGATGCTAAATAAGATTCATCCTCCTCCATGCACATGTACATAATTGAGTGTCGATTCACCATATGGAGAGTGATTTCCCTCTCATGACTATTTATGTTAGATCTACATAGGTAAAACCCATCCATGATAATAATTGCATAAAATTAAAAAAAGGGAAGTATAATGATGTTCACTGGGAATTTGAATCCAAAAATTGTGATAGGGGAGGAGTTCTATCCATGGGATGCAATAATTTCCTCGTTTTCCATTTTCACTGAAATCTTTACATTCATTATTTATAGTGATGTTTGGATTGTTCTATTAAACTTCTGGAATATAAATGAATGTGTAGAACCAGAGTCAAAAAGTATTTTCTCTACTCTTGAATGAATAATTAGTGTACCTGTCACCACTTCATTGTCAAGATTTACTTCAGTGGTAGTGATGAAAAAGATCTCCCTTGCTTCCTTGTAGGTTGTTGGTTGCCTCTAAAAACCCTTGGCTTAGGGAAATGGTTCTCAAAGTTTTCTAGTTATTTGAATTTTTAGTAATGAACAATGAATTGAGGGTCAAATGGAGCACTCCTTTCTACTGTCACAATAGCGGTTTTTTATTGATGGAAATCACTAGCTTGGTGACCTTCCTTCCCACAACTAACGCATTTCATCATCCCCTTTAGGAAATTTCTAAGGTGATTCTTTACACACCTTTGGAAAGTGGGATGTTGGTATTTCTTAGAATAGTTGGTTTTATCCATTGGACTGCCAGAATTAACGTCCACTTTCTCTTTCTTATCCCCATGATACCCCTGATATTCACCAATCTCCATCTTGACTTTGAGGGAAAATCAGACAATATCCTCTTAAATTTCAAAGTCTTGGATCACCAGGGATTTTTGTAGTCTAGGTTTTATCCCTCTAAAGAGGTGTTCAACCTTGAATTTAGAGCTAATGAAAAAACTAGAGGCATATCATGCAAGTCTGGTGATGTCTTCCTCATACGCCCCAATAGATTCATTGTCCTTTTTCTTGATTGCAAGGAAATCTCTTTCCATCTTAGGATGGAGGGTACGGGGGAAATATTTATCGATTTTTTTTCCAAAAATCCTTCCATCCGATCACCTCAATATCTTCCTCAGGATTCATACTTTTGATCAATGTCCATCATTGATCAACTTCACCCTCTATATGAAAAAACTATAAGAACCTTCTCTTGTACAAAACATTGAAGGATGGAAGAGATATTATAAATGGAGTTGATTCATTGTTCAGATATTGAGGGATCAGATGATCCATTGAAATTATGAGTCCTTTTTCTCATGAAGCTCTTGATTGGGACTTTTATTCTTCAGGGGGGGTGGATGTTCTTCTTGATCCTTTTTTCTACTAAAAACATGAGTTAACTAAGAGAGTATTATGACAATGTTTGTGATTCTCACTCCCATTGGATTGGGAATCTCATTAGAACAGTAATCACTTTGATCTTTTCATTAGTTGTTATCTAGAGTCGTCCTATTACTGGACATTGGCTAGAATAAAAGAAACATTAGGGGGATGTATTTTAAAATAATAAACTCATAAAGGATAATCCAATGACAAAAACGGATAACTTATAAACTACATTTATTTCTTTAACTTATGAATTTATATGATTCAATCTATGTTATCCATGATCTATTTCCTAACGTATATTTTTATGGGATTTTTTTATTACCTTAATAATGGTTCATACTAAGATTATGAATTTACCAAATCATATCTCACTAGAGTGTCGAACCTATAGTGCATAAAGGCCCATTGTTATGTACCTGTTCTCATTCAATTCTAGCTCAAAGCGGTGTTTTCAGGTTTTACCCCTAGATACATATGTGCCAGAGCTACCTCTACTTGTTCATATCTAGACAGGGATGCGTTTTTTTGATAAACCACTTACTCTATAATCAACAAAATTTAGGCATGTTTTTCTTACACTTAGTATTATCCCTAAGTATTTCACTTGGGTTTTATAATCCTAATCCAAAAATAACTAAACCTATCCTTTGATACCAACTATAACATCCCTACTATTTATTTCATATTTAGACATGATTTATAACATGAACATGCATTTAATATAACCCAAAAGATCTAGAGGTATAGTATATGTGGGGATTAGGGATATTACATGACAACTTAAGACAAAAAATAGAACATCTTTATTGAAAACTTCTTTTACATGACCACAACATTCCTTCTTACTTAGCATTACATGGGATAACCTGGGGAAATACATATAAAAAGGGTGAGCTATAAAGCCCAGTAAGGAAGTAAAAAATGCATAACAAGTAGAATAAAATATATGTTAGTTAATAGGAATATTAATGGAGAACAAGACAAACATGAACATAAAGGAATGATATAGCATGATTATCATAACATCGGAATGTGGCAACAACATAAAACAATACATCATAGAAAAAAAGGAATCTGGTAAACCCCTATCCCAACATTGTGGAAAAATGTCCTAAAATAAATAAGGTAACCCTCTATACCAACATGACATATCATGATACTAAAAATTACCCAATGCATTGGATCTTTACCAGTGTGCACCCTTCACAAACATTTTAATCTCATTCTTAAGTGTGGCACATAGATCATATAACATGGATTCATTCAACATCATAATTTATTACATGATAAATTAATGTGGAATAAATATATTTAAGTATATAATCAATAATTATATGTGTGTAAAGGTGAATAAACTTGATATAGAAATGTGTATGGTATTTACTACATAGAGATTTTGGCATGGAAAATCCTGGTGCAATTTCGGCAGCATAACGACATCACATGGGGATTCATAAAATGGGTTGATGAGAGATAAAGAAGCCTCTAATAATTTAGACCTGAAATGGTCAGTAATGGGATCATGGATAATAATATCCCAATATATGAAATGGAATTTTAGATTCATAATATAAAATAAATGCTTGAATCGAAATAAGGAGAGAGAACCCCCTTACAGAAATTTGGCATGGTAATGGGTGTACATGGGAGGTATTAACGAGAGTGAAAGTGGTATCTCACCATTCAAACATTAAAAAGAAAGTATGGGGGAGGTTTGAAATCATACCCCACCATTTTTAATTGAAAAATAAAAGGGTATAAAAATATATGGAAACTTGGACAAAAATGAGAAGGGAAGGAAAGTGAGGATCCCGTACATGGATATCTGATCCCAAAGACTTAAGAGATAATTATGGGGAATTTGGGGTACGTTGGTAGGACTATAGTGAGTGTAGAGAAGATTTAGGATGATATTAAAGGAGTTTTAGTGAAGATGAATGGGTTCATGGGAGGGTTTATATATGAAGTTTGGAAGAATTATTTATTATTTAGGTTTTTGACACTACACACTAAAATATTCAAAACAACAAACCAAACTATGGTTTATGCCCATTTTTCTAGAAAGGAGGAGTTTAAAACCTTATTTTATAAGTCCAAAGGCTGAATACATTAAAATGTTAGATTTTATTATATGGAGGTGATTTTCACTCTCAAGGAAATGAATTTAAAATCATAAAATATATTATACATTTTGGAGGATTCACTAAGGCATTATAAAATAAGTAAAATAAATCTAAAATCACATTATTTTAAATTTAAAACATTTATTTGTTCATAGATACATTTTATAGTATTTATTACATCACTATTGAGTCATTATGATATTTTAAAACACACTATATATTTATATATTATTTAATTTTTACCAAAAAAATCGATTGTCTCAAAAAATTATGAAAAATTAACTATTGGATAATTTTGACATCCTGATTCCAAAAAAAATATTCATTTTATCTAAATAACTTTCTAAATATGTGAATTTTTACTTTTAAAATGAGAGTCGACCTTTATTGAAAATTCACAAGTTTTGACAAAAACAGTTTTTAAACCTTAATAAAAAATACATTTGACTTCATCAAAATTATATACTCATTTATTATTAATTAAATTAATTTGATAATAATAATTTATTTAAATATTAGTTATTTCAAAAATTCATTAATTCCTTAAAATAAATTCATTAAAAATACACTTTTAGTTTTATTATATAAAAATATAACTCTTATCAAACTATTTACCTAAACATTTATGGAAAAGGAACTGATATTATCATAATTTTTAAGAATTGTTATATTAATATTATTAATAAAATCCATAGTTTAATATAATAATGTATATATTTATCAAAAGTACCATTTTTACCCAAAAAATCAATTTATCAAATTCAACATTTTTTAAGAAATACTGTACTCATAAAGAAATTGATGGAATACGACTTTTATTTATAAAAAAGGATTACACAATAAGTAACTAATACCTTGTTACATGACCCTTTATAACACCCACATAATACCTAAGGGTAAGGTGTGTGATGGTGAAAGACTCTTGGGGTGGCTTAGATAACATCGCTCGAGTGGTAATATCTATGAATTTGAACTTATCCCATAGATAATTCCATTAAAGCTTAATGTGTTGAAGCATGGCTTGGGATTGTTCAAGAGTGAAGCCCAATGATGCTACCACCTTCATGAACTCTAAAAAGTGAGCTCTGTACAACCCAAGTCTATTGTCTGAGGCCATTATCTCTTTTTTCTGTGTCGAAAGGATTTGTTAAAACCATATATTTATATTAGTTGTGTGATAACTCTTAAATGGATATATCATCAATGACAATGATACTTAATGGTCATTTAAACCAAATAATAAAAAGAGTTCATGTTTTTTCTATACCCATGAGACATTTAAATGAAATAAAGGGAATTTTATTCATAAAAGATCGGGTCCTTACATTTTAGTTGTCATTACATCCCTCTAATTTAACAAAAACTTATAGGTAAGAGTAATAAATTGATATTTGACTTGATTTGAGAGAAAATGGGAGAATAAAAAATTAAATAATGATTTAACATGAAAGGTAAAGAGATGTCGAAGGGAAGGATAATTCATTATAGTCTGAATTTTAAAACTAATCCAATTAAAAATAAGACAATTTTTTATACATTAAACCCCTAAAACAAAATACAAACACACCTAAAACACTATCCTCTCTAGAGAAAACCTGATTCCCACTATAACTACATTTAAAACATGTGTTCAAAATTCATTTTTGGTGGCCCCATCATATTCCATGCATAACTTGGTCCTCCAAATAAGTTCATCCTCCTAGTTATTGTGTTTTTTTCTCACATAGATTAGTTCATATGATTTTATTAACTACCTCTCATAGTTTGTGATCTTTAAGGTCTTCCACAACCTCCATGAATAGTTCTTCAACCATTCCAACCTTCTGATATAGTATAATGTTGGACGTTTTCTAATATAAGTCTATACATATAGCCTTATTCTTGTTTCTTGGATCACCTGATCTTGATCACTCTAACACATCAGTTGCAATATTGGTATCTCTTCTAACATACTATATTCACAAGAACTCCTAGATTAAGTCATATTCTTCTCCTCCTTCAACGCATAGGTGTTTCCTACATGTGTTGGATTTAATTTTTTGATACACAATGGATGTTATCCTTTAAGTTTAATATCAGATTCCTCCTCTAAATCTCTAAATTCAAAGCACCAATCTTCTTTGTTTACTATTATTTTGTATTCAAATATCCATGACTGTTATTACTATTTGTTTATAGGAATTCTATGATCTTAGGAAGTGAGATATTCTCTCATTTAAACTCAATTAAATCAATTCAAGGCCTCCATTTAAAATTTTCTTAAGACTTAGCTTCTTATCTTCATAACAACTCCAAGAAATCTATGAGTTTTATTTATTTGAAAATTCCTCCATGTATGCATGGAAAAATTATGTTAAAATATGCTTTACAAAATGGAAAAAACTCTCCTTGGAATTAATCTCAATCTTCTTGAATAAACATGATGTTTAAATCATGAATCACTTCATTATGAAAATTTTATTAATTTTCACAACATATTACGCAACTATCATTAAATTATTATGTATCCTATAACTTCTTATGCATCTTATATATTTTAATGTATCCTATAACTTCTTACACACCCTAACATAAGATGTTTACCATTTTTTATTTTCAATTGTAGAGCTTAATCAACTGAATTTTCTATAATTATAAGTCTTCAAGCTTCTCAATCAATGGTAGTTCATTAAGGGGTTATCGGTGCGACACAAATCACTTGTGAATGAGGACCCTAAATAATGGATAATATAATCTAGAAGGAAAAATTTTACTAATGTGTTCCTTCTTTTAATTTGGTAATAGTACCACTAAAAATCATATGCCAAGTTGATATTTTATTCGCATTGCCTCTTTCTTATTAATCATTATACTTATTTAAACATTGTTACATCCCTTAGGTTCTACCTTCCTAGTAATTTATTGTTCTCCCGTACATTGTTATCTATACTACCAATACCCCATTCTCTCCCTGCCAGTGTTGACCCACATTATCTCTCTAAATATTGTTCATGTTTTATTATTTTTAATCTTATCATGTTATATCTAATAACCAACTAATTGGGTGGTGCAGGCTTGAGGGATGACCAAATTATTTCCTAAGGATCCCATAACTCATATGATGTTCTGGTGGGATCTCAAATAACTCATAACCATTAATTAAAGATTTTCCAATAATAAGTTCTTGTAGTAACAAATACTTTATACTTTATCTTTTATTATCCTCATCATGATTGGATTCTTCCAATATAAATATAATTTGGTTTAGAAACTATCAAAACTTTTTCTTTTACATTAAAAATAAACTCACTAACAATCATCACATTTTGGGGCTGCTTGAATCTATCTTCACAAGTTAATCAAGAATAAATTAAAAACTTCTTAATTCCTTCTTTTCCATATACAATGATAAAAACTGACTCAACTTCACATTTCACTAACATATATTGGCAGTATCTACTTACAATAATATCCTTCCTTATTGAAAAAAGATAAAATCAATCACATGGGATCTTCAATCTCTACCTTTATATTTATTTTCAATAATACCAAAACATTATATGTCAATATGTGTGCCTTCACTTACTCTCATTCTCCTCCTTATTAAGAATAAATAAAAAGGTATTGTGGGTGCAATAATTTAATCAATTTTACCTTATTATTCTTAGTAAAAGTATTAGAATCAACACAACATCTTCTCTCTATTTATATCTGAATTACACTCTAGTTTACATTGTTGATAGAAGGATGGAACCATGCACAACTTATCCAAGTGTCTTTAGTTAATATACTCTAATTATATGTGGTAAAATCCTAGTATATAAAATAAGAGATATTTCTCCATGGCATCAATACTTTCCAAAAATGTTCTAAGCATGTGATATAATTTTCTATTCTAGAATCTGAGGGATGTAAAAATAGAATATTTAATAACTTTTAAACCTACACTCATATCAAGAACACACAAAAAACAAAACAAGCATAAGAATCATTTTTTCCTAATATCTTATCTTACACATCAACCATAACTTGCCCTTGATTAGAAAATTTTTTATAAACAAATAAAGTCTATAAAATTATTATTAGAATTCCTCAATATTCAATTTTTATAGAGCTATCCATAATTCCTAATTTAGTGTATAATGAAGTTTATGATATCTCATCTTAATTTTTTCTCCCCCCTCAAGGGATTCAATCACTTAAACTTATCATAATGATTTATTTTCATTCATGGAACTCTATGATGGTCTCTAATTCATGTTGTATAACTTATATAGCCTCAACCAAATCCCCCTTTTATTTTTACTCCATCAATTACCAACATATTAACAAAATCCTAATACAAATAAGGTAATAAAAAGTTATTTCTTACTATTTAATGAGATAAACATGACTAAAGGTTAACTCTAAAATAAGATCTTCTTATTCATCTAGATTTATGTTTAGAATAGATCTTTATGTTTTCGTTCCTAGATTTTATATAATGTTTCTCCATGGATAGAATGGTTTTATTATTTTCATCAATTATCACCTCATAAAAATTATCCTCCCAGTGAGAGTGAGAGTGATCATCCATCAGGATGAAACCCCATTCTCTTGGCTCTTGCTTCCACTCTCGGCACCATCTTCTTTCCTTATAGAGTGTCTAAATCACTCCTTGCACCAATGGGTCTCCCCCCTCCCCTTATTCTTCTCCATATTTCCTCCTTTCATATTTTCCTGTGTTTTTCTCTTTGGGGTTCAACATCTTCAATCTTATTCATATTCTATTTTGGTATTCCCCACCACTCTTGACCCCATTCTTGGTCAGGCATAATGATGAGTAGGACCACTTGGGATGTGTTGGTGGTATCTCATAGTGGTGAACCTTGAGCCCCTTATTCCTAACTTCTTCTCTTTTGGATTTAATTATTCTATAACTCTATAGTGGTACAAATTCTTCCTCTTTCACCCCTACTCTACAAGCCTAGTTTGATATACATGACCCCATATTAGTTGTGTGTGTTGGTTTTTTAGGTTGGTTTGTGATTGTGGAGGGGGGAGTAGTGGTGACATGGGCTTCTTTGTGAGGTGGTTCTCCCATTGGGCTGCATTTGACCCTTTGAGTAACCTCATATTGTTAGGTGTTTTTCCTTCTTTCTTACTAGATGTTCTTATTTTACCCTTGATACTTTTTATGACTTCTTCAATTGATGATTTATTTATGGTTTTTTATTTCATTTTGTTCATGTTTTGATGAGGTTGGTGGAGGGTGTTTTTGTTTGTTCTTCCATGAATCTTATGTTTATTTTCTTGGTAGTGGATCCAATGATAGGGTTTGGTGGTCATGGTTATGGGCATGCTTTTTATTGTGTTTTAATTCTATTATTTATTCTGTTGTTTCTCTTGGATTCCACTACACTTCTCCCAGTTATATTTTCATGGTGGTTTTCCAAGGAACCTTTGGATGTAATGTTTGAGTAGCCAATGGAATTATAGGAGGTGTCTATCATAGTGGCTTCATCTCCATCTTTGGTTTATGACTGGTCTTGTTCTTCATGTTGGTTGTGGAGTGGATCTGAATTCTTGGTACCTTTTTTTCATCTTCATGTTTGTAAAGTTCCCATTATGGTTTTCTTATGATGGAATATCATGGTTTTTCTTGCCTTTGAATATTTTTTAGTGTTACTAGCATGGTGTGATGTTTCGAATAATGATGGTGTGAAATTCAACAAGAAGTGGTTACGAAGATGACTTGATCATCGTGCGACCTCGATTTGAGTAAGGCATAGGGATTGAGGTGGGTTTTTAAAGTTTTAGATTTTATATTTGAATGATTAATTTTGGGATGTTTTTTTCAGTTTGGGGATATAATTTTGTGGGTTTTGGTTTTCCTAATAAGGGTTCCCACTTTACCATAAATTGGGTATTTTGAAAATTCAAAAAAAAGATTTGAAGAATGATCCCCATTTTATGGTACTAAAAGTAACATTAATCTCATGATGCTTTCCCCTTTTTTATTTATTCTTATAACTTCTCGTATTTCCCTTTTTACTTCGCAAAGAAAACAATTTGTATCCTAGGATTGTTACTTGTTACCAATAATTTTTTTATATTTTTTTAGATAGATCCCCCTTTATTCATGCTTATTCAGAATTAAAAAAATTCTATACCAATAGTTATAGGCTTTGTTTCTAAATTCTCCACAATACCAGAAATAATCATTGATGCTTGATCTCCCATGATGTTGGTAGTCATGTCCATGATAAAAACACTTTCTATCATGGTGTATTATAACCCTTGTTTTGGTAGGTTCTGAGAAAAATGGATGTGTGCATTGTGCGGCACCCAACTTTGATTTTTTCCATAGTCGAAACAATCTGAGATCTATATGATGATGAACACTATGATCCATGGAATTGAATAAATAAAATATAAAATGGATAATTACGCAGAAATTTGGAGAGAGGATCATCACTTATTATATTTAATTAATATAATAAATAAGAATTTCCTTTAAATAATAATTTCTTCGTTGATGAATCTGATTAAAGAGATGTGGTCCACCATCGTTGTGTTATAGAAACAAAGTGTATATTTCCTCCTGTGGTGATCCACACATGTTCCAGGAATCTCCAGATATCATTGAAGTAATCTCTAGCTGGTAGCATGGAAGATCCTTATGCTTGCATCATCCGCCTTTGATCACTTCGAGAACCACTTCCAAATCATTCTCCTTGATCTGGTCTAGGACGATTGATCACCATTCTTGGGAGTTTTATTAGATAAGGGAGCCCACTAGTCTTGAGAGGATTCTCCAAGATATTTAGGCATAACCAATAAAATTAATTGTCTCTCCTTGAGAAAATAACATAATTGGGTATTTATATTACTAGGGTTAAAATAAAATAATTTCACAAGTCACCTTGATTATTTTAGTTAATTCTAGAAAAGCCCCATGTCAAATAATAATATTATTATTATTATTTATTGACATGTGCTTAACTTGTGAATTATAATTAAATATTATTTATTTAAAAAATATTCAACATTTATTATTTATCATCAGAACATTAAACTCCCTCTACCATTCCTCCACAATATTTATCGAGCCTTGAATAATGTCTATCTATTTATTAAATAAGTATCATTTCATTATTCACCAATTAATAAATAAATATCGTATTCACTAAATAGAAAATAAATATTTATTAAATATTCCACTCGTAATATATTCTCTCAAATAACTAGTGGCAGAATAAATATGATCAATAATAAATTAATAATTATTAAACAACAAGTAGGAATAATATTTATTCAACATATTAAATAATAATTAATAATATATTATTTTACTGAGTTTCTCGATACACATAGCGTGTGACCCCCAAGGCCTCTTTCTCAGTGGCATTAGAAAAACTAGCCTAAAGTCCAAGGTTAGCATCTAGAAACATGACAAGGAACCCATAGATAAATAAGTTAATGTCTTAAATAAATGTTACCTCATATACATGCTTACTGTGTAATATAATCCCTTTATCACAATATCTCTAATCGAGCAGATTACATGCTAGTGTCAACAACCAATATGTTCGATATCTCTTTCTTTGAAATTACAAAAAGAGAACTTCTCTAATAGAACACCATGGCTATGGATTTATTTAGGATATATTATTTCCATCAAAGGGCCTAATATATTAAATTCTAGTAATGAACAAAAGAGATAAATCCTTTTTCACATTATTCATTCCTGCAATATTATTCTTGATGTTCCCAATATATCCTACCTCTCTACGAACATCTGTCATCATGGTTTTCATCAATACCTAAAATTATGTGACTCATAATATTCATTAATAATAATATTAAATCCAAAGTACCAATACACATCTACATGAATAGGAATATCCAATAACAGATATAAATGTGGATTTCCTACTAGCAGGTATCATTCTCATAATATACTACTGGATATTACCAATGGTGTACACCATGAAAAGGTGCATCAAAATCCTATGAGTATCCACCCCTGATAGCCAGTATCATTTGATTCCCTCAAAGTATTTCATCTGTCTATATAACATATATTCAATAATAGTTTCATAGAACTTATGGGTTCTCATCATAGTGGTGAACTGCTATGAACTTTTAGTGTGACAACTACTCTTATGACATTATCACATACTATGTCATGTAGAAGAATAATCATGATGTATAATTAGTTTATTAATATTCAAAAAAAAATTATACATTTTTATCATAAAGTGCATAAAAATTGGTTCCAAGTCACCAACTCCAACAGACTCCCACTTGCACTTGAGCCAACTGCACACAACCTTATGTCTGCTAGCTCTCACATGATTCTCATGCTTCTACAGAGATAGGTCTTTAGTATAGGGGTCCACTATGTTCTCTTCCATGGGTACTATAATCACTATAAATTCACCTCTTTGATATAAATCCATCAAGAGGTGATAATTTCAGAGTATATTCTTTGTCTGTTGGTGTGACCTTGTCACTTTTGGAAGTGCCACCCCTATAAAATTATCACAATATAATGTGATAGGTTCTTTCCTTATGGGTACCACATCAATCTCCTAGAAAAAGTTATTAATCCAAACAAATTCTTTTCCTCCATTATAATTTTTTATATAATCATAATCCAACTTATAATTAGTGACAATTAGCTACTTAGACCTCTTTTAGCTCATAGATCCTCTATTGAGACAGAAAACATATCCTGATTGTGACTTCATATTTTTCTGATCTATAAAAAAACTAGCATCAATATAACCCCTCATAACCATCTCCTTGTCTTCTCTATACAATAATAATAAATCCTAAGTTATTCTAAGATACTTAAAGATATCCTTAACAGTAGTCCAATTTTGTTCTCCTATATTTTCTTTATATCTGCCAACTATGATGAATGGATAGGCAATATCAAGTCTAGTACATAACATTCCATACATGATTGATCATATCACTGAGGAGTATGGGATCTTACTCATTCTCTATTTATCTTGTTGTGTCTTGGGAATGATTTTCATAGAAAGATGTAAACCATGTGACATTGGAACCAATACCCCATTAGATATTTTTATACTAAATATCTTTAGTATCTATTCAATATATATACTTTGACTTAGTACAAGTATCCTATTGGATCTTCCATAAATGATCTTGATGCCTAGAATATAGGCTTATTCACCAAAGTAATTCATGAAGAATCACTTGTTTAACCAGTCCCTAATTGATTATAATATTGGTATATGGATTATAATAAGTAATATGTCATCCACATATACAACTAGGGTAACGACCTCATTTCCACTAAAACTCTTATAAACACATCGCTGACATTAATTCTTAATGAAATCGAATTCTATTCTGGATTCATTGAATTGAATGTTCTATGATCTAGATGCTTACTTAAACCCATAAATAGATCTCTACAACTTTCAAATATTTTTTGCATCACCGGGAGTCACAAACCCTTCAAGGGATGTCATATATATATATCTTCTTGAAGGTTCCCATTAAATAATGTAGTTTTAAAATCTATCTACCAAATCTTATAGTCATAGTAAGATATTATGTAAAGTCAAATTTTGATGGATTTAAACATGTAAACTGGTGAAAATGTTTCATCATAGTCAATTCCTTGACATTGTTTAAACCCTTTATCTTCTATCCTTACTTTATAGGTAATTACTTTACCTTCCATGTCCAGTTTCTCTTGAATATCCATTTTTATCCAATATTATTTACATCAATATTTATATCTACTAGAACCAAAACTAGGTTTCTAATACATGGATTCCATTTTATAATTCATATATTTTTTCCTATTTAAGCTTCTAAGATCCTTAATTCCTCTTTGTAGGAGAGAGGTTCATCATTGTCAACCAATAGTGAGTCACCATCCTTGGTGACCAGAGAACCATATCTCTCTATTTCTTTTACCTATCTTACACTCCTATGAAATACTTGTGTTTTAGGAAATACTACTTCCATAGGAACCTATGAAGTATATTCATGTACCAAATCTTATGTATCTTGAGAATCAACTTCATCGATGTCATTATTTCTCCCACTTCCCTTTTTGAGGGTGTTCTCCCTCTCAAGAAATATGGATTGTGTGGTGATAATCACTTTCTTGTATGAGGGTTTGTATAGGTTGTGTCCCTTTATTTCATTAGGATATTCTATAAATATACTCCTCATTCCCTGAGATGCTAGTTTGGTTCCTTACAAGGCCTTAAAAATCACCTCTCATCCCCATAAACGTGTAAGAAATAAAATGGGTTTCTTTACACTCCATAACATAAAGGGAATTCCATTTGAGGATTTAGTTGGTATTAGATTTAATATGTATATCATATTTTGTAATGCATATCCCCAAAAGGATGGTGGAAGATCTGCATGACTCATCATTCACCTTACCATGTCAGATAAGGTATGGTTCCTCCTTTCAATAACACCATTCCACTTTTGTGTGTAAGGTGGAGTGAGTTGAGATAGAATCCCAAACTCCTTTATAAATTCTATGAACTCTTGGTTAAGATATTTACCACCTCGGTCTGATCGAAGCTTATTTATCTTCTTACCAAGATGATTCTTTACTTCATTTTTGAATTCCATGAATTTTTCAAAGGACTAGGACTTATACCTCATCAAGTTGACATATCCAAATCGACTCTATCCAACCATAAAAGATATAAAGTAAGAAAACCCACCTATAGCTTTTACTGGAAATGGTACAAACACATCAGTGTGTACCAATCCTAGAAGATTTGTATCACTTTTACCCTATGCACCTAATGGTGGTTTGGTTATTTCCCGTCTAAATAAACATGACATCTATCAAGTGGTTTTGCATCAAAAAATTCTAAATAGTCATCTTGATAGAGCTTTGTAAAATGCTTCTTACTTACATGATTGAGATAGTGATGTCATAGCTACGTGTTATATGAGTTGTGTGAAAATGATTCATTATCGATTGAAAACACTTAGTTCTCATAATTTAATACATAAATATAATTATTTAAATATTCCATACCGTAACATAATTTTTCTTATAAAATAAACAAACTTTATTTCCAAATTTGAAAATAAACCCATATGTATCTGGGCATGATATAAAAATTATTTTTTTTATTAAATGTAAATTCAAGATAACAATATTTCAAAACCAAAAACATTCCTATTGGAAATGAAAGGTGGTAGTCACCAATGGCTAGGGAAGCCGACCTTTCTCTATTAACAACTCTCAGATCCATATCTCCTCTTGTAATATTTTAGAATATACTTGGTTCCAACATTTGGATACATATGTGATCTCCATAAGATGCATCTAATACCCAATTTTTAGATAGTGAAATATTACACTTGAATATGAAAACACCTTTAGCTTCCCCTTACTTATGGGTGCATTTTCTCTTCTAGTGGCCAAACTTTCCATATAAAAAACATACTTAATTATTTTCCTTTCCCTGCTTATAGATCTTATTCTTCTTAGTAAGTCTATTCTTGAGAACTTTAGAATATTTATTAGTCTTAGTCCCCTTTTTCTTATCCTTCCTTTTCTTATTTTTTATAAGGACTACAGGTTTATCACGCCCCATGTCCTTATCCACATAGAGAATTAAAGTATAAAGTTCCAAAAGACTCTTCTTACTATTACTCATATTGTAATTAATAATAAATTCGGAGAAGGTCTTAGGCAGTGATGAAAGTATGAGATCTATATGAAGCTCATCTGAGAATTTAATCCATATGATGTCTAGATGTTCAATGTATCCAATGAGCTTTAATACAAGAGGCCCAGCTGGTGTATACTCTCTAAGCTAAGTTTTAAAAAATCATCAAAAATTTCATACAAATTTTGTCTCTTCCTCTCTTGATAGAGATCTCAAAGATGATACATCATGATATAAGAATCCATATCCTCATGTTTCTTTTAAATATCATTTCACATGGATGATATCATGAAGAACTAACCATCTGAAACATCATTCAGTTGTTTCTCTTAGATAGATAGCTCTTATCCACTTACCTCATTGTCAGGAACAACTCGTAAAGGTTCTTCAAGCACATATAATTTCTTTTTATGGAGAAGGATGACACGTACGCACCTTTGCCACTCTTAGAAATTTGTGCTGGTGAGAAGTATTTTTTTCTCAAATATGGATCACAATGATATGTTTGATGTCATTTTATATTTGTTTCTACCAATAACATAAGAAAATTTTTACTACCTTATCTAATAAAATTTAAACAAATAGATAAATATTATATTTATTAGTCTCCCACAACTTTATTGAAGCTCAATATCCCTCACCATTGGCTTCAGAATATCCAATTTCTTGGATATTCTTATCGTAGGGATCCATATTCCCTTTCTAATTACCCCAACTTTGGTTGGTCAAACAACTTTAATGGTTTTAGGTTGAAATTTCAAATTCCAACTGCATTAACTCGTAGTTCCTTCATCTGTTGGGTGGACTCCCCAATCCTAAAATAATTCATTTAGATTTCCTCAACCTTTTCCTCTTAGTTACACCAATTATTACATTGATAGTAAACCCTCGATATGAAACAAGTAAATTCAACTAAAAACTCATGTTAAAATTCCTCGATATTTGAAAGAACCCCAGCTTTGGTTGGTCAAGAACTTTAAAATATGGTTCAATTTTAACTGAAGTAATGATAGGCTATATCAACTTGATATTTTATTGAGGGATTTTATCTTTTTTTCATATATTTTCAATTATTATCTTTATCACATGGTTGTTAATATTAAGTGGGATTACATAAGTGATTAACCATGTCTTCGATAATATTTACGAATAAGATGGGTTTTTTTAGTTCTATCTTGCATTCTTGTTAATTAATTAATTATGTGATCATGAAAAGACATAAATAATAAAATAAATATGAAATTGAAAAAAATAATATAATAAAGCGATATAATCATGATCTCTTACTAGTGGTTAGCTTATCCAGTGGTTGATAAACTAACTTTTGACCTAGGGGGAAAATATATTGAACCAATTAAGGTTCGTGTTGTACATTTCCACATATCCACCCATGTATCTCCTTGGATTGGTTTCTCCTTGGCTCTGAACATGAACCACATCAACTAGCTTGGGATCTTCATCCATTACATATTCTTTTTACTCACATGCAGGTGAGGGGAAATGGGGGGTTTACATAAAAGAAACCAGGGGCATGTAGGCCCTATGTAATAAAAGGAAAGAAAGAAAGCACGCCAACAATTTAATTTAATTACAAATTAAATAAAACCAATCATATAAAGAAGGTCTATTATAGCTCATGATCATCCATATGCATGCACTAAATTACATATTTCATAAAACTAGTATTCAATTATTTATTTTTCTTATTTAAGATAAATCATGCTTGTATCGATTAACTATTATCTCTAATTAATCAATCATTTTATATTAATTCTCATCCGAATTTCCTTGAGATTATCATCCACAATAATTTTAAAAAAATTAAATAAATTTATTTAAAAATAAATTTGTACATAAATGTACCTTGGAGTCAAAATGGTGAATACCCATCCAAATCTACACAACATGTATTATACTCGTATACAATTTATTCATTGAAACATTTAGCATAGATGACTTCTAATGTACATTCATGGTGTGTAGTATCAACTTAATGATTACATGAATTAAATTATTATTCTATAACATTTCATGATTTAATGCACATGGTGAAGTAATTGTAATAAAACTCATACATGATATGCATATCTTGAACAATATGAAGATATTAATTAAACACTTATATATAAAAATATTAAAACCCATAACATGGTGTGTCCTATTAATTTAATGACCACATGAAAGAACATGTCTCCAGTTCTACATAATATAAAAAATAAATTTTAAATCTATATAATTAGAAAAAGTACACGGTGTTTAGATTCTTTCTACATGGCGTGTACACCTCTCACTGTATATCCAAGACACACACCTAGGGAATTGTGTGTAATCTATGCCTAAAAAATTTGGAGTAAACAGCGTGTCCAATGGGACACACACCGTGTGAAATTTGAGTTTCACAGTCACCAGTTAGGTAGGACATGTATGGAATACACATCCCATCTGTGACTCAAAGGGACTACACACCATGTATGTGGGCTACACTAAGTGTATTCCATATGATTGTGCGTTATTAAATTTTGGTCAATATATTGTGAAATAATTTTGTAATTAATTCAATAATAAATTCATAATCTTAAATTGATTTTTGAATCTATTCGGATTCATTGAATGTGACTACACGGTTTGTAAGTCTGGTCACACAGTGTGTAGTATTGTATTGTTCAACCTGAATCCTTTTCACCTTCGAATGAGTTTCTTGATTTTATTTTAATCATAAAATTAATCATTTCAATTAAATCTATAAGAATTGAATGAGGAATAATAACATCTCACAATTATGATTAAAATAATTATTAAACATTAATTGTAAAACTAAATTAAAATGTGCAAATAACCAATGATCTTTAAATAATTATAAATAATTATACGACTACTCTGATACAACTTGTATGTTCTAGGAGTATCAAAACTATGCATTGGGCGGTGCCCAACTTTGATTTTTTCCAATATTAATGATCAATATGATATCTATATGATGATAAATGTCATAATCCACAAAATTGAATAAAATAAATAGACAATGGATAATTATACCGGAACCAAGATAGAGGATCATCATAGATTATTTATAATTAATTTGGTTAAATAGTAATTACTTTTAAAGAATTATTTCTTCATTGATGATTTCAGTGACAGATCTATGATCCACCATTGTTGTTTTGTATAAAACAAGTGTAGATTTCCTCTAACAGTGATCCACACATGTTCCAGGAATCTCTAAATGTCACTAAATGAATCTCTGGGTGCTATCACGACAAATCCTTTCACCTGCATTGTCTTCCTTTGATCACTTCGAGAACCGCTTCCAAAGTGTTCTCCTTGATTTAGTATAAAAGTATTGCTCACTGTCCATGGGAGAATTCTTGGAGAAGGGATCTTTCTAGGCTTCAGAGGATTCTCCAAAATTTTTGTACCCAACCAACAAAATAAATTGGATATTTTTGAGAAAATGACGTAATCGGGTACTTATATTGCAAGAGTTAAAATAAAATAATTTCAAAAGTGCCCTTGGTTATTTTACTTAATCCTAGAAAAAACCCATGTCAAATAATAATAATATTATTATTATTCTTTGGTATGCTCTTAACTTGAGATTTATAATTAAATATTATTGAATTAAATATTATTCAATATTTATTACTTATCACCAGACCATTAAACTCTATCCGCCATTCCTCCACAATATTTATTAGGATTTGAATAATGTCTATTTATTTATTAAATAAAGATCATTGCATTATTCTGCAATAAATAAATAAATATTATATTCACTAAATAGAAAATAAATTTTTATTAAATATTTTGGTAATAATATATTCTCTTGGATAACTAGTGATGGAATAAATACGATCAAGCATACATGAATAATTGTTAAACCAAATACAGGAATAATATTTATTCAACCTATTAAATAATAAATAATAACATATTATTTAACTAATATTTTTCATACACTTAGTGTGTGACACGCTAGGCCTCTTTCTTAGTGAAATTAGGTGACCCATCCTAATGTCCAAGGTTAGTATCTAGTAATAAATCAAGGAACCCATATATAAATAAGTTATTGTTGCAACGACATGTTACCCCATATAGATTCTTCCTATGTAATATAATCCCTTTATCACAATATATCTAATTAGTAGGTTGCATGCCAGTGCCATCAACCTATATGCTTGATATCTCATTATTTGAATTTCAAAAAATATAAATTTCCTATAGAACACCATGACCATGGATTTATTTAGTCCATATCTTTTCTATCAAATGGCCTAAGATATTAAATTTCATTAATGAATAGAAGGGATAAATCCTTTCTTTCATTATTCATTAATGAAATATTACTTGTGATGCACCCAACGTATCTTATCTCACAAGGAATATATATCATCATAGTTTTCATCAATACATAAAAGTACATGACCCATACTATTCATCAATAATAATCTTAAAGTCTGAGGACCAATACATACATCCATAGATAGGAAAGTCCAATGACATGTATAAATGTGGATTTATTACTAGTGGGTCCCATTATCATAATATCTTACTAGATATTACCAAGGGCGTACACCTTGAGAAGTTGCTTCAATGTACTATTAGTCTCCACCCATGATATCCTATTTTATTTTCTTCTAATGCTAGTGTTTTTATAAATTTGTAACTCAAGTTCAAATCTGAGTGGGTATTCATTATAGGTCTCTTCACCTTCCTCAACATTGATTGAAGTATGTTTATGTTTTCTCAGATGGGTTATAATGGTTTAATGTTTTGAGATAAACCTTAATATTTATATTCACTTCAATATGATGGATTACCATAAACTTATATAATTGAAAAACTATTCATAGTCTTTTTTGGAGGACTATTCTTTCTTTCAATGTCACATTTTCCAATTTTTTTGGATCTTCTTCTAGAGGAGTACCTAATACTATAGGTTTCATTACTTTGTTCTTCTAAATCAAATTCAATATTTTTATTATATAACTAGCTTACAACAATGAATATATTTTTATTTAAATTATAAAAACTTATGGGTTGTTTTGTTGTATACTTAAATTTTTCCTTCTTGAACAACTTATATATAAGATCTATTACTTTCTTATAATCATTATCTCCTTCCATGTCTTCAATGTTATCTGATGTTTCATCTTCTTCTTTTCTAATTTTTTTCATGGAATTAAATTCTATTTATTTTTTTTCCTTTATTATCAAATATCAGGGATTTTCTTATCTCATAATTGAGAATGGTTTTATTCAATTCATCACTAGATAGATCTTGGATTTATTCCAAGGAAAAAATGTTGCATCAAATATGATGGGGAAATTACTCACCAGTTTACTCTTGATAATTGAATCATCTGAAGTATCACCAAAGTCTTTGATATGACATAATATATCATTAACCCAAGTACAGTAGTCATTTATTATCTCCACAACATCCATTCGAGTGTATTAAAATTTTAATCTACATATTTAGAGTTTGGATTCTATGATTTTAGAAATACCTTTATACATATTTTCATGATTTTCTCATATATCCTTGGATGTTATTAGTCTCCTAACTTTGGTGTATACTTAAATAGACAAGGATGATAGGAGGTAGTTTCTATATTTCTCATCTAATTCCAGATTTCTTTTGGTAATATAAGTCATGGTAGCCTCTATGTCAAGTATAATAAAACCCACTATAACAACATCACTAACTTTTAGAACTTTTGAAATAAGGTAAGAAAATATTCTACTATTATATACATCTAAATTATTACCATAAAAGATAAGGAAATATTGATTGTTAAATGAATTCATTTATTTCAACTTCAAATTCATTCAATGGGAGGGGGATGGGAGTGAATCAGTGATCTATTTTATTTTATGATTTTTTTCCTTTTAATTCATCATCTATGAGTGAAAATCATGATCCAATTTTCCTGTTGTCTCTCAGATTACCTAAATATAAATAATTTAAAAGGCATAATAAACAATTATTTATAATTTTCGACTTTAAATCGTACTACTTTTTGATTGGTTAGATGCCGCAATCATAGATTCTCTACTATTAGTGTAACCAATTACTTGATAAAGTATCACACCATTCTTACATGAAATCTCATCATGTGCTCTTATGTTATCCTACATAGTTTGGTACTCCCACTGATTGTATAACTATATTTCACAACATAGTCCTCATGAAATCATTGATTAACTAACACAGTCAGTATTGATTAAGGTTCTCCACAACCTCCATGAATAGGTCTTCAATCAGGTACTATATATAATGAAATATAGTGTTGGATTTTTTCTTTTTCAAGTCCAAATATTCAGCATTCTTTCTATTACTTGGATCATTTGGCCTTTCTCATTCAATAATATAAGTTGCAATGAGGTTCATCTTATCAAAATTTACTGATTCATAGGAAATCCAATATGTAGTTGGATTCTTATCCTCGTTATTTAATGCATAGGTTTTTCATAGATTTGTTGGGTTTTTTTCTTTGATACTTTTCTGATGTTCACCTTTAGATTTAGTATCAGGATCTTCCTATCAATCTATAAATCCTCATCATCTCTCTTCTTCATTTATTTCTATTTTAAATTCATTGAATCAAAAATATTATTTATATAAGTTTCATTGAAATTCCATGATCCCCTGTAGTGATATATTCTATAATTATAGCTTATTTGAATCAAGTCAAGGTTTCAAATTAAAACATCATTAAGATTCATATTCTTCTATTTATAAAAACTCTATAAAATCCATTGGTTTTATTTATTTTAAAATTCATCCACATATTCCTGGAATAATGAAATATAAATATCTATTTTAGCTTCATATGAAATCTCATTAGTGTGAATAACAATAGTCTTGAGTGATCATGATGTTTGAATCATAAATCATTATACTATCAAGCATCATCTAATTTTTACAATATATTATATAACAATATGTAAATTCTTATATATCTTTTAACATATTACATGTCTTAGATCTAAATATATATCCTCTAACTTCTTAAGTATCCTCATGTATGATGATTCCATTTATTGATTTTCAAGTTTAGAAACTATGAAAGTAACTCATGTATTCTTTTGAAGAAATGAGATCCTCAACCCATAGTGGCTAATTAAATTTTTATAGGTGAAAAAAACATCATGCACATTCAGACTCTCTGTAGGGGAGAATAAAATCTAGAAGATATTATTTCACTAACATGCACCGATATTTTTAGTTGTGAATAGTTTTACTAAAAACTACAACCCACTTTAATATTTCATTTTTCCACCTCTTTATTATTACCCTAAATTCTCCTTACTACATATTAAAATACATTAAGAAATTCCATCCCTAGAGTCCACCATGTATCCCCCAATAGTTCTCTCACCTTGCATCACCATGCACTCACATTTTCAATACTGACCCACATTGGATCTATATATGCCTTCTACACTAGCCTTCCATTAAGATCTATCATTTATCTCTGATATCTAGAAACTTATGAAGCACTAGCTTGAGTTCTTACTGAATTTTTTATAAGGAGTCACCCAATTATACAAAGTTCTAGTGAGATCTTAAAGGATTCATGACCACCGATCAAGCCTTTTCTAAAAATTTGTTCCTATAATTCAAAACACTCTATAATTCATCCTCCATATTTCTCATCATGCATGTATGCTTCCATGATAAATATAAATTATTGTATAATGTTTTAGAATTTTTTATTTTACAATAATATTAACTCACCAAAATTCATCACATTTTGGGGCTGTTTAAATCTATATTTACAAGTTCTTTATGTAGAATCTCTATCCTATTCATTCTTTCTTTTCCTTGTACAATGTTAGTAACTCACTCAACTTCACATGTCACCAACACATATTAATAATATATTCTTATAGTAGTACTCTACCTTATTTTATTAAATAAAATCCAACAAATGGGAAATTCATATCATAACCATATCAACCTTTTTCTTAGCTAACTTGGGTTGAGCCTTTACCTAAATCAACCAGAATAATAGTGGGATGAGATAACCACAGTATTTCATACTAGAATATTCCTCATCCTTCTAACCTAATTTTTATCACATGGTATTATTTATATACCACAACTAGTAAAAATATACTAAGTAAATAATGACACCTAAAGGGATTCCCCCATATCATATCATAATTCCCATGTGCATCCTAACACTTCACAAAACCTTGGTCTTAACATCTTGATGAAAATAATGGCATAATGAACACCCATCCTTCAAGCATGACCCATTGGCCCTAATGTATTCTACATACAATTGGAGCATATCACTCTCTAAAAGTGATCTCAATCACACCCAAGATTCCACAGATGCCTACAATGTATCACACATCTAAAAGGATAGTCAACACCACCACCCCTTAGTCACTCACACTATAGAGGATACCACATACATTCAGTGTTTAAAATTAACTCATGGGACCCATCCTGTGTATACATGACCCAAATGGACTCATCCCCTTGGTGGGGGTAAAAATTAATAACTTACAACCAAAACACATTCATAAAACCTCTGTTACCCTATTTGGTGAATGATATATCACCCTCATTTCACTGACACATCACATCATCATATATCTAGTGACCCATGTAACCATCATGTCATACCAACATATTATTGAGTGGATCCTTATTAATTTGTTTATTTATATATTTAAAATTTCATTTATTATTTTAAAAATCCTTATTTTATTATCTATAACATTTTTTAAGCCAGTAATACTTATATAAGATTGAATTTTTTTATTACAGTTTACTAAATTATTCTTCACATTCATCTTGTACTTTATGAACTGATTTTGGAGAAAAATGCACATCAATATGATTTAGGAATGACACATATACTGATGTTTCATAATTGGATAATTATAATTTCTTATAGCATTTTATACTTTTTCTTAGTTTTTTTGGTATTTATTATGATTCATTATTATTTAATTGTAATTTATTATTATCATGTTTAACATAATTTTTAAAAAAATTAAAGTGATATGAAATTTATTTTTTAAATTCACACATGGTTCCTTCAAATTATTACCTTATGAATTTTTTTAAGTTTTTAAAAATTAAAAAATCATACATGGTTTTTCATTTAAATTCATGTTTGGGATGAGGTTTCTTTTTTTATCACCAAAATTTCATCATTCCGATAATGAGATATTGTGGAACTTTAAACACCAATTTTTTTCATTTTATAATCATCCTTCCCCCATGATCTCAAAGACTTGAATTAGAAATATTGATCACTATAACCACCACAATGATTCATCCTACACCTTCTGGTTCTAGTCACCTCACAATCCTTCTTCCGATGTTGTATTAGTGAACAACCACATGAAAAAAACATGCACAAAAAAAACATAAACCCAATGCACAAAAGGATTACATGTCTTAGATGATGATCCCTATATTCACAGGAGAGTGGAAAATTCCTTTTCATTTCCTTAGAAATAGAGATATATGAGTTATAAGGGTTTTTTCAATTATGACCACCTTACTCAATTCTTCAGAAGATATATCACAAACTCCATATTCTAGTCATTAAATATTCCTTATTCTCATTATTGTGATTTGACCAAAACCTTTTAAATCTAAACCTTCCCGCAATTGGACGATCCCAAGTGTTATCCTTCTTATGAAGCCACCCCTTTACCTAAACGATTCATTGATTAACTCCTTCTAGTACTTTTTACATAAAGTATGTTGATTTTCACATGTAGAAAACCTACTATTATTAGTGGTACTCAGTCAATCATCTGATCAGTCAGGATTCCTAGAATTTATGGGTATCATTCTATTGGATTGTAAAACTGTTGATAGATAGTTTCATATTAATTATAAACTCTAACTCTGGTGAACAATGAGTTCCATATTTTTCTCCAAACTAATGACTTTGATGAACATTTAATTTACTGTATTAGTAGGGAAAGATTCCACATCCATAGATCTGTGACTATGAACAATTAATGAATCTATGAAATTAGAATCACTGCAACTTAATAATTTCATATGAATATCATAATATTCCGCTTCCATTTTCCTAACTTCATCCTTCATATCATGAACAACTCCCTAAGTACAAGAATCAGATGCTACTCCTCAACATTCTCAGACTTAGACTCCATTATTATTCATTTGTTGGAATCATCCATCCAGTTGTACCTACTACTTCCATTGAACCAAAACCTTATTCATACCCCATTTATTTGATTCTCCAGGCCCCCATAAAACATTCATTCAACTGATGATTTTTTATCTGGTGAATAGACTACAGTTACCTGAACTCTGAATTTGAATTGTGATGGTGCATTGCCTCTATCAAGATTCTATCAAGTGTCACTTCTAGTGAACTGAGCATCTAGTCCTTCAACACTAGTCCCAAAATCAATTTTCACAAAAAACCTAAAAATATCCTACTTGATAATTTTTTTACAGGTCAAGTCAAATAATCTCCCACTTTAATACCATGTTCAGAATAAAAGTACCATGAGATAGATTCAATTCACCCTCATTATATAGCAACATGATTTGTTCTCCACTCTACGCTCTTCTAAATTACTCTATGGAATTCTATAAAACAAATAAGAACTGAGTTTTCATCCTCTAACTTTGATAAAAGTTTACATCAGCAAGTTGCATCATCCAAAACATTCATATCCCCACTCCTTTAAAATTCATGCATTGTGGAAGGATCTCCCACAAATCTTCTTCTATTTTTTGAGAGATTTAGGTTAAATCAAACTCTGGTGAAATATTCAAAACCAACCCCCATCTCGAAATCCAAATTCTAGAAATTCATATATCATTAGAATTAATAACTCCCATTAAGCTTATAATTAGTGAAATTGAGGAATCTATAGTCCATAGTAACAACCACTTATTCTTGTTTTTGACCCTTTCAAGAATCCCACCTATAGGATGATGACCTTATAATGCTCTAATGATCTTTTTAGGAGAATTTTCATATAGTTAGAAACAATATGATGAAACATGTGTCTAAACATGGGGTATTCATTTCTCTCTCTTAATCATATCCCAAGTATGAAACTTTCATATAATCAAAATATGTGAGAAATATTATTCCTATTTCTGTATATCTATTGTTTCCTCCATAATATCTTCCCCCAAATGGAAATTAAACACCTTTCTGCATATTCTAGATGAACCCAAACATCTTGTACCTCCATTTCAAGAACCCACCACATGACAAAACTATTAAGAAAACTTTTGATGCAATACATCCCATTGATCCAAAACATGTTTCCATAAAATTAACTTCACTCCAGGAAACTAATTTCCAGTATTCTAGTCCAGTATTCTAAACTAAGGAACAACAATCCAATAGATTTCTATATTTCCATCCATGCTCAACCCTCTCATTTTTTCACCCTGTGATTTTAGTCCACTTCATCATGGTTCTTATCAATTATTATCATAGAATGTATATTTAATTATAATTCCTTATATACTCCATGACTAATTAATATTACACTATATGGCACCGAGCTTCACTAATACTATGGATGAAAAAGAAATTAAAATCCTTCCTCCTCCGTCTCTCTATTGAACTCATAACTACCATGCCTCAAACTCCTTCTTCTCATTATTTGATCCTTATAATTTCACACTTATTCTATAGAATTCAAAACTTTTCCACATGTTTCATATCCATGAATCACCCCTTACATAAAATTATAATTCCCTTCCACAATTTGACTACTTATAGTTAATAATCATTCGATGAAATAAGGAATGTGTTTCCTTTCAGCCTCTGATCCTTTATTTAGATGGACCCATCACATCTGATGTATTCTTCGAAACATTCCACATAATCCTAATCAATGAATATTGATCAATTAAACTATATAGACAATGTCCTAAATCAAAACATAGTCTCAAATAACACTTATAAAACATTTCACTCACCCCATCTTCGCTGCAAGTTTGTGGATCCTCCAAAATTTCACCTTTTAGGAATAGACCTTTTGGTCACCATTGATTATCCTTTACATGAACTGATATTTTTACTAATTCATTGGAACTCTTTCTATTAACATGAACCATCCATCCTAACATCAAATTTTGGAATAATCCATGTTCTTGTTTTCATGTTTTTCCACTTCAATATATAAATTTTAGCTAACTTATCCATCCAATAGAACATAAAAATCCTTAGGGAGTATAAAAACTTATGCACTCCAAAATATAAGGAATTTATCATCATATCATCAAACTATTCCTAGACTATATAATTATTTCCACCATAATTATGAGATTCCACTCAATCTATATAATATAAGGGATCATCAGCTTTCTTCTAAATTTTAGTGGACTTCCACCAAGTTCGGATCCCACACAAAAAATGGAACATGCCTTATTAAATATATGATAATAATAATTTCAATATATAATAAACACTTTTTCACCACCACTATATTCTAGTGACATCCTTCTGGTAACATGATAGGACACCCGATCAGAAGGAAACTGATAGTCATCCAACCAAGATCTATATATCATCAACAAATGAAACACAGAGTCATGAATCTTACTGGTCAAATAGACTTTTGATATCCTTGAATCCATCATGTACTATAATCTCTCTTCTAGTGACATTCTTTAAAGTCCATAATAGATTGCTCCACCAGAAAATTATGCTACCACACTCTACCCCCAATCACTATAAACAATCTATAACACCAATTATTAGACAATAGGGTGCATTTTCAATCCCAAAAAATTCCCCTTATGGTAATCCAACACATCGGAACCTCAAAACTAGAATTAGGTGCACTTCCGATCATCCGTCCCCCATGATATCAAAGACCAGAACTAAGAAGACCAATCACCCAAACCACTGTATTGAGTCTTCCTTCACCATATAGTTTTGGTCACCTCCTGATTTTTATTCTAATGATTTTATAACTGATAAATTACATGGATAAAACAACATGAAATCATAAAATATTAAACAAAATGCACACAAAAATTTCATACTTCAATTTATTTTTCCTACATGCATGAGATAATGGTTACTTCCTTTTCATTAAATCAAAAATAGAGAAACATGAGTTACAAGGTATTATAAAATTAAAAAAAACCTACTTATTTCTCTATAATATGTATCACTAATTATATATTTTAATCATTTCATATTATCTCTTCTCCATCTAGTGCTTTGACCACAACATTCATCATTTTATCCTTTTAGCACCTGGATGCACACAGGTGTGATCCTCCTTCTAGAGCCACCCATTTTCCTATTCCAGTATTTGAAAATATCCCTCAGGTAATTTTTACATACATAAATATGACATTCACATGTTTCTAAGCTTACTATTTATAGCGGTCCTCAATTTCTCTTCTGGTCAGATATTCTTCCTAGAATTTGTGGACATCCTTCCATTAGCATGAGAAACTTCTAATTACTAGTTGAATCTTTATTCAAACCACCAACTATGAAGAATATTTCATTCTATATAATTCTCCATACTAATGCCTTTAATGATTATTTTTTCACATCGATGAGAAAATATTCCACATCCCACCATCAGTGGCTTCATATAAGTCAATAATCTCTACAATGAGCATCATCACACCTTTGTATTTCTAATCAGCTTCTAGAATCTACCCCATGCATTCACCTCACTTTATCCTCTTTATTGTGACCAACACCCTAATTTAAATCATTATATGATACTTTTCATCATTCTCATACTCACACTCCATTGTTCTCCAACCACTAGAATGATTAGTATAGTAACATTTTCTGCTACTGGTGAGAAAACACCATCAATTTTCTCATTTTGACTTGATTCTTGAGGCCCCCAATTGAAATTTTGTTCAACTGGTGATTATTCATCCATTGAACCAATTTTATCAAACTAAACTTGGTCATCCATATTGCTAGTGCATTACTTCTATATGAAGTTCTCTAAATTGTTTAGTCGACTAAAAATCTGGATCATTGACACTTCTCCCTAAAAATAATTTTCACTCAAATCCTAACATGATATATGTGTTCTTTGATTCAAAAAAATCCATAAATTCATAGTCTTAGTTTAAACATCTTATGGTAAGAAGTGAAAGTCTTGGGAATTATAGTAAAGTCATACAAAATATATTAAAGTCTTATGAAATAGAATTTTTTTTAGTATAAAGACTTAATAAATCAAATTAATATGAAAAACAGAGTCATATATTTTATACTTATAATTTGTCAAGATATTATTTTTTACAATTATGATATGTTTTATTTAAATACTTTCTTACTATTGGTCTATATGCACATTTCTATAAAGTATTTCAAATTAAAAATTTTCAAAGTAAACTAAATTAAATGCTTTATAGTATTATTAAAATTTATTTGTAGAATTATTCAAATACCATTTTTATAAAATCTATTCAATGATGGTTTTCATAGTTTCAAAAAAACTCTTAAATGGTTATTTATTTCAAGGTTGATATTTAATAAATCTTGACTAATTATTCTTGGTTCATTATTATAAATAATAATCATGTCATGTTTTCTAGGTATCTTTATTATTATTATTTTGAATTACTATAACCATTATAGATGGTTGTATAACTTCTTAATGTTAGATTTAATGGAATTAAATCTTATAGGATCAACATGAGATATCTATAGTGAATTGATAAAAAATTATAGATGTGATCTTATAAATTTGTTACATTTACAAGTGATCTTGTGTGAATAATTTTTTTAATTTTGTACAATCATTATTTCCTTGAAGTGATAGAATACCCAATTACTCAAGAACTATCTTTGTGCTTAAACTATTCTATATCTAATTATACTGATTGGTTTCTTTGATTTTGTTCTTAATTTTTTAAATCTTCTTCAATTGTGCGTAAATGTTCCTGGTTTATGATTTTCCCTTCTAAAAGATTTATTTATTTCGGGTTGTGACTCATGGGTTAAAGATTTAGGGTTAGGTTATAAAAACTTTTTTATTACATCATTATCTCTATTGATTATATTTTCTTGTTACTAGACTTTTCCTATACTTAACTAAAAAAGGGAATGATCTTTAATATGGTGGGAAACAATTCAAATGATGGATGGATTCCAAATAAACAACCTCACTATGACAGTAGAGATTATAACTATAGTAAAAGTCAAATTGAATATTATGTTAATAAAACTGGTATTGATCAAGGGACTACTACAGTAAAACCTTATAAATTACCTCATTCTAAGCATAATTTTCTTACAGGAAGTGATGTGGTTAATTTATTTTAAAATTAAAAGTTATAAATATGTTATATTTTGTTATAAATAAAAATATTTTGATTCCTATTTTGTTTTTAAAATAGCACAGAAAATTTTGATATTATTGAGAGTTACCCAACTTGGATTAGATAAGTTGATAAAAAATCTTGGAATGCGTCAGGTTGAATATCAAAATTTCAAGATGGGTGAAGATGAATTTGTTAAATGAATTTTCCATAGGTTTACTAGTATTGTTAATGGAATTAATGCTCTTATAGAAGAATTATAAAATCCTATATTAAATGAAAGAGTCTTAATAGGTCTACTAAAGAAGATGAATGTAAAAATGTTTCCATTGATGAGATAAATAATTTCAAGGAATAAACAGTTGATGAGATGATTGGTTTACTAAATCAATATGAATTAGAAGAGAAGAAATTAACTAAAGAAGATACTACGAAGTGGATATTTAAAGATTTCATAAATGTAAATATTATTTCTTTTTACTCTTTTGATTATAAACTTTAGAAAATTGATAAATATGACATGGATAAGATTGTAACTATTGTTTAAAAAATAAAAATAAAAAATTTAAAAATAGATCTAAAAGGAACACTAACAAGGATAATCACAAATGGGAAAATAAAATTAATACTAAATTTAATTATAAAGCTTCATATGTTACATGAATGTAAAAATAAAGGGAATATAATACAATACTTTTCTAAATTGAAAAATGAAAAAAGGATAAGAGGTACAAAAAAATAGAGAATCACTTTAACATTAAGCTGGAGTTGTATTAAAGATTATGATTCTAGTGAATAATTTTTAAACGAAAAAAATCATTAAACTTGTGATTTATGGAATATTTAAATAAGGCTAGTGATTTTAGTTTTAATTCTTGACCTTCTAATAATTATTTTGATTTTATCTAACCAAATTTTGATAAATTAAATGAATTAGTTTATTGATTAAGAAAATATATTGTTACAAATATTAAATTATATAACAAACTCAAAAGATATAATAAGAAACCAATTAATGATAATGAGGATATCCTATAAACAAATAAGAATCATAGAAATATTATTTAAACTTATAATGATAAAATTTATTAATATCTCAAATATGTTCTTAAGTTTAATGAAAAAGGATGAAATTTAAATTTTAAAGTAAAGACAATCTACTTTAGTTTATTGTAGAAATACTTATGAAAAAATGATGTCTTTAAATTAGTTGAACAAAAATAAGGTTGGTATTAGATATGATATAAAATTACCTCATATATATCAAAATTGTTTGTTGAAATTTTTAAATGGTTTTTGTTCTAGTCTTGTTCGTATTGTATGTATTATGAAGGGACATTATACTAATGAAAGTTCACTAACATTCCCATAATCTTTATTATATATTAATACTCATATTTTTAAATATTTATATTCCAAAATGCCTATAAATACTTATTTTAATAGAGACCCATAAAAATTTATTTCATGAAATAGATATGATGTAGACACTGTGACATATAGAGATATATATAAAGGCAAAGTAAAATGTCTTAGTGAGATTGTTACTTCTAACTATACTATTATTTTTATAGTTTTATATATTTATGTATTATGACCTAACATACATTCATATATCAATTATGAGATTATGGTATGAATGATAAATTTTAAAATGATAAATGTTTAGTTTTTAAAAGTAAAATCTTAGTTAATTTATGATAACCTCAAGTAAAATATATGTTTTATTTACCATACTAAGCCAATAGTTTAATGTGGAAAGTGTTTGAATGTTATGCAGGAAGATAATATAATTTGGAATCGAAGACTTGATCGTGTTAATTTTAGAGTATTGTAAAAAAATTATAAGTATGAAAAATTATTATAATTACCAAAATTAAAGGAATAAAGGATTCATGTTAGTGTTTCTTGCATGAAAGGAAAATATCACTAAGTATCATTAAAACCATCCATAGAATTAAAATCTAGTCGGACAATAATGTTACTTCATCGTGAATTATTTATTATTACATAGATTTCCATTATTAGTGGAAAAAGGAATACATTAGTTATCGTAGATTATGTCAGTTGATTCACATTGGTATATATTCTTTTAGACCTAAAAGTCTCTTAGATACCTAGAGGGGGGTCAATCAGGGTATAGAAATTATGTTCAAACTTGACCTCTTTATTATAAGGTTCAATTATTTTTTTATTTAGTTTTTATATTAATATTATCCTTACCAAATTTATCTAATGATAATTTAAAAAAAGTATATCCTAAAATAAAGTATAATGACAGAACGATTTTTACTCGGTTCACCCTCATTGAGCTATATACAAGGAGGATACAAAGGCAAAGTGCCAATGTACCAAATAGACTACAGTACACTATTTTTTTTAGGCTAAGTCACTCTTACTCAGGATCAATACCCGTACAATTTTTGGGGTAGATAAACTATATCTTAAGGATAAATTCCCTCAAAATTCCCTCTTATGATCACTAATTTTGAAGAAAAAAAATTAGAATATAGGCTGAAGAATAATATCTTCTATTGTTGACACATTCACCAAATGTATGATAGGTTCCTTTGAAATTGACATGATACTTAACATACATTATGTGAACATACCATTGATCATCACCTTTCCATGAGATTTCATGGAAATTCCATCTCACTTTGGTAGGATATTCAAGAGATTTTAAGTCTTCCTTTCATTTCTTTGGATGTAGCAGTGAATAAGCTACTTCTGAAAATATTTTCAGGTGGTGTAGATCCTCTATCTTATTATTATTCTGAATTCATATATGAAAATAGTAATATTCATGTGATATAATCAATTTTTATCTCTTTGACTGAGGCCCTAACATATAACCCTTCCATGACACCCCTTCATAAGAAACCTCCATGAGAACTTCTTCTATTTATGTGGATCATGTTATTCTAGAATGAGACCCTATTTAAGTTACGTGGTTAAATTTATATCAATAGGTTTTTATATGGGAATAAAAACCCAAAACATACTTCACTTTTTATGATTACATTTTGATAATCCTTTTTAAGACTCCACAATGAGACATTTCTATGAGAATCCTCCACAAGACGACTCTGTGATACCTCTCTATGAGACCCCTTTACAATAGCTTCTTTTAATCATGCAGATCACATGAATATAATGTGAGACCTTTTTCATGTTAAAAAAACTATACAATATAAATAGGTTTTCTTATTTCCAACTCATATTTCCCATTACAATATACTATCATGAGACTCCTTTGAGATACTCTACTCTAATTATGTAGATCATGTGATTCCGGCACAAAACTTTGTTATGCTCATGTGAAATATTTTTTCTTCTGATAAAACAAATTAAGAAAACATATCTACTTATTAAATATGAGTTAGGAAGTATTGTGGTAATAAATCAAACGTTTTAACTCTATAAATAATGATTATCCATCCATTCCACCACCTCAAAAATCAGAATTATGGCATTGCCTGATCAAATCATGAGATTCAAAGATAATCATGTGTTGTTCATAAAAATTGTCTTATAATGTTTTTTTATCCTATCATGATATCCAAATACAATCATGAATTCTATGCAATTCCCCATCATGAGAACCAAATAAAATCATTTTTCTGCAACATTTACTTCCAGTGCATTGTATGACCTTGTCACGAGATCAATTGATAATAATTCAGTCATGTGATTTCAAGAGATCATGTGATATCTTAGTATTTCCAACCTCTCAATCTTAATGTTCTTCATGTGATATCATCATAAAATCCCTTGAGAATAATACAATGTTTATAAGTGATTTGCATGATCTCATTGTGATATACCTTAATAATCATTTGGTTTTTTCAAGTGCTTCACATGATATCATTGCAAGACTAGTTTGGATATACGTGATTGTGTATTCTCTTTATGGGATCGGTTAAAAAATATAAAATCATGTAATACAATGACAATCATATTGTTTATTCAAGTTCATAACATTATTTCTTCATGAAATTCTCTAATAATCATGTTGAATCTTCAAGTTCTTCATATGATCTCATCATGATATCCTTTTATACTCATTCTAATCGCATGATGTGGTCATGTGATTTTTTTTCATATCCCATGATCACAATTGAGACATGTCTACCTTGGTTAGAAAATACACTCTGTGTGATCCCTTAGGACTCATGTGACTCTATGTGATCTTTTAGAACATACATTCTCTAGGTGATCCTTTAAGACATTCAAGCTCTACATGATCCTTTAGTGTGATCCTTTCCCATGATCCTTTAAGAAAAAAATCACTCCACATAATCCCTATGTGTAATTATTTATGACATTAACACTAACTCTTCATTCCTCCTTTGAAAACCATACTTTTTCAATAATGTAAAACCTTTTCAAAAAATATAATCACCCTAAAATGATCATAAAGGGAGATTTTTCCAATAATACCCCCCTTTGGGTTTATAAAAAATGCTTCTAAACATCAAGAACCAACTTGATGACATGTCATGCACATGAGAAACAATTTTTTATCAACAACCTAATATATTGATAAAGGATTTCATTAACACATACTTCAATCCCACATGATTCAATTTTGGCATTATAAATAAGAGTAACATGAAAATTTCATCAATAAATCACTTCATTCTTGATCCTTACATCAACAACCATCTTAACACCAAAAGATAAAACATGAAAAGGCTATGATATCACTCTTCAACCTACACATATCAACAAATAGCATCAATAAATCATCAATACTATTAATTATTATTCTTTAGTGATAGGACAGATTAAATATTTTCATATTTAAAACTCTCATGTTTCATTGCTCCCCCTATGGGATTCTCCAACTATATTACCCTATCATGATCAATACATTTTCTACCGAATTTTCAGTGAACCCAAAGGTCACTACTTGGTGGTCTACAAAATAATAAATAAATAAAATGTCACATAGTTTAAAAAATCACCCTAGCTTAGGGAGAGTGGGTCCCATATCCACACTATTTGAGTGTAGAGATTCGACTGAACATCAAGTTCTAGTAGATTCCATTCAAATGATTCATTGGGTAAGGTATTAATTTAGATGTATAAAAGCTATAGGTTATTATGTAAAGTATCTGGATTTATAGTCCCATGCACCACTTTCTTCTTGATGAAGTAATATTTTATTTCAATGTTTTTTGTCTTTGAGTGATAGAGTGAATTTTTATTAAGAATTATAGCACTTGAATTATCATAATTTATACTGATTAGATACTTCACTTAAATATCCCCATTTATCATAGAATTCTATAAGGTATTACTTCTTCTATGAAATTACTCCCCCGTAATCAATGATCTTCAGGCGTTATATTTTAAATATTCTAAAAAATTATGAGGGAACAAACAATTTTCTGATATCATTATCATCCTTTGGTAATAAAATTATTCTTAGACCATGTGATTTAATTGGTTGAAATTTTAATACCACCTTGCTCGGTCAACTATTTCAAATTTCTCCTTTGACTCAATTAATCAACTTAAGAAATAAATTTTTCTCATTTTTATCACTTTTCATGCTAAGATCCATACCCTTTTTTATAGTTTCACACTACTAAAATATTTTTTGAAAGTGAAGTTTCAACTTCAAATTGAATCATTGAAAGGTAATCTAAGCCTAATAAGTTAGAACTCTTAATAGTAAACAAGAGTTTAATCCAATAAACACCATCATTGTTCATGTCACTCATTTACTTCCAAGGATTCAAACAAAAAAAATTATTTTTTTATTCTTCAAAGGACTCTCTTGTTTGATAGGGATATGTCACCTATTTAGTTATCACTATATCTCCCAAATATCATCCAATACTAAACTAATATAGATCATTAATATCAATTATTGATCTGAATTCAAATGTTTAATTACTCTTCAGGACTAGGAGACTAGTTGTTAGAAATTATTTTTATTTTATCTATAATCTTATTAGAATCCTAAAAATAGTCAGTTGATACCATATTGGTAGGACAAAAAAGGGTAAATATGAAATACATGAATAATTTTTCTTCTCTCCCAATCCTTCATATCTTGGTGGAAAATAGAACTTGAATATAGTCTAGAAACCAATGATTAAGTATTCAAAGTAACTTGGAATCATTGGATCATTTTGGTATAGTTTTGAAAACTCATTAAATTTCACATAAGATTACTTTTCCACAACATAGAACTTACAGACACATATTTGAAAAATCTAGTGTTTTTATAAAACCACTTATTAAATTGGATACCATATGTGAATTTAAAGAGTTATAATTCTTCTTATCGCATGTATATATATTCAGTTTATCCACCTATTCCCATTTAGAAAACACAAACCCCTTGGATTGTATCTCAACATTATGCATGTACCACTTTAAATGAATATTAGTAATATTTAAGGGTAAGGGAGATGGGTACCTTTTCAATCATCAAGAAAATGATTATGGTTGATCCTGATGGACCAACCCTTCAACATTTTCTTACAAATAATTATACTCTTTCTATGCCTTTTCCTACTACCCAGCTAACTTAAACTATTCTACCCATATAACTAGATATTCTCTATATACATGTTCAGTCTTACATCAATATATAGGTTCTGTAGGATTTATCTATTTCTCAATTTTGGGTTTAATCCCACTAGTAAAAATTTCTTTCTTTGGAACTCCACTTGTACAACATTTTTCGTTATTATTTCTCTGAGATAGTATACTTCCACTAGTCTTCTGTTCTTGGATATTTCTCCATTGCAGGGGTCTTTATCTTACCTTGACTTATTCTCTTATGAAATAACACATTAATTTCTCAATTCATTTGTAATATATTTTTATGCATCACCTCCCCCTTTTTTACTAGGTGTGAGTCTTTCACCAAACTTAGATTATTCTTACTCACAACTGGAGCAGCTCCCCCCCCCCTTTCTTTAAATTTCATTCACATTATTTTAAATAGAGTTGGTACAACTTTAATTAATCACATTATTTTTCAAATAAAACATTAAACCTACTTTCAAACTTAGCAAGTTATATTCTAGTATAGGATTTATCATTATACGCCACTATATTTGAGGATATCCATTCAGGTTTGTTTTCTTTTCTTGATTTCTTACATATTCAATGTCTTTTTAATTTCCCATTATTATCACATATAAAACATATCTTATTTAAAAAATACCATGTGTTATCATTTACTAGTTTATATGTTGATGCAGCTAGAATTTTTCTTCTGACATTGATCCTTGAGGATTCTTGAACCATACTCATGGTGTGTCCCAGTCTTCCACAGTAGTATAATTTCATTATTAATTTCTTTTGAGATAATTATATTTCAAAATTTTCATGAATCCTTTTATTATTCTCATATTTATAACTATATCTATCTTTAAATCATGATATATAATCAAAATAATCAAAAAAACATGAAATGTGACCATGCATCCAACAAGAATATCACAGATTTCCTTTAAATCTTGAAAAATTATTTATAGATCTATTTCTAACACCTAAATGATTTTCTATATTTTTAGAACTATTCAGGGATCCATTCCTCTTATGCACGAGAGAGGGTTCATCATAGCCAGTGCTAGATTTTCCAAAACTACATATCCTTTAGGATATTACAATCATTTCAGGTTTTTTTCAAAAATAACATATTTCATTTTCATTTCATTATTTCCTACCAAATGATTTTCAATAAATAAATGTAATGTATCCTTAAATTAAGTCTTTCAATTGGTATTAAATTACTCCAGTTATTTCTTGACTAATTCTTGTTCTTCTTTAAATTATTGAATCATTTTCCCCTTTATTCAATTTTTTCATTAATTTCAATCTTGAGAATAATCCTACTAGTCATATCATCTTCCAATGTTTGAGAGAGCTTATCCACCATGTCACCTTTCTCTTTTATTTTATAATTCACATGAGAAAAAAAATATTTAAAGAATATATTTTTTTATTGTATATTTGATTCACCTATACCAGTTCTGATATGTGTGTAGAAAGTTCATCATTTCTAGATTCAAAATTATGGATTTCTTCTAAGTTAATATTCTTTCCCTTATCATCAGCTTTGAGTTTTTATATCTTTGTGAGAATCAGTTTCAATTATTTATCTTGGTAATCATTCTTATCTCTTATATCAATGGCCACTTCAACAAGTATTTTATTTGAACCTTCTATATTATTGACTTTAATTTCCTTCTATTGGATCCAAATATCTTGAGACTTATTTTCTTCTTTTAATTTCTGATCCAATTCAATTTTCATGTGGAAAACTTCAAATTTTGACTTTCTTGAAATTTCTTCATCATTAGTAGTTCCAGTATCACTTAGAAGGACAATTTCTCCACTCATTTCTACAATATCATTAAATGAGTTAATAATATTGCAATCTAATTAATCAAAACATTTATTTAGTACATTTTTTGTTTCTTTTAACTGAATCTCACTCATTCCATAGAAACTTTAATACTGGGGAATTCCACCATACTTTTGATTCTTCTTTGAAGTTATTACCTTTTCCATGGAACATCGAGATAAGAGAAAACTGAAACATTAATTTCAATAGTTGAATAAACCTAATTAGAGAAAAAAACCCAAAAGATGAAACTTGTGCTCTGATACTAATTGTTAGGGCCAAAGGGGCTTAAATACCAAGAGAGAGGGATGAATCAAGGTATGAAATTTCTTTAAAAAATTCTTCCTGCCCCACTAGATATTTAATTATTTATTATTAGGGTTTCATATTATTCTATTTAGTGTATATATTGATCTTATCCTTAACATATTTATTTGATGATGATGCATAGAAATTAAATCATTTCCAAACATTTCATGATTTACAGTGTCAAATTTTATCAATACTAAATAGAAAGCGTTGATAAAATGGGATCCTTTATTTGCACAAATAAAAGTGTACTCTTTTTAGTGCATTTTTTAGCAGTGACAACGGTGTCACACTATCAAATATTTTCTTAACACTAGAAAAATACACAATGATTTGTATAACATTTAATAAAAAATATTATCAATATATATAAAATTGCCATATTTATATTCAAAAATTAATGTTTAATTATATACATAATTTATAAAAATGAATGTATATAATTAATTTAAATATGATATATTAATATATACTTTTCAACAATTTAAACCATTATATAAATATAAATTATATATTGTTAATATGTGATATTTGGATTTATATATTTGTATCAATGTCTATGTGTGTATATGTTTTTGAATTATGTTGTGTGTGTGTGTGTTTTGTGTATGTGTGTCTATATATATATTGTATGTGTACAGATGTATGTAAGTGTGCGTAAGTATTCATATGTGATTGTGCACATGTGTGTGTGTATAGGTCATGTGTATATGTGTATCTATGGAATGTATTATTCATTGTAAATGTAATTTCACATTTAATGTATTTTTCTTCATTTTTTATATAATATTTTTAAATTTATTCATTTTTTTTAAATTTATACATATTTATTTACTGAGTATTATTTATAATATGTTTTAAATTTATATGATTAATATTTATAGCGTTTTATTTTTTAAGTTTTAATATTTTTAAAATGTTTGAAATTGATATAATTAAGTTTTTTAAATGCATTTTTTATTGTTTTTTTATTTTTGTGCTTGTTAAAATCCATGTGGTTAATCTTACATGAATTAGATTTTTAAAAGAGTTTTGTCTATTAAATTTTATTTATTTATTTTTAATATTATTTTATTTAATATTAATAATTCATTTTTAATAGTTATTAATTTTTATATTTTTTTGAATTTAATCATTTTATAATATTTATTTATATATATATTTATTTAGTATGTAATATTTTTAATATGTTTTGTAATTTATATGAATATATTTTTTGTTTATTAAGTTTTAACATTTACAATATGATTGAAATTTATATAATTAATCTATTCAATTGAATTTTTAATTATTTTTCAATTTAAATAGTCAATATTTTTATAATTTATTTAAATTTATTTATTAATTTCTAATATTTATTCATTTAATTTTATTTTTTATTTATTAATTTTTAATATTTTATAAATGTATTCATCTATTTAATTTATACAATTTATTTAATAAGTTTTAATATTTTCAATATGTGTTTAATTTATATGACTAAAATTTATTCATTTTTATTTGTTATGTTGTAATATTTTTAATATTTCTAAAATTTATATAATTTATTCTTACAAATGAATTTTAATTTTAATGATTTTCTAGTCAATATAATTCATTTTTTATAATTTTATATTTATATAATTAATAATAACTATTTATTCATTTTTGTATTTTTATGTGTCTTTAATTCATATAGTTAATGTTTTGAATTCAATTTTTTTTAATTTGTAATTTATTCATTTTTTTCATTTTAAAAATTGTTTCATTTAATATTATTTACTCAATTTTAATATTTATTAATTTTAATATTTTTTAGGTTTATTCATTTTTAATATTTATTTATACATAATTATTTACTAATTTTTAATATTCTTAATATTTTTTTATTTATATAAATAATGTTATTCAATTATATTTATTAATGTGTAATGTTTTTAAATTATTTAATTGCATTTTCTAATATTTTCATTATTTTTGTGCATGTTTACAACCAATGTAGTTAATATTTGTAATTATACATAATTATTTACTAAGTTTTAATTCTCTTAGCGTTTTTTTAATTTATATGATTAATATTCATTCAATTTTATTTATTAAGTTGTTATATTTGTAAATTGTTTGAAATCTATATAATTAATAGATTTGAAGGCATTTTTTATTATTTTCATCATTTTTTGTATGTGTTTACAATTTATGTAATTAATATTAGGAATTGATGATTTTAAATAGTTTTATTATCTATTAAGTTTTATTTGTTCATTTTTAATATTATTTTAGTTAATATTATTTATTAAATTTCAATATTAATTTATTTTTATATTTTTTGGAATATAATAATATTATAACATTTATTTAAACATATTTTTTACTATTTTTAAAAATGTTCAATATATATTCATCTTCATTTTAATATATATTCATTTTTAATTTTTAAAATAATTTGTATAATTAATAAACCTTATCCAAATTTTAAATATTTTTGAAGTATCTTCATTTTTAATTATTCAATTTCACTCATTTTTAACATTCATGCATTTAATATTATATATTAATTAATAATGTTAATTATTTCTTACTTTTTTTATAATTTTTTCATTTTTAATATATGTTCATCTAATATTTTTTTATTTTATTTTAATCAATTTTTATGACCGCTTTCAACAAAACATTGATAAATATGACTTTTATCAGTTCTATAATATAAAGCACTGATAAAACATATCTTTATCAGTGTTAAAATTTTAACGCTAATAAAAATTGGTTTCAATAACTCTTTTTTATCACTGATAAAGCTATATCATTATGAGCGCTTATTTTTTCACACTGATAAAACTATTCTTTATCATTTTTGTAAAGCACTGATAAAACGCTTCTCGATCTTATAAATTTTCCCTAACAGAACCCAATTATTTAACGTCATTCAAGTTCTCTTAGAAGTTGACATCAACCGCCGCTCCCCCTCGAACTTCTCAGATGAACCAAACCTCTCATAACACAAGTTATTTTATTATTTATACTCCTATTTAGATGACATCACCTATTCTCTCCTTTATCAGATTTTAAAAGGTTCATCTTGACTCTTCTCAGCCTCACTGCTTTTTTATTTCATTTTCTCACTTCTTTTTTTGGATCTTTTCTGTCTATTTAATAATACGAGATATCTTTGAATTAATCAAACATGAGATATTATTTTTCAAATTTCTCACACTCATTTCATGGAGCTCCTAGATGAATGAGGATATGGATGAGATATAGAATCCTTCTTCGATGAAAGTATCATCCTTACACTACAAAAAATCTACCAACCTATCATGTAAGACAGTGATTTCAAATGATAATTATGAAGAGTTTTTTCAGTACACAAATCGTAATTTTCTTTAAGTTTTCCATATCCTTCCATCTCCCATGGATTAAAATCCAATAATTCTGCCTATTTTTATCCATTACCAGGCATAATAACCCTAATCCTTTTAATATTTTCATTTTCATAAACATCTACAATAGGTATTTTACAACAAAAACTACTAATCTCATGTTCAGTTAAAAATTCCTTCTTGTAAGAATATTATAAAAATTCAGTGTACATAATAGAAAATTTCCGATCATTTTTGTGGATAATGTAGTTTTGTACAAGAAGTATCCTTGGAAGAGATTTGAATACAAATAAGTCATGGGAATAAAGATAATATTTGTGTTAAATATTACAAAGCGTAAATAAAATAACAAAAATAGGAGATTTATGGAATAAAATAATAGGTTTAAATATTAAAAACATAAAAATATAAAAAAACCAGAGAAATTTATTAAATTAATTCGAAAAATAAAAGAGCTTGATATAATAATTTATGTATGGACATCGATGATGAAAAATAGTAACTGGAAATAACTGATAGGGTATGAATCAATTATGATAAGAAGAAAACTTATTTATCAAATAAGACTCTACACTTCTCTTATGACATATATAAAATTTATAATCTTATCCAATGTCTAATGTCCCAGTTCTAGGTGCCGCCCAAAGGTGCCCCGTACCCAATTGGTCACATGGCCTCAAGCGCATTTCCCCTAACATGAGAGGCTGCCGACTAGCAGTGAGGGCCTTGGGTATAATAATGGGGAAACTATGACCTCATTGGTAGAGTGATGCATATGTATAGTAAAACATCCAAAGAAGTCACAATGATGGAATACATTACTAAACCAAAGTATAAGGAAAACAAATAAGCTCCAGCAGCATCACAAGCCTCATCTTGGTCACATGCTCTCTAACTCCACAGCAATCAAGTACCTGAAGTATAAGGATGCTTGTCCTTATCTATACCTGTAGAAATATAATCTTCTTGGGCCCAAAATCATGACCCAAACAGGTTGTGAGACAAATATTTGTAGACAAACACCTAGAGATCTGTGGCTAACAGTCGGTGAATATATATATGGAAACCAATATGCAAAAGAAGTAATGAACAAGGAAGTACTCAAAAGGGAATGGTCCTATAGTTTCAATTACAAATATTTACATTTAACCATTTAACCAACCAATAACAATTACAAGAAACCCACTTAAAGGTTTTACACATCCTATACCCTCTGGTTCAGCCAGCAATCTCAAGTAACCCTCTAGGTAGTTCTCACAGCTTAACCCCTCTGGTTCAAATTACAACAAGGATATTTAGAATACTCTCTCAAGAAGCACTCACTGTCAATTCCCCCTATGGTATCATGTAAACAAAGACTCTCTGAGGAAGCACTCACCATAAATTCCTCTTATAGTAATTAATGGTAAAATATAGACACTCTGAGGAAGCACTCAACGTCAATTCCATTTGTGGTCTCGTAACATATTTATAGACACTCTGATAGAGAAATCAACATCAATCCCCCACTATGGTCTCATAACATGATAATTATAACAAAAAATATAGGAAATCCCTCAACATCAATTTCCCCTAGGGTCTCACTACACCCGGTTCCCGCATCCCCATGTAAAGCAATCATACACAAATGATAATCAGCAGCCAAAGTAAACATTAAGGTATTACTTAACTAATTAGCTAAAATTAATGGCACAACATATCAGATAAATAATCCCTCCATCCTAACAACACTAGGAATGGAAAACAAACATACTAATTGGAAACTCTATACCAAACGGTCAAAATCAACAAGCATGTGAAAACACATCCATAGAAAGGTAAATAACCCAATTTGCAGTCTTAAATCCTCAACTCAAGCACACAAGGCATAACAAGCTATAATAGGGCTAAAAACCATGAACACGCAATACCCCGAACAAGGTTATTAGGTACTTTTCCAAATATAACTCAAAGACTAACTACAAAAAGGCCTTAACTGGCCTCTGATTTAGGTAGTCTCCAAGTCACCCCACATGGCCATGTGGTTGGCCATTACACAAACAACACACATCTACCTGTGACAACCAGGTACACGTTGTGTACTTATAAGTACATGGAGTGTACTCATGAAATTTCTAGAATTTCTTGTTTTTCTCAAAAACAACCAAAAATGAAAGACATACCTGAAAAAAAGATCTTGGTTCTTACAAACTTCACCCATTAAAAAAATTAGTCCTCAAATTTCCCTATCAAGGTAGTGTAGAAGAAGAATCCTAGAACATGTCTGGACACTATGATCATACATCGGCCTCCCCGACCCAAGTCTCATCATGTACTCACCCGTGATGCTATAGCATTCTTACCAGAAGAACAGACCAACCACGGAGAACCATTGCATTGTGATCAACAATCTGGATAGGATGCTCCTCAAACGATTCATCAACCTCCAACTCAACCTCCTCAAGTTTAAAGACATGAGACTAGTCTGAGAAGTAATGTCATAGCTGAGAAACAAGGAAGACACCATGCATAGACGGGTACCTTTGAGGTAACTGCAACTGATAGGAAACCGACCCGACCCTTTCCAAAAACTCAAATGGCCCAAAATATCTCAGTAAAAGCTTTCACTGTCTCCTAATACACCTATGTCCCAACCTTGATGTGATGCATAGAAAAACCTGATCTCCGACTTCGAACTCCAGAGGTCATCTTATTTGATGAACATAAGACTTCTATTGTGACTGTGTGGTAGCCATCCTCTTCTGAATCAACTCTATCTGCTCTGTGGTCTCCTGGACAAGATGAGGTTCCAGCATAGCTACCTCTCCTGCCTCCATCCAATATAAGGTTGATCGGAATGGCCTACCATACAAATCCTCATAAGGTTCTCTCTGAATAGTTGATTGAAAAATATTATTGTAGGAAAACTTTACAATAGGTATGTGCTTCTCCCAAGAACCTCCAAAATCTAGGATGCATGCTCGAAGCATATCCTCAAGCACCTAAATCGTATGCTCTAACTAGCCATCTATATGGGGATGGTAAGTTGTACTCAGAAGTACTTGTGTACCCAATGACCTCTATAGTCCATTCCAGAATAGATAAGTAAAACGCGCATCGCTGTCTGAATTAATGGAGTGTGGAACCCCATGTAGACATACAATCTCTCGGGTGTACAGCCTCCCCAGTTCATCAACACTGAAGGACTCCTTGATCAGCAATAACTGAGAAACATTCATGAGTCTATCAATGAAAACCCATACAACATCATTCCCTTGAGTAAACCTTGGAAAACCTGTCATGAAATCCATCGTGATATCATTCCTCTTCCACTCGGGAATGGGTGACTCGTGCAAAATCCTTGTCGGTCACTAATGCACCACCTTCACCTACTGACAGGTGGAACACCTCATGACAAAACCAACAACATCTGTCTTCATACTTGGCCTCCAATACTGATGGTGTAGATCACAATATATCTTGGTGATAGCAGGATGAACTGGCCAAATTGAGGAATGAAAATCCCGCATTATCTCCTCGCATATGTCTGCTGACACCCACATATGCCCATGAAAATGCAGGATCTCATCCTTGGCTATGGTCCATCCAGAAATAAGGTCCTCTCCTAACACACTCCCCCGTAGGGCTAGGCCTTCATAATATGATAATTTCATCATTCGCACTCGATCAAGTAGTGTAGAGGTAACAAACACAAAAGAAATAAATGTCTTCCCCTATCTGTCATTCACCTCCAAATGCATCTCATAGAATAGAGCCATAAGCTTCCACTATCTATTGGCCTCTTGAAATATCTTTATCTGAGTCCTCTTTCTCAACACATCAGCCACTATGTTGCCTTTCCAAGGTGTATTGGAAATCTCATAGTCAAAAGACTGAAGGTACTGAACCCTCCTTCATTGTCTTAAATTCAGATCATGATGAGTGAAGATATATATGAGATTTTTATGGTCAGTGAAAACTGCAAAATGATCTCCCAACAGGTAATGTCTCTAACAGCATAAATCATGAACAACTACAGCCAACTAGATATCATGTGTTGGTTAATTCCTCTCATGTGGCCTCAACTTCTGAGACTCGTATGCAACGACTCCTTCTCCATGTATAACCACTCCTCCTAGCCTGATAGCTGATGCATAATAGTAAACTATATAAATCTTTTTTAGCTCTAGAAAGACTAGTATCAGTGCTAAATTCATCCTCCCTTTTATCTTCTGAAAGTATTTATCACAAGAATCTATCCACAGGTACTTCACACCCTTCTTAGTCAGGCACGTGATTGACACTGCTAAGTGTGAAAAGTCTTGTATAAAATGTCTATAGTAAACATCTAGCCTTATAAAACTCTGTACCTCAAAGACGTTCTTCGGTTGCTCCCCAAAAACTACTGCTCTCACTTTCTCTAGGTTTACTGATACTCCTGTCTCTGAGATAACATGACCCAAGAAGTGGATTTGGTCCATCCAAAACTGGCATTTTGAGAGCTCAGCATATTAATTATGCTCTCTAAGTGTACTCAAAAAGATCCTAAGATGGGTAGCATGGTCATGTCGTGTATTATAGTACACCAAGATATCGTCCACGAAGACTACCACGAAAGAATCCAAGTGTGGATGGAACACTCAGTTCATCAGTGCCCTGAAGACTACAGGTGAGTTCGTGAGACCGAACAGTATAACTACATACTTTTATAGACCATACCTACTCTGTAAGTCTATAAGAGGTATATCAGATGGTCTAACGTGCAACTGATTGTAACCAGATCTCAATTCAATCTTCAAGAACACCTGGGATCCTCGAAGATGATCTGAGAGATCATCAATACATGGCAAAGGATATCGGTTCTTGACCATAAACTGGTTCAACTTCTGATAATCCATGCAAATTCTGAGGGTACCGTACGCCTTCTTCACAAATAGGACCAGCGAACCCCAAGGATAAGTACTGGGTCGAATGAAACCCTTTGTCTTCAACTCCTCTAAATGCTTCTTGAGCTCCTATAACTCTGGTGTATCCATATTATAAGGAGGAATGGACATTGGTGCCACTCCTGGCACAAGCTCAAAAGAAAATTCTACCTCTCACTCTAGAGGAAAACCTAAAAAGTCCTCTGGAAATATATCTCTGAAATGATCCACCAATAAAGAAAAGTCCATCTATAAAGTGAAGGTTTTGGGCGCAGTGGATGTGCTTGGGTGGATGTGCCCACTTGGCTTTTTGTCATTAGCATTGATCAATCCGGGATCAATACGAAGATAAACACCAATCTCTATGGATCGATTCATAGAAATAGAAAAAGAAGAAGAAAAGTCCTAGAACCAAAAAAGTGGATCGTCACAGGTTGATTATAGTTAATTTAACTAATTTAAAAGAAGTACCTTTTGGGTGTTCTTTCTTCATTGATGTTCTTGATTACATTCCGATGTGATTTGTCATTTCATCGTAGAAGCCAAGTGTATACTTCCTCTAGAGATGATCCACACTTGCACCTCGTATCTCTAGATGTCACCAAAGGAATCTTTAGGTGCTAGAGTGGAGAACCCATTGCTTGAGTTGTCTGCCTTAGATCATCTTGATCCGATAGAATATGATCTCTCTCGGTCTTGAGAGCGTTCTTGGAGGAAGAAGTTCTTTCATCCTTGAAAGAATTCTCCAGAATTTTTGTGCACAAGGATTCTCTTGTGTGTATGAAAAGAGTTGGGGTTTTGGGGATATTTATAATCGGGTTCGAGGTTGTAGAGTTATGACAATAAATAAACGCATTACGTATTTTATTTATTTCATTCACACTTATTTAAAACCCCCATGTTGAAAAATTAATTCCTTGACATGCACCCTTGCTGATTATAATAAATATCATTTAACAAAACAATATTATATCCTCAAAACCCCGAATGGAAAACTACACAGTGTGTACTCATTAATAAAAGGTGTGTAGTTATTTTCCAAAAAACAACACGGCGTGTAAGCCTTAATACACAACATGTACTTGTTTTTCATTTCCTTTCCAAAATAAAAACTACACGGCATGTAATCATTAAAACACAGCGTGTACTTGTTTTCCATTAAAAACTACATGGCTTGTAATCATTAATACACAGCGTGTATATCTTGTTTTTCATTTCCTTATTCCTCCATCATTAAAACGATTTAGGATTCCTTGAATAATTATTAAACCACGTACAGTAATAATCTTTATTCTACTTGAGATACTTGGATACACATAGTGTGTGACCCTCTAGGCCTCTTTCTCGTTGGCATTAGGTGGGCTTGCCTAAAGTCCAAGATTACTATCTAGAAACGGGTCAAGGAACCCAAGAGAAAGAAGTTGACGCCAAATTGACGTGTCACCTCATACAAATGTTTACTATGTAATTTAATCCCTTTGTCTCAATATCTCATCAATCAGGTTTCATGGCACTGTCATAAACCTATATGCTTGATCTTCCATTCTTTGACTTCTAGAAATAAATTCGTCATGTCACCATGGACATGGAATTTTTTCAACTATTCTATTTCAATCAAAGGGACCGAGATATCTACTTCCATAAATATGGAAGGGACAAATACTTCCTCGACTTATCCATTAACAACATGTCATTCGTGATGCACCCAACATACCCTACTTCCCGCCAACTATCTTCGTGACAGTTTTCGTTAGCAAATCTAAGTGCATGAGTCATGGCATGAGTTAATGATAATCTTCCAGTCTAAGGACTATTACACACGCTCATAGATAGCAATGTCTGATGACACCAAGACATGCAGAATTGCTATTGGTGGGTATGTTCTCATAATCTCCTATCTTGGATATTACCGAGTGCAAACTCCATGAGAGAGAGTCTCGTCTTATTACGAGTACTCTCACATGACATTTTGTATACTATGTGTCCTATCATATTATTTCATCCAACCGTATAACTTTATTTAAGAATATTGTTATAGCATTTCAAGGTCCTCATCATAGCGGGGATCTTCCATGACCTTATTAATGCAACAAATATTCCAGGACATTATTATATTATAGTCATACAGAATAATGAACAATATATAATAAGAGTATATTCATGTAATCAAAGTACAAAACAGTTGGTTCTTAGAACACCAGACCTTACAAACTCCCACTTGGACTAGAGCCAACTGCCTATGACTTTTAGTCTGTTAGACCTCACATGATGGTCACGTTTTTGTTGAGTCAAGGCTTTAGGAAAGGGGTCTACCATGTTTTCTTCCATGGAAATACTGCTCACTACAACTTCACCTCTTGAAGAAGAATCCCTCAAGAGATGATACTTCTGAAGTATGTGCTTTTTCCATTGATGTGACTTTGGTTCTTTTGAAAGTGCCACCACTGCTGTATTATCACAATAAAGTGTGATAGGATCTTTACTTCTAGGTACTACATCCATCTCTTGGACAAAGATCTGCATCCATACTACTTATTTAGCTACCTCAGAAGCTGGAATATACTCTGACTCTACTGTAGAATCTGTCACCACACTTTTCTTTGAGCTCTTCCAGCTCACTGCACCTCCATTCAAACTAAAGATGTATCCAGTATGCGATTTCATGTCATCTTGATCAGTCTGGAAACTAGCATCTACTTGTCCTTTGATGACTAGTCTCTCATCTCCTCCATAAACTAAGAACATATAATTAGTACACCTCAGATACTTAAGGATAGTATTGACTTCCATCCAATGGTGGTCTCCTGAATCATCTTGATATCTGCCTACCACACTTAATGCGTAAGCAACATCTTTCCTTGTACATAGCATAACATACATGACTAACCCAATCGCGGATGCGTAAGGTATCCTTGCCATTTTCTTTCATTCCTCTTGTGTTTGAGGCCACATTTTATTAGAAAGATTAATTCCATGTGACAATGGAAATAATCCCCTCTTGGATTGTTCTATACTGAATCTCTTCAGTATCTTGTCAATGTATGTACTTTGACTCAGGCTCAGCATTCTCTTGGATCTATCACGATGAATCTTGATCCCAAGAATATATGCTGCCTCTCCCAATTATTTCATATAGAATCATTTATCTAACCATGCCTTAACTAATTGTAATACAGGTACATCATTTCCAATTAGTAATATGTCATCAACATATACTATTAAGAATACAACTGTACTTCCACTGAACCTTTTGTAGACACAAGGCTCACATTCGTTCTTAACAAAGCCAAATTCTGTTACGGATTCATCAAAATGAATGTTCCATGACCTCAATGCTTTCTTTAATCAATAAATGTATTTCTACAAATTGCATACCTTTCTGGCATCCATTGGAGTCACAAAACATACAGGTTGTGTCATGTAGACATCTTCTTGGAGGTTCTCGTTAAGGAATGTTGTTTTGATATCCATTTTCTAAATTTCGTAGTCATGGTAAGCGGTAATGGCCAATAGTATTCTGATGGATTTCAGTATTGAATCGAGTGAAAAGGTTTCATCATATTCAATTCCTTGACATTGTCTAAAACCATTGGCAACCAGTCATGCCTTATAGGTGCTGACTTACCCCTCCATGTCCAGTTTCTTCTTGAATAACCATTTATTACCAATAGGATTTACATAAACTGGAAGATCTACCAAAATACAGGCTTGGTTTTGGTACATGGAATCCATTTCAGAATTCATGGCTTCTTTCCACTTGGAAACATCTATGCATTCAAATCCTTCCTTATAGGTAAGAGGATCATCATTGTTAACCAATAATGAGTCACCATCCTCGGTGACAAAAAAAATATATGGTTCTGGTTCTCTCACCTATATCATGCTCCTACGCAGTTCTTGTGCCTCTAGAACAGATTGTTCTTCCATGGGGCTTTGTGGAATCTGTTCCTGTAACAACTCATGTGTATCTTGAGTCTCGACTTCATCGAGGTATATCTCACTCCCACTATCTCTTTTGGAGATGTGCTCCCTCTCATGGAATATGGAATGTATTTACACTGTAACCTTTTTGTCTGAGGGGTTGTATAGGTAATATCCCCTTGTTTCCTTGGGATATCCTATAAAGATACACTTTTTGCCTTGGGGTGAAAGTTTTTTACCAGAAGAGGCCTTAAAAAATGCATCGCTACCCCACACATGTAAATTCGATAACATAGATTTGCGTCCACTCCATAACTCGTATGGAATACCATTTATCGATTTAGTTGGTACTTGGTTTAGTATGTGTGTTGCTGTTTGTAATGAATATCCTCCAAAGGATAATGGAAGACATGCATGAATCATCATTGATCTCACCATGTCCAATAGGGTGCAGTTCCTCCTTTCACTTACACCATTCCACTGAGGTGTGTAAGGAGGAATGAGTTGAGATAAAATCCCAAACTCCCGTAAGAAATCAATGAAATCCTAATTAAGATATTCTCCTCCTCTGTCTGAGTAGAGTTTCTTAATCTTCTTACCAAGCTGGTTCTCAACTTCATTCTTGTATTCTTTGAACCGATCAAAAGAATCTGACTTATACCTCATTAAGTGAATATATCCATATCTACTAAAATAATCCGTAAAATTTATAAAGTATAAGAAACCATCCCTTTATTAAACTAGAAATGGTCCACACACATCTGTGTGAACTAATTCTAGAAGCTCTTTATCCCATTCACCTTTCCCACTAAATTGAGATTTGGTCATTTTGGCTTGTAGTCACGCATTACATACACCAAGTGGTTTTAGTTCGAAAGAATCTAAATACCCATCTTGATGTAATTTTGTAAAACATTTCTCATTGACATGACGCAGCCGGCGATTCCAAAGTTGGGTGTGGTATGAGTCATGGGAGTTAACTTTGTCATCGATTTCCATTACATGGTTTGTCTAGTCTAACACATAATGTTTGTTATATAAATGTTCCCTACCAAAACAGATGTTATCTTTATAAAAGTAGCAACATCCACTTCCAAAATTGAAGATGAATTCCTCAGTATCTAATCTGGATACTGAAATAGTGTTTTTGGTTACAGAGGGTACATAATAACATCCTTTCAAAACCAAGACCATCATAGTAGGCAATGTGAGGAGGTAGTCTCTAACAGCTACAGCAGTGAGTCTGGCTCCGTTGGCTGCTCGTAGATCCACCTCACCTCGATCAATCTTTCTAAATCTACTTGGTTCTTGTATTTGGATACAGATGTGAGAACCACAAGCAGTATCTAATACCCAATTGGTAGAAACAGATAGATTTCATTTGATAACAAACACACCTAAATCTTCCCCTTGCTTCCTTGGCTGGGTGCAGTTTTTCTTCCAGTGGCCCTTCTTGCCACATGCAAAAAAAACAACCTCCTGTTCTCTTACCTCCCATTTGATATTACTTTTCTTGGAAGGCCTTGAAGAAGCTTTGGGCTTAAATCTCTTCACCTTCCCTTTCCTTTTATTCATCATGAGGAAATAAGGCTTTTCACACTTCATGTCATTGTCCACTTGGCAAATGAGGATAAGAAGATCAGACATAGACTTCTTAATGTTTTCCATGTTGAAGTTCACAACAAAGTGAGAGAAGCTCTGGGGGAGTGATGCAAGAATGAGATTGGTGCCCAGTTCTTCAGGGAGTATAAACCCTAGAACCTCCAAGCACTCAATGTAGCCAATGAGCTTGACTACATGAGGCCCGGTTAAGGAACCCTCTCTAAGCATGCTCTGGAATAGAGATTTAGAGATCTCAAACCTTTCCTATCTTGCTCTCTCCTGGTATAGACCATGGAGGTCCTCGAGCATGCTATAGGCATCCATATCTTCATGAGACTTCATGAGCTCACTATAAATTGATGATAGCATCAAACATTGAGCATCGAGTGCATCGTTCAAATTTTGGTCATAGACCAGGAAATCTTCATCACTTGCCCCTTGGGCTGGAGAATCAGCAAGTGAGGACTCTAGCACGTAAAACTTTCATTCATGGTGTAGGATAACCCGAAGGGGCCTAAACCATTCCTGAAAGTTACTGCTAGTGAGGATTTTGTCTTTATCCAGAATTGATTGTAGAGAAAATGTGGTTGTAGAGTTTGTCATTTCGATTATACAAATTGAAAGAGAAAATTTATCAGTACTTTCTTGATTACATTTTATGAGGAATAATAAATTTTATTAAGTCTCCAACTATTTTATCAAGTCCCAATGGCCCTCACCATTGAACTCAAAATGTCCAGTTGCTTTGACATTCTAGTGGCGAGGATCAATATTCCCCTTCGCATAACCCCAACAAGGGTTGGTCAAGCTATTTAAAGGTATTTAGGTTGGAAGGTCTTTGCCAACCGTGAGATTACAATTCCTTGATCTGTTGGGTGGACTCCCCAATCCTGAAATCCTAACTTGGATTTCCTCAACTCTTACCGCCAATATTACCCCATGTCTGGAAAGGGCTACTCCTCTTGATGTAATATGGTTAAGTCGACCTGAAACCTTTCCTAAGGGCTTAATTTATAAAAGTATGTGTCCCTATAAGGGTTTGTCAAACACATAGTTTTATTGAGTCTTTCCCTTAATCAAGTAATGGAAGGCTTGGTTTGACTTAATATGGTATTCGAGGGATTTTAATCCTTTATGTGTAGTTTCGCATTATCACATTCTTGTTAATATTATGTGATTCTTGATTAATATATGGGTTAATACTGTATTTTATATGGATAGTAATTTTGGTAAAACTTCTTAGAAAAACCTTACAAAAATCGATTGGAAAAATTGATTGACATTTTTAAATTAACATTCTAGATTTTTTTACATCATGAATTTTCTTCATTTTATGAATGTGGATGAAAATATATGTGATATTTTCATTGGAACATTATTAAATGATCCTAGAAAAAAGGATTGAATTAAGTCTAGGATAGAAAATATTTACATGGGGATGCAAGGCGAGTTGGTACCAGTGAAGGGTGAAAGTAATAATTTTCTTCCACCAAATGCTTACACTCTTTTTAGGAAAGAGAGATATATGTTTTTTAAATTCATGAATGATGTGAATATTATATAGGGGTATTCATAAAATATTAATAATATCATGTTAATAGATAATTTAAAGTTGAAGTTTTTTAAATCACATGGTTTTTATATTTTTATGTAATATATAATTTATGTAACATTAAAATGCATTTTTACTAAGAATATATGTCATACATTAACCAAGATTTGTTTATTTCTCAAATCTATATTAATAAAATTTATAGACTTGATGAAATTTTCATCTATGGAAAAAGAAATGGTTTTCATATAATGTGAATATGGGATGTTCTTCCCATCGTCATTCATTGATTTTATGGTTCAATAGATGGTTTACTTGGTTAGAGAGATTGGAATATGTGGTTACGTACATTATAGATGGATGTACCCCATTAAATGGTATGTGAATATTTTTAAAAGAGTCTACCAAAAATAAAAGTCAGCCAAAAGGTTGTATTGTAGGGTGATATGTTGTTTTAGAATTGATTGAATTCAGTAAAAACTACTTATCTTATGTGGAAATTATTTTTTCCCAAAATATTATCACAGTAGGTGGAATGTGGGTGAATGAATTTCCAAAATAAATGTCATCACAATTACTATTGCATAGTGAGATAAATCCCACCTTTATGTTTTTGAAAACAATTTAGAGGTTGTGCCATATGTTGAAACCCACAAAGTCACTACTGGAAAAATGATTTTTCCCAACGCTTCTATACCAACGGTTTGTAAAAACCGTTGGTATAGGTACCCTTTCCCAACGGTTTGGCCAAACCGTTGCGAAAGGGTAGCCTATCCCAACGATTTGCCCAAACCGTTGGGAGAGGTCCTTTTATTTTTTTTGGAATCTACCTACGGAGAACATTATATAAATCAAAATTTAAAATAATTAGAACAATACATATATATATTTATGAAATTATGTTCACAAAAGTCATGTCAGGTTAGTGGTTAAGTCATTCAGTTATAAACTAGAGGTCCTGGGATCAAATCCCACCGGATGTTTCTTTTTTGAAATACATATACCAACGGTTTTGAGAACCATTGGTATATATTTTCTAATTACTTATACCAACGGTTTTCAGAACCGTTGGTATAGACCCTATACCAACGGTTTTCCCAAAACCGTTGGTATAGACCTATTGTCACGGCTTACTTGCCAACGGTCCTCCAAACTGTTGGTATAGCCTATACCAACAGTTTGGGGACCTATACCAACGGTTACAAACCGTTGGTATAGGGTATTTTTCTAGTAGTGAGTAATTCTTAGGAATTTGAATCCATCATGGGATGAAAGATGGATATCAAATACACATAATCATTAGTTTACAAGATGGTTTTTAGACCAAATTCTTTAAGTAATCAACTAAAAATCTTGATTCAATTTCAGAATGACTTTGATGGCTGGCCAGAGGATCAAGTGTGCATGTATTATGTTATAATGGTTTTGTAATTAATTATTATATGTTCTATACAAATGAACATGAAAAACTTAGTACAATGAAAAATAGTGAGGTTACACTTGTTGATGAAGTGATTCATGTATCTGGTACTAATGATGTAAATACAATTTATTTGAATACTTCAAACTTTGGGATCATCAACTAAATATAGAAGTTTTACTATACAATATTCAAAGTGCTTATTTTTAAATTCATGTGGGTTGATGATAGTAGTGTAGTTAAAAATAAGAATTAGTATTCTTGAAAGTACATTTTTTGTAAGGAATGGTAAAAAAGAAGAACTATTTATAATGGCATTCCAGGAATTATAGATATTTTATGTTCTATATCCTACAAATAAAAAGTAGTCAATTATTTAGTTATTGGACAAAACCAATGAATTGTTAAACATCTGTTCAACTATGGATAACCCTTTAATTGGAATGTTTCAATCATTTCTCAGTTGAACCAATGTAGATGGGGTCTTGTATGTCATAGGATACCATTATGAGTAAAATTAGATACTCGATAGAAGGGTCAAATCCATTCAACATTTAAAAAAAGTATTTCAATGATCATGTTATGTTCTTTTTTAATATACTTTGAGTTAACTAATATTATTATTTATTCACTTATATATTTACATAATATAAATTAAATGTTCAACCACAAATGTCGATAATTACTTCTACACATATTGATGTTCCCAATTCTGAGGAACAATAGGTTCCTCAACATGTTGATTCTCCTAATGCATAGGAACAACAAGTTTATACACATGTTGATGCTAAAAATCCAAATAATAACATATTGATGGTGTTGAAGATGAGAAATTGGTAGATGCTAAATAACCTATGTCCCAAAGAAAAGGAGCATCACAGTGTGATAATGTTAAAAAAATTATTAAGGTGAGAAACAGAGGCATAAATTTTGATGTTGAACAAAATGCATGTAACTAGCCTGTTAATCCTAACAAACCCATGTTCAAGTAGTTATATTAGGCTCACGCCTTGAATTCACATTCAACTGATGTAGAAACATGGAAAAAATTTGTTCCCATTCTTAAGCAAATAATTTTGGAAGATATTTTAGGAAAAGTAACAATTTTATTTTATTTCGAATGGTTCCTAATAAGTACAAGTTCAAGGTGTTATAAAATAGTGGAAACCAAAAGAATCTACCTTAAAAATTCTACCACAAGTTGGTGGGAGAGATCTCAACCTGGAAAATAAAATCATTGATCCTTATTGGTCACCCAGGAATCCATGAAATCTTCCACCTTATTTCTTTTATGCCAAGTATGACTAAGGTTCACCCATGGATGGAAAGGTCTATTGAATTTTAGAATTAGGTAAATGATTGACCATGGAATTTCAATATTCTACTAAAATACTCTATGGATCACAATTGAGTCTATTTCCACCACTTCCATCATGATGTTATGATCATGAAACAGACCAATACATTTTAACATTACAAAAGCATCCACCATAAGTAAGTTCCTCTACCCAAAAACGTTGTTGAATTATAGTGGAAATGTCCCTTCACGGTCACGATCCACCCACCAACCCACCCCCACATGACCCCAAGGTATATGATCCATAAATGTTATATTTAATTCTACTTCTTGGAGGACTCCACCTCAACCATCATCTATGTTTGTTAATATTTTGGGGATTATACTTTATTGATTTTCCAAAAATGTGTTTCCTCAATGGTGGTGATCATTCCCATCATTTGAAAAGAGGTACTAGATCTTCCACGATACTTCCAGACCCAAACAACATTCCCAGTCATGAACTATAGATTTTAGAATGATGGCTTTGATTCCTCGCACTTTATATGCTCTTGTAACTAGTCGCAAGGAGAACCTGCCTCTCATTCCCCTCATGAACATTAATTTCGATTCTTATTAACCAAACCTTAAGAAAGGATTCTTGGTTTCTGCCTCTATTCCACAGCCCAATATTCTTACCTGGTTCATTTCAAATTGTTTCATTCCAATCACTCTAAAAGAAAAGGTGAGTTGAGGATTCCTATTTGGAATTCTTACAACACAGAAATTTAGATTCTAGTGAGATTAATTTTTTATTAACCTTATCATCCATTGGAATAGCTTTGTTAAAGAGTCTCCACACCAAGAAGTTGAATTTGGAGGGGATTTTATTACACCATATATATTTTCTCGACTTATCCTTCCCACCCTCAGCTCAAGTCATGAAGTGAAATCCCTTCATCAAGAACATACCTGATGTTGATCTTGTCAATTTTAGTTTGTTCGGTTTATCTTTTGTGTTAATATTGTTAAATACCTTCAATTATTGGTGGTTGAGAGTGTCCTACATCAAATTCTCAAACTTTGTAGCATGGGATAAGGTGATATCTAGGGTTGGATAGCCAGGAAATTCAATCATCAAATCAAACCAATTTTCATACCATAAGCTGATGTGACCATAGACCACAATCCATTTGTAATGATTCTATAGCACACATGAATGAATAGAAATTATCCTATAGTGTTGAGAAGTACCCCCTCTGTCTTGGACCCCCTATTTCATATCTATTGGACATAAATATAGCCTAAAGAGATTTCCCTTATAAGAAGTCCTTTGAAATTTTGGAATGCATGATAAAAAATTCCTCTTTAACACTATTAATATTGATACCTCAATCTCCCACCCTCCTAAACACCTTATCCCATGATATCAAATGATATATGTCTTCAATTTGAAAGTCCCAGATAAAGCTTGTCAAAATAATTTTTATGTTATTCAAAAATGCCTTTGGCATGTTAAGCACTAAAATCAAATGAATAGGAATAGACTATATAACACAATTGAAAACTTTAATTCACCCCGAAAGTAAATAAAAAAACTCTTCCAATTTATAATGTGGCCAGAAATTTTTTTAACCAACCCATCAAAATGATAATCTGAATCCTCCCTAGAGCCACAGGATCTCCATGTTATTCACACATGATAATTCAACAAAAATAATAAAAATAATTTGGATTGTTTTGATACATTATTACTATGATACTTAAGTCATTTTTGATATATAGGAATTATCCACACCTCAATCTGATACATGGTGTACACGGTATGACTCAAAGTGCAGGTTATTAGTTAAAAATTAACATTTTAGTTCAAAATGTGTGTCACTTAATAAAAACTAAGGAAATGTTCTTGGATTGTCAATAATACTTTGGTAAAATGATTCATAAGTCATTTTTGAGATGAAGGAATTAGTCTCACAAAAAACTGAAACATGATATGATCAGTAACACTCAAAGAACATGTTTTCAGTTTAAATTGACATTTTAGTAAAAAATACATGTGGCATAATAAAAACCAATTAAACGTGTTTGTATTTTTTATACTTAATTAAAATGAAAATTAAGTTATTCATGAATTTTAGGAATCAACTACACATCAATCTAAGGAAAAATGTCACTGGTATGAATCTAAGTGTGTGTTTTAATTTAAAATATACATTTTAGTTCAAAACATATGTTGCATACTCAAAAATAAGTGAACATATTTATACTGTTTTGATACCTTAGTAAAACTATCCATAATTAATTCCTGGAATATAGAAAATATCCTCACCCCAATCTGATACATGGTGTGTCTGGTATGACACAAAGTTCATTTTTTAGTTTAAATTGACATTTTAGTAAAAAAGAAATGTGGCATGCTCAAAATTGAGAAAACGAATTTTGATTGTTTTATACATAAGTTAAATCATCCTTAAGTTATTTTTTAACTTGTAGGATTCAGCAACATGTTAATAAGATTCATAGTGTCACAGGTTTGACTATAAGTGTGTCTTTTTATTTCAAATTAAAATTTTAGTTCAAAATACAAGTCACATAATCAAAATATAGAAAACACATTAATATTGTTTTTATACTTTAGGAAAAAAATAAAAAACCATTTTTGATGTGTAGGAATCGGTCTCACCTCAATATAATGCACTATGTTCCCAGTATGACTCAAAGTGTATGTTATCTATTTAAAATTGATAGTTTAGTTAAAAACATGTGTCACTCACTGAAAATCAAGAAAACATGATCATATTATATTGATACTTTAAGAAATCAATTCATAAGTCATTTGTGATGTTTAGTAATTAGTGGTGCATTAAACCAATACATGATGTGATTAGTATGACTCAATGTTTATGTTTTCAGTTTTAACTTAAGTTTTGGTAAAAAAGATATGTGACATAATAAAAACCAAGAAAACACATTTGGATTGTTTTGATACTTTTGGAAAATTTTTGTTAAGTATTTTTTAAGTGCAGGAATCAAATGTATATCAATCTGTTGCATGGTGTGACTTAAATGACCTCATGTGTCTATTTTGAGTTTAGAATTGAAACTTTAGTTGAAAAAACACATTATATAATAAAAACTAAGAAACACATTTTGATTATTTTGATATTTTAGGAAAATGATTCAAAAGAAATTTCTGATTTGTAGGAATCATCTGCACCATAATCTGATACACGGTGTTCCCAATATGAATTAATGTGTTTTTTTAGATTAAAATTGATACTTTAGTTCACAACACACAACACGTAATCAAAATTGAGAAAAAACATTTATATTTTTTAATACTTTAGGTAGATGACCCATAAGTCATTTTTGAAATGTAGGAACCAACCACACCATAATAAAATATGTGGTGTGACCAGTATTACTCTAAATGTGTGATTCCAATTTTAATGTGAAATTTTATTAATTTATTTTATCATATTTATGTTTAATTTATTTCTTTATACTATTACTAACATAAGAATTATTTTTTAATATAGGTTCACTCTTTTTCTCGAGATAGAGTTGGTTGTTTGAGAACTAGTAGCATGACCGGGATCTTTTGAAAGGGGTTTAAGGATCAAAGACAATGGAATATTGATGTTTTATAATTTTTGTTATAAATTGTACCTACCAATGTAATTTTACAAACTAATTTTTTTGAAATGTATATAATATTTTTTTCCCTTGTATTGGTGATTTAAATTCAATTTTGATTAATTTTTCTATTTTTTTGATACAGCGTGCTATAATTTTAGTATCACACTACAAAAGCATGGATTCTATCAAATATTAACTATAAGTGATAAATAACGCCCTATATTAGTGTTTTTTAGCAGTGATAAAGGTTTCATTTATTAGTTATTTTTTTAAAACTGATAAAATCCAATCATTTACAGGCGCTTACAAAAATAATACTTTTTCAAACTGATAAAACCTATTTTTTGTCGTTAATGTGATGATATAAAATAGTTAAATAATGAAATAAAGCACAAGGAAACACATATTTTTTCTAGGTTCACCCTCATTAGGATACATCCAAGTATTCTATAAAGGCAATGGGTCACTTTACCAAATCCACTAAGGAACAATGTTCTTAATTTAGGCTAGGCCATTCTTGCATGAGCTCACTACCCTTAAAATGTTTGGTGTAGATCCACTATCTACCTAGGACAACTTACCTCACAAATCTCTCTTATGATCACTACTTTATAAGGAAAAAAATTAGCATGTTGTCCAATTAACAATATCTTTTATTGTTGATTGATGCACTAAATGCATAATATGTGTCTTTGAACTTCACATCCTCCTTTACAGTATTTACATGTTCATCCTCTTGAGAATCACATTTCTATTAGATATTATAGAAACTCCTCCTAAATTTGGTAGGTTCTCCAATAGATTCCAATTCTTTCATTCACTACCGTATATGTAGTAGTGAATAAGCTGCTTCTGTAACTATTGTTAGGTGGTGCAGATGTTCTGTATTTTTCTCCTTTTGAATTTAGATATGATAATATAACTCTTAATAGGGTAACATCAATATATATCTCCTTGCATGATACCTTTACATGTAACCCTTGTGTGATACTCCTTTACTAGACCCCTCCTTTAAAACTTATTCTTTTCACGTGTATCATGTGATTCTAACACAATACCCTCTTCAGGTTATGCAATTCATGTAACACCCTGAGATTTTATGAAAAATATTCTTTTACTTTCATTGATTTCTTCTATTATACAGCACACCAAGTTTAGCTTTTACTATATGCAGCACCATATTAGCTTGCAGTATACGCAATGCTATTCTTGGATCGTGTTACACAAAATTTCATGTACGTTTTATAATAGTCATTCTACGCAACGTTGAGTGTATATATATATATATATATATAAATGAAATATGGTTGGATTCTGTTATAAGAAACAATGAAGGATTCTTTCACAACATGCAACCCTGACTTGGCTTGCATTACACGCAATCGCGACCTTCCTCGATAGCGTGTGTTGTACGCAATACCGGGTTTTACTAAACAATGATATATTATTATAATATTATTATGAACTAGCCGTTATGAATAGTATTAACTAAATTTTGAATATTATAACATTATTATTCATCTTACACATTTTCTAGAACATGGTATAAGAAAAAAATAAATTTTTCGGGTAAAATAAGTATTTTTCAAAAAATGAAGTTTTGCCGCATTTTGATGGCGCACCTACTTTAAATCTAGTTTTTGACATGTTTATAAGTTCAATTATATAAAATAAAATTCTTCATTTGAATCAGGATATAAAAATTTACATTGGATAATGTTTTGATATTTTTCTGATAACTTTCATATTTTAATGAATAGTAAAAACACGCTATATTTTAATTAAAAACAACTTTTTTCATCGTAATAATTCATATGGATAAATTATAATATTGAATGGTTTTAAAGTATATTTAGAATATATTTTTACAATTTAATACAATGTTGGTCATTGGATGTAATTTCATATTTAAACCAGACATAAACAAGTGTCAATCTTTTGATAGTTATTATCTCTTAAGAACACGCAATATGTTTTGACGACGGGAATTATTTTTAAATTAATTAATGCAACTAATATGTTTTGAATTTGGTAAAATAGAAATCATTTTTGAGTTCATAATATCAAATATAGCTTAGGCCTAATTTTTGGTATTTTTCTGAAAACTTTCAAGTTTTTATGAATAGTGAAACCACTAAGTGGTAGTTAAAAAACAGAATTTTTCATAAAACATAATTTTACTGCTTCTGTGAGTGGAATTTCAAAAATCCGAGAGACACGGTTGATGTCAGAAAGTAAAATGTGGTTCAATGAGATGAAAATAATTTTTGGTGAATAGTAACTTTTTACTTTTTTTTACCACGGTTAAAAGTAAATAGGGTAATTAAGGGTAAAAATGATATTATTATTACCCTAACACATGTCATAATTATATTGCATAAGTGTAATTCGACCAAAAAAAACCTTAGGAATAAAATATGACCATTTAGGCCCACTTGGATTAGATTAGGACATTTATTATTATTTAATTGAAAGAAGAGATAGAAGAGTTAAAATCAATGTTTATTTACTAAAACATTTTTAATATATGGTTAAACATAAGATAAATTCGATTGTAAATATTCATTAGAAATCTAATAATATTTCCTACATAATAATATTTTATTTGTAATTTTTATACATTAAATAAGTTAATTTATTTATGACACAATGATGATGCAGTAATTACCATAATAGTGAAAAATTAGAATAATTGATATTATAAATACCCAAATAAATATAATTTGAGACTTTTTATGAATTACACTTATTTTATAGGTTAATATAACATGTTATTATTGATTTAATTAACTTTAGTCAAAGTAATAATTCTGTTATGAGTTTCACCAAAATCAACTATTGAATAGTGCCAAAATTGACATAAAATAGTTTTTAAAACAAATATTATATTATTAATTGTTATTTTATTCCTAAAAATCTAAGGTTCAGCCAAATTACTTAGATAAGGTTATATATATTAAAAAAACACAACTTGGGGGTCTCTTGGATGTATATGGTAATTTTATTAACTATATAATATAAAAATACAAAGTGACATGGTAAATGTCAATCTAATTAACTAAGAGTTAAAACTAAAAGATAAGGCTAATATAATGACCTAAACTTGTCTAAATTATATTGGATTAAATGATTTCGACCCATCCCCACCTTATCTTCTAAATACATCAATTTGGAGATATTTAAAATTGAATATGACTTTATAATAAATTAATATTTTTAGTTTTTCCAAAGGTGCCCCTCTCCTCCCTTATAAAAGGGCACCTCCTCCCTCTCTTCCTCACACCACTTTGAGCCTTCTAGCTCGGCCAAACCCTGCCAATTTCTCCCCTCCACTTCCCTAGAAACATCCTAGAGGTTTTTTTCTTCTTCAAAGACCAATATTAGTTCCCTAAGAGGATGTTTCAAAGAGGCGTATCGAAGAAGATGTAATTTCTTCTACCGATTCTTTCAAGCTTCTTTCTTTTTCAACTTCTTCTTCTTAGGTTGTTTCATTATGAAGTAATAACATCAGTATCACTCATATACTGATATGTTATTATAATTATGAAACAACCTTATTTCACAATCTATCCATCCTACGAAAAACGAAATCACCACGCGTGCGTACGTACGGAGTACCATCTCCACGCCGTGGTGTAATCTGTTTTTCCAATACCACCTTACTTGGATAGGTAAAATGGTGTAAAGAATAACTATGCATAGTTATTATAAAATCATACAGATTATTATATATTGTATCATCCACTCTTATTCAATTCAATAATTATGGAAACGATATCATCGCTCGTGCGTACGTACGGACTACCGTCTCCACGACGCGATGAGATTCATTTTCCATGTTAACCATTAAAGAATGATTATAAAGTATATATAAGCTAAAATAATGAAATATATGACATTATAAAGCTACTGTATTTATGTATATATATATGTATGTCATCTACTTAATTCTATTATACTCAATAAAGAAATGAAAACAGCGTTCTTGCGTACGTACGGCCTACCGTCTCCATGAACGGTGTATTTCTTTCCATTTTCTGATCTATTATATATATATGTATATTCTGACTATATATTATATATAAATCATGTTTTATATTCTGGAATTAAGTAATCATGATCTAAGTAATCATATGAATAATTACAAGTCAAAACACGGACGACAAATGAAACGATTTTACCCAAAATGCTCTTTAACATGGAATTTACAAAAGAACGGGTAATATAAAGCCATAAGTAAACAATATATGATATCATAACAATGAGTATGATTCTAGAATAAGTCAATGACATTATTTAAATCATTATACAGGAGTTTCGGACACTTACGAAGAAAATCGGACCTAAGGTAAGGGATAATTTTGCAAATCTCATTTTTATCCGAGATTGCTTATTCGTAAGTATTTACTGGGGTTATTTCTATAATCCATGTCCATGTTTTATAAAAGTGTTTTCATGTATGTTTAAAGTCTTTTTTACCCATTCTTTAATTTTACTACATGGTATGTAAAGAATATTTCTTTTGTTTATGTTACGAGGTACTTTTTGACTTTTCTGGCAAAAGTACGAGAAGAATGTTTTTTTAACTTATACGGCACGAACGGATTTTTACAGTTTTATAAAGCCTTATTTTCATGAAGCTTCCTCCAAAATATTTCATTAATATTTTAAACCAAATCTCTTTCTTTTAAAATTGCATGACATTTTTTGAAAATAAAATGATTTTGAAGAAGAAAGGATATTTTCCTCAAGAATTCATTTCATGTGTTTTATCAAAACCATTTTCCATCTAAGATGAAATTATTTCAAATGTTTATATTTCAAGTATAATGTCTCTATGAGTTACATGATTTCAATTTTCATATGATGGAATATTTATTTATATGGATTATGTGATGATGGTATGATGTTTATGAAACCCATTTTATTCTTTGGGTTATGATGAATGTTTTAAGTTTATTTTGTGGAACAAGTAAGAATGATTTCATTATGAGATGGGTGGGACCTATATCTCCCTCCAATGCATTGGGTAAAGATTTTATATCTCATGAGATAGATATGGCTGGAACGGTAAGTTAATCTGGTTCAGTGTTACAGGACTGAAACGAGGAGTGAACTCGATTCAGAATGGGACTTTGTCCACTAAGATGGTCTTGGCAGCAATGCCTTGGCTACTATGGAAATCATGACATGTGCTGAATGGTTGCCACAATTACATATTTTATTCCCATGCTATTCTATCATTCTTAATGTTTCTTTATGATATATGCCTTATGTACTTACAAGATTCATGTCTTTGCTCAAGATTTTGATTTTTAGATTTTATGTTCAAGTTTTTGCATTCAAATATTTATGGATTGTTTTATGTTTACCCTTACTGGGCATTTGAGCTCACCCCTTTTATGTTTTATTTTCCCCAGGATGTAAAGAAATGTTTTAGGTAAGAAAAAAAAGGGGAAGATCTTTATTGGGAGATGTTGAAGATCTTTCACCACGATTAAAAGATTTTATTCCGAGTTTCCAAAGACACTAAACTATTACGGTCCTTATGTGTCTGTTTTTCTTATGTATTAAGTATTCCACAAAAGTAACATAATGTTCATGTATGTCAGGCTTCGGGTCTCTACAATTCAAGTGATATCAACTGTAACACCCCAATATTTTAAATGAGGAACATCATGTTTGATAAAATATATGACATGAAACAATAAAATTATAAGAGAATGTGACACCATAATACATTAAGATATATTTATTTTGAAATAAATTTAATTTCATTGATATCTTACAGAACAAATAACACCGAGTTTGAATGAAACACGATACTCAATTAAAATGTTATTATTTAAACATTACCATTATAAACTATCCATTAAATTAGTGGGTATGAATAATACAAACTAAATTATGAAAATTTTATCATTTAAAAATTTATATAATAGATTCAATAGTTATATATTAATTATAAATAAAATTAAAACCATTTAAAAAAAGTAAATGTTTTCTGAAAAACAGTATTTTTCTAAAAGGTAGTTCAATTGCACTTTGTGAACATAATTTATAATTAATTTATACCACATTTTGAAAATATATATTAAAAAATAAACTCTATTTTTTAAATAATCATATCAAAATTATCTTAGGGTGAATTTTTTATATTTTTTTGAAATGTTTGATTTTTCATTGAATAGTTGAAAAGAATGGTTTTTACTAAAAACTTCCTTTTCATTTAAATTATTTACAAAGTTAAATTATATTTAAAATTGGTTTTAAAGTAAAATTAGTTAAATTAAAAATCTATTTATACAATTTAATTCATTTCAATCATTTTCATATTGAATTTTGATATAAATAATTTGTAAACTTTTGAACATTTTCTCATTGAAAACCCACTTTCTCACCGCATCTATGGGAATAATTTTAAATTATATTTTTCCACTTATATGATTGAAATTTATAAAAATGTATTCAATATATTTCATCAGAATAATTTATATTATTTAATAATTTCAACTTAAATATTTACCATAGTTAATATCAAAAATAGTAAAAATTATTTACCATGGTTAAGGTAAAAACTGATTTATTAGGGGTTAAACTAAGAAGATAAGGGGAAAAATAACATCCAAAATTATCCAAAAACCCTTTTATGGAAATATTTCAACCTTATCATGTGTAATTATTTATAATACTTCATTTTGGACCCTTGTGTCATAGGAAAAATGTGGGTACACCTTTTTCTTTTCAAAAATTACAAGTGTGCTACTCACCTCACTTAAACAAAGAGACCCCCTCTTATCTATTATTCACACATTCAAACCATTTTGGTTCATAAAATAATTTCCAAAATCACTTACCAAAATCACTAATCTCATCGTGTAATCCTTTTTTTTCAAAAATACATTCTAGGAACTCTTAAGGTATAATCCTTAAGAGGTTTTCCGAGAAGAGGTAAAATTCTTAACTCTGTGTTTTTGTTTTATTTTTTCTTCCACCTCCATCGAATATTATTAATTTGTGATTATATAATATAAGAATTATCTACCATATACTGAATTTTTATTATTAAAATATAATTACCTATATTCATCTCATCTTCTCTCAAATGGGAAACGATAATGTCGCTCGTGTGTATGGTGTACGGTAAGCGATGTGACACATTTTTCATCAAAACCTATCGTGGTTGGGTATGATTATGTATATAAGGTATATGTATGATTTTTATAAAAATATTAAACCTCTAGAGTAACTTTATCATATATACCTCTTTTTACATTCCATTCTGTTGGGGAAATGGTAGCGTCGCTTTTGCATACGCTAGACTACCGCCTCGTGAAGCGATGTGGTTCATTTTTCATGTTTTCTTTAAATGGAACATATTCAGGATAACATTTAATGAATATATCTGCTTTTTATTATTTAAAAATACTTTTAAAAATATAATATCTCATATAACTTCTTATCTTCCAATCTATTGGAAAATAATAACGTCACCCGTGCATACGTGTGGACTACCACCTCCACGTATCGATGTGAAATGTTTTTCATTTTATTTTTATATAGATTGAAATAAGGATATATTTTATTAATAAAATGATATATATAAAATAATTATTATTATTTAATGGTCAGTTAATATTTATTTTCCTTTTATTCCATTTTCTGAGAAAAATGGAAACATGGTTCATACATACGTACGACCTATCGTCTTCATGTACGGTGTAATCTATTTTATATCTCTAGATTTTATAGATTACTATAAATAAATAGATAATGAATATATATGATATTTATATCATGTTTAACATTATTTATATAGTTTAACCATGATCAAATTAAAGGATAAAAATTACCGAACAAAAATATACATGAAAAACGAAGCAATTATCACCAAAAATAGTGATTTTAACAAAGAATTGCTAATAAAAGGTGGTAAAATGTTATAATAGGGTCCTATATGATATTATAAATATGAGTATAGTATAAATTGATAACATTAATAAAACCATTATATAGTAGTTATGTAATCATATTAAGGAAATCAGATATGAGGTAAGGGTTTTTTGTTTCACTTTTACTTCCATGAGAAATATTCTATATTCACCACTTATTTTATCAAGGTGGTGTAAACACTAACTCTTTGATATTTTATACCATGAATAAAATTATCTTCATAGTATTTCAAGATTTATTTTATTTCATTACTTTGATAGGGATTTTCATTCAAAAGTTACCAATGTGGTAAGAGTTTATTTCACAATCTCATCATTTTCTGGGATTTTTTATGTTAACCTCTCCATTAGGAGAATTATTTTATAATTATATCTTAAATTAAATATATTTTCTTCACATATGGTTATTCATGATCTTTTTCAGATAATAGTACCATTTTTCACTCTTTGTTAGTTAAAATAATTGAGAAAAAGTTTTTAAGAAAGTCAGACTTTATTTCTCTCTTTAATAAAAAATCCTTTTTCATCAGAACATATGTTTTATAAAAAAAATTAAAAAAATTTTTTAAAACATTCTAAATGTTTTAATAAATAAATTTTTACAAATTTTGTATTTTTTAAAAAAAATTTGGAGTAATCTTCATTATGTTTCCAAAATAATTTTCATTTTTCTTTTACTAAAAATATTAAAAGTAATCTTTATTTAAACATGTACGACATGAATGGAATTTTGAACCATCATGAAGAATAAGTATTTTAACTCTTATTTTAAATGTTTAAAAATTTTATTTTCAATGAAAATTATTTTCAAAATTATTGTGAACTATTTTTTTAAAAGGTGATTTTCAAAATGAAAAGGTTATTTTTCACAAAAATGTTTTTAACGGTCTTTCCATAGTATTTCTATTCATCAATGACATTAACACCATATTTTAATTATGATATACTAAGGATATATTATATTGATACCGTTATTATTATAACTCCATATGGTTTATTATCAATTTGACTATGGTTTTAAAATTTTATTACCATTCACCATTTTACTCTAGATATTTTATTATTATGTTTATTAATTGGGGTAAGTATTAAAATTTCATGTGTTAGTTTTCAATATGAACGTTTATGTTTATTATGTTTCACCTCTTTTACACGAGGAATGAAATGGACTTAGTAAGTGATGTTTGAGGCCCACTATAGCCCATCGATGCATCGATAGGTCTCATGAGACAAACTAGATTGTGTTTCGAATGTGGTTTTAACTATTTATTTATGTTTCTTTGTAAAAAGCCTCAATTGTGTTCTTTAGATGTCTGAAATTATACATTACATCATTATATATTCATTTATTGATATTTCATGTAATTATTTTTTTATTTCGAATATAAATGGTTAAGTTTTAAAGCTCATGTGATTATTTATATGGAATTATTTTATCATCATTTATCTATGCCATATTTTTCTCAAGTTATTGATTAAATGGACTGTGTTTTACTTATTTACTTGTCTATATTAATTATTCCTTATTTATTCATAACTTAAATTGTACTCTTACCCTTAATGAGCATCTGATCTCACCCCTTTATTATATTTTATTTTCCCCAGGATACCAGGAACTGTTTTGTTTTTTATATGTAGGGATACACTATAAGGAATAATGGTGTTATCAAATAAAATAATTTGTGTATTTTATATTTTAAATTGTAATAATAATTTCAAGTATGTATCTAGTTTACCAAGACTATTAAACTATTCTGTCTTTTATGATATGACTCCTTGTATCTTATACCAATATAATCAAGAAACTAGCATCCCCAAGCTACTAGGGTCGGGATTAGTACTTCAATGATTTTAATTCTACACATAAACACCCAGTGCATACTTCACTTATCATGATTTCTTTGCAAGAATCCCTCATGAGACACCTCCATGAGACATTTCCATGAGACTCCCCTGCAATACCACTCCATGAGACCTCTCTGTAAGACCCATTTGAAAGACCTTATTATAATTATGTGCATCTTGTGACTCTGGAGTGAGACCCTGTTAATGTTACATGGATATTGTGATACAAATAGGTTTTCATATGCCCAGAACATGCATCTCTTTCACAAGATAACTTCATGAGACTCCTCTGTGAGACTCTATTCTGATAACTCAGATATTTTTATTCTGATATAAGAATTTTTTATTCTCATTAAAAATACTTTTTCTTCGGATCAAACCACTTAAGAAAACTTCTATGCTACATAAGGATGTGTCAAGAGGTATTTATAGGTATAAATCAATAACCTTAACTCCATAAATCATGGTAATTTGTCTATTCCACCACCTTATAAATTGACATTACATACTTCACATGATCTCAACATGATATCCAAATATAATCATGTCTTGTCTAGTGATATTTTCTTCCATCGCTTCACATGATCCCATCATGAAATTCAAAGACAATAATGTGTGATTCATGTGATCCCATCACAAGATCTAGAGATAATCTTGCAGTCATTATCATTATCTTCTAGTGATTCATGTGACCTTATCATGATATCAATTGAAAATAATATAGTCACTTGATTTCAAGTGACCATGAGATATCTTCATCATTTCTATCCTTTTTCTCTTCATACACTTTTCATGATCTCTTTGTGATATACCTTGATAATCATGTAGTGACTTTAATATCTTCACATGATCTCTTCATAATATCACTTTAAAATCATTAGGTGTCTTCAATTTCTTCACATAAACTCATCACAATACTAGTTTGTACATATGGGATCATACGATCCCTTCATGTGATTAGTTCAGACATATGAGATCGCATGGTCCCTTGATAATCATATGGTGTCTTCAAGTTCATCACATTATCTCTTCGTAAGATTCTATGACAATCATGCAATGTCTTCAAGTAATTTTCATGATCTCATCATGAGATTCCCTTATACTCTCACAAATCATGTGAAGTGATTATGTGATATTCTTTATCTCCCACAATCTCACGTGTGACATGTCCACCTTGGCAAGAAAAAACACACTGCATGATCCCTTAGGACTTATGCATTTCCACGTGATCCTTTGTCACTTACATGCTCAATGTGATCTATTAAGACATTCTCACTCTGCATGATCTTTTAGAACATTCTCACTAACTCTTCACTCCTCCATTAAAAATTACTATTTCCAACAATGAAGAACCTTTTAAACATACACAATCAAACCAAAATCACTATCAAGAGGTATTTTTCCAACACTTTCTCTCTTATAAAAGTGAAAAATTATCTTGATATACTATTTTTTATAATTTAGTACGGAATTAGAATGGTTTTTTAATTGTTTTATGTTTATTTATGGAGAAGGTTAAAAATAAAAAAATAGAATTTAAAAAAGTCTATGAAAATAATTTTTATTTAAATAATTTTTCAATGTCTGGAACTCCTCCATAATATATATTTTTTGTGATAAATAATTAAATTTTAATAGAAATAGGTAACATTATGTTAAGTGAATATAGTTCACCAATGTATTTTAGGGATGAATTTATTTTTACTACTTTTTATATTTCAAATATTATTATTATTAGACAGGTTTTAAGAAAAAATAATTATAATTTATGTAAATAAAATAAACCTCAAATTAACTAACTTTGAGTTTTTTGGATGTAAAGTTTTTATTTTAAATATTAATGATAATCTGACTAAATTTGACTCTAAATGTGATGAAGTAATTTTCCTACATTATTCTAATATAAGTAAAGCATAAATAGTTTATAATAAAATTACTATAATTTTAAAATAATCTATTCATGTTAAATTTAGTGAATAAAATGTGAAATAGAATTCAGATTTAGTGAAAATTGAAGAATAATATAAATAATTTAATTTTGGGGAAGATATGACTCAAAATAATTATGTATCTATTGATGGGGTGCATATATCTTCTCAATATGATCCTAGATCTTATAAAATTTAAAAATATAATACTATTGATAAATTTATTAGTAATATTTATTATATAATCAAAACTAAAATATTGATTTTGAATTTATATAATTATTCTACTTTTCTTTCTAGATTTGTATTTAATGATGTTTATGATGCATTAAAATATTTAAATTGTATTGTTATTATTTAATATTTAATTAATCAATTTACCATAAATAATGTTTTGAATTTAGATGATCCTCTATAATATTGGCATATCATTGGAACAAAATGGATTTTTAGAATACAATTTGATAAATCTAGTCAAATTGTAAATAATAAGGTAAGACTTGTTGCTCAAAGTTTTTTCAAGAAGCATATATATATTATGATGAGTCATTTTCACCTATCTCTAGGATTTAATCTATTATAATTTTATTATCTTCTTCATCATTTCAAGTATTTAAATTTCATCAAATGTATGTTAAATGTGCTTTCTTAAATCGTTTTACTTCTAAATATGTCTATGCTAATCAGCCAACACCTTTTTAAGATTAAATTTTTTCTAATCATGTTTTTAAATTTTCAATAAATATATATGGACTTAAGTAGGCTCCTATAGATTTGTATGGAATATTGTCTTCATTTTTTTTGAATAATGGTTTTATTCGAGGTAAAATAAATCTTAATTTTTTTATTAAGAATATTTCAAATTACATTTTAATTATTCAAATTTATTTTGAGGATTTTATTTTTTTCAACTAGTGAATTAATTTGAAATGAATTTTCTAATTTAATGAAAAGTGAATGTGATATGAGTTTTATAGGGGAATTAATATTATTTTTAAGACTTTAAAATAAACAAATTAAATAAAGAATATTTTTATGTAATCTAAGTATGCTAGAGTGTTCATTAAAATTTTTGGACATGATTTTTCTAAAAAATTTAGAGCCCATATAAGTAATAATTGTTAATTAGATTCGAATGTTGTTGGAAAATATATTTATGTTTGAATTATTTAAAGAAATGACAGTTATTTTAGTTTATTTAATGACTTATAAACCCAAAACTATGTCTAGTTTATGTATGTGTGCTACATTTTTGTCCAATCCTAAATAATATCATTTAAAAGATATGAAAAGGATCATTAGATGTATTAAAGGAACTATAAATTATGGATTGTTTTACACTAGGTATATTTTTTTTGATTTTTTTAGTTATTATAATTTGGATTTTGGAGGATTTAGATTTTATAGAAAAATTATATCAACAGTTTTTTATTTTCTAGGAAAATAAATAATTTCTTGGATCATAGAGAAAAAATTATCAATTTATTTATAAATAGATGAAGTTGAACATATAATTTCTGCCAATTGGTATTATTAATGATCATGGATCAAGAAAACATTATCTAATTTTGAAATTTATTTTTATAAGATCCTTATTTATTGTGACAATACTTATATTATTTCTATTTCCTATAATCTCTTACAACATTATTGAATTAAACATATAGATGTTGGTGTTGGACTTAACCTATGAAAAAAAATTATAAAGTGGGAGATTGTTGGGTTTTGTGTGTGAAATTTTCTCTAGTTTATGTGTTGTGGGAAATATAAATTAATTCTCTAAAATTTATGTATTGAAGAATCTAGTTGTAGATTCACCTTCACCGTGGATTTTGGTTTTATGTCAAAAAATGTTGTCCACTAGAAGTTCACTCAATAGAAATATTCAGGTGATTCTAATAGTGATAGTTTACTAGAAGGTGGTTCACTGAAAGGTATGGTTATTTAATTAGTTTAATATATATATGCTATTTAAATAACCATAGTTTTTCCTAAATGTTTAATAAAGAGAAGGATCTTTTGATGTATTAACTTATAGGACCCAGTCATGTTACAGAGGAATGTGTAATATTAATGGATGGGGATTTTTCGGTAGCATCATGGAGTTTTATAGGTGGTTATGGAAAGTCTGATAAATATGATATATTTTTTTATTCACTAATTAAAATAGTTTATGTGGTAGAATACTTTGACCATTTGGGAGGTTTTCCATAAATATTAGAGTAGAGTGTCATTCTACTCGTGAAGATTCATAGGTGAAAGAAACTTTGTTACCAAAATGACTTCACTATATTTAGGGATGTTCAACCAATGTTTCTATACACTATGAGATAGATTAATTTAGGAATTGAATTTTAAAGTTTGGAATTATTTAGGGTGTAAGGAAAAAGGTTGAAGCCTGGGTATAGTCTTAGACTGTAAGAAGATGAAGTGGAGGGAGGTTCTCATAGAGAGATTATATCTTAACGGTTTTTTTAAGATATAATAACATTATTATATCAATCAGAAGTGATTAAAATCAATGTTTGAGGATCTACCATAAAAGATAATATGAAACTATGTAAAAAATAGAAAAGAATAATTATTTCAAATAACTTCACCATACCCCAAGGACCATCTACAACATCTTCAAACTCTATCACAAGGGTTTGATAAAGATCATTTTTTGGGAGAAGAATCCCGCCTCCATGGTGTATTCATGATATGATCTGAATAACCTACCATAAATGTAGGATTCCCATTTCTCCCATGATGCTTGAGTATATTTTTGTGAAAGTAAGACTAATAAAGAGAGCAATGGGTTCAGGGAGGTTCAAACAAGCATGAGGATTTGAATCCACACACACAACCATAATATGGTTGTAGGGTTTATATAGAACCCTAGGACACTCTTGGGAGGTTTCTTCATTAATTAATGCATTAAAAAACTTGTATAAATTCCATTTCTGGTTAATGAATTGTATGAATTTACTATCTATAAGATTCATATAAATATAATATGATTTTATTTAATGATAGCTTATGAAGGTGAATGGTTCGGGTGTCCAACACATAGAAAATAATATACCCAATACATGGAAATCATAACTTTCTTGTAAAAAGATATATAGTACAAAAATATATCATATATAAATATGGTTTTTGGGCATATATCCTTCAAACTACAACTTTCACTCAAACCTAATATAATTTGTGCAATTTCACCATATATTTCATCATATGTAATAACTTGCAAAACCATATCCAAAACTCCCTTTGGATATCTTCCAAAACACTTTTGGAAATATATCATTAGCTTCACCTTGTATTACATAATATGAAATACCTTGTGATTAATCATACAAAAAACTTTTTTATTAACTCTAAAAACTTTTATATCATCTCTCTAAGTCAAACTCAATCCCCATTTATTCAATAACAAAGATTGACCCAATGGGCCTTTATGTTATTGAAAAATAATATTAATCTCCAGATTAATAAGCATAATAAAAGAGAGGTCTCTAGAAAAGATTCGATGCTACTCAAGTTATAAAGGGAACTGGTATGATCCCCTTAAAACACATGTATCTTTATACCTTCATATATCAGTTTTCGTCATATGAAAACCTTTATTCTCATATTTTACCTTTTTTCAATACATTAAGTTACCATGGGATACAAAACATGTCAATACCATATATCCAAATCATATATTCTCATCCCTCCAAGTGTATACTAATATATGCAATGAATACATCATATGTTATCCATCCTTATTGATAATAACATCACATGTAACTTATCCAGATATATATATATAATATATAAGTGTGGTCACACAATCCCATTGTCTATATCAATCATGGGTGCTAATGTCATACTCATCATATGAGGGGGAAAATCCCATATTTGTTAAGCTCCAACCAATGACATGATTAGTAGTACACCCATCCACACACATATTTGATATATTAATATGTATACTTTCATATGTAGGGTATCAAATTATAAAGGTTATCATTCTAGGTATCCCACCAACCTCTGGTAGTGGGGACTCAAATACGATCTATGCACCCATAATACACCAAAGATATATGTATGACGCTCCATGTTGTCTACTTAGTGGGTCATATGGCACAAACAAAAGAACCATTTTCTTTATCTTGTTAGACATAATCATATTTTGTATCTCTATAAAATAATCATACTCATGAAAACCTTAATCTGTATTCATAACCTATAATCCTTTATGAAGAAAAATAGTTAGGGATAAACTAAAAGACATACCTTGAGCAGTCAATTATCATAAAAATTCATGAAATATATATTTATATATACATTTATGTATCCAATGTTAAATAATGACAAAATAGAGGTTTCCTATCAATTTTATATATTTTAATACTCTAAAAATATTTAATAATATATGAAAAAACCAACATAAACACTTATTTAACTTATCATACAAGATAAGATGCCAGATTAGCATTATGTTTTCAATAAATTCCAGATATTTTTAACACATTTCATTATATCTAATCCATATCACATATCTATGTGAACATATGATAAAACACTCCCAATAACTCTATAGTGAGAAATATCAATAAATAAATCTATATTGAATAATGGTAGGATTTATGAATGGTATACTTTAATTGTTAATTTTCTTGAACATATGTAAATTTATTAACTTCATAACGTCAAATGGTATGATATTAACTCCTATTGTCTTTTGAAAACACTTTCAATGTTCATTATCATTCTCTTTGAAACCCTATTCCATTAAAATTTTCCTTGAAATAATGTAACTACTTAAATAAATTTTCCCCAGCCCTCTTAAACTCTTTTAGGATAAAGTGACAATAACTTTAATAAAGTAACTAAATATAACTCTTTATATTTCTCTTCATCAATATACACTAAACTCTTTTAGGATATCAACTGTAATTCACATTTTCATTCTGACCAGTACAATCCTTCGAGAAATAGTGTCTTTCATTTTTCATGATAACAAAAAGAAATTCTTTACATTTTTCTTTATCATTACATATCCTAAAATCATTTATAATATTGAGTGAAAACCATTCTAATTTTAAACTGATATAATCCTTTAAGAAATAGTGATATCCACTTTATAAATGGTAACTAAATGTAACACTTTAAATTTTTCTTTACTATCACATATCCTAAAATTTTTAAGATATTAAGTGTGAAACACTTTATCTTTATATTGGTGTTATACTTTATTTGTTAATTTGGAACTTCTCAAAGTCCAAACACACCCCCACTAGCCTCTTAGACACAATATTCTTTTCAGAAAGTATTTCAAAGATACAAAAACTATTTTTTATTGGTAAATAACATTTATTTTCTTTTATTAGAAATATTTTTCAAATAAATTATTTCTTACATATAATATATATGGTATTTTTGTTTTAGGAACATTTTTCATTCAAAATAAGACTTTATTAAAATATACCATGATGGGTGGTGGGAACAAATTCCCTCATGTTTTAATAAACATTTGGAAAAACATTTTATCCTAGATAGTCACATTTATCAAAATATTCTTAAAAATGTCATAAAATTTGATGAATCATTAACCATGTGTAAATAATTTAACATCTTATAGTTGTTCACAATAAATCCTTGGAATAGAAACAATTCCCTGATCACATAAGGGAAATTAGATTACGATACACCTATTTTCATTAGATTCATTTGATATTTATAAAATCCTTTACATTCAAATCCTAAATGTAGTAATTATTTTCTATATCTCATGAATATAAACTAAAAGCCCAATAATTCTTCCTTTCATTTTGAACTTATGTATATTTACAACACTTGTAAAAAATAAACTGAATATCATATACCTATCAAAACTAAAGGATTAATTTTTATAAAATCCAAACCTAATAGGGGAATTCCATGTATTTTTACATACTCATTCAGGTATTTTGGATAATACCATCATATAGAATTATTATCCCTCCTTGACAACCCCGGGTTTCAATGACCTTGATTGGATTCTTAAAAAAATTCAACTTTTAAACTAAATTTTATTCTTCCAATTTTAAATTTTAACCACTATTACTATCCATACAGTACAAGAATCCAACCATCATATTTTAATTTCATCCATTCTAAACACTTTCATAATATCAAGTAAACTTTTCTTTAATTAAATAATATTGTTAAAACATTCCCATATATGATAATAAAATAAATTTGTTAACCCAAAAAAATTATTTTTTCATCAAATTAATTTTAAACCATTAATTAATCACTCTCTCATTCCATAAGAATCTAGATTCACTTGTTGAATAACTTAAATACTTGTTTACTAAGGAAAGAAATGTTCAAACACGTAGAATTATTCCTTAAGAAATTTTCTTAATTTTTCAATCTTGTTTAAATAAATTCTTAAGTTTCCAGAATTAAGAGTAACTTACATTAATCTTGCACTTAACAAGGATTAATCATAAAGTTTATCATGATGATGATGATGATATTATCAATAAAAGAATCTATTATAATATTAGTATCATGAATTGATAATCATTTAATAAGTACATTTATTAAATGGCATTGCACTAAAATGATGACTCCCTTTAAATGTTCATTATGTCCATTAGTGGGCTAAGATCCATATTTAACTATCTCTAGTTCAATTTATTATATCTCCGATTATTTAGATATTTATTTAATTCATCATCCCAATCAAATCATATATGACTCTTGGATTGCTAAGCAGAAAACCCTTTTTCCAATCCATCATGTGGATAAACTCAACACTATTCCTCTCATAACCAAATACTATTATGGTCTCTTGTCTAGAGTAACCTAACAAAAATAATAAAAACAAGATAAAAAGTGATAATTCAGGGGAACACAACTTTAACATGACCTATCCAAAAGGAAAATCTATAGTTACTTATTACTTTCTTTATTTACACCAGATAATCTAGGGGCACCCAGCTTTAGCATGAATTACCTAATCATATGATCGAGGTCTAGACAAGATTCATTTTGGAAGGAATATCACAAATATTATTGTAAGGGGATTTTAGTATCACCGTATTATCTCATTTTATTCTCTTTAAGTATGATTTCTTCTGGTAATTTAATTTGTAATCTTATTCCCTCAACTTAATTAATATGTTCAAACCATATTTATGTGTAACTCTTTACAAAACCCATAAGTTTTTATTAATTACCCAAAAATATAATTGAAACATATTCATACATATTCAAATGCATCATATTCATATGGTATATAAAAAATTCTGGTAGAGGTATATACTTATATGAGATTAAAAATCTCCACATGAGTAATCCCAAAGAGAGAAATATCATACCCAATTCACTAGTCTAGACAATTCATAAGACTCTGGGTGGGAAGGTAGTCTGACCCTAAGTCCCTCTACCTGGAGAAAATTTTCCATCATCATCATCTTATTTATTTATTGAAAGAAAAATACAAGGACAACTATAACTAGAAAGGAATATACGCCAATAAATAAAACAAAAAAGGATTAGGCGGATCTGAAATGATGTAGCTCGAGAGTATCACCTCTAATCAAGTTCAAAGCCTCTAGAGGAAGATGATACTCATTATCATAAAAATTAATGTTATTCTCCAAATTGGGAGAGGATGCAAGATAGTTACCCACCTTTTTTCCTTCCCTCCAGGTATGTATAACCTCCATTTGATTTCACATGAGCCTCCTATATCTTTGTGCGATATAGGAATTATACCAAGGGGTATTTTGTGACTCTTTTAGGTACTTATATAGGATTGAAGATTCGATTTCTACCTCCCTTAGATTAACCTCCCACTATATATAGAGAAGGGGGCCCGAAAGCATTACCAGCACCTTGACCTTGAGGGATTCACCAGATCTGAATCATGCTGAGAATTCAAAGATAATATTTCCTTTGAAGTCAAAAACCATGCCACTCCCATGCATGGATCCCACAGAGAAGGATCCATCATTATTGATCTTGAAGTCCAGTCTAGGAGGATTCCAGCAGACCCAATAACCTTGTGGAAGACCAGAGATTGAGTGGGAAGGGGATGAACTAAGAAACAATCTCAAGGTAAGAGAATCTTCCAAGTTGTTCATAGATTGGGTTAGATCTAGTAGTAGGTTTTTATTTTTTAAAACCATCATCCTTCTCGCGCATACACCACCATAAAATAGAACCAGGTTTCTCGCTTGCCACAATCACTCACATCCCATAAGAAGAATGAGAGCCATGTCCTTCCTCTAAGGACCTACCTAATCAGAATCTTGGAACCAATTGTTAAGAAAGTGAAAGTCCTGATACTTGCTGAAATTAATCCCCATAATGTCACCAAAAGCATTCCAGACACTGTGAGCCCACTCCCCTTCAAAGAATAAATGGTTTGCACTTTCCTCCCTCTGTTCCATATATCATGAACACCTTGACACTGATGTGATACTGAGACATTTTACACTTTCATCTGTGAAAAGAGATTGATTTATAATTCTCTACATAATAATTTGAGCTTCTCTGGCACCTCCTTACATACTAAAATGTATCCCTAGGGGTCTAGTTGGTGTGAGGGCGTAAAAATTCTACGATAGTCCTTCATTGAGAAAGAGATAGAGGAATATCCAGTAAAAATGCATTGATCCATATCATCATTGAGATATATTATATCATAAACTTCCCTATGATCATATTCCAAAACAAATTTAATAAAAACTAGATATTTGCTTGCCTACCTGAAGGTGATGTCCTTTGTAGGACACATGGGAAACCTAGGCTTTGATCCCAACCAATTGTGATAGAAAAAAGAAATCACTCCCTAACAACAATCCAACTAGTGTGGCCCTAGAGAATAGAAAAATGAGGCTTAACCACATGCCTAAAGGACCCTCCAGGTACCTACCTCTTCCCCTAAATAAAATTCTCCATTGCATAGCCCCAAAGTGAGGTACCCTTTAAGTAATCTCAAGCTAGTTTCATAGGAATTCCATGCAGGGTATCATGGAAATTATTGACAATGATGCCCCCTAACTGAGGGGACCTTTCCATCCTTATCTAAGAATCCCAATGATAATTCCCATCAGCATTGGAGTTCCAAATGAAAGAATTAAGGATCTGGTCAATTTTGACCATGAATGTTTTCGAAACTTTTGTATCTGATAGAGCATGAATCAAGATTGATACGAGTAAATTGTTAAAAAGATTGATCCTCCCCCCAAAGGATTAGAAATGGTTCTTACAATCAGTGACACACTAAGTAATATTGTCCATAATCTAATCAAAGTAATGTAAATAAAGCCTGCATGGGGAGATAGGATCCCCAAGATAAGATATTGGAAAATACTTCTATTGGATACCTAAAATGCTGCACAGTTCAACAGATCTTCTGGCTGAGAACCTTCGAGAAATGTAAGAATGTCTTTTCTTCCAATTAATAACCTTGACACTCCAATTTTAATAGCCTTCCATGACCTTTTACATACTCTTAATCAATATTTTACTAGAATTCAAGAATATAATAGTGTCGGCCGCAAACATAATATGAAATATGATAAAGGACCAGGCCTTACAATGATAGGGAAGAGAGTCAACACTGGTTATACTTTTGTTGAAACTTATAATAAGAACAAACTAGACAAGAATGAATATGGTTAGGGACAATGGGCCCCACTGCCTTAACCCACGATTGGTTCTTTGGAAACTAAAATTCTTCCCTAAAAAAAGGCAACGATCCAGGAGGAACTCACATATCTAAATTCAATAACTAAATTCAAGATAATAAATTCATTATCATACCTGTAATTTATTATAAGGCTCTATTCATAAGTAGTTCAAAAATTAAACTAAAGTATATACCATTCATGATATAATTTTTTTTTAATTATTAACAAAATAGAAAATTAGTTTTAAATTAATGAACAATTTATACATTCAAACATGGGATAAATATTTATGAATAATTTATAAATAAAATCTAATTATAAACCCTTTTATTATTTTATCTTTAACATTATGAAAATTTAATAATCTTTAATATAAACTATTTATATTCATTCAAATATAAACTCATTCATATTAATAATTATTTTAAATTTCTATTTAAATTATATGATATTATAAGAATTATAAACAATTTATAAAACAATTTTTATTATGTAATCATTTTAAATTATCCAAATATCTTATACTTAATTATCATTTATACCTTGATCATATTAATCATTAAATCATTTTTTGATGTGGGTCAAATAATATCCAAATAAGGCCCATTTTTTTGAACAATTAAAAATAATTAATTATGAATAATTCATAATTTAAATATAAAAATTTTATATTTAGGAATCATTTCATAATTTATAACCGTTTATAAATTATTTTTTATGATTTATAAATAAACACTTTTATTTATATATCATAATAATTTCTATATAATTTTTAAAAAGAAATTTGAAATATTTACATTTGGTATTTGGGAAAAAATTCATAATAATTTATTTAATTACAAACAATATATATTTAATAAATTTATAAACCTTTAATAAATTAAAATATCCCAAAATTCCTTTTATATTGATTTATAAGCATTTTATAAACCATTAAAACAATTTAATAATTTAAAAAGAAAATTAAAAAATATTTTTTTGTTTACCTTATAAAGTAACCCATCCATACATAATGATATCTTACCTTAACCCTTACATAGAAACTCTGTGTAAGGTTATTTATTCTCAACCTTTATGTAAATACTCTATTAAATGATAATTCCCTTTTGTAGCACTAATAGAAATTTCTTGCATAAATGTAATTCATTACATACCTTTACAAGACTCAAATAAAATGTGTTGTGTAAGGGTACTAAGGATATTACCTTTACATGGCCTTTTTGAACTATTGCATAACTGTAATTCCATCATGTAGCTATCTCGTATATGGGTATTACCTTTATTTATCTTTAGGAGAGCCTCTACTATGTTTACATAGCCTCTCATAAAAAAATGAGTGACTTTTCACCTTTATGTAACCCATTTAGAAGATGAATAACCTTTATTCCTAAACCATTTACCTTTATTAAAGATTTGAAACCTTGCACTACCTTTAATCGTAGGGGTAATCAATACCATACACTTATTTAATGCATTTACACAAACTATTTGTGTTAAAGTTACAGTAGAAACTTCCTTTACATGAATCTATCATGTAAAGGTAATCCTCATGCTTCCTTACTTACGTAAAGGGTAATAAAGGGAAATATTTATGCAATAATTAATGTCTATGTATAGGTAATGCCTTGGTTTGGTTACCCTTATGTAGTAAGGCTACATAAGGGTAAACTATTTTAAAAACTGAATTTCCAAAAACACAAAACATAGCTATGTTTTCAATTTCTTATTCATTTTGATATAATATTTCATAAATCTAAGACATGGGTTTTCTCTTATACCAATGAAGGGTTTTTTTATAATCTAATAACATTTATAAAATCAAGAGGAAGATATTAAAACCCATGTCTAATGAAATACTATTCAAGAAAATTTGAAAATTTATAAGAAAAAAATGAATAATTTCTATAAATAAGCATATCGTACACCAAAGAGAATCTACAACATCATAAAACTCCATTATAAGGGTTTGATAGAGATCAATGAGTGGAAAAGGTATCTGAACTCTGTGGTGTGTCCACAATCTGATCCAAATGATATTCTATACATTTAGGATTCTTCATTCTCCCATAATATGCAAGAATCTTATAATGAAAAGGAAGAATAATAAATAGAGTGATGTATTCAGTGAGGTTTAGCCAAATATTAGAATTTGAATACACACATACTTCCATTATATGGCTATATGGTTTATATAGAACAAAAGGACACTCCTGGGTGGTGTTCGCATTAAAATGCATGTACAAATTCCATGGCCAGTTTATATATCATATTTATTTACTCTCTATATGTTTCATATAAATAAAAAAATTATTTCATTTAATGATAACCTACATGGGTGAATGGTTTGGGTTTACAACCCATATGTAATAATATACCTAATGATTAAAATCATATTTTTTCTAAAAGATGATATACAATCAATAAATATATCATATATAAATATGGTTTTAGGACATATCTCCTTTAACATCACCTCATCAATGGGTCTTCACAATGGGAGGGATAGTGGTAGGAGCCTATCATGGGAAGGAACTTATATGCTAAGCTACATTGAATCTAGGTAAGGTATGGGTTTGACCTTTTAACTCAGATGTACCTTACTCTGATGAAATCAAATATGATACATGTTCTCCCATGGATATAGGAAACATTTTCAGAACCACGTTATCCTTTGTGTGTTATGCTTGAATGTTTAATTTTTTCATGTTCTTATCGTTGTTTTTCATTTTTCATTAGGAATTTCTTTTGTGAACTGGTATGGTGAGATGAAACTAGGGAATATTAAATGATGCGATGACTAGGGTGAGATGATTCTAATGGTCTAGTCATTATATTTGTGGGGGATATTCGGATTTTAGGATGTGTTAAGTCTATGTTATTCAAGATATATCTTCTAGAGATAAACTTTTAGTGTTTTAAGAGGCTATCTTCTAGTGTTTTTATCATAAGTTGGTTGGGGTTCCTAATAAGTAGTATTAGTTCATGGTTGAAGTGCTTGTTAGAATAGTGAAGTTATAGGAGTTTCTAGTGGTTATTTTATCAAGACTCAAAAATTGAACTTGGTTGGAAAACTAAGAAGGTTCCCCTAGGTGTGGTAGGTGTTGAGTGTTTGGATGATGTTACTAGTGTGGATAGTGGTGGTACCAGAGAGTCTGGGTTTGCTAAAATAATTTACAATAATATTATAAGTTTAGCAGCCTGTTATGTTCATTTATGTGTAATTTTTTGATCTTAGTGTGAATACTACTAGAGACTTACATTAATGGTCTTAACATGTCATGAACCAACCAGATTCAACCCCAAACCAGTCACCCAATCCGGCCCATGACCAGGTGTAAGAGGCATTCCCAATCTTCTTGGACCAGGAACTAGTTACAGAATCGAGAATACTCATTTGGAAATGATTTATCCCATGAAAATAGATAAAAAATATAAATATAATGAATAAAATAAAAATAGATAGTAGAATAAAAATAAAACTAAATGGTTAAATATACCTCAATGTAACCTCCAGGGTCACCACCAATCACAGAACCATGCTCTCTCCGAGAGTGATCCAAATTTAAACGAATATGAAACTTAAAAATAGAGTAGGTGTGATCACTGAGATGCTCAATATGGATGCCAAATGATAAATAATTACTTATTCCTTACCTTTAAATTAAAATCCAATTCATGATAGTTTTAAAATATAATGTATAAAAATAAGGATTTATTTTCCTTTTAGAACATGTAACAAGGTATTAATTTTAGAAGAACCATGTTCTAATCCTTTTTCCAAGATGGTTTTCAAATAATGAACATTTTTAAAATAAATCATTTTAAAAACAATAATATGTGATGAGGGAAATGCCTTAGAGAAAACAAATTGGAATGTGGAGTATAAGTAAATCATTGTTGTTATAAGAACTATCGGTGAAAACATAATAGTTAAAATGTTTTTATTAAAACATCATAAAATGATGGAAAGTATAAAACATGTAAAATATATATCATGGGGTATACCTAGATAGAAAGTGAAGATACCCTAGACATAATCAATTGAGAATCCATTTGTTGTCCAATCAATGCAATCTAAATTCAATAATCAACTAGGATACTCTCAACAAGCCTCACTAGTGGAATAACCCATATGAACACTCCATGGGGATGTAGTCCATCTAATCAAGAATGAATAGAAATCATCTCTCAACTCCCATTATGATACCAAGTATACCATGATAGTAGCATAAAGGAGAAATGATGAGGCCATCACATGCTTGACACCATCATGGGTGCCAATGTGAATCCATTTCCCACATCATGACACCATCTATGCAGAGGACCTCTCTAGCAAGAGGAAAACCATGGTGTTCCCATCATACCTATGTAACTTTAAATGTAACAACCGGGATTTAACATCATGAAAGTTGAAATAAATTTTACAAGAAATACATAATGGTTCTAAATGGGACTTAGAATTTGAAATAAATATTATTCATTTGGAAACCCCTTTATTCATAGATTTCATATCTTAAACCCATTTAAGAAATAAACCCGACAACCATGGTTCTTTACATTTTAAAAAAACTTGTAAACATACATTAATAAAGGAAAGCCAAGGAGAAATCATAAGAAAGTATGAAAACAAAAACATTCACAAAACTCATTCCAATCACCATAACCATTTCCTAAATTATATTTACTTTATAATATAATTAAAACATGTGAATAAACAAGAAATAAATAATAGTTTCTAAATTAAAGGCTTGGACATAGGGAACCTACCTCAAAACACGTCGCCTCTGATGATAGAAACCCAAATCCACCCCAAAGAGGTTCATGGGAGAAGAAGAGACCCTCTTTTTATACACATATACCCTTACACACACAGATATATATAAATACCCCTAGATGCAATGAAGATACTTTCCTCACCCTAAGGGAATATTCACAAAGAGAGTATATAAATATATATATGGCTTAGAAATGTGTATGTGTGTATGTCTCCACCATGGAAGGTAGTCTAAATCTACCCCAAAGTGATCCAAGGTATTATAGAAAAATATTAGGAACCAAAAAATTTAAAAAACCCTAATTAAAATTGAGTCAAGGAATTATAATGGAATAAACCCTACCCAAAATTGATGGTGAAGTCATTTCCTTCAATGGCTACAGTAAGAACCAACCTCAACAGGACTCAAGAACCCTAGACATCAAGAAACCATCAAAATATATGCCCAAAATTAGGTTAGGTTTCTATTAGGGTGTTAAAATTTAATAGGGTATAGATAAACCAAGAAATAGAGGAAAGAGTAGGAGGAGGATATGATAAGGAACTTACCAGAGGAGATCACACCCATGATCGGGGAAGAAAATGACCAACCTAAAGGAGGAAAGGAGGGAAACATGTGTCTGGGAAGGAGAGAGGTCATCACACAAGGGTGATCCCCTACTAGGCTAGTGCATGATAGAAAAGAGGTGTAGGGGAGAAGGATACTCCCTATGGGATTTAATAAAAATACTTAATGTAATAATTAAAATAATAATGAGATTAATAAAATTATTAATAATAATAATAACACAATAAAAAATAAAACGAATAATAAGAACAATAATAATAATAATATAAGTAATAATAATGACAAAACATTTTTCCAGCTCGTGCGGTTTGGCCGCACTGCTAGCCAAATCATGTGACAACAGTGCGGCCCTCTCTAGGCCTCTAGAAGCCTCGCATGGTTAGGTCTCACAGTTAAGGAAACCATGTGTTAGATTTATGTTAATATCTACAAAAAACTACAGATTCACTCATATGCTTTGCACCTGGTTTATACTAACCATGCGCTAACTATGTTATCGTGTTAAAAAACCCAAAAATTAAAATTCAAAACCTATTCTACACTAAAACTCAAAAATGAAACTAAATATAATTAAAATAATAAATATAATTAATGTTTCAGGGTTGGGGTGTGAAAATTATCCACACCATGACACTTTCTTCCCCTGTAAAGTCCCAAAATACATAATTGATCAAGACAAGAGGCAAGAACAAAGGGTCTCCCAAAACAAAACCTCTGCCACATGAAAACCGATAACAAAAAACTTTTTTCCCTTTTAAATACCAAAACCTTATGATCCCCAAAAATACAAGAGTTCATACTCAAAAATATACCAACTTATAAGAAAAAAAATTTTGAGACCAAATGAAAACAAACATCAAACTAAATAATGGATAAAGAAGGTATTTCATGTCTCCAAACACAAACTCAAACAAGGAACACCCTGACCCCAAACATACTAATAACCAGAGAAACTCATCAGGGTCATGTGTGATGGTGAAAAAAGGTTTATCCCATCAAGAAGGTTGAAGATCAAATTCATCATGATTTCCTTTTTATATTGATGTCCCCACCATTTTGGGACTTTGTTCAAACACAATTTATTACGAAACAATGACCTAGAAATCATGAAAAAACCTTTAACATTGGTGGGACCACTTCATTTCCCAGGTCACACTCAAACATATTAAGAGAGGGTTTCAATGAGACTCATAGTGGGTCTCCCCACCATTTTTGAACTTATTTAAAAGGTGGTTTTACTAATATTAATGATCAATAGACTATCATCCAAGACAAAAAGTGCCTAAACTAGGCACCAAACTAGATCAAAATTCATAATTTCCCAAGATAGAGCATCTCCAAACAGGTTGCACCCGAAACTAAAAACTCTCTAAAATAAGGTTAACCATTCAAAAGTTCACATCCATAAGGAAAAACCACAATGATATAAAAATAAAAGAGGCCTCCATGATCTCTGAATATGAAGTTTCAGAAATATAAAGCCACAATAAGCGAATATTTAAACAGTTTTCACTCTAATGTCAGAGACAAAAGGTTGGGTCAACATCCACCACACTTGAAAATTCCATTCCAGTGTAAAGAGATTCAATCCAAGGACTATGGATGGATCCATACAGCCTTGAATTATTTGCTAACCCATAGTCTGGAGCATATGATATTCAACTAAAACTTCCTTCTTTGGTAGTGTGATTATAGAACCCCCTTCTGGTGACCCAAATGGAAATACTAAATAGATCATCTTCTTTAAAGATAACTATAAATGAGGTATTGTCCTTTTATTCGGCTAACAAAGGAATATGAACACCCAAGTAGACTCGAGTATGGTATGATGCCTGTCACACCTGAGGTTTCTAGTTTGTTTATTTTATTAATTTTCTAGGTATAAGGTAGTTCGGGTTGAAGCCTGACTTAAAATTTTCATGTTCTTTTTTTAACGTGTGTTTTGTCCTTGATAACATCCTGCGCACCGCGGTCAAAGCTGCACGGCCTCGTCCGAGTCACCACGCGACCTCACCCGGTTAACCGCATGCCCTGCTTGGTGTTCAGGGAAAGCATATAAAATGAAATGAATAATGAAATGGAAATGAAAAAAAATAATAAGTGTAATGAAAATTTAAGGAATTATTTTAATGATAATAATAAAAACCTTTTTTATATTTTAATCATTATCTTTTTATTAAAATTTTATTGGTCGCGTGGGGTAACTGTGTGGCTGCATGATTCTTTAAAATATATATATATATATATATTTAATGATAATAAGAATGGTAATATTTATTTTTATTATTTTTTTCATTAATATTTTAATTTGGTTATAATTGTTAATTAAGTTATGATTAGAATGAAATTATTAACATGTTATCAATAATATTATTATTATTTTTCATTTTCTTATTATTATTTTTAGTTTCTATTTCATTTTTATTTTTAATTTGTTTTTTTATTATTTTATTTTATTTTTTCCCTCTTTTATTTCTTCTCTTTCCTTTCTTTTCCCTCCTCTCTTTTTCCTCCCCCTCTCTCCCATCGCACCTCCTGTGTGTCGCGCTGAACCCCTGCCCCAAACCCTACCTTCTTCTGCGCCTTCTGCCAGACTAGCACCCTCCGGCGCCCCGCACTCCCTCTCAGCCGGGGCTGCAACCCGCTGCCCCCTGCTCTGGTTTCTCCTCTAGCACCTCCCGACCGACCTGCTGTCATCGCCCGCAACACCCCATTCCAGCGTACTCCTATTCCGAAGTGGCTTCCTCCGGTGCTCGACACTCCTCCTATACCCCCCCCCTCCGGTGACCTTGAGCCATCGACCCGGCTCCCCTTGCTCTGCCTCAAGCCGCCGCGCGGACCCCCGCCTTGCCCTGGCCAGCCCTCCTCGATCCTCCAACCTCCTTTCACCGGCGGCCGGACCCCCCCCCCCCTTTGACGAGCCTTTATCGCGCCTCTGCACCCTCTCCCCTATGGTATAACTTTTCCCCACCTTTTCTAGGTTTTTGCCCCTTGTTGTTGAGGTTTATTTATTTATTTATTTTTCAGCTAGTTTGTGTATTAGTTTTAGGATGATGTCATGTTTTTTTTAACTTTGTTTTGGATGGAGCTTGAATCCTTAGGGTTTTATTGGGGTGCCTTCGACGCGCTAGTGGAACTCTCACCAAAATTTGGGGTTTTCTTCATTCAAGGTTCTTTTCAAGTTTATTGTGGTGCGTTGGATGATCAATTGGAGTCGCGCACTAAATGATGTGGAATCTTCGACACCTGAGGTAGATGTTTCCATGCCATACCATCTTTAGATGATTTAAATTTCTCCTTAATTAAATTATAATGTCTTCTAGTGATAAATTGTGTGATGTGATTGTTATGTTGGACGTGCTTCGATATGCATATTGATGAATTTGAGTTGTTTTTATGTAAATTCCAATGTTTTCCATGTGTGTTGTGTTGTTGAAATTTTCAGACGTGTTTTAGTTAATTTTTTAAGGTGTGCAAATTGTTTTTTCAAGAACACTTGAGGTACGGATGTTATTAAACTGGGTTTTTCAAATGAAGGTAAACTATTTTGACGTGTTAATTTTTATTATGAACCTTGAGTATGTTTTAGGGGTGAGAATGAGGTTTTAGAAGGGTTGGGATGTACAATTCATTTTCAAATGGTTACGACATCTAAAATTTTTGTGTTTTAAACTAAGGCCTTGTAGTATGCATGTGTGATGTTTTATTAATTGAGAAATTGTTTATTTAAGTGTCATTTGATATGCGAATCATGGTTGGGAAGGTTTTTGGGGTTTTTTGGTAGGTGAAAAATGTGTTTTCAAGTTCATTGATGTGTCTGTGTAATTAAAGGGTGATTTTCAATGAAAATGAGTCACATTGGGTGTGTATTCCGTGTTGCTCACTTTTGGAATTAAATTGGAAATTGTTTGAACAATGGAAAAACATGTTTTGGTTCGTATATTCTGTAATTTTGGTTTTAAAGTGACGTTCCTATATGAAATCGAGTTCGTCTTTCTTGTGTAAACCTTTTCTTTCTAATTTGAAATGTTTTATAAATTGTTAATCACACTTATTAAATTATATGTGGAGTGCGGAAGTTGTGTTTGATAGAATTACATTGCATTACGTTTTTTTAAAGGGATTCTTACATGTGAAACTCAGCATGTCTCATGTGCAAACTCTTATTGTGCAATTTTGAAATGTTCTTCAAATTGTTTAAATAGATTATCAAGTCATGCAAGTGATCGAACTATGTTATAAAATGGTTTTGGTGTGCGTGTGTTTTTTTTAAATGGTGTTTGGGTATACAAGAGGTGACTTGTATGTGTAATTTTTTGTTTGGTTTGGGATATGTGAAAGTTATATGCATTATGTGAATGTGAAACTTGATTATGCACAAGGGAAAACCCTGGGTATCTAGGTGGGCAGACAAGAACTAGTTTTCTAGTGAACCAGATGGGTATCGTCCCTGTTTCACTTACCTGGATTGACAATTACAACACTAACTAAACACATGATATCTGAGGTTCGTGGCCTTCTAAGCCAAGTGTTCTGAGGGTCGTGGCCTTTTAAGCCACGTTATCTGAGGGTCGTGGCCATCTAAGCCACATTTCTCTGAGACACTAGGTTCTAGGGTCCCACTCAAGCTAGATGAACCTTAGGGTATTTTCCATAGTGCTCTACCATCTATGGCGTGGTGCCTTCTATCGGAATATGGAGGGCCACTTGGGTGTGTGTGTGTGAGAGTGAGAGAGAGAGTATGTGTGTGTGTGTGGGTGTGATTTTGTGTGTGTGTGCGTGCCCATAATGAACTTTTCTCTTCCTCTTTAAAATCATGTTTGTGAAATGAGTTCTTTTTTTAGTGTTTTCCTTTAGCATTTGGCTTGTAAATGTTTTCTTTAAAAGAATTTCGAAAGTATAACTTGAAAAAGCACATTAAATTGTCCTTTTGATGTTGTGGCATGGAACCTTTTTATTGGGTGACGTCCTATTGGGCCTTTCACTCACACCATGCATACACATTCGTGTGTATGTAGACCTTGTTTCTTGTGTATTCTAGGTTGTGCGTCGTGCTCAGCGATGGTGGTTTTGGTCATCGATGGTCTTCTCATATAGGTTGGTGTTGTGGCATGCGGATGCTACACCACTCCTGTCAGTTGGAGGTTTGAGTTATAGTTTTAGTCTCTTTTGTTGTCGTTTATTTTTGGACGTGGGTTCTAGTTGTAAACCTTTAAATTTTATTTTAGTTTAATGGTCTCTTTGGTTGTCGATTCCTAGTTTCATTTTTTATTATCTTGTCAGTTTTTGTGTATAATATTTTGGGTAAACTGTTCCCACAGGTTAATCTTGATACCCAGGCACTTGTGCCAGCCCGTGGGGATCGGAAACGCCCTTCGGGCCATGTCCCGGACTGGGTCGGGTGTCGGGTCAGATGGTGACCCGGCCTGGTTCGTGACAAAATGGTATCAGAGGGCAATGTTTTCTCTCTTGGGTCGTGCTCTTTTGAGATAGAGTCAGTGTAGACCAAAGTTAAGGGTGTTGGAACTCGATGTTATGATTACGAGTAAGGTGCCTGGCCAGCACACCTCGTGGCGGGAATCGAGTTACCAACGTAAGTTGAGGTTTGTTTGAGTCTTTGGTTCTTGCGGTTAAACTTGTCTTGGGGAAATGAAAAGGGAGTAGGTTTAATGGTCTTAGTGGGCTCGCAGGGTCTGGCAAGCCTTGTGGAGCCGGGGACACTGTCCTAAAATACTCTTTGTGGCCAGTGGCGTGATCGGCATATGGTCGCCAACTATATTTTCCAATCACCCACTGTCCCTAGTTTCCTCCTACTTTTCTTCTCGTCACTTTGTTTTGGAATTGTGAGAATTTGGTTTTTAAGTAAAAATGATTTGGTCTTGGAAAATGTTTTGGAAAATGTTTTGAAATAATGCACATTAGAAAGGAAATGAGTTATGAGGTTTGAAAAGTGTGTGTTAGATGTTTTGGTTTTGAAAAATGGAAAGGTTTGATTTTGATCCTTGGTGTTCTCATGGGAAACCACATCCATGAGTGTATATGGAAAGAGAAATGGTTAATGGCATGAGCAGATGAGTTCCTGGATGGATATGAGGTGGGTGATGGTGTGGCACAATAACATGCATGTGCGAGGCCCATGGGACACCATTGGTGTTTGTGAAACCCCCTGGATTTCTTATCTTCAAAATTTTTTGTTAAATAAAAATTTGGTGTTTTAGTAACCGGAGATTGCGTGGTGTGTCCTTGTTTTTTTGAGATGTTGGATGTGTGGTGTTTTGAGCCGAGTATTCTTTTTGAATGGTTTGTGTCCTGAGTTTGAATTCTTATCTATAAGTTGGTATGCAAGTGTGTAGCTAGTTAATTCTTTTGAAAAGTACATCAGGGAGCCCTTGAAGTGGATTCCCCTGCACGTTTGGTGTTTTCTTGTGGTATGTCCTGACCATTGGACCAGTTCGGTTGTGTCCATGGTTTTCTTTCTGGGCTAGTGTACACCACCAATAAAGAGTTAATGTGCGAATGACGTGCGACCACAGATGGTTCGCCATTGGTCGACCCTCCAGTTGACTAAAGTAAGGACTCTTCCTTTTTAGTGACATTGCTAAGTCTATTCCTTTTTCCTTCAGTTAAGTGGATACCCTCAGAGCAGAATGACATATGCAAGGGGATCTGAAGGGATTTTTGGTCTTTTTGAGTTTTCTGACTTGTCGGGTATAAAGTTGACATCGTTGTGTCTAAAGGTCCCCCTGGAAGCAGTGAACGAAATTCCAGCGGGGAAATTTGAAGGCGGTTCAGAATTTTTGGTGTTGACCAGTGTCTTGAAGGGCTATGTGGTATTTTCATCAGTTGAAAGGGTCATGTTTGGTGACGTCTTTCTGTGTAAGTTCTCTTTTATTTTCAAGGGTGAATCTTGACCTCATTAATTTTAAATTTATATTTGGAAATAGTAAAGGTGATTCTAGTTGGGAAAAGGTGGAAGCAGCCTAGAGTGGTTGGTGTGGGCCACTATTCTAAATGACCTTTGGTCCTTTATTGGTTTCATTTAAAAAAGGGTCTGCATTAGACCATTAGTGTGGCAGACCTATTCACATGGGGATGCTGTGATCAATTGTTGGAGTCACGTGTTTTTTAAGACTCAGTTTGAAGACCCTATCCTTATAATATTCCTCTCAACAGCAATGGTCAAGTTCAGGTGACGATTTGTGGTGTCGTGTTCTCATCCAGTGTGACAAAGGGTGATGCGCATGCACCATTTCATATCTTATGTTGGTGAATGTTCCGTGTATGATCAGTTGGATGTTGTAATGTGTTGTGTTTTTTGGTGTCACCTCAGTTGCAGTGTGATTGCATGTGACACCAAAAGTAGAAGCTTCATTCAGAAGTCTTCAATGCTTGACTGTGAGGCAGAAGATTCTTCAAAAATCAGGGCTCCATCCATAGGCCTCGGAGTGAATCTGGCACGTGGTTCGGAACCCCAAGAGTGTATGAGACCCAGACCTTATTTCTGTCATCAGTGTTAAAAGTAGAGGCAGTTTAAATTGTTTCTATGTTTGTTCTGCTCCGAATGAGTCATCTGGTTGTGTAAGGCTTTCGTGTCTATGCGGAGGCATGTCCGCCTCGACGCCTTAAAGTCTTGGGGGTTGCGTCCCACTGGATGCAATCACTCTAGTGGTTCTTATGGAAGTATTTTGGATAAATCTGTCTCAAATTTGAATAATGCTCATCCAAGAATGTGGAAATGCTGGTTTTTCTTGGGTCATGCTTTTGACGCCCCGGTAGTCGGGCCCCTCCCTCCCCGCCCCTTGTGGTGGGGTTTTTGGTCAACATCAAGAATTTTTTCAAAGTTATGTATCCTCTGTTCGTTCTAATGGAGGCGAGACCCATGACGAGTATCGCACAAAGGTCTCTAGAATAAATCAGTGTTGGCCTTTCCTTAATAGTGGGGAGTCCGTCCAGACCTCCCCATATTGGTTTTCCAGTCTCGTCCTGGGCGTTGGTAGGTTCTTAATGGTGGGGAGACCCACATTGGGTCTCACACGAATATCTCTAGAATGAATCAGTGCTCGAGTTTTTTTAATGGTAGGGAGTCCATCCGAACATCCCCGAGTCAGTTTTCCAGTCTCGTATCGAGCGTCAGTGAGTTCCAAATGGTGGGGATCCCCTCAGGCCTCCCCATGTTGATCTATTGCTTCTGTTTTTAAATATGGATTGCTGAAAAGTGATAAGAGTGTTCCATGGACGTGTTTTGACCTTGTTGTTCTTTCTATCCAAATGGTGTGGTTTTCGTTTAATAATGTTTGAGATGTTTCGTCTTGTGAAGTCGGTTTTCGTGGGTATGAGGTTTCCCTTCCTCGGTCAGCCAACTGGAGGCATTCTAGCTCTTCGGGGCAGGTGACACATATCAGAATGTTTTTTATATGAGTTCCTCGAAGTTGTATTTGAATCACATTATCTGAGCACGATACTTTTGTCTCTATTTGCTTGGTGTTTGTGAGGATCCCATTTGAAACTTAAGGGAGTGTGGTTTTTTGTTTTGGGGTTTGGTCCTAGTTGTTTATTTCTGGGGATGGAAAGCTTTATGGTGGGGAGAATTGTCACACCCGTTCATTCTAGTTTGTTTATTTTATTAATTTTCTGGGTATAAGGTTGTTCGGGTTGAAGCCCGACTTAAAATTTTCAAGTTCTTTTTTTTAACGTGTGTTTTGGCCTTGACAGCATCCTTCACACCGCAGTCGAAGCTGTACAGCCTCATTCGAGTCACCACGCGACCTCACCCGGTTAACCACATGGACTGCTTGGTGTTCAAGGCAGGCATATAAAATGAAATGAATAATGAAATGGAAATGAAAAAAAATAAGTGTAATGAAAATTTAAGGAATTATTTTAATGATAATAATAAAAACTTTTTTTATATTTTCATTATTATCTTTTTATTAAAATTTTATTGGCCGCGCAGGGTAACTGCATGGCTGCCTAATTATTTAAAATATATATATATATATATATATATAATGATAATAAGAATGGTAAAATTTATTTTTATTATTGTTTTCATTAATATTTTAATTTGGATATAATTATTAATTAAGTTATGATTACAATGAAATTATTATCATGTTATCAATAATATTATTATTATTTTTTATTTTCTTATTATTATTTTTAGGTTCTATTTCATTTTTATTTTTAATCTGTTTTTTTTTATTTTATTTTATTTTTCCCCTCTTTTTTTTCTTCAATTTCTTTTCTTTTTCGTCCTCTCTTTTTCCTTCCTGTCTCTCCCATCGCACCTCCTATGCGTCGCACTAAACCCCTGTCCTGAACCCTACCTCCTTCTACGTCGTCCGCCGGACTAGCACCCTCTGGCGCCCCACACTCCCTCTCGGCCGACGCTGCGACCCGCTGCCCCCTGCTCTGGTTTCTCTTCCGGTGCCTCCTGGCTGACCTGCTGTCGTCACCCACAATATCCCCTGTCGGCGCACTCTTGTTCCGAAGCGTCTCCCTCTAGCACTCCACACTCCTCCTGCACCCCCCCCCCCTCAGGTGACCTTTAGCCATCGGCCTAGCTCCCCTTGCTCCGCCTCGAGCCGCCGCGCGGACCCCCGCCTTGCCCTGGTCGGCCCTCCTCGACCTGCCAACCTCCTTTCACCAGCGGCCGTACCCCCCCCCCTTTGAAAAGCCTTTACAGTGCCTCCACACCCTCTCCCCTATGGTATAACTCCCCCCCCCCCTTCTAGGTTTTTCCCCTTGTTCTTGAGGTTTATTTATTTATTTTTTTCATCTGGTTTGTGTATTAGTTTTAGGATGGTGTCATGTTTTTTCTTTGTTTTGGATGGAGCTTGACTCCTTAGGGTTTTATTGGGGTGCGTTCGGCGCGCAAGTGGAAATCGCACCAAAGTTTGGGGTTTTCTTCATGAAAGGTTCTTTTCGCGTTTATCATGGTGCGTTGGATGAGCAATTAGAGTCACGCACTAAATGTTGTGGAATCTTCGACACCTTAGGTAGGTGGTTCCATGCCATACCATCTTTAGATGATTTAAATTGCTCCTTAATTAAATTATAATGTCTTCTAGTGATAAATTGCATGATGAAAATTTTATGTTGGACGTGCTTCGATATGCATATTGATGAATTTGAGTTGTTTTTAAGTAAATGCCAATGTTTTCCATATGAGTTGTGTTGTTGAAATTTTCAGACGTGTTTTAGTTAATTGTTTAAGGTGTGCAAATTGTGTTTTCAAGAACACTTGAGGTACGGATGTTATTAAACTGAGTTTTTCAAATGAAGGTAAACTATTTGGACGTGTTAATTTTTATTATGAACCTTGAGTATGTTTTAGGGGTGAGAATGGGGTTTTAGAAGGGTTGGGATGTACAGTTGATTTTCAAATGGTTACGACATCTAAAATTTTTGTGTTTTAAACTAAGGCCTTTTAGTATGCATGTGTGATGTTTTATTAATTGGGCAATTGTTTATTTAAGTGATGTTTGATATGAGAATCATGGTTGGGAAGGTTTTTGGGGTTGTTTGGTAGGTGCAAAATGTATTTTCAAGTTCTTTGATGTGTCTTTGTAATTAGAGGGAGATTTTCAATGAAAATGAGTCACTTTGGGTGTGTTTGCCGTGTTGCACACTTTTGGAATTAAATTGGAAATTGTTTGAACAATGGAAAAACAGGTTTTGGTTTGTATATGTTGTACTTTTGGTTTTAAAGCGAAGTTCCTATATGAAATAGAGTTCGTCTTTCTTGTGTAAACCCTTGCTTTATAATTTGAAGTGTTTTATAAATTGTTAATTACACTTATTAAATTATATGTGGAGTGCGGAAGTTGTGTTTGATAGAATTACGTGTGTGTTAAGTTTTTTTAAAGGGATTATTACATGTGAAACTCAGCACGTCTCATGTGCAAACTCTTATTGTGTTATTTTGAAATGTTCTTTAAATTGTTTAAATAGATTATCAAATCATGCAAGTGATCCGAACTATGTTATAAAATGGTTTTGGTGTTCATGTTTTTTTTAAATGGTGTTTGGTTATGAAAGCGGTGAATTGTATGTGTAATGTTTTTTTTGGTTCGGGATATGTGAAAGTGATATACATTATGTGAATGTGAAACTTGATTGAGCACAAGGGAAAACCCTGGTTATCTAGGTGGGCGGACTAGAAATAGTGCGCTAGTGAATCGGATGGGTATCGTCCCTGTTTCACTTAGCTGGATTGACGATTGCAACACTAACTAAACATATGATATCTGAGGGTCGTGGCCTTCTAAGCCACGTGTTCTGAGGTTCGTGGCCTTTTAAGCCACGTTATCTGTGGGTCGTGGCCATCTAAGACACGTTTCACCGAGACACGAGGTTCTAGGGTCCTACTCGAGCTAGATGAACCTTAGGGGATTTTTCCATAGTGCTCTACCATCTATGGCTTGGTGCCTTCCATCGGCATATGGAGGGACACTTGGGTGTGTGTGTGAGAGAGAGAGAGAGAGAGTATGTGTGTTTGTGTGTGTGGGTGTGAGTGTGTGTGTGTGTGTGTGCCTGCCCATAATGAACTTTTCTCTCCTCTTTAAAATCATGTTTGTGAAATGAGTTCTTTTTTTAGTGTTTTCTTTTAGAATTTGGCTTGTAAATGTTTTCTTTAAAACCATTTCAAAAGTATAACTTGAATAAGCACATTAAATTATCCTTTTGATATTGTGGCATGGAACCTTTTTATTGGGTGACGTCCTATTGGGCCTTTCGCTCACACCATGCATACACCTTCGGGTGTATGTAGACCTTGTTTCTTGTGTATTCTAGGTTGTGTGTCGTGCTCAGTGATGGTGGTTTTGGTCATTGATGGTCTTCTTGTGTAGGTTTGTGTTGTTGCATGCAGATTCTACACCACTCTTGTCGGTTGGAGGTTTGAGTTATAGTTTTAGTCTCTTTTTTGTCGTTTATTTTTGGATGTTGGTTCTATTTGTAAACCTTTAAATTTGATTTCAGTTTAATGGTCTCTTTGGTTGTTGATTCCTAGTTTCATTTTCTATTATCTTGTTAGTGTTTGTGTATACTATTTCAGGTAAACCATTCCCACAGGTTACTCTTGATACCCGGGAACTTGTGCTAGCCCGTGGGGATCGGGAACGCCCTTCGGGCCATGTCGCGGACTGGGTCGGGCGCCGGGTCAGATGGCGACCCGGCCTGGTTCGTGACAATGCCTATAATAGAGTCATCTCCAGCACTCGATTTAGAGCTTGGGTATATCAATCAATGTTAATTCCCAAAGAAACATTAATTTATAATTTCTACAAATAATCCAACTAAATAAATTTTGAAAATCTAAAATCACTAAACAATAACCATTAAAGATTCCAAAAAATTTCTTTTACCAAAACAACCAAGGAGGACACCTCAGAGACCAACCATCTAATCTTTTTAATAATACTCTTCTGTGGAATAATATAAAAATAAGAAAAATTAAACAAAACCAATGTTTGTCAAAAATAAAATCTCCACACAGTAATTGAAAATCAAAAATAGATACACAAAATACCAATCCAATAATATTTCTAGCAAAATGAAACCAAAATTCCAAAAAGAAAACCTCTATACACATAAATGAAGCATCACTCTTCTCACTTTTTTCAAATCATTTAAATCATATTTTCAAAAACAATTTTTAGAAGAAAAAAATACATAAGAGTTTAACTAACTGACATGGTTATTTCATTAAGCATCATGCATATCCATACCTATGATACCTCATGAACCCATCCACACATACCAATAACTAACCACTTACCACATGAGTACATCCATACATGTGATCATCCATTGGAATACCAAGGGTCAAATAGAAAAATATCATTCCAAAACTATCCTTAAAACATGCCCCATTAATTTTCAAAACCACCCCTAATCATTTCAAATAAAAATATTTCCAAATTCCCAAGAAAATTCTATTCAACTTTTCACAAAGCTTTCTAAAAACATCCAAAACATTTTTCATACCATTTCTCATTAATATTTTATAAAACCTTTCAAATATCCCAAAAAAAGTTTCCAAAACACTTTCTATATTCAAAATAAACTATTTCATCTTTAAAGAATCCAAGGTTTTCACTTAAGAAATCCAATTTCAATAAACCAATTGTCATTCTTCAAAAGCAATGGAAAAACCCCCCAACACCAAGTCAAACCACTACAAAGAACAAAAAAATGCATCCCAATAACTCAATGGATCAAAATCACAAAAACATAGAAGTACATCTGATACACATAGCCCAGTTTCACAGTTAAGTGAACCATGTACCTATCATGTGAGTACACTAGAGGTCAACAGAGGCAGTTTCATAGTCTTGGTATGGTTTTCTAGATCATGAACAGTAACCATGTACTATTTAATTCCCTCCAAAAATTCACTCCAAACTTTGGATTTTCTCGGAAAAAACCCCACCAAATATCAAAACCAATTAGAAACACTCAAACAAAAACCATGGAACTCAAAAACGCCTGATATCCAAGATCATATATTATGGTGATACTACCCTAAACCACCCTGGAAATTCAAGAATCCTACCAAATAGATAGTGATCAAGAACATACCCATGACTAACCACTACAATTCCAAAAACCCTATCTATGAACTATCAGATATCCCTAAATAATAGGGGTTAATGCTCTGGTATAATTTTTTCACAAACCAACCTAGGTCAACCTCAAATCAGTCACCCAAGCCCACCAATGAAAAGTCCTAATAGGAGATCTTGAACCTCCTAGGATGGAAACTAGTGTCGTATATCAATAATACACAGTTTGTAATTATTTATCCCATGAAAAATAGATAAATAAATATAAATATAATGACTAAAATAAATCCAAGTAGCATAATATAAATAAAACCCAATGGAAAAATATACCTCTGAGTGACCTCGTGGGTCACCACCAATCACAGAACCATAATTTATCCATGATATATCCCAAACTAAAGGAAACTAAAAGTAAAAATACAGAGAGGTGTGAGCACCACAATTCTTAGTAGGGATGCTAAAAGATAAACAATTCCCTGTGACTTACCTTTAAATTGAAATCCAAGTCATTCTAGTTATAAAATATGATATCTAAAATTAAGGTTTTCATTTACTTTTAAAAAAATTAACAAGATAATAATTTCAAAATAACCATTTTCCTATCCTTTTTACAAAATGGATTCCAAGTAATGAAAGGTTTTCCAATAAATCATTCTACATATAAGAACATGGGGTTAAGTATACACATCAGTGAAAAACAAGCAATGGAAAGGATAGTATAAGTAAATAAGTTTTGTCATAAGAACTAATAGTGAAAATGTAATAGGTAAAAGGATTTTATCAAAACATCAAAAAATGAGATAAATTAAAATCCATGTAAAAAAGTTATCATGGGATATACCTAGACACCAAATGAAGTGAAACTAAACATTCTTGGTTTAGAATCCATCTTTCGACCTATAAATATGATCAAACATCAATAACCAACCCAACTACACTCAACTAGCCTCGCTGGTGGAATAGACAACATGTGGATCTCTTCCATCTAATTGGGAATAAGTAGAAATCATATCTTGACTCCCACTGTGATGCCTAGGATCCCATAATATTATCATAAAGGAGAGGTGAGGAGGTAATCACATGATTAGAACCAAAACGGATGCCAACAAGCATGACTTGTGAACTTCCCAACACCATTAATGTTGAGTCCATATATAGCAAGAGGAACCCCATGGGGGTTTCCATCATACATAATTCATTTCAATTTTTTTAACCGGGTCTTCACATCATTAGAATTCAAAACCATTTTCCAAGAAATACTTAATGGTTCTAAATGAGACTTATCATTTGAAATAAATATCAGTCATTTGGAAACCCCTTTATATATAGCTTACATATTTTAAAACTATTTAGGAAATAAAACCAACAATCAAGTTTCTTGTCATTTTAAACAAACTTTGAAACATGATTTAATAAAGGAAAACCAAGGTGACAGCATAGGAATGTTTGAAAAAAAACATGTAAGAAACAAATTACAATCACCAAAACCATTTACTAAATTATATTTACTTCATTATATAATTGAAACATGAAAATAAAAAAGCAATCAATAATATTTTCCAAATTAAAGTCTTAGAAATATGATAATTACCTCAAAAAAACTTCACCTCTGATTATGGAAACATGAATTCTCCTCAAAGAGGACCAAATAAGTAGAATAGGCCCTTCTTTAACACAAATCTACACCAAGGAGGTCTTATGAATTCTAGAAAAATATTAATAACCCAAAAATTATAAAAATCCTAATTAAAATTGATTCCATGAATCAGAATGGAATAAACTGTACCTGAAATCTATGGTGAATCCTATAACTTCAACGATCATGGAAAGAACCACCCTTAACGGGGTCCTAGAACCCTATAAATCATTAAACCATAAAATATACACCCAAAATTGGGTTAGGGTTCAGTAAGGTCATGAACACCACGAGAGGGAAAAGAAAAACCATGAAATAGAGGAAGGGGGAGGAGGAGGATAGGATAAGGAACTTACTCAAGGAGATCACACCCAACATTGGGGAAGAAAATGGCCAACTGAAGGGAGGATTTGAGGGAGACATGTAGTGGGTATGGAGGGACGGTGTCATGTGTGGGGGAGCCCCTCCTTGTCTGGTGCATAATAGAAAATAAGAGGGGGAGAAGAATACCCCTTTTGGGGTTTAATAAAATTAAAAATAAAAATAATAAAGATAATAATAAAAAAATAAAAAAAATAATTATCATTATAATAATAATGAATAAATATTATTATTATTATTATAAATAATTATTATTATTATAAAACATTTTTTCAGCTAGCACAGTTTGGACGCACAACTTGCCAAAATGTGCACCAATTGTGCAGACTTCTCTAGGCCTCTGGACACCCCAGATACACATGGTAAACAATTTAAGAAACTATGTACTGATCATGTGGTCAAATCCACTAAAAACGTTGGATGTACTTGCATGGTTTTCGCACAGAATCTACTGGGCACCAACTGAGCGCCCATGCTGAAATCCCCCAAAAATTAAAATTCAAAACCCAACCCGACTTGAAACTAAAAAACAAGGCTTAATATAATTAAATAATTAAATATAATTAATGGGATAGGTTTTGGGTGTGACATAACATGCCCCCATGAAGATCACCATGAACTATAACTAGGTAAGTGGAAATGAAACCTTTGGTACTCCCCCCCCCCCTTACACCAAAGGTTGTCGATTAGCAATAGAGTTCTAGGGTGTGGCTATGGGGAGACTATACCTCTTTTATTAGAGTAATAATAAACTGGAAAATAACTATATTACATCAAATAATAATAATATGAGTATGTAGTATAAATAAAATAGTGCCATAAATGAAACAAGTTAATCTAGTCATATATACAGACTCATAATCATACAGAAAAAAACACCCACTTGGTTGATCACATATAAAAATAAAACCCATAATTAAAATAAAATAATCACTACTACAATTTCTGAGATACACCTCATCCTTATATTCAAATCCCATATGAATAATCTCACTCGATCAAGCTACTATGAGCCTCTTCTAGACCTGAACTTGAAAAAAGTGGAGGATCCTCGGGTATCCAATTATCATGGATTCCTGAGAAGGGTGTGGGTAGAAATTAGTATGGAACCACCAAAATAGTCAGATACATAGTTAGTAAATGCAATTTATACATTTGATATGCTTATAATTAATAAACAAATTTTTTAACATAAATGAATAAATCATTTTTGGCCCTCGAGTTCCTTGGCAACACCCAAGACTAGTCATACCTACTTTGTCCAGTGCTAGAGTTTCTGTGAGCACATTTTGTAATTTTTCTAACTAACAAAACAACATGGGGGGACCAATTCCTACCCTATAACCAATACGTAATAGCATACCTACTTCAGCTAGGGTAGGAGTGTCTCTACGAACATCGTATAATCATTCCAAGCAATGTAATCACTTGGGGGGTTTGACTCACCCCAGTATATAGGAGATAAACACCATGGAAATGAACCACTTGGTATACCAGAGATAAATACCCTAGGAATTACACACCCCGTATACCTGAGATAAACACCCAGGAGAAAACCCACCTGGTATAATGAAGATAAACACTTAGGGGTTGGCCTGCCTGATATACATGAGATAAACACTCAAGGGAAAAATCACATAGTATACATAACATAAACACCTAGGAGATGAAAACATTATATACATAAGATAAACACCTGGGAGGTGAACCACTAGATATATAAACTCAATGGAAAACTACCAATTTGGGCATTCCATAATACCCAAATCTATTTTGGGGGTCGCATACCATACTTGTTGGTTCATGAGGCATGTCCAAGGCATCATAAGGTGTGAGGGTGTTTAGATCCCCTACCATGAATAACATATCAATCAACATTAGGGGTGGAATCCCCTACCTAGAACCATCACATGCCTGAGGGGGTTGCATTTCCTACTTAAAATCGAATATATATCCACCCGAGGGGTCACATTCCCTCCCAAAAACTAGGTAACAAACCTTCATTACCCAAGATTCATATCCCACCCTAGGTGCCTGATCCTATTATCATAAGCATCACATAAATATTTTAGAGAAATATTATCCCTCCCATGAAATTTAATGTGTGTGTCTCATCAGGGATATCCATCATCCCAATCCTATATCTCGTAAATAAGGCTGAGCTCTCAAATGCATGGCCTTTAACCATCACAACCATTACATAGTCAAAACATTGATTCACCTTCTTTGGTGACACCAAAAAACATCACTACCCATTTCTCATATACACCCTCACACTAGGATCAACATCAAATTGGGGTACCCATTGGGGTCCCATAGGTCACAACATAAATGTGGACACCTCATTAGAGTCCCTCAATCTCATACACATCTCTCAAAAAATGTCTATCATTCAGAGGTAATACATCCCTTGGCATTGGGATGTCTCATAGAGGCATCATTTTTCTCTTAGTAAAGTTCTATATGAAAGACATACATAAGCACATTCCTCTTTTAATTCACTATATGTCATTTCAAACTCCCAATTTTTCCATCTATCTGTATAGGTTCTACCCACCCAGGTAACCCCAATCACATTGGGAGAGGAACAGTTTCCCCATGGTTATCTAACTATCTAGAAGTCTTAAAGGTATCTCATTGTTCTCAAATGACTAATCCTTATGCCAACTATATCAATCCACCACACCCTCTACCTAAAGTATTTTGATGGAACCTATCAATAGGGATGATATATTTATTTATTTCATATATTTAACACCCCTCTAGGTTTATACGTCTCATTGAACACATGTGATATCCAGGAATCAGTCATTGGTAGATGAGGTAATCAAGCTAGCTCCAAAGTTCCCTTACAACCTTGGAACCTTGTCCATTTCATTTGCAAGTATCAAATTCTAATTAAACTATCAATTTAATTTTAATGGTAAATCACCCTCAATGGAGGGACCACACATCACATGCCCGTCATAAAAAAAATGAATAAATACCATATAATATATGCATAAGGAAAACATACCTCAATTTTAGTCCATTTCGTTTTTAGTTCATCATCTCATAGATCTTCAAAGTCTCGTCTAATTATAACATCCATCTTCAAAATTTCTCAAAGCCCTATCCCATGATGAAATAAACCAATAATTAATTATAAAACATTTAATATTGATTATTTTATTATTTTTAATAGTTTATAATTAATTCATAATTTTATTCCAATTAGGAATAAAGCTGAAAAACATATTGAAATCCCTTGTTGCACTAAAACTGTGGATAAACACATGAGAGGGATCAATGTCACACTCCCAATGTCATCTTATTCGAAATCCATAAGAAGCAATGTCAAATCAATAGGATGTTCAATTAAATTTCTGGAAAATTCATAAATTAAATAGTATAGTGATATAACTTCATCAAAATGATGTGTAATGATGTGAGGATATCATCTCTGGATGTCCTCTCACTATGTTGTATGATATCCCCATATAACTTACACTACTGGAAAAAAGGCCTATACCCACGGTTCAAAACCGTGGGTATAGGCTATACCCACGGTTTTGGGAACCGTGGGCTGGAACGTCGTCGGTATAGGTCCCCAGCCTATACCCACGGTTTTCCAAAACCGTGGGTATAGGTGTTCTACCACCGTGTCAACAAAACATTCCCAATTGCCACGGTGTCAATGGCTTTTACCCACGGTTTCAAAACCGTGGGTATAGATCCTAAAATAAAGCTGCAGGCGGGTTTCGATCCCACGACCTCTTCGCTGCAAAGTACCGTGTCTACCACTACCCTACTATCAATTATGTGTATAGGTCCATTTTCTAGTAGTGTTAGGAGATTCCACCATGATCTCATGAAATATCTATCAAAATCTAAATGAGAGGAACTAAAAATCAAGATAAAAGAGGAAGGAGGAGAATGAATCTCGCTTTAAACTCCAAGGAATCAGAATCAAAATGACTCAAATATAAGGAAGAATGAAAAAGGAATAAGGGGAGGGCATTGGATAGGTCACACATGAAGAGGGGGAAGAGAAAATGTGGTATCACTTATTAAAATAAAAAATGGAAAACCCATACAAACAACTTTTAATGATCCACAAGTCTTTCCACACGATTTTCTAAACTATACATGAAATAGGTGGTAGGAACTACCCAATTATACCCCTCTCACATAATTGGTCCTCATGGTTTACTAAAACATGTTCCAATTGTGAAAATCAGAACTACCTTAATCTATAACATTTCACATAGTTTTTCTACTACAGTTCATCAAGCCCCATGTCTAATTGTGCTTGTACTTTTTACATTTAGATCTCTTATGGTTAACCATCAGTCATCTGTTGGTTGTGTAACTCAACCATGTGCTTTAGAAACTAAATTGAAAAACTCCTCAGACATAGGTTGATGATTTTTTTCTCCTAAACTATGTACACCAAACCATTCACACTAGGGAGAAACTCTCCAAAAACTTAAAAAATTCAGCCTGAAATTCCTAAAAGACACCTAAACATTTGATAAACTACTCATGACTCAAACCATATCCAAAAACATCATCTCAGACACTTCCACTCTTGGATGACCATTCACTAACTAAAAAATAAAATTCACTTCTAATTTTTAAAACTCATATAGAAATAGGGTTTTATAACCTCCCAACCATAACACTTCTCATCCATAAGAAGTATATTCAATCCCTTGAAAATAAATCCCCACCTATGTCATTAATAGATTCATGATAATATTATTATGTTCTATCTATGAACAATGAATGAGTTCCCATTCTTCAAATCGCATCACATGGAGCACCATTCATTTAAATGAAATTAACCACTCTTAATCACCAATGAAACACATAGATAGCGCTCAATGACACCCATCTACCCAAGAAACAAAAATAACACCAATAAATTCATCACAAAGTCTCCTAATCTCTAATTCTGAATTCAATCATACAACACTTCTTCATATAAATAGAAGGCCAAGACACACTTGAATATCCTTGAAAATACCTGACTGATTCCCAAAACACATATACCATTCCCAATATGATGTGGATGATGTGTTTTCCAACCCACTACATCCAATATCATGAAAAAAATTGCTTGAAGAACCTATGGATGACCATTACAAAAAACTCTTGACCATACCAGTCGATGCAATGCCTAATCACCAAATCATGATGCTTTAAATCATCAGAGGCATTATTAAATCATTTAATTAACCCACACAAAAATCTTATCCTAACTCTCGGAGTTATACAATAGTTGGATCCTCGAACAATGAATTTATAGTCATTATCTCCCCCAAATATCAATGCCTCTTAGATATGAAATGCTATTATATCACATCATCACTATCACAACCCCGAAGACAATGTCTAGACCACAACCCAAATGACATCTGCATCGCAAATATGGTATCTATCATGGGATCAGATGATTCAAATTCATAGCCTACTGGAATCTAAATTCTATATTTCCCATCCAATGACTGGCCTCACTACACCAATGAACCATCAAGGATGGGGGGAATCCCTCCATATCCTATGATCCATACATTACCACAGGTAATGACTATATGTGACCAACATACTCATACCCAAGTGCCATCTCAAAACATCACATAAAACCCATTCTAAACTCATGAGAAAGTCATCTTCAGCAACACAAAATCTCCAACCATGTTGAGGATCACACCATCAACTAGATAATGGTTCACTCCAGACTATATGGATTTATTTAAATCATTGCTCGAGTGATACCTCAATAGTTTACATCATCAACCGTGTGTTGATCCTGCCTATCCAAGCTCACCTAACCTAGGAAAAACCTCTCAAGGATCAACTCTTAGATCGACAATTCCATCACACCGAATCCACTTCATAAGTATCCTCTACCATGGTGAGACATCTCTCATTACCATCAATGTTTTAGGAATCCATTTCTGTCGGTATTCAAAATTCTTATCAGTCCTTGTCTTGAAAATGACCACCCACCAATTCAAAATTCCAAAACACCACTCATATTCAGCATGCACAACTATAATCTCATATGAACTCGATGGATTATTCTCTCATAACACATAACCTAACCACATGAATTACATCCCATGTCAAGGAAAAATATCATGATCACCTACCAATTGGAATCATTCCAAAATCAAAAGCATCCACACACAATATCACATGCTCTCAAAAGTGCATCGCAAGTTTAACATGGCTTCCCTCACAAATAATTATGCTCTGACTCACCAATATCACGAGTCAGATCACATGGGTCACTATAACTTCCCAACTATCCCACATATCATATCTCATATAATACATATCTCATGGGTAAAATCATCTATTCCTGACTCACATATCTTCTCAGGTATCAAAGATACACATCAAGCATCGCCTATGAAACCAACCACCCAAACCCAACCTCTCTGAGTATCTTCACATCAGACTACTTTCTGGAGGAAGAGGTCTCATCTAGAAAGATACAGCAGCATCTTCCAATGAGAATTCATATCAATAAAATCACTTCCAAAATGTTTTTTGAATAGGATTCCACCAAGACCCTATATGGGAAAAGATCATGCAGACTATTGTTAACACTTTAAGTAACTGAACCATTTTACGGGTCAGAACCTTTTTCAAGGAATTCAATGCCTATACAAACCCACTAGGGGTCAAAAGACCTCCCATGAATAAGGTAACACACAATAATCATTAAGGGTAATCCCTATATAGATCCACATGACCTACCATCAAAGGAAATATACATGGATATCTAGTTGAGTAGAATTGCATCAAGAAATTATTTGGGAAAATGTTTTATAAGTTATTGTTTAAACATTAAATAGTTGGAACATGTATCAATAGTGATATATATATTAAATAATCACTTTTATGTTATATGAATCCTATATACCAAATTTGATTATTGATATTCTTATTACGTTTACTGTCCAAGAGACAAAAATCTAGTAACTCATAAATCATAAATCTCAAATACCATGTGTGTCAAACTAGGTGAAAATTAAAAAACCATTACACCAAAAACCAAAAACAACAATCCCACATCCTTAGTAACCTTTACTAACTTTCATAAGAGGTGTTTTCAATGCACCAGTCTGATATTCATCATAAGTTCTGAAATATCCTTATATATTTACACTAATATCTCCCCAAATAGGATTAAAAAATTAAACTCTAATACACACATGATATTAGTCACATAAATACTCTGATACCACCTTTTCACATCCCAACCTAGCTCACCAAAAATAGTAATTTGGTTGAGGGAAACTATACTTCAAGCGCACCTCCCCATATGCTAGAGGCTAATGACTAGTAGTGTGGGTCTGAGATGTGACCATGGGGAAACTATACCACCTTTATAATAGTAAGTAACAATGAGAAAATGACATTATAACATTCAATAATAGAAATATAAGTATAAAACACAAATAAATGAAATCCAATAACGATACAAATGAATTTAGTTATAATTATATATTTACAATAATATAGAAATTGATCTCCCACCGAGCTGATCACGTATAAAAAAATAGATTAAAATTACTAGTAGATATAATTAAATATAAGAGACTCACCGTATACCATTCTTCAAATCCCATCTGAGCTATCTTACTCAATAATGATACTCAAAATATTTTCCCAACTTGATCTTACAAATAATGTGGGCAACACATGTACCCAAGTGTCATGGTCATCTGAGTAGGGTGTGAGTACAACTCAGTGGGGAACCACCAATGTGGTATCATACATAACCAGTAAATTCATTGTATACATGTGATATTCTCATAAAAAAATAAATTAACTATTGAATATAAATGAATAAATCATTTACAAACCTCAATTTCTTCAATGGAACCTAGGGCTAGTTATACCTTCTTCAACCAGTGTTGAGTGTCTCTAAGAACATCGTGTAATCATGCCAACCAACATAACCACATAGTGGGACTAAGTCCTACCATGGAACCAATACCCAATAGCTTACCTACTTTATCTAATTCTAGAGTTTCACTGAGCAAGCTGCATAATTATGCCAACCAATATAATCACCTGGGGGTCTGACTCACCCCAGTATATGGAAGATAAACATCTAGGGGATTACCCACCTAGTATATATGATATTAAAACATATATTGGACCCACCCGGTATATATGCGATAAACACCAGAGGATTGACCCACGAGGTATACATAAGATAAACACTTGGATGAATATCCACCCAGTATATATGAGATAAGAACCAAGAGGCATACCCAACCAGTTTATATAATATAAACACTCTAGGGATGAACCACCTTTTATGAAGAAGATAAACACATAGGGGATAACCCACATGGTATATAACCTCAATTCCTAACTCCCAATTAGGGTAGTCTATAGTACCCAAATAAGTGAAGGGGGTCACATACCTTACCTAATGATATAAGGGGCATGTCCAAGGAATCCCAAGGTGTGTGGAGGTCACATCCCCTACATGTGAATCACATATTCATCATCCTTGGGGGTTGTGTTCACTACCTAGAACTATCACATGCCTAGTGGGTTTCATTTCCTACTTAAAATCAAAATTTATCCACCTGGGGGTGGAATCACCAACCTAGAACCAGGTATTAAGCCACCATTACCTTGGGGTCAAATCCCACCCCAGCACCTAAGCCAATTATAATTGGATTCACATGTATCTTAGAGGAATATAACATCCCTCTAATAAAATTTCATGTACATTTGTTGTCAGGGTTGACCATCAGCTAAAGATCATATCGCATAAACAAGTTTGGTGTATGACATGTAATCATCACATCCACAACAGGATCAAAACATTGATTCTTGTTCTAAGGTGACACTAACAAATATCACTAACCATTTCACATATACACTATCTAATTAGGTTCAACATCTGATAAGGTTACCCTCTAGGGTATCCAAGGTCACAACATAAACAGTAAAACCTCACTCGGATCCCTCTATCTCATACTCATATATCATTTCAATGACCTTCTTTTTAGGGTAATCAATGACTCATAAACATCAAGTCTAATCGATTCCACATTAGCCACCTAGGGAATTTCTATAAGTAATATATAATTAATCTCATTCCCTTTCCATGACACTCTAGGTCAGTACAAACACACAACCTATATATCTATCTACTCTGGGTCTACCCACCAAGGTAACCACAATATTAGTGAGGGAGGAATTGTTACCCCATAGTTATCTCACTAGACCAAAGGATTAAAGGTATCTCATTATTCTCAGTTGTCCATTCCTTAGGCCAACCACCTAAATCCATAACTCCATTTTCCTAAGGATTCTAAGGGAACCTAACATTATGGCCACAGTATTCATTTTTTAATTTATTTAACACCCCTCATGGTCAATACATTTCATCAAACACAAGTAATATTTAGGACGTAACCCTTGAAAAATAAGGACAACAACTCATTTCCCAAGGTTACTCATGGACTTGGAACCTTTTCCACTTCATTTACAAGCATCCAATTTTAATTAAAAAATACATTTAATGTTAAAGTTAAACCAACCCCAATTTCAGTACCACAAATCACTTTTTTATCATAAAAAATTCATAAATACTATAGGGTAAAAGCATAAGGACCCCTTTCTCAATTCTAATCCATTTAATTTTTATTTTTTCACCTGAAATCTCTTCCTAGACCCGTACAATTCTGAAAACCATCGTTAAAATCTCATTATGACCAAACCCATGGAAACATAACCAATAATAAATTATAAAACATTTATTATTTATTATTTAATTCATTTTAACAATTTATGAACAAGTTACAATTTCATTCCAATTTGTTATAATGCTGAAAAACTCATTGAATGCCTTTATCACACCAAAACCATGACCAAACACATGTGTTAGGTCGATGTTGCATTCCCAACATCATCCTGGGTCAAATCCCAAATAAGTAATGACAAATAAATGGGAATTTTAATTTAATTTTGGAAAAATCAATAAAATAAAATCACATGGTGATGTACCTTCATCAAAATGATGAATGGATCCATACAGACATCATCTCCTGAAATATTATCACTAGGATGTATGAAAGACCCATCAAACTTGGGTGATTTCACCATGCTCTAGTGAAATCACCCTCAAAACCCTAATGGTAGGAACTAAAAAACAAGATAAAACAAATCAAAAGAGAAAGAATGAATTAGGATAATTAATATAATCTTAAAATATATGGAATCATCACCAAATTACCTTAAAATCAAAAAATAACAAAGCATGATGGATGGGGACGGTGTCGGCTAGATCATGCATGTAGTGGTGGGGGAGAAAGTGGGGTCTCCCTAATTAAAATCTAAAAAGAATAATTATAAAAAACTAATTTAATAAGTTTAATCGTATTAAAATTAAATTAATATCCATGAATTAGGAATTCTCAAAGTAAACCTCCCTTTAATGGGTTGTATGTATAGTTTACCAAACCATACACTAACCATAAAAATTGGCACTGCCTTAGTCTGTAACATTTCTCACGATTTTTCTACAAATATGAACAGACCATGCACTAAGCTCTAGGTCCAACCAAGCTCACATGGTTTACTCTAATATCTATCATGGTTAACCCTTAACCATGAAATGACTATGAAACTCAACCATTTTCTTTATAAACTGAATTTGAAACCTCCTCAAGCTTAGGGTTATGTATTGTTTCTCTTAAACCATGTACACCAAACTATTCACCTTAGGTAGAAACCATCCAAAAAGTTATAAAATTCAACTCAATAATATCGAGACTCACATGAGTAGTAGAGTAACCTCTTGGGCCTCAAACCATATCCAAAAAAATCATCTTGGGATGCTCGAACACTCATATTGGGAATCTAAATCTCATTATCAAAAATAGAACATCCACCAACTAAAAATTTAAATTCCCTTATAATTTTTAAAACCCATAATAAAATGGAGTTTTTTAATTCCTAATCCCAACATTATCTGAAAGAAATGTGATTACTATCTCAAGTAGATAGAATTTTCATAGGGTAAGTCTTGGTTTATGGTTCTATGGTGGAAGCTAAAGACTTCAGAGGATGCCATTTTTACTACTTCAAGAGTGTTTATAATTTTAATTATATATTAAATTGGTCATAAGAGAGGTATTTAGTATAATATAATGTTTTGATAATAACAAAAAAAATTATATATACATTATTCTAGTGTAATGGAACATGTTCTTGGTAGGTAACTTCAACAATAAATTTTTAGGGTTCACTTAGTTCATTCAAGTGATGAGTTGGTGTAACTCATTTAGTTCCCCTAGTTCATGTTGATTGAATTATATGAAATAAGAAAGGCATATTTTACTAGTAATTTTGGGACCAAATGGTCTGTTCTGTAAGGTAACATCTAGAGGATTCATAAATCTCATTGTCGAAGAGGGTGTCTTTAAAAAGATACCAAGTGTTCACTAGCCCAATTTTTATTCTGGTTAAGTAACTTTGGTGTTCATTGATCAATATCAAAAATGAATAATGTGAGTATTGGATAACTCAAGGATACTTTGGTTTCATTTTGATAAGTATAAGAAGGATGTGGTACGGTCTCGATTCATTAAAATATGATCTGATGTCTAGAAGTATGAGTAAAATTTTGTATTGAAATTTATATATAGCATGGGATTCACATATGGGGATCATGGTTATATAAATGTGCAGAAAGGGTTTGAATGTCAGAATCATTTGAATCTTTGGAATTTCATCATGATCATTGAAGTGATAAGGGTATGAAATACCTTAGCTTCTTAGTGCTTGATGAAACGCAGTTTTAGGGAGTATATAAATTTTGTGGAGTGTGGTCACAAAAAGTAAATAGAGGTGTTCTTATTTTATAAGGAGGAGACATCTTAGATCAGAAAGTTGGGTAGTTCTAGGTGGTTTCTCATGTGTTCTATTGGTACTTAAAATTAACTTCTTTAATAAAGAATCATGAAATTGAAGGTGTTGGTCCTCAAAATTATAGGTACAAGGAAATTTTGGATCCTCTGTCATGGATAACCATGGTTTGTTGTAGTTATTTGAAGATATTTGTGATTTGATAGGTGTGGAGAATGTGGGAGTTTCCATATGATAATTTTTGGTGATATCCTTTAGTGTGAGGAGACTAACTTGGAACACCATAAGGTTTCATGAATAATAGATTTACTTCTGATGTAGTAGATTTTTATAGACGTACTCTAATCCTATAAATTTTGGCAATTTGTTACTCTCTCATCAGAAAATTCTCTGTGAAATCAGCCTCAATCTTGTTTATACTGGAAGTGGGAAACCCTATGAAACGACCCAAATGTTTATCAATGGAATTTTTCCCTTATTATAGAAATTTCATATAGTATAAATCTCAAACAATCACTTAGATACCATAATTAAAGCTTTATAAATGAAGAATTAATGAAAAATAAATATTTCTAAAAGTTAATGAACCAATACCGATTAAAATAGTAACATAGCCTTAGGAATAGTAATATGACCCTTATAAGTAGTAAACTGTCCAAATGAATAGTATCATCACCCATGAAATTTTAAAAAAAATTTATACATCTTATAAATTAAATTATGGTATAATTATATCATAGTCTAAGTAAATTAATGTTTTAAAAATTATTAATTAAGTGTTGGTATTTTTGTATGTTAGAAATATTTAATTAAAATTTTATGATTAATTTAATAATTTAAAATAAAATTTAATTTATTAAAATGTATTCCTAAATTAATATTTATATATCTTATTATTTTAAGATAATTTTATGATACCTTAAGTAATTTTCCAAAGTGTTATAAAATCATTTATATCTTTAAAATCTGTATTTTCCAAGTAAACAATGATTTTAATTAAAAATTAAATTAATCATATTTATAAAATTATTTTGATAAAATGAAGTTAATTTTTTAATTCTACATTTTGAAAAATGATTAGGGTGAATTTTTCATATTTTTCGGAAGTTTATGAATTTTTTGTGAATAGTGAAATATTGTAATTTACGGTATATATTCATTATAAGTTAAATAAACTATTCATTGAGTCATCACTGATGTAAGAACCATAATCTCAAACTTCCCTTAATTATTTTAATATTTTTAGTGATAATTCTAAAACTATACATAGTCTTGAGACAAAATATTAAACTAATGAATATAATAAGGAGAAAACACTCCTCTCATCCACTATAAATATCACCCCTCACAACCTCTTCACCTCACACCTCTCAAGATTTTATCCTTGATCAAATTCTGCCCAAACCTCTCCCTTATCCCCTAAAAATTTTCTATAAGCTCTTGGTATTATCAAAAGACAAAAACCTTTTCCCTAAGGAAGTTCTCGAGGATCAGAGATTTAAGAGGTAAAATCCTCTTCCTTTTTCTTTTAATTTCTTTTCAATTTCATTTATTTTATTCTATTCTCCTCACCTTCTTGAATTAAAATTTAATGATAACTCTATTATGATTTATATAATTTTATTATATCATATTAATGGAATATTTATCATTAAACTCCTCTCTCTCTATTTTATTCTGAAAATGAAATCATCACCTATGATGTGCCAATTTACCAACATCATGGGCGATGCACTTTCATTTCCCTTTAATGTCTTCAAGGATGTTAATAAAACCATTATAATATTTGAAAAAGATTTTAGATTATATTTTAATACCCTATTTATGTTTTGAAACAAACTTATACACATAATAAAAAATGATAAAACAAAATGAGTTCATTGTGATCGAAAAACTGCCAAAATTAACATAAAATGATCATAATTAACTTGTATCTAATGATTCATCCTAATTCCATATAAAAAAATTATTTATAAGATCATTAATAACATATAATAACAATTCTGGATATTTATCATCATTTTACAAGAATTTTTATTCAAGTATACAAGAAAACAAATCATAAAAACCATGAAAAAGAATGCTCCTGAACGATGAAATTAAACTCTATAACTCATCAAAAAAACCCATTAAGAAACATAATAAAACCATAATGAATAAGATTCATGTAAAAAATGTTCTTTATATGTTAATTAATTAGTCTAATGTGATTCTATATGATATTAAAGTGAATAAATCATTCAGACACAAGGTAAGGGGAATTCTCGAACCTATCTTTTTTATTTTGGTTTTCCCTCTTTCACCCCATTTTTAGTATATATTTTCCATAAATATCATTTCTTAAACATTATATTACCTTTTTTGGATATATATTTTTTCTACTTGAGTTTATGATAAACGCAATGTTTCCCAAAAGAACTCTTCTTTCAAAAATACACTCAGTTTACTACTCGAGATTATTTTTTCTTCACTCAAGGTTGATGATTCTTTTATCAAGTATGTTACTCCTTTTTTCATTTAGAAACCCATAGTTTATGAATGTGTGATTTATTAAATTAAACTCATTTCTTTCCAGGGGATATTTTATGTCCAAGATTGATATACTTGGCATGCATGATAATGTAAATGTTATGATGTGATGGCTACGCCCGGAATAATATAGTGAAATATAAATGTTATGATTGATGGGTGATCCTATAATTATATATCACTCTAATTTATTGGGCAATGTGATGTATCTCATGAGAAAATTGAAATATACATGAACATTATTCTATCTTTGTTCACAATTATGTGTGGTTGTTGACCACTAAGACATGATGTTTAATTTTAATGCACTTCCACATTCCAAGCCTTTTCTATATTATTCCTCTCATTATTATGATCCTATTCTTGTGATGATTATTCGCACCCCATGTTATATTGATTTATGTTCATATCTATCCTCTTACTATGATTTTATCTCACCCCTTTTTTATTTATATATCCTCAGGTGATTACTTGAACTAAGAAGAATTTGAAGGTCACTAAGAAGCTAGATAATAAGGAATTAAATAAATTTTTAGGTTTTATTTTTTAAAAGTTGTGTATGTTCCTAGTTTTCCCAAGATACTGAGCCATTGGATCCTAGTTGTGTAACTCTTTTATGTTTTTTATTTTTAAAATTATGTAAAAGTAATGTAAGAAAAATCAGGGTCTCTATACCCCATGTCCATGGAGTGTTTCTTTGTAAGAGTGTAAAATGAATAATTTAGAATTTCAAATTTCTATGAAAATAATCATCAAAAGATCAGTAGAATAGTAAAAGGGCCTATGAATTATAGGTGTTCTCTTAAAGATTCATCATATATCTGTAAGATAGTGAAATAAAATGAACTTTTTTTCTTTGGATTCACTGAGTGAAGGTTTAGTGGGATCTCATCAATATGATGGAATAAAACCTTTCAGAAGTTAAAAAACTTGATGGTTGTCTATTTCCAATGGTGTTGCTGGTGTTCTCTATACTAAAAAACTCATGAGAATTATAGAATCTTAATGGTAGAGTCTTTATAAATTTAATTATCATAAGATCTGTGTCCATGAACTGGTGCATAAAAAATCATGTTAATGGGACTTCAATAAATTCATAGGACACGAGCTCATTCCCATTTTCTTAGGAGGGATTCCATGGAGTCATTAAGATGAGGTTGTAGCTGTGGAGAACTAAGGATGTATTTATTTATTGGTATCTTGGACAGTCATAAGTTTCAGTTTAGAGAACCATGTGGGTTTTGGGTATATGGATGGTTGTTGACTGGTTTTATTTTGGTAAGATCATGAGAATAGTCTTTAAGTGTGAGATTATTAGACTTAACGTACAAAACAATTTTCAAGTGGAACATTATTAGTTTTGGTGTGATAACATTTTTATAGTTTAATTGTTGGGAGAACTGAAAGTTAATTCTCAAAAATTTCACTTTGAATAATCTAGATAAAGATATCACGCCTTTACTATGGAGTCCAAGTTCAAGTTAGTGGAATATGTTCACTATAATATCACTCATCAAAAATAGTCGAACAAGTCTAATAATAGCATCTCATTATATGGTGGTTCATATGAAGGTTTGTATGGATAGTGAGATCAATATATAAATACCATAAATATTATTGAAATGGTTCTATATTGTAGAAATTTAGAGGAGTAAATTATGATGCATGGACTTGGATAACCCAATCATGTTCTGGAGGAATGAGTGGTGCTAACTGAAGGGGCGGTTTTTGATAGCAGCATAAATTTCCATAGGCAATGATGGAAATTATGATAGATACAAGATATATATTTCACTATTCACAAAGCACATCATTTGATACAATAGTATCCCTTGACTATGTGGTATTTTGGTCAAAGAGTTTGGAGTGGAGTGGTGTTTTACTCATTAAAAATGATAGGTTGTGAAAACCTAAGGATCGACAGGATTTGACTATATATAGAAATGATGGACCATTATTTCTAAACACTACAATTGTAAGGAATTAAGGCATCAGAGTTTGATGGTATAAAGGCCTTATGTATGAAGGTGGAATGTCAAGTATTGGTTATAGATATAAACCAGAAGAAACATCAGTGAAAGTAGATGATATTAGAGGGATTACATCCCCTCTTCCATTGGTCATCATAATCAGAACGTTGGCAGAAGGATCCTGTTTTTGGAAGGCATTGGTAGGATAGTTTTTTTTGAATCTGGGTAGGGCATGGTTTTATCTTTATAACTGATATGAAACTTTTTCTAATTATATTAAATATGATTCTTATTATTCCATATATTTGGGACATATTATCCAAACCATGTTATCCCTTGTGTGTCATGGTACAATGTTCAGTTTGTTTTATCACATGCTTGTCGTACTTATTCATTGTCTCGAAGGATTTCTTATGTGAAACATGAGGCAGATACAAAACTAGATAAGGATGACTCAATTTAGTGACTAGAGTGTTCTACTTACTATGTTATAATCTTTGTATTCGTGGGGATATTCTGATCGTAAGAGGTTCTAAGTCCATGATACACAATGTATAGCTTATGTAAGGAAACTTCTGGTGGTTAAAGAGACTCCCTTCTATATGTTCTATAAGATGGTGTTTGGGGTTCCCAATATTGAAATTTTATTTTATTAGATATTATGTTAATAAAGGGGATATTATTTTGGAAATGTTTTCAACAAATGTTTAATTGTCTTGTATATTTACTAAGACTTTGGATTCAATGTAGTTTGAAATGATTAAATATTAAATTGGTATGATTGAAGTTCGGTTAAATTTTAAATTCTTAAACTATTTAATATTTATAACTAATTAAATATATCTAATTTTTTCTAGTGATCATGTATTCCTAGTTTTATATTCTTTTTTACATATATATACATAATGTTGTGGTTATTTTTAATTTATTGAAAATAATTTTTTGATCCCTTTAATATCTGGACATGTTTTTTATATCCATGTAGTTCTTAAAAGTTTATATGGGAGGACTTATCATTTTTTATACAACTATAATTTAAATTATAAAAAAAAAATTAGTTTGTTTATTTTAAAAGAAAAAATCTGAATTTAATAGGATATTTTATTATTTTCATTTATATACATTTTATAAGTTTTTTATTTTTTAAATTCATGATTTTAGGAATACTTTTATTCTATAAGTCTATTTTCCATCTAAAACAATTATTAATATGTTGAAATATTCTTCACCATGAAGTATATTTTGTAATATATGTTTGAGTATGAAGTTTTTCTTTTTATATAGCTTAATCATTCTTTTTATATGTTTCAAATTTTGAGTTTTTTTATTAATTACAAATGCAGGATAAATTTTAATTTTAATTTTTGATTTTATATTTATCAAGGGGGAGATTGTGGAGTGGATCCTTCTTTTTTTTATTTACAAATTCCTCACATATTTACCAAATTTTTGTTTTATTCCCTCCAATAAAAGTAAAGAAATTTTTTTGAAGATTGCACTACTTATAGAAAAAAAATTCTCTTGATTATAGTTTAATCAATTATTCTTTGTGTTCGTCATGTGCTTTATGAATATATTTTGGAGAAAAATCCACATCAGTATGAGTTAAGAAATAATACATGTTACAAAGTTTCATAATTGGATCATTATGATTTATTACAATATTATTTACTTTTTTCATTACAATATTTATTTTCATTATTGTTATTTATTGTTATTTAAGTTATTTCAAATCTTAGTATGTTTGACTAAAATTTTTCTAATTTAAAATTCATACAAAATTAATTTTTTTAATTCCTTCACATTTTTTTGAAGTTATTTGTTTTTAGGTTTTCAGAATTTTCAAAAAGTACAAACCCATATGTGGTTTTTGGTAAGAAGATAATTCTTATGTGTTATAGAAAATCTATGAAAAATATCTTCAAGTCTTACAAAAATGGAAATTTTGTTATGTATAAATACTTATGAAAATCAAAAGACTTACAAATTTCAAATCTTATGAAATAAGAGGAGACTTGAAATATAAAAGTATTAAAAGATAATAGTCTTGTGTTCTATAATTATAATTTTTTGGGAGATATTTTTTTTGACTTATAATATTTTTTATTTAAATACTTATTTATGACTCAACTGTATGCATGTATCTATAAGTTATTTTAAAATCAAATTTTTAAAAAAGGAAACTAAATTGTGAATTTATTGTATTATTGAAATTTTTTAGAATAAGTATTAAAAGAAATTTTTTATAGAATCTTTAAAACTATGGGTTTCAATGTTTTTAAAAAATATAAATTTGTTTTTTATTTCAACGTTAATATTTAGTAAAGCATGACTTAGTATTCTCGTTTCATTATTATCAATGATAATCATGAAATATTTTACGGGGATCATTATTTTTATTATTTTTCATTACTATAACCATTGAAGATGATTTTGTAGCTATTATGGATTCTATTTAAAGGAATATATTCTTTTAGGATTGATATGAGATACCTTTAGTGAATTGATAAAAAAATTTCATACTTGAACTTATAACTTTCTTAGGTTTATAAGTGATCCCATGTGAATAATTTTATCAAATTGTTGGATGACTCTCACGGAAGAAAAAACTATAAAATATTTATTTAATTGAAGGGATAGAATAATATATTACTCAATAACTAGTTTTTATGCTTAAATTATTCTATATTTACTTTTTTCGACTAGTCTCTTTGAGTATGTTCTTAATTATTTCTATCTTCTTCACTTGTACCTAAATGTTTCTGGTTTATGATTTTCACTTCAAAAATAAATAATTTTTTTCGGTTGTGTCTCCCAAGTTAAAAACTAAATATTCATTTACTCTACCTTTCCAAATGTAATATTTTGGTTGAAAGTTCAGGATAAAACATCAGTGTTTTAATGGGTTATGAATCCCCATTAAAAATCGGTGTTGTTGTGCTGGTTGGGCCTCAACTAGAAAAGGTATCTTGTAGTCAAGTTGTGACTCCCCTTCAAAAGTTATGTTTTATTGAATAAAATTTCTATCATTAATTATATATAATTTAAGTTCAATATCCCGATATTTACAGAAATACTATGTCTGATAGTGTACAAGATACACAACACCGAGCTTAAATGACCAAAAAAATAATATTATTTAAATATGACCATTATAGCCTATCTATTGAATTGGAAGGTATGAATAGGATTAACTAAATTATGAAATATATATAAAGTTATTAATCAATGAAAATTATTTGATTAATTTTTAGGAAATAAGAACTCAATTTTTGGAAAAGTCAATTTACTCTTTAAAAACGCATGTACTTCCAAAATGATTTTTATTGATTTTTATGAGAAAATATTATAATTAATTTCTGAAAATTTTAGATATTTTATTTTATAAAAAAGATATAATTTCATAAATTATTATGTAAAAATTATCTTAGAGTAAATATTTTAGATTTTTCCGAATATATTGATTTTCCAATGAATAATGAAAAATGCTGATTTTAATTGATAAATGTATTTTGTTTTAAGAATTTACAAATATTCATTTTTTTAAAACTATTTAAAAGTATAATTAGTTTTTTTATGTTATTATTAACCCAATTAAATTTAATATAAATTTTATGGTTGAATTTGGTATAAAAACATTTTTAAACTTAAAAAGGCATTTTTCTAAAAAACTATTTTTCATTATGTTTTTCATTTTAATCTTAAATTTATCTCTACCACTTAAATAAATTGAATATTGAAAAATTTATTCTATATTCAAAACTATGATTTCCAAATTTTTTAAATTGATGCCTTTTATTTTTTTCATTCTAAACAGTTAACATAGTAAATAATTTTCACCACGGTAAAGGTAAATTTCGTAATTAAGGTTAAAAATAATATGATAAGGACTAAAATGACTCTAATAATAGAAATTATCACATTGGATGAGTTTAGTTTATAAATTTACATCCATGTTTAAAAAATATGAAAATTTTGTGTCACATTTATTTGATTTTGACTTTTAAAATATTTAAGTAAAAGGTAGAGTAAAAATTATCACTTTATTGATTTTAATATCAATAATATTTTGTGACTAAGATAAAAAACATATTATCATTTATAAATAATTATTTGAAATATAAATGATTTTTTTATCAAGGTAATTTATTTTTTATTTTTAGTGATGAAATAATTAAATTAAATGCTTCTGCAATGACGATGCAACATTTAATGAATTAATAGAAAAATAGAATAAATAATCCTAAGAAAATTAAATGTAATGTAATTTTTATAAATAATTGTGTTAAAATAATTTTTTAGATAAATATAGAATTTTATAGATGTGTTAAAGGATGATATTGTAATTATTTTACTATCATGTTGTTTTCAAAGTCAAATTAAAAGAATAGTTCCAAAAATGACATCAATGTTATTTTATAATAAAAAATATTTTAAAAATGAATTAAAATTACTAGAAATTATATCTTAATCAAATTAATAGGTATATGTGTTAAAATATCAACTATGGTCCATTTATGGGCCAATGTTTCTTTTATAGTAACTACATGTACCCCTAAAAAGTAAAAACTTGGCTATGAGAGTAATTATCAAAAAGGGTTAATGTGGATTAAAACAAAACAATAACAGTTAAAAACTTGTCTAAACTTGTGAAATTATTATGGGATGAAATAATTTAGAAACATACTCACCTTAAATCATAATTATATCAGTTTGGATCCTTTTTCATGAAATTTAATTTGTATAAATTTAATATTTTGGATAATTCTAAGAGTTTCTCTCTCCTCGCTTATAAAAGGGCATCTCTTCTCCTTATTTCTTAAAAATTAAAAAGTCTTTAATTTTATCCAATAACTACACAAATAACTTCCTAAAACATCCCCCAACATTCTAGAGGTATTATTTTGGGAATAATACCAACCATAGAGGTTTTAAATAGTAAAGAAAAGAAAGTTGTCTAATGAAGTGGTATAACCTTTAACTGAATGTTTCTGTTTTATTTCTTCTTCTACCTCATTAAAATATTATTAAAACATTATGAAATAATAAAATCATAATTTTCCATATATTTATATTTTTTAAAATTTAATAACCTATATCAATCTCCTCTTTTATCATATACGAAATTAAACCGGCGTGTGTGTGTACAGTGGACTACCGCCTCGTGGACCGATGTAATTTGTTTTCCATCACCACCTCTCACAGATGGTTACAATGATGGATTTAATGTATATATATATAATATTAATGACATAATTACCATTTTTAAATATAATATATCATCTATTTTCCTACCTTTCTATCCATTAAAAAATGATAATGTCATTTATGTGTATGTGTGGATTTCCACCTCCACATAGCAATGTGATTCATTTTTTCATAACCCCATATCATGGATGATATATATAAATATATTTAAATAAATTATATGACATTTATGATAAAAAATAATCATTTAAATATAAAATATCACTTAAATTATTTCCATCATGATCGTTGAGAAATTGATATGTTACTAATGCAAACGTATGACCTACCATCTCTATGTTTGTAATGTAATTAATTTTTCATAACCATATTTCATGGTTTGTTTAAAAATTATACTTTTTTATAAAAATTATAATTGTTTAATTATTATTATTATTATTATAATTAAAAAATAACCTCAATGACCATATTCAGCCTACTGAAGTCATTTTTGACATATGAGTCAAATATCATCAAAACATATCACGCGAACATAATTGATTAAGTAATTTTATATAACAAGATAATAAATAATATAAATTGAATAATAAACTTGAAAAAATTTCTTAAGAAAGAAAATAATTAATTTAATTGTATTATTTAAGAATAAAAGGAACGTACGTGCTGAATCAAACTCGAGGTAAGGCACACTTTAACTTAAACCTAATTTTAAATTTTTTAAAGGTTAATTTTTCTAAATATTTGTATTCCATGACCATATTGTTAAAATTATTTTATTGATGTAATTATATTTAAATTAATTAAATATAAAGGAAATTTTATTTATCTTTTTTACATTATTTTAATTTTTTTCAAAATAAATATTTTTATGTATTTTATATAGGACATTTTGATAAAAAGGTAAAAGGAATGTTCTATTTTAACATATATGGAATCAACAGTTTTTACCACTCCCATAACCTTTATTTTTTCTTTGGATTATTTTACAATATTTCAGGTTTTCTTCAAATAAAAACCCTCTTTTAATTTATTCTGAGTATTTTCAAAAAGAGAATTAATTAGAATGGATACTTTAATATCCTGAAATGTTTTCTTATGGGTGAAAAAACTATTTTTATAGATATAATGTTTTTAATTGATAGATTTTATACTTTATGATTATGTTACGATTATTGTGAATTTTTTATGATTATGGGTGGTTCAATTATAAACCAAGAATGTGTTGTTCCATTATAACTCAATAATTGGTATTTCCGTTATAAACCAAGGATGGGTGTCTCCATTATAAACCATGTATGGGTGGTTATTTAATAAACCAAGGATTAGTGGATCTATTATAGCCCTTCAATGCATTGGGTAATGGTTATTTTCTATGAATAATTATGATATAAGTTCAACATATTGGTCATTCTATTTGTAATAGTGACACGGAAAATTATGTCATAAGTTACACATATGATTTATTTATGATTACTATGGATTTTATAGAAACCATATGATTTAACAAGGTAATCTATTGAGAAATTTTTTAAATAAAATTATTTTCTACTTATTAAGGGTGATAAGTATAGCTTTGTGAAAAAAATTTCCTAAGTTTATCATGATTTCAAAGAAACCTTTATAAGTTTTATTTTTCCATTAACATTTATAATGAAATTTTTTATGAGAATATTTGGGTATAGAAGTTGATTTATTATTTAAGAAAATAATTATTTTGATCTAAAACTTTATTTTGAAAAAATAAAATTTTTATAAGTATTCAAAGACTAACATTTTTATTTAATTATTTTTATATGTAAATTACTAATCTTTTTTACTCATTCCATGTTTTAAAATTTTTTCATCGTGTTTTAAGGATGAGTAGGGACAAGGATGAGTTCAAGATAAAATTTTTGAATATGTTTTATGAAAATAAAACTTATTATACCTTAATTATTTTGTTTTGTGGGGAAAATAGATACTAATTAGAAATGTCAAATTTTTTATTTAATATTTATTTATGTAAGGGTGATGGTCTGATCCTCTGAAGCACTAAACCGTAAAGATGCTCTATTGTAAGAGAATTAATTATTTACTTAAAACTGTATGTTATGTTGTATTTAATGCTTGGTAATTATAGTTGGTATCAAATTAAAGGTTTATATAACTTTAGAGATTATGATATTTTTATTTGAGGTTAACTTAAGATTCATGGATAACATTATGAGTTTATAAGTTTTTGGTTGATCATAAGTTCAATGTCATAGACAACACTTTTGAGTTTTTAAGTGGTTGAAATTTTAAGTGACTATTGATATTTTAGGAGATGTTATATTGGGTGGAGGTATATTTAACCCTTAAGTTTAATGTGAAGGATTATTTTGGAATAATACTATTACATTTTATCTGATGTAAGATTAAAGTTATGGGATAACCTTTATGGTTAAAATATTATATAATGTTAAATATATTAAGTTTATTTTTTAATATATTCTTCATATTTTTATTAATGTTATAGGAATTATATTAAAATGATTTTAGTAAAAGGAAAACTTGTAGTTTGGGTGACAACTCATCACATTCAGTAAGGTTGTGGGGCTTGAAGCCTCAACTGAAGGGCAATAAGGGTGTAATGTCTACCACTAGTCAATATGATTACCTAGTTAGTATGAAATTTTTTTTATAGATAAATATTAATATTATTTTGGTAGATATTTTGTATCATATAGATAACCACGGAATTGAAAAGAGGTTTTTTTATTAAGTGATTTTTTTATTTTGGAAGAAGTTCACTATTTTTGGAACCCTATATAATTAAGGTAAATGGTAATATTTTCGTATAAGATGGAATTTTATTTAAGGAATAAAGGTTAAATTGCCTTTTATAATAATTATGGTTTTAATTTTTATTCATGGTAATTCAATTTATTTATATAAATGATTATCATATATTTGAAATTATATGATTAGGGCATATATTGTTTTAGAATGAGACATTTAGAGTGATTAGAATTTTTTATAGATAAATTTTAAATTTATCTTAGAAGAGTATGTGATCAAATAATTTTTAATATTTGGGTTTTAATCTTATTTCAGAATATTTTTAATAATTTTAAGGTTATTTATTTATAAAAAATTTAAGTTAAACTTTTGTTTTTGTTGTTGAGGCTTTGGAGATTAATATTGCATTTCATCATATGAATGTTTATTCCTTTTGGAAATTATATTACCTTGTGCTAACCATTTTGGTTTTAGTTAACATATAAATATAGTAGTAATAAATTATTATATTTTTTTTTAATTATGTGATTTATTATAAGTTTATTTTTGTGTTTCTGACATGAAAAAATCATCTTTAATACTCATCATTTAGAGAAAAAGATGTTATTGTGGTGGAAATTGATTAGGATTAAATTATACTTATCATGTAAGTATATTTCATTACGTTCTTAGTCTATATGGTAAAGTAATTACTTAAATATAGGAAAATGTTCTTGAAACAAAAAATTTATCTTATTTCCTTCATTTCTGATGAATTTATGTCCTCCTTCACACCTCATTGATTTATGGTTTTATGGTCATTAATTTTCTCATGATCGTTAAATTTCTTATGATAAATGATATTTTCACTCTCAATTATTATTTGGATATTATGTTTTTCATAAATTTATATATTTTAACTTCCCACTAATGTTATCCAATTTGGAAAACTATTTATTTTTTATTCTAAATAACCTTCATACTTCCCTTTCCCACTTTTCAAGAAAAATTTTTATTAACACTTTTTATGATGCAGGATTTCAATGAAGGTATTTTAAAATATAAAACCTTTGATTATTGAGATAAATATAAAATTGATAGGATTATATTTATTAAGGGGGGACATAATAGCAATATATTTTAAAATAAATACTATGTTTGATAGCTTACAAGATACACAATACTAAGCTTAAACGAACCACGGAAAATTATTAATTAGATATGGCTGTTATAAGCTAGCCACTAAATTGGAGGGTATAAATAGTATTAACCATATTATGAAAATATATATATATATAAAGATCCCAGTAAGGTAAATTTTATTGATTAATTCTTAGGGAATAATCACTCAATTTTTAATAAAGTCATTTTATTCTTCAAAAATACATTTTCTTTAAAAATGAGTTTTATTATTTTTTTGAGTGAATATTATAATACCTTTTGGGAAATTTTAAAGATTTTTTGATAAAAATTATACAATTTTTTAAATATCATGTAAAAATTATCTTTGAAGTAATTTTTGGGATTTTTCTAAAAGGATTGACTTTCTATTAAATAGTGAAAAATACTAATTTTTATTGAAAATTGTATTTTTGTTTCAATAATTTAAAAAGATTCATATTATTTTAAAATAGTTTAAAAGTAATATTATTTATATTATAATATTATCAATATAATAAAGTTCATTGAAATTAAATTTATTTTTGAATTTGGTATCAAAACATTTTTATACTTAAAAATGAACTATTTTTCATGGTGTTTTACATTTTACGCTTAAATTAATTTCTACCACTTCTAGAAATTGAATATTGAAAAATAAATTAAAAACTAGGAATAATGGGGTCCAAATTTTTTAAACAGGTCCCTATATTTTTTATTATTGTGAATAGTAATCCTTATAAATTATTGTCTCCAAGGTAAGGGTAAATTAGGTAATTTAGGATAAAAATAATATGATAATGGATAAAAATGACCATAATACCTGACTTTATCCTCTTTTAGGATTTTATTTCATCCATTTCCATACAATTTTTTAAAATATGGGAACTTGGTGACATATTTATTTGGTTTAGATTCTTATAATATTTAATTAAAAGATAAATTCAAAAATGTCACCATCTTTCTTTTAATAACTATAATATTTTTTGATAGAGATGAAATAAATTATGTTCATTTGTAAATGGTTATTTCAAATACAAATGATTTTTTTTATCATGGTAATTTATTTTTAATTTTTAGTGATGAAATAATTAACTTAAATTCATGTGCAACGCTGATACAATATTTATTCAATTAATAAAAAATGATTCTACAATATTTAAAGTAATATAATTTGAATGAATTATTTTGTTTAGTGAATTCATAGATAAATATAACATTTTAGTGATGTATAAAATGATTAAATTTGAATTAATTTCTTGTCATACTTTTTTAAAGTCAAATTAAAAGAATAGTTCCAAAAATGATATTTATTTTAATTTATAATTAATAATAATTTATTAAATGATTTAAAATTCATAAAAATATTATATTCATCCAAGTTATTTTTATATTTTTAAAAATATCAAATATTTTACATTTATGGACTAATTTTCCTTTTATATTAATTGTTTCGACCCCTAAAGATTAAAAACTTCATTATCATGGTAATTGTCAAATAAGGTCAACACAGGTTAAAACTAAGATATAAGGTTAAAAACTTAATCTAAACAAGTCAAAATATTATTGAACGATATTATTTATGACCATACTAATACTATATTCAAATTATATGCATTTGGATCTTTTTTTCCATTAAAAACAATTTATATTAATTTAATATTTTTTGTAATTACAAGATTCCCTCAACCCTCAATTATAAAAAAACCTCCTATCCACTTTTATTCAGACTTAAAAAGAATTTCAGTTCATAAAATATCTATCCAGATCCCTTCATAAAATATCTACCCATATTCTGGAGGTCTTCAAGAACCTCCAAGAGGCCTCCTCCCTATGATGCCCAGAGAGAAAGTGGGTAAATTGGTGTGTTGGTCCCCTCCCATCCATTGACTCAAATTAAACACAGATGGTGCATACAGGTAGGGTATCAAGTACGAGGGTGGAGTGGTTTGGGATCTTAGCAGATCGGTTCATTATGCCTTCAGTGCATTCTATGGGCTTGGAATCTCTTTAAAAGCTAAAGCCAAGGCCATTTTTAATGGCCTGGAGTTATTCCACTCATGTTAGATATGGATTTAAATTATTAAGACTAGATCTAAAATCATCTAGAAGTCTCTTAAATATCTTTCATTCACCCCCTGGTAGATCATCTACCTGGTTCATAAATACAGGGTCCTCATCTCTAATAACTTGGAACTCCTCCACACATGGTTAGAAGGGAATCAAGTTGTTTAATTTCTGTCCTTTAAGGCTTCCCCAGACATCCCCCTATTGAAATTCTTATCCCTTGGGTCTCTCCCTTCTAGGAGTGCCAATGTTTCTTTAGATGATACCCTTGGGTTGCGCTTTTTTAGAACCCCCTAGAGGCTTGGTCTTATTTTCCTCTATTATTTCCTTTGTACGTTCTCCTCTTATTTTTTTAATTAATGATATTTTTTTATTATTATATAGGTCTTAGTTTGAGTATAATACCAACCTTATAGGGTTGAAGGGGTAAAGAAAAAGAAGTTTTCAAATAAGAGGTATAGTCTTTAATCGAATGTTTTTGTTTTATTTATTCTTATATATCCTTAAAATATACTTAAAAATTAGGAAATAATAAAAACAATATATTATATATAATGAGATATTTTTTATGTTAATTACATATCCTATATCTATATCCTCTTACATCAAATGGTAATAGAAACTGACGTTCATATGTACGGTGGACTACTGCCTCCGAAAACCAATGCAATTCATTTTCATTCACCACCTATCATGAATGGTTATAATGATGGGTTTAATGTATATATATATATGATATTAATGAAATAATTAACATTTTGGAAATACAATATATCATATATTTTCTTACCTTTCCATCCATTAAGAAATGATAACGTTATTTGTGTGTACGTGGGGATCACCACCTCCACGATGTGATGTAAATCATTTTTCAAAACCATATCACATGGATGTTATATATAAGAGCATTTAAAAGAAATTATATGATGTTTATGATTTAATAATCATTATTTAAATACAAAATAACACTTACCTTCTTTCTATCATAATCGTTGAGAAATGGAAGTGTTGCTCATTCCAACTTAAGACCTACCATCTTCGTGATTGTAACACATTTCATTTTTCATAAACATCAATCATGGTTGGTTTTAAAAGAATAATTAATATAAAAAATAATAATTATGTCATAATTATTATTCTTTATATGATAAAATAATAACCTTATTGACCATATTCAACCTACCAAAGTCATTACATATGAGTCGAATATCGTGAAAACATCTTATGTGAATTTAATTGATTAAGGAATTTTGTATAATAAGGTAATAAATAAGATAAAGGAAATTATAAATTTTAAAAATGTTGTTATTAAAGTAAATAATTAAAAAAATTGTAAAAGAATAAAAAAAATATACTTGATGATTCATACTCAAGGTAAAGGACAATTTAACTTAAACCTCATTGTAAATGTTTTAAAGGATTATTTTTAAAAAAATTATTCTATATCTATGTTCTTAAAATTATTTTATTAATGTATTTATATGTACATGAATGAATTATAAAAGGAATTTTTTTCACTTTTTACTTTATTTCAAATGTTTTCAAAAGGAATATTTTTTACAAATTTTATACAAAACATTTTGACAAGAATAAAAAAATGGAATGTTCTATTTTCACATATGTGGCCTTAATGGTTTTTCACACCACAACAACCTTTATTTTATGTTTGAATTATTTCATAATATTTCATGTGTTATTTATAGAAAAATCACATTTTCCTATGTTCTAAGTATTTTCAAAATGGGATTTAAATGAAATAGATATTTAAATAATAATGAATGTTTTCTTATAGGTGAAAATAATATTTTTATGAATTTAATATTGAAAATTTAAATCTTGTATGAGTAATTATTATATTATGGTTCTTGGGAATTGTTTAAGATGATGCTTCGTTCTGATATTAACTAAGGATGGGTGGTTCTATTATAAACAGTTGATGAGTGGTTCCATTATAAACCAAGTATAGTTGGTTCCATTATAAACTAAGTATGGGTGGTTATGTTATAAACCAAGGATGAGTGGGTATGTTATATCCCTCCAACAAATTGGGTAATTATTGTTCTCCCCATATAATTATGATGAAACTTGATGATATTAATTATTTCATTTATAAGAATGGTATGGAAAATGATGTCCCAAGTTAACTATATGATTTATTTATTATTTATATGGTTTTTCAAGAAACTATATAATTTAACAAGATATGATAACGAGCCTATGTTAAAGAAAAATTATTTTCTACTTTCTAGGGGTGAAAAGTATAACTTTGTGGGAAAAAAATCATGAGTTTATCATGATTTCTATAAAAAACCTTTATGAGTTTTTTCTATTTATGATTTCAAATGAAATTATTTATTAAAATATTTGGGTATAGAATTTGAATTTTTATGTAAGAAAATGTTTATTTTGATCCCAAACTCTATTTTGAAAATAAAAATATAAGTATTCAAGGACTAATAGGATTATTTATTTCTTTTTATATGTGCCTTGCTGAGTTTTTTTGAATATACCACATTTTAAAATGTTTTTTATAGGGTTTTAAGGATGAATAGGGTAAAAGATGCAGTCAAGATCAAAATTATAAAGATGTGTCATGAAGGGAAAACTTGGTATGCCTTAAAAGTTTAGTTTTGTGGAAAAAATGCATATAAAGTATAAGTTTTCACTTTTTAATGTAATATTTATTTTTTATGGGTGATGGAATAATCCTTTAATAATATAAACCATAATGATCCTAAAATGTAATATAATAAATTCTTGACTCAAAACTCAAAATTATGTATTGTTTAATGTTGGGTCCTTACATTAAGATTTGATGTAGGATCACTTTGATCCAAACTACTATATAAATTTTTATTTTTATATTTTATTTTTCACAATTATTAGATTATGAATATCGATAATAATTTTGATTAAATTTATTTAAATACACTAAACTAGTATATTTCCCACCCCCTTATACCATAGAAAATTTTGGTTAGGACCTAACACACATCTCCCACCCCCTATAACCATATCTCAAGTCATTCATAAGTATCCAAACCTAATTAATGTTTCCCGAGAATGGATTCCTAAAAAATACATTGGTTAAATTATCACCATTCCACACACCATCAGCATAACCAAGAACATAGACACAAAAAATATCCTTATAAAACTCTATAAAATCCCTTAAGTACCTCAAAAACCATGATTGGTTTAGATTCCAGTCTCCCACGTGAACCCGTCATGCTCTTGTTTCAGAAAAAGTATAAACACATGTATAAAACATAAAATAGCTAGGATCCATCTAAATTATACAAAAAGGTTTGTACATATCTGGTACCACTAAATGATTCAATTTGAGCTAGATGTTATCAAAAAAACAGATAAAATCACTAAAATATGGATTTTAATCACTACTTGCCAAAATGATGAATGAACCAAAAACAAAATAGATAGACAAGGGAGGCTCACCTATGATGATTCCATATGACAAAAGACACCATTATTTGAATAATGAAAAGAATTCATAAAAATATATAAGAGAAAGGGGGAGAGGTATTTTGGCCTGCTCTGGATTAAGGGCCTCCTCATCATCTCATATTAATCACAAAATTAATTAATTAGTTAATTAAAATCAATTTTTTTTAAAAACCTGAATTCCCCCTAAAAACTCTTGTGCAATAGATAGTAGAATAGTGCACTATCAAGACCATCAAAACAATGTTTTCCTCCCATTTATAATCTATTAGGATTTCTGCATATAATCCAAAGCCTCTATTAATGGCTAGTTTTCTCGAAACATAGTTTGGGCCTCTATTTACACCTTGATACCCTAATACCACCTAATTATGCATTATTTGATCAATTTTGGACCCAAATTACCTAATTCAAAAAACATAGGTCATTATAATATGAATTCAAATTATAAGTTTCATCAATTCTTACCTTGATTTGGAAATCTAGTATATGTTAAACACTTTTAAAAAATAAATTGATACCTAACATAGATATTACATTTAGTTTTAAAACCCATTTAGGTATCCCAAAAAATTCCATCAAATAGAAATAAATTTCTTCCTTTTAAAAACTTTAGGTTTCAATGGATAATTCTTACTATTAGATAGATCCAATATTCTATTTCTAGATTAAACCCTTACCCATTAGTACTATCTATATATAACCAAATCAGAAACAGCACATTTCATGCTCATCTATTCTTAAAATTTTGATAAAATATGGTAAACATTTCTTAAAATCATTCACATTGTCAGAACATTTCCAAATATGACTATAGAATTTTTTATTCATCTATAATAAGCCTTAGAGGATACCTAGAGTTTCACCCATTCATTGAAACATTTAATCATATAAATTATATGAGAAATTACAACCATTACTTTAATAATGTTTCATTTAACAATTCCTTTTAAATCTTAAGTAAATTTATATATGATTCCCATAAGAATATATATTTCAAACACCTTTAGTGTTTGGTTCGTCAAGAAGGTTTGTCTCCAACACTTAGTTTTTTTTACTTTCTTAAGAACAATTCTTAATTTTTGTACTAGTCTGAAAAAATTTATTACATAAATATTTTCTTTTATCTAATATTGATTTTAAAGTTAAGTTTGATGATGATGCTGTCATTATCTCTACAAAAAAATTATTTTACCAGATGAGTATCATTTTTATATTTATTTAACAAGTAATATTATTAAATGGGATCTTACTAAAATTATATCTCCTTTTAGATTACACCATATCCATTAGTGTGATAAGATATATATTTCATTAAGAAATTATTTTTATTGGGAGTTTCTCTCATAATTAAACTATATAGGCAGGCCATTATGTAAGTCATATCATAAAAAATAAACATTATTCCTTGGTTATGCTTTTTAGGGGTTTTCCAGCTATGTGTAACCCAAATAAAATACCAAGAAAGAGGAACTTAACTCGTAGGGTCAACTAATTACATTTTTCCTTATATGAGATAATCCAAAAACATCCTACTTTAGTAGAACCTCCCTGGTTAGATGATTGAGGTCTTGGTAAGTGTTCACTTTGGAAGGAATCTAACACTTAGTATTTTTAAAGAGGATTTATTTTCACCATATTATCACATGTATTACCTTTATATACATGTATGATTATAATGAATTATTTTGGAATCATATTCCTTCCACCAAATCAATATGCTAGAACCATATTCATGTGTAACTTCTTACACAATACATAACTTTTTTTATAAAAACAAATTAAAATTAAGATATTTTCATACATAAACAAATGAATTTTAATTCATATGATATATGAAAAAATTTCATGTAAAGGATTAGAATCATATGAAACAAAAAATATCTATAAGATTCATCCTAGATAAATAGATAGTCAACCCCCACTTTTCTAGACAAGTAAAAATACTCTAAGTAAGTCTCATGTCTGAACTAAAGTCTCTCAACCTAGGCATACTTTACTTCAATGATATTCCAATCCTAACATAATTAAACCCCAAATATATATAAATATAAATTAACTTCTTAATTAAACCCCATAACCTAATACAATCCAAAGTCAATGTAGAAAAAAACTAAATCATTTATCATACCTAGAATGTAACTCCTTATATTCATGCGTGATAATTTTGAATAAGATTAAAATTTTAAACTAAATTATACATAAAAAAATCATAATATAATAATTATTTCCAAGAATAAAGATATTATTAGACAAAATAAATAAATTATTCACATATTTAAACATGATATAAACAATTTATGAACAATTCCTATAATTTGGGCATCAATAAACTTTAGTAATTAACTTTTATCCAATATGTATATTTTATATTATCATTTACATGGTTTTAATATTAAATCCTTTATATTAAAATTACGAGATATTTTATGACCACTTTTATTATAAAATAATAAACATTTCATATTTTATGTAAACAACTTACATAAACTAAATATTATGTATTTGATTTTATTTAAATGATTGATCATATCAATATCAAAAAACACTTTTTTATTGGCTTAAATATTTTTAAATAATACCTTAACATAAAAATTTTATACTTAAATTTATGAACTATTTGTAAATAAATATAAATAATTTTATATTTCAGATTATTTTAATTCATAAACACTTTATAAATCATTTATTAAATAAATACACTTTAAACCCTAATTTAGTATACCAATATCTTTTATTATGGTTTAAATCCCACCCCCTCCAATGCTGGTGATGGTTTTTAAGAATTTTATAAAAAACAATACTCTTTAAAATTCAATCCAAAATGACTTGCATCGTGTCATAGTGTATGCAGTTTTGTTCCTCTTGGAAAAACCAATATCCACGACCATTGTGGTCACATTTATGGTTCTTTCTCTTCAGTCATTCACTATTTTAGCCATATTTCATGGGAATTATGTTGCCTTAAATAAGAATTCATACGTCTAAAAGGGTATGGCCTATGTTTTTTTCAGTCTTTAAGGCCACCCCAAAAAATATTGGTTAACCGCGATATAGACCATCATCCTATGATGCTTTGTTTTTACATTTTTCTTTTGACACCCAAATAAAAAAAACAAATAATTATCAATTTCATGGTCCTATAAAATTTATAAGAAAAAACCTATTTCATATAACTGTTATGTTGTGGTGCTTCAATTTTGAGAACCATAAAATCATTTTTCATGGGATACATTGTAATTCTTGAGAAAATCATTTCCTATAATTCTTTATTCATTTATAAATCAAAAACAACATTTAAATTTCTACTCCGATACCATTAGATAGTTTCAGAGGTATTTATAATATCCTAAAAATAGTGTAAGAACAAATCCAAAACACCATAAATCCTAAAATCTACCAATATCTATGAAATAAATATAAAAAAATAATAAGAATGGCATTAATTTCACCAGTGGTTTTGGTTAATAAAATATTTTAATAAGAGTTTGATTGAGATCACTAACAAGCATCTTAAATATTCTTTCTTCTAAAGGTATCCATAGATCTTGGGAATCACCTAACACTAAAGTAGGACCTCTATCAACACCATGATCTTCTAGAACCATATTTAATGGTGAGAAATAAATTAGAGACAGGTATAGAATTAGATAATACGGTTTCTATGATAGAGATCCACATTAATGTCTAAGTATTGAGCCTATTTATATAGACATCCAAAGACCCTATTTAGAACTCAAACATTTGTCTATATTGTTGGGAACTTTCTTAAACACTCAAACACTAAAACTTTTTATAACATCTATCTAGATTCTATATTAATTATTTTAATGTTTAAATGACCGTTCATGATGTCAAATCTCCTTATTGTCATGATTATATAATGATTTAACCAAGTAAGATAGTTAGAGTAAAATATTTAAATAAAATCAAGAAATGTCATTGAATTTGATGATTTCCATGAAAGTCACTATGGTATGGTGATTCTCACCATGTTGTGGTTAATCCAAAGATAGACCATGATGTGACTTAAACCACCACATCATAGTGTTATTTTTTGTGTATAATTCCATCAATTATATGATTATTCATACTTCAATATTGTTGAAGCTAGTGTCCTAGAACCGAATAAAAATATAATTTTGATTACCAAAATATTAATAAATATATTATCACATGAATATTTCTATTTATTATAACATTAATATGAAAATTTCTTTAGAGTATAAATTGAATAAAAATGTTATAATAGTTCCCTGATATAATAAGAACCTAGAGATACTATGAAATTATTCTTACACATATATCTCATGTTATATATAAAATATATCCAATGGGATACAGAACATGTTTGAATATAAGATGTTGGGGATCAAAAGATATTGAGTCTTTTTCTCATGAAGTTAGTGCTTGGTGATCTCAGAGAAAGGGAATTCATGAGTAATGACCCTCTCATATAAATTCTGCATGTTTAGGTGTCATAGGATATTACTATCTATGAGCATGTGTGTTGTTCCTTGAACTTTAGATTATTATTAATGTATATCATGAATCATATACTTTAATTTATATATAAATAACATGATATAATATACTCATAGTGAGGTGATATATGTTTTATACATCATAAGTGATATCACATTAATTGAATAAGTTGATAAAGTATTTTCCCTTCCATATTAAATAAAGAAGATATCTTTAGCCCCTTGATTGAGATGAAATTTTCTAATTAAATCCCTGGATATAGTAGTTCATCGAAGAGTTCATTTCAAAAAGTAAAATAAAGATAAATAAAGTGTATATAGTGATGAAACAACTATTTATATTTCTTTATGAGATATCAGTTGAAGAATAGATTAGATTATATAGTATCATTTGTAGGAATGTTGATGTTGTTGTGTTATTAACTTTGTTATCTATGGATTCCTTGACATGGTGTTAGATGCTAATCTTAGACTTAGGTAAGTTCACCAAGTTCCATTGAGAAACATGTCTATATGGTTAAACACTATGTGTATCCAGAATCTAATTACATTTTATTTTATTTAATATTAAGAATTGCAATCACTTTAAGATTATGGGATAATAACTATTCAAGTAAATTTGGTTGCATAAACATTCAATCATGAGATATTTGATTTTAGAATATGTGATTTTAATTTTATATCTTATTTATTATTCAAAAAATAATATTTATTTATTTATTTATTCCCCGGTTTAGTGATTAGATTAATTTAAATAATTTTTTTCATGAATATTTTACAAATATCTAATCATAAGTTTAGTAAATATAATATTTATTTATTTGATTAAATATTTTATTATTTGATGTTCAATAAATATAATGGAGGATTTATGGGTAAATTTAATGGCCTGGTGGAAATGATATACTTTATTTAATATCATTTAAATAAATATTAGTTTATTTGTTTAAGAAATTATACTTAAACAAGAACATATCATGGGATATAATAATAATAATATAATTATTATTATTTTACATGGGGTAATATATAGATTAAAAATATTGAAAAAGGTTTTGTGTGAAATTAACAATTTTTTTAACCTTATGAATAAAATCCATATTATATCTTTTTAGAGATAGTGTTACTTATTGTTGAAAACAAAAATACCACTAGAATTCTCTTAATCCCTATAGATAAAATCCTCACATCCTCCCCCTCAAGAATGTATAGAGAACAAGGTAACTCCTTGTTGTGGTAAATGAAGAACGGTGTGAAGCAGTAGGTTCTTCTATGATAGAAATAAAAATACCAAGAATGTTATCTAGGGATTCATGGAGAATGTGTGGATACAACTAGAAGAATCTTTACATGGGGTTTCCACCGTAATTAAAATGCACCAAGTGTGTAAATAGAAATTGATTGATAATATTTTCATTTTTTGATGTAATACTTATTTTAAATAAAGTATAAATTAAATTTGAAAGATACTATCTAGAATATTCTAAGGTTTTGTTCATCCAGTTGTATGGACTTATCTATTAAAACCAATGAAAACCCAAAATTGGACACCCACCCAATGCTTCCACTATACCCTGGGACCTTCAACTGGAATTATAAAGGTTAAATTATAATTTATAATTATTTATAATTTAATTAATCAATTCCATGCATTGGTAAGATAGTTTTCATTTAAATACCTTCATTCTTATTCCTAAGGTCAAGATAACACGTTAATATGAGTGAATATGGAGAGGAATTTTTGAAAATGAAAAAAAAATATCAAAGATCCCATACAAAGGTGCCAATGTTGATGGATTCATGACATGGATACATGACATGTAATGTTAAATTACACATCATGTACCCATGGTCAACTCACACTAGGAGAGAGCCACACAAATCTTGGTGCTCTGTGTGATTTGGTACATGGCACCATTACATGCTCTTTATTGACTACCAACATGGCATTTGTTTCGATAGGGATTATAAAGAATGTGGATAGTGTAAAATCTATGTAACCCCGCATGGTTTTGAACCTGCATAGTTTTTTGAAATCTATTTTGTCAATACACAATGTTATTACACATCGTGTATTGACTTCCAACCAAGTGACACATCCAGACATGGAATACATGGTATATATCTTGAATTTACACATTTTGTAACATGTTTCAACCCACATAAGGTAAAAACTATGATTTTAGGTGTGTCATGGGGGTCAACATGTGGGATACTTTAAGAGATAAATGAACTACATGACATGTGTCCAGTTATACATGTCATGTGATAGTTTTCAATCCATGTTAGTTACATGCCGAGTGTTTTTCAAAGTTTCATGTCAGTTACCTCACTTAATAATTAATACGGCATAAATTCTACCACTATACAATTTGTAATGGTTTTTGTACATGTTTTTCACTTCATGATCTTTTCCCGTGATACACGTTGTTTATATTTTGGTTTGTCGTGAGGTCGTACACACTACACTGACTGTGCAGATCTTCCTACAAAACTACATATCATGTATATCGCAACATCCCATATAAGAATATATATTATATAAGTATATAATACTTGATAAGTGTCGTACATAATGTACACTTGACATGTAGAGTGACTGTACATGCTATATAGGTATTAAATTTCATAAATGGAATTAATATAACACAGATAGTATATGTTGTGTCACATTTAGAGTACATGTTGTGTACTTCATTATTTTTAAAATGCAAAATTAATTTTTTTAATTAATTTAAAATAATACAATATAAAAATATTATTATATATCAAGGACTATTAGGATATACTATAAATATAAATAAATAATTTTTTGATCGATTAATTTATTAATTCTAGTAAATTTATCTTAATTAGAACTAATTGAAATGAATGTCGACAATACTAAATGCATGTGTCATTCCCTCTTGTGACTAATCATGAGATTGACCAACCAGTGTATGTGTTTGATTTATTTATTTAATATAATTATTTATTAAGTGATTTTATGTGATAATTTTATTAAATTAAAAATTATGATCTAAGAACTGTCCCTCCCTCCTTTATTATGTATGATCATCCATGCCTAATGATTATTTTATATAACCCAAAACCCCGGATGCCCCTCGCCTATGAGTGTGTAAAAATATGTAAAGGATAGAGCTCATAGGGAGATGAGATGGTCCATGGCTCGATACATGGTGAATACAACCTAGGAGATAGATAGAAGAATTAAAAAATGGTGCAACTTGAATTAAGCATGGAATCAAAAAAAAATCACCAGGGGACAAGGTTGTTTTATCTCCACTTGATAAACCAATGAGTAGTTAAATTCTCATGATCGTATCAAATATTTATTTTATTTTTTTAGTGCATTATTATTTATTTATTTATTTGATGCATGGTTTATTTTGATGATTAAACATGATCACATAAAGTATATAAATTATTAACCATGATAAAGAAAAAATATAATAATTATGTGTAAATTATTTTATCAATATATGTTAATTAATTGTGTAAATTACATATAATATTAACAATCATATGAAGAATAAAATAGAAAATATTTACACATAAGATAAATACAATCCCTCAATCAAAATATTAAATAAGAAAACATCCTCTATCACTTGAGTTAAAATGAAATCATAGTACAAAGTACTTGTCTGGACCTTTTCATAGTGCCTTACATTATCAAGGAGTTCAAATGAAAATTTTGTATTAACTTAAACAAGTTAACATCAAGGGTTAATTTCCTTAGCATGAATTGGTGTAACTTGAAGGAAAGTGTTAAGGAAATAAAAGTTTAATATTTTAGGATTGGATATTCCACTCAATAGATATAGGAGCTATGATTTAATGTATTCGGAAATAAAATATTACCCAAATACTTTAAAGTACTTATATAAGGCCTTTGTTTGGATTATTTGAAAGGAAATATGGATCCTTTCCACTAGAAAGTTTGAGAAACTGAATATTTCAAAAACAACAGTGAAGGATATTGTGATTTGATAAAACAATTGGAGACAAATTAAATTAACTGATTCTGTTATAAGCATTAATCAAGATAAATTAATAAATATATAATTTATTTTTTTATAGAAAAATGGAAATCTATTTAACCATGTCGCTTTAATTATGGTTTATTTTGGAGATAGATAATATTCTGACTAGTTCTCACTTTCAGAAATGGTAAATATGTATGCTTACATAATTTATAATGCCAAGAGTGTAAATTTTATGTAATAGAGTCCTCAATTATTATTGATCCCTTTTAGTATTATATTGAGGAGGATTAAAATTTCATAAGAGAAGATTTCTATCATGCACTAGATATCTAATTCCTCATGTTATCATATATGACTATTGAGTTCCAGAATCATTATGAAAATGTGGATGCAAACTCAGTTTTATCTCATCTCTATGATATCTATCATGAGAAATAAAGAAAATATACATATAAATCTCTAATTCACTATTTACATTTAATCATGGATAAGGAGTTCCAATTGGACCTTATATAGTTATGAACATTGTCTATATCAAGCATCAGAAAATTTTAGGATCTAAGATGACTTAGGAAATGTGAAGAGTCCTCATTATCTATTAACTTACTGCAAGATTATCATGTTTTATTGTGAATTTAAATATGAATCATATAGATAATATGATCTTAGATCTCTTAAATTTGATTCTCTAAGAAGGAAAAAACATGAATCATGAAAAACTTTATGACTTTATAGTCAATAAGAGGAAAGGTAAGCTGATAAGATCTAATAAATATTCTAAGTCTATAGAACTTTCACACCGCCCTTATAAAAATAAAAAGTTATAAAATGAGGCTAAAGAGTAGGGTAAAGTATGATTTTATAATAATAAGAAATGAAACCTGAAGAAAAATTATTCCTCAATAAATAAGAATGGGGGATATTTAGATATGTTCATTATCAAGTGAAATCTATTCATTTCTATAAATCACGTATTATATACTGCTTGCAGTTCTTTGATAAAATAAATTTTTATTGAATATTTTATTGATAATAAATGACATGATTTTATAACATTTTGTTAAATATTTTTATTTATATAATATTTTGTATTAGTTCATTCATTTGAAAATTTGATGAAAATCCATCTTTGAATCTTTAAAGTGAACTGTAGTATTTTATTCATGAATATTTTTATGTTGATTATTTTAACTTTAAACTTTGTGAAATAATTATTCAATTAATAAGATAAAACTTTCATTCAGATAATTAATCTAGATCATAAATTTTATTAGATTAAATGGTCTATGAAGTAAAAGATGGACTAAACTCACTGGATTGGACACCACTTCACTATTTGAGTCACAAATTCTTCATCCAAGCATATATTGGGCCCAACTTTGGATAGAATATAGAGGAAACAATTACTCATAGATAATAATTATAGAAGGATATATGGTTCATGTGTTTTGTATTCAAAAATTTAGTGACATATGGATTAAAATATTTTCCTCAATTTTTCATTCCGACTTGTAAATTCATGGAACCCTAGCCTCCCCTCCCCTATATAAATGGGTATTCTTCTCATTTGGAGGGGTTTGAACGTATATTAGAAGATTAAGGGTAGATGGGAAGTGGTTTCACTCCATTTCTATAATCATTTAAAGAGGGAGATCACTTGAAGAAAGGATCCCTTCATCGAAGTCTTCCACTTCTTGATGTTGTAATGTTTTTGATTTCATAATAAGGATCTTAGTTTCTATATAGTTATTATATTTTATTCATTTTTATTATTATATACTAAAACTATTTGTGTTGGAAATAAATATTAGAAATGTTACTAGATTATATCCTTTCTAAATCTTTACACATATAAAAATTTTCTATGATGACTACACCACCCATGGAAGAGTAGTTTTTTTTAGTAATTAATCTAATTATCACCTTATTCACTTATTTGTTTTGAATCAATAAGATAATATAATTTTCATAATATGTTCCATGGATTGTTTTTACCTTAAATTAAACTAATAAAGAAATTGAACAATTAACACAAAATTTTTGAGGTTGAGTATTGTGTGAATTGTGAGAGTGCGATATTAATCTTTAAAACAAAAAAACACAAGATCAACTTATATAGTTCAAGTACAATCCAAAAAAATTCATAATAATTTATAGAATGGATATATGCCATTATTTACCACTAACCATAATATATCATTATAATTAAAATCAAAGAAGGGTTCTATGATTTCATGTTCTAAAGATAGTCTATGGTTTAATTAATTTCATCTTTTTGGATAAGTTAACTCTCATAGGGTTCGAGGGTTAACAAATTAGGAGATCGTAATTTAGTGGAGTTTAATTTAAATGATAATTATTAATAAGAAAGTGAAGAGTTAGAGTTATATTGATTATTCCTTTTAATTTTTTTAATAAAACATCTTCTCATTGCATTTTCTCAATATCATTTCAAAAATAAAAACAAAAAAAATACAATTTTTTCAGGATAATTATTCTTATTTTATAAAAAACATCCTTTTTAATAGTTTTTTATTTTAATTTGTTTTAAAATACCACTAATATTTTTTTTAAATATTTCTTCCTTAGAGAAGACCTTGGTCAGCCACTATGCTCCACCTAATTACTTTAAATTTTCACATTATTTGAGAGCACCCATGATGGTGCCTTTAAAATTAGCATTATTGTTGGGGATATAAGTTCTTTATTCAACAAAATAGAGGTATTTTAATTTTTTTAATTTTCATTTAATTTTATTATTCTTTTATTTCTTCCTTATTTCCCCTTTCTCGATTTTTTTTTCTTTATTTTTTATACCATAAACTCAAACTTATTATCTTTTTATTATGGTCCACTTTTCTTCATTTATTTTATATTTTATTTATGAGATGAACTAATACTAAGGATCTATTATAACATTACCCTAATATTGAATGTATCTTTAGGGATAGTATTAGACAATATCAGTCTATGGGAAGTTTCAACATTCACCCAGTTGGGGAATTCCTCCATTCTAGGAATATTTAAATTAGAATTACTTTTAAATTGAACTTCAAATCAGAACCAATTTCTACAAATAATAACAATGAACTAATAGAACCATTAAAAAATTGGCTATAATATAATTAAATTTTAAACCAAATTTTATTGAATTCCCAAACCTTGAATCAAAATTTTATCTACAATCTTGATTAATTCACCTTCTTACAAAATTTACTAGCCTCTCTAGTGAGGATCCAAAAAAATTAAAAGAATTTAATGTGTTTTTATCAACCATGAAATCAATAAATGACTCTAAATATAAATCCAAATTAAGATTATTCCCATTATCACTTTATTTAACTACAACATATTAGATGTATTATTTATAATCAGAAGACGTAACATGTTGAAATGATTTGAAACATCTTTTCTTGCGCAGATTTTTTTCAGCACAAAGACCAATTCCATTGGAAAAGTTATATTAAGAATCAATCAATACCAAGGGGATTAAATTCATGAATACTATGATCAATTCAAAAAGTTGTGTTCAATTTTTCCACATCACCAAATTAGTGAGAAACTCTTCATCCAATACATCTTTAAAGGCCTCATTACATTGGATAGGAGTATGATAGATTATGTGGTTATAGGGGCATTGTGAAACAAAAAAACTAGTAGATACAAGTGTGTTTATAAACATTAAGGCACAAAACTCTCAACAATTTATTGATCAAGGGACACCACATGTTGGAGGAGTACATCAGGTAAGTCCAACTTCATGTGAAATTTTTTTAATTGATACTATGTTGGAAGAATTGAGCATTATGGGGAGAAAGATTCCTTTAGCTCAAAATACATCCCAACCCACTTTTATGATGGCTTTTTTAATTTTGACTAAAATAGACCACCCAAATGACTATTTCCCCTAATTACAAGCGATTAAGATTAAGAATCCATATTCCATAGGACACCATATCAGTATTAAAAACAACCACATACCTAGAAGAAGAATGATTCATTTAAAACAACATATAATCAAGTATGGAAAGATCAATCAGATTTTAGGTATGGATCTAGACACACAAAAAAAGGCCCCTATTTAAAAAACACATTAAACTTATTTTTCCTTACCAACAAGTCTTTCAACAACCCCAAATGATATTTAAATCCGAAGAATAAACAAGTCAACAATAAGGGAATTCTCAAACAAAGGTATATTCTAATATTGATAACCTTCTAAAACAAAATTCTCTTAATAAACACAGTGATTTAAAGGGTCAAGGTTCAGAGTTGAGGCGGTTGAAGACATAAATGATCCAAATTCCCACCTACCTACAAGAATTGATAATTAAGAACTCCATAAATCATCTTTCCCAACCTAATCCAAATCTTAAGGGGAATGTCAGTAGCATCACCTTGAGAAGTGGGAATCAAAATAGTGATACATTTATACCTATAATTCCACTAGGATTCACCTTAACCCTAGAGATGGACCATTTAATAGCAACTAATGATCAACACAAGGATAAAGAAAAAGGTAATAAAAATATTGATGATGTTATTATTAAACCCCTTACATTTCCAAATATATTTATACAAAAAAATAAGTTAGCTAAATAGGTAATGTTAAAAGATGTTTTAGATATATTCAAGTGCATTGAGATCAATATACCAATACTTGAATCAATTAATAAAATTAAAATGTGAGCTTTTTTTTGAAAGATCTATGTACAAATGGAATAGGTCTAAAAGGAAATGATAATATTAACATTGGGAGGAATTTATATGCACTCATCATGCTAATCTTGGTGATTCCTACAAAGTGAAATCACCCAGAGAAATTCAAAATTCTATGCACCGTAGGGGATTTCCATTTCTCTGATTCTTTATGTGATTTTGGTTCCTTCATTAATGTTATGCCTCACTCTGTTTTCTCTTCCTTGCATTTTGGAAAGCTAAAACCAACTAAGGTGGTGGTGTAATTGGTGAATTGGGCCTTATAATAATCTATGGGAGTGAACAAGGGTATCCTTGTTTGGGTAAGCGACATGAGCTATTCATGTGAATTTTTATATGATAAATATAGAGGATGGTCAGGTAAGTTTTCATGCTCTCATAATTTTTGGAAGACTATTCCTCAAAACTACTAAGAAAATCATAAATTTTCATGAGGGAACACTTTCTATGGATTCTGGTGATGAGATCATATGATTTAATATTTGATACTCCATGAAGTACCCCTTAGAGAACCATTTGTCTTTCTTCAACTTTCATTTTAACTGATCATGTAATGAATCACTAAATTTTTATTTTCAATAATTTATAAATTGGGATTATTCTATTATTAGAAATATATTGAAGATTGTTTGTACTTGGATGTCATAAAATGATATCATGCATATTTATCATGATCAAACGATGCTCATTTATGATTTTTATGTGGATTATTATTCTAATTTTGGGCATATATTTTTTTATTATGACATAGATTTTTATTTTACATATGTATTTTAAGTATTATTCATTGATATTGATGATGTATATTCAGACCCTGATATTCATTGTGCACATATATCAGTTCCCACATCATTTCCATTAATACAGAACCCACCCAAACAGGAACTCAAATCATTGATGACAAACCTAAAATATTCATACCTATTGAATGATGTAAAATATCATATAATAATTGTTAATAATATCCAACCTAAACAAGAAATGAAAATTTTAAATATTTTAAAGGATAATATTAGAGAAATTAGGTGGACCTTAGAATAAATACAAGGTATTATTCCTTCCATTTGTATTAATGTGGTTTATTTTGAGTATGGGGACAAAAAAATTATGCAACCACAAATGATACTTATCCCTACACTATTAAAAGTTTTGAAAAAAGAGGTGGAAAATTTGCTTGAGGTAGGTATCATTTACCCCATTTCTAACTCTCAGTGGGTTAACCCTATCTAGGTTGTACCCAAAAAAATTGAGTTAGCTATTATAATGAATGAAAATGAAAATTCAATTACCATGAAAGTACAAAATAGTTCTAGAGTGTTCATAGATTATAGGAAACTAAATAAATCCACTTTTAAGGATCATTTCCCACTTCAATTAATTGTCCATATACTTGAGATTCTTATAGGTATGACACACTATTACCTTTTGGATGGTTTATCTAGATATTTTTAGGTTCCTATTGCAGTTGATGACCAATAGAAGGCGGAATTCACCTTATGGGTCAGTAAATTTTCTTAACAAATAATGTTAGGTGGACTTTTTAATGCCCCATGTACCTTACAGTTATGTATGGTAATTATCTATTTTAGTTTACTTGAGACTTTAATGGAGGTATTAATGAATTATTTTACTATGTACGGTTCCTCATTTAATGAGTTTATCTTGATTTTGGGTAAATTATCACATTGTTGCATTGATAAAAAATTGTTTTTGAACTTTTAAAAATTTCATTTAAAGGTAAAGAAGGGAATTTTACTAGGACATATATTGTCACAATAAGAAATTGAGGTCGATAGATCAAAAGAAGATATTATTTCATCCCTACCATATCCTACATGTGTGTGTGATGTTCAATCATTCCATAGACATGTTGGTTTTTACCAACACTTCATCAGAGTTTTATATAAGACAACTATTACCTTATCTTGATTCATTTAAAAATAAGTTGACTTATTTTTTAATGATTCATGCAGGTTATCATTTGATGATCTAAAGAAGCATCTCTCCTCACTCCCAATCATACAGACCCCATGGTGGGACCTCACATTTGAGATTATGTGTAATGCTTCAAACTTCATAGTTGAAGCAGTCTTATCCCATAGGGTGGAAAGTTAGTCCCACGTGATTGCTTATGCATCAAGGACTTTGAATTAATTTGAATAAAATTGCACAAAATTGTAAAATGTGTTTCTTGTTGTTATATTTTATTTAGAAAAATTATGCTCTTATTTACTAGGATCTAAAGTTATTGTTTTCTCTAATCATACATCTTTAAGGTACCTTCTAAATAATCAAGATCTAACTCCATGACTTATTCTTCGGATTATCCTTGTTTACAGGTTTAATATTGAGATAAGGGGTAATAAGGGGTAATAGTATTTGGTGGTTGACCACATTAGCAAGATCACTTTCATTTTAGACCATGATACCTCAAAATAAGAACCACTTTGGTATACTTTACCCAATGATCATCTTTATGTCGTCTCAGGTATGAATCCTTGCTATGAAGATTTAGTGAATTACTTGGTTTTGTTTGAAATTATTGAAAACATAAAGACACACAAAGTTGAACAAATGGGGATTGAATCCAGTTTTTATGTATAGGTTGATCCTTACCTTTGAAGCACTTTTAGTGACTAATACATTAGAATATGTGTTCCCTATCATGATTTTGAGTCTTTTTTCATTTTTCTAATACACATTCTTGTGGTGGACACTTTGGACCCCAAAGGACAGTAAGAAAGGTCTTAGACTCTGTATTATATTGGCCTACATTATTTTAGGATTCCCAGGTGTTTTCTAAGTCATACTCTCATTTCCAACACACTGGAAACATTTTGAGGAGACACGAGAATCCCCAACAACCCATATTATTTTGTGAGATTTTTTATGTAAGGGGAATTGATTTTATGGGTTTATTTCCAATATAATTTGGATTCATGTACATTATTTTGAAGGCTGATTATGTTATTAAATAGGTGTAATTAAAATCTACCAGGATGGATGATTCAAATGTTCAAGTTTATTTTATCATGGATCAAGTTTTCTGTAAGTTTGGAGTGATAAAGGCTATCAATAGTGACCAAGGTACATACCTTTTCAATCATAATTTTGATTTAATCATTTAAAATTATGGGGTGACACATAAAAATTCTATTTTATACCACCCCCAAAAAAAAAATCATGTTGAGGTTTCAAATTGAAAGTTGAAACAAATTTGGAGAAAATGGAGTCATCGAATGGAAGGATTAGGTAAATAAATTGGATGATTTTATATGAGATTATGCGATAGAATTAATAACTCCCATTGGGGTGTCCCTCTTATAAATTATTTTTTTGAAATCATGTCATCTTCCTATGGAGGTTGAGAATTAGACATATTTGGATATAAATAAATGCAACAAGGATTTAGCCTGAGATGGAGATCAAAGGAAACTACAAATTGAAGATCCTGAGGAGATTAAATTATCATCATATGATAACTCAAGGCTCTAAAAGGAAATTTAAAAAGTGGATCATGATAGAATAATCCAAAAGGGGAGTTTTGTGTAGGAGATAATGTTCTTCTTTATAGTTCACGACTAAATCTGATGCCTGATAAGTTACATTTTAGATAGATAGGTCCTTATGTTGTATCTAATTTTTTTCCTAATGGTGTAGTGGAGATCACATAATAAGTAAATAAATTATCTTTATGGTAAATGTTAAATGTTTGAAGAAATACATTGAGGGTATTCCCACCCATGTAGATGACTTCATCACACTACATGACCCTGTACTCACTTAAAATTGTCAAGTTATCCCTAACTATTTCATAGTTATATTATTTGTCCTATTTAAAATTATGTTTTTCATATGTATTATCATTTCATAGTTTTACATTGATCACAAAGAAATATTATAAGTGTGGGGGATGGGATAACATTTTGGGGTATCTTATGTAGGTTTTACATTTATGTGTTTTTATCTGTGTGTTATGTGTTTATATTAAAAAAACAAATAAAATAAAAAAACATCATGTAACATTATCATTTAGATATGTAACATATGAAAAATGAATGTTTTCAAAATTAATTGGTAGAATGATGAGTATAATTAAGATTTCATTGATAAAGGTTTATTTTTATTTATAGAAGTCATCGATGATATGATTGGTTGTGTCACTATAAAAAAATTTAGATTTTGACACCATTATTTGTGATATTTTTTCATGTTAAATTGAGTTATTTTTTTATCTACAAAAATTTTCATGCAATCATGACTTGTGAAAATTTTCCTATTCAATAGAAGGTATACCCAAGTTAGGTAAAAAATCATTTTATATCAATGGTTTATCCATACATTTTTTATCTTATGATTAGTTTCATTACTATACTAAATTGACATATGTGTTTGTGCATTATATCCTATAGTTACAGCCCTTCAAAAAAATTTAAAAAACCTCGAAAAAATTATTATTTTAATAAATATCGAAGTGATGAAATGTACAACTTGTGGGGATATCTAGGTTAGGTTATTAAAGTTTGAATTTAAAGAATGCTTACGTTAGTGGGACTTAAAATTTGATTACAAAGGAATATAGAACAAGTTTGTTGTAATTAAACCAAGTAAGAAGAAATTTTTTACATAAGCTGAATATAATGAATAAATGGTGGAGATATGATATTGAAATGGTTGGAACTCACACACATAGCGAATTAATGGAATGGTAAATCCATAACTTGTTTCACTATTGATAGTTCCGTTAATATAACTAGTTTTTTCATACAATTTATGAGATAGTGTATTTTACTTTTATTGATATTAAATATTGATTAGATTATTACTTTTCCAATATTTCCACTTGGTCTTTGGCCTTCGGGTTATGTAATGGGTCTCCCTTTACCCATTATGAAAGATTTATTTTCTTTAAATAATAAATGAGCCTTTGGACCCAACATTTATAAAAAAAATTAATATTTTATTGATAATAAATGAAATAATTTCATCAAAATTGTGTTAAATATGTATATTATATAATATTTGGCAATTGATCATTCATTTTCAAATTTGATGAAAAATATAGTTTTGACCCTTTAAAGTGCACTGTAGTATTTTAGTCATAAATATTTTAATGTGAATTATTTAAAGTTAAAATTTTATGAAATACTTCATCACTTAATTGGATAAAACTTTAATTTATATCATTGAAGTTTGATCCTTCATTTTATTGGAGTAAATGGGCCATGAAGTCAAAGATGGGCCGGACTCTCTAGATTGGACACCACTTCACTTTTTGAGCCATAAATTCTTCATCTAGGATTATAGTGAGATAAAATTTAGAAATACTATAGATGAACCAATTATACACAAATCAAACATCTGTAAAGACATTTGTTATACATGTTTTATTAGTCAATAAGTCAGTTCCATTTGGATTAAAATATTTGGCTGAATTTATCATTCACAAGTGTAATGTCATGTAACCCTGGCCTCCTTTCCCCTATATAAATGGGTATTTTATCCTTTAGAGGGGGTTTTCTATGAATTAGGGTATTAAGTTCATAGGGTAATTGGTTTTACTATATTTATCCAATAATTTCAAGAGGTAGATCCGTTGAAGAAAGTATCCCTTCATCGAAGCCTTCTTCTTCTTCTTCTTCATGATGTAATTTTTGTGTTTTCATAATAAAAAACATAGTTTATCTTATATTTTTTCTATTTTATTAAATTTTATTCTTATATACTCATTATATTTTTTTATAATATAAATAGTAGAAACATGATTGGTTTATACCCTTTCTAAACCAATACACATGAATAATGTCTTTGCGATGACTATACCACCCATAGAAGAGTAGTTTATCCTTTTAATTGATTTAATTATCACCTTATTTACTTTTTTTAATCAATGAGATAATTTAATTAACATAACATGATAAATGAATTTATTTTTGAACTTAAAATAAACTAATTAATAAATTTAACAATTAACACAAAACTCATGAGGTCGAGTAATGTGTGAACTGTGAGAGCGTGATCTTAGTCGGTAAAACAAAACAACATGAGGTCAATTTTTAGAGTTCAAATAAAATACCAAAAACTCAATTAATACTAATTTATATAATTTATATGTTCCCTAATTTTCCACTAACCATAATCTATATATATAACAACAATCAAAGCATGGTTCTATAATTGCATGTTTCAAAGCTAATTTCATCATTGTGGTTAAGTTAACTCTCATAGGGTTTGAGGGTTAATAAATTAGGGGGTCATAATTAAGTGGAGTTTAATTTAAATGATAATTATTAATAATTTTATGAAGTTATAGAGTTATATAGATTAATCCTTATAAAAGTATTTTCTAAAAATATATTCTCATTGTGTTTTCTCAATCTCATTTGAAAAACAAAAACCAAAAAAATATAATATTTTTTAAACACACTTCTTCTTTTTTATAAAAAAAACCACCAAAAAAATTTAATATTTTCATTATTTTAATTTTTTTTAAATACCATTAATATGATGTTTTAAATATTTCCTCCTTAGATAATAACCTTAGTCAGTCAGTCTGCTACACCTAAGTACTTTAAATTTACACATTGTTTGAGATCTCCCATGAAATCACCATTAATTATCACATTTATATAAAAATATATAAACTAAGTAAATTCTAAAATATTTATAAAGGTGAGGTGGATATTTGAGCTTCTAATGAAATGAGACCAATTTCATTGGTTATTAGAGACTACCATCTCATGTTTTTGAAGACATTGATTTCCATTTTAAATAATTTTTATTAGGTTCCCAGTATAGCCAATAAGATGATTTATGTGTTCATTTTAGACATTGATGGATTTATTTCATTCTAAAAAACAAATTTTCTACTTTTATAAATATATAATATGTTATATAATATAAAACTTTAAATATAATTATTTACATACTTGATTATGAAAATAAATTTTGAGAAATAGATAATTAATCAAATTCCCATGACCCATATCACACCTAGTTGTGGAATCATAGAACTGGTCATGTGAATGGGAAGTGTTTGAAAAAATATAACAAGAAATTTATTTAAATTATTTTGATTTTAAACCCTTGGATATATTCCACCCTTGTTTACTATAAAAAAATGAATAAGGTTTTATTTAGTAGAAAAGGTAAAAGAGACACAAAGTTTCTAGAATAAGTTCATATATATGTGTGTGGACATTTTTTCTATAAACTTTAGTAGTGGATATTCATGATTCAAAAATTTTATTGATAAATTCAATATATATGGATATATATACTTGATTGAGTATAAATTTCATTCCTTTGATAAATACAGGCATAGAGTTATCTTTTTAAAAGGATAAAAGTAAATATGCTAAGACTAATGTAGGGAGTAACTTAACCAATAATTCATAAATTATATATTAACCCAGCCCCCTCATCCTTATATTCCTCAGTGGAATAGTTTTAGTGGAAGTAGAAATTACTTTTTATTTGACATGGTGAGATCAATGATGAGTTGTGAGGATCATTCATTATCCTTTGGGGATATGTATTATTAACTAAAACACAGACACTAAATTGGGTACCAGCTAAAGTGGAAAGTGTAATCCCATATGAGTTACGATATGAGAAGGAATCTATATTTTCACATATATGTTTACTAGGATTCAAATAATTTTTAAGGCTAATTCTAAAAAAATAGGAATCTTAAGACACAAAGTTTAATTCTGTGTCAATTATGATATGGGAACAGATATATTTTTTTACATATAAATATATATGAGGATGAAAATAATTTTTAAAGCTAATTCAAGAAACAAACTTGAATATTGAGAAAAAAAGTGTATCTTTATAGAATATCCAAAAGAAACAAGAGAATATTATATATTGGACCCCTTAAATAGATAAGTAATTGTGGCAAGACAAGCCATGTTTCTAGAAAGGGAGCACATATCCAAAGGATATATTGGGATAAAGATTGAATTTGATAAAGATAAGTCTTACGATAAACAAGAGATATAATATGAAAAAAAATCCACAAGTCCTAGTGGAAGAGGTTGTTCTACAGACACAAGTACTACATGGGAGTACTAGAGAGGTTAGAGAACTAAAGATATGTGGTTTTCTAGTCACTGAGGACAGTGACATGTTATTAGTAAAAAATAATAATAATTTATCCTACAAGTACATATTAAGAAACTAAAAATTTAAGAGGTGGAATGAATCCATGAATTCTAAAATGGATTCTATATACTAAAACAATGTTTGGATTTTGGTAGATCCTCCAGTTGATGTAAATATTATTGGTTAGAAATAGGTATTCATGAAGAAACTACACATGGATGGTAAATTCAATACCTATAAAGATTGAATGGTTGCTAAAGGGTTTAAACAATTTCAATGCATAGACTATCTATAAACATTTTCATTAGTCTATTTTATAAATCAATAATAATTATACTTTCCATAATATCTTTTCAAGATTGTGAGATTTGAAAAATAGACGTCAAGATCACATTCCTTAATGAAAACCTTTTGAAATATGTCTATATAACACGACCAAAAGGGTTCATGACACCATAGAGTGAAAATAAGGTTTTAAAGATAAAAAGATCTATTTATGGTTTTATGTAAGTATCAAGATCATAAAAAATTCATTTTTAAGAATATAAAAGATATTTTTTTGTTAAGAATGAACGTGATCCCTGTATCTATAAAATATTTAGTGGGAGTGTGGTTGTTTTCCTAGTAATATATGATGATGAAATATTATTGATGGAAAATGAGATAATAGTATTACATTCAGTTAAGACATAGTTAAAAAAACTTCTCCATAAAATAATTAAGTGAAGTAACCTGCATTCTAGGGATTGGGATCCTTTAAGATAGATCTACAAGGCTAATTAGACTAATTCATGGCATATAAATTGAAAAGGTATTGGAATGATAAAATATGAAACAATCCAAGAGTGGATTTCTTCTCAAGTCACATGGTATAAATCACTCCACAAAATAGTTTCCTCGGACAAAGATAGAGAGAAATAATTAATAGAATACATTATCCATTTTCTGTTGTATCTAGCATGTATGTTATGATATGTAATAGAATTGATGTTTTTGATGCCTTAATCATGGTAGGAATATATTAAGAAGAATCGTGACAGACACATTTTTTAACTTTAAAAATTATCCTCACTTACCTGAGGTGTATAAAGGATATGTTCCTTGTTTATAAAGGAAATGAGGAACTAGTTTTGAGGGGATACAATGATTCTAGTTTCTAAACATATCAAAATAATCTGAAATTACAATATAAATATGTGTTTTTTCATAATAGAGGATATGTGGGAATTAATAGTTCTAAGAATGTAGTGGTCACTAATTCTATAGTAGAGTCTTAGTATATTGTAGCTTTAAATGCAGCTAATAAAGTAGTGTGGATACAAAAATTTATTCTGTATCTTATTGTTATACCAGGAAAGCTCAGTCTGATTCACTCTGAGGCAAAGCCTTAGACCATTTATTAATAAAGGAAAAGTCTGGTGAATAGGAAAACAAATAAGAGGTGCCAATTACATTTCATAAAAGTCATACCCATCTTCACACCCATGAACATCCTCCGTAATGACTGATTCCCATTCCGAGCTATCATAGTGCATGAGGATCTTTGCATACTTCCTTCTGAGATTCAATTTCTCCAAAGATATCAATTCCTTAGAGGATTGCTTGATAGAGGACCTAGTTGCCATAGGCTTTGGAAAATCAGAATAATCCTTCCTTAGCCTTCTTTTAACTGGAGGAGGTTCCTCCATTCCAGATTTCTTCTTTCCATCCTTGAAAGCGTCACTATAAGAGGGATTGACTAAGAAATTCTGATTTTCTTTTTCACTCTTCAACACGTCCCCCCATTTTCCAGTGGTAAGAATAGCTTGGAAAGCATCTTGGACCTACTCATAGCAACCATAATGTCAATCATAGCCAAACACTATGGGGGATCCACAAAAGCATGACCAGCATCAACCTCCTTCCTCAATCCACCCTCTAGGGAAAGTTGTAAGCTATTATTCCTCATTGATGAGCTCCCCTCCACTTCATCATGAGACAATTCCTGGAATTGATTACAAGTGTCAACTGTGATCTACAAACCACCATCAGAATTTGGCTGCACATTTTCCTGAATAACCAGACCCAGAGTAACTCCATCATATACTGGCCCATCACCGGCTGGACTCAATGGAAACTCTCCCTCCTTCTGTTCATCATCACCAGAAATAAACAGCCCACTGACCTCACCTACAGCATCCTGACTAAGCCAAACTGTATCTTATTGTTATACCTAATAGTAAACATATCATTACTTTTTATTTTGATAATACTACAGTAGTGGTTCTAGCCAAGTATCCCAGGTCAAATCAATGGAAGAAGCATATAATTCAAAATTATCATCACTTGAGTGAGTTTTATCAATTGGGTAAAGTCATATTAAATGAAATATCAGACCCACCCATTTAAAGGTGTGAGAAAAATAATATTTATTTTCCTAGTGAAACATAGTGGCTAACTAGGGGGGTTTTGTGAATTAACACAAACATAAACTAAATCTAAAAATGAAAACACATAGAGATTCGATGGGAAGGAAAGTGAGTCCAATGTTTAGATAAATGGGGTCATTAATTTTATATTTTAATATATTATAGTTCATTTGATAATTCATCCAACCATATATGAGCTACCATCATCTACTTATTCTGTAAGAACTAGGGAAACATGGTAGTCTATTAAGCACACCAAGTCTCATCTCCTATAATAGTAAAGAATGATAATCACTTTTTGATCAAGATATACAATCATCCCAAACTCATTTTCATCTAATGTTGTTTCATCCCTCGATAAACCCAACTCTATTAAATAATGAACCACCTGAGGGAAGGGAAGGAATTATGTTTAGGCATGGAATAGAATAAAGGAATAAATAATACCTGGAAAATATAAAAAATAACCACATCAATCTTCCACACATCCACTTACTTATTTCAAAATAATCTAAACATTATTAAATGAAGAACATAGATTCAAGAACAACATTAAAAAATCCATTTGGATCACTCCTTGAGTTAGCTATTCACTATCATGAGTATTATAGAGTTATAGTGGAATAAAAATATATAACAATATAGTGGAAAGTGTGAAAGAACTATCTTCTATTAAAATATGTATAAAACTATTATATAAGTAAACTAAGTGGTAAACAACATTAAACTATATCATCATCCCAGTCGATAGGATAGTGTTTTTATTAATATCTCATAATATATAAAAAAATATTTAAATATATTGTAGCAGCCTCCTTAAAGCTTCATCAAATTCATGAGAATATATTCTTTTCATTCATGGATCCATAGAAATAAATTTCCATGTGGCAGTAGCACATTATTATTCATATTATAATTCCATGAGTCCTTCTAATTAACTTTAGTCTCAAATATCCTCTAGTTATTTTGCTCTATTATATTTAATGGATGAAAATGAATGAAAGGATTTAAATAACTAAAAATAATAAAATACATGGATTGTTGCTTCAACACTTTTAATTATGTCACACCATGAAAGGGGTATCAGCCAAAACATGGTTCTTAATGATTTTTCAATCTCCAACTCTTTTCATCCCCCATGGAGAGACTTTATTTTATATTATGATATATTTTATAAAATATTCAATCTATTCTTGACCTAAGAATCCATCATAACATAAATGAATAGTTCACATCATAAGGTTTATTCTTCTTCTTCTTCTTTTATCACAGCATGATCAACTTTATCAAAACACAAGGGTTCTTCTTAATTTATGAAAATTATAAGGCTCTTATCTTTTAGTTTGGATATAATTTTTCTAAATATATAATCTTTTTTATTTATTTTTTCATGGAAATAAATCTTATGTATGGTCATATCAATTGGCTAAAATCCTCACAGTGGGAAAGGAATGACTCTTTTGTACTATGAAATCAATTTTACATATTGAGAAAATATTCTTACGCATTCAGGGACTTGGAAAATATCCTCCTCATAGGTAAAGTCATAGACATTTATTTATTCTATTGTTCACTTTTACATATGTATCTTGACCCTTATGTATTCCCAGACTTTTCTAATTTATTATTCAGTAACTTCTCAACTGGATTTTACATATTTTCATGTATTACTAATATTTTTTTACAAAATATAGAACATATAGTTTCAAAATGAATCTAAAAAACAAGTATATGGATCATATATAAATTTTTCTCCATTTACTTGAAAATAAACAAAAACATAGATTCAATTTATGAATTTTCAAATAATTCCATAAAATTAATAAAACAATTAAAAAACAAGATTTAATCAATTTTCACAATAAAGTGGAAAATATTCTTATAAAATAAATATGTAATAATTACCATTAAATTGAAAAATTGTGGGAATAAATTCCTTGAATTACCAAATAAAATATATAAAACTATAATCTCTATTAATTTCCCTGTACTCAAACATTTCACTCCTATACAATCTTAAAATATCCACATCAATCCCACACAAAAATAAATAATGATATAATTTTCCAAGATCTTTTCCAAAATAGAATTTATCTTGTCTCGTTTATTAAAAACAATTTCCTTTAATTTTATCCTCTCACATTTAAATTTTTTCAACCCCAAAAAATCAATACATGACCCAATCACAACTTACCTCACATAGAAATTCATGTCTCTCCCCACACAAGATAAATTTAATATAGAGTTATACTCAAACATGGAAAACATTTGTATCACAGTAAGATTATAAAAATTAACATTTATATACACCATGATACATGAAACTATTTTCAATAATTAGGTATTTTTAATCTTATTTAGTGTTTTATAGTTTGTGGGTAAAAATATTTTAAAAGTTTTTTTCAAAGAAAGTGGATGTTAAACTCTTAAGTAAAAATACGTGAATATTCAATTCAAACCAAATGTAATATAATTCACTCAACTACCCATATAATATGTAAACTTTACTTCCCATTTAAATGGCATAAACCATGAGACTCTTAACAAATTCCTTGAATGGCCACATACCAGTTGTCCTTTTTTCATTTTTTTCAGTGAATATGAGACGATAAAAGAATATAATGAATGAATAATAGTTCAAATAATTTTATTTTTGAGAGGTGCATTAGACATATGAGTAAAAAAATGGATAACTCAACCCCATATCCATTTTTTCTTCTTTTTTAGGAGAAAATTATAGTAAAAATAAATGAAAAATGATGATAATGAATCATCTTAATTCTCTCTCCACTACAAAATAATGACACACACCTCACACAACCAAAAATGAGTTTATTCCCAAATAACACCCATAAAGTACCTCTCCCACACTCAAACTTGAAATAATAATTCAAATATATTAAGAGAGAATGTAGGTAAAGATAAATCATATTGTAATGTGGATTAAACCTATATGGAAATTAACATATTCTAAGTGCTAAACAAGAATTTATGTGAAGGGTAGTCCTTGAGTTAAAATTTTGGATAGCCAAAGTAGTTACTCAATCATATTAAAAACATTTCATAAAATTAAATGATTTGAAATAGATATAATCAAAAGTTCTTATTTGCATAAAATATTCATGTTTCTTAAAAAAAAATAGGTTATTAGGTTGAGTATATCAGAAAGGGTTTAGAATACCTCATCGGGTGGGAAAAATAATTTTAGTAAGATTTTCATGGACATGGATTTAAAAATTGGTCAAACACATAAAAAATTTTGAAAATAAAATTATAGTAAAATATTACATATCAACAATCATTAAAAAATCATGTAAACTCTTTCTCAAACTCAACTCAAGAGTGAAATATAAAAATAGATATTCATCGAAGTTCAAGGTTCTTGAAAAATGAAAAATAAAAACAAAAACTCCTAAGTAGGTTAATTTTCCCCCATACTTTAATAAAAATACCTATTCGAATTAAATCAGAAGAAGCATGCTTATAAAATATAGGGCATGAATCACATAAATAAAATAAATATAGCCTAGTTTTATTCAGCATTTAGTGGCTTGATTTAATCTCTTAAGTAACACCTTCTGTAACCTATAAAGTAAAAAAAAATTGATAATCATTTTAAAATTAAATTAATCATTAAATGTAGAAAATTATAGTTAAACCAGTTTAATTCCCTAAAAGGTGTTGTGTTTATACTAACTATAACCAAGAATTTGCAACTATTCATCCCCAATCCGAAGAAGGATGGATTTTATTTGGTAGGAATCATTTTATTTTTTCCAGTGTCTTTGAGAAGGAACCAAGAGTAGAAACCCCCACGAAAAGTGAAAGATGATCTCATCCATTAAATAGGAAACGAAAATAATTAAGAAATGGGGAGAGGGAAATGAAGAATGGGGGTACTCCCTATTCACTTTCATAGTTCCCTCTTCTAATAGATGTGCTCATTATTATAAAGGAGGTAGATCTATCACCATGAGCTCCTTGAGAAATTATTCTTATTCAACTGCCACCTATCAGGTGGTTTCTTTGGTAAAATCCAAGGTTTGTTTCAAAAGTTTCAATTATGTATAAAAATAATGAATAAAACCATTTAAAAAGATTATTTTATAAAAATTGAAACAAAAAAAATTAAATATACATGATCCCCCTCATTTTTAACAACTTTCATGTCTATATTAGCTTAAAAATCCCTAGAAAATATTCATATTTAAATTCCACTACCAACTTCTCCTTGGTGGTGGTTACTTCATCCTCATCATTATCACTGTCCAAGTAAACCATAATTTTTAATTCATTAAAATACAAAAAATAGTAGTAAATTTTATTTGACAACAATTTCAAATAAAAAATAATAAAATACAATGTCATGATCACTCACTTTAATTAGTCATATTTAAGTGTTGTCCCTTCTTATAAGGCCATTGGGAGGACTGAAAAATTCTGTGCGAGAGAATTATTTTGTATTTGAATTTTCACCTATATTATTTCCTCCTCATAAGTAAGAGGGATGATCTGTTTTTTTTTATTTTTCACATCTTTATGGAACATAAGAAATTAGTGAAAGAATTATTCAATCTCTTTGACCAAGGATTCAAAAATTGGTTGCCTGAGGTCTTTCTTTAGGTTCTCAATGAGATCCTTGAATATCGTCCCTCTATAGTTGGATTCCCACACCCCTTGGATCTACCTTGCAAATAGATGTATAGTTTTAGTAATGGAAAGGGGGAAAGTAAATAATGATTCTATTATTTTATAGAAATTTTATTATTTTAAAGTAGTAAAAGTTTTAAAAAGTGAAAAAATATAAAGAGTGATCAAATTAGATCCCCATTAAAGGCACCTAATTTCTTACATACCCATCATGAGGTGTAAAAAAATAATATTTATTTTTTAGTGAACCAAAGTAGCCAACCAGGGTCATATCTCTTGATGATCCTTTACAGTCATTCACTCAATATTCAAATTCAGTTATATAATTTTGGTATTTTAATTATTTAAAGAAATAGGATATGGTGGGGTTTCTTTTATAGTGAATGAAAACAAACAAAGGATAAATAAAAAAATGAAAACATATAAAATCATTGGGAAAGAAAGAGAATACAAGGTTTGGCTAAATGGGTTTATTTATTTTACATTTAAATGTTTTAGAATAAATTTTTAAAATTTTCTAATAATATATGATATGTCATCCTCTACTTATGTTGTGATACTTGGTGCACCTAGGATATCTCTTTGGTATGCCAAGTTTTCTCACCATTGATAGTAAATAATGATATTAATATCTCAATTGAGAATGAGAGACCATCCAAAACCAAACTTCACCGTATATTATTGCGTCCCCCAACCAACCTAAGTATATTAAATTAGGGGCTATACAATATAATGTAGGTAATTATATTTAGGTAGATAATGGAAAAACAATGGATAATACTTTGAAAACATGGACTATTGTCACATAAATCCTCGGCACACCCATTGCCTTATTATAAATGAATAAAACATTATGAAACAAAAATAATGGATTTATGAAAACCATTAAAACCTCCCTCATTATCACTCCTTGAGGTAACTACTCACCATTTTGAGTATTATAGATTTATATTGAAATAACACAACAAAATTATAGAGTGGAAAGAGTGAAAGAACTAATTTCTATTAAAATTTGAAGAAAACTATTATAGAAGGAAAACAATGTAGTTGAAGAACCTTAAACTATATATTCATACCAACTTAGAGGATAGTTTTTTATTGAATATATTCTAATGGAGGTAAAATTTATTTAAATAAATAGTAGGGGGCTCTTAAAAGATTCAAAAAATTCCTGATAACGGATTCCTCACATTCATGGACTAATAGTAGTAAATTTCCAGACAACAACGGTATATTTTTATTCGTATTCAAATTTAACAATGTATTCTCATTAAATTTGGTCTTATAATCTCATAATTTAATCTTATTCACTTGTATTTAAATCATGTTTATGAATAAAATTATTTAAATTTATGAAAATATTAGGATTCATTGATCGTCGCTTTAGTATTTTTAATTATGTCCTTTCATGAAAGGGATATTGTTCACAAAATGATTATTAATAATTTGTATTTATTAATCTAATTTCATCCCCCATGGTGTGACTATTAATTATTTGGAATGATATTCTATAAGTTACCCCATTTGTTTCTTGAGAATCCATCATAATATCAAGTAATAGGTCTTGTCACAAGGCTTATTTTTCTTATTTTATCATGGCGTGATCAACTTCATCACAGTTCATGGGTTCTCCTTAATTTTGATAAATTATAAGACTCTTATATGTAATATTAGATGGAATTTCACTAAGTATATACCCTTATGTATCAATTTATCTATATAAATTAATCTTATGTATGGGCATATTCGTTGGCCAAAATCCACCCAACAGAAAAGAAATGACTCTTATGTTTTAGAAAATCATTCTTATATATAAATAAATTACTCTTATTAAAGTTAAAATTGGATGAATTGTATTTATTATTAATAATTCAATGTTTTTTGGATTTTTTAGGCTATATTTTAAAGATCTCAAGTAGAGAGGTTCAAGACAAAGTGGAAAATATATGTGATGATTATGAAGCTTATACTAAAAGGAATTATGAAAAGTGTTTGTGGATGAAGGAACAATGCCAAAACATTTGGAATTTTTATTTACAATCTTGAAAAAGCTTTCAGTTTGTTTGAGGAAGTCTCCAATTCATTTAAATAATCCTGTAATTCTGGATTTGTAACTATAAAAATAGAAAAATCCTTGATCATAAGACTTTACTATAAGACTTAATTGTAATTAATCATGCATGAGCATATGAATATTCTAGTTGAGTTGAAAATATATAAGTCCCAAAGTAACCCTATTTTTCATATGACTTCATGTATTTCATATGAATTCATTTTAAGTGTCCTTATAGTATGGCTTTGAGTATGAACATAAGTCTTTATCATATGATTTTTAATTGGATATTTTGACTTTGATCTAAGGTAGAACATAAAAAATTAATGAGAATAATTCTTCATCGTATTACTTTGGATGAATCATAATAATTAAGTGTATGACTTGGCTAAATTGATTGACTTTGGATCTTTCTAAACAAATGAGAAATCCATGATTATATGTATTTTCTAGATCATATGACTTTATTGTGACTCTTTGAGTATTAAATAGGAATTTGTAATAGCATAAGCCTTTGTGAGTATATGTATTTCAATCATGTCACTTTAAGGGCTACATAAAGGTGGTCCATAGCTATGTAAAATTACATTCCTGCTATGTAAAGGTCATCAGGAAGCTCAGAGGCTATGTAAAGGTAACTACATACCTACAAAAAGGTAATTTAAATTTATGATCTATGTAAAGGTATATTACAACTATGTAAAGGTTATATAGAAAAATATAAGGGTAACAACAACAAAATAGAAGGTTTTGTAAAGGTATGTTGTGTTTCTAGAATTCATTTCTGATGAGTAAAAGAGAGATAGAAATTATATTTGTTATTATGTTTATATTTATGGGTTAAACATCAAGATCTCATATGGATCATGATTCAATAAAATATAATGGAATAACTAGTTGAATTATAATCTATTATTTTATAAGATCAGTTTCATGATTCATAAGTAGTTTCCATATCACAGTAATATACACTGGGGATTTCAAAGGAAATTAAATCACATATTTGGTATAGATTCAAATGATTTTCAAAATAGATAAAATCTTAGAGATCTATAGCATGCATGACTTGAGATCTAAGATGATAAAATGTAACATCTTTTCATGTTTATTTTTACGAGTATTGATAGAATTAAGGAGATGAATTTATCTTGAATATAATATGATATGGTATTTAATAGATAATTAAATATCTTGATAATCATGCACCAATAAAATAAGGTTTTATAGAGTTTCCATAAAAAGGAATAGTGAGAAGAATACTACAATGATATTCTATAAATATATAAGATATAGGTGTGAGAAAGGACATGTACACTATATTTTTTTTAACAGACTAATACACCATAATATTGAGGTAAATATGAGAGTCTAAATTCATATTTCAAGCATAGGAGAATAACTCATGCATCATCAAGTATTCTAAATGTTGATAAAGAACCAAAGGAGACTGAATCTAGGGTAAGGTTCGAGACCAGAAGACCTGTTCAAGTGGCTATTGAAGATCTTGAAGTTATACATGAGAAGATATGATCTTGTAGGCCTTTATAGGAAAATAATATTAAGGAGGCATAAAATAAACGCCAAATAAGGATGTTTTCAATCATTGGATAATGTTTAAGAAGCATGTGATTGGTTTTTATAACCATTCACTAAATTGGATATTGTAATTATGGTGTATAACTAATTGTTTAAGAATAAATTTGTGATTGGGGTGTATAACTAATTATTGGAGGTTTAAAATTGGAGTTTCTATCCAACTCCTATTATAATCAGTTACATATATAGTGTTTAATCTATGTTGGGGCATCTAACAAACATGATAACTATTAGGCCTTCAAATTTGAACCTTATAAATTCTCATGTTCTTTTTTATGTGATTTAAACTACATGTCTGCGATCAAGGTAGAAATAATAATTTGAGAGAGGATAGAGACATTAACCAGTCATAGAGGGTAGGTTAAAAGGTATTTCCACATAAAAATAAAATGATATCATTGATTTACCCCTCACTCTCTCAGTGATCCAATGAGATCTAGGAACTTTAATTAGTAGTAAATAGAATGTTTATCTCTAGGTTATCAAAAAGGTTGTTGATAACAGAGGATATAAATTTTTTTGAATAGTAGGTTTGTTACTACTATCAATGATTGTCACTATTAAAAATAGGGTAATGGGATATTACCATGTATTCTACCACTTTGTTTGGAAGTGAGAGATACTACAGAAATGAGTTTTCCACCCATAGTTGAGGAATATGGTGAGATACTTTCTGGTAAGAGACATATTGATAATAATAGTAGGGATTAAAATATAATTTTGATGTCTCTTTCAAAAAATGTATGTACAAAATTTATTATATATAAAAATATCAAGTAAATATGGGAAAACTTGAGAAACAAATATGAAGGAAATATAAAATTCATAAGAGAAAAGTTACAGGTTTAGAGAAGAATATTAAAAGATAATCAATGACATGTGAGGATAATATTAATGACTATTTCAACAGGGTACATGAGATATTCTATAAAAATTTAGGGTTTTGTGAGAATATGGATAATAATAACATTGTTAAAAGACTGATGAGAAACTTTCCAAATTAGTTTAATCTAAAATTTTAATCCCCAGAATGTTGAGAGGATTTGATAAAGGATGAGATTCATAATAATCTCATTCATATGAAATGAGAATGGTGTCATCTTTCAAGAATAAGGTAAAATATCATTCTAATGGTGAGGATAGTGATGATGAATTCAAAAAGATTGATTATCTTCTTTTAAATATTTTCTAAAAAGGAAATAAGAGTGTAAAAGGAAACTAATTACCAATGTAATGCAATTGTGGGGGAACTGGACACTTTTTCTATGAATGTGAAAATAAATAGGCTAAATATTATGAGTTAGATTAGGAATATAATATGCCTTAAAATAGAAAAATTATAATGAAAAAAATATTAATTTTCATAGTAGGAATATGAATTTTATGAGTATATACAAGAAATAAAATTCATCATCAAGTAACCCTTCAGAAGAAAAATTAAATTTCCTTTCTCATTGAGGAATTCTTGTCATGTGTATGGGGAAAAACTTATTTTTATAATAAAGCAAAGTGCCCGACCAGGGTCATCTCACTTAAAAAGATTCAAATTCATTCACCTGCATGATTTAATTCACCTATACTAATTCTTTTTTTATTATTATTTTATTAAAATAATGACAAATTTTTGTGTTTTTATAATTTAATGAAAAATTAAATGACATGAAATATGAAAATTTTAACTAAACTAGCAAACAAGGATATACAAAATTTGAATAGAAATAAAGCACTTGGTCTTAGGTTCAGTTTTAGGTATTTATCATTATTTTAATTTAATGGTTTAAATTTAGTTTAATAATCCATTCCTGAAATATCATGATGAATCACTATCCTTTTATTTAGAGTTGTTAAATTTATAATGCCTTAAGTAATATAAATTTCATATCCTACTGTAATCAAGGTTGATGGAACACATCAATCGAGAGTGTGATGTCTTTCATGACCCAGCTCCATTGTATGCCATTTCATCCATTTATTATCTCAACTTCATTATGTTAGGATCTAATAAATGGAAGAGAGGGAGAAGAAATAAAATAAATAATAGAAATAAATTTGATTTTAATATCATGGGGGATAATCTCCACACCCATTCATGCCACTCTCATCTATCACAAACCTAAAATAAACATTAATAAATAATTCAAGAACACCCTAAACTACCCTAAGTTGGGACTTGGGTTATCCCCTCATTATTGACGGTAAGAGGTCACTTTGTGGATAGAAAGTGAGAAGAAGAAGAAGAGAAAAATGAAAATAATATAAGTGAATATAAATAAAAAATGATGATGAGAAAAAAAACACATGAAATCATAAAAAATAGAAGAAGAATAAGAGAGAGAGAGAGATAGAAAATAAAAAAAATAGAAAAGATAAGAAAAATGGACAAGGTAAAGAAATTTGGAGAAGAAGAAGAATGGCAGGTGAAATACACACTTTAATAAAAAATTCATGAATGAAATTATATTTAAGGAAATTAAATTAAAGTTTTCATAAAATAAAACTAATACTAAAAAATAAATTAAAAAATAAAACTAAAAAAACAAGAGAGCAACTTTGGGCCAACAAGTAGCCTTTTCTCTTATGGGTGTGGAACTCTCTATTAATTGGTATATCATACTATATTAATAGAGGAGAATTCCCCTTCTATCTTCATGAATAATTCTCAGTGGAAAAATATTTTCCAATCTTCAAAGATAGATTATGTGGATATCATGGATATTTTGAATATCAGATTTTTTGTCTTCTGAGAATCTCAGGCTTTCCCGATATTTTAGCATGGACTGTTATGTGGTTTCACCCTTCTTCACTTGTGCATGGGATGTGCGATGATGGGGGTTTTTAATGGGATCGGTCCTAGAAGTTCCATATGGCCAGGCTTCAATAGTATTCGCAGAGGGTTTCATTAAACCTCACCTAGCCTTCACAATGGTCAGATGAGCCAATATCTCCTTTATTATAATTAGAACAGTCTTCTGAGGTAATTTGATGGTGATCAGTGGTATATAGGTGGTTCTTCATCTTTATTTGAGCTCTCATAACATGGAAATGGTGGAGCTATAATGTCACAGGTGATGGATAGTCGACATCGAAGGTGGAAAGTGACAGAGCTCAGTGGCGAGATGTGTCTGAGATAGAATCATGTGAAGCCAAGGCTGGATAAAGACATTTAGGTTAATGTGAACAGTATTTGGGATTTTTTGCTCCATATCCAAAGCGAAGGGATGAGGTTTACTTGTATAAAAATCAGATCATGCGGTGGATAGATCAGACACCTATGGTGGGGATGGGCTCTGTATCTACTTCAACAAACAGAAATGGTCCACATGTAATACACAACCTGATTGGGCCTTGGCCCAAACTATACTTACAGATCATCATTTGTTCTAACATGACATGAATTTTTTATACGCCTGTGCAACCTCACATCCTTCTTCCCATGCCGGCTCTCCCGATGGGCTTTCATGGCTAACCATACATTATGGCTAGCTAAGTGTCTTGGACCCACATTGTAGAGGTCTAGCTAAGGCTAAACAATTTTTTACCTGAACATATAATAAACACTTAGAAATTTTCATAACACTTTATTTTATTCAAATAAATCCATATTAATTCCATTTTAATTATTTAACATTTTTTAATAAAACAATATAATATATAGGAATATCGATTGAAATTCATCAAAAAATAATTGGAAATTACATAAAATTTTGCATGAAACATGAGTGCGTCAAATACCCCCACACTTAAACCATGATTGTACTCAAGCATTAAATCTCAACATGGAATTCCATAGGTCACCAACGTTATCATTATTCAAATATCAAAATAATTAAATCAAATTATTATCAATGTTAAATCAATATTTAAAAAATCCATATAAAATATCAACTCAATTTCTCAATTATCAAAGAAATGATCAATTTATGTATTTTACTTTCTCCCATTTGAAATTGGTGGAACTTATTATTTCATCCATTAAAGTTCCACAATTTATTATTATTAAATAGCCCAAATCATGATTTACCTATCCTTTGAATATTTTCACTCATCACTTGTGATCTAATTCAAATAGAGTTATAGTCATATTATAAGAACACACTCCTTCTCCATAGAATTGTAAAGGAACTATTTTCTATAATTTATAAATACAAAAGTATCATAAAATCATGAGGTATTGTCAATCAAGGTTCAAATGACTCTAAGGCTTTATGGTTGGTTATAATCGACATTTAAAAATTAAGGATCAACAATGAGGGTTATCTCTTAAATCATAAATCATAATATCAAAAGTGAAATTTTAATTACATTATCCCATTTAAAGTAGAAACTCTCACTTTCCCTAAGCTCATAGTGTGGTCATGATCAAAATAAATCATCATGAAGGATGATCACCATATTGAACTTTTCTCTTCATATATATATATATATATATATATATATATATTCAAGGTAAATTTTCATTTTTTTCCTTTTATCATTTTTTTAAAGTTATTATTAGAAATAATCTCACATACACCACTGAAACACATAAAAAATCACTGGTCTAGAAATGGTGGTTTTTGATTCCTCCAAGTCAAAACCCATTCCTATTTTTTTATTTTTTTCAAAAAGGGAAAATAATAAATTATAATTAGTGATTCAAAAACCATTCTTAATTACCACAATTATCACCCCCATAATTTTTCCTTACAATATATTTCATACCTTATACCATTAATATATTTACCCCCACGCTTCAACTTTAAAATGTCATGAAAAATATTAAAAGGAAGATATAAATGGATAAAAATGGCTGGAAACATGAATCATCACTAGTAAGGTCATTTATAGTCTCTGTGGGAAAAAACATATTGATGTAAAGGTGGTGTCAAGGATAAGGGATTTTCAAAACATGCCACAATAATTTAGATGTGTTTTTTCATAGTTAGTAGTTTTTAAAATATTCAATGCAATTTCAAGCAGGTGGCGTGTCCTAAAATCTCTCAAGAAATATGCTCAATAATAAAATATGAATTACTTAGTCTAGAAATTCTCTCAATAATTGAAATATGATATTGGAAAATCACCCAATGCATTAATAATAATAATAAATAAATTTACATGAATTTCATAAATTAAAATCATGAAATTTAATTAAGAAATTTAATTTACATGAATCAACTAATTCCATCAAATCATGAGTCTTCATTTTAATATTCATGATTAACTTTTAATTATTAAATGTTTTATTTTACTCATTAAATTTCCTTAATTTTTAAATATAGAACATGGAATCATAGGATTCCTAAGAAACTCATGTATTCTAGAAAATTCAATAAAAGAAATAATTCAAATTTGGGCATGCAATTTGAGTTTAATCTCAAAACAGGTTTTAGACAAACAAATATTGGGAATTTAAGCATAAATAATTTTAGAATGAACTCCCTATTCCATGAAGCTTTATATTATTCCTTAAAATTTTTATTGTGGTATACCTTATTCTGTAATGGTCTTACAAAAGTAATGTGATTATTAAAACTCTAGGATCTATCGTTTTAAGCACCCAAAAAATAGAGTGATTGGGAAGAATATTACAAAAATACGAATAATGAAATTAAAATTTAATTTCCTAGAAAAAGGATAAGTCTTGGTATGATCCCCCAAGAGGGACCTAGATTTTTACTACCTCCTAAGGGCAGTACCATTTGTTATCCATAATGTGATGGTGGGTGGATATTCTTATATTTGAACCACCACATGTGGCTTTTACCATCTTCCACTTCTTTCTTCTTAGTGAGGAATGATCCATAGATAGATTATATTAGATCCTCCCCCTTCAAAATTAAGTATATCTTGAATAGATAGGGTAGGATGAAGTATGGATCATCCTCATTCTTGGTTTATACTTGTGAAACCTCCTCTAACTTTTCCAGCGTTTGTTCAATATGGGTTGTATGAATCAAATGATAAAAGGGACAGTAAATATGTATTTTTACTTTAACAAAACTTAAATTTAAATTATAAATAAAAAATTTCTTCTTTTAAATATGAGTATCTTGTGTCATGATTTCCTCAGTATAAGATACTTGGATTTCTTCATGGGATTCCTCAAATTCACGTTCATCAAAATTATAAGGCTATATGTGTTACTCTACTGGTGCATATTCAGTTTCTATATATTCCTCAAAGTTGTAGTGTAATTCCCCAACCTTAGAAGCCTAGAGATGGTGTATTATTTTAATAAATTGGAATGATTATAATGAATAAAATCTCGAAGGACCGATCAATTTAGCAATCTTGGGAAATAGATTACATACATAATCCTTACATTACAAATCAAAACATAATATTTTGCAAAGATGATTCTTTGTGAACACCATTATTCTCTTAGATTAACTCTACATATCAATCATAAAAACCTTATTTTCATCCTATGAAAAATATAACATAATAAAGGGGTGACATCATATACTCAGTGAGGTTAAAAAATACAATATAAGATTTCTTAAATAACTATAATATTTAAGGAAAGTATAAAACTAAAACACAAGCCTTTTAAACATAAAATTGAATATAATATGGCATAAATAAATCAAATAATCCCATTTAAAAATTAACATGGATATTATACTAGTAGAATAATCACATGTAATATTAATAACTAATCTCATAATGAGGTAATGCATAATATGGGACATCTTAAACATACCGTCAAGGCTTCAGAAAAGAAACCATACATAATTAGGTAAGAAATTAGCCAAAACACAAACATAATTGTCTCATGAGAGCTACCAATGTATGGAGGGGCTATAATGGGCCTCGCCCGACACTTACAAAGTCCAATGCATTCCTCTTATGAAAGGGGTAAAACATAACCAACATAAACATTCATATTAAAACTAGCATACAAAATGTCAATACTTAAACCATAAGCTATGAATGGTATCAAAATAGCACATCCATGGTCAAACATATCATAAAACCTTTAATACAATATGGAAGATTGTATAATAAATAATAAACCTCAATTAAACATAAAATTCAATAAGTATTTTGAAATTGATGAATATAATCTAGTTAAAATGATAAAGTTCTTTGAGAGAAATATTTCTTTTTTACTTTAAAATTCATTTAAAACCCAGCACAATTAAAAAAAATATAATTATTTTTAAAATAACCTTATAAAGTTTTTAAGGAATATTCAAAATTTTAATGATTCATGATGGTGGAAATAATCACTCACACCGTATAAGTTAAAAAATATTCTTTCCTTAATTTATTGAAAAGGTTATAAAGTACCTTGTTTGGAAAATGATTGAAAGATTCATTTCAAAACATTTTATAAAAAGTAAAACATGGGTAAAAATGACTTTAAACAATTTTTGATAATATTTTAAAATACATTTGTAAGAAACATGTACAAGGATGATAAAGATGTCCTAATATATACTTATATATAAACAACCTCAGATAATAATGAGATTATAAAATTGACCCTTACCTTGTACTTTCCTTTAGTCGAGGGTGAGTTAACATCCTTTATAAAAGTTAAATAATTTTATTAAATTATAATAGGACTATATCTATATTTATGTTATCATATATGATCCTTTTATATCATTTTGTGAATAATATTTTAGTATTACTATTGTTTCAGGTGTTAACCACTTCATTTTTTATTTTTAGTTTTGTCGTGAAAGTCATATTTATTATGAATAAGATGTATTTTATTCATATACAAAATGATATTAAGTTCATAATTATTATTTTACTCATCATACAAATTTTATAATCATTATTTAATGGTTAACGTGGATAATGAATCTCACCACATCGTAGAGATGGTAGGTTGTACGTACGCATGAGCGATGATATCATTCCCTTGATGGTTAAATGGTATGTAATTGGATGGTATATTAATTATAAAAAACATTATCATGTTATATTCATTATTTATATCCATTATACTCATCATTATACCAATCTAAATAAAGTAGTGTGGAATAACAAATTACACCAAGGTGTGGAGACGACATGTCGTACATACGCACGCATATTGATATTATTATTCATTTAATGGATGAATGGAGGAATATAGTTGTTCTATAATTATAATAACAAATAAAAAAGTATATTATACTAGATTTAATAATTTTTTATGGAAACAACATAGGAAGAGGAAGTATAAGAAGAAAGGATATTGAATGTAATTGGTAAAACAATTACCTCTTCATTGAGAATCTCCATTTGATTTGCACAAAAGGACTCCTTAAGATGACCTTCTTCCCAAATTATGGCCTCTAAGATAAAGTAATGGTAGTTTGGAGGATAATTGGGCTAGTTTAAGTTAAAAAAGGGGATTTAGAAGTTTGAATAAAAAAGAAGGAGAGGTACCCTTTTATAAGAAATGTGAGGGGCACTTTAGGAAACACTCAAAATATTAAATTAATAAAAATTAATTTTTCATTCCAAATTCATCGAAATTGTATTATTTTTAAGATAATATAATGATGAGTCTAAATACTCTACACCAATAAAATTTATACATGTTTGTATTTTATTTTAAACCTTATCATTTTGATTTATCCTTATTTAATCTATTTAATTTTAATTATGTTAATAATATTCTAAATATTAAATGGTTATAAATATTTACATATATGGTTTCAATTTACAATAAATGGACAATTAATTAAATTTTATACCTTATAATTATAACTTTTAAATTTTTAAATTTTTTATAACTAAAATAATTTAATAAAATCGTATTTTTATAAAATGTCAATAGTGTCAATTTTGACACAATTCGTTACTTTGACTTTAAATAAAATCCAAAAAGAGGGATAATTTTGATAGAAAAAAAATTAATATACTGATAACATGTCATATATGTCTATAAAATTCATGGATCACCTCAATTATGTCAAATTATAATTATTTTAAAAAAATTAAAATCATTTATTTGATGTTGCTATTAATAAAATAATTACTTCTTCAATATTGTGTCATTATTTATTGTAATTATTTAGTCTCTAAAATTTATAAATAAATTTCTATTATTTATATAATTTACTTATTTTTCCATAAAATATTTATATTTGAATTTATCTCTAGGTTAAACTGAAATTAAAATTATTTAACCTATAAGAAATGAGAGTGTGACATTTTGTCATATTCTTTGATTTTAATAATATCTATGTCATTTCCATGGAAAAGTGTCCATTAAATGATTCAAATAGATAATTACGGTATCTTTCACATTATACTATTCATTTAGATGAATTTTACATTTTTCATAATTTTATTACATTTAATAAAATATTATTTATTTTAAAGCTTCATTTTTGTCAATCTTGATATTATTCATATTATCTTTTTTAAAAATATAAAACCAACATGATAAGTTAGAACCAATACTTCCAATATATTACTAACATGTCTATGTTATCCATAAAATTCATGGATATCATTGATTAAGTATTATTATATTTATTTCAATATTTTTAATATCAATTATTTGATTCTTCCATTAATGAAGCAATTATTTCATCATCATTGTGTCACCATTTAATTTAATTATTTATTTACTCAAATTATAAATAAATTAAAATGATTTTGGTTATTATTTTATATTTATAAATACAATTTATAGTCCAATATATCCCTTTTATAAACATATATTATAAATACTTTACATATTAGAAACAAGTGTAATACAAATGGATTTTCATTGAATATAATATTATAAATGCATTAAAGCCATACAAGTGGCTCCAAGTGGTCCTAAATTAGACCCATGGATGCTATTGGTCGGAGTAAACTCATCCAAATAAATTATGATAATTTTAGGGTAATTTTGATATTTTAACAATATAATACTTACTTTTAATTACTCGATTTACCCTTAACCATGGTAATAAAATTTATTACTAAAGTTACTATTTAAAATGTCCAAAAATAAAAGGGAACTATTTAAATAATTTTTGAGATATTATTTTAAATATATAATCCATTTTTAAAAATTCAAAACAAAAAATTTATAGTAATTAATTTAAATTTAATCTCATTAGGGGAATGAAAAACATGTTTTTAAAAGTTAAAACATTATAAAAGATTGAAATGTTTTTGCATAAAAATTCAATGTGAAATTAAGGATAATGACCAAAATTATATTAAATGTTTAAAATATATTATATTTTTACTTTAAAATTATTCAATAATATATTTTATCCATATAAATTGTTTCGACGAAAAAAAAAAAATTTATTAAAATTAATATATTTTTACTATTCATCAAAATTTAAAACCTATCATAAAAATATCAAAAATTACTCCAAATTAAATTTTTATATCCCTCTTAAAAATAAGAAGTTTATTTTTTAAAATATAATATATAAAATTATTAAAAAATATATTAAAATTGGTGCATCATCAAAAGGTGGAAAAACTGTATTTTTTAATGAATACTTCTTTTATCTGAAAAAAATAAATTATTCTTATATCATGTATGAAAAACATATAAGATGAATTTTAAACATTATATTAAATATATATTACATTAATAAAATCCAACAAGAGTTATTTTATTATTTTATATATTCACTTATTTTCATTTAAATTGTTTTTTAGAAGAAAGTTAATATTGTCCATACCCACCATTATAATGACTAGGTTATTAGGTAACGTAATTATATTTATTTTTTAACATAAACTCATGTTTGTGTAAAATTAATTATATCAAAAGAAATTGAAATTGAGTGTAACACAAGCCAATCATAGTGTTTTGTATACCACAATCTAAGATGGTGTTGTGTGTAGTGCAAGCTTATCTTGGTGTAGCGTATGACACAATATATTGAATTTATTAAAGAATGTACCCTGGAATCTTGGGGTGTTACACATAGAAAAGATTGTATAAATTTAAAACTTCAAATTAGTGGGAATTAATACTCAATTAATATTGAAAAAAATCAAATGAAATAGATTTTGATATAAGATAAACTCCCTCAATTGGTTTAGTTTTAGTCTATTCCTCAACGGTAAGTACCTCTTGTTGGATGGTGGTGAGTGGAGGTAGGTAGTCAGATTACTCTAAATTTTCTTAAAATTACACCACTTGGGTGGTGTCTTCCACTTTCATGGCTAGAAATATATGCAATGGTACTGGTTATTTTACTTTTCAAGGACCTAGAAGATTAATATGTACCTCATACTCATTCCAAAAGTCATCAAGTTCTTGTTGATCTCCCACACATTAATTAGAAGGAAAGTATTACTCATCATAGATCTACTATGGCTCATTATGATCATCTTGGTTCTGGTTCTTAAAATGGTTGGGTTTTTAGTGGTCCTCAAGTTGGGCCTCAACTTCTTGGATATCTTCACCAAAAGTGGGGAGCTCTAGTGATAGATATCTCTTAGCTTCGAATCTGTGCATGTAAATTTAGATTTAATATACCATGCTCATAAAATCTTGAGGTTATAGGCCTATCTATATTCTATTATTCTTCTGCTAGACCAGTATCATGAGAGAATCAATCATTTATTAGAGGGCCTCACCAGTATAGTATGTTTCTTTTTCTTGAAGTTGTGAGTGATTCTTCCATGAATTGAAAAAACGTTCATTTGAAAACATCATAGAAATGGATTTTTTTATGGTTTTTTTAAGTAATAAAAACTTTCTACTATGTGAAAATTAAAAAAGTGATTAAACTACTAATTATATCCCCGCCAATGGCTTCATTTTGTACGTGCACCTATCGTGGAGCATGTAAAAAAGAAAAATTATATTTCTAATGTAGCACAGAGGCTGACTAGGTTCATCTCACTTAAGGAGATTCATAGTTGTTCACCTACTCAATCAAATTCACCTATAATAATTTTTTTATTTTTATTATTTTATGAAAACAATGAAAAAATTTGGGGGGTTTTTTAGTTTTTAGAATAATTAAATGACCTGAAATATTTAAATTTATAATAAACTAGCATACAAGGCTAAATAGAATTTTATTATAATGAAGAACGTGGCCATAGGTTTATTTTTAGGTTGCATCATTATTATCCTTTATTTGTTTAAATTTATTACAATAATCCATTCATTAAATCTCATAATGAATCACTATCTTTTTATTTTGTTTTATTGAATTTCTAATTCCTTAAGAAATATAAATTCTACCTCCTTCTATAATCAAGGTTGATGGAACACATCATCCGAGACTATGATGTCTTCTAAGACCCATCTCCATCGTATACCATTTCATCCATTGATTGGCTCAACTTCATCCTATGAAGAGAAAATCAATGAAACAGAGGGAGAAGAAATAAAATAAAAGAATATAAATAAATTTGAGTTGCATGTCATGGGGGAAAATTCACACACCCATACATGCCACTCTTATCTATCACAAATACAAAATGAACTTTAAGAAAGAATTAAAAAAACATTAACCTCCCATGGGCTGAGCCTTAGGTCATCCCTTCATTATCGAGGGTAATAGTTCACTTGGTGGATGAAATAAGAAAATAAGAAGAGAAAAATAAAAATAAGAGAAGAGAATAAAAATAAAAATAATGATGATGAGAAAAAAGAAGAATAAAAAAACACATGAAATCACAAAAATAAAAACATAAGAGTAAGAGAGAGATATATATAGAGAGAGAATAAAAAATAAAAGATAAAAAAATGGACAAGCTGAAGAAATTAGAAGAAAAAGAATCATGGTGGGTGGAAGAAAATATTTAATAAAAATTTCACGTATCAAAATATATTTGAATAAATTAAATTAAAGAGTACATAAAATAAAACTAAAACAAACAAAAAAGTAAATTAAAAAAACAATATAGTACCTTCGGTCTAGCTTGCAGCCTTTTGTCTCATGGGTTTTCAACTCTCTGAGAGTGGGCATCTCCTCCTCAATGTATAGAGGAGTCCCCTTATATATTCGTATGGAGACATCGGTGGTCATGGATTTAAAAATATTTAAAGATAGATAATGTGGATATCATAGATATTTTGACTATCTTATTTTTGATCTTCTGAAAATCTCAGTCATTCATAATATTACAGTGTGAACTAGTAAGTGGTCACACCCTTCTTCTCTCATGCATGGTATGTGCAATGAAATAGGTTTTTTATGGACTTGTCCATAGAGGTTTCACATGTCTGGGCCTCAGTAGTGGCAGTAGAGGGTTTCATAAAACCTCATCTGGCCTTCATAGTTGATGGATGAGTCAAGTGCTACTTCATTGTATCTAGAATAGGATTTTAAGGTGATTACATGGAAATAAATGATGTGAAAATGGCTCTCCATCTCAATTTGGTCTCTCTCAATGTATAAATGGTGGATCTATAGTGTCTCAGATGGTTTAAGGTATATCTGAAAAGTAGAAAGAGATGAATATTGGTGGTGATATATGTCAGGGATAAGATTTCAAGAATCCAAGACTAAATGACAAAGTTTTGGATAGTATGAATAGTATTTGGGATTTCATTGTCCCATGTCAAAAGAAAAGAGTGAAGGTATGCTTATACAACAATCAGAGTGTGTGGTGGATGGATTAGATACCTGTGACGGGGAATGGGATCCCACATCCACTTCCACACTCAAAAATGGGTTGCAAGCACTATGTGGCCCGATCGGGACTTGCCCAAACTATACATGCAGTTCATCATGAGGGCTCACATGCTGCATGGGACCGATGCCTCAAAGAGGCCTCACTTCCTACAACCCATGAAGGCTCTCCTGATGAGCTTCCATGGTCAGCCATCCATTGTGATTGGCTAAGTGTCTTGGATCTACTTTTTTGAGGGGTAGCTAAGACTCTCCAGTTTTTTACCTAAAAATATAATAAACATTTAGAGAATTTCATAACACTTTATTTTATTCAAATAAATCCATTTTAATAATTTCCCATTTTTTAATAAAATAATTTATTATTTGATAATATCTGTTGAAATTCATCCAAAAATTAGTGAATATTACTTAAAAATATATTTGAAATATTAGTGTGTCAAATACCCCCACACTTAAACCATTATTTTCCTCAAGAATTAACTCTCAACATGGAATTTCAAAGTTCACCAAAGTAATAATTATTCAAATCTGAAAATAATTAAATTTAATGATAATCAATGTTAAATAAATATTTTAAAAATCCACATATAATATCAATTCAGTTTCTCAATTTTTAAAGAAACAATAAATTCATGCATTTTACTTTCTATTATTTTAAATTAATGGAACTTCTTATATCATCCATTAATGTTTCACAATTTATTATTATTAAACATGATAAATCATGATTTGCCTCTTATTTGAATCTTTTTACTCATCACTTGTGATAAAATTCAAATAGGGTTATGCTCATATCATTAGAACATGCTCCTTATCCATAGGCTTGTAAAGGAACTAGTTTCTCTACTTTGTAAAGAAAAAAGTCACATATAATCATGAGGACTTTTCAATAAAGTTTCAAATGACTTTGAGGCTATAAGTTTTCTTGTAATTGATGTTTAAAAATTAAGGATCAAGGAGGAGGTTTATCTCTTTAATCATAAATCATGATAATAAAAGTGAAAGTGTAATTACATTCTCCCTTTCAAAGTAGCAACTCCCACTTTCCCCGAGCTCATAGTAAGTTCATGATTAAGATAAATCATAATTAATGATATACATCCTATTTAATGTTTCTTTACTTATATATACATATATATATATATATATTCTTCTTCATTTTTTTCATTTTTTTCTTTTTTTAAAGTTATGCTTATAACGAATCTCATATCCACTTCGTAACCACATATGATAAAAATCATCGATATAATAATGGTGATTTTTTATTCATCTAAGTCAGGACCCATCCCTATTTTTTCATTTTTTTTAAGAAGGTAGAAAATAAAGTATACTAAATTATTCAAAAACCTTTTTTAATTCTCACAATTAGTACCCCCACACTTTTTAGTTACAATTTATTTTGTCCCTTCCACCATGAATCCCTTTACCCCCACACTTAAACTTTAAAATGTCATGAAAAATAATAGAGTAATATAGTAATGGATATAAATGGATTGAAACATATATTATCCCTAACATGTCCATTCATGGTCTCTATGGGATAAACAAGGATTTATGTAAAGGAGTTATCAAGTAAAAGGGATTTTAAAAATATTCTTCAATAATTTTAAATGTTTTTTAAAATAGTCAGTAGTTTTTACAAGTTTTAATTAAAGTTATAAAAAGTGGAAGGTACCAAGATCAATCAATAAACATTATCAAGAATAAAATAGTAAGTACTTCGTCTATAAATCATCTTAGTAATGGAAATGTGATAATAAAAAATAAATCATGGTATGACTAATAATAAAAAATAAATTCATATGAATTTAAGAAATTAAAATCTTGAAAAATGATTGGGAGATTTCATTTTCCTGAATTAACTAATTCCCAAAAATCATGAGTCCTCTTTTTAATATTCATTCTTACTTTTAATCATTCAATTCTCTATTTTACTCATTAAATTTCATTAAAATTGAAATATAGAACATGGAATAATTTTATTCCAAAGAAATTCATGTATTCTAGATAATTCAAGTAAATAAATAATTCAAGCATGGGTATGCAATTATATTTTAAGCTCAAAATAGGTTTCAGAAGAAAAAAATGTTGGGAGTTTGAATATAAAAAATGTAATAATGAAGTCCCTATACTATAAATCTTAGTAATATTCCTTTAAAATATTTTTGGGGGATTACTTGTGATATAATGGTCCTATAAAATTAATTTAATAATTAAAACTCAAGGATCATTCCATTTAACCTCAAAAATTATAGGGAGAATGGGATGCATGTTGTAAAAATCCTATAGATGAAATTAAAATCTAATTTCTTAGAAATAAAATAAAAGTATAAGTTTATGTATGATCCACCAATTGGGACCTAGTTTTTTACTGCCTCTTGAAGTTAGTACTATCTATTATCCATAATCTGATGGTGGGTGGATATTCTTGGATTTGAATCACCACATGTGATTTTTCCCAGCTTACACTTCTTCCTTCTTAGAGAGTAATGATCCATGGATAGATCATAAAAAATCCTCCCAATTCATAATTATGTATAGCTTGTATAGAGGGGTTAATACAAATTATGGATCATCCTCTTTATTGGTCTCTACTTGTGAAACCTCCTCTTTATTTTGTAGTGTTGGTTCAACATGGGCTTCATAAATTTATGGATCAAATAGAAAGTAAATAGGTATTTTTACTTCCACAAAATTTAAATTTGAATTATTAATAATAAATTTATCCCTTTCAATATGATAATATTTTTTCTTAATTTCCTCAGGAATAGATACTTTTAATTCTTCATTGAATTCCTAAAATTCGTGTTCATCAAAATTAGGGAGCTCCATGTGTACATCAATGGGTCTATATTCAGTTTCTTCATCTTCCTCTAAGGCATAACAAAGATTGTCCATATCTGGAACTTCAAAGTAGTTGGAATTAATAATAAATTCATATTAAATGAAATAAATTGAAATATGGTTTTTTATAAGATCAACTCTCTAAATATTTTTATTTTTAATCCCTTCCTTAATGGATAGTTCCTCATGGAGTTGGATGGTGGAAAGTAGAGGTAGGTAATTATGATCCTCTAAATTTTATTCAAATTCCACAACTGAGGTGGCATCTTATTCTTCCATGGATAGAAAGATATGAAATGGTGTTGTATCTTCTACTCTTTAGGGAATAGGGAGATCAATTTATACCTTATATTATTCCAGAAGTCATCCATATCTTGTTGATATCCCACACATACCGCAATAGGAAATTATTCCTCATCATGTATACACTCTAGATCATCATGATTATCTTGGATATGGGTATTAAAATAGTCGGATTATTGGTGGTCCTCAAGTTAGGCCTCGACTTCTTGGATATATTCAACAAAATTAGGGAGCTCCAGTGGTACTTACCTCTTGGATTTGAGTCTACTCATGTAAATTTGGATTTGATAAACCATGCTCATAAAATATTGATGTGAGAGGGTTATATATATCCTATTATGATTCTACATGACCTGTATCATAAGATAATAATTCCTTCATTAGAGGACCTCCTCCGTATAGTTTTTTTCTTATTCTTTCACTAGTGAGTAATAGTTCCATGAATCGAAAAAATTATTTTTTTAAAACATCTCGAAAAATGAATTTTTCATGGGTTTTTAAGTAATGAAAACTATATATAGTGTAAAAGATGAAAAGGTAAATTAACTAATTATTGGATCCTTGTAAATGGAACCAATTTTAACACATTCCTATCATGCTATGTGGAAAAAGAAAATTTATTTTCTTTATGCAACATAGAGGATGAATAGGTTCATCTCATTTGAGGAGCTTCACAGTTGTTTACCTACTCAATCTAATTCAAATACAGTAATTTTTTTGTTATTTTTATTATTTTATGAAAACAAATAAAAATGTTTTGGTTTTATTTAATTTCAATAATAATGAAATGACATGCAATATGAAAAATTAAAATAAACGAGTATACAAGGGTAAAAAGAATTTGATTAGTAAGAAATCACTTGGTCTTAGGTTTGGTTTTGGGTTCCATCATTATTCTCTTTTATTTTTTTAAAATTTAGTTTGATAATACATTCCTGAAATCTCATGATGGATCACTACCTTTTTATTTAGCGTTGTAAAATTTCAAATTCCTTACGAAATATAAATTTCAACTCCTCCATTAATCAAGGTTCATTCCACACCTCATTCAAGAGTGTGAAATATTATAAGACTCGGATCCATCTTATTCTATTCCATCTATTTATTAGATCTACTTCATTGAGTGAAGGAAAAATCAATGGAAGAGAGGGAGAAAAAATAATATAAAAGAATATAAATAAATTTTAGTTGTATAAAATGAGGTATAATCACCACACCCATGAATTCCACTCTCATCTATCACAAACATAGAATAAAATTTAATAAATAATTCATGAACACTTTAACCTTCCCTAGGCTGAGCCTCGGTTCAGCCACTCATTGTCGAGGGTAAGAGGTCACTTGATGGATAGAAAGATAGAATAAGAAGATAAAAATAAAAAGAATATTAGAGAAGGAAAATAAAAAGAATTAGGATGGTAAAATAAGAAGGACAAAACAAATGAAATCACAAAAATAAAAATAGAGGAATAATAGAGAGGGGGGGAATAAAAATAAAACAAAAGATAAAAGAAGAGAAAAATGGACAAGGTGATGAAATTAGAAGAAGAAAAAAAAGAAGAAGAATGGTGGGTGGAGGAAACACTTTAAAAAAATCATGGATGAAATTGTATTTAAAAAAATTAAATTAAAGAGTGCATAAAAACTAAAATAAAAAAACTGAAAAAATAATACAAAAGAAAACTAGAGAGAAGCTTTGGGCTAGCATGTAGCCTTTTCTCCTGTGAGTGTGGAACTATCCAGTGATAGGAATCTCCTCTATTTATAGAGGAGGAGTACCCTTCTCTTTTTATGGAAATTATTTGGTAGTCAATGATTTAAAACTATTTAATGATGGATCATGTTGATATCATGAATATTTTGAGTATCCTATTTTTTATCTTCCTAGAATCTCAAGATTTCTTGGGCTTGTAGTGTGGATTGGTACATGGTTCACCCTTCTTATCCCATGAATGGGATGTGTGGTGACATTGGTTTTGAAAGGGCTCAGCCATAGAGGTTCCACATGGATGTGATTCAGCACTAGTAGCAGAGGGTTTCATCAAACCTCATATGGAATTCACAGTCATCAGATGAGTTGATCTCTCCTTTATTATAATAAAATCAGGATTCTGAGGTGATTCTATAGTGATTAATGGTGCGGCAGTGGTTATCCAACTCTAACTGATCACTCTCATGTGAAAATGGTGGATCTTTAGCAATGTAGATAGTGTTAAGTCGATGTCAAAGGTGGTGAGTAGCAGAGCATGGTGACGACATGTGTCTAAGATGGGATCTCATAAATCTAAGTTTAAAGGATATTTTTTCAGTTAATATGAATATTATTTAAGATTTCTTTACCCCACATTAGAAGATAAGAGTGAAGGAGTGATTTTATAACCATTAGATCATGTGGTGGATGGATCAGATGCATGCATCAAGGACAGGCTCCCGAATCCACTTGTGCACGTGAAAATGAGCTACACACACTGCACGGCCCAATTGGGCCTTAGCTCAAACTATGCTCGTGGTTCATTACATGGAATCACATAACATACAGGCCTAATTTCCCAGTGTGGCCTCACACCCCACCTCCTATGTAATCTCTCCTAGTGGGAATTCATGGTATTTTGACTCTTTTGGTTAGCTAAGTGTACAGGACCCATTTGGTTGAGGGATAGTTAAGGCTGCATAATTATTTACCTAAAAATATAATAAACATTTATAAAATTTCATAACACATTATTTTATTAAAATAAATCCATTTTACTTCCATTTTTATAATTTAATATATTTTAATAAAACAATGTATTATATGGTAATGTCCTTTGAAATTAAATAAAAATTAATTGAAAATTAATATAAAATATTAAAAAAATATGTGTGTATCACTCATGATGAGAATGGATTTGATTCAACAAGAATTGTTGATTATGGAAACAAAATTAATAAACTAGAATGGGTTCTTAAGGAAAATATAAAATCTACTCTTGAGGAGATTATGTGACTCAAGAAAGAAATAAGAAATATACTAAAATAAAATAAAAAATTAGTTATTTAAGAGGAGGATTATGATATAAATGAAATATTTTTTCTTGATGAGAGTAATAATTATATATTTAATATGGTTAAACTTGAGAATATGGGTACCAATCATGAAGAAAAACTATCTTAAAAGGAGAAAGAGTTTTTTGAGACACAAAATATCTATCTAGAATCTCAAAATGATCTAAATAAGAGTATATAGGGATTAGGAAATCCTAAAAAACATAAAGGTGGGTATTCTAAAGCTCATGAGAAGAAAGGGTCAATAGATTAAGGTAACTCTTCACCCAATCAGTTTGAAAACTGATCTGTTATCTCTAACGGTGTAGGTATTATAAAGAAATTTTTGAGTTTTTGAGAAATAAAACTAAGAGTAGTTATTCCACATTAAATTAAAGTAATAACATGCTAAGTATATCACATAAACCTAAGAAAAATAGGTTCCATGTTGAAGATAGAATACCACAACAAAATTCTAGATAGATTCAATATCAAAATAAAATATCCAAGTTAAGGGGGAATTATTGGTGTTATTTAAGGTTTAAAAATAGAAATTATTTACGCTAGTATGATATTTATTTACAATTAATTATTCATGAACAAAGGGTATTATTTGGTGAATAAATTAGGTCTAATTATTAAAGAAATTATTTTATGACTAGAACTTGAAAAAAAATTGTCTACTCAAAACATATTTAAAGATTTGGAAGACATGTGGACAATATGGTCACAAAGTTGAGGTGTGCATGATTATACTTCCTAGAGAGGTTTCTTATGATGTGAAATTAATGTCATGTATTATGAATTATATCAAAAAATTGTTTTATAGACCTAATAAATCTATTAAGTTTAAGAAAGGATTCTTATAAATCTATCCATATCAATTGGAAACGAACAAGAATATGGAGGAAGAAGAGATAAAAGATAAAGGGAAAAAATAATTCATATGAACCAAATGAAAATGAAGATTATATATCTAAAAATGGTAAGCTAAAAAGTCAAGTAAATTTGTGTGAAAGGTGTGGATATATTAGGGATATCATAAAATATTTCATGACAATCATACTAGCTCAAGAAGTATTTCTGAAAAAGAAAATTCAATCATAAGGCAATGAAGATACCTTGATATATGAGGTAAGGGAAACTAATTCACTTAAAGAATTTTTTTAGGAGGATAAGGTAAGTAAGAAACTTTTTAAGAATTATTTATGTAAATAAGTGTTGTGGTTAGAAAAAAATAATAGTCTCGGTTGAGATGAAACTCTCAACCTCAAGTTTCTTTTTGAAGAACAAAGATGCCTCCCCCTATTCCCTGTTATTCTTTTCACTAAAATTCATGGAATTGAAGGAAATTAATTAGGTTTACACTACAATATATAATATAATATTTTAATAATGTTATATACCATTACCATGAAGTGAAGGAAATGAGTGCTTCCCTTGAGGGAGAGACAACTTGAGATGGAACATCCAAAACATCACAAACTGTGAATCTGGAAAATTGTGAATTTAAAGATATCCCCATGAATTTTTAAAAAGTGGTATTCAATCACACTTACATCTATTATTTTTTATTGTATCAAAATATTTTATAAATTGGGAGTTTTGTTTGATGAAAATATGAGAAAATGGGGGAGTCACATGTCTTTTGCTTAAATTTTTTGATGTTTTTTTAAGATATATAAGATTAAATGTTTCTTAAAAAATATGTCTTTATAAAAAAATATAATTTTAGAAATTAGAGTGTATAATCCTAGTATCAGATGTTGAAATTTTAATGGAAAACATTTATTTCTTGTACAAATTCCTCTTTTTTCACACTAGGTTTCCCCGCATAGACAAAGAGTGGACTAACTAAAGGATCTTCTATAAGAAAACAAAGTGTAATCATCCCTATCTTAAGTGTTCACAACTATCATGATATTTTTAAGAAAAAAATGGAAGAGAAGTTAAGTTATGGAGATTGGGGGACCCAAAAATTTCCTTGGTATTTCATTTCAGTAGGGTGGGAAGGAATCACACATATTAACATGATAAAGTCTGTTGTGGTACTAATAATTAAATACAAAGGGGTGATTTAATTTCCCATTGGATGAATTGTATTCATTACCAATAAGTCAAAAAAAATTTGATTTCGGAGGCTATAAAATAAAAAACTCAAGTGGGGAGGTTTAGGATAATGAGAAAAATACATGTTGATGATTGTGGAGATAATCTTCAAATAAATTAATGATAAGTGTGGGTATACAAACAATTTCTACAATATTTGTAATTACTTTTAGAATCATAAGAAGTCTTGGATTTGGATTGAGGAAGACAATAATCTATTTGAATAATTCTATAATTCTATAGCTAAAACTATAAAATGGAAAATTCACTAACCATAAGACATTTATTACTAATCAAAATACATTAATATAAGAATTCATCATTAATATTTATGAAATAGTGTATGAATTTTCCAATGGAGATGAAAATGGATAAGTCCCAAAGTCACCTAATGTTTCATATGACTTCATCATAAGTCTTTAGATCATGTGAATTTGAGTCCCAACCTAAATATTTATTTTCTAACTTTGAATGGGATCATATAGCTTTGATCTATGGAAAAAAATAGTAAAGTGATGATTGTAATTCTTCATTATATGAATTTATCAAAATCATAATAATTCAGTGTCAAACTTGGATAAATTACATGACTTTATATTTTTTCAGAAAATTAAAAAATTCATGATCGCATGACTTCAATGGATTATATGACTTCAATGTAAGTATTTGAGTGTTTCATATGACTTTAGATTAGCCTAAAACTTTATGAGTGTATATATTTGGATCATATGATTTTGAGGGCTATGTAAAGGTGATCAAAGTTATTTAAATGTACATTTCATCTATGTAAAGTACATCTATAAGTTTAGAGGTTCCGTAATGGTAAATTCATACCTATATAAAGGTAAATTCACTATAAGGAGCTTTGTAAAGATATAATTCAGTTATATAAAGGTCATATGGAACTACATAAGGGTAACAAGAATAAAATAAGAGGTTGTATAATGGTATACTATGTGTCTAGAATTTATTTTTGACGAATAAAAGAGAGATCAAAATCAGATGATGGTGTTATATCGATCCTCAAATATTAAATATCATAATTTCATATGGATCGTGATTTAATCAAATATCATGTAAGAACCAGTCAAAGGAGAATATTATATTTTCTGAGATGAGTTACATTCCATAGAAGTATGTTCCGCATCATAGTTCTATACACATATATATTTCAATGGAAGTTAGAGCATAAATTTCATGGATATTAAAATGATTTCTAAAATGGAAAAATCATGGAGATCTTGAGGAGTCTTGACCTAAGATTTGTGATGATAAAATAGAATATTTTTTTATATCTATTTTAAAATTAATGATGGAATCAAAGGGATGAATTTACCTTGAATAGAAGATTATGTAGGATTTTCTGTAAAATTAAATATCTCGATAATCATGCACATGTCAAGGAATTTTATATATATTTTTCATAAAAAAGATATATTGAGAAGAATATTAAAATGATATTATATATATATATAAGATACAATTTTTATAAATAGTGGGAAAGCTTTATATTTGTCAAGAGACCAGTACAACAAAGTATTGAATAGAATAGAACAGTCTAAATCCTAGAGTTCAAGAACAGGAGAATAATTCCTACATCCCTGAGTATTTATAAGGCTAGGGAAGAACCAGGTTATATAGAATTTTGAGTAAGGTTTGAGACCGGAAGACCAGTTTAAGTTATGATTGAAGATCTTCAATCTATACATGAGTATACCTGATCTTGCAAGATCATAGACGAATATAATATCAAAGAGGTACAAAAGTATCTATAAAGAAGGATGAGGTCTTTCTATCACTAAATCAAGTTGAAGTACATTTTGATTTGGGTTTCTAGATAGACACTAAAGTGGAGTTTTTAATTGGGGTGTATAACCAATTGTTAAAGAGGAGAGTTGTGACAGGGGGTATAACCAGTTACTAGATATTTTCAATTTTGGTGTCTAACTAAATTTTATTATAATAAATTTCATTTATAATGATTAATATATGTTTGGGTATATAACCAACATGGTATGGATTAGGCCTTTAAGTATAAACCTTGTAAATCATTCTGTTTCTTTTTTTCTTTCATCTACCTTCATGCAATAATGGGTGATAAAATCATTTGAGAGTGGATCAAGACCTTAACCAGTCATATAGGTGGGTTAAAAGGGATTTACTTTAAGAGGAAAAATAGATCACAGGTTTAACCCCTCCCCCTCTTAGTAATCCAACCATTTTTGGGAACTTCACTTTCATACTCAAGAACTTGGCCAAAATCCCACCAGTGGAAATGTAATATACCATTGAATATTTTATTGGTAAATTTTTTGTATAAATACAAACCCTTATGTATTCCCATAATTTCTAATTTCTTGTTTAGAATTTTCTAAACTCACATTCACATATTTCCCCAAATTTTTGATAATTTATAAAATTTTAAAAAGATTGGTTTCAAAATGACTCTTACATATGAGTACCTGAATCAAATTAAAGGGTTGTTACCTTTACCTTAAATATAAAAAAACACATATTTAGTATATTTATATTCAAATAATTCTATAAAACGAGTCAAATAATTTAAAATCAAGATTTAATTCATTTTCAAAATAAATTCCAAACTATTCTTATAAACTAAATATGTGACAATCACCCTTAAATTATGAAAATTGTGGGAATAAATTCATTGATTTAAAAAATAAAATATATGAAAATATAATCCCTATTATATACCACATAGGATGATTTGGTAAACCTATTAACTAAATCCTTATCTCAATAGAATCTTGAGAGTCATGTGAGAGATGATAGTTTAAAAATTATTGGTAGTTATATATAGTGTAAGTGGTAGCCTTTTGGGGTTAGTGGTTCATAACCAACTAAATTTTTAATTTAAATTACCATAATATTAGTAAATATCTTATCACATGATTATTTTTATTCTATATAACATTAATGTGATAATGTCCTTATAGTATTAGTCACGTCAAAAGGTTATATTAGTTCTCCTCTATAATGAGAACCTAGAGATGTTATGACAATATTCTTAAAAAAATATACTACAGTCTTGATAAAATTTATTTGATAAGATAAAAATTATGTTTTTTTATTAACTATTGGGTGCTCATAAGACATTGATATTATTTCTCATGAAGTTCATGCTTGGTGATCCCTAATAAAGGGTGTTCATGAGGGAAGACCTGATCATAGTAATTCCATATTTTTATGTGACATTGGATATTCCTATCCATAACCATATGTATTGGACCTTATATTTTATATTATTATTAATTTATATGTCTTGAATAATTTACTTTGATGTATATATGAAAAAATTGGCAAATTTTTGTGTAGCAAGGTTGAATATGTTCTATGTTTTATAAGTGATATGCCATTAATTGAATAAGTCAAGAAAAGGACTTATCACCTCTATATTAATTTATAAACATATATTTATCCCATTGATTGGGATAAAACTATCTGATTATATCCATGTCCATGGTATTTCATCAATAAGTTAATTTTGGAAAGATAAAGAAATAAAAATCAAGCATATGGAGTGATGACACAAGTATACATATTTCTTGATGAGATATTGATATAAAAAGGGATTATATTACATAGTATAATCTATATAAATTTTGTTGTTTTTGTGATATTAACTTACTTTGTTATGGGTTCTTTGATGTGTTGTTAAATGCTGATATTAGACTTTAGGTAACTTCACTTAATGCCACTTAGAAAGAGCTCAAAATTGTTACACACTAAGTGTTTCCAAAATCGTGTTATATTCTATTGAATTTAATGTTAAGAATAAATATTACTCTTATCTTAAAGAATAATAACTATTTAAGTAAGGACAATTGCAAAAATATTCAATATTGTGATATTCGAGTTTAGAATATGTGAGTTAGATTTTATCTCTTATTTATTATTTATAGGGTAATAAATAAACATTTATTTATTAACCATTTTAGTTAATAGATTAATATGAATATTTTATATAGTTAGATGGATATCGAAATAAATATTTATTGATGATTTTAATGAATATAATATTTATTTATTTTTTGAAAAATAACATTTATTTATTTTTTGAAAAATAATATTTATTTCATTAAATATTTATTATTCAAGGTTCAATAAATTCCAGGGAGGATTGAGGGGTCGGGTTATTACTCGATAAAAATGATATATTATATTTAATATCATTTAAATAAATATTAGTTTGTTTATTTAAGAAATGGTTTATAGATAAGTGAATATCATGGGGTATATTATTATTATTATTATTATTATATCTAAATTATTACTTAGATTAAAAATATTGATAAACGGTATGTGTGAAATTATAATTTTTTTGACTCTAAGAATAAATTCTATATTATATCATTTTAGAGATAATGATACTTTTTTGAATAATGTAAAGGCCTCCAAAATTATCTAAAGCTCTATAGAAAAAATTTCACATCCTCCCTCCCAAGAATGTAGAGATAAAAAACACCATGATTTGATCAATGATGAACTACATGAAGCACAAGGTTCCTCTATGTTATCACTCAGAATTTCAATAATGTTTCCCCAAAATTCATAGATTATATGTGGATATAACTAGGGGAATAATCACTTAGATCTTAAACCATAATAAAAATGCAGCAAGAGTGGAAATGAAAATTTATCAAGAGTATCATCATATTTTAAGTGATCATTATTTTAAAAACCAAAATTGGGAACCTGCTCAATGTTTTTTACTCCCCGATATCTCCATATATGATATAGCTATAGGAAATGAGTATGTAACTACATGTGTTTTATAGAGATCTTGATAAATGACTTTGTATATTGTGTATCATTAACAATTTTATAAATTCCAATATTTGATTACAATTTTGGATTTTGGAATTTATAATTAATTTCATGTTTACAAGGGCATGTGAGGTAGCGATTTGTGGTTGTGTGAATGACTAACAAGTTTATGAAACTCTAGGAGTTACCATAAAATTGTTTTGGAGTATATTCGAGAGAGTTTTTGGAAGTATCTTCACATATTATTACATATGTTTCAAAATGGGGTGAAATATAAGATAAATTTTTAAATGGATTTTTGGAATAATTATAAGAAGATTTTTTAGTATGGTTTCATAAGTTATTATGTTTTATTTAACATAAGGACAAAGTGAACTAAGTCTATCATGATTTATTGAAAGTGGGAGAATGTTGGTGATTTTTCCTAATAATATAACCATTATGTGGTGGCTGAGACCACATCTTGGTGTATGTTAGATCCACCATGACATAATTAGAATCATTACACCATTGTGATGTGCATGTATATTTATGTTATGTGATAGCATGTTGACATCTTCCTTCTCTCACTCCAAATTATATCATGCTTGGTTGATCAGCATAAGATGATGATTATAAGAAGTTTAATGTATAACATGATTTTTTTTATGTTAAAAAAAATATGAGGATTAATATAAATTTTTTATAAAAATTAAAAAAATTTAGAAAATTGTTAAAATTACCAATCAATATAGTTTGTCCATTTAGTTCTTGGATTATTATGTAAGATGGTTTGATCTGCCTTCATTTGTGTGAAATTATTAAAATTTATCATATTTGAGATAATATTTCTCTCATTTCTCCTTTAAACTCAATGTTCTAACAAACCATGGCTTGAGGGAAATCTTTCATAAGTGTTGGAATATTATTATATCTCAAGGATTCCTTATGAGGAAGAGACCTATTGTTTTCTTTTTAGTGATCTACATCTTACTTATGTGGATGATTTGGATTAACAAAGAATAAGTTACAACATTCTTTATTCATTTTATTATTCATTCCAAAAGTATATAAAGATACCAATGGATTTCATTTAAATAATTTTTATCAATAATCTAGTCAATTGTTCTTGGTTACTTATAATATTGGTTGATGGAGGAATAGATCAATAAATATGAAGATAAATCTAACTTTAACAATGAGAAAAGGAAAATTATGTTGCTACTTGGAGAGTAGTTATATAAATAGATTAGGGATAAATATATAAATATGATTAATATTGATCTAGTTTTTATTAAATAAATTCCATGTGAAAATGGAATATGAATTTACTAACTATAATAGTTTTGGAATTAATTTGGAGACACTGGCCAAAAAAATATTGAAAATTTATGTTTAAAGTCGAAAAAGGTGGGCTTAAAGTTTAGAGAATCTATTCATAGAGTATTAACCATCAATACAACTATATATGGTGAATAATATCCTTTTTATGATCATATTAAGTGGATATATATTCATTAATAATATTTGAAGAATTTATGTGTAGTTTTGATTAATTCTATATTAATATGTCAGATATTTATGTTTGGCTTGAAACTAAAGAAATGGAAAATTGTTATAAGTTCCCATTATATGTAAGTTTTTTTATACATGGGGTTGGATAATTTTCCAAAGGAATTATATGTGTAAAACTATATTTATAAAAAGGTATTTGGAAATTTATTAGGTAGGTTAAATTTATATTTAATATTTTGTATTGGGTACATAAAGTTTTTAGGTGTCTGCATTTTATATTTGTGGATACATAATATATTTGTTAAAGAACACTCTAAAAATTAATAAATGAGGGATCTAACATTGTTTCATAAGATAATTGGATTCATTAAAAATATATTTTATAAAGTTGAATAAAATGAAACAAAGGAAACACCTTGTTAAGATACATATGATATTTTATTAGTATTATCTAGAGAAATGGAAAAGGAAAGGGGTGTATAAGATAATTGAAGCCTGTGTATTTTTTTATTTTAAAGAAGATGAAATGAATTTAAGGATAAAATCTTACGTATTTACATAATATTTTTGGTCTACATGAGAATTAAAAGGTGTAAAATTTTAAACATTTCAATTAAATATCACATTGAGATACATAAGTTTTTATATTTCATACGTATGTTTTATTAGTTTAAAAAAATATTAATACTTATAGATATTTTGAGCTAGAAAATATATGGTATATTAGTTCATGAATTAAACATCACAATATTAAAATGATATTTTTATTGGAGATGAGATATTAAGAAGATGATATTTATTCTATGAATAATATAACCACACCATAGAGCACTCTAAATATGAAGAAAAAATTAAATCCCATTCTATGAAATGCGATATAGTCACACTATGATTGTTGATTAAGGAAGAGTTGTAAAGAGTTCTTTATTCCATAACAAATGAGGTGATGACTAGGAAAAATCTTCTGCATAAATCCATATATACATGGAGTAAATTAAATAGTATTTTGGATTTCATTATTGGAGGCTTTAAAGAATAAAATCACAAGTATCTTCGATGATTAAAATGAATGTATTTTACTGGTATTATATGAGAATAAATGGTGAAGATATTGTTGACTAGTTTTTTGATGAGGAGATTGTGCTTACAAGTATTAAGAAATATTTCCCTAAACTTAATATAGAGAATATATCATTTTGGTTCTACATATTTGTTAAAAAGATACCATGAGGTGGATATTTTGATAACAATGTGATAACTAATACTGAATTTTAAAGAAAATGTTTGAAGTATTGAAGATGGAGGATGATGGGATCTAGAAAGAGAAGAACATGTGAATCTAGGAATAAGGAGTCCTATGATATATTCATATAATATAATATTATTGAGAGATGAGAAGGAATTTGATATTATTGTTTTGTGTAAATACTCATGATGAAGAGAGGAGCGAGGATAAGAGTCCTTCCTTGTGATATCATTATAACACTAGGAGAGGAGTTGAAGAATAAGGTTGGTGTGTTTGTTATACCATAAGATAAAAGTAGTCAAATTCATTTTAATTTAATAATAATTTATATCATTGGTGATATATTTTCATCCATAGAATAAGGAATATCTTATTCCTTGAGGGGGTCTGGGAGAACCCATTATACATTAGTGGGATCCAACATAAAGAACCAGTTGGGAGAATATAAACTGGAAGGATCCAGTATAATGAACCTAATAAGAGATAGTAATATTTTTATAAGATAAATCCCATTCTATTTACTTTCATGATATAGTGTATACCTAAGTCTCAGACTCAGCCCAAATGCAGCAAGGATTAGGGAACCACATTACTAAACCTTGAAAATACTATGTGTTGCTCTTTATTTCTTTTTTCATGCATGTAGTGAGCATTGATGGAAATCATAAAGAATATATACATATATATTATACTAAATTTTAATATAGGTTCTAATAATTGAGATGGTATAATATAAATCATAAAAATAAATTTGAAAAAATAAGTCAACTTGATTCACCAATCGGTGACTACACAGTCCTACTAGGGCACTATAATTGGTATAAAATCCAATTTTCCCTTTTATTGGATTTAATAATTTTCTCTACTAGTTTTTTTTCATACATACATGAAGTGAATATTTGAAGAAAGATCAGAATATACTTGGGTGGAAAACATATTTATCATCCTTATTGATGTAAACATAGATTTTTCACCCAAAACTTTGAAGAACAAAAATAAAATAGAGGCTAATAAGTTGCGGAAAATATCGAAAGAAAAGGAAGATACACCACTACTTAAAGATAATCAAAGTGGTGGGTTTTCTATTAAATCCATTTGGAATAATATTTATATTGAATCAAGTTCATTTTGTGAAGATTATATGGTTATTTAATCACACAATTTATATCTATTTTAAAATTAAATATTAATTTAAAATGGTTTATATTGGGGCTATTATATATATATATAAGAGTTTAACAATGGATTATTGGATAAAAATTCACAAAAAGAATTGGAGGTTGATGTAATGAGAGAGTAATTAATTAAGAAGATGTAAAGGTGAAACACTCATCAAACTTGATATAACTAAGAAAGTTACATGAATGTTATATAAATAAAATATAACCCTAGATAAAGAAACATTACAAAAAAATATAGTGATTAGAATGATGAGATTAACAAGATCTTTAAAGAATAGTTTTATCAATTGAATTAAATTACTGGTGTCAAATATGATCAAATGGAAATCAACGTTAAAATAATTAAGGATCTTAAAAAAATATTTACAAGATATGAGTAACATTCATGAAGACCAAGTTGAAAAGTTGAAGAAATAATGTGAATGTGGGGTGAAAACTCTTGAAGAGCATAAGGATATTATTAATATGAAATGTATTAATTTAAAGTTTATGTTGTAAAATCAGAAAAACATCCATAAAAATCATCAAAAAAACTGAAAAGAAAATTTACGACAAATGTTTTACTAATAAATGTCTTTCTTGAAAAAAAACTCAAGTTGGTGGCATGAAAGGCTTGTGATCATTTAATGATCTATCTTGCACAATCTTATTGAAGGAGGTGAAGTTATCATGTATGGGTTTTATTTTTTATCCTTAAATAAGGTTGTAAATATAAGTTGGAGAAGTATAGGAGTAATGTTTCTGAGGTTGTTTTCATTGAAAAGATATTGATGACTCATGAATGTATTGGAAAGGAAAGTTTAATGTTACGTTGCTACCTTAAATAATTTGTGTATAAAGATTCAATGAGCAAGTCCCATAATAAATGTGATGATTTTTAAACTCATGTAAATGTCCAATAAAATTTTTAGTGATATGAAAGTATTGTTTACAATATTTGATGGAATTATGAAAAATCTAGCTTGAGGGGATATTGAAAACAAAGTTAAAAGAGGAAAAATATGGATTGAAGAAGTGTAAAACCATCCAAGTTTCGTTGAATGTGAAAGATACTTTATCAAGTGATGAGAAATATTTAGATGATTTTTTTAGGTGTTTATCATTGATTGAAAATTCCTTAGAATGAGTTAAAGAGTATATGAGATTATTGAGTGAAGACTGAAAAATATAGGATTTGGTGTATAAGAAAATTTGGGCTAATTATAGAGTTTATAATAGTTATCACTGACCTTGTATAAGTCACTCCAGGAATTAAAATGAGTTCATGATGACTTCATATGTGTCACTAATGAGTTTTTTTAAGTTACATAGTACTTTAGATGAGTCATTTTGAGTTTAAATGAATCATTCCTAACATTAATGAATCATTTCATACTTTAAATAACTCATTATAGACTTTAGATGAGAAAATCTAACTTTTGATGAGCTATTGATGAGTTCAAATGAGTTATATAATACTTTAGATGAGTCATGATGATTTAATATGAGTCATGATGAGTTCATATTAGTCATTCCCAGTTGTCTTGAGTCATTATAGACATTAGATAAGTCATTTTTGACTTCATATGATTCTACATGATGTTTGAAATATTTTTTTAGGACTTTGTATGAATCTATAGGGAGTTCATATGAGTAAGGTCTAACATCGGATGAGCCCTTGTGAGTTTAAGTGAGATATTCCATCCTTAATAAAAATTTACTTTGTAAAAATTGGTAGTATTTAGAATTAATTTTATTGTAAATAAAATAGAAATTAAATTATATTATATTTGTGTTTTGATTAAAAGGATTCAAATATCATGATTAATGAAGTGGATCATGATTCAATCAAGGTCTGTGTAAGAATCTGGTTCTTATTTTTGAGGTACGGGCTTCTTCCTTTTCCTTTTACTTAAGTGTTTTTGAGAAAATATGGAAAATTGGAAAAAATGCCAAAATTTGAAACTACACATTGTGTACCTTGTCCACACGCCGTGTACTTTTGGCCGTGTTGGGATGAGTACACGGGGCGTGTAGCCTTGTCGGCAATGGGGGTGTAAGAACTGACATCATGCTGTGTAGTGGTACCTTACACACCGTGTAGTCAGTCGGTAGGCTTGAATAGTAAGGCGGTGGAGTCGCCGCCAGCTGGGCGATAGTACATGCCATGTACTCAGGAGTACATGTCGTGTACTCTTGTCGGCAGGTGAACAGTGTCGGTGCCGCTAAATAAATAGTTAAATGAAAGGAGTACACACCGTGTACTCAGAAGTTCATGCCGTGTACTTTGTTTTTTCGGCTTAAAATAGGCAATAGCCTCCTCATTTGGCATAGGAGGAATTTGAGCCATTTTGGAGCCAAGGAGGACGGTCGGACCTTTAAAGATCCATCGGGTGTTCGTCTGGAATCCAATTCGGCTTCGGACGATCTCGTTGGAACCGCACGGGTAAGCCTTCTCCTCTCCTGGTACGGTTCTTACCAATTCTTTTCTGAGGGGAAGTTATTTAAGTTTGAATGGGTTTTTTTCTTCGTCATATCTATGTCGTTCTTGGGCGTTTCTGGAGTCGGCGTTCAGGTATAACATTCGTTGGCATATAAGGTAGGTGGCTTTGTGTTTATTTTCCAACTATCGTGATTTTTTGTGCGTTTTTGTGCCACGAACCCATGTTGGGGTGTCGTGTGGTTGAGGTCGTTGCTATATTTAATGCCTAGAATTGCATAGGTGATTAAATTGTGATAATAAAATGCTGGTTGGGATCATTGCTTGGATCCGAAACCACCTCGGGGGTGTGTTTCACTGTTTAGCCGTTTGGTCAGGATACCCGAGTGTATGCCTTTATTGTAGTAATTGTAGAATTGCCTTGAGAGGAATTGCTTGTTACTGCATTTTGATATGTTGGGCATGGCCCGGTTACCTGTTTAGCCTGAGGGCGTTGTTGTGATTAGCCTGAGGGCACTGCACTATTTAGCCCGAGGGCTGTAGTATTTCTCCTGAGGGAAACCTTTTGTGCTTGAGGGCTTGACTTCTGTGCGTGAGGGTGACACTTCCTACGCCTGAGGGAAAATTCTGTTATGCCTGAGGGTGATACCTGCAGGTTGGATTCTGCTTACCTGAGGGTAAGGTTTTTCTTGTCTGAGGACGTGGACTGTTTACTTAGAAATGCATTGTGGTGATTTCTAATATTTAATGGATTAAAATGAATATTAAAATGGAAATTTAACTGTTAAGTCGGTTACTTGTGAGTACTGCTTACTTTATTGCATTTTACTACCGCACACTGTTGTTGAATTCTTACACGCAGTTGGGAATGGGCCTTTGGTGGGTGCCTGCTGAGATATATTTCTTACACCCTGTTTGGGTCATGCTTTTCGGCCCAAATAGATTATGTTGCTACAGGTATATATAGGGGCAAGAGTCCCTATACAGGTACTTGACTGTTGATGAGGAGTAGGAGGGCATGGGACCGAGCCTTGGCTCGCGATGCCAGTGCCAGCTGTTTGCTTTTCTTTGCTGTACTCTATTTTCTGCTGTATGGTATTGATGTATAACATGTTCTGTCTGTTTTCTTAGAACTTGAAACATATAGCATCATCACTTATATACTACTGGTTATAGCCACTGTTGTAGTTATTTCTGTTGTGTATGGTTACTACTTCCGTTGTCGTGTATGTTTATTTTGTATTCCATTGTGCTACACTCTAACAAATGAGGGCATAGTTTCCCTACTATCAGACCTGGGCCCTCGCTGATAGTCGGCAGCCTCTGGCATTTGGGGAAATGTGCTTGAGGTCATGTGGCGAACCGGGCTCGGGGCACCCGTTGTGTGGCACCCGGATTCGGGATGTTAAAAAGTGGTATCAGAGGTGTTTCTTTTCTTTGACTTACTATTTGGAGTCGTAGTCAGGGATAGGACGGAACGATAGTTGGTAATAAGTGGTTCCTGGGCGTAGCTAACCCGTGTACAGGGAAAAGTCAGTCTACCTCGTATTTGCATTATTTTGATTTTGCAATTTTACGGTTGATATGTTTTCACCGTTGGGTGATGCACTTGGATTGTGTTGTTTATATTATATCTGTTGGTTCTATTTAGTTACAACCCAATGAGATGAGGGTATTCCATCTCATGCATCATATAGGCACATGCTAGATATCACATGCCATGCATAGTTTCCATGCCATGTAGGTGCATTAGAATTTTCATGTTGTTGTGATAGTTGTTGTGCTAATAAAGCATGTTGTTGTGATGGCTGCTTGATAAATACCTGCCTTGTGATATGGTATGTTTGTTTGAGCTGTTTATAAAATGGATGCCAAACTTTGGTTTTTGATGAGTATGGTCCCCCATTGACCGGATTTGGTGGATCATTGACTATTTATTGGTTATAAAAAATATAAGATGTCAATCTTTGATTCGTGGGGAGTATGGGCCCTCACGGATCGGAATTTGACACTTAGGTGTTGGTTTTTAGAATTTTCTAGGTTCCTGGGAAGTTTCTAAGGCATACTATCCGGAAAACCCAGTATACACGCCGTGTAGTTTTTTTATACACGTCGTGTATGTTCTTCTGTTCGGGAAGAAAAATGATCTTTTTGAGTAGACGCCGTGTACCCTGAGTACACGCCTTGTAGTCTCTTCCCGTGTCACAAACCGTGTGGGCGGCGACACGGGGTAGGGGAGGATTTGGGTAAAACACGCTGTGTAGTTTTATGCACACCGTGTAGTGTTGACCCGGAGTCCGGTCGTGAAACTAACAAAACAGGTCGGTGAACTCCTTCACAGAACACGCTGTGGCAATGATGCACACGCCGTGTAGTGTGACATGGGGACTCAGCCGTGTAACTAACAACACAGGTCGATGTCACCATTCCTTGAACATTTCGTGTACCTCTGGGGACACGTCGTGTAGTCTTGTCCGAGGACAGACCGTGTGGAGTTAGCTATGTGGCTGGGAAACGGGGTGTTGTACACGCCGTGTAGGGGTGTAACACCACATGTAGTGTCAAGCCGAGTAGTCGTACGTGTCACAGATGACACGGGCAGTTTGAAAATAACATCGTACATGTCATGTAAATATTATACACGCCGTGTAGTTTTGTTCGACGGAAGCTGTGTGGCTTAGCCATGTAGAAGGACTCGGGCAGGGGAAGGAAAGTCAAGTACACGCCATGAAGTCATTGTACACACCGTGTAGTCTTGTTTTTTCAAATTTTGAATGCCTTCTTCCTGTTATTTTCTTTGTGGTTCCTTTACTTCCAGTCTGAATAATCTTAAATCTGAGGCATGCTTTTGACCTTGTAGTGTCATTCTGCCTAGACGATCGTGATTTGTTCGCCAAGAGAGCGGCGACAATTATACTCCGAAGATGGTGGGTCATGGGCTACCAGTGGATCCTCCAGCAGATCCAGATGCGGCACCAGCTGTTATACTGTACATAGGCACAGAGGCGAAGTTCCGTGAAGGTTTTATGCGGTTTATGCAGACCTTTCAGGGAGCACCGCAGGCTGCTACATCTATGGCTGAGCTGACCCGTATCTTTCAGCAGCAGCATCCGCCTACGTTTTCAGGGGATGGCGGACCACAGGCTGCGGAGTCTTGTCTAGGATCGATGCAGACTATTTTTGAGCATCTAGAGACGCCTCCAGGGTGAAGGTTCAAGCTCGTGACTTACATGCTGCGTGATTCCGCCAAGAGGTGGTGGGATGTTACCACCCAGTCAGAGCATCACAGGGACATGGTGTGGGAAGATTTCCAGGCAGTCTTCTATGACTTCTTCATTCCCGAGACGCTGAGGGTAGATAGAGCTCGAGAGTTCATGAATCTGCAGCAGGGTGCTATGTCAGTGATGGACTATTCTGCTCGTTTTACGGAGCTTCAGCACTTTGCACCCGTTCTGGTGGGTGATGAGACGCTGAGAGCCAGACGTTTTGAGGATGTTCTTCGGTATGACATCCGAGCGCTGGTGAATGTTTTCAGGTTTCCTACTGTACATGCGATAGTGAACCAGGCATTTATTATAGAGAGGAACATGCGGGAATCGAGCGGTGTGGGCCAGGGCGGTTCAGCACTAGTTACTGGTACTATTTATGCTGCCAAGAGGAAGAGACAGATAGACTTCTCTAAAGGCGGCAGTACCAGCTAGGCAGCTTCTACAGGTGGTCCGATCAGGTGCTACCAGTGTGGTAGAGAGGGGCACAAGAGACCACAGTGTCCACAAGACCCAGTGGAGTGTCGAGCTTGCGGCAAGATGGGTCATCTACAGCACTTTTGTAGGGTGTTTCCACCAGTGGCTAGTGAGAGGGGATCTGTGCAGACTCCGCGTGCGGGAGCAGGACCTGTGGATTCTTACCTATCTAGGAATTGGAATACGTCAGGGCATGTAGGCAGAGATGGTGGTCGTGGCCGTGGTATCCAGATACCAGGATCGTAGAGGCAGCATGGTGGGAGAGCTCAGGGTAGCCAAGCAGTGTCGCAGGGCCGCGGCACTGGGTAGGCATATGCAGTGCAAGAGACCCTGCAGAAGTAGGATCCCGGACCTTCTACATTCAGAGGTACTATTCTAGTAGCTTCTGTCTTGTCTTCCATACTTTTTGATACGGGTGCTACACATAGTTTCTTATCTGTACCCGTTGTGTAGAGCCTCAGGCTTGGTGTTTCTTCTTCTTCTGATATCATGATGCTAGAAAATCCATTGGGGACTAGAACGGATGGTGTGCGTCAGTGCAAGGAGTTCCCCCTTGAGGTTGGTGGGTGTCACTTCCTTTGGGACCTCTATGTCTTAGAGATGACAACCTATGACTTCATTCTCGGGATGGACTGGTTGGTTCCCTTCCAAGCTTTTGTAGACTGCTATCGTCGTAGGGTGTGTTTCACTTCACCAGAGGGTGGAGAGTTTCTATACAAGGGCGAATGGGATGTTCAGGCGAGTCGAGCTAGACCAGAGCTTCATGGGCGAGGTGGAGTCACGGCCCAGATTGTGAGCTTATATCTGGATGAACAGGGGACTTGTCATATGGATTTCCCTCTAGTTGTCAATCGTTTCAGGGATGTCTTCCCAGATGACTTTTTAGGTCTACCTCCGGTGCGTGAGGTGGATTTCTCTATTGAGCTAGTGCCAGGAGCAGCACCGGTGTCCATTCCTCCATATAGGATGGCCACGCCTGAGTTGCAGGAGCTCAAGAGGCAGTTAGAGGAGCTACAGGCGAAGGGTTTTATCCGACCCAGTACTTCTCCTTGGGGTTCTCCGGTCCTTTTTACAAAGAAGGTGGACGGTACCCTTAGACTTTGCGTGGATTATCGGAAGCTGAACCAGTTGACGGTTAAAAACCCATATCCCTTACCGAGGATTTATGATCTGTTTGATCAGCGTCATGGATCACGAGTGTTCTCGAATATTTACTTGAGATCCGAATATCATCAGCTGCGCGTTAGACCATCTGATATACCTCTCACACCTTTCAGGAGCAGGTATAGTCTATATGAGTATACAGTTATGCCGCTCGGACTCACGAACGCGCCAGAAGTTTTCATGGATCTGATGAATCGTTTATTCCATCCGTATCTTGATTCATTTGTGGTAGTATTCATGGACGACATCTTGGTGTACTCTCACACTCGACATAATCATGCCACCCATCTTGAGATCGTAATGGGTACACTGAGAGAGCACCAGCTGTATGCTATGCTCTCAAAGTGCCACATTTGGATGGACCAGATTCACTTCCTGGGTCACATCATCTCAGAGGCAGGAGTTTTAGTAGACCCATAGAAGGTTACATGAATGTTATATAAATAAAATATAACCCTAGATAAAGAAACATTACAAAAAATATAGTGATTAGAATGATGAGATTAACAAGATCTTTAAAGAATAGTTTTATCAATTGAATTAAATTACTGGTGTCAAATATGATCAAATGGAAATCAACGTTAAAATAATTAAGGATCTTAAAAAAATATTTACAAGATATGAGTAACATTCATGAAGACCAAGTTAAAAAGTTGAAGAAATAATGTGAATGTGGGGTGAAAACTCTTGAAGAGCATAAGGATATTATTAATATGAAATGTATTAATTTAAAGTTTATGTTGTAAAATCAGAAAAACATCCATAAAAATCATCAAAAAAACTGAAAAGAAAATTTACGACAAATGTTTTACTAATAAATGTCTTTCTTGAAAAAAAACTCAAGTTGGTGGCATGAAAGGCTTGTGATCATTTAATGATCTATCTTGCACAATCTTATTGAAGGAGGTGAAGTTATCATGTATGGGTTTTATTTTTTATCCTTAAATAAGGTTGTAAATATAAGTTGGAGAAGTGTAGGAGTAATGTTTCTGAGGTTGTTTTCATTGAAAAGATATTGATGACTCATGAATGTATTGGAAAGGAAAGTTTAATGTTACGTTGCTACCTTAAATAATTTGTGTATAAAGATTCAATGAGAAAGTCCCATAATAAATGTGAGGATTTTTAAACTCATGTAAATGTCCAATAAAATTTTTAGTGATATGAAAGTATTGTTTACAATATTTGATGGAATTATGAAAAATCTAGCTTGAGGGGATATTGAAAACAAAGTTAAAAGAGGAAAAATATGGATTGAAGAAGTGTAAAACCATCCAAGTTTCGTTGAATGTGAAAGATACTTTATCAAGTGATGAGAAATATTTAGATGATTTTTTTAGGTGTTTATCATTGATTGAAAATTCCTTAGAATGAGTTAAAGAGTATATGAGATTATTGAGTGAAGACTGAAAAATATAGGATTTGGTGTATAAGAAAATTTGGGCTAATTATAGAGTTTATAATAGTTATCACTGACCTTGTATAAGTCACTCCAGGAATTAAAATGAGTTCATGATGACTTCATATGTGTCACTAATGAGTTTTTTTAAGTTACATAGTACTTTAGATGAGTCATTTTGAGTTTAAATGAATCATTCCTAACATTAATGAATCATTTCATACTTTAAATAACTCATTATAGACTTTAGATGAGAAAATCTAACTTTTGATGAGCTATTGATGAGTTCAAATGAGTTATATAATACTTTAGATGAGTCATGATGATTTAATATGAGTCATGATGAGTTCATATTAGTCATTCCCAGTTGTCTTGAGTCATTATAGACATTAGATAAGTCATTTTTGACTTCATATGATTCTACATGATGTTTGAAATATTTTTTTAGGACTTTGTATGAATCTATAGGGAGTTCATATGAGTAAGGTCTAACATCGGATGAGCCCTTGTGAGTTTAAGTGAGATATTCCATCCTTAATAAAATTTTACTTTGTAAAAATTGGTAGTATTTAGAATTAATTTTATTGTAAATAAAATAGAAATTAAATTATATTATATTTGTGTTTTGATTAAAAGGATTCAAATATCATGATTAATGAAGTGGATCATGATTCAATCAAGATCTGTGTAAGAATCTGGTTCTTATTTTTGAGGTACGGGCTTCTTCCTTTTCCTTTTACTTAAGTGTTTTTGAGAAAATATGGAAAATTGGAAAAAATGCCAAAATTTGAAACTACACATTGTGTACCTTGTCCACACGCCATGTACTTTTGGCCGTGTTGGGATGAGTACACGGGGCGTGTAGCCTTGTCGGCAATGGGGGTGTAAGAACTGACATCATGCTGTGTAGTGGTACCTTACACACCGTGTAGTCAGTCGGTAGGCTTGAATAGTAAGGCGGTGGAGTCGCCGCCAGCTGGGCGATAGTACATGCCATGTACTCAGGAGTACATGTCATGTACTCTTGTCGGCAGGTGAACAGTGTCGGTGCCGCTAAATAAATAGTTAAATGAAAGGAGTACACACCGTGTACTCAGAAGTTCATGCCGTGTACTTTGTTTTTTCGGCTTAAAATAGGCAATAGCCTCCTCATTTGGCATAGGAGGAATTTGAGCCATTTTGGAGCCAAGGAGGACGGTCGGACCTTTAAAGATCCATCGGGTGTTCGTCTGGAATCCAATTCGGCTTCGGACGATCTCGTTGGAACCGCACGGGTAAGCCTTCTCCTCTCCTGGTACCGTTCTTACCAATTCTTTTCTGAGGGGAAGTTATTTAAGTTTGAATGGGTTTTTTTCTTCGTCATATCTATGTCGTTCTTGGGCGTTTCTGGAGTCGGCGTTCAGGTATAACATTCGTTGGCATATAAGGTAGGTGGCTTTGTGTTTATTTTCCAACTATCGTGATTTTTTGTGCGTTTTTGTGCCACGAACCCATGTTGGGGTGTCGTGTGGTTGAGGTCGTTGCTATATTTAATGCCTAGAATTGCATAGGTGATTAAATTGTGATAATAAAATGCTGGTTGGGATCATTGCTTGGATCCGAAACCACCTCGGGGGTGTGTTTCACTGTTTAGCCGTTTGGTCAGGATACCCGAGTGTGTGCCTTTATTGTAGTAATTGTAGAATTGCCTTGAGAGGAATTGCTTGTTACTGCATTTTGATATGTTGGGCATGGCCCGGTTACCTGTTTAGCCTGAGGGCGTTGTTGTGATTAGCCTGAGGGCACTGCACTATTTAGCCCGAGGGCTGTAGTATTTCACCTGAGGGAAACCTTTTGTGCTTGAGGGCTTGACTTCTGTGCGTGAGGGTGACACTTCCTACGTCTGAGGGAAAATTCTGTTATGCCTAAGGGTGATACCTGCAGGTTGGATTCTGCTTACCTGAGGGTAAGGTTTTTCTTGTCTGAGGACGTGGACTATTTACTTAGAAATGCATTTTGGTGATTTCTAATATTTAATGGATTAAAATGAATATTAAAATGGAAATTTAACTGTTAAGTCGGTTACTTGTGAGTACTGCTTACTTTATTGCATTTTACTACCGCACACTGTTGTTGAATTCTTACACGCAGTTGGGAATGGGCCTTTGGTGGGTGCCTACTGAGATATATTTCTTACACCCTGTTTGGGTCATGCTTTTCGGCCCAAATAGATTATGTTGCTACAGGTATATATAGGGGCAAGAGTCCCTATACAGGTACTTTACTGTTGATGAGGAGTAGGAGGGCATGGGACCGAGCCTTGGCTCGCGATGCCAGTGCCAGCTGTTTGCTTTTCTTTGCTGTACTCTATTTTCTGCTGTATGGTATTGATGTATAACATGTTCTGTCTGTTTTCTTAGAACTTGAAACATATAGCATCATCACTTATATACTACTGGTTATAGCCACTGTTGTAGTTATTTCTGTTGTGTATGGTTACTACTTCCGTTGTCGTGTATGTTTATTTTGTATTCCATTGTGCTACACTCTAACAACTGAGGTCATAGTTTCCCTACTATCAGACCTGGGCCCTCGCTGATAGTCGGCAGCCTCTGGCATTTGGGGAAATGTGCTTGAGGTCATGTGGCGAACCGGGCTCGGGGCACCCGTTGTGTGGCACCCGGATTCGGGATGTTAAAAAGTGGTATCAGAGGTGTTTCTTTTCTTTGACTTACTATTTGGAGTCGTAGTCAGGGATAGGACGGAACGATAGTTGGTAATAAGTGGTTCCTGGGCGTAGCTAACCCGTGTACAGGGAAAAGTCAGTCTACCTCGTATTTGCATTATTTTGATTTTGCAATTTTACGGTTGATATGTTTTCACCGTTGGGTGATGCACTTGGATTGTGTTGTTTATATTATATCTGTTGGTTCTATTTAGTTACAACCCAATGATATGAGGGTATTCCATCTCATGCATCATATAGGCACATGCTAGATATCACATGCCATGCATAGTTTCCATGCCATGTAGGTGCATTAGAATTTTCATGTTGTTGTGATAGTTGTTGTGCTAATAAAGCATGTTGTTGTGATAGCTGCTTGATAAATACCTGCCTTGTGATATGGTATGTTTGTTTGAGCTGTTTATAAAATGGATGCCAAACTTTGGTTTTTGATGAGTATGGGCCCCCATTGACCGGATTTGGTGGATCATTGACTATTTATTGGTTATAAAAAATATAAGATGTCAAACTTTGATTCGTGGGGAGTATGGGCCCTCACGGATCGGAATTTGACACTTAGGTGTTGGTTTTTAGAATTTTCTAGGTTCCTGGGAAGTTTCTGAGGCATACTATCCGGAAAACCCAGTATACACGCCGTGTAGTTTTTTTATACACGTCGTGTATGTTCTTCTGTTCGGGAAGAAAAATGATCTTTTTGAGTACACGCCGTGTACCCTGAGTACACGCCATGTAGTCTCTTCCCGTGTCACAAACCGTGTGGGAGGCGACACGGGGTAGGGGAGGATTTGGGTAAAACACGCTGTGTAGTTTTATGCACACCGTGTAGTGTTGACCCGGAGTCCGGCCGTGAAACTAACAAAACAGGTCGGTGAACTCCTTCACAGAACACGCTGTGGAAATGATGCACACGCCGTGTAGTGTGACATGGGGACTCAGCCGTGTAACTAACAACACAGGTCGATGTCACCATTCCTTGAACATTTCGTGTACCTCTGGGGACACGTCGTGTAGTCTTGTCCGAGGACAGACCGTGTGGAGTTAGCTATGTGGCTGGGAAACGGGGTGTTGTACACGCCGTGTAGGGGTGTAACACCACATGTAGTGTCAAGCCGAGTAGTCGTACGTGTCACAGATGACACGGGCAGTTTGAAAATAACACCGTACATGTCGTGTAAATATTATACACGCCGTGTAGTTTTGTTCGACGGAAGCTGTGTGGCTTAGCCATGTAGAAGGACTCGGGCAGGGGAAGGAAAGTCAAGTACACGCCATGTAGTCATTGTACACACCGTGTAGTCTTGTTTTTTCAAATTTTGAATGCCTTCTTCCTATTATTTTCTTTGTGGTTCCTTTACTTCCAGTCTGAATAATCTTAAATCTGAGGCATGCTTTTGACCTTGTAGTGTCATTCTGCCTAGACGATCGTGATTTGTTCGCCAAGAGAGCGGCGACAATTATACTCCGAAGATGGTGGGTCATGGGCTACCAGTGGATCCTCCAGCAGATCCAGATGCGGCACCAGCTGTTATACTGTACATAGGCACAGAGGCGAAGTTCCGTGAAGGTTTTATGCGGTTTATGCAGACCTTTCAGGGAGCACCGCAGGCTGCTACATCTATGGCTGAGCTGACGCGTATCTTTCAGCAGCAGCATCCGCCTACGTTTTCAGGGGATGGCGGACCACAGGCTGCGGAGTCTTGTCTAGGATCGATGCAGACTATTTTTGAGCATCTAGAGACGCCTCCAGGGTGAAGGTTCAAGCTCGTGACTTACATGCTTTGTGATTCCGCCAAGAGGTGGTGGGATGTTACCACCCAGTCATAGCATCACAGGGACATGGTGTGGGAAGATTTCCAGGCAGTCTTCTATGACTTCTTCATTCCCGAGACGCTGAGGGTAGATAGAGCTCGTGAGTTCATGAATCTGCAGCAGGGTGCTATGTCAGTGATGGACTATTCTGCTCGTTTTACGGAGCTTCAGCACTTTGCACCCGTTCTGGTGGGTGATGAGACGCTGAGAGCCAGACGTTTTGAGGATGTTCTTCGGTATGACATCCGAGCGCTGGTGAATGTTTTCAGGTTTCCTACTGTACATGCGATAGTGAACCAGGCATTTATTATAGAGAGGAACATGCGGGAATCGAGCGGTGTGGGCCAGGGCGGTTCAGCACTAGTTACTGGTACTATTTATGCTGCCAAGAGGAAGAGACAGATAGACTTCTCTAAAGGTGGCAGTACCAGCTAGGCAGCTTCTACAGGTGGTCCGATCAGGTGCTACCAGTGTGGTAGAGAGGGGCACAAGAGACCACAGTGTCCACAAGACCCAGTGGAGTGTCGAGCTTGCGGCAAGATGGGTCATCTACAGCACTTTTGTAGGGTGTTTCCACCAGTGGCTAGTGAGAGGGGATCTGTGCAGACTCCGCGTGCAGGAGCAGGACCTGTGGATTCTTACCTATATAGGAATTGGAATACGTCAGGGCATGTAGGCAGAGATGGTGGTCGTGGCCGTGGTATCCAGATACCAGGATCGTAGAGGCAGCATGGTGGGAGAGCTCAGGGTAGCCAAGCAGTGTCGCAGGGCCGCGGCACTGGGTAGGCATATGCAGTGCAAGAGACCCTGCAGAAGTAGGATCCCGGACCTTCTACAGTCAGAGGTACTATTCTAGTAGCTTCTGTCTTGTCTTCCATACTTTTTGATACGGGTGCTACACATAGTTTCTTATCTGTACCCGTTGTGTAGAGCCTCAGGCTTGGTGTTTCTTCTTCTTCTGATATCATGATGCTAGAAAATCCATTGGGGACTAGAACGGATGGTGTGCGTCAGTGAAAGGAGTTCCCCCTTGAGGTTGGTGGGTGTCACTTCCTTTGAGACCTCTATGTCTTAGAGATGACAACCTATGACTTCATTCTCGGGATGGACTGGTTGGTTCCCTTCTAAGCTTTTGTAGACTGCTATCGTCGTAGGGTGTGTTTCACTTCACCAGAGGGTGGAGAGTTTCTATACAAGGGCGAATGGGATGTTCAGGCGAGTCGAGATAGACCAGAGCATCATGGGCGAGGTGGAGTCACGGCCCAGATTGTGAGCTTATATCTGGATGAACAGGGGACTTGTCATATGGATTTCCCTCTAGTTGTCAATCGTTTCAGGGATGTCTTCCCAGATGACTTTTTATTCTACCTCCGGTGCATGAGGTGGATTTCTCTATTGAGCTAGTGCCAGGAGCAGCACCGGTGTCCATTCCTCCATATAGGATGGCCACGCCTGAGTTGCAGGAGCTCAAGAGGCAGTTAGAGGAGCTACAGGCGAAGGGTTTTATCCGACCCAGTACTTCTCCTTGGGGTTCTCCGGTCCTTTTTACGAAGAAGGTGGACGGTACCCTTAGACTTTGCGTGGATTATCGGAAGCTGAACCAGTTGACGGTTAAGAACCGATATCCCTTACCGAGGATTTATGATCTGTTTGATCAGCGTCATGGATCACGAGTGTTCTCGAATATTTACTTGAGATCCGAATATCATCAGCTGCGCGTTAGACCATCTGATATACCTCTCACACCTTTCAGGAGCAGGTATAGTCTATATGAGTATACAGTTATGCCGTTCGGACTCACGAACGTGCCAGAAGTTTTCATGGATCTGATGAATCGTTTATTCCATCCGTATCTTGATTCATTTGTGGTAGTATTCATGGACGACATCTTGGTGTACTCTCACACTCGACATAATCATGCCACCCATCTTGAGATCGTAATGGGTACACTGAGAGAGCACCAGCTGTATGCTATGCTCTCAAAGTGCCACATTTGGATGGACCAGATTCACTTCCTGGGTCACATCATCTCAGAGGCAGGAGTTTTAGTAGACCCATAGAAGGTCAGAGCAATAGTTTCCTGGGAGCATCCTAAGAACGTGTTTGAGATATGGAGTTTCTTAGTGTTGGTCGGATACTATAGGCGTTTTATACAGGAATCCTCCCGCTTAGCAGTGCCGTTGACAGGTCTGACTAAGAAGGGTGTGAAGTTCGTTTGGTCAGAGGCTTGTTAGGTACCTTTTCAGGACCTGAAGGGAAGGTTGACATCAGCACTGATCCTGTTACTCCTGGAGCAGGGGAAGAGCTATACAGTTTACTGTGATGCATCAGGGATTGGGTTGGGAGCCATTTTGATGCAGGGCGATCGAGTCTTTGCGTATGGGTCTCAGCAATTGAGGCCACATGAGAGGAATTACCTAACGCATGATCTCTAGTTGGCTGCAGTTGTTCATGTGTTGCGCTGTTGGAGGCACTATCTTTTGGGGGAGCATTTTGTGGTTTTCACCGATCACAAAAGCCTCATGTACATCTTTACTCAGCGTGACCTGAATCTAAGGCAAAGAAGGTGGGTCGAGTACCTACAGTCCTTCGATTTTGAGCTTGCCTATACAACTAGTAAAGGTAATGCAGTAGTTGATGAACTGAGTAGGAAGACTCAGATACATGCAGTGTAGGAGGCCAGTGGTGAGTGGCAGTTTATGGCTTTTTTCTCTGAGATGCATCTGAAGGTGCATGACAGTCAGGGGTAGACTTATCTTTCCTCGTTAGCTATGACTTCTACCCTCCTGGATAGAGTGAGGATGAGGCAACTATCTAATTCGGAAGGCCTAGTTCTACGGGAGTCGGTGGCAAGTGAGGACCCTCCTCCTGGTTGGACAATAGGTGACGATGAGGTTTTGAATTTCCATGGGTGAGTATGGGTTCCAGGAGATATACGCGAGGATCTGATGTGGGAGTTTCATGCTTCAGCATGGGCAGTTCATCTCGGGGTTACCAAGATGTACCGAGACTTGAGACGTCAGTACTGGTTGCCGGTTATGAAGAGAGATATAGCTGGGTTTGTTACGAGATGTTCCACTTGTCAGCAGGTGAAGGCAGAGCATCAGAGGCCAGCTGGACTGTTACAGTAGTTACCCATTCCAGAGTGGAAATGGGATGATGTCGCGATGGATTTTGTGATTGGTTTGCCGAGGTCACCTCATGGCAATGACGTCGTGTGGGTTGTTGTGGACAGACTCACAAAGGTAGCTCACTTTTTGCCGATCAAGGAGGCCTTCGGTGTGGACAAGCTCAGAAGGCTGTATATCCGAGAGATTGTACATCTACACGGGGTCCCTCGTTCTATCATTTCAGATAGGGACTCCTGCTTTACGTCTCATTTCTGGCATAGTTTTCAGAGGGAACTAGGTACTCAGGTGCTTCTGAGCACAGCATACCACCCTCAGAGAGATGGCCAGTTAGATCGGACGATACAGGTACTTGAGGACATGTTGCGTGCATGCGTCCTAGACTTTGGGGGCTCTTGGGAGAAGCATATACCCTTAGTCGAGTTTTCCTATAACAATAGTTTTTAGGCAACTATTGAGATGGAACCATACGAGGCTTTATATGGTTGGCCATGCCGATCACCTTTGTGCTGGTTAGAGGTAGGTGAGGCAGCCTTACTGGGACCACAGCTCGTGCAGGAGACTTCTGAGCAGGTTCAGTTGATTCGGAAGCGGATGGCTACCACACAGTCTCGTCAGAAATCTTATGTTGATCGCCGTAGATGACCTTTGGAGTTCATGGTTGGGGATCAGGTTTTTCTACGTGTTTCGCCGAGGCTGGGACACAAGCAGATCAGAAGACAGGGTAAACTTTCACCGAGGTATGTGGGGCCATTCGAGATTCTGGAGAGATTCGGGCTGGTTGCCTATAGGTTGTAGCTACCGCAGTGGTACCGAGCCATGAACAACGTCTTCCACGTGTCTCAGTTGCGTCGCTACCATTCAGCCCCGTCTCACACCTTTCAACCTGAGGAGGTTGAGCTTCAGCATGATGATTCCTTTGAGGAGCATCTAATCTGTATCGTTGATAGGAGCACGAAGGTTCTTCGAGGCCGGTCAGTTCCTCTCGTACGGGTGTTATGGCAGCATGGCCGAGTGCAGGATGAGACATGGGAGCGGGAGCACGACGTACGTACTTAGTGGCCAGAGCTATTCTAAACTTTATCTTCACCACCCTTGGAAGGGCAATTCGGGGACGAATTGCTATAAGGGGGGAAGTTTGTGAGAACTCGGTTCTTATTTTTGAGGTACAGGCTTCTTCCTTTTCCTTTTCCTTAAGTGTTTTTGAGAAGATATGGAAAATGGGAAAAAATGCCAAAATTCGAAACTACACGCCATGTACCTTGTCCACACGCTGTGTACTTTTGGCCGTGTTGGGATGAGTACACAGGGCGTGTAGCCTTGTCGGTGACGGGGGGTGTAGGAACTGACTACACACCGTGTAGTGGTACCTTAGAAGCCGTGTAGTCAGTCGGAAGGCTTGAATAGTAAGGCGGTGGAGTCGCTGCCATCTGGGCGATAGTAAACGCCGTGTACTTTTGTCAGCAGGTGAACAGTGATGGTGCCGCCAAATGAACAGTTAAATGAAAGGATTATACACCGTGTACTCAGAAGTACACGCCGTGTACTTTGTTTTTTCAGCTTAAAATAGGCAGTAGCCTCCTCATTTGGCAGAGGAGGCGTTTGAGCCATTTTGGATCCAAGGAGGACGGTCGGACCTTTGAAGATCCGTCGGGTGTTCGTCTAGAATCTGATTCGGCTTCGGACGATCTTGTTGGAACCGCACGGGTAAGCCTTCTCCTTTCCTGGTACCGTTCTTACCAATTCTTTTCCGAGGGGAAGTTATTTACATTTGAATGGGTTTTGTTCTTTGTCAGATCTACGCCATTCATGGGCATTTCTGGAGTTGGTGTTCGGGTATAACGTTCGTTGGCATATAAGGTAGGTGGCTTTGTGTTTATTGTCCAACTGTCATGCATTTTTGTGCGTTTTTGTGCCACGAACCCATGTTGGGGTGTCGTGTGGCTGAGGACGTTTCTATATTTAATGCCTAGAATTGCATAGGTGATTAAATTGTGATAATAAAATGATGGTTGGGATCGTTTCTTGGATCTGAAACCACCCCGGGGGTGTGTTTCACTGTTTAGTCGTTTGGCCAGGATACCTGAGGGTATGACTTTCATGTAGTAATTGTAGAATTGCCTTGAGAGGAATTGCTTGTTACTACATTTTGATATGTTGGGCATGGCCCGGTTACCTGTTTATCCTGAGGGCATTGTTGTGATTATCCTGAGGGCACTGCACTATTTAGCCCGAGGGCTGTAGTATTTCGCCTGAGGGAAACCTTTCGTGCCTGAGGGCTTGACTTCTGTGCCTTAGGGCGACACTTCCTATGCCTGAGGGAAAATTCTATTATTCCTGAGGGCTATACCTGCGGGTTGGATTCTGCTTACCTGAGGGTAATGTTTTTCTTGTCTGAGGATGTGGACTGTTTACTTAGAAATGCACTGTGGTGATTTATAATATTTAATGGATTAAAATGAATATTAAAATGGAAATTTAACTGTTAGGTTGGTTACTTGTGAGTACTGCGTACTTTATTTCATTTTACTACCGCACACTATTGTTGCATGCTTACACGCAGTTGGGAACGGGCCTTTGGTGGGTGCCTACTGAGATATATTTCTCACACCCTGTTTGGGTCACGCTTTTCGGCCCAAACAGATTACGTTGTTGTAGGTATAGATAGGGGCAGGATTCCCTATACAGGTACTTGACTATTGCTGAGGAGTAGGAGGGCATGGGACTGAGCCTTGGATCGTGACGCCGCTGCCAGCTATTTGCTTTGCTTTTTTGTACTCTGTTTTCTGTTGTACGGTATTGATGTAAAACATGTTCTGGCTGTTTTCTTAGAACATGAAACATGTAGCATCATCACTTATATACTGCTGGTTATAACCACTGCTGTAGTTATTTCAGTTGTGTATGTTTACTTCTTCCACTGTCGTGTATGTTTATTTTGTATTCCGCTGTGCTACACTCTGACAAATGAGGGCATAGTTTCTCCACTATCAGACATGGGCCCTCGCTGCTAGTCGGCAGCCTCTGGCATTTGGGGAAATGCGCTTGAGGTCATGTGGAAAACCGGGCTCGGGGCACCCATTGTGTGGCACCCAGATCCGGGACGTTACAAGCTGAGATCAGTATTCCACACCATAAGAAGAGGAGTCACCTCAGAGTGCATACTCACATGTATACATGGAGGATAATTAAAAAAGAAATAAAGTCATGGATTTATAAAACTATAAAATATTTGATATTCAATATCTTATAAAGAAGAGAATTTTTCATGTTTTATGGGATTTAAAAGAGGATATTGAATAAGAATTCAAACTCTTTATAAAGGAGATTCAATTGGAAGCCTTATCTCAATTCAAATTATATATTTGAATGATTTTAAATTTTATAATATCTTATTTGAAAATATTAATATACATGAAATATCATGAATATAAATATTTAGGTTAAGAAAAAAGTTGTTTCTTGATACTAGGGTTCTTAAAGAATTGTTATGTGTTGAAGAGAACCACGTAATAGGATAAGGAGTCTACCCATTCATGAGTTCACCTATGTGTTGAAGAATAATAATAATAATAATAATAAATCCAACATCACTTTTTTAGTATTGAAGTTGAGGAGAAATAGAGAAGTAGTAACCTCCTCCTACTTATGATATACCATCATCAAGAGAACTAGTGTGTGAGGTTGATAGATCCTTTATGAGACCGAAACATGAGTGCTTGAAGGAGAAAAAGGATGACCCAAACTATAATAGTGTATTGGGTAATTTGAAGACATATTCAAAGCTGGAGTTTAGAAATAACCTTGAAGAATCATCAGGAGGCAATATGAAGATCCCATCGGGAGGTGGAATGAATATTTTTGGGAGATAACTTCAACTATGGGAGTAGATATAATGAACTTTTCAGAAGGTGGATGTTGTGTTCACTTGGAACCATGCATTTAGGAATATTTTAAAATATTTTTTTCAAAAGCTAGTATGTACTTCTACTATTTTTTGTTCATAGTGGATAAACTATGACTCAGAACTTGACCCAAACCTAGCAAGGACTGGGTTTTCAAGACCAAACCTTGTAAATTGTGTTCCTACCTTTATTTGTGACATCACTTGAGTAAGGATGAGTGATACAAGAAAGATAGGATCAATCTTTAACTAGTCACAAAGGATGAATTAAAATAGATAAATTCATAAAATAAAATGGTTCATTGATTCGTCCCCTATACCTCTTTGTGATCTCACCAGACTTAGGAACTATAAGTGGTCTCAAAACTAATATAGGTTAATTATGAAATATCCTTGAAGAATCATGGATAATATCAATATTTTAAACATCAGAGGAGTATATATTTTTAATGAAAATAATTTTCAATGATGGAAGAACTGGATGATTCCATATGTGTGGTCACAAATATTAGAGCTAAGTGATGTTGTTATAGTAAGACTTATTCCACTAGGAAGAGATTCTCCCATGACTTATACTGAAAAAATAAATATTTAAGTGGATGGAAAATATATAAATTCCATCCTATAATCTCTATCTAATAAAATATACAAAAAAATAATGGGACTTAAAACTTCCAATGATATGTTAGAGAATATATAAAATATATATGAAGACAATGTGAAGATAAAATAAATAAAACAATAGATGTAGAGATAAAAATTTGAATACATACATATGGTTGATGATGAGGGCATAGATGACTTATTGTCTATAGTTAATGATATTTTAAATCATATTATTGGTTTTGGAGATAATCTATAAGATTAAACTATTGTAAAGAAGATTATTATTAATTTCCATAATATATTTGATCTGGAGATTTAACCTTTGAATAGATTATATATATATATATATATTCATTAATGAGTTATACAAAACCCTTATTAAATATGAAATAATGAGATCACCAACATTAAAAAAGAAATAAAAGGAGGATGTTTAATTAAAATCCAAAAAAATATTAAAGAAATGAATATTGAATCTAATTCAAATTCTAAATGTAGAAATGAAAGAATCAAGGAGTAAAAGAAACCATTGCCTTTATCTCCTAAAACATCTGAAGGGGAAAAGGTCAATACAATTGTATGCTTCATAATAAATTAATTAATTTTGGTTGCATTGATCATTTTCAATTTATTTCCCAAATAAGTAATTTTAAATTTGAGAGTGATGCTGGGAAATAATATTTCTCTAATGTAAGATTTAGAAAATCCAAAAAAATGGAATAAAGAAGAAGTATTTAATGAGATTCAAGATAAATTTTATGAGTAGAAAATAAATTTAATACTCTTCATATTAGATTTATTTATATTATAAATTTATCTATTAAAATCATAAAACATTTATTTCTCACATTAAAAGGCATAAAGACTCATCAATAAATGAAGAGGAGGAGGAAGGGTATATTTATTATATGTTAAAAAATGAACTTGTGACCTACCTTGAGAAAATTAAAAACTCAATAAGAGAGTAATGATACTTGAAAACAATAAAATAAGTGAATATATGAAAGTAAGTTATTTTATATAATTGATCAAGTTTTCCAAGGTGAAAATTTTAGAACAAGTTAAGGTCTTGAATGAGATTAATGTAAAACTAGCTACCAAGGAAGAAGGGATAAAAGAGGCACAATCTTAGTGTATTAAAGCTGAAAAAATCTTTAGTGCCATTATAGAATACTATTATAAAGTTTTAAAAATTCAATATGTATAATCAAAATCTACTGAGACGACCATCCCCAAGAAAGAGGTATAAATTGGTTCTATTTTCTTGAGTGAAACTAAATCCATTTTATCTAATTTTTTAGGCTCTAAAACTCGAAATATAGATGTTAAAGCTCAAAAAAATAATAAAAAATGTGATTTTTGTAATGTGAAATATATATGAATTTAGAAATTAAAATCCCCCAAAAAAGATAAATAAAAGTATTTTACTTATCTGGAAAAAAACATATTTTTTGTTGGTCAAACAAAATTATAGAAGACTGGGTTCTAAGAGATACCACTAGTGTTGTGGACTATTTGTATAGAAATCATATTACTACTATCATAACATGTCATTTACAAGAAACTATAATTAATCATGGGGGACCAATCCATAAAAAAAAGAAATGTATATGTGAGAAAGAAGAATACCCTTATAAAGAGGAAGTATATTTGTGAGAAATCAATAAATATATCTTTCCAAAAAAAATTGATAAGTTTGAGGAAAACCATAGAATAGTTTTTAAAAAATATCACCATATTGAAGGTTTAATAAATTTTTTATATTATAGACTCCACAAAATGTTGAAATCATGAAAGTGTTATGCGGGAAGATTGGAAAAGTGGAACAGGATTCAAAAAGTGGTTTATTAGTGCTTCTAGATTTAGAAAATGTACTAAAGAATAAGAATAAAGTTTCTAAGGAAGAGTGTGAATTTATTCCTCCTAATAATAATAAGTACCCATAAAAGTAATGAATTGAAATGAAAAAATGGAAATTATGTTACCTATGAAGATATATTATCAAAATTCTAGCAAAGGAGGTATAAAAAACTCTACAAGATCCAAAGTTGGAAGAATTGAACAATCTAAGTTGAGAGAAACATTTCAAGATTATTGTTGTCATTTAAGAGTAATTATAACCCCTCCTTATTATCTTTTATATTTTTTTGTATAAATATGTAAAATATTAAAGGATTCAAACCCAAAGGTGGAGTTGAATGAGTTTTATTAAACATTGTGCATCAAAAGGAAGAGATTTTCATCATGGAGTTACTTTGATGAGAATCAACCATGATTATAATATGAAGTAATTTCATCACCTGAGGGGGATAAAACAAGAATAAAGGCTTCCAGATCATGCTCTTTCATGAAAATTTTAAATTTTTGTGAATTTGGAATTTCTAGACAACCATGAAAAATTAAATATTATAGTATTCCAATCATAATTTACCCTTTTTTATTATATAAACCATGTTTATAAAGGGGGTATTTGTTAATGAATATAACAATAAAAATGGTTATTCTTATTACTTAAACTCTAAATTTTTTATTTGTTTGTTGAGATGTGTGCAAGATGTGCATTTTCCTGATAACTTTTCTGAAACAGACCCAAATATAAGAAAATGAAATTGGTTTCACATGCATGAATATATATATGTACAACCTTGATGCCTTTTTTAAGTTTCTAATTTTCTACATGAATATTTCCCACATATACTTAGATTATATTAAATAAAGGCTCTTGGATAAGTTGTGTGTGGTTTCATCTTTATCTCACAAATGAATCAAGTTATATTTCAGAACTAAAGAGGGATAAGTTGTGATGAATTTACCCTTTTCTCAAGAATAATAAAATGAATATGAGTGAATTAAAAACACTAAATTATTTTTTATTTATTCTCAATAAGGGTGAGAAAAAAAATGAGCACACATACACATATTTCTATAAGAGTAGATTTTTGGTATTGAAAAAAAAAATCTAAAGGGGAGATTTTAGTTCCCATAAATGGATTCTATTTATAATATCCCACCCCTCCTCATTATCTTGAGAAGTTATAGGGGAGTTATTGGCCTTAGGTAACATCCCCAATACACCAAAGTCTAGAAATAATTTCCAAGGGATTTAAAGAACATTGGGGGGAGATTTTCCATTTAAATAAAACATTCCAACAAACATACACAATAAATATCCAATATTCTATATGATGCATGAAAAATATACAACAAAAACATAATCAAACATAAAATGATATCGAATAAAAGAATAAATAAAAATACATCCACAAAAGGAACCAAAATACCAGAAGACTTGAAATCACCCACGTGGTATCAGACAATCAACTCCCAACCCACTCCATAATCTAACTCCACATCCAATCCCATGGTATCAAGAAGCATCATTAAAGAACTGATATACATTTCCATAACTTTTGTCTTGATAGATAACATATAAAAAATCACAATATTTACCAAGTAGGGGATGAGTCTAAACTTAGTAGTATTTCCTCAAATACTTCCTAACTCATGCCACTAGGATAAGAACCAATTACTCATTACATATATAACTATTTTAAAATATGATAAAATAGCTTTTATCAAAGCAGTAAATATGTTCAAAGGAAAAAATTCTAATAAAACATAAAACCTTTATAAATTAGTTGGAATAACAATAACCATGTATCCAAACACACAAACCCATGAAATACCATGTTATATTTCCGCACTCATGAAAAATATCTCATCGATTCACCAAGTCATCACAAGGTTACTAATACCTAGTTCCCCAATGGCACACACCCCTTCTATAGGGTCATGAATATTAATCCACTCACAAAAACCACGTATGAAAAATTATAGGAAAATATATTCCAAATAAAACCTTTATTTCTTTAAATCATTTCAAAAAAATATTTCTATGCTTCAAACCAAAACCAAAATTTTAAAATCATCATTTTAAAATTTTCACCAATGATAATTTCCTAAGAACCCATTCAATTTAAAAATATTAAATCCATAACCCAAAATATGATTCTTTCAAGAATAAAATATGTATTTCACAAAAATTTCAAGAAATTTATTTAAAAAAACTAAGCCTTTAAGTTTTAAGACAATTGGGGATGACATAGAATCCACCTACCTCTCAACAGTTAGAAAAAATGAAGAACAATTCTATAATTCTATAGATCTTCCTTGTACCCTATTTCCTTCAATAGATTCAATCATATATTGTCAATATTACCATAAAGAATCATAAATATATCTATAATGAACTAGATCTATGGATTTAGGATAGAGTAAAATAATATATCTAAAAGGAATGATGAAGAATGATGACTTACCGATGAATTTGGATCTCCAACGTGCTTTGATTTCCCTGTGAATATCCTCTAGGTCAAAGGGGATCATCTCTAAAGCCTAGAGAGAAAAAGGAATTCAAGATTCTATAGAATTAAATAACAAAATAGGTTATCAATATTTAATTTAGATTAGATCAAATAATTTTAGTGTTCCATCTATATGTCGCATGGTTAGGCTACACGGTTTGGAAAACTATGTGATGCTACTGTCTTAAGGCCACACCTTGCATGGTTATCTTGCATGGTTTGAAAATATATGTTTCAATCATTATTTTCTCTATATTTAAAGTTATGTAGTTTCCCTTGGGAACTCACATGGTTTGGCCAAATTGTTCTCCAACAGTGTGCCTACCAAGTTACTCCCAACATATGTTGCACAGTTTTCCAGAGGTGGTTCTAAGTTTTTACTTATCATGCACAAACTGTGAACCACTAGAAACACCTCCAAAACATCTCTAAACCTCCAAAAAATAATTAAAATTAACTCAATTCTTTTACAATCTAAAATTACAAAAATATAGGATCATATACCTAAAATTAGGGGTGTTGTAGTATTTTTTCCAATACATAAGGTTGTAAATATATGTTGAAGAAGTATATGAGTAATGATGTTAAGTTTTATACAATTGAAGATCTCTTTATGACTAATTAATAAGTTGGTAAAGATAGTTGTAAGTTGTGGTGATTCCTTGAAAAACTTGTGTGAACAGATTCCTAGAGGAAACCCCTTAATAAATGTGATGATTATGAAATTGATCTAAATTTCCAAGATAAGTGATAATGATATTGAAGTATTGCATATAACATTTCATGGAAGTAAGATGAATTTGGATCAAGGGGAGATTGAAGAACCAAGATAAAAGTGGAATAAGTTGTCCTGAAGAAGTTTAAAACCATAAAAGTAGTGTTGAATGTGTAAGTTACTTTATCAAGTGATGTAGAATATTTGGATGATGTTATTAGGTGTTTATAAGTGATGGTTAAGGCCTCATAATGAGATGAATATGTTATAATATTATAAAGTTAAGCCTGTAAATTCTAGTATTTTGATTAGAAGTAGTATTTGGATAAGTTTAGAGTTCAGAAGAGTCATTGGTAACTTTACATGATTCACTCCAAGAGGTCAGATGAGTGACATCTGACTTCATATGTGCCACTAATGAGTTCATAAGACACATATAACACTTTAGATGAGTCATGTCAAGTTTAGATGATTCATTCCAAATTCATATGATTCATTACAAACTCTAGATAATTTATTGCAGACTTCATATGAGTAAATATGACTTTAGATGAGTCACTGGGGAATATGATACTTCAGATGAGAAATGATGACTTTGTATGAGTCATTCCCAATTTAGTTGAGTCATTTCAAAATTCACATAAGGAATTTCAAACATTGGATGAGTCTTTATAAAGTTTGAAGAGTTTTTTGGGACTTTGGATGAGTCCCTATAGAGTTTGAATGAGTAAACTCACACTTATAATAAGTCCTTGGGTGTTTGGGTGAGACATTCCAACCTTACAGAAAAAATAATTTGTAAAAATCATGAGTTTTTATAATGAATTTATTATAAATAAAAGGAAAATTAAATCATATGATGCTTGTGTTAAGATTCAAAGGATTCAAATATCATGATTAATCATGTGGATAGTGATTCAAAGTGTTCCACATTGAAATAATATGATCTACATCATAATGAAATTTTGCATGCATACATGGAGGGAAATTTAAAAGGAAATAAATCCATGTATTTAGTGGAGAATAAAAACTATGACATTTAATATTATATAAGGAATAGAATATTCTGAGTCTTATTAGGATAACTAGTGAGCAAGGATGAGTAATCATTTATAAGACCAACAAGTATGTACTTAAAGAAGAATAAGGAATACCCACCACTACAATAGTATAAAAGTTAAGTTTAAGACTTGTTCAAAGGAGGATATTGTGAGGACCCTTGAAAAACCATCTATAGGTACTATAATGATCTCATTGGGAGGTGTCAAGAATCTTTTTGGGAGAGAGATCCAACTAGATGGAGATGGTATAAAGAACCCATCAGATGGTAGTAACTATGATCACTTGGGACCAAGTATTTCAAGACATTTTTTGGCTATATTTTCAGGAGATAGTTTTTGCTTGTAATATTATTGGTTTATAGTGTAGAAACTAGGTCTCGGTACTCAACCCTAACCTAGAAAAGAGTAGGCTTTCAAGGACAAACCTTGTAAATCACTTTTTTATGGATTTAGTTACTACATCACTCGAGGATGAGAGACACGAGAAAGTGAGAATCATAATTTAATAAATCATAGAAATTGAATTAAAAGAGAAAAATTTGTAAAATAAAAGTATACCTTACCCCTCTTAGTGAATTCACTATACCTAGACACTATAAAGGATTATCCATGTTCCAGTTAATTCTATTTGTATTATAACTATTTTAATAACTAGTATATGTTTAAAATTAAATTATAGATAAAAATGGGGGGAAAGTGTTGAGAAACTTACCACTACTACAATGGTGTATACGATAATTATTAATAAGGTAACCTCCCCAATAAGAGTTCAAAATAATGGGGTTACTACCCAAAAGTAATAAGGAAGTAAATCTGTCTAGACTACAACCAAAGGCAAGAGAATAAGATTCATTGGATACTAATGATACTATAAAAGGTTTTGATATTAGGATAATAAATATTGGATTAATATTTAAATCTATTTATATTATGGAATATCTATATTAAGTGAAAGAAAATATTAATTTAGAATAAAACCTACTGAGAAAAAGTAATGTCCACAATAGAAGATGGGTTTTTAATAAAGAACTGTTTTGAATGTATTTAGAAGATATATGAAAATTGAAAGTATGGTTTACATTATGATGATAATTTCTTGTAAAAATATTTCAAAAATAATTTATGTGTTGATGAGAATATAATAACACAAAATAATAATCTGAAGAAAAATAAAGATGAGTCTTCCTTGGAGTATAAACAAAAGAAGAGTGTTAAACAAAGTACTCTCAAGATGAAAATTGAGAAGGATTTCAAACCAAATTAGTGGAAAAAGTGTTCACACCATGTACCATTGAAATAAGTCCATAGATATTAGTGTTAAAGGAAAAAAATTGGAATCAAAGAAATAATTAGTACAATAGATGAATCTTCTACGTTGTAATGCAATGGCCGAAGGCGGTGGTTCTAAAGAACAAGCTACTGAGAAGATTGGTGTCATAATGTATATTCAGTCTTAGGGAGACTTTGTAATATTTGAGGATGATCAGATGGTTCATCAGGGGTCGTTAGTAAAAAATGATACAAATTTTTATGCACAAATAGAGCTTATTTATGGAACACAGCAGGCAGTAGATGAGGAGGTAGGGGGAAAGTCTTGGGAACTTCTCCTGTACTCAGAGTAAGAAATTTTGGAGGAGGATTTGATTATTAATTATTATTATGAGGATGCTAAAAATATAGAAGGGATAAAAATTCAAGTGGATTAAAATAAGGTTCAAAGTGGTAGTATAAGCAAAAAAATATCTAATTTTGACAAGAGGCTCTAATGAAAAGATGGTAATCATGGAGGAATTCATCCAATATTGGGACAATATAGATTATATCTTTCAAGGTATTATCAATGATTAATCAGATAAAAAGTTAAATGATCTCTCTTAGAAATTACATAGGGATATTACTATAAATAATTTCATGTTTTCTTTTAACAATTTTAAAATCTCCTGTTCTATTTTATGTTTCTAAGATTGGAACTTTTGAGGTTTCCCACTTTTTCCGCAAAATTAATTTTATAAAAAATAATAATTTTTAGTGAGTCTAAGAAAGGAATGAAAGTAATAATTTAATATAATACGTCCAAGATTAAAAAACCAAATTTCATGAGAGGTTTTCTTGAAAAGATGACCCAAAGGCTACTGAAAATATGTGTGGAAGGTGTAATCTAGTTATATACACTCCTAAAAATTTCATGACAAGGATTCCTAGACAAAAGGATATGTTCAAAACTAATGGGAAAGAATGATGACTTCTTGTGTCATTAAATATACTATGAATAAGGAGTCCTCACACAAAAATAAGTTTAAACATGACCCTAAAGACTGTATTACCATATGACCAACCTAATTGGATATGGCTAAGAAAATAGATCTAGCATAAAAGATTAAATCTATTTTTCTAAATAAGGTGAAAAAACATATTCAATCAAATAAGAAAGAAAAAAAGATCAAGAATATCATTATACCTAAAGAATATATAGTCTATAAATTCAAAGAAGTTCTTACATGAATAGTTCTAAAAAATTTGGAGTTGAATTGAAAAGAGTTTATGAGATGAGAAGAAAATTTCAACCTCATTTCACTCATTAAAAGACAAAGGAGGAATCCATCTCATTCCCATTATTTTTTATTCCTCTTTCTATAGGTAATTAAATGTGCTGAATAAAAAGGAATATTTAAATGTTTTTATTATTATAAAATATGTTAAACTATCCATAATGTAGTGTTTTAATTATTTTCTCCTTGTAAAATTTCAAAGTAGTTCCCCAAAGAAGGTTCTGGGATTTCACTTTGAAGAAAATTAGCCATGATGAAGTCTATTGGAGTGCATCCTATGTATGGTAACTGATAAGAAGAGAAAGTTGTTAGGGTTTTATTATTTCATGATAAATCTATAATTTTTTATATCTTATAAAAACTAAAGTTGAGGAAGTCACACTTCTTCCATCCTTATTTTTAATTGAATCAATTCATAATATTGATGGGGTGATTGTAAAGGTAAAAGATAACCTAAATGGGGAAGAAACATTATTTCACTTGAAAATTTTTGATGTGTTTACTAAAGATGAAATAAAGATATAAATTTATTGTAAAATATCTTTGTACAGCCCCTGGAAATATATAAATTGATATTTTTTTCACAAGTTGGACATTTTATAGACAGCTTATGTCTAGATTAATCGCACATGTTTTTTACACTGAGCACTGCTCATGTAGACTTAGATTTTATTATTTAATGCATCGTTACTAAGTAAAATGTGATTATATGATTCTCTTAAGTAACTCAAGTTATATCTATCAAGAAAAAAGTAGAATAAATAAGATAAGATGAAAACTTCAAGGGGTCGAAAAGTTGGCAGTCAAAGAGATGAGCATATTTTCCCCTAAATAATGAATTTTGAATTTATTTCCAATAATGGGGAGGGATATGAACGACTTAGAATATATATTTATAAAAATTTATTATAAATAATATTAAGTTATTGAAAACAAATCCAAATGGGGAGATTTAAGAAGCCAAAGGATTTCATTGGTTTTATTTTTTTCAATAATCTATTCAAATTGTCTTTATGACTTGATGTATTGGGTGATGGAGTAAGTGCCTAATAAAGATAAAGAGGAAGATTCCTTTGATAATGAGAAAAGGAAAATTTTATTTCTACTTAGAGTATAGTTGAGTAAATAGATTAGAGGGTAGTATATAAATATTATTATTGTTGATTTGGTCAATAATATATGAAGTACTTATGGAATATGAATGAAATGACTGTAATATTTTTTAATGAAGTTAGATATGTTAGCCACTAAAAAGATTGAGAAGTTGTGTTTGAAGAAGAACAAGGCATGATAGATGTTTGGAGAATCCATTAATAGAGTATTGAGCATGAATATTGTTTTATCAAGTGAAATATATATTTTGGATGATGTTTTCAAATGGTTGGAGATTCCTTGAGAAGAGTTGAAGAAGTTCTAAGAAGTTTTTATTAAGTGTCGATTTATACATAAGATATTTAAATTTGGATCAGAAATAACTAAATGAAAAAATATTGGGAGTTCCATATATACATAATTTCTTTATACGTAGGATTTTAAAATTTCTCAAATCTATAAGAGATAACACTGTAGTGATTAATTGAGTAAGAGTTGTGAAGAGTGATTTGCACTATAATAAATGATACCAAAACCATGAAAAAATACATTGCATAAATCTGTACATGGGTAGAAGAAATTAAATATGCTTATAGATTTCATGAGTTGTTTGAATAAACACAATACTGAGTCTCTTGGTGGATTAAAAATAATATATTTTGTCGTTATTAAATGAGAATAAAAGTTGGAGATATTATTAACCTATTTTTTGGTGAGGAGATTACACTACCAAGAATCAAAGAAGATTTCCATAATTTTAATATGGAAAATATATCATTGTTATTCTGTGTAGGTAATAAAAAAATAGTAGGATGAGATGTTTCTAATGAGATGGGAACCAATACTAAATACTAAATATAAGATTTTGAAGAAGGAGGCCAACAACATACAGGAATAGAGGAACCTATTCGTCAAAGTGGATGGTGTCACAATCAATACTAATAAGGCTTGAGCTACAGCTACCCCAAGCCTGCCTCTATGGGTTAGGGGTGGCGACAAGAGTTGAAAAGAATATCCTAAAAGGGAGGAATTTTCCTAATGTACCTATAAATACACACTTGACCATCTCAATGAAAAATTTTAAAGGAATAATAATAAAAATATGAAATATATAGAATGTAACCATACATATAAAACCATTAGGTTGTAAAAGAGTACGATAGTGTAAATTGAAAGGAACAAAGGGTAAAATACACACCCAACTAGAAATATTTCCCAACTTAATTAAACTGAAAAGTAAATGCACTGAGAGATCTCATATCAAGATCTCTAAGCTCCAACCACCGTACACAGCCCAATGCATCAAGTATTGATATGTGCCTCTATAGTCACTATTAACCTTCCCATTTTCTTTATAAGACATGACACATACAGGAAAATCCCCTGAAGGGATGAGTATATACATACTTACTAGGACGCCCCAAAATCTGAAGGGGAAGAAGTAAGAGACACAATAGGAATAGATTGATATTATAAATCTCAACCAAAAACAAAAGAGTGAGAAAATCCAACAACATGGATATAGATATAGATATATGATCAAGCCAAAGAAACCCAAATTAGAGGGAAGGGGATCTCCATATTATATCTCATCTAACAAAAAGAGTTTCAATAGTTCCATAAGTCCATCAATGATGCCCAAAATCTCACATGTCTGTCCAAAAGAGAACATCCAAGTCAATTCACACCTTTCCACTGTGTCTCATAGTCAATGGGAAATAATATCTTGGTATAGGACTCATTCCATAGTATAATAGGGGGTTCCACTTAGATGGTCAAGGACCCATGCCCTGACTCCACAGGAGGGTGCTACTCAAGTAATTAGTTGAGGACTCATTCACATCCCAGCATGAGGGTTTCACTCTAATGGTAAAGGACCCATGGCTTGACTTTGTAGGAGGGTGGAACTCAATAGTTGATGGAGGACCCATTCCCATCCCAACTGAAGAGTTCTACTATAGTAGTTGAGGGTCCAATACCTGATACAATAGGAGGGTGAAACTTGGATAACTGGTATATGACCCATTCCTAGCCCAGTTGGAGGGTTCTAATCTCATATTCGAGGACCCATGCCATGTCCTGTGGTAGAGTTCCACTTGGTAAAAATAGATCCCATACCTGGATTTAATAGGGGTACCACTCTATAAATAGATAGAGTACCCACACCCTAATGTCATAGGAAGGTACCACTCAGAGGATACAAGACCCACACCTTAACGCCACTGGGGGTACAACTCTAAGAATATATAGAGGGCCCATGCCCTGCACCATAAGAGGGTTCCACTCTAAAGTCCTTGGTGATCCTTCCTAATCACTGTCATCATCAAGAATCACCTAAATAAGCGTCATGCTCAGAACCCCTCACTTCGTATCTCAAAATCCACTAAGGATTCTACCATCACATTCTATGTGGGAAAAAACTCAGGATAGTATACTTGAAGGCTGAAATCCAAGTCCAAACGTAGGAGATACGAGATATTAAATCTCCCTTAGAAGGAAAGAGGGTGTATACAACATGTAATGGGACCCACACGGCATGTGGTCCCACTCTATTGCCTATTTTTCCCTATTGATACAATACTCACTATCCATGTAGGTATAAATGGAATGTAGAGGACCTACATGGAATGTCTGAGCTACTCAGGGTTTTTCTCATGCTCCCTAGCTATGTTCGTGTATCCAACCCATGCTCATGTACTACAGCACACAACGTGTGCCTAGACATTCCCATTCCCATGTACTACCAAAGTACATATCATGTTTCCAGCACATGGTCACACCGTGTGTGGAGATCCTGCATGGCATGTGATACTTATAGTCTCACACAACCCTAGCCACCACAGCAAGGGCCCTACACATTGTGAGTTCTTTGGACTATACAGTGTGTAGTAATAATTTTTCAAAAAATATAGATTAGTTCTCATGCATCCATATTTAACTTTTACACTTTTAATCAGGCCTTTTATTCACCCTAAATCAGTTGATTGTGTGATCTATCTCTGTTTCATACCATCTAGTGAACGAAAAATTGATTCCATTGATTTTTACTAAGGTCGTAAGAACCACCTCACATCATCGCATCTTTGATCATCTCCCATCACCTCACAGATAGTCTAATCCTGGGTGGAATCACCCATATCCCTCTATCCATCCAAATCTAGCATCGATTCACTGATCCATACATCACACATGAATCTATTGTGAATCAAGACGTCCGATCGTTCTCGGTACCACCCAGTAATCTTCGAACCGGGACCTCGTAGGCTAATTGATGAAGGATGTGAAGAATCAAAGGGAGAAAAGCACCAAAAAAAGATGAATGGTATTTTTCAAAGAATATTTATCCAACAAACCCAATAAAGGATATCCATGGTGATAAAAAATTGAATAAAAAATAGATATGGTATAAAAATGCATGTAAAGGGTTCTAAATTGACGCAGATCAATGAATAAGAAAAATCAAGATCAACCACCTAATCAAATGAGATAAAATAAAAAAATGATGAGTCCTACTGGTAGATTGTATCATTAATCATTGAATAATGAACTTTCTAATGATTGATAGAATTAATTATGTTAGCTGCATCTCGATCTTCCCCAGTCCAGAGTTTCTTCGTCGTCTGAACTCAATTCACCAATAGAGAGAAGGAAGAACGCATCTCGATTATCCCAGGATTTATGCAGATAACCCTAGTAAAATCGGAAAAAAGGGTATTAATATAAAAAATTATAATTATTTTAATAAATTAAATAAATAAAATTATTTATTTATTTAACTAAATGCACCTTCAAATAGTCACAATATCTGAACGCCCTATGCCGACCAATTTTAGGTCTCACTTAGGGTAAACATCATGTTCCGGACTCAACTATGGTCCTGGATTTTTTATCTAAGATTCTAGTTAATGTTTATCCCATTTTCTTTAAGAAACTATGTATTCATAATGTAAAATATATTTAATATTTTTATAAAATTAATTTTAGGGACATCGATCCTTGAAATTGCACGTTGTCTCAGTTCCTTGCTCTAAAAATATATGTGAAAATATTTCAATGTCTTAAAAAGATTAAAATAGGTCTCTAAATCATTACCTCCTTCAATATTTTCATCCTTAAAAAGTAAAACTATACCAAAATCTTGGAATAATGAGCTGGTATCTGGCTCTCATACTCCCAAGATCTCTCCTGGACACTTCCGTACTGCCACGGCACATGAACCAAGGGGATATTCCATCCATGTAGGGTCCTCTCCTACTGATCCTCAACTGACACTAGGTGCTTCATAAAAGTGGTTACATCCTTAATCTATAGCTCTACCTAGTCAATAAAGTGTGTATGTTCATGCATGTATCTCCTCATATGCACCATGTGGAAGATATTGTGCACCCACTCTAATTGTGGGGGTAGGGAAAGGTGGAAAGAAACCTCGAAAACCCTCTGAAATATCTCAAATTTCCTGATGAACCTTGGGGATAACTTTTTTCCCTGGTTGAATCTCCAAAATCCTTACCATGTGGAGACTCTCAATAAAATATGGTATCCATGCTAAAACTCCCAGAGCCTATGATGATGATCTATATAAGATTTATTCTTACTCTAGGTTGTCCACATCTATTCACGGAAGACCTAGGCATTCTCCATCATCACCTACACCATCTCTAGTCCCACAATAGATTCCTTTTTCATCTATGTTCATTTTAGTAGTGACCTAAAGGGCCTCATATATAGGGTCTCAAAAGGTTACATGTTGATAGTAGAATGTTAGATATTGTCATATGAACATTCTACCAAAAGTTATTGATCCTACCAACTCCAGTTGAATTATAACAGGAAAACCCTCATCATATCCTCCAACACCTAGATAGTGCACTTATTATGCCAATATTTCTAGGGGTGAAATTATTTACTCATCCTTATATTGGTTTTGAATGTTTCATAATATAACACCCCGACCCCAGTTGCCTAGAGTCGGTGCATTATTTTATTACATTGGCATGATTACAAGGAATCAAGTCCTGAAGGACCGATCAATTTAGCAGTATTGGAAAATAGATTACATACATGAACATTACATTACACTTTCTAACATACAACACATCATAAATAATCCTTTGAGAACATCATTGTTCCCTTATCTTAACCATGCATCTTAATCATAAAACACTTCCTGGGATCCTGGGAAAAAATAAAACATAGAAATGGGTGAGCTCAGATGCTCAGTAAGGGTAAATAATTTAGTGGAAGCTATAAACTTTTAAGGAAAGATGTGTAATAAAAAAACAGCCTTTTTAAACATAAACTTGAACATAAAATGGTAAAAATAAATCAAACATTACCATATAAACATGCACATGGATATTATACTAATCAAATAATCACATGTAATAACTAATTTCATAATGAGGAAATGCATAATTCCGAACTTTAATTTTTGTGTCAAGGCATCGTGCCAAGACCTAAGGGATAACTGTAACCGAAACCCAACCTAGAGAGCCTCTGTAACTGGAATCCAACCAGGAGTGCCTCTAGTAACCGGACACTAACTCGGAGTGCCTCTAATAACTAGACAATAACCCGGAGTGACTCTAATAACCGGAAACTAACCCGGAGTGCCTCTAATAACCGAACACCAACCAGGAGTTCCTCTAATAACCGGACACCAACCTGGAGGTCTTACTTTTACCGGTCCCCAACCCGGAACATTCTAGTACAACACATTCATCTTAAGAAAAGGTTGACATATAACATAAACTTTCATATCAAAACTAACTAACAAGATGTCAATAATTTAAACATAAGTCATGAATGACATAAAAATAACTCATCCATAGACAAAAAAATCACAAAACCTTCAATAAAATATGGAAGTTTTGTATCATAATAACTCAACTTCAAATAATCTTAAAATCTATCAAAGGATGTTTACTTAGATGAAAATTTTTTGTAAAAATATTTGAGAGAAATATCACTTTTTCATGAAAATAATTAAAAGTTACAAAATTTAGAAAGTAAGACATTTAAAGACATTTTTGAATCAAATTTTCCCATACCACTTTGAAACTTTTGAAAGGAATTAACATTTTTAAAACATTCATGTCCATATAAATAAATCCTTAAAAACCATTTTGAAAACATGGACATTAATGAGAATGATTTAGAAGAATAAATATTTAAATCATTTAAAATGATGTTTTAGTAAAAATTACCTTAAAAATAATACCTCTGAAAACACTTTTATGAAACATCGGCATGGATAATAAATATTTCCCAGTATATACTTATGTAAAAACAACCTCAGATAATAAAGAGATTGTGAAATTAACCCTTACCAATTTGGTAACTTACGAAACATACACCCCATGAAAGAGGTATCATACAATGAATATGTAAATACACATAAATTAAAGTGTATTACACAAATAAAAAAATTATTAATAGTATATACACCACACAAAAGGGAATAGTGGCAATATGGCATGAATCTCACAGGAATAAGGAGTGAGATGAAAACCCCTTACCTTGCACTTTCCTTTAGTCGAGGATATGTTTAACCTCCTGTATGAAGACTATAGTATGTTATTAAATTATACCAGAACCATATTAATTTTTATAATATCATAAATTATTCATTTATTACTTTATACTACCCATTTAATAATAATTTCCATGTTATATTAATATTTTGGGTAATAATCGCTTTCTTTATCGTACGTGTTTTAATTTGTTACTCTTGATTGTATCACTTAGATCATGATTTAAATACTTCCAGAATATAAAACATGATCTATATATCATATATATTTAGAATATAAATATGTATAATAGACATATATATGAAATGGAAAACACCGTTTATGGAGATGGGAGTCCGTACGTACGCATAAACGTTGTTTCCATTTTTATACAGTATTGAACGGAAGTAAGTGAATAAGATATATGTAAGTACATAAATACTTATATATATAAATATATATATATATCTACAGTAGCATTACTATGTTATATATTACATAATTATTAGTAATATATATTTTTATAATCGTCGATGAATGGTGAACTTGGAAATGAATCTCATCGCGTCGTGGAGACGGTAATCAGTATGTACGCACAAGCGAAAATATCATTATTTTGATATTAAAGTCATATATAATTGGATTTTATATCATATATACAGAATTATTATCATGTTATATTTATTATTTACATGAATTATACATCATTATTATACTCATCTAAATAATAATATATTGAATAACAATTACACCACGACGTGGAGACAGTAGGTCGTACGTACGCACGTATGGTGACATGTCATTCAAGGGATGGATAGAATAATGAATTTGGTTGTACCATAATTATAATAACATCACAGTATATAGAATATAATGGAGTTATTATTTTATAATGTAAACAACAAATAAAAAGGAAGTGGAAGAAGAAAGGAACTTGAAATAGGGTGGTGAAATCATTACCTCTTCTTCGGGTTCTTCCTTTTGATTTGATAAAAAGGGCTCCTTAGGTTGGATTTATGAATAAAATAAGGCCTCTATGTTGAATTGAGGTAAGTTGGGAGGATATTTTTCTAGGTTTTGGCCGAACCAAAAGGCTTTGTAGGTATGAATAATTTGTTAGAAGTGGTTTCCTTTTATAAGGGGGAGGAGGGGCTCTTTAGGAAAAACTTAAAGTATTATTTTATAATAAATTTATATTCAGTTTATAATGGCTCAAAATGAATTTATTTCGATACTTAGGTGGTTATGGGTTGAAATATTCTAAACCAATAGGTTTTATACATGTTTAGGTTACCATTTTAACCTCATCTTTTAGATTTACCTCTTAGTTAAATAGTTTAACTTTTACCGTGTCTTCTTGTATTCTTACTCTATATGGTTAATAAACTTACTCTAAACTTCCAATAGAACCTCAAGTGGATCATTAATGACATATATAATATTATTTAAGCTCGTTGGAAAAACCTTACATTTTTTAATATATTATAGAAACCAATATTATAGTATTTGTTTTAAATATTAATTTATGTCAATTTTGACACTATTTGGAATTTTGTTTTTGTGAAAGTCATCAGAACTTGATTACTTTGAAAAAGATACATTGAATCGTCCCTAACATGTCCTGTTCAACTATAAAATTCGTGTATTTCATAAAAATGTTGAAATTATATTTATTTTAATATTTATAATACCATTTATTTGATTCCTTCATTAATAAGGTAATTACTGCATCATCAGTGTATCATTAATAAATTTAATTGTTTAATCTCTAAAAATTATAAATAAAATACTATTATTTAAGAAATATTTTTATCTTTCTAATTAATATTTATAGTTGAATTTATCTTATGTGTAACCCTATATTAAAAATGTTTTAGTTATTAAACTTTGAATTAAATAATAATAGATGTCCTAATCTAATTCAAGTGGACCAAAGAGATTCATATTTTATTCTAAGGTTGTTTTTAGTCAAATTATACTTATCAAATAGAATTAGGACATGTGTTAGGGTAATAATAATATCATTTTTACCCTTAATTACCCTATTTACTTTTTACCGTGGTAAATAAAAGTAAAAAGTTACTATTCACCAAAAAATATTTTTATCTTATTGAACCACATTTTACTCCTTAATATTAATCGTGTCTCTTAGATATTTGAAATTTCACTCACAGAAGAGGTAAAATTACGTTTTATGTGAATTTGCAAATTCTCCAAGGAGGTGGGTAAAAGACGGTGAAAAGTTCAATAAAATTTTTATATATCTAAAATTATTATAAACTGACTCTAATGAATTACACTGATCTTATATAGGTAGTATGTATATATTTTGACATAAAATAAATTTAAATAAAATAAATAAATATTTAAATAAAAATTAATTTTTAAACTATAACTCAGTGTTTTTCACTATTCATCAAAAATTAAAAGTTTTCAGAAAAATACCAAAAATATACCCTAAGATAATTTTGATATTCCGAATTCAATAATGAATTATATTTTACCAAATTCAAAACATATAATTTGCATTCATTGATTTAAAATTAATTCCTGCTGTCAAAACAAAAATTGTGTTTTTAGGAAACAAAAACTATCAAAAGATTGACACTTGTTTATGTCTGGTTTAAATTTGAAATTATGTACAATGACCAACATTGGATTAAATTATAAAAATATATTCTAAATATAATTTAAAACCACTCAAAATCATCATTTATCACTGTTAATTATTACGATTAAAAAATTATTTTTAATTAAAATTTAGTAATTTTCACTATTCATCAAAATATGAAAGTTATCAAAAAAGTACCAAAAATTCACCCTAAGATAATTTTGATATTAAAAATCCAAAAATGAAGTCCATTTTGAAAGATAAAATGTATAAAATTTCAAAAAGTGGGTATTAGTATTCATAACGGCTAGTTTGATTGGTTGTGGTGTGTGTTAGAACTCAAAGTTGCGTACAGCACATGCTACTGTATTATTCAAAGAGTAGTGTGCCATTGAAGCTTGGGGTGTTACATTATCCCCTCATTCAATAAATTGCGTCCTCACAATTTATGCTCGGTATTGGAAACTTGGGGTTGACATTCCAAAATATATTAGTTGAAATCCTACATCAAAAAATGGATTAATGAGGCCTCTATTTAAAATAAAGAGTGGTAAGTATGAAGGCTACCGAAAATAGCACCTGCTATGGTTACATGTAGGAAAATATGGATATGGAAGAGAAATATAACCATTAATATCTGATGGAGAGTAGTAGTGAAGATGGCTATGAAAAGGCCAATAATCCCAAAACCATAAATTTGTGATTATCTAAGGTACCATCTAGGACAACAGTTTTGTTCTAAGTTCCTTTGCTTAATGTTGAGGAATTTATTTATGAGATTGGAGGAGATCATAAGGAGATATTTTTACTTTATAATTAGAGTTTTATCCATTAATAAATTTCTACCACAAACTCATCTTTCACTACAAAACATAATACAACTCAAAAATACTCTATTTATCCTAATCGTAAAGGGTTCCAAATATAATGAATGTATAATTCACATATCAGACCCATAAAAAAAAAGGAAACTTAATTATACAATCATGGGACTTCACGTAGTCCAGTGGTAGGTGATAAATCCCAATTGAACTATGGTTGTGGGTTTGATTCTCTCAGCTTTGTCTGACGCGACGGGTAGTCACACGGTCAGCAAGTTTTCCTTTTATAAAAATCCAAAAATAACCTTTCAAACTTAATCCATTCCAACCTTTAGACTTATCCAAAATACTACTATCCAAACTCACAGTCCAAAATTTATAAGGAAGTTAAACACAATGAAGATCCTTTTTTCCATTAAATAACATGTGAACACCTTCACCATGTATTATTTTAAGACATGGTGACATCCTGAATTACCATAAAACCTTATTTATTACATTCATACTCCCTTATTCTTTTTAAAATACTGGATATACTCCTTCTATCAAAAAATTTGTAAACTCCAACGATGAAAAATCATTAATTGGTTTCAAAGTATTCAAGAATATGCAATATAATTTACCCAAATCAACCATATCTTATTCCAAAATCAGTACCTCAATATTAGGACCATATTAAGGTTTATCTTTCCTTCAACCATGTAATTTCCAAAAAATTTAACTTGCTGTAGAGTCACTTTTCTTAGTACCATAAAATCGCAAATCCTCAATAAAATAGTACTGCATTACAATCCTTATTTATTTCCAGAACATCATTGATACAACACTTAAATGAAAAAATTCCAAAATAAAAATATAACAAAACTAGGCATTTTTCTTAATTTGTGGTAGTATCATAACATGATTATTATCCAATAGTATCATTTGCGGCATAGTCTGATGACTGTGACATTGGTTCACGTAGTGTCCAAACTCCTTGCAGATGAAGCATTGTACATTTGAAACCATTTTCTTACACTTACAGTCACGTACTTGGTGTCCTTTTTCTCCACACTTATAACATACTCTCATTCCCTTCAAAAATTTTCCAAGGTGATTCTTTCAACAGTTATAACATATGGCAAAATCCTTCTTTACCTTCTTCGCTTTATCAATCCTTCTCTCTACCATCCTTTTATTCTCCGGCTTCCCTTCAAAGCCATAGGACTCTAGGAATTCTTTACTTATCTTATCAACACGTGATACTATTTCTTCATATGATAGTAATATGTGGGAGACTATTTCCCTTCTAAATTATATCTTAGGACCATCAAAGATATGATCCTTCTTACTCTTTGGATTATGTGTATTTCTTGAGTTCTCATTCCTTCTAATGGGTGCCATTTATAAACAATGGCATACACTAGATTAGTTTATGAATAACAATACCTAATCCCGAACTTGTAAAACACATAACATAAATTAAACAGTTTATGGATATAATCCATAATCATAAAAATGTTTTCTTTGAGTAAGTATATACTCCTAAGCCCTTTATAGTGGTTTGTAAAGAAAATGAGAATTATCCTAATCATATCCCCTGGGAGTGTCGTAACCAAGAGTGCAGCAAGGCTCGTTTTCATGCACCAGTTCCCATTTGAGTCTAGCTCAAAGCGATGTTTTTGGGTTTTACCCCTAGGTACATTTGTGCCAGAGCCTCCTCTACCTACTCGTATCAAGACAAGGATGTATTTCTTGTAAAACTCATAAAATCTCTACAATACCAAAATTCTAGTAAGTTCTTATACACTAATCATCAAAGTCTATCTTAGGGTGATGTGCTCTAATCAGAGTTTATCTAAATCTAGTTTCCAAGTTTATTGCTAAACCTCCCTCTGATACCAACTGTAACGCCCCAACCCCTGTTACCCAAAGTTGGTGCATTATTTTAATACATTGTCATGATTACAAGGAATCAAGTCCCGAAGGACCGATCAATTTAGCAGTTTTGGAAAATATATTACATAAATGGACATTATATTACACTTTATAACATACAACACATCATAAATAATCCTTTGAGAACGCCATTGTTCCCTTAGCTTAACCCTGCATCTTAATCATAAAACACTTCCTGGGATCCTGGGAAAAAATAAAACATAGAAAGGGGTGAGCTCAGATGCTCAGTAAGGGTAAATAATTTAGTGGAATCTATAAACTTTTAAGGAAAGATGTGTAATAAAAACAACAGCCTTTTTAAACATAAACTTGAACATAACATGGTAAAAATAAATCAAACAATACTATAAAAACACGCACATGGATATTCTACTAATCAAATTATCACATGTAATAACTAATTTCATAATGAGGGAATGCATAATTACAAACTTTAATTTTTGTGCCAAGGCCTCGTGCTAAGACCTAAGGGATAATTGTAACCGGAAACCAGCCTGGAGAGCCTCTGTAACCGAACTCCAACCCGGAGTGCCTTTAATAACCGGACACGAACCCGGAGTGCCTCTAATAACCGGACATGAACCCGGAGTGCCTCTAATAACCGGACACCAACCCGAAGTGCCTCTAATAACTGGATACCAACCCGGAGGGCTTACTTTTACCAGTCCCCAACCCGGAACATACTAGTCCAACACATTCAACTTAATAAAAGGTTGAGATATAACATAAACTTTCATATTAAAACTAACTTATGAAATGTCAATACTTTAACCATAAACCATGAATGACATAAAAATAACTCATCCACAGTCAAACATATCGCGAAACCTTCAATACAATATGGAATTTTTGTATCTTAATAACTCAACTTCAAATAAGCTTAAAATCCATCCAAGGATGTTGACATAGATGAAAATGTTTTGTAAAAATATTTGAGAGAAATATCACTTTTTCATGAAAACATTTAAAAGTTACACAATTTAGAAAGGAAGTCATTTAAAGATATTTTTGAATCAAAGTGTCTCATACTACTTTGAAATTTTTGAAAGTAATTAACATTTTTAAATCATTCATGTCCATATAAATAAATCCTTAAAACCATTTTGAAAATATGGACATTAATGAGAATGATTTAGAAAAATAAATATTTAAAACATTTAAATTGATGATTTAGTAAAAATTCCCTTAAAAATAATCTCTTTGAAAAAACTTTTATGAAACATGGACATGGATAATAAATATGTCCCAATATATACTTATGTAAAAACAACCTCGGATAATAAAGAGATTGTGAAATTAACCCTTACCAATTTGGTAACTTACGAAACATACACCCCATGAAAGAGGTATCATACAATGAATATGTAAATACACATAAATTAAAGTGTATTACACAAAGAATACAATTATGGGACGTACATACACCACACAAAAGGTAATAGTGGCAATATGGCATGAATCTCACGGTAATAAGGAGTGAGATGAAAACCCCTTACCTTGCACTTTCTTTTAGTCGAGGATACATTTAACCTTCTATATGAATACTATAGTATGTTATTAAATTATAACAGAACCATATTAATATTTATAATATCATACATTATTCATTTATGATTTTATACTACCCATTTAATAATAATTTCCATGTTATATTAATATTTTGGGTAATAATCGATTTCTTTATCGTACGTGTTTTAACTAGTAACTCTTGATTGTATCACATAGATCATGATTTAAATACTTCCAGACTATAAAACATGATCTATATATCATATATATTTAGAATATAAATATGTATAATAGATGTATATATTAAATTGAAAACACCGTTTATGGAGACGGTAGTTCGTACATACGCATAAACGTTGTTTCCGTTTTCATATAGTATTGAACGGAAGTAATTGAATAAGATATATGTAAGTACATAAATACTTATATATATAAATATATATATCTCTAGTAGAATTATTATGTTATATATTACATACTTATTAGTAATATATATTTTTATAATTGTCGATGAATGGTGAACTTGGAAATGAATCTCATCGTGTCGTGGAGACGGTAATCCTTACGTACGCACGAGTGAAAATATCATTATTTTGATATTAAAGTCATATATAATTGGATGTTATATCATATATACAGAATCATTATCATGTTATATTTATTATTTACATGAATTATACATCATTATTAAACCCATCTAAATAATAATATATTGAATAACAATTACACCACGACGTGGAGACGGTAGGCCGTACGTACGCACGTATGGTGACATGTCATTCAAGGGATGGATAGAATAATGAATTTGGTTATAACATAATTATAATAATATCACATTATATATAATATACTAGAGTTATTATTTTATATTGGAAACAACAAAGAAAAAGGAAGTGGAAGAATAAAGGAACTTGAAAGAGGGTGGTAAAATCATTACCTCTTCTTCAGGTTCTTCCTTTTGATTTGATCAAAAGGGCTCCTTAGGTTGGCTTTATGAATAAACTAATGCCTCTAGGTTGAATTTAGGGAAGTTGGGAGGATATTTTGGTAGGGTTTGGCCGAACCAAAAGGATTTGAAGGTATGAATAATTGGTTATAAGTGGTGTCCTTTTATAAGGGGGAGGAGGGGCTCTTTAGGAAAAACTTAAAGTATTATTTTATAATAAATTTATATTCGTCTTATAATGGCTCCAAATGAATTTATTTAGAGTCTTACATGGTTATGGGTTGCAATATTCTCAACCAATAGGTTTTAGACAAGTTTAGGTTACCATTTTAACCTTACCTTATAGATTTACCTCTTAGTTAAATTGTTTAACTTTTACCGTGCCTTCCTGTATTCTTACTCTATATGGTTAAGAAACTTACTATAAACATTCAAGAGAACCTCAAGTGGATAATTAATGAAATATATAATATTATTTAAGCCATTTTGTTGAACCCTACATTTTTAGGAATATTATATCAACCAATAATATAGTATTTGTTTTAAATATTAATTTATGTCAATTTTGACACTATTTGGTATTTTTTTTTGTGAAAGTCATCAGAACTTGATTACTTCTAAAAAGATACATTGAATCATCCATAACATGTATTATTAACCTATAAAATTCGTGTATGTCATAAAAATGTTGAAATTATTTTTATTTTTATTATTTATAATACCATTTATTTGATTCTTTTATTAATAAGGTAATTACTACATCATCAGTGTATCATTAAAAAATTTAATTATTTAATATCTAAAAATTATAAATAAAATACCATTATGTAGGAAATATTTTTATATTTCAAATGAATATTTATAGTCGAATTTATCTTATGTGTAACCCTATATTAAAAATGTTTTAGTTACTAAACTTTGAATTTAACACTTTTAACTCTTCTTTGAATTAAATAATAATAAATGTCCTAATCTAATTCAAGTTGACCGAAGAGGTTCATATTTTATTCTAAGGTTGTTTTTTGTCGAATTATACTTATCCAATAGAATTAGGACATGTTTTAGGGTAATAATAATATCATTTTTACCCTTAATTACCCTATTTACTTTTTACCGTGGTAAATAAAAGTAAAAAGTTACTATTTACCAAAAAATATTTTTATCTTATTGAACCATATTTTACTGCTTGATATTAACTGTTTCTATTGGAGTTTCTAAATTCCACTCACAGAAGCGGTAAAATTCAGTTTTATGTGAATTTGCAAATTCTCCTAGGAGGTGGGTAAAATAGGATGAAAAGTTCAATAAAATTTTTATATATCTAAAATTATTATAAACTGAATCCGATGAATTACGTTGGTCTTATATAGGTAGTATGTATCTACTTTGACATAAAATAAATTTAAATAAAATAAATAATTATTTAAATAAAAATTCGTTTTTAAACTATAACTCAGTGTTTTTCACTATTCATCAAAAATTAAAAGTTTTCAGAAAAATACCAAAAATTTACCCTAAGCTAATTTTGATATTCCAAATTCAATAATGATTTATATTTTACCAAATTCAAAACATAGAAGTTTCATTTATTAATTTAAAATTAATTCCCTTTGTCAAAACAAAAAGCATGTTTTTAGGAAACAATAACTATCAAAAGATTGACACTTGTTTATGTCCAGTTTAAATGTGAAATTATGTCCAATGACCAACATTGGATTAAATTGTAAAAATATATTCTAAATATAATTTAAAACTACTCAAATTCATAATTTATCATTATTAATTATTTTGATTAAAAAAATTTAATTAAAATTTAGTAATTTTCACTATTCATCAAAATATGAAAGTTATCAGAAAAGTACCAAAAATTCACCCTAATCTAATTTTGATATTCTGAATCCAAAAATGAAGTCAATTTTGAAAGATAAAATGTATAAAATTTCAAAACATGGGTATTACTATTCATAATGGCTAGTTTGATTGGTTGTGGTGTGTGTTAGAAATCAAAGTTGCGTACAACACACTCTACTGTATTATTCAAAGAAAAGCGTACCGTGGAAGCTTGGGGTGTTACATTCTACCCTCCTTCAATAAATTGTGTCCTTGAAATTTATGCTCGGTATTGGAAACTTAGGGTTGACATTCCAAAATATCTTAGTTTAAATCCCACATCGAAAAATGGATTAATGAGGCCACTATTTAAAATAAAGAGTGGTAAGTATGAAGGTTACCAAAAATAACACATACTAGGGCTCCATATAGGAAAATATGGATATAGAAGAGAAATATAACCATTAATATCTGATGGAGAGTGGTAGATAACTTGGCTATGAAAAGGCCAATAATCCCAAATCCATAAATTTGTGATGATCTAAGGTCCCTCTAGGACAACATTTTTGTTCTAAGTTCCTTTTCTTAATGTTGAGGAATTTATTTATGATATTGTCTAAGATCATAAGGATATATGATTACTTTATAATTAGAGTTTTATCCATTAATAAATTTCTACCACAAAATCATCTTTCACTACAAAACATAATACAACTCAAAAATACTCTATTTATCCTAATCGTATAGGGTTCTAAATATAATGAATGTATAATTCACATATTAGACCCATAAAAAAAGAAACTTCATTATACAATCCAGGGACTTCATGTAGTCCAGTGGTATGTGATAAATCTCAATTGCACTATGGTTGTGGGTTTGATTCCCTCAGCTTTGTCTGACGCGACGGGTTGTCACGCGGTCTGCATGTTGTCCTTTTATAAAAATCCAAAAATAACCTTTAAAACTTAATCCATTCCAACCTATAGACTTATCCAAAATACTACTATCCAAAATCACAGTCCAAAATTTATAAGGAAGTTAAACACAATGAATATCCTTTTTTCCATGTAATAACATGTGAACACCTTCACCATGTATTATTTTAAAACATGGTAACATCCTAAATTACCATAAAACCTTATTGATTACATTCATGCTCCCTTATTCTTTTTAGAATACAGGATATACTCCTCTTATAAAAAATGTTATAAACTCCAACGATGAAAAATCATTAATCAGTTTCAAAGTATTCAAGAATATCCAATATAATTTACCCAAATAAACCATATCTTATTCCAAAATCAGTACCTCAGTATTAGGACCATATTAAGGTTTATCTTTCCTTCAACCATGTAATTTCCAAAAAGTTTAACTCCCTGTAGATTCACTTTTCTTAGTACCATAAAATCTCAAATCCTCAATGATATAGTACTGTAGTACAATCCTTATTTATTTCCAGAACATCATTGATATGGCACTTAAATGAAATAATTATAAAATAACAACATAAGAACACTAGTCATTCCTCTTCATTTGTGGTAGTATCATAACTTGATTATTATCCAATAGCATCATTTGAGGCATAGTCTAATGACTGGGACATTGGTTCACGTAGTGTCCAAACTCCTTGCAGATGAAGCATTGTACATTTGAAACCTTTTTCTTACACTTGCAGTCACATACTTGGTGTCCTTTTTCTCCACACTTATAACATACTCCCATTCTCTTCAAGCATTTTCCAATGTGATTCTTTCCACAGTTATAACATATGGGAAAATCCTTCTTTACCTTCTTCCCTTTATCTATACTTCTCTCTACCATCCTTTTCTTCTCTGGCTTCCCTTCAAATCTATAGGAATCTGAGAATTCTTTACTTATCTTATCAACTCATGATATTATTTCTTCATATGATGATAATATGTGGGAGAATATTTCCCTTCTAAATTCTGGCTTATGACCATGAAATATATGATCCTTCTTACACTTTGGATCATGTGTATTGCGGGAGTTCTCATTCCTTCTACTGGGTACCATTTCTAAACAACGGCATACACTAGATTATTTTATGAATAGAAATACCTAATCCTAAACTTGTAAAACACATAACATAACTTAAACAGTTTATGGATATAATCAATAATCATAAAAATGTTTTCTATGAGTAAATATATACTCATAAGCCCTTTATAATGGTTTATAAAGAAAATGATAATTATCCTAAGCATATCCCCTGAGAGTGTCGTAACAAAGAGTGCAGCAAGTCCCGTTGTCATGCACCATTTCCTGTTCGAGTCTAGATCAATGCCCCGACCCTAGTTACCCATAGTCGATGCATTATTTTAATACATTGGCATGATTACAAATAATCAAGTCCCGAAGGACCAATCAATTTAGAAGTCTTGGAAAATAGATTAAATACATGAACATTACATTACACTTTCTAAAATACAACACATCATAAACAATCCTTTGAGAATTCCATTGTTCCCTTAGCTTAAACCTGCATCTTAATCATAAACCACTTCCTGGGATCCTGGGAAAAAATAAAACATAGAAAGGGGTGAGATCAGATGCTCAGTAAAGGTAAATAAATTATCAGAAGCTATAAAATTTTAAGGAAAGATGTGTAATAAAAACAAAAGCCTTTTTAAACATAAACTTGAACATAACATGGTAAAAATAAATCAAACATTACTATATAAACATGCGCATGGATATTCTACTAATCAAATAATCACATGTAATAACTAATTTCATAATGAGGGAATTCATAATTCTGAACTTTAATTTTTGTGTCAAGGCCTCGTGCCAAGACCTAAGGGCTAACTGTAACCGGAACCCAACCCGGAGAGCCTCTGTAACTGGACTCCAACCCAGAGTGCCTCTAATAACCGGACACTAACCCGGAGTGCCTCTAATAACCGAACACTAACCCAGAGTGCCTCTAATAACCAGACACTAACCAGGAGTGCCTCTAATAACTGGACACCAACCTGAAGTGCCTCTAATAATAGGACACCAACCCGGAGGGCTTACTTTTACCAATCCCCAACCCGGAATATACTAGTCCAACACATTCATCTTAAGAAAATGTTGATATATAACACAAACTTTCGTATTAAAACTAACATATGAAATGTCAATACTTTAACCATAAACCATGAATGACATAAAAATAACTCATCCACAGTCATACATATCCCAAAACCTTCAATACAATATGGAAGTTTTGTATCATAATAACTCAACTTCAAATAAGCTTAAAATCCATCAAAGGATGTAGATGTAGATGAAAATGTTTTGTAAAAATCTTTGAGAGAAATATCACTTTTTAATGAAAACATTTAAAAGTTACACAATTTAGAAAGGAATACATTTAAAGAAATTTTTGAATCAAAGTGTCCCATACCACTTTGAAACTTTTGAAGTAAATTAACATTTTTAAAACATTCATGTCCATATAAATAAATCCTTAAAAACCATTTTGAAAACATAGACATTAATGAGAATGATTTAGAAGAATAAATATTTAAAACATTTATAATGATGTTTTAGTAAAAATTACCTTAAAAATAATCCCTTTGAAAAAACTTTTATGAAACATGGACATGGATAATAAATATGTCCCAGTAGATACTTATGTAAAAATAACCTCGGATAATAAAGAGATTGTGAAATTAACCCATACAAATTTGGTAACTTATGAAACATATATACACCCCATGAAAGAGGTATCATTCAATGAATATGTAAATACACATAAATTAAAGTGTATTACACAAAGAATATAATTATGTTCAGTACATACACTACACAAAAGGTAATAGTGGAAATATATCATGAATCTCATGGGAATAAGAAGTGAGATGAAAACCCCTTACCTTGCACTTTCCTTTAGTCGAGGATACGTTTAACCTCCTGTATGAAGACTATAGTATGTTATTAAATTATACCATAACCATATTAATTTTTATAATATCATACATTTTTCATTTATGACTTTATACTACCCATTTAATAAAAATTTCCATGTTGTATTAATATTTTGGGTAATAATCGCTTTCGTTATCGTACGTGTTTTAACTTGTTACTCTTGATTGTATCACTTAGATCATGATTTAAATACTTCCAGAATATAAAACATGATCTATATATCATATATATTTAGAATATAAATATCTATAATAGACATATATATGAAATGGGAAACACCGTTTATGGAGACGGTAGTCCGTACGTATGCATAAACACTATTTCTGTTTTCATACAGTATTGAACAGAAGTAAGTGAATAAGATATATGTAAGTACATAAATACTTATATATATATATATATATCCAGTAGAATTATTATTTTATATATTACATACTTATTAGTAATATATATTTTTATAATCGTTGATTAATGGTGAACTTGGAAATGAATCTCATCGCGTCGTGGAGATGGTAATCCGTACGTACGCACGAGCGAAAATATCATTATTTTGATATTAAAGTCATATATAATTGGATGTTATATAATATATAGAGAATCCTTATCATGTTATATTTATTATTTACATGAATTATACATCATTATTATACCCATCTAAATAATAATATATTGAATAACAATTACACCATGACGTGGAGACGGTAGGCCGTATGTATGCATGTATGGTGACATGTCATTCAAGGGATGGATAGAATAATGAATTTCATTGTAACATAATTATAATAACATCACATTATATAGAATATACTAGATTTATTTTTTTATATTGGAAACAAAAAATAAAAAGGAAGTGGAAGAAGAAAGGAACTTGAAAGAGGGCGGTGAAATCATTACCTCTTCTTCGGGTTCTTCCTTTTGATTTGATCAAAAGGGATCCTTAGGTTGGATTTATGAACAAACTAAGGCCTATAGATTAAATTGATGGAAGTTGGGAGGATATTTGGTCAGGTTTTGTCCGAACCAAAAGGCTTTGAAGGTATGAATAATTGGTTAGAAGTGGTGTCCTTTTATAAGGGGGAGGAGGGGCTCTTTAGGAAAAACTTAAAGTATTATTTTATAATAAATTTATATTCAGTTTATAATGTCTAAAAATGAATTTATTTCGAACCTTAGGTGGTTATGGGTCTAAATCTTCTCAACCAATAGGTTTTAGACAAGTTTAGGTTACCATTTTAACCTTATCTTTTAGATTTACCTCTTAGTTAAATAGTTTAACTTTTACTGTGTCTTCTTGTATTCTTACTCTATATGGTTAATAAAATTACTCTAAACTTAAAAGAGAACCTCAAGTGGATCATTAATGAAATATATAATATTATTTAAGCTCTTTGGTCGAAACTTACATTTTTTAGAATATTATATCAACCAATAATATAGTATTTGTTTTAAATATTAATTTATGTCAATTTTGACACTATTTGGTATTTTGTTTTTGTGAAAGTCATCAGAACTTGATTAATTCAAAAAAGATACATTGAATCATCACTAACATGTCCTATTCACCTATAAAATTCGTTTATGTCATAAAAATGTTGAAATTATATTTATTTTAATATTTATAATACCATTTATTTGATTCTTTCATTAATAAGGTAATTACTGCATCATCAGTGTATCATTAATGAATTTAATTATTTAATCTCTAAAAATTATAAATAAAATACCATTATGTAGGAAATATTTTTATCTTTCTAATTAATATTTATAGTCTTATTTATCTTATGTGTAACCCTATATTAAAAATGTTTTAGTTATTAAATTTTGAATTTAACACTTTTAACTCTTCTTCCTACAAATCATTTTTTTCCCATTTTAAAAATCGGTTTATGGGTTACCGGTACCCATACAATAGAAAACAGGTACCATAAAACACAAAAGGATTGAAATTTCAAAATTCAAAAACACCACCATCATTGCCTCAAGTCGCGATCCTGACACCTCGAGTCGCGAGCCTACACCAGTCTGACACGCCATGATCTTCATACAATACCGCTACTCCGGATCACCGGCGAGCTTCACCGTCGTCCATAGACACCTTCAACCTCAACTCCAGCTAGAACCCATCGTCTCCATCACAAATCAAGGACCCACAAAAACCATTACCCGCACCAGAGACAATCACAAGACCAAAAATTCAAACGCAACAAACTGCAGTGATTCAGAAACATCGCAGAGCCACCAAAAATCCACCAAGAAATTTACCAAATCTGCCAACCCAATCGCTGGAAGAGACCTCAAAAGAACCTCAAACCACTCAACCACCGTGGGCCAAGAGGCAACCTTCAAACGCTGAGAAACTCACCACTGGACCAACGAGTTTCCGAGAACAAAAACTTGAGCGCTACGAAGAGAATTTCGGTGACAAGGTGAAACGTCGCATCCCGGTCTTACACCTGCAGATCTGAAATTGCAACCACAGAAGGCCATAGCGCAAATCCACAGCATGAGAGGAAGCCACAGAACCACCGTAGAGAGCACCGAGGGATTCGAGAAAAACCACCACCAGAGGGGGCGTCGGTGGGAAAACCCCTAGCGCAACCTTCTCAACAGGCACTCAGCCAAAGACATCAGTGAGGGAACCTTCAAAGCATTAAGATCCTCACAAATAAAAAAGGAAGTGAAGACGAAGACCTCCCCTCCCCGGGCCGAGCCAGCCCCGTCGTCAGACTCCAAAGGGACACCGATGTGATGAGACCAGTCGCACAGTGCCATCGCCCAGCCGCTGAGGCGAACCAGGTGGAGAATACTCGGGATAAGGCGGCCGGAGAGGGAAGGAATTCAAGGAAGGGGGAAAACCCTAGTTTCCTAGGAAGGGGGAAAGAGATGCTGCTCAGAGGCCCCCAGAACTCTATGTTCACTTGTAACTCTTCTTTGAATTAAATAATAATAAATGTCCTAATCTAATTCAAGTGGACCAAAGAGGTTCATATTTTATTCTAAGGTTGTTTTTGGTCGAATTATAATTATACAATAGAATTAGGACTTGTGTTAGGGTAATAATAATATCATTTTTACCCTTAATTACCCTATTTACTTTTTATCGTGGTAAATAAAAGTAAAAAGTTACTACTCACCAAAAAATATTTTTATCTTATTGAACCACATTCTAATCCTTTATATTAACCGTGTCTCTTGTATTTTCGAAATTCCACTCACAGAAGCGGTAAAATTAAGTTTTATGTGAATTTGCAAATTGTCTTAGGAGGTGGGTAAAAGACGGTGAAAAGTTCAATAAAATTTTTATATATATAAAATTATTATAAACTGACTCTAATGAATTACATTGATCTTATATATTTATTATGTATCTATTTTGACATAAAATAAATTTAAATAAAATAAATAATTATTTAAATAAAAATTCGTTTTTAAACTATAACTCAGTGTTTTTCACTATTCATCAAAAATTAAAAGTTTTCAGAAAAATACCAAAAAATTACCCTAAGCTAATTTTGATATTTCGAATTCAATAATGAATTATATTTTACCAAATTCAAAACATATAAGTTGCATTTATTAATTAAAATTAATTCCCGCTGTCAAAACAAAAAGCGTGTTTTTAGGAAACAATAACTATCAAAAGATTGACACTTGTTTATGTCCGGTTTAAATGTGAAATTATGTCCAATGACCAAAATTGGATTAAATTGAAAAAATATATTCTAAATATAATTTAAAACCACTCAAATTCATAATTTATCACTATTAATTATTTCGATTAAAAAAATTGTTTTTAATTAAAATTTAGTAATTTTCACTATTCATCAAAATATGAAAGTTATCAGAAAAGTACCAAAAATTCACCCTAATCTAATTTTGATATTACGAATCCAAAAATGAAGTACATTTTGAAAGATAAAATTTATAAAATTTCAAAAAGTGGGTATTACTATTCATAATTGCTTGTTTGATTGGTTGTGGTGTGTTTTAGAACTCGAAGTTGCGTACATCACATGCTACTGTATTATTCAAAGAGAACTGTATTGTGGAATCTTGGGGTGTTACACCTAATGGCATCTCCACCACTAGGATTTTAACCACACTTAATTATCAAAGAAAGTAGTTGAGGGAAACCAATGAAGGTAAACAATATTCTGTATATACATCTTCCTAAAAATCACCACCAAACTTTTATCCCCAATAGAAAGGGAGTGTACTGACTTTGTGAGTCATTCAAATATCACCCAAATGTATCCATGTACTTTTTTTATCCATATAATCCTTTTCATGAATTACATGGATATTTTATCCCATTTCCACTCTGATATCTCAAGGGGTTGCAATAGAACAACTGAAACCTAGTGCTCAGCCTTCACTAGCTAACAAGTGAGGCACCATGAGACAAACTTAGCTAGGTTTCATCTCTTGTCATACCACCAAAAATGATACTAATGGTATTTATAAATCTTCCCCAGACTGAGATGTACAACCAGGGGAGGAGTGTGGAAATCTCTCATCACCTCCTCCTATATCGTGATTAGGACCATTGTCCCTCCCTATAAATGGATAATGTGATTCCCACCTTTAGAAAATCCATTGGGTGAATCTCATGATGATATTTGGTCATGAAAAACTCACAATCTATGTATCACAGCTAGTAATCTCTCACACACAAAGGGAGTGGAGGATTCAACACCATCGATAGAAGAAAATTGTCACCCTCCTTCTCCACTAGGGCCAGCTACACGGAATACAACTAATCAAAATCCCCTTGCACCAAGAGATCATGGGACTTCCTACTAATGTAATCTTCTACCATGTTTCCCATTCATATAGTATTGAATACATTGAAGTCATACTCCTTCAGGAACTACAACTAGTGTCAATGTCTTAGGTTCAAGTCTCTCTATGTGAAGACATACCTAAGACTCAAATACTACAAGTAAACTATGAATCCCTCTCCCGGAATATAGTTCCACCACATCCTCATAGAAAATACTTCACTGATAGATCTAGGTCATGAATCTCATAGTTATTCTCATGGGGTATCACCAACCCTGGCCCGTATGTGATAACCGCCTACCAATACATTAACACGTAGTTGATCCTAGCTCCTAAGGCATCACAATACACTACATACTCCATGACCTCCTATGGTAGTCTGAAAACATAATCACTGATCAGCCTCATCCTCAAATACTTGAAGGCCCTCTAGCAATGCTTAGTCCAAGTAAAAGGATTCCCTTTCTACATCAGGGATTTTAAAGGGTTGTAATTCTAGATAAGTCTATCACAAACCTCCAGTAGTACCCTAACAATCCAAGAAAGCTTTTAACCTTTGAAACACTCTTGGGTGGATCCCGATAAATCACTACATTGATCTTCATCAGGTCCATGGATAAACCATACACAGAAATGACATGCCCCAAGAAGTGAACCTCGTGAATCTATAACTAGATCTTAGAGATCTTTCTATAAAGTTAGTTCTCCAAAATCAAATATAGGACCAACTTCAAGTTCTTTGAATGATCCTCCTCTGACGCAGAATATATGAGGATATCATCAATGAAGAAAACTAGAAACTTGTCCAAGTTTGGATAGAAATGTATCACCCTAAAATTATAAAGTAAAAACATTGTATTTATTAGTGTGTGTGACATGAAACACCAAATGTAGAAAGAAATATAATGTCCCCAGAATTTATGATATATTTAATATTTTAAATAAACATATTATATATATTTTAGTTAAAAAAACACTGATTTATCTTGCATTAAATGAAAGAATGACTTTGTTTGACAGCTTGTGTTACACGTAAGACTGAGTTTTACCAAACAATAATATATTATTAAAATGATATTATTTAATATAATAAGATATAACCTAGATATTAAATAGGTGGTTATGAATATAATTAAGTAAATTATGGAAATATATTTTTTAATTCATTGTATAAAAACTAAATAGAAATGAATATCAAAACTAATTGAATATATAGGAAATGTCTTTATAAAGAACTATTTTTATGATTCCAAAGGCGTTTGGTAATAATAAATTAAATTAATTACTATAAGTGAATTATATTAATGAAATATATATATATATATATATAATATATTAAATAAAATATTTTTTACATTCATTCTATAGATTTGATATGCATAAGATAATAATAAATCCTTTTTTACCCTTAAAATTTGTATTTCTTTTAAATGTAATTTTGCCACATTTTAATAGAGAACCGGTTTTAAAGCTAATGTTTGAAAATTTTATAAATTTTTATTTAAAAATAAACTTATTTTTTGAAATAGGAACATAAAAATCATATTATGGTTAATTTTTGGTATTTTTCTGTGAAGTTTCATTTTTTGGTGAATAGTGAAAAATACTGAATTTTAATTGAAAACTACTTTTTAGCCTATATAATTTATAGTGATAAATTATATTTTAAATTGGTTTTAATCTTTTATTACTTAAATTTTAAATCTATTAATACAATTTAGGTCATTGGAGTGATTTTTATATTGAATTTACATATAAAATCTTAGAGAACTTTTGAACATTTTCACTTTAAAAACTCAATTTCCTGTCTCATCTGCTAAATTAATTTTAAGTTAATTACTTCCACTTATGTGATTAGAATTTATAAAAATTAAATATATATTTTGAATTAGTATAATTTATAATTTATATGAAGTTTATATTTTTTTGAACAAAAATATTAGTGAAATCAATTAAAATTAATTACATCGATTAAGTGAAAAATACTAGCTTAACAAGGGAATAAACCTTGGGATTGAGGGACAAAAAGACATGTATACTTGTCCAAAATAAATTTGGAAATTTTTAGACCATATCCTCCATTGGATCGAATATTGGCCATTATTGGAGGCACACAATGTTAGGAAGACCTCTCAATAGTGTTCACCTTTTAATATTTACAAGAATGCCACTCCTCCACTATAAAAAATAACTCACCCCTCCCACTTATTAGAATCTCTTAATAAATTTGGATCCTCTAAAATCATTCCAAATTATAACATCCTGGCCCAACTGACCACTAAACTGGTGGCCATATCGGTCACCACATGACCTCAAGCGTGTCTCCCCGTATGTTAGAGGTTATTAACTAGAAACAAGGGCCTTAGGAGGTGATAGTGGAAAGACTATACCCTCAAATCATATTAGCATAGTGGTATTATAGAAATTAAATAGCAGACAATAGTGTAATTAGTATAATAAATAAAATATAGATAGCATCAGAAGAATAATATAACAACTGCAATAAAGTGTCCAATTCCAATTTTATTTAATGATGCATGTGATTTATAGTGTTATTATAAGTTACATAAAATACAATATAACACAAGAAAAGAAAAATATAATGGTAAACACCTTTAGAATCCTAAGAATGAGCCCAATATTGTGCTCCCTAGTCCCCTTGTACACAACACAACATAATCAATGAATCCAAAGACCTGTGAGTAAGAAGATCTAATGGGGTTCCAAACAGTAGTCGAGCAGGGTGTGAGATATAAATCTCAGTAGACCGACACCCATGGTGTCTAGGACAACTGAGATATATATATCTCACACCCTTCCCAGGAACCATTTTGACCCTGATTAGATCTTCTTTCTCATAGGTCTTTGGATTCATTACTTGTGATGTGTTGTGTACATGAGAGCTAGGGAGAACAGGACTCGGCTCATGCTTAGGATACTCGAGGAGTTGACCATTGGGTTTTTATTTTTATTTGTTATATTTTACTGCTTTTACCTTGTAGTTACACATAACATTACATGCATAATTATATGTAATTGGTGTTGGCCACTTTACTTCAGTTGTTATATTATTCTTCTGTTGGTATCTTTCTTTCAATTATTATATTGCTTCCATTGTTGTCAGTTATTTAATTTCTATAATACCATTGTGTTACTCTGATGTGAGGATATAGTCTCCTTAATATCAATTTATAAGACCCTCGCTATTAATTTTCATCCTCTAGTGTATGGGTAGATTCAATTGAGGTCATGTGGTGATCGGTCCGGCTACTGGTTTAGTGGTCAGTCAGGCCGGGATGCTACAAAGTGGTATCAGAGCTTCTTTTTCTTACTATTGGGGCTTATAAAGAATATTAGGAAATGGAATTTAGAAATTTCCCTATTCTTGGATGTAGTTAACCCATGTACATGGGACACCCAAATTACCTAGGACATGAATTGTGTTATTGATTATGCCATTGATGGTTGATACGACTTCACTATTGGGTGACACGCTTGTTTTATGCTACTATTGATATTGGTATTATTAATATGATGATTTCTATTACTTTAGGCCAATTAAATGAGGGTGTTGTATTGCACGCATCATACTAGGCACCATAGGGATTTAAATGTCATGCATTTTTCCATGTCATGTCTACTTTCAACGTGAATTTTCCTATTTTTATGTGATTGTTGTTTTTCTTAGTTGTTATATCTTACATTGATTGTTTTCTTATAAATATAGAAATTTGTCAATCTGAATTGTAGGGAAATATTATAAATTGGTTTAATTGGACACATAATTTCAATTTATATGGTTTATGGGCCCTTATAAATCGGAATGTTGATCCACCTAATCTAATCTATTAAAAGGGAATTAAATGCATGAATAAATCAAAGTGAATACCATCAATTAGAAAAAGGACTTTACCTTGGCTATGGGATATGGGATGTGTGTCATGTGATCCTTATGGGTTCTCTTTTCCTTATTATCTAGACCTATGACTTATAGCAGGATTTTAGTGTGTTATGCTTAGAGGAAGGCCATGCACCTGTCCTCTTATTGCTTTCTTAATCTAATGTATCATATTTCAAGGAGTCCTTACACTTGGCCTTTCTTACTAATTCCTTATTTTCTTTCCCTATCTATTACATGAATCATGTTTGAGGTGTGTGCTTGGAAATTGTAGATCTATGCCACCATGACTTCCTCATGTTGTATGCTAAAAGAGTGGCAATGAGCACACTATAGAGGTGGTGGGCCCTAATCCATGCAGTATACCTCCTATAGTGCCTCTGAAGGACCATACTTCTAATATTCCATTGGAAACTAATGCTCAGTTCAGGGATAGTTTTCTCAGGTTCATGCAGTATATTAAGGGTGCTCCCAGACCTTCCCCAACTATGGAAGAGCTCACATGGGACTTCCAACAGTAGCATCCTCCCACCTTCCTAGGGGATAGTAGAACTCATGTTATCTTCAACCATCTTGAGACACCTCTAGAATGGTGGTTCAATCTTTCTACCTACATGTTGTGTGATTCTACCAAGAATTGATGGGACATCATTTCTATGTCAGAGCATTACCAAGGTATGGTTTGGGAAAACTTTCAGATGGATTTCTATGACCATTTCTTTTTATAGACATTGATATCGAATCATTATATAGAGTTCATGCATCTTTACCAAGGCTCTTTGACTATGCTTGAGTATTCTACTTTTTTTACCAAGCTTTGGCATTTTTCTCCATCTCTAATTGGTGATGAAATAACAACTGTGAGGCGTTTTGAGGATGGGATTGGGTATGTTGTCTACTCACAGGTGAACACCTTTCAGTTGATGATCATTACATAGATAGTGAACTAGGCCTTAATTATAGAGTCAAATTCAAGATAATATGGTCCTATGATCTAGGGAAGTTCTATTCTACGTTAGGGTGATGATTCTTCTAACAGCAATAAGTGCCATTTAGGGGGTGTATATGGGGGTGGTACCAGCTAGGTGATGCATACTGATGGCACCATAGTGTGTTACCAATGTGGTAGGATAGACTATAAGAAGCCCCAGTGGATGAGGAACCCAATGGAATGTCAATCTTGTGGTAGTAAGGGTCATCTTCAGCACTTCTACCATTCTTTTCTACTAGCATCCAATGGATGGGGATCTATACCTAAGACTCCACGTCAGGCTGGGAGTTGGTCTTCTACTGGCTGATTAGGATGATGTGGAAATGGTCATGGTTGAGGTAGTCAAGATTCAGAATGTCAGTGATATAAGAGTGGATATATTTAGTCTAATCAAGAGGCATCTCAGGTCCATGGTTCTGGCCATATGTATGCAGTGTACACAGCACCAGAGGAGTAGATTCTAAGACCATCTATGATTATAGGTACTATTTTGGTGTCCTATGCATTGTTTTCTTCCCTTTTCGATACAGATGAATCACACTCTTTTATATATGCTATTACTGTAGAAAGTCTTGGCCTTGAAATCAAGTACTTATGTGGTGTTATGTCTCTCAATACTCCACTAGGGGTCAGAACTGAGGGAATATATTAGTTTTAGGTGTCCCCCTTCAGATAGGTGGGTATAATTTCTTCTATAATTTCTTTATCATCAAGTTGATCATCTTTGATGTAATTCTTGGTATGGATTGGCTCATGCTTTACCATGCCCAATTGGACTATTATTTCCAAAGATTGTCCTTAATATCACCCGAGGGTATCATGTATATGCACAAAGTTGAATGGGATGTCCCAGAAGATCGAGATGAACCCAAGAGATTTTGGATTAGTAGAGTGATAGCTCAGTTTGTAAGTCCCTTTATGAGAAATCAGGGAATTCATTTAGTAGATTTCCTTCCTATTTTAGATTAGTTTAATGATTTCATCCCAAATTATTTCTCAGTCTTAACTTCTGAGTGAGATATTGAGTTATCTATAGATCTAGTGCCATTTTTTCCACCAATTTCAATTATTTCATATATAAGGGAACCTACAAAGCTCTAAGAACTCAACAAGAAGATTAATGACCTTGAGGTAAATATTTTTATGAGACCCAACACATATCCATGGGGTTTACCTATCCTTTTCACTAAGAACGTAGATGATACCCTCATATTTTGTGTGGATTACAGATAGTTCAACCAGCTTATAGGTAAGTATAGTCACCCTTTACCAAGTATAGATGACCACTTCGACCATATATGAGGAGAAAATAATTTATCTAAGATTGATTTGAGGTTGGGTTATCCTCAGGTGCATGTGAGATCATCAGATATACCACATAAAGTGTTCCAAAAGAGGTATGGCTTGTACGAGAACTTGGTTATTCCATTTTGTTTGAATAATGATCTAGCAGTCTTCATAGATTTGATGAATTGGTTTTTCCACCCATATCTTCATTCCTTCATGGTAGTATTCATAGATGACATCTTGGTGTAATCGTGTTCCATAAATGACCATGATAACCATCTTAAGATCATGAAGAGTACACTAAGATAGAACTAACTATATGTGAAGCTCATTAAATTCTAATTTTGGATCATTAGGGTTCACATATTAATTCATATCATATACAAGGTAGGTGTATCAGTTAAACCATATAAGGTGACCACCATGTATTCCTGGGAGTGTCCTAAGAATGTATTTGACATACACAGCTTCTTAGGGATTGCTGGCTATGATAGGAGATTCATTCAAGAATTATCCTACTTAGTGGTGCCTCTTACAGCCTTGACTAAGAAGGGTGTGTAGTTCTTATGGACTGAATCTTGTGAGAAGTCTTTTTAGAAGTTAAGAGGAAGACTCACTTCAGTTCCAATTTTAATTCTGCCTAATCTGGGGAAAATTAATGCAAGTTATTATGATTCTTTGGGAATCGGGTTGGGTGTAGTTCTGATGCAAGGTAATCAAGTTGTGGCATATGGATCTCACCAACTGAGGGCTCATGAGAGAAACTATCCTATGAATGATCTTGAGCTAGCAATCATGGTTCATGTTCAATACTGTTGGATGCACTATCTATTATGAGAGAGGTTCATTTTTTATACAGATCTTAAAAGTCTCAAATATATCTCCACTCAATGAGACATGAATCTGAGATAGTGCAGGTGGGTAGAATACCTACAGTACTTTTTTTAGATTTCTTACAAAACTATTAAGGGTAATGACATGGTTGATGTTTTGAGCTAGAAAACATAAAATCAATTCATCTAGGCATCCATTATTTAGTGGCAGATGATGGATTTGTTTTCTAAGTTTCATATTGAGGTTTAGGAATAGTAAGGGTATCCAGTCTTAGCATCTTTGGTAGTGATGTCCTCTCTTATGGAGTGAGTCCAAATGTGTCAATTGTCTGATTCAAAGGAACTCATCTTGAGTGGGATCATTGCAAGAGAGAACCCACCTCCTAGTTGGGTTGTTGATGGAAATGAGACTCTTATCTTCTGTGGCTATGTATGGGTGCCTTCAAATATACAAGAGGAGATGATGAGAGAATCTCATGCCTCCATTTGGTTAGTTCATCCTAGTATTACCAAGATATACCAAGACATGCATCTCTATTACTATAGAACTTGCGACCTACTAGACTAATATAGCCTCTATCCATTCTTGAGTGGAAATGGAACAACGTCACCATGGATTTTATGATATACTTGTCTAGATATACTCAAGGAAATGATGTGGTATTGGTGATCGTTGGTAGGTTGACAAAAGTAAATCACTTCTAACTGATCTAAGAATCCTTATTTGTGGATGAGTTAGGAAGGTTATACATCTGGGAGATAGTGAGACTTCATGGTGTACCATGTTCAATCATTTCAGACCAAGATTTATGGTTCACATCAAGGTTCTGGAAAGGGTTGCAAAAGGCACTAGGTTCACATGTGATTTTGAGTTCTTCATATCACCCTCAGACCGATGGGCAGTCCAAACAGATGATTCGGGTATTAGAGGATATTATTCGAACATGTATCCTTGATTTTGGAGGATCTTAGAGAAGAATATTCCAATGGTTGAGTTTTCCTACAATAAAATCCTTCAAGAAACAATTTAGATGGCTCCAAATGAGGATCTTTATGGTAGACCATGACATTTACCTTTATGTTGGATTAAGGCAGGTGAGGCAGATCTACTGGTACTTCATCTCATTTAGTAGACTTCCGAGAAAGTTCATATGATTTAGAAGCATATAGATACAGATCAATTCAAGAAAAAATCTTATACCGATCATCATCGCAGATCTATTGAATTTGAGGTGGTACATCAGGTCTTTTTTCGTGTATCACCTAGATTGGTTCATAAAAAAATTATGAAACAGGGTAAGTTATCACCCTGGTATTTCAGTCCATTAAAGATAGTGGAGAGAGTTGGGTCAGTAGCCTATCATTTTCTATTTCCTTAGGGGTATCATTCCATGACCGATGTCTTCCATGTATCTCAACTTCGATGGTATCATCCAAAACCATCTCACTCATTTGATCCTGATGATATCAAGCTTGAGGTAGATACATCCTTCAAGGAGAATCTGATTCATATCATCCATCATAGTAGGAAGGTTCCCTAAGGAAGGTCAATTCCCTTGGTCTGAGTACTTTGGAAGCACAGATGTGTTTAGGATGAGACCTGAGAGTAGGAGGCCGATGTATGTGCTTAGTGGATGAAGCTTTTCTTAGAAGGCATTCTACCACCCTCTAAAGGGAAACTTATGGATGAGTTATTTTTAAGAGGAGAGTTTGTAATATCCCAGCTTTATCTAAAGATACATACTATAAAATTTTTAGTTTAATTCCTTAAAAAGTCCCTTAAAATGAATATAAGGATGTTAAAAGATGTCATGGGAGCATCTAGGGATTATTTGAAGCCCAGATCCACAAAATGGGAGGTGTCAGACTGGGCCACATGGTTAGGGGAAATTGTTCCACCCAACCCACATGGTTTTCTTAAACTATGTAGTAGTGGACAGTGGGGTGTAGAGGGTTTCATGGTTTTTCTACAATTGTGTGACATGGTCTGTATAGCCATGCGGCCACCTACAGTTTTTATATAGTGTGGTCGTACATGGTTCACACATAGTTTTTTCAACCATGCGGCTGAATCATATGACCCCTCCTATGTGGGTGAAAAACCTAAAATAACCTTAATGAAATTTTAAAACACCCCCTTTCTTTTATCATTCTCCTCTAGTGGGTTCCTCCTCCACTACATGCATGGTTTATTTCCCCTCCTCCAATAGGTTTTTGATGTTTCTCCCTTGTTTCTCCACAGATTTCAATGATTTTAGAAGATATGGAGTCATCTTGGTAAGCTCTATCTACCATGCCCATATATTCTTGGTACCCTCTTCATCTATTGCACTATTTTGGTGAAACTAATTAATACCCTATTTTAGGGTTTTTGTTAAATATTCTGATTTCTTTTTTTTAGTTTGAATCAAATCTTGTTACCGTACATGTGGATTACTACAACTACAATGTAGGGTGTTTAATCTTTTTCCCATCATTTCATTTCATTTTTGGAATCACTTCATTGTGACTCTAGTCAAAACCTTCTGAAGAATATTTTTTATCGCATATTAAATTGACTAAAATGAATCATCAAGTCTGTTGTGACCTTTTCTTATAAGAAAACCTGTCTGAGAGTATTTTCCTTGCCTTTTAGCCACCCCTTTGGGTGTTCCATCCTAAATGTCCCAAGTTTCCTTATGCTTTGAGTGAAGTTTCACTTTGGTTTAATTTTTTAAATTGATTAATTAATTTAAAATGAGTAAGGGGCCATGAATTTGATCCCTTGACAATGAATATGTCTAATTATTATTGTTTATCCCCTTGTGTAATTCTATATTCTATTATTCATGCTTTTTGATAGGTGATTTATTTTTATAAAATGTTCATGCGAAATTCCATTTTTCATGCCATGTGATTATTACACTAAACCCCTTGATTTATTCCTTATGATTGATACTTTAAGTTATTCCATATGCCATGTGCCATGTTCCTTGCCTTGCTAAATACTTATTGCTAAATACTATGCTTGGTTGAATTGAAATGTTATTCTTGGTCAATCTTGATGGCTTGGGATATTGAGATGTCATTTATGACATATGGTAAGGGGCATGATAATTCCATGTTATTATGGTTATATGTATTTGTTACATGTTATTCCCTGTTAATTATACCTCTTTCCCATGATTTTCTCTTATTATAACGCCTTATTCCTTGCTTTATAAATTGTTCTATTAGTTTTGGATTAAATTGTATGGATTGATTAAATGGTAATAATGTGGTATTAAGATGATTATTGGATGGCATGATATATATATATGTGCCTTTCCTTGTGATATATGACTTGATTATAATGTGCTTGTATACTTGGTTCAGTTAATTTGGGAAAAGAGAGAACATGGGTTCTGTATTAAGGATTCATGGATGGACTCATCGTGATCGATGGGTTATGACCTAATGCGCCAAGGGAAATGCTTTAGCTTGTTAGTCAAGGGCTTCCAAGGAAGTTTATTATACTCGTTAGTGATACTAGTTCCCTAGGGGAGTAACCATTGATGGGGCCATTGGAAATATGGATACTGTATGCCATGGGTGATACTTGGTCCCGTATGTGAGATACTTAGGATGCAATCAGAGTTCACCATGCCTCAAGTGATACAAGGGACTCCATATAGATCACCTTGGACAGACTCAGTGGAATTGGATTATATTGTATATTCCAATAGTGACACTTGGTATTATTTTAGATCACTTTGGATGGGATCGGGAATCCACCATTGGATTTGATGGATGGATTGATTGATTGTGTGTTTTCATGAGATGCATCCTTTATTTTTTTTTTTATGAGCTTACTTAGCACATGTGATGATTCTCCCTTATTTTACTAGCACACTGAGTGATGAAATGTAAACTATACACCAAGCTAAATCACAATCTTGGGGGGTACCTATTCTTGGTTTCCTTGTTTACTTTGGCCCTTGTATACACACTATGGATTGCACAGGCACCCTATTTAGACTTCCAACTTAGGCCAAAGTAAGTGATAAGGGATGGGTATCCATTTGAGAACCCAGACCAAGTTTTTATCTTTTATTTATGTACTGATCTACAATTATAATATTTAGAACATTTTCTCTTATTTACAGTACAAAATGGAAAATTCTAGACACTATGGGTGTTATCCTACAATGATTTACATCTCACACCCTACTTGGGTGTTGTTTGGTACTTGATTAAACTTTATTCTCATAGGTATGGATAAATTGAAGTGTGTTTCTTCGATGCTTATTTGATTTGCTTGCTTCTTAAGATGGAGCATAGGGTAGAGGACTGATCCTATGCTCGAGATGCTTGTAGTAGCAGTTTTTTCCTTTTTTTATATTTTTACAACATGTAGTATATGATTTTACCCCTTCTCCTCATACTCTCTTTTTTATAGATATGTGACATCATCATTATCATCATTGTATCTGTTATGATTATCCATCTTCTATTTGTTCCTTATTTTTATTACATAGCTTATTTATTTACTTTTGTTGTTATATATTTATTCATATGATTCCATAATTTAATATATATACTTTACCACTATGCACACTAGATCTATGAGGGAATATTCTTCCCACAGACACACCCTAGGCCCTCATTCCTAGTCGGTAGCCTCTGGTTTTTGGAGAGATGCACATGAGGTCATGTGTACAACCGAGATTGGGGAATGGTTCAATGGAACCTAGGACTAGGATGATACACAAATAACCTCCTAACACCCCTCCCTTAATCCTAAAATCCATAATTTGGTCATAAATCCAACCAAGGAAGTATTTTGGTTTCAACTAAAAGGAGTTACCTAGAAAAGAGGTAATGTTCTTCAATGATCACTTTTGTTTCATTTCTTTATCCACCCCTTAAATTCTTATTATATATTTCCTATATAATAAAATCAGTGTCATAAATATACTGTAATGTTTTTTATTTCAAGGTTATGACCTACACTCACATACACTTCCATCAAATGGGATACGCAATCATCATTCGTGTGCACAATAGACTACCGCCTCACGAACCAATGTTGTTTCTTCTTCCATTAACACATTTCATGGTTGGAAATAATGATGTATTTATAGTTTATATATGTAATATATGATATTTATATTGTCTTTATGATTCTTTAATTAATTTATAATACATACCTTCATGTTATCTATTTTTTGGGAATATGATAACTTCATTTATGGATGTGTGGACTATCGCCTCCTCAAAGCGATGTGATTCGTTCACGCTATACATGGAATGTATTGAGGGTTGTTTCAATAAACATATGTGACATATATTACATAAATATTATAATTTAATTATAATATATATATATATATATCATTTACTTTTCATTCTTTTTAAATGTGATAAGGAAAAGGATGTAGTGTTCATGCATAGCTACGACCTACCATTTCCATGAATGGTGAATTCCATTTCCTATCTTCAAATTTTAGGGATTAATCTAAATACATATATAATAAATATATATAAAATTTACATCATGTTCTACATTTTTTATATGATGAAATCATGATCTAATTAATAGGAACAAAAATAAAAATTCAAAACATACTCAAAAAACGAGGCAATTAACACTCGAAATGATGAAAATAATGAAGTATTATTAACAAATAGGTAATAAGATATTATAATATGATCATATATGATATTATTATGGTTCTAGTATAAGTTAATAACATTATTAAAGTCATTATTCATAAGTTTAAAGGGTTCTCAACTAAAAGGGAGTGTAAGGTAAGGGATTTTAATCTCACTTTTTACATGTATGAGATAAATGTCATATTCACCACTTATTTCTTTTCTGTGGTGTATATACTTACCCTTGTCATTTAATATCATTATTCACTCATATTTGATGATATTATTTGTTTTAATTTTAATTATCTCATACAAGGGTTTTGAATTAAGAATTACGAAGTTATAAATGATATCTTTGCAATCTCACTTTCTTTTATGACTGTTAGATTTCTCTTGAAACAATCACTTAATTATGAATATTTTCCATTGTAAATCACATTTATTTTAGATATAAATACTCTTATGTTATGGGTATAATTATTTCCTAAACTTTATATCATTTTTACATATGGTGTATACTTGAAACATATTTGATTAGTTGTGAAATATTGATAAATCTATGTCTTTTACTCAATACGGATATTTGATAAGACATGTTGTTCATGAATTAAATCGATTATTCAATAGATGGGGAATTATTTGGATAGGTACAACATGGGTGGGTCCTAGTTATTGATAGCCCCTTGATCCATTAGTAGTCTCATGAGAAAAAATCATTTGGCCAATTGGATGGGTTTTTACCCAATATGTTATAAACCACCATGTGAAAAGTCATGATTATAAAGGTACCATGTACCTAGGAAACATAGCATCTAATAATTAATAATTTCCTTCATTTACATCTTGTTATTATTTATCCATGATATTTTCCCTTTAAAATTATCTATTAAAGTAGTCTATTCTTAGTTTATTGATTGAATGGCATGTGTTTCAGTTACTTACCTTACCATATTTAATGTTCCTTATCCAGTTATATGAATGGAATATGTGATCAATTATTTATGTTTGTATGTTGAGTATTGTCATTGAATAATTATTGATTTTTCTATAATTACCATTACTAATCATTTGATCTTACCCTTATTGTTTTCCTTTTCCTAGGATATAAAGAAGAAACCTTTGAATGAGCTTTCAAGGATATTGTTCATTTCAATTTATTATGTATCATGTTTTATTTTCTAATTCCCAATGTAATATGGGTATCATACATGTAATCTAGTTTTCCAAAACTGCTAAAATGATTGGTCCTTTAGGGTTTGATTCCTTATAATCATACCAACGTAATAAAGTAAGGCACTTAATCCGAGATTTTGTGGTTGGGGAATTATAGTTGGTATCAAAGGGATGTTTAGTAAAAACCTTGGAAACTAGATTTATAAAAATATAGATTAGGGAACATAATCCTAAGGTAAACTATGTGGATAAGTATAGAAGGACATCCCAAAGAAACTGTGTTTGTGATTATAAGATTAGTTACAGATAAATTTTTCAATTTATGATAAGTATTTTACTATTTTTTGGGATTAATTATTATGTTACATAATGTTATGATCTAATATATTGTATACCATTATTTATAAAGGGAACTTGGAAGGAAGAAGTGTATCAATACTCATGGATAATTTACAGGTTTCCCTAATAAGGAATCCAATATAGCTGGTATTGGAACTAAGTGTGTTATAAATATATTAGGATAGCTTAATCAAGTTATGATTGATAACCTTTCCCAAATGGATCAAACTATTACACAATGAGATTCACTTATGATGTATTACTTTATGTGACAGAATCCTCCATCCTTTATTGGGAATATTAATCCAATTATAGCTAAGAAATAGTTTAAGTATTTGAATAAGATATTTGTATCATTGGGATGTGGTGAAAAATAAAAGGTTACACTTATGGGGTATTCTCTCTAAGGTGATATTGATCAATGGTGGTCTTTGATCTTGAATAATACAGATGAAAAATAAATAGAACTCATAGAATGTAAAAAACTTTAATAATAAATTCTTAGATAAATACTTCCATCGTGAACAATAAATTAAGATGAAGATGAAATTACTTAGCTTAAAGAAAAAGGAATAAGAATGTGACATGGATTATGAATCCACCTTTATAAGGTTATCCAGGTATGCTAAGAATTGTATATGAAACATAGAGTGAAATATTGATCACTTTTTTGAAGGGATTAATCCAATTATTTGAAGGGAACTGGTCTCCCAAAAATTTTCATCTTATGATTAAATAGTTTTATGTGCCATAAAATAGAGAAGGAATTTTCTAGGATTAATATATTCAAGGGGAATCAAGACAAGAATAGTTCATCAGAACACCAAGAGAAATAGAATGAATAAAATAATAAGATTAATAAATTTCCATCATGTGAGAACTGTGGAAATAAACACACTGGGAAATTCCTGAAAGGATTAGAAGTTTGTTATAAGTGCAGAGAAAAGGGTTTCTAGAAAAAATAATGTTAGGGGAAGAAGGGAAACACTACTATTCACTGTTATAACTACAAGGATATGGGGCATTATGAAAATAAATGCCCCATGTTTCCAAGTAATATACCTCAGAATAAGCTAAGGGATGAAGGTTAAGAATATATTATTGACACAACCAAAGTGGAATGATTAATGTTCTTCTATATTTGGATCTAAGAAATATGTTGTAAAACTATTTTATTGATTATATTCTCATCATATGATTTATAAAATATGTAAGTATTGTATTGAAGTAATTTTTCATCAATAATTTAAAATTGTGTTTTGATTAATACTTATAACAAAGGAAATTCATTTAGTAGCAAGTTCATATTTTTGGAAAACACGTGGTTGAGAGAAAGATAAGAGTTAATGTATTCCTGATGTTCAGATAATGATGTTGGATAAAGAGATGATTAATATGGATAAAGTAAATAGGATACTACTAACTACCATGGAATTTATTCTAAATTATTGAATCATAATCTTTTTAACTATTTATGAAATTGTTTAAGTTAAACCTTGGATGTGGTTTTAGATATTTGTGTATTACTTCATCGTATGATAAAACTTGTTCTAGTATATGAAGTAGAAATAGTTCAAGGAACAAACAAAGGATAATATTATTCTTATGAAATATAAATTTACTAATTAATTATATTCCCTTACATTCTTATAGAGTGAAATAATTCCTTATCTCTAGGAAAATGTTCTTGAAACAAAAATATTGTCTTATTATCATCATTTTTAATGATATTAATAACTTTTTCATAACTCTAGTTTATGGATTTGTGGTCAACAAGTTTCTCATGAACATTTTCTCTATTAATATCCATCATAACATGATAGTTATACTTTTGTTCCATGTCGAGGTTTTCACTGATGTTCCTCTATTCAAAAGCCCAGTTTTTTGGTGACCATCACATTTCCCTTACCTTCTTATTAATAATATGTGTTATTAACCCTATTTAAGTTGTGTATTTTTCAACAATTTTATTTTAAAATATAAAACCCTAAATTATTGTGATCAATTTTAAATTGTGAGGATGCAATTTAATTAATGTGGGGAGAATGTAACACCCTTAAATTCTTAAGTAAGAATATTGTATTTAATAGCGTGTATGAAACGCAACACCAAGTATAGAAAGGAATATAATGTTACAAGACTTTATGATATATTTAATATTTTAAATAAATATATTTTATAGATTATAATTCACTCAACACTGATTTATCTTGCGTTACATAAAAGAATGACTTTGTTTGATAGTTTGTGTTACATGTAAGACTGAGTTTTACCGAACAATATATTATTAAAATATTATTATTTTATATAATATGATATAACCTAGTGGTTAAATTGGTGGTTATTAATAGGATTAAATAAATTATAGAAATATATTATTGAAATTATTGGTTGACAACTAAATATAAATGAATATCAAAACCAATTGTATATATATGAAATATATTTATAAAGAATTATTTTTATGCTTCCAAAGGTGCTTTGCCTTAATAAATTAAATTAATTACTATTAGTGAATTATATTAATTAAATAAATATATTATATATTAAATAAAATATTTTTTTCATTCATACAATATATATGATAGGCATAAGATAAGAATTAATCTAGTTTTATGATTAAAATTTGTATTTTATAAAAGACAATTTTGTCACCTTTTAATGGCGCACCTATTTTGAAACTAAATTTTGAAACTTTTATAAATTTTATATACCAAAATAAAATTAATTTTTAAAATATTAATTTCAAAATAATCTTAGGTTAAATTTTTGGTATTATTTTTTGAAGCTTCATTTTTTGATAAATAATGAAAAATAATGAATTTTAATTGAAAACCGATTTTTCATCAATATGATTTTTAGTGTTAAATTATATTTTAAATTGGTTTTAATGTTGAATTATTTAAATTTTACATATATTAATACAATTTATTTAATTTTAATCATTTTTACATTTAATTTATATATAAAAACTTAGTCAACTTCCAAACACTTTCCCTTTAAAAACCCACTTTCCAATCTCATCTACTAGATTAATTTTAAATTAATTTATTCCAATTATGTAATTATATTTTGGAAAAATGGGTTCCATATTTATAATAATCTTAATTTATAATGTATATTAAGGTAAAATTATTTTTTTAATATAAATATTAGTTAAAGAAATTAAAATTAATTGCATCGATTAAGAGAAAAACTAGCTTAACAAGTGACTAAACCTTAAACGTAAGTGCCAAAATAACCTATAAACTAGTCCAAAAGCCATTTTATGGACCTATTTAGACCATATACTCAATTTTCTTGAATATGGATGATTATTATAGGCACATAATGTAGAGGAGACCTCTAAATAGTGTTTACCTTTTTATATTTAAAAAATGTCACTCCACCTCCACTATAAAAAGGCACTCAACACTCCAACTTATTCACACATCTCAGGACATTTGAATCATAAAAAATCTGGCCAAATAATCTACCAATTTACCTACCCTCGTTCTAGAAGCCTAACTTTGGTAATAAATCCAACAAAGGAATTCTTTTGGTATAAACCAGAAGGAGTTGCCCGAAAAAAAAAGGTAGTGTTCTTCAAATAACACTTTTGTTTCATTTCCTTATCTACCACTTCAATTATTATTATATATTTCCAATATAATAACATCAGTATACTAAATATAATTTATTTTTTTCATTCCAAGGGTATTACCTACACTCACACACAGTTCCATCAAATGGGATACACAATCATCATTTGTGTGTATGGCAAACTACCGCCTCACGAATCGATGTCGTTCGTTCTTCCATTTCCACCTTTCAAGGTTGAAAATAATTATGTATTTATAGTTTATATATTTTATGTATCATATTTATACTTTATTTATTCTTATTTAATTATTTTATAAATCATTCCTTCATAGTTTCCATTTATGGAAATATGATAACTTCATTTGTTGACGTGTGGACTATAGCCTCCTCAAATCTTTGTGATATGTTCACGCTATATATGAAATGTATTAAGGATGGTTTTAATAAAAATATGTTACATATATGAAATAAATATGATACTATAATTATAATATAAATATATGTATCATTAAATTTTTATTATTTTAAATATGATAAGGAAATGGAAATGGCATTCATGTGTATGTACGACCTACCGTCTCCATGAATGGTGCAGTCCATTTCCTATATACAAATTTTATATATTAAAATAAATACATATATACATAATATATATGATATTTAAATAATTTTATACAATATTTAGATGATTAAATTGTTATATAATTAATAGGAACAAAAATAATATGTTAAAACATACTCAAAAAACAAGGCAATTAACACCCAAAATGATGAAAATGATGAAAGATTATTAACAAATAGGTAATAATATATTATAATATGATAATATATGATATTATAATCACCATTTTATAAGTTAATAACTTTATTAAAACCATTATATAGTAGTTAAAAGGGTGTTCAACCAAAAGGGAGCGTAAGGTAAAGGATTTTCATCTAAATTTTTACATCAATGAGATAAATTTTATATTCACCAATTTTTTAATTTGTGTGGTTTATATACTTCCCATTTGTCATTTAATATCATTATTAACTCATATTTCATGGTATTCTATGTTTCACTTTGAATTATCACATCCAATCGGTTTTACTTGAAAATTACCAAGTGTTAAAAGTTATCTTGTCAATCTCACTTTCTTTTGTGATTGTTAACTTTTTCTTAAAAAATCACTTACTTATAACCATTTTCTATTGAAAATAACATTTATTTTAGATATAATTACTATTATATAATGGGTATAATTATTTCCTAAAATTTATACCATTTTTACATACAGTGTGTACTTGATGGATATTTGATTGGCTGGGGAAATATTGATAAATCTGTATCTTTTACTCAATGCAGATATTTGATATCACACATTTTTCATGAATTAAATTTATTATTTTATATATGAGGAATTAAATGGAAAGGTACAATATGGGTGGGGCCCATTTACTGATATCATCTTGATGCATTGGTGGTCTCATGAAATAAATCATTTGGCCAATCAAACGGGGTTTTACCCAATATGTTATAAACCATATTGTGAACGGTATTAAATATAATGGTACCATGTACCTAGTAAACATGGAATCTAATAATTAATAATTACCTTCATTAATATTTAGTTATTATTTATCCATTATATTTTCACTTTGACATTATCTATGTATTTAGTTCGTTCTGGTTTTATTGGCTGAATAGAATGTGTTTCAGTTACTTACCATTCCGTATTGATTTTACCTAATTTGGTTACATAAATGGTATGTGTGCTCTGTTATTTACCTTACTATGTTTATTATTCTTATTGATTCATTAATGATTCTATTATACTTACCCTTACTAAGCATTTGATCTCACCCTTATTTTGTTTTCTTTTCCTAGGATATGAAGAAGAAATATTTGAATGAGATTTCAAGGATATTATTCGTTTAATTTTATTATGTATCATGTTTTATTTTCTACTTCCCAATGTAATATGGGTATCATATATATAATCTAGTTTTCATAAATTTTATAAACTGATCAGTCCTTCGGGATTTCATTCCTTGTAATCATGCCAATGTAATAAAGTAATTCATCAGCACCAAGATGTTTGGGTCGGGTCCTTACAAAAGATCTGGTAAATTAAATCCATAAACATGGTGGGGGAATTCCCCACACCAAAGGACATTATTGGGAACTAATAATGTTTATAGAAACATAATAATGCCAACTTTGTAATATTAACCTTGTGAACTCTCAACTGGTGGTATCAGGACCTAAGCTTGATCTTTGAGAACCATATCAAAATTGGTCAAATAGGTCATCAATACTTGGAAATGGGTACTTTTTTTTATTATGGCATGTTTTAGGAAAAGATAATCCAAAAAATTTACAGGATCATATCTGCCTTTTTCATGAACAACACTAGTTCTGCCCAAGGGGACACCCTGGGTCTGATAAAACCCTTCTTTCAAAGGTCCTCCAAATGAAACCATAGCTCTCAGAGCTTGGTAGGGGCCATCCGATGTGATTAAAAAGATATCAGAGTGGTTCTAAGATGAAAGTCGATAAAAAACTCTATCTCCACCTCATAGGTAGTCTCAAAACATCCTCATGGGAGACATCCTTAAAATCCTCCATGACTAAAGAAATCTAGATACTCTAAGAGCATACTACACCAAGGGATACACTCTAAAACTAATGGGTGATGGGATACAAAATCCTTCTTGAAAAACCCACTCATCCCTCTATGGTATATCTCTCACCTGCAAAAGAGAATCTCATGCCATCATTGTAAGGGCATATAACTTATCTTTGATGATAGTCAATCTAGGATTAGACCATGGATACATAGTCCATACCCAATATAACATCATAAGTTTTTATGATGATGATAAAAATTTCTCACATAAACCTCTATCCACCAAGAAATAGCTCACATTTCTGACAGATAAAATATACAGGAGAAGTTTTCCCTATCATAACCTTAAGATAAAGCTATTGGGATAGTGCCTAAACTGGGAGATCCATCTCTCACATCAAGAGTAAAAAGATAAAGGAAGGACTCATACATGTGTCTAATAATATTGAAGCAAGAGTGGGATAAAAATAGATCACACCTCTGATCATCTCATGTGCAGTGGGGTCATAAGCCTCCATAACATGTAGTTGTTCGCAGAACCGAACACCAGCTCCCTGAACCAGATGTGGGCGGCCTGGTGGTGGTGGTGGAAGGATATCATATTATCTTCCACCACCCATAGCTCATCTTCATGGATACCCACCTACTTATTTTCCAGATCTTCCTCCCTAGGGTTCACCCTGTCCTCTACTAGGAGATCCCTAATCATAGTGTCGCCTATGTCATGGTGGTCTGTCTGCTATCTACCTTTTCTCCTCAGCACATTTGGTCAAGAAGTCTCACACCATCAAACATCAACCATCACAAGCATATCACCGCCCCTATCAGGGATTACTTGTTTTTATATATTATCCCAAACCATGTGCTCGAGCCTAGTCCTAAGAAGATCTCATGTATTGAGATCTTGTCTACTAGAGTTTGCTAGCTACTACAGATGACTCAGCCTTGTGATTCTCATTGCTAGCACTAGCTGCTGGTATCCCTCTAATAGGAATCTCTCTATCACTAGTGCCATGTCTAACACTCCTTTATAGGTGTGAGTGCACAAGGTGACTACACTAGAATTCATATCTCTGCGGAGTCCCTTCACAAACTTTTATGCTTAGAAGAAGACATCCTAGAACATGTCAAGGGAGTATCTCATAATGTCTGTGAACTATGTTGTGTACTCATACATTGTTATAACTCCATGATACAGCTCAAAAAGCTTCTGAATCTATACTAAGAACAAGTAATAAGGTTATTACTCCTCATGAAAGAAATGATGGAAGTCAGACCACAAGAGTGTCAACTCATCATGCATTTGGGTAACAAGACTCCACTAGTGCCCAATTGCTCTGTAGAAAATGCTAACTGCCATCAAAACCACCTAATCTATAAATATTTGGATAATACTCAAAACATGGACAACCAAATCTATCCAATACTCCGCTACCTGAGGATCTATCTCACTGTGGAACCACTATGGCCTCTAACACTAGAACTCGTCGAGTGTGCTAAGCCTATGCACATCCTCAGCCTACTATGCTAGTTTGAGCTGCTACTCAATAGGTGGGGTTGTTGCTACCTATCCACCTAGAGGAAGGATATTATGGGATGGACCATAAAATAAGGCCTTATCACTCATCAGATCTTTGAAACAATCCAGAACTGGTAACCTGGATGACTGTCTTCATAGTGGCATCCAAAAATTTTAATCAAGATGTACCACAGTCAAATGAGAATATCTATAAACAATGGACAGATGACTCATGAAGTACAGTCAAAGACTCAATCCTATATGATGAATGTACCATTTTATCCATGCATATAATGCTTTGGCATGTTGAGATTACAAGAAGGTTATCAAAGTCCTAGTGAATGGATACATCGATCACCGCACCATATTGGATTCCCTGGCATGAAAGCTGCACTTGAAATACTTCGACATTGTTGCCCTAAATCCCAACCAAATCCTTATAAGGGGAATACTCTGAACACTTTTCTATGGAATAAACTAATTTTATACCAATCTATCATGACTTGACCTAATGGGGATCAAGCTTAAACTTCTCCAAGCTCTTCACCATAGGCCAGGGGTGGTGAAAAGCACCGAAAGGAATATCCTAAATGGGAGGCCTTTGTCTAAAGTACCTATATGCACACACCCGACCATATCAATGCATAAGTACATAGGAATAATGATAAAAATATTCAATATATAGAATATAAACATACATGAAAAACCTATAGGGTTTATAAGAGTATGTCAATGTAAATTGAAAGGGAAAAGGGGGAAAATACTTTCCCAACCAGAAAGATGTCTCAAACTAACAAAACTAGAAATTAAATTCAATGAGATATCCCAACTATTAATCTCTAATATACAACCACCATATGTGGCCGAATGCACCAGGTATCCTTATGGTCCTCTATAGTCATCATTGAACTGTACGTCGTCTACATAAGACATGAAACATGCGGGAAAATCTTATGTAGGCATGAGTATATGCAAACCCAGTATGATTCCTCAAAAGATAAATGGGAAGTGGTAAGAGACCCAATAGAAAAAGATATACATTAGATAGCTTAACCCAAATTAAGGGAGTAAAAACATCCAATGACATGGATACATATAGATATATATGTGAAAACCAAAGAAACCTAAATAAGAGAGAAGGGGATCTCAATATCATAGCCCAACCCAAGAAAAGAGTTTCATCAGTTTTATAAGTCCATAAATTATTCTTAAAATATCATTCATCTATCCAATGTAGTGTATCCAAGTCAAGACAAACCACTCCACTATGTCAAATAGTTGAGGGGAAAAAATCTCTAGGTAGAGGACCCATGCCCTATTAAAACAGAAATGTGCCACTCAGATGGTCGAGAACACATACCCTGACTTTGTGATAGGTTTCCACTCAAGTAATCAGTAGAGGACCCAACCTAGCTTTAGGGTTCCACTCTAATAGTCAAGGAACCTTGCCTTAACTTCATTGGAGGATACCACTCAATAGTCGATAGAGGACCCATGCCCATACCAGCTAGAGGGTGACACTATAGTATTCAAGGACCCATGACCTGATACAACAGGAGGGTTCCACTCAGATAGAAGATAGAGGACCCATGCCCAAATCAACTTGAGGTTTCAACTCTTGTAGTTGAGTACCCATTCCCTACCCCGTATGAGGTTTCCACTCAGTAAATAGAGGGCCCATGCCCTAATCCGTCAAGGGGGTACCACTCTAAAAATTGATAGAGTACATTCACCATAATTTCATAGGGGTGCCACTCAAAGGATAGATGAAAAGTACCCTAACCCCATATGAGGTACCACTCTAAGAATGGATAGAGGACCTATGCCCTTCCCCAAAGAAGGGTTCCACTCTAAAGTCCCTGGTGATCTTGGTTGATCACTTTAATCATTGAGCATCACCTAAATAAGTGTCACACCTAGAACATCTCACATCATATCTCAAAAACCACTATGGAGACCACCATCATGTTCTATGTGGGAAATCACTCAGGATAGGATACTTATGGTCCAAAATTCAAGTCCATATGAATGATATATGAGTGATTTAAGTTTCCTCATAAGGAAAGAGGATTTACACAATGTGTAAGGGGACTCATAGGTATGTGGTCCCACTCCATCACCTAGTCATGTCCCTTTTGGTACAAATCTCACTGCCCATGTGGGGATGCACGGTGTGTTCGAGCCACTCAAGGTCCTTCCCGTGCTCCCTGTTCATGTCCATATATCCAGCTCATGTTTGTATACTTTGGAACACGACCTATGCCTAGTTGTTCCCATGCTCATGTACTCCCAGAGTATAAGATGGGTCACCATCACAAGGTCACATGGTATGTGTTTCTGACACTTTCCTTCAGGGCGCGAGCATCCGTATGTGGGGAGTATGCACTGCTTATTACCCTACATTCCCTCTTTCCAAAGGTGGATGGTATTTTCCCCTTATTTAGGGACGTCTTCTCCTTGATCGAAATCGGGATGATGGGATGTCGGTTATTCCTTCTGTGGATTCCTCCTCAGAGCTCGTCACCTAGTCTGGGTCTCCCTCGTAGATTTAAGACATGCTCGTGAATCTCATCCCTGGTGCCATATCTTCATGGACACCAGTTAATTACGCTACTTCTATGAGGACATTCCATGGGGTCCTGACATGGTAGCAACCTTTGATCAGAGTAGATGGCAACATTAGGCATGCTGGGTCATCACTGGGTGCGCGGACATTGGGGAACCTGTATTCTTCCTCATAAGAGGGCCTCTCAAGGGTGCAGAACTCGAGGCATACCGCATCGGATGCGGGGAATCATATGCCATAGGCATGTGTCTGAGGTTTTCCTCAGCTTCCCATGTTTAACACGTTGTATTCTGCGAGTTTAACATTTTGCGGAGACAGTTATGCCAAGGGAATGTCTTCTGAGGTTTTCCTCAGCTTCCCATGTTTAACATGGGGTATGCCGCGATATTAACGTCATGCGGAGACGGTTGCACCATGGGCGTGTCTTATGAGGTTTTCCAGGCTAGGGAATGAGCTTCCCGAGGCACATGGGCTCGAGGGAGAGGTCAGGATGAGACGTGGGTGTTGGATATGGGGCTTACGCTCTGAGGTAGCCCGTGATGGTGGATATGGGTCTTACACTCTTAGGAGGCCCATAATGGTGGTTGTGAACCAACGCGGAGGGGTCGGAACAACTGAGTGATGGGATTGAACGTTGTGGAGGCTACCTACATACCATGCATTAGCACGGATCAAAGTCCATGTAGTTCAGGGAATAAATTTTAACATCATGTGGGATGGCATACAGTTTAACATCATGCGGGACGGCATACAATTTAACATCATACTGGATGGGCAATTTGGGGCTTACGCTCTGAGGCAGCCCAAAGTGGTGTTGGCGAACTGACATGAAGAAGTCGAAACGACCGGGTGGTGGGCTTGAACCTCATGGAGGCTTCCTACGTATCCCCATGGTAGGGAATAAAAGTCCTTGTAATTCGTTGGGATGGGGCTTACGCTCTGAGGTGGTCCAAAGAGGAAACAGGGGCTTATGCAAGGTTAGCATCCCTTAGTGTCGGGACTTACTCCAGGATGGAGGCCCGAGGCACGACAAATCACAGAGGTAGATGGATTTGAGATCGAAAAAAGGATATGCCTTGTTCCCTATCATGCCCTCTACTAGCCTTGGAAGTGGGGAAATACGGAGGTGCATGGGTGCTACCTTCTTCAAGAGAGGCTAGGCTCTGAGGCATCCCTTCCCCCGTGGACAAACGCCACTCCAATAAATCACCCCCCCCCCTGTGAGCGGTGATCCCAACATCCCCATGGAGATGAGTGGGTGGAGAGAATATCTGATCCGGGGGGACCCTGCATGTGAGGCATAGGGTCGGATCACAGTTTAACGTCATGTGTTGAGGATGAGGTGCTTGGCAGTTTAACATCCTGCAGCTTGGACGAGGTGGGTTCGCTCCACACCCCTAGGGCTTACATGCCCAACACCCTCTACCCCTTCTGGGAGGTAAGGCATCGGCAAGGCCGTAGTGAAGGGGGGTCGTAGGGCGAACCGTCGAGGGGTCCACGTTAGTATGGCTATGTGAAGAAGCAATAGCCGTTAGCGTGCCTATGCGAAGAAGCATGAGGAAAAGCAATGCAACGGGGAACACCGCCCAAGGGACCTTGAGGTTACTTCGTACGAGCCTCGAAGGCCGTACGGGAAAGCAACGCATGGCGTGCATGCCTAGTATAAAGGGAATTGGTTGCCAATATAGAGAGGAACCCCAGGGGCGTCAAGGTGAGGAGTCCTGGGTTTGCACGCAAAGAGGAGGTTTGCATGCAAAACACCGGGATGGCATGCAATTGGGGTAGAGGGATTGTGCGCGGCTAGGGGGATTGCACGCAAAGGGCTTGGATTGCGCGCAGGGGCAATGGCCGATCTATAAGGTATGGCAAAACCTAACGAAGGGGTTGCGCGCAATTTGGAAGGAATCATGTGCAATTGGATGGAATTGCACGCAATTGGAAGGAATTGCGCGCAATGGGAAGGGATTGCGCGCAATGGGAAGGGATTTCGTGCAAAGGAGGAACCCTGGGGAGTTGGTAAATTTACTTAAGCCAGTGGGATTTCACGCAAAGGCGAACCTCGAGGCAAGGTTGTGCGAAGAGGGTGACTACCTGGAAGTCATATTGCGTGCGCCCGGGGGGTCCGAATTGCGCGCAAGGGAGGTGGTCCGAATTCCTCAACCCCGAAATGGTTGGGGTCACCTTCTATTTATAGGCACTCACCATCGCGGAATCTGGGCGGCACGTGAAATCTTTTGCGCTAGGACATGTCGGCGCAAAAAGACTCACCGTACGGAATCAGGTGCGCAAAATTTTGCACCACACCGGTTCTTTTTCATGAATCCCTAGAGTCCTTCACGCGAACAACATTTTTTCGCGCAAGTCCTCCTTAATTTCACACACCACTTCCGGGCCCTCTGGACCGGGCCTCCGAGTCCGAATATGGCTTCACTTTGTCATTTTGAAACTTCCTCTAGGAGTTACGAACTTTTTCAGCATCTACAATTTCCCCCCCTTGGAATTGGATTGGAGAGAGGTCACAACGATCGGATTCTGATGGAAACACCAAAACGTCGAAGTGTGGATCTCATGGGCACTTTGCGCGCAAAAATACAATGGGGCGCACAAAATGACAGATCGGTGGGGAATTCGCTTTCCGCGTGGCGCGGAACCCTAGCCTCACCTATAAAAAGGGCCGCTGGGTCCTAAGTTCCATACCCAAGCTTTTCTGCGCGATAGGGTCACCGCACTCATGCGCGAAATTGCCTCCATAGCTGCGCGTAAAAATTCTCTGGTAGCGCGTAATTCCTTCCGAATTCCGGGCACATTTCCACGCAAACTCGGGGTATTGCGCGCCAATGGTTCTGATTGCACGCTTAACTCCTGAATTGCGCACCGCAAGTGCAGTTTGCGTGCAACCCTTTCCTATTCCACACACCTCTTCCTGATTTCATGCAACTCTAAAGAAAATTCAGAATGGCTGCAAACCAATTTGATGATGGGGGGGCCGCTACTCGTAGAGTGAAATGGCGTCGAATGAGGAGGTTTATGGTACCAAGGTGGTTATTTCCAACAACTTAACCTTGTTCAACCTGCTGACCCCCACCCAGAAGGAGTATCCTCTGTCTGAAAACCTTCAACTCTGGAACTTCGGCATCCTAGAGGAGGTTCCCCTGTCAGGCTTCGAGGTGGACACACCGTGGTCATGGGTGACCTGGGAGGACGAGCTTCCCCACTACAACATCACCAACAATGGCCATCCTGCCAAGGAAACTAGGCACATGGACGTATATGTCATGAACCCGAGGACCAGGACCATTACTGGGGATGAGCCTATCATAGAGAATTCTCCGGCCCTCTACGCAAGCACGTTCCGTCAGAGCATCACGGATGACACTAAGGGCTGGCTGAAAGATTGGGACCTGCGGTGCGGGGGAAACTTTACTAGTGAGTGAGCCTGGGCGTTCTGGGTTCACCATACTTGCGACCAGTTTGGGGCCGAGCTGTGGCATATTGGCCTGTTCGAGGCGGTATGGACGTCGCAGTTCCACTTCCACTGTCAACCTGACCTCAGGCCGGATCTATTCACCTGGTGGTCCCCTGATACCAAAACATTCCACCTTCACCATGGGGAAGTTGGCATCAGCCTCTGGGATGTTCACTGCATCGGAGGTATCCCACTGGAGGGCTACCAATACGATGAGTTCGTTCCTTCAAAGAACAGCTGGGAAGACAGGTCACGGACTCCCATGCTGATGTGGCACCTATTGGAGCTGGACAAAGTGAGACTGGGGGTCACGGACTTCCATAAGGACATCACCTATAAGGACTAGTTCAGCCAGTTCCTCGAGAAGGACCCGGCAGTCAAGATGCCAGGACGGGGAAAATGGTGCCCAACCGCGGCCCAGAGGAGCAGGAATGGGTCATAATGGAGGGTCCTAGAGATGGGGCACAACCAATCATGGGGATACCGCATCATCGAAGCCCGGGACCTGAACGTCCGATATGTCAGGTTCCTTGCCACCTTCCAGAGTGGGTGGCTCCTGCCGGTGCGGGACGCGAGAATGGGCGTCTGTCCAGCAACACTGGTGATGGTGGGCACCATGGCTGCCAACAAAAGGTTCAATCTAAGGGTCGTCATACTGGCTAGGCTTAATGCCATTCTGGGATGCATCTCACGAGGGGGTCGCCTTGGAGGGTATGTGGCCCCTTCCAGATCTTCCACAGCTGGGTGGCTGCTCATCTCGGCGGGTATACTTTCCCGAACGCCATCCATATTCTAGGAAACGGCATGCGACCATCTTTGTTGAACATCATTGGGGTGGCACCAATGATGCTCATTGAGGAGGGAGTAAGGATCAGAATCGGTAACCACACCAATTTCAACTTCATCCTGTTCCCCACCCCGGTCGGCCAGATGGTGGACAATGGGCAAGGCTTACTAGAGCAGCAAGAATACTTTCAGAGCATCCGGGGCGGGGTGCTTGTGGCTTAGATCGATGGGAAGGTGATCTGCAAGCCTTACGTGCCATCCCAATTCACCAGGCAATTTGGGTGCCTCCAACAAATGCCGAAGAAGGTATTTACGGCTGTCTGGGATGAGAAGAATCCCTGCATCCTAGGCCAGATGTGGTTGATGTTCACCACTTTTGGATCCGGCGACACCATCACCTATCCTCCCACCGGGGTCAATTTCGGCTTATCAACTGAGTATGTCGAACACTGGACTATTGCGTACCCTGAGGGGCTTCTGTGCAAGCGAGTCTGGAAACTCGAGACTACCCACGTGGAAACCAGGCAATGAGGGAGGCAAGGTGCTGCTATAAGGGGGGAACCAGGGGCGCGTCAGGCAGCGAGGCCTGTACAGGCCGGGACCTCAGTAGGAAGGATATCGCATGGTGCTGCTGCAACCTCATTTCCTGGAAGGGGGTCACACAAGGAGGTCAGTGAACTGCCCAGGAAGCAGATAAGATACCTTCTCGAACCTTCCCAAGATTCAATTTTCCTGGCACTGTGGTCATCCTGGATGACTCTACGGAAATCAAAGAGCGTTGAAGCCATCTGGTAGAAGATAATGCAGGATGGGATCCAGCTGCCAGAGGTTGGGCTCATTCGAGTTACCGACCGGGTCAAATTCCATCGGTGGCATGCTTATCTAATATCCATGGACACATACGCACGCCAAAGGGGTTGGCATATAGAGCCACCTTTTCTGGTGAAAGTGATGCTCGGCCAAGAGCATGATCCGAAAGTGATTCCACCAGGAGAGGGTGACAGTGATGATGAGTCGGAGGGAGAGGAGTAACAGGATAAGATGAAGGTGAAGGAGAAGATGAAGGGAAAGGTGAAGGAGAAGGGGAACCCAAAGGTGAGGGGTCATAGGGGGTGGCCTACCAAGGGAACTTGCAGGAGAGCGGTGAGATTTTCGGCTCCGACATGGAGATAACCGAGCTGCTTGAGGTCCGTCTCTATCCTTATCCACCCTCCTTCCTTGTCGATTCTCTTCTGCAATTTCTAACCCATCTCTCTACCACACTCAGGAGCACCTAGGTGCTGATCAGTTGTCCCCAATAGAGGAGGGAGGAGAGGAACCGGTGGAACAGGATGGGGATTTGACACCCATAATTGAACTAGCAAGTGCTGAGGGGTCTCCTATTACGACAGCTCCTATAGCGGCCAAAACACTGGAGGCCGACGCTCTGGGTTCCTGTAAGTTCCATGCTTCACTACTGGAGCTTTCTTTCAAAGATCCCAACTAATCAGGGTACACCTTGCGCAGTGATCTCGGCATTGGAGGCTCGTCGGGATGTTGAGCCCAGGACATCCGTGAGTGAACCAGCAGCGGGCATACCACCTCGTTCAGAACATACTTCCCGCACTGATTCAGCCCCGTCAATTGGTGAGAAGGGGGAGGCGGACATCAGCGGCACTATCATTGGGGTGAGGCTGGAAGCTGACGGAGGCACCGTCGCTATCGGGGTGAGAGAAGAAGGTCGCCCGGACATCGAGGATCCTATTCCTCATAAAGACATCCCTGAGGCAGATCCTGCTGCTGACCTGCTGGCTGCATTTCCTGCATACCGACCCACTGATCCCGAGTAGATAGATGACTCAAACTCAGAAGCAGCTGAGGAGAGCCGGATGACACGGCACAAAGGGTAGAAGTGTATCCAGCACTTTCTTAGGTAGCCCCAGTCAGATTGGCTAAGGCATATGGGATCACTCCAGACCTGGTTGTGCTTCCTGTGCGCCGGAGGGGCTGACACTCAACATCTTCAACTGATGGTCTGTGATTATATGGCCGAGAAGATACGTGAGAGCAGCTGGCGCACCGACGTTGCCCAGTGTCGGGAAAGATCGGCGAGCACCCAACTGTTTCTGAGGGTGGAGCAGGAGGTCCGGTGCCTCTAAGGGTAGGCAGAAGAGAAGGAGGTCTTCATTGCAACGTGCTCTGAGCTCATGGAGCAACTGATGGCCCAACTGGATGACGCCCAAGAACAATTTGTGGTGGAGAGTCATCAGATGACCGTACTTCAAACCGAGCGGGCGCAGATACAATCTAGGGTTGTCGAGCTGTGCTCTGTGGCTGCTGATGAAGAGAGAGTCTTCAAGGAGCGTAAAGCAGTCCTGGAGGCCACCAGCCAAAGGTTATCCTCGTTGGAAAGATCAATCCATCACGCTGATCCCTAAGGGATTTGTTTTGGCCATCTCATTAACTTTTTTTCTTCCACTGCTCAAATATTTTGATCCAATGTATGGACCAATCTATTTATCTGTACCTTTGGTTTAATATGCTCACCATAATTCTGAAATGAATAACAACTCACCCCTAATCTCCTGTGGTTCACACCCAATGTGAGAAATAAAGGATGCTCATGTTATCATTTCATCCAACTGTGGGGCATTAACCAAGCTTCAAGCATCCAAAATCGGGCCTGGATTTCTAAGGAGAGGACCTCAGACTGATTGATATAACATCTTCTCAATGTGTTTTAACACATTAACGGGGTAATGCTGGGGGCATTGAAATCCATCCGAACATAGGGAGATGAAAAAGGTGAATCATGTTACCCGAATTCAGAACACTATGGGGGGCGTGACGATGCAGGATAACTGTTAACCATGGAGAAAACGCAGAATCCATATCGCATTGTCCTGAAATGGGGACAAAAAATGAGGGATGACCATTGACCATGTTTGCAACATGGGGCCTAACTCAAATATAGTTGATCATTCTTCTGGAACGTTGGCTCGAGAAAGCAGGCGGACCAAGCTCTATCATCCATACCATTACAATAGGCGGACCAAAGCTCTATCATCCATATTGTTACAGCAAGCGGGCCAAGGTCTATCATCCATAATATTAGGGGGTCCCATCAAACATGACCAGTCTTCCAGAACGTTGGCCCAGGACAGCAGGCAGACCATAGGTCAATCATCCATATTGCTATAATAGGTGGACCAAAGGACTATCATCCATATTGTTATAGTAGGCGGACCAAAGGTCTATCATCCATACTGTTAGGGGGTACCATAAAACATGAAAGAGGATGAGGATCCGAATAAAGGGGCACACAAAGTGTAGAAAGTGGAGTGGTGGTTTGTTCGAACAGAGTCCAACACTCCCAAAATTGCACCACCGTGGCAGAGGCGCATTAGGCGGACGCATCAATCTAGTCATGGATCATCCCAATTTTCAGAAAGGACCTCTCTGGTGAGAGAACTATCACTTACCACCATCAATATGGGTCATCCTAAACTTATCAGAGGTAGATGTCGCAATTACACCACTCCCCAAGAAGTCGGGCTGAGGGGCCGATAGTAAGGAGGGACGGGATTTGGTAATCCCTGGGGCTGGACCCAAGAAAAAATGTCTAGGCATTCCTACGTATCTCATAAGGATGAGAATCAATACACACGTAGTTCTTGATGGAGCCTTTTAATGTCATGGGGTACATGACATAGGAGGGCTAATCCTTATAACGGGGTGCGCGTGGTGCAGCTTTTGCAAACCTGACGTGAATGAGGAAATAATCCCTCACTACACACGCAGTCCCATGTTTGGGGTCCCGAAGGTGGGACCGAAGAGACGAACTAGCTGAACCTGAGCTGGACCCAAAGACAAGAGGTTTGGGTGTTCCTACGTATCCCATTAGGATGGGAATCAAGCCAGATGTAGTTCTTAGGAGATCTTAGTTTATGGTCTTAGAGCACGGACCAGGGATCAGAAAAAAGGGTAGGAGACGCATAGTAAAGTGACTGAAGAAACCCATTGTGAATGAGGATGGGGTCCTGCTTACCATGTGCTCCTTGGGGACGTGTTTAGGCTGAGGGACCGAACACGAAATTTAGGTTGGGCCTGCGGGGAAGTACCCAGGTGCTCCTACGTATCACATAAGGATAAGAATCGGGCCATACATAGTTCTTGAGGGGTGGCATGGCATGACATGGTGCCTACACAAAGGACGAAGGAGGCGTGCGGGTCTAGCCCTCGCACCAAAAGAAGCGGTATTTGATATATCTTGTTTGTCCTTGAAGGTGAATGGTTTTTCTTTTGTGGAATGACCGGCCTAGGTTAGAAATTCTTGGCATCGCCACAATAATCAAGCCATAACAGGCATTGACAAATGGTATGGCGATTGACCAATACCTAACATGATGTCCCTTATGGGGAGGTCACGACAATGCAGTGCCATTTTTTTCATGCGGCCAGGATGATATCATCACAGTTTATGGTCATGTGGTGGGACCAAACATCACAGTTTAAGGTTGTATGGCTTGGACCTGGGGGAACATGCATGATGCGATAAGGCGCACCCGATGTAGATGAGGGAATATCCTCCTACCGTCACCGCGCATGATTCCGGGAGAGGAGCCTCGGGCTAAGGAGCCGATGAGGGTCCAACAATCAGGGGGGCAGGAGACACTAGCTTCCAGCTGGGCTGGGCCCGAAACGCAATGTCTGGGTGACTCCTCATTTCCCATGGGGATGAGGTTCAAGCTGCGCACGATCCTTAGAGAAAACCTAAGCATATAACCTTGGCGCTCGGATCACGAGAACCCTGAAAGACGCTGTTACGCAGCTTTGTTCGTCTGGCATGTGGGGGTGCACTGAGGGTTAGTGCAAGGAGTGTCGAGATTCCACCTTGACACAATGGGGTGCAACATAATATGAATCATTCAACCAACATTCAGGTCCTGAAGGAGCCGGAGTGATGACTGAAGACTACTGTTGACCATGTTCGCAACACAGCATCCTATCGCGTTAGCCTAAAATGGGGAAAAACAAATGAGCATCGACCGTTGACCATGTTCGCAACGTAGGATTTGTATCAATTTTTTGTCTAAAACCCTTGGGAGCATTGGCCCGTGACAATAGGATATCCCTTAGGTGTTGTATCCAAACCGTTCTTGGGGGTCCCTCTAGGTGTGAAAGATAACGGGGGCCCGAATGAAAGGGAGCATGAAGCTTGGAAAGTAGACAAAAACTTTCCTAAGTTGAATCTGACACTCCAGGTCCTAGACCAGAGTACTCTGAGCACATTAATGGACCACTAGAAAGGGTCTAAGGTCTCAGTTTGAGAGCGGCCAAAAGATGGCAGATTCCTGGGAGAAGGGGGCATGGAGCCAAAAACCCTGTACCACACCTATATATCCCCCCGCGGGGAGGGATAGGCCAAGAGGCTAAGGTGACCGGGAGATTGCGGTATATTTTAAGAGATGGGGTTGGACCTGAAACCTAGATGTTCAGGCGGTCCTACATATCCCATAAGGATAGGAATCAAGCCACACGTAGTTCTAGAAGCACATTTTAACGTCATGTAGGATGATAAGGGGAATTTCTTCCAGGGAGTGTGCACGGTGTGGCGGATAGCCCGTCGTGAATGAGGATATAATCCTAAACCAGACCACACGCTCTGGGTGAAGGCATGGGCTAAGGGGCCCGAGAAGGCCAAGGGTCCTGATGCTAGGCCTCGGTCAGGGATGCCTAACCATCTAGCATTTTAACATCTTGTAGTGAGGACGAACATGTATTTTAAGGTCATATTGGATCGTTATCCAGTTTAAGTTCATGGGGGACCTTTATCCAGTTTAAGGTCATGGGGGACTGATATCCAGTTTAAGGTCATGTGGGACCCCTATGGGCCCAAATGTAGGACCAAATGCAGTTTAGGGTCATGTAGGACCCACGGACCTCAAGCAAAGTACTGCTTGAGGAACTTGGTGTTGGTGGGAGGAGTTACATGCTCGCAATCCATAGTCACCAGCGAATACGCACCATTGCGATAGACCTTATGGATAATGAAAGGCCCCTCTCATTTGGGCTCCAAATTGGGTGGTTTCCTACCGGGAATCATTGGCACCCTGGGGGCCATTACCAGATTGCCTTGCAGGAAGGAGCGGAGGCAAACCTTCTTGTTGAAAGCTCGAGCCATCCTGCTCTGATGCCTTTCCAGGTTGTGCAAAGCGCGAAGCCTATTCTCGTCCAGCGCTACCAAATCAGCTAAACAGATTTCAGAAACTCTATCTGGCGCTTGCTGGTTGTAGACCGCTATGCGCAATGAGGGAAACTGAATCTCGATGGGCAGGACGGCCTCAGTACTGTACACCAGGGAATACGGAGTCACCTGGGTGGAATTACGAGTCGTCATCCGATAAGCCCAGAGGGTGTTGGGGAGCTTGTCCAGCCAACTTTTCTTATTCTGAACAACCATTTTTTATAGAATGTTAGAGAGGGATTTGTTGAACGCCTCGATCTGTCCATTCGCCTGTGCGTGATAGCGGGAGGTATGGTTAGAGCAAATGTTGTACTTGGTGTACAGTTTCTTCAGCTCAGATGCTCAAAAGTTGGTTCCATTATCTGTTAAGATAGCATGAGGTACTCCAAATCGATAGATGATGTTGGAACTCACGAAGTCAGTGATAGAACGGGCTTTGACTTCCTTGAGCGGAATTGCCTCTGCACACTTGGAAAAGAAATCCGTAGCAGTCAGGATGAATCGGCATTGGAAAGCTGTCACCAGTGGGTAAGGTCCTACAACATCCAACCCCCAGACTGCAAAGGGACAAGAATACTTGGTAGTGTGGAGGGGCTCCGGTGACCGATGCACAAAGTTAGTGTGAACTTGGCATGCATGACACCTTTTGGAAAACTCGATACAGTCATAGACCATGGAGGGACAGAAGTACCCCAGCCTCCGAATCTGGTGGGACAACTTCAACCCGGCCTAGTTGGCACCACAGAAACTAGCATGAACCTCTTGCATGACCTGTGGGATCTCGACTCCTTGAAGGCAATGGAGGAGAACACCATCAAATCCACGTCTGTAAAGGATTTGCTCAAGGCTGGGATCGCTCTAAAGGGTATACTACATTGCGCGGTGTCGGATTCACTCGCACTCGGCTCAGTCCGATGGAAGATTACCGCACTGGAGTTATTCAACCAAGGGTGTCCTCCAATCAGGAACTATTTCGATTACCGCATTTGAAGTCCCCAGGAATCCTGACGTAGGGGCACCAATGGTGAGATGGTTCACCCGCGGGCCACGATCATCCTCTGTGATAACGGGAGAAATTACTCTCCGGTGTGCCACATGGATAATCAGTTCATCCTATTCAGGCTCTTCAAGTGACATGGCCAGGCTGGCCAAAGTATCTGCTCGACTGTTCTGCAACCAGGGAATATGAACAACCTCCGGACGAGAAGGGAACTGAGCCAATAGATGGAGGGTACACTCCAACAATGGAACGAGTTCTGGATTTCTACCAACATAGTCACTATTTACCTGCTTGATGACCATCTTGGAGTCCCCTTTCAAATTCAGATGGGGCACGTCAATCTCGAGAGCTAACTCGAGGCCAGTGATGAGGGCATGATATTCTGCCTCATTGTTGGTGTAGCCTTCTGACAACAGGAACGAATACGGCAGAACAGCATGCTCTGGGGTGATGAATACGATACCCAATCCCACTATTTTGAGCCTAGGATCATTGAGCCTTCTACCGGTGGGGCTCCGGGAGGCACCGTCAAAGTGCATCTGCCAGTATAGAACAGCGTGATCTATTGAGAGGATTACCTCATCAGAAAAGCCTAGATCCAGTGGCTGATCCACGGAGGTTGGGTGGGCAGCTAAGAAGTCTTCCAATGCATTTCCTTTGATAGCCTTTGGAGGTCAAAACCTGATGTCGAACTATTGGAGGATCATCACCCAACGCGCTAGTTGGTCGTTCAACATAGGTCGGTTCAGGATGAACTTCAACGGGTCTACCCGAGAGACCAGTTGTACCTCATGGTGCTGCAAGTAGTGCCGCAATTTCTGCACAGAAAATATGAGCGCCAGGAAGCTCTTCTCGATGGGATAATATCTAACTTCCATATCGAGGAGCATTCGGATGAGGTTATAGAGGTTGTTATTTGTTCCCTCATTGTTCTTCTAGGTGAGAAGTGTGCCGAGGGACCATTCCAGGGCGGTCACATAAAGGACCAGCAGTTTTCCGGAAATGGGTGGCATCAAGACCAGAGGTTAGAGAAGATACTGCTTGATTTCCTTGAAGGAGATCTGACACTATTCATCCCATTCATAGGTGGCCCCTTTCTTCATGATCTGGGAAATGGGCTTACACTTGTCGGTCAGATTCGCAATGAATCGGTGTATGTAGGTTAAGTGGCCTTGGAGTCCTCTGAGCATCCGAATATTACTCAGGGGAGGCATCTGGCTGATGGCCTTGATCTTCTCTGGGTCGATCTCTATGCCTTGGTATTTGACAAAAAAGCCAAGAAACTTCCCGGAGGTGACCTCGAAGGAACACTTCAACGGGTTCATCTTCAGGTGGCGGGAACAGAGGAAGCCGAACACTTTCTCAAGGTCCTTGAGATGGTCCTAGCACTGGCAAGATTTGACCACCAGATCATCCACGTATAATTCCACCAACTTCTTGAGAATTGGCTTGAATATGCGATGCAAGGAATGTTGATAGGTGGCACCTACATTCTTCAGGCCGAAGGGCATAACCTGGTAACAAAAAGTACCTTGGGGGGGCCTGAAGGCAGTGAACTCTTCGTCCTCGGGGGCCATCTGGATCTGGTTGTACCCGGAATACCCATCCATGAAGGAGAGGTCTTGGAACCCAGTCGTGGCATCAATAAACAACTCTGTCATTAGAATGAGAACATCATCTTTCAGACAGTGGCGGTTGAGATCGTAGAAGTCGATACAAACCCTGATTTGTCCATTCTTCTTCCTGACCAGCACAATGTTGGCTAGCCACTGGGGGTACTGAACTTCTTTGATGAAGTTGGATTTGATAAACCTGTCAACTTCAGCCTCAACCAGGGCACCGTGAGAGGGGTGCATATTTCTGGGAGGCTGCTTGAACCCGCGATGGTTTGCCGGAAGGCCAAGGCGGTGGATGGCTACCAGAGGATCTAATCCTGGCATCTCTTTGTAACTCCAAGAGAACACATCACGGTGTTGTCTAAGAAAGTCTACGTACTATTGCTGCTCCTCGGGGGGTATAGCGGCACTGATCAATGTAGGTCTTGGATCTGCCTCACAACCAAGGTTCACCTTCACTAACTCGTCGACCATGGTGGAGACGCTCTCCTCCAAGGCAGGGGAGCATCTTCCATGTCCTCCTCTCCACTTATGGAGGGATCATCCATGGGGGGAGATGCTTCGGGGATACCAGACCCTGATGGGAAGCTGGTACCGGCTTGGGCGGCAGTAGTTGTCACGTCAGGAGACTCATGCACTATGGAGACCATGGAGACAAAGGCATTTGATCCAATACCATCTGGTCTTCAGCCCAAGGGGCCATGCTTTATGACATCAAAGCAGTAGTGGTGCATCGTCTTGATCCAGTTAATTCCACCCCAGCAGAAGAGACAGGTATGACATATTATCGTTGTCATGAGCCTGACGTCTTGATATCGTATAGGGGTAGGAGGATCGGGGATCACCTGAGCCTAGTTGGTGTAGGAGTATGAGGTGATTTCTTGCCGCTGCTTGGACCTGGAAATATGCCTTCCTCTGGTTCCCAAAACAAAAAAGCACTACCCCATGTCTGGGGTTGTGGCCTCTAACCGATGGATTGGGAAGACATAAGTGTCATCCAAACCCACCCAGATATCACTTGTGACAGTGGCGGGCTCGACCTCACCAGCCAGGATCTGCTTATCCTTGCTCTTGTAATAGTCGGTGTCAAGATAATGGGCTTCACAAGAGGCAAAAGGAGAGGCATCTCCTTGGAGCATGCCTACTCGACCATTAAGGGGGTATTTGAGGCATTAGTGATACGATGAGGATACAGCTACGTGTAGGTGGAGCCATGGCCTGCCCATCAATGCATTGTAGGCGGTGTCCTGAGATACAAACATGAATTCGGTGCTGGCAATTAAGCCACCAAACTGGGTCTTCAAGCGAATCTTGCTGACTGGAGTTTGCTCGGTCCTGTCATATCCCTAATTCCTGAGGCCAGAGGGAGTTAAATCATCCTCATACAACCCCAACTTTCACAGTGTCTGAGTTGGTATTAGGTTAATCCCAGAACCCGTGTCAAAAAGATAGTGGTGGACTTCCACGCCATTGAACTTGCCAGTGACATACAGTGGGCAAATGTTCCCCTATATGGGAGGGTCTTCGTCTTCGCTGGAGAATGAGATAATCACCTAACATTCGGCTTCCTCAATCGCCTCAGCGTGGAATGATTCTATAGCCGCTACCTCCGTCTCAAACTAGATGGGGCTTTTTAGGGCCTCGGCGAGTGCCTCACACATTTCAGACGACAAGATAAGAGCCTCAAGGATAGAAAGCCTCGCTGGAATGTCGGTCAGGTGCTTCAGGATGTCATACTTCCAGGCCAAATGAAAGCTTCTGCTTACAGGAGGCCACTCTGTGATTGGAGGCATGATGGGCTCTGCCGGCTGGACCAGTGACTGATCGGTACTAGGCAGGTCTCACTGCTCACTAGTCGAAGCCCAGAGATTAGGACCGAAAGGCTGGGGTTGGCTGGTGGCAGGGTAGAGCTGGTCATGGCACAACCAAGGTGGTTCTGCCTGATCCAGCAACACAAACGGTGGTAGAGGTGAACCTATCGACATCGGATGAAGGGGCCGCATGTGTTGTGATCTATATTGGGCTTGCTACCTGGTACTAGTGGTGTACACGGCCTGGCTGGAAGTTCCAACTGTTGTGCCCCTACGATTCACATAGCCACGGCTCTGCCGATGTTGGTGATGGCTAGAGACATTGGGAAGGTCCACCTGGAATTCCTCATCATCGAGAGTCAAAAATGGATTTACCAACTCTATGGTGTTAACCAAAGCATACCCCGAACTATCACTTGAGGAATCATCCATTACCAGGCAGAGTCTCAGAGGGATCCCCATTTCCGGGGGCATGAAATCACCAAGAGTGCGGGATGAAAATAGCATTAGTAGGGCACATTCTTTATTCTTGTGTCGTCGCTTGCTCTTATGGGAAGAGGTAGGTTGGGACGACGATGTCGAGGTAGCGCTTGTAGATTTTGAGGGCTCTGGCTGATTCAGGCGGGCACGGATGATGCCATGGGCGCAGGCGACTGTCTTGAGGGCCATCCAGTCATTATACTTCCGAGACCCACGGTCGGAAACCTGCTGCCACTCATCCTCGTTGCCACTACTACCATATGATCTCACAAAAACACCTGCTACTTCTGGCAGGGTTGGGACCAACCTGACTACATTGTTGTTAATCTGGTATTGGAGCCAGTCCTTGAACACGTAGGATCACTGGATGGTATGCCCCAGGGTCCGGTGATAAGGGCAGTAGTTAGGGTGATCACTGAGATGCACCTCTTCTGGCATCTGGCACTCGGGAAGTTGCACTATTCTTTACTCCGGAGCACTATGGAAATAAACAGGGACCTGGGCCTCGTCAAACGAGTAGGTCTATTCTTTCTGTCTGGGAAGGGGGCTCTTGGAGGCTGGCCCTAAGGCAAGGTCGGAGGAGCATACCGAGGAGGCGAATCCTGGTTATCTCGCCTAGTTGGTGTCGGTGCATTACGCGGAGGCGCTTGCCGATTTTGAGGCGGTCGCTGCTGGGCTGGAGGCTATGCCCGTGGGGGTGGACCACTATGGGGATGCAGAGCTGGCCTCACTGGTAGAAACTCTAGCTGCCTGGGGGCCTCTATCTGGGCCACATCGACGGGCTCGGCTCTAGCAGCTCTCCTTATAGGGATCACAAGAGGCAGCGGGTGTGCCTGACTGGCCTATTGCAGGGCTTCTTCAAGGTGTTGAGCCTTGTATGAGAAGTCTCGGAACCCTCTGGGGTAATTCGAAGTGATCAGAGAAGGAACCATCTCTACCTTGACGTTCCCTATGCACATTGTCAGTAATTTCTTCTGAGTTAGTGGCATGTCAAGGGAGTATGTGAGCCCCTTCAACTGGGTGATGAAGTCCACGGCTCACTCATCGGGACTTTGTTTGCACCTGAAGAGGTCTGCGATGTTCGTCTTCCAGGTTGTGGAACTGAACTGGTAGAGGAATTTCCTGCGAAGGTCCTCCCAGCTAGTCACAGATCTAACAGGGAGCTAGTTGTACCAGACGAATGCTGGTCCTTCTAGTGTCTGAATGAAGAAACGGAGCTTGGTGGCCTCCTGCTGCGCCGGGGTCCCCAACATAGGCCCACACCTTGAGTTGAAGTGGGAAAGGTGTTGTGGCGGGTCTCTAGTCCCGTTAAAGGGGGAGAAAGTGGGGTTCCCAAATCCCGGCAGGGCCAATATATCATCCACCCATGATGGGTATGGATTTCCGTCTGGTGAGATTGCCACCTGCCAAGTTTCCAGAGCCTCTAAGTGGGTGATGAGTTCCACCATCAGATCATCTGGGTGTGGGTTTCTGTCCTAACAATGATCCCTAACCACAAGCTCATTGTCGGGCTCTTCAATCCGATAATCAAGCTCAGCAGCTCGCGGGGCGGCTGGCGGAGTGACTCTTGTGGCAGCAGGAGGAAACCAAGCGGGGTCCCTTGGGTGATCACGCCGCTCAGGAGGGTTTGGTGAAATGTATCATTCCCTCTTGTCATGAGCTCTGGACTCTCCTTTTTCAGCGAACACAGCATGACCGTGGTTGCCCAGGAAAATCTTGTCGGAGGGTAGTTGTTCCTGCCCCTGTTGTCCTGACCTAGGATCATCGTAGTCGGGCCACCGCTCTGCAATGCGTTTGGCCAGAAGCTCATCAACCAGCCTCTTCTGCTCAGTGAGCTATTGGCACAGCGTGGCCTTTTTGAGATATTCCTCTGCCTTTTTCACTGAGGCAGATAGGTCGGTGAGCTTGACAGTCCCGACGTGCTCCTTACCCTTTCCAATGTTTCATCTCATTGTTAATGCTTCAGTGGGCATGGGGAGACCCAGGAGGTTCATATGCTGTTGAGTAATTATCCCCAATGTATCCAATAGCGGCTTTTCCTTAGGGGGTGAGTCCCCTTCGAGGAGTTCCACACCGTTTCAATCTCCCTAAAGGTTGGCCATGTTGACTGTTGCTACCCTCAGGGGCATGCCCTAAAAACCGCTCGATGAGTCGGGCTTCCGGTGCATCGTACTAAAGAGAAGGGAAGCGTATTGCCCCCATCCATGGATGTGCATGTGGTGGGTGGATTCCTCAATAAATTTTCTGATTACCTTAAAACTCTGAAGGCATTGTTGTTGGAGGGCCCTGTGGTGGCCAAGTGACTCAGGGTGCTGAATCATGGGGAGCGCGGGCAGGTCGACCCGATGACATTGCTCACCGATATCCTTGAGATGTGATTGACTCCCGAGATAAGGCACTCGCTGATGGTAAAGACGGGAGTGAGTCACCCGAAGAGTCTGGCAGAAACATTCAAACTCTCCTGGGGTGAGTGATTCCGGTATATCAAAATCTGATCCTGCGACCGGCCAAAACTTCTCAGGGAAGTGGCATGCTACGAGGACGGTCTAGAAGCTCCACAACTCTGGTTTGGGATCCAGCTCTTGCTTCCCATGCTCATCAACCGAGAATGGTCGGGGAACTGGCAGTGGTGCCGAGGCAGGCCGTTGGGCTGGTGGGCTGGCCGATAGAGAATACGGCGAGCAGGTCGATTGGCCACCGAATCCTAAATCGCCTTCAAAGGGTTGCAGTGTTCTGGCTGCCACGTCACGATAGGACGGGCTGGTGAATAGGCCTCCTGTCATAGTGTCAGTGCTTGCCGAGGGTGTGTCATGTCGCGACTCTTCCGTCAGTCCTCAGAAAATTTCTCCACCCTCTCTGACTAAGGTGTAAGGTGCTTCCAGAGAGGCCAATGGTAACTGAAAGTTTTACCCCTGGGGGTATGTCAAGTCCTCGTCCTCCGGGATATACCTTCGGAGGGAGGCGGAGATCATACGGATCTCGCATTCAGGGAGTACAAGGCTAACGCACCATGTCCCTATACCTTCCCTTGACTCATAGGACCGGGGGGAGGGCTCCATAACCGAGTCATACGCTACCTCAGAGTCCGAGAAACGGACTGGTCTGATTTCCGTCCGTACTTCCCTGACATTCCTCTTGCGGAAACGACATCCCGCCTTCCTGCCCCTAGGTGGCTCCTCAGGGCAAGGCTGATTTCCGTCATGGAGTCCTCTGGCCACAATAGTGCTGGGGATAAGAGGACCGAAGGCTGGGGTGTGAGGAGCACCGAGACAGATGTCAAAAGGGACATGGGGAGGACCTTCATGTGGGCGAGTGACCGGATATGCAATAGATCCATACTCGCGGCCAGCAGTAGGGGAAGTGACATCGTACCCTGTGTAGTGGGCACTGGAAAGAACCATACCCAGAGCGTAGATATCACAGGGAAGCCTTTTACTCTCCAAAACGGTGGCACAGAGTAGGCCTTCATGGTGGATGGCACTACCGCGAATTGGTCTGTGGCGACCATTGCCTGTGCCAGTGACCGGGAGAGTCGAACCAACCTGGTTGCAGGGCATTCGGGGCCTCGATCCGGGTCAGGCATGTAATTGCCCCTGCTCAACGTGTGCGGGGGTCTGATAACAGGGGGCAGCAGTGGCTTGGGCCATAGTGGTTGCTGATGTTGGTGCCCTAGGGCGGGCATTCTCTTCTGCTCACACCCGACGCTAGCGTCGGGTCAGGTTGGTTGGAGCCGGTGGTGCGGGCAAACGGATCGCATGCTCCTCGGCCCGGGGATTCGGGTGGCAGCATTGACGCAGCCTTGTGGGGGCCCTTGCCGTGGACCCTTGAAGAGGGTCTCCGATTGGGCGAACCCGAACATCCCCTACCTCATCAGCGTAGGTAAGGGAGGTGTCGAGGCATTCCGGGGATAGGCTCCCGAAACAGTTGAACGTCGGTGTGGGAAGCAGTGGCTCCCTACATGGCCCTCAGGGGCAGCGATGGCAGTGAGGCGGGGTTTCCTCGAGATCCAAACGGGCCATGTCCCAGGTCAGGATGACCCCTTCCTCCTCATACCTATGCACAAGGTCGTTTAACACCCTCTGTTGGATAATCTCTGACAGAGAGAGGTGGTGTGAGTACCTGGTAGTCGTGGTAGTCAGAGCTGTTGTGGAAAAGGCGGGACCACGTGGGGTGGTCGCGTCGGTACTGCCCCCTGCCCCTGCACCGGTGGGAAGGTGATGATTGAGCTCTTAATGCAGCGATATGATTATTGAAAGTAGGGAGATGAACCCATTAGCGATAATAGGAAAATAAATCAACAACCAATAGCCCATCATCTTTCCATCTTCCGTGGTTGGTAAGAGGGATCCATGCTAACGATGTCTCAGAACGGAGTGCTCAACATCCTGACTGCCTCAACCCCTGGTGGGTTTCACATCCCAGTGCTAGGTGCATGGACCTGATGACATGCTAATCTTTCGACACCCCGAACGCTACCAGACTCCATATTGAGGAGAAGAGATTCACGTCGGGTTCACCATTTCTATTTTCGACACTTTCTGCCAGGGCACACGCATCCGTCTGTAGGGAGGACGCACTCCTTGTTTCCCTACATTCTCGTTTCCCAAAGGCGAGCGGCATTCTCTCCTTATTTAGGGATGTCTACTCCTTGATCAAAACTGGGATGATGGGATGTCGGTTCTTCCTTCTGTGGATTCCTCCTCGGAGCTCGTCACCTAGTCCGGTTCTCCCTCATAGATTTAAGACGTGCTCATGAACCTCATTCCCGTTTCCATATCTTCATGGACACTATTTAATTACACTACTTCTGTGAGGAAATTCCATGGGGTCCTGACATGTTAGAAACCTTCGTTCAGAGTAGATGAAAACATTAGGCATGCTGGGTCATCACTGGGTGCGCGGACATTGGGGAACCTATATTCTTCCTCATAAGAGGGCATATCAAGGGTGCAAAACCTGAGGCATCCCACATCGGTTGCGGGGAATCATATGCCATAGGCATGTGTCTAAGGTTTTCCTTAGCTTCCCATGTTTAAAAGGGGGTATATCACGAGTTTAATGTCTTGAAAAGATAGTTACGCCAAGGGCGTGTCCTCTGAAGTTTTTCTCAGCTTCCCATGTTTAACACGGGGTATGCCGCGAGTTTAACGTCATACGGAGATAGTTATGCAAAGAGCGTGTCTTCTAAGGTTTTCATCATCTTCCCATGTTTAACACGGGGTATGCTGTGATTTTAACATCTCACAGAGACGGTTACGCCAAGGGCGTGTCTTCTGAGGTTTTCCTCAGCTTCCCATGTTTAACACGGGGTATGCCGTGATTTTAACATCTTGCGGAGATGGTTATGCCAAGGGCATGTCTTCTGAGGTTTTTCTCAGATTCCCATGTTTAACACGGGGTATCCGCGAGTTTAACATATTGTGGAGATGGATCAGACTGATCATAACACTGAGAGTGGATCAGATAAAAGGAGCCCTAAAGGGATCTCTGATGTTGGGGCCAGCATGTGGGTGGCTTCCCAGATACTGTGGAGTGTAACAAGGTGGCATGATCCCATCGGAATGTGGTGGCCCGGGTAAGGATCAAGATGGGTGATGGAGTGAAGAGGGTCTTGAACCTCATGGAGGCTTCCTACGTATCCCCACGGTAGGGAATCAAAGTCTGTCTAGTTCGGTGATACGGTGGGACACCTGAAGAGGCGACCCGTGTTAATGAACACATGGATTTGATCCTGGAGGAAGTAAGACCTCCAGGCTAGGACATGAGCTTCCCGGGGCACATGGGCTCGTGGGAGAGGACAGGATTAGACGTGGGTGTTGGATATAGGGCTTATGCTCTGAGGTAGCCTGTGATGGTGGATATGGGGATTACCCTCTAAGGCGGTCCATAATGGTGGTTGTGAACCAACGCGGAGGGGTTGGAACAACTGAGTGATGGGATTGAACCTCGTGGAGGCTACCTACGTACCATGCATTAGCACAGATCAAAGTCCAAGTAGTTCAGGGCATAAATTTTAACGCCATGCGGGATGGCATATAGTTTAACATCATGAGGGATGGCATACAATTTAACGTCATGTTGGACGGGAAATTTGGGGCTTACACTCTGAGGAGGCCAAAAGTGGTGTTGGCGAACTGACCTGAAGAAGTAAGAACGACCGAGTGGTGGGATTGAACCTCGTGGAGGCTTCCTATGTATCCTTGTGGCAGGGAATCAAAGTCCCCATAGTTCTCTGGGATGGGTCTTACGATCTGAGGCGGTCTAAAGAGGAAACAGGGGCTTACGCATGGTTAGCAGCCCTTAGTGCCGGGACTTACTCCAGGATGGAGGCTCGAGGCGCAACAAAGCACAGAGGGAGAGGGATTTGGGACTGAAAAAATGATATGCCGCATTCCCTATCATGCCCTCCACTGGCCTTGGCTGTGGGGAAATACGGAGGTGCATGGGTGATACCTTCCGCAAGAGAGGCTAGGGGCTTACACTCTGAGGCAGCCCTTCCCCCGTGGACAAACTCCACTCCAATAAATCACCCCCCCCCCCCCTTGTGAGGGGTGATCCCGACATCCCCATGGAGACAAGTGGGTGGAGAGAATATCCGAGCCGGAGGGACCCTGCGTGAGAGGCACGGGGTCGGATCACAGTTTAACATCGTGTGTTGAGGACGAGGTGCTTGGTAGTTTAATGTCCTACATCTCGGACGAGGTGGGTTCACTCCACACCCCTAGGGATTACATTCCCAACACCCTCTACCCTTTGTGGGAGGGAAGGCATCGGCAAGTCCGTAGTGAAGGGGGGCCGCAGGGTGAACCATCGAGGGGTCCACATTAGCGTGGCTATGCGAAGAAGCAATAGTTGTTAGCGTGCCTATGCGAAGAAGCATGAGAAAAAGCAACGCAATGGGAAACACCGCCCAAGGGACCTTGAGGTTACTTCATACGAGTCTCGAAGGCTGTACAAGAAAGCAATGCATGGCGTGCATGCCTGGTATAAAGGGAATCGGGCGCCGACGTAGAGAGGCACCCCGGGGGGCATCAAGGTGAGGAGTCCTGGGTTTGCACGCAAAGAGGAGGTTTTCACGCAAAACACCAGGATGGTGCACAATTGGGGTAGAGGGATTGTGCGCAGCTAGGGGGATTGCGCGCAAAGGGCTTGGATTGTGCGCAGGGGAAATTTTTGTCCCTAAGGTATGGCAAAACCTAACGAAGGGGTTGCGCGTAATTTGGAAGGGATCGCGCGCAATTGGATGGAATTGCGCGCAATTGGAAGGAATTGCATGCAATGGGAAGGGATTGCGTGCAATGGGAAGGGATTGCATGCAATGGGAAGGGATTTCATGCAAAGGAGGAACCCTGGGGAGTTGGAAGATTTACTTAATCCAGTGGGATTGGGCGCAAAGGTGAACCCCGGGGCAAGGTTGCGCGAAGAGGGTGATTACCTGGAAGTCATATTGCACGCGCGGGGGGGTCCGAATTGCGCACACAGGAGCTGGTCCGAATTCTTCAACCCCAAAGCGGTTGGGGTCGCCTTCTATTTATAGGCACTCGTCGTCGCGGAATTTGGGCGGCGCGCGAAATCTTCCATGCCGGGACATGTCGGCGCGAAAAGACTCACCGCGCGAAATCGGGTGTGCAAAATTGCGCGCCACATCGGCTATTTTTCACGGATCCCGGGAGTCCTTTGCGCGAATAACATTTTTTCGTGCAAGTCCTTAATTTCTCGCACCACTTCCAGGCCCTCCAGACCGGGCCTCCAAGTCTGAATATGACTTCGCTTCATCATTTCAAAAGTTCCTCTAGGAGTTACAGACTTTTTCGGCTTCTACAGAATGTGGGGATCCAATATGGCATGTGATACTTATAATCTTTTGAAACCCTAGCCACTATATCCAGGTCCCTACACATTGTGTGATCTTCAGACTACATGGTGTGTTGTCATGATTTTTTCAGAAATCCAAATTTGTGCCTATGAATCTAGATCTGGATTTTCCACTTTTAATCAGGCCTCATCTTAACCCAAAATCTTTGGATCTCATTCTCACTAACTATTTTCAACCATGTGGTGGTTAGAAAACTTATTTTTTTTATTTGTACGAAGGCTGCACGAACCACATCACACCACCGTGCCTCCTATCATATCTTGTTGCCTCATCGGTAGTTTGATCCATGGTGGAATCTTCCATATCCCACTATCCATATGAATATATCATTGATTCATTAATTCATCCTTCACGTGTGATGTTTTTACAAATCTCAAGGTCTAGTCAGGCTCAGTACCTCCCAGCAATAATTGAGCCCAGACCTCGTAAGCTAATTGGTGAAAATGTGAATAATAAAAGGGATAAAAACACACACAAAATGGTGAAAGGTTATTATCCAAGTGTTATTTTATTATAAAAACAAGAAGGTATATCTAGGGTGAGAAACAACTAGAGAAAAAAATATATCCGGTGCACGGGCGCATGCAAAGGATTCCAAATTGACACAGATCAACAAATAAAAAATACTATGATCAATTATTTAATAAAATGAGGTAGAATCCATAGATGATCAGTCCAACCTGGATATTGGATTTTTCATCTTTAGAGAACATGATCTCTAATGATTGACAGAAGTGGTTGTGTTTTCTACATCTCGATCTACCCCGATCCAGATTTTCATCATCATCTAAATTCAATTCACCAATGTAGAGGAGGAAGAACACCTCTTGATTATCTTAGGGTTTATATAGAAAACCATAGTAAAATATACATAATAGGGTATTAATATGTTAAATTATAATTAGGTTAATTAAATAAATAAATAAAATCAATAATTTATTTAACTAAACACACCCTCCAATGGTCACAATATCCAAAAACAATCATGGTCATAGATTTTTTATCCAGGATTACATTTAAGAGTTATCCTATTTCCTTTAATAAACTTTGTATTTATAATATAAAATATATTTAATAGTTTTATAAGATTAATTCTGAGAACATCAGGCCTATAAATCACACTCCATCTCATCTCCTGGCTCCAAAAATGTATGTAAAAATATTTCAAAGTATTATAAGGAAAAAATCAGGTCTCTACATAAGGATTCATATGATATATTCATATCTTAGAAGATGGTTGAGATTTAAGATGTAAGTTTATGGTGTTTCTAATGTGTTGAGACTCTTGTAGAAGATAGATTAGATAACAATAGTCCTTCCATATAATATATTTATATCATTATGATAGGAGATGAATAATAACGTTGATGTGAATGTTTTACTAGAAGATAAAATTAATCGAATAATGGTTCATTGAGGAAGAAGATATATCATTGGTGATGAGGCATCATCCAGAGCAAAAGGAAGGTTTTGTTCATTAAGGGATTTTGGCAGTGTTGGGTATATTCTGATCTAATAATTTTATTAATTTATCATTTATTTTAATGCCCAAAAACACCCACATTTTTGTTACTAATGAAATTATTTTAGGTGGATTTTAGGATAGTTTTTATTTTAATAATTATTTTATTCTGGAAACAATTTAGTTTTAATTTTACTAAAGTTTAATTTTCAAAAGTGCTCTCAAAATTTTGAAGTAATCTAGAATCACTATTCATAACCCTGTATTGGAATTAAATTTGAAGATTAGGAACCCTACTTTTGAAGAGATCACTAATTTTGGAACCCAATATTTTGTTTAAACATTTGGATTGGGAACCATACTTTTGTGAAGAACCATATATTTGCGTACTTAATGTATGGTCCATAAACCAAACTTTTAGAATCAACCGTACATTGTCAACCATAATTTTGGAGACTATCCCTATGAAGTTAAACCCTACATTTTACTTAGTCATCTATGTGATTTAAATTTTTGATTATTTTCTATGATTTATACAACATTTTTGTAAGAGTAAATATATCTATAAATCTTTTTAAAGACAAATTCAAAGTCCCTTATTAAATGGATTAAATAATTTCTAATTCTAATGCAATTCATGATTTTCAATGGGAATTTAAATTTAAATTTCAAACATGTTGTGATTTATATTATCGCATTTTATTAGTTGATATTTCCAAATATGTTTGGACTAAAGTAAATCAAGATTCTTGTTAAATATCAAGAGGCGCAAATTTTTTATTTCTCTTATTCTCTAGTTCTTTGAAGATCTAAACTTTGGAGACATACATGTTTTTATTTATTTTTGTGTGTTCTCCTTACTGATTATGTATCCATTTAAATCTTTTTGTTGTAGTTCGTCAAATAAATTATCAAAGATGCACTTTGGAGACATACATGTTTTGATCATCTGCTGAGTTTTCTCTCTACTTGTCTTAAAAGGATGTTCTTGATACTACATTTTTCTTAGAATATTTTATAAACAATAAATATTAGGGTTTCTTATGACATAAATGACTTTTAATATCTTATATTTACCTCTAAATAACTCTCTATTTATCATTATTTGTTGTAATTGTGTGACAAATCTATTATAAAAACTATCATCTTATCTTTTCTTTCTTGATGTTTTAGCTACTTGTACTCAATTGTGGTGGGGTGTTAGATTATCACAATAAAATTTTGGGGTCGATGTTCCCAAAAAATAACATGACTTTTTCTAAGGTTCTAACTACCTACACTCAATTATAGAGGTATCTCAATAAAAGTATTTGTTTGATGAAAATCATAAAGTTTATTGAGAGAGCATTGGTGGAGTGGACTAGGGGATCTTTATGCCCTGAACCACTATAAATTTTTTTAGCTCTCTTCTTTATATTTATACTACATAATCTTTTTAAATAAAATAATGTTTCGCTACATTACAAATCACGAAGAGTGATTAAGTTTTATTTTGTCAAGATTTTTAAAAGGACACAATTCACCACTCTTGTGTCTTCATGTTATTCTAACCTAAAAATTACAATCAAGGAATTCATATTTGAATAAAATATAAAAAATATTTATTCAAAGGCTTATATAAAGAAATATTTATACAGTTGAATTAAATAAGAAATGTCAATGATTAGAGTGTCATATTTCAATGGATAAAATTATTGTTGTTAGAAAGAAAGAATTATTATCTATTTCAAAAATCATGGTTTTAAAGTTTATATAAAGATTATGAAACCTTATTAAATCCTTATAGATATAGAGAAGTGGGATTATGAAAAAGGATATGATTATGATGTTAATTCAAGAGTAATTAATGCAATCATATATGGACTTGGTCTTGATGAATTCAATCAAGTATCTTAATGTGTTGCTATATTTTAAATGTGGTAGACAATTGTTGTTTCCTATAAAGGAACTAATAATGTTAGATAGTTGAGTTATAATACTAAAAAATTAAAATTTTATACCTTTAGGGGGTGTGATAGTGAAATAATTATTCAAATGAATGGAAGATTGAATGAAATAGTCAATGGTGTTACTGCCTTGGGAGATCAAATTTCTGAAGTAGGTCAATATTTAAAAGTTCTTAGAGTTTTAACCTCTAAATAGAATTGAATATCTACTATCATTAAACAATCCATGTCTATTAAATAATTAAAATTGAAAGGGATAATTGCACCTTGATGATGTATGATGATAAATCAGAATATCAAAAAATGATGAAAAGGGATAACACTAATCTCAAAGTGTAAATACCCATAAAATTCAAGGGAAATTTTTTCTTAAATTTCATTGATATTTTACATGAACTTAGTTCCTGATGGCACCTGATTCCGAGGCCCGGTGTGCCCGGAATCATTTTCTGAAGTTTGGCTCGGGTACGTTCAGTGAACGAACAAGTGGGTTTTCTTAACTTTTGAACCGGTGCTTGGAATCGAAATCTGAGGACACCGATGATTTCGCAGCACCGGTAATTGCTTAGTAATACCTTTTCCGGAGTTGTGTTTGCTCGGGAGGAGATGTAAAAAATTGTGGAAGGTAAAATAAATTGAGCTTCAATTTTATTTTATTTTTCACTAAGTGGTTATTTGTTGTGTGGAAGTTGGGTAACCACCCAAGAGAGGTTATGAGGGTGGTGGGTCCCACACGAACCCCACCCATTCATATTCCCTAACTCCCTCAACTCACCATTTAATTTGATAACTTATGTTAATTAATTAAGTGAGTTTAATGTGAATGTTTGAATTTCAAACTTAAATCATAATAATAAAATAAGTGAGGCACTTATTTTATTTTGGGTTGGAACTTGTTGCGTTGAGAGGATTTTGGGAGAAAATCTAAGGGGCTTGAAGATATTCTTCTTCTTCGACAAAGAACGTGAAGAACGCGAAGAACGCCGACCTCCGACGAAGGTCGACAAGAACGTCGGATCCTCAGAGATCGATGACGCGATGCTGACGAATCTTTTCTCTGTGACGCAACGATCCTCTCCTTCCACGACGCCTACTTCCGCGACGGTTAATTCCGCGATGAACCCTCGCTCATCGAATTCGACAAAGTAGGGGTTTTTATTGTTGTTTTTGTTCGTGAATACTTCCATTGTCATTATTCGTGAAACTTTGTCGCTTGTTATCGATTAACGGTAGGGGGCTGGACCGCACATACACGGCCCGCCCTCCTCCCTTGTAAGTTGTGTTGATGCGGTTCGAAGGAAAGCGGCGCAGTGCAACGGCACCGCCCGGAATCATACGGCAAGGGTGCGTGGCGCCGTCGCGCCGCACCGTTAGAAATAAAACAAAGGCGTGGCGTCGTCGTGCCGCGCCGGAGAACCCGAAGGCACTGCGGCCGATGCGGGGCCACGGCAGAGGGGCACGGTGCTGTCACGCCGCGCCAGACGAACCAAGGCCGTGGCTTAGACTGCGGCGGAGCAGGACCGGCGGTCGGTTCCGGGCCGCCGGCAACAGAGCAAGGGGACCGGCCAGCGCCGGTCCCGTGGTGGCAACAGCCGGCCGGCCGGAGCGGGCCGGCCAGTTAGAGGAAGATCTGGGGGTTCGTAACCCCCGGCTGGCCGGACAAGAGCAGCCCCCCACATGGGGGCTGCAGTTACGACACAGGGGGGCAGCGCCCACCCCCCCCCCCCCCCCCCATCCGCTCGGCCGAAATGGCCGAGCCACCTGGCCGGCTGCCCAGGTCGGACTGGGCTGCACTCAAGCGGGCTGGACCCGGACCCGGGTCGGGTCGACCCGGTTCGGGCCGACCCAGGGGGTCTCGGGCCAGATCGGTTCGGGCCCGAAACCCCCACTTCCAGACCCCTTTTGGACTTTTGCTCATAACTTGAGTTGCGTACCTCCGATCGACGCACTGTCAGCTGCGATGCGATCCTTGGATAGAGACAGTCGTTTAGGTATATCACACTCAATGTTTTGGAGTAATTTGGGTTCGTCCAGGTTGGTTTGTACACGAAATCAACCGGGCCCTCGAAGCGGAAACGCTTATAACTTGAGCTACGGACGTCTGATTGACGTGTCGTCGACTTTGTTGGTTTCCTATTATTGAGATGGAACTTTTGGATTACTCCTCTTGAGGTTTGGATGCAGTTGGAGTACGGTCGGGTTGGTTTTGAATTAAAAACCAACTGGGCCCCTAGGACGAAAAAGCCAATAACTCATAGACCGGGCGTCCGTTTGACGTGCCGTCAGTGATGTTGAGTTCCTGTTGACGATACAGAACTTTTGGATACATCAACTCCGTACTTTGTGTCAGTTGATGTATCAGGCCCTCGGCTCGTGGGGCGGACCCTCCTGAATAAGCTTGCTATGTGCAGGAACCCTAGAGCTGGCTGCAACTGCGACGATGATGATGATTGTACAGAAATCTTCTGTGGATTCGACGGCGACGAATACAGCACTCAGCGATCCTTTGTGGAACAGTGCAACTGATCCTGTGTGGGTCAGATGCTGTGTGGGTCAGCGCTCAGTGGTCCTGTGTGGGCCAGCGCCTACAGATCCTGTGTGGGTCTGATCCTATGTGGGTCATTTCGGGGGTTAGTACCTATTGATCTTGTGTGGGTCATTGCGGGGGTTAGTTACGTATCAATCCTGTGTGGGTCATTGCGGGAGTTTGTTACCTATCGATCCTTTGTGGGTCCGACGGCTTAGATGAATCAGTAGCTACATCTGATCATCTCTATCGTCATACAAAGAAGTATACCTATGTGAGCTGAATCTTGTTTTGCTTTCCTACATGGATTGTGTTGTGCTATCCTGTGTGGATGTGATCGAACTTGGGCTCAGAAGTTGGAGCCGAACTGGAATTGATAACTTAGGTATATGTATGGGCATATACCTAAGTAGTGTCGGATGTTACTTCGTGATTGTATCTTTCCTTTGTGGATTATCCTTTGTGGATTCTAAGAGACCTTCGGGGGTCTCTGGGTCCCTACTGAGTAGCTTATACTCACCCCTGCACGGGCTATGCCTGCACTACGTTGTGTTGGTTGTAGACGACGGATAGCGTTGATCATGGTTGAGGCTTGCGGAGCAGGACGGTACCTGGAGGTGGACCACTGGACGGGATGTACTCGGAGTGGATGGCTGGACCCGAGGAGCTGTGGAGGCTGTCTGTACCCACCATTCATGTGGGACTTCCAGTGGACGGCTCGATGTTGCGGCTTTACTTTCAGTTGTTGTTTTCCCTTTTCATTTGTACTTTACTTTCAGTTTGGGTTTGTATTCTGCCCCACTTACTTTTCCACACTTACTATTGTACCCAGTTATTACTTAGTGTTTACTTCTGTTTGCTTACTCTGAGTGTTCATTTACTTTACAAAGGAAATGTCTTCCCTTTTTATCGAGATTTACGCCTTGGTTCTAGTCGCCAGCCCCTGGCCTATGGAAGGTGGGCTTGGGGTAGTCACGGCACGGGCCCCGAGGACAGGTCGTGACAAATTGGTATCAGAGGAGTTCGGTTCTACCGCAGAACCCAGGACTCTGATATTTTTCTATGTGAAGCAATAGTGTTAAAAGTATTGAGTGTGGTTATCAGTCCAGGGAGTCCAGTATTGGTGCGGCAGCCGACGTATTCGTACACCAGGACCCTAACTTCTGATTTCTGACTTAATGCATGAAAACATTGATTGCATGTGTGTTTCAAGTTTTCTTTGTGATTACTTTGTGTCAGCTCACCAGGTATACTGTTTGACCATGGCGCACCTGTTCCTTTTCAGGATGGCCCCACGACGGCATCCATCTAGGGTTCCGAGTTTTTTACGTGACGACAGCCCACTGAGCGATGAGGCCTCGGTGTAGGGCCCTTTGACAGCAGAGGCACCGGTGGTACCTCTACTCGCTGAGCCACTGATGCTACCAGCCCCAGCCGCTGACGATACATGTTGCCTTAGTGCACTGCACGAGTTTCAGCGTTAGCGACCGCCTAGGTTCCACGGGGAGACGGACCCTCAGGCAGCTGAGGATTGGCTGGAGGCAGTTGTACGAGTTTTCAGGTTAGTGAGGACGCCATCAGACCTCATGGTGATCCTCGCAGCGAGCCTCCTGCACGCGGTAGCAGACAAATGGTGGAGCTTGTCGCTCCAGGTGCACGACGAGGCATCTCTCCTCTGGATAGACTTTGAGAGCCTCTTCTGCTCAGAGTTCATCCCAACCACCCTTCGTGTGGTGCGAATCTAGGAGCTTCTACAGCTTCGGTAGGGCAGCTTGACGGTCGCCCAGTACTCATTGAGATTTAAAGATCTCTCGTGCTATTAGACAGACATGGTACGGGACCCATTCTTCTGGGCCCGAACCTTTGAGTAGGGATTGAGGTAGGAGATCAGGGCATCGCTGATTTCCCTCTGCATTCCGACACAAGCAGGGGTACTAGAGAGATCCCTTCACATCGAGAGCTTCCTTGTTGAGCCTACATTAGCAGCGAGACCTACCGCAGGGAGGCACGTAGCAGAGCCTTCTGTAGCCGGTAGTAGACAGATGTCGCAGAGGTCCAAGCGGACCAGGCCATCGGGCGGACGACCACAGGATACTAGCTCAGAGGTGTGGGGCACACGCAGCAGAGCCAGTCTTATGAGTGGAAGACAGTGCTATGCAAGCGGCGGGCAGGGCCACTTGGCTCGTGACTGCCTGACCCGCCATGCAGAAGGGCAGCAGATGGTTGAGGAACCACCTAGGCAGAGGCAGAGGTTCGACCGTGGCGGTCCGCAGGGAGCAGGTGGACGAGGCTGAGGAGCTGATCGAGCGGCAGGTGGTGGACAACGTTTTGAGTCTCTACCACCACCACCACCAGGAGGTCCACCCTGACCACAGGGGAGAGCACAGCTTCAGGCAGCTGAAGCTTATGATCATGGAGCTCCGGAAGCGGGTGGACAAGTGCAGGACTAGCTCCAAGCATGGAGGCCTTTTCCCTTAATGTCTCTAGCTTCATTGTTTGTGTTGCTTTGTGTCCCTGTACTTAGAGTTGAAGTAATAAAAGACACTTTCAATAGTGATGTTTGATTTCTGTTTTTTTTTTGTATGTTAATACTAAGAGGTACTGGTTAAAAATCGTTGACTTGACCCTCACATACGAGATTCCAACTGGAGGAGACCCAGTGAACACACACTGATGCCGACAGTGTGACTCAACCCTTGGAGGAAAGAGTAACGGTTGGATCTCTTGGTAGCAGCGTCGAGGCCTTACGACGTCATCCATGGCATGAATTATCAAATCATGATGGGACTGACTGTATTAGGCAAGGAAACGTGGTTCATCCAGTAGATGAGACCGGATTTCTCTTTTCGGCAAAGGAGGAATCTATGCAGCTTTGCAGAACGTTAAGGAGGAAGGGGAAACCCTTCGTGTGGTTAGACAGATGTCGGCAGAGCTTCCAGAAGCTGAGACAGAGATTGACCAGTGCGCCTATCTCGAGGATACCAAAGGAGGGAGTTGGGTACGTAGTTTTCTGCGATGCATCAGGGACCGGACTTGGATGTGTCCTGATGCAGGAGTGGGTCGTGATCGCCTATGGTTCATGTTAGTTGAGGAAGCATGAGCAGAACTACACTACCCATGACCTGGAATTAACAGCAGTGGTCTTCGCACTGAAGATGTGGTGACACTATCTGATGGGTGAGCGCTTTACAGTCTATTCTGACCATCAGAGTCTCAGGTACATCTTCTCGTAGAAGGACCTGAACCTGAGACAGCAACGATGGCTTGATTTCCTCTAGGACTATGACTTTGAGATAGTCTATACTCTTGGAAAGGGGAACGTAGTAGCCGATGCCCACAGCAGGAGGACGGGCATTCGGCTACTTGGGGAGGCGACAGAGCAGCTAGCCGCTTTGTAGATATCCTTTGTGGATAGAGATGGAGCATCCTTTCTTCAGTCACTCCTCAACTACTGCAGCGGGTCAGAGAGGCACAGCATGGGGACGCTGACTGTGAGACGCGGCGTGCGTAGATATCCTTAGGACAGGCACCTGATGGATTCTCCGTGGGAGGAGAGCACGATGTCCTTTTCAGAGGATGTACCATGGTACCAGCTGCTTTACAGGAGGAGGTGCTGAGAGAGTTCCGAACTTCCCCTTTGGAGGTACATCCTGGAGTGGCGAAGATGTACCAGGACCTCAGATGTTAGCACTGGTGGCCGGGTATGAAGAAGGTTGTGGTGGAGTTCGTTTCTCGATGCCTCACCTATTAGCAGGGGAAGGTGGATCACCATGTACCAGCAGGCCTGGTACAACCCTTGGAGGTCCCGGAGTGGAGGTGGGACAGCATATCTATGGACCTCGTGACCGGACTTCCACGCACTTCCAGAGGTCACGACTCCATTTGGGTGATTTTCGACCGACTCACCATGTCGGCCCACTTCTTACCCATCATAGAGCAGGGCTCAGTAGAGAGCTTGGTACATCTCTACGTTTAGGAGATTGTACGGCTTCATGGTGTGCCATCATCTATCGTCTCAGATTGAGATGCTCGTTTACTTTCCGGCTTTGGAAGGGGTTGCAGGAGGCATTCGGGACGCAGCTACGTCTGAGTACCACCTTTCACCCTCAGACAGATGGTCAGACGGAGAGGACCATTCAGACTCTTGAGGACATGCTCCGCACATGTGTCCTCGACTTTGGTCATAGTTGGGAGGACCACCTACCCTTGGTGGAGTTCGCGTACAACAACAGCTACCACTCCACCATCGAGATGGCACCATATGAGGTATTGTATGGCTGACCTTGCAGATCTCTGTTGTGCTGGACAGAGCCTGGGAAGTCAGCACTTGTGGGACTAGAGATGGTCCAGGCCATGATGGAGAAGGTCCAGGTCATCCAGGAGCGGATGAGGATAGCTCATAGCTGGATGAAGTCTTATGCTGACAGGAGGTGGAGGCCACTAGAGTTCTAGGATGGCGACCACGTCTTCTTTCTGGTCTCACCTCGACGTGGATTATGGAGATTTGGCCAAGGTAGCAAGTTATCTCCGCACTTCATCGGACCCTTCCAGGTCCTCAGCAGGATTGGAGAGGTGTCTTATCGCCTGGCTCTACCACCTCAGTTGCACCGGGTGCACGACGTCTTCCACGTATCTCAGCTGAGGAGATACGTGCACGACCCGATGCATATCATTGACCATGGGGAGCTGGACGTTGATTATGGGGCGACTTTTGCGGAGGTCCCAGTGGAGATCAAGGATCGACAGGAGTGGGTCCTACGTGGATGGTCAATTCCTCTAGTGCGTATCAAATGGCAGCATGGGAACCTCCAGGAGAGCACTTGGGAGCGGGAGTCTCAGAAGCGTGTGCAGTACCCACATTTGTTCCTCTAGTTTATGATGTATCTTTACGAGGACGTAAATCCCTGAGGTTGGAGTAATGTAAAGACCCATAAAATTCAAGGGAAAATTTTTCTTAATTTTCTTTGAGATTTTACCAGAATTTAGTTTCTGACGTCACCTGATTCCGAGGCCCGTTGTTCCCGGAATAATTTTCTGAAGTTTGGCTCGGGTACATTCAGTGAACGAACAAGCGGGTTTTCCAAACTTTTGAACCGGTGCTCGGAATCAAAATCAGAGGGAACTGATGATTTCGCAGCACCGGTAATTTCTTAGGAACATCTTTTCCAGAGTTGTGTTTGGTCGGGAGGAGATGTAAAAAAATTGTGGAAGGTAAAATAATTTGAGCTTCAATTTTATTTTATTTTTCACTAAGTGGTTATCCATTGTGTGGAAGTTGGGTAACCACCCAAGAGAGGTTATGAGGGCGGTGGGGCCCACACAAACCCCACCCCTTCATATTCCCTAACTCCCTCAACTCACCATTTAATTTGATAACTTATGTTAATTAATTAAGTGAGTTGAATGTTTGAATTTCAAACTTAAGTCATGATAATAAAATAAGTGAGGCACTTATTTTATTTTGGGTTGGAACTTGTTGTGTTGAGAGGATTTTGGGAGAAAAGCTAAGGGGATTGAAGATCTTCTTCTTCTTCGACGAAGAACGCGAAGAACGCGAATAACGCCGACCTCCGACGAAGGTCGACAAGAACGCCGGATCCTCGGAGATCGACGACGCGACGCCGACGAATCTTTTCTCCGCAACGCGACGATCCTCTCCTTCCACGACACCTTCTCCCGTGACGGTTAATTCCTCGACGAACCCTCGCTCATCTAATTCAACAAAGTAGGGGTTTTTATTGTTGTTTTTGTTTGTGAATACTTCCATTGTCGTTCTTCGTGAAACTTTTCCGCTTGCTATCGATTAACGGGAGGGGGCCGGACCGCACAAACATGGCCGACCCTCCTCCCTTGTAAGTTGTGTTGATGCGGTTCGAAGGAAAGCGGTGTGGTGCAACGGCACCGCGTGGAATCATACGGCAAGGGTGTGCGGCGTCGTCACGCCATGTCGTTAGAAATCGAACAAAGGCGTTGCGCCGTTGTGCCGCACCGGAGAACCCGAAGGCACCGCAACCGGTGCAGGGCCACGGCGGAGGGGCGCGGCGGAGCTGGACCGGCGGCCGATTCTGGGCCGCCGGTGTCGGAGCAAGGGGACCAGCCAATGCCGGTCCCGTGGCGGTAACAGCCAGCCGGCCAGAGTGGGTCGGCCGGTCAGAGGAAGAGCTGGGGGTTTGTAACCCCCGGCTGGCCGGACAAGAGCGGCTCCCCACATGGGGGCCGCGGTTACGACACAGGGGGGTAGCGCCCCCCCCCCCCCCCCCCCCATCCACTCGGCCAAATCGGCCGAGCCACCTGGCCAGCGCGCCAGTGCGCCGGGCCGGGCCGGTCCGTGCCCAGGCCACGCCCAGGCCGGGCCGGGCCACGCCAGCCGGGCCGCGCCTACCGGGCCGGGCCGCGCCTAGGCCGGGCCGCGCCGCGCTAGCCGGGCCGCGCCGCGCCCAGGCCGGGACGGGCCATGCCAGCTGGGCCGGGCCGCACCCAAGCGGGCTGGACCCGGACCCGGGTTGGTTCGACCCGTTTCAGGCTGACCGAGGGGGTCTCGGGCCAGATCGGTTCGGGCCCAAAACCCCTACTTCCGGACCCCTTTCGATCTTTTGCCCATAACGTGGGCTTCGGACCTCCGATCGATGCACCGTCAGCTGCGATGTGATCCTTGGAATGAGACGGTCGTTTTGGTATATCACACTCAAGGTTTCGGAGTACTTTGGGTTTGGCCGGGTTGGTTTGTACACGAAACCAACCGGGCCCTCGGAGTGGAAACGCTTATAACTTGAGCTCCGGACGTCCGATTGACGTGTTGTCGACTTTGTTGGTTTCCTCTTAGTGAGACAGACCTTTTGGATTACTCCTCTTGAGGTTTGGATGCAATTGGATTACGGTTGTGTTGGTTTTGACTTAAAAACCAACCGGGACCCTGGGATGAAAAAGCCAATAACTCACAGACCGAGCGTCCGTTTGACGCGCCGTCAGTGACGTTGAGTTCCTATTGACGATACGGAACTTTTGGATACATCAACTCCGGACTTTGTGTCCATTGATGTATCATCCCCTCGGATCGTGGAGCGGACCCTCCCGAACGAGCTTGCTGTGTGCAAGAACCCTAGAGCTGGCTGCGACTGCGACGAAGATGACGACTGTACAGAAATCCTCCGTGGATTCAACGGCGATGACTACAGCACTCAGCGATCCTACGTGGATCATTGCTACTGATCCTATGTGGGTCAGATCCTGTGTGGGTCAGCGCTCAGCGGTCCTGTGTGGGCCAGCGCCTACAGATCCTGTGTGGGTCCGATCCTATGTGGGTCATTGCAGGGGTTAGTACCTATCGATCATGTGTGGGTCATTGCGGGGGTTAGTTATCTATCGATCCTGTGTGGGTCATTGTGGGGGTTTGTTACATATCGATCCTTTGTGGGTCCGACGGCTTAGATGAATCAGTAGCTACATCTGATCATCTCTATCATCATACGAAGAAGTATACCTATGTGAGCTGAATCTTGTTTTGCTTTCCTATATGGATTGTGTTGTGTTATCCTGTGTGGATTTGATCGAACTTGGGCTCAGATGTTGGAGCCGAACTGGAATTGATAACTTAGGTATATGTATGGGCATATACCTAAGTAGTGTCGGATGTTACTTCGTGATTGTGTCTTTCCTTTGTGGATTATTCTTTGTGGATTCTGGAAGACCTTTAGGGGTCTCGGGGTCCCTACTGAGTAGCTTATACTCACCCCTGCACGGGCTATGCCCGCACTACGTTGTGTTGGTTGCAGACGATGGACAAAGATGATCGTGGTTGAGGCTTGTAGAGTAAGACGATACCTGGAGGTGGACCACTGGGCAGGACGTACTCGGAGTGGATGGCTGGACCCGAGGAGCTGTGGAGGCTATCTGTACCCACCCTTCAGGTGGGACTTCCAGTGGACGGCTCGACATTGTGTCTTTACTTTCAGTTGATGTTTTCCCTTTTCAGTTGTACTTTACTTTTAGTTTGGGTTTGTATTCTGGCCCACTTACTTTTTCGCACTTACTATTGTACCCAGTTATTACTTAGTGTTTACTTTTTTTTTCTTACTCTGAGTGTTTGTTTACTTTACAAAGGAAATGCCTTCCCTTTTTATCGGGATTTACGCCTTGGTGCTAGTCACCAGCCCCTGGCCTATGGAAGGTGGGCTTGGGGTAGTCACGGCACAGGCCCCGAGGACGGGTCTTGACACAAAGTTGCTACTCTAAAGAATGAAAACAACTCTAAAGAGGATATTATATTCACAACTAATTCTTAATTTTTAGAATCTTTAATGGAACTGGATTATCAAGCTAAAAGATTCAGTAAGTTTTATAATAATAATAAATGATTCAAAAGGTATTTCAATAATTTCAAGAAAAATAGTTACAAACTAAAAGAATTTAGATGCTATGAATTAAGACATATGTGGAATATTGAACCTAATTACCTATAGGTGAAATAAGAGAAACAAATATTTTAAAAGAAAGAAAATAATTACTAGATAAAAGTTAATTATGATTAAAAATGGAAATGGATATAAAGGATATGTGGAGTGTTTCTAAAGACACTAGTATCTATTCTGAATTAAAACAAGATAGATAAAACTAGAAATAAAATATGTGATTTATGGATAAAGAAGAAAAGGCAAAAGACAACAAGGTCAAGTGAAATATGGTATATTTATAGTGTCTTCTCAAGGAACATGAGTGGATATTATTCCAATTTTTATACACTATCAAAAGTATATAGAGGCTTTCTTACCTTCAGTGGTAATGATAAGGGAAAAATATTTAGAGTTAGATCAGTTAGAGATCCAAATTCAATCCTGGTCAAATAAATCTTATAGGTTCAATGGTAGAAGTAAAATCTGATAAGTATTTCTCAACTTTGTGATGATTGTTTTTATGTTTATTTTTCTAAAAATGTTTACTCTATATTTAAAGATAAGACATTTAATTTTAAATCACTTAGAACTAAAAATATTTATACTTTGTATATTAATTCCTTGTATTAATACAAATTGAATTGTTTAACTACTAGAATAAAAGAACCTTATATTTGGAATAGGAGACTTCGACATCATAATATATTTTCTCAAAAAAATTATCTAAGAAACATTTAGTTTTTAATTTTTTAAATATTAAATTTGATGAGAATAATATTTGTGATGTATACCAAATAGGAAAGAAGAATATTTCATCCTTTAAATTTATTAACAAGGTTTATAAATCTAAACCATTAAAACTTATCCATAAGGATTTTTTTAGACCATCAAGAGTAAAAAACTTGGCTGAAAGATTCTATGTTTTTATTTTAATTGATGTTTTTTCGATATTTATCTAGGTTTATTACTTAAAATTTAAAAGTAAATATTCTTTTTCCTTTTTAGGTTTTTTTGAAATTATTCAAAATGAAACAGATTTAAAAATAATTTCATTAAGAAGAGATCATGGAGGAGAGTTTTAGAATCAGGAAATTAATTATTTTTTCTCAAACTTGGGTATTAAACATACTTTATTTTCTCTAAGAAACCTCATAAAAATGGAAATATCTAAAGAAGAAATATAAAAATTCAAGAAATAAAAACAACTATATTAAATAAACATATTATTCACACCTATTTTTGGAAAAAAAAATTACAGCATTCCATGTCATGAATAGAGTTTTAATAAAACATTTTCTCAAAAAGAAACCCTATGAGTTATAGAATAATAGATTACATAATGTTAAATACTTTAAAGTTTTTATATGAAAGGTTTATATCTTGAACACTAATTTAAAACCTTGATAAGTTTGATACAAAGGCTAATAAAGGTATCCTTCTTGGATATTTTGTTACTTCTAAATATTTTAGAGTGTAAAATAAAAATTCAAGGATAATTTAAGATTATATTTATGTGAAGTTTTATTAAAGTGATACTTTTTATCATAAAAAATCAAATATATAAAGTTATTAATTATTTAAATAACTTGAGACTTGATTCTTATAATGATTTATTTGAAGGTAAATTAGAATATGATCAGAACCAATCCAGTTCTAAAGAACATGAAACTAGTGAACCTAAAATATTCTTAACTAAAAATCATAGAAATTTAAAGTGATATCCTTTATAAATCATTATAGTAAAACCAGATATCGGAGTTAGAACTATGGTGATTTGTAGAAAACCTAGATAAAATCTTTACCTTATTATCCCAATTAAAACCTAAGACTATAAAATAAGCCTTAGATGATGAGATTTGGATGATAGCTATAAAATAATAATTAAACTAATTCGAAAGAAATAAAGTTTGGTAATTTGTTGATAGGACCTCAAACCATCCAATAATAGGAACTAAAAGGGTCTTTAGAAATAATCAATATGAAAATGGTGTAATTACTATAAATAAGGCTAGGATTTTTGATAAAGGATATAACTAGGAAGAAGGAATAGATTATGAGGAAACCTTTTCTCCCATTTCTATATTAGAATCCATTAGAATCCTATTTGTATATTCATCTTATATTAATTTCAAATTATATAATATAGATGTAAAATTTTTTTAATGGTTATTTAGTGGAGTAAGTTTATGTTGAGAATCCTCCTAGTTTTGTAAATGCACATCTACCAAATTATGTTTTTAAACTTACTAAATCTCTTTATGTCCTTAAATAAGAACTAGGGGATTTTCTTGAAAGATTAATTTATTTTCTTTTGAAAAATGTATTTTTAGTAGGATTGGAAGATCCTACTCTTTTTAAGAAAAATTGTTACTATGATATTTTATCAGTAAAAAATTTTATAGATGATATTATTTTTGGATTAACTAGTAAAAATATTTGTAATGACTTTTCAAAACTTATCCAAAAATAATTTGAAATGAGTATGATTGGAGAATTAAATTTCTTTCTTAGTTTTCAAATTTATCAAAAAGATTTTGAAAATGATTTGAATCAAAGTAAATATATTATTTATTTATTGAAAAAATATAGATATGAAAATAGTAATACTTATAAAACTCCCATGTGTACAAATATAAAACTTGATTTAGATGAATTTTGAAAACCAGTTGACAACAATTTATATAGAAGTATGATTGACAGTTTTTCATATCTTATTACTAGTAAACCAGAAATTTTGTGCAAAATTTCAAAAAAAATCAAAAATAATCTCATCTAACTACTATTAAAAGAATTTTTAGATATCTAAAAGGAACCATTTTTCTATCTTTTCTTGTTCAAAAACCACGGATTTTAATTTAATTTAATATTTAGATACTGATTTTGGAGGGTGTAGGTTAGATAGAAAAATCACCTCAGAAACTTTTCACTTGTTTATGAAAGTCTTTAGTTTCATGGTCTAGTAATAATAAATATTTAGTTGAACTGTCAACATCTAAGGAAGAATAAATATTTGTTGGTAGTTGTTGCGTACAAGTGTTGTGGGTAAAATACCCTCTATTAGACTTTGGACTAAATTTTAATCATATTACTATTTTATGTGTTAATAATAGTGAAATTAATATTTCAAAAAATACTATGATTCACTCTAAGACTAATCATATTGATATAAGGCATCATTTTCTCGGAGATCGTGTCTTAAAAGGAGATATATCTTCAGAATTTGTTAATATTAAATATCAACATGTAGATATTTTTTATAACACTCCAAGTTGTTATGGTGTATATCATCTTAAATTTAATCTCTTCTATATCTTACAAAGAATGAAATATTATTATGTGATCATTATAACCTAGTTGTTAAATTGGAAGAAATGAATAGTATTTACCACATTATAAAATATATAATTATCCAAGTCATTATTTATGTGGAAATTAATTACTATTAGGGAATGATCTTAATGAAATTTAATTGTTTTCCACATGAAATCTGGGATGAAGAATTTTTTGGATGGATCAATTCAGGTTCATCATGAATTTGTTTCTACCCATATAGTTAGGGATGTTACTATTCACTTTGATGGTGGCCATAAGTACTATTTTTCAGCTGCTCATGAGGCTGGTTTTAGAGGCTCTAAAAACCAAAATTTCATTTTTGCAAAGGCCCACTCGGTTGGTGAAGATATTAAGAATGGAGATCCTTCTGATTCCCATTTGGTTAGAGATCCTACTACTCAACAATCTGGTAATAATGATGTAGATAAGTTGATAGGGGACACAGCCACACCCCTCTTTGAATCCACTAAGAAAAAGATGATCCTTGAAATGGATTCTCAATCACCTCAAGGTATGAAGTTTTAATATATAGTTGACAAATTTCCTCTGGTTTTAAGTGTAGTAATAATGAAATTCATTGTAAATTTTTTTTCCCCAATCAGCATTGCTCTCATAAAACCATCCTCAAATGTAATCACAAAAAACACCTTTGAGCTACTTGCCTTTGGAAGTAGTAAAGAAGAAGTATTACATGGTGACGTTGGACATGTTGTTAAAGAAAAATTGATGTTCAATGATGAGGAACCATCATATGATAGAGGTATTCCATGGACTTAGGTCAAAACCTGGCAAAGAGTATGACATCCTCATGGTCAAGGAGGACGGGTTACTCATCATAGCATGAATACTATATCTAGGGGAAAATGATTTCAACTTGCATTTTTGTAGAACATTAGTGTGTTTTTATCCCTACCCTTTATTTAATTTTCATTTAATGAAGTGGACTTCTCTCCTCAATCATTTTAAAAAAAATATTTCATAGGTATAAGATAAGAATGACTCCAGTTTTACACATAAAAGGCTGTATTTTTCTAATAGCAGTTTTACCGCCTTTTAATAGCGCACTTATTTTAAAAATAAATTTTTGAAATTTTATAATTTATATTGAAAAAAATAAACTTCATTTTTAAAATCATAATGTTCAAATTATCTTACGTTTAAGTTTTGGTATTTTTTAGAAAAAAAATTTCTAGTGAATAATGAAAAATATTGATTTTCATAAAATTTTCAATTTCGTTATATTAAAGCCTCTATATGATTTGAATTTGACCTCAATGTAACATAATAACTATTTATTTATAAATAATATATTCAATTTCATTTTAATCACCCTTATATCTTATTTTGGTATAAGTACATTTTTGTGCTAAAAATATATTTTTCAATAAAACTGGTTTTCATTATGTTTTGAGGGATTAATTTTAAATTAAATTATACAAATTTTGTGTTTTTAATATTGAAAAATGGAAACCATAATTGTATTAATAAGGTAAAAATTTAGTAAATATGTCACTTTTATTTTTGGATAATATGAATAGTAACCTTGGTAATTTTTATTACCATAGTATAGGGAAATTTTTAAAATTAGGTTAAAAATAAAATGATAAGGATTATATGATTAACCTAAAATTTTCACAAATTTTATTAGATGATTTATATTTGAAACTTAACACCTAATGTTTTAATTTTAGTTATTTATTGGATATTTTTCTAGGAGAATTACTTTTATTTTATTTAAATTTAAGAAAATCACAAATTTCATTTTCATTGTCTTAAACATTTCTTATGTTTCCACATAGGGATAAAGTTTGGTTTTGAATGAATATAAGTATCCATTATTAACTTAATAAACTTATTTTCATGATATTAATTTATTTATGATTTTTGGGAACCATTTAGATGAGGTTATGATATTTATAATATTTTATTTAAGGAAAAGACAAAAATATCACATTCATATTTTAGTAACTATTTTATTTTTAATATTGTGTCATTAAAAAGATATATATGACTATAGATAGTATTTTTAATGCTAAAATAATTATCTACGTCTTGGTATTTTATTTTTAATTTTAAGTGAAAAAATAATTACCTTAAATAAATTTACAACGATGATGTAGTAATTATTTTATTAATGAAACAATCAAATAAATGATATTAAAAATATTTCAATAAATATAATTTTAATTAATTAAGGTTATACAATACTTTTCTAGATTATTATGACATATTATGTCTTTATTAAAAAAATAATTTATCCTATTATCTTGATTTTCTTAAGGCAGAGTAATGAATAGTGTCAAAGTTGATACTAATGATATTTTATCAAAATAATATTTTATTAATTTATTTAAAAATCATAAAAAAATATTTAAAAAAATTATGATTTGGTCTAAAATGTCTTAAGTTATTTATTTATGGTCCAACTAACATTTTATATGTAAAACAATTACGAAATTTTAATATTAATTAGATGGTTTTCATAATTAAAATTAAAATAAGTTAACTAAGGTCAATAAAAGTGATAAGGTAACAAATAATAACAAAACAAGTATAAATTTTATTCTATGATGTTATTAAAACCTTATCTCATATTATATTTTAATCCTTGTCCATTTTTTTGTATTTGGATAGAAAAAAAATTATTATTATTTAATATTTAGAGGTTTTCCAATGGTGCCCCTCACCTCAATTATAAAAGGTAACCCCTTCCTTCATTTCATTTCACCACCTTTAGCCACTTATATCAACCAAACCCTACCAATTTATCCTCCAAAAATCCTTATCCAAGTTTTATAGGTCTTGGTGTTCCAAAAAAACCATCTCTAGTCCCTTAAGAATAGATCTAAAGGAAGTCCACTGAATAAGAGATAATCATTTTTACCAACTCATTCAAATTCATTTCCTCTTTTACTTCCTATTAATGTGTTGTTTACCCTATAAAATAATAACTCTAGTATCATATATATACTAATATTTTATTATGATTATGAAACAACCATATTATATATTTTATCCATCTTATGAAAAATTAAAGTACTGCATGTACGTACGTATGGCTTACTCTCTCTATGTAGTGGTGTAGTTCATTTTCTATGTTAAAAAATAAAAAATTATTCTAAAAATATATATCTAATGATTAAATAGTATATTTTTTATAGTAATTTTATTCTTTAAATGTTGTATCTATACCCTATGTAAGGGAACTAGTACTTTTATAACAAAACGTGCATGAGAAACAATTCAATTAACACCCAAAATAGTGAAATGAATATATATTACTAATAAAAACGTGGTAACACATTATAAGTGGATAATATATGACATCATAAATATTAATATGATTTTATTATAAGTTAATAATATGTTTAAAACCATTATACAGAAGTTTCAGACATGTACAATGGAAATCAGACTTAAGGTAAGGGTTTCTCATCTCACTTTTATTTCTGTGAGATACATTCCTTATTCACCACTTATCTATTGTTTGTGGTGTATATATTGACCCTTTGATGTATCATATCATGAATCTATTTATCTTCATGTTATTAAATGTTTAATTTAATAATTATTAATTTTATGGGGTATATGATTCGACTAATTAACAAATGGTAAGGTAATTCTTAATCCAAATTCCATTATTTGGGTTAAACTTATACTCCATTGATTATGTCATGCTATAATTATGTTTCAAATGAATTTTAATTATCTTAATTTATATTTCCACTTGTTTTATTTTTATTTATATCTGATATACATAATTGATTAATTTGATTAACATTCACATCAATGATATGATATTTATAAAGGAATTTATTTTAGAAATACTCTTTTAAATGTTTCTTTTTCAAAATTTAAAAATAATGTTTTTTAACTTATAAAAGAATGAGTGGCATTTATTTATTTTATTACGCCTTAATTTTTTAATATTCCTTTACAATATTACAAGTTTATTTTCAAATAAAATTTTTCTTTTATAATTAAAAATATTTTAAGATTAAGTAATTTCAAAGTTAAAAAAGGTATTTTTCTCAAGAATTTTTTATTGATATTATTAAATTATATATGTCAATAACCTTTTTTAATACTATGATTTATTGTGGTTGATCTCTTATGATACCATTTATCATATTTTATTGAATAGTTTATGATCAGTTTTATTGGGATGTACTATTTTGATATCATTCACCATATTTCTCTGGCTGGTTTTTTATTATGTTTATTGAATGAAAAAAGTATTTATATTTTTTATTCTATATTAAATAAAAAAAATTATGTTTATTATGTTTCACCCCTTTCATATGAGGAATGCATTGGACTTATTAAGTGAAAAGTGGGGCCCATTATATCCCCTTGATACATCAGTAGTGTAATGACTTGGATTTTCCATGTTTTAATTTTTAAATGTTATATGGATTATTTTCAAAACCAAGTGCTGAGATGGCGTTTGATTCTAAGGCATGGTGTTCCCAGAATAAATGTTAAAAATATATTAAAATATTAAATAGCATGTGTGTGTGGTTTTCCTAAAAAAGTGAGATAACTTTTAGATGGGTGCTTGTATCATAAATCTGAGGGCACCATTGAAAATAGAATGTGAGGTTTACCCTAGGTGCGACTTAACATTATTCAGTGTGGGTTGTTTGTGGAAAATTCATCACAAGAGCATAAATAAATAAAATAATTAATAATAAATTATTTTAATTTTTTTGTTGATGTATTGATAGATATGTCTTTAAATAGACTTCTATATTAAAATCTTACAGTTAGCCACATAACCCTGGAGCAATTGGAGATTTTTTGAGAGAATGTTGGTGGAATTATCTCAAGTGGACAATGACAAGATTGTGGATTGGTGATCGACACACCTTAGATTCTAAGGATATCACCAATGAATGTGACGCAGCTTTGTTCTTCACTAGTGATTGATCCAGATTGAGGTAGGATGTGTGATTTATTTAGATTTCTTTCCCTTTCTTTATTTCTTTGACAAACACAAATCATTCAATGAACAGATTGATCCCTAGTTTGATTGTTATGCAGGATAGGTTATTTTTGTGGAAATTTACCTTGGGATTTATATATTGTTTGTTTGTTCATTTATCATTATAACAGAAATGAATCTAGGCTAACCAAACACATCCAAGTATCATTCCTATTTTCTATATTTTGTGGTTTTATTCTATTTTTCTTCATTCATCATGAGAATTCTTCACTTGGACCATGATTCAATAATTCATGGATTAATCGATCATTGCACATACATTTCTTAGCCCAACGATCTGAAATTTTAGATCTGAACTCAATATGATGCAACATAGGTGAGATGGAGGTAGTGGTGAATAAATCATACTGGTTTGGAAACCCCCAATTTTGATGAGGATGGAAGAATGATGAATGAGATGAATGAAATCAGTTTTTCAAAGAGATTCAAACCCTATATTCTATTGAACAGTCATAGAAGAGTTCAGTTGAATTAGATCCATGAGTTTCGGTGCGATTGGATGTGGATTTCAAGGAGATAGTAGCATGGGCATGAGAGGGAGGAAAAAGAAGGGTTTCTAAAAAAACTAAATATGCATGCTATATATCCCTTGGATATATGGCATGAATCTCCCTTTGGATGACTCAACATGTACTTAGTAAAGTAAATAGACATGGGTTGTAGTACATGGGTTTCTTACACGGTGTGTACTCCCCCACAAGACAAGTCCTTGACCATATAAACTAGATACCCCATGTATTGGCACATAGGAACCGGTACACAATCTGAAACCGTGTACGGGCACATGATTTGAGTACGCAAATGATACTTGGTGTACAAGTACATGGTGTTTAAACCCTCTACACATTGTGTACTCTCCTTCTACACAGACATGGTTTGAATGGCATGAGCTGTTTACATGGGCAGAACCTAGGGTTAAGGGACACAGCATGTAACCCATATACATGCCATGTTCTCTTTATTACATGGATTATATCTCTTTTTATCTGTATCATTGACAAGTTTCATTAGGGTTCATTACCCTTATCATTTCCCTAAAGGTTTGTAAAAATCATTTCCTACTCCTAGGATAATGATCCCTTTAGCAGTACTTCCAAGATAAAGTTGAAGGAATCACCTTGAGAGGATCAGAGTGGGATCCACTATTTATCTTTGTGCCTTAGGTAGAGTCTTGGGTATCGACATGACCAATCCTACTAGGAACCAATTATCTACTTAACGAGTTAATATGGATTTATTTTTGGGTATCACCCCATGGACCAGGCTATGATCCTCATTTGTGTATCATATTGTCTTTGAATCTATCAGTGTATTCTTTCTCATGATGAGACCCAACAAACAGTACCTCTCAGACAGACGTCATCAGTGCTATCAGTCTCAGAAGTGTGTTCTCTCAGATGAGTGATTTGTGGAATCTTTGATCTGGAATCCTAGAGTTGGTTTTCTATGGTTGTGTATTACCTTTAGACTCAGTCTATTTATTGAGTATATCTGAATATTATTATTATATGTGTTTTAGACATATATGTTTGTAGATATGATTTTATTTCCTTTGTTATATGCTTCATGGTTTTGGGGTGTCCTGTTGAGTATTGTCATACTCACCCCTGCATGGGATTTTCCTGCACGTGTAATGTCTTTTGTCTATGATCGTACTTTTGATGGAGTCCTGGGTGGACCAGGACCAAATGGTGGTTAGTGAGACTGGAAAGACCGAGGTGTGTTTTTGTGGCTTTTAGATGGCAGTCCCAGTACCTTTACATTTAGGTTGTACTTGTGTTATATACTCTTTTTGTTGGTCTTGAATTTGGCCTTGTTTACTTTCAGTGCTTTCTATCGTACTCTGGTTGTGGGATATAAATGTATGAATGAATTGGTTGTTTAGCTGTTTTTACATTTCATCATTTTTTGGGCTTGGAGATGTGTTCATGTGTACAGGTACTTAGGCTATGCCTCCCATGTTAATGATATTTCTACTTGATGCTAGTCACCAGCCCCTAGCCTATTGGAGTCAGGCTTGGGGAGTCACAGTATAGGTCCCACTAGAATGGGTCATGACAAAGTTGTATCAAAGCGGTTGGTTCTAGTTTAGGAATGAGATTCTATGATATTGGTTTGGGGAAACATTGTTAAGTTTTTTGAGTTCTTATTTCATGTCAGGGACTCTAGTGTTGGTGTGGTGGATGACGTATCCATACACCAAGACTCTGATCACCTACTTTTCAACTCGGTACACGAGAACAATGATTGTAATGAAAAAATTATACATGAATCATATTGGAATAGTTTGTGGTTTCCATGTCCTTCTTGAGTCATCTCTCCAAAAATACTCATTGATAGTAGTACATATTTTTTATTTTTAGGATGCCTATGTGGCATATACCAGCTTGGATTCATCATGATGATCATAAGGATGATCCCCTTAGTGAAGAGGCTTCACTAAAGAGACCAGTTCCTAAGATCTTACCTCCAGATGTTGTACCATTCATACCATCTATAGAGCAACACATGGAACCCACAATTCTAGAATATGAGGAGTGCAGGTTGAGTGCGTTTCATGAGTTTCAGTGACATATACCCATTAGGTTCTGAGGTGAGTGAGACCCACAAGTGGTTGAGGATTGTCTTGAGTTGGTGACCCCAGTTTTTTGTCTATTCAGGACACTGGTAGATCATATAGTGGTCCTAGAAATAAGTATTCTTCATGGATCAGTAGGGAGATGGTGGGGTTTAGTTACCCTATCATATGAAGAGGTGACTCTTTCATGTAAAGAGTTTGAGTGTCTTTTCAGAGATTATTTCTCACCATCTATGTTGAGGGTTGTACGTATCCAAGAGATTATTCAGCTTCAGCAGGGTAGAATGAAAGTAGGTGAGTATTCATTGAGGTTTACCAATCTCTCTAGGTACTCAATGAATATGATTTGGGATCATTTCTTCAGGGATCGTACCTTTTATTGATTTATGTGTAGATTAATCTAAGCTAGTGTTATCCCTCTATTAATTACTACCTATGTTGGGGCTTCTATAGAGAGATTTGGCAGTCAATAGTTTCTTGGTTGAGAAGTTACAGCTGACAGTTATCAGTAGTTAGAAAACAAGAGCAGAGACCTCAACAGTAGGGAGTTGACATTAGTCTCAGAGACCTGGACATGAGAGATGTTTTAGGAGGAGGTCTCAAGATTGAGGATCTGAAGTGCAAGGCTTGCATGGTGGGTCCAGTCATCCCAGAGAGAGGTGGTGCTACTTGTGTGATGGTAGGGGGCATCTTTCCTAAGATTTTCCAACCCTTTGTACAGTTGATATAGATATTGTGGATGGGACACCGAGGAAAAGATAGTGGTAGGAGAAGGAAGATCCACAGGATGGTGGATGTGGTAAAGGATTTGGGAGAGTATTAGGAGGTGTTTTAAATTTTCACTTGTTACTAACACTACCCTCAGGTGGTCCACACCAAGATTAGGAAGCTAGAGGATAGGGGAGGGGACAACTGCAGGAATTCTAAGGTTACAACCTAAAGGCTCCAGGAATGATTCAAGGTATGATATGTGTCTTTTCTATATTAGCTTCAATACTGATAGACATAGGTTCTATTCATTACTTTCTCACCACCTCTCTTTTTCAAGACTTAGATATTCTTTTTGAACCATTTAATCAAACATTATGCTTGGAGACACCTACTAGATAAAACTCAGTGATCACGCACTTATGCCAATAGTGTGAGCTGGCCCTTGGAGGCAAGAGTTTTAGTTGGGATCTTTTGGACATACCATCTAGGTATTATTATGCAATTCTTGGTATGGATTGGTTATCTATAATGCATGCCAAGATTGACAGTTTTAGGTGAAGGGTGCAGTGTGTCCATAGTGATGGAACCACATTCTCTTTTTTGGTGAAAAGGAAACCCATGAAGTGTAGGATGGACTCATTTATAGAAGGGTGCATCCAATTACTCATCAGTTGGTTAGCCTTCCCCTTAGTGCAGTGGATGTTGTGAGTTTCCAATTTCCTATAATAGTGGCGGAGTAAAAGGATGTCTTACTCAAAGATGTTTCATGTTTACCTCCACAATGAGAGATAGACTTCTATATTGATCTTCACCTTGGTGTGGCACTGATATCTTTGACATCATATTGGATGGCTCCCACAGTGCTTCACGGGTTGAAGGTGAAATTAGAGGACTCACAGAGGAAGGGGGTTTTGAGACCCAGTGTTTCACCCTGGTTTGCCCTAGTTTTTTTAAGAAGACAAGCAGGAGATTGAGGTTATGTGTGGACTACCAGCACTTGAACTAGGTTACTTTGAAGAACAATTATCCACTACCAATGATCGATGTCTTCTTTAATTGGTTGATAGGGGCACGATGGTTCTCAAAGATTGATCTCAGACCAGGTTATCACCAACTGTGATTACATGATGAAGATATATCGAAGATGACATGAAGATATCACTAATGTCACTATGAGTACTTGGTGATGATATTTTAAAAATTAAATTCCCTAGAAGTATTCATGGGACTCATGAACTGGATCTTTTATCCTTTCTCATACTGTTTCATGGTAGTCTTCATCGATGATATCTTTGTATACTAAGAGTCTGAGAAGGAGCACCTAAGATGCTTAAGGATAGTTCTGGATGTACTCTGAGAGCACTAGATTTACAAAAATATCTTGTTCCAGTTATGGATACAGGTAGTCCACTTTTTGGGATATGTTATCTCAGCAGATGGAGTGGCAGTGGACCTGGCCAAGGTCGAGGTGGTGTTATCTTGGGAGCCAGCTAAGAGCGTGATGGTGGTGTGAATATTTCTTAGGTTGGTAGGCTATTACCACAACTAAAAAATGGCCTATATCAGTGCTAAAAATAGGCCTTTATCAGTGCTAAAAAAGTGCCGAAAATCTCGGCACAGATATATGGGGGTCCCTTTTATCAGCGCTTTTTTTTAGCACTGATAAAAGTGGCCTTTATCAGCGCTTTTCAGAGCACTGATAAAAGTCAAAAAAAATTATAAAAAAAAAAAATTAAATAATGCTCGGGGAGAGCTTTTATCAGTGCTTGACCACCCCTTTATCAGTGCTAGGAGGTCTTCCATGAACTGCCCTCTCCCCCCACATACTCACACACGCACACCACCTCTACCTCTACCCGAACTCGAACCCGCAACCTCCACCCTTTGTGGCTGCACCTTTACCACTATGCTATTACGTTTTTTTGATATTTAATGATATATCTCTTTATATATTTATATAGTTATATTTATCTGTATATTGATATAGATTCATATTAATATAAATATATGTATTCATATATTAGTATATATATATTCATTCGTATATTAGTATATATTTATATTTATATATATATATATAGTTATAATTTTTTATTCGTATATTTATTTGTATATTAATATATATACATATAAGATTAGTTTTAAATACAATTATGAAATATGTTTTTTATGTGTGTTTATAATAAAATAAATAAATACATACATACATATATACAACACACACACACACATAGACACACACACAGAGAGACATAGACATATACGAATAAATACATATATATGTGTCTTTGAAAATCCATTGAATGTTAAAACAACCATAACTTATAATCAAGAATCCCGTTTCAACTCCACAACCAGTAAAATCAAATAAAATGAAACAATATTCGATATTATATGTGGTACAAGCCTAACGAAGATCTGGATCAGAAGTTATACCTGTTTGAATGTTAACAAATCGGGGTACCCCGACTAAAAACTCAATTCTGGAGGCCTTCTGGGCCTATTTTGGCCTTGAAAAAACCTTGACCAAGGTCCCCCCAGGTCATAGTGATGTAGAGCTCATCGCAGGCTTCGATTTGATATGTTGTAGAGCTAAAATGGACACCCGGATCAAAATTTCTGGTCACTTGAAGTTTGAGTTACATTTTCAACATATTTTAGATCTTTTATTAATTATTTTGATTTTTTGTGCCCTCAAATTGTTATTAAATTATTTTTAATCGATAGTAATTAGAAAATTATTAATTTATAATATTTTTTTAAAATATGTTGAAGCCATTTTCACTAAATTTCTTATATATTAAATGTAATAGTCTATTTATACGTATCTATAACATATTTAAAAAATATATGTTGTATTTATATCAATATAAACATACTTATATAACAAAATATTATTTTTCATGAAATTTTTTTTTTTTTGAAACTTAACATTTATCAGTGCTTGGTAAAAGCACTGATAAATCCCCCCCTTTATCATCGCTACTAAAAGAAGCGCTGATAAAGGGGCCCCCTTTATCAGCACTTTTTTTAGCGCTGATAAAATTGAAGCGCATCCATTTCCCTTTTTGTAGTAATGTACTGTAGATTCATACCTTATTTCTCTAGGATATCAACACCCATGATAGATTTTCCTCAAAAGAGGCATCCTTTCATGTGGAAAAAAAGTTTCTAGTAGGGTTTTCAGTAGTTGAGGAAGTGTTGGACAAGCAATCCAAACTTGAGATTTCCAAAGGAGGTTGTCAAGTATGCAATGCCCTATGATGCATAAATAACTGGGCTTGGTTGTGTCCTGATGAAAAGGAAAGTGGTTATTTATTATGTTTCACACATTTTGAGACCACATGAGCAGAACTTTGTGACCTGTGATCTAGAGTTAGTAGCGGTAGTCTTGACTTTGAAGATGTGGAGACACTACCTGATGAGAAAATAGTTTATCATCAACTCTGATCACAATATTATAAAGTATATATTCTCTCAAAAGGATATTAACTTGATAAATAGGTGATTTCTAGAGTTCCTCTAGGATTATGACTTCAAAATTTTCTGTACTTATAGGATGGGGAAGGTAGTAGTATAAGATGTATTTCATAGTTACTGAACAAGGAATCGAAGTAGTTGGCCTTGTTGTAGTTATCCTTTGTGGATGGAGATGAAGCAACATACCTCCGATCGATGGTTTTCTCCCCTCCCCTCTTATAGAAAGTCAATGAGGCACAACTTGAGGATACTGACTATGAGAACCTATATGCTCATATATCTATAGGGAATTCTCCTGATGGATATTCTAAAGGTGGGGAGCATGTTGTTATTTTCAAAGGATTCACTATGGTACCAGTGGAGTTGCAAGAGGAGGGTCTCATAGAGTTTAAAACATATCCTTTGGTAGTATATACAGGTGTCTAAAATATGTACGAATACCTCCATTGTTATTTTTGGTATCTAAGGATGAAGAAAGGAGTTGCAGATTTTATCTCTTGATGCCTTACTTATCAGCAAGTGAAGGCCGGTCACCAAGTTGCAGTGGGTTTAGCTCAACCCCTTAAGGTTTTAGAATGGAAGTGGGATGGGATATATATGGACTTATTGAAGGGATTACCACATACGTACAAGGGACATTATACCATCTATGTGATCATATACCAACTCACCAAGTCATCCCACTTCCTAATTATATGAGAGAAAAGTTCAGTAGAGATCTTAGAATGCCTCTATGTTCAAATGACAGTATGACTACATAGAGTTCCGCTGATGATTGTTTCTAATCATGATGCTCTCTTTACATCCTAATTGTATAAAATATTATAGGAGGTGTTTGGGACCCTGTTATGGTTGATCAGTGTTTCACCCACAAAATAACATCCTAACAGAGGGGACTATTCAAGTTCTGGAGAACATGCTATGAGATTTCATGTTGGAATTTGTCCATGGTTGGGTGGATCACCAACCACTGGTATAGTTTTCATACAACAATAGCTACCATTACACCATCAGTGTGGCACCATAAGATGCTTTGTATGGATGGCCCGGTAGTTCACCACTTTGTTAGACTGACCTAGGAGACTTGGCAATCATGGGCCCATAATTGGTGTGAGCTACAAGAGAGAAGGTGCAGATTATCCAGGAGCATATGAAGACTACACAGAGACATCTTAAGTCTTATGCTAATAGAAAATGGAGGCCTTTAGAGTTCCAGGAAGGATACCATGTGTTCCTATAGGTTTCACCTCGATGTGGATTACATAGATATGGATGGGATGGTAAGCTATCTTCGAGATTCATTAGACCTTCCCAGATACTACATAGAGTTGGAAAGGTGGTGTAACACTTAGCTCTACCTTTGTAGTTAGATCGGTTGCATGGCATCTTCCACATATTGTAGCTAAGAAGGTATGTGCATGACTCATCGCATGTTATTGATTGGGGTGAGCTAGACATAGAGGATGGAGTGACCTTTGTTGAATACCTGGTGGAGATCGAGGGTCTATAAGAGAGGATTATTCATGGGTGATTGATTCAATTAGTGTGGGTCTGGTGGTAGCACATGAATCATCGGGAGAGTACATGGGATTGGGAGGCTTAGATTCATGCTTCGTATCTGCATATTTTTTGGTAACCCTTGTTTTGGATTTTCAGGATATAAATCCCCAAGGTGGGGAGAATATAATGACTCCAATTTTCCATGTATTAATTATTAAATATTATATGGATTATTTTAAAGACCAGGCACTAAGATATTGTTCAATTCTGAGGCCTATTGTGCTAGGAATAATTTTCTAAAATATATTAAATATATTAAATAGCACATGCACACAGTTTTATTGAAAAAGTGGGATAACTTCTAAATGAGTGACTAGATTAGAAATATGAGGTAATCATTGAGTTCAAAACATAAGGTTTACCCTAGGCATGACTTTACATTAGTTGGTGCAGTTCATTTATGGAAAATTCATTGTGGGTGTAGAAATGAAAAAAAATTAAGAATAAATTATTTTAATTCATTTTGCTGATGCAGTGGCAATTATTTATTTAAATACACTATTATGGAAAAATCCTAGGGTTATTCGTATAACCCTGGAGCCATTTAAGATTCATTGAGAGAATTTTGGAGGAATTCTCTCAAGCGGATGACGACAAGATCATGGATCAGCGATCGATGCACCTCATATTTAAAGAATCCTACCAACAAATGTGACACAGCTTTGTTCTTCACCAGCGATCAATTCAAATACAATTAGGGTATGTTATTTATTTGTATTTCTTACTCATTATTTATTTTTATGATGAACCTGAATCAATCAATGGATTGATTGATCTGTGGTTTTATTTTTATGTAGGATGGGTTATTTTTTAGGGGATTTTCTTTGGGAGTTTTATATTGTTTGTTTCTTAATTTTTCATTCTAACCAAAAAGAATTGAGGATAATTAAACATGGCTAATGTTTGTTCGTATTTTTCATGTTTCATGGTTTTCTCCCATTTTTTTCTTGTTCATCGCGGGTGTTCTTCGCTTGTCCCACAGTTCAACACTTAACCAATGAATTGATCATTGCACATATTTTTATTAGTGAAATGATCTGAGATTTTAGATCTGGACTTTTTAGGATTCAATGGAGGTACAATAGTGGTAGCGGTGAATAAATCATACCGGTTTGGAAACCCCTAATTTTGAGCAGGACAGACGAATGATTAATAATATTAATAGAATATGTTTTCTGAATGGATTTAAACCCCAGATTTTGGAGAATGATCATAGCATATTTCGTTCAGAGTAGACCCATGAGTTTCATTTTGATTGGAGACAGATTTCACGGTGACGGAGGCATGGGTATGAGTGGGAGGTAGAAGAAGGGTTCTTGGAAAAACCTAATACACATAGCATGTAGTCCTCGGATACTTGGCATGTAGCCCCTTTTGGATGACTCAGTATGTACTTGGAAAAGTACACGGACATGGGGTGGAGTACATGGGTTGCCTGCATGGTGTGTAATCCCCCACGTGACAAGGCATGGACTATGTACATGGACTACCCCATGTTCTGATACACATAAACAAGTACACGTTCTGACACCATGTACTTTCACATGGATGGAGTACACAGATGAGACCCGGTGTATAGGTACATGGCGTGTAACCCCTCTACACATCGTGTACTCTCCTTCTATGCGTACTCAGTTTGAATGACACAATCTATTTACATGGTAATAACTCGGGGTCAATGAACACAACATGTAACCCCTCTACACATCATTTACTCACTTACATGGATTAGATCTCTTGTCCTCTGTATCTTGTACAAGTTTTATTAGGGTTTGTTCCCCTTATCCTTTCCCTGAAGGTTGGTATGAATCATTTTTTACTCTTAGAACAATGAAACCTTTAGGGGAACTTCTTGGATAGAGTCCCCCCCTCCAAGAGGCCCTAAGTGGAATTTTCTATTCATCTTCATACCCTATGTAGAGTTATAGATATCGATGTGACCAATCCTACCCGGAACTGATCACATACTAAGAGGATTAATTTAGATTGATTTGTTGGTATCACCCCATGGCCCTAGATGTGATCCTCATATGTGTATCATATTCTCTTTAGATCTATCATCATATTATTTCTCATGATAAGACATGATGAGAAATACCTCTCGGATGGACGTCATTAGTGCTATCAAAATCAGGAGTGTGTTCTCCCAGATGAGTGGTTTTTGGAATCTTCATGCTGGAATCCTATAGATGGTATACTATGGTTGTGTCTTACCTCTAGACTGTGTTTATTTATTGGTTATATTTGTATATTCTTATTATAAGAATTTTATACATATTCATGTGTAGAGATGGTTGTATTTCCTCTATTATATGTTTTTTGGTTTCAAGGTGTCATACTGAGTATTGTTATACTCACCCTTGCATGGGCTTTTCTTGCACGGGTCATATATTATGAATACAATAAACCTTTTGAAATATACCTAAGAAGACCAAGACCATATGGTGCTTATTGAGGTTGGATAGACCGACGTATGTTTTTGTTGTTTTCAGATAGCATTCTGTGTACCTTTACTTTCAGGTTGAACTTGTGTTACTCAATCTTTGTTGTGGGCTTGTATTTTTCCATATTTACTTTGTGTACTTCCTATCATACTCTAGTTGTGAGATATAGATGTATCCATGCATTTGATATTTAGTGTTTTTTACATTTCATAGTTTTTTGGGATTGGAGATGTGTGTGTGTGTGTGTGTGTGTGTGTGTACAAGTACTTAGGCAATTCCTCTCATGTTAGTGATATGCCTACTTAGTACTAGTCACCATCCCTTGTCCTATTAGAGGTGGTCTTGGGGAGTCACGACATGGGCCCCACTAGGATGGTTCATTATAATTAGGTCCCATGAGACAAACTAGATCGGATTTTGGTCGAGGCCTTACCCATTTATATATAATTCTTAGTTGAGTCCTTGATGGAATGTTTTAGACATCCCACATTATTAATTCCCTTATTATGAGATTATTCATTAATTTTTGTGTGATTATTCAACTGGTATAATATCCATGGTTAAATTTTCTAACTCATGTGAATAATTTATATGATATTATTTTATCATCTTTTATTCTATCATATTATGATCAATTTAGTTATTAAATGGCATGTGTTTCAATTATTTACCTTTCCATAATTTTTTATACTTTTTTATGATATATTGTGTTGTATGTATACTCTTACTGAGCATCTGAGCTCATGTCATGACCAGTCCTCGGGGCCCATGTCATGACTACCCCAAGCCCGCCTTCCATAGGCCAGGGGATAGTGACAAGCACCAAAGGTGTAAATCCCGATAGAAAGGGAAGGCATTTCCTTTATAAAAGTAAAAAAACACAATATAGTACGCAACAGAAGTAATCACAAAGTAATACTGAATACAAAAGTAAGTGTTGAAAGGAAAGGGGATGTAAATAAAATCCCAACAGTAAAGTAAAACTGAAAAGCTAGTACAACTACAATAAAGTAAAATAGTAACTACTGAGTCATCCTTCGAGAATCCCACTTGAAGGGTGGGTAAAGATGGCCTCCTCAGCACCTCGGGTCCGTCCGTCTGCTCTGTGTACATCTCGCCAAGTGTTCCACCTCTAGGTACCATCCAGCTCTACATGACTCTACCTCAATCAGTGTTGTCCGTCTTCTGTATCCAACACAATGTAGTGTGGGCATAGCCTGTACAAGGGTGAGTATACGATACTCAGTAGGGACCCCAAGACCCCCGAAGGTCTCCCAGAATCCACAAAGGATAAACCAGAGAAGAAAGATAAAATCATGAAGTATCAACCAACTCTACTTAGATATATTCCCATTCATATACCTAAGTCATCAATCCCAGTTCGGCTCTAACTCTTGAGCCCAATCACAACCCAGTCCACATAGGAAAGAAGTCAATCACATCGATGATAATGATTGAAAATCAAGACTCAGTTCACACATGTATATATATTTCTTAAAGAGATAGAGATGATCAGATGTAGTCACTAATTCATCTAAGTTATCGGACCCATGTAGGATACTAGACCAGCTAAGCTATCGGACCCACGTAGGATACTAGACCAGCAACTATGTCGGACCCACGTAGGATACTAGAACAGAAGTCAACTATTAGACCCACTTAGGATACAAGTATAGTAGTCATCTCTATTGAACCCATGGAGGATTCCAATACAGTTGTCATCATCGTCAAATCCACGGAGGATTCCAGTATGGTAGTCGTCATCGTCGAACCCACGGAGGATTCCAGTACGGTAGTCATTGTAGTCGTAGCCAGCTCTAGGGTTCCCACACACAGCACGCTCGATTCCAGGAGGGTCCAATCCTCAAGCCAAGGGTTTTATACATTAATTGTCATGAATCCAGAGTTGATGTACCCCAAAGTTCCATCTTGTCAAAAGGAACCCAATGCGACAGACGGTGCGTCCATTGGACGTCCGGTCTAAGAGTTATTGGTTTTTCCGTTCTAGGGGCCCGGTTGGAATTATGCTCGTTCCAAACCTGGCCTTTTCCAAAGTCGTCCAAAACTCACTTAGAGTATCGAAAAAGTACCGTCTCATCATAAGGATCCTAGTTCCACTAACGGCACGTCGATCGGACACATGGTCGTCAAGTTATTCGCACTTAAGCGTAATGGGCCCGGCCCGTTAAGCCCAGTGGCTAACAGGTCGGGTCGACCCGATTTTGGTGGGTCTGACCCGATTGGTGTCAGACTGGCCCGGTGAAGCGCATGGCCCGGCGTGGCGCGGCCCTGTGCGGCACAACGTGGCCCGGCGGTGTGCGGCCTGACCTGTCAGGCTGTGGCTCGGCCTGGCTGGCCAAGCGATGTGGGGGGGGGGGGGCGTCCCCCCGCTTTCCCAAACCGACGGTGCCACCCTCCTATCTGGCCAGCCAAAGCCGGCCAGTCTTCCCAGTGTGAGCAGCCCGTGTGGGCCGCTCTCCTCCCGCACGGCACCTACGGTGTCGCGCCTTCTCCAACCCGGTCGGCCAACGATCAGGCCGGTTCGCCCACCGAAGCAACCCGCTGAGCGTGGACCATGGTCCTCCGCAGTGCGGCACCCCTTGTGGCATCGCGGTCCCTTTGGTCCAGCAGGCTTTAGCCGGCCGGTTCTTCGTCAGCTGAGCGGCCCGCGGTTACGGGTTTCGGTCTTTCCCTCTTCACAGGCACCCAATGTTGCGGTCCTCTTAGGTCACTACCTCCTCTTCTGTCACTGTATCCATCGAAATAAAATGAGGATCAATGGAGGGTCGTCGGGCCATGTTCATTCGACCCACGCCCTCCGCGTTAGGCGTTATCAAAAAGGTCGAAGATAAAAAATGGTTTCAATGAGGGACGAAGAACAATTTTATTAAAATAAAATTGAAACAAACCCCCTACCTTAATTAAGGTCCGCTCTTCGACGAGCCACGAAAGACGAGCGCCGTGGTAGTTGGGAGTCACGGATGATGGTGTCGTTCCGTCAACATTGGAGGAAGAGGGATATAGGTAGCGTTCTTGTGGTGTCGCCTCCTTCCTTTCCCCGATTGAAGTAGTGGAGGAAGGTGATCATGTCCCTCTCCTTCTTCGTCGAAGTTGTTCGTTGTTGAAGAATGGTGTTCTTCGTCGAAAGAATAACACTATTCTTCTCTTGAGCTCTCCCAAAATTATCGCAACACAACAAGTGCCAAACTAAAATCATAGATAAGGCTATTATTTTATTCACACATGTAATTCAAAATTCAAACATTTTCATTAATTAATTGAAGAGTTCAATTCATTAATTAAAAATTGTTGGAAAATATTAAAGAGAGAGAGAGGGAGGTGAAGAGATCTTATTCATTAAGGGGGGATTTGTCAAATTAATTAAAGGGGGTGTTTATGGGGAGTTTAGGGGAGGTGATAAATTAGGGATCGTGTTGGCCCCACTTCACAAATATCCTCTCATGAGAGGTTATGTGGATGTGGGCCCCACCAATAACTTCCCCTTGTAGGATATAACTACCCAAGATAAATAAAATTGTTCACAACAATTTTATTTAACTTTTTAATTAAACCCCAAAAATTAACTTCTCCTCCCGAGAAAACGCAATTGCGGTAAAGGTCCCCTTAAGTGAATACCGGCACTGCGAGTTCATCGGTGCCCTCAGATTTCAATTCTGAGCACCGGTCCAAAAGAGAGAAAAACATGCACGTATGTTTACTGAACGTACCCGAACAAAACTTCAAAAATTGATTCTGGGCACACCGGGCCTCAGAATCAAGATCCGTCAGAAACCAAAAACTCGTAAAATTTCAAATTATTTAAGAAAACAATTCCTTGAAAATTCTAGCTCTTTACATTACCCCCCCCCCCCCCCCCCGGGGTTTTACATCTCCATAAAGCTACAACATACACTAGGGAAACAAATGAGGTTACTAAGCACGCATCTAAGCCTCCCACTCCCAAGTGCTCTCCTGGAGGTTCTCATGCTGCCAGCGAATGCGCACCAGAAGAATCGACCATCCATGTAGGACCCACTCCTATCGATCCTCGATCTCTATTGGGACATCCGTGAATGTCGCCCCATCATTGATGTCCAGCTCCCCGTGGTCAATGATGTGGGATGGGTCATGCATGTATCTTCTCAACTGAGATACTTGGAAGACGTCATGCACCTAGTGCAACTGAGGTGGAAGGGCCAGAAGGTAAGCCACCTCGCCTACTCTACTGAGGACTTGGAAAGGTCCAATAAAACGCAGAGATAACTTGCCGCCCTGGCCAAATCTCGGTAGACCTCATCGAGGTGAGACCTGGATGAAAACTTGGTCTCCATCCTTGAGCTCCGGTGGTCTTTGTCTCCTATCAGCATATGACTTTTGTCTGCTCTGTGAAGTCTTCATCCGCTTTTGGATGATATGCACCTTCTCCATTATAGCTTGAACCATCTCTGGTCTTACAAGTGTTGACTCCCCTGGGTCAGTCCAGCACAGTGGTGGTCTGTAGGGTCAGTCGTACAGTGCCTCATAAGGGGCCATCCTGATGGTGGAGTGGTAACTATTGTTGTACACAAACTCCACCAAGGGTAAGTGATCCTCCCAGCTACGACCAAAGTCGAGGACACATCAACAGAGCATATCCTCGAGATTCTGAATGGTCATCTCTATTTGGTCATCCATCTGAGGATGGAAGGTTGTGCTTAGATGTAGTTGCATCCCAAAAGCCTCCTGTAACCCCTTCCATAGCTGGGAAGTGAAACAAGCATCTCGATTGGAGATGATAGTCGATGGCACACCATGAAGCCGTATGATTTCCCGAACGTAGAGGCATCCCATGCTCTCTACTGATCCCTGCTCTCTGATCGGTAGAAAGTGGGCCGACTTGGTGACTCATTTGACAATCACCCAGATAGAGTCGTGACTTCTGGATGTACGTGGAAGCCTCATCACAAAATTCATGGATATCCCATCCCACTTCCACTCTGGAACCTCTAAGGACTGTACCAAGCCTGTTGGTCCCTGGTGCTCTACCTTCACTTGCTGAAAAGTGAGGCATCATGAAACGTACTCTGCTACAGCCTTCTTCATACCCGGCCACCAGTGCTGTTGTCTGAGGTCCAGATACATCTTCGCCACTTCTGGATGTACCTCTAGAGGAGAAGTGTGAAAATCCCTCAACACTTCCTCCTGTAGTACACTACCAAAAACAGGGAAAGGGAAGCGCTTCCCTTTATCAGTGTTAAACAGAAAGTGCTGGTAAAGGGGTATGCCTTTATCAGTGCTATCTAAAAGCAGTGATAAATGTTACATTTATCATCACTAAAATAAGTGTTGATAAAGGGTGCCCATTTATCAGTGCTTTTTTTAGCGCTGATAAATGAATGTTTTATCAGTGCTTTTATTTTAGCGCTGATAAAACATACCTTTATCAGCGCTTTTAACTAGCGCTGATAAAGGTTCTGTCGGTTTTTATTTAATAACCCTAACAGTAGCGCTGATAAATGAATGTTTTATCAGTGGTTTTATTTTAGTGATGATAAAACATACCTTTATCAACGCTTTTAACGAGCGCTGATAAAGGTTCCGTCGTTTTTTATTTAATAACCCAAACAGGCCATCCTCACTTGCACGCGGTCAAGCTCTCATGGAATCTGAACCAGGCCCCTCGCTACCGCACCCTCGTCCTCCTCGTCCTCCTCCTTCCTCCTCCTCTTCCTCCTCCTTCTCCGCCACTGCCCCCGCCTCCGCCCCCACCCCCGCTACTGCGACCGCCGCTGCCTCTGCCACCTCCACCCCCACTACCGCGTCCGCCGCCGCCTCTGTCACCACCACCGCCTCTGCCTCTACCGCCGTTGTTGCCTTGCTGCCGCAGCTGCCTCCACCTCCGGTGCTGCCTCTGCCGCCACAGCTACCATTATTGATATTCATTTTCAGGTAAATTTGTTCTCTACCACTTGAATTAAACGTGTGAAATCCTGATTTAAGGTGTTATTGCAAGAGTTAATGGATTATTGATATTATTTAGTTCTTTATTTAATCCTTTCGCCTCAATAAACACCTATTGAATCTTTTTTCATGGGATATATGTTCTTGAACTCTTTTATGGACACCCCCTGAGTGTGCCAAGTAAAATTATCCCTTTAATGTCAAATTATTAACTGCCCTAAACACCTATTTAGATTAGGTCAAAGATTTTAAATGAGGTTTCCCTTGATACAAGGGTATATAAATGGAATTGAAGACACATTATAGGTGTTTGTCCTAGATTCTTAATGGAATTTACCATGTAGGAAATTTCCATGTTGATTATGGCCCATTTTGAGGACCCTTTGAGTCTTATTAGTGAATTTTCCATTCTTGGTAAAGTTGAATGTGTAATAATAATGAGGGGTGAATTTTACATGATGGATTTATTTAATTTAATGAATTAATTAAATGAATTGAAATGATCTATAATGGGTTGAAAGGGAACACCATATACTGCATGTTATATAGAATGATAATTGTGTATTTCATTTCGTTGAATGAAATTGTATATGGATAATGGGACATATGAGTTGTTTTTCTTCATGTTTTGTAATATAAATATGAATGTGAATAATGCCTTACTTATACAAGTTTTCCTAATTAAATTGATGGATGAGAGGTAATTCCCCATTATAGTTAAAATTAAAATACACCTTTATAGAGGATAACATAAGATGGTAAGGTAATTGTTGAGAATATAGGAAAATCACACTCCCTTACATCGGGTGTTGAGTATAACATATCACACCACAAATACTAATAGGATGTTGGGATTTTTTCACCACACCAATTTCATAGAGTTATTACATGATGGCTTACTCCCCAACCTGAGTTCCATCTAGTTCACATTGTTCTATGATTGATCACTATTATGGCTGGATTTCTTTTCTCAAGGTATGTGATCCTTCTGATTCCTATTTGGATTTTTTTGCACCTATGGTTTGAATAAAAATTAGTGATCAGATAGTGATTTCTATCAATAAATTTAAATTTATTTTCATGCATTGTCTTTTGGGGTTTGTGGGATGTGGTAAATGGTGTACTTGGTTTTAGATTATTTTATTCTCGTGGGTTTCCCTTATTTAATGTTTTCTTTTCAGTTGGAAATCTCCTTTGTTGTGCGCCTCTCCTCTGCCATGTACGCACCTATGTCGTGTGCTTAATGACACCTTCGCGGTGAGTTTTATCCTGTTACTCATTGGTTTCCTCTTGTTCGCATGTTATTACTATTTGATATTGATGGTTATAATGTGAAATGTACAGGCTAAACTCCCCGCTAAAAATCGTGGTTGTCGGTGGTCCTTGTTTGCGCACTAAATGAATTGAATGTTGGTTGGTTCTTGTTGAACATTGGAATATATAAATTGGTAATATACGTATACTTGACTTATGAATGAACACCCTAGGATGATAAAACTCCTGCGATAACCCATGAATTAACAAACAAAATTGAATAAGGGATGCTTTATAAAATCTAAAATTTTGATTGTTTGGTTTGTATGGTGTTACGATTGAGGTGTCATGCTTATAAAAGATTCACCACCTAATGTGATTTTCTAGGGGCATGAAAAAATAGAGCCTTTGTAGGGGAACACGAATGGAACCAGAGATTGGGAAGGACTCAAACACTCCTCTAATAATAGGTAGCTAGAGTCCCATTGGATGTTTTGGTCAAGAGAGTGGATGTTGTACCACCATGTCGGGATGATAGTATAAGGAAGATTATATAAAATAGATAGTCTGGATCCAGCCTAGGGTTTAGAGGCTGGTCATATGCATTTTATGTAGTCTACTATGGATATTGTGGATTCTTGATCATCTACTGTCAATGGTACAATTCCTATATCATCTACCCTTTATTTTATTTTTTATAAAAGAGAATCACATTCCTTTTTTCACTCTTTTTGTAAATGTTTTAGGCTTGGAGTTGTAAAGCTTGGATAGTGTTATCACCATCGACACAGTATTGGTATTATAGTCCAAGAATATAACATGTTACAAGGAATGATCTCTAGATATTGGTGGTTATCATTTATTTTGTGAACCACACATGCTTTATATGATAATATTTTATTTTAGTTTTGTTATGGATTAGTTTGTTTTATAACAATCCAAAATCATTTGTTCCCAGATGAGAGTTACCTTTTTTATCTCCAAAATAGATAGAGTTATTTTCACTTGGATGAGAGGAATCTTCTATCTGGTCATGTAGAACCAATTCAATCTATATTGTATTTTCTCATGGCTCAAATAGTCAGGCATATTGTAGATGTTGCTAGAATTATGTAGGATTATTTTTCCCCAATGGTAGTACATTTTTAGGATGTTTTCACTGATGAGGTATAAAATTTACTTCTTAATAAAGAGATAAACTTTATAATCTAGTTAGTTTTGGGAGAAAATTCAGTTTCTATCACAATTTCGAAAATAACACCAAAAGAGCATCAGTTGTTTGAATTACAATTTGATGATATAGAATATAATGGTTTCATATGGCATAGTACTTTACCATGAGGTTTTATAGTTCTCTAAAATAGACGGTTGATTGGTATTTATTCTTTTGTTGGACTATTGTAGATTGAACCTGATGAGAGTCATGAATATGTATCCTCATCCACGCATTGATAGTCACATTGATCATCTATGAGGTTCTATGGTCTTCTCCAAGATAGATTTGACATTAGGATACCATTAGATGAGTTGGACATCGATGGACCTACCATGGACTGCTTTTAGGAGTATTTATGTCCTGTATGAATTTTTAGAGATGATATTTGGTTTAACTAATGCATTGGTTGTATTAATGGACTTGATGAATAAGATATTTCATCCTTTTCTGGATTAGTTTTTAGTAGTTTTTTTCAATTAAATATTAGTGTACTCCCAACCCATATATGTGTATTTATATTGAATGTGTTTGTGAATTTTAAAGAGGGTTTTCTTATGATATGTAGAGAGTCTATATATGTGAATTTACATTGAATGAAAGTACATGAGAATGTGTTGATATATATGATGTGTATAATGTAAATTGAGCACAATTTCCATACAAGGTATTTTCTTTATGATGTGCAGGGGACAGGTTGAGAGGGCAGGGGTGGTTTTCTGGGGGAGGGGGAAGGGGGCAAAGTGGTAGGGGGAAGGGGTAGGGGGTGTGCTGGGTTCTTTTGAAATATGTAGGGGGTGGGCAGGGGGTGTGCAATGGGCAGGGGGGAAGTGCACTTTTCCCCCTTAGAACCAAACTGTAGGTTTATCTATTCCCCCTCGAATCATTAAATAGCCCATGTTCTACTAAACATTGGTCTATTTAATTATTATAGATGATTAGCCCTAACCATGATCCAATTTCATTAATTGGTTATTTTATGTTTTATGCCTCACTAGTATAATTCCATTTAGCAACCCCATTATTTATTTCATTATTTATTTACTAACATAATATTTGTTTTATTATGTAGGTGAAATCTTTTTTCTACTTTGTTTAGAAACCGACACCATGGATGACAATTTTTTAGAGCGGATGGATGCAAAAAGGATGGAACATCATTGTTTTTTAACTGTTTGTTGGATAAATGTAATTGTAACCAAATTAAACATTGTTTGAAATGTATATAGAAGTGTGTTGTTTTGTATTCAAGATTTCAAGTAAATTTATGTATCATTTTTGTTCTTCTATGCTTTGTGTGTGGGTGTTGTTTGTGTTGTGTGCAGGTGTTGTTTGTGCTCTGTGCAGGTGCTACAATGTGTGCAGGTGTTGGGCAAGTTCTGTACAAGTTCTGGTTTTGCATAGGATCTTTGGCCTTTACCAGCGCTAGTTAAGCGCTGATAAATGGATAATATATCAGTGCTATTTTGAGCGCTGATAAAGGTAGTTTTTATCAGCGCTCAAAATAGTGCTGATATATTATACATTTATCAGCGTTGAAAATAGCACTGATAAATACTACCTTTATCAGTGCTTGCTTAGCGCTGATAAAGGGGAACTTTTATCAGTGCTTTTTTTAGCGCTGATAAAAGTCCACCTTTATCAGCGCTATTTTTAGCACTGATAAAGGGGACCCCCCCCCCTTATCTTCGTTGAGATTAACAGCGCTTTTTTAGCACTGTTAAAGGCCATTTTTAGCACTATTATAAGCCATATTTGTAGTAGTGTGCAACTGGTACCATGGTACGTCCCCTAAAGAGGATGATGTGCTCCCCTTCTTCATAAAATCCATCAGGTGCATGTCCTGAGGATATCTGAGCACGTCGTGTATCACAGTCAACATCCCCACGTTGTGCCTCTCTGACTCACTGAAGAAGTGGGGGAGTAACTGTAAGAGACTATAGAAAAGCTACTTCATCTATATCCACAAAGGATATCTGCAACGCGGCTAGCTGCTCTGTCGCCTCTCCTTGCAGCTGAATGCCCAATCTCCTACTGAGAGCATCAGCTACAATGTTCCCCTTCACAGGAGTATAAACTATCTCAAAGTCATAGTCATGGAGGAACTCAAGTCATCATTGCTGTTTCAGGTTCAGCTCCTTATATGAGAAGATGTACCTGAGACTCTAGTGGTTAGAATAGAATGTAAAGCGCTCGCCCATCAGATAGTGTCACCACATCTTCAAGGCGAAGACCACTACTGCTAACTCCAAGTCATGGGTAGTGTAGTTCTACTCATTATATCTCAAATACTGTGAACCATACGCCATCACTGCTCGCTCTTTCATCAGGACACACTTGAGTCTGGTCCCCGATGCGTCGCAGTAAACTGCGTACCCTATGCCCTCCTTCGGTAGACTCAAGATGGGCACACTGGTCAATCTCTGTCTCAACTCTTGAAATCTTTTCTGACATCTATCTGACCACACAAAGGGTTTCCCCTTCTTCATCAAATCTGAAAGCGGTGCTGCAACTCTGGAGAAGTCTGGCACAAATCTTCGATAGTACCCAGCCAGACCCAGGAAACTCCATACCTCTGTCATGCTCCTGGGTGTCTCCCAAACAAGTACTGCCTCGATCTTCACTGGATCCACTATAACTCCAGCCTCCGAGATGACATGTCCCAAGAAGTGAACCTCTATAATCCAGAAGTGTAACTTCAAGAGCTTACCATAAAGCTGGTGCTCTTAGAGTGTATCCAGTACAACCCACAAGTGGTAGGCGTGCTCCTCCTCAGTAGTCGACTAAATTAGTATGTCGTCAATGAAAACTACAAAAAAAGATCAAGTTAAGGCTAGAATATCCTGTTCATGAGACTCATGAACATAGCTGGTGTGTTGGTTACACTGAAGGGCATAACCAAGAACTCATAGTGCCCATATCGACACCTAAAGGCCGTCTTCTGCATATCCTCATCTTGAACTCTGAGGTGGTGATAGCCTGACCTAAGGTCTATCTTTGAGAACCATCGTTCTCCCTTGAGCTGATCAAAGAGGGCGTCAATCCTCGGGAGGGGGTATATGTTCTTCATGGTCACCTGATTCAGGCGACGGTAGTCGACACATAGTCGCAAGCTCCTGTCCGCCTTCTTAGCGAACAAAATTAGAGAAGCCCAGGGTGAAACACTAGGTCAGATAAATTCCTTCCTCTGCAAGTCCTCCATCTGTACCTGCAGCTCATAAAGCTCAGCGGTAGCCATCTGATATACTAGAGTACATATCAGTGTTGTCCTAGGGTACAAGTCAATGTAGAATTCTACCTCTCTGCGAGGAGGTAGTCCTAGAACGTCGTCAGGAAAAACATCCGCATACTGATCCACCACAACAGAAAAACTTGGACTCCACATGTCAAATTCCCCAAGGATGAGACTAGCCAACTGATGTGTGATCGGTTTCCCTCTCCTCTGTGAAATTCTATCCTGTACTGCAAAGGCTCCCTTCTCATCGGTGAAGGTGAACCTGGTCCCATCTGTGCAGACACACCATACTTTGCAACTAATGCAGTCGATCTGAGCATGGACTGTAGACAACCAGTCCGTACCCAAGATAATGTCGTAAGGCCTCGACGCCGCTACATAAAGATCTCAGCCGAAGATCTCACCTCCTAGAGTAAGCTCACACTACCAGCACCAGTGTTTAATCGTCGATTCTGCTCCCGTAGGAGTCTCTAGCCGTAAGTATCGAGCCAACGGCTTCGTCAGAATCTCTGAGCTCCAAACAAGGGCAGCAGAAATAAAATAATGACTCGCACCTATTTCTATAACTACTACCGCAAGGGTGGAGTAGACATAGATAGTACCTCAAATCATCTCTAGTGCGTTGTGGTCGTAGGCCTCGACTACCTGGAGCTGAACCTTCCCCTGTCTATCAACTCCCTGTGGTTAGGGTGGTCCTCCTGGTGGTGGTGGTAGTAGAGCCTCAAAGCGTTGTCAACCACCCACTTCTCGGCCAGCTCCTCTGCCTTATCCACCTGCCCCCTGCGGACTGCCACAGTTGAACCTCTACCTCTGCCTGGGAGGTCCCTCTACTGTCTTCTGATCATCCGCATGGTGGGTCAGATATTCTCGAGCCATGTGACCATGCCCGTTGCATGTATAGCACTACCTGCTCCTCGTATAGCTAGCTCGGTTTCGTGTGTCCCGCACAACCGAACTTGTATCTTGGGGTCACCCACCTGATGGCATGGTCCGATTGGACCTCTGAGTCAACTGTCTACTACCAGTTGTGGAAGACTCAGCTACGTGTTGCCTTGCAGTGGGTCTCTCTGCTAGTGTCGACTTTGCGAGAAATCTCTCCACAAGAAGGGATCGCTCTGGCACTCCCGACTGCGTTGAAATGCTGAGGGAGATCATTGAAGCCCCGATCTCATGTCTAATTCCCTACTCTAAGGTCCAGGACCTGAAGAATGGGTCTCGTACCATGTCTTTGGAGTAGTGTGAGAGGTCAGCGAACCTCACTGAGTACTGAGCTATTGTCATACTTCCCTACCACAGATGAAGTAACTCCTGAATCTGCACCACACATAGGGTGGCTAGAACAAACTCCGAGCGGAAAAGAATCTTGAAGTCTGTCCAACGTAAAGATACCTTGTCATGCACCTGGAGCATCATGTTCAACCATCAACCTCCTGCTGCATACAGGAGACTTGCGGCAAGGATCACCATAAGGTCGGCCGGTGTCCCCACCAATCTAAAAACTCTAACGACGGCCTCCAGCCAATCCTCATCTACATGTGGGTCCATCTCTCCACGGAACCTGGGCGGCCTCTGTCGCTGAAACTCGTGCAACACACTCAGGCGGCGTTCACTCTATGCTGCTGGAGCAGGTGGTATTGGTGGCCCAGCAGGTAGTGGTACCGCTAGTGCCTCCGCTGAGATGGGGCTCTGCACCGAGGCCTCATCACTCGGTGGGCTGCCATCTCGTACGTAACTCGAAACCCTAGATGGCTGCCTTCGTGGGGCCATCTTGAAAAGAAACAGGTGCGCCATGGTCAAAATAGTATACATGGTGAGCTGACTCCAAGTAATCACAAAGAAAACTTTTGTAACACACATGTAATCAGTGTTTTTGTTTACTGAGTCGGAAATCAGAGGTCAGGGTCCTAGTGTATGGATACGTCGGCCTCCGCACCAACACTGGACTCCCTAGATTGAAAACCACACTCAATACTCTTAACATTATTTCTACACAGAAAAGAAAGATCATAGTCCTAAGTTCTGCGGTAGAACTGACTCCTCTAATACCAATTTGTCACGAACCGTCCTCGGGGCCCGTGTCGTGACTACCCCAAGCCTGCCTTCCATAGGCCAGGGGTTGGCGACTAGCACCAAAGGCGTAAATCTTGATAGAAAGGGAAGGAATTACCTTTATAAAAGTAAACAAACATAATAGAGTATGCAACAGAAGTAAGAACAAAGTAATACTGAATACAAAAGCAAGTGCTGAAAGGAAAGGGGCCAGAAATAAAATCCCAACAGAAAAGTAAAGTATAACTAAAAAGCTAGTACAACTACAGTAAAGTAAAACAGCAACTACTAAATAGCATCTCGTCTTTTTATAACATAACTTTCATTCCATTACACGGAACTGAGGATCTTTAAGGTTTAGTGTCTTGGAAACAAGGAACATAAAACATGAAACAAAAAAAAACATTCTTCTTAAACACTTTAAAGGATTCTCCTCATGTTCACCCTAGGCTCATTACTGCATCTCATAACCTGGGGACATACATCAAAAGGAAGGGTGAGCAGAAGGCCCAGCAAGGGAAACAAGTGAAACATTTTACATATGAACTTGAGATACATCAATAAAGTCATGAAAATAACTTTAAGGCATGAAAATGAAATCATGAGGCATATCATAATAAAAATAAAACTTTTTCATAACTTGAAGATGTGGCTACATTATTTAACATAGACAATCATGAACATATCACCAAGGTCCATCCCCATGGTGTCATTTTAAAATTACCAAGGTTATTCACCAAGGTATCGTGAAAATTGTAATCTCTAGTGGTTACATCATTACCCAATGCATTGGAGCGCTATCAGGGAGCACCCTTAAATTTGCCTTTATTATCATGTGAGCCACATATATCATCATCAAACATTTCATAAATAACCCACATAGCATAAAATAAATGGGTTTCTTTTCATAATCATAACGTTTTAAAAACTGCTTTAAAGACATGATCTTTACGTCACTTTAAACCCACGGAAAGGGAAAGCGGGTCTCATGTATGTAAATCCCAGAATTTAAAATGGAACATTTTGATATATATGTGAATACCCTTGTATAAATAAGAGATTTGAGTATTAACTTTATAACATAAAATAATTTTTGAGAAAAGAGAGAGGCATTTTGAGGGGAAAATTCTGCAGCATAACGGCTAAGTTTCGGGGTTTTAGAAAACATTGAAATGGGAGGGGACATGGGTCACCCACTCATAAATGATCCATAAAACAGTAGGGTGAAAGAATAAAAAGGATATATGGACCTGGAAATGAAATTTGGAGGACATACCATTTGAAAAGAAAAGCATGGAAGGAAGACAAAAATTAGATTTCTCTTATGAAAATTCGGCAGCCTAACGGCGTCACTTAAACTTCAATAAAAATGAATTTGCAAGATCAAATAGGGTCTCTCATCATATGATCATAAGAGATCAGTATGATAGATATAGAGATCAAACCCCAACATAAAAAAAAAGAACTTGAAAGACTTGACATGAAAATCGAACTTGAAAAATGAGAAGGGTGAAAGAATCCCTTAAAAATTCGGCAGCCTAACGGCGTCACTTAAACTTTCATAAAACGAAATGATGAGAGTAAGAGGGGATATCTCATCATATAAACATGAAAGGGAAGTAAGAGGAATATAAAAGAACATCCTCTCACATAAAAACATGGAGCAGAAAAGGAATGACATAAAAGAGATTACATGAAAAGAAAGAGAGGGGTCGGATCCCTTACCTTAAAATGTAACTCTTAAACCTCAAAGGTTGGGACCTTGAGGGCTTGGGGGCACCTTGGGAGGACTCCTTGGGAGGTAATGAGACCAGAAATTCGTTGGGAATGAGTGGGGAGTCGAATGGATGAGAGGAGGGCTTGGTATTTATAGGGAAAGTGAGGGGACAAAGCATTAATGGCCAAGGGACACCTCACATGTGCTTTTCTCAAACCCATGTGCTCTCCCTTGGCATTTATCATGGAGTTAGGCCACATGGGGCCCCCAAAACAATAATTCATCACCCTTGGCCGGCCAACCCTTAAAAGATCTCATGACATCATCATGACACAATTATGATGTCATTAAACATACCGAAACCCTAAAACTGCATTTTTACTATTCACTGAAAAATTCATCTTTCTCAGAAAAATCCCAAACTTTCACCTTAACTAAATATCAATGCTCCGATTTCAAAAATGAACTCCATTTTATAAAAATAATTTTCTAAATATTTTTAATTTTATTTTTAAATAAATACACTATTCACCAAAAATTCATTTTTTTCAGAAAAAACCCCAAAAATTACCATAACATAATATCGATGCTCTGAGTTCAAAAATAAAGTCATTTTTATAAAAATAATTTTCTAATTATTTTTAATTAAATTTTTAACTAAAAAACACTATTCATCCGAAAAAACTAATACTTGAATAATAATTTATGAAACCGTTATTTAACCATTTTATTGAATCACATTACTTAATCAAAGTGCCTAGATTATTTTAATACTTTCTTTAAGTGAGATTACTAATCTATTTGGACACATTATTAATCCTAATCATAAAATCACTATTCATAATTTACTATTCATCAAAAATCAAGTTGATCTTATTATACTCTAAATTTAGTACTGAACATAATTGCAGAAGACCATTTTTCGAAAATCATTACACATTTTTAATTATTTAGGGTTTACATAAACATATTTAAAATATCCTTTATCAAAAATTTGCATACTATATTTATCCGGTCGTTTGAAAATTCATAAGAGAAATCGAAATTTTATTTAAAACAAAGGATTACACAAGACAGTTACGGTCTCCTTACATAGCCCCTTATCACACCAGCATAGGACCTAAGTGTAAGGTGTGCTAAGGTGAGAGAATCCGAGGGAGGCTCGGCCAACATCGCACGAGTAGTAATTTCTATCAGTTTGAACTTCTCGCGAAGGCGATCCCGTTCTAGCTTTATACGATGAAGTTCAGCTTGGGTTTGGTCCAGAGCAAAGCCCAGTGGTGCTACCTCCTTCCCAAGTTCTGTTAGATGGGCTTCGATCGGTCCAAGACTACTGGGTGAGGCCATCGAATCTTCTTTCTATATTAATTAACCAAGATTTCTTATATTTAGAGACAATAGTCAAAATGTTTAGTTTCCAGCGGTCATATTGACCAATGGTCAAATAACAGTCAAAACCCAACAGTCTCATTTTAATTATACTCATGTTACCAAATGAAACATTTTTTTTGAGTATAACAATAACACATAAAATTAGGAAACAAAATTTATTTAAAAATTTCGGGTCGTTACATACTAAGTCGTCCTCTAGGAATCCCACCTGAAGGGTGGGTACATATGTCCTCCTCAGCAACTCGGGTCCGTTCGTCTACTACGTGTACGTCTTTCCAAGTGGTCCACCTCCAAGTACCATACAGCTCTACAAGACTCTACCTCGATCAGTGGTGTCCTTCGTCTGCATCCAACACAATGTAGTGCGGGAATAGCCAATGAAGGGGTGAGTATACGATACTCAGTAGGGACCCCGAGACCCCCGAAGGTCTCCTAGAATCCACGAAGGATAAACCACAGAAGAAAGATACAATCACGAAGTATCAACCAACTCTACTTAGGTATATGCCCATACATATACCTAAGTCATCAATCTCAGTTCAGCTCCAAATCTCGAGCCCAAGCATAACCCAGTCTACACAGGAAAGAAGCCAATTATATCGATGATAAGGATTGAAAATCAAGACTCATCTCACACAGGTATATATATTTCTTAAAGCAGTAGAGATGATCAGATGTAATCACTAATTCATCTAAGTTGTCGGACACATGTAGGATACTAGACCAGCTAAGCTATTGGACCCACGTACGATACTAGACCAGCTACTCTTTCGGACCCACGTAGGATACTAGAACAAAAGTCAACTATCGGACCCACTTAGGATACAAGTACAGTAGTCATCTCTGTCAAACCCACGAAGGATTATAGTACAGTTGTCGTCATCATTGAACCCATGGAGGATTCTAGTACGGTATTCATCATCGTCAAACCCATGGAGGATTCCAGTATGGTAGTCATCGTAGTCACATCCAGCTCTAGGGTTCCTGCACATAGCACTCTTGATTCTGAGAGGGTCCACTCTTCGAGCCAAGGGGGTGACACATCAACTGTCACGAATCCAGAGTTGATGTATCCCAAAGTTCTGTCTCGACAAAAGGAACCCAACGCGACAGACGATGTGTTAATCGGACGCCCGGTCTGAGAGTTATTGGCTTTTCTGTTCCAAGGGCCCGGTTGGAATTACGCTGGTTCCAAACCCGACCGTCTTCCAAAGTCATTCAGAACTCACTTAGAGTATCGTAAAAAGGACCATTTCATCGTAAGGGTCCCAGTGTCACAAACAGCGTGTCGATCGGAAGCACGGTCATGAAGTTATTCACACTTAAGAGTAACGGGCCCGGCCCGTTAAGACCAGTGGCTGACGGGTCGGGTTGACCTGGTTTTGGCGGGTCCAACCCGGCTGGTGTCAGACCGGCCCGGTGAAGCATGCATCCCGGCCCGAAGGGGGAGCGGCCCGGCCTGAGGGGCGCGGTCCGGTGGGTCGTAGCCCAGCCGGGCGGGCCGCGGCTCGGCCCCGCTGGCCGAGCTATGCGGGGGGTGAGGGGCGGCCCCCCGTTTTCTCGAACCGGTGACGCCGAGCGATGCCGAGCGACGCCGCACTCTTATCCGGTCGATCGAAGCCGGCCGGTCTTCCCAGTGTAAGTGGCCCGTGCAGGTCTATCTCCTCCTGCATGGCACCTGCGGTGTCGCGCCTTCTCCAACCCGACCGGCCAAAGAGCCCGTGGGTTCGCCCGCCAAAGTGGCCTGCGGAGCATTGGCAGCGGTCCTCTGCAGTGCGGTGCCCCTTATGGCGTCGCGGTCTCTTCGTTCCAGCCGGCTTTAGCTGGCCGGTTCTTCGTCAGCCGAGGGGGCCGCAGTTGCGGGTCGCGGTCTTTCCCTCTTCACGCGGCACCCAGTGTCGCAGTCCTCTTCGTTCGATGCCTACTCTTCCATCACTGTCTCCATCAAAATAAAACAAGGATCAATGGAGGGTCATCGGGCCGTGTTCGTTCGGCCCGCACCCTCCGCGTTAGGCGGTATCAAAAAGGCCAAAGATAAAACATGGTTTCAGCGAGGGATGAAGAACAATTTTATTCAAATAAAATTGAAACAAACCCCCTAGCTTGATTAAGGTTCGTTCGTTGATGAGCTGTGGAAGACGAGCATCGCGGTGGTCGGGCGTCGCGGATGACGGTGTCATTCCGTCAACGTTGGAGGAAGAGGGAGATAGGTAGCGTTCTTGTGGCGTCGCCTCCTTCCTTGCCCCAGTTGAAGTAGTGGAGGAAGGTGATTGTGTCCCTCTTGTTCTTCATCGGAGTTGTTCGTCATTGAAGAACGATGTTCTTCGTCGAAATAAGAACACTATTCTTCTCTTGAGCTCTCCCAAAATTATCCCAACACAATGAGTGCCAAACTAAAATAATAGCTAAGGCTATTATTTTATTCACACATTTAATTCAAAATTCAAACACTTTCATTAATTAATTGAAGAGTTCAATTCATTAATTAAAAAGTGTTGGAAAATATTAAAGAGAGAGAGGGGGAGGTGAAAAGATCTCATTCATTAAGGGGGATTTGTCAAATTAATTAAAGGGGGTATTTTTGGGGAGTTGAGGGGAGGTGATAAGTTAGGGCTCGTGTGGGTCCCACCTCACAAATATCCTCTCATGAGAGGTTATGTGGATGTGTTCCCCACTAATAACTTCCCCCTGTAGGATATAACTACCCAAGATAAATAAAATTGTTCACAACAATTTTATTTAACTTTTTAATTAAACTCCAAAAATTAACTTCTCCTCCCGAGCAAACGAAACTACGGTAAAGGTCCCCTTAAGAGAATACTGGCACTGCGAGTTCATTGGTGCCCTCGGATTTCAATTCCGAGCACTAGACCAAAAGATAGAAAAATTCACACGTACGTTTACTGAACGCACCCGAAAAAAACTTTAAAAATTGATTCCGGGCACACTGGGCCTCGGAATCAAGTGCCGTCAGAAACTACAGACTCATAAAATTACAAAGTATTTAAGAAAAAAATTTACTTGAATTTTCTGGGTCTTTACAGCTCACCCCTTTCTTATGTTTTATTTTCCCCCAATATTTCATGAAGTTTATTATGACTAATATGCAGGATTAAGCTAGGAGAATAATGGTGTTCTCAAAGGATTCACTATGTTATATTTTATATTTTAAATTGTAATGTAAGATTCATGTATGTAATATGGTTTCTATATCTAATAAACTGGTTGGTCCTTTGGGATTTTAATCTTGTATCAATGCCAATGTAATAAAGCAAGGTAGAAGCTTTGGGATACTAGGGTTGGGGTTTTTACGGTTGGTATCAGATCAAGTTTAGTATAAACCTTGGGAACTAAATTTAGGAAAACATAAATTAGAGAACTCAATCCTATGATAGAATTTGAGGATAAGTATTTAAGAACATTCCAAATAAACCATTTTTATCATTATGATATTATCTACGCATGAAATTTTCAATTTGTGTTAATTATTTAACTAGTTTTGAGATTATACATAATGACATGACCTAATATAGTTTACATTGTCATTTAGAAATGGTACCTATTAGAAGGAATGGGAACCTCATCAACTCATATGATCCAAAGAGTAAGAAGGATCGTATCTTTTATGGTCTTATGACAATATTTCAAAGGGAACAAGTCTCCCAAACATTCTCATCATATAAGGACATGGTTTCATTTTCTAATTAGATGAATAAATAATTCTATAAGTATTATGTATTTGGAGGGAAGCATGATAACAAGAGTACTTCTAGTAAAAATATGGATAATGGAAAGAATAGAAAGAAGTATTTTCATATATGTGATAAGTGTGGAAATAAACACCATGGTAATTAATTAAAAAGAATAGGATTTTTTTACAAGTGTGGAGAGAAATTCCATCATACTTATGATTTCAAGGGTAATAAAAAGGTTTAAAATGTGAAATTATTCAACTACAAGGATATGAGACACTATGAAAATCAATTTCTCAATCATAAAAGGAATATATCCCAAAATAGGCTAATAGATCATGGTTAAGCTTATACTATTACCATAGATGAAGAGGAATGATTAATATGTATATTTTTTGATTCAAGAATTATGTTATTTGAGTATTCTATCAATAATTATTTGTTTATAAGAATCATGATATGTATAAGGATTGAAAGATAGTATTTTTTTTGTTAAGGTATTGAGAGAATGTGATGAATAGAACTAGTAACCAAGAGAAGTGACTCTATTATAATTGTATCTTTTGTAAAACACGTGATTTTGGAAAGATATCCCTAAATATGTTCTTGATCTTGAGCTAATAATAAATAGATTTTTATGGGATAGTATTGGTGACAATGAAGGTGGTTAGTGATTTGATGTTTTACATTCTATTTACTGGAATAATTTGATGTTTAGATTTAAAGAATATATTCAACAACTTGAGATTTTACTTTTGGAAGCATGCCTGTTTTCATTAAGGTTTTAAAATGATAAAGGTATTCATATATTTGATATGTGAGATTAAGAGTTACATTATTTTTTTTGGGGAATCTAATGCTAAGTTGATTTTGAAAATTTAGTGACATTCCTTCTAAATTTTTTGTCTTTGAATTTGGACAGACATATTTTGGATGATTTTTAATATTAATTACTTATGGAATTGATTAATCTGAACATTGGATATTATTTTTTTAGGTTAAAGTATGATTTATTATATTGGATATCATGTGATAATCATTTTTGTTTTAGTAAACATTTAATGGTCGAACGAATGAATTTTGGATCTTATGATTTGTTAAATGGATTCAATAATTAAAAAAAATCATCATGGACATTCATATCCTAGTGTATTAAATGAAGTGGAAATAGATTGATGCAAAACCAAAGGATGATATTATGTTTATAACTTGGGAAGAAATCAAGTAAGTTTGTTTTCTCAATTGCTTCTCTGGATAGTAAAAGAATACCTCAACTCTAAGAAATGTATTTTGGAAAAAAAATGATTATCTATTTACTTTTCTTACTAAGATGGTATTTTAAATGATCACAAATTTATGGTTTTGTGACGGAATACTTTCTAACAACCATGTTCTCTATCACTCTCCATCAGAACTTGACAATTGGATTTATCTTCCATGTCCATATTTTCATGAATTTTCTCCTATTTTAGAATCCTAGTTTTGTGGTAGAATTCATATTTCTCTTTACAACTTTTTAAGAGGAAGTTTTATAAACACTTTTTATTATATAGGATTTCCACAAAGGAATTTTCAAGTATTGACCTTTGATTTTCAAAGTGCACTTTCAAAATTACAAGCACGCAATTTATTGAAGGAGTGGAGAATGTAACACCCCATGATTTTATTGTATTTATATTTTTAAATTTAATCTCTTTGATATCTTATAAACAATGAAATATTATTATATGATCGTTATAAACTAGTCATAAAATTGGTATGAATGAATAGTATTAATAACATTATGAAATATATAACTTTCCAAATCATTGTTAATATAGAAATTAATTACTATTAGTGAATAATATTAATGAAATATATATTATATAATTAATATAATGTTTTTACATTCATACAATAGATTTTATTGTCACAAGATGATAATGAATCTTATTTTACACATAAAAGGCTATATTTTTTTAAAGGTAGTTTTACCGCCTTTTAATAGAGCACTTATTTTAAAAAATAAATTTTCACACTTTTATAATTTATATTTAAAAAAATAAACTTAATTTTTAAAATCATAATTTCAAAATTATCTTAGGGTTAATTTTTGGTATTTTTCACAAAATATTTACTTTCTAGCAAGTAGTGAAAACACCAATTTTCATAAAATAGTCAATTTCATTATATTAATGCCTCTATGAAATTTGAATTTTATTGTAATGGAACTTAATAACTCTTTGGTTATAAATAATCTAATAAATTTCATTTTAATCATCCTTATATATTATTTGGGATTTAAAATACATTTTTCAATAAAATTGTTTTTTATTGTGTTTTGCAGGATTAATTATAAATTAAATTCATAAAATTATACATTTAGAATATTGAAAAATGGATTAAATATTTGGATTCATAAGGTAAAAATTTATTAAATAAATCCCTTTTATTTTTGGATAATATGAATAGTAACCTTGGTAATTTTTATAACCATATTAAAGGGTAGATTTGGAAATTTAGGTTAAAATAAATGTTAAGGATTATAAAATTACCCTAAAATTTTCCCAAATTTTATTGGATGATTTATATTCAACCCTTATCACCTAAGTTTTTAATATTAGTTATTTATTAAACACTTGTACATGATATTTAATTTTATATTATTTAAATTAAAGAAAATCACGAATGTCACTTTCTTTGTCTTAAACATCTCATATGTGTCTGTATGGGGAAAAAGGTAGTTTTTTAAGGAATATAAGAGTCAATTATGAACTTAATAAACTTATTTTTATGTTATAAATTTATTTATTATTTTTGGGAACCATTTGGATGAGGTTATGATATTTATAATATTTTATTTAAGGAAAAGACAAAAATGTCATATTCATATTTTAATAAGTATATTATTTTTACTATAGTGTAATTCAGAAGATATATTAGACTATAGATACTGTTTTTAAAGATAAAATATTTATATACATAATTTCACATTATTTTAAATTTTTAGTGAAGAAATAATTATCTTAAATAATTATACAATAATGATTCAGTAATTATTTTATTAATGAAATAATCAAATAAATGATATTAAAAATATTACAATAAAAATAATTTAAATTAATTAATGTTATAGAAGAATTTTATAGATGATTATGACATATTATTGATATATTAAATGTTTTGGTTCGAATTTATCTAGTTTTATTGATTTCCTTAAGGCCAAAGTAATGAATTGTGTCAAAATTAACACTAGTGATATTTTATCAGAATAATAGTTATTAAATTATTTAAAAATCATAAAAAAAATATTTAAAAACAAATAGTGATTAGTATTTGGTTGAAAATTTCCTATTTTATTTATTTTTTGTCTAATTTACATTTTATATGTAAAAAGTTACCAACTTTTAATATTAAATATATGGTCGCCATAATTAAAATTAAAATAAGTTAACTAAGGTCAATCAAAGTAATAAGGTTCTAAATAATAATAAAATATGTATAAATTTTATTGTATTATGGGATTAAAACCTTATCTCATATTGTATTGTATTACTTGGAAATTTTTTTGTATTTGGATAGAAAATAAATTTATTATAGTTTAATATTTTGAGGTTTTTCAAGGGCGCCCCTCACATCAATTATAAAATAGCACTCCTTCCTTCATTAAATTTCACCACCTTGAGCCTCCTAACTTGACTAAACCCCACCAATTTCTCCTACCAAAATCCTTATCCATGTTATTTAGGTCTTGGTTTTCTAAAAAATACCATCTCTAGATCCCTCAAGAAGATATCTAAAGGAAGTTCACCGAAATAAGAGGTAATTGTTTTTACCAACTCCTTCAAATTAATTTCTTCTTTTACTTCCTTTTTATGTGTGGTTTATCTTATAAAATAATAACTCTACTATTTTCTATATAATTAGATGTTATTATAATTATAAAACAACCATATTATTTATCCATCATACAAAAAATAAAAGCAATGCACGTGCGTGCGTACGGCTAACCATCTCCACATAGTGGTGTAAATTGTTTTCTATGTTCAAAATTCAAAAATGGTTATAAAAATATATTTAAGGATTAAATATTATATTCATTATAGTAATGTTTTTCTGTAAATGTTGTATCTACACCCTATGTAATTGAACTAGGACTTTTACGACAAAACAAGCATGAGAAAAAATTCAACTATTGCCCAGAATAGTAAAATGAATATATATTATTAATAAAAGAATGGTAAAACTTTATAATGGGATAATATATGATGTCATAAATATTAATATGATTCTATTATAAGTTAATAATATTTTTAAAACCATCATATAGTAGGTTCAGATACGTACAATGGAAATTGGACTAAAGGTAAGGGTTTATCGTCTCACTTTTATTTATGTGAGATACATTTCTTATTCACCACTTACCAATTATGTGTGGTGTATATACTAACCATTTGATATAACATATAATTAATCTATTTATCTTCATGGTATTAATTGTTTTATTTTATGATTATTAATTTTATGGTGCATACGATTCGACTGATCACAAAGTGGTAAGATAATTCTTAACTTAATTTTCATTCTTTTGGTTAAACTTATTCTCCATTGATTATGTCAGGATATGATTATGTGTCAAATGAATTTTTGTTATCTTAAGTTGTATTTACACTTGTTGTATATCGATTTAATGCTGATAAAAGTTTGATTCATTTTATTAATGCTCACATCAATGATATGATCTTTGTAAAGGAATTTCTTTTAGAAATGTTATTTTAAATGTTTCTTTTTCAAAATTTTAAAGGAATGTTTATTTTTAAAAATTATAATAGAATGAGTGAATTTTTCCAATTTCATGATGCCTTAATTTTTGAATGATTCTTTATAATATTATAAGGTTATTTTTAAATAAACTATTTTGTTTTATGATTTCAAAGCTTTTTAAGATTAAGTAATTTAAAAGTTAAAAAGGGTATTTTTATCAAGAATTTTTCAATGATCTCATTAAAGTATATTTGTCAATATAATTTGTTAAATCCTATTCTTTATTGATTTTTGTCACTTATGATACCATTTACCATATTTTATTTAATATCTTTTGATCATTTTGACTAGGTATATACTATTTTTATACCATTCACCAAATTTCTCTGGATGGTTTTTTATTATGATTATTGAATGAGAAAAGTATTTACATTTAATATTTTAGTTTAAATATAAATTTTTATATTGATTATGTTTCACCCCTTTCATATAAGGAATGCATTGAACTTATTAAGTGATGGTTGGGACCTTCTATATCCCCCCAATGCATCGATAGGTCTTATGTGAGAAACTAGACTAGGTTTTGGTTGAGGCCTTACCCATATATGTATACTTCTTAGTTGATGCCTTTGATGGTATATTTTAGATGTCCTGCATTATGCATTCCCTCATTATTATATTAGTCATTAATTTATATCTGATTATTCTACTAGCAGAATATCCATGGTTAATATTTCTATTTCATGTGAATTATTTATATTATATTATTTGATCATATTTCATTCTGCCATATTGTCAAAAAAATTGATTAAATGGTATGTGTTTCAGTTATTTACCTTTCCATAATTGTTTATGATTATTTATGATATCTTCCGCATTATGTATACCCTTATTGAGAATCTGATCTCACCTCATTCTTATGTTTTATTTTTCCCTAGGATGTTAAGAAGTTTATTATGGATGATATGCAGGTTTAATCTATGAGAATAATGATGTTATCAAAGGATTTATTATGTTGTGTTTTATATTTTAAATTATAATGTAAGATTCATGTATGTAACATAGTTTTAATATCTTCTAAAATGATTGGTCATTTGGTATTTGAATCTTGTATCTATGCCAATGTAATAAAGTAAGGCACTGGCTCTAGAATACTGCGATCAGGGTATTTACATTTTTACTAAAACAATTATAACTACTAGTTTTGATTTTAAAAATGGGGTTATTTTTATTTAATTTTAATTAAATATTCTTATATTAATCCCGTGTGACTAATCTATTTTATTTAATTTTTTAATTTTATTCCTATCAATTATACCATTTAAGATTTAAAATATTAATTGTATAATTTGATCTTTTCAAAGTTTCCTTTTCAATTTTAAAAAATATCAAATGATTAAACTGGGATTTTAGATTTAGAAATTGAAATAATGTTCAAAATTCATGAGAGATAATCTCCCTCTCCCCCACCTTTGATCTCATACTCTTTCATCCTCCTAACCACTTAGCCTCTCTTAAAACCCTGATATTTGAATCTTAAAACTTTTGAATCTATAAAATGGAGAAGACCAAGAGAACTGTTGAATCAGGACCAATTGGATCAAATCATCAATGAACATCAAGTTTATAAATAAGGGTTCTTTAAGGAAAATTCATTTACTTTGAATGGCTCTTCCAAATGAATCTTTTTCTAAAGAAAGATTTAGGTTTTTAAGGTATATATCTCATTTTTAATGGGGAAAATGTTGAGTATATTTTTTAGGCTAAAATGAAATGATTTTATGAAAATGCTCAATTTAGTTTTGGGGATTCCTAGGATGTTGCATCTTCAAAGTTAAAAAAACAAGGAATTTTCAATTTCTACAGTAGAAATTGCTTATATTTTTCATTGTCCCCATAAAAGATTTTTTCAATTAAGTTTGAGATCAATAGAAGTTAAATTTTTAAATTCTATGAATATCATGTTCATTTTGTGTATAACTACCTAAATTCATAAGATGATGGAGAAGGATATTAAATCTAACCAAAGGGTACTAGTCAAGTTTATTCAGACAAATATAGTAGAAAGGATGGATGAGCTTGAAAATATTCTCTTCCCTGATATGTATATCATGTTTTTTATGTTGATTTAAATTAAGCTAAATTATGAATCACTATAGTCATAAATATTCTATGATTTATTTCTATGGAATTATTGTTTCTCCATTTTTATATAAAAAGGAATATGATTTGTAGAAACTAAACTGGTAATAGATTTCACTATAGCATTATTCTATTTTCCAAAACACTAAGTAAGTCTTTTTTTCTGGAGCACAACAATGGTTAATTTAATTCTTGTGGGTAATGAAGGTGAATAAGAATCTGGTGCTCATTCTCATGGGTAGCACAAAATCTAAAAATATGATATTTCAGTGAGGTTTCATGCAAAAGATGATATAAAATCATGAGTAGAAGGATCAATAGAAGCTGATGGAGGTCTTCAAGTTTTTCAAACTAACATTCCATTCCACATAATGAGATGAATGTGAGTAGATGTGTGTAACCCAATAACTAAAAGGGGGATTCTTCACCTCCCAAGATCTTTTTAAGAACCATTTGGTAAGTAAAATGGTGAAACTCTTGTTCTAAGATTGTGAAAAAGAGAAGATTCAATGGATCAGTCTAAAAATACTATCGTTGGAGAGGTAGAACAACCAAATTTTGAAGAAAGAATATAAGAAATGAGTATTTCAGATTTAATTGAAAGAATAAATGAATTTCAAGATAAGAAGGTGGCTCATCTAGATGATCATGTGGGTTATATAAATAAGCAGGTGGATCATGTAGAAGAAAAGGTGGCTCGTGAAGAGGAGTAGGTTAATAAGAAAGATCAAGATGATGATCTTGTTCATACCCCTTTAGATGAATCAAATCAGTTGATTGGAGATAAATAGTTTTTTCTAAGATTCCTTGGAAAATACTTTTAATGGGGCAGGTGAGGAGACTAAAGTCCTTGGATATTTTTCATCTCTATCTGGTGAAAGAATAGAAGTGTAGTCATTTTTTTGGTTAAGGGAAGTGAACTCTTCAGAATACCATAAAAGAAATTATATTATTCTCTTTATGCTCATATTAAGGATATGATTTCTAAATTAAATTAGATGAGGGGAGTTAATAATCAATTTCAAGGAGATCTGTAAAGTTTTAGAAAATCTTTTGAAGGTATAAGAAGATAATATATTCTAAGAACAGAGTTATAATCACAACAGGATAGTATGGAAAGTGTGAATGAAAACTCGATCTTAAAAAAGATACTTTGACGCTTTTAGAATAGAAATGGTTGATCAGATTAGGAAGACCAGAGTTAAATTAGTTTCTAAGTCTGATTTTGGATATTTGAAGGAGTTTTTGGGAAGTTAGTTTGAATATGTTATAGCTAGTACAATACAATAAAAGGATTATAATTTCATTTAAACAACTTCTCTAGATTTAATAAGGAGATTTGAATAACTTATGGTTGTATTATCTATTAAAAGTGATGTAATCCATAGCTTATAGTGTGATATAATTCCACTTAACACTATTCTGGAAAGTCAAAACAATCTTGTTGAAAGGTTAACATCTGTAGAGTCTGGTGTTATAAGTTTATTTCATCATCTTAGTGGAATTATGGATAAGTATGTACATTCAACTAAATTTTTTCATGAATTTATGAAAGTAAACTTGGTTGAAGAAATGAAGATGAGTCAAGAGTCAAATATGTTCATGAATCCATGGTAAGGGTTATTGAATCAAAATTTTGAGATATTGATAATAGTGATAAATTCTATTCAACAGATCATCCATGATTAAATAACCTCATAATCATTTTCAAATGATCCAAAACCTAACCCTCCTTCCAACCCTACCCCTTAACCTAACAAAATTTTGTGAGCTAAAAACTCTTTATAATCAAATATGATTAATAAAAAGAAATTATTTTGTTGAATTTTTTTTATATGTTCTATAATTTTTTATTTTCTTATTTATTATCATTTCATGTATAATTCTATTAAATTTTTATAAATAATTTATATTTATCTTAATATAACTTTCACTAACAATTTTTTGTAACATTAAATTTGTTATATTTCATTTCTAAACAATATTTTTGATATCCAAAAAGGGGGAGAAATTTAGATAAACACATCATTTCTAGGTCTATGATATTCTATAATATATTTATTTAAAAATCCTTATATATTTATATCTATTTACAATTTAAGGGGAGAAAGGAGAAATTTGGATAAAAAAATTCTTTTTAACATACTTTATATTAATTATTTTATCCTTTCTATGTGAAATATAGGTAGATAAAATCTCTATTTATTTAATTAATAATTAAAAAAATTTGTTTAAATTTTTATATTCTCTAATGGTTTCTTTTTCATAAAAAAATGGAAATTTTTTGGAATATATTGATCCAAAAATTTTAGTTATTTCTCAATGATCTTGACACTCTCAAATAACAACATTTGTGAAACTAATAAAAAAATTTAAGTGGATTTCAAGGTAATGCTAATTGGAATAATTATTTTATTCTAGAAGTAATTTAGTTTTAATTGATATGAAGTTTAATTTTCTTATGTATTCTCGGGATTTTGAAGTAGTCTAGAATCATTATTCATGACCCTACAATTGAAGTTAATGTTGGTATCAAGAACCCTACTTTTGTAAGGATAGATACTTTTGGAACCCTATATTTTGTCTAAATTTTAAGATTGAGAACTATAATTTTGTGAATAATTCTACATTTTTGTACTTAACATGTGGTTCATTAACCCAACTTTGGGAATCAATAATACATTATCAACCAAGCATTTGAATATTATCTCTACACAGTGTAACCCTACATTTGACTCAGTCAACCATAAGATTTAAATTATTTATTATTTTTCGTTATTTATGCAAATATTTTTTAGAAGTAAAAATATCATTGAATATTTTTAAAGATCGATTCAAAGTCCCTTAGTGAATGGATTAAATCATTTTTATTTCTAACGTAGTTCATGATTTCCTTTAGGTATTTAAATTCAAATTTCAAACACGTTGTGTTTTAAATGATTTTGTTTTATCAGGAAATTTCCGTAGATCTTTTTGACCTAAAGTGAATCAAGATTATTGTTAAATACTAAGATTTCCATCCTCTTGATTACTATTTCTCTCTAGTTCTCTGAATATCCATACTTTGGATATGTACATATTTTTATATACTTTGTTTTCTATACTACTATTGTATCCATTGTTAATTATTTTGTTGTAGTTTTTCAAAGTAATTATTTGAGCAACACTTTAGAGGCTTACATGTTTTGATCATCTTAAAAACTTTTCTCTACTACTCTTAAAATATTTTTCTAGCTACTATTGTGTGTTTTTAAAATATTTTTTCAACAATTAAGAATAGTGTTTCTTCTAAATAAAATCACTTTGAAGATCTTATATTTACCACTAAAAAACTCTTCATTTTTCAGTTGTTGTTACAACTGTGTCCAAATGATATTTTAAAAACTATTATCTTATCTCTTTTTCTTGACATATTAGATGATTATACTCAGTCATGGTTGAGTTTTAGCTTCTCATACTAAGTTGTGGTTATTGACGTTCCCTGTAAAAGAACCTAACTTATTGTAAGCTGTTAACTTCTTGCACTTAGTTGTAGAAGTATCTGTATAAGAGGGTTTGTTTAGTGAAAATAATCAAGCTCATTGAGGGAGAATTTATGGAGTGGATTAGGGGATATTTTTTCCCCAAACCACTATAAAAATTACTAAATTTTATTCTTTATCTTTCCACTACATAATCTATTTAAAAAAACACTACACTACATTAAAAATCACAAAGAGGGATAAGTTTTATTTTTTCAAGATTTTAAATGGACACAATTCACCCCATCTTGTGTCTTCATATTATTCTAAACTAATAGGTAGGACCATTGTACACTGGTAAGATCCAGTATAAAGAACCAATTAGAAGACTACGAATTGATGAGAGACAGTGAAAAGAACCTTTCAGGATACATGAAGGGATTTTCAAGAGATAATCCATTGTATTCACTTGACTAATATAGTAGATACATGCATCTTAGAATCAACCCAAACACAACAAGGATTAGGTACCCACAATGTTATTAAACCTTGTAAATATTATGTTTTTTCCTTTCTCACTTTCTATCATGCATGTGATGAACGTTGAGGTAAAACATAAAGAGAATCCATATATTATATTAATCGATAAAAAAGGTTTGAATATTTTAGAGGGAATAATATAAAAGAGTAAAAATAAATTCAATAAAATAAGTCACTATGATTCATCCTCCATCTTAGGTGAATACATGGTCCTACAAGAGTACTACAGTATAGATAGATCTTAATCGTTCATAGTTTTTGGAGTTATCTTCTACTGAACTTAAGATAATATTTAACCCTTTGAAACCCTTAAGTAACAACATACAGTGAACCTATATGAAGGATAAATTTCATATGGTGAATATTTATAGAGTCAATACATAAAAAATAGATAGTAAAATTTAATAACATGCATACAGTGAACATAAAGGGTAAAATGACGTTATAGAAAATTAAAAGGTATTACTATATAAGAAGATATGAAGTCATTAATTTTATTAAAAAGTTATTCCTTGGAATATGAGAGATACAATGGAAAATAAGTTCAAAGTTATAATATAACTAAATTACAGACCGCCAATGAGGGTTTAAAATACAATATCTTCCCATTTTTGGTATTTATGTGAGAAAAATAACAGATCACTATCAAAGAGGTAAAATTGGACAACAAATTCATATAAATAAAATGAAACCAAGAGATTGGGGGAAGGAGACAAAATAGTAAAATATTAACTTAACCTGGACATCATCCACTTGAAATTGATGTCTGTAATGCATGATGAGATATATTCATAATTCATTAGAAAACTTTTGTTGCTACAATGAATTATATATAATGTGAAATAAGTTTAAAAAATATAAAATATCTAATTTTGGGCTACCAACAAAGGTTTGAAACATGTTATATGTTTAGTGATGTTATTCATGTCAGTGAGGAAACCCAGTGGTGGTGGCATAAATTTTATAATGTATGTTAAGAAATCTATGAGATGAATAATTCAGGGAAAGATGTTAAATATAAAGATAAAATAACTTAACTATTCTTATCGCCTAAAATCATAGTCACCAATGAGAATAGATGAATAATGATAAGATAATACTAGAAGACATAAATCATATGATAAAGAGAACCAATGGAGGTGAAGATCTGATGAAGATTAGAGAACTTTCAAAAGTGAAAATTGTTCGGATTGTGAACCCTCTTCAAAGATCTAGATTTAGTTCACTAGAAGTATGAAATGATAGTGGGACTTTATTTGATGATATATCAGTTGGGTGGAAATTCCTATAAAATTTTCAATTTAGTATAAGTTGTGTAATTTAATGAGGTTAGATGTCTAATGAATGATGATACGCTCAGTCTACCAAATATATCTAGTCATATTGAATATTACTATAGGTGATCAGCAGTTACTCTTTTCAATAGATGGAGGCCCACAAATGTAGAAGGTTGGTTCAATCAGATGATTTACTGGACCTCGTTATATATATAGGGTGGGGTCAGTTGCTGATGTGTTATTTGATTACTTTCTAAGATTGATCCATGTGGCTAACAAGTCACCAAGTGGTAATATTTTTACTTCTATAGAAATGTACTTTTCATTATTCTCCTGTGGATATAGGATAAAAATATAAATCATGTAAATCAAAGTGTTCCTTAATTTTTCACATTTATTTTGCTTTCATGTATACTTGTGTGCATGTTTTTTTGGAAATTCTTAATTTGTGGTGATTTAGGGTGCATAAAACTTCCCAATTTCTAGTGCTCTAAGTTAGGAATGATTTTTTTGTCTACCACGCATAACAACTAGTGATTGAACATATAGTGGATTCAAGATCTAGTAACCAGTGGTTGAACATTTGTTGAACTCTTGAATTGAACCTGTCAAGTTTTAATCTCATGCTTATTCTCCCAATAAGTGGTATTAGATCTTGGTTTGAGACATACTCCTCATACTTAAGTATCATTGTTTTAGTTTCTTCCCTTCTGTTTTTTGATTCAATCGGAGTTGTTGCATCGGTGTAATTACATCATAAGATTTTAATATAATGAATGATATGTTTTATAGAAAGGATAATAGCTTATGGATGATGTAGGTGGAAGATTATATCATCTAAAAGGAACTTGATGTTCCGTTAACTGGATTCAAGATCAAGAATATAGAAAAAGATAAAAGGAAGTAGTTGGATATTATGGTATTAGTATTAATAAATATGTTGTTGGTAAGAAATGTTTTTTTCAACATCTAAGGAATAAAAACAATAACAAAATTGATAATATACCTAACAAACATGTATAAAAAACTGATAGCTTTAAACAAGGTATTTATGATGCATAGGTTTTTTAACATGATATTTTGGGGAGGAATACCTGCTACAGACCTTGTTAATGATTTTAACATGACCAGAGGTCCACTCGAGTCAATGAAAGTTTCTTTTATAGATGATTTTTGGGCGTTAATTTTTCTATCTTCACTAACAGAGAGTTAGAAACTGATAGTCATTATTGTCATTAATTCTACTATAAACACTAACCTAGTATTTAAGGATGTCAAGAACGTGATCTTGAATAAAGATATATAGAGGAGGGAAGTCTAGGAACATACCATAAATATATTGAATGTAGAAGGTATAGGATAGTCTCCCAACCAGAAAAAGAATTATAAGAAATAAAACACATATAGAGATGAGAGTAGAGGTAAATATACCAGACCTAGACCTGCTTTCTAATACTACATTAATAGGGGTCATCTTAATAAATATTGAAAATACTATAGAGTGAGTATCAAAAGAACAAATTCCGTAGGTTTTAGTTCTTTAAACTCTATGTAATAAAGTATCATCTTCTTTCCAAGTGCCAATGTTCTAGTGGAATCATGGGTGGATAATTCTAGTGTGTCATTCCATTCAATCACAACAGGGGTGCATATAGAATTATGTATTTAAAAATTCAACAAGGTACACTTGGAAGATAATGAAGCTTTTAAAATTAGTGGAAAGTGTGATGTGAATATTCAAATGTCTAATGGGAACTTCCTTAAGTTGAAGGGAGTGAGACACATCCTAGGTTTACAAAAAAAATATCATTTCCATTGGATATTTAGATGAATAAGGCTATGGGAAAAGCTTTGATAACTTTGTATAAATAATTATGTAAGGATCAATATTTTTTGAATGAGGAGTTTATGGTGAGACATTGTATCCAAATGAAAGTTTAAATGGAATTTAAATGGTTGGAACTACAACTTTTAGAATCATATTGTTATGGAACAATCAGTGTGGTTATCTTAGTGAGAAGAATATGAAAGTTCTAGAAACAAAAGGTATGCTAAAGCTTGATCATATTAATTTCAAGACTTATGATATTTTTATACTCAAGAAAAATTTTAGAGTTCAATTTAATTTGAATAGTATTATGCCTCACTGTTAAAATCTTAAACTTGTTAAAACTGATGTTTGAGGCCCAACCCTAGCTCATTCTCATGGAGGTTCCTTCTACTTTGTCACATTTATTTGTTAGGAAATAAGAATGGTGTGTGTGTATTTACTGAAGAAAAATTTAGAAGTGTATATTATTTTAATTCAATGAAAATCCATGTTCAAGAGATAGACTACAAAAATACTTGAATGCATTGGTTTATATAATGGTGGTGAATATAGTGGAAGGGACTTCAAATAGTATTATCGAAATAAAAGAATCAAACATGAGAAAATTTTACCAAAGATACCGGAAAAAAAGGGTATGGATAAAATTATGAATAAAGAATTGAATGAGAAGTCATGTATAAAAATGGTTCACTCTGTAAATTCTAAACAAATTTTAGTAGAAGCATTTAATTGTGTTGTGTAAATAGTTAACCGAAGTCCAATGGTACCAATGGGGAAGAAGGTTCTTGAGTGTTTTTTGTCGAATAAACCAATGAAAAATCATCATCTAAAAGTTTTTTTAAGTATAACATATATTAAAATTGATGTTAAGAATGGGTATAATATCAAGGAAATGTCTTAAGTTTATATTTATGGGCTATGGAAATGAGAACTTTGGTTATCGACTTTATAATGAAAATAATCAGAATATTTTCAAAGCGTGAAATGTTCTCTTTAATGATATGATATTATAAAAATAATATAATTTTACATAGGCTGAATTTGAGTTCAAATAATCAATAATTCATACTCAAGTTGATCTATATGGGATCATCATAAGTACCCAAGTTCTGGTGAATTCGTATCTTGGTGAAAGTTGTTTGGAAGATAGGCCAGAAGATTATATACATAAATGCTCAATGACTATAGAGTCATGAAGCAGAGCTTCAAAAGATAAAATTCCAAAACAAAAGTAACCAGAAGACTTAATACTAATAGGATAATAATCACATAATTATTTGTAAATGTCTTCAAGAGTTAGCCAACAGGTGCAGAGATATGGTCATGACTTATACTACATACTTTTAACTGATGGGGGAAACTAAGATCTTAGAAGAAGCAACATCACTCAATGATTACAACAAGTGGAAGTTATCTATGGAAGAAGAAATGGATTAATTATATTTCAATGAAATCTAGGAGTAAATAGAGTTACCCCTATAAAAGTAAGTGCTTGATAATTAATGGGTTTCCTAGTAAAAGGAACAAGTTGATGGAAGAAAGAGGTATAAAACTAGGCTAGTGGTGAAAGGAATTCAATATAAATAGGGAGTGGACTTATCTAAAATATTTTTTCCGATGTTAAAACATATTACCATATAGATGGTCTTAATCTTGGTTATTACTGGTGATTTTTTTTTAGAACATATGGATGTAAAGAATGTGTTCCTTCATGAGGATTTGGAGGAAGAAATTTACATAAAGAAACCAACTAGTTTTATGGTTAATTCGAGGAAGGAATTGGTCTGTAAGCTTAAACATAGTGTGCACATCTTGAAATAGGCATTGTTTCAATAAAACTAGAAATTTGACTCATTCATGGTTTAAAAGTGCTTTATGTGAAGAAAATCATATAATTGATGCTATTGAAATTTGTGGAATGATGGTTGCTTTATCATCTTTTCTTGTACATTAATGATATGCTTCTAAAGGGTGAAAACATTCAGTGGATCTTGGAATTGATGTTCGAGTTATCCAAAAAATTTCAAATGAAGGATCTCAGTTTTGTAAAGAATATTCTTAGCATGAGTATTGAAAGAGATAGGAGTACTATGAGTTTAGTATTATCTCAAATGGAGTAAATCTTGAAGGTCGTCAAGTTGTTTTCAATCACTTAATGTAAATTATTTTCAAAACCTCTATTTGGGAACAATAAGTTTTCAAAGAAAAAAATCACTATAATGGAAGATAAGGAAATATAACTGAAAAAAGTTCCATTTTCTTCAATGGTTAAAATTTTTATGTATGAAATGGTATGAACTCACTTTTAAATTACATTTTCAAGGGGATTATTCAGCTGATATAAAGTAAGTCTGAGTAAAGGACATTAATAAGTTATAAAGTAGATCATCATAGGTCTAAAAGCTATAGAAGATACTGATTTATGCTTCAGTATATCAAAACTAGTGCAATGATGGTTCTTATTGTAGTAGAATTTCTTATCAGGGATGATCTCGACTCAACAATTTTTGAATTCAATGGATCATTCACATATTGTAAAAGACATAAATTTCATGACCAATGAAATTTTTCTAAGTAATATTAATAAGATAGGCTATCAGAACCAAGAGAAATTCTTATCATGTTATATTTATAATTAATTTAAATATGATCAAAACAAATAATACCTCATATTAGGATCTTTCTTCGATGATATTATTGATCATTTGAAAAAAAAACTCATCTTAGGATCTTTCTTCAATGATGTTGTTGATCGTCAGGAAAAAAACATCTTTAGATTACCACTACTACACTTGAAGGATCTAAGTTTAGAATCTCTCTAATGGTGATCCACACATGCTCCTTTTATACCCAAACAATGTTGATTATTTTTAAGTGCTAGCATGGAATATTGATCATCATATGGTTTTCATCTAGATCACTACAATAATTCCTTTAGGCTTGAAAAATTATCCTTTTACTCTCATTCCTGAGAGGGTAGAGGAATAAGAAGAATTTCTAGAGCATTTTTCTGTCTTGATAGAGTGCTCTAGATTTCATTGTGCACAATTATTCTCCAAAATGGTCAATCTTGATCAATAACAACATAATATATGTAATGATCTATTTATAGAGATTGGTTTAGGGATAAAAATATTATTTAATTGCACAACGACCCTTAAATAATATATTAAAACCTTATCTAACCTCATTCCATGTAATAATAATATAATTATTATTTTCATAGCATACACAAACTAGAACAATGATAAATATTATTTTACCAGCTTTCAAATTAATATTTATCATCGAACTTAGTCTTGGTCCTCTCATCCTCCTAGGCATTTATCGAATACCTAAATAAATATTGAATTAAATATTTATTCATAAAATGAATATTTTATTCACAGTATAGTGAATAAATATTTATTAAATATTTTATTCACATCCTGGAGAATAAATATTTATTAAATATTCATGTAATTAAATAAAATATTTATTAATGAATAAATAATTATTTAGTGCCTTATGAATAATATTTGTGATCGATAAATTATGAATAAATTTATTCCTTGGTCTTGAGAATAATATTTATTATAATAATTAAATTCAAATAGAATTTAATTGAGATTAGTGGAAACAGTTAGTATGTGACCATCTAGGATTTTTTCTCTTTGGTATTAGGTGGGATTTTCTAAAGTCCATGATTACTATCTAAAAATGATTCGAGGAACCCAAGAAGGAGAAATTAATGTCTCAATATCTACAACCACATATGAACACTTACTATATAATATAATATCTTTTTAACAATATCTCATCAAGAAGGTTGCACACATGTGTCATCAAACTAGGTGATTGATACATATTTCTTTAACTATCTAAAATAAACTCATCATTACACCATATCCATGGAATTTAATGAGATGATTCAATTTCAATCAAAGGGAAGAGATATAAAATTCCCTAAAAATTTAAGGGATAAATCTTTCCTTAAATTATTAATTAATAACACATCATTTTTGATGCACCCAACTTCATCATGAATTTTTATCATCATGGTGTATGGAAATAAATATAAGTGAGCATGTTATAACATGCATTGATAATGATCTTGAAGTTTAAGTATCATTACACACACACACAGATAGGGATATCTGATGATGCATTAAACATGCGGTATTCCTACAAGTAGTTATGTTATCATAATATACCATCTTAGAGATTACTAAGTGTGAACTTAATGATATGAAGTCTCATCCACTTATGAGTACTCGCACCTGATAGTCAACATATTATATGCTTTATTATAGAATGTTATCCAACCATATAACTATTATTTAAGATATATATTCATAGCATCTCAATATTCCCATCATTCTAAGAAGTGATATGGAATATTTTGATGCAATAAAAACTCTAGGATATTATCACATAATTTTGATATAGAAGAAAAATAAATTTGTGATAAGTTATTTAAATTAATATCCACTTATTTGAACATAAGTGTAGTCTAAAGTATAAAGTAATTGGTTCTAGGGAACTAACTCTTATTGGATACCACTTTCACTAGATTCAACTACTAATGAATGGTTAGTTATCACATATTAAACATTATTTTTTGGGGCATGGATAAAACTTCTAGTCCTATCACGTTTTTATGACTAGGGTTGGTAATTCCACATGTATATGTGGTGAATCTACTTACTACAACATTACTACCTTGAGAAAATCCCTTAAAAGTTATGTAATTGTGTATCCACATTTTGTTCCCATGTTATACTCTTGACATTATAATATAGTTTATAGTAAAATATTATCATAATAATGATAAATTTATTTATTTTGGTATAACCAAAAATCGGAATAGGATATTTCTAAAAAGCACCTTAAGCTATGTCAAAAGCTATAACATACTCGAATATTGTATATATAGTAACCACTAATTGTAATAATATTTTCTTTCATATTACCTTATCATTTTTAGTAATACTAGATCAAATCAAACTAAGTAAAGAAAAGTGTTTAATTCCCTTGATCACTGGTATTCTCACTCCTATAAACACCAGGAACCCATCTAGTTCTACTTTTAAAAATATTTTATGATAGTTCTAACTATAAGTTAATGTGGTTATGTTGGATCTATTTTATATTCACCTACTATGAATTATTCATTATTAATATCAAACATCAATTCATATCATGGCATATGAGATAAATTCCTAACACTTAATCTTGTTAAATCATTTAAACCTCAATAATCTCTTCCTATACCCATGAATATTCAATTAAAATGATTATATGACAAAAAAAAATTGGCCTTAAATTATTCCAAACTATATTTTTTAATAATCTATTAATATATGTACTGTGAATAGATTTAGAAAACCCATGGATCTATTTTGTAGATATTTTTTCCTAGAAAATGGCTGCTACTTTAAGTCAAACCTAGATAAATTTCATTCTTTAGTCATAAAAAAACTGGCGAGACACAAAAATTGTTTTCATATGTTATTAACATATTTATCTTGAAAACTTATATCACTCCCACAAACTTTTTAGAGACGAATTTCACTCATTCATTCCAAAAAATATATTCTATGATCATTATATATAATTTATTCATATGTGAATTAATGTAATATGATATCTTATTGGAATTTATTGACGTTTCTAACCCTTTCTAGTTATTCCATATAGACTTATACTATACGGACTCCTTTTGGTCCATAATATAGACAATTTTATAAGGTTTCTTCTAAATAGGGTGGCATTGACAATCAATAGACCAATATGATGATCATAGAAATATGATTTGACAAGTAGAATTCAAAAAGGATTATAATCATAGTGAATAGTGTATAGGATTTTTCATAGATTAAACCTTTCAATAATAATTTATGATTTATTGGTACCATATTTTACTATCTATGTCGAGATTCTCTTAAATACTCACCAGTAGTATTAAGTCTTAGAAAAATTAAAAATACGGAGTCCATGAATCTTGATACATGGAAAAAATTACTTGAATGTATACATACTTTTCAACCTTATAATGTTTACATTTTATTGCTTAGTTGAATTAATATTTATCTGAAAGAATAATATATGTATCATCTACCATAGTGAACATAAACCACATCTTTGGCTATGAATTCTTACAAAGCTTGTGTCTCTTGGAACTACTCCTCTCACTAAGATCGGTGGAGTCCATTATTTTTGTGTTAACTCATGTTCACCCGGAGCCTTAACCCACAGATATTAAGTATTATTCCACTATATTTTAAAATATTTGATTTATTTATAGAAATATAGTTATACTTGACTATATGTTAATATCCTCAGTGGATATAGGATTATTAACTCAGATGGACCTTAGTGTTTAATTCTTGTTTGTAACTAAAGGTAGCTTTTAACAAACAGTTTTTAATAAACACTTATGGTAGTATCCTAATATATTCTTATAATATTATAATTAATATGATATCTACTAGACAATATAATTGGAATATGATTATTTGTTTCAATTCTATTTGAAAAACATGTCTTGGAAGAAATAATAAAAGATTTTTAATATGTATAAGACTCATAGTTAATCTTCCTTTTACTAACATTATGGAATTTAAGTATATAATAAAATGTGAGTTTGGTATTACCTTTAATTCGTATATATGATCAATGATTACTTGGATAATATATTCTTTGACAAGCCAACTCGTAGATTCCTCAAACATTACCAAGTGAACTCATTTACGTCACTAAGCATTTCTAAAATTTCTTAAGGAAATATCATAAAGTATATGAAGTAACCATTAACCTTGGAATAGTTCATGTAGACATGTTTAACTAACTCTAAAAACTTTGTGATGTAACTATATTTATAAAGGTTTATTTATTTAAAACATGATAAGTAGTTTGTTTGTATATCTAGTATCTTTGCTCAGTTGAGACTAAAACACTTTTATGGGTATGAAAATGACAACTAATTTAAATTTTATTTCAAAAAATATATCTTATTACAATATATTAAGAGTGTTATATTTTATATTCATGATTCATTGCAATAGATATTTGTGATTCCAGATTTACCGAACTAGTATTTTAGTACTGAAGTACCATAACAACATTTATTCCAAATATTAAATAATGTCTCATTTTGTATGGTTGTACACTAAGATAAATAATTTTTTAACTCTTATTACAAACTTTAATCAGTCCAATTTGGAAATGAGAAGTAGTTGTATCCCCTTGGTTGATGTAGGAATATTCATTTCTCGTCTCCTTTTGTGTTCACTCTATAAACATTCTATTATTGCTCATTCCCTATATTTAAATATATTTATATTTTAAAAATATTTTATTTAATACACAAGTGGTGAGTATAAACTTGATAAATATACCTAAATTGAATATAACTACTTTATTTTTTAATTTATTGCAATTTATTTTCCAGTGTCTAATCTTTCCACATAAGAAGAAAATAGCATCCTATTCATTCTTCTACCTTTAAATATTTTGTATCTTTGAAGGATGTTGTAATGGATATTTTAGATTTAGATTATACATTGGATATTCTGCCTTGTATTTAAAAAATTTCACCATAAGGGGTGGATAAATGGTTTTCAACCAATCCTTATTCACTTGATGAAGTTTGAAAAAACTTTTCCTAATCAATTTATCTATTCCATTCATCCAGGCATGGATAAATAATGATAACCATGGTGGTAAGGATAATAATATAAGATTTATGGATAATTTATTATCCAAGTGGAATCCTAATTTATATATCTGATCAATAAACCCCAGTATTTTGAATTTATGATTAGTAGTTAGATTACCTTGTTTTAGTTTACACTCATACAATGCATTGGAAATCTTATTTATTTCAAGCCTTTCTTTATAATTATCAAGAAAAATAAGATGAGATATTATAGTGTAATAATTCATTACTTTATGTTGTATCATCAACTCTCCAGACATAGTTGATAATATAATACAATGGACATAGGAAGCATCCTCAACATACATTTTGTAGGAATACTTTTCACCTTCGCTCACCTACTAGGGTGGAAGAACAAGAATATGGGATTCCAATACATAATACAAAATTTTTTATAATAATGCATCACATAAATGGTTGTACCATATCTAGAAATTTTTTTTTTAAGGTAATACCCTAAGTTATGAAATGATTGCACTATTTTCATGGTTTTTATTATCATTTTAAAATAGATGATTAGTACTTTACATGATTAAAAATTCTGTGAGAAGTGATAATTTAAATTTTTTTTAGTCTCTTGTTATTTTATCAAGTCTTAATGTCCCACAGCATTGAACATAGAATTTTTAGTTTCAAGGACATTTTAGTGGAAAGGATCCATATTCACCTTCTTATAATTAGGAAACAAGCCATTAAAATTATAAGAAAGTATTTAGATAGGTGGTCTTGCCAACTACAAACTAGAAGCTTCTTAATGTTTTGATTAGACTCTCCAATCCATAAATACTGAATCAAATTTCTCCAACACTTGCCTCCAAATTTGTATTGGATAGACAAATGTCATTAAACCTAATACAGATTCGGTTAATTTGAAACATTATCTTAATTGAGACTTCTTGATAGTTAAAAGTTATCTTGATAGAGGTCAAACCAAAAATTTAACTATGGGTTCATCTTAATTAAGATAATGTATGTATTATTTACTTAATACTAACTTGAGGGATTTTGTTTTATTATGTATTTTTTTATTTTATCCTTTACATTTATTTTTAATATTAAGTGAATTTTACTTAAGTGATTAATCACATTTCGACAAAACATTTAAGCATAATACATTTATTTAAATTTCATATTTGTATATTAGTCCATTTATTTATGTGATCATGGTCCTACATCTATAAAAAAGTTATGTATAATATAAAAATAAATAAATGAATAAATGACCTTATCATGAGCTTATCTAATGGTTGATTTATTAAGCAAACACTAAATCAACCAATAACCCTAGGGAAAACTCATTATTACAATATTGGAAAGAGTTGTAGCATTCCACCTATCTGCCTATGTATCACCTGGGTCAGTTTTATCTTGGTTCCATCTTGAACCACCTCTATGTGCCTTAGGATACTCTTTTTATTACATATTCTTATAACTCAAACGCAGGTGATGAGAACCAAAATATTGGCTAAGGGGGGTTATATATAAAACATTGGACATGAAAGTCCTACATAATAAAAAAGAAGAATAAATCATAGGATATAAAACTTAATTTAATAATTAATAATTAATAAATAATGAATTAAAATTAAATTAATTTAAACTAACACATACATAGGTCTGGTAAAATCTCATGAATGGTCATACACATGCAATGAATACACAAAAGTACACTTCCTAACATTCACTTAAATTTGTTCTTTATTATTAATATAAACATGTTTGTATTAATTAATTAATTAATTAATTAATTAATTCTCTTCATATTAATGACTGTCTAAATTATCTTGTAGATACCCATCATAAATGCATTTATGAAAAATAAATGGTATGATAAATAATTACTGATAACTATAATAAATTAATTGAGAATTTATTAATTCTTCAAAACCTTTATTACAAAGTAAAATGAATCTAGTGTTAATGGTGTAATTAGGTTTTAATGTTGTAATTAATTATTCTAATTTAATTTAATTTTGTTCTTTATTGGGAGACTATAGAGCATGTACTTATGAGTTATAGGTCGTGTTCCTTGATTATCGTGTATATGGGATAAACATATGGGGATTCAGTGTGTATCTTTCCTAGACTACACGATGTGTACTAACTAGATACATGTCATGTGTTCTGTTTTTTAGTGTATCTGAGTAATCCAACAATTGACTCAGTGTTTTCTTCAGACACGGAACCATGTGACATGTACTCTGGTTTCACGTCATATGGTCCAATAGTTGTGTGACTATGTAACCCACTGAATGACTCGATGTGTTCTCCAGATGGGAAAATTAATGAGTTACACACCATGTACATCTTCTAAACACTGTGAATTTCATTAATTATACAGGCTTTCAGGCTCACGTGATTAGAAACTATGTATTTAACCATATGGTTAGAAAAAATTTCTCTGTTAAACCGTGTAGACTACACAACATATATGCCAACCACACACCATGTAATTTAACAAACTATGTGCTAGGTTGACCCAGTATACATGTGGTGTGCAATAAATGCACCTCATGTAATAATTGTTTGGAATGTCATGTATCTCATGACACGTACAGGTGTAGTGAACTTGGGTACATGGTGTGTAGTCTAAGTGCACGTCGTGTAACCTAATCTACCAGCTAAAAATCTTGGGCACCTCTTGATGGAATATCTGATCATCCTCCATCTATTATTAGTATTTAAGAAATCATGAATCTTGAACAAGGAATATTAAAATGTCAAAATCATATTAATTAAACTTTAGATTAAATAACAAATAATCTAGAAAATCAATATCTAACCACTATTTCACACGATCGATTAATAATCAAATAAATAATTATTAATTTAAATGTGTCCTATTTGATACCACAGGATGGTTCTGATCATAGTGGAAGTGCTTATCAGGTTTGATATTGACCTAATGATTGTCTGATTTGATAGATCATTTGCATATTGTACAAGACGTAAACATCATGACCAATGAAATTTTTATAAGGAATATTGAAAAGATATGTTAGTGGAACCGAGATAAGATATTATCAAATTAAATTTATATTTAATTTAAATATTATCAGAAGAAATAATACCCCATATTAGGATCATTCTTTGAAGATGTTGTTGATAATCTAAAAAAACCCTCGTTTTATGATATTTCTTCGATGATGTTGTTTATCATATAAAAAAAATTAGATTACAATCATTTCTCTTATAGGATCCAAGTGTAGAATCCCTATAGTGGTGATCTACAAGTGATCTTTTGATCTCCAAACAACATTGATGATTATCAGTTGCTAGTGTGGTGGATTGGTTATCTTGTGGTGTTCACCTGGATCGCTATGAAAATTCCTTCATGCTTGAATAATTTTTATTTCACTCTCATTCTTGAGAGAGTTTAGGAGGGAGAAGAATGTCTAGATTGTTCTTTGGTTTTGAGAGAGTGTTCTATCTTTCATTGTGTATAATGATTATCCAAAATGATTAATCTCAATCAATATCAAGACAATAAACATAATGATCTATGTATAGATATGGGGTTATGGATAAAAATATTATTTAATTACACAATGGTCCTTAAGTAATATATTAAAACCTTATCTAACCCCATTCCATGTGGTAATAATATAATTATTATTTTCATATCACGCATGAACAAGCGCAATGATAAATTTTATTTTAACAGGTTTAAAATTAATTTCTATCATCAAACTTAATCTTGGTCTCCCCATCCTCCTCGACATTTATCGAATACTTCAATAAATATTTTATTCATGTTCTGATGAATAAATATTTATTAAATATTTAATAAATAAAATAAATATTTTATTCGTGGTCTGTTGAATAAATATTTATTAATTATTGATGTAATTAAATAAATTGTTTATTTATGAATAAATAATTATTTATTACCTTATGAATAATATTTTTTGATTGATTAATCCTAAATAAAATTATTTCTTGTTCTTGAGAATAATATTTATTCCCAAAATTAAATCAAAATAGAATTTAATTGAGATCAATGGAAACACTTAGTGTGTGACCCTTTAGGATTCTTTCTTATTGGCATTAGGTTGGATTGCTTAATGTCCAAGATTACCATCTAGAAACAAGTAAAGGAACCCAAAATAAAAAGGATAATGTCACAACATTGAAAACCATATACAAATGCTTACTATATAATATAATCTCTTGTTCATAATATCTCATCAAGTGGGTTGCAAAAACGTGTCATCAACCAAAGTATTTGATATATATTTCTGTGACTGTCTAAAATAAATTCATCATTACACCATGGCCATGGAATTTAATGAGATGATTCAATTTCAGTAAAATGGTGGTGATATCAACATCCATAAAAATGGAAGGGAAAAACCCTTTTTCAACATACTAATTAATAACACATCATTTTTGACACACCCAACGTACCCAACTTCACCATGAACTATCATCATCATGGTTTAAAATAATACATCTCAGTGTGTGATTCATGACATGCATTAATAATAATCTTAAATTCTGAGGAATATTACACACACTCGCAAACAGGAATATCTGATGACACATTAAACATGTGGTATTCCAACAGGTGTGTTTGTTCTCGTAATCTTCCATCTTGGAGATTACTAAGTGTGAACTTTATGAGATGAAGTTTCATTTACTTATGATTACTCACACCTGACAGTTAATATATTATATTCCCCATAATAAAATTTTATCTGACCATAAAACTGGGATTTAAGAGATATCATCATAGCATCTCAAGGCTCTCATCATAGCAGAGAACTCCTATAACCTATTTTGATGTGAAAAATACTCTAAAACATTATCACATCAATGTTATGTAGAGGAACAATCAGTATATGATAAGATATTTAAATTAATATTAAATTATTTGAATATACATATAATCTAAAGTACAAAGTAGTTGGTTCTAGAGCACTAACTCTAACATGAAAGGGCGTGATGACACAAATTTTGGTGGTGATTATGACACTCACAAGAGTACAATGATCTTTGTATTTAAATTTTTCATAATGAAAACTAGTTGGATGTCTAAGTAACAGTTAATAGTTTTACTCTATACTATGGAGAAAAAATATGTAGTATTAATGGAAGCAACAAAGGATATGGTTTGGTTTAAACGTTTATTGGTGGAACTCGAGAGGAATCGTGGAAATTGGTTTACTTTGCTGTGATAGTAAAACTATGATTCACTTGGTGAAAAATTCAGTGTTCATTAAAATATCAACACAAAATTCCACTAAATTAGAAATTTATAGGTAAATAGAGTTGGGTTTGAATAATATTATTTGAAATAAAAATATGGATAACATTTTCACTAAGGTTCTAGTCCAAGAAATTCTAAAACAGCATTGTGCCTTAGTGGGATTGGGGTGACTGGAAGGTAGTGAAGAGCACAATATATATATGGACGGAAGATGAGAGTTTGAATCTTTCAATTGTTGGATGTTTTCTAGGGATCCTTGAAGTATTCTTTGTTGTCCTAGATAATGGATAGTTGAATACTCAATATGGGGTGAATTTAGTTCCAAAAAAATTCTTCATAGGAAACCTTCCTCTTTATGTGTAGTCATTCAATTCCTTTTTCCTTAATAAAAATAGGTAGTGGAAATTGAAACATATAGGAAAGATATTGAACACATGATATTTAAAGTGGTTCAAGGAACAAAAATACCCTAGTCCACTCCACTAACACTCTACTCCATAGGTTTGGTGATTTTCACTATGACTATCCTTTTACTGGGAACTCCCAGCTAAGAACAAAAAACTATCACTTAATACAAATTTCCAAGAGTTTTCAACGATTTTATACCTTTATAAGACCTATCTATGTTCTCAACACACACTCTTACACAGAGTGTAAACAAAATAGAATAATTTTTTTTTTTGAAGATACGGTTGCAGTGCATAGTTTCAAGTAGCAACTAATAATAGTCAAGGATCCATCCTGATAATATGATAGTATTCATGGTAAAGCTCAGTATGATCTCCTATAAAATAGATAGAACTATAAATCACAACATGAACATTTATGTTTTATCTATGTACAAGTATCCTAAGTTATTGTATAAATGTACATGTATGTATGTGTGTCTATCTATCTTTTTATCATCTTCTTCTATTACAGCAGATAACTGTTACTTTTATATCTTATTTTTAACTTAAGAAAGAGATAATCCTAACTATAAAGTGATCCATGAAGTGAAATTGATAATAAAGACTATTAAGGATATAAATCCAATCCATTCAAATATAGAAATTTATTTTGCAGTAATGATGTCATAAATTTTCTCATTCTTCATATCTTTCCATTCATGGAAAAGTGACATATTGTGTAGATCTATTTTTCATTAAATGGATAATCACTTTTATGATACACTATCAATAGATTAAAAAATTAATCATGACATACGATTAAGATTTCATGGGATAAAATAGGTCTCGAAATTAAACTGAGAATAAGATACTTCTTAAGCGTAAGATAAATATGTTATTGTGATGCAACACTTAACTTATTAAACTTATTCTGGATTTCATAAGATAATATTTTATAAATATACTTTTTTAATATAATGTATTTTCATATTTCCATTTGTACTAAAGCATCTATCATGAGTGACTCCTCTATTCTCTTTCTAAGATAAATTATTACATAGTAAGATAAACTTCCAACACTTTATGATTCTAAGTAAATTGAAGATATTCTTCAATTCTCATAAGATAAAATACTTCACTGAAGATCAAATACATTACTCATCATATGATAAACACTTAGATAAATATTTTATGATAAATTATTCTTGAAAAATACAATCTAAAACACTTAAGATAAACTTATTATAATAAAAGTAGAGATTTTTTAAATCATCAAAACCCATAAAAATTTAGATATGTTGGAACACCATAATCTATCCAATAATTTTTAAGTGAGAGATTATTAGGATTTTGAATGTTATTCAAAGATCTGGATTCAACTCATCATAATTAGGAAGTGACAATGAGACTTCATCTAGTGGCAGGTTGTTTGGGAGGAAATTTTGATGGAAGTGTCGGTTCAATGAAAGTTGGATCATTTAGTGAGGTCAGGTATCCAATGAATAGTGATTCACTGAGTCTATTTAATGTAACTGGTAAGATTCAATATTGTTACAAGGGATTATTTGTTACTATTTCTAATAGATAGAGCCCCAAAAATGTAGTGTTAGGTTAGATAGGGTAATGGAAGATGGTCTAGAGGGAGTGAATAGACCATATTCAAAAAGTCATCAAATAAATTGATTGATTAAATTAATTATAAATTTAATTATAATTGTAAAAAGTAAAGAATGCAAGGATTTTTTTATAGTAGTTCAGTCCAAAATGGGCCTACTCTACTCCTATACCTCTCTACTTGGTGAGAGATACGTGTGTACTAATATGATCTTTAATGGGGAATCATAACCTAATTATAGAATCATTTTCTAATGGAGGGATAACCATAATACTGAATTTTATATAGGGAGTCGCAACCCTTCCAACCTATCTTTAGACAATCAGAGTCACAACCTGAATAGTCCAAACTTTAGATACATGGATTCACAATCCTTAGATCTTGACTTTAGAATCTGGGAGTCACAACCTAATAAAGAGAATAAGAAATAATGATTTTGTGTGTAAAATCATAAATAGAAAAATAGAGTGCATGTGAGATATAGGAAATAGTGTTAAAGAATCAAGAAACCTGATGAAAGAGAAGATAAACAATTAAATCACAGGTAATGGTTCTTGATAATTGAATTGGCGTGTCTCTTGAAGGAAGTAGAAGTCAAATCATAAGTAATTTTTCACTTGAGAGAATATCCAGGTGATGAAACTAGGTATCGTAAGACTTTACAAAATTATTTCAAGGAAAAATAGAGTATCGAAGAAGAGGTTAGCCAATTTAATCTTTGAAGTGTTCTAGAACATTTAAATAGGATCTGTAAAATAGAAATAACAAAACAATCTCTGGGTAAAGCAATTCCAATTCAAAAATGATTTAATTATTCAAAAGTGTTAAAATTATCCTCCATAATAATAGTAACAAAAATTGATTGAATTAAAATTATAAATACTAATAAAAACATGTTTGAATAACTTGGTAAATGATAATAATAATTTAAATTCATCCCATAAAACATGTAATACTGTTTGAAACAAATATTAAATACAATTTAATTTAAATCAGCATGTAATTAAAAAATAATTATTATTATTATTCTACTTTGAATTCAATAAAATGTTTTTAAATATATTCAATTCCATTAAATAATAATTAAGAAAATTTTTAGTCAAATAAATTAACTCAAAATATTAAGACATACATATTCCATAAAACATGCTGCAAAAAAATTTAAAACTCATTAAAATGTTATAAAAATACTTTTCATGGATCATATATAATATATATTAATTTTAGAAATCAATAAATACTTAAAAAATTAATATAACTATGTGTTTTTTCAAAATATAATAGGATGAAAAATAAAATTAGGATTCATCATTGATAAAAAGAATCACCTTTGATAAATTGAGTCGTCGTTGATTTTAAGTCATCATTGAGTTCAAGTCACTATTGAAATTTTGAGTCATCGTTGAGTTGAAATTTTACCCACCATTAGTTTTAATAAATTTACCCACCATTAGTAAAAATAAAAAAATTACCCTCTGTTAACTTTAAAAAAATTACCCACTATTTAGAGGAAAAAATGGTAAAGGAAAATACCTACCATTGAGAGTGAGAAAAATAAAATGGAAATGAAAAGACATGTCTTTGGAATAGAAAAATGGAAAAGGAAAAAAATCCACCCATCGTTTGAATGAAAAATGAAAAAGGAAATAGTAGAACCTGTCATTGGAAGAAAAAAAGAGACTAACCACCATAGGGAAGAAGTGAAACAATCACTATTGGGAAGAAGAAGGAGAATCCAACCCATCATTGGAATACAAGAGAGGGGATCCACCGTTGAAGAAACGGGTTGCAATGAACACACCTCTATTGGAATAAAAACTTGTTGGGAAATATTTGTGAAGTTTGTGGGAGATTTTAAAGGGAAGCAATGATGTAAAGAATAAATAAGAATAATTTTGAGGGGCCATCCATGTATAAAAGTGGTTGGACATTGAAGATGATGAATATTAATTCATCATTTTATGTTCAAAAATAACACATAAACTTTAGATAATTTTTTATCCATCTAAACATCATAATTTGAAGTTATTCTAGAATATTTATTTGTATATAATTTTAGTATATTTCTAAAAAATTAATAATATATTAATTTTGATAAGTATTAAAAAATATATGATCAAAATATATTAATAATAGGTTTTGAACACTACAGAATGGATTATAGTACTTCAGAATAAATTTGAGGTATATAAATGACATTTTTAGAGTTTCATGTAGTTGAATTAAATGAATAAAATATCTCATATTTTAACTAATTAAATGCTGAATGATTTTGATTAGAAATGAATGAGATATCAAAGAAACAAAAAAATATTTTCAATTATAGAAAATTCATAATTTCATATCTATTTCAAGATATTCAAACATATGAAGAACCCCTTAAACAATAAAAAAAGACATTCATTTGTTCTAATTAAATTAATATAAATGAGTTGGATTTCACACAGGATAAGTTTCAAAAGAATTCAATTAGTATAGTGTAATTCATAATTAAAAAACAAAAAAAATTAAAAAAATTTATAATAAAAATATTATTTGAGATAAAAAACATGAATCATGTTCAGGCTTAAATAATAATATGTTAGAGAAATAATTAAACTTTTTTGTAGTTTAATAAAAGTTATAATAACTTATTATATTTCATATTAAATGATAATTATAAAATTATAATCACTACAACATAAGTTGTAATTAAAATACAAAGAGTTTTTAAAAAAAGTTTTTTATATAAAATGATACAATCGTTTTGGATATTTAAAAAAATAACATGTAATCAAACAAAAAATAAATACATACCTGCACATGCACAAAAAATGTCCCCGTTTTTGTTTGATTAAAAAAACCAAAACATTTAAAACTAATTTTCTCCCTCTTTTGTAAATAAAAAAAGAGAAAACAAAATCTTCCCCTAAATAAATGCAATAATTAAATAATTAAATTTCTATCATTCCAAGTTCAAATTTAATTTTTTTTTAAACTGAGCAGAGTCTAAAGGATTAGTAAATATGCCTTCTTGATAATTTTTTGTGGGTATAAATTCTAAAACAATATCACCATTATTAACATGATATATAATAAAATGAAATCTAAGATCTATATGATTTGATCTTGAATGTTGTAAGGGGTTTTTAGAAATAGATATTACTGATGTGTTATCAAAATAAATAAGAAATTTATCAAGATAAATACCAAAATCACATAAAGTTTGTGTAATCTATAAACCTTGATCATGAAAACTAGTAGAATATATATACTCATCTTCTGAAATATATAGAGCAATATATTGTTGCTTCTTAGTAGACCAAGAAATTAAACATTTTCCCAGAAAATGACACATACCTAATGTTCTTTTTCTTCCAATTCTACAGCCTCCAAAATCTGAGTCGGGATAAGATATTAAATCAAATAGTTATATTTTGGATAAAATAAAATATAATCAACACTTCCTTTAACATATATAATTATTCTTTTTACAACTTTAAAATGACATTATTTATGATCATCATGAAATCTATCACATGAAAAACATTAAACATGATATCAAGTCTAAATATAGTTAAGTAAAGTAAGATACCTATCATGTCTCTCTAAACATTAATATAAACAGATTTACTAAATGCATCAACATCTAATTTAAAATTAGTACCAATAATATTTTTCATAGATTTAGAGGAATCGAGACCAAATTGTGTAACCAACTCTTTAGAATACTTAGATTGATTAAGAAAAATTATATATTTTCTTTAAAAAAATTGACATCCAAGAAAGAAATTTAATTATCCCATTAAAATTATGTCAAACTCAGAAGACATCAAATTAGAAAAATAATTATAAATAAATTAGAAAAACTAAAAACTATATCATCAACATAAATTTGTACAAGTAAAATATCATTAGAATTTCTTTTAATAAAAATTATAGGATCAACACTGACTTTCCTAAAACCATTATTTTATAAAAACAAATAAATCCTTTCATTCCAACCATGGGTTTCTTATTTGAGACCATAAAAAGCTTTAGATAAACTTCTTCACTTATAAAACCATTTAAGAAAGAACTTTTTACATTAATTTGATATAATTTAAAGTATAGAAAAAAAAAAGAAAAATATAGTAGGATTCTAATAGCCTCTAACCTAGAAACAAATAAAAATTAATCTTCAAATTATATACCTTCTTTTTGAGTGTATACTTGAGCAACAAGACTAGATTTATTTTGGAAAATCTATCCAGATTTATCTAGCTTGTTTTTAAATATCCATTTAGTTCTAATTACCTTCTTATCCTTAGGTAATTATACTGATGACCAAACATTATTTCTAATAAATTTATTAAGCTCATATTTCAAAAATATAATCCAATTATAATCATTTAAATATTTATTAATATTATTAGGAACAAAATAAGAAATAAAAGAAAAATTGGCAAAAAAATTTAAAATAGAATTTCTAGTTTTAACACTAGAATCAACATTACTAATAACATTTTAAATAGGATGATATTTATGAATCATCCATGATATTGAATCAGGTTGAGAAGTAGTATGCACCCCCTTAATTGATTTGTCATTATCCTAAGTTTTTTCTTCACCAAAAAAAAAATCTCTAAACTCGTCTTCAAAAATATTAGAATCAGAATTTAATTTAACATTATTTTCATCAAATTTAACATGAATAGATTATTCAATAACCATATTTGTTTTATTATAAACTCTATAAGCTTTAATTTTATTATAATATACAATAAAAACACCATCATCACTTTTATCATCAAATTTATCTAAATTATATTTTTAATTTAAAATAAAAAATTTACAACCAAAAACTATAATATAACCAACTTTTGGATTTTTATTTTTAAATAATCCATAAAAAAATTTCTTTAACAAAGGAATAATAATAATTCTATTAAAAATATAGTAAGTATAAAAAATAGCCTTAACCCAAAAATATCTAGGAAAATAATATTCACTTAACATAGTTTGATCTATTTCAATAAGAGTTCTATTTTTTCATTCTACAACATCATTTTGTTGGGGTGTCCTAGGAGCAGAAAAATTGTGAAAATGACTATTCCTTTCATAGAATTTTTCAAAATCTAAATTATGAAATTCACCTCCTTTATCACTATGAATATAAATAATCATAAAACATTTTTCATTTTGAACTAAATTACAAAAAATTAGTAAATCTAGATAAAGTTTCATTTTTATGAGTAAAAAAGTATACCTATGTAAATATATTAAAGTATATTTCTTTCCACCAAGACTAGAAATTTGAGTGGGGCCAAATAAATCAAGATGCACTAACTATAAATATTTATTAGTAACTATCTGATTGATAGGTCTAAAATAAATTTTATGTTTCTTCCCTTTCATGCAAGCATCAAAAACATGAAAATGTTATGTCTTCAATGAAGTAAGTTGCAATGCATTATCATGTTTTGAGAGCTTATACACCATTATAAAATTAACATGAACTAAATTTTTCTGTCAAAGGATGTTTTCATTATGTACAGCATTCAAACACTTAACATGTTGAACAGTTAGGTCAGTAAAATCAATAGTATAAATATTTTTTTATTAGCATAACATAATAAAAAATCATATTTAAAAACTAAAAATGTATCATTTTGAAATTTAACTTCCATCCAAAAATCACATAATTAAGATATATTAATTAAATTATGTTTTAATATTTCAAAATATAAAACTTTAAAAATAAAAATATAATTAAAAATACTAACTTTACCAAAACCTTTTACTTTTCCATTGGAATTATCTCTAAATGTAGCAGTGTCTCCATGCATGTGTTGTAAGTGTTAAAATTTGATGGGTCTCCGGTAATATGCCTAGATCATCCAATATCCATGTATCATATGTCGATCTTGATACATCTAAGGTATTTTTCCTACCAAAAATCAATTACTTGACAATTTTGGTACCCAAACTACTTTAGGTCCAATATGATTAGTAATATAATTTTTAGGTACCCATAAAGAATTTAAACATATATTATAAGGTTGTCTGGGTAACAAAGTTTTAAAAATATTAGTTTTTGTAAATCCTAAAGAATTTTTAAATTTCATAGAACAATCATTTGCATAGTGACTTTTCATGCCATATTTAAAACAAGTAATAGTATAAGTACAATCATTTTTACTTTTAACAAAATGGGTTTTAAAAAATTTAGGTAATCTTCTATCATAACCAAAACAATCTTTATTTTTATCATTTTTATTAAAAGATTCCATCTTATGATATTTTTCACGAACTTGAATAAAATTAAATAAACTTTGTTTAAGAATCTCAACTTCATTTTTCAATTTTTCATTCAAATCTTGAGCAGATTTTAAATTTTCATTAAATGTAGAATGAGAAGCAGGAGCAGTGTTTCTTAATTTTTTATTTTCATTTAAAATTACTTTGTTTTCATAAAAAAAATTCTCATAATTTTTCTTAATATTATTATATAAATTAGAGGTTTTGAGAATATCTTTTATTAATATTTCAATTTATTTATTAAATTCAAAACTATTCAGGTTTTCAGAATCATAGTTAGAATTATAACATCCATAATAAAAACCAGAATTACTAACCTTATCTAGTGATGCCATGAAGCATAAGTTAGAAGTTTCTTTTTCATTTTCATATGGTTCAATGGAATCATATTCTTATTTACAACTCCAACTGATAGTCAATTCCTTTTTATCCTTATTTTTTAATGTTTCTTAATTCGTAAGTTCAGGATAGTCATTCTTGAAACTCCCTTTCTTCCTGCACTCATAACAAGTTACATCTGAAGTAATGTAATTTGTACAACCTTTCTTATCTCCCTTGTGTTTTTCTTTTTGAGGGTTTCTTATGAACCGATTTTTGAATCCTTTCTTTTTCATTATTTTGTAAACCCTAGTCACAATCTGAGTCAGATATTATTTTTCATTATCCTATAGATTAGAATCAGAAGATTCAGTAGTAAAATCATTCACAGATTTAAAATCTACACATTTTCTTTTTTATCTCCTCATAAGATATGTTCTTCAGTTCCAGTTCATACTGAAGTAGTGATCCAATAAATTCATCTAGGGTATAGTCTTTTAAGTCCTTAATTTCATCAATGGAAACCATCTTTTCATGTCATTTATTTGGTAAATCTCATAGGACTTTTTCAACAAGTATTGGGTTTTCCAGTGCTTCTTCAAGTGAATTCATTGCATTCAAAATGTTTTTGAATTAATGGAACATTTGATTTAAATTTTCATCTTTACCCATATTGAAGTCTTGGAACTCAACTAGAAGCATTCCAAGCCTGGTTCGGATCAATTTGTTAGAGCTAAGGTGAGTGACTTATATAATCTTCCAAATTTCATGAGTTTTCTTACAAGTAGACACATGACTAAAAATACTTATGTTAATAGAATAATATAAAATATTACAACTTTGTAATTTAAAAAATATCTAGTAACATTGTTTCCTATATGCGTATTTACATCAACTTTAGATAGAGTGTATTGTTTTAACATGATAGACCATCACTCAATGCTCAACTGATTCAAGTATGCCTCCATTAGAGATCTCCAGTATCTATAATCTTTGTCATAAAAGTGAGGTGGATTCTAATGAATCCAAAAATCATTTGGTTTCAATCCTTTCATCTTATAAGATCTTGTCCCTAGACCGTGAGGTTTAGGAATAGGTTAGCACAATTAAATATAAAAGCAGACTGTATAAAGGGTTGGCAAAATTCCAGAGGTAACAAGCTTCGATACCAAATGTTTGGTATTGGGAAAGATAATAAAATATATAAACTATTATTAAGAAGAGTATTCTTTTATACCAACCATTAGGTCCGATAGAGTAATGGAATATGGTCTAGAGGGGGTGAATAGACCAGATTCAAAAAAATCAAATTAATTGATTAATTAAATTAATTATTAAAGTTAATTATAATTGGAAAAGGTAAAGAATTAAAGGATTTTTTTTATAGTAGTTTAGTCTAAAATAGGCATACTCTACTCTTATACCTCTCTACTTAGTGATAGATGCATGTGCACTAATATGATTTTTAGGGAGAATCATAACCCAATTACATAATCCTTTTTTGTGGAGGGATAACCACGACACTAAAATTTTTATGGGGAGTCATAACCCTTATAACCTGACTTTAGCTAGTGGGAGTAATAACTCTGAAAACCCTGACTTTAGATACAGGGATTCAAAACCCTCATATCCTGACTTTAGAATTATGAGACATAATCTGAGAAAAAGAAGAATAAATAATGCTTTTGAGTGTAAAATTATAAATAGAAAAATAGAGTGTGTGAGAGAGATGAGAAATAGTGTTATAGACTCAACCAACTAGATGAAGGAGAAGATAAACAATTAAAGAATAGATACTAGTTCTTGAGAACTGAATTGAAACATCTCATCAAGGTAGTAAAAGCTGAAGCATAAGTAATCTATCACTTGATAGAATGTCCATATGATAAAACTGGGTATCAAGGGACTTTACAAAATTGTACAACAGGTTGAAATGTTCACAACTTTGCTCTCAAGGAAAAACAAAGTATCTAATAATAGGTTAGTCAATGTAATCCTTGAAGTATCATGAAACCTTTAAATAGGATCTGAAAAATAGAACTAATAAACCAATCTCCAGGTAAATAAATTCAAATTCAAAAATTATTGAATTATTCAAGAGTGATAAAATTATCCTCTATAATAATAGTAACATAAATCCATTGAATTAAAATCATAAATAATAATTCAAACCTATTTGAATAACCTGATAAATGATAATAATAATTCAAATCAATTCCATAAAAAATGGAAATACTGTTTAAAACAAATATTAAATACAATTTAATTTAAAGTAGTTTGTAGCTAATAAATTTTTATTATTATTATTCATCTATAAATGTTATAAAATGTGTTTGAATATATTCAATACCGTTAAATAATAATTAAAATAATATCTATTCAAATAAATTAACTCAAAATATTAAAACATAGATATTCTAAAAAACATGTTACAAAAGTCACGTAATAATAATAAATAAATTTAATTACATTTTAAAACTCATTAAAATATTATAAAAATACTTTACATGGATCATATATAAAATATATTTGTTTTAGAAATAAATAAAATAATTAAAACAATTAATATAAGTATGTAGTTTATCAAAATATAAAAGGATAAAAAAACAGAGTATGAGTCATCATTTATAAAAAGAGTCACTGCTATTAAATTGAGTCACCGTTGAGTTTAAGTCACTGCTGATTTTAATTCACCATTAGAATTATGATTCACCGTAGATTTAGAATTTTACCAATCATTGGATTTAATAAACTTACCCGCCATTATAAAAAAAAGAAAAAAAAATTACCCACAATTAGCTTTAAAACATTTACCCATAATTGAGAGGAAAAATGGAAAAGTAAAAGGCTTTCCATTGAGAGTGACAAAAATGTGATTTCAGAGAATGAAGGTGGTGGGCCTGAAAGATGAAAATTATTGTTTCCAAAAGATGTGAAAAAATTGGGTGGGAAGATGGATCGGAGGGGTAGGATTCACGAGATATGGGGTGAGGGAAAATGGAGGGAAAATAGTGAAGTATGTGGATTCATTGAGTCTCAAAATTTATATAAGAATAGATATAGATTATAAAGGTTTAGATAATTTTAAAAAGTATAATCAATTCAAAATTTTGGGGTAAATTGATCATAAAATAGATCATAATAAACTCTACTATAAAATTCCATTGGAGGACAAATTGGGGGGTTTATTTTTTGGGTGAAATTTCACCGGAATTTTCAATGCAGCAAATTTCTTTTGATTTTTCCTTAAAAAAATAATTTTCCTTAAATCCCTTGATAACATCATGAAAACAAGAAACCAATAACTAGGTATGACAATTGGTGACACAACACATGAACACAGAATGAACCAGATACATGATTAAATCAATGGGATGAGTTTTTATTTGAGGTACATGACAAGATTAACATGATAAATGACACAATTATTTAAATTTTTAAATTTTTTATCATACAATGATAAAACATATTTTACTTTCAAAAAATCAGTATATATATAGGAAATATATTTTCTAATATATAATTATTTGTATTCTAAGATTAATTTCAATTAATATAATCTATAAAATTTACTAAATATATATAAATTATTTATTTATATTAATAGATAAATATAATGTGACCATAACCCATTTAGTAAATTAATAGGGTTTGGATTTAGTTATCTTGATAAATGTATTAAATGGTTCAACATGACACACCACTCATAATTTTTTTTTATGAGTTTTCTGGAGAAAAAAAATAAAATGTGTAGGTCAACATTTTTTTTAAATATGTGTATGAAAGGCGGTAGACCCCCTGCTGCCTTTTGGTTTAGTCAAAAGGCAGAAGGGGGTATGTCTCCTTTCAGTAAAAGAATATACATGTTTTTATATTTATAAATATATTAGTTTGTATATTATTATTTGTATGTATATTTTTATAAATCAATTATACAAGGTATTATTCTTCCTTTTTTTGTAGTTAAATAATACTTTTTTTGTAATTATTAATTAACTATAATATTATCATTATTTATAAATATATACATTATGATGAAATTTCTTATTTTTGTGCTAGACTTTTTTCTCTCTTAGGTTTACCATTCTCTTATGATATTTGACTCTTATGCCATGTTTTTAAGTGATGCTTCATAATCATTCCCTTTTTGTTTTCATTCTATGATTATTGACTCTCATGATATATTATCCAATTTTATGCTATGAAAACCTTAATAGGATTTATGGATCAACCTTTATTTTATGTATGTCTCTAAGATATTCATTTTAGTAAGAGTAAGGTGAGGTCTAGGAGAAAGTATGGTGATGGGAATAAAAGTCTATGTTATTGTTTTTATCATGTACCCAATTCCAAAAGATGTTGGACCTCTAGATTTTTAGGAGTATTACTTAAATGTTTTTGTTAAAGATGATGTGATAATAGGAATATGATATCTAGGTCATTATAATAAATTTTTTAATAGACTATATCATCGTAAAAGATGAAAATGTTTCTTCATATCAATACCATTAATTTTTTGTAACATTTTCCATAATGTGTTATTTATAGGTAGAAACCCTAATATCCATATTATTTTTCTTATGATAACCCCACTTAAAACCTATGGGTCTCACCCTTTCATGTGCATCCACCAAGTTCCAAACTTATTTTATGTACATGGAGTCCATTTTAGATTTTATGTCTTCTAACCATTTCTTAGAATTATAACTCTCAATGTACTCTCAATGTACTCTCAATATGTTGTAGGTTTATTATCTATGAAAATTATTTAATCCTAATTTTCCATAATAAATTCATATATATCAGGATTCTAATGAATCCTACTTGAGCATTGAGGTTATTGAGTAACTTTAATTAATTCTTCTTCTACAAAACTTTATGGAACTGACTCAACTTCCATATCAGGATAACTTTTTTTATTGGTCTTTAAATTCTCCAAGATCAACTTTCATCCCACTAGATCCTCAATTAATATAATCATTCTCAAGGAATATAATAGTTTCATCCTCAAACACTTGGTGTTCCGTTAGATTTTAGAAATAATATCCCATAGTTTCCTTGAGATAGACAATAAATAATCATTTCACTAATTTAGGGTTATGTTTATTGGAAACCAATTTTCATACAAGTGATTCACAAACCCAAATATTAATAAAATATATTTTGAGAAATTTACCAGTGAATATATCATATAGTGTCTTTATGAACACATTAGATATAAAATAGTAAAGTAGAAATGAAACTATTTTCATATTATATCCACATAATGAAATTATAAGATCACGCTAACTCATAATTGATTGAACCATGTTTAATAAGGCATGATTCATTATCTTAGACACACTATTCAACTATGGTTTTCCATGAGAAGTGAGTTTTGAAACAATTCCACAATCTCTCATATGATTGGTGAATTTATAGATCATGTATTCAAAACCTCTATTTGATCAGTGAATCTTGATATCTTTTCCCAATTGATTATGTGATTCATTCTAAAAATCTTTGAATTTTTCATAAGTTCCATACTTGTGCTTCATCATAAAAACCTAAACATACCAACTAAATCATTAGTAAATTTTATGAAGTACGTAAACCAACACTTAAAAATTTATGAATGATTACAATCAATGTTTATGGTGAGATTATGTCCCATATGGTGGTCTGCGAATTGGATTCCTGTATCGAGATCATCAAGCTCCGTGCTGGGGTAGAGTCTAATGACCTAGAGAGAAATGAACCTCAGGCACTAGAATGTCGATCACCACATGCTCTATCTGTGTGTTAGTGGGAGGAGGTTTCAACTAGATGTTGTACTGTGCACCCGGTCCTTCTACTACTAGTCTCATAGAAGGACCCTCCATCATCACCTGGGAGAACCATATAGGTTGTGAAGGATCAAGACCCCAAGTTGGAGAAAACTATTGATATCATGTCAATAAAGATGGATCTGATGTTTTCTAATACACATCCACAATCGGTTGAGGTAGGACTGTTAGAGGCCCGACCTCTGCCTTTGAAATAGGTGAGGGCTCACATGTAGGACGATGCGGTTTACATCATTGTCATAATGGCTCCTCAGCATCAGTAGCTGCTGGAGGAGGTTCCTAAGTAGGAACCTCCACTCCCTGGGTGGTAACCTCCACCCTCTGGTGTGGACTATCAAAGATACCCTCGTGAATCGCATGATAATCTTTCCTCAGTGCCAGTGATGCAGCATGGATTACTATCATGCTAGAAACCCCCTCCTCCATTGGATCACTGATACGAATACGTTTCTCTGAATGAGTACATTTTAAATAGATTCAAAATGAATTTAAAAATAGTTTAACAAAAAAACTAATGAAAATTTATTGACTTACTCTAATGACCCAAACTTTCATTAATGAAAATTCATCTTGATCTAATTAAATGTATTATTATGTAAAATAGTTATATAAAATATTCACTTCTTTGGTTTTATGTTTTTTTTATTTTAAAATACCATTAAGAATTGTGACCATTGCTAATATAGTCATTGAACAGTGATCACATGATTAGTATAAATATAGGGATTTAACAAATCCAATTAACTCAGACAAAGGAAGTGATGGACTCATCCAGTAGAATTGCTCCACATGAGGCCCATTTGTTAGATCTCAGAAAGGAGGTGGCGTCATTGGGATTCTCTCTTGACCAAGCCCAAGTCGATATTAAACATTTTAAGCTTGAGCAGAACCGCCTACAAGATAAGTGGAAGTTAATGGAGATTACCACCCGAGCAATGTTATCCGAGCCACCCCAAGAGTTTTTCACCATTGTGCACCTTACCCTTTGGTCTTATGCGGGTGTTATAAGGTTTTATGTAACAAGACCTTAGAACTATTATTATGTGCATTATTTTTGTATATAATAAAGAATATACATTCATTTTATTAGTGTTAAATTGTAAATGGTTTGTAAAGCACAAATAGTATTTTTAGTTAATATTCAATTAAGAAATCTATTTTGATGAATTAATGGATTTTTGAATTAAATAATATTTTAATAAAATATTATTATTAAATTAATTTTTATTAAATATAAATGATCATATAATTTTTATAATACAATTTCAATTTTTATTAATGTTTGGAAGTTCTTTTTGTCAAAACCCATGAATATTTTATAAATGTCGGTTTTTATATTAAAAGTAAAAATTCACATATTTAGAAAATTATTTAGATAAAATGAATATTATTTTCAGAATCAGGATGTCAAAATTATCTAATAGATAATTTTTCATAATTTTATGAGATAGTTGAATTTTTGGGTAAAAATTAAATACTGTTTAAATATATATAATATGTTTTATGACATCATAATGACACAATAGTGATTTAATAAAATAATATAAACATTATGTTCAGCCAATACATGTTTTACCATTAAAATAATGTGATTTTAGGTTTGTTTGTTTTATTTTACAAATCCTTAGTGGACCCTCCAAGACTTATAGAATATTTTAACTTTTTAAATTAATTTTCTTGAGAGTGTGACTCACCTCCACATAAGAAAACCTAATATTTTAAGAAGTTTTGAAATTGGCCTTATAAAATAATGTTTTCCACTCCTATTTGGTAAAAACCATGGGTTGGTTTTTGGTTTTTATTAGTTTAATGTGTGGTGTCCCAAACCTAAATAATAAAGAATTCCCTCACCTTTCCTATATAAACCCACCCAAGCACCCACTTCCTCTTCACTTAAAACCTTTGGAGTTCATCCAAAATTTATCTTCCACTCTATATAATCCTCCCAAGGTGCCCCAATCTCCCAATAATCCTCCCTAAATCCCCTCCCAAGCCTTTGGGATCACATTCCAAGTAAGGGATGTTTACCTTTCTTATTTTTATCCAGGATTCTTTATATTGTATACCCTTTTTATTTTGATTAAAAATGTTGGGGTAAAATTTCTCACCTCCCTTATATTCCTCTAAATATGTTTGAAATTATGATAGACCTATTTCTCTCTCATTAATGCCTTTCGTATACACCTGTTACCATGCTGAAATTTCGTAAGGAATTTCTCTTTTCTCATTCACATTCAAGCAATTATTTTGTATTATGAATCTAATTTCAATTACATTCATTGGTACATGTATCTATTTAACCTACTTAATATAAATTTCATGTAAATATTATGAGATACCCATTTCTCTCTCATTATCCATTTTTATGAATTCTTATGTCACGCTGTTATGATGTCGAAATTGCACCGCGTTTTTCCAAGCCAAAATCATTGTGTAGTGAATACCATACCCATGTATCTATCAAGGGTATTCACCTTTATGCACATATACATATTGAACGGTACATTAATTTATTTATTCCACATTCCTTAATCATTGAATAACTTATGATGTTGAATGGTTCCATGTTATATGATCCATGTGGCACACTTATGCATGAAATGAAATGCTTAATAAGGGTGTGCCTCGATAACCCTCCAATGCATTGGGTAAAGATTAGTATCATGATAAGTCAAGTGCAATGAGGGTTTAATCATTCTAATTCAAGTGAAATGAGGGTTTACTCATGTTCCATGTGCAATGATCCTTGGATCATGCTAATACCATGTTAAGTGTTGTTGCCACATTTCCATGTTATGATAATCATGTTATATCATGCCTTTATGTTCATGTTTCTCTTGCACTACATTGATATGCCTATTTCCAAACATGTATTGTAATATTCATGTTATTACTTTTTTAATCCCTTGTTAGTCTTTATAGATCACCATTTTCTTGTGCATGTCCTTAGGTTATCCCATGCAATGATAAGTACGAGGGAATGTAGTGGTCATGTAAAGAAAGTTTTCAATAAAAATATTGTGTTTCATGTTTTAAGTCATTATGTAATGTTCTTAAGCACCAAAGACACTAGACCACTTGATCATCCATGTTGACTCAAGTGAAGAGTTTATGTAATAAATCATGTTTAAGTCTTTAACAAAAATTAGGGATGTTATAATTGGTATCAGATGATAGGTTTAGTTATTTTTGGGATTAGGGTTAGAAAACACCAGTGAAAGCCTTAGGTATAAGACTAAGTATAATAAAAACCTCCCTAAGTTTTGGTGATTATTGAGTAAGTGGTTTATCAAGCTAATACATCCCTATCTGGATACGACAAGGTAGAGGCGGCTCTGGCATAGATGTACCTAGGAGTGAAAACTCCAACAAAGAGTTTCAGGCTTGACCTAGGGTATCCTGGTACATGACAACGGGCCTTACTACACTCTTGGTTAGGACACTCTTGGGAGATACATTTTTGTAAATTCATAATCTTAGTATGAACCATTATTAATGGAATTAAAAAAGAAAATTCCCCTAAGAATATATGTTGGGAATTAGATCATGGATAACATAGATCGAAGCCTATAGATTCATAAGTTAAGGAAATAAAAGTTATTTATAAGCCATTTTTTTTCCTTGGATTACCCTTTATGTGTTTCCCCTAACTTTCCTTTTATTCTAGTCAATGGCTGATAATAGGAGGACTCAATCTAACAACTGATACAAAGATCAATGTTATGACTGTTCTAATGAGATGTCTAATCCAATGTGAGTGGGAATTGCAAACTTTGTCACGATACTCTCTTAGTTAACTCAAGATTTGAATAGAAACATGGGTCAAAAGGAACGTTCAACCCCCCCCCCCCCCAAAAAAGAAAAATTCACTATCGATAGCTTCATGATACAAAGGCCTCATACTTTTAATGGATCGTATGATCCCTTAATTGTCTAACAGTGGATCAACTCAAATGAAAATATCTTCTCCATCCTTCAATGTTCCGAACAAGAGAAGGTTCTTCTGGATGCTTATCGTATGGAGGGTGAATCAAATAAATGGTAGACATTGATCAAAAATACGAATCCAGAGGAGGAGATTGAGGCATTGGAATGGAAGGATTTCCAAAAGATGTTTTTTGATAAATATTTTTCATGCACCCTTCGACTTAAGATGGAAAGGAACTTCCTTTCCCTCAAGAAAAAAAAAGATAAAAAATCCATTGGATCGTATGAAGAAAACTTCATAAGTCTTTCATGATACACCTTCATCTTTGTCGTTACCCCCAAATGAAAGGTTGATAGCTTCTTTGGTGGGATGAAACCTAGCTTGCGGAAATCCTTGGCGATTCGTGACTTTGAAAACTATGAGTAAATTTTCTGATGTACCCTCAAGGTTGAAATGGAGATCGGAGAATCTCAGGGGTATCAAGGGGATAAAAATTGTATGGTGGACTTCAATTATGGATGTCTGATGGATAAATCCAACGGTACTAAGAAAATCCAGCACCACACTTTCCAAAGGTGGGGAAACAATCACCGCATAAATTGCATAAAGGGGATGAGTAAATGCTTTAGGTGTGTAAGAGAGGGGAACCTATCCATTAAATGCTAACAAGAAAAACCCGCAGCTCTGACATAGGAGGGGAATGCTTCGTTCGACCCTCAACACAATATCCATTGATTCAACTACAAATAACCAGGGCACCTTGCAAACCAGTTCCCTAAGACAAGGGTTTTTGGAGGAAACCAACAACCTCCAATGCAGCAAGGGAGATCTTTTTACATCACTACCATCGAAGTGAACCTCGAAAACAAAGTGGTGACAAGTATTCTAGTTATTCATTCATGAATAGAGAATGTAATTTTTGATTACGGTTCCATGCATTCTTTTATATCCTGAAAGTATAGTAGAACAATCCCAACACCCCCAAAAATCATGGAAGTAAAGATATAAGTGAGTACGGAAAATGGAGAAATCATTTAATCCCATGAATATAACTTCTCTCCTATCATAATTTGTGGATTGAACTTCCCGGAAAACCACTTCATACTCCCTTTAGTAGAATTTTATGTAATTCTCAGCATGGATTGGCTTTCCTTATATATATCCAACATGAATTTCCATGAGAGGGAAATCACTCTCCATATGGCGAATCGACCCCCGATTCTATACAAGTGTAAGGAGGAAGATGAATCTTCATTAGCACCATCATCTCAAGTGTGGATATTACTGCCCTATGAGCACAAGTATCTATCTTAGATGCTAGATTCAAAGGAAGCAACCATCCTTGAAGACATGCCTATTGTGAGGGAATTTTTTGAAGAGTTTTCTAAGGAATTTTTTTGTCTTCCTACTAGAAGAGATGTTTAATTCTCAATTGAAGTTATAATTGGGGCATTGGAAATATCCAAGACTCCATATATAATGGTTTTTTTGAAGCTTGTGGAGTAGAAGAAACAACTACAGGAGAATTTGGATAAAGGGTTTATACGCACAAGTACTTCACCATGGGGTGCATCAGTCCTCTTCGTCACGAAGAAGGATGGGTCAATGTGCCTTTGCATTGATTATCATGAGCTCAAAAAAAGCATGATAAAGAACAAGTATCCTTTACCACAAATTGATGAATTGTTCGATCAGCTACGTGGACCACAATACCTCTCCAAGGTGGATCTACAGTTGGGATATTATCAAGTAAGGGTGAAGAAGGAAGATATCCCCAAGACTACTTTCCCTACAAGATACAGGCACTATGAATTCATAGTAATGCATTTCGGACTCACTAATTCTCTATAAATCTTCATGGACTTAATTAATAGAGTCTTTAGAGATTACCTTGACAAATTTATGGTAGTCATTATAGATGATATTATAATATACTCCAAAACCAAGTAGGATCATGAGGATCATCTAAGAACTATACTAGAGACCTTGAAAAAGGAAAAGATCTATGAAAAGTACATCAAGTGTGAGTTCTAGTTGAAAGAGATCTAATTATTGGGTCATATAATCACAAGAAATGGGATATCTATAGATCCCTTGAAGATAGCTTTAATAGAGGGATGGTTGAGGACAACATCAGTAATGCATATCTGTATATTCTTGGGGTTAGCTGGATATTATCACCGATTTGTGAGAAATTTATCATGATTGTCAAAACCTCTTACCAAGATAACTCAGAAGGGAGTAGAGTTTTCTTGGAGTGATGAATGTGAAGAGACCTTCAAGGAGTTGAAAAGGAGTTTTATCACTGCGCTCATTCTCACATTACACACATGTGGATAAATTTTTGTGGTATTTAGTGATGCTTAGAAGAAGGGTATGGGTTGTGTGTTGATCCAGAATTATAAAGTCATTGCATATGCTTCAAGGCAATTGAAAATTCATGAGAAGAACTATCCAACACATGATCTGGAGTTGGATTCGGCAATATTCACTTTAAAAATTTGGTGGCATTATCTATTTTGGGAGAAGTATGAAATATACACGGATCACAAAATCCACAATTATATATTCACACAAAAAGAGTTGAATATGCACCAATGAAGACGGTTAGAGATGATCAAAGACTATGACTCCTCAATCCATTACCAACCTGGAAAAGTGAACAAGGTGGGTGATGCTCTAAGTAGAAAGGACCCGAAGATTCTATCATTGATGAGAATTGAAAAGGATCCAATCTTCTTAGATTTGATGAACATTGACATGGGAATCATAAACAAGGGAACATCATCAATCCTTTCACAAATTATTTCTCAACTGTCTCTTTTGGAAAGGTTAAAGGATGCTCAAAAGGATGGTGTTGGAATTCAGAAGAAAGTTTAAAGTATTAGAAAAGGGAAATCCTTAGATTTCAATGTTAATGATGAAGGAATTGTGAGATTTTGTAAAAGACAATGTGTTCCATCAAGTCCAAAGTTGAAGAAGGAACATTTGGATGATGGACATAGTTCAAATTTCTCCATTTACCCAAGAAACACAAAGATGTATCAAGATCTTTGAGATCATTATTTTTGGGATAACATGAAGAAGAAGATCGCTAAATATACATCAAAGTGTCTGGTATGTCAACAAGTGAAGGCTGAGAGGAAGATGTCTAAGAGGATGATGAAACCATTACCCATACCAACATGGAAATGAGAGAACATCACCATGGACTTTGTCACTGGACTTCTGAAGAAATCTAAAGGAAATAATGTTATCTGGGTTATTGTGGATCATCTTAAAAATACTGCACACTTCAGTGCTATTTGGGAGGATTTATCACTGGATCAACTCGCACAGATATGCATCAGAGATGTGGTAAGGCTTAATAGATTACCACTATCTATTTTATCCAATCAAGATCCAAGATTCACCTCTAAGTTTTGGAAGAGTCTTCAACATGCTCTAGATACTGATCTAAAATTCATTACGACTTATCATCCTCAAACTGGTGGCCAATCTAATTGGACTATCCAAACACTTGAGGAAATTTTGAGATCATTCTAAATAGACTTAAAAGGAGGATGGGATCAACATATCCCTCTTGTTGAGTTCTCATACAATAATAGTTTCCACTCAAGCATCCAAATGGCTCCTTATGAAGCCTTGTAAGTGAAAAGGTGTAGAACGCCGACATGTGAGGATGAATTTAGGGAGAGAAAACTCTTAGGTCTAGAAATGGTCAAAGAAATGGGGTAGAAGGTTAATACCATCCAGCAGCACATTAAAGCTGCTCAGATTTGACAAAAGAGCTATGCTGATAATCATCGACGAGACCAAGAGTTTGATGTCAGAGACATGGTATTCCTCTACATATCACTATGTAAGAGAGTTATGAGATTTGGTAATAAGGGAAATCTCATTCCAAGGTACATTGTCCCTTTCGAGATCCTTGATCGCATTAGATTAGTGGCCTATCTACAAGCACTTCTACTGAACCTATCTCAAGTACATTATGTATTACATGCATCACTATTGAGGAAGTACATACCCGAACCATTGCATGTACTCAATCCAGAGGTGGTACCATTATATAATGACCTCTCATATGAATGTAATTCGGTGAAGATCTTAGATCATAGGGGAAAAGTTCTACAAAATAAGAAAATTCTCCTCGTGAAAGTGTTGTGGAGAAAACACAAGTTTGAATAAGAAATTTGGGAATCATAGGAAGTGATGAAGAAGAGTTACCCGCACCTGTTTTAATGTGGGAAAAGGAAATTTTGAGGGTGAAATTTGTTAAGGTGGGAATTTTGAAATGACCCAAACTTTCATTAATGAAATTTCATCTTAATCTAATTAAATGTCTTATTATGTAAAATGGTTATATAAAATATTCACTTATTTGGTTTTATATTTTTGTATTTTAAGATACCATTAAGAATTGTGATCGTTTCTAATGTATTTTTTAAACATTAATCACAATATTAGTATAAATATAGAGCTTTAACAAATCCAATTTACTTAGACAAAGGAAGTGATGGCCTCATCCAATAGAATTTCTATGTACGAGGCTCATTTGTCAGAGCTCATAAAGGAGGTGGCATCATTGGGATTCACTCTTGACTAATCCCAAACCGAGCTTGAACACATTAAGCTTGAGTGGAACCACCTACAGGAGAATTGGAAGTTAATAGAGATAACCACCCAAGAAATGTTATCTGAGCCACCCAAAGAGTATGTCACCATCGTGCACTGACAAATGTGTTGGGATTCTTCCTGATTGGTGAACTGTGTAATGCCTCTTTGATTGGAGCACCATGAGGTTTCTCTATTAATGAGGTGTTTTTAATGCGGGTCAAAACCATGTGAATTAATTCATGTGGTGACATGCTTTTGATACGGAGACATTATTGGACCCAAATTCTTTTTCCTATATAAGGAGGCAGCGGAAAGGCATTTTAACACACTGGTACTAATAACACCAAGATCAAATCTCATTTGTGATCGTCTTTCTTCAACGATCATATTTCTTGCTCTCCGTCTTTGATTAACTTATTTTATTCTTGAGTATTAATTTTGAGATCCATTCTATTTTGGGGAGTCTCTACCATGTACCTCTTGATTATAGTGGATCCCTCTTTCTAGACTAGGTCCCATGGTTTTTCCCTTTTTGGGTTTTCCACATAAAAATTTCTTGTGTCAACTTTTACATTCTGTACTTATTTTTGTCATTGCACATCCGCTTTTATTTGGAGGGAAAGATTTTATTTATGGTGTGCATTCACCTTTTTTCTATTGTTTGTGCATTCATTGCTTTCCCATCTTTCCCAACATCTAGTATCAGAGGGTTTGGTTTTTTATTTCATATTTATTATGGAGGATAATTGCAGTTGGATGGTTTTGTTGAAGGTACCAACTACCATATGTGGCGACTTAAAATGAAGGATCTGATTTTTGTCAAGTGAATGAATCTTCTAGTGTTTAGTACCTAGAAGCCAGAAATGATGTCGGATGAAGAATGGGTTTTCGGTCATGAGATGGTTTGTGGCTTCATTCACCAATGGGTCGAAGACAACATGATGAACCACATTGTCAACATCTCTCACGCCAGAACTTTGTGGGAGAATCTTGAGATGACCTACAGTTCCAAGACGGGAAACAATAAATTGTTTCTTCTTAAAAAATGATGAATTTGAGGTACAAATAAGGTACATCTATTTCTGACTACTTAAGTGAATATCAGGGATGTTTTGATTAGTTTTCTAACATGGGTATCAATTTTGAAGATCAAGTTTTATCTCTTTTGCTGCTTAAAACATTACCCGGTTCATGGGAGAATTTACATGTTACTCTAACCAATTCTGCTCCTAATGGTGTTGTGACATTTAGTTTTGTCAAGTATACTTTTTTAAATGAAGAGATTAGGAGACGTACTTAGGATAAATCTTCTTCATATCTTCTAGTCACAGAGAACATGGGGAGAATCCAGGACCAGGGATAGAGCAGTCGAGGCAAGAGTAGAGGCAGAAGCAAATCCAAATCGAAGCAGAGAGACTTTTAATGTCATTATTGTGGTAAAAAGGGGCATGTTAAGAAGTTTTTTTATCAGCTTAAAAGATAGAATATAATGAAGAAAAATCCATAAAATAAAAATGGCGATGGAGATGATCATGTCACCACCACTACAGGGGTAATCTTGTTATTGTTTATGACTTTGTTAATATTTCTTCTGATGATTCTTACTGGGTTGTTGAAAGTGCTTCCTATTTTCACATGACATTGAAGAAGGAGTTCTTTACATTTTACACACTAGGTAATTTTTGGATTTTGAAGATGGTAAATGATGGTCATGATGACGTTGTAGGCATCAGGACTATTTTTTTAAAGACTAGTATAGGAAGTAAGCTGATTTTGAAGAATGTTTAACATGTGCCGGAGGTTCGCTTGAATATCATTTCTACCAGCATTCTTTATGATGAAGGTTTTATCAGTAATTTTGGTGATTTCCAATGGAATCTTTCCATGGGATATTTGATTGTGGATCAAGGGAAGAAGCAATCGAGTTTGTATTGGACTAGAGCTTTTATTTCTTGTGATACTACTTGTATTGTTGAGTGTAGTGTTTCATCCAAGTTATGGAATAAGAGTCTCAATCACATCAGTGAGAAAGGCCTTGGTTTTTTGGCCAAGAGAAATCTTCTTCCAGATTTGAAGACTGTCAAATTGGACACATGTGATCATTGCATGGCTGTAAAATAGAGCAGAGTGAGTTTTAGCAATCATCCTCCACACAAGAAATTACAGGTACTTGAATTAGTACATTCTGACATTTTTTGTCCTTTTAAATCTAAGACCTTTAGTGGAGGTATTTATTTTGTGACATTTATTTATGAATTCTCATGAAATATTTGGGTTTATGTTTTGAATACCGAAATTCATGTGCTTAGTGTTTTTAACCAATTTCATGTTTCTACTAAGAGGGAATCAGGCAAGAAATTGAAATGTATTTGCATTGATAATGGGGGAGATAATTATGGTCTATTGGATCTATATTACAAGCATGAAGGTATTTGACATCAGAAGACGCCGCCCAAGACACCTCAGCTGAATGGTGTAGATGAGTAGATTAATATGTCTTTGTTGGAAAGAGTTCATTTTTTTTATTTCAGAAGCAATGTTACCTTGACATTTTTGTGGTGAGGATTTACTTACTGATGTTTATATTATCAATTTATGACCTTCATTTTCTTTGCAGACAGACACTACCAACATTTTTTGTATGGAAAAGAGATCAGATACGATCACTTGTGTGTTTTTGGTTGAAAGGCTTTTCTTCATGTGCCTAGATATGAGAGATCCAAGATAGATGGTGAGAAATGCCAATGTATTATTATTGTCTATGGACACGATGATTTTGGGTATAGGTTCTATGATCCTATTTTGAAGAAATTTGTCAGAAGTTGTGATGTAGTGTTTAAGGAGGATCAGACTATTGCAGACATTGATAAGGGAGAAAAATATTCTTCTCCAACTTCTGATGGTTTTGTCAGTCTTGAGCTAGGTTCTGATTCACATTTAACTCATATTGTTGATTCTGATGATCATGTTGATGTACACAATGATGCTCAAGGTGAATAGGTTGGAGTTGATGTTTTTGATGCACCTTTTTTCTGATGATCTGGTTCCAGGGGTTATTAATGAACCTACAGTTCCACTCTGGAGGTCATCTCAACATCACACCATTTATACTCGATATTCATCTGATGAGTATGTACTCCTCACTAAATGGGGAGAACCAAAATCTTTTGAGGAGGCAATGGAAAGTGAATAGAAGGATAGATGGGTTGCGACAATGGATAACAATATGACATAATTTCATGACAACCAAACTTTTATTCATAGATTTACTGATGATGATTTTATTATATTATTGCTTTATGTTGATGATATTCTTATTTTTGGACATGATGCTTCTAGAATTGACAGATTGAAGAAGGGTCATTATCAGCCTTTTGCGATGAAAGACTTGGGGCCAGCATGACATATTATTTTCATGATGATCTCCCGTGACAGGAAGGCCAATAAATTGTGGTTATCTCAAGATAGATACATTAATAAGGTTCTTCAGATATTTTCTATTGATAGAGAAAAATTGGTTAGTACTCCTCTTGCTTTACATTTTAAGCTCAACACTAGTTAGTCACCTTCTACTGATGAAGAGAGAGAGGAGATGCAACACATGCCTTATTCATCTGTCGTTGGTTGTTTGATGTATGCAATGGTATGTACTATACCTGATAAATCTCATGCAGTTGTTTTGGTTAGTCATTTTCTATCAAATCCAGGTATAGGGCATTGGAGAGTAGTGAAGTACATTCTTTATTATCTTTGTGGTACTTCTAATCTGAGATTTTTTTTTGGAAAAGGGGAGGCTATGTTTTGTGGCTCTACAGATTCAAATATGACAGGAGATATAGATTCAAGGAAGTCTACTTCAGGCTATTTGATCACTTTTGTAGGAGGAGTTGTATCTTAGAAGTCTAGATTGCAGAGTGTGTTTCTTTATCTACCATAGAATCAAAGTTTATTGCAGCTATTGAGATGTGCAAAGAATTGTTGTAGATGAAAACTTTTATTTGAGAGCTCAGATTAAATCAGGATAGGTATGTTTTATTTTATGATGGTCAGAGCGCTATTTTTTTGGGAAAGAATTTCAATTTTCATGGCAGGTCAAAACATATCAATGTTTGATATCATTGGATTTGCAACATCCTTGATTCGAGATAATTAGATCTTGATAATATCCACACTAATGACAATGGGTCAGACATGTTGACCAAGAGTTTACCTAGAGGAAAATTTGAGACTTTTCGAATGATTGCAGGGTTGGCGGTGATCCCCACTTGAGTCGGAGGGGGCTTTTTTGGGTGCCTTCTTGGTTGGCGCACCGCATAACACCTCCTCAATTGGATCACCACGCAGTTTCTCCATTAATGAGGTGTTTTTAATGTGGACCAAGATCGCATGAATTAATTCACGCGGTGAAATGATTTTAACGCAGATACATTATGTGATGCAGATTTTTTTCCTATATAAGAAGACAGCAGCAAGGCATTTCAACACACTAGCACCAACAACACCGAGAGAAAATCCCATTTGGTTTTCATCTTTCTTCTACAATAATCTTTCTTTCTCTTCATCTTTGATTCGCTTTTTTTATTCTTGAGTATTAATTTTGAGATCCCATTCATTTTGGGGAGTCTCTACCATGTACTTATTGATTATAGTAGATCCCTCTTTTTATACTATGTCCTGTGGTTTTTCCCTTTTTGGGTTTTCCACGTAAAAATTTCTGGTGTCAACTTTTACATTCTGTGCTTATTTTTTTCACTGTGTATCCGCTTTTATTTGAAGGGAAAGATTTTATTTTCGCTGCAAGTTCACCTTTTTTCTATTGTTTGTGCATTCGTTGATTTCCCATATTTCCCAACATAATGAGATTATTTTCTAAGAGTGATCTACTTGGTTGACAAGTCACCAAGTTGTAATCTTTGTAATTATGGAGAAATAAACTTTATAGTGTTCTCCTGTGGACATAAGATGAAAATCCGAACAATGTAAATAAACATTTTCTTTACTTTCCCACATTTCTTTTGCTTACATGTATGCTTGTGTGCATGTTTGTCGGAAATTCTTAGTGTGTGGTGATTTAGGGTGCATACAACTTCCTAAGTTCTAGTGCACTAAGTTGGGGAAGATTGGTCTATTTGTTGTGCGTGACGATTAGTGATTGAACATCTGATGGATTCAAGATTTTGTTATCGATGGTTGCACATCTGGTGAACTCACAAATTATGCATGTCAAGTTTTAATTTCTTGATTCTACCAGCATAAACAATTTGATAAAATTAAAATAATGGAATAGATATGGGGGGGGGGATAGGGGAAAGAGAATAAAGTGATCCAATTAAGGCAAAATTGGATTTGATAAAGGTGGAAACTGATGATTGTAAAAACATATCGATGAAGGCTGATGAAGACAAAATTTTCACATATTTTATACTCTAATTCAATGTTTTAAATCCCACTATAGTGTTGTTTTATGGTAAATTGTGACATTGTTAGTTTCTAGATTATTTTTTAGCATAATTGCCAAATGGCATAATGTTGGGATTTAATTATTTTTTTGTATTCTGTAATTTAGCCATAACTTTTTTTAAACTAAATTAAATTGTGAAATTACTTTTTTTAGGTTTCCATACATCATGGGTCCCATTTAATCCTTCTGAATTCAATTCTCAATCATTTATTTGGAGGCTCAAATATAGCTCACAAATCAGGTCTCGAAAACTGTGTACAAATCTAGACACTTTTACTATTGAGATTATATATCAATGTGGGCTGGTCCAATTAAGCTTAAATTCGGCATATAGATAGAAAAGAATATAGGCATAAACTTTTATAGACAATTTCATGCAGTATTCAGCTTTATTAAAGCTCATAATGGTGTGGAAAGTTGGAAAAGTGGAATATGGAAAGTCAACTGACCAGATTAAATGTTTCAAACTAAAATAGTAATAACTTTCTACAAACATCTCCATTGAGTCTGAAATTTTTAGGGCTGACGCAGGACAAAAACTGGAACAACATTTATGAAAGAAAATTTCCAATATTTGGTCATTTAATTAGGAAAAAGTTCAGATCAATAATGTGGAAAAATTGGGATCCAAATTTTTTCACCCATTTTCTCTATAAATTGGCATCTCTTCTACCTCTTACAATATAGCCATTTTCAAGGTGGAATGGTGGAGTTTGGTATCTATAATAGTTTTTTGTATTTTAATTATATTTTATCTTAGTTATTATTCTTCTTCTAAGCATTTATTTTCTCTTTCATTTTCTATTTTGTGTTCTCCCACAATGATCCTTCTAATCACTATTCAAATGGAGAACTAAATCTCATTATTGTTTGAGGGGGGAGTGGTGGTCCTTGAGTTCATTGTGCTTAAATGTTTCTCATTATTTTATACTATAAATTTTAATAGTACTGAAATGTGTTTGGTGTAGGGTTCACCCCAATTTCATTATTATTTATTTCTTCTTCCTGTTTTAAAATTTTCCTCTCCATCATCATAATATTGTATCCAAGGTGGAGTAGCATTGCGGTGATGATGTCAGTGAGTATTATCTTTAATGTAGAGGGTTGGTGCAAGATAATAACAATTCATGGGAAGTTTTTTAGTGATAAGGTTGATCTCAACATTGAATATAGTATTGAGAATAAATAATTTTAAAGAACAATGATTTTATCACCACGATCTCCCAAGAACGACAACGATTGTTCACTAACTTCTTTGTGTCCTATTTCTTTCCTTTGTGTTTTTAATTTTATTATTAATATATAATATATTTTATAAATTTTTATAATAAAAACCTCATTTATATTAGTATATAAGCAGTTTTATTTTAGTTAGGTTATAAACATTTACAACAGAAATTCGGTGAGTTGTGAGCGGCCTCTTCGAGATCGACCCTAGGTTGTGCCACTATGGTACACTCTTAGGTAATAATAATTTATTGGTGAGGGATCTAAGACAAACCCCTCTCATCAATTTGGAACCATTTTCAGGGAGGCCAAGCGCTTACTCACACTGTTTTTCAAAAAAAACCAAAAAAATCATAAAATTCAGAAACCAAAAAAATTGAACTTCATTGCATATCTTTATTTTCTTGGTTTAATGATGGAATTTCAAGGTAAATTTTCATATTTTTTTTGTGATAAAAATATTTTTTGAGATTATAAAACAATTATCACTGAAGATTCGGTCGGATGAGAATGAAAAAATGATAGAAGAGTTAAGGAATAAAATGACATTTATTTCATCTTCTCTGAAATAATTGGCATCTCAAAAGGAGGCTCAAGAAAAAGAGGAATCAAAGCTTATTTTTTCAACATTTTTAATTGAATATCCATGTGAGGATAAAATTATGAAGGAACTAGCCTCAAACCTATCCATACCATTTCCAGAGGAGGTTGAAGAAGAAGACTTTCTAGATGATGCACATGTGGGAGATCAAGCACCATTCTACCTCTCTCTTTCTTTGGAAGATAATACAGAAGATACACCTATTGAGATAGAGTTGCCAATGGCATTTCCCGAAGAGATAAATTTCCAAGATGACTTACTTGAAAGGGAAGATTTCATTATTGATTTTTCATGTTTTAATCTTATTCAAGATGAACTATTTGCAGACTTGTCCCTTACTAAAATTTTTGACAGAGCACAAATGGAGAAGACCTTCGATGTTAAGAAAGGCAACACCCAAGTGGTGGTGGTCAAAGAATAAGAAGAGATATAGAAGCATGTGGTTATACAACACCCTCTTCAATAAATTACATACCATATGAATGAGGACATCTTGAAAGTCATCTGGGAGTACCCCTATCTTCTTTTTTGTCCCACACTAGACCTTAATTTATCTATTTATTCGTTCTTAGGGGTTGGGAATTTTCTTATATTCTTCAAGATTCTCTATTCTTGGTGTCTACTCTTGGACACGAAGAAAATTCACATGTGGTGGTTCATCTCAATAAAACTACACCCACCATCTGATTGGGGTTAAACCACTGCAACTACCTGATCCTATCACCTACATGGGGGTCTAAACCATGTTCTATTCTCTTTTCCCTACATCTTTATTTTTATTTGTTTTTATTATGAATTTATTTCTTTATTTCTTTATATAAGGAAGTAGTAGAAACTAGGAGATTATATCAAAGCTACCACTAGAAAATAATGTCAGGTTGTATCTTTCCTTTCTTTTTTTTTCTACCCTTATATTTATTTTTATTATAATAAAAATGAGGGGTAGTTAAATCTAAGTGTGGGGGGAGCATCAAACTTTTTAGTTGTTCATGTGTGATTTTCCTTTTGGTTTTTCATATTTTTAGGATTATTGAGTTTCAATGTAAATTCTTATCATTTTTTCACTCATAAATTTATTTTAAGAAAATTGAAATAATTTTTAAAAAAAATGGATTTTAAATTATTGTTGATGTGACAAATTTCTCCTTGAATTGGATTTTCAAGAATTTTTATGAGTTTGACAAATTTTTGAAATCCATGACCATAAAACACCAACTTAAATAATTTTTTCATTTTTTTGAGGTATTCTAAACCATGTTGAAATATTTTTCCTAATACCCACACATTCTTGAGGGGAAACTTGGATTTTGTGTGAGAACTAAAATTTGTTATTTTTCTCTTTCGAAGCTTTGGATTTCATGGAATGTTTTTGATATGATTGAGGCCTCTATTTAGCTAGCCACATTTTTATCTTGAGACCCACCCTAACATATATCCTTCATTATCCCTTAGATGCCACGAATTTTCTTATAGGTTTAGGCCACATTAAAAGATTATTTTTCCTTACCTACCCGCACTCTTGGTAAATTTTCATGGATATTTCAAGTTTGAGTGTGGGGGAAGGGACTTTAGTGTTTGTTTTTTTGGGATGTGTTTCACTTGTTGGTGGTGTGAGGTTTGTGTAAATATTATAGTCAGTGGATAATGATATAATTGAGCTTGAGTCAATATTTCATTGTGCTTTATTTCATTCATTCTATTCTCCTTCGAGAAAAACAAATTCAAAAAAATTATGAAAAAATGGAGGTGAGCTTGAAAATTTCATTGTACCTACTTTTATGAGTAATTTTTATCTTTAAAATAAAGGGCATGACTATCATCCATTCATTGTATTCAATTTTCAGTTCATTCTCAAAGAAAAAAAAGAAAGAAAAAAATTTGTGCCTTTCTAGAGCCTTAAAAAAATGAGAAAAAAGGGGGATAATTTGGATGATATAATTAATTTTAATCACTGATTGGCTCATGTAACATGTCATAAAATTGGATTTGGATTTTTATTTCACACTTTCAAGGGGATCTAAGTGAGGTTCATCTTGTGTTTTTACTTGAATATTCATGCATTGTACTTAAGAGTCAAAACCTCCACTTTTCGGCCTTAAATTTACAATAATTTTCTCACCAACCCTAATCCAGAGAATTAACCTAGAAAATACCTCACGATTGAAAATATTTTCATGTTTCACACTATGGAGAAATGATAATTTTCACAAGCATAAGGTGATACATTCGATTTCCAAGTATGATCATAACTCTAGATTTAATTTCTCTTGAGTGATGAGTGACATAAAATTCAATGTGAGGTAGGTTGTGATTGGGACATGGATGGATTTATGAGGTTGAACAAATTTAAATGTGAGGAATGAATATAAGATTGAAGTGTTTTTCATATAGGATACATGATGGAATTCTACTTTGGAAATGATCATTGATGTTTTCTCGTGGTTGATTGTTGTGTGGGTTATGATTTGAATATATGATGATTGCCCGGGAGTGCAATGGTTATGTGTGATAGAGTGATGAAGACAAACTTTTCACATATTTTATACTGTAATTCAATGTTTTAAATACCACCATAGTGTTATTTTATGGTAAATTGTCACATTGTTAGTTTTTAGATGAATTTTGAGCATAATTGCTAAATGGCCTCATTTTGGGATTTAATTATTTTAGTTGTATTCCATAATTCAGCCATAACTTTTTTTAAACTAAATGAAATTGTGAAATTAATTTTTCTTAGGTTTTCATACATCATGGGTCTCATTTAATCCTATTGGAGTCAATGCTCAATCATTCATTTGGAGGCTCAAATATAGCTCACAAATCAGGCCTCGAAAACTCTGTACAAATCTAGACACTTTTACTATTGAGATTATATCACCATGTGGGCCGGTCCAATTAAGCTTAAATTAATCATTGAGATATAAAAAAATATGGGGATCAATATTTATAGAGGATTACATGCAGTATTCAGCTTTATTTAAGGTCATAATGGCATGGCAAGTTGGAAGAGTGGAATATGGAAAGTCAACTGACCAGATTAAATGTTTCAAACTAAAATAGTGATAACTTTCTAAAAACGTATCCACTGAGTCTTAAAATTTTAGTGCTGACGTGGGAAAAAAATGGAATAACATTTATGAAGGAAACTTTCCAAGATTAGGCCATTTATTTAGGATAAAGAGTGAATCAATCAGGTGGACATATTGGGATCCAAATTTTTTCACCCATTTTCTCTATAAATTGGCATCTCTTCTAACTCTTATAATATATCCATTTTCAAGGGGGCATGGTAGAGTTTGGTATCTATAATAGTTTTTTATATTTTAATTATATTTTATCTTATTTATTCTTCTTCTTCTGTGCATTTTTTTTCTCTTTCATTTTCTATTTCGTGTTCTCCCATAATGATCCTTTACATCTCCATGCAAATGGAGAACTAAATCTAATTGTTGTTTGAGGGGGGAGTGGTGATCCTGAAGTTAATTGTGCTTAAATGTTTCTATTTATTTAATTTTGTAAATTTCAATAGTACTTAAATGGTTTTGGTTTAGGGTTCATCCCACTTTCATTGTTAGTGATTTCTTCTTCCCGTTTTAAAATTTTTCTCTCCATCGTCATAATATTGTATCCAGGGTGGAGTAGCATTGTGGTGATGATGTGAGTTATTATTATCTTGCATGTAGAGGGTTGGTTCAAGATAATAAAAATTCTCAGGAAGGTGTTGAGTGATAGGGTTGATCTCAACATTGAGTAAAGTATTGAGAATAAATATTTTTAAAGAATAATGATTTTATCACCACAATCTCCCAAGAACAACAATGATTATTCACTAACTTCTTTGTATCTTCTTTATTTACTTTGTGTTTTTAATTTTATTATTAATATATATTATATTTTATGTATTTTTAGAATCAAACCCCCATTTATATTAGTATATAAGCAGTTTTATATTAGTTAGGTTATAAATAGTGACAATAAAAATTTGGTGTGTTGTGAGCGGCCTCTTTGAGATCGACCCTAGGTTGTGCCACTATGGTACACTCTTAGGTAGTAATAATTTATTGGTTAGGGGTCTATGAAAAAACACTCTCATCAATTTGGTGCCATTTTCTAGGAGTCCAAGTGCTTACTCACACTATTTTACAAAAAAAACAAAAAATTCATAAAATTCAGAAACCAAAAAAATTGAACTTCATTGCATATCCTTATTTTCTTGGTTCAATGATGGAATTTCAAAGTAATTTTTCATATTATTTTCAGGATAAAAATATTTTTGAGGTTATCAAACAAGTATCACTAAAGATTCAATTGGATGAGAATGCAAAAATGATAGAAGAGTTAATGAAACAAATGACATTTATTTCATCTTCTATGAAGGAATTGGCAGCTCAAAAGGAGGCTCAAGAAAAAGAGGAATCAAAGGTTATTTTTCCAATATTTTCAGTTGAAGAGCCATGTGAGGATGAAATTATGAAGGAACTAGCCTCAAACCTATCCACCCCATTTCTAGAGGAGGTTGAAGAAGAAGACATTCTAGAGGATGCACATGTGGGAGATCAAGCACCATTCTACCTCTCTCTTGCTTTGGAAGATAATATAGAAGATACACCTATTGAGATGGAGTTTCCAATGTCCTTTCCCGAAGTGAACAATTTTCAAGATAACTTACTTGAAAGGGAATATTTCATTATTGGTTTTTCATGTTTTAATCTTATTCAAGATGAACTATTTACAGACTTGTCCCTTACTAAAATTTTTGACAGAGCACAAATAGAGAAGACCTTTGATGTTAAGGAAGGAAACACCCAAGTGGTGGTGGTCAAAGAAGAAGAAGAGATAGAGAATCATATGGTTCTACTACCTCCTCTTCAACAAATTTCAAACTATATAGAGGAGGACATCACGAAAGTCATCAGGGAGTAACCCTATCTTCTTTTTCATCCCACACTGGACCATAATTTATATGCTTATTCATTCTTATGGGTTGGTAATTTTCTTATCTTCTTCAGGGTCCTATATTATTGGTATCTACTCATGGACACTAAGAAAATTCACGTGTGTTGGTTCATATCAATGAAACAACACCCACCATCTAATTAGGGTTAAACCGCTGCAACTGCCTGATTAGGGGCAGTAAAATCCTATCACCCACATGGGGGTCTAAACCATGTTCGATCTTCTTTTCCCTACCTCTTTATTTTGATTTATTTTTCTTATGTATTTATTTCTTTATTTATTTCTATGAGGAAGTGGTAGCAGCTAGGAGCTTATCTCAAAGCTACCACTGGAAAATAATGTCAGGTTGTATCTTTCCTTTCCTTTTTTTACTGCCCTTACATTTATTTTTATTATGCTAAAATGAGGGGTAGTTAAATCTAAGTGTGGGGGAGCATCAAACTTCTTAGTTGTTCATGTGTGCTTTTCCTTTTTGTTTTTCATATTTTTATGATTATTGAGTTTCAATGTAAATTATAATCATTTTTTCACTCATCAATTGACTTTAAGAAAATTGAAATGATTTTTGAAAAAAATGGATTTTAAATGATTATTGATGTGAAAACTTTCTCCTTGAATTGGATTTTCAAGAATTTTTATGAGTTTGACAAATTTTAGAAATCCATGACCATGAAACACTGACTTAAATCATTTTTCTAGTCCTGTGAGGTATTTTAAACCACTTTGAAATACTTTTTCTAATACCCACACATTCTTGAGGGGAAACTTAGATTTTGTGTGAGAACCAGAATATGTGATTTTTTTCTTTCTAAGATTTATATTTCATGGAATTTTTTTGATATGATTGAGGCATATATTTGTCTAGCCACATTTTTATCCTGAAACTCACCTTTACATATATCCTTCATTATCCCTTAGGTGACATGAATTGCCTTATAGGTTTAAGCCACATTAAAAGATGATTTTTCCTTACCTACCCGTACTCTTGGTAAATTTTCATGGATATTTCAAGTTTGAGTGTGGGGGAAGTACCTTTCGTTTGTGTGTTTTTTTGGATGTGTTTCACTTTTTGGTGGTGCGAGGTTTTTGTAAATATTATGGGTATTGGATAATGAGAGAATTGAGAATGTGTCAATATTTCATTGTGCTTTATTTCATTCATTCGGTTCTCCTTTGAGAAAAAAATTGAAAAAAGTGATGAAAAAGAGAATGGATATTTCATTTTACCTCCTTTTATGACTCATGTTCCTCTTTAAAATAAATTTCATGACTGTCATCCATTCATTGTATTCAATTTTCAGTTCATTATTTAAGAAAAAAAAACGAAAGAAAATAAAGTTATGACTTTCTAGAGATTAAAAAAATAAGGAAAGAAGGAGGAGAATTTGGATGATATAATTAATTGTAATAACTAATTGGCTCATGTCCCATTTCATAAAATGGGATTTGGAGTTGTGTTTCACACTTTCAAGTGGATTTGAGTGAGGTTCATCATGTGTTTTTACTTGAATATTCATGCATTGTACTTAAGATTCAAAACCTCCTCTTTTCAGCCTTAAATTTACAATAATTTTCTCCCCAACCCTAAGCCACAGAATTCACCTAGAAAAGACCTATTGATTGAAAATATTTTCATGTTTCACACTGTGGAGAAACTATAATTGTCACAATCATAAGGTGATACATGAGATTTCCAAGTATGAGCATAACTCTAGATTTAATTTCTCTTGAGTGAAGAGTGACATAAAATTCAATGTGGGGTAGGTTGTGATTGGGAAATGGATGGATTTACTAGGTTCAACAAATTTAAATGTGAGTAATGAAGATGAGAGTGAATTGTTTTTCATAGAGTAAACATGATGGAATTTTACTTTAAAAATGATCATTGATTTTTTCTTGTGGTTGATTGTTGTGTGGATTATGATTTGAATATATGATGATTGTCCGGGAGTGCAATGGTTAAGTGTGGGGGAGTGATAGAGACAAAATTTTCACATATTTTATACTCTAATTCAATGTTTTAAATCCCACCATAGTGTTTTTTATGGTAAATTGTCACATTGTTAGTTTCTAGATGAAAATTGGGCATAATTTCTAAATGGCCTAATTTTGGGATTTAATTATTTTATTTGTATTCTGTAATTCGGCCATAACTTTTTCTAAACTAAATGAAATTGTGAAATTCCTTTTTTTAGGTTTCCATACATTTCATCCTTCTATATTCAATGCTCAATCATTCATTTGGAGGCTCAAATATAGCTCACAAATCGGGCCTCAAAAACTTTGTACATATCTGGACACTTTTACTATTGAGGTTATATCTCCATGTGGTCGAGTCCAATTAAGCTTAAATTCGGCATGGATATATAAAAGAAGATGGGGATAAAATTTTATAGAGGATTACACATGGTATTAAACTTTATTAAAGTTCATAATGGTGTAGAAAGTTGGAAAAGTTGAATATGGAAAATCAACTGACCAGATTAAATGTTTCGGACTAAAATGGTAATAAATTTCTACAAACATCTCCACTAAATCTGAAAATTTTAGAACATACATGGGAAAAATAATGGAACAACTTTATTAATTAAACATTTTAATATTTTTCCATTTAATTAGGATAAAGTGTGGATCAATCAAGTGGGCATATTAGGAGCCAAATTTTTTCACCCATTTTCTCTATAAATTGGCATCTCTTCTACCTCTAACAATATAGCCATTTTCAAGGAAGCATGGTGGAGTTTGGTATCTATAATATTTTTTTATATTTTAATTATATTTTAGCTTAGTTATTCTTCTTCTTCTATGCATTTCTTTTCTCTTTCATTTTCTATTTTTTGTTCTTCTACAATGATCATTCTAATCTTAATGCAAATGGAAAACTAAATCTCGTTGTTGTTCGAGGGGGGAGTGGTGGTCCTTGGCTTCATTGGGCTTAAATGCATCTCTTTATTTTATTTTGGAAATTTAAATATTACTAAAAAGTTTTTGTTGTAGGGTTCACTCCACTTTCATTGTTATTGATTTCTTCTTCTCGTTTTAAAATTTTCTACTTCATCATCATATTATTGTATCCAGGGTGGAGTAGCATTGTGGTGATGATGTGAGTGAGTATTATCTTGCATGCATATGGTTGTTTTAAGATAATAAAAATTCATGGGAAGGTGTTTAGTGATAGGTTTGATCTCAACATTGAGTAGAGTATTGAGAATAAATATTTTTAAAGAACAATGATTTTATCACCACGATCTCCCAAGAACGACAACGATTCTTCACTAACTTCTTTGTGTCTTCTTTATTTCCTTTGTGTTTTTAATTTTATTATTAATATATATTATATTTTATGTATTTTCAGAATCAAACCCCCATTTATATTATCATATAATCAGTTTTATATTAGTTAGGTTATAAACAGTGATAATAGAAATTCGGTGTGTTGTGAGCGGCCTCTTTGAGATCGACCCTAGGTTGTGCCACTATGGTACGCTCTTAGGTAATAATAATTTATTAGTTAGAGATCTAAGACAAACCCCTCTAATCAATTTGGCGTTGTTTTTGGGTGGTCAAGATCTTACTCACAATGTTTTTCAAAAAAAACCAAAAAAATCATAAAATTCATAAACCAAAAAAATTGAACTTCATTGCAAATCTTTATTTTCTTGGTTCAATGATATAATTTCAAGGTAATTTTTCTTATAATTTTCATGATAAAAATATTTTTTAGGTTATCAAACAAGTATCACTTAAGAGTCAGTTGGATGAGAATTAAAAAATGATATAAGAGTAAAGGAATCAATTGACATTTATTTCATCTTCTTTGAAGGAATTGGCAACTCAAAAGGAGGCTCAAGAAAAAGAGGATTCAAAGCTTATTTTTACAACATTTTAAATTGAAGATCCATGTGAGGATGAAATTATGAATGAACTAGACTCAAACCTATCCACTCCATTTCCAGAGTAGGTTGAAGAAGAAGACTTTCTAGATTATGCACATGTGGGAGATCAAGCACCATTCTACCTCTCTCTTGCTTTGGAAGATAATACATAAGATGTACCTATTAAGATGGAGTTGCCAATGGAATTTCCTGAAGATATCAATTTACAATATGGCTTACTTTAAAGGTAATATTTCATTATTGATTTTTCATGTTTTAATCTTATTCAAGATGAACTATTTGCAGACTTGTCCCTTACTAAATTTTTTGACATAGCACAAATAGAGAAGACCTTTGATGTTAAGGAAGGAAACACCCAAGTGTTGGTGGTCAATGAATAAGAAGAGATAGAGAAGCATGTGGTTCTACTACATCCTCTTCAACAAATTTCATACCATATAGAGGAGGACATCATGAAAGTCATCAAGGAGTACCCCTATCTTCTTTTTTGTCCCACACTGAACCTTAATTTATCTATTTATTCATTCTTAGGGGTTGGGAATTTTCTTATCTTCTTCAGGGTTCTCTATTCTTGGTGTCTACTCATTGATACTAAGAAAAGTCACATGTGGTGGTTCATGTAAATTAAACCATACCCACAATCTGATTGAGGTTAAACCACTGCAACTACCAGATTAGGGGTGGTAAAATCCTATCACCCACATGGGGGTCTAAACCATGTTCTATCCTCTTTTACCTACCTCTTTCTTTTTATTTATTTTTCTTATGAATTTATTTCTTTCTTTCTTTATAGGAGGAAGTGGTATCATCTAGGAGTTTATCTCAAAGCTACCATTGGAAAATAATGTCAGGTTGTATCTTTCATTTCCCTTTTTTTCTGCCCTTACATTTATTTTTATTATACTAAAATTAGGGGTAGTTAAATCTTAGTATGGGGGGAGCGTCAAACTTTTTATTTATTCATGTTCTCTTTTCCTTTTTTTCATATTTTTAGGATTATTGAGCTTCAATGTAAATTCTTACCATTTTTTCACTCATCAATTGATTTTAAGGAAATTGAAATGATTTTTGAAAAATGGATTTTAAATGATTATTGATGTGAAAACTTTCTCCTTGAATTGGATTTTCAAGCATTTTTATGAGTTTCAAAAAAAATTTAAATCCATGACCATGAAACACTGACTCAAATAATTTTTCTAGTCCTATGAGGTATTCTAAACCACTTTGAAATATTTTTCCTAATACCCACACATTCTTTAGGGGAAACTTGGATTTTGTGTAAGAACCAGAATTTTTGATTTTTATCTTTCGAAGCTTTGGATTTCATGGAATTTTTTTGATATTATTGAGGAATATATTTGGCTAGCCACATTTTTATCTTAAGACCCACCCTTAAATTTATCCTTCATTATCCCTTTGATTCCATGAATTTCCTTATAGGTTTCCTCTACATTAAAAGAATATTTTTCCTTACCTACCTGCACTCTTGGTAATTTTGCATGGATATTTCAAGTTTGAGTGCGGGGGAAGGTCCTTTCGTGTGTGTTTTTTTTGGGATGTATTTCACTTGCTGGTGGTTTGAGGTTTGTGTCAATATTATGGGCATTGAATAATGAGATAATTGATCTTGAGTCAATATTTCATTGTGCTTTGTTTTATTCATTCAATTCTCCTTCGAGAAAAAACAAATTGAAATAAATGATGAAAAAAATGGAGGTGAGCTTGAATATTTCATTGTACCTCCTTTTATTAATCATGTTCCTATTTCAAATAAAGGGCACTACTGTCATCCATTCATTGTATTCAATTTTCAGTTCATTCGCTAAGAAAAAATAAAGAAAGAAAATAAAGTTGTGCCTTTCTAGAGCCTTAAAAAAATGAGAAAAAAGGGGGAGAATTTGGATGATATAATTAATTGTAATCACTGATTTTCTCATGTACCATGTCATAAAATGGGATTTGGAGTTTTGTTTCACACTTTAAAGTGGATCTTAGTGAGGTTCATCTTGTGTTTTTACTTGAATGTTCATAAATTGTACTTAAGAGTCAAAACCTCCTCTTTTCGGCCTTAAATTTTCAATCATTTTCTCACCAACCCTAAGCCACAGAATTCACCTAGAAAAGAACTCATGATTGAAAATATTTTCATGTTTCACGCTGTGGAGAAATGAGAATTGTCACAAGCATAAGGTGATATATGTGATTTCCAAGTATGAGCATAACTTTAGATTTAATTTCTCTTGAGTGAAGAGTGACATAAAATTCAATGTGAGGTAGGTTGTGATTGGGACATGGATCGATTTATGAGGTTGAACAAATTTAAATGTGAGGAATGAATATAAGATTGAATTGTTTTTCATATAGGATACGTGATGGAATTCTACTTTTGAAATGATCATTGATGTTCTTTTCTGGTTGATTGTTGTGTGGATTATGATTTGAATATATGATGATTTCCCGAGAGTTCAATGGTTAAATGTGGGAGTGATGAAGAAAAAAATTTCACATATGTTATACTGTAATTCAATGTTTTAAATCACACCATAGTGTTGTTTTGTGGGAAATTTTCACATTGTTAGTTTTTAGATGAATTTTGAGCATAATTGCTAAATGGCCTAATTTTGAGATTTAATTATTTTATTTATATTCTGTAATTCTGCCATAACGTTTTATAAACTAAATGAAATTCTAGTTTTTTTTGTAGGTTTCCATACATCATGGGTCTCATTTCATCCTTCTGGATTCAATTCTCAATCATTCATTTGGAGGCTCAAATATAGCTCACAAATCGGGCCTCAAAAACTCTGTACAAATCTGAACACTTTTACTATTGAGATTATATCTCAATGTGGGCTGGTCCAATTAAGCTTAAATATGGAATGGAGATATAAAAGAAGATGGGGATAAACTTTTATAGAGTATTACATGTTGTATTCAGCTTTATTAAAGGTCATAAAGGTGTGGAAATTTGGAAAAGTGGAATATGGAAAGTCATCTGACCACATTAAATGTTTCAAACTAAAACTGTAATAACTTTCTACAAACATCTCCATTGAATCTGAAATTTTTAGGGCTAACACGGGACAAAAAGCTGAACAAAATTTAAGAAGGAAACTTTCCAATATTCAGCCATTTAATTAGGATAATGGGCGGATCAATCAGGTGGGCAGATTATGAGCCAAATTTTCTCACCCATTTTCTTTATAAATTGCCATCTCTTCTACCTCTTACAAAATACTACTTGAAAGGATGTGTTGTTGTTTAAAGTTTATAAAACTAGAAGAATTTTGCTGGAAAAAGATTATTTTTTTTAAATGAAGTTCGATTAAAAAGACCCAACAAGAAGATATTATTTTTTAAAAATATTTTAAAAGGCATAATTGACCTAACTCTACCTCTTCATTTACTTAATAATAATTATCATTTAAATTAATATCCACTTAAATATGATCCCCTAATTTGTTAACCATCGAACCCTATGGGAGTTAACTTAACCACAATGATGAAATGAGTTAAACTTGAGGCTAGCTTTAGAACATGCAATCAAAGAACCCTTCTTAGATTGATGTTCTAAATATAGCTTATGTTCAGTGGTAAATTAGGGCACATATCCATTCTAGAAAATGAGGATGAATTTTGTTTAGGAATTATAATTTAACTCTACAAATTTATCATGTGTGGTCTTGTATTGTTGATTAAGATCACACTCTCACAATTCACACAATACTCGACCTCGCATGTTTTTTTGTTAATTGATCAATTGATTATTTAGTTTCTTTTAATTTAAAAACTCAATTCATGGATCATATTAAGTTAATTATATTATCTCAATTATTCAAAATAATTAAATGAAGAGGGTAGAAGATAGATCGATCACTAAGAAAACTACTCTTCCATGGGTGGTGTTGTAACATCCCAAGTAAGTAATGAATAATATATATTTTTATCTATGTCTATTTATGAATTAGATAGTGTTTTATAGGCTTTAAATGAGAATAAATCCAATCTTAAGCATGGAATACACTAATATTTTTAAAAGATTGTTTTACTGCCTTTTGATGGCAAACCATTTTTAAATAAAAATTTTGATAATTTTATAATCTCTATTTGTCAAAATAAACATATTATTTATGATTGGGAAATTGAAATTTACATGGAATAAATTTTTTGTATTTTTCTGACAATGTTCATTTTTTAATGAATAGTGAAAGAAACTGCATTTTACATGAAAACTGCTTTTTTATATAATTTAATTATATGGTTAAATTATCATTTTAATTGGTATTAAAGTGTAATTTGAATATATTTTTACCATTTAATCCAATGGTGGTCATTAGGATTAATTTAACTTTGGAATTGGGCATAAACTAATGCCAAACTTTTCATAGATATTGTTTCAAAAAAACCCTCTATTTGTTTTGACAACGGGAATTATTTTTAAATTAATTATAGAAATTTCTGTGTTTCGAATTTGGTAAAATGGATTCCATATTTGTAATCAGAAGGTCCAAATTATTTAATTAAGACTCTTTTTTTTTTTTGGACATTATGAATAGTAACGACGGTAATTATCTTTAATTATCTTGATTAATGAGTAATCGGGTCGTTAAGGATAATAAAATAATATCATAATAATAAAAAATGACACCAACATGTGTCCTAATGCTACTGGTTGTCTCATGGCAGACCATGGGATGCCTTTTACCAAACTTGGGGACCCCATGGAATCACTGTTGTGGGAAAGTGACTTGTTATCTTTTTATTTTTTAAAGAAAGTTAAATATAACAAAGAATGTATCACCTGAGTAAAACATTTTTAATTTTGTCTACATAAATGATATTTTGGACTATAAATATTCATTGGAAAGGTAAAAATATTTTCTACATCATAGTATTTTGTTCATAATTTTTATACATTAAATAAATTAAATTATTTATGACATCATGATGATGCAGCGATTACCTCATTATTTAACGATTTAAATAAAATGAAAAGATAATATAAAATCTAAGAACTAAACTTGTAAAAAACCTATTGGATGGGTATATTTCTAACCCTTATCAACTTATCCTCAAATTATATTAATGTGGAACCTTTTAAATCTGAAACTTATTTTAAAATAAAGTAACCTTTTATACCTTTCCAAGAGTGCCCCTCCTCTCCTCTTATAAAAGGCCCCCACCTCTACCTCCTTACCCACACTTCTCCAGCCTTTGGTTCAGCCAATACCTACTCATTTTTTCTCTCCACATCCCTCTCCTCACCATATAATCCTTTCCTTAGGCAGGAATCTCTTCAAGAAACCCTTTTGGTTCAAACCAAAGGGAGTTACCCGATTAAAAGGTAAAGTCTTCTCTAATGCTCTTTTGTTTATTTTGCTTCTCCAACCCCCTAAAATCTTTTTATTAATTTCTTTTGTAAAAACTACAGTATGTTAAATATACTAGGATATTTTTATAAGAAGGATTCTAGCTACACTTATACACACCTACATCTAATGGTTAAAGGACATACTGTTTCTGTGGAAGGTGAATTTATGCCTCCCGAAACGATGATTGTTCAACATTATTTTAACACCTTCAAAGGTGGCCATTAAGATGAAACTATATTTATATATGATATATAATATGTTTATGTTTTCCTTAAGCTTCTGTATTTATTATTTATGGCATACCTTTATGGTTTCCATTATGGGTAAACACGGTAATTTCATTTTAGGAAGTGCGGACTACCGCCCCCTCAAAGTGATTTGATTCGTTAATGCCATATGTGGGACGTATAAAGGATGGATTTAAATTTATTATATATGATTTTATACTGGAATTATAATATAACTTTATATCATTATTATTTTCTTTACATTAAAGTATGAGATAGAAATGAAAGTAGCGTTCATGCGTACGTACGGCTTACCGTCTCCATGAACGGTGCATTTCATTTCTTATCCCCAAATGTAATGTACTATTATAAGTACATACATATAATGGATATATATGATGTATGTTACATCTAAATTATGAATATAATTCTGGAATTAAAATATACATATCTCTCATTTAGTTTTAATTCCATTAATATGACATAGAAATGAAAGTAATGTTCATGCGTACGTATGGCTTACCGTCTCCATGAACGGTGCATTTCATTTCTTAACTCTAAATGATTATGTAATATTATAAATGCATGTATATACTAGATATATATGATATATATGTCATATACATTATGAATATCATTCTTGAGATAATGGATATTTGACTACGTGAACAACTTGTAAATATTTGAAGTTCACTTTTGACTCAAGTACCAAATATCGACAAAACGACCATTATTATGCTAAATAATTACATAGTGTTCATGAAATGGTAATAAGTGATATAAAAGGAATAATGAACTTGAAAAAGGTTCTTAAGCAAGTAGAAATTAACTCAGGCTTATTATTCAGGACATTAAAGAACGATCGAGTCAATTCGGACCCGAGGTATGGGACTTCGTCTCAATCTCCTTTCATTGAGGCATATTTTGTTTTATACACAACCTTCTTTTATATGGTGTATAAACCCCTTTAACTTTAATTTTTATCCAAAAGGAATCTTTTTATACAAATCATTTTACTAAATGACAAAAGGGAATGTTTTTGTCGTACGTATGCGGTGACAACGACTTCTCCGCCGCCGTGACCATTATTTGAGTTTCGGCTTCCTCTACAAGCCTTACCTTTTTTTTAAATGAAAAATAAATACCATGTTTTAATTTTTTTATTTTGGTATTGAAAATGGTTTTCATAATTTTTTTATTATATCAATGTCTTGTATTGATATCTTGTGATTGAAATGTGGAAATGTTATGTTTCCTTTATGCATGTTTTATGTGATACGATTATGTTATGGTTCTTGGGCATTGTTATGAAGACGGGTGGTTCCGTGATAAACTAAGGGAGGGTGAGCCCGATATATCTCTCTAATGCATTGGGTAACACGAAGGAGTGAAAAGTTAAGGTTTCTCTGAAGAGATTTAGGGAATATACTGTGATGGGTATTCCAAACGTAACCAAGAGGGTTACTCCCTACGTAAGAATGTTATAAATGCCTCAAGTTACCTTTATGTCTTATGATTTCTATGATTTATTCATGATTTGATTAGGTATGTTAAAGTGCCTATGTTTTATGGGTAAATTATGATTTCATTCTTATGTATATATAAACTCATGTTTCCTTTCCATATTTTTATAACCCTTACTGAGCTTTTTATGCTCATACCAAGTTTTTGAAATGTTTTTCACAGGTTAAGGGAAAGGTACATGATAAGATTATAGTGTTAAAGAAGTGTCAAGAAAGAATCCATGTTTTATTTTCAATATGTTTCCATTGATGGGAAAAATGAATACTATCTTTTATTGTAACCACTTTGTCTAAATGTGGGATGTAATGCATGTTTTATGATCTAATTCTCTAAAACTCTAAACTTGAAAAGATCCTCAATGTGTAATCTTGTAATAACTCAAGATTAAGTAAGTTTTAAGGCTGGGTCCTTATAGTTGGTATTAGAGGTCAGTTTAGATAACTTTAGGAGTTAGAATTCTATTAAATGATTATCCAAAAATATTTTTTTATGGTAAAATTGAAATGATATTTCATTTAAAGATTTCCATGTTGCTTCACCTAAGATATTTCTGTGTTAAGAATGGTTTTTCGTAGAGGAAATAGAACATATTTTCTGGGAAGGCATACAAAGGGAAATGACCTTTCAAATCAGTATCCTCATATGGTCAGAATCAGAACTAAATAGTTTGTCGCTGTGATGGCTCAGCTGACTCAGGTGAAAAAAGTTGGTTGTTTTTATTGATGATATTTTGGTGTTTTCTAAAAGTAAAGAGGAGCATTAAAGACATTTAAGGGTTATTTTACAAACCTTAAAAGAAAAGAAATTGTATGGGAAATTCAGCAAGTGTGAGTTTTGGTTACAAAAAATTTCTTTCCTTGGTCATATTGTTTCTAAAGATGGAATAACTATTGATCCTGCAAAAACAAAGGTTGTGGAAGAATGGCCAATACTCACAAATGTAATTGAGATTCGTAGTTTTCTTGGTTTTTCAGGCTATTACCGAAGGTTTGTTAGAAATTTTTCACAGTTATCTAGTCCAATGACTAAGCTAACTCGGAAGGGTGTTAAGTTTATCTGTACAAAAGAATGTTATGATTGTTTTCAGGAACTGAAAAGAAGATTAGTGAATGCTCTAGTTTTGGCACTACCTTCCAGGAATGGTGAGTTTGTTATCTATGGTGATGCTTCGTTTAAGGGACTTGGTTGTGTCCTTATAAAAAATGATCAGGTAATTTCTTAAGCTTCACGTCAGTTGAAAACTCATGAGGTAAATTACTCTACACATGATTTGGAATTAGCTACTATTTTTTTACTTTAAAAATTTGGAGGCATAATTTGTATGGAGTAAATTGTGAAATATATACTGATCACAAAAGTTTAAATTATATATTCACTCAGAAAGAATTGAACATGAGACATAGGATATAGCTGGAATTAATCAAGGATTATGATTGTACAATTCATTACCATCCGGGAAAAGCAAATAAAGTGGCTGATGCTTTGAGTCGAAAAAGTAATGCTTCATTAACAATTTTTCGTTTGGAATGTGATCCTTTGGTTAAGGATTTGATGAAATTTGGCATAGAAGTTGTTAGTGCAGGATGTCCTTCTGTTTTGTTTCAGGTATCAGTGAAATATTCTCTATCAGACAGAATCAAGCAAGCACAGAAGCAAGACAGTGAGTTGCAGAAAAAGGTAGAGCTGGTTCAGAAAGATAAGTTGCCTGAATTCAACATTGATAATGATTGTGTTTTGAGATTTGGTAAGAGATTGTGTGTGCCTTGTGATTCAAAGTTGAAGAGAGAGTTGTTATGTGAAGCTCATAGTTCTCCGTTTTCAGTTCATCCTGGCAGTACTAAGATATATAGAGATCTTCGGGAGTATTATTGGTGGGACAGAATGAAAAGAGATATTGTTGATTTTACTGTGAAGTGTTTGACTTGTCAACAGGTTAAAGCAGAGCAGTAGTTACCTAAAGGGATGCTTCAGCCTTTACCAGTGCCATAGTGGAAATGGGAGAATATATCCATGGACTTTGTTGTGGGATTACCGAAGACATCTCGAGGTAATAATGCAATCTGGGTTATTGTTGATCGCTTGACTAAATCTGCTCATTTCCTTACTATATGAGATACTTTTTTCCTAGATCAACTTTCCCGTTTGTATCTTAAAGAGACATTCAGGTTACATGGAGTTCCTCTCTCTATTGTATCTGACCGTGATCCCGGGTTCACTTCTAACTTTTGGAAAGGCCTTCAGAAGTTGTTGGGTACTGAATTAAATTTTAGTAAAGTTTTTCATCTGCAATCAGATGGGAAGTCAGAAAGAACGATTCAAACTTTGGAGTATATGTTGCGTGCTTGTTCGATGGATTATTAGGGAAGTTGGGACCAACATCTTTCTTTGGTTGAGTTTTCTTATAATAACAGTTTTCATTCTAGTATACAGATGGAACCATTTGAGGCATTATATGAGAAGCGGTGTCGAACTCCAGATTTCTGGGATGAAGTGGGTGAAAGGAAGTTGATGGGACCAGAATTGGTATAAGAGTTGTCAGAAAAAGTTCAGCTGATACAGAGACACATGAGAACAACTCAGAGCAGGCAGAAGAGTTATGCAGACAACAGGAGGAAGGATCTCTCTTTTGAGGTAAGTGATCATGTCTTTCTCAAAGTCTCGCCATGGAAAAGTGTGATGCGATTTGGTAAGAAAGGATAGTTGAGTCCATGGTTCATTGGACCATATGAAATTTTTGAGAGAGTTGGATCAGTTTCATACCGAGTGGCTTTACCTCCGAGTTTATCTCTGGTACACAATTTTTTTTCATGTTTCAATGTTAAGGAAGTACATTCCAGATCCATCTCATGTTTTGAGTCCAGAGGTAGTTCAGCTGGAAGAGAACCTATCTTATGAGGAACAATCGGTTTAGATTCTTGATCATAGGTAGCAAGTGTTACGGAATAAGTTGATTCATTAGGTAAAGGTTTTGTGGAAAAACCACATGATTGAAGAGGCAACATGGGAATCTGAAAATGCTATGAGGGATAAATACCCCCACTTATTCGATAAGTAAATAAATTACGGGGACGCAATTTTCTAAAGGGGGGAAGGATGTAACATCCCAAGTAAGTAATGAATAATAGATATTTTTATCTATGTCTATTTATGAATTAGATAGTGTTTTAGAGGCTTAAAATGAGAATAAATCCAATCTTAAGCATGTAATACACTAATATTTTTAAAAGATTGTTTTACTGCCTTTTGATGGAAAACCGTTTTTAAATCAAACTTTTGACAATTTTATAATCTATATTTGTCAAAATAATTATATTCTTTATGATTTGGACATTGAAGTTTACATGGGATAAATTTTTGGTATTTTTCTGACAATGTTCATTTTTTAATGAATAGTGAAAAATACTGCATTTTACATCAAAACTGCTTTTTCATCTAATTTAATTATATGGTTAGATTATCTTTTTAATTGGTATTAAAGTGTAATCTGAATATATTTTTACCATTTAATCCAATGGTGGTCATTAGGATTAATTTCAATTTCTAATTGGGCATAAACTAATGCCAAACTTTTCATAGATATTGTTTCAAAAAAACCTGCTATTTGTTTTGACAACGGGAATTATTTTTAAATTAATTATATCAATTTCTGTGTTTGGTATTTGGTAAAATAGATTCCATATTTGGAATCATAAGTTCCAAATTATGTAATTAAGACTCTTTTGTTTTTGGACATTATGAATAGTAACGACGGTAATTATCTTTAATTATCTTGATTAATGAGTAATCGGGTCGTTAAGGATAATAAAATAATATCATAATAATACAAAATGACACCAACATGTGTCCTAATGCTACTGGTTGTCTCATGGCTGACCATTGGATTCCTTGTTCCAAACTTGGGGACCCCATGGAATCACTTTTATGGGAAAGTGACTTGTTATCTTTTTATTTTTTTAAAGAAAGTTAAATATAACAAAGAATGTATCACCTGAGTAAAAAAAAATTAATTTTGTCTACATAAATTATATTTTAAACTATAAATATTAATTGGAAAGGTAAAAATATTTCCTAAATCATAGTATTTTTTCATAATTTTTATACATTAAATAAATTAAATTATTTATGACATCATGATGATGCAGTGATTACCTCATTATTTAACGATTTAAATAAAATGAAAAGATAATATAAAATCTAAGACCTAAACTTGTCAAAAACCTATTTTATGGGTATATTTCAAACCCTTATCACCTTATCCTAGAATTATATCAATTTTGGACCTTTTAAATCTGAAACTCATTTTAAAATAAAGTAACCTTTTATACCTTTCCAAGAGTGTCCCTCCTCTCCTCCTATAAAAGGCCCTCACCTCTACCTCCTTACCCACACTTCTCCAGCCATTGGTTCGGACAAGCCCTACTAATTTTTTCTCTCCACATCCATTTTCTCACCCTATAAGCCTTTCCTTAGGCAGGAATCTCTTCAAGAAACTCTTTTGGTTCAAACCAAAGGGAGTTACCCGATTAAAAGGTAAAGTCTTCTCTAACGCTCTTTTGTTTATTTTGCTTCTCCAACCCCCTAAAGTCTTTTTATTAATTTCTTTTGTAATAACTCCAGTATCTTCAATATAATAGGATGTTTTTATAATAAGTATTCTAGCTACACTTACACACACCTACATCTAATGGTTAAAGAACATACTATTTCCGTGGATGGTGAATTTCTGCCTCACGAAACGATGATTGTTCAACATTCTTCTAACACCTTCAAAGGTGGCTATTAAGATGACACTATATTTATATATGATATATAATATTTTTATGTTTTCCTTAAGATTCTGTATTTTTCATTTATGGCATACCTTTATAGTTTCCATTATGGGTAAACACGATAATTTCATTTTAAGAAATGCGGACTACCGCCCCCTCAAAGTGATTTGATTCGTTAATGCCATATGTGGGATGTATAAAGGATGGATTTAAAGTTATTATATATGATGTTATACTGGAATTATAATATAACTTTATATCCTTATTATTTTCTTTCCATTAAAGTATGAGATAGAAATGAAAGTAGCGTTCATACATACGTACGGCTTACCGTCTCCATGAACGGTGCATTTCATTTCTTATCCCCAAATGTAATGTACTATTATAAGTACATATATATAATGGATATATATGATGTATGTTACATATAAATGATGAATATAATTCTGGAATTAAAATATACATATCTCTCATTTAGTTTTAATTCCATTAATATGACATAGAAATGAAAGTAGCGTCCATGCGTATGTACGGCTTACCGTCTCCATGGACGGTGCATTTCATTTCTTACCTCTAAATTATTATGTAATATTATAAATGCATGTATATACTAGATATATATGATATATATGTCATCTAAATTATGAATATCATTCTTGAGATAACGGATATTTGACTACGTGAACAACTTGTAAATATAAGAATTTCACTTTTGACTCAAGTACCAAATATCGAAAAAATGACCATTATTATCCTAAATAATTACATAGTGTTCATGACATGGTAATAAGTGATATAAAAGGAATAATGAACTTGAAAAAGGTTCTTAAGCAAGTATAAATTAACTCAGGCTTATTATTCAGGATATTAAAGAACGATCGAGTCAAGTCGGACCCGAGGTATGGGACTTCGTCTCAATCTCCTTTCATTGAGGCATATTTTGTTTTATACACAACCTTCTTTTATAAGGTTTATAAACCCCTTTGACTTTTACATTTATCCAAAAGGAATATTTTTATATGAATCATTTTACTAAATGACAAAAGGGAATGTTTTTGTCGTACGTATGCGGCGACAATGACTTCTCCGCCGCCGTGACCATTATTTGAGTTTCGGCTTCCTCTACAAGCCTTAAATTTTTTTAAATGAAAAATAAATACCATGTTTTACTTTTTTTATTTTGGTATTGAAAATGGTTTTCGTAATTTTTTTATTATATCAATGTGTTGTATTGATATCTTGTGATTAAAATGTGGAAATGTTATGTTTCCTTTATGAATGTTTTATGTGATATGATTATGTTATGGTTCTTGGGTATTGTTATGAAGATGGGTGGTTCCTTGATAAACTAAGGGAGGGTGAGCCCGATATAGCTCTCCAATGCATTGGGTAACACGAAGGAGTGAAATGTTAAGGTTTCTCTGAATAGATTTAGGGAATATACTGTGATGGGTATTCCAAACGTAACCAAGAGGGTTACTCCCTATGTAAGAATGTTATGAATGCCTCAAGTTACCTTTATGTCTTATGATTTATATGATTTATTCATGATTTGATTAGGTATGTTAAAGTGCCTATGTTTTATGGGTAAAGTATGATTTCATTCTTATGTATATATGAACTCATGTTTCCTTTCCATATTTTTATAACCCTTACTGAGATTTTTATGCTCATCCCATGTTTTTGAAATGTTTTTCACAGGTCAAGGGAAAGGTACATGATAAGATGATAGTGTCAAGGAAGTTTCAATAAAGAATCCATGTTTTATTTTTAATATGCTTCCATTGATGGGAAAAATGAATACTATCTTTTATTGTAACCACTTTGTTTAAATGTGGGATGTAATGCATGTTTTATGATCTAATTATCTAAAACTCTAAACCTGAAAAGATCCTCAATGTGTAATCTTGTAATAACTCAAGATTAAGTAAGGCTGGGGCCTTATAGGTGTGGTCATTATGGAGACATTTTGCATGAGAAAAGGATTGAAAGAGTAGAACCCAATATTGTCTCCACTATTGAATTCCAGCCTAAAGAAGAAGATTAATAGAAAGATAAATAAACAAAACAGAGGGAAACATAAGAAATTAAATAAGAACTAAGGATTTCATTACACAAAAAAAAGTATTAAAACACTAAGAAGAATAATAAGGCTTCATCAAAGGGATCCTTGATTCACGAACTACCCTTATTGAAATAGTTAGAGAATTTGAGTGGATCCACTTCTAATCTACCATCAACTTCCTAATTAGAGTCCCCAACCCCAAAAAATGATAAAAACACTGATTTATAGAGTTGAGGGGAGGCTAGGTTTAAAGAGGTTTCAAGTGTGAATGGGGAATCTCAGGAAAATATTTTAATCCCACTTGCACCACCCATTTGACCTCCAAAACGCATGAACCAGCTGTTCTTTAAGAAGAATTATTTGTGAAAAATTGGGTTGGAGAGATACTATCAAAATTTGGGCTCAATATAAGCTTGGATGAATAAGTTATGGCCCAAATACAGAACCAATGTCCAATCTGGCAGGCCCATCCCACATTTGATTTCATGGTCCATTTAGTCCAACCAAATGCACGGTTTAGCTCCAACGTCCTGAACAAAAGTTGTATCCAATTAAATCAGTAACATAGTTACAAAATTTCATGTTCAAATAATAAATATTAAAATATGTATCTTTGAAATACTACATTACACTATAAAGTGTAAAACTGAAATTTCCATCAAATTTTAAAATGAATGATCTTATCCCAAATATTTTATAAATAAAAATATTTAACAAAATGTGAGGAAATTTTACCATTTATTATCAATAAAATATTCAATAAAAATGTGTTTTATCAACTCCCCCACACTTACCCTTTTTCACTCTTGGTCAAAACCTCATATCATGTATTCCAAAAAAAAAATTGACAAGTAAACATCAGTATAAAATCAAAACAAATTTTTAAATCACATATCCTTGAGATCCAAAAGTTTCACACCAAAAAACAAAATATATCATGCCTCATAAAAAACCATTATTTAAAGTTCTCCATTTATATCATTCAATATATTTCCACTTCATTTATCCTCCTATGCACACAAAACACTTACCTCACTTGAATTTTGTCTTATCACACAAATGTCAATTTTTTAGCAATGTATTTCTCTTACAAACTCATACAAGGGTCACCATAGGCTTGATAAATTTCAAAATCACCACCCGATGTAATTCAAGGACGTATTTTTATCCTGAGTAATTTTTAGGGTTGTTCTGTGGATTTTGGTTGGTAGGATTTCGATGTTAAAAATTATGAGGCTGAATGAGGAGGGCTTGACTCTTTTTGAAGAAAATTTGCATTAATCTAATTTTCACTTAAATATGGTCTCCTCCGCAATACCTTTATCATAAATTAAGCTCCATCATCACAAAAAGTCATGGAAATTTTACACCATTCATCATTTCAGCAACAAAAATGTAAATCTTCTCCAAGATAGTTTTTTGTGAAAGCTCTAGATAGAAACAACTTTCTTTCTTTTTTAAAATCTCTAGAAAGGCAAAACTTCACTTATCATGAAAGATCCATCAAGTTAGAATGGGAATGATATTAGTTTGATTTTATCTTCAGAAAAATTTCTTGGTTTTAAGTTTGATCAAACCAAATTAAATTCTTTTAAATTTTTATTTGGGTCCTCACCAGATAATTCGTGAAGTTTTGGAAGAAGGTGAATTAATCCAGATTTCAGTTCAAAGTCCGATATGAGGTTTGGGTATGAAATAAATTTGAACGATAGTTAATAACTGGTGAATAAAATTCTTGAATGGTTATATTAAGTTAATTTATATTATTTTCATCCATTGGTTCTTATTTTACGGTTGAATTTGAATTGCTTTCAATTCCAATGTTTTAAGAGTGGAGGAATTCTCTAACTAGTTGAATGTTGAAACTTTCTGTAGACTGAGAATGTTTGATTCAACCTCAAAGGCTACGTTCAATATTAGGGTCAATATATAAGAGATCTTTGGGATTATTTCATGTCATAAATCAAATAAAAATGAAAATAAGAAAATTGAACCACAGTAAAATGAAAGATGAGAAGTTTGAGTTGATGGTCCAAAAAGAAGAAGAAGAAAATAAGATTGGGTAAAGAAGGAAGATAAAAAGAAGAAGATAATAAAATGTAAAATAAAATAAATACCTCTAAATAGTTGAAATAATTACTTGCCTCCACGAAAAAGGCACCAATTTTAAAGGCTCTGTCGTGGGTGCTCTCAAATAAAGTGTGATTTTTTTTTGGGTACTTGGGTGCAGTAGAGTGGCTGACCAAGGTCGTCTCTCAAAGGAGGAAGTAATTTAAAAAAAACTTCTTAAAGGTATTCTAAAAATAAAATAAAAGATAATAAAAACACTACCTGAAATTATGGGGGTTTTTTATATTTTATAAAACTATAATAAGTTTTCTAGAAGAAGATTGTATTTTTTTTTGAAATGAGGTTTGATTAAAAAGACCCAACAAGAAGATGTTGTTTTAGAAAATATTTTAAAAGGAATAATCTAAATAACTATACCGATTAATTTACCTATTAATAATTATAATTTAAATTAATATCAACTTAATTATTATCCCTTAAATTTTTAACCCTCAAATCCTATAGAAGTTAACTTAACCACAAAGATGAGATGAGTTAAACCTGAGGCTAGCTTCGGAACATGCAATCATAGCACCCTGCTTTGATTGATGTTCTAAATCTATATTATGTTCAATGGTAAATTAGGTCACATATCCATTATATAAAATAAGGATTAATTGTATTTAGGGATTATATTTTAACTCTACAAATTCATCCCATGTGGTCTTATATTACCGATTAAGATTGTGCTCTCACAATTCACACAATACTCGACCTCGCGTGTTTTTGTGTTAATTGATCAATTGCTTGGTTAGTTTCTTATAATTTAAAAACTAAATTTATAGATAATATTTATTTAATTAAATTATCTCAATTATTCAAAATAATTAAATGAAGATGGTAGGAGATAGATTGATCACTAAGAAAACTACTCTTCCATGGGTGGTGTGGTCATCGTGGAGATGTTTTGCATGAGCAAAGGATTGAAAGGGTAAAACCAAATCTCATATATACTCTTGAATTTCATACTAAATAGGAACATTAAGAGGAATATAAATGAAAAAAATATATGTAAATAGAATAAATTAAAGAATAACTAAGGATTATATTACACAAACAAAAGTATTACAACGTGAAGAAGAAGAAGAAGGCTTCGTCGAAGGGATCCTTGCCTCAAGAGCTAACCTTATTGAAATGGTTGGAGAATTTGAGTGGACACACTTATCCTCTACCCTCAAATTCCCAATTCACATCCCCCAAACCCTACAAATTAGAAAAACATTAATTTATAAAGTGGAGGGGAGGCTAGGTTTAAAGAGGTTTCAAGTGTGAATGGGGAATCTCGGCCAAATATTTTAATCCCAATTTCACCACCCATTTGACCTCCAAAATGCGTGAACCAGCTGTTCTTTCAGAAGAATTATTTGTGAAAAATTGGTTTGGTGATATTATCTCAAAATTTGGGCCCAATATAAACTTATATGAAGATATTATGGCCCAAATACTGAACCAATTTCCAATCTGGCAGGCCCAGCCCACATATGACTTCATAATCCATTTATTTCAAACAAATGCATGGTTTAGCTCTAACGTCATGAATAAAAGTTTTATCCAATTAATTCGAGAACATAGTTACAAATTTTTAATTTCAAATAATAAATATTAAAATATTTATCTTTGAAATACTACAGTTCACTATAAAGGGTAAAACTGGAATTTCCATGAAATTTTAAAATGAATGATCTAATCCCAAATATTTTATAAATAAGCATATTTAACAAAATGTGAGGAAATTTTATCATTTATTATAAATAAAATATTCAATAAAAATTTGTTTCATCAACTCCCTCCCACTTACCCTTTTTCACCCCTAGGAAAAACCTCATATCATGTATTCCAAAAAAAATTGTGACAAGTAAACATCTGTATCAAATCAAAAAAAATTAAAAAACATATCCTTGAGATCCAAAATTCCACACCAAGAAAAAAAATATATCATTCTTCATAAAAACCCATTATTTCAAGTTCTCCATTTATATCATTCAATATATTTCCACTTCATTTATCCTCCCATACACACAAAACACTTACCTTGCTTGAATTTTCTCTTATCACACAAATGTCAATTTTTTAGCAATGTCTTTCTCATCCAAACTCATACAAGGGTCACCATAGTCTTGATAAATTTCTAAATCTCCACCTGATGTGAGCCAAAGACATATTTTTATCATGAGGACTTTTCAGGGTTTTTATGTGGATTTTGGTTGGTAGGATTTAGATGTGAAAAATTCTAAGGCTGAATGAGGAGGTCTTGACACTTTTTAAAGAAAAATTACATTAATCTAATTTTTACTTAAATATGGTCTCCTCCTAAATCCCCTTATCATTAATTCAGCTCCATCATCATGAAAATTCATGGAAAGTTTACACCATTAAGTATTTTAGCAACAAAAATTTCAATCTTCTCTAAAATAGTTTTTCTTGAAATCTCCAAATAAGAACAAATTTCTTTCTTTCTTAGAAGCTCTAGAAAGGCACAACTTCACTTATCCTAAAATATCCATCAATTGAGAATGGGAATGCTCTTAGTTTGATTTGATCTTTAGAAAAATTTCTTAGTTTTAAGGTTGAGAAGGCCACATTAAATTATTATAAATGTTTATTTGGGTCCTCACCATAAAATCTGTGAAATTTTTGAATAAGGTGAATTAATCCAGATTTCAGTTCAAAGTACGATTCAAGATTTGGATATACAATACAATTTGGTTGATAGTTAATATCAGTTTCATCCAATTATTTAATGGTATATTAAGTTCATTTCCATTATTTTCAGCCATTGGTTCTTGTTTTATGGTTTAATTTTAATTTCTTCCAATTTCAAAGTTCTGAGAGTGGAGGAATTCTCCGACTGGTTGAATATTGAAACTTCCTGTAGACTGGGAATGTCTAATTTGATCTCGAAGGCTACATTCAATCTCAGGGTCAATATCTAAGAGATATTTGGGATTATTTCATGTCATAAATCAAATAAAAATGAAAAGAAGGAAAGTAGACCATGGTAAAATCAAAGATGAGAAGTTTTAGTTGATGGACCAAAAAGAAGAAGAAAAAAAATTCAGTTTGGGTAAAGAAGGAAGAAAGAAGAGAAGAAGAGAAAAAAATTTAAAATAAAATAAATACCTCTAAATGGTTGAAATAATTACTTGCCTCCCCGATAATGGTGCCAATTTGAAAGGCACTGTCATGGGAGCTCTCAAATGAAGTGTGATTTTTTTTTGTACTTGGGTGTAGAAGAGTGGCTGACCAAGGTCGTCTCTCAAGGGAAGAAGTAATTTAAAACAACTTCTTAAAGGTATTCTAAAAATAAAATAAAATAGAGTAAAAACATTACTTGAAATTATGGGATTTTTTTATAGTTTTTAAAACTAGAAGAAGTTTTCTGGAAGAAGATTTTAATTTGTTTTTTTGTTTTTTTTATTTTTGAAATTATGTTTAATTAAAAAGATCCAACAAGAAGATGTTTTTTTAGAAAATATTTTAAAAGGCTTAATCATTCTAACTCTACCTCTTTATTTACTTATTAATTATTATCATTTAAATTAATATCCATTTAATTATGATCCCCTAATTTGTTAACCCTTAAACCCTATGGGATTTAACTTAACCACAAAGATGAAATGTGTTAAACCTGAGGCTAGCTTCAGAACATGCAATCATAGCACCCTGCTTTGATTGATGTTCTAAATCTAGCTTATGTTCAGTGGTAAATTAGGGAACATATCCATTCTAGAAAATTAGGATGAATTTTTTTTAGGGATTATATTTTAACTCTACAAATTTATCCCGTGTGGTCTTGTATTACCGATTAAGATCATGCTCTCACAATTCACACAATACTCAACCTCGTGTATTTTTGTGTTAACTAATCAATTTCTTTCTTAGTTTCTTATAATTTAAAAAATAAATTCATGGATCATATTGAGTTAATTATAGTAGCTAAATGATTCAAAATAATTAAATGAATAAGTTATAAGATATATCGATCACTAAGAAAAATACTCTTTCATGGGTGGTGTGGTAATTGTGGAGACGTTTTGCATGAGAAAAGGATTGAAAGGGTGGAACCCAATATCATCTCCACCCTTGAATTACAGCCTAAAGAGAAAGATTAAAAGGAATATAAATGAACAAAACAGAGGTAAATAGAATAAATTAATGAAGAACTTATGAGTTTATTACACAAACAAAAGTATTACAACACGAAGAAGAAGAAGAAGAATTTGTCAAAGGGATCCTTGCTTCAAGAGCTACCCTTATTGAAATGGTTGGAGAATTAGAGTGGATCCACTTCTCATCTACCCTAAACTTCCCAATGCATGTCCCCTAACCCCACCAAATGATAAAAACACTAATTTATAGAGTGTGGGGGAGGATAGGTTTAAAGAGGTTTCAAGTGTGAATGGGAAATCTCGGACAAATATTTTAATCCCACTTGTACCGCCCATTTGACCTCCAAAAAGCATGAACCAGCTGTTTTTACAAATTAATTATTTGTTTACAATTGGGTTGGAGAAATCCTCTCAAAATTTGGGCACAATATAAGCTTGTACGAAGAAGTTATGTCCCAAATACAGAACCAATGTCCAATCTGGTAGGCCCAGCCCACATTTTACTTCATGGTCCATTTAGTCCAACTAAATGCATGGTTTAGCTCCAACATCCTGAAAAAAAGTTGTATCCCATTAATTCAGGAACACAATTACAAAATTTCAAGTTCAAATAATAAATTCTAAAATATTTATCTTTGAAATACTACAGTGCACTATAAAGGGTAAAACTGGGATTTCCATAAACTTTTAAAACTAATAATCTAATCCCAAATATTTTATAAATAAACATATTTAACAAAATCTGAGGAAATTTTATCATTTATTATCAATAAAATATTTAATTAAAATGTGTTTTATCTTCTTCTCATCAGCATCATCAGATAAATGTAGAAAGTGTCCCTCAAACCAGCTCATAGAAATCGACCCTCTATCTGTAGCCCTAGGGTTATCCAAAATTTCAATACCTAGAAATCTCTAAACAAGGTCAGACCCATATGCACTGGTGGGTCCAATAACAACTTCCCCCTGGATAGGAAGACTGAGAAGGATTGCCACATCCTTGAGGGTGATGGTCATCTCTCTCTCAGATAGTTGGAGTGTGTGTATCTCTAGTCTACACCTCTCTAGGAAGGAAGGAAGCAGGTAATGGTTAAAAAATGTGAAATCAAACACTACAATGTCATAGAATCCAACATATAACAAGTATGGTATAATGGAGAGTGAAGGAAATGCGTGATTAAAATGGTACGCTCAACGCACCCTGATCTGTTGAACCTCACCACCCTGTACCACAGCCTGGGAAACATGTCTAGCCTACTCGGTGAGTAGTATAGTATCACCCATATATATGTAAAAAAACGAAATGAGTCATCAGTGTAAAATTTAAATATAACATTATGGATAGTAGAATGTTATGACTTGTATAATTTAAGACATGTCATGTTTATTCACATTGTTTTATGAAGTTATTTTTTACCAAAAGAAAAGGGAATGTCTTCATGCTTCTCAAAACATGTTTCTAAATTGTTTTTTAGATATTGTTTTACCTAGAAAATTGTGTTTTTTAAGATATGGTTTTAAATATATATATATAGATACAATTTGTCTTTGTTATCAAAAAGTTTATTAGAAAATTGTGTGATTTGTAATTTATTTGCCATTTCTCACATGATGGTATGTTTCATGAATATTTTCTCACATGCTTGCTTTATGGTTTAGCCATGGAAAGATTGATTATGTGTTAATGACTCCTCTTCACTTTCTTATCTTTATTAACTTTCTTTTCCTTCTTCTCTTTCTTTTTTTTCTTCCTCTTCTTGGTTATGGGATGGGTTTACGTCATCGTCTTCATTATTGTCGTTGTTCCTCCTGCATCTTGCTTCATTTCCCACGAATGTTTTACAACATATAAGAAATACCATGAAATTTTTCAATAGAACATGGTTTGGATGAGATGAGTCTCACTTCCAAAGTGGGATAAAAACTAGCTTATTTTCAAGTGGTGGATTAATTTCATCTTATAAAAGGATGTAATTAACTTTTGAATTTTAAAAAAAATTCTAAAATTTCATACAATAATAAAAAAATAAAGGATATTATATTCACACCATATAATTTACAATGTGAAAAGATCACAATGGAGACAATACAACATTGTGGCTAAGAGTGTGTACTCGATCCAACAATGTTAGGGAATCATTTCCGATTATGTCATTCTTGATGACATATAATGCATCTCAAACTATTACCTTGTTCTTGAGGCCAGTTCATCTCATTCTGTATCCTGATAGACTTTAGTCTCCCTTGTTTATGTAACTGGTTGATGTTAGGTATCACTATGGGCTAGCCTTCAAGCATTTGGAAATATTGAAACTCCCCAATAGGAATCCATGGTGCAACATAACATTTAGCAATGATGTTCATCTAGTACACTGGATCAACATATGTTTCCCATGATATGTTCATAGAGACGCATGTTGTGATGGCGTGTGCGCATGGAAATCATAAGGCATGGAAATTTCCACATTAACATTGTATCACTTATAGTAACACCAAAATTATTTCATTGATGCTATTTATGATGGAGTCTGAATGCTCTTGAACTTCAAATTGCGAGTCTTATCAGTGGAAAAGGCATACAGGATAACCAGAAAATTCTTCAATGTTCTTTTCAATCTCTCGTTGAAAGTACCTTCTATACCTTATCCCCTACTGAATCTCATCTGAGGATAATTTTTTTCTATCAATAAAGTACACTTGAAGACACCATTGATTCACTCTAAAATTTTTGTGGTCATGTGTCCATGCCTCTTCCCCCCGTCATATGCCAATGTTCATTTTTCTTTTGGAATCTACATCATATAATCATACACTTCTTGATTAGTCTTACATATTTGTTTGAAATTTTCTTCAAACCTCTATTTATCCGGCTCATATGCTACATAAAATTGATTATCTTTCACATAAATTGATTTTATTTTTACATTAAAATATTAGAAAATAAAAAAGACAATGTGTACCAAGCCTTGTGATTTCTTTCCTCATAGGTTTGTTATGGAATGATTTCTCTCTGTTGCTAGAAATATGTCTGATGCAGTACTAATGATGTTCATTTGGGGGTATCTATGCATTAAGGTCTATATTGATTACCCGATGCTGATCAAATATCAGACACCCTGAATGACGGTGAAATGGTTGCTGATACATGCAAAAAACTAACTCTATGATTCGTAGTTTTCTTTCTCCACAATGAAAAAGTCAAGAAAAATAGGTGAACGGTTTTCATATTGGATTGGTGCAATCAATAATACGCCCTTGTATGAAATTTTTACTAACAAAAATCCACATCACATGAAAATGCTTTTTTTAGAGAGAGAATAAGTGGAATGTAGAGAGATAACTAAAATTGGAAGTGAGGAGAAGGGGGTGCCCTTTTATAGGGTGTTAAATCAAAGGCGGTTTTGGGTGACACCTTTTTCCTAATGTAAAGCTGAAAGGTGGAACCCCCCCTACTTCTATTCACTTTTTCTTTAGACAAAAGGGGAAAGCCCCCACCACTTTTTCCATGTCATTGATTTGGAGAAAAATGGTTTATGGGGAGGGAAGGTGACAGATCCTCTATCTCCTTTTGATTGAACTGAAAGGAGGTAGTGAGCCTGTCACCATTCATACACATATTTAAAAAAAATTAACCTATAAATTTTAATTTTTTTTCAAAAAATATATATAGAAAACTACACCACTCATGGTCAACCCATCAATTAAAAATGATATTCTATTTCTCAATAGATAAACCCAAAGCCTACCCATCCTAATCTATGGCATTTTTTCTTCACTATGTGCTCAGTTTTTTCAGAACTGTCACACTTATCTCCCCAAGGGATGCTTCACCATGCTGTCATACCCCCTCCCTTACATTGGATCTTCCCTGATACGTCGTCTCACCTCTCCCCTCGCATTCAATTTTTCGATGTTGCTGCACCATTTCCTTCAATCGAATCTGCTTCTCTGGCACCACCCCTCCACAATCCCATGAATGTGTATTTGTGTATACTAATTGGATCTGACATTTTCTTTAACTATTTACCTCTATTAAGATATTTTCCCTAATACAGGTAACTAGTTACTTTAATTTCATTTAGATTTTTTTAATAAATTTGATATTCTTATGTTTGGATATAGAGTCTGATTTTAATTTTCTAACTATAAGTTTACTCTAGGATGTTAATCCATGACATGAATATTATTTTCTATTAGGAAAAATGGTTATGTATGATCTGAAAGTAAAGATAATTGATGTTAGAATTTACACAGTCCTATGGGTGTGATCATTAATAAAATTTTCTTCTTACTAATCAAAGGGAAAAAAATCCTTATAATTTTAAGGAAAACATAGCTACGATATTGATTGTAAATTTTTTATTCCACACTATTAGTTGAGAATAATTTCAATGGAAACATAGTCATGTGACTGATTGTCAATTGTGTATTCCACATGATTATACTACCTCATGATTTTACTTCAATATATGATCTCAAGGTGGGTCGCATTTGCTATTAATAGCATATCTATACCTGTGTATTCTTAATTTATATTACTAAATTCGAAATCTATCTTAAATTATTAATTATCACCATAAATAATTCATTTTATAATATATTTTATTAATTATTTTTTTATATTTGAGAGAAATGAATGTATTTGAGAAAAATTGGAGTGACTCTAATTGACGAGAAGATGATTGGGATTATGTTAATATGGTTTGGACATGTTAAAAGAACTAGGGATTCACTTGTTAATATGGAAAACTTAATGACTAATTCACTTATTAAAAATGTTAAAGGTAGACTTAAAAAGACTTTTAAACAGATCATTCAAGATAATTTTGTTATGAATAGTTTGAATGAAAACATGATCTTCAATAGAGTTAATTGATGACGTTTGATCTATTTAGTCAACGCCGTTTAATTAGGTTTAAATCTTGTTGGTTGTTTTAATTATTATTTTTATACGTATCATCCAAAAATTTATTCGGTTGTAAATGTCGAGACAAATTATGAGCAATCAATTTATAATTGGTTTGGTAAGCAGGGATTCCAGTCATTGTTGTCAAAGGCGCGCACCTCTGAGTGCCTTGGCGAGAGGCGAGGTGAGGTGCACCTAGAGCGCCTCATCCCAGATTAATTGAGACAACCTCACATAGGCACGGAAAAGTCACACGCCTTGTTCTAAGGATTTAGGCGTTCTAATGGCACGGCCCCAGAAAAAAAATCGGGTCTCCTTTCTAAAAATCGGCGGCGACAAGATGGAAATTAGGGTGACAATGGGATGGAAGTTGAGGGCTACAGGGGAAGGAACTCAGCTGTAAGGGTGAAAATCGTGGCTACATAGTATGGAAATCGGGGCTCCTTTATGAAAAATAGTATCTACAGGGGTGGATATCGGGGGTTGTAGGGGAGGAAATTAGGGTACCACAGGATGGAAATAATGGATACTTCCTAAAAAACAATCAGTCATAGGGGTGGGATATCAGGAGAATTAAAAAAAACATTTAATGATTGAATTAAAAAAATAATTTAATAGAACTCTATAAAAAATAGACAAAATCTCTCAAAAACTACACAGCACGCAACAGCAAACGCACTGGGAAGCAGTAGCATCAAACGCACTGGGAAACAAATGCACTGGGGTTAAATATCCAAGGATTGATTATTTGATTATGGTTTTGTTAAAAACTATATATGTGTGTTTGTGTGTGTGAATTTTAATTTGTATTAGTTTTATTGAATTTAAGTTTTTTTTATTTGAAGTATGCTGAAATTCTGTTCATATTTAATTATTTTTTAGAATGCACCTTAGTTTTGAGAGGCGCACACCTCATGATGCATCCCCAAGTGTAATTTGTGTCTTATTGTACCTTACACCTTTTACAACACTCATTCCAGTTCAGGAGACATGATATACATGCTATAAATGTGCTGAGATATGAAGTTATCCCATTTTTTGGTACAATGTATCTTTATATTTTGAATATAGAAACTATTGATTTGATGAATTTCAAAACATGTTGGATTTATTAGGGTGTTAAATCATTTATTTGTGTCCTGGATCATTAAAAACAATCTGAGCCTCTTGATTTATCTGATTTCTTGGTTTCTTATTTTTCTAATTTCATCTCATATGTATTTTCTCACTTTATTTTTTGTTTTGGTTGTCTGTGATTACGTTACCTTTTAAAGGTTCCCTATGATGTGTTTACATTAACCATGCTAATTTATGATGATCATTCCATGATCTTGACATTATTTTATTTTATGAGGGAACACTCCATGCATTATCTTATTGTTTTTTTATTCAAATTTCTCATTTTTCATTAGTTAAATCTACAGTAGTAATCTTGTCCTTTTAAGTAAAGTGGAAAGACATGAATTTTATTGCTTGTTATTTTTGTACATCTAATGATGTTCTTAAGATGCTTTATTTTTTTAGGACTCTTTGACTTTTGTGTATTGTATTGCATTTGTTTTGTGCTTTGGTTTATTCATTTGTGGTTTCTATTTAAACCCGGGTAATGCTTGATGATATTTATAGTTACCTTTAGGATTCTGTGTATTTTATTTGTTTTTTCAGAAATCACTTATGTTGCATTTAATTTAGTTTATGATGTTTTCATATTTTAAAAAAAAAATTAAAAAATTAGAAATTATTTTGATGTATGGGAAATAAGATATTATGTTTATTACATTTTCAAGTGTTCCCATTTTAACTATTTTTTAATAATAAAATCTTTTTTAAGCCTTTTAACAAGTTTTTATTTTGTTTTTAATATATTTTTAAATAACTAAAATGCCTTATGTTTTTAAAATTCAAATAAATTTTTATGTTTTTTTATAATAAAAAAATTATTTTGTGTTTTTTATCATTTCCCTCCTGAGCTACAAGCTTGTGAGGATACTCCCAATGATATTTTATTTTTTCCTATAAGGATTCTCCTAATTATATTTTATTTTAAACAATTCTAACACTAATCTTTTCCCTTTGATCTCGATTTGTGAGGATACTCCTCGAATGTTAGCTATTTTCAAGCATTGCTCATTGTTCAGTTATTGTATGCCATGATATTACTTGGTTGGCCCATGGGGCATGGAATATGTAAGAGTTGATTTATTATTTCTTTATTCATTTTAGATATGTCCATTATTAATATTATGCATTGATATGATATCACAGTGTGTTAAGGCATGTTATTACATTGCATCCACGACATAATCACATACATACACAATCTATACCATGGTAGATGCTTGAGGTCATTTGGGAAAATCTAATAAAATGTTATATACTCACCTCTTACATGTACACCTTATGTGCATATATGTATGCATTTTTTTGTTGGGATGTAGATAAGAACAAAATTTAAATGATCAATAATTTAGATTGATTGATTTATGGTGTGGATGATAGAGGCATGGATTTTTGGTGAGATTCAGTTTCATTTTTGAAGATCTGGCTCTTCAGGCCTTTTTTGTGATCACATTGTGTAGATAAATAGCCCAAGGGTGACACCCTTCTTTTGTACATGAATCCATGATACATTACTTTCATATTATGTAGAAATAATTTTACTTATATATTTAGTTGTTTAGTCATGTATTTTTTTATATTGAGGATGGTTGTGTTACTAATGACCTAGTAGTCTCATTTTGGAACTTAATGGTATATTTTTATTTCATTTATCATCACTAACCTATTATTGATGAATGGCCATTGGCACTAGTCATCAATATCTAACAATCAAGGGAGTACTTGAGTTGTTTTCTTGTCTATTAGGATCACTTGAATGAATGATCAACACCGAGAGGAGGGTTGAATCAGTGTCGAGAATTTTTTTCTCTTTAAACATGTCTCTCATTAATATTGGAAAATGATCTCTAAAATTCACCTGGTGTAGAAAATAAATGAGGAGCACAACATATTTAATGAGGTTCATTCTCAATGAGTGTGACTATGTCCTTGGTGTATGGTGATTATTATACCCCCACATGATTGATTTCTTATTATGAAAGTCAACCTAGGGAATTTGAATGACCTAGAACCTTAAACAATACTAATACTAACCAGAGTGATGCGGACATGCTGAAATTCCATGGCATGTTGGGTAGGTCCGATATAGAATGCTCTACCCATGGAAGAAATTATTGACCAGAATATCTTGGACACTTTCATGCAATTATTCCAAGATATGGAATGAGTTTTATCTAAGGAAGAGGAAACAACAACTGATGTGACCCAATATTTCCAAAGGTTGTTGTGAAAGTGGGTTATTTAGACCCAACATGAGCAGTTCTTTAGATTACCATATCATGTATACAAAGTGTTATGCATGAAATATTCTTACTATAATAATGTTGATGTTTCTGTGTCTAATATTTACATGATAATGTCCTTAGATTTTTTTTCCTATTAAAAGGTTATAACAGTTCTAAACTATAATGAGAACCTCACAATACTATGTTTTCTTAAAACATATGTTCTATGATCTAAATACATCTTACTGACGAGACACATGATGTTTTACTATCATGTGTTGGAGGGTCATAAACATTAAAGAATTCTCATAAAGTTCACACTTGGTGATCTCAAGTAGAGGAGATCATGAGGATTGACTCGCCAATAGAAACACCACATGTTTTGAGTATTATTGGTTGTTCCTATTTGTGGGAATGTGTACTGGTCTCTCAATTTGAGATCATTATCAATGTTTACCATTTCATTGTGTACTTTTATTCAAGATGAAAATCATAACATTTATATTGTGTCAATGTAGTTTGTTTTTAGTCCGTCATTGGTAGAAGGAAATTGATTAAATGGTTAAGATATGATTTATCACTTTCTAAAGGAAAAGATATATTGGGCCAAGTTGACCGGGATGACAGTAAATTTATTAAATCCATGATCATGGTATAAGAAGGTAAATTTGTGTGTAATGGTCATTAAAAGAATAAATAAAGTATGTAATGATGACACAAAGTGTGCATCCCACTTTATGAGATTTTGTTAGTCAAAGAGATTATATTACACAGAGCATGTTTATAGGATTCAGTCATAGGTATAACTTATCCTTATTACTTTAGAGGTCATGAAATGTTGTTATATACTTCTCTTAATCTAGAGTATGACTCACTGCCTTCCGAATAAGGGAATATAGGGTCTGTAAAGACCCCGACCCTAGTTGTTTGGATTTGGTACCTTACTTTATTACATTGGTATAATAAACAAGGAAGTCATATCCCAAAAGATCAAATAGTTTAGTAGTTTTGGAAAAACTAGATACAGGCATAAATTTTACATTACAACTTGAAAGAAAAAACAATATAGCAACTTTATTGGAAATATCCATAGATCCCAAATTATTCTTATATGACGTTCATAAAAAACATCTTCACATACTGGGGAAAAATAAAACATAAGAAATAGGTGAGATCATATGCTCAGGGTAAGTAATACAACAGAATGTAATATAAATAATAAGGGATAATGAATGACTAAAAATACATGCCATTAGAACATAATCCTGATCATAATGTGATAATAATAAAATCTGAATAAATAATTCCATAAATAATCACATGAAAATAAATCTTAACCATGAATATTATACTAGTTGAATAATTACATGGATTATCAATTACTAATATCATAATGAGATAATTCATAATTCCAGACATCATAAACATACCATTATGTCTTTGGCCAAGACATTTGAAAATAAATGGTTAAGACCACGGCCAAAATCATTTCTGTTTTGTCTCATGAGACCTACCAATACATTGAGGGTCCATATAGGGACTCACCCATCACTTACCAAGTCCAATGAATTCCTAATATGAATGAGGTTAAGCATAAACAATATATATATATATGAAATGTGAATGAAATTACCTAATCTATATGCATAATCACTAATCATTCTGAGTAATATGGTAAATGGTAAGATAACACATCCATAATCAAACTGATCATAAACCGATTAATAAAATATGGTAGATGATAATCATAAGATTTAAATATAAATAAATCATATGATTCAACAGAGGTGTTGAAATAGAAGAAAATACTCTAATAAAATTATCAAGAAATTCTTGAGATAGAAATCATAACCCGAATGAAAATGGAGGTTTTGGAAGAAACCCTTACCTTATGTCTGAAAGTGTTTTTCACTTGTACTTATTGTCCTGGATAGTGAAATTAAATCCATTAATTAATTAATTAAAAAACTTTCATACATGTATTCTATTTAATATAATTTTATTATGTTCATTTATAGTTTTTTGATTAGTTATAATATTTAATTCTGTCATTTGGGAGTGTTCTTTTCCTTGGTTTTCATGATTGGTTTACTTGTATAAGAGTATGAAGGTTCATATAAAATGAGAATAATTATAAAAAAATGAAATTATATGTTATTAATTATCATCCATTAGATAAAATGGTTATACAATCCTTTTGGTTATATGGGATGAGGATTAATTATTTGATAAGACAATAGTGATGATCATTTAGATTATTTTGGCGGTTTTTCGATCATCACAAACTAGTTTTGTTTTATTAATCAATATCATGTATATATACTTGTTCTAAAACACTAAATGAATTATAATATGTATAATAAAATATTATTTAACCATAATTATGGTTTTATTACCAACCTTGAAGGTGTTAGTGAAAAATGAAAAAACATCATCCACAGTGGTGGTAAATCGACACACCACGGAGGATATTTTCATTTTTAGAATAAAAGGGAGAGAAATATTTTAGAAGATGAATTATTCCATTATCATAATAAAATTTCATTATATAAAATTTATTTCAGTTATCATGACTCTTGTATTGGTGAAGTTGATGATAGGATAATAAAGGAAATGAAATTTAAAAAAAAAAAGATGATTTTACCTCTTGAATTTCTTCTCCTTGAGAACCTTATTAGGGAAAAGGGGTTGGTATTTGGATGAGACCAAAGACTATTTAGAGTTTAAGAGAGGCTAGGTAATATTATTGAAACAAAATTGGACAAGTTTTAAGGCTTAAGAGGTTTGAAAAGAATATGTGGTGAGGGGTGGTATTATAATGGATGTGATAGGTGTTTTTGGAATATTTTATTCATTTATTTATTATTTTGGGTCAAGACTATGAATAGTTTTAGTATTATCACCAAATATATTAAAATAAAGAAGGAAAGTTTGATATTATGGGTTTACATAGGCCATAAATTATTTATGACTCAATAATTCATGTATTTATTAAATACCGTAAATTACTGTATTTCAATATTCACTAAAAATTCAAGTATTTTAGAAAAATCCAAAAACTTAACCCTAACCATTTTTTGATGTGTAGAATTAAAAAATAAACTCCATTTTATGAAAATAATTTTCTAAATATGATAAATTTAATTTTTAAATAAAATCATCATTTACTCAAAAAATGATGATTTTAACATTATAACTATTTTTATGACATTTTAGAAAATTGATTAAGGTTAAATAAAATTATATTATAATCATAATACAACAAATTATTAATTTATGAATCTATTTTATGAAAATAAATTTTCTTTTAAATCATTACATTAATTATAAAATTTTAATTAAATATTTAGGACTTATAAAAATACAAACTTAATTTATTATTTTTAAAAAAATTAGTTACTTATATCAAGATATAAATTTATCATATTTTCATTTATAAGATACTCATATTTTATTTATAATTTAATTGGTAAATTTAATATTCTATTGGTCGTATTATTTTTTCTAATGGTCATAGTACTATTTCAAAGGTCAAATTATTATTCCAATTGTATAGGTTCCTAAACTTCTAGAAATACCTCTTATTTCATTAATTCTTCATTTATAAAGTTTGTATTGTATTTTATAAGTTTTTTTATGTGATTTATAAAAATAATTATAAGAAGATAAATTTCATTGATAGAATTCTAGGTCGTTACATTCTCCCCTCCTATAAAAATTTCATGCTCGAAATTTTCAGAATGTCACCTCATAAGAAGATTTGGGTAGTTCTTTATCATAACTTCCTCTTGTTCTCACGTCACCTCTTCAATTTTATGATTTTTCCAAAGTACCTTTACTAATCAATTCATCCGATTTTTTAACACCTGTTCTATAGTGTCCAAAATCTAGATATTCTCTCCATAGTATGATAAATGAGGTTCTAATTCTATTTCTTCAGAAGTGAGAACATGCATTAGGTCTGACATGTAATTCCTTAACAAAAGAGATGTGGAACACATTATGAACTTTGGAAAGGCTTGGTGGCATTTCCAAACGATAATCCACAACTCCAATTCTCTCCAAAATTTCAAAAGGTACAATGTACTTGGGGCTTAGTTTTCCTTTCTTACCAAAACTTATAACACCCTTCCATGAAGATACTTTCAAAAAAACATGATCTCCAACTTGAAAATCTAAATATTTCCTTCGGTTATCAGCTTAAATCTTTTGCCTACTTTGTGCTTCTTTGATATTTGTTTGAATAGTCTTTATATTTTTGTTGTTTCTACCACAAGTTCTGGGTATACAAGATTCCTTTCACCAAATTTATCCCAACAAGTTGACATATGATATCTCTTTCCATACAATGCTTTATATGGTATCATTTGAATACTTTAATGGAATTTTTTGTTGTAGGAAAATTCTACCAAAGAAAAATACTGATCCCACATACCTTGAAAGTCAAGTGAGCAAGATCTCAACATGTCTTTTAATGTTTGAATGGTTCTTTTAGTTTTCCCATCAGTTTGAGGGTGATAAGAAGTGCTCAAATGAAGCTTAGTATCTAAATCTTTCTGAAGAATTTTCTAGTATTTTGATGTAAATCATGGACCACGATCAGACACAATTGAAAGTGGTGCACCATAAAGTCTTACAACTTCATTAATATAGAGTCTTGTAATGTGATCCAGTGTAAAATTTTCCCTTATAGAGAGGAAATATGCAGATTTTATAAGTCGATCAACAATTATCAATATCGTATCATTCTTTCTTGTAGTTCTTGGTAATCCAGTGAAAAAATCCATAGTAATGTCATCTCATTTTCATGTAGGAATAGACATATGTTTTATGACACCTCTAGGATGTTTTATTTCATCCTTCACCTATTGAAAAACTAAACATCTTAATACATAATCAATAATTTCCCACTTCATATTATCCTATCAAAAAAATTCCTTCAAATATATATGTATATTAGTGCTACAAGAGTAGAAAAATATGAGCTATGGGAATCATCCAATAATTCCCTTTTTATCTCAGGTATATAGGGAACACAAAACCTCTTCCCAAATTTCAAAATTCTATCATCATACACTAAGTATACCAACTTATCATCATTCAAAGCTTTAATTTTCTTTTGAAATTTCTCATATTTAGACTGATAACTTTTAATCCTTTATAATAAAGATGTTTGGGTAACCAATTAAAAAAGTAGTGAAATCTCACTTTATTGATAATTCCCATATTCATCTTCATTACATTCATGAACATAGGATCTTTTTCAATCCTCATTTTGTTTAGAACTCCATGATGCTTCATACTCAATGCATCTTCTACCTTATTTTTCTTCCTTGGGTGATAGTGTATTGATTAATCATAATCCTTTAGTAGTTAAATTCATCATCTTTTTCTCATGTTGAGTTATTTATATGAGAAGATATATTTAAAACTCTTTTGATATTTATATATCTCACATATTTCACCATAGACATAATGTCTTCATATTTTTAGAGAAAATATTACAGCTATTAACTCAAAATCATGAGTTCGATAGTTTTTTTCATGAGTTTTTAATTGCCTTGATGCATATGAAATAACTCTATCATTCTACATAAGGACACAACAAAGTCATTTTTTTGATGCATCACTATAAATCATAAATACACCATTTCTCGATGGTAGAGTCAAGATCGAAGCATTCACTAGTCTCCTATTAAATTCTTCAAAACAATCTTCACATTCTTTTTTCCATATGAACTTAACCCCTTTATGAGTAATCTTGGTTAACATGTTAGCTAATTGGGAAAAATTCTGAACAAAACGATGATAGTAACCAACTAATCCAATGAAACTACGTACCCTGGTTATGTTTATTAGTGTAGGCCATTCTTAGACTACCTTTTTCTTTTTAGAATCAATTTAGATTCCATTCTTAGAGACAATATATTAAATAAAAGAAATTGTTTGAAGCCATAATTCACACTTGATAAACTTCCCATATAACTCTTTTATTCTAAGAGTCTCCAGAATAACCCATAAATGGTTCTCATAGTCCTCGTAGATTTTGTAATAAATCATGATATAATCAATAAATATCATAACAAAATCTTCAAGATATTACTTGAACATTGTTCATTAGATCTATAAAAATTGGGGGTACATTAGTCAATCCAAATGAAATTACTATAAACTCGTAATGATCATTCCTTATTCAAAATGTTGTCTTTGGAATATCTTCCTTCTTCACACGCAATTGATGATATCCAGATTGAAGTTCAATATTTAAAAAAAGATTTTGGTCCATGAATTTGATTGAATAAATCATCAATGTGAGGTATATGATACTTGTTCTTTATTGTAATAGCATTTATTTCTCTATAATCAAATCACAGCCTCATGAATCTATATTTCTTATTGACAAAGATAATAGGGGATCCCCATAAAGAAACACTGGGAAGAATAAATATCTTATCAATTAATTTATCTAGTTGTTTCTTTGGCTCTACTAATTTCACAATGGTCAATCTATAAGGAGTCTTTGATATAGGTCTTGCACCAAGAATTAAATCAATAGAGAACTCAACTTCTTACTCTATAGGATGTCTAGGTAAATAATCTGTAAATACATAAATGTATTCTTGCATAATAGGAACATCTTCAATTTAAAGATCCATAGATGATGTTTTCTCTTCCTCCTCAATAATTTCATTTAGAAGAGCTACTGGAGGTGGATATGGATGAGAAACAAATGATGAAGTTTCTGCTCTAAAGATAAGGGATTCTATATTTCCTCACAAATTGTAACTTCCTTCTTCTTGTAATATATTTTTGAATCATATTTTGAAATTCATTTTATACCAAGTATTCTATCAAAATCAACCATAGGTATGATGATAAGTTTTGCAACTAAAGCATGTTTACATGTCATAAAGGGGACTGACCAACACATTTTTGTTATAATGACACTTCCCTTATGAGTATTGACTGAAAAATCTTTTATTAAATCAAAAGGAAAAATTATAATTTTCTTGGAAAAATAAGAAGATATAAAAGAATGTGATGATTCATAATCAAATAAATCATTAGTTAAGTTTGAGGAAACAATTAAACTATCCACCACCACGTCATTATGAACTCTGTAGTTGTGATCACATAAGCTTGATATTTCTCCCTTGCCCTTTTCTGGGGAAATTTTACTTGACTCATAGTAAAATAATTTATATAGTGTCTCATCTCCTTAAAATTGTAGAATTTAACATTGGTAGCTTCTTTATTTCTATTGAAATCATGGGCTTGGTGACTTTTTTCTCCACACTTGTGACAGACTCTTTTTCCTTTTAAGCAGACACCAGGGTATTTCCTTCCACAAGTATCATATGTTGAGAAATTTCTTTTTTTATTATTCCCTTTATCCCATTATTTCCTCTTCCACCCTATTTTTCTATTTTTTTCCATAAAGTCATAAGATTTATAGAATTCTTTCTCTATCTTGATAGTACATGAGATTATATCTTCATATGATGGGAAATTTTGGGAGACCAGTTCCCTTCTAAGGAATGGTTTTAAAGAATCAAAGAATAAATCAATCTTACTCCTTAAATTACATATATAGTTTGCAGAATGTCTTTCTAACCTTGTAAATTTGGCTTCATACTTCACAAATTTTTCATCATTTTTTTGTTTTAGACTCAAGAATTATCTCTCTATATCTGCTTATTGTCCATGAGGGAAATATTTTTCTAGGAATATTTCCTTAAAATCTTTTCATTACATACTTGAAATTTATTTCTCCTCCTTTTTGTTTTAAATAAATGACCATTTTTGATCATCATCTCTTGAGAGTCGATAAAATATCAAGATAACCTTCTTCCTTTCATTACTTCAAAAAATGAGAAATGTATTCTCTAAGAAACTTATCTACTTATCCACTGAAAATGGGTTTGTAGTATCATTGAATGATCAAGGTTGTTGTCATATAAAGTGGTATAACATTTCTCCTCCATGTTGTGGATTAGGATGATCCATACGGGTAAGGTTATTATTCATAACTTGAGTCGGTTGTCCCAATATAGTTATAAGTTTCTCAACACCAGTAGCAGCTCTAGTACCAACATCATTATCTTGCATAGGAGGCCAATCCCTACATGGGATGCACGTGTTGATATAGTTTTCATTCCATCCACTATGTTCCATTTCTAAATAATGGCATACACTAAATTAGGTTATGAATCATAATGCATAATTTTCAAACTATCAAAACACTTAACATAAATTGGGAATTTATGCATAGCTAATCTCATAATCATAAACATGGTTTACTTGGGGATGTTTTTACTTTTAAATCCTTCATAATGGTTTTTAAAGAAAATGTGAATTATACTAGGTATATCCCCCAATAGTTTCAAACCAGGTGTGTAGTAAGGCCCGTTTTCGTGTACCAGGTTACCCCAAGTCTGGACCAAGACACCTTGTCGGAGTTGTCATCCCTAGGTATATCTATGCTAGAACCACATCCACTTTTAGTATTTAGACATGAATGTATTGCTAGGAAGACCCATATAATCTATACCTTAATAAAATTTTAGGATGTTCTTCTATGTTTATCCTTAAAGTCTATCTTATGGATTTTTTCTCTAATCAATGTTTTCTAAATCTAGCTTCCAAGTTTTCTACTAAACCTTCCCCTAATACCAACTATAAAGACCCCAACCACAGTTGTCTGGAGTCGGTGCCTTAATTTATTACATTAGTATAATAAAAAGGAAGTCACATCTAGAAAGACTAAATAGTTTAGTAGTTTTGAAAAAATCAGATACAAACATAATTTTTACATTATAAATTGAAAGTAAAAACAACATAGCAACTCCATTTGAAACATCCATAACTCCTAGATTATCCATTTATGTCATTCATAATATATATCCTCACATCTTGGAGAAAAATAAAACATAAGAAAGGGGTGATCTTAGATGCTCAAAAAGGATAAATAATACATCATAAGATAATATAAACAATAAGATATTTTGAATGACTAAAAACCCATTCCATTAGAACATAATCCTAAGTATAATATGACAATAATAAAAGTAGAATAAATAATGCCATAAATAATCACATGAGAATGAAGCTTAACCATGAATATTATACAAGTCGAATAATCCTATGGATTATAAAATACTAATATCATAATGAGGGAATGCATAATATCAGACATCATAAACATAACATCGAATTCTCGACCAATACATCTGAAAATAAATGGTTAAGACCTCAGCCAAACCCATTTCAGTTTTATCTCATGAGCCCTACTAAGGCACCATGGGGCTATAGTGAGCTCAAATTATCACTTAATAAGTATAATTCATTCCTTATATGAATTATTTTAAATATAAACAACATATATATATATATAATGTAAATAACATTCCTCAATCTGTAAACATAATCACTAATCATTCTGAGTAGTATGGTTAATGATAAGATAACACATCCACAGTCAAACTGATCATAACCCATTTAATAAAATATAGTATATGATAATATTAATAGGACAAACTCAATAAATAATAATATTTAATAGGGTTTTTCAAATGGATTAAAATACTCTAAAAAATCATCGAGTAATTCTTGAGAGAAATACTCTTTTTACTTTACAAAGAAGAGTTCTTTTGGAAAAATCATTTTTATTTGTCATAATTATTTGTATGAAACCATAAATGAACAAATATAGTTTTTAATGAAAAATTATAAATTTAATAAAAATAATAGTGTCTTAAAACATATTATGGATGATACTTGAAAATGGATAAGAAATCAAGAAGTTTCATTTAATCAAGTTTGCGTATCGGGAAGAATTGAGAAGAGAACCTTGTAAAACATGTATTTCTTCATAAAAGAAAGATGAAATGATCTGGATAAATGAATTTGGAATATATAACCAGAATTTAGAATAAGTATATAAAAATAATAAATAATTACATTGGTGTAAAGAGGGAGAAAACATAACCTGAATGAAAATGGAGGTTCGAGAAGAAACCCTTACCTTATGTCTGAAAGTGTTCTTCACTTATACTTAATGTCCTGGATAATGAAATTAAAACCATTAATTAATTAATTCAGAACATTTACTAAATGTATTTTATTTATTATAACTTTATTAATTCCATTTATGGTATTTTTATTAGTTATAATATTTAATTCCATCGTTCAAGAGTGATATTTTCCTTAGTTTTCGTGATTGGTTTACTTGTATAAGAGTATGGAGGTTCATATAAAATGAGAATAATTATACAGAACTTAAATTATATGTTATTAATGATCATAGAGTAGATAAAATGGTTATATAAGTCTTTTATTTATATGGGGTGAGGATTAATCATTTGATAAGACAAAAGTGATAATCGTTTAAATTATTTTGACAAATCTTCGATCATCACAAACTAGTTTTGTTTCATTAATTAATATCATGTATATATATTAGTTCCAGAATACTAAATAAATTATAATATGTATAATATAATATTATTTATCCATAATTATGGTTTTATGACCATCATTGAATACATTAGTAAAAAATGAAAAATCATCATCCACAGTGGCGGTAAATCGACACACCACGGACGATATTTTCATTTTTAGAATACAAGGGAGAGGGAAGGGATTAAAAGATGAATTATTATATTATAATAAAAAAATTATATTATATAAAATATATTGTATTTATCATGCCTATTGGATATGTGGAGGTGATGGTAGGATAAGAAATGAAATTAAATTGAAAATAAAATAAAATAAAATAAAGAGGATTTTACCTCTTGAATTTCTCCTCCTTGAGAACCTCCTTAGGGCAAAGGGTTTGATCTTTTGATAAAACCAAGGGCTCCTAAACATGGAGGATATTATATGGAATATTATTGTGTAGAAATTAGACAAGCTTCAAATTTTTAGAGGTGTGAGGAGAAGAGGTGGTGAGGAGTGGTATTTATAGTGAAGAAGAGTGGTGTTTTTTGAATATTTTATTCATTTGTTTATTATTTTGGATCAAGACTATGAATAGTTTGATAATTATCACCGAATATATTAAAATAATGAAGTAGAGTTTGAGATTATGGGCTTACATCATCCATACATCATCTATGACTCAATAATTCATGTATTTATTAAATACTGTAATTTACTATATTTCACTATTCACCAAAAATTCAAGTATTTTAGAAAAAACCCAAAAATTCACCCTAACCATTTTTAAATGTGTGGAATTCAAAAATGAACTCCATTTTATAAACAAAACTATAAATATGATAAATTTAATTTTTAAATAACATCATCATTTACTCAAAAAAATATCAATTTTAATATTATAAATGTTTTTAGACACTTTGCAAAATTAATTAAGATCTCGTAAAATTATCTTATAATCATAAGAAAATAAAATATTAATTTATGAATCTATTTTATGAAAATAAATTTTATTTTAAATAATTACATTAATTATAAAATTTTAATTAAATATTTATGACTTATAAAAATACAAACACTTAATTTATTATTTTTAAAACATTTAGTTACTTATACCAAGATATAAATATATAATATTTTCATTTATAAGATATGAAAATTTTATTCATACTTTGATAGGTTAAGTTACTATTCTATTGTTCATATTACCATTCATAATGGTCACATTACTATTTCAAAGGTCAGGTTACTATTCCATTGGTATAGGTTTCTTAACTTCTAGAAATACCTCTTATTTCATTCATTATTCATTTATAAAGTTTGTATTGCATTATATAAGTGTTTTTATGTGATTTATAAAAATAACTATAAGAAGGTAAATTTCATTAATAGAATTCTAGGTCATTGCAGGGTCACACACAAAGTGTATCCACAAGTTCCACATATTTGGATGAATAAGAGTTCAGGACACAGTGGGACCCACATGCAGGGGTCAGTGATTGTCCGAGTGTGAATGATTGAAAGTAAAATAATTAAATTATATTATTTAATTTTATAATAATATTGAATTTATTTCTCAAGGTATTTCTAAGTAATTTAATTATAAAAGTGAATACAAGAAAATATTATTTTTCAAATAAACATTACACATTCAAGGTTTGTTAAATAATTACAGGAGGAATAATCCGGTTTAATGGTTCACATTTTATCATATGACACATTAAAGTGTTACAAGTGAGTGATAAAATATTCATAAAATTTATGACAAGTTTAATTAAGTCATAAGTGTGCATAAGGGTTTAAAATTAATGTTATAACTTTCCAAGGAATAAAGTAAAATTTCGGAAGTATAACATAAGTATATAAATGATTTTTAGACCCATGAATAGTTAATAATTCATTTTTCATGAATTTGAGTGCTCCCAAAATATCTCTCAAGACTCTAGAGAGAGATACCAAAAGAAAGTACAAGAAACGATCGATTTTGTTGATCAGATCGAGTTTTCATTCTTCCCGCGATCAAAAGGACATCGTAAAGAGATTAGATTTCTTGTGATAGCACCTAATAATAAAAGAAAAAAAATCTAGGAGCTACAGTGCATGTGTGGATGATATAGAGGATGCCTCAGTTGACGTCTTTGAGCTACGACACACATACAACAAGCGGATCAAAATGATGTTCATGTGTGAACAAGGAACTGTTTACGGTTTCAATCGATTTTTGTTCTTTGTGCTTAAATTATATTGCACGTGATCTATGGTGAATTTGGGCATCGATATACTGGATTAGATGTTATAAAACTAATATGGTTTTTTTTTTTAATATCTATATTTCATGTTTCTGCAGTGTCAAATTCACTTCAAAGGCAACCCCCTAACTTTATATAATCATTTTTCTAATTATTCATTTAATTATTTATTTATTCATTTACTCATTTACCTATTTGTTTATTTGTTCACTTATCATTTCATTATTTAATTGTTGTGTCTCACCCACATGTGTGTGATTGTGTGTATATAGTTTCAATGTGATACTGGCAAAGGGGTTTTGAAAAGTCCTATTACCTTGTAAATTTACAAGTTCAAAAGTCTGCTCATCATGTAATGATTTAATTTGATAATACATTGGTGCAATCCATTTATCCTTATAATCACTTTTCATCACCTCATCAAAATATTTTTGTTCTCCCACTCCTTCAAGGAGTGCATACTCATCAGGTTAATTCCAAGTAGAAGTACAATGTAAAAATTATCTCATGATTGGAACAATGATTTCATTAAAAAATTCTTGCAAACTGCTATAATTACAATAAACTCGGACCCAATGGTAAATAAAGCAATGCATCTTTGCAATCTTAACTATCAAAATACATATTCCCCAAAAAAATCAATCAAATAGCATGCATTTGACTTCCCCAAATCCATATCTCTCACCATATCTGAATCTTTATTATAACACCTTCAGTCTAAATAAACCATAATATAGTATATCATTATAACCTAATTGTTAAATTGATTGGTATGAATAGGACTAATTAGATTATGAAAAATATATAGTTTACATATGTATAAAATTAAATCATTGGTTATCAATAGATTAAAAATGAAAATAAAAATCATTTGAAAGTAAAATAAATATTTTTCTAAAAAAACTCTTTTTATGTGTGCAATGTGTTTTTATCTTAATAAATTAAATTAATCACTATTTATGAATGATTTTAATGAAATTTATATATTATATATTCAATAAAAAATTTATCATTCATTTAATATTTTTTCTATGCTTGGGATAATAATAAATCAGTTTATGTTTAAAAAATGTATTTTTCTAGAAACTAGTTTCATTGCATTTTGTGCACTTATTTTAAAAATATTTTTTCCACTTATATAAAATGCATTTGAAAAAATAAACTTTATTTTTTAAATAAAATGTAAAATTTGATAATTCATTTGATGAAACCTCATTAATAAATTAATTTCCTTTGATTTATTGAGTGTGTGATTTTAGCATGACTTTGACGCACCAAACCACACCTCCTTCACTGGTCAATTGGGATTAAACATCAAATAAGAATGCAATTCCTAAAAGACCTGACTCCACTGTATGTCATTTCATCCCTTAAGGAAACACCAAATCCACCATATGAAGGATTTTCTTGAGATAAGGGAGGGAAAATTAATGAATTGAAGAAAATAAATGTAAATGGAAATAATTTCATGATGGAAGACTATCACACTTGTGAAATACTCTCATATCCACTACAAATAGAATAAATACATGTTGAATTGAAGCACAATAACAAAGAATGTTGTGAAACCTCCCCCAGGTCCAAGCCTCGAGTTAATAACTTCTAATTGAAATGTGAAAAGAGATCATGATGTAAATATGGAATATAAAGTGAATGATATTAGGTTTTTAAGAGAAATAGGGATGGAAGAAGAAAATGGAAACACTTTAATAAAAAATTCATGCATTACATGGGAAAAGAAAACAAAAATAAAATAAAATAAAATAAAATTACTAAAGAATGGATGTAATCCAAATATTTCCTCTCTGATAGATATCCTCTTATATCAACCACTATCCTCTTATTTATAAGAATTAAGGAGGATTTAGGGTGTCATAAATGGCCATTAATGTGTTTCAGAACATAATGGGCCATCAACGGTTGAAATTTCACTTCCAAAATATGTCTTTAAAAAAATTTCACATGGTACCCCATAATTTTGGCCAAATAAGTGAAATTATTCTTCAATATAGTTCTTCTAAAAAAAATTATTCTCTTGATCTTAAAATTTCATATCCATCCTCTAGGTGTGGAGTAATTTATGTCCCAATTACTCCAATATTTTATTTTGGTCGTATGTTCCCTAAATCTTTATTCAATGTTTACCATACAATGGATTCCTTAATGATTGAATAACTCCTTGAAATCTAATTGGGAAATTCGTCAATGATTCCTCTTTCAAATATATTTGGAATCACCTCAATTGGAGGTGTTTATCGAGATGTATGCCTCATTTTTGAAGGCAGGGTCCACTCTGTATGCCCAATAAGTTCTTTAATTTGATTGATTTTTTAGACCTATATATGTTCAAATAAGATCTTGGTCCAAAAGAAAAATTTGGATCTAATAAATCAAGAATTACTAAAAAAAGAATATATCAAATTAGAATAATATTTTAAACATTATGCCCAGAATTCCAAAGTAATTAAAATTGTTAAAATTCCAAAATTAAGTAATTATCACATTTTAACCCAAAACACACCGTAAATCCAAAATTGATGAAAATAAGCTCAAATTGATAAATGTGTAGGGTTTAAATGATTTAAATACATCTAAAAATGAGTAAAATATTATATCTATCAATTCTCCCACACTTAAACCATGCTTTCCCTCAAGAATAAAATCTCAACATGGAATTAAGAGGGGATCAATGTTACCAATATTCAAATTCCAAAGTAATAAAATCAATTAATTTTCAATGTAAAATAAAATTTTCAAAAATCCACATAAAATATCAATTTAATTTCTCAATTTTCAAAGAAACAATAAATTTATGAAATTTATTTTTCCCCTTTGAAAAATGATGGAACTTCTTCTTTCATCCATTTAAGTTCCTCAATTCATTATTATTAAACATGTCAAATCATGATCTACCTCAAAATGGATTCTTTTCTCTCATCACTCATGGTAAAATTGAAGTAAATTTATTCCCATATCATGAGAAAATTCTTCTTATACATAGGATTTAAAATTAATGACTTTATCCACATTTTAAAGAAAAAAGTCGCATAAAATCGTGAGGGCCTTCGTTAAAGGTTCAAATGAATCTAAGGCTTAAGGTTATTAGGAATTGATGTTTGAAAATTAAGGCTCAAGGAGAAGTTTTATCTCTTAATTAAAATATATAATATAAAAAATAATGTGTAATGAAATTATCCCATTCAAAATAGTAACTCATATTTCCCCAAAACTCAAAGAAATGGTCATGAATAATGAAATCATAATGAATGATTTTCACCTTCTTCAATTTTTCTCAACATTTATTCTTTTTTTCTTTTATTTTTAATAGTTTTTTTATTTATTTTTTATTTTTTTTATTTTATTCTTAGAATAAACCTCATATTCACTACCTAATTACATATGATAAAAATCATCGTTCTAGTGATGGTGTTTTTTTATTCTTCTGAGTCACAACCCTTTCCTTATTTTTCATTTTTTTCAAGAAGGGAAGAGATTGAAGTAAATTGAATGAATAAAAAACCTTTCATTAATCCCAAAATATCACCCCCACACATCATCCTTACAATGTATTTCATTTATTCTACCAGGAATCCCTTCATCCCTACACTTCAATTTTAAAATATCATGCAAATACTAAGAGTAAGGTAGGAACGGATAAAAATGACTTGAAACATGACTCGTTTCTATAAAGGTAATTCATGGTCTCTATGGGATAAATAAGGATTGATGTATATGTGGTATTTTAAGATAATTTGTTTTATCAAAATATTTATCGATCATTTTAATTTTTTTTGTACAGTCAAATCTTTGACAAGTTCAAATGCAAGTTTCGGTCAGTGTCATGTCCCAAGATCACTCAAGAAAAATGCTCAAGATAAATAGGAAGTAATTGGTCTATAAATACTCTATGGAATGAGAAATATGATATTGGACTATAAATCAATTCATGATTAATAATAACAAATCAATTCACATAAATTTCAAAAATTCAAAGCTTGAAAAAAATGGTTTGGACATTTCATTTACATGAATCAATCAATTCCCTCAAATCATGAGTCTTACTTTCAATATTCACGCTTAAATTTAATAATTCAATTCTCCATTTTACTCATTTAATTTCATTAACATTGAAATCTAAAACATGGCATCATAGGATTCCTAATAAACTCATGTCTCTTAGATAATTCAAGTAAAGTAATAATTCAAGTTTGGATATGAAATTTTAGTTTAAAGCTCAAAAAAATATTGGCACAAAAATATAAAGAGTTTGAAAGATAAAAAAATAAAATTTAACTCCATTTTAAAATGAAACTCAGTCCTATTTCATCCTTAGAAATTTGGGGCTTTCTTATGTCATCATGAACCTACAAAATAAAATTACCCAATTAAGGATCATTTAATTTAAGCTAAAAAATATAAGAGGGATTGGGTTATATAGTAGACTAATTCTAAGAATAAAACTAAAATCCAAATTGCTAGAAAGAATGTAAAGATAAATCTTAGTATGATCCCCCAAGTGGGCCCTAAATTTTTACTGCCTCCAGAGGGCAGTACCAGCTATTATCCAAAGTCTGATGGTAGTTGGGGCTTTTTTGAATTGAACCACCACATGTGGGTTTTTCCTATATCCACTTATTTATTCTTATTAAGGATAATTACATGTATAGAGTGAAGGGTCTGAATGCAATAGAAGCATTGAGGTTGGGAGGGCCCAAATTTTCCTTTTCCATAGTCAATGACCAATATGGGATCAATATGACGATAAATGCCGGTATCCATGGATTAAGATCAAAGATATGGAAAAATGAAGAAAAAGGCATCAGATCCTAGAGAGAGTATCTTTTGAATCATGTTTATAATTAATTTAATAATTTTTTAAGAAATTAAATACCTAGGTCTTCGGTACTTTCTTCATTAACAACCATTGATCATCTAAAATAACCTTTCCGGATTTCTTTTATTGTGATTGCAAGGATCCAAATTAGAATCCCTCTAGCAGTGATCCACATGTGATCCAATGGTCTCCAATTAATGCCACTCATTCTTCAGGTGCTAGCGCGGCGGAACGAATGTCTTGCATTGATTGTTCTTGATCGCTCGTTTTTCGGTTGTGAAGAAATTCTCTTGTTTTTTAGAGGGAGAGATGAGAGGAGTAGAGAGAGAAAAATTTTGGCTCAATAATTATCAATTCACTAGGGTCTGGCACAATAGACATACCTACCTATTAATCAACATGGGGTTTTAGTTACAATATTTAATTGTGAAGCAGAAATTAAATACAATTATAACTATTAGAGAAAACTCATTCCACATAATAACAATAACAACACCATTATTTGTGGTGTTCCAACTTACGCAAAATGGTACTATAAATGAAATTTTGTTCCATATAATGATAACAGTATTATTATTATTTATTGCACAAACTAGATAAACATTATTTACTAACTTGTAAATAATTAATTTATCAACAGACACGGTCTTGGTCTGTTCAAAATCCTATTCCATTTATTGAACACCCTAATAAAATATTTTATTATCTTAAATAAATATTTTTATTTACAAAATAGTAAATAAATATTTATTAAATGTTCAATAAAATAAATAAATATATTTTATTCACAATCTAGTGAATAAATATTTTTTTAATTTATGTGATCATTTTAACTTAAATAAAATTATTCCATGGTCTTGAGAATAATATTTATTCTATTAATTAAATTCAAATAGAATTTAATTGAGACCATAATAAATACTTAGTTTGTGACCCTATAGGATTCTTTCTCATTGGCATTAGGAAGGCTTGCCTAAAGTCTAGGAGTACTATCTAGCAATGGGTCAAAGTACCCAAGAGAAATAACTTAAAGTCTCAACAACAAAATCCATATACTAATGCTCGCAGTTTAATATAATCCCTTTTTCACAATATCACATCAAGAAGGATTCATGATAGTATCATCAACCTATATGCTTGATACGTTATTCTTTAACTACCTAAAATAAACTCATCGTTACACCATAGTCATGGAATTTAGGGTGAAGGTTCAATTTCAATAAAAGGTCTGAGATATCAACTTTCATAAATGAAAGGGACAAATCCTTCCTTGAATAATCCATTAATAACATGTCATTCGTGACGCACCCAACATACCCTACTTCCCACCAACATATGACATGACGGTTTTCGTCAAAAAATCTAATTGCATGAGTCATGACATGTATTAATGATAATCTTAAAGTCTAAGGACTATTATACATGCTCACAGATAGGAATATCTAATGACACCAAAACATGTGGAATTCCTAATGGCGGGTCTATTCTCATAATCACCCATCTTGGAGATTACCAAGTATGAACTTCATGAGAATAAGTATCATCTACCAATGAGTACTCACACCTGACGGTCTGTATACTATGTGTCATGTCATAGTATTTCATCCAACCACAGAACTATATTTAAGAATTTTATCATAGAACTTCAAGGTTCTCATCATAATGGGGAACTGTTGTAACCATATTAATGCGACAAATACTCTATGAAATTATTACATTATAGTCATGTAGAATATTGAAAAATATGTAATAAGATGTTTAATATTTAAATACATTAAATATTCATGTAATCAAAGTACAAAAATTTGGTTCTAAGACACCAACTCCAACAAACTCCCACTTAGACTAGAGCCAACTGCCTATGAAATTTAGTCCGATAGACCTCACATGATGATCATGTTTCTGCTGAGTCAAGACTTTATTCAAGAGTTCTGCCACATTTTCTTCCGTGAAAATACTTATCACTGTAACTTCACCTATCTGATAAAAATACCTCAAGATATGATACTTCCATAGTATGTGCTTCATCCATTTATGTGATCTTGGCTCTTTTGAAAGATCCATCACTGCAATATTATCACAATAGAGTGTGATGGGATCTTTACTAATATGAACCACATCCAACTCTAGGATAAATATCTGCATTCAAAATGATTCTTTAGCTACTTCAGAAGCTACGATATACTCATACTCTACTATAGAATCTACAGCCACACCTTTCTTTGAGCTCTTCTAGCTCAAAACACCACCATTCAAAGTGAAGATGTATCTCGTTTTCAACTTCATGTCATCTTGATCAGTCTAGAAACTAGAATCTTCATATCCTCTAATGACTAGTTACTCATCTCCTCTATAAACTAGGAACATATCCTTAGTGTGCCTTATATACTTAAGGATAGTCTTGACTACCATCCAATGGCAGTCACCTAGATCAGCTTGATATCTTCCTACCATACTCAATGTGTAGGTGAAATCTAGCCTAGTACATAGCATAACATACATGACTGTCCCAATTGCTAATACATATGGAATCCTTTCCATTGTCTTTATTTCCTCATGCGCCTGAGGACACATTTTCTTGGAAAGATGAATGACATGTGACATTGTAAAAAATCCCCTCTTGGATTGTTCCATACTGAATCTTTTTAGTATATTGTCAATGTATGTACTTTGAGTTAGGCCCAGAAATATCTTGGATTTATCATGATGGATCTTGATCCCAAGAATATATATTGCCTCACCCCCTTCATGGAGAAGAATTTATTCAACCATGGCTTAATAGACTGTAATATTGGTATTTAATTTCCAATAAGTAATATTTCATCAACATATACTATTAAGAAAATGACTACACTACCACTAAACCATTTATAGACACAATTATCACATTCATTCTCTATAAAACTAAATTCCAATATGGATTCATTAAAACAAATTTTCCATGACCCGGGTGCTTTCTTTAATCCATAAATGGATTTTTGCAACTTACATATCTTATTGGCATCCTTTAGAGTCACAAACCCTTAAGGTTGTGTCATATAGACATCTTCCTGAAGGTTCCCATTAAGGAAGGATGTTTTTACATCCATTTTCCAAATCTCATAGTCATGGTAAGCAGTAATAACCAATAGGATTATGATGGATTTCATCATTTCAACTGGTGAAAAGGTTTCTTCTTAGTCAATTCTTTGACATTGTTTAAAACCTTTTTCAACTAGTCATGCCTTATAGGTACTAACTTATCCTTCCATATACAGTTTCTTCTTAAATAACCATTTTCAACCAATAGGATTTATATCTACTAGAGAATCTACCAAAATCCAGACTTGGTTTTGGTGCATGGAATCCATTTCAGAATTCATGGCTTCTTGCCACTTGGAAATGTTTATGTCACTTACAACTTTATTGTAGGTTATAGGATCATTATTATCAACTAATAATGAGTCACCATCCTCGATAACTATAAAACTATACTATTCTAGTTCTCTAACCTCTCTTGTACTCCTATTCAGTACTTGTGTCTCTGGAACAGATCTTTCTTCAACAGGGATTTGTAGAATCTTCTCTTGTACCAACACTTGTGTACCTTGAGCCTCAGCTTCATCAAAGTCTATCTTACTCCCACTATCTCTTTTATATATGTGCTCCCTCTCAAGAAATATGGCATGTCTTTCCACTATAACCTTTTTTTATGAGGGTTTATATAGGTAATATCCCCTTATTTCCTTAGGGTATCCTATAAAGGTACACTTTGTGCCTTAGGGTATGAGTTTGTTACCTGAAGAGGCCTTAAAAAAATATTTTCTTACCTACACATGTAAATTTGATAACATAGCTTTTCTACCGCTCCAAAGCTCATATATAATACCATTTATTGATTTATTTGGTACTTGGTTTAGTATTTGTGTTGTTTTTTGTAACACATATCTTCAAAAGGATAATGGAATACTTGCATGACTCATCAATGATGTAACCATGTCCAACAAGGTGAGGTTCCTCTTTTCACTTACACCATTACACTGGGGTGTGTAAGGAGGGGTGAGTTAGGATAGGATCTCAAACTCTCATAAGTAATCAATGAAGTCTTGATTAAGATATTATCCACCTTAGTTTGAGTGGAATTTCTTAATATTCTTACCAAGATGGTTCTTAACTTCAATATTGTATTCCATGAACTTATCAAAATAATCTGACTTATACCTCATTAAGTAGATATATCCATATCTACTAAAATCATTAGTAAAAGTTATGAAGTATGAGTACCCACCCCTTGCTTCAACTAGAAATGGTCCACACACATCAGTATGAAGAAATTAAAGAAGATCATTGGCTCTTTCACCTTTCCCACTAAATGGGTCTTTGGCCATTTTGTCTTGTAAACATGCATGACATACACCAAGTGGTTTTAGTTCAAAGGAATCTAAATATCCATCTTGATGTAACTTTGTCAAGAGTTTCTCATTTACATGACTTAACCAGTGATTCCAAGGTTGGGTGTGGTATGAATCATGTAAAGTATTTTTGTTATTGATTTATATTACTTGGTTTGTGTAATCAAACATGTAAATAACGTTATATAAATGTGCCTTACCAAAATAAATTCTATATTTATAAAAGAAGCAACATTCATTTCCGAACTTGAAAATAAATCTATCTGTATCTAGTCTGGATACAGAAATTATGTTTTTGGTTACAGAAGTCACATAATAACAACACTTTAAAACCAAGATCATCTAAGTTGGAAATGTGAGATGGTAGTCCCCAATAGCTACATCAGCAAGTCTAGCTCCATTATCTTCTTGTAGATCTACTTCCCCTCAGTTAATTTTTCTGAATCTACTTGGTTCCTGTATTCGAATACATATGTGAGAACCACAATCTATATCCAATACCCAATTTGTAAAAATAGATAAATTTTACTTAATAACAAACACACCTGAATCTTCCCCTTGCTTCTTTGGATGGGTGCAATTTTTCTTCTAGTGGCCCTTCTTGCCACATGCAAAATAAACAACTTCCTATTCCTTTGCCTCCCCTTTGATCTTCTTTTTCATAGAAGGGAGTGAAGAATCTTTGGGACTAAAACTTTTTTCCTTACCTTTCCTCTTATTCACCATAAGGATAGAAGACTTTTTGGGCTTCATATCTTTTTCCACTTGGCGAATGAGGATAAGAAAATCAGATAGAGACTTCTCAATGTTGTTTATATTTAAATTAACAACAAAACTTGAGAATCTCTTAGGGATTGATGCGAGAATGAAATTGGTACCCATTTCTTCAAGAAGTTTAAAACCTAAAATCTCCAACAACTCAATGTAGACAATGATCTTGAATATGTGAGGCCCATATAGGGCACCCTCTCCAAGCTTACTCTAAAAGAGTGGCTTGGATATCTCAAAAAATTTCTGTCTTTCTCTCTCCTAGTAAAGACCACTTAGGTGCTCAAAAATTCTAGGCACATCCATGTTTTTGTGATACTTCATGACTTCACTAGAAATTGATGAAAGCATCAAATATTGAACATTGACTACATCATTCATATGTTTCTCATAGACCATAAAATTCTGAACACTTTCCTCTTTGGCAGGCAGATCAGGTAATGCTGACTCCAGCACATAATACTTCTATTCATGGTGTAGAACAACCCAAAGGCATCTAAACTATTATTGGAAGTTACTATCAGTGAGGATGTTGTATTTATCCATAATTGATCATAGGGATAGTGTGGTTGATGAACTTTTCATTTTATTCTAAAATTAAAAGAGCAGATTATTAGTGTTTTCTTGATTACATTTTATGAGAAATAATAAATTAATTTTATTAAGTCTCCCACTGATTTATAAAGTCCCAATGAACCTCACCATTGAACTAGTAATGTCTAGTTTCTTGGACATTCTAGTGTCAAGGATCCATATTCCTCTTCACATAACCTCGACAAGGGTTGGTCAATCTATTTGAAGGTATTTAGGTAGGTAGATCTTTTCCAATTGTGGGCTTGCAGATCCTTGATCCGTTGAGTGGACTCTCCAATCCTAAAATCATGACTTGTATTTCCTCAACACTTGACTCCAAATTTACACCAAGTATAAAAAGGGATACTCCTCTTGATGTAAAATGGTTAAGTTAACCTGAAACTTTCATAAGATCTTCCTGTATAAAAGTAAGTGTCCCAACAAGGGTTGGTCCAACACATAGTTTTATTGAGTCTTTACCTTAATCAAGTAATGTAATGATTAGTCCAACTTAATAATTTATTGAGGGATTTTTATCTCTTATACGTAAATTTCCTTATTATGTTTATCACATTCTCATTAATTTTAAGTGGAACTTACTTAAGTGATTAACCATGTCTTGATAATATTTACACATAATCCTGGTTTATTTTAGTTCCATCTTGAATGCTTGTTAATTTATTAGTTATATAGTTACAACAACACATCCATAATGAAAAATCATGCAACTAATATAAATAAAATAAATGGAATGATCGTGAGCTCTTCTAATGGTTAGTTTATATATCATTTGATAAACTAACCACTGGACTAGGGAAGAAACAATTTGAACCATTTATGGTTCATGTCTATAACTTTCCACTTGTCCGCCTTTATATCTCCTAGGATTGATTTCATCTCGGATCCATCTTGAACCGCCTCCACTATCTTGAGAGCTCCATCCATTACATATAATTTTTAACTCACATGTAGGTGAGGGGTAAAATGGGGGTTTACATAAAAGAAATCATGGGCATGTAGGCCCTACATATTAATGAGGAGAGATGGCATGTAGACCAACAATTTAATTTAAAATAAATTAAAAAGAAACCAATCACATACGAAGGTCTGGTCTAGCTCATGATCATCCACATACATGCAACAAATTACGCATTTAATAAAACTAGCATTCAATTATTTAATCATTCTTATTAAGATAAATCACACTTGAATTGATTAATTATTTTCTTTAATTAATAAATCTTTTTATCTTAATCCTTTTTTGAATTTCCCTTAGATTCTCATCTATAAACTTGGAGGTAACACGATGAACACCTATTCAAATCTACATGATATGTAATTCTGAACATTACACAAATATTAAAGTTTTAATTTTGTGTAATTTGGTAAAGTACATGGCTTGTAGTTCTAACTACATGGTGTGTACTGCTTTCTCTATCTTATCCAAAGTATATGCTTAGGGACTCGGTGTGTGAGGTGTAATTCAAAAATATTGGAGTACACAGTATGTCCAGTGGACCACACACTGTGTTGTATCCAGGTTACACGGTTACCAGTCGTCTTAGCCATGTATGGGATATATGTTTTGTCCCTTGACCCAAAGGGACTACACGTCATGTCCAGTGAGCCACTTGGTGTGTAATCTGGATGATCATGTATTGGTCTTTCATGGTTAACTCATAGTGTGAGAATTAACTACACCGCATGTCATTAATGCACACAGATTGAGTAATTGTCAAATTACTCTCAATGCATTGAACACAACTACATGGTGTGTAATATAGATTATACGATGTGTACGGTAGATTATATGACGTGTGACTCTGAATACACATCGTGTACTGTCATGTAACCTGGACAGAATCGTCGGCGCCTCCTCATGAGATCCTCAATTTAATTTTAATCAAAAAATTATTTACCTTTTTTAGATCTATGAGAAACAAAACAAATAAGAACAAATCTCAAAATTTATATTACAATAATGATTAACCATGAATTTAAAAACTAAATTATTAAATCATAAATCATCAACGGATTATTTAAATAATTATAAATTATGATGAGCCCACTATGATACCACTTCAAGGATCCAGACGCAGTGGAAGTATGGCGGTTGGGAGGGCCCAACTTTTCCTTTGCTTTAGTCAATAACCAATATGGGATCAATATGGTGGTAAATGTCAGTATCCACATATTAAGATCAAAGATCTAGAAAAAGGAAGAAAAGGGCACCATATTCTAGATAGAGTATCTTGCACGTCTTGTTTATAATTAATTTAATAATTTCTAAAGAAATTAAATACCTGGGTCTTCGGTACTTTCTTCATTGACGATTTTTGATCGTCTTGAATGACCCTTTTGGATTGTCTTCATTGCACTTGCGAGAATCCAAAGTAGAATTCCTCTAGCAGTGATCCACACATGCTTCAATGGTCTCCAATCAATTCCACTTGTTCTATGGGTGCTAGTGTGATGTAACGAATCTCTTTCCTCAATCGTTCTTGATCGCTCATTTTTCAGTCTTGAAGAACTTCTCTCATTCTTGAGAGGGAGATATGATAGGATTTGAGAGAGAAAATGTTTGTCTCAACAATTCTCAATTCATCGGGTTTTGGCACAATAGGCGTACCTACCTATTAATTGATATGGGGTTTTAGTTACAATATTTAATTTCAAAATAGTAATTAAATGCAATTATAACTATTAGAGAAAACCCATGCCACATAATAAAAATAACAGTATCATTATTTTTGGTATGTCAACTTGCAAAAAATGAAACCATAAATGAACTCTCATGCCACATAATAATAACAATATTATTATTATTTCTTGCGCCAACTGGATAAACATTATTAACCAACTTTTTAATTAATTTATCAATGGACACTGTCTTGGTCCATTTGAACTCCTCTTCTATTTATTGAACACCAGAATAAAATATTTTATTCTCTTAAATAAATATTTTTATTTACAAACTAGTAAATAAATATTTACTAAATTTTAATAAAATAAATAAATATATTTTATTAATAATTCGGTGAATAAATATTTATTTAATTTATGTGATCATTTTAACTTGAATAAAATTATTCCACGGTCTTGAGAATAATATTTATTCTATTAATTAAATTCAAATAGAATTTAATAAAGACCATAAGAAACACTTAGTGTGTGACCCTCTATGATTCTTTCTCATTGGCATTAGGTGGGTTTGCCTAAAGTCCAAGAGTACTATCTAGCAATGGGTCAAGGCACCCAAGAGAAATAACTTAAAGTCACAATGATGAAATCCACATACGAATACTCACTGTTTAATATAATCCATTTTTCATAATATCTCATCGAGAAGGTTTCATGATAATGTTATCAACCTATATGCTTGATACGTCATTCTTTGACTACCTAAAATAAACTTGTCATTACACCATGACCATGGAATTTAGGGTGATAGTTCTATTTCAATCAAAGGTTTGAGATATCATAAATGGAGGGGGAAAATCCTTCCTTGACTTATCCATTAATAACATGTTATTTGTGATGCACCCAACATACCCTACTTCCCACAAACATATGGTGTAATGGTTTTCATCATAAAATCTAAGTGTGTGAGTCATGACATGTATTAATGATAATATTAAAGTCTAAGTACCATTACACATGCTCAAAGATAGGAATATTCTATGATAACAAAACATGCGAAATTCTTACTAGCGGATCTGTTCTTATAATCTCCAATCTTGGAGATTACCAAGTGCGAACTTAATGAGAATAAGTTTCATCTGCTTATGAGTACTCACACCTAACAGTTTTTATACTATGTTTCCAATCATATTATTTCATCTAACTGTAGAACTATATTTAAGAATATTTTCATAGCACTTCAAGGTTCTCATCATATCGGTGAACTGTTATAACCTTATTAATGCAACAAATACTCTAGTACATTACTACATTATAGTCAAGAAGAACAATGAACAATATGTAATAAAATATTTAATATTTAAATACATTAAATATTCATGTAATAAAAGTACAAACAATTGGTTCTAGGACACCAACTCCAACATAGAGTGCACTAGATCTTCCCCCTTTGCAATGTGGTATAACTTGCATGGAGGGGGTAAGATGAAGTATGGAACCTTCACCTCTTTGGTTGATACTTTTGAAACATATTATTCTATATCCGGTGGTTTCTCAATATGGTTTTCAGGAAAAGAATAATCAAAGGGAGATTCAAAATTTAAATTTTAAGAACTAATTTTAAAATATTCCCTTTTAATGTTGGCATTTTGTATCACTTATTCTTCAAGAATATCCACTAGGATCTCTTCTTGTACTTTCTCTAATAAAATTTTAATATATTTAGGGATCTTTATATGTTCCTCAATAGGTTCTTTTTCTTTTTCTTCATTTTTATCAAGGGAAAATTTTGTGTCAGTCGAATATGAAAATTCAAAATAGTTGGGAGTAACACTCAAATTAGTTTCAATAAAATTAAATGAGTTTGAGTTCAAGAATGTATCATCTCCCTGAGTTGGTTCAGCTCGAATCTATTCTTCGATGGAATGTTCCTCTTAGATTTAATCATCACTTGATGGAGGTATGTAGTCAGGTTCCTCTATTTATTCTTTGAATTCCACCAATTGGGTAGATTCTTTTTCCATATCTAGGGAGATATGCAATGGTGGTGGATCTTATTCATTGCAATGGTTGGGAAGATCAAGTAGTTCCTTACATTCATTCCATAAGTTATCCATTTCTTATTAATCTCCCACATGTAGCTCAGAAGGAAAGTCATTTTCATTTATCTCTCCTAGAAATGGTTGAGTGAGGACGAATTAATCTTCAGGTACCTCCACCTTTACCTATTCATGTTATTCAATTTCAATGATGAGTGGTGAAATGTCTTCCACAACTACCTCAATTTCTTGCTCTAACTTAGGGTAGGGTTACTCCATTAATGTACGAACATAGTTAAATTACCTTTCCATTTTTCTTCCCAAGTCATCCATAGAATCGCTCATCTTTTTTACATGATCATTTAGATCACTATAATCAACTTATTGTTCTTGATATTACACATGTGAGTAATATCTTCGTGCAAAATAATTGTAGTTCGGATACATCATGGAAATAAAAAATATGGTTTTTTATGAAAGAAAAAAAATATATATTTAAAAAATGTGAATTTAGAAAAATTGGTTGAAATAACTATTTAGCTCCTCAGTAATGGTGCATGTTCTGATGCATGCCTATTGTAGGGAATGGAAAAGGAAAATTTTGTTTTCCTAATGTGGCGTAGAGGCTGATCAGGGTCGTCTCACTTGAGGAGCATCACATTTGGTCCAATCGTTGATTCTAATTCACCTAATCTAATTATTTTATTATGATTTATTTAAAATGATGGTTTAAAGAGTTTTGGAAAACATGAAATTAAAAAAAATGCTAATTTAAAACCTAAATGAAGATGTAGACAAAATGTAGATTAGAAAAAAAGGTCTTGGTCTAGGTTTTGATAATGCGGGTTCATTCATTATTTATTTATTGTTTAAATTCAATTTGATAATTCATTTGATGAAACCTCATTAACGAATTACTTTAATTTGATTTATTGAGTGTCTAATTTTGTCATGTATTTGATGAACCAAACCACACCTCATCCAATATTCAATTAGGATTACACCTCAACATAGAATGAAATTCCTAAAAGACATAGCTCCATCGTATGTCGTTTCATCCCTTAAGGCAATCTCAACACCATTGTACGAAGGGTTTGACCCAGATAAGGGAGAGAAAATTAATAAATCAAAGAAAAGAAATGCAATAAAAAATAATTTCATGATGGATTAATGTCACACCCATCCAATACTCTCGCATCCACCACAAACAGAATAAATACATGTTTAATTGAAGCATATTAACAAAGAACGTCGTGAAACATCCCCAAGGACAAGACTTGAGTTAATAAATTGTCATTATAAATTGAAGGGATGTTATGATGTAAATATGGAAGAGAGAGTGAATGATATTAGGTTTTTAAGAGAAAGTGAGATGAAATAAGAAAAGGAAAACACTTTAATAAAAAAAATTCATGTGTTACATGGGAAAATGAAACAAAAATAATATAAAATAGAATAAAAGTCTTAAAGCATGGTTTTCATCCAAATATTCCCTATTAGATTTATATCATCTTAAATTCATCATTATAATCTTATTTATAGAAATTAAAGAGTCTTCAGGGTTCCATAAATGACTATTAATGTGTTTTGGGACATAATGGGTCGTTAACGGTTGAAATTTTGGTTCCAGAATCTGTCCTTAAAAAAATTTTATGTAGCACCCAATCATTTTGGAAGAATCATAAAAAGTATTATTCTATAAAGTTTTTCAAAAAACATTTATTCACTTCATCTCAAAATTTCATCTCCATATGCCTTGTGTATAAGAATTTATGGTTCAATTACTCCGAAATTTTATTTTGACTGGATGTTCCATAAATCTTCATTAAATGATGAGAATCCAATGACTACCTTAATGAGTGTATAAATACTTTAAATTTAATTTTGAAACATTTAAATGGTTCCTATTTAAAATATATTTGTAATCACCTCAATTGGAGGTTTTTATCTTGATTTATGCAACATTTTTATAGGTGGGGTCCACTCTGTCTTCCTGATAGGTTCTTCAATTTGATTTATTTTTTCAGGCCTATATATGTTTGAATCATCTCTTGGTCCAAAAGAAAAAGTTATAGAAAATAAATCAATTAATTATATAAAAAATAATTGGTTGCACCCAAATTTACCCTACCAATAAAAGCGGTCGTTGAAGTACAATTAGGGATCGAATCCACAAGGACTGAAGAAGAAACCTTGAGACACTATGATTTGTTGATGGATTGGCTATGAAGTGGCCAACTTTGAGGTAGATTTTAATTGGATAACTAAAGATATAATTTAAATATATATAATAAAAATGATGTGAACTAAACAATTATTGATGGTGGGTTGATCTTAGGGTTTTACTTGGGGTGGATTGGATGAATTTATTTTCTTAGAAAATTTCATGTCATTAATTCAAGACATATCCAAACAATGAGATAATTCTCCCAAAATCATTCACCAATTTAATCCCTACATAATTACAAGGCCAATCACCAATTCACTTTTATGATCACTATAATGAGCACTCAAAGGAAATAGATCGTATGATCACTCAAAATGTGTCATCATTAAAGTTGGAAAAGATGATAAAGAATGTAACTCATCAAATGGAAATCCTAAAATAACGAATAGATTTAAATATTAAGTGCATGAAATAACATTCAATCTCTGACCTTGCCACTCCCTTGGATCAACACTTAAGAGGTTATCCCTCCATTGATGTTATTCTACCAATGGAAGCAGGATTTAGACTTATGGGGCGGAATTGAAGAAGAAGAAAATTATTAAAAAATGAACACTCCACCGTTGTGTGATTGGATTCACAAGTGCTGGTGTGAATAAATTCACACCTTGATTTAACGGTATCAACATGTGAAGAAAAGGAAAATAAAATGTGAAGGAGAAGAATAAATTTTATTAAAATACTAAACGTGAAAGAAAAACTTACATGGGAAAATTTGACGATGCGATTACAAATTGAAAGCAGGAAATTACAATTGAAAGAAAAATAAAATGGATGAAAGAAAAAATCCGATTAAAAGAAAAATTTTAGATGATAATTTCTTCACCACCATATCCTTATATAGGCATATTAGGAGCCTTAGAGACACCCCACCATAATAAATTCCATCCCCATTAATTTAGAGAGTCAAAAGGAAGGTGAGAAAATTAAGGGATTTTGACGTTTCGAAGTTGACCCAGAAATTTCGTCCAGATTCGTCCACCATTTTGATGTGTGAATTTGGAATTGAAGTAGGCCGAATAATCAGAAGTAATATAAGATAAATATCTTCATCCATGTGTCCTCTATCATCTTTAAAAATTTCCGGAAATTTGGCTCATCCGTTTAGAAGTTATGGTCGAAATATTGGGACGTCTTTATGTGAATTAATGTCGGGTCCACCATTTAAATCTCAACTTCAGATCCCTTTATCATCATGAAAACTTCAGAATTAGCTCTGGACATAGTTTAATAATATGATCCTCATATTTTTATATTTCTAATGTATAAATTTTAGCTTCATTGGGATTGGTTTGTGGGCCCCACATTTGTTTGATGGGCCTTAGGCCCATTATGCTTTCTCCAAAAACTTTCTGCATTCGAATGAAAAATTCTCCATCTTCCCTTAGGATTCATCCATCAGACCTAAAAGATAAAATGTTCCAAACAAATTTATCAATCATATCCCAAAATTTCAAATTCAGAAAATAAATATAATTTTGTCCACAAAAAAATTAATTATTGGGCCCAAATTTGCATTTTAAACATGAATTGCATTTAAGATGAGAAATGAAGTTCTATTTATGTAATTCACTAAAAACAATGTTTATGGACTTTGGAACAATGAATATAAAGATATTAACAATTAATATTATCCACTTTAAGTGACTAATCACACCCCCCAACTTGAGTTTTGCTAGTCCCGAGCAAAATAAATTACAAATATGAAATTCAAATCCCCTTTTTCAAAAACATTTTAATACACATTGCTCACCCAAAGACCTTATACCAAAAAAATTATGAACCCCATCAAAATAATTTAAAACAAGCTAGGTCCATAAGCATATCCCAAGCCCAAGCTCATTCCTTTGTTCAAATTCATCGCCACATTTCATCTAATTCCAATTAAGCATGATAAAGTATTGTGCATCATAAAAGATATGGGGCCCATTTTATTGTTCAAGGGTAAAAAATGGAATCAATAGGTAGGAATCACATTAAACCTTAAGATGAGTATCCATTTTTTTTTGATTTTTTTTTTAACCAAAATAGATATGAAAAGACTAACTCTGGGCAAGATAACTATGGAGTCATGATCACCAAGTGCCGAACGCCACACATATTGTCAATTCCATGCTCTATAATAGAGATATAAAGCCTAACTCTGGGAAAGATAACTATGGAGTCACGATCCCCAAGTGTTGGACGCCACGTATTTGGACAAAACATTGCTCTATGTGGTCTTTATATTTTTTCAAATTTTTTTATTTTTTTATTTTCTATTTTTTTGTTTTGGATACTCAAATTAAACTAAAATTGACCCTAGAACCCTATGATATAATGAAAGGGACCCAAGAACTAAAATTTACACCCAAGATCTAATAGACATGCATTGTGGCATTTTTATTAAGAGGATGAAAATGTAAACTTTGAAAAATCACATCGGGCAACCACACTTTCCAAAAACTATGATCATGAACTTAAACTTGCATTAAAATCATAATCAAGGCATCCAAATTTTTCGATATCCAATTTCAGAGTTTTCAATGTGTGTTATCATGTTCAAGGTTAATGGAATTTTTCTTTCCATGCATGTTCTTATTGAAAAAAAAATCATTTTTTATTTCATCTCCCCCTAACTTAAAATAACACTATCCCCAATGTTTAAAGAAAACATAGAAGGGGGTATGGGGGGTTTGTTCAAAGAGGAAATTTTAAATGATAATCATGGAATGAAGTCACCTGGTGGTTGATGATGATAGCGCATGCCACAGTCTCCCTTCAATCCTGGATTTGAGCCTCAGCAGTTTGGATAGTGGTGAATAGATTTTCCTTATGACTTATGACATGTCCTTTTATATTTTTTTAACCTATAAAAACATAAAAATAAACAAAACATAATAAATTGATGATACATTGTCTTCTTTTTAGATTTCTGGGTAAGGTATTACTTAGAGATCATGCCACGTGACACGGATGAATATGGCGCTCCCCTTTCATACCCATCCTCACTCATAAAAGAAGAACAGGTCAACAGTCTATGGTAATTTATTATATGAAAAAGAAAATGATTCAAAATAATTAGAAAACATGAAAACCATGGGTTGCCTCCCATGCAGCACTTTTTTTAACATCGTTAGCTCGACTTGAACCCCCCAACTTATCCAATTCTAACTTTCAAAATTTTAATAAACCCATATTTCTCCACCTCAACAAGATTTAGATTAAGTCTTTTTTTAGAATTTTTTCCATGTGAAATTCCATGCTTAACAATGAGTGTGAAAGTCCAAGGAATTTTAGTAATGGTTGATTGAGTTTCATTTAGAGTATTTCCTAAGATTTCAAGGTTCATTCCTACTTTGTGAGATTCTTGATGAAAATGGACAATAATTAAATGGTCTAGGTTTTCATAAATAGAGGGGTTATTGAGTGGGGAAGGAAGGATTATAATGTTGAGTTCAGTTTCATTGAATTTTCCCAAAGATGAATGGAAATTTGAATCCAAATTTGTTTCTTCTACAAAACATTTTGAAATAATTTGTTCCTTTTGAAAATATGATTCATCCCCAAAATTTTCCATTTGAATTTCATGAGTGGGTATGGACTCACTATTCATTATATCTCCCAATGGTTCAATGATCGGTGATTCTAAAAAAAATGTTATTGGAGAAATATTCTAAACACTCAATCCATGAAGAAAAATTTTCCCCTTATGAATCCAAAAAATTAATTTTCTCCTGATTTAAATACCCTTCAACATTTCCTTAATCTTGTTCAGTTATCTCATATCCAAAGGTTAGTTCTTTTTTCAATTCATGTGATGTTTTTGGGATAAAAGATTCATCTATCAATGATGAGTAAAGAACATCTTGAGTGGGAACGGGTTACTCAAGAGTCTTAAAGCTTTGTAATTATAATCTGAAAGATGAAACTTCTGAATTCATTTTATCCATTTGTTCATAAAATTTTTCAAGAATTTTTTCAGGATTAGGTTTGATATATGTTTGTACATCATGGACTTCCTCATTATTTATCTTTTCAAACATTCTTGATAGGTATGGAAATTGATCTTTTAAACATTCAGCATCCCATTGATTGTACATCTCATCTGGTGTGGTGTATTTAATTAAGGTTTGGTCAATGAAATTACCTATGTGAGGTGTTTCCCAATATTGATTTCCGGATTGATTATAGAATTGGTTTATGAATGGGTATTTTGGAGGATAAACCATTGTAATTGATTGAAAATTGGTTTTGGGATTTTTTTTTGACACACAAAAATAGAAAGGGGAAAAGAGAAGATAAATTAGGGTGAGAATAGAGAATTTGGGGTGAGAAAAGAAGATGAGGGTCTAAGGTACTTACTTGGGTCCCCAGAAACTGTGTCAAAATTTGGTTGTGCCCAAATTTACCCTACCTATAAAAGCGGTCGTTGAAGTACAAGTAGGGATCAAATTCACAGGGACTGAAGAAGAAACCTTGAGACACTATGATTTATTGATGGATTGGCTATGAAGTGGCCGACTTTGAGGTAGATTTTAATTGGAGAACTAAAGATATAATTTAAATACATATAATAAAAATTATGTGAACTAAACAATTATTGATGGTGGGTTGATCTTAGGGTTTTAATTGGGGTGGATTGGATCAATTTATTTTCTTAGAAAATTTCATGTCATTAATTCAAGACATATCCAAACAATGAGATAATTCTCCCAAATCATTCACCAATTTAATCCCTACACAATTCCAAGTCCAATCACCAATTCACTTTGAGGATCACTTTAATTATCACTCAAAGGAAATAGATCGTACTAGCACTCAAAATGTGTCATCGTTAAAGTTGGTAAAGATGATAAAGAATATAACTCATCAAATGGAAATCCTAAAATAACGAATAGATTTAAATATTAAGTGCATGAAATAAAATTCAATCCCTGGCCTTTCTACTCCCTTGGATCAAACCTTAAGAGGTTATCCCTCCATTGATTCTATTATACCAATGGAAGCGGGATTTATACTTATGGGGGCAGAATTGAAGAAGAAGAAAATTATTGAAAAATGAACACTCCACCGTTGTGTGATTGAATTCACAAGTGATGGTGTGAATAAATTCACACCTTGATTCAACGGTATCAATGTGTGAAAAAAAGGAAAAGAAAATGTGAAGTATAATAATAAATTTTATTAAAATACTAAATGTGAAAGAAAAACTTACATGGTAAAACTTGACGATGCGATTACAAATTGAAAGCAAGAAATTACAATTGAAAGAAAAATACAATGGATGAAAGAAAAACTCCGATTAAAAGAAAAATGTTAGATGATAATTCCTTCACCACCAACTCCTTATATAAGCATATTAGGAGCCTTAGAGACACCCCACCACAATAAATTCCATACCCGTTAATTTAGAGATTCAAAATGAAGGTGAGAAAATTAAGGGATTTTGACATTTTGAAGTTGACCCAGAAATTTCGTCCAGATTCGTCCATCATTTTGACGTGTGAATTTGGAATTGAAGGAGGCTGAATCATCAGTAGTTGTAGAATAAAAATATCTTCTTCCATGTGTCCTATGTCATTTTTAAAAATTTCAGGAAATGTGGCTTATCCGTTTAGAAATTATGGTCGAAATAGTGGGACATCTTTATGTGCATTAATGTCGGGTCCATCATTTAAATGTCAAATTCAGATACCTTTATCATTATGAAAACTTCATAATTATCTCTTTCCATAGTTTAATAAAATTATCCTCATATTTTTATCTTTCTACTGTATAAATTTGAGCTTCATTGGGCTTAGTTTGTTTGCCCCGCATTTGTTTGATGTGCCTTAGGCCCATTATGCTTTCTCCAACAAATTTCTGCATTCGGACACAAAATTATTTATCTTCCATTGGGATTCATCCATCAGACCTAAAATATAAAATGTTTCAAACAAAGTTATCAATCATATCCCAAAATTTCAAATTCATAAAATTAATATAATGTTTTCCACAAACAAATTAATGATTGGGACCAAATTTTCATTTTAAACATGAATTGCATTTAAGATGAGAAATGAAGTTATATTTATGTAATGCACTAAAAACAATGTTTATGGACTTTAGAAAAATTAATATAAAGATATTAAAAATTAATATTAGCCAATTTCAGTGACTAATCAATAATCTCTCAAATTGGAATAATATTTTAAATTTTATGCCCAAAATTCCAAAGTGATTAAAATGTGATAAAATTCTAGAATTAAGTAATTTTCACATTTTATCCCAAAACACACCAGAAATAAAAAATTTGTGCAAATAATCTCAAATTTTTAAATTTATAGGGTTTAAATAATTGAAACACATATAAAAAATTATGAAAATATTAGCTTTATTAGCTTCCTTTATGGAAATATAGTTGGTTTTGAATAGATGTTAATATCCTTAATGTCTATAGGATTATTAACTCAGATGCACCTTGGTGTTTAATGTTTATTTTTTACTAAAGAAATCTTTTAAAAAACTATTTTAAATAAACACTTGTGGTAGTTTCCTAATATATTCTTATCATATTGTAATTAATATGATATTCAATAGATAATATAGTTGGTATATGGTTAGTTGTTTCGCTTTTATTTTCAAAACATATCTTGGAAGAAATAATAGAATATTTTCAATATATATAAGACTCAGCATTGATCTTCCTTTTATTACCATAATTTCATTGATGTATATAATAAAATTTGAGTTTAGGATTACCTTTACTCTTTATGTATGATCAATGATTACTTGGATAATTTGTTCTCCGATAAGCCTGCTCAAATATTCCTCAAACATTACTAAGTGCACTTATTTACTTTAGTGGGCATTTAAAGTATATGAAGTCACCATTAACCTTAGAGTAGTTCATCTGGACATTTTTAACTAACTCTAAAAAAATTTCAATGTACCTTTATTTATAAAGGTTTATTTATCTAAAACATGATAAGTATTTTGTTTGTATATCCAATGTATTTGATCAGTTGAGACTAAAACACATTTATGGGTATAAAAAATTCATCTAATTTCAAGTTTATTTTATAAATAATTATATTTTCATAATATATTAAGAGTCTTATATTTTATATTCATCATTCATTAGAATGGATATCTATGATTCGGTATTTACTAAACCATTTTTTTAGTATTAAAGTACCAAAATAACATTTATTCCAAATGTGAAATAATATATATTTATGTATAGGTGTTCATTGAGATAAATGATTTGATAACACTTATTACAAACATGAATCAATCCAATATGGCAATGAGAATTAGTGATCTTCCCTTGTTTGATGTAGGAGTCTCCCTTTCTCAGCTTCTTTTGAGTTCACTCTATAACCTTTGTATTCTTGTTTATTCCTTGTATTTAAATACATGTATATTGTAAGAATATTTAATTTAATACACAAGTGGTGAATAGAAACATAATGAATATACTTGAAGTGAACAGAACTTATTTATTCTTTAATTCATTAAAATTTCTTTTCTAGTGTCAAATATTTCCACCTAAGAAGAAAATAACATCTTATTCATTCTTCTACCTTTGAATATTTTGTCTCTTTGAATGATGTTGTAAAGGATACTTTATATTTAGATTATTCATGATATATCCATCCTTGTATTTTAAAATTTTCACTATAATGGGTGTAGAAATGGGTTTCAACCAATCATTATCCACTTGGTGTAGCCTAGAAAAACATTTCCTAAGCTATTTATCCATTTTGTTCATCTAGGCTTATATGAATAAGGATAACCTTGGTGGTAAGGATAATAATATAAGATTAATGGATAATTTCTCATCCAAGTAGAAGACCAATCTCACTAGTTGATCAATCTACCCCAGTATTTTGAAATCATAATCAGTAGCTACATTAACTTCTTCCTATTTAAATTGATATAGTGCACTGGCAATCTTATTTATTTCAAGCCTTTCCTTCTATTTCTCAAGAAAAAGAAGATGAAATATTATAGTGTAAGAATCCATGGATTTATTTTGTATCATCAATTGTTCATAATTTGTTGATAATATAATACAACAGGCATATAAAGCATACTCAACATATATCTAGTAGGAATCCTTTTCACCTTCCCTCATCGACTGGGGTGGCAGAATAAGAATAGGGTATTCCAATACATAATACAAAATTTTTTATAATAATGCATCGCATAAAAAATTGTACGATATCTAAAAATTTGTATTTGTAAGTACATACCCTGAGTTATGGAATGATTGCACTATTTTTATGGTTTTATTATTATTTTATATAATAATTAAAATAGATGATTTTTACTTTACTTGATTATAAATTATATGAGACCTGATAATTTTAATTTTATTAAGTCTCTTGATATTTTATCAAGTCTCAATGACACCCACCATTGAACTCAGAATTTCTAGTTGTATGGACATTCTAGTAGTAAGGATCCATATTCCCCTTCTTATAATCTGGAAGGAGGCCATGAAAATTATAGGAAAGTATTTAGGTAGGTGGTCTTTCCAAATGTAAATTGGAATCTCCTTGATCTGTTAAGTGGACTCCTCGATCCATAAATCTTGACTCAAATTTCCCCAACACTTTCCACAAAATTTATATTGGACAGATAGATGTAATTATACCCAATATATATTCAGTTAAGTCGACCCACTATCTTAGTTAATACTTCTTGATAATTAAAAGTGACCCCGATGGATGCCAAACTGACACTTTAACTGTGATTTTATCTTAATTCAGATGATGAAAGGCTTAATGAATTAATATTAACTTGAGGGATTTTATTTTATTATATATAATTTTTTTGTATTTTATCCTTTATATTTCTTTTTAATATTAATTGAATTTTACTTAAGTGATTAATCATGTTTCGATAAAACATTTATGCATAATCTATTTATTTAAATTCCATCTTTGAATATTAGTCCATTTATTTATGTGATTGTAGTCTTACATCCATAAAATAAATATGTATAAGTCATAAATATATAAATAAATAAATTACCCAATCATGAACTTATCTAATAGTTTATTTATTAAGTGGTAAATAAATCAACCTATGACCCTAAGGAAAAACTCATTGTTCTGGTCTTAGTAATAGTTTCAACATTCCACCTGTCCACCTATGTATCACCTAGGTTGGTTTCATCTTGGTTCCGTCTTGAATCGACTCTATGTTCCTTGGGATAATCCTTTTATTACATATTTTTATAACTCACACACAGGTGAGGGGACCAAAAGATTGGTTAAGGGGGATTATATAAACAACTTTGGCCACACAGGTCCTACATAATAAAAAGGAGGGATGGATCATAGGAGATCAAACTCAATTTAATAATTAATAATTATAAAATCATGAATTAAAATTAAATTAAATTTAACCAACACATACACATATCTGGTCAAATATCATGGACGGTCATAAACATGCGACAAATATGCAAAAATACACTGGCTAATTTTCACTTCAATTTTTTCTTTATTATTATTATAAATGCACTTGTATTAATTAATTAATTAATTATCCTCATATTAATGACCATATAAATTCTTTTGGATACACCCATAATAAATGCATTCATGAAAAATAAATGGCATGACCAATAATTATAGATAATTATAATGAATTAATTGAGCATTAATTAATTCTTCAAAACCATTATTACATATTAAAACACATCTGGTGTTAATGGTGTAATTAGTTTTTAATGTTGTAATTAATTATTTTAATGAAATTTAATACTTTCCATTATTGGGAGACTACATGATGTGTACTTACAAGTTATAGGTCATGTTACTCGATTATAGTGTATCTAGGATAAACATTTGGGGATTTGATGTGTATATCGCCCCGACTACACGAAGTGTGCTACCCAGATACACATCATGTGTTCCACTTATCGTGTGTTCATGTAATTTTCCATTCGACTCGGCGTGTTCTTCAAACATGGAACCACACGGCGTGTACTCTGGTTTCACATTGTGTGTTCCACTAGTCGTGTATCTATGTAACCCTCTAAATGACTCGGTGTGTTCTCCAAATGGGGAAATTAATGAGTTACATGTTGTGTAAGCCAAATAAACACTATGTATTTCATTAATTATATAGGCTTTCATCCACACATGATAAAAAATCATGTATTTTACCACACGGTTAGTGTGGATTTCACCACTAAACTGTGTAGTCTACAAGAAGTGTACACTAAATACAATCCATGTAATCTGAAAAACTATGTTCCAGGTTGGCCCAGTCTAAATGTGGTGTGAAATAAATGTGTTGTGTGTAATAATTACTCAGTGTGCCATATATCCCATGAAAATTCTAGGTGTAGTGTACTTGGGTACATGGTATGTACTCTAGCTATATGTCGTGTAACCCAATATACCGACCAGAAATATTAGGGGCCTCTCAATGGCATCTCTGATCATCCTCCATCTATTATTAGAATTTAAGAAATTATGAATATTGAACAAATAATATTAAAATGTCAAAATCATGTTAATTAAACTTCATATTAAAAACAAATAATCTAGAAAAGAAAGATCTTACCACTATTGTGCACAATTTATCAAAAATTAAATAAATAATTATAAATTTACACATGACCGCTCTAATACCACTTGATGGTTCCAATCACAGCAGCAGTGCTTATCGAGGTAGATTCTAACTCAGTGATCGTCATATTCAACGAATTATTCGTATATTGTACAATAAGCAAATATCATGACCAATGGAATTTTTCTAAGGAATATTGACAAGATGGGTTAGTGGAACCAAGAGCGGATCTTCTCACATTAAATTTATAATTAATTTAAATATTATTAGAAGAAATAATATCTCATCTTTGGATCATTCTTTGATGATGTTGTTGATTATCCAAAAAAACCCTCTTCTTATGATCTTTCTTCGACTATGTTAGTGATCGTTTGAAAAAACCTTTTCTGATTACCAATGTTGCACTTATATGATCTAAGTTTAGAATCCATCTAGTGGTGATCCACACATTCTCTTTTGATCTCCAAACAATTTCAATGGCAATTAAATACTAGTGTGGTGGATCGATCAATTTGCGATGTTCGTCTGGACTGCTACGACAATTCCTTTGTTCTTGAATAATTTTCATTGCATTCTCATTATTAAGAGGGTGGAGGAGAGAGAAGAAAGTCTAGAGTGTTCTTTAGTCTTGAGAGAGTGGTCTAGATTTTATTGTACCGAACAATTCTCCAAAAAGATCAATCTAAATAAATAACATACAATAAACATAATGAACTATTTATAAAGATGGGGTTAGGGTTAAAAATATTATTAAATTAAAAAACAGTCCTTAAATAATACATTAAAACCTTATCTAACCACATTCCATGTAATAATAATATAATTATTATTTTCATAGCATGCACAAACTAGCGCAATGATAAATATTATTTTACCATCTTGAAAATTAATATTTATCATCAAAATCAGTCTTGGTCTGCCCATCCTCCTCGACATTTATCAAATGCTAGAATAAATATTTAATTAAATATTTATTCATAAAATAAAAATTTTATTCATGGTCTGATGAATAAATATTTATTAAATATTCAATAAATAAAATAAATTTTTTATTCACATTCTGGTGAATAAATATTTATTAAATATTCACATAATTAAATAAATTATTTATTAATGAATAAATTATTATTATTTAACTTATGAATAATATTTGTGATTGATAAATCCTGAATAAAACTATTCATTAATCTAGAGAATAATATTTATTCCAATAATTAAATTCAAATATAATTTAATTGAGATCAATAGGAACACTTAGTGTGTGTCCCTCTAGTATTATTTCTCATTAGCATTAGACAGGATTACCTAAAGTCTAAGATTAATGTCTAGCAATGAGTCAAGGCACCCAAGAGAAAGAAATTAATGTCACAATGTCGAAAACCACATACGAACACTTATTGTGTAATATAATCTATTTTTTACAACATCTTATCAAGTAGATTGCACAAGATATCAACATACATAAAAATAAAAGGGACAAATACTTCCATAACTTATTAATTAATAACACGTCATTCATTATATACCCAATATACCCAACATCACCATGAACCGTTATCGTCATGGTTTACAACAATACATCTAAGTGCATGAGTCATGACATGCATCGATAATAATCTTAAAGTCTAAATACCATTACACACACTTGTAAATCGAAATATTTGATGACATATTAAACATTACGGTATTCCTACAGGTGTGTCTACTCTCATAATCTCTCATCTTAGAGATTACAAAGTGTGAACTTTATGAGATGAAGTCTCATCCACTTATGAGTACTCACACCTGACAGTCAATATACTATATGTCTCAACATAGAATGTTATCCAACCATAGAAATAGGATTTAAGACATATCATCATGGCATCTCAAGGTTATTATTATAGCAAGGAACTGCTATGAATAATTTTGATGTGAAAAAAAAAACTCTAGGACATTATCACATTAATGTTATACAGAAGAAAAATCAATATATGATAAGATATTTAAATTAATATTCACTTTTTTGAATATACATGTAATCTAAAGTACAAAGTAGTTGGTTATAGATCACTAAATCCGACATGCAAAGGTATGATGACACAAATTTTGGTGGTAATTATAACACTCACAAGAGTACAGCATGATTTGTGTTTAAATTTTTCAGAACAAAAATAAGTTGGATGTATAATTTACATTCAATAGTTTCACTCTTTACTATGGAGATGAAATATTTAGTCAAAATGGAAGCAAAAAAAGAGATGGTTTGGCTGAAATTTTTTTTAGTGGAACTCGAGAAGAATTAGGAAAGTGGTTTAATTTACTATGATATTTAAATTGTGATTCACTTGGTGAGAAATCATATGTGTTGAGTGGATCCTTTCCAATCTCATTTTGATTTAGTTTTTATAATTAATTCAACCCGTCAATATTTGTTTTCTAATAAATTTGTTAAGTGTTTCAAATTTATTACGTCAAAGTATTTATTTTATATCTAAATAAATAATGACTGTATTCTTACCTAGTTTATTAGAATGGAAATATAAGAATATTATATTCATTTTATCTGTTTATGTTGAAAGCCAATTCAATTGTTTCGATGGTGAAAAAATTCACTGAAGCTGTTACAAGTTGTTCAAGTGATATTGTAGTTTTCAGCATAAAGTCAATTTGAAATTATGATGATATATCAAGAAATATTAAACAGATTTGTAGGAACATTATACTATTGGATATATAATGGAATTATTTAAACATAATTAGTTTATGTGGAATTCTAAAAAGGTTTTTTTGATACTCTAAAAAATCACTGAAGTTTTTGAAGTAGTTTTTCAACTATACAGTGAGCAGATTTCAAATCCTAAAGTTTTTATTTTACTTCAAGTTCTACAGATGTTGGAATCACTTGGAAAATGGGGATATGGAAATCTAATAAATTTATCTTGATTTCATCAGTTTACAATGAAGGATAAAAAAATAGTTTGGATGGTCAATAAATTATCTGAATATTGGGAATGCAGTTTTCCAACTGCAGTTTTCCAGAATGTTATTGCTTCAGTTTTTTGAAGATATCAGGAGATGTTGAATTTGGATTGATTCGATTCTTGAGTCATTGAAAAGATATTGATATTTAATAAAAATAAGTCTTGCAGGACTAAGGTTTAATCTGATGGTAAAGGGCTCAAAAAATTAGTGAAGTATGATGTTAAGTTGTTTACATTTTTTGGAAACACTATTCAAACCCTGTGTTGATAAACATAACATAAATAATCAACCTTAAATTACACTAAAGAGTTCACATATGGATCAGAAACCATGTGTTGGAATCTAGAATCATTGTTCATACCCTATGTTCAGAAAGTTGAATGTATGGTTAATAAATGTTACGTTTGGGATTTTATGTTGATAAAGAAGAATGTATGGATCATCATCCCTATGTTACTTTTTGATCCCTACATTACATAAAGATTAAAGTATGGATAAGGAACCATATGTTACATAGTTTAATCCTACGTTTGGTATTTTTTTCATTACATGAAGGAACCCTATATTTGACTTTTAAATGATGTTGTTTTAAATCCATGATATTTTACGCTATTTCTGCAATGGTCTTTTTAGTATTAAATATCATTATAAAGCTGTTTTACAACTAATTCAAAGGATCGCATTGTAACGACCGAAACTTTTATTAATGGAAATTCCTTTTGAACTAATTAAATGTATTATTATGTAAAATGGTTATATAACATATTCACTTATTTGGTTTTATGTTTTTGGATTTTAAAATACAGTTAATAATTGTGACCATTGGTAATATTTTCATTCATTAGTGATCACATGATTAGTATAAATATAGGGCTTTAACAAATCCAATTTACTCAGAAAAAGGAAGTGATGGCCTCATCTAGTATAATTTCACTCTACGAAGCCCATTTGTTGGATCTCAGAAAGGAGGTGGCATCATTGGGCTTCGCTCTTGACCAAGCCCAAGCTGAGCTTCAACACGTTAAGCTAAAACAGAAACGCCTATGAAAGAAGTGGAAGTTGATAGAGATTACTGCTCGAGCGATGTTATCCAAGCCACTCCAAGAGTCTGTCACCATCGCACACCTTACCCTTCAGTCCTATATAGGTGTTATAAGGAGTTATGTAATGAGACCCTAGTATTATGATTGTGTACATTATTTTTTGTATAGAGAATATACATTCATTTTATTATTGTTACTTTGTAAATAGTTTTTAAAGAAAAAATAGCATTTTTATTTAATTAAGAAATATATTTTGACGAATTAATGGATTTTTGAATTAAATATTATTTTAATTAAATATTATTACTAAATTAATTTTTATTAAATATAAATTACCATATAAATATTATGAATACAATTGTGATTTTTATTAAGGTTTGAAAGCTATTTTTATCAAAACCCATGAATTTTTTATAAATGACGGTTTTTATTTTAAAAGTAAAAATTTCCATATTTAGAAAATTATTTAGATAAAATGAATTTAATTTTTTGAATCAGGATGTCGAAATTATCCAATGGTTATTTTTTTATAATTTTCTGAGACAGTAGAATTTTTGGGTAAAAATTAAATACCGTTTAAATATATAATGTGTTTTATGACATCATAATGACCCAATAGTGATGTAATAAAATACTATAAACATTATGTTTGTACAATATATGTTTTAACATTAAAATAATTTTATTTTATGTTTGTTTGATTTATTTTACAAAGCCTTAGTGGACCATCTAAGACTTATAAAACATTTTAGCTTTTTAAATTGATTTCCTTGAGAGTGTGACTCACCTCCACATAAGTAACCCTATTTCTTTAAGAAGTTAGGCCATTGAACATATAAAATATTTTTTTCCACTACCCTTTGGAAAAAATAATTGGTTGTTTTTTGGTTTTGATTAGTTTAATGTGTGGTGCACCAAACCTAAATAATAAAGAATTCCCTCTCCTTTCAAATATAAACTCACCCAAACTTCCACTTCCTCTTCACTCAAAGCCTTGGGTGTTCATCCAACCTATTTCCTCCTCTCTTTATAATCCTCCCAAGGTGAACCAATCTCCCAATAAGCCTCTATTAAGCCCCTCCCAAGCCTTTGGGATCACACTTCCAAGTAAGGGATTCCTACCTTTCTTATTTTTATCCAAGTTTATTTATGTTGTAATACCCTTTTTATTTTGATTAAAAATGTCAAGGTATGATTTTTCACCTCCCTTATATTACTCTCCCTATGTTTTAAATGATTATAAACCTCTTTATCTCTCATTAATTCCTTCCGTGTACACCTATTACCATACCGAAATTCCATAAGGAATTTCTCTCTTCTCATTCATATTCAAGAAATTGTTTTGTATTATGAATCTAATTTCCATTACATTTGTTGGGAAATGCATATATATAACCCGCTTACTTTACATTTTATGTACATATTATGAGATACCTCTTTATCTCTCATAAACCATTTTTATGAATTCTTATGTCATGCTGTTATGCTCCCGAAATTGCACCGCGTTTTTTCAAGCCAAAATCATTGTGTAGTGAATACCATACCCATGTCTCTATTAAGGGTATTCACCTTTATGAACATATACATATTTAATGGTACTTTAATGTATGTATTCCACATTAATTAATCATGGAATAAATTATTATTTTGAATGATTCCATGTTATATGATCAATGTGGCACATTTATCCATGAAATGAAATGTTTAAGAAGGGTGTGCCCTCATAGCGCTCCAATGCATTGGGTAAAGATTAGTATCATGATACAACAAGTGAAATGAGGTTTTAATAATTCTAATTTAAGTGAAATTAGGGTTTAATCATGCTAATTCAAGTCCAATGAGGGTTTACTCATGCTCCATGTGCAATGAGCCTTGGCTCAATATCATGTTAAATGTTGTTGCCACATTCCCATGTTATGATAATCATGCTATATCATGCCTTTATATTCATGTTTCTCTTATAATTAATTGTTATGCCTATTTCCTAACATTCATTACATTCTTCATGTTATTCCTTGTTCACTCCCTTACTGGGCTTTATAGCTCACCATTTTCTTATGCATGTCCTCAGGTTATCTCATGCAATGCTAAGTACGAGGAAATGCAATGATCATGTAAAGGAAGTTTTCAATAAAGATATTGTGTTTTATGTTATAAGTTGTTATGTAATGTTCCTAAGACCAAAATAAACTAGACCTATTGATCTTATATGTTGTATCAAGTGAATATTTTATGTAATAAATCATGTTTAAGTGTGTAATAAAGTGTAGGTTTGTTATAGTTGGTATCAGAGGATAGGTTTAGTTATTTTTGGGATTATGATTAGAAAACCCTAGTGAAAACCTTAGGTATAAGACTAAGTATAATAGAAACATCCCTAAATTTTGGTGAGTATTGAGTAACTGGTTTATCAAGCAAATACATCCTTGTTTAGATACGAGAAACTAGAGGCAGCTCTGGCACAAATGTACCTAGGAGTGAAAACTTCGATAAGGAGTATTGAGCTTGACCCGAGGTATCCTGGTACATGACAATGGGACTTTCTTCACACTTGGTTATGACACTCTTAGGGGATATTCTTTAGTAAATTAAAAATCTTAGTATGATCCATTGTTAAGGGAATAAAAAAAATGCCCCTAAGAATATATGTTGGGAAGTAGATCATGGATAACATAGATTGAATCCTATAGATTCATAAGTTAAGGAAATAAAAGTTATTTATATGTAATAAATTTTTGTCTTTGGATTACCCTTTATGTGTTACCCCTAACTTTCCTTTTATTCCAACCAATGGCTGGTGATAGGAGGACTCAGGCTAACAACCGATGTGAAGATCAATGTGATGATTTTTCTAATGAGATGCCCAATTCAATGGGAGTAGGAATCGCAAACTTTGTCAAGATACTCTCTCAGTTAACTCAAGATTTTAATACAAACATGGGTCAAGAGGAACGTTCAACCCCCCCCCCCCCTAAGAAAGAATAAGTTGAAATCGATAGATTCATGAGACAAATGTCTCCTACTTTTAATGGATCATCTGATCCCTCAATTGTCGAACAATGGATCAACTCCATTGAAAATATCTTCTCCATACTTCAATTTTCCAAATAAGAAAAGGTTATTCTATATTCTTATCATATAGAGGGTGAAGCTAATCAATGGTGTAAATTGATCAAAAAATCAAAGCCTAAGTAGGAGATAGAGGCGTTGGAATGGAAGGATTTCTGGAAAATGTTTTTCAATAAATATTTTCTACACACCCTCTGACATAAGATGGAAAGGGAATTCCTTTCCCTAAATAAAAAATGTGACAAATCCATCAGATAATACAAGGTAAAATTCACAAGGCTTGTATGATATGCCTTTGGATTTTTCGTTACCCACGAATTCAAGGTTGACCGCTTCTTTGGTGGGCTGAAACCTAGAATACGGAAAGGCCTAGAAATTCGTGACTTCAATAGTTATGAGGAAATTGTTTGATGTGCCCTCAAAGTTGAAATAGAGATTGGATAATATTAGGGGCATCATGGGGATAATAATTGTAAGGTGTATTTCAATTCGGGTGGTCTGATGGATAAATCCAATGGTGCTAAGAAGATTCATCACCCCACTTACCAAAGGTGCAGAAAGAAGCACCCCAGAAATTGCCTGAATGGGATGAGGAAATTCTTTAGTTGTGGAAGAGAAGGGAACCTAGTCATCAACTGCCGACAAGAGAAACTCGCGGCTGCAACAGAGAATAGGAACACTTCATTCAACCCTCAACGCATTGTTCATTACTTCAAAAACAAAGAACCATGGCACCTTGAAAATTAGTGCCCTAAGACAAGGGTTTTCAAAGGAAACCAACAACCTCCAAGGCAGCAAGGGTGAGATTTTTCCATCACTACTGCTAAAGTGAACCCTAAAAATGAAGTGGTGACAGGTATGATAGTTATTCATTCAAGAATAGAAATTTTAATTTTTTTATTCTGGTTCTACACATTATTTTATATCCCAAAATTTTAGTAGAATAATCTCAACACCACCATAAATCATGGAAGTAAAGATTTCAGTGAGTAAAGAAAATGGAGAAATCATTTCAACCCATGAATATAACTCCTCCCCTATCACAATTTGTGGATTGAACTTCCTAGTGAACCTCTTCATCCTCCCTCTATTGGAATTTGATGTAATTCTCGGCATGGATTGGATTTCCTTATATAGATCCAACATAAATTTTTGTGAGAGGTAAATCACTCTCCATATAGAGAATCGACCCCTGATTCTATACAAGTGAAAAGAGGAAGATGAATCTTCTTAAGCACCATCATCTCAAGCGTGGATATTTCTACCCTATGAGGATGTGTATCTGACTCATATGATTGAGTTAAAGGAAGCAACCATCCTTTAAGACATTTCTATTATGAAGAAATTTGGTGAAGTGTTTCCTAAGTAATTGTCTAGTCTTCCTCCTAGAAGAGATGTTTAATTCTCAATTAACCTTATACATGAGGCATTGTCAATATCCAAAACTTCGTATATAATGGATGTTTTGGAGCTTGAGGAGCTGAAGAAACAACTACAGGAGAATCTAGATAAAGAGTTTATATTCCCAAGTGCTTCACCATGGGGTTCACCAGTCCTCTTCATCAAGAAGAAGGCTGGGTCAATGCGACTTTGCATTGATTATCATGATCTCAACAAAATTGCGATAAAGAACAAGTATCCTCTACCATGAATTGATAACTTTTTTGATCAGCTATGTGGAGCACAATACTTTTCTAAGGTGGATTTGCAGTTCGGATATTACCAAGTAAGGGTTAAGAAAGTGAATATCACTAAGACTGATTTTTGTATAAGATACAGGCACTATGAATTCATAGTAATTCTTTTCAGACTCACTAATGATCTAGAAATCTTTATGGACTTGATGAATAGAGTTTTTATAGATTACCTCAACAAATTTTTGGTAGTCTTTATAGATGATATTCTAATATACTCCAAAACTAAGGAGGAGCATGAGGAGAATCTAAGAACTCTACTGGAGACCTTGTTAAAGGATAATCTCTATGCAAAGTACAATATGTGTGAGTTCTCATTGAAGGAGGTCTCATTCTTGGGTCATATCATCACAAGCAACGGGGTATCTGTGTATCCCTCGAAGATATCTGCAATATAGGGATGTTCGAGGCCAACATCTGTAACGGATATCTGTATCTTCTTGGGGTTAGCTGGATATTATCTCTAATTTGTGAGAAATTTCTCATGATTGTCCAACCCTCTTAGCAAGATAACTTAGAAGGGAGTAAAGTTTCCTTGGAGTGATGAATTTGAAGAGAGCTTCAAGAAGTTGAAAAGGAGGCATTTCACTATGCCCATGATCACACTACCCACAATTGGAGAAATTTTTGGGGTATTTAGTGATGCTTTGAAGAAGGGCATGGGTTGTGTGTTGATGCAGAATGATAAATTCATTGCCTACGCTTCAAGGAAATTGAAAGTTCACAAGAAAAACCATCCAACACATGATCTGGAGTTGGTTACAGTGATATTTGCTTTAAAATTTTGGCAGCATTATCTCTTTGGAGAGAAGTGTGAAATATACACGAATCACAAAAGCCTCAAATATATATTCACATAGAAAGAGTTGAACATGAGCCAATGAAAATGGTTAGATCTGATCAAAGACTATGATTGATCAATACATTACCAACTTGGGAAAGCGAACAAGGTGACGGATTCTCTAAATAGAAAGGACCCAGCAATTCTATCATTGGTGAGAATTGAAAAGGATCCAATCTTCTTATATTTGATGAATATGGACATGGAAATCATAAATAAGGGAACATTATCAATCCTTTCAAATATTATTGCTCAACCGTTTCCTTTATAAAGGTTAAAGAATTCTCAAAAAGATTATGTGGGAATTCATAAGAAAGTGGAAACTATCGGAAAAGGGAAATCATCGAAGTTCAATGTTAATGAAGAAGGAATTGTGAGATTAAGAAAAAGACTATGTGTTCCATCAAGTCTGGAGCTGAAGAATGAACTTTTGGATGATGCACATAGTTCGAATTTCTCTATTCACCTAAGAAACACAAAGATGTATCGAGATCTCTAAGAGAATTATTGGTGGGATAACATCAAGAAGAATATTTTTGAGTACACATCAAAGTGCCTGGTATGTCAGCAAGTGAAGGATGATAGGTAGAAGTATAAGGGGATGATTCAACCATTAACCATACTAGAATGGAAATGGGAGAACATCACCATGGACTTTTTCACTGGACTTCTGAATACATCCAAAGGAAACAATGGTATCTGGGTTGTTGTGGATTGTCTTATAAACACTACACACTTCATTGAAATTTGGGAGGATTTCTCACTGGATCAGTTGGCACAGATATACATCAGAGATGTGGTAAGGCTAAATGGAGTACCACTATCGATTATATCCGATCGAGATCCAAGATTCACCTCTAAGTTTTGGAAGAGTCTTCAACACGCTCTGAATACTGAGCTGAACTTCAGTACGGCTTATCATCCTCAAACTGATGGCCAATCTGAGCGAACTATCCAGACACTAGAGGAAATGTTGAGAGCGTACTCAATGGATTTTAAATAAGGATGGGATCATCATCTTCCTCTGGTTGAGTTATCTTATAATAATAGTTTCCACTCAATAATCCAAATGGCTCCTTATGAAGCCCTGTATGGGAAGAGGTATAGAACACCGGCATGTTAGGATGAAGTTGCGGAGAGAAAACTCCTCGGTCCAAAAATGGTCTAAGAAGTAGTATAGAAGGTTAAGACCATCCAGCGACACATTAAAGCTACTCAGAGTCGAAAAAATAGATATACTGATAATCATCGACAAGACCTAGAGTTTGATGTTGGAGACATGGTATTCCTCTGCATATCACCGTGGAATAAAGTTATGATATTTGGGAAGAATATAAAGCTTAGTCCAAGGTACATTGGCCCATTTGAGATCCTTGATCACATTAGAGCAATGGCCTATTGACTAGCACTCCCACCGAACCTATCTCAAGTGCATGATGTATTCCATGTATCACTCTTGAGAAAGTTCATACATGACCCATCGCATGTACTCAATCCAGAGGTGGTACCATTGGATAATGACCTCTCCAATGAAGAGAAGCTAGTGAAGATCTTAGATCGTAGGGAAAAAGTTCTACGAAATAAGACAATGAACCTCATGAAAGTGTTGTGGAGAAACCACAAGTTTGAAGAAGAAACGTGGGAATTGGAGGAAGTGATGAAGTAGAGTTACCCACATTTGTTTTAGTGTGGGAAAAAGAAATTTAGAGGGAGAAATTTCTTAAGGGTGGATGATTGTAACGACCCAAACTTTTGTTAATGGAAATTCCTCTTCATCTAATTAAATGTATTATTATGTAAAATGGTTATATAACATATGCACTTCTTTGGTTTTATGTTTTTGGATTTTAAAATACTGTTAAGAATTTTGATCATTGCTAATATAGCTGTTGAACAATGATCACATGATTAGTATAAATATAGGGCTTTAATAAATCCAATTTACTCAGATAAAGGAAGTGATGGCCTCATCCAATAGAATTTCTCTGTACAAAGCCCATTTTTTAGAGCTCAGAAAGGAGGTGATGTCATTGGGATTTTCTCTTGACCAATATCAAGCTGAGCTTTAACACGTTAAGCTCAAATGGAACTACCTATGGAAGAAGTGGAATTTGATAGAGATTACCACCCGAGCGATGTTATCCGAGCCACCCCAAGAGTCTGTCACCACCATACACCTTACCATTCGATCGTATGTGGGTGTTATAAGGAGTTATGTAACGAGACCCTAGTACTATGATTATGTACATTATTCTTGTATAGAGAATATACATTCATTTTATTATTGTTACTTTGTAAATAGTTTTTAAAGAAAAAATAGCATTTTTAGTTAATTAAGAAATCTATTTTGATGAATTAATAGATTTTTTAATTAAATAATATTTTAATTAAATATTATTACTAAATTAATTTTTATTAAATATAAAAGACCGTATAATTATTATGAATACAATTGTGGTTTTTATTAAGGTTTGAAAGCTATTTTTGTCAAAACCCATGAATTTTTTATAAATGACGGTTTTTATTATAAAAGTAAAAATTCACATATTTAGAAAATTATTTATATAAAATGAATATTATTTTTGGAATTAGGATGCTGAAATTATCTAACGGTGAATTTTTCATAATTTTCTGAGAGTCGAATTTTTGGGTAAAAATTAAATACCGTTTAAATATATAATGTGTTTTATGGCATCATAATGAGCCAATAGTGATGTAATAAAATACTATAAACATTATTTTTGGCTGGTATGTGTTTTAAAATTAAAATAATGTGATTTTAGGTTTGTTTTATTTATTTTACAAAGCCTTACTTATAAAACATTTTAGCTTTTTAAATTGATTTCCTTAAGAGTGTGACTCACCTCTACATAATCAACCCTATAATTTTAAGAATTTCAGCCATTTGCATTATAAAATATTTTTTTCCAATCCCCTTTGTAAAAAACTATGGGCAAAAACCATGGGCTGGTTTTTGGTTTTGATTAGTTTAATGTGTGGTGCCCCAAACCTAAATAATAAATAATTCCCTCTCCTTTCCTATATAAACCCACCCAAACTCTCACTTCCTCTTCACTCAAAGCCTTGGGAGTTCATACAACCTCTTCCCTCATCTCTCTAGAATCCTCCCAAGGCATCCCAATCTCCCAATAAGCCTCTCCTAATATCCTCCCAAGCCTTTGGGATCACACTTCCAAGTAAGGGATTCATACCTTTCTTATTTTTGTCCAAGTTTCTTTATGCTGAAATACCCTTTTTATTTTGATTACAAATGTTGGGGTATGATTTCAAACATCCCTTATATTTCCCTCCCTATATTTTAAATGATGAGATACCTCTTTATCCCTCATTAATTCCTTCCGTGTACACCTGTTACCATGCTGAAATTCTGTAAGGAATTTCTCTCTTCTCATTCACATTCAAGCAATTGTTTTGTATTATGAATCTAATTTCCATTAAATTTGTTGGAAAATGTATCTATATGACCCACTTAATTTCCATTTCATGTAAATATTATTAGATACCCATTTCTCTCTCATCAACCATTTTTATGAATTCTTATGTCACGCCGTTATGCTACCGAAATTTCACTGTGTTTTTTCAAGCCAAAATCATTATATAGTGAATACCACACTCATGTCTCTATCAAGGTTTTTAACCTTTATGCACATATAAATATTGAACGGTAATTTCATGTATGTATTCCACATTCCTTAATCATGTAATAACTTATGATATTGAATGATTCCATGTTATATGATTCATGTGGCACACTTATGCATGAAATGAAATGTTTAAGAATGGTGCATGATAATAGCGCTCCAATGCATTGGGTAAAGATTAGTATCATGATAAGTCAAGTGAAATGAGAGTTTACTCATGATAATTCAAGTGAAATTAGGGTTTAATCATGCTAATTCAAGTGCAATGAGGTTTTACTCATGCTTCATGTACAATGAGCCTTGACTCATGCTAATATCATGTTAAATGTTGTTTCCACATTCCCATGTTATGATAACCATGCTATATCATGACTTTATGTTCATGTTTCTCTTATGATCCATTGTTATTCCTATTTCCTAACATGTATTATATTCTTCATTTTATTCCTTGTTTACTCCTTTACTGGGCTTTATATCTCACCCTTTTTTTATGCATGTCCTCAGGTCATCCCATGCAATGCTAAGTACGAGGAAATGTAGTGGTCATGTAAAATAAGTTTTCAACAAATATGTAGTGTGTTATGTTCTAAGTTATTATGTAATGTTCCTAATCCCCAAATACACTATACCTCTCGATATTTTATGTTATATCAAGCGAATATTTTATATAATAAATCATGTTTAACTGTGTAATAAAGAGCAGGTTTGTTATAGTTGGTATCAGAGGGTGGGTTTAGTTATTTTTGGTATTAGGATTAGAAAACCCTAGTGAAAGCCTTAGAGATAATACTAAGTATAATAAAAACATTCCTAAATTTTGGTGAGTATTGAGTAATTGTTTTATCAAAAAAATACATCCCTATCTGGATAGGAGAAGGTAGAGGCGGCTCTAGCATAGATATACCCAGGAGTGAAAACTCCGACAAGGAGTTTCGGGCTTAACCCAGGGTATCCTGGTACATGACAACAAGCCTTGTTGCACTCTTGGTTACTACACTCCCGGGGGATATTCTTTGGTAAATTCACAAGCTTAGTATGAACCATTGTTAAGGGAATAAAAAAATTCCCCAAAGAATATATGTTGGGAAGTAGATCATGGATAACATAGATTAAAGACTATAGATTCATAAGTTAAGGAAATAAAATTATTTATAAGTAATCCATTTTTGTCTTTGGATTACCCTTTATGTGTTACCCCTAACTTTCCTTTTATTTCAGCCAATGGCTGGTAATTGGAGGACTCAAGATAACAATCGATGCAAAGATCAATATGATGACTGTTCTAATGATATGCACAATCCAATGGGAGCGGGAATCATGAACTTTGTCATGATACTCTTTTAGTTAACTCAAGATTTGAATAGAAACATGGGTCAAGTGGAATGTTCAACCCCCCTAAGAAAGAACAAGTCGCAATTGACAGCTTCGTGAGAGAAAGGCCTCTTACTTTAAATAGATCATCTGATCCCTCAATTTCTGAAAAATGGATCAACTCCATTAAAAAGATCTTCTTCATCCTTGAATGTTCTGAATAAGAGAAGGTTTTTCTGGCTGCTTATCATATGGAGGGTGAAGCCGATCAATGGTGAACATTGATCAAAAATATGAAGCCTGAGGAGGAGATAGAGGTGTTGGAATGGAAGCATTTCCAGAAAATGTTTTTTGATAAATATTTTCTACGCACCCTCCAACTTAAGATAGAAACGGACTTCCTTTACCTCAAATGAGAAGATGACAAATCTGTCAGAGCATATGAGGAAAACCTCACAAGGCTTGAATGATATGCCTCCATCTTTATCATTATCCTTGAATTCAAGGTTGACCACTTCTTTGGTGGGTTGAAACCTAGACTATGGAAAGGCCAAGTGATTTGTGACTTCGATAGCTATGAGGAAATTATTCAATTTTCCCTCAAAGTTGAAATGGAGATCGGAGAATATTCTGAGCATCATGGGGATAAGAAGCGTAAGGTGGACTTCAATTCTGGTGGTCTGATGGATAAATACAACAGCGCTAAGAAGATCCAACATCCCACTTGCCAAAGGTGAGGAAAGAAGCACCTCAGAAATTACCTAAAGAGGATGAGGAAATTATTTAGGTGTGGAAGAGAAGGGCACCTAGCCGTCAACTACCGACAAGTGAAGCATGCGGCTGCAACAGAGGATATGAACACTTTGTTTGACCCACAACACATTGCTCATTTCTTTAACTACAAATAATCAGGGTACCTTACAAATTAGTTCCCAAATCCAAGGGTTTTTAGAGGCAACCAACAACCCCCAAGGAAGCAAGGGTGAGATTTTGCCATCACTACCGCCAAAGTGAACCCCGACAATGAAGTAATGATAAGTACGCTAGTTATTCATTAAATAATAGAGAACATACTTTTTTATTCTGGTTCTATGCATTATTTTATATCTCTAAAGTTTAGTAGAACAATTTCTACACCACCAAAAATCATGGAAATAAAGATGTCAGTGAGTATGGAAAATGGGGAAATCATTGTAACCCATAAATATAACTCCTCCCCTGTCACAATTTGTGGATTGAACTTCCCAGCGAACCTCTTTATCCTTCCTCTGGTGGAATTTTATGCAATTCTCAGCATGGATTGGATTTCCTTATATAGAGCCAACATAAATTTTCATGAGAGAGAAATCACTCTCCATATAGAGAATCGTCCACTGATTCTATACAAGTGAAAAGAGGAAGATGAATCTTCTTTAGCACCATCATCTCAAGGGTGGATATTACTACCCTATGAGCATGCGTATCTGACTCAGATGATTGAGTCTAAGGAACCAACCATCTTTGAAGACTTTCCTATTCTGATGGAATTCGCTAAAGTGTTTCCTGAAGAATTTCCTGGTCTTCCTCCTATAAGAGATGTTAAATTCTCAATTGACCTTATACCTGGGGCATTGCCAATATCCAAAACTCTATATAGAATGGCTGTTGTGGAGCTTGGAGAGATGAAGAAACAACTACAAGAGAATCTAGATAAAGGTTTTATACGCCCAAGTGCTTCACCATGGGGTGCACCAGTCCTCTTCATCAAGAAGAAGGGTGGGCCAATGCACCTTTGTATTGATTATAATGAGCCCAAAAAATCATGATAAAGAACAAGTATCCTCTTCCATGAATTGATGACTTGTTCAATTAGCTATGTGGAGCACAATACTTTTCCAAGGTGGATTTGCGGTCTGGATATTACCAAGTAAGAGTGAAGAAACAGGATATCCCCAATACTACTTTTCATATAAGATATAGGCATTATGAATTCATAGTAATGCCTTTTTGACTCACCAAATCCAGAAACCTTCATGAACTTGATGAATATAGTTTTTAGAGATTTCCTCAAGAAATTTTTGGTAGTCTTTATAGACGATATTCTAATATACTCCAAAACATAGGAGGAGTATGAGGAGAATCTAAGAGTTGTACTAGATACCTTGCGAAGGGAGAAGCTCTAAGAAAAGTACAACAAGTGTGTGTTCTAGTTGAAGGAGGTCTTATTCTTGGGTCATATCATCACAAGCAATGTAATATTTGTGGATTCTTTGAAGATAGCTGCAATAGATGGATGGTCAAGGCCAACATTGATAATGGATATCCATAGCTTCTTGGGGTTAGCTGGATATTATTGCTGATTTTTTAGAAATTTCTCAAGATTGTACAACCCTCTTACCAAGCTTACTCGGAAGGGAGAAAAGTTTTCTTGGAGTGATGAATGTGAAGAGAGCATCAAGGAGTTAAAAAGGAGGCTTATCACTACACTTGTGATCACACTACCCACAAGTGGATAACTTTTTGTGGTATTTAGTGATGCTTTGAAGAAGGCTATGGGTTGTGTGTTGATGAAAAATGAAAATTTCATTGCCTACGCTTCAAGGAAATTAAAATTTCATGAGAAAAACTATCCAACACGTGATATAGAGTTGGCTGCAGAGATCTTAACTTTAAAAATTTGGAAGCATTATCTCTTTGGGGAGAAGTGTGAAATATACATAGATCACAAAAGCCTCAAGTATATATTCACATAGAAAGAGTTGAACATGCACCAATGAAGATGGTTAGATCTGACCAAAGACTATGAATTCTCAATCCATTACCACCCTAGGAAAGAGAACAAGGTGGCGTATACTCTAAGTATAAAGGACCCAGTAATTCTATCGTTGATTAAAATTAAAAAGGATCCAATCTTCTTAGATTTGATGAAGATGGACATGGGAATCATAAAGAAGGTAACATCATAAATCCTTTCACAAATGATTTCTCAACCGTATATTTTGGAAAGGTTAAAGGATGCTCAAAAGGATGATGTGGTAATTCAGAAGAAAGTGGAAACTATCAGAAAAGGGAAACCCTCAGAGCTCAATGTTAATGAATAAGGAATTGTGAGATTTGGGAAAAGACTACGAGTTCCATCAAGTCTGAAGATGAAGAAGGAACTTTTGGATGATGCACATAGTTCAAATTTCTCTATTCACCCAGGAAGAACAAAGATGTATCGAGATCTCCAAGATCATTATTGGTGGGATAACAAGAAGAGGGAGATTGCTGAGTATACATCAAAGTGCCTGGTATGTCAGAAAGTGAAGGATGAGAGGTAGAAGTATAAGGGGATGATGCATCCATTACCCATACCAGTATGGAAGTGGGAGAACATCACCATGGACTTTGTCACCAGACTTCTGAAAACATCCAAAGGAAACAATGGTATTCAGGTTGTTGTGGATCGTCTTACAAAGACTGAACACTTCATTGCAATTTGGGAGGATTTCTCACTAGATCAACTGCCACAGATATACATCAAAGATGTGGTAAGGTTGCATGGAGTGCCATTATCGATTGTATTTAATCGAGATCCAATATTTACCTCTAAGTTTTGGAATAGTTTCTAACACGCTCTGAATATTGAGCTAAACTTTAGTACGGCTTATCATCCTCAAACTGATGTCCAATCTGAGTGAACTATCCAGACACTAGAGGACATGTTGAGAGCGTGCTCAATGGACTTCAAAGGAGGATGGGATCAACATCTTACTATGTTTGAGTTCTCTTATAACAACAGTTTCCACTAAAGAATCCAAATGGCTCCTTATGAATCCCTATATGGGAAGAGGTGTAGAACACTGGCATGCTGGGATGAAGTTGGGGAGAGAAAACCCCTAGGTCCAGAAATGGTTGAAGAAATTGTAAAGAAGGTTAAGACCATCCAGTAGCACATTAAAGCTCCTCAGAGTTGACAAAAAATATATAATAATAATCATCTATGAGACCTATATTTTGATGTCAGAGACATGGTATTCCTTCGCATATCACTGTGGAATAGAGTTATGATATTTGGGAAGAATGGAAAGCTTAGTCCAAGGTACAATGGCCCTTTTGAAATCCTTGATCACATTGGAGTAGTGGCCTATCGACTAGAACTCCCACCGAACCTATATCCAAAGTGCATGATATATTCCATGTATCACTCTTGAGGAAGTACATACCTGACCCGTTGCATGTACTCAATACCGAGGTGGTACCATTGGAGAATGACCTCTCCTATGAATTGAAGCTGATGAAGATCTTATACCATTGGGAAAAAGTTCTACAAAATAAGACAACGCCCCTCATGAAAGTGTTGTGGAGAAACCAAAATTTTGAATAAGCAATGTGGGAATCAGAGTAAGTGATAAAGCAGAGTTACCCACATTTTTTTTAGTGTGGGAAAATGAAATTTCAAGGGCGAAATTTCTTAAGAGGGGAATATTGTAACAACCCAAACTTTAATTAAGGGGAAATTCTTCTTGATATAATTAAATGTATTATTATGTAAATTGGTTATATAACATATTCACTTATTTGGTTTTATGTTTTTGGATTTTAAATTACTATTAAGAATTGTGACCTTTGCTAATATAGTCTTTGAATAGTGATCACATGATAAGTATAAATATAGGGGTTTAATAAATCCAATTTACTCAAACAAAGGAAGTGATGGCCTAATCCAAAGGTATTTCTCCGTACAAATCCCATTTTTCAGAGCTCATAAAGGAGGTGGCATCATTGGGCTTCGCTCTTATCCAAGCTCAAGCTGAGCTTCAACACGTTAAGCTCAAACAGAACTGTCTATGGGAGAAGTGGAAGTTGATAGAGATTACCACCCGAAAGATGTTATCTGAGCCACCTCAAGAGTCTGTCTTCATCGCACGCCTTACCCTTCGATCGTATGTGGGTGTTATAAGGGGTTATATAACAAGACCCTAGTACTACAATTATATACATTATTTTTGTATAGAGAATGTACATTCATTTTATTATTGTTACTTTGTAAATAGTTTTTAAAGAAAAAATAGTATTTTTAGTTAATTAAGAAATAAATTTTGATGAATTAATGGATTTTTGAATTAAAAAATATTTTAATTAAATATTATTACTAAATTAATTTTTATTAAATATAAATGACCGTATAATTATTATGAATACAATTGTGATTTTTATTAAGGTTTGAAAGCTATTTTTGTCAAAACCTATGAATTTTTGATAAATGGTGATTTTATTTTAAAATTAAAAATTCACATATTTAGAAAATTATTTATATTAAATGAATATTATTTTTGGAATCAGGACATCGAAATTATACAATGGTTAATTTTTCATAACTTTTTCAGATAGTCGAATTTTTTGGTAAAAATTAAATACCGTTTAAATATATAATGTGTTTTATGACATCATAATGACCCAATATTGATGTAATAAAATACTGTAAACATTATTTTCAAAAAATATATGTTTTACCATTAAAATATTATGATTTTAGGTTTATTTGATTTATTTTACAAAGACTTAGTGGACCCTCCAAGACTTATAAAACATTTTAGCTCTTTAAATTGATTTCCTTGAGAGTGTGACTCACATCCACATAAGCAACCCTATTATTTTAAGAAGTTAGGCCATTGGAATTATAAAATATTGCTTTTCAATCTCCTTTGGAAAAAACATGGGCAAAAACCATGGACTGGTTTGTGGTTTTGATTAGTTTAATGTGTGGTGCCCCAAACCTAAATAATAAAGAATTCCCTCTCCTTTCCTATATAAACCCACCCAAACTCCCACTTTATCTTCACTAAAAGCCTTGGTATTTCATCAAACATATGAAATATGCTCTCTAGAATCCTCCCAAGGCACCCCAAGATCTCAGGAAGCCTCTCTCAAGCCCCTCCCAAGCCTTTGGGATCACACTTCCATGTAAGGGATTCCTACCTTTCTTATTTTTATCCAAGTCTCTTTATGTTGTAATACCCTTTTTATTTTGATTACAAATTCTGGGGTATGATTTCATACCTCCATTATATTACCCTACCTATGTTTGAAATTATTATATACCTCTTTCTCTCTCATTAATGCCTTATGTGTATACCTGTTACCATACCGAAATTCCGTAAGGAATTTCTCTCTTCTCATTCACATTCAAGCAATTGTTTTGTATTATGAATCTAATTTCCATTACATTTGTTGGGACATGTATATATATAACCCACTTGCTGTACATTTCATGTACATATGATTATATATCCCTTTCTCTCTCATCAACCATTTTTATGAATTCTTATGTCACGTCGTTATTCTGCTGAAATTACATCGTGTTTTTTCAAGCCAAAATCATTATGTAGTGAATACCATACCCATGTATCTATCAAGGTTATTCACCTTTATGCACATATACATATTTAATGGTAATTTAATTTATGTATTACATATTCTTTATTCGTGGAATAACTTATGATGTTGAATGATTCCATGTTATATGATCCATGTGGCGCACTTATGCATGAAATGAAATGTTTAAGAAGGGTGTGCCCCGATAGCGCTCCAATGCATTGGGTAAAAATTAATATCATGATACTTCAAGTGAAATGAGGGTTTAATCATGCTAATTAGAGTCCAATGAGGGTTTAGTCATGATAATTCATGTGCAATGGGGGTTTACTAATGCTCCATATGCAATGAGCCTTGGCTCATGTTAATATCATGTTAAATGTTGTTGCCACATTCCCATGTTATGATAACCATGATATATCATGCCTTTATGTTCATGTTTCTTTTATAATTCATTGTTATGACTATTTCCTAACATTATTACATTCTTCATGTTATGCCTTGTTTACTCCCTTACTAGGCTTTATAGCTCACCTTTTTCTTATGCATGTCCTCAGGTTATTCCATGCAATGCTAAGTACAAGGGAATATAGTGGTCATGTAAAGGAAGTTTTCAATAAAGATGTTGTGTTTTATGTTATAAGTTGTTATGTAATGTTCCTAATCCCCAAAGACACTAGAACTCTCAATCTTATATGTTGTATCAAGTGAAGATTTTATGTAATAAATCATGTTTAAGTGTGTAATAAAGAGCAGGTTTGTTATACACATGCAATGGATTAAATCATTCCTATTTATAAGGGACGTTATGATTATATTTGAATGATTTGATTTCAAAAATTCATGATTTATTGTGTGTATATTTTTCAGCAACTATTTTTAATTTATTTAAAGTGGTTTGAATGGATTTAAATGCGAGTTTTAAATTGTTAAATACTACTATTATTATAGAGATATTATTGGAGGAGTTATTCAAATTATTTTGAATACATTTATTTGAGATTTATTCTATAGGAATAAAGAGGCAATAGTGCTATGCTATTCTTGGAATATTTATGAAGGCTATTAACTCTATTTATTTTGAGAATCCTAAATAAGAGGAATGATATTACAACTTCTGGATATTTATTATCTATATATATCACTCTTTGTCAGGAAAAGAAAATATAAAACAAAGAAAAGAAGATATGTGAATACTCTGTTAAAAATAAGGCACTGAAAATATTCATAAAAAATCTCGATGCTTTTGAAGAGAGAATTGAAATTCATTGTTCATTCTTATTCTATCACAGTATAAAGACGAAGGCAGCCTATGTAAACATTTTTTGATTTGTTTGTTGTTATTTAAAGACAAAGAAGTCTGCTCGACATTTAATATTATTTTACTAATGCTACTTTTCTATATTGAATATCATCTATATCTTTCATTTGTTGCTGCAACTGGGAGCTAAACATATTTCACAACAAACTTCATCTCATCTATTTTCTTTTGAGTATCGTTTGTTCAGGCTCAGTCATGGTGGAGTTTCATCTTCACGAACTCAGTCATGGTATATTGTTAGCTTATTGGACTAAGCTGTGGATTTTTTTCAATTTCCTGTAAAATAACCAGAAGGCCCTGTACAAACCTTGTAAGGTGTCAACTGCCTATACTCAGTTGTGGATGGTATTGTGATAAGAGGACCAACTAGTGAAAATCACCAAGATTATGGAGTAGAGCATTGGTGGAGTGGATTGGGGGATTTTTATGCCTCAAACCACTATACATCCTTTTATTCTTTTCCTTTATTTATTTCCATTGTTCACTCGACTTTAAGAGAGAAGAAAAGGATCGCTTCGTTTCAAGAGGTAAATTTTAATATTGTCAAGATTTTTAAAAGGACACAATCTACCCCCCCCCCCTCTTGTGTATTTTTCATAGACATACCAACCTAACAATTGGTATCAGAGGAAGGGCTCTAATGATTTTTGTTGGCTCTAACAAACCTGAGTTAAAGATTCAGATGAAGATAAATTTCAATGGAAAATTTTAAAGAAGGTATATCGATGATCCATGCTTCTTATTTTAATGGTGATAATTATGGATGCTGGAAAGATTGCATGATTATATTTTTAAAGAATCTTGGTTTCAAAGTTTATATAAAGATTGTAAAACCTTATGAAATCCTTAGAGAACCAAAAAAGTAGGATGCTGATAAGGAATATAAGTATGATACTAATTCAAAATCCATGAATACAATTATATATTGTCTTGGTCATGATGAATTTAATCATGTTTCTCAATGTACTATTGCCTATGAGGTGTGGAATACTATTGCGGTTGCATATGAAGGAACTGATGATGTCAGAAAACTAAGATAAAATACTGAAAAAATTAAATTTGACACATTTAGGATGCATTAATATGATAGCATCAATCAGATGAATGGAAGATTAACAGAAGTTGTTAATAATGTTGCTGCCTTGGGAACTCCAATTCTAGAACCAAATCAGGCGTTAAAGGTACTTAGAGTTTTACCTTCTAAGTGGAATGAAATTTCAACTGCTATTTAATAATCCACACCTGTTAAAGAATTAAAGATGAAAGAATTGATCAGAACCTTGATAATGTATGAAGCAGATATGCAAGCAAAAGATAAAAATCATATTTTTATCAAAAAGGAAACAACTATACTTAATGTTTCGATGCATGAATTTTCTGATTCAGATTCTAGCCATTTGGATTCAAATGATGAGCTACCACATCTTGCAAAAAAATGGCAAGCTATATAAAAGGAGAAAGGATAAATTCAAGTTGAATAAAGAGAAAGCAGTTAGATGATACGATTGTAAAAAGAAAAGTCATTTAAGACCCAACTATCCTTTGCTTAAATCACAAAGTAAAGCTAAATATAAACAAAAAGGAAATAAAGTCATGAAGGCTGCTAGCAATTCATATGAAGATTCAAGTGATTAATCTACTACAAATTCAGAAGCTGAGCAAGAAAATAAAAGGGTTAATTTATATCTTATGGCTCATATTGATGAGGTACAATCTTCTTACTCTGAAAGTTATAATTCTAAAAGTTTTTCTTATGATGAAATTAATAATATTTGTTTTATTTATCAAGATAAATTTTATTCTTTAAATAAAGAGCATAAAAATATTAGAAAATCTTATGATTCTATTTAAATTGATAATGAAAGTTTGTCAAAACAGATTTTCGATTTAAGGTTAAATTCTTCCAAAATTTATTATGATCTAGAGCAAGCTTCTAGTATGCTTATTAAGGGAGATAAATATTTGAATCAAATTTTTGGTAAAAATAAAATTCACAAAGGAAAACTTGGTATTGGTAGTAATGGAGAAAAGCCAAAATTATATAAAAAAATATATTGTTCCTGGTTCAAACAGCAAAAGCATGTTTACTGTTAAATGTTTTTATTGTGATATTAATGGACATTATGCTAATGACTGTTATTTTAGAAAATCTCAATTTTGTGATGTCAAGCATGTTCGTTATTTGAAAGTATTATTTAGCTTTAATTATAGTATTGTTGATCAAAAGAAACCTATTTGGTTACCTAAATCATTAATTACTAACACTGATGGACCCAAAAGTATATGGGTACCAAAAGGCACTTGTATTTGAAATATTGAAGGTATGCACCATTGAACGTTGTCGTTATATCATCAAATGACTACTTGAAAATTATGAAAATTTATTATATTCTTATTTCTCATTATATTAAATTGAAGCTTCATTAGAGCTAAAACATTTAATCCAGGAAGTATTTTATTTTCAATTTTAATATTTAAATTAAATGCACTAACTATTTTATATAAGGGGAGAAAAAAATTATACTTTATCTTTTATTCCTTTACATTTAATTATTCTTATGATTAAACAATTAAGTCTTTTAAAACTATTATTTTATCAAATGAATTAATTTATTGATTTATTTTATTTATTAATGACCATAAAATGTTCTATTAATATTTTATATAAATGGTTATCTTGCATGTAAGAATATCTTTAATGTTTGACTATTTAAATTAATTGCATGTGATAAATTAATCTCTTGTTGTTTGTGATACATTATTTTATTATTAGATTAAAATGTTTTGGTTATTTATGACACATGTAAAATAATTTTAATTATTATTTTTTTTGAAAATATTTTAATTAAATTCCTTTATATAAATTCTTTGAAAATCCTTTAATTAAATTATTTAAAAATATATTAATTAAATTCTTTGAAAGTAATTTAATTAAATTCTTTGAAAATCCTTTATTATTTTTATTTATTTATTTTTTTAAAATATTTTATTTACAATCCTTGAAAATCATTTATTTAAATTCCTTGAATATCATAACTATTTATGCTTGGTCATAGGGGGAGTTATTTTAAATATTTAGCATATGTTTAAATGTTTCATTATTATGACATGAATTAAATTGTTTAATACATTAATTGCAAACTCTTGTTATTCATTTAATAATATTATATATGTTTTTATGGCTCCTTGATTATCTCTTTTTATCTTTTTGAAGGAATCATGAATTTAGGAAAATTTTATATTATTGTATGTATTTAGAAAATATTTTTAAATAACTCGTCTTTTTTAATTTTTAAAAAATAATTAAAAATATATATATTTTTCAAATTTTAAATATTTTCAAATTTTAAATATTTTGTGTTTAAAAATATATTTTTAAAATTTTAAATATGTAAAAAATATATTATTTTTCAAATTTTAAATATTCCAAAAAATATTTGTCAAGTATTAAATATTTTTAAAAAGGGGAAGAAATTTTAGTTTTTCAAAAAAAAATTATTTATTTTCTTAAATCTCAAATTCCAATTCTTTATTAAAAAGGGTAAATATATTGTATTATTTGATTTACTCTTGATCATATCTTTTTTATCCTTACAAAAAGGGGGAGAAAATGTTGGTAGTGAGATGAGGTTTTGTAATTATCAAAAGGGGGGAGATTGTTGAGTGGCTCCTTTCCAATCTCATTTTTATTTAGTTTTGTTAATTAATTCAACCCGTCAATATTTGTTTTCTAATAAATTTGTTAAGTGTTTCAGATTTATTACATCAAAGTATTTATTTTATATCTGAAGAAATAATGATTTGATTCTTACAAAGTTTATTCCATTGGAAAGATAAGAATATTATCTTCATTTAATATATTTATGTCGAAAGCCAATTCAATTGTTTCTATGGTGCAAAAATTCACTGAAGTTGTTATAAGCTGTTTAAATGATATTGCAGTTTTCAACTTAAAGTCAATTCATAATTATGATGATATATCAAGAAATATTGAACAAATTTATAGGCACATTATATCATTGTATAGATAATGGAATTATCTAAACATTATTAGTTTATGTAGAAGTATAAAAAGGATTTTTTGATACTCTAAAAAATCACTAAAGTTTATGAAGCATTTTTTCAACTATACAGTGAACAGATTTGAAATCCTACAGTATTTATTTTTCTGCAATTTCTACAGATGTCGAAATTGCTAAGAATGTAACGACCCAATCTTTTTGAGTAGTATATTAACTTACTCTTATTGATTTAATAAGATGTTAATGGTTAATGCAGAAAGAGGAGTCGATGGCTTCATCCAGTAGACTCAACCCTTACGAAGCCCACTTATCAGAGCTTGGGAAGGAGGTAGCATCTGTGGGCTTCGCTTTGGACCAAGCCCAAGCCGAGCTCCAGCGTGTCAAGCTTGAACGAAAACGCTTGCAGGAGAAGTTCAAGTTAGTGGAGATTGCTACTAGGGCAATGTTATCTGAGCCTCCCTCAGATTCTCTCACCATATCACACCTTACACTTAGGTCTTATGCCAGTGTTATAAGGGGCTATGTGATGAGACCCTAGTTTCCTTGTGTAATCCTCTCGGGTGAATAAATTGAGATTTCTTCCTTTAGTGATGTTTGTGAAATTTCAAATGCCTAGATAATTTTAGAATGTATTTTATTGATAAATTTTGAAAAAGGGATATTTTGAAATATTTATGTAAACCCTAAATAACTAATGATGTGTAATGATTTTCAAAAAATGGTCTTCTACAAAAGTGTTCATTAAGGAATTTGGAGTCTAATAAGATCAACTTAATTTTTGATGAATAGTAAATTATGAATAGTGATTTTACGCTTAGGATTAGTAATGTGACCAAATGGATTAGTAATTTTCACTTAAAGAAAGTTTTAATATAATTTAGACACCTTGGTTAAGTAATGTGATTCAATAAAATGGGTAAATAACGGTTTCATAAATTATTAATCAAGTATTAGCTTTCTCGGATGAATAGTGTTTTTTAATTAAAAATTTAATTAAAAATAATTAGAAAATTATTTTTATAAAAATGAATTTATTTTTGAACTCAGAGCATCGATATTATGTTAAGGTAATTTTTGGGGATTTTTCTGAAAAAAATGAATTTTCGATGAATAGTGTTTTTATTTAAAAATTAAATTAAAAATATTTAGAAAAATATTTTTATAAAATGGATTTCATTTTTGAAATCAGAGCATTGATATTTGGTTAAGGTGAAATTTTGGGATTATTCTGAGAAAGTTGAATTTTCAGTGAATAGTAAAAATACCGTTTTAGGGTTTCGGTATGTTTAATGACATCCTAATGATGTCATGATGATGTCATGAGATCTTTTGAGGGTTGGCCGGCCAAGGGTGATGAATTATTGTTTTGGGGGCCCCATGTGGCCTAACTCCATGATAAATGCCAAGGGATAGCCCATGGGTTTGAGAAAAGCACATGTGAGGTGTCCTTTGGCCATTAATGCTTTGTCCCCTCACTTTCCCTATAAATACCCACCCTTTTCTCCCTTGGTTTTCACTCCCAACTCTTCCCCAACGAAGTTCTGGTCTTCTTAACTTCCAAAGAGTCCTCCCAAGGTGCCCCCAAGCCCTCAAGGTCCAATCCTTTGAGTTTCAAGAGTCACGTTTTAAGGTAAGGGATCCGACCCCTCTCTTTCTTTTCATGTAACCTCTTTTATGTCATTCCTTTTGTGCTCCATGTTTTTATGTGAGAGGATGTTCTTTTATATTCCTCTTACTGCCCCTTTCATTTTTATATGATGAGAGATCCCCTCTTACTCTCATCATTTCGTTTTATGAAAGTTTAAGTGACGCCGTTAGGCTGCCGAATGTTTAAGTGATTCTTTCACCCTTCTCATTGTTCAAGTTCGATTTTCATGTCAAATCTTTCAAGTTCCTTTTTATTATGTTGGGGTATGATCTCTATATATATCATACTGATCTCTTATGATCATATGATGAGAGACCCTATTTGATTTGTTCAATTCATTTTTGTTGAAGTTTAAGTGACGCCGTTAGGCTGCCGAATTTTCATAAGAGAAATCAAATTTTTGTCTTCCTTCCATGTTTTTCATTTCAATTGGTATGTCCTTGAAATTGCATCACCATGTCCATATATCCTTCTTATTCTGTCCCTTTACCTTTTTATGGGTCAATTATGATTGTTCAACCCATATTCCCTCTCTTTTCAAAGTTTCTAAAACCTTGTAACATAGCCGTTATGCTGCAGAATTTTCGTCTCAAAATGCCTCTCTTTTCTCAAAATTATTTTATGTTATAAAGTGAATACTCAAAGCTCCTATTTCTAAAGGGGTATTCACATATATATAAAAAAAATTCTATTTTAAATTCTGGGATTTACATACATGATACCCGCTTTCCCTTTCCGTGGGTTTAAAGTAACGTAAAGATCATGTCTTTAAAGCAGTTTTTGAAACGTTGTGATTATGAAATGAAACCCATTTATTTTATGCTATATGGGTTATTTATGAAATGTTTGATGACGATATATGTGGCTCACATGAAAATAAAGACAAATTTAAGGGTGCGCCCTGATAGCGCTCCAATGCATTGGGTAAAGACTTAATCTCTAGAGATGACCATTTTAACGACGCCTTGGTGAATAACCTTGGTAATTTTTAACGACACCTTGGGGATGGACCTTGGTGAAACGAAACGATTGTCAATATTAAATGTTGTAGCCACATCTTCAAGTTATGAAAAATGATTATTTTTATTATGATGTACCTCATGATTTCTTTTTCATGCCTTAAAGTTCTTTTCATGTCCTTATTGAAGTATCTCAAGTTCACTTGTAAAATGTTTCTCTTGTTTCCCTTACTGGGCCTTCTGCTCACCCTTTCTTTTGATGTATGTCCCCAGGTTATGAGATGCATAATGAACATAGGATGAACTAAAGGAGAAGCCTTTCAAGTGTTTAAGAAGAATGTTTTATGTTTTTTTTTTATGTATTATGATCCTTGTTTCCAAGACACTAGACCTTAACGATCCTCAGTTCCGTGTAATGAAATGAAAGTTTATGTTTTAAAATGGCGGGATTCTATAGTTGGTATCAAAGGATGGTTTAGTTATTTGTGGAAATTAGGATATAAAAACTTTAGGAAGAACCCTATAGAAAAGTTTAAATATAGGAAAACTTCCTGGTATTTTGGTAAGTATTGAGTAAGTGGTTTATCAAACAAATACATCCCTGTCTGGATACGAGCAGGTAGAGGCGGCTCTGGCACAGATGTACATAGGGGTAAAACCCGAAAACACCGCTTTGAGCTAGACTCGAACGGGAACTGGTGCACGATAACGGGCCTTGCTGCACTCTTGGTTACGACACTCCCGGGGGATATGTTTGGTTAATCACAAGCTTTCTATGAATCATTATGAAGGAATTATAGAAAAGTGTAATTGTCTAAGAATTAAGAGATTCATAAATGAAATAAGTTTCTTACTAAGGTTTTTTTTCTTTTAGAAATGGCGGGCAATAGGAGGAACCGTGCTGATGGTGACCGCAATGCACCATGTGCTGACGGCCCTCCGATGGAAGCCGGAATGGAAACATTCATGAGAATGATGAACCAACTGACTCAAGTTATGAGTAATAACTTGAATCAAGCTGAGAGGCCGAACTCACCACGAAGGGAACAACACTCTGTTGAGTCCTTCATGCGTCAACGACCGCCAACATTCAGTGGATCTACTGACCCATTGGTTGTGGAACAATGGATAAGCTCTATTGAAAAGATCTTCTATGTACTTCATTGTTCGGAACAAGAAAAAGTCACCCTTGCTGTTTACCGCCTAGAGGGAGAAGCTGATCAGTGGTGGTCACTGATCAAAAACACGAAGCCACGAGGAGAGATAGAAGCTATGGAGTGGGAAGAATTTCGGGGAATTTTCCTTAACAAATATTTCCCTCGTTCCATGAGAACGAAAATGGAGAAAGAGTTTCTCGAGCTGAAGCAGAAGGAGAACGAATCTGTCGGAAGCTACGAGATGAACTTCACAAGGCTTTCCCGTTATACCTCAAGCTTTGTCATGGACCCTAATGGGAAGGTTGATAGATTCTTTGGCGGACTACGACCTCATCTGCGGAAGAATCTAGCCAACAGGGACTATGATAGCTATGAAGAAATAGTTCGAAGTGCTATGAAAGTCGAGCTGGAGTTTGGTGAGAAACAGTGGTCTCATAAGCCAAATGAAAAGAAGAGATCGTTGGAGCCCAGTTTAGGGAAGTCTTTTGATCAGGGAAGAGGTGGAAAGAAAATGCAACTTACCACATGCAATAAATGTGGGAAGAATCATCTGGGGAACTGCTTGAACGGAAGTGGCAAGTACTACAAGTGTGGAAGAGGAGGCCATATTTCTCGGAATTGTCATAGTGAGGTGAAGCCTCAGCTTCCCAACACTAACGACAGAGGAAAGATGGTTCTGGCCCTACCCGAAGTCACATGCTTCATGTGTGGACAGCTTGGGCACTTTGCTAACCAATGTCCCAATCCGAGGGCGGTGGAAGGGAATCACCACCAACCTCAGCAGAGGCCAAGAGAGCAAGGTCGTGCTTTCGCTATCACAACAGCTGAAGTTGAAGTCCCGAACGATGTGGTAGCAGGTACCCTTGTTGTCCTCTCAAAACTAGCAAGTGCTTTATTTGATTCTGGTTCTACGCATTCCTTTATTTCTTCCAAGTTTGCAAAGAATATAGAATCAATCCCCGAATTTCTTGAGGTAGAGTTGTCAGTCAAGACTCCAAGTGGGATTATCCATGCATCAACAGTGTTTAGAGACTCTAGTGTTTACTTTGGTGAGCACAATCTTATCGCAAATCTAGTAGTAATTCCCATGATGGAATTCGACGTTATACTAGGGATGGACTGGCTCTCAAAGTATAATGCTAAGATCAAATGCAGAAGTAAGGAAATCTCAGTAGTCTTGAATGAACGACCTACAGTTATCTTCCGAGGAGAGATATCCCGAACTGATCCCTTTCTAGAAGCACCTCCTATAGCTTTCTTTATGGAGTTAATCGGTGATGAGGAAGAAGGGAAAGGGAGCATACAAATTGAAGATGTTCCGATTGTTCAGGAATACATGGATGTATTTCCTGAGGAGTTACCTGGACCTCCCCCAGAAAGAGAGGTAGAGTTCTCCATTGAACTCGTACCTGGGTCTCAACCGATATCAAAGACTCCGTATAGAATGGCAAATGTGGAGCTAGAAGAGTTAAAGAAACAACTCCAAGACTTGTTGGAGAAGGGGTTTATCCGACCGAGTGTGTCTCCTTGGGGAGCACCAGTTCTCTTTGTGAAGAAGAAGGATGGATCAATGCGGCTATGCATTGATTATAGAGAACTGAACGGGATCACAGTGAAGAACAGATACCCTCTACCAAGAATTGATGATTTATTTGACCAACTACATGGGGCTCAATTCTTCTCTAAGATTGACCTTCGATCTGGTTATCATCAACTGAGGGTGAAGAAGGAAGATATTCCAAAGACTGCCTTCCGATCAAGATATGGGCATTATGAGTTTACTGTTATGCCCTTCGGCTTTACTAATGCTCCTGCTATTTTCATGGATTTGATGAATAGAGTCTTTAAGGACTACCTTGATAACTTTGTGGTAGTTTTTATTGATGATATTTTGATATATTCAAAAAGTCGTGAGGAGCATGAAGATCATCTGAGGGTTGTTTTGAAAACTCTACGGAAGGAGAGGCTCTTTGGGAAGTTCAGCAAGTGTGAGTTTTGGTTACAACAAGTGGCTTTCTTGGGGCACATCGTAACCAATGAAGGAATCTCGGTTGACCCTGCAAAGACAATGGTTGTGGGGGAGTGGCCTCAACCCACAACAGTAACTGAGATTCGTAGTTTCCTTGGCTTAGCGGGATATTATAGGAGGTTTGTGAAAAACTTTTCACGGATTTCTAATCCACTAACTAAGTTGACTCGAAAAGGGGTTAAGTTCATCTGGACAAAGGAATGCGAGGAAAGTTTCCAAGAGCTGAAGAAGAGATTGGTTACTGCACCGGTGTTAACACTACCCTCTATCGGAGAAGGATTCGTTATTTTTAGCGATGCATCTCTGAAAGGGCTTGGGTACGTCCTCATGCAAAATGACAAAGTAATTGCTTATGCATCTCGACAGTTGAAGATTCATGAGCAGAACTATCCTACGCATGATCTAGAGCTGGCGGCAGTTGTTTTTGCTCTAAAGATATGGAGGCACTATCTTTATGGGGAGAAATGTGATATATACACTGACCACCAAAGTCTAAAGTATATTTTCACACAGAAAGAATTGAACATGAGACAAAGGAGATGGTTGGAGCTTATTAAAGACTATGATTGTTCAATTCATTATCACCCTGGAAGAGCAAACAAAGTCGCGGATGCGTTAAGCAGGAAAGATCCTGTTGTTTTGGCAACAATGAGGATCCTGGGAGATCCCTTGATTAAAGATCTAGTAAAACTGGACATGGGAATTATAAGGAAAGGGACATCATCAACCCTATCGCAAATGATTTCTCAACCTTCATTACTAGAGAAGATCAAGAAGGCTCAAAAAGAAGATCCTTTGCTGCAGGAGAAGTTCGAGGCTGTAAAGGATGGGAAGTTCCCTGATTTCAATATTGATCAAGAAGGTGTATTGAAATTTCGTACAAGACTATGTGTTCCATCTATTCCGGAGATAAAGAAAGAACTGATGGATGAAGCTCATAGCTCTACTTTCTCTATACATCCGAGAAGCACTAAGATGTATAGAGACCTTCGTGATCATTATTGGTGGGATAACATGAAGAGGGAGATTGCCGATTACACTACAAGGTGCCTGGTGTGTCAGCAAGTAAAGGCAGAAAGACAACTTCCTAAGGGGGTATTACAACCGCTACCCATACCAGTATGGAAGTGGGATAATATCACCATGGACTTTGTAACTGGTCTCCCAAAAACATCCAAAGGAAACAATGCGATATGGGTTATTGTGGACCGTCTCACCAAGACAGCCCATTTTATCTCTATTCGGGAAGATTTCTCTCTGGATCAGCTTGCCAAGATATACGTGAAGGAAGTGGTAAGGATGCATGGGGTACCACTATCCATCGTATCTGATCGTGACCCAAGATTCACATCAAAATTCTGGAGAAGTCTTCAGCATGCTCTGAATACTGAATTAAATTTTAGTATGGCCTATCATCCTCAAACTGATGGCCAATCTGAAAGGACTATTCAGACACTCGAAGACATGTTGAGATTATGGTCAATGGAATTTAAAGGTGGATGGGATCAACACCTCCCATTAGTGGAGTTCTCCTATAACAACAGCTTCCATTCGAGTATTCAGATGGCACCCTATGAAGCTCTATATGGAAAGCGGTGTAGAACTCCTACTTGTTGGGATGAAACTGGTGAGAGGAAGCTTCTTGGGCCTGATCTCGTGCAAGAGATGATAGAACAGGTTCATGCCATCCAACAACACATAAGGGCTGCTCAGAGTCGGCAGAAGAGCTATGCTGACAATCGTCGAAGAGACTTGGAGTTTGGGGTGGGTGACAAAGTCTTCCTTCGAATCTCTCCATGGAAGAGAGTCATGCGGTTTGGGAAGAAAGGGAAGCTCAGCCCTAGGTACATTGGCCCCTATGAAATCCTTGATCGCATAGGAGAAGTGGCCTATCGTCTAGCACTTCCACCGAACCTAGCTCAAGTTCATGATGTCTTCCATGTATCTCTCTTGAGGAAGTACATACCCGACCCTTCGCATGTACTGAACCCAGAGGTGGTACAACTTGAACATGACCTCTCTTATGAAGAGCATCCAGTGGAGATCTTAGACCGTAGAGACAAGGTCCTACGAAACAAGACTACCCACCTTGTGAAAGTGTTGTGGAGGAATCATAAATATGAAGAGGCGACTTGGGAGCCCGAGGAAACAATGAAGCAAAAGTACCCTCACCTTTTCGACTAGGCCTCAAGTATAAATTTCGGGGACGAAATTTCTTAAGGGGGGAAGAATGTAACGACCCAATCTTTTTGAGTAGTATATTAACTTACTCTTATTGATTTAATAAGATGTTAATGGTTAATGCAGAAAGAGGAGTCGATGGCTTCATCCAGTAGACTCAACCCTTACGAAGCCCACTTATCAGAGCTTGGGAAGGAGGTAGCATCTGTGGGCTTCGCTTTGGACCAAGCCCAAGCCGAGCTCCAGCGTGTCAAGCTTGAACGAAAACGCTTGCAGGAGAAGTTCAAGTTAGTGGAGATTGCTACTAGGGCAATGTTATCTGAGCCTCCCTCAGATTCTCTCACCATATCACACCTTACACTTAGGTCTTATGCCAGTGTTATAAGGGGCTATGTGATGAGACCCTAGTTTCCTTATGTAATCCTCTCGGGTGAATAAATTGAGATTTCTTCCTTTAGTGATGTTTGTGAAATTTCAAATGCCTAGATAATTTTAGAATGTATTTTATTGATGAATTTTGAAAAAGGGATATTTTGAAATATTTATGTAAACCCTAAATAACTAATGATGTGTAATGATTTTCAAAAAATGGTCTTCTACAAAAGTGTTCATTAAGGAATTTGGAGTCTAATAAGATCAACTTAATTTTTGATGAATAGTAAATTATGAATAGTGATTTTACGCTTAGGATTAGTAATGTGACCAAATGGATTAGTAATTTTCACTTAAAGAAAGTTTTAATATAATTTAGACACCTTGGTTAAGTAATGTGATTCAATAAAATGGGTAAATAACGGTTTCATAAATTATTAATCAAGTATTAGCTTTCTCGGATGAATAGTGTTTTTTAATTAAAAATTTAATTAAAAATAATTAGAAAATTATTTTTATAAAAATGAATTTATTTTTGAACTCAGAGCATCGATATTATGTTAAGGTAATTTTTGGGGATTTTTCTGAAAAAAATGAATTTTCGATGAATAGTGTTTTTATTTAAAAATTAAATTAAAAATATTTAGAAAAATATTTTTATAAAATGGATTTCATTTTTGAAATCAGAGCATTGATATTTGGTTAAGGTGAAATTTTGGGATTATTCTGAGAAAGTTGAATTTTCAGTGAATAGTAAAAATACCGTTTTAGGGTTTCGGTATGTTTAATGACATCCTAATGATGTCATGATGATGTCATGAGATCTTTTGAGGGTTGGCCGGCCAAGGGTGATGAATTATTGTTTTGGGGGCCCCATGTGGCCTAACTCCATGATAAATGCCAAGGGATAGCCCATGGGTTTGAGAAAAGCACATGTGAGGTGTCCTTTGGCCATTAATGCTTTGTCCCCTCACTTTCCCTATAAATACCCACCCTTTCTTCCCTTGGTTTTCACTCCCAACTCTTCCCCAACGAAGTTATGGTCTTCTTACCTTCCAAAGAGTCCTACCAAGGTGCCCCCAAGCCCTCAAGGTCCAATCCTTTGAGTTTCAAGAGTCACGTTTTAAGGTAAGGGATCTGACCCCTCTCTTTCTTTTCATGTAACCTCTTTTATGTCATTCCTTTTGTGCTCCATGTTTTTATGTGAGAGGATGTTCTTTTATATTCCTCTTACTGCCCCTTTCATTTTTATATGATGAGATATCCCCTCTTACTCTCATCATTTCGTTTTATGAAAGTTTAAGTGACGCCGTTAGGCTGCCGAATGTTTAAGTGATTCTTTCACCCTTCTCATTGTTCAAGTTCGATTTTCATGTCAAATCTTTCAAGTTCCTTTTTATTATGTTGGGGTATGATCTCTATATATATCATACTGATCTCTTATGATCATATGATGAGAGACCCTATTTGATTTGTTCAATTCATTTTTGTTGAAGTTTAAGTGACGCCGTTAGGCTGCCGAATTTTCATAAGAGAAATCAAATTTTTGTCTTCCTTCCATGTTTTTCATTTCAATTGGTATGTCCTTGAAATTGCATCACCATGTCCATATATCCTTCTTATTCTGTCCCTTTACCTTTTTATGGGTCAATTATGATTGTTCAACCCATATTCCCTCTCTTTTCAAAGTTTCTAAAACCTTGTAACATAGTCGTTATGCTGCAGAATTTTCGTCTCAAAATGCCTCTCTTTTCTCAAAATTATTTTATGTTATAAAGTGAATACTCAAAGCTCCTATTTCTAAAGGGGTATTCACATATATATAAAAAAATGTTCTATTTTAAATTCTGGGATTTACATACATGATACCCGCTTTCCCTTTCCGTGGGTTTAAAGTAACGTAAAGATCATGTCTTTAAAGCAGTTTTTGAAACGTTGTGATTATGAAATGAAACCCATTTATTTTATTCTATATGGGTTATTTATGAAATGTTTGATGACGATATATGTGGCTCACATGAAAATAAAGACAAATTTAAGGGTGCGCCCTGATAGCGCTCCAATGCATTGGGTAAAGACTTAATCTCTAGAGATGACCATTTTAACGACGCCTTGGTGAATAACCTTGGTAATTTTTAACGACACCTTGGGGATGGACCTTGGTGAAACGAAACGATTGTCAATATTAAATGTTGTAGCCACATCTTCAAGTTATGAAAAATGATTATTTTTATTATGATGTACCTCATGATTTCTTTTTCATGCCTTAAAGTTCTTTTCATGTCCTTATTGAAGTATCTCAAGTTCACTTGTAAAATGTTTCTCTTGTTTCCCTTACTGGGCCTTCTGCTCACCCTTTCTTTTGATGTATGTCCCCAGGTTATGAGATGCATAATGAACATAGGATGAACTAAAGGAGAAGCCTTTCAAGTGTTTAAGAATAATGTTTTATGTTTTTTTTATGTATTATGATCCTTGTTTCCAAGACACTAGACCTTAACGATCCTCAGTTCCGTGTAATGAAATGAAAGTTTATGTTTTAAAATGGCGGGATGCTATAAAGAACATGGGGTGATGTAAATCCAATAAGTTTATCTTGATTTCAACAATTTTCAATGAAGGCTAAAAAAGTCTTTTTTGATGGTCAATAAATTATCCGAAGATTGGGGATGCAGTTTTCAAGATATAGTTTTTCAAAATGTTATTGCTTCGGTTTTTCAAAGATATCAGGAGATGTTGAAGTCGTATTGATTTGATTCTTGAATCATTGGAAAGATATTTATATTTACTAAAAATAAGTTTTGCAGTACTAAGTTGGAATCTAATGGTAAAGGGATCAAAAAATTCAGTGAAGTATGATGATAAGTTATTTACATTTTCTGGAAACACTATTCATACCCTACGTTGATAAACATAACTTAAGGAATCAACCCTATGTTATGCTAAAGAGTTCATGTATGGATCAGAAACCCTATGTTGGAATCTGGAATCACTTTTCATACCCTACATTCGGGAATTTGAACGTATGGTTAATCAATGTTACATTCGGGATTTTATGCTGACAAAGATGAACGTATGGATTGTCATCCCTACATTACTTTTTGATCCCTACATTGCATGCATATGAAAGTATGGATAAGGAACCATACATTATATAGTTGAACCCTACATTTGGTATTTTTTTCATTGCATTAAGGAACCCTACGTTTGACTTTTCAACAATTTTTTTTTAAATCCGTGATATTTTACACTATTTCTACAACGGTATTCTTAGTATTAAAGATCATTATAAAGTTGTTTTACGACCGATTAAAAGGATTGAATGAAACATATTAAATCATTCCTATTTATAAGTGATGTTATGATTCTCTTTGAATGATTTAATTTCAAATATTCATGATTTATTGTGCGGCTATTTTTCAAGAACTGTTTCAACTTTATTTAAAGTGGTTTGAATGGATTTAAACATGAGTTTTAAATTGTTCAATGTTGCTATTGTTATGGAGATATTATTAGAGGAGTTATTAAAATTATTTTTAATACATTTATTCAATATTTATTCTACAGGAATAAAGATGCAATAGTGTTATGCTATTCTTGGAATATTTATGAAGGTTGTTAACTCTATTTATTTTGAGTATCCTAAGGAAGAGGAATGCTATTACAATCGATGGATATTTATTCTCTATATATCCCACTCTTTTCTAGGAAAATAAAACATAAAATGAAGAAAAGTGGAGACATGAATACTCTGTTAAAAATAAGGTGCTGAAAATATTCATAAAAAAGCTCGACGCTTTTGAATAGAGAATTGAAATTCATTGTTCATTCTTATTCTCCCAAGGTGTAAAGATTAAGGCAGCCTGTGCAAACATTGTTTGATCTATTTTCTTCTATTTAAAGACAAAGAAGCCTGCTCGACATTGAAGATTATTTTACTACTGCTACTGTGCTATATTGAAGATCATCTACATATGTCAGTTGCTGATATAACTGTGAGCTAAACCTATTTCAAAACAAACTTCATCTCATCTATTTTCTTTTGAGTATCAACTTCTCGGACTCAATTGTGGTGGAGTGTCATCTTCTCGGACTAAGTTGTGGATTTTTTTTAGTTCCCTATAAAAGAACTATAATGCCCTGTAAAATCCTTGTAAGGTGTCAACTGCCTGTACTCAGTTGTGGACGGTCTTGTGATCAGAAAACCAACTAGTGAAAATCACCAAGCACATTGAGTAGAGAATTTGTGGAGTGGACTAGGGAATTTTTGTGCCCTGGACCACTATACATCCTTGTGTTCTTTTCCTTTATTTATTTCTGCTACTTACTCGAATTTAAGAGATAAGGAAAGGATCACTTCATTTCAAGAGGAAAATTTTAATATTGTAAAGATTTTTAAAAGGACACAATTCACCCCCTATTGTTTCTTTGTCATAGACATCCTGACCTAACATGATGTTTCATTCCAATAAAAAATATCAACATGAAATTCCACTGAATTCATAAGTTGCTTGGAAATAGAGATTTGGAGTTGCAGATGATTGTTGGAAATAAAAATTTGGTTAACATGTGCACTAAGTTTCTATACAATAAATTCTAAAATATCATTGTGCCTTAGTGTGATTGGGGTGACCATATGGCAGTGAAGAGCATGACATGTATATGAAAGGAGGATGAGAGTTAGAATTTGTCTAAGTGTTAGAGGTTTCTTAGGGATCCTTGAAGCAGTATTCAAGTAAGATATTGTTAGTATTGTGAAGACTCTTTAAATCTCTAGATTCAATTCATCAGAAGTATATAGTGAAAATGAGACTCCATCCAGTGGAAAATCAGTTGGGGGGGAATTCTGATGGAAGTGTCAGTTCAATGACAATTGGACCATTTAGTGAGGTTGGAGTGTCCAGGGAATAGTGATGTGCTGAGTCTATCAAATGTAACTAGTCATATTAAATATTGTTACAAGAGATTAGTGGTTACTATTGCCAATGGATGGAGGCCTATAAATGGATAATTTTGGTGCAAATAGATGATTGTATGGACCTATTTATATATGTGGGGGGGGACCACCTTCCAGTGTGTAATGTGTTGGGATTCTTCCTGATTGGTGCACCGTGTAATTCCTCTTTGATTGGAGCACCATGTGGTTTCTCTATTAATGAGGTGTTTTTAATGCGGGTCAAGACCGTGTGAATTAATTCATGCAGTGACATGCTTTTGATACGGAGACATTATTGGACCCAGATTCTTTTTCCTATATAAGGAGGCAACGGCAAGGAATTTTAACACACTGGCACCAATAACACCGAGATCAAATCTCATTTGGTGATCGTCTTTCTTTGACGATAATCTTTTTTGCTCTCCGTCTTTGATTCACTTCTTTTATTCTTGAGTATTAATTTTTAGATGCCTTCTATTTTGGGGAGTCTCTACAGTGTACCTCTTGATTATAGTGGATCCCTCTTTCTAGACTAGGTCCCATGGTTTTTCCCTTTTTGGGTTTTCCACATAAAAATTTCTTGTGTCAACTTTTACATTCTATACTTTTTTTTGTTGTTTCACATCCACTTTTATTTGGAGGGAAAGATTTTATTTCTGTTGTGAATTCACATTTTTTCTATTGTTTGTGCATTCGTTGCTTTCCCATCTTTCCCAATATCTAGTATCAGAGGGTTTGGTTTTTTATTTCATATTTATTATAGAGGCTAATTACAGTTGGATGATTTTGTTAAATGGTACCAACTACCATATGTGGCGACTTAAAATGAAGGATCTGCTTTTTGTCAAGTGAATAAATCTTTCAATGTTTAGTACCCAGAAGCCAGAAATGATGTCGGATGAGGAATGGGTGTTCGATCATGAGATGGTTTGTGGCTTCATTCACCAATGGGTCGAAGACAACATGATGAACCACATTGTCAACATCTCTCACGCCAGAACTTTGTGGGAGAAGCTTGAGATGACCTACACTTCCAAGACGGGAAACAATAAATTGTTTCTTCTTAAAAAATGATGAATTTGAGGTACAAATAAGGTACATATATTTTTGACTACTTAAGTGAATATCAGGGATGTTTTGATTAGTTTTCTAACATGGGTATCAATTTTGAAGATCAAGTTTTAGATCTTTTGCTGCTTAAAACTTTACCCGGTTCATGGGAGAATTTACATGTTACTCTAATCGATTCTGCTCCTAATGGTGTTGTGACATTTAGTTTTGTCAAGTCTACTATTTTAAATGAAGAGGTCAGGAGACGTACTTAGGATAAATCTTCTTCAGAGCTTCTAGTCACAGAGAACATGGGGAGAATCTAGGACCAGGGACAGAGCAGTTGAGGCAAGAGTAGAGGCAGAAGCAAATCCAAATCAAAGCAGAGAGACTTTTAATGTCATTATTGTGGTAAAAATGGGCGTGTTAAGAAATTTTTTTATCAGCTTAAAAGATAGAATATAATGAAGGAAAATCCATAAAATAAAAATGGCGATGGAGATGATCATGTCACCACCACTACAGGGGGTAATCTTGTTATTGTTTATGACTTCGTTAATATTTATTCTGATGATTCTTGCTAGGTTGTTGAAAGTGATTCCTATTTTCATGTGACATTGAAGAAGGAGTTCTTTACATTTTACAGCCCAGGTAATTTTTGGATTTTGAAGATGGTAAATGATGGTCATGATGACATTGTAGGCATCAGTACTGTTTGTTTGAAGACTAGTATAGGAAGTAAGCTGATTTTGAAGAATGTTTAACATGTGCCGGAGGTTCGCTTGAATCTCATTTCTACCAGCATTCTTTATGATGAAGGTTTTATCAGTACTTTTGGTGATTTCCAATGGAATCTTTCCAAGGGATCTTTGATTGTGGATCAAGGGAAGAATCAATCGGGTTTGTATTGGACTAGAGCTTCTATTTCTTGTGATACTACTTGTATTGTTGAGTGCAGTGTTTCATCCAAGTTATAGAATAAGAGGCTCAATCACATCAGTGAGAAAGGCTTTGGTTTTTTGGCCAAGATAAATCTTCTTCCATATTTGAAGACTGTCAAATTGGAAACATGTGAACATTGCATGGCTGGAAAATAGATCAGAGTGAGTTTTAGCAGTCATCCTCCACACAGGAAATTACAGGTACTTGAATTTTTACATTCTGACGTTTTTTGTCCTTTGAAATCTAAGACCTTTAGTGGAGGTATTTATTTTTTAACATTTATTTATGAATGCTCATGAAATATCTGGGTTTATGTTTTGAATACTGAAATTCATGTGCTTAGTGTTTTTAAAAAATTTCATGTTTCTACTAAGAGGGAATCAGGCAAGAAATTGAAATGTATTTGCATTGATAATGGGGGAGATAATTATGGTCTATTTGATCTGTATTGCAGGCATGAAGGTATTCGACATCATAAGACGCCGCCCAAGACACCTCAGCTGAATGGTGTAGATGAGCAGATTAATATGACTTTGTTGGAAAGAGTTTATTGTTTTCTTTTAGAAGCAATGTTACCTTGACATTTTTGGGGTGAGGATTTACTTACTGATGTTTATATTATCAATTTATGACCTTCATTTTCTTTGCAGACAGACACTACCAACATTTTTTTGTATGGAAAAGAGATCAGGTACGATCACTTGTGTGTTTTTGGTTGAAAGGCTTTTGTTCATGTGCCTAGAGATGAGAGATCCAAGATAGATGGTAAGAAACACCAATGTATTATTATTGGCTATGGACACGATGATTTTGGGTATAGGTTCTATGATCTTATTTTGAAGAAACTTGTCAGAAGCTGTGATGTAGTGTTTAAGGAGGATTAGACTATTGTAAACATTGATAAGGGAGAAAAATCTTCTTCTCCAACTTCTGATGGTTTTGTCAGTCTTGATCCAGGTTTTGATTCACATTTACCTCATATTGTTGATTCTAATGATCATGTTGATGTACACAATGATGCTCAAGGTGAACGGGTTGGAGTTGATGTTTTTGATGCACCTTTTTTTCTGATGATCTGGTTCAAGGGGTTATTAATGAACTTATAGTTCCACTCTGTAGGTCATCTCAACATCACACAACTTCTACTCGATATTCACCTGATGAGTATGTGCTCCTCACTAAAGGGGGAGAACCAAAATCTTTTGAGGTGGCAATGTAAAGTGAATAGAAGGACAGATGGGTTGCGACAATGGATAACAAGATGACATAATTGCATGACAACCAAACTTTTATTCAGAGATTTACTGGTGATGATTTTATTATATTATTTCTTTATGTTGATGATATGCTTATTGTTGGACATGATGCTTCTAGAATTGACATATTGAAGAAGGGTCATTATCAGTCTTTTGCGATGAAAGACTTGGGGCCAGCACGACAGATTATTGTCATGACGATCTCCTGTGATAGGAAGGCCAATAAATTGTAGTTATCTCAGGATAGATACATTAATAAGGTTCTTAAGATATTTTCTATGGATAGAGCAAAAGTGGTTAGTACTCCTCTCACTTTACATTTTAAGCTCAGCACCAGTCAGTCACCTTCTACTGATGAAGAGAGAGAGGAGATGCAACACATGCCTTATTCATCTGTCGTTGGCTGTTTGATGTATGCAATGGTATGTACTAGACCTGATAAATCTCATGCAGTTGTTTTGGTCAGTCGTTTTCTATCAAATCCAGGTATAGGGCATTGGAGATTAGTGAAGTACATTTTTCATTATCTTCGTGGTACTTCTGATCTGAGATTGTGTTTTGGAAAAGGGGAGCCTATGTTTTGTGTCTTTACAGATTCATATATGACAGGAGATATAGATTCGAGGAATTCTACTTCAGGCTATTTGATCACTTTTGTAGGGGGAGTTGTATCTTGGAAGTCTAGATTGCATAGATGTGTTTCTTTATCTACCATAGAGTCAAAGTTTATTACAGCTATTGAGATGTGCAAAGAATTGTTGTAGATGAAAACTTTTATTTGAGAGCTCAGATTAAATCTAGATAGGTATGTTTTATTTTTTGATAGTCAGAGAGCTTTTTTTTTGGGAAAGAATTTCAATTTTCATGGCAGGTCAAAACATATCAATGTTCGAAATCATTGGATTTGCAACGTCCTTGATTCGAGACAATTAGATCTTGAGAAGATCCACACTAATGACAATGGGTAAGACATGTTAACCAAGAGTTTACCTAGAGGAAAATTTGAGACTTGTCGACTGATTGCAGGGTTGGCGGTGATCCCCACTTGAGTCGGAGGGGGCTTTTTTTGGGTGCCTTCTTGGTTGGCGCACCGCATAACACCTCCTCAATTGCAGCACCACGTAGTTTCTCCATTAATGAGGTGTTTTTAATGTGGACCAAGATCGTGTTAATTAATTCACACGGTGAAATGATTTTGACGCAGATACATTATGGGATGCAGATTTTTTTCCTATATAAGAAGGCAATAGCAAGGCATTTCAACACACTAGCACCAACAACACCGATAGAAAATCCCATTTGGTTTTCGTCTTTCTTTGACAATCATCTTTCTTGCTCTTCGTCTTTGATTCACTTTTTTTATTCTTGAGTATTAATTTTGAGATCCCTTTAATTTTGGGGAGTCTCTACCATGTACTTATTGATTATAGTAGATCCCTCTTTTTATACTCTGTCCTGTGGTTTTTCCCTTTTTGGGTTTTCCACGTAAAAATTTCTGGTGTCAACTTTTACATTCTGTGCTTATTTTTTTCACTGTGTATCCGCTTTTATTTGAAGGGAAAGATTTTATTTTCGCTGCACATTCACCTTTTTTCTATTGTTTGTCCATTCGTTGATTTCCCATATTTCCCAACATAATGAGATTATTTTCTAAGAGTGATCTACGTGGTTGACAAGCCACTAAGTTGTAATCTTTGTAATTCTGGAGAAATAAACTTTATAGTGTTCTCTTGTGGACATAAGATGAAAATCCGAACAATGTAAATAAACATTTTCTTTACTTTCCCACATTTCTTTTGCTTATATGTATGCTTGTGTGCATGTTTGTCGGAAAGTCTTAGTGTGTGGTGATTTAGGGTGCATACAACTTCCTAAGTTCTAGTGCACTAAGTTGGGGAAGATTGGTCTATTTGTTGTGCATGACGATTAGTGATTGAACATCTGATGGATTCAAGATTTTGTTATCGGTGGTTGCACATCTGGTGAACTCACAAATTATACATGTCAAGTTTTAATTTATTGATTCTACCAGCATAAACAATTTGATAGAATTAAAAGAATGGAATATATTTGGGGGGAATAGGGGAAAGAGAATAAAGTGATCCAATTAAGGCAAAATTGGATTCGATAAAGGTGGAAACTGATGATGGTAAAAACATATAGATGAAGGCTGATGAAGACAAAATTTTCACATATTTTATACTCTAATTAAATGTTTTAAATCCCACTATAGTGTTGTTTTATGGTAAATTGTCACATTGTTAGTTTCTAGATTATTTTTTAGCATAATTTCCAAATGGCATAATTTTGGGATTTAATTATTTTATTTAGATTCTGTAATTTAGCCATAACTTTTTTAAAACTAAATTAAATTGTGAAATTCATTTTTTTAGGTTTCCATACATCATGGGTCCCATTTAATCCTTCTAGATTCAATTCTCAATCATTCATTTGGAGGCTTAAATATATCTCACAAATCAAGCCTCGAAAACTGTGTACAAATCTAGACACTTTTACTATTGAGATTATATATCAATGTGGGCCAGTCCAATTAAGCTTAAATTCGGCATGGAGATATAAAAGAATATGGGCATAAACTTTTATAGAGAATTCCATGCAGTATTCAGCTTTATTAAAGTACATAATGGTGTGGAAAGTTGGAAAAGCGGAATATGGAAAGTCAACTGACCAGATTAAATGTTTCAAACTAAAATAGTAATAACTTTCTACAAACATCTCCATTGAGTCTGAAATTTTGAGGGCTGACGTAGGACAAAAACTGGAACAACATTTATGAAGGAAACTTTCCAAGATTCTGTCATTTAATTAGTAAAAAGTTCAGATCAATAATGTGTACAAATTGGGAGCCAAATTTTTTCACCCATTTTCTCTATAAATTGGCATCTCTTCTACCTCTTACAATATATCCATTTTCAAGGGGGCATGGTGGAGTTTGGTATCTATAATAGTTTTTTGTATTTTAATTATATTTTAGATTAGTTATTCTTCTTCTTTTGTGCATTTATTTTCTCTTTCATTTTCTATTTTGTGTTCTCCCACAATGATCCTTCTAATCACTATGCAAATGGAGAACTAAATCTCATTGTTGTTCGAGGGGGGAGTGGTGGTCCTTGAGTTCATTGTGCTTAAATGTTTCTCATTATTTTATTCTATAAATTTAAACAGTACTGAAATGTGTTTGGTGTAGGGTTCACCCCACTTTCATTATTATTGATTTCTTCTTCCTGTTTTAAAATTTTCCTCTCCATCATCATAATATTGTATCCAGGGTGGAGTAGCATTGCGATGATGATGTCAGTGAGTATTATCTTTAATGTATAGGGTTGGTGTAAGATAATAACAATTAATGGGAAGGTTTTGAGTGATAAGGTTGATCTCAACATTGAATAGAGTATTGAGAATAAATAATTTTAAAGAACAATGATTTTATCACCACGATCTCCCAAGAACGACAACAATTCTTCACTAACTTCTTTGTGTCCTATTTATTTCCTTCATGTTTTTAATTTTATTATTAATATATAATATATTTTAGGAATTTTTATAATAAAACCCCCATTTATATTAGTATATAAGCAGTTTTATATTAGTTAGGTTATAAATAGTGACAATAGAAATTCAATGAGTTATGAGCGGCCTCTTTGAGATCGACCCTAGGTTGTGCCACTATGGTACACTCTTAGGTAATAATAATTTATTGGTGAGGGATCTAAGACAAACTCCTCTCATCAATTTGGTTCCATTTTCGTGGAGGACAAGTGCTTACTCACACTGTTTTTCAAAAAAAACCAAAAAAATCATAAAATTCAGAAACCAAAAAAATTGAACTTCATTTCATATCTTTATTTTCTTGGTTCAATGATGGAATTTCAAGGTAAATTTTCATATTTTTTTGTGATAAAAATATTTTTGAGGTTATAAAACAAGTATAATTGAAGAGTCAGTTGGATGAGAATGAAAAAATGATAGAAGAGTTAAGGAATCAAATGACATTTATTTCATCTTCTCTGAAAGAATTGGCAGCTCAAAAGGAGGCCCAAGAAAAAGAGGAATCAAAGCTTATTTTTTCAAAATTTTCAATTGAATATCCATGTGAGGATGAAATTATGATGGAACTCGCCTCAAACCTATCCATACCATTTCTAGAGGAGGTTGAAGAAGAAGACTTTCTAGATGATGCACATGTGGGAGATCAAGCACTATTCTACCTCTCTCTTTCTTTGGAAGATAATACAGAAGATACACCTATTGAGATAGAGTTGCCAATGGCATTTCCCAAAGAGATAAATTTCCAAGATGTCTTACTTGAAAGGGAAGATTTCATTATTGATTTTTCATGTTTTAATCTTATTCAAGATGAACTATTTGCAGACTTGTCCCTTACTAAAATTTTTGACAGAGAATAAATGGAGAAGACCTTCGATGTTAAGGAAGGCAACACCCAAGTGGTGGTGGTCAAAGAAGAAGAAGATATATAAAAGCATGTGGTTATACAACATCCTCTTCAACAAATTTCATACCATATGAAGGAGGACATCGCGAAAGTCATCTGGGAGTACCCCTATCTTCTTTTTTGTCCCACACTAGACCTTAATTTATCTATTTATTCATTCTTAGGGTTGGGAATTTTCTTATCTTCTTCAGGATTCTCTATTCTTGGTGTCTACTCCTGGACAGTAAGAAAATTCACATGTGGTGGTTCATCTCAATGAAACCACACCCACCATATGATTGGGGTTAAACCACTGCAACTACCTGATTAGGGGCAGTAAAATCCTATCACCTACATGGGGGTCTAAACCATGTTCTATCCTCTTTTCCCTGCATCTTTATTTTTATTTTTATTTTTTATTATGAATTTATTTCTTTATTTCTTTCTATAAGGAAGTGGTAGCAACTGGGAGATTATCTCAAAGCTAATACTAGAAAATAATGTCAGGTTGTATCTTTCCTTTCTTTTTTTTTCTACCCTTATATTTATTTTTATTATGCTAAAATGAGGGGTAGTTAAATCTAAGTGTGGGGGGAGCATCAAACTTCTTAGTTGTTCATGTGTGATTTTCCTTTTGGTTTTTCATATTTTTAGGATTATTGAGTTTCAATGTAAATTCTTATCATTTTTTCACTCATCAATTGATTTTAAGAAAATTGAAATAATTTTTAAAAAAATGGATTTTAAATGATTGTTGATGTGACAAATTTCTCGTTGAATTGGATTTTCAAGCATTTTTATGAGTTTGACAAATTTTTGAAATCCATGACCATAAAACACCGAATCAAATAATTTTTTCAGTTTTTTGAGGTATTCTGAACCATGTTGAAATATTTTTCCTAATACCCACACATTCTTGAGGGGAAACTTGGATTTTGTGTGAGAACCAAAATTTGTGATTTTTCTCTTTCGAATCTTTGGATTTCATGGAATGTTTTTGATATGATTGAGGCCTCTATTTAGCTAGACACATTTTTATCTTGAGACCCACCCTTACATATATCCTTCATTATCCCTTAGATTACATGAATTTCTTTATAGGTTTAGGCCACATTAAAAGATGATTTTTCCTTACCTACCCGTACTCTTGGTAAATTTTCATGGATATTTCAAGTTTGAGTGTGGGGGAAGGGACTTTAGTGTTTTTTTTTTTGGGATGTGTTTCACTTGTTGGTGGTGTGAGGTTTGTGTCAATATTATGGTCTGTGGATAATGAGAGAATTAAGCTTGAGTCAATATTTCATTGTGCTTTATTTCATTCATTCTATTCTCCTTCGAGAAAAAAAAATTGAAAAAAATTATGAAAAAATGGAGGTGAGCTTGAATATTTCATTGTACCTACTTTTATGAATCATGTTTATCTTTCAAATAAAGTGCATGACTATCATCCATTCATTGTATTCAATTTTCAGTTCATTCTCTAAGAAAAAAAAGAAAGAAAAAAAGTTGTGCCTTTCTAGATCCTTAAAAAAATGAGAAAAAAGGGGGAGAATTTGGATGATATAATTAATTTTAATCACTTATTGGCTCATGTAACATTTCATAAAATTGGATTTGTATTTTTATTTCACACTTTAAAGGGATCTAAGTGAGGTTCATCTTGTGTTTTTACATTAATATTCATGCATTGTACTTAAGAGTCAAAACCTCCTCTTTTCGACCTTAAATTTCCAATCATTTTCTCACAAACACTAACCTAGAGAATTCACCTAGAAAATACCTCACGATTGAAAATATTTTCATGTTTCACACTATGGAGAAACGAGAATTTTCACAAGCATAAGGTGATACATTTGATTTCCAAGTATGATCATAACTCTAGATTTAATTTCTCTTGAGTGATGAGTGACATAAAATTCAATGTGAGGTAGGTTGTGATTAGGACATGGATGGATTTATGAGGTTGAAAAAAATTAAATTTGAGTAATTAAGATAATATTTAATTGTTTTTCATAGAGGCTACATGATGTAATTCTACTTTGGAAATGATCATTGATGTTTTCTCGTGGTTGATTGTTGTGTGGGTTATGATTTGAATATATGATGATTGCCTGGGAGTGTAATGGTTATGTGTGGGAGAGTGATGAAGACAAAATTTTCGCATATTTTATATTGTAATTCAATGTTTTAAATCCCACCATTGTGTTGTTTTATGGTAAATTGTCACATTGTTAGTTTTTAGATGAATTTTGAGCATAATAGCTAAATTGCCTCATTTTGGGATTTAATTATTTTAGTTGTATTCTATAATTCGGCCATAAATTTTTTTAAACTAAATGAAATTGTGAAATTAATTTTTCTTAGGTTTTCATATATCATGGGTCTCATTTAATACTTTTTGAGTCAATGCTCAATCATTCATTTGGAGGCTCAAATATAGCTCACAAATCGGGCCTCGAAAACTTTGTACAAATCTAGACACTTTTACTATTGAGATTATATCACCATGTGGGCCGGTCCAATTAAGCTTAAATTAAGAATTGATATATAAAAAAAATGGGGATCAACATTTATAGAGGATTCCATGCAGTATTCAGCTTTATTTAAGGTTATAATGGCGTGGCAAGTTGGAAGAGTGGAATATGGAAAGTCAACTGACCAGATTAAATGTTTCGAACTAAAATAGTGATAACTTTCTAAAAATGTCTCCATTGAGTCTTAAAATTTGAGTGATGATGTGGGAAAAAATGGAATAACATTTATGAAGGAAACTTTCCAAGATTAGGCCATTTAATTAGGATAAAGTGTGAATCAATCAGGTGGACATATTGGGATCCAAATTTTTTCACCCATTTTCTCTATAAATTGGCATCTCTTCTAACTCTTATAATATATCCATTTTCAAGGGGGCACGGTGGAGTTTGGTATCTATAATATTTTTTTATATTTTAATTATATTTTATCTTAGTTATTCTTCTTCTTCTGTGCATTTTTTTCTCTTTCATTTTCTATTCGTGTTCTCCCACAATGATCCTTTTAATCTCCATGCAAATGGAGAACTAAATCTCATTATTGTTTGAGGGGGGAGTGGTGATCCTTGAGTTCATTATGCTTAAATGTTTCTATTTATTTAATTTTGGAAATTTCAATATTACTTAAATGGTTTTGGTGTAGGGTTCATCCCACTTTCATTGTTATTGATTTCTTCTTCCTGTTTTAAAATTTTCCTCTCCATCGTCATAATATTGTGTCCAGGGTGGAGTAGCATTGTGGTGATGATGTGAGTGATTATTATCTTGCATGTAGAGGTTTGGTTCAAGATAATAAAAATTCTCAGGAAGGTGTTGAGTTATAGGGTTGATCTCAACATTGAGTAAAGTATTGAGAATAAATTTTTTAAAAAAATAATGATTTATCACCATAATCTCTCAAGAACAACAATGATTATTCACTAACTTCTTTGTATATTCTTTATTTCCTTTGTTTTTTTAATTTTATTATTAATATATATTATATTTTATGTATTTTTAGAACCAAACCCCCATTTATATTAGTATATAAGCAATTTTATATTAGTTAGGTTATAAATAGTGACAATAGAAATTCGGTGTGTTGTGAGCGACCTCTTTGAGATCGACCCTAGGTTGTGCCACTATGGTACACTCTTAGGTAGTAATAATTTATTGGTTATGGGTCTATGAAAAATCCCTCTCATCAATTTGGTGCCATTTTCTGGGAGGCCAAGTGCTTACTCACACTTTTTTTCAAAAAAAACAAAAAATTCATAAAATTCAGAAACCAAAAAAAATGAACTTCATTGCATATCTTTATTTTCTTGGTTCAATTATGGAATTTAAAAGTAATTTTTCATATGATTCTCATGATAAAAATATTTTTGAGGTTATCAAACAAGTATCACTAAAGAGTCAGTTGGATGAGAATGAAAAAATGATAGAAGAGTTAATGAATCAAATGATATTTATTTCATCTTCTATGAAGGAATTGGCAGCTCAAAAGGAGGCTCAAGAAAAAGAGGAATCAAAGCTTATTTTTCCAACATTTTCAATTGAAGAGCCATGTGAGGATGAAATTATGAAGGAACTAGACTCAAACCTATCCACACCATTTCTAGAGGAGGTTGAATAAGAAGACATTCTAGAGGATGCACATGTGGGAGATCAAGCACCATTCTACCTCTCTCTTTCTTTTGAAGATAATATAGAAGATACACCTATTGAGATGGAGTTTCCAATGGCCTTTCCCGAAGTGATCAATTTTCAAGATAACTTACTTGAAAGGGAAGATTTCATTATTGGTTTTTCATGTTTTAATCTTATTCAAGATGAACTATTTGCAGACTTGTCCCTTACTAAAATTTTTGACAAAGCACAAATAGAGAAGACCTTTGATGTTAAGGAAGGAAACACCCAAGTGGTGGTGGTCAAAGAATAAGAAGAGATAGAGAATCATATGGTTCTACTACCTCCTCTTCAACAAATTGCAAACTATATAGAGGAGGACATCACGAAAGTCATCAGGGAGTAAACCTATCTTCTTTTTCATCCCACACTGAACCTTAATTTATCTGCTTATTCGTTATTATGGGTTGGGAATTTTCTTATCTTCTTCAGAGTCCTGTATTATTGGTGTCTACTCATGGACACTAAGAAAAGTCACATGTGTTGGTTCATATCAATAAAACAACACCCACCATCTGATTGGGGTTAAACCGCTGCAACTACCTGATTAGGGGCAGTAAAATCCTATCACCCACATGGGGGTCTAAACCATGTTTGATCCTCTTTTCCCTACCTCTTTCTTTTGATTTATTTTTCTTATGCATTTATTTCTTTATTTATTTCTAGGAGTAAGTGGTAGCAGCTAGGATCTTATCTCAAATCTACCAATGGAAAATAATTTCAGGTTGTATCTTTCCTTTCCTTTGTTTACTGCCCTTACATTTATTATTATTATGCTAAAATGAGGGGTAGTTAAATCTAAGTGTGGGGGAGCATCAAACTTCTTAGTTGTTCATGTGTGCTTTTCCTTTTTGTTTTTCATATTTTTAGGATTATTGAGTTTCAATGTAAATTCTAATCATTTTTTCACTCATCAATTGATTTTAAGAAAATTGAAATGATTTTTGAAAAAAAATGGATTTTAAATGATTATTGATGTGAAAACTTTCTCCTTGAATTGGATTTTCAAGAATTTTTATGAGTTTGAAAAATTTTAGAAATCCATGACCATGAAACACTGACTCAAATAATTTTTCCAGTCCTGTGAGGTATTTTAAACCACTTTGAAATACTTTTTCTAATACCCACACATTCTTGAGGGGAAACATAGATTTTTAGTGAGAACAAGAATTTGTGATTTTTTTCTTTATAAGTATTATATTTTATGGAATTTTTTTGATATGATTGAGGCATATATTTGGCTAACCACATTTTTATCTTGAGACCCACCTTTATATATATCCTTCATTATCCCTTAGGTGACATGAATTGCCTTATAGGTTTAAGCCACATTAAAAGATGATTTTTCCTTACCTACTCGCACTCTTGGTAAATTTGCATGGATATTTCAAGTTTGAGTGTGGGGGAAGTGCCTTTCATGTGTGTGTTTTTTTTGATGTGTTTCACTTGTTGGTGGTGTGAGGTTTTTGTAAATATTATGGGTAGTGGATAATGAGAGAATTGAGCATGAGTCAATATTTCATTGTGCTTTATTTCATTCATTCGGTTCTCCTTTGAGAAAAAAAATTGAAAAAAGTGATGAAACAGAGTTTGAATATTTCATTGTACCTCCTTTTATGACTCATGTTCCTCTTTAAAATAAATTTCATGACTGTCATCCATTCATTGTATTCAATTTTCAGTTCATTCTCTAAGAAAAAAAAGAAATAAAATAAAGTTGTGTCTCTCTAGAGCTTTAAAAAATTGAGGAAAGAAGGAGGAGAATTTGGATGATATAATTAATTTTAATCACTAATTGGATCATGTCCCATTTCATAAAATGGGATTTGGAGTTGTGTTTCACACTTTCAAGTGGATCTGAGTGAGGTTCATCTTGTGTTTTTACTTGAATATTCATGCATTGTACTTAAGATTCAAAACCTCCTCTTTTCAGCCTTAAATTTACAATAATTTTCTCACCAACCCTAAGCCATAGAATTCACCTAGAAAAGACCTCCTAATTGAAAATATTTTCATGTTTCGCGCTGTGGAGAAACGAGAATTGTCACAATCATAAGGTGATACATGTGATTTCCAATTATGAGCATAACTCTAGATTTAATTTCTCTTGAGTGAAGAGTGACATAAAATTCAATGTGAGGTAGGTTGTGATTGGGAAATGGATGGATTTACTAGGTTCAACAAATTTAAATGTGAGTAATGAAGATGAGAGTTAATTGTTTTTCATAGAGTAAACATGATGGAATTTTACTTTAAAAATGATCATTGATGTTTTCTTATGGTTGATTGTTGTGTGGATTATGATTTGAATATATGATGATTGTCTGGGAGTGCAATGGTTAAGTGTGGGGGAGTGATGGAGACAAAATTTTCACATATTTTATACTCTAATTCAATGTTTTAAATCCCACCATAGTGTTTTTTTTATGGGAAATTGTCACATTGTTAGTTTTTAGATGAAAATTGGGCATAATTGCTAAATGGCCTAATTTTGGGATTTAATTATTTTATTTGTATTCTGTAATTCAGCCATAACTTTTTCTAAACTAAATGAAATTGTGAAATTCCTTTTTTTAGGTTTCCATACATTTCATCTTTCTAGATTCAATGCTCATTCATTCATTTGGAGGCTCAAATATAGCTCACAAATCGAGCCTTAAAAACTCTGTACAAATCTGGACTCTTTTACTATTGAGGTTATATCTCCATGTGGGCCAGTCCAATTAAGCTTAAATTCAGCATGGATATATAAAAGAATATGGGGATCAAATTTTATATAGGATTCCACATGGTATTCAACTTTATTAAAGTTCATAATGGTGTGTAAAGTTGGAAAAGTTGAATATAGAAAATCAACTGACCAGATTAAATGTTTCGGACTAAAATGGTAATAAATTTCTACAAACATCTCCACTAAATCTTAAATTTTGAGAACATACATGGGACAAATAATGGAACAACATTATTAATTAAACATTTTAATATTCGTCCATTTAATTAGGATAAAGTGTGGATCAATCAAGTGGGAATATTGGGATCCAAATTTTTTCACCCATTTTCTCTATAAATTGGCATCTCTTCTACCTCTTACAATATAGACATTTTCAAGGAATCATGGTGGAGTTTGGTATCTATAATATTTTGTTATATTTTAATTATATTTTACCTTTATTCTTCTTCTTCTTCTATGCATTTCTTTTCTCTTTCATTTTATATTTTGTGTTCTTCTACAATGATCCTTCTAATCTTAATGCAAATGGAAAACTAAATCTCGTTGTTGTTCGAGGGGGGAGTGGTGGTCCTTGAATTCATTGGGCTTAAATGTTTGTCTTTATTTTATTTTGGAAATTTCAATAGTACTAAAAAGTTTTTGGTGTAGGGTTCGCTCCACTTTCATTGTTATTGATTTCTTCTTCCCGTTTTAAAATTTTCCTCTTCATCATCATATTATTGTATCCAGGGTGGAGTAGCATTGTGGTGATGATGTGAGTGAGTATTATCTTGCATGAATATGTTTGTTTTAAGATAATAACAATTCATGGGAAGGTGTTTATTGATAGGGTTGATCTCAATATTGAGTAGAGTATTGAGAATAAATATTTTTAAAGAACAATGATTTTATCACCATGATCTCCCAAGAACGACAACGATTCTTCACTAACTTCTTTGTGTCTTCTTTCTTTCCTTTGTGTTTTTAATTTTATTATTAATATATATTATATTTTATGTATTTTCAGAATCAAACCCCCATTTATATTATCATATAATCAGTTTTATATTAGTTAGGTTATAAACAGTGATAATAGAAATTTGGTGTGTTGTGAGCGGCCTCTTTGAGATCGACCCTAGGTTGTGCCACTATGGTACACTCTTAGGTAATAATAATTTATTGGTGAGAGATCTACGACAAACCCCTCTCATCAATTTGGAATTGTTTTCGGGAGGACAAGATCTTACTCACACAGTTTTTCAAAAAAAAACCAAAAAAATCATAAAATTCATAAACCAAAAAAATTGAACTTCATTGCAGATCTTTATTTTCTTGGTTCAATGATATAATTTCAAGGTAATTTTTCATATGATTTTCATGATAAAAATATTTTTGAGGTTATCAAACAAGTATCACTTAAGAGTCAGTTGGATGAGAATGAAAAAATGATATAAGAGTTAAGGAATCAATTGACATTTATTTCATCTTCTTTGAAGGAATTGGCAGCTCAAAAGGAGGCTCAAGAAAAAGAGGAATCAAAGCTTATTTTTACAACATTTTCAATTGAAGATCCATGTGAGGATGAAATTATGAATGAACTATCCTCAAAACTATCCACTCCATTTCCAGATGAGGTTGAAGAAGAAGACTTTATAGATGATGCACATGTGGGAGATCAAGCACCATTTTACCTCTCTCTTGCTTTGGAAGATAATACAGAAGATGCACCTATTGAGATGGAGTTGCCAATGGACTTTCCTGAAGAGATAAATTTACAATATGGCTTACTTTAAATGGAATATTTCATTATTGATTTTTCATGTTTTAATCTTATTCAAGATGAACTATTTGCAGACTTGTCCCTTACTAAATTTTTTGACATAGCACAAATAGAGAAGACCTTTGATGTTAAGGAAGGAAACACCCAAGTGTTGGTGGTCAAAGAATAAGAAGAGATAGATAAGCATGTGGTTCTACTACATCCTCTTCAATAAATTTCATACCATATAGAGGAGGACATCACGAAAGTCATCAAGGTGTACCCCTATCTTCTTTTTTGTCCCACACTGAACCTTAATTTATCTATTTATTCATTCTTAGGGGTTGGGAATTTTCTTATATTCTTCAGGGTTCTCTATTATTTGTGTCTACTCATTGACGTTAAGAAAAGTCACATGTGGTGGTTCATCTTAATGAAACCACACCCATCATCTGATTGGGGTTAAACCACTGCAACTGCCAGATTAGGGGTGGTAAAATCCTATCACCCACATGGGGGTCTAAACTATGTTCTATCCTCTTTTACCTACATATTTCTTTTTATTTATTTTTCATATGAATTTATTTCTTTCTTTCTTTATAGGAGGAAGTGGTATCATCTAGGAGCTTATCTCAAATCTACCACTGGAAAATAATGTCAGGTTGTATCTTTAATTTCCTTTTTTTTCTGCCCTTACATTTATTTTTATTATGCTAAAATGAGGGGTAGTTAAATCTAAGTGTGGTGGAGCGTCAAAATTTTTATTTATTCATGTGCTCTTTTCCTTTTTGTTTTTCATATTTTTAGGATTATGGAGTTTCAATGTAAATTCTTATCATTTTTTCACTCATCAATTGATTTTAAGGAAATTTAAATGATTTTTGAAAAATTGATTTTAAATGATTATTGATGTGAAAACTTTCTCCTTAAATTGGATTTTCAAGCATTTTTATGAGTTTCAAAAAAATTTGAAATCTGCGACCATGAAACACTGACTCAAATAATTTTTCTAGTCCTATGAGGTATTCTAAACCACTTTGAAATATTTTTCCTAATACCCACACATTCTTCAGGGGAAACTTGGATTTTGTGTAAGAACCAAAATTTTTGATTTTTCTCTTTCGAATCTTTGGATTTCATGGAATGTTTTTGATATGATTGAGGAATATATTTGGCTAGCCGCATTTTTATCTTAAGACCCACCGTTACATTTATCCTTCATTATCCCTTAGATTCCATGAATTTCCTTATAGGTTTAATCCACATTAAAAGGATATTTTTCCTTAACTACCCACACTCTTGGTAATTTTGCATGGATATTTCAAGTTTGAGTGTGGGGGAAGGTCCTTTCATGTGTGTTTTTTTTGGGATGTGTTTCACTTGTTGGTGGTGTGAGGTTTGTGTCAATATTATGGGCATTGGATAATGAGATAATTGATATTGAGTCAATATTTCATTGTGCTTTGTTTTATTCATTCAGTTCTCCTTCGAGAAAAAACAAATTGAAATAAATGATGAAAAAAATGGAGGTGAGCTTGAATATTTCATTGTACCTCCTTTTATGAATCATGTTCCTCTTTCAAATAAAGGGCATGACTATCATCCATTCATTGTATTCAATTTTTGGTTCATTCTCTAAGAAAAAATAAAGAAAGAAAATAAAGTTATGCCTTTCTAGAGCCTTAAAAAAATGAGAAAAAAGGGGGAGAATTTGGATGATATAATTAATTGTAATCACTGATTTAATCATGTCCCATTCCATAAAATGGGATTTGGAGTTTTGTTTCACACTTTAAAGGGGATCTGAGTGAGGTTCATCTTGTGTTTTTACTTGAATGTTCATAAATTGTACTTAAGAGTCAAAACCTCCTCTTTTCGGCCTTAAATTTTCAATCATTTTCTCACCAACCCTAAGCCACAGAATTCACCTAGAAAAGAACTCATGATTGAAAATATTTTCATGTTTCACACTGTGGAGAAATGAGAATTGTCACAAGCATAAGGTGATACATGTGATTTCCAAGTATGAGCATAACTTTAGATTTAATTTCTCTTGAGTGAAGAGTGACATAAAATTCAATGTGAGGTAGGTTGTGATTGGGACATGGATAGATTTATGAGGTTGAACAAATTTAAATGTGAGGAATGAAGATAATATTGAATTATTTTTCATATAGGATACATGATGGAATTCTACTTTGGAAATGATCATTGATGTTCTTTTGTGGTTGATTGTTGTGTGGATTATGATTTGAATATATGATGATTGCCCGAGAGTGCAATGGTTAAGTGTGGGGGAGTGATGAAGAAAAAAAATTCACATATTTTATACTATAATTCAATTTTTTAAATCACACCATAGTGTTGTTTTGTGGGAAATTTTCACATTGTTAGTTTTTAGATGAATTTTGAGCATAATTGCTAAATGGCCTAATTTTGAGATTTAATTATTTTATTTATATTCTGAAATTATGCCATAACTTTTTATAAACTAAATGAAATTGTGGTTTTTTTGTAGGTTTCCATACATCATGGGTCTCATTTCATCCTTCTGGATTCAATGCTTAATCATTCATTTGGAGGCTCAAATATAGCTCACAAATTGGGCCTCGAAAACTCTGTACAAATCTGAACACTTTTACTATTGAGATTATATCTCAATGTGGGCTGGTCCAATTAAGCTTAAATCCGGGATGGAGATATAAAAGAATATGGGGATAAACTTTTATAGAGGATTACATGTTGTATTAAGCTTTATTAAAGGTCATAATGGCGTGAAAATTTGGAAAAGTGGAATATGGAAAGTCAGCTGACCAGATAAAATGTTTCAGACTAAAATAGTAATAACTTTCTACAAACATCTCCATTGAATCTGAAATTTTTAGGGATAACACGAGACAAAAATTTGAACAACATTTAAGAAGGAAACTTTCCAAGATTCGGACATTTAATTAGGATAAAGTGCGGATCAATCAGGTGGGCAGATTATGATCCAAATTTTCTCACCCATTTTCTTTATAAATTGTCATCTCTTCTACCTCTTACAATATAGCCATTTTCAAGGGGACATGGTGGAGTTTGGTATCTGTAATAGCTTGTTATGTTTTAATTATATTTTAGTTTATTTATTCTTTTTCTTCTGTGTATTTCTTTTCTCTTTCATTTTCTATTTTGTGTTTTCCCACAATGATCCTTATAATCTCCATGCAAATGGATAACTAATTCTCATTGTTGTTCGAGGGGGGATTGGTGGTCCTTGAGTTCATTGTGGTTAAATGTTTCTCTTTATTTTATTCTGGAAATTTCAATAGTAATGAAATGGTTTTGGTGTAGGGTTCACCCCATTTTCATTGTTATTGATTTCTTTTTCCCGTTTTAAAATTTTCTTCTCCATCATCATAATATTGTATCCATGGTGGAGTGGCATTGTGGTGATGATGTGAGTGAGTATTATCTTGCATGTGGAGGGTTGGTGTGGGATAATAACAAGTCATGGGAAGGTGTTGAGTGATAGGGTTGATCTCAACATTGAGTAGAATATTAAGAATAAATATTTTTAAAGAACAATGATTTTATCACCACGATCTCCCAAGAACGACAATGATTCTTCACTAACTTCTTTGTGCCTTATTTCTTTCCTTTTTGTTTTTAATTTTATTATTAATATATATTATATTTTATATATTTTCATAATCAAACCCCCATTTATATTAGTATATAAGCAGTTTTATATTAGTTAGGTTATAAATAGTGGTAATAGAAATTTGGTGTGTTGTGAGTGGCCTCTTCGAGATCGACCCTAGGTTGTGCCACTTTGGTACACTCTTAGGTAATAATAATTTATTGGTGAGGGATATACAACAAACCCCTCTTGTTGAAGGAAAAGGTGGGGAGGTGGGGAGGTTGAGGTGAGTAAGGTGGGGAGGCGGAGGTGGCAGCAATAGTGGGGATGTAGAGAATGAATGTAGTGGGTCTGGTAAAGGGAAATTCTGGTTTCCATAAGATTTGAAAATTGGATGGGATGATGGGTTGTAGGGGTAGGAGGCACAAGATATGGGGTGATGGAAAATGGAGAGAAAATAGTGAAGTATGTGGATTCAAAGAGTTTCAAAATTTATATAAGAATAGATATGGATTATAAAGGGGTTAGTTACTTTTAAAAATAAGTATCAATTAAAATTTTTGGGGTAAATTGATTGTAACATGGATCAAAATTAACTATATAAGAAAATTCTATTGGAGGACAGATTGGGGGGGGTCAGTTCATTTTGTGGGAGAAATTTCATCAGATTTTTCAATGTAGGAAATTTCAATGGATTTTTCCTCAAAAAAAATATTTTCCTTAAATCCACTACTGGAATTAGAGGTATTTACGACGGACTATTTGCGATGGGATCTCATCACAAATAGGCTTTAGCGACGGTGCCCCGTCGTAAATAGTTCGTTGTAGAAAACGGCGTCGCAAATAACCCTCTGATTATATACAGTATATATATAAATAAACCTTTTGCGACAGGAAACTGCCCCATCGCAACTAAGCCTTTGATTATATACATTATATATAAAAGGCATGTGTGACGGGACCGTCGCAAATAGTATTAATAAAAAATTAATTTAGATTATTTGCGACGGGATCCCATCACAAAAGGTCCTGTTGCAAATACTAATTTTGGGCGAAACAATTTTCAGTGGATTGACGGCTTCTCTTTTATCCGACGGCTAATTTACCTGCAAATTTCTCTCACTGAAATCACAATGAAGAATCTTCTCGTAGGTACGCATATTCATTCTCGTGCATACGAGAATGTATAAGCGTACCTCCGAGCAGATTCTTCATTGTGATTTCTGTGTGAGAAACTTGCACGTAAATAAGTCGTCGGACAAAAGATCCCCATTTTTGTCGATGAATCGTCTTCTTGTAACCGTCACTGCCTGAACACATTATCAAAAATGTGGTCCTACGAATGCGTATTCAAACTCGTGCATACGAGATTGGATATGCATACGTAGAAGCATACTTTTCATAATGTTTTGAGTCGGTGAAAGTTGAAAGGAGAAGAGTCATCGAGCAAAAGGAGTGTCATCAATCCACTAGAAATTGTGCCAAGTTATTACAAGTTATTGTAATTTATTATAATTGATTTTCTTTTTACTATTCATTCCTATTTATTCCTATTTATTTCTATTTATTCCTATTTATTCATATTTATTTCTATTTATTCCTATTTATTCCTATTTATTCTTATTTATTCCTATTTATTCCTATTTATTCCTATTTATTCATATTTATTCCTATTTATCCTTAATTATGACTAATTATAACTATTTATTCCTATTTATTCCTATTTATCCCTATTTATCCCTATTTATCCCTATTTATCCCTATTTATCCCTATTTATCCCTATTTATCCCTATTTATCCCTATTTATTTCTATTTATTCCTATTTATTCCTATTTATTCCTATTTATCCCTAATTATTTCTAATTATTCCTAATTATCCCTAATTATCCCTAATTATCCCTAATTATCCCTATTTATCCCTATTTATGCCTATTTATGCCTAATTATTACTAATTATTCCTAATTATTCCTAATTATTCCTAATTATTCCTAATTATTACTAATTATTCCTATTTATTACTAATTATTCATATTTATTCATATTTATTTCTATTTATTCCTATTTATTCCTATTTATTCCTATTTATTACTATTTATTACTATTTATTCATATTTATTACTATTTATTCCTATTTATTACTAATTATTCCTATTTGTTACTATTTATTACTATTTATTCCTAATTATTATTATTTATTCTTATTTATTCCTAATTATTACTAATTAAAACTAATTATTCCTAATTATTCATATTTATTACTAATTATTACTAATTATTCCAATTTATTCCTATTCATTACTAATTATTCCTATTTATTACTAATTATTCATATTTATTCCTATTTATTCCTATTTATTACTAATTATTCCTATTTGTTCATATTTATTCTAATTTATTCCAATTTATCCCAATTTATTCTTATTTATTCCTATTTATTCCTATTTATTCCTATTTATTACTAATTATTCCTATTTATTTCTATTTATTCCTATTTATTCCTAATTATTACTATTTATTACTAATTACTACTATTTATTACTAATTACTAATATTTATTACTAATTACTAATATTTATTACTAATTACTGTTATTTATTCCTATTTATTACTAATTATTACTAATTATTCCTATTTATTACTATTTATTACTAATTATTCCTATTTATTACTATTTATTACTAATTATTCCTAATTATTACTAATTATTTCTATTTATTACTAATTATTTCTATTTACTACTGTTTAGTTCTAATTACTACTAATTATTCCTATTTATTACTATTTATTACTAATTATTCCTATTTATTCCTAATTATTCCTATTTATTTCTAATTATTCCTATTTATTCCTAATTACTACCAATTACTACTTATCAGTACTAATTATCATCAATTACCACTAATTATAACTAATTAATACTATCTATTACTAAAATAGAGATAACAAAACAATTTAAATCTAATTTAATTACAACTAATCAACAATAATTAAAATTAACATGAAAAAAAATTAAATAAATACTAAATTAAATAAAATAGAAATACCTTTAAACTTGATCTCTTATTGATGTAAACGTCTTCACAATTTCTCCGTAAAAAAAAATTAACTGAGAGAAGTTTTCACTCTAAAATTCGAGTTTAGTGAGATAGAGGAAGTGAGAAATGAGAGGAAGAGAAAGAAAAACAAATGGGGATATATATAGGTTAGATTAGTTGCGACGGATCTATTAGCGACGGGATTCTCGCCGCTAATAGTACCTTTTGCGACGGGACCCGTTGCAAATACCTTCGACCACATTAATTACGCGCGACGGTTAAAAGGTTATTTGCGACGGGTCCCGTCGCAAAAAGTGACATGCCGATACACCTTTTGCGACGGGACAACATTCCATCGTAAAAATTCATTTACCGTCGTTGGTATTTGCGACCACAAATACTCTCCGACCGCCACACTATTTGCGACGGGGGGATCCCCCGTCGCAAATAACCTTCCCGCGCCACTCTAAGGCGCGCATTACCATTTGCGACGGGACGAACCCCCCATCGCAAAAACTCATTTACCGCCGCCGGTATTTGCGACGAGGCCCGTCACAAATACCCTCTGACCGCCACACTATTTGCGACGAGGGCTCCTCCCGTCGCAAATAACCTACCCGCGCTTTGGTGCGGGTTGCGCGCCAAAGCGCGCATTACCTTTTGCGACGGGACCCCAAATCCCGTCCCAAATAACCCCTCTGATGGACCATTTGCGACGAGAATTAATCTTATCGCAAATACCCCGTCACAAAAGACTGTTTTTCCTGTAGTGATCCCTCGATAACATCATGAAAACAATAAATCAACAACTAGGGGCGACAATTAGTGATACGTGTGAACGCGACACAAATCGGATACATGACTAAAAAATAGGCCGAGTTTGGATTTGAGGTGCATGACACGATTAACACGATAAACGATTGTTTAAATATTTAATTTTTTTATGCATACATTGATAAAAAATATATTTTATTTTTAAGAAAATCAATATATATATATAGGAAATATATTTCTTGATATGTAATTATTTGTATTCTAGGATTAATTTCAATTAATACAATCCATAAAATTTAATAAATTTATATAAATTATTTATTTTTATTAATATATAAAAATAATGTCACCCCTATAACAACTCATCAACTAAAATCTATATTCTATTTCTCAATGTCCCCAGGGTCTAGCCTAATGGCAAAGAGCCTTGTGGGATTTCAGAGAAGTTTCGGGTTCGAGTCTCTCGTCTTAATGCATGTGTGTGTTTATGGGTTTTTTTGTAGGCTTCTAGTTACTATTCTCACTCATTTGTAATATATTATATTTCTCAACATGTTACAATAGTTCGAATTCTAAAAAACTTACGTCACTTTATCTCTGTAGGGGCAGAGAAATCTTATAAATTCATTATATTGAAAACAGGTAATGGAGCGACAGTCAAGTAAAATTCAATCACATAAGGAAGGGATACAAAAAAAAAAAAAAAAAACAAGAAAACAAAAAACAAAAAATCCAGGGTTTCGGACCCTTGAAATGCGTAAACCACTAGTACGCCTCGCACTTCTCTCCCGAGGGGATGCTTTGTCGCGCAGTCAAACCTCCGCCCTTGCATTGGATCCGCCCTGACGCGCCGTTGCACCTCTCCCCTCGCATTCGATTTATCTGCGCCGCCGCACCCTTTTCTTCGATCGAATCTGCTTCTACGGCGCCGCCCCTCCCTCTCCCACGAAGGTATGTTTGTGTCTACTGATTGGATCTGACATGTTCTTTATCTGTTTACCTCTGTTAAGCTACAGTCCCTAATACGGGTTACTAAGTACTCTGATTGCATTTGGAATTTGTTAAGAAATTTGATTTTCCTGTGTTTGGCTACAGAGTCTGATTTTGAGTTTCTGAGTATAGGTTTGCTCTGGGATGTTAATCCACGACATGGAGATTATTTTCTAGCCAGAAAAATGGTTATGTATGATCTGAACGTAAAGACAATTGATGTCAGAATTTACAGTCCTATGGGTGTGATCATTAATAAAATTTTCTTCTTACTAATCAAAGGGGAAAAAAACCCTTATAATTTTAAGGCAAACATAGCTGTGAGATTGATTGTCAATTGTGTATTCCACACGATTAGTGGAGAACACGTGCAATGGATCATCTTAAGGCAAACATAGCTGTGTCATTGATTGTCAATTGTGTATTCCACACGATTTTACTTCAATCAGTGATCTCAAGGTGGGCTGCATTTGCTATTAATTGTGTATCTATACCCGTGCATCATACTTTATATTCCTAAATTTGCAATCTGTCATAAATTCATAATTATCACCATAAATAAGTCATTTTATAATATATTTTATTAATTATTTTTTTATATTTGAGAGAAATGAATGTATTGGATGGAAAATTGGAGCGACTCCGATTGATGCGAAGAATTGATGCGAAGATGATTGAGATTAGGTCAAGATGGTTTGGACATGTTAGAAGAATTAGGGATGCACTTGTTAATAGGGTAAATTTAATGACTAATTCACTTATTAAAAGAGGTAAAAGTAGACCTAAAACGACTTTTAAACAGATCATTCAAGATATTCCTGTTCTAAATGGCTTCAATAGAGTTAATTGATGGCGTTTGATCCATGTAGCCGACTTTATTTAATTAGGTTTAAAGCTTGTTTATTGTTTTTTTTTTATATGCTTCATCCAAAAATGCATTCAGTTGTAAATGTTGAGACAAATTACGAGCAATCAACTTATAAGTGGTTTGGTAAGCAGGGGTTCCAGTTCAGGAGACATGATATGCATGCTCCAAATGTGCTGAGATATGAAGTTATCCCATTTTTTGGTACAGTGTATCTTTAGATTTTTGATCTAGAAACTGTTGATTCGGTGAATTTCAAAACATGTTGGTTTCTTATGTTGACAAATAACGAGCAATCAACTTATAAGTGGTTTGGTAAGCAGGGGTTCCAGTTCAGGAGACATGACATGCATGCTCCAAATGTGCTGAGATATGAAGTTATCCCATTTTTTGGTACAGTGTATCTTTAGATTTTTGATCTAGAAACTGTTGATTCAGTGAATTTCAAAACATGTTGGATTTTTTAGGGTGTTCAATTATTTATTTGTGTCCTAGCTCATTAACAACGATCCGAGCCTCTTGATTAATCGGGTTTCTTGGTTTCTTATTTTTCTAATTTCATCTCTTATGTCTTTTTTCACATTATGCGTTGCTTTGGTTGTCTGTGATTACGTTGCCTTTTGAAGGTTCCCTATGATGTGTTTACATTAACCATGCTAATGTATGCTGATCAATCCATGATCTTGACATTCTTTTATTTTCTGAGGGAACACTCCATGCCTTCTGTTCTTGTTTTTTTTATTATTCAAATTGCTCGTTTTTCATTAGTTGCAGCTATAGTACTAGTCTGCTCCTTTGAAGTAAAGTGGAAAGACATGTTTTATTGCTTGCTATTGTTGTGCATCTAATGATGTTTTTAAGCTGCCTTATTGTTTGAGGACTCTTTGACTTTTGTGTATAGTATTGCATCTGTGTTGTGCTTTGGTTTATTAATTTGTGGTTTCTATTTAAACCAGGGTAACGCTGAATGATATTTATAGTCACCTTTAGGATTCTTGGGATTTTACTCGTTTTTCAGGAATCACTTAGGTTGCATTTAATTTAGTTCATGATGTTTTCATTTTTCAAAAACGTTTTAAAAAATTGTTATAAAGTATTTTGACGTCTGGGAAATAAGAGATTATGTTTATTACATTTTCAAGTGTTCCCATTTTAAAGCTTTTTTAATAATAAAAGCTTTTTTCTTTAAACCTTTTAACAAGTTTTTATTTTGTTTTTAATATATTTTTAAACAACTAAAATGCCTTATGTTTTTAAAATTCAAACACATTTTTATGATTATTTTTATAATAAAAAAATTTAATTAATGTTTTTGATCTTTTCCCTCTTGAGCTACAATCTTTTGCGCTCCCAATGTTTTTTTATCAGTTTGGCCTGTGAGGATGCTTCCATTGATTGTTTAAGGATGCTAACACTAATCTTTTCCCTTCGGTCTCTGGTTTGTGAGGATACTTCTCGAATGTAACTATTTTCTAGCATTGCTCCCTGTTCAGGTATTATAGGCCATGAGATGACTTGGTTGGCCCGTGGGGCATGGAATCTGTAAAGGTCTGATTTATTATTTCTTTATGCATAGGGCTCACTAAATATAAAGGCTTATGATTCATTTCAGGCACGTCCGTCATTGATATGATGCATTGATATGATATTAAATTGCGTTGAGGCATGTTATTGCATTGCATCCACGACACATTCACAAACATACACAATCTCTACCATGGCAGATGCTTGAGGTCAGTTGGGAAAATCTTATCGAATGTTATATATTTTTAAATAACTAAAATTTCTTCTGTTTTTAAAATTCAAACACATTTTTATATTTGTTTTTATCATAAAAAATTTTAATTTATGTTTTTGATATTTTCCTTTTGAGCTGCAAGCTTAGGAGGATGCTCCCAATGATCTTTTATCCTATAAGTTTGGCTTGTGAGGATGCTTCCACTGATTGTTCAAGGATGCTAACACTAATCTTTTCCCTTCGGTCTTGGTTTGTGAGGATACTTCTCGAATGTTAACTATTTTCGAGCATTGCTCCCTGTTCAGGTATTATATGCCATGAGATGACTTGGTTGGCCCGTGGGGTATGGAATTTGTAAGGGTTTGATTTATTATTTGTTTATGCATATGTTGTGTTCTGATATCATATCAATGGGGGCTCACTAAATACAAACTTGTGATTCATTTCAGGCATGTCCATTATTTATATTATGCATCGATATGATATCAGAGTGCGTTGAGGCATGTTATTGCATTGCATCCACAACACAATCACAAACATACACAATCTCTACCATGGTAGATGCTTAAGGTCATTTGGGAAAATCCTATCGAATGTTACCTTCTAAATGTACACCTTACGTGCATACATGTAGACATTTTGTGTTGGGATGCAGATAAGAACAAAAGCTCGATGATAAACAATTGAGATTGATAGATTTATGGTGTGAAGGATAGAGGCATGGACTGTTGGCCCGATTGAGTTTCATTTTTCATGACCCGATTGAGTTTCATTTTTCATGACCGGACTCTTTAGGCATTTCCTTTGTTATCACATTTTGTATACAAGCTGCCTGAGGGCAGATGCCCTTTTGTACATGACTTGAATGATACATTGCATGCATATTATTTAGAAATGGTTTTATTTATATGTTTAGTTGTTTAGACTTGTATATTTTTTTTTTAATACTTAGGATGGTTGTGTCAGTAATGACCTTGTAGTTTTATTTTGAAACTTCGTGGCATATTGTTATTTCATTTATTTATGTGGTTTATGATTTATCTTGTTTTAGAGGGAAATTACTCACCATTGATTAATGAATGACCATCAACATTAGTTGTCAATCTCTGACAATCAAGGGAGCCCTTGGGTTGTGGTTGTGTTTGTTAAGATCACTTGAATGAATGATCAACTGGGGGTGGTAAATTGGTGTTGACAACTTTTTCTTTAAAAAGGTCTCTTGTGACGGTCAAATAATGATCTCTCTGGTTTAAAAAGTAAATGAGGAACACAATAGATTTAACAAGGTTTGTCCTCAATGAGGGTGATCGTCCTTTGTGTATGGTTGTTGTTATCCCTCTTAAAATGACTCATTTCTTATTATCAAAATCAACCTAGGGCAATGGAATGACCTTGAACCTTAAACAATGCTGATATTAACCAGCGATGCGAGCACTGTGAAATTTCGGGGCATGTTGGGCGGCTGTGACAGAGAATGCTTCACTTGTGGAAGCACCTATTGACCAGAAGCTCTTAGTTACTTTCATGTAAGTATTCCAAGCTATGTAACGAAGTTTGGCAAAGGGAGAGGCAATGACAACTAATGCGATCTTAGATTTCTATTGGATGTTGTGAAAGAGGGTGCCTTATATCTAACTTGAGCAGTACTTTTGATTATCATATCATATATACAAGGTGTATTCTTATCATAATGGTATTTATACTTTTGTGTCCACTATTTACCTGATAATGTTCTTAGATTATTTTTTATATTAAAAGGTTATAACAGTTCTTAAATATAATGAGCATCTTGAAATACCATGACCGTTTTCTTAAAACTTATGTTCTATGATCTAGATACATCATACCGACGAGACACATGATGTTTGACTATCATTTGTTGAGGGCTTTTAAATATTGAAGCCTTCTCATGAATTTCACATTTGGTGATCTCAAGTAGAGAAGATCATGAGGATTGCTTGGCAAATAGGAACACCATATGTGTATTGGTCTCTCGATTTGAGATCATTATCAATGTGTACCAATTTATTGCGTACTTTGATGCAAGACAAATACCATGACATTTATGTTGTGACAAGTTAACTTCCGTTGAGTGCGTCATTGATGATATAACATTGATTGAATGATCAAGACATGATTTCTTGCTTTTGAAATAAAAAATATCTCGTGTCTAGTTGACCAAGATGTTAGTACCTTTATTAAATTCATGACTGTTGTAGAAGAAGGTAAGATTGTCTTTAATGATCATTAAAAAAACCAATAAAGCATGTAAGGATGATGACACAAAGTGTGCATCTTACTTTATGAGATATTGCTAGGCGCATAGATTATATTACATTAAGTGTATTTATAAGAGGTAGTCGTAGCTATGACTTTGAAGGTTCCGAACGCATTAGAAGTGCCTTGTTGGGCGAATTAACCATAAGGTTTCATCGATTCGATGGATCATTGACAATATTGTACATGACATGAACATCACGACCAACAAATTTTTTCCATCGAATATTGACATAAGAGAATCCGGAATCTGGAGAGAGGATCTTTGAACGTTAAATTTATAATTAATTTATATTTGATCAAAAGAAAGGTTACATCGTCTTATGAACTTTCTTTGTTGATGATACTGTTGATCATTCAAAAGATCCTTTTTGGATTATCGTTGTTGCGCTTATAGGATCTAAGTGTAGAATCCCTTTAGTGGTGATCCACACATGCTCCTTTGATCTTCGAACAATTGTTAATGGAACGACGGGTGTTGACGCAACAGATTAATCGTCTTGTGTTGTTTGTCTTGATCGCTACAAGATTCTTCAGGTTCGAAGGAATTTTCTCGCTCTTGAGAGAGGAGCTTGAGAGAGAAGTCCGTTGTGCGCAACTATTCTCAAAAATCGATTTCTCGATTAACATTACACAATAGATATAACCATCTCTTTATAAAGCCAGAGTTTATGTTGTCAGTGGGTGCCCTAGACACAACTTGAAGAACAATTTTCGATTATTACAACTTGAGTTATGCATGATGTACACTTACCATAACAGTGTTGATATTCCTATGTCTATTATTTACATGACAATGTCCATATATTATTTTTTCGTATCAAAAGGTTATACCAGTTCTCAAGATATAATGAGAACCTTGAAATAATATGACAAGAATCTTAAACATATGTCATATGGTTTAAATACACCATGTCACACCTCTATCACTATTTTCTTTTATTTTTATTTATTTCTCGATGTTGGTCTTTTGGTTGAGGTTCGAGTTGAGTGTCTGACAATAGTATTTGGGTTTTGGTGGTTTCAGTTTGTTTCTAGCCCTGTGCATGGTTATTGTGAGAAGTATTGGGAGAAAGTGACATGGTGAAGAGTTTGTGACACCCACGAGGTCACTACATCGTGTTTAAATCACTTAAGGATCATTGGGTGGGCTCTTATAGTGTTTAGGGTGTCATTTGAGGGTTTTGATCAATTTTTCATATCACACGGTTTGAGCACGAGTTGCCTAAACCATGCAATTTAAACTTGCAAGTTTGCAAAATGTTTCCAATAACAGTCGCACGATTTGCGTACGGTTTACAAAACCATGCAGCCAAACTGTGCAATCCATTAAAACCCAAATAACTTTTATTTTAAAAACTCAATTTAAGTGATTCCACCTCCCATTTGAAGCCCTACCAGTTGGGTATCGAGTAGAGGCCCCCCTTGTTCTCTTTCGTCTTATGCCACTTTTTTGGGTGATTTCTCACCAAAAGTTAGTGATTCTTCATTATTTATTCATCAAATTTTCCCTATTTCTATTCACCTCTTCCCCCTCTCATTTCACGGTTTTCTTTTCGCTTGGACCCCTCTTGGCCAACCCCTAGGGTTAGGGTTGACTGATTTTGGCCGATTTCTTTGATGTTAGGGTGTGTAGATCGTCTCTTTGGGCGCATTCTTCCTCCTGAAGTTTTGTTGCATCCGCGCACCGTTGAGGTAAGGTGTCTCCATTATTTTCTTTTCCGACACATTCCATTGAATGCTTGAGCTTTCCTAGTTGCTTCCAAAGTAATATAATCTTGCTTGTGATGTGTTAGTATAAGTTGATTTGGTATTTTTATGATGGAAAATTGGTGCGAATTGGGTTTTAAAGGGTTTTATTAAATATGCTAATGTGTGCAAGGTGTTTGATAAAATGTTGCTTGGTCCCTTTTTATGAAATTGAGTGTTTTAAGAGTATGTTTGGCCTTGGTTACATTATGATAATTTAGTTTGATGGTGATATGAACCTTGCGTGCAAGTTTTGGTTCTTTAAAAAGGTTTTAGATGCTCTCTTGGGATTTCATGGGTGTGCCATTGGATGTAGGCACATCCATATGTGCACGGGGTGCACGTATCGATGTTCCAACAAATGATAATGGTCTTGTTTAACTTAAAGACACAATTTTCAAAACACTCACCTTTCCTCCTCCCCTCTTTCTCAATTTACTTTAAGCCCACGTGTTTTCTAAATGGTTCATGGTCTCAAAGTGGATTGAATATGGTTTTAAATGTTATGTTCGAAATTATGGCCTGTTTGGTATCTTGGAAAAGATGGTTGATTTCTAAATGATTTAAAAGCCTATTTGACATCTTTAAGTATGTTGTGTGTTTTCACTTTGGCTTGAAGTGGTGTTTGAAATGGAATCATATTTGAAATATAAGGGTATGTTTGACATTGTGAACATTAAAGTGGTGTTTCATGTTGTTTTGGAAATGGTTAGAAAACATTTTAGTTTTGTATTGGAATTGATGATGTTGAAGGCTCAGTTGACACTTTATAATGTTTTGAAAATGAATAGTGGTTTTGAAAGTGTAAATGTCTGGTTGACACCCTTGCTTATTTTGAGAAATGTTTTTGAAAAATTATGTGATGTGACGGCCCGATTGACACTTGTGAATGACTCATTGTAAGATGGGCACCCTTATGGAGGATTTCCTGAAAATGAGTTATCATGTGGGTGGTGTCAATGTTTGGGGTAGGCAAGTGTGGTAGCAGCAGGTCAGGTGAGCTACGCGTGCATGAGCTTCCCCTTTCACCATGTACTATCACCATGAGTTTCTTGGATGTCTTTTAGAGGGTCAGGTGACAGTTACATGTCAACCCTGATTAGACAGGTTGGTACCCCCTTGACTTTATAGGGCTTAGTGGGACGTGCCACTGGATTGACTAGTCTAGAGCGGCCAATTGGTTATTGACTGTGGAGCTGCACCATACGCCAGTAGGTGAGTCCGATCTGAGTATGTCCATGGATCGCTCAAGGCATGTTTAGGAAACATCCATGGTTACTATCCATATGTGTGTGTTTATTTTTGTTGTTGCACTTGGTTGCCTATTTGGTATCACTTTATTTTATTTTCAACATAGCCCTGTATCACTTATTCTGGATCCATGTGTGGAATTTGGTTTCTCAAATGGTAAATTTGTTTTGAAAATGGAAATTTGACGTGTGTTGCTTTGAAAAAGGGAAAGTTATGGTTGTTTATTAAAAATGATAAAAACCCATTTCTTTATTTGTATTTCAAACAAGTGTTTGTGGATTGTTTCGGGAAAGGAAATGTACGGATTCTGTGGTGGTTGCCTACTGAGCTATTAAAGCTCACACCCTACTTGTACCATTTGATATCGGTAGACCCGGGCTGTTTTGCAGGTTCAGATTTCTGGTTCGAGTTTCCTTTGGAGCAGGTTGGTCTTGTGGTTGGTGGTGACCAAGAGGTCATGTGGAGATCGTGCAGGTGTGGTTTTGTTTTAGTTTTGTGTTCAGTTTTTATTATGTTCAGCAGTTGTTGTATTTGGATCACTTTGTATATTTATTGATGTTCAGTTGTTGGCCTTTGTTGCGTGTTCAGTTTTGGTATTTCGATCCCGTTTTATTCTTGGGCTAAATCGTTTCCATTAGATTTTGTTTCGGGCCATGTCTTAGACTGGGTTGAATATCGAGTCAGATGACATCCCAGCTTAGTTCATGACATATCATACTGACTGGACACAGATGTTATCTGACCATCAGGTGCTGAGAGTTCATAAGTATTGAGACTTCTTCTCACGAAGTTCGTACTTGGTGATCTCATGTAGATAAGATCATGAGGACTGACCCGTTAATAGGAACATCACATGTTTCAGATGTCATTGACAGTTCCTATCTGCAAACATCTGTAATGGTTTCCTGACTTGAGATTATTATCAGTGTATACTATTTGATCACATACTTTGATGCATGATGAAAACTATGACATTGATGTTGTAGTGAGGTAGATTGCATTGAGTGTGTCATTGGTGGCATGACATTGATTGAATGTTCAAGATGATATTTTTTGCTTCCGAAATAAAGTGATATCCCGAGCCTAGTTGATCGGAATAATAACACCTTCACTAAGTTCATCGCCATGGTAGAAGAAGGTAAATCTGTCCAGTTAGGTCAACGAACAATAAAACATGAAAGAATGATGACACAAAGTGCACGTCATGCTTTATGTGATATCGTGAAATAAAGAGATTATATTACATAGTGCGTGTTCGTAGGAGTTTGTCGTTGCTATGACTAAATCTTATCTTCTTAGAGGCTTTGATGGGTTGCTAGGTTTCACTCCTGGTTTGTGAATAATATTCACAACTATCAAGATTAGGGTCTAGAGGGTCACACACTTATCGTATTTAAAAGTCTGACATATTCTAAGTGAATATGAGTTTAGGACATGGTGGGTCCCACCATGAGGTTCAAGTTATGTTTGAGTTTGATCGATCGTTAGGAAATAAATAAATTCAATATTATTTGGGTTAAGAATAATAAGTTTTGAATTTATTTACTCATTGTATTCACAAGTAATTAAGTGAATACAAAATAAATATTTTTCGAATGAATATTATTATTCAAGGTTCGTTAAGTATTTAATGGGAGAAGCAAATTGATTTAATGACTTGAGTTTTATCACATAACATATATTTGATGTTACAAGTATGTGATAAAATTTAAATGATATTTATGACATAACTACTAAGTCATTTAGTGTCATTAAGGGCTTATATTGAAGGTTTAAGTTACTTGGGGACCTAAATGCAATTTATGAGACTTTAAACTTACCTAATATAAGACCTCAGAAGCTCAAATTCAAGGGACTATTCATTTCCACGAATCTGAGAGCTTCTCTCTTTTATCCCAAATTCTAGAGCAAGAAAGAAGAGATCTGAGTACCCTGATCCAAGTTCTTCATCTCAGATCGAAGGAACGGTACTCAGGTGACCGTAAGGATGTCGAAAGCGTCTTCGATTCTCTGCCTTAACACTCTGAAATTGAAGATCGATGTACCGATAGGCTCTTGAAGCGTGCGTGAATGATCTAGAGGGTTTCGAGTTCGTTTCCTTCGAGCGACGATCTCTCGCAGTAAGCGAAACATGATTCGAATCGAAATTAGGAGCGGTATAGTTTCAATTTAATTTTTCATTTTTAATTCTTCATGCTTAATTAAATTGCACATGATCCATGGATGAATCCAGGATGAGGTATATTGGATTTGATGTTTCGAAACAAATCCAAACCCAAAAATTTTAATATAACATATCACATGCTTGTGCCAAAGCCCGAAGTTCTTTCAGTTTAATAATAATAATAATAATAATAATAATAATAATAATAATAATTTATGGTGTGTGCTGATGCGTGCAATAATAAATATTATTTTACCGTCTTGTAAATTAATATTTATCACTAGATACGATCTTGGTCCGTTCATTCTTCTCAGCATTTATCGAATACCTGAATAAAATGTTTTTATTCATAAATAAATAATTTATCCACAAACCAATGAATAAATATTTATTAAATATTCAATACATATTTGGTATCAATAAAACATGAATAAATTTTTTTCTCGGTCTTGAGAATAATATTTATTTTATTAATTAAATTCAAATAGAATTTAATTTAGATCAACATAAACACTTAGTGTGTGACCTTTTAAGATTCTTTCTCATTGACATTGAAAGAATTTGTCTAAAATCTAAGATTACTGTCTAGCAATGAGTCAAGACATCCAAGAGAAAAAATGTAGTGTTGTAATGTTGACAACCACATACGAACACTCACTGTGTAATATAATCCATTTGTCACAATATCTCATCAATTAGATTACACATCTGTGTCATCAACCTATATGTTTGATACGTATTTTTTGACTATCTGAAATAAACACGTCATTACACCATGATCATTAAATTTAATGCGACAGTTCCATTTCAATCAAAGGACTGAGATATCAACTTCCGTAAAGATGAAAGAGAAAAATCCTTCTTCAACATATCCATTAATAACACGTCATTTGTGATGCACCCAATATACCCTACTTATCGCGAACATATGACATCATAGTTTTGGTCAGTAAATCTAAGTGTGCGAGTCATGACATGTATTACTGATAATCTTAAAGTTTAAAGATCAGTATACAAACTCACAAATAAGAATATTCAATGACGCCTAAACATGCAGAATTCCTATTGGTGGGTCCATTCTTATAATTTTTAGTCTTGGAGATTACCAAGTGCAAACTTCCTGAGAAGAATTTTCATCTGCTTACGAGTAATCGCACTTGGCAGTCTATATACTACGTGTCCTATCATAGTACGTTGTCTGACCATAGAACTATATTTAAGAATATCGTCATGATATTTCAAGGTTGTCATCATAGTGAGGAATTGCTATGACTTTATCAATGCGATAAATACCATATGACATTATTACATTAAAGTGATGCAAAATAATAAACAATATGCAATAAGATATTTTATTAATATTCAAATCTTCGAATATACTTGTAATCAAAGTACAAACAGTTGATTCTAGAACAACTCCAAAAAAATCCCTCTTGGACTAGAACCAACTACCTACGATTTTCAGTCTGCTAGACCTTATATGATGATCATGTTTTTGCTAAGTTAAGAATATAGTCAATGAGTTCGCCACATTGTTTTCTATGGATATTTTACTCATTGCAACTTCACCTCTCTAAGAAAAATCCCTCAAGAGATGATACTTCCAAAGTATATGCTTCATCCACTAATGCGACCTTGACTCCTTTGCGAGAGTCGCCACTGCAGTATTATCACAATAGAGTGTGATATGATCTTTACTACTAGGTACCACATCAAACTCTTGGACGAAGTTGTGTATCCGTACTGCTTCTTTATCTGCCTCAGAAGCTGCAATATACTCAGACTATGCTGTAGAATTTGCAACCATAGTTTGCTTTGAGCTCTTCCAACTCATAACACGTCCATTTAGAGTGAAGTTATATCATGTCTGTGATTTTAGATCATCTTGATTTGTTTGGAAACTAGCATATGTATATCCTCTAATGACTAGTTTCACATCTCCTCTATAGACAAGTAACACATCCTTAGCATGCCTCAGATACATAAGGATAGTTTTGACTGTCATCCAATGTCGGTCGCCCGAGTCATCTCGATATCTTCCCACCACACTCAAAGCATAGACGACATCTAGCTTAGTATATAACATACATACATGACTGAACTAATCGCCGATGTGTATATAATCCTTGCTATCCTCTTTCTTTCCTCATGCGTTTGAGGACACATTTTCCTAGAAAGATGAATGTCATATGACATCGACAAAAATACCCTCTTGGATTGTTCCATACTGAATCTTTTTAGTATCTTTTCAATATATGTACCTTGACTTAGGCCGAGCAGCCTCTTGGATCTATCACGATGAATCTTGATCCCAAGAATATTTGTTGCTTCGTCTAAATCCTTCATGGAGAAGTATTTATTCAACTAGGCCTTAACAGACCGTAAGACCGATATTTCATTTCCAATAAGTAATATATCGACATATACTATTAAAAAAATGACCACACTCCCACTAAACTGCTTATAGGCACATGACTCGTATTCGTTCTTTATGAAACCAAATTTCATTATGAATTCATCAAACCTAATGTTCCATGACCTGGATGCTTTCTTTAATCCATAAATAGATCTTTACAATTTGCATACTTTGTTGGTATCTTTTAGAGTCACAAACCCCTCGGGTTGTGTCATATAGATATCTTCCTGATGGATCCTGTTAAAGAAGGGTGTTTTGACATCTATTTTCCAAATCTCAGTCATGGAAATCCATAAGGACAAGTAGAATTCTGATGGATTTTAGCATTGCAACTGGTAAAAAGGTTTCTTTGTAGTTTATGCATTGCCGCTTCTTGAACCCTTTTGCAACCAGTCATGCCTTATAGCACTGACTTGTTCATCCATCTCCAGTTTCTTCTTGAATACTCATTTATAACCAATGAGTTTTACGTCCACTGGAGGATTTATCAAAATACAGACTTGGTTTTGGTACACGAGATCAATTTCAGAATTCATTGATTCTTTCCACTTGACAACATTTATGCCACTTACTGTTCCTTGTAGGTCATAGGATCATTATTATCAATTAATAATGAGTCACCATCCTCGGTGACTAGAAAACTATATTGTTTTTTGTTCTATAATCTCTCTTGTACTCCTGCACAATACTTGTGTTTATGGAACATCTTCTTCTTGCATGAGGCTTTGTGAAAATTTTTCATGTGCTAACTCTTGTGTACCTTGAGTCTGGACTTCATCGAAGTCTATCTCACTCCTACTATCTCTTTTAGAGATGTGCTCCCTCTCAAGAAATATGGTGTGTTTTTCCACTATTACTTTTTGTCTGAAGCATCATGTAGGTAATATCCTCTTATTTCCTTTAGATATCTTATAAAGGTACACTTTGTGTCTCAGGATGCACATTTGTTACCCGAAGAGGCCTTAACAAATGCTTCACAACCCCACACATGTAGGTACAACAATACGAGTTTCTTTCCATTCCACAATTGGTATGATATACCGTCTTCCGCTTTAGTTGGCACTTGGTTTAGTATTTGTGTTGATGTTTGCAACGCGTATCCCCAAAAGGATAATGGAAGAATCATGACTCATCATGTTTAACAAGGTGAGATTCATCCTTTCACTTACACCATTCCATTGAGGTGCATGAGGAGTGAGTTGAGATGGGATCTTTAAATCCCATAAATAATCAATAAGACTTGATTAAAATCTTCTCCACCACGATCTGAGCAGAGTTTCTTAATCTTCTTACCAAGCCGGTTCTCAACTTCATTCTTGTATTTCTTAAACCTCTTAAAGGAATCTAACTTATACTGCATCAAGTAGATATATCCATATATACTAAAATCATCCGTAAAAGTTATGAAGTACGAGTACCCACCCCTTGATTCAATAGGAAACGGTCCACACACATTGATATGAACTAATTCAAGAAGCTCTTTGTCCCTTTCACCATTTCCACTAAGTGGAGATTTGGTCATTTTGCGTTGCAAACATGCATGACATACACTGAGTAATTTTAGTTCAAAGGAATCTAAATATCCATCTTGGTATAATTTTGTCAAACGCTTTCCGTTTACATGACCTAACTAATGATACCATAGTTGGGTGTTGTATGATTCATGCGAATTAGTTTGGTTATCAATTTCCAATACTTGGTTCCTGTAATCCAACACATAAAGACTGCTATTTAAATGTGTCTTATCATAACAAATGTTATCTTTATAAAAGAAGAAACATTTATTCCAAAACTTGAAAATAAATCCATCTGTATCGAGTATGGATACAAAAATAATATTTTTGGTAACATATGACACAAAATAACAACACTTTAAAACCAAGATCATTCCTGTCACCAACGTGAAAAGGTAGTCATCGATAACCACAATAGCTAGTTTGGCTCTATTGGCTTCTTATAGATCTACCTCCCTTCAGTTAATCTTTCTGAATCTATTTTGGTTTCTGTATTTGAATACATATGTGAGCACCACAAGTTGTATTTAATAACCAATTTGTAGAAATAGATAAATTGCACTTGATAACAGATGTACATGAAACTTCCCCTTGCTTCTTTGACTGAGTGCATTTTTTTTCCAGTGACCCTTCTTGCCACATGCGAAACAGACAACATCATATTCCCTTTGCTTGCCTCTTGATCATTATCTTCTGGGAAGGGTGTTGCGAAAAGTCTTTGGGTTTAGAGCTCTTCATTTGGCCTTTTCGTTTATTCACCATAAAGACATAAGGCTTTTCATGCTTCATCTTCTTATCAACTTGGCAGAGAAGAGTGAGTAGATCTGTGAGAGACTTCTCAATGTTGTTCATATTAAAATTTACAATAAAGTTGGAGAAGATCTAAGGGAGTGATGTAAGAAGGATATCAGTGCACAGTTCATCAAGTTGTTTAAACCCTAGATTATCTAGGCGCTCAATGTAGCCAATGAGTTTGACTACTTGTGGCCCAGCTGACACACTCTCTCCCAGCTTACTCTGGAAGAGTGCTTTAGATATCTAAAACCATTCTTATCTTGCTCTCTCCTGGTATAAATCACAGAGATGCTCGAGCATGCTATAAACATCCATGTTTTCATGAGACTCCATGAGTTCACTATACATAGATGAAAGTATTAAACAATGAACATCGACTGTGTCACTCGTGTTTTTATCATAGACATCAAACTCTTCATCACTCTCTTCCTTATCAGACATATCAGGTAGCGAAGATTCTAGTATGTAAGATTCCCATTCACGGCGCAACATAACCTGAAGACATCTAAACCATTCCTGGAAGTTACCATCAGTAAGGAGATGATCTTTCTCCAATATTGATTGCATGGATAATGTGGATGATGAAATTGACATTAATTCTACAATTATAAAAGAGCATATTTTTAGTACTTTGCTTGATTACAAATAATGTGAGAAGTAATAATGATTAATTTTATTAAATCTCCCACTATTTTATTAAGTCCAAACAACCCTCACCATTGGAATCATAATGTCCAATTGCATGAACATTCTAGTGGAAGGGATCCATATGCCCCTTCGCATAACTCCAACGAGGGTTGGTCAAGCTACTTGAAGGTATTTAGGTCGGTAGGTCTTTGCCAACAACGGGCTTGCAATTCTTTGATGTTGTAATAATGGGTGCCCTAGACCCAACTAAATAGTACTTTTGATTACCATATCGTGTATACAGTTAGATATACATGATGTACACTTACGATTATAGTGTAGATATTTCTATGTCAACTATTTAAATGCTAATGTCTATAAATTAATTGTCGTATCAAAATGTTATAACAGATCTCAGACTATAATGAGAACATCGAGATACTATGACACTAATCTTAAATATATGTCTTATGGTCTAGATACATCATATCGACTGAACACAATTGATGTTTGACTATCAGGTGCTGGGAGCTTATAAGCACCGAGACTTCTTCTCATGAAGTTCACAATTAGTGATCTCCAATAGTTGAGATCATGAGGACAGACCCGCTAATAGGAACACCACATTTTTCAGGTGTCATTGGTTGTTCATATATACAAACATATGTATTGGAGACATTTCAAAAGCATATTTCATGTGAGAAATGTGGTATGAGAGGTAATTCAACAAAACTTTGTCGACGAAAGATGCAACTTTGTCAAAGCCCATCGTGCATGATGGGGATGCAATCAAGGAGCCAGCTTCCAGTGTGGCTGATGTGATGATTTCTGGGAAATATGAATCTCATGTGTCTAACTAAAAGGAAAGGGTTTGTTGGTGGATATATCTATGGAGAGAGCTCATAGTGGCCCCTCAGACCCTCGAGTTGATTTGGTTAAAGAGGTTACTTTAGTTGGGAAAATCCCTACTCCAGGATTGATGATCCCTGATCACTCTGAGGTGGAAGTCGCTGATCAGACTGATGCACAACAACGTGTTGACTACCATCAGGAAATCCAAAAGCTCTTTCAATCTTCTGAATTATCTGAGAAATGGGGGAATGTCTCTTAGGATGAAAGGGAGAATGTTACCCTTATTAAGGCTTTGGACAGTGGTGGGCATGCATCTTTTAAGGAGATAATATTGAGTGTTAAGGGAAAGATGACTGATGGTGAGGGTTTTACCTCTTTTCCCTCTAAGCAGAGACCATGCAAGGATTACTCTAACCTTCCTAGAAATGTGTCTACTACTAGAGCGTCTTCGAAGATGCCCATGAAGGTGGACAATGACATTCTTAAGATTTTTGATCAGGATAAATCTCAATATGAGTGGGAGGCTGCTAGCGGCTCTGATTATGGAAATGATATGTCGTATTATGATATCTAGACCTGTTGTTAGGTGGATGAGGACATTTCTGTTTGTTTGATCATGTTCGCCTCTTATCTATACTTTTTTATTTCTTTTTTAATAAATGGTCAGAAGCTTTGCTTATGGCTAGACTTGTTGGTCATGATAATGAAATCGTGGCATGATAGCTTGTGTTGGGTGTGCCATTTGTGGCATGACATTGATGAATGATCATGATAGAATTTGTCGCTTCTGAGTTGAGAAAGTAATATATCTCGAACCTAGTGGACTAGGATGGTAGTACCTTCATAAATCCTTGGCCAAGGTAGTCGAATGTAAGTCTGCTCGGTTTGATCAACAAACAATAAAGTAAGAAAGGATGATAACACAAGTGTGCATCCCTGTTTTATGAGATATATAAAGACAAAGAGATTATATTACATATTACATCTTTGTAGGTTGGTTGTCGTTGTCATGGCTAATGTTTCTCTCTTTAGGGGACTTGATGAGTTGCTAGACTCCACTCTTGCTCTGTGAATACTATTCACTGATATCGAAATAAGAGCCTAGAGGGTCACACACAAGTGTATTCAATAATCTACCATATTATGGTGAATAGTTATATAGGACATGGTGGACCCCACCATGAGGTCCGAGTGTTTTCTAAGTTATCAATTATTAATAAATAAATAAATTCATTATTATTCAATTCAAGAATAATTAGGATGAATTTATTTGAAGTATTTACAAGTGTTTAAGTAAATACGATAAATAATATCATTCGAATGAATATTATTTTAATATTCCAGGTTTATTTAATATTAGTAGAAATTTCAAGTCAAGATAAATGAATCAGGTTCATCATGTAATATATTTAATATATATTATAGTTATGTGATAAAATATAAATAATATTTATGATGCAATTTAGTTCGTCATAATTATTTATTTACGACTTATTTAGTGGATGTTATTTTTTCGGGGGTCGGGGAACCCTTTTGGGTATTTTGACTCCCACTATATAAGTAGGAGAGAGACTCATTTCCAGGGAGCTGTTCATGCCAACAAAGTCAGAGCCTCTCTCTCCTCCCACCATCTAGAGAGAGAGAGAGAGTCTCCTAGAAAATAATCCAAGGCACCTTGAAGACATGAGATCAAGGTTACCAAATCGATGACGAAGGATCCATCAAAGCTCCGTGCTAGCACCCATAATTCGACGAACATCGAGCGCGCAGATTCTTGAAGTATGTGTGGACGATATAGAGGGGTTCGACTTCAAATCTTTCTAGCAACGGTCGTCAACGATGAGCCATACCCGTGCATGATTCAATTCGAAACGAGATATACATTCTATTTTTTTCGCGCACTGTTTAATTCACACGAAATCCTCGGGACTGTATCAAGGATTGGATTGTCGGATACGACAAGTAACGTTGCTCTGGTGATGAATATTTTAAAATTCCCTACCCATCATTTTCCACTGCGCTCTTCAATGTCTTTAATTGGAATCAGAGCAGTCACATGAATTTTCTGAGCCAGAGAAAAAATTAATTTGTATTAAATTAAGTAGAAGGTATTATTTCAGTCCCAACGGAACAGACCGCACGTCGATCCGATATAATTTGAATTTTTAATACTGATCGTTAGCGATATTTTGGCTATTAAATATAAGAATGTATATGACTATACATGTTAATTTTTAACCGATTTTGAGTTTGAGTGGGTGATTCCGATGAATTCTGCTTTTTTGCGGCCAATTCAAACCGGATTTCAGTGGTCAGAATTATTTCGGCCGGTGAGGCTCTTATTCCACCGATGTGGATTAAAAAAATAGATAAATATATGTATTTACTTAATTATTTTTATTCATGTTTGACGTTTTGGTAAATAATACTTTTTTGTATGGAGGAGGGTTTGTCTTTTTCCTGGTGGGGGCGTGACCAGCTGCAAGGTGGGCAGCTGAAGTCAAAAGGGTACAAGGGCTGGAGATTAAAAAAACACCTATCACGAGTGTTGGTCCCTTTTTGACAATCAAAATCATCTCGGCTGTCGCACCGTCCTTCCGACCAGCGAGATAACACTTTAAAAAATTCATTTAATTTAATTAATGTCATCATACTTAATTTATTGCAGTTAGATTTTTAACGCGCTTAAATTAATTGTCCTGACTAGTATTGAGCAATGGACCAACCATGTGTATATATGTTCTAATTTAGTTTTGTGTAATAATTGTAATTAAATATGACCGTCTGCGCATCGTTCTCTTTTTCGATCAATATGTATAAGGGATTGCACATCCAAATTTTTATGTTGTACATTGCGCCTTTACTTCCTCTCTGTAAGAACCCGGACCTTCTTTTCAAATATGTTTTTCTTTTTTTTGGAGTTTTTGAGAAAAAAGGAGTTTCTGGAAAATTATGAAGTACATGCCGTGTACTTTATGAGTACACGCCGTGTACTTTGATGCCGCTTGAGGCTGTGTGCTGATCATGTCATGACTATCCACATGGCCATGTAGGGGTGATGTGGAGGTCGCTTAAAGCGGAGTACGGAAAAGCCTAGTACACGCCGTGTAGTCCAAAAGTACACGCCGTGTACTTTTTTTTCATTAAACGGATTGGGGCCGCGTCTTAACCCCAGAACCGTCTTCTTCTCCAACTTCTTCAACCGAGAGCGTTCCGTACGACCACAGATCTTCGACGAACCCCCAAGCCTCCGTCCGTTCTCCGAATCGACCGCTGTCGATTGCATTGGAACCACAACGGCAATCTCTTCCTTCTCCTAGAGCTTTGTTTTCCAATTTCTCATCTTTCTCAAGTTATCGTGGGTTGAACGTTTTGGACATTTTCTTAGATCTACGACGTTCCAAGGAGATTCAAGTTTCGTGGTTCGAGTATATCAACCTCCTAACATCAAGGTAAGTGGTTTGTGCCTTTCTGTAGGAAGTCTTTGAGTATTTGTGCAAATTCCACCAATACCCTTGAACGGGGTATTGTGTGTTTCCTGTTTTGCCCTTGTTGTTTGTCTGTTTTGCTTATATGCCTGAGTAGAGGATATTGTGTTTGAATAGGGTAATTTTACTATGCTTTGGATGCTTTTCCCATGCTTATTTCCCTGTTATGACCGTTGGTCTAGTTTTTCCTAGGCTATTGCCAGTTCCATGTCTAGTTGTAGGATGGTGTAACTGCTGTTCTTCCATGATGAGATGCTGTAGAATGCTATCCAAGTAGTTCTTGAAGATACTTTGGCCGTTACACGATGCGATATTTGCTGATTTTACATAGGGTTGTGAGAACCTAGTGTAGTAGACCATAGGGAGAATGAACATAAGAGCTTCTCCAGAGTGTCTTTATAATACAATGCAAGACCACAGGGAGAATTAACGTTGAGTGATTCCCCAGAGTGTTTGTAGTTTCTCAACACGGGCCACCACAGAGGGAATTGACATTGAGTGCTTCTGCAGAGTGTTTGTAGTTCCTCGACGCGGGCCACAGGGGGAATGAGACATTGAGTGCTTCCCCAGAGCGCCTTTAGTACGATACGAGACTATAGGGGGGAATTGACGGTGAGTGCTTCTTCAGAGAGTCTATTTTTTAGCTGAACCAGAGGGGTGAGACTGTGTGTGCCTCCCAGAGGGTTGCTAGTAATTGTAGGTTGAACCATAGGGGTTAGACTGTGAGAACTACCCAGAGGTTACCTATTGTCCTACTTGCTTGAGTGACTGTTTACTTGTTTGTAATTATGTGCTGGAAACGGTGGATTGTTTGCTATTTAGTGCTTCCCTGTTTACTTCTTTTCGTACTTTTACCTGCAATATATTCACTGACTGTTAGACACAGATCTTTGGGTGATTGCCTACTGGGACTACGTCTCACACCCTGTTTGGGCCATACTTTTGGGCTCAAACAGATTATATTGTTGCATGTATAGATAAGGGAAAACGCCCTTCTACTTCAGGTTATTGATTGCACTGGAGCTGGAGAGCATGAGACCAAGCTGAGGTTTGCGATGCTGATGAGTTGCTCATCTGTTGTTTTCTTTTGTACTGGTACTGTATTCAGCATTGTGACTTGTTTGGCTGTTTTTATAGACATATATGTATCATGCATCATTTACATATATTTCTGCTCCAGTTGTTTATTTATCAGTCTTCTGCTGTTATTGTTGTATATTTGCTGCTTCCGCTGTTGTATGTGTTGTTACTTCCGTTGTGTACTCTGCCAATGAGGGAATAGCTTCCCCACTATCACACCCAAGACTCTCGCTGCTAGTCGGCAGCCTCTGGCTTTCGGGAAAATGCGCTTGAGGCCATGTGACCAACCGGGTACGAGGCGCCTCTGGGTGGCTTCCGGAACCGGGACGTTACAAAGTGGTATCAGAGGTGTTTCTTTTCTCTTGACTTACTGTTTGGAGACTATAGTCAGGGATAGGATGGAATAGATACTTAATAATGAGCTGTGCCCGAGAGTAGCTAACCCGTGTACAGGGAAAAACCATACTACCTCGTTTATTGCAATTTTACTGGTTTGCAATTTTACAGTTGATTTGATTTCATCGTTGGGTGATTCACATGCTTTGTGCTGTTACTGTTGTTGTTATTGTGGTTCTATTTCTGTCGCAACCCGATGAGATGAGGGTATGTCATCTCATGCATCATATAGGCACTTGTTAGAAATCACATGTCATGCATTCTTGTCATGCCATATAGGATGCATTAGCGATTGCATGTTGTTTTGATAGATGTTGTGTAGATTATGCATGTTGTTGTGATATATGCTTTGATAGAATCCCTGCTGTTTGATAGAGAATTTGTTTGTATAGTGCTTTGCTTAGATGGACGCCAAAATTTGGTTCTTGAGGTGTTATGGGCCCTCATAGACCGGACTTGGCGGATAATTGACCTGTTTACTTTGTTTGTAACGTGTATAAGATGCCAAACTTTGATTTTCGGGGAGTATGGGCCATCATAGATCGGAATTTGGAACCTTAACGCTGGTTTTCTATGTTTTTTGGGCTCCGAAGCAGTTTCTAAGGCTACTGTCCGGAAAAACCCAGAATAAACGGCGTGTACTTTATGGTTACACGCCGTGTAGTCTATAGCCGTGTCCCTGACTGTGCGAGCAACGACACGGGGTTGTGAAAATCTTGTAGGAACACACCGTGTACTAGTTTAGCACGCCGTGTAGTATGAAATAGGTACCCCAGTCGTGTCATGAACAACACGGGTCGTGTTATCTTTTTACATACACGCTGTGTCTGAATTTTACACACCGTGTCGTCTGATCTAGGTACCCGGCCGTGACACGAACAACACGGGTCAGTGTTACCCTTTCTCGTACACGCCATGTCTGTCTGGAACACACTGTGTAGTGTCAGCCATGTGTCTGACCGTGTCACTAACAACACGGGCCAGGTAAGGCATGTCTAGTACACGCCGTGTCTTCCTTGAACTCACCGTGTAGTTTTGTCTTAGAGGAGCCGTGTGGCTTAACCGTGCAGAAGGACTCAGGCAGGGAATAAGATTCAAGTACACGTCGTGTGTTAGGACAACACACAATATATTTGGGGTGTTACACGACCAGTTTAGGTAGAAGTACATGCCCATGTGAATGATTTAAGGGAACACGTCGTGTAAGGAAAGTACACGCCATGTAGTCATGTTTTGCATAACTTGAATGCCTTCTTTTCCCTGTTCCTTCTTATGCCTTCAGTTTTTCAGTTCTTGCTAATGTTGATCTAAGGTGTACATATTGACTTTGCAGAGTCATGGCACCGAGACGTCCTCTGGTTGCACGCCAGTTGCCAGGCGGTGATCAGACACCGGATATGGCGGATCAGGGACTTCCCGTAGATCCTCATGTTGTGCCAGCCTTGGCACCAACAGTGATACCGGTTATAGCCGCCGATGCACAGTTTAGGGAAGGCTTCCTGAGGATGATGTAGACTTTCCAGGGAGTACCGCCTCCTGCCTCAACTATGGCAGACTTGATGCGGGTTTTCCAGAAGCAACATCCTCCCACCTTCTCAGGGGAAGGAGGACCTCAGGCTGCGTAGTCATGACTAGAAGCCATGATGACGATCTTCGAGCATCTGGAGACGCCTCCAGAGAGACAGGTTAAGCTCGCTACCTACATGCTATAGGACTCCGCCAAGAGGTGGTGGGATGTGATCTCACAGGAGGGTCATCAGTAGGTTATGGCATGGGAGGAGTTTCAGCGCGTCTTTTATGACTACTTCTATCCAGAGACCCTGAGGGCTGACCGAGCCCGGGAGTTCATGAGCGTAGAGCAGGGTACTCTTTCTGTCAATGAGTATTCCTCTCGTTTCACCGAGCTTCAGTGTTTCACACCCCTCCAAGGCAGAGATGGGTTGTTCTTGGCAAGGAAGTCTGAGGATGGTCTCAGATGGGAGATCCGCTCACAGGTGAATATCTTCAGGTTGACTTCCATTGCCTTCATCGTCAACCAGAACTGATTGCAGAGTGCAATCTGAGAGATTCCGGAGCTGAGAACCAGGGCGGTTCCGCTTCTAGAGTTAGTGCTTCACCAGCTGACAGCAGGAAGAGTTGTAGGGAGTCTACGCGCGGTGATCCGAGGTAGCGAGACACATCTTCAGGTAGCCAGGTAGTATGCTACCAGTGTGGAAGGGCTGGGCATACAAGGCCACAATGCCAAAGAGACCAAGTGGGGTGCCAATCTTGCGGAAAGATGGGTCACCTTTAGCGTTTCTGTCAGGTTTTCTCACCAGCAGCTGGTGACAGGTGTTCATCCATGACTCCTCGTTCAGGAGCAGTGCCACCAGTTTCTCACTAGTTTGGGAACTGGAGTTCTTTCGGCCGTTCAGGCCGAGGTGGAGGTCGTGGCTGGGGTGTTCTGTCGCCAATCTATCAGCGACAGCAGGGCGAATTAGCTCAGAGCGGTTGGGCAGGGCCGCAGGGCCATGGAATAGGTCAGGCTTTTTAAGTGGAGTAGACCCAGCCAAAGCAGGATCCCAGACCTTCCACAGTTCGAGGTGCGATCTTAGTAGCCTCAGTTTTATCTTCTGCTCTTTTCGATACAGGGGCTTCCCATATCCTTATCTCTGTTGCTGTTGTGGAGAGCCTTGGACTCTGCATCTTTTTCTCTACCGATACCTTGACTCTAGACACACCGTTGGGGACTAGGACGACTAGTGTATGTCAGTGCAGAGAGTGCCCTCTTGAGGTTGCAGGGTGTCACTTTCTATGAGATCTCTATGTCCTAGAGATAACAGACTATGATGTCATTCTTGGAATGGACTGTCTAGTTCCTTACCAGGCAGTCGTCGACTGTTATCGCTGCATGGTGAGTTTCATATCACCAGAAGGTGGATCTTTTCTCCATCGGGGAGAGTGGGGTGTCCAGGCGAGTAGAGTAGGACCCGAGCATCATGAGCTAGGTAGAGTTACAGCTCAGATTGCCAGTCTGTATCTGGATGACCAGGGGACTTCACAGTTAGACTTTCCTCCAGTGGTAGATCGTTTCAGAGATGTCTTTCCGGAGGACTTTTCGGGTTTTCCTTCAGAGCGTGAGGTAGACTTCTCGATTGAGATCGTGCCAGGAGTGGCACCGATGTCCATTCCTCCTTATATGATGGCGACACCTGAGTTACAGGAGCTCAAGAAACAGTTGGAGGATTTGCAGGCAAAGGGTTTCATTCGAACCAGTACTTCTCCTTGGGGTTTGCCTGTCCTGTTTGCGAAGAAGGCAGACGACACCCTTAGGCTTTGTGTGGACTATCAGAAGTTGAACCAGTTGACGGTCAAGAACCGATATCCCTTGCCGAGGATCGATGATCTCTTTGATCAGCTTCAAGGAGCCCGAGTGTTCTCGAAGATTGACTTGAGATCCGGTTATCATCAGTTGTGCGTTAGACCATCAGATATACCTCTTACAGCCTTCAGGAGCAGGTATGGTCTATATGAGTATACAATTATGCCGTTCGGTCTCACGAATGCGCCTGCAGTTTTCATGACACTGATGAACCGAATGTTCCATCCATATCTGAATTATTTCTTAGTAGTCTTCGTGGATGACATCTTGGTGTACTCTCACACTCGACACAACCATGCTACCCATCTTGAGATCATTTTGAGTACACTAAGAGAGCATCAGTTATATGCTAAGCTTTCGAAATGCCACTTTTGGATGGATCAGATTCACTTTTTTGGGCCATGTTGTCTCAGAGACAGGAGTATCAGTGGACCTAGAGAAAGTGAGAGTAGTGGTTTTCTGGGAGAAGCCAAAGAACGTCTTTGAGGTGCGGAGTTTTCTAGGGCTGGATGGATACTACAGGCATTTCATACAAGACTTTTCACGTATAGCAGCACCACTGACAGGCCTGACCAAGAAGGGTGAAAAATTCTTATGGTCAGATTCTTGTGAGTCAGCCTTTCAGGAGATGAAAGAGAGATTGACTTCAGCACCGATACTAGTTTTGCCAGAGCCGGGCAAGATCTACACTGTCTATTGTGATGCTTCAGGTATCGGGCTGGGAATTATGTTTATGCAGGGAGATGAGGTTGTTGTGTACAGGTCTCGACAGTTGAGGCCACATGAGAGGAACTACCCGACACACGATCTCGAGCCGGCGGCAGTTGTTCATGCCTTGCGATGTTGGAGGCATTATCTTTTGGGAGAGCACTTTGTGGTTTTCACCGACCACAAGAGTCTCAAGTACATCTTCACTCAGCATGATCTAAATTTGAGACAGCTGAGGTGGGTTGAGTACCTACAATCCTTTGAATTTGAGCTTGCCTATACGCCGGGAAAGGGCAACGTAGTGGCTGATGCGTTGAGTAGGATGACTCAGATACAAGCATGTCATGACCCGCCTTCGGCAAGACGATGGAAGGGGCGACAAAGGCCCCAACCCTTCCTTCTTCAAGTCGAAGATGAGATAATGACCCCCGAGTCCCGCCTCCAGTAGGCCCCGGAGTGGCGACTAGCACCAAGGGTGTAACATTTTCACAATATGGGAGGCATTACCCTTTTTAGTTAACCAAGATTGGGAGAAAGAATGAGTCAACACCAAACACCACCAAGTCTAGGAAACTCGAATGAAAACCAAACTACATGCATGTTTTAATAATAAAACTGAACAAGGTACAAGAACTCCAAAGTACAAACCAACAGGAAAAGAAAAGGCGAAGCAGAAAACAACAGTGACCAACAACAACTCCAACGTCCAGACTACTAAGGTCCTACACGACCTCCAAAGTCCTCCTAACAACCTGAAAGTAAACGTAGGGTGAGCATACAAAGCATACTCAGTAGGAAATACCTATATCTCTCGTGCACAAGTGGGGAGACATACTAAAGTCCCGTGAGAAGCAGAGAAACCAACATCTATCAAGGAGTCTATCCATCCCACCTCACCAGTCACGCTCACCAAAAAACACAAGAAATAAGGTAATAGTAAAAGAACAAAACATTTGGGTACCCCGCACCACCATTTCCCCCACTAGCTAGCTGCTCATCCCTAACAGCAAACGTCCTGACGCTACCATGCTCTTCCTGCCCGCACACACCTGGGCCTTACAACCACACATCCCTGCCCGCACACACCTGGGCCTCACAACCATACATCCCTGCCTGAAAACACCTGGGCCTCATCCCAAAGACACCTGGGAAACAACCATAACCAGAACCCCTGCCCGAAAACACCTGGGCTAACAACACACCAATCGAAACCTACCTGAAGAATCTTGGGTGTAAGGTCGCCTCCAGCCATCACAGCCGAGGGAAGAGGGAGCAGGAATGAGAGTAACTAGGGGGAAACGCCCTTCCCCATGAAATGGGGTGTCCGACACTAAGTGTCCAACGCGGGTGGGGTGCGACTAAACACAAAACATACAATTATACATATATATACCAACATACAGCTCAACCTACGATTCCTCAAATAGATACAAGCAGGTACACAAGCACTGCTGCCTCAGAAAATAGGCACACAACAAATAGTTCCCAGTTCCCCTGTTCAAGTTATCATTCATAAAAGTTCAGTATGAGTTAATCCCTTCACTATTGGGAAACTAACAGGCACATTCACAGATGAAACAACAAAATCGGCAGAAAGGAAAAACATCAGGTAATTTAAGCATTCACACCCGGTTCTCTTGTGAAGTCACAACAACTAGGGATCAAGTGAGATCCCTCAAAGTACTAGAAACAAAACAAGCCTGAGACACATCCCCATGTCCCCAAACTCCAGAAGCCAATGGTTTCTCAACAATAGAGGATTCCACCCCAATTCGTGATATAAGCAGAGTAACCCCCACAACCTCAGATTCACAACCAGCAAAAGTATAACAACAGGGGATCCCATACAAGAAAACCATAAAGTCACCGGTAATCGGCCCGTGAAAGAAAAAAAACCAAACCACTACCACCAACACAAGGGAGGTCCACGCAGATATTTTCATATTTAAAAGATTTAACACACTCTATGGTTTCACTTCCACTGTGCTTTAACCGGGGTTATCATAAAAAAAGGGTCAATACTGGTGCTTTCAATTTATTTAACCGAGTATACGTAATTAACCAATTCTCAGGACGGTTAAGATATAGAGAGAAAAACTCGAAACCACATAAGAAGTGGGATCGTGGGTTGACCACGTGGCTGGGACACCCCACACGCCACTTAAAAGGTCTTTGCCTTTCGGGGCGGTTTAAACAGATCCACACCTCATGGTTTTTCATTTAATGAGGGTACCTCACCAATCATTTAATTTAAACGCCATTAATGGGCATTAATGGGATTTAAAAGAGACTTAAAGGGGTCAAAACATGGTTTAAAAACCAATTTGTGAAAAAAAAGGAGGCGCTACTGGAAAAAATCGTGGGGGGTAGGCGAGAGCTACCGGTAGCCGAGAGCCACCGGTAGCTGAGAGCTACCGGTTGGCGACAGCTACCGGTAGCCGAGAGCCACCGGTAGCCGAGGGCTACCAGTACCCCAAGGTCACCGGTAGGCTAGGTCTACCGGTAGGCCGAGGCTACCGGTAAGCCAAGTCTACCGCTAGGAGTCACCGAGAAGCTGGGATGGCCTTCCAGACCACCCAGAACACCTCAAACATCAGATTTTTACCAAGTAATGGACCCCAAAAACCCAGGCCATTACATCAGATACTTCTCAAACTATTCTCGTCCCTGAGAATATAAGAACAACCCAGAAAGGAGAAAAGTGGGGTCCAAACAACCACCCTCTAAAGATACTTCTCAGGGGAAAACCCATGAGTTGTTCGAAAGCTGTAACAGAATCCTCCCCTACATCCAGGAATACTCCCCCAAGAGTTATCAACCAAAAACATCCACAACAAGCACAAGGATCACACTATCCAACACCTGAGTTAGGGAGTCCCCTCCTGCATGTCAGGATATTATCCGCTTTGGGCGGCGCTGACTCGCCCGCACGGGTTTAATCGCATCCACATTAATGCGTCCTGATTAGCAGTCAGGTTTTTCCATCATCACACATTTGGACACACACACATAGAGAACAAGGAACAGATCATCTAATGGCTAAGAAAAACAAGCATTTCATATATTAAAGCACAAGGTACAATATCTCAACAAGGATCAGAACAAAAACAACAAGGAAGTCAAAACAGCTCTGGGTACTGAATGCGTAACTGGGCCTCCCGCTCCCAAGTGCTCTCTTCCAGGCCACCATGCCTCCACAACACATGAACCAAGGGGATGGTTCATCTACGAAGCACTTTCTCTTTACGATCCTTGATCTTGATTGGTCGTTCTACGAAGGTCGCATCGTCTTCGACATCTAACTCTCCCCAATCGATGACGTGGGAGTTGTTGTGTAGATATCGACGAAGCTGGGAGACGTGGAAGACGTTGTGAACTTTCTCCAACTGAGGTGGCAATGCCAGCTGATACGCCACCTCACCAAATCGTCCCAACACCTCTAAAGGTCCGATGAACCTAGGGGAGAGCTTACTCTCCTTCCCAAACCTTCGCTACCCACATTGAGGTGAAACCTTCAAGAATACATGATTCCCAACCTCGAACTCCAAGGGCCTCCTCATATGATCGGTGTTAGACTTCTGCCGGTCCTGGGCTGCCTTCATCCTCTCACACACGAGTTGAACCTTCTCAGTGGTGCCCTGCACCACTTCTGTCCTAAGAACAGCTGCTTCCCCAATCTCTGTCCAGCAAATGGGTGAACGACACAATCTTCCATACAAGGCCTCAAACGGTGTCATAACAATAATGGAGTGGAATATATTGTTATAAGAAAACTCCACTAGAGGCAAGTGTCATACCCATGATCCTCCAAAATCCAGAACACATGCCCGCAACATGTCTTCCAACATCTGGATCATTCGTTCTGTTTTCCCATCTGTCTGTGAGGGTGGAAAGCAGTGCTAAGGCGTAGCTGGGTGCCAAAGGCATGCTGTAATTCCCTCCAGACTCGTGAGGTAAACCGCGTGTCTCGATTGGAGACAATAGATCTCAAGATCCCGTGCAACCGCACCACCTCATCGATGTACCTCTGGGCTAAGGTGCTCACCGGGCTCGACTCCTTAATCTCCAAGAAGTGTGCTGATTTTTTCAACCGATCCACCACTACCCAGATGGCATCATAGCCTCCCTGAGCCCTGGGTAGCCCTGTGACGAAGTCCATTGAGATGTCATCCCACTTCCACTCAGGAACATCTAATGGCTGTAACGACCCTTCAGGAAAACGGTGTTCATCCTTTACTTGCTGACACATGAGGCACTTTGCTACAAACTCTGCCACCACCCGCTTTATCCCGGGCCACCAAAACTATCTCCTCAGGACTTGGTACATCTTTGAGACCCTAGGATGTACTACTAAAGCCAATCCATGTAACTCACGGAGAACACCTTTACGCATCATCTCCGGAACGAAAAGCCTTCCACGGAAAAGCATTTGATGCTAACCATCCTCCGACTATCCCTCAAGAGCATTTCCCTAATAAACACGATCCCGCATCACTTCCACCTCCGAGTCCCCCCACTGAGACTCTTCCACCTACACCACTAAGGAGAGAACTACAGTCACATGAAACAGACAACCTCTTCCACCTTCCACCCTTGTATCCAAATGCAAGGCTGCTAACTCTTCCATCGCTCTCCAAGCATCTGCAGATTCCCGAACTACATCCTTATGTGATTTCTTGCTTAGGGCATCAGCCAAAATATTTCCCTTGCCTTCAGTATAAGAGATCTCGAAGTCGTAATCTTGGAGGAACTCGACCCATATCCGCTGCCGCAAGTTCATATCTCACTGGGAAAAGATATAACGCAATCTCTTGTGATCTAAGAATACCACAAAGCGCTCTCTGATGAGATAATGCTGCCACAACTTCAATGCGAACACCACGACCGCAAGTTCCAGATCGTGGGTGGCATAGTTACGTTCATGGGGACGTAACTGACTAGACCCATAAGAGATCACTCCTCACTGCTGCATTAACACACATCCCAACCCAAGGCCAAAATCATCACAGAACACTTCAAACAACACCCCTTCCTCTGGTAATCTGAGTACTGGATCACTAACCAGCTTCTCCTTTAGGTAGCCAAAAGCTGTCTGGCACTGGTCGCTCCACACGAAGGCCTGGTCCTTCCTAGTCAAAGCTGTCAACGGAGCTGCAACTCGAGAGAAGTCGGGCACAAACCTCCGGTAATAGCCTGCCAAATCCAGGAAACTATGAACTTCCGCCATGTTCTTGGGTGATGCCCATGAAACGAACGCCTCGAACTTCAATGGGTCTACTGCTATTCCCCTCTGAGACACTATGTGTCCAAGGAAATGTACCTCTCGTGTTAAGAACTTGCACTTAGACAGTTTCCCATAAAGATAGTGGTGTCGAAGGACTCCCAAAACTGCCCTAAGATGTTCAACATGCTCTTCCTTTGATCTTGACTAGATAAGGATGTCGTTGATGAACACCACAACAAATTGGTCCAGAAACTCTCGGAAAACAGAGTTCATGAGGTTCATGAACATAGCTGGTGCGTTTGTAACATCAAACGACATGACCACGAACTCAAAGTGGCCATATCTGCACCTGAAAGCCATCTTCGAGATATCACTTTCCTTCACTCTCAACTGGTGGTATCCAGACCGCAGATTGATCTTAGAGAACCAACCTGCTCCCCTCAGCTGGTCGAAGAGATCGTCTATCCTCGGGAGGGGGTAACGATTCTTGATCATCACCTAATTCAACCTCCGGTAGTCTATGCATAGTCGTAGACTACCATCTGCCTTCTTTACGAACAAAACTGGAGCACCCCACGACGACACACTGGGTCAAACAAAGCCCTTCTTCATTAGATCATCAATCTGAATCTGCAACTCCCGCAACTCAGAAGGTGCCATCCAGTAAGGAGCCATCGAGATTGGGTGGGCACCAGGATGTAAGTCTATCCCAAACTCAACGTCACGTCGAGGGGGTAGAGTCACAACCTCATCGGGAAAGACATCAGGGACTTCTCTTACAACCTCTGGGGCATCCATCATTCCTGCGTCCGCCGACTCTACTGACATCCCATTCAGCATAGAAAGGAGTGGCTCCACGTGTCGACTCCCCTGCTGATAACTCTGCTCCCCAACAAAAACCACACGCCATCCATCCTCGTTGGAGAATTCAATCCTTCTCCGATAGCAGTCGATGATGGAAAGCCCAGAGAATAACCAGTCGATGCCTAGAATGACATCGTATTGATGCATCTGCAATGAAAGAAGGTCTCCACTGGACTAATGTGGTCCCAACATCAGTCTACATCCCCATAAAAAGTAAGATACACTGGTCTGACCCCCAACTAGTGTTCTCAACACTAGGGGCACAAAAAGTCTCTCGGTATCCAGACCCAGAGCATGGGCTAATTCGGGCGTAATAAAGGAGTGTGAAGCTCCCGAATCAAACAAGGCAGAAATAAGAGTGCTGAATAAACTGATCGTACCTCGAACGACCTCTGGTCCCGTCGGAGCTACTAACTCTGCGGCGTGCAAATGTCCATGCCCAACTCCTCTGCCTCGTTGTTGTCGACCACCTCCCCGACCACACCCGGGTCGAGGTCCCTGAGGAGCACCTTGGTGTCGATCTCCTCCTGCAAGGTCATCCCTCTGAGGGCCATGGGCCTGCTGTGGCTGCTGGAAAGGCCTTGTCGGCAACGGGTGCTGCTGAGGTGGGTGCTGAAACTGCCCACTTCCACCATGTGGAGCTCGAGTCGGACACCTACTCTAAATGTGTCCGAAAACTCCACAAGAGAAAAACTTCGGTCCTGGCCTTACGAGAAAAGGGCGAGGGCCAGAAGCTCGGGACTGGAACTGATGAGGCCTAAACCCTGCTTGTCGAAACCTAAAAGACCCTGTTGTTGGAGACCTGCTGCTGACCGCCTTCCCCTTTGATGAACTCAGCTGGTTCCCTTCTTGTGGTGTGCCTCCCTTCGAGTGCATCCTCTCTACTATCTCAGCCTTCTTCTGTACTTCTAGGTACGTCAGAAGAGTGAAGGGAGTGATAGCGTACTGAAGTGAAGTACATAGTGCCTCCTCTAACCGTCTTACCCGAGACTCCTCATCTAGAAAGAGATCCGGGGCAAAGCGCAAGAGATATTTGAACTTGATCCCCAACTGCCTCACTGACATGCTTCCTTGCTGAAGGGAAAGCAACTCTTGTCTCTTCTCAGCCTTCGCCGTAGAGGAGAGGAACTCCTCACAAAATTCCTTCTCAAAACTGGCCCATGAAACCTCTTCTTCTGTCTTTTCTCCTAGGAAAAGCGTCCACCACTAACGCTCTGCTCCTCTCAGCTGACTGACGGCCAACGGAACCCAGTACTCCCTCAGATCATGGATCAAAGAGAAGGTGATGGCTAGCTCCTCGAGCCATCCCTCCATTACTGAGTCAGAAACGCTGCCCTCATACTTCTCGAGGGTTTGTCGCTAGAAGGAGCACAGATTCCTCTGCCACAAGTCGTCCTCCTCATCTCGGTCAACCCTCTGCTGGTCAACTGCCTCGATTCGCTGGGCCTCAACCACCCGAGTCGCTCGTGGATAATGTCCTGGTGCCATAGCTGCAAGGTAAACAAATAATGCCTAAGCCCGAGTAGTAAGGGAATTATTATTATTATTATTATTCTTAAATTTTCATCCCCAAGGTGCCCCAAATCAAATAAAAACACAATCAGTATGATGCATGTACCTTCCCTAGGGTCTCTACCCTGCAATAAATGTAGTCTCACTTGGTCATTTCATAGGCTCAAAGTCCTTGCATTGGATCACAGGGGGCCCTAAAATTCTGTGTCCTAGCCGGTCCTCCCTGGTCTATTTCATGAACCAAGATCACCTAACATTGTTGCCCTACCATCCCATGCAATCCTCACTGTGTCTAACTCCAGACTCCATCCTATCCCTCAACCTTGCCTCTGATACCGTTCTGTCACGACTCGCATTCGGCAAGACGATGGAAGGGGCGGCAAAGGCCCCCACCCTTCCTTCTTCAAGTCGAAGATGAGATAATGACCCCCTGAGTCCCGCCTCCAGTAGGCCCCAAAGTGGTGACTAGCACCAAGGGTGTAACATTTTCACAATATGAGAGGCATTACCCTTTTTAGTTAACCAAGATTGGGAGAAAGAATGAGTCAACATCAAACACCACCAAGTATAGGAAACTCGAAAGAAAACCAAACTACATGCATGTTTTAATAATAAAACTGAACAAGGTACAAGAACTCCAAAGTACAAACCAACAGGAAAAGAAAAGGCGAAGCAGAAAACAACAGTGATCAACAGCAACTCCAACGTCTAGACTAGTAAGGTCCCGCACGGCCTCCGAAGTCCTCATGACAACCTGAAAGTAAATGTAGGGTGAGCATACAAAGCATACTCAGTAGGAAATACCTATAGCTCTCATGCACAAGTGGGGAGACATACTAAAGTCCCGTGAGAAGTAGAGAAACCAACTTCTATCAAGGAGTCTATCCATCCCACCTCACCGGTCACGCTCACCAAACAACACAAGCAGTAAGGTAATAGTAAAAGAACAAAACATTTGGGTACCCCGCACCACCATTTCCCCCACTAGCTAGCTGCTCATCCCTAACGGAAAACGTCCTGAGGCTACCACACTCTTCCTGCCCGCACACACCTAGGCCTCAAAACCACACACCCCTGCCCGCACACACTTGGGCCTCACAACCACACATCCCTGCCCGAAAACACCTAGGCCTCATCCTGAAGACACCTGGGAAACAACCATAACCAGAACCCCTGCCCGAAAACACCTGGGATAACAACACACCAATCGAAACCTACCCGAAGAATCTTGGGTGTAAGGTCGCCTCCATCCATCACAACCGAGGGAAGAGGGAGCAAGAAGGAGAGTAACTAGGGGGAAACGCCCTTCCCCATGAAATGGGGTGTCCGACACTAAGTGTCCAACATGGGTGGGGTGCGACTAAAAACAAAACATACAATTATACATATATATATACCAACACACAACCCAACCTATGACTCCTCAAATAGATACAAGCAGGTACACAAGCACTACTGCCTCAGAAAACTGGCACACAACAAACAGTTCCCAGTTCCCCTATTCAAGTTATCATTCATAACAGTTCAGTATGAGTTAATCCCTTCACTACTGGGCAACTAACAGGCACATTCACAGATGAAACAACAAAATCGGCAGAAAGGAAAAACATCAGGTAATTTAAGCATTCACACCCGATTCTCTTGTGAAGTCACAACAACTAGGGATCAAGTGAGATCCCTCAAAGTACTTGAAACAAAACAAGCCCGAGACACAGCCCCATGTCCCCAAACTCCAGAATTCAATGGTTTCTCAACAACATAGGATTCCACCCCAATTCATGATATAAGCAGAGTAACCCCTCACAACCTCAGATTCACAACCAGTAAAAGTATAACAACAGGGGATCCCATACAAGAAAACCATAAAGTCACCCGTAATTGGCCCGTGAAAGAAAAACAACCAAACCACTACCACCAATACAAGGGAGGCCCACACAGGTATTTTCAGATTTAAAAGATTTAACACACTCCATGGTTTCAATTCCACTGTGCTTTAACCAGGGTTATCACAAAAAAAGGGTCAATCCTGGTGCTTTCAATTTATTTAACCAAGTATACGTAATTAACCAATTCCATGTTACGGTTATTTAAACATCCAGGAACACCGAGGTTCATTAGTGCACAGAGAAAGACCACCAACGACCATGATTTTCAGTGAGCATAGGCCCGTATAATTCACAACACATATCAACAATAAAAGAGCACAACAGGACATCGATCACACCCCCTTTTTATTCTTTAAAAGTCCGTTCATATCTTCTTTAAGTTGGGTTTCGTCAATTTCCACAGATACAAAAGCATGCCCACCCCGCATGATACACAGAAAGGAGAGACAAAGAAGAAAATCCCTACGTCATGGATCAAGGATCGAAGTTAAGTCCTCGCATGAGTAGCAGGAACTCCACGGAACGCGATCAAGGAAAAATTTGAGGGGTTACAACTCGTCGGGAGGAAGGGTACTTCGAGCGCAGGGTGATAGAGAAAAAGAAACATAGGGAGAAACCTTTAGGTTATAAAGGCTGAGATAAAACATTCCCAAGATGGTTAAGATACAGAGAGAAAAACTTGAAACCGCATAAGAAGTGGGATCGTGGGTTGACCACACGGCTGGGACACCCTACACGCCACTTAAAAGGTCCTTTCCTTTCGAGGCAGTTTAAATAGATGCACACCTCATGGTTTTTCATTTAATGAGGGCACCTCACCAATCATTTAATTTAAACGCCATTAATGGGCATTAATGGGCTTTAAAACAGGCTTAAAGGGGTCAAAACATGGTTTAAAAACAAATTTGTGAAAAAAGGAGGCGCAACCGGAAAAACCCGTGGGGGGGGGGTAGGTGAGAGCTACCGGTTGGTGACAGCTACCGGTAGCCGAGAGCTATCGGTAGCCGAGAGCCACCGGTAGCTGAGAGCCACCGGTAGCCTAGAGCTACCGATAGTCGAGAGCCACCAGTAGCCGAGTGCTACCGGTAGCCGAGGACTACCGGTACCCCAAGGTCAGCGGTAGGCTAGGTCTACCGGTAGGCCGAGGCTACCGGTAGGCCAAGGCTACCACTAGGAGTCACTGAGAAGATGGGATGGACTTCCAGACCACCCAGAACACTTCAAACATCAGATTTTTACCAAGTAATGGACCCCAAAAACCCGGGCCATTACAAGGAAGTTCAGGAGGCTAGTAGTGAGTGATAGCTTATGGATCTGTTCTCTAAGATGCATCTGGAGGTGCACGACAAACAGGGGCAGACCTTTTTATCTTCTGTAGTTGTTACCTCTATACTTCTTGATCGGGTACGGATGAGGCAGCTATCAGACTCAGAAGGCCTAGTCCTGCAGGAGAGTGTGTCAGGAGAGGACCCTCTTCCTGGATGGACAGTAGGTGAGGATGAGGTCTTGCGTTTCTAGGGATGCGTATGGGTGTCAGCAGACATACTCGAGGAGCTGATGCAGAATTTTCATTCCTTAATTTGGGCAGTTCATTCTGGTGTCACTAAGATGTATCGTGATCTACACCATCAGTATTGGTGGCCAGGTATGAAGAGAGATGTTTCTGGTTTCGTCTTGAGATGTTCCACTTGTCAGCAGTTGAAGGTGGAGCATCAGTGACCAGCAGGTCTTTTACAGTAGTTACCCATTCCAGAGTGGAAGTGGAACGATGTCGCGATGGACTTCGTGACCGGTTTGCCGAGGTCACCTTGAGGGAATGATGCTGTTTGGGTTGTCATCGATAGGTTTACGAAGGTTGCTCACTTCTTACTGATCAAGGAGACCTTCAGTGTTGACGAGTTGGGATAGTTGTACATCCATGAGATTGTACGTCTACATGGAGTTCCACAATCCATTGTTTCAGACAGGGATGAACATTTTACTTCTCGGTTCTAACAGGGGCTTCAGAAAGCTTTGGGTACATAGGTACTTTTAAGTACAACATACCATCCTTAGACAGATGGCCAGTCCGAGCATACAATTCAGGTGCTTGAGGATATGCTCCGAGCATGCATTCTGGACTTTGGAGGTTCTTGGGAGAAGCATATACCTCTTGTGGAGTTCACATACAACAACAGCTTTCAAGCGACTTTTCAGATGGCACCTTACGAGGCTTTGTACAGTAGGCCATGCCGATCACCTTTATGCTGGTTGGAGGCAGGAGAGGTAGTTTTGCTGGGACCTCGTCTTGTTCATTAGACCTCAGAGCTGATAAAGTTGATTAGGAAGCGGATGGCTACGACATAGTCTCGACATAAGTCTTATGATGATCAGTGGAGATGACCTCTGGAGTTCGAGGTTGGGGATCAGGTTTTCCTGCATGTCACAATGAGGTTGGGACACAAGAGGATTTGGAGACAGAGTAAGCTTTCACCACAGTACATCGGGCTGTTTGAGGTGTTGGAGAGAGTTGGTCCGATTGCTTATCAGCTGCAGTTACCTCAGAGGTATCAGGCTATGCACGACGTCTTCCACGTTTCGCAGCTCTGACGTTACTTTTCAGACCTGTCTCATGTCCTTATACCTGATGATGTTGAGCTCAAAGCAGATGCATGATTTGAGGAACATCCTATCCGGATTGTCGATCACAGTACTAAGGTTCTACGTGGCTGGTCTGTTCCTCTAGTACGGGTGCTATGGCAGCACGGGCAAGTACAGGACGAGACTTGGGAGAGGGAGACCGATGTACGATCATAGTGGCCGGAGCTGTTCAGGGTTTCTTCCTCTACGCCTCGTTAGGGAAATTCAGGGACAAATCTCTTTAAGGGGGGAAGTTTGTAAGAACCCGGACCTTCTTTTCAGGTATGTTTTTCCTTTTTCTGGAGTTTTTGAGAAAAGAGGAGTTTCTGGAAAATTTTGAAGTACACGCCGTGTACTTTATGAGTACACATCGTGTACTTTGATGCCGCTCGAGGCCGTGTGTTGGCCGTGTCATGACCATGCACACGACCATATAGGGGTGATGTGGAGGCCGCTTAAAGCGGAGTACAGAAAATCCTAGTACATGCCGTGTACTCCAAAAGTACACGCCGTGTACTTTTTTTTCATTAAACGGACCAGGGTCGCGTCTTAACCCCGTAACCGTCTTCTTCTCCAGCTTCTTCGACCAAGAGCTTTCCGTACAGCTGTAGATCTTCTACAAACCCCCAAGCCTCTGTCCGTTCTCTGAATTGACCTTTGTTGATTGCGTTGGAACTGCAATGGTGAGTGAGTGAGTGAGTGAGTGAAGTGAGTGAGTGAGTGAATGAGTGAGTGAGTGAGTGAGTTAGTCAGTGAGTCAGTGAGTCAGTCAATGAGTTGGTCAGTGAGTCGGTCAGTGAGTCGGTCAGTGAGTCGGTCAGTGAGTCGGTCAGTGAGTCAGTCAGGGAGTGAGTCAGTGAGTGAGTGAGTGAGTGAGTGAGTGAGTGAGTGAGTGAGTGAGTCAGTCAGTCAAGAAGCAAGCAAACAAGCAAGCAGGCACGCAGGCAATCAGGCAATCAGGAAATCAGGAAAGCAGGCAAGCAGGCAAGCAGGAAAGCAAGCAAGCAGGCAAGCAGACAAGCATGAAACAGGCAAGTAGGCAAGCAGGAAGGCAAGCAAGCAAGCAAGCAAGAAAGAAAGCAAGCAAACAAGCAAGCAAGCGAGCGAGCAAGCAAGCAAGCGAGCAAGCACGCAAGATCTAGCAAGCACGCAAACAAACAGGAAAGCAATCACACAAGCAGGCAAGCAGGCAAGCAGGAAAGCAGGCAAGTAGGCAAGCACACAGGCAGGCAGGCAGGCAGGCAGGCAGGCAGGGAGGCAGGGAGGCAGGTAGGCAAGGAGGCAGGGAGGCAGGGAGGCAGTCAGGGAGGCAGGCAGGCAGGGAGGCAGGCAGGGAGGCAGGCAGGGAGGCAGGGAGGCAGGGAGGCAGGGAGGCAGGCAGGCAGGGAGGCAGGGAGGGAGGCAGGGAGGCAGGGAGGCAGGGAGGCAGGGAGGGAGGCAGGGAGGCAGGCAGGGAGGCAGGGAGGCAGGGAGGCAGGGAGGCAGGGAGGCAGGGAGGCAGGGAGGCAGGGAGGCAGGGAGGCAGGGAGGCAGGCAGGCAGGGAGGCAGGGGGGCAGGGGGGCAGGGAGGCAGGGAGGCAGGGAGGCAGGGAGGCAGGCAGGCAGGGAGGCAGGCAGGGAGGCAGGGAGGCAGGGAGGCAGGCAGGCAGGCAGGCTATCATCAGCTTAGAGTACGGGATGAGGACGTGCAGAAGATGGCCTTCAGATGTCGGTATGGCCACTATGAGTTCCTGGTTATGCCCTTCGGCGTAACCAATGCTCCAGCAGTGTTCATGGACCTCATGAACAGGATCTTTCAGCCATACCTTGATCGATTTGTCGTGGTCTTCATCGACGACATTTTGATCTATTAGACCACTGAGGAGGAGCATGCCTACCACTTGTGGGTTGTACTAGAGACACTCCGAGAGCACCAGCTTTATGGTAAGCTCTCGAAGTGCCAGTTCTGGTTACGTGAGGTCCACTTCTTGGGACACGTCATCTCTGAGGTGGGAGTTGCGGTGGATCCCACGAAGATCGAGGCAGTACTACCTTGGGAGCCACCCAGGAGCGTAACGGAGGTGTGGAGTTTCTTGGGACTAGCTGGATACTATCGGAGATTCATGCCAGACTTTTCCAGAGTTGCGGCACCACTCTCAGCTTTGACGAAGAAGGGGAAACCCTTTGTGTGGTCGGACAGATGTCAGCAGAGATTCCAGGAGCTGAGACAGAGATTGACCAGCGCACCTATCTTGAGGTTTCCAAAGGAGGGAGTAGGGTACGTAGTCTACTGTGATGCATCAGGGACCGGACTCGGATGTGTCCTGATACAGGAGCGGGCAGTGATCGCCTATGGATCACGTCAGTTGAGGCCGCATGAGCAGAACTATGCTACCCATGACCTGGAGTTAGCAGCAGTGGTCTTTGCTCTGAAGACATGGCGACACTATCTGATGGGCAAGAGCTTTACAGTCTTTTCTGACCATCAGAGTCTCAGGTACATCTTCTCTTAGAAGGACCTAAACCTGAGACAATGGCGATGGCTCAAGTTCCTCCAGGACTATGACTTTGAGATAGTCTATACTCCTGGGAAGGGGAACGTAGTAGCCGATGCTCTCAGCAGGAGTACGGGCATTCAGCTACTAGAGGAGGAGTCAGAGCAGTTAGCCGCTTTGTAGATATCCTTTGTGGATAGAGATAGAGCAGCCTTCCTTCAGTCTCTCACAGTCACTCCTCCACTACTGCAGCGGGTCAGATAAGCACAACGTGCAGACGCTAACTGTGAGATGCGGCGTGCACAGATATCCTCAGGACAGGCACCTGATGGTTTCTCCTTTGGAGCAGAGCACGACGTCCTTTTCAGAGGACGTACCTTGGTACCAGTTGCTTTACGGGAGGAGGTGCTGAGAGAGTTTCACACTTCACCTTTGGCGGTACATCCTGGAGTGGCGAAGATGTACCAGGATCTCAGACGACAGCACTGGTGGCCAGGCATGAAGAAGGCTGTGGCAGAGTTCGTTTCTCGATGCCTCACCTGCCAGCAGGTGAAGGCAGAGCACCAGGTACCAGCAGGCTTGGTACAACCCTTGGAGGTCCCAGAGTGTAAGTGGGACGGGATATCTATGGACTTCGTGACTGGACTTCCACGTACTTCCAAAGGTCACGACTCTATCTGGGTGATTGTCGACCGACTCACCAAGTCGGCGCACTTCTTATCCATCAGAGAGTAGGGCTTAGTAGAGAGCTTGGGACATCTCTATGTTCAGGAGATTGTACGGCTTCACGGCATGCCATCATCTATCATCTCCGATCGAGATGCACGCTTTACTTCTCGGCTTTGGAAGGGGTTACAGGAGGCTTTCGAGACGCAGCTACGTCTGAGCACCGCCTTTCACCCTCAGACGGATGGTTAGACGGAGAGGACCATTCAGACTCTCGAGGACATGCTCCGTGCATGTGTCCTCGACTTTGGTCGTAGCTGGGAGGACCACCTACCCTTGGTGGAGTTCGCATACAACAACATATACCACTCCACCATCGGGATGGCACCATACGAGGCGTTGTACGACCGACCTTACAGATCACCGTTGTTCTGGACAGACCCTAGGGAGTCAGCACTTGTGGGACCGAAGATGGTCCAGGCCACGACAGAGAAGGTCCAGGTCATCCAGGAGCGGATGAGGACAGCTCAGAGCCGGCAGAAGTCTTATGCGGACAGGAGGCGAAGGCCACTTGAGTTCGAGGATGGCGACCACGTCTTCTTGCGTGTCTCACCTCGACATGGTTTACGGAGATTTGGCTGAGGCGACAAGTTGTCTCCACGCTTCATCAAACCATTCCAGGTCCTCAGCAGGATAGGCGAGGTGGCTTATCGTCTGGCTCTACCACCTCAGTTGCACCGGGTGCATGACGTCTTCCACGTGTCTCAGTTGAGGAGATACGTGCACGACCCGACGCATATCATTGACCATGGGGAGCTAGTCATTGACGATGGGGCGACTTTTGCGGAGGTTCCAGTGGAGATCGTGGATCAACAGGAGCGGGTCCTACATGGATGGTCGATTCCTCTAGTGCACATCAGATGGCAGCACGGGAACCTCCAGGAGAGCACTTGGGAGTGGGAGGCTCATATGCGTGCTCAGTACCCACTTTTGTTTCCCTAGTTTCGATGTATCTTTACGGGGACGTAAATCCATGAGGTGGGAGTAATGTAAAGACCCATAAAATTCAAGGAATTTTTTTTGTTAATTTTTTTTGGAATTTTACAAGAACGCAGTTTCTGACGGCACCTGATTCCGAGGCCCGGTGTGCCCGGAATCATTTTCGGAAGTTTGGATTGGGTACGTTCAGTGAACGAACGAGCGGGGATTTCTAACTTTTGAACCGGTGCTCGGAATCGAATTCCGAGGGCACCGATGGAACCGCAGCGCTGGTAATTTCTTAGGAACACTTAATCCGGAGTTGCGTTTACATGAGAGAAGTTGATAAAAATAGTGGAAGTTAAAAATAAAAATTTAACAACAATTTTTATTTTTACTCCAAGTGTTTAATCCTTTGGATGGAAGTTGGGTAACTACCCAACCTCCCTTGGGAGGTTATGAGGGTTGTGGGGTCCACACGAACCCCACCCCTTCATATCCGCTAACCCCCCTCAACTCACCATTAATGTTTAGTTTACTTAAGTTTATTAACTTATGAAATTAATGAGGTGAGTTAATGTGAAATTCAAACTCTTGAATTTCAAAAGCCTTGATGTGTTAATAAAATAAGTTAAGAACTTATTTTATTGGGTTGGTGTTTAGTTGTTGGAGAGCCTTTAGAGAAAAAGCTAATGAAGTCTTGAGTTCTTCATTCTCTTGACGAAGAACGCAAAGAACAAACGATCTCCGACGTGGAGCGCCGAGCCCTCAGAGACCGTCTTCCGTGACACCGACCCGCGACGCGACGTCTTCTTCCACGACGTTTTTCTTCCACGACGTCTCTTTTCATGACGGTTTTCCGCAACGAAATCTCCATCAACGTCTTCGAATCCTCGCTTCGCGACGCTGACGCTTGTCATCTCTTTTATCAAGGTAGGGGATTATTATTATTTTGTTCATGATTACACCCTTGATTTTTCTTCGTGAAATTAACCAACTGCTATCGATTAACGAGAGGGGGGCCGGACCGCACAAACACGGCCGACCCACCTCCTATTTTTTCGTGTTGGTTTCTTTTTTGGTTTGAAATGGGAGTGGCGCGGTGCCGTCGCACCGCGTGGGATCGTGCGGCAAGAAATGCGCAGCACCGTCGTGCCGCGCCGCGAAATCATACAAGGACGCGACGCCGTCGCGCCGCGTCGGTAAAACCTGAAAATACCGCGGCCGGAGCAGGGCCGCGGCGGAGGGGCGCAGTGCCATCACACCGCGCCGGACGATCCAGGCCGCGGCTTTTTCCGGGCCACGGCGGAGCAGGGTGACTGGCGGCCGGTTCCGGGCCGCCGGTGACGGCAAAGGAGGAAGGACTGGCCGTCGCCGGTCCTTGTTGGCAGAACCGGCCGGCCGGTGCGGGCCGGCCGGACAAGGGGAAAACCGGGGGAATTAAATTCCCCCGGCCGGCCAAGCAAGCGACCCCATTAATGGGGTCGCGGTTACAGGGAAACCGGGGGGGCAGCACCCCCCCCCCCCCCCCGTGAGCCGGAACGACTCGGCCGTTTGGTCGAGCAAGCTGGCGCCGCGCCGGGCCGGGACGAACCGGACCCGGGTCGGGTCGACCCGGTTTGGGCTGACCCATGGGGTCTCGGGCCGGGTCGGTCTGGGCCCGAAACCCCCGTTTTCGGACCGTTTTGGTTCTTTTGCCTATATCTCAGGCTACGGACCTCCGATCGATGCGCCGTCAGCGGTGATGTGATCCTTAGATCGAGACGGTCGCTTAGTTATATCGCACTTAAGGTTTCGGAATACTTTGGGTTTGGCCGGGTTGGTTCGTACACGAAACCAACCGGGCCCTCGGAGCGGAAACACTCATATCTTGAGCTCCGGACGTCCGATTGACGTGCCGTCGACTTTGTTGGATTTCTCTTAGCGAGACGAATCTTTTGGCTTACTCCGTCCGAGGTTTGGATGCAGGTGGAGTACGGTCGGGTTGGTTTTGACCTAAAAACCAACCGGGCCCCTGGGACAAAAAAGTCAATAACTCTCAGACCGGGCGTCCGATTGACGCGCCGTCTGTTGCATTGAGTTCCTGTTGACGATACGGAACTTTTGGATACATCAACTCCGGACTTTGTGTCAGTTGATGTATCAGCCTCTCGGCTCGTGGAGCGTACCCTCCCGAACGAGCTTGCTGTGTGCGGGAACCCTAGTGGTGGCTGCGACTGTGACGAAGACGACGACTGTACAGAGATCCTCAGTGTATTCGACGACGACGACTACAACACTCAGCGATCCTACGTGGATCAGTGCTACAGATCCTGTGTAGATCCGATCCTGTGTGGGTCAACGCTTAGCGGTTCTGTGTGAGCCAGCGCCTACAGATCCTGTGTGGGTCCGATCCTGTGTGGGTCATTGCGGGGGTTAGTACCTATCGATCCTTTGTGGGTTCGATGACTTAGATGGATCAGTGATCATCTCTATCGTCATTCGAAGAAGTATACCTCTGTGAGCTGAAACCTAATTTCTTTCCTTTGTGGATTGTGTTTTGCTATCCCGTGTGGATTACGTTTTGCTTTCCTGTGTGGAATACGTTTTGCTTTCCTGTGTGGACTGGGTTGTACTTGGGCTCGGAGGTTGGAGCGTACTAGAATTGATGACTTAGGTATATGTATGGGCATATACCTAAGCATTGTCGGATGTTACTTCGTGATTGTATCTTTCCTTTGTGGTTTATCCTTTGTGGATTTTGGGAGACCTTCAGGGGTCTCGGGGTCCCTACTGAGTAGCTTATACTCACCCCTACACGGGCTATGCCCGCACTACGTTGTGTTGGTTGCAGAGGACGGACAGCGCTGATCGCGGTTGAGGCTTACGGAGCAGGTCGGTACCCGGAGGTGGACCACTGGGCGGACGTACTCGGAGTAGACGGTGGGACCCGAGGAGCTGCGGAGGCTATCTGTACTCACCCTTCAGGAGGGACTTCCAGTGGATGCCTCGAGGCTGCAGTTTTACTTTTCAGTTGCTGTTTTTCCTTTCAGTTGTACTTTACAGTTGGGCTTTTATTTCCGGCCCCTTTTTACTTTCCGCACTTACTGTTGTGCTCAGTTTTTACTTAGTGTTTACTTCTTCCGCTTGTACTCTGTGACGTTTTATTACTTTTATAAAGGCAATGCCTTCCCAGATATCGGGAATTTCGCCTTTGGTGCTAGTCGCCAGCCCCTGGCCTATGGAAGGCGGGCTTGGGGTAGTCACGGCACGGGCCCCGAGGACGGGTCGTGACAAATTGGTATTAGAGGAGTTCGGTTCTACCACAAAACATGGGACTCTGATCTTTTCTATGTGAAGTAATAGTGTGAAAGCGTATTGGGTGTGGTTATCAGTCCAGGGAGTCCAGTGTTGGTGCGGCGACCGACGTATCCGTACACCAAGACCCTGACTTGTGATTTCCGACTTAATGCGCGAAAACATTGATTGCATGTGTGTTTCAAGTTTTCTTTGTGATTACTTATTTTCAGCTCACCAGGTATACTGTTTGACCGTGGCGCACCTGTTTCTTTCAGGATGGCCCCACGACGGCAGCCAGCTAGGGTTCTGAGAGTTGTGCGTGACGACAGCCCACCGAGCGACGAGGCCTCGGTGCAGGGCCCTTTGACAGCAGAGGCACTGGCGGTACCACTACCCCACTGAGCCACCGATGCTACCAACTCCAGCCGCTGACGATGCACGTCACCTTGGAGCTCTTCACGAGTTCCAGCGCCAGCGACCGCCCAGGTTTCACAGGGAGACAGACCCCCCAGGCAGACGAGGACTGGCTGGAGGCAGTGGTACGAGTTTTCCGGTTAGTGAGGACACCAGCAGATCTCATGGTGATCCTCACAGCGAGCCTACTGCACGCGGCAGCGGGCCGATGGTGGAGCTTGATGCTCCAGGTGCACGACGAGACATCTCTCCTCTGGACGGACTTTGAGAGCATCTTCCGCTCGGAGTTCGTCCTTGCCACCCTCCGTGTGGTGCGCATCTAGGAGCTTTATCAGCTGCGACAGGGAAGCTTGACGGTCACCCAGTACTCAGCGAGATTTACCGATCTCTCGTGCTACGCGACAGATATGGTATGGGACCCCTTCTTCCGGGCCCGGAACTTTGAGCAGGGATTAAGGCATGAGATCAGGGCATCACTGATCTCCCTTAGCATTCCGACTCAGGCAGGGGTACTGGAGCGAGCCCTTCTGATCGAGAGATTTCTTGCTGATCCTTCTTCAGCAGTGAGACCTACCGCAGGGCGGCAGGTAGCAGAGTCTTCCGCAGCAGGCAGCCGACGGATGACTCATGGGTCCAGGCAGACCAGACCCTCCGGCAGATGACCTCAGGACACTGGCTCAGCTATGCGGGGCACACAACGCGAAGCCAGTCTTTCGAGAGGTAGGCAGTGCTACGCATGCGGCGGGCAGGGACACATGGCTCGTGACTGCCCGACCCGCCATGCCGAGGAGAAACAGACGGTGGAGGGGCCACCCAGGCAGAGGTAGAGGGTTGACCGTGGCGGTCCTCATGGAGCCGACAGACGAGGCAGAGGAGCTGGCCGAGCAGTAGGTGGTGGGCGACGCTTTGAGGCTCTACCACCACCACCACCAGGAGGCCCGCCCCGACCACAGGGAGCCGGCGGGCAGAGACAGGCACAGCTCCAGGCAGCGGAGGCCTACGACCACGGCGCGCCTGAGATGATTCGAGGTACTATCTGTGTCTATTCCACCCTTGCTGTAGTACTTATAGACACATGAGCGAGTCATTCTTTCATAGTCGCTGCCCTTGTTCGGAGCTCAGAGATTCCGACAGAGCCGTTGGCTCGATCCTTACAGCTAGAGACTCATACGGGAGCAGACTTGACGATTACACACTGGTGCTGGCAGTGTGAGCTTACTCTAGGAGGCAAGAGCTTTAGCTAGGATCTTCTTGTAGCGGCGTCGAGGCCTTACGACGTCATCTTGGGCATGGATTGGTTATCTACGGTTCATGCCCAGATCGACTGTATTAGGCGCAAGGTGCGATGTGTACGCACTGACAGGAGTAGGTTCACCTTCATCGGTGAGAAGGGAGACTTAGCAGCACAGGATGGACTCTCGAAAAGGAGAGGAAAACCCATCACTCATCAGCTGGCTAGCCTCATCCTAGGAGTAGTTGACGTGCAGAGTCCTGATTTTCCTGCAGTGGTGGATCAGTATGCATACATTTTCCCCGATGACGTTCCAGGACTACCTCTTCGCAGAGAGGTAGACTTTTATATTGACCTGTACCCCAGGACAACCCCGATATCGAATCCAGCATATCGGATGGCCCCTGCCAAGCTTCGAGAGCTATGGGTACAGTTGGAGGACTTGCAGGGCAAAGGATTCATCCGACCCAGTGTTTCACCCTGGGCTTCCCCGATTTTGTTCGCCAAGAAGGCGGACGGGAGCTTGCGAATTTGTGTCAACTATCGTCGCCTGAACCAGGTGATAGTGAGGAACAAGTATCCGCTACCGAGGATTGATGACCTCTTCGATCAGCTCAAGGGAGCACGGTGGTTCTTGAAGATAGACCTCAGGTCAGGCTATCATCAGCTCAGAGTACGGGACGAGGACGTGCAGAAGACGACCTTCAGATGTCGGTATGGCCACTATGAGTTCCTGGTTATGCCCTTCGGCGTAACCAATGCTCCAACAGTGTTCATGGACCTCATGAACAGGATCTTTCAGCCATACCTTGATCGATTTGTCGTGGTCTTCATCGATGACATTTTGATCTATTCGACCACTGAGGAGGAGCACGCCTACCACTTGCGGGTTGTACTAGAGACACTCCGAGAGCACCAGCTTTATGGAAAGCTCTTGAAGTGCCAGTTCTGGTTACGTGAGGTCCACTTCTTGGGACACGTCATCTCTGAGGTGGGAGTTGCGGTGGATCCCGCGAAGATCGAGGCAGTACTAGCTTGGGATCCACCCAGGAGCGTAACGGAGGTGAGGAGTTTCTTGGGACTAGATAGATACTATCGGAGATTTGTGCCAGACTTTTCCAGAGTTGCGGCACCACTCTCAGCTTTGAAAAAGAAGGGGAAACCCTTTGTGTGGTTGGAAAGATGTCAGCAGAGCTTCCAGGAGCTAAGACAGAGATTGACCAGCGCACCTATCTTGAGGTTTCCAGAGGAGAGAGTAGGGTACGTAGTTTACTGTGATGCATCAGGGACCAGACTCGGATGTGTCCTGATGCAGGAGCGGGTAGTGATTGCCTATGGATCACGTCAGTTGAGGCTGCATGAGCAGAACTATGCTAACCATGACCTAGAGTTAGCAGTAGTGGTCTTCGCTCTGAAGACATGGCAACACTATCTGATGGGCGAGCGCTTTACAGTCTTTTCTGACCATCAGAGTCTCAGGTACATCTTCTCTCAGAAGGACATGAACCTGAGACAGCGACGATGGCTCTAGTTCCTCCAGGACTATGACTTTGAGATAGTCTATACTCCTGGGAAGGGGAACGTAGTAGCCGATGCTCTCAGCAGGAGGACGGGCATTCAGCTACTAGAGGAGGTGTAAGAGCAGTTAGCTGCTTTACAGATATCCTTCGTGGATAGAGATAGAGCAGCCTTCCTTCAGTCTCTCATAGTCACTCCTCCACTACTGCATCGGGTCAGAGAGGCACAGCATGGGGACGCTGACTGTGAGATGCGGCGTGCGCAGATATCCTCAGGACAGACACCTGATGGTTTCTCCTTTGGAGCAGAGCACGACGTCCTTTTCAGAGGACGTACCTTGGTACCATTTTCTTTACGGGAGGAGGTGCTGAGAGAATTTCACACTTCACCTTTGGTGGTACATCCTGGAGTGGTGAAGATGTACCAGGATCTCAGACGACAGCACTGGTGGCCAGGCATGAAGAAGGCTGTGGCAGAGTTTGTTTCTCGATGCCTCACCTGCCAGCAGGTGAAGGCAGAGCACCAGGTACCAGCAGGCTTGGTACAACCCTTGGAGGTCCCAGAGTGGAAGTGGGACGGGATATCTATGGACTTCGTGACTGGACTTCCACGTACTTCCAAAGGTCACGACTCCATCTGGGTGATTGTCGACCGACTCACCAAGTCGGCGCACTTCTTACCCATCAGAGAGCAGGGCTTAGTAGAGAGATTGGGACGTCTCTATGTTTAGGAGATTGTACGGCTTCACAGTGTGCCATCATCTATCGTCTCCGATCGAGATGCACGCTTTACTTCCCGGCTTTGGAAGGGGTTACAGGAGGCTTTCGAGACACATCTATGTCTGAGCACCGCCTTTCACCCTCAGACGGATGGTCAGACGGAGAGGACTATTCAGACTCTCAAGGACATGCTCCGCGCATGTTTCCTCGAATTTGGTCGTAGCTGGGAGGACCACCTACCCTTGGTGGAGTTTGCGTACAACAACAGCTACCACTCCACCATCGGGATGACACCATACGAGGCGTTGTACGACCGACCTTGTAGATCACCGTTGTGCTTGACAGACCCTGGGGAGTCAGCACCTGTGGGACCGGAGATGGTCCAGGCCATGACAGAGAAGGTCCAGGTCATCCAGGAGTAGATGAGGATAGCTCAGAGCCGGCAGAAGTCTTATGCGGACAGGAGGCGGAGGCCACTTGAGTTCGAGGATGACGACCACGTCTTCTTGCGTGTCTCACCTCGACGTGGATTACAGAGATTTGGCCGAGCCGACAAGTTGTCTCTATGCTTCATCGGGCCATTCCAGGTCCTCAGCAGGATAGGCGAGGTGGCTTATCGTCTGGCTCTACCACCTCAGTTGCACCGGGTGCACGACGTCTTCCACGTGTCTCAGCTGAGGAGATACGTGCACGACCCGATGCATATCATGAACCATGGGGAGCTAGTCATTGATGATGGGGCGACTTTTGCGGAGGTTCTAGTGGAGATCATGGATTGACAGGAGCGGGTCCTACGTGGACGGTCGATTCCTCTAGTGTGCATCAGATGATAGCACGGGAACCTCCAGGAGAGCACTTGGGAGCGGGAGGCTCAGATGCATGCTCAGTACCCATTTTTGTTCCCCTAGTTTCGATGTATCTTTACGGGGACGTAAAGCCCTGAGGTGGGAGTAATGTAAAGACCCGTAAAATTCAAGGAAATTTTTTTCTTAATTTTCTTTGAAATTTTACAAGAACGCAGTTTCTGACGGCACCTGATTCCGAGGCCCGGTGTGCCCGGATTCATTTTCGGAAGTTTGGCTCGGGTACGTTCAGTGAACAAACGAGCGGGGATTTCTAACTTTTGAACCGATGCTCGGAATCGAATTCCAAGGGCACCGATGGAACCGCAACGCCGGTAATTTCTTAGGAATGCTTAATCCGGAGTTGCGTTTACAGGAGAGAAGTTGATAAAAATAGTGGAAGTTAAAAATAAAAATTTAACAACAATTTTTATTTTTACTCTAAGTGTTTAATCCTTTGGATGGAAGTTGGGTAACTACCCAACCTCCCTTGGGAGGTTATGAGGGTGGTGGGGCCCACACAAACCCCACCCCTTCATATCCTCTAACCCCCCTCAACTCACCATTAATGTTTAGTTTACTTAAGTTTATTAACTTATGAAATTAATGAGGTGAGTTAATGTGAAATTCAAACTCTTGAATTTCAAAAGTCTTGATGTGTTAATAAAATAAGTTAAGAACTTATTTTATTGGGTTGGTGTTTAGTTGTTGGAGAGCCTTTGGAGAAAAAGCTAAGGAAGTCTTGAGTTCTTCATTCTCTTGACGAAGAACGCGAAGAACGAACGATCTCCGACGTGGAGCGCTGAGTCCTCGGAGACCATCTTCCGCGACACCGACCCGTGACGCAACGTCTTCTTCCACGACGTTTTTCTTCCACAACGTCTCTTTTCATGACGGTTTTTCGCGACGAAATCTCCGTCAACGTCTTCGAATCCTCGCTTCGCGACGCCGACGCTTGTCATCTATTTTATCAAGGTAGGGGATTATTATTATTTTGTTCGTGATTACACCCTTGATTTTTCTTCGTGAAATTAACCAACTGCTATCGATTAACGAGAGGGGGGCCGGACTGCACAAACACGGCCGACCCACCTCCTATTTTTTCGTGTTGGTTTCTTTTGTGGTTTGAAACGGGAGTGGCGCGGTGCCGTCGCACCGCACGGGATCGTGCGGCAAGAAATGCGCGGCGCCGTCGCGCCGCGCCGCGAAATCATACAAGGACGCGACGCCGTCGCACCGTGTCGGTGAAACCCGAAAATACCGCGGCCGGAGCGGGGCTGCGGTGGAGGGGCGCGGTGCCATCGCACCACGTCGGACGAACCAAGCCGCGGCCGGTTCCGGGCCGCGGCGGAGCAGGGTGACTGGCGGCCGGTTCCGGGCCGCCGGTGACGGCGAAGGAGGAAGGACCGGCCATCGCCGGTCCTTGTTGGCAGAACCGGCCGGCCGGTGCGGGCCGGTCGGACAAGGGGAAAATCGGGGGAATTAAATTCCCCCGGCTGGCCAAGCAAGTGGCCCCATTAATGGGGTCTCGGTTACAGGGAAAACAGGGGGCAGCGCCCCCCCCCTTCCCCCCCCCCCCGCGAGCCGGAATAGCTCGACCGTTTGGCCGAGCCAGCTGGCGCCGCGCGCCAGCGCACCGGGGTGGGCCGACCCGGTTCGGGTCGACCCAGGGGGTCTCGGGCCGGGTCGGTCTGGGCCCGAAACCCCCGTTTTCGGACCGTTTTGGTTCTTTTGCCCATATCTCGGGCTACAGACCTCCGATCGACGCGCCGTCAGCGGCGATGCGATCCTTAGATCGAGACGGTCGTTTTGTTATATTGCACTCAAGGTTTCAGAATACTTTGGGTTCGGCCGGGTTGGTTCGTACACGAAACCAACCGGGCCCTCAGAGCGGAAACGCTCATATCTTGAGCTCCGAACGTCCGATTGACGTGCCATTGACTTTGTTGGATTTCTCTTAGTGAGACGAATCTTTTGGCTTACTTCGCTCGAGGTTTGGACGTAGGTGGAGTACGGTCGGGTTGGTTTTGACCTAAAAACCAACCGGGCCCCTGGGATGAAAAAGCCAATAACTCTCAGACCGGGCGTCCGATTGACGCGCCGTCTGTTGCGTTGAGTTCCTGTTGACGATACAGAACTTTTGGATACATCAACTCCGGAATTTGTGTCAGTTGATGTATCAGCCTCTCGGCTCGTGGAGCGGACCCTCCCGAACGAGTTTGCTGTGTGCGGGAACCCTAGTGCTGGCTGCGACTGCGACAACGACGATGACTGTACAGAGATCCTCAGTGTATTCGACGACGAAGACTACAGTACTCAGCGATCCTACGTGGATCAGTGCTACAGATCCTGTGCGGATCCGATCCTGTGTGGGTCAGCGCTCAGCGGTTCTGTGTGAGCCAGCGCCTACAGATCCTGTGTGGGTCCGATCCTGTGTGGGTCATTGCAGGGTTTAGTACCTATCGATTCTTTGTGGGTCCTACGACTTAGATGGATCAGTGATCATCTCTATCGTCATTCAAAGAAGTAAACCTGTGTGAGCTGAAACCTGATTGCTTTCCTATGTAGATTGTGTTGTGCTATCCTGTGTGGATTACATTTTTCTTTCCTGTGTGGAATACGTTTTGCTTTCCTGTGTGGACTGGGTTGTACTTGGGCTCGGAGGTTGGAGCGTACTAGAATTGATGACTTAGGTATATGTATTGGAATATACCTAAGCAGTGTCGGATGTTACTTCGTTATTGTATCTTTCCTTTATGGTTTATCCTTTGTGGATTTTGGGAGACCTTCGGGGGTCACGGGGTCCCTACTGAGTAGCTTATACTCACCCCTGCACGGGCTATGCCCGCACTACGTTGTGTTGGTTGTAGACGACGGACAACGCTGATCGCGGTTGAGGCTTACGGAGCAGGTCGGTACCCAGAGGTGGACCACTGGGCGGACGTACTCGGAGTAGACGGTGGGACCCGAGGAGCTTCGGAGGCTATCTGTACTCACCCTTTAGGAGGGACTTCCAGTGGACGCCTCAAGGCTGCAATTTTACTTTTCAGTTGCTGTTTTTCCTTTCAATTGTACTTTAAAGTTGGGCTTGTATTTCCGACCCCTTTTTACTTTCTGCACTTACTGTTGTGCTCAGTTTTTACTTAGTGTTTACTTCTTTCGCTTGTACTCTGTGGTGTTTGGTTACTTTTATAAAGGCAATGCCTTCCCAGATATTGGGAATTTCGCCTTTGGTGCTAGTCGCCAGCCCCTGGCCTATGGAAGGCGGGCTTGTGGTAGTCACGGCACGGGCCCCGAGGACGGGTCATGACATGTTTGGTGTGTGCATGCAGGGGGAGAGGGGGTAGGCTAGTTTTCTTTGTGGGGGGGGTTGGGAGTGTTTAGTGGGGGAGGTGGTGTGTAGGGGGGCAGTGGTGCAGGAGGGGAGGGGGGCAGGCTAGTGCAGGGGTGCGGGGGGGGGGGGGGGGCTGGGTCTGGTGTGAAGGAAGGCAGGGGGGAAGAGGGGGGTATGATAGTTTGTAGGTGGGGAGTGTGTAGGGGGGAGTTGGTGTGTAGGGGGGAGGGGGGCAGGGGTTCAGGGGGGAGGGAGGCAGGCTGGTGCAGGGGTGTAGGTGGGGGGGGGGGGGGAGGCTGGGTCTGGTGTGCAGGCAGGGGGGAGAGGGGGGAGGCTGGTTTGCAGGGGGAGGGGGGAGGCTGGTGTGCATAGTGGGAGGGGGGAAAGGGTGTAAGGAGGTTGGTGCAGGGGTAAAGTGCAGAGGTGGAGGGGTTTTGTGTAGGGGTAAAGTTGGTTTGTAGGGGGAGTGTGCTGGGGTGGAGGTGGTGTGTAGGGGGGAGGGTGGGTCTGGTGTGCAGGCAGGGGGGAGGCTGGTGTGCATGGTGGGAGGGGGGTGGGGGTGTAGGGGTGTAAGGAGGTTGGTGCAGGGGTGGAGGGGTGTTTGTGTGTAGGGGTGTAGGGGGGGGGGAGGCTGGGTCTGGTGACTGGTGTGGAGGGGGGAGGGGGAGGGGGTGCAAGGGGGAGGGGGTAGGGGTTCAGTGCAGGGGGAGGGGGTGGGTTTTTTGTGTAGGGGGGAGAGGGGAAGGCTGAGGCTGTGCAGGGTGGGGGAGGGGTCTAACTGGTCTGTAGGGGGGAGGGGTACAGGCAAGCTAGTGTGCAGCAGGGGGGCAACAGGGGTCCATCAGGTTGGGTCTAGGGGGGTTGGGTCTGAGTGGCTAGTTCGGGTCCATTGGGTTGGGCCGCGTTTACACATATAACCTGACCCGAATTGACCCGACTCATAGTGGGTTGGGTTGGGTCGGGTCCTTCGGGCATGCGACGGGTAACCCGACCCCAACGGGTTGGGTCGGGTCGGGTTAGCTGCTCATGAAACATGTGACCCGACCCGACCTGACCCAAACTTTTTGGTTCGGGTCGGACCTTGAAACGCCTTCGACCCGACCCGACCCTACCCATGGACACCCCTACATGAGAGACCTTAGCCTAAAGTACCTATACGCATGCACCCACATACACCTCCATACAATAGTGCAGAGATATATAAAACTAAAAAGAAGTGCATGCATACATCTATCCAAAACTAGAGTGCAACAAAAGTGAAATGGAAAAAAATACAAAACCACTAAAAGAAAACTTTAAAGGCATCCAACCTACTTAGAAGGAGGGGATCGCTATCAAATGTACCCACCGGAAAGCTCCTCAGCCAATCTACAGTAAACCCCCAAGTCAGTTTATCTCACTAAGCTCCACCTACTATGAGTCCTCTTAGGAATTTTTTGAAATGCCTATGGTTTGCACAAGAAAAAAATGTGTGGGGAAATACCATGCAGGGGTGAGTATAAAGATACTTAGTAGGCACTCCAAAACCCAAAATAAAAGGGAGAAACTGAAAGACAACAGTTTTCTTGACCCAGCTAGAGGGAACCCAAATGAGAGAGAAAATCCATCTCGAGACCATCCTAGTATAAACACGACTAGTCAGCTCATACCACCTGGTGTGTCATCCAAGATGTTACAACACCACAAGAAAAACCCATAAAGACACCCAAATATAATTGTATCAAACTCTAAGTCTCATGAGGTTTAGACCTCATAGCCAATGACAGGTTCTACCCAATGATCTAAAGAAACACTAGGTGTACACACTTCATGATCTTAATCATCATAGATGACTCTCATATAATAAATACACTCTATTGGGTACAAACTAGACATCCCTAATGGAATATCTGAGAGATACCATTAAATCGGGTATTAAAAATCTAATAGAAACACCACCATCCAAAGGGAACACATCCGAGAGAACATGATCACTAGATCTCTCCACTAATAACATCACCCTGAAACTCATTAAATCTCTACACTCAGATAGGGGATCTCACCCATCCATGATGGGGAACACTAAAAACCCTACTGAAACCACAAAAGGTATCATACCTCAGAAAGGGGATCCCTCTAAGGATCCGCTGGGGGATTCCACAACCAAAACCGACATCTTGGAGATCATATCACTCAGATAGAGGATCGTTTCCCATGTAGTGTTGGTCACGATTATTCCACAAACCCCATATAGAAACTCGCACAGTAGGGGATCCTACTCTCAATGATACCACAAATCCTACATAAACCATCTTCTAAGTAGGGGATCGTATAACTGATGATACCAAAACCCTACTAAAACTTCCCATTGTGTAGGGGATCATACTCCCAATGATACCATAAACACTACAGTGCTATCCTTTTAGATAGGGGATCACTACCCATGTAGTGTTGATCCGAGTGATTTTGAGAACCCGATCTAGGGAAACGATATGCTAGAGGATCGTACCCCTACCTCTCTGGAGGGATACAAAAACTCTACAAAAATGATAGAGGAACCCTCCTTGACCTCTCTAGAGGGATAAAAAAACTCTATCCAAATCATCCTATTGAGGGGATCACAATCCTATACCGAGGATGTAATGAAACAAAAACCCTCATAAAGACAAACCAATGGAGATCACTCAACCACTGCTGGTCCAAACATTGCTAACCCAAGAGATCCAAAACATCTCTACATCTCACATCTCCTAGGACCAAACCATGTCCACCATCACATTCTATGTAGAAAACTACTCAGGATTGGCTACTCATAGGCCTGAATCTGAGTCTCGAAGGGGGAGATTTAAAAGGAAGAAAATCCTCCAAGAGGAGATTACATGACGTGTAAGGGGGGGTCTACATAGTGTGTCCCAGTACACAGCCCCTTGGACATGTCTCTTGACCATGTCATCCACACAACTTCCCTAGTCATGTCCTTAGGCCACACAACTTGGGGTCACTAAACGACATGTAACCTGTGGTACACGGCGTGTAGTCCCCAAAAATCATCTTCCTCGAACGGGAAGAACACACAGCATTTTCCTATGGTCTACACATCTAAGGGCTCCAAAAACATAAAATAATTCATAAACAAGGGGATTGAGACTTAAAACTCAAACTGCCTAGATTGAGGTGAAATAACAAAGCTTCGGGGTTGAATCGGTCCTCAGAAGCTGCTGCTGCACGATCCAGAAGAAATCGCCATCAAGATTGGAGATTGATGAAGCCTCATTTCCTCAATTTGGTCCTTGAGTCATACGATGCCAAAAGGGGAAGAGAGGGTCTTTAGATCCTCCTGTGTTCAAATCAAATGGGGAGGGGGAAAGGGGATATTGTTTTAATTTTTATTAAAATAATATCCTCTACTTAACACCCCACATCCAACTCGCCTTCGACCCAACACCCAGAGCTGATAAAGTTTTTGTTGTGCATAGGGTAACCATGTTGTTCTAAACTCAATAAAAGTCTTAGAAATACGATCCAAGACTCTGCTCATGAGTTATTCACATTTTAGGAGAAACTGGGTATGGGTGATAAAATATTTTTAATATTTTTATTATCACTGCGTTGAGGCTCTCCGGGCCATAGAACTGCATGCCGAATTAGCACCTGGCTTTGTAAATATTCTTAGGAATATTCCAAAGTCATATAGTTCAAACCTGAGTCACTACATCCTCCCCACCTAAGACTTTTTGTTCCCAAAGAGAGAGAACCTAGTCTCATGGGAAGAAACTGAGCTCTCAACTGGGACTCCCATGATAGAAATCTCACCAAGACCACCACAAAGGCCACAGGGGTTCCCATGCTGCCTATGATAATAGAATCAAGGTAACCACAAGGGATACCACACCCAATTCTAGATCATCTAGTTCAACATCATGCAACTAGTGGGCACATGGCTCCTCAACTGTGATAGGTGAAAAACACTAATCACCTAGTCCACGTAGAGTTATAAGGTCTAGCAGAAATACCCCTCACTAACCTTACACAGAGACCAATGAGACCCTACTCCAAACACACAAGTCAAAGTAACACTTACACCGCACCTCAATATTATCTACTTTGGGTGGCACTATCTCTCCTGCATGGTTTTTCATCATGTCTAAAGAATGCGTCTTCATGGGGAAAGCATCCCAAATTATTATGAGTTTGAAGTATCATCAAACCAAACAATGACCTCCTCAAGTATCTCACATAAAAGTTGACTCTGAACACGTGAGGGTACCAAAGAACAAATAGGGTGCCCAAGCACAGACACCATGTCTTAGCAAGCCCTCCGCCCAAAAAACTCCAACATACTACCCCTCCATGAACACACAAGTTGGAGGGACTCATCCACCACACCTAAACTCTATATGATTTGGGCGACACTGACTTTCCCACACTGTTTTAGATCATGTCACAAAAATGCATCTCGGTGAGTAAAGGATCCCTATTCCTCATGCATTCAAAGCTACATCAAACAACACCAACCCAGACTCTTACTGACACCCTGTGTCACCCTAAAAAAACCTCAAGAAAGAAAAATAAAGAAAAGAGTACCTCCCAACAATGCCTATCAAAACTACTATATAAATTAGAAAGGAAAAAAATACACACCTCTATCCATACTCATAGCCTCTAGGTCAAAGTCCTCTATGAACTATAGTTATCGTCACCCCTATCTTCTAGCTCCTTGAGCCTGGTGTGGACCACCTGAGGGTGGTGGTGTAAACACATACCATTTTCCACCTCTCACGGTTACACCTTCTACACCTACTCAACTACCACGTTATCCACCCTACAGACCTCTGTGCTCAAAACACTACCTCTTACAAGGTGATCCGTCAACTGAATCCCTCTTAGCAACACAACGGGTCAGACAATCTCTTGAAAGATGTCCCCAACCATCACAATAATAACACTGCCTCTCCCGTGGCTGACCAAAACCATCCTGGAAGCCCTGGGCCTTAGATCCTCCATCCTAGGATCACCTCCTAAAGCATCATGAATGACTGTATCCCTAATCCCGTCATCGACTTCCTGCTTCCAAACTAGCTTCTAAGGTTTCATCTCCCATATGTCGAACACTAATGGTCGAAGTCTACTCATCCAGAAATCTCTCCACCACCAAGGCCTTATCCAACACTCTAGTATATGTGGGAATTCACAACGACACCACTGATGCCCTAATCTCCCTACATAAGCCCTACTCAAGGGAATGTTCTCTAAAGAATAGATCCCAAACCATATCCAAGGAGTATCGTGACAGGTCTGTAAACCTCACCAAATACCCCACCATGGTCATGCCACCCTGCCAAAGTTGCATAATCTTTCGGATATGCACTGACCTCAATGTGGCTGGATATAGCTCCTCCTTGAAAAGCCACTCAAAATCATCCCAAGTGAGTGTTTATTCATCATGGGTATACTCCACAAGACCCCCCATCACCCGAACGAACCATGAAAAAAGATTTCCTCTAGGACCACCATCAGATCGGAAGGTTTCCTCACAAGGCAGAAAACACACGTGACAACCTCAAGCCAATCATCATTTTTCTTGGGGGTCTGGGTCACCCAAGAACCTTAGAGGTCAGTACATATAGAACTCATGTAGTTCAATTATCTTTCATGCATCCTCAGCCTGTACTTTCAACACATTCTACTACTTGACGAGTGTTTTCTCAACTGGCGGACCACCCAGAGGTCCAGCCTCAAATCCAGTACTCTGCAATGAAGTCTCATATTGGGGTGGATTGTCACCATAATCCCACTAAGGAACCCTGCATGGCTATCGTCATGAAGGAATCCTTAAATACAATCAAGACACACCACGATCAATGAGTATATCTGGGGAGATGACTCAAGAAGGACAAAAAAAATCCAAAACCCAGTCCTATATGATGCATATTACATTTATTTCCCTGCGACCAATGTACAAATGTATTGAGTAAAAAAGAAAGTTATCAGAGTTCGGGTGAATGGATACTTTAGCCTCCGTACCAACATTGGAGTCCCTAGTATGAAATCCAAACTTGAAATGCCCTAACACTATCGCTATGTTACCCAAACCAAGCTAACGAAACAGTAGTCCCGAAGTGGAACCCACTCTAATACCACTCTGTCACGACTTGACCCAACAGGGCTCTATACACGATTCCCCAAGCCAACCTCCATAGGTCAGGGGCTAGAATCTAGAGCCGAATAGGCTATCATACACATGGGAGGCTTTATCCTAAGGTACCCACACACACGCACCCATATACACCTCCATGAAACAATGTATAGATATATAAAACTGAAAATAAGTGCATGCATACATCGATCCCAAACCAGAGTACAATAAAAATGTAAAGGAAAAAATACAAACCCACCCAAAAAATTGTAAAAGCATACAACCTGCTCAGAAGTAGTGGATCACTGTGAAATGAACCTATCAGAAAGCTCATCGTTCAAGCTTTGATAAACACCTTGGTCGGTCTAGTTCACTAAGCTCTAATTGCTTCAGTCCACCTAGGACTCCATCGAAAGGCATGTGGTTTTCACAAGACATAACAAGTTCAGGAAAATCACATGCATGGGTGAGTATAAAGATACTCAATGGATTCCCCAAAAACCCAAAAGAAAATGGAGAAACTGAAAGGAAACAATCTGCTCGACCTAACTAGAGGGAACCCAAATGAGAGAGAAACTCCATCTCAAGACCATCCTCGGCAAAACACAACTAGTCAGCTCATACCACATGGTGCGTCATCCAAGATGTGTCAACATCATAAGGAAAACTCAAAAAGATACCCATATATACTCGTCTTAGAATTTAAGTCTCATGAGGTTATGATCTCAAAGCTAGTGACAGGTTATACTCAAGGCTCTAAAGAAACACTCGATTAGGAGCAAACACTCCATAAGACTAGTAATCCTAGATGAATCTCATCTGATAGATATACTCCATCAGATAAAGCCCATCCATCCTTGATGGAAAATTTGAGAGATACCACTCAATCGGGTATCACAAAGCCGATGACAACACCACCATCCAAAGGGCATGCATCTGAGAGAACATGCTCATCCAATCTCACCACTAAGAACGCCACACTAAAACTTAGAGAATCTCAACAATCAGGTAGGTGATTGAATGCATTACCATGACACGTCAAATTGATTATGATTTTAAGGATGATTTATAGTATAGGGAATACCCTGGGTCGTCTCTCAAAGAGCGTTGATAAGTTTAGAGTTTGTGTTTTTAATAAAAATTACTAACAAGGGGGGTGGTTTTGAAAGTAGTTTTAAGAAAATTACTTAAATTAAAGAGTTTAATAGTTAAAAAACCAAGTGAATTTTGAAAAATATGAGATGAAGGGGTCATTGTGATTTCAATACACACATTTCATGTTCATTGTTATTATAGATTCATTTAGGTTTAGAGTAACTCTTTGGTTGAAATTAATTGGAATACTGATTAATTCCCAAGCCTTTATTTCATTTCTTGAAGAACCAAACCTTGACACAACAATCATATTGAAAAGTTCTAGAACTTATTCATGGAATAAGAGATTCCAAATCAGATTTAAATCTCAAGAAATTTGTTAAGAAAAGTATTCTTGTGTTGTCCAATCGGAACAACAAAATTCATGCACTTAAAACCTAACACCGATCGGTTAGAAATTAAGATCATAACATTCAGAGGCATAAAAACTTTTATTTAAAACGATATCATGTAATATACATGGAATGTAATGTTTTAACACCCAAATTACTCCAAATAATTAGCTAATAGATGCACTGGAACTCCCTTAACATGTGTGTAGCTCTCTCACAATGAACACCCACTGTTTAGCCCAACATCGAGAGGAGGAGGAAATTTAGGTGGAACTCCTTCTTCATCCTTGATCCCCCTATGAGGATAGGGGCCTAAAGAAATTCTAGGATGAATATAGGACTACTATGGAACTCTAAATTGGTAGAAATTCACTCCTTTGTTGACCTTCCAAATGAGGTTCCCAAGGTATAATTTTATAGGCAAAGTGGAAGGTGGTTTTGGGAACACAGATTGTGTAAAACCATTTGTAATATTGTTTTCGGTGGGTAGAAATACTTATATAAATTTTTAAAAAACCAAAAAGTTTTACCCCACATTGTGAATATCTTCACTGAAGATTTGGCTTCATTTGGAAACCTACATCTTGAGATATTTATAGAACACAACACACCAATTTTGACTTCGTATAGATTCGATGGCTTAGAAAGATCAGTTCAGATGATCCACCAGATGGCCGAATGAGGCTTGGGTTTCTTCATATTAAATGTATCCCATTGAATTTAGAACCATTACATAAAATAACATCTTATTTGGATGCACGGTTTAGTAGAAGTGTGCGGTTGAGTCCACTAGCATGCTTGGATCATGTGTAGTTTGGATCATTTTTCTTGAACTTTGTTATGGGCCCTCCAAATCTCCTCCACCTTCAATTAAATTATAAAAAAACTAACATTTACATTTTTATAAGTGATAGAAATAAAATAATTGAATCAAATATGAAGTGAAATTTATTATTATTTTTATAATTTTCAATACAAAACTAGTTTAGCACAATGGTGTATGGGTGAAAATGAAATTGTGAATCGCGATGCGATCACACCCCCACAGCTAAACATTTGCACTTCTGGGTAAAGTCATATTTCCATAAATTATGCATGTAGATATTTCCAACATCATAAAGATTTAACATTCAATGAAAATTTAATTCCTAATAGAAATGCAATCAAATAAAAAATCACACCAAGGATTTATTCTCAACGATCATGGAAAAATACATCTTAAAAATTGTATCAAAATGAAATTTCAAGAGATTCATGATACCAATCAAAGAAAATAATTCAAAATTTAATAATGTCATTAATTCTTCAAGTGTGTGTTGAAAATCATTTCATTTTATTCTTTTCACTTTTTATCGAGTAAATATAAGTTATTTTAAAAAATATCTACTTACATGATCCTTTCCACTGAACCTGCCCTACATCCTTTGCAATCAAATTTCAAGACCCACTCACTGAAAAATTCCCATAATTCAAACCATAATCTCTCGACCTAGATATCCCCATATGTTTTATATTTCATAACTTCCCTCATTTATTATTTTTTTTCAAAAGTTTCACTTGGAATAAATCTCACACTCTTCTCTCAACCCATGTTTGATCCTCTCACAATACTAATTTAAATAGTTATAACAAGATAAAAAGTGGAGGAATGGTGGTTTTTTATCTTCCCAAGCCACAACCCATTTTTGTTTGTTTTTTTGAGGGTGTACAATAGTCAGATAACAAGCACACACACATAGGTCAATCTGGTATAGTAATGAAATAGACCAGATAAGGAATGAACATATGGAAAAATAAATTTGTAAAGTAGAGAAAAATTAACCTAATTTATATTTAACTTATATTAAGTAATATATTTTCACACTTTATGGTTGGGTGTAAAGGTGTGTAGAGAAATTAAGTGACACAATTTTCCCTTAAACTACACACACAAAGGGTACCATTCTTCTCAAAGGTTTCATAATGATACAACCATTTATATCATCTACAAAGAACCAAATTTCAAAATAAAATCACATTACATTATTTAATTCTTTCTAAAATCCACATTTGATCATTTTTTTGAATGATAAAATAACATGAAATACAAACATTCCTCATGCATATTCAATAACTTCCATGATTAAGCAGACATCATTTTCCATGATAAAGTAGGTATAAAAGAATTAACATTTCATCACAAAAGTGAGGGGGGAAATGAGGGGGGGGGGGAGTGACACTACTATACAACAAAAAAAAAAGATAAAAAGAAAGAAATACAATGAAAATTCCAAACTAACCCAGGAATATACACACCCCCACACCTAAAGTGTGAAGTGTCCTCACTATAATAAAAAATAATATGGGAAGGAAGGATAAAACTTGGTGGGTGTCACTGGTAGGATGATTCTTGAACTTGGAGTTCCTCCATTGGGGACTCCAGAAGGGCTTCATGAAAGTGATTAAGCCACTTCCCATTGATAGTAAAGGTTTTTTGGTTTATTTATTTTGAAACTGAGTAACACCAAATGGATAAACATTATTAACAATGTATGGTCCAAACCAATGGGAACAAAGATTACCTGGATGTAACTTCAACCTTTCATTGTAAAGGAGAAACTTATGACCAATGTGGAATTGATGATGAAGGATGAGAATGTTGTGGGAAGCCTTGGTTCTCTCTTTATAAATCTGAGAGTTCTCATATTAATCTCTTCTCATTTCCTCCAACTCCTAAATTTGCAACTTCCTTTGAGCCCCACCACCAGAAATATTAGAATTGCATTATTTGATAGCCCAATAGGTCCAGTGCTCAATCTTAACAGGGAGGTGACACCTCTTTCCAAACACAAGACGATAGGGTGACATTCCAATGTGATTTTTGAAAATAGCACGGTAGGACCATAATGAATCATTGAGTATAAGAATCTAATCTTTTCTATTGGGCTGAAACTTTTTTTAAATAATTTGTTTAACCTCTCTATTCAAAACCTCATCTCGACTATTGGTTTTTGGGTTATGAGTAGTAGACACTTGATGACCGACCCCATATCGACACAAAAGTGATTATATTGTTTAGTTATTGAAATGATAACCCTGGTCACTGATGATGAACCTAGGAAATCCAAACCTACAGAAGATTTAGGTTCTCAAAAATTCTATAACTGCCTTAGAATCATCAGTCCTTACATCTCATGCCTCTACCCATTTTGAAACATAATCCACTACCAAAAGAATGTAAAGGTTCCCAAATGAATTGGGGAATGGTCCCATAAATTCAATTTCCCAAACATCAAAAATTTCATGGAAGATCAAGGGTTGTTGTGTCATCTCATTTCTTTTAGATACATTCACCATTATTTGATAGAAAGGAAAATATTTTCAAAAATCATGGGCATCTGGAAAAAGTGTTGGCCAAAAGAGACCAGAATCAAGGACCTTGAGAGCAGTCCATTGGGGACCAAAGTGGCCCCCACAAGAAAGAGTGTTACATAACCTAAGGACAAAATGAAACTTTATATCGAGAACTCAACGCCTGAGGAATTGATCACTACATGTGTGCCAAAGTTAGGGGTCATCCCAAATGTACTAACATGACTCATGTTTTAGACGGTCTGCCTAGTTTTTATTGAAATTAGTAGGAATGCAAGATGCTACCAAATAATTTACAATTTCAGAATACCAAGGAATAAAATATTGCACTCAGTACAATTGATCATCTAGAAACATGTCATTTATGGGAATACATGGGGATGATTTAATGTCTAAGGATGGTTGGATCCTACTGATATGGTCAACCACCACATTCACTGCTCCCTTTTTATCTCTAATTTCTAAATTGAATTCTTGAAGGAGGAGAATCTAGAGAATGAGACGTGGTTTGGCTTCCAGTTTCTTAAGGATATACCATAGGGATGAATGGTCTAAGAACACAATGAATTTGGACCCTAAAAAATATGAATTGAATTTATCCAAGGAAAACACAATGGAAATAGATTATTTTTCACTTGTGGTGTAGTTTTCTTGGGAAGGGTCCAGTGTACGTGAGGCATATTCAATGACATGTGGAGATTGATCGAACCTTTGTGATAAGACCTCCCCAACTGTATAGTTAGAGGCATCACACATGAGCTCAAATGGTAAATCCTACCGAGGTGGTTGGATTACCAAGGGTGATGTGAGACTCCATTTTAACTTATTAAAATATTCCTCACATTATTTATCAAAAACAAATTCCTTTTATTTTTGAAGCAATAGGGAGAGGGGGAGTGCAATTTTACTAAATTCATGAATGAAATGACGGTAAAATCCAACATGACCTAGGAAAGACCACAAATACCATACATTTTTGGGGAATGGTAGGGAAGAAATGTCATCAAATTTTGATTTATCTACTTGGATACCATCCCTAGAAATGACTTGTTCCAAAACTACACCTTATCGCACCATGAAATTGCATTTATCATAATTTAATACGATATTATTTTTAATACAGTGGTGTAGGACTAAACCAAGACAACTCAAACATTCATCAAAAGAGGATCCATAAATAGTGAAATCTTCTATGAATACTTCCATGAAATTCTCTAGGTAATCCAAAAAAATACTAACCATGCATTGCTAGAAAGTACCCAAAGCATTGCACAGACCAAATAGAATCCTTATATATGAAAATGTGCCAAAGGGGAAAGTGAAGTTTGTCTTTTTCTGATACTCAGGGGAAATATGGATATGAAAGTATCTAGAATACCCATCAAGGAAAAAATAATGGGACTTCCTTAATAGCCTCTCCAATATTTAGTTAATAAATGGAAATGGGAAATATTCCTTCTTAGTGTTTTGGTTTAATCAACGATAGTCTATACAAACACACCAACTATTCTACACACTAGTTGGAACCAATTCATTATTTTCATTTTTTATTACTACAAGACTAGTTTTTTTAGGAACCACTCATACTGGACTGACCCATTGAATATTAGATATGGGGTAAATGATTCCAGTAGCCAATAATTTTATTACCACCTTTTTAACAACATCTAGGAGGTTTGGGTTTATTCAATATTGTGACTGCCTCACTGGTTTAGCCTCATCATTTAACAATATATGTCATGTGAAAATTGATAGGCTAATTACAATAATTTCAACAAGTGTCCATCCCAAATCTTGTTTATACTTCCTCAAAAGTTCAAGTAGTCATAATTCATACCCAAGAGGGAGTGAACTAGAAATGATGACTGAAATCTTGTTTCCATTATCAAGATATGAATATTTTAAATCTTGAGGTAGTTGTTTTAGTTCCAATTTGGGTGGATTTTGGATTTATGGGAGTGTGTGTGAAATTTAGAGGCCATTAATCTCATCTAAATACTCGATGGTATAATTATTAGATGAGGAATGAGCTTTTACAAGCTTAGTAGTATCCTCGATGGTCATGTGATCCTCAGTGTTCAAGAAATAATCAATTAACAAACATGTATGTCATTTTTATAGACCACTACAACATTGTATGCATGATTCATTTCCAAAAATTTCAATCAATGATGAAAACTCAGAAAGGGGATCAAGGGAAAGGATATATGTTTTTTAATGGAAGGGAGTACATCAATTGAATTAACAGAGAGAGAGGAATGTTCTTCTGAGGGGGCTTTATGGAATCAAGGATGTTGAAGTGGACAATGTCACTACCAAACTCCATAGATAATATACCATTGTGGGTATTAATTATGGTTTTTAAAGTTTTCAATAAAGGTATCCTCAATATAATTGAGGCATGTACATTCATCCTATCATCTTCCATTTTAAGTACATAAAAATCACCAGGAAAGATTAAATTTTCACCCTCACAAGAACATCATATAACAAACTAGTGGGGTGTGATGTACTTAAATTCACAAGTTGAACAATAATTCCTATTGAATTTAGTTATTCTACCTTTAATGTAGAGTAAATGGAGTGAGGCATCACATTTATAGAGGCACCCAAATCAAGCATAGCATTGAAAAAGGAATAATCCCCTATAGTGCATGGAATCTAGAATATTCCAGGATCATTGAATTTGGTGGGAATTTATGGGTCTATCAATGCTGATATATTCCTCCCCAATATCACCTTCTCATCACCTATAAGTCACCTTAAGTGTGTACAAATCTCCTTTAAAAACTTGGAATATCTTGAAATTTTCTTCACAACATCAATCAAGGGAATGTTAACTTGTACTTTTTTTGAATGTTTCCAATATTTCCTTATCAAGTTCAGTTTCCTTTTTTTTCTTGGTTGAGTGGACCATTAAGGAAATATAATAGTAATGGTTGGGATATGTGAATCATACATAGAAACACTCTTTCCTTTAGAAGGGATTCTATCAGGATAGGGATTTTATTCTCTTGGACCATTTTTAGAAGTTGGGATAGTGGTTTCCTTAGGATGAGATGACTCTAATGGAGAGTTCATTAGGTTTTTAAGTTTTTTACCACTTTTAATGGTGATGTAACTAACATTTACCTTATCCATAGGGTTAACTACTAGTTGAGAGGGTAGTTTACCTGACCCATGACTTTGAATTTCCCCCACAGAGTTAGCGAGTTGGCATAATTGAGTTTTTAGGTATTGTATGAATGCTTGGGTGGTTTATTGGAATTGGATATTGTTGTAATCCATTTGTATCATCATATCTTATAGGCTAGTCTCGGGTTTTATAGGGGGTGGTTGGAAATTCCTTTGTTGTGGTTTAGGATTTCTGGGTGGTGGTGGTTGAATACTCTACCTCGGTTGGTTCCATGGTTGTTGAGGTTGGTTTGAATACCCCCATTGCCTATAGTATTGGTTTCCTTTACACCAAGGACTGGATGGATAATATGGTCCTTCCCTTAAGGGTTGGTTATAGGGGTAGCTTGGAAATATTTCCTCACAACTCTCAGAAGTTTCTCTTAATTGGGGGAATTGGTCATAATAATGGGTTTTAGAAGAACATATTACATAGCGGATGGGTGGAGGATATTGGGATTTAACTTGGGAAAGAGAAAGTTATCAAATAAGGGTACTTACCTCTTTGAACTTTGTGTCCACCTTCTTCTCAAATTCAATACTTTACACCTCATGGACACCTCGAATGGGTACATTGGATCTTGAACCAAACTGTTGAGTGTTTTGCACCATGTTCTCAATTAGGGTTTTTGTAGCAATTGAGGTCTTATCAACTAGTGCACCACCTACAATAGAATCAATCATATTTCACTCAATAGAAATTAAACCTTCATAAAAATACTAAATTAAAAGTTGATCACTTATTTAGTGGTGTAGGAAACTTGAACGAAGACTTTTAAATCTTTCCCAGTATTCATGAAGAGTTTCCCTTTGATATTTCCTTATCCCAAAAATTTCTTTCCTTATTTTTGCGGCTCCAGAGGCTGGGAATTATTTTTCAAGAAAAAGGTGTTTCATGTCAGGCCCAACCTCTAATTGGTGAATTAACAAAGTAAATCCAGTTTTTTTAGTGCCTTCAAATGAAAAACGAAATGACCTAATATTTACTTATTCTTCATCCACATTAGCAAGTTTTAATGTCTAAAACACAATATTAATTTTTTTTAAATTCTTGTGTGGATCTTCTCCTACGATTCCATGGAATCTTGGTAATAAATTAATTATATTGGATTTAAGTTCAAAATTGGGTGCCTCGCCTTGAATTTGAATATAAGTGGGTTGGATATCAACATCAGGTGAGGTTAGTTATTTTAATTTTAGGTTTTTTTATCCATGTTATAAAATTTTAATTTAGTTTTAATGTGGGTTTCAAAATAATAATAAGGATCAATAATTGTGTCAATGTTTTGTGTGTCCTCTTTTAAAGGTTTCTCTTTGCGTCTCAGTGTCACTGACGTAAGATCCTCTCCATTAAGTGTTCAAATAGAAGTATTTACTATGATGAATATCACATCATGAAAAATTCATAAAAAATGATTATTTTATAAATCAACTAAAAAAATTAAGGAAGAAAAAAAGAACAAATAATTACGAAATACACAATATTTCTATAAAAAACACACACTAAAAACAAAAATGCTCCCCCAGTAACAATGCCAAAATTTGAATGTGTTATCATGATACATCAAATTGATTATGATTTTAAGGTTGATTTATAGTATAGGGGAGACCCTAGGTTATCTCTCAAGGAGCATTGATAGGTTTAGAGTATGAGTTTTTAATAAAAAGTACTAAAAAGGGGGCTGATTTTGAAAATAGTTTTAAGAAAATAACTTAACTTAAAGAGTTTAATAGTTGACAAACCAAGTGGATTTTGAAAAATATGAGATGAAGGGGTAATTTTAATTTCACTACACACATTTCAAGTTCATTTTTATTATATATTAATTTAGGTTTGGAGTAATTATTTGTTTGAAATTAATTAGAATCCCAATTAATTACTAAGACTTTATTTCATTGCTTGAAGAACCAAACCTTGACATAAAAATTGTATCGGAACAACACAAGTCTCAAACTCAAAAACCTCACAGCAATCAGTTAGAAATTAAGATGATAACATTCACATGAATAAAAACAAGAATTAAAAATGAAATCATGTAAGATACATGGAATGAAATGTTTTAACAACAAAATTACTCCAAACCTGTAGCTAATATATGCAACGTAACTCCCTTGATGTGTGTGTAACTCCCTCACAATTAACACCCACCGTTTAGCCCAACATCGAGAGGAGGAGGAAAGTTGGATGAAACTCCTTCTTCATCCTTGATCCCCTATGAGGATAGGGGCCTCCATATATTCTAGGATGAATATAGGAATCCTCTAGAACTCCAAATTGACAGCACTTCATTCCTTTTTCGAACTTCCAAATGAGTTTCCCAAGGTATTATTTTATAGGCAAAGTGGAAGGTGGTTTTGGGCACACAGATTGTGTAAACCACTTGATCCATTGTTTTGGATGGGTATAAAGCCTTATATATCTTTGGTAAAAACTTATTTTTTACCCCTATTTATTATCTTCATAGAAAATTTGGATTCATTTGGACACATAAAGGTTGAGATATTGATAGAAGACAACATACCACTTTTGACTTCATACAGATTCAGTGGTTTGGACAGATCACTCCGGATGAGCAAACAGATGATCAAATGAGTTTTTTTCTTCATATAAAATGTGTAACATTTAATTTAGGAGAATTTTACAAAATATCATCCCATTTGGATGCATGTTTTAGTATAAGTGTGTGGTTGAGTCCATTGGTATTCTTGGATCCTATGCAGTTTGGTCCATTTTTCTTGAACTTCATCATGGGACCTCAAATATCATCCACCTTCAATGAAATTATCAAAAAAGTAACATTTTCCTTTTTAATAGCGATAAACACAAAATAATTGAATCAAATATTAATTATTATTATTTTTTATAATTTTAAATACAAAACCAGTTTAGTATAATGGTGTAAGGGTGAAAATGAAATAGTGAATCACATTGCAATCAGGGATCTCACCCATCCTTGTTGGGGGACACTAAAAACCTTACTGAAACCAAGAAAGGAATCATACCTTAGAAAGTGGATCCCTCCTAGGATCTTCTAGGGGACACAATAAACCTAGTATGGAAAACTATAAACCACATCTCCACAGATAGAGGATCACTCATAGGTTCCTCTAGGGGATACCACAACCCAATCCAGTAACCCAAGGATCTCAATTAGAAAGGGGATCACTCCCAAGATCCACTGGGGGAAACCACAACCCAAACTAACCTATTGGAGACTATATCACTTAGATATAGGATACTCTCTTGAGTAGTGTTGGTCACAATTATTCCACAAACCCCATTTGGAAACTCGCACAGTAGGGGATCGTACTCCTAATGATACCACAAAACCCACATAAACTATTTATTGAGTAGGGGATCATATAAATGATGATTCCGTAACCCTAATGAAACTTCCTATTGTGTAAGGGATCATAATTTTGATGATATCAGAAACCCTATAGGGCTATCCTTCTAGATAGTGGATCACCACCCATGTAGTGTTGGTAAAAAAAATTACAAGAACCTGATCTAGGGAAACAATACGCTAGAGGATACCACCCCAAACTCTACATAGGGATACAAAAACTCTAAAAAAATAATAGAGGATCCCACCCCAGCTTCTCTAGAGGGATGAAACAACTCTATCCAAGCACATTCTATTGATGGGATCACAATCCTATACCAAGGATGTAATTCCACACAAAAACTCATAGGGATGAACCAAGAGATATCATTCAACCGCTACTGGTCCAAACATCACTAACCTAAGTGACCGACAACATAACCTCACCTCACAACTTCTAGGCCAAAACCGTGGTCATTATCGCATTCTATGTGGAAAACTGCTCTGGATATGCTACTCACAGGTCTAAATCTGAGCCCCAAAGGAGGATATTTTAAATGCGAAAACTCCTCCAAGAGGCGACTACACAAAGTGTAAGGGGGTCTATATAGTGTGTCCCATTACATGGACCCTTTTCCATTTCTCTTTCCCATGTCATTCACATGGATTCCCTAACCATGTCCCCATGTCACACTACTTAGGGTCACTACATAGCATGTAACCCGTGGTACACATTATGTAGTCCCTAAAACTCATCTTCCATGAATAAGAATAACACACGATGTGTTAATCTAGTCTACATACTATGTATAAGGGAAAATCAGTCAAATATTCCCTACAAACAGCCTAGATCACCCCTGTTCACCCCGAAACACACATATCGACCCTCGAGGGGTCCCAAGAAAGTGTCTAAGGGCTCTACAACCTTAAAATGATGCATAAAAAAGGGGATCAAGAATTAAAACTCAAACCACCTACCTTGAGGAAAAACACTGAAGCTTTGGGGTTGAATTGGAACTTAGAAGCTACTGTTGCATGATTTGGGAGTGATCGTCGTCAAGATCAGAGACCAACGATGCCAAGTTTCCTCGATTTGGTCCTCGGGTCGTCTGTCTCCAAAGGGGGAGGAGAGGGGATTCGACTCCTCCTATGTGCTCACCAAAGGGGGAGGGAGAAAGAGAGAGAGGATATTGTTTTAATTTTTATTAAATCAATATCCTATACTGAACACCATACCACCAACTCCCCTCCAACCCGAAACCCGGTGCTGATAAAGTTTTTACAATGCCTAGGGTAAACACGACGTTATGAATGCAACCACGGTCTCAAAAATCTGATATGAGACTCTGATTAGGAGTTATCACGTTTCATGAGAAACTGAACATGAGTGATAAAATATATTTAATATTTTTATTATCACCACGTCGAGGCTCTCTGGGCCCTGAAACTTCACACCGACTCAACACTTGGCATCTAAAATATTCTTAGGAATATTCCAAAGTCTTACATGTCAAACCTGAGCACTAAAAATTGGGCTTCTGGGTATTTTAGAGAAATATAGACCACATGATTTTTCATTCTCCCACCAATTTGAAGCCCAATTGGATGCACAGATTAGTAGCAGTATGCATTTTAGTCCAAATATATTCTTGGGCTCTTGCACAATTTGACATGTTTTTCTTAAATTTCACTGCGTACTCTCCAAATCACCTCCACCTATAATGTAATCTTCAAAAAAAGTAAAATTTACCTTTTTAATAGTGATAAAAATTAAATTATTGAATTAAAAATGAAGTAAAAATTGTTATTATATTTGTAATTTTCAATACAAAATTAGTTTAACACAATGGTAAAAGGGTGTAAATGAATAGTGAATCGCTATATGATCACAAGGTTACACTAATAAAAACTAAAAAACTAAACCATCTTCAAGTTCCATCCACTAATTACTACACCATCTTGATGCTCCACTAGAGAAGTATGAAATCTCACCTTTACCCGTATCATGATAAATAACATCCATAAACACACCAAGGTGCACATGCAAGGGGTGAGTATATCGAATTAGTAGGAAAACCTTGAGACTTCCCACATATTCCACTAGGTTAAAAAAGTCAGAACAATTTATAATAAATAGGAAGAGAGTTTAAAAATAGTTACCAAGTGAAAAAATTTAAAATATGTGAAATAATTTACACAAAAAAAGACTCATGGAATGAACACATGCACCCATGCAACTCACAACCCAATGCATCTCCCATAAAATAGGGCCCTTCGAACAATCCAAATCATGAACCCGTCCTTCCATACCCAATTCGTTGCTTGGTGTCATAATCTAGTGTTCCTCAGATGAAATGATAACCAAGTCCGAGCCAACAAGGATACCCTTAAAATGTAGTATGAATTCAAACCAATTGTGATATTTCCAAGTTATCACAATCCAATTCATTCTTTATTAAAAATTCTCATTAAATAATTTCATCAAAAATGTCATGGGTGACACCCACAACCCATTAATTAAGAACCAACAAACACATGGGATTTTCCAAATGGTTTTCAACAAGGTTTTTTAGCAAAGAATATGAGAAATCTAGTTTAGAAAAAAAATCAATGAAGTTCTTGATAGAAGTGGAATGAGAGAATCCACCTACCTCAACTAAAAAACACAACAAATCCTAAGAGGAAGATCTTCATCAATAATGGAAAAAATCACCTAGAATCACCTTAGAGTAATCTCGGATCAAGATCCAAATCAAGGGTATGAAATGTGGTTTTTCCCGGGTGTTATTGGGTCAAAATAATATTAATAAATTCCTAAAAATATCACACATGGTTTCTTATCAAGGCACGTAAATCATCACCAAAAATCGGTGGCTAAAATGGCTGATTAAAAAACCCCTAAGATTAGCACCACACCTTGGAGCATGATATGGTGTGTTGTCTTAAGTCATTTTGGGTCTCCCACATGCACAAGGTCGATCACACATCAAATTAACCACCACTTGAGCCACTATAACGCAGGGTCAACCTATTAACCATTTTTCAAGGACTGTAGCATGGTGAAGCCATGTTCCCCATTTCCCATATGAAGAATACTAGTGCACCATTCCTACTGAAACACCCATTGCTATGGCGTGGTGGCATCTTTTTACCCAATCAAATCACTATGTCTGTTTCCCAACATGACTAGCCCCACTTGGAGCGCTATGACCTCCACCACACAGACCACTATGGTCTGGTGAAACCCAAATTGTCCCGTGGTGATTCCTAGATTGTCCCAAACCCAGTTTATAATCATGCACCCATCCTAGACTTCCCAAAAATGATATGAGACACTACTAAACATAAAGATACCTAAAAAAAGGGATACCATCAACCAAAGGTGGTACATTCTCTCCACCATTAGGCTTTTTTTCCTCAGAAAGTTGGAGTTGGTTGTCCAGACATAGCTCGACCCACAGATCCAACATAACACTACTCCAAACTTCAACCCAAAAATGCTACTACAACAGACGTACCAAATACATGAATTGATCTAGAAAGAGATTATCATGTTCATTCTATGATATGTTTCATAATGAGAAACCAATGGAATAAATGAATTAAAAGAAACATGATCTAAACCAATTATGCAATAGAGGTAATTGTGCACTGTGACTATAAGGATGTATAAGGATGATATGTACTATATTGGATTAGAACTGAAACGCTACCTAATAAACAAACCCATTGATATTAGTGATGAAAAATGGGCCTGTGGGATTCGTGGGTATAGGGAGAATGCGGGGTGGGGTGGGCCTAAATTTTTTAACCATTTAGAGAATGGGCCAATACTGGTTGAGCCTACATAGGTGAGGGACAAGGCGGTTTGATCCTACATTGGTACGGTATTACCTGTGATCCTGATTAAATTAATAATTATTATTTACAATATATGCTTCTTTAACATTTTAGTTTTTTAATAAAAAATCATGATTAAACCATGAAATTTGATTTCTCACCATAATGGTCATACTAATTCACCATTCATTCACATGTGAATTTTAAATAGGACTATATTTATTATTTTAATATGATATTATATTATTTATATAGTAATTATTAACCATATTTACATGGTGTGTCATCCCACATCTCGAAAAATGGACCTCATCTCCCTTGAACACGGTTACAATTATAAAAGAGTTATTATAATCATAATATTTTTTTGTTTGATTTCTTTTTTTATTATTTAATTTTATTTTCTTATTAAGAAAATAGGAAAGGACCTCATAGGAACCCTAATAGACTCCTATAAAAGAAGTCATTACTTGGAGAGTCATCATTCATTCACAGGTATAGTTGTTCGCATCACCACACAACCAACATCATCATTCATCACCCCTCACCGATCTCTCACCTAAATTGCATCGTAATAGTTCTCCACCACATCGGTGTCACCTCATTCCACCATTAACTCATAGAAAAATGTTCCATAAAATCCCTCAAAACTCTATCAATTTTCAATCCATACTTCTCCCTAGAAATACCATTAAGAATGAGAAAAAAATACATCATTTAAATGATTATAAATATTATATATTTTTTAAATTCTACAAGACTGTGGGTTACTCACAGGCCTATTTAGGGTCGGGAAGATTTGAAATTCTTTGTTCTCATTATATGTGCGATTTTGAGAACAAACCCATGAGGGATTGGCCCATCCCATTTTACATTACTAACCGACATGGTCAAGAGTCAGTAATGATCAAAGACACATAGGAGCTAACTTCCAATGCTTACCCAGATGACGACTCACTAATTAAGGGAATACCTAGAAGAATCCATGATTTCACACTATTAGAGACCATGTAAAATAAAGATAGGCCAATTTAGGTATACACTAACATATATCCATCATCATGATTCTCCACACAATCAATGTTTCATAACCTATCAGAGAAGACTTCCCCAAGGCAAATACTTTCTAAACCCCCACCCAATAGCGGTGTTTGACCCAAAGGACTATAAAATTATCTAATTAGAACCATATGAAGAATTTTTGGATGACCCATAATGGAAAACTAGGTTCTATATTAGTGAAAAAAGAAATTAGTACATGATGCTCAATCAAAACTTCCTGAACATACCCCACTATCAGATCTTCATAGACACTATCCCCTAAACATGAATGAAAAGAATCAGATCAAATAATTGGAGAACTACCAACCCAATTACATCATGATTTTTAAGACATGTTTATTTCAAAGTGTATTATAATTCACTATCGCCACTCTAATGGTACAGGTAACAACCACATCATTCCTACTTGTTGGTGTTCAGGGTTCGCTACCTTGTATACCATCCCAAAAGATGAATGGATGATCCACTTGAAACTATCCCAACACAGGGAGGAACTAGAAGTGGATAAAAATACATAAGATATAATTTCCATACTTTGTTCACCCCTTTATGGTTCCCCATGATTAATTTTTAACTTAACGGTCATAGAATGAAAATTTGATCAATGAACTTCCTCAAACATGGTCACCCAAGTAAAGAATGAGAGCCACCTGACAAAAAACCATGAAATCATATTAGTTTATACGACCCAAGTTTATGTCAGCAATTTCACCCATGAATCATTCATAATACAACATTTCACTAGCCTTCCATCTAGAAACTTGTGAGAAATGATACCCACCACCCAACTAATCATGAACTATCATACCTAGTCAGAGCAGTCCTTGGTGAGTCCAAACAAGAGAAGGAATGAAAAAAGAACTAGAAATAATACAATAAGCATAAGGGTAAGAGTGCTAGAGTTATTTAAAAAAAAGTTTCTAATTACTAAATCTAGGTAAAAGACCATGTACTAACCCATACATGATAAAAATTCAAAGGAGTTTTCATGTACTGAACCCATCCCTGATGAACCACACTTAATTGAGAATTTGACCCAGGTTGGTTCCTAAAAAATAAATTGAAACTTTTTCCCAATTATTCCCCAAATTGACCATCAATTTATAAAATTTAGTTAGAAGAAGATAAGATATGGTTCCAACCTATATCATTTACTATTGCCTAATCCATGTACCAAATCAGTTTAAAATATGCAAATCCATTTGAAGGTGTGAGAGTGACTCTCCAATCATAATAATCAATATGAAATTGAATTATAGAGACCACTATATTACATGTATTATGAAAAAGACACTTTGATGAAAAAAAATTCCACCCAAGCTAAACCATTTCAATGATAATTGATTATGGTGACCAATCTAAATCCCAAAATATTCTGCTACCCATGAGATTTCATGATGCTCATCCCCTAAGCCAACATTTACCATAACCGCTTTTCTCTTTCGACGTATTACATCTATCATCGAACAATAATAACCAGCATGACTAACACAACAAGCATAAGCAGCATGAAATCATAATCAAGACAAGAAGCACAACAAGTAAAACAACATAAAAACATAATAAATGTAAGTGTAATAAGGTTAATTAGCACAAAAAACAAATCCAACACCATAATTACACTAAGAGAGTATCCAAAAATAGATTTTCTCAGTACCATGTCTCCATACTTCCCATTTAAATAATTCATCATATTGTTTCCACCCACTAATTGACTATGCTATAACATTCCCAAAAATCACATGAAAAATATTTAGGTTTCCAAAATAGTGATAATATTTTCAAGAAAATTTTTTGTTTCATAAAAACACAGTTAAATAAAATTTTTAAACCATTTATAGTGTTTTAAGACCAATAAAATCATTTTTCAATTCATTTATGAAAGTGATTTAAAAAATCAGCATGCAACACTGCCATATTTGTAAACAAAACTTTCTAAAAATATGAAAATTGTAGATTTAAAAATAATAAAAGGTTTCCTTTGAGAAATTATTTTCCCACAAGGTCCATTTAAATAATGGTTATTATAGAAGAGTCTTTAATTTTTTTTCAAACTTGAAATACCTGAAAATTTTCATAAAACATTCCAGAAAATCATTTTTTAAACATATTTTAAATCTTGAAATAATTTTCCAAACTTTCCAATGATATTATTTAATTTGAAGAAATTTTTTTCATTAAAACATGGACCATAAAAGCAAATCACATAAACATTAGCTACCAAATCATACAACCACCAAGATGAAACACTTGAGAAATATGCACCAATCATTCCATATACATGAAAAGGTTACTCAATTTATTATCAACACATCATCAATAAACTAGTTTAATATAAAAACTAATTATGTCATATTTAAAAAATCTAAATTATATTCATTTATTTCTACTAGGAAGTAAACAAATTTTTAAAACACAAATTTTATGATCATATTTCATGTCATGATGCTTAGACTTAAATATTTTACTGAAGTCTCATTCTATTACCAATAAATCATGCTCAATGAATACTAATTAAACAACCCAAAAATTACTATCCATAAAATTCAATATGCTTCTATGACTAGTAACCTAAAAATCATAAGAATCAAAAAATAGATTAAACACTATAATCAAATATCCATTATTAAATATTTACAATTTTATATGATATTTATACTTATTACACTAAACATGCTTCACTTACTATGTACATAAAATGAAATAACACATTATATTCCTTTTAACATATCTTGAAATTCACCAAGGAAATAATAACTCAAAGTTTTAGAGTGTTATTTTTCTAATCATAGCCAATATATCCCAAAATTTCAAATCATTAAATTTAAATTAACACATTTAATGTCATGAAAATATTAAAACCATAAATACCCCAACCCCATTAGTTCAGAGTTTGTGCCTTACTTAATTACATTAGTACTATGAACATGAGATATCATCCCAAAGGACCAAATAGTTTAGTAAATTTTGAATACCAAATAAAAACATAATTGTTACATTACAACTTTGAAATGAAAAAAAACATAAAAAATCCATTGGAAACACCCATAAACTCCTAGATTATCCCTGCAAGTCATTCACAATATATATCTTCACATCATAGTGAAAAATAAAACATAAGAAATGGGTGATATCAGATGCTCAATAAGGATAAAAAATACAATGGAATCTATCATAAATATAAATAGTAAGGCAAGGTGAATAACTAAAAACACATTTTATTAAAACATAATCTTGAGCATAATATGGAAGGAATAAAAACTGATTGAATAATGCTATATAAATAATCACATGAGAATGAAACTTAACCAGGGATATTATACTAGTTGAATAATACCATGGATTATAAATTACTAATATCATGATGATGGAATGTATAATGTTGGACATTTGAAACATAACATTGAGGAAATGTCCAAGACATCTGAAAATAAATGTGTAAAGCCTCGACCAAAACCCAATCTGGTTTGTCTCATGAGACCTACCGATGCATCAAGGAGCTATAGAGAACCTATCCCATCACTTACTAAGTCCAATTAATTCCTAATATTAATAGAGTGAAACATAAATAATATATACATACAAAATTTAAATAACTTTACCCAATTAGTAAATATAATCACTAACAATTCTGAGTAATATGGTGAATGGTATCAATATAGAACATCCATAGTCAAACTAATCATAAAAACTTTAATAAAACATGGTAGATGATATCAAAAAATATTAATCCCAATTAAGAATAAGATTAAATAGAGGGTATTGAAATAGAAGAAAATACTCTAATAAAATCATTGAGGAATTCTTGAGAGAAATACCTTTTTTTTACATTGGATAGAAGAGTTATTTTGGAAAATCTTTTGTGTTTGTCATAAAATCATATTATAAACATGTATATCCTAGAAAAGAAAAGGTACATAAAATTATATTATGTTTGAGATATAAAATATGTCCAACTTAAGTGAAAACATATAAAAATAGTTTTTAAGAAACTTTAGAAATGGGCCACTTCAGTGCAGTTTAAGAGAAAATATAAGAGTCTTCAAAAAAGACATAGATTATTTGTTTACATAAAACCAAAAAAGAGAGAAGATAGTTTTTCATGATAAAAAACAGTGATTTAAAAATTTAGGATCGAAATGATGATGTATATGCTCAATATATAAGGGGGGGGGGTGAATTGTATACTTTAAAAATTCCTTTGGAACTTTTAAAGATGGTAATGTTTAACAAAGTTAAACAAGGTAAATTCACATGACCTCTTAGTTCTACAAACTTTATTGATTTCAGAAATGTGGTTCCAGAAATGAAACTTAAGAAAAGTTTACAAAGATAAAGATTCTATCTTAAAGTGTATAGAATCTTACAAATCAGAGTACAAGTATAAGAAAGTATAAAACAATTATACTTTTCTCAACAACCAAAATGCAATGGAAAACTTGAAACAATAAAAGTAACAAGTAGTAAATCTTTTAACCCAAAGAGAATGGTATCCAACAACCTTGGATAAAGGTCCCTTGATTTATAATTTCAAGAAAGTATGTCTTACACACACCAGGGTAAGCCCTCGATACAAATATCAGAGTCTGTCTTGCTATCCCCGCAAGCTCTCGAACTTCAAGGTAGTCAGAACCTCTGTCTTCCTTTCCCCGGAAGCCCTCAAATGTACTCAGCAACATTCAGAGTCTCATGAAACAATTTTGAACATGGTGTTCAGTACACACAAATCATAAAAGTCTCTCTCTCTAGAAATCACTTCAGCAACATGTAATCACTAGAGTCATAGAATAGTTCATCAAAGATATGAGCTCTTTCAAATGAGCTTCTATTTATAGGAACATCTCTAATGGTCAGCTCCCTCCTCCAATGGCCATATTTTTCCTTGAATTTTGGAGGGGCCTGTACACGTGTCACTCAAACAACAGTTAGCTAGTAACAGAATGCATAACATCATTTTATAACTTTGACAAGAGTATGCAAAAATATGGTTGCTCAACTAAATCCATTTTTCAGAATGTAAGGAAAAATAAAAGTTTTGAGTATAATAAAAAAACCATTCAGTGTCTATAATACATGGATATTTGGATTTTGTATTCAAAAGAATTCAGAACCTAAATTCTACAGAATTTTGGAGTTTGAATTTTAAGGAAATTTAGAGTCTGAATTCCTAAGAATTCAGAGTCTGAATTCAAAGAATTCGGAGTCTGAACTTAGAAAGTTCAGAGTCTAAATTCAAAGAATTCGAAGTCTAAACTTAGAAAATTCTGAGTCTACATTCATAAGAATTCAGAGTCTAAACTCATAAATTTCGGAGTCTGAATTTAGAGAATTCAGAGTTTGAACTCAGAAAGTTTGGTGTCTGAACTTAGAGAATTCAGAACCTGAATTCAGATCCTAAAAACAGAGTGCTCTATATCTAAGTATTTATAAGATTCCAAGGTTTTAGTTACAAATTATAATTTTATACTTAGAAGGAAAATGAGTTAGATTATAATATGATCAATGAAAACATGGTAAGGATAAATTTACTTGGGGACAAAAAATTTCTCTTATGAAAGAAAAACTAGGTAAGAATAAAATTTCCTTGAGGAAAAAAAATTTTCTTAAGGAAAATTTTACTAATTAGGATAAAATAAAATTTTCCTTAAGATAGAGTGTTTGTGATTTTTAAAATAAGAAGGAATGGAAAAGTCATAAGGAATCCTTATTGACTCAACAATCTCCCCCTTTTTGGAAAGCACAAACATCCTTACGAAAAATAATATAAGGACTTAGAAATTTTTTTTGGACTTTGAAAATAAATATTATCTCCCTTAACACATGGTAAAGGATGAATACGACTAACTCCCCCTTAGGCTTTGGAAACACTAAGGATTGTATTCTTGATTTCCAAATTGAGACTTATCATTTTATTGCATATGAAAATCTTCTTGGATAAGAACTCACCCTTATATGAACTCCTCCTTAGGGAAATTTCTTCTTTTACTTAGTATTTTTTTATCATTATTTTATCCCCCTTTGTGATTTTCAAAAAGGATTAAAGGGAATGGAAAAGGAAATGTGGTACCTAAAACATTAGTACTAGATAACCAAAAACATAAAGAGAAACCCAAAATTTCATTACGATTGGAAAAATTTATACATTTAAGAATACAAAAAAAGATCAGAATTTGAATAAGATTATCCTTCCTTCTCCTTCAGCATCAACTTATTCACTATGGTTTTGAGATTCTTGAGTTCCTTGTGATCCTCCTCTACACATTTGAGGAGCTGATCCCAATCTTATGTTTTTTTCTCTAAGGCTTTGATTTTTCCTTTCTGAGCCTTAATAGATTTTGCCTGCCCCTTTAGAACTTCTTCTTGCTTAGCAAATTTTTCTTCAAATTAGATTCTAAGATCTATTTCCCTCTTACAACTATGATTAATTAAATACAACTTCCCATTCTGATCTTTTACTTCTTGTATATGATAACTTTGTTCCAGAGTTAGCTTTTCCACAAAACTATTTGTGAGATAGTTGATCTTCACATCTTCAGTGTCAAATTCATCCTTGACACTTTCTTGGAACTCATCAATAATTCTCATGTATTCTACTATTTTCCTTGACCATATTATCATCTTTCTTCATGAACTTTTATGAGCTTCATATATAATAAGAAAAGTCTTGAAGTATACCTCCAGTTTGACACACTTATCCATCACCATGGATACTGAATATGATTTTTTATTTAAGGTGTGTTGAAGCATCTAGAATCTTGAGTCTATGCTTGGGAATATTAGAATAGTCCCAACACACTTCTTTAAAGACTGGACTACAAAATATTGTCCAAGGGAGGACAATTCTGAATTAGAAATTTTGCTCGGTGAGGTTTCTTTTTCTAACTCAGCAGCTTTCCTCTTTGAAGAACTACTAACATCTTTCTTCTTTACCAAAAACTTGGTAGGTGTATCAACACCTACCTATTTTACCTTATCAGTATTTGGAATGACTTCCTATTAATCAAGAGATTCATGTTCACTATCAGATAAATGAAAAATTTTGTATTCATCAAATTCTTCCTTTTCGGCTCCTGCCTAAGTATCCTCAGGGTGAATAAAATATTTATTAATGCTTTATTCTTCATATGGTTTGTCTACTTCATCTTCAACCTTCTCTTTATCCTTCCCAAGAGTAGTAAGTTTTGATGATTCAGCTTGAGAGGTTCAGAATGATAATTTCTCAGAAGGGATCTCCTTCTCATGAAAATCCTCTACTTGCTTTATCAAATCTTCAGTATCACCACTACCTTCTTCTTCTTCTACTTATTTTTCTTGTGCTACTTCTTCTTCTTCTGCTACTTATTCTTGATGGTTTTCTAGAATTACAAACTTCTTTCCTAGAGTCTCTGGTAATGATTCTATCAAGAAGGATTCTGGTACTGGAATATTTTCGGAAGCTTTCTTAGTAGCCTTTAGAAGTGATTTCACTATTTGAGCCTCAGAAAACTTCTTCTTTTTCTTATTTTCTTTCTCTTTCTTGTCAAGCTCTTTAGCTACCTTCTCCCTCAAGGATTTTGCTTCAGCAGGGTCCAAGACAAACTTAGGCTCCCCTTATTTCATATTTTTCTTGTCTTCTCTCCATTTATATACAACTTCATCAGGATAGGCTTTTTGTTTTTTTGGCTTCGGTGGTGCGGATTGGGTTTCCTTATCCACTGGGGTTTTTTCTTTTTCTTCCACATCCTTCAACTTCCTCTTCCTTCCAACCTTTTTAGAGGTCTCAACTACCTATTGTTTCTTCAGTAAGGCTTCCTCTTCCTCCTCAAATAAATCATAAAATTCTTTGGATTCTTTAGAAAATCCAACTTTCATCCTTCTCAGAGTATCACCACTTAACAACACAACTTTTCAATTCCATGACTTAGATTTGCAAGGGATTTTGAAAGATTCTAGACACCGAACAATCATCTTTTAAAGAATAGCTGGATACATAATAATCTAAGACTTCATATTTCCATTATTTATGTTTTCAATCATAACCAAGATATGCTTAATCAAGTTTATCTTCCTTAGGTTTACCAAGAAATATAGAATGTACATATCACTTTTCTTCAAAGTATCCTTGTCTCCTTTTCCCGGTATGATAAATCCTTGAACCCACAATTCAAGAATTCGATAATTTTTTGTCAGGTAAAAAATATTTGGAGTCTTTACTTCTGAGAGACCAAGGCAAGCTATGACCTTCACCTTATCAAAACTACCTTGAACATCAGGCAGCTTATGAGAGCAAAACTCAGATTACCCTTCATATGGAATACCAACCAAGATTGCAGCCTTGGTGTAAGAAAGTAAATATGTCTTTCCATAACACTTGAAAGAAAACTTACTCCTACCTTATTCCTTGAAGAAAACTACTGACTCATAGAATTCTATTAACAATTATGGATATACCAAATCCTGAGATTTTTATTTTGAAAGGAAAACACTTTCCCACCCATTCAACTTAATGTTATTAGAGATAATAGAATCATACTTTACAAAAAACTTCAGATCAACTAACCTTTCTCTGTATATTTTCCATTCAGATATTGTTTTGACAGTTGACATCTGAGAGGAGACTTTGGCAGACATTTAGAAGTAAGAAATATCTAAGAAGTTCGAAACATGCTAATGTAAGAGGGTAGAGCTTCAGCATGCACGAGCTTGATTTTCGATGTGAGACAACCATAGGGGGTCCTTTATATAGGCAATTGAGGTGAAGGTTCAACTTCCTCTCTCTATCCAATGGTTGAAAAACCTTCTAATCAGATCTAAAGGTTGAGATGATAGTTGGAAGGAAATTTTGATATAATCTGATCTTTTGAGTTTTTTAAGAAAAACATTTGGATTTAAGAAAAAGTGAATATGAAAATTTAAAAACATATGAAAATACTAAAAATTAAAAGATGATTATGAAAATTTAAGAAAGAAAACATAAATTTCGAATTGCTAGGAAGATTATTCATATTGAGGAAAATTCTTCTTGAAGAACTTTAGATTCTGAAAATTTTGATTATGAAAGAATTTTTAAACTATGAAAATTTTATTATGAAAAATCTAACTACGAAAAAAAAACTACGAAGAATTTTCATTAAAAAATTTTAAACTAAAAAAAACTTCATTACAGAAAAATTTGAACTACAAAAATCTTCATTACGAAAAATTTCAAGCTACAAAAATATTCATTACGAAAAATTTTAAGCTACAAAAATATTCATTACAAAAACTTTTGAGCTAATTTTTTTTTTAGAAATATAAAAAACAAATGTACCCCTTATATGAAAAGGAGTTTTTTATTGTAAGGATATTGGTTTCAATAGGAAGTTAACATGGAAGATTACCTTATGGTTATCATTCCTAACATCTGTTTAATGTATTTAAATCTATTGGATGGTAAAGATTTTATGAAAATGTCAGTAAGTTGATCTTGCATTTCGATAAATTAAAGAATGATATCTCCTTTTTGTGTTTGATCCCTAAGAAAGTGATGCCTAATATCTATGTGTTTTGCATGAGGGTGATGTGTAGGGTTTTTACTTAGGGAAATGGCACTAGTATTATCATACATAATTTTTGTTTTGGTAAAACTCATACTATAATCTGTGAGTGTGTGTTGCATCCACAACACTTGAGCACAACAACTTCCAGCTGCTACATATTCAGCTTCCGTATTAGAAAGTGATATTGAGTATTTCTTTTTTCATGAACAAGAAACTAATGAATATCCTAAGAAATGACAATTTCAGGATGTACTTTTCCTATCCATTCTACATCCACCAAAGTCAGCATTTGAAAAACTTTTAAAAGAAGAATCATTTACAGAAGTTTAAAAGAGTCCCAGATCCATGGTTCCCTTTAAGTAGTGAAAAATCCTTTTCACTTCCTTTAAATGAGATTTCTTAGGATTGGATTGATATCTTGCACATAAGCATACTGAAAACATTAAGTCTCAATGACTAGCTATCAAGTAAAGTAGACTTCCTATCATACCTCTAAAATATATTTGATCTATTGGTTTCCCAGCTTCATCTAGATCAAGTGAATTTGAGGTACCAATGGGAGTACTTATACTCTTAGTGTTGTTATATCCATACTTTTTAAGAATATATTTAATATAATTATGTTGGGATATATAGATTCCTTCTGATTTTTGAGAAATTTGAAAACCTAAGAAAAATGTTAACTCACCCATCATACTCATTTCAAACTCAGATTTTATTAGATCTGCAAAGAAATCAGTTAAAGATTGTTGAGTTGAACCAAATATAATTTCATCAACATAAATTTGAACAATCAAAACATTTTTATTATCTTTCTTTATAAAAAGGGTTGGATCAGCATTTCCCTTAACATAATTATTTTGAAGAAAAAATCCTGTAAGTCTATCATACCAAGCTCAAGGGGCTTGCTTAAGTCCATACAAAGATTTGGTAAGTTTGTAAACAAGTTCAGGATGTTTTGTATCTTCAAAACCAAGAGGTCGTTCAAAAAAAAAATTCCTATTGAAAAAAACCATTAAGGAAAGCACATTTAACATCCATTTTAAAAAGTTTGAAATTGAATAATGCTACAAAGGCAAGTAGAATACGAATAGATTCAAGTCTTGCTAGTGAATCATAGGTTTCTTCATAGTATATTCCTTCCTGTTGATTATATCCTTTAGCAACCAATCTATCTTTATTTATTACTATGATTCTATTTTCATCACATTTTTTTATGAAGACCCATTTTACTCTAATAACATAAGTTTCCTTAGGTCTTTCAACCAAGGTTCATACTTTATTCCTTTCAAATTCATTTAGTTCATCTTGCATAGCTTTTATCCTATCATCATCACCTAAAGCTTCATCAGTGCTTTTTGGTTCTAATTGGGAAATAAATGATAGATGTTCAACTTTATTTATTAAGGAACTTCTAGTCCTTATATGTTGATTCACATCACCAATGATACTATCACTGGAATGTTTTTTTAGAAACAACTGATTTGGATTTTTTAAAACCTATTCCTCAACATAGGGTAGGAAATCTTCTGGGGTAAATGCTTCAGAAATATTTTCTTGAACATTTTCCTTATCAGAAGAATCTTCTATCAAAGGTTGATAATCAATTTTTGAAAACACATCTGATGATATAGGTTGAGGTTGTTTAAAAACAAAAAGATCAGTTTCATCAAATTTGACATGTATAGTTTCTTCAACAGTACATGTATTTTTATTGAAAACTCTATAATCCTTAGAAGTTATTGAGTAGCCTAAGAAAATTCCTTCATCAGATTTTGATGTGAATTTGTGTAGATTATCTTTAGTATTCAGAATGAATAACTTGCAACCAAAAACCTTGAAGTAGGAAAGTTTAGGTTTTCTACCATTCCATAACTCATAAGGAGTTTTATCAAGAAAAAGCCTAATTAAAACATGATTTATAGTATAAAAAGCAGTACTTACAGCTTCATCCCAAAAATGTTTGGCAACTAAATATTCACTCAACATGGTTCTTGTTATCTTTTTAAGAATTCTATTTTTTCTTTCAACAACACCATTTTATTGAGGTGTTCTGGGTGCTGAGAATTTATGAGTAATTCCTTTTCTACTACAAAAAGTTTCAAAATTAGAATTTTGAAATTCTTCTCCATGATCACTATGAATAGTTATCAAAGGAAGGTTTTTCTCATTTTTAACTTGGGCTCTAAAAGTTTGGAAATAAGAAAAATCTTTATATTTAATTTCTAGAAAATAGATCCATGAAAATCTAGTGTAATAATCAACTAAGACAAATACATAATATTTTCCTCCAATGCTTCCAGTTCGTGTTGGACCAAAAAGATCCATATAAACCAACTGTAATGCATCAGTGGTTGAGACTTCACCAACTGATTTAAAACTTGATTTATGTTGCTTTCAATATTGATAAGGATCACAAACTTTAGAAGAATCAAATCTAAGCTCTGGTAGATCCTTAACTAGTCTTTTCTTGGAGAGTTTACATAGGTTCCTAAGATTACAGTGTCCTAAACTTCTATGCCACAACCAAGAATGATCTTCCATTGCACTAAGGAAAGGTAGGTCTTGGTTCCTAAGGTCTTCTAAGTTTAGTGTGTATACATTCTCTTGCCTATGGGCATAAAGAATAAAACCTTCCTTGGAATTGTGTACTAAGAACTTATCATTCCTAAAATTCACAAGGTAACCTTCATCACATAATTAAATTATTCCAATGAGGTTGTGATTAAGACCCTTAACAAATAAAACATTTTAAATCAAAGTTTTTCCAAGAAGAACAATGTTACCTATGCCAATAATTTATCCCTTAGCATTATCTCCGAAAGTTACTTTTCCACCTTTCGTCTAGAAAATCTTTTCAAAGAAGTTTTTGTTACCAGTCATATGCCAGGAACATCCACTATCCGTGTACTATGTATTTCTATTGGTACTATCTTTACTTTCTTGAAAATAAGATTGTTAGACTTTCTAAAACCAAACATTATTGGATCCAGAAACTTCAGAAAGAAAAATTTTAGGTATCCACATTTTTTTTGAAAAATAATATTTATGAAAACCTAAAGACTGAGTTTTGTTTAAGGAACAGTTTTTTTCCCAATGCCCACAACACTGACACTTGGTGTAGAATGAATCACTTTGAGGTACAAAATAATTATTACTAAAAATCGGTTTTGAACTAGTATAACCAAATCCAGAATTATTCCTTAGAGGTCGAATTTGGGAATACATTTTATCAAAATTTCCCTTACCTAAGGTAAAGTTTGACAAACACTTAATCAAGGAAAATATTTCTAACTTTAGTCTAATAACCAAGTTCTTATCTTCAAAAACATCAGTTTTAGTAATAGAGTTATGCTCAGAATTTTTTTTCTTATAAATTACTTTTTCTAGATCCTTAGAAAGTTTATCCTTCTTAGAATTAGCTTCCTCAAGGTTTTTTAAAATACTTTCAAAATCAAGAGTTTTCTTATCAAGATATTTAGAAAGATCTGATATTTCCTTAGTAAGAATTGAAATTCTAGAATTTTTCTTATTAATCTTTTTCTTGACATTATAATTTTCATTCTCAAGAAGCTTAGCAAACCTAGAAACTTCTTTATAGGTAGGTAAAGTATTATCTTCATCAGAAGAAGATTCTTCATCCGAGGATTCATAGTATTTACTATCACTATAATTAGCATTCAATGATACATTGGTAATGGATTCAACATTATGTACCTTATCCATTAAACACTGATTTTCAATAGGTAGTTTGGCTAGTAAACCAAGATTCTTCTATCCAGAAGATTCATAATCTGAGGATTTATCAGAAGAGTCTCCACCACTGGCACTCCAAGTGTTGTTATATTTCAAAACTTTATTAGCTTTAGCTTTGTAGTACTTCTTTCTATTCATCTTATAATGCTTTCCCTTTCTATATTTTCTCTTAAGCATAGGACAATCAGGCATTATATGTCCAGCTCTTTTGCATTCATAATAAGTGACTTCAGAGTCTTTCTATCCTTTCTTTCTTTCTTATTGTATCTAGATTGAAAGTTATTCTGTCCAAAAATCTTGTTCATACTTAAAGCAAGATTTTCTAATTCATTTTCTGAAGTTTCACTTCCACTATATTCAGATTGTATAACAACCTTATTATATTTATATCTTGTAACTCTCTCAGGAGTCTTGGCTTTCATATGATTTGAGGTAGTTGTAAAAGTAGAACTTCCATTCCCATTCTTCTTCTTAACATTCTCAGCATCTCTCTTCATTATAGTCTCTTGTTGAAGAAGAGTTCCAAAAAGTTCATCAAGAGTAATCTGTGAGAATTTCCTATTCTCATCTATTGCTGTTCTCTTGGATTCCCACCCATTAGGCATAATTTCTATAATCTTGTCTACAAGTTCCTCATCATTCAAACCCTTTTCACCCATAGATTGTAAGCTGTTTACAATAGTCATAAATCTCTGTTGTACCTTACATATAGGTTCTCCATAAGGAAAGAAAAAACCATAGTACTCAGCTCTAAGTATAGCTCTTCTAGTTTCAATAACTTTGGAAGAACCAAAATGTGTAACTTCAAGATTCTTCCAAATAAAATTTGCTGCTTCATAAGAAGATATCTGGATATCTATATTCCTGGTCATGGAACACAATAAAGTATTTCATACCTTATAATTCAGTTGATATTCTAACTTCTCTTGATTAGTAAAAGTTCTAACTTCCTTATCAGGAATCTTGTAATATCCAGTAAGCATAAAAAATTTGTCCACTCCAGTGTTAATAACAAAAGTATTTATACAATCTCTCCAATATTCATAATCATTCTCATAAAAAATAGGTGGTCTAGAAGGATTAAGATTGTCAATTGAACCAACATTCATTCCTTCCATCTTAAAGAAAATCTTTCCACACAAACTTTTCATTAATAAAAGTTTGTAAAAAAGGATAAAAATATCCTAAGCAAGGAAAATATAGAACAATGAAAAACCCGAGAAAGATAACTTATATGTGAATATAATTATTTTAGAGACCTTCCTCTGATACCAATTGTAGGATCTAAATGATGATGTAGATGCTCAATATACAAGAGGGGGGGGGGGGTGAATTGTATACTTTAAAAATTCCTTTGGAACTTTTAAAGATGGTAATGTTTAACGAAGTTAAACAAGGTAAATTTACAAGACCTCTTAGTTCTATAAACTTGCTTGATTTCAGAAATGTGGTTTTAGAAATGAAACTTAAGAAAAGTTTAAAAAGATAAAGATTATACCTTAAAGTGTATAAAATATTACAAATCAGAGTACAAGTATAAGAAAGTATAAAATAGTTATACTTTCCTCAACAACCAAAATGCAGTGGAAAACTTGAAACAATAAAAGTAACAATTAGTAAATATTTTAACCCAAAGAGAAGGGTATCCAAAAACCCTGGATAAAGGTCCCTTGATTTATACTTTCAAGAAAGTCTATCTTAACCACACTAGGGTAATCCGTCGATATGAATATCAGAGTCTGTTTTTCTATCCCTGCAAGCCCTCAAACTTCAAGGTAGTCAGATCCTCTGTCTTCTTATCCCCAGAAGCCCTCGAATTTACTCAGCAACATTCAGAGTCGCACAAAGAAATTCTGAACAAGGTGTTCAGTATGCACAAAGCATGAAAGTCTCTCTCTAGAAATCAATTCAGCAGCATGTAATCTCTAGAGTTGTAGAACAGTTCATCAAAGTTGTGATCTCTTTCAAAAGAGATCCTATTTATAGGCACATCTCTAATGGTCGGCTCCCTCCTCCAACTGTCATATTTTTCATTGAATTTCTGAGGGACCTATATATGTGTCACTCAAACAATGGTTATTTAGTAATAGAATGCATGAAATCATTTTATAACTAAGAAAAGAGTAAGCAAAAATATGGTTGCTCAACCAAATCCATTTTTCAGAATGTAAGGAAAAATAAAATATTGGAGTCTAACCAAAAAACCATTCGGTGTCTAAAATACATGGATATTCAGATTATGTCTTTAAAATAATTCTGAACCTGAATTCTATAGAATTCTAGAGTCTGAATTTCAATGAAATTTGGAGTCTGAATTCATAAGAATTCGGAGTCTGAATTCATAGAATTCGGAGTCTGAACTTAGAAAGTTCAGAGTCTGAATTCAGAGAATTTAGAGTCTGAACTCAAAAAATTCAGATTCTGAATTCATAAGAATTCAGAGTCTGAACTTAGAAATTTAGGAGTCTGAATTCAGAGAATTCAGAGTCTGAACTCAGAATGTTTGGAGTCTGAACTCAGAGAACTCAGAATTCTATATATCTAAGTATTTATACTTAGAAGTAAAATGAGTTATACTATAATATGATCAATGAAAACATGGTAAGGATAAATTTCCTTGGGGTTGGAAAATTTCCCTTATGAAAGAAAAACTGGGTAAGAATAAAATTTCCTTGAGGAAGAAAAATTTTCTTAAGGAAAATTTTCCTGATTAGGATAAAATACATTTTTCCTTAAGATAGAGTGTTTGTGATTTTAAAAACAAGAAGGAATTGAAAATTCATAAGGAAATATTATTGAATCAATAAGAAAAATATTGGTGTATTAAAACAGATTATGGTGTGTAATTGAAAATGGGTGAGGAATTGGGAAGTTCACTTTAACTGGGATTCCTTATCATGAGGAATTGAAAAGGAAAACCTTATAAAACATGTATTTACCCATAAAATAAAGATAAAATAATATAGATAAATTAATTTGGAAAACATACACAGAATTTATAAAAATTATATAAAAATAAATAATAATTACATTGGGATAAAGAGAGAGAAATTGTAACCTGAAGAGAAAATAGAGATTCAGTTATAATCCCTTACCTTATGTCTGAAGTGTTCTTCACTTGCACTTAATATCCTAGATAATAAAATTTTATTAATTAATAATTTAATTATGAACCTACTAAACATGTATTTTATTTATTATAATTTTATTAAGTTTATTTATGGCCTTTTTGATGAGTTATAAGATGTAATTTCGTCGTTCGGGAGTGTTTGCTTCCTTAGTTTTCATGATTGGTTCACTTGTATACATGTATAGAAGATCATGTAAAATAAAAATAGTTATCCAGAATTAAAATTATATGTTATTAATGAAATTAAATGAGATTTAATAGTCTTATATACTATTTTTTCAGATATGATAATGGTTTGTTAGATAAAGTGTTAATGTTAACCACATTTAGATTACTTTGGAATTTTTTTCTATCACCAGGAACTAGTTTTGTATTATGAATTAATATTATGTATATATTCTAATTATAGAAAATTAAATAAGTTTTATTACATATATTAAAGTCTATTTTAACCATAAAAATGGTTTTATGACCTTTCTTGAAGGAAAAATTGAAATACGAAAACTCATCGTCCACGAAGATGGTAAATCGGCACCTCACAGACAATGTTTTCATTTTTAGAACAAAAAGGGAAAGAGAAGAGAATTGATGGTTGATATACCACTAACATAATAAAATTTTAGTATATAGAATATACTGGAGTTATAGTGTCACTTTGGACAAGGGAGGTATGGGAAGGATAAGAAAAAAAAAAGAAAAAAATTGAAAGAGAGAGAGAGAGAGAGAAGGTTTTACCTCTTGAGTGTCGCCCCCTTGAGAACCTCCTTAAGGGACTTGGAAATGTTCTTTTGGTGAGACCAGAAAGAATAGAACATGGGGGAGATGTTTGGAAGAGGAAATGGGTAGAATATAAGCAATATTCGAGGCTTTGTAGTTGTGATGAGAAGGGGTTGTATTTATAGTGATGGAGGAAGGTTTTTTTTGATTGTTTAATTCATTTGTTTATTATTTTGGCTCAAGACTATGAATAATGTTGGTTCTTGTGACTAAATACATAAAATAGTGCATTTTAGTTCTAAATAATGGGTTCTTATCACATCCATACAACTTAAATGACTCAATAATTTATTTATTTACTCATAAGGTTAAATATCGTAAATTACCGTACTTCAGTATTCACCAAATTTCAACTATTTTAGAAAAATCTCAAAAATTTACCCTAACCATTTTTAAATGTGTAGAATTAAAAAATAGACCCCATTTTATGAAAATAATTGTCTAATTAGGAGAAATTTAATTTTTAAATAAAATCACCATTTACTCAAAAAATACTAATTTTAATATTATAAATATTTTTATAATACTTTGAAAAATTAATTAAGGTATCATAAAATCATATTATAATTATAATACAAAAAAATATTAATTTATGAATATATTTTATGAAAATAATTTTTCTTTTAAAACATTATATTAATTATAAAATTGTAAATAAACATTTATGTTTCATAAAAAAACCAACACTTAATTTATCACTTTAAAAACATTTATTTACTTATTCCATAATATAAATATACCATATTTTAATTTATAAGTTACCCAAATTTTATTTATACTTTTATAAGTGAAGTTACTATTCTATTGGTCAAATTACTATTTCTAAGGGTCACATTACTATTCCAATGGTCATATTTAATATTATATTAAAGTTTTAAACTCAGTGTTGTGTGAAGTATAAACTTTCAAAGATGTTAAATTTTAAAAGTGACATACCATAAAATATTGGGGTGTTACATTCACCCTTCTAAAAAAATTAATCCTCAAAATTTCTAGAATGTCACCTTATAAAATTATTTGGGTAGTTCTTCATCATAAATTCCTCTGGTTCCCATATTGCCTCTTCAATTTTATGATTTTCCAAAGTTACTTTACTAGTTGAGTCATGAGATTCCTCAACACCTTCTCTCTAGTGTCCATAATCTGGATATTTTATTCACAATAAGATAAATCAGGTTCTAATTTCATTCCTTCAGAAGTGAGGACATGCATTGGGTCAGGCATGTACTTTCTTAACAAAGAGATTTAGAACACATTGTATACTTTATAAAGGTTAGGTGTAATCACCAAAAAATAATCCATAACTCTAATTCTATCTAGGATTTCAAAAGGTCCAATGTTACTAGGACTAAATTTCCCTTTCTTTCCAAATATTACAACACCCTTCCATGAAGATACCTTCAAGAAGACATGATCTCCCACTTGAAACTCTAGATCCTTCCTCCAGCTATTAACATAGCTCTTTTGCCTATTTTTTTATGCTTTGATATGTGTTTGAATAATATTTACCTTTTCTATTGTTTCCTCCACAATTTCTAGGCCTACAAGATTCATTTCACCAACTACAACTCAACAAGTTGGTGTACAACATCTCTTTCCATATAACGCTTTATACGGTGCCATTTGAATACTTGAATGGAAACTACTATTTTAAGAAAACCACAGCAAAGGTAAATGCTAATCCCACATACCATGAAAGTCAAGTGATCATGATCTCAACATGTCTTATAAGGTTTGGATCATCATTTCAGACTACCCATAAATTTGAGGGTGATAAGCAGTGCTCAAATGAAGTGCAGTATCCAAAGCTTTATAAAGAATTTTCTATAATTCAGATGTAAATCATGGATCATGATCAGACACAGTTGAATGCAGTTCACCATGAGTTCTTACTAATTCATTAATATAGATTCATGTAAGGCACTATAGTGGGAAATCTTACCTTATTGTGAGGAAATGTGTAGATTTGGCAATTCAATCAACAATTATCCATATTACATCATTTTTTCTTGGATTATTTGGTAATCCAATGACAATTTCCATAGTAATTTCATCCCATTCCCATGAAGGAATAGACAAAGGTTTTATGAATCCTTTAGGATATTGTCTTTAAGCCTTCACTTGTAGAAAAACTAAACATCTTGATAAATAATCAACAATTTCCCGCTTTATATTATCCCACCAAAAATGTTCCTTCAAATATCTTTACATCTTAATGCTACCAGGGTGTATAGAGAAATTCGAGCTATGTGAATCATCCAATAATTACATTTTTAGATCGGATATAGAGGGAACACAAGGAATCTTCCCAAATTTCAAAATTCCATCTTCATATATAAAGCCTACCAATTTTCCATCATGAATAGCTTTAATTTTCTTTTGAAAATTATCATCATCATACTGATAAATTTTAATCCTTTCTAATAAATGTGGTTTGGAAATCATTTTAAAAAGTATTGATGTTTCACCTCCCTTGATAATTCCCCTATCCATATTTACTAGATCCATGTACTCAGGATCCTTGCCAATCCTCATTTTGTTCAGAACTCCATGATACTTTCTACTCAAAGCATCTTCTCATAATCCTTGAGTAGATTGAGGCATATTTGTTTCCTCCTGTTGAGTTCTTTATGTGATAAGATATATTTCAATATCTTGTGATATGTATATATATCACATCTTTCATAATAGTGATAGAGTCTTGATATCTTCAGAGGAAATATTACAACTGCTAACTCAAGATCATGAGTCATATAGTTCTGTTCATGAGTTTTTAACTGCCCTGATGCATAGGTAATAACTCTATCATTCTATATAAGGAAAAAACTAAGCCCTTTATTCAATGCATAACTATAAATTAATAATACTCCATTTCATGAGGATATATTCAAGATTGGAGCATTAAATAATCTCCTCTTCAACTCTTAAAAAAATTCTTCACATTATTTTGTCCATATGAAATTAACCCCCTTACGAGTAAGCTTGGTTAATAGGTTAGCTAATTGGGAAAAATTATGAATGAAACACCGAAAGTAACCTACTAAACCAATGAAACTACATACATCAGTTATGTTCATTGGTGTAGGCCATTAATGAACTACCATTTTCTTCATGGGATCAACTAAGATTCCATCCTTATATAGCCAAGAAAAAAAACTGTTTGAATCTAGAATCCAAACTTTCTAAACTTCCCAGACAACTCTTTTCTTATAAGAGTATCCAAAACAAACTATAAGTGTTTATCATGGTACTTATATATTTTGGAATATATCAATACATCATCGATAAATACCACAGAAAATCATTAAGATATTCCTTGAATACTCTATTCATTAGATCCAAAAAAATAGAGGGTGCTTTAGTTAGTCCAAATGGAATTACTGTAAACTCGTAATGTCTGTACCTAGTTTAAAATAGTATCTTTAGAATATATTCCTTCTTCACATGCAATTGATGATATCCATATCAAAGATCAATCTTTGAAAAATATCTAACTCCATGAAGTTGATCAAATAAATCATCAATGCGAGGTAGATAATAGTTGTTCCTTATTGTAATAGAATTGATTTCTCTATAGTCAATGCACTGCCTCATGGATCTATTTTTCTTCTTAACAAAGAGAATAGTGTCTACCTATGGAGAAAGACTAGGGTGAATAAATCCCTTATTACTCAAATACTATAGTTGTTTCTTCAGATCTACTAATTCCATAGTGACCATTCAATAAGGATTATTTGATATTAGCCTTTCATCAGGGATTAAATCAATAGAAAACTCAACTTCCTACTATAGAGGATGTCCAGGTAAATCCTATAGAAATACATAAATGTATTCTTGTAAAATAGGTACATTCTCGATTTAAATATTTATTTACTCACCCATATATGATGTTTTCTCTTCCTCCCTAAGAATTTCTTTTAGTAGAGATACTGGGGGTAGATCTAGATAAGAATAAGATGATGAAGTCTCCCCTATAAAGTAAGAAATTCCATATCTTCATCATGAATAATAATTTCCTTCTCATTATAGTAAATTTTTTCATCATATTTATAAATCCAATCCATACCAAGTATTATATAAAAATCAACCATAAGTATAATGATAAAACCATCAATTAGAGCACATTTATGTTTTATAATAGGAACTTATTAGCACATCTTTGTTGTAATAAGTTTTCCACTAAGAGTATTTACTGATAACCCCCTTATTATGGAGAATTAGAAATATCTAATTTTTAAAGAAAACTGGTGAGATATAAAGGAATGTGATGATATAGAATAAAATAAATCTATAACTAAATTTGAGGAGATGATTAAAGTACCTATCACCACATCATTAGGAACTTCACCTCAGCTATTGTGATCACATAAACTTGTCCTTGATCCCATGGACTTTTCTGAGGAAAGTTTACTTAATGATTCATAAAATCATTTGAATAGTGTCCCATCTACCTACAATTTTAGAATCAATCATTGGTATATTATTTCTTTCCCTTACAATCACGATCATGATGTCCTTTCTCACCACACTTGAAGCAAACTTATTTTCCTTTTAAGCAGGCACCAAGGTGTTTCTTTCCCCAAGTATCACACATTAGAAAATTCCCTTTTTTATTCTTACCTTTTTCTATTATTTTCTCTGCCACCCTCTTCTTCTATTGTTTTTCTTTAAATTAATAAGTCTCAAATAATTATTTATTTGTCTTTATAGAACATGAGATTATATATTTATATAATGAGAATTTTTTTGATACTAGTTCCCTTTAGAAGAATGGTTTTAACCCATAAAATAACTGATCAATATTACTCTTCAAGTTACTTACGTAATCCATAGAATGCCTTGATAACTTTGTAAAGTTGTCTTTATATTTGGAAAAAAATTTATCATTTTTGTCTCATACTTAATAATTGTCTATCCATATCCGTTCGCTATTCCCGAGGGAAATATTTTTCCAAGAAAATTTTCTTAAGATCCTTTTATTTCATATTTTCAATTTATTACCCCTCCTTTGTGTTTTGAATCAATGAACACCATTGATCAACATATACTGAGAGACGATAAACTTCTATGATAACCTTATCCCTTTCATTACTTCCTAAAGAGAGAAATATCTTCTCTTAGGAACTTATCAATTGCTCAGATACAAATAGATTTGTAGTTACATTTAATAATGGAGGTTGTTATAGCATGAAGTGGTCTAACTTTGTTATACCACATTGTGGATCAGGGTTCTTCATACGAGTAAGGTTATTACTCATAAACTAATAAAACTATCCCGGTATAGTTATAAGTTTCTTATCTCCAGTTGTAGCTCCCACTCCAACATCATTATCTTGAATAGGAGGGAAATCCCTACATGGAATACGTGTCTTGATATTGTTTCCATTCCTTCCACTAGGAGCTATTTCTAAACAACAAAACACACTAAATTAGGTTATTAATCATAATTCATAATTTTAAACTATTAAAACACTTAACATAAATTGTAAATTTATGCATAACTAATCTCATAATCATAAACATGGTTTATTTAGGTACATGTTTACTTTTAAATCCTTCATAATGGTTTGTAAGGAAAATGTGAATTATTCTAATTATATCCCTTGGGAGTGTTAAACTAGGAATATAGTAAGACCCATTTTTAGGTACCAAGTTACGCCGAGTCAGGGATGTAACACCTTGTCAGAGTTGTTAGCCCTAGGTATATCTATTCTAGAACTATGTCCACGTGTAGTATTTATACAAGGATGTATTTATAGGAAGACCCTTATAATATATACCTTACCAAAATTATAGGATGTTCATCTATGATTATCCTAAAAGTCTATCTTAGGGTTATGTTCCCTAATCTATATTTTCTAAATCAAGTTTCCAATTTTTCTACTAAAATTACTCTGATACCAACTGTAAATACCTCAACCCTAGTAGCCCAAAATTGGTGCCTTACTTAATTAAATTGGTATTATGAACATGATATCACATACCAAAGGAATAAATAGTTTAGTATATTTATAATACCTGATACAAACATAATTTTTACATTATTTCTTTGAAAGGAAAAACAATATAGAAACTCCATTGGAAACACCCATAAACTCCTAGATTATCCCTTCAAGTCATTCATAATATAAATATTTTCATCCTAAGGAATAATAAAACATAATAAAGGGGTGAGATTAGATTCTAATTAATGGTAAAAAATATAGAATAAGATATCATAAACATAAACAATAAGGAAAGGTGATTAACTAAAAAGACATGCCATTAAAACAGAATCTTGAGCACAATATGGCAAGAATAAAAGCTGATTGAATAATTCCATATAAATAATAATATGAGAATAAAATTAACCATGGATATTCAAATAGTCAAATAATCCCATGGATTATCAATAACTAATATCATACTGATGCAATGCATATATATGGACATCTGAAATATATCATCGATGCCTTGGCCAAGATATCTGAAAATAAATTGGCAAGGTCTTGGCCGAAAACCAATCTGGTTTGTCTCATGAGACCTACCGATGCATTAAGAGGCTATAGAGGGACCCTACCCTCACTTACTAAGTCCAAATAATTCCTCATATTAATGGGTTAAAACACAAACAATATATATATATATATATGAAATGTAAATAACTTTTCCCAATCAGTAAACATAATCACTAACCACTCTGAGTAATATGATAAATGGTATCAAGATAGTACATCCAAAGACAAAATGATCATAAAAAATTTAATAAAACATGGTAGATGATATCATATAATATCAATTCAAATTAATCATAATATTCAAAAGAGGGTGTTGAAATAGATAAAAATAATCTAATAAAATCATTAAGGAATTATTGGGAGAAAAATCCTTTTTTACTTTGGAAAGAAGATTTATTTTGGAAAATCATTTGTATTTGTCATAAAATAAGATTATAAACATGTATATACAATAAAATAAAATATAAGTAAAATTAAATTATGTTTGAGTCATAAAATATGTTCAACTGAAGTGAAAACATGTAAAAATTATTTTTAAGAAATTTTAGAAATGGGCCACGTCAGTGTGGTTTAAGAGAAAATATTGGAGTCTTTAAAGCAGTAAAGGATTAATTGTTTACATAAAACAAGAAAATATCTAAGATATATTTTCATGATAAAAAGAGTGATTTAGAAAAATATTTGTGTCTTAAAACATATTATAGAATGTACTTGAAAATGGGTGAGAAATTGGGAAGTTCCGTTTAACTGGGGTTTCCAATTGGGAGTAATTGAAAATGAAAATATTATAAAACAAGTATTTCACCTTAAAATAAAGATTAGTTGATCTGGATAAATGATTTAAGAACATATAAATATAATTTAGAATAATTATATTAAAATAAAAAAGAACTACGTTGGGGTAAAGAGAAAGAAAGCATAACCCGTAGGATAAAAGGAGATTTAGGTAAAATCCCTTACCTTATATCTAAAAGTGTTATGCACTTGTACTTAATTTTTTGGATAATGAAATTAGATTCATTAATAATTTAATTTAAAAAAATATTAAACATGTATTTTATTTATTATAATTTTATTATGTTCATTTATATCCTTTTTGATGAGTTATAAGATTCAATTTCGTTGTTCAAGAGTGTTCATTTCCTTGGTTTTCATGATTGGTTCACTTGTATACATGTACGAAAGATCATGTAAAATTAAAATAGTTATACATAATTTAAATTTTATGTTATTAATGAATTTAAGGAGATTAAATGGTCTTATATATCATTTTTTTTCAGATATTAGGATGATTCATCAAATGAAGCATTAATGTTAACCATTTTGATTACTTTGACATTTTTTTCGATCACCACGAACTAGTTTTGTCTTATGAATTAATATTATGTATATATACTAGTTATAGAACATTAATTTAGTTTTATTACATATATTAAATAATTTTTTAACCATAAAAATGGTTTTATGACCATCCTTGAAGACAAAATTGGAAAATGAAAACTCATCATCCACGAAAGCTGTAAATCGGCACCTCATAGATAATGTTTTCATTTTTAGAATATAAAGGGAAAGAGAAGAGAATTTATGGTTGATATACCATTAAAATAATAAAATTACAGTATATAAAATATACTTTAGTTATCATGTCACTTTGGATAGGTGATCTAAGGGAAGGATAAGAATATAAAAGAAAAGAAATTGACAGAGAGAGAGAGAAGGTTTTACCTCTTGAGTGTCTCCCCCTTGAGAACCTACTTAAGGGAATTGGAAATGGACTTTTGGTGAGACCAAAAATATCAAAACGTGAGGGAGAGGTTTGGGAGAGAAAATGGGTAGAATATAAGAAAATTTCAAGGATTTAGAGGTGTGAGGAGAAGGGGTGGTATTTATAGTGGAGGCGAGGGGTGTTTTTGATTATTTAATTCATTTGTTTATTATTTTTGGTTCAAGACTATGAATAGTGTTAGTTCTTATGATTAAATATAGTAAATAGTTCATGCAAGTTCGAACCAATGGGTTATTACCTCATCCATACAACATCCATGACTCAATAATTCATTTATTTACTTCTAATGTTAAATACTGTAAATTACCATATTTTACTATTCACCAAAATTTCAACTATTTCAGAAAAATCCCAAAAATTCACTCTAACCATTTTTTAAAGAGTAAAATTCAAAAATGGACTTCATTTTATAAAAATATTTTTCAAATTTTGAGAAATTTAATTTTTAAATAAAATCACCATTTACTCGAAAAATAGAGATTTTAATATTATAAGTGCTTTTATAACACTTTGATAAATTAATTAATTTCTCATAAAATTATATTATAATCATAATATAAAAAATATTAATTTATGAATCTATTTTATGAAAATAATATTTCTTTTAAATCATTTTATTAATTATAAAATTATAAATAAACATATCTGTTTCAGAAAAATACCAACACTTAATTTATCAATTTTAAAACATTTATTTAAATATTCCATGATATAAATATACCATATTTTCATTTATAATTTACACAAATTTTAGTTATACTTTCATAGGTTAATTTACTACTCTATTGGTCAAATTACTATTACTAATGGTCATATTACTATTCCAACAGTCGTATTTATTAGTATATTGTGATTTTAAGCTCGATGTTACATGAATTATAAACTATCAAATATGTTAAATTTTAAAATAGACATTCCATAAAATCTTGGGTTACTAAAAAAACACTAGCTAAAAAAAAACTCAATAAACTGTTAGGGTTTTCTATAATATAGAAATGAAAATAATAATTACGTAAGAAAGATGGTAAACATAGAATTATTAATTAATGTACTCATTCTGAAATTGTTAGCATTGTTTTAAAATAACTTGTATTATAATTACCATTGAATTAAATAATTCTAACCAAATTTGTTACCAAATTATGTTTCAATTCCATATTAATTTTGTATTTCCAAAATCTATAAAACATAATGAGGTGTTATAAAAAACTCAATTCTAGCAAGAATCATCACAAAACACAAATCCAAAATATATATACCAGGTTTTGGAAATAATTCCTTATAAACTTTCATTTTCATCTAATGAAAACCCAATAATTTCCACTAATCAAAGTTATCAAGTCATCATTTACCAATTCATAACAAAAAAAATATCACATGAATGATGCAACTATAGCGGGAAGACTCTGTACTAATGCATGATACACAACTCTCATCAGCTAAACCCATGATGATTAGGCGATGAAAAACCTAGAAGTGCTTAAAAACACGTTTTGTACCCAGATCACCTTGGTAACTTGAAGTTCAACATAAAGAGGTTAACTGCACATTTTATTCTCTACATTTTAAGTCCTAACACATTCTATCTTCAATTTCACTATCCCAACTGAAATTCCATACCAAAACGATACCATTTATAACATCCTAACCCTAACCCATTGACTTGGGAATGTGTGAAATTAAACCAACCTTATGTGATGTACCCTGGACACCAAAAGATGAAAATAAATTCCAAATAATTTACTAAAACATGGGTGGATGTTTTACCCTTAAACAACCAACCTGTATCAGAAAATAAGGAAGATACATAAAAATGATGCATGAAGAAAAACCAAATAACACAAATATATAACATAGGTATAATCAGAGTCACATCCAAAAGACAGTACAACGTGACATCTAAAATAACCTTAATATAACAAGAACCGAGAACCAAGGTGTCACTAATCCAAATTCCAAAACATGACCATCTATAATATCCATCCACTAATATACACAACATCATGATGATCAATCGTAGAATTATGAAATCTTCCCTTTACCTATATCATGATAAATAATATCTTTATACACACTGAGGTGCATATGCATAGGGTGAGTATATCGACCCAATAAAAAAACTTCGAGACATCCCACACACACCACTAAGATCAAAAAAAGTTATCACAATTTATAATAAATAGGTAGAAAGTTTAAAAACAACTAAAATGTATGGTAACATAAAAGCAGTGAAATAAATCATACTAAAAGCACACCCATTTAATAAACACACACACCCATGTGACTCACAACTATATGCATCTCCCATAAAAGTGGACCCTATGAACAATCCAACTCATGATTGGTACCCGTACTTCTAGACCTAAGAAATCACTTGACGATATTATCCATTGTTTCCCAAATGGCATGGTAACCAAGTATGAACCAACAAGGTTACCCTTCCAATGTAGTATGAACACATTCAAACCATGATCATGAAAAAATCTCACAACCCAATTAATTTTTATTCAAAATTGTCTTTAAATCATTTCATCAAACATGGTGTGTGAGGCATCCACAACTCATTAATTAAAAACCAAAAAACATGAGGAGTTATTCAAAGGGTTTTCAATAAAATTTTTCATAAAAATAATATGATAAATCCAATTTAGAAAATAAATCTATCAAGTTCTTGATAGAAGTGGAATGGGAGATAATCTACCTACCTCATGCACAAATTCACAACAAAGGACAAGAGGAAAATATTCAGCCACAAAGGAAAAAATCACCCAGAATCACTTCAGAGTAAGTTAGGATTGAGAGACATATTTAGTGATAATAAAATATGTTTTTTCATGAGTATTATTGGTTCAAAATAATGTTAATAAATTACCAAAAAGATTATATGTAGTTTCCCATCAAGGTGTGTAACTCCTCATTAAAACTCGATGGCTAAAATAGTCGATTCAAAAACCTTGAAAACCTGCACATGCCTTAGACCATGATGTGGTGTGTTCACATAAGATATTTTGGGTTTCCTTCCTGTATAGGGTCGACCTCACATTGACCCAACCACCACAGGAGCCTATACGTCATAGGTATGATCCCTTGGATGTTTTACAAGTACCATGACTTCCACCATAGTGTGGGGAAGTCATGATCCCTATTTCCCATAGGAATACTCCCAACATACCACATCCACTAAAATTCCTAGTGTTATGCCATGGTTGAGTCTTTCCGCAAAGTCGGCTCATAACACCCATAGCTGAAGATGATCAGTCCCATGTTGAGCATTATATCCTCCACCACACTGACCACCATGACATCGTGATTCCCAGATTTCCCTAACCTCATTTTCTAACTGCACACCCATATGATACTTTTCGAAACCAAAATGATACACCACTTAACCTAAAAATACCTAAAAATAGAGGGATACTACAAACTAGGGGTGCTAAAATCCCCATCATTAGAAAGTGACTAACTAGCATTGATATTAAAATATAAAGTAAGAACAATGATAATCACTTTATCCCTATCCATAAAAAATATCTATTTTTTTCAATGTATCTTTCTTGAGATAACCATAATTTATTTAACTTTCTATCATGATATATTATCATGTCACAAACCAATTTTGTTGGCCAAAAGCCATTCATTACATAATATTAAAGAAGTTTCTTCTTTAATCTATCAATTATAGAATAATCTTGTTTAATAATAAACATATCATCAATATAAAGAAGTAATATAGTTAAATAATAATAAAAAAAATATCTAAACAAAAACATAGTGATAAAAAAAGGTTAACCTAAATCCTTAATGAAATCTAAAAAACTTAAGCTTTTCATAAAACTACTTTGGTGCTTATTTCAGACTATACACACTTATCCTCAACTTGATAAAATAATATTATTTACCTGTTTTCAAAAAACCCTCTTGTTTTGGTGCCCGTTAGGATCACTTTAATGAATTATCAACATTAGGGGGGGGGGGTGAATCAATATTGAGGACTTTTCCCTCTTCAAATATAATATCTATTATGACTATTAGATAATGATCTATCAAATTCACCCAATGAATAAAGTAAATTAGGATCACATGAGATTTAACAAGGTTCGTCCTTAATGAGGGTGACAGCATCCTTGGTTAGTGGTGGTTGTTACCCCACACATGACTAATTTCTTATTATCAAAACCAACCAATGACAAGAGAATGACCTTGAAACTTAAACAATTCCAACATTAACCAGAGCGATGTGGGCACGATGAAATCTTGGGGCATGTTGGGCTGGTGTGAAAGATAATGATCCACCTATGAAAGATCCTATTTACTAGAAGTTCTTGGAAAATATCATGCAAGTATTTCAAGATATGGAACGAGGTTTGGATAAGGAAGAGGAAAAAAAACTGATGTGACCCAAGATTTCCAAAGGTTTTTGTGAAAGTGGGTTCCTTATACCCAACTTGAGTGGTACTTTTGATTACCATATCATGTATACATAGAGTTATGCAAGACATATTCTAACCATAATAGTGTTAATGCTTCTACATAAACTATTTTCATGGCATTTTATGTAGATCATTTTTGATATTAAAAGGTTATAATAGCTCCCAACTATAATGAGAAATTCAAGATACTATAACATTTTTCTTAAAAAATATGTCCTATTGTATTGATACATCATAATGATGAGAAAAAAACAATGTATGAATATCAAGTGATAGGGGATCATAAACATTGTGACCTTCTTATGAAGCTCAAACTTGGTGATCTCAAGTAAAGGAGATCATTAGGACTCATATTCCAATAGGAACACCACATGTTTCAGGTATCATAGGTTGTTCCTATTTACAAGCACATGTAACGATCTATTGACTTGAGATCAATATCAATGTGTACCATCTAATTGTGTGCTTTAATTAAATATTAAAAACATGAAATTTATATTGCGTGGAGGTAGATTGTATTGGGTGATTCATTAGTGGTATGTCATTGATTGAATTGTTAAGAAAATATTTTTCACCTCCAAAAGGAAGAGATATCTCGGGGCCAATTGACCATGATGGTAGTAACTTTATTAAATCCATGACCATGGTAGAAGAAGGTAATTATATCTATAATGTCCATTCAAGGAATAAATATAGAATATAATAATGATGGCACAAAGTGTGCATCCCTCTTTATGAGATATCATCAGAAAAATAGATTATTTAACACAGAGTATGTTCTTAGGAGTTAGTCATAGCCATGAGTTATCCTTATATCATTAAGGGCTATGATGTTATGTTATATATCACTCTTGGTCTATGGTTATGAATCACTACTATCAATATAAGACCTAGAGGATCACATGAAAAGTGCATCCACAAGTTCCACCTTTCAGATGACTAAGAGTTTAAGATGAAGTTGACCCCATATGTGGGGGCTGGTTAATGTTTGAGTGTGAATGATCATAATTAAAATAATTGAATTATATTATTTTATTTTAGAATAATATTAATTGAATTTATTTATCAATTTATTCAAAAGTAATTTAATTATAAAATTGAATACGAGAAAATATTATTTTTCAAATGAACACTACACATTCAAGGTTTGTTAAGTAATTACAGGAGGAATGATCCAAGTTAATGGTTCTTATTTTATCATGAAATACATTAAAGTGTTAAAAGTGAGTGATAAAATATTCATGAAATTTATGATAAGTTTAATTAAGTCATAAGTGTGCAGAAGGGTCTAAAATTAAGGTTACAACTTTTTAGAGACTAAAGTAAAATTTTGGAAAGCATAACCTAAGTATATAAATGTTTTTAGACCCATAAATAGGGAATAATTCATTTTTAATGAATTTTATTTCTCATAATATCTCTCTCGGGAGTTCTGATGTATTGCTTGGGAGCTGCGACCTAGGGTTTTTGCCTCCCACCCTAGCGCCACCTTCCGCCCCAGCGCCGCCTCCAATCCCAGATCCTCACCGTCCTTGCGACTCCAGTCCACAGATCTGCCGTCGAGCTTCTAGATCCACCATTGTGAGACTTCCACTGTGTGTCACCCTCCCAGATCTGAAGGTGCGTCACCCTACCGAATCCCATAGCCATGGGGCGCCCCTCCATAGTCTGACGACGTCCTAGATCCCGCGGTTGCAAGTTTCCCTCCCAGGTCCGACGCCACATCGCCCTCCCAAACCCCACCGTGTGAGTCGCCCTCCCAGATTCCGATGACTCCACGTCTCTATTGTTTTTGGGATTAGACAAATGACATCTCCCCCCAGCTCCCGTCATTGCGAATCCACTATCATCGATGGCTTTCTCGAAGCTGATGTCTGCGATGACGACACTTCCCCTTTCCCACCTCTGTGAGGCCGTCGACATCGACAGATCGACCTTCCACTTCCCCACTAGAGTTTCACTGTTCTCCCTCGAAGGCGGCATAGGAAACCTGATCTTTCCTTGTGGTTCTCTATGCCACACTCGTATTCAGCTTGTCGAATGGTGTACCCTGGCCTGAAGCTACCACGAATGGCCGATGTGGCATCAGGTGCTCCACACATAGGCTTGGCATGACTTCCTCAGGTGGCGCAATGTTCTGAGTGGACTTTTTTTTGTGTCCTTGTTGTGGACTAGTTTGGTTTCATTGGATTCATATTGTGGTAGGGTCATTATCGACAACCTGGGCCTGTACGCATACACAGATGGTGGTCACAGGAACGCTTGGTGTCGGTGTTCTTCTCCTCGCCAAATGGATTCACAATTCCCTACTGGTTTGTCCTTCGATGCTTTTTTTGCTTCTTTATGGCCCGATGACTCTGCTTCTCCTTGTTTCCTCTGCCATTTCATTGTTCTCCTTCGCACATGACCCCACTTGGTTGGGTTCAATAGATTCCATGATGTTTTGGATTGTGTTGGTGGCTTCGGTGAAGGTGGGTATGTTGGGGGTTCTCTTTTGGCGTGGTGGTGTCTTTGCAGTGGTTCGATGCTCTTTCCATTGGTCATCCTCTGCCTTTATTTTGGTGTTTTGGTTTGGGTCTTCAATAGTGGATCCCCTTGGACACACTGCATTGCTCGTGGTTCTTGTTTTGGTTCTCAATTAGCCTCAAAGTGATTTTTGTTAGGTTCTCACTCACCCATAAAGTGATTTATTTTAAAATACAAAAAAAAAGTTTGTCCATAAGCTCTCTCTCAATACTATATATAGAGATACTGAAAGGAAGAACATGAAATGATCGATTTCACTGATTGGATAGAGTCCACATTCTTTCCTCTATTGAGAGGATGTTGTGAAGCACTTTTATTTATTGTGATAGCACCCAGGAATCGAAGACAAATGATCAAGGAGCTACAATGCATGTGTGGAAAATATAGAGGACACATAACTTGGTTCATTCGAGTTACAACACATTGAAAATGAGCAGATCGAAACAACATTCATATATAAATATGGTATTATTTATAGTTCCATTCATTTTTTGTTCTTCATGATTAAATTATATTGCACATTATCCATGGGTGAATCTTGGAACAATATACCATATTAGATGCTACATCACTAATCCCATTTAATTCATTTAAAGATACTAGAATTTCAAAATTCCATAACACCCGATTTACTTCAAAGGATATTATTAAAGTGGGTGCTCGAGACCCAATTTAAATAGTAATTTTAGATAACCATATCATACACATAGTGATTTATGCAAGATATAGACTTATCATAATAGTGTTTATATTTATGTATTTACTATTTACATGGTAATATCCATAGATTATTTTTCATATAAAAAGGTTTTAGTAGTTCTCAAGATATAATGAGAACCTAGAGATACAATGAAAATAATATTAAACTTATTTCATACGATCTATAAACATCATGATGATAGGACATAAATGATGTGTGACTATCAAGTTCTAGGGGATCAAAAGCATTGAGAATTTTTTCACGAAGTTTGTACTTGGTGATCTTGAGTAGATGAGATTATGAGGAATGACCCACCTGTAATGTCCCAACCCCAGTTACCCAGAGTCAGCACATTATTACATAATATTGAAATGATCACAGAAGATCAAGTCGCTAAAGACCAATTAGTTTAGTAGCCTTGGAAGTACTAGATACATTCATAAGTTTTACATTACATTATAAAATGAAAAACTACAACAACATAGTCTCTATAGGCCACACTCATATCCCATAGACTATCCCTAGAGGTCAATTATAATATACTTCTTCTCATTCTGGAAAAAATAAAACATAAAAAGGGGTGAGCTCAGATGATCAGTAAGGATAACAATATAGGGGAAACTTTCCTAAATAAGCATAAACATTTAAGGCAATGTATAAGACTAAAACAAAAGACTTTTAAACTTTAAATTTAGTATAATATAGCAAAGATAAAATAAAATAATTCCACTTACTTATTCACATGGATATTCTAATAGTCTAATAATCACATGAAATATCAATAGCCACTTTCATAATGATGAAATGCATAATTCTAGACTTCATAACCACATAGTCAAGGCCTTGTGCCAAGACTCCAAATAAGATTTTATCAAGGCCTTGTTCCAAGGCACTAGTTTGTCTCATGAGACCTACCAATGCATCGAGGATCTATAACGGGCTCCACCCATCACTTACTAAGTCCAATTAATTCCTCATATGAAAGGGTGAAACATAATCTGAACATTCGTATTAAAAATAGCATACAAAATGTCAATACAATAACTATAAACCATGAATGGTATAAAAATAGCACATCCACAGTCAAACATAACTCTTTAAATATCATATGAAAGATTGTATTATAATAAATTAACCTCAATTAAGAATAATGAAATATATTGACATAGATGAAAATAATCATCAAAACTATTTGAGAGAAATATTCCCCTTTTTCTTGAAAACATTTAAAAGTATCCTTATTTATTAAGAAGATGTTTAAAATATATTTTTTAATCAAAGTGTCCCATACCAATTTGAAAATTTTAAAAGAAATTTTAATTTTAAAACATTAATGTCCATATATATAAATCCTTAAAACCATTTTTAAAAAATGGACACTAATGAGAAATATTTAGAAGAATAAATTTTTAAAAAATTTAAAATGATATTTTAGTTAGAGTTCCTAAACAAATAAGAGACACTTGAATAAAAATAATTGAGGTAATAAAACTTAATAATATCATGATAATAAATGGATTCATGATATATTATTTCATAGTACAGTATATACACCAAATAAAAGTGAATTGGCACATAACAACAAAGAAGTATCAATAGAATGTAAGTTGAGATGAAATCCATTATAAAGACCGTATCCTTAGGTTAAGGATAAATAAATGACATAATTATGTGTGAAAAATATAAATACACGAAGTATGATTGGATATTCAGTGTAAAATAATCAGAGGACATTCACACATATTATTGTAACAACAACACTAATGACTTGGATGTTTAACTCAATGAATGAAAATTGAGTTAAGATTACTCTTATCAAGTTCATATCGATGAATTGAGAATTTATCAATGGAGTGATTATGTGTATAAAAATAATAACCAAACAAAGGGTATTTTAAATTACTACATAAATAAATAAATAGTGATTTCACACATAATCTTGGAGTAAAAATAATCAATGAAGCATGCGGAAAGTCCAATGAGTGGAAATTGAAATTGGAAATTCCCTTACGGATTTGGTAACTCACAAAACATACAATCCATGGAAAAAGTATCATAAAATAAAGATGTAAATACCAATAAATTAAATTATATTACACCAAGAATACAATCATGGGAAGTACATACACCACACAATAGGAAATAGTGGCTAATATAGCACGAATCTCATGGGAATAAAAGTGAGATGAAAAACCCTTATCACGTTGTAATCAATCTAGTTGTATGAAAAAAAGTTAATAAACACCAAATGAATCACATAATACCATGAATGTAAAGAGAATAATCATAATATATATATAAAATGGTAGTATACAATACACCACATGCAATAAATAAGTGGCGAACAATGGAAATATCACGGAATTAAAAGTGAGACAAGAAACCCCTTACCTTGTACTTTTCCTTGGTTGAGGGTAGTTTAAACTATTGTATAATGGTGAAATAATTGTTATTAAATTATACAAGAACCATATAAATTAATATTATATCATATATGATCTTCAAATATTTCTTTGTTAATGATATTTTAGTAGTATCATCATTTCAGGTGTTAACTGATTCATTTTTCTTTATATGATTGGTTACGTAAGCCATGTTTGTTATGGATAGAATGTATTTGATTCATATAAAGAATGATATTATGTTCATAAATATTATTTTTAATCATAAAATTAAAATTATTCTTGAATTATTACGACGAGGAATGAATCTCATCGTGTTCGTGGAGACAGTATTTCGGACGTACGCAAGAGTGATAATATCATTCTTTTGATATTAAAATCATATATAATTGGATGGTATATCATATATACAGAATAATTATCATGTTATATTTATTATTTACATCATTTATACTCATTATTATACCCATCCAAATAATGAAGTGTTTGAATAACAAACTACACCACGACGTGGAGACGGTAATCCATACGTACACCCATATGGTGACTTTGTCATTTATAGGATGGATAGAATAATGAATATGGTTGTAAAATTTTAATCATAACAATATATAGAATACACAAGAGTAATTATTTTAGAATGGAAACAACAAATAAAGGGGAAGTGTAAGAAGAAAAGAACTTGAAAGAGGTGATGAAATATTTAGCACTTCTTCAGGTTCTTCCTTTTAATTTGATCAAAAGGGATCCTTAGTTTGGCTTTATGACTAAAGGAAGGCATCTTGAATTAAGTTAGGATAGTTGAGAGAATATTTGGGAAGGTGTTGGTCTAGAAAAATGGCTTTGAAGGTGTGAATTTGATATAAGGGGAGGTGCCCTTTTATAAGAGAGGTGAGGGTCAATTTATGAAAAGCTTGTAATATTATTTTATAATAAAATCATTTTCGGTTTCTAATGGATCCAAAATAAATTATTTAAAGGATAAGTTTGAGATGGTTCGAAAACCACTCAACCAATTGGTTTTAGACAGGTTTAGGTCATCATATTAACCTTATTGTTTAGATTTAACTCTTATTTAAATAGTTTGACATTTACTATGTCTCTTTGTATTTTTATATTATATGGTTAATAAACTTAATATAAACTTCCAAGAGAACCTCAAGTGGTTAATTAATGAAATATATAATATTATTTAATCCCTTTGTCTTAATTTCACGACCCATCCTTGGGGCCCGTGCCGTGACTACCCCAAGCCCTCCTTCCATAGGCCAGGGGTTGGCGACTAGCACCAAAGACGTAAATCCCAACAAAAAGGGAAGGCATTGCCTTTATGAAATGAAAACACACACAAATAGAGTATAAGAAGAAGCTAATCTAAGTAAGCAGTAAAAAAAAATGTGATGAAAGTACAAGGGTTCGGAAATACAAGCCCAAAAGAAAGGTACAGCTACAACTGAAAGTAAAGTACAACTAAAAGGACAACAACTGAAAGGTGAAAAGCAGCTCCTGGATCATCCTCCGACTTCCTACTTGAAGGGTAGGTACAAATGTCCTCCTTAGTACTCCACGTCCTTCTGTATCCTCCGAGTACTGACTCGTCGTGATATCCACCTCCAGGTACCGACTCGTCGTGAGATCCACCTCTGGGTACTGTCCAGCTCTACAAGCCTCAACCACGATCAGTGATGTCCGTCTTCTGCAACCAACACAACGAGGTGCGGGCAAAGCCCATACAGGGGTGAGTATACGATACTTAGTAGGGACCCCAAGACCCTCAAGGTCTCACTAAATCCAACAAGGATAATCACAAAGAAATTTCTCAACAGATAACCCAAAACATAAGTATAAGCCCATACTTATACCTAAGTTATCAAGTAACTCATCTCAAACCTGAGGTATCACATAGATATGAAATCAATGGATAACCACTACTTAGGTATATGCCTATACATATACGTAAGTTATCTAGTAACCCATCTCAATCATGAGGAAAACACAAAGGTCATTGACTCAGATCAAACCAGGATTTTCATTATCGAAACCGAAACTGCTAAAGAGCTCCGTATCTGATGAGTACAGTGATTCTGTCACGACTCCGAGGTACTGCTCACTAACCTAAGACTTCTGAGGTACTCCTCCTGTCGAGTACCGCGGATCAGCCACCCAAACAAAATAGTGCTCCCCACCGGGGTCTGCCACCCAAACATAATAGTGCGCCCCCCTAATAGCCTACATAGGTACTCCTCCTATTGAGGACCGCAGGACTGCCACCCAAACATAGTAGTGCTCCCCACCGTGGGTCTTCCACCCAAACATAGTAGTGTGCCCCACTAGGCTATACAAGTCACTCCGACTCGAATCAGACAAGCAGTCTTCAGGTCTCAGCCAGTTACACGGTCTCCGCACTCCGTACGCTTGTCTCCAGGAGGGTCCGCTCCACGAGCTACAGATCGATACTCCAAGTATCACAAAGTCCCACGAAGAAGTATCTCAATGGACTGCCTCATCATAGGGATCTCAACGCAACAGATGGCGTGTCAATCGGACGCCCGGTCTATGAGTTATTAGCCTTTTTGTCCCAGAGGCCCGGTTGGTTTCATGTATGAACCAAACCGACCGTATCTCAAATGTACCCCGAACTCACATAGGGTATACTCATAGGGACCATTTCTCAACGTGATCTCCAAAACCGCTAATGGTTCGTCAAACGGATGCCCGGTCTGAAAGTTATCGGCTTTTCTGTTCCAGGGGCCCGGTTGGATTTAGGGTACAATCCAATCCGGCCTTACTCCAACTGCATCCAAACCTTAGGTGAAGTATGCCAAAAGTTCCTTCTCATCAAGAGGAATCCAAAAATGTCGACGACACGTCAATCGGATGTCTGGAGCTCAAGATATAAGCGTTTTCGGTCCAAGGGCCTGGTTGGCATCGTGTTCGAACCAACCTGGCCACACACAAAGTTCTCCGAAACCTTGAGTATAATATACTGAAACGACTTTCTAGATCCAAGGATCAAATCACAACTTACGGTGCGTCGATCGGAGGTCCATATCCCAAGTTACAGGCATTTGAACGAACCTGTCCAGTTTTAGGGGGGTTTGGGCCCGGACCGACTCGGCCCAGAACCCCCTGGGTCGGCCCGAAACGGGTCGAACTGACCCAGGTCCGGCCCAATAGGGCGCGGCCCGTCCCGGATGGCGTGGCCCGGCCCAGAGCGGGCGCGACCTGTGTGTTCAGCGGCTCGGCTGCTTCGGCCGGGTGGAATGCGGGGGGCGCTGCCCCCCCTTGATGGTGTAACGGCCGACCATTTATGGCCGGCCTTTAGAGCGCCCGCGGGACTCGAAGGGTCCCGTCTCCAGCTGGCTCCAGCGGCCGGCCCAGCCGGCCGCTCCCTCCCGAACCGCCACAGCCAAAGGGCCGTGGCTCTTTTGATGCTCTGGTGGCTGGAAAGTCCGGCCACCCCTTGTTGGTGACCGCCGCGGCCTTAGGCCGTGATCTTCCTTCGACCGGCACGGCGCGTCGACGTCGCACCCCCCGGCCGCGGCCCTCCATGGTTCTCCGGTGCGGCGCGATGGCACTATGCCCCTCCACCATGGCCCGCCCTGGCCGCGAACTTTCATGGTTCTCCAGTGTGGCACAACGGTGCCACGCCCCTCTGCCGTGGGCCGACTCCGGCCGCGGCTTCTTTCGGCCTCAACGGTGCGGCGCGACGGTGCCGCGCTCCTTCGCCGTGTGATATTCCTCATTCCCGCGCGGTGCCGTTGCACCATGCCGCCTCGTTCCAAACCATAACGAAAAATCGACAACAATGGGGAGGAGGTTCAGCCGTGTTCGTGTGGTCTGACCTCCTCCCGTTATCTTGATAACAGGTGGCATAATAAACAACAATGAGGAACATAAATTAATTTTGAACGTGAAACAATTCTCTACGTTTTTCCCTGCAATCATATATTCCCAACCCGCAACATATTCTTTCACAGTTCAACTTAATATTGAGTTGATCCAAATTCTTTGTTTTAGAAGGAAATAAACATGGGTTTATTAAAATTCACAAATTAATCCCCTACCTCGTGTCATTCATCGTTTGTTGACGATATCACAAGAGGGTGGACGTCAGCTCATCGACGTCGTCCCAAGGGAGGAGATGATGATGACGATGGTCGCTGGCATTCGTTGCTTCTGTCATCATCGGTGTGCACCCGAGGAAGTGACGTCTCCTCTCTTGTTGCGAAGGAAGAAGAGGATGGAGAACCATTCTTCGTCGAGGGAGGAAGTCGTTTCTTTGTGGATGAAGGGAACTCTCCTCAAATCCTCCCAAAGTATTAGCCAACCCCAAAATCTCATAAGGCTTCCCTCTTTTAGAAGATCTCCAAGCAATTCAAAAGAAGTCAAGAGGTGAGACAAATAAATTAATAAGGTTATTAATTATCCTAGTCGGCCTCATTAATCTTGGGAGGTGGAGAGGCTCCACCACAATAAATGTGTGGAGTTTCCATGCATTTTAAAAAGGGGGGGGGGGTGAGTTATGGGGAGGTCAAGGGGGTTATGGGGGAGGTGAGAAGTTTGGGTCTCGTGTGAGCCCTACCCCACTAAATTTTCAAATGGGAGGTTAGGTGGGTGTTGGCCCCACATCTATCTCCCCCTTTGCTGAAAATAACCACCTTCCATGAATAAAATTTGTGCATGACAAATTTTATTTAATTCAACTAAACCCCAAATATTAAACCTCAACCTGCTCAAAACGCAACTACAGCAAAGGTCCCCTTAAGAAAAAACCGGCGTTGCGGTTTCATCAGTGCCCTCAGATTTTGATTCCGAGCACCGGTTCAAAAGTTATAAAAACCCGCTCGTTCGTTCACTGAACGTACCCGAGCTAAACTTCGAAAATTGATTCCGGGCACACCGGGCCTCAGAATCAGGTGCCGTCAGAAACTGCGGACTCGTAAAATTCCAAAGAAATTAAGAAAAAAATTTCCTTGAAATTTCTGGGTCTTTACACTTAACCTTAGATATTTAGTAATAGAATACCAATTAATAATATAATATTTGTTTTAAAAGCTCTTTTATGTCAATTTTGGAAATATTTGGTATTTTGTTTTTGTTAAATTCATAACAACATTATTACTTCGAAAAAAATTCATTTTATCAACCCTAACATGTCATATTAACCTAGAAAATTAATGTAATTCATTAAAAGTCTCAAATTAGATTTATTTGGATATTTATAATATCAATTATTTTAATCTTTCATTAATAAGATAATTACTGCATCATTATTGTGTCATAAATATATTTAAATATTTAATGTCTAAAAATTATAAATAAAATACCATTATGTATGAAATATTTTTATATTTCTAATTAATATTTATAGTCTAATTTATGTTATGTATAACCCTATATTAAAAATGGTTTAGTTATTAAACATTGATTTTAACTCTTTTAACTCTTCTTTAAATAAAATAATAATATATGTCCTAATCTAATCCAAGTGGACCTAAAGGATAATATTTTATTCCTATGGTTGTTTTTCGTTGAATTACACTTATCCAATAGAATTAGGAAATGTGTTAGGGTAATTATGATATCATTTTTACCCTTAATTTCCCTATTTATTTTTAATTGTGGTAAATAAAAGTAAAAAGCTACTATTCACCAAAAATTATTTTCATCTTATTGAACCACATTTTTCGTACTGATATCAACTGTTTCTCTCATATTTTTGAAATTACACTCACAAAAGTGGTAAAATTAAGTTTTATGCGAATTTGTAAACGCTCCTAGAAGGTGGGTAAAAGATGGTAAATAGTTCGATAAGATTTTATATATCTAATATTATTAAAAAATGACTCCAATGAATTAAATTGAACATATATTGGTATTATGTATCTATTTTTACCTAAAATAAATTCAAATAAAATAATTAATTATTTAAATAAAAAGTCTGTTTTAAACAATAATGCAATGTTTTTCACTATTCATCAAAAATTGAAAGTTTTCAGAAAAATACCAAAAATTCACCCTAAGATAATTTCGATATTCTGAATCCAAAAATGAAGTCCATTTTGAAAGATAAATTTTATAAAATTTCAAAAAGTTGGTATTACTATTCATAACGGCTAATTTGATTGGTCGCGGTGTGTTAGAATCTCAAAGTTGCGTACAATGCAAGCTATTGCATTATTCAAAGGGAAACGTACTATGGAAGCTTGGGGTGTTACATTCTTCCCTCCTTCAAATAATTTCATCCTTAAAATTTTTATAATACTACCGTACAAAAATATTCGGGTGGTTTTTCATCATAAGTTCCTCGGGTTCCCACATTGCCTCTTCCATATTATGGTTTCTCTATAGAACTTTTACTAGAAAAGTTATCCGGTTACTCAGAACTTGTTCTCTTGTATCAAGAATTTTGAAATGTTCTTCACAATAAGATAGATTAGGTTTTAGTTCAATTTCCTCATAGGTGAGTACATGCGTTGGGTTAGGTATGTATTTTCTCAATAGTGATACGTGGAATACATCATGAACTTTGGAGAGACTTGGAGGCATTGCCAAAAGATAAGCTACAAATCCAATTTGTTCTAGAATTTTGAAAGGTCTGATGTACCTGGGACTTAATTTACCCTTCTTATCGAAATGTATAACTCCCTTGCATTGAGATAACTTCAAGAAAACATGGTCTCATACTTGAAATTCCAAATCCTTCCTTTAGTTATTGGCATATCTCTTTTCCTACTTTGGGATGCTTTGATGTGGGTTTGTATAACCTTCACCTTTTCCATTGTTTCCTCAACAAGTTCTGTGCCTATGAGTTTTCTTTCACTAATATCATCCCAATAAGTTGGTGTGCAACATCTCTTTCCATATAACACTTCATATGGTGCCATCTGAATACTTGAATGGAAACTATTATTATAGGAAAATTCTACCAGAGGTAAACATTGATCCCACATACCTTGAAAGTCTAGTGAGAAAGATATCAACATGTCTTCTAAGGTTTGAATAGTCTGTTCTGATTGTCCATCAGTTTGAGGGTGGTAGGTAGTGCTCAAACGAAGTTAAGTATCTAGGGATTTCTGAATACTTTTTCAGAATCTTGATGTAAAATGGGGATCACGATTAGAAACAATCAATAAGGGTACTCAATGAAGTCTTATAAATTTATTAATATATAGTCTTGCTAGACGTTCAAGTGGTAAATCTTATCTTATAGCAAGAAAATGTTCTGACTTGGTAAGACGATCAATAATGACCCATATTGCATCATTCCTTCTAGGAGTCTTTGGTAGCCCCATGAAAAAGTCCATCGTAATATTATCCCATTTCTAATCAGGTATGGGAAGAGGTTGTATGACTCCTCCAGGCTGTTTGCTTCCAACTTTCAATTTTTGAAAAACCACACATCTTGACACAAAATTAGAAATCTCCCTCTTCATGTTTTCCCACCAAAAATGTTCCTTCAAATCTATATACATCTTGGTGCTACCAAGGTGTATAGATAAATTGGAGCTATGAGCATCTTCGAACAATTCCCTTTTTAGATCCGATATATCGGGAACACAAAGTCTCTTCCCAAATTTCAAAATCCCATATTCATATATGAAGTCACTCAATCTCCCATCATTCACATCTTTAATCTTCTTTTGAAACTCCTCATCATTAGCCTAATAACTTTTTATCCTTTCTAGTAAATATGGTTTGGAAACCATTTGAAAAAGTATTTATGTTTCACCTTCCATGATTATTCCCATATCTATTTTTACTAGATCCATAAAAATAGGATCCCTTTAAACTCTCATCTTATTCAAAACTCCATGATTATTTCTTCTCAAATCATCTTCCACCTTATTTTCCTTCTTCGGGTGGTATTGTATTGTGCAATCATAATTCTTGAGTAGTTCAACCCATCTCCTTTTCCTCATGTTGAGTTCTTTTTGTGAGAAAATATACCTCAAACTCTTGTGATCAGTATAAATATCACATTTTTCACCATAGAGATAGTGTCTCCATATTTTCAGAGCAAATATTACAACTGCTAACTCAAGATCATGAGTAGGATAGTTTTTCTCATGAATTTTTAGCTGTCGTGATGCATAGGCAATAACTCTATCATTCTGCATAAGGACACAACCAATTACTTTCTTTGAAGCATCATTATAAATAACAAACCCATCGTTCCCTGATGGTAGAGTCAATATAGGATCATTGACTAATATTATCTTCAGTTCTTTAAAACATTCTTCACACTATTTTGTCCAAACAAATTTAACCCCTTTACGTGTGATATTGGTAATGGGTTAGGCAATCAGGAAAAATTCTGGACAAAATGCCGATAATAACCTGCTAATCCAATAAAACTGTGTACCTCAGTTATACTCGTCGGTGATAGAAATTCTTGGATTGCCTTGGTCTTTGAAGGATCAACAAATATTCCATCCTTAGAGATAATATGGCCAAGAAAAGAAATCTCTTGAAACTAGAATTCACACTTTCTAAACTTCCCGTATAATTCATTTCTTCTGAGGGTTTTCAGAATGGTATGCAAGTGAGTTTTATGATTTTAATAGCTTTTAAAGTATACTAGGATATCATCAATAAATACCACTAAAAAGTCCTCAAGATATTACTTAAAAACTTTGTTCATTAAATCCATGAAAATAGAGGGTGCATTAGTCAACCGAAAAGGCATTACTGTAAACTCGTAATGCTCGTACATGGTTCAAAATGCTATTTTCAGAATGTCTTCCTTCTTCACACACAACTGATGATATCCAGATTGAAGGTCAATCTTTGAAAAATATTGAGCTCCATGAAGTTGGTCGAATAAATCATCAATGCGAGGTAGGGGATACTTGTTCTTTATTGTTATAGCATTGATATCCCTGTAGTCAATGCACAACCTCATAGATCCGTCATTATTCTTAACAAAAAGAACATGGGATCCCCATAGAGAAACACTAGGGTGAATAAATCCCTTTTTACTCAATTCCTCTAGTTTTTTATTTAGTTCCACTAATTCCATAGTGTCCATTCTATAAGGGGTCTTCGATATGGGTCTTGAACCAGGAATTAAATTAATGGAAAACTCAATTTATCATTCTGGAGGATGTCTAGGTAAATCCTCTAGAAACACATCAATATATTATTGAACAATAGGTACGCCCTCTATTCGAACATTATTTTCCTCTCCCATAATTATTTCATTCTCATCCTCCCCAATAATTGAATTTAGTAGAGCTACTGGGGGTGGATCTAGATAAGAATCAGGTGGTGACATTTCTGCTCTAAAGATAAGGCACTTCTTATCATCATCGAAAATTGTAACCTTCTTATTCTTATAATAGATTTTTTCATCATGGTTAGAAATCCAATCCATACCGGGGATTATATCAAATAAAATCATGGGTATGATGATGAGATCAGCAGATAAAGAACATTTATATGCCCTAATGGGAACTGATTCACAAAACATTGTTGCGATGATACTTCCCTTAGGTGTTTTGACTGACAACTCCCTTGTTAAGTCAAATTGAAAATATATAATTTTCTTAGAAAACTGGGAAGATATGAAACAATGCAATGATCCAAAATCAAATAAAGCATTGGCTAAACTTGAGAAAACCATTAAATTACCTGGCACCATGTCTTTCGGAGCTTCAACCTCAGCAGTAGTGATCGCATAAGCTTGGACTTTCTCTCTTGTACTTTTCTAATGTAAGTTACCTTGGTGCTTAGTAAATTCATTTGAATAATTCCCCTTTTCTCTACAATTTTAGCATTCAACATTGACAACCTCTTTCTCCCCCTTGCAATCACGAGCTTGGTGGCCTTTTTCACAACACTTGTAACAGACTCCCATTCCCTTCTCGAAAGTACTAGGGTGTTTCTTCCTACATTTACTACATGATGGATATTCAACTTTTCCCTTCTTCCCCTTATTTCCATTTCCAGATTGTTCAGCGGATCTCTTCTTCTCCTGCTTTTCATTGAAGTCGTAAGACTTAGAGAATTATTTTTCTATCTTGATAGCACATAAGACAATATCTTCTCATGATGAGAAGGATTGTGAAAATAATGATCGATGAATAAATGGTTTTAACCCATCAAAGAATTGATCAATATTACTCCTTGGGTTACATATATAATCTGCTGCATGCCTTGATAACCTTGTAAATTTAGCCTCATATTTTGCGACATTCTCATTCTCTTTTTACCTCAGACTCAGAAATTGCCTTTCCATATCCGATCGATGGTCATGAGGAAATTATTTTTCTAATAAAATATCTTTAAAATACCCCCATTCCATATTCGATACTTCATAATCTTCTTTTGTATTTTGAATCAATTGCCACCATTGATCTGCATCTCCTGTGAGGGGATAAACTTCCATGACAAATTTTTCCCTTTTTCTACTCCTCAAAGCGTGAAATATTTTCTATAAAGAATTTATCCATTTCTCAGCTACTAATGGATTTTTACTCCCATTTAATGTTGGTGGTTGTTTCTTCATGAAGTGATCTAATATTGATCCTCTACGTTGTGGATCAAGGTGCTCCATATGGGTAAAGTTATTATTCATAACTTGAGTGAGTTATCCCAGTATGGTGATAAGATGATCAGCACCAGTTGCTTCACCAGCTCCACTATAATTATCTTAAGTAGGAGGGAAATACCTACATATATTACATGTGTTGATACAGTTTACATTCCTTCCAATAGGTGCCATTTATAAACAATGTAATACACTAGATTAATTTATGAATCAAAATACATAACTCCAAACTTGTAAAACACTTAACATAAATTGAACAGTTTATGGATATAATCCATAATCATAAAAATGTTTTCTTTTAGGAAGTATATACTCATAAACCCTTTATAATGGTTTGTAAATAAAAAGATAATTATCCTAATCATATCCCCGAGGAGTGTTGTAACCAAGAGTGCAACAAGGCCCATTGTTGTGCACCAGTTCCTGTTCGAGTCTAGCTCAAAGCAGTGTTTTCGGGTTTTACCCCTAGGTACATCTGTGCCAGAGCCTCCTCTACCTGATCGTATCTAGACAAGGATGTATTGCTTGAAAAACTCACAAAATCTATACAATACCAAAATTTTAGGAAGTTCTTCAATACTAATCCTCAAAGTCTATCTTAGAGTAATGTTCTCTAATCAGAGTTTATCTAAATCTAGTTTCCAAGGTTTGTACTAAACTTCCTCTGATACCAACTGTAACGCCCCAACCCCAGTTACCCAGATTCGGTGCATTATTACATAACATTTTCATGATCACAAAAGATCAAGTCTCGAAAGAACAATTAGTTTAGTAGCCTTGGAAGTACTAGATACATTCATTAATTTTACATTACATTATAAAATGAAAAAATACAATAACATAGTCTCCATAGGCCATACTCATATCCCTTAGACTATCCCTGCAGGTTAGTCATAATATACTTCTTCTCATCCTGGAAAAAATAAAACATAAAAAGGGGTGAGCTCAGATGCTCAGTAAGGATAACAATATAGTGGAAACTTTTATAAATAAGCACAAACATTTAAGACAATTTATAAGACTAAAACAAAATCCTTTTAAACTTGAAATTTAGTATAATATGGAAAATATAAAATAAAATAATTCAATTTACTTATTCACATGGATATTATACTAGTCAAATAATCCCATGCAATATCAATAGCCACTTTCATAATGATGGAATTCATAATGCCAGACTTCATAACCACATAGTCATGGCCTTGTGCCAAGACTACAAATAAGATTTTGTCAAAGCCTTGTGCCAAGAAACTAGTTTGTCTCATGAGACCTATCGATTCATCGAGGAGCTATAGCGGGCTTCACCTGTCACTTACTTAGTCCAATGCATTCCTCATATTAAAGGGTGAAACATTATCTGAACATTCATATTAAAACTAGCATAAGAAATGTCAATAATTTAACCATAAACCATGAATGGTATAAAAATTGCACATCCACAGTCAAAAATTACTCATTAAATACAATATGAAAGATTTTATTATAATAAATTAACCTAAATAGAGAATAATGAAGGATATTGACATAGATTAAAATAATCATCAAAAATATTTGAGAGAAATATCCCCCTTTTTCTTGAGAACATTTAAAAGCATCCCTATTTATCAAGAAGCTGTTTAAAATAGATTTTTGAATCAAAGTGTACCATACTAATTTGAAACTTTTAAAAGGAATTTTAATTTTAAAACATTAATTTCCATATATATAAATCCTTAAAACCATTTTTAAAACATGTACATTAATGATAAATATTTATAAGAATCAATTTTTAAAACATTTAAAATGAAATTTCAGTTAGAGTTCCTAACCAAATGAGAGACGCTTGAATACAAATAATTGAGGTAATAAAAACTTAATAATATCATGATAATAAAGGTATTCATGATATATTATGTAAAATTACTGTATATACACCAAATAAAAGTGAATCAGCGCATAACAACAAAGAAGTTTCAATGGAATGTAATTTGAGATGAAATCCCTTATAAAGACCGCATCCTTAGGTTAAGGATAAATAAATGACATAATTATGTGTGAAAAATATAAATACACTAAGTATGATTGTATATTCAGTGTAAAACAATCAGAGGACATTCACACATATTCTTGTAACAACAACACCAATGACTTGGATGTTTAACTCAATGAATTAAAATTTAGTTAAGATTACTCTTATCAAGTTCATATCGATGAATTGAGAATTTATCAATGAAGTGATTATGTGTATAAAAAGAATAACCACACAAAGGGGAATTTAAATTACTAAATAAATAAATAAATAGTGGTTTCACACATAATCTTGGAGTAAAAATAATCAATGAAGCATGCGTAAATCCCAATGAGTGGAAATTGAAATTGGAAATTCCCTTACCGATTTGGTAACTCATGAAACAGACACCCCATAAAATAAGGATCATACAATGAAGATGTAAATACCGATAAATTAAATTATATTACACCAAGAATACAATCATGAGCAGTATATACACCACACAATAGAAAATAGTTGCTAATATAACATGAATATCACGGGAATAAAAGTGAGATGAAAAACCCTTATCACATTGTAATCAATCGAGTTGTATGAACAAAAGTTAATAAGCACCAAATTAATCACATAATACCATGAATTTAAATAGAATCATGATAATATATATCAAATGGTAGTATAAAATACACCATATGCAATAAATAAGTGGCGAACAATGGAAATATCAAAGAATTAAAAGTGAGATAAGAAACCCCTTACCTTGTACTTTTCCTTGGTCGAGGGTAGGTTAAAATCCTATATAATGGTCAAATAATTGTTATTAAATTATACAAGAACCATATACATTAATATGATATCATATATGATCTTCTAATATTGCTTTGTTAATGATATTTCAGTAGTATCATCATTTTGGGTGTTAACTGATTCATTTTCCTTTATATGCCTTGGTACGTAAGCCATGTTTGTTATGGATAGGATGTATTTGATTCATATATAGAATGATATTATGTCATTATTTTTAATCATAAAATAAAAATTATTCTTGAATTATTATGACGGGGAATGAATCTCATCGCGTTCGTGGAGACGGTAATCTGGACGTAAGCACGAGTGACAATATCATTCTTTTGATATTAAAATAATATATAATTGGATGGTATATAATATATAAAGAATAATTATAATGTTATATTTATTATTTAAATCATTTATACTCATTATTATTACCATATAAATGATGAAGTGTTTGAATAACAAACTACACCACGACGTGGAGACAGTAATCCGTACGTACACACGTATGGTGACTTTGTCATTTATAGGATTGATAGAATAATGAATATGGTTGTAACATTTTTATAATAACATCATAGAATATAGAAAATACTGTAGGTATTATTTTATAATGAAAACAACAAAGAAATAATAAGTGGAAGAAGAAAAGAACTTGAAAGAGGTGATGAAATATTTACCTCTTCTTCGGGTTCTTCCTTTTGATTTGATCAAAAGGGATCCTTAGGTTGGATTTATGACTAAAGTAAGGACTCTAGGATTAAGGGAGGATAGTTTATAGGATATTTGGTAAGGGGTTGGCCGAGCCAAATGGCTTTTAAGGTGTGAATTTGAGATAAGGGGAGGTGCCCTTTTATAAGAGAGGTGAGGGTCACTTTAGTAAAATCTTGAAATATTATTTTATAATAAAATAATTTTCGGTTTCTAATGGATAAAAAATAAATTATTTAAAGGATAAGGTTTTTATAGGTCGAAAAACTCTCAACCAATAGGTTTTAGATTGGTTTAGGTCATCATATTAACCTTATCTTTTAGATTTAACTCTTAGTTAAATAGTTTGACATTTACCATATCTCTTTGTATTTTTATATTATATGGTTAATAAACATACTATAAACTTCCAAGAAAACATCAAGTGGTTCATTAATGACATATATAATATTATTTAAGATGTTTGGCCAAACCTTAGATTTTTAGTAATAGAATACCAATTAATAATATAATATTTGTTTTAAAAAATCTTTTATGTCTATTTTGAAACTATTTAGAATTTTGTTTTTTAATTCATAACAGCATTATTACTTCGAAAAAAATTCATTTAATCAACCCTAACATGTCATATTAACCTATTAAATTAATTTAATTCATTAAAAGTCTCAAATTATATTTATTTGGATATTTATGATATCAATTAGTTTAATCTTTCATAAATAAGGTAATTACTGCATCATCATTATTTCATAAATAATTTTAATTATTTAATGTCTAAAAATTATAAATAAAATAACATTATGTAGGATATCTTTTTATATTTATAATGAATATTTATAGTTGAATTTATATTATCTATAACCCTATATTAAAAATGGTTTAGTTATTAAACTTTGATTTTAACTCTTTTAAATTTTCTTTAAATAAAATAATAATAAATGTCCTAATCTAATCCAAGTGGACCTAAAGGATCATATTTTATTCCTAAGGTTTCTTTTTTTGAATTACACTTATCCAATAGAATTAGGAAACGTGTTAGGGTAATTATGATATCATTTTTACCCTTAATTACCCTATTTACTTTTAACCGTGATAAATAAAAGTAAAAAGTTACTACTCACCAAAAATTATTTTCATCTTATTGAACCATATTTTTCTTAATGATATAAACTGTGTCTCTTGGAATTTTGAAATTCTACTCATAGAAGCGGTAAAATTATGTTTTATGTGAATTTGTAAATGCTCTTAGGAGGTGGGTAAAAGATGGTAAATAGTTTGATAAAATTTTATATATCTAATATTATTACAAAATGACTCCAATGAATTACATTGAACATATATAGGTATTATGTATCTATTTTGACCTAAAATAAATTTAAATAAAATAATTAATTATTTAAATAAAAAGTCAGTTTTAAACAATAATGAAGTGTTTTTCACTATTCATCAAAAATTGAAAGTTTTCAGAAAAATACCAAAAATTCACCCTAAGCTAATTTTGATATTCCGAATCCAAAAAATGAAGTCCATTTTGAAAGATAAATTTTATAAAATTTCACAAAGTGGGTATTACTATTCATAATGGTTAGTTTGATTGGTAGTAGTTTTTTAGAATCTCGAAGTTGCGTACAATTTAAGCTATTTCATTATTCAAAGGGAAATGTACTGTGGAAGCTTGGGGTGTTACACCACCAATAGGGACACCACATGTTTTAGGTGTCATTGGTAGTTCCTATCAGAAAACACGTGTAATGGCCTTATTAATTGAGATTGTTATCAATGTATAATATTTGATTATGTACTTTTATGCAAGAAAATATCCATGACATTTATATCCTATCAAGGTATCTTGAGTTAGGTGCGCCGTTGGTGGTATGATATTAATTAAATAATCAAGATAAAATGTGTTGTTTTTTAAAGGAAGTTATATCTCATGACCAGTTAATCATGATGGTAGCACATTCACTAAATCCATGGTTATGGTAGAAGAAGGTAATTCCATATAATAAGTTCAATGAATAATAAATAAATAATGGATGATGACACAAAGTGTGAATCCTACTTTATGAGATATCGTATGACAAAGAGATTATATTACATGATGTGTGTTCATAAGAGGTTGTCATTGCTATGACTATAACTCATCTCCTTAGGGGCCTTGATGAGTTTCTAGACTCTACTTTTGGTCTATGAGTAGTGCTCACAACTATCAAGATAAAGGCTTAGATGGCTACACACTTATCATATTCAAAAGCATGACATATTTAATGAATAGAAGCATAGGACATGTTGGGCCCCACCATAAGGTCAGAGTGATGTATAAGTTTTAATGATCACCGAGTAATGAATAAATTCATTATTATTGGAGTATATAGTAATTTCAATTAAATTCATTTATTCAATTTATTTACTAGTATTTAAGTAAATACATGAAAAAATATTTAACAAAAAATATTATTTTAATATTCAAGGTACATTTAATATTTACAGGAATAATTATTTGAGTTAAATGACTCAATTTTATCAAGTAATATATTTTTTATATTACAATTAACTAATAAAAATATAAATGAAATTTATGATACAGTTTTTTGGTCATAACATGTCATTTATGGATTATTTAGTAGGTAATACATATTCAAGGGCTAGGGAACCGATTCTAGGTATTATATATATCACTATATAATGAACAATAGAATATCATTTTGTGTACTAGACATCACATGAATTTGAGATTTTATCTGTCATCTCTCCTACATCCCAGAGAGAGAAGCTACGAATCCAAGTTTTTCTTAATGAATTGAAGGATCATCAAAGCAGTGATCATTGGGATGTTGAAGGCATATTCCGATCTCCATACCAGCACCCGAATATCGATGATAGACATTCACATAGACTTTTTAAGCATGTTTGAATGATCTAAAGGGACATGAAATCAGTTCCTTCAAGCAATGATCTCTGATGAAAAAAAAATTGTTGAATGCATTTACAAATCAAATGATGTATACATTCAATTTATTTTTGTGATTAATTCTTTCATGTGGGATCCTAGAATTTCTTAATGGACTTTTAATCACTAGAGATGATATAATTACATCAATCTGGTGATAAAATAATTTAAATCTCCAGCCCATATGTTTTCAATGTGCACCCCGCTACCAAAAAATGGTATCAATGCGATCACGTGATTGTTTAATCCTAGAAAATTTAATTTTTTTTATTAAACTTGTGTAGTGGTCATCGTCATGGTATCATATCACAAAATTAGTCATCAATATGATTCCAATAAACCAAGTTATGATCATATAAATATTTAAATTGGATCAATTTTTTTTGATTGTGGGTTTAAATTAAAGAACACACACACACACATGTCATGACCCCCTCCCTCCAAATATACCAAAATTAGGGGAGAGATATAATTAATCCTGAGTCCCACCTTCAGTAGGACTTGGGTTGAAGACTACCACTAAGGGAATAAAAATATCAAGAAATAGGAGGCATTACACTCTATAAATAATAGGATTGGTTGATAAGATGATTCATCCACAAGAAAAACCATGACATAATATAAAAAAAAACCAAAACCATATCACAATGAATGTATAAATAGAATTGATATAGATAAAAGTCTCCAAAGAAAATACCCAAAAAGAAAAGATAAAGTAGCAACACAACAACTATCCAAGGTTTGAGCTAGTAATATCCTACACAGTCCATGTAATCCTTTATGAAACTTGAAAACAATTTATATACGTAAGGTGAGTATACAAGTATACTCAATAAAAAAACAAAAGTCTATCTTGAACATGTGAAATAAGTATACAAATGAACCTATGATAAAATAGAATAACCAAAAACACCTAAACAGGTCAACTATCCATCCCAACCTCGCTAAGGAACACTAACCGAATAATGCAAGCCAAGTAATATAATATAACAAGAATCACATTGATAAGTGTACCCCGCACCGCTTTCCCACTAGTTTGCTGCTATCACACCCCAACATTGTATGTCTTGGAAATCCCATATCTTCTTTATACCACACCATCCTAGAAGCATAGTCACAACACACCATCTTAAAGACACCTGGGCTCACTGACCCACAAGCACGACCACATCACATCTCTCTTGAAGACACCTGATACATCACATCACAACCACTTTCATAACCAGAGTAGTAGGGTATCATGAACATGTAGGAAATCAACACAGTTCCATATTCCTACCATGAATGACCCCCACTAAAATATTCACCAAAAGCATATTCATATCACATCTCACCCAAAGACACCTAGGCCACAACCCCACAAGCATGGTCACATCTCACCTGAAAACACCTGGTCTATCACATCTCGCTCGAAAACACATGGGATATAAAAATCACTATCTAATGCACTAACAGACCTCCGAAAATCACAAACTATGTAATAACTACCTCACATGGAAGAGAGATTAGGAAAGAGTGGGTACCCAACCATTTTTTCCTCCTCACTGGATGTTGGGAAAAACACCCCCTGCGTGACTATATGGGTGTTGACATGTAGTGATCGATGTGGGTGGGGTGTGTAAAGAAATCAAAAGGAATATAAAAATATATAAATATATTCACACACAACCCAAAACTATGGGTACACAACCAAATACTAACCAACTCACAACATCACCACTTTCTTTACCATATTTAAATGCATAACACCACACAACAAGCCACAAGCCCCGTTTCACATTTCCAACCAATTACATTATCCAAATAATTTATTTTATTATTTAGAATCTACCAAATTTAACCACACAACCCACTATTTAATTATTTATGAGTAATTTATATCCCATTAACCAAATCAATCCATGTATTTTCAATCATTAATAAAAAATGTATTTTATTCCATCACTACTCGGGAATCTAGCACAAAGAAACCACCACCTCACCACCTAAAAAGAAAAACTAAACAAACCAACTAACCACCATAAAAGCACATAAAAAACCACATCACCACCCAAAAATAATGGTCAAAAAACCACATCGCTACCCCAATGGAATAGCCAAACAACTACAATCCCCACATACCCCAACCACACATCACTGCCCTACAAGCATAGCCACACATCAAAACACATCAAGATAATTTTATAGATTTACAAAGGGTATTTTATCACATTCCACTTTATTTTAGGGGAATTATCAAAAAATCCATAATCTCATGGGCAACCATTTCATTATCCAAGTATAAGTGGTTAATCAGTTTCCATTTTAGTGTTATATCAAAACAATGAAAACACAAACAAAAATCACAACACATATCATCTAGCACAATCAAAGACTCCAATGGTCACAATTTATAGCAGAGCATCAAGCCTATATAATCAACAATATCACAATAATATCAAAGATGTAAAATCATGAAAATACAACCCCTTTACCCTTAAATTCTAATTAAACTGATTCTTTATCTTTACTTAAGACAACACTAACATAACCAAAAGGTAAACAAAAGCAAACCCATCTGACATGATGCACAATAATGAGAAAGGAGGGATTCCCTCCCTCAAAGTATCTTTGTCAACTCGCTGTGCATCACATGTAAAAGAAGAAATTCATTAAAACCTATACCACACATGAGAAACCACATATAAACCTACACCACACCCAAATAACATCAAAATGAATTCCCAAAACACAACCCAAACCAAAAATACACCACCGTAGTGGTTTCTTGAAAGAAGAACATGAGAAAAACTATCAAGAAAAGGGAGAAGGACTTACCATGGATCTCTAAAGTAAAACTATCTAAACCAATGGATTGAATCAAGGGAGAAGGGGGATAGAAGAGATCCTTAGGGTGCCTAGGGTTATACCAAAATGAGAGAGAAGGGAGGTGAATGAATGAAAGAAAATTTGGCTGGGAAAAGGATTTAAAACGTAGAATCCAGGAATTTTCACTTCATGTAATACTTACACAATGTGTAAGTCACGGGTTTCAAAAACATATATATTTCACTAAAAAACACATTGAATTTTTATTATTTAACCCCAAAAATATACACATTGTGTAACACCCCATGAAACTTCCTTCACAAGCCATGAACCATACTTACACAATGTGTAAGCTTTACACATCGTGTATTCACCCTACTTCTAGTATTTAATATCCAAACTCCTCTAGGCCCACTCTAAGTCTCATACAAACACCAAAAACACCAAAAAATGATAAAGTAATGGTCCATGAAGGCACATACCATTATCAGATACGACTCAAATGATTCTAGCCCTCGAGAATCCAAAACCAAGGCCAGAAGGAAAAGGGTACGAACAACCACCCCATAAGATACAACTCAAGGATATTATCATACCTCAAATGCTACCACTAGACTAACAAGCCAAAAAAAAAAACAACCATAAAACATATCAAACAACCTCATCAACAAAAATACACATTTACACACAACTAATGAACCATACTACCCCAAGCAAATGAATTAGATAATCCTATCCTCCATGTCGAGATACTATCTACTATGGGCAGCACTAACTCACCCCCACGGATTTAATAACATCATAGTTAATGCATCTATATTAGTAATAAGGTCCTTACCTTTTCATATGTTGGGAATTTATCACACATCACACAACACACATAAAAAAATATAGAAAACAACTCATCAGATAATATATGGTCCAAACATGACATCATAAAGAAAAAAAGAGAAAAGAAAAACTCAAAACAACTTTGAGTAATGGGAGTGAATCTATGTCTCTAATTCCCAAGTAATCTACTTTTGGAAAACATGTCTCCAAAACACAAAAAATAAAGGAATTTTCCATCTAGAAGCACCTTCGCTGGGTGTTCCTTGATCTCTATTGGATGCTCCATGAACATCACGTAGTCCTACATATCCAACTCTCCCCTGTTAATGACTTGAGATTCATCATGAAGATACTGAAAAAGCTGAGAGACATGGAATAAATCATGGATTATCTCCATCCATAATGGTAATTCAAACCAATATACCACCTCACCAACTTGTCCCAACATCTCAAAGGACCCACAAAACTTGGCATAAATCTTACCCCTACCAATCCTCTACTTCCCATGTCAAGGGAAAACCTTCATGAAGACATGGTCCTTAACTTTAAACTCTAAGGGCCTACCCCTAAAATCAACACAAAACTTCTTCCGGTCCTGTGTATCTTTAATCCTCTCATAAACAAGCTAAACCTTCTCTGTCTTGCTCCACACCACATCAAGACTAAGAAATGATGCCGTCCCAATCTCTATCTAACACAAAAGAGAATGAAAAAAACTCTTATAAAAATCCTCAAATATATTTATACCAATGGAAGAGTGATAACTATTGTTATAAGAAATCCAAACCAAAGGAATTTTTCATACCCAAGATCCAAAAAATTCCAAGATGCATGGCCACAACATATCCTACAATATCTGGGTAGTTTTCTCTATCTTCCCATCCGTCTAAGGGTGGAAATTAGGGTTAAGGCATAACTGAGTTCCAAAAGCATGCCGAAATCCCCTCTAGACCCAAAAGGTAAAAAAAACATCCTGATTTGAGACAATAGATCTCAAAACTCCTTGTAGCCACACCACCTTATCCACATAGATCTTTTTCAAGGTATCTACTATGATAAAATCCTTTATCACTAAGAAGTGGGATGATTTTTTCAACCGATCCATGATCACCCAGATAGAATAAAAATCTATTTGATATTAGGGTAACCCTATGATGAAATACATCGAGATTTCATCCCATTTCTACTCAGTAGCATCCAAAGGATGCAAAAAACTACCAGGAACGCGATTCCTATCCTTTAGACACTAGAAAACCAATCACTTTTCCAAAAAATAAACCACCACCTATTTCATCTCAGGCCACCAAAACTATATACTCAATCCATGGTACATATTGGAAACTATTGGGTTTAACTAAAAGGGTGAGATATGAAACTCATGAAGGAATCCACATACATCACTACTAGAACCAAAAACCTCCCATAAAACAACATCTGGTTCTAAAAATTCTTCAACCATCCCTTCAGAACATCACCATGGTGAACACAATCACACATAAACTCTACCTTTGAGTCTCCCCACTGTGACTTAACCTACTGCATTAGAGAAGACTACACCATCATATTAAATAAACAGCCTCTACCACATCCACCTTTGTATCTAAGTGAAATCCTAGAAACTCCTCCATTTCCCTACAAGAATCCTAAGACTCCTGAACAAAACCCTTCCTATAATTTTTTATCAAAGAATTGGCTACAACATTCCACTTTTCCATGGTGTAGGTGATCTCAAAATTATAGTCTTGAAGAAACTCCATCCACCTCCACCACCGCAAGTTTAGATCAAACTGATAAAGGATATACCTCAATCTTTTGTGATCTGTGAAGACCAAAAAGTGCTCCCCAATGAGGTAATTATTCCACAACTTCAATGAAAATAGAACCAATACTAACTCTAGATCATGGGTGGTATAGTTATGCTATTGGGGATGAAATTACCTTGACCCATAAGAGATAATCACTCATTATTGCATCAATATAAATCTAAAACCCATATGGTAAGTGTCACAAAACACCTCAAACATCACACCATTCTCAGAAAACTGAATAACTAGATCACCGACCAACTACCCATTTAGGTAAAAAAATGATGACTAGAATTTATTAGTTTACACAAAATTCTAATCCTTCTGAGTCAAAAGTTGTTAATGAGGTTGCAAATTGATATAAATAGGGAACAAAAATCTGATAATAACCCACAAGACCAAATAAACTATAAACCCATGCCACATTATTAGGTGTTTCACAATAAATAACTGCCTTGACCTTTGATTGGTCTACTAACACACCCTACTGATACACCAAATACTTGAGTAAATTCACCTTTCATGTAAAAAATTTACACTTGGATAACTTTCCATAAAGTTAGTGGTACTGAAGATCCTGTAATACATATCTAATATTCTTGGCATGCTCCTCCTCTGACCTTGAGTAGACTAAGATATCATCAATGAATACGATGATGAACTGGTCTAGGAACTCACGGAACACAAGGTTCATAATCCCCATGAACATGATTGGTGAGTTCGTAACAAAAAATTCCATGACTAAAAAATCAAAGTGCCCATACCTGCATCTTAAGGAAGTCTTCAAAATATCACCCTCCTTTACCCTCAACTGGTATTATATAGACCATAGTTTGATATTTGAAAAATAAATCACCCCTCTCAGTTGGTTGAAAAAATTATCTATCCTCAGAAGAGGGTAACAGTTCTTGATCATCACCTAGTTCAAACTCTAGTAGTCTATGCACAAACTCAGACTACCATCTTCCTTATTGGAGAACAACTATTGAGTACTACATGATGACACAATGAGATGGATAAAACCCTTATTCATCAGATCATCTATCTGAATCCTAAACTCCTATAACTCATAAGGTTCTATTTGATATGGATCCATATAAATCAGAGAAGCACGAGGCTGCAAGTCTATCCCAAACTCAACATCACGTCGAGGGGGTAACATCAAAGAATACCCTAAAAAAACGACCAAAAACTCCCCAAATACCATGAGAACATACAATACCCCAACATCCACTAATTATATAGTCAACTTAACCAACAAATAAATAAGGGGATTCACACTCTGACTGCCCACTTGAAAACCCCACTCATCAATGAAAAACACACACTGCCTATCCAAATCTGAGAACATGAATCTCCTATAAAGAAATTGATAACAACATGTATGGAATAAAACCATTCATTTTTATGATAAAATCATATCAATGCATATATAAAAAGAAAATATCCTCATGGGACTGATGCTACTCCATCATCAATCTATATCCCCGACACATATAAAAAAGATGGTCTGGATTCCAACTGGGATAGTAAACACCAAGTACATGAGAAGACTCTTTGAATCTATCTTAGAGAACATGATAAAGTGGGTGTAACAAAGTAGTGCGAAGATATTGAATAAAAGAAGTCACAAAAAAGGGTACTAAACAAACTGTTCGCACCCCTAATGATATCTGGACCCTCTGGCACTGTCGCCTCCACTAGAAGAAATTGACCTTGTCCAACTCCTATATGTATCTGATGATGACCACCTCTATGAACATTCTTAGGTCGAGGTCTCTAAACATGTGGAACATCCCGAGGTTTGATTCTACCTACTACATGTCCCCTTGATGAAGCATAAGCCTTTTTCCCATACTGATAGAATGATCTCACTAGAAACAACTACTAAGACTGGCACTAAACCTTTACAACTCCACAAAAATGAGCTTGGGGAACCATTGAGAAATGGTTTTGGTGATGAAAACAAACCCCACAACCAAAAAACATTGGTACAAATCCCATAGGAAAATCATAGAAACCACTAGCCCCAAAAGATTAGAAAAGAAGCTGTTGAGGTTGACTCCCTACTGGTTAAAACCTCAAAGGTCATGGAACCTAAGAACTATCACTAAAAACTTCTCCCCTTGAGGAACCCTATTGGTACCCCTATCGTGGTAAACCTCTCCCCAAGTAAATCTGATCGATCACCTCCACCTTCTTCTAAACTTCTAGATACATTGGAAATGTAAAAGGAGTAACTGTGTACTAGATAGAAGGATAGAGTGCCTCCTTAAGACACCTAACATTAGAATACTCATCTAGAAAAAGATTTGGTAAAAAAAATAAGATACTTAAACTTGATTCCCAAATCCCCCACTAACATTCTCCCCTATTAAAGATAAAGAAGCTCCTAACTCTTCACTGCCTTCATGGTCAACAAAAGGAACTCTGCTCAGAACTCCTTCTCTAAGTCGACCCACAAATCAACTATCTTCTTCTACTCTCCTAGATACAATGTCCACCACTAATGCACAACTACCTGCATCTGACTAAATACCAAAGGTACTCAGTACTCCACCTCAGCTTTGATCAAACTGAAAGCGATCTTGAGATCCTCCATCCATCTCTATGTCTCTATATCTAAAAAAACACCCTCATACTTCCCCAAATCCTTCCCATGAAAAGCATAAAACACCCTCTTCTAAGCCCCATCCTCCTCTATTGGATTGAATTTATGATTATCAACTTGATCAGCCTACTAAACCTCAATTTCTTGAGCCATATGTAGATGATGAGCATGATCTATATCTAAAAAAACAATAACTTTCTAAGCCCGATAGTATGAAATTTTATTAAGATTTATTTTAATTCATTTTAACCTTCTAAAAACATCCCCATTAAAATAAGAACACAAGTTATTATGATTGATATACCTCTCCTAGTTTTCTACCCTACAAATAGGACCACCTCACTTGGTCATTCAATAAGCTCAGAGTTCATACACTAGATCCAGGTCCCCCCTAAAACATAGTATCCTATCTGGTCTCCCTAGCCTATGTCATGCACCAAAGTCAACTGAAACCATTTCCAAAACAACCCATGAAATCCTCACTATGCCTAACTCAAAACTCCATCCCAAATCTCAACAATCACCTTTGATACCACTTTTTCATGACCTCCTCCTTCCAAAGATACCATAACGAGTGGAGAGATATAATGAACCTTGAGTCCCACCTCCAGTAGGCCCTGGGTTGGCGACTAGCGCTGAGGGTGTAAAAATCTCAAGAAATGGGGTGAACTACCCTTCATAAAAAAATAGGATCAGAGGATAAGATGAATCATCCGTAAGAAACACCATGAAATAATATAAAAAGAAACCAAAACCATCCCATCATACATGTATAAATAGAATTGATACAAATAAAATTCTATAAAATAAATACCTTAAAGAAAAACTAAATTAGTTACACATCAGCTATCCAAGTTCTGAGCTAGTAATGTCCAATATAGTCCACATAATACTCTTGGAAACCTAAAAACAATTTATATACATATGGTGAGAATATAAGTATAAATTGTAGGAAACCCAAATTCTATCATGAACATGTGAAAGAAGCATACCAATGCACTCGTGAGAAAACAGAAGAACCAACATCACCTAAATTGTTAAATATCCATCCCAACCTCACCAAGACACACTCACCAAATAATGTAAACCAAGTAATATAATATAAAAAAATCACATCAATAACGGTACCCCACAATGCTTTCCCATTTTTATGCTTCTCTCACACCCCAAATTCATATGTAATGGTTCTCCCATATCTTTTGTATACCACACTGCCCCAAAATCATGGTTATAGCACACCTCACCTGAAGACACCAGGGCTTACTTTCCCACAAGAACGACAACATAACATCTCGCTCGAAGACACCTGATCCATCACATCACAACCACTACCATAACCAGAGTAGTAGGGAATTGTGAACATGTAGGACATCAACCGCATTTCCTCCTCCTAGTATGCATGACCCCCACTAGAAGATTCCCCACAAGTATGGTCATATCACATCTCAACCAAAGATTCCCGAACCACTACCCCATAAGAATAGTCACATATCACCCGAAAACACATGGGCCATCACATCTCACCCAAAAACACCTGGGATATCACAACCACTATCTAATGTACTTACAAACCTCTGACCATCACAACCTGTGAAATATCTACCTCACCTGGAAGAGAGAGCGGGAAAGAGCTGGTACCCAACCATCCAACCTCCTTACTAGATGTCAGAACAAACCCCTTGCATGACTATGTGGGTGTTGGAAAATAGTTCTTAATGTGGGTGGGGTGAGTATATAAATCACAAGGAATATAAAAATATATACATATAGACACACACAAGACCAACTTTGGGTTCACAACCAAACACTAAAAAATTCACATCATCACCTCTTTCACTTCCACCTCTAAATGCATTACACTACACAATAAGACACAAGCCTCATTTCACATTTCCAACCAATTCCATTATCTAACTCATTCATTTCATTATTTAAAATTAACCAAATTTAACCACACAATCCACCATTTAATTATTTATAAGTCATCTCCATCCCATTAACTAAACCAAACCATGTAATTTCATTCATTATTAAACAAGTTGTTTTATTCCATCACTACCCAGGAATCTAGCACAAAGAAACCACCACATAGCCACCCCAAAAGCTGGACCAAAAAAACCACCTTTCCACCCCAAAAGTATGGCCTACAAACTACCTCACTGCCCCAAATGCACGACCAAAAAACCACATTAACACCACAAAGGCATGAAAAAAAACCATAATCCCCACATTCCCTAACAACACATCATAGCCCCATAAGTAAGACCAAACATTACAACACATCATGATCATTTTTTAGATTTACAAATGGTATTTTATCACATTCCACTTTATTTTAGGGGCATTATCACATAATCCATAATCTAGGGGGAAACCATTAAATTAGAAAAGTATAAGTGGTTAATAAATCTCCCTTTTAGGGTGATATTACAACAATCACAATAGGCAAAACTATCACAACACATATCATCCAGCGTAAAAAAATCCACCAATGACCACAATTTCTTGTAGGGCATCAAGCCTATACAATCCGAAATATCACAATAATATCAAAGTTGTAAAAGCAGGAAAATCAAACACATTTTACCCTTAAATTTCAATTAAACCAATTATTTATCTTTAATTAATATAGAACAACCATAACCCATTGGTAAAAAAGAAATCCCCTCCTACATGATACACAAAAAATAGAAATGAAGGATTCCCTACCTCAAGGAAGCTTTGCCGACTCACTGCACACCAAATGATGAAGAAGAAATGCCTAAAAACATCAACCGCACACAAGAAACCATGGATCAACCTACAATACACCCAAAGACCATAAAAATTCATCCCAAACACACAACCCAAACCAAGACTACACCACCATAGAAGTTTCCTTAAATTAAAATAGGAGAAAAAAGACTAAGAAAAGGAAGAAGGGATTACCATGGATCACCAAAGGGAAACCACCATAACCAATGGATCAGAGAAAGGGATAAGGGAGATAGAAGGGATCCTTGGGATGCCTAGGGTTATTCCAAAATAAGAGAGAATCGATGAAGCCAAATGAATTAAAATTAAGTTGATAAAAGGATTTAAAACCTATAATTTGGGAATTTTCACATCGTGTAATACTTACAGGATGTGTAAGTAAAGGGTTTCCAAATACTCCATATTTCATCAAAAAACATGTTACCTTTTTATTATTTAACCCTAAAAATATACACATCGTGTAACACCCCATGAACCTATCCTCATAATCCATGAACCACACTTACATGACATGTAAGCTTTACAGGTTGTGTATTCACTATACTTCCATAATTTAACAACTAAACTTCTTCAGACCCACTCTTGGCCTCATCCAAGAACCTCCAACACCAAAAACTGAAAAAGTAACTAGTAGGGAAGTATTGGAATGTTATAATATATATATATATATATCTCTATGTGTGTTTGTGTGTGTGTGTTTAAATTTTTCAAGTGAATCCCACTATTCTGGATAAATTCTGATGGCCTTAATAGTGTTTTCCATCCAAGCCAAATTTTCACATGCTTGTGGAAAATTAAAAAAATTCTAAGTTTGTAGTCTTTGAAAAAAACTTGCAAAAGAAAAGGGTTTAAAAAAATAGAATTACTATTCATGTGAATAGTTCCATAGGTAACCATTAGTTTTTTTAAAAATATATTTATATTTTAAAAACACACACACACACACACATATTAATCCATGTGGATAGTAACCTGCTTACTATTCGCATGAACAATAACTCTGTTACTATTCACCTATGAGTTAAAATACTCAGAACCCCTCCCTGTGTATTTTGAATAACCAGGAAGGCAAAAAATTTAAGGAATAAAACTTTGGACTGAATGAAAAGGTTGTTATGAATTAAAATTAGTTAAAGTTATTTTAATTCAAAATTTATTCCCTCAAGTTGACATGTTTTCAAATTTAATTTTTTTTGTAAAGTCATTGCATATCGACCAATCTTGAGCATCGACTAACCAATTTATATATGGATTTTTATTTAATTTTATTTATTTAATTAATTATTAAAATTTCATGTGATGTATGTAATAATTAACTTATTTTTGATGGTTTGTGGACAGTCTTTCACCACTTTATTTGGATAGGGGTTTTCATGTCTTTGAAAATTATTTTTTATGTATTGTATGTGTCCCCAAGTCATTATATATAATGTTGAGGCTAATATAAGATTTATACCATGCTAAGATGAGGAAATATTCTAGAAGATACATAGATACACTGAAAAGGGGTGCGAGCTGCAATATGAGCCAGACATGACTCATGTATTCAATCTATAGGGTCACGATTGATCTACTTATACTCAATGAATCAACCAATAGTAAATTATCAAGATTAGTCACATTTTTTATTTAATTTATGAATTTTTTATTATTTAATTATGAATATAGAAGTTTACATGATCAAATAAAATAATAAAATATAATGCATAGATTTAAACCAATAAAGTCGTGGGAAATTTTTTCTATATAATGAATTATTCAGTTGTGAGCATGATCACATAGTAAAAAAATATTAAATATAAAATGATTTCATTCACCAAGAAATAATAAAACACCTCAATGAAATATTAAGTTGTAACACATTTCACCGCTTAAATTTGGACAAAATCAGGTGTACGAGATGCTCATCAGCCCTTATTAATGGAGCCTCATACTACTAAGGAGTTCTTATAAAAATGATAATCCGACTTAACTAAATTTGGAATAAAATTAATAGCTATTTCTAACTTGTTTAAAATTTAGAGGCAAGTGTTAATCAATGAAAGGATATCCTTTATGGGAGATGAGATGCCACTCAATAGATTAAGTAGCTGCAAGTTAATGTGGTTGGACAGACAAAAGCATACATTGATACTCTTTGAGTAGTAGAATATCCATATCTTGTATTATTATGAGAGGTTTTAATTATCATTTCCACTAGAATAATCACGAGACAGAGTATTCTAAATATAGTAGTTGAGGGTTACTAGGATTCAATAAAATAGCAGGAGATATTTAAGGTAATAAATCTATAATTTTTAATAACTAAAAATCAAGATAAAAGTAAAAATATTATGTTTATTTTTTTATAAAATTTATAAGTAATACTATAGATACATTGTGATCCATATTGGACAAAGAACATGTCCTCATCAGAACAAATTTTTAAGAGTGGTATAGGTGATTTTTCATAATACTATAGTATGAAAAGAAATTATATGCACTGGAGTCCCCACTATCTGATAAAAAACCTCAAGGATCAAGATAAGATGAGAAAGATACTTACAAGAGATTCATGAATGTGTCGTTTTATTTTTATATCATAATTATAACATCAATGTTCAAAGAGTTGAAAATAGAACATGAGGACATGGATGGAAACACCATGTTGTTTCATCACTAATAAGTATGTGAGGTGAAAGTGAAGTGAGAAATAAATGATATTGTGATCAAACAGATCATGTATAGTTTGGAATATGGGACTAAATCTGTTCCTCATATACCTAGGATGATAAAGTAAATTAAATGAATAGAATAATTGGGATTCATGTCAAATCAAGAAATTTTAGTTCATCTCATTCTCCCATCCTTACCACCCATATTTTCCAGTTTCACTGAGAGTTATCAAATGAATAATTTGGAGAAATCAATTCGATATATTTTGGGACTGGTCCTGTAAGAAGATGATAATTTTAAGAAAGTTAAAATTTTAATTTTTAAGGTGAAAAATAAGAAAGACAAGAAAAAAGGCCAACTTCAAGTACACTTCCAAAGGAACCTTCACAAAATCTTTCTAAGAAACCAAATATAAAGAGGGATAGCACTGAACAAGTGACTATTTTCTTTACATGTAGAAATATAGGCCATTTTAATAGAAACTCCAATTAATTGAAGAAGAAGTAAGAATGAGACTTTAATTCCGGTATATTCATCATTAAATATATTATTTCATTTATACTACTTGGGTATTAGATACAATATGTCCTTATATTTGTTTTTCTAAATATAGGAACAAAGTAATTCATGAAACATTACTAGAAGTCAAGGTGTGTTCTCCAAGAAGTTGAAAAAGGATGATACCTACATCAGTGGAAAAAAACACAAAATTTTATTGCTAGGTGAATACTTCTTATCAAACTATAATTGTGTTTTGAATGCTACCATAACATTTAAAATTAGTGTTGTTTATGGTATTTCATACACAAATAATAGTTTATTAATACATGAATCATTTTCAGTATATAATGAATATAAAATTTAAGACTTAGTTATGCCCAGTCATGGAAATATAATTCATTATCTAGTAAAAATAAGTTATTTTCAAGGATATATCTAGTATGGTTTTATAATATTTGGATTTAAAGAACTTTTATATTATCTATATATTTACTTATCTAGTTTTAAAAAAATAAACCTTTATAAATAAAGGTAATCCAAAAAATATTTTGGAATTTTTTCAGATTGAAAGCGTGAACTACTCTAAGGTTAAGATAGAGGTAAATTCATATACTTTCTAACATTAATTTAAGAGTTTTAAGGAATTTAAAAGTGAACTAAATAATATTCATGTTTAGAATATATGAGTTTATTTGGGCCCATGTGTTGAATAATATATTGAAAAATCATTCATCAATCATGAAAATATAGAGTATATTTATTCCTAAACTCATATTTCCTTATATTCATAAAAAAATATGATGTTAGTTAGTAGGATAGATAAATAGTATTTCATGAAATAATTGATCATTAAAATTTATAAATAAGTAATTCCCAAATCAATATTTCCTTATACACATCAGAGTAATGATGTTAGTAAAAGGATAATCAATGATGAGCGTCATATGTATTGCACAAACTTCCATTATTTTTCAAGACACACTTCACAAATAGAGGCATTATACCATAACCATATGTCAAATATAATTATAGATGTATATCATAAGATTTATAGTATGAAATAAATCCATCATGTCATAATAAAATGTTTTTATATGCAAAGAGTTTGTTAATTATATAAAAAAACTTGCATTAAGCAAAACCCAAATCTCATATCTGTTAGTATCCTATAGTTCATATAGGATATTATATAAATACATATGATAGAAAAATTATATTCAATTCATAAAATATATTCCTATAAAAGGGTTCAAATCTCTTTTTGAGATAGTGGAAGAAAGATTGAATTGAATTTAGTTAAATTCATAGATTCACAAGTGGTTGGAATAGGAATAAGTTCCATAAGATCTTATGGAAAAGGAATGTTATAGAGACACATACTGCATAGGAAGGATAAATCAATAGTGGTGGTTCTACATTCACCATGACTAGTGATACATTATTCCTTAAGAATAATGGATATTACAAGGACGTAGTAAATTTCAATAATCTATGATTGAAAAGTTTATATGAATTCAAAAAATGAATTCCATGTACCAAAATCAAGTTTGTATTTTAGAAGTTTCTTTGATTGACATAAATTCATTGATGGGTATTCAAGAGAGACTACACATGGGTGGTGTAAGAGTGGTACCAATAAGTATCAGTTGGTCATACCAATTCATCATGCCTATATCCATTATAAATATACTTTTCATATCTAATTTCTATGATCATTTTATTTGACATTGGATTTCAATAACATCCTTCTTTGAAAGTGTCTATTCAATACAACCAGAAAGATTTGGTGACACCATAAAATGCCAATAAGGGGTAAAAATTACTGAAATCCAATTATGGACTAAAATAAGAAACAAGATCATAAAATATTCATTTGAAATGAATTTTCACCATGTGTTTATAAGAGGTTAGTGGGAGCACCACAATTAACCTAGGAAAATATGCAAATAACATTTGGAAAAGTGTTATTAGTCTTACAGTAAGTTAAGACTAGAATGAAATTAAATCTCAAAATATTAACTTAAAGTAGCAACCTTAGTTCTAATGAACAATATCTAATGAGTTAGAACTAAGTTTTTCTTAGACCCAGTCAAAGTACACATGTTGACAAGGTATTAAAAAATATTAGTTAGAATAATTCAAGAGAGAATTGATACACATGTCACATGGAATGAATATCCCCAAGAAGACATGTGTGAGACATTGAAGGAGATTAAAGTGGTGAGTAAAATTCTACATGCTCTATAAATGGATCTATCACATATTTCATGCTATTTACTAAATGTGATATTGCCAAAAAATACTTTATGGTAGTAAAATATCAGTAAAATACAGGATAACTACATGAGAAACACTTAGAACTATCCAATTATACTTGAGAAAGCACAAGGGATTTGTTCTGGTTCTTGGAGATGAAGAGAAAATAGTTATAATAGGACACAAACTAGTATTAATTTGGATCAATATGATATAATATCATAGTCAGGACAAGATAACGAGCAAGATAAGATCATTCAAGCCAGTGGTATCCATATCTACAAATACCGATGCATTGTGGTTTCTGATGTAGCTGGAGAAGAAATGTAAAATACACAACAATTTGTTCTAGTTATTGGAATCACACCTATTAATTAATCTATCACCCTAATATAAATTATGATAATATTACTATAATGTTACTAACCAACATTTTTTGTTTAGAAAGAAGAAGAAAAGAATATACTTGGGGATATCATCTCTTGAGGATTCTTACTCAAGGAGTAAAAGTTGTAGATAGTGGTATTGCTAATAAGAGGAGATGTAGTAGGCCTAATGACTAAATCCATATCTCATCAGAAACATGATCTTATCATGTGATATCTAACAAGGACAGTTAACAAGTTTTCTCTAGTGAAAGTGGGAGTTTTGTTAAAGTGGGTTCCCTAAAATGAACTTGAATAATAATTTTTGATTATTATATCTTGTATATAGTGAGTTATGCATGATGTACACTTAACATAATAATATTGATATTTTTGCATCCACTATTTACATGGTAATGTCCATAGATAATTTATCTTATTAAAAGGTTATAACAGTTCCCAGACTATAATGAGAACATAGAGATACCATAAGAGTGATCTTAAACTTGTATCCTATAGTCCAGAAACATTATGCGGACATGAAAAAAATTATGTATGACTATCAGGTGTTGGGGTCTCATAATCATTGAGACTTATTCTCATGAAGTTAACACTTTGGGATCTAGAGTAGATGAGATCATGAGTATTGAACCACCAATAGGAACACTGCATGTTTTAGGTGTCATTGGAAGTTATTATCTACAAACACGAGTAATGGTCTCTTGAATTGAGATTATTATTAGTGTATACTATTTGATTATATAATTTGATTCAATAAGAAATACATTAAATTTTTGTTGTGGATAGGTAGCTTACGTTGGGTTCACCATTGGTGATATGACATTAATTGAATAATCAAGATAGAAATTTTCACTTCCAAAAGAAAGTTATATCTCAGACCTAGTTGATCAGGATGGTAGTACCTTTGCTAAATCCATGACCATAGAAGAATAAGGTAGGTCCATCCAGTAAAGTCAAAAAATAATAAATTAAGAATATATTATGACACAAAGTGTGAATCCTTTTTTATGAGATATAGTATGAAAAAGAGATTATATTACATGACATGTGTTCATAGGAGGTTTTTGTTACTATGACTATACTTCCTCTCCTTAGGGGCCTTGATGAGTTGATAGAATCTACTATTGGTTTGTGAGTAATACTCACTACTATTGAGATAATGGCTTATAGGGTCAAACACTTAGCATATTCAAAATTCTGGAATATTCTAATGAGTAGAAGTATAAGACTTACTGGACTCCACCATGAGATCCTAGAGATGTCTGAGTTTTAACGATCACCAAGTAATAAATAAATAAATTATTATTAGAGTATAGAATAATTGGAATTGAATTTATTTATTTAATTTATTTACTAATATTTAATTAAATATATTGTAAAATATTTAATGAATGAATATTATTCTAATATTCAAGGTTTGTTTAATATTTTCTGGAATAACGAGTCGAGTTAAATGGATCGCTTTTATCATTAAATATATTTATTATATTATAATTAAGTGATAAAAATATAAATGAAATTTATGAAATATTTATATGGTCATAACATGTTGTTTATAAATTATTTAATAGGTAATACATATTCATGGTTCATGGAGAAAATTTCATGAATTATATATCTCACTATATAAGGAATATGAGGCTCTCATTTGGTGCACTTTATGATCACAAACATCGTGGAATGATTTAATTATTTAAATTTTTGTTTTAATCTATTTTTTTTGGTTAATGAGATTTTTCCTAGGTATATGAGGATTCTTGGGGTGTTTTGGGGGTTTCAAGACATGAAAATAAGGAAAAATGGACCAACTTGTGCAAGGTTCATGATTAAGTAAACCATGAAGGGTGGGGGGACAAGTTGTGAAACATTAGAAAGAGGAATTTGACATGGTTGGCACATAATTTTTCAAAACATGTAGATCTCCCTAGGTAATAGCGTGACCACACTCTCCTTGAACAGTGGCTTGTGTATGGTCTAAAAAACCATGCGAGTAAACCGTGTTCCCCAATAAAAGTTGGAAAATTTATAGTTTTTCCATTATGTATTTTTTAGATACCCACATTATTTCTCCCTAATTTATTCCCCTATCAACCTTAAGGACAAACCAAATTAATCCAAGATTCCCAAGGGTGGTTCTCCTTTGATTCTTGTCCATTTGGAGTTCCGTTGGTTGTTAATTGAAGATCCAGGTGAGTCTAATCCCTCTATTATCTCTTTTTTTCGGATTAGGGATTGTATATTTGGTTATCTTCTTCCAAATCCATAAAAACCTATTTTTTGGGTGGAATCTAGGTTAGGGATTCTAAGGTTCTTGAATCTAGATCTAAGGTTACGATTCAGTGTGTGCCCATCTTCAGATTCTAGGTATATGGTCTATAAGTTATATCCTATAGCAGTTGAGTTGATTTGTGCATGTTTGGTTGTGTTATTGGTTTTTAGAACATGAACCTCAACCCAATTGGTGAGGACTCTTTAAGTGAATCCAAGCAACCCGGGATCAAATCCAGGTGGAGGCATATTTTCGGGTATTATACAGTACTGTAGCAGTGCTATAGCTGGATCTGTAGCAGTACTGTAGTAGGTGTTGTAATGGGAACTATAGCAGGTGCTGTTTGGAACTGTAGTAGCTAGGACTATTCCCCCATTTGGGCCTTCAGGCCACCAATTTGGTCCCTGAGTCCTTTATGGACTTCGGGCCACCCAGGCCTTTGGGTCAGTAAGGCCTTCGGGCCACCTCAAGGCCTTCGGGCCACCTTAAGTGCAGATGAAAACCAGACAACCTACAAGGAACAAGATTTAGACAGAGGATGAGCAAGGAGTTTTCACCATAGCAGAAGCTAAATGTATTACAATAATGAGAGGGTATGACACTTGCCATCGCAAAAAGACTATGCATGCATGGGAAAGCCTAACTGAATAGCCATGTGAAGGTGGAGAGCTAATTTCACGATGAAGATGCTGGGGAGGAGATGTTCCAAGTAGTTAGTCTGGGTTGTATGTAATGTTTGAAGCCTACGAGCAATGAATTCCTCTAAGGCCTACAGGACGTGTAATACTTAAGCCTACGGGCCTTGTAAGGGTTCCACCTAACCCCTTGAAAGGTGGATTATCAAAATCAATAAAAAATGAAGGCCTTCAGGCCATTGGATATCTTGGTTTTTATCTTGTTGAGTTCTTGATTATTTTATTGATATTTGGTATAATGGGTATCTAAATGATAATTTTAACCCCTCATGATCACCATGGGATGCATAAAGAATGATTTGACAAATTTAGGGCCACCCATGGGGTGTGTTGACATCACCAAACCTAGAAATTGGTAAGGTTAAGTGTAGAGCTGTTGTATGTTAACATAGATCCCATAATGAGCATGTTAATATGTTAAATTTAGTTGAAAATATGAGTATTGATATATGTGTCTAGACTTGGATATTGGCATAAGGGGTCATTTGGTTAATTTTTAATGAGTTATTGGTCTATTAAGTGAAAATGGTTGTTGGTTGTCAGTCTAAGGATTATGAATGATAAATGGGTTAATTGGGTTAATTGAGATTGTGTTAAATGGATTATGAATTATGTTATAAAATACTAAGAGGATTAGTGAATATGAAAATGGTGAACTTGTTAAATGAGTAACAACTTGGGAATTGAGGAATGTATCAAATGAGATTTCATAAGGGAATTAATGAATAAGTTAAATGAGTTAACATATGGGATTTGATGAATATGGTAAATGGGTTAATGTATGGTAATTATTTAATATACTTAGAGAGTTTGGCATAAGAAAAGAAGATGGTATAAATGGGTTATGTAATTTAAACTACAATTGTATTAATGGGTTATGTAATGAAATAAATTCCCATTTTGATTGCTATGATTTGAAGTTGTTATGTGTTTTATTTTGAGTATGGTTGTGATATGGTATGTGTGTGGTGAATGGATAAATAAGCATGTGCACATGGCTTGGTAGTGTGGGGTATTGACATGAGAATCTATTCCCATAATTCATGTTATACTGATTCTCCAAACTCCAATCCAAAATTAATGGGTTAGGGAAGGGGATGGAGGATCTATCCCCCTAACAGTTTCATTCCACCCAGACTAAGGCTTCTTGGTGAGGATAGTGTGTTGATGCGATGTTTTTATTCCTAGTGAGACAGGGACTTGAATTATTACCTTATACACAGTGATTGATTACCTTATACCCATGTTTAAAAGATGTATCTGCCTAACCCATGGAACTTTTTATAAAAATGGGTTAAGTAATGAAGTTGGAATAATTGATGAAAATGGTAAAAATGATATAAATGGTTAAAGTAGATATTATTAACTAATGGAATCTGAATTTTACTTGTTTTATTTTCATTTATTTATTATTTGCATACAATATCTATCTACACTATATATTTTTTAGACATCATTGGTGATGGACTACTGAGTTATACTGACACCCTGCTCAGGTTACTGTTGGGTACTCTAGCAGACCTCATGGTTCTAGGTCAAGATAAGGGCAAAGGAACCATGACAGAGAGTTGATTTGGGCTTGCTACATGTGCGATTGGGGATCTAGACTTGGATTCATGACCTATTTGGGAGTTTCTCCATTATCTTTACTTTGGGTTTTGTTCATGTAACGACCCAAAGTTTCATTAATGGAAAATCCCTCTTGATCCAGTTAAATGTTTCTTTATGAAAAATGTTTTTATAAGATATCAACTTTTTTAGTTTTACGTTAATATTTGTGACCGTTACTTTTATAGCCGTTGAACAGTGATCATCTGAGTAGTATAAATATAAGGATTTAACGAAACCATTTCTACTCATACAAAGGAAGCGATGACCTCATCCAGTAGAATTGCCCCTTACGAAGCCCATTTGTCGGAGCTCGGAAAAGAGGTGGCGTCTTTGGGCTTTTCCCTTGACCAATCCCAAGCTGAGCTTCATCAAGTCAAGCTCGAACGTGATCGTCTACGGGAAAAATGGAAGTTGATAGAGATTACCACTCGAGCGATGTTATCCGAGCAACCCCAAGAGTCTGTCACCATCGCACACCTTACCTTTAGGTCTTATGCAGCTATTTTAAGGGGTTATGTAACAAATAAGTAGCACCATGTTCATGTACATTATTTTTTGTATATAATAATGAATATAATTTTTTTGATACATTGTAATTAGTTTTTAAAGTACAAATGGTGTTTTAAGTTATTATTTAATTAAGAATTATATTTTATTAAATTAAAGGATTTTTGAATTAAATAATATTTTAATAAAATATTATTATTAATATTAAATTAATTTTTATTAAATATAAATGATCTTATAATTTTATGAATGCAATTAAAATTTTTATTAAGGGTTGAAAGTCATTTCTGTCAAAACCCGTGAATTTTTTTATAAATGTCAGTTTTTATTTTAAAAGTGAAAATTAACATATTTAGAAAATTATTTAGATAAAATAAATATTATTTTTGGAATCAGGACGTCGAAATTATCCAACGGTGAATTTTTCATAATTTTCTGAGACAGTCAAATTTTTGGGTAAAAATTAAATACCATTTAAATATATAATGTGTTTTATGACATCATAATGACCCAATGGTGATGTAATAAAATACCATAATCCTTATGTTCGGCCAATATGTGTTTTATCATTAAAATAATGAGGTTTTGGGTTTGTTTGACTTAATTTTCAAAGCATTAATGGAGCCCTCAAGACTTATTCAACACTTTGCCTTTTTAAATTAATTTCCATGGGAGTGTGACTCACCTCCACATAAGCAACCCTAATTTTTTAATAAGTTCGGACCTTGGAATTGTAAAATATTGTTTTCCTCTTTCCTTTTCCAGAAACCATGGGCAAATACCATGGGATGGTTTGTGGTTTGAATTATTTTAATATAAGGGGTCCCAAACCTAAATAATAAAGAATTCTCTCACCTTTCCTATATAAACCCACCCAAGATCCCACTTCCTCCTCACTCAAAGCCCTTGAAGTTAGTCCAACCTCTGCCCTACTCTCTCTAGAATCCTATCAAGGTGCCCCAAGCTCCCAAGAAGCCTCTCACAAGCCTCTCTCTAGCCTTTGGAAGCACACTTCCAAGTAAGGGGTTTTCTTCCTTTCTCATTTTTTGTCAATTTTCTTTAAGTTGTATTGCCCTTTTTATTTCAATTATGAATGTTGGGGTATGGTTTCGCACCTCCCACATACTTCCCTCTTATTGTTTGAATGATTGGAGAACCCTTTCTCTCTCATAAAATGCCTCCCATGTACACCCGTTACTATGTCGAAATTCCGAAAGGAACTTCTCTCTCTTCTTTTACATTCAAGCAATACTTTTGTATCATGAATCTAAATTCCATTTCTATTGTTGGGACATGTATATATATGATCCCCTTACTGTACATTACATTTAAATATGATGAGGAACCCCTTTTTCTCTCATCAACCTTTTTTATGAATTCTTATGTCACTCCGTTACACTGCCGAAATCGTACCGATTTTCTAAGCCAATGTCTTTGTGTAGTGAATACCATGCCCATTCCTCCATCAAGGGTATTCACCTTTATGAACATTTACATATTGATTATAAAGTTTCATTTATGAATTCCACATTCCTTTATCATGGAAGAAATGATTATGTTTTATGAATCCATGTTTTATGATCCATGTGGCACACTTATGCATGAAATGAAATGTTTAAGAAGGGTGTGCCCTGATAGCGCTCCAATGCATTGGGTAAAGTATAGTATCATGATACGTCATGTGCAATGAGTTTTTACTCATGCTAATTCAAGTGCAACGAGGGTTTACTTGTGCTTCAAGTGCAATGAGGGTTTACTCATGCTCCATGTGCAATGAGCCTTGGCTCATGCTAATTCAATGTTAAGTGTTGTTGCCACATTTCCATGTTATGATTATCATGCTTTATCATGCCTTTATGTTCATGTTTCTATTATGATCTATTGATATGCATATTGCCTAACATGTATTTCACTCCTCATGTTATTCATTGTTTACTCCCTTACTGGGCTTTATAGCTCACCCTTTTCTTATGCATGTCCTCAGGTTATCCCATGCAATGCTAAGTACGAAGGAATGTAGTGGTCATGTAAAGGAAGTTTTCAATAAAGATGTTGTATTTCAAGTTTAAAGTTTTTATGTAATGATCCTAAGACCCAAAGACACTAAACCTCTCGATCTTCTTTGTTGGATCAAGTGAAGTTTTATGTAATAAAGCATGTTTAAGTTGTAATAAAAAGCAGGGTTGTCATAGTTGGTATCATAGGATAGGTTTAGTTATTTTTGGGATTAGGAAACCCTAGTAAAGCCTTAGATACAAGACTAAGCATAATAAAAACATCCCTAAGTTTTGGTAAATACTAAGTAAGTGGTTTATCAAACAAATACATCCCTGTCTGGATACGAGCAGGTAGAGGCGGCTCTGGCACAGATGTATCCTAGGGGTAAAACCCGAAAACACCGCTTTGAGCTAGACTCGAACGGGAACTGGTGCATGAAAACGGGCCTTGCTGCACTCTTGGTTACGACACTCCCGGGGGATATGTTTTGATAAATTCACAATCTTAGTATGAACCCTTATTAAGGGAAAAATGCCCCTAAGAATATATTTTAGAAGGAAGATCATGAAAAGCCTGGATTGAATCCTATAGACTCATGAGTTAAAGAGATTAAAGTTTATTTATAAGTCATCAACTTTTGTCTTTGGATTACCCTTTATGTGTTACCCCTAACTTTCCTCTTATTCCAGCCAATGGCCGGTAATAGGAGAACTCGGGATAACAACCGTTGTGAAGATCAGTGTGATGATTGTACTTATGAGATGCCCAATCCAATGGGAGCGGGAATCGCTAACTTTGTCACGCTTCTCTCTCAACTAACTCAATTTTTGAATAGAAACACTGGTCAAGAGGAACGTTCAACCCCCCCTAAGAAAGAACAAGTCACTATTGAAAGCTTCATGAGACAAAGGCCTCCTACTTTTAGTGGATCATCCGATCCCACGATCGCTGAACAATGGATCAACTCCATTGAAAAGATATTATCCATCCTCCAATGCTCTGAAAAAGAGAAGGTTCTCCTAGCGGCTTATCGTATGGAGGGTGAAGCTGATCAATGGTGGACGTTGATCAAAAATACAAAGCCTGAGGAGGAGATCGAGGCTTTGGAATGGAAGGAATTCCGGAAGATGTTTTTCGATAAATATTTTCCGTGCACCCTCCGTCTTAAGATAGAAAGAGACTTCCTTTCCCTCAAGCAGAAAGATGAGGAATCTGTGGGAGCGTACGAGGCAGACTTCACAAGGCTTGCACGATACGCTTCCGGCTTTGTCGTTACCCCCGAATGCAAGGTTGACCGCTTCTTTGGTGGGCTGAAGCCTAGCTTGCGGAAAGCATTAGCGATCCGTGACTTCGACAGCTATGAGGAAATTGTCCGATGTGCCCTCAAGGTTGAAATGGAGATCGGAGAATCACAGGGGTATCGTGGGGAAAAGAAGCGGAAGGTGGACTTCAATGCTGGTGGTCCGATGGATAAATCCAACGGCGCTAAGAAATTCCAGCACCCCACTTGCCAAAAGTGTGGAAAGAAGCACCCTGGAAATTGCCTTAGGGGGACAAGAAAATGCTTCAAGTGTGGAAGAGAAGGGCACCTAGCTGTTAACTGTCAGCAAGAAGGACCCGCGGATGCGACAGAGGAGAGGAACGCTCCGTTCGAACCTCAATGCGTTGTTCAATGCTACAAATGCAAAGAACCGGGTCATTTTGCAAATCAGTGCCCTAATCCAAGGGTTATCGGAGGCAACCAGCAACCTCCAAGACAGCAAGGAAGAACTTTTGCCATCACTTCTGCCGAAGTGAACCCCGACAACGAAGTGGTGACAGGTACGCTGGTTATTCATTCAAGAATAGCGAACTCACTTTTTGATTCAGGTTCTATGCATTCTTTTATATCTCAAAATTTTAGTAGAACAATCCCTGCACCACCACAAATCATGGAAGTAAAGATGTCGGTGAGTATGGCAAATGGGGAAATCATTGCATCCCATGAGTATAAGTCCTGCCCTGTTATAATATGTGGATTGAATTTCCCGGCGAACCTCGTCATACTCCCTTTGGTGGAATTTGATGCAATTCTTGGCATGGATTGGCTTTCCTTATATAGAGCCAACATAAATTGTCGGGAGAGGGAAATCACACTCCATATGGAGAATCGACCCCCGATTCTTTACAAGTGTCAGGAGGAAGATGAATCTCCTTTAGCTCCATCATCTCAAGCATGGATATTACTGCCTTATGAGCACGCATATCTGGCTCAGATGATTGAGTCCAAGGAAGAAACCACCCTTGAAGAAATGCCTATTGTGAGGGAATTCGCTGAAGTATTTCCCGAGGAACTTCCTGGTCTTCCTCCAAGAAGAGATGTTGAGTTCTCAATTGAACTTATACCTGGGGCGCTACCAATATCCAAGACTCAATATAGAATGGCTATTGTTGAGATTGAAGAGCTAAAGAAACAACTACAGGAGAATCTGGATAAAGGGTTTATACGCCCAAGTGCATCACCATGGGGTGCACCAGTCCTCTTCGTCAAGAAGAAGGATGGGTCAATGCGGCTTTTCATCGATTATCGTGAACTTAACAAAATCACGATAAAGAATAAGTATCCTCTCCCAAGAATCGATGACTTGTTTGATCAGCTGTGTGGAGCAAAATACTTCTCCAAGGTGGACTTGCGGTCGGGATATTATCAAGTAAGGGTGAAGAAGGAAGATATCCCCAAGACTGCTTTTCGTACAAGGTACGGGCACTATGAATTCATAGTAATGCCTTTCGGACTCACCAATGCTCCAACAATATTCATGGACTTGATGAATAGAGTCTTTAGAGATTACCAAGACAAATTTGTGGTAGTCTTTATAGATGATATTCTAATATACTCCAAAACCAAGGAGGACCATGAGGAGCATTTAAAAACTGTACTAGAGACTTTGCGCAAGGAGAAGATCTATGCAAAGTACAGCAAGTGTGAGTTCTGGTTGAAGGAGGTCTCATTCTTGGGCCATATCATCACAAGAAATGGGATATCTGTGGACCCCTCCAAAATAGATGCAATTGAGGGATGGCCGAGGCCAACATCGGTAACTGATATCCGTAGCTTCTTGGGGTTAGCTGGATATTATTGACGATTTGTGAGAAAATTCTCACGATTGTCCAACCCTCTTACCAAGATAACTCGAAAGGGAGTAAAGTTTTCTTGGAGTGATGAATGCAAAGAAAGCTTCAAGGAGTTGAAAAGGAGGCTTATCACTGCACCCGTGCTCACTTTACCCACAAGTGGGGAGCTTTTTGTGGTATTCAGTGATGCTTCGAAGAAGGGCTTAGGATGTGTACTGATGCAGAATGATAAAGTGATATCCTATGCCTCAAGGCAGTTGAAAATCCATGAGCGAAACTATCCAACGCATGATCTGGAGTTAGCGGCGGTGATCTTTGCCTTGAAAATCTGGCGGCATTATCTCTATGGAGAGAAATGTGAGATATATACTGACCACAAGAGTCTTAAATATATATTCACACAGAAAGAGCTTAATATGCGCCAGAGAAGATGGATAGAGCTCATCAAGGATTATGACTGTTCAATACATTACCACCCTGGGAAGGCGAACAAGGTGGCGGATGCCCTAAGTAGAAAGGATCCAGCAATTCTATCAATGATGAGATTTGAGAAGGATCCAATATTCTTAGACTTGATGAAGATGGACGTGGGAATCATAAAGAAGGGAACATCATAAATCCTTTCACAAATGATTGCTCAACCATCTCTTTTGGAAAGGTTAAAGGATGCTCAAAAGGATGATGCGGGAATCCAAGAAAAAGTGGAAGCTATCAAAAAGGGAAAATCCTCAGAGTTTAATGTTAATGAAGAAGGAATTGTGCGGTTTGGGAAAAGACTATGTGTTCCATCAAGTTCGGAGCTAAAGAAGGAACTTTTGGATGATGCACATAGTTCAAATTTCTCTATTCACCCAGGGAGCACAAAGATGTATCGAGATCTCCAAGAAAACTTTTGGTGGGATAATATGAAGAAGGAGATCGCTGAATATACATCAAAGTGCCTGGTGTGGCAGCAAGTGAAGGCAGAGAGGTAGAAGTCTAAGGGGATGATGCAACCATTTCCCATACCAGAATGGAAATGGGAGAACATCACCATGGACTTCGTCACTGGACTTCCAAGGACATCCAAAGGCAACAATGAAATCTGGGTTGTTGTGGATCGTCTTACAAAGACTGCACACTTCATTGCTATTCGAGAGGATTTCTATTTGGATCAACTGGCACGGATATATATCAGGGAAGTGGTACGGTTGCATGGAGTACCACTATCTATTGTGTCTGACCGTGATCCAAGATTTACCTCTAAGTTTTGGAAGAGCCTTCAACATGCTCTGAATACTGAACTGAACTTCAGTACGGCCTATCATCCTCAAACTGATGGCCAATCCGAGCGGACTATCCAAACACTTGAGGATATGTTGAGAGCGTGCTCAATGGACTTTAAAGGAGGATGGGATCAACATCTTCCTCTAGTTGAGTTCTCTTATAATAATAGTTTCCACTCGAGCATCCAAATGGCACCATATGAAGCCCTGTATGGGAAAAGGTGTAGAACACCGGCATGTTGGGATGAGGTTGGTGAACGTAAGCTGCTTGGACCAGAAATGGTCGAAGAAATGGTGGAGAAGGTGAAAACCATTCAGCAGCATATCAAGGCAGCCCAGAGTCGACAGAAGAGTTATACAGATAATCTTCGACGATACCTTGAGTTTAAAGTCGGAGACATGGTGTTTTTACGCATATCTCCGTGGAAGAAGGTCATGAGGTTTGGAAAGAAAGGGAAGTTAAGTCCAAGGTACATCGGCCCCTTCGAGATTCTTGATCGTGTTGGGGCTGTGGCCTATCGACTAACACTTCCACCTACTATGTCCAAGGTGCATGATGTCTTCCATGTATCCCTCTTAAGGAAGTACATACCAGACCCTTCACATGTACTCTCTTCCGAGGTGGTACAATTAGAATACGATCTTTCTTATGAGGAGCAACCAGTGAAGATCTTAGATCGTAGAGAAAAAGTTCTATGAAATAAGACAATGCCCCTCGTCAAGGTGTTGTGGAGAAACCACAAGTTTGAAGAAGCAACTTGGGAGTCAGAGGATATGATGAAGCTAAGTTACCCACATTTGTTTTAGTGTGGGAAAAGGAAAATTTCGAGGGCGAAATTTATTAAGGGGGGAATGTTGTAACGAGCCAAAGTTTCATTAATGGATAATCCCTCTTGATCCAGTTAAATGTTTCTTTATGAAAAATGTTTTTATAAGATATCAACTTTTTTAGTTTTACGTTAAGATTTGTGACCGTTACTTTTATAGCCGTTGAACAGTGATCATCTGAGTAGTATAAATATAAGGCTTTAACGAAACCATTTCTACTCAGACAAAGGAAGCGATGGCCTCATCCAGTAGAATTGCCCCTTACGAAGCCCATTTGTCGGAGCTCGGAAAAGAGGTGGCGTCTTTGGGCTTTGCCCTTGACCAAGCCCAAGCTGAGCTTCATCAAGTCAAGCTCGAACGTGATCGTCTACGGGAAAAATGGAAGTTGATAGAGATTACCACTCGAGCGATGTTATCCGAGCAACCCCAAGAGTCTGTCACCATCTCACACCTTACCCTTAGGTCTTATGCGGCTATTTTAAGGGGTTATGTAACAAATAAGTAGCACCATGTTCATGTACATTATTTTTTGTATATAATAATGAATATAATTTTTTTGATACATTGTAATTAGTTTTTAAAGTACAAATGGTGTTTTTAGTTATTATTTAATTAAGAATTATATTTTATTAAATTAAAGGATTTTTGAATTAAATAATATTTTAATAAAATATTATTATTAATATTAAATTAATTTTTATTAAATATAAATGATCTTATAATTTTATGAATGCAATTAAAATTTTTATTAAGGGTTGAAAGTCATTTCTGTCAAAACCCGTGAATTTTTTTATAAATGTCAGTTTTTATTTTAAAAGTGAAAATTCACATATTTAGAAAATTATTTAGATAAAATAAATATTATTTTTGGAATCAGGACGTCGAAATTATCCAACGGTGAATTTTTCATAATTTTCTGAGACAGTCAAATTTTTGGGTAAAAATTAAATACCATTTAAATATATATTGTGTTTTATGACATCATAATGACCCAATGGTGATGTAATAAAATACCATAATCCTTATGTTCGGCCAATATGTGTTTTATCATTAAAATAATGAGGTTTTGGGTTTGTTTGACTTACTTTTCAAAGCATTAATGGAGCCCTCAAGACTTATTCAACACTTTGCCTTTTTAAATTAATTTCCATGGGAGTGTGACTCACCTCCACATAAGCAACCCTAATTTTTTAATAAGTTCGGACCTTGGACTTGTAAAATATTTTTTTCCTCTTTCCTTTTCCAGAAACCATGGGCAAATACCATGGGATGGTTTGTGGTTTGGATTATTTTAATATAAGGGGTCCCAAACCTAAATAATAAAGAATTCTCTCACCTTTCCTATATAAACCCACCCAAGCTCCCACTTCCTCCTCACTCAAAGCCCTTGAAGTTAGTCCAACCTCTTCCCTACTCTCTCTAGAATCCTCTCAAGGTGCCCCAAGCTCCCAAGAAGCCTCTCACAATCCTCTCTCTAGCCTTTGGAAGCACACTTCCAAGTAAGGGGTTTTCTTCCTTTCTCATTTTTTGTCAATTTTCTTCAAGTTGTGTTGCCCTTTTTATTTCAATTATGAATGTTGGGGTATGGTTTCGTACCTCCCCCATACTTTCCTCTTATTGTTTGAATGATGGGAGAACCCTTTCTCTCTCATAAAATGCCTCCCATGTACACCCGTTACTATGCCGAAATTCCGAAAGGAACTTCTCTCTTTTCTTTTACATTCAAGCAATACTTTTGTATCATGAATCTAAATTCCATTTCTATTGTTGGGAAATGTATATATATGATCCCCTTACTGTCCATTACATGTAAATATGATGAGGAACCCCTTTCTCTCTCATCAACCTTTTTTATGAATTCTTATGTCACGCCGTTACGCTGCCGAAATCGTACCGATTTTCTAAGCCAATGTCTTTGTGTAGTGAATACCATGCCCATTCCTCCATCAAGGGCATTCAACTTTATGCACATTTACATATTGATTATAAAGTTTCATGTATTAATTCCACATTCCTTTATTGTGGAAGAAATGATTATGTTTTATGAATCCATGTTTTATGATCCATGTGGCACACTTATGCATGAAATGAAATGTTTAAGAAGGGTGCGCCCTGATAGCGCTCCAATGCATTGGGTAAAGTATAGTATCATGATACGTCATGTGCAATGAGTTTTTACTCATGCTAATTCAAGTGCAATGAGGGTTTACTCGTGCTTCAAGTGCAATGAGGGTTTACTCATGCTCCATGTGCAATGAGCCTTGGCTCATGCTAATTCAATGTTAAGTGTTGTTGCCACATTTCCATGTTATGATTATCATGATTTATCATGCCTTTATGTTCATGTTTCTCTTATGATCTATTGATATTCCTATTGCCTAACATGTATTTCACTCCTCATGTTATTCATTGTTTACTCCCTTACTGGGCTTTATAGCTCACCCTTTTCTTATGCATGTCCTCAGGTTATCCCATGCAATGCTAAGTACGAAGGAATGTAGTGGTCATGTAAAGGAAGTTTTCAATAAAGATGTTGTATTTCAAGTTTAAAGTTTTTATGTAATGATCCTAAGCCCCAAAGACACTAAACCTCTCAATCTTCTTTGTTAGATCAAGTGAAGTTTTATGTAATAAAGCATGTTTAAGTTGTAATAAAAAGCAGGGTTGTCATAGTTCACTTTGGAACTGTTTAGCATGACATGACATATTATTCTATTGGATATGGTTTGTACCTTGTTTGGGAAGTGTTTGGTCATGAATTTTTATTGATTATTTCATATTGTTTCCACTATTTATATTTTTATCTACTATGGATTACTCTCGTAAAGAGGTTAAAGTCTCCCCATGGGGCTTATTAGACCCTTGAAGCTAGTTGGAAACCTATGTAATATAGGGAGGCAAGTTTGAGGTCATGTGATGACTAGGCTTGGGGCATTGGTTAGTGGCTCCTGGGTCGGGGATGTTATTAAGTGGTATCCAATTAGTTATTTTTGGTGGTCTTGTTAGTTGGGATGGTAGATAAAAGGCTAGGGTGTGTTGGGCCTTAGTAATGAGCTCGTTCTTGGGAGTATCTAACCCATGTATAAGGGAAAAACCAAGTCACCTAGGGTGGGAATTTTTGTTCTTGATGTACGTTGTTACGGTTGAATGATACTTCACCATTGGATGGTGTACTTATTGAGTGATATGATGATTTTATAATATTTTACTCATGGATGAAATGAAATTATATTACAAATTCATAAATCATTTTAGGTACCTAAGGATATAGGTGGAATGCATCATGATAGGCACACATAAGATGGGTGTGTGGGGTATAGAGAGTAGAGATAATTTTTTTTCATTGAATAATTTAATGAAAATTGTGTCTAATAGTGGTAATGAAAGTGGGTAAATGAAAATAATGTAAAATAATATTTAAGGAATAGTGTGTATAAAGAAACATTATGACTAGGTTAAAATTTCAAGTTGTGATAAATTGTAAAGATTGAATGGTGTCTAAAGGAGAGATATTTACATAGTGACATTAATATAGTTAATGAATTTTTCCTAATGAAAATTGTAAATGAGTTAAAATAATGATTGTAACAAGTTGTGAAATGGTAAATGTTTCTAAGATAAAATATTTGTGTTGTGGAAGAGTAAATTGTTTAAAAATATGTTTAGAGAATGACTTGTGATTAAGTAATTTAGTTTACCCCATGTTAACCATGACCCATAGTAGGGATAGTAGAGGGTAGTGTTTTAAGTGTGATAATTAATGTAGGAATAGTTTATGTAGAGTGGGTTGGTCTGATAGTATAAGATCTTTCCCATATGTGGTTTAAATCCCATCAGTCATTCATCAAAGTGTTTGTTGAGGAAAATGTTTTGGGTTATGGTCATGAATAAGGTAGGAAATTTTAAAGTGTTGAGTAAATGAGGAGTTTAAAATGTGAATGATTGAGTTCAAATATAGATAAGTTAATCATGAAATTATGTGTGGTGATGAAACTTTTGGGAGAATCAAGTAGTCGAAATTCCTTTTTTTTGTTGATTTTACCCTTGTATAGGTGGTTTGGGGTAGTGAGAATTATCTAGTTTAAGACCATAGATTTGGGTTATGATTCCTTGCTGGTTATGGTATGTTATAGGAGATGTTCTTAGGGAAACCTTGGTAGGGTTTTGGCCTTTGGGTCATGAGGCATTGTTTGGTAATGCAAGTGTGGAAACTCTTATGGTTCATGAACATACAGAGTGCATACTAGACCTTAAGGATGGTGCCTGGGTTTTGGTGACCTTGTGAGTAGGGACCTCACAAGTTGTGTTTTGGATCTTGGATAGGGTGTTTGGCTCTTAGTGATGATATATGGTTATGGTTACCTTTGGTATGGAACCTAGAGTAAATGGTTACTTGGTACGCTAGGCACAATGTGTATCAGAATGGGGGTGAGAGTGTCATTCAAAAACATTGATTCATTTGTAACTTTATGCATATGTTTTGGAGAGAGGATCAATATATTTTTTGTACTGTGAATCTATTTTAGGGGTTTGGAATCATTCAACCTTCAAGGTGATCTATGAGAGAGATTGGATGGGGGTTTTAGTGATTTTGGGTGTCTCTCACATAGGTGGATGTTTTGGATTTGATAGTGGGACACAAAGAGTGTTTCCTAGTGCGGGTTTGTCCTAGAGGACTATTGGAAAAAATACATCAAGGAATCCTCTTAGTGTTTTTGGGGTGATTGTGTTTGTTGAAAAATCCATATGACCACAAAAGAGTTTGGTTGATGTTGCCGAAGTAGGTTTTTAAGGTGACGTAGTTTACTAGTGTTTTCTAAATTGTTAGGCCTCGAAATTGAGAGTTTGTTTTTGGAAAAGGAAGATTTTACACGTAGGAGTAAACCGTTCGCAAACCATGAATGATAGTTCATAGACCACAAAAGGTGGTAAGTGGAACAGATTTGGGAAATCAGAAAAGGGAAGGATTCTGTATAGTAGTGCTATGCAGACTGAAAAGTGTAGTACATAGATGGCATAGGAAAAAATGTTCATGGGAAGGCTTGTGGTTTGCAGGAGGAAAATGGTTTGCAGAAGGCTTGTGGTATGTGGGATAACTCATCATTTGTAAAAATAATGTGGTGATTTGTAGAGATATTAAGGGTTTAATTTTTAGAAGGGATCGACCGCTGTGAAGGAAGAGTGGCGGTGTGTGGACTATGTAGGTAAAATGGTTTACAGGAAGCTTAGTACGCGGTGAAGGCTATACCACAAAAAATATTTGAGTAAAATAGATTATCGAATTTTTTTGGATCTATTTTCCTACGTAAGGACCACTAATAAAATAATTACTTAGAGATATTTTCATTTGAAAACAATATTTATTTGGAATAATTCAACTAAGTTCGAAAGTGGTTTGTGAGGAAGGATTCTGTGAAGTGAAGTGGTTCAGAAGGGTGTATTCCATAAAGCGTAAAGTAGTTCATGGGAATAGTATGTGAAAGTGTTTTTGTGGGGATTTTTCAGCTCTCAAAGGAAAGTGGTATGTAAAGAAGAAATAGTCCACAAGGAAGAAGCAGTTCGTGGAGGTGGTATGTAGAGGCGGTATGTGGAGGTGGTATGTAGAAGTAGAGACAATCTACAGAGAAGAGGTAGTATGTGTAAGAGGTGGTCCATGAAGCATTCACACCATGTGGTGTATCTCAGTTTATAGAGTAACTAAGGTGGTTCGTGAATGGACTAAAATAGTTCACGAAATCAATTTTTATAAACTAACAGTACACGAAAAAGTGAATTTTATATATAGGTGAAAACATGACTTCAACAAAGAATCTACCTATAGTTGAGGATCTGAGTTTTCATGCAAATGAAGGGAAATACAAGTCCATAAACTGTGAGTGGATCCCTTCCAAGTGTAGTGACCAAAGGAAGAGGAAGACAATGATCCTTTCCACCGGCTATGATCTAGAGAAAGAGAAATAGGGAGGGACCCTTGGGAAAGTAGTGAGATGATCCTAAACCTTTAAAGGCAATCAGCCTAGGTATATACAAGATCTATCCTGAACCACCATTCTTAGCAGTGAGCCTTAGTGGATTTCGTACAATCGGCACATTTCCATTGTATGCTCCTTGTATATATCCCAGTGAGGGTGAACCAAGTAAAAATTACTGTGTCTCATGCCTAATTTAATTTCTACTCATACATTTCTATGGGAAAGAGAGAGAGAGAGAAGATCATTTTTTTAACAATGAAATAGGATCCTAAGGGGCAGTAGTTTTAATCTTTCATACCCTGATTCACCCCCTCTCAGGGTATTTAACCTAGTTGGGATAACAATTGGTATCAGAGTGAAAGTTTTAAAGACAATGTTTCTCTCTTAGTAGAAGAAATGGAGGTTTTCAATCACAAAGGGATTCTGATCTTCGATGGAAACAATTTTCAATTATGAAAGAATCAGATGCATCACTACTTCCGATCATTAGGAATGGATGTCTTTACAGTAACTATTCATTGAATATAAACCAATACTGATAGTGGTTCTTTATCATAAGTTGATATAATGTAATTGGATTATGATGATAAAGGGATCAATGCTTTAGGGGGATCCTTATAAAATGAAATTTATACAAACGTGATGTCATGTAAGTAGTCAGATGCTATATGGGAAAAGTTTCTTAATATTTATGAGGGTGACTCAAAATTCAAAGAAGAGAAGCTATAGGTTTTTTGGAAGAAATATAAGGATCTAATAATACACCATAATGAGTCTATTGATACATTCTTTGATCAGGTGAATTTTGTTTTGGAAGACATATGCAGTCTCGAAGAAATTATTTAAGACATAAAGATTTTCAATCACATCTTGAGAAAACTTTAACCTCAATTTAATATGAAGGTTTCTGTGTTGAAAGATAAAGATCTGAAGGAGATGAAATTAGATAAATTGCACAGTAATCTTTTTGAATATGAAATTATAAATGATGATAATGATGTTGTGAAAAAGGGGAAGTCCAAAGAAGTGGAATTAAAGGCCATGAAGAAGCTCTCTATTGAAGATATTTAGGAGGAAGACAATTTGGATGATGTCATGTGATTTCTTTCTTCAAATATGCAAAGAGGAAGATGAATGTTCAAAGGTAAAATTCCATTTTCATGCCTTATATATGGAAATATTGGACATTTTTTTGTGAAGTTTCATAAGAAAATCAGAAGATAATGATGAATACAATGATGAAATTCCTCAGAAGAAGTATTCATCCAATGTGAAAGGTAGGAGAAGTTATTAGAGAAATTTCTTCAAAAAGAAGAATCTGATTTCAAAAGAAGATGAAATCTATGAATAATCTTAGGTAGAAGAGTTTAAGGACTACAAGGATCATAAAGTAGCTTATATGGTGGTAGTTTTTGGAAATTTCATAACAAAAGAAGAAAGCGACAATGATGAGGGAGAAGTAGAAGGAAGAGTTGACGTTAAGGCTGAATTAGAAGTTTCTCTTGAAGTGGTAGATGTTTAGAGAGAAAAAAAAATAAATCCAATAAAGTGGTTTGTGATTTAAAAATTTATATATAGTAGCTGGAAGAAGAGAAGTATAAGATGAATAAAGAAATTGAAAAACTAAATCCTTAAATGCCAGAAATTTCAAAAAAGGTAGTTGCGTACAAAATAAAAATTAAAGAACAGAAAAGATAGATTGATAGTTAGAATAATACTAGAAAAGATCAAATAAAATGCATCGAAGTGATTGAATATGAATTAGTCAGTATGTGAAGAAAAGTGAAATATAAGGAGAAACTCTTTATTCCAGAAAATAAGGAAACACATGTAACATAAAAAGGAAAAGTAGAATTCAACATTACAATAAAGAAGAAAAATAAGTGTTAGGAAATGAAAATAATTGATTAGAATGATATAGTTGGTATGGGGATTGATCCCAAAAATAAATCTGTAATGGTCTAAGTTAGACCACAAGATCTCACTCCAAGGTTGAAGATTGATTTGGGTATGAATCAGAATCGGAAGACTCATAGTTCCCAATAGAGAACCAGTGGATCAATATTTCCACACAGAAATTCACCCCACATTAGATGCTATTATTGTAGAAATATGAGACACTCAAAAAAATGTTTTTTTCCATACATAAGAGGTATTAAATAGAACAAGTCCAAGAAAGTCAGTAATACATGTATCAATATTCTAGGACATCATTTGATGGTCACTATTTTAGGTGTGAAGGATTTGGGAACATGGAACGATACTGTTCATCAATAATGAATATGAATGAGCTGAAGCAGACTAAATCTAGTTAAAATAAATAATTAAATGTGTTATCAAATGGTCTAAAAATAAAAAATTGATTTACAACTCTAGAAGATGAATTTGGTCCATCATAAATTGAGGAATATAATGATCATAAATCTATATCATGTATGAAGTAAAAAATATGGATAAAAAGGAATAGAGATGAAGACATAGTGGTTATAGAGATTTCATTAAAAGAATCAGATCACACTAGAATATGGATCATTGATAGTGTATGAACTTCTCATATGATAGGAAATAAGGATCTGGTGATTGGAATCAGGTATAATAAGTAAGGTTTTGTAATATTTTAAAATTATGAAGGATTGAAGATTGTTGTCTCAGGAGAATCCAAGTTTGGGGGAAGAGACATGAGACGTGCCGATGTCTTAGTTATTGAAGGTATCGATCACAATTTTCTTAGTGTCAGTAAACTATGTTACTTGATACATTCCATAAGATTTTCATAGAAACTTTATGTCATCAAGGAAAAAGACAACACAATTTTTTTTGAAAGGAAAGAGTATGAAAGGAAATATCTACCTTGTAACTGGAGAAGAAGATATTTTCTCTCTATCCAGGGATGAAGAATATAAGTTATGGAATAAACATCTTGGTCACTTGAGCTAAACATCCTTGGATGATCTGGTGAACTGTGATACTTCTCAAGACCTCCCAAAGTTATCATGTGATCGTACTCATACGAGTGATGGTTTCCAACATGGGAAGATCATTCAAAAGAGATATAAGGCAAAAGAGAAAAGGTCAACAATAGTGCTTGAATTGGTGCATATTTATGTGTGAGGATATATTTCACTATGAGATATTGATGGGGGACATAATACATTATTTTCATTGATGATTTCTGTAGTATGGCATGTTTTTTTTCATTTCCCACAAGTTTGATGTGTTCTATTGCATGAAACAGTATTGGAGAGAATATGAAAGGATGATTGGAAAGAATATTTTGATGTTTCATATAGATAATGGTATAGAATTTATAAATATTCAAGTGGAATATTATCTTGAGAAACATGGGATAAGGCATCAAGTTTTAGAAGTAATAACTCCTCAACAAAATGAAATGGTTTAGAGGGTAAATAAGATCATAAAAAACATGGCCATAACAATGATTATCGAAAAGTACATACTAGAGAAATTATGTAAGGAAACTATATTGAAATCGGTTTACATATCTAATAGGGAATTGTTGTGTCTGAAAGATGAAAAGACTCCATACGAGATGTGATATGGAAAGAATCCAACACTGATGTACTTTCGTATCTTCAGAAGTAAGTGTTTCATTATCAATAAGGAGAAACACAGGAAGTTTAAATATAATGTAGATGAAGAGATAATCATATTAGGGGATTTTCAAGTTTTAGAGGCTGATTTAGAAGAAGTATCAGATGATGAGAAGGATGAGAATAAATCAGTGTCTATACAGAGACCAAAAAGAAGATATGAAATTTATAGATAAAACATAATTGGTGATCAACCAGTGCTAGTGCATACAAGGAGGATGAAGACTCTAAAAAAAGAATTTTACCTATCACAACTAGAGCCTAAATGTTTTGATTAAGTATCTAGAGATGATAATTGGTTTTATGCTATGAATAAAGAGCTTGGAAAAATTGAGAAGAATCAGACATGGGAGATTGTTTCAAGACCAAAAAATAAGAATGTCCTTAGGACTAAATGGGTATTTCGTAATAAGATGAATGAATACGACATAATTATTTGAAACAAAGAATGAATAGTGTGAAAAAGTACTCCTAGATAGAGGGTATTGATGTTTATGATACATTTTCACCTGTTTTGAGGATAGAAACAATCAGAATATTCTTGGCCATAACATTGCAAAGAAGGTTCAAGTTTTTTCAGATGGACGTAAAATCAACATTTCTAAATGGGGTTCTAGAATAAGAAGTGTATATTGAGAAATTAGATGGTTTTATAATTTATTAAGGCGAGAGCAGAGTGTGTTGGCTGAAGAAGGACTTGTATGGGTTGAAAAAGCACCATGATCATGATATTCAAGGCTCTATCAGTTTATGAAGAAGATTAGTTTTCAGTGTGGTGGAGTTGATTACAATATATATTTCAGTAATGACAATAATCAATGTATGATGGTACTGGTGTATCAGATGAAGAAAAGTGCATAAAATTTTATGAATTCATTAAAAGCGAGTTTGAAATGTCAATGATTGGTGAACTGACATTTTTCCTTGGTTTACAGGTAACACAAAGAAAAGGTGTCACATTAATCTCTCAATATAAATATTCCAAGGAGGTTTTAAGAAGATTTGGAATGGATAATTCCAAGGATATTATGACTTTGGTGGGTACCCAGATGAAACTATCATGATATGATGAAGGAAAAGTGATTAATGCCACCAAATATAGGAAGATCATTGGAAGCCTATTGTACTTAACAATGAAACAACTAGATATTATTTTTAGAACATGTCAAGTAGCATGATATCAAATAAATCCCAAGGAAATCCACTTGGTTATAGTGAAAATAATTCTTCAGTATATAAAGGGAACAATGGACTTCAGTTTTATGTACAATGAAAACCTCAATAAGAGTTATTGGGATATACAGATGTAGATTGGGTTGGATAAGTAGATGATAGGAAATCAACATCATTAGGTTCTTTCTGTCTTGGTGGATTGTGTTTTTCTTGGTTAATAAGGAAACAAGATTTCATTTCATTAAGCACTAAAGAAGCTGAGTATATTATAGAAACTCAAGCATGAACATAAATATTATGGATAAAGTAGTAACTTGATAATATGGGATTTGAAGTGAAGAATTTGATCAGAATCCATTATGGTAATTCAAGTGCTATAAATCTTAGAAAAAATCTATTCCATCACTAAAGGAAAAAATAAAATTGAAATCAAATATCATTTTATCAAGGAGAAGGTGGAGAAAGGGATTGTGAAATTGGAGTGTGTGTCTACAAAACAACATGTTGCAGATATTATGACAAATTATTTACCCAAAGAAGCATTTGAATGGAATCAACTAACTATAAGAGTCTAGTTATCTCCCTACACTTGAAAAATTGTGGATATAGGACCCCCTATCCCTGAGATATGGTGTGTTTTCCCCAAATGTACTGATGCGTGTTCTTTACCCTACTGCAGACAATAATGAAATGACCTTTGAGTTCATTGACAAAGGGGGATAAATTTTGGATATTAAAAGGAAGTATTAAGGGGATATTCTTCTAGGTGAATCAGTGAGATAGGGGGAGAAGTGATGTAGGGGGAGTAATAAATCTGACGATGCTAAAAGTGATCAATCAAATTATATATATCATGATATATAGAGTTTGTGATAAAATCAATTGAGAGTTTTTGGAATGAAGTGATTCATTAATGGACATAACAATATACACTTGTTTCTGACATCGAGCATAGTTTATGTGGGCTTAGAGTGTATGTTGAGTAAATCCTTGATCATTATCTTAAATGCAAGAAGAAAATGATGATATAATATGGAAGGAGTTTCAATGATATATCAAAATGTGAAGAATTTTCAACAAACCCAAAGGGGAGATTATTGGTAAAAATACATTAAGGCATCCTCTTGGTGTTTTTGGGGTGATTGTGTTTGTTGAAAAATCCATATGAACACGGATGAGTTTGGTTGATGTTGCTGAAGCATATTTTTAAGGTGGCACAATTTCCCTGTGTTTTCCAAATTTTTGGGCCTCAAAATCATGAGTTTGTTTTTGGAAAAGGAATATTTTACACATAGGAGTAAAAAGTTCGAGGATTGTAAAAGATAGTTCATGGATCGCAAAATGTGGTACGTGGAAAATTTTTGGGAAATCTACAAATGGAAGGATTTCACATAGCAGCACTATGCGGACCATAAATCGTGGTATGCAGAACATGTAGGGAAAACAGTCTATGGGGAGGCTTGTGGTTCACAGGAGGAAAATGGTTCATAGAAGGATTGCAGTATGTAGTATGGATCATCATTTTTTAAAAGGAGGTAGTGATTTGTGGAGTCGTGAAGGTTTTTATTTGTATAAGAGATCAACCACTGTGAAGGAAGAGTTGCAGTACACAGACTGCATAGGGAAAACAGTTTGTAGAAAGCTCAGTACACAATGAAGGCTATACCGCATCGAAGATTTGAGTAAAATAGATTAGTGGATTTTGTGGATGTATTTTCCTATATAAGGATTGCTAATCCATCATTTCTTATAACTATTTTCATTAGAAAACAATATCACTCTGTAAGAATTTGGATAATCCTGAAAGTGGTTCGCGAGGAAGGATTCTGTGAAGTGAAGTGGTTCATGAGGGATTATTCTATGAAGGGTGAAGTAGCTCATGGTAACAGTACAAAAAAGTGTTTTTTTCAGAGTTTTTAGCTCACAAAGTAAAGTGGTACACGAAGGAGAAATAGTCTTCAGGGAAGAAATGGTTTGTGGAGGTCGTTTTTAGAGGTGGTATGTAGAGGTGGTATGCAGAGGTGGTACGAGGAGGCAATACATGGAGGTGGTACATGGAATTAGAGGCAATTCATGAAGAAGAGGCAATCCATAGAAGAGGTGGTCTATGAATCAATCGTTCCATGTGGTGTAGCTCATTTTTTAGAGGAAACAAGGTGGTTCATGAATGGACTAAAACTGTTTGAAAAAGAAATTTCTATAAAATAACAGTACACAGAAAAGTGGATTTCATCTACGGGTGAAAATGGGAATTTAACAATGCATCTACCTATAGTTGAGTATGTGCATTTTCATGCAAATGAAGGGACATATAAGTCCATAAACTATGAGTGGATCCATTCCAAGTCTAGTGATAAAAGGAAGAGGAAGATGATGATCCTTTCCACTGAATGTGATCCAGAGAAAGAGACATAGGGAGGGACCCTTGGGAAAGTAGTGAGATGACCCTAAAACCTATAAAGAAAGTGAGCATGGGTATATATGAGATCTAACCCGAAACATTATTCTTAGCAGTGAGCCTTAATGGATTTGGTACAATCGGCACATTTCCATTGTTTTCTCCCTGGATATAGCTCAGTGAGGGCGAACCAAGTAAAAATTTCTGTGTCTCGTGTATGATTTAATTTTCTATAATATATTTATATAGGAAAGAGAGATAATAATATTTTGTTTAACAAATAAACAATATCTTAAGAGGCAGTAGTTTTAACCTGTCATACCCTAATTAACCCCTCATCGTATTTAACCTAGTTGGGCTAACAAGGGATAAGTGGTAAGGTTGATGGTTTGGTGATGCAACTCGAGTTGTGTTTACATGTTGACAGTTTTTGGAAAATCAAGGGTGACCTCATGGAAGGCTATCCAGTGATGCTGGCACCTTGGAATATAAAGCATGAGAGATTCTTTAGAGGTGTAATTGATGCATATGAGTACCATAATGTTTTAGTTAATGTTATATTTGTACAATGGTTCTTTTATAAGGGCACCTGAGTTATTTTAGTAGGTTGTGAGGTTTTTTTAGAAGGGTTTTATCTTGAGTATGATTGTCTCATCTGTTTGCATGGTGACTAATGGAGGCCTTGATGTTTCTTTCAGGTGGAATAGAAAAGGGTGACTGAAGTAAGGTTAGATACTTTTGTTTTGGAGGTGAGGCCCGAGGTGAGAGTGATCACATGGTTGAACTTGTTTTTATGAGTGGTTTTATAGTTGGGTGAGATGTTTAGGATACCTTGGGGCCCTTGGGGTGGAGGTACCAAGAGGTATAGTTTGGTGAGTAAGTGAGCATTGGGATATGCTCAGGTGATGGTTGACTTGTGGGAACTAAAGTTAGTGTAAGAGTGGTCATAAGAAAGTGAGAAACCTTGAGGGATCTAATAAGGTCTATATATGGGAATGTGCTGTTAAGGTGTGATTTCAATCAAGATAAGTGCCCGTCATTCTCTATGAAACCAAGGTGGCAAGCATGGTTATGTGAGATACTGTTGTTTTTATTGGTGTGGTGGACCATTGTGTTTCTATTGTTAACTACCAGGGGAATACCGAAGGAAATATAGTGGTGTGGTAGAAGTCGTGCCATAAGAAACGTTGGTTCACAATTGATTGGTATATGGTTATGGAGTGGTGGCGATTCTTGGTTGGAAATCATGACTGAATGGTGGTGGTTAAGTGATGATGAGATATTTGTGGAAGGGAATCTTGAGATCCTTGGAAGGTTATGGTGTCCCAAAGTGTGAGACGACATCAGAAATAGATAAGTTGGAAGTGGTGTTCTTTGACAACTTTTTAGCATACCTCAGCTAGTGAAGATCATGCCCAACATCTTGACATCATCCCAGGTGTATTGAGAAGCTCTAGATTTACACCTAGAAACCTGAAGGTAATTTGGTTTGATGGGGGACATCATGAGTTTACGATCATGGAGTGGAATATGTGGATATGGATGGTGGGATGTACACCATAAAAAGTTCATGGGTGAGGTCCTCGAGATAGACCAGGCCGTAAGTGCCATTATTGTAAACTGGGAATGGGTATTGAGTGAGGTTGTTTGTTATTCTGGGGAAATCTAGACAACCATGTCCAAGTTTTGGGGTTTATATTAGGATCTAAGAATGAACCATGGTGGTTGTAATTTCTTATATAATGCGATGGTAAGGACACTCCTAATGTGGGGAGTGATAATTCAGTCCTGAATATGGGGAGGAGAACATTGAGTTGATTTAGTGGTACCTGAATGCCAATGAGGAACTTGTGAGCCGAACATTGGGTCTCTTAGAGAGGCCAGATGAAATTTATTTTGGTGGTTGATTGATACAAGTGGTGGATTTGGTCTTAGGGTAGTTCCAATTGAAAATTTGATATTACTACTTTAAGTCTGTTGAAGGGGTGGTAATACATGACAACAACTAGTGACAATAAGGGTTGGATTCTATAACTCCAACAGAAATCAGGATTATACTCGGGTAAGTATCTTTGGGTGGTATTGGAATGTCTTGAATTTTAAAGGCACCATGGACATGTGATGTAATTTCATACCAATGGTGCAACTTTCTATTCCAGGATGATTTAATTGGGGATAGCTTGACTCAGCTAGGAGTGGGGGAAATATGTGGAGAGTTGTAAATCACATTTGGTGGATGTTTTGGGGTGAGAATTATGTTTCAATTTTAGAATGGGTTTGAGTGAGAATATAGAATTATTTAGTTAGTGTATGAATGATAGGATTTATTGTATTGGGAATGATGATGGGGGTGGTGCAACCTGATGATTGTGTAGAGGGAAACAATACCATGATGGCAGAATCCTACTAGAAGTCAGATAACAACCTCAGTAGGTGTGTTGGGTGATATTGATAATATTAAAGTCAATAAATTTCTTATGGAGTTAAAAAGGGGTAGTGTTCCAGTAGTGTAAGATGGATATTCTGGGATAAGCCATTCAGGGGTGGTCCTATACGAAATGGTAAAAGGGAATGGGTGGGGTGAGCATAACCCACCTTCGGTTTGATGTTGTAGTGACACATGCATTTCAGAAATGAAGTCATACTCAAGTGAGGTTAATTTGATCTTAGTCCTCAAATGGATGGTGTAGGAATTTCCTCCTATATGGTTTCAACGATGATGCTATATGCCAATATAGGGTGATGTCCATATGGATGTTCATGTATGGTGAATTAGAACACGTTAGGTAAGTTGTGAAAGTTGAGTTAAGATTTTTGTGGTCTTCCTATGATAATGGGGATGAAAAAAATGTAATATAGTGGAGGTAACCATAATGGATAAGTGGTTGGTTGATGACATGGCCTGAGTTTCGGGTTGGAGGGACTCAAGTGATCACCGTTTGGGTGAGTTGGCCCTGATGGTGAGCGTTGGCATGAGGTTTAATTGGTTGAGTGCCCTGAGAGTTTTGGTTGCATCTTGGATGTATGGTTATGTAATGAGATCATTTAGACATGAGTGGTGGATTGAAATAATTTGGGAAATGTGGTAGGAAAGACCATGTGTTTAACTTCAGGTGATAATGAGTTTTGGTCACCATTAGAGTTTTGAAAACAGGGTAAAATGGCACTAAGTGATTTGGGTCATGAGTTTCAAAGAGGATCTGACTGATGGGGTGCTAATTGATTCGTCCATAATGTTATTCTTCTGTATGCGAAGTTTCCTTATTATGTGAATTAGAAAGTTTTTCCTTGGATTTTTGGTGAAGTTATTGTGGTTGGGTATGGTGAAGTCGATGCATCCTATGAGGAGTATCCGGTTCATGATGTGGGTTGTAGAGAGAAAGTATCATGGGTAATGATCATGCCTTTATTTCTAATTGAATGTTAGCATTGTAATATTCAATTAAAACTTAGAAAATGGTAATGGATAGGTAGGCCTAGTGGCCTGATCTCTTTGTTTCAGAAGCTCAGTGAGGCTTGGGAATGTAGCTCAAGGATGAGCCGTTATAAGGTGGGGAGGTTGTAAGATCTCAGAATTTTTGGATGTATATCATTGTTTAAATTTTGGTTTTAATATTATTTCTTTGGTTAATGAGATGTTTCTAGGGTTTATGAGAATGATCAAGGTGTTTTGGGGGTTTCAAGACATGAAAAGAAGGAAAACTCTTCCAACTTGTGAAAAACACATAGTTGGCATAGAGTTAAGTAAAATGTGTGGGGTGGGAGTCCAAGACATGTGACTTTGAACATAGGCATTTCACATGATTGGAACTTGGTTTGTCAAACCATGTGAATCTCCCTAGGTAATTTTGTGACCACACTCCCCTTGGATAATGGATTACGCATGGTTTGGAAAATCATGTGGGTAAACCATGCATCCCAATAAAAGTTGAAAAATTTATAGTTTTTCCATTATGGTATTTTTAGATCACCACTAGATTTATCCCTCATTTCTTCCCCTATCAAACCTAAGGACAAACCAAATAGACCAAATATTCCCAAGGGTGGTTCTCCTTCGATTCTTTGTAGTTTGGAGTGCCGTTGGTTGCAAATCGAAGATCCAGGTGAGTCTAATCCCTCTCTTATCTCTCTTTTCCAGATTAGGTCTTGTATCTTGGGTTATCTTCTTATGAAGCTATAAAACCTATTTTTTTGGTGGAATATTGGTTGGGTATTCAAAGGGTGTTTGAATCAAGATCTAAGGATATGATTAAGAGCACGTTCATCTTTAGATTTGAGGTAGGTGGTCTACAAGTTATATCCCATAGTCGTTGAGTTGATTTGTGCATGTTTGGTTGTGTTCGTGGTTTTTCTATTATTGTGTTATTGATTCCTTTAGTGATATTTGGTATAATGGGTGTCTAAATGATAAGTTCAACCCCTCATGATCCTCATGGGATGCATTGAGGATGATTTGACCAATTTAGGGACACCCATGGTGTGCGCCAACATCCCCAAACCTAGAAATTGGTAAGGTTAAGCGTAGAGTTTTCATGTGACAATGTAGATCCCATGGTGAGCATGTTAATATGTTAAATTGAGTTGAAATTGGCGTATTTATATATGTTTATAGAATTGAATATTGTCATAATGAGTCATTGCTTAATTTTTAATGGGTTATTGGGCTATAAAAAAAGGGCAGTTGGTTGATGATCTAAGGATTATGAATGATAAATTCATTAATTAAGTTAATTGAGATTGTGTTAAATAGATTATGAATTATTTTAGAAATGCCTAATAGGTTTAGTGAATACAAAAATGGTGAACTTTTTAACTGGGTAATGACTAGGGAAGTGAGGAATGTGTAAAATGGGATTTCATAATGGAATTAATGAATATGTTAAATGAGGTAACATATGGGATTTAATGAGTATGGTAAATGGGTTAATGTATGGGAATTATTTAATATATTTAGTGAGTTAGGAATAAAAATGGGAAATAGTATAAATGGGTTATGTAATGTAAATGTCAATTGTGTTAATGGGATATGGCATGATACAAATTCCAATGTTGATTTTTATGTCTTACAATTATTATGTGTTTTGTTTTAGGTATGGTTGTGATATGGTATGTGTGTGGTGAATGGATAAATAAAAATGTGCACATGTATTGGTAGTGTTGGGTATTGACATGAGGTTCTATTCCCATGGGCCGATTAGACTGAGCCTCCAAACTCCACCCCAAAATGCATGGTTTAGGGAAGGGGATGAATGATTTATTCCCCTAACAGTTTCATTCCACCCAGACCGAGGCTTTGAGGTGAGGATAGTGTGTTGATGCGATGTGTTTATCCTCAATGAGATAGGGACTCAACTTATTCCCTTATGCACATTGATTGATTGACTTATACCAATGTGAAAATGATCCACTTGTCTAACCCATGGAACTTGTGATGAAAATGGATTAAGTAATGAATATGGAATAAATTATGAAAATGGTAAAAATGATAAAAATGGTTAAAGTGGATATTATTAGCTAATGGAATCTAATTTTTTCTTATTTTTTTCATTTATTTATTACTTTCATGAACTATCCGTTTAGAATGGACATTTTTTAGACATCGTTGGTGTTGGACTATTGAGTTATACTCACACCTTGATCGGTCCACCATTGGGTAATCGAACAGATTTAATGGTTTCAGGTCAGGACAAGGGTAAAGGCCCCATGCTAGGGAGTTGATTTGGGATTGGTACATGAATGATTAGGGATCCAAACATGGATTCAGGACCCATTTGGGAGTTATGCAGTTTTCTTTACTTTAGGGTTTGTTCACTTTGGAACTTTTTAGCCTGACATAACATATTATACTATTGGATATGGTTTGTACCCTATTTGGGAAGTGTTTGGTCACACAAGTTTATTGATTATTTAATATTATTTTCACTATTTATTTTGTTATCTATTGTGGATTAATCTAGTAAAGAGGGTATAGTCTCCCCATGTGTCTTATTAGACCCTCACTGCTAGTCAGCAAGCCCTCAAGTATGGGGAGGCATGCTTGAGGTCATGTGATGACTCAGATCAGGGCACTGATTAGTGTATCTCGGGTTGGGAGCATTGCATGAACTATTCATAAAATAAATTTGAGATATCCTATCCCATATCTCCCACATCCTAGAGATAGAATCTAGTGATTCAAGATTTCAATCCAAGTTCTTTGTGGATTGAAGGATTATTGTCTCTTTGATCATTGGGATGTTTAATCCATCATTGGATCTCCAATCCAGCACCTACATATCGACGATTGACATTTCCAAAAACTTTAAAAGTGTGTGTGGATAATCTAGAGGGATCCAATGTTGGTTACTTCAAAAAATAGTTGCTGATGATGAGTGTTTGTTAAATACATCTACAAATCAAATGAGGTATATGTTTGATTTATTATTATTCTTAGTTCCTTCACCTTATGTCCTCAAATTTCTTACCAGGTTGAATTTCATCAGTGATGATGTAGTTACATCAATACAGAGATGAATTTTTTTAAATCTATGACTCACATGCTTCTGCTACATTCCCCAATACCAAAAAAGAAAACCCCCAACTTTATATAACCATATGTCTAATTATTCATTTAATTATTTATTTATTCATTTACCTATTTTTTTATTTGTTCACTTATCATTTTTTTGTTTAAATACTATGTCTCACCCACCTAAGTGTGATTGTATGTAGATGATTTCAATGCGATGCTGGAAATGGGGTTTTGAAAATTCCTCTTATCTTTAGGTAAATCTAAAAGTTCTAAAGTGTTCTTTTCATATAAGGATTTCATCTGATAATCAATTGGTGAAATACATTTATTGTTCTTCTCACTTTTCATCATATCAATAAAATATTCTAGTTCTCCCAGTGAGGAGTACACACTCATAAGGTGAATAAAATATTGAAATAAAATTCCAATATGATCTCATGAGTGGAATTATTAGTTCATTAATAACTTCTTGCAAGCCTATATTGTTGCAAAGAACCCAGACACAATGGAAGATAAATAAATTCATCTCTACAATTTTGACTACCAAGATATATCCCCCCCAAATAATATGATCAAATAGTTTGAAGTTTACTTCCTCAAATCCATATCTCCTACCATATCTGAATATATATAGACATAAAGATTAGGTTTAATAGTGTCAAAACACAATTTCATATCAGAAGTACCACAATTATATCAAAAAATATACTCCACTTATCTATAATATTTTCCATTTGTATCTGATTTAAAAAATTTTTCTACAAAAATTGAATGAGCTATTGGTCTAATACATACCATGAAATACATCAAACAACCAGTTTCATAAGAATAATGCGTGTTCTGCATCTCCTCTCCCTCCCCATTACTAGAATGTGTCTAACTAGCACTGAGCTTAAACTGTAATGCAGAGAAGTACTAACCACTTCATCCCTATCCATAAAAAATCTATAATTTTTTTCAATGAATCTTTCCTAAGATAACCATTATATTTTAGACTTCCTATCATTGGATATGATCATGTTATGAATATGTTTTGTTGGACCTAATTCATTCATTACAAAATATTTCTAGAGTTCCTTATTTATTCTGAAAATTCTAGATTCATTATGGTCAACAATTCACATATCATAAAATTAATGTGGTAATATAATTAAATAACTATAAAAAATATCTAAACCAAAACATGATGATAAAAAATAGGAATCCTTGAATCCATGATGAAAACTAAGAGTCTCAAACTTCTCATAGCATAACTTTGGTGCATGTTTTATACCATAAAATATATTCTTCAATACGAAGATATAATATTATTGACCTATTTTCAAAAAATCCTATGGTTTCTTCATATAAATATCCTCCTATAAATAATCATGGAGGATAACTATCTTCACATCCATATTCCCAATTCAAAAAATTAAAACTACCATCAAAACCAAGAATAACTTGAATAGAAGAAATTTTATTAACATGTGAGAAAATTTCTTTAAAATCAGAACCTTTATTCTGAAAAAATACTTAATAAATAAATTTTCCTCTTATAATTTAATATAAATTAATTCTTAATTTTTAATTTTATAAATCCAATGATATTAAATCCCTCTTACCTTTAGGTAACTTTAATAGTTTAAATATTTGGTTATCATGAAATGATTTAATCTCACCATCCATTATTGTAACCCATTTTTACTTCTATAAATTTCTATCACTTCATCAAAAAATTATAGTTCTCCCTCTCAATGAGGATTAAATAATTAATAGGTGAATTCCAAGTGGATGAAGTTAATAACCCCTCTAAATAGGTTATCAGAAACATTAGGGGAATAAAAAACATATCCTCCATCTTGTTAACTCTCTAATCATTCATTACATCAACATGATTATCAAAATCAACATCATGAGGTGAATGTGAATAAAAAATGGACTCAAGATTAAAAAAATCATCATATTTTGAAGATGATGATCTTCCCCCCTTATCAATATCTAGAATAGATTGAATCTCCATGAAATCTGGATCATGAATTCTAATAGATATATTAAAAATAATATCATAAAACATATACTCAAATTCATAATTTTCATGACTTATGAAAATATAATTACATGTTTTATCATACAACTTGTATCTTTCATTATTTTTCACATGAACAAAGGCATTACACCTAAAAACACACTAGTGATTGTATTTGATATCTTTACCATATGAAAATAGGTTGAGAGTATTAGCATGAAAATAAGTATGAGATATAAATTGATAATATATGCAATAGTAAATAAAGGATCATTCTAAAAATTTCCAAGAAACATCTATTCAAAAAGAAAATATAAAAATATTTCCATTAAATTCATGCTCATATGTTTAGCTTCAACATTTAACTCAGGTGTTTTAAGATGAATATTTTGATTTCAAATACCCTCCTTCCTGTAATACTTATTAAATATACGACAATACTCACCCCCATTACCAGTAGATATATAATTTATCTTCCTAACCATTTCTCTCTCAATAGAAACCTGAAATTGTTTAAAAGCATCATGTACATGACTTTTAGTATTTAACATAGAAACCCAAATACCGCATGATCAAAAAATTTCATAAAATATTTACTACCATAAAATTATTTTATTTCATAAGAGAACAAAAATTAGAATATGACAACTCAATTACTTGTGACTTTCTATGTGAATGATGACTTCTAAAACAAACTATTCCCTATTTTCCAACCAAATAATGATTATATGTGTTCAATTTGACACTTTTCAAACCTAGAAGAAAATTTATATTAACTAAATAACTATGTCTATTCTTATTGATGTGAGTGGGATTGTTATGCCATAATTTAGAATAATAATTTTATTTAATAACATAAACAATATCAAAAGAAATAAAAGATACAATCCAATGCAAACCTAACTACTTCTTGCCTTGAGACGAAACCAAAAAACACTTTGAAAGCTTACACTATCCACTTAAAAATGTACTAAAAAAATATTCAAAATCAAAAGAATGGATAGAAATGATATCCAAATGAACCTATGGGGAATGTAAAACATTTTTCAAAATCAACTTATTTCTTATACTGGTCTCCAAACAAATAGTTCACATACGTACAATATTTTCTTGAACTTCATTATAAATCTTTAATATCCCAAAATTATTTAGGTAGTATGATATAAATATTTCCTTACTTGATGTCATGTGAAATCAATAATCCCACTAAAAAACCCAATATGAATCTTTATAAGAAACATTAGTTTAATTATAAACAATATTTAGATTACCCATGTAGTGGAGACACCATGATCATCACAATCATGAACCCCTCCCCAGAAGTTTACTACAATGAGGGGAGAGAGATGGTGACTACCTGAGTCCTACCTCCAGTAGGCCCCAAGTTGGTGACTAGAACTGATGGTATAATAAACATGCTTGTGGGAGGCATTACTCTCTAAGAGAAACATGCAGAAGAGAGAGATAAGAAGGATACAATAAAAAACACCTACTCACACACACACAAATATATATATATATATATATATGTAAAATAAAAACCAAGTGTAAACATGAAATTTAATACAATACTAAAAAAATGAAAGGAAAAGTACAAGTACCAAAAAGGTAAAGATGGTAATGACCAAAAATCCCAAACAACTCTTGCTAAACCCCAAGCTAGTAATATCCAGTTTGATCCCCAACCTCATCTAGGTAACCTAAAAAATAGTTTATATATATATATAGGGTGAGCATAACAGTATACCTAGCAGGATCCTCCCTAGAGACTCTCATGCAAAAGATAAATAAATCATGCTAAAGCACAATGAACAACAGTGAAACTAACTCATTACCTAAATAAGTATACTAAGTTTCCAACCTCACCATGGATAACTCTCACCAAGTATCACATACAAGAGAACATATAATATGATAATGAAACATCAAGGGTACCCTGATCCCACTTCTCCATTGGTTTTCTACTCATCCCCAACATCGCATGTCCTGAGCATCTCTCTCCAAAAGTAAGATGACCCAAAAACACATTGGAAAGGCCTCACAACATGCACACCATGAATCACATTTTCACATCATCCCAACCACATATCTACATATAGTAACCAAGAAGTTTTCAGAAGACACCATATCCTGTATGAAATATATCAAATATCAGGTATTTTACCTCAAACCATTACAATCCATACACTGAGTATGTACCTCAATCCATCACAACCTATAAACATCATACCTATAATAATCCTTTGGATAGTATATCCACAAATAAATGTGTGTGAAAAATTCACAAGACATAATAGACCTATACACACATATATGAGGAAAAATAATTACCATACATTCCACCACAAGTAATTACCAAGATAAGAGAGTGGTTCCAGAGGGGGTAGTCAACCATCCATCCTCTCACTGGGATGTTGGGGAAAACACCATCCCAGAGTCCACTGGGTGTTAGTTTCTCTAATTGACATGGCTGGGGAAGTGTATGAAATCACATAATATACATGATATAATATAGTCCATAACCAAATTATGGGAATAACCTTGTATTAGACTCAACTACAACTAATGTCACTCATACTCCTAGATTACACTGCTCACACCAAATATCCAATAAGCAAACAAGCATATAAAAGAGCTATATTAATTAATTACTTTATTTTTAAATAATTTATTCCCATTAATTAATTCATGATCCATCAATTAACCATTAACATTATTATATATCACATTAGATTTTATTACATTTAATTACATTGAATTACACTAAACATCAGAGTAAATTCCACACCCTCTAGGAATAATCCAAACCAAGGACTTGGTTTATAAATATTTAAATCTTTAAAGTATTTTCATTCCATCAACATCCTACCCCATGGGTAATACATTTATTTATTAATTATTATCATTATTACATATCTAGGTACTATAAGAAAACCATCCTATGCTACCACTAAGAGGAAACATGAAACCAAGCACATCCATCTGCCTCAAGTAGTGGGGAAAGCAATGAAGATAAAGATAAGAAACCCGACCATCAACTACTAAACATATTCAAGTGAGGATACTAGATCTCAAAACCTCATCAATAGGTATGCCTAGATTTAACCAATTATATAACCTATGGTTCCATCCCCTACACCCACATGCATATACCAATGCATCTCACTAATACATGCATCATATACTGCTACATCCTCTAAGCTTCCCCTCTCCATATAACAATAGCCACCCAAGATCTTCAATCCCAGGATCACATCACATTTGGGCCTCTCCACCCCATATCACATCATCCATCCTAGTCTTATCCATATCTACATCACATCATAAGGCTCATATCTATATCACATCAAAAAGGTAGTAGGAACAAACATGCAATCAATAGGGAAACTAGGCCCTCAAAATAATCCATTCATCCTTCTCATGCAAACTAACTCTCATGACCCCGAAACAAGGCACTCAACCTTCTCAAGAAAATGGGAAACTCATGGCCTAGAAAATATATTTATCATAAAACTATTTCTTATTCTATATTTAATTAATCGATTCATTTATTAATAGGTTCCACCTATGTTCAACCTAAGGCATTAAGCTATAACAAGCTATCAAAAGGGAAACATGGTCTTAGCATTTATTCTGGTTTCAACAAACCTAGAGAAGCACCATTCTCAATTAATATTCCTTTCCAATTATTATCATCAAGTGTAAACATGATTCATATTATTTATTAATTCCACTAATCACATGGAAGATCAATTTCAATTAAACATGCATATTGCATCAATTTGATTATCATCAAATTACATTCACCACCAGATTACAAACATGCATCTTCTTTAATTTCTAATTATAATTAATTATCAATTAATTCTGGTTTTACATTATTTACCAATTTTATATCAAGAAAAAAATTATAATCCCTTGTATAAAGAAACATGCTAACAAATCAAGGCATAAATATCACACTATCTAGAAAATCATGTGGCAAACCACCATCACAGTATAAAGAAACAACATCACCAACATGATACCACTACTAATTTCTTTGATCTAGTTTAATATTTATTAGGTTAATTATATTTCCATCCAAAGGGCTAAATAACGATCAATTTATGATTTCATGTAAATAAAAGAGATTAACAATGAATACCCTACCTCAAAATCCATAAATGTTAGTTGCATGAGAACGTACCATGTTTTGGATCTATAATCACCTATCCCATAAGAAATATATCTATCCAAGGATTCCACAGTAAAACTGTACCAATAAAAAACCAATAAATCCCCATTAGAAACATGGGATATCATCATCCATCACATTATAATACGAAATGGAAGGAAACAAGAACAAACTGGGAGAAACTGCTAAAAAAATGAAGAACGAATTCACCTTGGATCAGAACACTAAAGGGAGGAGATTCTAGACACTGTAAAATACATGTGGTCGTTGGGTTTGAGAAACCCGAGTGACTGAAAAAATTTATAAAAGTGATGTATAGGAGATTTACATGGTGTGTGAACCATTTAAATTTCATGTAAATGTCAAGGGTCATATCTCACTAAAAAATGTATCACCTTTTATTATTTAACCCTAAAAATATACATGTCGTGTAGAATCCCATGAACCACCCTTAACAAGTCAAGAACCAAAATTGAATGGTGTGTAAGATATACATGTTGTGTATTCACCCTTCTTACATCATTTTCGGTAGCCAACACTTCTGGACATATTCTAAGCCTCCTCCAAGCACTAAGAGCTTAAAAAACATGCAAATGTTTGGCCCACATGGATCTGGGACCTTACATTAGATACCTTTAAAAAAATTCTCATCATCGAGATTCCAAACCAAAACCAGAGAGGAAACAAAAAGGGGTCATCCAAAAAACCACTATATGAGATACCTCTTAAAGATATTTCCACTATATTAGATCAACCACCTCATCATAAGAACAAGTGAAAAACCACACAACAACTGAAACCAGATCCTAAACACTCTCCTAGGGGAGATACCTCTCAAATGAGAGTAAATCCAAAACAAGAAACAAGAGGAAACCATCTCATAATATATAAAGGCCAAAATACACAAGAGAAAAATGTTTCAAGAAAATATCTAAATATAAAACAGCTCAGGGTACTGATTTCACATTTGTGAATCACATTCCCAAGTACTCTCATCCATGCCATTATGACACCAAAAGACACAAAACAAGTGAATATAATTCCCAGAAAAAACTTTATCCTAGTGGTCCTGGATCTCCAAAGTCTAGTCCTCGAAGGTTACATCATCGTGAACATCGATCTAGCCCCAATAGATGAAATTAGAGTCACCATGAAGATAAATATGGAGCTGCGACACATGAAAAAACTGTGTGTCTAGATCATCTTTAGGGGAAGTTCTATCTGATATGATATGACTCCAATATGAGCCAAAACTTTGAAAGGCCCAACAAACCATGGAGAAATCTTACTCTCATTACTAAAACTTCACTAACCATGATGAGGAGTTACCTTCAGTAACACATGATCTTCAACATCAAACTCCATAGGTCTTCTCCTATGACCGATATATGATTTCTAACAATCCTGCATTACCTTGATCCTCTCACGAATTACCTAAACCATCTCTATTGTAATCTATACCAGTTCCAGCCTAATAATTACTATATCTATGAATTTGTTTAAGTATAATAGTTAACAACAAGTTCATACATACAATTCTTCAAACTATGACATACAAATGGTGGAGTGAAAACTATTATTGTAAGAAAACTTGGACAAGTGAAGGTTCCTTATCTATGAACTTCCAAAATCCAGGACACAAGAGCACAAAATTCCTTAAAGAGTCTGGATGGTCTGCTCTGTTTGGCTGTCTGTTTGTGGATGAAAAGTAGACCTAAAGAATAACTGAGAACAAAAAACATGTTGGGGACCTCTCGACACCTAGGATGTAAAATGAGGATCTTTATCATAGATGATTTTTCTCAAGAATTTGTGGAGTTATACTTCCTCCTCTAGATATTTCCTCGATAAAACCTCCATTTAACTCAATTACATAATCACTATAAAGTGGGATGATTTCATCAAATGATCCACTATCACCAATATAACATTATAGACTACCTAATCTCAAGGTTACCCAAAAATAATGTCCATCAAGATGTCCTAAAACTTCCATTGGGGAACATCTAATGGCTAAAGGAAACCAATGGGAACACGATAATCATCCATCACCCACTGGAAGACCAAATATCAAGAAAAAAACCCTAAAACTACATGATTCAACCTAGTCCACCAAAAATGACCTCTAAATTCTTGGTACATATTGTTCATGACGGGATGTAACACCAAAGGAAAACTATGGAACTCATAGAGAACCATATCAAAAATCACTAAAGGAATGAAAATAATTCCTTGAAACAACACTCGATGTTTTCTATCCTTAGACTAACCATCAGGGGAATATCCAAAAAAAACTAGGTATCTATATACCTCCACCTTAGAATCCCATAACTGAGACTCCTCCACTTGCTGTACCAAAGACGACTACACTTTCATCTGGAAAAGAAAACCTCTACCTCCAACCTCTCCCATATCAAGATGTATCACTATGAGTTCTTCTATCACTCTCTATGAATATCCATATTCATGCACGAAATCACTATGTGATTTATTCTCAACTCATTGTCTAAAAAATTTACATTTCTTTCCATTTATGAAATCTTGAAGTTGTAATCCTACAAGAATTCCATCCACTAACACTGAAACAATTTCAATTCACACTAGTACAAGAGATACCTCAAGATATTATGGTTAGTAAAAACCAAAAAAGTCTTACTAATGAGGTAATTTTACCACATCTTCAAATAAAACACCACTTCTATAAAATCAAGATCATGGGTGGCATAGATATGCTCATGGGGATGTAACTGTAGAGACCCATAAGAAACAAATGATCTCTACTGCATCAGTTTACAACCAAATACAATTCATGAAGTGTCACAAAAAACCTCAATTTGAACTCCCTTAGCTGGAAAACAAAGATCTGGAGTGATGAAAAAATTCTCCTACAAGAAATCAAAAGCTAACTGACACAGGTTAGTCTATAAGAATTTCTGATTCTTCTAGGTCAAGGTTGTCATAGGATTCACAAATCGAGAGAAATCGGCTATGAATCACCTATAATATCCTGAAATACCAAGGAAACTATGCACTTGTACTAATGTCTTGGGAGAAACCCAAGACACCACCACCTCTATCTTCAAAGGATCCAAAAATACCCCCTTATAGGACACAACATTCCCCAAAAAATGGACTTAGAAATCCAAGAACTCACACTTTGAAAACTTCCCAAACATCTTTTCACGATGAAGAAATATGAAAATGGCTTTTAAATACTCTGTATGATCCCCCTCATATGCTAAGTACACATGGATGTCATCGATGAAAACCACCCAGAACTTATCTGAGAACTCTCTAAAAAATGTTTTCCTAAACCCCATGAACATAGATGGATAATTTTTCACACCAAATGACATTATAACAAACTCATAATTCCCATGACAAAAAAGGGAAGTAGTATTTTGAACATCATCAACCTTTAACAACATCTGATTATATCTAGACCACAAATCAATCTTCAATAAGGTACTTTCTCCCTTCAAATAATCAGATAAATCTTCAATCTGTATAATAGGAAAGAAATTCTCACTATCACTTAGTTCAATAAATGACAATCGTTGCAAAAATACATACTACCATCAGCCTTCTTCATGAAAAAAACTAGTGTGCCCCAAGGTGAGCCACTCAGTCGAATAAAACCACACTACAACAAACCCTAAATATATATCCAAATATCTCACCAATAAGAAGGTTCCATCCTATGTGGAGACATCGATATAGGAGACATGCATGGTTGTAGCTCAATTCCAAACTAAATCTCACGTCGAAGGGGTAATGCTTAAACCTCCTCTTTAAATACACTAGGTTACTCTCCCACAACCATGGGAAACACTAATCGCTGAAACTATGATGAACTCAGCATCAACTTAGCCATAAAATATGACAAAGAAGGAACACACCTCTAACCCATATGAGGGTCATAATTACCAATAAACATTTCTCACTCTCCATCAGCATCATAAAACACAACCCGCCTTCAGAGGAAATCCATGATGGTCTGCACTTAATACAACCAATCCATGCAGAGGATTATGTCATATGGATGTATCAAGAAAAATACATAAACTCTCCAAGAGTGGTGCTGACCCACCACTAGATCATAGTCTCTATATACTTCATATGAGTTAGCTCAACCTTCAACTAGAATAGTCAATGCTAAAGGAACTAGAATCCTCACTACCTCAAGTTCCAAATTATGGACAAGGGTAGGTGATATAAAGGAGTACATCAATCTTGAATAAAAAATCATGAACCCATGTATAAAATAAGAAAATGGTACCTCGAATGATATATGTCTCACCCAGCGCTGGAAACACTAAAGCATGAAGATGACCATGACCAGCTCCACGACCTCTCTAACCCTACTATCGACTACCTCCATAACCACACCCTAATATTTGAGGATGAGGAGTATATTAGGGTTTTTCTCTCCCTACCCCATATCCTCTCTACCGATCCCAAATTGGAGCACCCTACTACTAACACCTCAACTGAAACTACCTCAATAGAGGAACCTAAAGCAGAATACCTGACACATGTTGACTGCTTAGAAAGGTCGGGTACTCTCACCACTGATAACCTTGGTCTCCATAAGAAAAACACATATATGATCCCTTGGAATAAGTCTGAGAGATGAATCTCCTATAGAAACAAGATGAAGAGGGTTTGGATCTACCCTCAACTGATCAAAAACTCTTTTGTCCTAACAACTGGGAACCCTGTACCATAACTCTAATTCATGAGTAATCTTTATGACTCCCCTCTCATGATGATTCAGTTCTATCCAATATTTTCTCGATAACCTCTGCTCTCCCCAGTACCTAGAGATACAACTTGAACGTAAATGGGGTGACCTGATGCTAGACATCTAGATGAAAATACTTCTCAAGGTACCTCACCCCAACCTCCTCATATAGAAATAGGGTTGAAGCATATCATAGAAGGGTTCTAAAAAAAATTACAAACTCTTTCACACTGGAGCTCCCCTTCAGAAGGGTAAACAAATCCTTAAGACTGGATACCTTCATGATCTATGAAAGAAGCTCTATTCTAATCTGGCCTTAGAAATTTTCCCATGATATTGGATACTCCTTACGATCCTTGAGTAACAAGAACCAATGTTTCCTCACTACTCTATACAACATCATTACATCCAATAAAACTCAGTGCTCCATTTGTTCATGGATCAAAATAAAAGCTATCACAACCTCCTCCAGCTAGTCCTCTATGACTAAATCTGAAATAGAGACCTAATACTTCTATAGACTCTATTACTTAAACTATTGGTGTGTCCTCCTCCAAGTTTCTTCATTGTCGACATCAACTATGTGGTGATATTCTGGAATATCCTGCTGAAAATTTTTAGTGTGAACCTGATGAGGACGTCTACTAAGAGCCATTCCTAAAAAATAAAAAACTGTTAGATCTAATAAACCTAGAATATAAAATATTTAACATTAATTAATTAATTAATTATCTTATTAAGGTTTTAACCTACCCAAGGTCTACCCATTTCAAATACAAGAATAAAAAAGAATGATGCATGATTTTTTCCTAGGTCTCTACCCTGCAACCAATATCACTTTGTTTAATAGGATCAGTAAACTTAAAGGTATGTGAATCAAATCACATGGGACCTTAAATACCTATATATCATCCTATATCCCATGTTTACATCACTTAATAAACATAGATAATAATGTTGTCCTACCAATCCATGAAACCTCACTTGTTTCTAACTCCAACCTACATCCTATCACTCAAACTTAAACCTATGATACCACTCTATCATGAAACCTCCCCATAGAGATACTACGATGAGGGGAGAGAGATGGTGACTTCCCAAGCCCACCTCTAGTAGGACCTGGGTGGGTGACAAGAACTATGTGTATAATAAACATGTATATGGGAGGCATTAAACTCTAGGAGAAACATGCAGAAGAAAGAGATAAGAAGGACACAACAACCAACACCTGCTTAGACATATACATATACAAATAGAAACATACACACACACAAATACATACATACATACATACATATACATACATACATATATATATATATATATAAATGAAAACAGAAGTTCAAAAATGTAATTCCATACAATACTAAATAACTGAAAGGAAAAATTGAAGAACCGAAAAGGTAAAGACGACAACAACCACAAATCCCAAACACTTCTTGCTAAACCCTGAGCTACTAATATATAGACCAATAACCAACCTACTCCAGTTGAACTAAAAAATAGTTTATATATACATAGGGTTTGTATAATAGTATAATCAATAAGATCCTCCCTTGAGCCTCTCGTGAAAAAGGTAAAGAAATCATACTAAAGTACAATAAACGATAGTGAAACTAACTCATCACCTAAATAAGTTTAATAAGTTACCAGACTTACCATAGATAACTCTCACCAATTATCACATAAAATAAAACATATAATATAATAATGAAACATCAATATTATCCCACTCATACTTCCCCACTAGTTTGTCGCTCTTCCCAAATGTAGCACATCCATAGCATGTCTCTCCAAAAAGTAAGACGACCCCAAAACACCTAGGCAATGAATCACAACATGCACCTCATGCATCACATCATCACATCATCCCAATGACATATCCACATAAAGTAACCAAGTAGTTTTCGAGATCCACTATATCATGTATAATGTATATAAAACATCGAGTATTATACCTCAAGACATTACAATCCATACACTAAGTAATAACCTCAATCCATCACAACCAATACACATCATACCTATAATAATCATTTGGATACTATATCCAGTAATACATGTGTTTGAAATATCCCCAATCCATCACATCTATAAAAACACATATATGTAGAAAACTAACATTTGTTTATAGTAGTACAAGAAACTACCAAGAGAAGAGAGTGAGGCCAGAGGGGATAGTCATCCTCCCATCCTCCCACTGAGATTTTGGGGAAAACACCCTCCCAGAGTCTACTAAGTGTTAGTTTCCCTAACTGACATGGATGGAATAGTGTATAAAATCACGGAATATACATGATATATTATATCTCAAAACCACACTATGGTCATAACCTACTCTTAGAATCAACCGTATCTAAAGTTTCTTTGAATCATAGATTCCAATGCTAATACCATATATCCAATAAGAAATCCAGAATATAAAAGAGATAAATTAATTACTTCCTTTATTTTTAAACCATTTTCCTATTAATTAATTCATTAGACATTAATTAACCATTAACATTATTACATATCACATTACATTACATTACATTACATTACATTACATTACATTACATTACATTACATTACATTACATTACATTACATTACATTACATTACATTACATTACATTACATTACATTACATTACATTACATTACATTACATTACATTACATTACATTACATTACATTACATTACATTACATTACATTACATTACATTACATTACATTACATTACATTACATTACATTACATTACATTACATTACATTACATTACATTACATTACATTACATTACATTACATTACATTACATTAAATTACATTACATTATATTAACCATTAGATTAATGTCCATGACATACTAGAATAATCAAAACCAATGACTTGGTTTATCAAGATTTACATCTTTAAAGAATTTTCATTCTATCAACAACCAACCTCGTGGGTTAAATACTTTTTTATTTATTATTATAATTATTACATATATAGGGACTATCAGAAAACCATCCTAAGAAACCACCAAGAGGAAACATGAATAAAAGCACATCCAACTACCTCAAGTAGTGGAGAAAGGAATGAAAATAAAAAGAAGCAACCCAAATATCCACCATTAAAAATATTTAAGTGAGAATACCAGTTCTCATCATCACATTAATGGGTAATACTAACATTAATCCATTCTATTACCTATGATGCCATCCTTGACACCCACATTCATATACAAATGCATCTCACCATCACTGGCATAATATGTTACCACATAATCTGGGCCTCCCCTCCTCATATTAAAACAGCCATCCCAGGCTCAACCATCCCCATCCCACATCACATATAGGCTTCCCAACCCCATATCACATCAGACATCCTAGGCATAGACATACTAGGATCATATAATGAGGCTCGTATCCATAGAACATCACAAAAGTTGTAGGAAAAAATAAGTAATAAATAGGGAAACTGGGCCCTCAAAAAAAGGCATTCGTCCTTCTCATGTAAACGAGTTCACATAGCCCCAAAACATGGAATTCAACCTTTTTAAGAAGACATGAAAATAATGCCCTATAAAATATATATATCACACAACCAGTTCTTATTTCATCTTGAATTAACTGATTCATTTATTAACAAGTTCCAACTATGTAAACCTAAGGCATCAAGCTATAACAATCCGTTAAAGGAAAAACATGCTCTTAGCATTTATTCTGGTTACAACAAACCTATATAAGTACCATTTTCAATTAACATTACTTTTAAATTATTATCATCAAGGGTAAAAATGATTCATATTATTTATCAATTCTATTAATTACATGGAAGATAAATTTTAATTAAACATGCATATTTCATTAATTTGATTATCATCAAATTATATTAACTACTAAATTAAAAACACGCCTCTTATTTAATTTCTCAAGAAAATTAATTATAAATTAATTATAACTTTACATTCTTACCATTTTTTCATCAACAAAAACATTTTAATACATAGAATAAACAAACATGCTAAGAAATTAAGGCATATATATCACACTATCTAGAAAATCATGAGGCAGACCACTATCATGGTATAAACAAACAACATCGCCAAATTGCAATCACTATCAGTTTATTTAATCCAGTTCAATATTTATTAAGTTAATTATATTTATGTCCAAAGGGATAAATCATGATCAATTTATGATTTCACATAAATAAAATAGAGAATAAAATAATCCCCTTACTTAAAATATGTTAACATTCTTCACATAAGAATGGATCACATTATGGAACTTTGATAACTTCTTATGTAAGAATTGCATCCATCCTAGGATTCCGCGGCACAACCACACTAATAAAAAACCAAGAAAACACCATTATAAACATGTGAGATCAATATTTATTTCATGGAAAGAATAAATTGGAGGAAATGAGATCAAACCAAGAGAAATCAATATAAAACAAAGAAGGAATACACCTTGGATCAACTCGAGTCACCACATATTGAAAATGGAATCCCAAGGATTTATTTTCATCAAAGGGATTTCAAATATGCCAAAGAGAGGAGCCACTGGATGATGGAAAATGATTGCAGTAGTAGGTTTTGAGAAAATAAAGTGGATTAAAACATTTATAAAAGCATTTCATTGGATATTTACATGGAGTGTAAACCATTTACACATCATGTAAATTTCAGGGGTTAGATCTTGATGAAAAATGAGATACCTTTTATTATTTAACCTCAAAATTATACACATCATGTATCATACCATTAACCTCCATTAATTGGCCTTGAATAACACTTACAAGGTGTATAATCTCTACATGTCATGTATTCACCCTAATTCTATCATTTTTAACAGCCAATAATTCTGGACTTATTCTTCTTCAAGCACCATGATCTTCAAAAACATGCAAAGGGTTGGTCCACATGGATCCGAGACCTTAAAATAACCATCACTATTATTCTTATATTTATTCTCTTTCATCATGTGTTACCTTTTTAGATAAGAATAAAACTTTTTTAAATTCCATTTTTATCATAATAATGATGTTTCTGGCGCTTTTGCTGGGGCGCGCGTCATCATGCTGCGATGTGCTGGTTGTTTCCCTGCATTCCCACTTTCTAGAGGCTAGCGACACCCGTTGCTTATTCAAGGAAGTTTTATCCTTGATTGAAATGGGATTATGGGATGTAGGTCTATCCATCTGTGTATTCCTCCTCATAATTCTTCACCTAGTCCAAGTATCCCTTAAAGATCTAAGATGTTTTTTGTGAACCTCATTCCCAGTGCCATATCATTACGGTCACCGGTTAATTACACTGCTTCTATCAGGAAATTCCAAGGGGTCAAGTCAGGGAAGAAACCTTTAGTCAGGAGAGTAGTCACATTGAATATCAATAGCATGTCTGGATGCTGAAACATTGGTACACCAAGATTTATTACCCTTATGATAGGGGTTCTCGAGGGTGCTGAAGCCCTAAGCATCCCACGTCGAGTGTGAGGAATTTTATTCCATAGGTATGTCTCCAAGGTTTTCCTCAGATTTACATGTTTGACATAGGGTATTTCGTGAGTTTAACATCTAGAGGAGATGGATCAGACTGATCAGAACACTGATGAGAGTGGACTAGATGGGTACATCCCTAGGAAGGATCACCCGTGAGGCTTATTAGATGGGTGGATCAAAACACCCAATGAGTATGGATCCAAGGATGATTGGGTACTAACAATGGGGATGGTTTGGTCCCTATAAAAGGGAACACCATGGTTTACTATTGGTTGGGATTTAACCTCACGGAGGCCTCCTACATACCCCGTATAAAAGACAAGGATCAAAACCCATGTAGTTTGAGAAGGTAAATCATGCGATCAGGGTGTACACAATGAAAAATAACACTAAGAAATGCTAGGTATTATGCATGGTTAGAGGCTTGGGTACTGCTAAGAGCAGTAAGGAGGTGGATGAAATGATCTCACCAGGATGTGGTGGCCTGGGTAAAACTGATATGGATGATAGATGATTTAATGACATGGATGAGATGAATGGGATAGAACCAACGTGAAGATGAAGGTGATGTTGGGATTGAACCTATAATAGGCTTCCTACGTATCCCCATGGAAGGGAATCAATGTTCACATAGTTTCGTGGGATGATGGGACACTTGAAGAGGTGGCCCATGAGAATAGATGCATGTATGAGAAACTGAAGGAAGTAGAACACCTCAGGTTGGGGAATGATCTTGTTGAGACATAAATATCTGAGGGAGAGACCAGGATGGGACATGAGAGATGGGATTGAACCTTAGAGGCTTCCTACATATCCTTGTGGCATGGAATGAAAGTCCATGTAGTTCAGGATGTGGAATAGAATTGTGGTGTACAAAAAAGACAAAAACCCTAAGACTTGCTGGGTCTTACACATGGTTAACAACCCATCACAATAGGGATACTCTTGGTAGGAGGAATATGGATTGAGTGTGGGTCTTACACATGGTTAGCTTCTCGGGTGATGATATGATGTTTCTAAGGAGAGGACCAAGGATGTGGGTCCCAAAAAAAGGGACACTAAAGTTTACCAGTGTTTGGAGTTAAACCTCAGGGAGGCTTCCTATGTACCCTATCCTAGAAGATAGGGATCAAAACCCACGTATTTTAAAAGAATATAGCTTAACATCATGCGAGATTGAAGGGTCATATAGTTTAACGTCATGCGGGATAAGGGTGAACCAACATGAAGTGGTCAGGATCGATGGATGATGGGATTGAATCTCAGGGAGGCTTCCTACATAGCTTTCCTAGAAAGGGAAAAGATCAAATTCCATGTAGTTAAGTGGGATAGGGGAATGGGGATTACACACTAAGGAGGCCCAATAATGGGTGTCATATTCAATGATTACTCTAATACCACATGATTCATTCTCTATGTGATAAATAAGAGGCAACAAAGACCTAACAATCATGTTGCTAAATGTGTATTTGTGAGGAATAGAGCGGGGATTATGCATGGTTAGCATCCCAGGGAGAAGAAGATTGGGACTTACTATAGGAGGAAGGCCCAATGATAAAGGAGGTAGTCTAGATGTTCGATGATGATATGGCCATCATACCTGAAACATCCCATCAGAGGGTCCCGAGGCTTATGTGGAGACTTCCTGAGGTGAACATGGTGACAAATCCCAAAGGAATAAGGTAATGAGAAGCTGCTGGTGCCTATCCCCTTAATGGTCCCCTCTTGGAATTTTTTCTTATGAAATGATCATAGTTTAACGTCATGTGTCATGGATGCGGGTGATTGACCATTTAACATCCTGTAGTTCAGATGGTGTAGATTCACTCCTCACCTATTGGACTTACATAACTGGCGCACTTCAACCCTTGGTTAAGGGAAGACACCAATAATTCCATGGTAAGGTGGGGTTATGTAGTGATCCATTGAAGGGCTCACATTAGCGTGGCTATGCAAAGAATCAATATCCATTATCATGCCTATGAGAACAAGCATAAGGTCGGGTAATGTAACATGAAGCACTACCCAAGGGACCTTGAAATCACTTCGTACAAACCTAGAAGGTCGTACAGAAGAAGTACACGCATGAAGGGGGTATCGCGCATAAGAGGGGCTTAGACATGGTTACTTAGGGTAAGGGAGACACATGGAGAGTACAAATAGGGGAACACACAAGATTTAAGGGGTGCATGCAAGATGAGGGGTTACACACAAGATTGGGAGGTTGCACGCAAAATGAGTGGATGCACGCCAGGGAAGGCCCTACGCACAAGATCGAAACTAAACAAGGGAAAAATTGCACATAATAGGAATCATTTGTATGAAAATGCCTTAGAGTAAAATGAAATGGGTGAGGATCAAGCCCTAGTGGACCCACCTAAAGGAGTACCCTTGGGAGACCTATCGCAAAAGATCCAGTACCTTGAGGCCAAGTATTTTGCATGATTGCTAAAGGGATGTCTTTTGTATATTAAATCATCACTTCTTATTTTGTAATCATCCCCTGAAGTGAGGGGGTAAATTTCTATTTATATCCGGAAACTTCAGCAGTGGCGCACAAGATGAGCCGCGCGCAAGAGTCATTTGAACGTGGATTTGAGCATGGAAGATCTTGTGTGTATTATTGAATCTTACGTGCAGGAAAATCTTCTTTCATGATACTGACTTGGCTGATTTTTGGAAGGTTACTGTGGAAGACCACATTTGACGTCACATTGGGTGCACAAGATCTTGTGTACAATTTTCAATCTTGTGTGTGGCCTTTAAAACTTGAACACACCTCCCTCGAGCATATTAGGATGGTCAAATGATTCAAAATACGACTTTGGTTTTCTTAACAATGGAACATCATGTCCTTACCCAAAATTCGGCACCAACAAATACCCCCCTCTGAATCAGAGATGAAGTGGGACCCGAATGTCAGATTCTAAGGGTCACACTGAAAAACAAAGAGACTGATAGTTGGTGCCTCCAAAACTAACCTTTTGGCACATAAAGCACTTTTTCAAGTGTGAAAGTCCCGGTTCACTCTTATAAAGACACAGGGGGTCCCACTTTGACATTCTCACGTGATAGTCCATTTGATCTCGTGCATGAAAGATCTTCCTTTCTGCACGAAAGACCTTGGATTAGTTCTGCATCTTGCGTGAAACTATGACATATTTCGTACCTAGCTAATTCTTGTGCACATTAGATTGCATTTCATGCTGAAACCACCTTATTTTGTCCAAACCCCTTTGTGATTTTTAATACTTGACAGAAATGGATGCTCAACCGATTGATGCTGAGAGGGAAGATACCGCTGCTACAAGAGGACCCAGATGATCACAAACCCTCAGATTCTTCATATAAGAAGGGGCGTGTTTGATAACCAGATGCTTTTTGGCATGCTGACACAATCTCAAAAGAATTATGTCCTAAGTGACAGTCTCCCGATATGGAAATTTGGTATTTTAGAAGTGGTGTTGATGATAGGATTTGATACCAATACGCCATAGTCATCGGTAAAAAATGAGGATAGACTTACGCAATTCAACATCACGAGCAATAGTCACCCTACCAGGGAAACACAAAAAACATCGATTTAGATCCTGAATATGAAGACTAGGACTATTGTATGGAGTGATTCATCTTTTGAGGAATCTCTAGCTCACTACGTGAGCACCTTCATAAGTAACATCATTAATGATACTGAAGGTTGGAAGGAATGGGACATCAGTTATGGGAGAAATTTCATGAGTGAATGGGAATGTTCATACTAGGTACGCCAGACATGCGAGGAGTTCAGGGTGGAGCTACAATCAATCCAGATTTTTGAAGATGTGTGGACATCGCAGTTTCACTTATACCATCAGTAAGACCTCGTACTAGAGCTATTTAGTCAGTGGTCTCTTGACACAAATACTTTCCACCTCCACCACGGGGAGGTAGGTATCAGTCTGTGGGACATTCATTTCATCAGGGGAATTCCCTTGGAAGGGTACCAATACGATGAGTTTCTCCCAACAAAGAATGTTTGGGTGGATAGAATGCACACCCATATTCTGACATGGAATCTATTAGATCTGGATAAGGAGAAGTTGAAAATAAAATACATCCTAAAGGACATATCCTATCTAAGATGATTTAGTATATTTATAACACAGGTTAATGCTGTGAAAATGCCAAGACAAGGGAAGCAGTGCCTGAACACATCATAGAGGGGAAGGGTGGGATCATATTGGATGATCCTAGAAGCAGGTGAGTACAAATTCTGGGGCTTCGACATAAAAGAAAGTTGGGACATGAATGTATGATATGCTAGGTTCCTTGTTGTATTTTTGTGAAGGTGGATACTGCCAGTGTGGGATACGAGGATGGGGGTTTGTCTAGGGATACTAGTGATGGTCGAAATCATGGAATCCAAGAACAAGGTTAATCTAGGGGTACCTGTACCGGCTAGGCTGTACAACATTCTGAGACACATTTCTAGGGGATTCACACCCAGGAGGATATGTAGACTATTCCAGATTCTTCATGGATGGGTTTCATCTCATTGTGGTGGGTATTAATTCTCTAATTCCATCCTACCTCTAGGTGATAGTCTGTGACCATCCCTCCCAAATATTGCTGGAATTCGCCCACTAGTGATTAGAGAGGAAGGGATCAAGCTTAAGATTGGAAACCATACCAACTTCAAATTTCATTCATTTAGAACCCCAACTGTCCTAATTTTTTAGATGATGGGAGAGAACCATTGGAGTAGAGGAAGTACTTTCAAAGTATCAGGGGCAGTGTGCTGGTATCCTAGATTGATGGAAAAATCTTTTGTGAACCATATGTGCTAACAAGGTTTTCTAGGAAATTCGGGTTCATGCAGAAGATGCCGAATAAATTATATATAGAGGTTTGGGAAGACCAACATCCTTTCATTCTTTGAAAATTATGGCTCATGTTCATGGATGAAGGTTTTGGACAAGTCATCACCCTTCCCCCTACTGATGTCAATGCTAGTATATAAATGGAGTATATTGACCATTGGATAACAACATACCCAGAGGAAATTCTACGGAAACACATTCGGAAAATAAAGGTGGAAAGTGTGGAGTTGGGACATAGGGGGAGTAGAAAAGGTACCACTAGGGAGGTAAGACAAGGACTAGGTTAGGTAGTTGGAACGAAATGGGTTGGAACTTCATCAGAAAGAGCATCGTGAGGTGAGAATGCGCCTCTGCCTTCTGAAGAGGGGTGGTCTCGGGGGCATGCTCGTTGGCCAGCCAGGGAACTCCTTTGGAAGAAACTAAGTCATCTCTTAAAGATGACCGTCGACACCATTTTACTATATTTATAGTCTACTAAGAGGACGTTGCGACAATCTATGTACACCAAAGAGCTATGATAGAGGCTGGTGTGCACTGGGCTTAAATTACGAGACATAGTGCGCATTCAGGTGGTAGAGAGGGTAAAATTTCATCACCGACATCCATACCTGACATCCATGGATATGTACACATGCCGATGAGGGTGATATGAATAATGAAATCTCCTAGTGAAAGTAATTATTTTCCAGGATCATGACCAAGAAAAGATTCTTTTCAAGGATGTTGACCTCGAAGAAGAAGAAGAAGAAGGGGAGGAATTGGAGGAGGAAAAAGAGGAAGAGGTATAAGAGAGTGAATATGAAGAGGGAGAAGAGGAGGTTGGGGGTGAAGGTCTTGGAGGTAAGAGACCTTCAGAAACAACCATCCTCTAGGGAATCCCACGTGAGATTGGCGAGATCACATGCTCTAATGTGGAACTAGCTGAACAACTCGAGTTGATTCTCAAATATTATCTCTAATGGCCTTTCTCTTTTCATAATTTAAATCCAATAACCAAAATCTATCCTATTCAAGAACACATAGATAATGATATCTAGGAATCATTCACTATAGTGGATAAAGATGTAACCATGGATGTGGAAGAACATCCTCATGAGCTTGCATTTGGGATCGATAAGGGCGAGGAACTGACCATGGTTGAAGCGGTCGAAGGATCAACCATGATTAAAGTGGGAATTGATGAACTAGAAATAAAGGCTGAAATGGAAACCTCAGAGTCTCAAGATATCCTGACAATTTAGAAGGATCCAACACTGATTATTGAATTAACAAGTTCCAATGGATCTCCTGTGGTGGCAGCTCCTACTATGACTCACGCACTGGAAACCGCTAATCTTGGATTTCATAAGCTTCTTCCTTTGTAGGATCACACTTTTTATTGTGGGACTTAGCTAAAATAGATATTGGTTCACAATGTAGTGATCACAAGGATGGAAACTCAGCAAGCTATTGAGTCTAGAATATATGTATAATCCATACCAGTGATTGCACTATCTATCGCAGAGCCAACTATTCAAGCTGGTCCCACCCTAGAACCCGATGATAAAGAAGCATCAATCATAGGTGATGCTACTACCAAGTTTGAGCTCTAGGACAGTGAGGGTGAGGTTGCTGAAGAGGAAAGAGTGCCAGAAGAGGACCCTACTATTGAACTCTTGGCTATTTTTCCAGAGTACAAGCATATATATCCTAAGGTGATGGAAGAATTTGATCCTGACACAGCTGAGGAGAGTTGTATGATGCGATGCAAGGCGTGAAAGTGCATAAAACATTTCTTCAGTGAATCAAATAAAAAATGGGTGAGATGAATGGGATCACTTTCCACATGGTTTCACTTTCTCTATTCTGAAGGGGTGTATGCTCAACGTCATCATATAATAATTCATGATTTTTTGGATGAAAAGATACGATAAAGTGGTCAACACTCCAATATTTTCCAATATCAAAAGGAGTTAGAGAATAACTAGAAGTTCCTTAAAGATGATACAGAAGTCTGACACCTTGAAGAGAAAGAAAACTAAAGAAAAACATTTATCTCGAGCCATTATGATCTCATTGAACAATTTAAGGCCTACTGGTGGATGCTCAGGAGCAAGCAGTGCAGGCAACCCGTCAAATAATTAAGCTCCAAGATGAGTACGTATGAATTAAGACCAAAGATAATGAGTTCTGATATGTTTCTTATAACTAATAGAGGGAGTTAAAGGAGCAGGAAGAAGACTTGGAGGCTATGATCTAGAGGGTGGAAGCACTGGAGAAATCCATCTAAAGAGATGATCCATAAGGGCCATGTTTTGGTCAAACACCTAACATATATTACTCTTTTTTTCCTATTTGAAACTACATGCATGGACTTATTATTTTCATGGTTGATTATTTTAGTGCATTTTGACCATAACTGTGAGGTAATTAGTGATCAATCCCTAAGTTCATGTGCGTAATACCTGGTGTGAGAAACAATAGAAGACTACATAATTATTCACTTTTGTATGAGAGAATTGGATAAATGTTAAAAAACTTGGGGTCTGGATGACCACCCATAGTTTTTGAAACAAAATAAGATTCTTGATCATATAATAGGGTCCTCAGAACAGCCAAAACACTCTTTACCACGTACTCTAGTGCACAAGAGGGATGACGCCGGGGGTGTTGAACTAAATCTGAACAAAGGGAGATGAAGAATGTGAATTATGATACCCAAAATTTGGAACACATTGAATATGGAATGATGGAAAGGGATATCTATTGACCAAATTCTAAACACAATATCTGTATCGTGTTAGCCTAAAACAGGAATAAAAAAAATGAGGGCTAGATGTTGATCGCATTCGAAAACATGGGGCCAAACTCGAAGTGTTTTTCGATGTCCTCCAGAATGTTGGACCAAGATGATAGGCGATACTTAAGACTTGATGTCCCAACCATTAGGGGGTTCCTTCAAATGTGAAAGGGAATGAGGATCTGAAATAGAGGGCACGTAAAGCATGGTGATGGAATGATGGGTTGTTTAAATAGAGTCTAACACTCTTGAAAGTATTTCACTATGATGAAAGTATACTGGGTGAGTGTATTGGTCTAAATCAAGATCAGGCCTACTTCCGGGGGGGGGGGGGGACCTTGTTGGAGCAGACATAAGATGGTATAAAATTTTATGTCATGTAAATTAGGATGATAAGCATGCAGTTTAGCATCATATAGTGAGGAAGACACAGAGAATATTTTAATGTCATATTACTAGGACATTGCACATAGTTTTTAGGTAATACTGTCTGGACTGAGGCTAATAGTTTAAAGTCATGTTACACGGACTGTAGGCTCCTAGTTTATGGTCATAGAGTATGAACCAAAATCGGGGCCGAGGGTCCAGAAGGGTTAATAAACCTAGGGATGGGCCCAAGGAAAAATTCCTAGGCATCACTACATATCCCATAAGGATGAGAATCAAGCAAAATATAGTTCTTGAGCACAACATGGTTAGAGACCGGCACTGGTGGGAGAAATCCCCTCTAGTAAGGAAGCTGACGCACCAAATAATTATCACGGGGCAATCTTGAAATTGTTCAGGGTAGAACTGAAATTTAAATTTGTGCGTCGAGGACATGGATACCCCAAAGAAGAAATGTGAAACTTGGTTCATAACCTGATGTGAATGAGGAACAGATTCCACACCACACTACATACGTCCTAGGAAAATCAGGTTGGAATGTCACAAGAGGGTTCCTGGTGATGCGATTGGACCACATACAAGGAGTCTAGGGGTTACTACATATCCCGTGAGTATGGGAATCAATCCATACATAGTTCTTGAAGGTGTTATGGTAGGAATACAATACTAGAATTAGAAAATGTATTCTTGATTAAAGATATTGAATGACTAGGTAATTTATCTTTACACATCCTAGGCACAAAATACATAGTTTAACATTATACGATAAGGATGTGAGGAATCTTAGTTTATGGTTGTAGAGATTGGACCAAAAAAATGGGAAGATTATCGAAGCAGAAACATGTGACGTGGTGCCATAAAGTGACCTGATGTGAACAAGGACATAAGTCCACACCACACCACCCATTTCCATAAGAATGCACACAGTTTAAAGTCATGATTCCTAGAATAAGGGACCAGAGATCCTAGTTTAAGGTCATAGAGTTCGAACCAAAAGAAGTGTGGTTATTCCATGTATGTACAAATCCTACCCATATCCCTAATTCTATGTGAGATATACTCAATGTGGGAAACAAGGGTGGATAATAACTTTGAAACACATGGAATATAGAGTAGGGGGAGATGGTGTAGAGTCAATGATGGCCCTCATGACACTGATTCACCCTCTTTAACGTGCATTGGTGCATGGAGGGATAACACCAAGGGTGTTAAAATTCCACTTGAACATGATGGAGTGGAAAGGGAAGTGAATCACACGACCAATATTTAAGGCTTAAATGGGGATGGGATAATGATAGAGAATAACCATTGACCATGTTGGAAACATAACATCCATATCGTGTGACCTGAAATGGGAACCAAAAAATGATAATTAACCACTGACCATATTCGAAATACGGGCTTGTGTCAAATTTTCATTCAAAATCCTTAGGGATGTTGGCCCAAGATGGTAGGAGATCACTGAGGCCTAGCATCCATGTTGTTTGGGGGATATTTAGGATGTGAAATATGATGGAAACCCAAATAAAAGGAAATGTGAAGCAAGGAAATGGATGAAAGCATGTCCATGCAGAATCCAACATTCTTGGTTTAAAACCAAAGTGCATTTGTGCACATTGGTGAGGCATAATAGAGGTTGAGAAGTCCAGAAAAGAAGGAGGAAAATGGGATGGTGAACCTAGGACTAGAACTGAAGACAAAATGTTTGGGAGTTACTACATATCCCATGAGGATGAGAATCAATCCATACATAGTTCTTGAGACGCCACACAATTTAATGTTGTGTGGATGTAAGGAGAATGGAAGGGAGATCCCTGAAGTGAAGTATGTGGCATAACTATTATAAACCCAACATGAATGAGGACGTAAGTCCACATATGCCACACCATGTTCTTTCGATAGAGTTTGGGCCAATGGTGCCATAATGAAGGTAAGATTTGAGGTACTTTAGGCTGGACCCAAAGACAAAATGTCTGGGAGTTCCTACATATACCATGAGGGTAAAAATCAAGAAAAATGTAGTTCTTCAAAAATGCTATGCAGTTTATCATCATGCAATAAAGACACAATAGTTTAAAGTCATGTGGGACCAGACAACATAGTTTAATGTCATTTGTCTTGGACACATACAAAAGAACGAGACTCTAAATGGAATGCACATAGCGTGATAAATCATACCCAATGTGGATGAGGGAATCATTCCACACCATACTACGTGAAATCCCATAGAGAGTGGACCTCAGGACAAGGGGCTAAAAAAGATCATAGGACATGGGGTTGGACCTGAAGAAAAAATGTCTGGGCATTTCTACGTATCCCATAAGGATGAGAATCAAGCCATATGTAGTTCTTTAAATTCCATATAGTTTAACGTCATGCGGTAAGGACAAGGGGGGGGGGGGTCTTATTTTAAGGTAATAGAGCTTAGACTGAAATAAATGATATTTTTCCAAGCAGATGAAAACCTTGATCAAATCCCTATACCCATGTGAGCTATGCTCGATGTGGGAAACAAGGGAAAAGAATATCTTCACAACACATGGAATACCCAAAAGAAGAAACTGTGTTGATTCAAGGATGACACCATGACGTTAATTCTCCCTCTTAATGTGCAAATGTGCACGGAGGGATAGTACCAAGGGTGTTGAAATTCTAGTCAAACATGATGGAGTAGAAAGGGATGTGAATCACGAGTCCAATATTTAGGGTTCAATGGGGTGGTACAATGATGGAGGATAACTGTTAACTATGTTGGAAACACAACATCCATATCGTGTGACTTGAAATGGGAACAACAATTGAGGGTTGACCGCTAACCATATTCAAAATACGAAACCTGTCACATAACGTCGTTTGAGATCCTCCATGATGTTTTCCCAAGATGGTAAGAGAGTACTAAGGCCTAGCATCTATTCCATTTGGGGGGGTCCTTTTGGATGTGAAATATTATGATAACCCCAAATGAAGAAATATGTGAAACATGGTGATGGAACGAAAGCATGTATACATGGAATCCATCACCCTAGGTCCTAAACCACAGTGCATCTGAGCACATTGGTGAGGAACCAAAAAGGGACAAGGGATCCAATTAAGAGAAGACGACTCGAGGAGATGATTGGAGGAAAGGGGGGGTGGAGAGATCTCAAGAGAGTGGTATATAGTGTGGCTATTGCAAACCCAACATGAATGAGGACATAAGCCCACACCACCCCACATACCCTCAGAGAACATAGGCCAAGGGGATAGATGGAATAGAAGGTTTATAAAAAAACAAGGTTGGACCTGAATGCAGAATTCCCAAGAATTCCTACATATCCCATAAGGATAGGAATCAAGCCACATGTAGTTCTGAAACTGCTATGCAGTTTAATGTCATGCGATAATGATGTAAGGGGTATCTCTAAGAGGAATGTGTATGGTGTGGAAAATAACATAATGTGAATGAGGACATAATCCCACATACGGCACACCATTCATCATTCAAGGAGAGAACTCAAGCCAAGTGGATGAGAATAAGAATAGATGAATCCGGGTAGGACCACAGACAAGGAGTCTAGGCATCACTACATATCCCATGAAGATGGGAATAAATCTATACATAGTTATTGAAAATTTCATACAGTTTATCATCATGTGAAAAGGACGTAAGGAAAATGAGAGTGTCTTAAGGGGATATGTGTGGTATGGAAAAAAAAGGCCTAACGTGAATGTGGACAAAGAGTCCATACCACATCCCACAATCTTAAGAGTGAACTTGGGCTAAGAGGCTAGAGAGGTGAATGAACCTGAGGCTGGGCCACAGATGAAAGGTATGGGCATTCCTATGTATCTCGTAAGGATGAGAATCAAGCCACACATAGTTTTGAAAATGCTATGCAGTTTAACATCATGCGACAAGGATGAGGGGATCTCAGTTTATGGTCAAAGAGCTCAGACCATTTTTGTAGTTTCACGTCATGCGGGATGAGTGCTAGGTAGTTTTACATATTTTAGCTCAGAAAGATCACATAGTTTAACATCATTTAGTTAAGAAGGAAAAAATGTAATCTTAAGAGAAATAATGATTAAGGAATTTAGAATTGGTTGAAGGAGTAATACACTCACCATCCATGGTGACCAGAGAGTATGCACCATTTAGGTAAACTGTGTGAATGATATATGGTTCCTTCAATTTGGGCTCCAACTTCGGTGGCTTCCTGATGGGTATCATTGGCATTATGAGGGTCAATAATGTGTTAGCTTGTAAGAAGTAATGGAGGAAAATTTTATTATTTAAATCCTAGGCTATCTTGTTTTGATACCTCTCCATATTGTTTAGGTAACAAATCCTATTCTCCTTAAGTACTTCTAGTTTAGCCAGATGGATTTCAGATAATTTTTCTAGGGATTTTTGATCATAGATGGATATGTGTAATGAGGGTAACTAGATCTCGATGGGAAGGACTGCCTCTATCCCATACACTAGGGAATATGGAGTCACCTTATTGGAATTATGAGTCATCGTTCGGTATGCCCAGAGAGGATTGGGGAGTTTTTTTGGCCAACTCTTCTTGTTCTGACCAGCCAACTTATGCAGGATGTTAGAGAGGGTTTTTTTGAACGCCTCAATCTTTCCATTTTCTTGCGCATGATAGCAAGAGGTATAATTAGAATAGATGTTGTACTTGGCGTACAATTTTTTTAGCTCGACTACTCATAATTTGGTGCCATTTTCGGCGAGGATGGAATGATGGAATCTGAATCAGTAGATGATATTGGAGCTCACGAACTCAACGATAGAATGAGACTTCACTTACTTGAGTAGAATTACCTCATACCACTTGAAAAAAAATCTGTAGCATCTAGGATGAACCTACACTAGAAATATTTTGCTAGTTGATATGGTCCCACAACATCGAGTCCCCAGACTGCAAGGTGCCAAGAGTACTTGGTAGTATAGAGAGGCTCTGTCATATGATTAAAAAAATTAGCATGTATATGACATGCGTAGAACCTTTTTGAAAACTTGATATAGTCACAAATCATGGTAGGCCTAAAGTATTCCAATCTTTGGATCTGATGAGAAAGTTTCGGCCCTGGCTGATGAGCCCTGTAGGAAACTGCATGAACTTCTTACATGACCTGAGAAATCTCGCATCCTTGAATGCATTAGAGGAGAATCCCATCATACCCATGTCTGTAAAGGATCTTATCAATACTAGGACCACTATGGAAGGTGAAATTCACCGTGCACCATCAGATTATTTTATGCTCAGCTCGGTCTGTTGAGATATTGTCGTGATAGAGATACTCAATAAAGGGGGTCCTCTAGTCAAGAGTATCTTCTAACACTGTGGCAGGGGGACCTTTATTTCTCGATGTGAAGGCATCGAAAGTAATGTGTATTACCTGTGGGATATCATCATTGTCTGGAGTGACGGGGGAGATTAAACTTCAATGCGACACATGGATAATCAAATCATCTTGTTCAGGATCTGCAAGAGATGTTTCTAGGTTGGACAAGGCATTGGATCGACCATTCTGTGATCAAGGAACATGAGTAACCTCTAGAAGAGAAGGGAACTGGGCCATCAGCTGATGAGTATGCTCTAATAGAGGTACAAGATCAGGTTTCTTGACCACATAGTCTTCTTTGATTTGCTTGAAGACCAGTTCGATGCCCCCTTTCACATGCAGGTGAGGAACATCAATATTGAGGGCAAAATCAAGACTTGTGATGAGATCCATGTAAAGAACCAACCCAGATACCCTGGAAATCTGATAACTGAGCTGGCCCTGACATAGCCCGAAGGGCGTTCCTGATCCCCACGGGTCGGCAAATATCACCTGGCATCGTACAACATACAAGTGGAAACGATTTTTCCATAAGAATGTGGAAGCAAGAGTAAGAAAAACAGCATGAATAACAAAAGAAACTCCAATGGGAGGGATGTACCAGAATACAAAGAGGCATAAAAAGCCAAAGTACAACAACCCAAGTACTAAATATGGGAAAAACATCCCCAAGGTCCCTAAGGACACGACTCAACAAGACCAAAGATCAACAGCTGGATCCACCTCCAAGAGATTCCTTCCCTTTGCTCGAGCCTGGAAAAAGGAAATCTACAAACACCCGAAGGCAAAAGTAAAGTGTGAGCCTAAGCCCAGTAGGATACCACCAAAGATTCCATAACAGATGCCAAATATAGATTATCCAAAGAAAAGCTTTCAATTTTCAAATAAACAGGTTTGGAAATACAAAAACATATTTCAACAAACATGCTATACATTTTCATATGATGGAAAAATTACTTTAAGCAAAGGATTTACAATGATGGAATATTTCTAAAACAATGGCTTAAGTAAAACATTTATATAAAATATTTTATATAAATTCAGCAGGCATGTAATCAGTTCAAAAGCATTGGCATACATTTATATCTCAAATATAAACAAACAAGCAAGTAACATGGTCATCTGCCAAAAGGTATGATAGTATTAATCAGTTATAGGATTCCGCACTCTCTATGTGAACTCAGAAAAATGTGTATACACACGCCCCTATGACAATGGAAAAAGGAGACTCGTCACCAACCTGTTAGGGATGTGACCCACTGTAAGTATGTTTTAGAATGTTGTCATAGCGTAGAGTGTATCCAAATAACTCACTAACTACCTAAGTCTTGCATGCACTCTTAAATGATGGGAGAACTATTTTAAGAATGATTAAAATATGATCAATCCCATTCTTCCATTTCAAAAGTGCCAATTTCATTCCATTTAAAACCATAACAGGTTTTATTAAAAAACATTCCTTTTTTCACAAGATAAAACCAATGGGTTTCTATCAAATCATTTTAAGCCATTTTCACCAGTTTGAAATCTATTCAAAACAAATTCCATCATTTCAAAATTCATTTCCAAAATTAAATTCAACAATTTAATTGAAATAATTTCCATTAAAATCCACCAATTAAATTAACCAATTTAAATTAGCCAATTTCCATAAACACACCCAATTCAATGGAATTGAGGTTTTCTAAATATTCATGCCAAAACCATTTCAAATATCTTGATTCAATGGAATAAAGTTTTTTTCATCAATTTAATTGAAAGAAAATATGATCATTTGAATTTAAATCAACAATTGAAATAAATCAAGCAAGAACAATGATAATAAATTTGGCAAGATGAGACAGAACCACCTACCTCGAATTTTTTGACCAAAACCACAAAGGTTGAGGACGCTCAAGAAAACCGGGTCTCTTCTTCAAGAACCCGCCTTAGATATCTTCTCCTAGAAGGTTTAAGACCAAATCTCATCAAATTTGGTACCACACACTTAGATCTACCCATAACGGGCGTAGATCTAAGAAATCGATAGAAGAGGAGAAGTAGATCTAGATAGATCTAAGAAAACAATCATGAAAGAAGAAGAACGATCACATACCTTGAGAATCCCGCTTCTATTCACCAAGAGGAGACTTTGGATCACCTCCGAAACAAAGGGAGAACCTTCTCTGACCCCAGGAGAAGACAAATCCCGAGTTAGGGCCACTTAGGAGAAAAAACGAAGCATTTAGAGGCAAAACGGTCGAGATCCACAATTTAAGGATCTAAATTTAAGTGACCGCATGGTTTGTCTGCACGGTTTGTCAAACTGTGTACACACTGTGTGGATCTCACTGTCCAGGGTTGCTGGTCCACACGATTTAGTCACACGGTTTACCAAACCGTGCATACACCGTGCGTACCCCACTGTCCAGTGCTGCTAGGTTGACAAAGTTTGATTGCACGGTTTATCAAACCGTGTGCAAACCGTGCACAAGACATTGCCTGTTTGATTTACTTAAAACTTCAACCAAACGCAAACCAATTCACTAATCCAAAATAGAGGCACTTAGAGACATAAAAAGTACCTGGAAATGTAACATGATGTTACAAACTCCCCACCATAAGACCTTTTTGCCCCTAGAAAGCCTAAGAAGAAACCTCCACGTCAAAAAGATGAGGCCACTGATACCTCATTAGTGCCTCCCTTTCCCACGTCTCATGAAGATCAGAATCGTGTTTCCAAAGCACACGGACCAGAGGTATTATTCTCCCATGAAGTACCTTGGTCTCAAAATCAACAACCCTGATTGGTCGTTCAGTAAAAGATAAATCTGGTTCAATATCATGATCACTCCACCTCACAACATGGGATAGATCAGAGAGATACTTTTTCAGCTGTGATACATGGAAAACGTTATGTATCGACATTAGTTGTGGTGGTAGAGCTAAACAGTAAGCAACTTTCCCCACAAGACCAATAACCTTGAAAGGTCCCACAAAACTAGGAGCAAGCTTCCCTTGCCTCCCAAGCTGTCGATGACCCAATCGGGGTGAAACTTTCAAGAACACCTGGTCACCAACTAAGAACTCTAAAGGTTTACGATGACGATCAGCATAAGACTTGTACAGACTCTGAGCTATCAACATTCTTTGACAAATCAACTAGATCTTAGCTGTCGTCTCTTGGACCAAACTCAAAACTACCAAGGAACTTTCACCAATCTCTGACCAACATAAAGGATATTTACAAGGATGGCCAAACAATGCCTCAAAAGGATCCATTTTGATCGCAGATTGATAACTGTTGTTATAAGATAACTCAACTAGACCCAGATGGTCATCCCAAGACCCACCAAAATCGAGAACACAAGCATAGAGAAAATCCTTAAGGATCTGAATATCTCTCTCTGACTGGCCATCTGACTATGGATGGTAGGCCGTGCTCAAATGGACCTGATATCCCAGTGCCTCCTGAAGGCCTCTCCAAAAGAGAGAAGTAAACTGAGGATCCCTATCAGAGACTATTGCAAATGGAACTCTGTACAAACAAACAATTTCTTTCACATAGATATTTCCCAACTCCTCAACTTTGGTTGTATCTCGAATAGGTATAAAGTGAGCCGACTTGGTCAGTCTGTCGATCACAACCCATATCACATTCTTCTTCCTATGGGTTTGAGGTAACCCAACCACAAAGTCCATAGAGATTTCATCCCACTTCCATGTAGGGATTATAATTGGTTGAAGCAAACCCAAAGGTTTTTGGTTCTCAGCTTTCACCAGCTAGCATGTATAGCAACGAGATAAAAACTCAGCAATGTCTCATCTCATACCTGGCCACCATAACTATCGCCGAATGTCATAGAACATCTTCATGGTTCTAGGGTGTACCACCCACTGAGAGTTATGGCAAACCCCCATCACATCCCTCCTTGCCGATAACAGCACAATATAACGGTTTTGATAACACAGGACACCCTCTTTGGAGAACGACCACTGGGTGTCTGTCTCCCCACCATTAAGAGAGTTCCTAATTCTATGGAATTCATCATCCCATTGATGCTCCTGAAGAATTAACTCGAGGAGAGCAGAAGTCAACTGAACATTGGATAAAGAAACTTCATTCCCCTTCCAATGAACTCCAATATGCAACTGAGCAAAAAATATCCATAAAACTCCACTCTTCTGAAGATTCTTTCAGAGCCTGAGATAGAAGTTTCCTGCTTAACACATTTGCAACTACATTCCCTTTCCCCGGGGTATAGGCAATGTCAAAGTTGAAAGATTGTAGGTACTCTACCCAACGCCTTTGGAGAAGATTCAAATATTTTTGAGAGAAGATATAACTCATGCTCTTGTGGTCTGAATACATAGTAAACCTTTCTTCATAAAGGTAATGTATCCAACACTTAAGTGCTTGCATTACAGCTGCAAGTTCAAGGTCATGGGTAGGATAGTTCTTCTCATGAGGTTTAAGCTGACGAGACCCATAGGCAACAACATGATTTCCCTACATGAGGACACATCCCAAACCTGAACTCGATGCATCACAGAAGACCACATAACCTATCCCAGCCTCAATAAGAGTTAACAATGTTGCAGTAGTCAAAAGATGATTTAGCTCAACAAAAGAAATCTGGCATTTATCATTCTAGGAAAACTTCACCCCCTTTCAAGTCTGAGCAGTCATTGGAGAATCTAACTTTGAGAAGTCTTTAACAAACCAGTGATAATATCCTGCTAATCCCAAGAATCTCCAAATCTTGAAAACATTTCGTGGTTATTCCCAAGTCATAACTGCCTTCACCTTTTCAGGATCAACTGATATTCCTTGTTCCGACATGACATGTCCCAAGAATTTCACTTCTCGAATCCAGAAATCGCACTTCGAAAGCTTGGAATAAATTCGGTGATTACTTAGAAGACTTAGAACTATTCTCAGATGATGCACATGATCCTCCTCAGATTTGGAGTAGACAAGAATTTCATCCACAAAGACTACCAAGAAAGTATCTAGGTACTCATGAAAAACCATGTTCATCAAAGCCATGAAAATTGTAGGAGCATTTGTTAGGACGAAAGGCATAACAAGGTACTCATAATGGCCATACCCACTCTGAAAAGCGGTTTTAGGAATGTCATATTCTTTTATCCTCAACTGATGGTAACCAGATCGAAGATGAATTTTTTAAAACCAATTTTCCCCTTTCAATTGATCAAACAAATCATCAATTATTGGTAACATATATTTGTTCTTTATCGTAACTCGATTGAGCTTTTGATAATCAACACATAAGTGAAGAGAACCATTTGCGTTCTTGGCGAAGAGAACAGGTGCTGCCCAAGGTGACACACTCGGGCGTATAAATCCTTTCTCAAGAAGGTCGTCTAAATGAGACTTCAGTTCTTTTAGTTTAGCTGGAGCCATTCGGTAAGAGGGAATAGAAACCGGTTGAGTACCAGGCATTAAGTCGATAGAAAAGTCAACCTCTCTTACTGGTGGCAAACCAGAGAAGTCAGAAGGAAACATGTTTGGAAACTCAGTGATGACTGGAGGAAGATCACCACACATTGAATCTCTATCTAGATCAAAATAAAACGCTGATATAACTTTCCCCAACTCTGGATAAGAGGGTCCGCCTCTTCTTGAACTTGGGTCCCATTCTCCTTGAAAAACAAGAGACACACCACTGGGTGTAGTAAGGTAGACCCTTCGAAGATAACAATCAATCTAGGCTTTATTGGCAATAAGACAATCCATCCCAAAAATGACGTCAAAAGATTTCATGTTGAGAACCAAGAAATTCCAAGAATGATCAACATCTGATAGAGAGAAGACACAAGCAGGAATACGGAGACCCTTATCTCTCATAACACCAAGAGGTGTAGTAATATCCATTGCACAAGATAAAAGCTCCATAGGCAGATTAAGAATATTAACAAGATGGGTTGAAATAAAAGAGTGAGATGCACCAGTATCAAAAAGAGCTGTCACTAAAGACGAAGCTATAGTAATGGTACCTCTCAGAGTTGAAGGACCTGCATTAGCTACCTCTGGAGACTCTTCCACTGCGTGAAGAAGATTCATTCTAGATTCCTGTGGTTGGAACCCAATTGTATGTGAATCATTTGATTTCCCCGTAGTATTTGGAGGTGCTGATGATCCTGTTCCACTAGGCGGAGTAGAGAAGTGATGGAAGAATCTCTATAGGTGCCCTAAACGTCCGTAGGAGTTATAGTTCTTGGGTGCCTTAGTGCAAACCCTTTTATAATGTCCTGGCTTCCCACACTGATAGCAAGTCAAAGAATCCCCTCCTGGTGCTACCGGAGGCCTAGGATGACTCTGATGTCGAGAACTACCAAGAGAAAATTCATGCTTCCGTTTTCCTTTAAAGGAACCCACACTGCCACTAGGAGGGAAAAGAACCTCATTCAAACCTGACTTTCCTGCCAGGTCCATCTCAACCATCATGGCCCTATCTAGAACATCAACATAAGTGGGTAGCTTCAGTAAGAAAACCTGAGAACATATATCTGATCGAAGTCCCAACTCGAATTGCCAAGACTTCATCCTCTCATTAGATATAATCTCAGGAGCAAACTGTACCAGATCAGAAAAGCGATTTGAGTACTCAGTCATAGTTTGTTGGCCTGATCAAGTTTGAAAAACTCCATAGCCTTGGGAAACACCATAGATTCTGGATAGAACTGATTAGTGAAAAGAACCCTAAAGTATTTTCACTCCAAACCCTCATGTTTCCCAGCCATCATTATCGTGTCCCACCATCTTATACTTGGTCCCTCCAGTAGAAAGGTGGCACACTTCACCTTGATCGTGTCAGGTGTCTCTAAAAACCCAAACAGACATTCGATTTTACTCAACCATTCCTCAGCATGTTAGGGATCAGTGGAGCCTTTGAAGACTGGTGGCTTCTGGCATAGGAACTCTTGAGAATGACTTCGGAGAATATCACTATAAGGATCTATAGCTGGAGCCTGAATAGGAACTGGAGGTGGTGCCTGTCCCAGATCTTGGATAGTGTGAACAATCACCTCTACCAAACTTGGATCCACAATAGGACTTGCTTGCTAAGATTCAGCAGAAACCTCTTTTTGGATTTGATGTCCACATCTTCTTGGAGGCATGATGCTACACAACATCAGCAAACAACAAAGAAGACGTTAGATTAACACTCGACCTGAGTAACGAGGAAAACTACTCTTAAAATAAGGGATTACAAGATTTGGATTTCACTCTATCCAAATCAAAATAGGGAAAAGAATATAACTAATCCACAAGTATCCTTTCCCTAACCACCCCTGGAAACTTAAGGTTCATTACGGTGAGATCTGGCCAGACACTCAATCACAACTACCTCCTAAGTCCCGAAAAGAAAACTCAAATGCATACTGTTATCAAGAAAAGATGTTTCAACCTCCCTTTGATACCAATTTTTTATGAACCAACCTGGATACCCTGGTAACCCGATAACCGAGCCGACCCTGACATAGCCCGAAGGGCATTCTCGATCCCCACGGGTTGGCGACTAGCACCTGATATCGTACAACATACAAGTGGGAATGATTTTGCCACAAGAATATGGAAGAAAGAGTAAGAAAAATAGTATGCATAAAAAAAGAAACTCCATTGGGAGTGATGTACCAGAATACAAAGAGGCATAAAAAGCCAAAGTACAACAACCCAAGTACTAAAGATGGGAAAAATAGCCCCAAGGTCCCTAAGGACATAACTCACCAAGACCAAAGATCAACAGCTGGATCCACCTCTAAGAGATTCCTTGCCTTTTCTTGAGCTTGGAAAAAGGAAATCTTCAAACACCCGAAGGCAAAAGTAGGGTGTGAGCCTAAGCCCAGTAGGATACCACCAAAGATTCCATAACAGATGCCAAATATAGATTATCCAAAGAAAAGATTTCAATTTTCAAATAAATAGGTTTGGCAACACAAAAAAATATTTCAACAAACATTCTATACATTTTCATATGATGGAAAAATTACTTTAAGCAAAGGCTTTACAATGATGGAATATTTCTAAAACAATGGCTTAAGTAAAACATTTATATAAAATAGTTTATATAAATTCAGCAGGCATGTAAGCAGTTCAAAAGAATTATTATACATTTATATCTCAAATATAAACAAACAAGCGAGCAACATGGTCATCAGCCAAAAGGTATGATAGTATTAATCGGTTATAGGATTCCACACTCTCTATTTGAACTCAGAAAAATGTGTATACACACGTCCCTATGACAATGACCAAAGGAGACTCATCACCAATCCATCGGGGATGTGACCCGCTGCAAGTATGTTTTAGAACATTTTCATAGTGTAGAGTGTATCCAAATAACTCACTAACTACCTAAGGCTTGCATTTGCTCTTAAATGATGGGAAAACTATTTTAAGAATGCTTAAAATACAATCAATCCCATTCTTCCATTTCAAAAGTGCCAATTTCATTCCATTTAAAACCATAACAGGTTTTATTAAAAAACATGCCTTTTTCACAAGATAAAACCAATGGGTTTCTATCAAATCATTTTTAATCCATTTTCACCAGTTTGAAATCCATTCAAAACCAATTCCATCATTTCATAATTCATTTCCACAATTAAATTCAACAATTTAATTGAAATCATTTCCATCAAATCCACCAATTAAATTAAAAATTTTAATCGTCCAATTTCCATAAACACACCCAATTCAATGGAATTGGGGTTTTCCAAATATTCATGCCAAAACCATTTCAAATATCTTGATTCAATGGAATCAAGATTTTTTTCATCAATTTAATTGAAAGAAAATATGATAATTTGAATTTAAATCAATAATTAAAATAAATCAAGCAATAACAATGATAATAAATTTGGCAAGACAGGACGGAACCACCTACCTTGAAGTTTTTGACCAAAACCACAAAGGTCAAGGACGCTCAAGAAAACCGGGTCTCTTCTTCAAGAACCCACCTTAGATATCTTATCCTAGAAGGTTTAAGACCAAATCTCATCAAATTTGGTACCACACACTTAGATCTACCCATAACGGGCGTAGATCTAAGAAACAAAGAGAAGAGGAGAAATAGATCTAGGTAGATATAAGAAATCAATCAAGAAAGAAGAAGAATGATCACATACCTTGAGAATACCGCTTTGATTCACAAAGAGGAGCCTTTGGATCACCTCCAGAACAAAGGGATAACCTTCTCTGACCCTAGGAGAAGAAAAATCCTGATTTAGGGCCACTTAGAAGAAAAAACGAAGCATTTATAGGCAAAACGGCCAAGATCCACAATTTAAGGATCTAAATTTAAGTGACCGCACGGTTTGTCAAATGGTGCACACACCGTACGGATCTCACTGTCCAGGGTTGCTGGTCAGCACGATTTAGTCGCACGGTTTACCAAACTGTGCACAAACCATGCGTATCCCACTGTCCAATGCTGCTAGGTCGGCATAGTTTGATCGCACGGTTTATCAAACCGTGCGCAAACCGTGCACAAGCCATTGCATTTTTGATTTACTTAAAACATCACCCAAACGCACCCCCAAGTCATTACTCCAAAACAGAGGCACTTAGAGACATGAAAAGTACCTAGAAATGTAATGTGATGTTACAAGCCTGATACTCCGCCTCATTGTTGGTACAACCTTCTGACAATAGGAACAAATATGGAAGGAAAGATTATGCAGGTGTGATTAAGATAATACCCAGGCCCACTCTGTTGAGTCTGTTATAATTGAGTCTTCTATTGATAGGGCTTCAGGAAGCACCATAAAATTGCATTTTCTAACATGGAATGACTTGATCCACTGAGAGGATTTACTCGTCTATAAAATCAAGATCCATAGAGTTTTCTATGGTGACTCGATGGGAGGAAAGAAAGTATGCCAATGTTTTCCCCTTAATAGCCTTATGGGGGACAAATTTGATGTTGAAATGTTGAAGGATCACTGACCACCAAGATTAATGACCTATCAACATAGGGAAGTTGTGGATATACTTCAGCGGATCCAATTGGGATACTCGATATATCTCATGGTGATACAAGTAATGTTTCAATTTCTATACTGTGAATACCAGCACAAGGCATCTCTTCTTGATAGAGGAATATATGGTTTCCATGTCGAGGAGCATGAAACTAAGATAGTATAAACTGTTCTATGTTCCCTCATTGTTCTTCTTGACGAGAAGGGCACCAAGGGACATTCCAGAGTGGCCACATATATGACCAGCGTGTTTCCAAATATGGGTGGCATCAAAACCAGAGATTGTAGCAGTTACTACTTGATTTCCTCAAAATAAATCTAACACTCCTCATACCACTAATAATCATAACCTTTCTTCATGATCTGGGAAAAAGGTATTTCACTTTCCATCCATATTTGTGATGAATCGATGTAAGTAGGCCAAGTGGCCTTGAAAGCCTCATAGCTCTCAAATATTGCTCGGAGGAAACATCTAACTAATGGCCTCAATATTTTTCAGATTGATCTCAATGCCTCTATATCTGAAAATAAAGATGAGAAACTTTATAGAGGTGACCCCAAAGGTACACTTCAATGGATTCATCTTCATATAGAGAAAACGAAGGGAGCCAGACACTTTCTCAAGATCTCTAATATGTTCCTAACGCTGGAGATATTTAACCACCAAATCTTATACATAGCATTCCACCAATATCCTGAGGATCATCTTGAATATATGATGCATGGAATGCTAATAGGTGGAACCTGCATTCTTTAGACCGAAAGACATTACCTGGTAGTAGAAAGTAACTTGTGGTGCCCTGAAGGTAGTATTATTTTCATCCTTAGGGTCCATTTTGATTTTATTATATCCCGAATACCCATCCATGAAGAAGAGATCATGGAACCCAGTAGTGGCATCGATCAATAGTTCTATCGCAGGATGGGGAAAACCATCCTTCAAACAGTGATAGTTGAGATCTCAGAAGTTGATGCAGACTCTAATATGTCCATTCTTCTTCCTGATGGTCACAATGTTAGCTAACCATATGGGCTACTATACTTCCTTAATGAATTTGTCTTTGATGATCTTATAAACCTCAGCCTTGACCATGGCATTGTGAGATGGATGCATCTTTCTGGGAGGATGTTTGAACTCGTAATGATTTTCTGGGAGACCGAGATGGTGGATGGAAACATGGGGATCTAGTCTTGGAATATCATCATAACTCTTGGAAAATACATCATGATGCTTCCTTAAGAAATCCACATATTGTTTTTTCTCTTCTGCAAGCATAGTGGCACTGATCAATGTTGGTTTCAGATCCATATCATTACTGAGGTTCACCTATACTATAGAGACCCGAATCCTGATGTACATGAACATTACATTACTTTTGCGGAATACTTAATACATAAGAAAAGTAGACACACAAGGACCGTAATAGTTTAGTGTCTTTGGAAACTCAGAATAAAATCTTCTAATCGTGGTGAAAGATCTTCAACATCTCCCAATAAAGATCTTCCCCTTTTTTTTCTTACCTAAAACCTTTATTTACATCCTGGGGAAAAGAAAACATAAAAGGGGTGATCTCAAATGCCCAGTAAGGGTAAGCATAAAACAATCCATAAATATTTGAATGCAAAAACTTGAACATAAAATCTAAACATCAAAATCTTGAGCAAAGACATGAATCTTGTAAGTAGGTAAGGCATATATCATAAAGAAACATTAATAATGATAGAATAGCATGGGAATAAAACATGTAATTTTGGCAACCATTCATCACATGTCATGATTTCCATAGTATCCAAGGCATTGCTGCCAAGACCATCTTAGTGGACAAAGTCCCATTCTGAATTGAGTTCACTCCTCGTTTCAGTCCTGTAACACTGAACCAGATTAACTTACCATTCCAGCCATGTCTATCTCATGAGATATAAAATCTTTAACCAATGCATTGGAGGGAGATATAGGTCCCACCCATCTCATAATGAAATCATTCTTACTTATGCCACAAAATAAAATTAAAAAATTCATCATAACCCAAAGAATAAAATGGGTTTCATAAACATCATATCATCATCACATAATCCATATAAATAAATATTCCATCATATGAAAATTGAAAGCATGTAACTCATAGAGACATTATACTTGAAATATAAACATTTGAAATAATTTCATCTTAGATTGAAAATGGTTTTGATAAAACACATGAAATGAATTCTTGAGGAAAATATCCTTTCTTCTTCAAAATCATTTTCTTTTCACAAAATGTCATGCAATTTTAAAAGAAAGAGATTTGGTTTAAAATATTCATGAAATATTTTGGAGGAAGATTCATGAAAATAAGGCTTTATAAAACCGTAAAAATCCGTTCGTTCCGTATAAGTTAAAAAAAACATTCTTCTCGTACTTTTTCCGGAAAAGTCAAAAAGTACTTCGTAACGTAAACAAAAGAAAGATTCCTTACATACCATGTAGTAAAATTCAAGAATGGGTAAAAAAGACTTTAAACATAAATTAAAACACTTTTATAAAACATGTACATGGATTATAGAAATAACCCCAGTAAATACTTACGAATAAGCAATCTCAGATAAAAATGAGATTTGCAAAATTATCCCTTACCTTAGGTCCGATTTGCTTCGTAAGTGTCCGAACCTCCTCTTCTTCGATACGCCTCTTTGAAACCTCCTCTTAGGAAACTAAGATTAGTCTTTGAAGAAGAACAGAACCTCTAGGATGTTTCTAGGGAAGTGGAGGGGAGAAATTGGCAGGGTTTGGCCGAGCTAGAAGGCTCAAAGTGGTGTGAGGAAGAGAGGGAGGAGGTGCCCTTTTATAAGGGAGGAGAGGGGTACCTTTGGAAAAACAAAAAATATTAATTTATTATAAAGTCATATTCGATTTTAAATAGCTCCAAATTGATATATTTCAAAGATAAGGTGGGGATGGGTCGAAATTCTTTCATCCAATAGAATTTAGACAAGTTTAGGTCATTATATTAACCTTATCTTTTAGTTTTAACTCTTAGTTAATTAGATTGACATTTACCATGTCACTTTGTATTTTTATATTATATAGTTAATAAACTTACCATATACATACAAGAGACCCCCCAAGTTGTGTTTTATTAATATATATAACCTTATCTAAGTCATTTGGCCGAACCTTAGATTTTTAGAAATAAAATAACAATTAATAATATAATATTTGTTTTAAAAACTATTTTATGTCAATTTTGACACTATTCAATATTTGATTTTTTTAAAACTCATAACAGAATTATTACTTCAACAAAAGTTAATTAAATCAATTCTAAAATGTCATATTAACCTATAAAATTAGTGGAATTCATAAAAATTCTCAAATTATATTTATTTGGGTATTTATAATATTAATTATTCTAATTTTTCACTATTATGGTAATTACTGCATCATCATTGTGTCATAAATAAATTAAATTATTTAATGTCTAAAAATTACAAATAAAATATCATTATGTAGGAAATATTATTAGCTTTCTAATGAATATTTACAATCGAAATTATCTTATGTTTAACCATATATTAAAAATGTTTTAGTAAATAAACTTTGATTTTAACTCTTTTATCTCTTCTTTGAATTAAATAATAATAAATGTCCTAATCTAATCCAAGTGGGCCTAAATGGTAATATTTTATTCCTAAGGTTGTTTTTGGTCGAATTACACTTATCAAATATAATTATGACATGTGTTAGGGTAATAATAATATCATTTTTATCCTTAATTACCCTATTTGCTTTTAACTGTGGTAAAAAAAGTAAAAAGTTACTATTCACCAAACATTATTTTCATCTTATTGAACCACATTTTACTTATTGACATCAACCGTGTCTCTAAGATTTTTTAAATTCCACTCATAGAAGCGGTAAAATTAAGTTTTATGAAATATTCAGTTTTTTAACTACCACTTAGTGGTTTCACTATTCATCAAAAATTGAAAGTTTTCAGAAAAATACCAAAAATTAGGCCTAAGATATATTTGATATTATGAACTCAAAAATGATTTCTATTTTACCAAATTAAAAACATATTAGTTGCATTAATTAATTTAAAAATAATTCCCGTCGTCAACACATATAGCGTGTTCTTAAGAGATAATAACTATCAAAAGATTAACACTTGTTTATGTCTGGTTTAAATGTGAAATTACATCCAATGATCAACATTGTATTAAATTGTAAAAATATATTCTAAATAGACTTTAAAACCATTCAATATTATAATTTATCCATATGAATTATTACAATGAAAAAAGTTGTTTTTAATTAAAATATAGCGTGTTTTTACTATTCATTAAAATATGAAAGTTATCAGAAAAATATCAAAACTTTATCCAATGTAAATTTTTATATCCTGATTCAAATGAAGAATTTTATTTTATAAAATTGAACTTATAAACATGTCAAAAACTATATTTAAAGTAGGTGCGCCATCAAAAGGCGACAAAACTGCATTTTTTGAAAAATACTTATTTTACCCGAAAAATTTATTTTTTTCTTATACCATGTTCTAGAAAATGTGTAAGATGAATAATAATGTTATAATATTCAAAATTTAGTTAATACTATTCATAACGACTAGTTCATAATAATATTATAATAATATATTGTTGTTTAGTAAAACCCGGTATTGCGTACAACACACGCTATCGAGGAAGGTCGTGATTGCGTGTAATGCAAGCCAAGTCAGGGTTGCATGTTGTGAAAGAATCCTTCGTTGTTTCGTATAATAGAATCCAACCATATTTCATTTTTATATATATATATATACACACACACTCAACGTTGCGTAGAATGACTATTATAAAACATACATGAAATTGTGTGTAACACGATCCAAGAATAGCATTGCGTATACGGCAAGCTAATACGGTGTTGCGTATAGTACAAGCTAAACTTGGTGTGCTGTATAATAGAAGACATCAATGAAAGTAAAAGAATATTTTTCATAAAATCTCAGGGTTTTACATGTACCAATTCATCGATCGTAGTGAAGGCACCCTCTTCGAATGTGGGAGGGGCATCTTCCAAATCCTCTTCTTCATCCACAGTGAGAGGATAATAAAAAATAGGAAACTCTTCTGAGTTAAAAAATACTACTAATACACTAGTTCCAGCCTGAGTGGTGGTGGACACCTCATCAGGGGACTCATGCACTTCCGAAACAGTAGCGATGAAAGATGTCGACCTGATCCCATCTGGACTTCGACCTAAGGGTCCATGTTTGATGATATCAAAGAAATAGTGGCATGTCTTATGGAGTCGGTTTATCCCAACCCCATGAAACAAGAAAGTATGACATATTTCTATTACCATGGGGCTAACATCTCGATACCTTATATGAGTTGGGGGCTCTGGGATCACCCAAGACTAATTTTTTCAAGAATACAAGGTGATATTACGACATTACTTAGACTTAGGAATGAAATTCCTCTTTTTTAAAAAGACAAAAAATCATTTCTCCAAGTCCAGGGTTGTGGCCTCCAATCGGTGAATTGGGAAAATGTAGGTGTCTTCCAGTTCTGCCCAAGGGTCAGTCACAACTATAGCGTGATCAACCTCATTAGCCTAGATCTGTTTGTCCTTACTCTTGTAATATTCAAAATCTAAGTAGTGGGATTCACAAGAGGAAAAGGTAGAAACATCACCTTGGAGTATTGGACAAGGTAGAAACATCACCTTGAGAAGAATTGCTTTTTTATTGCATTTTTGATGTATTGGGCATGGCCCGATTACCTGTTTAGCTTGAGGGTGTTGTTGTGATTAGCCTGTGGGCACTACACTATTTGGCCTGTGGGATGTAGATATTTTTGGCCTGAGGGAAACTTCTTTCATGCCTGTGGGCAGTTGATTCTGTGCCTATGGGTGACACTACCTACACCTGAGGGAAAAACTCTCTTATGCCTAAGGGCAGATTCTGTGTTGGATACTCGTTACCCGAGGGTAGGGGTTTACATGTCTGAGGACACTAGTTGGTTACTTAGAAATGTACTGTGGTGATTTCTTATATTAAATGGATTAAATGAATAATAAAAATGGAAATATAATTCTGTTTTGGTACTGCTGCCCTGAGAGGAATCCATCTGTCTCTTCCTCTTTCCAGCAGAAATAACACCAGTAACTGGTGATGAACCGCCCTGGCCCACACCACTTGATTCCCATAGGTTCCTCTCTGTAATCAACTCCTAGTTCACAATCGCGTGTACAATAGGTAGCCTGAATACATTCACCCGCGCTTGGATTTCATACCGAAGACCATCCTCAAAATGTCTGGCTCTCAGCATCTCATCACCCACCAACACGGGTGCAAAGCGCTAAAGCTCTGTAAAACAAGCAGACTAGTCCATCACTGACATAGCGCCCTGCTGCAGATTCATGAACTCTCGAGCTCTATCTTCCCTCAGTGTCTCGGGAAAGAAGAATTCATAGAAGACTGCCTGAAAATATTCCCACGCCATGTCCTTGTGATTCTCTGACTGGGTGGTAACATCCCACCACCTCTTGGCGGAATCACGCAGCATGTAAGTCGCGATCTTGACCCTCCACCCTAGAGGCGTCTCAAGATGCTCAAAAATAGTCTGCATCGATCCTAGCCAATACTCTGCAGCCTGTGGTCTGCCATCCCTTGAAAACGTAGGCGGATGCTGCTGCTGGAAGATACAAGTCAGCTCAGCCATAGATGTAGCAGCCTGCGGTGCTCCCTGAAAGGTCTGCATAAACCGCATAAAACCTTCATGGAACTGGCCTCCGTCCCTGTGTCCAGTATAATTGCTGGTGCCGCATCTGGCTCTGCTGGAGGATCCACTAGTAGCCCATGGGCCACCATCTCCAGAGTATAATTTTCGCCACTCTCCTGGCGAACAACTTGCGGTCGTCTAGGCTGCATAACACTACAAGGTCAAAAGCACGCCTCATATTCAAAATTATTATGACTGGAAAGTGAAGGAACCACAAAGGAAACAAGAGGAACAAGACATTCAAAATTGGCAAAACAAGACTACACGGCATGTACTTGACTTCCCTTCCCCTGCCCTAGTCCTTCTACACAGCTAAGCCACACGGCTTCCGTCGAACAAAACTACACTGCGTGTATAATATCTACACGAAATGTATGGTGTTATTTTATAACTACTCGTGTCATCTGTGACACGTCCGACTACTCGGCTTAACTCCACACGGTGTGTTACACCCGTACACGGCGTGTACATCACCCCGTTTCCCAGCCACATGGCTAACTCCACATGATCTGTCCTCGGACCAGACTACATGGCGTGTCCCACAGGTACACGACGTGTTTAAAGGGAGGTGACATCGGCCCGTTTTATTAGTTACATGGCCAAGTCCCCAGGTCACACTACATGATGTGTGCATCATTGACACGTCGTGTTTTGTGAAGGAGTTCACTGTCCCGTGTTGTTAGTTACACGGCCGGACTCCGGGCCAACACTAAACGGCATGCACAAAACTACACGGTGTGTTTTACCCAAGCCCTTCCCTACCCCGTGTCACCACCCACATGGTTTGTGACACGATAAGAGACTACACGGCGTGTACTCCTGGTACACGACGTGTACTCAAAAAGTTCATTTTTCTTCCCGAACAGAAGAACATACACGGCGTTTTTACTGGGTTTCCGGACAGTATGCCTTAGACACTTCCCCGGAACCCAGAAAATACTGAAAACAACACCTAAGTGTCAAATTCTGACCCGTGGGGGCCCATACTCCCCATGAATTAAAGTTTGACATCTTATATGTGTTATAACCAACAAACAGTCAATGATCCACCAAATTCTGGCCAATGGGGGCCCATACTCCCCAAAAACCAAAGTTTGGAGTCCATTCTATAACCAGGCTCAAACAAAAACACCATATCACAAGGCAGGTATTTATCAAGCAGTTATCACAATAGCATGCTTTTCTAGCACATCAACTATCACAACAACATGCAAATTCTAATGCACCTACATGGCATGGAAACTATGCATGGAATGTGATATCTAGAATGTGCCTATATGATGCATGAGAAGACATACCCTCATCTCATTGGGTTGAAACTAAATAGAACCTACAGATAAAATATAAACAGCACAATCCAAGTTCGTCACTCAACGGTGAAAACCATATCAACCGTAAAATTGCAAAATCCAAAGAATGAAAAATACGAGGTAGACTGACTTTTCCCTGTACACGGCTTAGCTACGCCCAGACACAACTTATTACCAACTACCATTCCATCCTATCCCTGACTACGACTCCAAATACTAAGTCAAAGAAAAGAAACACCCCCTCTGATACCACATTGTAACGTCTCAGACCCGGGTGCCATGCAACAAGTGCCTCGATCCCGGTTCACCACGTGACCTGAAGCACATTTCCCCAAATGCCAGAGGCTGTAGACTAGCAGTGAGGGACCAGGTATGATAGTGGGAAAACTATGCCCTCATTTGTCAAAGTGTAGCACAGCGGAATACTAAAATAAACATACAACGACAGCAGAAGCAGTAAACCATACAACTTATATCTGGATGAGAAGGGGACTTGTTAGACGGATTTCCCTCCAGTTGTCGATCGTTTCAGGGATGTCTTCCCAGATGACTTTTCAGGTCTACCTCCAGTGTGTGAGGTGGATTTCTCTATCGAGCTATTGCCAGGAGTAGCACCGGTGTCCATTCCTCCTTATAGGATGGCCACGCCTGAGTTGCAGGAGCTCAAGAGGCAGTTAGAAGAGCTACAAGCGAAGGGTTTTATCCAACCCAGTACTTCTCCTTGGGGTTCTCCGGTCCTTTTTGTGAAGAAGGCGGATGGTACCCTTAGGCTTTGCGTGGATTATCGGAAGCTGAACCAGTTGATAGTTAAGAACCGATATCCCTTGCCGAGGATAGATGATCTATTTGATCAGCTTCATGGAGCACTAGTATTCTCAAAGATTGACTTGAGATCTAGATATCATCAGCTGCGTGTTAGACCATCTGATATACCTCTCACAGCTTTCAGGAGTAGGTATGGTCTATATGAGTATACGGTTATGCCATTCGGACTGACGAATGCGCCAGCAGTTTTCATGGCTCTGATGAATTGTGTATTCCATCTGTATCTTGATTCATTTGTGGTAGTATTCGTGGATGAAATCTTGGTGTACTATCACACTCGACATGACCATACCACCCATCTTGGAATCGTATTGAGTACACTGAGAGAGCATCAGCTATATGCTAATCTCTCAAAGTGCCACTTTTGGGTGGACCAGATTCACTTCTTGGGTCACATTATCTTAGAGGCATGAGTTTCAGTAGACCCAGAGAAGGTAAGAGCAGTAGTTTCCTGGGAGCAGCCTAAGAACGTGTTTGAGATACAGAGTTTCTTAGGGCTAGCTGGTTACTAAAGACGCTTCATACATGAATTCTCCCACTTAGCAGCACCGTTGATAGGTCTAACTAAGAAGGGTATGAAGTTTGTTTGGTCAGAAGCTTGCGAGGCAGATTTTCAGGACCTGAAGGGAAGGTTGACATCAGCACCGATCCTGATACTCCCAGAGTAGGGGAAGAGCTATACAGTTTACTGTGATGCATCAGGGATTGGGATGGGTGCCATTTTGATGCAGGGTGACCAAGTTATTGCATATGGGTCTCGACAGTTGAGGTCACATGAGAGGAATTACCCGATGCATGATCTCGAGTTGGCTGCAGTTTTTCATGCGTTGCGCTGTTGGAGACACATCTGTTGGGGGAGCATTTTGTGGTTTTCACTGACCACAAAAGCCTCAAGTATATATTTACTCAGCGTGACCTGAATCTAAGGCAGAGAAGGTGGGTCGAGTACCTACAGTCCTTCGATTTTGAGCTTGCCTATACACCTAGTAAAGGTAATGTAGTAGCTGATGCACTGAGCAGGAAGACTCAGATACAGGCAGTGCAGGGGGCCAGTGGTGAGTGAAAGCTTATGGATTTGTTCTCTGAGATGCATCTAAAGGTGCGTGACAGTCAGGGGCAGACTTACCTTTCCTCGTTAGCTATGACTTCTACCCTCCTGGATAGAGTGAGGATGAGGCAGCTATCTGATTCGGAAGGCCTAGTTCTATGGGAGTCAGTTTCAAGTGAGGATCCTCCTCCCGGTTGGACGGTAGGCGAGGATGAGGTTTTGCATTTCCATGGACGAGTATGGGTTCCAGGGGATATATGTGAGGAGTTGATGTGGGAGTTTTATGCTTCAGCTTGGGTAGTTCATCCCGGGGTTACCAAGATGTACTGAGACTTGAGACGTCAGTACTGGTGGCCGGGTATGAAGAGAGAGATAGCTGGGTTTGTTACGAGATGTTCCGCCTGTCAGTAGGTGAAGGCAGAGCATCAGAGACCAGATGGACTATTACAGCAGTTACCCATTCCAAAGTGGAAATGGGATGATGTTGTGATGGATTTCGTGACGGGTATGCCGAGGTCACCTCATGGTAATGACGCCTATGGGTTGTTGTGGATAGACTCACGAAGGTAGATCACTTTTTGCCGATCAAGGAGACCTTCGGTGTGGACGAGCTCGGAAGGCATTATATCCAAGAGATCATACGTCTTCATGGGGTCCCTCATCCTATCATTTCAGATAGGGACGCCCACTTTACATCTCGTTTCTGGCATAGCTTTCAGAGGGCACTGGGTCCTCAGGTGCTTCTGAGCACAGCATACCACCCTTAGACAGATGGCCAGTCAGAGCGGATAATACAGGTGCTTGAGAACATGCTTTGTGCATGTGTCCTAGAATTTGGGGGCTCTTGGGAGAATCATATATCCTTAGTCGAGTTTTCCTATAAAAATAGTTTTCAGGCAACTATTGAGATGAAACCATACAAGGCTTTATATGGTAGGCCATGCCGATCACCTTTGTGCTAGTTGGAGGTAGGTGAGGCAGCTTTACTGGGGCCACAACTCATGCAGGAGACATCTGAGAAGGTCCAGTTGATTCGAAAGTAGATGGCTACCATGCAGTCTTGTCAGAAGTCTTGTGCTGATTGCCGTAGATGACCTTTGGAGTTCGTGGTCAGGGATCATGTTTTTCTACGTGTTTCAGTGAGGCTGGGACACAAGCGGATCAGGAGACAGGGTAAACTTTCACCGAGGTATGTGGGGCCATTAGAGATTCTGGAGAGAGTCGGGATGGTTGCCTATCGGTTGCAGTTATTGCAGTGGAACTGAGCCATGCACGACGTCTTCCACGTGTCTCAGTTGTGTCGCTATCATTCAGACCCGTCTCACACCTTTCATCCTGAGGAGGTTGAGCTTCAGCATGATGCATCCTTTGAGGAGCATTTGATCCGTATAGTTTACAGGAGCACGAAGGTTCTCCGAGGCCGGTAAATTTCTCTTGTATGGGTGCTATGGTAGCATGGACGAGTGCAGGAAGAGACCTGGGAGTGGGAGGCCGACGTACGTGCTCAGTGGCCAGAGCTATTCTGAGCTTTATTTTCGCCTCCCTTGGAAGGGAAATTCAGGGACGAATTTCTATAAGGGGAAGTTTGTAAGAACCCAGTTCTTGTTTTTGAGGTACGAGCTTCTTCTTTTTCCTTTTCCTTAAGTGTTTTTGAGAAAATATGGAAAATTGGGAAAAATACTAAATTTTGAAACTACATGTCGTGTACTTTTTCCACACGCCGTGTACTTTTGGCCGTGTTGGGATGAGTACATGGGGCGGGTAACCTTGTCGGCAACGAGGGGTGTATGAACCGACTACACACCGTGTAGTGGTACCTTACACGCCATGTAGTCAGTCGGTAGGCTTGAATAGTAAGGCGGTGGAGTCGCCGCCAGCTAGGCGACAGTACACACCGTGTACTCAGGAGTACATGCCGTGTACTCAGGTCGACGGGTGAAAAGTGTGGCGGTGCCGCCAAATGAATAGTTAAATGAAATAATTACACACCGTGTACTCAGAAGTACACGCCGTGTACTTTGTTTTTTCTGCTTAAAACAAGCAGTAGCCTCCTCATTTGGCAGAGGAGGCGTTTGAGCCATTTTGGAGCCAAGGAGGATGGCCAGACCTTTGACGATCCGCCGGGTGTTCGTCTGGAATCCGATTCGGCTTCGGACGATCTCGTTGGAACCACACGAGTAAGCCATTTCTCCTCCTTAAGTCGTTCTTACCAATTATTCCCCTAACAGAAGTTATTTACGTTTTAATGGGTTTTGTTCTTCGTCAGATCTACGCCATTATTGGGCGTTTCTGGAGTTTACGTTTGGGTATAACATTCGTTGGCATATAAAGTAGGTGGATTTGTGTTATTTTCCAACTGTCGTGCGTTTTTGTGCGTTTTTGTGCCACGAACCCATGTTGGGGTGTCGTGTGGCTGAGTCCGTTGCTATATTTAATGCCTATAATTTCATAAGTGATTAAATTGTGATAATAAAATGCTGGTTGGGATCGTTTCTCGGATCTGAAACCACCCCGGGGGTGTATTTCACTGTTTAGATGTTTGGCCAGGATACCTGAGGGTATGCCTTAAATGTAGTAATTGTAGAATTTCCTTGAGAGGAATTGCTTGTTTACTGCATTTTTGATGTATTGGGAGTGGCCCGATTACCTGTTTAGCCTGAGGGCGTTGTTGTGATTAGCCTGTGGGCACTGCACTATTTGGACCGTGGGGTGTAGATATTTTCGGCCTAAGGGCAACTTCTTCCGTGGCTGTGGGCAGCTGATTCTGTGCCTGTGGGCGACACTACCTATGCCTGAGGGCAAAAATCTCTTATGCCTGATGGAAGATTCTGTGTTGGATACTCGTTACCTGAGGGTAGGGGTTTACGTGTCTGAGGACACTAGTTGGTTACTTAGAAATGCACTGTGGTGATTTCTTATATTAAATGGATTAAATGAATAATAAAAATAGAGGTCCCAAAGGAAGTGACACCCACCAACCTCAAGGGGGCACTCCTTGCACTGACACACACCAGCCATTCTAGTCCCCAACAGAGTGTCTAGCATAATGATATCAGAAGAAGAAGAAACACTGAGCCCAAGGCTCTCCACAATGGGTACAGATATGAAACTATGTGTAGAACCCATATAAAAAAGTACTAAAGATAAGACAAAAGCTACTAGAATAGTACCTATGACTGTAGAAGGTCTGAGATCCTGCTCCTGCTGAGTCTGTTGCACTGCATATGCCTGCCCAGTGCCACGACCCTGCGACACAGCCTGGCTACCTTGAGCTGTCCTGCCCTACTACCTCTGCAATCTTGGTGTCTGGCTACCATGACCACGACCACCATCTCTGCCTGCACGCCCTAACGTATTCTAGTTCCCAGATTGGTAAGAAGCCACTGGTCCTGCTCTCGCACACAGTGTCTGCACAGAACCCCTCTCACTAGCCACTGGTGGAAACGCCCTGCAAAAGCGCTGTAGATGACCCATCTTGCCGCAATCTCGGCACTCCACTGGGTCTCATGGACACTACGGTCTCTTGTTCCCCTCCCTGCCACACTGGTAGCACATAACCTGGCCACCTGTAGAATTCTTCTGACCGAAGACCATCCTCAAAACGTCTGGATCTCAGCGTCTCATCACCCATCAGCAATACACGGCGTGTAGTTTCGAAATTTATCATTTTTTCCCATTTTAAATATTTTCTCAAAAACACTTAAGGAAAAGGAAAAAGAATAAGCTCGTACCTCAAAAACAAGAACCAGGTTCTTACAGTATGAGGAAGGGACTACCACATACAGGTGGAGCCATGGTCTACCCATCAACACATTTTAAGCAATGTCTTGTGAGAAAAACATGAATAAAAAATACCATGGGAATGGATGACTACCTTGTGATCCATTCAATCATCGTATTTTTGATACCCATGGTTGGAAACCTACTGACATTCACCCTCGCTGCCACTATTAGGCATTATAAACACACATTCCACTTGTTTTGGAGCTAGACCCAACCTGGATATGTTGTTATCAACCTTTTCTAGGAGTCAGTCTTTAAACACATAGCACTGCTTGAGGGTGTGTCCAAATAACTGGTGATAGGGGCAGTAACTGGGGAAATTAGTGAGATTTTCCCCTTTAGGCCTTTTTGATTTTAGAAACCGCAGGATTCCCTAATCTAACACACTTTGGAAGTAACTGGGAACCTGAGACTCATTAAATGATTAGGGTTGGTTCATTCTATTTAGGAAGGGGGTTCTGAGAGCCTAGCCCTAATGAGGGGCTGAAGGATCTTTATGGGGAGGAGAAACCTGATTATCTTGCCTAGGTGGTGGTGGCATGTTACGTGGGGGTGCTTGCCGATTATGAGGTGGGCACTGCTGGGCTGGAGGCTGCGCCTGAGGTGTTGGACCCCAACGAAGGCTTAGAGGTGTCTCTTTTGGTAATAACTCTAGGTGCTTGGGGTCTCTATTTGTACTACTGAAGTTGGCTTAGAATTAACGACTCTTATTATAGGAACCATAGGATGAACTGGATGTGCCTACTTGGCTTACTACAAGGCTTCTTATAAGCATTGAGCTTTATCAGATAAATCCCAAAACCCCCAGGTAGTTCTGAGTGATGAGGTAAGGGAGTAATTTAGTCTTCACATCCCCTACATACATTGTCTGCAGCTACTCCTGGGTTAGTGGCATATCAAGAGAATATGTGAGGCCCTTCCACCCGGTGACAAAGTCTGCGACGCACTCGTCAGGCCTCTTCTTACACTTGAAGAGGTTAGCAATGCTTTTCTTCCAGGTGGTGGAACTAAACTGGTAGAGAAACTGCCTATGAAAGTCCTCCCAAATAACTATTAACCTAATGGTTAACTGGTTATACCAGATAAAATATGGTCCCTTTTAGTGTCTGTATGAAACACTGGAGCTTGGTGGCCTCTTGTTGTGCTGAAGTTGCCAGCATGGGTCCGCACCTTGAGATAAAGTGATCTAGATGCTATAGAGGATTTCCTGTCCCATTAAAGGGAGACAAAGTAGGGTTTCCAAAATCTAGGGGTGCTGGAATATCATCCTCCCATGATGGGTACCGATTTATATTAGGAGTGATCACCAATTATTGGGTTTCCAAAGCCTTGTGGTGGGAAATGAGAGTGGCCATTGGATCATCTTGGTGGGAATTTCTATCTTGATGAGGATCTATGACCACCGGTGCATTGGTAGGTTCTTCAAAATGGTAAGTAGGCCCAATGACTCCTAGAGTGTCTGGTGGGATGAATTGAAGTACTGCTAGAGTAATGACCTATGGAGCAGATGGGGGAACCTGAGATGGGTCATGAGGAGGGTTATCAGGAAACTCAGGTGGATTTGGTGATGCATATCACACCCAATTTCCATAAAATCCCACCTATACTCTATCTATATGGGCAAGATGGTCAAGGTCACCAAGAGGAAACTCACCAGGGGGAGTCTTTACCTGCTCCTGTTTCCCCGATCAAGGATTACCATAATCTAGTTACCGTTCTACAGCACATTCGGTGAGAATGTCATTGACCATATTTTTATGCTCCACTAGCTGTTGACACAACATATCCTTTTCACTATCATCTTCCATCCTTTTCACTGATCCAGACAGGTCAGAGGGTTTGATAGTCCTATCATTCTCTTTACCTTTATTGGGGTCTCGACCAAAGGATAATGAATCAGAAGGTGTAGGAAGGCCCAATAGGTTTCTTTACGAGCAAGTAACCCTACACAGAGGATCCAAAAGTGTGGAACCACCCTAGGGGGTAAGTTCTCTTCATTGAGTCCAAGATCGATTTCTTCCTCTAATAGGCCGACCATGTTAACTTTTACTGTGCTTGGAGGAATATCCTCAATATCACCTGTAAAGCTAGGCTGGCACCGGATAATACTAAAATGAAGGGTAGAATATTGCTCCCAACCATGGATACGAACATAGGGGAAGCATCCTCAATAATTATGTGGAGCACTGTAAAGATCTGGATGCATCATTGCTGGAGGGTCTGATGATAACTGGGTGACTTAGGGTGATGAGGAACAAGGAAAACATCCATGTTGGCCATGCGACATTGCTGTTTGATTTCATCTAAGTGTTTATGGATCTTGGGGTAAGCCACCCGTTGATGATAGAGATGGAGGCGTGTAGCCCATAGATTTTGGCAGAAGCACATGACCTCCTCTTGGGTGAGAGATTCTGGAATGCTGAAACCTACATTTGTAATGGTCTAGAACATCTCAGGGAGATTATTCATGGCAAGAAGGTTCCACAAACTTCTTATCTCATACTTGAGATCCATCCCTTGGTTTCCCCATTCATCGACTTGGGGCGGTTGCGAGACTGATAAAGAAACTGAAGCGGACCATTGTGATGGTAGACTAGCTGGTGGAGAGTAGGACACATGGAATAAAAATCCACCACATCTTGGGATATCTTCCAAAGAATGCACTAATGCACCACCACATCCTTATAAGATAGATTAGCAACCACTGCTTCCTACAGAGGGGATGTGGTCATTGGTGGTGGGTCAAACTATTTATCGTCCTCAATTGGTCCCCAGAACTATTCTCTATGATCTATTATTGAGGTGGAGAATGATCCTGTTGATGGTAAGGATGATTGTATAATAGACATTGGAAAGGGGACAAATATTCCTCCTCCAGTATATATCTTTAGTGGAATGCAGGGATTCGGTGGACCTCACTTTCCAAAAGGATGAGACTTATATGCCTTGTTCCTGCCCCAACCCTCGACACATAAGATTTGGGCGAGGGTTCCATCATCGAATCGCACTCTACCTTAGAACCTGTAAAGTAGATGGGTTTTATTGTAGTTTGAAGCTTCTTAGGATTCTTCCTTTAGTGGTGGTGACCCACCCTCTTGTCCCAGGATGGTTCTTCTAGGTAGGGTAGGTTTTTGACATGGGGAGGTCCTCTATGAAGATTAGTGCGGGAGTGGAGAGGACCACTGCCAGTATAAGATGGGATATGAGGAGGGCCTTCACATCGGTTGTTGATGATGCGGGGATGACCTCCACTCTGATGAGCTAGGATGTGAGGGGAACCCAGAAAAATGTCGAATAGGACATGACAAGGACCTCCATGTTTGATAGTTCTGGAGTGGGGAGGGCCTCCGCTGGAGCTGGTAAACACATGGGGAGGACCTCCATGGTAGTTTTCCATTGTTCGGGGAGGACCCTCGCATCGGCTGGCCCTGGTAGCAGCAGAATGAAGAGGGCCTTTATATTGATTATACTGGACATGATAAGTGCCTCAATGTTTTCTATTTATTAAGTGGGGAGGGCCTCCGCTTTGGTGGTTTCCGACATGGGGAGGACCTCCACCAGAATCAATGAGCACATGGGGAGGGCCTCCATGCTGTTGGGTGACTTTGTGCTGAATGTAAATGAAGCTGGGAGGGCCTCCACCAGAGTTAATGATAGTGGCATGGGGAGGACTTCCATACTAAATGAAGGAGTGGGAAAGACCTACAATCTATCTGATACTGGTATGGGGAGGACCTCCATACTGAATTTCATCATCATGGGTTGGCCTGTGAGGGATGCTTCTTTCCCTACTAACCAGGAGAGCCGGTTCAACCTGCTCACAGGGTGACTAGTTCTTCAACTTTGGCCAGACTTGGAAGTTCCCCTGATCTGTAATCAGAAGGTTCCTCTAGCCAATGATGATATTGGGTTGATATCTTGTGCTGGTGGTGGATCGGGAAACTGAAACTATAGATGATGATGCCCCTTGGCGGGCATACTACTGAGTTTTCACCTGACATTGATGTCAGGTCAGTCAAACTAGAGCTAGTTGTATAGGGGGATAAACCACATGATCTTTAGTCTATAGGAATAGTTTGCAACATTGATGTGGTTGGGTGTGAACCCTTATCGATGTCTCCTTAACTGAAGTCCTGGCCGGGTGGAATCAGACATCTTTTACTTCGTCAGCATAATGGAGTGAGTCATAGGAGTGCTACGAGGATACGTTCTTGAAGCTATTTAAGGTTGGAGTGGGGAGCAGTAGATCCTTATGAGGCCCTTGGGAGAGGTGGATTTAATGAGGCATTGAGCCCTCCATGCCTTGGCAAGCCATGTCTCTTGTCAGAATGAACCCTTCATGTTCTTATGATCAAACAATTGTATCAATCACCATTCTCTGAATAAATTTTAAGGTTGAGAGGGGGCATGGGAACCCAGTAGCTATGAGCATTGAATCCATCACAGAGGATATGAAGCCATGGGGAATTCCAGCATTTATACTGCCCCTGCCCCTATGTCTGCGGGAGGGAGATGTTCGATTTTCTATAACTTGAGCTAGGGTCCTACAAAGAAGGAAAATTAATTCATTAGTACATACAATAGGAAAGTGATACACAATGCCCCCGATCTATTCAGTCTTCCATTAATAGATATAAATATCCATGCTGACAACATCGTAGACCGAAATACCCAACAATTAATTTCCCCAAAATTTGGTGAGTTTCATGCCAGGCCTAATATTTTCTTGGTGAGACCTAGAACCAGATAGTTGGATCCTGTGATGCACTTATATATTGATGTCTTGAATGCTACTAATATCCATATTGAGGATAATATTCATGTCAGTTTAACCATTTCTATTTCTGACACATTCACCAGGGTGTGTGTCGTCATGCTGCGATGTGTAGGTTGTTGCCCCGCATTCCTGCTTTTGAAAGGCGGGTGGAACCCATTGCTTATTCAGGGACATTTTCCCCTTGATCATAATGGGATGATGGGATGTCCCTATCTACTTCCATGGATTATTCCACAGAATTTTTTTCCTAGTTAGGGTCTTCCTTATAGATCTAAGACATTGTTCGTGAACCTCATTCCCGGTTCCATATCATTCTGGTCTCCAATTAATTACACTACTTCTATTTGGACATTCCATGGGGTCAAGTTAGGGAAGTAACCTTTGGTCAGGGGAGTAGTCATGTTGAACATCTCTAGCATGTCTGGACACTGAAACACTGGTACACCTATATTTCTTACCCTTATGATAGGGCTTCTCAAGGGTGAGGAAGACCAAGGCATCCCACATCGAGTGCGGGGAGTTGTATTCCATAGGTATGTCTCCAAAGTTTTCCTCAAATCCCAATGTTTAACATGGGGTATGCCATGAGTTTAACATCTAGCAGAGACATATCAGACTGATTGTAACATTGATGAGAGTAGACCATATGGGTACATCCCTAGGAGGGAGCACCTAAGAGGCTTATTAGATGGGTGGATCAAAATTCCCAATGAGGATGGATATAAGGATTATTGGGTCTTGACAAAGGGTATGCTTGGGTCCCTACAAAAGGTAACACTATGGTTTACCATTGGTTGTGATTGAACCTCACAGAGGCCTCCTATGTACCCCATATAGAAGATAGGGATCAAAACCCATGTAGTTTGAGTGGCTAAATCATGGGATCAGGGTGCACACAATGGAAAACAACCTGAAGAATTTTTGAGGCTTAATCATGGTTAGTGGCCCAGGTACTGCTAGGAGTAGTGAGGAGGTGGATGACATGATCTCACCAGGATGTGGCATCCCAGGTAAAACCAGGATGGATGATGGATGATTTTATGATATGGATGAGATGAATGGGATGGAACTTACATGAAGATGATGGTGATATTGGTCTTGAACCTCTAAGTGGCTTCCTATATATCCCCATGGTAGGGAATCAAAGTCCCCATAGTTTAGTGGGGTGATGGGACATCTGAGGAGGCGGCCCGTGAGAATGGACGTATGGATGAGAACCCAAAGGTAGTAGAACCCACGGGTTGGGGAATGATCTTCCCAAGACACAAAGGCATGAGAGAGAGACCAGGATGGGACATGGGAGATGGTCTTGAACCTTGGAGGCTTCATACATATCCCCATGGTAGGGAATCAAAGTCCACGTAGTTTAGGATGGGGCATAGAATCAGGGTGTACACAAAGGATAACAACCCAGAGACATGCTGGGGCTTATGCATGGTTAGTATCCCATTGTAAGAGGGACACTCTTGGTTGGAGGAATATGGTTTGAGTGTGGGTATTACGCATGGTTAGCTTCCCAGGAGATGGTTTGATTCTACTAATGGGCAGACCAAGGATGTGGGTCCCAACAAAGGGGACACTAAAGTTTACCTGTGTTTGGGGTTAAACCTCAGGGAGGCTTCCTACGTACCCTATCCCAGGAGATAGAGATAAAAACCCACAAAGTTTAAAATAATACAGTTTAACGTCATGCAGGATGGAAGGGTCATATAGTTTAATGTCATACAAGATGAGGGTGAACCGATGTGATGTGATCGGTATTGAAGGATGATGGTCTTGAACCTCAGGGAGGCTTCCTATGTACCATGCCTAGAAAATGAAAAAGCAAAGTTCACATAGTTTGGTGGGATGGAGGAATGTGTCGTACACAGTAAGGCATCCCAAAAATGGGTGTGATGGTCGATGCTTACTCTAAGACCACATGAGTCATGATCGGTTTGAGAAACAAGAGGCAACAAAGACTTAACGATCTCATTGACAAAGGTGCATTTGTGGGGAATATAGCGATAATTATGTATGGCTAGAGGTCCAGGGATATGGAGACTGGGACTTGCTCTAAGAGGGAGGCTCGATGAGAAAAGAGGGTGTCTAGATATACAAGGAGTATATAACCATCATACCTGAAAAATCCCATCAAAGGGTCCCAAGGCTTACGTGGAGACTTCCCAAGGTGCACATGGTGACAAATCTCAAAGGGAGAGGGGAGTGAGAAGACACTGGTTCCCATCCCCTTCACATTCCCCTCTTGTAATTTTTGCTTATGTGTTGATCAAAGTTTAATGTCATATGTCATAGACGTGAGTGCTTGGTAGTTTAACGTCATGAAACTTGGATGGTGAGGATTCACTCCTCACCCCTAGGACTTACATAACTGGTGAACTTAAACACTTAGTAAAGGGAAGGCACCAGAAATTCCATGGTAAGGTGGGGTTGTGGAGTGATCCATTGAAGGGATCACATTAGTGTGGCTATGAAAAGAAGTAATATCCATTAGCATTCCTATGTGAAGAAGAATAAGGTCATGCAACCCAACATGAAGCACCACCCAAGGGACCTTGAAATAACTTTATACAAACCTGTAGGGATCTATAAGATAAGTACATGCATGACAGGGGTATTGCACGTAAGAGGGAATTGTACATGGTTCCTTAGGGTAAGGAGGACACATGGAGCACACAAGGAGGGGTAAACACAAGATTGAAGGGGTGGACACAAGATGAGGGGTTTCACGCAAGATTGGGAGGTTTCATGCAAAATGAGTGGATGTGCACAAGGGAAGACCCTACGTGAATGATTGACATAGAGCAAGGGAAAACTTGTCCATAAGAGGAATATTTTGCACGAAAATTCCTTGGATTAAAAGTAAATAGGCGAGGATCAATACCTAGTGGGCCCACTCGGAGGATGAACACTGGGAGACCTGTCATGCAAGATCCAATACCTTGAGTCTATGTTTTTCGTTTGGTCATAGAAGGGATGTCTTTCTTGCAACATAGCATCATTTCGTCTTCTATATCCATGCCCCAAAGTGTGGGGGTAGGTTTCTATTTATAACTAGAAACTACAGTGGCAGCCTGCAAGATGAGCGGCACACAAGATTCATTTGGACGTCGCATTGAGAGTGAAAGATCTTATGTGCATTCTTAAATCTTGTACTCAAGATAATCTTGTTTTGTACCGCTGACTTGGATGATTTTTGGAAGCTCACCACAAACCAAAAATTTTTATGTTGCATTGGGTGTGCAAGATATTGAATGCAATTTTAAATCTTGCGCATGACCTTTAAAACATGCACGCACCTCCCTCAGGCATCTTGTGATGGTCTACTGATTCAAAAATTTTCTACGGTTTTCTCAACGATTGACCTTCATGGCCTTACCCAAAATCCGTTACCAAAAAATGATGCTAAAAATCCTTTTTCATTGGACTTGGATTGCTCCCACCATTGATTTTATCTTATTAAATCAATTCTTGATTCCTCTCATGACTTCTCCCCCTACTCTTTAGAACAAAAGTTAGGAGGAAGATATTTGTTGAGTATGTATCTTGAATTATTTATCCAAAACAATAGAATTAAAAAAATTCATTGTCACAATTCCATTAGGTAAAAACTAGTTAAACTATCATATAAATTTTCACATGAATTTGGTAAAGTGTTTAGTAACCAAAGCCAAATCCTCATCCTCATAGTTAATACCGTGATGGATAACTTATCAAAACAACCATAGAACTCACTCAAATAATGAAAATTAGAATTAAATTCTTTTTAACTCAAATTATGGGTATGTTTGAGAATAAATAATTTATTATTTCCCATTTTGGGAGAATAAGTGGTTTTGTGATTCTATTATAAAGTTTTTTCATGAGAGATATTGACAATATGCTAAATCACTATGACTTAAACCCATTAATGAATGAATCTATATATCATTCCATGATCAAAATCCCAATATTCACCAGTATTTCCTTATAGATTCTAAATATAAAATACCAAAAAATAAATTCTTTTGAAAAATAGTAGATATTTCATTTTGAATCACCAAATATGACAATCTGTATCATTTAAAAAAGAATCTGAATATAATTTGTCTACATGATATATCAAAACAAAGATCAAATCTCAGTTACCTGATGTTGGGAAAAATACTGTGAACAGACACACACATGAACACATTAGAAAAATTCATTCCCTCTCAAACGATCCTAAAAAATTAATCATAATGCATAATGATACACAATACTTAAAATAATTAAATAGTGAAACATAGATTTTTAATGCATAAAACCCTAAAAAATAAAATGGGAAATAACATGAACTAGTTGAGAAAATTTATCCCACAAAAATCAAAGAGTGTATGGTAGAGTATTACTAAAATGATAGGGAACTAAAAAGGAACACTCTTAATAAAATAGGATCAAAACCAAAAATAAAATCTATTAAGAAATGTTTGAAACAAAGAAATCCAAGAAATAATGTAACTCGATAAAGAAGAAATAAATAAAGTTATAATTGTATAGATCTTAATATCACCATATGGACAATAAAGAGATGTAAAATAACTAAAATCAGAGAAAATATGACTATCAGTATAAGTGGAAAAAATTAGAAATATATTCTTTATCGGATAAAAAACTAAAAATCTACCTCACTCTAAAAACTGGTACACCGTAGTCCATGGAATATGAAAACCAACTCCATCAAAAAGTTTCGTCACATATTTTAAAAACAATATCTATTATAATAATATTTATTAAACATGAGATAGAAACATCCATCAATATACATGTGTTAAAAAAAACTTATTTCCACGTGGATCCTAGGATTAGTGGACCCACACAAAGCACAAATATTCAGTATAGTCATTCAAATTATGTAATGGTTTGGATTTTTATGAGTTCTTTGTGTTTTTTTGTGGATGGAAGTGTTCTAGAAAGAATGGAAGAGTATAGGTGGGGTTTAAGCTAAAATTTTAGTTGGGAACCAGGCTTGTTGTATGAAGTTCAAAAGGTGGAATTTTGGAAAGGAGAATAACCCTTACAAAGTTCCCTTATAGCCTTGATAGTTGTGTTCCACTATGGATTATATTATTATATTATGATAAATGAACCTTATGTAGTTATATTATATCATGACCATTTATAATACATTGTGGTATGGTTTTGGAGATGGGTTTGCGGTGTAGCCATGGTCTTTGTGGTGTGGAGGATTAAGATGTGTGGTTTTGGTGTCTCTATTGATTTGGAGGTAGCTGTGGTGTAGTCATAGGATGTTTTGTGGAGATCAAGGGGTTGAGGTTTTCTATTTTCCTCCCAAGGGGTTTATATGGAATGGGATAGTACAGAAATGTCAGGAGAAAAAAATTAAAATTTAAAACTTTATAATAAGAGTAAAAGAGAGAAAAACACAAAATAATAAGGATAATACCAAGAACACACATGATTTACAAGGTTCAAGAATAATCCATATTTCCACAGAGAGTTAGAATGATTCACTATGTCAGGGAGAAAAATACAGGCTGAATTCTCATAGTATAGAAATCCTAGCTCAAGGGGAGATCATAAAGAAAATTGGTAGTACAATAACACATGGTGATTCAATGAAAATCCATATAGTAAGTTCACTATGCAACAATTGTTATAGAATAAAGTTCTATAGAGCTATAATATGATTACCACCAACATCCAAGCTACTATAGTACCATGTTGAAAAAGTATCCACTACTAGTAGTTGGCCTGACTTCATCCAATGGATCAGACTACACCATTCCAACATGGGTTTGGAGATAAACTATAGTATTATCCCAATTTTATTAGATTAATGGGAGATATGGTGGGGATTATGCCATGGATTCTAGAGGGAGGTTGGAATGAGACCCCTTGTGGTGTATCCTCTATAGTTTTAGTGAAATCTATAGGGGTTTAAGCAAGGTATTTTTTTAACCAACCTATAAAAATTAAGGACCCCTATCAAATTTCCCTTATTTCATTCCTTCTCCTTCATACATGATGCAACCCGATGACCCCTTTTAGAGGATTTTGAAACTCCCTTTATAGTATTTATCCCCCAACATCTATAGATCAATTCTTAGTGGTCTGGTATTAGTTTTCTTATTCTAAAATGGTTATATTATCTTATATTATCTCTTTTCATGCTTTGGAAACTTGGTTTTCCTTGGTTATTGTGGAGTTTCTATTAATTTTGATGTTATATCCATGGTGGGATGTCCATAAATCTAGTGAGTTCCTCACAGGAGAGGTGATTTAGAGATTTTTTCTTGGTCTCCATTTTTACTCAGAGAACGTTGAATGATTCGTGTTGATGTAGGAAATTCATGACTTCCCATTATTTTATGTTCAAGTGATGCTTTATTTTCTTTGGGTAACATTGGAATTATCCCAATAAAGATAATAATCCAAAAATATAAGGAGGAATGAAAGTGGGAATGGGATATAATGATCATATGTGGTTTATTCTATATTTAACGACTCATGATATTTTATAGATATTTTAGTATCTATTTTCTATGATTATTTTATTCCTTATAATGGTTTATATTCTTCGAATTGGATAAAAAATGTAGGTATGGTAAATATTTAGTGAATAATGAAAGAGGCATGATAATTTTATTAATGTTCTTTCTTGAAAACTATTACACATGAAAGTGTTTCTTGAATCATGTATATGGTTGATTCTTAACTATTGTTATGAGCTGAATGTTAGGTTTCCTGTTGATGAAACATATTCATAATGAATTTTTTCAATTCAATATAGATATAGTGTTTAGGTCTATTGAGATCCCGTCCTTATGTTGTTATAGGCCTCTATTCCTAGTTTTATGGTCGGGGATTTCCCTTGAGTTTGGTATATTCAAATATGATTTTTTTTAATATATACACCTTGATATTTTATAGAACCCTTGTTGTGATTTTTTATGGAACCGGTATGGTTGGGATATTAAGTGAGGGATGAACCACACAAATTGAGAGTGAATCTTGCTTGTTTCTTATCATTTAGATGAGTTTGATGTTTGGAAGGATGACACAAGTTGATATATAGACTTTAATATTTGTTGGATGATTATGTTGGGGTTGTCGATTGGTTTATTGATATGGGTTGGGAGTTAGGATTTACTATTTCGTTTTCATGTTTTCTTTTCGATGGATGCTTTTCTTGATGTTTGGTTGTCATGATTTCTTAATTTTGTTACAGTTGACTTATGCACTGAGAGTGCATCTTCCTTATGGTATTTTTTGGTTTAATCCTATGGTAATCAAATTAGTAAATAGTAAATGAATTTATAAATAACTCATAGGATGGGTGTTGTTGATGATAATGTTGATACATAAAATGAGAACTGTTGGATGGTTGGATTATCTAATAGCTTGGAATAGAATCTATAAATGGGAATATGAATTATAAAGTCATGTTGGCTTGTGTTGAAATGAAATTATTAGACTAGAAATTGTAATGGGATTTATAAATGGTTTAAAATTTATAATTATTAGATAAATATGATTTGTTTAATTGAATATTGATTATCATGTTCTCATATGAGATCTTTTTTTTCTAGACCTTAACGGTAAAAAACGAGATTCATGTGAGACGATAACTGAAGTCAAGTCTAAGTCTAGGTATTTACACTTACATTGGTTGTGTGACATATCTATTCATTATATTTTATAATTTTATATGCTCCACCACCTGAGTCGTGTGGGAAGTGGACTCCCAAATGTTTTGGGTTATGGGTGTTTTCTCTGACATCTAAGTTGGAAACTGAAATAATGATTAACTCTAACCTCTTCCTTGACATCTCTTTAGATGTAGCATGATGTGTACACATATCCGAGTTGTAATGGATTAAGTTATTGGGTACATGTCTAAAAAATTTGTGATGAATATTTATTTTACCATACATGTATCTCAACGATAGTGTCTACAGTCACCATAGGTGTACTTGCATAGGCTATGATGAATTAAGTTATAATGCATGGTACACTAGCTCTGATGGATTCCAAAATTATTATTTGGTTATAAGATGTGTTTATGATATGTGTGAATAGGGTTCAAGATGAAATGGGATGGTTTTCATGAGGTGAAGAATGAATTATGGAAGAGATTATTGTATAAGAAATTCAGAATTGGGGTGTGAGAGAAGCAAACCATTGGTGAATAGGGTGCAAGGTAACTTCCTTATGTATATGATTTTGACATATATTGACTTTCTTCTACATGTTACTTAGTGAGTGAGCCTCAATGAGGATGATATGTAGTTTTACCTGTTCAAGTAAAAAGTTTGTTTAATTTTTTTGTTCATTGGAATTTAGTATGCTTCTTTCATATTTTATTGAGAGGTTTCAGGGAGGATCCTACTAAGTATACATGTATTCTCACTATATATATAAACTGGTTTTTAGTTATATAAGAGTTGGGTAGCGATTGAGTTTGGTGTTACTAGCCCAGAGTGGTTATCAAGGAGATTTTAGAGGCCATGGTTGCTGCCTAGACTTTTAATTATTATTTACAGTTGTTTTTGATTGTATGAAATTGCATTCATGTGATGAGATGATTTATTTATTTATTATTTGGGGTTGATTAGAGGATCTAATCTTATCTATTTTCCTTAAATTTATACATTGAGGATAATTCCTCCTATTTGTATGCATTTTATATCCTTAGTGCTAGTCACCAACCTGTGACCTATTGGAGGTGGTCTTTATAGGTCATCATTATATTCAATGGAATATTAGGAGGAGGTACTAGTGTGTGTGTGTGTGTGTGGGGGGGGGGGGGGGGTTGTGATAGAGTGGTATCATATCAGAAGGTTGAGAGACAAGATGAAGTGTATAGATAGACATTGGTGAGGTTTACATGGGTTGTTAGATAAACAATATCAACTTGGCTTACATTGTGATTTTAGTAAGGGACATTGGGTAGGACATAATATTTTAGGGGGAGTTATGATCTGATGCAAGAACCTTTAATTTTATTTAACATGCTAAACAAAGTGATGTCATTTTCAGGGTATAGACCTAGGTAAGGATCATGCATCATAATTATCTGTTCCTATGTTTGAATTGTGTAGACGATGATAATTAGGTTAAATTTTAATTAATTAATTAACCTTAAATATTCTATATTTTAGGTTTAGGAGTCCCTAACATTTTTTATTTTTCAATAATGACTCTAGGTCGATGTACCCATTAGGTTCGTGTCAATGATGTTCAGTAGGATGTGCCAAAAGGTCACTATAGAGTTGATATTGATGATGAAGATACCTGAAAGAAGATGATTTTAGAGTTTCATCTATAGGGTTTAAAAAATTATGATGGAGATGGTAGTCAGTTCCATTTTTCTTCACCCCATTTCACTGGAGATGGTAGTTCTCAAACCCTTTCTAGAAGATCTGGTGTGATTTTTTTACATACAGTGTTCATGGAAATTGGAAACTTGAGTTCTTGACCTTCCTTATTAATAAATGTGGATCTGGAAACCTTATCCACACTCAATCATTATAGTAGTATCCTTTAAGTTAGTAGAAGTAGCAGGGTCCTCCTACTTTTGATCAGCAAGGTGGGGACATGGCTGGTAGAGGAAAACCCTATGATATCCCTCGTCCTCTATAGCAGCGAGTAGGGAAAAACTATAGAGGTGGTATCCATCAAGGCTAGAGAGGTCATGGATTTTGACATGGTCAGATGCATGCCTTTGAGTTTCCAGTTCCAGGTGAACTTGACATCATGCAATGTATTATCTACTTATATTATACATGGGTCTATGCCTTATTTGATTTAGGATCTATGAACTTCTTTACTTCACCTAACCTAGTCTATGATTTTAGAATTGAGGTGGAGAAGCTTACAATACCCTTGGAATTTACTATTCAAGTTGGAGATCAATCTAGGTTGTACTATGTGTACCAATATTGTGAGATGATTCTTGTGCAACATTACTCTTAGGGAGATTTCCTATGTTTAAAGATACAACCATATGAAATCATCCTTGACATGGATTTGAATTATTTTATACGGGATATTGTGGATTTATATTGGAGGAATATTGTATTATATGATGGTGATGATGTGTATGCTATGTTTGTTGGCGAATGAGACCCTTAGATAGGTTAGAGGCATGTTGAGACTTTGTCTACCTTGATGGCCAAGCCAATGTTGTGTTTAGTAAAGGATTGGCCAATAATGTTTCTCAAGGTTATAAAATATCACTCTAATGTATTTACCAAAATTTTTGTGATGCTATCCCCTCGATGATAGATTTATTTTAGGATAGATTTTAAGCCATGTGTTTCTTAGATATCAATGTCCTCATATGGAATACCACCTTATGAATTTTGAGATTTACATATTCACATTGATGAACTTATACAGTAGGGTTTTATGCAACCTAGTTTATCACCTTGGGGTGCTACATTTTTGTTTTAAAATAAATAAGATGATAGTTTTTTTATATTTTTATTGATTATCATTGTTTTAATATGTTAAAGTAAAGAACTGATATTCTCTTCCCTAGATTGGGGATTTATTCGATCAGATGAAGAGAGATAACTGGTTCTCAAAGATCGATTTGGGATCAGGATTTCCTCAGATGTAGGTGAAGGAATATGATATCCTAAATGATGATTTTTGATATTGTTTGGTGAATTATGAGTTTGTTATGTTGTTCAGTGTTATTAATTCTTTATCCATGTTCATGGGACTGAAGAATTCAGTGTTTTGTTAGTCTTTAGATCAATTTGTGATAATGTTTATTGATGAAATATTGGTGTATTCTAGGTTAGATAAGGACCATACATTTATTATACTACCTTTGGGACACCCTTGAGCTAGGCACCCAATCTAGCTTGTGATAAGCCATAAGGGTGTTCCTGATCCCCATGGGTTGACATAAGTTCTTGGGCATATTGGACATACCTCATGGGAAAAGTTTTCCTCAAGAATGATCCAAATAGGGGGTCCATACTAAAGACCTGATATGGGCTCACCATAATTTGGTGATTCATTCCATAAATGAATGTTATGCATAATTTTTTAACTTGGATAATGTGTGGTGTCCCAGGTTTAGGCAACAAGGAGCCAGATGCATATAATGACTTAGTTATTATGTCATTACATGCCTTCACACTAGGTTGACCATTTTTTGTCTCCTTTTGAGTGTTGATTATGGGGGTTCAATAATGGTTACAAGAACACCTACTATCAATTAACCATGTTAATTTCTTATAAACTGCCAATTACTCCCACATTTATAACAAGGTACATACCTACTTTCCAAAGGAAAGTGGCCAATTGGGGTTTTAGACATAATGAATCTTAGGAACTCACATTGGTTGAGAGGATGGAAGGCCAAACTCATCGCACCCTTGGGGGGGGATTATTTCCTATTCCAATAATCTCTTATAGATTTAATATATGTTTGAGAACCTCTTCCTAATCCTGATATGAGACTGATTACCCTAACAAAATAATCAAGTGTTGGATCCTTACATTTGTCAAGGGGGTTATTTTAATGAGACCATTTGTATGTCTCCAAGGTTATTTATCCATTTCCTTTTATTTATTCGCAATTATTAGCTGCATATATTTTGAATCCATATAACCAAGAACTCTAGAGTATATTTCTATCTATGTAGGTAATTAATATTTCTAGGATGGTATTGAACCTTTATGAATCATCCTACGTATCCTATTTATAATAGGAATCAATACCCACATAATTCATTAAAACTGTACAGTTTAATATCATGCGACAAGGACATATATGAGGGCACTTAGGCATCATGTATCAAGATCGAGCTTTAAGAAGGCATCATACATATCTTTATTATGATAGGAAATAGATTCATCATAGTTAGATGCATCGTTAGGACTTACATTGAGGTGGATGCCCTTATATGGGGGTAGTCATATCATACTACTGAATGGGGATTACATAATGATTTTTACCTGGATGGGGGAGAATTCGTGATGCGAATGATGTGATTTTTGAAAATACCTAAGACCACATGAGCCATGATCGATTTGAGAAATAAGGGATAACATGTGATAAGTCTCATTGCATATGGATTTAGGACCTATGTACTGAGGCAGACATAATTGGGTGTTTAATATGGAGCTCGGGCCTTGGGAAGGCGTCCAATGTATCATGGTTCTCATAGTTCAATTTGGGGGAATACCTGAATATGTCTACCAGGAGAGATTATAATGTCCCGAGGTGTCCTTCTAATATGTACTGATTGTCTACCTGACATATCCTAATTGTCTTCCTAAAATGTATGAGATGTCTTTATAACATTTATAAGGATGTATGGACATGTTCTGGTTGCATAGTAAACATGTATAATGAAAATAGAATGATCCATTTTACTTTTTTGGGGGACGTAACATGATTTGGATGTCATATATGGATAATGTTGTAAGACCTGGGTGACATGTCAAAAAGATTTTGAAAGACATAGTTGACATGTCCTCGTGATTTTTCATGATTTGGATGACATGTCCTGAGGTTATTGAAAGACTTAGCTGACTTTTCCTGAGGGCATCACAATACTTGGATGACATGTCATGAGGGTACAACATGACCTTGTTAACATGAACTAAGGAGGACTCATGAATTGGATGACATGCCATGGTGTTGTCTCATGATTTGGGTAGGTCATGCACATAGTAATTGGATGACATATCCCGAGGGCATCATAATACTTAGATGACATGTCCTGAGGGCATCACAAGACTTGGATGACATTTCTTGAGGGCACCACATGACTTGGATAACATGTACTAAGGGCACTGGATGACTTGGATGACATATGCCCTAGTGCTTTCGCATGATCTAGGTAGGCCATGCAACACACATCATGATTTGCGTATCTATCTTCACATAAGTCTCCCATATTTTTTAATATTTTTTGGTCTGTATTGAATATGTTACTCATGATTTTTTAATAATTAACTTATATAAGTTTCATGTGACCCAGTTGACATAGGGGAAATACTTCAAATAATTTGACAAAAACGTTAGAAGTCCCTCATGTGATATATAGGATGATCATGTGAAGCACATATTCATGCTACATGACCCCTTAGGTCCTTTTTTAGATTTTACATGGCATAAGACCTTTATAATCCCATAAATTTATGCTTTGAGAAGTACACTAATACACTCTATATAGTATTTACCATTAAGTATGTGTTTTTTGTGGTGAGGGGTAGGTATTTATAAGCCTATCTTCCCTAGTTATATGCCTCCTTATGCGGTGAGTATCTTGAAAATATGAGATATAGTCAATGGAGTGATTTTTGTATCACATGCTTCACATGATCTTATGACGGGTCATCTATGGCATTGCATGATAACAACAATTGTGAGAACATTCCTCCATCACCAAGTTTATTAGATCCCATCCAATCAATGGGACTTTGCATAACTATATTGACAAGTCAAATGGTTCATGAACCATTGATCCAATATATCTAATATCTTTTATAAGATCATGACACCCATGGAAAGTCTCTCACGTGATCAAATATTATTTGTCTAGGGGTCCCTCATGAGATCAATATGACTTGTTAGGGGCCTCTTGCAAGATTAAAATAGCCTATTGAAGGATCTTTATGATATCTATATGGATTTTCATAGGGTACTTTCATGATAAATGGTGATCACTTGGGGCACATAACCCCTTTCTCATAAATATCAATGTATCTTCTCATCACAAGAAGCTTCAACCACTTCCTATTTTATTTTATTCCTTATTTTACAAGGACATGATATCTCATGATGTCATGTGAGAATTATTGGGGAAAATAGATCTATGTGTTTGAAATGTGTCATGTGATCAATGATGGATCCCATGATGATGCCTGAGAATTATCATAGACAATCCCTCTGCTTGTCTGTGGAGCCATAGGGGAATCATATGCTTTAATGGACATGCCCAAGGTTCTTCTAATGATTAAGGTGACGCAAAAACATGATATTTGTGTGACATAGTGGGCATACCTCTAGGGGATCCTCGAGGTCTTACAAATCACATAATCACATCACATGAAGATCAATGTAACTATCCTTCACATGAGGCTTCTACCCTTTTCCACCTTTATTTTACAGGAGGATTTGGATGATTGTCAAGTTTTTGTTGATTGAAAAGTCTCATTATTGGAGGAACTAATCTATAATCCTTCACATGATCATTAGTGATTATCATGACACCTTTAAAATAATAGGAGGGCTTGTTAAAGGGTCTTTGTGTGACCATTATAAGATCATGCATGGTGAATTATCCATTCCCATTACCTTCCAAAGGTCATGTGATCATGTGTTTTTTGTGGGCGACGTGATTCACATGATTCAACTACCTTACCTTCCATTATTTTGTGGAGAAAATGATACCCATGATTTCTTTATTCATTTATTTATAGATTTTTTGATGATCATTTTATGAGAATTAAAACATTACCCTCCTCAGGAGTGATATCCATAGGGACAAGAACTTGGTTCTAAGGAAAGTAAATTCCCACCAAATTCCTTAGGGATGTCACCGATTGGCGTCTTGGGTGATGTTTGGTCTTCCAAGAAACCTTTGTTATTCCATGAAGAAATTTATAAATAGGGGTTGAAGGGTTGACTCGTTAACCAGTGAAATTGAATTCTATAGCTATCATGACTGCTTCCATCACATGAATCCTTCACAAGACCTCACAAAAAGATCCATTTTTAAGGACCTATTTGCAAGAACTGATCACAAGACTACTTTAGAGGGCTATCTCACAAGAACTATTTCGTGAGACTCGATAGCATTTTCGTGCCATGTGTCTTATTTATATCATCACTAGTTCAAATGAATCACAAATTAATTTTTAGTAATTTCTTGAACCTTGACCCATGTTCTTGGGCATATGGTTATCTTGTAGGGTTTCCATGATCCACTGACATGGTCATATGACCACTTGATCATCATGAAGTTTACATGACCATCCTAGGGTCACACGATCATAATTCTTATGTGGTCGTGAGATAATTAATGGGTCATACGATTTTCATGAGCTCTGTGAGATCTTTATTTGGTCATGATATCATGAATGCCTTCATGTTTCATGAAATTCATATAATGCTTCATGGTTCATGCATTTATTTTGATAAGATGTTTCTCATATGATATATGTTTCTTGATTTCATACATATGGCTTTTAGTTCTCTTACATCTTCCATCATGGTTAGTTATAGGGACATGATTGCTAGGAATTGAAATGATGACCCTCAATATCACATGTACTTTGAAAATGAAATTTTGAATAGGATTATCCCATTTGAACTCCAGAACTATCCCTTATCACCCCAACATCCTTTGTACGAATTCAGTCTATTGGATGATGTTGTCATTCCCTAACCTGATTATAATCTTCCATATTGCTAGCTGTCATCTTACCTTGATTTTGTTCAAATGAAGATTTACGAGGGTAGTCAATTGTTCTTGGTATATACCCTTGGGTTGTACTATATGTTGGTGAACTACCCTTGAGGTCCATAAAGTTTCAATTTCACCCACCACCCAATTTCTAAAATTTATTTGAGCATACTCATCTCCTCCTTGAATAATTCAAGAAGTAGATAGACCTCCAAGTGGGACTTAAAACCTGGTGGATTTTTTAATGAATGGGTATGGATATTATGGGACATACATAGATGATCAGAATTTTTTGACCAGATACATGCTATTCACCTTTCAAAGGTAGCATGTATTTCTCAGTTCATCATCTATTATTATTTGAAAATTATTAATAAACTGATTTACCATTGGTGCCCTAGAATTAACTCCTTTCATCTATCCCATGGTGAGGTAGGGATTAGACTTTGGGAAATTTATAGACTGGGAAAGATATCTCTATTCGGGATATGTATGATGAGTTTCATCCTACTACGGATATTTGGTATGACCCCACACAAACTCTGACCTTGTAAATGGACATTCTTACCATTGTGAAGGATAAGTTAAGGAAGGATCTAAATCTACACTCACTCATTTCTTTTAAGGAATAGATTAACATCTTTCTCCACTGTATCAGAATTTGGGAAACTACTATGTGCCCTCATCGATTCCCTTCCCATAAGGTCTGTGAAAATGCATGCTCATATTGGGATATCCTTGATGATGGAGAGTATACCACATTGGGATACTGAGTGATACTAGAGGTATCCTCAAGTTTTCATCTAGTAGGTTTTTATCTATTTTTTTAATGGATGAATTTTCCTGGTCAGGGATGCACGCTCTATAACCCTAGTTGGAATGTTGGTGGAGGTAGCTAGATTAGTAGAGGGACGACCACTTAATCTATCTCTACCTACTATTTCTCACATATAACAGCTCTTGGGCCATATCCAATAGTACAAAATCCCTTACATGATTGGTGCCCCTTTCCAGTTCCAATATAGATGAATAAAAGAAAATTTATACTATTAAAAATAACATAACATTACTGAGATCCATAATGCTTCATTTCATCCCAAACTATTGAATATTTCTAGGATTGAGGTGATTTCAGTTGGCTCAGATGATGTCATTGAAATGCCAATCCAGTCTAATCATTTTAACTTTATGCCTTATCCCCCATTGACCGATATAATTGTTGATAAAGAAAGTGTCTCTCTCAATCAACGGTCATACATAATCTCTATTTGGGAAGATTTTATCATAGATCATGTAGATAATCTTATTATTTATAATCCATAAATCCCTTATTTTTTACTCTCCAATTCGGTTTCATCCAAAGGGTTTATTCTATCCCTTATTCTGGCATACAAGGAGACCGATATATTAGGATTATCCACCAATTCTCGATTATGTTGGAGCATGAAGACACAAACACAAAGATTATTCTTCCAACTATTGGTTCCCTTGTATTCCTATCTTATTATTATGCCTAGGCTTGGGTGGAAGTGTACCTGGGTGATGTTATGAATAAGTGGGTTCGTCAGGTGGATAAACCCTATGCTTCATCGACCCCCTTATCTGTAGAAACAATGGATTTGATTCAAGACTCAGTTCAGCCTTTGAGGAAACGTCCTACTAATAGAAACAACCATCCCATCAATGTGGAATAATTTGTTGAGGAAGATTATTCTTCAATACAAGTAACAAATGATGCATTATTTGAGAGGAGCACATGGAACTTCCTATCCTTCATCATCATCATCATATCCAATCATTCCCCCTTTTTATGTACCTACCCCAATAATTATAGTGGACCAATAATGAAACAGAATAATCTAGAACCAGATTCACACCTAGATTACTGAGACTCCCCTAGAAATATTTCATGACAAAGAAGAATGCCTTCTCCAAATCTTTTACAATTTGGGGGTGGGAAGCTTTGAATTACATATATTATATAACATCATGTGACAAATTTCATTGAATCTATAAAAATTGGCTATTATAAAGGGGTATTTTTTTAGTTTTGATGATGAAGTTTCTTTGACCCAGTCGATGAGGGAGGTATGAGAGGTGCTAGAATAAAGACATCAGATAATCTCTCAGTTCCACACCTAGATGGATGACTTGAAAGAATATAGTTAAACATGATGATATATTAACTCTATTAAAGTCTAATATTTCAACACCATCATACTTATTATTTAATAATCATAAAGGATATAAGGAGATACCATGTTTCATCAAGACTACTTTTCTTGGGACAAAAATAGAAGAAATGGGGAAGATGGAACATTTTCACTCAATCAATAGTCTTTTCCAGAATCTAGTTTATTTGAAAAATTTATACAATCAAATTTTATTATTGTCTTATAAAAAATGTTTCTGTTTTGATGGAATCCTTGTATATTATCCTAAATATGAATATTCCTCATTTTTTGGAACTTTATCAATGAATGAATCTTTTTATCATTGCATATCATTGTCCAACTTTATTTTATTCATGATTTTTATGACAATCCATTGATATGACATCTTATAAATCATTAACGATACCCATCATTTTTATAATATCAAGTAAACCTAAACACCAAGTTTTGAATGTCTGAATCACAATAGATTTGTTTTAATAAATTATTATGAATTCCCATCGACATGAGATCACTCATTGATGTACCTTCTCAAGTTTTCTTGAGATCACCTGATTTACAAGGATAATATAGATAACATATATGTACCAAATGGATAATGATTTATCTTTTGGTAAAGTCAGTGAACCCAACAAGTATATATTTATTTTTTCTTTGAAAAAATGATGATCCCTACATGATTAATATTTTTTTATTTTATATTTCCCTAATATTTTCCTAAGCTTCCTATTGGGTAAATCTTAGTGGGCATGGACTCGGCTTTTACTCAGGATGCCCTCTTACAGGTTTTTGACCTGACAAGTTTTGTAAAATTTCCATTTTACGAGTGCTCAATATTTTTAGGAGCATGAAAAGTGCATGCCCAGTGAGTAGACACTCAATTGTTTCCCAATATTCCCTTATTGGGTTTTCAATATGGCAAGAATTTTGTCTCTTCCAATTGGCTATTTTATGTTCTTGCACACTAGACCACTATTATACTATAGTTTAAGGTATTATAGCTTGGACCTTCCACTATTGGTAATATACCATGAGTGAAGTAATGTTCTCTATACCATTTAATGTCATGTGGTAAGGACATATGCCATGCAACTTAACGACATGCGCTAAGGATGTTAGTCATGTAGTTTAACATCATCCAATAAGGATGTATGTCATGCAGTTTAATATCATACATTAAGGATATAAATATGCAATTTATTTTAAATAATTTATTCTAGGACATGACTGATCAATATGGAATACGGGGAAGAAATTCTAGGGATAACCCAAAACACCTTAAGGTGTTGAGTTCCACTATGGTGTTTTTAGGGATCATGAGGATTGGAGTTCCTTTCCTAAAAGGAGGAGACACCTCTATTTGGTAGGTCAAAGATTTTATGTTTCAATGGCATGGTCAAACATAGGTGTCCTTACTCTTTTTACAAGGGTAATGAATGAATTTTGAGATGGTACTGGTGGATCAAGAAATATCAAGGAAGCCGAGTCCTCCTGGATAGTTGGAATATGTGCTGAGTAAGTTATAAAAAAATTATGAATCAATGAATATGGAATGGGGAATACATACCAAGGATGATACAAAACACCCTAAGGTGTTGAGTTCTACCATGGTGTTACTGAGGCTCACAAAGATCAGAGTTCCTTACTTGGAAGGAGGAGATTCTTCTAGTTTGTAGGTCATAAGCCCTTATGCATGAACCTAAAAGGATTACATGAATGGTTAATTAAAGGGGATCCATACTCTTTTCTAAGGGCTATAAAATATTTTCAAATATTTAAATATCCAGATGATGAAGTGGGATGTGAAGCGAAATCCATACAGGGGTTGTGGCACTCTAAGGAAGTTTATCTCTTAGTTGGGAAGCTTGGGTCCAAAACCATGTGGTTTTGATTCATGCGGTGTGGGTGATCAAAAGATTCAGGAATGGAGTGTCACATTCCTTCTTTGAAAAAAGGTAAAAAACAAGGTGAAATAACGATGAGGATGCTGAATCCATCTGAATTGTGTGTTTATAGGGATTGTAAATCATGGTCCAAAGTTTTCAGGTCATGAGTATTGATATGGGACAATCATACTCGGGATGAACCAACCCAACCTAAGGTGATGAGTTTTTCCACAATGATGTCAAGATCACAAGGATCAAAAATACCTTCCTACAAGGCCAAGATATCTTTGGTTGGTAGGACAAATCCCTTATGCATTGATAGCATGGTCAAACAAAGAGTTCTATTTTCCTTTCAAAGGGCCATGTAAGGTTGTATAAACTTGAGGATCTTAAGACATGATGTGTGATTTATGGAAAAAATAATATTCAAGATTGTTTTGAGCACCCTAAAAGTTGTTTAACCTCTTAGTGAACGCGTTATCTCAGTGAGGATATGTGAAGAATAATTACTCTAACTTTTTAATGGACCAAGGGGTCCAACGAGCGTGGATCAAATTTTACTAGGTCCATAAATTGGGTCCTATAAGATTTATACCTTATTCATTTATTCTCTAGATTTTTCTTAAACTATGAAGTTAAAGAATTTAGCAAGTGGAAACTTGACTTTTTATCAAGCCTCCCTTTGTAGGTTTTCAGCATGATAAGTTTTATGTCTCTTTTACTAGGAATTTTGGGTCTTTTGATTTCGAACTTTAAATGATAAAGTTTAAGGTTGTAAAAATTTGACCAAAGTGCATGCATTTTAAGGTCATGTTTCATGTATACCTAGTATGAGGGAAATGTTACACAATAGCCTAATTAGGATACGTAAGGATTAGATTACCCCAAAATCCTTCTGAGTGGGAGATGAAAATTTTGTAAATCATGGATCAAAATTATCTGGCCATGAGTAATGATATGGGATAATCATGATGGGGATGTCCCAGAACACCCTAAGGTATTGAGTTCTTCCACAATGATGTCATGATTAGATATCCCATCATGTAGGGATATGATATCACTGTTTGGTAGGTCAAAGACCTTATGCATCACTAGAATGATTAAATAGAGAGATCTTTTTTCCTTTCTAAGGGACATGGAAGATTTTTGGAAAACCGAGCTGCTCAAGACATGAAGTTTGAATTATGGGTTGAGGTGATTAAAAATATAAGGAAAGCAAACATTTCTCTAGTTTACTGGGGTTAGGATCTTATTTTCCTTTGATAAGGAATGATGATGGGTGATGGCCTACACATTTTTATGTTATTTAGTGGGGATGTGTCATTTATGAAGTTTAATGTCATGTGACAAGTATGTTTTCTTTTAATTTTAATGCCATGCGGTAAGGAAATTTACTTGTCTTATAGTTTAATTTTATGTGATAAGGACATAAATATGCTATTTCGTTTAAAGTATTTCTGCTAGGACATGGTCTCTGATTTAAGATATGTCTTGGTTGTGTTAGCTAGACCAGATTTCCAGGTTACCTAAGCTCACATGAGCCATGTTGGGCATGAAAAACAAGGGGGAAATTGGGAAATTGAATGAGTCACACAAGAGTGTGTCTCAGGTATCTCACTGCATAGGTTCATCCCATATGTAGTTAGGGGTTCATTTTAATCATTTTTAGGTATGTTGTGGCTGAACTTAGGATTAGATATCTGGGTGTCACTATGTATCCTGTGATAATAGGAATCAATCCACATGTAGTTCTTGCATGAAATCTCCCTGCACAAGTATGATCCATACACAGGGAGAGGGGACACAAATTTTCTTTATTATAGATGGACCCAGGTTCATAGAACCGAGCATCACTATGTACCTTGTGATGATAAGAATCAAGACGCATGTAGTTCTTTAATGGGAAACTCTCCACCCAGGACTCACCCATACTCCAAGGGGGGAATTGTTCCTATTGATTGTTATAGCTGGGCCCAGTATTGGAGATCTAGGAATCACCACGTATCCTATGGTGTTAAGAGTTGACCCACATGTATTTCTTGAGTGGGAAACTCTCCAAAAAGGTTTGAATCATACATAGAGGGGGAAATTGTTCTAGTTAAGTGTCGTAGCTGGACTCAGGATTGGAGATTTAGGCATCACTACATATCCAATGATCACAAAAATCAAGACACATGTAGTTCTTGAATGCGAAACTCATCACATTGGTCTGAACCATATGCATAGGGGGTGGGGGGATTTCCATTGATTACTGCAGCTGGACCCATGGTTAGAGATTCGAGCATCACTACGTATCCTATGATGATAGGAATCAAGACACAAGTATTGATTGAATGAAAGATCTTTGTGTAGGTGTGACTCGTATCCAAGGATGGGGGACATACATACATACATACATACATACATACATACATACATACATACATACATACATACATACATACATACATACATACATACATACATACATACATACATACATACATACATACATACATACATACATACATACATACATACATACATACATACATACATACATACATACATACATACATACATACATACATACATACATACATACATACATACATACATACATACATACATACATACATACATACATACATACATACATACATACATACATACATACATACATACATACATACATACATACATACATACATACATACATACATACATACATACATACATACATACATACATACATACATACATACATACATACATACATACATACATACATACATACATACATACACACATATTATGCCTTGACATGAGATTAGAGATCCGAGTGTCACTATGAATCATGTGATGATAGGAATCAAGCCACACATAGTTCTTAAATGGGAAACTATCTACATAGGCCTGACCCATATACAGTGGGGGAGGGGGGATTATTCCCATTGATTGTTGTATCTAGTCCTATTATTGAAGATCTAGGCATCATCAGCTATCCTTTGATGATAAGAATCCATCCACACATATGTCTTGAATTGGAAACTCTCTATGCTAGTATAACCCATACATAGAGAGGAGAATTGCATTCGTATTTGAAAGTGATTCAATAATTTATATATTTTATATGTTTTGATAAATTACTACATTAAAAATTTATTAAATTCTCAAATAATTTAGTTAATTAATTTTCTTTATAATTACTAATTCAAATAAAACTTATGTAATTTTTTTAAATAATTTTTTTTGTTAAAATTTTATAATGTTACTTCATATTAGTATTTTTTACTTAATTTTTAATTTTATTTTAGTAACAAAATTTATGAAATATTTATGGGGAACCTTGGATTTCCATCAACCACATAGGGGACCCCTTAGGGTTAACCCAGTCGGAAGGTCTACCTAAGGAAGCCCCACAAGGTGGATTTAGTTTTCAGTGTGCATAGTGAAATCCTATAGCATGTGGGCCCATGTATAATGCCAATGGAACATGACTGATAAGTGCATGGATTAGGTTTGGTCACCTACTGTGTTTGATTTATGTTTTAATCTGAACCAAGGATCAACCGTGCATCATTATTATACTGCCCGACCACCATGTCTCTAAATCGTTGTGGGACATTATTTTGTGTTTACTGTTCATCCAAGTTAATTTTTAAAATACCCTCTTTAAATTAATATCTCTTTTATCTAAAAAATTCAATCTTTATGAAATCCCATTCATTATAATTTTATCTCATGCACACTTGTGTTTGTTTTTATTCGTTTCATTTTTCGATCATCCTCTTCAACTGACCAGACATCCAGTTCACCGGCGTCTCTGCATCAGTGATTCTTATCCTTTCTAGTTATACTATAGTTTATTTTATTTTTTTATCATTTTAATCTCATGGTAAAAGTTTAAAAAATATGTATGAGGTTTAGTGATTCATCTTTCTTCACTACTATTTTTTTATTTTGAGTTTCTACAATAAACTATTTATCTTTTTCTTTATCTCAGCTTGCTTTGAATGGTTCAGAGTCTTATCTGTTGGATGATCATCGAGTCACCATTAGAAAATAAAAATAGTGGCTGATTCAAGTCACTATAATAAAACACCTATGGTGGGTAATGAGTCACCATTGGATACGAACAACGAGTCATGGGACACCATTGGAACCGAACGGTGGGTTAGGGAACTTCCACCATATTTCAATGGTGGATCATGTTACTCACCATTTGACATCAATAGTGGGTAATGTTTTACCCAATAATTGTGTCTTACTTCTACTATATAGTTCCTTTTTAGGTGGTTCTTCAAGATTCAACATGATCTTTTCACCTTCATTCAGTTTCTATAGAATTTCATGTTGTTTTAGTTTATTTTTCTTCTTTGTTGTATAAGTATTTAAAGAAGTTCTTAGAAGTTCCAAAAGGAGTTCCTCATGTTTCTTTAATCAAAATTTTTAGATAATCTATTTTATTTTATTTTTTTTCTTATTTAATCAAAATATTATTTCTTCTGTTATTTTTTTCGAACATCAACATCTTCTTCAGGTCATTTATTTCAGTTTTCTATTGAAGTTTTTTCTACTAATAGAAGCTCATTTATTTTTATTTAGTTTGATATTATTTCCATTTAAAGATATTTTATATTCTATTTATTTATTTATTCATCTGTTGATTATTCATGATGTTTGAAAATGTTTTCAATGAGCCACCATTGGATACTCCCATTGCTAGGTTATGATTCACTGTTGTAAATATCCAATGGTGAATCACAAGTCACTGTTAGACATCCACCACTAGCATTTTTTTGATTCTTATGAATCCTTTGGTTTCTTAGTAGCACAGGGTAACTTTTTTTGGTTGGATTATTTTATTTTTTCTTAAAATTGGAATGGTATCTTATAATATATTTTCAGTGGTAGGTCATGAGCCATTATTGGTTAAAATGTTTTGTTTCAAAAATTTTATTTCTTATTTCAATTAATGATTATTAAAAATAATTTAATTGTTAAAATTATTATTATTTTGTGTTGAAATATATTTTTATAGTGTTAAAAAAATAATTGTAACATTATTTTATGTATGTTTTTACATGGATATTTAAAATTAATGCAATGCTCTATTTTTCAAAACATTTTTCTCTATGTATAATATGAGGATTATATTTTTTTTTATTTCAATTAAATTATAATTATTAATTTATTAAAATTAATATAGTTATCAAATTAATTGTTTTATATTAATATTTCATGAATAAATATAAATCCCATTTGTAATTATATGTTTTTCAGTGATGCTTTAACAAAAAAAGGTAAGAGTTATTTTTTTTCTATTGATTTTTACTCACAAGTGTCATGTTGATATTGGATATGTACATGATCCTTATAGATATAAGTTTTAATGACCTATGATATTTTTCAAGGAATAACACACATTATAGTGAAAACTCATTAATTGAAAACAACATGTGGTTCATCTTTGACATTATGTTTCTCTCAAAATTGTTCACGATCTTCTGTGACTTCTGTACTCTAGCTATGATCACTAAAGGACTCCATATTTGATTTTTTTCCTTCTAAGTGACCAAATATCATCAACCTTAAACTTCTTTGACATTATGATCATCTAATATGTTTTTTTATTTTTTTATTCATGCAATATTTTTTTCTTTCCATTTTTTTTTCTTTGTGATTAGTTTATGCTTTTACCATCAAAATCAAGTCTTTCCTTTACCTAGTTACTTTACCTACTAAAAGGAATTTAAGGCTACAAATCATGATCCAAATTCAGGTAAGAAGACTAGGTTGGTCACCTGTATCAAATATTAGGTTGTGCCTCTGATGTTTTTGAAAGTTAGGGTCCGTAACATGGTTCTCACACCTTTAAAAGTGAGTTCTTTAGTGGGTACTGATCTCCTTGATGAGTAGAAGAGATTGAGGAGTGGAATAGGATCATTGTGATCCAAAACACTATAAATATTGCATCAATTAATTTTTATTTTTACTAAAAATTACTCAAGAACACTTCACTCACTACATATTAATATTTTATAAACTCTAATTATTTTTTTCTTTAATTTTTTAAAGATATTATTAACCTCCCCTCTAGGCATATTTTCCATCAAAATGATCCAGAAATTGGTATAAGAGCTATGGAACTTACTTAAAGGATAGTTAACCTCTATTATTATTTATATTGTTTTTTTTCAACTTTTTATAACCTATATCCTAGACTTAATATTCTAAGGAACAAAAGAAAAGTTTTCTTTTAATATATAATGTGTTAATGGTAATTATGGATGGATACCATAGATGGCCCCATTCTTTGATGGGAGTGACTATAGATACTAGAAATATAGAATGGGATATTAACTGAAACAATTGAGTTTGGATCACTAGACCATCATATATAATCCATATGAGCTACCCAAGGATGATATCAAGACTTTGGTAGTAAATGACATGGTAAAATATGTTTTGAATTATAAAGTAAGAAATATTTTATATTGTGCTATAAGTAGAAGTGTCTATATTCATGTTTCATCTTATAAGAAAACCCCTGAAATGTAGAGAATAATTCAATTGAATCATTATGAAATTAAAAAGATGATGATAATTAAGATTGGAATACTTCAATCAGAGTACCAAGACTTCAAGATGAGAGATTAAGAATAAGTTATCCAGATGTCCCATCAGTTCACAAGTATCACAAATGGCATGAGTGATCTTATAGAGGTACTGGAAAACACCTATCAAGTGGAAATTGTAATGAGATATCTTCTAAAGAGACAGAATGTAAAGAAGGTGTCCATCTATGAGAGTAATAATTTTAAAAAATATACTTAAGATGAACTAATAAGATCTATGTTGTAGTATGAGTTAGAATTGATGCTTATTAATTTTCAGGAGTCTATGAAAAGAAAAGGCATTGAATTTAAATCAAATGTTATTGATACCTATAATGACTCTAAATCTTAGTGCTAATAAAGTGAAAGGGATATGAATCACTTTATTAATAAGTTTTTCAAGTTCATGAATAATAAAGGTGGAAAGAGGCAGTTCAAGAGGAAGTCAAGAAATGACTATAAGAAAGGTAATACTACTAACAATAACAATGTTACATAATTGACATATTATGAGTGCAAGAATAAAGGTCACATAATTACTAACTAACCTAAACTCAAACAGGCAAAGAAATGTAAAGATAAAATAATAAAGGGAAAACAAGCTTTTTGGAGGTTGGGACTATTCAGATATTTCTAACTCTATTGAGGATTTTGGAAGTGAATATAAGACACGTAATCTTTCCTTGATGGGTATTTCATATGAGCTAAATTATTATCTCTTTATCCAATCAATAAATCCTACAAATTTTGATTATAATGCTTTATATGTAAATGAAACCAAATTTTTTGAGGAATGTGTTGATTTTGATTCTGAAAATTACCGAGATAAATAATTGCTTAAATAAAATGAAGAATTAAAAAATGATCGAGCCATAACAATTAAAAATTATACTGACTTGAAAATTAAGAATAATTATTTTTTCATATGAAATGATAAATTTAAAAGGGAATGTAATAATATGAAAATCTCTATTTCCTAGAGTGATAAAAATAAAAAGGATTATAATTTTGAATTTCTAAAACTAAAATTTGAAAATGAAAGGATTAAAAAATTTCAAGATGTAAATGATAAAGATCAAGATATTATATTTAATTTAGTTATTGATGAACTAACTAAAGTATAAAATTATTGTAATAAATTAAAGAAAGTAAATAAAAAATATAACAAACACACCATCTGGATCCAATGAAAAGATCTTTACAAATTTGGAAACTATTCAGAACGATAATATGGTTTGGAAAAATGAAGTTTTTAATCCTAAAGATGAATTATCTACTATTGTAAAAGGATTTTTTTGATAATATGATGTATTTATTAAAACTAAACACCAATACGAATGGTTTTTGATATAGAGTATAACCTCAATTTTAAAAAGGAATAACTTTTTTAAAATCTCAAAAAATGATGCATTTCTAGTGTAATCGGTTTTAATTGCATAGTAAAAGGGAATTATGTCAATTATTGTTCACTAAGATTTAAAAAATATTTTTGGCATAATATAACTTTTATTTCTAATTATTTAATTTCTAATAATCCCACTAGTAAATGCTTTAAATCATTTTTATAGAAAAGTTTTACTCTACTAATCCAGTTGAACCCAAGTTGGAATTGGTACCAAAATAGTCTTCTTGATTGTTAAATGTTAGGAAATCTACCTTAAAAGTAACAATGAATCACGGTACTTATAAAATGGATGCTCTAGAAACATGATAGGTGATTTTTCAAAATTTCTATCATTTAACTAATGTGATGGTGGCCTTGTCGCATTTGGAGACAAATATAAAGGTCATATTACAGGAATAGGTTTAGTTAGTTTTTATAAAACAATGATTATTTCAAAAGTTTTATATGTACATGGTTTAAAAACATAATCTTGTAAGCATATGATAGTTATGTGATAATGGAATAAATATTATTTCTGAAAATGATAATTGTATTATTTTAAAAAATAAATTAGATTTATTTTCTACAAATAGAACAGAAAATGTATATACTATTTATTTTTATGATATAAAAAAATAAGGTTAAGTGTCTAAATACTATAGAAGAAGATTATATATAGTGGAATAAGAGGCTTGGGAAAGCAAATTTCAGACTATTTAATAAACTATCAAAACATGAATATGTTCTGCAACTACCCAAGTTTTATAAAATTAAGTATTTCATGTGTGACTCTTGATTAAAATGTAAATAACAAAAAGAAAGATTTAAATATATAAATAATGTTAGTACTACTATATGTATATAATTACTGCATTTTAAATTGTTTGGACCAAATAAACCTACTATTTTTGTTGGTAAAAATTATGTTTTTTTAATTGTAGATGACTATGGTATATTCTTATGGAGTTATTTATTTTCTTATAAAAATGAAACTTTATCCAAATTTTGTGATTTCAATAAAATTATTCAAAATTTTAAAAATGATTCAATAATCTCTATTAGAAGTGACTGAGGTGGTAAATTTGTGAATTTATAATTTGATAATTTTTTTGAATCAATTGTATATAAATACCTTTTCTCATCCCCTAGGAGACAACAACATAATAGTGTGGTAGAAAGAAAGAAAAAATCTATTCAATAAATGGATAGGCATTATGCTAATGGAATTTAGTTTACCTAAATATTTTTGGATAGAAGATACAGATATAGTTTATCATGTTTTAAATAGAGTACCTATTAGTCATTTCCAAAATAAGATCCCTTATAAACTTTTAAAAATATTTAAACCTAATGTTGGTTATTTTAGGGTATTTGGTTGTAAAGTGTGTATCCTAAAAACAAAAAATAATTTAGACAAATTTGACTCTAAATAAGATGAAGGGTTATTTTTAGGATATTTAAATGTTATTAAGAATTATAGAGTTTTTAATAAGAAAGATTTTATTATTGAATAATCTATTCATGTTAATTATAATGAAAAAAATTTTATTGGGAAGGATTCTAAATAATTCAAACAAAATTATGAGTATAGAGATTTCAAATTTGGTGAAGATAATGACCAAGATAATGATAATGAATCAATTTAAGAGAAACATATTTATTCTAAAACTTATCCAAAGGAATGGAAAAATATTGAAGATCACCCAATTTAAAATGTAATTGGTAATGTAGAATTTGGAATTCAAACTAGAAAGTCTATTTTGATTTACTGTGCCAATTCTTATTTTGTTTCTTACTTTGTTCATGTCAATATTGAAAACTCCTTAATTGATTCAAATTGAATTAATTTTATACATGATAAATTAAGTCAATTTGAAAGGAATAAAGTGTGTGATTTGATTAATTTTACAAAATTTAAACCTATTATAGTAAACAAATGGATTTTTCACAATAAACTTGTGGAAGATGGAAACATAGTTAAAAATAAAGAAATAATAGTATATCATGGTTATTCCTAGGAAGATGTAATTGAATTTGAATATTATTTTTCTCTTGTTACTAGGATGGAAGCCATTAGAATTCTATTATCCTCTTATAGTTTTCAAAACATCTAATTATTTCTAATGATGTAAAAATGCCTTCTTAAATGGAATTATTTCAGAGGAATACTATGTTAGACAACCCCTTGGATTTGAAAATGATAATTTACTCAATCAAGTTTTTAATGAATTATATGGTCTTAAAAAATCTCTAGGAGATTGGTATGATATAATTACATAGTTTTTTAAAAAATAATTTTATTAATGGTAAGTTTGATCCAAACTTATTTATAAAAAGAGTTTCAATTGATATACTGATTATACAAATATATGTTGATGATATAATATTGAAATCAAAAAATGATTCTCTGGGTAATTATTTTTCTAAGATAATGAAAAGTAAATTTGACATGAGCTTAATGGGATAACTAGTTTTTTTTCTTGTTTTAAAAATTAATCAAATAAAAGAAAGAATTTTCTTAAATCAATCCGCATATTCTAACAAACATGTAAAAATATTTGGAATTGATTATAGTAAAACTATGAAAACAACTATGATCACTAATTCAAAATTATACTTAAATGAATCTGGTAATTTAGTAGATATTAACCAATAAAGATACATGATAGGAAATATAATATATCTCACTACTTCTAGACCAGACATCATGTTCTGAATTTTCTTGTGTGCTAGGTTTCAGTTAAACCCCAAATAAAGTCACCTTAAAAATATTAAGAGTAATTATATACATCAAGGGTAATGTATGTATTGGATTGTTCTATTATATCAAGAACTATTTTGATTTATTTTCTTATTTTTATTTTGACTTAAGAGGTAGCAAAATTCACTGAAAAAGTACTACAGGTTTGTGTCACTTTTTAAAAAAAAGTTTAATTTCATGGAGCTATAAGAATCAACTATCATCCACACTATCAATAGTTGGGGCTGTATATATAGTTTCTTCTAGTTGATGTTCACAAATTATTTTGATAAAATAAAATCTATATGATTTCAATATTAGTTTTGATAAAATTCCTATTAATTGTGATAATTCAAGTGATATTTAAATTCCTAAAAACCCTCTTTAACACTCAAGAACTAAACAAATTGATGTTAGATTTCACTTTCAAAGGGATCATATAAATAAAGGGGATATTTTCATGTAATTTTTACCCACATAGAAATAGCTAGCTGAAATCTTTACAAAACCCTTAGATTTAGTAAAATTTGAGAAGATGATATTTGGATTGGGTATGTTAGAAGATTAAAATATTTGTTAGTCTAATATATGTCCTTAAATATGTTTTTACATATGTTCTGTAATTGAAAAAATTATTTTCTTCTCAGATTAAATAATAATTAGATCACCCTATTTAAAAAATTATCTATTAAAAAATAACACTATCTTATTTCAACTATTTTTTTATATATTAAATTTTTATATACTTTTTCATATATTACAAAAATGGAGAGATTTTTGTTGAAAATTTAATAAATAATTTATTTTTTAATTTAAAAAATTGAAGAGTTTTTTAGTATTTGAAAGTGATTTAATACTTTATATATATTATTTTTTTAATAAATTACTATATTAAAAATTTATTAAATTCTAAAATATGTTAGTTAATTAATTTTATTTATGATTACTAATTATAATAAAACTTGTAATTTTTTAAATAAAATTTCTGTTAAAATGTTATAATGACACTTCCTATTATAATTTATTTACTCATGTTTTAATTTTATTTTTGTTAATTTTTTTTCCAGATTTATGAGTAATCTTTTATTGCCCTCAACCACATAGGGAACCCTTTAGGGTCAACCTAATGGGAATATCATCCTATAGAAGCCCCACAATGAGCCTTTTGTTTTCAATGTGCATCATGAAATCCTATACCATGCAGGACCATGTATAAGTTCTATGGATCGTGCCTGTTGTGTACATAGATTTGGATAGGTTTCCCGCCATGTGTGCTTTTTGTTCTAATTTGAACTAAGGATCAAAAGTACATTATTATAATACCACTCGACCACCATGTCTCCAAATCAATATGGGATATCTTTTTATATTTACTGTTCATTTGAGTTAAATTATCAGATACTCTCTCTATCATCATATATCTTTTATCTCATCCATTTTATCTTTTTAAAATATGATGCATTATAACTTGATCTTCAACACACCTATGTTCATTTTTATTTGTTTCATTTTTTCAGTCATCATCCTCAACCGACCATAATTCCAATTTGTCGGCATCTCTACACCAGTTACTCTCTTACATTCTAGTTTTACTATAGTTTCTTCTATTTGATGATCATTTTAAACTTTTTATATGAGTTTAAATAATATAAACAAGGTTCAGTGATTCTTATTTCTTAAATGTGGTTTGTTTATTTTAAATTTCTATAGTAAACTCTTTATCTTCTTCTTCATATCAACTTTCTTCGACTAGTTTGAAGTGTTATATTTTAGTCACTCATCAAGTCATCATTGTAAAATAAAAATGGTGGGTGATTCGAGTCACCATTAGAAAATACTAATGATGGGTCTCAAGTCACTATTGGATACCAATGATGAGACATGGGCCATTGTTGGAACCCAATAGTGGGTCAGTGAGTTACCACCAAATTTCAATGGTAGGTTGTGCTACACTCTATTGGACATCAACATTGGTTATTTTTTTACCCACCAGTTGTGCATTCATTTTGTTGTATAGTTCCTTGGCAGGTGGTTCTTCAAGCTTCAACAATATCTTTTCATCTTCATTTTCTTTCTATAGGATTTTTTATTGTTTTAGTTTGTTTTTATTCTTTTCTTTACAAGTGTTGGAAACATTTATTCAAATTTTCAATAGGATTTCCTCTTTTTTCTTCAATAAAATTCTATATATAATATATTTATTTTTTTATTTTTTTCTTATTTTCTTAGAAGATTATTTATTTTATTATTTTTTTCCTAAACATCAACATCTTCTTCAGGTCATTTATTTTAGTTTTCTCTTGATGTTTATTTTACCGGAAGAATTTTATTTCTTTTTATTCAATTTTATATTCTTTTTGTTTGAAGTGATTTTATATTCGGTTAATTTATTTATTCATATTTTGATTATTTATGATGTTTTTAAAATTTTTCAATGATCCACCTTTGGATACTCCAAATGGTAGGTCATGAGTCACCACCATAAATCTCCAATGATGAGTCATGAGTCACCATTGGACATCCAATGATAGATTTTTTTAAAAAAATTCTTATGAAGCCTTTGTTTTATCAGTAGCGTGAAGTGATTTTTGTTTTAGCTGGATGATTTTATTTTTTTCTTGAAATTGGAATGGTATCTTATAATCTATTTTTAGCAGTAGTTCTTGAGCTAGTGTTAGTTAAAATTTTATGTTTCTGAAATTTTATTTCTTATTTTAATTAATGTTAATAAAAATAATTTCTTTGTTAAAAGCATAATTATTTTAAGTTGAAATATATTTTTAGAGTGTTAAAAAAATAATTTTAACATTATTTTATGTAAATTTTGACATGAATATTTAAAAGCCACGTGATGCATTATTTTTCACAACATTATACCATATGTATAATCTAAGTATTATATATTTATATATATTTATTTCAATTTTTTTATAATTGTTGATTATTTATAATTGATTTACTTAACATATTTTTTATATTAATATTTCATGAATAAATATAAAGCCCGTTTGTAATTCTATGTTTTTAGTGAGGCTTTAAAAACAAAGGTAACATTAATTTTATTTCAATTGATTTGCACTAACAAGTGTCATGCATATATTGGATATGTACACACTCGTCGTAGATCTTAGTTTTAATGAGATAGGAGATTTTTTCAAGGAATAAAAAAACATTCCAGTGTAGATTAATTCATTGATAACAACTTTTTATTAATCTTCAATATTCTACTACTCTCAATTTTTTTTATTTTCTACGAATTCTATACTCTAGCTATGATCACTAAAGTAATCCGTCTTTGACATTTGTTACTTATAAGTGATCAATGATCATCGATCTTAAAATTATTCAAAATTATTACCATATGTTACATTTATTTATTTTTTTATTTGTGTAATATTTTTTTTCTTTTTTTATTTATTCATGTATGTTTTATAATTTTCCCATCAAAAGCAAGTATTTCAATTCTCTGATTATTCTACCTCCTAAAAGGAAGTCAAGGTTGTGAAACCTGATTAAAATTCTGGTAAGTAGACCAGGTTGGTCTCCTATATCAAATACTAGGTTGTGTCTCTAGGTTGTTTAGAAGGTAGGGTCTGTAAAAATGTTCTCACAACTTTAAAAGTTAGTTTCTTAGTGGGTACCAATCTCATAAAGGAGTAGAAGAGAATAAGGATTGAACTAGGATATTTTTGATCTGAACCACTATAAATCATGAATTCTTTCATTTTTATTTCCTCTACAACTTAACTAAATAACACTTCACTCACTATAGAATAATATTTTATAAACTCTGATTGTTTATGTATTTAATTTTTAAAATATACTATTCACCCCCTCTTGTCATATTTTCCATCAATAATAATATTGTTCTCATTGATTGTTATAGTTGAACCTAGGATTGGAGATTATGGCATCACTACATATCCTCTGATGGAAGGAATCAAGCCACATATAGTTATTTAATTGAGGAGTGGTGGGGGACCAACACTAGGGATAGTGGTCATTTTGGGAAAGGCTTATAGAAATGAATAGTTTTATGTCATATGAGAGACATCAAACAAATAATTTAACGTCATGTGGTAAGGACATATGGTGTGAATTTTAAGGTATTTCATTTAGGACCATGCTATGAATTGATAAGTCTCAATCATGTGGAGGATCCTTTACCAAAATTCATAATCCCATGTGATTTATGATTGGTGTGAGAAACAAGTAATGAAAAAGGTCCTTTTAAACACACAAAAGAGATTAAAATGAAGTACAAGGGTATTTTGTATCATGTGGTGGTTGGGATAAGATATAAGATCCAAGCATATCTACGTATCTCATTGGAGTGAGAATCAAGTAGTACATAGTTCTGAAAAACCATTCAGTTTAACGTCATGCAACAAGGACATTAGCCATGCAGTTTAACATCATGTGGTAAATATTAAGGTTCCCCAATGTAAAAAAATGCATGAATCACTAAATTTTTTCTAAGAATTCAGGAAATCATCTCATGAGAGGGATCCCATGTTTGGTATATGAGGCTTCCTGATATGATTTCTCAAGGTATCCAATTATTAATACATGGGGTAAGATAACATTTTAACGTTAGGTACAGAGGATGTTGTTACAAAGTCTGATGTTTTTTGGTTGGGACAAATATATCATTACTGGACCCAAGATTCGGGATCTGGGCATAAATACATATCATGTGATGGTAGGAATCAATCCATGTATAGTTATTAAATGGGGGATATTCCCTATATGGAACTAACTCACACATAGGTACATGGGAAATTCATTTCACTTTTGTATAGATCTCTCTCATGTGCAGCGGGTCATCTATGAAATAACATTTTTGTGTAGTTTAATGTCATGTGTTAAGGATGAATTATATCTTGTATTATTAGGTCACACACCTAATAATACTCATGAAATTTATTATCATGTGACTAGGATGATTTCATTGTAGTTTAATTTTATGTGTCTAGGATGTTTTCCTGTACTTTAACACCATGTTGTTAAGATATTTTCCTTGTAGTTTAACATTATACAGTTAGGATGTATTTTTTATTTTATCATCATTAAAATAGGATTATTTATTCTTTATGGTATTTATGTAAATTATTTCTTGAGAAAACTTGTATTGGTGGGTGGGTGGATGTGGGGGGAGGGTAATGTCTCCCTATCCATTATGGACAATGAGTAATCTATACTAGAATATACCTTAAGTACGATTTCAAGAAATTCCCATTTGGGTTACATATTTGTAGTTTTATTTCCTAGTATAATTGGGGTTTTGAGATCCAATACCAGTTCTCCTTGAAGGAGAAAATAGGGGAGAACCTTTTTATTGAAGGCTCGTGCGATTTGATTCTGATGTACTTCAAGGTTGTGCAGTGTACACATCCTTTTCTCATTGATCCATTCCAACTCATCCAACATATTTTGAGATTTATCATCATATGAGAGTTATATACATATATCTATTTTAATTTAGGGAAAATATAATTCTATGGGAAACATTTCCTTGGTTCCATACACCAATGAATATAGAGTTTATTATGTAGCAGTATGTGTGGTGGTACTGTAGGCCCGTAAAGCATGGAGGATATTTTACGGCAAAACATTATTGTCCTTATAAATATTACATATTCATTAATGATTTTATAATACTCCCGTAATATATTTGTCACTGAAAAATGATTAATTTTCAATCAATGTTCAGGTTTTGATCATAAACACATAAGAAGAGCTGTGTTGGAGTTCATTTAATTAAACCATAGTTTAATGTTTTGATCATATATTTGAAAATAATAATAAAAATTATGCGATTGTTATTTTTTAGTGTTAATGATTAATTTTTTTTTACATATCATTATAAGAGATCTTTGGAAAATTCTATCATTTGACGGGCCATATGGACCACATAAGATGGTCCAAAAAATCTGTTGAGAAAAAATGGACCAGCCATGATGATAGAATTTTTGGGCTCACTCTAGAATCCAAAATTTTATGAAACTTATAATTATATTCTTGAATATCTAAAAGAACCATTTATAAAAAATTTAAGTCCCAAATCCACCATAAATGGTACCAAATGATGTTTTGAAGTTCATCCCACCATTCAGTCCAGGAATTAAAAGTAGTACACAATCCTTAACTTTTATCATCATATAGATATATAATTGATATGATATATTTTTTTGAAATAAAAGATATAGGATGATAAATTTTTAGAATAAATGGTTCATATTTGAGGGCATCTTCATGTCCAAAAATCCATTCACATTGCGGCCTTCAAAAAAGTGTGGATACAAATGGGAAACATAACATTATTTACCAAAACAACCATAACATTGGATCCAAGAGTCTAATGGATGAATTTTTTTGATGGTTTATAGTACAAATTAATATATAAAACTTTAAAAAATAATATATCTCAATATTCAGCTATCTTAATGACCCAATTGGCGAGCCAAGTGGAGGGGAATATTTTAAATGAAAACAGTCCACCATCTTGGTTTATAAATACATCCCCCTATTCTCCTTGTAAGGGGTTGGAATTTTAGAATATATAAGGATAAATTTTAATGACCATAGCCTTAAAAAAAGCTTTATAGGACCTTCCAAACTTAACTTTTCACTTCAGATACCATCCCTTATCTCTTTGTTTTCATGTTTTTTTGTGTTCTTTTCAACTGTAATCACGTAAGTTGTTTTCAATTTCATTTGAATTTTAATGAATACTTTCTCTACATATTATATTTTTATCATCCAACTTATATTTTTAAATATTAATGGTTTCAAAAAATATTTTAAATCAATTTGAAACTCCTTGCCTCCTTTTCTTTCTCATTCAACAAAAAGTGTGTTTTTAATTCTCTTCACGTTTTTCATGTGTGTTCGGCGCACTACTATTATCATATATCATTCTTTTTCTTGTATTTTTTTAAATCTTCGGCCTAAAAATAATAAAACATATTAATAAACATATCAATGTATGAGTAAATCTACAATTGGGGTGAGTCATAATTTAGGGATGTTAAGTGATTGAGAACTTTTTCTCGTTGAATATTATTTAACATTATGTATGTTAAAATTAAAATTTCATAGATTAATTACATGTTTTGTTTAATGTGTGGATTCCATGGATTATTAGAATCATATATACACTATCATAAAAATATTTGATTGATATTAGAACCCCAGTGAAGCTAAGTCTTGTATTAATGCCTCAACACTTGGGAATTCCGATCAAAATCATCTTGTGAAGTGGGTGTTAATTTAATGAAATATAGAGAAAATATAAATGATATCATAAAATTAAATCCCAATAGTTAAATTACACCAATATTTTTCAATTTTTTCAATAAAACGTCATCCATAAATCAATTTAATTATGATTTTCAAACAAAACCCCCATTTAAAAGACAAAAAAATAGAAACAAACGACTCTAAAATTTGTACTATCACTAAGGATTCGACCTGAGTGCCTCTATACACATTATAAGAGCACCAAATGTTTAAATGGTAGATACGATAAAATAAAAAAAGATTAAAATGGAACCATTTCTGGGGATGGTGCAGCTTATAGTTGGTAGTTATTGATTTTTGAAAAAGAAAAAAAATCAAAAAAAAAAAAATCTGAAAAACCACAAAGAAACAAACACTCTTCCTCATCCAACCAAATTTTCTATGAATTACCCATAGCATCCCAAAAAATCCCTCATATTTGTTTGACCTTGAAATTGAGTGAACTCTTCCCTGACTAAGGAGGACCATTAGGGATAATCAAAACATTTCACATCCAATTGATTTAGATATGTCAAATCCTAGGGAATAAATAATTAAAGAACTATCTATCCAAGATATAAATTACCAACACCTTAGTATTCAATATCAAAACATTAAGGATGATTTTATACTAAAGTCAGGTTTGATTCATCTCTTACCTCATTTCTGTGGGTTAGTTGTAACGAACCAATATTTTTTTTAAATAAAATTACTTTCTTATAAATATGTCATAATCACATTAACTACTAAGTGATATGGGACCCTCAAAACAAAAGTTTGTCACTTCTATGATGTGAATTTCAAAAATCTAACATACACAGTTGTGATCAGTAAGTTATTTAGAGTCCAATAAGAAAAACTTATTTTTTGGTGAAAAGTAACCTACCCTTATGAATAGTAACATACCCTTATGAATAGTGATATACCCTAATAAATAGTAACCTTACCTATGATAATATATAAATAATATTCAAGTTGAAAGTACGATATACCTATATTTTAGAATAAGTTAATGAATGTTTTAAAACTGGTTTTTGATAATAAAGTATGATTTTAATTAAATAATAAATTAATAATATTTAGAAAATTATTTTTGAAAAATGGAATTAATTTTTGGATTCTACATGCTGAAAAATTTTTAGGGTGAATTTTTGGTATTTTTCTGAAATACTTGATTTTTTTTGATGAATAGTAAAATACGGTAATTTACCGTATATATACATTATAAGCTAAATAGACTATTCCTAGCATCATGGATGATGTCACCACACTTAATCCGAATTCACATGATAAAATTACTATTCTTGGTCATGGAATACTTACTATTACTTGTCTTGTGAAGAAATAATAAATTAATGAGTTTTATATTAAGAAATCCTCTCTCTCCTCCACTATAAAACCCCCCTCTCACCCCCTCTTCCAATCACTCCTCTCAAGCCTTGTGCCTTCTCCAAATTCTGAACAAATACCCTCCCAATCTCCTCTCCCACGTCCAGAAATATTTGGTCTCATTAAAATACCAAGACCTCTCCCTTAAAGAGGTTCTCAAGGAAGTTTGGTTCAAGATGTAAATTCCCCTTTTCAATTATTTTTCTTTCCTTTCAAGTTCATTTGTTTTCTTTTTCTATTACCTCTCTTATCCAAATTTTGTGATGACTCCAGTACCTTATATGTATTGGAATTTTTTCATGATAGTGGAATAATTTTTCATAATCTCCCGCTTTTACCTTCTTTTATACTTATAGCAAGAACATCATCCGAGATGTGCCAATTTTACACATTCAAGGACGATGGACTTTTGATTTCTTTTATCATTATAAATTATGATCATGAAACCATTCTTGTTATGGTTGAACCAGATTATTATATATAATACAACCTATTTAGGATTCTTTAATCCCCTTTTTCAAATGGTATTAGGTTATAAAAAAATGGTTTCGTTATCAAAACCCACAAATTTACCGAAACAATTATAATTAAAGTTCTATACAATAATTCATCATCATTCCATGTAACCAACTTATATAAATGAAAAATAACATCTATTTATGTTCATAAATAATATATAATTTCAATTCTCTATATTTATATCCATTCCACTTCATTACTTAAAAATAAGTGAACCGAATATGAAAATAAGAGAAACGAACACTCCAGAACGACGAAATTAAATACAATAACTTTTCAATAAAGACATAAATAAACTAACAAGAATTATGATAAACTAAATACATGTATAATAGGTTCTGAAATAAGTTATTAATAATTATAATTTCATATTCCAGGAACTTAAGTACAAGAGCGGAACATGTTCGGAGTTAAGGTAAGGGTTTTTCCACCCGAACTTCCATTTTCATTCGGGACACTTTCATTGTATAATTACCTCAATTAAATTATTATTTATTGTTATGTACTCATCATATATTCTATGTGAGTATCATATATATTTGTACAGACTAGAGCCCTTCCTTATTTTATGGATAGTTACACATTTTTAAAGGAACTTTCAAAGCTGTTTCCAAAATACAAGCCTGATCCCAGGGAATTTCTATAATTCTTTCCTATTTTCAAGGGCACTCTATGATCTCTTTTTATAAACCTTTATATTTATAAAATCATTCATTTTATTATGAAAAAACTATCTTACCTCACTTCTGGTTTTGTACAAATATTTTTCTAAAAGAACTTTTCTTTTCAAAATAAAAGAGTATTTATCTCAAGAATTGCTTAATGATTTTATAAGAGTGTTTTCGTCTAATTAAACACTCTTGTTGATTACATGGTATTATTGGGTTTAATAATTTATGAAGTTGTATACAATATTTTATTTAATGGTTTATGACTAACTCTATTGTGTATGATATATCCTCAAACCATTCACCATTTTATTCCGAATGGTTAGTGTTTATGTTCAATAATTGGGAAACATTTGTTACATTTAATATGGTAGTTTCAATATGAATGTATATGTTGTTTATGTTTATCTATTCTCATATGAGAAATTAATTGGACTTATTATGTGATGAGTGGGGCTCGATATAGCCCCTTGATGCATCGGTAGGTCTCATGAGACAAATAGATGTGGAATTGGCCGAGGCCTTTTCCAATGTGATATAGATTTTGGCTGAGGCCTTAATCATTTGACATCTTGACCGAGGCCTTGAAAAAATGTTCAGAATGTCTGGAATTATGAATTCCATCATTATGAGTTCAGCTATTGATATTCCATGTGGTTATTTGATTAGTATAATACCCATTATTTGTTTTATTATGGGATTATTTACTCATCTCATTTTCCTGCCATAATGTGTTCACGTTTATTATTAAAGGCATGTGTTTTCAATTATTCACCATGTCTAATGTTTATAATATCTTATGCTGTATTGCTTACTCTTACTGAGTGTTTGATCTCACCCTTTATTATGTTTCATTTTCTCAAGGCAAGATGAATTCAATTATCAATGACATGCTAAAATAACCTAGGAGTTTTGGAAGTTGTCTAAGGAGTTTCTATGTTGTTTTTCATTTCAAGTTGTAATGATGAACTTATGTATGTATCTTGTTTCCAATAATACTAAACTACTCGGTCCTTCGGGATTCACATTCCTTGTATGTATGCCAATATAATCAAACAAGGCACCGAATCCGTGCAACTGGGGTCGGGTCCTTACAGTTGGTATTAGAGGAAGTTTAGTAGAATACTTGGAAACTAGATTTACAAAACATAGAATTAGGGTAGAGTCCCTAAGTTATTATTTGAGGATATACATACAATAACATCCTGGTATTTTGGTAAGGAATAGATTTTGTGGATATTTCATGCAATACATCCCTTTCTGGATACGAGCAGGTAGAGGCAGCTCTGGCGCATATGTATCTAGGGGTAAAACCCGAAAATACCACTTTGAGCTAGACTCCAACGGGAATTGGTGCACAACAATGGGACTTGCTGCACTCTTGGTTATGAAACTCCAGGGGGATATGCTTTGGATAATTCACATTTTATTTACAAGCCATTATGAAGGATTGAAATGTAAAATATTCCTCAAAGAAACCATGTTTGTGAATATGGGATTAGCCATTCGTAGGATCTCAATTTTTTTCTAAGTATTTTGTTTAGTTAAGATTATAAATTATGATTCATAACCTAATCTAGTGTATGCCATTATCTAGAGATGGCGCCAAGTGGAAGGAATGGAAACCGCACGAACACACGTGTCCCTTGTAAGGATTTTCCTCTAATGCAAGAAAATTATGTTGGCTCTGGTGCTGTGACTGGTGATGAGTAACTCATAACTATACTAGAAAAACTTAATCAATTTATGAATAATAACCTTACTCATATAGAGCATCCGGATCCATCATGTGGAGGAGCTACGATAGATCACTTTATGCGACAATAGCCTTCATCGTTCAATGGGACTATAAACCCTTTTGTAGTAGAGCAGTGGATATGTTACCTCGAGAAGATATTTCTTGCTCTGGGATGTAATGAAAAAGAGAAGGTTGTCATGGTAGTATATCACCTATCCGGAGATGCAGATCAATGCTGATCATTAATAAAAAACACAAAGAAGGAGGAAGAAATAGAAGAGATGGAATAAAGGGATTTTAAGGAAATATTATTAGAAAAATATTTCCCTCGTGAACAAAGAGTAGATATGGAGAGGAAATTCTTGAATCTGAGACAAAAGGATGATTAAAATGTTGGCAAGTATACATCCAACTTTACAAGTCTATAAAGACATGCTGTGGACTACATACGAAATCCATGGATCAAAATAAATCCATTCTTTGATGTCCTAAAACCATTCCTCCGGTGGGCACTGGTCTCCCAAAATATTTCATCACATGAGGACATAGTTTCATGTGCTATCAAGACCAAAAAAGAATTCTCTAAGTCTTATGACTTTAAGGGAAAGCAAGAAAAGAAGAGGGCTGCTAAAAACCATGGAAAAGGAAATAAGGAAACAGGGAAGAAGAGAAGAGTTGAATTTCCACCATTTGACAATTGTGGAAGGAAACACCCTGGTGGGTGCTTAAAAGGAAAAGAAGTATGCTACAAGTGTGGTCAGAAAGGCCATATTGCTGGTGATTGCAAAGGAAAGAAGGAAGCCAATGATGTTCGATGCTATTATTTTCAGGAGATGGGGCACTATGCTAATAATTGTCCAAAACGTCAAGGAAATATGCAACATAAGAGGCCAAGGGAGAAAGGACAAGCATATGTGATCACAACTGCAGAGGTTGAAGTTCCGCGTGACGTGGTGGCAGGTACTTTGATCATTTCATCAAGATTAGACAATGATTTATTTGATTCTAGATCATCACATTATTTCATATCTTCCCAGTTTGCTAAGAAAATTAGATATTTCCAATTTGATTTAACAAGGGAGTTTTCAATCAAAACTCCTAAGGGAAGTATCATTGCTACAAATTTCTATCAATTAGTTCGCATTAAGGAATATAAATGTTCTTTATCTGCTGATCTCATTGTCATACCCATGATTGATTTTGATATAATCCTCGATATATATTTTATTTTAGATCATGATGTAAAAATTTATTGTAAGAAGATGGAGGTTACGATTTTTGATGACGATGATAAATAACACCATATCTTTAGAACATAATCGTCACCACCTGATTCTTATCTAGATCCACCCACAGTAGCTCAACTAAATTCAATTATCTGGGAGGAACAGAATGAAATTACTATGGGTGAGGAAAGGTATGTTCAAATAGTGGATGTACCTATTGTGAGAGAATATGTTGATGTGTTTCCAGAAGATTTACCTGGACATCCTCTAGAACGAGAAATTGAGTTTTTCATTGATTTAATTCTTGGTTCAAGGCCCATATCGAAGACCCTTTATAGAATGGAAACTGTGGAATTAGTGGAACTAAAGAAAAAACTAGACGAATTGAGTAATAAGGGATTTATCTGCCATACTGTTTCTCCATGGAGAGCACCTATCTTTTTTGTGAAGAAGAAATATGGATCTATGAGGTTACGTATAGACTATAGGGATATCAATGCTATAACAATAAATAACAAGTATCCCCTACCTCGCATAGATGATTTATTTAACCAACTGCATGGATCTCAATACTTTTCAAAGATTGACCTTTGATCTGGATATCATCAGTTGAGTGTGAAGGAGGAAGACATTCCAAAAACAGCATTTCGAACCAGGTACGAGCATTACGAGTTTACGATAATGCCTTTTGGATTGACTAATGCACCCTATGTCTTCATGGATATAATGAACAGAGTTTTCACGGAATATCTATACAATTTTTTAGTGGTATTTATTGATGCTATCTTGGTATACTCCAAAAGCTAAGAAGATCATGAAAATCACTTGTGCATTATCTTAAAGACTCTGAGAAGAAATGAATTATATGTGAAGTTCAGAAAGTGTGATTTCTGGCTCCAATAAGTTTCCTTTCTTGGCCACATTGTCTCTAAGGATGGAATATCTGTAGATCCTGTAAAGACAAAGGCTGTGCAAGAATGGCCTACTCCAATGAATGTAACTGAGGTACGTATTTTTATTTGTTTAGCTAGTTATTATCAGCGTTCTGTTCCGAACTTCGCTGGTTTAGCTAACCCAATGACCAAGCTCACATGAAAAGGGGTTAAGTTTGTATGGACCAAGGAATGTGAAGAGTGTTTTGAAGAATTTAATAGGAGGTTAGTGAATGCTCAGATCCTAACCCTACCATTGGGGAATGATGGGTTTGTTATCTATAGTGATGCATCAAATAAAGGACTTGGTTGTGTCCTTATGCAGAATGATCGAGTGATTGCCTATGCATCTAGGCAACTAAAAATTCATGAACAAAACTATCCAACCCATGATCTTGAATTAGCAGCGGTAATATTTGCTATAAAGATATGAAGACATTATCTCTGTGGTGAAAAATGTGAGATTTATACTGATCACAAGAGTTTGAAGTATATTTTCTCATAGAAAGAACTCAATATGAGGCTGAGGAGGTGGATTGAGCTACTCAAAGATTACAATTGCACAATACACTAAAACACAGGGAAAGAAAATAAGGTAGCAGATGCATTGAGTAGAAAATACCATGGAATTATGAAAAATATGAGTGTTGAAAGGGATACTATGTTCATGGATCTAGTAATGATGGATATGGGAATTATTAAGGAAGGTAGCACATCACTACTTTTTCAAATGGTTGCCCAACCTTCTTTACTAGAGAGGATAAAAAGTTCTCAGGATGATAATGAGAAGTTTCAAAATAAAATTAAAGCAATAAATGATGGGAAGGTGACCGACTTATCATATGAAGATGGCATTTTGAAATTCAGGAAGAGGTTTTGTGTTCCCGCTATTCCTAAGCTAAAGAGAGAACTTTTGGATAATGCTCATAGCTCTAATTTCTCTATACATCCTAGTAGCAAAAATATGTATTGAGATCTCTGAGAGAACTTTTGGTGGGACAATATGAAATGGGAGATTGCTGAATATACATCAAAGTGCCTGGTATGTCAACAAGTGAAGGCTGAGAGGAAAAAGTCTAAGGGGATGATGCAACCACTACCCATACCATCATGGAAGTGGGAGAACATTACCATAGACTTTGTCACTAGACTCCCAAGGACATCTAGAGGAAAAAGTGCTATATGGGTCATTGTGGATCATCTTACAAAGACAGATCACTTCATAGTGATTTGAGAGGACTTCTAATTGGATCAACTTGCATGGATTTACATCAAAGAAGTGGTATGGCTGCATGGTGTACCACTCTCTATTGTATCCGACCGTGATCCTAGATTTACCTCGAAGTTATGGAAAATTCTCCAACATTATTTAATCACTGAAATAAATTTAGTACGACCTATCATCTATAAATTGATGGCCAATCCGAGTGGACTATTCAGACACTGGAAGAAATGTTGAGGGCATGTTCTATGGAATTAAAAGGAGGATGGGAGCAACACCTTCCACTAGTTGAATTATCCTACAACAATAGTTTCCACTCGAGCATCCGTATGGCACCATATGAAGCCCTTTATGGGAAAAGGTATAGAACACCGGCGTGTTGGGATGTAGTCGGTGAGAAAAAGCTGCTAGGACCTGAATTGGTTGAGGAAATGGTAGAGAATGTGAAAACCATTCACCAGCATATCAAGGCAACCCAAAGTCGATAGAAGAGTTATGAGGATAACCGTCGACGAGACCTGAAGTTCAAAGTAGGAGACCTGGTATTTCTATGCATATCTCAATGGAAGAAGGTCATAAGGTTTAAGAAGAAAGGGAAGCTAAGTCCCAGGTATATCATCCCCTTTGAGATCCTTGATTGAGTTAGGGCTGTGGCATATCAACCAGCACTTCCACATACCTTGTCAAAGGTACATTATGACTTTCATGTATCATTCTTAAAGAAGTACATACAAGACCCTTCACATGTACTCTCTTCAGAGGTGGTATAGTTGGAGGATGATCTTTCTTATAAGGAGTAGCTAGTGAAAAATTTGGATCGTAGAGACAAAGTTCTACACAACAATACTACCCATCTGGTCAAGGTACTATGGAGAAACCATAAGTACGAAGAGGAAACTTGGGAACTGGAGGAATCAATGAAGGCAAAGTACCCCCACCTGTTCTTGGCCAAGATTGTAAATTTCGAGGGAGAAATTTTTGTGAGGGGAGAATGTAATGAACCGATATTTTTTTAAAGGAAATTAAATTCTTATAAATATTTCATAATAACATTAACTACTAGGTTCTATGGGACCCTTAAAACACAAGTTTTTCACTTCTGTGATGTGAATTTCAAAAATCTGACATACAGAGTCGCGATCAGTAAGTTATTTAGAGTCTAATAAGAAAAACTTAATTTTTGTTGAATGGTAGCCTACCCTTATGAATTGTAACAAACCCTTATGAATAGTGATATACCCTAATAAATATTAACCTTACCTATGATAATATATAAATAATATTCAAGTTGAAAGTACAATATACCTATATTTTAGAATAAGTTAATGAATTCTTTAAAAGTGGTTTTTGATAATAAATTATAATTTTAATTAAATATTAAATTAATAATATTTAGAAAATTATTTTTGAAAAATGGACTTCATTTTTGGATTCTACACGCTGAAAAATGGTTAGGGTGAATTTTTGGGATTTTTCTAAAATACTTGATTTTTTTGATGAATAATAAAATACGGTAATTTACCGTATATATACATTATAAGCTAAATAGACTATTCCTAGAATCATGGCTAATGTCACAACCCTTAATCCGAATTCACATGATAAAATTACTATTCTTGGTCATGGAATACTTACTATTATTATTCTTGTGAAGAAATAATAAATTAATGAGTTTTATATTAGGAAATCCTCTCTCTCCTCCACTATAAAACCCCCTCTCACCCCCTCTTCCAATCACTCCTCTCAAGATTTGTACCTTCTCCAAATTCTGGAAAAATAACCTCCCAACCTCCTCTCCCACGTACAATAAGATTTGGTCTCATTAAAAGACCAAAACCTCTCCCTTAAGAAGGTTCTTAAGGAAGTTTGGTTCAAGAGGTAAATTCCTCTTTTCAATTCTTTGTCTTTCCTTTCAAGTTCATTTGTTTTCTTTTTCTATTACCTCTATTATCCAAATTTTGTGATGACTCCAGTACCTTATATATACTGTAATGTTTTGATGATAGTAGAATAAGTTATCATCATCTCCCCCTTTTACCTTCTTTTATACTTGTAGCAAGAACACCATCTGAGATGTGCCAATTTTACACATTCAAGGACGATGGACATTCGATTTATTTTATTATTCTAAATTCTGGTCATGAAACCATTATTGTTTTGGTTGAACCAGATTATCATATATAATATAATCTATTTAAGATTCTGTAATCCCTTTGTTCAAATGGTATTAGGTTATAAAGAAAAATGGGATTGTTGTAATCAAAACCCATAAATTAACCGAAACAATTATCATTAAAGTTCTATATGATAATTCACCCTCATTCCATGTAACCAAGTTATATAAATGAAAAATAACATCTATTTATGTTCATAAATAATATATAATTTCAATTCTGGAGATTTACATCCATTCCACTTCATTACTTAAAAACAAGTGAACTGAATATGAAAATAAGAGAAACGAACACTCCAGAACGACAAAATTCAATACAATAACTTTTCAATAAAGAGATAAATGAACTAACCAAAATTAGGATAAACTAAATACATGTATAATAGGTTCTAAAATAAGTTATTAATAAGTATAATTTCATATTCCAGGAACTTAATTAAAAGAGTGGAACACGTTTGGAGTTAAGGTAAGGGGTTTTCCACCCGAACTTCCATTTTCATTCGGGATAGTTTCATTGTCTAATTACCTATATGAAATTATTATGTATTGTTATTTACTTATCGTATATTCTGTGTGAGTATCATATATATTTGTACAAACCATAACCCTTCCTTATTTTATGGATAGTTGCACATTTTTAAAGGAACTTTCAAGTTGTTTCCAAAATACAATCCCGATCCAAGGGAATTTATCAAATTCTTTCCTATTTTCAAGGTCACTCTATGATCTATTTTAGATACATTTATCTGTATAAAATCACTCATTTTATTATGAAAATACTATCTTACCTCACTTCTGGTTTTATACAATGTTTTTTCTAAAATAACTCTTCTTTTCAAAATAAAAGAGTATTTATCTCAAGAATTTCTTAATGATTTTATAAGAGTGTTTTCATCTAATTCAACACTCTTGTTGATTACATGGTATTATTGGGTTTAATAATTTATGAATTCATTTACAATATTTTATTTAATAGTTTATGACTTAATATATTGTGGATGATCTATCCTAAATCCATTCACCATATTATTCTAAATGGTTAGTGTTTATGTTCAATAATTTGGCAAAGTTTGTTACATTTCATATGATAGTTTCAATATAAATGTATATGTTGTTTAGGTTTATCCCTGCTCATATGAGTAATTCATTGGAATTATTATGTGATGGGTGGGGCCCTCTATATCCCCTCGATGCATCAGTAGCTCTCATGAGACAGATAAATGTGGAATTGGCCGAGGCCTTTCCCAATGCGATATAGATTTTGGAAGAGGCCTTTATCATTAGATGTCTTGGCTGAGACCTTGAAATTTTTTTCAGAATATCCGGCATTATGCATTCCATCATTATGAGTTTAGCTATTGATATTCCATGTGGTTATTCGATTAGTAGAATACCCATGATTAGGTTTTATTTTGGCATTATTTACTCATCTCATTTTCCTGCCATAATTTGTTCACGTTTATTATTAAAGGCATGTGTTTTAAATTATTCACCATGTCTAATGTTTATATTATATTCTGCTGTATTTATTACTCTTTCTGATCATTTGAGCTTACCCTTTATTATGTTTCATTTTCTCAGGGAAAGAGGAATTCAATTATGAATGACATGCTGAAATAGCCTAGGAGTTATGGAAGTTGTCTAAGGAGTTTCTATGTTGTTTTTCATTTCAAGTTGTAATAATGAACTTATGTATGTATCTTGTTTCCAATAATATTAAACTTTCAGTCCTTCGTGATTCACATTCCTTGTATGTATGCCAACGTAATCAAACAAGGCACCAGATCCGGGCAACCGGGGTCGGGTCCTTACAGTTGGTATCAGAGGAAGTTTAGTAGAATACATGGAAACTAGATTTAGAAAACGTAGAATTAGGGAAGAGTCCCTAAGTTATTCTTTGAGGATATACATAAAATAACATCCTGGTATTTTGGTAAGGAATAGATTATGTGGATATTTCAAGCAATACATCCCTTTTCGGATACGAGCAGGTAGAGGTGGCTCTGGCACAGATGTATCTAGGGGTAAAACCTGAAAACACAGCTTTGAACTAGACTCGAACGGGAACTGGTGCATGACAACGGGCCTTGCTGCACTCTTGGTTACGACACTCCCGGGGGATATTCTTAGGATAATTAAAATTTTCTTTACAATCCATTATGAAGGATTAAAATGTAAAATATTCCTCAAAGAAACCATATTTGTGAATATGGGATTAGCCATTCATAGGATCTCAAATTTTTTTCTAAGTATTTTTTTAAGTTAAGATTATACATTATGATTCATAACCTAATATAGTGTATTCCATTATCTAAATATGGAACCAAGTGAAAGGAAGGGAAACCGCACGAAAACAAATGTCCCTTATAGGGATTATCCTCTGATGCAAGATAATGATGTTGGCTCGGGTGTTGTGACTGGTGCTGAGAAACTCATAACTATACTGAGACAACTTCCTCAGGTTATAAATAATAACCTTACTCGTATAGGGCATCCAGATCCATCACGTGGAGGAGCTATGATAGATCGTTTTATGCGACAACAACCTCCATCATTCAATGGGACTACAAACCCTTTTGTAGAAAAACATTGGATTTGTTCCCTCGAGAAGATATTTCTCGCTTTGGGATGTAATGAAAAAGAGAAGGTTGTCATGGAAGTATATCATCTATCGGGAGATGCAGATCAATGGTGGTCATTAATCAAAAACACAAAGGAGGAGGAGGAAATAGAAGAGATGGAATGGAGGGATTTTAAGGAAATATTCTTAGAATAATATTTCCCTCATGAACAAAGAGCAGATATGGAGAGGGAATTCTTAAATCTGAGGCAAAAGGAGGATGAAAATGTTGCCAACTATGAAACCAACTTTACAAGGCTAGCAAGACATGCTGTGGACTACATACGAAATCCAAGGAGAAAAATCAATCGATTCTTTGATGGCCTAAAACCATTCCTCTGGCAGGCATTGGTCTCCCAAAATTTTTCATCATATGATGACATAGTTTCATGTGCTATCAAGACCAAAAAAGAATTCTCTAAGTCTTATGACTTTAAGGGAAAGCAAGAAAAGAAGAGGGCTGCTGAAAACCATGGGAAAGGAAATATGGAAATAGGGAAGAAGGGAAGAGTTGAATTTCCACCATGTGACAATTGTGGAAGGAAACACCCTGCTGTGTGTTTAAAAGGAAAAGAAGTATACTACAAGTGTTGTCAGAAAGGCCATCTTATTGGTGATTGTAAAGGAAATAAGGAATCCAATGATGTTCGATGCTATAATTGTCAAGAGATGGGGAACTATGCTAATAATTGTCCAAAATTTCACGGAAATATGCAACAGAAGAGGCCAAGGGAGCAAGGACAAGCATATGCGATCACAATTGCAGAGGTTGAAGTTCCACGTGACATGGTGGCAGGTACTTTGATCATTTCTTCAAGCTTAGAAAATGATTTATTTGATTCTAGATCATCTAATTGTTTCATATCTTCCCAGTTTTCTAAGAAAATTAGATATTTCCAATTTGATTTGACAAGGGAGTTGTCTGTCAAAACTCCCAAGGGAAGTATCATTGCTACAAAGTTCTGTCAATTAGTTCCCATTAAGGCATATAAATATTCTTTATCTGCTGATCTCATCATCATACCCATGATTGATTTTGATATAATCCCCAGTATGGATTGGATTTTGGATCATGATGTAAAAATTTATTGTAAGAAGAAGGAGGTTAGGATTTTTGATGACGATGATAAAGAACACCTTATCTTTAGAACAGAATCATCACCACCTGATTGTTATCTAGATCCACCCACAGTAGCTCAAATAAATTCAATTATCAGGGAGGAACAGAATGAAATAACTATGGGTGAGGAAAGTAATTTTCATATAGAGTATGTACCTATTGTGAGAGAATATGTTGATGTGTTTACCGAAGATTTACCTATACATCCTCTAGGATGATAATTTGTGTTTTTCTTTGATTTAATTCCTGGTTCAAGGCCCATATCGAAGACCCCTTATAGAATGGCCACTGTGGAATTAGTGTAACTAAAGAAACAACTAGAGGAATTGAGTAATAAGGGATTTATCTGCCCTAGTGTTTCTCCGTGGGGATCCCCTGTCTTTTTTGTTAATAAGAAAGATGGATCTATGAGGTTATGTATCGTCTATAGGTATATCAATGCTATAAAAATAAAGAACAAGTATCCCCTACCTCCCATTGGTGATTTATTTGACCAACTTCATGGAGCTCACTACTTTTCAAAGATTGAACTTCGATCTGGATATCATCAGTTGATTGTGAAGGAGGAAGACATTCCGAAAATAGCGTTTCGAACCAGGTACAGGCATTATGAGTTTACAGTAATGCCTTTTGGATTGACTAATGCACCCTCTATCTTCATGGAACTAATGAATAGAGTTTTCAAGGAATATCTCGATGATTTTGTAGTGGTATTTATTGATGATATCTTGGTATAGTCCAAAAGGTATGAAGATCATGAAAATCACTTGCGCATTATCTTGAAGACTCTGAGAAGAAATGAATTATATGGGAAGTTTAGCAAGTGTTATTTCTGGCTCCAATCAGTTTCCTTTCTTGGCCACATTGTCTCTAAGGATGGAATATATTTAGATCCTGCAAAGACAAAAGGCTGTGCAGGAATGGACTACTCCAATGAACGTAACTGAGGTACGTAGTTTTATTGGTTTAGTAGGTTATTATCAGCGTTTCATTCAGAACATCGCCCGTTTAGCTAACCTGATGACCAATCTCACACGAAAAGGGGTTACGTTCATATGGACCAAGGAATGTGAAGAGTGTTTTGAAGAATTTAAGAAGAGGTTATTGACTGATATAATCCTAACCCTACCATTTAGGAATGATGGGTTTGTTATCTATAGTGATGCATCAAAGGAAGGACTTGGTTGTGTCCTTATGCAGAATGATCGAGTGATTTCCTATGCATCTAGGCAACTAGAAATTCATGAACAAAACTATCCAACCCATGATCTTGAGTTAGCAGTGGTAATATTTTCTCTGAAGATATGGAGACATTATCTCTATGGTGAAAAATGTGAGATTTATACTGATCACAAGAGTTTGAAGTATATTTTCTCATAGAAAGAACTCAACATGAGGCAAAGGAGGTGGATTGAGCTACTCAAAGATTACAATTGCACAATACACTTCCACCTGGGGAAAGAAAATAAGGTAGCAGATGGATTGAGTAGAAAAGACCATGGAATTCTGAACATGATGAGAGTTGAAAGGTATCCTATGTTCATGGATCTAGTAAAGATGGATATGGGAATTATTAAGGAAGGTAGAACATCACTAGTTTTTCAAATGGTTGCCCAACCTTCTTTACTAGATAGGATAAAATGTTCTCAGGATGATGATGAGGAGTTTCAAAAGAAAATTAAAGCAATAAATAATGGGAAGGTGACTAACTTCTTATATGAAGATGGCATTTTGAAATTCGGGAAGAGGCTTTGTGTTCCCTCTATTCCTAAGCTAAAGAGAGAACTGTTGGATGATGCACATAACTCTAATTTCTCTATACATCCTAGTAGCACAAAGGTGTATCAAGATCTTCGAGAGACCTTTTGGTGGGACAATATGAACAGGGAGATTGATGAATATACGTCAAAGTGACTGGTATGTCAACTAGTGAAGGCTGAGAGGCAAAAGTCTAAGGGGATGATGCAACCACTACCCATACCATCATGGAAGTGGGAGAACATTACCATGGACTTTGTCACTGGACTCCCAAGGAAATCTAGAGGAAAAAATGCTATATGGGTCATTGTGGATCATCTTACAAAGACAACTTAATTCATTGCGATTCGAGAGGACTTCTCATTGGATCAACTTGCATGGATTTACATCAAATAAGTGGTAAGGCTGCATGGAGTACCGATCTCTGTTGTATCCAACTGTGATCCTAGATTCACCTCGATGTTCTAGAAAAGTCTCCAACATGCTTTAAGCACTGAACTGAACTTCAGTATGACCTATAATCCCCAAACTGATGGCCAATCTGAGTAGACTATTCAGACAATGGAAGACATGTTGAGGGCATGTTCTATGGAATTCAAAGTAGGATGGGACCAACATCTTCCACTAGTTGAATTCTTCTACAACAATAGCTTCCACTCGATCATCCATATGGCAACATATGAAGCCCTTTATGGGAAAAGGTGTAGAACACTGGCGTTTTGGGATGAAGTCGGTGAGTGAAAGCTGCTAGGACCTGAATTGGTTGAGGAAATGGCAGAGAAAGTGAAAACCATTCAGTATCATATCAAGGCAGCCCGAAGTCGACAGAAGAGTTATGCAGATAACTGTCAACGACACCAGGAGTTCAAAGAAGGAGACCTGGTATTTCTACGCATATCTTCATGGAAGAAGGTCATGCGATTTGGGAAGAAAGGGAAGCTAAGTCCCAGGTATATCATCCCCTTCGAGATCCTTGATCGAGTCAGAGCTGTATCATATTGACCAACACTTCCACCAACCTTGTCAAATTTATATGATGTTTTTCATGTATCCCTCTTGTGGAAGTACATACTAGACACTTCACATGTACTCTCTTTAGAGGTGGTACATTTAGAGGATGATCTTTCCTATGAGGAGCAGCCGGTGAAACTTTTGGATTGTAGAGACAAAGTTCTATGCAACAAGACTACTCATCTGGTCAAGGTACTATAGAGAAACCATAATTACGAAGAGGCAACTTGGGAACTGGAGGAATCAATGAAGGAGAAGTACCCCCACCTGTTCTTGGCCTAGATTGTAAATTCCGAGGGTGAAATTTTTGTAAGGAGGGGAGAATGTAATGACCCAATATTTTTTTTAAAGAAAATTACTTTCTTATAAATATGTCATAATCACATTAACTACTAAGTGATATGGGACCCTTAAAACACAATTTTTTCACTTCTGTGATGTGAATTTCAAAAATCCAACATACATAGTCGCGATCAGTAAGTTATTTCGAGTTCAATAAGAAAAACTTAATTTTTTTGTGAATAGTAACCTACCCTTATGAATAGTAACATACCCTTATGAATAGTGATATACCCCAATAAATAGTAACCTTACATATGATAATATAAATAATATTCTATTTGAAAGTACGATATACCTATATTTTAGAATAAGTTGATGGATGTTTTAAAACTGGTTTTTGATAATAAATTATGATTTTAATTAAATATTAAATTAATAATATTTAGAAAATTATTTTTGTAAAATGGACTTCATTTTTGGATTCTAAATGCTGTAAAATGGTTAGGGTGAATTTTTGGGATTTTTCTAAAATACTTGATTTTTTTGATGAATAGTAAAATACGGTAATTTATCGTATATATACATTATAAGCTAAATAGACTATTACTAGCATCATGGATAATGTCACCACCCTTAATCTGAATTCACATGATCAAATTACTATTCTTGTTCATGGAATACTTACTATTACTTGTCTTGTGAAGAAATAATAAATTAATGAGTTTTATATTAAGAAATCCTCTCTCTCCTCCACTATAAAAACCCCCTCTCACCCCTCTTCCAATCACTCCTATCAAGAATTGTACCTTCTCCAAATTCTGGATAGATACCCTCCCAACCTCCTCTTCCACGTCCAGCAAGCTTTGATCTCATTAAAAGACCAAAACCTCTCCCTTAAGGAGGTTCTCAAGGAAGTTTGGTTCAAGAGGTAAATTCCTCTTTTCAATTCTTTGTCTTTCCTTTCAAGTTCATTTGTTTTCTTTTTCTATTACCTCTCTTATCCAAATTTTGTGATGACTCTAGTACCTTATATGTACTGGAATGTTTTCATGATAGTGGAATAAGTTTTCATCATCTCCCCATTTTTACCTTCTTTTATACTTGTAGCAAGAACACCATCCGAGATGTGCCAATTTTACACATTCAAGGACGATGGACTTTCAATTTATTTTATCATTCTAAATTCTGGTCGTGAAACCATTTTTGTTATGGTTGAACCAGATTATTATATATAATATAACTTATTTATGATTCTTTAATCCCTTTTTTCAAATGGTGTTAGGTTATAAAGAAAAATGGGTTCGTTGTAATCAAAACTCACAAATTAACCGAAACAATTATCATTAAAGTTCTATATGATAATTCATCCTCGTTCCATGTAATCAAGTCATATAAATGAAAAAAACAACTATTTATGTTCATAAATAATATATAATTTCAATATTAGAGATTTACATCCATTCCACTTTATTACTTAAAAACAAGTGAACCGAATATGAAAATAAGAGAAACAAACACTCCAGAACGACGAAATTCAATACAATAACTTGTCAATAAAGACATAAATCAACTAACCAGAATTATGATAAACTAAATACATGTATAATAGCTTCTAAAATAAGTTATTAATAAGTATAATTTCATATTCCATGAACTTAAGTACAAGAGCAGAACACGTTCAGAGTTAAGGTAAGGGTTTTTCCACTCGAACATCCATTTTCATACGGGATACTTTAATTGTCTAATTACCTCAATGACATTATTATGTATTGTTATGTACTCATAATATATTCTGTGTGAGTATCATGTATATTTGTAAAAACCATAACCCTTCCTTATTCTATGGATAGTTACACATTTTTAAAGGAACTTTCAAAGTTGTTTCCAAAATACAAGCCCGATCCAAGGGAATTTCTCAAATTCTTTCCTATTTTCAAGGGAACTCAATGATCTATTTTTAGAAAAAATTTTATTTATAAAATCACTCATTTTATTATAAAAATACTATCTTACCTCACTTCTGGTTTTATACAAATATTTTTCTAAAAGAACTCTTCTTTTCAAAATAAAAGAGTATTTATCTCAAGAATTGCTTAATGATTTTATAAGAGTGTTTTCGTCTAATTCAACACTCTTGTTGATTCCATGGTATTATTGGATTTAATAATTTATGAAGTCATATACCATATTTTATTTAACGGTTTATGACTAAATCTATTGTGTATGATCTATCCTAAAACCATTCACCATATTATTCGGAATGGTCAGTGTTTATGTTCAATAATTAGGGAAAGTTTGTTACATTTTATATGATAGTTTCAATATTAATGTATATTTTGTTTATGTTTATCACCATTTATATGAGGAATGTATTGGACTTATTATGTTACAGGTGGGTCCCGCTATAGCCCCTCGATGAATCGGTAGGTCTCATGAGACAAATAAACGTGGAATTGGCCGAGGCCTTTCCCAATGTGATATAGTTTTTTGCTGAGGCCTTAATCATTAGAAGTCTTGGCCAAGGCCTTGAAAAAATGTTCATAATGTTCGGCACTATGCATTCAATCATTATGAGTTCATCTATTGATATTTCATGTGGTTATTCGATTAGTAGAATACCCATGATTATGTTTTATTATGGCATTATTTACTCAACTCATTTTCTTGCCATAATGTGTTCACGTTTATTATTAAAGGCATGTGTTTTCAACTATTCACCATGCCTAATGTTTATATTATCTTTCACTATATTTCTTACTCTCACTGAGTGTTTAAGATCACCCTTTATTATGTTTCATTTTCTTAGGGCAAGAGGAATTCAATTATGAATCACAGGCTGAAATAACCTAGGAGTTTTGGAAGTTGTCTAAGGAGTTTCTATGTTGTTTTTCATTTCAAGTAGTAATGATGAAATTATGTATGTATTTTGTTTCCAATATTACTAAACTACTCAATCCTTCGGGATTCACATTCCTTGTATTTATACCAATGTAATCAAACAAGGCACCGACTCTGGGCAACTGGGGTCAGGTCCTTACAGTTGATATCAGAGGAAGTTTAGTAGAATACTTGGAAACTAGAATTAGATAATGTAGAATTAGGGAAGAGTCCCTAAGTTATTTTTGAGGATATATATACAATATCGTCCTGGTATTTTGGTAAGTAATAGATTATGTGGATCTTTCAAGCAATACATCCCTTTCTGGATACGAGCAGGTAGAGGCGGCTCTGGCACAAATGTATCTAGGGGTAAAACTCAAAAAAACCACTTTGATCTAGACTTGAACGGGAACTGGAGCACGACAATAGGCCTTGCTGCACTCTTGGTTAGGAAACTCTCAGGGGATATGCTTAGGTTAATTCACATTTTCTTTACAAGCCATTATGAAGGATTGAAATGTAAAATATTCCTCAAAGAAACCATATTTGTGAATATGGTATTATCCATTTGTAGGATATCAATTTTTTTCTAAGTATTTTTTTAAGTTAATATTATACATTATGATTCATAACCTAATCTAGTGTATTACATTATCTAGAGATAGCGCCAAGTGAAAGGAATGGATACTGTGGGAACACACATGTCCCTTCTAGGGATTTTCCTTCGATACAAGATAATGATGTTGGCTCTGGTGCTGTGACTGGTGCTGAACAACTCATAACTATACTGGGACAACTTACTCATGTTATGAATAATAACCTTATTTTTATAGATCATTCAGATCCATCACATGGAGGTGATTTGCTAGATCGCTTTATACGACAACAAATTCCATCGTTTAGTGAGACTACAAACCCTTTTGTAGAAGAGCAGTGGATATGTTCCCTCGAGAAGATATTTCTCACTTTGGGATGTAATGAAAAAGAGAAGGTTGTCATTGAAGTATATCATCTATCGGGATATGGGGATCAATGGTGGTCATTAATCAAAAACACAAAGGAGGGGGAAGAAATAGAAGAGATGGAATGGAGGGATTTTAAGGAAATATTCTTAGAAAGATATTTCCCTTGTGAACAAAGAGCAGATATAGAGAGGAAATTCTTGAATCTAAGGCAAAAGGGGGATGAAAATGTTTCCACGTATGAAGCCAACTTTACAAGGCTGGAAAGACATGCTGTGGACTACATACAAAATCCAAGGAGCAAAATCGATCGATTCTTTGATGTCCTAAAAGAATTCCTCCGATGGGCACTGGTCTCCCAAAATTTTGCATCATATGAGGACATAGTTTCATGTGATATCAAGACCGAAAATGAATTCTCTAAGTATTATGACTTTAAGGGAAAGAAATAAAGTAAGAGGGCTGCTAAAAACCATGGGAAAGAAAATAAAGAAACAAGGAAGAAGGGAAGAGTAGAATTTCCACCATGTGACAATTGTGGAAGGAAACACCCAGGTGCATTCTTAAAAGGAAAAAGAGTATGCTACAAGTGTGGTTGGAAAGGCCATCTTGTTGGTGATTATAAAGGAAATAAGGAAGCCAATGATGTTCGATTCTATAATTGTTAGGATATGGGGAACTATTCTAATAATTTTCCAAAACATCAAGGAAATATGCAACAGAGGAGGCCAAGGGAGCAAGGACAAACATATGCGATCACAACTACAGAGGTTGAAGTTCTGCGTGACATGGTGGCAGGTACTTTGATCATTTCATCAAGCTTTTCCAATGCTTTAATTGATTCTAGATCATTGCATTGTTTCATATCATCCCAGTTTTCTAAGAAAATTAGATATTTCCAATTTGATTTAACAAGGGAGTTGTTAGTCAAAACTCCTAAGGGAAATATCATTGCTACAAAGTTCTATCAATCAGTTCCCATTAAGGCATATAAATGTTATTTATCTGCTGATATCATTATCATACCCATGATCGATTTTGATATAATCCTCGGTATGGATTGGCTTTCGGATCATGATGTAAAAATTTATTGTTAGAAGAAGGAGGTTACAATTTTTGATGATGATGATAAAAAACACCTTATCTTTAGAGAAGAATCGTCACCACTTGATTCTTATCTTGATCCACCCACAGTAGCTCAACTAAATTCAATTATCGGGGAGGAACATAATAAAACAAATATGGGTGAGGAAAGGAATTTTCAAATAGAGGATGTACCTATTGTGAGAGAATATGTTGATGTGTTTCTAGAAGATTTACCTGGTCATCCTCTAGAATGAGAAGTTGAGTTTTCCATTGATTTAATTCCTGGTTCAAGGCCCATATCGAAGACCCCTTATAGAATGTCCACTATGGAATTAGTGGAACTAAAGAAAAAACTAGAGGAATTGAGTAATAAGGGATTTATCCGCCCAAGTGTTTCTCCATGGGGAGCCCCTATCCTTTTTGTTAAGAAGAAAGATGGATCTATGAGGTTATGTATCGACTACAGGGATATCAATGCTATAACAATAAAGAACAAGTATCCCCTACCTCTCATTGATGATTTATTTGAACAACTGCATGGAGCTCAATAATTTTCAAAGATTGACCTTTGATCTAGATATCATCAGTTGAGTGTGATGGAGGAACACATTCTGAAAATAGCGTTTCGAACTAGGTATAGGAATTAAGAGTTTACTGTAATGCCTTTTGGATTTACTAATGCACCCTCTATATTCATGGATCTAATGAATAGAGTTTTCAATGAATATCTTGATGATTTTGTAGTGGTATTTATTGATGATATATTGGTATACTCCAAAAGCTACGAAGAACATGAAAATCACTTACGCATTTTATTGAAGACTCTGAGAAGAAATGAATTATATGGGAAGTTCATCAAGTGTGATTTCTGGCTCTAATCAGTTTCCTTTCTTGGACACATTGTCTCTAAGGATGGAATATCTATAGATACTGTAAATACAAAGGCTATGCAAGAATTACCTACTCTAATGAATGTAACTGAGGTACGTATTTTTATTGGTTTAGCTGGTTATTATCGGTGTTTCGTTCAGAACTTTTCCCATTTAGCTAACCCAATGACCAAGCTCACACGAAAAGGGGTTAAGTTCATATGGACCAAGGAATGTGAAGAGTATTTTGAAGAATTGAAGAGGATGTTAGTGAATGTTCCGTTCCTAACCCTACCATCAGGGAATGATGGGTTTGTTATCTATAGTGATGCATCAAAGAAAGGACTTGGTTGTGTCCTTATGAAGAATGTTTGAGTGATTGCCTATGCATCCAAGAAACTAAAAATTCATGAAAAAAACTATCCAACCCATGATATTGAGTTAGAAGTAGTAATATTTTCTCTGAAGATATGGAGACATTATCTCTATGGTCAAAAATGTGAGATTTATACTGATCACAAGAGTTTGAAGTATATTTTCTGACAGAAAGAACTCAACATGAGGCAAAGGAGGTGGATTGAGCTACTCAAAGAGTACGATTTCACAACACACTGCCACCCGAAGAAATAAAATAAGGTATTAGATGCATTGAGTAGAAAATACCATGGAATTATGAATAAGATGAGAGTTGAAAGGGATCCTATGTTCCTGGATCTAGTAAAGATAGATATGGGAATTATTAAGGAAGGTAGCACATCACTACCTTTCAAATGGTTGCCCAAACTTCTTTACTAGAGAGTATAATATGTTCTCCGGCTGATTATGAGAAGTTTCAAAAGAAAATTAAAACAATAAATGATGGAAAGGTGACTGACTTCCCATATGAAGATGGAATTTTGAAATTCAGGAAGATGCTTTGTGTTCCTGCTATTCCTGAGCTAAAGAGAGAACTGTTGGATGATGATCATAGCTCTAATTTCTCTATACATCCTGGTAGCACAAATATGTATCGAGATCTCCGAGAGAACTTCTGGTGGGACAATATGAAAATAGAGATTGCTGAAAATACGTCAATGTTCCGGGTATGTCAACAATTGAAGGCTGAGAGGCAAAATTCTAAGGGGATGATGAAACCACTACCCATACCATCATAGAAGTGGGAGAACATTACCATGGAATTTTCCACTAGACTCCTAAGGACATCTAGAGTAAAAATGATATATGGGTCATTGTGGATCATCTTACAAAGACAGTTCACTTCATAGCGATTTGAGAGGACTTCTCATTGGATCAACTTGCACAGATTTACATCAAAGAAGTGGTAAGGCTTCATGGAGTACCACTCTTTATTGTATCCGACCGTGATCCTAGATTCACCTCGAAGTTCTGGAAAAGTATCCAACATGCCTTAAGCACTAAACTGAACTTCAGTATGGCCTATCATCCTCAAAGTCATTGGTCAATCCAATTGGACTATTCAGACACTAGAAGACATGTTGAGGGAATGTTTTATGGAATTCTAAGGATGATGGGACCAACATATTCCACTAGTTGAATTCTCCTACAACAATAGTTTCCATTCGAGCATCCTTATGAAACCATATGAAGCCCTTAATGGGAAAAGGTGTGGAACACCGGCGTGTTGGGATGAAGTTAGCGAACGAAAGTTTCTAGGACCTGAATTGGTTGAGGAAATGACGGAGAAGGTGAAAACCATTCAGTAGTATATCAGGGCAGACCAAAGTTGAAAAAAGAGTTATGCGGATAACCATCGATGAGACCTGGAGTTCAAAGTATGAGACCTGGTATTTCTAAGAATATCTCCATAGAATAAGGTCATGCAATTTGGGAAGAAAGGGAAGCTAAGTCCCAGATATATCACCCCCTTAAAAATCCTTGATCGAGTCGGAGCTGTGGCACATCGACTAGCAGTTCCACCAACCCTGTCAAAGGTACATGATGTCTTTCATTTATCCCTCTTAATGAAGTACATACCAGACCCTTTACATGTACTCTCTTCAGAGGTGGTACAATTGGAGGATGATATTTCCTATGAGGAGAAGCCGGTGAAAATTTTTGATCATAGAGATAATGTTCTACGCAACAAGACTACTCATCTGGTCAAGGTACTATGGAGAAACCATAAGTACGAAGAGGCAACTTGGGAACTAGAGGAATCAATGAAGGAGAAGTACCCCCACCTGTTCTTGGCCTAGATTGTAAATTTCGAGGGAGAAATTTTTGTAAGGATGGGAGAATGTAACGACCCAATATATTTTTTAAAGTAAATTACTTTCTTATAAATATGTCATAATCAAATTAACTATTAAGTGCTATGGGACCCTTAAAACACAAGTTTGTCACTTCTGTGATGTGAATTTTAAAAATCTGACATACATAGTCGCGATCAGTAAGTTATTTAGAGTCCAATAAGAGAAACATAATTTTTGGTGAATAGAAACCTAACCTTATGAATAGTAACATACCCTTATGAATAGTGATATACCCTAATAAATAGTAACCTTACCTATGATAATATATAAATAATATTCAAGTTGAAAGTACGATATACCTATATTTTAGAATAAGTTAATGAATGTTTTAAAACCGGTTTTTGATAATAAACTATGATTTTAATTAAATATTAAATTAATAATATTTAGAAAATTATTTTTGAAAAATGGAAATCATTTTTGGATTCAACATGCCAAAAAATGGTTAGGGTGAATTTTTGGGATTTTTCTGAAATACTTGATTTTTTTCATGAATAGTAAAATTCAGTAATTTACCTTATATATACATTATAAGCTAAATAGACTATTACAAGAATCATGGATGATGTCACCACCATTAATCCGAATTAACATGATAAAATTACTATTCTTGGTCATTTAATACATACTATTACTTTTCTTGTGAAGAAATAATAAATTAATGGGTTTTATATTAAGAAATCCTCGCTCTCCTCCACTATAAAAACCCCCTCTCACCCCCTCTTCCAATCACTCCTCTCAAGTCTTGTGCCTTCTCCAAATTCTGGCCAAATACCCTCCCAACCTCATATACCACGTCCATTAATCTTTGGTCTCATTAAAAGACCAAAACCTCTCCATTTTGGAGGTTCTCTAGGAAGTTTGGTTCATGAGGTAAATTCCTCCTTTCAATTCTTTGTCTTTCCATTCAAGTTCATTTGTTTTCATTTTATATTACCTCTCTTATCCAAATTTTGTGATGAGTCCAGTAACTTATATGTACTGGAATGTTTTCATGATAGTGGAATAAGTTATCATCATCTTTCCCTTTTTACCTTCTTTTATACTTGTATCAAGAACATCATCCGAGATGTGCCAATTTTACACATTCAAGGACGATGGACTTTCGATTTCTTTTATCAATCTAAATTCTGGTCATGAAACCATTCTTGTTATGGTTGAACCAGATTATTATATATAATAAAACCTATTTAGGATTCTGTAATCCCTTTTTTTAAATAGTATTAGGTTATAAAAAAATGGTTTCGATGTAATCAAAACCCACAAATTAACCGAAACAATTATAATTAAAGTTATATACAATAATTCATCCTCATTCCATGTAACCAAGTTATATAAATGAAAATTAACACCTATTTATGTTAATAAATAATATATAATTTCAATTCTGGAAATTTACATCCATTCCACTTCATTACTTAAAAACAAGTGAACCGAATATGAAAATAAGAGAAACGAACACTCCAGAACGACAAAATTCAATACAATAACTTGTCAATAAAGACATAAATGAACTAACCAGAATTATGATAAAATAAATACATGTATAATAGGCTATGAAATAATTTATTAATCAGTATAATTTCATATTCCGGGAACTTAAGTACAAGAGCGGAACACGTTCGGAGTTAAGGTAAGGGTTTTCCACCCAAACTTCCATTGTCATTCAGGATACTTTCATTGTCTAATTACCTCAATGAAATTATTATGAATTGTTAAATAATAATCATATATTATTTATGAGTATCATATATATTTGTACAATCCAGAACCCTTCCTTATTTTATTGATAGTTACACATTTTTAAAGGAACATTCAAAGTTGTTTCCAAAATAGAAGCCCGATCCAAGGGAATTTCTCAAATTCTTTCCTATTTTTAAGGGAACTCTATGATCTGTTTTTAGAAAACTTTATCTTTATAAAATCAATCATTTTATTATGAAAATACTATCTTACCTCAATTATGGTTTTATACAAAGATTTATTCAAAAGAACTATTCTTTTCAAAATAAAAGTGTATTTATCTCAAGAATTGGTTAATGATTTTATAAGAGTGTTTTCATCTAATTCAACACTCTTGTTGATTCCATGGTATTATTGGGTTTAATAATTTATTAAGTCATCTACCATATTTTATTTAACGGTTTATGACTAACACTATTTTGGATGATCTATCCTAAAACCATTCACCATATTATTCTAAATGGTTAGTGTTTATGTTCAATAATTGGGGAATGTTTGTTACATTTCATATGATAGTTTCAAAATGAATGTATATGTTGTTTATGTGTATCCCCAATCATATGAGGAATACATTGGAATTATTATGTGATGGGTGGGGACCTCTATAGCCCCTCGACGCCTCGGTAGGTATCACGAGACAAATAGACGTGGAATTGGCCGAGGCCTTTCCCAATGTGATATATATTTTGGCCGAGGCCTTAATCATTAGACGTCTTGGCCGAGGCCTTGAAAAAATGTTCAGAATGTCCGAAATTATACATTCCATCATTATGATTATAGATTTTGATATTACATGTGGTAATTATATTTGTAGAATACCCATGATCATGTTTTATTATGGCATTATTTACTCAGCTCATTTTCCTGCCATAATGTGTTCACGTTTATTATTAAAGGCATGTGTTTTCAATTATTCACCATGTCTAATGTTTATATTATCTTACAATGTATTGCTTACTCTTACTGAGAATTTGAGCTCACCCTTTATTATGTTTCATTTTCTCAGGGCAAGAGGAATTCAATTATGAATGACATGCTGAAATAACCTTGGAGTTATGGAAGTTTTCTAAGGAGTTTCTATGTTGTTTTTCATTTCAAGTTGTAATGATGAACTTATGTATGTATCTTATTTCCAATAATACTAAACTACTTGGTCCTTTGGGATTCACATTCCTTGTATGTATGCCAATGTAATCAAATAAGGCACCGACTCCGTTCAACTAGGGTCGGATCCTTACATTAGTCAATGAGGATCCACATATTCTCCATAAGAAGTTCCAAGTGGTATGCTCTACCATGAAGCCTCAAGGGGTTTTTGAAGAACACATAAAACTTAGATCATTCCCTTTATACCTAACTGAATCTTCCAAGTCATGGATATACTACCTCCCTCCTAGTTCCATAACCACATGTAATGACATAAAGCAACTCTTCTTAGAGAAATTCTTTCCTTCTTCTCGTACAACTTCTATTTGAAAGGAAATTAGTGGTATCTATCAATTCCCTAATTAATCACTCCATGAGTACTAGAAAAGTTTGAAAAATATTTTGGTAACCTACCCAAATCACCAAATTAATGGAAAAATCTTGATACAATACTTCTATGAGGGGTTATTGTCTATGGAGAGAACAATCATTAATGTCACAAGCGGTGGTGGTCTTGTTGAAAAAACTCTTGCAGATGAACGAGATATTACGAGAAACCTAGATACAAACATGAAACAATTCCATACTTGAGAACATGAGAAAGTCAAACAAGAATGAGAGAATATATCCATAGATCCCAATAATATTAATTAGTGGATAAGTGAACTTACAGGTCTTGTGAGACATCTAGACATACCTGCCAAAGCCCCAACCTCATGTTCTCCAAAATCTATGTTTCTTGGACCTATCAAAAACTATGGAATCTATAGCTCACCAATCATCTAACTGACACATTTCCACAACATCAAGAAGAAAAATCCAATTTTTCAATTACAATGAAGCTCAATACAGTGTTTTCTCAGAGGAACATCAACCCTCAACAACCAGGTTAGTTCATTAGAAACATCAACCAACCCCACTCCGAGCCCTTATTTTCTACCTTTAACCCATGCTTTAGGCATATTAATCCCATTTCTCATCCCCCTTAGTTCCCTCCTCAAAATCCAAAACAATTAAAATATGTTCAAGGTGGTGGTAACTTCCAGCAACCTTATCCTTTTATTCCTCAACCTACAAATAACAACCCTCCTCTTGATCCTCATGGATTCTACTTCCTAATTGAGCCTTCCCAATTCCAAACCTAATTCAAAAACTTTACCAATAACCAAATTCAAGGTAATACCAGTGTGATACATGCCTCTTCTTCCAATAAACCATGGGAAAGTGCTATGGAATATATTTCCTCCTTCACTCTTTATAGCCTTAAAAAAATTTAAATCCCAATTGGTCAACATTCATCCCACATCATCCAACAACAACAAACCAATTCTTCCCAGCTCCTATCTCAACTATTTACCAACCCTAAGGGAAATTTAAGTGCCCTTTTACTTCTATCTAGAAATAAAATTGCTATGACTCATGAGGAAACCTAAAATCCCCTTTAAATGTTGAGCTAGAAAAATAAAATAACAAGAGGTTAGAAAAAAAATTGAAGCCACCCCCTCACCTTATTCCATTCCTATAAATAACCCAACTCCTTTTCCTCAAGTTGTATCTAAGACAAAGAATCACTTTGAACCTAATTCTTAAATGATTGATATGTTTAGACATGTTTAAGTGAACGTTACACTCTTATATGAAATCAAAAAAATTACTAAGTATGACAAGTTTATTAAATAATTTTTCACCCATAAGAGGCAATATAGGACCATTGAAAATGTTTCAACCTAGAAATCCATTCCTATGAAGTGAAAAGATATAGGTAACTTTATGGTTCCATGCAAAATAGGGAGTTACAAATTCAATGATGCACTAATAGACATTATATTCTTAATAAATGTTATTCCAAAATCCATATTCTCCAACCTTGGTTTGTGTTCCTTTCACCCAATGAGTATTGTCATCCAGTTATCCAATCGAAGCACTTTCGATCCCAAGGGAATAATTGAAAATTTCTTTGTTTGAGTCAATGATCTTATCTTCCCAGCTGATTTTTATGTCCTTGACATGGATGGTGAGACAAATTATTTATAGTATCCTATGATTATAATAATAACTTTCCTCATGACATCTAGAACTAAGATTGATTTCCATGATGTAATTTTATTCAGTGAATTTAGTGACCAACTAGTCAAGTTTAATATTTTTTAATCCATGTGATACCCATCATAGAATCACTATGTATTCTCCATCCATGTATATAAAATTATTTATGAGAGTGTGTTGAACCTAGATCCATCATGTTTTTCCTGTTATAATGATAAAGGATTTTTTGAATTTTTCATCCTCAATAATGAATTCATAAATAGAGAAGTTGATGTTGACATTTCATATGTAAAATCCATCGATCTAAATGATATTGAGAACTCTTTAAAATCCCATCTCACTTATGATCTCCACTACTCCTACTTGGAAGGTAATGAGGAAAATGAAGTAGCTTGTTCATTTGTTTATTTAGATCATATTATGTAACATTCATCATTTACTATCAATAATTCTGAAAGTTATTTATATGTGAGGTGAACCTTGATCCAATGTGGTTATCTTGTCCCAATGATAGTGATGTTTGTGAGATTTCTTCCCAAATTAATAAAGTGATCACTGTTGAGGTTGAAATTGATTATTATTTGTAAAACAACATTGATATTAATGATATGGAAAAATATATTGAGTCTCACATCCCCTTTGATCCTAATTACTTCACATTGGAATGTAATGAAAAAATGATAAGAAATTATACATTGAACAATCAAGCCTCCCAAAGGAGAAGATTTTATTGAAGCACACTGGAGTTGAGAAAATACAATAGACATCATCGAACTATAGGTAGTCCACTACCACAGTCCATCTATAGACAAAATAAATGCAGTTCTTCTTGGGAGGCAACCCGAGTTTTCTTTTAATGTTACGAAATTTTAATTTCTTTTTAGTTTTTTATTAAATTTATAATTAATTTTGTTTTTTATTCTATTTTAGGTAATTAAAATTTACAAAAATCATCACCAGAGAGGACACATACCCCAAGAACCACATAAACTTCCACCGATCCACTAATGGATGGAGATTATGCCCCACCAAATCTTATCCAGGGGAACCTCTTTCCCTTTAACTCTATATTTTCCTCTTTTTCCTACTTCTATATATATATATCTTTCCATCTTTCTTATTCTTCCTATATTTTTTTTCCAACTTGTCTATCAAATCCATTTTTTATCTTTCTCTTTTCTGTGAGTGTGTATTTTATAAAAACTAAAAACAAACAGTAAAAAACCTAAAAATACAAAAAACAAAAAAAGAGTCATAATTACACGCCATACAAATTTGAAATTTTATTTGGGAACTGAAAATTCATGTTTTTTTCTAAAAAATTTTATATTTTCATCATCAATTTGGATAATTAATATTTTGTCAAAACCCAAAAAAAATTAATGATAATTTTTTGATTTATAAAATGATTCTTCCCCAACTATATAGAACAAAATTAGCTTTCATGACAAGGCCACCTATGACAATATTTTCATATTTTTTGTTTTTACCCTCAATTTTGAGCCTTGTTTTATAGACCTTTGAGTTGAATTTCTAACTTTAGAATACATTAATATGATAGAGGAATTTTTTGAGCCACATGAGAATTGAAATAGCCAAATTTCCTCCCATTATCCCCACATTGATCCTTCTTTTGAAAGCCCCTTAAAGCCTATAATTGTTTTTAGATAGCCAAAATAAGAGCCCAAAAATTTATCCCACCCAACATCTACATAATTTTCATTGCATGATTTATTTAAATTTAAGTATGGGGGGAATGGATTTCATTTTGGGTTCTATTTCCTTGATTTTCGATGTAGAATCATATGCTTGAGGTAAAGAATTTATTTAAGTGTGGGGATAGGTTGTCATTCAGTGAGTTTTGGGAATGAATTAATGTTTATGTATTTTGGTACATGTTATTGAAAAGCATTTAAAAAATGAGAAAAAATCAAAAAATAGAAAAAAAGAATGGGTTGTTTCTTGGGTAGGTAAAAAATCACTCTTAATCAACCCTTTATCTTATTATAACTATTACAATTAGTTTCATGAGGAGATCAAACATGGTTTGGGAGATTAGTGTGAGATCTGTTTCAAGTTAAACTTTTTAAAAAATGCAAAAAAAAGAAGAAAAAGAATACATGCATCATTTTTATTATGTCATTGGGAAAAGTTTTGTGTTTTGTGAAAATTTCATCTTTTCCTTTCTCTCTATTGTCTTTATTGAAACTCTATATCCTTATAAATATGTGTTTCCATAACCTTACATGTCTTATTTTAAAGATTGTGCATTTCTTTTTTCCATGTTGATGTTTTACCCCTCTTTTCCTATATTTTGGCCATTATATTACCACCTCACCATAGCCATTGAAAACCCCCTAAAACAACTCTTGATTCTTATGAAATTTATTATAGGGAATTGAATCTTATATCTTTTTGAAACTCTATTATTTTCACTTTTGGTTAGTGAATAAATTAACCTCCAGAAATAAATTTTTATCATCTTGAGAGGACTAAGTTCTGACTGACTACATTTTCCATTTGTAATTTTGAGCATGAAAAAATGAATTGGTTTTGGAACATTTGTTTTGTAACAGTTTGTGGTGGAATTCATTATGAATGAATGAACTAGTCTAGATCCACTGATAGAAGACTTTTTTTAATATTTATTATTGAGTAAAAATGATTTAGTTATGTTTTTATTTGATGTACATGAGGAAATGCACAAGCCTAAGTGTGGTGGAGTTGATATTACATATTAATTAATTATTTTAAATTACTCCCATCATATATTATTCACTTAAAAATGATTAATTTCCAATCAATGTTCATGTTTTTATCATAAACACATAATAAGAGCACTGTTTGAGTTCATTTAATTAAACTAAAGATTAATGTTTTGATCATATCTTTCAATATAATAATACAAATTTTGTGATTCTTATTTTTTATTTCTCCTAATAAAAATTATCACATATCATTAGGAGGTAGATTTGTAAAATTCGTCCATATGTAGGTCCATATAGACCACACAAGAAGGCCCAACAAATCCGTTGAGAAGATTGGACCCACCATAATGATACGATTTACAGGCTCAATAAAAAAGATTAAATTTGATGAAACTTCTGAGTATATTCTTGAAAATCTAAAAAAATCATGTATAAAAATTCTAAGGTCCAACTACACCATAAAGTGGTCCAACTGATGTTTGGAAGTCCAACCCACCATTCTGTCCATGAATTAAAAGAAGCACAAAATTCTTAAATTTTATCATGATATAGACATTAAATTGATGTGATATTTTGTGGTGATAAATCCAAGATATAGGTGTCCAAATTTTTAGAATAAATTTTTCTTATTTGAGATCATATTCTTGTCCAAAAACCAATTCACGTTGTGGAATTCAGAAAAGTGTTGATACAAATGGACAACAAAACATTATTTACCAAAACAACCATAAATTTGGATCAAAAAGTATAATGGACACCAATTTTTGAGGGTGATAGTACAAATCAATATATACAACTTTTAGGAATATGATATCTCAATATTAAGCTTTCTTGATGGCCCAATTGGAAATCCTTGTGGAGGGGAATATTTTGAATGAAAACAGTCCACCACCTTGGTATATAAATGCACCCCCTTTTCTCCTTGCAATGGGTTGACATTTCATAATAATGGAGGATAAATTTTAAGGAATAAATACTTTCCAAATTAATAGGAGGACCTTCAAAACTCATGTTTTAACTTGAGATACCCTTCATCCTCTCTTTTTTTCATGTTCTTTTACATTATTTTCAATTATAATTGTGTAAGTTGTTTTGAATATTGTTTGAATTTTAATATGTGTTTCCTATTAATATTATCTTTTTAATCATCCACCCTACGATGTTAAATATTAATGGTATTAAAAATATTTTAAATCAATTTGAAACACCTTGCCTATTTTTCTTTCTCATTCAACCAAAAGTGCATTTTTAATTATCTTCACGTTTTATGTGTGTGTCTGGTGCACTAATCTTATATTTTCTCATTATTTTTCTTCTCTTTTGTAACTCATCAACCTAAATGTAATAAAATAGATTAATAACCATCTTAATGGTTGAGTAAATATACCATTTGGGTGAGTAATAATTTGGGGATGTTAAGTGATAGGGAGATTTTGTTTGATGAATTTTCTTTATGTTAACATTGTGTATGTAAAACTTAAAATGTCATTGATTAATGATTTTTTTATTTAAATGTGGATTCCATGGATTATTGAAAACATAAATACCCTAATATAAATAGGATTTTATTGATATTATAACCTTAGTTAAGTTAAGTCTTAAATTAAAGCTTCAACACTTGGGGATTTTAATGAAAATCATCTTATGAAGTGGGTGTTAAGTTAATAAAATATAAAGAAAAGCTCTAGGATATAATAAACTTAAATCCCCAATAAAAAAATCACCCAAATATTTATTAAGTTTTTAAATAAAAAATTATACATCAATCAATTTAATTAATCTCTGTAAACAATCCCCCCATTAAAAAGATTTTTTTTAGAAAAATCGACTCTAAAATTTGTACACTACTGGAAAAGAGACCTATACCCACGGTTTTGGGAAAAACCGTGGGTATAGGGGTGCCCTATACCCACGGTTTTCTAAAACCGTGGGTATAAGTATAGTGTGGGAACCTATACCCACGGTTCTAGAAAACCGTGGGTATTGGTCACCTATACCCACGGTTTTTCTAAAACTGTGGGGATAGAGTGTTTCTCGAAGCCCTATACCCACGGTTTTACAAAACCGTGGGTATAGGTATTTATTTCTAGGGCTATCCCCACGGTTCTTCAAAAACCGTGGGGATAAAAAAAAAATTCGAAGGCCTATCCCCACGGTTTGGTAGAACCGTGGGGATAGCCTATGGAGGCAAAAAAAAATAGCGCGGGAAGACAAAAAAAATTTGGCGGGGAAATTTTTACCAATGATTTGAATTCATATATTTAGGTTTATAAAAATTAGTATACAGAAAAAATCGGCAGCTTGGTTGGTCAATCCGTGCGGCTCGTATGCCGGACGTCGCGGTTTCAAAACCCCTTGACTGCAAATTTTTAATATGCACCGTTTGAATAATATGAATATAAATATAAAAATGCATATTAATATAACAGAATCGAATTACAGCTTAGTTGGTGCGGCGAAGTTGCTCCGGCGAGATTCGTTAGAAGAAGCACGGTTTCAAAACCCCTTGACTACAAATTTTTAATATGCACCATTTGAATAATATGAATATAAATATAAAAATGCATATTAATATAACATAATCGAATTTCAGCTTAGTTGGTGCGGCGAAGTTGCTCCGGCGAGATTCGTTAGAAGAAGCGCGGGTTCGATTCCCGTTGGAGGTATTTTTTAAATTCAACTCGGCGTATTAATATATATACGCAGATATATGCTTATATATTAAAATATAACAATGGCCTGGTTGGTCTGATAATACGTCCAATGCGGAGGAGACCTGGGTTCGATACCCAGCAGCAGGTTTTTTTTGAGAATTAAAATCCCCACGGTTTGAGAACCGTGGGGTCAATGTGTTGCCAGCGTGGCCACACACTTGCCACGCTGTGTGAAACCTATCCCCACGGTTTCTCCAAACCGTGGGTATAGGGTGACCCCCCTATCCCGACGCCATTCCAGCCCACGGTTCCCAAAACCGTGGGTATAGCCTATACCCACGGTTTTGGGGGCTATACCCACGGTTTTGAACCGTGGGTATAGGGCAATTTTCCAGTAGTGGTACCATCGTTGAGGATTCGACTCAAGTGACGATATACACGTTATAAGAGCACCAAACATTTGAATGGTTAATAGTTTAAAATCAATCATGCTTCAATTTTTCACCATATTATGGATTATGTTTGATATAGTCTTTTTAACGACTTTTATTTATCTATTTCCCACTACATGATAGTGAGATGAATGGTTGGACTCAATGTTACAATCCTAGTACAATTTCTTCAACTTAGAAGAATAGAAGTTTGTGTCATTGTTCTCCAATATCGTATGAGGGACTCCGAATCTAGTGATTATGTTGGATTTTATGAATTTAATGATATTATTCATCCCAAATCTCTTCAGGGGTACTACGTAATGATATTTTGTGAAGAAGTTAGTAGCAATAAGGATGTAATTAAACTGCTTAGTTGTGCCTAGGGGACATGGAATCATAACTTCCATTCCCCATATAGAAAATGGCTAAGAATATTTAGTTGTATGTAAAAATTCTGGGGGTTTATGGATGAATTTTTCATGAATCTAAGGTTCATGACATTTCTTAGAGAATTACACACAGTCATATATCATTGTTTTCTAGTAGTAACCAATCATCTGGATTTGGTGAGAGTGCTTGATCTTGGATTGATGAGCCCTGGAGAAGCCTGCAAGGAATTGTTTTTAGTATAACATGAATTTATATTTCTGTTATGCATATGTGGATGATTCCATAAAATCCTCATTTATAGAGGACTTTTTTCTCATTTGGATCATCCCGATGGGTAATGTTCACTACTTGGTGATGAATCTATTCCCTTATTACTTGGTATATCAGGAGATCCACAATTCGGAGATAAAAAAATTATTATATCCATCCATAAAAGGATCGATATTGGTTCATCATGCTCTGGGATTGCATTGAAATGATTGATCTTCTCCATGTCACAGAAGATTATTGATGAAACCATCCTTTGATGCGTAATGTTAAAATTAACTTCATCTTGATTAGGGTTGGACAAAACTGTAGTTTCAATATCCAATGCATTGAAATGATTATTTTGAAATCAAGGCATGTAATGCAACATTAGTTCAAAATTATACTCTTCCATCAGTCTTCTAATGTAACCGATGGGGGAGATTCTTCCTTTTTGATGGTATACTCACCGTTGTTCTATTTGATCACTAGATCATAATCCAATTTGATTTTTAGGAATGCTATTTGTAGTTGTAGGGACAGTTCCATGCCAATAATGAGGGTTTGGTATTCTACCTCATTATTAGTGAAACTTTCAGATTGTGAGAAATATTAGGGGAAATTTTATTTTTCTATAGAAACAACTAAAATACCTAAACTAACCTAATTAAGATTTAGGTTTTCTAGCCTCTTACTAATAGTACTTTGGGAGGCACCATCAAAATACATCTCCCATGTTTGGGAAGTTTCATGGGTATAGTAAACCTCTTCATCCCAAGGTTCGATGTCCATTTGTGTACTTTATGGGGTGGGATTCACGGCAAGGAAATCAGCTAGGGCCATCCCTTTCACTTCCTTTTGTGACATGAACTAGATTTCATATTATTTTAGAATAATGAACCATCCGTCCAAAATCCTTGTTATATAGGAAAACCAAGTATGTACTTGGGAAGTTCAACACGAGAGTGCAAGTGAAGTTAATGGAAATACAAGTAATGTCTTATATTTTTCATTGAAAAAATGTGCATGAGGTAGTTCTTATCAAAATCAGAATAATGGGTCTCAGTACCTAGCATATTTAAACTTAGATAATAGAGACTGTTCTCATTTCCCACAACATTTTTCTATGCAAGGAGGTTACCAAGTTATCATTCCATGGTGGACACATATAATATAGTCATCTTTTATTCCACTAGAGAAATCAAGACTAGTGGGTGAAAAAAGTATTGCTTGATACTCTGAAAGGCTTCTTGGTAGTCCCCATCCCATCAGTAGAAAACTCCTTTCTTAATTAATTTGGTGAAGTGGAGAGATTTTCCAGCTAGGTTAGCTATGAAATGCCGAATGTAAGTGAGGTTTCCTTAGACCCTCCTCAGTTCTTTGAGATTATGAGGGGGTGAAATTTATAGGATATCACTAGTCTTTTTTGGGTAAACCTAAATTCTATGGTGGTATTCCAAAAATCTAAGGAATTTCTCTAATGTGACCCTGAAATTGAACTTTAGTAGATTCATTTTCAAACTGTGCTGCCACAACTTGTCGAAGATTATTTGAAGATCCATCAGGTAATCAAATCACTATCAAGATCTAACCATGAGGTCATTGACATAACATTATACTATTAATTACAAGAAGGGATTTAATATAATATTCATGGTATAATTGTAATTAGCACCATCATTTTTAATCCAAAGGAAATGTCCAAATAGAAAAGATCCCTTTGGGTGCTTTGAAGGTAATGAATTACTTGTCCTTAGGGGAAATTTTTATTTTATTATACCCAGAATATCCATCCATAAAGGAGTGGTTTTGGAATATAAAATTTTTATCAATCAAGATTTTTTTGATCGACAATGAGAAATGATATTTCAAGAAATGTCGATTAAGGTATCTAGAATTGATCCAGACCCTAATATGTTTATTTTTTCTTCATAGGGATGATGTTGGAGAGACATCTTGGGTATTGAACTTACTGGAAAAAGTTCACTTTGATAAATTTATCAACATATAATTCTAAATTATTATCATGTGAGGGGTGCATCCTCATAGCCACTTTCATGAAACTTAAATGCTCACCGGGTTAGACTAGGTGGTGTGTACCCATATCAGGGTTCATCCTGGAAATTTCTATATAATTAAAATAAAAAACGTATTGATGTAACGCCCCGACCCTAGTTACCCATAGTCGGTGCATTATTACATAACATTGGCATGATCACAAGAAAGATCAAATCTCGAAAGACCGATTGGTTTAGTAGCCTTGGAAACACCAGATATATTCATAAGTTTTACATTACATCATAAAATGAAAAACTACTACAGCAACATAATGTCTCCACAGTCCACACTATTATCCCCTCATAATATCCCTGCAGGTCATTCATAATTTACTTCTTCACTTCCTGGGAAAAATAAAACATAGAAAAGGGGTGATCTCAAATGCCCAGTAAGGATAACAATATAGCAGAAACTTTCATAAATAAGAATAAACATTTAAGGCAATGTATAGCTAAAACAAAAGCCTTTTAAACTTGAACATCAACATAATATGGCAAAAGTAAAATGAAATAATGTCATTTACTCATTCACATGGATATTCTACTAATCGAATAATCACGTGCAAAATCACTAACCACTTTCATAATATTGGAATGCATAATGCCAGACTATCATAACCACATAGCCAAGGCCTCGTGCCAAGAATACAAATAAGATTTTGTCAAGGCCTTGTGCCAAGACACTAGTTTGTCTCATGAGACCTACCGATGCATCGAGGAGCTATAGCGGGCTCCACCCGTCACATATTAAGTCCAATGCATTCCCATATGAAAAGGTTTAAACATAACATAAACATTCGTATTAAAACGAGCATACGAAATGTCAATAATTTCACCATAAACTATGAATGGTATAAAATAGCACATCCACAGTCAAACATATCACAAAACCTTCAATACAATATAGAAGTTTTGTATTATAATAAATCAACTTCAAATAAGCGTAAAATCCATAAAAGGATGTTGACATAGATGAAATCAAAACACTTTTTAGAGAAATATCTCTTTCTATTTTTGAAATCATTTAAGAGCCATATAAAACAAAACATTTTCTTGAAAATATTCTTATAAGCTTGTAAGGAAAGCTTTGAAGATTTTATAACGGCGGAAAATAACCGCACCCGCCGTATAAGTTAAAAAAAACATTCTTACCTCAATTCTGTCGAAAAGGTTAAAAAGGACCTTGTTTTGAAAACGATGGAAAGATTCCTCTTATAAAAAGTAAAAAAGGGTATAAATGACTTTAACCCATATTCTTGTAAATAATAAAAATGTTTTGAAATACATTTTGAAGAAACATGGATGTGGATGATAACGAGGTCCCAGTAGATAATTATGTATAAACAACCTTGGATAATGAAGAGGTTGTGAAGTAAACCCTTACCTTGTACTTTTCCTTGGTTGGGGTAGGTTAACCTCCTGTATAATGGTGAAATAATTGTTATTAAATTATACAAGAATCATATACATTCATATGATATCATATATGATCTTTTAACATTTCTTTGTTAACAATATCTTAGATTTATCGTTGTTTCGGGTGTTAACTTACTCGTTTTCTTATATGTTTTGTTACGTAAGTCATGTTTTTCATGGATAGGTTGTATCTTATTCATATCCAGAATGATATCATGTCCTTAAACATTATTTTTAAATCATCAAATGATAATTATACTTGAATGGATACGACGGAGAATGAATCTCATCGCGTTCGTGGAGACGGTAGTCCGTACGTACGCACGAGCGACAGTATCATTATTTTGATATTAAAATAATATATAATTGGATAGTATATCATATATACAGAATCATTATCATGTTATATTTATTATTTAAATGAATTACATATCATTATTATACCCATCTAAATAATAATATATTGAATAACAATTACACCACGACGTGGAGACGGTAAGCCGTACGTACGCACGTATGGTGACATGTCATTCAAATGATGGGTAGAATACTGAATATGGTTGTTCCATATTTATAATAACATCACAGTATATAGAAGATACTAGAGTTATAATTTTAGAATTGAAATAATAAACAAAGTGGGAGTGGAAGAAGAAAGAAACATGAAAGAGGGTGATGAAAATGTTACCTCTTCTTCGGGTTCTTCGTTTTAATTTGATCAAAAGGACTCCTTAGGATGGCTTTCTGACTAAAGTAAAGCTTCTAGGATGAAGGGAGAGAAGTTGGGAGAGTATTTGGGCAGAGGTTGGCCGAACCAAAAGGCTTGAAAGTGTGAATAAGGTGGTAGAGGTGGGGGCCTTTTATAAGAGGAGAGGAGGGGCTCTTTTGGAAAGATTGAAATGTTACATTATTATACAATGCTTTTTCGGATTCTGAAGGTCCCAAACTTATATAATTCGTGGATAAGGTGATAAGGGTTCTAAATCTCTTCATCCAATAGGCTTTGGAAAAATGTAAGCCTTGTATTTTTCATTATCTTCTCATTTTATTTAAATCGTTAAATAATGAGGTCATCGCCGCATCATAATGATGTCATAAATAATTTAATTTATTTAATGTCTAAAAATTATAAAAAAAATACTATGATGTAGGAAATATTTTTAGCTTTCTAATGAATATTTATAATCAAAATTTGGACTTGTGTAACCCCACTTAAAAACTGTCATAGTAAAACAACTCATGTTTGTGTCAATTTAATTTTAACATTAAATAAATATATATTAATGTCATTTTCCAACTAAAGTGGCTCCATGGGGTCCCCAAGTTGACCCATGGGTTGTCTTGGTCGGCCATGACTCATACAATAGGAGTAGGACAAGTTTCATGCTCATATCATATTATTAAAACATTATTTGTACCTTAAACTACACTAATTACCTCTAATCGCGATTAAGAACTTAAAAGTTACTATTCACCAAAAATTTATTTTAATCTCATTGAACCACATTTTACTTCTTAATGACAACCATGTATGTCGGATTTTTTGAAAATCAAATCACATAAGTGGTAATATTTCATTTAAATGAAAAATCAGTTATTTAACTACCACTTAGTGGTTTCACTATTCATCAAAAATTGAAGTTTTTCAGAACAAAGCCAAAATTTCACCCTAAGCTATAATTGATATTCTGAATTCAAAAATGATGTCTATTTTAAAAAATTCCAAACATATAAGTTTCATTAATTAATTTTATAATTAATTCCAGCTGTTACAAAAAATGGCGTGTTTCTAAGAAACAATTTATATCAAAAGATTGGCAATTGTTTATGTCCGATTTCAATGTTAAATTAATTATAATGACCACCATTGGATAAAATGGTAAAAATATATTCTAATTATACTTAAAAACCACTAAATAGTATAATTTTTCACTATAAATTATTTTGATTTAAAAAGTTGTTTTTAAGTATTTTTCACTATTCATAAAAAATTAGAAGTTCTCAGAAAAATACCAAAAATTCAACATAGGCTAATTTCGATATTCCGAATCCAAAGATGAAGTCTATTTTGATAAATAAAATTTATAAAATTTCAAAAAGTAGGTATTAATATTCACAATGGCTAGTTTAATTAGTTGTGGTGTGTATTAGAGCTCGAGGTTGCGTACAACACACGCTATTGCATTATTCGAAGGGAAACGTACCGTGGAAGCTTGGGGTGTTACATTCTCCCCTCCTTCAAATAATTGCGTCCTCACAATTTCTAGGGTATTACTGCATAAAAAGACTCGGGTGGTTCTTCATCATAAGTTCCTCAGGTTCCCACGTTGCCTCTTCCATTTTATGATTTCTCCACAAAACCTTTACCAGACGAGTCGTCCGGTTTCTCAGCACCTACTCCCTCACATCAAGAATCCTGACGGGCTCTTCACAATAGGAAAGATCGGGTTCCAGTTCTAATTCCTCATAGGTGAGTACATGAGTTGGGTCAGGCATGTATTTCCTCAATAGAGATACGTGGAAAACATCGTGAACTTTGGAGAGATTTGGCGGCATCGCCAAACGATAAGCTACAGCCCCAATACGATCTAGAATTTCGAAAGGTCCGATGTACCTGGGACTCAACTTACCCTTCTTACCAAAACGTATAACTCCCTTCCATGGAGATACCTTTAGGAAAACATGATCTCCCACCTGAAATTCCAAAACCTTTCTTCTGTTATCGGCATAGCTCTTCTGCCTACTTTGAGCTGATTTGATGTGGTTTTGGATTACCTTCACCTTTTCCATTGTTTCTTCCACCAGTTATGGTCCCACAAGTTTTCTTTCACCAACGTCATCCCAACAGGTTGGTGTACGACATCTCTTTCCGTATAACGCTTCATAAGGTGCCATCTGAATGCTTGAATGGAAGCTATTGTTATAGGAAAATTCTACCAGTGGTAAGTATTGATCCCACATACCCTGAAAGTCAAGAGAGCATGATCTCAACATGTCTTCTAAGGTTTGAATAGTCCATTCTGATTGTCCATCTATTTGAGGGTGATAGGCAGTGCTCAAACAAAGTTCAGTATCCAAGGCCTTTTGAAGACTTTTCCAGAATCTTGAAGTAAAACGAGGATCACGATCAGAAACAATCGATAGGGGTACTCCATGAAGTCTTACAACTTCATTAATATATAATCTTTCTAGACGTTCAAGTGGTAGATCCTCCCGTATAGCCAGAAAATGTGCTGACTTAGTAAGACGATCAACAATGACCCATATTGCATCATTCCTTCTAGGAGTCTTTGGTAGTCCCATGACAAAGTCCATCATAATATTATCCCATTTCCACTCAGGTATGGGAAGAGGTTGCAATACTCCACCAGGATGTTGCCTTCCAGCTTTCACTTGTTGACAAAACATACACCTCGACACAAAATCAGCAATCTCCCTCTTCATATTGTCCCACCAAAAATGTTCCTTCAAATCTCTATACATTTTGGTGCTCCCAGGGTGTATAGAGAAATTGGAACTATGAGCATCATCCAGCAATTTCAATTTTAGATCAGTTATATCGGGAACACAAAGTCTCTTCCTGAATTTCAAAATTCCATCCTTATACACAAAGTCCCTCAATCTTCCATCATTAACATCTTTAATCTTCTTCTGAAATTCTTCATCATTGGTCTGAGAACTCTTAATCCTTTCTAGTAATGATGGTTTGGCAACCATTTGAAAAAGCATTGATGTTTCACCTTCCCTAGTTATTCCCATGCCCATCTTCACTAGATCCAAGAAAATTGGATCCCTTTCAATTCTCATCACATTCAAAACTCCATGGTCTTTTCTACTCAAAGCATCTGCCACCTTGTTTTCCTTCCCCGGGTGGTAATGTATCGTGCAATCATAATCCTTGAGTAGTTCAAGCCATCGCCTTTTCCTCATGTTGAGTTCTTTTTGTGTGAAAATATACTTCAAACTCTTGTGATCAGTATAAATCTCACATTTTTCACCATAGAGGTAATGTCTCCATATCTTTAAAGCAAAGATCACAGCTGCTAACTCAAGATCATGAGTAGGATAGTTTTGCTCATGAATTTTTAGCTGTTGTGATGCATAGGCAATGACCTTATCATTCTACATAAGGACACAACCAAGTCCTTTCTTCGATGCATCACTATAAATAACAAACCCATCATTCCCCGATGGTAGAGTCAATACAGGGGCGTTGACTAATCTTCTCTTTAGTTCTTCAAAACATTCTTCACACTCTTTTGTCCAGACAAATTTAATCCCTTTACGCGTGAGCTTTGTCAATGGGTTAGCCAATCTGGCAAAATTCTGGACGAAACGTCGATAATAACCTGCTAAACCAATAAAACTGCGTACCTCAGTTATACTTGTCGGTGCTGGCCATTCTTGGATTGCCTTGGTTTTAGAAGGATCAACGGAAATTCCATCCTTAGAGACAATATGGCCAAGAAAAGAAATCTCATGAAGCCAGAATTCACACTTGCTAAATTTCCCATATAATTCATGTCTTCTAAGAGTCTTCAGGATAATGCGTAAGTGATTTTCATGATCTTCGTGGCTTTTGGAGTATACCAAGATATCATCAATAAACACCACTACAAAGTCATCAAGATATTCCTTGAAAAATCTATTCATTAGATCCATGAAAACAGAGGGTTCATTAGTCAATCCAAAAGGCATTACTGTAAACTCGTAATGCCCGTACCTTGTTCGAAATGCTGTCTTTGGAACGTCTTCCTTCTTCACACACAACTGATGGTATCCAGACCGAAGGTCAATCTTTGAAAAGTATTGAGCTCCATGAAGTTGGTCAAACAAATCATCAATGCGAGGTCGGGGATACTTGTTCTTTATTGTTATAGCATTGATCTCCCTATAGTCAATGCACAACCTCATAGATCCATCTTTCTTCTTAACAAAAAGAACAGGGGCTCCCCAAGGAGAAACACTAGGGCGAATAAATCCCTTATTACTCAATTCCTCTAGTTGTTTCTTTAGTTCAACTAATTCCACAGTGGCCATTCTATAAGGGGTCTTCGATATGGGCCTTGATCCAGGAATTAAATCAATGGAAAACTCAACTTCTCGTTCTGGAGGATGTCCAGGTAAATCTTCCGGAAACACATCAACATATTCTCTCACAATAGGTACATCCTCTATTTGAATATTCCTTTCCTCACCCTCAGTAATTTCCTTCTCTTCCTCCCCAATAATTGAATTTAGTTGAGCTATTGGGGGTGGATATAGATAAGAATTATGTGGCGACGATTCGGCTCTAAAGATAAGGTGTTCCTTATCATCATCATCAAGAATCGTAACCTCTTTCCTCTTACAATAAATTTTTGCATCATGGTCCGAAAGCCAATCCATACCGAGGATTATATCAAATTCAATCATGGGTATGACGATGAGATCAGCAGGTAAAGAACATTTAGGTGCTCTAATAGGAACTAATCGACAAAACTTTGTTGCAATAATACTTCCCTTAGGGGTTTTGACCGACAACTCCCTTGTTAAATCAAATTGGAAATATCTAATTTTCTTAGCAAACTGGGAAGATATGAAACAATGCGATGATCCAGAATCAAATAATACATTTGCTAAACTTGAGGAAACCATTAAATTACCTGCCACCACGTCTTTCGGAGCTTCTACCTCAGCAGTAGTGATAGCATAAGCCTGGCCTTGATCCCTTGGCCTTTTCTGAGGTAAGTTCTCCTGATGCTTAGGACATTCATTTTCATAATGCCCCATCTCCCTGCAATTGTAGCACCGAACGTTGGTAGCTTCCTTCTTCCCCTTGAAATCATGAGCTTGGTGGCCTTTTTCACCACACTTGTAACAGACTCCCATTCCCTTCAAGCAAGTACCAGGATGTTTCTTCCCGCATTTACCACAAGATGGATATTCAACCTTTCCCTTCTTCCCTTTATTTCCATTCCCAGATTGATCAGCAGGTCTCTTCTTCTCTTGCTTTGCTTTAAAGTCATAAGACTTAGAGAATTACTTTTCCGTCTTGATAGCGCACGAGACAATACCTTCGTATGAAGAGAAGGTTTGTGATACTAAAGCTCGGCGGAGAAATGGTTTCAAACCATCAAAGAAACGATCGGTCTTACTTCTTGGGTTACGTATGTAATCTGCAGCATACCTTTCTAACCTTGTAAAGTTAGCCTCATACTTTGCGACATTCTCATCCTCCTTCTGCCTCAGACTCAGAAATTGCCTTTCCATATCCGCTCGATGGTCTCGAGGAAAGTATTTTTCTAAGAACAGCTCTTTTAACTCCTGCCATTCCATGTTTGTTAATTCATCATCTTCCTTTGTGTTTTGAATTAGTGACCACCATTGATCGACATCTCCAGTGAGGCGGTAAACTGCCATGATAACTTTTTCCCTTTCACTGCTCCCCAAAGCCTGAAATATTTTCTCTAGGTAATTTATCCATTGCTCGGCTACTAAGGGATTTGTACTCCCATTGAATGTTGGTGGTTGTTGCCTCATGAATCGATCTAACATTGATCCTCCACGCTGTGGATCAGGGTGCTCCATACGGGTAAGGTTATTATTCATAACATGAGTAAGTTGTCCCAGTATGGTGATTAGCTGATCAACACCAGTTGCATCACCAGCCCCACTATAATTATCTTGAGCAGGAGGGCAATCCCTACATGGAGTGCGTGCATTGATACGGTTTCCATTTCTTCCACTAGGCGCCATTTCTAAACAATGGCATAAACTAGATCAATTTATGAATCAAAATACATAATCCCATACTTATAAAACACTTAACATAAATTGAACTATTTATGGATATAATCCATAATCATAAAAAAAATTTCTTTGAGGAAGTATATACTCATAAACCCTTCATAATGATTTTTAAATAAAATGAGAGTTATCCTAAGCATATCCCCCGGGAGTGTCGTAACCAAGAGTGCAGCAAGGCCCGTTGTCGTGCACCAGTTCCCGTTCGAGTCTAGCTCAAAGTGGTGTTTTCAGGTTTTACCCCTAGGAACATCTGTTCCAGAGCCGCCTCTACCTGCTCGTATCCAAACAGGGATGTATTGCTCGGAAAACTCACAAAATCTCTACAATACCAAAATTCTAGGAAGTTCTTCTATACTAATCCTCAAAGTTCATCTTAGGTCTATGTGCTCTAATCAGAGTTTATCTAAATCTAGCTTCCAAGGTTTGTACTAAACTTCCTCTGATACCAACTGTAACGCCCCGACCCTAGTTAACCAGAGTCGGTGCATTATTACATAACATTGGCATGATCACAAGAAAGATCAAATCTCGAAAGACCGATTGGTTTAGTAGCCTTGGAAACACCAGATATATTCATAAGTTTTACATTACATCATAAAATGAAAAACTACTACAACAACATAATGTCTCCACAATCCACACTATTATCCCCTCATAATATCCCTGTAGGTCATTCATAATTTACTTCTTCACTTCCTGGGAAAAATAAAACATAGAAAAGGGGTGAGCTCAAATGCCCAATAAGGATAACAATATAGCGGAATCTTTCATAAATAAGAATAAACATTTAAGGCAATGTATAACTAAAACAAAAGCCTTTTAAACTTGAACATCAACATAATATGGAAAAAGTAAAATGAAATAATGCCATTTACTCATTCACATGGATATTCTACTAATCGAATAATCACGTGCAAAATCACTAACCACTTTCATAATATTGGAATGCATAATGCCAGACTATCATAACCACATAGCCAAGGCCTCGTGCCAAGACTACAAATAAGATTTTGTCAAGGCCTTGTACCAAGACACTAGTTTGTCTCATGAGACCTACTGATGCATCGAGGAGCTATAGCGGGCTCCACCCGTCACATATTAAGTCCAATGCATTCCCATATGAAAAGGTTTAAACATAACATAAACATTCGTATTAAAACTAGCATACGAAATGTCAATAATTTCACCATAAACTATGAATGGTATAAAATAGCACATCCACAGTCAAACATATCACAAAACCTTCAATACAATATAGAAGTTTTGTATTATAATAAATCAACTTCAAATAAGCGTAAAATCCATCAAAGGATGTTGACATAGATGAAATCAAAACACTTTTTAGAGAAATATCTCTTTCTATTTTTGAAATCATTTAAGAGGCATATAAAACAAAACATTTTCTTGAAAATATTCTTATAAGCTTGTAAGGAAAGCTTTGAAGATTTTATAATGGCGGAAAATAACCGCACCCGCCGTATAAGTTAAAAAAACATTCTTACCTCAATTCTGTCGAAAAGGTTAAAAAGGACCTTGTTTTGAAAACGACGGAAAGATTCCTCTTATAAAAAGTCAAAAAGGGTATAAATTACTTTAACCCATATTCTTTTAAATAATAAAAATGTTTTGAAATACATTTTTAAGAAACATGGATGTGGATGATAACGAGGTCCCAGTAGATAATTATGTATAAACAACCTTGGATAATGAAGAGGTTGTGAAGTAAACCCTTACCTTGTACTTTTCCTTGGTTGGGGTAGGTTAACCTCCTGTATAATGGTGAAATAATTGTTATTAAATTATACAAGAATCATATACATTCATATGATATCATATATGTTCTTTTAACATTGCTTTGTTAACAATATCTTAGATTTATCGTTGTTTCGGGTGTTAACTTACTCGTTTTCTTATATGTTTTGTTACGTAAGTCATGTTTTTCATGGATAGGTTGTATCTTATTAATATCAAGAATGATATCATGTCCTTAAACATTATTTTTAAATCATCAAATGATAATTATACTTGAATGGATACGACGGAGAATGAATCTCATCGCGTTCGTGGAGACGGTAGTCCGTACGTACGCACGAGCGAAAATATCATTATTTTGATATTAAAATAATATATAATTGGATAGTATATCATATATAAAGAATCATTATCATGTTATATTTATTATTTACATGAATTACATATCATTATTATACCCATCTAAATAATAATATATTGAATAACAATTACACCACGACGTGGAGACGGTAAGCCGTACGTACGCACGTATGGTGACATGTCATTCAAATGATGGGTAGAATACTGAATATGGTTTTTCCATATTTATAATAACATCACAGTATATAGAAGATACTGGAGTTATAATTTTAGAATTGAAATAATAAACAAAGAGGGAGTGGAAGAAGAAAGAAACATGAAAGAGGGTGATGAAAATGTTACCTCTTCTTCGTGTTCTTCCTTTTGATTTGATCAAAAGGACTCCTTAGGATGGCTTTATGAATAAAGTAAAGCTTCTAGGATTAAGGGAGAGAAGTTGGGAGAGTATTTGGGCATAGGTTGGCCGAACCAAAAGGCTTGAAAGTGTGAATAAGGTGGTAGAGGTGGGGGCCTTTTATAAGAGGAGAGGAGGGGCTCTTTTGGAAAGATTGAAATGTTACATTATTATACAATGATTTTCGGATTCTAAAGGTCCCAAACTTATATAATTCGTGTCTAAGGTGATAAGGGTTCGAAATCTCTTCATCCAATAGGCTTTGGACAAGTGTAAGCCTTGGATTTTGCATTATCTTCTCATTTTATTTAAATCGTTAAATAATGAGGTCATCGCCGCATCATAATGATGTCATAAATAATTTAATTTATTTAATGTCTAAAAATTATAAAAAAAATACTATGATGTAGGAAATATTTTTATCTTTCTAATTAATATTTATAATCAAAATTTGGACTTGTGTAACCCCACTTAAAAACTGTTTTAGTAAAACAACTCATGTTTGTGTCAATTTAATTTTAACATTAAATAAATATATATTAATGTCATTTTCCAAATAAAGTGGCTCCATGGGGTCCCCAAGTTGACCCATGGGTTGTCTTGGTCGGCCATGACTCATCAAATAGGAGTAGGACAAGTTTCATGCTCATCTCATATTATTAAAACATTATTTGTACCTTAAACTACACTAATTACCTCTAATCGCGATTAAGAACTTAAAAGTTACTATTCACCAAAAATTTATTTTAATCTCATTGAACCAAATTTTACTTCTTAATGACAACCATGTATGTAGGATTTTTTGAAAATCAAATCACAGAAGTGGTAATATTTCATTTAAATGAAAAATCAGTTATTTAACTACCACTTAGTGGTTTCACTATTCATCAAAAATTGAAGTTTTTCAGAACAAAGCCAAAATTTCACCCTAAGCTATAATTGATATTCCGAATTCAAAAATGATGTCTATTTTAAAAAATTCCAAACATATAAGTTGCATTAATTAATTTTATAATTAATTCCCGCTGTTACAAAAAATGGCGTGTTTCTGAGAAACAATTTATATCAAAAGATTGGCAATTGTTTATGTCCGATTTCAATGTTAAATTAATTCTAATGACCACCATTGGATAAAATGGTAAAAATATATTCTAATTATACTTTAAAACCACTAAATAGTATAATTTTTCACTATAAATTATTTTGATTTAAAAAGTTGTTTTTAAGTATTTTTCACTATTCATAAAAAATTAGAAGTTCTCAAAAAAATACCAAAAATTCAACATAGGATAATTTCGATATTCCGAATCCAAAGATGAAGTCTATTTTGATAAATAAAATTTATAAAATTTCAAAAAGTAGGTATTACTATTCACAACGGCTAGTTTAATTAGTTGTGGTGTGTGTTAGAGCTCGAGGTTGCGTACAACACACGCTATTGCATTATTCGAAGGGAAACGTACCGTGGAAGCTTGGGGTGTTACAATTGAAGTTTCTTTAGTAATGTGATTTACATCTATTTATCCTTCAGAGGCATGAAAACACTATTCAATATAGGCTTTAAGTCTTACTTTATTCCCAAATTTACCTACCTGAGCTCATTGATGGTGGTTTAGATGCCTTCCTCAAATATGGGAGGGTTGTTCCTATGATCATCCTCTTATTCATTCATTTTTTGAGTATGTGGAGGCATTTTTAGACATGTTAGCTACTTTGAGGGAATCTATATCATTATCTAGGTGAGGGAGTCAATGGGAAGAGACAATATCACCCCAAACTACCAGAGTCATCACAGAGAGATTCCAAAGTTGATTATTTTCTTTTACAATATCTCTGGGGACAAGATGAGCCTGTACATTTTTGATTAAGTCTAATACCTGAATAAAGTTTGTGGGTAGCACATAATCACCATCAGACATAGCCTAAGAAGTTATAGGGGTAGTCCCTTAACCATTGGGGGATGAAAATTGTATATTTTCATACACCATTGGTTGTATTCCTACCCTTTTATAGAAACATTCCTTAGTATATACAACTTCAAAAGATTCAAACGGAGTTTTGTCACCATATATTATATAGAACTTACCATTGACTGTATATTTCAAAAACTGGTGAAATATTGAAGGTACCACTACATGGATATGAAGGCAAGGTCTCCTGAGATGGAAATTATATGTTGTGTCTTTCTAGAAAACCATGAATCAACATTAGATGTTAGATCCACAAACTAAGCTTTGAGATTGATCTTCCTAAGAGGTATTTTATCAATATTATCATACCTTTGAATGACTAGATTTTTCAGAGATAAATCCCCCTTTATATATCCTAAATATTTAAGGGTAAGAACCAGGATATGGTTGATACCAGAACCATTTTCAATAAGATCCCTTCATATGTCAACATTGTCAAGTTTTACAGAAAAATATAGGGGTTTGATGTGTCCCTAAACAACCTCTTTCTAATTTGGATATTTGAATGAGATGAAAATATTAAATTCATATGGAATATTCTCCACTCTATAAAGTTTAGCTGTAGTGACTTATATCTAGAATTCCTATGGTTTCTAGGCTTTGATAAGCACATCTTTGAGTTTTTTTAAAGATGGAGTGCATCTAGAACTGAGAGTTTGGCAAGGACAACCGCCAAATATTTCAAAATGTTGTACTTTTAATCCATAGGTACGTGATTTCCAAGGTGGGGTTTCGACCTATTATGTGGATTGGGATATGAGGAATTTTATGTGGATGGGTCTCATGCTTATAAAAAGTTTAAGGAAGCATATGCTTCCAGTGGCATAGGTAATTTTAACTTTCCCTATTGTCTAGGATGATAAAAAAATCACACCCTGCTAGTTGGTTGTATAAGAAGAATGGTATAGGGATACGTCCAGAGGGATCTAAGAAACCTCAGTGTTTCTTTTGGTCTTACTGGAGTTCTCATTCATGAGTCTGAGTTTCATATATGTCCTATGTGGGGATGTGACTAAAATATTGGGTCCCACAATGACCACATCATACCCTATATCCTCATATCCTATGCCTTCGGCCTCTGAATGAATGATAAGGTATGAGGGATTTTTTCTTATAGGCATATTCATCACTGAGGAAGGGGTGTTTTATGTGAAATACATTAATGGAATCAAATATGATCTCCTCATCTGATGAGGTTCCTGTTTGGTGGAGAGATTCCCGTGTTATAAACATTGCAATAAAGAAGTATGTAAGAGTCAGAGCTTGCATATGAGGAAAATATGACTATTTATCTTCCATATCCACATTCATATGATGATTATGTCAAACTCCAAGAGGTATACTTGATGTAACCTCCCTAAATGAAATAATTGTAATGGTTTTAAAAAGTTGTTCCCTCATGGTGGAATGATCACAGTTGTTTGTCTTTTGAGTCATCTAGTTTTCAAAATTATGCCCACTCTTGGATGAAACTTCTTTCCAATAACCCTCCTATTTTAGTTAAGTAATAACTACATAACTCACATTTTATGTGGAATTATACAACATCACCTTTTTGGAATAAAAAATGCATTAGATTAAATATTTGAAGATGAAACAATCTTGGATAGTGTGATCTAGCCTCTTATGGAAAGGGCAGGAGTCAAGATGATTAGTGAGGTTGACCTCATTAGGTTTTTTGTGCTATGATAGCTTGAGTAGGTTATTTTCTAGGGTTTCAAGGAAATAACAGGGAACCTAATCATTTCAGAAGGATTATTATATATTCATATGTTCCTCAAATCTCAGGTGACCTTGATCTCTTTTTTCTTCTAGGTGAGGGTAATTTTGTTGTTTTTTCCGTTTGATTGGAGGTTCCAGGTGTTTATGGGACCACCCAGGTTCTTGAATGGGCTCTACTATTGGTTTAAGAGTAATAGAAATGTTCTTTACCTTACCAATAATTTTTCACTTATGTTGAGGGAATGTGATGAGATTTTGATCAGTTTTACTGAATATAATATTTAAAACATTATTCCATTTATGAAAATTCATATCATCCACCAGAATAATTCATTGGAATAATATGTGTCTGCATATCATCCCTAATATTTTCTGCACTGATATCCAGTAATTTCTCTTCCGAGAGAGGGTTTCTCAGTGAATAGGTTAACCCTTTACATCTAACTATAAAGTCATACACACTCTCATTTTCATACTAATTGCAGTTTTTAGGTAAAAAAATATAATTTTCTTTAATATAGAGCTGAAATGATAAAGGAATTGATGATGAAGGTCTTCCCATCATGCAATGTATCCTTCTAGAAGGATGTTGTACCAAAAAAAGGCTAGTATGATTAGAGTCTATATAAAAAAAATTATGTTGGTCACCTCCTTTTGATCTTGAGGTCCCATCATTAGACCCCATCAGGAAAAAAATTGCATGATAATATTTTATAGATCTCCCACACCATCAAAGGAAGAGAAGGTAGAATTACTGAAATTAGGTGGTAGAAAATTTTTATCCACCCATTTGGGATATATATTCTTCTCAAGATATACAGGCACACACTACCCTACCATGGATTCTATTTGAGAAGCTATGAATTCAATGTAAATAAGAAGTTCCATAGGTACCACTGTCCAAGATGCCTCCCATAAACAAAGATAGGGTGGGGCTTGATGAGATATACCCATTTTTATCTCCCATTGATTCTTGATCCATACTAATACATAATGATTTATTGGGTAAGAGAGAGTTTGTCACCTTAATGGAAGAAAGTCAAAATCATCTTTAATTTCCTCTTTTATTTAGATAGGATAACTGGATCCAGATCCAATTTGATGATTAGATGACACTCTTTCAAGATGATCATCTCATTCAAGATATGGGAGGGGGGTTATTCATCTCATCCTAAAGAAGATACCATTTTGGAAGATTTCCCATGAGTATCTCCTTATCAAGTTTTATAAGATTCTATTTCTCATTCCCATACCATGAAAACTGCTCCTCTATGAAATGAATTTCATCTATTTTGGGTGAAAAGTGGTATATAAAATCTTCTTTCGCTTTATCCTTGGCAGTGTTCCTCTATAGAGGTGTAAAATCAATATTCAGAGGTGCTAAGTTTTAGATTCTCCTCTGGTTCCATGTGTGTGAAACCTCAGTTGGTGAATCTAGATCACCCTCCTCCTAAGGTATGTTTTTTGTATTACATCCCTCTGAATTTGTGTCTTGATTCAAATTATCTATTCTATTGATAGTGAAAATATTCACAGAGGTGTATTTAGAAATGGTATTCACCCTATTACTCTCAAAGCAATAGGTTGATTCTACACCGCTTGTATCAGGGTCATTTTTCCGACCCCTGACCATATTGGACCTTTTTGGCTTATAGACCCTATGGGGTTTGATTGACTTCACTGTACATTCCTACCATCTCAATACGTGTATAGTGACCTTGATGGAGTTCTTATTCATGTTTGAAAAATGATTCCCAAATAGAAAAGGTTTATCTTATGGGTGTAAGAATGTATGGGATGCCAACTATTGATATTTAACTCCTAACCTAGAGAAGCCCTATTCTCTATACGATGATGACAATGGTGAAAATTCCACCAGCCCTATGGGATGAGGGATATTTGAGGCCTCTATTAAGACTTTTTGATCATGTTTTTAAGGTTTTGATGATTTTGTTTGAGGATTTGATGACTCACGAGACATGAATTCAGATATAAATTCCCCCTTCACTATAGAATGGGGTTGATCTGGATCCACTGTGGATTTCTTGAGGACTCTCTCAGGGTGTGATGAACCTAGTGATGGTGATTGATCAAAAAATAACCCCATTCCTATGGGCTAGGCTTGGTTTTTATCTAATACTGATATGTACTAGATCTACTCAAGGATGGATAATATGAGGGGAGGTGGTGGTGGCAAATATTACCCTAGCTCTATGGGATCAGTTCTCTCCTGGATGGATGTTATGGTTGATGAAATTGAAATCCATTGGACCTGGAACAAATGTGATCACGTATGAGCTGGCTTCAATGGATTCATATAAGGAACCTAGCCTAATAAACTATTAGAATCCCTCTCCCTCTATTTTTGACGTCTTGGCACAATTAAAGTATGTGGATTTCACTTTATTGACCAAGTGGCGCATGCATTACCTGGTCCCCTAATTTCACTGGAGGCTATGACGTTATAGGAAATTGTATCTATGGATTTTTATATTCTAGGGGTATAGTTAAGTGAAACACTCTATAATTTCCCCACCCTCCGATTAATATACTTGACGGAGATTCAGTGATCAGTTATATAAGAGTTTTGGTGAAATGACGACAATCATGTTGTAGATTTACGTTGTTATTTTCCAATTTTGGATCCCATGCCAAGGAGATAGAAGCCAAATCCATTTGAAAACAAATATTTTTATGTTTTGAAGGTGACCCTCACATCCTTGATAAGGGAGGTTTCTAGCCTCCAATCACTGATGAGTTGGACATATATTTTTGGAATAGTTAAGGAATGAAATCCTTCTATAGATCATTTAGGGTATCATATTTAGAAGTTGTGAGGGATAATTTTAGATAAATGTCTTCATATGTCCATATCAGCCTCCTTTTCTTTAGTTTTACATGACTCTACCTAGTTAGACTATAGATGTTTCTTATCTGGGTCTCCTATTGACCATTGTGAAGGTTTTTTTATAAATGATGGGGAACTATATATGGTTGACCACAGTGCTTCGAGAACCTTCTTATACAAAGGTGTTTGAGTTTTGAGAAAATCTCTATAATGAGGTGTCTGGGCATGGGTAGGATTTATTTTTACAAATGGGATATCACCATGGGGAGGTTGACCATGATGGATGTCAGGGGTAGAGTCCACAAAATCCATCTCCACACTACCATGAGAAGTACTATCAAGGCAATTATTGATTTTTACTTTGGTTTAAGAGTCTACAGACCCTTTAGGTGTTATGGATATGCATTAGACGACCTTAAAGATGTTAAAATTGAGAAGACCAAGGATACGAGTCTCATTTTGCATCATGGATGGAATATGACAACCTATTGGTTGAGTGGGGATATGGTCTTGATCCATGAAAATAACCAAAATATGTTGATAACAATCTGGTTCTATGGGAATATGATCCCACTTGTAAGAAGCTACTGGAATATACCAATGAGCTTCTATATTTTCGGTAGGAATATGAGCCTACCTATGGGTGGTTACCAGAATATACCGATCAATACTGGATTAAGTAGGGATATGAGTTTGGTGAAATCATGCATTCCCTATCATAATAAGCTAATGGAACTCCAGAATGGGATAAGGGACATGAGCATCCTTTTGTATTGCCTCCGAAGGATTCTAGTGAAGTCATTCATCGGTGGAAGTACGGATACGAGCTTGGATTATGTGAGATACTGGAATATACCAAGTAACACCATTGATAAGAATATGAACATATCATGAGGAATGTATCGCTCTCAATTGGTGATACCTGATTGGAATAGGAATATGATCCAGTCCAGTGCATTTGAAGTATGATGCTAGTATTTTTCAATAAGAATATGAGCATGTCACAAGGCATGGGGCCTCTCACATGGTGAGCCCTAGTTGGAACAGGAATATGATCCTAGTCTAGTGCCTTTGGAGTATTCCACTAGTATTTTTTATAATAATGTGTGTCTATCCATAGGCATGTGTTTCTATCACTTGGTGAGCCCCAGTTGGAATGGTAATATGCATCTAGTCTAGTGCCTTGTCCTTTACTGGAATATTTTGATAATCCCCCCAGGCGTGATCAAGAATGTGTGCTTTCTCTGAAGTATAAACTTGTTCAAACTGATTATAGTGTTGTGTAACTATAGATATCATGATAGGGATATTTTCCTATCCCTATACCTATACCAGTGCTGGAATATGCTGGTAGAGTTGTTCACCTGTTACTAGAATGTAGTGACCTTTTAGTAAAGTGTGTACATAAATATAGGTGTTCACATTTTCTATCTTCAATATATACTAGAATATATCTTTTATTGAAGTGGGGATAGAATCCCAATACTGTCCTCCTCTTTCCATAATAATATGCTGATGGACTTCATGCATAGGGGAAGGGATATGTGCCTACCACATGCTTGTTATAGGAATATTCTTGAAGACTTGCTATGAGTAAGCAGGGATATAAGCATGCTCACTTGCTACCATTGGAATGTGTTGACGAGCTTCATTAGAAAAAGAAAAGAAATGAACCCACTTCTATTTATCCAAATATTTATATTCTGAATGCAACTTCTTAGGTTCCCATGAATGACTATATGAGGTGTAAATATGTTGGGTGGTTCCCTCCACATGTGATTAAGGGGAACTATCAGGATGACACTGGTGACAGCGGTTGATAGGGGTTGTCCTCGGTAGCTCCTGAACTGGAATGGATCCATAGTTGACTCCTTGATCTACCTTCTTCATATATGGAAGTTACTTATTTTTTCACTTCTAGGATAAACATATGATGCGATTAGCAGTGGAAGCGAGTGACACTAGTTTCACTGCAGATTTTATTGGATGATGCAGACTCACCAACTTCAGTGTCTTGGGACCCTTGTGTGCAACATTGTGGATCAGGATCATAGCATGTTTGTAGTTTTCCCATACCATTACATCTTACACCCAATGATGGAGGTGTTGGGTGGGTTATTTCATTTTGTGATTTGTAGGGGTTGAAATTACAATTTATGTTCCAGAAAAATCGTTAGATGAAGGCATGATCTTGGGTCAGGGTGTTGTTTGTGAGAGAAATATTTGATCACAAATAAAATAAGGAACAATGTCACTGATTAGTGTATTGATGACAGTATGATACATGTTCAATAATATATACAAAAGTAACACAATTTCCCTTTCTTATTCTTGGTTATGCTATTTTTCTCATGTGGACTTGTGAAAATGACAATGGAATTAGTTCATGGGAACCCTGATTACATAGGATTTCATGTTGAACGCGCCATTTTTTTTGTGTCAAAGATGAAAAATAGAATGTCCCAATGCATGTTAAACCAACAATTTTTATTATTTAAGAGATTAATTTTGGTTTTAAAATTTTGTTTTCTCAGAGAATGCATGGTGTCCGAGTTTTTAGAGAAAAGATGCATGATTCGGATAATGAATCATTTATTCTATCAATACATGAATTCAAACTAGGTCTATCATTTTTTGTTTCTTTTTTAGGTTTGATTATGGGGGTTAAAGTATGGTTTCACAATCACCTCCTCCTAGTTCACCATGCTCATTTATGAAAAACTACCAAATAGATCCCACATCCATAACAAGGTACATACCTTCTTTCCAAAGGTAGAAGATCAATTGAGGTTTCAGAGCCAACAACTCTTAAGAACTCACATTGGTCGAGATGATGTGAGGTTGATCTCATCACACCCTTTGAGGGGGGGGGGGTATTATTTCATATTCTAGGGATATCTTATAGATTTAAGATATGTTTTAGAACCTCTTCCTAATCTTGATATGAGATCAGCTACCCTAACAAAATGATAAAGAGTTGGATCCTTCCATATTAAAAGGGTGTTCTATTAATGAGATTACTTATATGTATCTGAGGTTATTCATATATTTTTTATTATTTCTTAGCAATGGGGATCTAGTTATATTTTGAATCCATATAAATATGTTCTTTGGATTTTATTTCTATCTTGGGAGGTGATAAATATTTCAACGATGAGATTAAACCTTTATGAGGTTTCCTACATATCCTATTTATAACAAGAATCATTACCCATATAGTTCATTGAAACTATGAAATTTAACATCATACAAGAAGGAAATATATGATGAAACTTTGGAATTAGGTATCAAGATTGATCCTTAGGAAGGCATCCTATATATCCTGATTATGATAGGAATAAGAGTCATAATAGTTCAATGTGTTGTTGAGACTTACCCCAAGGTGGATTCCCTTATAGGGGGAAGTTATATCATACCACTGAATAGAGATTACATACTAGGGTTTCCCTAGATGGGGGATAATTCATGATGTGAATAATTTGATTATAGAAAATCCCTAAGCCCAAATGATCCATGATCGGTGTGATAAACAAGGGATATCAAGTGATCATTATCATTACATATAGATCCAAGACTTTTTTTACTAAGGTGACCCTAATGTGGTGTTTGATATGGATCATTTTACTTAGGAAGGCATCATATATATCCTATTTATAGAAGGAATTAGAGTTCTGATAGTTCATTTTGGGGGTATACTCGAATATGTATATCCGGAAAGGTTATCATGTTTGAGGGTGTCTGCCTAACATATACTCATTGTCAACCTAACGTGTCCTGATTATCTAATTGATGTGTCTGAGGTGTCTACATGAAATTTCTAAGGATGTTTGTATATGTATTGGTTTCCTATCAAACATGTGTAAAGACAATTGCATGATCAAGTTGACTTATCCGTGTGATGTCACATGATCTGGATGACATGTCTGGAGGACGTTACAAGACCTGGGCGACAAATTAGAAGGACTTGTCAAGACATAGTTGACATGTCCTAGTGGTATCACATGATTTGGATGAAATTTATAGAGGGAAACACAAGACTTGGATGACATGTTTTGAGGTTATCAAAAGACTTGACAGACATGTACTTAGGGCACCACATGACTTGGATGAAATTCTTACGGGTGGCACATGACTTGGATGGCATGACCTCATGGTGTTTCATGATCTGGGTAGGATATGTGTATAATACTTGGATGGCATGTCCTGAGGTCATCACAGGACTTGGCTGAGATGTCCTGAGGGAATCACAAGACTTGGATGACATGTCCTAAGGTCATTTCATGACTTGAATGGCATGTATTGAGGGAACCACATGACTTGTATTACATGCCCTGGTGTTGAATCATGATTTGTGTAGGTCTTGAAAAGCACATGAATATTAGAATATATGTATTCACATAAGTCTCCTATATTTTTATTCCTTTTTAGTATTTATTTCTTATGTGCCTCAAGGTTTTTCAAGAATTAGATTATGTAGGTTTTGCGTGACCCAATCAACATGTGGGAACTCCTTCACATGACCTAGATGACACACTCAAAGTACTTCTCATTATATATAGGATGATCACATAAAGTACATATTCATTCCATTTGATCCTTTAGCTCATTCCATGAAAATTACCTAGTGGAAGACCCTTGAGATTGTGTAATTTTCCACTCTGATAATTCTACTAATGTGCTTCTTATTATAGTCTCCATCGGGTGTGTGTTTTTATGATGACGAGGAGGGATTTATAGGCCTAATTCCCCCAGTTATACATCACATTGTGTAGTTCATATTTGCAAATATGAGTTCGATTTGGTGGAGGTATTTTTGTATCACGCGCTTCACATGATCCTTCCATAGGTTATCCTTGGCATCACATGATAATAGCGACCACAAGAACATTCATCCATCACTATGTTTATTAGTCCCTAACTAATCAAAGGGGATTCTTATAACAATATTGACATGTAAATTGGACCTTTCACCATTGAGATGACATATCTGATAGTCTTTGTGAGATCAGGATGCCTGTGGAAAGGCTCTCACCAGATCAAAGAATATTTTTCTAGGGGTCCTTCAAGAGATCAAAATGGATTTTTAGGGGCCTCTTTCGAGATTAAGATGGCCTTTCAAGGGGTATTTAGGAGACTGATCTAGCTTGTCAAATTGTCTTTGGGTGATTAATGACGATCAACTGGGGTGAATAACCCCTTTCACATAAAGATCAACATATCATCCCTTCGTTAGAAGATTTCACTTTTCCCTATTTTATTTCCATTCTTATTTTAGAAGGATAATAGATCTTTTGATGTCGTGTGAGTGTTCTTGGAGATAATAACTCTACTTTTTAGTGATTCATTTCATAATAAATGATGTATATCATGATGATGAATGAGAATTATCATAGAGAATCCCTCTACTTGTCTGTGGATCCACAATGACATCATAATCTTGAATGGACATGTCTGAGGTCCTCCACATGATGAATTTGACAAGAAAACATTCTATTTTAGGAAAAGTTGGACATGCTACCTGGGGATCCATAGGGTCTTGAAAATCACATTAGCATGTCCTATGAATATCAACACAACTCTTATTCACATGAGGCTTCTTCTTTATTTTACAAGGGGATTTGGATGATTGTTAGGTGTCATCGATTGACAAGTTTCATGATTTGAGGAACTCATCTGGCAGCATTCACATGATCTTCAGGACATTTTAGAATGCCTTCAAAAGAACCAGAGGTATTTATAAAGGGGATTCACATGATCATGAGTAGATCATGCATGGAACATGGTCAATTATTAGGACCTTCAAATGGTCATGTGATCATATGTCCTTATGAAGGTTATGTGATCCACAAAATTCGACCATATTCCCTTCCATTTTTTTGTAGAGAAAATAATACCTAGGCTTTAGGTATTTCTTTAGTTCTAGACTTTCCAATTCTATTTTTGCATGAATCAATAATCATCTACACATTACATAAAAAATGAAAATAAATGAATAAAAATATATCATGATAAAACCCGATAATCATCATGATATAAGTTCAAATATCACCAAAGAAGGAAACAAAAGTTATTGGAGGGGATATCGAGTTGGTGATAAAAGGTATATGTCATATATTACTTAATATTCCAAAAGAATAAAAGAACTCTCAACCCATATTGGTGTAACACGAGGTACCATCAAACCACCATGTCACCACCACATACCTAGATGATCTTAGAATGAGTACCCACCACCTCCATGTGATTCCTTTCCCTTTTTCTACATCAGACCAAAAAAGGTATTTATATACTTGAGGTTGTATACATGGTGTGAGTGAAGATCCCAGTAGGATCCCAGTAAGTGTTTCATAACCAAACTTTTTTATAAAGACTAAAAATTCTAATTTAAACATAAATAAAAGAAATCATATTTTATTCCTTTAATTAAAAAAATTAACAAGAGGCATAAATTATACAAAAAAATAAAAAAATAAAAAAATAAAAATCTCTAAAAGAGAAGTTTCTAAATAATCTCATGGGGTAAAACCCTATGTTTACCAAGTATAGGGTCACCTAGGTTATACTTTACTAGAAAATAGAGAAAAAAAACATAATAACATGTCACTTTATATAGAAAAAGTACATACTTCACTAGTAAAATTATTAAAAGGGAGCCCATCCCTTATATGTTCACCATCCTGAGTTCCTGAGGTTCCCATGAGTTTTGTTCAATGTTACAATTGTCTAGTAACCCTTAATTGTTCCCAAACACTCATAAAAAATCCACTTTTTAAGTAAAAAAACATTTTTTTTCTTGTAAAGTATGAAGGAGACACTTACATTATAATTAATCCTTTAAATTATTCAGACAACATTGTATAATACCCTAATAAACCATTAGGAAACCAATTTAAAGTTTTCAATAATTATTATTCAAGATAAAAAAGGTAGGCATACAAAAATACCTACCAAACTCAATCCAAACTGTTTGAAACCACCCACCTTCGATAAAAAACCTCCTAAAGAGAAAAAGGGAACCTAAAAGAGAAAAAGAAACTTATAAATACAAAGACCCACCTCTATAAATTTAAACAAGAGAAACCCTAGGATACCATGGATTTGTGGAGAGGTGAAATCCAATAAAGATTAGAGAATAATTTTAAAGGACAATATAGGAGGATATTTCTATGAGATTACCTTGAATATTCTTGATGAATGCCACTAGGAATCAAGGTTGAAGGAGAGGAGAGTAGCTTGTGCATGAAGGAGGCTGGAAATTGAGTGGGGTTAAAAAGTACATGTATGAGATTTAATTTCGGATAAGGGAAATGAGTCATTTGTTTATTTTTAACTTATGTGAAGGGTAAACCATACACTAATCATGAAATCCTCACTCTCTACACATGGTATCTTGTAGGTTTGACTCACACAATTTACTAAATTTTTCACCAACTATACAAAATCTCTCAATTAAAAATTGTAAAGGTGTTTAATGGTTGTGACACTATTTGTGATAATCATGTTTCAACCATATAAAAAACCTATTTTTATAAAATTTAATCAATTTCAAGGAAAATAACTCAAAGTGAAGGCCAATATGAAAATAAATAAAATAATACATAAAATAATGAAAAATGAGGGTGTGGGTGTAAAAACGCAGAGCATCTTCATGGTGTTATAAGAGTTCTTTGACATAACCAGCTATTTAGGAATAAGTTAGAGTGTATGTTCTAGGCCTATGAGGTTCATTTCTCATGAAATATTATGTATCTATGTAGAGTATCTATTGATCCTTTAAAACGTGATGCTGTTGTTTCTTGGGTAGCCCATTAAAATGTTGTAGAGGTGTGGAGTTTCTTTGGTCTTGTTGGCTATTACATGAGGTTCATACCCAAATTCTCTCATATTGTGACTCCTATAACATTTTTAACTAGAAAAGACCATAATTTATTATAGACTTACCAGTTCTATATTAAATTTGACTATTTGAAGTATAATCTAGTTAGTTCTCTAGTTCTTTATTTTCTAGAATAAGGTATTGCGTTCAAGGATTATTACCAAACTTCACATATTGTATTGGGAAATATTTTGATGAAGAAAAAAGTGGCTATAACTTATGGGTCTTAGAATTTATGGATTCATGATAGTAGATATTCTATCCCTAATCTTGAGCTTAATGCAATTGTGTTTTCCCTAAATTTATGGAAGTATTACCTCATCAGTGAGCACTTTACGGTCTTCAAAAATCATAAGAGCCTGAGGTATATCTTCTCCCAGTTTGATTGAAATTTTCAGTAATGAAAATGGATAGAATTATATCAATATTATGACTTTGATATTTACTATGAATTGGGTAAAGGGAATATTGTGGCTAATTATTTGAGTAGTAATTCATATAGAGATGTAGTGTATGATTCTGGTGATGTTTAGATATTGATGAAGGATCTATCAACGATTAAACTTTATATGATATAAATTCATGGTTGATGATGTATTTATCTAATGGTGATGTAATAATATTTAGTGGAGTAGGTATAAGTGTCCCATATAGTGGATTCTAAGGTGGAGGTTTAATGAGATTGAGTTTTTTGTGGTGATTCCTTGGAGGGATGGTTAACATCAAGTGTTATTTCAGGGGTTAATGTTTATTCTTTCAGTGATGCATGATGTGGTTCTATATGAGCTCCAAAGTTAACATTTGGTGATATATATTGGTGTGGTAAAGATTTATCATGTATTTTAGGATCTGTTTTGGTGTCCAAGGATGAAAATGTTTGTTTCTGAGTTTGCATCATGATGTTTAGTTTTTTAGAGGGTGAAGATTGAGAACCATGTTCTTGGTGGGTTTCTCCTGTCTCTTGATGTTCCCTAGTGGGAGTGGGAAGAAATTTTGATGAATTCAACCACCTTTTTCCCTTAACATCAGGGTGGATGTGAATCTATATGGGTGACCATGGACCTCTTTATGATGTTATCTCACTTATTAATGATCAAGGATGCAAGATCAATGGACATTTTGTCTAGGTATTATCTAGAGTAGGTGGTGAGGTTTTAGGGGGTTCTAAATATGATCAGCTCTTATTGAAATATTTATTTCACCTCAATGGTGTGGATGGGTCTCCAACATTCTTTTGGTTATCAGTTACTAATTAACATCATTTTTAATCTAAAAAATAATGGTTATACACAGTGATCTATCCTGACATTGGAAGAAATATTGTGTGTGTGTCCTAGATTATGGAGGTTCATGGGTGAGACACCTAACTTTAGTGAAGTTTTATTATAATAATATTTATCACTCCACTATTGGTATGACTCTATTATAAGTGTAGTAGGACTGACCTTGCTGATATCCATTTTGTTGGATTGTGGTAGGGGAGTTGGTGATTCATGTATTGAAATTGGCGCAGAGCATGATAAATAACGTGTAGGTGGTTTCAAGTGTATAAAAGTATCATATATTCTTAAAAATTAAAATTTTGATCATAGGATTAGGCCCCTAGTGTTTTACATTATATATCATGTTTTCTTGAAGATATATCCTCTTCATGGGATATGAATGTTCGATCATGAGAGTAATATTTCTCCCTAAACTTTTGCACCTTTCAAGGTGTTAAATCATGTTAGAGCTATTGCATATCAGTTAACACTTACATTAAATATGATCTATGTTCATGATGTATTTAATGTTTCATAACTTCATCGATATCTTCATGATAATTCCCATGTCATTGATTGGGGTGAGTTATAATTTTAAGATGTTGCAACCTTCAAGGAGCAGCCTGTTGAGATTTAGGATTGTCAAGAGAAGGTGTTGCATGGGTGTTCTATTTTCTTAGTTCATGTACTGTGATGGAATATTAATTTAAATCTATGTACTTGGGAGAGATATTCATAGTTAAATGCCCATATACCTATTTTTTCTTTGTTTGATAACTTTTTAGGATGTTGTGCATGACCTTTTCTTGATTTATGAGATGATTACTGTTGTTTCTTGATTATGTACCTTGTTCCTCAGATGTGTTGGTTGTGTTCTTGTTATAAAGAGATCCTTGAGAGGTTTCTCATGTGGTGGTTGTTTAGTCCCCCTTTATTTTACTTCTTAGATTTTGGTTTTAATTTTCATGGACAAGAATTTTTTGAGAGGTATCTGATATAAGAGCCTGATTTTTCCCCGACCCCTTCCATTATGTTTTTGGGTGGTTGGAGGTGTCTAGGAAAGGATGAAAGATAAGAGGTGGGGGTTAAGATTAAATTTCAGCTGGGAACCTATATTGTGGTGTGGATGTAGATATGTGGAATTTTAGAAAAGGGAATGACTCTTCTGGAGTCCCATTACAAAATTTAAGGTTATCTAGTTTCATGGATTCCATGCTTACATTTTGAGAAATGACCCCTACACAATCATCTTATGGTATGATCCTTTAGATTATGGAATGGTGTGGTTTTGGAGATTGGATTTTGGGGTAGTTGTGATTATTATGCTGTGGAGGCTCCGGATGAGTGGTTTTAGTGTCTTTATCGATCTGGTGGTTGCTGCAGCTTGGGTCTAGGTTGTGACACAGAGCTCGAGGGGTTTTTATATTCTCTTCACCTCCAGAGGGGTCACTATAGTGTGGTATTGGGGTTAAGTTTTGGTTTTACCTTGAATTTTTAGAATTAAGGGAGATAAGAATAGAATTTAATTATAGATTTTGGAGGGAGGATAGGTTGAGACCCCTTGCGGTGTAACCTTCCTTGTCATGCCATAGTTTTGGTGAAATCCCTAGGGGTTGTGGTGTAGTTAAGGGAGTTGTTCCATGATATTCTATTTTATCCAACCTATATAAACTTGGTACCCTATTTAGATTTTCCTTATTTCATTCTCCTTTAAACCCAAGGTGACAATACTACAAAACAATCCTTAAAAATTGTTGACATTTAGCAGTTCTAGAATAAGTGCTGATAAAGGGTGACCTTTATCAGTGCTAAAAAATAGCACTGATAAAGGGAACCCTTTATTAGTGATGATAAAATAGAATCTTTATCAGCGCTAAAAATAAATCACTGAAAAAGGTCCATAATAAAATTAAATAAGTAAACAAATAAAAATAAAAAAAATTAGCAATCTCATTAGTTAAATAATTATTGTTAAAAATTAATAAATTGAATATACATATATATAATTTTTGAAAATTAATAAATAGTATATATTATATATATATATATGTAAAATGAATAAAATGAAATAACTAAACAAATAAAAGTTTAAAACGAGTAAATTAAGAAAAATATTAAAATTTTATTAATTAAATAATTATTGATAAAATTAAATAAATTTAATATACATATATATAAATTATACATATTAATAAATAACATTTATTAAATATAGATATATAAAATTAATATATTGTAATAATTAAACAAAAAATTAAAAATTAATAAATTAAAAAAATAGTTAAAATTTAGTAATGAAATAATTATTAATAAAAATGAATAATTATAATATATATATATATATATTAATTATAAATAATAATAAATAATATATATTAAATAAATAAATAAATATATATATATATATATAATGAATAAAATATTAATTAAAAACATATTAATGACTTATTCATTTTTAATGTTGTTTGATTTTTCAAATTAACATATATCAAATATCATGTGTTACATTGATTTCACACACACACACACACACACATATATATAACATATGTAATTAATTCATTTTTATATACAAACACAAACACAAATATATTTACACAATATATAGAAATACATACACCGAATATTAATATAATTTTTTCAAATTCTAGTATATTTTATAATTTTCATTATAACATGATATATTATGTTTTTAATCAGTCAATTTTATTTATTTATTTTTAAAACTATTACAGTTAGGGTATTCATTTTTAATATTTTTTAGTTTTTTAATTTGATCATTTTTTTTACTTATTTATATTTATTTCTTTACTATGTTTTAGTATTTTCAATATATATATATATCCATTTTTATAATAATTTATATTTAATTAATAAAACTTATCCATTATTTCAATATTTTTAAACTGTACTCATTTTGAATTATTCAATTTGACTCATTTTTAAAATGCATGTGTTTAAGATTATATATCGACTAATAATGTTAAAAAAATATTTTTAAATAAATATTTATGAATAAATATATTTATAAATGTATATTTTCTATATATATTTATAAATTTATAAATTTATAATTATTATAAATAAATAAATATTATTTTTTAAATTATTATTTATATAATTATAAATAAATAATTATATATATATTTAAATAACTTTAAAACTATAATAAATTTAATTAAATAATTATAATTATAAATCCTTTATCAGCTCTAAAAATGCACTGTCAAAATATATCTTTATCAGTGCTGAAAAGTCAGCACTAATAAAGATGTTTTTTATCATTACTTTTTTAGTGCTGATAAATCTCGAGCTTTGTCAGTGATAAAAAAGCTATGATAAAAATCCATTTTACCAGTGCTTATCTTTTTAGTGCTGATAAAAGTGATATTTATCAGTACTTTTATGAAAGAATTATTAAAAGTGTCCTTGATCTATTTAAAAGAACCCTAACTGTGACTCAGTAACTCGTGATTCTCAAGCTCTCGTGGAACTCCTCTATTGTCAACATGACTCATCTACATTCCCTCAGACGAATCAAGGCTAGAATCCAATGTATGTTATTTTCTAATTTTCCTCTATCATCGTTTGATTTTTTTGGTTCCATGTTTTGAGTTTTTGTGCTATTATTAACCTTAAATAACTCTAAATCTCTTCACCACACAACTGAAATACAACAAGTGACCTAGGGTGACTCTCGTGTAACACTAATACCCCAAAAGTCATTATATCCATAATAAACCAATATATAATTTTCATGCACACCTATTAAACAACTACATAGTGCCTATTCAATGCTCACAAAGGATAAATATGGTCCTTCAATAGTGCACAATATGATTCTCTTAAATTACACTCTCATTCAATCTTCATTTGATACTAAAACATATCACTATTTTATTGCCTATCAAGTTGTGTATCATATGGGATTACATGTTGAAATTAAACCTCATGTGTTGAATCTTTGAACACCTATTGGAAAAATATAATTTCTATCATTTTACTATGAAACATTTTCTATAATTTTCATTGAGGCTAAATTTTTCTTGGATTTTTTATTATTGAGATGAATATCTTTAACTTGATGTTGGGAATATATTGGTTAACAACCCACAAAATGGGAATCAATTTTTATACCCAGTAATTTAGTTTCAAATATTTATATGGTGTTGAAAATCACTGTTGTGAATGTAGGAACAACAGGACTATTGGTACTGATTGTTGGGACTATAGTGGATTAAAAAAATATTGAAAATTGGAAGGTGAAGAATCCTTGAGCAGATAGAAGTGATGTCGAATATAGGTGGGGTGATATTCATTTCTTCAAGACCATTAGAGTGGAAGTATTCCAATTGTTCTTCAATTGAGGATAATTTTTGAGTGATTCCATTATTATATCTTCCTAGGATACTTTAATCCTTTCTTCCTATTTGATGTGAAGAATTTCTATCTATGTGGTTAGTTGGGGAACCTCTTATGGTCCTTTTGAACTATTCCTTCTAAGAAGGATCATTAGATATGGTTGGTAGATTATTTATTGCTAAGTAGTATATGGATAATGATATACAAGGTTCTTCTATAGTGATAGGTACAATCCTAGTATATTATACTCTGGTCGATGGTCTAAGTACACATAAGATTCCTATTCTTTATGCATGAGTATCTTATATTTCATATGAGATTTTTATTAGAACATATTCATAATGTTATTAACATCAATATTCTATAAGTAAACAAATGGAAAAATAGTAATCAATGTCAATTTTATTTATGAGTATCTTATCTCTCTATCCCCCTTACCTATACCTAAAAATTTCCTCTCCTACTCTAAAAACTCATATCATCTTCATACGAGACCACTGTGAACTGAATCTCCATCCACTATTGTGAAGGAAGCATAAAAAACAAAATAGTCATGAGAAACATAACTAAATTTTTATAAAAAGGGACTATGGGTTTCAAAAATATGTTTGTGTAAATAATGATTAATTTTGGTAAGATAGATATACAATACAATACACTCCATGCATAAAAGTCCACAATTGCATGCATCTTGCATGAAAATTATTACTGTCTTAAACAGAGATATAATACTTTAATACTGTAGTACAACTAACCTTCACTACCTTTGTTTAATCCATCCTGATATGCTTTATTGTCTTCCATATCTTGTTGATATTGGAATCGCTCTTTCAAACTATCCTCCCTCCCATCATTGTGGTTCTAAATTTCAATGATGACGTAACTCATGCTAGGATTGTATTCATTAATCTTCGTTAAAGCTGCTGCCATAGATTATGAATACCTCATCTCTGAACTCATTCTTCAACTATTTCATCCTTTCATCAACCTCATTTACTACTTCTTGGGAAGACAAAAAATGACACTAAAAAATTAATCAAAACATAATGAATGAATTTGTTTGGTTTCTTGATATTCATTTTATTATAAGACTCACTCAGTTACTTCTAATAACACCTCATCACCAATTACTTTTATTTTAAGTGCGTTCACATTGGATCATATTATAACTTTACAGTTAATCATACTAGGATGAGAATATTACTATGATGATTCATCTTATCTGACTCTCGAAGGCATTCCTCCCACAATGAGTAGAGATCTATAACCTTATTTTCTGCTTCATGTTCAGGATAATTTCTCTTGGAATCTTGGATAAATGTTCAGTTTTCAAGCTCTCCCATATACCTTACATCAATACCACCAAAAGTTTGTGTATACTCTAATCCATACAAAAAAACATTCCAGAGGAAGTGAAAACATATATATTTTTGTGAGTGGAAGTAAATGGCTGTTAGTGTAAGTTATGTGGATTTGAATGTTCATTTATTTATTTCTGTAATTTAATATGTTATAATTCATAATTAAAACTCCATTTAATTTATTTTTTGTCCTCACTAGAAACTCTACTTTTATCTCCTGAAAATTTATTGCATTTTATTTCTTGAGAATCATACCCCATCTCTCTGTGTTACTTGAACTACTCTAAACTGTAGTCATCCAAAATGATCCTGGGATGACTTTTGGTTAGAGTTTTTCAAGAAACATAGGTGGATGTCCAAAAAATATAGGAGATAAATATCAAATAACAAAATTAAATAATAAATATTCAGGTGGTAAGTCATCAAGGAACTTTGGAACCAAAAGGATGGGATGAAGGGTAGTTTGAAATAGGGAGTCTGATCCATCATTAAGAGATGTAAGAAAATCAACAAATGAGGACAGATTAAATAATTGTAGTGAAGGCTAGTTGTATTGTAGTATTGAAGTATTATATCTCTATTGATGACAATAACAATTTTCATGCAAGATGCATGAAATTGTGAAGTATTATGCATGGAGTGTATTGTATTGTTGTTATTCAAGACAAATTAAATGTTTGTCTACTCATATAGACAATATCTTATTCACATAATGATTTTACCAATACCAAGGAAGAATAGACTATTAATGATGAGACTTCAAAATTATTAAGGGATCAACAACATGTTGATGAAAAAAACAATGATGCAATATCATAGTTCTAAATAAAATTATCAAGGAAATGGTTTAGGGTATAAAATTTGAAGTTGGTTGGAATCAATGTGGACAACCTATTAACCCCAATAAGTTAATGGTCATTACTTATCATGGGGTCACAAAAATGATGAATGTTCCAATTGGTATTTATTCATAGTGCCACTTCAAACCTTTAACAAAGGAAATCCTTTGAAAAGATATAATGGTAATGTCACAAAATATTTTCTCAATTTTATTAAAAATTTATATAATTAAATGTTTATTTAATTTTCATTATTCCTCATAGAATTAATTTATTTTTGAATATTTCTGTGAGAATTTTTTCTTAATGGCTACTAGAAAATCCCATAGAGCCTTCCATACTCTTCTTCCAATGTTACATCTTAGGAATCCTAAGGGGAAAATAAAGCCCCACCAACTGCTTAGTTATGCACACATTATAAAGTAGGAAACATGGACTGCTTTCATCAATCATCTTAATGAGAAATCATTTTAGGTGCATTGCAGTCAATAATTTCTTATTTGACATTATTTATTTTATCCAACATGATTCAAAATTGTTAATTTCTGAAACAATAAAAGAGTGATGAAAATAAGTAACGTTCATCAAAACCAACATACCCCTATTGTAAGGTAAGGATGGGGTATGCTTTATTAGAGAAGAAATTGGTATGTATTTTGAATCAAAAATATATGTTTAATTATGTAATATGAAACAACATATGTTCCTTTCATATATGAATATTGATGAATCAATATATGAAGCCACTTCCATCCCACATCATGTGTTATGGAAGGAGGATTATGTAAATAAAGAGGGTAAATTGGTTGATTAAAACAAAAAAAAGTATAGGAATAATGTGTAAGTATGAAATAATTATAATTCATTATAATTTATGACAATATTACATAAAAATATCTATTTTTTTCATATTTTTTTATATGGTTTAGACATAAGAATAAGAAATTCCCCTACCAGAAAAAAGATACTTTTATTAGCTTTGAAGAAGCCTAAACAATATGGTCACGTTAGAGGATTAGGTTTTGGAGTCTCTTCTAGAAGATATTTTGAGAAGTTAAAATCACATGAAGATATATATAATATGATGATATGATTGAATACAAAAATAGACCCACTAAAAGATATTATTTTGTGGTCTGTTTTGGCAGACCAACACATAAGAAATGATCAAAACAAACTGGAAGTAGAGAAAAGATCTACACGTGAACCAAATGATCCCACTAGCTTTAAGGTTAATCATTCCCCCAACCACATACCTCACCAAGGGTATAATTTTTTTCATCACTCTTTCTGTTAAATGTGAATCAAAAAACTTCTGATAACTTGATATTACTAAAATTATTTAGGGTATAATTGTATGTGATTTGTATCTATCAATACCCACGTACCGCTATGTTACGATGGGTACAATGAATAATATCCCAAGAGACCATCTAAAAAATCAAGACCTCCGAATTGATCACATGAGATTGGGTATTGAGGTAGCTTATGAGCCGACTACTTAGTTGACTATTTCACTTGATGGTTTGGATATTACAATAGTTGAATCTGCTATTGGAGATTTCATAGCATGACTATCTAATCTTATAATGATTCATGTGGTATGTCTTTAAAAAATTTCTTTATATGAAAAGCATGTAACTATTGATGATAAAAGGGATGAATTAAGGTATAATATTACATATGGATAAAGCGATAGGGAAACAGAAGTCTTAATCAAGAAAATCTAGTGAATTATCCAAAAAAACAAAATAACCTTACAAGAGTACCTTGTCCCCTCCAGTTGTAGAGAGACATTTATTATCATTACAAATTCATGAATAGAACACATTTAAAGATAAAAATATATCTTATATTGAATATGAAGAATAAATATATAGATATTCCTTGACAGATGGAATTAGTCTTGAGAATCTAAAATAGATTCTCAAGCATGAATAGTTGGGAATCTCAGTTGTGAATACATACATAAGGTACATTTTTATAATACCTCTATCCAAATAGTGAGAATATATGTTTATTAAAGTTCATAACTATTCATATTTTTCAAATATATTTATATGAAAACTATATAAAATTAATATCATTCAAAGAATGATTTGGATTCATTAATCCCTATATCATTTATACATTTGAAATTACCATTAATGAGGAATAAATTAATAAGAAAAATTTTTAGTTACTCAAAGAGTTTAATAAAAAATCCTTAAACGATATAATCCTTTTGATGATTAAAATTCAAAGGTAAAACTCTAAAATATAATCTCATAAAAATATATTTTTAATTTTTTTATTATTTAATTGTTTTAGATTTTTAGGATGCATTGGATGCTGATAGAAGTCAATATGGACAACCCAAATATATTTTTTTGGATCTAATGAATGGATATGAAACCAACCGACCACACATGATATGTATTGTGAATATGTAATACACTAAAATCAACATTGTATTTATAAAATTTGTATTATATGTTCAATCAATGTTTTAATATGAATTTTTTTATGATAGGGAGGTCACTCAATACAGGATATATCATGGCATGAAGTCAGTGTCTGAAGGGATAAATCCTATGGATTACTATAAATGGAAATAAATTAATGTATATATTGAAATATTTAACTATAAAAACATTTCAAAACAATTTACTTATTTTTATCAATGTTTCTGAAGTGTACAAAATAAGATAATGACACCGATTGTGGATATTATGTTTGCAAATTTAAGAGAGAAATCATAAAACCTGAAAAGGCCAACATCCCCAAACAGGTAATTTCTATATATAATTATAATTTCATTAAATATATTTCATAATAATATTTTTGAGTATATTTTCTTAGTAGTAACCATACCGATGACCAACTAGTTACTCAAAAGAATAAATCTATTTGTTTAGATATGAGTGGGTAGCATAATTTTTGTCATAATGTATGACAACAATAAATTTAGGTGATTACTTTCCATGTTTGTGATCTAGTATGAGTTATGACCTTTGAAATATATTTTGTGTGTGAAGCATTAGTTTTAGAATTCTTATATATTATTTTTGATCTCTTTCTCAAGGAGAAGTATAATGGAGGTAATCAATTTGTTTAGAATCTCGGACCATCAAACAATGAAATTATTGGGAAATCACGAATGGAGAGGTGGAGGTGGAGGATGAGGTAGAGTCAAAGGAAAAGGTAGAGTCAAAGGCAAATGTAGAGGCAAGGACCAAAATGGAGGAGGATGCAGAGGTGGAGAACAAGGTGGAGACTGAGGTGAAGGAGGATAAGAAGCATTGGATTACCAAAAATAAATATTTTGTTCAATGAAGTAGAATTATGATCATACCATGATTTTTTTGAGAACAATTGTTTAAAAGTGCACACAACACTTATCACTTAAGATAAGAGCCATTGTGCAAGTGTTTCAGCTGACTTATTGAAATAACGTTTTTCATAACTTGTCTTGATAAATTGGGACAAAAATTCACAATTCATTTATGATGTCTATGAATGAGTCTCATGTCAAACCCACACATGATGCCACATATATGGGTTAAAGTGCATGTTTCCAGTTTAAAATGACATTTTACTAAAAAAACACAAATGACGTACTCAAAATAGAGGAAACACATTCTGATTATTTTGATACTTTAGGAAAATGGTCCATGAGTCATTTGGGACCCGTAGAAATCAGTTGCACCTCAATCTGATGCACAGTGTGACTGGTATGGCTCCAAGTGTGTCTTTTTTATTCAAAATTGACATTAATTTTATTGAAAAAAACAACTGGCATACTATAAACCAAGAAAAAACATTTTTATTAATTTTTGACTTTATTAAAATTATTCATAAGTCCATTGTGACATGTAGGAATCATCCTCACTTCAATATGATATATGGTGTAAACAGTATGATTCAAAGTGTCTGTTATCTGTGTAAAACTAACATTTTAATAAAAAAAGTGTCACTCACTGAAAACTGAGAAAAGACACTCAAATTACCTTTATAATTTGTGACATTGTTTTTTAATTTGTTTATGGCATGTGTGAATTATTATCATGTCAAACCCACACAAGATGCCACCTATATGAATCAAATTTCTTGTTTCTAGTTTAAAATTACATTGTAGTAATTTTTTTTGGCATAATCAAAATGAATGAAATGAATTATTATTGTTCTGATAATTTAGAAAAATGACCCATGAGTCATTTTGGACATCTAGAAATTAGCCGCACCTAAATATGACAGACAGTGTGACCGGTACGACTTCAAGTGCATCTTTTTATTCAAAATTAATATTAATTTTTGTAAAAAAATGACTAAAATAATCGAAACTGAACAAATGCATTTGGATTTTTTTGGTACTTTAGTAAGATGATCCATTGGCCATTTTTGATTTGTAAGAATCAGATTTACGTCAATCCGACACATGGTGTGACCAGTATGACTCCAAGTATCCGTTATTAGTTTAAAATTGTCATTTTAAAACAAAAAAGTGTCACTCACATAATTAATTTCTTGAGAATTAATTTTCTTGATAATTTGTTACAATGTTTTTTAATTAATTATGTGAGTGACACTTTTTTGTCACTCAAAAAAGTGTCACTCACATGAAAACAAAGTAAACACAATCCTATTTTCTTGATAATTTGTTATAATGTTTTTTAATTAATTTTTGACATGTATGAATTGATCTCATGTCAAACCCACATATGTTTCCACCTATATGGCTCAAAGTTCATGTTTCCAATTTAAAATGACATTTTAGTAAAAAACAAAAGTCGTGTACTCAAAACAGAGGAAACACAATATGATTGTCTTGATACTTTATTTCAACTATAAATGTGTCATTTGGGTCATGTGGAAATCAACCACACCTCAATTTGACACACGGTGTGACTGGTATGACTCCAAGTGCATCTTTTTATTCAAAATTGACATTAATTTTAGTGAAAAAATAACTGATATACTCAAAACCGATCAAACGCATTTGTCTTGTTTTGGTACTTTAGGAAAATGATTCATAATTCATTTTTAATTTCTAGGACTTAGCCGCACCTCAATACAATGCATGGTCTGACTGGTATGACTCCAAATATCTCTTGTCCGTTTGAAATTGACATTTTAATATAAAAAGTGTCACTCAATGAAAACCATGAAGACACACTCAGATTGTCTTGATAATTAGGGAAAATAATTAATAATTTATTTGTGACGTTTATGGATTAGTCTCATGTCAAACCCACACATGATTCCACATGTACAACTCAAAGTGCGTGTTTCCAGTTTAAAATGACATTTTTGTAAAAAAACACAAGTGACGTACTCAAAATAGAGGAAACACATTCTAATTGTCTTGATACTTTAGGAAAATGATCCATGAGTCATTTGGGACATTTAGAAATCATCCTCACCGAAGTATGATGTATAGTGTGACTAGTAAGACTCCATGTACGTCTTTTTATTAAAAATTGACATTAATTTTAGTGAAAAAAACTAACATACTCAAAACTAATAAAACACATTAGGATTATTTTGATACTTTAGGAAAATGATCCATAATTAATTTGTGACATGTAGGAATCAGCCTCAACTCAATTTGACTTATGGTGTGACCAGTATGACTCCAAGTACTCAAAATTGACATTAATTTTAAAAAAAAAACAACTCACATACTCGAAACCAAGAAAAAGCATTCGAATTGTTTTAGTATTTTAGGAAAATGATCCAGAAGTAATTTGTGACATGTAGTAATTATTCACACCTAAATTCAACTCACAGTGTGACTGGTATGAATCCAAATGCACCTTTTTATTCAAAAGTTACATTAATTTTATTAAAAAAACAACTGAAATACTATATAATAGTGTTTTTGTTGTATTTATGTTAGAAATTGTATTTCATTTAAATTTAGTATTTGTATCTTATTTTGGTTATTTCAGTTCTGTTTTTGGTGATGCAATGTGATGTTATAGTACACTGCACCTATTTCTAGTATTGTAGTGTACTGTAACATGAACTATAGTTTGTACCTTTATCAGCACTACTAAATGCGCTGATAAATATGGCTTTTATTATCAATTTTACAAGTGATGATAAAGGTTTCATTTTTCAGTGATTTTATAAGCCCTAATAAAGGTATCTTTATCAGTGCTAATAAAATCATTGATAAAGGGTCTCATTTTTAGTTCTTAATAAAAGCATTGATAAAAGTATCCTTTATCAGTGATTTTATTTTCATGAATTAAGATACCATTTATTAGTGATTTTCTGTCACTGATAAAAGCCTTGGCCTTTTAACCATGATAAAGTTATCATCACTTTTCTAGCACTGATAAAGGCCTATTCTAGCACTGTTAAAGGCATATTTTGTAGTAGTGTGAATTGAGGACCTGTATAAGTGTCCTTTGTACCCCCTTTGATAGGATTTAAACACTAATTTATAGAGATAGATTCTTGGTGGTCTAAGGTTAGTTTCTTTCTTCTCTTATGGTTTTATTTTATCCCATTATATCTTTCCATGTGATGACCCATGTCATCACAGGTTGAGAAATTTAGGTGGAATTTGTATTTTTTCTCTCGAGTGGTTTTGAAGGTAAAACAGTATTTTATCCTATCATAGGGTCTCAGAATAATTTTTTAACCACTCTTTTTATCCTAGAATAGAGTGTTTATCCTAGGATAGGAGTTTAGTAAAATTCATATTTATTCATATTTTTGAAGAATATTTAATATTTAATTAATTAAAAATTAATTGATTTTTCATATGAATTTGATGATATATTTTGAAAAGAGTCTCATTTTAAAATCATGACTTTATTTTTTAGTCCAGAAATAATGATTTTTCCTAGGTATGGTATAAACCTATCATGGGAGCTAGAGCCGAACCCAGACCCTTATTCCTTTTTCATTTTCTTTTCATTTTATTTATTTTTCCTTTTTCCCTTTTCTTTTCACCCCCTATGTCTTCTTGCATACCCAAGAGTATCTCCCTTATTTGTTGTGCTCGACCAAGAGTAATAAGAGGGAGAAAGATAAGGGGATCCCATTAGTCTTTATTTGGGTATTTGGATCTGAAAGCAATGGCTGCAAAGTGCAGATTCGAGATCAGGGCTTTGACATTTGATGCCATGAGGTAGTTCATGTTTTTATATTTTAGCCTCAATTCCCATATATTTAGTGATTTTAATTAGAGAACACATGTTGCATATTCTTATTTTGGGAAAATGAAAAATAAGATTACTACCCGACATGTAGTCTATGTGGACACACAATGTAGGGGTGAATCAAGGTGTGGTTGGGTACTCAGCCAATGCCCCATGTTAGGGTACATGATTGTGTAGGGCCCATGATAAGACCTTGTGTTCAGCACACATCCAGAGGCAATGTAGGGTACTTGGAATGACCCAGTGTGAGGTACATGGTTAGGTGACTCATGTGACTTACAATTTGCATGTGTTTAGTGCATGGAATATATTTTTGGAAAATTCACATTGAGTGGGATATTGTACACAACCTGGGATAATTTTTGGAGGTATACTTCGCATACATGATTTATATGCTGTGTACCCCTTCCTTAGAGGTGCTTCATAATTTTTTCACTGTAGAGTAGTAATTGGACTTTTAGGTAGTCTATTCTAAGTGTTTTCCACATAGAATGCGATGTTGAGGACCTCACAGTGTTTAGAAATAATTGGTTATATTTCTTTATGCTGAGTGAAGTTTGGGGAGATGTTTTACCTTGAATTTTTGGTTTAAGAGTTCTCTCATGAAAGGAGTGGTTTAAGGCCTAGGTAAGGGATGCGAGCTTATTGAATGAATACACTTAGGATGTTCTAAGAGTTTTAGCTTGAAGTTATTAGGATGGTTCCTAGAAACTAGGATCACATAGTGTATTTTCTTGGGAGATACCAAGAGGTTGAGTTTTGAGGTTTTCGGATGGTTCCCAAAAGGCGGGGCAAGGTAGTGTTTTGGATGAGCTTAGTTGTTAGGACTAATTTCTCAAGGTTTGAGTGGTTAGGGTTTTAAAACTCTTACTTGAGGATTAATTTAATTAGAGACTTTAGGATGGGTCAACATTGTAGGTTTAGTGAGTATGACCTTGTTTCACTGAGTAAAGGTTGATATGGGTCTGAGAGACCCTAGATGTAATGCCCCGACCCCAGTTACCCAGAGTCGGTGCATTATTACATATCATTGGCATGATCACAAAAGATCAAGTCTCGAAAGACTGATTAGTTTAGTAGCCTTGGAAACACTAGATACATTCATAAGGTTTTCATTACATCATAAAATGGAAAACTACAACAACATTGTTTCCAAAGATAACACTAAGATCCCATAGACTATCCCTACAGGTCAGTCATAATATACTTCTTTACATCCTGTAAAAAATAAAACATGGAAAGGGGTGAGCTTAGATGAGCATTAAGGATAACAATATGGCAGAAAATTTCATAAATAAGCATAAACATTTAAGGCAATGTATAACTAAAACAAAAGCCTTTTAAACTTGAACTTCATCATAACATGACAAAAATAAAAAGAAATAATGCCATTTAATTATTCACATGGATATTATACTAGTCTAATAATCACATTAAATATCAATAACCACTTTCATAATGACGGAATGCATAATGCCAAACTTTAATTTCTATGTCAAGGCCTTGTGCCAGGACCTAGGGGATAACTGTAACCAGACCCCAACCCGGAGAGCCTCTATAACTGGACTCTAACCTGGAGAGCCTCTGTAATCGGACTCAAACCCAGAGAGCCTCTGTAACCGGACTCCAACCCGGAGAGCCTCTGTAACCAGACTCCAACCCGGAGTGCCTCTTTAACCAGGCTCCATCCTGGAGAGACTCTGTAATCGGACTCCATCCCGAAGGGTCTTCTATAACCGGAACCCAACCTGGAGGGCTTATTTTTACCGATCCCCAACCCATAACATACTAGTCCAATACATTCATTATAAGAAAATATTGAAATATAACATAAACATTCGTATTAAAACTAGCATAAAAAATGTCAATACTTTAACCATAAACCATGAATGGCATAAAAATAACTCATTCGTAGAAAAAAATATCCCAAAAACTTAAATACAATATGGAATATTTGTATCATAATAAATCAACTTCAATCAAGTGTACAATTTATCAAAGGATGTTGAAATAGATGAAATCAAAACTATTTGAGAGAAAAATCTCTTTCTATTTGGAAATCATTTAAGTGTCACATAATTATAAATAAAAAATTTATTTTAAAAATATTCATATAATCTAGTAAGGGAAGCTTAGACAATTCTATAAAGGTGGAAAATAGCCTCACCCACTATATAAGTTAAAAAAAAACATTCTTACCTTAATTTTGTAGAAAAGGTTAAAAAGGAGCTTGTTTGGAAAATGATTGAAACATTCCTTTATAAAAATCTTATAAAAAGTCAAACAAGGGTATAAATGACTTTAACCCATAGTATATAAAATAGTAAGAATTTTTTGAAATACATTTTTAAGAAACATGGATGTGGATGATAAAGAGGCCCCAGTAGATAATTACGTATAAACAACCTCAGATAATGAAGAGATTGTGAAATAAACCCTTACCTTGCACTTTTCCTTGGTTGAGGGTAGGTTAACCTCCTGTATAATGGTGAAATAAATGTTATTAAATTATACAAGAATCATATACATTAATATGATATCATATATGATCTTTTAACATTTCTTTGTTAATAATATATTAGTATTATTGCCGTTTCAGGTGTTAACAAATTCATTTTCCTTTATATTATTTGTTATGTGAGTCATATTTGTTATGGACGGGATGTTTCTTATTAATATAAAAAATTATATTAAGTCTTTAAACATTATTTTTCATCATCAAATGAAAATTAGTCTTGAATAGATATGATGGGGAATGAATCTCATCGCGTTCGTGGAGACGGTAATCCGTACGTACGCATGAGCGAAAATATCATTCTTTTGATATTAAAATAATATATAATTGGATGGTATATCATATATACATAATAATTATCATCTTATATTTATTATTTACATCAATTACTCATCATTATTATAACCATTCTAATAATAATGTATTGAATAACAATTACACGATGACGTGGAGACGGTAAGCCGTACGTTCGCGCATATGGTGACATGTCATTCAAAGAATGGATAGAATAATGAATTTGGTTATACAATATTTATAATAACATAAAATTATATATAATATACTATATTTATTATTTTATAATGGAAACAAAAAAGAAAAATGAAGTGGAAGAAGAAATGAACTTGAAAGAGGTGATGAAATATTTACCTCTTCTTCAGGTTCTTCCTTTTGATTTGATCAAAAGGGCTCCTTAAGTTGGATTTATGACTAAAGTAAGGCCTCTGGGATGAATTTAGGGAAGTTGATAGGATATTTGGGTAGGGGTTTTCTGAGCCAAAGGGCTTTGAAGGTGTGAATTTGAAAGAAGGTGGAGTGCCCTTTTATAAGAGGGGTGAGGGGCACCTTAGGAAAAGCTAGAAATATTATTTTAAAATAAAATAATTTTCGGTTTCTAATGGATCCAAAGTGGATTATTTAAAGGATAAAGTGGGGATGGGTCTAAAACCACTCAAAAAATAGGTTTTAGATAGGTTTTGGTCACTATATTAACTTTATCTTTTAGATTTAACTCTTAGTTAAATAGATTGACATTTACCATGTCTCTTTGTATTTTTATATTATATGGTTAATAAACTTAGTATATACTTCCAAGAGAACCTTAAATGGTTAATTAATGACACACCTTTCATTTTATAAGTCGTTTGGTAGAACCTTATATTTTTAGGAATATAATATCAATTAATAATATATTATTTGTTTTAGAAACTCTTTTATGTCAATTTTGACACTATTTGGTATTTGTTTTTGGTAAATTCATACCAGAATTATTGATTAGATAAAAATTAATCTAAAAAACCCTAATATGTCATATTAACCTATAAAATTAGTTTAATTCATAAAAAGTCTCAAATTACATTTATTTGGGTATTTAAAATATCAATTATTTTAATATTTCATTAATAAGGTAATTACTGCATCACCATTGTGTCATAAATAAATTAAATTATTTAATGTCCAAAAATTATAAGTAAAATACCATTATGTATGAAATATTTTTATCTTTCTAATGAATATTTATAGTCTAATTTATCTTATGTTTAACTCAATATTAAAAATGTTTTAGTTATTAAACTTTGAATTTAACACTTTTAACTCTTCTTTGAATTAAATAATAATAAATGTCCTAATCTATTCCAAGTGGACCAAAGTGGTTCATATTTTATTCCTAATGTTTTTTGGTCAAATTATACTTATCCAATAGAATTAGGACATGTGTTAGGGTAATAATAAAATCAATTTTACCCTTAATTATCCTTTTTTACTTTTAACCGTGGTAAATAGAAGTAAAAAGTTACTATTCACAAAAAAATATTTTCATCTTATTAAACCACATTTTTACTCCTTGATATTAAACGCAAATCTTGTATTTTTGAAATTCAACTCACAGAAGCGGTAAAATTATGTTTTATGTAAATTTTCAAAAGCTCCTATGAGGTGGGTAAAAGGCGGTAAAAAGTTCAATAAAAGTTTTATATATCTAAACTTATTATAAAATGACTCCATTGAATTAAATTGAACTTATATATGTATCATGTATCTATTTTGACCTAAAATAAATTTAAATATAATAAATAATTATTTAAATAAAAATTCGGTTTCAAACTATATCTCAGTGTTTTTCACTATTCGTAAAAAATTGAAGGTTTTCAGAAAAATACCAAAAATTTACCCTAAGCTAATTTTGATATTCCAAATCCAAAAATGAAGTCCATTCTGAAAGATTAAGTTTATGAAATATTAAAAAGTGGGTATTACTATTTATAACGGCTAGTTTGATTGGTTGTGGTGTGTTAGAACTCGAAGTTGCGTACAATTCAAGATATTGCATTATTCAAAGAGAAGAGTATTTTGGAAGTTTGGGGTGTTACACTAGTAGATTACCATGTGTGTGTGGTGAAGACCCATGATGGGTTGTGTGATGAATAAGATATATAAGTATCCCCTTGTATGGTGTCTTACTTTTGATAAGGACTTGAGGACCATAAAGGATTCCCTTATGGGGGTACTGTTGTTTGAGGATTACCTTATGGGAAAGGTGGTGGTCTTGGATGGGTTAAGTGCTAAATCTCCACAAGAAATTTAATGTATTGGGATTGGCTCATGTTTTGAGATGGATGTGTTCCAGGGGACTTTCAGAACCCACTGTTTTGTTAACCCTAAAAAGGAAAATTCTTATTACAGTGTTGGATACTTTGGGTGTCAACTTAGAACCTAGAGACCAGTCGTGTGAGCCTATAGTGGTTGTGTTCTTATTGATGTGTTTAGATGTCTGATCAAACCATATTTTTATAGATTATGACATGGTTATTGAGTATATTATTTATCATGTTTTGGATGCGAGATTAGAACTTTTGGATTCTATCAGTTTGGTCATTGGACCTGAGATTGATCTGATTCTCTCCACTATTTCTTGGTGTTAGATAAACCCAAGTAGAAAATGGATGATCTGGATATGTGCGCCACTCAAGTTATGGATTCTCTCTAACTAGGGATATGGTTCCTGGTCCCTAATTTTTTTATAGGGCCTAAGGTTACCATTTAACCCCATTATAATGGTCTATCCTTGTTAGTTCTTTATGACTATTAGGACTTTGACTGGTTCTCTCGGTGTGAGTTGATTTCCTAACACCCATTTCAGATCATGTTATTAGAGTCATAGAGCTTAGTAGTGGTGTGTGTTGTGTCTTGGATGCCTTTGGATATTACCTAGGGCCTCATATACATTATTTTTGGTATTTTTATAAATACATAAGATTATTTAAGATCTTACAGACGTGCCTAAGGAGTTTTGTCATGTTGTTTAGTGAGCCATGTATTTAAAAACTTCCCACACTGACTGAAGTAGGTTTGGTCAATCTCGGGCAGTGTTGGGTCTTAAAGAGCGACATCATTTATCTTTTTTTATTTTCTTATTTTTTTATTCCAATTGTATTTATTAAATTTGGGTGGGTATATCATACATGCACACACATGTTTTAGAAATGGATGTAAGGTACCCATGTTGGGGGTGGTCTACTGAGATTTATTTCTCACCCCCTGTATGTGAAATTTGCTATACATATAGACTTTTTTTCTACTTTCATGTTGATAAAAAGATTTACTAGGGATGAGGACAAGGACTAGTGTTGCATGACCAAGTGGGACTTCCCATGTGGAGTTCTAGGATTAGGATGTTGCTGCTCAACAATTATTGGAGACCATGTATGAGGTACAACTCAAAGTTGGAAGTAGAGTATATTGTATATTTTATTTTATTTTATTTATTCATTATATATGTGATCATCCTAGTGGGAGATCAGTTGTTTTATAGTATGCTGTGATTTTTTATGATTTTATATCACACTTCGTTTTATATAGCATATTGTTGATTTTGTTTTATTTATATAGAATAATCTAATATTTATGGATGTGGATGTGTTTTTTTTATTTTCCAATATTTTTTCACTTATATATGAGTGTATATTCTCCCCAATTTATCTATTTATACCCTCACTGCTATTCAATAGCCTCTATTTTATGAGGAGGTGCACTTGAGGTCCTTATGGTGATTCGGATCAGGTGACATGTCCAGTCAACCTGAGCCAGTTTGTTATAAAATAGAACCAGAGATGTATTGTTTTATGTTTTTGAGAGTTGGTAGATAGGTGGTTTAAGAATGTTTTGGAGCCTATGATAAACATATTACTTCTATGTCATGAAAAAATTTTATGTTTGGAATTACAAGTTACTAGGGTTATGAGATTTATGTTCTTATATTCCATTTTTATAGTTGTATGATTTCACCTTGGGTGATGCACTTGAGTTTTGGATTTATGATTTATTGTTTTTTTGGATAATGACCCATTGGACCCATGTTCATGCATAAATTTAGTCACATAGGATTCATGAGACATATTCTTGTCTATGTGTGATTTCACTGATGATGAACGTTTATTTAAGTTTCAGTAGCAACTAATATGGAGTTGTTTTATATATCTTCTTTATGGAATTCTACTCAATTGAATGGTATGTATTTTTTTCTTCTAATGACATTCCATGTGGATCTTACAGTGAGATGCATGCTAGTGGTGGAAATATAGTCCCTTAATTTAAGGATTCATGTAAACCCATATGGGTCAATATAGTCTTTGGATACCCCAATGGTTGCTCGATGAGGGTAAGAATAACCAAGAGGTGTTTTGGATTGGGCTCAAATTTCCTAAGCTTTTGGTTTACATGAAGTTACAGTTTTGAGTTACAAGGGAGTCATTTTAAGTCCCCGTAGGGGAGTGAAGGTTCCCACCACATGTTATATTCTGATTATTATAGTGGGGGCCAAGTTCCTTCTATATAATTAGGGATTGGGTGGGCATGTTTGATCATTATTTTTGTGGGCACTGTAGGGATCTTCTATCACCCAGGGGTTGCTGTGTAAAAAGGTTCCTTTGTGGTTAGGAATGTGGATACCTTAGGCCTAAGAAGTGGTGTGTTATGAGTACTCATAGTCTCATGGATGGATTTAGAGGGTAGGTATGGTTGGTTTCTTGGATATATTCATTTTTTGTTGCTCTTATGGTGTAATGGTGAGAGAGTAGTTAGATGCTCATAGATTTTGGATAATGCCTGGGTATAGGGTGGTCATGTGGTTACCCTCAAATTATGTGTGAGGTGACTTGGTTTGTAAGAGGAGATCCATTAGAGTTACAAATTTTTGGAACCAACATGAATGAGGGGAATAGTTAGTGTCCTAGGTGTGTTAGGTTAGGTTTGTTAGGATGATGCTCTTTTGAGCATGAATCCTATTGTGTGATCAGGTTGCATGGGAGTGTGCGACCATTGTGTTTTGGTGAGTCCGAGTAGGTGGTGTATGGGGGAATGAAAGAGGTTATTTGAGAATAAATATACCTTGAGGAGAGTAGTGGTAAAAATGTATTTTTAGGAACAATAATTACTTCATGGGGTCATGTGTGTGCTAGTTATGCATAGTGTAACGACCTGGGTCATTACGACTTGTAAATTCCTGAGGAAATTTAAACTTTTCGTATGTTGGATGGTTTATTTTGAGAGGTAGAATACATAAATAGTTTTTGAAAATTTTAATGTATTAAAATATTATTTTGGATGGGGTTCAAGGTTCAGTGGACTCCTATGGTGTTTGGGTGGAGGTAAGAGAAGGGTAGAGTGGCTAGGATGCTGTAAGATTTCTACATCAGCACGTTCGGGGTGTGAACCCCCAATCATCTTCTGAAATTTTAGATTATAAGGAGAGAACTTCTTAACTAAGGGGTTCATGGAATTAACCAAGGGTTAACTCCATGAAAGGAGTATCATCATTTTTTTAAATAAAAAGAGGGCTTGAACCTCTGTATTTTTGGTTGATGGAGCGCTTGTGGGGAGGGTCGTTCAACAGAAATCTCCCCCATCTTACTCCCCTTGTTCCTGGGGTGTTTTAGGTGGTTTTTCAGAGGTTTTGGGTATGTATCTCCCACCACTACTCTTTTCTTTTGTTTTTTATAGATATCCCAAAATCCAGTCTGATTTTGGTTATGGTTTGTTAACTATTCCACTAGAGCATGGTGGAATTGACAGGAATCAAATGGGTTTTCATGCATGGTGGCTAGAGGAGGACCTGAGGTGATGTCTCCACAACATATGATGTAATTTTAGTTGAGGTATGTGTTTTTTATATTTTATTTTCATTTTTTTGGTAATATTTTTGAAATTTTTGAATAACAGGGTGTCGCATGATAGGGTTTTTGGTCGGAATGGTTCCAGGGGTTCAAAATGAACCTTCTAAGGGTGGTTGGTCAAGGTTTTGGTGAAAAATGGTTCACAATGAGTTTCCATCCATTATTATTCTGTATATTTTAAACAAATAATTAATTATAATTGATTTTAGTTAATTATTTATGATTGTGACATGATGCAGGAGCTCATATGGTAGTACAATCTTGGATGGGGCATGTACAAGCTTATCTGAGGTGTTGTAGATAAAAAAGAGAATTAAAAATCACATTCTAAGTTGGTGGTCCCTTTAATAAAATATCATATGCATGTTTATGTATGTTTGATTTTATATATGAAATTCATAGGAATGATTAGAATGGTTTGGGATAGAGAGGGCCTTGGGTAAAGTATATTGGTTGGTGTTTGACATCCTATGCTCGGTATGAGTGTTATTCAGAACATTGATGAATTTGATCCACCTGAAGACTGTTCCAACAAGGAGTGAGAGTGATGTTTGCGATAATGATATACATTGGGTGTTATCAAGATGTGAAATGATATATAGGTATCCTTGGATAGTTTCCCTAAGGGTAGTTGGATAGGTATGAGAGGCTTAAGACTAGTGACAATAGGTGGGATGACCGCACATCTCACCCTTAAGGAGTGATGCCCTCCTGAGGGTGGTATTAGGTTTGGAGAGTGTTGTGAGAAGTAAAATTCCTTAGAAACTAGATGAGTATTACCATGGGGGATTCCTCTGGGTGATGGGATGGAATATCACCCTTACAATATGTGAGACGGGATCTAATGGTCATGGGATTTTTTTGGGAATTGAATCGGGATTCGAAGGGTATTAAAGTGTGAATAATTAGGATAGTCCTTGGGTAGAAAGAATATAAGTTTTGATGGCTAGGAAAGTTTGGAACAGACCTTAAGGTTTGGGTTGGAGGAACCTTCAGGCAGTGATGTCACTAGTGGGTGACTGGTCTGAGCCGGTTTGATGAGAAGAGACCGTGATAGGTCAGGATGGCCCAGTGGATACCCTAATGGGTGGTGTGATACATGTTATGATGAGGGGATAAGGATTGAGATTATAGAACCTAGATATCAGTTAGAGATCTATGTGATAAGCTATGACCCTGTGTGCTTGTGACCTCATTAGAGACTACAGGTATGGGTTAGCGAGATGAAAATGCCCCAATACTTCAGGTATCAGGTCAAAAACCTTGCCATGTGTGGCTTGAGTTAGTGTGATGATCATTCCTTGACACTTTGGGTATTTTGTTTAGGAACTTTTCAGACATGTATTGGGTTCATTTGTATGAATTGGACCTTTCCTTGTACACACCTGGGTTGAGGATTGCTCTGGGGGCTGGGCCATGGAGTGACATGATAAGACTGATGGACCTCCCTCGAGTGAGATGGGATGGGTTATGGATTAGACGTATAAAAGTACCTAATGTATATAATTATTGGGTTGATGTTTTGGATACCACTCTATCTCGAGTCTTCAGGTATGGGTTGGGAATTGGTATGATCGTAAAAGACAATAAGATGATGATGTGGATTCCAACATAGCATAAAAATAGATATGATCAAGTGTTGTGGTGGCCTTTCTAGCATGTTATGACCTAATTTGCGGGGAGTCAAGGTAGCCTAGTTAGCATCCAAAGTATAAGTCACTGGTGTAAATTTTTTATTTTATTCCTTGTACATACACATAAAAAATTGTGTATACTAAGGGAACATTGTGTGACCATACTGAGATGTATTTTTGACACCCTATACGGGCACCTAGGTATATATTAATTACTTATGTATACTTTTAGGTTTAGAAAAATATGTCTAGTGGACTAGTCTAGTGGAAATCAAGGATTTTTGAGATAGGAAATTTGAGGCCTAGAGATGGATGTATGTTTGGAAGTCATGTGTTTTATTTTTTTTATTTTTGTTTATTTTGTATTTTGGTATTGGTCTAGCGGGTGATCAATGTATATATGCTTGTGATGGATATTTTTTGGTTATTTATCCACTATTGTATGACTTTGATTCAATGGAATAGTCTCCACACTATATATATTAGACTATCATTGCTAGTCAGAAACCTCTGGCATATAGGGAGGCGAGCTTGAGGTTTTATGGAATCTACAACCTAGTCACTATTTAGTGGATTGGGGAAAGTCATTAAAAAATGGTAGTAGAGCTATTATTTTTCTATGATTTAGGTAGATGGTAGATAAGTGGTCTAGGAATGTTTTGAAGATCGCGATGGACCTCATACTAGTGAGTCATGAGCACTCTTTTGGTGGTAAGTCCTAGTTACCAGGTGTATGAGATTACAGTTCTTAATTTGTGTTGTGTGGATGGGATGTTTATTAGATATGATGGGTTTTCTAAATATTTGATTTTTGGTTTTCAGATCTTAGAATGTTTTCAAGAGTTCCATGTTTATGAATCCTAATTAGTAATTTAGGACTCATGTGACATATTAATTCTTGTATCTCCTTATATTTTTTGATCAGAGGTTCATTTATTTAAAGTATCAACACAACTTATACAATGTTTTTCTATATAGATTTTTGGTGAAATTCTACTTAGTTGATCCATGAAATTTTGTTTCTGATGGAAGGTCATGTAGAACCTAGCAAAGGAGTTCTCTGGTGAGGATTTAAATGAATTTACTTCGTCAAGGGATGCATAGGGAACCTTAGTTAGTTGGTGTAGAAATTTGATGCCTCAATGAAGGAAACCAGGTGGGTTAGGTACCAACATGGGATGCCTGAGGAATGGTCTGAGGATAACCATTGGTTTCCCTAAGGATACTGAACCCTAGTGGGTTTCAAATGCGTTTGGTTACTTAAAGTGTCAATAACAACCTATTTGGTGTTTTCCTATATAACTTCTTAGAGGCATTCTACTTAACCGAACTAGATGGTTGAGGATAGGACATAAGAAATTCCTTGGGACTTCCAAAATGTGAAGAGTTTGGATCATTCATGGTATTAAGGTTGGCATTGAGGGCACAATTAGTTGGATATTTGGCCAAAAGGTTTTTTTATGTTCTTTCATGTAGCTTGGTGAGAGCGTGGGTGATCATTGTCTTGGAACGAAACCCATGTGGGTGGTGGTTTTGTGCTTATCCTTGGCTGAGGACATGCCTCAGACTATTTGGTGTGACAAATGTTCATACGAGGCGTGGTCACTCTACCTTTATGGGAGGATAGTGAGTATTGGTGAGGCTTTTGAGGATAATTAATGGTGTATGCGGGTTAGTTCATGATGAACGTACATGGTGATGATTGAGCTGTGGATCCGTGAATGGTCTGTGTTTAGGCCTTTTAAAAAATTATCGAGTTATGGATGAACCCATGAAATGTTGTGGTAGTATTTAAGTGAGTAAAATCTTGTAGGCATGGCAACCTGGGCTTAGGTGAGATGCGATATGTCCCTCAATGATGGGAGGTGATATTTGAAATGGATAGGGGTATCATGTTCTAGATGATTTGGGGTTTTGATCCTTTGGAGGGATTGAAAGGATGGGTGGGCATGGCTTAGTAATAGTGACACACATGCAGTGATAGACCTGTTGAGGTCAGCACTCGAGTAGTGATGTAGCGGAATCCATGTGATGGGGAGTGCACCGTTTCTTGTCAAGGGTGACTTTACTAGTGATTTGGGAATGAGTGATGGTTGGTGTTATGTTGGAACTCAGGTATGAGTTGGATGACCATTTCTAGTCACTGTATTTGATAATGAGTGGAGTGAGGGTTGTGGGGAATGGGTGTTTGGGTTCACTGGAGTGATGATAATGATACTTTTATAGTGGGGAGAATCATATCATTCACAAGTGAATGAACCACATATCAGAAGGGTTTTGGGAATGATAAGACGTATTGGTGGATGGTTAAGGTGACACTAGGATATCGATGCATGGTGAGTTGCGATGTGATCCGGTTTCTTAGTGAATATCATATTTTGGATTTGAATGAGGTGGTAGTTGAGTCGGTGCATTGGCATTAGGCTTGAGGTTCAATTAGTGTGTTATGGGGGTGATTCATGTGGAGATCCATGATATGTGATCTGATTTAGGGGTAAATAATGTTTTCCACATGATTTAGTTATTAAAACAACGATTCATGACATGGTTTGGGTGGTGAACCAGTTTCATTGATTATTTTAAGGTGTTAAACCCTATTTTGTGACATGGTTCATGGGGCGAAGCGGTTTTTGAACATGATTCAAGGGTAGAATCATGCATAGAATTGCATTGATTCTGAAAATTAGGTGAAAATACTTGTGATTCAAATAAACTTGGTGTTTTGGATCAAGGTGTGAGTGGGACCCTTCATGGGGGTCATTAAAGGGAACACTGAGTTGGAAGTGAGTGTTCTTTTGAGAATGCAGGGGTAGGTTCGACCAAACATTTTGGGAAACATTGGATGAAGGTGGTCAGACTAGTGCTTTGGAATGGTGTTTAATATAGTGATATGAGAACTATGTTGGGAGAATCATGTGGGACATGAGTAGTGGGTTACATAAAGTGTGTGTTTGATAGTCCATTCCATTGGTGGGGAGAACCATAGTTTGGAATTGACCACTTTGAGTGGGGTCTTATAGTGGGGGTAACCACGATCCTCAAGATGGATTAGTTAAAGACACTATGGAATACTGAGATATGGGTGTGGGTAAGCATTGTCGTGGTGGTGGAATTGGTAGTAAGTGGGTGGCTTGACTTCTAGTGAATTGTACATTTAGTGTTTGGAGTTACACTAAGGAAGTGTGGTTGGATTTTGAAGCTAGAATGTGATGCATTTTTAATGTGGTGATGATTGAGATAATTTTGGATACATGATCCAAGAGTTACAATGGATTCTTTATGTAACACTCCAAGCTTCCATGGTATGCTTTTCTTTGAATAATACAATACTATGCGATGTACACAACACCGAGTTCAAGCACACCACGACCTATCCAACTAGCCATTTAGAAAGCAGTTATGAATAGTAATAACCACATTTTAAATTTTATATATATCCCATAAAATTTTAACATTCATATTTTGTGTTTCTTAGACATAATATAAGGACAAATTCATTTTTTTTAGAAAAAAGAAGTATTTTTCAAAAAATGTAGTTTTTATGCCTTTTAATGGAGAACCCTTTTTAAATCTAATATTCGACACTTTTATATGTTATATTTGACAAAATAAAATTCTTCTTTAGTACCAGGACAAAAAAATATTACTTTGGGTAAAATTTTGGTATTTTTCTAATAAAATTCATTTTTTTATGAATATTGAAAATTAATGTATTTTAATTCAAAACTGTCTTTTAATATAATTTATTTTTATGATTATATTATATTTTTAATTGGTTTTAAAGCATAATTATATTATATTTTTACCATTTAATCCAACATTGGTCATTGTAAGTAATTTCACATTTAAATTGGACATAAACAAGTGTCAATCTTTTGATAGTTATTATTTCTTAAAAAACACGCTTTTTGTTTTAACATCAGAAATTAATTTTAAATTAATTGATGCAACTTATATATTTTAAGTTTGGTAAAATAGATATCATTTTTGAATTCAAAATATCAAATATAGATTAGGCTGAATTTTTGGTATTTTTCCAAAAAACTTCAATTTTTGATGAATAATGAAAACACTAAGTAGTAGTTAAAAAACTGACTTTTTTTATTTAAATGAAATTTTACCGCTTCTATGAATTGAATTTCGAAAATCCGACATACATGGCTGTTATTAGTAAGTAAAATGTGGTTCAATAAGATGAAAATAATTTTTGGTGAATAGTAACTTTTGACTTTTATTTACCGGAGTTAAAGGTAAATTGGGTTATTCAAAATAAAAAAAAATATTAAATTACCCTAACATGTGTCCTGATCCTATTGGTTGATAGATTTCTGACCATGGGAATCTTTGGGTCGATTTTGGGACACCATGGATCCACTTAAGTGTGATAATGACACTTTATATTAATTAATTCAATCTTCTTCTACCACCTCTTATGGTGGCCATTAAGATGGAACTATATTTACATGTGATATATATTATATTTATATTGTCTCTATACTTATGTATTTTTCATTTATAGTATACCTTTATGGTTTCCATAATGGAAAAATAGGATAATTTCATTTGAGGAAGTGCGGACTACTGCCCCCTCAAAGTGATTTGACTTGTTCATGCCATATGTGGAACGTATAAAGGATGAAGTTAATTAAATTAAATAACAAAGATATTATACTATAATTATAATATACCTATGTATTATTAAGTTTTCATTCCTTTAAATATAAAATAGAAATGAAAGTAGCGTTCATGCATACGTACGACTTACCGTCTCCATGAACGGTGCGTTTCATTTCTTAACTTCAAATGATATGGAATATTATAAATACATATAAACTGGATATATGTGATATATATGTTATCTAAATCATGACTATAATTTTGGATAAAACGTAATTTTGACCACATGGACAATTTGTAATTATAACAAGTTTATTTTTGGACTAAAGTTCCGAGCATCGACAAAGTGTCTGATATGAACTCAAACAATTAACTAATTCTTATAGCAAGGTAATAAGTGATATAAAAGGAATAATAAACTTGAAAAATGTTCTTAAGGAAGTAGAAATTAACTTATGTTTATTAATCATGAATAACACAGAACATACAAGTCAAGTGGAACATGAGGTAATGAGTTTCTTATCTCACTTTAAATTCCGTGATATTTCCATTGTTCGCCACTTATTTATTGCATGTGGTGTATTGTGTAATTCCATTTGATATATATATTATCATGAATATATTTATATTCATGGTATTCAGTGATTTATTTGGTGGTTATTAATTTTTTGTTCATAGAGATCGATTGATTACAACGTGGTAAAAGGGTTTTCATCTCACTTTTTATTCATGTGAGATTCATGCTATATTTGCCACTATCTTCTTTTGAGTGGTTTATGTACTTCTAATGATTGTATTCTTGGTGTAATATACTTTAATTTATGGGTATTTACATCTTCATTTTATGATCCTTCTTTCATGGGGTGTATGTTTCGTAAGTTACCAAATCGGTAAGGGAATTTCAAATTTCAATTTCCACTCATTGGGCTTTACGCATACCTCATTGATTATTTTACTCCAAGATTATGTTTGAATCAATTTTTGTTATTTATTTAGTAATTTTCACTTCAATTTGTGTGGATATACTTTTGATACACATAATCACTCCATTAATAAATTCTCATGCTATTGATTTGATCTTGGTAAGGGTAATCTTAACTCAATTTCCATTCATTGAGTTAAAAATCTAAGTCATTGGTATTGTTTTTACAAGAATATGTGTGAATTTTCTCTGATTTATTTACACTGAATATCCAATTATATTGAGTGTATTTATATTTTTCACACATAATTATTTCATTGATTTATCCTTAATCTAAGGATACAGTCAATATAAGGAATTTCGTCTCAATTTACATTCCATTGATACCTCTTTGTCGTTATGCACCAATTCACTTTTATATGGTGTATATACCGTCCTTTGATATATTATATCATGAATCCATTTATTCTCATTATATTATAAAGTTTAGATTAATTTTATTCCTTAATTAATTGTATTCAAGCATCTCCCATTTGGTGAGGAACTCTTAAACAAAAATACCGTTTTAAATGTTTTAAATATTTATTCATATAAATTATTCTCATTAATGTTCATGTTTTAAAAATTGTTTTAAGTATTTATTTATGTGGACATGAAGGTTTTGAAATTAAAATTCCTTTCAAAATTTTCAAAGTGGTACGAGACACTTTTATTCAAAATTCTCTTTTAAATGACTTCTTTGATAAATAGTGCAACTTTTAAATGTTTTCATGAAAAAGGAAATATTTATCTCACATAGTTTTAGTGACTATTTTAATATATATCAATATCATTCATTATATTTTATTATTTATTGAGGTTGATTTATTATAATACAATCTTCCATATTGTATTGATTGGGTTATGTTTGACTGTGGTGTGCTATTTTGATGTCGTTCATGGTTTGTGGTTAAAGTATTGACATTTCATATGCTAGTTTTAATACGAATGTTTAGATTTTATTTCACCGATTTTATATGAGGAACTCATTGGACTTAGTATGTGATGGGTGGAGCCCACTATAGCTCCTAGATGCATCAGTAGGTATCATGAGACAAACTAGTGTCTTGGCACAAGGCCTTGACAAAATCTTATTTGTATTCTTAGAAAAAGGATTTGACTATTTGGTTTTGATGTCCGATAATATGAATTCCATCATTATGATATTAGCTAATGATATTACATGTGATTATTCTACTAGTAGAATATCCATGTGAATAAATAAATGGCATTATTTGACTTATATTTTCCATATTATGCTGAAGTTTAAGTTTAAAAGGCTTGTGTTTTAGTCTTATACATTGCATTAAATGTTTATTCCTATTTATTAAAGTTTCTTCTATATTGTTATCCTTATTGAGCATCAAAGCTCACCCCTTTCTATGTTTTATTTTTCCCAGGACGTGAAGAAGTATATAATGATTGACCTGTAGGGATAGGCTAAGGGATACAAGTGTGTTCAAAGGGAGAACAATTTTGTTGTTTTTCATTTCATAATGTAATGTAAAACTTATGTATGTATCTAGTACTTCCAAGGATACTAATCGAATTTGTCTTTTGAGACTTGATCTATTTTGATCATGCCAATTTTATCTAATAATTCACTGACTCTGGGTAATAAGGGTCAGGGCATTACAGTTGGTATCAGAGGAAGTTTAGTACAAACCTTGGAAGCAAGATTTAGAAAAACTCTGATTAGAAAACACTAACCTAAGGGGATATTCTTAGGATAATTCAAATTTTCTTTACAAACCGATTTGAAGGATTTTTATATGAGATGAGAATAAATAACCTTGGTTAATCATAAGGTGTTTTATATCGAAAATAATGTGTCATGATATTCTATAAATGATTTTATGACTATTGTTACTCACACAATGCTTTCTGGTTTTAGTCAATGGATGGATTCCATGGAAGTCATAGTGACATGGAACATGATGTACAAGGTGGGAAATGTGGTAAAAATGAGCAACGAAATGGAATGTTGATAGGTGTAAAATATATTGTGTTCATGCCAAATCAGTCTTGCAAAAATATGATCAACAACATATATATTAACCAACTCTCAGCCCCAACAAAGAAGAGAAAGGCAGTGAATGATAAGAGCTCCAACAGTGGAGACCACGGAGAAAAGAAATATCGATATCCATCATCCAGGAAATGTGTAAGGAGACACCCATGAAAGCATCTCAATGGAAGAAAGAAATGATTTATGTGTGGGAAATAAGGACATAACGTAAAGAATTTCCAAGGAAAAGTGAAGAGTACTATGGAAGAAAATAAAAATGATCCAAAGAATCCATTTACATTTATTTTCCATAAATTTAGGGGACATAGGAATTACCTGATTCAATTCCCTATTTGATAGGATAACCTCTTGGTCAAGGAAGAAACTATGTAGAAATAAATAGATAGCAAAATGTTTAAAATTATTAGTGATCTTTGTTGATGGGATTAATTTGGAAGACTTTTCTCTTGTATGTGTAACCCTACAGTTTTTTATGTGAAAATTCTATTCAAGGAAGAATTATCTTTTATTTTGTGGATATAGTTATAAATAACCATTTAGGTTTATATGATCCTTGAATTTGAGGCAATTACAGGTTATTAATTTTTGGGATGAAAATGTGAGGTATGAGATAACACTTGTGGTTAAATTATGTTATAGTTATTTTGAGGAATTTATCTCATTTTGGGAATGTTATAAAATATGGTTTTTGAAAAAGGAAAACACACAAACCATGTGACAAACCACCGCATTAGACAAAGATGTGAGAATCGAACCCACAACCAAAGTGTGACTGGGATTTATCGGCTACCGCTGGACTACGTGAAGTCTATGATTAGTGTGACTAATTATTTTTATTTAAATGATTTTATTGATCAATAATAGGTTGATTTGGGATATTATGTTTTTTAAAATGGATATCCTTAGTGTCAGAAAATGATTTTGTGATTAAGTGATAAATGTTAATTTGGAAGACGTTCACTCTGTTTGGAACACTATATGCCTAAGGAAAATAGAATACTATGGGATTTCATTTTAGGAGTAATGGAATATTTTTATATATGTTATTATTGTGGATTTATAGTGATTTGGGTTATTTTTGGAAATTATTAACCCATCATAGGGAATATGTGATTAGGTTAATTACTTTTAAGTATGTTAATTTAAGAGTAGTCGATGTTATTTGGAGATACAATTTAACGTGGAAGATTACATAATAAAATTCATCTAAGTTTTGGGTTTCAATCTTAGTTTTTATTATATTGAATAATTTTAAGGACAATTGTTTATCGAATGGTATTTATTGAACTTTGGGTATTGTTGGTTTAATTTTAGAAATTAAGATTAATATTTCTTTCTCAAAAAATTATTCTTTTGGGGATCATCTAATCTTGTACTAACCATTTGGTTTTTTGTTAATCTCTATAGACAAGGGAAATATATATTTCATCATTTTTGTATTATTTTATTCTTTATAAGTTGATTCTAGCACTTTAGGTGTGACCAAGTCATCTTGAATACTCATCATTTGGGGTAAAAGATGAGTTAGTGGTAGAATTTTATTAAAGGATGAAACTATACTTAAAAAGTAAGTATATATCTTTATGTTTTTAGTCAATCTCATAAATAAATTCCTCAACTTTATAAAATGTAACTTAAAACAAAAAAAGATGTCTGTTTACTTTTCCTACTGGGAAACTATGACCATTTAACCCATCGCAAGTTTGTGGTTTTATTATTGTTAAATTTCTCCTGATCATGTTTTCTATCACTCTCCATTAGAACTTAAAAACTAGTTTATCTTCCATATCCATGTTTTCCTACATGGAATCCTAATATGGGTTATCTTGGGTGACCTTTGTACTTCTCTTTCTTTATTTTAAAGTGATAGTTTTATTGGATCTTTTTCTGATGTGAGACTTTAAATGAAGTTACCAATCCCTATTTTAAAATTACACAGATGCAATTTCTAAAAGGAGGGAAGAATGTAACACCCCAAGATTCTATAGTACACTTCCCTTTGAATAATACAATGGCATGCGTTGTACGTAACACCGAGTTCAAGCGCACTACGACCTATCAAATGTGCTGTTTAGAAAGCAGTTATAAATATTAATAACAAAATTTTTAAATTTATATAGATACCATATAATTTTAACATTCATATTTCTTTTTTCTTAGACATAATATAAGGAAGAATTCAATTTTTCAGACAATAGATGTATTTTTCAAAAAATGCAGTTTTTCCGCCTTTTAATGGAGAACCCTTTCTAAATCCAATATTGGACACTTTGATATGTTCTATTTGACAAAATAAAATTATTATTTAGAACTGGGTCATCATAATTTACTTTGGGTAATTTTTTGGTATTTTTCTGATAAAAATCATTTTTTTTATGAATAGTGAAAAATACTGTATTTTAATTCAAAACTGCCTTTTAATATAATTTATTTATATAGTTAGATTATCTTTTTAATCAGTTTTAAAGTTTAATTAGATTATATTTTTATCATTTAAGAAAATTATGGTCATTTAAAGTAATTTCACTTTGAAATTGGACATAACCACATGTCAATATTTTGATAGTTATTATTTCTTAAAAAAACACGCTCTTTTGTTTCAACAGTGGGAATTAATTTTAAAATAATTGATGCAACTTCTATATTTTGAATTTGGTAAAATAGAAATAATTTTTCAATTTGGAATATCAAATATATAATAGGTTTATTTTTTGGTATTTTTCTAAAAAACTTCAATTTTTGATGAATAGTGAAAACACTAAGTAGTAGTTAAAAAACCGACGTTTTCATTTAAATAAGATTTTACTGCTTTTGTGAATTGAATTTTTAAAATATGACATACATGGTTGTTATTATTAAGTAAAATTTGGTTCAATAAGATGAAAATAATTTTTGGTGAATAGTATATTTTGACTTTTATTTACTACGGTTAAAGGTAAATAGGGTAATTCAAGGTAAAAATAATATTATAATAATATTAAATTACACTAACATGTGTCCTAATCCTATTGGTTGATACATTTATAACCATGATAATCCTTGAGTCTATTTTGGGACCCAATGGAGCCACTTAAGAGTGATAATGACATTTTATATTAATTAATTTAAAGTAATGACAAAAATGACACAAACATATATCTTTTAGTAAATCAATTCTTACGTGAGGCTATATAAGTTATTTCTTGAACTATAAATATTAATTTGAAATCTGAAATTTTTTCATACATCATGGTATTTGTTTTATATTTTTTAGACATCAAATAAATAAAATAATATATGACACAATAATGATGCAGTGTTTACCTAATTAATGAATGATTTAAATAAATAAGATAATAAAGATTGAAACAATATCCAAAACCTGTCCAACTCTTATTGTATGATTTTATTTCGAACATGATTCATCTTATCTTTGAATTTAATAAGTTTCTAAAATTTAGAAACTGAAAATCATTATATAGTAAAATAATATTATCAAACTGTCCTAAAGAGCCTCTCCTCCCACTTATAAACAGCCCTAACCTCTAACCCTTTACTCACAGAAATAAAGCCCCTTGGATCATGAAAAAACCACCCAAATAAGATCTAAATATACCTCTATTCCACCTATAATCCTTACCATAAGCAAAAGACACTTCAAGAAATCTTTTTGGTTCAAACCAAAGGGAGTTACCCAATTTAAAGGTAATGTCTTCTCTTAAGTTCTTTTCTTTTCTTTTACTTATCCAACCCCCTAAACTCTTTTATTACTTTATTTTATAACAAAACCAGTATCCTTAATATACTAGGTTATTTATATGAGAAGTATTATAACTACACTTACAAACACCCCCGTCTAATGGGTTAAGAATATATTGTTTCTGTGGATGACTAACTACTGCCTCACGAAACGATGATTATTCAATCTTCTCCTACCACCTCTTATAGTGGCCATTAAGATGGAACTATATTTACATGTGATATATATTATATTTATATTTTCTATATACTTCTTTATTTTTCATTTATATCATACCTTTATGGTTTCCATAATGGGATAATATGATAATTTCATTTGAGGAAGTGCGGACTACCGCCCCCTCAAAGTGATATGACTCGTTCATGAAATACATGGAACGTATAAAGGATGGAGTTAATTAAATTACAAAAAATAGATATCATAATATAATTATAATATACCTATGTATTATTAAGTTTTCATTCCTTTAAATATAAAATAGAAATGAAAGCAGTGTTCATGCATACGTACGGCTTACAGTCTCCATGAATAGTGCCTTTCATTTCTTAACTTCAAATGATATGGAATATTATAAATACATATACACTGTATATATATGATATATATGATGTATAAATAATGAATATATTTATGGAGATAATAGAATTTTGACCACATGGATAATTGGTAATTATAACAAGTTCATTTTTTGACTAAAGTTCCAAACATCGACAAAATGTCCGATATGAACTCAAACAATTAACTAATTGTTATAGCAAGTTAATAAGTGATATAAATGAAATAATAAACTTGAAAAATATTTTTAAGTAATTATAAATAAACTTAAGTTTATTATTCAGGAATAACATGGAACATATGAGTCAATTCAGACACGAGGTATGGGGTTTCTTATCTCACTTTTAATTCCGTGAGATTTCCATTGTTCGCCACTTATTTATTGCATGTGGTGTATTATGTACTTACATTTGATATATATATTATCATTATTATCTTTATATTCATGGTATTATATGATTAATTTGGTGGTTATTAACTTTTGGTCATACGAATCGATTGACTACAACGTGGTAAGGGGGTTTTCGTCTCACTTTTTATTCCCATGAGATTCATGCTATATTTGACACTATTTATTTTGGAGTGGTGTATGTACTTCCCATGATTGTATTATTGGTGAAATATACTTTAATTTATAGGTATTTACATCTTCATTTTATGATCCTTCTTTCATGGGGTGTATGTTTTGTAAGTTCCCAAATTAGTAAGGGAATTTTAAATTTCAATTTCCACTCATTGGGCTTTACAAATTCTTAAATTGATTATTCTAATCCAATATTATGTGTGGAATAAATATTTATTATTTATGTAGTAATTTACACTCCCATTTTTGTGTATATACTTCTTATACACATAATCACTCCATTGATAAATTCTCATGCTATTGATATGAACTTGTTAAGGGTAATCCTAACTCAATTTCCAATCATTGAGTTAAACATCCAAGTCATTGGTATTGTTTTTAAAAGAATATGTGTGAATGTAGTATGATTAATTTACACATAATATCAAATTATATTGAGTGTATTTATATTTTTCACACATAATTATTTCATTGATTTATCCTTAATCTAAAGATACAGTGTTTATAAGGAATTTCATCTCAATTTACATTCCATTGAGGCCTCTTTATCATTATGAACCAATTCACTTTTATATGGTGTATATACCATCATTTGAAAAATTATATCATGAATCCCTTTATTTTCATGATATTATAAAGTGTTGATTAATTTTAGTCATTAATTACTTGTATTCAAGCATCTCCCATTTGGCGAGGAACTCTTTAACTAAAATATCATTTTAAATGTTTTAAAGATTTATTCTTCTAAATCCTTCTCATTAATGTCCATGTTTTAAAAATGGTTTTAAGTATTTATTTATATGGACATGAATGTTTTGAAATTAAAGTTTCTTTCAAAAGTTTCAAAGTGGTATGGGACACTTTGATTCAAAAATCACTTTTAAACGACTTCATTGATAAATAGTACGACTTTTAAATGTTTTCAAGAAAAAGGAAATATTTCTTTCAAATAGTTTTACTGAATAATTTCATCTATGCCAGTATCCTTCATTATATTTTATTCTTTATTGAGGTTGATTTATTATAATAAAATCTTCCATATTCTATTTAATGAGTTATGTTTAACTGTGGATGTGCTATTCCATTCATAGTTTGTGGTTAAAGTATTGACATTTAGTTTGCTTGTTTTAATATGAATGTTTAGATTATGTTTCAACCATTTAATATGAGGAATGAATTGGACTTAGTAAGTGACGATTGGTTCCTTCAATAGCTCCTCGATGCATCAATAGGTCTAATGAGACAAACTAGTGTCTTGGAAGAAGGCCTTGAAAAAAAATCTTATTTGTTGTCTTAGCACGAGGCTTTGACTATGTGGTTATGATGTCTAAAATTATGCATTCCATAATTATGAAATTAGCTATTGATATTACATGTGATTATTCGACGAGTAGAATATCCATGTGAATAAGTAAATGGAATTATTTGACTTATATTTTCCATATTATGCTGAATTTTAAATTTAAAAGGTTTGTGTTTTAGTCTTATACATTACCTTAAATGTCTATGCATATTTATGAATGTTTTCTCTATATTGTTATCCTTAATGTGCATATGATATAACCACTTTCTATATTTTATTTTTCCCAAGAGGTGAAGAAGTATATTATGATTGACCTGTAGGGATAGGCTAAGGGATATGATTCTGTTCAAAGGGGGCACAATGTTGTTGTTTTTCATTTCATAATGTAATGTAAAACTTATGTATGTATGCAGTACTTATAAGGATACTAAAATAATTGATATTTTGATACTTGATATATTGTGATCATGCCAATGTTATGTAATAATGCACCGACTCTGGGTAACTAGGGTCTGGGCGTTACACTTGATGATGAAAATAATTATAGTGGAGAGTTTGTAATGAATCATGCTGTTATGGGTTAGAAATTACTAAGGTAATTTGAAATTTTTATTTAGTGGATGGTTTGTTTTAGGAACCAGAACATAGAAAGAGTTTTCATGAGTTTTAATTTATTAAAATTGTTTTTCTTTGGTGAGGTTCAAGATTCAGTGGATTCCTAGGGTGTCTGGGTGGATATCAAATAATGGATGAGTGGTTGGGATGTTGTAGAATTGCAGTAACATCCCGTTAATGGCACGTAGCCCCAATTCACATTGTCAAATTTTATCACAAAGGGAGTGTCCTTCTACCCCAACTAGTTCATTAAATGAACTATTGGTTCACATCATGTAAGGTGTGTTGTTATTTTTCTAAATAAAAGTGGGGCTCCACCCCCATGATTTTAGATAATGGAATAATTTTGAGGAGATCCATTTAATTGGTGCCTCCCGTCATCTTCCTCCCCTTGTACTTCAGATGTTTTTGGGTGGTGTTTTTGATGATTTTAGGAAATTCTATCCCTTTTATTATATTTAATGTTTTTTGTATCCATATGAAATGTTAATCATATTTGGTTAGAATTCATTTTCAATTCCACAAGAGCATGGTGGAATCTATCAGAGGGGATTTTGGGGGCAATGGATAGAGGAGAACCTATTGTGATGTTCACATGCTATCAGAAGCGGGTTTGGTTGAGGTAAGTTGATTCCCTAATATATTTAATGTTTTTTTTGTGAAATTGGATGAAATTGGTGATTAACCAAGTGTTGTGTGAAAGGTATTTTACCCAAGATGATGTTGGTATTGTGAGATGGACCTTCTACGAGAAGTTGGTTGGGGTTTCAGTGAAAAATTAGCACGTAATGAGTTTTAATCCATTATGTATCTTTTTATTTTAATTAAATAGTTAATTATATGTTTTTATAATTAATTTTTTATGATGTGTAATAAGAGGAAAGAGATCGAGCGACTGTACAAGTTTGGAAGAGGCTCGAGCGATCTTGGAAAAGGTGTTTTATAGCTCAGTGAGGATGGTAACCCTGTGTTCTAAGTAGGCCATCCCTTTAATACAAGCTAATATTCCTATTTATGTCTGAGTGTGCTTTACTTTTGAATTTCATAAGACTAGGTAGAATGGATAGGGACCAAAAGGGCCATGGGTAGAATAGATAGGTTGGTATTCGACATCCTATGATCTAGATGAGTGATGTTTAGAACTTTAGTGAATTATATCTACTTAGAAATTGTGTCCCCAAGGATAAAGAGAAAAGTTTGAGATGATGAGGAACCATGGGTGGTCTCAGGATGTGAAACAGGATGTAGTTAGCCTATTATGTTTTCCCTAGGATAAGTTGGATAGGTATGAGAGTGTCACAACCCCCTCCTACTAAAGATTCCTCAATGAAGGTAGAGGGATAATGACCCTCAAGTCACATATCCAGTAGGCACCAGGTTGGCGACTATCACTGAGGGTATAAAAAATATGACAAATGGGAGACATTATCATCTATAATATAAAACATGATCGGTAAATAGGATAAAAACCAGTAAGCAACTCCAACAGCTTAAATAAAGGTAAACTAAAAACCATACAACAATGCATGAATAATGTAAACTAGTACATATACTAAATATACCAAAAGACATGTTTATGGTAGCTACACAATAATATCTCCAATACCAAGATTGAAATGTCCATCTCGGTCCCCTAATTCCTCCTAAAAACCTAAAAAATAGTTTATATATGTATGGTGATCATACATGTATACTCAATAGAGACATAACCAAGGTCTCAAGTGCTCATGTTATGATAACATTATAATGTGCCTGTGAATAAAAATTAGAACCAAAAAACACTTTAATAGGTAAAATAACAAATCCCAACTTCACGATGGCTCACTCACTATATCATGCATCCAATATAATAATAAACATTGAGATCATAACAATGCAATGAACCCCTATACCACTTACACACTGATTTTATCCCCTCACACCCTAAAGTTGAACATCATGTGATCCTATCCATTCCATACACATCACATCACATCACATCACATCACATCACATCACATCACATCACATCACATCACATCACATCACATCACATCACATCACATCACATCACATCACATCACATCACATCACATCACTTCACATCACATCACATCACATCACATCACATTACATGCAGGCCATATCTAATGTGGGGTGAGATACATCCCTACCTATCCCACCCTCACAAGGTCTAGCATTTGATGCTAGCATCAATTACCATCTCATCACATCATGTCTGTAGACACATGGACACACACATCAAATCTCATCACAACAAAAATAACCAAATATCACCCAATGACACCTGGGAAATCACTTTACAACTCGCCCGCATACACCTGGGCCATAACTAGATAAAGAAGAGTGGGGAAGAGGGGGTATCTAGCCATCCATATCACCACCATACTAGATGTTAGAGAAAACACTTGGAACATAGAACTTATGAGTGTTGGTAAGGTTGTCCAACTCGAGTGGGGTGCATATAGAAATATCATAAAAATTCATGATATATAGATAACACACCATAACCAAGCCATGGGTTCACAACAATTGAACTAGTGTACACCACATCACCACTACCATAACACACATCAAACTTCACTACCGTTACTACCTCTATATGAAACAAACCACACCACTACCACACACAAACACATATACTCCAAATTTCAATTATATGTGTCACCAATTTCCATATATAATAAATTTCACTATCTTTAATTTACTAAGAAATTTCATTAAAATTTACACAAATTGTTTTTTATTCAATTTCTTTATATAATTTCTATATATCAATTCCAACCCATTCATGTTCAACTATCACATTATAATTATTCTATGTCTAATCAAGAAACTAACAAAACCATGCCACACAACAATCGACCCAACTCACATTAACCATCACCATAACACCTCACATCCATAATCTTCACCGATTCACATTGAAAAATCCTTATCGCCATGAAAAACAAACATTACACATAATGACCACATCTCAAAACACAACCTTGATACAAAAAACCACATATTTCCACCACACATCATCACCACTACACACCACATCCTTAGTGAACCACAACCACTATACACCACATCATACAACATCTCACACCACATCCATGCCAACCAACCATTTAATCTCATCAAAACCCAACTCATCTCACAACCTGACCGGTTAACTCCATTACTGTAAAAAAACCCAAGTCACACAAGGAAAAACAAAAAGAAATTACACGTAACAACAACACATTCCGGCTTCCACAATTATTCAGGGGTTTCATCAAATTAATTTTTTATTTAGTATGAGTATTATCACACAAACTAGATTCCATGGATATCCAATTTATTATTCAAATATAAATTATTTATCCTTTTATTTAGGGCACAATCACACAACAACATCACAAGCGTCTCAACACATATCATCTATAATGAAAACAAGGCTCCAAACAACTGTTATTTTTAGTATTGGCAATAAGAATTCACAATATCATCAAGAACATATATCAAAATAGTAAAGCATGTGATATATCCCCATACCCATCAATTTAAATTATTCCAATTAATTATATTTATTATGATAATCCATAAAATTGACACAAAAGAAATCAAAAGCCTGAAAATCCCACACATATCATGTAAACAGGTGAGAACAAAGATCCCCAACCTCAAAGAAGCTATTAGATCTTGTTGTTCACAACATGGTGAATAAAAAATAGATTTTAAACCAAAATTTCACAAGAAACCCCTAGATATACCTAAATCTTAGTAAATGGTTGTTAAAAATGCATCCAAATATATCTCAAACAAAACCAAAAACATCACAGTGAATACCTAGAGGGGATAAAGGGGAAAATAAGGGGATATGTAAGGAGAAATCACCACCGATCACTAATGACTAATCACCGGAACCTATAGATCGAAGAAGAAGGAATGGAGATGGAAGATCTCTAAAAACCATCTAAGTTTCACCAAAAACGTGATATAGAGTGATAGTCTAATGATAAAAGAATTGGCTGAAAAAGAGATATAAATAGGTTTTAAGCCATCAAATTTATAGCTAAAAACCCTAATTTATAGAATAAATTCCACATATATGAAAAATTATGCATAAAACCAACCATTAGGTTGTAAAAACTTAGAAACCTCAACTTAAAAAAAAACATGGAATATAAGGATTAATTAACTTACAGAGTAAACCCCCTTCTTATGTAATAAATGAATTTTATGTTCTACATCTCAACCTAACAAAAGCATTAAATTGATGGTCACATAATCCATAAACCACCATATTATGCTGTAAACCCCTCTTTTATGGTTTTAAAAGCCTATTGCAGTCCTTCTATAGCTCCAACCTATACCGAACCTCCTATTACCACTTATGACCACTCTACAACCACAAAACCAAAAATTTAACATGTTGGGAAGGAACAAACCAATATATTAGATATGTCTCAGATTATTCTCACCCTCAGAAATCAAAATCAAACCTAGAAAGGAAAGGGGTTCAAATAAAAACCCTATGAGACAACTCTCATAGATATCATTACACCTAAAATGCCACCGACAAAACATGAAAACCGAAACACCCATGGGATTCCCCACACAACCACATCATCGCACAACCACACCACAACCTCTCACTAGGCACAACACCACACATACAGTACCATCCACTTACCACCACTTTCTACATAATCATCCACATAAACATCTCAACCTACAAAAAACCCAAACCAAACACTTCCAAAACCAACACAAAACACTATCTCAATCCCCTAAATCAGATAATTATATATCTAAATGTCAGGATATTGTCCACTTTATGTGGAACTGACTCACTTGCACAGTTTTAATCACGTCAGAGTATAACTCGTATCGATTAGGACTCAGATCCTCCCCTTTTCAAAATTTGGAATCTTTATCACAGATCACATACCACATATCAAAAATCACAATAAACAGCACATGTCATGAAAAAATGATACCCAAACACCACATAATCAAAATAAAATAGGGTAATGAAAAAATATAAACAACTTTGGGTACTTGGAACACATCTACGTATCTCGCTCCCAATTACTATCCTCCAAGACACCATGCCTCAGCACACTAACCAAGGGATTGGTTCATTCATGAAACACCTTCTATTGATGATCATAAATATATTCTAGCCTCTACAAAACATTACATCATCCTTGATATCCAGATCTTCCCATTAAATGACATGGGAGTCATCATGAAGATACTGATGAATCTGGGACACATGGAAGATATCATGGATCCCCTCCAACCACATTGGAAATTACAATTGATACTTTACCCTACCAACACACCCAGAAACCAAAAAGGTCCCACAATATAGGGATAAATCTTACTCCCCCTTCCAAACCTCTACTACCCATGTTGAGGGGATACCATCAAGAACAAATGGTCTCCAACCTAGAACTATAGGGTCATCCATCTATGATTATCCTAGGCCTTTAGACGGTCCTTCTGTAAGAGCCTGTCCCCAGAATACCCAAAGCCGGTGCCTTGAAATATGATGTGTAAATTTTTAAAAAATCCATGCACTAATATTTTACACAGCATGTCCCATATAGAGGGTCGATTCAGTTCACGTTCTAGGAAACCAGTCTCTTCTGACATGCTTATTCGGTTAAAAACTGTTACCTGAAAATTTTATTTCAAAAAAGCATAGGGTGTGCATACAAATGCCCAGTAAGGGGTTTTTTAAATAACAAAATATACCGATTTTAACTTTTGAAAACATTTTTTTAAAATTTTCCATAAAACATTTTCTTAAGAAATGAGGTAACACATGTAACATATCATAAAAATTGTCTAAGAAATAAAAGAGAACAATTAAAATCATACTAACAAAATTACAAGGGAACATGATTCAATTATAGGCATGATCATGAAGAGTAATAAGTAAAAGAAATTCCAAATAAATATGACATATGAATATGTAAGTACAAATTTAATAACTAAGAGTAATAAAAAATTAGAGTTGCACATAAAGGTAATAACTTCAATTTCATTTTTTACTACTATGAAACATACACTGGATAATAAATCACTAAGTATGAAATAAACATCATGCCATAAGAATTTACTACTTCTGATACTCATAAGTAGTCGCTCTTAACCATGGATATTCTACTAGTAGAATATCCACTTGGTTAATTAATTATCATAAACAAAATGAGGGAAAATATAATACCAGACCCTTTCAAGACCTCATGTCAAGACCTAAAATGTCAATGACCTCGTGCCATGTCCTGTTTATCTCATGAGAACTATCGATTCACAAATGGGATTTCATTAACCGGTCCCCAACCCATTATACTGAGTCTATTACATTCCTCATATGCCAAATAGGGCCGTATATTCAAAATGTCCCATACCACTTTGAATGTTTAATTTCTCATTTCACATTATTCAAGGTGTCTCATACCACTTTGAATAATTAAACACTTAATCCATAAAAGGCCATAATGATTTTAATTACATTCATTAGCTTTTACATATATATAGTGAATCAGACATATAAATATTAATTACAAAACTATCAACTGCAAGGCTATGTCATTGAATGGTGAGTATGATACAAAGATTATGGCATATGTGTTGATGACTAATGCATTAAAAGAAACACAAGTATTTTTACATAAAATGATAACCCTAAATGCTAAAATTTTTACTGATTAAATACATTTTGGAATTTTACCATGGATTGGGTTCTTAATTAAAAGAGAAACCAAATATTTCAAAAGGGGTATTAAACACATAAATGCCCAAAAAATCATTTTATGTATTCTTGTGTTTAACATATCTCATGGGTACACATAAAGTTAGACATGAAGAGCGTGAAATTCAACCATAATTAACACCATTTAGTATATGTTTGAAATTAAGTGATTCATAAATATGTATGTAAGAGTAGTAAACCCCTAATTTTATACACATGAACTCTCCACAATTACTAAATGAATAAATACTATGATATTTGGAATATCCAAAATTTAGGTATAGTGTTGTGTAAATCTGTTTATACACATGGGTGTAAAAGTGGTGTTTTTAAACAAAAACTAAACAAATTTCGAAAATAACATGTCTTATTATTTATTTGAAATCCTTGTAAAATTCTAAATAAAATCGAGGATCTAAGTTTACATGTATACACATATATTAACATATCTGAATATACATCATGTATTAAAGGGTTTTTTATAAAAAACCCTTTGAAACCCATACGACTTTAACATATTAGACACATTAATTAAATTGAGTCCCTAAAACATTAAAACATAATATAAAATTTAAAATATTTATGTAACATATAAAACTTATATGTATAACCAAGTTTATACCGAAATTAATTGAAACTTGCATGCTTTTAATCCCTTAGGAGTATTAGTTAACCAAGTGTGTATAAAATGAAAATCGTTCCATTAATTATATTTTTTTTATTAAATACATTCATACATTTATTATAAAACTGTATATAATTTTTTTTATTTACATAATTATATATATACTTATTCCAATAAGGAACCTTGACATCACACACCCTCTTACACGTTAATGGGTTAAGATCATCAAGTAGGGTAAAGGCCTTTCCATTTTAATGAAAAGGGTAGGTCACACTCTTAACCATATATACATATATACATATAAACGTATATATAAAAATTACATAAATAAGTTTTTCATGTATAATATAAAGCCTTAGGTTTATAATACAACCTGAACTCAAAATCCAGAAAGCCTAGAATCGGCATGAGAGAAAATTTTAACTAAATTTTAAGGTTGTATACTTATTTTTATACATATATATATGTTTATACCTTATATGAAACAAAACAAGACAACTCATTCCCTTACCTGGCTTGAGGAGGAGGAAAGGCTTGCGAAAGGCTCATATAAGCTTGCTGGAGGTTTGGGGAGAGGAGGAACAACTGAGGGAATGGTTGAAACCGAGTTTTATAAATAAACTATATTATGCGAACTATAAAATATATTAAGTCCACTTGTTGGAGAGACAAGGCCCACTCAATGTATTAAATGACCAGGGGAAGTAAGTCTTTGTGGAAAGCGAGGGCAAGGAGGCTCGGATGGAAATAGAATGTGTCACGTGTGTGGAAAAATGGTGAATTTAGGAAGAGAACCTACTGGTGCGACACACGTGGAGAAGAAGAAGATTACATGGGAAGAGAAAAACCAAAAAACTAATGGATGACCAAGATTGGATCTTGACTTGATCTGACGGCCAGGGTGCATCCGTGAGATTTAAAAGGACAGATGACTCAGATTAGATCGTGAAAAATCAGATTGTTCAGATCAACGCGGTGTTTAAAAAAAGGAATTGCTGTGATTAGATCTTAGAAGATCGAACGACGCATAAAAATATGAAATATACCACGGCCACTGAGGATTGAGGACCAAACCGAATCAGATGGCCTAGATTGCACACGGTGAGATCTAAGGGGCTAGATTCAATCCCGGATGATTTTCTTTGTCCCACATCGAAATGGATAGAAGTTTCATGGACCTTTATAAGCCCAAGACTCTAAGTATAGGCTTAGAATTCTACCTCCCCCACCTAGTACCGCCCCATACCAGGTTCTGCGGGTGCGCTCCTGCACCCACTCACATCGTCGTGCCACCTTGGACAGTGGTGCGCTCTGCTCTCTGTGTGTGCTTCAAGTGTACGCGCACATACTTCCACAGGCTGACCTATCCTAAGGATGAAGGCTAGTCTTGTCTACCTAGTGCGTGTTGCCTCCTTCAGCCCAGCTAGAGGGATGAACTTTGTGGGAGCATTTTTTATAAACAAACAAACTCTTGAAATTAACCATAAAATCATAGAAAAACAAATATATTCATTTTTATTATAAAAATAATATATCACATTTTATAAAACCTGTTTTTTATTTTAAAAATTAAAAGATTAAGTTACAAAAATTAAATTATACATTTCCTTAACTAAGAGTATTACTAAAAGTATTCATAAACATGTTTTCAAATTCAGAGATAAAAATCATACCTCCCTTTAAACACAAGAGTTGGACTTTAAATACTTAATACATTTATCCTTTCAAAATTCAAGGAAGAGTTTCGATTATAAACATGTTTAAGATTATAATCTCAATGCATTCAATAATTATTTTATAAAACTAAATATTACTAGGTACTTTAAATTAAACCACAAAAGTGAAATGACTATAATTATAGCCGTTAGAAACTCAATAGTCACCGGAAGAGCAATGGTCAAATTAGGGGCTTATAAAACCATGCATTGGGGGGGGGGGGGTCCAAACTCAAGGCTACTTGACAAAAATGGTGCTTGTTATCCCACTGATGCTTAGTACAACTATCGTGGTTCTGGCCATGATGTTCTTCATTATGACTAAACCAAAGGATCTTCTCTATTTACCAGGTCTCATTGTTGCGTTAGGTGGCCTTACAGTAGCTATGATAGGGTTTTTAGTAGGTATTTTTGGTTAGGATGCTTTCCTTTGATCTTACTGTAATGTAAACACTTCAGTGTTCAATTCAATAAAATTCCATTGTGTTTAATTTGTAAGTATTGTTCGAATAACATGAAAATTAAATAAAATAAAACCATAATATTATTATTACATGAGAAATAAGTTTTGGGTCATCACATTATTCTCCCTAAAAAAAATTGCATCCTCACAATTCATTTCATAAGACCGTGCTAAAAGAAACTCTTTGACATTCTTCAACACATCCTCCATCGTGGAGGATCCTTGGGTGTGGACAGTTGAATACCCAAGTTGGTGTTCAATTCTTCTGCTTCCATGGACTAGACACACCGCATATAATAAGAGTTAAACTCATGTATTGTACACTCGGGCTTCTAGAGGGAGGCTCAAATGGTATAAAGTTCAGAGATTTCTGAATGGAAAAACTCTCTAAGAACTCGTTGGACCCTCTCTTGTCTGACTATGTCAATTTCATAAACGTGGTCGTATAAACTGAAGCTTAGGATTTGGTGTAAGTATGATGCCTGAAGGTTCCCTTCCAAGGCAACCTCTTGAGACGTTACCCTGGCTGTTATGTTTTGGGATAGAGTGAAGCTTAGGAAAAGACCTTCATGGTACTTTACCCTTCATATATACTCAACGAGTTGAGTAGTGGCTATGTAGTGGTAGATATATGCATTCCCTTGGTAGGAGTGGAGAATGTTTGGACTGTTCGATATCCCTTAAAGATGTTTGCATGTCCTTTGCAAGTTTTTAAAGGTAAGGAATTCTTCTGCACAGGTTTTGACCATAATGGCCTCTAGTACCTCAATGGAAAGTGATAAGATGTGGGTTTTTCCTTCCATCTGAAAATAAATTTTTTCATGAATGTTCAATAAGTGAAACCCATAAAAATGCACAAACACTAAAAAGGTAGGTGAAAGGAGAAACAACAAGTTTTATTTTCATAAATAACTATTACAAAACACCCATAAATAATGGTTTCCCAAGTTCCTAGTTACACGAATCCCCAAAATAATTTCAAAACTCTCGATCTACCTGAACCAAATGCAACCCGAGTAGTCCGGTTCAATCTTGTGGGTACACTTATGGTGTCTCCAGAGTGAGACATGAGGGGTGTATAGCTGAGAGACATCAGTATGTACTTTATGTTTGTACAAAGAATGGGAGGCCTCAAATTCAAGAATTTCAAAGTCTATCACTTGACCATAATGTCCATAGGACAAGATTTTACACATATATACTACGCGGAGGTCACCCGCTTCCATAGATTCTTGGAAATACATGAGGAACTGGATGCCTTCTGCTATGATGAATCATCTAAAAAGTCCCTCATAGTACTTTCTCCGACGTGCATAGGATGGAAATTGGGTTTGCATCATAAATAGGTAATCCAAACCCGCACCTCGGTGGAGTTGAAGTACACGAGGAGAGTTTGACACATCATAGAGGTGTTTGCTTGTATTAGGAATGTGTACATAGTTTACAAAGTTGTCATGGTTAGCTATGGAAACTATGGTTTCTAGGGCCTCAATAGAAAGAGAAAAAATACCGGTATTTTTTCCATATAAAAATTAAGAAAACATCATACTTAGTAATTCTTAAGTAAATTTTTCTTGTTCAGTTCTGGTTTTCCAGAGTTATCTAAACTGAATCCTATGATTCAAACTATAACATCCCAACCCCAGAATACCTGGAGCCAGTTCCTTGAAACATGATGTGTAAATTTTTACAAAAACCATGCACTGATATTTTACACATCATGTCCCATACAGAGAATCGATTCAGTTCAGGTTCTAGGAAAACAACATCTTCTGACATGATTCTTCATCTAAAAACTCTTACCTGAAAAATTTATTTCAAAAAAGCATACGGTGAGAATACGAATTCCTAGTAAGGGGTTTTAAAATAACATAATATACCAATTATAACTTTTGAAAACATTCTTTAAAATTTTCCATAAAACCTTTTCTTAAGAAATATTGTAACACATGTAACATATCATAACAATTGTCCAAGAAATAAAAGAGCACAATTAAAAGCATACTAACATAATTACAAGGGAACATGATTCAATTATAGGCATGATCATTCAGTGTAATAAGTAAAATACATTCTAAATAAGTATGACATATGAATATGAAAGTACAAATTTAATAACTAAGGGTAATAAATAATCAGAGTTGCGCATAAACTTAATAAATTCAATTTCCTTTTTTACTAATGTAAAACATACACTGGATAATAAATTGCTGATGGAAAAATAAACATCATGCCAAAGGCATTTACTAATTCAGATACTCATAAGTACTGGATCTTAACCATTGATATTCTACTAGTTGAATATCCACTTGGTTAATTAATTATCATAAACATAATGAGGGAATGTATAATACTAGACCCTATCAAGACCTCGTGTCAAGACCTAAAATTTCAATGCCCTCGTTCCATGACCAGATTGCCTCATGATAACTATCGATGTATCGAGGATCTTTCATTAACCGGTCCCCAACCCGTTATACTGACTCTATTACATTCCTCACATTCCAAATAGGGTTTTATATTCAAAATGTCCCATACCACTTTGAATAATTAAACACTTAATCCATAAAAGGTCATATGGATTTTAATTACATTCATTAGATTTTATATATATATAGTGAATTAGGAAAATATGTATTAATTATAATAGTATCAACTGCATGGATATGTCATTGAATGGTGAGTATGATAAGAAGATTATGACATATGTGTTGATGACTAATTCATTAAAATAAATACAAGTATTGTTACATAAAATGATAACCCTAAAAGCTAAAATCTTTACTGATTAAATACATTTTGGTATTTCACCATGGATTGGGTGCTTAATTAAAAGATAAACTAAATATTTCAAAAGGTGTAGTAAAGACATAAATAGACAAACTTTCATTTCTAGTATGCTTGTGTTTAAAATATCTCTTGTGTACACATTAAGTTAGACATGAAGAGCATGAAATTCAACCATAACTAACACCATTTAGTATATGTTTGAAAATTAGTGATTCATAAATATGTATTTATGAGTATTCAACCCCAAATTTTATACCCATGAACTCTCCACTATTACTAAATGAATCAAGAGTATAATATTTGTAATATCCAAAATTAGGGTATGGTGTTGTGTAAATATGTTTATAAATAGGGGTATAAAAGTTGTGTTTTTAAACAAAAACTGAACATATTTCGAAAACAGCATGTTTTATTCTTTCTTAGAAATCTTTGTAAATTTGTAAATAAATTTGAGGATCAAAATTTACATGTATACAAGTATATTCACATATCTGAATATACATCATGTATTAAAGGGTTTTTACCAAAAACCCATTGACACCCATACAACTTTAACATATTAGACACATTAATTAACTAGAGTCCCTAAAACTTTAAATCATAATATAAAATTTAAAATGTTTATGTAACATATGAAACTTATATGTATAACCAAGTTTATACCAAAATTAATTGACACTTTTATGCTTTTAGCCCCTTAGGAGTATTAGTTAACCAAGTGTGTATAAAAAAAAATCGTGCCATTAATTATAAAAGTTTGTTTATGAAATACATTCATACATTTCTTATAAAACTGTATATAGATTTTTTATTTACATAATTATATATATACTTATTCTTATAAGGAACCTCAACATCACACACCCAATTTCATGTTAAGGGGTTAAGATCATCATGTATGGTAAAGGCCTTTCCATTAGAATGAAAAGGGCATGTCACACTCTAAACCTTATATACATATATACGAATAACCGTATATATAGAAAGTACATATATAAGTTTTTCATCTATAATATAAACACTTAGGTTCATAATACCTCCTGAACTCAAAATGTAGAAGGCCTAGAATTGGAATGAGAGAAAACATTAACTAAACTATAAGGTTGTATACATATTTTTATACATATATTTGTTTATACCTTCAATAAAACAAAACAAGACAACTCATTCCCTTACTTGGATTGAGGAGGAGGAGAGGATCGGTAAAGGCTCGTGGAAGCTTGTTGGAGGTTTTCGGAGAGGAGGAATAACCGAGGGAATGGGTGAAACTGGGTTATATAAATAAAATATATTATACACACTATAAAATATTTTAAGGCCACTTTTTAGAGAGCTGAGGCCCACTCGGTATATTAAATGACTGGGGGAAGTCGGTCTTTGTGGAAAGTGAGGGTAAGGAGGCTCAGATGGCGATGGAAGGAGTCACAGGTGTGAAAAAATTGTGAAAGTAGGAAGAAAACCTACTAGTGCGGTGCATGAAAAGAAGAAGAAGATGCCACAGGAAGAGAAAAACAGAAATTTAATGGATTACCTAGATTGGATATGCCCCTGATCCAGCTTTCGGGGTGCATCCATGAGATTTAAAAGGAAGGAAGACATAGATTAGACCGCGATGGATCAGATGGTTTAGATCGACGCGGTGTTTTAAAAAAAGGAATGGATATTATTAGATCTCGGTAGATCGGATGGTGTATAAAAACATGGATATATAACGCGACTACAAAGGATTGAGGACCAAACTGAATCGGATGGCCCAGATTGCATGCAACAAGATCTGACGGCCTAGATTCAATCCTGGATGTTTTTCTTTGTCCCACATCAAAAACAGAGGGAAGTTTAGTATCCCTTTATATGCCTGAGACTCTAGGAATAGCCTCTGAATCCCCCCTTTTGGTAAAACCACATACCAGGTTCTGCGGGCGTGATCCTATGCCCAACCATGCCGCTGTGCCACCCCACATGGTGGTGCGATATTCTCTCCATGCGTGCTTCAAGCGTGCACACACATATGCCCACAGGCTGGACTGTGTTGAAGATGAAGGCTAGGCTCGACCACCTAGCACGTGCTGCCTCCTTCATTTCAGCTAGAGGGATGGCCATTGTGGGTACATTTTTTATAAACAAACCAACTCTCGAAATTAACCATAAAATCATAGACAAATAAATATATTAATTTAATTATAAAGAAAATATCTCACATTTTATAAAACCTGATTTTCATTTTAAACATTAAAAGATTATGGTAAAAAAATTAAATTATACTTTTCCTTGAATAAGAGTATTACTAAAAGTATTCATAAACATGTTTTCAAATTCAGAGATAAAAAGAATACCTCCCTTTAAACACAAGAGTTAGAGTTTAAATCCTTAATACATTTATCCTTTCAATATTCAAGGAAGAGTTTCAATTATAAAAATGTTTAAGATTATAATTTCAATTCATTATTTATTAATTTTAGTAAACTAAATATTGCTAGGTACTTTAAATTAGTCCATAAAAGACCAACAACTATAATTATAGCTGTTATAAACTCAACGGTCACCCGAAGAGAAATGGTCAAATTAGGGACTTATAAAACCATGTATTGGGGGGGGGGTTCTAAACTCATGAAGACTTCATGAAAATGGTTCTTGTCATCCCACTGATTCTTAGTACATCTATCGTGGTTCTGGCTGTGATGTTCTTCTTTATGACTGACCTGAAGGATATTCTCTATTTACCAGGTCTCGTTATTGCGTTAGGTGGCCTTACAATAGCTCTGATAGGGTTTTTAGTAGGTTTTTTTTGGTTTGGATGCTTTCTTTAATCTTACTATAATGTATACACTTCGGTGTTTAATTAAATAAAATTCCATTGTATTTAATTTTTAAGTATTGTTCAGATAACATGACAATTAATTAAAATAAAACCATAATATTATTATTACATGAGAAATAAGTTTTGGGGCATCACACCTTCACCAACATTATCCTTTATCAAACCAACTAGATCTTCTCAGTCGTGATCTGCAACACATCAAGACCAAGGACTAATGAGTCCCCAACCTCCATCTATAATAATGAAGAATAAAAAGGATTCCCATACAATTCCTCAAACAAAGAAATTCCAATGGATGAGTGATAGATGTTATTGTATGAAAACTGAAACAAGTTAAAGTACCTTAACAAAGATCTATAAAATTAAAAGATGAATGCTCATAATATATCCTCCAGTTTCAAGATAATATGTTCTATCTACTCATATTTATGATGGTGGAAAGTATTTCTAAGGTGCATCTGGGATCTAGAAGCATGCTGAAATCCCCTCCATAATCATTAGTTATAAAAAGGACCCTAACTAAAGATTTTGGTCCTCAATACCCCTTTAATCCTAAACACATATTCCACATAAAACCTCACAAAAACATCCAAGAAACTGAATTCAAAGATCACCATAAAATGAGCCAACTTTTCCAGTCGGTCCACCATCACCCAAACTGCAACACAAAATCTAGGATCTTGAGGAAACCCTATAACTAAGTCCATCGATATGTCTTACCATTTCAACTTAGGAACATCTATGGACTAAAAAAACCTCTAGGAACACGGTACTTCGATTTCACCTACTTACATGCCATAAAATTTTCCAAAAACACTACCAATGACTTTATTATACCCAACCACCAATGCTATCCCCGCAAGACATGATCCATCTTCCCAAACCAAGATGTACCACTAAAGGTGAGTTTTGAAAATCATGGAGAACTCCCTCATATAGTTCTTGTGGAATAAACAACCTCCCTTGAAATAACATCTGATTCTGACTATTCTCTGTCCATCCCTTAGGGGAATCACCATAGACAACATGATCACACATCAAATTTGTCTTTGAGTATCCCCACTTAGACACCTCCAACTTCCAAATCAAATATGGAACCATAATAATATAATAGATACAAACACGATCAAAGATATCCCTGATGTCATGATACATCACTACAAGATCCTCCAAACCCTTTCAAACACCATTAGACTCCTGAACTGTATCTCCTTGGGAATTCTGACTCAAGAATCACCAACTACCTTCTCCTTTCCTGGGGTGTAGATACCTCAAAATTTTTATCCTAAATAAACTCCATCCACCTCCACTGGAATAAATTTAAATCTCATTAATAGAAAAAATATTTTAGGCTCTTATCATATGAGAAAACCAAAAATATCTCATTGATGATGTAATTCCACCACAAATTTAGAGAAAACACAAATGCCTCCAACTCTCAATCTTGGGTGTCATAGTTACATTCATGGAGAAGTAACTAAGTAGATCCATAAGAAATAATCTCTATCTTATTAATTAATGAAAATAACAATAATAGATAGGAAGTTCCAAAAAACCATAAACAACAAAACCTTATTAGAAACTAAAGCATTGGTGCACTAACCAAATTTTCCTTAAGGTAACTGAATGCTGCCTGACACTAATAAATCTACAAAAAAACCATTTCATTTTTTTCAACACCATTACTGGGGATGAAAATTGAGAGAAATAAGGTACTAAACTTCAATAATATCTTGCGAGGCCAATGAATGTACAAACCTCAGCCAAGTTCTTGGGTTATTCTGAAGAAAAACATCATTGATCTTCTATGGGTCCACTGTAACACCTTGTCGAGTCACCACATGTTTAATAAAATGCACCTCTAATATCCGAAACTCACACTCAAAAAAGTTTACATAAATATTTTGGTTTTTAAGGACATTCAAAAATTGCATTGAGATTCTCAATATGCTCCTCCTATAACCTTGAGTTGATCAAGACATCATCGATGGACATGATGATAGACTGGTCCATGAATTCATATAATGTAGATTTCATTATCCCCATGAACCCGGCTGGTGCGTTCATAACACCGAACAACATGACCAGAAACTTTTAAAGTTACCGAGGTGTCTAGAAAAATATGATGGGCTAGGGATTATAAAGTTTTTAGCACCAGATTGATTGAACTTGTATTCTCTAGTGATCTGATCCCTGGTATGGGCTAAATATCTCATGTGGATTATTATAAACATAGAACATTGACCAAAATTGTAACACCCCAGGCTTCCACAGTACACTTCTCTTTGAATAAAACAATAGCGTGTGTTGTACGCAACACTGATTTCAAGCGCACCATGACTTACCAAACTAGCCGTTCAAAAGAGGTTATGAATATTATTAACTAAATTTTAAATTTTATATTATCCTTATAATTTTAATCCATATTATGAGTTTCTAAGACATGATTGATGACCAAATTCATTTTTTCAGAAAAAAGATGTATTTTTCAAAAAATGAAATTTTACCGCCTTTTAATGGAGAAGCCTTTTTAAATCCAATATTTGAAACTTTTATATATTAAATTTGAAAAAAATGTACTTCTTATTTAGAATCGGGACAAAAGAATTTATTTTCAATAATGTTTTGGTGTTTTTTTGATAACTTTCATATTTGTGTGAATAGTGAAAAATACTGTATTTTAACTGAAAATGACTTTTTTTAATCAAAATAATTTATATTGTTAAATTATAAATTTTAATGGTTAGGAAGTATAAATAGATTATATTTTTACTATTTAATCCAATTATGGTCATTTTATGTAATTTCACCTTGAAATTGGACATAAACAAGTGTCGAACTTTTGATACTTATTATTTCTTAAAAATACACCCTTTGGTTTCGAAAGCGGGAATCAATTTTAAATTAATAAATGAAACTTTTATGTTTTGAATTTGGTAAAATAGAATTCATTTTTGGATTTGGAATAACGAAATTATCCTAGGGTGAAATTTTGGTACTTTTCGGATAACTTTTATATTTTGATGAATAGTGAAAATTACTAAATTTTAATTAAAAATAACTTTTTTAATCGAAATAATTAATTGTGATAAGTTATGAATTTTAGTGGTTTTAAATTAAATTTAGAATATAATTTTACCATGTAATACAATGTGGGTCATTGAACATAATTTCACATTTAAACAGAATATAAACAACTGTCAATCTTTTGATAGTTATTATTTCTTAAAAACACGCGTTTTGTTTTAACAACGAGAATTAATTTTAAATTAATTTCTGCCACTTCTTTGTATTGAATTTGGAAAAATGGATTCCATATTTGGAATCAGGATGTCCAAATTTTGTAAATAGGTAACTTTAATTTATAGACATTTTGAATAATTACTTCCGTAAATATTTTATTTACTATGGTTAAAGGATAAATCTGGTAAATAAGGGTAAATAAATAATATTATAATAATATTAATTTACCCTAAAACGTGTCTTAAACCTATTGGTTGATCCATGACCGACCATGGGCATCTTTAGGTAGATTTTGGGACCCCATGGATCCACTTGTAAGTGATAATGATACTTTATATTAATTAAGTTAAAGTAATTACAAAAATGACATAAGTATATATATTTTAGCAAAAAAAATTTTAAATAGGGTTATATATGTTGGATTTTATACTATAAATATTCATTAGAAAGATAAAAATATTTCCTACATAATTATAGTTTATTTATAATTTTTATGCATTAAATAAGTTAATTTATTGATGACACAATGATGATGCAGTAATTACCATAATAGTGACAAATTAAAATAATTGATATTATAAATACACAAATAAATATAATTTGAGACTTTTTATGAATTAAACTAATTTTCTAGGATAATATGACATGTTAGGATTGATTTAATTAACTTTTTTCGAAGTAATCATTCTATTATGAGTTTTACAAAAATCAATTATTGAATAGTGTCAAAATTGACCTAAAAGAGTTTTTAAAACAAATATTATATTATTAATTGATATTAAATTATAAAAAATCTAGGGTTCGGCCAAGAGACTTATATCATGATATGTGTATCATTAATGGACCACTTTGGGGTCTATTGGATGTATATAGTAATTTTATTAACTATATAATATAAAAATACAAAGTGGCATGGTAAGTGTCAAACTAATTAACTAAGAGTTAAAACTAAACGATAAGGTTAATATAATGACCCAAACCTATCTAAATTCTATTGGTTGAGTGGTTTTCGTCCCATAACCGCCTTAAACTTTAAATAATCAACTTTTGACTCATTATAAACCGAATATGAATTTATTATAAATTAATATTTCTAGATTTTCCAAAGGTGCCCCTCACCCCTCTTATAAAAGGGCACTCCTCCTTCTCATTACATCACACCTTCAAAGCCTTTTGGTCCAGAACCCCTGCCCAAATACTCTCTCAACTTCCCTCAATTCATCCTAGAGGCTTTAACTTAGTCAGAAAGCTAACCTAAGGAGTCCTTTTGATCAAATCAAAAGGAAGAACCCGAAGAAGAGGTAATGTTTTCACCACCCTCTTTCAAGTTCCTTTCTTCTTCCAATTCTTTCTTATTTGTTATTTTCATTATAAAATAATAACTCCAGTATCTTATATATACTTTGATGTTATTATAAATATAGTAAAACCATATTCAGTATTCTATCCATCCTTTGAATGACATGTTACCATATGTGCGTATGTACGGCTTACCGTCTCCACGTCGTGGTGTAATAGTTATTCAATAACTTATTATTTGGATGGGTATAATAATGATGTGTAATTCATGTAAATAATAAATATAACATGATAATGATTCTTTATATATGATATACCATCCAATTATATATTATTTTAATATCAAAAGAGTGATATTGTCGCTCGTGCGTACGTACGGATTACCGTCTCCACGAACGCGATGAGAATCATTCCCCATCGTATCCATTCAAGACTAAATTTAATTTGATGATTAAATATAATTTTTAGAGACATGATACCATTCTGGATATGAATAAGATACATCCCATCCATAACAAATACGTCTCGCATAACAAATAGTATAAAGTAAAACGAATCCATTAACACCCGAAATGACAATAATACTAAGATATTATTAAAAAATCACTGTTAAAAGATCATATATGATATCATATTAATGTAAATAATTATTGTGTAATTAAATCACAATTAATTAACCATTATAAAAGAGGTTAACCTACCATCGACGAAGGAGAAAGTACAAAGTAAGGGGTTTCTTATCTCACTCTTAATTTCATGAGAATTCCATTGTTCACCACTTATTTATTGCATGTGGTGTATGTGTACAACCTATAATTGTATTCATTGTGTATTATACTTTAATTTATGGGTATTTACATCATCATTGTATGATCCTTCTTTCATGGGTGTATGTTTCATAAGTTACCTAATCGATAAGGAAATTTGAAATTTCAATTTCCATTTATTCAGTTTTACGCAAACTTCATTGATTATTTTACTCCGAGATTATGTGTGGAATCACTATTCATTTGATTATGTCATAATTTACACTCCCCTTTTCTGTGGATATACTTTTGATACACATAATCACTCCATTGATAATTTCTCAAGTCATCGATATGAATTTGATAAGAGTAATTTTAACTCATTCTGCATTTTTTGAGTTAAACATCCAATTCATTGGTGTTGTTTTTACAAGATTATGTGTGAATATCCTTTGATTGTTTTACACTGAATATCAAATCATATTTAGTGTATTTATATTTGTCACACATAACTATGTCGTTGATTTATCCTTAACCTAAGGATACAACCTTTATGAGAGATTTCATCTCAATTTAAATTCCATTGAGACTTCTTTGTTGTTATACACCAAATCACTTTTATGTGGTGTATATAATGTACTTTGACATAGTATATCATTAATACCTTTATTCTCATGATATTAAAAAGTTTTTATTACCTCAATTATTTGTATTCAAGTGTCTCTATTTTGGTTAGAATCTCTAACTAAAATACCATTTTTAAATGTTTTAAAGACTTATTAATCTAAATATTTCTCATTAATGTCCATGTTTTAAAAATGGTTTTAAGGATTTATTTATATGGAAATTAAAGTTTTAAAATTAAAACTCCTTTAAAAAGTTTCAATGGTATGAGACACTTTGATTCAAAAATCTATTTTTAAATGCTTCTTGACAAATAGTGTGACTTTTAAATGTTTTAAAGAAAAAGTGGGATATTTATCTCAATAGTTTGATGATTATTTTAATGTCAATATCCTTCATTATTCTTGATTGAGGTTAATGTGATAAAATACAATCTTTTATATTGTATCGAATGAGTTATGTTTGACTGTGGATGTGCTATTTTTATACCATTCATGGTTTGTGGTTAAAGTATTGACATTTTGTATGCTAGTTTTAATACGAGTGTTTATGTTATGTTTCAATCTTTTCATATGAGGAATGCATTGGACTTAGTAAGTGACGGGTGGAGCTCGCTATATCTTCTCGATGCATCGGTAGGTCTCATGAGACAAACTAGTGTTTTGGCACAAGGCCTTGGCAAAATCTTATTTGTAGTCTTGGCATGAGGCCTTGGCTATGTGGTTATGATAGTCTGGCATTATGAATTCCATCATTATGAAAGTGGTTATTGATATTGCATGTGATTATTTGATTAGTAGAATATCCAAGTGAATAAGTAAATGACATTATTTCATTTTATTTTTGCCATACTATGTTGAAGTTCATGTTTAAAAGGCTTTTGTTTTAGTTATACATTTCCTTAAATGATTATTCTTATTTATGAAAGTTTCCGCTATATTTTTATCCTTACTGGGAATTTGAGCTCACTCGTTTTCTTTGTTTTATTTTTCCCAGGGTATGAAAAAGTAAATTATGAATGACCTGTAGGGATAGTATGAGGGGATAAGAGTGTGGTCTATGGAGACTATGTTGCTGTAGTTTTCATTTTTATGATGTAAAACATTATGAATATATCTATTGTTTCCAAGGCTACTAAACTAATCAGTCTTTTGAGATTTGATCTTTCTTGTGATCATGCCAATATTACGTAATAATGCACCAACTCTGGGTAATTGGGGTCGGGGTGTTACAGTTGGTATCAGAGGACGTTTAGTACAAACCTTGGAAGCTCTATTTAGATAAACTCTGATTAGAGCACATAGACCTAAGATGAACTTTGAGGATTAGTATAGAATAACTTCCTAGAATTTTGATATTGTAGATATTTTGTGAGTTTTCCGAGCAATACATCCCTATCTGGATACGAGCAGGTAGAGGAAGATCTGGAACAGATGTACCTAGGTGTAAAACCTGAAAACACCGCTTTGAGGTAGACTCGAATGGGAACTGGTGCACGACAACGGGCCTTGATGCACTCTTGGTTACGACACTCCCGGGGGATATGCTTAAGATAATTTACATTTTATTTACAAACCAATTTCAAGTATTATATATATAAGATGAGAGTAAATGACCTTAGTTAATCCTAATATGTTTCAAATTGAGAATATGGTGACATGTTAATCTCTAAATGATTTTATGACTACTGTTACTCACACAATGCTTTCTAGTTTTAGTCAGTGGCGGGATTCCAAGGAATTCATAGTGAATTTGAGAATGATGTACAAGGTGGGAATGATGGTGGAAATGAGAAACAAAATGGAATGTTGATAGGTGTAAAAGATATCATCTTTATGCCAAATCAGTTTTCCAAAAATATGATCAACAACATATATTTTAACCAACTCCTGAACTCAACAAGGAAGAGAAAGGTGATGAATGATAAGAGCTCCAGCAATGGAGACCATGGAGAAAATAACCCTTAATTTCCATCATGCAAGAAATGTGGTAGGAGACACCCGAGAAAGTTTCTCAATGGGACCAAGAAATGCTTTACGTGTGGGAAGGAAGGACATAAAATGAAGAATTGCTGAAGAAAAATGAAGAGTACTATGGAAGAAGATAAAAATGGTCCCAAGAATCCATTTACAGTCATTTGCCGTAAATGTAGGGGACCTAGCCATTACTTGAGTGAATGCCCTATTCTATAGGATATTTTCCTGGTCAAAGAAGAAGCTATGTGGAAATAAATGGTTGGATAAATGTTTAAAAAGTATTAGTGCTCCTTGTTGATGGGTTTACTTTGGAATAATTTTCTCTAGTATTTTTAACCATGTAGTTTTCCACGTGAGAATGATATTTGAGGAAGAATTATCTTTTCTCTTGTGGATATAGTTATAAATAACCATTTGGTTTTATATAATCATTGGGATTGAGGCAATTATAAGTGATTATAATTTGGGATGAAAATGCAAGGTATGAGATAAGATTTGTGGTTAAATTATGTTATGGGTATTTTGAGGAATTTATCTCATTTTGGTAATGTTTTAAAACATAGTTTTTGAAAAAGGGCAACACGCAGATCGTGTGACAACCCGTCGCGTCAGACAAAGCTACGGGAATCAAACACACAACCAAAGTGCGATTGGGATTTATCGCCTACCACTGGACTACGTGAAGTGCATGGATAGTGTGACTAATTGTTTTTAGTTAAATTATTTTATTGATCAATAATAAGTTAATTTGGGTTCTTATGTCTTATCAAATGAATAACCTTGGTATAGGAAAATGATTTAGTGATTAAGTGATAAATGTTATTTTGGAAGATGTTCGCTTTGTTGGGAACACTATATGCCCAAGGAAAATATAATACTATGGGGTTTCATTTGTGGAGTAATGGTGGATTTTTATCTACGTTTTTATTGGGGATTTATAGTGATTTGGGTTATTTATGGAAATGATTAACCTATAATAGAGAATATGCGATGAGGTTAATTACTTTTAAGTATGTGACTTTAAGAGTATTTGATGTCATTTGGAGATACAATTTAACATGGGAGACTACATAATCAAATTCTTCTATGTTTTGGGTTTCAATATTAGTTTGGATTATATTGATGGATTTTAAGGACAATTGATTATTGAATAGTATTTATTTAACATTGGGGTATTGTTGGTTTAATTTTAGAAATTAAGATTAGTTTTTATTTCTATCAAGGAATATCCTTTTGGGGGATCATTAGAACTTGTACTAACCATTTTGGTTTTTATTAATTTCTAAATATGATGTAAATATATAGTTTATCCTGCATGGATCATTTGATTCTATAGAAGTTTATTCTAGCTCTTCCAGTGTGACCAAGTCTTCTTGAATACTCATCGTTTAAAAAAAATGAGTTAGTGTTGGAAATTTATTAAAGAATGAAATTCTACTTAAAAAGTAAGTATATATCTTTATATTCTTAGTCAATATCATAAATGAATTCCTCATCCTTATGTAATGTAACTTAAAACAAAAAATGTTGTCTGTTTACTTTTCCTACTAGGAGACTAATGATCGTTTGTCCCAAGACAGGTTTGTGGTTTTCTTATTGTTAACTTTCTCCGGATCATGATTTATATCCCTCTCCATCAGAACTTGACACTTAGTTTATCATCCATATCCATGTTTTCCTACCTGGAATCCTAGTATGGGTTATCTTGGGTGACCTTTATACCTCTCTTTCTTTCTTTTAAAGTGATAGTTTTATTGAATCTTTTTCCGATGTGGGACTTTCCATTATATTCTCAGGACCAATTTTTAAAATTTAGAGGACGCAATTTATTGAAGGAGGGGTGAATTTAACACCCCAGGCTTCCACGATACACTTCACTTTGAATAATACAATAGCGTTTGTTGTACGCAACACTGATTTCAAGCGCACCACGACTTACCAAACTAGCTGTTCAAAAGAGGTTATGAATATTATTAACTGAATTTCAAATTTTATATTATCCTTATAATTTTAATCCATATTATGAGTTTCTAAGACATGATTGATGAACAAATTCATTTTTTTCAGATAAAAGAAGTATTTTTCAAAAAATAAAATTTTACCACCTTTTAATGTCGAAGCCTTTTTAAATCCAATATTTGAAACTGTTATATATTCAATTTGACAAAATGAACTTCTTATTTAGAATCAGGACAAAAGAATTTATTTTCAATAATGTTTTGGTGTTTTTCTGAAAACTTTTATATTTGTGTGAATAGTGAAAAATACTATATTTTAACTGAAAATGACTTTTTTAATCAAAATAATTTATATTGTTAAATTATACATTTTAATGGTTTGGAAGTATAAATAGATTATATTTTTACTATTTAATCCAATTATGGTCATTTTATGTAATTTCACCTTGAAATTGGACATAAACAAGTGTCAAACTTTTGATAGTTATTATTTCTTAAAAATACACCTTTTGGTTTCGAAAGTGGGAATCCATTTTAAATTAATAAATGCAACTTTTATGTTTTTAATTTGGTAAAATATAATTCATTTTTGGATTTGGAATAACGAAATTAGCCTAGGGTGAAATTTTGGTACTTTTCGGATAACTTTTATATTTTGATGAATAGTGAAAATTACTAAATTTTAATTAAAAACAACTTTTTTAATCAAAATAATTAATAGTGATAAATTATGAATTTGAGTGGTTTTAAACTATATTTATAATATAGTTTTACCATGTAATACAATGTGGGTCATTGAACATAATTTTACATTTAAACCGAACATAAACAACTATCAATCTTTTGATAGTTATTATTTCTTAAAAACACGCTTTTTTGTTTTAACAACTGGAATTAATTTTAAATTAATTTATGCCACTTCTGTGTATTGAATTTGAAAAAATGGATTCCATATTTGGAATCAGGATTTCCAAATTGTGTAAATAGGTAACTTTTTATTTAGACATTTTGAATAATTACTTCCGTAAATATTTTATTTACCATGGTTAAAGGGTAAATCCGGTAAATAAGGGTAAATAAATAATATTATAATAATATTAAATTACCCTAAAACGTGTCTTAACCCTATTGGTTGATACATGGCCGACCATGGGAATATTTGGGTCGATTTTGGGACCCCATGGATCCACTTGTAAGTGATAATGACACTTAATATTAATTAAGTTAAAGTAATTACAAAAATGACATAAGCATATATCTTTTAGCAAAATAATTTTTACATAGGGTTATATATGTTGTATTTTAGACTATAAATATTAATTAGAAAGATAAAAATATTTCCTACATAATAATAGTTTATTTATAATTTTTATACATTAAATAATTTAATTTATTTATGACACAATGATGATGCAGTAATTACCATAATAGTGACAAATTAAATTAATTGATATTATAAATACCCAAATAAATATAATTTGAGACTATTTATGAATTAAACTAATTTTATAGGATAATATGACATGTTAGGATTGATTTAATTAACTTTTTTCTAAGTAATAATTATGTTATGATTTTTACAAAAATCAATTATGGAATAGTGTCAAAATTGACATAAAAGAGTTTTTAAAACAAATATTATATTATTAATTGATATTAAATTCTTAAAAATCTAGGGTTCGGCCAAGAGACTTATATCATTATAGGTGTATCATTAATGGACCACTTAGCGGTCTCTTGGATGTATATAGTAAGTTTATTAACTATATAATATAAAAATACAAAGTGGCATGGTAAGTGTCAAACTAATTAACTAAGAGTTAAAACTAAAATATAAGGTTAATATAATGACCCAAACCTGTCTAAATTCTATTGGTTGAGTGGTTTTAAACCCATCCCCACCTTAAACTATAAATAATAAACTTTGGAGCCATTAGAAACCGAATATTAATTTATTATAAATTAATATTTCTAGCTTTTCCAAAGGTGCCCCTCACCCCTCTTATAAAAGGGCACTCCTCCTTCTCATTAGATCACACCTTAAAATCATTTTGGTTCGGCCAAACCCTGACCAAATACTCTCTAAACTTCCCCCAATTCATCCTAGAGGCCTTAACTTAGTCAGAAAGCCATCCTAAGGAGTCCTTTTGATCAAATCAAAAGGAAGAACCCGAAAAAGATGTAATGTTTTCACCACCCTCTTTCAAGTTCCTTTCTTCTTCCACTTCTTCTTTCTTTGTTATTTTCATTATAAAATAATAACTCCAGTATCTTATATATATTGTGATGTTATTATAAATATAGTAAAACCATATTCAGTATTCTATCGATCCTTTAAATGACATGTCACTATACGTGCGTACGTACGGCTTACCGTCTCCACGTCCTGGTGTAATAGTTATTCAGCAAATTATTATTTGGATGGGTATAATAATGATATTTAATTCATGTAAATAATAAATATAACATGATATTGATTCTGTATATATGATATACCATCCAACTATATATTATTTTAATATCAAAACGGTGATATTGTCGCTCGTGCGTACGTACGGATTACCGTCTCCACGAACGGGATGAGAATCATTCCCCATTGTATCCATTAAAGACTAAATTTAATTTGATGATTAAATATAATGTTTAGAGACATGATATCATTCTTTATATTAATAAGATACATCCCATCCATAACAAATATGGATCGCATAACAAATAGTATAAAGTAAAACGAATCCATTAACACCCGAAACGACAAAAATACTAAGATATTATTAAAAAATCAATGTTAAAAGATCATATATGATATCATATTAATGTAAATAATTCTTGTGTAATTAAATAAAAATTATTTTACCATTATATAGGAGGTTAACCTACCATTTACCAAGGAGAAAGTACAAATTAAGGGGTTTCTTATCTCACTCTTAATTTCGTGAGAATTCCATTGTTCACCACTTATTTATTGCATGTGGTGTATGTGTACTACCCATAATTGTATTCATTGTGTATTATACTTTAATTTATGGGTATTTACATCATAATTGTATGATCCTTCTTTCATGGGTTAATGTTTCATAAGTTACCTAATCGATAAGGGAATTTGAAATTTCAATTTCCATTTATCCGGCTTTACGCAAACTTCATTGATTATTTTACTATGAGATTATGTGTGGAATAACTATTCATTTGCTTATGTCATAATTTCCACTCCCCTTTTTTGTGGATATACTTTTAATACACATAATCACTCCATTGATAATTTCTCACGTCATCGATATGAATTTGATAAGAGCAATTTTAACTCATTCTCCATTTGTTTAGTTAAACATCCAATTCATTGGTGTTGTTTTTAAAAGATTATGCGTGAATATACTTTGATTGTTTTACACTGAATATCCAATAATATTTAGTGTATTTATATTTTTCACACATAACTATGTCGTTGATTTATCCTTAACCTAAGGATACAACCTTTATGAGAGATTTCATCTCAATTTAAATTCCATTGAGACTTCTTTGTTGTTATACACCAAATCACTTTTATGTGGTGTATATAATATACTTTGACATAGTATATCATGAATCCCTTTATTATCGTGATATTACAAAGTTTTGATTACCTCAATTATTTGTATTCATGTGTCTCTCTTTTGGTTAGAATCTCTAACAAAAATACAATTTTTAAATGTTTTAAAGACTTATTCATCTAAATCTTGCTCATTAATGTCCATGTTTTAAAAATGGTTTTAAGGATTTATTTATATGGACATTAAAGTTTTAAAATTAAAACCCCTTTTAAAAGTTTCAAAGTGGTATGGGATACTTTGATTCAAAAATCTATTTTTAAATGGCTTCTTGACAAATAGTGTGACTTTTAAATGTCTTAAAGAAAAAGAGGGATATTTCTCTCAATAGTTTGATGATTATTTTAATGTAAATATCCTTCATTATTCTTGATTTAGGTTAATGTGATACAATACAGTCTTTTATATTGTATTGAATGAGTTATGTTTGACTGTGGATGTGATATTTTTATACCATTCATGGTTTGTGGTTAAAGTATTGACATTTTGTATGCTAGTTTTAATACGATTGTTTATGTTATGTTTCAATATTTTCATATGAGGAATGCATTGGACTTAGTAAGTGACGGGTGGAGCCCGCTATAGCTCCTCGATGCATCGGTAGGTCTCATGAGACAAACTAGTGTCTTGGAACAAGGCCTTGGAAAAATCTTATTTGTAGTCTTGGCATGAGGCCTTGGCTATGTGGTTATGATAGTCTGGCATTATGCATTCCATCATTATGAAAGTGGTTATTGATATTGCATGTGATTATTTGATTAGTAGAATATCCATGTGAATAAATAAATGACATTATTTCATTTTATTTTTTCCATACTATGTTGAAGTTCAAGTTTAAAAGGCTTTTGTTTTAGTTATACATTGCCTTAAATGTTTATTCTTATTTATGAAATTTTTCGCTATATTGGTATCCTTACTGGGCATTTGAGCTCACCTCTTTTCTATGTTTTATTTTTCCCAGGGTATGAAGAAGTAAATTATGAATGACCTACAGGGATAGTATGAGGGGATAAGAGTGTGGTCTATAGAGACTATGTTGCTGTAATTTCATTTTTATGATGTAAAAATTTATGAATATATCTAGTGTTTCCAAGGTTACTAAACTAATCGGTCTTTCAAGATTTGATCTTTCTTGTGATCATGCCAATATTACGTAATAATGCACCGAATCTGGGTAACTGGGGTCGGGGCGTTACAAAAATCATTCCTTGTTTGATCTCAAGATGCACTCAAAATCATATTTTCACTAGAGATCGCTGCTTAAAATATATAAAGTAAAATCCCTCTATATCATCCACATGTCTTAAAATATATACATGGGAATTAATCTTTGAATTCTGTGTGCTAACAAAGTGATCCAATGATGCCTTCAACATCCAGATGATCACCACATCGATGTTCCTTTGATGCATGGTGATAAACTCAATCTGATCACTTAGATCGATAGATTCTATCTCTAAAATGTGGGATAGGATAAAGACACTCTAAAGAAATCATATTGAATAGTCACTATAAAAGAGCATATCTCCTACTATTTAGAGTGTATACTCAAATAACTGAAAAGGGTTCCACGGTCATAAAAAAACATCCACTAAATAAGCCATAAATAAATAATTATGACAAACTAAATTGAATCATTAATATTTTTTATATTTTATAATATATTTGTAATATATATTAATATATTATGTAATAAAACCAATTCATTTAACTTAAATCCTAATTTCCTCTAATATTAAGAGAAATTGGAATATTAAAATAATATTCATTCATATAATATTTTTCATGTATTCACCTAATACCTTGTGAATACTTTTAATAAAAAAATTCATCCCAAATATTATTTACTTGAATAATAATAAATTTATTTATTTAGCGGTGGTCAATAACTTGGATAATCCTCAAACCTCGTGGTGGGATCCACCATGTCCTATATACCTATTCAACTGAATAGGGAAGATTCTCAAATTCTCTATTGTGTGTGACCCTCTAGAACCTTATATCAATAACAATGTATACTATTAAAAGACCAAGAGAAGAATCTATAGACCCATCATGACCCTTTAAGAGATGAGGAGTACACATTGAAATGATAACCAACCTATGAACACACATTGTGTAATATAGTCTCTTTGTCTTTAGATATCTCATAAAGAAGGATGCACACTTGTGTTGTCATTTTTTCTTTCTTTATTATTTATTGATCTAACTGATTGGATTTTCCACTGACTACCCTATATGAGTACATATGAAGGCATGACCATCCTGATCAACCATTCCCAAGATATATTACTTACTCAACTAGGAAGTGAAAAATTCTATCTTGATCATTAAACCAATTCCATACCACCAATGATGCACCCAACACAACTACATCACCACAATTTTATTATCATGGTTTTATCCTTGCATAAAAATATCCAATTAAATTATAAATATTAATAATGATCTTAATTTAAGAGAGCAATACACATGTCGATAGATAGAAAAAACAAATGACACCAGAAATATATGGTGTTTCTATTGGTGGGTCTGTCCTCATGATCTCACATACTAGAGATCACCAGGTGAGAACTTCCAGAGAAGAAGTATCAATTCTTTTGATGTCCCAACACCAGATTGTTAGACATCTACTACGTCCAGTCATTTTTATGTATCTAGACCATATGACATGTATTTAAGATTAATTCCATAATATATCTAGGTTCTCATTATATCATGGGATCTGCTATAACATTTTGATATGATAATTATTATATGGAAATTAAAATTAAATAGTGGACATAGAAATGTATACACTATAATTGAAAGTTTACATCTTTCATATCTCATTGTATACATGAAATGGTAATCAAAATTACTAATAACGTTGGGTCTAGGTCACCCAATTTTACAACACTCTCACTTTCACTAGATCCAACTTTCTAACTAACCTTTTTATCTCTCACATGATTATGATCATGTTTTTTTCTGAGTCATGACTTTTTCTTTTGGGTTTATCACGTCTCTACTGCATGGATACTCTACTATGTGAAACCTCATCTCCTTGAGTAAAACTCCCCAGTTGATGTAAAACCTGAGTATATTCCATTTTTTCTACTATCATAACTTGACATATTTTTTAGTACTAGTAATAAAATTATGATAATGATAAAACTATACTTACTAGGCGTGATTTCAAGAACTGAAACAAAACTTTTATGTATTTTACACCGCTTCATTAGCCACCTTAAAACCTACAATGAACTCAATATTTGCAAACATGATTATCACTGGCTTTTTTGAGATTGTCTCACTCATTCTCTTAGCATGAATGTGATATTAGATTATATTTTTATAAGGAAGGATAGTTTTTGTACCCTAAAAACTAACTTCACTTTATCTCCTCATTTTAGGTATATATCCTTTTTACTTATTACATCTTAAAGTACAATTGGATAATTCTGACTAATCCTATTGTTGTTCCCCTGTATATAATTAATATTTTCCTACAATAAAGTATATCTTGGAAATATCAAATTCTTGTACAAATCATGAAATACATGATTGTTCCATTATATAAGTGTATAGAATTAAACTCACCAAATTAAACTTCTATTCCCATTCCTGTCATCCTAGTGAGATTTATGCCATGTGACATTGGTTAAAATTATCTCTTGAATTGTTATAACTTGTATTTTGGAATAAATTTTCAATATAGACACTATTTACTAGGCCTAAATAACTATTAAATATACCTTAGTAGATCCTTTTCCATAGAACTTTGGTTTCTAATTTATGTTAATCACTGGAGTATTTCTTTTATTCTGGTAATAAATAACTCTAAGACCAATATATATTTTCCATATGTTACCAAACAGATTTTACTTGGAAAATGATAGAAACACCACTAACCTCTTGTATAAATTTTGACAATATTAATTCCAAATGAATGTTCTATGTTATTTTTGATTACTTTAATCCCTTATTGGATTTTTGTAACTTGAATCCTTATTGGAATTCCATGATGTCACCATCCATTTCTAGTTACGTTGTATATACACCTTCCACGGTATGTGTCTCTAGAACATTCTCTTCCGCACTTCTTATGGAACTTGTTCCTATATCAACTATTTCAACATTTCTTAGAATTAATTAAATCCAAGTCAATCTTGCTCCCACTATCTCAAGTAGAGGTATGCACCCCTTTATAGAAATATAGTATATTGATTGACTATAACTTTTATATAATAGGGATTTATGTAATATTCTAATAAAATTAGGATAATTACTTTAGATGCACTTTGTGTTTTACTTGATGATAGTTTATGTATATACTTACAAGCTCTTTTAATCTAAACACATGTTATTATGACATAATATATTTTCATCATACTATAACTCAAATGAAATCCATTTTTCATGATATATGGGATATGGGTAGGGTATAACACCATTGTTTGAGATTCATGTCTTCAAAAATAATGGAATTCACTGCAAATCTTATATGTCTCAACATTGATTCTCCTTTACTTACATCATGACACTGATGTGTATAAGGAAATTTGAATTTAGGAATTAATCCATGATAAATTCTATTGATCAATGTTAACATGTAAGAATTATCATAGATCCTCCTTATTAACATCATGACTCTGATGTTGATAAGGTAATGTGTATTTAGGAATTACTCCATGCTACATTATAATGATTGGTGAATGTTTGGTGAAGATATTCTTTGGTATTCCAGATCAAAGTAACTCATATCTTCTGACCATGCATATACTATACTTTAATTTCATATTCCTTAATAAACACTCATTACTACAAAATAGGGTAGGGGAAGCATTGACCTTTATCAATGGCAAGCAGAAAGTGCTAATAAGGGGGTGGGCCTTTATCTGTGCTATTTAAAAGTGCTGATAAATGTTCCCTTTATCAATGCTAAAACAAGCACTGATAAAGGTGTAACCTTTATCATTGCTTTTCTTAGCACTGATAAAGGGTACATTTATCAGCGCTATTATTAGAACATATAAAAGTTTTTATTATCAATTTATATAAAATTATTATATTTATATTCAAAAATATTGTTTATTTGTATACATTAAATAAAAAACAAATGTTTATAATTAAATTATATCTTTTAATAATTCAAAAATTTATATATAATATTTTAATTAAAAAAATTATTTCTAAGATTTTAATTATATATATAATGAAATAATTATAAGATTATAATAAATTACATTAAATAATAGATATATTTATTAGATTTATAGGATTTATTGGATTAATTCATTGTATTTATTATATTTGTTATATTTAATATATTTAATATATTTATTTTATTTATAAATATATAATACGTTTAAATATATATTTATAATTAAAATTATTGAATATATATGTGTTTTCCAATGAAATTGTTCAACAAAAAGTAGCGCTGATAAAATAAGTATTTATCAGCGTTATAATTTTAGCGCTGATAAATAGGTATTTTATCAGCGCTAATAAGGATAGGCCTTTATCAGTGCTAAAAACGCACTGATAAAATACCTATTTATCAGCACTGTAATTTTATCATTGATAAATGGGTCCTTTATCAATGTTTTTTATCACTGAAAAAGGTATGTTTTATCAGTGCTATTATTTTCACGCTGATAAAACAAACCTTTATCAGTGCTTTTAACTTGCACTGATAAATGTTCTAGTAGTTTTTATAAATGAATCATAAAGGCCCCTACTCCCTCACACCCATTCAAACCTTTGTGGAAGCTGAACCCTGTGCTGTTGACCTCTCCTCTACAGTGACCCCTCATCCTACTCCTCCACCGCCGATGCCTTTTCCTCCTCCATTGTGACCGTCCTCCTCCTCCTTTGCCACTACTGCCTTCTCCTCCTCCTCCTTTGTGACCAATCCTCTGCTGCGACCCTTCTCCTCCTCCTCCTCCACTGCTGCCTCCTCCTCCTCCTCCTTCTCCTGAATCATCCTTCTCCGCCACGGCCTCATCCTCCTCCTCCTCTTCTGACTCCTTCTCCTCCTCTTCCTTGCACAATACCCTTATACACGTGACCTACTCTAGCACACCCTCCTCATCTGATGACCATCCTGACAGCCTCCTCTACAACGCATGAATTCCACCTAGCATGTCTCTTATGTAATGAATTTTTACTCTTCTACTTTAGAATGACAAATGGTGTACATAGTTAGGTATAATGGACACTATAATGGTATTGGTTCATGTTATTAATTACTAATAGCCTAGTTTGAAACTGTATGAATTGGATTATAATCAATCATATTGTAAGGGTTATGAGTGGAGGTTTCTGTAAGGGAAGAATTATGGTAATAACATGGAAATGGTATTTATATGGATTGTTAATTAGGGTAGAGTGATAGTGATGTGAAATTTATTTGTAAAGACCATTCATTTACTAGATATTTTTCTATCATGAGTTGTGGGCCTTTGTGGTAGTACTGCATAGTGTGATTGGGGGGATGCCTTGGTGGGTACTAGTGATGGAATAACCAATGGTTAGGTTGTTGTGTGAGATATATCAAGGATTATTTTAAATCTTATATCATATTGAGTACATGGTTTTTATTGATTATCCCACAGAAAATATTTATCATGGATATATGAAATTTTGACATCTCCCTTAGAACCCATATAGGTACAATACATGGAAAGGGGGTGATTATGATGTTATTGGAAATGATAATGTGGATTTTTTATGACCTTTAGGGTAGGGAAATCCACACATGGGGTGGTTTAGGTTAGTAACTAAATTTGAAAAAATAGATTTCTTGTTGATATATTATTACCTATAGGTATTAGGATCATCATGATATATTTTTTAACTATAGGATATTCTAATGATGGATACGTTTAGAGAGTATGCTTAGGATGGGTCATGTATGAGCTTCTTAAGTAATAACCTCTTGCTCGATACTTGGTATCAATCATTTGCTAGCTAAGATCTAGGATGAGGCTTATCTTCCATGCTTGTTCCTTATATCTTAATCGTTATTATATATCTGTGATGAGGATGAGGCCTAGAGACTTTGGGATTACAATGTAGAGATACTCCACCAAGGTGAACATTCTTTCAAATTTTTTAAATTTTATGTTTGGATATACATCATGGGGTATATGAGAATTTCCACAAGACATAAATTATTTTAGGGGTTTAGATTATGTTGGAGGTTAGCTACGTTATACCCTCCCCAGGATCTACTTTATGTATGTTCATTTAGAAAAGGGATATGTCTTACATTGGTAGTTATTCTAAGGTAGTAAGTTGGACCTTTTGTGAAATTATCACTATCCACTTCTAGTATATCTTATTAACTATGTGGAATACCATGTATTGGTGATTTATATTGTGTTAGAGATTAGACTGGTTATTCCTATTTAGGTCCTCCTTTATGTATGTGAGTTTATCCATGGGACCCGCCTTATGTTAATGGTTTGTATCATGTGAGAGGTTGGCTATGTTATTCCCTACATATTATTTTTTAGGGGTAGATGTTATTCTATGAGGTATATAGTCACATCAAAATTCATGATCAATATTTAATGGTTCTTCCTAGGGGAGGAGTCATGCACTGTATACATTGTGGTAATTCAACAATGTGACATAATAGGGTTCACTAAGAAATAGACCCTTAGGCTACACCATAATTTACTATATTCATGAAATGAAAATAGATTTTTTAGTCTTCTTAATGAGGTTCCTCTATTCATTTTTAGCCACCCGACCCCACCAAAACCCCTCTTCACCATAGATTTCCCCTCTCATAATTCAATCTTTAGGATCCCTAATGGTCGTTTCATAGTGGACATCCCTCCCCCTCCTTGGACAAACCACCCACTCCCCCACACCCCTACAACCCCCACCCCACCCCACCCGAGCAGCCCACCCCCCTCCCTAGACAGCCCACACCCCCCTCCCCCACACCCCTACAACCCCCTACCCCTAGATAGCCCCACCCTCCTTGGATAGCCCACACCCCCTCCCTCACACCCATAGAACACCCAACCCATCCTGCAACCCCCTCAGACAACCAAATGTTCCTCTGGGATTCTCTGTAATGGTTCAACCATTACAAATCAGAAAGTGGTAGCTAAGTTATATCTTTTTCCTCCATTTATTTTTGGTTTTTTCCATTCTGGTTCATTGCAATATTGATTCTAGTCTCTCATTTGGGTTCTCACCCTTTAAAGTGAAATGTTTTGAATGGTTTTACAACAATTTACACCTCTTTAAGGTATGTATTTCAGTGAAATTATTTTATTTTGAATTAAATGTTTGTTTTTTCATTGTACATCGATTTTTATTGAATGTATGTATATATGTAATTATTTTAAAGAATATACATGTTTCTCTATTTAATTTCATGTTTAAAACTAAATATTTTTGTTTTTAAGAATTTATTAAATACCATTGAGACCTTTTGAATTAGATTTAATTGTGTGTGATAGATTTTGATTAGATTTTATTATTCATGGAGTGAAAACTAGTTTTTAAATATGAAATTGATTTAATGTGAGTTTGAATGTTTTAAAAAGTTTTTTCTAATGAATTTGAAACATTTGATTGAAATGAGTTTGTGGTTTTCCTCTTGAGATAATGAATTAAATGACATTTGAAAATTGGTTTGAGAGAAAATGAATTCATTGGGAAAGGTTAATGATTTTAAAGATGAATATTCATGTTTTTTTATGGAGGATTTTAAATCTTTTAAATTTTATGTGAGATTTATATCAGTTTTTAAAGAATTTTTAAGTCATATTTTATAAAAAGTAAAAGTACTTGGGATTATAAATCATGTTTTAGCATTAAATACCTATTTAAAACATTGTTTTTAAATGGATGGTTGTGAAATGACATGTTAATTATTAAATTGAGTTTTTTACCCATTGTGTGGTTTTTTTGGATAGGTATAACATACGATTTCTCATTTTATGTTTTTTTTCAGTTGGAAATATCCTCTATTGTGTGCCTCTCCTCTATTGCGAACGCACATCTACCATGCATTGAACAACACCTTCACAATTATTTTTCTCCTCTTAATCATTGGTTTTATCTTGTTCTCATGTTATTACTGTTTGATATTGATTTTTATGTTTTGAAATATATGGGATAAACTCCCCACTGAAAATTGTGTCACTTGGTGGTCCTTGTTTGCGCACTAAATGAATTGCATGATGGTTGGTTCCTGTTGAACATTGGAATATAAAAATTGGTAATTTACATATACTTGACTATAAAATAAATTCCCTAGGATGATAAAACTTCTGTGATAACCCCTAAATTAACAAACATAATTGAATAAGGGATGTTTTGTAAAATATGAAATTGTGTTTGTTTTGTTTGTATGGTGTTGCGATTGTGAGCATGATTGTGTGTTTGTATGGTGTTACAGTTATTGTCATGATTGGTATGCCATTTGTTTTCTATATTTTAGTTCCTCCACTATTGAATATAAATCCAAACTTTACCCATTTCAATGGCATCACCACTTTGTTACTAGTACAATTCCACTAAATCATAGAAAACGCTACACTAGAGGACTCTATGAGACACTTTATGGACACCCTAATCAAATAACCATAAAAACACATGTAATGAATTCTTCCAACCACAAGAAGTCTATTGAAAATCATACCATCTATTTGTTTAGTACCATAGTTCTTGACTCGAGACACTATGTTTCTAGAGAAGCACTAAAAAATTAGTTTACAATAATGCATATAGATCACATGTGGGATACTAAAACATTATAGTGTAAGGGATTCTCATAGCTAGTTCCATTGATCTGGTGGTTGGGAAGATGGGTGTGATCTACTTTGGTCCTGAGTAATGCATGGAGAGGTAAGGGTATTGTTTACCATATCTTGTTCCATTGATTATAGTTGAATGATGACCCTAGTTGAGTATATATTGTGTAATTATTTTGTTAAATATTAATATTCTTGTGTCAAATAGGATGAATATGAATAAATAATGGATGAATGTTAATTGGTTTTCAAAAGATTATGAAGATGGCGTGAAAGTGTTTATCAATTTTGCAACATATCATGCATATGAACCTTCTCAAATCCTTTGTCCATGTTGACAATGTTCTTATTCAAGACAAATTAGTTCAAAGGAGTTGGAAGAAAACCTAATCTGTCACAGAATAGATCGAAGTTACACATTTTGGAATAAACAAGGGGATAAAATGAATGTAGGTAGTGGATGGGATAGCACTGTGTTTTATGGATTATATGGTATGATTACAAGCGTGAATAATAAAGATGATCGAATGGAGGACATGATTACAGATGTGAATGAAGATAAAGATTATATTGAGTTAATGATAAGGAAAGTTGAAGATGAACTTTTTGATTGACCAAAATTGTTTGAGAAGCTAAGGATTTGTGCAATGAAGCCATTGTATGATGGTTTCACTAAACATACAGGATTGTCAGCCATACTAAAGCTGTATAATTTGAAAGTAGGCAATGGGTGGAGAGAAGCCAGTTTTATGGAACTACTTGCTCTCTTGAATGACATGATCCTAGAAGATAATGTGCTCCTGGGCTGAATATACAATGCCAAACAAATGCTATACTTGCTGGGTATGATCTATGAAAGAATACACGCCTGCCCGAATGACTGTATATTGTTTCATAAGGACCAAAAATCATTTAAATATTTCCCAAAGTGTGGTGCTTCTCGATACAAGAAATATGAATCCAATACTACGAAAGTTGTATGGTACTTTCCAATCATTCCAAGGTTTAGGTGTCTATATGGAAGTGAGGAGACTGTTGCACAATTTACATGGCATGTAGATACAAGAATTAAATATGGGAAACTATATCACCTGACAGACTCTCCTTAGTTGAAGAGAATTGATAATCAGTATCCTAAATTTGGAAATAAGATGAGAAACCTTCATCTTAGTTTATCTACAGATGGAGTTAATCCTTTTAGTTTTCAAATAAGTAGTTATAGTACATGGTTGGATATTTTGTTAAATTATAAGTTACCACCGTGGTTATGAAAGAAATGAAAATACATCATGTCATCTATGGTTATATCCGGACCAAAATAACCAGGTAATGATATTGATGTTTATTTGGATCCATTGATCGATGATTTAAATTATTTTGGGATTTAGGTGTTACGTTGTATGATGTTTACAAAAATGAAGATTTCACTTTGAGAGCCATGTTGTACGAGAAGACAAATGACTTTCGTACTTACAGAAATTTGTCAGGATATAGAATTAAAGGAACTCAAGGGTGTCCCATTTTCGAACAAGGTGTATAGTCAATTAGGTTGAAACATTCATCGAAAAACATGTTTCTAGGACATCACAGATTTCTACCTTGATGAAATAAGTACTGATCTTGGACGAAATCATTTGATGGATGTTCAGAAGAATGTACAAGACCGTCTCCACTAAAAGGTGATCAATTTTTTGGGAAAGTAAAAGATGTGGACTCTACTTTTGGTAAACCATTTTTGAAAAACCTTACAAAAACCAGTTGGAAAAAGAGATCAGTTTTTTTGAATTACTATACTGGAATTGTCTATATGTCAAAAAATTTCATGATGTTATGCATGTTGAAAAAATGTATGTGATAATGTCACGGTCACATTGCTAAATGAACCCAAAAAAACAAAGGATGGAATTAAGTCTAGATTGGAAATGGTTGAGATGGGAATATGAGAAGAGTTGGCACCAGTGAAGGGTGAAAAACAAACATTTCTTCCTACTGCTACTGACACTCTTTCCAGGTAGGAGAGATATCAGTTTTTTAACTTCTTGAATGACATAAAAATTTTAGATGGGTATTCATCAAATATCAAGAACATCGTATCAATGAGAAATTTAAAGTTAAAGGGTCTGAAATCACATGACTGTCATGTTTTGATGAAAGATCTAATTTTTATAGGTTTACATTTCATTTTTCCCAAGAATGTTCTCCATAAATTAATGAATCTATGTTTCTTCTTCAAAGCTATATGCAAAAAAGTTATAGACACATTGAAATTGCCAACTTTGTAAAGAGAAATTTCCGTCATATTATGTGAATTTGAAATGTTCTTCCTGTCGAAATTATTTGATAAGATGGTTCATTTGATGGTTAATTTGGTGAAAGAGATTCGACTATGTGGTCCTGTACATTATAAATGGATATACCCCCATTGAAGGGTATATGAATATTTTAAAAGGGTATGTTAAAAATCGATGTCGGCCAGAGGGTTGTATTGTGAAGTGATATATTGTTGAGGAAACCATTGAATTCTTTACCAAATACTTGTCTGGGGTAGAAAACATTTTCCTATCGAAATCTCGTCACACTGAGCATCTTGAGGGTGAAGGAATTTTTGGAAGGGACGTTTTCACAATCAATATTATTGATCGAGAGTAGGGCCACATTTATGTTTTGCATAATAGTTTCGATGTTGAACCATATGTTCAAACCCATAAAGAAATTATTAGGCATTTGAATCCATCTAGGGCTGAAAAATGGATATCAGATACACATAATCGATAGTTTATAGGATGGTTTTGGGACCATATTTTTAAGAAGATATATGAAAATCCAGACTCAATTTCAGGATGACATCAATGTATATCCAGAGGACCAAGTGTGTATGTATTATATTACAATGATTATGTACTTAATTGTTATACATTATATACTAATTAACATGGTGGAGATAGTACCATGAAGAATAGTGGGGTTACACATGTGGCTGAACTGATACATGTTTCCGGTGCTAAGGACAGAAATCCAATTTATTCTAATATTTCATACTTTGGCATCATCAAACAAATATGGGAGTTGGATTATACAAAATTCTAAGTGCTGATTTTTCAATTCATGTGGGTTCATAACAGGAGTGTTGTTAAATTAAATGAATTGGGATTTGTGAAAATTGATTTTAGTGATGAAGGGGAGAAAGACAAACCATTTATAATGGAATCAAAGGAAGTACAAGTATTTTATGTTCTAGATCCCACAAACCAAAACTGCTCAATTGTTCTGTTATTGACCAAAAAAAATGAAGGGTCAGATGAAAGTTCAACAGAGGATGAACCTTTCATCGGGACTTCACAATTATTTCATAGTGGTCCCAATGTAGACAACATTTTTTATGTCATATGATAACACAATAAAGGGATTTACATAATCGATAGAGGGGTTAAATCTCTTCAGCCTTTAAAAAAAGGGAGTTCAATAATCAGGTTATTTGTTTATTGTAGTACACATTGTGTTATGTTATGTTATTATCTGTTCATTGTTGCTTTTATGTAATCTAAATTAAATGTTAAACCACTTCTGTAGATAATGTCTTCTGCACATACTGATGCGCCCAATCCTGAGGCACAACAGGTCTCTCAATGTGCTACTACTGGTCCCAATGCAGAGCAATAACAGGTTTCTCAACCTATTGCTACTGGTCCCAGTGTTGAGGTACAATAGGTTTTTCAACCTATTCCTATTGGTCTCAGTACTGATTCTAGAGCTCCAAAGGAACATAATGATGATTCTTCTAAGGAAATGGGAGGAAATAAAACCCTAATGACAAAAGAAAAACAAGAGCTCCGTAGTTTGACAGTGTTGGGAAAAATACCTAAGGCAAAAGAAAAAGGCATCAAATTTGAGGTGGTATGGAATAAGCTAGGCCAACATGTTAACCCCACCAAAGTCATCTTTAGTAGCTACATTATAATTGTCACTCTGCAATGTGTTCTGATTGATATACAGTCATGGCACCATGTTGTCACTAGGATTAAGACACTTATGTGGGAAGATATTAAGGTAACATTATGATATCATTTTTTTAATTTATTAAAATAAAATAAAATACTAAAACATTGACTTAATCTTTATCATTCATTGCAGAGTGCATTTATAGTATATTCCTCGCACAAGGAATATGTATTAAGAGTTGTAGGAAGGATCCTTAGAGGCTTTCTCACAATTTTAATGAAATATCATCTTAAAGATGCTGAAGGGAAAATCAAGCCACATTCACATCCTCTTTATGCACACTTGATATACCAAGGATCTTGGGATGCATTTAGCAGCCGTCGTGCAGAGTAATATTTTCAGGTATATTGTGTTTGGTAATACGTTGTTTGACGTTACTTTTATTCCTCAACTTGATTGACAGTTTTTTATTTATGAAACAAAAACTGAGAGATTAAAATAAATAATAGGAAAAAAACTAGCATATCCCTACCGTAAAGCTAGGATGGGGTACACTTCACTTGAGAAAAAATTGGTATGTATTTTAAATCTATCGTAATACTTTTATGTGACATAAAACAACACCATAACCATGTTCCTCTTTTTATATGAAGATTGATGAATCTAAATCAAAATCCACTTCTTTCCCACTCCATGTGCTATAGAAGAAGGCTCGTGTAAATAAAGAGGGGATACCGATAGATTAAAACACACCTAAAGTGTTTGAAACTTGTGTAAGTATAACATAATATAAATTTTATTTTATTTAAATCGCTATTATATAACAATGAATACTTATTTTTATATATTTTATATTTGACATAGTCATAGGAATTAACCACACTCGCACCAAATGTAGACATACATTCAATAGCCTTGAAGTAGCCAGAACAGTATGGCCGTGTCAATGGTGTGGGTTTTGGGGTGACACCCCGAACATATTTTCATAAAGAAAAAAAATCAAATGATCAAAATGAGGAAATGAAAAATATGATAGAAACAATATATATGTTTCATGAAGAATTAAAATACAATAGAGAGATGATAACAAGTTTGATGGGGGGAGGAAAAGAGAATAAACAACTCAACAACAACCCGTGCATAAAGATCCCGCCCCATCCCCACCAGCTTTGAAGTGAGCCATTCCCCTAAAAAACATGTTTTAGATGAGGTAATAAATGTTCTAATAATTGTTTCTATGAAATTTGAATCACACAGACACTAATTCCTTTCCTATAATAATATTCTAAAGGGTGAAAATGACTGTGATTTATATCTATCAACTCCCACCTATCTCTTTGTAGCGAGGGATCTGGTGTTTAATATACAGAACGACATGATACACAATAGAAAAATTCCAACAGATCATGTTAGATTGTTGATTAATGTATCTAATGAGTCGAGAACTGAGCTACCTATTCCAAATCATGGATGACGAAATTCATATGGTCGAACAAGCTGTTCAAACATTCATCACATGACCATCAATTATTGTATAAAAACATGTCGACAAGGAGGTATTCATTTATAGTTTATTTTTCAAGTTGAACCTTTAAAATTTAATGAAAAATGTTCTGAACCGATGAATGTTATTACATACCGACAAAGATAAGGGGTGAAACAAAAGATCAGCTTAAAACTATCTCAAGGATCAACCAACCAATTAAAATAATCTACTGAGAGCACCTTCACCCCAGCCATTTGATATCCACATTTAATATCATTGAAGGATATTTTGGATACAAAGTTGATAGATGAAAATAATCACATAGTTGATTTTTAAAAAATATGTACGGAGAGGAAAAATCAGATTTAATTAGTGTTGAAAATGTAAATGAAATTATCAAGTATGAATGGCTAGGCGCCTCAGTTGTAAATTTATACTTGATGTATGTTTTCATGATTTTATTTTACAAAAGTTGATATACTATGGTAATTATAAATAAATACATTTCATATTTTTTCAGGTGTATATATGAATAAAAATTGAAGGGATTTCCCATGAACAAAAATTTGGACTCGTTGGTCCTCACATCACCTCTTCAAAAGAAGAAATAAATTCTGATAAAGAGGGTGATATAATGTCATCCCTGCTCAGATCGGTTGAAAAAAAATTTATGGATGACAAACTCTTTTTAATACCAAAAATGCAGGGTTAAAACTCTAAAATTTAATCATATCAACTATATTTTCATTTATTTCATTACTTATTCCTTTTTTTGTTTTTAGGCAGCATTGGATGCTGATTGCGGTCAATTTGGATACTCCAAAGATTTATTTTCTAGATTCAATGCATGTATATGCAACAAACTGACCACGCCTGATGGAATTTGTCAATTTATAATACACTAGATCCAACATTTTAGAACTAAACATCTAGTTATATAATTTATATTATCTTTTAATGATAATTTTTTTATGATAGGGTAGTGTGTCAATATTTTCTACTTCATGGAATAAATATAGGGCCTAAGGAAAATAATTCCCACAAGATCTACAACCGGACAAGTATCCTGGAATATTAAATAAGATTACACTATCCAAACACATATAAAAAAATTACTTATTTTTCCCAATGTTTCTACAGTGTCCAAAACAAACAAACAGAAAGAACTATGGTTATTATGTTTGTAAATTTATAAAAGAGATCATATTTCATCAACAAACTAGCATCCCTGAAGAGGTATTTTTGAAAATAATTACTAGTTCATTTAAAATATTTATTAACCCTTTGTGTATTTATATTTTCTGAGTACTACCATGAATACCGCAAAAACTCATATTCACAAGATGATATATATGTGTTTAGAAAAAAATGGGTACCATACCTGATGGAAGATTGTACACAAATAGGATGAAGGTGAATTTATACAACATATATTATCCTTAAATGATAAATTAATATCTCCCTTGTTTTCACTTATTGAGCATATATGATCACCATTTACTATGTTTTATATCCTTAGGTTAGGAAGAATGGTTTTAGAAATTATTTTTCTTTCTAGTAAAGCATAACTTAATGAGAGACTCTTGTGAACTAGTTCATTATGTTTCCATGTTTTCAAAAGAACTAGACCTAAAATATTATGGCTTGGATCATTTATATTCAGTATTTTTGTCATTTTTGCAGGTGTTTATACTGATGTAGTGTGTTGGAAGAATATTGTTTGTACAACACTCACAAATTTAAAAACAAAACTAAGGATTCTTCACTACTACTAGTTAAATACCACTTACCATATCATCTGATCAGAACTTTTGATCTAGAGTCCCCCTGATGCTCTCATCCGACACGATCTCTATGATATCATCATCCAACTTTCACTTTTCCTTCTCTTTGTGAACCCATTTACTAGGTGAATCGGTGCAGGAAGATAAGGAAAAGTGAACCCTGCATGATGATATCATAGAGATGGTGTCTGATGAGAGCATCACGGGGAGGCCATATCGGAAGTTCATATCAGATGCTCTACTAAGCGGTAGTTAATCAACGGTAGTAAAGTGCACAAAGAATCATTAGTTTTGTTATTAGCTTATATTTGGACCAAAGAAACCCTTTGGAAAGATGTAATGTTAATCTTATGATATAATATGTCTATTTTAAAGAAAAATTATATAATGAAACATTGACTTGTTTTTTATTATTCCTTGCAGTGTTTGTTTATTTTAGAATATTTCAATCCATGTGAAATGCCTTTGTAAGAAGAGAAATGATGCTGTGTTTGCTCAATCATAGAGGTAATCTTGATGTTTTCATAGTAAAATCATGGTCCATAGAATTAATCCATTGTTTCATATTTATGATTAATCTATTTTTTTTATGTTAGGAATATTAATCTACTCTTATGTGATATCAATGTATGAAATGTATAGGTAATTATAGTTGGTATCTGAGTAATTGGACCCACGAACGTGCCCCTAAAATCATGATGGTCAACACCATATCAAGTCTCGAGATCCATGACCTTGTCCTGATGACTTCATCACCTCAAATCACGATGACCGAGTCATCTAAACCTGGTGATCATCGTCACTCTAAGTATCTGATCCAAGCCCCACCTAACGAACCACATCACCTCAATCTAGATGATCAACACCACCTTAATCCTAAGACTAAGCCCATTACATTCCCATGGAATTAAGTAACCAATATTACAATTCGATTTAATTAATATTTACACTTGGCCTAAACATTCCAAGTTATTCCAAACCTCTTACCCACCTTAACCAATCATAGTGGAGAAAGATCACTCCCATATATATCTCATATAACCATTAGAATAATTTAATAAGCATGTATTTAATTAATTAGGTTCTTGCTCAAATAACCCACGCAGTGTATATGAACGCATCCCCAAAACACTCACAAAATCAAGAAGGAATCTATGAACCACCTACCTTGTACTAGTATGTGCTCACTCATTTTATATCATCCTCAAAATTGATCTGAATCAGAAGAAAATGGCATTTTAGATGAATAACATGAAAATAGGAAAAAAGGGCTCACATGGATTTACCACACCATATGGCAAGATAAATAGAAAAGATAAGCTAGAAAAAAACCCACATCGTAAAACCCCACATCTCATCAATTGCTCAAATAAACCCGTATCATATATACATATGCATGCCCATTAAAATCTGGTTTCCTACGCACCTCATATAGAAATTGCATCACATCAATTCCCAGATTCATACACACCACACATACAAATATGCATTACTTTTATTACCACATAAATATCAATGAAAATGCACCACATTTATATATATATAAACATCTCACATCATAATTGATCGCAACCTAGTAACCAGTTCCTAGTTAGTCCAAAACAAATACTCCTTCACCTCAAGCACCAAAACCGTCCAAATCCAAAATGAAACAAAAGTGCAGTCACACCCATGAAATACAACTAACTATCATTAGATCACTGTCCTAATCTGACCCTAACAACTTTATAGTGTGCTTCTAGAATGATGCCTGACTACCTGATTTCTGGCCTCCCTACAGAGCTCCACCATCCACTATCCACTGATCCCACTGTTGGGTCCCACTATCTTTTACAATACCTCCATGTGTAGATAAATCACAACTAACCACTCCTAGTATTGTTCTCATTATGACCTCAGATCCTTTAGTTTTCCCTATTCCTTGGCTCCCACATGTTCGATAAGGCTTCCTATAGAACCTCTCTAAATGGATCATCTGGTCGCACGCATGACACTCCTTTAAAACCTGATCACATTGGGCCACAATTGACACCATATGATCTTCCACCTTATTCCCTTCGCACCACATATGCTTCAACTGGGTATTTGAGAGAATACTCCTACTTTTACTAATGTAGTATGAGATGGAACAAGTGGTAGGGAAAGTACCTTTCAGGAAGTTGAGAAGAATGAGGAACCCAGTTTCATCTTTTATGATGACAAGGCCCCTCTGTCGGTAGAGGGAAAGGCCTGAAAGGAGGGAGAGGGATTTCGCCTGGATGGAGGTACCCTTTCCTATGAAAAAAAGAAGGAAAACACAAAGGATTCCCTGGAATTACGAACCAACCCTCATCCCTTCACGATCCCCTCAGAATAGAAGCCATCTGTGTTGAGCTTCAAAACGTATGAAGGGGGATTCCACTAGACCCAATTGCCAGGAGGAACAATAGTTGGGAGACTGTGGACAAGCGGTTGAAGAAACTAGAGTGAGAGAGTATCGTTACACCCCTTAATGTATCTAATCATATTGAGAAGAAGGCAGTGGACGCATGCAATGATGGTCCACCCTGAGGAGATGATCCCTTCATAGCACTCTTTGTTCAGTGCTTTCCAAATACCCCACGCACCTGCATTCAAAATGACAGCCCAAGCTATCTGTTCCAACCCCTTATCACACGAACCCTGAAGCCAACAGGTGATGAAAGGCACATCATTTAGATCGCATTTGTGTACAATAGTGAATGAAACAAAGGTATTCTAGACCTCTTGGGCCCAGACCCCATCATATAAAAGAGGCTCTATACTTTCCTCTTTGCAATCGTTGCATCACGAGCAGTAAGAAATAGTTCTTATACCACATTTTTTGATATTTTTGCCTATGGAAATGGAACCATTCCTCAGCCTCTATGTAATAATGTTGAATTTAGAAGGGATGCACTTTAGAGAGAGAATATTATTCCATTGATCATGTTGGGATGGGAGAATAAGGATGCTACAACCGACTTTAGAAGAGAAGGCTGCTGATAGATCTCATTGGAACCACATTGGAACCACATGTTTGGGTAGGCTGAGTAAAACGACACCAAAACAGGCTAATTAAGAAAAAATATTTAGATTCCTTACCAACACTTTAAATAGTCCAACCCCTCTTATCTCAATCTAGTTTCTCAATAAAAATCATAAGAAAGAGTACATCATATGACCCTAAGTGCCTATCACGATGCGTAATCAAACCTCCCTTACCATGCTGGACCAAGAGTCAAATTCTAAATAATAGATAAATATCACACCCAAGTGTACCACTTGAGGTGGAAATCAAATTGACTATAAAAGAGAAAAGTAAAAAATTAATTTACTGATGTTGGAAACTTAGTATGTCCCCTGTGCATGGGGATGAAATCACCCAAACATAAGATCTATACCTAGTCCTGACATACTTAAAAGAACAAGTGACATACTCAAAACTGAGCAAACCCATTTGGATTGTTTTAATATTCTAAAACAACAATTTATAACTCATTTGTGATGTGTGAGAATCAACCCCACCTCAATACGACGCACGATGTGATCGGTATAACTCCAAATGTGTCTTTTTTATTAAATATTGACATTTTATTAATGTATTCTTTCATATTAATGTTTAATTTTTTTCATTATTGTATTACTAAAATAATATTTATTTTATTATATAGGTGACATTTATTTCATGAGTTCAGATACTTTTTTCAGCAACTAATACCACATACGACAATTTTTGAGAGGGGATCACAAAAGCTAAAAGGATGAAACATTAATGTGTTTAACTATTTCTTGGATAATTGTAATTGTAACCATATAAAACATTGTTTGAAATTTATATATAATTGTTTTTTTGTATTCATGATATCAAGTAAATGTATATAGCATTTTTGAAACTCTTGTGAGGCACTGTTTTGTTCTTCTATGACTTGTTTGTGTAGGTGTTGTTTTGTGCATCTGTTTTGTGTGAAGGTGATGTTTTGTGATGTTTTGTGTAGGTGTTGTTTGTGTGAAAGTGTGTAGGTGTGTGGGTTTGAAGGTGTGCAGGTGTTGTGTAGGTGTTGTGCAGGTGTTGTGCAGGTGTTGTGCAGGTGTTGTGCAGGTGTTGTGTAGGTGTTGGGTGTGCTTTTAAATAAACAACACTTCACATGAAATTTGGCATTTATCAAAGCTAATTAAGCACTGATAAATTAGGCCTTTATCAACGTTAAAAATAGTGCTGATAAATTGGGCCTTTATCAGCACTCAAAATAGCGCTAATAAATTGGGCCTTTATCCTCACTAAAAAAGTGCTGATAAAGGGGACCCCCTTTATCTTTGCTGTGATTAATAGTTCTTTTTAGTTTTATTAAAGTTGGTTTCAAGCACTTTTAAAAGCCCAATTTGTAGTAGTGTTCTAAAGAAATTAAGTATACATGCCACTAGCTTATACTTGGAGTAGTTCACACACTCTAACTGAACTACCTTTGAAATATTTGTGGATTACCTTTATTATAAAGGGTTTTTTGTATAAAACTACATACATTGATAAAACCTAAGGAATTTAACTCTAAAGAGTCTAAATACCTTACTATATATACCCTTGATATCCACATAGTTTACTTGAAAAATTATTATATTTCCATAATTGGGAATATAAGTCTTAAATTTTATATTAATCAAGTATTGCCTATGATTTAAGTATCACTGAACTATTGATTGAGCATTAGAAACCACAAACAACATTCATTCGTTAAATGGAATAATGTCTTGTTGTGTCCAAAGGAAATGTGAGATAATTTTTTTTGTCAATAATTAATAAAAATTCTAATATAATCATTCACTTGGAAATATAGGAGTCATTTAATTGTCACCTAATACTTAGAAATCACCTTTTCTTAGCCGCTTGGAGAAAAATATTAATCATAGTAATGTTTCTATACTTACATGGTTACTATATTTCAATACACATATGTGATTGAAATATTGTATTTTAATACCCAAGATGTATAACATAAACATTACTTGTACTGTGAATATACTTGAAGAAGAATCAACTACTTTCATCTTGGGTTCAGTTCATTTCATTTAAACTTCTATAGATTTATTTTATAATACATGAAGCAAATAAATAACTCCTTAATACCTCCTATTTAAAGAATGTTGCAAATATTCCTTTGATGTTACACTTTTCATTTAAATTATTTTCCTTGCCTTTCAACTTGTTCAACATAAAAACTAAATATTAAACTTTATTTAATGTTATTATTTCTTGGTGAACCTTACCTAAAAGGTAACAAAGTGTATATCTCCATTTTTTTCATTTTGTAATCTTAATGGAACTAAAGGGATCTATTGAAAGATGATGATACATCTTTCCATTTAAATATTACCAGTGTAATCATCACCAATTTATATCCTGCTTCTCTTTTTTCCATACAAGATTCTCATAGATGAGAAAACATGTAAAAAACCCATGTCCCGAGGTTGTATCCACAAATCACATCAGATTTGGATGATGTTATTATGATATAACCTTAACATGCTTCATAGGTGCATCTCCTATAAGAATTTATAACACCCTCCCTTTTAAGGTGGCTTAACAGGTATGGGGGACTCCAACACCGTGAATTTATGATATTATAGTATTATGAACATGTTCTTGTACAACAATTGGAAATTCATGCTAGTTTGGATGTTTAGATTATCCAATATTTATCACAGTGAATTCGTGGAATCAATTTCCATTTTCTATAAAAATAAATTTAACTATATTGTAATTTTATCTTGATTACCTATTTATACATTATTTATCAATTAATTAAGTCATTATATGTCTCCTGCAATTTTATCTAATTCTAGGAACCCTCTATAATAGAATTAGAATACTCTATCACTTGATTATTCTAGTTGTAAGGATACTTATTCTTCCCCTAACAGTATACAAGCTATGGATATGCCACTACTCAGAGATTCCAAGGTTAGCATTTGTCTAGACAACTGGTTTAATTCATTTCCCCTTGATCTGTTGAGTGAATTTTCAGCTTCTAAAATCATAAAACGATTTAATCAATACTTGCCTATGAAGTTGAAACAAGTTATATTTGACTACTTCTTTACTACCATATTTAGTTAATTCAACCCATCACTCTAATAATAACTCTCCTATACTAAGAGGCACCCTCAAATTTGGCTGGTCAGCACCCCGAACACCCAGTTTTTTCAAATTAAAACGATGAAAATTTTTTTGTGACTTTATATTTATTTGAGGGTTTATATATATATATATTAAATGAATGTAATATATTTATATTAATATGTTTATACTATGTTTTTGTTCTCACAACTGAACATTAACAGAAAAAATAATCAGTAATTTATGCATTATTTCTTTTTTATTGTTTTATGTGTTTCCTAGAGTACTAAAAATGCATAAAATAATAAAAAAATATAGAAAGGAACTAAAATACTTGAATGATCTTGAACATCTAATATTGGTTGATCCATTTAAACTTAATGGACCAACCATGACCTAGGGGAATCATAACTCAGTCATAGATTGACCCATGATGCAGACCATCCCCATATAGTGTGTTAATATCTCATCTAGATTTCATCTTGTCTTGATGGGGTCCACATCTTATTACATCATCATCAACTATACATGTTTACTAGCACGTTAGTGAGGGGGTTTGAGGAGTAAAAAATAAAAACTGGTAAATTGGACACATAGGACCTTATACATATTGATTGAAAAGAATACAATGGAAATACTATCATTTTTAATTAAAATCATCATACATAATTAATTAATTAATTAATTAAATAAAAACATAAACACAAAGGACTGCCAATGCTCAAGACCGGTCATCGAGTAAAATAAAAGCATGATAAAAATTAAATTGAAATAATTTAAGTATGAGTGCATTAATTAAATTAAATGAATTATTTAAATTTAAATAATTTAATTCTATTCAGTTTGATTTTAATTTAATTTTACTTTTAAAAATTAAATTAATTAATTAATTCAATTTAATAAAAAATAAGTTAATTATTTGGAATATTAAAATTATTATATATTTAAAACCAGAAATTAATATTTTAATTAATTTAGTTTAATACTAAAACTAAATTAATTAATTAAATTAATTTTAATTAACCTAATCCCCGAACTCCACGCATGCCCAATGTGGGTCACGTCGTGTGATTACCCAGACCCGGCAGCCACTAAATGGTGCCCCGATCCTGGTTTCCCACATGGCCTCAAGCACATCTCCTCAAACACCAGAGGCTTCTGACTAATAGTGAGGCCCTAGGGTGTACCCATAGGGAGATTTTGTTCTCATTACTAGAGTGGAGCACAATGGAAAAGTATTAATAAATAAATGGTAGAAGAACATATAAATAGATGGCGCAACAGAAATAGAAACTATACCAACTAGACTAGTAAACCACAATAGCAGAATCAAATATAAACATCCAAGAAATAATAATGAACTAATCACTAGAAACTAAATCATATACAAAATATGATAATGTATTTCATGTATCTATAAAATAGGAAAACATGGATACAAGCAGCAGACAACAGTACTATACATACTCTATAAAAAGAAGACACAAAAGGAAAAATCAATCCCAGCATCCTGAGATCTAGGACAGTCATCTGCTACCAAGATACATTCTATGTCATTCTAGAAATTCACACATTTATAAGTGGAAAATTTCCCTTATCTACACCTGCATGCATGTGGTTTTCCTGGGTTCCATAGGAAACCTAGATAAAGTTTGAGAAAAACTCAGTAGGGAACCACCGACATAAATTCTATAAATATCCAGTCATGTATAAAATATGGCAGTGTACATATATAATAATTAAAATCAGTGATAATGACTATAAATGGGTTGGATCTTGTTACTGAAGGAAAGCCAGGCTGACATTACTCACTTTGGCCCATGGAAAAATATCTATGAAAGTATCAAGGGATGAAAATTCCCAGTATCATAAGGGTTGGGTATGCCATGCCCAATATCATCGTATAGGGACACCATGACCAGTATCACATTTATAAGTGACACAATTACTAGTGTCACATAATTGTGATTCCATTCCCAATATCATAGTATAGGGATGCCATTCCTAGTATCACATTATAGGGACGCCTTTCCTAGTATCAAATTTATAAAGGGATTCCATGCCAGTATTATATTTATAAAGGGGCCCCATGACCATATCATATTTATAAAGGGACTTGATGCTCATATCATATTTATGTAGTGGTCTCCATTCCCATATCAGTGTAACATGATCAAGGGTCTCCATGCCCATTTACCATAATTAACAGGTGTCATTGTTCCCATTTAGTATTAAGAATACGGGACACCTTTCTAATTTATATTTAACTTTAATAAGGGTCATCATACATAATTACCATAATTAAAGAGGATCTTCATGCCCAGAAATCATTAGAGATGACCACCAATTGGATTTAATATGATACAAGATATAATCCATAACTCATTATCATTTAATATCAACAAGGGAGTAACTGTTGTTCTATTTAGAAGGGTGACATGGATGTACCACTCACATCCATTTCAACTCATTATAATTTTCATGGGAGTTATCCATGTTATGCCACTATATCCATTATTATCAATATGATATAATAAATTAAAAAAAACCAAACACTCCATTAATTGATTTGGGAATATGTTCACGAAAGCCAACTAGGCATGATTGAGGGCTCACCCAAAGGGATGGCTCACTCCAAGGTTGAAAATTTCAATATAATTTTGGGTTCTAACAATTCATTTGTTTAGAGAACCAAAACATGACATAAATGGACATTACATTACTTTTTAGGAATAATAAATACATAACAATAACAGACACACAAGGACTGTAATAGTTTAGTGTCTTTGGAAACTTGGAAAAAAAATAATCTTCTAATTGTGGTGAAAGATCTTCAACATCTCCCCTAAAGATCTTACCTTTTTGTTTTCTTACCTAAAACCTTTATTTATATCCTGGGAAAAAGAAAACATATAAAGGGTGAGCTCAAATGCTCAGTAAGGGTAAGAATGGATAAAATAAAACAAATAATATACATTTGAACTTAAAAACATGAACATAATGTTTAAACATCAAAAGCTTGAGCAATGACATAAAACATGGAAGTACGTAAGGCATAGATCATAAAGAAACATTAAGCATGATAAAATAGCATGGGAGTAAAACATGTAACTATGGAAACTATTAAGCACATGTTATGATTTCCATAGTAGCCAAGGCATTGCTTCCAAGACCATCTTTGTGGACAAAGTCCCTTTGTGAATCGAGTTCACTCCTCATTTCAGTCCTGTAACACTGAACCGGATTAACTTACTGTTCCAGCCATGTCTATCTCATGAGATATAAATCTTTACCCAATTAATTGGAGGGAGATATAGGTCCCACCCATCTCATAATGAAATCATTCTTACTTGTGCCATAAAATAAACGTGAAACATTCATCATAACCCAAAGAACAAAATGGGTTTCATAAACATCATCCCATCATCACATAATCCATATAAAAAAATGGATATTTCATCATAAGAAAAGTGAAACCATGTAAATCATAGAGAAATTATACTTGAAACATACACATATGAAATAATATCATCGTAGATGGAAAATGGTTTTGATAAAACATTTGAAATGAATTCTTGAGGAAAATATCCTTTCTTCTACAAAATCAATTTCTTTTCACAAAATGTCATGCAATTATTAAAGGAAAGATATTTTGTTGAAAATAGTCATGAAATATTTTGGAGGAATCTTCATGAAAATAAGGCTTTATAAAACCGTATAAATCCTTTTATGCTGTATAAGTTAAAAAAACATTATTTTTGTACTTTTTCCAGAAAAGTCAAAAATTACCTCGTAACGTAAAAAAAAGAAAGATTCCTTACATACCATGTAGTAAAAGTCAAAAATGGGTAAAAAGGACTTTAAACATACATGAAACCATTTTTAGAAAATAGGAACATGGATGATAAATATAACCCTAGTGAATACGTACAAATAAACAATCTCGGATAAAAACGAGATTGGAAAAGTTATCCCTTACCTTAGGTCCGATATGCTTCGTACGTATCCGAACCTCCTATATAATGATTTAAATAATTCCATTGACTTATTAAAGAATCATATTCATTGTTATGATATCATATATGGTTCACTTATGACTTTATATTACCCGTTCTTTTGTAAATTCCATGTTAAAGAAGCATTTTGGGTAAAATCGTTACATTTATCGTACGTGTTTTGACTTGTTGTTCTTGATATTATTACTTATATACTGATTTAAATAATTCCAGAATTTAAAACATGATTTGTATATAATATATATTCAGTGTATACATGTATATATGATAGATCGATAAATGGAATGAAATAAACCGTTCATGGAGACGGTAGGCCGTACGTACGCATGAACGCTGTTTTCATTTCCTTTTTGAATTGAATGAAATTAAGTAAATGACATACATATATATATAAATAAATACAGTATCATTAATATGTCTTATATTTAATTATTATTCATTATATATACCTTATAATCATTCATGAATGGTTAACATGGAGAATGAATCTCATCGCGTCGTGGAGACGGTAGTCCGTACGTACGCACAAGCAATGATATCATTCCCATGATCATGGAATTGTATAGAAGTGTATGTATAAAATTTTAGAATCAATATAAATTTACAATAATCATATATAGTTATTTATTTACACCCTTATACCCATCAAAGTAAGGTGGTGGTTGAAAAAAGATTACACCACGACATGGAGACGGTATTCCATACGTACGCACGCGCGATTATTTCATTTTTCGTAGGATGGATAGAAGGTGAAATAAGGTTGTTTCATATTTACAATAACATATCAGTATATGATTTATACTTATGTTATTACTTCATAATGAAACAACTAAATAAGAAGAAGTAGAAGAAGAAATAATTTTAAAGAATCGGTTACGGTTATTACCTCTTTTTCGACACGCCTCTTTGAAACCTCCTCTTAGGGAACTAAGATTGGACTTTGAAGAAAACCAATACCTCTAGGATTTTTCTAGGGAAGTGGAGAAGAGAATTTGGCATGGTTTAGCCGAGCTTTAAGGCTCAAAGTGGTGTGAGGAAGAGTGGGAGGAGGTGCCCTTTTATAAGGGAGGAGAGGGGCACCTTTGGAAATATAAGAAATATTAGTTTATATTAAATCACAACCCCACATAAAAACATCCAAAATGACTCATATCCGATGGTTAGATTAGATATGGTTTTAATATCATCAACCAATAAAATTTTGACATGTTAGGAATTTATTTTAAACATTATCAACTTGATTTATCTTTATTTATCAATATAATTTTATTTGTGGTTATAATATTCTAAATTTTAAATTATTATAAATAATTAAATATGTGTTGTTAATTTTCCATAATTTGACACTTTAGGACATTTTAGACCATATAAATATAAATTTATAATTTTTAAATATTTTTTTGTTTTTTAAACAATTTTATAATATGATATTTTTATAAAATAACAATAGTGTCAATTTTGACACTATTCATTTATTTGAATTTAAATAAACAATATACAGAAGATATGTTTGAACTACAAGATTTAATAGATTCATAACATGTAATATTTATTTATAAATTTAGTGGATCACATTAAATAGTTCATATAATATTTATCGTAATATTTTTAAAACCATTTATTTGATATTTCTCTTAATAAAATAATTTTAACATCACTATTATGTCACCTTTAAGGATAATTATTTAATCCCTAAAAATTATAAATAAATTCATCTGATGTACATAATTTTATTAGATTTCTGGAGACTATTTATATCCGAAGTTTCATGAAGTTTATCACTAAAATAAAATTATTATACTTATAAGATTTAAGAAAGTGACATGTTGTCACTTTCTTTGGTTTTAATAATAATTAAATTATTTTCATGGAGAAAAGTTCATTAAATAAATCAAATCAGACCCTTAGGTGATATGGGTCAACTTTTAGTCATCCAATAGGATTTTGGCAGGTGATAGGGTAATTGTATACTCTTATATTTACCCTTAATTACCTGATTTACCTTTAACTATGGTAAATAAAATTTACCGTAGTTACTATTCATAATGCCCAAAAATAAAAAGTAGCCTATTAACATAATTTTGACCCAATGATTCCAAATATTGAATCCATTTTTCAAAATTCAAAACACATAAGTTGCAGTAATTAATTTAAAATTAATCGCGTTGTCAAAAGAAAAGAGGTTTTTGTTTAAAACATTGCAAAATATTGAATTGATTTAACCTACGAATTAAAGGTAAAATCAATGATAATAACATAAATTGTATTAAATGGTAAAAATATATTCTATTTATACTTTAAAACCATTGAATATTATAATTTAACCATATAAATTATTATGATGAAAAATTTGTTTTTAATTAAAATATAGCGTGTTTTTACTATTCATTAAAATATGAAAGTTATCAGAAAAATATCAAAACTTTATCTAATGTAAATTTTTATATCCTGATTCAAAATAAGAAGTTTATTTTGAAAAATTGAACTTATAAACATTTCAAAAACTAGATTTAATGTGGGTTCACCATCAAAAGGCGGCAAAATTGCATTTTATGAAAAATACTTATTTCACTCGAAAAATTTATTTTGTTCATATAAAATGTTTTAGAAAATTTATAAGATGAATAATAATGTTATAAAATTCAAAATTTAGTTAAAACTATTCATAACGGCTAGTCCATAATAATGTTATAACAATATATCGTCGTTTAGTGAAACCTGGTATTGTGTATAACACACACTATCGAGGAAGGCCGCGATTGCGTGTAATGCAAGCCAAGTCAGGGTTGCATGTTGTGCAAGACTTTTTTGTTGTTTTGTTATAAAAAAATCCAACCATTTTTCATTTATAAATTGAATATATATATATATACACTCATTGTTGCATAGAATGACTATTATCAAACGAACATGAAATTGTGTGTAACACAATCTAAGAATAGTGTTGCGTATACTGCAAGATAATACAGTGTTGCGTATAGCACAAGATAATCTTGTTGTGGCATAAAACACATGACATAAAATAAATTAAAAATAATACTTATCATAAAATATTGGGTTGTTACATTTTACCCCCCTTAAAATGAATTTCTCCCTCGAAATTCGTCAGGGTTATACATGGTTTTCTACTTGAAAGTTTCTTTAATTGAAACCCACATCGTAAAATAAAATACCAAAACTTAAATTTAAAAACTAAAGTTTGAAACTTAACGGTTACCCAAATTAACTAATCACTGGGTTTCCACATAGGATAACTTAGGTGAAAATATGGATATGGAAGAGAAATCTAAGCATCATGTTCTGATGGAGAGTGGTAGAGAAAATGGCTATGAAAAATCCAAAAATCACAAAGCCATATGTTTGTGGTGATCTAAGGTACCATATGATTCATCGGATATAAGGGCACTAGGAAAACATTTTTGGTTTTCAAGATCATTTCCCAAAAGTTGAAGAATTTTAATTAGAAGAAATACTTTCTTGATTTTGGTACAATCTCACTGTTGTTCGTGATTTGAACAATTTCCCCTTCATCACTTAAAGAAATGAAGTTGAATTTGTTATTCGTGAAGTGTTAACAGATTATGTGATAGAATGATGGGTCACTCCATCTGTTTCAAACAAAAGTTTAGAAAAAGTTATCAAATATATATAAGTCCATCTATGGTGAGGTTAATCATATACGATTCCAAAAATGAACTTATACTTCATATATCATACTGCTTAATAAAATAAAACTAGTTTCTACTGACCAGGTACTTCCTGTAGGCTAGTGGTAGGAGATAAAGGCAAGTTGCACTTTGGTTGTGGGTTCGATTCCCACAGCCTTGTCCGACACAATGGGCTGTCGCCCGTCCTGCAGGTTGTTATTTTTCTAAAACTACATTACTATAGCATCCCATCAATAATATCGAAAAAAGTTCTATCCTTAAACAATACTTACTTATGTCCAAAATAATACATTCTAATCTTTAGGATTATCTAAAATACTTCGGTCTAAGCTCATAGTATAAAGAAAATAATTACTAGAAAGGTTATCTACCAAGAATGTGAATATAAGCATTTATCTCACATATATCATAAGATATATCTTGTTGTTTTCATTCCAAACACATGAATACCTTAGTCAATTATCCTCTTGAAACAGAAATTACCATAGAACCTTAGTGAAAACATGAATACAGTCAAAAGGTAACTCATTCCACATACCAAAATCCCAAAAAAAAATCTATATAATCAAACCATAATATCACTTAGTCCTTATATCAGTCACGAGCTCATGAATACAATCAAAAATCTCATTATATTCTTATCCCTTCATTATGCGCATATCATCTACTTTCCAAAAATATCTGAATAACCTTCCATGGTTACTGGTACCATTCAACATATACTTTCAAATACTTTAGAAAAAACAATAGTGTAATAATCCTTAGATGATTCTTTATTCCATATTACCATACATTATTCTTTATAAACATACAATCATTCCACTAACTTCTTAAACCACTAGCTGAGCTTCATAATTTCTTTCATCTCATATTTCATTTGTAGTCTCTTCATCATCATCCACATAAATACTACCCATATGACCATGCTGATTCTCTTCATGAGATTTTCACTTAGGGAATTGGTTTGCATAATGCCCATACATTCTACATTTAAAACATCTAATCACTGTTGATGTCGTAGCAATACCATTATCCTTGTTCATGATGTTAACTGAACCTTTTCCTTTGCACTTACTGGCTTTGTGTCGTTCTTTTCCACACCCAAAGCATCTTCCAGTTCCTTGGAAACAATCTCCCTGATGCCTCTTCCCACATGATTTACATGAGGGAAATTAAACTTTCTTTCCTCTATGATCATCATGAAACTCCATCTTTCTCTTAATATCTGAGTTGGGAAACTTACCAAAGTTGAGATTATTGATCATATTATGAGATTTATGATTAGGCATAATAATGATGTTTGGACTTCCAAATCCCTTTTCATTTGGTTTCTCATGAATAATATCATTCCATTGTCCATCATATCCTCCATTATTGTGAATCTTCCTATTTCTAGCCATTTTCTAAAACCCAAAAAGAATACTGTGAGAGGAAAAAATCATACTAGGGAAAAAAACATAACAAAGGGGGAGTACCGTCAATGTCTAATCATCTTAGGTTAAATTCTAAGATCGTTACCGTAGTTATAGGACTATAACCTATACATATACTTATCATTAGGGACATCCATGGACATACCTTAGAAATATCTCTAGGGATATCACTAAAGTTTTCGCATCCTAGTTTCCAAAGGTTAACTAAACCTTTCCTCTGATACCAACTCTAGAGACCTGAAACTTGATGTACATAGACATTACATTAATTTTTCAGAATACTTAGTACATAATAATAACAAACACACAAGGACCATAATAGTTTAGTGTCTTTGGAAACTCGGAAAAAAAATAATCTTCTAATCGTGGTGAAAGATCTTCAACATCTCCCATAAAGATCTTCCCCTTTTGTTTTCTTACCTAAAACCTTTCTTTATATCCTGGGGAGAAGAAAAAATATAAAGAGTGATCTCAAATGCTCAGTAAGGGTAAGCATGGATAAAACAAAACAAATCATATACATTTGAACTAAAAAACATGAACATAATGTTTAAACATCAAATGCTTGAGCAATGACATAAAACATGTAAGTATGTAAGGAATAGATCATAAAGAAACATTAAGCATGATAAAATAGCATGGGAGTAAAACATGTAATTGTGGAAACCATTAAGCACATGTTATGATTTCTATAGTAGCCAATGCATTGCTGCCAAGACCATCTTCGTGGACAAAGTCCCTTTCTGAATCGAGTTCACTCCTCGTTTCAGTCCTGTAACACTGAACCGGATTTACTTACCGTTCTAGCCATGTCTATCTCATGAGATATAAATCTTTACCCAATTCATTTGAGGGAGATATAGGTCCCACCCATCTCATAATGAAATCATTCTTACTTGTGCCACAAAATAAACTCGAAACATTCATCATAACCCAAAAAATAAAATGGGTTTCATAAACATCATGCCATCATCACATAATCCAAATAAAACAAATGGATATTTAATCATAAGAAAAGTGAAACCATGTAAATCATAGAGACATTATACTTGAAACATATACATATGAAATAATGTCATCTTAGATGGAGAATTGTTTTGATAAAACATTTGAAATGAATTCTTGAGGAAAATATCCTTTTTTCTTCAAAATCAATTTCTTTTCACAAAGCATCATGAAATTTTTAAAAGAAAGAGATTTTTTTGAAAATAGTAATGAAATATTTTGGAGGAAGCTTCATGAAAATAAGGCTTTATAAAACCACATAAATCCTTTTATGCCGTATAAGTTAAAAAAACATTCTTCTCGTACTTTTTCTGGAAAAGTAAAAAATTACCACATAACGTAAAAAAAAGAAAGATTCCTTACATACCATGTAGTAAAAGTAAAAAATGGGTAAAAAGGACTTTAAACATACATGAAACCATTTTTAGAAAACAGGAACATGGATGATAAATATAACCCCAGTAAATACGTACGAATAAACAATCTCAGATAAAAATGAGATTGGAAAAGTTATCCCTTACCTTAGGTCCGATATGCTTCATATGTATCCGAACCTCCTGTATAATGATTTAAATAATGTCATTGAATTATTAAAGAATCATATTCATTGTTATGATATCATATATGGTTCACTTATGACTTTATATTACCCGTTCTTTTGTAAATTCCATGTTAAAGCAGCATTTTGGGTAAAATCGTTACATTTATCGTACGTGTTTCGACTTATTGTTCTTGATATTATTAATTATATACTGATTTAAATAATTCCAAAATATAAAACATGATTTTTATATAATATATATTCAGTGTATACATGAATATATGATAGATCAATAAATGGAATGAAATACACTGTTCATGGAGACGGTAGGCCGTACGTACGCCTAAACGCTGTTTTCGTTTCCTTTTTGAATTCAATGAAATTAAGTAAATGACATACATATATATATATACATAAATCCAGTATCATTAATATGTCATATATTTCATTATTATTCATTATATATACTTTATAATCATTCATGAATGGTTAACATGGAGAATGAATTTCATTGCGTCGTGGAGACGGTAGTCCGTACGTACGCACGAGCGATGATATCATTCCCATGATCGTGGAATTGTATAGAAGTGTATGTATAATATTTTAGAATCAATATAACTTTAAAATAATCATATATTGTTATTTATTTACACCCTTATACCCATCCAAGTAAGGTGGTGGTCGAAAACAGATTACACCACGGTGTGGAGACGGTATTCTGTACGTACGCACGTGCGATTATTTCATTTTCTATAGGATGGATAGAAGGTGAAATAAGGTTGTTTCACATTTATAATAAAATATCAGTATATGAGTTATACTGATGTTATTACTTCATAATGAAACAACTAAATAAGAAGAAGTAGAAGAAGAAATAATTTGAAAGAATCAGTTACCGTTATTACCTCTTCTTCGACACGCCTCTTTGAAACCTCCTCTTAGGGCACTAAGATTGGACTTTGAAGAAGACCAAGAACTCTAGGATGTTTCTAGGGAAGTGTAGAAGAGAATTTGGTAGGGTTTGGCCGAGCGTGAGGGCTCAATGTGGTGTGAGGAAGAGAGGGAGGAGGTGACCTTTTATAAGGGAGGAGAGGGTCACCTTTGGAAATATAAGAAATATTAGTTTATATTAAATCCCAAACCCACATAAAAACATAAAAAATGACTCATATCTAAATATTATATGATATAGGGTTTTAATATCATCAACCAATAAAATTTATACATGTTAGGAATTTATTTTAAACATTATCAACTTGATTTATCCTTATTTATGAATATAATTTTATTTGTGGTAATAAAATTCTAAATTTTAAATTATTATAAATAATTACATATGTGTTGTGAATTTTCCATAATTTGAAACTTTATGATATTTCCGACCATATAAATTTAAATTTATAATTTTTAAATATTTTTTGTGATTTTTAAACAATTTTATAATATGTTATTTTTATAAAATAACAATAGTGTCAATTTTGACACTATTCATTTATTTGAATTTAAATAAACAATATACAGATGATATGTTCAAACTAAAAGATTTAATAGATTCATAACATGTCATATTTATCTATAAAATTAGTGGAGCACATTAAATAGTTCATATAATATTTATTTTAATATTTTTAAAACCATTTATTTGATATTTCTCTTAATAAAATAATTTCAACATCACTATTATGTCACCTTTAAGGATAATTATTTAATCCCTAAAAATTCTAAATAAATTTATATGATGTAGATAATTTTAGTATCTTTCTGTAGACTATTTATATCCGTAGTTTCATGAAGTTTATCACTAAACTAAAATTATTATACTTATAATAATTAAGAAAGTGACATGTTGCCACTTTCTTTTGTTTTAATAATAATTAAATTATTTTCATGGAAAAAAGTCCATTAAATGAATCTAATCTGACCCTTAGGTGATATGGGTTGCCTTTTAGTCATCCAATAGGATTTTGGAATGTGTTAGGGTAATCTTATAATCTTATATTTACCCTTAATTACCCGATTTACCTTTAACTGTTGTAAATAAAATTTACCGTGGTTACTATTCATAATACCCAAAAATAAAAAGTAGCCTATTAGCATAATTTGGACCCAATTATTCCAAATATGGAATCCATTTTTCAAAATTCAAAACACATAAGTTGCAGTAATTAATTTAAGATTAATCCCGTTGTCGAAAGAAAACAGGTTTTTATTTAAAACATTGCAAAATATTGAATTGATTTAACCTACAAATTAATGGTAAAATCAATGATAATGACATAAATTGTATTAAATGGTAAAAATATATTCTATTTATACTTTAAACCCATTCAATATTATTATTTAATCATATAAAATATTACGATGAAAAAAGTTGTTTTTAATTAAAATATAGCGTGTTTTTACTATTCATTAAAATATAAAAGTTATCAGAAAAATATCAAAACTTTATCCAATGTAAATTTTTATATCCTGATTAAAAATAAGAATTTTATTTTGAAAAATTGAACTTATAAACATGTCAAAAACTAGATTTAATGTTGGTGCACCATCAAAAGGCAGCAAAGTTTCATTTTTTGAAAAATACTTATTTCACCCGAAAAAATTATTTTGTTCACATAAAATGTTTTAGAAAATTTATAAGATGAATAATAATGTTATAAAATTAAAAATTTAGTTAATACTATTCATAACGGATAGTCCATAATAATATTATATCAATATAACGTCGTTTAGTGAAACCTAGTATTGCATACAACACACACTATCGAGGAAGGTCGCGATTGCGTGTAATGTAAGCCAAGTCAGGGTTGCGTGTTGTGAAAGACTTTTTTGTTGTTTTGTTATAACAGAATCCAACCATTTTTCATTTATACATTGAATATATATATATATATACACTCAATGTTGCGTAGAATGACTATTATCAAACGAACATGAAATTGTGTGTAACACAATCTTGGAATAGTGTTGCGTATACTACAAGCTAATACGGTGTTGTGTATAGCACAAGATAATATTGTTGTAGCATAAAACACATGACATCAAATAAATTAAAATGAATACTTATCATAAAATATCGGGTTGTTACAATTTGGTTCCAATTATGATAAGAAATTTAAGGAAGATACACATTAGGAAACCCATGGTAGAACCAGTGTGTGGCACAATGACACATAATATAAAACATTAAGACTTAAAGGGATAATTAGTATAACACCAACCTCATGCTCGTACAACTATTCTCATCTAGTACTGACCCTTGATTTGTTCCTTATCAATAGAAAATGGAATAATGGATCAAAACATTGAAAATAGGGCATATGAGACTACATCAAGATTGCACCACTGATAGAAAGAAGAACAAAGAAACAAGACTAAGGATTTTAGATCTTACCTGGAGGAATCCAAATAGATGAATTATGCTTCAATCAGACACCAAATGAAGAGTTGGGATTAAAATATATCAATGAGATATTTTGGGATCTCAAAAATAAAGGATGGATCTCCTTATATTGGAGGATAAATAAGAGAAAGTGGGTAAGATTATACATCTTTAATTGATAAATTTAAAATTTACCCAAAATGTCCGGGACTCATTGTTTGATCACACAGTTATCCAAACGCTGAACCAACCAAGGACCCTTCACTCCTTAAAAAGGTCACTTGTATAGTTAGTGCACACAGTTTTCATAACTGTGTGAAAACCATGTATTATCCCACTGTCAAAAAATTCAAAGGCCATTAAACAAGCATTCAGCTCTATTGATGGCCACCAAATGGGCATATGAAATTTCAAAAATGAATAAATCCCTGAATATGGGTATTATTTTCCCTAAAGAACAAAGGAATAATAAGGTGTCCATGATCATGTGGATTGCATGAACCTCTACAAGACACATGATCTCATAACCTACACAAGTCATGTGAATGGTCATATGCAGTGCACAACCTATAGAAGATCCCGTGAAGCGCCTTTGAAAAAGCCTCCTTGTTCTTGTATATTCATCCCAAACTCTCACCGATCACACAATAATAGAAAGACAAGAACCCCCATGTCATGAAAATTGTTAGGTGGTATGTGCCTGCCAATCCATCCAAAAATATTTGGAAAATTTGAGGAAAATATCCAAAGGCATGAGTCTCTTTTGGTCATAAAAATCAAAGAATGCACCTGAGAAATTTTCAAGATTCCACACAAAAGACCAATGAAGTATCATCCTCATCATGTGAAAGGCTTCGTAAATTTCTAAGAATCCCTACACCCCCTTTAGATCCAAAGAAAATATAAGGTTTTGTCCATGATAATGCTCCAAATCCTCACATAACCATTTATTGGTCATGTAATTCATCATCGATAGATAAAGTGATTGTTTTTTAAAATACTTATGCAAGATTGAAAAATCTACAATATTTTGAAAAATAAAATAATTAAATAAAAGGGAAAATATGGGATCCTCTTGCAATATTAAAACTCATGATACACCTTAACACAGTCTCACAAGACCACTTGAAAATCCAATTTTATCTCGCAAAGGCCCCCTGGTAAACCATCCTTGTCTCATAGAATATACTGAATAAGGAATCAATGATACCACAAATGCCTTTTTGTAGGCATATTGATCTCATAAAAAGTCCTTATACATGTTAGCCTAACAATGTGGAAGAACCTCATTATGTCCATATAATTCAAAAAAGAACCCTTTAATTGGACATAATCCAATAAATAGGGTGTTGATGGAATAATATCATGGTCACTAAAAATCATGTAATTCCCTGGAATAACCTACGAAAAAACCCCATGAAAACTCATAACATCAAAACCCTCCAATGACTCCTGCCTAGATTTTCACAATACACTTTGTGCACAAAAATTAATAATCATGTTGGGAAATCCTATAAATCCCCCACCCAACCTGAAAACTATGAGGAATTTTCCTCAGAATCTTTCACTAACATACCCAAGAATCAAAGAGAATTTATTAGGGTGGTTGATCTAGTGATCAGGAATGTTTTTCATCAGGTAGAATTTGGAGAACAAACATAGAAATAATGTAGCATGCATTGGAACTTCACATGATCACTCATATATCACATGAAGGACTTCTGATGGTTCATGTAATGAAAAACCAGCATACCTTCAAGATCACATGATATTTAAAAAAATATAACACTAAAAAAATCTAAGGAATAAACAATAAAAGGATGGAATGAAGAATAAAAATACAGGATATTTATAAGAAGAACATATACGATCATCCTCATGTGCTTCACATGAATCAACTAGATCATGCGACAACACTAGGACATGTCACCCAGATCATGCGACACTCCTTTGGTATACTATTCCAATCATGAGATGTCCCATTAACATGTAAGATAATTTCCATGGTGACCTCAGTCATACCACCCAATTATATTTAAACCCTTTGGGGTTTCCATACATACCTTGTGATATCCTCTACACATGTCTCCCAAATCATAGAGCAACACTAGTGTATGCCAGCTAGGTCTCGCGATGACATTAGGACCTCTCAAATGGATCTTATGACATCCTTTGGAAAAGCCAACTATATCTCATGAAACCCTTTTGGTATGTCATATATCTTTTATGATGTCCCTCAGATATGTCATTCGGCTTTCATGATGACACTAGACAAGTCATCCCAGACATGCAGCACCCTCCAGACATGTCACACTGACTCCCATGATACCCTCCAAGTGTGTCATCCAACTTTCATAATGAATCTAGGGAAATTAAGTTGAATCATGATACACCATAAATGTATGTCATCTGAGATCATGTGATAGATTCCATGATCTGCCAACCAGGTCTTACGATATTCTTCGTACAAGTTATCCTTAGTCCTATGACAACCTCCATATATACCATCCATATTATGCGACGTTACATTGAAAAGTCAACTGGGTTAAGTGATTTTCTTAATAAATGTAAGGAAATCATACTCTGTCATGTAAAGTATAAAATCAAGGCATTTCAAGTAGACAATCACCACATTTTAGGCATACAAGCCGATCAGGCCAAGATGACATCCCATGACTTGATAGCCTTATTCATCCTTCATAAAGGGAAACATCAGTATGTAATCCCCGACCAATTGAACTACAATGACTCTAATTCATTATATAACTAGGATATATAGGATTACTTCCTAAGGTCCTATTTATATATTGAAACATCAATAGGAAATTTCCAGCACATAAGTCCTGCATCCACAACCAATGAGACTGGTTATTTTCCATCCCTTATTTCTCACACTGAGCGCAACTCACATGGAATTAGGGAGTCATAATGATCATATCATTCATGTCACAATCCTATATCATGACAAGGGAAACCTCAGTGTATAAGCTCTGATTAATGGAATAATACGATATGTACCGCATATAAGGGAATCCTTAGTTTGTAATCCCTAACACATTGAACTATGAGGACTCTAATTCCTTCCACAACTAGGATACAAAGGAAACCTTCCTAAGGATTGACCTAAAACTCAAATAGGAATCCACTTTGATGTAATTACATCCATGTATCTATGAAATCCACCATCAAGACCTAATATCTCTCATGGATTGATCATATTTCCCCACCCAACAACAGATTGAGAAATCACTAAACTACGATGACTATGATTCCTACTTTAACCATGATATAAAGGACACCTTATTAAGTCCAAATATCTATATTAAACATAACAAGGGATTCCAATCAATGAGGATGATTTCTTTTTATCCCTTATTTATCATACTAAGTAGAGGTCATGTGGGATTAGTGAGTCAGAATGATCACCTCATTGGAATCATTAATCTTCACCAATAAGGGTATCCTTAGTGTGTAATACCCAATCAGTTTAATTATAAAATTACGCAACATTAAATGGTATCTACACTAGTTCAAGTCTCAATGGAATGAATGAACTACGATAACTATGATTCATTCTATAACCAAGATACGTTGGATGCCTCTTAAATGTTTGAACTCAAATACCAGGTGCCAAAGTGCCCACATATATTTCTTTTCTATACAACATTAAATTTCATGGGTTTTGATTCCTATTATAAAAAATTATTTGTAGGATGCCTCATAATGGCACAATCCCATCCTTGAGATATTAATCACCTCCCTAGATAACAACAAACTCCAAAATTCCAAGTTATATGTCTTTAACAAATAAGAATCTTCCCACCAAAGGGAAATAGATAAAGAACCTCAGATATTTACAGATAGATAAAATAATGAGATCCCCTTATTTTTCACATATAAGGGTTTAACCTATGATCATTATATTAGGGAAACTAATTCTATATTGGTATTAGGAAGAGATTCATGACCATTACTTAAATCTATAAGAGAGTCCTAGAATAGACATCAATTACCACAAAAGGGTGTGATGAGCCTGACCTCCCATCCTCTAGAACAATGTGAGTTACCAAAAATAATTGGTCCTAAAACTTTAATTGAATTCCTACCTTGGGAATGAAGGTCCATACCCAGTTATAGATGTGAGAACCATTGGGAGTTTCCATGAAAGATTAAAAAATGGTTAGCGGAATATGAGTGATTGTGCAGAATATTAACCACCCCACAATCGGACCACTAAACAAAATTCTCCCACATCTTTTGGAGGAAACATTAATGTTAAAACCATTGAAAATATCTAAAATAACATAATGATATGTTAATCATGCATCAATTCATTTGTTTCCATGATTTTCACAAACAAAAATGGTGATCCTGACATGAAACCCTCAAATAGAAGGATGATCAATTTTCCATATATCATGACATTTTTTTGGAATATCCTACACAAAAAAGCTAATAATCTTGAAATAAATATTATATATGATTCTCTATAATTTGGTTTCCCATGAAATAAGTCTATATTTACTTTGAAAAATCCATGTGAGTAGAATAGATAAATTGAGAATAAAAGGTAAATTGTGTTAACAATGCATATCTAATTGAAAACACATTGTACCTATGATATTTCACTAATTAGTGACCTTATTCCTCATTGTATACATGAATCAAAATACTAATCTCATCAATAGCATCTCAATATGAGATAACGCCTTTATCCAGTGACTGTTCTGAAAAATCGTCTTTGGATCTAACCCCTGCGGGTCACAAAATAATCTCACATACTCAACATCTTCAAAATCTGGTGAAAAACTTAATGGTATGGGGATACCATCGATGTGGTACAATATTGACTCTTGAATCTAATCTCAAGGGTTGATAAGTAATATGAATGATGAGTTTTCATTATCCAAGGAAATTTGTAGCTAAGCTAGTGTCCATCGTTTCCACAACCAACAACTTCAGGAGCTTATCCCCAGAGCAGGACAATCACCATCTTCAGTATCTGATGAGGATGGAACAGGACTAATTTAAGGCTCCCTTATGGTTCAAGAACCATTTTGGAGGGCTCCTGTAAACTTTCATCGCTTGCACCATCCAACCGGTACCCATTGGTTTCCTGATGAGGGTACCACCCGACATACTGTAACCTTTGATAACCATGAACGAGCAATAAGGAAGATACATTAGTGAGGTAAGGATATGGATAATTGTGATTGGATCATATCCCCACTCCCACTTATGATTTATTTTGGAATATTCTGATAGTAACCAATAAGTGGGCTCATATCCCTACTCTCTCAAAATAAGTATGTGGGAATATTCCTACTGCAGGCATGGGGGAAGCACATATCCCTACCCCTGTGCATGAAGCCCATCTGTATATTCTGGTGGTATAAGGAAGAAGAAATGAGCTAATATACTAGATTCAATCCTATATATCTACCATTATATAGTGTAAATTAAAAATGTGCAGTCTTATATCCCAGTGCACACTTTTCTAAAATGCCATTACATCTTAGCAACAACTAAAGAACTCCGCCGACATATTATGAAACTAGTAAAATTATAGGGATAAGTGCATATTCCTATCCCTAAAACCAGAGAAACTAAAAATTCTAATCATTATGAACAATTGGTTGATCCAGATTAAGGAGAAATTATTATTCCTATCTAGGATAATTATCAGTATACTCTGGTAAAAGGTGCAGAATCAGACCGGGTTCATATTCCCATTCTAATCAAGGCTCACTAGGTGAGAGCAACACATGCCTCAGGAAAGGGGAACATGTATGTCCAAAATGTCCAGAAACATATTCCAAAGGACTAGGATTAGGTTTATATCCCCATTCTGGTCAAGGCTCACCAATAGAAAGGGGCACATGCCTTAGGAATGTCTCATATTTATATCAAATAGGACCAGTGACATACTTCAAAGGCCTAGGATCGGGCTCATATCCCTGTTCTAGATAGGGATTGCCAAGTGAAAATGGAACATTCCTCAGGATAGACTCATATTATTATCAGTGAATCTACCTGACATATTCCATCAGATCATAGAATCTAGACACATATTCCAACTTCTGCCGATGAGTGACTGCACCATCATCCTTCAGAGGCAATATAAGAGGACAATCATATCCCTTATCCCATTCGGGAGGTCCATCAATATATTCTATTGGGGAATTCATATTTGGAACGAGTTCATATTCTTACTCCGACAGGGGAACACCAAGTGATAGTGGCTCATTACTTGGGGCAGGCTCATATCCCTACCACAAATGGCAAGCAACATCTTCTGAAGGATCAGAATTGAGCTCATACTCTTGTTTGGAACAAGTATCACCGAGTTAGAATGAAAAATTCCTCAGTATAGAGTCATATTCATGTAAATAATGAATAATCTCATTGGAATATTGTATAAGCTTCTCAGTAGTAGGATCATACTCTAACAACACCATACAATTATAAACAAGGTCCAAAAACTATCATAAAATGAGCTCATTTCACTATAAAATTTTAGAAGTCGGGTCAAAATATTCTATCCAAGATGTATAGTGAGGCTCATATCCCTAATATTGTTAATTCCAGTGTTCTTTAGGTCATTTAATACACATTCTCAACACCCCAAGGGTCTATTAACACTTCAACCAAAGTAGAATATGATCATTACCGTGATAGTCCTCTTTGTGGTAGTGTGATGATGGATCATATGGACTCTACTCCTGACATCATATGTGTTCATCCCCCCCATGGTGATATCTACCACAAACAAGAAAATCCCTCCCTTTCCCAAAAATCTCTATATAGATAGGTGTTCAAAACTCATACACCTTCATATAGAGAGGTGATTGAAACATCCGGGTCAACTGTAAATAGTTCCCCATAAACATCCTATAGAACTCCAATCTAGTCAAAATGAGATCCCAAGAATCATATTATATGGTATGAACAAATGGAGTCAAGTATTTATAATTAAGAGTAATATTACATTAATATATGTAGATAGTTAGCTGAGAAAAACTCCCCATAATGTTATGTCCTCTTTCCACTTTTAACTATGAGATCCTAGATGAGATAGTAAAGAAGTGCATGCCTTATCTATTCAAAAATATGTGGTCCACTCATTTGGTATTGATGAATATAAGCCTCTCTTATCAAGGATATGAGGGTCTCTTTCATACCATCATGATACTCTATTGTTAGCTAGACATGTCTTCTATCTGCATGTCCCGGGATTCAAAACTAGAAAATCATAGTGAAAATCTCCAATATGATTGATGACATTGAATCACAACTCTTAATAAATTGATATCCTAAGACATGTTAAGTATCCAAATTAGATTATGGGGAAATTATGGAGTGCTACATTTCACTTCACCTCTGTAATAGAAAAATCCCTCAGATACGACATCCTGTAATGTCATAGCCTTTGACAAAATTAAAGGAAGGGGTAACACTCATGCCAATTGGTCACTAAAACAGAAATCCCCCAATTCAATGATTCCTGGACATTAAGAACATAAGAATATGATATAAAAAATGTCTTTGAACTAGGACGCTTTATGTAATGAGATTTCAATTCATACATGGAAACTAAGGTTTCAATCAAATCGATGACATCCTATAGAAACTGACTCTCATCATGGGATTCCATTGTACCTATCTCCAATGCAAGAATAACTACACTAAATCAAATGGAATGAAGTAGTATCTACCATAACATCAATCCAATAATGGACCTATCTCACTGGGATAGGGGAGCACCTACCAACACCTCCACATCTCAGATCGTTAATTCCCAAGAGGATTCAGGACCTATCATGAATAGCTAAAAACAAATGGAAGTATCAAATTATCAATAACGGGATCAATAAATTCCAATTGTGTCCCTAGATAATTCATACCCATAGGGATAGAGTCATTTCCATCATCATCATCACCAAATATAGAATCAATCTTTTATAGGTTGTGAGGAAAATATTGACAATCAACATCCCATCCATTCCTCCTACCACAAGACAAACCTCTTCTATTTGGGGCCCGTTTGACAATAAAAATTGGAAAATGACTCAAGTTAATTACTTATATGACAAGATAGGAGGAGTGAAATATGAAGAAAATCATACCCTATTGGGGTTATAAGACAAAACGACCCTATTTAGTCAAGGATTGGAGGAATGGCCACAATGAAGGTAGTGCAGAATCATCCTGTTATGTTAAAAGTAATGGGAAAACCACCATTACCAGATATGACTATGTTAATATCATCACTATAAATATAATATACATGGTGAATCAAGAAAAAAAAATGTATAGGGACTCAACATAGAAAACATACCCTGAGAGGATGGTGATTTGGATGCACCAACCAAGTCTGCACGCACCCAGAACCAAAGAAGAATCCAAAATCTAGAACCTTTGAATATTGAGTTTTTTCCACTCTAGTGTAACACTACCAAAGGTAAATAGAGAGGTTTTGATATATCCAAATAACCATGTATAAGAGTTTAGGTTCCTTCCATGAAGAAAAAGTTTCCACAATATGAGAGCGAGATACAAACACTCAAAAAAATCAACGAGGAGCTACTCAGAGGAAATATTCCCACTAGGTATCCTCTTTAAAAAAACATGAATATTCTTCCCCCCATATCCAATCTTCCTAAAAATGAAGAATCTGAGATTCTTATCAGTTATGGATCCAGGAATCCATTCTACATAAACTTGTAAGTCAAAAATGATCATGAATTCCATATATTATGATCACAACCTCTCACTTTATAGGGTAATCACTTAGTCTAAACATGATTTGAAACTTTGTGGGTGGTGAAGAAAAGGCCATCAAACCAATCACCGCCCTCTCCCTATAGAACATAGGAATGTCAAACAGTATTACCTCTGAAACTAATCAGCACCAACAAGTCCCTGACTACTTGAATTGAAGCTATGGAAGGGAGAAATGAAACTATGCAACCTGAGAGGATGCAATATACTGAATGGGTGGATGCAACTTTACATCCACCCAAATTCAGAAATTCTACCTTCTCCACTTTTATGGTATGGGAGACCCTAAAAATTATCTCACACACTTCATATTCTGATATGGGTTGATGATGGGCCCTCGAGACTAACAAGAGGCAACAAATATGAGGTGTTTTTTTTATAGAATTTCATAGGGTTAGCCTTTTTTTAGTACAGTACCCTTCCAGAAGGATATATTGTATGATTGGAAGAACTTCATCATCAATTACTTTAAGAGTTCAACTCTATGCTGAGGAAAATGATAATTGTTTCCCTAATAAAATGCAAGCAACGTGAAAATTAGAGGGTGTCTGAATTCATAGCCAGATGGAAGGGTTTAACCTATTTACTCATCATCCCTCTCTCTTAGGAACAATTACTAGAAATCTATACTAAAAATATATGGGATGAGTTACAGACACCTCTAATCCCAATCAATCATACAAGTGGATTCATCGAGTTCATAGAAATGGTACAACATCTAGAGGACACCACTCAAAAAACCTAAGAAAAATCTCAAATCATGCCTTCAACACAAGGGAAAAGTATCAACAAGGTAGAAGTTGTCATTGTTAACCTCAAAACAGTAAAAACACCCATTAAAACACCTAATAAGGTCCCTAACTACCGAGTGATTTCTATCGAGTGGAAACTACCACAAAATCACCCTTGTATAGAACCACAGAGAAATTAGGGTCACCTGGGATTTGAGGAACAGATGAATAAAGACTACTCCTTCTGAAATGAACAAGTACACAATTATATCCTTGCATCCATAGATAATAACATACTCAATCTACTATAGTATATAAATCCCAATGAAGTCAACCTCACTGACTATCCCTACTAATTCTCTTTCCATATAAGGTTGGATCATAATATCCATGACTTCTTCATCTTCAAAGATGCACTTCAAGGCATGGTTGATTCCAGAAAAGAGGTTATAGAAAAATCCTCAGAGTAGGTGACCTATATAACCATTTCCTAGTCAAACGAATAAGGTGATTGGAAACACATTCCAACCAGGAATGGACAAAAGTTCAACAACTAGATGAATTAGAAAATAGTTGACCAAGATAATGACACCATAATAGCACAAATACATAGACCTAAAATATATCCACCACCTAATAAGTTGACATAATATATGTCTCCAAAAATTTGGCTTGACCACTATATGAAGGAAGATATAGAAGAGGAAGAGTCATATTCTGCTCCAATACAAGATCTAGTCCTTACATATTTCTTTTTCATAACATCTGAATCATGGGAACCACCCCAATAAATAGAATCCTCAAAGGAAAAATATCTCATAGTTGGTTCTGTTAACATGATACACTTATAAGAACCCTTATCTAACGATGCATATGCCTTTGAGTATGAGTTTTCCACACCAAACTGGGGAGCAGGAGGCTACATGCATAGGAATTGAGGGTACAAGGGACAACATGGGGGTGGATGGAGCCCATATTTTGGTCACATTCCCATAGAAGACATATGAAACTGATAACCATGGGAAATAACTTCAAAAAGCCCAAAAAATATATGGAGGTGTCCCAAAATCCTTCAACGGTTATCCACACCCAGTTATCTTACATTACTGCCTAGTGGGTGTTCGATTACCTAATTAACCTAGGAAATGATGAAGACCAAAGCAACCCACACACCTATAAATAGATGCTCCCTCAAACTCTTCACAATCTCCAGGACCATACACCAAAAATTCCATGGCTCATAAGCTACACATTAATGGTAAACCCCACCTCAATAAGTGCCAAACTATAGCACAAAAGTACAACATTCTAAAACAACTGGCGGTTTTCCTAGCCAAGATCTCAATGCTTGATGCACTCCATCTTTCAAAAGAACTCAAAGAGGGACTCATTAAATCCCTCTAAAGCCCATAGGAATTAGAGATAGAAGTCACTCTAGCCTAGGTCTATCAAATGGATACCATGTCAGTAGAATGGAATATCACCATATCTTTCATAAAGAATGATCATGAAGAAGTCATCCAGAGACACCTCATACCCCAACATGTTTCAGGTAGACTCAATAATTTTAATATCTAAAGAGATCTGATTGATAGTGGATTTGGGATCAATATTATCCTGTTTCAAACCATTCAATTTTAGGATATAGAGAAGGGGATTTGTCTCCCACAAATATGACCATTCAAGGGTATCATAAGAATGAGAAAAGACCTCCTAGGAAGATCAAAATCAAAGCTCAGTTCGAGGATTTCACATCTTACAATGATTTTATGGTTATCTAGAATCATGCCTCATACAATTTCCTTCTCAAAAGACCCTTTCTCCATGACCACATGGTGTTACCTCCACCATTCCATCAACGTCTAAAATACCCCATCGATGGAAAGGTTGACATACTACATAGTGACAATTCCCCCTTAGAGGATTGTGAATCCACATATGATGAATTGGGTTTTTGAAAATGGGGAAGCAAACAACCATTTTGGGGATGATGATATATAGGTTTTATCCCCCAACATCTTGGGGACCTCCCCTAAAAATCTTTAGAGTTTGTTTGATAGTAACTATGTGATCCATATAAATTTGGGTAAGGTAATAGACCTTGACCTAGAGGTCCAAGACCCTCCCATCCCTAGTGACAATGTAAAATAAAATTAGCTCTGGTATCTCTATATAATTACTATGGTGGTAGGAAATGATAATTTATCCTCAAATTTCCTATCTCACCTCAATAGTGATAAATATTCCCCCAGATTATTATCTCCATCTGAGAATGATTCCAAAGAGTCATAGGTGGAAGAATAAGAGGATGAACTCCAAAATTCCCCTCTTACATGTGAGGAAGGTGTCTCCACCACTATAGATGAGATCAAGTAGGTAAATCTAGGAATAGAAGAAGACCTAAAACCTACATTGATTAGTTCCATCATTCCCATTTAAGAGAAGGAGATGTATATTACATTTCTAAACAAACATAGATAAGTGTTCTCTTAGAACTATACATAAATTCAAAGATAGAATCTAGATGTGTCTATGCTCTATATTGTCTTACCCAATGACCATTGAGGCTTCAAGAAGACATCCAGGAGGATTCACCCCTCTCATGACATCAATGCAGAGGTAGAAGTTGAAAAATTGATCAAATACAACTTTTCTTGAGAAGTGAAATACCCCAGATGGATTTTCAATATTTTCCCTATTAAGAAAAAGAATGGAAAGATTAGGGTTTGAATTGATTTAATAGACCTTAATTGATATTTTCCAAAGGATGAATTCCCATTTCCCCTCCCAGAACTCCTGATCGATGAAGATACTGGTTTTTAAGTTCTTTCGTTCATGGATTGGTATTTAGGGTGCTATCAAAAAAATATGGACCTTAAATATGAAGAAGTCGTTGCCTTTAGAGTGCCCCAATGGATCTTTGACTATTTGTTCACACCCTTCGTCTTAAAGAATGTTGTAGCCACATATCAATGTTCAATTCATCATATCTTTATGAAATTACTGGGAAGGATAGTTGAATTTTATGTTGATTACATGGTTTTCAAATCCCACCAGTGATGTGATCGCTTCACAGATCTTCAAATAGTCTTCTACAAGTTGTGGTGCAATAGTCTAAAGACTAATCCACAGAAATGCAATTTCAGGGTAACATCAGGGAAGTTCCTTGGATTTTTGGTATGCCAACACAACATTGAGGTTGGATCAAATAAGGCTAGTTCTATTTTAGCAATGTCACCCCCACAAATCTCAATGAATTGAGGGAACTCTAAGGTAAAATCACCTAAATTTTGAAATTCATTGAAAACATGGCTGGAAAATTCCTCCCTTTCACCAGGATAATGAAGAAGTGAATCATCTACCAATGTAATGGGGAATTTTAAGAAGCCTTCAAAAGTATCAAGCGATATCTACTACACCAACTAGTTCTGATGTCTCTGGTGGAAGGTAGACTGCTCATATTATATGTGTCCACCATTTAATTATCATTGGGTTACCTCCTCACATAGAAGAATGATGAAAGGAGTGAGTAAAATATCTATTTACTTAGCTGAACAATGATAGGTACTGAGACCCGATACTCATACGTCGAGAAGAAATGACTCACACTCATTTTTGTAGTGAATAAGAAGAGGAATTACTTATAGCACCATGAATCCCATCTAGTCTCTCATATTGATCCACTCAAGTACATCCTTGTATTTCCTTTGCTAAATGGTCTTCTAGCTCGATGATGGTGATTCTAGAACAATATGACATCCAGTTCGTGTCACAAAAGGATGTGAAAGGGCATGCCGTGGATGATTTCTTTTCATAACATCTTACGGTAGAAAGTACAATAGTAGACACCAAACTTCAATATGAGGAGGTTTTCTATTCCCATGACACTCCTTGAACATGGGAGATATCTTTTTATGGTACCTATCAAAGTACTATGATCAAAAGGATGGAAAATATGGATCTCAATTAAGTTTTCTTATGGACTGTATTTATTTCTCCAAAAAATTCATTTTCCCTACTATTTATCACTATATGAGGACTACAAAAATAATGAGTCAGAATACCAAGCCCTCATACCTAGCTTAGAATGGGCCTTATAGCTATAGATAGCCTACACGAAAATCAAATGGGATCCAGAACTAGTGATAAATTAGATCAATGGGGAATATACCGTTAAAAAGGAAGAATTATCCCCACCCAATGGCTATGTTAATGGAATGATGGAAGAGTTCCCTTTTGATCCCACATTGCATCATGTTCCCTGATAAAAGAATTATCATGCTGATGCATTGGAAAATGCAGTAACAATTTTGGCTGAACTTGATCAAGAAGAATCAATCTTATGTATCACACACTAAAGAATGGTCTCATCGATCATTGTTTTTGATATGGAAGAAGTAAATCAGTTAAACACTATCCCAGAGCATGATGAACCGATTTATTCCCCTAGATGGATGGATCCCATAATCTGTTATCTTAAAAATAGGGATCTACCAACAGAATGATCCAGACAAAAAAAATTCAATGCTGTAAAAAAAACTATACCCCACAGAATTAACAAAATGATAAAAAATCCCTCTATAAGTGAGTGTTTGATTGAATCCTCCTCAGATGCATAATAGAAATATATATTCACACCATTATTGAAAAATTCCATGAAAGATCCTATAGTGCTCATTAGTCTGGGACTAGACTCCCCCACCAAATCAGGATGTTGGGTTATTATTGGAAAACCATGATACAAGACTATGTGGAATTCAACAAGAAATGTCATGTATTCCAAATCAATGAGAACTTCACCCAATATCCCTTGTAATTTATCTGTACAGCTAAATATTCCTAGACATTTTTTGTTTGTGGAATGAATGTTGTGGGGCCATATCTACTAGCCACAACTAAGTAGTTTAAGTACATCCTTATTAATACCAAATTATTTTCCAAATAGGGTGAGTTAATACCCCTCAAATAATTTTGGATGAATAATATCACCAACTTGTAATTTCCCATATCATCAATAGGTTTGGAGTCACTCAAACAATATTGATGATCAAAGATACCAATTTCTATTCCATAGAGTTTAAGAAACTGTACTAGGGTTCCAATATCATGTCGAATCACTCATCTCACTATCATGTAGTGATAGATGGATAGATAGAGGCCTTCAACAAGACTCATCCAAATATAATCTAGAAGTGAGTGAAAAGGGATAATAATTCATGGTTGTACAAGATTATACATTCTCTATTGGCCTACCATACCACCACAGGTACTTCTACACAAGAAACACCAAACTCATTGGTGTGAGGGACCGTGATAGTGTAACCCATAGAAGTACAATTTCCCTTGCCATGAATAGCCATTTTTGGAAAAATATAAAATGATGATAAATAGAAAAAGTGATTGGTTTAATTGGAGTAGCTCAATGAGAATAGGTTGCATACATTAAACAACCTTTATGTCCATCAGAATTAGATCCCATGAGCCTTTAATAAGAAGGTTTTCCTTTTTTCATTCCTCTAAGGTGATCTAGTGTTGGCTCTCAGAAACCCAATGATAACAGGAAGGAAGCCTCTATAGTTGGAACCCAAATGGTAAGGGATTTACATCAGACATAAGGTCTATCACAACAGAGTTTACTCACTAGACACAATGGATGGGGAATGTGTCTCCCCCACCAATGTGAGGTTTCTCAAAAAATAATTTTCATAAAAATCATTAAGTTCCCATCATTCTTGCAAAAAGATAATAAACCACATGAGCTATCTTGTCCTGGAAGAAGGATTTTAAATTGTAGAGCATCTCATTCCCAAGCCACATGATGCTAAAATGTATGGATCACATCCTTATTGCATGATGTTAAACTGCATGGATCCCCAAATGGTTCTTCTTTATTCATATTTGGTGACCCAAGTCCAAGTAGAAAGACTTTAAACTTCACAATATCTCTTATACCAACCACATGATGTTAAAATATACAAAAAATGTTCTTACTGTAAGATGTTAAACTACATGGAAGATGTCCTCACCGTATGATGTTAAACTAAACAAGAATCAACATCTTACTAATGAATCACCACACACAAGCTAGACCTGTGCAAAAGAAGGATGAAATTCCCCCATCCCAATGCAAGAGTTAGCTCCACACATGGAGTCCATCCTTCTAAGAACTATGTGTGGATTGATTCCTACCATAATAGAAAACATAATAACACCAAAAACACTATTTTTGGGATTATAAATAGTGTAACTTCCATTTCATAGAGGCTAACCCTCATCTTCATCACAATAAAATAAACTAAATGGCTGATGTCCTTGCTGCATGACATGAAACTATATGTGTTTCTAGAACTACATAAATCTTGATTCTCATTAAAATGTGATTCATAGGTAAGACTTGACCATATATGTTGGTCTATCCACCTCATGATACAATATTCCCCTATATTACACTTAATCACCTCTATATGGTGAGAGGAATCCTTTCCATTCCTTGTTTCGCATACCAAGCATAACTCACATGAGCTTCAGAATTTTAGTAAGGGTTTTACCACACAAACAAGAAATATCAGCTCATGATAGGGTTATCATGGTCTTGAATGAAAGATCTTAAAAGGCATACCACGAGTCCTTAAAACATGATGTTAAACTTCATGGTTGATATCCCTTGCATGACATAATATTGCACATTCCTATGGGACCTCGCTCGTGAGGACCACTATTTTTGGTGATTGGTTTCCTACCAAACCTCCATTCATGAACTATGTTTGAATTTATTCCTAACATAAAAATATACGTAGTGATACCCAAATATCCAACCATGGGTCTTGTCACAAAAAATATGCATAAAAATTCACCCTCCCTCTATATAGGTCAGACATGCGAAGGAATATCCCTCCTCAAGAACCATGCATGTCTTGATTCCTATTATCATAAGATACATTGTGATTCCCATATTTACATACTTGGACCTAGAAGAAATACCCATTTTTACATTGGGAATCCTATTAACTTTTCATATGATGTTGAAATGCATGGTTCCTTGATAAATACATGTGTCTTGATTCCTATCATCACAGGATACATAGCGATGTCCGAATCTCCAATCTGAGTCCCATCTACAACAATCAACCAAAACAATTCCTGCCTCAATGTACATGTCAGACCTATGTAGAGAGTTTCCCATTCAAGAACTATATGTGTCTTGATTCCTATCATCAAAAGATATTTAGTGATGCCCAAATCCCCAATCTTGGGCCCATCTATGAAAATTGATAAAAAATTTCACCCCAAATGCATAGGGTATGATCCATATCATACCATTTTCCAATGTATGAGTTAGATCTACCTACATCATTATTGTGCATGTAATTTACCTTGAAAGGATTTTCATGTCAGTTCCCACATCCTTATCACATGATGTTAAACTACAAGGAAACAAATACATCCCAACTATATAAGGTTAAACTACAAGGTAAATGTCTTTACCACATGATGTTAAACTGCACAGAATCAAGTACATCCCTACTAAATGACATTAAACTATGCATAAAATCATCCATTATCATTCATTATCAAAGGTCCACAAGAGACTTTCCCCATTCAACCAGAGTATAGGGAGCTTCCTCCATATTTTAAACACATTAATTCATAAATCACACATCATGTCTCAAGCACCTCAAGTTTCCACAAACCTTTAATGTCCCTTGGAAAAGAAAATAGATCTATCTTCTTGACCATGATATCAATGCATAAGGGATCATACCTACCAATAAGAGAAATCTTGGCTCTATAAATAGGTATTTCTAATCCTCGGGATCCTAATGTCACCGTGGCATAACTCAACACCTAAGAGTGTTCTGGGATATCCCTAGTATGATTGTCTCATGTCTTTTTTCATGAATTGAAGACATAAAACCATGAATTATAATTTTTTTATCTCCCTCTAAGAAGTATATTGGAGTGATCTTGACCCTAGGAATCCTAATTTTGATATTGTGTATCATCACCCATTTTAGGTCCTTGTGTGTCATGACCTTAAACTATCTGCTATTTGATCAAATCTATATAAACTTAAACTCTATCCCATAATGGTCCAAATTACCAAACCTTAAACTACTAGTGAAAGAGACACATAACATGTCAGGTTGAAAACTCGTAGAGGGTAGCCAGAGAAAAATTCAAGTCTTTTCTTTCTAAACACTTCATCTTTAGAGTTTAGGAAAAAATTATGATTAAAATAAATAATACATAAATCTCATAGGGTCTATAGGCTTATTAAAATCCAAGATATGTTTACTAGACCCCCTAGTTTAGGAAAACATTAGAGTAATGATTTTTGAAATCCCCTTGCTCTGAATATTTGTTCATTATACGGTGATACCACCTTTATGGTACTCAAACCCTTCTTGAATATTACAATTTTCCCAAATCAAACTTCATGATTTGAGCACCTCAAATCACCGTAAATATTTGATGAACCTTGGAATTGGATACTTGGATTTAAGGGACTATTTTTTTGACTATGCATGCATGCCTATGGCTCTTGTATATGCGCCTATAGGTTCCAACCAAATTAATCACTATTCAGAAAGGGATTTCTATTCCTTGTTAGACCTGACATCACCATGGTAGATATCATCACCTCAGTGTGTTATGGGATATTCCCAGTATGATTTTTATATATCATCCTCTTGAACTGATCACTTTGAATTTTGATTTACAATACCCAAACCAGAATATCTAAGTGGATTGAACATCCTCAATGTCACGTTACCATGTTTTTCACACTTTATCAAAGAAGGAATGTGACACTCTATTATTGAACCTTTGATGACCTAAACCTCATGATTAGAAACCACAGATCTTAGGTCTCAAGCTAAATAGTTAAGAGATGAACTACCATAGGGTTCCAAAAAGCTTCATGGATATATTTCTTCTATACTCAACCACATAATGTAGACGCTTGAGTTTTCATAGATCTTTCATGAACCTATAAAAGGAGTAGATATAATCTTTTCTTGGCCATCCTATTGATGCATAAGGTATTTGAACCACCGACTAAAGGCATAAATACATTACAAGAAATGATATTTAATCCTTATGGGCCTTGGAAACACCATGAAGAAACCTAGAACCTCAGGGTGTTATGGGTCATCCCTGACATGTTTTCCCCATCCCATATTCACCGACTCAAACTTTTTAGTTATGAATTATATCAACCATACTCTAACTATCCAGGTGGACATAGCTTGCCTAGTATTTCTTCCACAACAAATATTACCCCATAAATCATCCATGAACCTTGGAAAAGAGTGGAGACACCTCTATTTGACAATGATACTAATGTATATGGCCTTTGACCAACCAATTAGTGGCTCATAATCCATATAGGAAAGGATATCTAATCCTCATGAGACTCAACAAAACCATAGAAAAAATAAACACCTTAGGGTGTTTTGGGTCATTCCTAGAATGTCCATCAATCCAACATTAAGAGATTTTATTGATAAAGTGGCCCAAATCCTGAAAAAGTCACGGGGGTGAAAATAGTGAAGTCTGAGAGCATAGACCATTACAAGACTTATAAATTAATGGGAAGGGACCTAGTGGTGGTAAAAATGGTACATGAATTTACCGGAGAGACATGAGAGGCCAGGAAGTCTGCAACAATACTACCCTCTCACCACATGTGGGAAATAGCCATGTGACTGGAAATAAAGTTTCTACATCTTTAAACAATATAGATGATATACCAAGGGATTGGGATAGACTTTGTGACATACACTTGGAGAATGGTGGAAATTATCTCCACTTATGCAAGAAAGATATTGTCAAAAAGACATAGTTCTAGTCCCTTATTCATGGCCAATGCTTCAACACAGATAGAGTAACCAGTACAAAAATAAGCACTAAAGGAAAAGATGATAGATCCATCTTGGTTGCGGACAAACACTCCCCCTCCCATCATAAAATTGATGCAAGACCCATCAATATTCATTTTGATACCAGTATTAGGAGGAAACCATTTCACCCACTTGCCCTGTGAAGAAGATCTGTGAGTGATGCTGGGTGAGGATTTATCCTACAAGAGCTGACAGAGGGAAGGGGAGGTTTCACTGGGCTTAAACAAGAAGATTTAAATCAATGTCTAAAGAACAAGCCCCAATGAGAACATCCAGGTTCGAGCTATTCTTCCCCTCACGCCACCACTTGTTGTGGGAATTCCAAAGAGTCCAACAACCAGTGTTCATGAAAACTTCCACTCCCCGCTCTCCTATGAGATGGCCTGTGAATTGTGAAACCAGAAGTGCATAAAATTAATACTAGTAAACTTCTGATCAAACATTCTGTAGAAAATTCCAAGATCATTCCTCACAGCAGCTACCCATTCCCCCTTTAAGAAAGGATGGTTGATAGACTAATCACTATAACATCGATAACAGCTGCATTGTGAGGCCAGCGAGATACCTCGCTGTCACACCAGATCATCAGTTGGAAAGACATGATTAAGAATGCACCAAAGAAGAATAGAGAATTTAGCTGGAATTCCCTTGAACCATAGGGATTCTCCCCACACATCGATCTCAGAAACCCCATGAAGAAACTGCTGGAACACTTTCATTGAGAAGTGCCTGGAGGAGGAGGTAGTGAAGCCCAGTCGATCAGGTTCTGGACTGGGCGTGATGCTGTTGAACACTGCCTGCTCCTGGTGATCAAGGGTCGCATGAATAAAATACAGATACGTGTTGGCATGAGAAAAAGAGATATCTGTAATAGTGCAACCAGGAAAAGCAAGAATCCTCGCCACCCAGTTAGTGTTCTAGTATCCAATAGATCTACATCCAACAACCCAACGAGATTAAACATGGATGGCATGTAAGTGAAGCTATATTGAGTTCCATAGTCTGGATCTCCTACCCTCTGGACCAACCGTACCCTTCTCATATTTGCTACAAATCAAATTTTACCACAACGATGTCCCTTCCATAAAATCCCCTTCCAATATTTCTTGGAGACTATCCATGGTAATAGTGAAACTTCACAGGCCAATGACTCTGCACTCAGAATTACTGGACAACCTATTCCAGGATTCCCACTGAAATTTAACTTCTATTTACACATCCCAAATGAAACCATTAAGGATTTTTTCAATGATCAGGAGGAAAGCCTTAGGGAAAATGAGGGAAGATAGGACATGAATGGGTATGGAGGTGAGGATACTGTTAACCAAGGTTATATGACCACCAAAGGAAAGAAATTAGTTTTTCCAGTTGAGAATGTGGTTGGAAATTTTAACAATTAGCTTGTCATAGTGATGAGTCCGAACTATACCTGGGGAGATTGGAGCACCCATATATTCCTAAGGAAAGGATCTTTTTTGGATTCTCATACTATCAATAATTATCTTTCCCCTTGCAACCAGACAAGAATTTGGTATATAAACACCACTCTTCGACCAGTTGATAGACTGACCACTCCTTTTACAATATAATTAAAGGACCTAGTCAAGCTCCTATATCGATCTGATATTACCATTGAAGAAAAGAATCATATCATCTATAAAGAAAAGGTGGGGGGGGGGGGGCTTTGATGTTTGGTTTGCAATGGAATGGACACATGCGGCCCTCATCAATGGTTTTGTTGAGATATCTTCTAAATACATCCTGAACCAAAATAAAGACACCTGGGGAGAGAGGATACCCTTATCTTAAACCTTGGACTAATTTGAAGAAACCATAGCTTCTCCCCATGAAGGTGATGGAAAACCAAGGGGAGAAAATGCATCTAAAGAAGAGATCAATAGCCTTCTCTGAGAACCCCATGAATCACATAACTCTAATGACAAAGCTCCACTCAATCCTTTCGTAAGATTTGTCCATATCCAGCTTAATAGCAATGTTAGAGCCAGGGACTTTCTTATTGATAGAAATAATTCAACATAATATAAACAAAACCCATCAAACAATAATAATGTTGAGTTATTTCTATTTATAGTGTTTGGATAGATTGGCCATGACCAAAACCATGTAGCTGCTCAGAAATACACTCTTGAAGATGGATGGAGAGTCTCCTATTGAGGACCGTTGCAAGTACTTTGTAGGTAAAATTAAACATGTTGATTGGCGAGTACTATTTAATAGAGGAAAAATTTGAGACCTTAGGAAATAGGATAAGGGTGGTTTCACAATAAACCCTGGGTAGACTCCCCCTATGGAAGAAGTCTTGTATGATCCCCACAAGCTCCTTCTTAATGGTATGCCAAGAAGTAATGTAGAAAGATCCAGGAAATCCATTCGGACCCGGGTTAATGCTAGCTTTTAGGGAGGATATCGCTTCCCAAACCTCCCCCGCATCTAGTGTGTGTTCAAAGAGGCAATTAATATCATGAGTAACAAAAAGGGGAATGCTATTAATGATGTTTGAATGGCCTCATGGGTAACCATCCTACATGCAAGGGTTAACATTAGCAATCAAGGATCCAAAAAAGGAAGCGACCATAGCTCCCAAAACATGTGGGTCATTGGTTGTAAATCCCTAAACCTTCACTTCTAGATTCAGTACTGAAACATGCTGTGTATTTTTTTTTATAATAGATAATTGAAAAATACAAAGTACATTATACAAATGAGGACCTTTTCTGATCTAGGTTCTGGTGAATTAGACAATAACTTACATATATTGAATCAATCTTTACAAAAAATAATATCTAATATAAACAACTGTATTCATATGAATTAGCATCTTAACTTAACTTTTAACTTATAAGGATTTCAATGAAAAACATTTAAAAAACTTGGGATGAGTATAAAACTTAGTAAGGGATATAAAAGGAAGGAAATAACACAATAGTCCCCAAACACTTGTAAAGTATGAAATAATTTTCAAAAAATACTTGCCACCCATATATACTTACTTTGTGAAACATGAGATTTACAAAAGATCCACAAAAAAACATAAGAACATAAATATAACCATAAAGGTATCTTGGGGCATTACTTTCATAATCCTGTAACCCTCTTGGCTACCTTATAATTTGTAACCCTCACAGCTACATAACAATTTGTGTAACCATCGCAGTTACACTTGGAGTAACCATACAACCGCCCTCCAACTTACACATAACCAATGTATTGGAGGGAGATATATGTCCCACCATTCATTATAAACAATTCCCAAGAACCAGAATATAATCCTAAAACATGAATAATTGCATAAAAATATTTCTTTTGAATTTTGTAAAACATAATTTTAAAAGAGGATTTTAAAAGAAAAGCCCCTTACATAAATCATATAATTGAAGAGAGACTTAATACAGTGGATGGAATATGTATATACACTGTAAATAGAAATAATTCAACATAATATAAACAAAACCCATCACACAATAAATTTTAAAACCATATAAATAATGAAGTAGAGGGTTAACCCAAACAATGAAAATCAGGTTAAAAATTCCATTACCTCAGGTTTGTCTTACTTCCAACTCATTTAAACCTTCTGTATAATGGTTAAAAGAGTGTTCTTAATATCATACAAAAACATATCCCTATTTATAATACCATATATGATCATTTAATTACATCATTTCACCCTTTAGTTGTTAGTATTTGTTCCTTGCACTGTTTTGGATGAGTTTTATACAAGATTTCCATGATTGGTTCATGATGGTTGTTATTTTTGATTGGATGTGAAACTACATTTTTTAAATGGATTGGTATTTAAATTTTTTCCAGTATCATAAATTTTACCATTTATCATTTTTAATTTTGACATGAGGATGATTCACGAGTTAAAACATTATTGATATTTGTTTAGGTTATTTTAGCGATTCATCGATCGTAAATAACTCATTTTGTTTCATAAATTAATAACATGTGTGTAAACTAATTCCAGAACCATGGATGAGACATAATACATATATTATACCCTGGTTAAATCATAAAAATGGTTTCATGAGCATCCTTGAAGAAATTAAAGCAAATCGAAATCACATCATCCGCGATGTCGGTAATGCGACACATCACGGACAATGTTTTTAATTCCTTGAATGAGTGGGAGAGGAGAGGAAGAATGATGATGAATTTTCCATGAACATGAGAAAATATAGAATATACAAGATTTTGGAGCTTTCATTTCACTTGGATAAGAGGATGTGTGGAAAGAAGAAGAAAATAAAGGAAGTCAAAATAAAAGAAAAATTGAGAAATCTCTCACAAAAAATCGGCCGCCTGACGACGTCATTTAAAATTTCATAAAATATTTTAATGAGAGAAAATGGTTATCTCATAATTATTAAATAATATGGACAGTAAAGGGAATATGGAATGGAATATCCCAACATAATCTAAAGGGAATTAAAAATAATAACATAAAATGAAAGGAAAGAAAGAAAAAAAAGGATGCTTACATATTGATCTCTTTTCCTTGAGATCCTTCTTAAGGCCTTTAGTTTTGGCCTTTTGGGAAGAAAATAAGCTCTAGGATGCAGGTAAGAGCCTTGGGAGGATTATTTGAAAGAAAATAGATAGGGATCAAGGCTTGATATGTGTGGGAGGAAGAGGGGAATGAGGTTGGTATTTATAGTGGAGGAGAGGGTGTATTTTTCATTATTTTAATCATTATTATAATATATTTGCTCAAGACAATGAATAGTATTAAGTCATGTGACCCCAAATAGTAATAATGGCATGTGAGTTCAAAAATATTGGCCTCACATCACTTATGATGTCATAAATAGTGTACTTTACTGATAATTTGAATATACAGTATTTTACCATATTTCACTATTTATAAAAAATTCAAGAATTTCTGAAAAATACCAAAAATTCACCCTTACCATTTTTTACATGTATAATTCAAAAATGAAGTCTTTTTTTTTGAAAATAATTTTATAAATATTATTAATTTAATTTTTAAATAAAATCACACTTAATTCAAAAATTAATAATTTAAAAACTATAACTACTTTTATATCACATTAAAAAATTATTCAAGATGTAATTATGTTAAATACTTAAGAAAATAAAATAATAATAAAATTTAAAATTCATTAAGGCCATATTACTATTCATATTACTATTCATATTACTATTCATAAGGTTATGTTACTATTCAAAAAAATACAAGTTAGTTCCATCAGACTACAAATAGCATACTGAACACAATTGTAGATGACCGTTTTTTGAAATTCAAAACATAAAAGCAGCAAAATTTTGTTTAAAGGCTAGTTATAAAGGTCACATAGTATTTAGTAGTTCATTTAATCACATATTGTTTCCATTTAAAATCTCAGGACCATCCTCAAGAAAGATGTTTGGAGCCAAATAATGTTTCCTTTTATAGATTCATGCCTGGAAAAAGGTAGTATTTCGGTCCCCCTCTTTAAGCCAGGTAACTCAAGCCCTTTCCCTAACTAAAAATTCGTGTTCAAGGAGAATTTCAACTAGACGGGACTTCATGCTGATCAAGTTACTGAACATGTCCTCATCCCATCTTGATTGAAGACCTCTCTCAGCCTGCTCAACATCTTCCTTAAGGCCGTCAATGACCTAGAAACGAGAGGGTTTGTTGGATTACCATATAAGAAGATCACCTTCGAGCCTTCAGAGTTTTTTATGAAACCCAACCCATGACCCTTCACTCATATGTTTCCCCATGAGGTACTCACTGTTGTATGATAATCAGGGTCACACACCCAACACCCTGAGTAGAAAAAATGGTTTCCTTGACTTGTTTTACCAGCCAGACTAATACACAGTGGGGAGTGATCCAATAGTGCCCAAACCAAGTTCTCAACTTTTTCATTTGGGAATGAATTAATGGTTTGAATGTTTTCCAAGCAATGATCTAAATGACACCACATGTAGTGATCCCCCCTTTGATTGTTACACCATGTGAATTTATCCCCTCTTAAGCCCATGTCTAAAAGGCCATTTCAGGCTACAAAATTGAAAAATCCTAACGGTATTTCCTAAAATAGACCCCTCCACCCTTATTTTCGGAAAGATCCATAACAACATTATAATCACCTCCCGCAATCTAGGACAAATCACCGGTGTCCATAATGTCCATCTCCTTCCAAAGGGATTCCCTCTCCCTCGGATTGCACTTTGTATAAACCAAAGACAAAATGTTATTGAAAGTATCTGAACAAACCTTCATAGAAATATGTTGATCAGACACAAACTCTTTTTCAACTGAAATATAATTGTTCCAAAATACCCAGATGTTTCGATTATCTGGATCTCCATGCATGTAGTTTCAAAGACAAAGCTTGGATGCAATGTTATGAATATTCACCAACTATTGTTTATGTTCAAGAATAGAAACAAGCAAGGCTTTTCCCCCCATGACATTAGGATCGGTAACTTCAAAGTTGAAAACTCCTAATCCTTTATTGTACGACTTCTAGTACGGGCACTGCTAAGTTGATGGGATAGAAGAGGAGCCAAATAGGCTTAATAGAGAAAACTGAACCCGATGCTTTCAATACCGATGCTTGATCCTGGGCCCGATCGAGGGAGATGCTGAGGCCGAGAGAGATCGGGCAATATCCACGCCATTTATAGGAATTGTAAATTCTTGAAAGATAACCATATACCTACAGTATCCATGGTCGCTAGAGGGGGAAGGATTAAGATTCAGGGGCTCAAGCGGGGAGGATCCAGAAGGAGCCAAAATGCCATGGGCCAGAGGGCATGCTAGAGATGTTTCAGTAGTTGCGGAAACTGCCTCCTCCACTAAGTATAATGGCCTCATCTCTGAAAGTGGTTCTTTCAGCACTGGGACCATAGGGATCTTAGAGTCAATGAGTAACAAGGGGAAAAGTACGAACTAGAAATCTGTTTTCTATAAATTGGGAGGGAGTGCCCCTAAAGATGAAAACCTGTGCAGAAGCACACTAGGGAGAGGAATATCAAAGGTTGCCACCACAAAAGTGAGGCACCTGCATAGAGAAGATTTTGTCATGGAAGGGGACATGACAGGTCCATCTCAACCCAAATGTGGGAAACATTGGCATCCTGCAACTAAAGGGCGTGCTCATCCACGCATGGGAAGGATTAAATGGTGTTTTCGATACCACCAAGAAAGATACAGTTATATAGGGGAAGAGGGAGGCATGGTAAGTTGATCCATATCATTGTTTGGTGGGAGTCACGCCCAAAGTGTGCTTCCATCGTCCACCGAAAATGGTTGTATCTCCATTTTCCAATAGATCTACACTGTTTTTGGTGAGGTTTTTAAAAGAAAAGAAATGATTTGATAGTTTATAAAAGAAAATAAAATAAAAGAAAAGATAGTGATTTCCATCCTTGTGTTTGGATCAATAATTTAGTGACAGAAAAGAAATGATTTTGATTTCTCTCAATCTTGTTTGGTGAATCTTTTTAATGGAAAAGAAATTATTTTTTGATACATGTAGAAAATATGGATAAAATTGGAATTTTAAAATATTAACAATCCTCCACCATCATTTCTCTCCAAATCATCCCAATTTGGGGTGATTTAAAAACAATATCAAGAGATAAATCTATTTCTCTTCATTTCTCCCCTCATCATTTCTCCCCTTTTACATTACCTCGCCAAAAATAATAAAACAATTTCTCCTCTACATATCATTTCTTTTCTCACCATATCACCCCTACCAAACTAGGTCATAGGGATTTTTGGCCACTCTTTCACAAAGTCCTCCCTGGAGCCAAGAACCAAGCAAAAACCCTTTCGGTTGAGGATTGAAATGAACGCAAGAAAATTGAGTCCCCATGAATGGACGAAGTGCTGAAAGACGGGGAGGGGAGGCTTGTCCACCCCAAATCTGGCCACTAGAGTCCACTGATGGAAATCCACCGCCACCCCAAAGGCTTATAGGGGGAAATACAGGGTGGGGAACCCATCCAATGTCGATGAATAGAGTCTACCAAGCGAAATATCCAATATTGGAGGAAGACGAGATGTCTCGGATGGAGACGAATGAGGGAGAGGGCCTTTTGCGGAAGATACCAACAAGACATTACTGAATGATGAATGGGGAGGTAAAAACCCCATATCTGGAGAATCTAAGGGTGGCAACATGATTGGTGGTATGGGAGGAGCATCAGCTACTACAGGAACTGGATATTGAGAGGAATCCGACATAGGCGGAGGAGGCAAAACGGGTGGGGGAATTTGAAATGGAGGCGCGTGTGATGCGTTCTCCTTAGACATTTGATTCACTAGGATCATATCTTCCTGGAATATCTCCACTATATTCCATGATCATAAATCGTGTCTTGGTAGTAACAATTTAATTTTCATGTAATCCTAAGGATTGAACTAAAAGACCCTAAACTACATCGATAGAAGTTTTGAGCTAAAATAATGTAAACTATAACAATATAAGGTTAGAGATAAAAAGATATAAACTAATGTTATAAAAGGTATAAACTAAAATACCATAAACTACAGTGATGGAAGGTCCATTCTAAAATAATATAAACTAAAATGATAGAATGTATAAGACAAAAGGAAATAAAATATAGTGGTAGATGGCATGAAATAAAAGAAACTAAAATACAACACAACATCGATTTAGTTTGCAAGAATTTAAAAGCTTGTATGGACAACCATATGGCCCTGGAAAAAATAAAAATACTCATTCCATGAATATCAACTTCAGAAAAAGATAGAGCACTCTCCCTTCGAGACATATATTTTACCCAATTTTCCTCTTGTGAAATAGTTAATCACATGATAACTATAACAAATGAATTAATTAGGAACCTCATGATTGGTGGGAATTCATGAGAACTTACCAAGAAGAATATGTTATGATATAAATATTCATATTTAGATATTTTGTATTAATTTTTATTATAAAAATATGGGTATCGTTGGACATTCATATAACATTGGAACATAAAAAAGTCACGCACATCATAAATGAAAGAAAAACTAGACAACAACATTATAAGTTCATAAAATCCATTCATTGATAGAATGAACTAGGATGAATCTATACATTTTAAATTCTCTACAATAATTTCATAAAAAACATAATGAATTTAAATTTTCAAAATACAATATGATTTGATTGGTTGATCTACCTAGGTTTGTAAGAGTTTTTAGTGAAGCATCAATTGAGTTCTAATGTGCCACTAACCTCACCTATTCTTCTTATGCCCCAGGATGGAGAGTCTCGAATAAAGTAGAAAACTCATAAACTATTTTTTTGAGTGGTTTCTAATGAGGATGAGAATGTTGGAAGTTCATACCTTAGGTGATCTATGATTTATTTATATCTCCATCTTTTCACATTCCAGGCATCCATATGGGCTTGCAATTTCAATATAAATTGGAAACTATTCTCTGATGCATCTAAGGATTCATTCATCTATTCGACAAGGGGAGAATCATCTTCAATATCACACAATCCCCTATCATTGGTGGATAAATATTTATGAGTCAAGTTAATTTGTCTCATGATTTCATAAAATGGTTGGAAATAAAATCAAAAACACCCAAAGTCATTAAATAGTTGATGAAGGCATTTCACTTGTTCATGAAATGTTTCCAAAGGAGTCTCAATAATCAAGGCATGAATCTGCTTCTAGATCCACTTGCGCTATTTCTAAGATTCTGTGACTGATGGGATGGGAATTCTAAAAGGAGGAACAACCGACTGAGATGGTAAAGAAATTGGAGAGGAGGCTCCATATATCCTCCCCTCAATAGAGTAATCACATGTTTCTTGTACTGCAGGGATGACTTCCTCCAAAGGTTTTATCCCACTATCGGGATGGTCATTGCTAGGATAAGGTCACTTCCTCTATGTTTCACCGATGTCTTCAATCAAATCCATTATAGCTACAGATAGAGGGGTTGGTGAGGAAAATGGTATGTCCACATGATGAACCAGTTGTTTTAGCACACCACCTAGATAGGATGCTACCCAATCATGGAAAAAATTCAAAGCAAGAAAGGCATGCACATCAGTAGTTATAAGAATGATCTCATCACCCGTGTCTTCATGATACAACATCATCCAAAACTGGCGGATGATCCCAGGGTGTCACTCTCCTTACACATCGGCTGAAGTAAGAGGGGAAACCCTTTGGTTTTATCCAAACCAATGAGAAAAACAATAAGGTGTATTTGGTATGCAGATGATTAACTCATCCATTTTGGATGTAATAACCCCATCTTAAAGGGATATCTTATATGACCTTTCGTCAAGAGAGCCACTATAATTATCAATGAACGACCTAGTCGGTGTGGTATAATGGGTGAAAAAAATCTATAAGATAAAATAAACACATTGTATCCTCTTTAGAGCCTAGTGACATAGGCCCAACCCTACATATGTTCAATAAACTGGGATGAGATAAGGCATCAGAGATCCTAGTGGAATTTTAGTATTTATAGAAATAGAAATTCTCCCTTATCCAATCAAATAAAACTAGAAAGGACCACTGATCGAATAGGTACGATTCCTTTTTTAATATTACCTAACATTTTTCAAAGGCATTCAAGGCTCAAAACTACCATATTAAGGATTCTTCCCTCTGCTAGCCATGGTTCCATCACCAACATACTGACCCAGATTCTTGAACATGCATCCCCAGCTAAGAAAAACCACCAATTCAAGAATATGTCCATGAATCCCTCTAGCCTAAGGCCTAGATATATCTATGTATTCAGTATATATCCCCAATAATTAGGATTACTAACTTCTAAAATGGCCCAATACAAACTATAACTATCACAAACTTTCAGGGAAGGGCACCGATGGGGAATTATAGTAGTCAGCATAACTCCACTGTGAGTGAGGAAAATGTTGATGAAACCTTTGAATGAGATAAAAGGGGACATAGTAAAATCATTTCTTAAATTATTATTCACAATAATGATCATGTCCCTCACCAAGACTAGAGTATGCAAAGGGTCATCTTGGACATCTATGGTAGGAAGGAACTCATATTACACCTCTCCGAGAGGGGTAATCCCACCTAGTTGGTAGATATCCTATAGGTTTATTCCCAAATCACCCTAGGAAATATGAAATGAGTTGGTGAAATGACACCAATGAGTAACCATTTCTTGAAAAAGATCAGGCTGATGATAGAAAATAAATTCTGAAATGTATATTGACTCATAAATATGAATAGTATATAACCGATCAGTGAAATATAAGAATCGTTGCTTGACCCAGAATGGAAATTCCCATTAATCAGAAAATGTCCACCAGAATAGAGATCCCATTTTGATATCCATTCACTTTCTGGGTTGTTCAGATAAGAGATGAATATCCTCAAATTTCTCTAAGCGATGTGATGGTGAGAAAAATCATAGTAGTCCATCCCTAAGGGAGAGTTTCCCAACATGTAAGACAACCCTTGGGATTGAGCTGTGACCCTTCGGCCATAGCCAAAAAATTTCTTCTGAATAAATTCAAGAGAATTTGACACCCAACAAGATGAAATATTTTAGTCTAAAGAAGTAATGACAACATCATCCAGCAAGCCAAACCCATATAGAGGAAGATGATATAAAAAAGGATAATTCTGGAGCTTGGATGGAAGAATCTGTTTCATAATGTCATTACCATAATTAACATGATATCGGGGGTAAGTATTTTGGTTTATAGAAATCATTTCCATTTGATTAACCACTGCAGGAGAACTATGATTAGATCTAGAATCCATCTGAACAAAATTAAGTGGAATATGTCATGAAGATAAAAATAAAATCTTGTCAAGGGACAGACATAAAAATTCAAGCAACTTCATGAACATCACATGAATTAGTAGGGAATTAAATAATTTCATAAAGGACTCACAAATAACCAGAAACCAAAATATCTCTTGAATCACATAAACCAGTAAGTAATCACACAACCACATGAACCCTTATAATTCTCCTGATCACATGACATTGACATGATCACGCAAACCTCACAATAGTCAGAGGATCATGATATCAATCTGGAAGACCCTGTGAAACCCTAAAGATAATCATGCATCCCCATGAACAAAGATATAAAAATTATAGAACATAAGTTCATGGTTGATTGGAACATATTCCTAGGAAAAGAAAGTCTTAAGAATATTTTCTCATGAAGAGGTCTCATGAAAAAAATATCATGATCAATTATTGAGGGAAGGTCTTGTGACAAGGTCACGTGACAGATGTAGGGAACAAGAGCTCTGGAGAGTTGAGTTACTAGTGAATGAATAAATCTATGATCCTCTATTTATAGGGAATTATTTGGAATAAAAAATGTTTTAGCAGATAAGATATCACCTAGGACATAGATTAGCAACAATGCCAAAAGACTCAAGTGGTCATTTACTTTCCTCATAATTGAGGCCTTGTCCCTGCAGACATTTCCTTTGGGGGGAATAATTTGTTGATGCCCACTAAATGATCATCAAAAAAATTCAAAAATGAATAAATACATGATTAAGTATATTATTTTCTACAAAAAAATAAATAATAATGTGGACATGATCACACATATTGTGTGAACCTTTAGGATACATGTGATCACATGACCTACATAAGGTCATGTGACGATCACATGCAGTGCACAACCTATGGAAGATCCCACAAAGACCCTTTGACAAAGCCTCCTTATTCTATCAATGTCATCCCAAACACTCGCTAATCCCCTATAGGTAGACAAAAAATCACCCCTAGGTCACATGAATTGTTAGGAAAAAGGTGCTTGGCAAAACATCCAAAAATATTTGGAAAATAGGAGGAAAATATACAAATGTGGAAGCCTCTTGTAGTCATAAAAATCATGGGATGCACCCCAAAGGTTCAAAAGATGTCATTCAAGAGTCCTTAGTCATATCACCCTGATCATATGAAAGGCTTTAGATATGCCCAAAAAGTACTTCTATCCCAATATATCACCAATAAAAATATAAGTGTTTGTCTATAATAATTATCACACATCTCCACTTGACATTTTATTGGTAACGTACTGCATTACTGATGAGCATTGTCGCACATTCTACCAAATTTGTTTTTGATTTACTAAGTGCAGCATAGTAGCTAACCTAGGTCATTCTCTCAAGGAGGAATTTGAATTAAAAATCCCTTAAAAGGGTTTAAGGAATTAAAAAAATAGGTGAAAATAAATAAAAAAATGGTGGGGGGGGGGGGTGGGGGGATGGTTTTGTGACTTTCAAATAATACACTAAATAAGCAATTGAGACAGAACAATCAATGACACAATTTCTTTAAAAACAATTATATGAAAAGACATAGTTGATCTAATCAACCCCTTCATCATCCATTTGTCATTATACCATATGATTATAATTCTTTAAATTATGATCCCTTAACCTTGTCAACCCCCGAACCCTATAGATATTAACAGAACCACAAATATTGGAAGAATGAGACTTAGGTCAACTTTGGGACTTCCAATCACAGCACCCTACTTTTATTGTCATCCAAAAGAAAAATTATGGCCAATGGTAAGTCAGGGCATCATATCCTCCCAGGATTTGATAATTAATTGTGTTTGGGATGAGACTTGAACCCTAAAATTCAATCCCAATTTGATTAGATTTTTTTATTGAGGTTTCACACACACAATTTACAGAAGTTCGACTATGCGGTCTAGTGCAAGTTGATCGAGTGGCATAGAAATTAAAACACAAATAATTGATCATAATTTATGAATTATATTATGTTCATGGATTCAAAATAAATAAATTAATGAAGTATTTATTAGATCAACTACGAACAAAATCACTCTTCCATGGGTGGAGTTGTCATTGTGGAGACGTTTTTCATATGCAATGGATTTAAAGAGGAACACCCAATATCATCTCCACTCTTAATTTCCAGAACCAAGAAGAAAAATAAAAATATGAAAGGATAAGAATATTGGATATTAATTTAAGAAAAATTCAAGTTACAATCATTGAAAACAAACAAATACAATGTGGAGGTGGGAGAGGAGAGCCTTCTTGGAAGAGATATTTGCACAAGGCCTTACATCTTCCAAGAGTTTTGAGGTATTCCAAATATCCAAAATTTCTTCCAAACCTTCAAAAATCCTCTAACAACCCCCACAAAGAGTGAAAAACCTCTTTAAATAGAGTTTGGGAGGGCTAGTGAAATGGAAATTCGGACAAATATTTTACTCCATGTTTTAACACATATTGTAACTCCAAAACATGAGAAGTAGATGGCCTTATAGAAGGATTATTTGTGAGGAATCATGTTGCAGAGCTGTTCTGAAAATTTGGGCCCAATAAAATTTTGTATGAAGAAGATATGACCCAAACATTGAAGTGATATCCAACCTATTGAATCAATCCAACTTTTATTTCATGGCCCATTTAGACCACTCAAATGCACAATCCATATTTCATGTTATAAATAAAATTTTTATACCATTATGTCAAGAACCCAATTAAAAAAATTTAAGTCAAAATAATTTACATAAAAATATTTATGCCCGAAAAACTTCTGTGAATTTTAAAATGGTAAAACTGAAATTTCCATCAAATTTTCAAATGAATGATCTAATACCAAATATTCTATACATTAACATATTTAGCACAATGGTAGGAAATTATTTCATTTTTTACTAATAAAATATTCAATAAAATTGTGTTTTATCAACTCCCCCACACTTACCCTTTTGCATTCTTGGAAAAAACCTCATATCATGTATTCGAAAAAATTGTGACTTGATATGCATGTTCATGTTTCTCAATCCATAGCGGAAATATATGCAAAGTAATAATCCCATCAAGAGTGAATATCAAAAAAATTTAAAGTCATTGTCTCATAAATTGCATCAAAACAAAATTCAGTATGATTCATAACACTAATCATATAAAAACAAGTCATGGGTCTACCATGCCATTAATTCTCCATGTGTGTGTGTGCCAACCTTTACCAGCTCATAAATCCACCCTTTATTCAGTTTATTCAGGTCATGTAAAATAATTCTTCTTACTTAGTTTAATTCAACAAACCTTTTCTATATTTCCTTGCAATCAAATTTAAAGACCCACTCACTTAATCATTCCCAAACATCAAAACTTAAGCTCCAGACCTATATATCCCCATATGTTGTACATTTAATCACTCCCCTTATTTGTTTTTTGTTTTTTTAAGTTTCACTTGGAAAAAACTCACACTCAACACTCAAACCATGTTTGATCTCCTCACGACACTAATTATAATAGTTATAATAAGATAAAAGGCTAATGAATAGTGGTTTTTGAACTTTCCAAGACACAAAACATATTTTTTTGAAGGTGTAAAACAGTCAGATAATAGGTACACATGCATAGGTCAATTAAGTACATTAATGATACCAATTAGAAGAGAAACAAATGTATGGATCAACCAATGAATTTTTTTACCTAACATGACTATATATTAAATTGCGTAGGAAAAATTTCAGAGGTCATGGTTGACTGAAAATTGTTGTGGAGAAATCAATGACACAATTTACCATGAATGAATATAAAAAATAATGATGTAAAAATCTAAAATGATTTATAATGACACAACCATTCATATCATCTATGACTTCAATTTTTATAAAACTCAACCCATGATGATGAAATATTAATCAAGATTATAATTCTACCAATGAATTTTGAAAACAAGGATTTTCCACATGTTTCACATGAGAATGTTACATGATATTTTTGATTGATTTTTTTCTTTTATTTTAGGTTTATTTTTTGAAAATTTTAACCAAAAACTTAATAGAAAATACACACAAAACACCAAAATGAAAATCCTAAATATCTAACCCAAAATTTTTTCCACTCCCCCACACTTAAAATATTGCATTGTCTTAAATGTGAACCTATGAGATGATATGTGCATAGGAAAAGTATAATTTTAAATAGGAAAAATAATATAAAAGTGAAAGGGTTAGGAAAAAACTAATATGCTCAAGTGATGATGGGGTCATGTAGTATGATGGAATCCACTACATTAGTTGGAAGTCCCTCAATGTATTTCTTCAAAAGTTTCTCGTTGACAATAAATCTCTTTTCAGTGCCCTCTTTTGCAATCTCCACTGTACTATAAGGAAAAAAACTAGATAAAATATAAGAACCTAACCATCTGGAACACAACTTACCAGGCATCGGCTTTAGGCGTGAACTATAGAGAAGGACTTTTTCTCCAACATGAAACCCCCTTTGTTGGATCATTTTATCATGAGCTCCTTTTGATATTTCATTGTATAACCTTGAGTTCTCATATGAAGACAATCAAATCTACTAAAGATCTTGAATTTGTAGCTTCCTTTGGATTCTAGCTTGGGCCAAATCCATGTTTTACTTATTTATAGTTCAATAATCCTGATTCTCAACTTCCATGGGGAGATGACACACTTTCCCAAAACAATATGAAATGGGAATGTACATCGGTGTCTTGTATGATGTACTATAAGCCCACAATGCATCATCCAAGTGATTGATCCAATCCATTATATTCGGCTTCATGGTTTTCTACAATTTTTTTTTCAACTCATGATTTGAAACCTCAGCTGGGAAATTTGTTTGGGGGTGGTATGGTGTTAATGTTTTGTTTGTCACTACATAATTCCAATAATGGGAAGCCAAATTCTAATTAAAGAAGTGTGTCCTTTGGTCACTGATGATAGAATTTGGTACTCGAAACCTGTAATAAATTTGTGTCTTAAAAAAGTTCACTACAACATGTGAATCATCAGTCCTGGTGGCCTTAGCCTCCACCCATTTACTCACATAATCAATAGAAACCAAGATATATAAAAAACCAAATGAACTAGGAAAGGGAAAAATAAAATCAATGCCCCAAACATCAAAAATCTAAAATAATAGTATGGGTTTTTGGGGCATCTCGTGTCTCCTAGAAATGTTCCCAGTGTGTTGGCAATGAGAGCATGACTTACAAAACACATAGGCATCATGGAATAATCTAGGATAATATAATACAGAGTTTAATACTTTCCTAGATATTCTTTGGGGTCCAAAGTGTCCTCCACATGAAAGTGTATAGCATAAATATAGAACAGACTCAAAATCATGATCAGAAAAACCCCCTAATTACTTTATCACTACACATGACCTCAAGGTAGATATCATCCCACACATAATACTAAGACTCACTTTTTAATTGTTAGACTTGATGACTCTTTAAATTTGTTTGGATTTCTTATGCAATAAGGTAGTTCACTAAATCAGTATACCAAGGATGCATACTTGAGATGGAATAAAGATGTTCATCAGGGAAAGTGTCTTGAAGGAGTACCTAGTCCAAGGTGTTATCCTCTATTGTGCGAGTAAGCCTACTAATGTGGTCTACCATCAGGTTTTCAGACCCCTTCTTGTCTTTTATTTCAATATAAAATTCTTAAAGAAGGAGAATCCATCAGATAAGTCTAGGTTTTGCGTATGGCTTTTCAAAAGGTACCTCATAACTATATAGTCAGAAAAAACATCTACTTTAGAGCCAAATAAATATGAAAAAAATTTATCTAAAGAAAATATAATGGAAAGAAAATCCTTTTCCATGGTAGTTTAGTTTTATTGGGTTGAATAAAATGTCCTCAACGCATAGGCAATCACATGTGAATGTCCCTATACCCTTTGTGATAAGACAACTCCAAATGCAAAGTTGGATGTGTCACACATAATCTCAAAAGTAATGTCCCATTATGGGGGATGTTAGATTGGTGGACTAGTTAGAAACATCTTTAGCTCATCAAATGCTACCCTGCATGAATCATCAATCACAAAATCAGAATCCTTTTGAAGTTATCACAACAAAGGAAGATAAATCTGACTAAAATTTTAATGAAGCACTAATAAAATCCTTCATTCCCTAGGAAAGATCTAATATCCCACGCATATGAAGGATATGGTAAGGATGAAATATTTCCTATCTTAGACCTATCAACCTCTATCCCATGTTTTGACACTACATTCCCTAAGGCAATTCCATGCTTTAACATGAAATGAATCTTTTCAAAGTTCAAGACCAAATTCTCCTCAATACAACAATTAAAAACTTTTCCCAAACTACTTATACATTCATCAAATGAGGATCCATACACTATAAAATCATCCATAAATACCTCCATGCATGTCTCAATAAAATCAGAAAAAAATACTCACCATGCATATCTTAAAGGTACCTGGGGAATTTCAAAGTCAAAATGGCATCCTCCAGTAGGAAAATGTACCAAACTGACAAGTGAATGTTGTCCTATCATGATCCTCTAGAGATATAAAAACCTAAAAATATCCAGAAAATCCATCCAAGAAACAATAATATGTCTTCCCGGCTAGTCTCTCAAGCATTTGATCAATAAATGGGAGGGGGAAATGGTCCTTGTGAGTGGATTGATTTAGTTTACTACAATCAATACACAGTCGCCAACTATTTTGCACCCTAATTGGAAATAACTCATCTTTATCATTTTTTACAACTGTAACACCACTTTTCTTAGGCACAAACTAAATATGACTTACCCACTGCGAATTTGAAATTGGATAAATTAAACTTGCCTTGAGTAATTTTTCAACTTCATTTTTTAAAACTTATAAAATATTTGGATTCATCCTCCTTTGTGTCTACATCACTAGTTTATCCCCATCCTCTAAAATAATCCTATGCATGAAAATAGAGGGTATAATACCTGATATGTCATCCAAGGTCCACCCAATTTCTCTAATGTTCTCTCTCAAAATATTCAAAAGTTTTTCTTCATGTTCAAAAGGGGGATTGTTAGCAATTATAACATGTAATATCTCACCACTTAACAAGTATGAGTATTTGAGATTAGTTGGAAATGGATTGAGTTCCAATGAAGAGGTGTCTAATATGGACAGATACATTTATGTAACTAAAATATGTTAAGAATGAACATTAGTACCAGAATAATCATCATCAATATAAGATAATAATTCATCAAAAGCATAAACATATTCAACATCCAAGACATAATCAGAGTGAACATGATCAAAATCAGAATATGAATCCATTTCAAAATCAAATATAAGAGAGTTTTTTGCATTATAAATAAGTGTGGAGGTGCTCTTAGACATCAAACTAGAACCAATACTCATAATCTCTCTAAGTACTAGCCAATAAAATTCGATGGGATTTTTATTTGGTGGTTCAAAATGGGAGATAACAAAAGAAGAATGGTCTTCTGAGGGGTACTTCATGGAATCCGTAATATTAAATATCACAATTTCATCCTCAAACTCTTTGGAAATTGTACCCTCATGGTCATTTATGATTATTTTTTCAATTTTTAGGAAGGTCCTTCCTAAGATAATTGGATCACGAGAACATACCTGATCATCCTCCATGTTAAGAACATAGAAATCTACTGGAAAGATCATGTCTCTTACCTGAACAAGTACATCCTCAAAGGCTCCCACTGGATATACTGTAGATCTATTCTCCAACTACACCACTACTAATGTTGGATTCAACTCACCAACATGTAATTAAGAGAATATAGAGTGAGGCATCACATTTATAGAACCTATTAAATCACATAAAGAATCAAAAAAGTGTAACTCCCCGATGATGCATGGGAAGGTGAATGTACTTGGATCCTTTTACTTCGTTGGAATTGCTAGAGTTTGTGTAATGAGTGCTGACACATTCCTTCCAATATTGATCCTCTCATTTCCCTTAATCAATGTTATATTGGTACAATGTTCTTTTAATAATTTTTCATACCTTGGTATTTTCTTGATGGCTTCAAGTAGAGGGATGTTGTTCTCCACATGCTTGAATGTGTCTAAAACCTCCTTTTGTATCACCTCTTTAGCCATATTCTTGGTTTGTAAAACCCTGTTTTGAAAGGGAAGGGGTTTAGGAGAAACATCATTGATCTTTCTCTCCTTTTTTTCTCTACGGTATGCTTATCATTTGTTCTTGAGTAGGGCTTATCTGAAGTTGAGTTGAATCTTGGTGGAATGGTAGGTGTAAAAGCCTCAGTTGTTTGCTACCCTCTTCTCAATGTGATGGCACCGACATTCCCCTTTGGATTTAGAGTAGATTGGGAAGGTATATTTCTATAATTCTTACTTACTAGTTCATAGAGGGTGGTGGAAATCTGGCTCATTTGAGTTTTCAACTCCCTCAGCTCTGAACCTTGACTTTCCAACTCATTTTGTTGATTAATATTTTTTTTCAAAAGATCATTAGTATTATAATCTACCTTTGGTTGAGAAGACCCTTGTTGTTGACTTGTTGATTATTGAACATCAAATCGCCATTGGGGTTGTTGGAAACCCTATTGGTAAGGTGGAGGCTGCTGGAAGTTTTGTTGAAAGTGGGGCCTTTGTTGTTCTCTAGAGGTATACCTCATATCCGATTGATCCTTCAACACTTGGTTGTATTTTGGTGCAAAGGAATCAAAATTCTTTTGGGGACGTGGTTATTGCTTCTAATAACATGGTCTCCAAGGAAACACTGTTGATCATTATTTTGTTTCTTATAGTTGGGGAAAAATATCATTTGGGTGGCTTGTCTTAGTGAAAATTCCACAAGGCCTTAAAGGATGGGGTTGAGATGTCTTTTCTACCAAATCAATATGTCTCACCATAGTTGTCATTTCTTCCATCTTGGTATCAATCAAATGACTTTCAAGAGAAGATGGACTTACCTAATGTACTCCTCTAACATGTGGGGAACCTCAATCGCCAAATTGTTGAGAGTTTTGTACCATCTTGTTGATCAATGCATGTGCAGCTACTGGTGTTTTGTCAACCAATACCCCTCCAACTACAGAATCTACCATGCTTCTCTCCATAGGTGTGATTCTTTCACAGAAGTACTGGATTAGGAGTTTCTCACTGATTTGGTGATGTGGGTATCTTGCATGAAACTTATTGAATCTCTCATAATACTCATACATTGACTCCCCATATTCCTACTTGATCCCTGAGATCTCCTTTTTAATGGAAGAGGTCCTTGATACTAGAAAAAATCTCTGCAAGAAAATATGTTTTAAATCATTCCAACATGTTATATCTTCAGGTTTTAAATAATACATCCAATCCTTTAAAGTTCCATCAAGTTAAAATGGGGATTATCTATGTTTTATTTGATCTTTAGAGACATTTATTAGTTTCATTGTTAAGCATTACACATTTAATTCTTTTAAATGTTTGTTTGGATCCTCACCAGATAAGCCATGAAATATTGGAAGAAGGTGAATTAACCCATATTTTAGTTCAAAGTTTGTTTTGAGAGTTGGATATGCAATGAATGTTGGTTGAAAATTAATATCTAGAAAAAAAACTCTCAAATAGTCCTATTGAGTTCATTTTTTTTATTTTCATCCATTTTATTTAGTTTAATATATTTTTAGAAGAGTTTCCAATTTCAAAATTCCTAGATTGAAGGAATTCCCCAGTTGGATAAATGTCGACACTCCCCAAAGACCGAGATCATTTGATTCAATCCCTAAGTCTGTGCTCAATCTCATGGTCTAGATCAAGGAGATCCTCATGATGGGATCGTGTCATAAATCATATAAAAGAGAGAAATAAAAAGTAGTGGACACTAATAACATTAAATGAGGTTTAAATTGATGGTCTTAAAAAAGTGTCGAAGAAATAACTAAAAATAAAATAAAGGATAACAAGGGAAAAATAGTATAAAATAAGAATAAAGATATTACGTAAAATTGGTTGAATAACAAACTTTCCTCCTCAGCAACAATGCCAATTTGATGATCATTGTCAGACACACTCTCAAAAAATATTTGTGATTTGCTAAGTGCAGCATAGTAGCTGACCTAGGTTGTTTTATCAAGGTTGAATTTGAATTAAAAACCCATTAATTGGAGTGAAGTAATAAAATAGGTGAAACCAAATAAAAAATGGGGTTTTGTTTCTTGGCTTTCGAACAATACAGTAAGCAAGCAATTGAGATGAAAGAATAAACAACAAAATTTATTTAAAAAAAACTTATATGAGAAGATATAGTTGATCTAATATACCCCTTCATCATCCATTTATGATTATCTCATATGATCATAATTCTTTCAATTATGATCCTCTAACTTTGTCAACCCTTAAACCCTATGAAATGTAACATGACCACAAATATTGGAAAAATGAGCCTTAGGTCGACTTTTGGACTTCCAATCACAACACCCTACTTCGATTATAATTCAAAAGAAAAATTATGGCTGATGGCCAGTTAGGGTAGCATCTCCTCCCAAGATTTGAGAATTAATTGTGTTTTGGGATTAGACTTGAACCCTACAATTCCATCCCAATTTGATAGAATTTTTACAATTGAAGTTTCACTCACACGATTTACCCAAGTATGACTATGCGGTAAAGTGAAAGTCGATCGAGTTACTTAGAAATTAAAACTCAATTAATGTATTATAATTTAAGAATTAAATTATGTTTATGAATTCAAAATAAATAAATCAAGGGAGTAGTGATTAAATCAACTACTAATGAAATCTCTCTTCTATGGGCCGAGTTGTCATAGAGAAGATGTTTTTCATATGTAATGGATTGAAAAGGGAACACACAATATTATCTCCAATCATAATTTAAATCACCAATTAAAAAATAAAATTATTAAAAGATAAGAATAGAGGAGATTAATTTAAGAAAAAATCAAGTTAAAAGCATTGAAAACAAAGAAGTACAAAGTGGAGGTGGGAGAGGAGAGCCTTATTGGAAGATATGTTTGCACATGGACTTACTTCTTACAAGAGTTGTGATATGTTCCCAAGATCCACCCCTTATTACACATCTTTAAAAAAAATCTACCAACCCTAAAAAAGATTGAAAACACACTTTAAATAGATTTTGGGAGGGCTAGGGTTACATATATTTTTTAAGTGTGAAATAGAAATTCGGTCTAACATTTTACTCCAAGATTCACTACATATTTGACCACCAAAACACATGAATTGGCGGGCCATATATAAGGATTATTTGTGAGGAATAATGTCCCAGAGATTTCCACAAAAATTGGGCCCAATACACGCCTAGATGAATAAGATACAAACCAAACACTGATGTGTGAATCCAGTCCAGCTTTGACTTCATGGCCCATTTAGACCACTGAAATGCACGATCAAGATTCTGTGTCCAAAATAGAATTTGTATCTCTTTAAGTCATGAACACATCTACAAACTTTTAATTCAAAATAACTTACAAAAATATATTTATTCCTGAAATACTACAGTTAATTTTAAAAGGGTAAAACTAGAATTTCCATCATATTTTCAAATGAATGATCTAATCCCAAATATTCTATAAATTACCATATTTAGCACAATGGGAGGAAATTATTTCATTTATTACCAATATAATATTCAATAAAATTGTGTTTTATCAATCACAGATAGGTTGAGTGTTTACATTTGACAACACTCATACAAGCTCAAAAAAATCCACAAACCTTTGAAAATTTTAAGAAGGAAATAAAAGAGAAAATATGGGAGCCTTTTGAGATTGTAATACTCATGAGACACACCAGAATGGTCCTGCAAGACCCCTTGAAAAGCCAGTTTGATATTGTAAAGGCCCTCTAGAATTCCATCCTTATCTCGTAAAATATCTCAGATAAGGCATCAAATATCACATGAAAGCCTTTTAGTAGGCATCCTGATCATGAAAAATTCATTAGACATGTCTTCCTAAAAATACAGAAGACCCTTGGAATGTATGCATGATTCATCAAGACCCCTTTAATTGGAAATAATCTAATAAATTGGGTGTTTATTGGATAAACTCATGATCGCAGAAAATCATGCAACACCCCCAAAATAACCTATGAAAAAACCTTGTGAAAAATCATGAAATCAAATCCTTCCAACGATTCTATCCCAGATTTGAGTGATACATTCCACATAAAGTGGTGAATATTCAAGGGGGAAAGGCCTATAAATTTCCCACCACAACATGAAAAATATAGGGACTTTTCCTTGGAACCTCGCACCCGAACACCCAAGAATCCAAGCGGATTTCTAATGGTGGTTGATATCATGACCAGGAAAGTTTTCAATCAGGTATGATATGAATAAAAACTGGAGAAATAATGAAACATGCATAATAACTTCATGTGATGACTCATAGATCCTGATAAGGATTTATGATGAGTCAAGAAAATAATATCCCACATACCAGCTAGATCACACGAGACTTAAAACAAGATAAAACTGAACAAATCTAAGGCATATTCAATAAAAGGATGCAATAAAGACTAAAAATATGGGATAATTTTGTAGAGAACATATAAACTGATCATTATGTGTTTCACATGAATCAAACAGATCAAGAGATATCACCAGGACAAGTCACCCAGATCATGCGATGCTCCTTTGGTGTACTATTTTGATCATGATAGTTCCCCTAGTCATGTATGATGAAGTTACATGGAGCCCCCTAGGAATTCCACCCATGTATTGAAAAACCCTATGGGATCACTATCTAGACCTTGTGATGCTCTCTAGACATGTTTCCAAAATCATACGGAGGTACCAGTGAATGTCTGCTAAGTATTAAGATGGCATAAGGACACATCTATTGGATATCAAGATGTCCTCCTGAAAATCCAGATAGATCTCATGAGCCCTTCTTGGTATTTTAGCTATCTCTTACGACATCCCCCAGGCCTGTCAGATGGATTTCACGATGACACCCATACAAGTCATCTAGGACATGAGGGACCCTCTAGACATGTCACACTGACTCTCACCAATCCCTTAAAGTGTGTCATCCAATTTATAGGATGACACCAAGTCAAGTAATCCAATCATGTGATGGCCTCCAATCATGTTAACTGAGATCGTTTGATGGCCTCCAGGATATTCTGGCTAGGTCTTGTGATGTCCTCCAAACATGTCATCCTTGGTCATGCGACAACCTCCAGACATTCGATCCAGATTATAAGAAAACCCTTTGATAAGTTAATTAGTTCATGATATTATCTTTTTACATGTTAGTAATACATCCTTCAGCATGTTAGTAAATCAATTAAGGCATGTCAGGAAGACAATCAGTGCATTTCAGGAAGACAAGAAGACCAGGCCAAGCGGGTATCCCAAAAATTGATAACCCTATCCCACCTCCATAAAGGGAAACTTTAGTGTGTAAGACCAGATTAATTGAACTATGATGAGTATGATTCCTTCAATAACTAGGATATGTAGGTCTCTTTCCTAAGTCCTGATCACCATATTGAAATATTAGTTGGGTAGTCCCAATGCATAAGTCTCGTATCCACAACCAATGATACTAATTATTTTCCATCCCTTGTTTATCACACTGAGAAAAGATCATGTGGGATTAGGGAGTAACAATGATCATATCATTCATGTCACAATCCTCAATCAAGATATGATAAACCTCAATGTGAAATCTCCGATAAATGTTATAACATGATATGTCCTACATATAATGGAAGACTTAGCGTGTAATCCCAAAATCATTGAACTATGAGGACATTGATTATTTTTATAACTAGAATACATAGGACTCTTTCATAAGGTATGATCTTGAAGTCAAATGGGAATCCAATTTGATGTAAGTCTCTCCATCTGTATGATATTGCAACCATCGGGACCCAATTTCTCCCATGGGCTAATCATATTTCCTCATCCACCAACCGATTGAGAAATCATTGAACTATGATGAATCTAATTCTCATTATAACTAGGATATGAAGGAAAACTTCTTAAGGTATAAGATCCATATTAATAATCTGAAGTAATGTGCCAACACGTAAGTCCTACATCCATATACAATGAGGTTGATTAGTTTCTATCCCTTTTTTCCTACAGCAAGAAGATATCATGTGGTCTTAGGGAGTAACAATGATCACCTTATTTTCAACATGAATCTCAACTAATAAGGGAAGCCTCAGTGTGTAATCTCTGATTAGTGGAATGATATAATTACCTAAAATACAATGGTATCTACCTCAGGGAAATTCTCAAGGGATTGAATGAACTATGGTAACTCTAATTTATACTATAACCAAGATATGTAGGATGCCTCCTTGAGGTTCGAACTCAAATACCAAGTGACCAAACACCCACATATATGTCCTTTTAGTATGAAATTAAAATAGATATGTTTAATGATCTACATGGTTTTATATTCTTATTATAAAATAGGATATGTTGGATTCCTCATAAAGGATCCATTCCATCCTAGAGATATTAATCACCTCCCAGGATCGCTGAAAATTCTGAAATGCCTTGTTATACAGATTTAACATATAAGCAGATACCCACCAAATGGAAATGGATGAAGAACCTCATATTTATACATATTAATTCACTAATGAGATCCCCTTATTTTTTACATAAAAGGGTTTAACTTTTTATGATTCTGTTAGGGTAACTCGTGTCGTGTCAATATTAGGAAGATATTCACAAACATATCTTAAATATATAAAAGAGTCTCAGAGTTGGAAAAAATTCCCCCCAAAAGGGTGTGATGATCCTGAACTCCCATCCTCTCAACCAATGTGAGTTCTTAAGAGTCATTGGGTCAAAAAATCCAACTGACCACCTACCATTGGAAAGCAGGTTCATACCCAGTCATGATTATGGAAACTATTGGAAGAAACAATGAAAGTTTCAAAAATGGTGAGAAAAATGTGAGTGATTGTGTGGGAAATTGAACCCCCCAAAAATCAGATCACTGGACATAAGCACCCCACATATTTCTGAGGAAACAACCTCCTTAAGCATAGTTTCATCAAACTACTTGGGCACCTGAATCCCACTATCAAGCCCCACACAGTTTCTCCTAACCATGAGACCAATATGTTTCTCCCAAAATGTTGGACTCTGGGCTATGAACATGCCACAGAAACCCTTGAAACATTTTTGATCTTATTGAGAATCCATATATGGTACATAATAAAGAATTATACAGAAATTAAAAGTATGTTTACTTCAAATAAATATTGGGTTGTTATGTGCTAAATCCACACATAACCATTACTGGTTGTGAAAAGCACATGTTGGGATTTTATAGGGAAGGTGGGCCTGTCCAGACCCATTATAGGTTGTGCCAACCTAACCCTAACATTTTAATGGTAGATCTAATCCTATATAAACCAAAAGAGGCAAGGCATGGGGTTACCTAACTCTTTAATAGGATAGAGATGTGGTTTAAAAGTCAGTGACATGCACGATGGGACACTATGAAGTGTGGATCTGTATGGAAAGTATAATGATGACCTAGTTGTAGTCATGGGAGGCCATGGAAAGGGCAATAGTGGCTGAATCTGAAGAGGAGGGAGGCATCACATGATGATTTCATCAAGCAGAATGCTTTACAAGGGATCATCTTGGATTTGGGACCAATGAAGAGGATGAATACTTGGATGGTGTGATTCAATCAATATGGGCAGACATAATCAACTGGGGTTGGTGACTCCCATTCCGGATAGAGGTGTGACCATAAGGTGGGTCCTGCTTGGTCAGATCAAGCTAGAAAGGTTAACTTGTACATCATCATGAATCATGATGGGAAGTGGGGTTTTCACCAGTGAAGGGCTGCCAGTGGTCTACATTGTCGACTAATCCCCTACCTCAGCTTGGTAAAATCATTTATAGAGTTCAGAATTGTACGATCAACATCGAGTAGAGGGGGAATTCCATGTTCACCAAATTTGGACACTGATCAGTGGTTGGGAGGTCGGCTGGTCGAGCGAAGGTGGTCTCATTGTGGAAGGTGAGACGACTCTTGGATGCCTAATTGGAGACACCAGGGGCATGAAGATGAATAGGGTGCTATGTAAAGTTGGTTGGAAAGTGGGTAACCAAATTGTCGAACCAAAAGTTTTTTTGTTTTTTTCTCACTCCACTAGGTCACAACGCCTTAATGGCATTTTTTGATTGTCTTGTGTGGAGAATTCCACACAGGATATTCCACCTTTTTTAGTTTTGTTATGAATGGGTCAAGAAACCACCTCCCCACCATAATATTAAATATATATATTAATTATATTATTGCACAATAACTTGTGGAATGTGGATCTGGATGGAAAATACTATTTTGGATGGAAATTTGTATTCACTGAAATTGGTACCGATAATTGAAACTGATGAAATAATATATAAAAAATATATATTTTCCAAATTTTAATACCTAAAGAAAATAACAAAAATGATCTATATTAAATTTTTCTAATGGATATATCTTGGCCATTCTAAATCGAATTGATGCGTTGTCTGTTCCATTGGGACAAAATTAATACCCCCTAATTAATTTAATGAAAATTAAATTTTCTTTGGCTTAGAAAATTCATGAAATCCCTATGATACCAATTTAAGGTATCACGATGTTTAGCGGAAGCCAGTGGTCTAGGTATTTTAAATTTTTTATCACTGGATTGATGAAACTTATCATCTCCGTCGATCTGAGCCCTAGTACGGTGATCGCACCATGAATCACTATTTCATTTTCACCCTTACAACGTTGTTTTAAACTGATTTTGTATTAAAAATTTAAAAAATAATAAAAACTTGAAATTCATGCTTGATTAATTTATTTTGTGTTTATCATTGTTATGAAGGTAAATGTTACTTGTTTTGATGATTCCATTGCAGGAGGAGGTGTTTTGGAGGCCCAAGAGATGGTTTAGAAGGAAAATGGGCCAAAACTGCATGGATTCCATGAATATCTGTCCAATTTTTTTCTCATTAATATAATTAAGTGTATCCAAATGGGATAAAACTTTGTGGTCTTCTCCAAAACATCCTGGGCTACAACTCTTATCAAGGAACCGAATCCCAATTCAGCAATCTATTAGCCCGTCCAAACCATTCTGTCCAGGGAACAAAATCTACCAGAATTCAAAATTTTTGTTTAGTATTTTGACCATATCTCCAACTCCAAATTTATAATGGCTGAAAAATTTGATATGGAGATAGTAAAGAGGCCTTAAAACAACGCTTCACTTTTGTTCAGGTCATGATATGACTTTCTAATACTCCAAAACTGAGACACAAGTTGTATCTAAAAAATTTGTTGCTCAAAACCATTTTCCATTTTGGATATAAAAAGGCACCATGGACACCTCATTTGTAAGTTCGGCCAAGGAGCGAAGTGATAGAAATTTGGAGTTATATTGGAGTCCTCTACTCATCCTAGAAGTTTTTAATTCCCCTATCCTCATAGTAGGATCAATAATAAAGAAGGAGTTCCACCCAAGCTTCCTCCTCCTCTCGATGTTGAGCTAAATGGTGGGCGTTCGTTGTGAGGTAGATACAAACATGTCAAGGGAGTTCCAATACATATATTAGCTACTATTTTGGACTAGTTTTGGTGTTTAAGAATTTCACTCCATTCACCTTACATTATTTCATATTTGAATGCTTGTTTTGATACATGTGAATGTTATTCTCTTAATTTCTAACCGATCAGTGTGAGGATTTGAGTGCATAACTTGTGTTGTTCCAATTGTACAACACAATAATACTTTTCATACCAAACATATTGATATTTTAATTTTATTTGGAAGCTATTATTTTGTGAATAAGCACTGGACCTTGATGATATGATTGTTATGTCATGTTTGAGTTATTTAAGCATTGAAATAAAAGCTTAGAAATTAATCTGGATTCCAATTAATTTCAACCAAATAATTACTACAAACATAAATGAAAATCTATGAAAAATGAATTTGAAATGTGTGTAGTAAAATCACAATAAACCCTTTGTATAATATTTTTTAAAATCTACTATCTTTGTCAACTATTAAACTCTTTGAGTTAAGTAATTTTATTAAAAGTATTTTCTAAAAATCACCCCCTCTTTTAGTAATATTTATTAAAAATACACACTATAAGCTACCAAAGATCCTTGAGATATGTCCTAGGGTATTTCATAGATTATAAATAAACCTTAAAATAAAAACCAATTTTATGTGTCATGACAACGCATTCAAATTTTGGCGCCGTTGCTGGGGATCACTTTGTTTTTTAGTGCATGTTTTTTATAAGATATTTGAAAATTTTGTAAAAATTTATTTACCTTTTAAATCCTTTTGTGTTTTGATCTATTTGTTGTGTAGGTTTGGTGCATGAAGTGTTCTACTATAGCATATTTAACTCCTTTAAAACCTGAACCAGAGAAGATCCTACATCAGTGACACCAAGACACATAAGACAACACTTTGAAGGAGGACACACCACACACTGAAACTCTTCTTCACCCTTCTTCTTCTTCTGGAACCAACATCAAAACTGAAATAAACTTTAATAACATGGATGAAAAAAATAGAACACTAAAAGAACTAACCTTACCTGATGTATATATCCAATCCACATACATTCAATTACAAGGTGGGGCAACCAATTTTGAACTAAAATATGGTTTAATTCATCTATTACCAATATTACATAGACTTCCTAGAGAGGATCCAAATAATCATTTAAAAGAATTTTACACTATTGGTTCAACATTAAAACATGAAAATGTGGATGAAGAAAAAGTAACTATTAGGTAATTTCCATTTTAATTATAAGACACTACAAAATACTGGATTTATTTTGTTAATTCACCAATAAGAGGCTAGGCTGACATGAAATGCCTTTTTCTTGAAAAATATTTCCCAACCTATTGAACTGAAATAATAAGGAAAAAAGTTTGTGGGATAAGACAATCTCAAGGGGAACACTACATGAATATTGGGAAATATTTAAAATATTATGTCCAAGTTTTCCACACCATCAAATAAGTGACCAACTTTTAATACAATATTTTTATGAAGGTTTAATACCTATTGATAGAAACATGATTGATGTTGGTGCAGGTGTTTCACTAGTGGATAAAACCCCAACTTCTAGAAATAACATAATTGATAACATGGCACAAAACACTCAAAAATTAGGTTCAAGGTAAAATGTTCCCATTAGATGTGTTCGTGAGGTGAAAAGTACTGAATTCTAGAAGAAGGTGTACACAAATTTTGAAGTGGTAAGTAACCTTTTACGACAACTCTCTCTCTCCCAAGGGATGTATTAATCTCAAACTCCCATCTATTGTGGAATCTGCACTTCTGACACCCATTATTCTGACCAATTCCCCCAATTGAGTGAAAATTTTGAGAGTTGTGAGGCAATCTTTCTAGGATGCCCCTATATTCAACCCTTTAGGAAATAAACATACTATCCATCCTACTCTGCGTGGAATGAAAACCAAGCTTATAGGAAAGGGGTATTCTAACCAGCCTCATCAACTATGGAACCAACAAGTGTAGAGTAGTCATTTACCACCACCACCCAGAAATCCTCAACCATCACAAGGGCCTTTCCAACTGCCACCTCCCAGACCCAAGCCTAGCCTAGATGATATGATGAAACAAATTACTGCTAAAAATCTCCAATTCCAACAACCACCCAAGCTTCCATAAAAGACCTAAAAACCCAATTAGGCCTACTAGATAACTTGGTGGGGGAAATTTGAAGTCATGGGTCGGGTAAAATTCCCTATCAACCAGTAGTTAACCCTAGGGATAAAGGAAATGTTAGTTCCATCACCCTTAGGAGTGGAACTCATCTTAAAATCCAAATGACTCCTCTATTATAGTCATTCCCTCTTAAGGAAACCACCATCCCATACACTGTAAAAAATAGTCCAAGAGAAGAAAATCCTTGTCCCAAGAGAATCCCTTCCAAAGGAAGGGGTGTGTTTTTTGATGAATCTACTATCCTAGCTATTCCTATTACATTTCCCCAAAGGACCACCCAACCATGAAAAAAAGGAAACTGAACTTGATAAGGAAATATTAGAAACTTTTAAAAAAAGTGTAGGTTAAAATTACTTTGATTGATGCAGTGAAACAAATTCCAAGATATGAAAAGTTTTTAAAGGAGATGTGTACACATAGAAGGATACTTGGTGGATATGAGAAGGTTAGATTGGGGAGTAATATATCAGAATTTATAGAGCCATCACTTCCCACTAAGTGCAATAATCCTGGGACATTCTCGATTCCATGCACCATAGGGGAGTATTCATTTTCCAATGCCACGATCGATTTAGGTGCTTCTATAAATGTGTTGCCTCACTCAATTTACTCTACATTGTAGGTCGGGGAACTGAAGCCCACTGGAATTTTTGTTTAGATAGAAAATCGGAGTACAACACACCCTTCTGGTGTGTTAGAGGATGTTTATGTGAGGGTGAAAAATTTAAATTTTTCCTACTGTTTTTATGTTATTAAAATGGAAGATGATAGAATGAATGGAGATTCCCCAATTAAATTGGGGAGACCTTTCTTTAAAACCTCCAAAACCATAATTAATATCCATAATGGAACATTATCTATGGAGTTTTGTGTTGACATTGTCCACTTCAACATCTTTAATGTCATGAAGCACCTCTTAGAAGAACATTCCTCTCTCTCAATTAATTCTATAGATGAACTCCCTTCCCTTGAAAAAAATTCATTTCATTCCCCTGATACCCTTTCCAAGTTTTCTTCATTGATAAAAATGATATAAAATTAATCATTCATTGATTTTTTTAGTGGTCTAAAAAAGTGTCATGCATGCTTATTAATTGATAATTTCTTGAACACTGAGGATCCAATGACAATCGATGATACTGCTAAACTTTTAAAAGATCATTCCTTGTCTAAGGATGATACCATTAAGTATTTAGATGAGATTAGTGACCTCTCACTTTCAAAGACACTCCCATAAATCCAAAATCCACTGGAATTGGAACTGAAATAACTGCGTCAAGATTTAAAATATTCATCTCTTGAGAATGAAAACAACTTTCCTGTCATCATTGTTTGTTCACTCCGTCCTGAGCATGAATTGTGACTAATTGATATTTTGAGGGAGTATAAACAACCTTTGGGATGGACACATTCTGAAATTCCTGGTATTAGCCCATCAATTTCTACACATCATATATTGTTAAAATATGAGGCTAAATCAATGAGTCAGGCACAACGTCGACTAAACCCAAACCTCCTAGATGTTGTGAAAAATGAGATAACAAAATTGTTGGCTACTGAATTAATTTTCCCCATCTATGATATCCTATGGGTCATTTCCACTCAAATCAGTTCTTAAAAAAACTGGCCTTATAGTAATTAAAAATTAAAACAAATAATTGGTTCCAACTCATGTACAGAATAGTTGGCGTGTCTGCATAGACTATCGTCAACTAAAGAAAAACACTAGGAAGGACCATTTCCCTTTTCCATTCATTGACCAAATGATAGAGACGTTAGCGGGTAATTCCCACTATTGTTTCTTTTATGGGTATTATGGATACTTTTAGATCTATATTTCCCTCGAGGACTAGGAAAAGAGGACCTTAACTTTCCCCTTTTCCACATTTTCCTATAGAAGGATGACATTTGGTCCGTGCAATGCATTGGGTACATTCTAGCGATGTATGGTTAGTATTTTTTTTGGATTACCTAAAGAATTACATGGAAGTATTCATGGATAATTTCACTATTTATGGATCCTCTTTTGATGAATGTTTGAGTGGTCTTGATTCAGTCCTACGTTGATGTATTGAGAAGAATATTGTATTAAATTATGAGAAATTCCATTACATGGTGCGTTAAGGTATAGTTTTGGGGAAAGTAATTTTTGGGGATGATATCCAGGTAGATAAATCAAAAGTGGAAGAAATTTCTTCCTTACCATTCCCTAAAAATGTACGGGATGTGTGGTCTTTCCTAGGTCATGTTGGATTTTACCATTGTTTCATTTATGAATTTAGTGAAATTGCACTCCCCCTCTCCCGGTTACTCTAAAAAGAAAAAGAATTTGTTTTAGATAATGAATGTGAGAAAACTTTTAATAAGTTAAAATGGAGTCTCACATCAACCCTGGTAATCCAACCACCTTAGTGGGATTTACCGTTTGAGCTCATGTGTGATGCCTCTAATTATGCAGTTGGGGTAGTCTTATCACAAAGGGTCGATCAAGATCTACATGCCACTGCCTATGATTCATGTACTTTGGACCCCACCCAAGAAAACTACACCACAAATAAAAAATAATTCATTTCCATTGTTTTTGACTTGGAAAATTCAGGTCATACATTTTGGGGTACAAAGTCATTGTGTTCTCAGGCCATGCAGCACTCTGGTATCTCTGTAAGAAACCAAAAGACAAATCACATCTCATTCACTGGATGCTTCTCCTTTAGGAATTCAATCTAGAAATTAGAGATAAAAAAGGAGCAGAGAATGTGGTGGCTGACCATATCAGTAGGTTCCACCCATCCTCATAGATTGACTCACCCCCTGTATTCCCATTAATGACATGTTTCCTGATGAGTAATTGTACTAAGTGTAAGATGATATTCCTTAGTATGAAGAAATTGTAAATTATTTGGTAGCATCTTGCATTACTACTGATTCAATAAAATCCAAGATAGTCATCTAAAACATGAGTTCTTTTGGTACATTTGGGATGACCCATACCTCTAGAGAACATGCAGCGATCAGGTCCTTCGGTGTTGTGTTCCTGATAGAGAGTTTCAATATGTTTTTAGATTATTCCACAATATTTCTTGTGGTATCCACTTTGATCCCCAAAAAACTACTCATAATTTCCTTAATTATGGTCTCTTTTGGCCAACACATTTTCATGATTCCCATGAATTTTAAAAATCTTTTCCTTGTTGTCAAAGAATGTAGAATTTCTCTAAAAGAAATGAAATTCCGCAATAAACGTTGCTCTTTCATGAAATTTTCGATGTTTGGGGCATTGAATTTATGGTTTCATTTTTCAATTGCTATGCTGACTTGTACATTCTTCTAGCGGTCGATTATGTGTCAAAATGGGTATAGGACTGAGCCAATAGGATAGATGATTCCAAAACAGTTGTGGAATTTTTGAGAACTCAGATCCATTGTAGGTTTAGATTACCTAGGTTCATCATTAGTTACGAGGGTTCTCATTTCTACAACCAAAAAATGCAATCACTTTTTGCATCGGTATGGGGTCGGTCATCGAGTGTCTACTGCATATCACCAAAAGACCAATGGTCAAGCTGAGGTGTCAAATAGAGAAGTAAAATACATTCTTGAAAAAATGGTTCAACCCAATATAAAATATAGGTGTCTTAGACTCGATGATTCATTATGGGATTACCATACTACTTTCCAAACCACCATTAGCATGTCACCATATCATCTAGTGTTTGGAAATAGTAGTCACCTCCCAATTGAGATTGAGCACTAGGCCTACTAGGCCATCAAATAATGCAATTCTAATCTTTTTTGGTGCAGGTTCTCAAAAGAAGTTGCAGATTCATGAGATGGTGGAAATAAGAAGAGATGCATATGATAACTCTAGGATTTATAAAGAGCGAACCAAGGCTGACCATGACCATATCATCCTTTATAGTCAATTCTATATTGGGCAGAAGGTCTTCCTCTACAATGTAAGGCTAAAGATGCATCTATGTAAGCTTAGTTCCTGTTGGTTTGGACAATACATTTTTACAAATGTATCTACATTTGTAATTGTTCAGGTTCAAAATGAAGAAACTAAGCAAACCTTCACTATCATTAGGAAACAACTAAATCACTTCCATGAATCCCTTCTGATGTTTCTGATGGGGGAACTCCATGTTCAATAAGAAACATAACAATGACACCCACCAGATTTTATCCTTCCTTCCCACATTCTATTTTATTATAGTGAGGACACTACACACTCTAGGTGTGGGGGGTATGGGTACATTCTGTGGTTAGTTAAGAATTTTCATCATTTTTTACTTCTTTATTCTCTTTTTTTCTTTCTTTATGGTATTTTCACTTTTCCCCATCTTGTTCAGTTCATTAGGATTTTCATCGTCTTTTTATTTCTTCTCTTTTTCACCTTATTTATGATATTTTAACTTTTCCCCATCTTGTTCAGTTCATTAGTATTTTCATCGTATTTCTTATTTCTTATCTTTTCTCTTTCTTTATGGTATTTTTACTCCCCCCTTATGGTCACCAAATCTGGGAACTTACTGAAATTTCATGTTGAAATTTTTGATTCTATGTTTATTTAACATTTGATGAAAACTTGACTCTATTATGGAATGAATTTTTGTATGAATTTAACATCAGGGAGTGATTTTTATTGAATTGATTTTCTATTAATAATATAAATGTTTGTATCTCTGTGAAACCTTTGAGATGATTGATTCCTATTGTGTGAGTAGTTACTGTGAAAACTGTGTCACTAATATCACTAAATATTTTTCCACCAAACCACAAAGTGTGATAATTTTTTACTTAATAGAAGGTAAATATATGTTAGGTTAGTATTTTTTATCTTAAAATGTTATTTCCAAACATTCTTTCTTTAACCGATCTGTTTCATTATCGTACCAGATTGACCTATGTCAGTGTACTAGATATCTGACTATTGTACGCACTAAAAAAATCAAAAACAAAATTGGATTGAGTCTTGGGTAGGTCAAAAACCACTCCTCAAAATAATATTATCTTTTTATAACTATTACAATTAGTTTTCTGATGAGATCAAAAAAGGGTTGATAAATGAGGGTGAGATTTGTTCCAAATGAAAATTCTGAAAAAAACAAAAATAATAAATGATTGGTGTGATGAAATGTGAAACATGTGGGGATATATAGTTCAGGATATTATGGTTTGAATTCTTGGAATACATAAGTGAGTGGGTCTTGAAATATGACTATAAAGGATGTAGGGAAGGTTCGGTAGACAAAATCATTTGAGCTGAAAAATGTTAAAATAACCTATATTTATTAGATAGAAAGTGGAAAGAATAGCATGGAATATTTTTCACATTCACACATGGAGAGTTAGTGGGATGCTTGACTTCTGAATTCCTTGCTCAATTTGGTATCATGAATCTCTTTGAATTTCACTGTGATATGATGTATGAGACATCTTTTTCCATTTTCAATAGGAAGAACTACTTGGTGGGGTTTTTTAATTGATCACATTATATTAATGAATTAAAATTTCCTCAAATATTAAATCTTCTTGAGGTTGGTAGTATCTATATGAAAAATTTAAAAAAATAAAACTTTTCCCAAGAGTGAAAATGTTTAGGCATGGGGGTGTGATTGCACCATGAATCACTGTTTCATTTTTACCCTTACCCCATTTTATTAAACAAATTTTTATTTTAAATTTAAAATATAATAACAAATTGAAATTCATTTTTGATTAATTTATTTTGTGTTCATCACTGTTAAAAAGGGAAATTTTACTTGTTTTGATGATTCCATTGTAAGAGGAGGTGACTTGGAGGCCCCAGAGATGATCTAGAAGGTAAACGGGCCAAGTTGCATGGGTTCCATGAACACATGTACACTATTTTGACCATTAAGAGAATTAAGTCCATAAACATTTGCTGAAACGTTGTGGTACTCTCCAAAACATCCTTTTCCACAACTCTTACCAAGTAACTGAAGACCAATTCAGCCATCTGGTGGCCCGTCTGAACCATTCTACCAAGGGGATAGAATCTACCCGAATTCAAAATTTTGGTTCGGTCTATTGACCATATCTCCCACTCTATATGTCTAATGTCCTCCAAAATTTACAAGGAGACAATCAAGAGGCCGTAAAATAACTCTTATCTTTTGGTCAAGTCATGATATGTCTTTCTACTATTCCAAAACTGAGACACAAGTGGTATCTCAAAAACAGGGTGCTCAAAACCATGTTCCATTTTGTCTATAAAAAGGCACCATGGGAACCTCACTTTTAAGCTCATCCAAGGTATAAATTTGTAACACCCCGATCTTCCACGATACGCTTCTCATTCAATAATGCAATAACTTGCATTATACGCAACTTCGAGTTCTAAAACACCGCGACTAATCAAAGTATCCATTATGAATAGTAATAACCACTTTTTGAAATTATATAAATTTTATATTTCAAAATGGACTTCATTTTTGTATTCGGAATATCGAAATTATCCTAAGTTGAGTTTTTTTGTAATTTTCTGAGAACTTTCAATTTTTTATGAATAGTGAAAAATACTTAAAACAACTTTTTTAATAAAAATAATTTATAGTGATAAATTATACTATTTAGTGGTTTTAAAGTATAATTAGAATATATTTTTACCATTTTATCCAATTGTGGTCATTAAAATTAATTTAACATTGAAATTGGACATAAACAATTGCCAATCTTTTGATATAAATTGTTTCTTAAAAACACGCTATTTGTTGTGACAGCGGGAATTAATTAGAAAATTAATTAATGCAACTTATATGTTTAGAATTTTGTAAAATAGTCATCATTTTTGAATTCGGAATATCAATTATAGCGTAGGGTGAAATTTTGGCATTGTTCTGAAAAACATCAATTTTTGATGAATAGTGAAACCACTAAGTGGTAGTTAAATAACTGATTTTTCGTTTAAATAAAATATTACCACTTCTATGATTTGATTTTCAAAAATCCGACATACATGGTTGTCATTAAGAAGTAAAATGTGGTTCAATGAGATTAAAATAATTTTTGGTGAATAGTAACTTTTAAGTTCTTAATCGCAATTAGAGGTAATTAGTGTAGTTTAAGGTAAAAATAATGTTTTAATAATATGAGATGAGATTGAAACATGTCCTACCCCCATTGGATGTGCCATGGCCGACCAAGACAATCCATGGGTCAACTTGGGGACCCCATGGAGCCACTTTAGTTGGAAAATGACATAAAAACCTTTTATTTAATTTAAAGTAAAAAATGACACAAACATGAAATGTTTTACTAAAACAATTTTTACATGGGGTCATACAAGTCATATTTTTGACTATAAATAGTCATTGGAAAGATAAAACTATTTCATACATCATAGTATTTTTTTATAATTTTTAGACATTAAATAAATTAAATTATTTATGACATCATTATGATGCAGCGATGACCTCATTATTTAACGATTTTAATAATATGAAAATATAATGTAAAATACAAGGATTACACTTGTCCAAAGACTATTGGATGGGTATATTTAGAACCCTTATCACCTTAGCCTCGAATTATATAAGTTTGGGACCTTTGGAATCCGAAAAGCATTGTATAATAATGTAACATTTCCTTACTTTCCAAGAGTGCCCCTCCTCTCCACTTATAAAAGGCCCCCACTTCTACCACCTCATTCACACTTTCAAGCCATTTGGCTCGGCCAAACTCTGCCAAAATACTCTCCCAACTTCCCCCTCTTACTCCTAGAAGCCTCACTTTGGACATAACTCTTCCCAAGGAAGCCTTTGGCTCAAATCAAAAAGAGTTACCCGATTTTGAGGTAATGTCTTCTATAATGTTGTTCTGTTTTATTTTGCTTCTCCAACCCCATAAACTCTTTTTATTCATTTCTTTTGTAACAACACCAGTATCCTAAATATACTAGGATGTTGTTATAATAAGGATTAGAGCTACACTTACACACACCTACATCTAATGGTTAAAGAACATACAGTTTTTGTGGATGGCGAATTTCTGCCTCACGAAACGATGATTGTTCAACACTCATAAAACACCTTCAAATGTGGCCATTAAGATGTAACTATATTTATAAATTATATATAATATGTTTATGTTTTACTTAAGGTTATGTATTTTTAATTTATTGCATACCTTTAATATTTCCATTATGGGTAAACGTGATATTTTCATTTTAGGAAGTGCGGACTACCGCCCCCTCAAAGTGATGTGAATCGTTAATGCCATATGTGGGATGTATAAAGGATGGAGTAAATGATATTATATGTGATATTATACTGGAACTATATTATACCTTAATATAATTAAGATTTAATTCCATTAAATACGAAATAAAAATGAAAGTAGCGTTCATGCGTACGTACGGCTTACCGTCTCCATGAAAGGTGCATTTCATTTCTTACCTCTAAATGTTACGTAATATTATGAATGAATGTATATACTAGATATATATGATATATATGAAATATAAATCATGAATATAATTCTAGAGATATTGGATATTCTACCACATAAACAACTTGTAATTATAAGAAGTTTATTGTTGACTCAAGTACAAAAAATGGACAAAACGACCGTTATTAACTTAAATAATTACATAATGTTCATAACATTGTAATAAGTGATATAAAAAGGATAATGAAATTGAAAATGATTCTTAATAAAGTATATATTAACTATAGTTTATTATTCAGGAGGTTAAAGAACGGTCGAATCAAGTCTGACACAAGGTAAGGGAATTTCTTAACCCAACTTCCATTCTTTGGGTTAATCTCCTACTTTAAAATTATTTCATGATATTATTATGTCCTATTGTGTATTTTTACGTTCTTTATGTGTACCTATAGTGAATACACATAATAGATCAATTTTATTTTAAAAATGATCTTTTTAAGGACTTCGTCTCAATCTCCTTTCATTGAGGCATATTTCGTTTTATACACAATTTTCTTTTATACGGTGTATAAACTCCTTTGACTTTTACGTTTATTCAAAAGGAATCTTTTTTATATGAAGCGTTTTACTAAATGACAAAAAGGTAATGTTTTTCTTTCCGTACTTATGCGACGACAATGACTTCTCCGCCGCCGTGACCATTATTTGAGTTTCAGCTTCCTCTACAAGCCATTATTTTTTTAATGAAAAATAAATAAAACGTTTTGACTTTCTTTTATTTTGGTATTGAAAATGGTTTTGAAAGCGTTTTTATTATATCAATGTGATGTATTGATATCTTGTGATTGAAATGTGGAAATGTTTTGTTTCCTTTATGCATGTTTTATGTGATACGATTATGTTATGGTTTATGATGTGTTTAAACCTATTCATATGAGGAATGCATTAGAAGTAACAAGTGACGGGTGGAGCCCGCTATAGCTCCTCGATGCATCGATAGGTCTCATGATACAACTAGACGTGGAATTGGCCGAGGCCCTTTCCCAATTTGATTTATGGTTTTGGCCAAGGCCTTAATCATTTTAGACATCTTGGCCGAGGCCTTGACAAAATGTTTCAGAATGTCTGGCATTATGCATTCCATAATTATAAAAGTGGTTATTGATATTTCATGTGATTATTCGACCAGTAGAATATCCATGTGAAGAAGTAAATGGAATTATCTAATATTAATTTTTCTATATTATGTTGAAGTTCATGTCTGAAAGGCTTTTGTTTTAGTTATACATTGCCTTTAATATTAATGTGTATTTATGAAAGTTTCCGCAATATTGTTATCCTTTCTGAGCACCTGAGCTCACCCCTTTCAATGTTTTAATATTTTCCAGTATGTGAAGAAGTATTTTATGAATGACCTATAGGGATAGTCATAAGAGGATATGAGTGTGGAATATGGAGACTTTGTTATTGTAGTTTTTCACTTTATGATGTAATGTAATGTTTATGAATGTATCTAGTGTTTCCAAGGATACTAAACTAATCGGTCTTTCGAGACTTGATCTTTTGTGATCATGAAAATGTTATGAAGTAATGCACCGACTCTGGGTAGCTAGGGTCGGGGCGTTATAGTTGGTATCAGAGGCAGTTTAGTACTAACCTTGGAAGCTAGATTTAGATAAACTCTGATTAGAGCACATAGCCCGAAGATAGACTTTGAGGATTAGTATAGAAGAACTTCCTAGAATTTTGGTATTGTAGAGATGTTGTGAGTTTTCCGTGAAATACATCCCTGTCTGGATACGAGCAGGTAGAGGCGGCTCTGGCACAGATGTACCTAGGGGTAAAACCTGAAAACACCACTTTGAGCTAGACTCGAACGGGAACTGGTGCACGACAACGGGCCTTGCTGCACTCTTGGTTACGACACTCCCGGGGGATATGCTTTGGATAATTCTCATTTTCTTTATAAACCACTTTGAAGGGTTATGAGTATATACTTCCTCAAAGAAAACCTTTTTATGGATTATATCCATAAATAGTTTAATTTATGTTAAGTATCTTACAAGTATGGAATTATGTATTTTGATTCATAAACTAATATAGTTTATGCCATTGTTTAGAAATGGCGCCTAGTAGAAGGAATGGAAACCGTATCAATGCACGCACTCTGTGTAGGGATTTCCCTCCTGCTCAAGATAATTATTGTGGATCTGGAGATACAACTGGTGCTGATCAACTTATTACCATATTGGGACAACTCACTCAGGTTATGAATAATAACCTTACTCGTATGGAGCACCCTTATCCGCAACGTGGAGGATCAATGTTAGACCGCTTCATGAGGAAACAACCACCAACATTTAATGGGGGTACAAATCCATTATTAGCTGAGCAATGGATAAAATCCTTTGAGAAAATATTCCATGCCTTGGGGAGTAGCAAAAGGGAGAAGGTTATCATGGCAGTTTACCGCCTCACTGGAGATGCCAATCAGTGGTGGTCGCTGATTCAAAACACAAAGGAAGATGATGACGTATCGAATATGGAATAGGGGGAGTTCAAAGAGCTTTTCCTAGAAAAATACTATCCTCGTGACCATCGAGCAGATATGGAAAGACAATTTTTGATTTTGAGACAAAAGGAGGATGAGAATGTCGCAAAGTATGAGGCCAAATTTACAAGGTTAGTGAGTCATGCTGCAGATTATATACGTAACCCAAGAAGTAAGATTGATCGTTTCTTTAATGAGTTAAAACCATTTCTCCGTCGAGCATTAGTCTCACAAACCTTCTCGTCATATGAAGATATTGTCTCGTGTTCTATCAAGACAGAAAAGGAATTCTCTAAGTCTTATGACAACAAAGTAAAGCAAGAGAAGAAGAGAACGGTGGAACAAGAGACAGATAAAGGGAAAAAGGGAAAGAAGGATTTTCCATTATGTGATAATTGTGGGAAGAATCACCCTGGTACATGGTTAAAAGGAATGGGAGTTTGTTATAAATGTGGGGAAAAAGGTCACCAGGCGCGTGATTGCAAGGGAAAGAAAGAGGATATCAATGTTGAATGCTAAAATTGTAGGGAAATGGGGCATTATGCAAATGAATGTCCTAAGCGTCAGGGAAACTTACCTCAGAAAAGGCCAAGGGATCAAGGAAAATCTTATGCTGTTACTACAGTTGAAGCAGAATAACTAATGTATTGGTGCTTTTGGACTCATGGATTATATTCTTGTTATTAGAATAATGTGATATATATTGTACAGCAGTACTTGTTGATTTTAGTAAGGTTTTAATATGATGGAGGTAATTATATTTTTAGTATGTGACAATAAGAGAAACTTTACTTTGTTTGGGGAGTCTGATAAATTGATTTTGGAATTAAGAGACCTTTTAGAAAAGGTCTGGACATAGGTATTTTGGATAACTATAAAGGTTGGAGTGGATTAAGTTGATCTTTGGATAGTATTGTTTATGGTTAAAAAATTTATGAAGATTATCTTTGGAATATTATAATACTATAGTTTTAGGAAAAGGACAACCTGCAGGGTGGGGCATAACTCATCGCGTCGGACAAAGCTGCAGGAATCGAACCCACAACCATAGTGCGACAGGCCTTTATTTCCTACCACTAGCCTACAGGAAGTCCCTGGTTATTACAAAATAGTTTTTCTAATCTAAATGGTATGTGTTAAAATTTGGAACCTTATACAATTATGATAAGTATAATATTTTTGAGTTCTATTATCTTTTTGAGTGAAAGATGAGTTGAAGGTTGAAACTCTAATTGTCAAGCATAAATATATATAACTATCTCTTATTCAATGAATAAATTAATTCTTAAACTTTAGTAAAGGGATATTAAAACAAAAAAATGTGTTATCCTAATACCTTATGCCTTGTTGAACTGATGATATTTTAAATCAACATAGATTGAAGGCTTTGAGGCCCTCAATTTGACAGTTGATTGTGATTGATGACCTCAATCACTCCCTACAAATATTTACGTTTTTCCTCCAATTATATGTCTCTAATTGCCACCAATGTTATCCTAATCGAGATCATAATTGGGTGGTGACTTTTTCATTTCCCTTTCCCTCTTATTAAGGCTAAATTTTATTAATCTTATTTCCGATGTGGGTTTTCCACAAAGGTATTTTCTCTTTTCAACCTTTTATTTGCAAAGAAAAAATTCCAAATTGTGAGGACGCAATTTATTGAAGGAGGGGAGAATGTAACACCCCGAGCTTCCACGATACACTTCTCATTCAATAATGCAATAGCTTGCATTGTACGCAACTTCGAGTTCTAAAACACCGCGACTAATCAAAGTAGCCGTTATGAATAGTAATAACCACTTTTTGAAATTATATAAATTTTATATTTCAAAATGGACTTCATTTTTGTATTCGGAATATCGAAATTATCCTTAGTTGAGTTTTTTTGTAATTTTCTGAGAACTTTCAATTTTTTATTAATAGTGAAAAATACTTAAAACAACTTTTTTAATCAAAATAATTTATATTGATAAATTATACTATTTAGTGGTTTTAAAGTATAATTAGAATATATTTTTACCATTTTATCCAATTGTGGTCATTAGAATTAATTTAACATTGAAATTGGACATAAACAATTGCCAATCTTTTGATATAAATTGTTTCTTAAAAACACGCTATTTGTTGTGACAGCGGGAATTAATTAGAAAATTAATTAATTCAACTTATATGTTTTGAATTTTTTAAAATAGGCATCATTTTTGAATTCGGAATATCAATTATAGCTTAGGGTGAAATTTTGGCATTGTTCTGAAAAACATCAATTTTTGATGAATAGTGAAACCACTAAGTGGTAGTTAAATAACTGATTTTTCGTTTAAATAAAATATTACCACTTCTGTGATTTGATTTTCAAAAATCCGACATACATGGTTGTCATTAAGAAGTAAAATGTGGTTCAATGAGATTAAAATAATTTTTAGTGAATAGTAACTTTTAAGTTCTTAATCGCGATTAGAGGTAATTAGTGTAGTTTAAGGTAAAAATAATGTTTTAATAATATGAGATGAGCTTGAAACATGTCCTACCCTCATTGGATTTGCCATGGCCGACCAAGACAATCCATGGGTCAACTTGGGGACCCCATGGAGCCACTTTAGTTGGAAAATGACATAAAAACCTTTTATTTAATGTTAAAGTAAAAAATGACACAAACATGAAATGTTTTACTAAAACAATTTTTACATGGGGTTATACAAGTCATATTTTTTACTATAAATAGTCATTGTAAAGATAAAAATATTTCCTACATCATAGTATTTTTTTATAATTTTTAGACATTATATAAATTAAATTATTTATGCCATCATTATGATGCAGCAATGACCTCATTATTTAACGATTTTAATAATATGAAAATATAATGTAAAATACAAGGATTACACTTGTACAAAGACTATTGGATGGGTATATTTCGAACCCTTATCACCTTAGCCTCGAATTATATAAGTGTGGGACCTTTGGAATCCGAAAAGCATTGTATAATAATGTAACATTTCCTTACTTTCCAAGAGTGCCCCTCCTCTCCACTTATAAAAGGCCCCCACCTCTACCACCTCATTCACAATTTCAAGCCATTTGGCTCTGCCAAACTCTGCCCAAATACTCTCACAAATTTCCCCTCTTACTCCTAGAAGCCTCACTTTGGACAGAACTCTTCCCAAGGAAGCCTTTGGCTCAAATCAAAAAGAGTTACCCGATTTTGAGGTAATGTCTTCTCTAATGTTGTTCTGTTTTATTTTGCTTCTCCAACCCCATAAACTCTTTTTATTAATTTATTTTGTAACAACACCAGTATCCTAAATATACTAGGATGTTGATATAAGAAGGATTATAGCTACACTTACACACACCTACATCTAATGGTTAAAGAACATACAGTTTCTGTGGATGTCGAATTTCTGCCTCACGAAACGATGATTGTTCAACACTCATAAAACACCTTCAAAGGTGGACATTAAGATGTCACTCTATTTATAAATGATATATAATATTTTTATGTTTTACTTAAGGTTCTTTATTTTTCATTTATTTCATACCTTTATTATTTCCATTATGGGTAAACGTGATATTTTCATTTTAGGAAGTGCGGACTACCGCCCCCTCAAAGTGATGTGAATCGTTAATGCCATATGTGGGATGTATAAAGGATGGAGTAAATGATATTATATATGATATTATACTGGAACTATATTATATCTTAATATAATTAAGATTTAATTCCATTAAATACGAAATAAAAATGAAAGTAGCGTTCATGCGTACGTACGGCTTACCGTCTCCATGAAAGGTGCATTTCATTTCTCACCTCTAAATGTTACGTAATATTATGAATGAATGTATATACTGCATATATATGATATATATGAAATCTAAATCATGAATATAATTCTAGAGATAATGGATATTCTACCACATAAACAACTTGTAATTATAAGAAGTTTATTGTTGACTCAAGTACCAAAAATCGACAAAACGACCGTTATTAACTTAAATAATTACATAATGTTCATAACATTGTAATAAGTGATATAAAAAGGATAATGAAATTGAAAATGGTTATTAATAAAGTAGATATTAACTCTAGTTTATTATTCAGGAGGTTAAAGAACGGTCGAATCAAGTCTGACACAAGGTAAGGGAATTTCTTAACCCAACTTCCATTCTTTGGGTTAATCTCCTACTTTAAAATTATTTCATGATATTATTATATCCTATTTTGTATTTTTACGTTATTTATGTGTACCTATAGTGAATACACATAATAGATCTATTTTATTTTAAAAATGATCTTTTTAAGGACTTCGTCTCAATCTCCTTTCATTGAGGCATATTTGGTTTTATACACAATTTTCTTTTATACGGTGTATAAACCCCTTTGACTTTTACGTTTATTCAAAAGGAATATTTTTTATATGAAGTGTTTTACTAAATGACAACAAGGTAATGTTTTTCTTTCCGTACTTATGCGACGACAACGACTTCTCCGCCGCCGTGACCATTATTTGAGTTTCAGCTTCCTCTACAAGCCATCATTTTTTTAATGAAAAATAAATACAAAGTTTTAACTTTCTTTTATTTTGGTATTGAAAATGGTTTTGAAAGCGTTTTTATTATATCAATGTGATGTATTGATATCTTGTGATTGAAATGTGGAAATGTTATGTTTCCTTTATGCATGTTTTATGTGATACGATTATGTTATGGTTTATGATATGTTTAAACCTATTCATATGAGGAATGCATTGGACGTAACAAGTGACGGGTGGAGCCCGCTATAGCTCCTCAATGCATCGGTAGGTCTCATGATACAACTAGACGTGGAATTGGCCGAGGCCCTTTCCCAATTTGATTTATGGTTTTGGCCAAGGCCTTAATCATTTTAGACGCTTGGCTGAGGCCTTGACAAAATGTTTCAGAATGTCTGGCATTATGCATTCCATAATTATGAAAGTGGATATTGATATTTCATGTGATTATTAGACCAGTAGAATATCCATGTGAAGAAGTAAATGGCATTATCTAATTTTAATTTTTCCATATTATGTTGAAGTTCATGTCTGGAAGGCTTTTGTTTTAGTTATACATTGCCTTTAATATTAATGTGTATTTATGAAAGTTTCCACAATATTGTTATCCTTACTGAGAACCTGAGCTCACCCCTTTCAATGTTTTAATATTTTCCAGGATGTGAAGAATTATTTTATGAATGACCTACAGGGATAGTCAGAAGAGGATATGAGTGTGGACTATGGAGACTTTGTTATTGTAGTTTTTCACTTTATGATGTAATGTAATGTTTATGAATGTATCTAGTGTTTCCAAGGATACTAAACTAATCGGTCTTTCGAGACTTGATCTTTTGTGATCATGAAAATGTTATGAAGTAATGCACCGACTCTGGGTAGCTGGGGTCGGGGTGTTATAGTTGGTATCAGAGGCAGTTTAGTACTAACCTTGGAAGCTAGATTTAGATAATCTCTGATTAGAGCACATAACCCGAAGATAGACTTTGAGGATTAGTATAGAAGAACTTCCTAGAATTTTGGTATTGTAGAGATGTTGTGAGTTTTCCGTGCAATACATCCCTGTCTGGATACGAGCAGGTAGAGGCGGCTCTGGCACAGATGTACCTAGGGGTAAAACCCGAAAACACCACTTTGAGCTAGACTCGAGCGGGAACTGGTGCACGACAACGGGCCTTGCTGCACTCTTGGTTACGACACTCCCGGGGGATATGCTTTGGATAATTCTCATTTTCTTTATAAACCACTATGAAGGGTTATGAGTATATACTTCCTCAAAGAAAACATTTTTATGGATTATATCCATAAATAGTTCAATTTATGTTAAGTATCTTACAAGTATGGAATTATGTATTTTGATTCATAAACTAATATAGTTTATGCCATTGTTTAGAAATGGCGCCTAGTAGAAGGAATGGAAACCGTATCAATGCACGCACTCTGTGTAGGGATTTCCCTCCTGCTCAAGATAATTATTGTGGATCTGGAGATACAACTGGTGCTGATCAACTTATTACCATACTGGGACAACTCACTCAGGTTATGAATAATAACCTTACTCGTATGGAGCACCCTTATCTGCAACGTGGAGGATCAATGTTAGACAGCTTCATGAGGCAAAAACCACCAACATTTAATGGGGGTACAAATCCATTATTAGCTGAGCAATGGATAAACTCCTTTGAGAAAATATTCCATGCCTTGGGGAGTAGCGAAAGAGAGAAGGTTATCATGGCAGTTTACCGCCTCACTGGAGATGCCGATCAGTGGTGGTCGCTGATTCAAAACACAAAGGAAGATGATGACGTATCGAATATGGAATGGAGGGAGTTCAAAGAGCTTTTCCTAGAAAAATACTATCCTCGTGACCATCGAGCAGATATGGAAAGACAATTTTTGAGTCTGAGACAAAAGGAGGATGAGAATGTCGCAAAGTATGATGCCAACTTTACAAGGTTAGCGAGGCATGCTGCAGATTATATAAGTAACCCAAGAAGTAAGATTGATCGTTTCTTTGATGGGTTAAAACCATTTCTCCGTCGAGCATTAGTCTCACAAACCTTCTCGTCATACGAAGATATTGTCTCGTGTTCTATCAAGACAGAAAAGGAATTCTCTAAGTCTTATGACAACAAAGTAAAGCAAGAGAAGAAGAGAACGGTGGAACAAGAGATAGATAAAGGGAAAAAGGGAAAGAAGGATTTTCCATTATGTGATAATTGTGGGAAGAATCACCCTGGTACTTGTCTAAAAGGAATGGGAGTTTGTTATAAATGTGGGGAAAAAGGTCACCAGGCGCGTGATTGCAAGGGAATGAAAGAGGCTATCAATGTTGAATGCTACAACTGTAGGGAAATGGGGCATTATGAAAATGAATATCCTAAGCGTCAGGGAAACTTACCTCAGAAAAGGCCAAGGGATCAAGGAAAATCTTATGCTGTTACTACAGTTGAAGCAGAATAACTAATGTATTGGGGATTTTGGACTCATGGATTATATTATTGTTATTAGAATAATGTGATATATATTGTACATCAGTACTTGTTGATTTTAGTAAGGTTTTAATATGATTAAGGTAATTATATTTTTAGTATGTGACAATAAGAGAAACTTTACTTTGTTTGGGGAATCTGATAAATTGATTTTGGAATTAAGAGACCTTTTAGAAAAGGTCTGGACAGAGGTATTTTGGATAACTATAAAGGTTGGAGTGGATTAAGTTGATCTTTGGATAGTACTGTTTAAGGTTAAAAAATTTATGAAGATTATCTTTGGAATATTATAATACTATAGTTTTAGGAAAAGGACAACCTGCAGGGTGGGGCATAACTCGTTGCGTCGGACAAAGCTGTAGGAATCGAACCCACAACCATAGTGCGACAGGCCTTTATTTCCTACCACTAGCCTACAAGAAGTCCCTGGTTATTACAAAATAGTTTTTCTAATCTAAATGGTATGTGTTAAAATTTGGAACCTTATAAAATTAGGATAAGTATAATATTTTTGAGTTCTATTATCTTTTTGAGTGAAAGATGAGTTGAAGGTTGAAACTCTAATTGTAAAGCATATATATATATAACTATCTCTTATTCAATGAATCAAATAATTCTTAAACTTTAGTAAAGGTATATTAAAACAAAAAAATGTGTTATCCTAATACCTTATGCCTTGTTGAACTGATGATATTTTAAATCAACATAGATTGAAGGCTTTGAGGCCCTCAATTTGACAGTTGATTGTGATTGATGACCTCAATCACTCCCTACAAATATTTACGTTTTTCCTCCAATTATATGTCTCTAATTGCCACCAATGTTATCCTAATCGAGATCATAATTGGGTGGTGACTTCTTCATTTCCCTTTCCCTCTTATTAAGGCTAAATTTTATTAATCTTATTTCTGATGTGGGTTTTCCACAAAGGTATTTTCTCTTTTCAACCTTTTATTTTCAAAGAAAAAATTCCAAATTGCGAGGATGCAATTTATTGAAGGAGGGGAGAATGTAACACCCCGAGCTTCCACGATACGCTTCTCATTCAATAATGCAATAGCTTGCATTGTACGCAACTTCGAGTTCTAAAACACCGCGACCAATCAAAGTAGCCATTATGAATAGTAATAACCGCTTTTTGAAATTATATAAATTTTATATTTCAAAATGGACTTCATTTTTGTATTCGGAATATCGAAATTATCCTAAGTTGAGTTTTTTTGTAATTTTCTAAAAACTTTCAATTTTTTATGAATAGTGAAAAATACTTAAAACAACTTTTTTAATCAAAATAATTTATAGTGATAAATTATACTATTTAGTGGTTTTAAAGTATAATTAGAATATATTTTTACCATTTTATCCAATTTTGGTCATTAGAATTAATTTAACATTGAAATTGGACATAAACAATTGCCAATCTTTTGATATAAATTGTTTCTTAAAAACACGCTATTTGTTGTGACAGCGGGAATTAATTATAAAATTAATTAATGCAACCTATATGTTTGGAATTTTTTAAAATAGACATCATTTTTGAATTCGGAATATCAATTATATCTTAGGGTGAAATTTTGGCATTGTTCTGAAAAACATCAATTTTTGATGAATAGTGACACCACTAAGTGGTAGTTAAATAACTGATTTTTCGTTTAAATAAAATATTACCACTTATGTGATTTGATTTTCAAAAATCCTACATACATGGTTGTCATTAAGAAGTAAAATGTGGTTCAATGAGATTAAAATAATTTTTGGTGAATAGTAACTTTTAAGTTCCTAATCGCGATTAGAGGTAATTAGTGTAGTTTAAGGTAAAAATAATGTTTTAATAATATGAGATGAGCTTGAAACATATCCTACCCTCATTGGATGTGCCATGGACGACCAAGACAATCCATGAGTCAACTTGGGGACCCCATGGAGCCACTTTTGTTGGAAAATGACATAAAAACCTTTTATTTAATGTTAAAGTAAACAATGACACAAACATGATATGTTTTAATAATACAATTTTTACATGGGGTTATACAAGTCATATTTTTGACTATAAATATTCATTAGAAATATAAAAATATTTCCTACATCATATTATTTTTTTTATAATTTTTAGAAATTAAATAAAGTAAATTATTTATGACATCATTATGATGCAGCGATGACCTCATTATTTAACGATTTTAATAAAATGAAAAGATAATGTAAAATCCAAGGCTTAAACTTGTCCAGAGACTATTGTATGGGTATATTTAGAACCCTTATCACCTTATCCTTGAATTATATAAGTTTGGGACCTTTGGAATCCGAAAAGCATTGTATAATAATGTAACATTTCCTTACTTTCCAAGAGTGCCCCTCCTCTCCACTTATAAAAGGCCCCCACCTCTACCACCTCATTCACACTTTCAAGCCATTTGGCTCGGCCAAAATCTGCCCAAATACTCTACCAACTTCCCCCTATTACTCCTAGAAGCCTCACTTTGGGAAGAAATCCTCCCAAGGAAGCCTTTGGCTCAAATCAAAAAGAGTTACCCGATTTTGAGGTAATGTCTTCTCTAATGTTGTTTTGTTTTATTTTGCTTCTCCAACCCCATAAACTCTTTTTATTCATTTCTTTTGTAACAAAAACAGTATCCTCAATATACTAGGATGTTTTTATAAGAAGGATTCGAGCTACACTTACACACACCTACATCTAATGGTTAAAGAACATACGGTTTCTGTGGATGGCGAATTTCTGCCTCACGAAACGATGATTGTTCAACACTCATAAAACACCTTCAAAGGTGGCCATTAAGATGTCACTATATTTATAAATGATATATAATATGTTTATGTTTTACTTAAGGTTTTGTATTTTTCATTTATTGCATACCTTTATTATTTCCATTATGGGTAAACGTGATATTTTCATTTTAGGAAGTGCGGACTACCGCCCCCTCAAAGTGATGTGAATCGTTAATGCCATATGTGGGATGTATAAAGGATGGAGTAAATGATATTATATATGATATTATACTGGAACTATATTATAACTTAATATAATTAAAATTTAATTCCCTTAAATACGAAATATAAATGAAAGTAGCGTTTATGCGTACGTACGGCTTACCATCTCCATAAACGATGCATTTCATTTCTTACCTCTAAATGTTACGTAATATTATGAATGAATGTATATACTGGATATATATGATATATATGACATATAAATCATGAATATAATTATAGAGATAATGGATATTCTACCACATAAACAACTTGTAATTATAAGAAGTTTATTGTTGACTCAAGTACCAAAAATCGACAAAACGACCGTTATTAACTTAAATAATTACATAATGTTCATAACATTGTAATAAGTGATATAAAAGGATAATGAAATTGAAAATGGTTCTTAATAAAGTAGATATTAACTATAGTTTATTATTCAGGAGGTTAAAGAACGATCGAATCAAGTCGGACACAAGGTAAGGGAATTTCTTAACCCAACTTCCATTCTTTGGGTTAATCTCCTACTTTCAAATTATTTCATGATATTATTATGTCCTATTTTGTATTTTTACGTTCTTTATGTGTACCTATAGTGAATACACATAATAGATCTATTTTATTTTAAAAATTATCTTTTTAAGGACTTCGTCTCAATCTCCTTTCATTGAGGCATATTTGGTTTTATACACAATGTTCTTTTATACGGTGTATAAACCCCTTTGACTTTTACGTTTATTCAAAAGGAATCTTTTTTATACGAAGCGTTTTACTAAACGAAAAAAAGGGAATGTTTTTCTTTCCGTAGTTATGTGGCGAAAATGACTTCTCCACCGCCGTGACCATTATTTGAGTTTTGACTTCCTCTACAAGCCATCATTTTTTTAATGAAAAATAAATACAAAGTTTTAACTTTCTTTTATTTTGGTATTGAAAATGGTTTTGAAAGCATTTTTATTATATCAATGTGTTGTATTGATATATTGTGATTGAAATGTAGAAATGTTATGTTTCCTTTATGCATGTTTTATGTGATACGATTATGTTATGGTTTATGATATGTTTAAACCTATTTATATAAGGAATGCATTGGACTTAACAAGTGACGGGTGGAGCCCGCTATATCTCCTCGATGCATCGGTAGGTCTCATGAGACAACTAGATGTGGAATTGTCTGAGGCCCTTTCCCAATTTGATTTATGGTTTTGGCCGAGGCCTTAATCATTTTAGACGTCTTGGCCGAGGCCTTGACAAAATGTTTCAGAATGTCTGGCATTATGCATTCCATCATTATGAAAGTGGTTATTGATATTTCATGTGATTATTCGACCAGTAGAATATCCATGTGAAGAAGTAAATGACATTATCTAATTTTACCTTTCCATATTATGTTGAATTTCATGTCTGAAAGGCTTTTGTTTTAGTTATACATTGCCTTTAATATTAATGTGTATTTATGAAAGTTTCCGCAATATTGTTATCCTTACTGAGCACCTGAGCTCACCCCTTTCAATGTTTTAATATTTTCCAGGATGTGAAGAAGTATTTTATGAATGACCTGCAGGGATAGTCAGAAGAGGATATGAGTGTGGACTATGGAGACTTTGTTATTTTAGTTTTTCACTTTATGATGTAATGTAATGTTTATGAATGTATCTAGTGTTTCTAAGGCTACTAAACTAATCGGTCTTTCGAGACTTGATCTTTTGTGATCATGCCAATGTTACGAAGTAATGCACCGACTCTGGGTAGCTGGGGTCATAGCGTTACAAAAGTGCTGCTAATTTGGAGTACCAGATGTGTCCTTTACTCATCCTATATGTTCTGGAGGCTTATATACTCAAAGGGGGATCAAGAATGAAGAAGGAGTTCCACCCAAGCTTCCTCCTTCTGATTTTTAGCTAAACGGTGGGCATTCACTTTGAGGTAGCTACACACATGTCAAGAGAGTTCTGATGCATATATAAGCTACTAGTTTAGAGTTATTTTTGTGTTCAAACATTTTATTCCATTTACCTTACATGATTTCATATTTGAATGCTTGTTTTGATTCATGTAAATGTTATTCTCTTAATTTCTAACCGATCAGTGTGAGGTTTTGAGTGAGTGACTTCTGTTGTTCCAATTGGACTACATAAGAATCATTTTCATACACACCTTCTTAAGATTTAAAAATTCTTTAGAAGCTATTATTCCATGCATAATAACCAGACCTTGATGATACTATTGTTACATCAAGGTTGAGTTTTTTAAACATTGAAATAAAATCTTTGAAATTAATCGGGACTCCAATTAATTTCAACCAAAGAATTACTCAAAATGAACAATGAACTTGAAATGTTTGTAGTGAAATCCAAATGAACCCTTTGTCTCATATTTTTTAAAATCCACCATCTTTTTAAACTATTAAACTCTTTGAGTTAATTTATTTTCTAAAAACTTTTTTTTAAATCAGGTCCCTATTTTAGTAATCTTTATTAAAAAGACACACTATAAGCTACCAATTCTCATTGAGAAATGACCCAGGGTCTTCCCTAGACTATAAATAAAGCTTAAAATAAAAATCAGTTTGATTTTTCAGGACAACACGTTCATACATCTTGAGTATCTCGCATGGATTATTCTAAGCACTTGACATAAATCCAAAGCATACATATTTTAATCTAAATCTGTTCTTGAAATCATATTTTCACTAGTGATATTTGTTAAAAAAATCCAAATAATAATCTCTCTAGATTATCCACACATGCTTCCAAAATATAAAGAAGCATCAATCATCGAATTCTATGTGGTTGTGTGGTCATCAAACGTTGCCTTCGACGTCCTAAAAATCACCAGACCGATGTTCCTTTGATGTATGGGGATGAGATTGATCTTATCACTTGAATAGAGTTCTTCTCTCTGTAGAAAGTGGGATAAGAGAAAGATTCTCTAAATAACCCACAATAAATTTTCACTGTGTTAGAGCCTCTCTCTCTCTAGAATATTAAAATAATATTCATTTGTATAATATTTTTCTCGTATTCACTTAATACCCTGTGAGAAATTTTAATAAATAAATTCAAATCAATTATTCTTTACTTGAATAATAATTAATTTATGTATTTATCGGTGATCAATAACTTGTATAACCCTCAGACCCCATGGTGGGGCCTAAAATATCAAATATACCAATTCACTTGAATATGGTATTTTCTCAAATGCTCTATTGTGTGGGACCATCAAGGCCCTTATCTCGATATTAGTGAATACTATTTACAGACCAAAAGAGGAATCTAGAAACCCATCATTTTCCATAAAGAGATAAAGAGTAGTCATAGAAACAAAAACCAACCTATGAAAATGAAATGTGTAATATAATCACTTTGACATTAGATATATTATAATGCATGATTCACAATTATTTCGTCATACTTTATTTATGTATTATTTGTTGAAATAACTGGATAGATTTTCCATAAAATTCCTTGGCCATGGAATTTTTAATTCATGACCATCCTGATAAACTAGTCCCAAGATATATTAATTCCTCAACTTAGAAGCAACAAATTATATCTTGATCATTCAACCATTTCTATACCACCAATGATGCACCCAACACAAGCTACCTCACAAAAATTTGATTATCATGGCTTTTTCCTTGTATAAAAGTATGTGATCAAATTACACCCATTGATAATGATCTAAAGTCGGGAGACCAATACACAAGTCTAGAGATAATAATAACCATTGACACCTGAAACATGTGGTGTTCCTATTGTCGTGTATTTCCTCATGTTTTCACTTACCATAGATCACCAATTTTGAACTTTATAATAAGAAGCCTCAATGCTATGACACCTCAACACCTGATAGTCATAAATTTATTGTGTTCAGTTAGTATGATGTATCTATACCATAAAACATATATTTAAGATTAATAACATAGTATCTTGAGGTTTTCATTATATAATTGGATCAACTATAACCATTTTATATGACAATTAATATATGGAAATTACCATTAAATACTAGATGCATAAATATCTACACTATAATGGTAAGAGTAAACCATGCATATATCACTGTATACATGAAATGATAATCAAAATTATTGATAAATTTGGGTATAGGGAACCTACTTTTACAAAAAATTGAATTTCCCATACCTACACCTAAAGGAAGTCTTTGGAATATCCTTATCCTTTACCCAAAAATGGTGATATCTAGACCATAGATCAATATTTAAAAACCAACAAGATCCTATTAACTGATCTAAAAGATTATTTATCATCAGAAGAGGGTACTTGTTCTTCACCACCACCTGATTTAACCTCAGGTATTCTATACACAATCTTATACTACCATGCAATTTCTTAAAAAAAACTATATCACCCAAAATAGACACATTGGGTAAGCTAAAACCCATCCAAATTGAATCACCCACTTGTGACCTTAACTCATGTAACTCCGTAGGCACCATATGATAGAAATCCATCAAAATTAGAGACACAACTAGCTACAACTCTATCCCAAAATCAATATTTATTCAAGGGTTCAGGGTTATAATCTCATATAGTAAAACATCCTTGAACTCCTCTACAACCCTAGGAATATCCTTAACTAGATATTATACCAACAACCCAACCTACTATGATAAAAAGGCTCCACTTTATTTCCACCCATCCGACAACCTCTCTCATCAACGAACACCAATTACTAGCCCTCCACATATTAAAATTAAACTATCCTCTATAAGTAATCGATGAATGGGCACACATAATACAACCAATCCATGCCATGGATAACCTTGTATCATTGTATCTACAATAAGAGTTGATCTTTCATAGGAAAGTGTAGTCCCATCACTAGTCTACATCCCCAACACACATCAAACAAAGAATCATGATACCCAATTGGATTAGATAACACTAGGGGAATTTAATGTCTATCCGAATCTAATCCCAAAAAATGGACCAAAGCAGGAGTGAAAAAGGAGTATGAGGCTCCTAAATCATATAAAGCACATGGAATGGTAGATGATAAGATAATTACACCTAGAATAAATTTTGGATATTTAGAGTTTATTCTTTTAATATCATGTTACACTTGGATCCTATGCCTCTATACTATTAGACTCTACAAACTTACTCTAGACTAGGACCCTATGTAAGGGGAATATCACGAGGATGTCCTATACCAAAACCACCTATCATTTGATATTTAACAAACACTAATGATCCGTGCTGCTGAATCTGCCATAGAGCCAACAACTACTATTGCTGCAGAAATGGGGTCTAAACACCCACCTGATACTGGCCCCCCTTGAGTTGTCAAACATTAATACTGATGATTCCCATGTACTACATAAACATAAAATAAAAATTGGAAACCTTCATCAGGTGCTCAGGAGAGACCCCTCATTGGACAGAACCTTAACTACTTGAACACCCACAACCCACTTACTAAAGACTTTCTTTTTGGGAGGCCATTATAGAAACTCTCTCAAGGATCAAATATAAGGGAAATTTTCCAATTGATAAACTGTACCTTTTTATGCACTTAATGATGCATTGAGATCATAAACGATGTGACTGCATACCTCATCACTAGGAGAAAATCCTCCTTTAGAAAACATACTATGGAATCCTAATGTTATTAATATTTTCATGAATTATTATATTATATCTTTACTGATTTTACACTACTAGAAAAATGGCCTATACCCATAGTTCAAAACCGTGGGTATAGCCCCCAAAACCATGGGTATAGCCTATACCCACAGTTTTTGGGAATCGTGGTCGTTGGTGGTATCAGTATAGGTCCCCAGCCTATACCCACGGTTTTCCAAAACCGCAGGTATAGCTGTTCTGTCACCGTGTCAAAGCATCATACACAATTTCCTTGCTATCAAAGTCTTTTACCCACGGTTTTTAAACTGTGGGTATAAATCCTAAAAGAATGCGGGCAGCGGGTTTCGATCCCGCAACCTCTTCGCTGCAAACACAGTATCTTACCACTTCCCAAACATCACCTATGTATATATATATATATATTTAAATATAGTTATATAAACAATGGGTATAGAGGGAAGAACCATGGGTATATCATTTCCTCTAAAAAAAAGTTTCCTTCCTGCGGGAAAAAAAATTCCCCGCGCACATACGGGAAACCTATACCCATGGTTTTTCATAACAATGGGTATACATATTTTAGCCCAAACCTATCCCCAAAGTTTTATGGAAAACATGGGTATAGGGGTACCTATTCCCATGGTTTTCCCCAAAACCATGGGGATAGGTCCATTTTTCATTAGTGTTATATGAAATGTGCATAATTTGTGTGAAATATTAATGTTTTAATACAAAGTATAATTTTTGAGCATTTTTAGAAGTAGTACAATTGAGCCAGTTTACTATTTTATTTATAAATCTCTCCATACTAATAAAAATTGTGTGGTTTTTGTTTTTTATGATTTCTAATTAAATTTAAAATATTTCATTAGAAGGGATCATGGGCTAATTCTACCATTTGAAGGCTCATATGGACCACACAATAGGGCCTACAGAATCTGTGAAGAAACTGGACCAGCCAGGAAGATTTAATTTCTGGGCTAAATATAGAAATAAAAAATTCCTTAATTATCTAAAAAAGCTCTGGGGACAATGTAAGGAGTCTTGGATAAAACTTTCAAGGCCCAAATCCAAATAAAAGGGGCCCAAATGATTCATTTAAACACATCCCATCATTCTGGCTGAGAATTAAAATCAGTATAGTAATCATGAAATGTATCCTGATATATTCATCAAATCAAGATGAGACGTTTTAGTGTGAAATAGTATATATAAGAGGCCAAATTTGTTGAATAAATCATTCGGATTTTAAGACATATTCCTATTCCAAAATCCATTCACACTTTGGCCATCAAAACAAAAGGATTGAAATGGAGAGTTTAACTTTGTTTAATCAAACCACTATATCTTTGGTTCCATGGGTCTAAATGACGCAAAATTTTGAGAGATATCTTCCAAAATTTTTATATAAAAATTTTAAGAATGAGATATCTCTAGATTAGGATGTCTGGATGTCCAAATCGTCGAGCTATGTAGAGGGACAAATTGGAAATGCAAATAGTCCACTTCCTTGGGTTATAAATACCTTTTCCTTCTATCCTTTAAATGGGTTGGCATTTCAGAATATAGGAGCATCAATTGGAACGACCAAATCCTTTAAAAATTCTTGGGAGGACCTTCCATACTCATGTTTTCAATTTATAGACCTTTCCTCTTCTCTTTGTTTTCATTTACTTTTGTATTGTTCATTGTTGTAATCTTTTAAGTCTTTGTTTTGTAATTCTATTTTAATGAAAGTTTCTTTATCAATATCTCTTATTATCATCCACCTTATGGAGTTTAATATTAATATTCTTAAAATATTTTAAATACAGTTGAATCCCCTTCCCTTATTTTGCTTCCTCATTCAATCAAAAGTCCATTTTTAATTATCATCATTGTTCATGTGTGTGTGTTCGACACACCACTCTTTTCTTATCCCTTTCTTTTTCTTCTATTATTAATTTAGCATCATAATTATTATAACAAGATTATTAAACACCCAAATGGATGAGTAAATCTATTATTTGGGTGAGTCAAAATTTAGGAATGTTATTTGATTGAGAGTATTTTATCGATGAATATTCCTTGAATTAACATTTTGTATGTTGGACTTAACATGTCATGGATTAATGACCTTTTTTGTTTAAATTTTGGTTTCAATGGATTATTGGAACCATAAATACACCACCATCAACAATATCTGATTGAGATTATAACCTTAAGTTAAGTTAAGGTTTGGATTAAATCCTTAACACTTAGGAATTCCAATCAACGTTATCTTGTGAAGAGGGTGTTAATTTAATGCAATATAAAGTAGGGCTCAATGATTTCACAAGCTTAACAACCTAATGATGAACTCACCCCAATATTTATCAATTTGTTAAATCAATCATAATCAATAAATCATTTCAATTTTTCTCTATAAACAAACCCCCCTAATAAAAATACAATCAACTAAAAACAATTGACTATTTAAAAAGTATCATTGCTGAGGATTCGACCCGAGTGCTGCTATACACATTAGCAGAGCATCAGAACTTTGACCAGTTGATAGGAAACAATCAGTCGCATGTTTAAGATGAAATTGTTTCCAGGTATGGTGCTTTAAGTAGTCATTAGTTTCTGGTTATTGTAAAAAAAGGCAAAAAAAGAAAAATTTAAAGCAAAAAATGAACAAAAAACACAAAGAGAAACCTGCCTTCTCATAAAAATCAGAAATTGACAAAAAACAAAGAAAAACCTATCTTCCTATTTCTTCCAATATCTCTTTGAATTCCCCGTAGCCTTCCAAATAATCCCTGGGATTTTTTTGACCGATAAATTGAGCAAACACTTCGCCAACTTAGGAGGAACATTAGGGATAATCAAATAATTCAAGAACCAGTCCTTGTCCAACAAATTTTATTAGATATGGCCAATCCTAGGAAACAAACACTTAAAGAACTTGTTGTCTCTGATATGAATTACCAAACTCTTGGTATTAAATATCTAAACATAGAGTCTGACTTCAAACTCAAATTGGGTTTGATTCATCTTCTCCCTAATTTCCATGGGCTATCCTTTGAGGATCCACATCTCCTCCTTAAAGAGTTCCAAGTAGTATGCTCTACCATGAAGCCTCAAGGGGTTTCTGAGGAACAAATCAAACTCTGAACATTCCATTTATCTCTAACTGACTCCACCAAATCCTAGATTTACTACCTACCTCCTGGTTCCATAACTACATGGAATGACATGAAGCATATCTTTTTAGAGAAATTCTTTCCTGGTTCTCGTTCTGCTTCTATCCGAAAGGAAATAAGTGGTATTCATAAATTCTCAAATGAATCACTCCGTGAGTACTGATAGAGGTTCAAAAAACTTGTTGCAACCTGTCCACACCACCAAATTCTTGACCAAATCTTGATTCAATATATCTATGAGGGGTTATTGGCTATAGAGAGAACCCTCATTGAGGCCACAAGTGGCCGTGATCTTGTTGATAAAACTACTGCAGCTGCAAGAGATCTCATAAGCAACATGGTTGTGAACACACACAAATTCCATACTCGATCACATGATCAAGTAAAACAAGCCCAAGATAGTCAGTCGATAGAGCCAAACAAGATGACAGAGTGGATTAGTGAACTTATAGCTCTTGTGAGACAACTAGCTGTGGAAACCAAAGCCCCAACATCATCTTCTCCACAATCTATGTTTCTAGGAACTGTTAAAAACTTTGGAATCTACAACTCTCTATCTCATCAAACTGACACATGTCCACAACTTCTAGAGGATAAATCTGATTCATCTGGACCAATGGAGCTCAATGCAGCAAATTCTCATAGGAACACCAACCCTCAACAATCAGGTCAGTTCATTAGAAACTTCAACCAAAATAACTCTAAGACCTTCTCTTTTTCCTACAACCAAGGCTTAAGGTATGGTAATCCTGTATCTCATCCCCCTTAATTCCCTCCTCAAAACCCAAACCAATTCCAATATGATCAATGTGTTGGTAAATTCCAACAACCTTACCCTTTTGTTCCTTAACCTCAAAGTTTAAATACTTCTCTTTCTCCTCCAAGATTCCACCATCCTAGTGAGCCTTCCAAATTCCCAACCCAATACAATCGCTTTCCAAAGATATGAAATCAAGGTAATTCCAATTAGGGACAGGCATCTTCTTCCAAGAAACCATGGAAAAGTGCAGTTGAAGATCTTGCCTCCTTCACCCGTTCTAGCCTCAGGAACATTGAAACCCAAATTGGTCAACTTGCATTCCACCTTAGTCAGCGGAAACCATCCAATTATTCCTAACATCCAGATCAACCATTACCCAACCCCAAGGGTAATGTAAGTTCAATTTCACTTAGATCGGGAAAAAATTGTTATTCCTCAAGACAAGTCCTCCAACCCCCTTTAAATGTTGACCTAGAAAATGAAAATAAAAAGAAACTTGAAAAGGAATCTGAAATAATTCCCTCACCTCCTTCTATTCCACTTAGGAACACAATGACTTTTTCTCAAGCCATTTCTATGCCAAATAAGTCCTTTGAACCCGATCCTGAAATGCTCGACATGTTTAGACGTGTTTAAATAAACATTCCCCTCTTAGATTCCATAAAACAAGTTCATAAGTATGCCAAGTTTCTTATGGAATTATGCACACATAAGAGGAAACTTAGGACCTTTGAAAATGTTTCCACTCAACAGACTATTCTCATAATGTGTAAATATCCAGGGACCTTTACAGTTCCATTCCAAATTGGAAGTTCTAACTTCGATGATGCACTCATAGACCTAGGAGCCTCAATTAATGTCATGCCCAAATCCATCTTATCCAACCTTGGTCTAGGTACCTTGCACCCAATGAGTGTTGTTATTAAATTGGACAAACTATGCACAACCAGTACTGCGGGAATAATTGAGGATGTACTTGTCTGAGTCAATGATCTTATCTTCCCTGCTGATTTCTATGTCCTTGACATTGAAGGTGAGATGACCTCTTCTCGATCTCCCCTAATTATAAGAAGACCATTCCTAATGACAACGAGAACCAAAATTGATGTCCATTCAGGCATCTTATCCATTGAATTTGGTGACCAACTAGTCAAGTTCAATATTTTCCAATCCATGCAATACCCATCTGAGGATCACTTTGCATTCTCATTACACACTTCTAAGGATACTTATGAGAGTCAATTCAACCCCATTCCATCATGTTTATTATGTTCTAAAGAGAAAGGATCATATGAAATATGCACCACGACTAAACAAGTTATAAATGGTGAAGTTTATGTAGACCTCTCATTTATAGACTCCATCAATCTAGAGGAACTTGAAAACTCTCTTGAATCCCACATCAACTCTGATCTCTACTACTCCACATTGGACAATATCAAGAAAAATGAATCTGAAGCAACTGGAGTCCCTTCCTCCATTCCTGAGTTGTCTAACCCACAAATGAAATATGATACTGATCTGAAACCTCTTCCTAAACACCTAAAATATGCATTCCTCTTCCATGATCACTCTTATCCTGTCATTATCTCTGCTTCACTTACTCTAATTGAGCAGTCTAAACTTCTTCAGGTGTTAGAGGAAAACAAAAAGGCCTTAGGTTGGACCCTAGATGACATACCAAGAATCAACCATTCTCTTTTCATGCATCACATCCATCTTGATGAATCATCTAAACCAATTAGACAACCACAAAGAAGACTCGATCCACTCATACTTGATTTAGTTAGGGAAGAGATCACCAAGATTATTCAAGCTGGTATTATCTATCCAATTTTTGATAGTGAATGGGTTTGTCCAATTCAAGTGGTACCTAAGAAGGGTGGGATAACTATTATCACAAATGAACATGGGGAGGTAGTCAAAACTTGTGTGAAGAACAAATGGGGTGTGGGAATTGATTATAGGAAATTAAATGTTGAAACAAGAAAAGATCACTACCCTCTTCCAATCCTTGATTAGATGATAGAATGATTATCCATAAAGTTATAATATTACTTTCTTGATGGATACATTGGCTACTTACAAATCCCAATCACACCTCAGGTCCAAGAAAAGACTACTTTCACATGCCCCTTTGAAACATATGCATATAGGAGAATGCCTTTTGGCCTTTGCATTGCTCTTGCAACATTCCAGAGATGTATGATGAGTATATTTTTTTGAATTCATTGAACACTGCATGAAGTTCTTCATGGATGACTTTACTATTTATTGTGAGTTATCTAAATCTTTCTTGAATTCACTCTATCTAGTCCTTAAAAAGTGTGTCATATGTAACCTTGTGTTAAATTTTGAAAAATTTCACTTCATGGTTGAAAATGGGATTGTTCTAGGGCACATAGTTTCAAAATATGGTATTAAAGTTGATCGTTCCAAAATTGAAGTGATCCAATCACTTCCTGAACCCACTTCTATTTGAGACATCCATTCATTCCTCAGTCATGCTGGTTTCTATCGGCGATTAATCCATAACATCAGTCGGATTTTCCTCTCACTCACTCGATTGCTCCAAAATTATTTCACTTTCCATTTCTATGAGGTTTTCAAGAGAGCCTTCGTTGAAATCAAAACTGCTATTACATCTTCCCCGATAATCCAACCCCTATATTGGTCCTTACCCTTTTAGTTGATGTGTGATGCTTCTGATAGAGCCGTCGGGGTTGTTCTTGGTCAAAGAAGAGAAAAAATTCTTCATGTAATTTATTATGCCTCAAAAAAATTGTATGCAAATCAATATCACTACACTGTCACTGAAAAAGAACTTTTAGCATTTGTTTTTGCCTTAGATAAATTCTGGCCCTATCTCTTAGGTGCCAAAATCATCATCTTCACATACCATTCTTCTATAAAGTTCTTACTCAAGAAAATGGATACCAAACCAAGGCTAATAAGGTGGATCCCAATTATCTAAGAGTTTGACCTTGAAATCAAAGATAGACCAAGAAAAGAAAACTCTATAGTTGATCACCTGAGTAGAATTTCTAATTCTTCTCATTCTGAAATAATTGATCCAGAATTTTCTACTAAGAACCTTTAATCTCTCACTCCAAAAATTCCATGGTATGACCCAATTGTAAATTACTTGGTTTCTAGTGTTTTTCCTGAAAATTTTTCAAAAGAAAAAAAAAGTTGAAAATTGATTCAAAATACTATTTTTGGGAGGAAAATAAAATTTGGAAAACTGGGGATGAAATAGTAATAAAGAGACGTGTCAATGAAAATTCTTCCATCCTAGAATTCTATCACGCAATGCCTAGTGGTTTTCAATTTGGACCAAAAAAGACATTATGAAAGGTCCTAGACTTCGGATTCTTCTAGCCTTCACTCTTCAAGGACTCACACGAGTTCTTTCAATCATGTACCACTTGCCAAAAGTTTGGTAGAATTTCAAAGAGAAATGAAATGCCCCAAAAACCTTTAATTTTATGTGAGATCTTCAATGTTTGGGGTATCGATTTCTTGGGACCATTTCTCCCTTACAATGGATTCTCATACATCCTTCCTGCATTTGATTATGTCCCAAGGTGGGTCGAGGCCAAACCCATTAGAAAGGACGATTCACATACCGTTGGTGAGTTACTAAAGACAATCATCTTCCTCCGATTTGGCACACTACGTTCCATGATAAGTGACTTAGGAACAATTTTTTGTAATATAACCATGGAATATATTTTGAAAAAGAATGGTGTTGTTTATAGAACATAAACTGTATATCACCCCCAAAAAAATGGCATGGATGAACTTTCTAATAGAGAAGTGAAAATAGTGATTGAGAGAATTGTAAAACCTACCAAAAAATACTGGCCTGAAAGACTTGGTGAAGCAATTTGGGCTTATTGAACTACCTATAAAACACCCATTAGGATGTCTCCTTTTAGGCTAGTTTTTGGTAAATCATGTCATTTTCCAGTTGAAATCCAACATAAGTCATTTTGGGCAGTGAAAACCTATAATTTTTATCTTGAAAAATCTGTTGAAGAAATATTGTTACAATTGGATGAACTGGAGGAGCTTCGACTTGGTTCTTATGAGAATTCTAATCTCTACAAAGAAAAATCCAAGGAACTCCATGATAAACACATCCTGAGAAATGTATTTCATAAAGGTTAAAAGGTAATGATCTTCAATTCTAGATTTCGGCTTCACGTAGGTAATCTTAATTCTCATTGTGAAGGTCCTTTTGTTATTACTAATGTTTACCCATTTGGTTCAATGCAAGTCCAAGACCCCTCTTCCTAAAGGACATTCAAGGTTAATGGAAATCGGTTAAAGAATCACCATAAAAGGACACACAATCCTGTAACAACATTGACTTCTATTAAATCCACAACTTTTGTAGTCAACCCACCATGGGATGGAGATGGAAACCCACCAAATCCAAACCAGGGGCACCTCTTTTCCTTTAACTCTCTCTATTTTCCTCTCTATACCTCTTTCTTCTTCTTACCCTCGCTTTCATTTTTTTACCACTTTATTTATCAAACCCCTTTATTTTTATCTTTCTTTTTTGTTTAGGTGTGTCTTTATAAAAAACTAAAAAACACCAAAAAAACTAAAAAAAATCACAAAAAATGTAAAAAAAAACAAAAGAGTCATGCTTACTCACCTTCCAATTTTCAAATTTTATCCAACCATTTTGGGTAGTCAAAAGACATGTTTTTATCTGAAATTTTTTATATCTTCATCATGACCTTGGATAAAGAATATTGTGCCAAAACCAACCAATTATTAATGCTCACTTTTTTGATTTGGAAAATGATTCTCCCCACCTGTGATGAACAAAATTTGCTTTCATGACAAGGCCCCCTATGGCCATCTTTTCAAAAGGTGTGTTTTCACCCCCATTTTTGAGTCTTGAGTTTGTGGACCTTTGAGCTCAATTTCCTACTTTACTGTTCATTAATATGATAGAGGCATTTTCTGAACCCCATGAGAATTATAATAGCCAAATAGCCTCCCATTAACCATAAATTAATCATCCTTTTGAAATCCCCTTCGAGCCTACAAAAATATTTTCTTTGATAGCCAAATTTCAAGCTCGATACCTTATCCCACCCAATATCATCATGGATTTTCATTGAATATTTTTTTTTGAAATTTAAGTGTGGGGGGAATGGATTTTATTTTGGGTACCCTTTGTTGATTTCACCATGTTATCATATACTTAAGGGCATGAATCCATTTCATTATGGGGTATAGGTTTTCCATTAGTGGGGTTTGGGAATGTATATATGTTTATCTTGTACAAATTAAAGTGTTCAAAAAAAAAATCAAAACAGAAAAAAAATCAAAAAAAATCAAAAAAATGAAAATAAGATTGGGTTGTGTCTTGGGTGGGTCAAAAACCACTCTTACTCAACTTTTTATCTTGTCATAACTATTGAAATTAGTGTCTTGAGGAGATCAATCATGGTTTGGGAGATAAGTGTGAGATCTATTTCAAGTTCAACTTTTGAAAAAATAAAAAAAAGAAAGTGAAAGAAATTAACACTTATGTCACTGGGAGAAGTTTTGTGTTTTTTAAATATTACATCTTCTCATTACCTTCATATTTCCTTCCACTTTTGTGTCTTATTTCACATTTTAATTCCCTCATAAATATGTGTTTCCATTTCCTTTCATGTCTCATTTAAAAAAATGTGCATTGCTTTTTCCATTTTGATATTTTACCCCTTTTTTCCCCATATTTTGGATATCATCTTCCTACCTTCCCATAGCCACAGAACACCCCTAAAAATACCTCTTGATTTTTGTGCACTTTAGATAGGGATTGGAAGCTTATATCTCTTTCAAACTCTAAGATTTTCACTTTTGTTTGGTGAAAGAGTGAACCTCCACAAATTAATTTTATCATCTTGAGAGGTGTGAGTTTTGAGTGTCCACATTTTCCATTTCTAAATTTGAGCATGAAAAAATGAATTGTTTTTGGAACATTTTTTCTGGAACAACTTGTGGTGGAATTCAATATGGATGAGTGAAATTGTCCAAACCTCCCCTGATTGGGGAAAACAAAATTTTAATATTTGTTGGTGAGTGAAAATGATTTTGTCATGTTTTTATATTTTTTGAACATGAGGGCATTCAAAAGAATAAGTGTGAGGGATTTGATGTTATTAATATTTTCATGACTTATTATATACCCCATTTACTAATTTTATATGAAATGTGCATAATTTGTGTAAAATATTAATGTTTTAAAACAATGTATAATTTTTGAGCATTTTTTGAAGTAGTCCAATTGAGTCATTTATTATTTTATTTATAACTATCCCCCTAATAATACAAATTCTGTGGTTCTTGTTTTCTAGGATTCCTAATTCAATTTAAAACATTTCATTAGAAGGTATCATGGGTTAATTCATCCATTTGAAGGCTCATATGGACCACACAAGAGGGCCTACAGAATCTGTGAAGAAACTGGACCAGCCATGAATATTTAATTGCTGGGACCAATCTAGAATTTAAATTCCTTCATTCTCCTCAAAGGTTCTGGGGAAAATGTAAGGAGTCTTGGATAAAAATTTCATGGCCAAATCCAAATAAAAGGGCCCCAAATGATTCATTTAAACTCCACCCATCATTCTGGCTGGGAATTAAAATTAGTATAGTAATCATGACTTTTCTACTAATATATTAATAAAAAAAGCTGATATTTTGCAGTGTTAAAGAGGAGATATAGGAGGCTGACTTTTTTGAGGAAAGCATTCAGATTTGAAGGCATCACCATATTCCAAAATCCATTCCCATTTTGGCCAACGGAAAATCATGGATTGAAATGGATAGTTTAACTTTGTTTAATCAAAATGCCATAACTTTGGCTCCATAGGTTCAAATGAATCTATATTTTTAGAGAGATCTTCCAAGAATATTATCTACAACTTTGAAGAAGGAGATATCTCGAGATTCAGCTCTCCGGTTGTCCAAATCGTTGAGACAAGTGGAGAAATAGATTGAGAATGAAAACAGTCCACTTCCTTGGGCTATAAATACATTTCCCTCCTCTACTTTAAAGGGGTTGGAATTTCAGAAGAGAGGAGCATCAATTGGCACGAAAACATCCTTGAAAAAGGCTTGGGAGGACCATCCATTCTCAAGTTTTCACTTGAGAGACCTTTCCTCCTCTCTTTGTTTTCATTTACTTTTGTATTGTTCTTTGTTGTAATCTTGTAAGTCTTTCTTTTGTAATTCTGTTTTAATGAAAGTTTATTCTTCAATATCTCTTATTCTAACCCACCTTATGTATTTTAATATTAATGATGTTAAATTAGTTTAAATACAGTTGAATCCTCTTCCCTTATTTTTCTTCCTCATTCAATCGCAAGTCCCTTTTTAATTATCATCATTGTTCGTGTGTGTGTGTTCGATACACCACTCTTTTCTTATCCCTTTTCTTTTCTTCTCTTCTTAATTTAACACCATAATCATTATAACCAGATTATTAAACAACCAAATGTATGAGTAAATCTATTATTTGGGTGAGTCAAAATTTTGGGATGTTAATTGATTGAGAGTATTTTTTCGATGAATATTCCTTGAATTAACATTGTGTATGTTGGACTTAACATGTCATGGATTAATGACTTGTTTTTTTTAACATGTGGTTTCCATGGATTATTGGAACCATAAATACCCCACCATCAACAATATATGATTGATATTAGAACCTTATGTTAAGTTAAGTCTTGGATTAAATCCTTACAACTTAGGGATTCCAATCAATGTTATCTTGTTAAGTGGGTGTTAATTTAATGCAATATAAAGTAAGGCTCAATGATTTTACAAGATTAACAACCTAATGATGAACTCACCACAATCTTTATCAAATTGTTAAATCAATCATAATCAATCAATCATTTAATTTTTTCTCTACAAACAAACCCCCCTAATCAAAATACAATCAAATAAAAACAATCGACTATTTAAAAAGTATCATTGCCGAGGATTCGACCCGAGTGCTACTATACACATTAGCAGAGCATCAAAACTTTCACTGTTCGATAGGCGACAATTGGCCGTGCGTTTCAACTCCTCATATGGGAAAACATATGGAGAAATGTATAGGAGTTCCTTCAACCAGATCCAATGCTCCCACAAACTCATACTTCCCTAATAAAGTGAGAGAATCTTTTATCTCTTTACTACCCTTATCATTGATGGTAAGAAATTTTCTTGGAATTCTCTCTAAAATAAGGGACACAACACATCTTCCTCCTTATAGTCACTAAGAAACAACGTACAACATTTCAGAGTATCCCCCCACACCTGAATCCCTACAAACAACACCCGTAACTCATCCCATGATTGGATCAGACCGAAAGTGATCTCAATCTCCTCCAACTGGCGCATCGTATCCAGATCTGAGACGCTCCCTTCATAATTTCCAAAACTATACCTCTAAAAGGAACAAAAATCCATTTACTAAACCTTATACTCATCTTTTAGTTCAATCCAATGATGATCAATTGAATTATCCTATTGAGTCTCAACTACCTGAACCACTCATGGTTGATGAACATGATCCATTACTAAAAAATATGGAGAATATCCTAATCCATATAGTGTATAATTTTATCAATATTATTTATTTAATCAATTTTATTATCCCAAAAAAATTAATTTATACATGAAAATAATAAATCATGTTGCATTTACCTCTCCTTGGTCTCTACCTAGAAAATAGGCAAACCTCACTTGGTTGTTCAATAAGATCTAATTCTGTTCATTGGATCATAAAGGGCCCTAAAATCCAGTTTCCTAGCAGATCTCTCTAGAGAATGTCATGGACCAAGATAAGATGGTGTAAATTTACAACTAACCTATGAAAACCTCATGGTGCCTAAATCCATACTCCACCATATCTCTCAACCAAAACCTCTCATACCACTCTTCCAAAAACCCAGATGCCACAATAAAGTTAGATAGACAATGACACCTGAGTACCACCTCTAGTTGGCCCTGGGTTGGTGACTTAGCACTAAGGGTTTAAAAAACATCATAAATGGGAGGAATTACCCTCTATAAAATAAAATAGGATCGGGAGATAAAATAAAAAAACCACCAAGAAACTCCATATATAAAATAATTCTAAACTAAAAACATTCCCACAATGCATGAATAAAGTAAAATAATACATATAAAAGTCTCAAAATATCTCATAAGACAAGTCTATGGTAGAAACACACCAAAAACTCAAATCCCAAGATATAAATTTTCTTCTTGGTCTAAAAATTCAACCAAAAAACCTTAAAAATTGTTTATATAGATAGGGTGAGCATACATTTATACTCAGTATGGACATAACCAAGTTCTCAAGTGCACATGTGAACATATAAAGATAATGCACTATTGAACAAAAAACAGAACCAACAAGCACCTAAATAGGTCAACTAACCCATCCTAACTTCACCATGGATCCCTCCATGAATTATACATCCAATATAATAATATAACATCAAGATCAAAACAAATAACGTCACCCTGTTGTCTCTTCCCCACTGATTGTTTCTCTCATGCCCCAATGTCAAACATATTATGAACCTATCCCTTACTTACACACTTCATAATATTACATCACATCACATCACATCACATATCATCCATCTCTGATGTGGGTTCAGATGCATCTCTACCAACCCCACCCTCACAAGGCCTTGAATCTTGTCCATCAGGTACCATCACATTACATATCACCTATAGACACCTGATCCCACACATCACGTCTCATGATAGCTATAAAAACCACATCTAACTCAAATAATCTTGTTCCATCACTACAAATCTCATCCATAGACACTTGTTCCATTAGTTCTGAATGAAGAGCAGGGGAAAGGGGGTAGCTAGCCATCATTATCACCACTATCCTAGATATGGGGGGAAACATCCAAAACCGAGAACCTTTAATTATTGGTAAGGCTATCCAACTAAGGTGAGGAATATATAGAAATATCATAAACATACATGATATATATATAACACAACAAAATCAACCTATGGGTTCACAAAAACTACACTAGAGAACACCACATCACCACCACCATACCACAAATCAACCATCACTACCATTTCCACCACTATATGCAACACACCAAACCATCACCACACATATCCATACATAATATCACTTTTAATTATAGGTTTCACCACTTTATAGATATAAATAATTACATTATCTTTCATTTACTAAACCACTTCATTCACATTTACAAATCTTGTTTATTTATTCAATTCCTTGGATAATTTCCAAAAACCAATTCCAACCCATTAAGGTTCAATTTCCACATTATAATTATTCCACAGCTAATTGGGAAACTAATACAACAATTCCACACAATAAATAGACTAACACACATCAACCATTGCTATAACACCTCACACAAAACATCTTCACCACCCCATATCGAATAAGCCATCTCACTATGATATCCACACATTGCATATCCCAACCACATCACACAACACAACTTCCACAGAAAAAAACCTCACATTTCCACCACACAACATCTCCCCTACAAACCACACACTCAATACACCATAACCACTACACACCACATTACACAACTACCCACACCAAATCCATTACAACCAACCATTATATCACATCACATCCCAAATCATCATATATCCTAGTCAGTTACCTATATTATTGCACAACAGACCAAGTCACAAAAGGAAACAAAACAAGCAACTACAAAAAATAATAGCACATTCTAGCTTCCATAACTATTAAGGGACTTCATCACATTATTTCATTATTTAGCATGGGTATTATCACACTCACCAGATTCCATTGGAAGTCTATTTATTAATCAAATATAAATTATTTATCCTTTCATTCATGGTAGGATCACATAGTAGAAGAGCAATGATATCATCACATCTCATTTACATTGAAAACAAGGCTTCCAATATATATTATTTTAAGTGTTGGAAAAAGTATATACAACATCATCAAAAACATATATTAAAGTAGTAAAGCATGTGATATCTCCTCATACCCATCAATTTTAATTATTCCAACTAATTATATTTATTATATATACCCTTAATATCCACCTAAATGAAGGAAAATTCATGTAAATCCCACACATAACACGTTAATAGGTTATAACAAGGATCTCCTAACTCGAAAATCTTTCTAATATCACTACACATCATAGGGAAAGTATATATATCAAAAACCACAACCACACAAGAAAAACCTAGATCAACTTGACCCACACAAAATGGTTGTCAAAAAGTATCCCAAAATATATCAAACAGAACCAAAAATATTGTAGTGAATACCTAGGATATGAATGAGGGAAAACAATGAGATAAGGTAGGAGAACTCACCAATGATCAATAATGACCAACCACAAAAAACCTAGGGATTGAAGAAGGAGGAAAGGGGTTGGAAGATCTCTAATATCTATCTAGTGTTTTTCTAAAATGAAAGAGAGTGATAGTGATGGATAAATGATAAAATAACTAACCAAACAAGATATATAGAAATGTTTTAAGTCACATGATTTATATAATAAAACCCACATTTATGGTGTAAAATCTATGGATCTGAAAAAATATGTCATAAAACAAATATTTACGTTTTAAAACCTTTGAAACCTTAACTTACACTAGAAAACATGGAATTAATGGATTAATTACCTTATGTTTCAAACCACCTTATTATTATGTAAAACAATTTTATAATCTACACCTCAAACACACACATGACATAAACCAAAATCCAAAAAAATTATAAACCACCATCTTATGCCCTAAACCCCACTTTTACAGTGTAAAAATAATTTTGTAGTTATATTATTTCTCTATCCTCCACCATACCTCATATATCCTCATATGTGCACTCTCTAACCAAAAAACCAACAAAGTAATAGTACAGGAAGGAAAAAATCATTATAGAGAGTATTAGGCCTAGTGATGACAAGTGGGATGACTGCACATCTTAGCCTTGAGGATTAATGCCCTCTAAATGTTAGTATGAGGTTTGGAGAGTGTTGTGACTAGGATGATTCCTTGGTGACTCGATGATTATCACAAGAGGGGATTAGTCTAATTGATGTTTTAAGAGATATAAACTTAGGAGATGTAATATGGGACCTGAGAAAGGCTTATCAATTTTATTCAGTACATAGAATCAGGATTCCAAGGGGATTAGAGCATGAAAAATTGAGATGGTATTGGTGTAGTAGGACCAAGATTATTGAGGGAATTTGTGAGGTTGTACCGAAACATGAGGCTTAGGTTTGAGGTTTCTTTAGGGAGTGATGTCTCTAGTGGATTACTGGTGTAATATAGTATTGATGGGCATAAACTGTGATGGTTCTGGAGGACCCATTGGATGCCTTGACGGGAAAGGTGAGATGTGTTGTGATGAGGGGATAAGTCTTGAGTGACTAACACCTTGGCATCTGCTAAAGAGTTGTATTAGAAGTTGAGACCCTATATTATTATTACCATCCTAGAGTGTGTGTGGACGATTCAGTGATATGTGACTAACCCAAACTCTATGGGGATGGTTCAGTGGGATGATCATTCCCTACTCCTTTGGGTATTGGGTCCAGGACCTTTCCATGGGTGGATTGGGTCGGTGTGGTGACCATGACCTGATGCTTCAAGTATTGGGTTGAGGACCGTTCCAGATGTGGTTTGGGTCGGTGTTTATGAATTAAACCTTGCATTATGAAGTCTTGGGTCAAGGACCACCATAGGGGTTGGTTCATGGGATGACATAAAGAGACCGATGGACCTTACTCGAGTGAGAAGGGATTAGTCAAGGCTTAAAGGCCTATGAATATTCCTAGTGTCTATGAGTAGTTGGTCGGGGTTTTTAATTCCACCATACCCTAAGACTTATGGTACAGTCTGGGAATTAGTAAAATTACATGAGATGATGAGATGATGAGGTGGATTCTATCATGACACCGAATTAGGTATGACCAGTTACTATAGTGTCATAGACATCACATGATGACCATGTGCATAAGGAGTTGAGGTGACATGGTTATCATCTAATGTCAAAGGTTATTGGATGACTTGTTTATTTTATTCCTTTTGAATAAATATATATGATTTTTTATACTATGGGAATTTGGTGAGACCCTATTGTGATGTATTTCTCACTCCACACACAGGAACCTTAATGTGCGTGTATTTTATATGTCCAATTTCAGGAACAACATCGGAAGTATAGTGGATCAGGCTGGTGTAGCTTGAGTGTTTAGGGGACATGGAATGTGGGGCTTGAGGATTGATGTTAGGATAGTGTGTGTGTGTTTTATTTTCAATATTATATTTATTTATTATTTGGTATCTTACTAGTGGGTGATCAGTGTATGTATGCTTGTATTCTTCTTCATTGTACATTTTTTATAACATTGTTTTTATTTATTTATGTATACTTTGATACTTGTGATTAATATTTCCTTAGTTATTTCTCCAATATTTTATAAATATTATTTGAGGTAATAGTATCCACACTGTATGGATTATGCCCTCACCACTATTTGGTAGTCTTTAGTATATGAGGTGGCATGCTTGAGTTTTTTTAGCATCATTGGATCAGGAACATTCATGTGGCCCTGGGTGGGGTGTTACTCATAGCTCTAACTGGTTTTGTGGCTCAAAAAATTGGGTCATGTGTAGGTCCATTAAGTTTGTTTGGTTCTTGGGAAAACTTAGGTGGTGTAGCTTTAATGAACCCATTGAGGTCAGTGCTCAAGGAGTTGTGTATGAGAATCCTTATGGTGGGGAGCACACTAAGGTTCAAAGTACAATGTTATCTTCATTTCAAATGGTTTATTGAGTATAGAGGATGTCATTTCTAGTGATAAAGGAATGAGAAGTGGTTTATATTTTTTAGATAGTGCTCAGGTATGGGAAATTAATCCATGTCCATTTAATATGTTTATTAGTGAACAAAGCATGGGTTGTAGACCTTGGTGTTTTAGTCATGGGAAAAAATAAGGACACACATATTGTGTGGAACATCATATCAATCATGGATAAATGGACCTTATATTGGGAGATTCATAGGTGCGGTGTGACCAATAATTAAATGATAACGGTGGAAGTAGTTTATAGTGTATATGTAGAATATGAACTTATATGGATTTGTGGAAAGTACCAGGTTTAGGTTCTGGTTTTGGAGGTGTTGTAGGGTTTTGGTTGTGGTAGTAGAATCAGGATAGATGGTATGTGATCTAAGGATGAGTTAGATCAGAGATCTACCCATTCTTGAGGTTAGAACTTAGTGGAATGTTATCCATTGAGTCTTATCAGGGATGAGAATCACTATGGTGGGGGTGATTATGATGATCCACATCATCATGGATTGAGAAAATCTTGGGAAATTTGAATATTTATTATCAGTTGGATTTGAGAGAAAAATTGTAATTTATCCTATAAGGAGATCTTATAATAATTTTCTGATCACTCTTTGGGTTTCACAATATAGTTTTTATCCTAGGATATGAGTTTGGTGGAGTTTTGAGTCATTTGTATTTTCAAAGAATATTTAATATTTAAATAATTAAATATTAATTTATTTTGTATGTGCATTCGATGATACCTTTTTAACACAGACTCATATTGAAATTCAAACTCCTTGGTTGAGTTTATAAGGGCAGGTTTTTCCTAGGTGAGGTATAAACTTGTTATGGGCACTAGGGCTAGGCTCAGGCCCAAGTCCTTTTCCTTTTCTTTTTCTTTTATTACTTTTCACTTTTACCATTTCTTTTCCCATGAACTGTATATTTTTGTGTATGTGAGATGGGTTCCCCCCATTCATTCAATCTTCCAATAGAAAGAAGAGAGAGAGGGAGTGGGTGATCACATAAGTCTTTATCTGAGGATATGGATCGAGAAGAAATGACTGCTAAGCACAGATTTAGGATCAAGGATTTAGTATTTTACACCCGAATCCCAATTCTTATAGATCTATTGATTTGAATCTCTAAATACCTTTATATATTGTTTGGGACCCCTTTAATCTCATTTCATGGTGTTTTTGGGGTTAATCAAGTGTTTTAGGATGATTATAGGGTTTGTTTGTTCAAGAAATCATGGTCACACGACATATAGTTCATATAAAACACATCATGAAGTTTTCTTTGGGGAGATATAAGAATAATATGAGTACATATATTGTAGTCCATATGGAAATTCCATGTAGGGATGACTTGAAGTGTGTCTAGATACCTGGTTAGACACCGCGTATTAGGGTACATGGATGTATAGGGCACAAAATCATACCCTGTGTGCAGCACACGACCAGAGGTCATGTGGAGTACATGAACTAACCCTGTGTAAGGTACATGGTTATATGACTCATGTGAAAAACATTAAATGTGTGTTTGATACAAGATGTGTAGTCAAGTAAAGTTCATATCGAGTGGGCTATGGTACATGACTATGAAGGATTCATAGATGTAAACGTTTTGTACACAAGGTACACACTATATACTCCCCCCTTGGAGGTGCTTCATTGATTTTTCACCATGGACCTAGAATTATATTTTTATGTAGTCATTTTTTATAATTTTACACATATAACATGAATCTGAGTACATCATGGGGTTTATAGGCCATTGGTGAGGTGTTTTTGGATGGGAAAGGTTTGATGGGAGGTTTTCCTTAAAGTTTTGGGTTAAGAGTTCTCCTAAAATAGGAGTGTCTTCAGGCCCATGTAAGGGTAATGAGATTGTAAGAGTACTTGGAATGGGAGGTTACAAGAGTACTATATTGAGTTTCTTCAAAAAATTCCTTGAAGGTGGGATCAATTAGTGACTTGTATTGGGAGATTCCAAGAAGTTTAGTTTTAAGAGATTTGGAAAGTTCCCAGAAGGTAGGGTCAGGTGGTGTTTTGGACAGTCCCTGGGTGTAGGGACTAGTTTCTCATGGTTCAATACATTTGGTTTTTTTTATAAAATGAAAACCCTTTTAATACAATTAACTCAAGATTAGTTCAATTCACACATTCCACCTATTCAATTTCATTTTGGTATTTTTGCTGATAACACTCATTTCTTTAATAAGTGCCCCTAACTTTAGGATTCATATGAGTTTTGTGAAAAGGTATTTCCTAGACATACATTTCAATAAGTAAATCCCTTCAAGAATGATAAATTTATGCCAAATATAAACCCTGGGTGGAAAGAACAACCATTTTACCAACATTGAGGAAACTTAAGAGACCCTAAATATATCTGGTATAAACAAGGCTAAGGTGCGTATCCTTCTTATCCTTCACCTTCTTGGAATAACATTTCTCCAAAATTCAAACCAATACTAGATGAAATGGAGAGTAAAATGGAATCCTAGAACCTATAATTCCAATATATCACATAATCAGTTATTCAAGACCTACAAACATAAGTGCGAAAATATGAAACTTTCATTAGTGAGATAAATATGCAAGGGTTTGGTAAACAACCATCACAACTTATTTTCACTACCAAATAAAAAGGTAATGTATGTTCTATCACAATTCATGGTGGTAAATATATTTTTTATTTTCAATGATTCTACAAAATAGTAATATTCTCTTGAAAAATATATATCTATACACTTAAAATATTCAAGTGAATAAAAAAGGGTAAAAAAGATATCATTGAGGATTACCTTGAACAATCCATACCTCTTACCTTTCCCCAAATACTCTCTCAATACAAGAAATTTTTTGATAAATAAATTGAAAAAAAGACCATGGATACATTTTAAAAGTTACAGGTTAACATTATACTGTATTGAGTTAATCAAATCCCTCGTTATGATTTTTTTTAAAGAACTTTTAACCCATAAGAGGTGACTGTAGGGGAATGAGAGATTCAAACATTTAAGGAATGTATCATCCTTGATACAACCAGTGGTTCCAACTAACAACAAGGATATGGAAACATTTATAATTCCTATCATATTAGGGGACACTTTCTTCTTTGACGCATTGTCTGATTTAGCACTTGAATTAATGTGATTCCTCACTCTCCTTATAATTTATTACAGGTTGGACAGATTCAAACAAAATGTATCATGTTATAAATCTCCCATCAGAACACAACAAATCCAACTGGAGTGTTGATTACTTCCTCATGCATGAAGAATATCATTTTTCCTGAAAATATATATGTTCGTGAGATGGAAGATACCCAAAACCAAGGACATGAACATATCATACTTGGAAATACTTTACTTATAAAAAATATAATCGATTTAGTTTATAATGGTTCATTTTACATATATTTTGAGGGAGAAAAGGTAACTTTCAATATGCTTGATTCAATGAAACACCCTATTGGAGAGCACTCTACACTCACTATTTATTAAATAAAAGATTCCTATAATGAAACAAACAAACACATTAAACATTCTATCCTCCACCCATACTCCAATACTTATTCCTGTTATTCACCCTTTAATGATTTGGGTTGTATTTCATGTTTCAAGTGTTTTTTAGTATTCGAAAAGTATGATTTTTGTGTTTTAATTGATAAGTGTGTTCATTTTAAGGTACACATTACGATAAATGATTATGTAAATCTAATTTATATTTATCTTATTTCTATATAGAATAAAAACAAGAAGATAAATAGTTTCATGTCCCTCACTCCCCCTAAATCCCTTTCATCAATCAAAAAACCACCTGTGTTGGAATTAAATCCTCTTCTATCTTAATTAAAGTATGTATATATTAAAGGTATTGACCAATTTTCTGTAATTATTTCCAAAATCATATCTATATAGAAGGAATAAAAATGATATACCTTTTTAGAGATTAAAAAAAGGTAATAGGGTCGACATTTAATGATTTTCTCAGGATTATTCCATCTATTTTCAAGGTCTATAGACTTTTATGTGACGTGGTTAAGAAAAAATACAAGATAAACACTAGTCAAATACCACCCTCTTTGAAGTGGTAAAATTAGAAGTTAGTAAATTACTTAGCCTAGGATCATTTATCCCATTTATGATATTAAATGGGCTAGCTCGGTGAAAATTATAGCTAGAAAAATCAGATTAACAATAATGTCAAAATAAAGGAATGAATTTATTTGAATACATGTGAAAAATAGTTTTTATGTCTATATTTACTACCTTATACTAAATAAATCCACAAAAAATACAACTTTTCTCCACCTTTAATTGGATAAATGTTATAAAGATTGGATGATATGCTCCATTATTGTTTCTTTGATGAATATTCTGGTTATTTTCAAATTTATAAATCCCATTATTATTAATAAAAGGAAAATATTTACCGGTCCATTATGGCACATTTTCATATAGGAGGATTCCATTATGGCTTTGTAACGTGCCTAATACTTTTCATTATTGTATTTTGAGTATATTTTATGAGTACCTTGTCAATTTTATGGAAGTTTTTATGGTATCTTTCATAGTTTATAGCTCTTACTTTGATGATTTTTTAGCATACATAGGTTCTTTCCTACACCATTTCATTAAAAAAGATAAATTATTAGATTATAATAAATTAAATTTCGTGGAAGATCATGGGATAATTATTAGGCATGTTATTTTGAGTAAGGAAATTCAATTTAATAAATAAAAAATTGAACTAAATTTCTCACTTCAATTTCCAAATTTTTTTCATGAGGTACAATCCTTCTTGGTTCATGCTATTTTTTACCAATGATTCATTAATGGAATTATTAAGATCAAATTTTTCTTATATTTATTGTGAAAAAATATTCCGAGTTTGTTTTTTTTAAATTGTGATGATTCATTTAATTCATTATAAATGAGTCGCACATCACCTCCCATCATCCAAAAACAATTCTTGGATCTCCCATTTAAATATATGTGTGATTAAATTAACTTTATTGTTTGGGTATTTTTATAACAATGTATTTATATGTATCCACATTTCATTTCATATTCCTCACATACCATTGACCCTTCCTAGGAAAACTACATGACCACTGAAGAAAACTTATTTATATTGCCTTTTCCTTGTACAAATTATTTTCATATATTATTGGGTCAAAATTCATTGTATTTTTTGATCTAATTTCCCTTTAGTTTATCCTTCATAGATGTGTAGTCAAGACCTGCCTCATATGGTGGATTCTACACCTCTTAGTGTTTGACCTTGAAATTTGAGATAAGAGAGGAGTGGAAAATTTGGCAGCTGAACACATTAATTGGATTTCCTCTGCATTGGACCACCAGGTTGTCTCCTCCCTACCCATTGAATAATTATTCCATGATTCAAACCGTTGTGATGTAGTGTACCTTATCTATAAAACCCTGTGATTTTTGAAATATATATTTTTTCAAATAAATTTAATCTTTTCAATATTTTTCATTACATGCAATAATTATTTTATATTGAATTACACCAAACACAGAGTTTGGATTATGTTATAAAAAATACCAAGATATTATTTTGTTACATTAAACACTGATATTATCCTAAGTTACACACAACATAGATTTTGGATTTCATTACACACAATGCTGAGTTTAACTTGTGTTACACACAACACTGAATTTAAATGAAACAAGACATACTATAAAAATATTATATAGTAGTTATCATCTAGACTTTGGAATAGAGAGTATGAATAATATTTAATAAATTATTAAAATATATTATTTAAACATGTATTCTTTGGTAACTAATTAATTATAAATGAAAATAAAAACTATTTGAAAATATAGGAAATCATTTTTTAAAAAACTATTTATATGTGCATAAATGTGTTTTACACAAATAAATTAACCAAATAAATTTTGGTGAATGATTTTAATGAGATTTATAAATTATATATTAAATAAACTATTTAAAATTCATCTTATTAGTTTTATAGGAAAGAAATAAGAATTAATCTAATTCTATTTTAAAAAACTGTATTTTACTAAAAAGTAGTTTTATCACGTTCAGAAAATTTATAATAATTTATTTTTATAATTTTATAAATTTTATTTGAAAAAAGTAAATTATTTTTTGAAATAAGAATGTCAAAATTATCTTTTTAAGAACCTGGAGCTTCAGTTTCAGGTACAGATCTATTTTATGGGATTTTTAAAGAAAAATGGAGAATCTTGAAATTTTCAAAGTACACGCAGTGTACTTTATGAGTACACACCATGTACTTTATGAGTACACACCGTGTACTCCTCTGCCACTCGAAGCCATGTGCTGGCCGTGTCTGGGCCACACACACAGTGTGTAGGGATGACGTGGCAGCTGCTTAAATTGGAGTACGGAAAACCCAAGTACACACCGTGTACTCTAAAAGTACACACCATGTACTTTCTTTTTTATTTCATTAATCGGACCGGGTTCACGCCTAATGCTCATAAACAACTTCTTCTCCACCTAATTCTGTCTAGAGCATCTGAGGAGGCCGATTCTTCTCTGAGCCACCGATCCGTCACCGGTTGTCCGAATCTAACTCCGTCGATTGTAGAAGAATCACAGTAGTGAGTTCTTGGTTCTTCTTTTGCCTCGTTTCCCGATTCTTCCTCTCGTATGGGTTATCTGAGGTTGATCGTTTTAGAAATTTTTGCAGATCTACTTCATTATAGGCTGATTCATGGGCCATGTTTCAATTATATGATCTTCTAGGATCGAGGTAGGTGGTTTTTTGCCATACATTGAAGTTCTTTGAGTTTTGGTTTCAAAAGTGCCAGATACCCATGTATCGGTTATCCCGGGTTTAGGATTTTGATCCTATTATTTATTTTCCCTAGATTTATTGTTAGCTTATGATTAATTGTTTCTAATATATTCTTGCTTGCATGTTTGAGGATCACCCGTGGGTGTTTCTCCCTGTTTGTATGTTTATTGCCGTTCGACACTGTTTCCCTATGAGGCAACCCCTATTGCAATTGCTATTTTAATTGTTATAACTTTTTGCATGTGTTGCCTGCTATTTAAATGCTTTTTATGCATGATATATTTTATCCAAGTCGTTTCTGAACTTACTTAGGGCTGCTGACAGTCGATTACGCATGAGTGGACTGCTCAGGGCTGTGAGAACTTGGTGCGAGAGATCAAAGAGGGAATAGACGGTTAAGTGCTTACCTAGAGGGTCTGTTGGTTTTAGTTTAGTATGGAGGACCTAAGGGAACATGACTTTGTACTTCCCAAGAGTGTTCTTAGTTTATACATGCATCAAGACGATAGGAGGAATTAGACGTAAGCGCTTCCTCAGAGAGTCTATAGCCATCGTTGCTAGTCGGCAGCCTCTAGCATTTGGGGAAACGCACTTGAGGTCCTGTGGTGAACCGGGTATGGGGCACCAGTTATGTGGCTCCGGATTTGGGTCATTAAAAAGTGGTATCAAAGGAGTTTTATTCTTTTCTATTTCCTTACTATTTTGCGACAATAGACAGGGATAGAAAGAAATGGGTAGTTAGTACTTTACTCTGCCTAGGAGTAATTAACCCGTGTACAGGGAAAATCTATATTACCTCATAATTGCAATTTTCAGTTTTTGCAAGTGTTACAATTTATTATATTTCACCGTTGGGTGATGCACATGTTTTGTTCTATTACAATTTATATGATTGTTGTAATGGCCCGAACCTCTCCGGTCCATTACTTTGTGAAAATGAGGTGTTGGAGGTGTTCTGGGAGGTCATGGTGACTTATCCCCAACACTTTGCCAAATTTCCAATTCTGTGAACAGTGTTTCTAGAACGGTAACCTTCTAACAATGACCTTCTATCGGTAGGCTTGAACAGTGTTTCCAGAACGGTAACCTTCCAACGGTGACTTTCTATTAGTAGGCTTGAACAGTGTTTCCAAAACGGTAACCTTCTAATGGTAGTCTTGAACAGTGTTTCCAGAACGGTAACCTTCTAATAGTGTCCTTCTAATGGTAGGCTTGAACAGTGTTTCCAGAATGGTAACCTTCTAATGGTGACCTTCTAACAGTAGGCTTGAACAGTGTTTCCAGAACGGTAACCTTCTAACGGTGACCTTCTAACGGTAGACTTGAATAGTGTTTCCAGAATGGTAATCTTCTAACAGTGACCTTCTAACGGTAGGCTTGAACAGTGTTTCCAGAACGGTAACCTTCTAACAGTGACCTTCTATCGGTAGGCTTGAAGAGTGTTTCCAGAACGGTAACCTTCTAACGGTGACCTTCTAACGGTAGGCTTGAACAGTGTTTCCAGAACGGTAACCTTCTAACGGTGACCTTATAATGGTAGGCTTGAACAGTGTTTCCAGAATGGTAACCTTCTAACGGTGACCTTCTAACGTTGGACTTGAACAGTGTTTCCAGAACGGTGAGGTCTAATGGTGACCTTTTCTTTCCTTTGCCAAATTTTGAGTATGTGAACAGTGTTTCCAGATTCCTACAGTTTTTCCCCATTTGACGTTTCCTTTAACGTAAAATACATTTAAAGCCTTGTTTTAAGGACTCTTAAGGCTGATTTAATTTCCATAAATCCTATATTAATTATTCCTAAGTCCGGGATGTATTTACTTGGTCAAACCGCGTGGGTTAATGCGATCCGTTTTTAATGGAGAATTAACTGGATCTTAAACCGCCGCCCCATTAAATCTTTAAAAAGGGATGAGATATCATTCTCCCTTGTTCTTTCCCTTTATTCTCAGCTAAGAGATGCTAGAACCTGTCAATCATTCCTGTAGAAGTTGCACAATCAATCTTTACTCCTAGGACTGGTTCTGCTCTATTTTGGATGCAACCGAACTGTGTCGGTCAATCTTCCCAATAAGGTATGTTTTATCATCGTTCCATTGGGGATCATCTTCTCTTGTTCTGACTTCTTTATTATACCATGTAATTTCCAAGATTCTAATGGGTTTTTCTTGGGGTTGGTTGGTACTGTCATACCGTGGCTTCCTCTGGTGGATGCAGTTGTCGTAAGAGGAGGATTTTGACCCGTTGTGTGGATAAAGGACGTCAAGAACTCTTCCAGGTAGGGGATTCATGGCTTCTCTAATTGTATATGTGCAATCATAGAATTATCATGATTTAGTCCTTTGGATCACAATGAAATTGATCTAATTAATTACTTGAACCAGATTAAAAGAATTGGTTGATTGCATGTTGTTGCTTTATACCATGATAACAGTTTGCCCATGTTTTGATAGATAGAGTTATATCTATGGTTTATTTGATTTTGTTGTTCGTTCATGATGGAAATTGATAATGAATGTAAATCCGGAATTAATTGTCAATTAATTGGATAAAGATAAAGAGGCATGTAAATGAATCTAGTTGATGTTGTAGTTGTTCCAATTTGATGTTAATCATGTTAGGGAAGTAAGCATGGTTGTTTAATTGTGATAGGTTACTGATTAGGTCTCCCGTAATTGGAACCTACGAATAACTAATCTTCTAATTCAATATGGATTAAAGAACAGATTGAGTGGGAATTTCTAAAAAGGGTTATGAGTTACCCTCTTGTTTGTTAAAGGGTCAAGATCCCATGGTTGTGAATGTTGTTTTCCTGCTGCTTGTGCTGTGATGTGAGCCTGGATGGCTGTTGTGATATGTGGAGGCATAGAGGCCTTGTGGATGTGGTAGCAGATGACGCCTAGAGTGGCGAGATGCATCAGTTTATGCATGTGGGTGTCGGGGAGGACACCAGGGGTGATGGAATGGGATGGATGTGCTTGCTGGATGCTTATAGGGTCTTTGAATGTTTATCTACTCTGCTTTTCCCCACTACTCAAGGTTGCTGGTCTTGATACCCTTCTTCCGAAAGAGGCGAAGACACGCGGGGTATGCCATGTGCTTTATGTGTTTAGACTCTCGAGGGAGAATGGGTCTATGCTCTTTCTATAGGCACCAAAGACTCGACAGGTAGTATATCTACTCACCGTGTTGAGCCTCCTTTGTATTTAGAAGCATAGGATGCTTTTCTAGAATGCCTGGAATATGGAAAAGTAATTTGTAATGAATGTTTGATTAAATGGTGAAAATCCACAGGGATGGAGATATTGGAATTTAAAGGCGATGTGAATCTTAAAAGGAGCAGTTGATTTTGAATGTAATGCCAATTTAGTTTAATGTGGAATTGTTCATGGTTAATTAATGTTTATAGAATTAATTAACTTACAATGGAACTGATAAAATGAGAATGGAGTAATCTAATAAAGCTCTTCAAATGTTTGTGTTCTTATAGGATACCTAGTCTTAGAAGTAGTAGCCTGGAGTCTGAGAGACGTTAGCTGTAGTTGTATCTAAGACTAGGTAATGCCCATAGTGTGGATGTGAGTTATATATATATTCTTTACTTTTTATGTTTCTATATGCTACTCCACCCTGTCGGTAAGGGCAACTGACACCATGGGGATTCTGACCCCTAGGGGGGTGTTTTCCCCAACATTTTGATGGGAGGTTGAATGGATGAATACCCCCTTTGACCCCGCTCTATTCTCTTGGTAGATCCTTGTGATGGTAGGCACAATGGTTAGTTTTACCCAAATATGTGTGTAGAGGGCTGTAATGGCTTGTGGTTATTTCACAAACATATATTCTAGATATAGTATCCTATGGACTACTATAGGTGTTACGTGTATAGGCTGTGATGGCTTGAGGATCCCTACTCGGTGTATGGGCTATAATGTCTTGAGGTATAATACCCAATGTATGATACACGTTATGCGGGATGTGGTGGCTCCCGGAACTTATCTGGTTACTTTTGGTTGTGAGTATGGTGTGGTTCTTCGCCCAGGTGTCTGTGGGAAAGCCTTTGTGATGCACGAGGTGCAGATTGTGGAGCTTAGCCCAGGTGTATACGGGCAAGCCTTTGGAGGGAGATGCATAGGACGTATGTCGTTGGGGAAAACGGCAAACCAGTGGGGAAGTAGTAGAGGGGTACCCTTGATATTCTTTACTATATGCTATATTCTTGTATGCGTTACTTAGTGAGAGTATCCATGGTGAGGATGGGAACTTAATATACCTGTTTAGGTGACGAGTCAATTTCACTTGCTGTTCACTGTGATTTAGCATGCTTTCTTTACTTTTGCACGAGAGGCTTGGGGATCATCCTACTGAGTATACTATTATACTCACCCTATGTATATATAAACTATTTTTCCGGTCACTTGGAGCAGGTTGGTGATCAAGCTGGTTACTACTAGCTTGTGGTTGGTGGAGGAGTTGTTTGGGCTTGTGGTCACTGCCGTTTTACTTTCTTTTGGGTACTTTTAGTTTCCCCTTTTTGTTGTAGTACTTTTGCATGAAATTTCATATATGTACTTGGGATTATTTTATATTTTTGTTCTAAGTTGGAGTTGATCGGTGTCTATCTTATCTCTCTCTTCCGCATGTGTTCTCTTAGAGTGTAATGCCTCCCATTTGTGTGTTTATTATACCCTCGGTGCTAGTTGACAACATGGGGCCTACTAGAGGCGGGACTTTGGGGTTCATTATCTCTCTTCTCACATTGTCGGTCCAGGAGGGGTACACTTTGTGGAGAGGGGGTCGTGACAGAGTGGTATTGAAGGTCTGGTTGAGGGATAGGATGGAGTTTGGAGTTAGGGATAGGTGAGGATGCATGGTATGGTAGGGCAACGGTGTCATTCATGTTTAGCAAGTGGGGTAAACACTGGAGACCGGCAGAGACATAGGCGGTTAGGGCCCCCTATGATCTGTTGCACGGACATTTAATTTTATGATGGCTACTAAACAAAGTGATACTGGTTGCAGGGTAGAGACCTAGGAAAGGATCATGCATCATTCTTCTTTGCGCCTATGTTTGAATGAGTAGAACATGGGATATGTTAACCTTAAATTAATAAAAGAAAACAAATAATTAATTAATTCTGAGTCTTCCATATTCCAGGCTTAGGAGCTCTAACAGTGGTTATTTTATAGGTATGGATCCAGGTCGACGTCCTTGTCAGGTTTGCGTAGAAGATTCCCAGCAGGCTGTTCCATCAGATCGCCGCCGGGTAGAGGTTGACGGTGATGACACTTGGAGGAAGACACTCTGAGAGTTTCAGCGCCAGAGTCTACAGAAGTTCGAGGGATCCATTTCAGATGCAGTTATAGAAGACTAGGAGGAGGTCGATATAGGCTTCAGTTTGATTCATGCTTGGAAGGAAAACTGGGTGTCCTTGTTTGTGACGATGCTGCGTGGAGAAGCGAGGTAGTGGTGGTTCTTGTTCCTCAGGGATCGTGAGGAGTCAGCGATCTCATGGGAAGAGTTTTGAGACAGGTTTAGAGTCGAGTTTCTTTCCTCGACTGTGAAGGCGTCCAATCGCCAGGAGCTGCTTACCCTTCGACAGGGGAGCTCCAGTGTTTGAGAGTTTGAAATCAATTTTAGGAACCTTCTATGATATGCTTTAGACCTATTACCAGATGAGGAGGCCAGGGTGAGACATTTCGAGGAGGCTTTGTGTCCAGAGATCCAGTGCCAGGTAACCCCATTTATGCTAAAGACATATCTTGAGGTGCTGGCGAGGGAAAAGGTTGTTGAGAAGACTTTGGCTAGGACCAGATCGTCATGAGAGGCGAATCTTCATGATTCCTCATGAAGCAAAGCTGTGGCATGGGGATCCCAGTTTTTGGGGCAGAAGAGTTTCCGTTCACCTGGGGGTAGGTCCCAACCCTTCCCATCTTGTTTCTCTGGAGGCAGCAACTCTCAGGCCTATGCCAAGGGATCAGGTGCTTGTTTTTCTTGTGGTGGTCATGGTCATCAGCAGCAAGAGTGCCCGACTTTTTAGAGCAGTCATTGTGCACTGGGCGCTCCACTCTAGGTTCCTCCGTTGAGGTAGTTCCAGCCGAGGTAGTAGCAGTAGGTCGCACCAGCTTTATATCACTAGAGGGTAGATGGAGCAGGTAGAGGACAGCCCCATGATGCTCCCCGTCCTCAAAGAGTAGAGCACGGTCGTGGTGGTGGTCGTAATCAGGGTCAGAGAGGCCATGGAGGAGGTTGTGGTCAGCTTCATGCTCTAGCATTTCCAGCCCCAGGCGAGCCAGATGTCGTTCGAGGTACCCTTTTCTTATTTTCTACATTGGTGTATTCCTTGTTTGATTCAGGAGCAACACACTCCTTCATATCACTTAGCCTTGTCCATGCATTGGGACTTGAGGTAGAGAGGCTTCTAGTGCCCTTGGCGTTGACTATGCCAGTTGGAGGTCGAGCCGACTTGTTTGAAGTATGTAAAGACTGTGAGCTAGTGTTGCGGAAACACCACTCTTGGGGAGATTTCCTATGTTTACAAATACAACCATATGATGTCATACTCAGCATGGATTGGTTGTATTCGGTGAAGGATATTGTGAATTTCTACAGGAATAAGGTCGTTTTCTTTGATGCAGATAGAGAGAAAGTGGTGTTTGTTGGTGAGCAAGATCCTCGAATGAGTCGTAGATGAGTACCATCCTTGTCATCCATGATGGCTGGGATGATACTGAGCTCTCCAGAGGTTCAAAAGTTGGCGTTTCCTAGGGTCCTAGAGGAGTACCCTAACGTATTTCCAGAAGAGGTTGTATCCTTACCCCCTCAACGAGAGATCGAGTTTGGGATCGCGCTACAGCTAGGAGCGTCTCCTATCTCTATGTCTCTGTATAGTATGGCCCCTTATGAGTTATGAGAGCTACATATATAGCTTGATGGTCTGTTGTAGTGTGGTTTTGTTCGTCCAAGTGTGTCACCGTGGGGTGCACCGGTTTTGTTTGTGAAAAAGGCTGACGACAGTTTGCGGTTGTGTGTCGATTATCGTCGATTAAACAAAGTGACAATAAAGAACCGATATCCTCTTACACGGATTGATGACCTATTTGATCAACTGAAGGGTTCAAGTTGGTTCTCAAAGATCGAATTTTGGTGAGGATATCATCATATGCATGTAAAGGATGAGGATATCCTGAAGACTGCTTTCCGTTTTCATCATGGGCATTATGAGTTTGTTGTAATGCCATTCGTCATGACGAATGATTCAACTATTTTCATGGGGTTTATGAATGCTGTGTTTCGTGGATTCCTGGACAAGTTTGTTGTAGTTTTCATCGACGATATCCTTGTGTACTCCACATCTGAAGAGGAGCATGCATAGCATCTACGAGCCGTTTTGGGAGTTCTTCGCCAACATCAGTTGTTTGGGAAGTTGTCTAAGTGCGAGTTTTGGGCTCTAGAAGTTCATTTCTTAGGGAATTTTGTGTCCCAATAGGGATTAGTTGTGGATCCTTTGAAGATAAAATCAGTGGTGTCTTGGGAAGCCCCCAAAACCGTGTCAAAGGTGCGAAGTTTCCTTGGTCTTGCAGGATATTATAGGAGTTTTGTAGCCTATTTCTCCCGAGTTGCAACTCCTCTGACAACTTTGACCAGGAAGGATCAAACTTTCATATGGACTGATCAGTGTCAGAGAGATTTTGAGTATCTAAAGGAGAAGTTGGTAAGTGCTCCGGTCCTTTGTCTTCTAGCAGAGGGAGTCCAGTTTGATGTTTTTTGTGATGCTTCACATCTGGGACAAGGCTGTGTTCTCATGCAGCAGAGGTCATTTGTTTCTTATGGGTCTCGGTAGTTACATCCCCATGAACGCAACTATGACACCCATGATCTTGAGTTGGAATCCGTGGTGTTTGCTCTGAAGTTGTGGAGGCATTACCTCATTAGTGAGAACTTTTTAGTTTTCACCGATCATAAGAGTTTGAGGTATGTTTTCTCCCAACGTGACTTGAACTTGAGGCAACACCGGTGGATGGAGTTCTTGCAGGAATACGACTTTGAAATATCGTATACACCTGGAAAAGGGAATGTTTTAGCTGATGCATTGAGCCGAAAGTCATGTAATGATGTCGTGCATGAATCTGGTCATTCTTGGAGATTAATGGAGGAACTATCAGCTCTACATCTTGATATGGGAGAAGATGGGGGTAGAGGTTGTCTTTTCCAGATGACAGTGCAGTCATCCCTAATGCAGAAGGAGGAAGAGTCCCAGTTGGGTGATCTAGAGGTGGAAGTTTGTAGAGACAGATTTGTTTGTGGTGAGGCCCCTGATGGTTGGTCGGAGGATGAACAACACCGAGTGTTGTATCATGGCAGGATTTTTGTTCCCTTGGCGATGTGCGAGACAGTTCTCTAAGAGTTCCATAGTTCTCCCTTGGTAGTACATCCTGGTGTGACAAAGATGTACCGATTTTTGAGGAGCCAGTTTTAGTGGCCTGGGCTAAAGCGTGCGGTTGCAGAGTGTGTGTCTCGATGTTTAGTCTGCCAGAAAGTGAAGGCTGAATGATGTGTTCCTGGTGGTCTTCTCCAGCAATTAGATATTCCTCAGTGGAAGTGTGAGGACATCTCAATGGACTTTGTTACAGGTTTACCTCGAGCTCCAGGAGGACATGATGCTATATGGGTGGTAGTGGATCGTTTAACAAAATCATCCCACTTCATAGCGATCAAGGAGTCAAGCTCAGTGGAATGTTTGTCGAGGCAGTATCTAGAGGAGGTGGTGAGACTTCATGGAGTACCTCAGACGATCATTTCTAATCGAGATCCTCGTTTTACCTCCAGGGTGTGGAGAGGTCTCCATCATGCTTTTGGCTCTCAACTGTGCCTTAGCACTGCTTTTCATCCTCAAACGGATGGTTAGACAGAGCGAACCATCCAGACTCTTGAAGACATGTTGCGCTCTTGTATTATTGATTTTGGAGGTTCATGGATGAAGCACTTACCCTTGGTAGAGTTCGCTTACAATAAAAGTTTTCACTCTACCATTGGTATGGCGCCGTTTGAAGCCTTGTATGGCTAGCCATGCCGTTCTCCTCTGTGTTGGACTGGGGTAAGAGAGTCAGAATTTCTCAGACCAGAACTAGTGCAGAATACAACAGAGATGGTTCAGGTGATTCATGAGAGGATGAAGACAGCGCAAGATCGTCAGAAATCATATGCTGACCAAAGAAGGAGAACCTTAGCGTTTAATGTTGGGGATCATGTGTTTCTGAAGGTGACTCCCCATCGTGGGCAGCGAAGGTTTGGTCATGGAATTAATCTTTCTCTCCAGTTTGTTGGGCCTTTCGAGGTGTTAGCTTGTGTTAGAGCTGTGGCATATCGAGTAGCACATCCCCCTCAGATGAGTCGAATACATGATGTTTTCCATGTTTCACAGTTCCGTCGTTATCTTCATGATGAATCTCATGTTATCGATTGGGGAGAGATTGATATTGATGATGATGCAACCTTCGAGGAGCGACCTATGGAGATCCAAGACCGTAAGGAGAAGGTGTTGCGTGGGGGTTCTATCTCCTTATTTTGTGTCTTGTGGCGATACGGTGGCATGGAGGAGAGTACCTGGGAGCGTGAGTCACAAATATGTGCTCAGTACCCAGAGTTGTTTAATGTTTAACTCCTTTCATGTAATGATGTTTCCTTTGTGGTTAGACCATTCATGTTTTATTTATGTACCTTTGATGTGATGTTATGATTGAATTGTTTTGATATGGATTGTTTGTTCCTATACTCTCGGATGTCGTAGTGTTGTTCCAGCTTTCGAATAACTCATGGTGGTTTTCCCTTGAGAGGTATCTTGTGGGGTGGTTGTTCGGACCCCTCTTTTCTTCTGGGTTGGTTATTAAATCTCGAGGATGAGAATGTTTTGAGAGGTATATAATGTAATGGCCCGGACCTCTCCGGTCCATTAATTCGTGAAAATGAGGTGTTGGAGGTATTCTAGGAGGTTAGGGTGACTTATCCCCAACACTTTGCCAAATATCCAGTTCTGTGAACAGTGTTTCCAGAATGGTAACCTTCTAATGGTGACCTTCTATCGGTAGGCTTGAACAGTGTTTCCAGAATGGAAACCTTCCAACGGTGACCTTCTATCGGTAGGCTTGAACAGTGTTTCCAGAATGGTAACCTTCTAACGGTGACCTTCTAACGGTAGGCTTGAACAGTGTTTCTAGATCGGTAACCTTCTAATGGTGACCTTCTAACAGTAGGCTTGAATAGTGTTTCCAGAATGGTAACCTTCTAATGGTGACCTTCTAACGGTAATATTGAACAGTGTTTCCAGAACGGTAACCTTCTAACGGTGACCTTCTAACAGTAGGCTTGAATATTGTTTCTAGAACGGTAACCTTCTAACAATGACCTTCTAATGGTAGGCTTGAGGAGGGTTTCCAGAACGGTAACCTTCTAACAGTGACCTTCTATCAGTAGGCTTGAACAGTGTTTCCATAATGGTAACCTTCTAACGGTGACCTTCTAACGGTAGACTTAAACAGTGTTTCCAGAACGATAACCTTCTAACGGTGACCTTCTAACGGTAGGCTTGAACAGTGTTTCCATAATGGTAACCTTCTAACAGTGACCTTTTAACGGTGGACTTGAACAGTGTTTCTAGAACAGTGAGGTCTAACAGTGACCTTTTCTTTCCTTTTCCAAATTTTGAGTATGTAAACAGTGTTTCTAGATTCCTACAGTTTTGCCCCATTTGACATTTCCTTTGACGTAAAATACATTTAAAGCCTTGTTTTAAGGGCTCTTAAGGCCGATTCAAATTCCATAAATCCTATTTTAATTATTCCTAAGGCCAGGATGTATTTACTTGGTCAAACCGCGTGGGTTAATGCGATCCATTTTTAATGGAGAATTAACCGGATCTTAAACCGTCACCCCATTAAATCTTCAAAAAGGGACGAGATATAATTCTCCCTTGTTATTTACCTTTGTTCTTAGCTAAGAGATGCTAGAAACTTTCAATCATTCTTGTAGGAGTTTCACAATCAATCTTTACTCCTAGGATTGGTTCTGCTCTGTTTTGGATGCAACCGAACTATGTCGGTCAATCTTCCCAATAAGGTATGTTTTATCATCGTTCCTTTGGGGATCATCTTCTCTTGTTCTCCCTTCCATATTATACCATGTAATTTCCAAGATTCTAATGGGTTTTTCTTGGGGTTGGTTAGGTACTGTCGTACTATGGCATCCTATGGTGGATGCAGTTGTCCTGAGAGGAGGATTTTGACCCGTTGTGTGGATAAAGGATGTCAAGAACTCTTCCAGGTAGGAGATTCATGGATTCTCTAATTGTATATGTGCAATCGTATAATTAGCATGATTTAGTCCTTTGGATCACAATGAAATTGACCTAATTAAATACTTGAACCAGATTAAAAGAATTGGTTGATTGAATATTGTTTTTTTATACCGTGATAAAGGTTTGCCTCATGGTTTTCTAGATAGAGTGATATCTATGATTTCTTTGATTTTGTTGTTCGTTCATGATGGAAATTGATAATGAACGTAAAGCCAGAATTAATTTTTAATTAATTGGCTAAAGATAAAGAGGCATGTAAATGAATCTGGTTGATGTCGTAGTTGTTCCAATTTGATGTTAACCAAGTTAGGGAAGTAAGCATGGTTGTTTAATTGTGATAGCTTACTGATTGGGTTTCCCGTAATTGAAACCTATGAATAACTAATCTTATAATTCAATTTGGATTAAAGAACAGATTGAGTGGGAATTTCTAAAAAGGGTTATGAGTTACCCTCTTGTTTGTTAAAGGATCAAGAGCCCATGGTTGTGAATGTTGTTTTCCTATTGCTTGTGCTGTGTTGTGAGCCTGGATGGCTGTTGTGATATGTGGAGGCATGGAGGCCTTGTGGTTGTGGCAGCAGATGATGCCTAGAGTGGCGAGATGCATCAGTTTATGCATGTGGGTGTTGGGGAGGAAACCAGGGGTGATGGAATGGGATGGATGTGGTTGCTGGATGCTTGTGGGTTCTTTGAATGTGTATCTGCTTTGATTTTCCCCACTGCTCAAGGCAGCTGGTCTTGCTACTCTTCTTCCGAAGGAGGCGAAGACACGCGGGGTATGCCACGCGATTTCCGTGTTTAGCCTCTCAAAGGAGAATGGGTCTATGCTCTTTCTATAGGTGACAAAGACTCGACGAGTAGTATATCTACTCACCCTGTTGAGGCTCCTTTGTGTTTAGAAGCATAGGATGCTTTTCTAGAATGCCTGGGAATATGGAAAAGTAATTCTATAATGAATGTTTGTTTAGATGGTTAAAATACATGGGGATGGAGATACTGGAATTTAAAGGTGATGTGAATCTTAAAAGGAGCAGTTGATTTTGAATGTAATGACAATTCAGTTTAATGTGGAATTGTTCATGGTTAATTAATGTTTAAAGAATTAATTAATGTATAGTGGAACTGATAAAATGAGAATGGAGTAATCTAATAAAGCTCTTCAAATGTTTGTGTGCTTATAGGATACATAGTCTTAGAAGTAGCAGCCTGGAGTCTGAGAGATGTTAGCTGCAGTTGTATCTAGGACTAGGTAATGCTAATAGTGTGGATGTGAGTTATATATATATTCTGTAATTTTTGTGTTTCTATACGCTAGTTTACCCTGTCGGTAAGGGAAACTGACACCCTGGGGATTCTGAGCCCTAGGGGGTTTTTTTCCCCAACATACTGATGGGAGGTTGAATGGATGACTACCCCCTTTGACCCCGCTCTCTTCTCTTGGTAGATCCTTGTGCTGGTAGGCACAGTGGTTAGTTTTACCCAAATATGTGTGTAGAGGGCTGTAATGGCTTGTGGTTCTTTCACACACACATATTCTGGATATAGTATCCTAAGGACTACTATAGGTGTAACGTGTATAGGCTATGATGGATTGAGGATCCCTACTCGGTGTATGAGCTATAATGTCTTGAGGTATAATACTCGATGTATGACACACGTTATGCGGGCTGTGGTGGCTCCCTGAACTTATCTGGTTACTTTTGCTGTGAGTATGGTGTGGTGCTTTTCCCAGGTGTCTGTGGGAAAGCCTTTGTAGTGCACGAGGTTTAGATTGTGGAGCCTAGCCCAGGTGTATGCAGGCAAGCCTTTGGAGGGAGATGCAAAGTACATATGTCGTTGGGGAAAAGCGGAAAACCAGTGGGGAAGTAGTAGCAGGGTACCCTTGATATTCTTTACTATATGCTATATTCTTGTATGCGTTACTTGGTGAGAGTAGCCATGGTGAGGTTGGGAACTTAGTATACCTGTTTAGGTGACGAGTCAGTTTCACTTGTTGTTCACTGGGCTTTAGCATGCTTTCTTTACTTTTGCACGAGAGGCTTGGGGATCATCCTACTGAGTATACTATTATACTCACCCTATGTATATATAAACTGTTTTTCAAGTCACTTGGAGCAGGTTGGAGATCAAGCTGGTTACTACTAGATTGTAGTTGGAGGAGGAGCTGTTCGGGCTTGTGGTCGCTGCCGTTTTACTTTATTTTGGGTACTTTTAGTTTCCCCTTTTTGTTGTAGTACTTTTGCATGAAATTTCATATATGTACTTGGGATTCTTTTATATTTTAGTTCTAAGTTGGAGTTTATCAGTGTCTATCTTATCTCTCTCTTCCACATGTGTTCTCTTAGATGGTAATGCCTCCCATTTGTGTGTTTATTATACCCTCGGTGCTAGTCACCAACCCGGGGCCTACTAGAGGTGGGACTCAGGGGGTCATTATCTCTTTTCTCACATTGCCGGCCCAGGAGGGGTACACTTTGTGGGGAGGGGGTCATGAAAATTGTGGTTCTATTTTTTTGCAACCCGATGAGATGAGGGTGTGCCATCTCATGCCTCATATAGGCACTGGGTAGGAAATCACATGTCATGCATTTTACCATGCCATCTAGTGTGAATTAGAATTTCATGCTGTTGTGATATATGCCGTGATAAATTATGCATGTTGTTATGATAGTTTCTATGACAAACATACTTTTTATGTTGTTTTACTTGATATATGAATTGTTATGATGCTAGGCTTTGATTCACAGGGAGTATGGGACCCCACATATCGGAATTTGGCACATAGATGTTTGTTTTTCATTGTTTCTAGCATTCAGTGCAGTTTCTGAGATACTGCTCAGAAAAACCCAAAATACACGACATGTACTTTATAAATACATGCTGTGTAGTTTTTAATCCTTGTTACTAACTATCTGAACAGAGACACGGGGTGGTGGAGAGTCTTCGGGGACACGCCATGTACCATAAGTACATGTCGTGTTGTAGTCAACCGTGTACCCGACTGTGTCACTAACAACACGGGTCGGGGAAACTCATGTAGTACACGCCATGTGTTATAAGAACACGCGGTGTAGTTTTCTTCTGGGTACCCGGCCGTGTCACGAACAACATGGGTCAGTGTTATCTATCCTTATACACGCTGTGTTCGTTCGGAACACACCGTGTAGGGGTCATCTATGTAGCCAGCCATGTAACCGCTACACGGGTCACCGAAACCTGTCTAGTACACGCCATGTCTTTAGTGGACATGCTGTGTAGTTTAGAATTAGGAGGACCATATAGGTTAGCTATGTAAAGAGAATCGGGCAGGGGAGTGGAGTTCAAGTACACACCGTATTTTGGGACAACACGCCGTGTAGTCTGGGATGTTATACGACCAGTGGTGGTAGAGTTACACACCCATGGGGAAGGCATAACAAACACGCCGTGTAGTTTAAATACATGTCGTGTAGTCTTGTTTTGAAAACTTAAGTGTTTCTCTCTCTTGTTCCCATTTCGTACTCTAGTGTTTTCTATCCTTGTTAATCCTAAATCTGAGTGTGATTTTGTTTTCTCCGAGATATGGCACCAAGACGTCCTCGTGTTGCATGCTAGGAACTAGGCAGTGACTGTATGCCTGATAAGGCAGACCAGGGACTACCAGTAGTTCCATCGATCGTTTTGGACATGGCAACTGCAGTGATTGTAGACACTGGTGCCAATGCTCAGTTAAGATAGGGTTTCATGAGGTTCATGTAGACCTTCTAGGGAGTTCAGCATCCTGCCCCATCTATGGCAGAGCTGACGCGAGTCTTCGAGAAGCAGCATCCTCCCACCTTCACAGGGGATGGAGGACCTCAGGCTGCAGAGTCATGGATAGAAACCATTTTTTCCATCTTTGAGCATTTAGAGACACCCCCAGATATAATGGTGAAGCTCTCAACTTACATGATGCGATATTCTTCCAAGAGGTGGTGGGATGTGGTCTTGCAGGTAGGGTGCCAATAGACTATGGTTTTGGACGAGTTCCAGTGTACGTTCTACGACTACTTCTATCCGGTGACACTGAGGGCTAACAGAGCCAGAGAGTTCATGAATTTTCACCTGGTTACTCTTCCAGTTATGGAGTATTCCTCCTATTTCATTGAGTTATAGCATTTCGCTCCCGTTCTGGGAAATGATGACCAGTTTAAGGCAAGGAAGTTTGAGGAATTCCTCAAACCAGAGATCAGATCGTAGGTGAATGTCTTCCAGTTGACTTCTATTAACCTAATAGTCAACAAGGTAATGATCAACAAACAGAATCTGAGGGATACTGGAGCTTTTGACCAGGGAAGTTCAGCATCCAAGACTGATTCATTGCATACTGACAGCAGGAAACGCCACCGAGAGTCTACTCGAGGTGACTCGAGGAAGCGAGGTAATTATTCAGGAAGACGAGATATTCTTTATGGAAACTAGGTGGTGTGATATCAGTCTAGAAAGAGCAGGTATAAGAAGCCTCAGTGCCTGAGAGATCCAGTGGATTGCCGAGCTTGTGGAAAGATGGGTCACCTGCAGCGTTTTTGCATGGTTCTTCTTCCAGTAGTTGGTGAAGGAGGATCGGTTTCTACTCCTCATACAGGAGCAGGATTACCGGTTCCATAGCAGACCAGGGGCTGGAGTTCTTCAGGTCATTTAGGCCAAGGTAGAGGTCACAGACGTGGTGGTCAGGCTTAGGAAGGATCAGCTCAGGGATATCAGGTTGCTACACAGGGCCGCGGTACTGGCCAGACGTTTGCAGTAGAGCAGATCCATCGGGGGCAGGATCCTGGACCTTCCACAGTTCGAGGTACGATCTTAGTAGCCTCAGTTTTATCTTCTGCACTTTTCGATACTAGAGCTTCTCATAACTTTATTTCTATGCACACTATGGAGAGCCTTAGAATTACTGTCCTTACTTCTAAGGATACATTGGCACTAGACACTCCTTTGGGACATAGAACTACTAGTGTGCATCAGTGAAAAGAGTTCCCCCTTGAGGTTTTTGGGTTTCACTTCTTGTGGGATCTTTATGTCCTTTAGATGACAGGTTATGATGTCATTATTGGAATGGACTGGCTAGTTCCTTTTCAGGCCTTTATCGATTGTTATCACCACAGGGTGAGTTTCACGTCACTAGAGGGTGGGTCCTTTCTTCACAAGGGCAAATGGGATGTCCATGAAAGCAGAGATGGACCAGAGCATCATGGGTTGGGAAGTGTTACAGCCCAGATTTCTAGTTTATATCTAGGTGATCAGGGAACTTCTCAGATGGACTTCCCTCCGGTAGTTGACCGTTTTCCGAATGTCTTTCTAGAAGACTTTTTAGGGTTGCCTCCAGAACATGAGGTAGACTTCTCTATTGAGCTTGTGCCAGGAGTAGCACCGGTATCCATACCTCCTTATAGGATGGCTACGCCTGAGTTGCAAGAACTCAAGAAGTAGTTGGAGGATTTGCAGGCGAAGGGTTTTATCCAACCCAGTACTTCCCCTTGGGGTTCGCCTGTGTTGTTTGTGAAGAAGGCGGATGGTACCTTACGGATTTGTGTGGAAAATCAGAAGCTAAACCAGTTGACAGTCAAGAACCGATATCCATTGCTGAGGATTGATGATCTTTTTGATCATCTTCGAGGAGATAGGGTATTCTCGATGATCGACTTGAGATCTGGAAATCATCAGTTGTGGGTCAGACCATCTGATATACCTCTCATAGCTTTCCGAATCAGGTATGGTTTGTATGAGTATCTGGTTATGCCGTTCGATCTCACGAACGCGCCAATAGTTTTCATGGCACTGATAAACAAAGTTTTCCATCCTTACTTGGACTCTTTCTTCATTGTCTTTGTGAATGATATCTTGGTGTACTCTCACACTCGACACGACCATGCTACCCATCTTGAGATAATATTGAGTACACTGGGAGAGAATCAGTTATATGCTATGCTCTCAAAGTTCCACTTCTGGATGAACGAGATTCACTTCATGGGCCATGTCATCTCAGAGATAGGAGTATCAGTAGACCCAGAGAAGGTGAGAGCAGTAGTTACCTAGTAGCAGCCAAAGAATGTCTTCGAGGTACGGAGTTTCTTGGGGCTGGCTAGTTATTACATGCAGTTTATACAGGACTTCTCATGCTTAGTAGCTCTATTGACGGGCTTGACTAAGAAAGGTGTGATGTACGTTTGGTCAGAAGCTTGCGACTCAGCCTTCTAGGAGCTAAAGGGGAGATTGACTTCAGCACCAATTCTAGTTCTTCCAGAGATGGGCAAGAGTTATACAGTTTTCTGTGATGCATCTAGCATTGGTCTTGGAGTAGTGCTTATGCAGGAAGATCGTGTTGTTGAGTACGGATCTCGGCAGTTGAGGCCCAATGAGAAGAACTATCCTAATCACGACCTGGAGTTGGCTTCAGTTGTTCATGCTTTGCATTGTTGGAGGCACTATCTCATCGGAGATCATTTTGTGGTATATACTGACCACAAGAGCCTCAGGTATATATTCATGCAGCGTGACTTGAATATGAGATAGTGGAGGTTGGTCGAGTAACTACAGTTTTTTGACTTCGATCTTGCCTATACGCCTAGGAAAGGCAATGCTGTGGCTGACGCACTGAACATGAGGACTCAGTTGCAGGCAGTTCAGGAGGCCAGTAGTGAGTGTCAGCGTATGGATCTATTATCTAAGATGTATTTGGAGGTGCACGACATATAGGGGCATACAGTTCTTTCTTCTGTAGTTGTTACCTCTACTCTTTTAGATGGAGTTCGAATAAGGAAGCTATCAGACCTGAAAGACCTAGTCCTACGAGAGGGTGTGTCAGATGGAGACCCTACTCCGGGGTGGACAGTGGGAGATGATGAGGTGCTACGTTTTCATGTCCGCGTATGGATTTCAACAAACATGCATGAGGAGTTAATGAGGGAGTTTCATGCTTCAGCTTGGGCAGTTCATCCTGGTGTCACCAAGATGTACCGAGACTTACACCGTCACTATTGGTGGCCAGGTATAATGAAGGATGTGGCTTGTTCTGTTATGTGGTGTTCCACCTGTCAGTAGGTGAAGGCAGAGCATCAGGGACCAATAGGTCTTTTACAGCAGTTACCCATTCCTAAGTGGAAATGTAATGATGTTGTGATGGACTTCATGACAGGATTATTGAGACCGCCTCGAGGAAATGATGCGGTTTGGGTTATAGTGGACAAGCTCACAAAGGTTGCACACTTCTTGCCAATCAAGGAGACCTTTAGTGTTGATGAGCTGGGATGGTTGTACATCCGAGAGATTGTACTTTTGCATGGAGTTCCACACTCCATTGTTTCAGACAGGGATGCGCGTTTTACTTTGCACTTTTGGCAGGGGCTACAGAGGGGTTTGGGTACACAGTTACTTTTGAGTACAACATACCATCCCCAGACTGATGGACAATCCGAGCGTACAATCAAGGTGATTAAAGATATGCTCCGAGATTTCATTCTAAACTTTGGCGGTACTTGGAAGAAGCATATCCCCCTCATGGAGTTCGCCTACAACAATAGTTTTCAGGAGACTATTCAGATGGAACCTCACAAGGCTTTGTACGGTAGGCCATGCCGATAACCTTTATACTGGCTAGAGGCAGGAGAGGCAGCCTTACTGGGACCTCGTCTCATTCAAGAGACTGAATAGTAGGTGGAGTTGATTCAGAAGAGGATGGCTACTGCACAATCTCGGAAGAAATCTTATGTTGATCAGTAGAGACGACCTTTGGAGTTCGAGGTTGGAGACCAGGTTTTCCTGTGTATTACCCCAAGGTTGGGACATTAGATGATTAGGAGATTGGGGAAACTCTCACCGAGATACGTTGGACTATTTGAGATTCTGGAGAAAGTCAGGCTGGTTGCTTACAGGTTGTAGTTACCTCAGAGGTACCAGGCCATGCATGTTGTCTTTCATGTTTCTCATCTTCGATGGTATTTCCCAGACCCGTCTCATGTTTTTAAACCTGAGGAGGTTGAGCTAGAGAAGGATGCATCTTTCAAGGATCATCCTTTCAGGATTGTTGATCATAGTGCAAAGGTACACCGTGGCCAGTCTGTTGCTCTGGTACGGGTGCTATGGCAGCACAACTGTATACAGGACGAGACTTGGGAGAGGGAGGCTGATATGCGATCACAGTGGCCAAATTTGTTCGAGGTTTCTTCTTTTACACCTTGTTAGGGAAATTCGAGGACAAATTTCTTTAAGGGGGGAAGTTGTAAGAACCTAGAGCTTCGGTTTTAGGTACTAATCTCTTTTATGGGATTTTTAAGGAAAAATGGAGAATTCTAGAAATTTTCAGAGTACACGCCATGTACATTATGAGTACACGTTATGTACTCCTCTACCACATGAATCTATGTGCTATCTGTGTCTGAGACACACACACACACGGTGTGTAGGGATGATGTGGTGACCGCTTAAAGTGGAGTAAGGAAAACCCAAGTACACGTGTGTACTCTAAAAGTACACACCGTGTACTTTCTTTTTTATTTTATTAATCGGACCGGGGTCATGCCTAATGATCATAAACATCTTATTCTCTGCCTAATTCTGTCCAGAGCATCCGAGGGGGATGATTATTCTTCGAGCCACCGATCCGTTGCTAGTTGTCCGAATCTAACTCCATCGATTGCAGAAGAATCACAGTGGTGAGTTCTTGGTTCTTCTTTGGCCTCGTTTCCTGATTCTTCCTCTCGTATGGGTTATCTGAGGTTGAAATTTTTAGATGTTTTGTAGATATACTCTGTTCTAGGCCAATTCACAGGCCAAGGTTTAAGTATTTCGATCTTTGAGGATCGAGGTAGGTGGTTTGTTTCCCTATAATGAAGTTCTTTGATTTTTGGTTGCAAAAGTACCAGATACCCATGTATCGGGTATCCCGGGTTTAGGATTTTGATCCTATTGTTTAATTTCCCTATATTTCCTATTATATTATGATTAATTGTTGCTAATATATGCTTGGTTTCATGTTTGAGGATCACCCATGGGTGTTTCTCCCTGTTTGGCTGTTTATCACTGTTCGACATCGTTTGCCTGTGAGACAACCCCTATTGCAATTGCTAGTTTACTTGTTATAACTATTTGCATGTGTTTACTACTTTTTAAATGCTTTTGATGCATGATATCTTTTATCCAAGTAGTTTCTGAACTTACTTAGCACTGCTGATAGTCGATTACACACGACTGGACTGCTTAGGACTGTGAGAACCTGGTGCGGGATATCAAAGAGGGAATAGACGATTAAGTGCTTCCCTAGAGGGTCTGTTGGTTTTAGTTTCATATGCAGGACATACAAAAATAGGAATTTGTGCTTCCCAAGAGTGTTCTTAGTTTATTCATGCATCAAGACCATAAGAGGAATTAGACGTAAGCGCTTTCTCAGAGTGTTTGTAGCTATCGTTGCAAGACCATAAGGGAATTGACGTGAGAGCTTCCCAGAGTTTTTGTGCCTTGTGTGATTAATGGACTATAGGGGTCTTCTAGTTTAAGCCACCCAGAGGGTCAGTGTGAATTTATATGGTTGGTTGTGATGAGTCCAACAAACCTAATAACAATCTTGGGTTTTGTACTACTTGTGTTTCGGTAGTCTTTTGAGATACCTGTTGTGTTACTTGCTTACCTTGGAATAGAATACTTTGCTAGTTTTTCCCTGGTTGTTTAATTAAATTAATGTGAATGGAAATTGGTAGGATTATTTACTAGTGTACTCTTAGTCCATTTCTATAATTTTTTCCTTTTACTTTTTCTATATTACTCACTGACAGTAGGGCACAAATCTTGTGGTGGTTGCCTATTGGGATTAGTCTCACACCCTGTTTGGGTCCTGCTTTTTAGCCCAAACAGATTATATTGTTGTAGGTGTAGATAAGGATTGTGGTCCTTCTACCTCAGGTACTTGATTGCTGGTTTGAGCTGGAGAGTATGGGACTGGGCTTTGGCTCGCGATGTAGTTGGAGTTGTTGTTTACGTTTAGTACTTTGGTTTCAGTTGTATTTCAGCACATTGTTTTACTTACCGCTTTCCATAGATACATGTACCGTTCTGCATCATTAATATATTAGATATTGCTTCAAATTTCAGTTCAGTTGTTGTATGCTGTTTTCTGCTTTCGCTATTGTTTATGTTTATTCTTCCACTATATACCTTGCCAATTGAGGGCATAGTTTCCCCATAGACTCACCAAGGATTTCACTGCTAGTCGGCAGCCTTTGGCGTTTGGGGAAACGTGCTTGAGGTCATGTGGTGAACCGAGTACGGGGCACTAGTTATGTGGCTTCAGATTCGGGTCGTTACAATATTAGGGTTAATTTTTTATAATTTTTTGAGAATATTAAACTTTTTGATGAATCGTGAAAACATTGGTTTTTGAAAAGAATTTTTATTAATATTAATGCATTCAAAAACATAAAAAACGTTTTATTATGGTTTAAAAGGTAAATTTATTTATATTATATACCTATTAATCAAATTTAATTCACTTTAATCAATTTCATATTGAAATTTTATATACATTTTTTTAAACTTTTGAACATTTTCACTTCATAAAACCACTTTCTCATCACGATTGTGGGGTTGATTTTAAATTAATTTTTTTAAATTTTTTTAATAGAATTTAAAAAAATGGAATCATTATTTAGAATTATAATAGTTTTTATTATCTAATAATTTTAATTTAATTTTTTACTATAATTAATAGTAAAAATAGTAAAAATTATTTTCTACGGTTAATGTGAAAACAAGTTTATCAAGAGGTGTTAAACTAACATTATGAGGATTAAAGATGACCGAAAAATTGTAAAAAACACATTTTATAGAAATATATAAACCTTATGTATTATATTATTGATAATTTACCATTTTGGAGCCCTTTTTTTATGTGAAAAAACATGAGTGCACCTTTTCTTTTTAAAAAAATACAAGTGTGCCCTTACCTCACTTATAAAAGGCCACCTCTTCTACTCTACTATTCAAACTTCTAAAACCCATTATTTTAGCCAAGTCATGCCCAAATAACTACATCAATTCCCTCTTATAATCCTTATTTTGGTCAGAAATCCATCCTAAGAGTCTTTTTGTTGCATACCAAAAGAAGTATTTTGAAGAATAGGTAACATCCTTAACCAAGTATTTTATTTTATTTATTCCTCAACCTCCTTAATTATTATTAAAAAAATATAATATTATAAAATTTTTATGTGATATATAATAAGTTTTTATGTTAATTTAACATCCTATATCCATCTATTCTTCCATCAAATGATTTACAAAATCATCATTTGTATGTTTGGCGGATCACTACCTCACAAACTGATGTTATTCTTTTTTCCATTACCACATATAAAAAATAGATATAATGATGGATTAAATATATATATATATATATATTATATTTATGATATTATTTCATGATTTTAATTATTATATCACATAAACCTTCTTACTTTACATTCCATGTGAAGAAGATAACATCACTCCTGTGTACTGCAGACTACCGCCTCGTAAAGCGATGTGATTCATTCACGATTTACATGGTAATAAGGATGGGTTTAATGGATATATGTGATATATATGACATAAAAATTATTATATGATGATAATATATTATTTACCTTTTTTATTTGCATAATCCATCTAGAAAATGGAAACAACCTTCAGGCGTGCATACAACTTACCACTCTTTCCCTCTAAGGTTTCTTCATCTCAGCGGTGAGGAGTCCCTATCACCTTAGATTCCCTTAACTTCCTCAGTGAATCCTAGATTTTAGATGACTTAAATCCATTGTGTTTAGTGTTTAATGGATGGGCTTCCGACTGTGTTTGGTGGTCCTCATATGGTTGTCAGTCCGTTGGGGTCGTTGGTTTCGTAACGTTACAAGGTCATCATCTTCTTCTAGGGTCATTACGTAGTCATAGATAGAGACATATGAAACTCTTGAAGATGTGTTTTTTCCATTGAATGTTATTCAATTGATACTTCCAGCCTTTCTTCTCAATATCTTAATTTTTCATCCCTTGGTTCCGCATTCAGAGTACTATCAACGAAGCCTTCACCGTCGCTCACCCTCTATTGTCAGTTTTTGAGGGTTTCTACTTCGTAGTTCACTTGCGGCTTTGTTCTGGTATGTTATTTTCCTTTGAATATTTCATTTTTTTCTTTACCTGTATTCAAATGGTACTTCTTCTCCCGGGATTCCTCTACCATATTTCTCTGCCCTATCGATCCTGACCCTAATTTGGTTAAGTTCAATAGCACCCATGGTATTTTGGATGGTATTGGTTTCCTCAGTTATGGAAGTTATATTTTTGTCCTCTAGAATGATGTTGGTTTTTCTTTCCCTGGTGATGATGCCTCTCAGCCATCCTCAATTGATTACTCCAGGTGCTCCGGTGACCGAGCCCCTCCCTTAAACCTCTACTAATCTGGCTTTTTGGATATTGGGGTTGAGTTTTTCATAGATGGGTGATCACTGGTGCATTGGGGTTGACACATAGAAATGATGGGTAATGTGTGCATTGTTTTCTAAGTGGACATAGTGTAAGATGGTCTGACTTGAATTCTGGTGGCGCTTTTTGGACAGGTCAGTCTTGGGTAGTGTTCCTTGGTTGGCCTGTTTTTTGGTTATTGGTTTTTAGTTGTTGCTGTCTATTTATCCTTTTGGGTGGGTCTGGTATTAGGAAGGGTTTCATGCCTAGCCTGTTTATGGTTTCTTTTTTTACATGTATGTTATCACTTTTCTATAAAGTGTTTTTATAAAATAGAAAAAATGTTTGGTCGTGAAAAATAAATCAATTATTGCTTGAAATGTATATTTAACATATTATTGTTAATAAACAGGTAATAAAGGGTCATAAGTAAACATTATATTATATTATAAATAATTATATTTCTTTAATATATATTTAATAAACTTATATTTATCATACAAGAGTTTTTAATGTTTACAAAGGAATTCGAGACTTAAGGTAAGGGATTTCGTCTCACTTTTTTACTTCTGTGAGACACATGTCATATTCAACAACAATTTATTTTATGTGGTGTATATAATGAACATGAATGTATCTTATTATTATTATATTTAAAATTATTGGTATTTATATATCCATTTTAGGATAAACCTTTCATGTTATTTATGATTCCAACATTACCAAAGTGGTAAGGTATTTTTGTCTCAATTTTCCTTCTTTGAGACAAATGTTTTGTTATGAACCTATATTCTATTATGAGGTGATTATAGAACCCATTTTAAATGAAAAATAATAAATTTAGTTATTCTCATGATATCCTAAGTTTCATTTAATGTTATTATTTTATTGGGATTACGATTCAATGTTACCAAAGTGGAAAGAGTTTTATGTTACAATCTCTTCGTTTATCGAGATTGTATATGATTATTCTTCCAAAGATGAAATATTTTTACCTATATCTCAAGAAAATAATTAATTTTATCTTAATATAGTTATTTTTGGATAATACATGTTTTCTATTTTTTCCCTCTCTTTAAGAACTCAAGAGTTCAAAATAACTGTTTTAATAAAATTTCATCATTATTTCTCTCTTCGGTTGAAAACCCTTTTTCTTCCAAAACCATGTTTTCTAAAAATATTTTAAAGAATGTTTAAAATTATAAAAAGTATTTATTAATGAAATTTTTACACAAGTTTTAACATTTAAAAAATATTTTCAAAGGGATATTCGTGTCATTTTCCAAACAATTCCTGTTTGGATTTTACAAAAAATGTGAAAGGATTCTTTGTTTCGACTTATATAACATGAAAAAAATTTCCCATAGTAATGAAGATTATTTAATATGAATATTAATTCATATGTTTTTAGGTTTATTTATAAATAAAATTATTTTCAAAATGTTTTATGTTTAATTTTTTTTCAAAGTAGAAAGGATATTTTCCTCAAAAAATGTTTTGAATGTTTTTAAACTCTTCCTTTATAAGTTTTCAAGTATATTTTTATAGAAAATTATATTCAAATTGTTTTATGTTTTATAAGTTGTTTCCAATTTAAAAGGATATTTCACTCATAAAATGTTAAAAATTATTTTTAACGATTTTTTAGTTTTCAAGGTTATTTAAAAAAAGGATTTTCAAAATGTTCTATGTTTTAAAAAGTGTTTTTAAAAACAAAAAGAATATTTTCCCCAAAAAGGTTTTAAATTATTTTTAAATATTACATTTTAAATTTTTAAGGTTACTTTCAAGGAAACCTATTTCAAAAATAGTTTATGATTTTTTAGTTTTAAAAATCGAATTTCAAATAAATGTTTTTTTCTTCAAGAAATGTTCAATGTGATTTTTCATAATCATTTTCTATACAAGGTGAGATCCTTTGATTTTAATTATAATTTTCTGAGGATATTATTCAAGTATACAATTATTTTTCTTTCTCTATATTATTTATTTTTATGGTGGAAATATTTATACGAAACTCATTTCTCTTCAACAGGTTTTACCATAATGAAATACTTATGAAACACACTTATTTTTAGAGGTTATGATGTGATGAAGTGATTATGAAACCAACCTTTTTTCATAGTTTATGATATGATTAAAATATTATGAAACTCAATTAATTTCATGTGTTATGATATCATTAATTTTTTTGATCTTGTGGCACACATACATACGATTTTCATTATGTTATGGGTGAGACCTTTATCTACCTCCAATGCATTGGGTAAATATTTATATCTCATGATATAGAAATGACTAGAATGGGGAGGGAACCCTATTCATAAATGGTATTTTTCTTCAATGATGGTCTTGGGAGTGAACCATTAATACTATGATGGTTTGGGGGGTGAACCCATTTCACTATGATATCCTTGGTTGTGATTGTTTTACTATTATGGTAATTATTTTCTATGCTTATGTGTATAAAAAAAATTATTAATCTTATTCAAATGTTATAATCTCATTGTTTATGTTATTTGACTTTCTTATGATTCATTTATTATAAGAATACCAATCTTTATTCCATAACTCATGATTGTGATATTTGATATGCAAAGTATGGTATTCAAGTGTTATGCTCATTTTCTCATAAACTTATGTTCATGTTATACTTATGTATCTCACTTGTTTACCATAATTGAGCATATGAGCTCACCCATTCTTATGTTTACTCTACCCAGGTTAAGAATAATTGTTTTAAGTTGGGTATGTCTATAAATATTACTATATTGAAAGTTCTTTATTGTAAATTATAAAGATATTTCCACAAATAATAAAATTTTGTGTATTGTATCCAAAGGAAAAATACCTTTATAATACTCAAGTGTTTGTTTGTGTGATATAATGAATATTTGTCTTAAAATATGTAATATCTATGTATGAGAAGAACATTTCATTATATTACCCCTTGGTATATAGACATTGTGTAATTTTTAGCAATATATAGGGTGCACATAGATTTTATCACTTCATGATCCTGAATACTTATGGATTTGTTATGATGGTATATATGGGATGAACCATAACTGTGGAGAATTTATAGTGACCAGGTTGTTCATCAATGTGTCCCCAACAACGGGTTCAAATTTATTTTGAGTTTCTTTCTCTCTCTAGATTATGTGGGCCACTTTGAATCTCAATGTACTGCTCAAAAGGTCATCGACTATGGAATTTATTAGAAAACATTTATATATTTTCCTATCAGTTTTGTAAGTAATGAACATGATGTCAATTCATAAGGGATATATCTAAAAGTAATGAAATTCCGCCAACAACCCATGTTATTTTATAAGATCTTTGATGCATGGGGAATTGAATTCAATGGTCTTTTTCTAAATTAATTTGAATTTGTGTACATATTATTGGGTTTTGACTATGTTTCTAAATGGGTTACAGAAAAGGATACTATGATTAATGAATCTCGAGTGGTTGTAAAATATGTATGATCTCATATTTTTAGTAGGTTTGGTTTACCAAGGTTTACCATTAGCGATTAGGGTTCTCATTTTTATAATCAAAACATGAAAACATTACTCTATAATTATGGTATTGTTCATAAAGTCTACACTATATATCACCCCCAACTAATGGAACAACTAAAATTTAAAATTACTAAGTTAAATTAATCTTGAAAAAAATGATACAACCTAATAGGAAGGATTGGATTTTGTACTTAGATGATGCAGTTTAGGTGTACTGTACAATTTTTAAAACCCAAATTGGAATTTCACCATATATTATTGTACTTGGAAAGACCTCTCAACTACTTATAGAGGTATAACACCATGAATATTGTATTATAAAACAATTTAATTTAAATTTCTCATATAAAAGAGATCATAGAAAGATATATATTCAGGAGTTTAAAGAAATTTGATGTGATGCATATGAAAACTCCCAGATCTATAAAGATAATACAAAGGCTCTCCATGATGATATGATTCATTTTTGCAAGTTTTATATTGCTGATAAGGTCCTCATATAAAATTATAGGTTAAATATAAACCCAGGTAATATTTTTTCTTGATGGATTGGTCCATATATAGTTACTAGTCATTACCCTCTTGGTGCAATACATATTTTTTATGAAGTAAGTTGCTAGAGGTTTACTATCAATGGGATGAAAATTAAAAACATATATGCGGATTTTACAAAAAAATTGGTGGAGGAAAACCAACTAATGTATTCCACCTATGACACCACTTAGAGTATTATTCCATATACTTACCTTTTATTTATTTAAAATTAATTACTTTAAGGACAACATAATTTTTAGGTTTTGGGGAGGGAGGGATAGCATAATTAAGATTATAATTTTTCAAAAAAATAAAAGAAAAATATTTTTGCATTTCCATTTTTTCAGTATTTTTATTTATTTTCTGTTTTTAGATAAAAATTGAACTTAAAGAGAATATCCAAATAATTTTTAATACTTGAGTTGCTTTTGAGTAAAATTAATTATCTTTTGGGAAAATTATTCTAAATGAATTTTGATATGGATTTTTTTTTTAATTTCTAATTTTGAATCACACTTAAGAGTTTGATGGATTTTTAAAACCCATAACTCATTATCACTAACCAATATTTAAAATCCCTTACCTGAGAGGAATTATAATCCCTTTATTTCATATCCTTCCTTTTAGTCACTTTCGTGAGAGTCTCTAGTTATTTAAAGAAACTAAAAAAATTAAATTTATTCTATTTGAAACCATTAGATTCAAGTATGATACATTCATTATAGAGGTCACCGTTAATTGGAAACCCCTTTGTTCAATTGAACATGATTATGAGACACGTTGACATTTGACCCTTTTTAAGCTTTAGATACCACTAAATTCATTTTAGTAAACCCACATTCCAAGCTCTAATTATCCCCACATACCAAAACGCTTGAATAAATTCTTTATATATTTTCTAAAAGTGTGGGGGAGAGGGTGTTTCTATTGTAATTATAGGTAAATATTAATTTTTATGGTTTGAGTAAAAGGGTTCTTACATATGAAAAGGGTAGTGAGTTTATAAGATATATTCTATCATTTTTTCCATATGTTTCTATATTTATCTTCAAATAAAAATATATATAAAAAACAATATTTAGATATGTATGTTGAATAAAAAAATAAATATAACAAAAGATTTTTTTGAAAATAGCAAGTTTACTCATCATTATCCACATCTTGGATACAACCCATACAAAAGTAACAAATGGGAATGATATTTGTAATTGATACACTCTATGAGGGGTTAACAAAGTAAATTTATTGTGAACCTTCACTAAATTTTGAAATGATTTTTGATTAAGAGATTAAAAACTCCTCTTCAGTCTCATATTTTTAAATATCAAATCCTACCTACCCTTTGACCTCACAAAACACTATTGGAAGTCCTCTTGAGTAATACACTAGTTTATACTGATATAGAACTTAGGATCTCATCATGAATATGGTAATATCACATTAACTCAGGGAAATAGGAATAACTCCACTTTTATATGTTCTTGGAGTGAAGTGGGAAACTTCCTATGTGAGGTAGGTTATGACATGTTACACGAGACATTTAATGGATTCAAACATATTTGAATGCAATAGAAGAATAATAATAGGAAAACTGATTTCATGAATGAGACATGATGTATTTCATTTCAAAATAATCTTGGAAGTTTTCTCACCTTCGATTTAGGAATTAGATTTGATTATTATATAAAACTTTACCCAGGAGTACAAATGTTTATGTGTGGGGGTATGATCATTCAATGATATATCATATATTATCACCCTTATACTTGTGAATTAAATTTTTTATGAGTTTTAGTATCCCATTATTAAATTCTTTTTCACTTAATAGATATTTTGAATTAATCTATTGAAAACATACTTAAAAATATGCAACTTCACATTGAACCAATTGAAAAACATGTTGGTATTTTTATCTTAATATTATATAAAATTATCAAAATTTTAAAATTTCTTTTTTTAGGATGAAAATTTTATTAAGATACAATTTCTTTTACTGGACCTAAAACTAGATATCATCACAAGAGAACTAATGGATCCCACAAAGAGAAGGAAATATGATGAGGCACATTGGGACACCCTTTTATATTTGGTCTATATATTAGGATTAAAATCCTTAATTTGTTTGATTCCACCTCCATTGGATATATAACTCAAATTGAAATATCACTACATAATTTAAAGTCAATATCTAGTTTTTAAGTTTTTCAAAACCCCAAAAACATTGCAAGGAATAATTCTACCTTGAAAAGTAAACTAGTCCCTTATAAACTATAATTTGTGTATATTTGGAAGTAATTTTTAATAAAATACCTAATTTAACAAATTTACTGAGTATTCTAGACCATATGTATAGTAATGAGTGCTTAGTATGCTCTTCTTTTTCATCTACTACTTCCGCTTCCATGGATTTCTAAAATCATTGAGATCACCCAAGACTTACTGTGATGTAATTTCCAATATTCAAGTTTATATTATTTGAATGATATTATAAATTAAAGGTTTTTATTTTGTATCACTTAATATAATCTTCTTATTTAATTGATTTATTTACTATTATGGCATACTCAAACTCACATGATCGTGTTTAGGTGTACCCATTCATGTGATGTTTCATACAACGTTCACCACTTATTATCCCCCTTTCAGTTATAGTGTTTGTTTAGATCAATTGGTATATTGAATTCACATTAACATATCCATGTTCATATACATTTATTTCATGGTATCATATTGAAATAACATATAAACCTAGACATCACATCGAGTTCTTCATGTGTTTCCTTTGCGAGTTTCAGTTATGCAGTCAAACATAAATCACCCAATCATCAACAATATCCAGTGAATCATTTTGTGTTTCTGAAAAAACATGTGTGGTATCCTAGTATAAACATAATAAAATTCTGATTATAGGTGTTAAAAACCAGGTATTAAAATATCTAAACCCTATCTCTTGAAGTTTTACAGGATGAGAATCTTGAGATTTCCCCATCTTGATCACAATCAATCATCTCAAATTATCATTTCCATTTGGTGTTATTTCATGCATACATGTAACTTCATCCCCAAATCCCTATTTAATTAAAAATACCTCTCATTTAATATAATTAAAACATTATTTTAAAATCAGTGATCAAATGATCAATTGAGAGACAACATAGGGTTCCTACTATGTTGTAGAAATTCTAGTAAAAAACATCTAATTTGATGTGAATGATAGCACAATCAGTAAACATAAGAGACATCAATAAATGACGAAAAGTGAGGAAGAGATAAAAATAATGGTATAATAACAGGATCTTAGCTTAATAAATTCATTCCCAATTATCCAATTATCATTAATCCTGAGTCATGGAATAAATATTTTTTATAAAAAAAGACATAAGTCATAAGAGTGTGGAATCATCTATAATCAGTCACGGTCTATGAGAAAATATAATAATCAAAATTCATAATCTTTTTGCATATAGATAACTATATAAAATCATTTCTTTAATCCAGCTTCACTTTTAATACTATCATAGTGGACGATGTCCCACATTGTATTTTTCACTCCCTATTTCATCATTTCCTTAGTCACAGTTCACTCCCAAGATTATCATAGTGGATAGTGTCCCTTAATAAACTAGGTCCACTCTCTATTAGAATATATATTATCTCATGAGATATCAATATTTACTCAATTCATTGGAGGGATATATAATTTATAGACCACCCATCACTTAATTAAAATCATACATAAGTGTACCCCAAGATCATAAGAGAATTTATCATATAATTATGTAATAACCTATAAAACAATGTATTTCAGAAATATATCATCATCAGAAAATCATAAGTCAACCAGAGAATGAAAAAAGATGGTATTTTTAATGACCCACGTCATTATGGGATGGAAATCCATGAGGGAATTTGAATTTACCATGGGTGGATGAATTGTTTTTAGATATGGAGTTCTAGATGGAAATATAAACTGTTTGGAATCTAAAAATAAATATTTTGAATGAGGTTCAAGTCTTTAATAGTATCTAGGTTCTTGAGAGATCAATAGATGAGGTTTTAGGGGTGATTAGGGGAACAGAATTAACACCATCTAGTTAGTGGGGTGGGAAGTATCTCAACAACCTTGTTGGTCCCACCAGCTTGCCGGTGGGGCTTCTCTAGGGGTATTTTAATTATGGGGTTCCCCATAATTTTATTATTAGGGATAATCTATTTTTTTATTGTAAAGGGGGATCTAGAGCGACCATTATTGGACAAATCTTCCTCCCCTTTCCATCCTTTGATCCCTCATCACGGAAGATGGTTTCATGTGGTTTGCAATGATAATTAAGGGCAATATCATCATATTTTTTGAATTTTTGGTTCCCCTTTAACTTTAAATTTATTTAATTTTGTCTAGGATAGGTTTTTGGTGTTAATTATACTAGATCATGGTGTAATTGATCAAGGGTTATGGGGATTTATCTCTACCTGTGAAGAGTGAATCCCAAGACATTGTCTTCACATCATCGAAAGAGGTTTTGTTATGGATATGTTTCTCAATGAATTTATATAATAATTTTAATTTAATTTAATTAAATATATAATAGAATCAGTGTTGGGTGATAGGAATTTCTATCAGAATCATGTTAAAGAGGTGTGACGGGCCTTTTAAGGGTGGTTAGTCATGGCTTCAGTGCAACAGTGGTTCTCGATGATTTTTTTGGTGATTATTCCTCATTGAATTAAAGTAAATAATTAATTATAACTATTTATAACTATTTATTTATAATTTTTATTATGGGATATATTCCCTAGAATGTGGATCAATTTTTTGGAGACATGCACATGCTTGGTGAGTGCTTGGATAAGGCTTGATGAAGATTAGAAAGGGGATAACTCTAGTATCGAGGTAGGTTACCCCTTTAATACAATTTCATATATATGTATATACATGCACACACAAGACAATATATTTTAATAGGTTATGGAATGGGGTGGGAAGAACTATATTTTACTATAAAGGGACATGGGGGTAGAATTCAACCCCTAGACTTGGATTGAATGATCTTGGGTACTTGAGGTGGTTTGGGATTGTCTGGTGGATTGGTCGTGAAAGGGGAATGTGCCTAGGTTATGTTGATGAGAGGACTATGGGAGGTATCAAGACATGATAAGGACATTAGAAATAGACTTATTGGATTCTTTAGACCTATTTAGGTAGGTGGGGGTGGCTTCGGGCTGGATGGAGATGGGTCAGACTGATATGTCTCACAAGTGATGGTAACTCCCCCCTGAGGTAGGAGGTGTGCTCATGGTGAGCAAGATAATTTGTTCAAGACATGGAATCAGGATGTTAAGGGGATATTACTTTGGATTTGGAACCTTCCTATGTGTCCAAGGTTGTTTTGGGACGTGATGGATTGGGATAGTTCCTGAGAAGTGATATCAGAATTGCTGAGTGAATTTAGTGAGATTAGATTATAACTTGAGGTCTCGATGAGTTAAATCCTTTAGAAAAAGATGTCACTAATGTGTGATTGGAACAATTTTGTTTTTATAATAAGTGAAAAAAACGTTAGGAGAACCTAATGGATACATTGAGGGGTGAGATGTGGTTAATTGAGGTATGGGAGGATAGCTAAGGGACAATCCTAGATGTGATATTTGGTGAGTTGTACGTTAGGTTATGACCCTATGTGCTATGATGAGTGATATTTCCTTGAGGATTCTTGGGTAAGAATGTAAAGACCCAGAATTTCCATGTATTTTTTTTAAATAAATGGGAATTTTAGGAGTCTGTAAAAATTGACGGCACATGATTCCAAGGCCCAAAGTGCCCGGAATGAATTTTTGAATATTTGTTCGGGTACGTTCAGTAAACGTGCGAGCGGGGTTTTCTAACTTTTGAACCAGTGCTTCGAATTGAAATTGGAGGGCACCATTGAACGTGCAGCGCTGATATTCACTTAAAGAGACATTCACCTTGATGAAAGTTGGTCGCAGGTGGAAGTTAGTTTTTGGGTTCTTTGTGAATGAATAAAATAAAATTAAAGTTGTGTAGCTTTTATTTTTATTTTATTTGTTATAACCTCTATGTAGAAGTTGAGAAGTGGGGACCATGAGACCTTAACCTCTAATGAGAGGTTATGGTGGTGGGGACCACCCGAGCCTAACCTCCCATGAGAGGTTATGGTGGTGGGGAAAACCTGAGGCATAAACCTCTCAACTCCCTCATTAAATGTGGGAGAGCCTCTTCAACTCCTCCAATATTAATTGTGCCAACCCTCCTTCACAATAAATAAGCCAACGCACCTCTTTAACTGTTCCAACCTATGGGATTAATTAACCCAATTTGAATTATATTCCGACAAACATAGTAGATCACATAATCTATTATTTTGGGGCTACCATTTCATTTTGGTGGATTTGGGAGAGGAGGATCTTTGGGAGAAAAGCTCTCCAATGAAGAATGCCAACGAAGAACGCCTCTCTTTTGACATTTTCTTCTCCAAACTTCATCAAAGGATCTCCAACGACGCACGAACCAAAAATTGAGGAAAACGACGATGACACTGACATTCATCTTTTCCCAAGGATTCCTCTTCTTCATTGCAACCTCGTCAATGTCATCAAGCAAAAGAGGTAGGGGTTTATTTATATTTGTTTATCACTTCCCATGTACACCCCTTTTATTTCATTTGTGGGTTGGGAACAATCATTGTGGGAGGATAGGATTTGACGTTCATGTTCATGTTCTAGATGATCCATATGCTACCATCGTAACGTAGAGGGTACGGGTCAAACCAACAAGGCCTGACCGTTACGCAAATCATGTGGTGTTCTTCACGATGGAGGATGATGGAAAGCATCCATGGTTGGGGCACGAGAACGATAGCCGACACCACTGCCAGCCGCAACGAAGGCAACGATGCAATAGCCCCGCCCCATGGCAACCATCGCCGCCCCGCGGCCTCCGCGCCAACTGCAGCCACCACCGTCATCCGTGGCTCTGCACCGTTCCACGACCGAGGTGCCATCCTGCGGCTGAGGCGCCGCCCCATGGCCGAAGCGCCGCCCTGCGGCCAGACCATCGCCCCATGGCCAAACCCCCCCGCGTGGTCGGACTGCCACCTCATAGCCAAACTGCCATCCCGTGGCCAAACCGCCATCCCCGGATAAGCCGCCCTATGGCCTCACGACCTCATGACACCCTCTGCGGCCTTGTGACCACCCATAGCCCTCCGCGACCCCTCATGGCCTTCCGGGCCAGACCCAGCAGGCCGGGCTGCCCACCGGGCCGGGCGGAACCCAACAGGCTAGGCCGGAACCAGCGGGCAGGCCCGGTCAACCCGAACCGGGTTGGCCCAGGTCGGGTCAGGATGAGTCGGTCCAATCGGGTTGGACCGGACCAGGGCCCACTATGACCCAATTACATTCCTTTTGACATAACTTTGGCACCAGACGTCTGTTATATGAACTGTCAATGGCGTTGAGAACCTTGGAGTGAGTCAGTCCCTTTGAGTGATACCCCACTATGTTTTGGATTAAGATGGGGAACGCTCAGGTTGAATTGAGCACGAATCTAACCTGGTCCCAAGGACTGAAAGGATAATAACTCACAGACCGGGCATCTGATTGACGTGTCGTCTGTTACGTTGAGACCCCTATGATGTGGAAGACCTTTGAGACACTTTTTAATCGAACTTCATGGTAGTTGGAGTATCGAATAGTCGCTTGTGGAGTGGATCTTCTTGGAGATGAGTGAGCATAGTGCGGGAACCTAGTGGCTGGCTGATACATGACGACTGCTGACCGTTTCGACTCAAAGTGACTTGATAGGCCTAGTGGGGAGAGCCTTGGTGACGCGGAAGACCAACGGTGGGGAGTGACTTGGTGACACCGAAGACCCACAGTGGGGAGCGCCTTGGTGACATAACAGACCCCTAATACTCAACAATAGGAGTACCTCAACATTCCAAGGTTAGTGGGAAGCTACTCTTTATGACGCGGCAGGCCCATTGTACTCAATAGAGGAGTTCTCCAGCAGTCGAGGTGTTCAACATTGTGACTAGGAATGTTACATGATAATACCCCTAGAATAAATCCTGGTGTGGGCTAAGTCTATACCTCTATGTTTTCCTCATGATTGAGATGGATTACATGATAACATAGGTATTTGTATGGGCATAAAAATAAGTATGGTTATCTATTGATTTCATACTTTCTGATTTATCCCTGATGGATTTTATGAGACCTAGAGGGTCTTAGGGTCTCCAATGATTATCGTTATACTCACCCCTGCATGGGATATGCTCGCACCTTTTTGTGTTGGATGCAGACGATGGGAAAAGCTGACTGAGGCTAAGAGTACCAGGACTGTACGGTACCTCGAGGTGGACCATATGGTCTGTCAGTATGCAGGGGAGAGGGGTGGATGTGGAGTGTTAAGGAGGTGATATGTACCTACCATTCAGGTAGGAACCTCGAAGGATGACCCAACAACTGAATTTTCCTTTTCTTCAGTTATACTCTATCATAATTGTACTTTTACTTTCTAGTTGGGCCTGTATTCTGGACCCTTTTACTTACTACACTCACTTTGATTACAATTCAGTTTACTTGTGTTACTATATTTTTGTGTGCTTGGTTACATGTGATTTCAGGTTATAAAGGCAATGCCTTCCCAGTTTTAGGGAATACGCCTTTGGTGCTAGTTTCCAGCCCCTGTCCTATGGAAGGCGGGCTTGGGGTAGTCACGACACGGGCCTCAGAGGACGGGTCATGACAAATTGGTATCAGAGGGGTCGGTTCTACCACAGAACATAGGACTCTAATATTTCTTTTTAACAACAATAGTGTTAAGTTTCGTGAGTATGGTTATTAGTTTAGGGAAACCAATGTTGGTGCGGTGAATGACATATCCAAACAATGGGACTTGGACTTCTGATTTCCAACTCAGTGCACGAAAAAACTGATTGCGTGTGTGTTTTCAAAAGTTTTCTATGTTATCACTTGAGTCAGATCACCAGGTATAACTTATTAACCATGGAGCACCTGTTTCCTTTCAGGATGCCTCCACACAGATGGATGGCTAGGGTTCCGAGAGTTGGATGCACTGATATCCCACCGAGTGATGAGGCCTCAGTGTAGGGCCCTTTTCAAGTAGAGGCTCCAGCGGATGCACTAGCGGTACTAGTCCCCGTTGGGCCACTGATTCCACTAACCCCAACAGCAGATGGTGCACACTACTTGAGAGTGTTGCACAAGTTCCAGTTCTAGAGGCCATCTAGGTTCAGGCGAGAGACGGACCCACATGCGATTGAGGATTGGCTGGAGGCTATGGTGAGAATATTCCGACTCGTAGGGACACCATCCGATCTCATGGTGATCCTTGACACTAGCCTTCTACAGGAAGTAGCAGGAAGATGGTGGAGCTTGATGCTTTAGGTTCACTATGAGGTGACGCTTCCTTGGGCAGACTTCAAGAACCTATTTCAAGAAGAGTTTGTCCCAGTGACTCTTCGCATAGTGTGCACACATGAGCTTCTTCATCTACAGCAAGGTGGTATGCCTATGGCTCATTACTCAACGAGGTTCACTAAAATCTCACGATACTCTACTGATATGGTTCGAGACCCTTTATTTAGGGCCCAGACCTTCGAGCAGGGGATCAAGAGAGATATCAGGGCTTCGATGATCTCACTCAATATCCCAATGCATGCGGGGTTATTAGAGAGTTTCCTTGCTGAGCCGTCACCAGTAGCGAGACCCACTACAAGTCATCACGTAGCGGAGTCTTCTACAGCTGGCAGCATACAAGCGTAAGAGAGGTCAAGAGGACCAGACCTATAGGTGGACAACCACATGACTCAGGATCGGTTGTGCAGGGCACCCGAGGTGGAGCCAGTTATACCAGGAGAGAGCTGTGTTTCACTTACGACGGGTAGGGTCACATGGCTCATGATTGTCTGACCTGTTATACAGATGATTAGAAGAATGTTGAAGGACCTCCTAGGTAGAGATATAGGTTTGACCGAGGAGGTCTTCAGGGAGAAGACATATGTGGTAGGGGAGCTGGACATGCAACTGGCGGTGGGCGATGATTTGAGATGTTACCACCACCACCACCAGGTGGTCTACCCCGACCGCAGGGAGCAGGTGGAAAGGGGAGAGCTCAACTCCAGGAAGCTAAGGCCTATAATTACTGTGCTCTAGAGATGATATGAGTTACGATCTGTTTCTACTTCACCATAGTTACAGTACTTATAGACACATGTTCCAGTCATTATTTTATTGCCACTGCCCTCTTTCAGAGCTCAAAGATTCATACGGATCCATTGGCTCGATCCTTATGGATAGAGACTCCTATAGGATCAGATTCGATGATTACACACTGGTGTTGGTAGTGTGAACTTACTCTAGGAGGCGAGAGATTCGGCTAGGATCTCCTAGTAGCGGCGTCGAGGCCTTACAACGTCATCTTGGGTATGGACTAGTTATCTACATTCCTTGCTCAGATTGACTATATTAGGCACATGGTGTGGTGTGTCCGCACAGATGGGACCAGGTTTACCTTCACCAGGGAGAAGGGAGCCTTTTCATCACAGGATGGACTTACTCGAAGGAGATTTCAAACGATCACTCAATATTTGGCTAGCCTTAACCTCATAGCTGTTGATGTGGAGAGTCTGAGCTATCCTGTAGTGGTGGACCAGTACACAGATGTTTTCCCTGATGTTGTTCCGGGTCTACCTCCTCATAGAGAGGATGAATTTTACATTGAATTTTACCCCAGGACAACACCGATATCTACACCAGTATATTAGATGGGTCTCACGGAGCTTCATGAGCTGCAGGTACAGTTAGAAGACTTGCAGAGGAAGGGATTCATCTAGCCTAATGTTTCTCCTAGGGAAGCCCTGAAACTGTTTTCCAAGAAGGCAGATAGGATCTTAAGGCTCTGTATTGACTATGTGCGCCTGAACTAGGTGACCGTGAAGAATAGGTACCCACTCCTGAGGATTGACGACCTCTTAGATCAGCTGAAGGGATCACGGTGGTTCTCAAAGATAGACCTCAGATCAGGCTATCACCAGCTCAGAGTACGAGACAAGGATATGTATAAGATGACCTTCAGGTGTCATTATGACCATTATGAGTTCTTGGTTATGCAATTTGGCATGGCCAACACTCTAGTAGTGTTCATGGGACTCATGAATAGAATCTTTCAGCCATACCTTGATCACTTTGTAGTGGTCTTGATTGACGACATTTTGATATACTTGACTACTAAGGAGGAGCATGCCTATCATTTGCAGGTAGTACTGGACACACTCTGAGAGCACCAGCTTTATGGTAATCTCTCGAAGTGCCAATTCTGGATCCGAGAGGTTCAATTTCTGGGACATTTCATATCGGAGGATGGAGTTGCAGTAGATCTAGAAAAGATTGAGGTGGTACTTGCTTGGGATCCACCTAGGAGTGTGATGGAGGTACATAGTTTCCTGGGTTTGGCTGTATATTACCAGAGTTTTATGCCAGATTTCTTCAGAATTGTAGCACCACTATTAGCCTTGACGAAGAAGTGGAAACCCTTCATTTGGTCGAAGAGATGCCAACAGAGTTTTCAGGAGCTATGGCAGAGGCTGACTGGTGCCCCCATCTTGAGGCTACTGGAGGAGGACGTAGGGTACGTAGTATACTACAATGCATCAGGGACCAAACTTGGATGTGATCTGATGCAGGAGTAAGAAGTGATCACAAATGGTTCTCAACAGCTGAGACAACATGAGATGAAGTACACTACCCATGACCTAGAGTTAGTAGCTGTGGTCTTTGCCTTGAAGATTTGGTGACACTATCTAATTGGCGAGCGTTTTTTAGTGTACTCTGATAACAAGAGTCTCAGGTATATATTCTCTCAAAAGGACCTGAAATTGAGATAGTTATGTTGGCCTGAGTTCCTCCAGGACTATGACTTAGATATAGTCTATACTCCAGGGAAGGAGAACATTTTAGAAGATGCACTTAGTAGGAGGTCTGGTATACAACTTCTAGGTGAGGCAACAGAGCATCTGGCCACTTTACAGATATCCTTTGTGGATAGAGATGAAGCATCTTTTCTACAGTTTTTTACAGTCACTCCCCCACTTCTTCAGTGAGTCAGGGAGGCACAACATGGGGATGCTGACTACGAGGCATGACGTGCTTATATATCTATAGGACAAGCACCTGATGGATTTTATGATGGTGGAAAGCACATCATCCTCTTTAGAGGATGTACCATGGTACCAGTGTCACTTCAGAAGGAAGTGTTGAGGGAGTTCCACACATCCCCTCTAGTGATACATCCAGAAGTGGCAAAGATCTTCCAGGATCTCCGACGATAGCACTGGTGGCCAGGAATGGAGAAAGTAGTAGCATATTTTGTCTCTTCGTGCCTCACATGATAGTAAGTGAAGGTGGAGCATCAGGTACCAGCATGCTTGGTTCAGCCTTTAGAGGTCCCATAGTGTAAGTGGGATGAGATATCCATGGACTTCATGACATGACTTACATGTACATCCAGGGGACATGACTTGATTTGGTTGATCGTCAACTAAATCACCACGTCATCCCGCTTCATACTAATCAGAGATCAGGGTTCAGTAGAGAGATTGGGATGCCTCTTTGTTTAGGATATTGTGCGGTTACATGGAGTACCCTCGACGATTGTCTCCGATCGTGATGAAAGTTTTACTTCCCAGCTATGGAAGGGGTTGCAGGAGGCTTTTGGGATGAAACTTCATTTGAGCACCACCTTCCATCCCCAGATGGATGGTTAGACTGAGTGGAACATTCATACCCTCGAGGACAAGGTGCGTGCTTGTGTCCTCGACTTTGGTCCCAACTGGGAGGATCACTTACCTTTGGTGGAGTTTGCATACAGCAATATCTATCACTCCACCATTGGGATGACACCTTTTGAGGCATTGTACGGGAGACCTTGTAGATCACTTTTGTGTTGGACTGACCCAAGGGAGTTAGCACTAGTGGGACCAGAGATGGTATAGGCTACCACAAAGAAGGTGCAGATCATCTAGGAGTAGATGAAGACTGCACAGAGTAGGAAGAAGTCATATGACAACAGGACACAAAGACCTCTATAGTTCAAGGATGGCGACCACGTCTTTCTATTGGTCTCACCTAAATGAGGTCTACGGATATTTGGATGAGGCGGAAAGTTATCTTCAAGATTCATTGGACCTTTTTAGGTCCTCAGTAGAGTTGGAAAGTTGGCATACCACTTAGCTATTCCACATTAGTTGCACCGGATGCATGACGTCTTCCTTGTGTCCTAGCTGAGGAGATACGTGCATGACCCTTCTCACATCATCGACCATGGTGAGCTGGATGACGACAATTGGGTAAAATTTTTGGATGTTCCAGTAGAGATTGAGGATCGACAGGAGCGAGTCCTTCATGGACGGTCGATACCTCTGGTTCATATTCACTGGAAGCATGGGAACCTCCAGGAGAGCACAAGGGAGTGAGAGGGTTAGATGTGTGCTCAGTACCCCCACTTGTTTACCTAGTTTGAGTTGTGGCTTATGGGGACGTAGATCCCTGAGGTGGGGAGAATTTAAAGACCCAGAATTTCCATGTAATTTTTTTAAATAAATGGGAATTTTACAAGTCCATGAAAATTGAAGGCACGTGATTCTGAGGCCCAAAGTGCCTGAAATGAATTTCTGAACTTTTGTTCGGGTACTTTCAGTAAACGAGTGAGCGGGTTTTTCTAAATTTTGAACCGATGCCCAAAATTAAAATATGAGGGAACTGTTGAACTCGTAGTGCCGATATTCACTTAAAGAGACATTCAACTCGATGACATTTGGTCAAGGGTGGAAGATAGTTTTTTGGGTTTTTTATGAATGAATAAAAATAAAAATAAAGTTGTGTAGATTTTATTTTTATTTTATTTGATAAAACCTAAATGTGGAAGTTGAGAAGTGGGGACCACCAGACCTTAACCTGCAAAGAGAGGTTATGGTGGTGGGGACCACCTGAGCCTAACCTCCCATGAGAGGTTATGGTGGTGGGGACCACTCGAGGCCTAAACCTCTCAAATCCCTCATTATATGTGGGAGAGCCTCTTCAACTCCTCCAATATTAATTGTGCCAACCCTCCTCTACAATAATTAAGCCAAAGTACCACTTTAATTGTACCAACCTATGAGATTAATTAACACAATTTGAATTGTATTCCAACAAACACAATAGATCACATAATCTATTATTTTGGGGCTACCATTTCATTTTGGTGGATTTGGGAGAGGAGGATATTTGGGAGAAAAGATCTCCAATGATGAACGCCAACTAAGAATGCCGCTCCTTTAGTGTTTTCTTCTCCAAACACCGTCAAAGGATATCCAACGATGCACAAAATGACAATCTGGGAAAACGTCGATGACACTAAGAGAATGAGGTAGGGGTTTATTTCTTTTTTATTATCACTTCCCATGTACACCCCTTCTTTTTCTTTTGTGTGTTGGGAACAATCATTACAGGAGGATAGGATTTGATGTTCATGTTCATGTTTTTGATGAGCCATATGCTACCACCCTAATGCGGAGGGTACATGACAAACCAACATGGCCTGACCCTTCCACAAATCTTGTGGTGTTCTTCGCGATGGAGGAGGATGGCAACCATCCATGGTTGGGGAATGATAAAAGCGACTGACACCACCGCCGGTCACGATGAAGGTGACGACACCGCCCCCCAGCCTCCACACCGACTGCGGCCCCCGACGTCATCTGCGGATCCGCACCACTGTGTGGCCGGACCACTGCTGCGCGGCCGGACCGCCGTCGCATGGCCGGATCACCACCCCACAGCCAGATCACCACCCCGCAGCTGAACTGCCATCCCCACCTGAGCTGCCCCACGACCTCGTGCCCTCATAGTGCCCTTGTGCGGCCTCAAAGATACCCGTAGTCCTCCGTGGCCCCTCACAGCTAGCCGGGCTAGACCCAGTAGGCCGGGCTGCCTAGCAGGCCTTACAGAACCCAACGGGCTAGGCCGGGTCGGTCCGAGTCAGTTTGACCTGGTCGGACTGGACCCGGGCCCACTATGACCCAATTACATTCTTTTGGCCATAACTTTGGCACCGGAAGTTTGTTAGAAAAACCGTCAGTGGAATTGGGAACGATGGATCAATTTGGTCCCTTTGAGTGATACCCTAATGTGTTTTGGATTAATATGGAGACCGGTCAGGTTGGATCGAGCACGAATCCAACCGGGTCCCCAGGATTAAAAGGCTAATAACTTACAGACTGAGCATCTAATTGACGCACTGTCTGTTAAATTGAGACCCCTATGATATGATGGAACTTTGAGATACTTATTCATGGGAATTTTTGGTAGTTGGAGTATCGACCAGTAGCTTGTGGAGAGGATCCTCCTGGAGACGAGTGAGCATAGTGTGGGAACCCAGTTGCTGGCTGAGACTTGACGACTGCTGACCGTTTCAACTTGGAGTGACTTGACATGCCCAGTGGGGAGTGCCTTGGTGATGTGGAAGACCAACGGTGGGGAGTGCCTTGGTGACGCAACAGACCCACATTAATGAACATGAGGATTACCTCAGTAGGCCACGAGGGGGAGTGCCATGGTGATGCGGCATACCCACTGTGGGGAGCGCCATGGTGACGCGACAGACCCACATTACTCAACAAGAGGAGTACCTCAACAGTCCAAGGTTAGTGGAAAGAACCTTTGTGTGACACGGAAGTACCACTGTACTCGACAGAGGAGGATTTCTCCAGCAGCCAAGGTGTTCGATCATGTGACTAAGAATGTTACTTTATACTACCCCTAGAATAAATCCTGGTGTGAACTGAGTCAGTACCTCTGTTTTTTCTTCATGACTGCGAAGGATTATTTGATAACATAGGTATATGTATGGGCATATACATAATTATTTTTATTTGTTTATTTCATAATTTCTTATTTATCCTTGATGGAATTTGTGAGACCTAGAGGGTCTCAAGGTCCCTACTGTGTATCATTATACTCACCCCTGCACGGGCTATGCCCGCACCTTGTTGTGTTCGATGCATAGGTCAGAAAACGATGACTGAGGCTTAGAGTGTCAGGACTAGACGGTACCTAGAGGTGGACCATACAGCATGTCGGTATGCAGAGGAGATGGGTGGACGTGGAGTGCGGAGGAGACGATCTATACCTACCCTTTAGGTAGAAACCTCGAAGGACGACCCATCAGTTGACTGTCCCTTTTCTTCAGTTATATTGTATCACATTTGTACTGGTACTTTCAATTTGGGATTGTATTCTGGACCCTTTTACTTACTGTACTCACTCTGTTTACAGTTTAGGTTACTTGTGTTACTAACTTGCAGTGTTCTGGGTTACATGATCTTACAGGTTATAAAGGAAATTACTTCCTAGTTTTAGGGAATATGCCTTCAGTGCTAGTCTCCAGCCCCTGGCCGATGGAAGGCAGGCTTGGGTAGTCATGACAATGCCCTGGGGGACGGATCATGACACATGATTCTAGATGTTACCTCCCTAGAGTCTGCATGGATGGGTCATGATGATGATTAATCTCTCTAGTGTCTGAGGGGATGGGTCTGTGTACTTGGTGACCTTACTTTAGAGGCATGGTTCGGTGAATGATCATGCCTTATTCTTTTGGGCATTGGGTTGAGGACCTTGTAATGCATGGATTGGGTTAGTGTGATGGACCTACCCAGAGTCTATGAAAATGGTTGATGGGTTATCATACCCTAATAATTAAGTATTAGTTCAAGGAACTTCACAGACATGTCTTGGGTAGGTATGCATGGACTGGACATTTTATAGTGGATTCTTTGGTCAAGGACCACCTTGGGGATCTATTTGTGGTATGACGAATGACTGATGGATCTTTTAAGAGTTATTAGGGATGGTTTGATGCTTTTAGACCTTGTGTCTTTAGGTATTAATCCTAGAGTTTTTATGAGACCATACCCTGAGTATTTAGGTATGAGTTAGGCTTTGATATAATGGAATGAGGAAAAAACATGTTATTTAATGTGGATTCGAAGCAAGTTAAGTTTGGGTCAAGGTGTCCTTTTTATCACCCGATGAACTGATGGGAATGGGCACCTCATCAAGTGTCATGATGACCAAGTTAGTTCACAATGAATAGATGAGCATGGTTTATTGGAATATCTTTCTTATTCATAAATACACATATTACATCATATGCTAGAGCCGTTCGGTGAGTATTTTTTGAAAAAGGATTCCAATTTTTATATTTTTTTTAAAAAATATATATTTTTTCTATGAACCAAGAAATATAATTTTTTTTATAATAAAAAATAATAATTTTATACTAAGGATGAGGTTCATGGGTCAGTAGATGAAAAAAATGTCCAATAAGGTGTAGCTGCTGACAACCAGAATAAAAGAGAAAGTAAAATAACACCTTTTAATTGTATAAAGTGGGAGGTGGAGAGAATTTAATAGAAAAGAAATTAATTTTAAAAAAATTTAGGCTTGTTGAGAAAGACCCACCACCATCACCGCCTCCTAGGTTACCACTTTCTTGCTCACAGCTGACCTCCTCTGAGGTCACCTCTACCACATGTGCTATCTATGTTTGTGCTGCTACACTATTCTAGCCACCCTTGGTTAGCACTGTCAGCCTCCTATCCTCCGCCAATGCACATTATGGCTTAAAATACCATCATCGCAGTTTTCTATGAGCCCATTGTCATCCCAGTGGAAAACCGTGTTGCCTTTATAGCTCCCACATGCGAGCATGGTGAAAGCAAATCCAAGTGCTATTGTTTGGCCAATGGTCTCCTTCCCACTTGATGGAAAGCAGAAGCGTGCACCCTCTGACCCGATCGGGCTCCTTCTAGCCTCCAATAGGTTCGATCCAACTTTATCTACCACATAACAGGTCTAAATGGGTTTACTTGGAACAAAACCACACTTCATGAGCCTTACCAACCTTGGACTTCCCTTTATGGGTTCCAGAACTGATAAAAGTTTTAGATAATCTAAAAATAATTAATTAATTTTGGGATTAAAAATCATAAATTTATTATTTTAAAAACCATTAATTTAATTTTTGATATAAAATAAAATTAAAAGATCAATTTAATTTTAGAGGAAAAATTAAATTCATTCAGTGACCAAATGAAATTAATATATTTTAATTTAAATAATACATTTAATTTGTTGAAATTATCTCCAGGTTAAATTTATTTCATTTTAATTTTTATCACACTTTTAATTTAACCATAGATTAGTCTTGAGTAGTGATTGAACTTGCATGTCCAATTTTATTTTATTTAATTAATTATTATAACTTCGTGTGATGTCTCTAATAATTATTTATTTTATGAAGGTATATGCATCATCATTTTCATTTTAATATGTATAAGGGAATGTAAATCCATCAGTTTTATTTATTTATTTATATCATGCTTCCCGAGACCCCCTCACCCACACTTGAGTATATTTGTCCAATGATACTATAATATGCAGACCACAGAATGATAAGGTGGTATCCCATGTAAGAAGTGAAAGCAGTAGATTGGGGTTGAGATGCATTAAAATTCAAGATCAAAATATGTTATTATGACCGTAGGTCATGGTTTATCCATGGAGTTTAAATAGATAAAATGATATTAGATGCTCAAGAAAAGTCGAGTAATTTATTTCCTTCATGTATTGTTTATTATTTTATAAATTTTTATGTTTGAAGAAAACACATAAAATAATAAAAATAAAAAATATATAAGGATACGATGAATTTATTCTATTAATGCATGTTCTGTTGTGAGCATGAAAACATAATATAAAGATAATTAAAATTAAATGATTACACTCCTTGAGAAATATAAAAAAAACTCAAAGTAATATTAAGTTTTGAATGCCTTCGGTTTCTCAAATTCAAACAAAATCATGGTGTATAGGGTGCTCATTATCCCTAGTTAATGGTTTGTTATACTAAAATGGAGTTTTTATTAGAGTGATGGGATGAATTAACTATGTGATAGAATATAAGTAGACCAATATATCTTACTACTGCTTTATAGAAAAATAATTGGTGGAATCATGGATATGATTCCAAGAAGTTGGGAATTCACTCAATAGTTCAAGGAATTGTGGGTCAAGATGGTTTCATAGTATAAAGCATGCCTGAAATATCTATGAGTAATGGTGTATCCAAATCTTGGACTATGAGGGGATTTTCAGGGATCCTTTTCACTATAATACTCTAGAAAAAAAAGTATTATGAATCTAGTAGTGAGGGCTACTAAGGTTCGATTAAATAGTGTGATACATTTAATGATTTAATTAATTAATAAATAATGTCTAAAATTTAATCAAGATAAAGTATCTAAATTTATTTTCTATATATAAAATTGAAATAAACATCACTGATACATTATCATTGTAATCAATTATGGATAAATAAAATATCTCGAATGACCATAACATCCACGACTAGTAAAAGTGATTGCATATTGTACTATTCCATGAGAGGAAGCTTTATGTGATGAAGTACCCACTTCCTACTAACCTTCCTGTGGTATCAAGCAAATTGAATGAAGAAAAATGTAAAAATCATGTATACGATGCACTAGATATGCAGTGTATCCTGTTTTCATCTATTTCCAATCAAGTTCAGAAAACACATAAAGAGGAAATACTAATATGATACTAACACATCTTCAATAGTTGTATTAGGAGATAGATAGGCAAGAAAGGTATGATATTTCAAGTCCATTGTATAGGTGTGTGATAGCATAAGGGAATTAAGTAGGACCTCATGGACTCAAGATAATTGGGTGCATTGAGAGACATGAATCCTTCGGGTTCAAACTGAACCAAAAAATACTGAATGGTCTCATTATTACTTCTTTACCACCAAGATTTTCCACTTTTATTGTTAAATAATTCAAGATTAACATTATTAAGTATCTCACATAAATTTTGGATTTAGTTTTCCAAGATGATAAGAATATTAAGAATACCATGTATTTTATCGTTTTGGTGAAGAAGAGGAGGAATAGAAAAGGTAAGGGGTGTAAGGATAAGACCAAGCCAAAGACATCAATGCACCAACATTCCAAAAGACTAAATATATGGAAGAAGGGAAATGAGTAGGAGTCTGTCTACTTTTCATGTGGAAAGAAAGGCCACCAGAAGATGAATTGGTGAGCTAGGAAAAAATAAGTAAGTAAACACTTCTAATTTAGGTATTTTTGTCATTGAATGTAATCTATCTTTATATGCCAGTTGGGTATTGGGAATATTATGTGTCTCCCTCATTTTTATTCATATATATCAACCAATTATATTCCTAAATAGTGTAAATATTTCGGATATAAATGGTGTGATACCAACAACCTTGGTAGTGAGAGATTATCTCTTGACTTTTCCTAGTGGTTTAGTTCTTATGTTAAATAATTATTACTATGTTTATTTAGTTACTAGAAACATAATATCATTTTTGAGTTTAGAAACTATGGGATTTAATTTAATTTTTTGAAATAAATGTTGTCTATTTTATATGAATAGAATATATTATAGTATGGAGCATTTTAATAAAGGGATTTTTATACTTTAAATAAAAAAATTGTAATGACAATCAATGAAAAAACCCATGAACATGAATCATATAAGACCTGAATATGAAAATTTAGGCTTGGTGTTATAAATGAGAAACATTTAATGAAATTACATCCAGAAGATTATTTAGACTCAGTTGAGTTAAAACCCATTGATGTATGTCATGCTTGTTTACAAGGTAAAATGACTAAAGAAACTTTCACTTTGAAAGAAAAAACTACCACTGAATTACTGGAATCGATTCACACTACCGTATATTAAAAATTTCTAATAGAGGCAAGAGGCGGGTTTTCCTACATCAATAATTTTACCAAATACTATTGCGGGTATGGTTATATATAGTTAAGGTGGTATAATTCATATTCCTTTCATAGTTTTCGGGACTACCAATAAGAGTTAGAAAACTAGCTTGGTAAAAATATTTAGGAACTTCACTCAGACCGAGGTGGTGAGTATCTTAACCAAGATTTCATTAATCATTTAGTAGAGTGTGGTATAATATCTCAACACACTCCCCCTTCTACACCATGGTGTAATGGTGTTATTGAAAGGAGGAATCATACCTTTCTCAGCATGGTCAGATCAATGATGAGTTAGGTATCTATTCTATTATCATTTTGGGGATACTCGTTGTAGACATTGATATGTAATCTTAAGTAAGTACCAAAAAATAAATAGATAATATTCCATAAGATTTTTGTTATGGAAAGAAATTAAATATGTCAAACATATATGTATGGGGATGAAATAATTCCTTCACAATTTTACCTAGTGAAAAATTTGCATCCCGAATCATAATGCTCATCTTTATAGGTTATCCTAAAGAAACTAAATGATTTTACATACATAAACCTTCATATTAGAGAGTTATTATGGAAATACATGCCATATTGATATAAAGGGAACATAATTAAAAAATAAAATAGTGGTATCAAGATTGAATTTGATGAAGTAGAAGATCCAGATGCAGACACGTTGGAAAAAGAACTATCTCTAGAGGAGATAGTGGGAGATGAAAAGGTTATAACAACACAGGTAATATGTATGTCAACTCAAGAGGTTAGAGAACTAGAATGATATATTTTTATTATCTCTGAGTTAGGTGACACATTACTCTTAGATAATGATCGACCTCCAACCTAGAAAGAAGAAGTAGATGGAAAAGATGATGCTAAATAGAAATTTGCCTTGCATTTAGAGATGGAGTCCATGTACCAAAATTTAGTATTTTGGTAGACCATATAGCTAATGTAAAACCCATTGGGTGTAAATGGGTATTCATGAAAAATACAAACATGGATGGTAAATTCAATACATATAAGGAAAAACTGGTTTTGAAGGGCTTCAGGGAACATTAACACATATACTATGAAAAAATCATATCACCAGTAGTGTTAATAAAATCTATTAGAATATTACTTACAATAGAATCATTCCATGATTACAGTATTTGGAAAATGTATGTAAAAACCGATTTTTTAAATGGGAAGTAGGTTGAAGGTGACCATATGGCTCAAACTGAATGGTTTATTAAGTCAAAGAGTTCCAAAAAAGTTTAAAAACCACAAATATTAATTTATGAGTTAAAGTAGGAATCACAATAAAGGAATATTAATTTTAATAAGGCTATAATATAGTTTGGTTTCATTGAGAACAAAAGTGATCCCTGTGTCTATTAGAAGGTTAATGGGGATTCCATTATTTTCATTGTATTTTTTTTGATGAAAAAATAATTCTAGGAAATGAAGCACAAGTATTATAATTAGTTAAGAATGGGATAAATGAATTAATCTTTGTAAAATAATTAGGTGTAGCAGCCTACATCCCTATGATAAAGATATATTGAGATATATCTTAGAGGATTATTAGGATATGTCAAAGTATATATATTGACAAGGTACTCAAAATGTATAATATCAATAAATCCAATATAGGGTTATTTTCAATTTTACATGGTATCAATATATCTAAGAAAATATGTCCAAAAACACAAGAGGATTCGGAAATAATTTTTATAATCCCTTTTTCCTTGATATTGAGATCTATAATGTATGCCATTATATATTCTAGGTTTGATGCTACCTTTTATTTAATCCTTGTTAGAAGATATCAAGTTAATTCAGGTCAATTTCATTGGGTAGTAGTAAAAACTATCCTGATGTACTTGATGATTAAAATGGACATGTTCTTGGTGTATGGAGTAGATGATGAAATAATAGTAAGTGGATACAGTGATGTTAGTTTCTAGATATATTGTGATGATTTGAAGTCATATTCAAGCCGTACATTTATCCTAAAAGGTGGTGTAGGGAGATGGAGAATCTTAAATAAATCTATGGTTATCGATTCTAGAACAGAAAATGAGTATATCATGGATTCCAATGCAGATAAGGAAATGGTCTAGATAAATATATTTTTCTCAAATATTGGTTTGGTTCCTAGTAGTGAAGACACTATTATTTTTTATTGTGATAATACTATAGAAGTGGTGCTTTCTAAGGAGACTAGGTCACACCAGAGGAAAAATCATATACTTAATAATTTTCATCTCTTGAAGGATTTTACTTAGAGAGGTGAATTTAGAGTTAACAGAGTATCCACAAATGATAATGTGATATAACCCCTAATTAAATTTATATATTAAAAGAAACATTATTCTCATGTGAGATCTAGAAGGTTGAGACATTTAAGTAGTTAGATCTAGTGAAAGTTGGAGTGTTGAAAGTGGGTTCCATATACCCAACTAATTTATGTATATTTACTACCATTATATGTATACATTTTGATATATACATGTGTTTATCTTACTATAATAGTATTGATAATTTATATTCAACTATATTTATGGTAATTTACTTAGATTACATGCCATATCAAAAGGTTATATCAATTCCCAGTCTATAATGAGAACCTGGATATACCATGATAATAATCTTAAAGTTATATCCTATGGTCTGGATACATCATACTAATAAGTCATAGATGATTTGTTACTATCAGGTGATAGGGGGTTATAATCATTGAGACTTATTCTCATGAATTTTTCACTTGGTGATCTTGAGTAGATAAGATCATGAGGATGGACCCTCCTATAAGAACACCACATGTTTCAAGTGTCATTATATAACACCCCGAGCTTCCACGGTACGTTTCACTTCGAATAATGCAATAGCGTGTGTTGTACGCAACCTCGAGCTCTAACACACACCACAACGAATTAAACTAGCCGTTGTGAATAGTAATACCTACTTTTTGAAATTTTATAAATTTTATTTATCAAAATTGACTTCATTTTTGGATTCGGAATGTCGGAATTAGCCTATGTTGAATTTTTGGTATTTTTCTGAGAACTTCTATTTTTTATGAATAGTGAAAAATACTTAAAAAAACTTTTTTAATCAAAATAATTTATTGTGATAAATTAAACAATCTAGTGGTTTTAAAGTATAATTAGAATATATTTTTACCATTTTATCCAATGGTGGTCATTAGAATTAATTTAACATTGAAATTGGACATAAACAATTGTCAATCTTTTGATATAAATTATTTCTTAAAAACACGCTATTTGTTGTGACAGCGGGAATTAATTATAAAATTAACTAATGCAACTTATATGTTTGTAATTTTGTAAAATATACATCATTTTTGAATTCGAAATATCAATTATAGCTTAGGGTGAAATTTTGGCATTGTTCTGAAAAACTTCAATTTTTGATGAATAGTGAAACCACTAAGTGGTAGTTAAATAACTGATTTTTCGTTTAAATGAAATATTACCACTTCTGTGATTTGATTTTCAAAAATCCAACATACATGGTTGTCATTAAGAAGTAAAATTTGGTTCAATGAGATTAAAATAATTTTTTGGTGAATAGTAACTTTTAAGTTCTTAATCGCGATTAGAGGTAATTAGTGTAGTTTAAGGTAAAAATAATGTTTTCATAATATGAGATGAGCTTGACACTTGTCCTACTCCTATTGGATGAGTCATGGCCGACCAAGACAACCCATGAGTCAACTTGGGGACCCCATGGAGCCACTTTAGTTGGAAAATGACATTAATATATATTTATTTAATGTTAAAATTAAATTGATACAAACATGAGTTGTTTTACTAAAACAGTTTTTAAGTGGGGTTACACAAGTCCAAATTTTGATTATAAATATTCATTAGAAATCTAAAAAGATTTCCTACATCATAGTATTTTTTTTATAATTTTTAGACATTAAATAAATTAAATTATTTATGACATCATTATGATGCAGTGATGACCTCATTATTTATCGATTTTAATAAAATGAGAAGATAATGTAAAATCCAAGGCTTACACTTGTCCAAAAACTATTGGATGGGTAGATTTGGAACCCTTTGACCTTAGCCTCGAATTATATAAGTGTGGGACCTTTAGAATCCGAAAAGCATTGTGTAATAATGTAACATTTCAATCTTTCCAAAAGAGCCCCTCCTCTCCTCTTATAAAAGGCCCCCACCCCTACCACCTTATTCACACTTTCAAGCCTTTTGGTTCTACCAAACTCTGCCCAAATACTCTCCCAACTTCCCCCTATTACTCCTAGAAGACTCACTTTGGGTAGAAATCTTCCCAAGGAAGCCTTTGGCTCAAATCAAAAAGAGTTACCCGATTTTGAGGTAATGTCTTCTCTAATGTTGTTTTGTTTCATTTTTCTTCTCCAACCCCATAAACTCTTTTTATTAATTTCTTTTGTAACAACACCAGTATCCTCAATATACTAGGATGTTGTTATAAGAAGTATTCGAGCTACACTTACACACACCTACATCTAATGGTTAAAGAACATACGGTTTCTGTGGATGGCGAATTTCTGCCTCACGAAACGATGATTGTTCAACACTCATATAACACCTTCAAAGGTGGCCATTAAGATGTCACTATTTTTATATATGATATATAATATGTTTATGTTTTACTTATGCTTCTGTATTTCTCATTTATTGCATACTTTATGATTTCCATTATGGGTAAAACGCGATAATTTCATTTTAGGAAGTGCGGACTACCGCCCCCTCAAAGTGATTTGAATCGTTAATGCCATATGTGGGATGTATAAAGGATGGAGTAAATGGTATTACACACTATATTATACTGTAATAAATCTATATCATTATGATTTCATTCCATTAAATACGAAATAGAAATGAAAGTAGCGTTCATGCGTACGTACGGCTTACCGTCTCCATGAACGGTGCATTTCATTTCTTACCTCTAAATGTTACGTAATATTATAAATGAATGTATATACTGGATATATAAGATATATATGACATCTAAATCATGAATATAATTCTGGAGATAATGGATATTCTACCACATAAACAACTTGTAATTATAAGAAGTTTATTGTTGACTCAAGTACCAAAGATCGACAAAACGACCGTTATTAACTTAAATAATTACATAATGTTCATATCATTATAATAAGTGATATAATAAGGATAATGAAATTGAAAATGGTTCTTAATAAGGTATATATTAACTCTAGTTTATTATTCAGGAGGTTAAAGAACGGTTGAGTCAAGTCAGACACGAGGTAAGGGAATTTCTTAACCCAATTTCTATTCTTTGGGTTAATCTCCTACTTTCAAATTATGTCATGATATTATTATGTCCTATCTTGTATTTTTATATTATTTATGTGTACTTATAGTTCATACACATTATAGATGTACTTTATTTAAAAAAATGATCTTTTTAAGAACTTCGTCTCAATCCCCTTTCATTGAGGAATATTTGGTTTTATACACAACTTTCTTTTATACGGTGTATAAACCCCTTTGACTTTTACGTTTATTCAAGAGGAATCTTTTTTTATACGAAGCGTTTTGCTAAACGACAAAAGGGAATGTTTTTCTTTCCGTACTTATGCGGCGACAACGACTTCTCTGCCGCCGTGACCATTATTTGAGTTTCATCTTCCTCTACAAGCCATCACTTTTTTTAAAAGAAAAATAAATACCATGTTTTACCTTTCTTTTATTTAGGTATTGAAAATGGTTTTGAAAGTGTTTTTATTATATCAATATGTTGTATTGATATCTTGTGATTGGAATGTGGAAATGTTATGTTTCCTTTATGCATGTTTTATGTGATACGATTATGTTATGGTTTATGATATGTTTAAACCTATTCATATGAGGAATGCATTGGAATTAATAAGTGACGGGTGGAGCCCGCTATAGCTCCTCGATGCATCGGCAGGTCTCATGAGACAAACTAGTGTCTTGGCACGAGGCCTTGACAAAATCTTGTTTGTGGTCTTGGAACGAGGCCTTGGCTACGTGGTTATGATAGTCTGGCATTATGCATTCCATCATTATGAAAGTGGTTAGTGATATTGCATGTGATTATTCGACCAGTAGAATATCCATGTGAATAAGTAAATGGCATTATCTCATTTTACTTTTGCCATATTATGTTGAAGTTCATGTTTAAAAGGCTTTTATTTTAGTTATACATTGCCTTAAATGTTAATGTTTATTATGAAAGCTTCCGCAATATTGTTATCCTTACTGAGCATCTGAGCTCACCCCTTTCAATGTTTTAATATTTTCGAGGATGTGAAGAAGTATTTTATGAATGACCTGCAGGGATTGTCCGAAGAGGATAGAAGTGTGGACTATGGAGACTATGTTATTGTAGTTTTTCACTTTATGATGTAATGTAACGTTTATGAATGTATCTAGTGATTCCAAGGCTACTAAACTAATCGGTCTTTCGAGACTTGATCTTTTGTGATCATGCCAATGTTACGAAGTAATGCACCGGCTCTGGGTAGCTGGGGTCGGGGCGTTACAGTTGGTATCAGAGGCAGTTTAGTACTAACCTTGGAAGATAGATTTAGATAAACTCTGATTAGAGCACATAGCCCAAAGATATACTTTAAGGATTAGTATAGAAGAACTTCCTATAATTTTGGTATTATAGAGATTTTGTGAGTTTTCCGAGCAATACGTCCCTGTCTGGATACGAGCAAGTAGAGGCGGCTCTGGCACAGATGTACCTAGGGGTAAAACCCGAAAACACCGCTTTGAGCTAGACTCGAACGAGAACTGGTGCACGACAACGGGCCTTGATGCACTCTTGGTTACGACACTCCCGGGGGATATGCTTTGGATAATTCTCATTTTCTTTATAAACCACTATGAAGGGTTATGAGTATATACTTCCTCAAAGAAAACCTTTTTATGATTATGGATTATATCGATAAATAGTTCAATTTATGTTAAGTATTTTATAAGTATGGAATTATGTATTTTGATTCATAAACTAATATAGTTTATGCCATTGTATAGAAATGGCGCCCAGTAGAAGGAATGTGAACTCCAACAATACGTATGATCCAAAGAGTAAGAAGTATCGTATCTTTCACGGTATTAAGCCAACATTTTGAAGGGAAATAGTCTCCCATGTGTTATCAACATATGAAGAAATAGTATCATGTGTTAATAAGATAAGTAAAGAATTCTCTGAGTCCTATGGTTTTGAAGCGAAGCAAGAGATGAAAGGGATGGAAGAGAGAATGATGGATAAAGGAATGAGGGGAATGAAGAATTTTCCAATATGTGATAACTGTGGGAAGAAACACCTTGGAATTTTCCTGAAGGGAATGGGGGTTTGTTATAAGTGTGGAGAAAAAGGACACCAAGTGCGTGACTGCAAGGGTAAGAAAAAGGTTTCAAATGTACAATGCTTCATCTGCAAGGAGTGGGGACACTACACAAACCAATGTTCAAATCATCAGAGTATGCCCCAAATGGTGTTATTGGATAATAATCAAGTTATGATACTACCACAGATGAGGAGGAATGATTAGTGTTCTTATTTTGTTATTAAAGAATTTTGTAATTTGAGTGTTGGATCAATGATGTACTGGTTATAATAATTATGGAGTATATAAGGATTGTACTGCAGTACTATTTCATCTAGGACTTGAGATTGTGTGGAACCAAGAAAAATGACTCCACAGTAGGTTAAATTTTTGGAAAATATATGGTTGAGAGAAATATAAACCATAATATGGTTCTGATACCGAGATAGTGATTTTGAAATAAGACATGATTGATTCGGATAAATTTTGTTGGATATTCTTAACATCCTTGAAACTGATTAATGATTTGTATAAATTTTTGGATAGAAGGAGTATATCTAGTTTTCTATAAGGAATAAGGGATCATGAATGTAATCAATAAGGATTTATGGTAATTCAGTATGTTGCAGTGTTTTAAAAGAATACATGATGAAGGTGTTCACATGTTGTTACGCAGAAAAAAAAAAGCTTCATTATGTTTACCTTCCTCATAAAATCTGGACTGTGAGTTGGACAGAAGTATTTTGGATAACTATAAAGGTTGGAATGGATTATATTTTACATTGGATACTACTGTTAAGGTTATTTTTGGATATTTATAAAAAGGACAACACACAGACCGAGTGAAAACCCATCATGTCGGACAAAGCTGTGGGAATCGAACCCTCAACCATAGTGCGATTGGGATTAATCGCCTACCACTGGACTACGCGAAGTCCCTGGTTATTACAAAATAGTTTTTCTAATCTAATGGTATGTGTTAATATTTGGAACCTTATACAATTAGGATAAATAGAATATTTTTGAGTTCTATTACCTTTTAGAGTGAAAGATGGGTTTTTGGTAAAAATTTATTAACGAATGAAAGTATACATAACAAGTATGTATATTCCCTTACGTTCTAAGTAAATCTCCTAAATAAATTCCTCAACATTATAAAAGGTAACTTAAAACAAAAATGTTGTCGGTTAACTTTTCCAACTGGGGATTCAATGACAGTTTAACCAGTCACAAGATTGTGATTTTCTTGTAGTTAAACTTTCTCCTAATCCTGTTTTCTATAACTCTCCATCAGACCTTGATGGTTTGTTTCTCCTCCATATCCATATTTTCATAGAATCCTAGAATGGGCTATATCGGGTGACCTTTGTACTTATCTTGCTTTCTTTTAATGTTATATATTTATTAACCTTATTTCCGATGTGGGTTTTCCACAAAGGTATTTTCTATTTTCAACCTTTTATTTTCAAAGAAAAATTTCAAATTGCAAGGACGCAATTTATTGAAGGTGGGGAGAATGTAACACCCCAAGCTTCCACGGTACATTTCACTTCGAATAATGCAATAGCGTGTGTTGTACGCAACCTCGAGCTCTAACACACACCACAACGAATTAAACTAGCCATTGTGAATAGTAATACCTACTTTTTGAAATTTTATAAATTTTATTTATCAAAATGGACTTCATTTTTGGATTCGGAATGTCGGAATTAGCCTATGTTGAATTTTTGGTATTTTTCTGAGAACTTCTATTTTTTATGAATAGTGAAAAATACTTAAAACAACTTTTTTAATCAAAATAATTTATTGTGATAAATTAAACTATTTAGTGGTTTTAAAGTATAATTAGAATATATTTTTACCATTTTATCCAATGGTGGTCATTAGAATTAATTTAACATTGAAATTGGACATAAACAATTGCCAATCTTTTGATATAAATTGTTTCTTAAAAACACGCTATTTGTTGTGACAGCGGGAATTAATTATAAAATTAACTAATGAAACTTATATGTTTGTAATTTTTTAAAATAGACATCTTTTTTGAATTCGGAATATCAATTATAGCTTAGGGTGAAATTTTGGCATTGTTCTGAAAAACTTCAATTTTTGATGAATAGTGAAACCACTAAGTGGTAGTTAAATAACTGATTTTTCGTTTAAATGAAATATTACCACTTCTGTGATTTGATTTTCAAAAATACAACATACATGGTTGTCATTAAGAAGTAAAATGTGGTTCAATGAGATTAAAATATTTTTTTTGGTGAATAGTAACTTTTAAGTTCTTAATCGCGATTAGAGGTAATTAGTGTAGTTTAAGGTAAAAATAATGTTTTCATAATATGAGATGAGCTTGACACTTGTCCTACTCCTATTGGATGAGTCATGTACGACCAAGACAACCCATGAGTCAACTTGGGGACCCCATGGAGCCACTTTAGTTGGAAAATGACATTAATATATATTTATTTAATGTTAAAATTAAATTGATACAAACATGAGTTGTTTTACTAAAACAGTTTTTAAGTGGGGTTACACAAGTCCAAATTTTGATTATAAATATTCATTAGAAAGCTAAAAAGAGTTTCTACATCATAGTAGTTTTTTTTATAATTTTTAGACATTATATAAATTAAATTATTTATGACACGATTATGATGCAGTGATGACCTCATTATTTAACGATTTTAATAAAATGAGTAGATAATGTAAAATCCAAGGCTTACACTTGTCTAAAGACTATTGGATGGGTAGATTTCGAACCATTATCATCTTATCCACGAATTATATAAGTATGGGACCTTTAGAATCCGAAAAGCATTGTGTAATAATGTAACATTTCAATCTTTCCAAAAGAGCCCCTCCTCTCCTCTTATAAAAGGCCCCCACCTCTACCACCTTATTCACACTTTCAAGCCTTTTGGTTCGGCCAACCTCTGCCCAAATACTCTCCCAACTTCCCCCTCTTACTCCTAGAAGCCTCACTTTGGGCAGAACTCTTCCCAAGGAAGCCTTCGGCTCAAATCAAAAAGAGTTACCCGATTTTGAGGTAATGTCTTCTCTAATGTTGTTTTGTTTCATTTTTCTTCTCCAACCCCCTAAACTCTTTTTATTCATTTCTTTTGTAACAACAACAGTATCCTCAATATACTAGGATGTTTGTATAAGAAGGATTAGAGCTACACTTACACACACCTACATCTAATGGTTAAAGAACATACGGTTTCTGTGGATGGTGAATTTCTGCCTCACGAAACGATGATTGTTCAACACTCATATAACACCTTAAAAGGTGGCCATTAAGATGTCACTATTTTTATATATGATATATAATATTTTTATGTTTTACTTATGCTTCTGTATTTCTCATTTATGGCATACTTTATGATTTCCATTATGGGTAAAACGCGATAATTTCATTTTAGGAAGTGCGGACTACCGCCCCCTCAAAGTGATTTGAATCGTTAATGCCATATGTGGGATGTATAAAGGATGGAGTAAATGGTATTATACAATATATTATACTGTAATAAATTTATATCATTATTATTTCATTCCATTAAATACGAAATAGAAATGAAAGTAGCGTTCATGCGTACGTACGGCTTACCGTCTCCATGAACGGTGCATTTCATTTCTTACCTCTAAATGTTACGTAATATTATAAATGAATGTATATACTGGATATATAAGATATATATGACATCTAAATAATGAATATAATTCTGGAGATAATGGATATTCTACCACATAAACAACTTGTAATTATAAGAAGTTTATTGTTGACTCAAGTACCAAAGATCGACAAAACGACCGTTATTAACTTAAATAATTACATAATGTTCATATCATTATAATAAGTGATATAATAAAGATAATGAAATTGAAAATGGTTCTTAATAAGGTATATATTAATTATAGTTTATTATTCAGGAGGTTAAAGAATGGTTGAGTCAAGTCAGACACGAGGTAAGGGAATTTCTTAACCCAATTTCTATTCTTTGGGTTAATATCCTACTTTCAAATTATTTCATGATATTATTATGTCCTATCTTGTATTTTTACATTATTTATGTGTAATTATAGTTAATACACATTATAGATGTACTTTATTTAAAAAAAATGATCTTTTTAAGGACTTCGTCTCAATCCCCTTTCATTGAAGCATATTTGGTTTTATACACAACTTTATTTTATACGGTGTATAAACCCATTTGACTTTTACGTTTATTCAAAAGGAATCTTTTTTTATACGAAGTGTTTTGCTAAATGACAAAAGGGAATGTTTTTCTTTCCGTACTTATGCGGCGACAACGACTTCTCCGCCGCTGTGACCATTATTTGAGTTTCAGCTTCCTCTACAAGCCATCACTTTTTTTAAAAGAAAAATAAATACCATGTTTTACCTTTCTTTTATTTAGGTATTGAAAATGGTTTTGAAAGTGTTTTTATTATATCAATATGTTGTATTGATATCTTGTGATTGGAATGTGGAAATGTTATGTTTCCTTTATGCATGTTTTATGTGATACGATTATGTTATGGTTTATGATATGTTTAAACCTATTCATATGAGGAATGCATTGGACTTAATAAGTGACGGGTGGACCCCGCTATAGCTCCTCGATGCATCGGCAGGTCTCATGAGACAAACTAGTGTCTTGGCATGAGGCCTTGACAAAATCTTGTTTGTGGTCTTGGCACGAGGCCTTGGCTACGTGGTTATGATAGTCTGTCATTATGCATTCCATCATTATGAAAGTGGTTAGTGATATTATATGTTATTATTCGACCAGTAGAATATCCATGTGAATAAGTAAATAGAATTATCTCATTTTACTTTTTCCATATTATGTTGAAGTTCATGTTTAAAAGGCTTTTGTTTTAGTTATACATTGCCTTAAATGTTAATGTTTATTATGAAAGCTTCCGCAATATTGTTATCCTTACTGAGCATATGAGCTCACCCCTTTCAATGTATTAATATTTTCCAGGATGTGAAGAAGTATTTTATGAATGACCTGCAGGGATTGTCCGAAGAGGATAGAAGTGTGGACTATGGAGACTATGTTATTGTAGTTTTTCACTTTATGATGTAATGTAACATTTATGAATGTATCTAGTGATTCCAAGGCTACTAAACTAATCGGTCTTTCGAGACTTGATCTTTTGAGATCATGCCAATGTTACAAAGTAATGCACCGTCTCTGGGTAGCTGGGGTCGGGGCGTTACACATTAGATATTCTTATCTAGGAACATGTGTATTCGTCTCCAAAAATGATATTTTTACTAGTGTGTACCATTTTATCAAGTACTTTTATGTAAGGAAAAAACCATTAAAGTAAATTCATGTTAAGCTATCTTGTGTTGAGTGCATCTTTGGTGGTATGACATTGGTTGAGTGATCTAGATATAATTTGTTAATTTTGAGTTGAGGAAGTGATATCACAAGCCGTGTTAACGAGGATGGTAGTACCTTTAATAAATCCATGTCTATGGTAGAAGAAGGTAAGTCCCTCTAGTTAGGTAAAAAATAATAAATAACGAATGGATGATGACACAAGTTGTGTATCCTTCTTTATGAGATATTGAGAGACAAAGAGATTAGATTATATTACGACTGTTTCTAAGATGGTTTTCATTACTATAACCATTCATTATCTCTTTAGGGGACTTAATTGGTTTCTATATTCCAATAATGATATTTTAATAGTATTTAATGCTATCGATATAAGGTCCTAGATGGTCACACACAATAGAGTATTATACAAATGAATATTATTTTAATATTAAAGTTTGTTTAATATTGCATGAACTATGAGTTGAGTTAATGGATTGGTTTTATTTTATAATATATTTATTATATATTACAAGTTGGTGATAAAATATAAATGATTCTTATGATGCAACTAGTTCATCATAATGATTCATTTATAGCCTATTTAGTGGGAATTGGATATACGGGGGATGGGGAAAACTTATTAGGTATTTTAACTCCCACTATATAAGAAAAAGACAATCTATTTTCATGGACTATTAATTCATTTGGAATTGATATTTTATATCTTCTTCTATATCCAATAGAGAGAAAGGTTCCATTTGAGTATTCGATCTTCGATTTCCATCACAGATCAAAGGAATGAGATCTTGGTGATCATTGTGATGCAGAAGGATTCATCATAACTTCATGATGGAACCCACAATTTCATGATTGGTGTTCCCATATAGTCTTGCATCATTTTTGGTTGATATATATGGGTAGATCCTTAGATCCTTTGAGAAATGATCATCGGTGATGAGTTTTAATCAAACAAACCATATATTCAAATGAGGTAATTGTTTTATTTATTTTTTATTCTTAATAATTTCATACAAGATCCCCAAAAATTTATCCAAGATTATATTTCTAGCGATAAAAAAGTTTCTCTTATTTGATGATAAAAATATTTCAATCCCTAAACCACCAAATTTTTCCACACACCCCATTACCAACAGAAATTCCTTGAGGGAATTTGAATTTTCCTGTTGGTGGACAGTTCATTTTTAGATTTGGTGTTTATTATATAAATATAAATCTCTAGGTGTCTCAAAATATATATTTTGGATGTGTTTAATGTCTTGAATAAGATTTTGGTGCTCAGTATATCAATAGAGAAGGGAATATGGGTGTCGGGGCAGCTAAAGTAGCACCGACTAGTCGTTGGGATGGGCAGTAGCGCAACACCCCTATTGGGTGAACTGGATAGCTAGTTAGGTACCATATATTTAGAGGAACCCATTGACCAGATGGTGGGCCCACTGAAGATGAATTTTAATTAGGTTCAACCCTATAATTTTATGGATTGGGATGATCTAGATTTTTATAGAGAAGGAGGCTAAGGAGAGGCCATTCTTGGATAAATCTCCCTCCCATTTTATCCTTTTATTCCATATCAGTGCGGTGGGTCTAGGGTTTTGTGATGACAATTAGAGGTAAGAATGTCTGGTTACTTTCATTTTTGGTTCCCTTTTTTTGTCTGTTGATTTCCGATAGTTTTGGATAGGTTATGGGTGTTGATTCTATTGAAGCATGGTGAAATGGACTAAGGGAGATAGGGCTTTCAATCTGTTTGTGAAGAGGGTGTTCCAAGATTTTTTATACATGCCTTTGCAAGTAGTTTCGGTGGAGTCATATTGATTGATGAATTTATTTTAGAATTTAAATTGAATTTAATTAAATTAAAGTTGGAATTAATGTTGGGTGGTAAGTATTTCACCAGGAATGGTGTTGGGGAGGCGTGACAGACCTTCCATTGGTGGTTAGTCATGGCTTAGACACGACAATGGTGATCGATGAGTTTTACAATGATTATTCCATATTTGATTAAATAAAATAAATAATTATAATTTTTTAAGATAAATTATTTTTGATATATGGAATGGGATAGATGCCTGATAATTTCTAAGATCTTTGAGAAGGCATGCACGATATTGGCGAGTGCTTGGACGGGGATATTTAGATCCTAGTAAGGGTATAACATATGTATAGAGGCAGGCCGACCCTTTAATGAAATTTCATATATATTTATGTACATGTGCATTAATGTATGAATATGTATATTGGTTTTGAGAATTGGGTTTGAGGACCTGAAGTGTCCTTGTAAGATACATCGTGGTAGAATTGAGACCATAGACTTGGATTGAGTACACTTGGGAACTTGACGTTGTTTGGGATCACCCACTCACTTGGTCATGAAGGGGTGAGTGCCTAGGGTGAGTTAATTAAAGGACTATGGGAGGTCTTAGGGTGGGAGATGAGTAGTGGGAATAGAACCAGTGGATTAATTATGTCTATTCATTTAGTCATGGGTGTATTGTGGCCGAGTGGTGATGGGTGAGACTAACATGTGTCACAGGTGATGTTAACTCCCTCCTGAGGCAAGAGGTGAGACTTAGTGCTTGTAGTGAGCGTGATAAGTTGTTTATGACTTTAAATTTGGAGGTCAAGGGTGATTTTATTGGGAGTGGGACCTAGCCTATGTGTCCAGGTTCAATTTGGGATGGTCCCTAGGTATTGGGGTTGGGAGTGCTGAGGGACTTCAGTGAGTTTGGAGATGAACTTGAGGTCTAGTTCAGGGTGACCCATTGGGTGAAGATGTCACCAGTGGGTGATGGACATGTGGTGGTTTTGGTGAAATGAGATAGTGATAGGAATAGAATAACCAATAGATTACCTGAGGGGTGATATGTGGTGCTATAAGGCATAGAAGGGTAGCCAGGTGATAGCTCTGAAGGTACCGAGTTGGTGTGTTGTACAACTATATATGACCCTATGTACCGTGATAAGGTTTTTTTCTTGAGGAGGCTTAGGTTGAGATTCTATAGGAGACCTCTCTGGAGTATGTAGGGATGTGTTGTGGTACTGATATACCTCTTCAGTAGTTTTGGGGATGGGTCTGTGTGCTTGGTGACCTTACCTTAGAAGAATGGGTCAGTGGATGGTCATGCCTTATTCCTTTGGTTATTCGGTCAAGAAACTTTCCATTCATGGCTTGGATTGCATTGGTGGAATTACCTATAGTTTTCAGGAATGGGTCGGTGGATGATCAGGCCCTGTCACTCAGGTATCATGCCATGGGCCTTGCCATACATGGTTTGGGTTGGTGTGCACATGTTAGACCTTTCCTAGTGGATTCTTGGGTTGAAGACTACCCTGGGGGTAAGGTCATGGTATGTTTGATGACCGATGGATCTCTCTAGAGTTATTAGGGATGTGTAGAAGTTTGTAGACATATAAATTTCCCCAATGTATTTGGGTATCAGGTCGAGGTTTTGGATTCAACACTATCTTGAATATCTGGTCATTGGTTGGGCATCAAAACTATGACAAGAGGAAATGGGTGTATTTTTTCCTTGTTTTGAAGCTTTTTTGGTTAGTGTTTGGGGGTACTAGTTTTTACCTGATAACCTAATGAGTGCAGGTACCTCATCAGTTATCATGGTTCCCTAGTTAGTGCACAATGATTTACCAAACATGTTTATTTTGTTTATTTTTTTTCATGTATACACATGAATATGACGGTGTATACTAGGGGTTCATGGTGAGACCCTGCTATTTTTTATTATCACACCCTTCATGAAAATATTAGTGAACATACAGACCTTATGAATTCATTCCAGGTCATAAACAGAATGTGAAGTGGATAGGGTTAAGGTAGCTCAAGGGTATCTGGAGATTGGCATGAGTTATGGGGATGGAAGTAGGGTCCGGGTGTGAGAGTTGAATTTTTGTTTTTTTTTGTATTTAGGATCATCCAGATGGGTGATCATTGTAAAGATGTTTTTATGATAAAATAATTTATTATTACACTTGTGTTTATTTATTTTTCAAACTCAAATATGATATTGATGTTGTTTGGTTTTTTTATTCTTGTGTGACTCTGATATGAGGGTATATTCTCCCCATTTTATAGATCTGACCCTCATTGTTAGTTGGTATCCTTTAGTGTATAGGGAGTCACAATTTAAGCCATGTAACACCTTGGATTGAAGGGGTTTTTAGTGAGAGTGTTATAGTATCATTAGATCATATCCCTAATGATGTATAAGAAACATCAAAGTTGTTGACTTAAATAAAAAATATATTTAAAAGAACATTAGAACCTTTAATTGAAAACATCATAAAAATATCCTTTTATTTTGATAACCTTTTAAATAAAATAATCACAATATTGATAAAATTATTTTTTTTGAACATAACCATGGAAATATATAAATAAAGTTTCAAAGAAAAGAATGGTCATAATGGTGGGAAAATCCTTTTATGCAGTAAATGTTAAAACAAATATTTATTTCACACTTTTTATAAAAATTCATAAATGACATTTTTAGAAAACATCATAAGAATACCATTTTAATTCATTTAAAAGAAAGTAAAATATAGTTTAAAATTAATTTAAATAATCATTGTATTATATAAAAGAACATTCTTCAAAACATTTTTAAGAACATGGACAAGGATGGAAAAGTTCATCGACCAAAGTGGGAATAAGGTCATCTTTTCTAAAAACAAATTATTGAATATTTTAAATACTAAAGAGAGTAAAATGGTAATAATATGTGAAAATTCCATTAATAACCATAAGAGGAGAAAATATATTGGTTTTAATTGATAAATATTATATAATTTCCATCAATGTAATTTTAGCATAGATAATCCTAAAAATAAATGAAATTGTAACATAAACCCTTACCTCATGTCCCGTATTTTTAATATGCATCCAAACATCATGTTTACTGAATTTTGATTTATTATAAATATATTCTATAACCATATTCATATAAATATTACTATATATCATTACCTTCTAATGTGAAATTACCCTTTTTAGAAATTCTTTATTAAAACCATTAGATGAATGTTAAAATATTTTTTTGAATATATTATCTAAAATTTTTATTATAATAATTTTTAAATAGTTATTAATTTTATTTATTAAGATAAAAACATATTGCATGAATAAAAATATTTTTTTTTGATAAAGACGCCCATTTTTACTTTTAAATGATTTAATTTTAATTTCTAACCAATTGATAAACAATGAATTCATTTTATACATGTGTAAAAAATAAATTTTATTAATTTAAGTACTCTAAATTAATTTTTAAATAAAATATATATGATGAAATTAATTTTATAAACAAAATATTTTAAAATTGTTCTTTAGGATCAAAAGTATTTCCTAAATAATTACTTTCAACAATTATATCACATATAAATACCATATAATGTGCTTAATTTTATAATATTTAAGGATTATACACGTATGTTAAATGGTTGTGTGCTTCAAAAGTTATTTAATACATCATATTTATTAAATAAAAAAATATTTTAAAATATTGGGGTGTTATATTCAACACACTAATAAGAATATTACACTCAAAATTTTGTCACTCTAAAAAATAACAGAATAAACTTCCACCTCATCACATACTCAGGTTCCCATACAACTTTATCAAATTTATAATTTTTCCACAAACTTTTGATTAGGTGATTGATATTTCTTAGAATCACTTTCTATATTCTATATAGAGTCTCTACCAATTGTTCCTCATAAGAGAGATCATGCTCAAGTTATATTACGTATCAGCTTAGTACATGTAAAGAATATGGTATATACTTTCTCAAAAGCGATATTTGGAACACAACTTAAAATTGAGAGAGGTTCATTGTAGGTTACAAGAAATACGTTACCATCCCAATATGATCAAGAATCTTAAAGGGACTAATATATATGGATCTCATCTTCCCATTCTTTCCAAATCACATAACTTTATTTCAAGTAGATATTCATAGGATCACCTTATCCCTAACTTTGAACTCTACATCACACTGATGATTGTCATCATAGTTTTTTTTCAACTCTGAGATACCGTGATTTAATTTCTAATGGATCTGGCCTTCTATAACATTTTCTTTTCCAGAACAAGTACTAATATATTTCGTTCTCCAACTTTATCCCAACATATTAGAGTTCTATATTTCCCACCATATAGAGCTTCATAACGAGGCATCTATGTTCTCAAGTAAAGACTTTTATTTAACAAAAACTTGACTATAGAAAAGTTTTAATCACAACCTCCTTTGAAATCTGTAGAAAAATATATAATCATATCTTATATGGTTTGAATGGACCTATTAGAATTTCCATTTTTATGATGATGATGTGTAGTGACAAAGTTCAACTATGTATTCCAAAATTACTGAAGGATTCCCCATAGTATGATGGTAAACTTCAGATTATAACCATATACAATAGAATATAGCAGGCTATGAAACCTTTCCAATTCCTTAATTTATATCATATAAAGTTGATCAAGAGAGAAATATTCACTGATTTCAATAATTTTTTTTGAATTCATAAGGAGATAAACTACAAAAAAATTATTTCCTTGAGATGTTTTGGGGTGTCCAATTATGAAATTAATGGTGATATTTTCCCATTTCCATTCTGGTAAGGGTAATGGTTGTATCGTCTACTTAGAATTATATCGCTCAACCTAAACTTGATAACATACCAATCATCGAGATATATACTTCACAATCTACATTTTCATGTTTTCCCACTTGTAATAGTATTTTAGATCTACATACATATTGTAGTTCTAAGATGAATAAAGAATGATGAATTATGAGCATCATCCAACCAAACCTTCTTTTAAATCCAGTATTTATGGGACACATACTATATTTTCTAAACCTTATCATTCCATAAAAATCATGTTTTTACTCAGGAATAGTCTACACCTTCTTCTGTAGGTCCACACCTTCTTTTAACACCTCTTCAATCCATATATGGATGGATGGTTAAAAATTAATCTTTGAAAGATATGATATTTTACCTTTTATCATTATTTTAAGATCTATCATCTGAAAATACATAAGTATTAGATCTCTTTCGATCATTATCATGGAAAAACTAGCACGGTCCTTCTCACTTAGACTATCAACAACCCTTTTCACCTTCCTAATGTGGGTATTTATTGGGAAATTATAATCTTTAATCAACTCCAACCATCTAATTTGGAAACTTTTCAAATATTTATATGTGATTATATATTTAATTATTTTATGATAATTATATATAGCACATCTTTCACCATAAAAATAATGAATCCATATTTTCATTGCAAAAATTACTACTGCCAACTCAAAATAATGAGTCAGATTATTTTTCTCATGAATTTTTAATTAGTTAGAAGAATAATATATCACCATATCATTTTTACATGATGAATCATATCATTACCTAATTAAATGCATCACTATATATCAAAATCCATCTCCACTGTAGGGTAGTGTGAGCACAGGTGCATGGACGAACCTTATTTTCAACTCCTGAAAATTGTCCTCATATTAATCTATCCAAAAGAACTTATATTAGTTCCGAGTTAACAAGGTTATTGGATTTGGTATCCATGAGAAATTTTATAAAAAATATCGATAATATCCAACTATACAAAATAAAATTTGGATATCAATCATTGTGCTTGGTCTGATCCATTGCTCAATAATTCCGTATTTGAAGGATCCACTGCTATAACCTCTCTTGAGATTATATGACCCAAGAATTCAAATTTTTGTATCCATAATTAACATGTGCTAAATTTATCATACCAATTCTCTTTTATCAATGTATTTAACACATTACTTAAATGGTATTCATGCTATTCTTTTCCCTTGTAATGTATAAGAATATATTCTACAAAGACTATAAAAAACTAATCAACGAAATTTTTAAGGAATATATTACTTAAATCCATCAACATAGAAGGGGAATTGGTAAGTTCGACTGAAATCACTATAAATTAATAATGAATATACATCAAACAATAGGCTGTCTTGGGTATATCCTCCTTATTGACCCTCAATTTATAATATATATAATGAATTTCATTATTTTAAAAATATTTATTTATTTATAATTGATCAAACAAATCATCAATATGGGGTTGGATATACGTTTTCTTAATGGGGATTTTGTTTAGTTCCCTTTAATCAATGCAAAGACACATTGACCCATATTTATTATTAACAAAAAGAATAGGTGAACACCCTGGTGAATCACTAAGTTGTATAAATCCATTATCAATATTCTCAAAGTTTCTTCTTCAATTATTGAAACTCAATTGGGGACATTTTATATAGAGTCTTTGGAATTGGTGTAACAGTATATTACAGTTCTATTGATAACTCAACTTCATAATTTGGAGGAATACTATGAAATTCTTCAAGAAATATATCAAAATATTACCAAATAATAAGAAATTATTCAATGTTGAGTTTCAACCCAAACATTTGAGATAAATATCCATTATGAATATGTAGTAAGAACCATAAAATATATTTAATTTTAATTATATGTTCATATTTATTCTCACACAAAAATATTATTATAGGTTGATTAAAAATATCAAGTGTCACTTTCCTTCCTTAGAAAATAATATGGCCTCTAAATAAATAGATTTGATCCATACCCTAAATAACATCAAATTTAACTAAAATAAGAATAAAATATTTTATACTAAGAACGTTCTCAATAAATTCTATTAGTGAGGAGTTACAGACTTGAGATATGATCATCGTACCACTAGTAGTTTTTACATCTAACTCAAAATCTAATCATTAAGGTGGTGAGGTGATACACATAGAAAATTATTTAGATATAAAAGTTTTTGAAGATCTAACATCAAATAATACATTTTCAATTCTAGAGTGATGATAAGTGCGATGACCTAAAAAATTGCAATTCTTTTATTTATGGATCTCTTTCCTCCTAATAATTTTTTATTTTGTTTTATAATTGAAGCACATATAATGTTTTTTATATCATTGGAACATCATACATTATGCATAAATTTTGACTTGTAAAACTATGAGAAAAAATGCGATATAAATAGTAATGAATAGTTTTTAATAATAAAATATAGGTTTAATTAAGATGAATTAAAAAAATTGATTTTTTAGACATAAATTTTACTTTTTAGAAATGATATAAATTTTTAAAATAAAATAAGGTTTTATGAATAATATTTTTTTAATGAAATAGTATTTTAAAAATTCTCTTATTTATATATAAATGATAAAATAATTTTATTTTGACCTAGGAAATTTTTAAGTGTCAAAAATTTGATTATTCATTATAACTCAGTATTTTTTAATAAATAAATATTTTTATAATTAAAAGTTAAAATTATTATATTTATAGAATTATTATGATTAAATAAACATAATTTTTGAAATAATAATGTTTAAATTAGGTTACGGTTAATTTATGATAATTTTCTAAAATACTTTATTTTTCATGAATAGTAAATATACAGTTTTGGGGTTTTAGTTTGTTTAATGAATTAATAATTATTTCATAATGATATAATAATTAATTAACCGAAATATAAGAACTGATAAAAAAACATGCGAAAAGAAATGATAAAAAATGATGTTCAGTTTTTTTTGGAATAAATCATCTTATAATATAAACCAAATGTCCAAACACATGGGAAAACTATGGGTAAGCCAATGTTTTTTCTTTTCCCCAACATTGATTTCCAAGGCCTATATTTGGAAATCATTAAAAAAATCTTCAACTTTTTCTGTAAATACCTGCCCATTTATCCATTTCCTTTCACTCCTAATCCATCTTACTTTAAGTTATAATATTTTCTACTCCTAAGGATACATTTCAATATTTCCTAAATCCCCCAAGGTTCCATTCCTCAGGATTTATGAGTAACTATTCAAGCTAATGGAGTTATTCTTCTTTTCTCTTCAATACAAGAACCACTTTTTTTAATATATCCTCTAAATTTTTAGGTTACTCTTATTTATTACCATTTTTATCATAAATTTACTAAAAACTTATGTTTTATCAATGATATACGCTTTTACACTCTCATTTTACCCTTTTCTAAAACCAAATTTTATACCTGTCACGCGGAAGAATTTTCTCCTCAAAATTTCTCTCTCTACTTAAGAAATTATGTTTTATTTTCTTTTTGTGAATATGCAAAACTCTTTTATTTCGCAAGTTTATTCAACTAAATGTAAAAATGATTTATTTTATTATAGTATTAACTTAAATTAAACCCACATTCCCTTTTTTGGTTAAAAATGAAATAATAATCTTGTATTAAAGAAATTTTGAAAAACCATGATTTTGGTAAGAAACTAGCTGTTTATTCTCCATGGGTTATTTATTAAATGTTTTATTATGATATATTTAGACAAAATTAATTAATAAATATTAATGTTTTTCCTTTATAGAGTTTAAATTCATTGGGTAAATAATTTAATCTCTAGATATGAATTAATTTACGATACCTTGGTGAATAACCTTAGTTACTTTCATTTATGACACCTTGTGAAAAACCTTGGAGACATTCTTATGAATGTATCATTTAAATGTTTTATCCAGATATTCATGTTATGATTCATGTTATTTTTATTATTATATGAATCATTCCCCCTTTCACATTTTATAATTATATTCTTTATGTATTTATTGATATTACTCATAATCACATGTAAATTGTTCACCTTTCTTTTTTGCTTTTCTGGGACTCATGATCACCTCATTACTTTGATTCATGTCCCTAGTATATGCGATGCAATAAATTTACTTAGGAAGAAACCATTATTAATCCTTTCAATTGGATTATAAAAAGGTTTTATGTTTTCGGGTATTATATTCCCTATTTCTAAGAAACTAAAATTTAAAAGATACTCTATTTTGTAATATGCAATAAAAATATTATTTAATAAAAGGAAGAATTCTATTATTGGTATCAAATATGAATTAGTTATTTATGGGAATTATTAATATAAATCCTTAGTATGAATCCTTTCGAAAAGTTTAAATATAGGGAAAATCTTCGTATTTTGGTGAAGTATTAAGTAAGTGGTTTTTGAGATTAAAAATACCTATCTGGATATGAAAAATTAGATTTGGATCTAGTGCATATGTATTTAGGGGTAACAACAAAAACACCACATTGATATAGACTCAGTCAGGAACTATTGCATGAAAAAGGGGCTTATGGAACTGATAATTTGACACTCCTGAGGGATATGATTTGGTTAATCACCAGCTTGTACAAACCATTATGAAGAATATTAAGATAATCTAAAAAATTTATTAATATTTAATTATATCATTCTTTAAACATGATATTAGAAAATTTTATGATTACTATTTCCTTAATAATTTGTCTAATAAGATTCATAATAGTAAAAAATTTCCCATTTTTGTTTTCTGCTTTAAAAAAGTATGAAATAAGATTTAATAGTAGTAATGTTGAGTAAGACCCTGATATTTTTAATTAATGGTATATATCAATAAGATAAAATTTCAAGGACACAATTTATTAAAGGAGGGACAATGTAAGGACCCAAAAAATGGGCTTCTTTTATTTCTAGATCTCTTTCCTCCCAATAAATTATTATAATTTTTTACAATAGAAGCACATAGAATGACTCTTTATTTTTTGAGAACATCATACACCGGTCATAAATTTTTACTATTACAACTTGGAACAAATAATGTGATATACACATTAGAGAATTGTTCTTCTTAATAAAATATACGTTTAACTAAGATGAATTTGATAAAAATTGATTTTTTAGACAGAAATTATACTTTTCAAATAGGATATAAATTTTTATAATAAACTATGGTTTCCAAAATAATAATTATTTTTATTAAATGTCTTGTTAAAAACACTATTATTTAAATATAAGCGATAAAACAATTTTATTATTTCCTAGGAAAGTTTTAAGCGTCTAAAATTTGAATATTCCCTACAACCTTCTGTTTTTAAATAAATAAGGATTTATATATTTACAAGTTAAAATTATCATATTTAGATAATTATTATAATAAAATAAACAACATTTTTAAATTATCACATTAAAATAAGGTTTGGGTTAATTTAAAAGAATTTTCAAAAATACTTTATTTTTCCATGAATAGTAAATATAAAATTTTGTGATTTTGATATGTTTAATGAATTCATAGTTATTTAATAATGATGTAATAATTAATTAACCAAAATCCACAACCTAAAATATTTTATTTTATTTATATCAAGTATTTTAATATATTTTTATAAATTTCCAAACCTATAAATGGATTTACAAAGTTTAAAAAGGAAACATTGACTTTAAAAACAATACTTTGTGGAAACATTAATTTTACATGAAAAATAAGTAATAAAAAATTATGTTTGGTTATTTTGGATTAAAATAACATAAAATATGACAGAAATGTCTAAAACTATGGAAAAAACCATGGGTAATCCAATGTTTTTTGTTTTTCCACAACCCAGATTTCCAAGGTCTATATTTAGAAATTATTAAAAAAATCTTCCACTTTTTCTATAAATACCCAACCATTTATCCATTTAATTTCACTCCAAATACATACTATATTATGTTCTGGTAGTTTTTCCTCCCAAGGTTCCCTTAGGCCCCAAAAGTTCCATTTCTCAAGATTAAGGAGTAACTATTCAAGGTAAGGGAATTAAAACTATTTTCTTTTCAATTCAATAAAATCTTTTTTATATTTCTTATAAATGTAATGGTTACACTATTTTATTATCATTTAAATCATAAACTTACATCCAAGTTATATTTCATCAATGGGAGACCCATTCCCCCTCTTATTTTATACTTTTCTAAAACCACTTTTTATACTCATCATGTAGCTGAATTTACTCCTCAAAATTTCTATCTCTACTTAGGAAATTATATTTTATTTTCTTTTTGTGAGTACCCAAACATATATTTTTTACCAAGGTTATTCACCTTGAAATAAAAATTATTTATTTTATTCAAGTATTAACATACATTAATACTTTATTCCGTATTTTGGGTAAAAATGACATATTGATCATGTCTTTAAGCAATTTAGAAACACCATGATTTTGATAAGAAATTTATTTTTTATTCTACATAGGTATTTTATGAATTGTTTTTTTTATGATATATATGTCCCAAATTAATTAATATATATGAAGGTTACACATTTATTATTCTCTAATGAATTGGGTGAAGAAATTAATCTCTAGATATGAATTGTTTTATGATACCTTGGTAAAGAACCTTGGTAATTTTCATTTATGACACCTTAGTAACAAAACTTTATGATATTTTAATGAATGTATCATTTAAATGTTGTAGAAAAACTTCTATGTTATGATTCATGTTTTTTTATTATGATACACCTCATGTTCCCTTGATCATGCCATAATTATATTCCTTAAATTTTTATTGATATTCCTCATGATCACATGCAAATTTTTTCCCTTGCTTATTACCTTACTAACCCTCATCATCACCCCTTTCCATTTATATTTTTTATTAGGATATGATATATAGTAAATTTTCTTATAATTAACCCATTATGATGCCTTTAAAGTGGATTATAATACTTGTTTATGTTTCTAATTTCTAAGAAACTAAACATTAAAAGATCCTCTATTTTGAACCATGAAGTAAAAACATATGTAATAAAAAGGAGAGATTTCATAATAAGTGTTTCTTTCAACACTTTTTTCTCATGAACCACTTTATCAGTTTTGATCACTTGATTTCTCCCTTTTTTTCTTTTCTTAAGAGTTTTTTGACATCGATTGTCTTCATTAAACATTATATTCATAAATTGAATGGAATAATTTCCATAATCATTAAAACTATAGAATTATAGTGTGGGTAGAATATTCAGTTGAGTTTTCAATCCATTTATTTCATTTATTATACTATTGATATTACTTCATCATTTTTTTATTGCTGACCTTTTTTCACACATAAAACATTTACTTAACCCCATAAGGTAATGAACCCCATGCTTCCTTCAACACATTTGGTAAAAAAAAAATTTCTTTTTCTTTTTTCCAGGGTTCTTATTATTATAATTTCCTCAAAATCTCATCATTCTCTTTTTATCCCTATAACCATGAGAACAATGAGAGTCTCCAATATTAGTTTCTAGCATGAGAGCACATAAAAAATTTCTTCATATCTATCAAATTATATTATATACAATTCATTTTGGAGACTTGGTATTAAGACATTAAAGAATTGATGAAATTTTATTTTAGGGTCAATGATAAAACATGAAGCATACCTTAGATGTTTTGTGAAATTTTCCTCATAGGTACTAATCAATTCATCATACCTATACTTTAGTTTAATAAATTCATTCTCAATATTACTAAACAAGGAAATACTTACTAAAATAATTCATCCTTAAACTCTTACCATGTCATTGATTAAATTTACTCCTCTGGAATTATATTCTTAATAAGATTCCACCATTGATAAACTTCACCTTCTAAATGATACACATGAAAAATAACGTTATCATGGAAAAAGTGTTAGATAAAGGATAATATCTTTTCAACATGATTGATCCATTTCTCATCAACAATTGTTTTAGTGTAACCACTAAACAATGGTGAAAAAAGTCACATAAAAGACTCAATGGTGATTTTTTCCTTCCTCTATCCATTTGGATGTTAAACATGATTATTTTTACCATTCATATCTTTAGATATTTGGGTCATCATTTACAAAATATTTCACTTACCATCTTCCATTCATTTAGTTTATCATTAGGTTATTAATTTCATTGTAAATCAAATTCATTTTTCACATGATTCCTCCAAGTTCTAAAAATTGACTAAAACTAAAAAGATTAGTGTGAGTATTAAATATTAATAATTAGAGTAAAAAATCAAATGATTATTAAAATCATTATTATGATATCCTAAATTATAACACATTATTTCAACCCGTGAAATTTTATGTTCATATCTTATATCATTGTGGACTATCATAGGTTTTCATACATTCTATCCTCCCATTCATCATAATGGTTCATAAAGAGAATGTGAGTTTATAAAAGACTATCCTCATGGGTAATTAATACAAGTTTCCAATTAGGATAATTTTTCATGCAACAGGTGAAGATCGAGTTGATACCCAACCAATATTTTTTGGGTTGTTACCCATAGGTGAATCATTTACTAATCTTGCATCCACATCTTTGTATCTAGAATGGGATGCCATTACTTGGAAACCATACAATCTATACTTTACCAAAACATGAATATGTTATCCTATGAAAAGAATTATTCTCAAGATTTTCACCAATGTTTTCTAATCATAATATCTAAAAAATCCATGTTCTGATATAAAATGATGAAACCCAAGCAATATATATATATATATATATATATTACATCATTTTATATGAATATTCAATACATATCATAATAATACACACCCAATAACTACAAAGTTTTATTGTATTTGGAGACTAGATACATAATAAAATAATTTCATGAAAGACCTTAAAAATATTCAATAAATTTCTTCTAATATAACTGTCTTCTTAGACATAAAACTATTAAAACCTTTCTTAATATAAAGATGAAATGGAAACATAAGAAAGATTGAGTGCAGAATACCAATAAGGTTAAACATGGTAGATATCAATCAATTATTGTAACAGATTATAATAAGATCATAAGCGTATGATAATATGATCATAAATTTTGAAAGTCATATCCAAATAGTCAAATATCATTAATCATGAGTCCTGATATAAGGCTTTATCATAACTAAATAAATACATTATAGGAGTGTTGAATCTTAAATAATAAATCATGACCCCTGAGAACATATCATAAACACATGACATAAATAGGATTCATAACATAATTAAATAAAATAAATTCTTTATTAATGTTTCATTTCTAAGATAATCATAGTGTAACAAGTCCCATAGTGGATTGAGTTCACTCCTCATTCCATCATTTACTTAGTCAAGGTTCACTCCCAAGACTATCATAGTTAAACAAGATACTTATTGAATTGGTTTCACTCAAAATTATAGTCCATATAATTTCATGATATTTCAATATTTACCCAATGAATTGGATGGATATATAATTTTGGTCCCACCCATCACTTAATGAAAACCATACATAAGTGTTCCACAAGATCATAAAAACATTAATCATTTCACCATAGCATAACCCATGGAAAATATAAAGTATTCATAAAAATTTCATCATCACATAATCATAATATATTAATAGAAAGAACATGGATGTAATCATTATATCATATCCCCAGTGAATCATAAGAAATATCAAAGGATGTTGACATATATGAACAAACCCTTAAAGGAGAATTCAAACCATTCATCGAAAACATGATAAAATTATCATTCTATTTTGAAATAAAATCTGAATTAAAATTCATAGAATATTGGAAAATTGATTTTATCTGAAAATAACCAAGGATAAATTTAAATTAAACTTCACAGAAAAAAATTTCATGATGGTGGAAATATTCATTCTCATGTTAAATGTTAAAACAAAGACCCCTTTCACACTTTCTGTGAAAAAGTCATAAATAAGATGCTTGAAAAATTTTATATCAATAAATTTTAAATAATTTGAAAATAAATTAAAATATTTTTGAAAATGAATTTAAATAGACATTATGTAATATAAAATAACATTTTTTAAAAAATTTTAAATAACATGGACATGGAATAAAAAGTTCATCAACCAAAGAGGAAATAAGGTCGACTTTTATTAAAAACAATTTCTTTATATTTTTATATACCAATGAATGTAAAATGGTAATAATTCTTTATAAATATAGGAATAAATATAGTATAAAAAATATATGGGTTTTAAAGGATATGTAACATATAATTTCCCTCAATAGAAATTTAGTATATATAATCTCAAAAATAAATGAGATTGTAACATTAGCCCTTACCGTAAGTCCAATGTTTATTTATATGCATTCAAACCTCATATATATGAAATAAATAATAATTATAAATATATTAAAAAATAATAATATTATATATCTGAATATATATAATTCATTTATAATTTCTAGTTACCTTTTTATTAATAATTCTTCATTAAAATCATTATTCGGGTGAAATTGGTCTATCTTCCAGGCGTGTTTCGGCTTAAGAGTTTTTGTCCTTGCTCCTTGATCATGTTTTCATAATCTAAATAATGTTAATAATTTAATAATTTTTATATTTATACATTATATACACTTTTAAAACCATTTATAAAGTGGTGATGAAAAATGAATTACATTCCTTCATGGAGATGGTAGCCCATACGTACACACGAGTGATGTTTTCACTTTTTGATGGATAGAAAGAAAGAATGGTAAAAAATAATTATCCTATATAGAATCACTAATATATCATAAATTAAATATTTATATTGATTAAATATACCCTTATTACCATCTATTTAAATATTAACTGAAAAATGAATCACATCACTTCGTGGAGGTCATAGTCCACACGTATGCATGGGTGACATTTTGATTTTCCAATGGATTGGAAAGAGATATAAAATAACAATAAAATCAACATAAAAATCTATTGATATTAAATATTCTGATTATGTCATGTTATTATTGTTATATGACATTTATACGAGGTTTGAGAAGAAAGGAACATGAAAACAATTGTTAAGAACATATACCCCTTGTTTGAGTATTCTCATTTGAAAATCACCTTAAGGATTATTGGATGATTATTTTGAGTAGAATAGAACATAAAGGTTATGGATAAGGATATTGGGAGAGTATTTTTTAGATATTGGATAAGGTAAATGGATCAAGTAGTGTTCATAAGATAAGGGAGTTTGTGCCTTTTTATAAGTGATGGGAGTGACACAATTATAATTATTATGAGTATTAAAATATAATAAAATAAATCTAATGGTAAAGTGGATAAAAATTGAATAATGTTAAAAATGGTTTTAGGTATTATATAAATCCATTCATCCAATAGTTTTTAGATTAGTGTTTTGGTTATTTTAATCCTTATATCCTTTGTTTAACACCTAATTAACCTTTTCAAACTTTATCGTGGTCACACAATTTACTATGGTTACTATTAATTATGAAAAAAATTAAATTAATATTATAAAATAATTTAATTATTATTATTCTAAATATGGAATATATTTTAAAATATTCAATTCCTATAAGTGAAAGAAATTAATTTTAACATTCATTCACAAAACACATAAAAATAATTTTTAGAGAAATGCATTTTAAGCATAAGACTAAATTTAATTCAATTATTTAACTGTTAAAATCCATTAGATGAATGTAAAAATAATTTATTGAATATATTATCTATAAATTTCATTAAAATAATATATTAATGGTGATTAATTTAATTTATTAATAAAAAAACACATTGCACGCATAAAAACAATTTCATTAGAAAAACATCACCTTTTTTACCATGAAATTATTTTATTTTCACTTATAACCAATTGATAACCAATGAATTAAATTAATAAATGTGTAAAAATTAAATTTATATAATTATAATATTCTGAGTTAATTTTTAAATTAAACATATACGGGAAAAGTTTCTCTTAAAAAAATATTTTAGAAGAGTTCATTAGGATCAATAGTATTTCCTAAGAAATTATTTTCAATAATTATATCACTTTTAAATACCATATAATGTGATTCATTTTATAATTTATAATCATTATTCACATATTTTCATGGTTTTGTTCTTAAAAATATATTTAACTTATCGAATTTATTAAAAGAAATAACATTCTAAATTTTTTGGGGGGTTACAAAACTATCCCAAGATCTACCCATATAAGCCCCTAACATCATCTATGGGAACCCCAAACATATCAAATGGAATAAATATATTTAAATTTCCAAGTTTCAAAATATTTTATGTATTCATTTTCATTTTCATCTTATTATTATTTTAATCTATTTTGTAAATATATTAAATAATTACTATAAAAATGTAATAAACTACTTTTTCATATTAATAATTACATACCAATAATATTCACCCTCCCATAACCCTATGATGGTTAAATATGACACCATATGCTCAGTATATGATCGCTTCTTATCTAATTTATAAAATCCCTCCGACATCCCTAGAGTAGAAGGTTATTTACTGTAATTAAGGAGCATAATTTATGAAAATGGAAGTATATCAAAAGGAATTAAATGACAAAAAAGGGAGTATACTGAATGTAAGGAGCATACCTGATGCAGGTAGGAGTGTATCAAATGGTTCATCTGACATCAGAATATTTATGGATGGTCGGATCACATATTTAAATCATTCTATTCTTGGCATTAACAAATCCAATAAGAATTTAAAACAATATAGAATATGATATACAATATAAAAAAATAAAATGTTTTGAAAATATAGTGTAAAAATTAGTTAAATTAATATATTATAAATAAAAAAGTTAAGTTAATGTAGGATTGAACATACAATTAATTAAATAATTATTGACCATATTATTTTCATCATCCACCATTAACATGATTTCATCATCTTTTCCCTCCCTTAAAATATCAAATTGTTTAATATCATCTTCGACATATAAGTCAGTCTATTGTTATTAACGTGGTTTGATGTCACAAAACAATTATTCAAATTCATCACCCATATAATACAAGTATCCCAATTTATTACAGACTATAAGGATCCATCCTTCATTAACTCCATCATCCAAAAATATATACTATTATATCTTGTGAATCCAAAATAGATAAATCATGTTCTTCATGTTCACTAGTATAAATAAATTGAGATAAGTTAACATAAGTAAATTATAACAAATATTTCCTTATTCCACTATAAACAATGACCCTCTTGAATTTGAATAATGAAACTAAAAATTGACCATGATAATTTAATTCAACAATTTCAATCAACTTTCTATAGTACCCAAGAATGTGTACTTTTTGAATATGCCACTATTTTTTGTTTTCAATACTTCTTCATGTAAAAAAATTAATAAAATTAAAGCCATAAACACTATAAGTATTAAATCTCATAGACTACTTTAAAGGACCTTGAGCCAAATATTTCAAATTATCTAACACTCTATTTCGATTATCAACAATCATGATCTTCTTTTATAAATATGAATATTATTAGTTTTATAAGATAATTATATCCATATATTATTAATATGAAATTGATTAAGATCTTACATGATGTGAAAACTAATAAATAATATATTTATTAACTATTTTTTATCTGTTTCTCATTTTGTGTTCAACTCCAAATTTATCCCTTTTTTTTGTCTTCAATTCTTCATTGAAATCATATAAAATATCACTATTGAGTATCATATATCTATGTGCATGTATAAACTCTTATTGTATTATTGAAAATGATGATATTTTCCTAACATGAAAACCTTACATTGAAAAGTTTATTTTTTTTAAAAGTGGGTTCCCTACACCCAAATTCATCAGTACTTTTGGATTACCATTTCATGTAAACAGTTAGGTATACATGATGTACACTTTCAATTATAGTCAAAACATTTTTTCATTCAATATTTAATGTAAATTTCCATAGATTATTTTTCATATCAAAAGGTTATAGTTGATCTAAGGCTATAATGAGAGCCTCAAGATACTATGACATTAATCTTAAAATAATGTCCTATAGTATAGATACATCAAACTAACTCGACATTGTTGATGTATGGCTATTAGGTGCTGGGGGATCATAAGCATTGAGACTTCTTCTCATGAAGTTTTTACTTGGTTATCTCTAGTAGGTGAGATTATAAGGATAGACCCACTAATAGGAACACCACAAGTTTTGGGTGTCATTGACTATTATTATCCATGGACATGCGTATTGGTCTCCTAAATTGAGAAAATTGTCAATGTGTACCATTTTATTGTATTATTTGATGTAGGAAAAAACCTTGATAATGAAATCATGGAGATGTATCTTGTGTTGGGTTTGTCATTGGAGGTATAGAATTAGTTGACTGAACAAGATAAAATTTTTCACTTCTGAGTTGATGAAGTAATATTTCAGGCATTGTTGATCAAGATGATAGTTCCTTCATAAGTCCTTAGCCAAGGAAGTCGAGGGTAAATCTATCCAGTTAGATAAAACATATTAAATCATAATATGATAATGAAACAACTATGCATCATTCTTTATGAGATATCAAAATAGACAATGATATTATATTAAAAAGTGATTGTTTGAAGGTTAGTTATCATTGCTATGAATTTTACTTATCTCTTTAGGGTCCTTGATGGGTTTCTAAACACTTCACTTTATCTATAAATATTATTCAATACTATTGTGATAATTTCATAGAGGGTCAACACAATAGTGTATTCAATAATCTACCCTATTCCGGTGAATATGTATATAAGACCTGGAGGGCCCAACCATGGAGTTCGAGAGTTGTCCATGTTATTGATCACTGATGAATAAATAAATTCATTATTGTTCATGTAAATAATAATTGGGATGAATTTATTTATTAAAAGTATTTACAAGGTATTTAGTGAATAAATGAGGTATATTATACGATTGAATATTATTTTAATATTTCTATCTATTTAATATTAACAGGAATTATAAATCAAGTTAAATGACTTAGGTTTATCATGTAATATATGTAATATATATTATAATTATGTTATAAAATATAAATAATATTTATGAAACAAATTATTTTTATTAATTATTATTTATAAATTATTTAGTAGATGTTTAATATACGGTGGTTGAGGAACCCAATCCAGGTATTTGAGAATCCACTATATATAACAGGAAATAGGATATTGAATAACGAAAATTCACTAAGAGTTCTTAAAATCCTCTCTCTACTCTCTAGATTTATAGAGAGATAATACCTTGATCCAGGTGATCAGATCAATCTTATCTCATTGCATCGAAGCGATGTCGATGTAATGATTATTAGGATGTCAAGGGAATCGTCAGATCACCACACTATAACCCAAAATTTGACAATCAATAATCTTTCAAATTATTGATGCATGTGTGGATGATATATAGGGATTCTTATTTGGATCCCTCTAAAAACGTTCTCTAAAGACTTGTGATAAATGAGCATGAATCGATTTGAATGAGGTAAATGTAAAATTTTAATTTCTATGACCTGTTTAACTTACAGAAGATCCAAAGACCATACCGGAGCTCATATCACTGGATATGACAAGTTTTGTTGTATCTATGAAGAAAAATTTTAAATCTCGAGACCACTGGCTTCCAATGAGCACCTCGGTACCTTCAATTGGAATAATAAATATCACGTAAGTTATATAATCCAAGGGAAAATTATGTTTCATTAAGATTAAGTAGAATGTATTAAATCAGCCCCAACAGATCTAACCATGATTCAATCGGAGCCTAGATGGCCAAGTTATGGGCATACTAAAATATTGTTATAGATCAAAAGTGGTTGTCTATTCAGTTTTTGAAAAAAAAATTGTTTGTTATTTTTACTCAAATATTGTTGTGTAATTGTTTTTTGGTTTTCTGGGGATATCTAGAATAATAAAATCCATCCTGAATAATTTCCAGACATTTGTGGAATATATACGATATAATAATTATAATATTATAATGTTTTAATAATAATAATTATTATAATCATTTTTTTGTTTGAATAAAAACAAAATATTTTTTAAAAAAAGGGGGTGGATGTAGTTTTATTTTTCAAAAATCAAAACAAAAAAATTAATAAAAAATCATATGCCACGTGTGTGGAATTCCACACATAAAATAAAAAAAAGGGGAATCTTACATGAGAAGCCATAAATATCTACCCCCCAATGGTTAGCTTGTCCCCACCCCCATAGCCCTCCATCCTTATTCGGTAAGACCACTTCCACACCATTATAGATCCGCGAATACCTCACATCCAGTGACCTGTAGCCACGAATAATCCCTCCTTATTCAACAGAGTCGACCACCTTCAACCTCTTAGTCGGTGACACCTATCTCCATGCCAATACAACCCCCTCCTCTCCTAGATATGGATACATTCCCTCCCTTGAGTACCTCCCTGGTTAACCTACACCATTGTGGACCTCCTCCTCCACGGCGACAGCCCGGATGACCAAACCTCCTATCAACTCACCCTATTCCGGTTTTGTGGTTGAATCATGCCAGACCGAGCATTGAGGACTATTTGAAACTATCGCACACCATCCACCCACAATGATGTGCCACCGTCCCATCATGGTCTCTCACTGATAGACCAAACACTAGCCACCATAGTGTACCGATCGAATGTCGAACGCCCTCTCCCCTATAGACCCAGCTGGCCGAGCCACTGCAAGCCAACCAGATGATGCCAAACCAACTGAGCCCGTATTATCCTGCCTGGAATGACTATCTACAGAGGTGACCCCCACTATACTGGTTTGGTCCAGACCCTGTAACCACTATCTAACCACCGACGTGAACCAGTGTGCCTGCCTCGTACCAAAACTAAGTACCCCGCATTGGGTTTCATTAAATTCGGTGTCCCTGATTGACCTGAGCATCACAAAAATTATCTTAGGTGGAAATTCCCAATTAGGAACGAGTTAGGGTGAGTCTGTCTAACCCAAAGTACCCCTGCACTATGTTTTACTGACCTAGAAAGGGCCTGTTTGGGCTCGACCTGGCCTGTATTGGGCTTAAATAGGGCTTCAGGGTCTGCATATTTTTTATTTAATCAAAATTAATTAGGTAATTAATTTTATTTTAGTATTAAATTAAATTAATTTAAATTAATTTATGTTTAAAATATAATTTTAATAATCATTAAAAATTAATTTATTTTTTATATAATATTAAATTTATTTATTTATGTTTTAGAAATACAATTAAATTTATTACGAGAACAAATAAAATAAAATAATTTGAATTTAATTAATTCATTTAATTTAATTCAATACCCGCATACTTTAATTTATTATAATATGGTTTTTATCACGCTTTTATTTTACCCATTGACTAGACTTGAGCAATTGAGAGAACAATATTTGTCTGGATTATTAAATTTAATTCTTTAATTATGTGCGATGGTTGTAAATAATTAATTAGTTTTATTAATGGTCAGCACATCGTCTTATTTTCGGTTAATATGTATAAGGTCCTGCATGTCCAAGTTACCAATCTGTATTTTTTACTCTCAAGACCCCCTCACCCAGGTGCATGCATTTTTATACTATGAAGTGGATAGGGTAAGTCACGAACCATGCCATGTTAAGGTGAAATTCAGACAAGAAATGGATACACTAGATGGGGGGCATGCTACATCATGTGTCAAGCTACGATTCAAGTATGATACCCCTAGGTCATGGTTAATCTATTGATATTAAATGGATTAACCATTTATAGTTTCTCACGAAAAGTTTGGTAGTTTATTTTCTTTATGTATTTGTAGGATAATGGGAAATATATATAATAATAAACAATAAAATTCATAAAGAAGAGATGTATGTTTTTTCTATTAATTTTAAGTTGTGAGAGTGATAATATAGTATGAAAAAGATTAATAGAAATGGATTACATTCATTGAGAAAAAATAAATAAATAAAAAACCTCAAAAAAATATTATGTTATTAAACTCCTTCCATCATTCAAATTTGAACAAAAACAGTTGTTCATGGTGTTCATAGTAAAAGTTGAGGGTTCCTTTTACCATGAGGGAGTTATTATAAGAATTATGGATTTAATTAACTAAATTTGGAAGTAAAGAAGTAACCAAAGATATCTTGCTACAACTTTAAAGGAAATCATTGAGTTAATCAAGTTTATGAATTTAGATGTTGGGACTTCCCTCATCAAATCAAGGACCCGTGAGTTAATGCAGTTGGCCAGTCAAATTCCTACCTTGAACTCTAAAAGTAGTGGTGTATCCAAAGCTTATAGACTATAAGGGGAGGTTAAATAATCATTTCCACTTTAATAATCAAGTAAAAAATTATTCAAATTATAATACAGAGGATTCGTAGATTTAGATAAAATAGCGGGAGACATTTAATTATTTAATTATTTAATAAAATAATTTCTAAACCTGTAATCAATATTAAAGTACAATATTTTAGTTTTTATTTTTCTTGAAAATGGAAATTAATACCACATGACATACTAAAACAATTATTAGACAATTTCAATGGCCTATCTAACATGAGTTTCCAAAGAGTAGTACAAAAACTTGCACACAATACTAAAATATAGGAAATTCAAAGTATTTGTGTCCCAATAACTGGTAACCCACCTCAAGAAGAGAGGGTATCAAAAAATGATTACATGAGACTCATTCATGATGCATAGGATAGTTTTGTCATAATTTTATCATCAATGTCCAATGTGAGTTATGGATACAAACAACGGGACATTGATTATTTTACATGTTGTCTCAACAATCAAGGTATGAATGGGTGATGATTACACTAGATTAGTGTAAATTGAAATATGGATCAGGATATTTCAACAGATCAATTTATCATATAATTTTTTCCAATATACACTAGTTTAATTTAATAATACACAATGAATAGTTTGGAGAAAACAATTCATTAACTTTTGGGTATGGTTTCCCACGTAAATAAGAATATAAAGAAACTATAATATTAAATACATATTGTGAAAAATTTGAAAGATAATGAAAAAATTCGAACATAAAGTGTAATTCCAATGGCATATTCACAATTTCCTTCAATAAAATGAGCTTGGTTATAAAATAGGAGGTTATTTTCATTGCATATCATGAAATAAATATATGAAAGTAAAATTTCAATGAACTAAATTAAAGAAGCTTGTAATCACTTCTTCTTCAGGTATATTCATCATTATTTGTAATGATACCTTTTGGGTATTGAATAAAATATTCCTATCACATGCGTGTATTTGAATATATTAACAAAGTATATAAACATTATTAGAAGTAATGTGTATTCTCCAAGAGGCTGAGAAATGGTTGTTCATAACTAATCGATGATAAAAATACAACTTCTAATTGTCAAGTAAATGATTCTAGAGGATATTTTATTGAATATTACCAAACCAATTTTCTCAAGTGTCCTTTTGAAATAAGGATTAATTATTCTGGTCTAGGAATTAATGTTGTTTATGGTGTTTCATACTCAACAAATAGTTCATTGGTAGATGATTCATAGGCAATACTTGATAAATATATAATGTAAGACTTATATACCTAGGTGTGGGAAGATAATTCACTGTCAAGTAAAACTAAAAGTGGATTTCCATAATATACCCACTATGGTACTTAAACTCATTGGATCTAAACACATATGGTATTATCAATGTATATACTTATTTATTTTGGATAAATAAACCTTTATAAATAAAGGTATACCACAAATATTTCATAATTAGTTCAGTAAGAGAGCGTAAACTATTCCAAGAGTAAGTTAGAGGTATATTTCTAAACTTCATTAAATTCTTTCAAGTGTTTAATGAATGTGAAGGTGAAGTATGATATATGCATGGTCATAATAAATGGATTACTTCAGACCGAAATTCTAAAAATATCTCGACCAAACATTCATAGATAAATATAATGTCTCATGGAGTAATTCAAAAAAGAACATTACCTTATCCACATCAAGGATATGATGCCAATAAGGAGGATCGATGAAGAGTCTTATATTTTAACATTGATAAAAAAATGTATCATGGAGTAATTACTAAATTAAAATTTCTTTATATACATCATATTCATGATGTAAGTTAAAGGATGTGTTATGTTGCAACTTATACCCATTACTAAATCTTCCATTATTTCAAGACATGCATAACAAATAATGGTGGTATCCCATAACCATATGAAAACAATCATGAATAATGGATATCGTATGAGTTATAGCATGACTGTAATCCATAATGTCATTAGAACATGTGTTTAGATGCAAAGAGTCTGTTAGGATATAATCAAACCTCCATCAAGAAAAACACAAAGTGCATCTAAAGTAATTATCCAAAAGTTTTCTTAAGATATTACTGGAATAAAAAAGATAGAAAGGTTATATCTAAGTGATAGACTTTATTTCTATAAAAATGTGCACATCTCTATTTGGGATAGTGGGAGCTATATTAATTTGAGTTTAGTCAATTCCAAACATGCACAAGTAGTTGGTATAGGAACAAGTTCCAAAAGATATTATGGAAGAGAAATTTTCTAGTGACACATACTACATAGGAAGGTTAAAACCATAGTTATGGTTTTATATTCACCATAGCTGGTGCTAAATTATTCATTGATAATAATAATTACCACAAGTATGAATTGTATGAAAATTAGCTGAAATTGAAAAGATCAATTAAAATTCAATAATAAATTACTTGTATCAATGTACAGGGGGTTATTATTTTTAATACTATGGTGGGTATCAGTTAAGAAAATACTTGGATGGTATAACAATGATACCAATATGGCTTAATTGGTTATAATAAGTCATTTTTCCAAAATCCATTGTAATTTTACTTATCATAGATAATTTCTATGATCATTTTATTGTGAATTCGATGTCAACACCACCAATCATGGAAGGTGTTTATAAAATGAAAATAGAAAGGGATGGTGACACCATAAAATGCCAATAATGGTTTCAAGTTATGAAAATACAGTTTAGGATTAAAATCAAGTAACAATATCATAGATAATTCATTTGGAATTAATTTTTCCATGTGTTTACCAGAGTTTAGTGGGCACACCTATGTTTTCCAAGTCAAATATGTTTGGTAACATATTAAAAAAACTATTGGTCTAATAGTTAGTTATGACCAAAATGAAAGTAATTCTCTAGATATTGACTTAAAGTAAAAACCTTTATTTTAGGGAATAGGATATGCTGAGTTAGATCTATCGGTTTCTTAGATCGAGTCAATCACACATCTACTAACATGGTATTGAAAAATACCAACAAAAACAATTCAAGAGAGAATTGTTACCAATGTCACATGGTATAAGTATATCTAAGAATACATATAGGTGAATAGTTGTAGATTAATATGGTTGTTTTAATTCCACACAACTCAACTATGGATCAATAACATATGTCCTGATATGTACAAGAAATGATATTTCCAATATATACTTTATGATAGGAAAATATTAGTTATATCTAGGAGAACTGAAATGGAAGAAATCAGAACTGTCTAATTATACTTGAATAAGTACAAAGGATATGTACCAGGTATGTGGGGAGGAAAGGATAAAAGTTTTCAAGGGACAAAAACTACTATTCATATAGATCAATATGATCTTATATCATATTCAGGCTAAAGTAATGAGTGAGACAAGCTCAAATAATGTAGTGGTAGTCATATCTAAAAATACTAACTACATTTCATCTTTCAAGGAATATAAGAACCAATGTGTATAATACAGAATGATTTAATCCAGTTTTTGAAATCACACCTAGTTAGTAATGTTTTATCATCATGATAATTCTTTTTCTAATACTAACAACGATTTCATGTTTTGATAGGGGACAAAAAAGGATATACTTGGGGATGCCATATCTTGAGAATTTTTAATCAAGGAGGTGTGGATTCACTTAGCTGAATTGCCACATAATAGAGATGTGGAAGACCCAACAACAAAATTCATGACTCAGCAGAAACATAATCTTTATCATGAGAGAGATAATAATAAAAGTAAGAATATTTGGCTCTAGTGTAACTGTAATTGTTGTAAAAGTGGGTTCCCCAGACCAACCTTTATCAGTACTTTTAAATTACCATTTCAGGTATACAGTTACATATAAAAGATGTACACTTACCATTATAGTGAAGAAATTTCTATATACACTATTTAATGGAAATTTATATTTATTATTTATCATATCAAAAGGATATAGATGATCCTAGGTTATAATGAAAACATAGATATACAATGAAATTTATCTTAAGCAAATGTCCTATGGTCTTGATAGATCATACTGACTGGACATAGTTGATGTCTTATTATCAAGTGTTAGGGGCTCATAATAATTAATACTTCTTTTTCATGAAGGTTACACTTTGTGATATTTGGTATGTGAGATCATGAAAAAATACCCACCAATTGGAACAACACATGTTTGTGGTGTCGTTGGATGTTCCTATATATAGATATGTGGATTTGTCACCTGACTTGAGATCATTATCAATGTGTTCCATTTGATCATGTATATTTATGTGAGGAAAAACCATTATAATGAAATAATGGAAAGAGAGCTTGTGTTGGGTACATCATTGGTGGTATTTCATTAGTTTAATAATCAAGATATAATTTTCTGACTTTGAGTTGAGGAAGTAATATCTCAATACTGGTTGATCAGGATGCTAGTGACTTCATAAGTCTATGTTTAAGGAAGTCGAGGGTAAATATATCCAGTTATACTAACAAATAATAAAGAAAGAAAGTATGACGACATAAGTGTGCATCATTCTTTATGAGATATTCAAGACAATGAGATTAAATTACAAAGTTTGTTTTTGTAGGTTGTTTATCATTTCTATGACTTTTTCAAATATATTCAGGGGATTTTATGGGTTTTTAGACTCCAATAATGATCTGTGAGTAATATTTAATACTATTGAGATAAGTGTCTAGAGATTCACACATAATAGTATATTCAAGAATCAACCCTATTATGGTGAATAAGTATATATGACATAGAGATCCCACCACAAGGTCTGAGGGTTGTTTAAGTTATCGGTCATCAATGAATAATAAATTCACTATTATTCAAGTAAAGAATAATTTCGTTGAATTTATTTATTAAAATTATTGATGAGGAATTTAGTGAATTCATGAAAAATATTATATAAATCAATATTATTTTAATATTACAAGTTCATTTAATATTAGTAGGAATTATGAGTTGAGTTAAATGACTCAGTTTTATCATGTAATATATTTATTATATATTAAAATCATGTGATAAAATATTAATAATATTTATGAAGAAGCTTAGTTCATCATTTTTATTATTTATCACTTATTTAGTGGATATTAAATATATAGGGGCTGGGGAATGAAATAAGGGTATTTGAGCATCCACTATATATAGATGGAAAGAGACTATCACATAATGACTATTAATTATGAGTTCTTCAGAGCCTATCTCCACTCTCCAGATTTCTAGAGAGAGTATATATTGATCCAACAGATTGAATTGAGCTCATCTCCTTGCATTGAAGTGATGTTGATGTAGTGATCGTCGAGACGTCGAAGGCATCATCATATCACTACACTAGCACCCAAAATTTTATTATTGACACTTCTGTGGATTTTTAAACATATGTGGATGATATAGAGGGATTATAATTTGGATCCATTAGTAAATGGTCACAGAAGATGAGAGACACATGAGCAAGCATCAATTTAAATTAGGTTCACATTAAATTTTAATTTCTATGATTTGTTTAAATTATTCGAGATCCTAAAACCATATAGAGGCTTAGATTATTGAAAAAAACTAGTTCTGTTATCCTAACAATGAAATTTTTTTAATCCAAAGCCCACTGGTTTCTGTTTCATGCCCCTGTACCTTCATATTTACTATAGGAAAGAAATTGATTTGCGTTATCAACAATACATCCAACATGATTATATTATGTCTCAATATTATTTAAATACCTCAAAAGAAGGTGAGAAACTCTTCTTCCATAAAATATTTATCGATAGATCCTTATTATTGATTTTTATTTATCAATTTTTTTAAATGACCAATAAACCTATTGAAAAAGTAACACAGTAGAATAAAAATCATATATAATGAATTTGAAATTTTTTATTTAGTAATTATAAAAAGTATGTTAGTAGTACCTATCTAGGGTATACATCCATTAATAATGCATGGGCCCTCCAAATTTAACTTCTTTAGTGAAATTAATAGTTAGATGAATCATAAATTTGAAAAAATACATGGGAAATATCATCTAAAAAAGAGAAATTTTCATTACAATTCCTTTATAATGTTTTTCAACCTCAATGGGGTTTAATTTTTTATCATAAATAAATTTTAAAAATGTGAAAAATTCAATTAAAATTTCTATTATTTTATTATAAAATAATTTATGGAATGAAAAAGACGGAAATTTCTCCATCAAATTTAGAGATTAAAGTATTTTAAGTCCATGTAACATGTGATATTTTAAGTCTATACATCTTAAAATGTCACTTTAAAATCCATTATGTACTCTGAAATTTTTGAGTCCTAAAATAAAAACATAATTTTCTTTATTTTCAGTGAAAAAACTACTGTAAGATACTTTCCATTATCATTTTCTCATAAATCATGATATATTTTCATTTCTTTAAAGTCTATATGAGTATTATGATGATATTTTTATTTTTAATACTCATTCAATATTTTAAAAAAAAATTTACACATACATTATTTTCAATGTGCATAACGTAAAGATTATGAAGTGAAAATTGAAATTAGTAATAAGGAATTTTGAAATAAAATATTATGTTCTTCCATGTCTATATAACAAATATATCTGATAAGATTTGAACTATTTCCCCAAAGACCTTCAACTTACACTCTTTCCCAAATATTGCATCAATAATTGATAATTCTGACATGATTTTTGACCTCATAATAATTTTTTTCATAAAATAATTTTTTTTCTCTATAAAATTGTGACTTCCTAAGACAATATATGTGAGATGAATCCAAGAATCAATGAGGACACATGAAACACTACTATATTATATATTCTATTCCACTAGGATCAAATTCATAGTTACAAACTGGTCATGACCGAATAGTGTGAGTGTTCCAACCAAAATTGTTTCAAATTACAAGGAAATCACTAATCATCAAAATTAGTGCAACACATATTTTGAACATTTTAGCCATAAATTCATCATATGTATCTACAATATTATCATAGAACTCTTGAAATTATTATATATGAGGGTAAATGTATAAAATTATTTCACTTATAGGAATTTGATTTCCTCGAATGATCATTAAAATAATTAAATAATTTTATTACATAAACATCCACATCAGTAGATAATAAGGGGTCAAAATAAATGTTTACATACTATATGTTATACATAGAGTACTGAATGGATTAAATCCATCAGTATATAATCCTAAAATCACACTTATAAAATCTGAAGAGAAATTTTTATTTAAAGAATCATAGTATTTCCATTATTTCGAATCAGTTGGATTTCTTATAATCTCATCATTTTTTTTCTATATTATTCAACATATTCTGATTTTCCATTTTAAAAGACATGGATAATATTTTAATATTTATTTTAATTTAAAATAATGTAAATCCTTCAAAAAACATTTATTCCTCTTCTTCTACATAGTATGTTCATTAATAATTTCATCATGATTCACTAATTTCAATCTTGAATTATGAAATATCTTATACTCTTCTATATTTTAATGTTCTCCTATATACAACATACAACCATCAAGACATGCATTCTTATTTGTATAATTATGACCAAGTTCAGTAAAAACTTTATTCACATCAAAAAAGTTTTGAGGGAAATTATATTAAAGAAATACCTCATGAAAAAAATCTAATATTATAAAAATTTCTTCATTTATAATCCCACATGAGCACTTGATATGGTAAAATTGTAGTGGAAAGATGATTTTTAATATTTTATACATCCTTCATACAACCCATGATTTTTATTTTCCACTAATTCATCAAAATTATTTGATTTGTGTGTTACCTTCTATATTGTATTATGTGACACCTTGGGGTTTCACTTTCTTAGTAATAATCTAGTAGTTGTTTCTCCCCTTGGTTTCGGGGTGGTTCAGGTTGTATTGTTGATGTTTTGGTGGATTTTCTAGGGATTTATAGTTAAATTTCACGATTTGGAAACCATGTAGTAGAAAATATTCAACTTGTGTAGTTGGATAGAGGGGAGCGCATGGTTTGTGCATGGTTAAGGAAACCATGCTAGATAACCATGTGAGGTCTGGGGGACTTAAGGTAGTGAAAAATGCATGGTCTATGAATAGTTTGGAAAATAATGAAAGATAGCCTTGTGGCCTACCCACTTTGGGGTATTTTTGTCATTTCCCCTTCCTTTTAATTAGGAGTTTCCACCTCAAACCACCCCATTTTACCCTGTCAACCCAAACACCTTCCAAGGGATTCTCCAACCTTATTGAAGCTTCTCTAAGTGGTTTTTTTGTGTTTCTTTGGTGGTTCTTCATCTGAATCAAGAGTTAAGAGATCTTATTCTCTCTTTCCTTTAGTTTACCTATTTTTCCTAACTGAAATAACCCTAGTGATCATGCTTGGATAATTTTATTTGTTAGGGATTATATAAAATAGGTATTTTTGTTTGAAATGTATTTGGTCCATTATATGAGTTCCTTTCCAATGGATTTAGTTGAAGGTGAAATGGTTCCACCACTTGAGGAAGGTGTTTTTATTTTATTTTATTTTATTTAAGAGTTCCATTAATTATTGGGTTTTCAAAATTCTTCTTTAATGTAGATAATTGTGTTGTATATTATCTACGTTTTATTTGTTAATGATTTATTTGTCTTGGTTTGGTTTTTATGTAGAAAATGGTTGAAATTTCATATTTGAAATAGTTATTTGTTGAAAGTGGGTGTTTTATATATTCTTTATCTTTTATTAAATTCCACGAATGGTTTTCATTAATAAAAACACTTGATCATTATGTTTTAATCCAAATGGGGTTTTCAAATAGAGTTTCCCTTTTTTGTATTCAAAGGGGTTCCCTTATTTTCTTAGTGTGGTATAGTGTTATAAAGTGAAGCGGAGTTACCTTGGATTTTTATATTATGATTGATTCTATTTGTGATGTGATTTTGAGTAGTGTTTTAATTCAAAATTATTTCAAAATGGGATTTCCAAATGTGTAGGATATATATATATATATAAAGAGAAGGACCATATTGATTCGTTACAAAATTGTATCATACAATCTAAGTTATCAAAAGGGTCATTGAATATTGAAATTCACCATATATTTATTTTGGGTCCAGTAGTATAAAGGAGATATGATAATCTAGGAAAGGGTGGTAGGTCTGGGAAAGTTCTCGGCCCACTCTTCCTTGGGTCATATCTTGAGTCTCCATGGGTGGTCAATAGGTAATATATTGTTTTTGAATTTATGGTAGATTAATTTTGATATATTTTGGTGTAGAGTGATATCTATTTGATTTTTAGGGATACCACAATATATATATTTGAAAATATATCAATTTGATGAGAATTTGGAATGAATCCAGCGGGCACATAGTTAAGGAGCACATTATAACACCCCGAGATTTTGGGAATTTTTTTCAAATGAATTTAATATTTTTGATATTTTTTATTAAATTTAACATTGATTATATGATGAAATATACAAAACAAAGAGTTTATCTTATATTACATGAAATAATGAGTTTCTTCAATAGTGTTCATGACACGCAAAACCAAGCTTCAACAAACCATGAAATGATATTATTATAAAATTGCTATTAAGTAGACAGGTATAAATAGTATTAAATAATTAATGTAATACACATATAAATTTCCTACTAAATGTAAATTTACTCATAATATATTTGTAAATAATCAATCATTTTTTTGGAAAGTAATTATATTCATCAAAAATATGTTTTCTTCAAAAATGATTTTTATTACTTTTTATGGAAAAATATATTAACAAATTTATAGGTATTTTAGAAAATATTATCTTATAAAATAATAGTTATTATTGAAATCATCATTTTAACATTAACTAATGGTTAAAGTTTTGTATTTTTCAGAAAATATTGATTTTTCACTAAATAGTGAAAAATATTGACTTTTGTAAAAACAATCACTGATTTTTAATAAATTAAGTGATTTAAATTTACAACTATATTTTAAATTAAAATGATAATTAATTATTAATATTACATTAAATTAATTAATTTTGAATTAAATTTTTATTGTATTTTAGGATAATATATTTTTTGGTTTAAAGAGTGTTTTTTTCTTCTTCTGAAAGCTATTTTAAAATGCATAATTTTTATCTATTTTTATTAATTAAAATAATATATAATGACAAGATTTTAAAATTAAATATATATATATATTATATATAATTAAATTTTAATTGATATTCATATGATGATTATTTTTATACAAAAAGTTAATATAAATTCAGTTTGTACTTAAAAAAATACACTTCTCAAAAACCCGCTTTCCATCGCATCTGTAGGTTTTGTTTTAAACTAATTTTTTAAAAAGTTTTGAAACATTATTTGATAAAATAAGAAGAATTTTTTTTAATTCATCATTTTAAAAAAATTATTGTGAATTTTTATATTTGTTTTGAAAAGTTTCATTTTTTGATTAATAGTTAAAATACTGAATTTTAATTGAAAACTGTATTTTCATTTAAATTATTTGTAAAGTTAAAAAATATTTTAAATTAGTTTTAAAGTAAAATTAGTAAAATTATATATATATATATATCCAATTTATTTCATTTTAATTAATTTCATATTGAAATATGATATAAAAACTTTATAACTTTTTGAACATTTTTCATTGGAAAACCCACTATCTTGCCACGTCTACGAGATTAATTTTAAATTAAAAATTTTCACATCTATGAATAGAATTTTTGAAAACAGATTAAATATTTATAATAATAATAATTTATGTTATCTTATAAGTTCAACTTAATTTTTGACCAAAATGAATAGTGAAAACAGAAAAACTTGTTATCGGGGTGAATGTAAAAATCAGATTACCAGGGGATTAAACTAAAAAGATAAGTGTTAAAAATAAGCAAATGTTTGTAAAAAACCATTTATGACCATATTTTGAAATTATAACTCAAATTATTGAGACTTATTAATTATTGGAGACATGTGACTTGAGAAAAAAGTGGGTGAAATTCTCTCTTTTCAAAAATTAAAAGTGTGCCACTCACCTCACTTATAAAAGGCCTCCTATTTCACTATCATTTTCAGACCATAAAACACCATTGTTTTAGAAAATAAATTCCCAAATAACTTTCCAAATTCAATAATCTCATTTTATAATCCTTATTTTTGAGATAAATCCATCCTAGGAAGGCTTTTGGTGCAAACCTAAGGAAGATACTTGAAGAACATGTAATGTTCATCAATGAGCTTTTTTGTATTATTTCTTCCTCAACATCCTTAAATTATTAATATACCTTGATAATATGATAAACATAATATATATACTAAATTTTTTTATTTTTATTTAATGGTCTATAAAAATCACCACTTCCATCAAATTGGTTATGAATTCATCATTTGTGTATACGATAGACTACCGCCTCACGAACCGATGTCATTCATTTTTCCATTACACCTATAAAGGATATAAATAATTATGGATTTATTATTTTTAAATTATATTTATGATATTATTATACTTCTTAAATCATTATATCACACATACCATTATAATCTCCATTTTTTGGGAATTTGATAATGTTGCTCGTGTGTACAGCGGACTACCACCTCGCGAAGCGATGTGATTCTTTCACACATTACATGGAAGGTAAAAAGGGAGATTTTAGTGAAAATACGTGGTAAATATAACATAAAAAGTATTTTATAATGATAATATATCATTTAAAATTCACTCTTTCAATCTAAAATAAAAAATGGATGCAAATTTCATGCATACGAACGACCTAGTGCCTCTATGAATGGTATATTTCATTTTTTTCACTTAATTGTATGGATTAATATAAACACATATATACTGAATATATATGATATTTTTATAATTTTTAACAAGATTTATATGACTAAAATATGTTTAATATTATTTATGGTTATTAAATATATTTATATTATTCTTATATTTATTATACAATAACTTTTAATGTGTAAAACAGAAGTCAAGACTTAAAGTAAGGGATTTCTCATATCTCTTTCACTATAAGAGACATATGCAAATTCCCTACTCGTTTCTTTTGTGCAGTGTATATAGTACCTATTTTAAATGTTATATAATGAATCAAATTAGTTTAATGATATTTAAATTTTCATTTTATGTTATGATTTATTTTGTATTATGATTCAAAAGGTAACTAAAGAGGCAAGGTATTTCTGTCTCAATTTACTTTCTTTGAGACTTATGTCATGTTATGCTCCTAACATCATTTATGAGGTGTATATACAACCCATTTGACAATTAATATCATGAATATATTTATTCAAATGATATATTGAGTTTAGTGTAACATTATCCTTTCATGGGGATTATTTTTTAAAGTTACCAAAGTGGTAGAGTTTTACGTTACAATCTCATATTTTATCAGGTTTGTTTATGATTATGTTTACAATGATAAAATATTATGATCCATCTCTAAAAATAATAATGAATTTTATTCTACCCTATTTACTCATGATATTTTAAATAAATAGTATCATTTTACCACTCTTTAGTACTTAAAATAATTTAGAAAATGGTTTTAATAATATCCAACTTTCTCTATTCAGTCAAAAATTTATTTTTTTCCAAAACCATGTTATCTAAAAAAGTTTTCATTTTTTTATTATTTTCATATTATTTTTAAAATAAAACATTACATACTTTCTAATTTTTTTAAATGAATCATTATGTCTTTTTACAAATAATTCCTTTTTAAATTTTATTTAAATTATTAAAATAATATTTGTTTTAATATGTATTACATGAACAAAACATCCCATGACCATGACTGTTATTTTTTATGAAGCTTAATTCATATGTTTTCAATGTCATTTTAAAAGAAAATGTTTTTTATAATGTTTTAGTTTTGAAAAGTTATTTTCAAAGAAGAAATGATTTTTTTCCTCAATAATTGTTTTAAATGATTTTTAGATCTTTTTTATAGGTTTTCAAGGATATTTTCAAATAAAAATATTTTCAAAATGTTTTATTTTTAAAATTTATTTTCAATGTGGAAAAAAATTTCTTAAATAAATGTTTGAAATTATTTTTAAACCTTCCTTTATTAGTTTTCATGGTTATTTTCAAAGAGAAATATTTTCAAATTTTTTTAGTTTTAAAAAGTGATCTTCAAATCGAGAAGGATATTTACCTCAAGAAATTTTTTAAATGATATTTAATGATTTCGTTATATGTTCTCAAGGATAATTTAAAAGAAATGGATTTTATATATGTTTTATGAATTTTTAGTTTTAAAAATTAATTTTAACGAAACTCTATATTCCTCAAGAAATATTCCATGTGATCTTTCAAATTCAATTTTCCATCTAAGATGACATCTTTTGATGTTACATATGACTTAATGGGGATAAGAAACAAGAATTATATTATTCTTCTTTCCCTGAATAGTTTATGTTTATAATGTAATGCTATTTAAAAAATTTATTTCCCTTCCATGATTTATATCCTGATAAAATTCCTATGAAATGTACTTATTTTCATGGGTTATGCTATGGTGAAAAGATTATGAAATCTTTCACTTTACCATAGGTTATGACATGATGAAGTTTCTATGAAACACATTTAATTTTAGGGGCTAATATATGATGTATGTTTTATGATCTTTTGGAAAAGAAAATATAGTTTTAATTATGAGATGGGTGGGACCTATATCTTCCTTCAATGCATTGGGTAAAGATTTATATCTCATGGGATAAAAATGACTAAAATGAGTAGTGAACCTGGTTCAGTAATAAATGTTTTCTACTATGATAGTCTTGTGAGTGAACCTTGATTACTATGATATTTTAGGGAGTAAACCCATTCCACTATGATAGCCTTAGCAATAAGCCTTTAATACTTTGGAAATGATTTTCCTTGCTTATTTTTATACCATAATCTATGTATTATGAAACTTTTATGCCATCATGGATCATGTTATTTTATTTCCTTATGATTAATGTCTTATGAGCTGCCAATATTTATTCTATGACTCAAAATTATGATATTTGATATATAGGGTATGGTATTCAATTGTTATGGCCATGTTCTCATATGCTTATGTTCATGTTATGCTTGAACATATCCCTTTTTTATCCTTACTAAGAATATGAGGCCACCATTTATTATGTTTAATTTCCTTAATATATGAAGAAAATATTAATGTATGATATGTTTTAAAAGGTTAATAAAGGGTAAGATATTTATGAGAGATATTGAAGATCTTACATTAATTAAGAATATTGTGTTCTATGTTTCTAAAGGCACTAAAATATTATGGTCCTTAAATGTGTGTTTGTGTAATTTATTGAATATTTATCTAAAAATATGTAATATTACTTAATAAAAAGCCTATTTCAATATAAATGGTCTATAAAACCATGCGTTACATATGAAAAATTCTCTTGACAACTTAAAATAGCACTCAAATGGTTGACACATGATCTGAGAAGTTGTTTGACCAAACAATGCACTCTGTAAAATGTTGGAAAATGTTGTTATTTTTCATTCTTTTTTATTTTATCCCAGATTGTGTTTTATTAGGATTACTTGTGGACATTTAATTTAGGTTTTTTATATTTTGAAAGATGTTTAAAGGAAATGTTTTATGTCTTGGTGATTGAGGCTGTTTTGAAAACATTATTTAGTTGCTTGAGTTTCTTTTGTAAAAGGTTTTTGAACTCCAGAATATGATTTTGAGTAGAGATTGTTTAAAAAAAATAATTTCATGAGTTTTAAGTGATGAAATACCTAATTGTTTTGTGTGAGTTGAATAAATTGTATGAAATTTTTTAACCCTAATATAAATGTTTTGATAAAAATAAAGTTATTTTGGGGTTGCAAGATTTTTAAAATGCATTGGGTGTGTAGTGTGAAATGTTTCCAAAGGTTTTGGGTAAATTTTATAAAGAGATTTTTTGTAACATTGATTTTGTATCTATGAGATTTTCTTCCCTAGGGTATAATTTTGGGGTTATTTTGTAATGTTTTTTTGGCGTGGATTGGATGTCGTTATTATCATTTTTTAAAATTTTAAATTGGTTTGATTGAGTGTTTTTTGGGATATTTTAGAATGAGTCACCTAGGAAAGAACCAGATAGTCAATAATGGAATGCCTCAGGTAGTTTTTCTAGTGATCAAAGAGTAATCATTTCAGTTTTTGTCTCTTCTCAGACATGTGATGCATTGGAAGAGCCATGTTCTTCCTAGATCACTAATTATACATGAAAATTAATGAATCAGTATCCTCCAATATTCTATAGTTATTGAGGACCCCATGAAAAAATTCAATAGCTAGATAAGGTTGAATAGATTTTTGATTTTCTATGGACTCGTAAATCCTCTTGGGTGAGGTTCACTATTCCATTTTTTTAAGGATTAGGTTTAGAGTGGTGGACGATATCCATTCATGCCCAACTATTCAAGGATTTCTCTTGGGAATATTTTAAGGCCGCCTTCATCAAGTAGTTTAATCTATAAGAATTGAGGGTTTCGAAGGATATAGAGTTTTGGGTATCCTTAAGGTTGATTAGTAAGTGAAATTCCATGTTTAACGTGTCATTATGTTGGTACCCTTATCTCTAGATTGAGATACTGATGATTTGAATAGGTCATGGTTCTATGATTGAGGCTATCATCTAGAATTATGTTCATTTGTATTTCATTTTATCCCAAAAACTATTGTGGAATTGGTTTACAAAGCTATCTTTTTTGAAGCAATATTAACCTGAAAATATGTGATTGAAGATGATTCATTTCCCACTGGATATGGTAAAGATGATACATTTAACAAGAATGGGAAATAGGGATGTGATGATGATAGGAATTTGCCTCCACCACCTAACATTACCATCTCAATAAAGCATAAGCTAGTTTTTTTAATGTGGGAGGTTCTATCACATTCAACCTTCTTTTCAATCAACTCAAAATACATTCCATATATGTGGCTATCCTGATCACATTCATAGGTTTTGTGATATATTCAGGCATTAAAATAAAAAATCCCATACCTATCTTGTATTTGGATAGTGTTCTGTATTGTCTCTTCAGTGGGAGAGTTGGAGGTTGGGCATTATTTTTGAGGAATCCTCTTTTTTAGTTTCTTTTTTGGTTTTTGAACTTATCCTATCTTTGAGGTGCCCATTAATTTTTTTTATAATGGATGAAAAAGGCAATTTAACCAAAAGTTTGTACCTCTTGAACTATTAATACCTCATTAATTCTTAATACTTTTTGTTTTCCAAACATTTAGTGAACTATGGATTGGTTTTTGTTATCTTGTTTGGACATGGAAAGAACCTGGGGTGTATTATAAGATACTTGTGGTGTAATTTTTTTACATATTGGGATATAGATTCCACTAGTTATTTCCCATTGAAATTACCATGAAATGTTATTTAGAGGATTTGGATCTAGACACCCTTGTATGTGAGATGTGACCCTTAGGTTAGATCCTTGCCCTTATTATCAAGGTCTTTTCCTATTTTGAGCGCCATATTTGGAGTAAATTTCTTGGTGAATGAGTCTAGTGACCTCTTGGTTGTTCTTGAGGATGTACTCTTATAGATCTTTAAGTTGATTATCTTGGTATATAGAATTATTTCTTTATTGGATATAATCATTATTTAAGGTGATATTAGATAAGGTTTCACCATATCATAGAAATTATAGATGGTGGGGAGACCTATATTAGGTCTTTCTATATTTATTCCCATTATCTTAGAGTGATACTTTGGGGTTCATTTGGTTGGGATTCACTTTTGTTTTGTTTTATTGACCTTAGATGTTATAGAGGCTTTGTTTCTATTTTTTCCTATGGTCTGGTTTGTAAATTTGTGTGGCTCTTAGGAGATATAATAGATATCTTGATTCTCTCAGTTTTAAAGAGGATCATAGGAGCTGATATCTCACTATCTTCTATTTTTCCCTTCATGTTCATTTAGTGGGGTTTCTTCTTTATAGGATTTCTAGTGTATTTTTTTCATGATTTCTGAATCATTCGTTAGTGGTTAACCTAAGTATTGGTTGTGTGTATATTATTATCCTATTTTGAGATTTTAGGATGTTGTTTAGTGCATTTTTTCACCTTAGAGGAGATATTGTTTTGGTATTCCAACTTTTCCTAGGTTTCTGATGAAGTTTTGGTGGTTGAAATTGGAATAAATAGTATTTTGTAACATCCCAAGGTGTCACTTTTTTGGTAATAATCTAGTGGTTGTTTGTAACCTTGGTTGTGGTTTGTCCTTTGTTTTATTTTTCATTTTTGAGGTTTTTGTAAGGGTTCATGGTTAAGGTGTATGGTTTGGAAAATGTACAGTAGAAATTGTGCACTTTTTTATATAGGATAAGGGGAATAGAATGGTTTTTGAATGCTTAAGTAAAACATGTGAGGAAACAATACAAGGTCTAGGGGACTTGAGGTAGTGGAAGGTAGACGGTCTACACATAATTTGGAAAACCATGCAATAATATCATGCAGACTACCTAGTTTGTGGTCTTCTTATCATTTAACCTTCTTTTCAAGTGGGGGATTCCACCCCACACCACCCAATTTGACGCTCTCTAACTAAAAGTCTTCTAAGGTATTCTCCCACATTCTTCAAGATTCTATAAGTGTATTTGGGGTGTTTCATTAGTGGTTCTTTATCTTTATCAAGAGGTATAAGAGACTCTTCTCACTTTACTTTGGTTTATTTATTTTTACCCAAATCCTTTCTCCCTAGTGGTCATTATTAGAAAATTTTATTGGTTAGGGTTAGTAAAAATTGGGGTTTTTTTTGTTTTAAATGGTTATGATTCATAGTATGAGTTCCTTTCCTATAGATTTCATCAAAGGTGACAAGGTTCCCCCACTTGAGGTAGATGTTTCTATTTCATTTTCTCTAATTTAAGAGTTCCAGTGATGGTAGGGTTTTTTAAATTCATTTTTAACATAGATAATTGTGGTTTGGATTATCTAGGTTTGAATCTTTAAATATTTTATTGATCTTTCTTCGTTTTCATGTGGTTAATGGTGGGATTTTTATATTACAAATGGGGTTTTATTTTAAGTGGATGTTTTATACATTATTTATGTTTAATAAAATTCCAAGAATGGTTTTCATTGATAAAAATACTTATTCATTGGGTTTTAATCCAGATGGGATTTTCAAATATATTTTACCTTTTTTGAAGTAAATGGATTTCTCTTTTCTTTAAAGGGTGCTGTGGTTTTATAAAGTGAAGGAGGTTACCTTGGTTTGTTAGATTATGATTGATGAGGATTGTGAAGTGTTTTAGAATTATTCTTGGATTCCAAATTGTTTTAAGAATAGATTTCTAAATATGCAGGATATATAGATATATAGAGATAGTTAGTGAAGGCTCAAGTTGGTTCATTATATTTTACTCTTTGGAAAATAAAAAATATAATCAACTGATATGTTATAATATTCATAATTCTATGCATTGTATAAAAAATTGGTAATCATGCTCTAAATTTCATTCCCCACTATTGGGGAAATAGGTTCTTCATTATAATAATGGTTACATGTCGACCATTCTCCAATATCCAATTCTTTATGCCAAATCCATCTCAAGTATCCAACAAGAAATTTTTTCAATATCAAGTTCTCATAAAATTTATATATTTTAAACCATTTTATGAAATTAAAATAAAGACATGTAAATTTAATTCTTCTTTTTTATGGATCAATTTTCAATTGTAAAATTTAAAAATGCCTCCTACCCCATAACACATTGATTTGTGTTTTGGGGTAAATTAATCAAAATTTTATTTATTGAATGTTATATATATATATATAACATAATGATAATTAATTAAATAAAATCATGTAAAAAATAGAACATAATATTTATAGAATAAAAAAACATTGTTATGTGAGAATGTATCATCATTTGTAAAATTTGATTGAAAAAACATCATCATAATACAATATAATTATAATTAACTTATACTATTATTACATATTTTATTATATAAATATATCATATAACATATTGAAAATAATAACACATCAGATAATAAAAAACTATATATATTTTGGTCAAATCATATCTTATGGTTTAATTAAGTAATTAATTCCCATATATTTTGGTTTTAACCTCTGTCCTCTGTACTTCAATTGTATATTTTAAAACAATTTCATTTAAAATATTTGAAATATCCATAAACATTGAATATATATTTTTCAATTTCATGTTGAGAAATAAGGCGCAAAGGCTGCTTAGAGATGTGTCATGAGCCATGGTATGAGGCATGCACCTCTCAAAACTAAGGTTTTTCCCCTGACATAATTAAATTTAAACAATTTTCAACAATATTTTTGGCCAATACATATATTTTATACATCTATATATAATTTATAAACAATAAAACAATATAATATCATTATAAAAATAAATAATTATCTGAAATTAGAAATGATACATTCCAAATAAATATTACATTTAGAAACACAAAATGCAAGTATCGCCTTCATATTCACAAACTGCAAACATGATAATATGATAATATATTTAATTATATGTTACACACTGGTATGTCACATAAAAATAATATTTTCATTTTTGTATTTGAAATAAAAAATTAGGATTAAAAAATGACACAAAATGACTAAACTAACATAAACTAGATGAAAAATTACACAAAATGATTCAACTTACATAAATTGGACTACAAAGACTCAAAATGAAATAGTTGATTGGAAAAAATAGACTAATTGGATAAAAAATTACACTATATGAAAAAATTGAAATAAAAAACTATTAATACATGGGAAAATAAATACTGAAATGAAACTAAATAAATAAATAAAATATTTGAGATAGGATAAGTTGTAGTGATCATAAAAAAACCTAGGTGTACCTTTACGGCACCTGTCACCTAATCACATCTTGGAATAGTGCACGGGGCCCAAGCCTTTGGTGATGGGATAATTTCATCAAGGGGAGAACGATGTTTTAGGGTCATCTCAAGGGGAGGATACACCATAAGCTTGATAAGGTAGGTCATTAGGAGAGGATGTGTGCCCATTAGAGTTTTAATTAGGGCTTAAACAAAGAGTGGAAGAAGAAAGGGGTCGTATAACTCTTAAAGAAGAAAATATTAGAAAATATCCTTTATCAAACCAATTCTAATAATTAATTAATAGTGGTTTAATATACATCATCAGTAATAAATTGATATAAATTTATATTTCTCTACTTGGTGTCAATTTTATATTACTGATGCCAATAATATGTCACTAATAATTAATTTTTTTATAGTGTAAGAGGACTCACAATCAAAACTTTATTCACTATAAAGATCATGGTTACTACTAGAACATGGATTCATGTGTAAAAAATGGGCCTTTTTAATATTCACAGAATAAACACACACAATTCAAGGTACACAAAGGGAATTTTCTCAATTTAACTACACTGAATATATCCACTGATAAAAGGACTCAAACACAAAACCTTATTTAATCTAAGGAACAAAATTATCACTAGGACATGACCTCACATGTAAAAGTGGGTGTTCCCAATACTCATCAGTTAAACACACACACACTCTATCATACATGGGAAGATATTTTCCTTTTTGTAACAATTATATGTATATCTACTAAATATAGGACTGAAACCTAGAACCTTAGCCCATTAAGGGAACATGATTACCATTGAGATACAAATTTTAATGAAAATGTATTTGTGCATAATTCTCATATATTAAACCCACACACTCAATGGAATATAGAGGGGATATTAAAAATTGTAACTACGATGCATGTATCTTCTACAAAGAGGACTCAAACCTATAACATTAGATAGTTTAAGGAATATAGTTACCACTAGAATACACCTTAACATGTAATAATGGGTGTTCCTAAAACTCACTAGTTAAACACAAACACTCTAAGGAACATAGAGGGGACATTATAGGTTGTAACTACATTGAATATATCCACTGATAAGAGGGTTAAAACCTACAACCTTAGTCAGTACAAGGAATGAATTTATCACTAGGATTGCAATGGCCCAAAAATTTCCTTTTTATTGATAAAATAACCCATGATTCACAATTAAATTTTATTATGTTTCACAAAATAATAATATAGAAATAATTTTACATTTCATTACATATCATGAATTCAAATTGACTACAATTTCTATAAATAATACAATGATATAAAAAAAGAACAATGCACAAACTAATTTAAATTTTATAGGCTTCAATTATAGAAATGAACATTACTACTGATCATGATTTTAAAATTGCTAGAAATTGGCATTGTTGGTGCTAAAAAATTGATGACATGAAAAGCACCCTTAAAAGCATATGATCTTTATCTGTGATTACAACAACATTGATAAACAGATCCTTTATCAGTGTTTTTCTTTTGCGCTAATTCTTTTGATGGAAATTAATTTTTTAAAGTACATATGATTTTTCAGTGCTTGACCCCCAATCAGTACTTGAACTCCCACTCTAACTCTCATGCATCCCCTTTTTTTAGCACTCACAACCCCCCTTTTTTAGAGCTTTTCCAATGCCTAGCTACCTATTCCACCCCATGTATGCCTGGACTCAATTTGGCGACCTCTTTTGTGTAATTCAAACCCTTTTACCACTACCCAAAGCATTTTTATTCTAAATTTTATGATATTTCTATATATATATATACATACAACTTTTTATTCATTTATTTATAAATATTTATTTAAATATTTTTAAACATATTTATAAAATATATGTCTGCGTGTGTGTGTGAAATATATATTTATTAAAATATATTGTATATTTATTAAAATATATTATATATTAATATTCATTTACATATATAAGAAGATAAATATAAATATATTTTTCAACTAATATACACACTCACTTGTATACAAAAAACATTATATATATATTAGAATAAGTATATATATATTCATATATTTTTATAATGTAAAAAATTGTTTGATCTTGTTTTAAATAAAATGGATAATAATTTTTTTCTATATCATTTATATAATTATTTTCAAATACATTTTGAAAATATGTATATATATTGTATATCTTGAAATAAATTGTATACATTACATATATATTTATATTTGTTTATATTTGCACATATATTTATACATATCTACAGATAATTTTATTTTTAGATATAGATTTTTTGTAATGTATTTATACATATTTATTATAAATATGTTTAAATACTATATTTAATTACAATGACATATTTATAAAAATTAATTTATATATGATGTATTTAAACAATATTAACACACACCTATACACATATTTACACACATATGTACACATTTATATTTCTCCATGCAAATATTTACCCATGTGTATTTATTTACATATATTATAATGCACACATAAATATATATTTCTTTATTAACACAACAATATTTATATGTAAACATTAATTCTATAAGTATATATATATATTAATGCATTTTATTAAAGAAAATAAAATGAATAATTTTAATTTTAAATACAATAAATAATAAATAATCACTTCTACATGGTTTATGTATATAAAAATACATTTTTATGTTAATATTTTTAAATATTTATTTGTACAATTGATTTTTTATATGTAAATATATGAAAATATATATATATATATATAATATTATAAATAACACTACAATAAGAAAGATGGTAATATTTTAGCACAATAATATCCATATGTGTGTAACCCCTAGTAATAAATTTAGTATCTGCTGAAAAAAGACAAGAAGACACTCTTAAAAGAGGCTAAAATCCCAACTAATATTAAAAAATTAGGGTATCCCAACTAAAAACTCGGTTTTAGATGCCTTCTAGGCCTTTTTGACAAAAAATAATAATTTAAACCCATGTCAACACAGTATAGATCTATTCAAAGGCTTCAATTAGATATGTGGTAGAGCCCAAATAGAAACCTAGATCAAAAGTTAGGGATATTTGAAGTACATGTCATGTTTTCAACCTATCTCATATTGTTCGTTAATTTGTTGATTTTTGTATGTCATACAATTTTTATTAAATGACTATTACTGAATAATAATAAGGAAATTATTAATTTATATTAATTTTTAATTATTTTATATTCTATTTTAACTTATATGTTAACTATAAATGCATATTTAGTTTTATATAAATCAATTTTAATAAAATATATTATATTTCTATAAATATAAATATATTTGTATATTAATATATGATTTTTAATGATATATACTTTTCTTATGAAATATAGATTTTATCAGTGCTAAAATAACATTGATAAAGGTTAGGCTTCATTAGTGCTAAAAAAGCATTGAAAAAGGGGTGATTATATCAACAATTTTAGCTTTTTATAATAAATGAACCACCTTTATTAGCACTTTCATCTAGAACTGATAAATAATAGCACTAAATTTCACATGATCTGTAGTAGTAGAGGAATTCTCTAGCTATGAAAACAGTAAAAATAAATTGAAGAGTTATAAATATGATAGATATTATCAAGGGAAGTGTAAAACCTTTATAAGAGAAGTAGTAAATGTTGATTTATGAAAATGGTGGAGTATATATTGGGTATAAAGGGAATGTAACTATTATGATATGACTATTACCATACAATTGGTCAATATTACTGTAGTGTATTATGATCGTTTGTAATAATGCTACCATTATAATTTTTCAATATAAACAGTAATGATAGGAGATGATTGATATAGAAGGGAGAAATGATGGACTTTACTAATAAGATCATACTTTTCTGAATCTGATTTACTATAACTTGGGAGGGAGGTAGTGCCATTAGGGTTCTCTCTTAACCAAGCAAAAGATAATATAAAATAAGCAAGGCTCGATCAGAATAAACTATGAGAGAAGTTTAAGTTAGTATAGATTTCCACTAGATCAATGGTAACTGAGCCAACCCATAAAAGTACCACCCTCATACTTCTTACCCTTAGGGTATAGGCCAGTGTAAGAAGGGGTAATGTATCTAGATCTTAGTATTATAAAGATGAAAATTTTTCCAAGAAATTTAATATTGCTTTCTTCAATCCCATTTTAATTATTATTATATTTAATAAAATACACATAAATATGAGGTGAATATGATAAATAGATTATTATATAAAAATAAAACACAATTATATCTATAAAAAATATATAATTTAATTTATTTTTTAATTTATTTTTCCCATGGAATTGGCTTATAAAACTCTATTTATTTAAATATATATATTAATACAATTTTATAATGTCCTAGGTATATTTTATAGGGGTCAGAAAGTTGATTATGTTATAGAACAAATTATTTTTTAATAAATAATGAGTTTTATTTAAATGTTAAAATTCTAATGTTTAGATTTTTTTTGATAAAACAAACATTATAATTGAAATTAGTGTATCGAAATTAGGTTAGGATGAAATTTTTAGAATGTTCTAAAATACTTACTTTTTATATGAATTGTAAAAATATAGTTTTTGTGTTTTTGGGATGTTTTATGACTTGATAAATATTTAATAATTATTTAATAATAAAAATTATGGAATACATGGCCAAATATAATTTATTTTAATTAATTAAGCTTATTTTTCAAACCTATTAATAACTTTCCAAATTCTAATATAGAAATCAATCTTTTTAAAACAATATTATTTCAAAATATTACTTTCTCATGCCCAATGTAATATTGGAAATTTTATTTTAGTTCTCTAATGGATAGAAGTAAAAAACTATTCCTCAGATTTTAAAAACCTTGAGTTAAAACCATGGGTATGCCAATGGTTTTCCATTTTCCACAACCTAAAATTTCAAGGCCTATATTTAGAAATTATTAAAAAATTATCTTAATTTTTATATAAATAACCACCTCTCCACCCCATTTCATTCACTTAAAATCCATTTATCACAAAATTTCTATCATTTCCCCTCTCTAGAGCCTTTCTATGGAGTTTCTAATGTTTTAAGAAACTCTCCTCAAGCTTTAAGAAAATATCGTGCATGGTAAGTTATTATCTTCTTCTACCTCTTTATCCAAGGACTTCCTTTATAGTTAGTTATCTAATTTCAAAGTTATTATGTTCTCATAAACTTATAATAATTATATTACTTTCAAAATTTTGTTCTATTAGTGAGATACTTCCATTCTTTCTCATTAAGCATGTTACACAAACCACTACGAATACCCATTATGTTGAGGAAACCATTCATTGGTTTTCCATGATTCATTTTTTATGTTGAAAATAAACAACCCTATTTTTATTCAAGAGTATCTATATAGATGTAATTATACATAATTTATTTGATATTTCTATGTTTGACTCCCATATTCCCTTTATTTGGGTTTAAAATGATGAAAAATTCAAGTCTTTAAACACTTATAAACTCAATGATTTTATATGAAACTCATTATTTATTATCCATGAGTTATGGATGAAATGATTTATTATGATATATAATCTATGTGGAACACATTAATTAAGGAATATGAAGGGTTTCCCCTGATATCACTCCAATGAATTTGATAAATAATTAATATTTAGAGAGGAATTGTTTTACGATACCTTGGTAAATGACCATAGTAATATATTTTATGACACCATAGTATTGAACCTTGGTTATATGATTATCAATGTCTCATTTTTTTCTTGTACCCACTTTTCCATGTCATGTATAACATACATATAATTATTCTCTCATTTAATTCCTCATGTTTTATTCATGATAATCGCTCAAGCACTGTTTCCTTTCTTTATCCCTTACCAAGATTTATGCTCACCCTTTTATATTGATTTATGTCCCCAGTAAATCACTTGTAGTAAATTAAACTAGGATAAAATAATAAAATAGTATTTCAAGTGCATTAAATAAATTATGTTTTTCTTATGTTCTTCATGTATTATGTACCTATTTTCCATGATACTGAACCTAAAAATGTCCTTTGAAGTTATTAATGTAATATTTTGTTAAGGAATTATGTTAAAAATAATATATTAAAATTGTGGGTTGCCATAGTTGGTATCAAAGTAAGGTTTAATATTTTTTGGAAATCCGGACTATAAAACATTGTTAATATCCCTATTGATAATTATAAAAATCATAAAAATATTAATTTTTTAAAGTATAAAGCATGTAGTTTCCGAGTAATAATATCTATGTTTGGAAACTACTAGTGGATGTGGTTTTGGTACAAATATACATATGGGTAATAACCCTGAAAGGGACTATTAGGTATTAACTCAACATGTACCTATTGCATGAAAATACTCAGGGATATTCTTCGGTTAATCCCTTCCTTATTACTACCATTATTGTAAATACCTCGACCCTAGTAGCCTGAATATGGTGCCTTAGTTTATAAAATTGGCACAATTAACAAGGAAGTTTCAACTTAATGGACCAAATTGTTTAGTAAATTTGTGAGACTAGATATAGGCCCAATTTTTACATTATAACTTCAAATGAAATACAACATAGTAAATCCATTTAAAACACCCCTTTTCTCATATATGGTTATTGCATGTTAATCATAATATACATCTGGGCATCCTAAGAAAAAACATAATAAAGGGGTGATCTCGGATGCTTAGTAAGGGAAAGTATACAGTTAAAGTAATCATAAATAAACACAAATAATAAGGAAAATTTATTAACTAAAAATGCATTCCATTAAAATATAATATCAATCACAAAATGTTATGAATAAAATCTGATCAAATAAAAACATATAAATAATCACATGAGAATGATACTTACCCATGAATTCTCTTCTATCATAATAATCACATGAATTATCAATAACGAATCTCATAATTAGGTAATACTTAACGAGGGACATCATAAACATACCATGTAGTCCTCGACCAAGAATTCAACATAAATGGGTAAGTCCTTGACCAAAAACCTGGTCTAGTGTGTCTCATGAGACCTATTGATGCATTAGGAGGGTATACATCGACCCACATAACTCTTAATAAGTCTAATTAATTCATCATACGAAAGGTTTGAAACATAATGAACATATAAATAAACATTGAATCTATCATATGAAATATAAATAATTTCCCAAATCAATAAACATCATTATAAACCATTTAGTATAATATGATGAATGATATCAAAATAGCACATCCATAGTCAAAATGGTTATAATAAACTCAATAAAATACGGTATATGGTATTATAAGAGATAAAAATAAATTAAGAAGAATATCAAACCGATATTTTTGACACAGATGAAACTATTCTAATAAAATCATTGAAAAATTCATGACAAATTCCACTATTACTTTGTAATAATTTATTTAAAAAATCACACAATTATAAAAGGAAACATTTTATTTGAAAATTAAATTGTAGAATTTTAAATTATTACTCAAGGAATTAATTCTTCATGAAAGTATGAATATCCTCTCACTCCGTATATTTTTTAAAAAATATTTCTTTTAAAAATTAAAAAAATTACATTTAAAAGTGTACTTTTTTGAAAGAAAGAGTGAGTGTTGAACAAATGAATCTATTATGTATATCAGATGTAAATTAACATAAAACAAGTGGAAATAAAAATTAAGATAATAAAAATTCATTTGAAACATAATCACAACACTAAAAAATCAATATAGTATAAGTTTCACCCAAAATGGACATTCGATTAAGAATTCCTTTACCACTTTGTAAACAATTGAATCATATTTCCCATAAAAGTAATGATAACCAAATGAATTATATAATACCATGAATTTAAAGAGGTAAATTATATGATATATAAAAGTAAAGTATAAATACACCACACACATGGAATAAGTGGTTAATAAGGAATCTCTCACATAAATAAAAGTGAGATGAGAAAACTCTTACCTTATGTCCAAAAGTATTCTACACTTGTACTTAATGTCCTAGATAATAAAATTATATTCATTAATTGTTTAATAAAATACCTATTAAACAAATATTTTATTTATTAAAATTTTATTAAGTTAATTTATTACCATTTTGATGGGTTATAATGTTTAATTTTGTTTTTTGTTTTGGGTTTATTCATTTTACAGTTTTATAAATGGTTCCCTTGATTATAAATATGGGAGTTCTTGTAAAATGGGGGTAAATTCTCCAGAAGTGAGATTATAAAATATTAATAAACCTTTATAATATTATATAAACTCTTATATATTTTATATGGTATTAATATGATTCATTAGATAAAACATTAATGAAAATGATTTAATTTATTTTGGTAGTTTTTCAGACCATCACGAATTAGTATCGTTTTATTTAATAATATGTCTATATAATAGTTCTAGAACATTAAATAAGTCTTAATTCACATATTATAATATATTCTAACCATAATTTTTTTTATTTCCATACTTTCAGTTAGTAATGAAAAATTAAATTTCATCATCCACAAAGGTGGTGAATCGACACCTCACAGATGATGTTTTCATTTTTAGGAAAAAAGTAGAGCACAAGAGATTTGATGATTAATATTCCATTTAAAGAATAAAATTATAGTATATATATATATATGATATTGGATTTATAATTTTACTTTGAATATGGGTGTTTAATTTAGTATAATAAAATATATGAAATTAAAAGTGAAAGGGAGAGGTTTTTACCTCTTGAGTGTCGTCTCCTTGAGAATGTCCTTAAGGAACTTATAAATGGTCTTTTGGTGAGACCATAAACAAAAAAACTTTTGTAATAGATTTTATAGAGTAATTGGGTAGAATATAAAAAGTACACAAGTCTTATAATGTTTGAGGAGAATAGGTGGGGAGGGGTGGTATTTATAGTGGAGGAGAAGAGTATTTTTGGATTATTTTATTCGTTAATTTATTATTTTGGCCCAACACTATCAATAGTGTAGATTTTTATGACTAAGTAAATTAAATAGTGTATGCGAGTTCTAGGTAATGGGTTATTACATCATAAATGACTCAAAAACTCATGTATTTGGCTTAAAATGTTAAATAACATAAATTACTGTATTTTACTATTCATAAAAAAATCCAACTATTTTAGAAAAATCCTAAAAACTCACCCTAACAATTTTATTAAATTAAGATTTAAAATAAGTAATAAATTTTATAGAAATAATTTTATAAATATGATACATTTAATTTTTAATTAAAATCATCATTTATTTGATTGTTTCATTAATAAAATAATTATTACATCACTGTTATATAATTATTTAAGATGATTATTTATTCATAAAAAAATAAAAAAATACCATGAGGTAGATAAATATTTTATCTTTAAAAATAATATATATAGTCGTAGATATCTTCTGCATAGAACCATATTAAAAATAATATAGTCATTAAAAATTTGAATGGGACATTTTGGGTTTTCCTTTAATATTAGTATTATCAAAGCCACATTCATAGAAAAGTGTCCGTTATATAAATAAAATTATAAAATTTGGTGTTAATGGTAAAATATAAATCATCAAATAATATTTGAGAATGTTTTAGGGTAAATATTGAGGTCTTATTATTTTATTTTTAACCCAAATTAACCAATTTACCCTTATCCATAGTAACAAAAACTACCCTGATTACTATTTATATTGGTAAGAACTAATCTGTCATATTTACTAAATTTGGAAATTATGAATCCAAATATTACATAAATTTTTCAATTTTGAAAACTGTAAGAACCCAGATCTTCGTTTCAGGTACTCCTTTCCTTTTTCTAGAGTTTTTGAGAAAAATAAAGTTTCTGGAAATTTTTGAAGTACACGCCGTGTACATTCTGAGTACACGCTGTGTACTCTTTTCCCGCTCGATGCCATGTACTCACTGTGTCTGGGACACACACATGGTGTGTAGGGGTGATGTGGAGGAAAATTTTTGAAGAGTATAGAAAGACCTAGTACACATTGTGTACTCTAAAAGCACACACTGTGTACTTCTTTTTCATTAAATGGACCGGGGTCACGCCTAACGCACAGAAGCATCTTCATCTAGGTTCTGTTTGTCTGAGAGCACCAAGGATCCACGAATCTTTGACGAGCTCCCACCTCTTCATCCGTTCTCTGATTCGAGCACGATCAGTTGCGTTGGAATCACAGCGGTGAGTTCTTCCTTCTACTTGAGCCTTGTTTTCCAATTCTTCCTCTTTCTCAAGTTATCGTGGTTTAAGTATTTAGGACATTTTCTCAGATCTACGATGTTCTAAGGAGAATCTGTCATCGCTGCTCACGTATATCAATCTCCTAGGATTGAGGTAGGTGGTTTGTGCCTTTCTGTAGAAATTATTTGAGTATCTTGTGCAATTTCTCCAATTCCCTTGAATGGTAATTGTGCATTTTCCCTATTTTCCCCTGATTATTTTCCTACTTTCTTGATTGCTATAGTAGAGGTTTACCTTTGTGAATATAGTAGCTTTTGTTGTACTATAGATTCTTTCCATGCTTGTTTTGCTTGTTTGGAATTTGCCAGTTTCCATTCCTAGTTGTAGGATAGTGGAACTGTTGCTTTGTTATGCTGTTGAGACTTATAATGATAGCCAAGTAGTTTTGAGGTTTACTTGGACAATATACGCGTGCTGAGCATGTTTATTTTCACCTAGGACTGTGAGATCCTAGTGTTGTAGAGCATAGGGAGAATTGACATAAGAGATTCTCCAGAGTGTCTTTTAATATGATGAGATACCACATGGAGAATTAATAATGAGTGCTTCCTCAAAGAGTATGTTGTTCCTCGATGCGAGCCATAGGGGGAATGAGATGTTGAGTGCTTCCCTAGAGATCCTTTAGCATGATACGAGACTATAGGGGGAATTGATGGTGAGTGATTCCTCAAAAAGTCTACTCTTAGTTGAACCAGATGGGTGAGACTGTGTGTGCCTCATAGAGGGTTGGTTGTACTTGTAGGTTGAACCATAGGGGTTTGGCTTTGAGAGATACCCAGAGGGTTACATATTTTTTTCTTATTGTTAGTTGTTTACTTGTGCACATTATATGCTAGAACTGTGGATTGTAGCTGTTATGTGCTTTTTTGTTTACTTCTTCCTGCACTCTTACTTGCCTTTTATTCATTGACTGTTAGGCATAAATCTTTGGGTGATTGCCTACTGGGATTGTATTTCACAAACTGTTTGGGCCATGATTTTGGGCCAAGCAGACTTTGTTGTTGTAGGTATAGATAAGGGCAAGCGCCCTTCGACTTTAGGTACTTGATTTTTTGGAGCTGAAGAGGAAGGGATCAATCTTAGGCTTGCGATACTGCTAGAGTTTCTATTGCTTTAATACTTTGTGTTCAGTTGTATTTCAGTACGTTGTTGTGTTTTCTTTTTTCCTTAGATACTTGTACCTACTTTATCATTGACATCATTGCTATATGTTTTTTCTTCTACATTTTGGTTTCAGTTGTTGAGTATTTTTTACTACTTCCGCTATTGACTGTTGTTTTCCATACATTTTATACCTTACCAATTGAGAGAATAGTTTCTCCAATAACTTACCAAGGCCCTCACTACTAGTCGGCAACCTCTGGCATTTGGGGAAATGCACTTGAGGTCATGTGGTGAATAGGATACGGGGCACCAGTGGAGGGTATAACGACCCACACTTTACACAAATTTTTATTACATCAAAATTGAAGCATACTTATTACAACATTTAACAAAACCATGGTAGGACCGTATAAGTATAGTGTCTTTAGAAACTGGGAAACATAAACAACTGGTTCATAAAGCAACTACATTGTCTCCCGTTTATTTCATCATATCTAGAGTCCCTTTTGGCATATCCTACTTAATAACCTTCTTCCTGACATGTGGAAAGAAAAAATACAAAAGGATGAGCTCAAATGCTCCGTAAGGTTAAACAAAATAAATATCAATCACAACATATTCATAAGAACATAACATTTTTGAAATCTTAACCTGCAAAAGAGAACAAAATTTCATAACATGGGATAAATCATAGTAGTGAAATGTAATCCCAATAATCATATCATAAGACATGAAACTTTGTGGAATACACACATAATCATAAAGAATTATTTCTTAGTAGTCAAGACTCATTGCCAAGACTATCTTAGCGGACAAAGTCCATTTCTGAACCGAGTTCACTTCTCGTTTCAGTCCTGTATCAGTGAACCGATTTAACTTTCCATTCCATCCATGTCTATCTCATGAGATAGAAATCTTTACCCAATGCATTGGAGGGATATATAGGTCCCACCCATCTCATAATTATACCATTCTTATGTGTTCCACAAGATCATAAATCATACAACATAGCATAACACATGTAATAAAATTGGGATTCTTAAACATCATGCCATCATAACATAATCCATATAAGATAAAAGGACATCATAAAAATAATTCCATAATAACATAATCAAATCAATGTAAAAATAGGGATATAAATAGAACCTTATTTTATCTTATATGGACAATAATTTTGATAAAACACTTGAACACCATTCTTGAGGAAAATATCCTTTCTACTTCAAAAACATTTTTCCTTTCTTAAAATGTCATTAAATTTTAAACTAAAAGAAGTTGACTAAAAATAAACTTGAAAAATTGTAAAGTAAGATTCATGGAAATAATGTTTAATGAAATCATAAAAATCCATTCAAGCCGTATAAGTTAAAAAAAACTTTCTTTCTGTACTTTGGTTGGAAAAGTCAAAAAGTACCTCCTTCTAAAAACGAAAAAATATTCCTTTCATATCTTTTACTAAAAACTCACCAATGGGTAAAATTGTATTTAATAAATTGTTGGAGGATAGAAATAATATTACATATTGAAGAAACATGTATGTGGATGATAAATGTTCCCCAGTAAATTCTGAAGTATAAACAATCTCAGATAAAAATGAGATTGTGATATTTTCCCTTACCTTAGGTCCAATTTGCTTCGTAAGTGTCCAAAACTACTGTATAATGTTTTAATTAATGTCATTTACTTATTCTAGAATCATAGTCATTGTTATGATATCATATATGGTCATATTCTTAGCTTCTTATTACTAATATTTCATTACTACTTGTTATTCAGGTGTTTATTACTTTTTGTTCTTATGTGTGTTTTGTCGAATAAATTCTTATTATTCTTTTTAGGTTATAGATACCTCATTTATAGAATGGTATTATTGTAATATATATCACATTTATTCATTCAATTCATTAATATAATTATTATGCAATGAATATCATGTAGAACGAGTCGCATCACATTGTGGAGATGGTAGGCCGTACGTACGCACGAGTGATGATATCATTCCCATGATCGTGGAATTGTATTTAAGTGTATGTATACTATTTCAGAATCAATATAACTTTACAATAATCATACATAGTTATTCTTTACACCATTATACCCATCCAAGAAAGGTGGTAGTGGAAAACAGATTACACCACGGCGTTGAGACGGTATCCTGTAGATACGCACACGCGGTGATTTCGTTTTCTGTAGGATGGATAGAAGGTGAATTAGGGTTGTTTCATATTTATAATAACATATCAGTATATGAGTGATACTGATGTTATTACTTCATAATGAAACAACTAAATAAGAAGAATTTGAAGAAGAATGAAATTGGAAAAGATCGGTAATGGATATTACCTCTTCTTTGACGCGCCTCTTCTTAACCTCCTCTTAGGGCACTAGGGTTGGTCTTTGAAGAATACCAGGACCTATAAGATGTTTCTAGGGAAGTGGATAAGAGAAATTTTCAGGGGTTGGATGATCTTGAATGCTCAAAGTGGTGTGATGAGGAGAGGGAGGAGGTTCCCTTTTATAATGGACGAGAGGGGCACCTTTAGAAAAACAAAAAACATTATTTTGTTATAAAGTCATATTCGGTTTTTAATAGCTCCAAATTGATTTATTTAGAAGCTAAGGTGGGGATGGGTTGATATACTCTCATACAATAGAATTTGGATAAGTTTAGGTTACTATTGTAACCTTATCATTTAGATTTAACTCTAAGTTAAATAATTTAACTTTTACCGTGTCTTCTCGTTTTCTTACACTATATGGTTATTTAACTTAATATAACAAGACAAAAGAACCCCAAGTTTTTTATAATTAATATATATAACCTTATCTAAGTCATTTGGCCGAACCATAGATTTTTAGGAATAAAATAATAATTAATAATATAATATTTGTTTTAAAAACTATTTTATGTCAATTTTGACACTATTTGGTACATGATTTTTGTGAAAATCATAACAACATGATTAGTTCGAAAAAAGTTAATTAAATAAATAATAACATGCAATAGTAACCTATAAATTTTTTTTAATTCATAAAAAGTCTCAAATTACATTTATTTGGGTATTTATAATATCAATTATGTTAATATTTCATTAATAAGTAAATTACTGTATCATCATTGTGTCATAAATAAATTAAATTATTTAGTGTCTAAAAATTATAAATAAAATACCATTATGTAGAAATATTTTTAGATTTATAATTAATATTTATAGTTGAAATTATCTTATGTATAACCCAATATTAAAAATGTTTTAGTTATTAAACATTGATTTTAACTATTTTGACTATTCTTTAAATAAAATAATATTAAATGTCTTAATCTAATAAAAGTGGACCTAAATGGTCATATTTTATTCCTAAGGTTGTTTTGGTCGGATTACACTTATACAATAAAATTAGGACATGTTTTAGGGTAATAATAAAATCATTGTTACCCTTAATTACCCTATTTACTTTTAACTGTGGTAAATAAAATTAAAAACTTACTATTCACCAAAAAATATTTTCATCTAATTGAACCACATTTTACTCCTTGATATTAACCATGTCTCTTGGATTTTATAAATTCCACTCACTGAAGCGGTAAAATTTTGTTTTATGTAAATTTGCAAATTCTCCTAGGAGGTGGGTAAAAGACGGTGAAAAGTTCAATAAAATTTTTATATATCTAAAATTATTATAAAATGACTCCAATGAGTTACTTTGAACTTATATAGGTATTATGTATCAATTTTGACCTAAAATAAAATTAAATAAAATAAATAATTATTTAAATAAAAAGTCGGTTTTTAAATAGTAACCAAGTGTTTTCACTATTCATCAAAAATTGAAAGTTTTCAGAAAAATACCAAAATTTCACCCTAGGCTAATTTCGATATTCCGAATCCAAAAATGAAGTCAATTTTGAAAGATAAAATCTATAAAATTTCAAAAAGTGGGTATTTCTATTCATAACGGCTAGTTATAATAATATTTTAATAGCATATCATTGTTTAGTGAAACTTGGTATTGCGTATAACGCAAGCTATTGAGGAAGGCCGCGATCACGTGTAAAGTAAGCCAAGATAGTGTTGTGTGTAGTGAAATATTTATTTGATGATGTATATAACATAAAAACAAAATATTTCTCACAGAAATCTTGGGTGTTACATTCTACCACCCATAAAATGAATTTCACCCCCGAAATTCGTCACTTTGTAACAAACAGATGAGGATACCTCTCCCTCATCATATCCTCAAGCTCCCATGTAGCTTCTTCTAATTGGTGGTTCCTCCATAAAACTTTCACCAAGAGAGTGGCCTTGTTCCATAGAACATTTTCGCTACGATGAAAAATCTTTATCGGCTGTTCTTCATAGGAAAGATCTTGCTCCAACGGTACAACTTCTGAGCTGATTACATGTGAAGGATCGGGTATGTAATTTCTCTAGAGAGATACATGGAACACATCATGAACTTGAGAGAGATTTGGTGGAAGTGCCAATCGGTATGCTACCTTCCAAACACGATCCAGTATTTCAAAAGGACCAATATACCTAGGGCTCAGCTTTCCCTTCTTTCCAAATCTCATTACTCTCTTCCAAGAAGATATTCAACTAAACACTTTATCACCCACTTCAAACTCTAGGTATTTTCTTCGGTTATCGGCATAACATTTTTGTTGACTCTGAGCTGCTCTTATGTGTTGTTGAATAGATCTGACCTTTTCTACCATCTCATCAATAAGATCATGTCCTAATAGCTTTCTTTCCCCAACTTCATCCCAGCAAGTTGGAGATCGGCATTTCTTTCCATAGAGAGTTTCATAAGGAGCCATCTGAATACTGGAGTGAAAGATATTATTATAAGAAAATTCCACCAAAGGTTGGTGTTGATCCCAACCACCTTTGAAATCCATAGAGAAAGCTCTCAACATATCTTCTGGAGTTTTAATTGATCTCTTAGACTGACTGTCTGTCTGAGGATAATAAGCAGTGCTAAAACTCAAATCTGTATCCAGAGTATGCTGAAGACTTCGCCAAAACTTTGAGGTAATCCTTGGAACCCGATCAGATATAATGGAAATTGGTACTCCATGAAATATTACCACTTCCTTTACATATATCCTGGTAAGCTGATCAATAGATAAATCCTCTCTAATAGCAATGAAGTGTGCTAAATTTGTAAGACGATCAACTATGAACCAGATAGCATTATTTCCTTTGGATGTTTTAGGAAGTCCAGTGCAAAATTCTATAGTGATGTTGTCCCATTTCTATTTTGGTATGGGTAATGGTTGTAACATCCCCTTAGTCTTCTGTCTTTCAGCTTTAAATTGCTGACAAGCAAAGCATTGAGAGACATATTCAGCAACATCTCTTTTCATGCCATCCGACCAGAAGTACCCATTGAGGTCTCTATACATCTTCTTTCTTTCAGGATGGATAGAGAATGAAGAACTATGAGCCTCATCCAGTAGATCCTTCTTTAATTCTGGGATGGGAGGAACACAAACTTGATTCCTAAACCTTATTATCCCATCACAATCAAGGATGAATTCAAGATCACTTCTCACCTTCTTTTGTAACTCCACATCTTCTTTTTGTGCCTCTTTAATCTTCACATGCATAGATGGTTTAACATTCATTTGAGAAAGATAATATTTTCCCCCTTCCATTGTAATTCCAAGATCCATCCTTTGTAAATCCATAAATATTGGATCTTTTGTGATCCTCATCATGGATAAGCTAGCATGGTCTTGTCGACTTAATGCATCTGCCACCTTATTTTCTTTCCCAGGTTGATAATGTATTGAGCAATCATAATCCTTAATTATATCCAACCATATTCTTTGATGCATATTCTACTCCTTTTGTGTGAAAATATACTTTAAACTTTTATGATCAGTATAAATATCACACCATTCACCAGAAAGTTAATGCCTCCAAATCTTTAATGCAAAGATTACAACAGCTAACTCCAAATCATGAGTTGGGTAATTTTGCTCATGGATTTTCAACTATCATGAGGCATAAGCTATCACCATATCATTTTGCATAAGAACACACCCCAACCCCTTCCTAGATGCATCACTGTGGATCACAAACCTTTCTCCACTACAAGGAAGTGTGAGTACAGGTGCACTGGATAACCTTCTTTTCAACTCCTTGAAATTCTCTTCACATTCCTCCGTCCACACGAACTTAACTCCTTTTCAAGTCAACCTGGTGAGTTGATTAGATAATCGTGAAAAAACTTTCACAAAACGTTGATAATATCCAGCCAATCCAAAAAAACTTCAGATCTCAGTTACTTTTGTTGGTCTCGACCATCTTTCGATAACCTCTGTTTTTGCTGGATCCACAGATATCCCCTCTTTTGAAATTATGTGACCAAAAAATGAAACTTTTTATGCCAAAATTCACCCTTGGAAAATTTTAAATATAGCTTCTCCTTTCTATGGGTCTTCAATACAATTCTAAAGTGATCTTCATGTTATTCCTTGCTCTTTGAATAGACAAGAATATCGTCTATAAAGACTCCCACAAACTAATCAAGATAGTATCTAAAGACTCTATTCATTAGATCCATGAAGATAGTAGGGGAATTAGTAAGACCAAATGTCATCACTATAAATTCATAGTGTCCATACCTTGTACGGAAATCCGTCTTTGGTATATCCTCCCGTTTGACCCTTAATTGATGATACCCTGAATGAAGATTAATCTTGGAAAAATATTGAGCTCCATATAATTGGTCAAATAAGTCGTCAATGCATGGGAGAGGATATTTATTCCTGATAGTAATCTTGTTAAGTTCTCGATAATCAATGAAAAGTCTCATTGATCCATCTTTCTTCTTAACAAACAGAACAGGGGCTCCCCAAGGTGATGCACTAGGGCGTATAAATCCATTATCAAGATTCTCTTGGAGTTTCTTCTTCAATTACTACAACTTGATTGGGGCCATTCTATAAGGTGTCTTTGAAATAGGTAAAGCACCTGGTACGAGTTCTATTGAAAACTCAACTTCACGATTTGGTGGAAGACCAGACAATTCCTTTGAAAAGACATCATCAAAATCCCATACAATGGGAATATTCTTAATCATTAGTTTCTCACAAACCACTTGAGATAAATAACCTTCATTTAGTGGAATCAAGACCCATAAGATGGAAGAAATTTCCACTAGAAGGTTATGTTCATCCTTACATCGATAGATGATCTTAGATTGATCTATAATATGAAATGTGACTTCCCTTATTTGGAAATTGATATGAGGTCCATATAAAGAAATCTTATCCATGCCAAGAATCACATAAAATTCCACTATAGGAAGGATCACAAGATTTTTTGGAAGCACTTTCCCACAAAATTCAATCGGAGAAGAATTAAAAACTTCTGATGCGACTGTTGTGCCATTAGGGTTTGTCACAGATAACTCAACATCTAATTTTTGAGGTAAAATAGAGATACCCTTAGAAAATTCTTCTGAAATAAATGAGTGGGTGGATCCAGAATCAAATAATACATTTTCTACTTTAGATTGGATGGTAAGTGTACCTTTCACCACTTCGTTATCATACTCCACATCGCTGATAGAAATTGCATGTGAGTTTCCTTTGTCTTTAGCCTTAAGAGTTTTTTGACATCGATCATTATCAACAACCCTTAGATTAGGGCATTGATTAGCATAATGCCCCATTTCTTTGCACTTGTAAAATTGATGCGTAGGAGGCGCATTCTGTGTAGCCTTTTCTTTGTTCGCATCACTAGACATCTTCTTCCCATCAATGTGGCATTCAAATGCCTGATGAGCTTCCTTTCCACATTTGAAACATTTACTTGTCCCTTTAAGACAACTCCCTCCATGTTTCTTTCCACATGTTGAGCATAAGGGAAAAATCATCTTCTTTTCAGTGTGGTCTTGAGATTTCCATTTGAATTCCATTTTCCTCTTCTTATCAAATGAATATGACTGATGGGTTACTCCAATCTCCATCTCAACCTTGAGAGCACATCGAATGATTTCCACGTAGCTATTGAAGTCCCTTATGGATAACACCCTTCGAAGAAATCATTTTAAGGCACTAAAGAATCGACTGATCTTACTCTCAGGTTGGGTAAAAATTACAGAAGTGTACCTTGCAAGTCATGTAAAATTTTCTTCATAGGTACCAACCGATTCATCATCCTTTTGATTCAGTTCAAGAAACTCCATCTCTATCTTTGTTTGAAGAATACGAGGGAAGTACTTATTGAAAAATAAGTTCTTGAACTCATCCCATTCCATGGATTCAATTTCATCCCTTTGCCTCGTATTCTTGATAAGATTCCACCATTGATCAACTTCACCTTCCAAACGATATACTGATAAGATGACTTTATCATATTCAGAACATTAAAGAACTTAAAATATCTTTTTAGTAGTACGGATCCATTTTTCCGCAACTAATGGATCAGTAGACCCGCTAAATGAGGGTGGACGCAGCCTCATGAAGGATTCAACAGAATGTTGCTCCTTCCTTTACTCATTTAGAAATACTGCATGATTCATATCTTGAGAAAGTTGTGTGAGCATGGCTATAAGATTTTTCATTCTAGCTCCCATATCGTTTGGTTGCTTAGGGGGACAATCATTGCATTGTCCATCACATTCCACATAAACATTGTTCCTTCAAGTTCCATCCATTGACTAAAACCAAAAGAATAGTGTGAACAACACTAATTATAATAGGAAAACCACATAATCAAGAATAAAATTTCACACTTAAGGTCTTATAATAGTTTGTTCATGGAAATTTCTAAAACACTAAGATTGTGTTCTATGCTTAGACTTATCCTAAGGGTTCTTACTAATGCTTCCACATCCTAGTTTCCAAAGTTTGACTATAACTTTCCTCTGATACCAACTATAAAGATCTAGAATTACTCCCAGTGGACTATAATTGATACCTATAAGGGCACTCCATGGGTGGATACACCCCCTGGACGGGACACACAACCATCCCCAGTGGAAGCCATTTCCTCATAAAGCCCTTGGGCAGAGAGCCATGATTCATCCAACACTCACATGTGAGAGTTCCCAAGGATCGGATACATTCCTACTTCATTTGTCTCTGATACCAACTATAATGAACAACACATTACATAAATTGTTATTACTTCAAAATTAAAGCATACTTATTACAACATTTAACAAAAGCATGGTAGGACCGTATAGGTATAGTGTCTTTAGAAACTGGGAAACATAAACAACTGGTTCATAAAGTATCTACATTGTCTCCCATTTATTTCATCATATCTAGAGTTCTTTTTTGGAATATCCTACTTAATAACCTTATTCCTGACCTAGGCAAAGAATACAAACAAAAGGGTGAGCACAAATGCTCAGTAAGGGTAAACAAAATAAATATCAATCACAACATATTCATAAGAACATAACATTTTGGAAATCTTAACCTGCAAAAGAGATCATAATTTCATAACATGGAATAAATAATAGTAGTGAAATGTAATCCCAATAATCATATCAAAAGACATGAAACTTTGTGTCATACACACATAATCATAAAGAATCATTTCTTACTAGTTAAGACTCATTTCTAAGACTATCTTAGCAGACAAAGTCCATTTTTGAACCGAGTTCACTCCTCGTTTCAGTCCTATATCACTAAACCGGTTTAGCTTGCCGTTCTAGCCATGTCTATCTCATGAGATATAAATCTTTACCCAATGGATTGGAGGGAGATATAGGTCCCACCCATCTCATATTGATACAATTCTTATGTGTTCCACAAGATCATAAATCATACAACATATCATAACCCATGTAATACAAATGGGATTCTTAAACATCATGCCATCATAACATAATCCATATAAGATAAAAGGACATCATAAAAATAATTCCATCATAACATAATCAAATCAATTTAAAAATAGGGATAGAAACAGAATATTATTTTATCTTAGATGGATAATAATTTTTTTAAAACACTTGAACACCATTCTTGAGGAAAATATCATTTCTACTTCAAAAACATTTTTCCTTTCTTAACATGTCATACAATTTTAAACTAAAAGAAGTTGACTAAAAATAAACATGAAAACTTGTAAAGGAAGCTTCATGGAAATAATGTTTTATTAAATCATAAAAATCCATTCAAGCCTTATAAGTTAAAAAACAATTCTTCTCGTACTTTGGCCGGAAAAGTCAAGAAGTACCTTGTTCTAAAAACGACAAAATATTCCTTTCATATCTTTTACTAAAAACTCACCAATGGGTAAAATTGTATTTAAAAAATTGTAGGAGGATAGAAATAATATTACATATTGATGAAACATGTATTTGGATGATAAATGTTCCCCAATAAATTCTGAAGTATAAACAATCTCGGATAAAAATGAGATTATGAGATTTTCCCTTACCTTAGGTCTGATTTGCTTCGTAAGTGTCCGAAACTCCTGTATAATGTTTTAAATAAAGTCATTTACTTATTACAGAATCATAATCATTGTTATGATATCATATATGGTCATATTATTAGCTTCTTATTAGTAATAGTTCATTGCTACTTGTTATTCGGGTGTTTATTACTTTTTGTTCTTATGCATGTTTTGTTGAATAAATTCTTATTCTTCCTTTTAGGTTATAGATAACTCATTTCCAGAATGTTATTAGTGTAATATATATCATATTTATTCATTCAATTCATTTATATAATCATTATGCATTTAATATCATGTAGAACGAGTCGCATCACATCGTGGAGACGGTAGGCCGTACGTAAGCACGAGCGATGGTATCGTTCCCATGATCGTGGAATTGTATTGAAGTGTATGTATACTATTTCAGAATCAATATCACTTTACAATAATCATATATAGTTATTCCTTACACCATTATACCCATCCAAGTAAGGTGGTGGTGGAAAACTGATTACACAACGACTTGGAGATGGTATTCCGTAGGTACGCACGCGCGATGATTTCATTTTCCATAGGATGGATAGAATTTGAATTAGGGTTGTTTAATATTTATAATAATATATAAATATATGAGTTATACTGATGTTATTACTTAATAATGAAACAAGTAAAGAAGAATAAGTTGGATAAGAAAGATATTGGAAAGGATCGGTAACGGATATTACCTCTTCTTTGATGCGCCTCTTCTTAACCTCCTCTTAGGGCAATAGGGTTGGATTTTGAAGAAGACCAGAACCTATAGGATTTTTCTAGGGAAGTGTAGAAGATAAATTGGTAGGGTTTGGCCGAGCTTGAAGGCTCAATGTGGTGTGAGGAGGAGAGGGAGGAGGTTCCCTTTTAAAAGGGAGGAGAGGGGAACCTTTAGAAAAACAAAAAATATTATTTTATTATAAAGTCATATTAAGTATTTAATAGATCCAAAAAGATTTATTTTGAAGAAAAGGTGGGTATGGGTCGAAATAATCTCATCTAATAGAATTTGGACAAGTTTAGGTTACTATTTTAACCTTATCATTTAGATTTAACTCTAAGTTAAATAATTTAACTTTTACCATGTCTTCTTGTTTTCTTACACTATATGGTTATTAAACTTACTATAATAAGCCCAAATAACCCCAAGTTGTTTATTATTAATAGATATAACCTTATCTAAGTTATTTGGCCGAACCTTAGATTTTTAAGAATAAAATAACAATTAATAATATAATATTTATTTTAAAAAATATTTTATGTCAATTTTGACACTATTTTGTACTTGATTTTTTGTGAAATTCATAACAGTATGATTAGTTCGAACAAAGTTAATTAAATAAATACTAACATGTAATATTAACCTATAAAATTAGTGTAATTTATAAAAAGTCTCAAATTTCATTTATTTGGGTATTTATAACATCAATTATGTTAATATTTCATTAATAAGTAAATTACTCCATCATCATTGTGTCATAAATGAATTAAATTATTTAATGTCTAAAAATTATAAATAAAATACCATTATATAGGAAATAGTTTTAGATTTCTAATGAATATTTATAGTCAAAATTATCTTATGTATAACCCTACATAAAAATTTTTTAGTTATTAAACTTTGATTTTAACTATTTTAACTTTTTTTTAAATAAAATAATATTAAATTTCCTAATCTAATCCAAGTGGACATAAATGGTCATATTTTATTCCTAAGGTTGTTTTTTGTCGAATTACACTTATCTAATAAAATTAGTACATGTGTTAGGGTAATAATAATATCATTTTTACCCTTAATTACCCAATTTACTTTTAACCGTGGTTAATAAAAGTAAAAAGTTACTGTTCACCAAAAATTATTTTCATCTCATTGAACCAAATTTTACTCCTTGATATTAAACGTGTCTCTCGGATTTTCGAAATTCCACACACAGAAGCCGTAAAATTATGTTTTATGTAAATTTGCAAATTCTCATAGGAGGTGGGTAAAAGACGATGAAAAGTTCAATAAAATTTTTATATATCTAAAATTATTATAAATGGACTCCAATGAATTAATTTGAACTTATATAGGTATTATGTATCAATTTTGACCTTAAATAAAATTAAATAAAATAAATAATTATTTAAATAAAAAGTCGGTTTTTAAATAGTAACCTAGTGTTTTCACTTTTCATTAAAAATTGAAAGTTTTCAGAAAAATACAAAAATTTCACCCTAGGATAATTTTGATATTTCGAATCCTAAAATGAAGTCCATTTTGAAAGATAAAATTTATAAAATTTCAAAAAGTGGGTATTACTATTCATAACGGCTAGTTATAATAATATTTTAATAGCATATCGTTTTTAGTGAAACTCGTTATTGCGTACAATGCAAGCTATCGAGGAAGGCTGCGATCGCGTGTAAAGAAAGCCAAGATTCTGTTGCGTGTAGTTAAAGATTCCTTTGATGATGTATATAACATAAAAACAAAATATTTCTCCTAGAAATCTCGGGTGTTACAGAGGGGGCTCCAGATTCGGGTCGTTACAAAGTGGTATCAGAGGGTGTTTCCGTTATCTTGATTTACTGTTTGGAGCCTTTCGTCAGGGATAGGACAGATTCAATACTTGGTATTAATCTGTTCTTGGGAGTAGCTGACCCATGTACAAGGAAAATCCGTACTACCTCATTTATTGCAGTTTCCTGGTTTTGAGATTTACGGTTGATATGATTTCACCTAGAGTGATTCAGATGTTTAGTGTTGTTATTGTCTTGAATATTGCAGTTCTATTTTTGTCGCAACCCGATGAAATGAGGGTGTTCCATCTCATTCATCATATAGACACCTATTAGAAATCACATGCCATTCATTCTTTCCATGTCATCTAGGGTGCATTAGTGATTGCATGCTGTTGTGATAGACCTTGTGTAGATTATGCATGTTGTTGTAATAGATGCTTGATAGAATCTCTGCTACCTTGTTAGAGGATTGTTTGTATTCTACCTTGCTTAAATGAATTGATTCGAGGGGAGTATGGGCCCTCACAAATTGGAATTTGGCACTTATTTGACTTGTTTTTTGTTTTTTTTGGGCTTTAGTGCAGTTTCTGAACTACTGCCCAGAAAAACCCAGAATACACAGCGTGTGCATTTTACTACATGTCGTGTAGTTTTTAGGCCGTTTCAATGACCATGTGAGCAGGGACACGCTGTTGTGGAAGTAACTTTAGGGACACGCCATGTACGGTTGGTACACACCGTGTAGTTCGGTGTCGTGTACCCGGCCGTGTCACTAACAACACGAGTCGGGGAAGCTCGAGTAGAACACATTGTGTTGTAAAGGAAAACGCCGTGTAGTCCCATCTAGGTACTCGGCCGTGTCACGCACAACATGGGTCAGCGTCACCTTCTCTTAGACACGCCGTGTTGTTTTTGGAACATGCCGTATAGTCTTGATCAGCTACCCGACCGTGTCACAAACAACACGGGACAGTGTTACCCTCACCTATACACGCCGTGTTTGTTTGGAACACGCTGTGTATGGTCTAGTTGTGTAGACAGCTGTGTATTTTACAACACGGGCCGCCAAAGCCTTGTCTAGTACACACTATGTTTGTCCAAAACACGCCGTGTAGTCTCAGGTTAAGTCGGACCGTGTGGGTTAGCCGTGTAAAGAGACTCGGGAAGGGGAGTGGTTTTCAAGTACACACCATGTGTGGGGTCAACATGCCATGTCGTTTGAGGTGTTACACGACCATTAGGGCATGGGTACACTCCCATATCAATGGCTTAAGAAGACACGTCGTGTAGTTTTTATACACGCTGTGTAGTTGTGTTTTGTAAACTTGTGTGTTTTCCTTTCCATGTTCCCATTTTGCACTCTTGTGTTCTCTTTCCTTATTTTCATGATCTAAGGTGTGATTTTGACCTTTCAGAGCTATGCCTTTGATATGTCCTCCAGTTGTATGTCTGTCGTTAGGCAGTGATCAAACGCCAGATATGGATGATCAGGGACTTCCTGCCGATCCTCCAATCGACCAGCCTTGGCACCGGCTATCATACTAGTTGTAGGCACTAATGAATAGTTCAGGGAAGGTTTTATGAGGATGATGCAGACCTTTCAGGGAGCAGCGCCTCCTGCCTCGACTATGGCAGACTTGATGCGGGTTTTTCAGCAGCATCATCCTCCCACGTTCTCGGGGGAAGGAGGACCTCAGGGTGCAGAGTCATGGCTCGAAGCTATGCTGACTATCTTCAAGCATCTGGAGACACCTCTAGAGAGGCGGGTCAAGCTCACTAGATACATGCTTTGAGATGCTGCCAAGAGGTGGTGGGATGTGATCTCACAGGTAGGTCATCAACAGGGTATGGCTTGGGAGGAGTTCTAGTGTTTGTTCTATGACTACTTCTACCTGGAGACCCTGAGAGCCGACCGAGCCTGGGAGTTCATGAGCATAGAGCAGGGTACTCTTTCTGTCATGGAGTATTTCTCTCGTTTCACCATGCTGCAGCGTTTCACACCCCTCTGGGATGAGAGTGGGGAATTCTTAGCAAGGAAGTTTAAGGATGGTCTCAGGCATGAAATCTGCTCACAGGTGAATCTCTTACAGTTGACTTCCATAACATCCATCTTCAACCAGGCACAGATTGTAGAGCGCAATCTGAGAGACTCCGGAGCTGCGAGCTAGGGAGGTTCTACTTCCAGAGCTAGTTTTTTTTTCAGATGACAGCAAGAAGCGCCATAGGGAGTCTACTCACGATGATTCGAGGAAGCGATATGCATTGTCAGACAGCCAGGTGATATGCTACCAGTGTGGCCGGTTAGGGAACACGAGGCCAGAGTGCTAGAGAGACCACATGGAGTGTCGATCTTGCGGCAAGTTGGGTCATCTTCAGCGTTTCTGCCAGGTTTTCTCACCAGAATCTGGTGACCAGGGTTCCTCCATGACTCCTCGTTCAAGAGAAGCACCACCAGTTTCTCACTAGTCAGGGAACTTGAGTTCTTTTTCCTGTGCAGGCTGAGGTGGAGGTCGATGCCATGGTATTCAGCCACCAGTCCCTCAACACTAGTAGGGAGGATCAGCTCAGAGTTGTCAGGCAGGGTCACAGGGCCGCAGGACAGGCCGGAATTTTGCAGTAGAGCAGACCTATCAGGAGCAGGATCCCAGACCTTCAACAGTTCGAGGTATGATTTTAGTAGCCTTAATTTTATCTTCAGCACTTTTCGATACTGGTTCTATGCATATCTTTATCTCTGTTTCTGTCATGAAGAGCCTTGGGCTCTGCATCTTTTCTTCTACTGACCCGTTGACACTAGACACACCTTTGGGGATGAGGACATCTAGTGTATGCTAGTGTAGAGAGTGCCCTCTCGAGGTTGCAGGGTATTGTTTCATATGGGATCTCTACATCCTAGATTTGAGAGTCTATGATGTCATTTTCAGGATGGACTGGTTGGTTCCCTTCAAAGAAGTCTTCGACTGTTATCGTCGTAGGGTGAGTTTCATTTCTCCATAGGGTGAGTCTTTTCTTCATAGAGGTGAATGAGATGTACAAGAAAGTCAAACAGGAAGCGAGCATCATGGGATAGGAAGGGTGATAGCTCAGATTTCCAGTCTTTATCTGGATGATCAGGGGACTTCCCAGTTGAACTTTTCTCCAGTGGTGGATCGCTTCAGGGACGTCTTTCCAGAGGAGTTTTCAAGTTTTCCTTTGGATCATTAGGTAGACTTTTCTATTGAGCTTATACCAAGAGCAGCACCACTGTCCATACCTCCTAAAAGGATGGCTACACCTGAGTTGCAGCAGCTCAAGAAGCAGTTGAAGAAGTTGTAGTCAAAGGTTTTCATCCGACCTAGTACTTATCCTTGGGGTTTACTTTTCCTATTTGCGAAGAAGGCAGATGGTACCCTTTGGCTTTGGATGAATTATCGGAAGCTGAACCAGTTGGCAGTCAAGAACCAATATCTCGTGCTGAGGATCGATGACCTTTTTGATCATCTTCGAGGAGATCAGGTGTTATCAAAGATCGACTTGAGGTCCGAGTCTCATCAGTTGCTCATTAGACCATTAGATGTACCTCTGACAGCCTTCAGGAGCAGGTATGGTCTATACGAGTATACAGTCATGCCGTTCGGTCTCTCGAACGCACCTGTAGTTTTCATGGCACTGATGAACCGAGTGTTCCATCCTTACTTGGATTCCTTTGTCGTGGTCTTTGTGGATGATATCTTAGTGTACTATCACACTCGACATGACCATACCACACATATTGAGATCATTCTAAGTACACTGAGAGAGCATCGAATTTATGCTAAACTCTCAAAGTTCCACTTTTGGATGGATCAGATTCACTTTTTGGGTCACGTCATCTCAGAGGCAGGAGTATCTATGGACCTAGAGAAAGTGAGAGATGTAGTTTCCTGGGTGCAGCCGAAGAATGTTTTTGAGGTACATAGTTTACTAGGGCTGGCTGGATACTACAGAAACTTCATTCAAGACTTCTCAGGCCTAAAAGTATCTTTGATAGGTCTGACCAAGAAGGGGGGAAAGTTCTTATAGTCAGATTCTTGTAAGCCAACATTTGAGGAGCTGAAAGGAAGATTGACATTGGAACCAATACTAGTCTTTCTAGAGCCAGGAAATAGCTATTTTGTCTATTGTGATGCTTCAAGTATTGGACTAGGTGTTGTGCTTATGCAGGGAGATGGAGTCGTTGCGTACGGGTCTCGGCAGTTGAGGCCGCATGAGAGGAACAACCCTACGCACGATCTGGAGTTGGCAGCTGTTGTTCATGCCATACACTGTTGGAGACACTATCTTCTGGGAGAGCACTTTGTGGTCTTCACCAACCACAAGAGTCTCAAGTATATCTTCACTCAGCGTGATCTGAATCTGAGTCAGCACAGATGGGTTGAGTATCTTCTGTCTTTTGATTTTGAGATTGCCTATACGCCGGGAAATGGAAATGCAGTGGTAGATGCGTTGACCAGGAGAACTTAGTTTTAGGCAGTTCAGGAGGCCAACAGTGAGTGGAAGCTGATGGATCTATTCTTTGTGATGCATTTGGAGGTGCACGATAGATAGGGACATACCTTCCTATCTTCTTTAGCTGTTACCTCTACATTACTTGATCAGGTAAGGATGAGGAAGCTATCAGACTCAGAAGTCATAGTCCTATAGGAGAGCGTGTCAGGAGAGGACCCTCTTCTTGGATGGACAGTGGGTGTGGATGAGATCTTGCGTTTCCAAGGATGCGTATGGGTTCCAACAGACATACGTGAGGAGCTAATGTGGGATTTTCATTCCTTACTTTGGACAGTTCATCCTGGCGCCACCTAGATGTATCAGGTTCTTCATCGCCAGTACTAGTGGCCAGGTATGAAGAAATATGTTGCTGGTTTTGTCATGAGATGCTCTACTTTTCAACAGGTGAAGGCAGAGCATCAGTGACAAGAAGGCCATTTATAGTAGTTATCCATTTCAGAGTGAAAGTGAAACAATGCTACGATGGACTTCGTAACCGGGTTGCTGAGGTCGCCTCGGGGGAACGATGCTGTTTGGGTTGTCGTTGATAGACTCACAAAGGTTTCTCACTTCTTGTCGATCAAGGAGACCTTCAGTGTCGATGATCTAGGATGAGTTTACATCAGATATATCATTCTTCTGCATGGAGTTCCACACTCCATTGTTTCAGACAGGGAAGTGTGTTTCACCTCTCGGTTCTAGCAGAGACTTCAGAAGGCGTTGGGTACACAGGTACTTTTAAGTACATCATAGCATCCCCAGATAGATGTCCAGTCCGAGCATACGATCCAGGTGCTAGAGGATATGATTAGACCTTGCATTTTGTACTTTATCCACTATTGGGAGAAGCATATTCCCCTTGTGGAGTTCGCCTACAACAATAGTTTTCAGGTGACTATTCAGATGGCACCTTATGAGGCATTGTACGGTAGGCCATGTAGATCACCCTTATGCTTGCTGGAGGCAGGAGATGCAGCTTTGCTGAGATCTCATCTTTTTCAGGAGACTTCAGAACAGATAGAGCTGATTCAGTAGAGGATTGCTACATCACAGTGTCGGTAGAAGTCTTATACTGATCAGCATAGACGACCTCTGAAGTTTGAGGTCGGGGATCAGGTTTTACTGCGTGTCACACTGAGGTTGGGACACAAGAATATTCAGAGATAGGGTAAGCTTTCACCGTGGTAAGTTGGGCCATTTTAGGTTTTGGATAGAGTTGGACCGGTCGCCTATCAGTTGAAGCTACCCCAGAGGTACCGGGACATTCACGATGTCTTCCACATCTCTCAGCTCCGACGTTAGTTTTCGGACCCGTCTCATGTATTTCAGCCCGAGGAGGTTAAGCTCAAGTGGATGCATCATTTGAGGAGCATCCCATTTAGATTGTCGATCATAGTTCTAAGGTTCTCTATGGGCGGTCAGTCCTTCTTGTACGGGTGCTATGGCAGCATGGGCGAGTATAGGACGAGACCTGGGAGAGGGAGTCCGATGTACAATCGCAGTGGACGGAGATGTTCGGGGTTTCTTTCTACGCCTCGCTAGGGAAATTTAGGGACAAATTTCTTTAATGGGGGATGTTTTTAAGAACCCAAATCTTCGTTTCAGGTAATCCTTTCCTTTTTTCTGGAGTGTTTGAGAAAAATAAAGTTTCTAAATGTTTTTTAAGTACATGCCGTGTACTTTCTGAGTACACTCCGTGTAGTCTTTTTCCGCTAGAATCCGTGTACTGGCCATGTCCGAACCACAAACATAGTGTGTAGGGGTGACATAGAGGATGATTTTGGTGGAGTACAGAAAGACCTAGTACACGCGATTTACTCTAAAATACACACCGTGTAATTTCTTTTTTTCATTAAATGGACCGGGGTCACGCCTGATGCACATAAGCATCTTCTTCTAGGTTCTATTCATTCAAGAGTGTCGAGGATTCGCGAATCATTAATGAGACTCTTCCTCTCCGTCCGTTATCTGATTCGAGCACAGTCGATTGTGGTGGAATTGTAGCGGTGAGTTCCTCCTTCAACTTGAGCCTTGTTTTCCAACTGCTCCTCTTTCTCATGTTATCATGGTTTATGTGTTTCATACATTTTCTCAGATCTACGACGTTCTATGGAGAATCTGTCGTCGCTGTTCACGTATATCGATCTCCTAGGATCGAGGTAGGTGGTTTGTGCCTTTCTGTAGAAATTCCTTGAGTATCTTGTGCAATTTCTCCAATTCCCTTGAACGAGAATTGTGCGTTTTCCTTGTTTTCCCCGGATTGTTTTCCTGGTTGCTTGATTTCTATAGTAGAGGTTTACCTTTATGAATAGAGTATCTTTTGTTGTAATCTAGATGCCTGCCATGGTTGTTTTTCTTGTTTGGCATTTTCTAGTTTCCATGCCTAGTTGTTGGATAGTGGAACTGTTTCTTTGTTATACTGTTGATCCTTAGAATGATAGCCAAGTTGTTTTGAGGTTTACTTGGATGATACATGCGTGCTGAGCATGTTTATTTTCACACAGGACTGTGAGAACCTAGTGTAGTAGACCATAGAGAGAATGAACGTAAGGTCTTATCCAGAGTGTCTTTTAATATGATGCAAGACCACATGGGGAATTGACGATGAGTGCTTCCTCATAGAGTATGTAGTTCCTCGAAGTGGTCCACAGGGGGAATGAGACATTTAGTGCTTCCCTAGAGAGCCTTTAGCACGATACAAGACTATAGGGGGAATTGATGGTGAGTGCTTCCTCAAAAAGTCTACTCTTAGCTGAAATATAGGGGTGAGACTGTGTGTGACTCCTAGAGGGTTGCTAGTACTTATAGGTTGAACCATAGGGGTTAGGCTGTGAGAGCTACCCAGAGGGTTACCTGTTTTCTTCTTGTTGTTGGTTTTTTACTTGTTCACTTAATATGCTAGAACTGTGGATTGTAGCTATTATGTGATTATCTGTTTACTGCTTCCTGCACTCTTACTTTCCTTGTATTCATTGACTGTTATGCACAAATATTTGGGTGATTTCCTATTAGGATTATATCTCACACCCTGTTTGGGCCATGATTTTGGGCCTAAGCAGACTTTGTTGTTGCAGGTATAGATAAGGGAAAGTGCCCTTCGACTTTTGGTACTTGATTGTTTGGAGCTGAAGAGAAAGGGACCATGTTTTGGCTTGCGATGCTGCTGGAGTTTCTGTTGCATTAGTACTTTGTGTTCAGTTGTATTTTAGCACATTGTTGTGTTTGCTATTTTCCTTAGATACTTATACCTACTGCATCATTGAAATTATTACTATATATTTATTCTTCCACTGTTTGGTTTCAGTTGTTGTGTATTGTTTAATGCTTCCGTTATTGACTGTTGTTTTCTTTACCTTATATACCTTACCAAATGAAGGCATAGTTTCCCCAATAACTTACCAAGGCCCTCACTGCTAGTCGGAAGCCTCTGACATTTGGGGAAATGAACTTGAGGTCATGTGGGGAACCAGATACGGGGCACCAGTGGATGGTGCTCCACATTTGGGTCGTTACAACCTCGACAACCCGGTCACGAAGTCCATTGCAACATCATTCCACTTACACTCTGGAATGGGTAACTACTGTAAAAGGCCTGTTGGTCGCTGATGCTCCATCTTCACCTACTGATTAGTAGAGAATCTCATGACAAAACCATCAACATCTTTCTTCATACCTGGCCACCAGTACTAGCAATGAAGATCCCGATAAATCTTGGTGATGTCAGGATGAACTGCCCAAACTGAGGAATGAAAATACCGCATGATCTCTTCGCGTATGTATACTAAAACCCATACAGATATTTGGAATCACAAGATCTCATCCTCACCCAATTTCCATCCAGGAAGAGGGTCCTCTCCTGACACACTCTCTCGTAGGACTAAGCCTTCTGAGTTTGATAGATGCTTCATCCTTACCCGATCAAGTAGTGTAGAGGTAATAGATAAAGAAGATAGGAAGGTCTATCCCTGTCTGTCGTGCACCTCCAGATACATCTCAAAGAATAAAGCAATCAAATACCACTCACTACTGGCCTCTTGAACTGCCTGAATCCGAGTTCTCTTGCTCAAAGCATCTGCCACTGCGTTGCCCTTTCCCGGCGTATAGGCAAGCTCGAAATCAAAAGACTGAAGAAACTTGACCCACCAACGCTGCCTCAGATTCAGATCACACCGAGTGAAGATATACTTGAGACTCTTGAGGTCGGGGAATACCACAAATTCCTCTCCCAGAAGATAGTGTCTCCAACAGTGTAAGGTATGAACAACAGCTACCAACTCTAGATCGTGCATAGGGTAGTTCTTCTCATGCGGCCTCAACTTCCAAGACCCGTACGCAATGAATCCATCTCCCTGCATAAGCACAACACCTAGTACAATACCTGAAGCATCATAATAGACAGTATAGCTCTTTCCTGGCTCTAGAAAGTATAGTATCGGTGCCGATTTCAATCGTTTTTTCGGCTCCTGAAAGGATGACTTACAAGAATCTGACCATAAGAACTTGGCCCCCTTCTTGGTCAGAACTGTCAAAGGTGATTCTAGGCGTGAGAAGTCCTGAATGAAGCGTCTGTAGTATCCAGCCAGCCCTAGGAAACTAGGTACATCAAAAACGTTCTTCGGCTGCTCCCAAGAAACTACAGATCTCACTTTCTGTGGGTCCATAGATACTCCCTCCTCTAAGATGACATGACCCAAAAAGTGAATCTGATCTATCCAAAAGTGGCACTTCGAGAGTTTAGCATAAAGTAGATGCTCTCTCAGTGTACTCAGAATGATATCAAGATGTGTCACATAGTCGTATCGAGTGTGAGAGTACACTAAGATATCATCCACGAAGACCACAACAAAGGAATCCAAGTAAGGACGGAACACTCGGTTCATCAGTGCCATAAAACTACAGGCGCGTTCATGAGACCGAACGGAATGACTCTATACTCGTATAGACCATACCTACTTCTAAAGGCTGTCAGAGGTACATCTGATGGTCTAACACACAACTGATGATAACCGGACCTCAAGTCGATCTTCGAGAACACTCGGGATCCTCGAAGCTGATCAAAAAGGCCATTGATCCTCGGAAAAGGATATCGGTTCTTGACCATCAGTTGGTTCAGCTTTTGATAATCCACACAAAATCGAATGGTACCGTCTGGCTTCTTTACAAACATGAAATGAAAACCCCAAGAAGATGTACTGGGTTGGATGAAACCCTTTGCCTGCAACTCCTCCAACTACTTCTTGAGATACTGCAACTCAGGTGTAGCCATCCTATAAGGAGGAATGGACACCGGTGCTACTCCTGATACGAGCTCAATATAAAATTCTACCTCACACTCTGGAGGAAAACCCGAAAATTCCTTTGGAAAGATGTCCCTGAAATGATCCACCACTAGAGGAAATTCCAACTACGAAGTCCCGTGATCATCCAGATAAAGACTAGAAATCTGGGCCGTTACCCTTCCTAGCCCATGTTGCTCGAGTCCTGCTCAACTTTCATGTACATCCCATTCACCTCTATGAAGAAAAAACTCACCATCTAGCGAAATGAAACTCACCCTGCGATGATAACAATCAAAGACTTCCTGTAAGAGAACCAACCAGTCCATACCGAGAATGAAATCATATCCTGTCATCTCTAGGATGAAGAGATCTCATAAGAAACGATATCCTGCAACCTCGAGAGGGATCTCTCTACACTAGCGTACACTAGATGTCCTCATCCCCAAAGGTGTGTCTAGTGTCAACCGGTCGGCTGAAGAAAAGATGCAGAGCCCAAGGCTCTCCACGATAGCAACAGAGATAAAGATATGCATATCACCAGTATCGAAAATAGCTGAAGATAAAACTAAGGCCACTAAAATCGTACCTCGAATTGTAGAAGGTCTGGGATCCTGCTCCTGATAAGTCTGCTCTAATACAAAAGTCTGGCATGTCTCGTGACCCTGTGACCTTGCCTGACCACTCTGATCTGATCCTCTCTACTGGTGCTAAGGGATTGGTGGCTGACTGCCACGACCTCAGCCCGAACGGCCGAATGAACTCTAGTTCCCTAACTGGTGAGAAACTGGTGGTGCTTCTCCTGAACGAGGAGTCATGGAAGAACCCCGGTCACCATCTTCTAGTTAGAAAACCTGATAGAAATGCTGAACGTGACCCATATTTCCATAATATTGGAACTCCATGGGGTCTCTCTGGCACTGCGGCCTCATGTTCCCTGACCAGCCACTCCCTACGGCACTTCTTACTGTCATCTGGAAGAAACCTATCTCTGGAAGCAGAACCTCCCTGGATCACAGCTTCAGATTCTCTCATATTGCGCTCTTTAATCAATGCCTGGTTGACGATGGAAGTGATGGAAGTCAATTGGAAGAGATTCACCTGCGAGAAGATCTCCTGCCTGAAACCATCCTCGAACTTCCTTACTAAGAACACCCCAATCCCATCCCAGAGGGGTGTGAAACGCTGCAGTTTGGTGAAATGAGTGGGATACTCCACGAAAGAAAGAGTACCATACTCTAAGCTAATGATCTCCCGGGCTTGGTTAGCCCTCAGGGTCTCCGGGTAGAAGTAGTCATAGAACACACGCTGGAACTACTCCCAAGCCATACCCTATTGATGACCCGCCTGTGAGATCACGTCCCGCCACCTCATGGCTGTGTCTCAGATCATGTAGGTAGCGAGCTTTAACCGCCTCTCTGGAGGTGTCTCCAGATGCTCGAAGATAGTCAGCATGGCTTCCAGCCATGACTCTTCACCCTGAGGTACTACTTCCCCTGAGAACGTGGGAGGATGCTACTACTGAAAAACTGGTGTCAATTCTACCTATAGGATCGAAATATAATATGAGATGCTCAATATACAAGAGGGGGGGTGAATTGTATACTTTAAAAATTCCTTTGGAACCTTTAAAGTTAGTTAGGAATAACTAGAGTTTCCTTAAGAAAAGGAAAGAGCTAAGTTTAACAAAGTTAAACTAAGTAAATTCACAACACCTCTAACACCGAACTAAACTTGGAAAGAGATTCCAAAAGTAGGTTCCGGAAATATGGTTCCGGAAATTGAAACTTAACAAAAGTTACAATATAAGATTCTACCTTAAAGCGTATAGAATCTAAACAAATCAGAGTAAGAAAGGAAGTATAAGAAAGTTATACTTTCCTTAAGATACAAAATACAGCGGAATAAAACAAGTAGTAAGACTACTAGTAACAAGATGATAGTCTTTTAACCCAAAGAGAAGGGTATCCAACAACCTTGGATAAAGGTCCCTTGATTTATACTTTCAAGCAAGTCTGTCTTACCCACACCAGGGTAAGCCCTCGATACGAAGATCGGTGTCTCTGTCTTGCTATCCCCGCAAGCCCTCAACTTCAAGGTAGTTGGCAACCTCTGTCTTTCTCAGCAAGAAAGCCCTCGATCTTCAAGGTAGTCGGCACCTCTGTCTTCCTATCCCCGGAAGCCCTCGAATGTAATCACCAACATTCGGAGTCGCACGATGCTTTGAGAGTTAATAAGAGCCTCTCTCTCTAGAAATCACTTCAAGCATGTAATCACATGAGTAGAAGATCTGTCAGCCTTTCAGCATTCATCAGCACCGAGCTCTTTCAAATGAGCTCCTATTTATAGGTAAGGTCGACTCCTCCTCCAACGGTCATATTTTCCTTAAAGTTCGGAGGGACCTGTACACGTGTCACTTAGACAACGGTTAGTTTATAACAAAATGGACGACATCGTTTTATAACAAAGTAAGTGTAACAGAATGTACGACATCGTTTTAAACTCTAACATAAAGGTTCGGAATAGAAATTTCGGAGTGAAAGTTCGGAGTGAATAAATTCAGAGTGTATAAAACAATGATAATCAGATTCTGTTCAATAGGTGAATTCGGAATGAGAATTCGGAATAGGAATTCGGAATAGGAATTCGTCATCAGAAATCGTAATGAGAATTCATCATCAGAATTCGTAATGAGAATTTATCATCAGAATTCGTAATGAGAATTCGTCATCAGAATTCGTAATAAGAATTCTTTATCAGAATTCGTAATGAGAATTCGGAATGAGATTTCTTCATTAGAATTCGTAATGAGAATTCTTAATTGGAATTCGTAATGAGATTTCTTCATTGGAATTCGTAATGAAAATTCTTCTTCAGAATTCGTAATGAGAATTCGGAATGGGATTTCTTCATTAGAATTCTTAATGAGAATTCTTCTTCAGAATTCGTATCCTGAATCTGGAATAGAACTAAGTCAGAATTCATATCCGTAATTCGGAATGAAACTTCCATATAGTTCTTGTCCAGAACCGAATCCTAAAAACAGAATGCTTTTTATCAGTTTTAATGATTCCGAGAAAGTGAATCCGAATTTCATACTTAAGAAAAATATTAATGAAAATATGATAAGGATAAATTTTTCTTATAAAAGCGATTCTCCTTAAGAAAGCATTTTTCCTTATAAAAGCAATTTTCCTTAAGAAAGCATTTTTCCTTATAAAATCAATTTTCCTTAAAGATAAGGTGTTTGTGATTTTCAAAACAAGAAGGAATGGAAAAGTCATAAGGAAAACCTTATTGACTCAACAATCTCCCCCTTTTTGGAAAGCACAAACATCCTTACGAAAAAGCTATTCTAAGAAGAAAGAAACAAATTAAAGCTTATCTCCCTTGGTTTAAGAAAATGGATGAATACGACTAACTCCCCCTTAGGTTTTGAAACTCTAAGGATCGTATTCATATTTCCGGAGTGATGTTTCATAAGAAGGTCTTCTTTAAAAAAAAATCCCCCTTAAACAAAATCTTATTAGAGTTCGGTATTTTTCTTTCTCCCCCTTTGATAAACTCTTATTAGAGTTCCTCTTTTTTCTTAAGGATCTTTTCCTTCTCCCCCTTTGTGATTTTCAAAAAGAAATTGGAGGGAATGGAAAAAATAACAAAGTACCTGAAAGATTAGAAATGACAACAAACGAAACAACAAGCACAATTTCCATTATATTTGAAATGTCAGCAACAAAAATTACAACAAAAAGATCAGATTGGTCATTTGGGATCTTTCTCCTTCGACATGAGCCCCTTGAGAATTGTCTTGATCTTTTTGAGGTCCTTATGATCTTCCTCTGCTTGCTTTTCTAAGGCAACTATCCTTGCTGACTGAGCATCAATGATATCTTCCTGAGCCTTCAACTTTTCTTCCTGAGATTTCATCTTCTCTTCTTGAGACTTCATCCTTTCTTCAAACCCGATCCGATGATCCCTTTCAAATTTCCAATTCTGAGAAACAGAATTCAACTTCCCATTCAGATCCCTGACTTCTTGGATCCGGAAGTTCCTTTCCTCTGTCAACCTTTCTTCGAAAGATGCAGTCAACTCTTTAATCTTCTTGTCCTCGGTTTCAAAAGCATCTTTAACATTCTCCTGAAACTCATCCAGCAACCTCATCTCTTCCACATTCTTCTTCGACCAACTAGTCATCCTTTTGCAAGATCTTTTGTATGCTTCGTAACCAATAAAGAAGGTTTTGAACTGAGCTTCAATATCTACACACTTATCCATAACCATCGATACGGAGTCGGATTTCTGATTTAGCATATGTTGGAGCATCTGGCACCGAGAATCTATACTGGAGAAGGTCGGAATGGTTCCCACCAACTTCTTCAAGGATTGAACTACAAAATCGTGCCCCAACGATGATGACTCCGAATCTGACATCTTGCTAGGAGAATTTTCTTCTTCAATAAGCTCCAACTTCCTCTTAGAAGAGCTACCAGCTTCCTTCCTCATACTCTTTTCTGAACTCGGGGTGTCAGCAAGAATTTGCTTTCCCTTATCTTTTTCCGGAATTGAGACCTGTTCCGGAGATCTGTTCTCACTATCAGAGACTTGAACAATTTTATCTTCCTCATCAGCAACTTCTTGAACATTGGATTCTACGTTTCCCATCTGAGCAGCATCAAGTAAAATATGTTCTTGACAAGTAACTTCTTCTTCTCCCTTTTCTTCTTCCATTGCAGGAGTAGCAAGCTTTGAAGATTGAGCTTCAGATGTTCGGAGCGAGAGATGTTCCGAAGGAGTTCCCTTATATTCATCTGCTTGTTTAAGCACATCTCCTGTCTCTCCACTACCTTCAGCCGCTTCTCCAACTTCTTCCACTTGCTCTACTTCCTCAGTAGCAACAGCCTCTTCTGGAGCATCAAGATTTCTTCCTGGAGTCTCAGGAAGAGATTCCAGAGAAAAAGTTCTCGGAACGGGAATGGTTGCTGAAACCATTTCGTTGAATTTTAACAAGGCTTGCACAGCCTCAGCTTCTGACAACTTCTTCTTCAGCTTCTTTTCCTTAGCCTGTTTCTCTAACTCATCAGCAGCCTTCTCTTTCAGAGCTTTAGCTTCTGCCGGATCCAATCCGAACTGCGGATCTCCTTCCTTCCTTGATTCTTTATCGGCTCTCCACTTTGCTGCAACCTCATCAGTATATGTCTTCTTCTTCTTAGCCTTTGGAGGTGCGGAAAGAGCTTCCTTAGACTTGGGTTCCTCAGCATCGACAACTTCTTTTAGCTTCCTCTTTCTAGCTGGCTTGGATGATTCCGGATCAGCATCTTTCGGAGCCACTTCTTCCTGAGGAGGAAGATCAATGAACTTCCCAGACTTCTTGTCGAAAGCTATATTCATCCTCTTCAGAGTGGCATCACTGAGCAACATGATCTTACAAACTTTCGACTTAGAACTGCAAGCAACCTTGAAGGATTCCAGGCACCGAACTATTAGCTTCGATAATATTGCCGGGTACATCACAATCTGAGCTCTCAGATTGCCCTTCTTCAAATTCTCAATGTTAAGAAGAATATGCTTCATCAGGTTGAACTTCCTTAGATTTATCATAAAATCTAAGATGTAAAGCTCACTTTTCTTTAAGCTGTCCTTATCTCCTTTTCTCGGTACAATAAGCCCTTGCACCCATAACTCCAAAATCCTGAAGTTTGTAGAAAGACTTGCTATTTTCGGAGCCTTATCATCATCCAATCCGAGAACTTCTAAATCTTTCTCCTTGTTGAAACTTCCCAAGGAGTCTGGCAACACGTGGGAAATAAACTCAGCTTCCCCTTCATAACTCAAACCTACCAAGCTTGCAGCCTTGGTATAAGAAAGCTTATACGTTTTGCCATACGATTTGAAGGAAAATTTCTCTCTATTATCTTCCTTGAAAAAAGTAACTGTCTCATAAAACTCAACTAGCAAATCGGAGTAGACTTCATCTTGGTTGCCGGTTTTTGATACCGCAACATCCTCCCAGCCATTCAGCTTGATATTCTTTGAAATAATTGAGTCGTAGTTGCTGAAGAAAGTCGGATGAACCAGCCTTTCCCTGTAGACTAACCACTGAGAGATGGGCTTAGTTGAAGACATTTCCTGAGAAGCTATCTCTGCAGACATTCGGATCTGAGGTCTCTGAGAAGTTCGGAACAGAACAGACTGAAGTTCGGAATGGCCTTAAATCGTAGAGACAGAGCTTCAGCACGCAAAAGCTTGAAATCGATGTGGGACGAGAAAATAGGGTCCCCTTTATATAGGCATTGGAATGACGGTTCAACTTCCTCGGTTGATCTAACGGTTTAGAAAGATCTGAGATCTGATCTAACGGTTGAAAGCTTGAATCCGATCTTTTTGAGGTTTTTTTAAAAGAATTAAGAAATCCAAAAATCGAAAACAAACTGTAAGAAAATGCCAGCAAGTAAAATATGATTACGAAAACATTGGTAAGAAAAACATACCTTTCAGATCAGCTTAGGAAAGTTATTCGTAATGGGTAATATAAAAATGACTACGAAAAACTAAATACGAAAAATTCAATAAGAAAAATTCAATACGAAAAATTCAATACGAAAAATTCAATACGAAAAATTCAATACAAAAAAGATAAATACGAAAAACAAAACTTGGTACAAAAATCTGGTAATGAAAATCCCAGTACGAAAGTTGTCCATTCCGGAAATTTTCAATACGAACACTTTTATTCCAGAAGTATTCTGTACGAAAATATCCATTCTGGAAAATGGTAGTTCCGGAAAGTTTGAAAAACAAAATTTGAAAAACTTTGTTTAAACAAACAACCAAATGTACTCCCCCTATGAAAAGGAGTTTATTACTGTAAGAAGATTTTTCAACAGAAAGTTAATTAAGGAAGATTACCTTACCGTTATCATTCCTAACTTCTGTTTAATATATTCAAATCTATCAAAAGGTAAAGATTTAGTGAAAATATCTGCAAGTTGATCTTGCGTTCCGATAAACTGAAGAATAATATCTCCTTTAATTTTGATAATCTTTTCAAAAAAGCTTTTGCTACCAGTCATATGCCGGGAACATCCACTATCCATGTACCAAATATTGTTGCTGGAACTTTCTTTATTTTCCTGAAATTAAGAACAAAGTTAGATTTTTGGAATCCAAACTTGTTTGGATCCGAGATTTCCAGACAATAAAATTTTTGGAGCCCACATTTTCTTAGAAAAGTAAGCTTTATGAAAACCTAAGGATTGGGTTTTGTTTAAGGAACAATTTCTTGCCCAGTGACCACCACATTGACACTTAGTACAAAATGGGGCACTTTGAGGAACAAAATAATTGTTGCTGAAAACTGGTTTTGCTTGGGTATAACCAAATCTGGATTTATTTCTTAAAGGTCGTATTTGAGAATACATCTTATCAAAATTTTCCTTACCATGGGTAAAGTTTGATAAACACTTCTTTAAGGAAAAAATTTCGGACTTGAGTTTTACAACCAAGTTTTTATCCTCAAAATCATTAGTTTTGGAGCTAGAGTTAGGCTCGAAAACATTTTTATTAGAAATTACTTTTTCTAATTCTTTAGAAAGTTTGTTCTTCTCAGAACTTACTTCCTCAAGATCTTTTGAAATATTTTCAAAATCAGCATTTTTCTTATCAAGATCTTTAGAAAGATCTGATATTTCTTTAGTAAGAATAGAATTCCTAGAGTTTGCCTTATCAAGTTTCTTGTTGAGTTTGGAATTCTCAATCTCAAGAAGTTCAGCAAATCTAGAGACTTCTTCAAAAGTAGGTAAAGTATTTTCCTCATCAGAAGATGATTCTTCATCAGAAGAGTTATAATACTTACTATCATTAGAATTTAAAGAAACATTAGTCAAAGATTCAGCATTTCGTACCTTAGCCATAAGACAATGATTGTTAATAGGTAATCTGGCTATAAGACCAAGGTTCTTCTGTCCTGAAGATTCATAATCAGAAGATTCATCTGAAGAGTCACCACCACTGGCACTCCAGGTGTCATTAGCTTTTAAAACTTTCTTAGCTTTGGCTTTGTAATACTTCTTCCTGTTCTTGTCTGAATGTCTTTCCTTCCTTTCTTTCTTTCTGAGCATAGGGCAATCAGGTCTAATATGTCCAGCTCTTTTACATTCATAACAAGTAACTTCTCCATCTTTCTTATCTTTCCTGTCCTTCTTCTTATACTTGTATTGAAAGTTTCTCTGTCCAGCTATCTTGTTCATCCTTCGAGCAAGATTGGCTAATTCATTTTCTGAAACTTCACTTCCACTAGATTCGGATTGGAAAATGACATTCTTTGATTTGGATCTGGTAACTCTCTCAGGAGTCTTAGCTTTCATCTGATTTGAAGTTGTAGTAAAAGCAACTGTTCCATTTCCATTCTTCTTCTTGATGTTGTCAGCATCTCTCTTCATTCTGGTCTCATGTTGTAGAAGAGTTCCAAATAATTCATCAAGAGTAATTTGAGTAACTTTCCTGTTCTCATCTATAGCTGTTCTCTTGGATTCCCACTCATTGGGCATAATGTCAATTATCTTGTCCACAAGAGCTTCATCATCTAAACCTTTCTCTCCCATAGATTGTAGACTGTTGACGATAGTCATAAACCTCTGTTGAACTTTACAGATAGGTTCTCCATAAGGAAAATTGAAGCCATGATATTCAGCTCTAAGCATATCTCTTCTTGTCTCAATCACCTTAGAAGTCCCGAAGTGTGTAACCTCTAACTTCTTCCATATACAATTAGCTGCTTCACAAGAAGAAATTTGGCTATATATATTTCTAGTCATTGAACATAATAAAGTATTGTGTACCTTGTAGTTGAGTTGATATTCTTGCTTCTCCTGGTTAGTAAAGGTTCTGACTTCCTTGTCAGGAATTTTATAATCACCAGTAAGCATGACAAAGTTATCTACCCCAGTATTGATAACAAAAGTCTTCATACGATCTCTCCGGTATTCATAATCATTACCATCAAAGATAGGTGGCCTTGTAGGATTCAGATTGTCAATAGATCCAACATTAATTCCTGCCATACTAAAAAATAACTTGGCACACAAGCTTGTTAGTAGCTTAGAATCACAATCACAAAGTTCGGAATGGGAAAAGTTCGGAATGGAAAATCCGGAATGACAAAGTTCGGAATAGAAAAGTGAGCAAGAAAAACTTGTATGTGAGTACAAGTATTTTAGTAACTTTGGCTCTGATACCAAATGTAAGAATGGTATAGAGTAAGAGGTTTCCAACCTCTGATACCAATTGTAGGATCGAAATATAATATGAGATGCTCAATATACAAGAGGGGGGGTGAATTGTATACTTTAAAAATTCCTTTGGAACCTTTAAAGTTAGTTAGGAATAACTAGAGTTTCCTTAAGAAAAGGAAAGAGGTAAGTTTAACAAAGTTAAACTAAGTAAATTCACAACACCTCTAACACCGAACTAAACTTGGAAAGAGATTCCAAAAGTAGGTTCCGGAAGTATGGTTCCGGAAATTGAAACTTAACAAAAGTTACAATATAAGATTCTACCTTAAAGCGTATAGAATCTAAACAAATCAGAGTAAGAAAGGAAGTATAAGAAAGTTATACTTTCCTTAAGATACAAAATACAGCGGAATAAAACAAGTAGTAAAACTACTAGTAACAAGATGATAGTCTTTTAACCCAAAGAGAAGGGTATCCAACAACCTTGGATAAAGGTCCCTTGATTTATACTTTCAAGCAAGTCTGTCTTACCCACACCAGGGTAAGCCCTCGATACGAAGATCGGTGTCTCTGTCTTGCTATCCCCGCAAGCCCTCAACTTCAAGGTAGTTGGCAACCTCTGTCTTTCTCAGCAAGAAAGCCCTCGATCTTCAAGGTAGTCGGCACCTCTGTCTTCCTATCCCCGGAAGCCCTCGAATGTAATCACCAACATTCGGAGTCGCACGAAGCTTTGAGAGTTAATAAGAGCCTCTCTCTCTAGAAATCACTTCAAGCATGTAATCACATGAGTAGAAGATCTGTCAGCCTTTCAGCATTCATCAGCACCGAGCTCTTTCAAATGAGCTCATATTTATAGGTAAGGTCGGCTCCTCCTCCAACGGTCATATTTTCCTTAAAGTTCGGAGGGACCTGTACACGTGTCACTTAGACAACGGTTAGTTTATAACAAAATGGACGACATCGTTTTATAACAAAGTAAGTGTAACAGAATGTACGACATCGTTTTAAACTCTAACATAAAGGTTCGGAATAGAAATTTCGGAGTGAAAGTTTGGAGTGAATAAATTCAGAGTGTATAAAACAATGATAATCAGATTCTGTTTAATAGGTGAATTCGGAATGAGAATTCGGAATAGGAATTCGGAATAGGAATTCGTCATCAGAAATCGTAATGAGAATTCATCATCAGAATTCGTAATGAGAATTTATCATCAGAATTCGTAATGAGAATTCGTCATCAGAATTCGTAATAAGAATTCTTTATCAGAATTCGTAATGAGAATTCGGAATGAGATTTCTTCATTAGAATTCGTAATGAGAATTCTTAATTGGAATTCGTAATGAGATTTCTTCATTGGAATTCGTAATGAAAATTCTTCTTCAGAATTCGTAATGAGAATTCGGAATGGGATTTCTTCATTAGAATTCGTAATGAGAATTCTTCTTCAGAATTCGTATCCTGAATCTGGAATAGAACTAAGTCAGAATTCATATCCGGAATTCGGAATGAAACTTCCATATAGTTCTTGTCCAGAACCGAATCCTAAAAACAGAATGCTTTTTATCAGTTTTAATGATTCCGAGAAAGTGAATCCGAATTTCATACTTAAGAAAAATATTAATGAAAATATGATAAGGATAAATTTTTCTTATAAAAGCGATTCTCCTTAAGAAAGCATTTTTCTTTATAAAAGAAATTTTCCTTAAGAAAGCATTTTTCCTTATAAAAGCAATTTTCCTTAAAGATAAGGTGTTTGTGATTTTCAAAACAAGAAGGAATGGAAAAGTCATAAGGAAAACCTTATTGACTCAACACTACCATCGTCGAGGTAGGAGGCGGTGCTCCCTAAAAGGTCTGCATCATCCTCATAAAACCTTCCCGGAACTGCGCATCAGTGCCTGCAACTGGTATGATAGCCGGTGCCAATGCTGGCCCGACCGGAGGATCGGTAGGAAGTCCCTAATCAGCCATATATGGCGTCTGATCACTGCCTAACTATAGACGTACAACTGGAGGACGTCTCAGAGTCGTAGCTCTGAAAGATCAAAAGCACACCTTTGAACAGGAAAACAAGGACAGAGAAAACAAGAATGCAAAATGGGAACTGGGAAAGGAAAACACACAAGTTTACAAAACAAAACTACACGACGTGTATAAAAACTACACGACATGTCTTCTTAAGCCACTGACATGGGTGTGTACCCCTACCCTATAGGTTGTATAATTCCTCAAACTACATGGCATGTTGACCCCACAAACAGCGTGTACTTGAAAACTACTCCCCTGCCCGAGCCTCTTTACACGGCTAACCCACACGGTCCGACTTAACCCAAGACTACAAGGCATGTTTTGGAAAAACACGGCATGTATTAGACAAGGCTTCGACATACCATGTTGTTAAATACACAGTCGTCTACGTGGCTGGACCTTAGAAGGCTTGTTCCGAACAAACATGACATGTATAGGTGAGGGTAACACTGTCCCGTGTTGTTCGTGACACGGCCGTGTACCTGATCAAGACTACACAGTGTGTTCCAAAAACAACACGGCGTGTCTAAGAGAAGGGGACGCTAACCCGTGTTGTCCTTGACACGACTGGGTACCTGTACGGGACTACGTGGCGTGTTCTACTCGAGCTTCCCTGACCCGTGTTGTTAGTGACACGGTCGGGTACACTGCTTCGAACTACACGGCGTGTACCAACCGTACACGGTGTGTACCTGAAGTTACTTCCACAACAGCGTGTCCCTGCTCACATGGTCAGTGACACAGCCTAAAAACTACACGGCATGTAGTCAATAGTACAGACCGTGTATTCTGGGTTTTTCTAGGAATTAGCTCAAAAAAACTGCACAGAAGCCCAGAAAACACAGAAAACAAGTCAAAGAAGTGCCAAATTCCAATTCATGAGGGCCCATACTCCCCGCGAATCAAAACTTGGCATTCATTTATGAAAGGTAGAATACAAACAATCCTCTAACAAGGCAGCATAGATTTTATCAAGCATCTATCACAACAGCATGCATAATCTACACAAGGTCTATCACAATAGCATGCAATCTCTAATGCACCCAAGATGACATGGTAAGAATGCATGGAATGTGATTTCTAACAAGTGTCTATATGATGAATGAGATGGCATACCCTCATTTCATCGGGTTGCGACAGAAATAGAACCACAATAGTCAAGAAAATAACAACACAGGACATCTGAATCACTCTAGCTGAAATCATATCAACCGTAAATCTCAAAACCAGAAAACTATAATAAATGAGGTAGTATGGCTTTTCCCTGTACACAGGTTAGCTACTCCCGAGCACAAATTAATACCAAGTACTGAATCCGTCCTATCCCTAGCTAAAGGCTCCAAACAGTAAATCAAGAGAAAAGAAACACCCTCTGATACCACTTTGTAACAATCCGAATCCGGAGCCCCCTCCACTGGTGTCCCATATCCGGTTCACCACATGACCACAAGCACATTTCCCCAAACACCAAAGGCTTCCGACTAGCAGTGAGGGCCTTGGTAAGTTATTGGGGAAACTATGCCCTTATTTGGTAAGGCATACATGGTAAGGAAAACAGCAGTCAATAGCGGAAGAAGCCAAAAATATGCAACAACCGAAACCAAACAACGAAAGAATATATATATAGTGATGATTTCAATGATGCAGTAGGTACAAGTATCTAAGGAAAAAAGTAAACACAAAAAATGCTGAAATACAACTGAACACAAAGTACTAAAGCAACAACAACTCCAGCAACATCAGAAGCCTAAGTTTGGTCCCTTTCTCTTCAGCTCCAAACAATCAAGTACCAGAAGTCGAAGGGCACTTTCCCTTATCTATAAATGCAACAACAAAGTCAGCTTGGGCCCAAAATCATAGACCAAATAGGGTGTGAGATACAATCCCATTAGGCAATCACCCAAAGATTTGTGCCTAACAGTCAATGAATACATGGAAAGTAAGAGTGCAGGAAGCAGTGAATAGAAAATCACATAACAACTACAATCCACAATTCTAGCATATAAAGTGCACAATTAAACAAACAACAATAAGAAAAAAACAGGAAACCCTCTGGGTAGCTCTCACAGCCTAACCCCAATGGTTCAACCTACAAGTACTAGCAACCCTCTAGGAGGCACACACAGTGTCACCCCTCTGGTTCAGATAAGAGTAGACTTTCTGAGGAAGCACTCACCGTCAATTCCCCCTATAGTATTGTATCATACTAAAGGATCTCTAGGGAAGCACTCAACGTCTCATTCCCCCTGTGGCCTGTGTCGAGGAACTACAGACTCTATGAGAAAGAACTCATCGTCAATTCCCCCTGTGGTCTCGCATCGTATTAAAAGATACTATAGAGAAGCCCTTACACCCATTCTCCCTATGGTCTACTACACTAGGTACTCACAATTTTGTGTGAAAATAAACATGCTCAACATGCGTGTATTGCCTATGTAAACCTGAAAACTACTTGTCTATCATTCTAAGGCTCAACAAAATAACAAAGCAACAGCTCCACTATCCTACAACTAGGCATGGAAACTGGAAAACACCAAACATGGAAAACAAGAATGTAAAGCATCCAAATTAAAACAAAAGATACTCTATTCACAAAGGTAAACCTCTACTATAGCAATCAAGCAAGAAGGAAAATAATCAAAGGAAAATAGGGAAAGCGCACAATTCCCGTTGAAGGGAATTGGCGAAATTGCACAAGATACTCAAAGACATTATACAGAAAGGAAAAAACCACCTACCTTGATCCTAGGAGATCGATATATGTGAACAATGAAGACAGATTCTCCATAGAATGTCATAGATCCGAGAAAACGTTCGAAACACTTAAACCACGATAACTTGAGAAAGAGTAGGAATTGGAAAACAATTCTCAAGGAGAAGGAAGAACTCACCGCTGTTATTCCAATGAAATCGACGGTGCTTGAATCAATGAACAGACAATGAGGAAGGGGCTCATTGAAGATTTGTGGATCCTCGGTGCTCCTGGATGAACAGAACCTAGAAGAAGATGCTTCTGTGCGTCAGGCATGACCCTAGTCCGTTTAATGAAAAAAATAAAGTACACGATGTGTACTTTTAGAGTACATGACGTGCACTAGGTCTTTCTGTACTCTACCAAAATCAGCCTCCACATCACCCCTACACACCGTGTGTGTGGCCCAGACATGGCCAATACACAGATTTGAGTGGGAAAAGAGTACACGACGTGTACTTCAAAAATTTCCAGAAACATTATTTTTATCAAAAAATACAGAAAAAGAAAAGGCATACCTGAAACGAAGATCCAGGTTCTTACAGAGGTCACTTCGGGGGAACGATGCTGTTTGGGTTGTCGTCGACAGGCTCACGAAGGTTGCTCACTTCTTGCCGATAAAAGAGGCCTTCAGTGTTGATGATCTAGGACGACTTCACATCAAAGAGATCATTCATATGCATGGAGTTCCACAATCCATTGTTTCAGACAGGGATGTGTGTTTCACCTCTTGGTTCTGGCTGGGTCTTCAGAAGGAGTTGGGTATATAGGTTCTTTTAAGTACAACATACCATCCCCAGACAGATGGCCAGTCCGAGCATAAGATCCAGGTGCTAGAGGACATGCTCAGAGCTTGCATTCTATACTTTGGAAGTTCTTGGGAGAATCATATTCTTCTTGTGGAGTTATCCTACAAAAACAGTTTTTAGGTGACTAATCAGATGGCACCTTATGAGGCTTTGTACGGTAGGCCATGCCGATCAACCTTAGGTTGGATGGAGGCAGGAGAGGTAGCTTTGTTGGGACCTCTTCTTGTTCCAGAATCTTCAGAGTAGATAGAAATGATTCGGAAGAGGATGGATACAACACAGTCTCAATAGAAGTCTTATGCTGATCAGCGTAGATGACCTCTAGAGTTCGAGGTCGGGGATCAGGTTTTCCTGCATGTCACACCGTGGTTGGGATACAAGAGGATTCAGAGATAGGGTAAGCCTTCACCATAGTACGTCAGGACGTTTGAGGTTTTGGAGAGACTTAGACCGGTCGCCTATCGGTTGCAGCTACCCTAGAGGTACCGGGCCATGCACGACATCTTCCACGTCTCTTAGCTCCAACGTTACTTTTCAGAGCCATCTCATGTCTTTCAGCCCGAGGAGGTTGATCTCAAAGCGGATGCATCGTTTGAGGAGCATCCCATCCGGATTGTCAATCACAGTTTGAATGTTCTCCGTGGGTAGTATGTCCCTCTTATAAGGGTGCTATGACAGCAAGGGTGAGTACAGGACGAGACCTGGGAGAGGGAGGCCGATGTACGATCGTAGTGGACGGAGCTGTTTGGGGTTTCTTCTTCTACGTCTCGATAGAGAAATTTAGGGATGAATTTATTTAAGGGGGGAAGTTTGTAAGAACCCGAATCTTCGTTTCATGTACGCCTTTCCTTTTTCTGGAGTTTTTGAGAAAAATAATGTTTCTGGAAATTTTTGAAGTACACGCCATGTACTTTCTGAGTACATGCCTTGTACTCTTTTCCTGCTTGAAGCCGTTTACTGGCTGTGTCTGGGCCACACACACGGTGTGTAGGGGTGATGTGGATGATGATTTTGGTGGAGTATGGAAATACCTATTACACGCTGTGTACTCTAAAAGTACACACCATGTACTTTTTTCATTAAAAGGACTAGGGTCGCGCCTGACTCACAGAAGCATCTTCTTACAGGTTCTGTTCATCTGAGAGTGCCGAGGATCCACAAATCTTCAACGAGATCCCACCTCTTTGTCCATTATCCAATTCGAGCACGGTCGATTGCGTTGGAATTGAAACGGTGAGTTCTTCCTTCTGCTTGAGCCTTGTTTTCCAATTACTCCTCTTTTTCAAGTTATCGTGGTTTAAGTGTTTTGGATGTTTTCTCAGATCTATGACATTCTAAGGAGAATCTATCGTCACTGTTCACGTATATCAATCTCTTAGGATTGAGGTAGGTAGTTTGTGCCTTTCTGTATAAATTATTTGAGTATCTTGTGCAATTTTTCCAATTCCCTTGAATGGGAATTGTGCATCTTCCCGGTTTCCCCCTGATTGTTTACCATCTTGCTTGATTGCTATAATAGAGGTTTACCTTTGTGAATAGAGTAGATTTTGTTGTACTCTGGAGGCTTTCCATGCTTGTTTTGCTTGTTTGGTGTTTTCCAGTTGCCATGCCTAGTTGTAGGATAGTGGAACTTTTGCTTTGTTATGCTGTTGAGCCTTAGAATGATATCTAAGTAGTAATGAGGTTTACTTGGATGATACATGTGCACTGAGCATGTTTATTTTCACACAAGACTGTGAGAACCTAGTGTAGTAGAATATAGGGAGAATGGACGTAAGGGATTCTCTAGAGTGTATTTTAAGATGATGCGAGACCACAGGGGGAATTGATGATGAGTGCATTCTCAGAGAGTCTGTAGTTCCTTGACGCGAGCCACAGGGGGAATGAGAAATTGAGTGCTTCCCGAGGGAGCCTTTAGCACGATATGAGACTATAGGGGGAATTTATGGTGATTTCTTCTTCATAAAGTCTACTCTTAGAAGAACTAGAGGGGTGAGACTTTGTGTGCCTCCTAGAGGGTTTCTAGTACTTGTAGGTTGAACCATAGGGGTTAGGCTGTGAGATCTACCCAGAGGGTTACCAGTTTTCTTCTTGTTATTGGTTGTTTACTTGTGCCCTTTATATGATAGAACTATAGATTATTGCTGTTATGTGCTTTTCTGTTTACTACTTCCTTCACTCTTACTTTCATTGTATTCATTGACTGTTAGGTACAAATCTTTGGGTGATTTTCTACTGGGATTGTATCTCACACCTTGTTTGGGCCATGATTTTGGGACCAAGCAGACTTTTTTGTTACAGGTATAGATAAGGGAAAGCGCCCTTCAACTTCTGGTACTTGATTGTTTGGAGCTGAAGTGCAAGGGACCATGCTTAGGCTTGCGATGCTGCTGGAGTTGCTGTTGCTTTAGTACTTTGTGTTCTGTTGTATTTTAGCACGTTGTTGTGATTGCTTTTTTCCTTAGATACTTGTACCTGTTGCATCATTGAAATCATTGCTATATATTTATTGTTTCGCTATTTGGTTTCAGTTGTTGTGTATTGTTTACTGCTTTTTCTATTTATTGTTGGTTTCCTTACCTTTTATACCTTACAAAACGAGGGCATAGTTTCCCCAATAACTTACCAAGGCCCTTACTGCTAGTCGGCAACCTCTGGCATTTTGGGAAATGCACTTGAGGTCATGTGGCGAATCGAATACGGGGCACCAGTGGAGGGGGCTCCAGATTTGGGTCATTACAAAAACACAATTGTTTCTTAATTTAATTTAAAATTAATCATGTAGACAGGGTGAAACAATATGTTTTTTAAATAAAAAGGATCAAAAGATAGAAATGTTTTTATATATAATTTCAATGTGAAATTTATGAAAATGATCTAAATAGGATTTATTGATGTATAATTGATCTAATTTTACTTTAAAACCAATTTAAAATATAATATTTCATTTTAATTTATTTAGATGAAAAGTCAGTTTTAAATTAAAATGGGGTATTTTTGTACCATTCATCAAAAAATGAAACATATCAAAAAAATAGAAAAAAACTAACCAAATTAAATTTTGATATTTAGATTTTGAAAATTAATTTTATTCTTTGAAATTAGAATTTTAAAATTTTCAAAATTTATTTTTAAAATAATTGCTCCATTAAAAGGAGATGAATTTTCCTTTTAAAAATATATAGATATTTATATTTAAAATTGGATTTATTATTATCATAAGATAATAAAAATTATATGATAAATTTAAAAAAATTTGATTTAATATAGAAAATGTAAATATCATTAATATATTTCAATAATAGTGATTTATTTTATTTATTAAGATAAAATATAATTGTGTTCACAATAATAGTTTTTTATAAAAACACATCCTTTATTGTTCAATTGGTTTTTATTTTCATTTCTAAGTAATTAGTAACCAATTAATTCATGATATAAAAATGTATAACATATATTTTCATAATTTAGTTAGTCTTATTTATTCTTTTCATCCCAACGGCTTGGTGAGAACTCTCACGATTAAATAATAATATTTAAAAACTTTTTTACGCTTTGTGTTTTGTGTAACATAAGCTGTCAAAGAATTTAAAATTAAAAAGACACATACTATAAAATCTTAGTGTGTTAGATTATACTCCCCTGGAATCAATTAATCCCACTCAATTTTAACTTATGATTGGAAGATATGGATTTCTCATTTTAAAATACCCTTGTGGGAATCCCACATCTTCAATGGGGTTAATAAAACTTCCTCTTAAATGGAGAAAAAGGACAATGTGATGGTCACCACAAAACTATGTTTCCATAAAGGAGAACATTAGTGGGAGGTGAAAACATGGGAATGTAAAAATTAATATTACTATCAATTTATAGAAGAAAGTGATAGAGAACATGGTCATTATAAAGTTACAGAACCTTAAATTTGTGATTGGTTAAAAGACCACTCTTAGAAAGAAGAGTAAATAGATAATGTTTTCTTTTTCAAAATACTTTTCCTAGAGTTGAGGATTTATTTTAATATACAGAGATTCACTTGATAGAATAAACTTACTTGAGTCCTTTACATGTCATAATCTCATATTTTGGGTATACCTAGATCTATATCCACTTCATTTATAAAATCTGGAGATGGATATTCAGGAAACAAATTTCTGCCTGAAGCATTTGTATGAATCATACGATTCACAATTAGTTCATTCATCCTTTAAATGTTTACTGAAAAAACATTAGAATAATTTTTCCAATATGATAAATCATAATTTAATCTTAATTAATAATATCCTTAATCCATTCCATAAATAGTTAACCTTAATATTTATTCAAAATATGTCGATCCAAAATCAAAGGCAAAATTTTTTCATGGAAGGTCACTAAGTTTCCAAAATAAACTTAGAATATGATTTACCAAATAATGTATTTCTTATTATCACATAAAAAATATATGAATAACTTTATCTCTATTAAAATTTTATGAAACACGCAGGCTTCCAAGTGTAAAATCTCAGGTTGTTGAATATATTCCTTAAATCCAAACATCTAATAATTCCAGCATAACATAAACTATCAGATCACTAACAACCTTCACATTCACCGATACTATCCTATAAACATATATTTATTATTATATAAACACAATTAACATATTTAGTGTTATCTTTCAAAAGTAATGTATTTTCAATAAGATCAACATAAAACATAGTCACTTCTCATTATTACCAGTACTATTCATTACATGCTTCCAATTCTTTAAAGAAGAAGTACTATAATATAATCCTTATACCTTTAATGATTCTTATAACTAGAGTATTATTGGTAAAATAATCATAAAATTTAATTCTTGAATCCAAACATAGATATAAAAATCATTCATATTTGTCTGTGGTAGTAGCATAAGATTGACCATGATCCATTATCCTCTTTTGGGGTACAGTCTTTTGATGCTTGAGACATTGATTTTCACAGTGTCCCATTTCATTATAGTTGAATCATTGTTTATTGGATACCTTTTTATTACCCATATGATTAAAATAATAGTGACATCTCTCTCCACACTTGTTGAAAACTCCCATTCCTTTTAATAATGTCCCGGTTCATTTCTTTACAGAATTATCAAATGTGGGAAAATACTTCTGTATCTTCATTACTATATAAAATTTTTTCCTAGTTATTCTCTTGTTCTTGTGATTCCCACCAAATCCATAATACTTAGATAATATTTTCTTTGTCTCATTATCACATGATACTATATCCTCATATTATGATAATGTTTGGGAGACTTGTTCCATTCAAAATATTGGCATAAGACAATAAAATAATTGATCATCCTTACTCTTCTAATCATGTGCATTGGTGAGGTTCCCATTTCTTCGACGAGGTTCCATTTCTAAACAATGGAGTACAAAAAACTATATTATGAAATTTTAAAACAGGTGAAATAATTAAAGTATAAATTATCTTAATATCATAAGATTTTTTACCTTGAGAATATTTTCAATGTTTGTTATAAGGTTATATTTATCTAATATATATTTCCTAAATCTAGTTTATAATGTTTATACTAAATTTACTCTAATAACAACTGTAAGGACCCAAAGACTAGTAGCCCAGATCTGGTTCCATACATTATTAAATTGGTATAATAAACATTGAATTCTCATCCAAAATTACTAAATATTTTAGTATCTTTGGAAAAATAGATATTAAAATAATTATTACATTACAAATTTATATGAAACACAACATAGTAACACCAATGTAAACACCCTTATTCTCCAAGATTATCCTTGCTTTCTAATCATAATATACATCTTAGAATCTCGTAGAAAAATAAAACATAATAAAGGTAAGAGATAATATACTTAGTTAGGGTAATCATAGAATGAAGGGTATCATAAATAAATATAAACAATAATGAAACGTGAATAACTAAATAATATTCTATTAAAACACAATCTTGATCACTATATAGCAGGAAGGAAAGATGCTCAAATAACACTATATAAATAATCACATGGGAATGATACTTACCCATTGATATTATAATTGTTGATAAATCTCATAAATTATGAATAACTAATCTCATTATGAGGAAATTCATAATTCTAGACGTCATAAATATACAATCAAGGCCTCAACTAAGAAGTCTATATAAATTGGTAAGGCCTCAGCCAAAACCTAGTCTAGTTTGTCTTATTAGTTCTATCGATGCATCGAGGGGCTATAACATACCGCTCCTAAAACATAATAAGTCTAATGAGTTCCTCATATTAAATGGGTGAAACATAATCAACATATTAATTCATGATAAAACTAGCATATGAAATGTAAATCATTTTCCCAATCAATAAACATAATCATAAACCATCTAGTATAATATGACAGACGATATTAAAATAGTACATATAAAGACAAAATGATCATAAAAAAATTGATAAAATTTGGTATATTTTATCATAATAGATCAAAATAAATTAATAAAAAGTCCCAACAAATTGTTTACTTAGATGAAAATACTATAACAAAATTATTGAAAAATTCTTGAGAAAAATACCACTTTCAATTTGATATCATTTATTTAAAAAGACGTGCAATTATAAATGGAAATTTTTTATTTTAATATGAAATTCTAAACTTTTAAAAAATTCCATAAAGAATTAAAGCATCATGAAAGTGGTAAGATCCATTCATCCCCTATAATTTAAAAAAACATTTCCTTTTAAAAAAATTAACATTTAAAAGAGTTTTTTATAAGAAAGAGAGGGAATTAATCAAATGAATTGGTTATGAATATCATATATAGATACACATAAAAATAATTTAAATACAAATTAATAAGTTAATAAAAATTCAATTTACATATAATCATAGAATAATATAATCAATGGAGTATAATCTTAACCTAAATAATTAAAATTGGGTTAATAATTTCCTTACAATTTTGTAAACTATCAAAATGTATTCCCCATAAAATTAATGATAATAAAATAGAATATTGTATAATATAAAGATAAAGATAATTATGATATTATATATCAAACAGTAGTATAAATACTCCAAACAAAATAAATAAGTGGTGAACAAGGAATATCTCATAGAATTAAAAGTGAGATGAGAAAACCCTTATGTTATGCCCAACAATGTTCTACACCTGTACTTAATGTACTTGTAAATCAAATTATATTCATTAATTTCTAAATTTATGACTATATTTTATTTATTACAGTTTATTAAGTTCATTTATAAACATTCATATGGGTTATAATATTTAATTTTGTTGTTTCAAGTGCGTTTGTTTCATGGTTTTATGGTTGGTTCCCTTGAGTATAAATATGGGAGTTCTTTTCAATTATGAATAAATTTTATAGAAGTGAAATTTTATAGTAATAATGAACTTAATTTTTTTATATGATCTGATTTATCATTTTATTATATGGTATGATGATGATTCATTAGATAAAATGTTAATGAAAATGATCTAATTTATTTTTTTGGTTTTTACATCCATCACGAATTAGTATCATTTTATTTTATAATATGTTTATATAATGGATACGAAAAATTAAATAAGTTATAATAAAAATTATAATCTTTATAACCATAAAAAATGGGTTAATTAATTTTCTTGAAGGCGCTAATCAAAAAATAAAACTCTTCATCCATGAAGGCAGTGAATCGACACCTCACATGCGATGTTCTAATTTTTAGAAAAAAAGATAGGAGAATTGATTTGATGATGGATATTAAATAAAAACAAATTCTAGTATACATATTATACTTGAGTTATAATGTTACTTTGGAAAGTATAGTTTAGCGAAGGATAAGAAATAAAAATAAATTAAAAGAGAAAGAGTGAGTGTTTTACCTCTTGAGTGTCGTCTCCTTGAGAACCTCCTTTAGGCACTTGGAAATTGACTTATGAGGAATACTATAAGACCATAATGTGGGTTAGATGTTTGGGAGAGGAATTGGTCATAATATAAGTAAAAAAAGTATTATAAGTTTTTAGTAGAATGAGTGGTGAGGGGTTTTATTTATATTGGAGGAGAAAGGGTGCGTTTTCTTATTTTATTCATTAATTTATGATTTTGGATCAAGACTATCCATAATGATGATTTTTGTGACTAAGTAAAATAAATAGTTCATATGAGTTCTAACCAATGGGTTTTGAAATAATGAATGACTAAAAAATTCATGTATTTGGCTTAAAATATTAAATACCGTAAATTAAAGTATTTCACTATTCACAAAAATTCAACTATTTCATAAAAATCCAAAAATTAACCCTAAGAAATTTAAAATGTTTATATTTGAAATATTTTCTCTATTTTATGAAAATAAGTTTATAAATATGATGAATTTTATTTTTATTTAAAATCATCATTTATTTGATTGTTTCATTAATAAAATAAATACTCTTTCATCATTGTTTAATTATTTAAGGTAAATATTTGTTCATTATAAATTAAAAATAAAATACCATGATGTAGATAATTATTTTAGAAATTAAAATAATACATACAGTTGAAGATATATTCTTAATAAAACCATATTAAAAATAATATAGTTATTAAAAATTTGAATGTGACATTTTGTGATTATCTTTAATTTAAAAAACATTAAAGTCATTTTCCTGGAAATGTATCCATTAATGAATAAAATTAGAACCTTAGGTGTTAAGGGTTGAATATAAATCATAAAATAAAATTTTTGTCTGTTTTGGAGTAATTTTCTAGTTCTTATCATTTTATTTTTAATGTAAATTAACCAATTTTCCCTTTACTGTGGTAACAAAAATTACCAAGGTTACTATTCATATTGATAAAAAATAAAAGAGATATATTAAATAAATTTGGAAATTATTAATCAAAATATGACATCCATTGTTCTATATTTAAAACATATAAGTTGAATAATTTAATTTAAAATTAATCTCGTAGACGGGATGAAACAAAGAGTTTTTAATTTAGAAATGTTTAAAAGATTACAATATTTTTATATCCAATTTCTATGTGAAATTTTTTATAATGACCTAAATTGGATTTATTGATGTATAATTGATCTAATTTTACTTTAAAAACAATTTATTATATAATTTACCATTTTAATTTATTTAGATGAAAAGTCATTTTTAAATTAAAATGTAGTATTTTTTACTATTCATAAGAAAATGAAACATATCAGAAAAATAACAAAAAAATTAACCAAAGTAAATTTGTATATTAAAATTTATAAAATTAAATTTATTTCTTCAAATAAAATTTATAAAAATGAATTTAAAAAAAGAGGTTCTCAATTAAATGGTAGTAAAATTTTCTTTTAAAAAAATATATTTTTATGTTTAAAATTGGATTTATTCTTATCATAAGCCTATAAAAGTTATTAGATCAATATAAAAGCATTTGATTTAATATATAAAATATAAAAATCATTAATATATTTCACTAGTAGTGATTAATTTAATTTATTAAGAGAAAATTTCATTGTCCACACAATTGTTTTTTATAAAAATGAACCCTTTATAGTTCAATTGGTTTTTATTTTCATTTATAATTAATGTTTATCCCATGAATTCATGTTATAAACATACATAAACTATTTTTTTCATATTTTAGTTAATCGTACTCATTCTATCCATTCCAATGGCTTAGTGATAGCTATCAAAATTAGATAATTATATTTAATAATTTGTTTAAGCAATGTGTTCTGTGTAACATAATCTATCAAAGAAGATAAATTTAAAAAGTGACATAACATAAAATATTCAGGGTTTACCATTATGATGGATGTATAGATAATATATTTTTTTAAGTAATGAATTATAACATCCTAGAAGCGTATTATTAGAAAATGTTGGAATTAAATTTTTCATTAGAATTATTATTATTATAATATTTCCAATAGTGAAAAATTTATCACTTGGGTTTTCTTATTATAGAAAAATTAAATTAAATATAAGTGTTTGTGTAAATAAAAAATGTGATGGAAAATTCAACAAAAATATCTTCGATTCAAAAGTCTTCTTTTGACTTCTTAATTATTTTGGGTTTGGAAATCGTAAACTCTTTCTTAAATACCTAATTACTAACCCATTTAAATAAAAAAGTTGTTTAAGAATAGAATCATATATCATTTTACCATACTTTCAAATGCATATGATAATAATCATACTCATGAGTTTTTTATAAATGGTTCATTCCATGATTATTATAATGGGCCTAGATATCATTTCTATCACACATAATGAATATGATTTTTATCACACACACTGTCCTGTTTTCATACTGAAAATATTTTTTATAATGATATAAATCATATCGACTCTCATAATGAAAATCATCAAACACTTTTGCATTAAGTTTTTTGTACCCATAAAACTGTATCATAATGAAAGGAAAGCCATTAAATCAAAACAATTTCATGTATTCTGTTTCAATATGCAATATAAAATGAGGTTTTTATTTGAGTTATAAGATTACCATTGCAATGCCAGGTGTCCAAGTCCCTCTGAGATTTTAGGAGAAAATATAACCATTGGAGGTCAATATTACTATTAGGATAAACTTCTATAAATACCATGTCATTTGAAAAAGCTGGATATTGATTGATGAAATTGATATAGTGTGAAATAGCTCTACCAAATTACTTCTACACGTGAAAACATTTATGTTTACAATTTGTAAAATTTTTGTTCCATATACTTATAACTTTCAATATTTTTTTTTGGTTTTTTTCTTTTTGTGATTCTGATCACTGTGATTAGGATTGGTGGCTTTCATGGATAAGAAGATAGTGGTGCTGATCTTTTTTAGATTGAGTGATTCTGAGTCTAGGAAGACAGAGGAACAGTTAACCTTCTTGATCGAGGGGTTTCAGGGATAACAAGATAGAGACTGATCATCTTATCGAGGGCTTACAATGGTGTGGGTAAGATAAACTTTCTAGAAAGTATAAATCAAGGGACCTCTCTCTAAGTTTATTTAATACCCTTCTCTCTGGTTTAAAATAATTGTATTTATCTACTTGTTTTACATTTACACTACTTTTTAATAGAAAGTGAATTTTTTTATATATTCATTTTATATTCGCTATTCTATGTTTATAATCTTTGTAATTACAATTTATTTGATTAAAATCAATTCATTTACTCAATACGATTCTATATGCTTTATGATAGAATCAATAATTGTTTAACTATATTTATTATAACCATTTTGATTATGATCCATATTACGCTTACTCTGATTAAACCATATTCTTACTATGAATATGATTAAATATGAACTATGGAATAATTATCATATCCTATTAGTAATGATACTTTATCCATCTTTCCCAAGGCCCTATGCGATTTTTTTACATCATAATAGGTTATTTGAATGGAATTATTTTAATTCTTTATAAATTAAATTATTTTAAGGTTAAAAATGAATGATTTAAAACTTACAATTAACCCCCTCTTTTATTTTATTATCTTCATATATATTATGATCCAAAAATTGGTACCAAAGGAGGTTTTCTGCTCATATATTTTATTATATTTCTTTTACAAGTTAGTTATATTTATTTTATAATTTTGTTTATAAATATTAGTCACACTAATGTGTATTGTGGAGAAATAAAATTTCTATTATTTTAAAGATAGAAGTACTCAATTTTGGTCTAATTGATAATATCAATCCTATAAGTCAAAAAATAAATTGATAGAAAAAATTATGAATATTGGAGAGACAAAATAAAGAAATTTGTGATCAACATAGGAGTTGACAACTTTTTTATGCTGACTGGTGACTATAAAATTCATTACAGTACAACAATAAGTTATGAAGTACTCTAATATGTTCTATGAATAGAAATATTTATAGCCAGATTTCAACTTCTAAAGTAACCAACAATATTTGGAGGAAGATATAAATTACTCATTTCAGTACAACAATAGTTGTTAAAATAAGAAGAGCCATGGTAAGAGAAGATTATCAGGCTTTCAAATTTATTTATGGATCACTTGTTGTTAATGTCCAACAAAGGATCAAGGAAATTGTGAAAAACTTACAATCCATGGGATAAAAATGATTAGATGAAGATATCCTCGAAGAAAATATTATAGAAATTATGCCAAATGAATGGGAATAAAAGATAACAACTATTGATGAGTCAAGGAATGTCACAAATGTAACTCTTGATGATTTATTTGGAACTCTTTTGTAATTATAGAACATATTGAATATAGATTTTGAAAAATCCAAAAATAATAATAGAGGGGTTTCTTTTACTTCTTCTTAAAATAAAATAAAATCTCAAACTCTTGAAAAGATAGTTAGGTCTTGAAAGAAAAGAAAGTGGTTATTCAATCAGACTCAAGTGAATTTGAGAATTCTTAGAATGATTTGGCCAATATTGATTGAAGGAAGAAAAATATTGTTATAAAGAATGATTTTCACTATTAATATGAGAAAAGTAACAAGGATAAGAAATATAATTAATTTACCTATTATTAATGAAAAATTATGGACACATAAGACCCGATTGTACAAATATCAAATGAAAATATAGAATGGAAATAAATTCTGATAGAAACAAGAAAACGTATGACAAGAAAAGAGGAAAGAAAATTTTAAAATCAAATGAATCATGGAGTGCTAGTAGAGGAGATTCTTGTGATGATTCTTCAAATAATGGAAATTACAGATAGAATAATATTGGTGTCTATTCCAGAATGCATTTTAAAAGTCAATATTTTATGTTAAAGGTACACACTTGTAATTATTTAAAAAATATTTATTTAAATGAAAACTATACAGAAGAAAAATGTTATATTTCTTCTAATGAAGAAAATTCTTCTTTAAAAGATAATATTTTAACTTCATATAAAGAAGTCTCTATATTTTCAAAATTGTTTGAGAATGAAAATATAAAAGTTAGAAACATACATGAGAAATCAAATTCTAGGATAAATATTTTGATAATAAAAGTATGAGATCTCTCAATAGATCTTGATATGATTTTTTTTTAAAATTGTATCTATTTAAAAAATCCTCTAATAAGGAAATTATGAGAAGAATAAGCTTTATAATGATTTTGAAAAATTAATTACTGAAAAAAATGTTTTTGAAATAAAACTCAATACCAAAAATAATGTTTGTGAGGATAAGGATTTAGTTATAAAACTAAAATCTCAAAAAACTTTCTCTTAAGAAACTATTATCAAATTTTAATTCTAGACAGGAAGGTTTTGATAATATATATAAACAAATTCATCCTCCTAGGAATAGTTATGGAATTGGTTATTCTCATTCGAAACCTGTTTTTAGTTATAACAATTTTGTTCCTAAAAATTCCCTTTTTTGTACCAAATATCAAAGTGTAGGTCATTGGAATGAAAACTATTACTTGAATAAAACTCAATCCTTAGGATTCCACAAATCACATTTTTCAAAACAAATGTGGATTCTTAAAAATTTTCTTTCTAACATTTTTTGATCCAAGAAAGTTTAAGTTCTCAAAATATAATTGTTTTTTTTTTAAGAAAACAAAGTACCAACAACAAGAATATATGATACATATAAATTGGATGTTCTTGGAATATGACTGGTAATAAATACTTCTTTGAATATATTATTTAAATAAAAGTTTAAAGAGTTACCTTCTGAGATAATTTTCAATGAAATATTGCTGGTATAAGTAATATTGTTCTTCATGGAAAAGTGTTGATTTCAAATGTTTTATTTGTAAAAGGTCTTAAGAACAACCTTATAAGAATAATTCAATTATGTTATGAATGTTACCTTGTGAATTTTTGGAATGATAAATGTGTAGTACATAATTACAATGAAGAATTAATTCTTTATACCCATTTGAATAAGAATGTTTAGAAACCAAACATAGAATGCCTTTGAATCTAATACTTACCTTCCTTAGGGAAATTGAATATCAATATTAGTTATGGAATATAAGGTTAGGAAACTGTAACCATAGGAACTTATATAAATTTTCTATGGGAAGACTTTTTGAGGATCTATCATAACTTAGATTTGATTCCTCAAAAGTCTGTGACCCTTGTAAATATGAAAAGTAACATAATTCAAGATTAAAATATATGAGTAAAGTCTCAAATATTGATGCTTAACAGTTGGTGGACATATAATTATTCATTTTTACACAAACATGAAGTATTGGAGGCAAGTACTATGTATATTTTTAGTTGATGATTACACAAGATACACATGGGTCTATTTTCTAGAAAATAAACTTGCAGCGTATTATTATTTTAAAACTTTGGTATCCAAAGTCAAGAATGATAAAAAAATTCCATTGATAACTATTCATAGTGATCATGGTGTAGAATTTTAAATTCTGATTTTGAATCCTTTTGTATTAAAAAAGGCATTACACACAACCTTTCAGCTCCTAGAACTCCTCACCAAAATGGTGTTGTTTAAAAAAGAAATCAAATTCTTCAATAGATAACAAGAATCATGTTGAGTTAATAGTAAATTTCAAAAATCTTTTAGTATAAATCTATTAGTACTTCTTGATATTATATACATTAAGTTTCAATTTTACTATTTCTTAATAAAACACCATATGAGTTATGGATAGGTCAAAAACCAAAAGTTTTATACTTCAATGTATTTGGATGAAAATTATTCATTTTGAATAAAAAAGATAATTTATATAAATTCACACCAAAATCTGATGAAGGTATATTCTTAGGCTCTTTATCTTCTGCTAATAAATATAGAGTTTTTAAAAAAAATCTTTTACCATTGAGGAAACAATACATGTAAAATTTGATGAAACTGAACTTTTTGTTTTTAAATAATACAAACCCATATATTTTAATGTGTTTTCTAAAATTGTTTATCAACCATTGATAGAAGAATCTTCTAATAGGGAAAATACACAATAAATTGTTTCTGTAGTATTCAATCTAGAAAAATTAATATCTTATGTTAATGAATAAGTTTTAAATAACCCAAGTCAATTGTTTCTTAAGAATCATGATAGTGATAATATTTTTGGTGATATAAATCAACCATTAAGGACTAGATGTTTATTGAGAAATGAAGTACAACATCAACCATTTATTTCTCAATTCGAACCCAAAAGTCTTAATGAGGCTTTAGGTGATGAATATTGTATTAAATCAATGCAGGATAAAAAATTTTTTTTGAAAGGAATAAAGTGTGGACCTTGGTTGAAGGACCTAAATAAACCTCTATAATTGAAGTAAAATTTGTTTTCAGAAAAAAATGTAATGAAAATGGAATAATCATAAGAAATAAAGAAAGAATAGTTAGTAAAGGTTACAATCAATAAGAGGGAATATATTAAAAAGAAAACTATGCTCTGGTATCTAGGCTTGAATCTATACAAATCCTATTAGCTTTTAGAGCATTATTAAATTAATTTTTTTCAAATGGATGTAAAGTGTGATTTTTTTAACAGATATGTTCAAGTTGAATTTTTTGTTGAAAAATATTTTGGTTTTTAGTATACAAAATATCCTAAATATGTTTTTAAACTTAAAAAATATTTATATGTCCTTAAACAATACCCTAGATCACGGTATAATATATTAACAAGATTTTTGTTACAAAACAATTTTGTTAAGGGAACTAAAAATCCAACCCTTTTCATAAAGAATGAATTTTTTATGGCTCATATTTATTTTTATGAAATTATATTCAGATAAAATCAGCAATATTTAATAGATTATTATGAAAATCTTATTAAATCCGAGTTTGAAATGAGTATGATGGGTGAGTTAACTTTCATTCTTGGTTTTAAAATTTATTAAAAACAAGAAGGGAATTATATATCCCAATATATGTATATTAAATATATTCTAAAAAAGTATGGATATGATAATACTAAAAGTATTAGTACTCTAATTAGTACCTCAAATACTCTTGAACATGATGAAGCTGGGAAACTAGTAAATCAATCAACTTTTAGTGGGATGAAAAAACATTTTCTATACTTAAAAACTATTTATGCAGACTTAATTTTCTCAGTATGATTATGTGAAAGTTATCAAAAAAATCCAAATGAATCTCATTTAAAAGATTTAAAAATCATTTTTTGTTACTTAAATGGAACCACAGATTAGGGATTGTTCTGTTCTTCTAGAAACTATTTTGAATTTTTTTTCGAATGCCTACTTTAGAGGCTATAGAATGAATATAAAAAGTACATCTAGAAATTTTCATTTCATAGGTGATTAATTAGTTTCCTGGTCTTGTATTAAACAAAATTTAGTAGAAATTTCCACTGATGAAGCCAAATATATAGAATTTGGAAGCTATTGTGCGCAAGTGTTTTGGATGCAACACTCACTAATAGGTTATATCATGAGTTTTATAGAAACTGAAATACTATGTGATAACACTAGTTCCATATATTTAAGTAAAAACCTTACAAATCACTCTCATTCAAAACACAAGGATATTAGCAATCACATTCTTTGGGATAAAACACTTAAAGGATATATCATTTTAAAATTTATCGGAATGCAAGAACAACTTGCTGATATTTTTACAAAACCATTACCTTCCGATATATTTGAATACATTAAAAAGAATTTATGACTAATCACTATAAAGTAATCATTTATATCTACTTGTTGTTTAAACCATCTCTTTATATTAAGATAATCCTTTTCAAAAGGGGTGTACATATGATTGATGTTTTATAAGATTATTATTTTCACAATTTTTTCATACCAATAAATTTTTCGTACTCAAAATTATTTCCTACTCATAAATTTTTTTAGTCCCAAATTTTTCATACATTTAAAATTTTCAAACTCATCAGTTTTTCGTAATCATAAATTTTTGATACTTATAAAATTTTCAAACTCATAATTTTTTCATACTCATAAAATTTTCATACTCATACTTTTTTGTACCAAAAAATTATTCGTAATCATAAATTTTTCATACTCAAGAATATTTTTTAATCATACATTTTTTGAACTCACAAATTTTTCATACTCATAAATTTTTTGAACTCATAAATTTATAATACTCATATATTTTTTGTTCTCATAAATTTTTCATAATCATAAATTTTTTATACTCACGAATTTTTTATACTCATAAAATTTTCATACTCAGAAAATACTTTTCGTATCAAAATTGTTTTCATACTCAAAGTTTTCATAAAAAAATATGTTGAAACCAATAGATCTATCCGGAGACTTTTAAAGGTATGATTTCTTTCCTTAAACTTTTTAATTTCGATTTTTTTATTGGAATTACATTTTAATTTAAAATTATTTATTGGATTCATTTTGAATATGCAAATTTTTTTAAAAACCTCAAATGTTCAATTATTTCAAGCGCTGGATATTTTTGATCAAATCTGACCTATACAAGTTCAATAGAAATATTTCTTCACCTATATAAAGGGACCCCCTACTATGTCCCACATCAGTTACCTCTACTTGTGCCCTGAACCTCTTCCTCCCTTCAAGTAGATGAGGTTGATGTTTTTCATGCCCAAATTATTTCATCATACTCATGTCAGAAACAACTAAAACATCTTGTACTATGTCTTAGAAAATAAAAGCTCCAGTCTCCCCAAAATATTTAAGAGCTATAATGTTTTTCAGTGAAATTTTAGTCAGTAGATATTTTTACGATAATTATTATTCTTCATTGAAAAGAATTACACAATTCCATGGATGGGAATCTATTTGTGTATAAAAAACCAAAACTCATCAAGATCTTATTATCATTGATGTAGTCATAAAATTTTATAGTACTGTAAAAGTTTATAGTAATTTAAAATAAACATTTTCAATGTATAATAAAGAGATAAATATATCAGAAAATAAAGCCACACATTTTATTAGTGTAACATCATAAAGAAATTCCTATTTTCCTACTCACAAGATTCCAAAAGTAAAAGGAACCTTCAATAGGGAAATCAATCTCACTTTTAGATTCATCAAGAAAAAAGAAAAACTACTCATCCTTAAGTAGAAAATAATCTTACAACACTCTGAATGAAATGATATCTAAGTCCTAGAAAAGGTGATATAGAAACCTTGATGGTCTTAGTTGTCTTTATCCATGATTATTTGGTTAATATGTGGAAACTAAACGCATTGGTTTATATTTTCATATCCATTAACAATATTATGTTATAAAAAATTAAGTCTCAATTGATTATGTTTCATTTGATTTTGAGTAAGTTGATTTTTAAGGTGTGATATTACATAATCTTCCACTCAAGTCAATGTTGAACAATTTGAAAGTTCCTTAGATTAGTGATGATATCATAAAGAGGTTCAAATTTCATTTCGATTTAGATTCAAAGTATTTTTGTAAAAATATGATGAATCCAAATCTTCAAAATAATTAGTTCAAGGAAGTTTTCCCTAAAATAAAAAGTATCGATTGTTTCTTAGAAATAAAAGAAAGATAAGTCCAATTACACTTTAAAACTGAAGAAAAAAGTCTATAGTGATGATGTTATTACTCATTGGAGAAGTAGAAAATCTTAAAGAAAAGAAGGAGACCCTCAGTTTGGTCTTGATCTAGAAAAATCCCTAGTTTTAAAAATCTACACTCAAGAACTTTTTAAAGAAGAAGAGAAGAAAAAGAGGTTGAAAAAGAGAAAATATGATATTTTATATATTGATAAGTTTTTGAAAAGTATTGAAAAGTTAAGTGATAGAATTTTTATCAGTGAAGAAATTCCAGAAGAAAAAATCACTCACTCTATCCAAGACAAGGGAAAGAAGAAGAAAATTGTGGGTGAAGAATCAGATCCAGTAAAGGATACTCAAAAAAATTCTTCGAAGAAAAAAAGATAGTGAAATGATAGAGATATATAGTTAACATGGTAAAGATAATGAGAGAAATTAAGTGGAGGAAAAAGAAGAAAAATAAAAAGAATAAAAATAAGAATAAAAAAGTAAGAATATGAGATTGATATGGATGCTGGTTAGGAAACAAAACCAATTAGATAGAATACCAGTAAGATCTTCAGAATGTACTTCCTGAAAATTACCAACCCCGTGTAGTTGAGTCCTCAAATAAATATTCTCATAGATCTCAAAATGAAAAAGTCATTCATATTTCAAGTACAGATAAAGAGGCTACGACCAATGAAGTTAATAACTAGGAATTGGAATAATATGTAGCCTAAACTCATTTTAAATAACTTCCTAAATTTGAGTAAGACACCAATTCAGACAATATAATTTATATAAAAAGAGATCAATATATTTTTCCAGCCCTAAAGATACTTGAAAAGGAAATTCAAGATCTGCCAAGGATTTTATGTAAAATTTATTTGGTTATGGATAACCCAAACCAAAGATCGATCTCAATCAATCTTCCACGAAAAATATTGATCATGATAGAGGATGACTTCATAGTGTTTGAAGAAATTTCAGTGGAAAATAGAATAGATTAAAATAAAGTGGTGAAGTGGTCACACAAATTTGATTCAAGTATCAAACATCATGAAAATTCAATTTAATATTTTAAAAGGATTGTGAATGATGTCATAGTTGCATTCAAAAATTTGGATAGTGATACCGCTTAAAAATTAAAAGACTTCAGAAGAAGAGATGATTCTCTATCTGGATAATTCAAAGAGATTTAAAATAAGATCAATGTTATTCAATCAAAAGTTTCAATGTTGATGATTTAAAAAGATGATATATTCTTTTTGAAAAATTAATATGTCATGATAACTGATAGAGTTGAGGTTTGGGATCATAAAATCAAATCTCCATAAGTCAAGATTCGTACTATAGAAGAAAAATTAAAATCATAGGAGGAAAATATTTTTGCCCAGGACCAGTTGTTTGAAGAAAAAGAAGATGATTTTTGGTCTTAGAAGGAATATTTTGACAAGAGGATAGATGATGGGATGTAATTCAAGAAAATGAAGACAGTTGTATTAGATCTCTTAAATAAAGAGAAGGAAAATGGGAAGAAATAATTTTTTAAAAATCTTGTTTTATTTTTTAAAAAATAAATGAAATACTTTTGAATCTACAAACAGTTTGATAGATTATTTTCCATTTTTTTGGATGAATGTTCATATTCTATATGATAAAATTTTTATTACTTCATGTATTTTATTTCTCTCTATCCCATTTAGAGGTTATATAATAATTCCCCTCTTCTTTTTTTAAATTAAAGAGGGGGAGAATGATTTATAAATGGGGAGAAAGTATTTGATAGGGGGAGAATAATATAATGAGAATATACTTAATAAGGGAATGTTTTTCAAGAAAGATAATATAATCCTTATGGTTATTGTTATCATAAGGGGGAGTTAGTCATAATCAACATCATATTCATAAGAGTTTTAAAACTCAAAGGGAGATATGTATAAGTGTTTAATTTTGAATATTATAGTTCTTTAAATATTTTCTAGACTCAAATTTTACATAGTAATTTTTCATCTTAGACTTGTAGATTGTGCTTTCAAAAAAGGGATAGGCTGTTAAGTCAAAATTCTTATTTTTAATTCTCTATTCATTTTGTTTTGTAAATCACAAAAAATTTCTTAAATACAAAATTAATAAATATTTTATATTAAAAATTAGTTTAAGAATAGAATCATATATCAATTTACCATGCTTTCATATGCATACAATAATAATCATACTCCTGAGTTTTTCATAAATGATTCATTCCCTGATTATCATAACAAGACCAGATATGTTTTCTATTGTACACACCAAATACGTTTTTTATCATACACACTATCCATGTTTCGTACTGATAATATTTATGTAATGATACAAATCTTATTAACTCTCATAAAAAAATCATCATACCATTTTTCATTTAGTTTCCTTATCAAGAAAACTATATCATAATGAAAGGAAAACCTTTAATTCAAAATGATTTCTTGTATGCTATTTTAATAGGAATTATAAAATGATGTTTTTGTTTCAGTTATAAGATGACTATTGTAGTGTTAAGTTTCCAAGTGCCTTTGATAATTCAGGAGAAAATCCAATCGTTGGAGGCCAAGATAATCATTAGAAAAAACACCTATAAATATCGGGTCATTTGGAAAAAAATTGAAGCTAATTGCTAAACTCAAGAAAGTGTGAGAGAACTACACCAAATTACATCTACATGTGATAAAATTAAGTGTATATGTTTTTAACTATTTATTCCATATAATTGTAACTCTTAAGAGTTTTGGTTTTTGCTTTGTGTGATGCTGATCATTTTGATTACGATTGAGGACTTCCATGGATAAGAAGACAATGGTGTAAATATTTTGTAGATTGAGGGATAACTAGGCTAGAAAGACAGGGGCCCCGATCAACTTATTGATTAATGACTTTCAAGTATATCAAGACTAATACCAATTATCATATCAAGGGCCTACCTTGGTGTGGGTAATACATACTTGATTGAAAGTATAAATCATGGGACCTTTATCCAAGGTAATTTGATACCCTTGTATTGGAGTTAAAATAAATATATTCATTTACTTATTTTACATTTATGATTCATTATAATAGAAAGTGAATTATCTTATATATTCATTTTTCTATTATCTTTTCTTTGATTAAGATCATTATAATTACGATTTATGTGATTACGATCAATTCATTTACTCATTACAATTCTATAAGATTTATGATAATATCATTAATTGCTTCACTTTTTTATCATAACTATTGTGATTACGATCAATAATATGCTTACTTTGATTAAATAATATCATTATTGTGAATATGATTAAATATGACATGTGGAGTACTTATCATAACCTACTAATTATGAAACTTTGTCCACCGAACCTAGGGCCCTGTCTAATTAATTGTTTTATTCATAAGAGGTTTTTGAATTGAATTAGTCAAAATATTTTTAAAATAAATTCTTTTAAAAAATTATTATTTTTAAACATACAATTCACCCCATATTTTATTTTTTTATCTTCATTTACATTATGATCCAAAAAATATTCCTAATATAATGGAATCTATAGCTGAAAAATTCATGATGATGATGAATCAGTTAACTTAGGTTATGCATAAAAACCTAAACTATGTCGTGCATCCGAATTTTCCAAGGAAGGAATAACTAATAGTTTAATCATTTATGTATCAATGAGAACATTTTTTTTTGTGGAACCTTGGATCCAATAATCATAGAACAATGGATCAATACCATAGAAAAGTTATTTTTAAGCCTTTTTTTTGAGAAAAAGAAAGTTATGATGGAATCATATCCATTATAGGGAGAAACTGATCAATGTTGATCACTAATCAAGAACATGAATTTAAAGGATAAGGAAGAATGCATAGTGATGGAAGACTTCTAAAAAATCTATTGTAATAATTATTTTCCTTATACCCTTTGAATGAGAATGGAAAAGAAAATCCCGGAATTTAAATAATGGAGAAATAAATTAGTTTGGAATTATAAAATGAATATTACAAGGCTAATGAGATATTATTCATGATTTTCCATTGATTATGATGGGAAGATCAATCAATTTATTGGTAAGATAAGAACTCATCTATGGAATTATCATACAATTTGAGAGTTTAGGAGTTACGAGTAGATTGTGTAGTGTGATATCAAAGTAGAAATAGAATTTATAGATGAAAATAGGTCACATGAATTGAATGATAAGAAGAGGAGGATGAAGCAAAGTTTTAGAGAAAAAATTAAACCATGAAATAGAAGGAAAGAAACAAAAATTGTTTATGTGCAACAATTATGGGGAAAATCATTCATGGAATTATTAGCAATGAACTGTAAATAGTTACATGTGAGGAAGAGATGACCATATAGACTGAAAATTTCATGGAGATGTAAACACTTAACATGTGAATGCTAATGAAAAAGGGAATATGGTGAATGTAAAACCTATAGTACAATGCTTCATGTGTGGAGAGAATGAAAATTTCATTAAGAAAGGTTCAAATTAAAAGATAACAGATGTATGTTTCCATAAACCCCAAAAAAGTCCAAGGGATTAGGGTCATGTTTTTGTAATCATAAAGGCTCAAGTTGAGGCTCCAAATGATGCAGTGATAGGTACACTCACCATACACACAAAGATTACAAGTACTTTTTTATTCTGGTTCTAAGATCACTTTTATTTTATTGAAGTTTTCAAAGAACATCAAGATAAAACCAGATCTTCTAGTGGTATATTTCTGGATTAAAACTTCGAGAGGAACTATTAAAAAATCAAATATATATAGGGATTCCCCTAATTAATTTGGTGTGTTAAATATCTCTATAAACATGATCATCGTTCCAATGGTGTAATTTGACATTATACTATGGATTGATTGGCTATGAAAACATAATTCCAAGATCAACTATAGAATAAAGGGAGTTTCAGTTGTCTTAAAGGGAAAACATATAATTATCTTCAAAAGAGAGATATCCTAACCTGAGTATTGTAACAAACTAATGTTTTATCAGTGCAATTCTACTAATATAATTATGCATTATATTATAATCACAATAGGAAACACAATGGCATATCATGATAATAAATTCTATGTGACCATTAAATCTTTTACCACTTCTATGTCTTGAATTTTGAAAATCCAACATACATGGTTGGGTTTGAGGTGTTTTTTGGGGTCTGATGGAACAAACATAATTTTTGGGGATCGGTAACCTACCCTTATGAACAGTAACCTACCCTTATGAATAGTTATATAAAATTTTTGAATATTGAATCATCCAAAATATTTGTAACCTCACTATTTAATGTATAAATAAAATTGAGGTATCTTATAAGTGATAATATGACCACAATTAAAGTATTAGTATTTCTGTATGTCATAAATAATTAATTAAAATTAATTAATTAATTTAAAATAAAATTTATTTTCCTAAAATTTGTTCGTAAATTAACAATTTTATGTCTTCTAGTTTTAATATAATTTTATAATACCATATATAATTCTTGAAAACATTATAAAATTTGTTACAGTTTTAAAATATGGAATTTTGAAGTAAATTATGATCTTAATTAAAAAATAAATTAATCACATTTTTAAAATTATTTAATAAAAATGGATTTTATTTTTGGATTCTACACATCGAAAAATGGTTAGGGTGTTTTTTGGTTTTTTTCTAACATACTTGTTTTTTTGATGAATAGTAAAATACAATAATTTAAGATAAGTTCTAAAACACGAATTTCTGAATCATGCTTGAGTCATGGATGATGTAAATGGCCATTGTATCAAACTCACATGATATTATTAATATTTTTTTTCATGGAATCATCACTATTTGTTGTCTTATGGAAAAATAATAAAGTAAGACAACCCTCCTCCTCTCTACTATAAAAACCACCAACACCCTCCTCTTATTTTCACTCCCCTCAAGCCTTGTAACTTGCCTAAATTTTTCTCAAATATCTCCCAATATCCTAACCCATTCCTAGAATCCATTTTTCTCCTAAAAATACCAGAACCTCACCCCTAAAGAGGCTCTCAATGAAGATTAATTCAAGAGGTAAATTTCTCTTTTCGATTCTTTTACTTTCTTTTCAAGTTCCTTTGTTTTATTTTCTATCGTTATCTATCCTCATCCAAATATTATGAAAACTATAGTAACTTACATGTACTAGAATTTTTTAATGATAATGGAATAATTTATTATCATCTATAATTTACCCTTATTTTATACTAGAGATGAAAACACCACCTGAGATGTGTAAATTTATCACATTCAAGGACGACGAGTTTTCAATTTCTTTTACCATTTTCAATTCTTCTCGTGAAACAATTTTTATAACTGAACCAAAATATAATATATGTATTATGTCTCATATATGGTTATTTAATCGTTTTTTACATATTGTTTTGATTTATAAATCAAAATGTGTTTGTTATGATCAAAAACCGCCAATTAACGCAAATGGCTATCACTAACGTTTTATATAATGATTCAAATTCACTCCAAGTAACCAAATTAAATTTAAAACCATGTAACCTTATGAATAAAAAATAATAAAATATAACTCTAATTCTATAAAACCATCCCATTTTTACATGATTATCCATTCATGTATATAAGTAAACCGATCATGAAACAAACAGACCCGAAAAATGAAATTGTACCTCATAACCTATCAAAAAGGCTATGACTGAACATAAAAATGTAGGACCCGGAGACACCCGGAGAGGGGAGGGGTGAATCAGGGTGTCAACTTCTTCTTTTAAAGACATGGATCTTGTTCCCACATTTGTAGGATCTTGTTAAACCTATATTATGGATATGAACAGAAAGAAAACATTCACATGCAGAGAGACAACACAACACTTTTTACTTTGTTCACCACTAAGGGATACGTCCAAGGAGCATACGCCGATAGGTTTTTAGTCGTACCAAATTCCACTAAATTCACTAGCTATGGATTACAAAGGTTCGGGCACAGTCACTCTATCCTAGTCTCACTGCCTTTACAAAAAGGTTCAGAGATTGCTCACAGCGTCCCTCAGGTCACTCCTGTTGACTCCCCCTGGCTCACTGCCCTTAGTTAAGTCACACTCATTTTATAGACGTGGAGGTCTCTCTATCATTTCAAAAGAATGCATCCTATGTTGTATGTAGATACTCTGTTGAAGTCTACCTTTCACTTGTAGACTAATATCACTTTACACTGAAGGTATCGGGCAATATTCCACCTTTTTTGCAGCTCCAAAAAGGACAGGCGTACTTCAACCTCACCTGGCACGCTTCAACAAGATCGGCACACATGTTTCAAGATCGGCGCACAGGTCACGTGCGTGGTACAGATTTGGCACGCAGGTGACACCAACTCACTTGTGTGAAACTGCCTCCTTCAACTCCAAAAATGTGACTTAGCACCTTTAACTCCTAAACCACTTTGGACACGCAACCAACAACCATCGTGCAACCTCTACTTGCACATCCTAACCACCACTTGCGTGATTCAACCACTTGTGCGACGAGAGCTCGAAAAATCTCTAAGTCTTGAACTTCGTTCCAAATGAGTAGGGGTGGTCCTGTATTTATAGGCAAACTGGACCCCCTGTGTGGTGGCGCGCAATTGTCCTCATGGAGCGCAAGTCCCAGCACACTGCTCCAACCGCCCTAGCCTCTATCGCGCTACTCACTTGCGTAACCACACCAATACATGCATGAACCTCTTTCCTTTTCCATATTTTGAAGCTATTATCTCTAAGAACAATGGGCGTGCAACTTTCTAGCCTCTTAGGAATCGGCGGGCAAGTCCTTTCTCGGCGTGCAAGTCACTTGCACGACCAGCCCAAAACCTACATGGCCCTTCTCCCTTTTCCATTTTTCCATGTTCTGATCTTAAAAAACATATGGTGTGCATGTTTCCTCTCTTTCAAGTTCATGACGCACAATTCACTTTTCCAAAAACATTTTTTTTCCATTTGTCAATTTTCAGGCCAAAAAATTTGGCAAACACTAGAAAATGGTGCCACCTTCAATACTGTAATCTACTTGACTTGTATGAGCACTTTGCTGGCACACATTCTGAACTTTCTCTGACGATTGGCAACAAACACAAACCATACTCCAATTTATTCAATGATGACCATGGTTGCAACAATCTCCCCCTTTGGGTTTGTTGGAAATCAGAAAATAAATTCAATAGATCCCCATAAAAATGTAAACAAAAAACGCAAGAATCAAATCTTACAACACTCTAAGTCTACGTGAGAAATGATCGGTGTAGAAAATAAGAGAGAAAGATCGAATTTTGTTCCTATGTTTTGGAATTCTCAATGACACCCAAGAAGCATTACATGACCAATGTATTCCTTCTCATCCTTCTCATAACAGAATAATTACATGCCTAAACATGAGTGAAATTTTTCCTTTCTCCCCCATTGATAAGAAACCCAAAGACAAGTAATGTGTTCACTATTCAGCTTAAACCATAATCCCCCTAGATAGTATCTCCCCCACAAACCTGCATCACATCCATAAACAAATAAAAATAGTTATCATAAATGGGGAGAGGGGAATTGTGTAACCTCCTTATGCACTGGAAGGTGGCTAAACACCAAGGTTTAACTGATGATTATCAAACACAGCCACTGACAGTGGATTGGTTAGGATATCAGTCACTTACTCATCAGTTCCAACATGATTCATTCTAATCACACCTAGCTCAAATTTTTCTTTGATAAAGTGATACCTGATTTCAATATGTTTAGTAAGATAATGATGAACATGATTCTTCATGATATCAATTGCGCTCTTGTTATCATAGTAAATTACCATTGGTTGATTCACCTCATCAACAATATCTGTAAGTTGTTGCTTCATCCATAGCATTTGAGTGCATGCCTTTGTGGTGGATATATACTGAGCTTCAGTAGTACTAAGAGAAGTAATTTCTTGTTTCTTTCTCAACCAGACAAGACATTTCTTCCCAATATAGAAGGCTCCACCACTAGTGGAATTTCTGTCTTCTATATCACCAGCCCGGTCAGCATCCGAAAACACTGATAATTCACTATCCCTGCCTGCATAAAAATATAACCCAAAGTTATGTGTACCTTTAATGTACCTCATGATTCTTTTTACTACCGCCATATGTTCCACCTTTGGATTACTATGAAAGCGGGCTGCAAGACATGTGGCGAAGACAATATCTGGATATGTCGTTGTCAGATACAGTAGGTTCCAAATGATCCTCATGTACATGGTGGGATCTATAGAGGTCCCATCCTCATGCTTTCCAAGTTTAGTTCCAACTACAATCAGAGTTGACATTGGTTCAGAGTCTTGCATATTAAACTTCTTCAACAGCTCTCTTGAATACTTTTCCTGAGAAATGAATGTGCAATCCTTCTTTTGAATCACCTGTCGCCCCAAGAAATATGTGAGCTCCCCAATCATATAAATTTCAAATTCTGATTTCATGTGATTGGAAAATTCATCCACTAATTTCTGCATGCTGCCACCAAATATCAATGTAGACTATAACCATGAATTGATCTTTTGGAGAATTCTTCACATATAGATTGTGATCCACTCCTCTTATTTTGAACTCAAGCTTCTTGAAATACGAGTCCATGCAGGAATACCATGCTCGTGGTTCCTACTTCAAACCATATAGGACTTTCTTCAGTTTTCATATCTTATTCTCATCAGTACCAAGAACAAAACACACTGGTTGTTCAATGTAGACTTCTTCTTCAAGTATACCATTCAAGAATGCTGTCTTGACATCCATTTGTTATACTTTATATCCTATTTAGAGTTCCATGGAAAAGAAAAGTCTAATTGACTCCAGTCTAGCCAGTGGACCAAAGGTTTCTTCAACATCAACACCTTCAATCTGGGAATATCCATTACATACCAGTCAAGCCTTATTTCTAATAACACTTACATGCTCATCAAACTTGTTCTTGATGATTCATTTTGTACCAATCACATTGTGATCTCCGAGTCTCTAGACAAGATCCCATGTCTAATTATTGTCAATCTGATTTAGCTCTTCATTCATAGCTTTTACCAAAGATTCATCCTTTGTAGCTTCTTCAAATGAGGAAGGCTTCACAACTGAAAGAAATGAATATTGTGTGTTATTCCACATCCTCCTTGTTTGAGTGGGTGCACTCTTATCTCCAATTATGTCAGATGGATCAATATCAGCTCTATGATTTCTTCTCTGTGGTTCATTTGAATTCTCTCCACCCACAGTTTCTTCTTCTAAGTAAACATAATGTGACTGCTGAGTGTTTTGTACAGCTTCCACTATTTCTATATTCATGTTTTCTCCACGTTCACTTTCTTCCTCACTTCTTGATCACATCATCATATGACGTTCTTAAAGAATTTGTGTTTTTCTCTTCAATTATCTTAACATCACTGCTTACCACAATCTTTCCTAATCTCTTGTTGAAACACTTGTAGTCTTTTCTGTTTATTGGATATCCAATAAAAATTCCTTCACCAGCATTGTCACCAAACTTCCCTTGATTTCCTTCTTTATTCCGAATGAAACATTTACTTCAAAAAACATGAAAGTATTTCAATGAAGACTTCCTTCCATGCCACAATTCATATGGTGTCTTCGTTTCTCCCATATACAACCCTGTTTGATTCTGAATGTGCACTACAGCTTCAACAGCTTCCTTCTAGTAATGGTGAGAGATACCACTCTCAATCAGCATAGTCCTGGCAAAGTTGTTGACCTGTCGATTCTGTCTCTCAACAACTCCATTTTTCTGTGGAGTTCTCACAATAGCTACATCATACTGTATTCCATGTTTTTAAGGTAATTCTCAAACTCAATGAACGTGTATTCCCATCCATTATCAGATCACAAAACTTTTATTGTTCATCCACTATCATTCTCAGTGATTCACTGATATGTTTTCCTGCCATAAAGCACTTGTTGTTTCCTGTGAATGACCATAACACATTCCATTCAGCTGTAATCACCAATGAAAATGACAAAGTACATTTCTCAATGAGTTCCAACAAAATTTATCAGCCTGCATACATCTGTATAAATTAAATCAAGAAGATGAGATGCCCTCTCCTTCTTTGGCCGATATAAACTACAGACCATCTTTCCATGAAAGCAAGCATCACAAGATTTTTCATGCTCACACTTCAGGTTAGGAATGTCCATGACAATCGTCAATTTTGATATTTTCTCCATGTATTGTTGATTGATGTGACCCAGTATCCTATTCCACAAATTGTTTTCTTCTTCAATAGTCATGTAACAAACATTTTCTTTACTATCAACCTGATAAAAGTTGCCTTATGTTCTGTATCCTTTTATAAGTGAATTTCCTATCTTTCCCTTGATAGTGCAGCCTTTCTGATTATAAGTAACAATAAGTCCCGAGTCATAGGGTTGACTCATGCTGAGTAGATTATGACGTAGGCCATCTCTGTAAAGGAATTCAGTCTTCTTTAGTTATCCATTAGCTAATTCAGTACTTCCACTGCCTTTGATTTTCATAGCTCCATCATTACCAAATAGAACCATTCCATCAACCTTCTTCTTGATATCTATCAACAGGCCAGCATTACCTGTCATATGGGATGAACAAATACTATCCATGAACTAAGTACTGTTTCTTTTTCTAGCTTTGAGGTCCACCTCTGCAAGGTTGGATTTATCAATTTTCTCCCTTTCTTTCCATGAGACATTGGAATGAGTATAGAGCACTGATGGACTTTAAATTTATCATCTGTGTACATTAGATCTTCATAGTTGAAGTCTTCTTTAAGAGGAGAAAACCTGTTTGAATGAGAAACACTATCTTGTCGATGAGACCTGACTTGTCTTGAATTCCAGTATGAGGTGTCGATGTCCCTTCTCTACCGGAAATTAACTTCTTTATGACCAAAGTTAGAGCAATGAAAATAGTATCCATAGAAACTATTTCTTCTATAAGATGAAGGATATGAAGTCATTCTCCTTTGTTGATGTTTGAGATCTTCCCCATTTTGATATCTCGTCTCCTCTTTGCAATATGACATGGTATGGCCCAGATAGCCACGGAAATGAAACTTCATGAGAGGAAATGTCTTCTCACTTGAATTTCTCCTCATAATCTCTTCCTTGGGAGAAAAGTTGGACTTCCTATCATTTCTGAATTTTTGAGGGTAATTTTCAGTTCTCCTTTTAGATTGGATTAAGGGTTTCTTTTTTAGCACTTCAGGAAACATCTCAACATGTCCAACTTTCATCTTGTATTTCTTTTGGCTCTCTTCACTTCCACCAGTTGATGTCTCATCTTCACAGCCAATTCCACTCTTTCCCATGAAAGTGGTTCTTTGATAACTCAAGATTTTTCCTACCCCATCTGAACCACTCTTGGCTCTTTCCTGTAATTATACATATGAGAATCTTCCAAACTGTATTTTCTTCCTTGATTCTTTTAAAATTGATTCAGTCTCAAGTTTACTACTAATATTAACAAATTCCTCTTCAAGACCCTCAACGGTCATGGATTTTTCTTCTAGTCTGGAGGTGAGGTAATTGATGAACTTTTCCTTCTCTTCAATTCTTAGCTTTAGATCCACTACAACATCATTTCTTTCAAGAATTTTAGAATCTACTTTCTCAAATTATTCTAGTCGTTCAATTTCAGCTTCAATTTGATCAACATATACAGTTGATTCTTCTACCACTGATTTCCACTCATTGCAACTCTTACATTTAATCTTAAGCTTGCTAACAGTATCCTTAAGTTGCAACTGAGGATCTGCACTAGTTTTTAACTGATTTTCTCCACCAGTGTCTTTTGATTTTTCAACAGTGGCCATCATGGAAGCATGTTTCCTAGTTTTAAATTATGGTTCTTCTTCATCACATAATTCATTATCATCTTCTTCCTCTTCATAGACAAAACTCTTCTTCAGAACATTATTTCTAAATTTGAAGTCTCTTTTCTTGAAAAACCTTTTCTAAGTCTTATCAATGTTTTCAGCATCACTATCATCATCATAGATCTTTCTTAAGCACTGAGAAGAAATGTGCCCAACTTTTCCACAACGAAAGAAAGCAAGAGGTAACTTCCCTTGGAATTTACCTTTTCCATTTTGGAAATTATTGGTAATGAGAGAGAGAATTTATTTTTCCTCATCATATACACTAATTCTAGCTTATGAGATTTTCAGTTTCTCCTTGAATTTTAATGCTATTTTCTTGATTACTCATGTTGTAGAATCTTCTAGTTTGACTCTCATTTCATATTCCACCATGTTGTTCAATAGATCATCCAAAGAAAGTTTGGAAAGTTCTATTTCCTCAAGGGCAGACACCTTTGCATTGTACATGGGTGGTAGCCTTCTCAGTATTTTCTTCACAATATCAATGTCTCTGATATTTTCTCCTAGGACCTGAGTTGCTCCAACCACTTCAGTAATTCGATTGAAGAACGAGTCTAAATTCTCATCAGGATGCATCTTCGGATCATCGAACCAATTTTGTAGAACTTGTAGTTTTGCCTCATTCACTTTGCTATCACCTTCATAAATATTTTCATGTTTGTCCCACATGGACTTTGGTGTGGTGAAAATCATCACTTTTAGATAAATCTGATCCGAAAGTGCTGCGGTGAGAGCATTATGTGTTTTAGTATCTGAATCAAGAATTTTTCTATCTGTATTAGTCATAGCTAGCCCTGTTGGATCAGAAACATTAATACCTTGCATAGTGGAAAACAAAACATACATTCCATGGGATCTTATATGAGATCTCATTCTGTTCCTCTAGATCTAGAAATTACTTCCATTGAAGATAGGGACTCCCCTTACATCGACTGCATTCTCCATGATGAAAAAAGACAGATTCAACACCAGCAACCTTTACCATCTGATACCACTTGTAGGACCCCAGGACACCATGAGAGGGGAGACGAGAATCATGGTGTCAAATTTTTCTTTTAAATTGATGGATCTTGTTCTGACATTGGTAGGAACTTATTAAACCTGTATGATGGATATGAATAGAAAAAAACATTCACATGAAGAGAGACGACACAACAATTTTTACTTGGTTCACCAATAAGGGCCACATCCAAGGAGAATACGCCAACAAGTTGTCGGTCATACTAAATTTCACTAAACTTCACTAGCTATGGATTACAATGGTTCAGGAACAATCACTCTGTCCCAGGCTCACTTCCTTTACAAAAAGGTTCAGGGATAGCTCACAGCAACCCTTAGGTCACTCCCGTTGACTCCCCCTGGCTCACTACCCTTGGTGAAGTCACAATCAATTTATAGAAGTGGATGTATCTCTATCATTTCAAAAGAATGCATCCTCTATTGTATGTATATGCTCTGTTGAAGTCCATATTTCACTTGTAGACTAATCTCACTTTGTACCAAAGGTATCATGCAATATTCTAGCTTTTGTGTAGCTTCAAAAAGGACGGGCATACATCACCCTCACCAAGCGCGCTTCTCCCAGACCGGTGCAAACGTTTTAAGACCGGTGAGCAAGTCACTTGCATGGTAAAAATTCGGTGCGCTGGTGACACCAAACCACTTGCGCGACACTGCCTACTTCAACTCCAAACTTGCACGACTCAACACCTTTAACTCCCAAACCAATTTGGATGCGCAACCAACAACTAGCACGCAACCTCTACTTGCGTGGCCCAACAACCACTTGCACGACTCAACCACTTGCGCGATGAGAGCTAGATAAATTTATAAGTCTTGAACTTCGTTTCAAATTAGGCGGGGTGTTCCTCTATATATAGGAAAAATGCACCCCCTTCATAGTGGCGTGCAAGTTTCCTCACAGCGCACAAGTCCTAGCGTGCAGCTTTAACCGCCCTAGCCTTTGTCGTGCTACTCACTTGCGTGACCACACCAATACATGCACGACTCTCTTTCCTTTTCCATATTTTGATGCTATGATCTTGAAGAACAACAAGAGTGAAACTTTCCAGCCTCCTAGGCATCGTCCCAAAAGTACTTTCTCTGTACACAAGTCACTTGCGTGACTAGCACAACACCTGTACAGTCCTTATCCCTTTTCCATTTTTCCATGTTCTGATCTTGAAAAACATATTGCGTGCAAGTTTCCTCTTCTTCAAGTACATGGTGCACAAGTCTCTTTTCCAAAAACAATTTTCTCCATTTATCGATTTTCAGGCCCAAAAATTTATCAAACACTGGAAAATAGTGCCACCTTCAATACTGTAATCTACTTGACCTGTATGAGCACTTTGCTGGAACACATTCTGAACTTCCTCTGAGGATTGAAAACAAACACAAACCATACTCCAATTCATGCAAAGATGACCATGGTTCCAACAAAAAAGGATATAATAAATAAATTTCACGTAAAATAATTTCTATAAATATTAAATAATGAACCTAATTTTATTATTCAGGTCATTAATATCAATTTTATAACACCTTCAGACTTAAGGTAAGAGATTCCACTCGAACATCCATTATTCCTTCAGGTTTCTATATCTTTCATTTTATCCACAAGAAGTTATCTGTTATTTTTATTTAAATATTATAAATTATGTGTACATGATCCAAAATCATGTATTAATATCCATTCATAATTCTATTTTTGGGATATACATGTTTTTTAAGTGGATCCCTAATCAATACTTCTAAAAAAGAAAACCCCTTTCAGGGAACTTCCCTAATTCATATGAAATTTATAGTGAAATATACCATATAAATTAGGCCACCATTGATTTTATAAAACTAGTGTTTTTATTAAGAAAATATTCTTGGATCACTTCTGGTTTTATATAAAATATTATTCCCTTTTCTATTTTAAAATATTCTTAGTATTTTCCTTGAAACCACACTAATCTTTTTTAATGATAAAAATTCTTAAATACTATTTTTAACATATTATAACTTATATTTGCAAACACCTACCCTGATATATGCCTATTTTTCCTTATGAATGTAAATGTATGTTCTAATTATTTTCTTTCATGGACACTTGTATGATACACCCATTCATAACGCTTTATGACATAATTATTATACCAATTCTTTTCGATGGGTACCCTTATGTTTATGATTGATTATGTATGATTCTATATGTAGAAAGAATATCCAAGAACATGTTAAGGTGGGAGAATCCATATAATTCTCTAATGCATTGGGTAATGTTGAGTCTCATGGAATGTAATGTGCAACAGTCTTGGCGGTTCGCCATAACTTGTGAAACAATATGCAATGGTCTTGGTGATTAACCTTGAATTGTGCTTCTCTTTGTGAAACAATCCTTGAATCATTTTAAAGTCATGTTTTATGTTTTTTCATCCTTACTATGAATCCCTGTTTATATGACCCCATGTTTATATGTTATTATTCCATTTGTTCCATGCATTATGTTCATTATGTCATTCATTATAACCCATTTCCTAAATCTATATTCTTATTCTTATTCATATACAAGTTTTTTAGATCACCCCTTTGTTCATGATACCCCAAGGTTATCCTAAGCCAATGTATGACCAAAATGAAAGTTAGGAGCTCAATATAAAGATTAAATAATTAAATGTTTTATGTATTTATTTTTATGTACCTAGTCATCAAAGAAACTAAAATTCACAATCCTTGGGATTGTATTCCAATGTAAAATTATGAATAATATCATGTAGTGTAATGTGTAAAAAGATAGGGCCACTATTGTTGGTTTCAGAGGATGGTCTAGTTATTTTTGGAGATTAGGAATAGTTAAATTTTGTAATAACTGTTAAGATGAGACTAAGTATATGAAAACATCCCTAAATGTTGGTAAGTATAGAGTAAGTGGTTTATTAAGAAAATACATCCTTGTATAGATATGAATAAGTGGATGTGGATCTATCATAGATGTATCTAATGGTAAACCCAAAAACACCACTTTGACTTGGAATCAAATGTGAACTGGTACATGACAAAGAGCCTTGATGCACTCATAGTTTGACACTCCCAGGGATATGATTTGGTAAATTCATAAGCTTATTACAAACCATTATTAAGGGAATAAATAAATAACCCATAATAATATAAGTTACGAAACCAATCAATTATAACCTAGATTTAAATGTAGGGAATCACATGATGGGATATACATTTCATTTAAGAGTTTATCTTTTTATTCTTAAAGTTTTCTTTTTTATGCTTATTAGCTAAGTATTCAAGCACCATAATTGTACATTCTTTTTATTAGTTGAATTAGGTAAGTATAAGATCACATGCCCACAATTAGTGTGATAGGAAATGTGAAGATTTATATAATGATATTCCAAATATGATGGGAATGGGTGCTCAAAACATCATGATAGTACTTGCTCAGATGGTTCAAGTTATGAATAATAACTTTAATCATGTGGAACACCCTACTCCTCTATGGAAATAACAAGTTTCCATTAAATAATTCATATAGAAAAGGCCTTCCATGGTTAGTGGATCTTAAAATCCCATCATCAGGGAATAATTTATTAACTCTGTTAGAAAGAAATTCTCTGTCCTCCAGTACTCAAAAGAAGAGAAAGTCATACTAGTGGTCAATTGTTTTGATGGGGAAGATGATTAGTGGTAGAAACTAATCAAGAATACTATGTCTAAAGAGGAAATTTATTCCCTAGATTGGGAAGAATTCAAGAAAATGATCTTCATTAAATATTTTACCTAAACTCTCTACCTCAAGATGGAAAGAGAGATCCTTAGACTCAGGTAGAAGGAACATGAGTCCATAGAGGCATATGAATAAAACATCACAAGGAATTCAAGATACGCCTCCATATTTTTCATGAACATTGAAATTAAGGTGGTTCTCTTCTTTAGAAGAGTAAATCCGAGTCTAAGAAAATTGTTGGTGATCCAAGACTTTAACAGTTATGAGGGGAGTTTCCATTGTTCCCTCAAGGTTGAAATGAAGATCAGTGACCCCCAGTTGTCTCATGGGCTTGGGGAAAAAAGTGAAAGATTGAGTCTAATTTGGGTGGTTTGAAAACAAAATCCATGATAGAAAGAAGATAAAACATCCCATGTGTTAAAATTATAGGAAGAATCATCCTAGGAACTATCTAAAGGGAACTCAGAATTTCTTCAAATGTAGAATAATGGATCATCTAGCTAAAACCTTCTGAAGGGATACGAATAATCCCACTGATGTGGAAGAAGAAAGGAAGGTAAAGATAAATGCTCATATAGTACTGTAGAGTTACAATTGTAATGAGCATGGGCATTATGTAAACAATTTCCCTAATCCAAGGGTTATTAATAGAAATCAATAAATACCTCTAAGGAAACAAGGAAGGGCTTATTATATCACTACTATTGAGGTAGAGCCTAAAATCAATGTGCTGACTAGTAATCTAGTTATTCATTCAAGAATAGTAAATGTTCTATTTGATTCTAGTTCTATGAATTATTTAATGTCTTGCAAGTTGAGTAGAACTATTCAAAAACCACCTAAAAATTTGGAGGTTAAGTTATCTGTGAGAATAGAGAATGGGGAAATTATTGCATCCAAGGTTTATAACTCCTCCATGGTAAATGTTTGTTGACTAAACATCATATAAAATATTTTCATACATCCTTTAGTAGAGTTTGATGCTATATTGAGAATGGATTGAATATCATTATGCAAAGCCAACATCAACTATTGGGAAAGGGAGATCACTCTTCATATCCAGTAGCATCCTCCAATTATTTACAAGTGTTAGGAGCAAGATTAATCTCCTTTAGAATAATTGTCTCATGTATGGATATTACTAACTTGTGAGTAAGCATGTCTAGCTCAAATGATTGATACAAAAGAGATGATACTTCTCTAAGATATTCCCAATATTAGGGATTACATTGATGTATTCCAGGATGAATTGCCCGGTATTTCTCCTGATAGAGAGGTTGAGTTCCTAATTGAACCAATTCCTGGATCCCTACCTATATCAGAGAATCCTTATAGAATGGACACCGTTTAGTTGGAACAGATGAAAAAGCAGTTATAGGAGAATTTGGAGAAGGGTTTTATATGCTCGAGTGCTTCTCCATGTGGTGTGCCAGTCTTCTTTGTCAAGAATAAGGATGGATCAATGCACCTCTGAATTGATTATTGTGAGCACAAAAAAATAAAAATAAAGAACCAGTATCCCCTTCCATAGATAGATTACATTTTCAATCAGCTTCGTGGGTCTAGTTATTTATCTAAGGTGGTCCTTTGGTCGAGATATCAAAAATCAAAGGTGATGAATGAATATATTCCCAAAACTACCATTTGAACAAGTTATGAACACTATGAGTTCATCATGATGCCCTTATGACTCACTAATGCTCTAGAAATATTCATGGATTTAATGAATATAGTTTTTAGATATTACCTCGACAAAGTTTTGGTAGTCTTTATCAATGATATTTTTATTTACTCCAAGAGAAAGGAGGAACATAAAGAGAATTTGAATACTGTACTGTAGACTTTGTGAGGTGACAATCTATTTGAAAATAAAAGTAAATGTGAGTTCTGTATGGAGGAAGTATCATTATTGGGGCATGTTATCACTAGAAAAGGAATATTTGTAGACCCTTCCAAGAAAAAGGCAACTGAAGAGTGGCCCATGCCAACATCTGTAACAGAGATCTGTAGCTTTTTGGGTCTAGCTGGGTATTATCGATTATTTTTGGAGAACCTTTCACAATTTTCAAATCCAACGACCAAGATGAAAAATAAGGGGGTGAATTTTTTCTGGACTCAAGAATATGAGGAAATCTTTAAGGAGCTCAAAATAGGCTTAACACTACACCGATACTCACACTCCCAACAAGTGGATAACTCTTTGTGGTATATAGTGATGCTTCAAATAAAGGATTAGGGTGTGTACTAATAAAAAATAATAAAGTGATTGCCTACACCTCAAGAGAGTTGAAAATCCCTGAGAAAAACTTTCCATGATCTAGATTTGGCAGCTGTGATCTTTGTATTAAAAATTTGGAATCATTATCTCTATGGGGAAAAGTGAGATATATATCGATGACAAGAGTCTTAAAAATATATTGAAAAAAGGGCTTATTATGTGCCAGCTAAGATGGTTAGATCTCATCAAGGATTATGACTACTTAATCCACTCCATCCCAGTAAGAAAAATATAGTGGAAGATACTCTAAGTATAAATAATATTGCATCTTTATCAATGATGATAGTTGAGAAGGATCCAATTTTCTGGGATTTGAAGAGTATGGAAATTGGAATAATTAAGGTATTAATATCATCAATCCTTTCTCAAATGGTTTCTCAACAATCCCTCATAGATAAAATTAAGGATGATAAAAAAATATGTGGAAATTCATAAAAGGGTAGAATCTATTAGAAATGGGAAATCCTCTAAATTAAAGATTGACGAGGAATGAGTTGTAATATTTGGGTCATGATTATGTGTACCGTCAAATTTAGAGATAAAGAAGAATCTTTTGAATGACGTACATAGATTAACCTTCTCTATTCACCCAGGGAGCATAAAGATGTATTGATATATCCGACGAAACTTTTAGTGGGACAATATAAAGAAGGAGATTGTTGAATACACATCAATGTTCCTGGTATGTCAATAAGTGAAGGCTTAAAGATAGAATTATAAGGGGATTATGCAACCACTACCCATACCTACATGGTTGTAGGAAAACATCACCATAGACTTTGTCACCAGAATTCTAAAGAAATCTAGAGGAAACAATGCTATATGTGTAATTGTGGATCGTCTTATAAAGAAATATCACTTTATCGTAATTCGAGAGGACATATCATTGGATCAACTTGCATGGATAAATATCCAATAGGAAGTAAGGGTTCATGGAGTACCACTATCTATTTTATCTGATAGAGATCCAAGATTCACCTCAATGTTCTGGAAAAGTCTCCAGCATGTTCTAAGCACTGGACTGAACTTCAGTATGGTCTATCATCCCCAAACTAATGTCCAATCTGAGTGAACTATTCAGAAAAATGCAGAAATGTTGAGATCATGTTCTATAGACTTTAAAGGTGGGTGGTACCAACAACTCCCACTGGTCAAATTATCTTACAACAACAGTTTCCACTCCAGCATCTGAATCGAACCATATGAAGACCTTTATGAGAAAAAGGTGTAGAACACTAAAATGTTGAGATGATTTCAGTGAGTGTAAGTAGCTAAGACATGAAATGGTTGAAGAAATGGTTTATAATTTGAAAACCATTCAACATCTCATCAAGACAACCCAAATTCGACAAAAGAGTTATGCATAAAATCATTGATGAGACCTTGAGTTCAAAGATGGAGACATGGTATTTCTCTACATATCTCCATAGAAGAAGGTTATGAGATTTGGGAAAAAAGGAATGCTAAGTCCCAAGTACATAAGCCCCTTAGATATTCTTGATCTTGTTGGAGCTGTGGCCTATAAACTAACACATCCACCTACAATGTCTAAAGTACACAATTTCTTCCATGTATTCCTTTTAAGGAAGTACATACTAGATCCTTCACACTATCTTCAGAGGTGGTACTTTGGAGAATGATCTGACATACATGGTTGTGTTTAGGGTGTTTATTTGGGGTTTAACACAACAAAATTAATTTTTGATGACTAGGAACCTACACTTATGAATAGTATCATACCCTTATGAATAGTTATATGACACTTATGAATAGTAAATCATCCAAAAGAATAGTAAACCCACCCTTTAATGTATAAATAAAATTTAGGCAATTTATAAGTGATAATATGACTATAGAAAAAGTATTAGATTTTTTCTATGTAATAAATAATTAATTACAATTAATTAATTAATTTAAAAGGAATTTATTTTTTAATTTTTTTTTCATAAATTAAAAATTTAATGCCTTATGGTTTTATGATAATTTTATAAGACCTTATGTAATGTTTTAAAATATTATAAAATCTGTTAGAGTTTTAAGAAATGTATTTTTCAAGTAAATTATGATTTTAATTAAAAAACTAACTTTATCATATTTAGAAAAAAAAATTTGATTTTTTTTTTCATTTTTGTGTTTTACACGTTTAAAAATGGATAGGGTGAATTTTTGGGTTTTTTTAAAATAATTGATTTTTTTATGAACAGTAAAATATAATTATTTACAATAAGTGCTAAAACCTGAATTTAAGCCACATGATTGAGACATGGATGATGTAAATTTCCATTAGATAGAACTAACATGCACTTATTACTATTTTTTTCATGGAATAATCACTATTTGTGGTCTTATGAAAAATAATAAACTAAGAAAACCCGCCTCCCCTTCACTATAAAAACCACCCACACTCCCCTCTTCTCTTCACTCCCTTCAAGCCTTGTGCCTTTACTAAATTATGCTCAAATATCTCCCCATGATCCCCACATCCATTATCCATTTTTCTTCTTAAAATACTAAAGCCTATCACCTTAAGAGACTCTCAAGGAAGATTAATTCAATAGATAAATTCCTCTTTTTAATTCTTTTACTTTTTTTTCAAGTTCCTTTGTTTTCTTTTCTATCCTTATCTATTCTCATCCAAATATTATGACTAATCTGGTAAATTAAATGTAATGTAATGTTTTTTTGATAATTAAATAAGTTATTATCTTCTCTCATTTACCATTATTTTATATTATAAATGAAAACACTAACCGAAATGTGTTAATTCATCACATTCAAGAATGACAAGTTTTCAATTTATTTTACCATATTCAGTTATGGACATGAAACCATTTTTATGGTTGAAACAGAATATAATATATTTATTATGTCTCATATATGGTTTTTTAATCATTTTTATACATGTTTTTTATTTACAAATCAAAATGTGTTCGTTGTGATCAAAAACCGCTAATTAACCCAAAAGGTTATCACTAAAGTTTTATTAAATGATTCAAATTCACTCCAAGTAAACAAATTAAATTTACAACCATGTAACCTTATTAATATTAAATAATAAAATATAACACCAATTCTAGAATCAATATTCATTTTACATTATTTTTCATTCATGTATATAAGTAAACCGATCATGAAAGAAACATACCCAAACAATGAAATTGAACCTCATAACCAATACAAAAGGTTACAAATGAACATAAAAAGGTTATATTAAATAAATTAAATGTAAAAGAGGTTATGTAATTATTAATTTATGAAAAAAAATTTATTATTCAGGTCATTAATATCAAATTGAGAACACCTTCATACTTAAGGTAAGGGATTATACCTGAACCTCTATTATTATTTTGGGTTTCTATATCTTTATTTTTACCCACATAGAGTTATCTATTATTTTCATGTATATATTTAAAAATATATGTAAATTCTTCAAACTCATGTATCAAGGTCCATTCATAATTCTCTTTTGAGAATATAGATGTTTTTTAAGCGGTTTTCTCCTCAGTACTTTTTGAAAAGCAGACCGTTTTAAGAGAACTTCTGGAATTTGTACCAAATTTCATGTGAACTATACCAAATGTTTTAGGACAAAATTTATTTTATAAAACCAGTGTTTTTGTTAGGAAGACATTAAAAAATTATTTATAACTTCTGGTTTTATATAAAATATTATTCCCTTTGCTATTTTAAATTCTCATTTGTATTTTCATTAAAACTGAACTGAAATGTTATCATGCTAAAAATACTTAAATACTATTTTTATATGTTATCACTTCTATTTGAAATCAGATACCATGATATATGACTATTTTAACTTATGAATTTCCATGTATGTTTTAATTCCTTTCTTTCGTGGACACTTGTATGATACACCCATTCATTATGCATTGTGACATTATTATGGTGTCCATTTCTTTCCATGGGTACCCTTATGTTTGTGATTGATTATGTATGATTATATATGTGGATATAATATTAATGAAAATGTTAATATGGGTGCACTTAGATAGAACTTCAATGCATTGGGTGAAGTTGAGTCTCATGATTCATTATGTGTAATGGTCTTGGGGGTTAGCCTTGACTTGTGCTACCAAATGAAACAGTATTGGTTGTTAACATTGACTTGTTCCCCTATATGTGCAACGAGCCCCGAGTCATGCTAAACTCATGTTTTATGTTTCTTCCACATTACTATGAATCCATGTTTATACAATCCTATGTTTATATATTATGATTACATATGTTCCATTCTTTTTTTTGATTATGTCATGCCTTCTAACCCATGTGCTAAAGATATATTGCTATTATTATTCCCTTAATGAGATTTTAGATCACCCATTTGTTCATTGTTATTTCCATGTTATCCTATTGTTATCTATGATCACCATGGAAGTTAGGATATTAATATGAATATTAAATAAAGTAATGTTTTATGTTTTCAATTTTATGTACCAAATCTTCAAAGACATGATACTTAACGATCCTTGGCTTGTACTCAAATGTAAAATTATGCATAAAATCATGCAATGTTATGTGTAAAAGTCTTAGGTCACTATAGAGTCTTGTGAAGAACCACCTTATATTGAATTATTTACAAAAATATTGGGTGAAGAAGGGAAATAAGTAGAAAGTATAAATATATGAGATGTACCCTTTTTTTGGTATTATATTGACATATTTCCTAAATAGTTACCTAGAAATCTCCATATAATAGATTTAGAGTTCTTAATTGAAGTCATACCTATATCAAATCATATTTCAAAGATGTCAGTATAATGGAATATGTAGAGTTACAACAATTAATGTAAAATTTAAATAAATTTCATAGAATGAATTTATTCAACCATGTGTATCCCCCTATAGAGTACATATTCTCATTATAAAGAAAAATAATAGACCAATGAAGTTATTCATTGGTTATAGAGAACATAATGTAATCACAATGAATAAAAAATTCCCTCTTCCAAGAATTTATGATTTGTTTTTCAACTTTATTGGGATCAATTATTCTCTATGATTGACCTTTGACTGGGGTATCATCAATTGAGGGCAATGAAAGAAGATATCTTGAACACCAAATTACAAATAAGATATAGGCATTATGAGTTTTTTATACCATTTTTCTTAACTAGTTATCCTTTTATATTTATGTAATTGATGAATAAAGTCTTTAGGGTCTATCTTGATAAATTTGTGGTGGGTTTTATTAATGATTTTCTAATATATTAAAAAAAATTATTGACAATGAGGATCATAATGTTCATATGAGAAAATATGGGGAAATAGAATATTTTTAGTGAATTTAGTACACCAAGTCAAATTCATGGGACACATTGTAACCAATGAAAGAATATCGGTTGATTAAGAAAAAGAAAATAGTTATATAGGAGTGGACTTCACCATAATAATAATTGAGATTCATTGTTTTCTTGGATTAGTGGGATGCTATATTAGTTTTTTGAAAACAAAATCACAAATTTATATTCCACTAACTAAGTTAACTCAAAATGGAATTAAGTTTTTTCTAGAAAAAGGAGTGTAAATAATGTTTCTCTGAACTAAAGAGGAGGATAGTTGCAAAACTTGTGCTAAACTTTCTCTTTAATGGGGAATAATTTTTTATTTATAATGATTCAACCTTGGATATAATTGGATGTATAATAATTAAAAATAAAAAGGTTATTTCTTACACATCTTGGAAGTGGAAGAATCATTAATAGAATTATCATACCCATGATTTGGATTTAGATATAGTTATATTTTAGTTAAAGAAATAGAGGCACTATATTTATAGGGTGAAGGGTGATAGATAAACTGAACCATTGATTAGAAATTATATATTCACACAAATGGAACTAAACATGAGACAAAGGAAATGGTTGGTGCTTTATAAGGATTATGATTTATTTATTCATTATCACCCTAAAAAAACAATGTCATTGATCTATTAAATTGAAAATTTCTTGATGTTATTTCAAATTTAAGGATTAAAGGAGATCCATTGATCAAGGACTTGGTAAATATGAATATGGAAGTCATAAGGTAGGGTAAATAATCAATCTAATCCTAAATTATTTCCCATCCGCTATTACTATAGAAGACCAATAAATCACAAAGAGATGATCTTAAGTTTCAAAAGAAGAAAGACACTATTAAAACGGGAAGACTTATGAGTTCAATGTTAATCAAGAGTGAGTACTATAGTTTTTTAAAATGATATATATAAATTATATTAGAAATTTAAATAATTATTTTATGGATGAAACTCATTTATCTATATTATCTATACGTCCTAGAATCACACAAATGTAAAAATATCTACGAGATAATTATTGATGGGATAACATGAAAAGGGACATTTATATTTATATTACAAGATTCTTAGTATATTATAAAGTGAAGGAATATTTAAAACTACCGAAAGGAGTGTTACAACTACTACCTATACTTGTATGGTAGTGGGACAACATCACTATGGAAATTTTTTTCTAGTCTTCTAAAAACTTATAAGGGAAATTATTCCATATGGGAAATCATTGATAGATTAAAAAAGTCTTGCAATTATATCACTACACTAGGGGATTTATCCCTTGTTCTCTTTTCTCATATGTATATTCAAGAATGGATGTGACTTCATGGATAATAACAATCCATTATTTGAAACCGTTATCCAAGATTTACATATATGTTTTAGAGGACCATTAAAAAGGATATGAATAATAATGTATACCTTAAAACAACCTATCAAACTGAAACTAATTGGTATTCTGATAGAACTATCCAGGAGTTGGAATTTATGCTATGGGCTAGCTCACCTGATTTTCAAAGGATTTAATAAAAATATCATTAACTTGTTTAATTATCTTATAAAAAAAGTTTTCACTTGAGTATTCAAATCGATGTTTATGAAGCACTCTATAAGAAGAGGTTTAGAACTCGAACATACTAGGATAAAGTTGGAAAAGGAAAACTATTGGAACCATACATTATGAAATACACTATAGAGAAGATACAGGTGATCCAGAAATATACCAGTGATACTCAAAATTTAAAAAAGAATTTTGCTGAAAATGAAAGTATGGTCTTAGGGTTTCATGTTTGTGATCGTGTATTCTTAAAAATATCACCATGGATAGGGGTTGTGAGATAAAAAAATAAGGGTAAACTGATTCAAAGGTTCATTTGACCATTTTCGATTTTGGTGCTTGTTGGAGTATTTTCCTATCTATTAACACTACCTCAAAATCGTTCCAATGTCCACAAATTCAACCATGTGTCCCTATAATGAAATTATATGTTAAACCTAACACATAAAATAAAACCCAATTATATTTAATTGGAACCTTTCCTATTATATAAAGAAGAACCAATCCATATTCTTGATGAAAGTGAACAAGTATTGAGGAACGATACACCCTAAATCATGAAAGTCTTATGAAGAAATCACAAGTTCGATGAAGCATCCTTGGAGCTTGAAGAATTATTGAAGGAAAAAATCCCATATTTATTTTGATTTGGGACTCAAATTTTGAGGATGAAGTTTCTTAATATATGGAAAATATAATGTTCTAAAATATTCTTTTTTATTAATAAAAGAACTTATGTTCCACAATGACTATTTTATTATGTTTTAAAACATAATCACATAGAATGAATTTAACATTTCATTACATATCATGACTTAATATTGATAATAAAAGATAGAAATTATATAGGGAGATAAATGAATAACACAATGCATTCATTAATGTAAACTCCATAGACTGGAATTTTCTAATGAATATTAATACAATAAAAATAGTAATAATAATATAAGAGTTAAGAACATTATATACATTATTAATGGATGTGTAGAACCATTGTAAGTGAATTAGTAAATGTTGAGGTATGGGAATATTGCATTATATGAAGCATAAAAATGGGAAATTCACCATTATCATCTAACTATTGGTCAATATGACCATTGATCAATATGGTAGTTGATCAATATGAATTTAGTCAATATGACCGTTGGGATTTAGGATCATTGTTAATAATTTCACCATTAGAATTAGGGTATATAAAAAGTAATGATAAGAGATAATTAATACAGAACGGAGAAACAATGACCTCAACTAGTAGGATCATACCTTTTAAAGCCCATTTATCAAAACATGAGATGGTAGGTAGTGTTATTGGGGTTCATTCTTAACCAATCTCAAGTATATATTCACTAAGTAAGGATCGAGTGGAATTTAATATAAGAGAAGTTAAAGTTAGTGGAGATCACCACTAGATCATTGTTAGATGAGCTAAGCCAGGAATGTACCACCACCACACACGTTACCCTTACAAAATTTTTCTATAGTAATAATGGGTTATATATCTACAACTTAGTTTTATAATGGTGAAATTTTCTTCTTATAAATTAAATATAGGTTTTTTTAATCCCAATTTCATTATTATTTTGTTTAACAAAACACACATAAATATAAGATGGATATGGTAAATATTTTTTTAGATATGAAGAAAACATTATTATAGTTTTGGGAAATATATAATTTTATTTAAGAATTTAAATAAAATTAATTTTTATGAAATATTCTTATAAAACACTATTTATTTAAATATAATGGATAATATAATTTTATAATGTACCGGGTTATTTTAATAAGGGTTAGAATGTTGATTATTTCATAAAAACTATTATTTTCTAGTAAATTAATATTTTTATTTAAATGTTAAAATTATTATATTTATTAAATTATGTTGATAATATAAACATTCTATATAAAATAATATTGTCTAAATTAGGGTTGGGTTAAATTTTGAGAATTTTCTAAAATGAATTATTTTCAGTGAATAATAAAAATTTAGTTTTGTGTTTTTGGTATGTTTTATGGCCTCATACATATGTAAAAATGATTTAATAATTAAAATATGTGAATTCATGACAAAAAACAAGTTTTTTATTAATATAATATTTCTAAATGAATTAAAATTATCTTCTAAACCTGTAAATAACTTTCCAAAGTCTAAAATGAAAGTTACGCTTTTTAAAACAATATTTTCTATGAATATTAGTTTATCATGCCCAAAGTAATATTAAAAATTTAATTTTAATTCTCTCATGGATAAAAGTAAAAATACAATCCTAAAATTTCCAAAACCATGGGTATGCAAATGGTTTTCCATTTTCCACAACCTATAATTACAAGGCTAATATTCATAAATTAATAAAACCTTTTACTAATTTTTCAATATGTAACCACCTATAATACCCATTTCATTCACTCTCAAGACATTGATGCAGAATTTACACTTGTTTTACCTCTATATTGACTTTATAAAGAGTTTCAAAGGTTACAAGGAATTCTACACGATCTTTAATAAGTTATCTCAGAAGATAATAGATTCTCTTTCTCTCCCATTTTATCCAGGTACTTCATTTGTAATTATTCATCTTATTTCAATGTTAATATGTTATCATACACTTATGATCATTCCATTACTTTCCAATGTTTTTTTCAATCAATGAAATACTTCCATTCTATCTAATTAATCCCACAATATAAACCACTTTGTATACCCTTTATGTTGCTAAAATCATTATTTAATTTTCCATTCCTCCATTTTTAAATTGTGAATATGCAAACATATTTTTATTTAATGGTATTAATATAGATGTAATTATTCTTCATTTATTGGGTATTTCCATACACGACTCCCACATTCCCTTATCTTGGGTTAATTTTTTTGGAAAAGTTCAAGTTCTTAAACACTTATGTACTCAATTATTTTATATAAAACACATTATTTATTCACCATGGATTATTGATAAAATTATTTATAATGATATATGTTATATATGGAACACATTAATTAATAAATATGAAGGATTTTCCCTCATATCTCTCTAATGCATTGGTTAAATAATTAATTTCTATATGTGACACATTTTATGTTATCATGATGAATAACCATGATAATATTTTTTATGACACCTTGGTTATTTGCTTATGAATTTATAATTTGTATGTTGTAACCATATTTATATGTTATGTATCAGATACTAATGATTATGATCTCATGATATGAATATTTTTTATCCCTGATAATCATTTATGTTCCATTTCATTTGTTTATCCCTTACTTGGATTTATGCTCACACTTTTCTATTGATGTATGTCCCCAAGAAATCACTTGTTGAGAGGCTCACTTTTATGAAATAATAATGGGTTATTTCGAGAGGAATAAATAACTTTTATGGTTTACTTATATACATTATGTATTATATAACCAGTTTTCAAGACACTAAACAAAAAAAGTACCTTTAGAGTTTTTATTGTAACATTTTTTTTTGGGAATTATGTTAAAAAAAATTATTTAAAAGGTAGGTTTCCATTAGGTCACTTCTTCTCGTGTAAAAGTGGGCACACCCATTGATCACTCGTTAAACATGCACACACATTATGGTGAAAAAATACTATGAACCTAGTTGTTACAACTATTCATATATCCGTTAATAAGAGGAATTAAACTAATAAACTTAGTTAGTTCATAATATATAGTTACCACTATTACACGCTTTCAGTTGTTAAAAGTGGGTGGAACCAATTGTAATCATTTAAACAGACATAATCATAGGTATATGAATCAAACATTCCTTTCACTAAGGTTTTGTGGATGAGTCCTTTCATCAGTGGATATATGAAAAATAGATATAACTTGGAATATCTCCTCATTGTATCTTAGAGAGTGTGTGTTTAACCAATGAGCATCAACTACACTCACTTTTTATATTAAATTATATAAATATTAAAGGAAATGATAAAAATTTGTTATCTATAGAATAAATAAAGAACAAAAATTCATTCTTTGTGGATGGACTTTGACACTATCTCTTATGCATAAGTTATCTTTTTGACTCATGAATTGAAGTTACATTCAATTTTAACGGCTGTCTAATAAAAGGAAATAATTATTTTTTTTGATTCATGTAAAAATTATGAACAATAATTTCTAACAAGTTATTATTAAGGATAACTAATGTTTTATTAATTTAGAAGAGGAAAAATTATTTTGGGATTGAAAACATGGCCACATTCATAAAAATAATTATGAAAAATATTTCAATATTTAAATCTTTGATTGATATTCATAATCTAAAAATAGATATGGAAAATAATTTTAATGCATACATGAGAGAGAATATGGTGGGAAATAACTATAATTAAAAGAATAAAATTATTTCACACTTACTTGCTTTGGTCCATACCGATATGTGTGTTCCCGTGACTTATATTGGAACATGATGAAAGAAGTATTTTATAATGTTTTGGGTGATTTAATTTTTATGTGACGCATAATTTTGATAAAAACAATGATAAAGGTGTTGGGGGTCTATCAAGAGATATTATAAGCATTCTATAAATAAAATAAGGAGGATAATAAAGATTTAATGATCAGATAATAGTATAATGTGTACTTCTAATGAAGTTTAGAACAATATTTAGAAATAGGGAGTCAAACATGAGGTGTCATTGGTTATAAATATTTAGAATAATGATGTTATTGAAAGGTGTAACCATATGGTGAACAACAAGGAAAATATAGTACTCGTTGAGAGTGGCATCTCATAAAATATTTAGAAAGATGTAGTGTAAGTGGAATGTGCACACAAAGCATAATTCTTTTAAGTATTGGATAAAATATGACACCATATGAGATAATAAATATAATGAAAAAAAATTTAAATCATTTTAGAATTTTGGGAGTAAATGTTTTATTTATAAAAAGGAAGTCACCCATGTTAAATATAATAATGTAGTAGATGAAATTGTTTTTATTAAATATTCAACCAAGATTAAAGCATATAAATGCTTTAATAATAGGATTGATAAGTTTTCTCAAAAGTAATGATGTCATAGACATTGAAGAAAAAATAGAAAACAACACTCGATACTCATGTCATGAATAAATTTTTGAAGATGAGGATGAGAATGGAATAAATCTTATATAATCTCAAAATAATATTTCATAATGATAACTATTATGCTAAATTGGAAGATAAAGTAGGTGTTGATGAAATTAAACCATCATCTCAAAGTAAAAGGAGAGAAAAAATGGATGATTCCAATATTATTAGTGATAAGGAAACTTTTATACAAACTCAACATATGCGAAATATCGAACACATTGTTTGTTATCATAGGTGGAGTTGGAATCGTTTGAATATAAATTGAAGGATGGATAACAATTTAATTATATGAATAATTATATTAACTAATAGAGAATAATTAAAGATGAAACCTTGTGAATAGGTCGAGTGATCTCAACATCATTGGTACAAAGTGGGTATTTAAAAACAAATATAACGAGTGTGGGAATATAATTTGGAATCGACTAAGGCTAGTTCAGAAATGATATTCTTAAATAAAAGGTATTAATATTGAAGTGATATTTTCATCAATAATGATACTTGAATTGATCCAACTATTTTTAACTGTTTCAATTTAAATAAGAATCATTATACACCAAATGGATATAAATATGGAATTCTTGAATGGATCCATTCAAAATAAATTTTTCATTAAATAGCCTATGGGGTCTTAACATGGTGATGATTATGGAAATGTATTTTATTTAAATAAATAATTATAGAATTTGAACCAGGAAACAAAGTATTGGTTTTCTTATTTGGATCTATACTTGTAGAATATGTAGTTCAAGAGACGTAGTGTTAATGAAACCCACTATGTGAAATGTTATAGGTTGGTTAATTATTGGTACTCATCTACATTGATGAAATAATTTATGAAAAAGGAAAGAATAAATTTGTGGATGTTTTTTCAAATCGATGCAATTGGATTTAAAATGTTAAGGATCAATGAACTCACTTATTTTAGTTAGTTATAAGTAAATCAAAACAGAAATCATTATTTGTTTTTAAAATTAATTATGAATAGATATTAAATATTTTTTACATGAAAGATTAAAAACTAATTTCCTCCACAATCACTATTGGAACTATACCCAAGAATCATGATGATGGAAAGTCCATAGATCTTACATTATTTCAAATTATAATCAGAAGTTTGTTATAATATATATTGAAAATACCATATATTGTTTTTATAGCATATTTGAAATCTTGGTTTTAATGAAATCTGAAGAAAAAAAACTATATGGGAATTAAATTAATATTTAGGTATTTGAAGGGTACCCTTTATCATGGTTTGATATATGATGTAGGAAATGATAAATAATTATTGATATATTTTGATATCGATTGGGTTGGTGATGTTGTGGATAGAAAATACACAAGTGGGTGATCATTATTAATTATAGTTAAATGTATATGCTTATATAAAAAAATAAATAAAAAAATTAGATTAGAATAGATGTAGAGTAGTACATTTCATCTTCCAAGTCATTTACCCAACTTATTTGGATAAAAAATAGTTAAAAGATCTCAATAAAGTGGTGAAGACTCTTACAGTTATATTGTGTGATAAAAAATATACAATTGATATTAAAAAACTTTCAGTACAATATTCATGTGTGAAGAATATTGAAATTCAATAAAACTTTATAAAATAAAATACGAAAAATTTTATTTTCAAATTAGATAATTTAAGAACACATTAAAAATTAGAAGGCATATTCACAAAACTATTATCCATATTGGCATTCAATAAAAATAAATTGAATAATTCTATTCAACATCCTCTACAATTTTCTGTCGGTTTGTTATATCACTCTCCCTATATTTATTTAATGTTTAAATAGATTATAATTTATGATAGGTTGTAACCTTTGAGTTTATTTTAAAAGGGTGAGAAATGGTATACGTGATAAAAATTTTCAACAAGTGGGAGTAGGGAATACCACTCATATCATAGGGGATAAATCTACTCTTTATGGGGAGTTTTTTTGGATTAAAATATAGTGGGAGATATAATCCATGGTTATTTTCATTAAGGAATGGTGAGGGTGGGAGTGATGTTCAAATAATGGTTCATTTATCTAAAAGTATATGATAAGCATAAAATTCTTTCTGCAACTCCTATATTATATACCTATCACTTCTCACATATTTTTAGAGTTTTAGATGAGAACATATATTCCTATTAAGAGTTTATGAAGTATTTGGAATCATTAAAAATATATTTAGTGTAATAAAATGTTTAGAAATTATATTAATTATTTCTAAAAAACTCAGGTAGGGGGGATATTTAAGTCTAGGTTGATAGAAGTTGATGAAAATTAAAGTGTGATCAAAACTGTTTTTTTGTGAAGTTGTGTTTATTGAAAATGGAATCTAATTGGTGGATTATGATTTGGTTTAATGTTGAAAAAATATTAGATTGAATTTTTTGGATTTTGAAGATATTTTTTAAGAAGGTGAAAAACAAAACCATGGTCCCAAGAGTTTTATAGGTCGTGGTTGTGAATTAGTGGATAATATAAGAACACATGGTTAAACCTTGTTGTGGTAATATAAACCATTATTTAGTTTGGAAACTACCCTTGTGGTCTTCATGATTTTTAAAAGAGTTGATTTGGAATAATCCATGAACACCATGGGATGGTTAAATAATGTAATGGTTCTTATCATGATTTTATAAAAATAAGGATATTTTCCGTGTTACTTGGTTGGGCTGATGATCGTTTTATCTATAGATGGCACCATAAGTTATAATATCAATACATTATGTATTTACTAGTCTTGGTTTTCTCAGATAGTCATAAAATATATATTTTTGGATAACCACATCATATCTTATGTCATGGTTCACTTGTTTATTTTGTAGGATCCCTATCTAAAGAAGGATTTGGTAGAATTATGAGTATTTTTCAAGTCTTTTAGCTGAAAAACAGGGAATGTGATCATGGTAGAGGGTGTGGAGATGAATGTTTTATAATAGAGATTTATTGGGGTCATGAAGGAAAAACCATGTAATAATTTGGTGAACACAAAGTCTTGTTGTATTTTAGATATGGAATTTCAAAGATGGAAAATATTATACATTTAGGAGGATAATAATTTGAAGACTGTAGGTTTTGTAGTCAAACTAAGGACTAAAGAAACCCATGTTTTTTTAAATTCAAAAATATTTTCATAGTTTATTCTAATTTAAGATATGGAGACATGATATATTTTATAGTTACTTTGACTTGACCAAAATTAGAGTTTTTGAAGTCTAATTAAGCTATTAAATGTGGCATATGATGTGAGATAATTTTAGAAATGATATTTATAAATATTGGGCCGAATTTAAAGAATATGGATGACACAAAACAGATTAGATACTAAAGGAACTATCATATATCTAAATATTTTGAGAGATTTTAAATGGAAAACTAATATATAATTAAAGATTTAGTTTTTTAGGAATTTAAAGTTAATTATAAACACCTAAGTTATCATGGTATATTTATTATCCTTTCCTATATTCATTATATACTACACGTGTGTCATGGTCTTGTTTCTATATCCTAAAGTAATGGTTGGAGGGATAATTTAAGGGAGTGACCCATGTATTGGATAGATAGTCGATCATAAAACATTATAATCATGATTGTACATTATTGATTTATTGACACATAAAAACATCATCAATGTATGATCCTTAGACGTATCCCTTATGGGTGAACTAAGTTAAATCCTTATGCCACTTCACTTTATTTTTTATATTTGGATTCAATGCATGTTTAGTTTACATTGAAAGGTTTTTTTGTTCTTACTAACATAAGAATAAGGTTCGTTGGATGAAATAATTTGGACTCCCTAATTCAACAACTCATGAGTTATTTAAGGCCCTATGGTTACAACACATTTTTTACTAAACACTCCATAACCGTTATGTTGTTCTCAAGAATTTTTTTATTGCACGTTTTGTCTATATATCAATATGTGTTTGGAAATGAAGTGATGATTCTTGAAGGGTTTTTATGAATCCATGAGTTTGAATTGTATTTTGTGTTTGATAAATCATCCAAGTCTATTAGTTGAGTAATCTACTGAAGGAGATGTGTTGTTGAAAGAGATTTGGTGTTGCTACATGAAGACCTTGGCTAGAAAGCTTTAATATACCATCCATAAATGTGATGATTATTGTGTTTATATTCATGGAAACAAAAGGAATATGTAAGTGAATGATGCAAAACTATATAAATCATGTAGGATAAGGTTTTAGTTGTCTAATAACGAATAAAGTTTATTTTTATAATACTAGAAGTATTATAAAGGAAGTCTACAATTTTGGAAAAAGACCAAAAATGGTAAATTATTTGATTATAAAGAATCATCACGAGACATTGTTGCATTGTATAACACTTTGAGGTTGAATGTAAATCATAATCGTAATTATTAATTATTGATTGCGATACTTTGATGTTGAACAAAAATATTTATTATAAGACACTATTTCTAAGAATAAGTCTTTGAGAAGGAGTAAAAGCCTTTGGATAAGAATAAAACAACATTATAATACTTCTACACTTAGTACATTTGAGAAGTTTCAATAAATGAATAAAAACTGAGATAAGATATTACCCTGAAAACATGAATGTCCACATACAATATACACATGAGGCCATATATATAGATATTTAAAATGATTTTAAAGTATTGTATTTTGTGTAGGATTTTGAAGATGGAAATACCAAATTCATATGAAGATTAAAAAGTATGGTTTTACCTAAATTTATATTAATATATCAGGGAAGATCAAACATACTTCCAAATATCAAGGAGTTTTCAAATATGATAGGAAACTAGGTATTTGAAATATTTCTTTTTAAAAATATGCAAGTAAGAGAAGAAGATAAGGTGAGAGTTATGATTGGGAGAACTTGCATACACTATGAAAAAGAGTTATTAAAACCCGATGCACATCTATATCTTGGATAGGGAATGATATGAAGATAGGTTCTATTGAATAAGAAGGAGGTTTATTATGAAACTAAGTATTCAGGAAGCCAAGTAAGATGCATATAAATCTTAGCTTGTAAGGAGTCTCGAGACCAACACTACTAGTAGATTTATTGAGGGAGTACATTAGAAAACCGTATCATGTTGGATCATTGAGGGAGATAATACTTCTATGTGTTCTAGAATCAAACCCGGAGAAAAAGTATATCTTTATGACTATGAATAAACACTATTATAGGTGAGAAGGAGTGATTTAAGGGAATAACCAATCAATGATGGGGGTATAAAAAATGGATGGTTTTAGTGGATGTATTAAGATTGAATTGGAATCTTCATCATAAGATGATGATTGGAGATATTAGAGAATTCATGTTTTGGGGAATAACCAACATGTAAAGGATTTGATATTTCAGCTGAATAATACAAATTCTTTGTGCTACTCTCCTTCTTAATTTCTACACATGAATTTGAGGATTAAATAAATAATTTGGTGGATTAATAAATTTAATTGGTTAAAGAGGTTAGGTTAAAAGAGGGATAAATCATAAAATAAAATAGATCACTAATTCTCCCATCTCATTAATCCAACAGATCTATGGATATCAATTGGAATCATAGTGTAGATTACCTCTAATGATCCAATGGGGAATTTAGAGATATGTATAATCTTAATTTTATCAATGAATTAGGTGTTCTGACATTCTATATGAAGAATTATCATACCTAGAGATATAGGATTCTACCCTACCTCCTATCACATTACATAGAAGTGAGATATACTATAATATTTGGGTTTGAACCCATCAACTATGGTCCAAATTTTACTCAATAAGATAAGAGGAATATGGGTTTATATGAAAAGTCTCAAAATACCATCCATATGTCTCTATCAATGAATGTATACACAAATTTCATGGCTCTTTAGACGGATAAGAAGATCTAGGACATATTAAGAAGCATCTATGAAGGTAATATCAAATTCATGGGAGACAAAATTCAAGTTTGATGAATCCTATTTATGACATTAAAATGGTTGATGGTGAAGATATTTATTGTTATTTAACTAATTTAAAAAAAATTGAGACAAATATAGGGTTTTAGTGAGAATATAGATGAATCTATAATTTTTTAAAAACTTATCAGGAGTTTTATTGGTTATATTGACTAAGAAATATCAATCATAGAATAAATAGAACACTTTACAATTTATTATCTAAAAACATACTCATATCACATGATATGAGAATAAAACATTATTTAAAAAAGAAATATATAGATGAAATTTATTTTGAAGCCAGGAAAAATGGAAAATTTAGAGAATAATGGGCTATAATATCTTAATAATCAAATGTTGAGGATGAACAATAGCTAAAAAAATTTGTTTCTCTTATATTAGAGATATTCATGATTATTAAATGGAAATAAATAAGTAATATTATACCTTGATGTTATAATTATATTGATTATTTCAAATTGAAAATAATTTCACAAAGAAATAGGTTGAAGAATCTGAATCAAGTGAGGATGATGAGAAGACACAAAAAAATGGATAAGTGGTTCATCAATAAAAGAATAAGATTTATGAAAAATAGAGAGAAATATGATTCTTCTAGATACTCATATAATAAATTGACTATCTTTACTCATGTTGATAAATGAACTGATTCATCAAACAATAATGATGATGTATAAGAAAATACAGAACATGAGTTGGATCTGAATGACAAAGTAAAGTTTTTCATGGGACCAATATAATGCTTTAAGAAGTAAAAACCGAATCTTGAGAATGAAAAAAAAGGTGTCGACTAATAATAAATATAATATCAGTATGTATGTGACATACATTGATGATATTAAGAATAAAAATATTAGAGAAACAGAATAATAAAGCATTATCATAGTTCTCAAGGATGAATTAGCTACAAAGGAAAAAGAACTATCTGAGACACATTTCATATGTCTTAAATTAAAAAAATTAAGTGAAGTAGTTCATAGAAAGATTCACTAAGGATATTAAGGTAAATAGAGAATCTTCTCATACCAATGAGATGAATATTTCACATGAACACGGTAAATATTCACTTAATCAGTTTTAAAATGGACATGTTTTATAAAAAATTTCAATATAAAAAACAAACATGAGTATATTTGGGACTATATAACTCATAGGGAATATTTATAATCAATGGAAGGTTTGAATATTTTAATTATTAATCCAACTACTAAAAAATATTAGGCTTGATTTTTAATAGAATAAAATCATGGAAATTATGGGAAAATTTATTATAAAAATGAAGGATCCAATTGCAAAGGTTTTTGGTCTAGCTAGGAAAGGTGTGGACAAAAATAATACTCTTTCTAATAACATATGTCTTTAATTGGGAATTGTTATGTACTATGATGGGTATTTTGTGAACATATGAGAACAGATTTCAAAAAAAGAAATTTTTGAATCTATATGAACCCAATATATATAGAATTTTTTTGGATGTCTATAAGTAGTGTGTTGGATATGTAGATTTTAAGGTCAAAAGTTAAGTAGTTAATGTGAAGATTTCTAGGTGAGACTATATATGGTGTGAAAGAGAAGCATATTTTTGTATCTAAATGTGAGGAGTCGTGAAAGATTATTACTTTCAAAGGTAATAATTAGAACCATAAAGAAGATAAGTAGTTCAAAATATGATTCTTGGTAATCCTTCTAGGCAAGCTAAAGATAGAGTATATACTAGATAAAGAAGTGGTGGAATCTAAAGAAAATGGAAAACAAATGGCTACACATGAATATATTCGTATTCATGAGAAGATGACCATAAAGTAGGGTTTGGATGTTTAAGGAAAATCATGTGAAATGTATGGTCCATATGAGAATGGTTCAAAATATAGTATGACAATATTACAAGATAAAAATAAATACAAACTCACAAAACCTATTTAGTATTCTATAATGTCCCATGATTTTGGTCTGGGTGAAAAGTTATAAAGAATTTGGATTTCCAATTGATGGATGGATCAAAACATAAAATTTTATGTGGGATATAAATATGATTATTGGAACACATAAAATTAATTTTTTAGATGAGGTTTAAGGACTGAGAGGTGTTCCATGATTTTGTATTAGTTTTGAGAGCACCAGTATCTGAAAACTCACTTTCATAGAGAAACAATAGGGTACATAGTTTAATTAAATTATCTAGCCCCTTAGGAGAAATTGTATGACCCTATAAGGCATGTCACACATTTTTCTAAACTATGTGAGGTGGGGAGAATGTCTATTTGGAATGTATGTATAAAATTATAGATGTTTTCTCATAATATATACATGGTTTTTCATATCCTTCACCTAGAACACATGGTCAGTTCCACTTAACGAGTAGCACTACATAGTTAGTTCATGGTTATCCCAAAATGTTCGGCCAAACCATACGAGTTATGGATATTGGGAAGTGAGAGATACATGGTTGGATCATGGTTAACCAAACTATTTGACATAACAATGCGACTCATTAACAGTGTAAAATTACATTTCCCTATCTTCCTTTACATGCAGTTTCACTCATTTCCCCCTCTCATTCAGTTAGGAGGCCCTACAACATGCTCCTCCTTCCTCTCCTATACCTTTGGTGGATCTCCATAATTTTTTGTCCGATTTAAGAACCATTGGGTGAATTAGAATAATATCAATAAGTATAAGACACCTCATCATTCCTTTGATCATTTGATTCACCTTCTTTGGTGAAATATCTGTGTGATCTAATCTGCCCTATTTTCAGAATGTTTAGTGATTCTTCATATTTCTTTCATTCCAACTTGAATCAAGGTTTGATATCTAATGATAGGAACATCCTAAGCATGTGTTATGTGTTCTATTTTCTTTTCCATAAAGTTTCACAATTTATATGATTTTTACATTGTTTCAAAAGATGGAGGTATCATTTATTGCTCATAAATATTGAAATTACGAAAATTAAAAGCCTATAAAACTCCCATGATTTTATTTAGACCCATTAACATGGTTGGAGGCTGAAAAATCCAACCTGAGACACCAAATTTAGTGGTTTTGATTAAATGTTATTAGAATTTTTTAGGCCCTAATGATTAAAATTCACCGCTTTCACTTTCAATAACTTTTTAGGTGATTTCAATTATCCCACAAGTAAGATGTATTTAAACTAAAATGAATAATGTGGTAAGTTGATCATTCAACATTTTATAATAAAACCAACTTTGAGGATCCATTTATTAAAATGAAAAGGAATGATTAAATTTGTAATAATTATTGTGCTACAACATGAGTGTTTCCCTTAGCCTCTTTTTTATAAGAGAGATATTATTTAATATCACTATTTCATATTAAGGAATGATTATGTAGATGAACCTTTTTAATAGTTATGATTAAACTTGAATTACACTATCTTGATGAATTAAATTATGGAATGGCCTATTTTAAATGTTAAATGAAATATTTTAATGAATGTGCATGATGCCTTGATTGAACCTTGGATTAACTAGTAGGAATACCTTGGATGGGCTCATAGTATGATTCATATTATAATACTAAAGAGAGATACCTAGTTTTCTAGTGTATTACCATGTATTTTATCAAAGGGAAATGTTACTGTACCATGCCACAAGTGATACATTTTTTTAGTGGATTAAATTAGTTGGGATCTGAGGGTTGTGCCTTTATACCACACATTGAGTGATATTAGGTTCCTAAAACATAATGTCATGGATGGAATCATAGGTCACTGGATTAGTAAAATTTTGAGAGAGAAACATGAAATCTTGATATGGACCTCCATGGATGGGCTCATAGGTTAAATGAAATAATTACATGACTTTTTGCGATACTCAGGTTTCTTATACAGAATTCCTTGGATAGGCTCACAGGTCATATGATTTTACATTATCCTGAAATTATAATAAATTAACATTGTCCAATAAGACTTAAATTTTATGAAACATATGGGGAATTTTATGATCACCTTCATATAATGATCCCTTAGGTTCACATTGGGTTCCATATAACCAGTACTAGGAAGGGATTCCTGAGTTATGCCTCAGGTATGGACTTGTACCACACACACACACACACACACATATATGACTACATTTGTTATTTTTTATATAGTTTATATATTTATTTACATACATAACTATAAATATATATACCTATATTCATGATAAAACTTATTCAGAGATATTCCAGCTTAGGCGGAAGCAAGTATAGTTGTCCTGGTTCCCTTGAGGAACATGATACTGACATAGTTACATTTATTTGTATGACACTTTTTTACTACTTATTTATTATACCTTCACACTGATTTATTTTATACTCATGGACAAGATTGAATTAGACACCATTGGTGATGGCCTACTGAGTATATCTCACACCCTTTTCAAGCCTCTATTTGGTACCTGGATATATATCATAATGTTGTAGGTTACATATATGATTTTTTCTTTGTGTCATTTACACCTGTAGACTAGGTCTAGATGCCATAGCATGGGAGTGGAAGCTGATAATGTACTTCTACTACATCTCATGGAATTATTCTTTTATTTATTACTCACTTTTTAGTGTAGTCCTATTGTATATATCTGGTGTATGTCATACTGTCTGTATTTATGTCATTTCTAGTCTTTGAATGTTTTTTTCATTTATTATTGATTTTCAATTATTTCTATCATATTTTATTTAAATTATTAATTTATTATTCCTACTCCATTTATTACAAATCTAGAGGGTATAGTCTCCCCAATGTAACTCCTTTATACCCACAGTACTACTCAGTAGTGTCTGGTGTATAAGGAGGTGCGCTTGAGGTCATGTGGTCAACCGACTTAGAGCACCGTTTTAGTGGCTCATGGGTTGGGATGTTGCAAAGTTGTATCAACTGTTTCTTTCCCTTTTGTTTTAATGTTTTGGGATAGTAAACATTAGATATGTAATGTGTTGACAATTGGTAAATTTCTCATGTCTTGGTTTAGCCAACCCATGCACGGGGAGAGATCATGTTTCTTGGGATGGGACTATTGTTCTATATTATAGTTGGTTATTTTTTCACCTTGGGTGAATATTATATTTAATATGGTTATTGATTTATCATTTATGAGATATAATATTACATGCATCATTACAAGCACATATAATTCACATTCCATGCTTATTTCGGGACATATAGGTTTCATCATGGATTTCCTAGTGCATGATGATTTATATACCCTACTTGGTAATTATTTTGTATGATTACCTGTATATCTTGATTAGGTGGTTTATTCATCATGCTTTCCTATAAACCATGACTTATGATTTGTTATCAATCTTATTTATATTACATTTTTGGTTAATTACCTATATTTATTTCCATCTAATAGCATGAATGGTTATAATTTTGAAATATGGTAGGTTAAATAAAGTGTTTCCATAAAAATAAATGATGTTTTAACACATATCATGGTGGTGTAATTATATTTAACAAAAAAAATTGGATATGTTTTATCCATGTCCACTAGTTTATGATATGAAAAATTAGTTCTGTGGGTTTTATTAAATGACTTCCAATTTTTCAATTTATAAATTTAATAGACATTTTATAAATTGGGGAATGGTGACTCATTTAATCAATCCATCTCTTTTGGAATTGTTGGTTTTTTGAAAATAAGTGTGATAACATGGTTACAGTTACACAAATTCAAATTGTAACTTATAAAGGTAGATACCTCCATAATTTGAGAATGTTTATTCATCTAAATAAACCATGATTATTACATACATATGAAAAATTGAAATTTTGATAAAAATAGGATTCCCTTATATAGGCTAGTACATATATTACATGGTCATGATGTATGAATAAATCCATATATGCACAACTAGAAAAATTAGGTCATTTGGGTAATGTTTCTTATAAAATAATCCCATTAAGTGTGTTTTTTGAATTTTAAAAATTGAATTGTTATGGGTTTCACTTAACTGATACCAGATTAGAATAATAAGACCCTTATAGAAAAACTTTACTTATTTACATGTTTATTACTTAATCTAATGGGGGTATTATTACAATGAATGAGATGGTAATTTCAAATGTATATAGCCACTTATATGATGTCACATATAAAAATATTGTTTCATATTACCTTAACATCCTCTCTCAATTAGATTGAAGCCTTACAATATGATTTTGAGAAAAATTATTTTGAGGTGTCGGTTAATTAACATTATAATTATAACTTAAATAGTGTTATCTTCTTTAGATTAGAATAGAAATTTTCATTAATCAAACCGAGCTGGAAAAAATTATGAATTTAACTAATGTTGAAAAGGAAATTATAAGATATTTTTCTTATAATTAGGCATGGTGGAAACATAATTAACTAATTAGTATAGTTTTTTCTCATATTGTTATTTCAAATCCTTTAAATATGGGATACTTCCAATGTTGTAATAAAAACAATAAAAAATTCCATAAAGAAGAAAAAAATTAAACCTTGTGTAGGTGTTTATAGCGTGAACCCTCATCTAAGGATTAACTTTAATCTTCCTTGGGAGATTCATTAGGAGGGAATGTGAGCATTTCCCATAGTTATTAGTTATATTTTGACTTGTTGTTTCTTGAACCTAAATGATCGGAAGTAAGGCATATGGACCTTTGCCAGTACTCTAGTTTTTATGTCAAGACCTTATCCTAAACTGAGGTATAAGACATTGTGGTAATGCCCTTAGAGATATGAAATGAATATACATTTGAGCCAGGTTTCTTATAACAGCAAGTGTTTTTTGTATGATCTAGTTGATTTTCTTTGGACTATTAGTTTATGAAATCACACCTGTAGTTAGAAGGGTGGTTTTCTAGTAAGTTGAAACTCAATGGGGTTTTACCATATGTGGATGCCCAATGATTGTTGGCTCCATATCTTCTTTTTTATTGATGTTGTAACCTTATTAGGAGAACTCCCTTATTTAGATTCTTAATGACGACTAGATCCTGGTAGCTTAATGATTAGATGGTGTTTCTGTATGCCCTGTTGTTAGGTTTGATGCTCATTGGTTGATTATTCTTTACATACTCCACTTTTACCACATTCAGAGACAGTTGGCAGGTGTGTTATATCCTATATAATTGAAGCCCTTAAATGGGTTATGGTTATCATTCCAGATACCTTTAGGATAAGTGGACAACCTTGATTTCACTTAATTTTTTACTAAGACCCTAGTAGGTCATCATTCGGTTTATTATCAGGGAAAATGAGAGAGAGGTTGGTCGGACATTTAATTATGTCTTAGCCACAATGATCTTTGTTTTATGATCATCTGGAGGTTAATGGATGATAGTTTCTTGGGTTTTATGATATATGCAGGGTTATTCCTTTAGATCCCTAGGAACCACCTTGGGTGCTGGATATCGAAAATAGATTTAATGGGTAGGACTATTTGATTACTTGACCCTGATGACTGGTGAATTCACACTTGACACTTCCTTTTCTAAAAAAATACAAAGAGGAGAGAATTCATTTGACAAATAATGTCACAATAAGGGCCCATTTTAAAGATTATTTCAAAGGTATATCCTAGAAAATTTAGTATTTATTTTCTATGAAGCACAACAATGTTGAGTGTGTGATTAATGACTCAATGGGGGTGATTTTAGTCTCAAATTGGGTGGTATTGGATGTACACCTACTGTGTATGAAATGTGTAGTTTGTACAATGTGTGAATTGGAGCTATTAAATATTTAATGTGGTGAATGGATAGGTGTGATCTGAATACTAATGGTTTTAAAATATGAAACTTTTAGGAATGTTGAGTGGTGATTTGGGTAAATTTAAAAGAAATTTCACAGTTATGGGGGCTTGTTTGGGATCAACCGGGCAATGTGAGACAGTTGGCCCATGAATAGACCTAGACAAACCCAGTAAAAAAAGGTGGTGAAAAATATTGGTTAAGTTAAGTGTAACCTATTAAAGTGAGGATGGATCATGGGATATATATGCTCATACTATTATAATATTACCATACTCCTTATTAAACACAATCATACCCACCATCTACACAACATCTTGGGCATACTGAGAGAGCATCAACTATACACCAAAATACCCATATAAAATTCCTTATATTTGATAAAAGAAATATTTTCAAGTTTCACTCAAAGAGTGTTTTATAGTAATACTAATGGTGTTTGGCACACCATTATATGTTTAGGGGTGGTGAACCTCATTATAATTCAATTTTGAAATTTTTGGGTTAAATCATTCATGGGAATCAAAAATGGGTAATGAAAGATGTTTGCATTAATTGTTAGGATGAGAATTTTTTTAGCCATTCTAGTCATTATGTATAGGATTTTTAAGGCATGGGATATGAGTAATTTTTTTTCATTTTGTTTATGTGATAAAAAATATACCTCTAATGTGGGGAGTAGGACATTAGTCACAAGTGGGTGACCCTATTGTGATAAGGGTCGTGGGTCCTTGGGACTAGTTGGTATATAATTTTTTTTCTCACTAGTATATTATTAATAAATGGATCAATGTATGAATTTAATCCTTTGTAACTTCTAGTTATGTTTTTTTATGATGGTTTTGGGTGAATTCTAGATGTGAGATTTAATGCTGGACCCCCCTTATACTGATTAATGGATGTTGGATCGAAAGAGTGTTAATGATGGTTCTATAACACAATGAAGTTTTATTCAAGAGATAGTTTAGGCAGAAGATATAACTAGATGCTAGGAACTGGACTTGGTGAGCATTCTTGGAACAACCTCGTTACACCTTGTATTAAGGATATAGAATCTGGTTTTGATAATATATTATCTTATGAATATGATATTCTCAAAGATAGTTAGTCGTAAGTGTATTGACTTATTTTTATTCATATAAATAGATAAAATTGGTAAGGAAATCACGTCAATCATGCATTCAAGGGAGACAAGTGTGACATAAAGGGTCAAATTTTAATTTTCATGCAAAAAATGAGATGATTAGTTTGATATTGGTTGATTGGAGTTTTAATGATTCCATCGAATCATGGACATAGGGTAGTGACCTTTCATGTACATGGATAAATGTGTCAAGAGTGACTCTAGAATTATATAGATGTGTTTCAATAGGAAATTCAAATTATGGGAGTATCATGACATGTAATTGTATTTTTAAAACTAAAACCAATGGTGGGGAGAACCATAGACAGTATAATGTGAGAGATGATGATATGATCATGTATTGAGTTATACCAGATCAATTAAACTGTGTCTCAATGTTTTAGTATTGTTTTTCAGCATTTTCTAGAGTCTTAGTGGATTAAGTACTATACAGTGGAAATGATTCTTGTAAGTGGGATGGTAATTTGAAAAAATAAAACAACTAATTTTAGAAGTTAATTCCCATCCCAAATAGGGTGGGTGTTTTTTGTTATTACCCAAGGCTTCTTAATTAAGAAAAGTTACAAGGTTGGGAGATTGTAAGGTCGTATGTTTTTGGTCTGGGTTGATAGTTCAAAAGAAATTTAGATTTTTAAATTGGTGGATGGGATAAATATTAAATTTAGATTAAAAATATAAATCTTTTCTTAGGAACACTTTTCTTATTGGATAAGTTTTATGTACCAAGATGAGTTCTATAAGTTTGGATGAGTTTTAGGAGTACCGAACTCCAAAAATTCACTTTTTGGGAGAAAAAAATATGGAACACAGTTTTTTAAACCATGCGGCCCCTCAGGAATAATTGTGTGAACCTAAAAGGGGTATCACATGGTTTTTTAAACTGTTTGAGGTAGGAAACATGGCTATGAAAAATTTATATGGAAAATTATAGAGGTGGGTGCATGAACTGTGCATGGTTTTACAAACCATGCACCTATCCCGCATAGTTAGTGTCACTTAACTTGTAGCACCACATAGTTTGTGAATGGTAATCCCAAATAATGCAGCCAAAAAAAGTTTGGTATCTCCTTCAGGTAGTGATAGATTCATTTTTGTTGTATGGTTATCCAAACCTTGTGTCCTAACCATGTTCCTCATTAAAAGGGGAAAATTACCACTTTTCCTCTCCACCCTTAAATGAGTTTTCACTTTTTTCTCATCTTATCTGGATAAGAGGTCTCTTATGTGATCCTCATTTTTATACTATATGTTTGATGGATCTCCCTTATTCTTGGACTAATTTATGTTCTATAAGGTGTGTTGGAAGTGTATAAGTAAGTCTAAGACTCTCTATCCTTATGTTCCACAATTATTTCACATTCCTCATCATTATCTTTGCGAGAGATATTTCCCCCTATTTTTAGGGAATTTGGTGATTCTTTTGATTTATCTCATTCACGGTCAAATCTAGGATTGATATCAAACAAGTGGACTATCTTAAGTATGAGGTAGGTGTTCTAGTTTTTTTCCTAATGTCTATCCTATTTATATTATATTTCTGTTTTGATTCACATTATAATTTATGTGTGTTGCTCTTAATTATTGAAATGGGAAATATTAAATGGATAAACCACTCCCATGATGTTCCTTAGACCCATTATCATGGTAAGTGGTTGATGACCCCAACCTCATCCACCACATGTGGTGATTTTGATTAAGGTTTATTATAAATTTTTATGAACTTAAGAATAAAATTCCCCACAATCACAATAAATCACCTTTTTATGTGAGTTGAATTATCCCTCATAGAAGAGATGATCGAACTAAAATGAATGAGGTGGTAATTAGATCATAAAAAAATTTATAATAAAACCAACTTTGTGGTTCACTATCATAAAATGAAAAAGAATGATTAAATTATAAGTAATTATTGGGCTACAGCATGGGTGTTTCCATTAGCCTCTTTGTTCTTAAATAAATTGTATTCCTTGGCTCTATTTGATATTATGGAATGATTAAGTACATTTCCCTTTTTACTAGTTATCCGTAAACTTGAATAGAATGAACTTGATGACTTACAATATGAAATAGACTATTTTAAATTTTAAATAAAATATGTTAATTAAAGTACAAGATGCCTTGAGAAAACCTTGGATCCCCAAGTACGAATTCCTTGGATGGGATCAAATACTGATTGAGATAATAATACCCATGATCAATACCTAGTACCCTAGTGGATTACCTTGTACAATCTCAAAGGGAAATGTTATTCTACCATTCCATGAGCGATACTTCCTAACTAGGTGGATTACCTTGGATAGGCCTAGAAGGTTATGCCTTTATACCATAACATGAGTGATAGTAGGTTCTTAATATGGAATTACATGGATTGGCTCATAGGTTTCCTGATATGCTAAATTTATTGAGTGACACTTTGACTCCTGATATGGACTTCCATGGATAAGCTCATAAGTTAAATGAAATTATGATATACCTTGGGTGATACTTGAGATCATTATATAGAATACCTCGGATGGGCTCACATGTCATGTGGTTTTATATTATAATGGGATACTAATTAATTCAACCTTTTCTGCTAAATATTACATGCTATTAAACCTGTGGGGAATTTTATGATCACATTTATATAAGGATTCCTTGGGTTCACCTTGGGTCTCACATGACTAGTACTAAGCAGGGACACCTGAGTTATGACTTGGGTTTCGGATAGTATCATGTAAATATATATATGACTATGTATATTATTTTTATATAGTGCATATATATATACATACAGAATTATATATATATATATATGTATTGTAACGACCCAAAGTTTCATTAATGGAAAATCCCTCTTGATCCAGTTAAATGTTTCTTTATGAAAAATGTTTTTATAAGATATCAACCTTTTTAGTTTTACTTTAAGATTTGTGACCGTTACTTTTTTAGCCGTTGAACAGTAATCATCTGAGTAGTATAAATATAAGGCTTTAACGAACCCATTTCTACTCATACAAAGGAAGCGATGGCCTCATCCAGTAGAATTGCCCCTTACGAAGCCCATTTGTCAGAGCTCGGGAAAGAGGTGGCGTCTTTGGGCTTTTCCCTTGACCAAGCCCAAGCTGAGCTTCATCAAGTCAGGCTCGAACGTGATTGTCTACGGGAAAAGTGGAAGTTGATTGAAATTACCACTCGAGCGATGTTATCCGAGCAACCCCAAGAGTCTGTCACCATCGCACACCTTACCCTTAGGTCTTATGCGTCTATTTTAAGGGGTTATGTAACAAATAAGTAGCACCATGTTCATGTACATTATTATTTTTTATATATATAATAATGAATATAATTTCTAGTCATTTTTGATACATTGTAATTAGTTTTTAAAGTACAAATGGTGTTTTTAGTTATTATTTAATTAAGAATTATATTTTATTAAATTAAAGGATTTTTGAATTAAATAATATTTTAATAAAATATTATTATTAATATTAAATTAATTTTTTATTAAATATAAATGATCTTATAATTTTATGAATGTAATTAATTTTTTTTAAGGTTTGAAAGCCATTTCTGTCAAAACCCGTGAATTTTTTTATAAATGTCGGTTTTTATTTTAAAAGTTAAAATTCACATATTTAGAAAATTATTTAGATAAAATAAATATTATTTTTGGAATCAGGACGTCGAAATTATCCAACGGTGAATTTTTCATAATTTTCTGAGACAGTCAAATTTTTGGGTAAAAATTAAATACCATTTAAATATATAATGTGTTTTATGACATCATAATGACCCAATGGTGATGTAATAAAATACCATAATCTTTATGTTCGGCCAATATGTGTTTTATCATTAAAATAATGAGGTTTTGGGTTTGTTTGACTTACTTTTCAAAGCATTAATGGAGCCCTCAAGACTTATTCAACACTTTGCCTTTTTAAATTAATTTCCATGGGAGTGTGACTCACCTCCACATAAGAAACCCTAATTTTTTAATAAGTTCGGACCTTGTCCTTGTAAAATATTGTTTTCCACTTTCCTTTTCCAGAAACCATGGGCAAAAACATGGGATGGTTTGTGGTTTGGATTATTTTAATATAAGGGGTCCCAAACCTAAATAATAAAGAATTCCCTCACCTTTCCTATATAAACCCACCCAAGCTCCCACTTCCTCCTCACTAAAATCCCTTGGAGTTCGTCCAACCTCTGCCCTACTCTCTCTAGAATCCTCCCAAGGTGCCCCAAGCTCCCAAGAAGCCTCTCTCTAGCCTTTGGAAGCACACTTCCAAGTAAGGGGTTTTCTTCCTTTCTCTTTTTTTGTCAAATTTCTTTAAGTTGTATTGCCCTTTTTATTTCAATTATGAATGTTGGGGTATGGTTTCGCACCTCCCCCATACTGCCCTCTTATTGTTTGAAGGATGGGAGAACCCTTTCTCTCTCATTAAATGCCTCCCATGTACACCCGTACTATGCCGAAATTCCGAAAGGAACTTCTCTCTCTTCTTTTACATTCAAGCTATACTTTTGTATCATGAATCTAAATTCCATTTCTATTGTTGGGAAATGTATATATATGATCTCCTTACTGTCCATTACATGTAAATATGATGAGGAACCCCTTTCTCTCTCATCAACCTTTTTTATGAATTCTTATGTCACGCCGTTACGCTGCCGAAATCGCACCAATTTTCTAAGCCAATGTCTTTCTGTAGTGAATACCATGCCCATTTCTCCATCAAGGGTATTCACCTTTATGCACATTTACATATTGATTATAAAGTTTCATGTATGAATTCCACATTCCTTTATCGTGGAAGAAATGATTATGTTTTATGAATCCATGTTTTATGATCCATGTGGCACACTTATGCATGAAATGAAATGTTTAAGAAGGGTGCGCCCTTTATAGCGCTCCAATGCATTGGGTAAAGTTTAGTATCATGATATGTCATGTGCAATGAGTGTTTACTCATGCTAATTCAAGTGCAACGAGGGTTTACTCGTGCTTCAAGTGCAATGAGGGTTTACTCATGCTCCATGTGCAATGAGCCTTGGATCATTCTAATTCAATGTTAAGTGTTGTTGCCACATTTCCATGTTATGATTATCATGCTTTATCATGCCTTTATGTTCATGTTTCTATTATGCTCTATTGATATGCCTATTGCCTAACATGTATTTCACTCCTCATGTTATTCATTGTTTACTCCCTTACTGGGCTTTATATCTTACCCTTTTCTTATGCATGTCCTCAGGTTATCCCATGCAATGCTAAGTACGAAGGAATGTAGTGGTCATGTAAAGGAGGTTTTCAATAAAGATGTTGTATTTCAAGTTTAAAGTTTTTATGTAATGATCCTAAGCCCCAAAGACACTAAACCTCTCGATCTTCTCTGTTGGATCAAGTGAAGTTTTATGTAATAAAGCATGTTTAAGTTGTAATAAAAAGCAGGGTTGTCATAGTTGGTATCAGAGGATAGGTTTAGTTATTTTTGGGATTAGGAAACCCTAGTAAATCCTTAGATACAAGACTAAGCATAATAAAAACATCCCTAAGTTTTGGTAAATACTAAGTAAGTGGTTTATCAAACAAATACATCCATGTCTGGATACGAGCAGGTAGAGGCGGCTCTGGCACAGATGTATCCTAGGGGTAAAACCCGAAAACACCGCTTTGAGCTAGACTCGAACGGGCACTGGTGCACGACAACGGGCCTTGCTGCACTCTTGGTTACGACACTCCTGAGGGATATGTTTTGATAAATTCACAATCTTAGTATGAACCCTTATTAAGGGAAAAATTCCCCTAAGAATATATTTTAGAAGGAAGATCATGAAAAGCCTGGATTGAATCCTATAGACTCATGAGTTAAAGAGATTAAAGTTTATTTATAAGTCATCAAATTTTGTCTTTGGATTACCCTTTATGTGTTACCCCTAACTTTATTTTATTCCATCCAATGGCCGGTAATAGGAGAACTCGGGCTAACAACCGTTGTGAAGATCAGTGTGATGACTGTACTTATGAGATGCCCAATCCAATGGGAGCGGGAATCGCGAACTTTGTCACGCTTCTCTCTCAGCTAACTCAAGTTTTGAATAGAAACACTGGTCAAGAGGAACGTTCAACCCCCCCTAAGAAAGAACAAGTCGCTATTGAAAGCTTCATGAGACAAAGGCCTCCTACTTTTAGTGGATCATCCGATCCCACGATTGCTGAACAATGGATCAACTCCATTGAAAAGATATTCTCCATCCTCCAATGCTCTGAAAAAGAGAAGGTTCTCCTAGCGGCTTATCGTATGGAGGGTGAAGCTGATCAATGGTGGACGTTGATAAAAAATAAGAAGCCTGAGGAGGAGATCGAGGCTTTGGAATGGAAGGAATTCCGGAAGATGTTTTTCGATAAATATTTTCCGCGCACCCTCCGTCTTAAGATGGAAAGGGACTTCCTTTCCCTCAAACAGAAAGATGAAGAATCTATGGGAGCGTACGAGGAAAACTTCACAAGGCTTGCACGATACGCTTCCGGCTTTGTCGTTACCCCCGAATGCAAGGTTGACCGCTTCTTTGGTGGGCTGAAGCCTAGCTTGCGGAAAGCATTAGCGATCCGTGACTTCGACAGCTATGAGGAAATTTTCCGATGTGCCCTCAAGGTTGAAATAGAGATCGGAGAATCACAGGGGTATCATGGGGACAAGAAGCATAAGGTGGACTTCAATGCTGGTGGTCTGATGGATAAATCCAATGACGCTAAGAAATTCCAGCACCCCACTTGCCAAAAGTGTGGAAAGAAGCACCCTGGAAATTGCCTTAGGGGGACAAGAAAATGCTTCAAGTGTGGAAGAGAAGGGCACCTAGCTGTTAACTGTCAGCAAGAAGGACCCGCGGCTGCGACAGAGGAGAGGAACGCTCCGTTTGAACCTCAACGCATTGTTCAATGCTACAAATGCAAAGAACCGGGTCATTTTTCAAATCAGTGCCCTAATCCAAGGGTTATCAGAGGCAACCAGCAACCTCCAAGACAGCAAGGAAGAACTTTTTCCATCACTTCTGCCGAAGTGAACCCCGACAACAAAGTGGTGATAGGTACGCTAGTTATTCATTCAAGAATAGCAAACGTACTTTTTGATTCAGGTTCTACGCATTCTTTTATATCTCAAATGTTTAGTAGAACAATCCCTGCACCACCACAAATCATGGAAGTAAAGATGTCGGTGAGTACGGCAAATGGGGCAATCATTGCATCCCATGAGTATAAGTCCTCCCCTGTTATAATATGTGGATTGAATTTCCCAGCGAACCTCGTCATACTCCCTTTTGTGGAATCTGATGCAATTCTTGGCACGAATTGTCTTTCCTTATATAGAGCCAACATAAATTGTCTGGAGAGGGAAATCACACTCCATATGGAGAATCGACCCCCGATTCTTTACAAGTGTCAGGAGGAAGATGAATCTACTTTAGCTCCATCATCTCAAGCATGGATATTACTGCCTTATGAACACGCATATCTGGCTCAGATGATTGAGTCCAAGGAAGAAACCACCCTTGAAGAAATTCCTATTGTGAGGGAATTCACTGAAGTATTTCCCGAGGAACTTCCTGGTCTTCCTCCAAGAAGAGATGTTGAGTTCTCAATTGAACTTATACCTGGGGCGCTACCAATATCCAAGACTCCATATAGAATGGTTGTTGTTGAGCTTGAAGAGCTGAAGAAACAACTACAGGAGAATCTGGATAAAGGGTTTATATGCCCAAGTGCATCACCATGGGGTGCACCAGTCCTCTTCGTCAAGAAGAAGGATGGGTCAATGCGGCTTTGCATCGATTATCGTGAACTTAACAAAATCACGATAAAGAACAAGTATCCTCTCCGAAGAATCGATGACTTGTTTGATCAGCTGCGTGGAGCACAATACTTCTCCAAGGTGGACTTGCGGTCTGGATATTATCAAGTAAGGTTGAAGAAGGAAGATATCCCCAAGACTGCTTTTCGTACAAGGTACAGGCACTATGAATTCATAGTAATGCCTTTCGGACTCACCAATGCTTCAGCAATATTCATGGACATGATGAATAGAGTATTTAGAGATTACCTAGACAAATTTGTGGTAGTCTTTATAGATGATATTCTAATATACTCCAAAACCAAGGAGGACCATGAGGAGCATTTAAAAACTGTACTAGAGACTTTGCGCAAGGAGAAGCTCTATGTAAAGTACATAAAGTGTGAGTTCTGGTTGAAGGAGGTCTCATCTTGGGTCATATCATCACAAGCAATGGGATATCTGTGGACCCCTCCAAAACAGATGCAATTGAGGGATGGCCGAGGCCAACATCGGTAACTGATATCCGTAGCTTCTTGGGGTTAGCTGGATATTATCGACGATTTGTGAGAAACTTCTCACGATTGTCCAACCCTCTTACCAAGCTAACTCGAAAGGGAGTAAAGTTTTCTTGGAGTGATGAATGCGAAGAAAGCTTCAAGGAGTTGAAAAGGAGGCTTATCACTGCACCCGTGCTCACTTTACCCACAAGTGGGGAGCTTTTTGTGGTATTCAGTGACGCTTCGAAGAAGGGCTTAGGATGTGTGCTGATGCAGAATGATAAAGAGATATCCTATGCCTCAAGGCAGTTGAAAATCCATGAGCGAAACTATCCAACGCATGATATGGAGTTAGCGGCGGTGATCTTTGCCTTGAAAATCTGGCGGCATTATCTCTATGGAGAGAAATGTGAGATATATACTGACCACAAGAGTCTTAAATATATATTCACACAGAAAGAGCTTAATATGCGCCAGAGAAGATGGATAGAGCTCATCAAGGATTATGACTGTTCAATACATTACCACCCTGGGAAGGCGAACAAGGTGGCGGATTCCCTAAGTAGAAAGGATCCAGCAATTCTATCAATGATGAGAATTGAGAAGGATCCAATCTTCTTAGACTTGATGAAGATGGACGTGGGAATCATAAAGAAGGGAACATCATCAATCCTTTCACAAATGATTGCTCAACCATCTCTTTTGGAAAGGTTAAAGGATGCTCAAAAGGATGATGCGAGAATCCAAGAAAAAGTGGAAGCTATCAAAAAGGGAAAATCCTCAGAGTTTAATGTTAATGAAGAAGGAATTGTGCGGTTTGGGAAAAGACTATGTGTTCCATCAAGTTCGGAGCTGAAGAAGGAACTTTTGGATGATGCACATAGTTCAAATTTCTCTATTCACCCAGGGAGCACAAAGATGTATCGAGATCTCTGAGAAAACTTTTGGTGGGATAATATGAAGAAGGAGATCGCTGAATATACATCAAAGTGCCTGTTGTGTCAGCAAGTGAAGGCAGAGAGGCAGAAGTCTAAGGGGATGATGCAACCATTGCCCATACCAGAATGGAAATGGGAGAACATCACCATGGACATCGTCACTGGACTTCCAAAGACATCCAAAGGCAACAATGCAATCTGGGTTGTTGTGGATCGTCTTACAACGACTGCACACTTCATTGCTATTCGAGAGGATTTCTCTTTGGATCAACTGGCACGGATATATACCAGGGAAGTGGTACGGTTGCATGGAGTACCACTATCTATTGTGTCTGACCGAGATCCAAGATTTACCTCTAAGTTTTGGAAGAGCCTTCAACATGCTCTGAATACTGAACTGAACTTCAGTACGGCCTATCATCCTCAAACTGATGGCCAATCCGAGCGGACTATCCAAACACTTGAGGATATGTTGAGAGCGTGCTCAATGGAATTTAAAGGAGGATGGGATCAACATATTCCTCTAGTTGAGTTCTCTTATAATAATAGTTTCTACTCGGGCATCCAAATGGCACCATATGAAGCCTTGTATGGGAAAAGGTGTAGAACACCGGCATGTTGGGATGAGGTCGGTGAACGTAAGCTGCTTGGACCAGAAATGGTCGAAGAAATGGTGGAGAAGGTGAAAACCATTCAGCTGCATATCAAGGCAGCCCAAAGTCGATAGAAGAGTTACGCAGATAATCATCGACGAGACCTTGAGTTTAAAGTTGGAGACATGGTGTTTTTACGCATATCTCCGTGGAAGAAGGTCATGAGGTTTGGAAGGAAAGGGAAGTTAAGTCCAAGGTACATCGGCCCATTCGAGATTCTTGATCGTGTTGGGGCTGTGGCCTATCGACTAGCACTTCCACCGACTATGTCCAAGGTGCATGATGTCTTTCATGTATCCCTCTTAAGGAAGTACATACCGGAGCCTTCACATGTACTCTCTTCCGAGGTGGTACAATTGGAAGATGATCTTTCTTATGAGGAGCAACCAGTGAAGATCTTAGATCGTAGAGAAAAAGTTCTACGAAATAAGACAATGCCCCTCGTCAAGGTGTTGTGGAGAAACCATAAGTTTGAAGAAGCAACTTGGGAGTCGGAGGATATGATGAAGCTAAGTTACCCACATTTGTTTTAGTGTGGGAAAAGGAAAATTTCGAGGGCGAAATTTCTTAAGGGGGGAATGTTGTAACGACCCAAAGTTTCATTAATGGAAAATCCCTCTTGATCCAGTTAAATGTTTCTTTATGAAAAATGTTTTTATAAGATATAAACCTTTTTAGTTTTACTTTAAGATTTGTGACCGTTACTTTTTTAGCCGTTGAACAGTAATCATCTGAGTAGTATAAATATAAGGCTTTAACGAACCCATTTCTACTCAGACAAAGGAAGCGATGGCCTCATCCAGTAGAATTTCCCCTTACAAAGCCCATTTGTCAGAGCTCGGGAAAGAGGTGGCGTCTTTGGGCTTTGCCCTTGACCAAGCCCAAGCTGAGCTTCATCAAGTAAGGCTCGAACGTGGTCGTCTACGGGAAAAGTGAAAGTTGATTGAAATTACCACTCGAGCGATGTTATCGGAGCAACCCCAAGAGTCTGTCACCATCGCACACCTTACCCTTAGGTCTTATGCGGCTATTTTAAGGGGTTATGTAACAAATAAGTTGCACCATGTTCATGTACATTATTTTTTTATATATAATAATGAATATAATTTCTAGTCATTTTTGATACATTGTAATTAGTTTTTATAGTACAAATGGTGTTTTTAGTTATTATTTAATTAAGAATTATATTTTATTAAATTAAAGTACTTTTGAATTAAATAATATTTTAATAAAATATTATTATTAATATTAAATTAATTTTTTATTAAATATAAATGATCTTATAATTTTATGAATGTAATTAAATTTTTTTATGGTTTGAAAGCCATTTCTATCAAAACCCGTGATTTTTTTTATAAATGTCGGTTTTTATTTTAAAAGAGAAAATTCACAAATTTAGAAAATTATTTAGATAAAATAAATATTATTTTTGGAATCAGAACGTCGAAATTATCCAACGGTGAATTTTTCATAATTTTCTGAGACAGTCAAAATTTTGGGTAAAAATTAAATACCATTTAAATATATAATGTGTTTCATGACATCATAATGACCCAATGGTGATGTAATAAAATACCATAATCTTTATGTTCGGCCAATATGTATTTTATCATTAAAATAATGAGGTTTTGGGTTTGTTTGACTTACTTTTCATAGCATTAATGGAGCCCTCAAGACTTATTCAACACTTTTCCTTTTTAAATTAATTTCCATGGGAGTGTGACTCACCTCCACATAAGCAACCCTAATTTTTTAATAATTTCGGACCTTGGCCTTGTAAAATATTGTTTTCCTCTTTCCTTTTCCAGAAACCATGGGCAAATACCATGGGATGGTTTGTGGTTTGGATTATTTTAATATAAGGGGTCCCAAACCTAAATAATAAAGAATTCCCTCACCTTTCCTATATAAACCCACCCAAGATCCCACTTCCTCCTCACTAAAATCCCTTGGAGTTCGTCCAACCTCTGCCCTACTCTCTCTAGAATCCTCTCAAGGTGCCCCAAGCTCCCAAGAAGCCTCTCACAAGCCTCTCTCTAGCCTTTGGAAGCACACTTCCAAGTAAGGGGTTTTCTTCCTTTCTCTTTTTTTGTCAAATTTCTTTAAGTTGTATTGCCCTTTTTATTTCAATTATGAATGTTGGGGTATGGTTTCACACCTCCCCCATACTTCCCTCTTATTGTTTTAATGATGGGAGAACCCTTTCTCTCTCATTAAATGCCTCCCATGTACACCCGTTACTATGCCGAAATTCCGAAAGGAACTTCTCTCTCTTCTTTTACATTCAAGCAATACTTTTGTATCATGAATCTAAATTCCATTTCTATTGTTGGGAAATGTATATATATGATCTCCTTACTGTCCATTACATGTAAATATGATGAGGAACCCCTTTCTCTCTCATCAACCTTTTTTATGAATTCTTATGTCACGCCGTTACGCTGCCGAAATCGCACCAATTTTCTAAGCCAATGTCTTTGTGTAGTGAATACCATGCCCATTTCTCCATCAAGGGTATTCACCTTTATGCACATTTACATATTGATTATAAAGTTTCATGTATGAATTCCACATTCCTTTATCGTGGATGAAATGATTATGTTTAGTGAATCCATGTTTTATGATCCATGTGGCACACTTATGCATGAAATGAAATGTTTAAGAAGGGTGCGCCCTTTATAGCGCTCCAATGCATTGGGTAAAGTATAATATCATGATAAGTCATGTGCAATGAGTGTTTACTCATTCTAATTCAAGTGCAACGAGGTTTTACACGTGCTTCAAGTGCAATGAGGGTTTACTCATGCTCCATGTGCAATGAGCCATGGCTCATGCTAATTCAATGTTAAGTGTTGTTGCCACATTTCCATGTTATGATTATAATGCTTTATCATGCCTTTATGTTCATGTTTCTATTATGCTCTATTGATATGCCTATTGCCTAACATGTATTTCACTCCTCATGTTATTCATTTTTTACTCCCTTACTGGGATTTATAGCTCACCCTTTTCTTATGCATGTCCTCAGGTTATCCCATGCAATGCTAAGTACGAAGGAATGTAGTGGTCATGTAAAGGAAGTTTTCAATAAAGATGTTGTATTTCAAGTTTAAAGTTTTTATGTAATGATCCTAAGCCCCAAAGACACTAAACCTCTCGATCTTCTTTGTTGGATCAAGTGAAGTTTTATGTAATAAAGCATGTTTAAGTTGTAATAAAAATCAGGGTTGTCATATGTATACCTATATGTATGATAACCCTTATTTATAGAATTTTTGATGTAGGACTAAGATGGTATAGTTAGCTATGTGTACTTGAGGAACCTGATCCATACTTAGTTATATTTACTTTTACTCCACTATTTTACTTTTTATTAATTATACCTGCAAAATTATGAATTTTTTACTTAAGGATAGGATGGAATTAGTTTTCATTGGTGGTGGCGAACTAAGTATATCTTATACTTTGTTCGGGACATCATTCTGTACCTGGATAGTTTTCATCCCGTTAAAGGTTTGTCTCTAGTCTATAATTTGTTATATTTACATCTATTGACTAGATCTTTACATCAGAACATGTGAGTAGCAGCTGAAAACATAATCGAGGCACCTCCCAAGGATGAAGACATTTATTTATTATTCCTTTCTCAGTGTAGTCATGTTTTATGTATCTTTTTTATGGTATAATATCTATATTTATGTCATATCCTATTCATGCATGGTTTTTATTCATTTATTAATAATTTTTAGTTATGTATATTTTACATTGTTACATTTATTCATTTAGTAATCCTCAATAATTTATTACCGATCTATATGGTATTGTCTCTCCACTATACCTCCTTTAGACCCTCTATGCCAGTGAGAAGCCTCTAGAATACAGAGAGGCACACTTGAGGCCATGTGACCTACCAAATCAGGGTACTATTTTAGTAGATCTTGGTTCAGGATGTTACAGATCCTAATAGAAGGAATAGTGCTATGATTAGAATGAAATAATGAGCTAGGTTGAGAAATATCTCTTTACCCAAATTATTTCTTTGGGGAACTAATAATTCACTCCTTCTTTCTTGTTACTATTGTATTTATATGATAACTTGTAGGTAATTCATGGATAAATGTTGGGTTTTCATTACTAGAGAAACAAATAAGGTTGGAATCATGGTGATTCCACTTATATAAAGTATATGAGTGAGTGTATCCCTTTAGTTGGAGAAACATTTGGAGATGAAGCTTCCAAGTTCCAACAATATATGAAAAAATGGATTTTAAGGTATTATAATTACACTTACAACCCTTATTTGTGATTTTATTAAATTCAATTATTAAGGGAGAGTATTTATTATTAAATGATGATATAAAAGGGGTTATTTTAATTTGAAATCATTGATGTGTTTATTTAATAATGTAAATTTCAAAATAATTTTCATGATAAATCTTGTATGAGAAGCCCTTAAAATAATACTTTGATAATGGTTCCACATGTCTTGTTTTTTATGGAAATCATTGAAAATCATGGTTAAATCCATCTTATTTTCTAAACCAGTTAAGACCAATCAGACTTAGAGTGTACTAACTAAAGTATCTTTTCTAAAGAAAACATATGATTTCATTCTTCTTCATAAGTGGCCCAAAATTCTTTTTGAAGTAGGAGAATAGGTTGTATTGATAAGGTGATAAGAACCCTATTTACCCTATTCATTTCATTTTCAATAAGAGGGTGAAACAAATAATCACACTTATTAAACATTAGAAATGTGTGGAGATATTGAAATAAATTACAAAGGGGGAGATTTTTGTGACTATGTGGTCTTTAGTTTCAATTATTATCAATATATAAATATGTTTTTACAGATGAAGGTGATGATTCTTTAATTATTTTTATACATCCATGATATAGAATTAGATTTAATGCTTGACAAGAAAACTATGTCTTTTAGTTGAGTGATCTATTGAAGGAGATGTGCTACTGAATGATACATTCTACTACTTCTTGAAGACCTTGGTTTAAAAACTTCAATATATAGTTCATAAAAATAATTATTTTTGTATTTATATTCAAGGAAATAAATGGATTTTGTTAGTGATTGATAGAACAACATTTGTATCATCTTTGATGAGGTTTCGAGTTTTTTAATAAGGGATGTTGCTTCTTCAGAGAAGACCAAAAGTCTTATGAAGGAAGTCTGCAATTTTGAGATGAGACCATAAAATGGAAAATTCCTTTAATGTAAAACTTCATCCAATGACTTTTTGGCTAAGTGTTAGTATTTGATTTTTAACATAAATCTTCATCATAAAACTTTTTTCTGAGAAAAATAGTTTTTTTTGAATATACAGATTTATTGAAATACATTTTTTCTAATCATAAGTATTCTCACATGACAGTAATACATTGGAAAATAATGAAAAATCGGCATAAGAATTCAATACTTTGATAATTTAAGATGTATAAAGAGACAAATAAAAAATCATACAAGCTCCTCACCCACAAATACAAAGGTCCATGTAGTAGAAGCACATTAGTCCATGAACATGGAGATTTAAAATGAGTTAAAAATTAGTAGATTTTGTTATGGATTTAGAATAAGGAAATACCTGAGTCATATAGATATTCAAAATAAAGTATTCATTAATGATTCAAATAAGATTTCATGCCTACTATAAAATACCAGGGAGTTTCCAAATATAAATGGAAACTATGTATGATTAATATTTTTTTTTACAATTATACACATAAGAAAAGAATATGAGGTGAGATCAAATATTGAGATAACTTTCATACACTATGCAAGAGAGTTTTGAGAACGTGATATGTATCATTATAATAGAGAGGGAAGGGTGAAAAGTTGGATTCCATTTAAGAGGATAGATATTTATTATGCACTCAAGTATACATAAAGCTAAAAAATATCTAGAATGCTCTTGACTTGGAATGATTCTCAAGACCAGCACCACTACTAAAGTTCATGAGGGATACATGAGAAAACTTGATCTTATAGGATCATTGTGGAAGATAGTACTTACAAGTGCTCCAAAGGAAAACATGAATAATAATTAAATCTTTATAAATATGTATCTACACTATTAAAGCTAAGATGGAGTGATTGGTAAGAATTACCAATCATGGTTGGAGGAGTATAACCAACTAGAGGCTATAGTGGAAGAGTACATAGCATAATGGGCTTTTAATTATTAGATGATAATTAGGGATATAGAAGAATCCATGTTGGGGAGGAATGACCAACATGGGAAGGAGTAAGCCTTTCAACTAAACCTTGTAAATACCACGTGTCACCTTCTCAATTAATTACTACACTTGATGGTGAGGACATGGGAAATAATTTAGTGTATTGAGAACTTTAACATGTTCAAGTGGTTGGGATAAAAAGGGAACAAATCATAATATAATAGTGACAACTGCTTCACCAAATCTCCCTATTAGTGGTCAAATTCATCTCATGATATCATGTCATTCATGAATCCATACGATGATAAAAATTCATGGCCTATTAAAAATATATATATAATAAAGTCCCATGTTTCAAGAGTATAAATCAATGTAATGGAAATAAATCCAATAACTATAATTGAAAATGTTAAATATAATTTATTAAAATTCATCTATGTATTATGTATATCGTATTTTAATTTAAAAAAATCATTGGAGTTTTAATTTTTGAATTGATGGGGAAAATTATGTTTGAACCTTTTAACATAAAGGTAATTAGTCCCTTGAAAATTGTACTCATTACTTACAAATAACCTATTCCTTATAATTGCTAGAGAATTTAAAATTACAATAAATAGGAAATTTTCAGTTTGTTTAATATTCATTATGAAGATAATTTTTATCATATCTTATTATATATTCATTTTTTACATATCAATATATAAGTTAGAGTGATAATTTAAGATTGAAAAACATTTAATTTATGTCTTGATCCAAGAGTGTGATTGTGTGAATTGGATGAACTAATTTGTTGTTTGGTGTTTATATAAATATCATATAATTTTTTATTAATTAATTATTTTATTCCATCAAGTATTGATCAAAATTTATTATATTTTATCATATGACATACATATCATGTCACACATTTAATCTTTCATAAGTGTGAATTCAAGTTCCGGATAACATGATAGACAACTATATTTTCTCTTTATTATGAATTTAACTGTAATCCTTATATCTTCATTTTTTATCTATCAAATCAATAATAAATTTATAATATTCTTTTTTTAAGCCTAAAAATTTATAATAGTTGTGAAGAATTTGAATATTTCATAGAGAAAATTATACATATTTTAAAATTTCTTTCACTATAAGAGATATTCATTTTTAAAAAATAGTGAAAAAATAACTTATTTGATGCAAGTTTTTTTCATATATTATGATTTATAATATTAACACAATCAATTTATGGGTGAAAAAAATAAACTAGAATATATTTTTTCTACATAAAATGTTTTACACTCTTTGTAATTAGTATATACATTTTTCATTTTATATTATATTTTTTTACATTAATACATTTTATATTAATTTTTTTATATTTTAATCTTATTTGAATTAGATATATATATTATATAATTATTGGGTAAACAATACATTGCATACCAAAATTATATTTACATTTATTGTAACCAATTTTGACTAAAATTGGATTTGTTAATTAATTCATTAACAACTTTTTATTGGGGAAAGATTTATAGTCATGTGATCCTTAACAAGGTATTAGAATCCATAAATATTTGATAAATTATCTGAGTGCTACCAATGGATATAAATAATGAAAAATAATTATGTTGTATAATTCATGTATGTGTATGTATCTATCTCTGTGTGTATTATTAACTGTGTTCATGTTTGTATATCCTTGAGTTTTTTTTGTTTATGTTCATGTGTGTAGGTTTAACTTAATTCATGTGTGTGTGTATATATTTTAATGTGTGCGTATTTTTTCATGTTTATATATATATAAATGAGTCTCTATATCTCTCTCTACATGTGTTATTTATCATGGAAGAAGATTGTGAGAATAGAGTCACTATATTAATAATTTAAAAAGTTATACCACATCTTTAAAAGCGATAGTTTCATTGAGAGAAGAGGCATGGATGGGATCCATCCGATGGTTTGACTATGGGGTGTTTGTGTTGTGAACAATCATGAACATTGGGCAACCATTATTTCTCCTAAAATAATATTCCAATGGTTCCCTCATCCGTAATTGGGTACATAACATCTTTCCAAAGGTAGATAATCACTTAGGTATTCAGGTCCAATGACTGTTGGGGACTCACATTGGTCAAGAGGATGGTAGTTCGGACTCATCAAACCCTTTGGTAGGGGGGATTATTTCTTACTCTAGGACTCTCTTATAGATTTAAGATATGTTCGTGAATTTCTTCCTAATCCCGATACGAGATTGGTTATCCAAACAAAATAATCATGGGTTAATTATCTTTAATGTGTAAAAGACTAGGGTCTCTTTAGGGAATCTATCTATATGTATCTTGGTTTCTCCATCCTTTTTCAGTAATGGGTGGTTACTTATGTGGTGAATCCATATAACCATGTTATTCAGAATTTTCTTCCATTTGGGGAGGAGGTAAATATTCCAAAGATGGAATTGGTCCATTGTGAGGTATCATACATATCGTGGTTATTGAAGGAATCAAAACCCACATAGTTTATTGGAACCATGATGTTTAAAGTGATGCAGAAAAGAATTATGGGTGCTCTATAACACCAAGTATTCAAGCTCGAGTCCTAGAGGGACGTCCTATGTATCCTGATTTGGGTGAGAATCTGAGTTGTTGTAGTTCAATTGTTTAGGGATTATATATTGAGGTGTCCCTGTCATTATAGAGACTCAAGGTTTTGATAACAAGATTATTGTAGTTCCCTATTACAACATGATCTATGATAGGTGTGTGAAACATGGGATGGAAAATGACCAGTTTTCATTTCTCATGATATGGGACTTATGTATAGGGATCTCCCGAGGAATATTTTATATATAGATCTGATCTCAGGGAGATGCTCTATGTATTCTAGTTATGCTGGGAATCAAATTCATTTTAGTTCAGTTGATTTCTCATTTCACTGGTGGATGAGGGAGACTGATCTTCTCAAGAGAATTATCAGGCCCTGATGGCTGAGATGTTAGAGTCAAAAAATGGCATACATCAAAAGGGGTGTTAATTTGAGATCATTCCTTAGGAAGTCATCCTACATATCCTAGTTATTGTAGGAATCAAAGTTCACATAGTTCAATCATGCCCTTGGTATTGTCTCTAAGGTTGATTCCATTGTGTTGATGCCAATGTTTCAAGACACTTATTGAGACTTTACACACATTTAATTACCGGGTCATTGGAGACTCGTGATGTGAATGATAGGATTATTACAACTTCCTTAGCATAAATTAGTGTTCTTGGTTTGAGAAACAAGATATTGAAAACGATCAATATCATCACCTAAAGAGCGTGGGACATACATATTTGAAACCCCTATGGATATCTAACCTTGAATATGTGTCTTACATATTATGAATTTGGTAGGAATCAAATTCTTCATAGTTCCTTTGGTTAGGGATTACACTCTGAGGTTTCCATGGATATTAGTACATATCATGTTATGTCGCGGGTCAGGCCTTACACCACGATCATTCCATTTTGACGTGTTTGCATTCCTAACATGTATTGATTGTCTTTTTGTCCTGATATGTAGGGGAGTCTCTTCATGGAATATATAAAGACAAAAAAGGATAAATTGTTTCTTTCTAAAGGACCTCATGTAACCTGGGTTAAATATTCAATGGTTTTCCCATGAATAAAGATGACTTGTCCAGTGGAAATCACAAGATCTAGGAGGTCTATCCTAGAATACATCGCATGATCTAGTGGGATTTTCTTGAGTGTGTCACATGATCATGCTGAATTTCCCTTGTTTCATTCAAAAGAGTTTTCTTGACACATATAGGGGGTTTCGTTAGAGTTAATATGACATGTCTCATGGGGTGTTTCATGTCTTGGATAACATCCCTCGAATGAATCGCAAGACTTGGATGACATGTTTGGAGGGAATCACGGTTCTTAGATGACTTTCCTAGAAGGTATTATGAGGGCTTGGTTAACATACACAGATGCATCTATGAGACTTAGATGACATGATCTGGTGTCATTATATGAGACAGGTGATGTATATAAAGGATATTTTGAGTCTTGGGTTACATTCCCAAAGGGCTTCACAAGATTAAATTAGCGTATCCAAGGGGAACCATGTGACTTGATCTGACATGTCTGGAAGACTTTCCATAACCTAGGTATCATACTGAAGGGTTTCCATGAGATTTGGGTGACATGTCCCAGTGTTGTTGAGTGTCTTTTATGGATCATGAAAAGCGCATGAGCATCAATAGACATGTGTTTTTTTATTTAATTCTTTCACATTTAGTATTTATTCTAGCCCTTATATTTCGAATTACATATATTTATTCAGTATCAGTTTATTTTATGTCTCTCATGATCTAGTAGAAATGTGGGATTTTCTTCGTGTGTACTTCAATAAGTCCTTCATGTGATCTATACATGATCATGTGAAGCTCTTTATGCACGATGCATGAACACTCCATCTATTTGAGGGTATATTACCTGATGGAGAACTAGCTATTCATAATATCTACTGCTCTGAGAAATACACTCTTGTTCTTAGGTGTGTTGATGCACCTAGATAGGAAAAATCTAACCCTTTTCTCTAAGGTTAGGACGAGGGATTTATAGGTTTCACAATCCTAATTGTTCACCGGTTTGCATGGAATATCAGAAGTTTATAAAAAATGGATTCGGTGAAGGCACCTAGTGCTAGGTTTCTTGTTAAGCCTTTTCCATGGATTGCTATGAGGGAGTCTCTATATTTTAAGCATCCATGAATCCCTCTCATAAAAACCTCCATTATTGGATTATTTCCGATTAACGGAGACATGTTTGAACATGTGAACATATTTAAGGACTAATATATAATCATATTAACATGTAAAAGGGATTTGAAATATGAAATTTCCTATTGAAAGGCCTTTAAAAGAATCTCAATGCCTTTTCTAGAACCTTTTGAGAGGCAGGAGTGGTTTTTCTGGGGGTCTCCATGAAATCAGGGTGGTTTGTTAAGGAGAATCACGAGACCTTGCTGAAAACTTCCTTAGCCTGTCCCAAGTGTTTTATGAGCACAAAAGGATTCTTCCTCCTTCCTCTTTTATTCCTAGTGTTTTATTTTAAAAAGTTTGGGGAGTCATGCAAGATTACACGAGTAATGTCAAAGAAAATTAATCGATTTTTAGATGATTTTTTGTATAACCAATAGGGGTCCTATGGAGGCTTGTGAGTGTTTTTTGGACAAATACATCCATTTGAACTTAGGATTCAAAAAAGGGATGTTCATGGTTTCCTAAATATAACTAAGAATTTTCATGCAATGAGGTTGACAAGCCATAGGGATTTTGCAAGATAAGTTGGGTATGTCACCAGAGACTCATGGTGTCTTGCAGATGGTTGGGGCCACATTGTGTGATATTTACAACTGTAAGTATCTCTCACCTCCTCCCTTTTTATTTCCTTTTTTTATTTTCTTTAAAGGATGATGTTCATATGAGATTTATTGGATTTGTTTAAGGATAATTATCATTCCCATTAGTGATGCATCATATAAACTATATGACCACTATGGGTCTACACCTTTTAGACATCTTTCCTCGCATTTTTGAAGGATATTTGGTTGGATTGGCATGTGATTGTGACTAAAAACCCTCACAGCCTGGGGGATCTTACCCTGTTGTCACTGCTCATCCATTATTTTACCAAAGTTCCTTTTGGAGAGAAATGGGAATTGTTAAAGGGGTTTTGTGGGATGCACTACAGGTTATGCGCTGATTGTGGAGTCTTTACGTGACCTTATAATGGACACTCGATCACATTTTCTTTGAAGGATCATGCAATTCATTGGTCATTACCATCTTCTACATCTTTTTATTTTTTGGAAATATAACAACCATATTCAGGTAATAATTCTTTTTTGAATTATTCAACACTCATTTGAGGAGTGTCAATAAATTATCCCCTCAGAAGTGATGCCTGAGGGGAAAAGGGCTCAGTTCTATGGAAAGTAAATGCCCACCTGAGTCTTGAGTGGTGTCATGAATTAGTGTCTTAGCTAACATTTGTTATAATCAATGATTATTTGTATTCCATGTAACTCCTAATATAGGGAGGGATAGAGGGAATATTTATCCACTAACAACCATTACTCTATAGTGATCTCATCTTTCTTCTTTTTTGTGCCTCTATCACATGATAGTTTTGTGAGTCCTAGTCATGATACCCCATCATGCGCCTTTGTCACAGTATCTATATGACAAGTCCTATTTTTATCAGGTTCTTGTTTGAACCAACTACAGACTATATTTTGGTAACTATTTGAACTTAGTTCATAAGGATTTTGATCGTCTTAGGGGTTTTTTGGGATCCACTAGTTCGATCATATGATTGATTTATCATCATGTGATTCATGTGACCATATACAAGTCACTCGATCACACATTTCTAAATGGGTCATGAAATGACGCGATGCCTATGGGGTTATGTGACCCATGAGTCCTTTGGAGGTCAGGTGATTCATGAACCCTTTATACGGTTTATGAATCCCTTGAAAAATCATGTGATGTGAAAGATGCTACCAGGGTTTTATGTCTTTACTCTGAAAATATTTTATTCTATTTGTCTAAAATATTCTACTTACTTATTTTTTGATGTCTTCAAACTCTCATCAACCTTCCACAACTTTAGCAAATCAAAGGGACATGATTTCTAGGAATCACAGTGCTGATCCTTGATATCATTTATATATCAATAACAAGAGTTTAAAGAGGTTAATCTTATCCGAGCTTCAGGACTATCCTTTATCTCAATGAATCCTTGTATATGGGTTTTACTTACTAGATGATGCTCCCATTCCCCCTATAGATTTTAATTTTCTATCTTGCTCAGTGTCATATTCTCATGATTTTATCCAAAAAATAAATTCCATGGATAGTAGACTGATCATAACTCAGTATCAAGGGATATCTTATATATTGAAAAACTCCTCCTTAGGTACACATTGATATGAATTTTTCCAGCAACCCTTTTCTCAGAGATATTTTTTTATTCTTGATTCCTCTTTGAAAAATCCTAATGCTGGATAGGGTTTCATATGGGATATTTTCCTAGTGGTAATTTATCTGATGAATGGGCACAAACCTTCTAAGTTAGAGAAAGAGCAGACCTAACCTTCTTTGAGAAATGACCTGTCATTGGTGTCTTGGAACCAACATATTTCACTTTTCACATGGTGAAGCGGGTATCAGCTTATGGGACATCTACCAACTGGGTGGTATTCCCCCTCTTGGAGAGATGTATGATGAATTCCTTCCTTTTTTGAATGTTTGGGATGATCCTTTGTAGACCACAATTTTTATTGGGGATATTATTATTATCATAAAGAGAAATTGAGGAAAAATCTGAAAATATGTACTCTCATTTCTTTCAAGTATGGTATTAATATATTTCTTTGCTGCAGTAGATACATGACAACTGTTATACATCCTCATCAGTGTCCTTTTTACCAAGTCTGGGATGACACTAACTCATATTGGGCTATCTTGGATGATGAGGATTATTCCTCATAAGGATACCAAGTGGATTTAGATATCTCTTAAAACCTTAGGTTGGTAAGATTTATATCCATGTTTTTGAATGGGTGGTTTCCCAATTGGGGATGTGAGCTTAGGGATCTAAGTTATGACATTAGTGATGACAGTGCGACTCGGGGAAGGGAATCACCTCAATTTGTAAGCACTAGTCCTTGCATGTATTTACTAAATCTTGGGCCATATTCAACAATGTTTCACAACTTTCAGGATCAGTGATACTCTATAGAATCTATTTGGATGGATAGGGGAACACTTTCATTGTCATGAATATTACAACACCACATGGATCCCTAATACTTTATCCTACCAAATATTGTTGAATATATCAGGGGTTGGTTCCATTTATCTAAGCCCTACGGAGGTCGAATATTTGTTCATACAATCTGAAAGCTTTGATTTTATTCCTTTTCATACATGATATGGACTAATTATTGATGACATCAACAACTCTCTTAATGAATGGTCATATATGATCTCTTTTTGGGGTGAAGTTCTCGCAATTAGAGTGGACGATCTAATTATTTGTGAACCATATGTACCCCCATCATATTTCTCATCTATTTTTATTCATTCTAAGGGTATCCCATTTTCATTTGGTTGGTGTTGGATGGGAGTTACATCCTGGAGCCAAGCACTAATTTTGGAAGATACTGGAATGTGAAAATACTGAGGCTGAAATCATACTTCTTCCTACTGATGCTTCCATCTTTTTTGCCCAATATTATGCCGAGTATTGGGTAAAAAATTGCCCTAGTGGAATGCTAAACTAGATGGTTTGTCATGTGGACATTACCATTTCCTCCCAAAATCCGTTGTTAGTGGCGATGATGAATTTGGTCAAATACTTGGGTGTGGCGTCAAGAAACCAACCCCATTCGAGTGATGATTATTCTAATAGTTAAACAAATTTTATTGATGAAATTAGTCCTCCAACACATGCTACAGATGATAGTCATATTTAGATAAGGGAATATGGAGATTCCTCCCCTATTTTTACATTGATTCAACTGGTTATTCATCCTTCTATTGTGCATACTCCTTCAATAATAGGGTATCTGGTGAAACCAAAACTGATCTCAGAAATGATACATTACCTATTCATTGAGACCCCCTTAGAATTATTTTAAGTCCAAAAGGAATGCCTTAACTAGTTATTTCATGACTTGGGGGTACATGTTTTTTACCAAAAAACATTGTATGATATTATAAAACAAATCATTTTGAATCATTAAGATCTGGCCAGAAGAGAAAGAGATTTACCTGATCTTGTAGATGATAATCCTTTTTCTAGGAAGATGTTGGATGTGTTTGAGGAATTAGACTAGGGTCATCAGGTGATATTTGAATTGCAAGCATAGATATATACCTGGACTACATAGATATAGAGATGTAAGGAGATTATTACTTGTTTGAGTTCTGACCTTTCAACATCATCATCCTCATTGGACACTTCTTAGAAGAGGGTTTAAGAGTTGACTACTTGGGTTGAGACCATCCATACCAAGGAAGAAGCAAAAGAGGCTGAGAGAGTGGCACTACAACATTCAATTTATTATTCTCGTCAAACTCTTTTTGATCTTACTAGTGAAACCGAGGGATGTTTATCATGATTAAATTTTTTAATACACTCTATTTTTTATGAGATTTTAAAGAGACTCTAAAATGTGTATATTTCCCCTCTTTTTCACACCATTAATAGATAAATTTTATGAACTTTACAAACTAATATATAGTTTCCTTCATTCACGATGTGAATGATATATCATTGCTCATATATTATTTGAATCACAAATACTACATATCCATTTCATAACATCAAGTAAACTAAATGTATGGATTTGAATATTTAAATCATAATAGATTCCTTTTGATAAGTATTCATGAATTCCCACCAACACGAGACTTTATACTCACGATATGTTTCAGTTATCTTGAGATCACCTAATTTGTAGAAGGGATAGTAATGTAGGATATATGTTATGGGGGGATAGTTCTATATATTCATCCAATGGTTATAGGACTGGATAGAGAATCTCGATCACAATAAGGACATGTAGTGGTATTTATAGTATTTATTTAATCTAAGAAAATTATATTCTTTGATTATGGTCTTTCAGTTTGGACCTTTGGTGCGCTGTACTTTTTTGTCTTTGAGCTTGGAACTTTGGTGTGTTGTAGTTTAGGTTCTGTAATCTTGTAACTTTTTTATGATGTAGTTTAGGGTCTTTATGCTTGGACCATGGTATGATTTAATTTAGTTTCTTTGAACATAGACCATTTTATGGAGTAGTTTCAAGTCTTTGAGCTTGGAACATTGATGTCCTTTAATTTAGGGTATTTGATCTCGGACCTTTGGTCTGATATAGTTTAGGGTATTTGAGCATGGAACTTTGTATTTTGTAGTTTAGGTTATTGGATATTGAAACATTGTATGGTGAATTTTATTTTTTTGTTCTTAGAACATAGGTGTCCTATAATTTAGGGTCTTTGAGCTTGGTTTTGGTGTCCTGTAGTTTAGGGTCTTTGAGCTTGGACCTTTATATGTTGTTTTTTAGGGCATTGAGCGTGGAAATTTCTATGCTATAATTTAGGGTCTTTGATTTTGTATCTTATATCGATGAATATGTAATATGGTTCATACATTTCAAGAATGTCCTAAAACACACTGAGGTTTCAGGTTCTGCCATAGTGTTTCTAAGGCTCACCAGGATTGGAGTTCCTTTCTAAAAGGGATATATGTCATTATTTGGGGGTTGGAATCCCTTATGCATCAATATCATGGAAAATAAAAGATGTTATCCATGATTTTCCCAGGGTCATAAAAGATTTATAGAAGCAATATCAATGTAGGGTGAAATATTAGGGATATTGGGCCTGCCTATACCGTTGGAATGTGGGTAATGTAAATAATAACCCAAAAGCTTGACTCTATGGATATAAAATGGAGCACACATAGAGTGTATATACCATGACACTCTAAGATGTTTGGTTCTACCTCGATGTCATTGGGGCTAATAAGGATTAAAGCTCTTTTCTTACAAGGAGGATATGCTTTTAGTTGGTGGGTAAATGCCTTTATGTGTTCGTAGCATGGTGAGGAAAAAGACGATCTACCCTTCATTTCAATGGATATGAAATATGTTTGAAGTCTCAAAAGTCTAGACGATGAAGTTTGGTAAAGAAGGAAATCTATCTAGGGAGAGATCTAGGACCATAGGTCAATTCAACTCTTCATTGTGAAGCCCGAGCTATACACCCTATGGTTTTGAATCATGTGGTGTGAGCTATCAAAATGTTCTGGAATGGAGTGTCACAATCCATCCTTGAGAAAGGGTAGAAAACATGGTGATATAATTTTAAGAATGTTGAATTAGCTCAGATATTTTGGTATTAAAAATTTCAGTCAAAGTTCAAAGTACCTGGATTTGGAGGATGATGTGGACAATCACATTGGGAGTAGTTCAGCCACACTGAGGTGTTGAGTGATTTTATGACGATGTCAGGGATCCTAAAGATTGGAATGTCATTTTTTACAGTGATGACATAAGCATACATGCATAGTACAAAAAAGGGTCCCTTGAAGTCAAATATATTTTCCAAGGGCCATGTAATGTTTATAGTTATATGAGACACTCAAATCATGATGTGTGATTTATGGAGAATGTAATATCCAAGAAGGGTTCGATCACCCTAAAATTTGTGTCACTTCTAAGAGAACATATTTTCATGGTGGGGAATGTGAAGAATCATTTCTATAATTTTTTCATGGACCTGGCAGTCTAGTGAGCATAGCATGGATTTTACTAGGGCTATAATTTAGATCTTATGATATTTATTCATTATTCATTTGCACCCTAATTTTTCCAAAACATTGATGATGAAGAGTTTAGAAAGTGAAGAATTGAATTTTTCTTAGGCCTCCATTTGTGTGTTTTCACCCTAATAAGTTTTGTGTTTCTTTCACTAGAAATTTAAAGTATCTCAATTTTCAACATCATAGGATTGATCTTCAGGTATTATGGATTTGACCAAATTACATGTAGTTTAAATTTTTGACACACATGGACTTGATATGGGAGATGTTTCACAAGAGAAAAATTAGAAAACTTAGGGTCAAGAGCACTCTAAAATCCTTCTGAATGAGAGATGAAAATGTTATAAACCATGGCTCGAAGTTCTGAGGTCATGAGTAATGATATGGGGAAGAAATAATAGGTATTTCTTGGAAAAATTTGAGATGTTATGTTTCACTTAGGTTTCTTTGGGGGTCACAAGAATTAGAAATTCTTATATATTGGACCAATATGTCACCAGTTTCTAGATCTCAATCCATTATATAACACCCCAAGTAAATAAAGAATATGACATTTTAATATTTATCCATATTTGTGAATAAAATATTAATATTACTTTAAAGGTAATGCTATGCTCGATGGTGTACCCAATACGCAACAATGAGTTTCTTTGAAATCTTACGTTGCACTCTAATAATAAAATAATATTATTTTAATTGGTAGTTAACACCTAGACGTTGTAATGGTGGGAATGAACAGAACTAACTAAAAAATTATTTTATATGTTTGTCAAATATTTTTACTTTTATCAAAAAAAAATTAGAGGCTTAAAATGCAAATGAATCCGATTTTAAGCATAAAGCTTCTAATTTAAAAGGTTGATTAACCGCCTTTTGGTGGAGAACCCTTTTTAAATATAATTTTGACAATTTTATATGTTGTATTTGACAAAATAAAATCCTTCTATATAATCTGGACATCAAAATTTACTTTGTGTAAATTCTTGTTATTTTTTCGATAAAGATCATTTTTAGTGAAAATGTTGCATTTTAATTCAAAACCTCTTTTTAATAAGATTTATTTATATGGATAGATTATCTTTTTAATTGAGATTAAAGTGTATTTAGAATATATTTTTACCATTTAGTCCAATGTTGGTCATTGTAATTAATTTTACTTTGAAATTGGACTTAAACTAGTGTCAATCTTTTAATAGATATTGTTTCTTAAAAACACGCAATTTGTTTTGAGAGCGGGAATGAATTATTAAATTAATTAATTCCACATATATATTTTTAATTTTGTAAAATAGACATCATTTTTGAATTTGGAATATCAAATATATGTTAGGGTGAATTTTTTGTATTTTTCTGAAAAACATCAATTTTTTGATGAATAGTGAAACCACTAAGTGGTAGTTAAAGAAACTGATTTTTCATTTAAATGAATCTTTAACACTTCTGGGATTTTGTTTTAAAAAATCCAACATACATGGTTGTCATTAGGAAGTAAAATGTGGTTCAATGAGATAAAAATAATTTTTTTTGTGAATAATAACTTTTAAGTTTTATTAATCACGATTAAAGGTAATTAGTGTAATTTAAGGTAAAGATAATGTTATAATAATATGAAATGACCTTGAAACATGTACTAAACTTATTTTATGAGTCATGGCCGACAAATAAAATCCATGGGTCAACTTGGGGAGCCCATGGAGCAACTTTGGTTGGAAGATGACTTTAATAACATTTTATTTAGAGTTAAAATTAAAATGTCACAAACATGTATTGTTTTACTAAAACAATTTTTACATTGGGTTATACAAGTAATATTTTTGACTATAAATATTAATTATAAATATAAATAGATTTCATACATCATGATATTTGTTTTATAATTTTTAGACATTAAATAAATTAATTTATTTATGACACTGTGATGATGCAGTGATTGCCTCATAAATGAACGATTTAAATAAAATGAGAAGATAGGTTGAAATATAAGTCTTAAACTTGTCAAACAACTATTGGATGGGTGTATTTAGAAACCTTATCACCTTATCCTCGAAATATATCCTTTTTGTACCTTTAAAATATTTAAAACATATTTTATAATAATGTAATATTTTATAACTTTCCAAGAGTGCCCCTCCTCTTCTCTTATAAAAGGCCCCCACCTCTACCACCTTACCCACACCTCTCAAGCCTTTGGCTTGGCCAAAACATTCCCATTTCATATCTACACATACCTCTATTAATCATTTAAGCCTAACATTTGGCATAATTCTCTTCAATAAACCCTATTGTTTCAAACCAAGAGGAGTTACCCGATTTAAAGGTAATGTCTTCACTTGTGTTCTTTTGTTTTATTTTCCTTATCCAACCCCCTATAATAATTTTATTCCTTTCATTTGTAATACCACCAGTATATTAAATATACTAGGATGTTTTTATGTGAATTATTCAAGCTACACTTACACAAACCTTCATATAATGATTAAATAACATACTGTTTCTGTGGATGGCGAATTTCTACCTCTCGAAATGATGATTGTTCAATCTTCTCTTAGCACCTTTCATGGTGGCCATTAGGATGTTACTGTATTTTATATATGATATAAATGGTATTTATGTTTTCTATATGCTTATGTATTTTATATTTAAAATACGCCTTTATGCTTTTCATGTTGTTCAAATGCTATAATTTCATACGAGGTAGTGTGGACTACCGCCCCCCAAGTGATGTGACTCGTTCATGCAATACATGGAATGTATAAAGAATGAAATAAATAAACATATGTGACCTATCTAACATATATATTATACTGGAATTATAATATATATATATATATCTCATCTATTTTTAATTCCATTAATGTTTCAAAGAAATGAAAGTAGCGTTCATGCGTACGTACGACTTACCGTCCTCATGAACGGTACATTTAATTTACTATCTCCAAATGTTATGTACTATTATAAGTACATATATATAATTGAGATATATGTAATATATTACATATAAATGATGGAAATAATTCTGGAACTACAATATATATATATCTCTCTTTTAGCTTTAATTCCATTAATATGACAAAAAAATGAAAGTAGCATTCATGCGTACGTACGACCTATCGTCTCCATGAACGGTGAATTTCATTTCTTATCTCCAAATGTTATGGAATAGTATAAAATGAATATGTACTGGACATATATGATATTGGAATCACTAATACTATTCTTGAAATGATTTTCTTATAACTACATGGACAATCATTTTCAAACAAGTTCATTTTTGACTCATGTACCGAACATCGAAAAAAACGTCTGATATGAACTCACATTATTAACCAATTATTATAAAATAATAATATGTGATATGAACAGAATAATAATATTTAAAGGAGTTACTTAATAAATTATAAATTGACCGATGTTTATTATTCAGGAATATAAAGAAACGAACAAGACAAGTCGGACTTGAGGTAAGGGATCCAACCTCTCTCATTCTTTTTAAGTACTCTCTTTTAAGTAATTTATTTTAAGCTCATCTTTATTATGTTTGGGGATGTTATTTTATGTTACTAATTCTGTAATTTTTATGTTCATATTATGAGATACCCTATTTGATCTCATAAATCCATTTTTGGAAGTTTTTAGTGGCGCCGTTAGGATGCCAAGTTTTCATAAGGGATTTTTCATCTCACTTTTATTCCCGTGATATTTAGGCTACATTTGCCACCATTTACTATGAGTGTTGTATGTAGTTCACATTATTCTACTCTTTGTGCAATATACCTTCTTTTATGAGTATTTACATCGATGTTGTATAGTTCTTCTTTCATGGGGTGTACGTTTCGAAAGTTACCCGGTAAGGGAACCTTTCAACCTCCTCTTTTTAAAAGACTTCTTTGTTATGTCTTTTAATTTACATCTTATTATGCTGGGATATGTTATTATATATCCCTATTGATGTAAAATTTATTTCCAAGTGATGAGATAACCTTTTTTTTCTCATCAACTCATTTTCTGAATTTTAAAGTGACGCCGTTAGGCTGTCGAAATTTTACAAAGGAACTTCTTAATCCAATTTTGATTTCTTTGGGTACAACTTGTAATTATAGAATATTTTATCCTAGGAATATGTGTGAATGACCTCTAGTTGTTTTACACTTAATATCCACTTATATTGTGTGTATTTATATTTGTCACACATAATTATGAGATTGATTTTTTTTAATTTAAGGATACCTTCTTTATAAGGGATTTCATCTCATTTTACATTTCTATTGAGACATCATTGTTGTTATACACCAATTCACTCTTATATGGTGTATATACTGTCCTATGGAATATTATATCATGAATACCTTTATTCTCATGATATTATAAAGTTGAGATAGACTTGTTATTTCTCAATTATTGTATTCAAGTGTCTCTCATTTTGTTAAAAACCCTTTAACTAAAATATCATTTTAAATGTTTTAATGATTTATTGTTATAAATATTTCTCATTAATATCCATGTTTTGAAAATGGTTTTAAGGATTTACTTATATTGATATTAATGGTTTAAAATGTTAAAATCTTCAAAGTGGTAAGGGACACTTTGATTCAAAAATATCTTTATTAAATGTTTTAAATGGTTTTGAAAATGGTTTTTAGAATGGATTCATTATCTTAAAATGTTATATTGTTTTTTCAATGTGGGAATGTTATCTTTACATTATGCTTATGTTATGTGCTACGATTATGATATGGTTCTTGGGCATTGTTTATGAAGACGGGTGGTTCTGTGATAAACTAATGGCGGGTGAGCCCGATATAGCTCTCCAATGCATTGGGTAACGCGAATGGGTTAAACGTTAAGGTTTCTCTGAAGAGAATTAGGGAATATACTATGATGGGTATTCCAAACGTATCCACGAGGGTTACTCCCTATGTAAGAATGTTATAAATGCCTCAAGTTACCTTTATGTCTTATGATTTCTATGAGTTATTCGTAAATCTTATGATTTCATGATGTATGTTAAATTGCTTATGTTTTATGAGTAAAGTATGATTTCATTGATTCTTATGAATACATGGACTAATGTTTTATTTCTATATTTTTATAACTCTTACTAAGCTTTTTATGCTCACCCCATGTTTTTTTTGAAATGTTTCTCATAGGACTTAGTGTGGGCTAGGGTCAAGGATGGGATCAAGGAAAATCCATGCTATCTAAAACATGGAACTAAACATGTTTCTTTTTAAGAGTTTTTATTTTATGGAAACTTAGTAGAGGTGTCTACATTGTAATATTTTGAGATGTAATAGTTATGTCCTAATTCTCTAAAACTCTAAACCTAAAAAGATCCTCTATGTGAATTATTCATTTAATTCATGATTATGTAAGGTTTCAAGGCTGGGTCCTTATAGTTGGTATTAGAGGTCGGTTTAGATAACTTTATAGGTGAGGGTATTATTTAATCATAAGTGACAAGTTGTAGATAACCACAATGGTTAGTATTTTGGAGGGATTTATTGTTATTTTTGAAGGTTAGAATGAGTTTGAGATAACATGGATAAGTATATCTTAGTGTTTATCTTCCTCTCTAGTACATGATGATTTTGTTGATATGCTCACACTGAAATTTTTGGTTTTAGTAAATGGATGGATCTAGAAGGCTCCAAAGTGATAGTGGGTTTGAAGGAAACTGTGGTGGTTCTCTAATCAAGAGACTGGATGAAATAGGGGATTCGATGAGTAATCTCGTGGTTTTTCTAAACCAACTATCAGGAGTCATTATCAACCACTTGAACCTTGGTGAGTTCTCTATTGCATCATATACGAGATGACCAACTCGATGTGGAAGTTAAGGTAATAATTATAATGGTAACAATTAGGGTTTATACGGTCCATACTTTTTAGGTAATTATGGTTTATTATATGTTATGATAGAAAATGGAAGGCAGGAGATAAAATTGGGGTTAAATTATGTTATGGTTATTTTTGAAGATTTTATCGCTTTTTGGGGAATGTAATAAGAATTATGTAGTTTTGGAAAAAGGACAACATGTAGACCATATGAAAACCTGTCACGTCGGATGAAGCAGTGGGAATCGAACCCACAACCAAAGTGCGACTGGTATTTATTGCCTACCACTGGACTACGTGAATTCCGAGGTTAGTTTGACTAATTCTTTTTAGATGATCTTATGAATCTAGAATAAGTTGATTTTGGGTTATCTATGGAAATGATTAACCTATTAGGGAGAATATGGGATTAGGTTGATTACTTTTCAATACGAGACTTTAAGAGAAACTAATGTTATTTGGAGATAAATGTTAATTTATACCTTGGAAGACTATGTGATTAAATCCTTCAAATATTTGGGTTTCAATCATAGTTTGGTTTTCATTGAAAAATTTTATGGACAAATTGTTTATCGAATGGTCTTTGTTGAACTTTGGGTTTTGTTTGACAAATTTTGGAGATTAAGAATAGATTTTTTTTATAAAGGATTATCCTTTTTGGGTATTATCTGATCTCATACTAACCTTTTTGGTTTTAGTTTTGGATAAGGTCTAAAGACATGGGAAGTATATATTTCTATTTTTTGGATTAAGTGATTCTCTATAAGTTGATTATAGCTCTATTAATGTGAACAAGTCATCCTAAATACTCATCTTTTAGAGAAAATATGAGTTTGTGTAAGAAATCTTGTAAAATTTGAAAGTCAACATGACAAGTAGGTATGTTTCCTTATGTTTTAGTTAAGATCATAAATAAATTCCTCAATGAAAATTAACTTAAAACAAAAATGTTCCCTGTTAATGTTTTCTACTGGGGAATCAAATACCGTTTAACCCATCACAAGTTTGTGTTTTTCTGGTGGTTAAAATTCTTCTAAACATGTTTTCTATCACTCTCAATCAGAACATGACCCTTTGTTTTCTCTTCTATGTCAATGTTTTCCTACATGGAATCCTAGTATGGGTTAACTCGGGTGACCTTTGTACTTCTCTTTCTTTAATTAAAAATGATAGTTTTACTGACCCTTGTTCTGATGTGTGATTTTCAATGAAGTTTCCAAGCCCAATTTTAAAATTGCGAGGATGCAATTCCAAGAAGTGGGGAAGGATGTAACACCCCAGGTGAATATAGAATATTAAATTTTAATATTTATCCATATTTTTGAATAAAATATTAATATTACTTTAAAAGGAACGCTATGCTCGATGACATACCCAATACGCAACAACGAGTTTCTTTGAAATCTTACGTTGCACTCTAATAATAAAATATTATTATTTTAAATGGTAGTTAAAACCTAGCCATTGTAATGGAGGGAATGAACAGAACTAACTACAAAATGATTATATATGTTTGTCAAATATTTTTAATTTTATCCAATAAATTTTAGAGGCTTAAAATGCAAATGAATCCAATTTTAAGCATCAATCTTCTAATATTCATTAAAAGGTTGATTAACCGCCTTTTGATGGAGAACCCTTTTTAAATATACTTTTGACAATTTTATATGTTGTATTTGACAAAATAAAATCCTTCTTTAGAATCTGGACATCAAATTTTACTTTGTGTAAATTTTTGTTATTTTTCCGATAAAGATCATTTTTAGTGAAAATGTTGCATTTTAATTCAAAACATCCTTTTAATCTGATTTATTTATATAGATTTATTATCTTTTTAATTGATATTAAAGTTCATTTAGAATATATTTTTACCATTTAATCCAATTTTTGTCATTGGAATTAATTTCTCTTTGAAATTGGACTTAAACTAGTGTCAATCTTCTAATAGATATTGTTTCTTAAAAACACGCAATTTGTTTTGACAGTGGGAATGAATTATTAAATTAATTAATGAAACTTATATATTTTTAATTTTTTAAAATAGAAATCATTTTTTAATTTGGAATATCAAATATATATTACGGTGAATTGTTGGTATTTTTCTGAAAAACTTCAATTTTTGATGAATAGTGAAACCCCTAAGTGGTAGTTACAGAAACTGATTTTTTCATTTAAATGAAACTTTACCACTTATGTGATTTGATTTTAAAAAATCAAACATAAATGGTTTTCATTAAGAAGTAAAATGTTGTTCAATGGGATAAAAATAATTTTTTGGTGAATATTATCTTTTAAGTTTTATTAATTGCGATTAAAGGTAATTAGTGTAATTTATGGTAAAGACAATGTTATAATAATATGAAATGACCTTGACACATGTCCTACCATTATTGGATGAGTCATGGCCGACCAAGAAAATCCATGGGTCAACTTGGGGATCACATGAAGCCACTTTGGTAGGAAAATGACATTAATAACATTTTATTTAAAGTTAAAATTAAAATGTCACAAACATGTATTGTTTTACTAAAACAATTTTTACATGGGGTTATACAAGTCATATTTTTAACTATAAATATTCATTAAAAATACTAAAATATTTCCTACATCATGATATTTTTTTATAATTTTTAGACATTAAATAAATTAATTTATTTATGACACCGTGAGGATGCAGTGATTACCTCAATAATGAGCGATTTAAATAAAATGAGAAGATAGGGTGAAATATAAGTCTTAAACTTGTAACAAACCAATTTGATGGGTGGATTTCGAAACCTTATCACCTTATCCTATAAATATATCCTTTTGGAAGCTTTAAAATCCGAAAAAAATATTTTATAATAAAGTAATATTTTATATCTTTCCAAGAGTGCCCTTCCTCTTCCCTTATAAAAGGGCCCCAACTCTACCACCTTACCCACACCTATCAAGCCTTTGGCTCGGCCAACCCCTGCCCATTTCATCTCTCCACATCCCTATATTAATTATTGAAGCCTCACATTTGGTATAATTCTCTTCAATAAACCCTTTTGGTTCAAACCAATAGGAGTTACCCGATTTAAAGGTAATGTCTTTACTTGTGTTCTTTTGTTTTATTTTCCTTATCCAACCCCCTAAACTCATTTTATTCCATTATTTTGTAAAAAAACCATTATATTAAATGTACTATGATGTTTTTATGTGATTTATTAGAGCTACAATTACACACACCATCGTTTAATGGTTAAAGAACATACTGTTTTTGTGGATGGTGAATTTCTGCCTCACGAAACGATGATTGTTCAATCTTCTCTTAACACCTTTCATGGTGGCCATTATGATGTCACTGTATTTTATATATGATATAAATGGTATTTATGTTTTGTATATGCTTCTGTATTTTATATTTAAAACATGCCTTTATGCTTTTCCTGTTCTGCAAATGCGATAATTTCATACGAGGAAGTGTGGACTATCGCCCCCTCAAGTGATGTGACTCGTTCATGAAATACATGGAATGTATAAAGAATAAAATTAATGAACATATGTGACATATATAACATATATATTATACTGGAATTATAATATATATATATATCTGTTGATGCTCAATTTTTTTCCTAGAGTCCAAAGGAATGTAAAGGAAAATGACTTAGCACAAATTGATTCATCCTTTGAAGAAAACATAAAAAATCGACAAAGGCATGAACAAGGCTTCAAAAGCATCATTGTCGCACAAGTTTCCTCATAGTCGTGCAAGTATACTTGAACGCCACTTAATGTTCGTACAAGTGACTTGTGTGCCCTAAGTGATAACCGCTCGGGGTCTTCTCCTTCCTATAAATAGACCCTGTGGGCCCCCATTTGAGGGAGGAAATTTTTCAGAAACTCAGATTGAAGCTCCCGGTGCCCTAGCCTCTTCTCAAAGCTTTAAAAACACTTCTAAGGTAATTTATTACCTAGAATGGAAGATCTAAATAGGGGGAGGAAGGCCTAAGTTTTGAAACTCATCAACACTTGTGCGCTTGTGTGGCCATCCCTTAAGGGAAATGGCCACACTTGCGCACCACCTTACCCCTTAAATAGAACTTGCACGCCCCTCTTCTGGAAGAACCTCAAGAGGATTCTAAAGGATTTAACCAAGAGTCACTCAAGTATTACCCTGCTGGTTGAATACCACACAAGTACCAAATGTGTCGCGCAGGTATACCTACGCGACCAAGACTTGCGCGCCCACGCAGTACCTGCGCGCCTGCCAGGACTTGCGTGCCCCTACCTTTTTGGGATCCCTTCTTGTCCATTTTACCCCTCTTAAGCCATTCCACCTCTCCTATTCAATATTTAGTCTTCAATACTCTCTTCAAAGACATTTATGGCATGATTTCTTGATTTTACTTCCTTATCTGAAAGGAATCCTGTGGAATATCTCTCAAAACATAGTGATTTACACATCTTTATGTCACCAAAGATTGAGATTTCATTCATTCATCCTCATCCTTTATGATGAGAGAATCCAAACCTAATATTCCTTTTCAGAAGTAAGCCCCAGTCTTACTTTTGGGCATCCTCTTCAGGAATAAGCCCCAAGTCCCCTAATTTTTCAAGTCTCTTAACCTGGGCCTCCTTCTCAGGAGTAATCCCCAGTCATAATTTCTCTTAATCAATCCTAATTTATCTTTGATCTGGGATTCCTTATCAGGAGTAAAACCCAATCACAAGTCCTCTCCTAATTTGGGCCTCCTTTTTAGGAGTAATCCCCAAGTGAGAGTATTCAAATCTCCATGAAGTACATATATCTTTATGGACCCAGTTCCTGGATTTCTTCCCTAAAGTAAATCCTAATCATCATCTATTTTGGGCAGTCATACATACACAAGCTCCACATCATTTATTATAATTGCATCTTTCATGGCCCAATTGTCTATTTTTTACATATACCTCTTGTTTCTCACACCGAGCATGACTCACGTGAGCTTAGAGGGTAGAAGTAATTATGACATCCTTCTTTGAGCCATAAATCATAAACACCATACTCTCTTACTCAAACTACGTGGGTTCTGATTCCTTTTCAAAACAAAGGATGCATAGGTAGCCCATCTGCGGGTTCGATCCCAACTCTGAAATAATCCATGTCCTTCTGAATGAAAATAAACTTCAAGTGCCCCAGTGAGTGGCTTTAAAACCAGCATGGTCATCATAAATGACCAAGAGACTTCTATATAAATGTGGCTAAGGATACCATTGACCAAGAATATCTAATAAATATAGATGATTCTCTATCGATGAAGAACCTCAAATACATATAAAAGATTCTATAAATTTCTTACATATTTTATCATTGCTTGTCAGATCTGAAGGAAAGCTCATTTTATACATGGTAATGTAATAAGGATTCACGAACATAACTTAAATCTATAAATAGAGTCCCGGAGTAGACAATAATTCCCCTCAAAAAGGTGTGATGAGTCCGACCTCCCATCCTCTCAACCAATGAAAATTCCTATGCCTCATCAGCCCACAAACTAATGAGAACCTACCTTTGGAAAGTAGGTCCAAATGGATGTGGAATCATTGGATGTTTCCGGTTCTACAAACAAACCCGTTACAAACCGATGGGAATGTTTGAATCTCCCATCAAGGAGGTCATCCCCGAATTCTAAGGGAAACAAAAAATGGTGAACCCGACGTGAATCCTTAACCAAGTTAAAATGATGTTTTACCTATTTGTTAGGCCCCTATTTAAAACTCAATGAGAGGGACAAAAAAAAATCATTGACATATGTGCTCATCCAAAAGATTTAGTAGCTAAATTTATCTTGATTACGTCTGTTATATCAAACATGCACTCTTTTCCAAGATCTTCTGCATTTCTATAATGGATGCTCTCAAATTCACACCTGTGAATACTGCTCCTGCAAATGCCACTGCTGATATTCCTGCTGGATCGTCATCCGCTCTATGGATGACATCACCTTCTTAGAGTCTTCAATGCTAGGTATCAAACGCGCTGGTAAAGGAGTACCATCAACACGGTACCATCCCAACTCTGGAGGCTTCCCGACAAGCCCTCCAAGTGAACAACTCACACTGATTGTCCAGGCAAGGATGACCAGTGATCAAGAAGTAGGCGGTGCTGACTACCGTCTCAAACCATTTCGGGTCATTATCCCCGGAACGCAATCACCATTCGCTACCTTATTCTGAGGAAGTGAATGAGCAGGTCCCTCAGGGCCTTAATTCAAGAAGATAGGTGTCCTTTCCGAGGGATCCCACCAACAATCGCCGCTAGACTCGTGCAGCAGTACGCCCTCAACATGATGAGGGTACCAACTCCAGGCATTCAGCTCAGGTTCCTTGAACCCGGGCAGGCAAGACGAACCGCATGAGGTAGAATCTGGTCAACAGTGAGTAGGTTCTCATCTCTTCCATCTCCGGAGAGGTCCACCAACCTATCTTGGAGGAAAGAAACAAGAAGGCACATACACCTGTTCATTTTAATTCCGCTGTCCACCAAACTCGTCTGGTAGCATCACGCCAATCCTACTAGGCAATTCCGGCGGAGTAATATAGGCAGGAACATACACCTATTTATACATCATCAGTTAGTCAGCAGGCTCGTATGACTACATATGATGGAGCTCATCAACAACGTTTGGCGAAGTGCAATCAGTAGGCACATACACCTGCTAGTATTAATCAAGCCTACCAAAAGTCTCGCTTGGTAGCACACAGAGAAGTCAGTCGGAAAGCTACGACGACAAACATGAGGCATACTCAACTCTCTTCCCCCACACTTGAGTACTGTCAGGATTCACTGACAGGAAAAGGAGGACAAAAGCAGGCACATACACCTACTCCAATCACGGAATGGACGTATATCCCCATTCTGGCAGCTGAAGTCACCAAGCATAATCTATAAATGGTGAAAGAGCAGAAGCAAATCTCTACTCATATTCTGGATGCTTGCCAGGATATTATAACAGCTTCAGCAGCATGTCAGGGAAAGACAGATAAATCTATCCCTACCAGTGGAGTGACACATCAACAGTTCACTCCGAAACAAACACACACATCTGTTCTAGTCCAAGAGGGTTGTGGGGAATACTCCCCCATATCATACGGACAACCAAGTCAGGAACATACACCTGATTTGAGTAGAGATCGCCAGCCTAACCTGGCCATCTTTCCTGATTAGGCACATACACCTGCTCAGAGCAGCCACTTTCATCAACAAGTGGTTTCCAAGATGAGTAAGAAGGTGTCTATGAAAAAGACCCGCCCAGCATAGTGAGGAGATCAAGAGCCAATTTGTAACAAGGCCTTGCTCGATGCTGGAGTTCTTGAAGCCCTCAGACAATTGTCTGTTAGAATTCAAGATTCTACCCACTCATATCTTAATAGTGGGAACATTAATTCCGAAGGTCTCTAACAGACACTTCCTCATGAAGGCTTGCTTCATGACAATTCAGTCAATCTTGAAGTTTCATCTTTAGATGAGAGCCACAGGAACCCTCTGTGTGGTCAGAAGACCAAGGAGCAAGAGATATCATCTTTTACTATAACCCACCATGGTGGTCCTCCCCATGATGATGAATTTTTCTGTAAAAGTCCTCTCCACAGTAGTGATGCACATTGATCGAAAAATGCTCTAGTGGAAAATGTATTGCTGAGAAAGCCCTCTTATCTTGAGGCACTTGCAAATTCAAAACCAGTCATGTATGATGCTTCATCTCTAGCAGGTGAAATACTTTCTCAATCAGAAGATAGCCCAGGGTGTAGTTCATTCTCCGAACCACCCCTAAGTCATGCATCTTCTAGTTTAATCAATGATTTATCTACCAATCTTGTTGAATCTGATGACGCAACAAGGAAACACCAACTCTGGTCAAAACAGGTAGAAGAATCTTCATTTAATGATGAAGAGGAAATTCTGAATATGAGAAAACAACTAGAAAAAGGTGAAGTACCAGTCATGTTTTGGCCTCTGGCTGACTCTCATTATGACATTCCAAATATGTTGACGGAAGATGGAATTCATGATATTCATCTCAACATATAGAAAACTCTTTGTCAATTGAAGAAGAAGGTATTATCTTATGATGAATATGAAAATCATCTTAAGATAAAAGAAGGGTTACAACGTCATATTGATTTGGCATCCCTATCAGTCTCTCGATATTCGAAGGATGAAAAGCAGCAGAGAGCCCTTCAATGTTCATGCCTTGGCGCACTAAGAAAATTGCATCAGTTAATTGCCAATGCCACATCTGGTGTTCATGTCAGAGGATGGGGTGTTCATGGAGAAATACATTTAACAGTGCTCTCCAGTCAGCAAAGCTCGCTGAAAATGGTCTCATGCAATGTTATTGCCCATGGCTGGCCACAGTCAATGGGATTTGTTTGTAATCAAAAGCTTTCTCAAGAACAAGCTTCAACTAGTTCCTCTCAAAATCAATCATATAGTGAACAAGTTGTTGAATTACTCCTACATCAAGCAGGAAAGAATATTGAACAAGCCTCTCATATGGAGCCACCACATCATCAAGTGACAGAAGTGTTGGAAATCATCCAATAGTCTTTTGAACCAAGTGATAAAAGTTGATACAGGTTAATGCATCCAGCTAATTTCCGAACTAAGGTTCGCAAGATCAAGAGAGATTTTAAGAAAGTCTCAGACATATCATGTCAAGAGCCACCCCAGCTTGCCAAACTGGGGACTCTTCTAAACTAACCCTTAGAATCATCAAATAGGATTCGAGGAGTTGAGCGAGAATAGCAGGAACAGCCCCAGTCCACTAGACTGGGGACTTTTTCAAATCATCAATCCCCTCCTCAGAGAGTGTCGGTCTTTTCTGGATTGGGGAAGAAGCCTCAAGAGGAACGATGAGCCAAATTATCAGGATATTCCCTCCAAATTATGGCTTTTCAAGAAGTTCATAAGGGATTGAATCAACAAAAGGAAATGTCTCATCAAAGACATAGAAGAAGACAATATTACAGAAATGTTGACAGAAGGGAACTGATGCATTATGCATCAATCAATGTCATCAATGCCGTTGTTGCTGATCCGCTAGATGAGGCTCATTCAGGGGACTTAGATGAAGAGGTTCCAACTCAATAATATGTATGCACCAATACAAATGAAGAAGGTGTGCGTACACGAAATCAAAGGATTACTCAGAACCTAGGTAATCCTTCGAGTAACCCACTTCCCCCTTTCCGAAAAGGATCTAACAAAGGGAAGGGAAAAAAATCAGGTTACATATCCTTCCTCTAGAGAAGGTCAATTTCTCTCACTAGAGAAAAGGCTTGCACAACAGGAGGAAGAAATGGAGGAATTAATAAGGTTGAATGAAGAACTACTTCAGAGTAGTCTTCTTCTTAAGCATGTTGGAGTCAGTCTGCTGAAGGAATTTGTTGCAGCTACTGAGATGGATCAAGAATATCCTCCTCTATCAGTACACTCTTACAGGTCTAATCCTATGGGTCAAGTGCAACAATAGTAGGCAGTGCTACCATCAGTTGCAGCACCAATCGCCACATCTGTCCAAGATCCAGTCATTTCACCTACCCAAGCCCAAGTTCAACTGGATGTTTCTCAAAAGTTAATAACTACAATTGACTCATTATCAGCTTGGTTAGAAACTATGGAAGGGAAACGTGTGCAAGTTCAACCAGAAAAGAAAGTTTACCCTGATTGGGTAGATTCAATCTCTCCTCCATCCTATTTTGGAAACCTTGTATTCCCTACGTTCAATGGATCAGGCGAACCTGAACAACATTTGACACATTACGTGTCTTGTTGTGATCCTATGATGGGAACTCCAGAGCAGCAAGAAGCAGTAAAACTCATATGCTTCGTACGAACCTTACAAGGACCAGCCATTGTCTGGTATACAAGCTTGCAATCCCTATCAATTACCTGATGGGAGGATCTTCACTAAAAATTATTCCTTCAGTTCAGCTCAAATTTTCCAAAGATGACAGTTTTCAATCTTACAAACTGTAAGCAAAGGGAGAATGAAAGAGTCTCTGATTTCATTGATTGCTGGAATGGATTAACATATTCCCTGAGTTTAGCACTCCCTCAAGAGGGACTGTTTCCAATCTATGTGGAAAATCTGCGTGAAGAATTACGCACGCCGTTGATTCTTGTGAAATACACAGGAGGGTTTCGAGACCTTACTTAAATCGCTCAGCATATTGAAGATTCCCTTATACAGTCTAAGGCTAAATCTCATGTAATTACATCAGTTCTAGGAAGAATAATGGGTAAAGAAGAAACTGCTACAGTTATGCTTAAGCAAGCACCTGTACCTATTTCTACTTCAAAACCATCATCTTCTCGAAGGGCTCTGCCTCCTAAGTGCCAACAACAAAGGCTGTTTCGTCCAGATGATCAAAGGGATCAAAGACGAAAACAATTTGAGGATTTGAAGAGAAAAACAAACTCTTTCTGAAATGAACAAGTTCCTGGTTATTTCATTTTGGCCCTGGAAAACAATTTGGTTCAATTACTAGTGCCCAAGAGGCCAAACAAGGAAGGAGATGAAGACCGTTCCAATTATTGCCCCTTTCATCAAATGTTGGGGGCATCCCATCCAAGAATGTTTTGTCTTTAAAGACCTCATGCAAAAGATGGTCGACTCAGGACAAGTCAAATTGAAAGGTTCTTCAGCTCAGGTAGCATGTGTTACTGCTACAGTTCTAGAGGAGGAAGGCGAATGGCAAGAAGTCAAAAGCAAAAATGCTCAGAAGTATGATGATTGGATGGTCAGAAAAACAATCAACCGAACTCATGTTATTTTGCAAACAAAATCAAAGAAACTGATTGTGTCTTCTGCCATGAATGTTGCGCCAAAACCCTCTTCATAGAGGGAAAGTTCTCAAAGAAACGTCTTGATTCAAATAAGGAAAAAGAATCAGAAGAACATCGAGGATTTAAGCAAGCCGCGAGAAGAACACACCTTACTTATGCTTCTAAAATTGAAGCTGAAGTGGATAAGATTATCAAAGATAACTTCATCAGAGAAGTTTAGTATCCCAAGTGGTTGGATAATATTGTCCCTGTAAAGAAGTAGAATGGAAAAATTAGAGTTTTCATCGATTTTAGAGATCTTAATCGACATTGTCCTAAAGATGATTTCCCAGTTCCGATTACAGAACTTTTAATTGATGCAACAACTGGCTATGAAGCACTTTCCTTCATGGATGGATATTCTGGATATAATCAAATCCGAATGGCCCTAGAAGATGAGGAATCCGCAGCCTTCAGAGCCCCTCAGGGTGTGTTTTGTTACCGGGTAATGCCCTTTAGCTTAAATAATGCAGGTTCAACATATCAGCACGCCATGCATCGTATCTTCAAACCCTTCTTAGGGAAGTTTGTTGAATGCTATGTAGACGATTTGGGGTAACCTCAAGAAATTTTCTTGGCTTTTTTGTATGCCATCGTCGTATTGAAGTCGATCCTGAGAAGACCAAGTCAATCCTTGGTATGTCACCTCCTCAAAATTTGAAATAATTAAGAGGAATTTGAGGACACTTAGCCTATATTCGGCATTTCATCACCAATTTGGCTGGAAAAAGTTTACCCTTCACCAAATTGATGAAGAAGGGAGTCGCTTACCAATGGACTGAAGAATGTCAAGAATCATTCGATATTCTGAAGAAATACCTCTTGAGTCCACTGGTACTCATGCCACCTGTTGAAGGAAGACCACTTATCCTTTACGTGACAGCTCTAGAGCGATCATTGGGTGCCTTTCTTGCTAAAAAGAATGATGCTGGGAATGAAAACAGCCTCTAATATCTCAGTAAAACTATGCTTGAAGTAGAAACCCGGTATTCAAGTATTGAGAAGTGATCTCTAGCATTAATATATTCAGTTCAGAAGTTGAGACACTACCTGCAACATCACGAGGTCCAATTGGTATCTCACAATAACCCGCTCAAATTCATCCTTAGTCGTCCAATGCTTACATGACATCTAGAAAGGTGGGCAGTTATTTTGCAGAAATTCGACATTCAGTATGTATCTCAAAAGGTGATAAAGGGCCAAGCTCTGGCTGATTTCCTGGATGAACACCCTTCAGTGGAAGACATGTCTTCAGATATTGAACTCCCTGATGAGGAAGTCTTCTTTATTAAATAATGTTCTCAAGCATGGGAAATGTATTTTGATGGTTCTTCCAGAAGTCCAACAGGGAAGAAAATGGAAAATCCTAAATTCAACAAAGTTGGATTAGGAATTGTTCTCATTTCTCCAGAAGAGGCCGTGTTAATTTATTCCTTCTTATTGTGGGAAGGTGGTATTAATAATGAAGCTGAATACTAAGCTCTTATCGCAGGATTGGAGTTAGTGCTTCAAGCACAAGTGAATCACTTAAAGGTGAAAGGTGATTCAGACCTGGTAATCAAACAATTCAAAGGGGATTATGCCATAAAAAAAAAAGAACTAATCCCTTTGTATGATTAGGTCAGAGAGTTAATGGCGGAATTCCCTTCAGAACCAACATTTTCTTATGTCCCAAGACCACAAAATTCTCAAGCTGATGCGCTAGCTAATATAGCCACATCTCTAGCAGATCCAAATCGGAATGAGACAACCATCAGTATTTCCCACCATCATGCAATTTCACCTTATGTTCGAATTAGAACAGAGGAAATTAATGAAATTAGTCCCATTCCAGAACCGTATGGTCATACTGTAGGATGGATGTCACCTATCAGGGAATACCTTCAAAATGGAACACTTCCACCTGATAGAGCCAATAAATAAAAAATTTGGTGACGTGTGGTCAATTTTACTCTTTATGATAGCCCAGATCACTTAGAGAAAATTATCTACAAATGTGGTTTTGATGGAGTTCTCTTCAGATGCATTGATGGTGAAGAGACAATGGCTGTCATGAAAGAAATGCATGTAGGAGTCTGTGGTGCCCACTAGTCTGGACATAAATAGTCTGATCAAATTCGAAGGCTTGGATACTTTTGGCCTTCAATGATACAAGATTGTGTTGATTTCACAAAGAAGTATCATTCATGCAAAGTACATGCCAACTTCATTCATCAACCTCCAGATTTGCTTCATACAGCTTAATACTCGTGGCCATTTGCCACTTGGGGAATGGATGTGGTGGGACCTTACCCTTCGGCTACGACCAAGAAATTTAAGTACATTCTTACTGCTACTGACTTATTTTCCAAATGGGCAGAGGTAATACCTCTCAAGGAAGTCAGCTCTAAATGAGTTGTTAGCTTCATCAAGTCTATCATTACCAGATTTGGTGTCTCTCATAAGATATTGACGGACAATGGCACCAACTTCTGTTCATCCGAGGTGAAGAAATTGTATCAAGAATACAACATCAAATCCAACCATTCATCTCGGTATCATGCAGCGACTAATGGCCAGATAGAAGCCTTCAACAAGAATCTTTCAAATATAATGCAAAAGATGGTGTATAAAGATAAGAAGTCATGGCCTGATAAACTCTTTCATTCTTTATGGGCTTATCAAACTACCACCCACACTACAATGCGATCAACTCAATATTCATTGGTATATGGAACTGAAGCAGTCTTGCCAATTGAAGTTCAATTACCCTCACTCAGAGTATCCATTTGCGATCAGTCATCTACAGATGAGCAATCTCAAAAGCGACTGAATGAATTGGAACAGTTAGATGAGAAAATATTGTGCACTTTGCACCACTTGGAAGTATATCAGAATTGAATAGAATGAGCTTTTAACAAAAAGGTTCATATTCATTCATTCACTCAGGGAGAATTGGTATTAGTTCTCAGAACTCCAATGATACCAGGAAAGAAACCTCCAAAGCATTAGCCAAAATGGGAAGGACCTTACTCAATACATAAGGTCTACTCTAATGGAGCTTATTCTTTAATCTCAATGGATGGAGAACTCATTACTACTCCAACTAATGCTAGATTTTTGAAGAAGTATTTTGTATAAACACAAAATAAACACCATGGTCCAGTATGACCTTAAACTGCACCATGGTCCAGTATGACCTTAAACTACACCATGGTCCAGTATGACCTTCAACTGCACCATGGTCCAGTAAGAGCTTAAACTGCACCATGGTCCAGTATGACCTTAAACTGCACCATGGTCCAGTATGACCTTAAACTGCACCACCATCTAGCAAGATGTTAAACTGCACCATCAATGGTCCATACATATGACCACAAACTATTTACAAGTCCCTTACATCCAGAAAGAAATTAAACTGTGACACCCTAACTACATGACGCTAAACTGTATAAAAGTCCCTTACGTCTGGAAAGACGTTAAACTACATAATCATCAAAGGTCCTGTATGACCTTAAACTACACTTTTTTCCAGCATGAAATTAAAATGTACCATCCACGGTCCATGCATATAACCTTAAACTATTCGCACTTTCGTCCAACATGACACTAAACTGTGAAAAAAATCTCTGATGCGTCCAACATGACGTTAAATGGTGTATTCTTTTGTCATCACTGCATGACATTAAACTGCACAGTCCCCCTTTCGTCCAACATGATGTTAAACTCTATTGCCTCCATCGTCCTAACTACATGATGCTAAACTGTACAGAAAGTATGTGATACATCCTACATGTCATTAAACTGTACTCTGTCCCTGCTACATGACACTAAACTGTGCAGCACCAATAGTCCTAACTGCAAGACTCTAAACTACATAGTCTCTTTATATGTCCTACATGACATTAAACTATGCATTGTTAAGGTTGTTTTTACCTCTTGTTTCTCACACCGAGTATGAATCACGTGATCTTAGAGAAAACCTCAACCATAACACTCACTTTGGGCCGCTAATCATGTGAAAGTCCCAACAACATCATTTTTTAGGTCGTTGTCCTCAAGAACAACTTGATCATTAACTCATTCTTTAATTGAACTACACGGACTTTGATCCTTGCCTTCTAGGTTGGGTACGTAGGCAACCTCCGAAGGTTCAATCCAAAAATCAATCTCTTCACATCGGTTCACCTCCATCTCATACGATGTTGATTCGTGAAACTGCCCTTAGAATCAATATCTTTACATTTGATTCACTTTCGTCCTTGTTATATGATGTTAAACTATACAACAATTGTGTCTAGTATAACAATAAACTACAATATTCTTTGATATCCTCACTTGAGAGGGAACCATTACTTACATTTATTTTTCAATCATGTTTCATTTCAAAAGACTACGTACATACATGGCAATGCCTAAACCTTTTATCTTGGGTTAAACCATCATTGTACTAAAGTCCCCTTTCACCCTTCACATGTATGAACCAAATTTGTACAAAGGGTATTTCTAAAACTACGTGGGCTTGATTTCCATCATTATGGGATATGTAGGAACATTCGAGTGTCCCTCGAATCCAGCCCCAAGTCTTTTGGGCCTAACCCCAAATTTCACTTTCAGTCCCTTGGTTGAGAAGTCCCCATGAAAACACACACTGTGTATTCATTATTATGGTCCGAGCTCTATGACCCTAAACTATGATCTCTCATAATTTTTTCTCACATGACGTTAAACTATAGTTCAAGAACTACATATGGCTTGATTTCTATCTTTATGGGATACGTAGTGAAGTCCAACATTTCAATTCAGGACCCAGCCACAACATGATTATGGTTATCATTGATCTGTGTATCTCTGTATACATTGGAAAATACCCATCTTTATGTGTCATAATCCTAATATTAAATATTTTCAGATCTTCATAACCCTTTTCATGACTTTTAGTCACAGAAATGTCAACTTCAGAGAATTAATTTTCCTGACAATGTAGCACGTTCCCATAGGCGGCCTTGCATAAACAGTCTACAAATAGACTTTTCAGACAAAAGATACTATTATTTGACTATGAAGCCAATGCCCTTAAGTGGCCCTTCATAATTCAACCCCCTAACGAGTTTGTCAAATAGTGGTAACTTCATTTTTGGGAAGAATGCCTCTTTTGTCTTTATTTGTCTTAAATGACAGTATGTAGGGATCCGAAAAAATAGCCATCCTTAACATATTTGTCGCATGTCCTTTTTCATGATCTGAAAGTATTCAAGTCTATGGTTTATATTTTCCATATTCTCTTTCCCTACGTTTGGGTCAGACCTTCATAGGAGTTACATCTATTCAATTCTTTGATAGTCTTGTTCGGAAATATCTTCTCCATATTCAAGTACCTCTTTCCATACAACAAACTCTATACTTTGGAAAATTTAAATCTCAATAAACATTCACTGGCTTTTAGCACTAGGAAAGTAAATTTCTGAGAGTTATTTTGCCTGACTATGAAGCATGAGCCCATAGGCAGCCTTGCATAAACAGTCCACATAACAGACTTGTCATCCAAAAGATGCTATTTATTTGACTATGCAGCCAATGCCCTTAGGTGGCCCTGCATAATTCAACCCCCTAACGGGTTTGTTAAATGATAGTAACTTCATTCTTGGAAACTACTTCTTCTAATGCCTTTTAGCTCTTTTTCACATCATTCCTCATATTCAAATATTCTTAAGCCATAGTTTACATATTTTCTCTCATACTTGAGTATGGTAATATGTTTTCAGATAAATTGTCAAGGAATTGAGTCAACTCAAATTCATTCGGTCAAAGCTATTTCGACCTTAAACATTAGCCCCTTTATGTCCGGCGTGCATGACTTTAAACTTCCCACAAAAGAAAAATGAAGTCTAAATAAAAGTCATGTTCCATCTCACTAAATATACATTTTTTATGGTTTAGGTAATATTGGGAAATTAAAAGATTCAAAGTTTGTAGGGTTATTTATAATAATCCTAGTAAAAATAAAACTATGCATACTAGGCCCATTGGCTTAATTAAATTTAAAGCAGGTAGAAAAAGAATGAAAGTAAAAATGATTGAAGATAAAATTACTCTTCATTGATGCACAAGAATTAGAGGGACATCCACTGATTGGAGCCTCTTCTCTTTTTCAGAAGATTACAAATGACTATCAACATAAGTCTTCATTTGATGTACAACATCCAGAGCTTCATCATTTGTTACTTGAAGCTCATGCACTCGACCAGCTTCACTCATTTCAGCTTGATGAAGTGCCTTATTGGCATATGAAATGGCTTTCATACCATTAATATGAGTTTCATCCAATGATTTATGAAGCTGATTAAGTTCCCCAGTAACAACATATAACTGTCGCTGGAGCTGCACCTGCTGGACGACTTTTTCTTTGATTTTATGCTTCAACACCTTCATTTTGGTAGCATAATCAACTTCAGCTTGGGATATCGCAGCCTCAAATTCTCATATGTTAACTGATAGTTTCACTCTGATCAAATCTTCGCGACATCTTTGCGCCTGCTCCCTCCTAAAATGATCTGTTTCACCACAGCATGGATCTTTTCATTTCCAAAACCTCCAAGTCCTAGTATGAAAAACTGGGATGACAATCGAGGGATTTTAGATGGTATCTCTTCTAAAGGCACCTCAGATATGATTTTCCATATGTTGTTCCATTCCTTGGGTCGTGAAAAGATGAACGCTTTAAGCATCTATGGGTCTGATTCAACATCATCATCAAAGGGGGGCATGTAATCTGGGATTAATGCGCTTAAGAAAGTCCCCTTTTATGCTCTTTCCCCCTGATTTGTGCTTCTTCACTTTCAATTCCCATTGGGGCAAAGGCTGAGGCCTCACCTCTAGATCTAGCCACTGCAGTTGATGGACCTGCATGATTAATTGAAATATTTGGTTAGCTTCAATGGATAACAAAAGAATCGATTGTCTTGAAAATTAAGTAAAATCAAAAATATTGTTATCCCTTACCCGATGGTGGGTCATCAACCTGAGAAGACTCCTCCCCATCTTTCCTAGTCTCAATAGGATCTTCAAGATGGGTCTAAAAAGGGTTTACTGGGTTTAGCTCTACTTGAGCTAATGTTTCTGCAATGGTAGGGTTGACATCAATGTCCACACCCTCTTCAGGCATTGGCAGTTTAGCAGCTTCTATGGATGAAACTGGATATTATTTTCAGTCATGATTATAAGTGTAAATTATAAAAAAAAATTATTGGGCGAAGGATAACACTCACGCCCAAGGTCTTCTAAATCACATGATAACTTAGCATGATCATAAAATTATTTGAAAGTCATGCCATGATTGATCATTTCGTCCAATGATATTTGAAAATCCTGGTTAGTCTCACCAGTGGGAGCGTTTGTTGCATCTTCTTGATGACTTACGTCCTGCAACCCCTAACCCTAGATAGAATCTTCAGGTATAATCACAATATCAGTTGCAACAGTCGCCAGAAGCTCTAATGCAGGAGTTGAACCCGAAGTATCACAGAATGGAAGTCAGTTGGTGTTTCATTCAACATGTTTATGAAGCATTGTTGACTTACCAGAAACAGGTTCTTCTCTTCTTGCAACAACAATAGGAGGGATACTGGGAATGGATGCTACCTCTTCTCCAGGAGAAGCCAAGTCATCTTGGATCTGTGATTGTTCCATAGCACCCTTTGTGGTCTTTGAAGGAGGATCAGTCCTTTTCCTCAGGGGGAAATTGAAGAAGCCCATGCAATACCCAGAAATATGAGTAACCATGTGGTCATGGATATAAAATCATGATTACTTGAAGGACTTACCGCTTCTAATGAAGCATTTAGATATGGACTTCCTCCTTTGTTGCCTTTTCTTCTTTGGTTTTTTGGGAGTATCGGTAGTCTCCTTTATTAGCACTTGGATTGGTGAATGGAAGGCTATGTCCAGCGCCTCATTCATGGCCCATTGGCCAAGAGATATCTTGCCTGGTTCGCGAGGAGAATTAGTAGCAGCCCCGATGGAAGTACCACCAGGGCTATACTATGGCAAAGGAACCCCAGTTCCTTTCTTTTCAAGATGCAAGATGAAGAAAATAACTTCCTTAAGTAACAAAGATTCAACTGAAATCATGTTGCAAAGAAAATAAGGAAACACAACTTACATCTTCATGAGCCACATACTCATGCCACTCCTCATCTCCAGAACCAAGAGCACCCTCAGTGGCGCCACGATCGATCATTTCCTTCACCCGCCTAGTGACAAGAACAGAATCGTTTGTGGCATATATGAGAATTTCCAGCTCTCTGATGTAAGCCTGCACTTCATTGGGGTTATCCTCGTATTGAAAATTTTTTGAAGCCATAATATTCTCTATTCCAGGAAGTTGTAGGCCCTCACACAAATCCAGACAAGCAGTCTCAGTACCACAGTATATGCTCTACTATAAATGGACAGCCTCTGGTCTTAGATATGAAGGCTGTGAGGAAGGGCCTACAATTTTTGACATCAATTTCTTCCCAGATCCTGCAACTACATATAGAGAATAAAAAGTAAGACTTATTGCTTTATAAAGTACCAGTGATTAAATTACTACAATTAAGTAACTCAACAGGAGTTGATGGAGTGGGTCTTTTAATTCTGGCCGAAGGATTATATCGGGCACAAAACCGCTTTGCCCCTAGTTGTGCCTCATCATCCCTATCATGTTAATCCGGTGAATCAGTTCTAGAAGAGGAGTCTGTCAAATCAACTTCAGGTGGGGAAGCATCACCTTCATGGAGAAGGGTTTCTTTCTCTACAGTACTCTTCCTTTTCCCCACCTGATAAACTAGGTGATTCAATATCCCTTCGGGGTATGATGATATCCAGTGTTCGGCATAATATCTAGTCACATTATGTGCCTCTTTTTCAACTGGTAGATCAAATACTGCCCCAGTCTTCTCCCTTGATGTCAGCAGCCATAGTTGCCGAGCAACCATCGGATGTTTCTCTAACCTGACATGTACCGGAGGAGATACAACAATCTATTGCAGACATTTGAATTGATGTACAAATATATATGGAGCATAGGCCTCGCATATGATCTCTCCGTCAATCCTGGCAACTAGCACACCATCCCTGCAAGCTAGCATGTATGCCTTCAAATCCAAATGGGTTGTACCATCATCAACAAACTGCCCGGTTGGCGGACTTCCATAGAGAAAGAAGTTGAATTCCTTAAACATGCTCAGCCTCACTTTCATGTCATAAGCATTAACATCTAATGGAGAAATTCCAGAGAATGCTTGCACTGACAGCCTGAAAAAACTTCCAGGAATTTGTAATCCATTTTGTACATTGTAAGTCCTGAAGTGAGTGGCGATCCATCCCCAAAAAACTTGGAATGGTCCCACTATTCTTAAAGGAGATTTACCCATGAAGACATGAGGTAAAATCGTGTGACTCTTTGCTAAAATGGGGGTATCCAACCCAACCATTTTTCCCTCATCCAACTTTTCCGCAATGATGAAGGTCCCTAGCCTAATGCCTCCCTTCGAATCCCTGACCGACAAGAGATAAACACTGAGCCACATTGCCAAGATGCCCACCAGACGAGTCTTCTTTGGGATTCTTTGATTCGCTTCATATACCCACTTCTCAAACTCTTCTACTTCTAGAGTTGGCCAGAATGTGCCAGGAGCACCCCTCTTCTCAGGTTTTGGACAGGTGGTAGGACGTTTGGGCATTTTATCCTTGGATTTCTTTTTCTTGGATCCTTTTTCTTTTGGCTCCTTCTCCTTTTGCTCCCACTCTTTTTTCTCAATAAGAAATACATTATTACATTCCTCCGGATGAATATACTTTCTAAAATGAGTTAATGAGGTCTCTGAACTCTTGATCCTGTGGAAGATCTTAAATAATTCCCGAGCTAAAGCAGGAGTCTTCTCTGAATCATTCCAAGTCACCTTGGGAGGAATGAATTCATCATACATATCGCCCAAAATTGGATCCCCTGAGATCTTGTTGACATCATACAAACTGATACCTACTTCTCTATGAGTCAGATGGAAAGAATTAGTTGTTGGGCTCTAGTGGCTGAGTATCTCCGGCATGAAGTTATCATGTCTGTAAACATATGTTTGCCCAACCCAGATAGCTTCGTATATTGCAGCTCTCTTCAGATCCTCAACAAACTCTGCACAGGTTTGTCGCACCTAGTTTTCCCACATCCAAGTTGGCTTCACGCCTCCCCTAGGATAGAAGTCCCAACTTTTCTTCCAGCCTTTGGATTGATCCATATGAGCATTTCATAGGATTGAAGGATGACAATGTGGTTGCAGCTCAGGTGTATGATTTTTTAGATCTAGTGTGCAAGGGCTATGATGAATCATGTAGGCCTTCTCCACTATTCCAGTATTTAGTAATACTCCTCCAACTGAGATATTTGCTGAAGAAAAGTTGGTGTAATTCTGAAACCACGAAAATGGAAGATAGTTCTTTGCTTCTGGAATGGTGACTTCTTGTAGATGTCCATAGCCACACAAAGGCAGATAAGTGCTTTGAGGAAAGTCGAGATGATATTTCTTCAGATACTTAGCCAAATTCAGAAGATTTATATCTTTGACTGTATAATAATCAAGGCCAATGATGTTCATAATATCATCTATCCTCTTTCTAGCCAGTTCATCAACTATTCTAGGTCTAAGAACCATTGATTCTGCACAAGAGTTGAATAAATTAATTATCAAATGAATTGATTTTTATAAACTTTGTGTAGAAATTTGAAAAAATGGCTATGGAATTAATTTGCACAAGTATGGATGTGTCGCACAAGTGTTACATGTGCCGCGCATGTTTTTTTCGTGCATGTGTCACCGCGCAAGTCCTATTACCTTGACAGTAGTGCGGCGGCGAGGAAACAACAGAAAAATGAGACTTGTGTGGTGAAGTTGACTTGCGCGGTGAGAGCTCGAGAATTCAGAATCAGATGCTATGTGTGGCCAATGAGCATGTATTTATAGGCCAGGGGGCCCATTTGCATGCCTACAACCAGTGCACTCCAGCCCTGCACACCTCCAACCTGTGCGCCAAGTGTTGCGCATTGAACACTTGTGTGCCACTTTCCTTTGGATGTCTTCTTTTTCCTCAGAGTCACATCCTCATTTATTTCGGATCCAACTCTGAGGGGGGACTTTTTTTGACACTCAATTTTCGTCACAGAGTCCAAAGGAATGTAAAGGAAAATGACTTAGCACAAATTGATTCATCCTTTGATGAAAACATAAATAGTCGACAAAGGCATGAACAATGCTTCAAAAGCATAATTGTCGCGCAAGTTTCCTCATAGTCACGCAAGCATACTTGCGTGCCTCTTAATGGTCACACAAGTGTCTTTCGCACCCTAAGTGATAACCACTTGGGGTCTTCTCTTGCCTATAAATAGACCCTGTGGGCCCCCCATTTGAGGGAGGAATTTTTCCAGAAACTTAGAATGATGCTTTCGGTGCCCTAGTCTCTTCTCAAAGCTTCCAAAACACTTCTAAAGTAATTTCTTACCTAGAACGGAAGATCTAAAGAGGGGGAGGAAGGCCTAAGTATTGAAACTCATCAACACTTGCGCGCTTGAGTGGCCAGCCCTTAAGGGAAATGGCCACACTTGCGCGCCGCCTTACCCCTTCAATAAAACTTGCACGCCCCTCTTCTGGAAGAACCTTAAGAGGATTCTAAAGGATTTAACCAAGAGTCGCTCAAGTATTACCCAGCTGGTTGAATACTACACAAGTACCAAATGTGTCGCACAGGTATACCTAGACGACCAAGACTTGCATGCCCACGTAGTACCTGCGCGCCTACTAGGACTTGCGTGCCCCTGTCTTTTTGGGTTCCCTTCTTTCCCATTTTACCCCTCTTAAGCCATTCCACCTCTTATTCAAGATTTAGTCTTCATGACACTCTTCAAATCCATTTATGGAATGATTTATTGATTTGAATTCATTATCTGAAATGAATTGTATTGAATATCTCTCAAAACGTAGTGATTTACACATATTTATGTCACTAATGATTGAGATTTCATTCATTCAACCTCATATTTTAAGATGAGAGAATCCAAACCTAGGCATCCTTTTCAAGAGTAAGCCCCAGTCTTAATTTTGGGCATCCTCTTCAAGAATAAGCCCCAAGTCCCCAAATTTTTCAAGTCTCTTAACCTAGGCCTCCTTCTCAGGAGTAAGCCCCAGTCTTAATTTCTCTTAATCAATCCTAATTTACCTTTGATCTGGGATTCCTTTTCAGGATTAAAAACCAATCACAAGTCCTCTCCAAATCTGGGCCTCCTTTTCAGGAGTAATCCTCAAGTTATAGTATTCAAATCTCTATGAAGTACATATACCTTTATAGACCCTGTTCCTAGATTTCTTCCCTGAAGTAAATCCTAATCTTCATCTATTTTGGGCAGTCATACATACATAAGCCCCACATCATTTCTTATGATTGCATCTTTCATGGCCCAATTGTCTATTTTTTACCAATACCTCTTTTTTCTCACACTGAGCAAGACTCACGTGAGCTTAGAGGGTAAAAGTAATTATGACACCCTTATTTGATCCATCAGTCATAAACATCATACTCCCTTACTCGAACTACGTGGGTTCTGATTCATTTTCTAAACAATGGATATGTAGGTAGCCCATCTGCGGGTTCGATCCCAACTCTAAAATAATCCATGTCCTTCTAAATTACAATAAACTTCATGTTCCCCACTGAGTGGATTTAAAACCAGCATGGTCATCATAAATGACCAAGAGAACTCATTATAAATGTGCCAAAGGATACCATTGACCAAGAATATCTAATAAATACAGATGATTATCTATCGATGAAGAACCTCGAATACATATAAAAGATTCTCTAAATTTCCTACATATTTTATCATTGATTGTCAGATCTGAAGGAAAGCTCATTTTATACTTGGTAATGTAATAAAGATTCACGAACATGACTTAAATCTATAAAGAGAGTCCCGGAGTAGAAAATAATTCCCCTAAAAAAGGTGTGATGAGTCCGACCTCCCATCCTCTCGACCAATGAAAATTCCTAAGCCTCATCAGTCCACAAACTAATGAGCACCTACCTTTGGAAAGTAGGTCCAAATGGATGTGGAATCACTGGATGTTTCCGATTCTACGAACAAACCCGTTAGAAACCGATCGGAATGTTTGAATCTCCCATCAAGAAGGTCATCCCCGAATTCCAAGGGAAACAATATATTATAGTATTAATTAAATTAATGTTCCAATGAATTGAAAGTAGCGTTCATGAGTACGTACGACTTAAAGTCTCCATGAAAGGTATATTTCATTTCTTATCTCAAAATGTTATGTACTATTATAAGTACATATATATAATGGAGATATATGTCATATATTACATATAAATGATGTATATAATTCTATAACTATAATATATATATATATCTCTTTTATCTTTAATTCCATTAATATGACAAAAAAATGAAAGTAACATTCATGCGTACGTACGGCCTACCGTCTCCATGAACGGTGCTTTTCATTTTTTATCTCCAAATATGATGAAATAGTATAAAATGAATATTTACTAGATATATATTATATTTGAATCAATAATACTATTCTAGAAATGATTTAATTTTAACTACATGGACAATCATTTTCAAACAAGTTCATTTTTGACTCATGTACCAAACATCGACAAAAACGTCTGATATGAACTCTAATTATTAACCAATTATTATAAAAATATAATATGCGATTTAAAATGAATAATAATATTCAAAGTAGGTCCTTAAGAAATTATAAATTGACCAAATTTTATTATTCAGGAATATAAAGAAACGAACAAGACAAGTCGGACTTGAGGTAAGGGATCCTACCTCTCTCATTCTTTTTAAGTACTCTCTCTGAAGTCATTTATTTTAAGCTCATATTTATTATGTTTGGAGATGTTATTTTGTTTTACTAATTATTTAATTTTTATGTTCATATTATGAGATACCCTATTTTATCTCATAAATCCATTTTTGGAAGTTTTTAGTGGCGTCGTCAGGCAGCCGAGTTTTCGTAAGGGATTTTTCATCTCACTTTTATTCCCGTGAGATTTAGGATACATTTTCCACCATTTACTATGAGTGGTGTATATAGTTCCCATTATTATACTCTTTGTGTAATATACCTTCTTTTATGAGTATTTACATCGATGTTGTATAGTTCTTCTTTCTTGGGGTGTACGTATCGAAAGTTACCCAAGTCGGTAAGGGAACCATTCACCCTCCTCTTTTTAAAAGACTTCTTTGTTATGACTTTTAATTTACATATTATTATGTTGGGATATGTTATTATATATCCTTATTGATGTAAAATTTATTTACAGGTGATGATATAACCTTTTTTCTCATCAACTCATTTTCTGAATTTTAAAGTGACGCCGTTAGGCTGTCAAAATTTTACAAGGGAACTTCTTAACCCAATTTCGATTTCTTTGGGTCCAACTTGTAATTATAGAATATTTAATCATATGAATATGTGTGAATTTCCTATGGTTGTTTTACACTAAATATCCACTTATATTGGGTGTATTTATATTTTTCACACATAATTGTGAGATTGATTTTCCCTTAATTTAAGGATACCTTCTTTATAAGGGATTTCAACTCATTTTACATTTCTATTGAGACATCATCATTATTATACACCAATTCACTCTTATATGGTGTATATTGTAGAGACCCGAAGCCTGACGTACATTGACATTACATTACATTTGCAGAATACTTAGTACAAAACACACACACAAGGATCGTAATAGTTTAGTGTCTTTGGAAACTCGGAATATAATCTTCTAATCGTGGTGAATGATCTTCAACATCTCCCATAAAGATCTTCCTTTTTTTCACCTAAAACCTTTCTTTATATCCTGGAGAAAAGAAAACATAAAAGGGTGAGCTCAAATGCTCAGTAAGGGTAAACAAAATAAATATCAATCACATCATATTCATAAGAACATAACATTTTGGAAATCTTAACCTGCAAAAGAGAGCATAATTTCATAACATGGGATAAATCATGGCAGTGAAATGTAATCACAATAATAATAACTTAAAACATGAAACTTTGTGGAATACACATAATCATAGAGAATCATTTCTTGTTAGTCAAGACTCATTTCCAAGACTATCTTAGTGGACAAAGTCCCTTTCTGAATGGAGTCACCCTCGTTTCAGTCCTATTTCACTGAACCGGTATAACCTACCATTTCAGTCAAGTCTATCTCATGAGATATGAAATCTTTACCCAATGCATTGGAGGGAGATATAGGTCCCACCCATCTTATAATGAATCCTTTCTTATGTGTGCCACATAATCATAAACCATACATCATAGCGTAACCCATGTAATAAAAATGGAATTCTTAAACAACATGACATCATAAAACAATTCATATAAGATAAAGGAATTCATAAAAATATTTCCATCACAACATAATCAAATCCATGTAAAAATAGGGATAAAAACAGAACCCTTTTATTATCTTAGATGGAAAATAATTTTGATAAAATACTTGAACTCCATTCTTGAGGAAAATATCCTTTCTACTTCAAAAACATTTTTCCTTTAATAACATGTCATACGACTTTAAAATAAAAGAAGATGATTAAAAATAAACTTGAAAACTTTTAAATGAATCTTCTTGTAAATAATGTTTTAAAAATCCATTCATGTCGTATAAAAAAAACATTCTTCTCATACTTTTGTCGGAAAAGTCAAAAAAGTACCTCGTATGAAAAACGACAAAAGATTCCTTTCATATCCTTTACTAAATATTCACCGAAGGGTAAAATTGAATATAAACTATTGTATAAGGATATAAATATTACATATTGAGGAAACATGTATGTGGATGATAAAATACACCCCAGTAAATGCCAAAGTATAAACAATCTCGGATAAAAATGAGATTGTGATATTTCCCTTACCTTAGGGCTGCCTTGCTTTGTAAGTGTCCCAACCTACTGTATAATGATTTAAATCATGTTATTAACTTATTCCAGAATCATATTAATTGTTAATATATCATATATGGTCCACTTATGACTTTATATTACCCGTTCTTTTGTAAATTCATGTTAAAGTAGCGTTTTGGGTAAAATCGTCTCATTTGTCGTTCGTGTTTTTAACTTGTAATTATTCATATGATTACTTAGATCATGATTACTTAATTCCAGAATATAAAACATGATTTACATATATATATTCAGAATATACATATATAATAAATCAGTAAATGGAAAGAAATACACCGTTCATGGAGACAGTAGTCCGTACGTATGCATGAACGCTGTTTTCGGTTCCTTATTGAATTGAATGGAATTAAGTAGATGACATACATATAAATATAAATAATTCCAGTATAATTATTATGTCATATATTTCATTAGTACTTATTATATATACTTTATAATCATTCATGAATGGTTAATCATTGAGAATGAATCTCATCGCGTCGTGGAGACGGTAGTCCGTACGTACGCACGAGCGATGATATCATTCCCATGGTCATGGAATTGTGTTGAAGTGTATGTATACTATTTCAGTATCAATATAACTTTATAATAATCATATATAGTTACTCATTAAACCATTATACCCATCCAATTAAGGTGGTGGCGGAAAATAGATTACACCACGGCGTGGAGACGGTATTCCGTACGTACGCACGCGCGGTGATTTCCTTTTTCCGTAGAGTGTATAGAAGGTTAATTAGAGTTGTTTCATATTTATAATAACATATAAGTATATAATAAATACTGATGTTATTACTTTATCATGAAACAACTAAAGAAGAAGAAGTTGAAGAAGAAAGAAATTGAAAAAGATCGGTAATGGATATTACCTCTTTTTGACGCGCCTTTTCTTAACCTCCACTTAAAGAACTAAGGATGGTCTTTGAAGAAGACCAGAACCTCTAGGATGATACTAGGGAAGTGGAGAAGAGATTTTGGCAGGGGTTGGCCGAGCTTGAAGGCTCAAAGTTGTGTGAGGAGGAGGGGGAGGAGGTGCCCTTTTATAAGGGAGGAGAGGGGCACCTTAGGAATATCTCAAAATATTATTTTATATTAAAGTCAAAATCGGTTTATAATGGTTCCAAAGGGTCTTATTTCAAAGCTAAAGTGGGGATGGGTCTAAATCATATCAACCAATAGGATTTAGAAAAGTTTAGGGTATTATTTTAACCTTATCAATTAGATTTAACTCTAAGTTAAATAATTTAACTTTTACCGTGTCTTTTTGTTTTCTTTCACTATATGGTTAATACACTTACTATAACATGCCAAACGAACCACAAATTGTTTATTATTAATATATATATATCCTTATCTAAGTCATTTGGCCGAACCTTATATTTTTAGGAATAAAATAACAATTAATAATATAATATTTGATTTAAAAACTATTTTGTGTCAATTTTGACACTATTTGATATATGATTTTTGTGAAAGTCATAACAGAATTATATGTTCAAACCAAGTTTATTAAATCAACACTAATATCTCATAGTAACCTAGAAAATTAGTGGGATTCATAAAAAGTCTCAAATTACATTTATTTTGGTGTTTATAACATCAATTATGTCAATATTTCATTAATAAGATAATTACTACATCATCATTATGTCATAAATAAATTAACTTATTTAATGTCTAAAAATTATAAATAAAATACCATTATGTAGGAAATCATTTTAGTTTTCTAATGAATATTTATAGTCGAATTTATCTTATGTATAACCCCATATTAAAAATTATTTACTTATTAAACTTTGATTTTAACTATTTTAACCCTTCTTTAAATAAATTAATAATAAATGTCCTAATCTAATCCAAGTGAGCCTAAATGATAATATTTTACACATAAGGTTGTTTTTGGTCGAGATACACTTGTCCAATAGAATTAGGACATGTGTTAGGGTAATATTAATATCATTCTTACCCTTAATTACCCTATTTACTTTTAACCGTGGTAAATAAAAGTAAAAAGTTACTATTCACCAAAAATTATTTTCATCTCATTGAACCACATTTTACTTACTGACATCAACCGTGTCTCTCGGATTTTTGAAATTCCATTCACAGAAGCGATAAAATTATGTTTTATGAAAAATTCAGTTTTTTTAACTACCACTTAGTAGTTTCACTATTCATCAAAAATTGATGTTTTTCAGAACAATGCCAAAATTTCATCCTAAGATATATTTCATATTCCAAATTAAAAAATGAAGTCTATTTTACCAAATTCATAACATAGAAGTTGCATTAATTAATTTTATAATTAAATCCCGCTGTTAAAACAAATAGCATGTTTTTAAGAAACAATATCTATCAAAAGATTGACACTTGTTTATGTCTGGTTTAAATGTGAAATTACATCCAATGACCAAAATTGTATTAAATTGTAAAAATATATTCTAAATATACTTTAAAACCACTCAAATTAATAATTTATCACTATTAATTATTTTGATTAAAAAAGTTGTTTTTAATTATAATTTAGTAATTTTCACTATTCATCAGAATATGAAAGTTATCTGAAAAGTACCAAAATTTCACCTTAGGCTAAATTCGATACTCCGAATCCAAAAATGAAGTCCATTTTGAGAGCTAAAGTTTCTAAAATTTTAAAAGTTGGTTATTACTATTTATAACGGCTAGTTATAATAATATTATAATAGCATATCGTTGTTTAGTGAAAATCGGTATTGCGTACTACACACGCTATCGAGGAAGGTCGCGATTGCGTGTAATGCAAGGCAAGTCAAGGATGTGTGTTGTGCAAGCTCCTTTTGGTGTAGCATACAACACAAGATATTAATAAAATTAAAAAAGAATAGTTTTCATAAAATCTCGGGCTGTTATATTCTACCCCCCTTAAAATGAATTTCGCCCTCGAAATTCGTCGAGGTTATAAATAGTTTACTATTCAAAAGTTTCTTTAATAGAAACCCACATCGTAAAAAGGAATACCAAAACTTGGCTTTAAAAACTAAAGTATGAAATGTAACGATTACCCAAATAAACTAATCACTGGGTTTCCACATAGGTGAAAATATGGATATGGAAGAGAAATATGACCATCATGTTATGATGGAGAGTGGTAGAGAACATGGCTATGGAAAATCCAGTAATCACAAATCCATATATTTGTGATGATATAAGGTACCATCTGATTCATCAGGTATAAGATCACTAGGACAACATTTTTGGTTTTCAAGATCATTTCCCTAAAGTTGAAAATTTGAATTAGAATAAATACTTACTTTATTTTGGTACAATCTCACTGTTGTTCTTACCCTGAACAATTTTCACTTCATCTCTTAAATAAATTAAGTTGAATTTGTTATTCGTGTAGTGTTAGCAGATCATGTGATAGAATGACGGGTCATTCTATCTGTCTCAAACAAAAGGTTAGCAAAAATTATATACATAAGTCGATCTATAGTGAGATTAATAATATATGGTTCCTAAAATGGACTTATATATCATATATCATACTGCTTAATATAATAAAACTAGTTTCTACTAAACAGGGACTTCCTGTAGGCCAGTGATAGGCGATAAAGGCCAGTCGCACTTCGGTTGTGGGTTCGATTCCCACAGCCTTGTCCGACGCGATGGGTTGTCGCCCGTCCTGCAGGTTGTCCTTTTTCTAAAACAATATTACTATAACATCCCATCAATAATATCAGAAAAACTTCTATCCTTAAACAATACTAACTTATGTCCAACATAATCCATTCCAATCTTTAGGCTTATCCATAATACTGCTGTCCACTCTCATAACATAGTGAAAACGATTACCAGAGATTTAACACCATCGTCGATCCCCATATATCATAAGATATGTTTTGTTGGTCACATTCCAAACATTCAAAGTCCTTAATCATGTATTCTCTTGAATACCTTAGTGAAAACATGAATGCAGTTAAAATTTAACACTTTCCACATACCAAAATCCTCAAAATTCTATATACTCAAACCATGATATCACTTAGTCCTTATATCAATCATGAGCTCATGAATACTGTTAAACATTTCATTTTCTCGTTTTCCCTTCATTATGTGTATAATATCTCAATCACTTTGAATACCACATTAGAAAAATACATAAATATTCCAATACTCCATGATACAACATTATTTTGGAATCCCATTACATAAACACTTAATCATTTCACCACATCGTTGTCATATTCAACACTGCCAATAGTGATCGCATGTGACTTCCCTTTGTCATTTGCCTTAAGCGGTTGCTCATGTCGATCATCACTGACCCTTGGATTAGGGCATTTATTAGCATAATGCCCCATTTCCTTGCACTTGAAGCATTGAAGTGTTGGTTGTGCGTTCTCTGCTGTGTTTGCCTTATTCACATCATTAGAATCCCTTTTTCCATCACTTTGACACTCAGCTGCTCGATGACCTTCTTTTCCACACTTAAAACATTTTCTAGTCCCTTTAAGACAATCTCCACATGCTTTTTTTCACACTTTGAGCATAAGGAAACATTCATCTTATTTTCACCATTATTCTGAGATTTCTCCTTGAACTCCATCTTTCGTTTTTTGTCAAAACCATGAGATGGATATGTAACACCAACTTCCATTTCTACCTTGATAGCACAACGCACAATTTCTTTATAGCTACTGAAGTATCTTATAGCTAATGCCCTTCGAAGACTTGGTTTTAAGCCACTGAAAAATCGATCAACTTTACTTTCAGGTTGGATGATAATGCCAGATGCATACCTTGCAAGTCTTGTAAAATTTCCTTCGTATATACCAACAGATTCATCATCCTTCTGCTTCAGCTCAAGAAACTCCTTTTCCATCTTTGTTCGAAGAATACGAGGGAAGTACTTACTGAAAAACAAGTTCTTGAACTCGTCCCATTCCATGGACTCAATTTCATCTCTTGGCCTTGTATTCTTGATAAGATTCCACCATTGATCAGCTTCACCTTCCAAACGATATACTGCTAAGATGACTTTATCATGTTCAGAACATTCAAGAACTGAAAATATCTTTTCAGTGGTACTGATCCATTGTTCAGCAACAAGTGGATCGGAAGACCCACTAAAAGAAGGTGGACGTTGCCTCATGAAGGACTCAATAGAATATTGTTCCCTTCTCTGCTCATTTGGAAGTCCAGAATGATTCATAGCTTGTGTAAGTATAGCAATAAGATTTTGCACTCCATCTCCCATAACATTTGCTTGTTCATGAGGACAATCATTGCATTGTCCATTGCATTGATCAACACGGTTCCTTCGGGTTCCAGCCATCGTCTAAAACCCAAAAAGAATAGTGTGAGAGGCAAAAATCATGCTAGGGAAAACAACATAATAAAGGGGGAGTACCTTCAATATCTAACATCTTAGGTTTAATTCTATGATCGATAGAATAATTCTAGTACTATAACCTATACGTATACTTAACCTTAGGGACATCCCTAGACATACCTTAGAAATATCTCTCGGGATCTCACTAACGTTTTCGCATCCTAGTTTCCAAAGGTTGACTAAACCTTTCCTCTGATACCAATTGTAGAGACCCGAAGCCTGACGTACATTGACATTACATTACATTTGCAGAATACTTAGTACAAAACACACACACAAGGATCGTAATAGTTTAGTGTCTTTGGAAACTCGGAATATAATCTTCTAATCATGGTGAAAGATCTTCAACATCTCCCATAAAGATCTTCCTTTTTTTTATACCTAAAAACTTTCTTTATATCCTGGGGAAAAGAAAACATAAAAGGGTGAGCTCAAATGCTCAGTAAGGGTAAACAAAAGAAATATCAATCACATCATATTCATAAGAACATAACATTTTGGAAATCTTAACCTGCAAAAGAGAGCATAATTTCATAACATGGGATAAATCATGGCAGTGAAATGTAATCACAATAATCATAACTTAAAACATGAATCTTTGTGGCATACACATAATCATAGAGAATCATTTCTTGTTAGTCAATACTCATTGCCAAGACTATCTTAGTGGACAAAGTCCCTTTCTGAATCGAGTCACCCTCGTTTCAGTCCTGTTTCACTGAACCGGTATAACCTACCATTTCAGTCATGTCTATATCATGAGATATGAAATCTTTACCCAATGCATTGGAGGGAGATATAGGTCCCACCCATCCTATAATGAATCCTTTCTTATGTGTGCCACATAATCATAAACCATACATCATAGCGTAACCCATGTAATAAAAATGGAATTCTTAAACAACATGACTTCATAAAACAATTCATATAAGATAAAAGAATTCAATAAAATATTTCCATCACAACATAATCAAATCCATGTAATAATAAGGATAAAAACAGAACCCTTTTATTATCTTAGATGGAAAATAATTTTGATAAAATACTTGAACTCCATTCTTGAGGAAAATATCCTTTCTACTTCAAAAACATTTTTCCTTTCATAACATGTCATACGACTTTAAAATAAAAGAAGATGATTAAAAATAAACTTGAAAACTTGTAAAGGAAGCTTCTTGGAAATAATGTTTTAAAAATCCATTCATGTCGTATAAAAAAAACATTCTTCTCGTACTTTTGTCGGAAAAGTCAAAAAAGTACCTCGTACGAAAAACGACAAAAGATTCCTTTCATATCCTTTACTAAATATTCACCGAAGGGTAAAATTGAATATAAACTATTGTATAAGGATATAAATATTACATATTGAGGAAACATGGATGTGGATGATAAAATACACCCCAGTAAATGCCAAAGTATAAACAATCTCGGATAAAAATGAGATTGTTATATTTCCCTTACCTTAGGTCTGACTTGCTTTGTAAGTGTCCCAACCTCCTGTATAATGATTTAAATCATGTTATTGACTTATTCCACAATCATATTCATTTTTATTATATCATATATGGTCCACTTATGACTTTATATTACCCGTTCTTTTGTAAATTCATGTTAAAGTAGCGTTTTGTGTAAAATCGTCTCATTTGTCGTTCGTGTTTTTAACTTGTAATTATTCATATGATTACTTATATCATGATTACGTAATTACAGAATATAAAACCTGATTTATATATATATATATATTCAGAATATACATATATAATAAATCAGTAAATGGAAAGAAATACACCGTTCATGGAGACGGTAGTCCGTATGTACGCATGAACGCTGTTTTCGTTTCCTTATTGAATTGAATGGAATTAAGTAGATGACAAACATATAAATATAAATAATTCCAGTATAATTATTATGTCATATATTTCATTAGTACTTATTATATATACTTTATAATCATTCATGAATGATTAATCATTGAGAATGAATCTCATCGCGTCGTGGAGACGGTAGTCCGTACGTACGCACGAGCGATGATATCATTCCCATGATCATGGAATTGTGTTGAAGTGTATGTATACTATTTCAGTATCAATATCACATTATAATAATCATATATAGTTACTCATTAAACCATTATACCCATCCAATTAAGGTGGTGGCGGAAAATAGATTACACCACGGCGTGGAGACGGTATTCCGTACGTACGCACGCGCGGTGATTTCCTTTTTCCGTAGGATGGATAGAAGGTTAATTAGAGTTGTTTCATATTTATAATAACATATCAGTATATAATAAATACTGATGTTATTACTTTATCATGAAAAAACTAAAGAAGAAGAAGTTGAAGAAGAAAGAAATTGAAAAAGATCGGTAATGGATATTACCTCTTTTTGACGCGCCTTTTCTTAACCTCCACTTAAAGAACTAAGGATGGTCTTTGAATAATACCAGGACCTCTAGGATGATACTAGGGAAGTGGAGAAGATATTTTGTCAGGGGTTGGCCGAGCTTGAAGGCTCAAAGTTGTGTGAGGAGGAGGGGGAGGAGGTGCCCTTTTATAAGGGAGGAGAGGGGCACCTTAGGAATATCTCAAAATATTATTTTATATTAAAGTCAAGATCGGTTTAAAATGGTTCCAAAGGGTCTTATTTAGAAGCTAAAGTGGGGAGGGGTCTAAATCCTATCAACCAATTGGATTTAGACATGTTTAGGGTATTATTTTAACCTTATCAATTACATTTAACTCTAAGTTAAATAATTTAACTTTTACCGTGTCTTTTTTTTTCTTTCACTATATGGTTAATACACTTACTATAACATGCCAAAAGAACCCCAAATTGTTTATTATTAATATATATATCCCTATCTAAGTCATTTGGCCAAACCTTATATTTTTAGGAATAAAATAACAATTAATAATATAATATTTGATTTAAAAACTATTTTGTGTCAATTTTGACACTATTTGATATATGATTTTTGTGAAAGTCATAACAGAATTATATGTTCGAACCAAGTTGATTAAATCAACACTAAGATATCATAGTAACCTAGAAAATTAGTGGGATTCATAAAAAGTCCCAAATTACATTTATTTTTGTGTTTATAACATCAATTATGTCAATATTTCATTAATAGGATAATTACTGCATCATCATTGTGTCATAAATAAATTAAATTATTTAATGTCTAAAAATTATAAATAAAATACCATTATGTAGGAAATCATTTTAGTTTTCTGATGAATGTTTATAGTCGAATTTATCTTATGTATAACCCCATATTAAAAATGATTTACTTATTAAACTTTGATTTTAACTATTTTAACCCTTCTTTAAATAAATTAATAATAAATGTCCTAATCTAATCCAAGTGGGCCTAAATGATAATATTTTACACTTAAGGTTGTTTTTGGTCGAGATACACTTGTCCAATAGAATTAGGACATGTGTTAGGGTAATATTAATATCATTCTTACCCTTAATTACCCTATTTACTTTTAACCGTGGTAAATAAAAGTAAAGAGTTACTATTCACCAAAAATTATTTTCATCTCATTGAACCACATTTTACTTACTGACATCAACCGTGTCTCTCTGATTTTTTAAATTCCATTCACAGAAGCGGTAAAATTATGTTTTATGAAAAATTCAGTTTTTTTAACTACCACTTAGTAGTTTCACTATTCATCAAAAATTGATGTTTTTCAGAACAATGCCAAAATTTCATCCTAAGCTATATTTCAATTCCAAATTCAAAAATGAAGTCTATTTTAGCAAATTCATAACATAGAAGTTTCATTAATTAATTTTATAATTAAATCCCACTGTTAAAACAAATAGCGTGTTTTTAAGAAACAATATCTATCAAAAGATTGACACTTGTTTATGTCTGGTTTAAATGTGAAATTACATCCAATGACCAACATTGTATTAAATTGTAAAAATATATTCTAAATATACTTTAAAACCACTCAAATTAATAATTTATCACTGTTAATTATTTTGATTAAAAAAGTTGTTTTTAATTATAATTTAGTAATTTTCACTATTCATCAGAATATGAAAGTTATCCGAAAAGTACCAAAATTTCACCTTAGGCTAAATTCGATACTCTGAATCCAAAAATGAAGTCCATTTTGAGAGCTAAAATTTCTAATATTTTAAAAGGTGGTTATTACTATTTATAACGTCTAGTTATAATAATATTATAATAGCATATCGTTGTTTAGTGAAACTCGTTATTGCGTACTACACACGCTATCGAGGAAGGTCGTGATTGCATGTAATGAAAGGCAAGTCAAGGATGTGTGTTGTGCAAGCTCCTTTTGGTGTAGCGTACAACACAAGATATTAATAAAATTAAAAAAGAATAGTTTTCATAAAATCTCGGGCTGTTACATATATAATGTCCTTTGGCATATTATTTCATGAATACCTTTATTCTCATGATTTTATAATGTTCGGATTAAATTGTTATTCCTCAATTATGGTATTCAAGTGTCTCTCATTTTGTTAAAAACCCTTTAACTAAAATATAATTATAAATGTTGTAACGATTTATTCTTATAAATATTTCTCATTAATATCCATGTTTTCAAAATCATTTTAAGGATTTAATTATATGGATATTAATGGTTTAAAATGTTACAAGCTTAAAAGTGGTATGGGACACTTTGATTCAAAAATATATTTATTAAATGTTTTAAATGGTTTTGAAAATGGTTTTTAGAATGGATTCATTATCTTAAAATGTTATATTGTTATTGCAATAGGGGAATGTTATCATTCCTTTATGCTTAAGTTATGTGCTATGATTATGTTATGGTTCTTGGGCATTGTTTATGAAGACGGGTGGTTCTGTGATAAACTAAGGGCGGGTGAGCCCAATATAGCCCTCCAATGCATTGGGTAACACAAAGGGGTTAAATGTTAAGGTTTCTCCAAAGAGGTTTAGGGAATATACTGTGATGGGTATTCCAAACGTAACCATGAGGATTACTCCCTAATTAATAATGTTATTAATTCCTCAATTTACCTTTATGTATTATGATTTCTATGAGTTAGTCATAAATCATATGATTTCATGAGGTATGTTAAATTGATTATGTTTTATGAGTAAAGTATGATTTCATTGATTCTTATGTATACATGGACTAGTGTTTTCTTTCCGTATTTTTATAACCCTTACTGAGCTTTTTATGCTCACCACAAGTTTTTTTTTGAAATGTTTTTCACAGGACTTAGTGTGGGCTAGGGTCCAGGATGGGGTCAAGGAAAATCCATGCTATCTAAAACATTGAACAAAACATGTTTCTTTTTAAGAGTTTTTATTTTATGGAAACTTAGTAGATGTGTCTACTTTGTAATCTTTTGAGATGTAATAGTTATGTCCTAATTCTCTAAAACTCTAAACCTAAAAAGATCCTCTATGTGAATTATTAATTTAATTCATGATTATGTAAGGTTTTAAGGTTGGGTACATATACATTCTGTGTCCATAGTATTGATGAACTGAGAGAAATCTTTTATTTTTCAGGGACTATGAAAGGTTTGTGGTGAATTGAGATGTTAAAGAGATGAATTATGTTATATGGATGGAGGGGATTTCGTACTCTGGTTGTATGATGTAAGTCTCTTGTGTTCCTTCAATAAGGAATGAAAAATGGGTGATGGTTTGCACAATTTATCATTAGGAAGTTGGTATGTATTCCATGTAGTTTAATGTCATGCAGTAATGACATTTTACATTCAGTTTATCTTCATGTGATAAAGACATATTTTTCATGTAGTTTTAATGTCATGTGACCAAGATATTTTCCTTTTAGTTTTATCATCTTGCAGTAAAGATGTACTTCTATGCAGTTTGTCACCATACAGTAATGAAGTAGGAACCAATGTGAATAAATGGAAACATTGCAGTTGGGCATAAGGGTTAATGTTTGAGTATCATTACACATCTAATGAAAATGAGAATCAAACCACAAGTAGTTATGAATATCCATGATGTTTAACACCATGTGGTGGGGACAAAGATCTCCATATATAAAATTATGATATTTTGGATGGGCCCATGAATGGAATTATGGTTTTCACTACATATCCCCTGGTGAAGGGAATCAATCCACACATAGTTCTTAATGAATTTATCTATATTGATCTGACTCGTATGAGAAGAGGGGGTATATTTATATTGATTTGATGTGAATAAACCTAGTGTTAGAAATCTAGATGTCCCTACGCATCCTATGAGGACAAGAATCAAGTCACACATAGTTCTTTAATGAGAAAATCTATCTTTTTTAGTTTGGCCCATACAGAAAGGTGGACATTATTTCCATTAATTATTGTTATTTGGCCTAGGATTGAATACCTCGTTGTCACTATGTGTTCTGTGATGATATGAATCAAGCCACACATAGTTCTTAAGGAATTGTGATGTTTAACATCATGCAAGAAGGATAGAGATTGATTGATATGGAAATGAGGTGACATTATGACCAGGCCAAATAATGGATGTTTGGGCATCACTATGTATCTCATAAAAATAATAATCAATCCACATATAGTTTTTTAATAACCATTAAGTTTAACATAATGTGTCAAGTACATGGTATCCCTAATGTGAAGAGAGATAGAGTGAATAAAGGTGTCATAGAAGACCAAAAAAATGTAGTGGTCATCTCATACGAGGATCACATGAGTTTTTAGTTTTATATCCTATAGAGGAAATTAAATGTGATGTTTAATTCCATACAGTGTGGAATCATGGTATGCTTTTTATGTTTTTTAATTCAGGGCTGAGATGGTCCCGTTAAAAGATTTTGTTCCTAGTTTTTTTGGGGAATCCCTTACCAAGACTTCTAATCCCACATGACCTTTGATCGATGTGAGAAGCAAGGAACACAAAGGGTACCTCTCACCATGTAGAGTAATTTAAGATTAGGAAATGTGAATTTTTTATCATGTAGTAGATGGACCAAAATATAGGATCAAGGAGTCCCTAAATATCTCATATTAAATGATAATCAATCCATAAATAGTTCTAGGAAACTCATGTAGTTTAATGGAATTTGTTAAGGATGTAGATTAATCAACATGAATGAATATGGATATTATGGATCTGTATAGTTTTACTTCATGGGTTAAGGACAAAGATCACCCGATGTGAAGGAGAAGGGAAATTGTTGATCAGTGTAGTTTTACATCATGTAGTAAAGAAAAGTTTCCTACAGTTTAAAGTCATGTAGTAAAAAAAATTTCCTTGCAGTTTAATGTCATACAGTAAGGACATCAGATCATCCAATGTGAAAAGAAATTAATCCAATGGCTAGGCCTAAGAATAAAAGTTTTGGCATCACTACGTATCATGAGATAAAAAAATAAACCTATACATAGTTACAAGGGAACTATGTAGTTTGACATCACGCGGCTAGGATGAAATCTGTACAGATTATTTTCATTTGGTCTAGATGTATTTTTATAGTTTATTGTCATGTAATCAAGATGAATGATGTGGATTACTTTAATGTGGATTCCCAAGATGATGAAAACTTATGAAAAGTATTTCTTGAGAAATCTCACATTGGTTGGGGGTGTAACACACTCCCCATCTATGGTACCCAATGAGTAGGCTCCATTATAATAAAAATTATGTATTACATAAGGCCCTTACCACATGGGTTATAGTTTCATGGTCTTCTTTCCTAGTATCATTTGGGATCTGAGAGCCATTACCAATTCACATGGAGGAATGAATGAACGTGAACCTCTTTATTAAAGGATCATACTATCTGATTCTAATAGATCTCTTATTTGTGTAGTGCAGTGTGCACAATCTATTCTCATCTATCCATTCCAATTTTTCTAGACATTTTACGATTGTTGATCATATGATAGATTTTCAAAAATTGCTATTCAGAATGAAGGTATTTTTACCTCTATGGGAAACACTACCCGATCCTATGCACCAATGAGTATGGAATTTATTATGTAGAAGTACACGTTGTGGTATGGTAGTCCCATAAACCATTGATGACATTGTCCATCCAGGACTTCTTATCCTTATTCACCATCTTCTAGAGTATATTCTATAGATTCTTGTTGAAGGCTACAATCTATCCATTTTCTATCGCATGATAGCAAGATGAGAGATTGGACTTGATATTTTACTTCTGTTATAGCTTCTTCAACTCAATAGAATTGAAATTGGTGCCATTATCAGTAAAAATTGTGCAAGGGACCCTGAACCTGGTGTTGATATGGGACTCCATAATGTTAATGATATTATTCATCTATACTTCGTTGATGGATATTTCCTCAACCTATTTAGAAAATAAGTTTGTATGAGTAAGGATATACTTAAACTACTTAGTTGGGGCTGGGGGATATGGCCCCACAACATCCATTATGCAAATAGCAAACAGTCAGGAATATTTAGCTGTATGTAGTAATTCCAAAGGATGATGGATGAATTTTTCAGGAATATGGAACATGTGAAATTTCTTGGGGAATTCTACATAGTCTTTTATCATGTTTCTCTAGTAATATCCCAACCTCCTGATTTGGTGGGAGAGACTGGTTCCAAATTAATGCGCATCGCAAGAGCCTACATGGACTTCTTCCATAATGGTAGGAATATCACCTTATTTTATGTACCTAATGAGGATTCCATTGAATGCACATTTATAGAGAACTTTTTCCTCATTTATATTATATTGAAGTGCGAATCCTTTTCCCCAGTGCTGAATTTGGTCCCTTCTAGCATGATCTATTGAGGGAATTCCATTTTGTAGAGAGATAATTATGGGCTCCATCCATCTAGGGGTGGTCGTTGGCTCGTCACTCTCTGGGGAAGTGTTTAACTAATTGATTTATTCCATACCACATATAAAAATTGATGAGACCATACTTCGATATGTGATACAGAAGATTTCTTCCCATTGAGATGGGTTGGCTAGTATGGTGGTTGCATTATCTAATGCACTGCTGCAAGCATTCTTGTGATTGGGGAATATGATTCAATGTGTGATCTAAATGTAATTTTTTCATTAATCTATTTATGTATCCAGTGAGAGGGTCCGGTTCCTCATATTAATGGAACATTCACCATTGATCTACTTTATCACCAATTTTGAGTCACCTTTGATATTTAGGATGGATATGTATATTTTTAGGGATAGTTCCGATCCAAGGACAAGGTATTAGTATTCTACCTCATTATTTGTCAATTCTTTGGATAGTGAGAAAGATTAGGTAAAAGCTAATTTATCTAGAGAGATTAATACAATCCCCAGACCTACCTGATTGAGCTTCTGGTTTTCCATCCTCTTATCGATAAGGATTTAGGAGGAACCATCAAAGTACATCTCTTATGTATGGGAAGTTTCATGGGAATTGAATACTTCCTCATTTGGAAGATCTATATCTTCTAGTGCATTTTCTAGGGTAGGATGTGCGGTGAGGAAACGAGCTTTGGATTTCTATTTCACTGACTTCTGTGCTATGATTTGATTCTCATATTACTGTATAATGACTACCCATCAAGCCAAGTGCCCATTTAATATATGATGGCCAAGAATGTACTTGAGAAAATAAATATGGGATACTAGGTGGAATTTGTGGTGATAAAACTAATGCCACAACTTTTCCACCACAAAGATGAGTAAAAGGAAGTTCTTCTCAACATTAGAATTTCGGGTCTCAGTACCTAGCATAATTCGAATGAGGTAGTAGAGACTACCATCACTTCCTTTATTTTTTTTCTATGTGATTATGGTACCCATTGAAATATCCATGGAGGCCACATATAATATTAGTGGCCTCTCTTCCACTAACGTCATCAAATCTGGTGGGTGTAGTAAGTACTGCTTGAAACTTTTGAAGGATTCTTGACAATCATCATCACATTTATAAGAGATTCCCTTCTTCATTAACCTAGTGGAGGGGAGATATTTTCAAACTATTTTGGCTATGAATTATTGAATATACGAGAGGTACCCTTAGATTCCACCCAATTCATTTAGATTTTTTGGGGGGTGGTATTGATAAAATAGCATAAGCCATCTATGGATCAAAATCAATGCTGTGATGATGTGCCAAAATTCCAAGGAAATTTCTTGATTTTATCCCAAAATAAAATTTTAGAAGATTTATCTTTAAATTTTGTTTTCACGCCTTTTCAAATATTATCCTTATATTTGTGAAGTGACCACATTGTTGTCTGGATTTAACAACCAGGTCGTCGAAATAATACTCAGCTATCCTTTATAAGAATGGATATAAGATGTGATGCATGGAGTGCTAGTATGTATACTCGATGTTATATAATTAAAAGGGCATGAAATGAAAGTATAAGATCCATTGAGGCACTCTAAAGATAGTGTATTCTTCATAATTGGGGGTCATATTGAGATGATTGTACCTGAGTACCCATCCATGATAGAAAGGGCGTCAAAGCTAGCTATCACATCGATCAAGATTTTTGTGATTGAAAATGGGAAATCATCCTTTGGGAAATACTCATTAAGATCTCTAAAATCATTGAAGACCATAATATTCCCATTCTTTTTCTTGATGGGTATGATATTAGAATGCCACATGGGCATTACAATTCTCAGAGAAAGTTATATTTGATCAATTTTTAAACATCCACCTCTACATTGGTCGCATGAGAGGGGTGCATTCTCTTGGCTGCCTATTTGAAGCCTTGATGCTCATCGGATAGTCCGAGATGGTCCGTAGAAACATCTATATTTAGTCAAGGAATTTATGTATTGTTATTAGTGAAAAAATATTGGTGCTACTTTAGAAATGAAATGTATGTCTCTTGCTCTTGGGGGGGGGGGGCGTATAGTGGAACTATTCAGAGTAAGTCATAGGCCTTCTTCCATTCCCAGATTTATTTGTCTGAGCTCGTCTATGGTGGGTGAGACACCTTCCTCGAATACTGGTGGGGAATTTCTGAGGCCATCCAAATCCTCTTCCATTTCTGAGTCTATGGAGACATTTATAGGTGAAGATGGAATTATAGGGGATTCTATATCACTATCAAAGTGAGAGGGACTATTATAAGAGACATCATTATACCTTTCTAAATGTGTTTTCACAGAGGGATGCTAGAGATGATTTTCTTTTACACTGTCATTGGGTACATGGGGAATTTGGATATATGGGATAAGATCTATTACCTCAACTAGATTTATGGGGTGTACATATTCATTGTTGAGTATTCTATTGGGATTCACAGGGGTGGTTTCCAATTCATTAGGAGCTACAAACTATATATCATTATCTATCATTGATTGATTTCCTCCATTCTTGTAGAAATATTCTTTAGTATATGGGGCTCTGCAAGTATCTATGAGGGAATTATAACCATATATTAGTATGACTTTTCAATCTTTGAGATACTTCATACATTGGTGTAATGTTGAAGGTTCCCCCAAGTTACAATGGATCTAGGGCCTCCCGAATAGAACATTATATGTGATTTCTTACTGAATAAACATGAAATTAGTTTCAAATGTGTGTTCTCCAAACCAGGATTTGAGTTTGATCTTACTAATGAGTCTTTGATCATGATTATAATACCCTTTAATGGTTTGATTTGTGGGAGATAAGTCCCCATCTCTATATCCCAAATGTCAGACGGTTCAAACTGGGGTGAGATTGATCACATATCCATTATAATTCAGAAAATTTTGTAAATTTACATTATTTTTTTATCCTGAAACATTTAAGGCATGATATATCCTTTAATGGACTCTTTAATATCTTGATCTGTGAATGAGTTGGCGACATAAAATTCTGAGTATGTAGTCTTCACTCGATAGACCATGGCTACAAGACTTCTATCTTGAACTCCTATGGTCTACAATGGGATTTAACAATTTCCTCCCTGAGTTATCTTAAAATTAGAAGTGCATTGAGTATTGAGATCTTAGATGAGATAATATCAAGCTATTTTATAATGTCATACTTCTATGCCAAAGTTTGGCACTTCCAGGTATGGGGCTGCTCCTGGGCATGCAGTTTAGGAGTTGAGGAATTTGAATTGGATGATCCTGGTTCTTGTGAAGAGGTTGTGGGAACATCTTCCATTAGTGGTGTAGTCTGTGATGTCCTTCCCCTTTGTTTGGATTAATCAGATGATTGGACCCCCACTAGGCAATCATGCAATATAATTTGGTTCGAATGGATGCGGGAGGGTTTAGGGACACCACCATGCCTTATTTGGACCCACTAGAGTCCTTTCTGATGAGTCTCAATATCATATATGTCTTTTATGGGTATATGACCATAATATTGGGTCTGACCATGACAGTTTTGTCCCCAATTTCTTCAGTTTCAGTGCATGTGGCCTCCTATTCCCTAGTTATGTTCAGGAAAACCACATTTGGGGGAATATTAATCATTAGAGAAGAGATATTCCATGTTTATCATGTTGATAAACCAAATATGAGATCTTAATCCAATGAGGATTCGATTTGTTGGGGATCTTTCCATTCATCAGATGTTGCAAGGAAGAAATCAACAAGAGTTAGCGATTGTGTTGGAGTGGAATATGATTAATACTATTGTATTTCTTCCCAATTCAGGTGGTCACGCCTACATTTTGAAGGAACTTATTATGTATCTTTCTTAGTTGGTGGAGCCATTTTATGTAAAGGAAATTGTTCTTTCAGGGTGTCATGAGCTCGATCAAATATTTTTTGAGTCATCTAGTTTTCAAAAATCTGTGGACATCTATTCAGAAATTTCTCTAAACCATCCTCTTCATCTAACTAGATGATAGTTATGCAATCCACCTACTCTGGTGAGTTGTTTAATGTCCCATTTCTATAGTCAAATATTCCTTGAACGAATTTATTTTAAGATGAATTCGTCTTGGATGTTATGAACTTGGATTATATGATAAGGGTATAAGTTAGGATGATCGGTTAATTTGACCTCATTAAGATTTCTAGGCTATGGAAGCTTGAGAAGGTTATTGTCTATAGATGCCAATAAATAACAAGGGACGTTTTCATTTCAGATGGAGTATACTATTTTCATATGTTCCCCAAATCCCAAGTGACTCTAATTTCTATGTGCTTTTAGTCGAGGGTGATTCTATGGTTTTCACTACTCGAAAGGAGGTGTTGGGCGGTTTGGAGCTTTCCTAGGTTCCTTGATGGGCACTGATACTGGCTTGAGGGTGAAGATTGTAGATTCTTCTCTTCCTAGTCTTTCCGCTATGATGTGGTCATGAGTCGAGTTTTGGATTAGGTTCACTGAATAGCCTCTTGAATATGTGGTTCCATTTTAGAAAACTCTCAGAAACCACCTAGATACTTCATGGGTATTAGAGGTGTCTACAACTCATCACTAAGGTTTTTATCACAGATCTCTAGTAGTTTCTCTTAAGATATAGTGATGATTAGAGAATAGGATAAACCTTTCCATATTCCTATGAAATCATACACCCTCTCATTCCCATGTTTCTCTTAGATATTTAGGTTGAAAATTGTTTTCTTTCTTAGTGTGGAGATGAAATAATAAAAGAACTAGTGACTAAGCTATTCCCATTCTATAGTGGATCCTACCAGAAGGCTGCTATAAAAAACAAAGGTTGGCCCTATCAGATTATATATAAAACACCTCATCTTTTTCCTCCTATTGATCTCAAGGAACCATCATCAACCCACATCAGGATATGAAGCATGTGAGAAGTTGTTGGGGTCGCCTACCCCATCAAAGGTAGAGAATTTAGGATTGCTGATGTTGGGTGGATGTGTAGTATAATCCAACCATTCGGGACATGGATTCCTATCAGGCTATATAGATGAGTTTTACCCTTCCACGGCTTCCATTCGAGTACCCTGAGAATCGATAACATTACGTAACTCCAGGGGAAATACTTTTTGAGCCACCTCTCATCCACAAGGAGAGGGAAGGGGCTAATGATGTGGTGTTATCATAATTTACCACTGATTATTGATTCATCCTATGACTAAATGATTTACCTAACAAGGGATAGGTTGTCACCACAATTGAGGGAATTCATGACAATTTTTGACTTCCTCATTTATGTAGAATGTGTGTCTAGATCTAGATCTAATCTGATGTTCAAATACTAATCTTTATGGAGGATCATATATGGGAGGGGGAATATTTTTCTCTATATAAATACAACATGTAGAGGGAATATTTCCCATGAGTATATCCTCATTGAGTTGTTAGAGATCCTATATTTTACTCTCATATTGTGTCAAATTATCCTTCATGGAAGGAACATTAATTTTTCTCAGTGGTGATTGGGACGTAGTTGTACCTTTCCATTTTTCTTTGGTAGTATTCTGCTGAGGTTGTGGCAACTCATTTTTAGTGGTTCCAAATTTTTAAGCCATCTTTGGTTTCGGGTGCACACAATCTCATTTGGTGCATCCAAATGACCCTCCTCTTGGGGTAAATGTTTTGGGTTTTGGACCTCTATATTTGTATATTGATCAATTTATTCCATATTGAATGTGATGAAATTTGTAGAGGCATTTCAGGGAATGGTGGGCATTCCATTTCTTTCAATCCAATAGGATGATTCTACATTGAATTCATTATGATTTTTATTTGAACCATTTTCCATATTAGGACGTTCTGGATTGCGAACCCTATAGTGTCTAATTGCCTTTATCATACACTTATATATTTCCCTAAATCTAATGACCTTGAGGGAGTTTCTAGTCATGAATTCCAAATGGGCCCTAACCATTAGAGGGTTTTCTAATGTTAGAAGGGATAGGTGGGACACCGACTATTTTCTTCCAAACCTAGAGATGGTTGATTCTCTCTATGATGATGGTGATGATGAAAATTCCCCCAGATATATGGGTAGGGGTTATTCAATGATGCAATTGGCATTGATTGGTCATGTTATTGAGGATCTAGTGATTCAAGTTGGGTCCTTGATGATTCCTAGGATGGACATGATGCTATAAATTACCCCATCCCATGGGAGGCAGAGGTGATCTAGAATCACCAATGATTCTTGAAGGACCCTCTCATGGGATGATAAACTTATAAATGGTGATTTATTTATAAATTCACCTAACCTAGCGGGCTAGGGTTCGCTCGTAGCTATCAAGGTAATGTCCTAAATCTTCACAGGAGTTGATGAGGATATGTTCTGAATATGCTTAGGAATGGATGGTTTGTGGGGTGGAGGAAGTTGTAAATATTATCTTGGCCTAAAGGGCATGGACCACTCCTAGATGGATACTTTGGAAGCTGATATTGTGATCTATTTGATGTGGATAAGTAGTGATCTCATGAGAGCTGGGTGAAACGACATTCCATGATGAGAAACATTCTTCATGGAAAGTTTTATGGATGATTGAAAATTTATTTTTCATGTCGTAAATGTGTTATCATTGCTTCGAGGTTCCCAATTTAAAATAAAATTGGATATTCTCTCCCTCTATTCATGTTATTTTGGATTTTTTGAAGTGGGGGAATTCTATAGTAGAAACTAACTAGCTCGAGTGTTTCCTAGTGCCCTGATTTTGATGGAGGCTATAATAATATAGGATGCAAAATATGAGGGTTCTATTTTTACCAAGGTGCGAAAAGGTGTAATGATCCATAATATCCCCTTCATTGAATACGAATGCATGACATGGATTCATATATCTGCTACCAAAGTGTCATGATGTAATGGAGGAGAGATTTTTATAGATTTGCACTATGATTTTATTGTTTTGAATCCCTTTCCCCAGAAATAGAGGCCAAGTCTAGGTGACAATCGAGTATCTTGATTGTAAAAATATGGCTCCTATATCCTAGATAAGGGAGATATCGAGCCGTCAGCCGCTGATGAGTAACCCACATATTTTGTAATAGATAAGGCGTGCAATCTTTTTCTATCTCATATAGGATCTCACAGTCAGAAGTACTAAGGGGCCAAAACATGATGGAGAGGTTGTTTCTAACTAACTCTATTGATATATCTATATCATCCAACTCTTCATTAGAATTACAAGCCTCCATACTATCATACTATAGATGATGGATATGATGGTCTCCAACTGATGGGAGTGGAGTACAACTAGATGTTGATGGGGGAACTATATGTTGTTGACCCTGATGTTTCAAACACCTCTCTATATGATGGTGTTAGAGTATTGGAAACCTATCAATATATATGTTTCTGGGTAAGGGGATTATTTTTATTCCCACTGTAGATATATCTATGAAGTGTTTTACCACAATGGATGTCAGGATTAGAGTCCCTATGATCATTCTACACACTACCATGAAGAGAACTATTAGGGTAATGAACATATTCTACATCAGATTTGATATATGAGTCAAAAGACCCTTGTAATGATGAGAATGTGTCTAGAGTATCCCCAAGGACTCAAAAATTGATAATATTAGGAATATGGATCATGTTCTATATTGCGGTTGGAATATGATATCTTTACTTTTCAAATTTTGGAGGGATATGTTCCTATTGTGTGATGGTTTCCCTAACATGTATGTAACATTTTGATGTTGCTGGAGTATAAGCCCACTTCTGAGAAGATTCTAGAATATACTGATGTGTTTTCTCATTATTGATAGGAATATGATCCTATCCTGAAGCATGTTCTATTTTCATTTGGGGGTCGTTATTCAAGATGGGAGTATGAGCCTGATCTTGAGCCTTTGAGATATGCCACTGGTCTTTCTTTCCTAGAGTATGAGTCTACCCTGAGGCATGCACCACTCTCACTTGGTGAACCTTGATTGAAATAGGAATGTGAGCCTATTCCAAATATAGATTCCCCATTGGAATATTCTGATGGACCTCCGTAATGGGAGAAGGAATATGACCCTCTTCCTATATTTCCTCAAAATTATGTTGTCACAATCATTCATTGGTGGAAGTTGGAATATGTTCCTTGTTTCTATGGTTTTCTAGAATATGACAAGAATATTCACTGATAGAAATATGAGCATGTCCTGAGGATTTTTCCATTATTCCTTGGTAATCCCCGGTCAAATAGAGGATATATGCCTAATCCTTGGACTTTGGTTTATGATTTTGTACTTATTAAATGTGAATAATAGTTAGTCTCAAGGCTTGTTCCCCTATGATATGGTGACCCATGACCAAAACAAAGATATGATCCTGATCCTGGGCCTTTGGAATATTATTCCATACTTTTTCAATAGGAATGTTCCCCTATATTGAGGCATTTTCCACTCTCACCTAGTGATCCCTAGTTAGAATGGGAATATGATCCTGGTCTGATTCTTCTTCCTTTATTAGAATATGCTAGCAATGCCCCTAAACAGTATCAAGAGTGTTCCCTTACTTTAGTACAACAACTTATTCATGATGATCAGTTTGTTGAGTTGCTATGGCTGTAGGGATTAGAGTATGAACCTTTTCCTTTATCTACAATAGTGACAGAATATTATAGAGGAGTTCTTTAGGTGTTTCTATAATATATTGGAATTTTATAAATGTGTGTGTAGTGATATAAGCCTACACATTTTCCATATCCGTTATAAATAGGAAGATATCTTTGATTAAAGTGGGGATATGTGCTGAATATTTTCTTCATTTTTCCATTGGAATATGCTGATGGGCTTTATGCATAGGGGGTCGGGATTTGTACCTCCCCCCATACTTGCTATGGTAATATGCCCACATACATGTTCCAAGCCAATAAAGATATGAGCCTATTTTATAGTTCCTATCAGGATATAACGATAGGTATCATTAGTAGGAGTAAGGATATGATCCATCTCTTTGATATCTAGTGGTTTCCTCCCCTGATGAGCCTTCATTACTGCATGTTCATGGTCGTTATAGGTGACAACAAGTCGGGTGGTACCATCTGTAGGTTAATAGTTGGTACTGGCAGGATGATACCACTAGCAATGGCTAACAAGTGCCCTCCTTGACAACACCTAAACTTAAAGGGAGCCATATTTGGATTCATAATCTTCCTTCATCAGAGATTGAAGGTGGTGGTTTTCATGCTATGGAGATAATATTCTGAAGTGGTCGGTCATAGAGACGAGGGATACTGGCTTAGCAGTAGCCATCCCCGGGCGATGTAGACTCATTTCCACCATTCATGGAGAAAATTTCATGAATATTACATCATCAGTATTGTACCATGTCAGTTGTACACTTGGACCATAATGCTTTCTACCTATAGTTGGATTTTTCCAGCATGTGAAATCAATTTCTGACCCATACGGATTACCACCATAGGTTTCTTACCCGAGCGAACACTAGATAACTAATACATTGTCTGAGTTTGGGATGTTATTGATGAAAGAAGTATCCAAAATCACACAGACAATAAGAAACACAATTTCCAATTAGTGAAATATCATAGACATGATGTGCTCAATAAGATATGCATGGTTTACACAATTTTCTTATTTTCCTAATTCAACCATTCTTCTCATGTGGACTTTTCAATGTAAGGATGAACTTTTAGGAACCTAGGTTACAGAGTATAATCTATAATATCATGCAAGTCTTACTATTTGTTTTGTATAGGGTACTTAAATATAGAGTATCCTAACACATGATTATCTTATCATTTTTTATTTCATAGTTTCATGTCAGGTTCAACTTTTTTATTTCTTCATGAGAAGTGTTATGAATGGGATCTACCAAATGGTTTGATTGTGGGGGTGTTTCCGTTGTGAATAATCATGAAAACTAGGATACCATTATCACTATTACTGAAAAATTCAAATGATTCACTCATATGTAATTGGGTACATTCCTACTTTAAAAAGGCATGAAATCACATGGGTTTTTTGGGAAAATGAATCTTGGGGACTCACATTAATCAGAGGATGGGAGGTTGGGATCATCGGACTGTTTTGGGACAATTATTGCATTATATGGGATTCTCTTATGGATTTATGATAGTTTCATGAATCTCTTCATAATATCGATACATGACTATTTACCCTAGCAAAATGATCATGGGTTAATTCTCTTTCATGTGAAAAATATTGGGGTCTCTTTAGTGAATCCATATGTATGTATCTTAGGTCTCCATTATTTTTCAGTAATGGGTGGATGCTTTTGGGCTGAAGTTTTATAAACAAGTGCTTTGGAATTCACTACCACATGAGGAAGTGTTTAATATTCCGAGGAGGGTATTGAGACATTATTAGGAATCATACATATCTTGGTTATTATAGGAATCAATTCCCATGTCGTTTGTTTGACTTATGTTGTTTAACGTCACATGGAAAGGACTTATATGGGTTCTGTAGGACACCAAAATTCCAGATCAGGTCATAGAGGGTTGTATTATGTATCCCAATTATGGATAGAATCAATGATTTTGTGGTTAATTTATTCGGGGCTTATATACTAAGGTTTCCCCTATCATTTTTGAGAATCATGGCACAAATGACATGATTATTTCTGTTCTCTAAGCCCACTTGAGCTATGCTCGTTGTTAGAAAAAAGGTATGTAAAGTGATCATTTTTCATTGTTTATGATATGGGACTTATATAGTTGGATCAGCCTAATAGGATTGGTTATAGAGACTTGGTCTTTAAGATACCTCTTACATATCCAGATTATGGATGGAATCAAGGTCAATATAGTTCAGTTAATTTCTCAGTCCACTGATTGATGAGATAGAGTGATTAGCCCATGAAAATGATTTCTTCTTGATGGATGAGATGTCAAATTTATAAAATGAATTTCACCAAAAGGGATGTTAATTTGACCTCAGGCCTTAGTAAGGAGTCCTACATATACTGTTTATTGTAGAAATCAGAGTTCTCATTTTTCAATCACACCTTTTGGTTTTCCCCTATGGTAAATTTTCTTTGTATTGAGGCTAACGTGACATGCCACTCAATAATGATTTTCATACACGTGTTTACATGGTTGGTGGAGACTCATGATGTGAATGATATGATTATTGAAACTTCCTATGATCACATGATCTATGATCTATGTGATAAACAAGGTATAAAAAATTATCAATAGAATCACCAAGAGAGTGATTGACTTACGTATTGGGACATTCCTATAGAGATAAAAACTTTAAAAAGGTGGATTACATATCCTGAATATAGAAGGAATAAAATTAATCATAGTTACTTTGGTTGGGGATTACACTATGAGGTTTCCTTGAATATTGGGACATATCATGTTATGTGTTTGGTCGGGGTTTACACTATGAGGTTTCCCTTGTGACATTTTTCCCACTTGGCATGCATTGATTGTCTGCTTGTCCTGATATGTAGGATAGTATATTCTTGGAATATATGAAGATAACTAAATGATCTAGTTGGTCTTTTTAAAATACCTCACATAACCGATGTGGCATATCTGATGGTTTTTTATGATCAAAGATGACATTTCTAGAGGAAATCACAAGATCTAGGTGGTCTATCTCAGAATCCATCACATGGCCTAGCTCCATTATTAAATGGAGCATCATGATCTAGATGACTTCACTTGGTATTATTCATAAGATTTGGATTGAAACATATGGAGGTTGTATCAAGAGTTAATATGACCTATCTCAAAAGGTGTTTCATGTATTTCCTAACATCCCTAGAGGGCATCAAAACACCCAAACGATATGTCTAGAGGCCCCCACAATTCTCTGCTAACATACCCAAAGGGTATCGTGAGTGCTTAGTTGATATGTGATGATGTGTCTTCAAGACTTAACTAACATTATTTTGTGTCATTATACGAGTCGTGTTATGTATCTGAAGGAAATCATGAGAATTGGGCGACAATCTTAGAGGGATTCCAGATACTTAAGTGGCATACCTTGGGGGAACCATGTGACTTGATTAGACTTATCTAGAAGACTTCTCATGATCTTTGTGGCATGATAAAGGTGATACTTGAGATTTGGGTGATATGTACCAATGCTCTCATGTGTCTTGAATGGCTAAGAGAAATCACATGAGGGTTATAAAACATGTAGTTTTATTTATGTCTTTCAAATTTAGTATTTGTTCTAGAAATTGTTTTTTGAATGCCTTATATTTATTCCGTATCATTTTATTTTACATCTTACGGGATCTAGTAGACATGCATAATGTTCTTCGTGTGTCCTACCAGAAGTCCTTCTCATGATCTTTAAAGGATCACGTGAGGTGATTTATGCATGGTTCATGATCACTCCAACTATTTTCTTGTATATTAAATAATATAAGACTTTTGTTATTGATATCAGCCTCTCTGTAGTATTTTCTCTGGTTCTTGGATGTGTTGATGTTCCTGTATGTGAGGAATCCAACCCTTTTATCTGAGGTTTGGGTGGGGTATTTATTGGTTTCTCTACAATGATTGTTCGCTGGTTTGTGTGGTTTATCTAGTGTAGATCTAGGCTAGAGTCAGTAAAGGGGTTTCCTGCCACACATATCTGTGAGACTTTTCCTTGGATTTCTCTGAGGGAATCACATGATTTTCAGTGACCACAAGTCCCTCTCATCAACTCCTCTATTATTGTATTATTCCTAATTAATGGGGACTTGTTTGATCATGCGGGAAAGTCATAGGACATATATATTGTCATATTGACATGTCTAAGGGCCTTAAAAGGATCAAAGTTCCTATTGAAAAGCCTTCACAAGATGCTCAAAACCTTTCCTGAGACATTTTGTGAGGAAAAGGTGGTTTATCTAGGGGTCTCAGTGAAATCAGGGTGGCTTGTCCAGGAGTCTTGTTGGATCACATTTTAGACTTCCTTAGCACATCACAAGCATTTTACAACCGTGATAGCCTTCTGCAACCTCCCTCTTTTATTACCTTTGTCTTATTTTACAAATATTTTGTTGTTATGTGAGACTACATGATTAATGTCAAAGAAAATTACTCTATTGTTTGATGATGTGTCTTGTGGCCAACATGGGTCCTATGGAGGTGTGTGAGCATTTTATGGAAAAATCAATCTTTTTGTACTTAGGGATCTAAAAGGTAAGAACATGATTTCTTGGACATACCCAAGGCTTTATATATTACGAGGATGATAAGATAAAGGGATTTCATAAGATGAGCTAGGTATGTCTCCTGGGACTCACATTGTCTAACGGACGACCGAGGGTGCATCACATGATATTTACAATCATGAGTAGCTCCTGCCACCTCCCTTTTTATTTCCTTTGTTTATTTTATACAAAGGTTATGGGTCCTATAAGATTTTATGGAGGTTTTCAAGGATAAGAACTTATCCCATCGATGATTCATCACATGATAATTATGACAGCTTTGGGTCTCCACCTTTTGGGAATCTTTCCTCCCATTTTCAAAGGATGTTTGGTTGGATTTTCAGGTTCTTACTATAGAGAAACCGAGTGGCCTGGGTGAGCTTACCTGGCTACCTCCACTCATCCATTGTTTATCTAATGTGCCTTTATGATAGAATAGGGACTTTTCAAAGGGGTTCTGTGGGATGCACTATAGGTTATGCACTGCATGTGGAGTCACCGTGTGATCTTATAATGGTAAATTGATCAGGAGTTCTTTGATGGATCATGTGATCTGTATGTCTCAACCATATTCTTTGTCCTTTAATTTTTCAGGGTAAATAACACCCATATTCATGTATTTATTCCTTTGTGAATTTTTTGATTCTCATTTGGTGGGCATCAACACTGATACAATTGAAAAAGTAAAAATTGACAATCCGGTTTGTTAAGATATTTTATAGGAAGTTAGAGAAAGTTTATAAATAAACCTAACACAATAAGAACCAATTTTTTAACACCCTATGTTTTTAAAATAATTATATTCTATATAGCATGCTTAAAATGAAAAACTGAGAAGTAAGAAAATTGGGATATACTATAAAGATATTATTATATAAATGTGATTATTATAACCTAGTCATTGAATTATCATGTATTAATAAGATTAAACAAATTGTTAAATATTTATAAAGGTTATATTAAATAAAAATTTATTGACTAATTCTTAGGAAATAAGAACTCATTTTTTTAAAGTCATTTTATTCTTTACAAATTCATTTACTTCAAAAATAGTTTTTATTGTTTTTGTGAGAAAATATTATAATTAATTTTTGGAAGTTTTATAAATTTTATTTGATAAAAGTGACATAATTTTTTAAATCATCATGTCAAAATTAAATTAGAGTTAATTTTCTGGGTTTTTTTAAAAGATTCATTTCCCTGCCAATAGTGACAAATACAGATTTTTATTTAAAATTATATTTTTTCTTCAAGAATTTATAAAGTTTAATTTTATTTTAAAACTAATTTAAATTAACCTTAGTTATATTATGTTATTAATAATCTAATTAAGTTAATTATAAAAAAATTTTGATTTAATTTATAAGAAAAACATTATTATACATAAAAATACATTTTTCTAAAGAAATGTTTTTCATTGCATTTTTTAATTTTAATCTTAAACTAAATTATAATACTTATAGAAATTGAATCCTGCCAATTTTATTTTATATTTATAATTATCATTTCTAAATTTTTTTAAATATTTGCCTTTTATTTTATGTTTTTATTAACAGTAGCTATAGTAAATAAATGTCACCCTGATAAGAGTATATTAAGAAATTAAGGTTTAAAATAATATGATAAACATTAACAAAATTACACAAACACTTGAATTTTTCCTAATGAATAAGTTTATTTCAACAATTTTCACCCATATTTTTACCTTAAATGCATATGCAATGCTGATATGGTATTTATTTAATTAATAGAAAAATAAAATTAATGATTCTAACAGTATTAAAACTTATATAATTTGAATGAATTATATTATTCCATTAATTTTATTGAAAAATATAACATTTTATGGATTTTTTAAATGATTAAATTAAAATTATTTTGTTTCCATGTTGTTTTCAAAGACAAATTAAATGAATAGTTCCAAAATTTTCATTAATGATATTTATATTTAATAATATTTTATTAAATGATTTAAAATTCATAAAAATATTTTATCCAGCCAAATAATTGGATTATGAATGAAAATATCCATCATATCCCATTTATGGTCCAATTTTCCTTTTATATCAACTATATTAACCCCTAAACAACGGAAAAAAATTATTATCATCACAATTGTCAAAAAGGTTAATGAGGGGCTAAAAAATGATAAGGGTAAAAACATTGACTAAAATTATCCAAATTTTATTTTAATAGATTATTGATACCCATACTCATCTTATATTCTAAATATATTATTTTGGAGAAATTGTTTTGTGATAAATAATTCATACTAATTTAATACTTTAAGAAATTCCAAGAGTGTCCCCCACTATCTTATAAAAGGGTGTCTACTCTCATATTTTCTTCACACATGAAAAGACCTTTATTTATGATAATAAATGAATTAATACCTTCTTATCAGCCACAAACTCATTATCTAGGTCTTTTTAAGGAAAAATGAAAACCTTATAGGGCTTAAGGTGTAAAGAAAAGCAGATTATCCAAAGAAGAGGTATAGATTATAACCGAATGTTTTAGTTTTGTTTCTTCTTCCACATCCTTAAATTATTATAAAAAATTAATGATATAATGAAATAATTATATCCCATAAAATTATATTTTATTATTTTAATTTAATAACTTAAATCCATTTCCTCTTCCATCTAATGGGAAAATGAAACCATTATTCATGTCTACGATAGACTACTGCCTTGAGAAAGAATGTAATTTGTTTTCAATCACTGTGTCTCATAAATATTTATGTTTGTTGATTTTATTTATATATATTAAATTAATTATATATTTATAATTCTATAAGTTTAATCTATCATATTTTTTCTTTCCTTCCATTCATTGAAAATTGATAGCATCATTCGTGCATATTTGTGGATTACCGCCTTTATAAAGTGAAATGATACATTTTTCATTAACACATCACATAGAAGGTATAAATAAGTATATATAAAGAAATAATATGGTATTTATGATAAATTTATAATTAATTAAAGTTAAAATAATACTTAACTTCTTTCTGTCATGATATTTGGAAAATTCAAACGTTACTCATGCGTATGTGCGACCTATCATCTTCATGAATGAGATATAGTTAATTTTTCACAAAAATATATCATGTATGGTTTTAAAAGTATAATTTATATTTAAAAATTATATAAACATAATAATTAATTTTCTTTAGATAATTTAATAATGACCACTTTGACCATAGTCAACCTGTCGAAGTGATTTTGGACATATGATCCAAATATCATCAAAACATCTAACACGAACTTAATTGATTAAGTAACTGTATAAAACATGGTAATAAGTGAATAAAAGGAATAATAAACATGAAGAATTTTATTAATAATTTAAATAATTAAAATAATTTTGTTATTCATGGAAGTAAATATTGTACTGACAAGTCGGGCTCGAGGTAAGGGACATTTTACTTTAAAAACATAGTTTGAAAAGTTTTAAAGATTTATTTTCTAAAACATTATCTTCTATTTCCATATTATTATAATTATTTTATTTATGTATTTGTATGTAAATAAAATAATTATTAAGGTAATTTTATTTATCTTATTACATTATTTTAAAGTTTTTCAAAAGGAATATTTTTATATATTTTATACAGAACATTTTTACATTCTTTACAAAAGACAACAATAATGTTATATTTTAACCTATATAGTGTCCATAGTTGTTACCACTACTATAATCATTATTTGATGTTTTTATTAATTTTAAATATTTCATATTTTCTTCAAATAAAAACAATCTTTTACTTTTTTCTAAGTATTTTAAAAAAAATTTGAATGGAATACATATTTCGATATCTGGAATTGTTTTGGTTGTGGGTGTAAATAATATTTTTATAATTATGAAATAATTCATGTGTTATGATTACATTATGGTTCTTGGGAATCATTTAAAATTATTTGTGGTTCCATTATAAACCAAGGATAGGTGGTTAATTTATAAACCAAGGATGGGTGGTTCTGTTAAAATCCATGTGTGAGTGGTTATGTTATAAACTAAGGATAGGTGGGTCCATTATAACCCTCAAATGAATTGGGAAATGATTATATTCTTTGTATAATTATGATTTAGGTTTTTTATATTGGTTATTACATTTTTAGGATGTATATATAAAATGATATACCAAGTAACCTGTATTATTTATTTTTCCTTTCTTTTTTTACTAAAATATCAGGGTTTTCAAGTTACATGAAAAAACTTATATTTAAAAGGAAAGTATTTTCTACTTCTTAGTGATTAAAAGCATAACTTTTTGAAAAATAATCATGGGGTTGTAATTATTTTAAAATATTTTTTTTATTTTTTTTCCAAATATATTTTATGAATTTTTTATGAAAACCCTTGTGAAATGAATTCAATTTCTTAGCATTGAATTGTTTTTTGTAAACACAATGTTTATTTAAAAAAAAGTAATTTTTTATAAGTATTCATGTACCAATGAGATTATTTATTTTTATGTCCCTTACTGAGATTTTTGTTCTCATAAAATTTTTTAAAATATTTTTTATAAGGTTTTAAGAATTTTTAGGAACAATTAGGAAGTCCAAATGAAAATTGTGAAGATGTTTCATGAAAACAAAACTTCTTATACCTTATTTTTTTATGTAGGAAAAATAGTTTCAAAGTGTAATTTTCCACTTCTTAATGTAATAATTATTTATGTATGGGTAATTTATTAATAATCTAAAACTGTAAACTATAAAGATCCTAAAAGTTAAGGCAATTAATTATTGACTTATAATTCAAGATTATGTAATGTTAAAGATGGTTCCTTATAAATATTTCTAGAGGAAATGTTTAAGTAAATTTAGATATTAAGATTAGAGACCTATGGTAAAAACCATAGGTATAATCCAAAATATAGTATAACATCATCAAGTTTTGGTAAGATAGAGATTATGTGATTTTCCTAAAAATAAATCCCTATCTATATACTACAAGTGGACATGGTTTTTGAAAAAATTAATATAGGAGTAATAACCCAGAAAATTGTTGGTTGAGTACATATAGATCATCATTCTAGTGCATTATTATTGTTCCCATACAACACATGTGGTTTGAAACTCCTAGGTGATATGATTTTGTCAAGTCATATTTAATTTGTGAGCCATCACAAAGGATTATAATAGATAATGATCATGGATGGAATCAGTCAAAACTAAGGCATCATAGATTGAAAAAAATGTTTAATGATTTCAACATCCTATGAATGATTTTTCATAATAATAATTTTTTCTCACACTTTGATTTTTGGTTTTATTAAATAGATAGAACTAATAGGAATGATATTTTACCTTAATGTAAGGGAAAATGAAGCAATTATATGTAATAAAATGGGATCATGAGTGAAATGATAGATATTATGATCATTCCTTTCTAATTAACATGAAATATAATTAACTATCAATTCTTAAACCAACTATTAGACTCAAAACATAAGATAAATATAGTGTCCTCTAGGAGCTTGTGTGGTGGAGACCATGGGAAAAGAAGGATAAACATTATTCATATAATAAATGTTGAAAGATACAACTATTATAATTTTTGAAAGGAATGGGAAAATGTTTTATTTTTGGAAAAGAGGGGTATAAAGCTATGATTCTCTGAGTAAAAATAAGGGTTTTAATGGAGATAAATAAATTTCATCATAGTTATTACTTTTTGATCATTGTTTTAAATGTGTTGAACTTGGGAAATATCCCAGTCAATTCTCTATTCTAAAGGTTAAACCATAGACCAAGGAAGGATCTAGGTTATACCAATCATATAAGTGAAAGTAATTAAGTATTATGTATTGTTATTCAAAAATTGTGTTGTTGAAGTATTTTTGTCAATGAAATTTTAGTTATCAAAATCCTAAAACATATAAGGATTATTCCATTATATTTTTTAATTAAGGATTTGAAATCATATGTTGAATGGTACTGATAACCAAAGAAAGTTATTTTTGTTAAGGTAATATTTTGGGAAAACACATGATTAAGGAAAATATAAATCATAATATATTACTAATGCTGAGTTTATAATGTTTATTTGGGATAAAGTGATTATTTTAATTGATTAATTAAATGGGATAGTATTAGTTACCTTGAAATTGGTTAGTGATTTGATGAAAATTTGATTTAGGTCATATTTGATGTAGTTTATTGAATTTTTAGATTTATTGAATATATTCAATAGTTTTCTATTAATAAATATTGTGTGAATTTTTTTAATGATGTATTTTTTAATGTGAGGTTAACTTAAGAGTTATAGATATAATCACAGGTTTGTAAGATTGAGATTGATCACATGCTCAATGCCATAAATACACCTTATTAGGCTTTAAGTGATGTCATTTTGAGACGATTTGAAATTTTTACTAGGTTTTAGGAAGAATAATATATTTAGGTTTAAATATTCATTTTTTTAGTATATTATTTGATGTTAAATTAAATGGATATTGAGTTATAGAAAATGTTGATGGTTAAAAAGTAATTCATTGATAAAGAGATATTTTTAGATATTTTTTTGGTCAAGCTAAGGATTAAGTTTTAGGTTAAATTTTATTCATGATATTTTGGTGAATTTAACCACATTATAATATTTTATAGTGATTTATCATTCAGATTAATGATATTTTGGGATAGGATTTTTGGGTCGAGATATATGTTACCTTTAGGTTTAATATGTGCTTTAACATAAAATATTATTTGGGAATAATGAAATTTTTTTAAATGTAATATAAGAGGTACAAGATCACCTGTGATGGTAAAACATTCTTTAATTTTGAGGATATTAAATTTATTTGATATGTTGTGTTATTTATGAAATTATATAAGTATAACCTTTGTAATTATTGTGGAAATTTTGGAGTTAGACAAATTATTTCATCATATGAGGTTTTATACATTTTGGATACTATGTTACCTTATTGTAACCATTTTGTTTTTGGTTAGTGTCTAAATACATGGGGAATTTTTTTTAGAATATTTGATCTAATATAAGTTGATTTTTGTTCTTCACACATTAAAATTCATCTTGAATACTCATCATTTGGGGAAAATGATGAGATTGTGGTGGAAATTAATTAAAGGATGAAATTATAATTATTAAGTAAGTATATTAACTTAAGTTATTATTATATATGGTAAAGGAATTCATCAACTATTTGAAAATGATATTGAAACAAAAATATTATTCTATTACATTTATTTCTAATGAATCGATAGTTTTTTTCACACTATATTTGTTTATGATTTTTTGTGTTATAATAGTGGGTTCCCTAAACCCAAATTGAATATTACTTTTTATTTTCATTACATGTATAATATTTGATATATACATGTGTTTATTCTTATTTTAATTGTGCCGATATTATTTCATCCACTATTTTTATGGCAATGTCCTTAGATTATGGAAATTTCATTAGATTATGCGTTATATCCAAGGGTCATTATTGTTCTTATCTATAATAAGAACCTTGAGTTACTTAGATAGTAATCTTAAATATATGAGTCATATGGTCTAGATACATCATACTAGAATAACACATATAATGTCTCACTATCATTTGTTGGTGTCTCATAATCATTGAGACTTATTCACATGAATTTTTCACTTGGTGATGTTAAGTAGTTGTGATCATGAGGAAAGACCTGCCAATAGAAACACCACATGTTTTGGGTGTCATTGGATGTTCCAATCTATGGGCATGTGTATTGGTCTCCTAAATTATGATCATTATCATTTTTTTTCATTTGATCACATACTTTGACGTAAGAAAAAAACCATGATAATTAAATCATGGTTAGGTTGCTTGCGTTGGGTGTATCAATGGAGGTATGGAATTGGTTGAATGATCAATATAGAATTTATTAATTTAGTATTGAGGAAGATATATCTTTTGGGAACAAGTTGACCAGAATGGTAGTACCTTTAAAAATATATGGCCATGATATAATAAGGTATGTACATCTAGTAAGGTCATTAATTATATTAAGTAACAAAAGGATGACGACAGAAGTTTGCATCCTTCTTAATGAGATATCGTGAGACAAAGAGATTATATTACACAGAACATGTTTATAAGAGATAGTCATAGCAATATAATTCCTTTTCTCTTAAGGGAAGATGATGGGTTTCTAGACTCCACTATTGGTTAGTGGGTTTGTCTCAGTGCTATCGAGATAAGTACATATAGGGTCACACACTAAGTGTATCCACAAGTTCCACCTATTCAAATGAATAGGAGTTTAGGAAGAAGTGGAACCCATATGTAGGTCCCAGTGAAAATTCGAGTATAACCAATCACAAGTAAAAATAATTAAATTATATTTTTAAATTTTAGAATAATTATGATTTAATCTATTTTTCAAGGTATTCACAAGTTTTTTGATAATAAAAGTGAATATGAAAAATATAAATTTTTGATTAAACATAGGATGTTTAAGGTTCATTAAATTATCTAGAGAGATTTTGGGACAAGTTAATGGTTCATATTTTATCATGTAACTTTTTATAGTGTTACATGTTAGTGATAAAATATTATTGAAATTTATGACATGATTATTATGTCATTTGTGTATCAAAATATCTTAAAATGAGGGTTATTACTTTTTGGTGCCAAAATATAATTTCAGAAAGTACAACCTAAGTATAGAAGATAATTTTAGTCTCTAGAATAATAATACCCACCATTTTCACTAATTTAGTGAGATAATATATCTTATCCTCTCCTATTATGTTCATAGAGAGAGATTCTAGAAGAAAAAAAAGGTTATATCGATCCAACTTTCATTATCGAGTGTGTATTCTTCAGGCGATTGAAGGAACATCATAATGATCTTTGATTTCCCATTATAGAACTCGAGAAATAATGATCTCTTATCCAATAACTTTGTAGAACACGTATATAATCTATATAATGCCTATTTTTGGGCCTTTTATCCATGACACATCTATGGTGAGTGAATCAAACTGACAACTTTAATCAAACAAGGTATTATTTATGCTTTCATTTTATTTTATTTTTCATTATTAAATTTAATTACAAATGATCCTTTTTGAAATACATGAAACGGGTTTTTTGTATTCAATGATTTTAGTATGAATCCTAACCTAAATTTTTAAATTGCACAGGTTTCACGCTTTCACTGCACCTTGGGTTCCTTCAATTGGTAATAGAGGATCCATGTAATTATTTAAGTATTAAAAGATAATTCTTAAATTAAATTTTATATTATTTAGAAAGAGTCTTTGATAAGGTCACAACATAACTGAAAACATGTCGATCCGAGTTCGTATCTCCACGATATGGTCAATCGAAGATCGATTGGTTTTTTCAAAAATGTGATATGAAATATAAAAGATTTATGTTATACATCACTGTAATGGCTGATGGTGTGATGGATGTTAACTGGATCATGATGTCAATATCTTTAATGTTATCCAAATATACTAGAATCTAGTTGGGGTAGTTCATTGTAAATACAAGCATACCATGTAATATATTTTCATTTATAGTATAATGCTTCCCTTGAAGGCTAGTATAAAGCTTCCATTGAAAGCTTGTATAATTAAAAGTAAAAATCATCCCATGGAATCTAGCATAAATATTCCATTAGAATCATGTTTAATTAAAAGTATAAATATCCCATGGAATCTAGTTTAAATCTTCCCATAGAAGCTTGTTCAATTAAAAGGATAAGGCTTCCCATGGAAGTCGGTTTGAATATTTTCATGGAATCTTGTTTCATTAAAAGTATAAATTTTACCTTAAAAACTAATCTGAATATTCCTTTGGAAAATAATTTAATTAAATGTACAAGTCTTCCCTTGGATGCTTATGATAATATTATCATGAAAAATTGTTTAAAATATATATAAAAGGGGTAAAGATTTCATTTGATGCTTGTTATAATTATTTATATATATATATATATATCTGTGTGTTTGTCCTTTAAATGGATACCACATCTTGGTCTAGACCAATTCAGTCTATGTCCGACCATCCTGAACCATTTAACTCATCACTAGTCCCAAATAAATTTTTTGGGATCTGTTTTAGGTCCAAATGGGCCCGAAAAATTATAAAAACTAGAAATTAAATTTAATCGTCTAGGATTTAATAAAATTATTTCATGTTCTATAGATTGTATCAATAATTAATTAATGTTATTTTCATTTAAGTCAATTCATTAAAAATACACTCTAGTTGAATTTTAGTAAATTTAATTATTCTTATGAAATAGATTTTCATGTTGACTGCTCATAATCCAAGACCAACCCATGCATGTTTTTTTTATTATTTATTTCATTTAATTATTTCATTTAAATTTTAAAAAATGTAACAATTATTTAGTTTTGAATATATTTTCATCATCTCCCCATATTTAATTTGTATATGGTACTGCATGTCCACATTTACATGATAAAATATAATTTGACACCTAGAGTTCCCCTCACCTATGAGTGGGTATATATTGTAAAGATTAGAGGAGTTCGGGAAACATGGTTTGAATTGAGAACCAACATGAATGAAACTTGTAAAATGCACAAGATTCTTCAGGGCTCCAATTCATTCCATGTATTGAATTATGTAAATCCCCTAGGGTCTCGGTTAATCCTTTATTCACTTGATGGATTAACCAATAGTTAAAAACCCATGATTTTGTGATTATTTATTAATTTTATCATGTTCACGGTTTATTATTTTGTGAATGTGTACTTATTAAATGTGATAACATATTATAATAAAAAAAGCATTCAATGATAAAATGAACATGTGTAGTGAATGATTTCGATTAAAAAAATGGTGTATGATCACATAAAATAATAATGTTAAATATAAAAGTATTTCATTCACAGAGATTAAATTACAAAATACTTAAAATAAAATGTTAAGTTATTAAATTATTACCATCTATCAAATTTAAGAAAAATCAGGTGTTCGGGGTGCTCATAAACCATAGTTAAGGATGCCTCTTAATATCGAGGGGTTATTATCAGACTGGTGGATGAAATTAACTAAATATTTTAGAAAAGGGGTATCCATAACTATCTTTTTTTCAACATTAGGGGAAAAGAGTTAAGAAACACTAGGTAATTATTTATAGGAGACAAGGTTCCACTCAACATATCAAGGAGTAGTGAGTTGATTTAGTTGGAAAGTCATACACATAACTTTGAATATATGAGTAATGGTGTATCCATAGCTTGTAGAATATGAGGATAGGTTTCAACGATCCTTTACACTATAATACTCAAGAGACTATGTATTCATAATCTAGGAGTTCCGGGATACTAGTATATGATAAAATATCAGGGGAAATTTAAAATTCATAGTTTGAAAATGTCAATTAGTAGTAAATATAAAAGTACTAATATACTAGATTTTATTTTATAGAAACTTAAATGTACACACAACAAGTACACATTGACAATATTAGACAAAGAAATGGTCCAAAATGGCACAAGTTTCTAATGAGTAGTACAGGTGCTTGCACAAAGTACTACGACTTTGGAAATTCAAGGTGCCCATGTCCCTAATACCTATTATGAAACCTCAAGAGGAGAGGGTGTAAAAATGATTACAGGAGACTCATGTATGACACATATAATGGTTATATTATAATGTTATCATCGATGTCTGATGTGATTTGTGGATAAAACTTTGAGACATGAATAATTTTACATGTTTTCCAGTCTCTAAAAAACTTGTAAGGATAATGTGAAGTGAGATACGAATGGATTAAGATTACACTAGATATGTGTAAATTGAAAGATGGGTCCAGATATTTTAGTAAATCCCATTATTATATCATTTTCACCCATATACTCTTATTTATTTTAAGATTATAAAATGAATAGTAAAAAGAAAATACTCTGTTATGTTTTGGGTAATGTTTTCTAAGAAATAATAACAAAAATATATTTTAATATTTAGTTCTTATGGAGAAGAAGTTTAAAGAAAAGGTGAAAAGGCCAATGAAAATTTTCATTCCAAAGTCACCTTCAAAAATTCATTCAAATAAAATAGGTATTAAATTAGCACTTATTTTCTTTTCATATCAAGAAATAAACTCCAAAGAAGATAAATTCAATGTAATGAATTGGAGATGAAATAAATTACTTCTTATTCTGGAATATTCATCACAATTTGTGATGTTTCTGACATAATTCTTGGATATTAATTATAATATATTTGTCCCTTATTTTTATTATAATATATTACTCAAGTATGTAATGAAACATTACTATATGTAAGGTGTTTTTTCCAAGCAGTTGAGAGAGGTTAGTTCCTAAGTCCGCGGTGGGAAACACCCAACTTCTAATTTCCATGTAAATGGTTATTTCCATGTGTTCTTTGGACACATGGAAACATTATTCTAGTTCTGGAATTAATGATGTATGTGGTGTTAGAATTATTGGAAATAGAAGATGAATATTAAATTTAAGACTTGTATACCCAGTTGTTCCATGATAAAACATTTTCAAGAAAAACAAAATAGTTGTCATGGATATACATAGTATGGTTTTATACTGATTAAGGTTAAAGACCTTAGTTATTATCAACAAACAAATGTAACTAGTTTTGGACAAAACCACCTTTATAAATAAAGGTAATCTACAAATATTTTCGAATTAGTTTGACTAAAGAGAGTGAACTATTACAAGGGAAAGATAGTGGTTAGTATACTTCATAAGGTTTCTTAATGTATTTAAAGAATGTTATAGTAAAGTATGTTATATGAATTGTTAGATGATTTGATTTTCTTTGGGTGGGTGGGAAAACTAATATCTTTACCAAGCATTCATCGATCAATACAATTTATCGTGGAGTAATTCCCAAAAACCCATTACCTTACATACATAATATCTATAATGCAAATAAGGAGGATTGGTGATGAGTCTTACATATTAATAGTGATCAATAAAATATAGCATGGAGAAATTCTCAAGCACACATTTTCTTATACACATTAGATTCATGATATAATTAAAAAGATAATTAGTTTTAAAACTCATGCTTTGAAGATACTTCCATTTTTTTGAGATATGCTTTGAAAATAGAAAAAATATTCCATAACCATATTCCATAAATAATGAAAAATTGATATCATATGATTTTTAGTATTATATAAATCCATTTTCCCCAGAACATGTGTTTACATGAAAATAGTTTTCTAGTATATTTATAAACTTACATCAAGAAAAACATAATTTTCATCCATAGTAATCTTCTTAATGTTTTTTAGGATATTATAGAAATTTTTATGAGAGAAAATATATAGTAAAGTTATAGACTATATTTCTAGAAAAAGGTGAACCTATCTATTTGAGAAAGTAGGAGAAATATTGAATTGGTTTTAGTCAATTCTAGAGATGGACAAATAGTTTATATAAGAAAAAGTTCCACAAGACCTTTGTGGAAAAGCAATGTTCTAGAGACATAACTACATAGAAAGGATAAAACTATGGTGATGTTGTTATATTCACTCCTGCGGGTGATGCATAATTCAATGAGATTAATAATTCTTACAAGTTGGAAGTATATGGATTTTAGATAAAATTTACAATACCACTTAAAATTCAATAATAGATTCTATGCATCAAATTACAAGAGGCTTATTATTTTGAATACTATAGTGGGTATTCAGGTGAGACTATACATGGATAGTTCAAGTGTGGTGCCAATAAGGATCAATTGTTAATACCAAGTAACTATTACCAAATCCATTATAATTTTATATTTCATAGCTAATTTCAATGATCATAAAATTGAGCATTGGATGTCAAGAAAAATTGTCATGTAATATTTATATGCAACACAATAAAAAAGGGATGTTGACACCATAGAATTCAAATAAGGTTACAAGTTACTAAAATATAGTTTAGGAATAAAAAAATAGATCACAGAATATTAATTTGGAAGGAATATTATCCATGTGTCTACCAGAGATTAGTGGGAGCACTATTTTTTCCAACTAAAATATGTTTTTTAACATATGGGAAACGATTATAGTTCTTACAGTTAGGTAAGACTAGGATGAAATTATCACTTATAGATTAATTTAAAGTTGCAACCAATGTTCTACTAAATGAGATCTATTGAGATAGATCTAATCGTTTATTAGACCTAGTCAATACTATATATACTGTCTAGTTATTGATAAAATATAAGTTGGAACATTTCTAGGGAGAATTGTTACCAGTGTCACATGGAATAAATCTCCCCAAGAACACATGATTAGGAATAAGAGGAGATTAATGTTGTGAATATAATTTTATAAGAGCTACCAATGGATCTATCACATATTCCATGATATATACAATATGTGATATTTCCAAAATATACTCTGTGGTAGGAAAATATCACATATATCTAGGAAATATTCATGGGAAGTAGTCAAAACTATCTGATTGTACTTGAGTAAGTAGAAAATATATGTACCGATCTATGGAGAGGAAGGGATACTTGTTATAGGTGGACACAAAAAATCCTTCCTATAAGGTAAATATGATCTAATATCATAGTTTGGATAAGGAAATGATCAATATAATCTCTTTCAAGAAAGTGGTATCTATATATAATAATACCAAGTTCGTTGTGACTTCTGAGGAATCCCAAAGAAGCAGTATAAAATACAAAATGATTTGTTCCCGTTCTTGAAATCACACCTAGTATGTAATGTTTTATTGTTATGAAAATTCAATTAATACTACTAGCCAGATTTCATGTTTAGATAGTGGATAAAAAGGATATTCTCAGAGATATTATTTCTTGATAGGTATTAATAATGGTGATAAAGTCATAGATAGTATAATAACTAGGCATTGGAAGTGTGGCATGCCTCTGACTAAATCCATATCTCAGTAGACACATGATCTTATCATGTGAGAGCTAACAAGGATGCATAGAAAGTAGACTCTAGTGAATGTGGGAGTGTTTTAATAGTGGGTTCCCTATACCAAAATTGAATAACACTTTGGATTACCATTACATGTATACAGTTTGATATATACATGTTCTTATTCTTACCATAATATTGCTGGTACTTATGCATCCACTTTTTAAATTTTAATTTTCTTAGATTACGTGTCATATTAAAAGGTTATAGAAATTCTAAGATATAATGTGAACCTCAAGATAATACGATAGTAATCATAAATATATATGTGATATGGTCTATGTAAATTATACTAACATGACACATATGACATATGAAAATCAAGTGTTGGTGTATCATAAGAATTTAGAATTCTTCTCCTAATGTTTTCACTTGGTGATCACAACTAGACGAGAACATAAAGAAATACCCCCCAATATAAACTCCCCATGATTCAAATATAATTAAATGCTCCTATTTATGGATAAGTGTATTGGTCTCATGACATGATAACATTATCAATATGTTCCATTTAATCACGTACATTGATGCAAGGAAAAACTATGATAATGAAATGGTGTTATGTCAGCTTTTTTTGGTGTGTCAATAGTGGTATGGCATTGGTTGAATGATCAAGATAGAATTTGTCACTTCAATGTTGAGGAAGAGATATATTGTGGACCCAACTTGGCTAGGATGGCAGTACCATCATAGATCAATGTCCTTGGTACAAGAAGGTAAGTCCATCCAGTAAGGTCATAAAATATATAAAGCAACAAAAGGATAATGACACATGTGTGCATCCTGCTTTATAATATATCATGATACTGAGAGATTATATTACAAAAAATATTTTTGTAGGGGGAAGTCGTATATGTGAAATTCCTTATCACCTTTGCATATGTTATGGGTTAATAGACATTGCACTTATTGTATAGGTTGGACTCACTACAATCGAGATAATGACCTAGTGGGTCACACACTAAGTGTTTCCCTATGTTCAACCTATTATTATGAATTGGAGTTTAGAATGAACTGGGCCCCATGCACAGGGGCAAGTGAACACTCGAGTATAATGTTTCACAACTAAAAATAATTCAATTATATTATTTATGTTTCCAATAATAATTTTTGAATTTATTTTTCAACATATGAACAAGTTGTTTGATTATAATAGTGAATATGATGAAATATAATTTTTGATTGAACATAGGATGTTTATGGTTCGTTAAATTATTTGGAGAGATAATGAGATAAGTTAGTGGTTCATATGTTATCACATGAAATTTTATAGTGTACAAGAAAGTGATAAAATATTTGTGACATTTATGATGATGTTATTAAGTCATATTTGTGTGAAAAGTTCTAACATTAATGATTTTACTTTCAATGGACCAAAATAAAATTTTAGAATGTATAAACAAAATATAAAATCTCATTTTTGTCTCTTGAATAATAACCTCCACCGTTTTCACTAATTTAGTGAGGTAAGATATTTTCTCATCTCTTCTCATGTTCTTAGAGAGATATTTAGTAGGAAGAATAAGGCCAGATCAATCCAACATTATCGATCAAGTCTATTTTATATAGGAGATCGAAGGGAAATTGTAATGCTCTTCTATTTCCCATGCTAGAACCTAGGAATTCTAGAAAAAAGATCCTATAATTGTGGAGCATGTGTGGATGATACATAGGATGTATTATTTGGAACATTTTAGCCATGATACATCAATAGTAACTAAATCAAACCGAAAACATCAATCGAACAAGGTACCATTTATGCTTTCATTAAATTTTATTTTTAAAATATATAATTAATTTCATATAATAAATTTTAAAATTATGGATATGGGTTTAGTGGATTTAGTGTTTTTAAGTTGAATCAAAAACCAGATTTTTAAATTGTGTGTCTTTCATGCTTTTCCTTCACCTTGAGTTCCTTCATTTTAGTCTTTAACTTTATCATGATCAATCAATTTTTATGATCAATGATCATTATCACTCACCATAATTATTTGCACATTATTATTTTCTTCCATATTTATATTTTCACTTCCCACTAATATTCTACTATTAAGAAGCCTAGTTTTGTTTTTTTCTATGTGACCTTCGTATTTACATTTTCATCTTTACAACGTAATGTTTTTTTAGCCATTTTTAAGATTTGGGATCTCAAAAAAGTTATTTGGAAATTTAAAACCCATTTTTACTAAGTCCATGTTCAAATTTTGACGATATAATTTATTAATGGGAAAAATAATGTTACACCACATATTTTTAAAAGAATACTCAAAATTATTAGGTACTGGGTGGGGGTGAACCCTTATAAAATATAATAAAAATATAAAGGTTAAAATCCAAAAAATAGATTTACATAATTGGAAGTTCATTTTAAAATAATACTTGGATCGATATCATGCTTAACACGTAAGAATAGGCTTTAAGAAAATTATTTTATTTCCTACAAATATTATTATTTAAATGAGAATTTTATAACCTATCCATTGAATTGATTGGTATAAATTGTATTAGAAAAATTTTGAAATAAATATGGAGGTATTAATTAATAAAAATTTATTTATTAATTTTTAGTAAATAAACCCTAAATTTTTAGTAAAGTCATTTTACATTTCAAAAATATGTTTACATCAAAAAATTTTTTTATTGATTTATGTGTAAGAATATTTTAATAATTTTAATTAACTTTAAGAAACTATATTTTATATAAGGGATATAATTTCTTAAATCATAATGTCAATAATTATATTAGATTTAATTTTTAGATTTTTTTTAAAAGATCGATTTTCCAGTAAATAGTGAAAAATACAATTTTTTATTTAAAATTGTATTTTTGTTTCAACAATTTGCAAAGTTAAATTTTGTTTTAAAATGGTTTAAAATTATAATGAGTTATATTATATTATTAATAAAATAAATTAATTAATTTTAATCTATATTATTGTTTAATTTAGAAAAAAAATTATACTTAAATTTTTTTTTTGGAAAACTGTTTTTCATTGAGTTTTTTGTTTTAATATTAAATTAAATTATACTACATATAAAAATTGAATCTTGAGAAAATTGTTATATATTTTTAATCAGGATTTATGGATTTGGTAAATATTACCCTTTTATTTCTTTTCTTTATAAATAGTAATCATAGTAAATAATTGTCCCTACGGTAAATGTAAATTGAGTAATTAAGGTTTAAAATAATATAATAAGAACAATAAAATGCCCATGAAACTTGTATTTATCCTATATTATGAATTTAGTTCATATATTTCCATCAATTTTAGAAAATATTGAAACTTGGTTATGTATTTATTTCATTTTTTATATTATTTTATATAAAGAAAAGTGAAAAATGTCATTCTCTTGGTATTATTATATCTAAATTTTTCACATAGGAAAAAATTGAGGATATTTTTAGTTATAAAATGGTTATTTGAAAAAAATGGTTATTTATAAAGTTAATTTATTTTTAATTGGTATTGATTAAATAATTAACTTAAATTCTTACACAATACAAACAAAGTATTTATCTAATTAATAGAAAAATAAAATAAATGAGTCTAAAATTATTAAAGGTAATATAATAAGAATTAATTGTTGTATTATAATTTTTTAGATAAATGTAACATATTAGGGTTGTTTTATTGAATAATATTTGAATTAATTTTCTATCATTTTTTTCAAAGTCAAATTAAATAAATAGTCCTAAAATTGAGACTAGTGATATTTTATAATAAATAATATTTTATTAAATGATTCTGAATTACTAAAAATATTATCTTTGTAAAAATTATTAGGATATGTTTTAAAATATAAAAAATTACCCATTTATAGTCCAATTTTATTCTCATATAAACTATCATAAACAATTAATGTGTAGAAAACATTCTTTTCGTTGTAATTGTCAAAATTGTTAACAAGGGATTAAAAAAGATAAGAGTAAAAATGTAGTTTAAACTTGTAAATTTTGTATAGTGTGAGATAATTTATTCAAATACTCATCCTATTTTTTAAATATATCATTTTGGATCTATTTTTCTTTCATAAATAATTCATATTAATTTAATACCTTAAAAATTCCATGAGTGACCCTCTTCTATCTTAAAGAAGGGTACCTTCTATCCTATTTTATTTATAGTTAAATATCATTTTATTTCATCCAATAAATTACCAAATACATTAATAAAATCCATAAACTCATTATTGTGTAATTTTTTTAGTCATTATACAAACCTTATAGGTCTTAAGGTGTAAAGAAAAGGAGATTTTCTGAAGAAGAGGTATAGCTTTTCAGTGAATGTCTTAGTTTTCTTTATTCTTCCACATCCTTCAAATTTTATTCAAACATTATGATATAATAAAAACATTTTATACCATAAAATTTTATTTTATTATATTAATTTCATACCCTTCATCTATCTCCTCTCCCATCAAATAGAAAATGAAACCATCGTTCTTCTGTACGGTGAACTACCACCTCATGAACCAATGTAATTTGTTTTCCATAACCACCTATCACAACTGTTTATGATGATGAATAATATATATATATATATATATATTATTTTCATTAAATATATATCATATATTTTCATTCCATTCCACTCCTTGAAAAATCATAACTGTATCCATTTGTACGTGTGGATTACAACCTCCACGAAGTGATGCGATTCATTTTTCATTACTAAAGTACATGGATGGTATATATTAGTGTTTTCTTTAAAATAATATGATATTTATGATATATTTATCATTTTTAATGATAACATAATACTTACCTTTTTTTAATCATGATCGTTGAAAAATGTAAACGTTACTAATGCGTACGTACAACCTAACTTCTCCATGACTGTAACGTAGTTCATATTTATTACCATATTTAATGGATGGTTTTAAAAGTATAATTTATGTAAAAAAATTACAATTATGTCATTATTATTAATATTTATGTTATGTAATCATGACCTCTTTGACCATAGTTAGCATATCAACGTCCTTTTGGACATTTGAGTTGAATATTGTCAAAACAACCGATGTGAACTTAATTGATTAAGTAATTGTATATAACATGAAAATAAGTGAGATAAAAGAAATAATAAACTTTAAAAAATTTATTAATTATGTAAATAATTATCATAATTTTATTATTTAGGGAGGTAAGGGACATATCTGTTAATTCGTGATCGGGGTAAGGGACACTTTACTTATAAAACATCACTTTAAATATTTTAAGGATTTATTTGAAAATTTTATCTTTTAGGTCTATATTCTTAACATTATTTTTTGATGTATTTATATGGAAATAAATGTATTATAAAATAAATTTATGTTTCTTATAAATTTATTTCATTGGTTTTTAGAAGAAATATTTTTACGTATTTTATAGGGAACATTCTAAATATATTGACAAAAGAAAAAGAGAATATTATATTTTAATATATATGGTGTCAATGGTTTTTCCTGTTTCTATAAAATTAATTTAATTTGGGATTCCTTTACATTATTTTATGTTTTCTTCAAATAAATCCCCTCTTTTACTTTATTATGAGTATTTTTGAAAAGGGTTTTAAATGGAATGGATATTTCAATATCTGGAAATTTTTTTCTTATGGGTGTAGGGAGTATTTTTTTAATTATAAACTATTTCATGTGTTATGATCATGTTATGGTTATTAGATAATTTTAATGATGTTTGGTGGTTCTATTATAAACCAAGGATGGGTGTTCACATTATAAACCAAGGATGGGTGGCTTAATTATAAAACAATGAGGAGTGGTTATGTTATAAACCAATGATGGGTTGGTCTGTAATTATCATCAAATGCATTGGGTAATGGTTAGGTTATCTGGAGAATTATGATGTAATTTGAATATATTATTTATTCTATTTTTAGGATTTATATATAAAATTATGGCCCAAATTACCTATATGATATATATTTCCTTTCTATAGTTTTCATAGAAGTCTCATGAATTAACCAGGTATGTTAAGGAGTTTATGTTTAAAGGAAAGTATTTTATTTTTCTTAAGGGTGAAATTAATAACACTGTAAAAGAGTTTTAATGGGTTTTTTCTTGATTGAAAATAATACTTTATGATTTTTATTTTAGCTTTATTTTTTCTTATGAAATGTTTTATGAAAATACATAGGCAAATAAGTTAATTTCTTAGGTATAAAAATGTTTTTTCGAACCCAAAAGGACATTTTTTATAAGTATTCACAGACTAACAATATTATTTATTTATTTTTTTATGTCCCCTGTTGATTTTTTTCCTCATTGCAAGTTTTAAAATATTTTTCATAGGTTTTAATAATGTTTAGGTTAAAGTATGACTTCAAGATAATAATTCAGAAGATTTTTCATGAAAATAAAACTTTTTATACTATAAATGATTTTTTGTGTGGAAAAAATGGATACTAAATTGAAGTATTCAATTTTTAATGTAATATTTAGTGATATATGGATTATGGTATAAATATATAATCTATAAATATCAAAAAATGTATGAGAATTAAATTATAACTAAAAACTGAAAGTTTAAGGCCAGGTCCTTATAAATTGAGTCTATGAATCAACTGTGATAGTCCACAACATGTACTAGAGAAATGTAATCCCCATAATCTTGATGATACAATGAAGTGTAAATAAGATTATTTTTTAGATTTTCCAAAAAAAATATTATAATAACTGAGACTTTTTTATGGAAATAAATACAATATATAAATCAATTTAATGAGAGTATAAAATTAATCACTTTCAATTTTGTAAAACAATTATACAATCTAAGATACACATTTATCATAATCAATAAAAATAAGTGGACACAAAATATAAATAAACACACTGACTAATATTTGAATGTCTTTTGAGTCATATTTTTCAATAAGAAACTATTGACACCAAAATTTGGAGAAGGGCCACATCCGGCAGATAAAAGAGTAATGAATGAATCTGGGATGATATAAAATGGATATCCTAGGGCCCGGGAGGCAGGCTCTTGCATGATTTGGAAGGCTCACGCAAGATCACTTCCGGTGCAAAAACCATTGCACACCAGACTTCCCCTCCACACCCAAAACTCCGCCCATCGCAACTGGCCGCCCCCATCCCATTTCCACACCCAAGGCGATGACGAATGGATTTTTGCACGCTCGGCCCCGTTTCTGCGCCCAAGGCGACGACGAACCAGGGTTAGCGCACCCGACCCTGATTCCATGCCCAAGGCAACGTCGAATGGAGGTTTGTTCACCTAACCCCAATTTCATGCACAAGGCGATGTTGAACAACCGTTTGCATATCTGGTCCCGAGTCTGCACCCAAGGCAAGGATGAACGACCATTTGCATGCCCGACCTTGAGTCCATACCCAAGATGACGATGAACGATGGTTTGTGTGCGTGGCCCCATTTATGTGCCCAAGGTGATGACGAATAGCAGTTTGCATGCGTGACCCCATTTCTGCACCAGGTAACGATGAATGGGGGTTTGTGTGCCTGACCCAATTTTAGTGCCCAAGGTGACGTTGAACAGCCATTTGCACACCCATCCCCCACCGTGCGCACAAGCTGACGAATGACTGGAGTTTGAAATCCAGGCTCTGGCACGCCACTCTGAGGAATCTGACTATAAAACTAATTGTATCCCTGATCTTCAGGGACGGAAATTGAAGAAGAAGAAATGCTCTGCCATGCGAAAATTCCATCTCCCACGAACGCGCGAAAAAACCATGTCCTTCAGGTATTGGTTGTTGCACGATATGTTCCCTGGGGTTGCATTCGGATGGACCCTATGATTTTTATAAATTTTATTTCTTCCCAAAGTTATTTACGTGAAATGGGACCCATCATTCATGCTTGTTCCCTCTACGTTAGGCGTTCTTGAACGAAACCCATCTAAACAGTGTGCAAACTGACTGACTCACGCACAACCCCTCAGGCTTGCGTGCAGCCAGTCCAAATTGCGCACCAGCAGTCCAACTTGCATGCAACCCCATCATCTTGTGTGCTACCCATACCACTTCCACACCACCCATACCTCTTGCACGCAACCCATACCTCTTACATGAAACCTCTTCATCTTGTGTGAAAACCTTGAGTATTGCGTGCGAACTTCTTATCTTTCCCCATCCCATTCTCTTAAGTGCACTCCATGTGCTACCCTCACCTTGAGGCACCTTGTTCGAGTCATTCTTATGCATGAGACACCTGCGTTATGTGGTCTTTCTCTGCATGGCCCCTCAGGTTTTCACGAAGCAATTTCAGAGTCCCTTGGATGATACTGCCTGTTGTGTTGCTTCACCTCATGCTCATTCACATAGGCACGCTAACGACTATTGGTTCTTCACAAAGCCACACTAACATGGACCCCCAATGGTTCGATCCATAAAACCCCATCGTCGCAGTGTTTCCTATCCCTTCTATTCACCAAGGTTTAGAGGGTGAAGGTTATCTAAGTCCTAGGGGTGCGGTATAAACTCAATCCGTCCGAGCTGCAGGAAGTTAAACTACCAAGCACCTTCATCCTCAGCATATGATGTTAAACTGTGACCACACCCCGTGCCCTGTGTGTTGGAAGTGGGGTTCCCCCACCTTGTAAATTATGAACACCCACTAGTCTCCATGGGAGTGATATCATTCCTCACATGGAATGAGATCCTCATCATCAGAACGACACCTGTCCATGAGGAAAAGGCAACCACCCTTGTGTAATCCCCAAGATTTCCTTGTACGAGGAAAAAACCCTTCTCCTCCTCTCTTCTAGAGTGATAAATCCCTCTCCCGATGGGCTTTGTCACCACCCAGGCCTCCACCCTGGAGTAAGTCCCAATCTTTATCTCCCCTGGCTACAAACCGCACGTAAGCCCTTGTTTTCTATTTGGGCCGCTAACCACATGTGAGCACCACTTCACTTCCAACAGACACACCTTTCGCAACGTGATCGTCAGGTGTTTTCTGTCTCCTATTTCTCACACAGACCATGTATCACGTGGGATTAGAGAACACATCAACCATGACATCCTCTCAGGGCATCCTAGAGAGGAAGCCCCAAACCACACCTGAACTACAGGATCTTTGATCCCTGCCAAGGCAGGGTACGTAGGAATCCTCACTGAGGTTCAAGCCCAACACCAGGTTATTCCAACCCCCTTCACGTTGTATCCCACACCATCCTGGACTACGAGGACTTTGATCCCTGCCAATGTGAGGTATGTAGGAAGCCTCCTTGAGGTTCAATCCCTCCATCCATTGGTCCCGACCATCCTCACATCGGTTCACCATCTCCCCACCTGCATTATGAGGTATTAGATATTTTCCAAGGCAAGGTATGTAGGAAGCCTACACATGGTTCAATCCCACCATCTATCTAGGCCCTAGGTCCTCCTTCACATCAGTTCACCCCCATCCTTCATAACGTTAAACTGTGAACCTCAATCAGTGGTAATCTATTATCTCCCCTGATCATCGGTAAGCCATTGTTTCCCCCATTCAGCAGTAAGCTGTTTCACCCACATGAACTCTGTGGACTTTTATCCTTGCTAAGGAAAGGTATGTAGACATGTCCTTGAGGCTCTATCCCAATAACCATTGGACCCCAGGTCCTCCTCCATGTCAGTTCACCAACTCCTATCCCATAGGAACAACGTGGGTTTGATACTTGTCTCTTGGATAAAGTACATAGGAAGTATCCATGATGTTCAACCCCATCCAGTGATAAACTGATGTGAAACCATTCAGTGGTAATCCTTTGTCAACTCCATCCAGCGGTAATCCATTTTGACCCCATTCAATGGTAAGACATTGTGACCCTATCTAAATGTAATCCATCAACATCCCCATCTAGCAGTAAGCCATTGAAATCCCCAATCGGTGGTAAGATGTCAATAGATGAACTTTGAGGACTTTGATTCATTTCCACAGAGATATGTAGGAAAACTCTTTGAGAATAAATCCCAAATTCATTGTCATCCTCATGGTGGTTCCATACCATTCACCATTCACTTCATTCAATACTCCATCATCCATCCTGATTCTTACCTGGGTCACCACATCCTGATGAGATCATGCCACGTCATTACCCAGTCCACTTAACAACAATTGGGAAGCTAACCAAATGTTGGCCCCAACATCAGTGTTCCCTCCATAGGTTGTATCCATTTGATACACTTTAATCAGTGTTCTGTTCAGTCTGATCCATCTCCGCTAGAAGTTAAACCTACAGAATACCCTGTATTAGACACCGGAAGTTGAGGAAAAACTCAGATACATTCCTATGGTATATGATTCCTTGCGTTCGATGTGGGATGCCTCGGGATTCCGCACCCTCGAGAAGCCCTATAATAAGGGGATGAATTCTGGATGTGCCAGTGTCCCAGTGTCCAGACATTCCAGTGATGTCCAACGTGACAAATCCCTTGACCGAAGGTTACTACCCTGATCGGACCCTTCAGAATGTACCTACAGAAGCTGTGTAATTAACTGGTGTCCATGATGATACGACACTAGGAAGAGTTTCAAAAACAATGTCTTAAATCTATAATGTAGACCCAGACTAGGGGATGAGATCTGAGGAGGAATCAATGGAAGGAAGAACTGACATCCCATCGTCCCATTTTGATCAAGGACCAAACGTCCCTGGACAAGGAATGGATTCCAACCACCTTTGGAAAGCAGGAATGTGGGCCAACAAATAGCATCACCACCCCCCAATGAGACGGACGCGCGCACCCTGGTGAAAGCATCAGAAATAGAAATGGTGAACCCAACATGAAGATCTTATCCTCAATATAGAGATTAGTATCGTTTGAGACATTAGTGGATTAGCATGTCACCAGATCCAATTATCTGATGCTAGGTCCCACCAAGCAAAGAGTGGGCCTGGTGTGAAACTCACCAGAATTTGGGGTAGTAGAATGTTGGATGTCCCAGTCTATGATGTTATCAGTGTGGACCCCTCTTATCAGTCATGGAAGATGGGATGGCACTAGGGTATTGGTCGTCGATTCCTTTTTCTATCAACACTAATGAGTTAATCTCCCTGTTTTCAGAAACCAACTTTCTGCACCTGTATCTCGATCCCCACCTGCACACCGATGCAGTGGATGGGGTAGTACCAGTTTGGAAATCCTACGTGGTTCTGCCTCTTCTATGATGGTCCCAATGTCCACAACCTCTAGGCGCCTCCTCCCCATATTTCCCTCAGAGTTCATCAAACGAATGGTGATCAATGACCCCGTATGACGGGATGAAGAAGTGGGTATTATCCTAACTCAAGATATGGCCCGACTGAATTTAGAGGCATCTATGCCTCATCATCAACGCCACCCCTGAGGGCCGTACAGGGAGCCACTACTCCCCATTCAAACATATAACCATTTTGGGAGCCTCTCCCCAGAACCTCTTGATGAATCCCTACCCTACGCCAATGAAATAGATGATATCCGGGTCAACCCCGCTAGAATCCCCTTCTAGGGTCTCCCAGCAAGGGCTCCCACCAGGCCGCATTAGCACCACCACCCAGTCTTACTTGCCAAAGAGTAGGTAAACCATTTACCTGCTCCACCAGCTCTGGTCCATCTAACCTGATGCCAGAGTCAGGCGCAAGCTGAAGAGGACATCCTCCAATGGGTGTCAACTTTAGTGGCTAATATGGCCCGAGCCACCGCTGACACATATCACCAACACCCTGTGTACGCCGAGTAGGGATATTCATATGCCCACCTTGGATCGAGGCCCTAACCGCCCCATGGGTAGGCGTGGTCGACTCCCTTGGATGTCGGCATAAGTAGTAGTCGTTGCAGACTAACCAATTGCGATTCCACCTAGTACGGAGGTCCTCCCTATACCTCTACCATAGAGAAAAAACATCTTCCCCGCTTCCAGGATTGGCATGGAGGTCTAACCCTTGTCACCTTCAATACAAATGAGGATCCTCCCCATGGTAGTGACGCTCAGTATGGAAGTCTCTCCCAAGCCCACTACAATAGATATGGAGTTATTCCTCGTATCACAGACCATTGGTATTGGGATGTTGCACATCCGGTCACTCTTTAATGTTGGGAGCCTCCCTGTGTCCTCGTAGTAGCTGGCAAAGGTCCTCCTCACCTCAGCAACTAGAGCGGTGCGGGCTGACTTCACCTCACCCGCGCACAACACTGAGTTCCTACCCGTGTTCAGCTTGAACAGTATGAGGACCCTCCTCATACTGATGTCACTAGGGACAACAAGCATAGAGGCCCTATCCATTCTCCTACTGGTTCCAACGGAGGTCTTACTCGTTCCAACGCTAACCACGAAGGTCCTCCCCATATCCCCTTTGATATCTGTCCCGGTGCTCCTCGTACCCCGACTTACTCATGCGGATGTCCTCCCCACCCCAGCACCATTATGGCCGAAGGACCTCATCGAGCCAGAAATCTACCCAATCCCGAAAAACCATCCTAGGGTAGGAGGGCGGTTCATCGCCACCACAAAAGGAACACCGAGAAGATGCTGACTGAGATCAAAAAAGTTTTCTTCTTAAATTCTGAATCTAAATGTGACTCAATGATGGAACCCTCACCCAGGTCCTCCGTGTCAAGGTCCGAGGTAGGAATAAGTCCCATCAGCCTCGTACTCCCAGTATGTGAGGTTCATCGGATTCCCACCTCCCTCCGCAGGTATATGCAGTAGGAACAAAATTTGGCATCCCTGCAGGTTATGGTCGTGCAATCACCACTGTAGAATTACTCTCTACATCAACTAGAGATCAGACCTAGCTATTCTAGGGACCAATGGTGGGCAAGAAGCAGTACAGACTATTGAAAGTATCCCCATCCCCTATGCCAGGAACTTCAACCATTAGCCCATCCTACTGTGATGTGGTGGCTAAGTAACTGCACTCTTTGGAGGATAGCCCGAGATTTGATAGCCACTCAGCCCATTCACCATATTCTCCACCGACCAGCCTGCCATCCCAGCGGTCTACCTTAGTACCACTGCTAGTTCCTCAGTCACCTTCAGTTGATGAGTGGGGTAATGAAGGTCTAGACACAGAATCCGATCCAAGTACTTTATGGAATATACTCGTAGTGGACCACTTCCCTGAGATGTTCTGGCCTATGGCAGCACTGAATTTATGCATGCCGAAATCTCTCACCCCAGAAAAAGTTGAATATTTCTGCCAAACCCACTGGGAGACACATTTACTCATTCATCATTAGTGAGTGGTTTATCCAAGGATCTATGTGAATTTTCAAGAAATTAGAGAGAAATGTTGTTTAGTTGATTTGGCCACACTCCCTATGGCCCAGCGGCCCGAGCCACCAGGGCGTTGTAAGGCCCTTCAACAACAATGCATTCATAGTTTCAAGGTACTCTGCAAGATTATCAAGGAGGCTTCCTCGCCAAATGAAAATCCATGGTTGGTGGTAGTATGATGCCCTCCTCGTTAGGCTTATTCAACGACAACCTGAATCACTAGGTGATGTCAATGAAATTCCCCCAGGTGGAGTTGCAGTCAACATGGCCACCCTATCAGAAGAGGAAAAAGGAGATGAAGCTCTTGGATGGGGACCTTCCCCCTGAAGGTGTGCCACAACTACTGGACCCCTCAGGGAGGGTTACTCATCAATAGAGAATCCTGCTGGGTCTCCCTACACCCACCGAGGTATTGGTTTTTTATCCAAAGTCACGGTAAGGGTAAAGAAAATCTCAGACCCACAAAACCCTCCGACACGTCTGGCTCAGTGCAGAAGATCGAGGAGGACCCCAAATAATCCACATTGCATCAGCAACTTGCCGAACAGAAAAAGTTGGTCAATGAACTCCTGGATGAATGCACTATGGAACAATGTCTAGATTATGGGGATCCACAACTAGTAAAGAAGGGGAAGGAACAACTTACTCTTGGAGAGATTCCTCTAGGAGACCCTAACCATCTAGCCCCCACATATAAGATTGAAGCTGGAACTTATGCCAATAGGGTGTGGTATGTCTCGCCAAACCCTACGAAACAACTTGACAATCCAAGGGACCCAGCTCCTATTCCCTAACTTCCCTAAGGGTCATTCCACTAGCCTCTCCATGAGCCACTGGGCCTACTTACCATGTTGAAGAACCTGCCATCATAGTCGTGGTTAGGGATCCCCATCAAGATAGGGACCCCTACCCAGATGATCCAATGGAGGCACTGATTTCCTGCCTTGAGGCTTTGGAAATGTGACAGGTGGCAATACCACCTGATGGAAAGCCATATCCAGCATGGGTGGATGATATGTCGACACCTCCGGGATTCGATAATCCACCCTTTTCTCCTTCAATGGGGTAGGGGACCCACTGCAGCATCTGGCCCACTTCACCTCAAGCTGTGGTCCCATGTTAGGGACTTCGGTGCAGTAGGAGGCCACCAAGCTTCGATGTTTTGTGCAGACATTGGAGGGGCCTATGTTTTTATTGTACATCTAGCTGCCCATCGGACCAGTAACCAGGTGGGAGGACCTCTGTAGGAAATTTATCTTCCAATTAAGCTCCACGACGTGTAAAACGAGTATCACAGACCTCTTCATGTGCAAGTAGAGTCCTGATGAGCATGTCGTCGACTTTGTCACCCAGTGGAAAGGACTCAACTACTCTCTTGACATGCCACTGATCCAAGAAAAATTAATGATGATGTGTATGGGAAATGTTAATACAGAATTGGTTCCCTCTGTGATCACCCATAACTACATTGGAGGTTTCTAAGACTTCTCTGATAAGGCCCAATGCCTAGAATAAGTCCTGCAATAGGCTGGCCAGACACGTTCGTTTCCTCCGGCAATTCCCTCAAGGAGGGCGGTCAGAACCAAGCCTACCATGGTGGCCCAAATAGAGGCTCCAATACAACTAGAATTTTTACCAGTGTAGCCGCCTCTACAACCTTGCAGAAGCCCTCCACCACATGCACAACCTCCAACCCAACAGCGGCCCCCTTAGAATCGGCAGGTGCCCCCGCATAATTCACCATCACCCTCTAGGTGGGACAATCAAGCCTCAACTCCTAGACAGGCTCCTCGAGCCCCCTGCTAGGGTCAGACTCCAAGAGACTTCTTTCCAGATAGAAGAAACTGGGCCTACTCATTCAATGAGAATCATGTCCTTGACTATTTCTGAAGTGCCTTAGAATAAGGGGTTGTGTATTTACCTGAGTGAAGAAGTCTAGAAGAGGTGAACCTCACTAATCACCCCAACTACTAAACCTATCACTGGGTCCTGAGGCACACCCTCAAGTAGTTATATGTGTTCCAAGAATGGATTCAAGACCAATTAGATAACAACATAGTCAGGTTGGGCCTAGCCCCAGCACAAGTGGCATGTGTTTTCGAAAGGCCAGATAAAAACAACGACGATGAAGGTAAGGGGAGGCATGTTTCTAACCACAATTCCTAGAAGTATAATTACTGGATGGCTCAAAAAATAGTTACCCATTCCTATGGTGTCATCCAGGCATGCCTGAATTGGCCAGAGCCTTCAGAAGCCGTGACCACCACTTCTGCATCGTTGTCTCTTCTAGACTCTTCCCAAAAGAGCAAGCATCAACGTCGCAAGGGAAAGAAACGCACTATGGCAATACCATCTTCATCCTATAATCTTATCAATTTCATGCCCCCATAGATGGTGATTCCTCCAATAATCCACCTATTCGTGGATGACTCTTCGAGTGATAGTCAGTGGTACACTTTGGTTAACCCCATGGAGTTGGTAAACCCCTGCATGACACTTGACGTCAGGGAGCACCAGGCAGATCTCCCCAACATCCACAGTCGACGCTAACATCAGTAGAGCCGTTAAAAAATGGGTTATCAAGGAATATCAGTTGGTACTACCATAAAGGTTGTGCACTCCACTGAGACCAGAGAGTAGTCCCAGTGCAGAGCTCAGCACGCACAACCTCTTCATACGAAGTCATCAGGCCCGCCTCCACTTCCATTTGTGCTACTGGATTAGGCAGAGCCAACTCCACCATGATGCGACTAGCCACACCATGCTACAGGCCGATCTCAATAGTCCGAACATCATCTGATAGCCACTCTTCAGGCTCCATATAGTGAGCATCGAGATTTTCCCAGCACTAGTCAACAGCCGGCCCAGCCAGCAGGGGCCACCGTACCGCCTGTCATAGAGCGACCTCCTACGAGCAGATGTTCATGCCTGGCATGGAAGTATGATGTTCTCAAGAACCTTGACAGTATCCCAGCAAGGCTTTCCAGCCTTGAGGCCCTTTTACTATCGTCAGATATGTGTGAGGCCCTCACTGAGGCTTTAAGAATCCCCCTCCAGTTTGAGATAGAGGTAGTAGCTACAGAGGCCTTTCATGCATAAGAGATAGAGAATCCTGAATGATTAGCCATTATATCATTCTCAAGAGAAGATAAAGGTTTTCCCACACAAGGGGACATTCTCCCACTATACATCACTAGACAATTCAATGTCGTGGAGGTTCACTACTGTCTTGTTGACACTGGATCTTGGATTAACCTTATCATGACACTGATACTATGGAGCTGGGGTTATCCAAAGATGAATTGACACCTTACGACTTGAAAATATAGGGATACTACAGGAAAGAGCAGGCCCCAGTCGTCAAGATTCATTTGAAGACCCTGTTTGGTGGCCTATCCACTAGTAACGAGTTTATGGTTGTCTCTAAAGACACCGCATACAACGCATTAATGAGAAGACTATGGATCAACATGAACAAGGTGGTTCCATCATCATATCACTAGTGCCTCAAGTACTCCCTCAATGGTTGAGTGGGCATGATCCAAGGTGACATGTCCCTTTTTGCCTCTTTTGAAGCCCACTACCTAGATGTCGACTATTATAAGAACAAGGAAACGTATATTAAATCCAGTGAGGTTGAAACCGTTGCGGTTGCAACTGACCCCTGGGTAGGTTTGGATGACGCCTACGTCTTCCCAGTCCATCGATTAAAGGCCACAACCCCCAATATTGGGAAATGTTTTGTTTTCTCTGGTACAAGGGGGAAGCATATTCTCAGGTCCAAGCGACGTTGACAGATCACATTGTGCTCCTATAAAAATTAGGCTTAAGTGATCTTGGAGCCTCTTACCCCCATAATATATCTGGATTTCCACCCCATTGAAATGAAAATACATCATACTTGAATATTTTTCAGGGTTGGAATTAAACGGCTCAAGCTGACACGTCATTATTGCTTTGATATCATCAAGCATGGACCCTTTGGACAAAGACCAAATGCGATCGAGTCAACATCATTCATTGTTATGGTTTCAGCAGCACGTGAATCTCCCGGTGTATTGTCTACAGCTACCCAGGCTGGTACCAGCCTCTCACAGGGGGCTATCAACCAAGAAGAAGATCCTCCCACTATGAATCCCTCCTTCGCATGCGAATAATAGGATTTGGAGGATTTCCCCGACCTTGGAAGAAGGTGTCTCTACCATGGTTGATGAACTAGTATAGATGAACCTCGGTAGTTAGGTAAACCTGAGATCCACGTTGATCAGTGCCGCCATGTCCCTCATGGAGCAGTAGTGGTAAGTTGTCTTCCAGAAACAACATCATGATGTATTTTCATGGAGAAATGATCAGATTCCAGGACTAGATCCTTGAGTATCCATCCACCGCCTCGGTCTCCCTGAAAATCATCACAAGTTAAAATAGCCTCCCAGGAAGATGCACCCTTATCACGGTGCCATGGTAGAGGTGGAAGTTGATAAGATCATCAGATCCAATTTCATTACGGAGGTCTATTACCCCAAATGGTTGGCCAACATTGTGCCAATCAGAAAAAAGAATGGGTAGATCAGTTTCTGTATCGACTTCCGGGGTCTTAACCATCATTTTCGGAAGGATTATTTTCCCCTTCCTATGGAACAATTGTTGATCTATGCTACGGCTGGGTTCTAAGCCATCTCATTCATGGATGGTTACTCCGGATACAACCAGATCTGAATGGCCCTCAAGGACGAGGAGTCTACAGCCTTCAAGGCACCACAAGGTACTTTCTATTACCAGGTTATGCCCTTCGGCCTGAAGAATGCAGGTGCCACCTATCAGCGGGCCATGCATCGCATATTCAAGACAAGCCTCGGAACATTGGTGGAATGCTACACGGAAGATCTAGTGGTCAAATCTTGTTGGTGCCAAGACCATCTCCAAGACCTTGATAAAGTGTTAGGATTCCTCTGTTCTCACCAATTGAAGATGAACCCATTAAAATGTGCCCTTGGGGTCACCTCTGGAAAATTTCTAGGCTTCATTGTCAGATATAGGGGCATCAAGATCGACCTAGAGAAGATCATGGCCATTATCTAGATGCCTCCCCTAAGAAATATTCGGGAGCTTTGAGGTTTTCAAGGCCACTTAGACTACATAAGCTGATTCATTGTGAATATGGCTAGTCAAGTGTAAGCCATTTCTTGGATCATGAAGAAAGGCACCACTTACGAATGGGACAAAGAGTGAAAAAACGTGTTTGAGGATATCAAGTAGCATCTTCTCCATCCTCCAGTCTTGATGCCACTCATCTCTAAAAACCCACTGATCCTTTACATGACTGCCCTAGAATAATATCATGGTGCCCTTCTCACCCAGTGGAATAATGAGGGGACAGAGATTAGCCTTTACTACTTCATCTGCATGCTCCTCAATACGGAGAATAGATACTCCCCCTTGAAAAGAGGTTCCTTGAACTGGTATTCGCAGTAAAAAAATTGAGACATTACTTACAGAACCATGAGATATAGTTGGTGTCTCAGGTAGACCCATTAAAGTACATTTTGAACCACCTTGTGTTGATAGGTCATCTCGGTTGGTGGAAAGTGATTCTCCAACATTTTGATATTAGGTTTTTCCCTTAGAAAGCTATTAAGGGGCCAACATTGGCATAATTCCTTGATACCCATATGGCTCCTGCTGAAAAATCCTTAGATCTCGATTTCCCTGATGAGGAGATCCTCTCAATAGACCAAGCCATGTCGTGATGGCAGATTCACTTCGATGGTGCTTCCCGAATCCCCACCGGTAGGCGGCTCAATGACCCCAGACTCAACAGGGTAGGCATGAGTATTGTCTTTATTACCCTGGCACAAGCCATTCTGTCGTACTCATTCCTGTTGTCATAAGGCTAAAACAGCAATGAGGAAGAGCATCAGGCTCTTATCACTGGCCTCAAGCTAGCCCTCGAGATTGATGTGCTCCATTTGCAGGTGAAAGGGGATTCCGAACTAGTTATCAAGAAGATCAAAAGTGTCTACATCATCAGAAAGACAGAGCTCATACCATTGTTGGAGTGCACTCTCCATCTAATTTCTATGTTCCCATCTCATCTGGAAGTTACTCATGTCCCTTGATCTCAGAACGGTCAAGCCGATGCCTTGGCCGGCCTGGCTGCATCACTTGCAGAGCCCGAGCAAGATGACTTGATTATCTACGTGACACATTGGAGAGTACTTGCTCCTATCTCCCCAGTTGATGACGATGGCCTCCAGGTGAGCCATATTACCATCAACACCTCTACGTTAGGACCCCCAGGTCCCTCAGTTGTGGTGATTGAGGTAGCTCCTAATTAGAGGATACCATTGGTTGAATACCTCCAGCATGGTAATCTCCCAATAGATCGGGCCGAGCACGAGAGAATCCAATGTCACACAGTGTAGTTTACCCTCCAGAATGGTCTCATTATTGAGCTGATCTTCTATAAGCACAGTTTCAATGGTTTTATCGTCTTTTTAATCCAAGGATTCTAGATTTCTCTGGTCATGCAGAAGGTTCATGTGGGTTTTTGCAGTGCCCACCAGACTAGGGTGAAGCTATCTCACCATATCCAGAGATTATGGTACTTTTGGCCCTCCATGATCCATGATTTCATCTAGTTCTCCAAGAGATGTCATGCATGCCAAATTCATGCTAACTTTATGCATCAACTGCGAGAGCCTCTCCACACTCCAAGTACTCTTGTCTCTTCATAGTCTGGTGACTAGATGTCGTGGGACCATATCCTCCGGTGATAGCTCGCCAATGTCGGTTCACCTGACCACTACAGATTCCTTTTCCAAGTGGGTAGTGGAAGTTCCTCTCATGGAGGTCAAGGCCCGTTCTATCATTGACTTTGTGACTTCCAATATCATCTACCGGTTTGGAGTCCCTCATGTTATCCTCAATGATAACGACACAAAATTCCAATCATACGAGTTGAAGAAATTGTACGTTATGTAAAACATCTGTACTAACCATACCTCCTGCTATCATGCACATGCAAATGGAAAGATCAAGGATTTGAACAAAACCCTCTCTATTATTTTTCATATAATGGTTGGTCAGAATAAGAAGAGTTGGCTAGACAAGATTCCCAACACCCATTGGGCTTATCGGACAATGACTCATAATTCCACCTAGGTGACCCCATATTCCCCGGTGTACAAAAGTGAGGCCATATTTCCCATCGAGATTATATAGCCTTCGTTACGCCCAACAGTCTATGATCAGCAGGTGCCAGATAAGGTAGCTGAAATTTTCCAGGATGAACTTGAATCACTTTATGTGAACATGCTTCTGGCCCTGCATAATCTAGAAAGGCATAAGAATAAGATAACCAGAGCTTTAAACAAGAAATTTCACCTCCACTTCTTCTTGCAAGGTGACTTGGTATTGGCCGTCTAGACACCAATGATACCTGGTAGGATACCACCCAAGTTAGAGCCCAAATGGGAATGACCTTAAATAATTCACAGGGTTTACCCCAATGGTGCATACTCATTGGTGACCATGGATGGTGAGCGTATAACTTCTCCCACCAATGCCAAGTTTCTCAAGCAACAATTTTCTTAATCCATATGGTCCTGCACGAAACTAAGGTGTCAATTCCTGTATGACCCTAAACTGCTTCATCCCCAAAGACATTAAACTTTTCATCATCCTGTATGATGTTAAACTTTATGGCTCTTCTATAACTATGTAAGGCTTGATTCCCATACGAATGGGATACATAGGAATGCTCAAACATTTTTTCTCGAGCCCAACCCCCAAAATATAATCTTTGACTGCCCCCAAGTGGTAGACCTCTTGGAGAATCCTTACATGGCATAGTGAAGGCTTTTTTATCCCCAATAATTTCAGGATTACAATAGTTTCCCCATGTGCCCCCTCCCCATTCTTTCATCCTCCCACATCCTCACTACACAACATTAAACTGCATGGCCTTTAAGAACTATGTACAATTTGATTCCCATCCTCATGGGATACGTAGGAATGCCTGGAAATTTTTCCTATTGGCCCAAAACGAACTTCAGAATCCCCCCTCAGGTTGGAACATATGGTGGTACATGCTTTTACCCCAATTCACATCGATCTCATCTTGATCCCACCATACATCTCACTCCCCTGAGATTTCCATCACTCTCCCCACCCTGCTTGACATTAAAATTCATGGGCCCACCTATGCTTCACCCACTCCATTGATTAGGACTCCAACATCTTTCACGTCCAAAAGGACCCCCGACTGGCATAGATGCTCGGACCAAGGGCTCTCCTAACACTTTGGGCCAAGGCCCTTGAAGGTATTGAGTGAAAATTTGATACAAGTCCCGCGTTTTGAATATGGTCAATTCTTGATGCTCATTTGTTGTTCCCATTTCAGGTCACACTATAAGGAAGATTTGTTTTGAACATGGTCAGTGGATATCCTTTGTCGTTGTCACCAACCCTGAAGATCCCAAACATTGAGTGTGGTGGTTCATCCTGCCTGATGTATCTTTGAGTAGCAACTCCCTCCAGACGATTCTAGCTATCATACCCTTATATGATAGGGAAAGTACAATTGGGCTCCTTGTTTCCCAAACCGAGAACTGTACACCTGGGCTTAGAAGCTGTGATGAGGCGGTAATTGCTCAAGAGGTCATATGGCTACAGTTAGCCGGGACACCCAGCCTCAGGTCCTTCAACCTCTTCGAGCCCCTCGCCCAAGTTCTCATTTAGGGTTGTGTGGTGCAGTACGGACTCAAGTACTCATTCACATCGGGCTATTTCACTACTCCACACATATCCCATTAAGATATCCCTTCCTTCAATATCATCCGATCCATGAGTACATACCATTCCATGCTTGACATGACCCATAATTTGGATTTCTGTGACCCTCTATATCCAGAATGGCCTCTGAATGGCATGGATGCCCAGACCAAGGGCTCTCCTACTATTACAGGATAACTCTCTTGAGGTTTGTGAGTGACAAGTTGATGCGAGTCCCATGTTTCGAATATGATCAATGACCGACACTCAATTGTTCACCCCCATTTGGGTCACAAAAGGGTGGATACTCTGTTGCGAACCTGTTCAACAATTATCTTCAATCATCACTCCTATTTTTTGGTCTTCTATATGCACGATGATCCGCCATTTCTGTCCCACAAATATGACATTAAACTAGGAATATACTGTTTGAGATCTATGACCCTAAACTAAGATCACCTTATTCATCACTAAAAGATGTTAAACTGCAAAATGGTTGGTACTTTCCATTCGAGGCCTTGTCTTAGGAACCTTGGACTTCTTGGGCCCCTAGCCCAAGTTCTCACTTAGGGTTGTATGGTGTAGTGTGGGATTATGTCCTTATTCACATTGGGTTACTCACCACTCCATACACCTCCCTTGTTTGAGGTATCTTACCAATTTCATCATCCTCACTGCAAGACGCTAAACTGCATGTTGTCCAGGACTTTTCGTCTGAGGCCCATCCTTAGGCCCCTTGGCCTTCTCGGGCCTCAGACCAAGTCATCACTCAGGATTGTACAGTGTGGTGTGTGATTATGTCCTCATTCACTTCTAGTTACTCATCCCACCGTACACTTCCTTTGTGTGGGGTATCTTACCTGTTTTCATCCTTATTGCATGATGGTAAACTGCACATTACCCTCTTCTAGAACTACGTGTGGCTTGATTCCCATCCTAATGGGATATGTAAGACCACCCAAACATCTAGACATAGGGTACAACCCCATCTATTAGAAATATCCCCTTCACCTTGGCCCCTTGGCCTGCACATTCCTAGGGAGAGGGGTATATGGTGTGGTTTGGGATTATGTCCTCATTCATGCCTGTTTTGTAACAACCATGCCATGTACCAATTTCTCCTAAGAGTTCTCTATCCCCTTGTTCTATACTCATCTTTTAAAATCATCCACTCTCAAGTTGAGACCCTCGACTCTCCTCAGTGATTCACCAATGTGCCAAAGAGTACTCTGGTTCAGCATCTGGAGTATAAGATTTTACCTGGACATGTTCCCACCCACCTTCCAGGCTTTGTGTTCCCCTTTATTTGGCTTCAATAATATTTCACACCTAAAGGGACCCCCAAATGGCATGGATACTATGCCTAAGGTCCCTCCTACCATTACAGGATAACGTTCTCGAGGTTTTCAGAAAAAAAATCGACACAAGTCCTGTGTTGGGAATATGGTCAGTGGTCGATGCTCATTTGTTTGTCCCCATTTCAGGCTAATGCGATATGGATTATGTGTTTCAAACATGGTCAACAGTTCTCTCCCACCATCACGACATCCCATTAAATATTTAATATTGGTTACATGATTCACATTATTTTCCACTCCATCATGTTCAAATGGAATTTCGACACTCCTAGCACTATCCCTCAGTGCACATTTCCACGTTCGGAGGAAAAAATCCGTGGTAAAGGCATCATTGGGGATCCTAACTGACTTCCCTTTGGTGTGCATTCAAGGTATTGTAAAAAATCTCTTCTGCCATTATTTCCCACAATGAGTTTCACTCACATAGGCTTAGGGATCTAGTTGACATCCACACTTACATGGAAAGATTTCACTCCACTATGGTCCGAGATCTAAGACCATAAACTAAGTTCTCTTTTAGAAATACATACAGATTGATTCCCATTCCTATGGGATACATAGGAACGCCTAGAAATCTTGTCTTTGGGTCCATCTTGAGTTCCACTAACTTATCTCTTCTCTTCTACCTTTGGGGATTTAACTCTTATGGGACTCTATGTCGTGGTGTGGGATTATGTCCTCATTCAAGTCAGTTTTTCATTAGCCGCACCACATATGCCCCTTTCTAAGAGTTAGCCCCCCTAATTCCTATCCCACATGACGTTAAACTGTATATTATCCCACCCTATGTTAAAAGGCACATTAATGAACTACGTGTGGCTTGATTCCCCTTCTCATGGGATACATAGAAACACCCGGACATCTTGTATTCGGGTTTAGTTTAATTAGGAGCTAGTTTTTCCTAACCCTTGTCCTCTAATCTTTCCTGGCCCCTCAGCTCGAGGTTTCTTCCTCAGAATTGTGCACGGTTTGGTGTGGACCTTGTCCTCATTCATGTCAAGTATGCTTTATCACTCCGTGCGCATCACCTATGGAACCTCATCTCTCTTGTATAAGTTTGATCCATATGAATTTAAACTATGATGCTTAGTCCTACATGACTTTAAACTATTGTTTCTATCCTGCACGATGTTAAAAATGCATGGTTGGTCCCATCACATGACCCTAAACTGTGACAGTATTGTCCTGGCCACATGATGAAAAATGGCACTGCATTGTGATGTCCTCACCCAAGGGGACATCATGTTTGGTATGACTTACACACAATACCATTTTTCAATGCCTACATATGGCTTGATTCCTATGGTGATGTCTGGACCTTCCATCATAGGTCCATCGCTTCACAAAAAAAAACATTCAACCTAAAGGACAAACAAGATATATCAAATACCACTTCTTTTGGTGAAACGGCTAGACCCATACAACCTTATTAACCCTATCACCAGTATCCTACCGTAGTATCATTACAACCATGTATATCTTGATCTTTCTCATTATGGGGTACGTAGGAGTCTCCATGCACCTTGTATTTGGCTGATCCGGACTATTGTTTTCGCTCCCTAGACCTGAAACCTCCCCCAATAATGACATGGTGATACAAATTAGGTCCTCATTCAGGTTGGATCTTGTGATTACATTTCCATGTGTCTCTCATTTCTTTCCATCTGTGGTCCAAGCTCTATGACCATTAACAAAGACCACTCCATGTCATTTTTGAAGGATGTTAAATTGCACGACATCTTCTAGAACTACGTTTGGCTTGATTCCCATCCTCATGGGATACGTAGGAACACCCATGCATTTTCGTCTCTGGGTCTAGCCCCAGGAATCTACAAATCACGTCCCTTCTTTTTTGGCCCCTTGGCCCGAACACGTTTTGGAACATGGGGTGTGGCGAGTACCTCTTAGGTTCTAGTTCACATCTGGTTTTTTAATATCTACACCATGTGCTTCCATTATCTTTTCATAGCGTGGTTTGAGTTCTATGACCCAAAACTAAGATCTCCCTATGGGAATTGCGCGTCATGTTTGGTTGTTTCACCGCCCTTCACACAGTACATTAAATCAAGCCCCCTTAATGGTCCACCCAAGGACCTTAAGTTGGAAGTGTGTGACACTAGGACCCCTTTCCTTGGGAATGGACTCAACTCCCTCTATCTGATACGTCTAATAGTTGCATTCAGGTGTGTTCCAACAATGTGCGTGAAGTATAAAATTTTCACCGGGACACTCCCCTCGTCCCATGTCCAAGATTCATGATCCCCTCATTTGGATCCTCATCCTCTTCCATGCCTAAAGGAAACCTCTTTACAGCCTGGTCTCATGCCACACTAGCTTACCTATCGTCCTGGGCCAATGTCCCTAAAGATCTCAGACCACATTTGTGACAGGTCCTTTGTTTCGAACACAGTCAACAGTTGACCCTCATTTATTTGTCCCCATTTTAGGCTAACATGATATGGATACTATGTTTCAAACATGGTTAACAGATATCCCCTATCATCATGCTACCATAATTATTGTCCAGATCTTGAGCATCATGATTCACACTTTTCCACTTCCTTATGTTCAAGTGTAAATCCAATATACTCTGCTTTACTCTTTAGTGAATCTAGGTGCATTATATAGGCGGTTCAGCATCAATGGGATGTCATTCACCTAGTTTCCCATCATCCCTAACGTGTGCCTCCCTATGCTTGGAAATTACCATCAATACTTCTTGTTTACCACATCAAGCACAACTCAAATGGGATTAATAGTTCTAGTAGGATGGGTACTAGTGCAGCCAGGCCACACGTACCTTTCCTTGCCCCACATGATGTTAAAATGCGCTCTCAGCACTACGTATGGCTTGATTCCCATTCTCATGGGGTACGTAGGAATGTCAGACCACTTTTCTTCGTGCCCAGCCTAATTTTCACTTTTTATCCCTTGACCTGAAGTGTTTCCTCTAGGAATACATGGTGCGGTCTGGACTCCAAGTCCTCATTCATGTTGGGATTATAGCTACTGCACCACATACTCCCTTCCTGGGATCATCCCTTTCACTCCATGTCCTGTCATATGAAGTTAAACTGCATGAGTCCATATGTCCTCAACGCATGACACTAAATTCTGGTTCTACCCTGAACAAGTTCATGATTCCCTATTTTAATCGTGGGATGTGTTAGTTTCCTCTCCAAAGAAGATTCTCCCTACCAGTGTTTGTCTCTGACCACACTGTGCCACAAGAACTACCATTGGGATTGATTCCCATTATCATGGGATACGTAAGAACCGCCAAACATCTTGTCTTCAGGTCCTACCATAGGAATAATAATTCCTATTCCCCCCTCTTTTTTTGGTCCCTTGACCTGAACTCTTTTGGGGAACCACTAAATTGTAGATTTACCCTAACATAGTTCAGGATTCCCCACAATAATGTTTAGAGGAGAAAATTTCCTCATCATATAGGTCTTGTTTAGAAGAAGGAATAATCCATGATCAGACTGGTGTGCCCCCCTAATGTGTACTCACCAAGGTGGTGTAATGCTAAGAGTGTTGTATTCCATTCAGGAAAACCACTACTCCACCTTCCATGCTTTGCGTGCTCATTATTTAGACTATCATCCCCTTTTACATCTAAAAAACCTCTAACAGTATGGATGCTCGGTCTATGACTCACCTACTATCCTGGGCCAATGTTCCAGAAGTCTAATGGATGACATTCTGAGTCAGGCCCTGTGTTTTGAACATGGTCAACAGTCGGCCCTCATTCGTCATCCCCATTTCAGGATAATACAATATGGATATTGTGTTTTGAACACGTTCAACAGTTATCCTCTATTTTCACACCACCACCTCACAGTGTTCCAAATCTGTTGTATTGTGATTTGAACTTTCTACTCCCTTATGTTTGGGTTGATTTCACATGCCCCTGGAATTACCCCGCTCGTGCACTAGAGAACATTGGAAAGATGACATGTTGATAGTTCTGAGGTCCTCGTCCCCTAATCAGGCCTCTCCCTTATCTTCCTGGGAATCCAGACTGGTCATTTGAACCTTAGGTTCCTGAATCGTGGTTGGTACTCCTAAATTAAAATGATGTTATAATGTGAGTATCCCTTGTTTCACTCATCAGGTATGACCCACGTGATCTTAGGAATGGATTGCTATTTATTTCAGGATTGTGGATGGAGGATATTTAACCAAACGAACATGTAAATAAATCTATTCATACATGCAGTTCAAAATAAGAGGTAGTAAGGAGAAGTGTGTTTATGATTTTGACCAAAACAAGGCCCTTAGGGACTGACATCTTGGATAAATCACTCTAGCTCTGCTACCTTTTGGTTTGTGGCCCCTAATATTTCCTCCCTCCCCTGGAGAACCTTCTCCTCATCAGCAGACGCATGGCGTAGTTCACTGACTATAGAATGTGCTTGCGCCTGTTTAGTTTGGAGTGCAATCATTTTGTGACCCACTTCCACTAGCTTCTCTTGGGAATCTTCCAATTGGGCCCCCAATTTATCCACAAGCTCAGAACAGTTTTCAATGCATACCTCCTTCCTTTCATCTGTTCTTTGAGGCATCGGACCTCTTGTTCTATCTTCAGGAATACTTGGGTACTTCTCAAATCTTCTTGACACTGAGAAACGTCAGATCATCATCTGCTCTCATGTAGCTTCTTGTCCATCTAGTCATGGACCATTGAATGGAGACATTGATCATCCACCCCTCCACCACAGAGAAAGCACAACCATGTATGAAGCGATCCCATCCATTTTATCCATTCTATTTGAGGCTGACTGAAAAAGTGCTTGATACACTTCTACCCTTTGTGGCGCATCATACAGCTCTCATCAGCCACCTATAAATCATAATCATCTATCTGTTCAGAATCTATAGGCCGATATTTGGGAAAATCAGCTAAGAATTCAGCAGTAGGTTCATCTTCAGGAACCTCAACCTCATCAACGACTTCACTCATGTCGGGCTGGTGTTCCACCCTAGCCACATCACCATCCCTCATTGCAATCTCCAGCTCCCGGAGTAATAGGGTAGGGCTTCCCAGAATGGTTCCTTCTGTAAAGGGCGATGTGGTTACTACCCATCTCTCTATGGTAGATGTCCCGGACTCAAAGATTTTTCGTGCCTCCGACCTTGATATCACTGCATCAGGAATCATTAGCTTGATTATATAAATTCTCCAGCAAAGAGGGAAAACAATTAAAAGTAATTACTAGATCAAAGTGCAGTGGTGTCTAATGCCTGTGTCATGGTAGAGTCCCTCACCATGGGAGAGCCTTCAGTGCTTGTTAACTTGATTATTGATGTTAGCTCCTCTTGGAAAATGGGGATGGCAGGGGGATCTCCTTCCGGCTCATTATCGCCTATTCTAGCTGAAATTAGAGCCCCAATATGCCTGGTCCTGTGGAATTGCCCCTGAGGATTCCCCCCTTTCTCCATAGGCGTACCTACACCCCCGGTGGAGAAGGCTTTCTGGGGACCCTCACCCATGTGTTCCTGAATAGGACAAGATTTGGTTGATGGACCGAGACTATGAAAAGATGAAGGTACGTATAAGGTTTAAACCATATCTCATGCTGCTCTGCCGGTTCTGTATCAGATCCAAACAATTTTGCCACTCTCTTGAGAACTCTGCTGCTGAGTGGGAGCTTCTGAAGGCCCCACGCCACCACGTCCCTCAACTTGGTCATATTCTTCCAGTCCTTTTTTCTTCTTCTTCTTCCTCTTCCTTCTCTCCACATTCATCCTCAGATTGTAGACTCTCTGGGTCCCACTTCTGGCCAAACATTACTTTCACCAGGAGTTTCAATTCTTTATATCTCCCTCGCTGGCATGTGTACATGCCCATGGCTGACATGTATGCATGCCGAAAATGAAAATTTACTTTATCCAGTATCTGAATGTGCCCTATGTCTGGTAGATCTATCCCTATGGGAATCAACCTCCGCCATAACTCTTCGGCGGACATGGACCGTTTCCGCATTCTCTAAGTAGACCACAGAGAAGGGAAGATAGTATTAATGGAAAAAGTTAGGAGGTACCTGAGTTTATTTCTTGTGAGGTCCCTAGTTTGACCCCAAGGTCGTGCACAAGACCACCCTTCCCCAGAGGGAAAAGGCACGTTCTCAGTTTTCACTGCCCCAGCTGATGAAGTACCAGCCCGCACTGTGCTATCCCCCTGACCCATTCTTTGCCTCACTTCCCCCGCAACACCTCTCCTACCTTCCTTCTCTTCAGGATCTGCACTAGTGGCCTTGATTTACCAAACACATTTTCAATGAATAACAGTGGGGTACATTTTTTTCCAGTGTGCGACATACTCTGTTGACAGCCTGACACTGACATCGGTGGGGGGGAAGAGTAATAATTTCTCCCAGGCCTGCCGTCATGAACATAACTCACAACTGGCAGAGAATGCAGGTATTCCTCCCTTCCTGTACCTCTATATATACTTACTTGGGCATCCATTGCATGCACCTGAACTGCCTGGAAAACCTGGTCAACACATAGAGTTCACAGAAGATTTTCCCATCAATTCAAGCCACCAGCACGCCGCCCCGGAAGCTCTGCAGGTACTCCCTCTACTCCAGTGGACCCCTCCCATCATCTACCATTTGTGAAACAGGGGTTTGAAATGGGTGGAAGTCGAAGTGAGTGTGGCTGCTAATCTTGATCTTGACTCCGTCATCCCTGAGCGTCAATGGGTGGATCCTGATGATGTTAAAGATTTATGGACCCATACCGTTATCAGAGGGGATGGAATTTGGGATGTCATACCTACCACAATGGGCTGCGACCCAACCTTGGAGGATCTAGAATGGATCGTGTATCTTCCTAGGTGTACTTCCCCTCGAAATGTTCCCTAGGATACTATATATCATAGCCAACACTGGTACCCCTAGGATAACCTTGTTCTTTTCTGCAATAATCCCATCCATCACTAGCGTCCCCGGGTGGACTCCCATCCTCGGGTCCCTCAAAGGTAACAACCAGCTTCTCAAGAATGTAGTGAGGAACCCGGTATATCGTACATTTGGGTATTGACCTTCATTGATGCCAAAGACCCACAATTGATACTCCCTCGTCTTCAAAATCTTCTAATATGATCATATTTTTCACCTCTGAGGTGTGTTCGGGCATTTCATTCCTCAACCTGAAATCTTCATGGCCATGTACTAGGTTAGGGAGAGACTAAACCACCATGAACAGGGTATGTCCTATAGTATATATTTTATTTTGAGTTTTCTTTAGCCAGCTTTAGTTAGTGCCATGACAAGATTTGGGTGCGGGTCCTATCCGCCCAGACATTCTCCTTTGGGAGGAACTCATCGTACTGATACCCCTCCAAGGGGATTCCCCCGATACAATGGACATCCCATAGACTGATTCCCCCCTCCCCATGATGAAGGTGAAAAGTGTTGTTAACAGGTGACTAGAGACTGAACAACTCTGCTACCAAGTCCTATTGTCAATAAAAGTGGAATTGAGACGTCCAAATGGCCTCAAAAATCCCAATGGCCAGCAGCTCCGGCCCGAATTCCTCGCATGTCTGACATACCCAGTATGACCATGCCCATTCATTGGTAAAGTAACCCCTAGATCAGAAATCCCACTCATGCTAGCTATTGTCTCATCATTAATGAAGCTTCTAAAAGTACTTTCATAAATTGTAGAAGATTCCTCAGGAACTGGATCACTTCCCGCAACCATCCTGGTCTTTAGATTTAGGAAATAGATGTCTGTGTTCTATATTTCCCTAGTCGGATGACTATTGTTGGTAATGTGTAATTTTGGAAGACTATCCTTCCGCGTCACCCATGATTGTGGCGTGTCCATCTCGAAACCTGGCATCAACACCTCTTCCAAAAGACTGAAGTTCCATAGCGGCAGGATACCACTCAGGATGTAATCCTTTTGAGCTTGCATATGCATTCTGAAAAGCATTTGGTTGTCAGACACGACCCTCCTCGTGCAAAGAATCTGAGGGTTCATGATCATTTTGGCTCTTCTTGCTGCAACAGCAACTTCCATCTCAGTGTCGGTCTATTGCGCAGCCATTTTTAGATCTTTGAAGGGGTTGGCATGAAAGAAAAAATATTCGACATGAAAAAGATATCGCGACGTGAAAGAATGAAGGTTCGGCACACAAAAGAGGTGGTGGTTCTAAGGAGGGTTGACATGCATGAAAAAATGGGATGGCACGCAAAACCCAGATTTGGTCAAGGATGATTATGTGCTAATCTGGAATTTTTTCACGCAGGAGAGCAAGAAAACCTACCGTGAAGAAAAGGTCAATGTAGGACCTAGGGGGGGGGGGGGCTCGACCTATTTATAAGGCAACGATGCATCTTCCACACCCACGCAACACTCTTTCACATGAAAAATGCATTTTTGCACACCGCCTAGGATATATTTTCTATTTTTCAGCATACCATCAGAATTGGACCTTTGGGTTCCCTTTCGGATCTGACTCTATGGGGGGAATCTGTTGATGCTGAAATTCAGAGAAGGGATGCATTAGGAAGATAAAAGAGAAATGAATGAATCTTGGATTAAAAAAAGACGGTGATCTCGGGGCCCGAGAGGAGGGCACACATAAGATTTGGAAGGCACATGCAAGAGGACTTCTAGCATGCAAACTCTTGTGTGAAAGACTTCCCTTCCCTGCCCAAAACCCCACCCTCGGTGACTAGTGAGCCCCAGTCTCGTTTTTTTGCCCAAGGTGACGATGAATTGGGGTTTGTGCGCCCGACCCTGTTTCCGCGCCCAAGGCAACGACAAATGGGGGTTATCACGCCTAACCCTGATTCAGTGCCCAAGGCGACGTCGAGTGGAGGTTTGCACACCCGACTTTGATTCTGCACACAAGGTGATGACGAACGACCATTTTGACGCTCATCCCCAAGTCCGTGCCCAACGCGTCGATGAACGACCATTTGTACACCCGACCCCAAGTCTGCATCGAAGGTGATAACAAATGCCAGTTTGCGCCTGTGGCCCTATTTTCACACCCAAGGTGATGAAGAATGGGGGTTTTCATGACCGAACCCATTTCTACACCCAAGGTGACGTTGAATGACCATTTTTGTGCCTCACCCCCACTGCGCGCACAAGACAACGACCGACTGGAGTTTGCACGACAGGATATTTCACGCCACTCTAAGGACTCCAGCCATAAAATATACCATAGCCACGCTCTTTAGGGATGGTAAACGATGATGAAGCAATGCTCTCCTGCGTGAAAACTCCTTCTTCCGCGACCATGAAAATATAAATATTGCCTTCACCTATTGGTTGTTGCATGATAGGTTCCCTAAGGGCACCTTCAGGTGGGCCCTCTGATCCTTGTGAATTTCATTTCTTCCTGATTTTATTTGTGCCCTAGGGGTCCCATACATTGTGAAAGTTCCCACTATGTCAGGCGTTGTTGCGTGCAACCCTTGCAAACTGTGTGCAAACCACCCGTCTCGCATTCAACCCCTCGGGATTGCGCATGATCTATCCAACTTGCTCCCCAAAAGTCCAAATTTTGGGAAACCCCTTCGTCTTTCATGCCACCCATACCAATTGTGCGCCAACCATACCTCTTGCGCACAACTTGTACCTCTTGTGCGCAACCTCTTCATCTTGCACGCAAACCTTGCATCTTGTGTGGGGACATTCTATCTTTCCCTGACCCATTCTCTTATCTGCACTCCATGTGCTGCCCTCACCTTGAGGCACCTTGTTTGTGCCTTTATTATGCGCGACACACCAACATCATGCGCTCTTTCCCTGTGTATCCCCTCAGTTTTTCATAGAGAAATTTCAAAGTCCCTTAGACGATACTGCCCATTGTGTTTCTTTGCCTCATGCTCCTTCTCATAGGCGCACTAACGACTATTGCTTCTTTTCATAGCCATGCTAATGTGGATGCCAAGGGTTCACTGCATAAAACCCCCTCTCCACAGTGTTTCCTTTCTCTTATCATCACCAAGGTTTAGAGGGTGCTGGTTATGTAAGTCCTAGGGGTGCGACGTAAACCCACTCTATCTGAGTTAAAGGTCGTTTAACTGCCAATCACCTTCATCCTCAGCACATGACGTTAAACTGTGACCACGCCACGTGAACCATGTGTCGGACGTGGGGTTCCCCACCAAAAACATTCTGCATGCTGACTGGTCTCTATGGGAGTGAGATCATTCCTCACATGGAATGAGATCCTCTTCATCAGAGCGGTGTCTATCCATGGGGAAAGGGAAACCACCATAGTGTGAGCCCCTAGCTTTTCTTATAGGAGGCAACACCACTGCTCTTCCTCTCTTCCTGGGTGCCAAATCCCTCTCACACTAGGTGTTATCATCACCCGGGCCTCCACCCTGGAGTAAGTCCCAATCTCCATATCCCTAGGCTACAAACCGCGTGTAAGCCCCTATATCCTCTTTGGGCTAGTAACCACAGATGAGCCCCACTTCACTTCCCATGGATGCACCTTTTGCGAAGTGATCGCCTGGTCTTTGATGTCTCTTGTTTCTTATGCCAAGAATGAATCACGTGGGCTTTGAGAAAGCATCAACCATGAAATCCTCTCCGAGAAGCCCAGAGTATAAGCCTCAAACCACACCTAAACTATGAGGTCTTTATTCCCTGCCAAGGCAGGGTATATAGGAAGCCTCCCTGAGGTTCAAACCCAACACCCGGTCATTCCGAACCCCTTCCCGTCGGTTCCCACACCATCCTAAACTATGAGGTCTTTGATCCATGATAAGGTGACGTATGTAGGAATCCCCCTTGAGGTTCAATCCCACCATCCATTTTTCCGAACAATCCTCACGTCGGTTCACCATCACCCCACCTGAACTATGAGGTCTTTGATTCTTTACAAGGCATGGTACGTTAGATGCCACCATGAGGTTCAATCCCACCATCATTCTAGGCCCCAGGTCCTCCTTCATGTTGGTTCACCCCCATTATGCATGATGTTAAACTATGAACCTCAATCCCCGATAAGCTATTATCTCCCCCAATCAGCGGTAAGCCTTTGTTTCCCCCAGTCAGCGGTAAGTCGTTTCACCCACCCGGACAACATGGACTTTGATCCTTGCCAAGGAATGGTACGTATGACAACTACCAGAGGCTCGATCCCAATAACCATTGGACCCTAGGTCCTCCTCCATGTCATTTCACCAACCCCCATCCCATAGGAACTATGTGGGGTTGATCCTTATATCCTAGATAAGGTACGTAGGAAGCCTCCCTGATGTTCAACCCCATCTAGAGGTAAGCTGTTGTGACGCCATTCAGCGGTAATCTGTTGTCAACTCCATCCAGCGGTAAGCCTTTGTGACCCAATTTAGTGGTAAGCTGTCGTGACCCTATCAAGTGGTAAGTCGTCGACCTACCCATCCAGCGGTAAGCCGTTGAAATCACCAATCAGAGGTAAGACGTAATCAGACAAACTCTGAGGACTTTGATTAGCTACCACGAGGATACATAGGAATCATCTTTGAAGCTCAAGACCAAATTCATCATCATCCTCATGGCGGTTCCATCCCATTCACCATCAACCTCATTATAAAATCTATCATCCATCCTGATACTTACTCAGGCCGCCACATCTCGATGGGATCATGCCACCTAATTGCCCATTCCCCTCAACAACAATCGGGAATCTAACAACACGTTGGCCCCAAAATCAGTGTTCCCTCTAGAGATTTTACCCATATGATCCACTTTAATCAGTTTTCTGATCATTCTGATCTGTCTTTGCTAGACATTAATCCTGCGGCATACCCTATGTTAAACATAAGAAGCTTAGGAAAACCATAGATACATGCCTATGGAATACGATTCCTTGCATTCAACATGGGATCCCTCAGGCTTCTGCGCCCTCGAGAAGCCCTATAATAAGGGGAATAAACACAGACATGCCAGTGTCCCAGCGTCCAAACACACTACTAATGTCCAATGTGACTACTCTCCTGACCGATGGTTTCTTCCCTAACCAAACCCTTTGGAATTTCCCAACAGAAGCAGTGTAATTAAATGGTGTCTATGAAGATATGGAACTAGGAGGAGTTTCATGAACAATGTCTTAAATCTATAACGGAGACCCAGACTAGGTGATGAGTTTTGAGGAGGAATCCATAGAAGGAATAATCGAAATCCCATTATCCCATTTCAATCAAGGAGAAAACATCCATGAACAAGGAATGTATTCCACCCGCCATTGGAAAGTAGAAATGCGAGGTAATAAACAAAACTGTCATCCCCCAACGAGACGGACGTGTGCGACTCGACGAAAGCCTCAGAAACATAAACATAATTATAAGAATAATTATATCAATAAATTTTTTTATAGAGAATATGAAACTTAAGTTGAATTTCTTGGAATGAGAAACATGAATTTTGAATTGGAATTTAGAAAATTTATATAAAGATATGAGAGTGAGGTAATTATTACGTGGAATTTTCAAAAAGGATGAGTTTGTTGTAATATAACTACTAATTTTTTCCAATAAGTGATTGTTATAGATATTTCATTACCATTGAAAATAATGGATCAAATGTTTTTTTTATAAATCTGATGAATTCATACAATTGTACTAAAATTTTATATGTACTTCCCAAAATAATAATTTTTTTTATAAAATTCAATTTCTCGTACTTAAAATACACAATTTTTATTGAAATTATATTTTTAATTTAATAATTAATTTTCTCATACTTATAAAATTTTATTTTATAAAATATATTAGAAATTTGGATTCATTACATTGAAATAAAGTAAGAGAACAAATTTGATAAATTATGTAATTAGTAAAACATGAGGGTGGATAACAAAATATTTTTATAAAATACAATTTATAAAAAAATTAAATTTAAAAATAATGTAAATGTAGAATTTAACATATCTAGGATTTAAAATATATATTTTTTGTTTAAAAAATTAATTTTTAAATATTAAAACATATTTCTAGAATTTAAAAACTAATTTTCAAGAAATTGTATATATTTTATCAATTAAATAAAACTTTATGTGTCATGTATTATTTATTTTAAGGATTTATTGATGTATTTCAAATGATTACAATATTATAAAGTGATAAATTCCAAAATGATGTTCTGAAATATTTTTTGAATTATTTTAAGTTAATATTTTACTAGATAAAATTTAGAGTGCATTAATCAAAAAATATTAATCAGTTATAAAAATCTTAATATTAATCTACACCTCTCTAATATAAAGATAAGTTCAAAAATTTACTATTTTAATGATTCATAAATCATGTAAAAGTTTTGTATTTTCTTAATCTGATTTTTAAGTTTACATCAAAAGGATTAATTATATTAGTGGAAGGCCTTAAGAAAATTTTTTACAAAGTAATAACATGAATAAAAATGAAAAATATTCATAGTTACATTGAATAAAAATACATTCCTTTGTGAAATTAATTAGTGAAATTTTCTAACTCTTATCATCGAACATGATATTCAACCAAGTATCAGTTTTTCTTTGTAAAATTCTCAAATGGTCATAAGTATTAATGTAGTTCAAACATGGCTAATATAAATGATGTATCAAAATTTCTAAAGGACATGGAGACACATTTTTCTATGGATTAAATCCTTACTGAGTGTTATTTCAATACTTTCAATTTTCCCAAAAAACAAGTCATCGTGACTTTGGAATAATTTATTCGTATTGTTGAATCTGGGTCACTCTGAAGTAAATTTATGTGAAAATATCTAATATTTCAAGTAATGAATATTAATTAAATCCAACTATCATGACCAACTCATTTATTTATATTTAGTGCTTTGATTTTCAAAAAATGTCAAACCACTTCCTCTATTTGTTTGAGGATGTTTAATGATTATTTTTCAATATACGTGTTTAATAGAGGAAGCTATAATTGGATATGACTCCCGAAAGTAGGATGGGTTGTCTTAGATGATATTTTATAGATAACTAAAACATTATAAATATTTATTCTTCATATAAAATCAAACCAAAATAATCCACAAATTACTATTGAGAGTTCCGATAATGGAAAAATTAATAGTGTATTGGATGAACATTGGAATTGAATTTTTACCATCTACCTTTTGGGATAAAAGATACTCATTAAAAACACCATTTTATCATTTTTAAATATTTATTTTATTAATTTTTTATTAAGATACTGACTATATATATTTTTATATATTATTTTTGAATCCCATTGTATTCTATAAATAATAATATTTATAATTTTTCAAATCTTTCATTATTCGTATATTTCTTTCCCCTAACGAACTATGGAAAGGTTCCTAGTATAGGTCCTTAGTAGGTTATCTACTATTTCTTACATGTTCTAGTTTGTGGACTCAATGCTTGTGTAATTAATAATTCTTATTTATTTGAGTTTTCTTGAAAACATTTTCTAATCATGTGGAAATGATTAAGATCACCATCCGATAAATACCCCTTATTTATATCTAGGTTTTATTTGATGGGATAGATTGAGTTCAGGTGGACCAAGACGATATGGACTAGGTTTAAAAATTCATGAATAATTTAGGAATTTATTTAATGAATGTTCAAAAAATTTAGTAAGATCTAATTTTTATTTTAAGTTCACTAATCCATAGACTAGCTAAATTTTTTAATTAAGGATAAAATTGTTATTTTTATTTAAAAATAAAATAAAAATAAAAAAAATACTAAAAACAAAATAATTAACACAAAATAATTAATTTATAAATATATTTTCTATATAATTAATATGTATTTGTGTTTGGCATAAAAAAATGCAACATTAAATTGATATTATATTATAAGTAAAAAAGAAAATAAAGTCCTTATCCACAAGCTTGCTCACATTTGTTGAGGTTAGTTAACTTAATTCTAGTAACTATTTACCTTGGTCTATTTTATCTTATTTAAAATTTTGGTTATTTATTACTAAACTAACATACCCTAGAAATTTAGGATATACAACCTGGGTTATGGTCCCAAGGTTCATTAATCACCCTATTTTTTCATTATCATTAATATTATTTGTTTAAGTGAATCCATTTCACTATATTTAATACAAATATTCTCTATTACTATTTTAAGGTAACTTGTATTTATCAAATATTGATATATAAATTGTGTGGGGGACAAAATTATTTTATTATATAATTACAAAAATATTTTAATATTTAATTTTTATTTGGTGTGAGTAAATATATTTTTTCACATTAATACTTATGGAAGGGAAATAGAAAAAAATTAATCAATAAAGATAGATCTACACTCCCTAGGACCCGTTAATATTTGAAATTGAATTTTTTGTTTTTTTAAGAAATGAATTTTTTTTACATTTAAATAAGTTTATGTTTGTTATATTTATGATTTTTTATTTTTAATTATGTTATATATGTTGAGTTGGTGTTTCAAATTTTATGTAGATTTTATTTGTATTTTTTAATTTATACTACTTGAAACATAATAATGATTTAAGTATGTTACATTGAAAGTCTATAAACAATAAAGTATAAATATAATTTTAATGAAATTTATTAACATAGTGAACTAATAAATGATAACATAAAATGATAATTATTTCATAAAAAAATTATTGAAAATTCATTTTAATGGAACTATAAAATATTATTTTTAAATTTCATTTTTAGTGGAAGTTTAAAATTTAATTTAAAATGTAGTAAATAATCCTATAAATTTTGTGTATATATTCTTTATTGTGTAAATATTATGTTTTTAATTTTTAATATGTTTGTTGTGTAAATTATTTTTTTGAAATATTTGTTAACTTATTTATATTTTCAATAAATTTGTAGATTATTATGTCATTTTTTATTATTAATTAGATTCTTTCTATATTAAATATTTTATAATATTAAAAAGTTACCTATTTGAAATTTAACTGATTTTATGATGTTTCATGTAGTTTAATTTTAAATCATATAAGAATAAAATTATAAGTAAAAAAAATTAAAAGTAAAATAAAATTTAATAGATTAAATTTTTGATTCAAATACTTTATGTAAACATAAAACATATACATGAATGAGTACAATCACTCTCTGTGGGGATGTCCCATCCCACAAAATGGAGTGTGAATGGGGTGCATGTATCTAGATCATTGACCTTTGTGATGGGGTGGAGTATTATGTGCCATAGAGGGATGATCCTAAAGTGTTGGAACCTCATATATTTGATTCTCTTTCTATTTCTCAACCGAAAGAGGTTTCGATAAGATTTCATCATATGCACCCAATCGTTCTCCAAATTCATAAGTAGAAGGGCTTGTCATCATTTCCTGGGGTAACCATAAATCCTGTGAAGGCTCGGTAGAGAAAACTAAATGCATAGGAAATAACACTTTATAGAATCTCAGATGAGATATTACCAGGGAAAACTATGGATATCCTAAAAACACGAATGGATCTTATGACACCTCATTCTCATCCCCAGTCGGCTGAGGCTGGAATTTTAGAGGGCCGACATCTAGATGTGGAGCAGGTGAGGACTCACATGAAACACGAATCAGTCTATGTCATTTCTGTCATGGCTCCTCAGCATTAGTAATTGCTAGAGGAGGTTATTGAGTAGGAACCTCCACTACCTGAGTAGGAATGTCATATCAATGGTGTTCAAGATCAAAGATACTTTCTTGAAGCACACGATAAGTTGGATTCATCCCGTTCACTCCATCATATATTGCTTCTAGGAAATAATCCTTATCCTCCTCTACTAGATCAGACATGCAGATAATCTGTTGTAGTCGAGTATGATGCAATGAAATTAAAAATGAATAAGAAAATATTACAATGAACAAACTAATGGAAATTTATTGACTTACCAGATCCTGAACCCATCAACCACGTGGAGTAATATACAGTATAAAATTTTATCTATATCATGTTGAATACTCAAGATTCCATAATAGAGGGAATAACAACATACAAACACCCTTGATATTAAACAATGCTCATCTGTCTCATATATCAAGATACTCTGCAAGTCGTTGACACCAGTATAAATCTTGCATCCCATTCAACTTCACAGAATGAAGCGTTACTGACTTTATCAATAGAAACAAAATATAATGAATATAGCCAAACAGGCACAAGTCTCTATCAGGTTTTTTTCACTCAATGATATGAATGTGAATTATGGTCACTAAAACCATAATATTGTGAATACCAGAAGTGAATTATATGAGAAGCTGGCCTAATAAATCCTAGTATGACATCCATGTAATTTCAAATGACATGTTAGATTTTTACAAAAATATTGTTTCCCAAAACCAAAAATGATGATATTATGAAATTGGTTAATCAATAAAAGATTATTTATAATTATGTCAGTGGGTAGTAGACTTTCCAACATGAGATAGTATGCACCCATATTTTGTATTAGAGCCTTGATAAAGTGGTGTTACTGACTCAATATTTAAAATACGTCGTTGAATGTGATAAATAATAAGAAATTAAACTCAATAAATCCTTCTAGCATTATAAAACAATAAAGATTATTGATTATACCAGTGTACACGTGGAGAATCAGGAAACACATCTATATGCATCTCCTGACTAGCAATGATAGGGGATAATAGTGGGATTTGATCACATGCCCACATATGAATAATGATGACACAAACATTGAGATCAATGTGATCTAAGAGGCATGTTGTGCATAGGGTGTTATATGTGTATGAAAAGTATGAAGATCACCATATGTATCTTATGGCCGGATAAAAATACTCTAGTAGGCAGAGAGACATCATGTGTAAATGGAAAATAGAGTGATCAGTGCCCAATGCCCTTCCAATGATCTGTAAGATATATTCACAGGTATGACGCATGATAGTATACTCATCAGCGTCAGTGGGTAACTATGTAAACTAAATCTCCATACATCTCATGGATATAGACCCACCATCTATAGCATCCTCATACCCCAAAATGTCAAGGAATATAAATTACATTACAATCTAAATCAAGTCTCTATTAATGGGTCCTATAATTACATCCCCTATATATGATGACTGATAGGACCGCAACATCCTCAAGGGTGATGATCATCTCTCCCTCGCAAAGTGGAATGTACATGTCTTTGGTCTCCATTACTTGGTGAGGTCAGCAAGTAGGTGAATATCAAAAAATGTAAAATCAAATTCCACAATTCCATAGAAGCTAGCATAGCATAGTTATGATGTAATGTCAAGTAGAGGCGGAATATGGTGATAATGGTGTTCTCGATGTACACTGACTCGTAGAACCTCATGATCCGATAACACATAACATAAAACATAACTATACTACTAAGTGATTAATTTAGTATCCTCCATCACTATATAAAAAAATGAAATAAGTATTAAGTATAAAATGTAATTATAAAATTATGGTTGGGATAATGTTATGAATTGTAGATTTCAAGACATAAAATGTCTTTTCCCATTGTTTTAAGAAGTTTTTATTACCAAAATAAAAGGTCATGTCTTCAAGTTTCTCATCAAAGATTTATAAAGTGGTTTTAGTCACTTTTTTACCTTGGAAAGGGTGTTTTATAAGACATGGTTTTATATATTAATATATATAAACATTTTGTATTCATTATCTAAATTATTAATTGAAAATAAGTTAAATAATTTTTTTAAAAGTGAGATAAAAATAAGAGAAAACCTCAAATAAAATTATTTATCATTTTTGAAATTACAATTGTGATCATATAATGTTATTTTAACAAACAAATCTCATTAAATAACACATGAATGCCTTATAATAGACAAGAAATACCTTGAATTTTTTCAACAAAACAGAGTTTGGATGTTGTTGTTGTAGATTAGAAACATTAACATATTACTCCATCATGGAAACATCTGACCCTTGGGAAAATAAGTTACATCTTTTACCTGGATCTAATTCCTTAATCATTCTTTAATAATTCTTTAATCATTAGGTAATCATTATTTAATCATTATCTGATCATGATTTAATCATTAATTAATCATTCTTTAATCAATCATTAATAATTAGTTAATTAATCTTTAATTATTAGTTAATAAATCATTAATCCTTGATTAAATAATCTTTAATCATTATTTAATCATTATTTATTAATTATTTTATCAATCTTTAATCACTATTTAATCAATCTGTAATCATTTTTCAATCATTATTCAATAATTATTTAATCAATATTTAATCATCCTTTAGTCATTAATTAATTATTAGTTAATATTTAGTTAATATTTATCCAGTCCTTCATTATTCACTAGTTCATCATTAGTTAATCATTAGTTAATATTCATTTAATCATTATTTAGCTGATCATTAGTTAATATTTTTTATGTTTAGTTAATCATTATTTAATCTTTAGTTAATAAATCTTTAATCATTATTTAATCATTAATTAATCATTAATTAATCATTATTTAATCATTAGTTAATCATTCTTTAATTATTACTTAATATATCATCAAACTTTAGTTAATCATTATTTAATCATTAGTTAATAATTTTTTAATCATTAGTTAATCATTAGTTAAAAAATGTTTAATAATTATATAATCATTATTCAATAGTTAGTTAATCGATCATTAATCATTAGTTAATTAATCTTTAATCATCATTAAATGAATCTTTAATTATTAGTTAATCATTCTTTAATCATTAGTTAATCATACTTTAATCATTAGTTAATAATTTTTTAATCTTTATTGAATAAATCATGAATCATTATTTAATCATTTTTAAATAATTAGTTAATCAATCATTAATAATTTTTAATCATTATTTAATCCTTAGTTAATAAATCTTTAATAATTACTTAATAATTTTTAATCAAACCTTAGTCATTATTTAATCAATATTTAATATTTAGTTAATCAATATTTAATTATTAGTTAATATGTCTTTAATAATTAGTTAATCATTCTTTAATATTTATTTAATAAATAATTCATTATTAGTTAATCAATATTTCATCACTAGTTAATAATTCATTACTCATCATTTTATCAATCTTTAATAATTACATAACTATTATTTAATCATTCTTTAATCTTTCTCTAATCATTGGTTAATAATTATTTATTTATTAGCTAATCATTAGTTAAAAATTACACAATCCATAATTAATTATGGCTTTCTGATTAGTTAATCATATGGTATTCATTAGTTAATTATAATTAGCTAATCATTATGTAATCATTATCTAATCCTAATTTATTCATTAGTAAATCTATACTTAATCATTACAAATAATAAATATTATTTCTAATTTATATCCATCTAACTAAACTAGTAAATAAATAACATATTTATAACTTACGAAAAGAATAAATTAAATAACTAAATAACATTAAAATAAATAATAAAAAATACCTTTAAATGATGCTTCAAAAAATTTGGCTCCCCTTCTAGGCCATTGAAACCACCACCCATAATGCAAGTACCACCAGACTTATTGTAGAGAGAGAGGGAGCTAAACATAGAGAGAGGAGATAAATTTGGAGTTAGGAGGGGGGGTTCCCATTTACTGAAACATCAGTGAAAAGTAGCATCAAAGAACATTACTTTCTCATTTTGTTAGGTGAAATGCAGAATCTCCCATTACACCTTTTCTATATCATTGACCCACATCGATGAGTAGCAAAGGTGGAATTTTCTATGCCACTATTTTATTAATAGGAATGGAATTTGTACCTCTACCTCCTTTCTGCATTATTTTTCAAAAAAATTCTATCCTAGAACTAATTTTTAAAAAATCAAAAAATGTATATTAAAAAAACTCACTTTATTGAGTTTTTTTTAATATTAGTTTTTTAAAAAAATTATTAAAATAATCCCAGTTTAATAATATTCTTAAAACTAATATAAAAAGTTATTAAATCCTTTAACACAATTATGGGTTTTTTGGGTTGAGCTGAAAGATGTTAAGGGACTTAACACCTTTCACTTGGCCCAAATCGAAAAGTGTTAATCCCCATACTAATTTTGCAATTTTTTGTTAATTTTTTTTATTAGTAATGCAAGCCTTTAGAATGACCTTTTATTTTAGTTTTTTTATTTTTATTATTTCAATGTCGTATGAAAAAATTACTATTTTTACTTTTTTAATGTCTATTACCCATATATCAATTATATATATAGATACATAAAATTACAAATAACTTGTTAATAATACAAATATTATTATTAATAATTTTTTTATATTACCACTTTTTTTATGATTTATTTTAATATTATATTGGTAACTAATTTAATATTTATGTTAATACTTATATTATTTACATCATTATTAATATTTTTTATTTTAATTATTGTAAATATTTTATAATATAATATATATTTATAAATAATTTAACTACTAAAATTTAATTATAATAACATAATTAATAATACTTCATTGTAATGTAATAAAAAATATATTACTTATTAAGAATCTTGTCCATTAATATTTTAAAGTTTAAATGAATGTTTTTAGGAAATAAATTTTATTTCATGTAAATTGGATTTTGATTATTATATTTATGATAAATTATTTTTTCAATTATTTTTTCTATGTTGATTCATTTTTACACGTTTTATTTAGATTGTAATTAAACTTTATAATTTATATACTTACAAAGCCACCTATATAAATCTTAATAATGATTCAAATAGGTTACTTTGATAGTATATAAAAAATAAAGTAAAAATAAAATCTAATTGAAATTTGAAACACTTACTAATTGTATAAAAATAATTTAAAATAATAATCATTTTATAATAACAATTAAAAAAGGTAATTTTAATGGAACCTGATTTTTTAAAACATTATATGTTTATTTATAAATGTTTTGACATTACATTTATTTTTAATTATTTTTATATGTTTAGTATATATTCTAAATTTCAATTATATTTTAGTTATACTATAATTTATGTTTATATATTTTATAATTTTTAAATATTATTTTTTTAATCAATAATATTGTTTTCATGTAAATTAATTTTTTTATTATATTGTTGATTTATATTTATTTTTAGCAATTTTTTAGATTCTTAGAATATGTTTTATATTTTAATTAGATTATTTTTTATAGTATATATTTGATAAGATTTTAGAGTCTTCTACATCATATAAAATAAGTTTTCTTATTTTTCATGTTGTCACATTTGATATCTTAGAAAATTTAAACTATATGTAAAATATAAATGAAAATAAAAATAGTAGCTCAATATTTAAAAAATAGTTGTCAGTAAAAATAAATTCATAAATTTAATATAAAGACATTAACATAGAATATAAAATAAGATTTTCTTTAAAATCATTGAATTTAATAGAAATAATATAAATTAATGATTATAATCAATGTTTATCATGAGGTATCTTCCCACAATCTGATGTATGAATGGGATTCCCATATAGATATTGCCAGCCTCTATGATGGTGTGGAATATGATGACCTAGGTAGTTCTATTCCTCAATAGCTAGAACCTTGATTTTTTTATGCTCTATATGTGTATCATTAGTAGGAGGTGACATCTAGATATCATCATGTGCACATAATCCTTTTCCCACATTATAAGTGAAAGGGCCTACCATCATCTACTGGGGAAGCCATACAACCTTTGAAGGCTCTGTCGCAAATGGTGGAGGCACGAGAAATGACCCCTGATATGAGCTCAGATCAGATATACCTAGGGAAAACAATGTATATCCTAATAATATAAATTCATCCCATTCCTCTTAGTGCACGTCTGAAATTGGATGAGGTTGGAATACTAGAGGCATGACCTATGTCCGTGGAATAAGTGAGGCCTCATGTGCAAGATGATGTGGTGTATGTCATCACCATCATGACTCCTCAACATAATCAATTGCTGGAGGAGGTTATTGAGAATGAACCTCTTCTCTATGGACCGTAAAACCAAATACCTGAGGTGGAAGATCAAAGATACTATCATGTATAACTTGATACGCTGGAATCATCTCCTCTGATGCAGCATGGTACACTATTTGGCTAAAAACCGCACCCTCCTATGGATCAGACATGTGGATAATATATTATAGTTGAGTATATTGTAAAAATATTCAAAATGAATTAAAAAAATTTAGCAAAAAAAATTTAATGTTATTCGCTTATCAAAAAATGAAACCCACTGCATTATGAAGTAAGATACAGTATAGACTTTAGTCTATACCGTTGATGATACTCAACAAACTATGATAGATAGAACTGTTTTGTACAGATTAAATAAATATAAAATAAAGCATGATTATCCTAGAGGTCAAGATACTCATCTTTTCAATGTTTCAATTTGGCAACCTGCACCCCCATCAACTTTACAAAATTAAGCACTGTTGATTTTCAGGGTGGAACCAAAATATATATAGGTTTCAGGCGTAGTGGAAGCACAAGATGATCATGTACCCAACCATAAAAATTTATATAACTGATGATTAATTGGGGATCAGTATGATGGTGGACACCAGTATACATGGAATTGAATCAACGATAAAAGAAAAAGGAGAGAACCTATAACTGATAAGAGAGGATTGAAATATTTTGTTTATAATTAATTTAATTTTATTGTAGAATTACATCCAAGGTGATTCTTTCTTCGGTGATGCGTCTGACTATGAGTCTGAGGTGTGGCTTCTTTGTGATGTAGAATCCCTGGATAGTAATCCTCTAGGGGTGATCCACACTTTCTCCATGTATCTATGGACATCACCAAAGGAGTCTTTGGGTGCTAGTGCTTATCATCCTTGCGCTTACAATGTCCACCTTAGATCACCTTGAGAATCACTTCCAAAGTATTCTTCTTGATCCGATGGAGGAGGACCTATTTCGTTCTAGAGAGCGTTCTTTGAGAGGTAAGAGTAATCTATGCTCAAGCACTTTTCTCTAATGATGGAGTGAAAACAACGATTGGTTAACCCGTTGGATGACCCCTTTTCTAATTTAGATAATAATAATATAACGGAGAATTTAATTCGCCATTTAATAATAAATAATTAGCATATGTTCCATTAGATAATTTATTATTCCATGTGAAAGCCCATGTCAAATAATAATAATAATGCTATTATTTCCCTAACATGTGCTTAACTTGCATTTTATATTTAAATATTTTTTAACCAAAAAATAGTTTATATTATTTCTCATCAGACCCATAACTCAGTCCTCCAGTCCTACTCAATATTTAATAGGACTTTAATAATGACTATTTATTTATTAAATAAATATAACTACATTATTCACCAATAAATAAATATTTTGTCTGCAATATGTTCTCTCGAATAACTAGCAACAAAGGAAATGTAATCATGCATACTTGAATAATTGTGAAATCACAATGAGGAATAATATTTATTCATCTTGTTAAATAAAAAAATTATTTAAGTGAGATTTCAACTACACTTAGCGTGTGACCCTCTAGGATTCTTTCTCATTGGTATTAGGTAGGCTTTCCTAAAGACCAATATTACTATCTATCAATGGGTCAAGGCACCCAAGAAAAATAAGTTGATGTCATAGCAACATGTAACCTCATACGAATGCTTACTGTGTAATATAATCCTTTTGTCTTGATATCTCCAATCATGTGGGTTGCATACAAGTGCCATAAACCCATGTGCTTGATTTCTCATTCTTTGACTTCTTATAAATGAAATTTCATAGGTAACACCATGTCCATGAATTTAGTTATTCTATATTATTTATATAAAAGTGACTGAGATATCTACTTCTGTAAAAATGAAAAATCTTTTCTTGCATTATTCATTAATGTAATATTACTTGTGACACACCAAACATGTCCTACCTTGCAGTGAACATATATCACCATGGTTTTCATCAATACATTTAATTGTGCAATTCATAATACCCATTAATAATAATACTAACATTTAAGGACAAATAAAAATTATTGGCACTCCATTCCATCACAGATTCTAAAAAGTGGCAGAGGGAAATGAATTAGAAAAAATAGGAGAAAAAACATAAAAAGAAAATAGAGATTTGAAAAGGCTTAAAAATTGGATCACCCTAGTAAAGCTGAGGATCCTTCGACATGCAAGGTACTTATGTGCCACATTTATGAAGTGCAATCCACTTGCGTACCCCACCACCATTTCACCTTGGGTCATTTATTTTCCTATAAATAGACCCTTGTGACCTTTATTTGTACAGACAAATTTACCTAAAGCCTAATTGCTGCTTTAGTCGCTTAAGTGCTTCTCCCAAGTCTTGCCAAACCATAAAGTTAGTTCTTTAACACCTAGAGCAGAAGAATAGGAGGAGAATAGGACTTTAGTTCCTTTAGTGTTTTAAATATATAACACTTGTGCACCAAAAGTTCCCAATATCCATTAATCAAAAACACTTGCGCGCCACCTATTCCTCTCAAAGGAAATTGAGCACCCCACTTCTCGGAACACATGTGAATACTCTTGAAGGCTTATGTCAAGTCTCACCCATGTATTAATATCTAGGTATTTTGTCACTTAAGTGAACATTAGGTCACCCAAGCCAACTTGCACACGCATAGCTGTGTGCCAGATACTTACTTGGGTGCCTTTGTTTTGATTCACCTAATCCCTTCAGTATATACAATCCTTTCATCAAGAATTATTCAAATCCATTCATGTAAATGATTTATTTTCATTTCCTCGCTTATCTAAAAGAGTTTATTTTGAAACCTCCACCAAAACCTCTAGACTTATCAAAACTTTGGGAAGGGAACATCAACAAGTCTCTTATTTGGTTTTGTATATCTGTAGTCAGAGGTTTCCCACATTTGTTTTCAATGGGGGTAGGATTCATGGAGTGTCTAGGGGTTTTATATCCACAGTCGCATATAACTTTATACTTGGAACAATGTTTGGGAGTTCTTGGTTTGGAGTATTACGTATTGGGTCAGGAACTTCCCTTCTCATCTCTAAAACCTAGAACCTTAGGTCTCTGGTAGGGATGGTACGGTTCACACATACTTTTCCTTTTGAACAAAGGAGAAGTCTCCCTCCCCTACCAGGACCAATTTTAGGCATCCATCCTGGTGTAAGCCCCTAACCTTTACCATCACTCCTTCCTTATATTGGACCCTTGTCTAATGTAATGTGAATAAAGGGAAGGATCGTCTTCTCGACTTCTTCCATTTTCTCCACTTTAGGCCCATCTTCTTCCACCAGTGGAGGAGAAAAAGTGAGTGTGTGCCTTTGTTAAATCTTTGTAATTCAATTTTTTATCACACCGATCATGACTCATGTGGGCTTAAAGATTTTTCATGATTAGAACATTTTCACAAACACATCAAACCCTTGAACTATGAGAACTCTGATTCCCATCATAGTTGGGATACTTTGGAAGCCTTCTTCAAGGCCCAAGATTATTGGATATCCTATTTAGGAATACAACCCTAATTACATAAATTAGGGTATCCTCTATAAGAATAAGCCCTAACCTATATTTATAAAAGGATTACACTCTCTAATGAGAGTTATCAAACTACATGGGATTTGATTCCCATCTAGATGAGATATGTTGGAATACTCTTTGAGGTTCAACCACAATACATAAATTCAACCTTGTTCTACCTAGGTCATATTCCCAATAGGTTCTAAAACAACATGGGAACCCATATTCTTTCTATGTTCCTTGGGCCACTTAGCTATAAGTCCCACACCAATCTTTGACTAAGAACCTTTCGCTTATATGTCTTTACCACATGACATTAAATATTATGGATAGGTCCTTATCACAAGAGCTTAAAAGGTATAATGTGCCCCTTAAGCGGAACAAATTATGAGGGTTATTATTCTTTTCACAAGGATACACAAGTAGCCTATTTATTCAAACGATCCCAACATCAAAACAAACATTCATCTCCATGAATGAAAGTAAATTTCATAGTGCCCCCACTGAGTAGATTAAAATCCAGTATTATCATAATGATCGTTATAAGAATATATAAATATCATATGCAAGGATACCATTAATGGAGAACCTTGAATACATAAAAATGATTCTAAATTTCACACATGAAAATAATTAATTGAAAATTCCAAGGGAAACCTATGTTATACATGGTGAATTAATTAGGATTCTTGAAAATATCTCAAATCTATAAGAGAATCTTAGAGTAGGAAATAATTCCCCCCAAAAAGGATGTGATAAGTTTATCCTCCCATCCTCTGGACCAATAAATGTTCTTAAGTATTGTAAGTTCAAACATAACAAACTCCTAGCTTTGGAAAGTAGGCCCCTCTTGATAAAGAACTGTTGTATGTTTTCAGTTTTATAAATAAGTGCAATGGGAACCACATGGAAGTAGTGACTCCTATCCAGAACACACATTCTGACCAATGAAAAACATAAAATGTTGAACCAATCATGAATCCATAACCATGTTGATAGCGTTACCATATTTTAGGCCACTATCAATTGATAAAGAGAGACCATAAAAAATAATAAATCATGCATTTATCCATCTAAAATATGTTTCTTTAATATAGTTCATTGTTTTTTTTCAGGTTTTCTCAGAACTCCCTTCAATCCAAATGGATTCCTTCATGTTTGCAACTGTACATGCTCTGACCACTGCTCAAGTTGGATCCTCATCCACTAGAAGGTCTTCATCACCAACACAACATCTTCAATGCTAGGTCTCAAATGTACTTTTTTGGAAATACTATCAACAAGATACTATCCCAACCCTGGAGGCTTCCCGACACACTCTCCAAGTTAAAAACTACCCTTAATCGTTCGGTCAGTGATGACTGATGGTTATAGAGAAGATGGTGCCAACCACCATCTTCAACCATTTCAGGTCTTTATCCTCAGAACACAACAACTTGTCCCTCCTATACTATATGGAGGTGGATCAAGAGGTCACTCATGACCTAAATATAAATATGTTGTGGTCCTTCCCAAGGGATCCAACCAATAATAAACATTAGTAGAATCATGTGTACGTGAACAACCAACATGATGGGGGTGTTGCCTTCGGTTGTTCGACCCAAGTACCTCAGAACCAGGTGCAAAATTAAAACTACTAGGTATATCTTCCATCAAACAGGGAGAAGGTTCTTACCTTTTCCCCCTCTAGAGGTGTCCATCAACCTAATATGGTGCAAACAATGAATAGTCTCAAACACTCGTCCGTCCCAATTCTGCTGGACAACAGAATTGTCTGGAATTGAACCACCAATCTATCTAGTTAAATCTAGTGGAGTACCATAAACAAGAACATACACCTTCTTACAAACTATAATCCAGTTAGCAGTCTCATCTGACTACATCCAAGGAGCACCGTAAATCAAATGTGGGGGAAACTAGTTAGCAGGAACATACACCTACATACACTCCCCAATTCTACCAACAGTCTCATGTATTAGCATTTAAATAACTTCATCTACCATGTTTGGAAGAAAATAATCAGCAAGCACATACACCTACCAACATTCATCAATCCTTCCAACAGTCTCTCTTGGAAACATCCCGAGAATTCAGTCGAATAGATTCAACGACAAACCTGGGGAAGACTCAACTCTATGCCCCCATACACGAGTACTGTCGGTGTCCACTAATAGGAAAATGATTTCAAGAGTGGGAACATACACCTAATCCAAATTCATAATGGATCTATATCCCCATTTTATGTACAGAAGCCATAAAATATATTTTAGTAATGGTGAAATGGAAAACACAAATTCATTCCCATATTCTGGAATCCTTCTAGAATATCATAACATAAAATTCAGTAGCAGTAGGGGAACATACACATAATTCTATCCCCACACCTGGGATGAATCATCATCATGACATCCTAGAGCAGATACACACCTCTGTTCCAGTCCAGGATGTTTATGGGGAATACTCTCCCATATCATATAAAAAATCGGATCAAGAACATACATCCTTTCCAATCAGATATAATCATCCCATTTTAATGAACCCTCCAAGGTAGAAACATACACCTCACCAAGATAACCACTTCTCCCAACATGTGTCCCAAACTACATGTAAAATAGTATCTATGAAGAACTCTTTCCAAAAAAAAATTTGAAAATCAAGAGCCAATCTATGATTTGGATCTTCTTAATGCTGGTGTTCTTGAATCCCTCAGACATTTATCTATTGTAACTCAAGATCCTACCCTATCATTACAAATTTATGGGAGTAGTAGTAGTAATTCTGATGTTCCCCATCGGAAACATCATCATGAAGGCCTGCTTCATTAAAACTCAGTCAATATAGAGAATCTATCTTTAGATGAGAGCCAGTAAAACCCTCAGTGTGGCCAAAAGACCAAGGAGAAAGAACATTTATCCCTTACTATAATCCACCATGGTGGTCCTCCCCATGATGGAATTCATCATGAAAGTTCTCTCTATAGTAGTGTTTCACATTGGAAAGATAATTCTCTAACTGACAATGTAGTAATGATAACGATCTCTTATCTCAAGGTAATCTCCAACATAAAGGACATTTATGTCTGATGCCTTATCACTAAAAGGTGAAATACTTTCTGAACCAGAAGGAATCCTAATGGAATGATCATTCTCCAAACCTCCCTTGGGTAATTTTTCTTCTAATATAACAAATGAAAAATAAAATAATTACATTTTTTGTAATAAAACAATTGAGAAGTGTCTACTCTAGTCAGAACAAGTTTAGAAACCTCTAGAAAAAGATGATGAAGATATATTGAATATGAGAAAACAATTTTCTAATGGTGAAATACCAGTCTTGTTCTGGCCTTTGGAAACCTCTCAAAATAACATTCCATAATTGATGACAGATGATTTTAGTCTTGATATTCACCTCAACATATGGAAAACTCTTCATTATTTTAAATCCAAACTATTACCATATCATAAATATAAAATTCATGTAAAGTTAATAGAAGGGTTGTAATTCCAAATTGACATGTCATTTCTTTTAGTTTCTCAACATCCAAAGGTTGATAAGCAGAAGGGTACCATTCAGTGTGCATGCCTCGATGCACTAAATAGGTTGCACCAATTAATTTATGACACCTGATTTATGTTCATATCAGAGTATGGGGTGCTCCTGGAGTATTTCATTTCACTGCACTTAAAAATCAGAAAATCCAGTAAAAATTGGTATCATGCAATGTTATTTCCCATGGATGACTACAATAAATAGATTTTGTGTGTAATCAAAGATACACTCAGGAACTGGCCTCAACTAGCTCTCATCAGAGTCTGACCCATAGAGAAAAAGCTATTGAGATACCTTTGCATCAAGAATCATAGAACATTAATCATGCATCCTTCTTAGAAGATGTCATCCATCATATGGTGAAAATTTATGAAACAGAACAACAATATTTTGAAATAGGTGATTTAAGCGGTTGCTGAAAAATGCACCCAACTAATGTTCAGACCAAAATTCTCAAAAATAGATTAGTAATTATACAAATATCAGTTATATAAATTCAATATCCACCCCAGAAGAATAAGAACATCCCAACATGTAGGGACGTGGGCCATTTCACATCTATAGTATCCTCCAAAAAAGAAGTTATTTTTCTCCAAATTCGGGAAGAAGCCACAAAGTGAACACCTAACTGAAATATCTATGAATTATCTTCATGTTACTGTCTGTCATACCATTCCCAAGATTTTAACATATAGTAGAAAAATGTCTCATGGGAGACATAGAAGGATATGATCTTATAAATATTCTGATAGGATGCCATCAATGAATTATGCATCAGTGAATTTCATTAATACCATAATGGAAGATCCTCTATAAAATGAATCCAGTTTAGGGGAGTCAAAAGATGAAGTTCTTATTTATAACATGGTACATACTAAATCAAATTAATTAGGTGTGCATACCTTAAATCAATGGATTACCCAAAATCTAGGTATTCCCTCTAGTAACCAACTCCCACCCTTTCGAAAGGAATCTACCAAGGGAAAAGGTAAAAATTAGATTATGTCTCACTTTTCCCAAGATAAGGTCAATCTCTTTTTCTTGAAAGAATATTTTCTCAGTAGGAAGATGAGATGAGGGAGATCAAAAGACTCAATGAAGAGTTAGTTCAAAGCAGCATTTCTAACAAAAAAGCTCCCCAAGTAGATTCTCAACTTCAACATCATGTAGGAACTACTTATAAAAGAGGATTTTTTTCAACTACAAATGTGGATAATGAATTAAATCCATTGGGTACATAACTAGAGAAGGATCAAACACATCATTATAGGCCTATCCCTATGTTTTATCCAAGACAAATACTAGTAGTACCACCACCAGTGGTTTTTCCAATCATCACGCATGTTCAATCTACAGTTATTGAAGATGTATAGGTCCTAGATCATCTAGATATTCTCTAAATGATATTGAACACAATTTAAGCCTTAACGACTCTATTGGAAGCAATGGAAGAATGGTGTGCACAAGTACAACGAAAAAATAAAGCTTACCCTTAATTGGTGGATCCGATACCCCCCCACCAAAATTTGTGAATACTAATTTTCCAATATTTAGTGGTTTGAGAGATACAGAGTAAGATTTAACACATTTTGTTTCTCATTGTGATTCCAAGATGAGGACCCCTCAACAATAAGAAGCTGTAAAGCTCAGATGCATTGAGAAATCATTATAGGGGATGACCTTTGTTTGGAATAAAAGTTTGCAGTCTCGATTAATTATGGACAAGAGGACCTCCATCAGAAATTCTTTCTCCAATTTAGCTCAACGATGCAAAAGTAAACTATTTTTTATCATCAAAATTGCATACAAATAGAGAATGAAATAGTTTCATATTTTATTGCCTAATGGAAAGGATTAACATATTCCTTAAATCTAGCACTCCCATAAGAATATTTTCTTCCAATTTGTGTGGAAAATTTTCATGATGAGTTATAGACACCACTAATCCTGATGAAATACACAGGAGGGTTTTGAGACCTTACATTAATCACCCAACAAGTGGAGGATTCCATTTTTGAACTAATGATAAATCTTGTGCAATTCTATCAACTCTGGGAAGGAGAAAAGGGAAGGTAAATACTACTACAATCACACTAAAACCAACACCTATACCCAATTCTACTTCAAAAACTTCATCATATCGAAGGGATCCACCTCCTTAGCGTCAGAAGCAACGACTGCCTCATCAAGATGATCAAAAATATATAATCAAGAGACAATTTGAGGCATTAAAGAAAAAATTTTATTCTCTTCGAAATTAATAGGTACCCAGTTACTTCATTTTAGCATTAGAAAGAAAATTTGGTTCATTTTCCGCAGATGAAGTAACCGAACAAATAATGAGAAGCGAATATTCCAAATTATTTCCCCTTTAACCAAATTTTGGGAATCCCATTTCAGTGTGTTTTGTTTTCAAAGGCCTCCTAAAAATATTGTAGACTCTGGACAAGTAAAAATGAAAAATTCATCATCCTAGGTAGCATATGTTACTGGTAATGAACCAGAGAAAGAAAGCGAATGGACGGAATTCAAAAGAAAAAACGTGTAGAATTATGATCATTGGGATGATTAGGTAAATGATCAAACAAACTCATGCCATTATACAAACATAGTTGAAACAACTAAATCTGTCTCCTAATACTTCCTCTATAGAAAATCCATATTCATCAAAAGAAAAGTCCTATAATGGTCAATCCTCAAAGAAATGACATGATTAGAATGATAAAGAGCATTCAGAAGAGGCTGAGCTCATGTAATGGCCAAAGTTGACCTTGAATTTGGTATATTTCATTCCATATGTCTCAAAAACATATGCACCACCTTGCCAAATGGCAGAACCAAAAAGGACCTACCAAGAATAATTTTCATAAGATGGATAATCGATCTTTGGTTCTATTAATGTTATCCGCTTAACGGATCCCTATGAAAATGATGATTCTAGTTATGCTAATTGATAATTCCTTGTACTTGACTAGGGAACTAGTGGTAGAAGCCAAGGCTAAGGAAACATGGGAAGACATGGATATGATACAAACCACTATTTTAACTCTACCTCTTCTCAAACTGTTTATGCAACATACAATTGTGGGTGAGCCTTCAGTGGGCTCAACATGAACAAGGAAATTCTCCCATGCATGATAGGATCACTTCTGACATGATTATATTGGAAGACCAATTAGAGGTTACCCCATAATTCTCTCAACAATTTTATAGAACTAGTTAGTATAATCTACCAATATCATAAGTATTTCAAACATCTTCCCTGACACAAGGTACATCTATATCAAAATAATCAACTTTCAAGGCACCTACTAAATCGAAATATCCATGCTAGAAAACACAGAAATTTTGACCAAAAGTATAATGTTTTAAAATATCTAGCCCAAGTACCTACCATGTTGTAAATCTTGGATTCCATGAATCTGTTAAAAGATCTTTAAGAAGCACTTATAGAGGCCTTGTCAAGTCCTTAAGAGATTGAAACCGAGGTTGCTGCTACTGAGGTTTAACGTATAGAAAATGATTCAACAAAATATCCTAAATTCATATCATTTATATATGACAATGATGATGATGTTTTAAATGGACACATCAGGGATTTATATCTATCTAGAAGGGTTAATGATACAAACATCTAATGATCCTTCCTTGACAGTGTTTCATGAGTCAACCTCATTCCCATCCGTACACATCATCGATTAGGCCTCACAAAATATGAATTATCTCCTTCCACATTGATTTTGAAAGCTTATGAAAATAATGGAAAATAACCTCTTAAATATATTACACATAGAACTTAGTTTGGAGATCTTGCATCTAATACATATTTTATGGTTATCCATCAAGACTCAGCCTTCAACATTCTTCTTAGATGGCATTGGATATATCATCATGCGGTCCTTCCTTAATCATATCACTAATATCTCAATTATTTATTCAATGGTAAAATTGGTAAATTTTATAGTAGAAAGGATCCATTTAAAACATGTGAATCGCAATATATTGAAGAAAAAATATATCACATAAAGGGAACAAGATCCATTGAAAAAGATGTAAGAAGAATCAATGATCTGAATGGCTTAGAAAAGATACTTGATAACCCATTAAAACATACGAGTATAGATTATATGTTGCATATCAATCAAATTTAAAAAATATACCCAAATCCACACACCCATCTAGTGAATTCCATAATGTTGATTGTTACAATCAAGCCTGGCAACATGGGAGAAATTGTTGATTTACCGAGTAGTGGTGAAAGCTTAAATGGATATGTCATCATTTTATCCACTGATTTAAGAATGTCTTTGATTCATCAATCAGGATATAAGATGTTTTCAAAATACTAGAGGAATACAAGTATGTTGATTTCCAACCCATCATCTTCTATTCAGTTCTCCAGGAAGACCCTTCATGTTTAGTATGGTCAGAAATGGTTGCCTATTATTTAGGATGTTCAAATATTGACTCCTCCCCTAGTTTTGAAATTTTTTCTTCATTCCCTAATCTATATGTAGAAATGAAAGAATTGATATGTAAGGGAGAATAAAGATAAGATCTAAAGGATGTGCCTCCATAATTTGAGGGAGGTGTTTCCACCACCGTGGATGAAATCAGAGAAATTAATCCAGGTATAAATGAAGATCCACACCCCACTTTAATTAGCGTGTCCATGACTTTTGAAGAGAAATAGATGCATAATTTATTTCTAAATCAATATCGAGATATATTTTCCTGGAAATATTTAAAAATTCCATGACTTAATCCCGATTTAGCCACTCATCATTTGGGTTTTTCTAGAAGAGCATTGATGATTCAAGAAGGCAACAAGAAGAACACACTGAACTCATGCCTCTAAAATTGAAGCTGAAGTCGATAATCTTATCAAGGATTACTTTTTCAGGGAGGTTAAATATCCCAAATGGCTGGACCACATTTTCCTAGTGAAAAGGAATGGAAAAATCAGTGTTTTCTTTGATTTTAAAGATCTTAACCAGCATTGTCCCAAAGATGACTTTCCAATTCCATTCACATAACTTTTAATTGATGAAAAAACCAACTATGAATCTATATCATCCATGGAAGCATACTATGGGTATAATAAGATCCAAATTGACCTAGAGGATGAGGAGTATATAGCTTTTAGATTCCCTCAATGTTTGTTTTTCTATCGAGTAATGACTTTTGGCTTAAAGAATGCAGATTCAACGTATCAACGTTCCATGAACCATATCTTCAAACACTTCTTAGGATAATTGGTTGAATGTTATGAAGATGATTTGGTAGTTAAATCTAGACATTGTTTTGATCACTTAACTGATTAGGAGGACTTATTTAGTATACTTAGAAAACATAATTTGAAGATAAATCGCTTGATATTTTCTTTTAGTATTACCTAGGTAAAATTCATCAGTTTCATTGTACTCCATCGTGGAAATGAATTTGATCCTAAGAAGTAGAAAAAGATACTTGGAATGTTACCTCCACGAAATTTAAAAGAACAAAGTGGACTTTAAGGACACTTGGCCCATATTCGGCACTTTATTTCCAATTTGGTAGGAAAGTGTATACCCTTCACTAGATTAATGAATAAGGGAGTAACCTATCAATGGAACAAATACTGACAAGAGTCATTTGATACCTTCAAGAAATATCTCTTGTGTCTATGGGTATTAATGCTATATATTGAGGAAAACCCACTTATTCTTTTTGTGACAGCTTTAGAGCGATCACATAGTGCCTTTCTTTACCAAAATAATGATTTTGTGAATGAAAATAGCCTTTACTATCTTAGTCAAACTATGATTTACATAGAGACTCGATATTTAAGTATTGAGAAGTGATTCATGGCATTAACCATTGCAATTCAAAAATTGAGGCACTAACTGCAACATAATGAGGTCTAATTGGTATCTCACAATAACCCACTCAAATTTATTCTTAGTCATCCTATGCTTAAAAGATGTTTGGTACGGTGGGTAGTTATTTTTCAAAAATTTGATATACAATTTGTGCCTCAGAAAGCAGTAAAAGGCCAAGTCTTGATAGACTTCCTTATTGAACATCTATCTACAGAAGATACCTTATTGAATACTGAATTTCATGATGAAGAAATATTCTCTATTCAAGATAATCCCCAAACATGGTAAATGTACATTGATGGAGCTTCCAGAATTACAATGGGTAAGAGAATAGAAGACTCCAAACTCAATAAATTTGGGTTAGGAATTGTACTTATCTCTCTAGAAAAGGAAGTTATTCCATATTCCTTTCAATTATCAGAAGGTGGTACCAACAATGAGGCAGAATATCAAGATCTCTTCACAAGCTTGGAATTGGTGCTCTATGTATAGGTGAACCACCTAAAAGTGAAAGGTGATTCATAGTTGGTAATCAAATAGATAAATGAGGATTATGATATCGTAAAATAAGAGTTAATCCCTTTGTATGATTATGTAAGAGGTTTAATGGATGGATTTACCTCAAAGACAACATTTTCTTATGTCCAGAAATTATAAAATGACCAAGCTGATGCATTGGAAAATGAATCCTCATCCCTAGGGGATCTATATCGGGATGATACAATCATCATTATTTCCCATATTCATGTGGTTTCACCTTTCGTTCAAACTTGAATGGAGGAAATTAATGAAATTAGCCCTATTTCCGAGCCACATGGTCATATTATGGGATGTATGACACCAATCATGGAATACCTCTAAAATGGAGTACTTCCACCAGATAGAGTTGAAAATTAATAGATATAATGATGAGTGTCCAATTTCCCTCTTTATGATAGACCAAATCACCAAAAAATAATCTAAAAACGAGGCTTTGATGGAATCCTCTTTAGGTGTATTGACAAAGAAGAGACCACAACTGTCATGAAAGAAGTACATGCAGAAGAATGGGGTGATCACCAGTCTGGTCATATGATTTCTGATCAAATCTAAAGGCTTGGATACTTCTAGCATTCAGTGACGTAGGATTTCATAGATTTCACCAAGAAATTTCATCCTTGACAATTGCATGCCAACTTCATTCATCAACCCCCAGACTTTCTACATATAGTTAAATACTCTTCGCCATTTTCCATGTGGGGAATGTATGTAGTAGGACCATATCCTCTAGCTATGGCTAATAAGATCAAGTATATTTTTAGTGCTAATTATTTATTCACTACATGGGATGAGTAAATAACTCTCAATGATGTAAGATCCAAAAGCAATGTTAGATTTTTTTAAAATAACATCATTACTATATTTGGTGTAACTCATACTATATTGAGGGAAAATGGCAGCAATTTCAGTTCTTTTGAGGCAAATAAGTTATATTTGGAGAAACATATCAAATCCAACCTTTCAACTCGCTATCATGTAGTGACCAATTCACAGATAGAGGCTTTTAATAAGACCCTATCAAATATAATCCATTAAATGGTGGATAAAGATAATAAATCTTGGTCTAATAAACTTTTTCATGCTTTTTGTGCTTATCGGACTACTACCAATTCTACCTCTCAGGGAACTCCATATTTTGTGGTGTACGGCATGAACATAGTCTTTCCAATTGAATTTCAATTGCATTCACTATGAGTTTGAATATGTGATCATTTATCTATATATGAAAATTATCAGAGAAAATTTTATGAGCAAAAACAATTAAAAGAATATAGACTGTATACTTTGTATCATTTAGAAGTCTATCAGAAGAGAATAGCATGAGCTTTTAACAAGAAAGTTCACCTCTTCTCATTTCTTCAAGGAGAATTGGTATTGGTCCTCATGACTCCAATGATAATAGGAATGAATCCTCCAAAACATAAACCAAAGTTTTAAGGACCTTACTCTATACATATGGTTTACTCTAATAGAGATTATTCCCTAGTATTAATGTATGGAAAACTTATTACAACTCTAACCAATACGAGATTCTTAAATAAGTACATTGTGTAATTGAACATCCTCTTTGTCCTTGTTACTTGATGTTAAACTGCATGACCTTATATTTCCTTGCTGAATGACTCGAAGCTACACAACACAAAGTCCTAGTTGCAGGACATTAAATTTCATAATAACCATAAGCGTCCTTGATGCACGGAGATAAAATTTGTAGCATAATTTTTCATCATTACAAGACATCAAACTATGCGATTAACATTTTCTTTATTTGATGTTAAGATATTCTATGCGCAAGAATCACTTATTTCATAGCTACTCTTTAGTTTCACATGAGTTCCTTTTCTCCCAATGTTTGAATTAGATCTACATAAATAACTCATTTCAATAACTACATATGTCTTTATTCTCATCAATATGAGATATGTAGAGATGCCAGGATCACCAATCCTAGGCCCAAATGTAACAAAAAATAAATTTATTTCCATTTTCTCTTCCAGTATATGAATCAGATCTATAAAAGTACTCTTTTAGGATACATGATTTTATCTACATACCATTTTTTTATTAATTTCAACCATTATTCAAGAATGTGTTGAAATCCGCCATCTCTCACATAAAAATCAATTGGTGTGGTAATTTATTGTTTAAGAACATTGTTTGGCTTGATTATCATTTAAATAATATACATAGAGATGCCTAGATCTCTAATCTTGGGCCCAACCAAGATATAAAACCTCCATTATTCCCTATGTATGAATCAAACCTATATATAGAATGTTTAAAGAACTATGTATGAATTTATTCTGATCCATATTATATACATAGTGACACATCGGTTTAATTCCCTAGTCTAGCCAAAATATTCCCTTTTCATGTTAGAATCACTTCATGTCCTTGCTACATGACTCTAAACTGCACAACATAATTTACTTGTTGAATGACATGAAAATGTAAAGCACACAAAGATCTACGTATTCCTTGATTCTTATCCCATTGAGATATGTAGTGAATGGTAGCCTTTATCTCCTAGTCCCATCATTGAGATAATTTTTTTATCCCTCCTCCACATATAATTAACAATCTATGTGGGAGTCTTCATTTTGGGCCCTCTCCTTAGAGATCCCACCATGGAACCAAGAAATGTTCCCATTTTAGTTATTAGTCAGATCTATGTTAGGGACTCCAAACTCATGGCCAATATTGAGTCAAATATTTATCTAGTTCTGTGAGCATTATCCCCTTTCATATTTCACAATAATTATCTTGAATGATTTTAGATATTCATAGTCTTTATTACTATTTTTGGTGGAAGAATTTCTGATATCTAAGAATTCTATTGCTTGACTATGCACTACGTGCCCCTAGGTGGCCTTTCATAAGTTTCCTACATAATAGGCCTATCACTAAAAAAATTCCACTGTTTGGCTATGCCGCATATTCCCTAGTTGGACATGCATAATACAACTCCCATAATGGGTGTGTCAAATAATGGTAACTTAATTCTTGGTTAAAGTGTCTTTTGTCCCCTTCAAACATTGATGACAATATAAAAGAATCTGTATATTTAATTAGTCATCCATGTATATTTGTACCATTACTGTTCTATCAATCTGATAGTCTTGAAGACCATGATTTATTCATTTCTCTCTGTATGTGTTCAAAGTAATATGAAATAACCTTGGATCATCTGACCACATATCATCTACTATTTCCATGTTGGTTCTAGTCATATGACCTAAAACTACATACACCATACTTCCTACATTGGGGTTCGACCTTCGTAGAAAACATATTTTTCCAATTCTTTGGAAATAATGATTGGAAATTATCTTTCTGTATTCAGGTACCTTTCTCCATAAACTGAAATATGTGATATGGAAAATCTGAATCTCCATAAACTTTTTTCATCTTTTAGAAATTGTATTTTATGTTTTTAGAGCTCTCTTTCCTGACTATTCAGTACGTTCCTCTAGGTGGCCTTGCATAAGTTGCCAACATAAGTGGTCTGTTAGTCAAAATATGCCACTCTTTGGCAATACATCATATGCCCTAGTTCGTACTGTATAATACAACCCCCACAATAGGTTTGTCAAATAATGTTAACTCTATTCTTAGGAAATGCTTCCTATAATTCCTTTAGACTTTTTCCCATATCATTCTTCAGATACATAAATTCTTAAATCACAGTTTACAATTCTTCTATTCCATACTAGAACATGGTAGTATGTTTCCAAGAAAATTATTAAGAAATTGGAAAGTGTAAAACCATTGGTCAAAGATAAATACCTTAAATTAAACCCACCTAATTTTTTCACTGCATGAGTTAAAACAACACAATATAATGTCCTCCCTAAATGACTTAAAACTACATACTATAATGTCCTAACTACATGACTTTAAAACTACATAGAATGATATCAGAAATCCCCTTTTTGAAGAATTTAAACCATTCATCACACACAAAATTTGTGTATAAGTGGTTTTCCCATTCATGACATATGTCGGCATAGATAACTAATTATTCTTAAAACCCCATCCTGGAAAAAACCACCAACTGTGGTCTTGAGTCACCCAAAACATATTTTCCCTTGTATATCAACAATAAAATGTAAAATTACTGAGATCTCTTTCCTTTACTATGAAGTATGACCCCCTATATAGCCTTGCATAAATTTTCCTACATAACAGGCTTTTCAATAAAAAGATGCCACTGTTTGACTATGCATCATACTCCCTAGTCGACCTTACATAATAAAACTGCCATAATAGGTTTATCAAATAATGGTAACCTCATTCTTGGAAAATTCCTCCTTTATGTTTATATAAATTTTAGATTTAGTGACCATAAAAATTCATGACTCATGATTCCCCTAGGAATAATTTAAATAATAATAGAGAAATTCCTAGACACTAAGCCTTGTTTGGGATATTATTTCAAAATTTATTGTCAATGAAATTCAATTTTAAACACTAGCCTTATTAGTTCGACATTCATGACTCTAAACTACAAAATAACAAGAGACATGGTACTCACCAGATTGAAAACCCAAAAAGGGGACATTGGAAAAAAGTCAATGTCTTAGCTTGATAGACTTAAATTTTGTAAAAAAAGATCAAGGATGAAGACAGAGATGATTAAAGAATGATTTTCATTTGTGAGTTAAACAATACACATAAGAGTATACAAAAACTGTAGTGTTTATATTATAAATCACAATAGGTTTCTACATAAATTATTATTTGATTAATGGCCTATTAAGCCCCATCAGATTCCTGTTGATGTTAGGTTAACTGACTAGTATCATTCTCTTCAACATGAAAAAGTGATTCCTTGACATCTGCAACGGATTTTTCACCATCCTTATGGACTTCTCCTATTGAATCATAATGTTGGTCAAGATACCCTATAAAAATATCCAACTCTTGTTGAATAAGTAGATACTAAACAATATTTTCATTAATTTTCTACTCGAATTATTTCAACATTATAGTATGATTGGACTAAGAATGGGATCATGCTACTTGGAATTCATCACAGTTGGTCATTATTCTAGTCTTTATTAGAATTTTCCGAATTTTTTGCTCTTTCTCCTGTTTTTAGATATTCTCATTCACTACAGTATGAATTTCATGGTACTAAAAACACAAAATCTTAGTGTAATGAATATAGATTAAATTTGTATAATTAATAAGAGAAATTACTCAAGATGCATTTTAGATATTATCTTCCATATGTTCCTCCATGCCATGCGACATGCAAGATGAGGAGCCTTTTGTGGATCCTAGTTTGATTCAAAATCATTCTCATAATGAGGAATATATTATGGGATTAATTCATATAATGATGTTCCATGTTCCGTTTCTTCCTTGATAGTGGTTTCTTTACCCCCTAATACTGTTTGAGCTGATGTAGAAGATTCACCTCCAAACCCATCCATTGAAGTTGATAATCCTAAATGATAAATTAAAAATTATGATTATAGAAAGCTTCATTGTATAACATGAGTGAGAACAATCACAATACTAGTTTACCTTACCTAACAATAGGTCGGAAACTTGAGAAGACTCATCTTCAATATTCTCAGCTTCAACAATTTTGGTTGTGGTCTTATGTTGGGGAATGTTTTCTTTGACCTGCTCAGAATCATTTGATTGAATCTCAAGAAGATTTTTTGTCTCAAGATTCACCTAAGCCAATGTCTAAGAAATGGTGGTATTGACAGTTATATCGATGCTTCCTTCAGAAATAGGCACTGCAGTTGTTTCTTTAGATGGAACATCATATTTCAACCGATCACATTTAGAAAATTAATCATCAGAACATTAAAAGGACGAACAGTAAAAACTCACTTAAATTTTCTTCCATTCAAGGAACATAAATATATTATAAAGTATTTGGCATATTAATATGTTCTAATATTCCGTCAAAATACATGTCAAGATTCATCATAGAATTGAATGATATCCTAGATTCGATGTTAGTCTCACCCATGGGAGCACTTGGAGTGGTTGTTTTGAGACCATCCTCAGACAACTTTTGTCCTCGAAAAACATCCTTAATAATAGTTTTGGGGTCAACATTATTTGTTTTTGGATTTAATAGTCCATGTAATAAACCAAAAGTATCACATAAATGACGTCAATTATTGTTACACTTAGTTTTTCATGAAGTACATTTGATTTAAAAGAGGTCTCCTCTCCCGTGATAGCAAGAATATGAGAAATGCTGAGAATAATTATAGTTTCATTTAGACTAAATGCCTCTTTAGTCAAAGGAATCACCATGTTGGTAAGCATTTGTACCTATTATGAATCACCATCCATAGTTCCTTGAATATCATCAGTTATTTCTCTAAGATAAGAAACAAAAGAAGCTCCTACAGTTCCAAGAAGTTTAAACACTTTCTATGAATAAAGCTAAAATTTTGGTTTTCAATAATGATTACCAAAAGTGAGAAAACATTTGAGCACAATTTTTATTCTTCAATGTTTATGTTTCTACACCTTCTTAGGAGGGATTGAATAATCATCTCAAAAAACAGGTTTTGGAGACCTCAAACCCCTTTCTATCTCATCCTCCATTGACTGTTGGCATGGATATATCTATCCCGATTCATGGGGAGATCTAATATATCCAAGTGTACTACCAGTATGGCTTCTTTGTGGTTATATAATGTCATCTAATTTTACTTAACCAACTAATAGTTAAAATGATATTTCCCCTGGGTAACACTTCTTTTCCTAAATTCAAATAGAAAAGAAGAAACAAATGCGAGAAAAAGAAATATTACAAATTCAAGATCAAAAAATTCATGCCATTATTCATGTAATGAAAGGTAAATCCATTAAATGTCACCATGATATATCATTTATTTCACTCATTTTGTGTTGGTAATCAATTCATCAGTTTCCTATATAAGAACCTCAAGTTATCAGATATAAGTTCTCACATGATTAGGGTTGTTCTTAAAAATAATATCAGAAGAGGATCATAGATCCCCTATCCCTAGAATATGAAACCCATTCCCATAAATCTATCCATGTTGTTTCATAATCACAATGCATGTCTTTCTATGATTGAAAAGACTTTATCCGTACATATTTAGAGTAAATACTAGAGGGTTGTGAATAGGATCATGTAGTTCTAGATTTGAGTTTCTTCCCAATTCCTACAGTCACAGATAGAGGATATGAAAATGGGACTCATTTCTCTTCGAAATGATGAAAAATAGAACACCTTAGTACAAATTCAATTAAGATAGATGGTGTGGCTCTCTTGAGTCTGACGGGTGGATTATATTTTGCATGAGGTCACTTCAGTGATCTTGGAGCCTCTTTACCTACACCATCTGACTCCACGGAATCAATCCCTGATGATGAATAATTACCTTCCAAATGAGAGGGTTCTATCCTACTACCTCTCCTTATCCATAATCAAGGAAAAACATGGTTTAGCACCCCATTATGGTATGATGCGACCCAGTTCTCAACATACTAGATAGTCAATCTTCTTGTTGCATCAACGAAATGTAAATTAAATATTTCCCCAGTTTTCTTTACAGTCGTGAGCAACTATAGTTGTCGGGATACCATCAGATTTTGCTCTAATATGAAATTCACTAGAGGAAAAATGGTAATTTGTTACAAACATTTGAACTGATGTGAAAGACAATAAGGATCACATTCCTCACTTCTGATTTCCCTATCAATCCTTGTATCCAATATGCCATCCCTATAAGGTAACATATACTCCCTTAGTTCTAACTTGGTCATCCTATAATCAAAAAATTTCCCCATAGGTGGATTCCTTTTAGGGAAATGATTAAATTAATTGTACATATTTATCCTTTCCTGATTATTATAAGCATTCAAATACATAGGTGAAATACTGGAGAAATCTTGAATGGATTGTCGGAACGAAAATCCAAAGACCTGTACCCCACTTTACATAGTATACGTTCTAAAATGAGTGGTTATCCATACCCATAACACATGTAATGGTCCTTCTATTCTGAAATGATACTCCCCTTTTTTGATATGAAATCATCTCCTTTGAATATTTTCCAAAATAGGGGTAGCCAATCCTACCATCCTCTTCTTGGCTAGCTTGGATGTGATAACAAAAGTTCTTCCCCTTACACCTCCCTTGGAATCTCAAACTAGAAAATGATACATGCTGATCCACATGTCCAAGAAACCATCAAGATGTGTCTTCATAGGAGTTTAGGAATTACCTTAATACACCAAATTTTCTAACTCCCCCTTCTATAATGTTGGCTAGAAAGTGTCGGGCATACCTCTATTTTTACCAATGTAAATATTATTGGATGAGTTCAAGGGGGACCCATATCTTTATTCTTTACCAGGAATATTTCCTTCCACTCCTATTGGTGAATATCCTTTATTGTGTGGGACTTTTTCATGTTTGTATTCTTGAGTTTATAAAATATCTTCCCTAACTCATGAAACATGAATGGTATCTTTGAAAACTCATTCCATGTCACCTATGGAGGAATAAACTCATCATAAACATCTTCAAAGATTGGATCTCCATATATCTTTTAGAAAACCGAAAAATTGATGCCTACTTCTCCATGTGTCAAATGGAAGGAATTAGTTCTTGGAATCAATTAAATTACAAACTCTGGAACAAAATCGTCATTCCTATATACATAGGTTTTCCCAACCCATACAACCTCATAAATACCAACACCTTTTATGTCATCCATAAAGTCCTAACATGTCTTGTGAACCCAATAATCTCACATCCATGTGGGTTTAACACCCCCTCATGGGTATAAATCCCAACTTTTCTTCCAACATTTTTGATTGATTTCTCTGAGAATCTAATAAATGGGAAAATTGTAGTGTGGATTTAGCTCGGGTGTATGTGGTTTCAAATTTGGAGCACAAGGGCTATGATGCATGAAATGGGCCTTATCTATTGTCCAAGAATTGATTTATGTGCCCGTAATAGAAATATTTGAATATGAGAAATTGGTATGGTCTTCAATCCATGAAAGTGGAATATAATTCTTTGGGTCTGGTATGTTGACATCTAGCAGATGGCCATAACCACACAGAGAAAAATAGTTAGTCCATGGAAAACTAAAGTGATATTTTCTTAGATTATTTACCTAGTATAAGAGATTAGTTTCATAGATGTCAAAGTAATCATGATCAAAAATCTTCATCATATCATCCATTCTCTTACTGGCCAATTCCTTAGCAGTTTTGATTCTATTAGGATCCACTGAACCTATAAAAGAGATCAAAATTCATCATTATGAGTAAGATCATTCTGGATGTTTTTTGAAAAATGAATTGAGAAAATTTGACAAAGGAATTAGGTTATGCACATATGGATTTAGAACACAAGTATAAATCCATCGTGAAAGTATGGAACCCCTATTTTTGTATGCAAATCAAAAAAATATAGATAAAGAGAAACTAAAAATATCATCTGAGCAATAACACATGCGCGACGAGAGTTGGATTTCTGGAATTATTTGAATTTTTCACTAAAGTGAAGCCACTATATATATGTGATGAAGATTACCCTACACGCCATCACCTTGCGCACCCATATCTTGTGATCCATCACATGCGGGCCACATATAACTCTTTTTACCCTTTTTATAAATTTACATTAGTATAGAATCCTCCTTTCATTTTGGATCAAATTATGAGGGAGGGATTTTGTTGACACTATGTTCCGTCACAAATTTTTAAAAGTGATAAAGGGAAATTCCATAGAAAAAGGAGGAGAAAACACATTGAGAAAATCATTATTTGTAAAGGCTTAAAAATTTTATCTCCCCAGTCATGCCGAGGATCCGTCAGCATGTAAGGTACCTATGCTTCACATTTTTGGCAGGCTAGCCACTTGAACGCCCCACCAAAATTTTTCCCATGGGGATTTATTTTCATATAAGTATACCCTTGTGGCCTTCATTTGTATGGATGAATTTCACTGAATCCTAATTTCTACTCTGTTCTCATTAGTGATTTGACCAAGTCTTCTGAAACCTTGAAGGTTATTCTTTAACACCTAGAGTGGAGGAATTGAAGGAGGATCATAATACTTGAGTTCCATTACTATTTTAAATCCATCACACCTGCACACCTAAATCTACCAACATCCATAAATCAGAAACACTTGCATGCCCCTATTCCTCTCAGAGAAACCTGAGTGCCCCACATCTTGCAATACCTGTGAATACTCTTGAAGGCTTTATTTAAGTCTTTCCCAAGTATTAAAATCTAATTTTTTTGTCACCTAAGTGAATATTTGGTCACCCAAACCCACTTGTGCACCCATACCTGTGTTCCATATACTTACTTGGGTTCCCTTCTTTTTATTCCCCTAATCCCTTTAGTTTATACAAACCTTTCATCCAACCTTCTTCAAAGCCATTCATGGTAAGGATTCTTCCTCATTGGCTCCCTTATCTATAAGTTGTTATGATTAAACCTACAAAAAAACCACCTAACTTATCAAATCTTTGAAAAGGTCACATGAGTGTATCTTCTATTTGGATTTGTATATTCACAGTCAGAGGATTCCCACATTTCTTTTGCAATGGGGTTAGGATTCATGGAGTGTCTATTGGTTTGTATATCCACAGTCACATGGAAATTTCTCCTAGGAATAGTGTAAGGGAGTTACTAGTTTAGAGTATTAGGGTTTGTTTCATGACATCCCCTTCTCATATCTAAAACCTATAACCTCAAGTCTCTGGTAGGGAAGGTATGGTTCACACCTACATTTCCTTTTGATCTATGTAGAAGTCTATCTCCTCTACTAGGACCAATTTTAGGTCAGCCATCCTGGTGTAAGCCCCTAACCTTTCAAGTAGGAGGTTGATTTATTTCTCATATCTACTTCCTTCAATCCCTCCAAACATTGGAACCTTGTCTAATATAAAGTGAATATAGGGAAGGTTCATTACCTTTTCCGATTCTATTTTCACCGTTGTTGGCCCATCCTATTCCATCAGTGAAAGAGGAAAAGTGTGTGTGTACCATTGTTTAATATTTTACATCTTCTTGTTTCTCACACTGATCATGTCTCAATTTGTCTTAGAGATTTGACATGATCACAACATTTTCAAAAAAACCTCATACTCTTGAACTATGAGAACTCTGATTACCATCATAGTTGGGATAAGAATGAAGCCTTCATTAAGGCCCGAGCTCATTGGATATCCTCTTTAGGAATCATACCCTAATTCCCGAAAGTAGGGAATCCTCTTTAGGAGTAATACCGAACCTATTTCTCTAAAATTACTACACTCTCCTATGATACTAATCGAACTACGTAGGCTTTTATTCCCATCCAAATGAGATATGTAGGAAGCCTCTCTGTGTTTCAAACCAAACACTTAAACTCAACAATGTTCTTCCTAGGCCATATTACCAATGGGGTCTAATACAAATTAGAAACCCATATTCTATATACGTTACTTGGGACACATAGGTATAAGTCCCACACCATGATTTTACTAAGAACCTTTTTATTTGATGTCCTTACCACATGACATTAAACAGTATGGTTGGGTCCTTATCACATGAACATAAAAGGTATGATGTGTCCCATTAAATAGCACAGAACTAAGAATGTTTTGATTCCTTTTACAAGGATATGTAGGTATCCCATTTATGGGTACAACCCTATCATAAAAAAACCATTGTATCTCTAGATGATAATAAATTCTAGAGTGCCCCACTGAGTGGCTTAAGAACCAGTATTATCATCACGATGGTTAAAACAATCTCTAAATAGTATATGAGAGGATACCATTGATGGAGATCCTCGAATACATACTAATGATTATAAATTTCACACATGCTAATAATTTATTTCAAATTCCATGGTAAACCTACGTTATAATTGGTTAATTAATAAAGATTCATGAAAATATCTCAAATCTATAGTTGAGTCTCTAAGTTGGTAATGATTCTGCCCAAAAAGGGTGTGATGAGTCCTACCTCCCATCTTCTCGACCAATTCATGATCTTAAGTTTCTTAATTTAAAACTTAACAAATCCCTACATTTGAAAAGAATGTCCCTTTGGATAAAGTGTTGTTGGATGTTTCTGGTTTCATAAATAAATCCAATGGAACCACCTGGAAGTAGTGATTCCTAATTAGAAAACATGCTTTGAGGGACACAAAACACATATTTCCATATATAGGAACATCCAACGACACTTAAGAATGTGGATTTTCTAACAAAAGGCTGTGTTTTCTTAATATTCTCCAAGATATTAAGGGCACACCCCATGAGAAGGTGCCTCAATGTTTCATGAGTCCCCACCACTGATAGCCTATATCATTTGTGTCCCTTAAAGTGATATCATCTTCCCATGGAATATATATTCAAGAATAGTGTCATGGCACTTATCAGTTCTCATCATAGCTTGGATCTACTATGACCTTTTAATGCATCAACTATTCTTAGGGAATTATCACATACTATGTCATGCATACGAAAAAATCATGATGTGATAACTAGTTTATTAATATTCATCAAATGAATAAAGGATTATCATAAATTAAAAATAAGTTGGTTTCTATGGCACCAACTCCAATAATATGGTGGATAAATCCAAACAAGTGTGAGACTCTATCTGGTGGGTACCCCTCACAATATGAATGTGAATGACAGGAACTACAGTTGTGGCATCATGAAGCCCATTGGTGTAGTCTATAGGAAGCCAGTTTAATAGTGCCTATTATAGAAGACATGAAATCTTAAATGAAAAGTGAAATTTGTTAAAATATCTTTTTACTAATTTGAAAAAATGATAATTTTATGAAATTGATTTTTCAATAAAATAATATATATACATATATCGGTGAGTAGTAGACTATCCATAATGAGATGATATGCACACAAATGTTGTCACAAATTCATGAAAAATTGGTGTTTTAGACTCCACCTATACCGTAAAACATTTAATGTGATAAATAAACATAAATATATTTTAATAACTCAAATTAGAATATAATAAAATAAATATGAGTGATCATAGCATCATTAGTGTGAAGAGTCACACATCACATCTATATGAAGCTTTGAAATAGAAACAGTAAGGGTGAGAGGAGGGATGCACTCCCATTCCCACATCCGAATAAAGATGAAACATCCCCTAATATAACTATGATTAGATCGGCATTCCATGCATAATCCTCTATATGTGTATGCCAAGAATGTAGAACCCCAACTTTATCTCCCAGCCTTATAAATGTCCTTGAGGAGCCCCGGATACATCATGTGGACATGAATACCAAATTGATCAGTTCATAGTGTTCTTTCAATGAGCCTTAAGATATATTCATGATCATGAAACATGAAAATTTTATCATCAGCGCTAATAGGGAATTGTATGAGGTGAATATCACACGAGATCATAGTTAGTGACCCATAATCTATAACATCATCATCCCTTACAATGTAGAGACCAATAAATCATTATATAATCTTAGGATAATCTCTATAGGTGGTCCCTGTAACATTATCACCCTATATCATGATACCAACAATAACTAACACATCCTCAAGGGAGACGGTCATCTCTCCCTCGGGCAAGTGGAATGTGTGAGTAATTGGTCTCCATATCTTGATGAAGGGAGGAATTAGGTGATGATTAATGAATTTATAATCATATACCTTGAAAACATAGAATCCAGAACAATGTAGGTATTTTGTAATAGCAGGTGGAGGCAGAATGTGATGATAATGGTGCGCTCTACGCACCGTTATTCATTGAATCTCCTAACCCATGAGCACCTCACATGAAACATGCCTATACAGATTAGTGAGTAGAGTAGTATCCTCTATCTCTATTATAAAAATGAAATATATATTAATTAAGTGTGAAATGTAAATATAATTTTATGGTCCTCATAATGTTATGACTAGTATAATATAATATTTAAAAAGACTATTCCGATTGTTTTATTAAATTTTCCTCACCAAAAGAAAAGGGCATGAATTCATGTATCCCAAAGAATATTTAAAATTATTTTAGAAAAATTATTTTTCATTTATTTCAACATCCTTTGATGATTTTTATCTTTATATATCTTCATTTTTGAAGTAGGTTAGAATTTCCTCCATTTATTTTGAATAGAGTCTTTTTTAAAGGGGGTTTACTTTAAATATAGATTTGTGAACACATGAGTTATATTGTAGGATCCAACATATATATTGAGGATTATTTCATGCCTAGAACGTATACCATTTTTTTAGATCCCAAATGGTGTGCTTTGTAATTTATGTATGATTTACCACATGATGGTATATTTCATGGTTATTTTCTCACATTATTTTTTATATTGTATAAATTGATAGTTTGATTATTCTTTCATGTCATCTCACATTTAATTTTCATACTCCTTATAATATGAATATTAAATTCTTATTATAAAAACCAAAAGTTGATTTAAAAAATGTTTTAATATCATGAAAATAATTGTTGTTTCATCAAAAAAGTCACAATGGAAAAGGTGTTCGGTTTCTCTCAATGGTTGATTGGGGGAGTTAAATTTATTTCAAAATCATTGAAATTTTTTAATCATTGATGTTCTTAAAAAATATACAATGGGTCCCAAATCCATAACAAGGTACAGACTTGATTTCCAATATTTGGTAGTCAGTTGGAGTTTCAAACCTAATGGAAGTTTGGAATACACATTGGTCTATAGGATGGGATATAGGGATCATCACACGCTTTGGGGGGAGGGATTTTCCCACTCTAAGACTCTCTTATAGATTTATGATATATTCATTAATCTCTTCCTAATCCTGATATAGGATAGGTTAACCAAACAAAATGACTATTGGTTAAACCTCTCTCCTTCTGGATACATAATTAGTTTCTCCCATAAAATAACCATAAGTTAATATATATATATATATATATATATATTCAAGGTTCTTCATCCATTTTGACTATAGGATGGCTTCTTATATGCTGGAGTCGTATGGCTGGGTGCTTCAAAATTTACTACCTTGGTGGGAGGCATTTAATATGTTGTGGGAGGGATTGAGACTCTATGAGGCATCCAACGTATCCTATGTATAACAATAATCAAATTCCATGTAGTTTTTTAAACCCATGAAGTTTAACATCATGCATTAATGACATATGTGCAGGAACTTAGGCATCAAGTGTTTGAGCTTGAGTCTTGAAGAGATGTCCTACGTATACTTGTTGTTGAATGCATTAGAGTTATCATAGTTTGATCATGACCTTAGGAATATCCCCATGGTATATGTCCTTATATTAAGGTAGTAATATCATTCCACTCATTGGGGTTTACACACCAAGGCTTCCTTGGATGGTGCATAATCACGATGTAGATGATATGACTATTAAAACTCCTTAATCCCATGTGAACCATTCTCATTCTGAGAGACCAGGGATAGAAATTAATCAATATCACTACATATGGATGATGGAATTATAAAATTTGACAACCTTTTAGGAGTTTAATATAAATATCTAGCCTTAATAAAGAATTCTATGAATCCTAGTTATTGTATGAATTAATGTTTTCATAGTTCACTTTACTTGTCAACCTACTAATGGATGATGTAGAATGATCATACCTTGGGAATGATTGGGTCCCGATGGTCGAAATTTTAGAGGTATGAATGCACTTAAACTAAATTGGATAAATATTTTAGTTTATGCCTTTGGAATGTTTCCTATGTAAACTAGATATTTGAAAAATCCTTGATCTCATAGTTTAGTAGATCGGGGCTTACACACTAAGTTTTACATTTTATGGTGGTAGTGGACATATCATATTATGCCACTAATTAGGGATTACATACTCAGGCTTCCATATGGGAATTATATGGTAATTGTAAGCTGTTAAGCACACATTATCTATTCATGTTGTGGGAAACAGGGGATGGAAAATGACCACTCTCACTACTTTTGGATGTGTCACTTATGTGTTGGGACTGAATTTTGGATGATTATTATAGATCTAGGTGTGTCATATGTATTATGGTTATATAATGAATAAGATTCATTTTATTTAAATTAAAATCGGGCTTACATACTAAGGTTTCCATGATATGAAGGCTGGACAAAGCTATTAATTACTGGAATGCCTGCTTGACCTGGTAGGATTGTCCTCTGGGTATGTGTTGATTGTCTTTCTAAAATGAGTTGATTGTATTCTTGACATGTCATAGAGTTTCTTCTGGACATTTACAAATGCAATAAAATCATCCAATTCACTTGTCCTAGGGATACCATATAGTTTGGACGACATGTCATATAGTAATTTCATGACCAAGGATAACTTGTATGGGGGACATAACAAGACCCGACTAGTAGATTTTGGATTCCATCATAAGATCTCAGCTAACACTTTTGGAGGGCATCACATGATATAGATTACTTGAAAAATTTTTATTATGAAATATATGGAACATTCTTGGAGGGTGTCATGAGAGTCAATTTGACATGTCTGGTGGGTGTTGTATGTCATGAATGACTCGTACGGGTGGCATCATGAAAGTTGGCTGATATGTCTGTAGTACATCACAAGGTATGGTTGGATTGTACGGAGGATATCATAATAGATATTTCACATTCCCCAATGCCATTGAGAGACTCATATGATATATACCGGTACCATCGTACGGTTTTGTTGGCACCTTTGAAGAATATGAGAAGGTCTGGATGGTGAGCTCATAGGGTTTTGTGAGACATGGGTGCTATGCCCTATGGTTTTCATGTGACATTATTTGACATTTCCATAGGACTTAATAGATCTAAATAAGATACCAAATGATTTTCATGTGATATGGGTGACATGTCTTGGTGTTGTCAAATGGGTTGAGTGGTTCATACGAAGCAGATGAGGATCAGTGTATATGATATTCTAATAAGTCTACAAAACATTTTAGTTGTTTAATTTTATTGCACATGTGTTATATTTTTTCAGTGTTTTATTGTATAAATATCATGTGATTCAAAATAAATGTATAATTTCCTTCAAATAACAATAAAAAGGTCTTTTGTATGATATATGATTGATCATGTGAAGTGCCTATGCATGTCCTATTATCTTTTAGGTTGTTCCATGGAATTTACTTGATGGAAACAATTTATGATCTTAAGATCAACCGCTCTGAGAAATACACTCTGACACTTGGGTGTTCCTATGTGAGGATCCAATGATTAATGTTTTTCCAAATATGGTGGGGGATTTATAGGCATCACCACCTCAATTATTCACCGCCTTGTATGGAGCATATTGTGTAAATCTAGGATAGAGTCAATGGATGGCATTAATGTCATGGATTCATGAGAACCTAATATAGGTCATTCTGAGGGTGTCACATGATTTTCACTGACTGTGAGGTCATCCCATAAACACCACATTTATTGGATTATATCTTGTTAAGGGGGTCTTTCCTAATCATGTGGAATGTCAAGGGGATTTTTGTTATAGGGTTGATATGACCAAGGGCCTTCACGAGATTTTCATGCCTATTGAAAGGATTTATCATGATCTAACGATACATGTCTGGGATCTTCCACGAGATAAGGATTGATTTCCAAGGGGCCTTCATGAGATCAGGACAACATGATGAAGAGATTTTGTGAGGTCTTGTGGAGTAGACGATCACATCACTTGTAGTTTATGACTGTAAGAGGATCCCAAATTATTCATTATTATTTTATTGTATATTTTACAAGTGTATGGGGTCTCAAAATTTTACTCAATTATTTTCAAAGACAAATACTCTACCCATTGGTGATGCATCATGTGGCCAATAAAGAGTTTTGTGGTGATGTATGGGTATTATCATGGACAAGACCTCCTGCTTGTCATTGGATCCAAAAGTGGAGCATAGGACAAGTCAGACATGTCTAAATCCCTTCACGTGATAAGGGTGACATTCCAGTGGACTCTGGAACAGTGAGGTGTACATGTATCCATGGGTTTTTAGTGTCTCCTGAACCATATGGGGTGAATCTCATGATGTTTACGACCATAAGAGGCTTTGATATTTTTTTTTTTTTTTTTATTTTTACACGGTTCTGGGATCTAATAAATTTTCTCAAGTGTTATCAGGGAAAATCATTCTACTCCTAATTGATGCTCTATGTGGCCAACAAAGGGACTTATAGTGATGCACATTCATTTCATGGACACACCCTTCTATTTTCTATATGGAGCTGAATGGGGATAGAAGAAGCACTTTCACATGTCTCAATCCCTTTACGCGATGAGGGTGATATGCCAGTGGGGTCATGTAAGATGATGTGGACATTTCTCCAGGGTTTTGTGGTTCCTGGGTGCATCTCAGGATATTTACGACTGTAAGAGGTTCCCACTTTTTTGATATTTTTCACCTATATTCTAAATAATTTCGGGTGGATTGGAAGGTTTCCACCAACTAATAATTCGTGTGACTCTAGGGTGATCATATGGTAGAATTTGTTTGATTAGTGAATATATGGTATTACTTCAAAAGATAATAAGGACTTATCAAATGGGATCTACCACAGGTTATTCCCTATGCATTGATCCCTCATATGATCTTCTGCAGGTCTCGTGATCATGTGTCTCTTAGAGGCTTGTGTGATCTGCGAGTTCTAGCTACCTTTTCTTCTTTTTTTGAATGTAAAATAGTAACCACAGTAATGTATTTCTTCCTTTATGGATTTTTTTATTCTCATTTTTAGGCACCAAAAATGTCCTTCCTTAGGAGTGACATATGTGAGGAAAAGGGCACACTTCTTGGGAAAGTAAATTCCCAAATGAGGCTTTGGAATTGTTTCTAATTGGTATCTTGGGAGATGCTAGTCCTTTATGGAAACATTTTTAATTTCATGGAATGACCTATAAATAGGGTATATGAGAGAGGTTCATTCATTTGTTACTCAGTTCCAAAAGATCTTATACCCTTTCTCTATCATGTGACCTCTTTGTGAGACCTTCCTACTAGAATATATTTCATGACCTTTCTACGAGACTGTTTTGTGAGAACTGCTTTGAAATATTTTATTTTCCTAGGAACTCATTCAAAGAAACTAAGACCTTTATCTTTAATAATTGTTTTAATATTTTTCGTGGGGATTCAAAATCATCTTTAATATTTCACAGAATTTTATGGCTTGATCACATAATATTTTGACTATTGTGTGGGTCTTGTGACCATGTTGAGGTCACACGATCATGAGCCTTTAGAGGGTTCATGCGGCCATGTCATGTTCTATGGGTTTAAGTGATCCACCATATCTCTATGATCTAGTCAACTAATGAATCCCTTATATAATCGTGAATCCATTTTGTGATTCAAGTGATGCTGATGAGTTTACAGGAATTTTTCCTTCCTTTGAAAATATTTTATTTTATCTGCTTGATATATGCCCCATACTATTGTTCAGATGGATTCAGACTCTCATCATACTTAGTGAAAGCATTCAAAGAATCTGTAATAGGTATTAATGTCCCATCATTATGTTATTTTAGAAATAGTGGATCATACATTCCTCTGTGCTATTAGGTCATTTCAAATTTGTCTAATCAAACTGATGGGAGCAAAAATTGGGGAATTTACCCTTTCAGATTATATACCCCTCTATAGATTTTTTATTACCAATGACCCTCCCATTCTTTCTCTGAAATCAGAAATCATTCCCTATTTCTAGATTCTAAAGTCCCACAACAATTTTCAGGAAAATATCTATCTGGTAGAAAACTTCATTTCTGAGAGGGAACACACTGATGGGAATATAAGGACACTCATACTAATAGAATTTTTTGAGAGGAACCAAAAACCTGATTCATATAACCATATGTATCAGTCAATAATACAGAATTCTACCACTGAATAAATGTTTGGGTGGGTCACCAACTAGGAATTCATATCAGGGGTAGCTATGGAATGGATTGGGACTGACCACTCTAGGTGCAATATATATCATCTCATTTTTTCACAAATTAGAATCATATATGAAAGTATGAGGCTATTTAAATTTCACAAATGGTTTCCTATTGCAAAACAGGTTTGATGTAGGTCCTTTTTAGTCATTGGATCCCTAATAAAATCAATTTCCACCTCATGCATGGTGTGGTATTTATTAGCCTCTAGGAATTTGAGAATATACGTGGTGCACCCATACTGAGAGGGATGTATAATGAGTTTTCCCCCATGGTCCACTTGGGATGTCATGTTGAGGAATTCTCCTCTTACCCGAGTATTGATCAGGCTAGCTAAAAAGGCCCTCTATAAGGATCCACTTACTTGGGATGATATTCTATTTAAGTTATGGTAGAGAAATTTCATCAACATAGCTCATTATGAGATATAGGTCAAGAAGTCAAAGTTTTTTCTTACAATGGACTCCTTCAGTGTGGGGGGTGATTATGGGTCTATGTTTAAAGAAAGAATGTCCAAAAAATGGGGTTGGGATGTTGTCCCAATTGTCAACCATACCATTCAGATAGCCTATTTTTTCATGTACCTCAGTAGGTACTTACTCTCTGTAAAAAATAAGGGTGGAGTTAGGGTATCCACTTTTATGATTGAAAATTCCATGGCAGGAAGGTAGCGCGTCGAGTTTTCCATCCCTATAATGGTTGATAATTACCACCTTATGCACCATATTAATAATGGAAAGTCCCCTTACCAAAGATCAGGTTCAATATAAGTGTTATGGAGTTGGATGGTATCTCATTTAGTGATCTATGAGTTCATAAACAAGAATATTATTCCCAATGTCCATTTTAAACCATTTCTACAATGTATTATCTAGGAAATTTCGGTTAAACTAAAGGATTGGGAGGTCAGCGACTTTATGATTAATCATGAATGATTATCATTCATCACTTATGGTCCATTTCTCAATGGTATAATGATTGATAATGGTGGTTCCATCCTTGACGACTAGGACTATATAATTTCACTATGTGACGGATCACTTTCCTCTTGTATTGACGGATACATTCTCTATGAATGGTATGAACCTTTATGTTTAGCCACTAGCTCCTATGTTTCAAATAGAGATATACTCCCCCAATTAATGTTTTTTTAGTAGGATCTGATGGTGGATCTCCAAAAATGGATTATTTTTATCAATGACGAGACTTAATCTGAGATAAATCTCTCTAACCATAGTGTAGAAATTAGTTTGTCTCTGGTTTATGCTAATATTTGGGTCTTCTCGTACCATAGTGGGAAAGTATCCAACCTAGTAAAAAAAGATATCCAATTACAATTGGTAATTGAGTACAATCCAAGCCCTTGAAAACTGGTAGCATTAAGAGGCCTGAAGAATTTAGAAGTACCTCAAAAGTAAATATGGAATTTTACTTTGCTGGTAGGAGTGCCAACCAATGTGGCTATAGGGAGTGTAGTACTAGAGGGTGATGTCATGTAAAATATATTATTTCTAGTAAAATATCAACAGTGGATAGATTGAAGGATGAAAAATTTAGGGGAAAAGCTTTGGGGTATATTATCCCAACCAAAGTTACCTTTGGAAGGTTTTTCCCATGTCACCGCCCCTCTAGGCATCACTTTTAGAGACTGAACTACATAGTTAAAATATTTTCATTAAGACATTAACTTTGTTTTGGAATGTGTTAGGGGTTAGATATTTTATTTCTCATTGGTCCACCAAATGGTTGTTTGGGGCATGCAATATACTATCATGGATAAACAGGGCTACCCCATCACAGAGGAAGTGGCAGGAATGAACTCCCTATTATTTTTAAAGACCTTGGTTTAATTTAAACTCTATGGAAATCCTTTTTTATTACATAGCGTGATGATCAACAGGACCAATGAATTCGTAAGTCCCCCACATATACATCCCAGGGTATGTTTGCGGGAGATGAATTTGGAAGAAACTAGGAGACTAATGATAATGGATCACCTAATCGACTGGCCTAGATAAGGGTGGTTATTTCAATTTATAGAGAAATATATTTGGCATCAGAAACTTCTAGATATCCTTCCCCATAAGGGAAGAGAAAAAAAGGAAATTCTCCAAATTTTTAGAGTTATATTCTATAGAATACCTAATTAAGTGTTTTATTTCACCCTTCCCTTATTTTGTACTATTATAGTACCATATCCTAACTTTAAAAAATGTGTAGTTCCCCATTGAGTCCACATAGAAGAGAATGTATCCACTCTTAAGGATGCAATCAAACATTTAGTTACTTTAATAGCCCTTCCCCTTCGTTTTCATCCCTGAACCATCACGAAGAGGTGGTGGATGTGGTGATGACTCAATAATGATAATTACCCCCTAAATAAATTTTATCAGTCCCACCACTCGATCTGGTTTGTGATGGAAATGATTTTTTAGGATAAAGACATAGGTAGAAATTCTTCTACTATGTTATCCTTAATGGAATTGAGTTGTAGAGAAGGTGGATACATCCTCAAAGCAGAACACTTTTTTTATTTCAGTCATATAGCTTGAAATTATCTATTTTTCCTACATTTCTTGGTGGTAATGATAAAAGTGAATCTTTAGGAAAGGCATAATAGGTTCTTTGAAGTCACTCGTCAAAAGAGGGTGTCACCTCTTCACCACAGGATAGAGTCGGGGTAGTGGATGCCACTAGCGATGCAACCAAGAAAGGTATGTTTCTAATATTAGTAATATCCTCCAATTAACATTCACTACTATAGGATTTATCCTTTGGATGATAAACCATTTCAACCATGTCCTCCTGTTTCATCACCCCAATGTTCAGAGGGTTTGGTCCCTTCTCTCTTGTGGAATCCTCTAACTGGGTCCACCAATATAGAGGTTGTCTCCCTTCCTTCTTCATCAATGTCTATAAGCATATATCCACCTCTTAGTAACCTAGTCCCATAATTTATCCCTATCCGTAGTATGGGATTAAATCATGGATTTTGGTTTTCAACTTTTTATGATTCGATGTGGCGAAAAAAGTGGAGGGAGATTTGGATCTTTATTTCAAAGACCACATTAAAAATAATGAATGATAAATTGAGTCATTTTTTTAATTTTGTTCATCTCCCTTGGTTTTTGGGGATTTTATTATACCTACCTTCATTCCTGGGTAAAATATGTTTTCTATTTGAGAGAGTAGAAAAGGGACCTTGAAATGAGGGTGGTAGTCACTAAGGATTCTTCTTCAGTGAAGAAAAACCAAGATAAAGCCACATAGGAAGAATCCTAGAATGTGATGGTGGTGGATGCTCACCAGGAAGTGGAAAAAAATGGGAAGGTTAAAATCTGCAATATTTAGACTAAAATTTACCATCATTACTCTAATAAAGAACATAGTCAATAATAGTTATCCTAGTTTCATCATGCACTTTAGATATGAGAGAAAACTATATTGGAGAAACAAGGACTCCTTTACATGGTTGAGAAGGCCATTCTTGATGTTGCTTCTAGAGCGGAGGACTTGAAGTTGGTTGATGTGGTAGAAACTAAACCTATTGACCAACTACACCAAGTTATTAACTCTCTGAAGTAGAGTTATGTAGAGTTCAGGGAATCCTTTGATCATATACTGTGACTGAGTTATGATTTTTCAATTATGTATCATCTTGTATATTAATGGGTGAGACTCTAGTATGTGTTGATTCCTCCTTCATCATTCTATCAGTGAATATATTTTCTAAACCATCTATTTTTTGTCCATTCATCCTTTATTCATGATGTTCATGTTATTCTGTTGATCTGATATTGTATGAATCATCAAAGATACCCATCCATTGAATACTATCAAGTAAATTTTAATATATGGGCTTGAATGTTATAATTATAATATATTATCATATAGAAATGATCATGAATTTCCATAGACATGATATTATTCATTTATATGTATGCTCCGGCTATCTTGAGATCACCTAATTCATATAAATATTATTTGGGTGGAATATATGTCACATATGAAGAGTTATATATCTTTTTCTGAATCAAATAGACCTGGAAAGCATAAATTTATTTTTTTGAGGTTATATTACGAGCCTCAAAATCATTTTATCTTTTCCATTCATATTAACTAAATTATTTTCATGTCATATTTTTGGGTATTTTATCTTGGATCTTCTATTACTGCAGTTTTAGGGTCTTTTAGCTCAGGCCTTCTATCGTTTTAGTTTTAGGGACTTTTAGCTCGAAATTTTTGATAATGTTTACTTTATATTCATTATTTTGAATATGTTTGATGGATATAGAATATAGGGAAGACATGCAAGGGATGGCACAAAATACCCAAAGGGGGTGATGAGATTATCCATGGTGTGTTTGAGACTTGTGAGGATTAGAGATCTTTTCTTGTAAGGTAGAGATGCATCAGTTTTGTAGGTCAAATCCCCTTTTCATCAAAATCATTTTCAAATAGAGGTGACTCCATTATTCTACAATAGTCATGGAAGACATACAGGTATGATATCAGATGATGTTGAAATACTAGGGATGTTTTGGCCATAATGATTGTTGTAATATGTTTGGTGTAAGTCACAATCCAAAATATTGAGTCGATGAATATGGAATGGGGAAGTCATACTAGGGATTACTCATAAGAACCTAATGGGATAGGTTCCACCATGGTGTTATTGGGGATCACATGGATTGGGGTTCCTTTCTTACAAGGTGTAAATTTCTTTAGTTGGTAGTTCAAATCCCTGCATCAATAGCATGGTAAAGAAAAGTGGATCTCTACTCTATTGTGAGGGAAATAAAAGTTTTATGAAGACTCATACATCCATATTATGAGGTTGGGTGTGGAAAAAGGATATCCAGGAGGGGCTATGATACCGTAGGGATGTACATCTCTTTAATTGTGAAGCATAATCCCTACACCATGTGGTATTAAATCAGTAGTTTTGGGACATCAAAAGGTTTAGTAATGGAGTGTTACATACCTATTTCGATAATGGGTATAAAACCCGGTGACTTAACAACAAGGATGTAAACTTCACTTGGATATTCAATTATAGGGATTGTAAATCATGGTTCAAAGTGATTAGGTTAAAAGGTTGGTATGGGATAATCATGATGAGAATGGCCCAAAACACACTAAGGTGATGAGTTCTACCACAATGATATTGGGGACCATAAGGATAAGAATTTCCTTTTTCAAAGATACATATTTGGTCAACTCCCATAGGAGCATATATAGGATCCATATACATACATATATAGTAAAAAAAGGGTCCCTTAAATCAAGGTATCCTTTTCAAAGGACCATAGATGTTTTTTGGTAATCAGAGGTGCTAAAATCATGAAGTGTGGTTTGTGGATAGTGTAATATCCAAGAAGGGATTGATCACCCTAAAATTTCTGTCACTACCTAGTGAACATATTCTCATAGTGAGGAGATGTTACAAATCATTACTCTAACTTTTTCTTAAACAAGGGGGTCCAGTGTGTGTAGATTCATATTTTAATAGGGATACAACGTAAGACCTATGATAATTATTCCTTATATATTTGTGTCCTAATTTATACATAAACTCTCGAAATGAAGTGTTTAGCAAGGAAAGACTAGATTTTTTTTCAAGCCTATTTTGTGGATTATCAACACAACAAGTTTTGTGTACCATTTGCTAACATTTTAGGGTCTTGTGATTTTGAACATCAAAGGATGGATTTTAAGGTCATACAAATTTGGTAAAGGTGCATTTAGTTTAAGGTTATGATGCATATAGGCCTAATATTAGGTGAATGTTACACTATAACCTAATTACGATACCTAGGGTAAAGAGTACTCAAACATCATTTTGATAAGGAGATGAGAATGTTGTAAATCATGGATCGGGGTTCTTAGTTCATGAGTAATTATATGGTATAATCAATTTGGGGATGACCCACAAACTGAGGAACTATGTTCCTTCATAGTGATGTCAGGCTCACAAGGATCCAAACGACCTTATTATAGAGACGAGAGGTCTCTAGTTATTAGGTGTGATCCATTATGCATTGATATGATGGTCAAGAAGAAAGACATATTTTCCATTCCAAGGTCTATTAAAGGATAAAAAAATCAAAGGAACTCAAGATTTGAATTTTTATATGTGGATTGAGGTTCTTAAAAGATAGCAGAAGCCCCAAATACTCTAGTTGAATGGGGTCATTCCTTTATGGTCTTTTGATAAAGAAGATGATGGGTGATGACCAACTCATTTTAGAATCATGTAGTAGGGATGTAAGTTTCCTAAAATTTTAATTTCATAAGTTAGGGACATTCACCTTTCAGTTTAACATCATGCGATGAATATGTATTCTTTGTCTTATAGTTTAATGTCATGCAGTAAGGATGTAGGAAATGATGTAAAGAATTTTGAAAGATACATTTCATGTGCAATAAATCTACGCATGGATCTGGATGATGCATAGGGTAAATGATCTTGTATCACTTGATCCTTATGTAGTTGGGATGTATTTGTTTCATTGGTTGTGGTAGTTAGACCTAGGATTGGAGATCTGGGCATCACTATATGTCATGTGATGGAAATAATCCATGCACACATAGTTATTGGAATAGGAAACTCTCTACATAGTTTAGGCCCATACACAGAGGGGGAAATGTTCCCCTTCATTGTTGTAGTTGGGCCTAGGATTGGATAACAGGGCGTAACTATGTATCATGTGATGATAAGAATCAATATACACATAGTTCATGAGTAGCCATGTATTTTAACATCGTGTGGAAATGATTTAGCCTACCCAACTTGAGAATGTAGTACTGTAGTTGTACACAAGGATGGAAATATGGGTGTCACTACATATCTTATGATATCAAGAATCCATCCACACATTGTTATTGAATGGATATGTGGTAGGAGACTAACACCAAAAATAGTGATCCTCTTTTGTGAGGTATATCGGAATATTTAGTTTTATATTGTGTAAAAGACATCAACAATGTAGTTTATTGTCATGTTGTGAGGACTCATAGTATGTTATTTATGGTCTTGCATTCATGACCATGATAACCCTATCATGAGATGATATTCCATTATCATGTTGGGAGTTCATCGCTAAAATTCCCAAGATCATGTAAGATATTCTCATTCTGAGAAACAAATAATTGAAAGGGTTCCTATCAATATACAGAGGCTATTATGAATATAATAGAGGTATTTTGTATCATGTAATGGAGAAACCAAGAGATAGGATTGAGGAATCCCTACATATCTCATTTAAATAAGAATAAATCAGTTTATATTTCTAAAAACTTGTGTAGTTTAATTTCATGAGATAAGGACTTCAACCGAATTGTTTAACATCTTGCGGTAAAGACATATTCGTTGTATTTTAACATCATATGGTAAGGAAATGATACACTATGTAGTTTAAACATCATTCTTCTAGGATGGAGGTCACCAAATGTGAATGATGATGAACCATTGGGGGATATATGCAGTTTAACATCATGTGATGAGGATGCACTCTATACAATTTTAATTCATGTGGTCAGGAAATTTGTGCAGTTTAGAATCAGGAAACCATGATATGAGGCAATTTATAAAAGCTATGAAAATTATTTCACGAGAAGCCTCACATTAGTGGGTAGTGTGAAACATTCACCATACAATATGGACAATGAGTAGGATCAATTACGATAGAGATTATGCATGATATAAGGAACTTACCATTTGTGTTCCAGCTTTTTAGGATGCTTCCCTTGTATCATTTAGGTTCTGAGAGAAACAATTAGTTCTCCTTGGGAGAATGAATGGAGGTAGACCTTTTTATTAAAGGATTGTGCGATCTGATTTTGATAAAATTCAATATTTTCCAATGTATGAAACCTTTTCTTATTGATCCACTCCAGCTCATCCAACCACTTTTGTTATTTCTCTTCATCTGAGAGTTTTCCCTAAATGGCTATTCAGAGTGAAGGAAGCTAGACTTATATGGGTAACACTTCCCCAGTTCCATATAATAATGAATATGGTGTTTCTTGTGTAGTAGTACGCATGGTGGTATGGTAGGCACATAAAAAATGGAGGATATTGCCTGACTATGAATTATTATCTTTATTCACCATCTTCTAGAGTATATTTGATAGACTTATTTAAGGCTTTTAACATTCCATTTTTCACTCCATGAAAGTGGGAAGAGTAATTGGACTCAATGTTGTATTCTTGGTACTATTTATTCAACTCCATGGTATATAAGTTTTTTTTTGTTTTTCCTAAATATTGTGTGAGGTACTTTGAAACTAGTGATGATAAGAGAATTTAAAAAATTGATGGTATTCATTATCCAGACTAACATGAGGGGTATTTCCTCAACCCATTTGGAGAGGAATTCAGTAGAAGTAAGGATTTACTTGATATTCATAGCTATGGCTGGGGGATAGGGCCCTAAAACATCCATTCCCCATATGAAAAATGGCCATGAATATTTAGTTGTATATATCAATTCTTGGTGTTTATGGATGAAGTTTTCATGGATTTAAAATGGCTGAAATTTTCTAGTGAATTCCATACAGTCTTGTATCATGTTTTTGTAGTAATAACCTAGTCTCCTAATTTTATGGGAGATCTTGGTCCCAGACTAATGAGCAATGAAGGAACCTACATGAAATTCCTCAATGACAGAGGTAATATCTCTTTATGATATTCATTTAAGGAGGATTCCATTGAATCCTTATTTGTAGAGTTATTTTTTTTATTTGGACCATCCCATAGTGTAAACATCACTGCATGGTGCTAAATCTATTTCCTCATAGGCTTTTCTTTTGGGAAAGTCCCATTGAGGAGATAACTTATTATGGGCTCCATCTCTCTAGGAGTGGATACCTGTTCATCATGCTTGGGGGTGGGTTTGACCTTATTGTTTACATAAATATCACAAATGATGGTCTATGAGATCATTATTCTATGTTTGATATGAAGCATTACTTCCTCCAGACTAGGTTCATCCAGGATTATGGATGCATTAGCCAATGCCTCAGTTCAAACATTTTGTGATCAAAGAACATGAGGTAATGTGGGCTTAGAAGGTAATTATTCTATTTGTTTTCTAATGTAGACGGTAAGATGGGATAATTCTTGTTTTTGATGGAAAATTCTCTACTGATTTGCTTTATCACTAGATCTGTATCTCATTTTATATTCAGGTAGGATATCTACAGATGTAGGGATAATTCCAAGCCAGCTATGAGGGCTAGGTATTCTGCCTTATTATTTGTGGAACCTATGGATAGTGAGAAATTATAAGGAATTTTTTTATATGTAAAAAATACAATCCCTAAGAAGATATGATTTAGTCTTGGGTTTTCTAGTCTCTTACCTATAGGGCATCAATAAGATCTATCAAAATACATCTCCCATGGATGGGGAGTGTCATGGGTATAGAAACAATCCTCTTTTGGAAGTTTAGTGTCCACTAGTGTACTTTTGGGGGCCTGATCTGCAGTGAGAAAATCACTTAGAGATTCCCCTTTTACCACCTTCTATGAAAAGAACAGGATGTTATATTGTTGTAGGATGACCCCCATAGGGCCCAATTCCCAGTCAGCTTGGGGTGGCCAAGTATTTACTGGAGAAGATCAATATGAGATACTAGATGGACTTCGTGGTGCTTCAAGTAATGCCTCAACTTCTTGCACTACCAAGATGAGTGCAAGGTAGTTCTTCTTAAAATCCATGTATCGGGTCTCAGTACCTATCATTATTTGGATGAGGTAATAGAGACTATTCTCACTCAATAAATCATTTTTTGTCCCAAGAGGGTGCTATGTGAGCATTCTATGGTGGCCAAATATATGAAAAGTGGCCTCCCTTCCACCGACGACATCAGGAATGAGGGGTATATAAGTTACTTTTCATTAATCTCAATAGATTTTTAGAAATCATCTTCCCATGGATAAAATATTCTTATCTTCATTATCCTGGTGAAGGGGAGAGATTTTCAGAACATGTTGTGTATGAAATGCCAGATATAAGAGAGGTTCCATTGGAGTCCTCTCAGTTCATTAAGATTTATAGCAGTGAAATAACTATAATAACACAATTATTTTTCAAGGTCAACATCGGTGCTATGTGGGAATACCAAAAATCCAAGTAACTTCCATGATGTTATCCCAAAAGTACATTGAATGAAATTCATCATCATATTATGTTGCTGCAACTTATTAAATATTATTTTAAGATTTGTGATGTGATCACATCACTACCAGGATTTAACCACCATGTTATTGACATAACATTCAAATTTTCTTCTCATGAATGTCATAAAGATATTATTCATGGAGTGTTTATATTTAGTGATATATTTATTTAATTCAAATGGAATGTCCAAATAGAAAAAGATCCCTTGTAGTGCTATGGAGGCAGTGGCTTTCTCATCTTCAGGAGAAATCTTTACCAGATTGTACCCTGAATACCAATCTATGAAGGAAAGGGCTTCGAAACCATTAGTTACATTAATAAAGAGTTCTATGATCATAAATGGGATTTCATTTTTTGGGAAATGTTGATTTTGGTATCTTAAAATTTTGTACAGCCTAATATTTCTATCCTTTTTCTTGATAGGGATGATATTGGACATATATCTTAGGTATTTCACTTCTTAGAAAAATTTGGATTTGATTAATTTGTCAACATCTACCACTACATTGTTATCATGAGAGGGTTTCGTTCTCTTGGATTCTTTAATTAAGCCTAAATAGTCACTGGGTAATCATAGATGGTGTGTAGCAACATCTCGATTCAGTATGAGAATTTCTGTATAGTTCAAAGAGAACACAAATTTGTTTTTCCTTAGAAATGACATGTACATATCTTTCTCCATAAGAGGCATGGAGGAACTAATAAATATAGGATGTGGATATTCTTTCATTTCTAGATTTACCCCCCTCATCTCATCAATGGGGGAGGAGATTCCTTCCTCAAATACGGGAGGGGTGTTCCTAAGGTCGTCTTATTGTTCTTACACCTTCAATTATATTGAGGAATTTTTAGACGAGGTTAGTTATCTAGGGGAATATCTTTCACAGTCAAGGTGAGAGAATCTGTGAGAAAAGAAACTATCACCCCCTATTAATAGAGTTGTTTTAGAGAGATTGTAGAGCTGATTGTATTTTGCACTACAATTGGCGGAAAAAGGGGCTTGGACATATGCGATCAGTTCTATTACCTCGACTAGATTAATGGGGATCACATAGTTGCTATTAATCATACTCCACAGACTTTTAGGGGTGGTACCTAAGATGTTTGGGGATTCATTATGTATATGATCAATCATTGTTGGTAGTTTTCCATCTCTTTTATAGATTCCTACTTCAATATATGTGACTTCACATGTCTTGAAAGGGGCACTGTCACCATGTAGTATGTAGAACTTTCCTTTGATGTGTTATTTCAAATATTGAAGGATTTAAAAGGGTACAACCAAGTAGTTATGGAGCTAGGGCCTTCCTAATAGAACATTATATGTGAGGTCTTGATGGATAACCATAAAATCAACTTTAGATGTCAAATACCCAAAATGAATTTCACGCTTGATCATCATAATAGGTCTTTTCTCATGTTTATCATATCGTTTAATGATTACCTTTGTGGGATACAAATCTAATTTGCTATATCCCAAAATTTTAAAGGGTTTTAATCAGGGTATGGTTCATTCTGAAAAAATTGTCAATTAGAGCCCTTTAGATGTTGACATTATCTACATTAGCCAAGATATAAAGGGGCATGATCTGTCCCTGTGAGAACTTTTATTTATCCAACTACATTAATGATATGGTGATTTTACAATCTGATGACATAGTTTCCACTTAATAGAACTAGGCTACATCAATTTTTTTTCTAAAACTCCTACAAGATCTGGAGGTATTCAATGAGCGCCTCCATAAGATATTTGGTAATATGGAGTACATCTAGGATTGATATACGGATTGAAAAAACATCAATGTACTTCATAATGTCTTCATTTTGTTCCAGAGCCCAATGATTCCCAAGGCGGGACTACTCCTAATTATGTGCCTCAAGAGCTGAGGTATCTAAGGTAGATGGTCTTGGTGCTTATACAAAGGTAGAGGGGGGATCTTCTATCTGTGGAATAGCTCGTGCAAGCCTTTCCTATTTCTAGGGGTGATCAGATAATTGCACCCCTTCTAGTTGTTCATGTAAGATAAATGGGCACTAAATACTACTAAAGGGTTATGGAACACATCCATGTTTCTATTTGTATTGCTTTGGGGCTTTCCCATGATTATTAGTTTCATATATGTCCTCTAGGGGGACATGACTAAAATATTGGGTTTGACGATGCCCATGATGTCCCCTATATCCTTGGTTCCTACTATCACGACCTCATATCCCCTAGTTTAATGTATGGAGCTCATAATCGGAGGCATATTCATAATCAGAGAAGGGGTATTCCAAGTGTATCATGTTGATAAAACCCAATATTAGATATTCATCCAAAGAGAGTTCCATTTGGTGGGGCGGTTCCCGTGCTTCAGATGTTATAGGGAATAAACCTTTAAGAGTTAGATCTTCTGCTTAAGTAGAATTTAACTCCTCCTATTCTATTTATTAATGTGTCCAATGGTCACATCCACCTTCAAGAGACATATATGATGTCACCTAACAAGGTTGTGTAACTATTTCAGGTCTGTGAAGATGTTCTATCTGGGTGGCATGATCTTGGATAACTATCTTTCTAGTCATTAAGTTGTTGAACATCTTCCCATGCTGGGATGGAACTTTGTACCAATCACCATCTTCTTCTAAATGGTTGAAGATTATTCAAGGAACATAATATTGGGATATATCCTACACCACATGTTTGGAATCAACCATGCATTGGAGAAATTCTTTTAAGTGGAAGAAATATTGGTTGTTAATATCTAGTCTCCTATGAAAAGGGAAGTAGTTTCGATGGCTGATGAGGTTGAACTCATTGGGATTCCTGTGTTGTGGTAGCTTGAGAATGTTATATATGTATTCCAATAAATAATCAAGGAATTGTTAATTTTAGGAGTATAATTTATTCATTCATTCCTCAAATCTCAATCAACCCTAATTTCCCTATGCTTCCATCAAAGGATGATTTTGTGGTTGTTTCCACTCAGTCGGAGGTGATGGTTTCTCTGGTACCTACCTAAGTGCTTGAATGGGAATTGATACTAGCTTGATAGTATTAGTAGAATCTTATACCATGTTGATCCTTTTCCCTTATATTGAAGGCATGAGTTGAGATTTAGTATGGGTTCATTGAATGACATCTTCCATACATTGGGCCAGTTTTGTGAACTCATGGAACCCACCTTGATACTTCACTAGGATCAGAGGTGTATTCAACTTATCCCATATATTATTATCATAGGGTTCCAAAAATTTCCTTAATGAGAGAGTGATGCTGATGGAATTGGTTATAAATTTCCATATGTATATTATGTCAAAAACCATATCATTTTCACATTTCATACAGTTTTTTCAGTCGACGATTGTCATTTTCCTCACTATTGAGTTGATCTAATAAAGGAACTGATGATAAATGTCTTCCCAACCTACAACTGATCCATCTAGATGGATATTGTACCGATCAAATGTTGTTCTTACAGAAGTCTATGAAAAACATGTTAGTTTTTGTGCCTCTTTTTGATCTTGAGGGACCATCATCATCCCAAATCATTATATGAAGTGTGTGAGATATTGTATAGGGTCTCCCACACTATTAAAGGTGGAGAATATAGGATTGCTGAAATTGTGTGGAAGAAAAGATTCATCTTCCCCTTTGAGATAAGGATTATTATTTGGTTTTACAGGTTCATGTCGCCCCTCCATGGATTCCATTCAGGTATCCAGGGTTACAAGGGTGTTGAGAAGTTCTAGAGGTACTATTATTTGAGCTTCCACTCTTCTAAAGGGAGCATGTGAGGCTTTCCAAGGTGGTGTTTTTTTTTCTCCCACGGATTCTCGACTTGTGCATAGATTGAGTGATTAACCTATAGAGGGAGAGTATGTATCCATAATAGAGGAAGGTCAGGATCATTTTTTACTTCCTTACTTATGTAGACCAGTTGTATAGATCCCAATCCAGTATGAAACTCATATTCCATTCCTGCAGTTAGATAGACCCTAAAAGAAAGAATATTCATATCTTCTTGAAGATTATACCCAATAACAATATTTACACTGAGTAGCTCCTCATTCAGTTTTCTGATAGTTTGTATCTCATTCTCAGATTTTGAAAAATATTACACTATGGAAAAACTTCAACTCTTCGAGGTGGTTATTGGGATGTATCCACACCTTTCCCTTTATCCTTGACTTTGTTCTACCATAGAGTTGGAAACTCAATATGTGGAGGTTCCAGGTTTTGGATCCTTATTTAATCCTATGTGTGTGTAAACTTGGTTGGTTCATCCAGATAACCCTTCTCTCAGGGTTGGTTTTCTGTGTTGTTACACTCTACATCTATGTATTGATACACATTACTTGTTGTATTGATAGTGATGACATTTAGTGAGGTATATCGAGCAATGGGGGTTGCATCATTACTATCAATTCAATAAGATGATTCTATTCATCCAATGTTAGGATCATTTCTTGAACCCTTGTCCATATTGGAATATTATAGCTTGTGACCCTGATAGGGTTTGATTGGCTTCACCATATGCTCCACCCATCTCAGCCTATAACTATGGACCTTGAGGGAGTCTCTAGCTATGGCTACTAAACATGCCTTGAATAACAGAGGTTTTTCTTGAGATCATAAGAACAGATTGGACATCAACCTTTGATATTTACCTCCAGTCCTATAGAAGACGAGTTCCCTATATGGTGATGACGATGATGAAAATTCCCCCACCCTATGTGTTGGGGATTATTCAGGGCCATAATTTGAAATGATTGATCATTTTTTGAGAATCCAATGATTCTAGTCTAGGATTTTATGACTCATGGGATGAACATTGTGATATAAATTCCCCCATCCCAATGAGATGGGGTTGATCTAGAATCACTACTAATTTCCCCAGGACCCTCTTGGAGGATGATGAAATTGGTGATGGTGATTGAGATAAAATTTCCCATCCCAATGGGTTGGGGTTTGTTTTCATATAATGGTGACATGTCGTAAATACTCATGAGAATTGAAAATCTAAGGGGTGGAGGTAGTCATATATTTTTCTCAGGCCTGATGGGATTGATTGACCCCCAAATAGTAACTATAGCAGTTGTTACTATGACTTATTTGATCTATCTCATCTATACACATGTATGATATGGGTGCAATGGAATCCCATGAATGGAGTCAGTTTCAATAAAAAGTTATCAAACTGATCACAACTTCTGCTACCATATCTGAAATTTAGTCTTGTTATTTAGAGGGGCCCGTTTCAAAACTCTATGGGCTATCCTCCTTCATTCTTGAGGTCCTGGAATTGTTGAAGTGGAGTCATTTAGTTGCAGTGACCAACTGGATTACATGTTACCTGGTCCTCTAATTTCTCATGAGTCTCTGACATTATAGGATGTATTATATGATGATTTATGCTGTTATGGGGATATAGTGAAGTGTAATACTTCATATTTAACCCATCCTTGGATACGTATGTTAGTAGATGCTTTGGAAATCAGTTGGTGGAGAGTTTTCATGATACAAATACAATCACTGTGTAGAAATTGGTTATTATCCACCATTCCTTGGTTCTTTACTTTGTAAAAGGAAACCATGCTTGGATAACAACAGAGTTTATTGATGATTTAATAGTGATACTCATATATTGGACATGGGAGGTGTCTATTCATAAGTCATAGATGATTTTCCCACATATTTTGGCATGGATAAGTTATACACTCCTTTTCTATCTCATCTGGAATCTCATAGTTAGAAGAAGTAATTGGAATGAACATGGTGGGGAGGTTTTTTCTAGATAAATCTCTATATATATCGGTGTATTCTTCCTCATAATTATAATTACATGCCTCTATCCAATCAAGTCACAAAAGTTACTTCTTGGGGTCATCTGATGACTGGAGTGGAGTGTTGGAAGTAGTTTTTGGGGAACTATATATGGTCAACCGTAATGATTCGTTCACCTATCTATATAATGTGATATGATTCCTTCACAACTCTCTATATGATGGTATCTTGGAAAGGGTATGATTTTCTTGTATGTGGAAGATATCATAGTGGGAAGGTTGGCCATGATAGATTTTCCGGGTAGAGTCTTAGTGATCCATCTCCCCAACACTAAAAGGAGAACTATCATAACAATGATCATCTTATATAGCGGTTGATGAGTTAATGTACCCTTTGGGTTATTAAAATTTTTCTGGAATAAACTCAAAGATACTGACATTGAGTAGATTAGGAATATGAGTAGTTATTTTTCATTGCCAAAATATTCTGACCTTCCTTATGAAATTTTGTAAGGATACGTGTCTACAAAATGATGATTATTGGACCATGTTTATAACTACTTGGTGTTGTGGGAGTGTGACCCTGCTGATGAGAAGATAATATAATATTCCAATGAGCTTATTAATTATTGATAGGAATATGAGTTTTTCCCAAGGCATGATCCATTCTTACTTGGTGAGACTTTGTCTGAATGGGGGTATGAGCCTGATCATGGGCCTCTGGGATATAATGCTTGTCTTTTGTGACAATAATATGAGCTCATCACAAGTAATGGTCCACTCTCACTTGGTGATCCCCAGTTAGAACAAGAATATGTGCCTGTTATGAATATTCATTTCCCAAAGGAATATGCTGACAAACATATAAAATGTAAGAAGGGATGTTAGCCTCCCCTTATATTTCTTTGGAAGGATGTTGGTGCAGTCATTCATTGAAGAATGTATGAATATTCTCATAGATTTTGTGATCTATTGGAATATTCCATACATATTCACTAGTAGGAATATGAGCCTATACCAAGGAATATTCAATTCCCACTTGGTGATCACTTGATAGAATGACGATATGAGTCTGGTCATGTGCCTTTGGATTATACCACTGGTCTTCTTCGATAGTAATATAAGTATATCCCAAGGCATGTGATACTGTCACTTGGTATTCCCCTTCCAAAATGGGGATATTATCCGGATCATGGGCCTTTAGAATTTAGCAGTAGACTTTTTAGATAAGTATGTTCCCCTATTCAAAGTTATATTCCACTCTCACCTTATGAGACCTGGTTGGAACAGAAAAATTAGCCTGGTCTAATGCCTCATACTTTACGAGAATATGCTATAATCCTTATTGATAGGATACATAATGTGCACTTACTCCAAAACAACCACTTGTTTATAATGATCAGCATGTTGAGCTACCCTGGTTATAAATATAAGAATATGTGCCTATCCATGTATATGTACTGGTTTTAGAATATGTTGGTGGTGTTCTTTAGATGTTTCTAATATGTAATGGCATTTTATCAAAGTGTTTATAGGGATATAAGGCTACACATTTTTTTATCTCAACTATATAATGGAAGATATATTTGATTGAAGTGGGGATATGTGTGCACTTCTTTCTTCTTTGTGCCACAAAAATATGCTAATGGACTTCATGTATGGGGGTAGGGATATTCACCTCCAACATGTCTTCTCTAGGAATTCTCCAACCTTATTTTTTTGAGAAAGTAAGAATATGAGTCTTCTCCTTGGCTAATGTCAGAATATATTGGTGCGATTTTTTAGTGCAAGTTGGGATATTATCCAACTCTTAGTTATCCAAATCCTTCAGTGCCTGACTCATCTTTCTTATTTCCTGTGAATGAATGTGAGAGGTGGAAGTGTGTTGGGTGGTACCCTCAGTAGGTGACTATGGGTACCAATAGGATATTTTTAGTGAAAATGATGATAAGATCCCTCCTCAATGGCCCCTGAACCATGGGGGATTCATAGTTGATTCCATATTCCATCTTCATCAGATACTGAATGTGGAAATTTTCACACTCTAGGGATAAGCTCTTGATGTGGTTTGTTTTGGCTGTGAGTTTATCTAGCTTTACTACAATTTCCTTTGATGAGGTGGACTTGTCAGTTTTATTACTTTTAGGCCCATATGGGAAGCGTCTAGGGTCAGGATTGTAACATGTATATGGTATTCCAAGACCATTATTATCGGTACCCAACATTAAATATGTTGGGTGGGAAAGATCATTATGTTCCCTTTAGGGGTTTTTTTAGTTTATCTTCCTAAATAGTTACTAGATTAAGAAATGTCAGTTTAGGGTAATTTTTTTCAAGAACAAGATCAATAGTCATGATGACAACAAGTATTAAGTTCACTAATTAGTGTATAATCATAGGCATGATAGGGTCTCAATCATATATGATTGGGTAAGAAAATTTTCATTTTATTCCTGATCCGACCATTCTGCTCATGTGGACTTGTCAAAGTGAGGATGCAATTATTTTATAATATCCTTGGATATAGGGGATTAGCTTTAATATTCATGTTAGGTTTTCCATTTGTTTTATAGATTATGAAAACAAAATGTCCCACCATATTATTAACTAATCATCCTTCTATTTGAGATATTCATGTTAGGTTCACCATTTTTTTGTGCATGTTGTGCAATCAAAATGTCCTAAAACATGTTAAACTAATATTTTTTTTCATTTGAAATATTCACATCAGTTCACCATTTTTGGTTTCATATTTCATGAAAACAAAATGGTATAATGTATGATCAACCAATCATTATTTCATTTGAGATATTCCCATTGGTTTCACCATTTTTGTTTTTTTGGAAAAGACAACAAAAAATGAGTTTGGTTTCCCTGGATAGTTGATTGTGGGGGGTTCAATTTCTTACATAATCCATGATATCATGTCACCATTGCTGTGCTTAATGAAAACTCCTAGTGGATCCCACATCCATAACTGGGTACAGATCTTCTTTCCAAAGGCAGGAGGTCAGTTGGGGTTTTAGAACCAATGACACTTAGGAACTCACATTATTCAAGAGGATGGGAAGTCAAGCTCATCTATATATATGGTGTTCATCATATATTTTCCTTAATGGGTGGCTGCTTATATGCTGGGGACATATGGCTAGGATCATCGAAATTTTCTACCACACATAGAGGCATTTAATATGTTAAGGATGGGATTGAACCTCTATGAGGAATCCCAAATATCCTTTTTATAAATAGAAATAAAATCCCAATTAGTTATTTAAACCCATGCAATTTAACATCAAGAAGAAATGACATATGTGCAGGCCCTTAGGAACCTTGTATTTGAGCTTGAATGTTGAGGATACATCCTATATATTTTGGTTATGGAAATAATCATAGTTATTTTAGTGAAATAAAACTTTTAAGAATACCCAATTATTATATTTCCTGACATGGATGGATTCATATCATTCCACTCATCAAGTATTACATGCTGAGGTTTCCCAAATAAGTGTAGATTCACAATGTGAATGATATGACATTTTCAACTCCCTAATCTCATGTGATCCATGATCGATGTGAGAAATAAGAGATATCAATTAATAAGCCTCAATGTATATGGATGTGATACTTATCCTCTAAGACAACCCTTTAGATGTTAAATATAGATTTTGGGCCTTAGGAAAGCATCCTACATATCCTAGTTATTGAAAGAATCTGAGTTCTGATAGTTTATTTAACTTAATAGTCCAATAATGGATAAGGTAGTATGGTCATCCCATTTGAATGATTGGGTCTCGATGGTTGAAATTTTATAGGTATGGTTGGACTTACATTTTTGTGGATGCCGATTTCAGCTCGGAACATAGGAAGGCATCCTAGATATCCTATTTATTATATAAATAAATAGTTCTCATAGTTAGTGGACCGGGGATTACACAATTAGGTTTCCCTTGTATGGAGGTAGTGCACATATCATATTATATTGTTGATCAGGGCGTACATAATAAGGCTTCCCCATGTGAAGGATATAATTATTGCAACTTCTTAAACCCACAAGAGCTATAATCAGTGTTGGAAACAAGGGATGGAAAATGACCAGTCTCAAAAATTATGGATGTGGGACTTGTGTGCTGGGACCACAATTTGGGTATTTATTATGTAGCTTGGTCCTTATGAAGGAATCATAAGTATTCTGGTTATAAAAGGAATCATGTTCATCGTAGTTTAATTTAACTATAGAGAACACACAAAGGTTTCCCTAATATGAAGGATGGATAAGGCTATCAATTCCTAAAATTCCTAATTTACATATACTGATTTTCTTCCTAGAATGTGTTGATTATTTTACCAACATGTATTGATTTTATTATTGACATGTTGGAGGATGTATTCCTGACATATCGAAATCAAATCAAATCATCCAATTGATATTTCCCAAAGACGTCACATAATCTGTATAGCTTGTTAAAAGGTCGTCACATGACCATGTCTGACTAGTCTAGGGGGAATCTCAATACCTAGCTAGATGACCCTAGATTCCATTACAGGGTCTTGGCAGACACGTTAGGAGGAAATCACATGATCTACCTAACTTTCTTTAGTGTCATCACAAAACTTGGTTGACTTTCATAGAGGGTGTTACATGAGTTAGTGTGACATGTCCAGAGGGTGTTTGCATGTCATGGATGACTTGTCCGGGTGTAATCGCAAAAGTCGGTTGGCATGCCTAGAGGACATAGAAAGGTCTAGCTAGATTGTATTGAGGATGTCAGGAGAGATAGTTGACATGTCCTAATTACAATGTAGACTCATCTAAAATTTATCCGTGCTAAGATATGATTTTGTTGACACATCTGAAAGATATTTCAAGGTTTTGATGGAGAGCTTGGAGGGTTTCATGAGACATGGGAGGCTTTCCCTAGGGTAACCATATGACTTTCAATGACACAAATGATCCAAATAATGTACCAAAGGAGTGTTTTCTGATATGTGTGACATGTCCTGGTGTTGTCGCATGATCTGGGTAGTTCATGCAAAGAGCATAAGGATCAATTTATTTGTTCTTCACATAAGTCTCATGTTTTTTGTCTTTTACTTTTATCATATATTCCTTATATTTATTTATTGTGTCTTTTCTAAGTCTCCCATGATTCATCATCTATGTGGTATATTCTTTTATATAACCTCTCAAAGGTCCTTCATGTGGTCTATGAGTGATCACACGAAGTGACTATGCATGTCGCGTGATTAGTTAGGTTGTTCCATAAACATTTCCTAGAAGAAAACCTTTCTGATCATGAGATCAACCACTCCAATAAATTCTCTATACTACTTAATTTTGATGTGTGAGGATCCAAATATTCATTTTTTCATGCTCGTGTGGGGGATTTATAGGCCTCACCACCCTGATTATTTTAATCTTTGCACGGTGCATACTGTATAAATATTGGATGAAATCAATGGAGGGATTTGTTTTCATGTGTTTTATGAGATCCTATAGTAGGTCATTACGAGGGTGTTTCATGAATTTTAGTGACTATGAGATCATCCATTCAATGCACCATTTATTGGATTATATCAAATTAATGGGGGAATTTTCCAATCATGTGGACATATCAGGGGGATTTCATATTGTAGGTCAGAATTGTCCATGGTCCTTCGTGAGACCAATATGCTTATTAAATGGATTCACATGATCTAAGGAAGTATGGCCATAATATTTTGTGAGACAAATATGAATTTCTAGGGGGGCCTTCATGAGATTAGGTTATCTTTCTAAAGGGATTTTGTGAGGTCTTTTGGAGTGCCTTAGTGTGTCATAAGACGTTTATGACTGCAAGAGGCTATAACATTTTTTCCTTCTTATTTACATGTAAATTTTACAAGGTACTGGGGTATTAAGAGTTTTCACGATTGTTGTCGAAGAAAATAACTCTCCCCATTAGTGATTCGATGCATTGGAAATAAATATTCCTATGGTGATTCTTGATTAATATCATGGACAAACCATCCTTATTTTATTTGGAGCCAATGGGGGAGCATTGGATTGGCTAAACAAGTCTAAGGCCCTTCGTATAGTTGGGGTGACATACTAGCGGGCTCTCGCACAACGAGGTGGACATGTCGGCAAGGTATTGTGGTTACCCATGAACCATATGTGGTGAATAAAATAATTTTTATGACATTATGAGTCTCCTTAATTTTTCAATTTTGATTTTATTGTTTATTTTATAAGGGTCTAGGATCTCATGATATTGTTCATCTGTTATCGAGGATAATCATTCTCCCCATCGGTGTTGTGTCTTGTGACAAAAAGGCCTTATGGTGTTGTGTGATAATTTTATGCAAAAAAATTCTATTTTAATTATGGAGCTGAATGGGGAGTGCATGATATATTTGACATGTCTGATGCCCTTCATGCTATGAGGGTGACATGATAGAAGGCTCTTGTGCAATTAGGTGGACATGTCGCAATGGGTTTGCAGTGTATGGGTGCGTTGTATGATATTTATGGCCAGAATTGGATCCCTAAATTTGGATATTTTCCTCCATGTTTAAAATGATTTTTGGATGTATTGGAAGGTGTCCATTGATTGATAAGTCGCATGAATCTTGGGTTCCCATCTGGCAGCCACCGTGTGATCGGTGAGTGTCTAGGACACCTTCGCAAGAGCATATTCACTTATCATAGGGGATCCAAAGGATATATCACAGGTTACAAGTTGTGAATGGTTCCTTCATGTGACCTTCTTTGGGTCTCAAGATCCCAGGTCACTTAAACGATTTTTCGATCCATGAGTTCGAGCCACCTATTCCCCCTTTTTAGGGAAAATAAAACCCATATTCTGGTATTTCTTCCTTTATAGATTTTTTAATGCACATTTGGGGGCCTTAATAGTTGTTAAAGGAAGGGTATAATGTAGAAGAATGTTTTATTTATTGAAACGATGTAATATTTAAGAATGCGTAGCTTATGTGTGATTTATGAAAATGGGTGTGTAAATTTTCAACTCTTTATTATTTTAAATTAAAATTATTCCGAAATGTCATAGAATTTTAAAAAATGAAGTGTTTTATATTAACACCATGTAATTGATAATGTAAAAATTTCACATTGGTGGTAAAAAATAATTGTAGTTTAGAATGTGAACTCAATCCATCAATTTCAGGGAATCATTTCTTATTATGAACTTCCAGATGACATATGTTACATCTAAAAAATTCCCCTTGTTCTTGAGTCTAGTCTATCTCATTCGGAATCCTACTAGAATTCAGTCTCCCTTGTAGTCATAAACTATTGATTCCAGGTATCAATATCATCCAATATTTGGGAATTGGGAAATGTCAAAGTTCTTCAATTGTCATCCGTGGTACAGTACATATTTTAGCAATCATGTTCATCTAACACACTTGATCAACATATGCTCCCTTTATATGTCCAAAGAGGAACATGATTTAATGATCTATTCCCATGGGAAAGAAATTCCTTGAAGTTTCCACATTGAAAATAATTTTATTCTAGTTATACCACTAGGACTCTAACACTGTTACCTATGATGGGGTCTTGAAACTATTTCACTTAAAATTTATAGTTTTTTTTGGTTGAGAATGAACATGTGATAAGAAGAATCTTTTTCAATGTTCTTTTAAATATATCATTGAATGTATCTTACAAACCTTATCCCCTGTTGAATCACATTCCCATTATATTTTTCCCTTTCAATGATTTACTTAACCTAATGATAAAATGACTCTTGAACAAAGTAATTTATAGGTAACATGTTAATCCCCTTAAAAATTCCATTAATTCACTCCACAATGTTTGTGGTCATGTGTCTTTATCTCTTCCCTTGTCCTGTATAATGTCCATTTTTCTTTTTTTAATATGAATCATATAATCATACACTCCCTAATTATCCCTATATATTTCTTATAATCATTGTTCAAACCTTCATTGATCTGGATCATTTGCTGCATAAAAGTGATCATATTTCACATAAATTCATTTTATCATTATATTAAAATAGTAAGAAAATAAATAGATTTTATGCCAAGACTCATGAGAACCATCTTTATAGGTTCATCATGGGAAGTTATTCACACATTTCTAGAAATTTTTTGAATGACGTACCAATGATATGAATTTAGGGGTCCCTATGTAACATGATCTATATTTATTTCCTTGTTGATTTCTTGATGATGATCAAATATCAAATAGAAACCCTAAATTTGGGTAAAATGGTTGCTAAATCATGCTTGAAACAGACTCCATGATTTTTAATTCAACTTCATCAGAATAGGAAATTAAAGTGGAAAAGGTGAATGGATTTCATCTTGGATTACCAGAATAAATAGTACACTGGGGTATTTTCCTTATATAAACATACCACAAATTTTTATAAACTCTTTGTAGAAACAAAAAATAAAAATACATGGAAGGAATTAACAAAACAACAAATTAAATTTGACCTGAGTAGATCAAGTTGGTTATCTTGTGACACATTTTTTTTCATATCAATATGTAATAAAGAATTTTCATTGTGCCTTAGTATGGATAAAAATTGCATTATGACTTTATAGGAGTTATCCCATTCACAATAGACCTTAAAATTTTCAATTAGTTTCATCATATATTCCTTCGTAGAAGAAATCTTATAACCAAATTTTGTTGAATCTTGTTCAGCACAAGGGCTACAAGAATATATTGGAAGGTCCATGTTATCTCAATAATATTAGATGACACAAATTCAATATCCAATAATATATGATCTTATGTCAGGTTTGGATAAACACAAGTATGAGTTACCTCAATCTTAGAAATTATATAAACTCAAAATAAAATGTCAAAAATCACCCTTTTGGGGAATCTATAATCATTCACATATTTTCACACTATTTGATTTGTTTTTTTGTATTAAATCTTGAGATAAATATCTACATTTTATCTCAATATGAAATCTTTTTAGTATGATTTTCATGGAATCTATTCTTCCAAAATATCATCCAATATATAATGTTTGGTATATTTTACCACATTTATCCTCAACAACTATAAGAAACTCAATTGATGGTAAAATAAAATTCCAATAAAATTTAAGAAAATGGGTCATTGCGTCATACCAATATTTAAATTGGGTTGGATGATTTATTATATCTAAAGGTTGCTGTAAAAATACTGCATTTCTTCTAACTTCCTCCCCAACTTTTTTAGCTTCCTTATCCCCATAATTATTTTCTCCATCTATTCCATCAGTATACTATTATTTATCCTTTAAATAATCTTGATAAAGACTAGGCTGAATAGTTTGGTTGTTTTCTTCTACATCATAGGAAATAACCTCATTTTCAAGGGATGGACCTTCATAAATGACTCATGTATGCCTATATCATCGTAAAATTATAATTTTCTATTGTACAATTGAAACATATATATATATATAACACCATTATAAAACCATCTAAACATTGAGGAAATAATGTTATTTCTTAGACCCATCACTCATCAACAACCAATGGACAATATAGATGCCATATCATGGACTAGAATTGGAAATTTCTATATCTAATGGACTATATTTATTTACTAGATCCAATATTTAAATAACCACATATTATTTCATAAATTTCTTTTATGGTTAAAAAAATCAGATTTACTAACCATTTTTAGGGTTTTGTACTATAAGAAGCTCCATGATCAATTTGAATAACTTCTATGAAGTACTTTATATAGGAAAAAATAATTATCTATATGAAAAATCTTTTTTGGAAAGATTAATATTGTGTAAATAATATTGAAAATGAGTAATAATCATGTAGAATTGACCAAAAAATATTTACTTTACTAAACATTTAGAATGTTATCTTGTATCCTAAAAGATTACACTAATGTTTCTTAATTTTTTTAATATTCATAATGGTCTGAATAGTAGTTTTTAAATATAATGTGAATAATATAAATCATATCCCAAGGGAGTGTCAAAATAGTTGTGAAAGAAGGCCCATTTTGTACTCCAGTTCCTGATTGACTCTAGTTCAATATCGTGCTTTCAAGATTGCTACCCCTATGTACATATAGACCATAGCCGAATCCACTTATAGTATCCATATAGAGATTTCACTGCTTAGATAACCACACAATCTTTACTTTGCCAACATTTTAGAATATTGTTTTATATCCTGAAAATGAAACTAATGTTTAATAGAATTTTTTTAATGTTTTTAAATGTATGTTTAGTAGTTTATAAAGTGAATTTGAATCATTTAAATCATATTTATTGGGAGTTCCAAATCATGTTGGAAAAAAATGAATTTTGTCTTGAACCAGTTCCTAATCAATTATAGATTAGTAAAGTGTGTTCAGGGTTGTTACCCCTAGGTATATCTATGCTAGAGACACATCCACTTGTAGTACCAAGACATGGATTTCATTGCCTGGATAAACAAATAATATTTACTTTACCAAATTATTAAAATGACTTATTATAGCCTATAATAAGACTCTATTTCGTTGTAGTATAAATTTTAATATTCCTCAAGGTATGTTTTAATATCTCATTTTTTTAGTGAGGTTCATTTTCATTTAGTTTTTTAAACCCTCATTGTTGAGTTATATTTCTTGGAATAGACCCCATACATCATGCCCTTATACCATTTTTTTTTGTTTTTGGAAAGGAAGTTATAATGGGATGATGTTTGTATGTAGATGAAATACACGGTGTGTATTCATTACATGATGTGTAATAAAAACAAGATTTGTATCTAGGCTGGCCAGACCCCGTGCATGCCTTGAATGAGTTTTCATTAGAGAGGAAAAATACAATATTCGAACGGTGTGTAAGTATTACACACTGTGTAAATAACCTATGTCATTTTTTTAAAAATATGTAAGGGACCCTTATTTTGATATAAGACTCCCTCTTCTCTTATTTTACATAGAAGGAGACACACGAGATAGCTTACTGATAAATCTAACTAGGTTTTTATGGTTATTCTCCATCCAAGATCTGTTTGCTTCACTAGTGAGTGGATTGGATTCTTAATGGTAATATTCTCATTCCACTTACCTACTATCATAATTTTTCTTTCCATATTTTGTGTTATTTTTTTATAAAATCATATACCAAATTTTTTGGTATTTTTTATATTTTACCGATATCTCCCATATAGCTCAATTCTAGGTTCGATAATAGATGAGGAAAACTTCATACTTAAGGTTGGTGGGATAATTATTTTACATAAAAGTCTAGTTGTATTTTTTCATGTACCAATATGTTACATTCTTGTTCTCCCAATGATTCTTTAAAAATGTTTATTTAATTAAATTAAAGTTTATTATCATATGTAACCGGATCCTGAATACATATGAATCAATGTTTTGGGGAATTTACCTCAACATTAGCCACCCCAATCAGTGTTCCCTTCTTTAAAGGATTAAATGCCTCATGTTTAGAATATAATTTAACCAATAATTTAGGTTTTTGTTTTCCATTGAAATTAAAATAGTTGAATGTAAATTGAACAAAAATAAATTATTTCCCATGTGTTAGGCCCTTGTGATTTGTACCATATCTTGAAAAAATTGGATAAAATGAATTAGTCAACTTGAATAAAGTATTGTGGATATAATTTTTTGTTAAAGTGGTATGAGTTCTTGATATTTAATCCATTCCTCCACATCATGCCAAGGGAAATACAAGTGTCCCAATTCAGGGATTCCTTAGATGGGCTCATCATACTTTATAATTGTATCTTTTTATGAATCGAAAATACACTAGGAGAGATACTTTGATTTTTTATATAATTCATTGGAAGAGATCGCCATGTAGATTACTTACCTTATGATGAGTGATACTAGTTACCCAGGGGAGTAACTATGGATGGGTTCAGTGGAAATATGGTTACACCATCCTACGGGTGATACTCAGTCCCCTACATGAGATACCAAAGACATGACCAAATGGTAATGATTTAAACCACATTGAGAGTGATACTTGGGATTCCATTAGGGATCAACTTGGATAGACTCCTATGAGGTTGGGTATTTGTACTACTCTTGGTGTGATACTTGCGTTCCAATTTATGTTTCTCCTTGGATAGGATGAAGATGATTATTTATTAAATTGTAGATATACTTACTATATAATTATATGAATGAAAATTTATTAAATAAAAGGACCTATCTACTAAGCCAGTTTTCATTCTTAGGTTTGGTATATACTTGATATATTCCTTGTTGATAGGCTCAGTTATTCTTCCTTGCATGTATGCTAGAGAACATTGATGCACCACAATCATATCGGTATTGGTTGAATTTATTTCATAGATATTTGTGTTCTTCCAAACTAGGTTGTGTCATTTGGTTATCCATGATGAAGCTGGTCTGAAGTGGTTTATTTTTTTATTCATTTCTTAACTCTTATTATTATCAGTAATCTACTAATTTTATATGCATAAACTATATTGTTCAAGACATCATTGGTGGTTTCTTGTTGAGTATATCTCATACATTTTTTGGAAACCTGTGGTACTCAAACATACATCATGACTACATTTATAGATAAATGGAATCACCCAGATTCTGATGTCCAATTTTCATAACTTGGATAGAGTATGAGAGTTGATGTCCAAGCATATGCTCATGATGCTTATAGTGGATGGTTTTAATCTTTTTATCTTTTTTTTGTCATGTTTCACATGAATGATCCCATATATATCATGTAGTATTTTTTATATAGAATAATGGCATGATCATCATTTTATACAGGATTTTGATTCATCTTCCTCATGTTTATTATGTTGTGATGATTTATTATTCAACTTATAGTTATTTATTGATACTTCTACTATTTCCATTTATTATTTCCTTCTACGTCTTACTCTGATCATGAGGGTTTAGTATCCCCACCATACCATCACATACCCTCACTATTAGTTGTTAGCATCTAAATTATGGGGTGGTGTGACTGAGGTCTATGGCCAACTACCTTAGGGTACGTCTTTGTCTCTTCTGAGTTAAGACACTACAAAGTGTCATCAAATATTATTTTTCCCACCATCTTTCAATTTGGTTATTTGGAAGGATATTATGAATGTATTAAAATTTGGTAATGATAATGTGTCCATGAGTATCTTTCCCATATATAATGGAAACCAAAATTACATTGGGTGAGTTATTGTAGTTTTGGATTGTGCCTACTATAATTGTACCTATTTTACCAATTGGTGACACACAAGTTTTGCGATGTTACTATTTCTGATATTATTATTTTGTATTTTGTTTTTCAGTTGGCTTGGTAAGGTAAGGTGGTATCCTATAGAGAATCAATATAGGTTCTTGAATATTCACATGTCATGCATTATTCCATTCCATATAGGTATATTTTGTTTCTTTCATTTCCTATGTTTCCTATAATTGTTGTGAGTACCTTGACTATTACATATATAAATACACTGACATTTCTTATAGGTATAATATAATTGGATTAATTAAAGTGTCAGCATAAATATAAATGACTTTTACCCACATAGATTGATCATAGAGCCTTGATTAAAAAAGTATTCCATGATTGAGTCATGAACTATTGAATTAATGGAATGAAATGTTAGTTAAATTGATCACATGAATTCCAATTATAATTTATGAAGCATGTAATAATATCATTTGGGAATGGTGATTAATTTAATTAAATCATTTTATATGGCTTATTACATCCTAATATCAAACATAAAGGATATGTTGTAGTTAGATGACATAACAATTACAATTTATAATGACAATGGGTCTTCATAAACTGTGAATGGTGATGTATCTAACTGGAATGTGATATATATATACATATAAATGAGTTTGAACTTGAATAAATTTTAAATTTTAAATGATATGGTTAGTTCTAAATTCAAATTCCAATTGCAAAGTAAAGAGTGTTTTCCTCTATACATTACAATTGACACTCCATATATTGGAACCTTTGCAGCATGATGTGAGACCTTAACCCTAACCTGACCATAATAGCAGGAAGTAGGACATGTCTCTTATGATTTTTTTGTGACCATTCTTATATCCTAGGCCTATATTTAGGACCAGGAAGAGATGTGTGGTTTTTTCATGGGATGACTATGTACGTGCCTTCACTTATTTTATGTGATTTTTATATATTGTTAAATATTTTATGAGAAATGAATTTAGAAATTGTAGAGCTATTCCAATATGACTTCCTTGAGTCAGGTTCTAGGAGGGTGGGGATGACTTGGCTCGGGAGGTGGTGGGCCCCAATCCAATAGCATTATGTACTACAGTGCCACTAGAGGAACTTCCTGATGTTCCTCCACTGGGAAACGGTGATCAGTTATGAGATAGATTTTTATTCTTCATTCAGTCCATATAGGAAAATCAATGACCTTTCTCTACTATAGTAGAGTTGAAACATGAGTTTTAGTAGTATAAACCTCCCACCTTTTAGTGGATGGTGGTACCCAAGATATAGATTCATGGCTTGATGTGATGTTATCTATCTTTGAGAATATAAATATGCCTCTAGAGTGGAGGTTCAAGCTATAAACCTATATGCTTCATGAATTTTCAAAATATTTTTTGGGATATTATCATCCTGGATGATCTTTATTGGGGTATGGTCTATGTGAGATTCTGGGCAGCCTTTTATGACTAATTTTTCCTCATACACTGAGAGTGGACCATGATAGGGAGTTTATAAACCTTTAGTAGGGAACTTTTTCCATGATTGAGTACTCGAATGATTTCATAAAGCTTCAAAACATGGAACTGACACTAACTGGTGATGAGTTGAAAACTGCAAGATTAATTGACGATGGTATTGAGTATTCCATATAATCATAGTTGAATGTCCTCCATTTATCCATCGATTCATAGATAGTGAACCAAACCTTCTTCACTAAATGAAACCTGAGGGAATATAGAAGTGTGAGTTATTGTGGTTTAGTATCCTGGACAAGATGTTTTTCTTCTAGTGGTAAGAAATGTCATGGTGAGACTGATCCTGAGGATAGTATAGTTTAGATGCTAGCACCGATAGTTATGTGGTATGACACCATTTTGGTTAGGATTTCCCAAATAATCCCTAATGTATGAGAGACCTGATTAGGTGATGATCTTGTTCTATGATGGGTCACTATTGGCGGTATTTCTTAATTTTCCATCCTATTCCTAGAGAGAAGGGATATGAACTGACACTACAATTGGATAGAAGATTAAAAAATCCATGATAGGATATAAGCTAGAATACTATTGGTCGATCAGGCTAAGGAGTATGTTTTGGATGTTGTATTCATACTTCAGAGGTTCAACTCTAATAGATTAGACCTACCTAGGTTAGTTAGGTTTCATCTCAGGGTCACAGATCCTACCATATCTATGTAGTGTAGTATTCTCTGAAGGAGCAGGGTTTATAGCCTTATATATTCTAATGTACTATGCTAGTTGCCTCCACTTTTGTTTTTTTCTTTGTTTGATATAGGAGCTTTACAAATGACTTATCTCCATCGAAATTATGAAATGTATAGGACTGGAAATAGAGTACTTATATGGTATGATGACTCTCGAAAGAACATTATATTTTTCTTTAGAGAGGGTTCACAAGTACGGGGAGTTACCCTATCAGATCGGGGGTACTAATTCCTATGGAATTTATTTTTCTTCTAGATGAAAGTTTTCAACTTCATACACTGATTGGACTGTCAAACACCTTATCATACTTGTCATTTTGTGACCAAAGGGTCTCTTTTTTATCACCCAAGGGTTAAAATTATTTCCATATGGGTGAATGGGATCTATAGGCGTGTTGAGCTACACCCAAGTATCATAGAATGGTTGGAGTGACGGCCTAGGTGGCTAGTCTCTTTATGATAAATCATGGGATGCATCTTACAAAATTCCATCCTATAGTGGATCATTTTAGGGAAGTCTCCCTGACAATTTCAGGGCTTTACCTCCTATGAGAGAGGCAGAGTTCACTATCAAGATAGTGTTAAGAGTAGCACCTGTATCTATTCCTCCTTATAGTATGGAACCTAAAAAGATCTAGAAACTCAAGTTGTAGCTATTAGATTTTTGTAATAAAAGAGTTTTATACGATCTATTACTTCTCTATGGGGTCCACCTTTCTTTTCTCCAAAAAGGTGGACAATACCCTCAAACATTGCATGGATTATCACCAGTTGAACCATCTTACTATGATGAACTGGTATTCACTACATCATATAGATTATTTCTTCAACCATTTATGAGGAGAAATAGTTTTATCTAAGATTGATTTGAGGTTAGGATATCATCAGGTGTGGGTGATACCATCATACATACCACATACAACATTCTGCAGTAGATACAGTATGTATGATAATATGGTTATGTTTTTTGGCCTTACAAATTCACCAGTAATCTTCATGGACATGATGAATCATGCTTTCCACCCATATCTGAATTCATTTGTGGCATTCTTCTTCTAATTTTTTTGGTGTATTCACATAATCAACACAATTATTCCAAACATCTTGATATCATACTGGATACATTGAGATAGAACTATATATATATATATTCTGAGCTTGCTGAATGAAGATTTTTGATTGATAAGGTTCACTTACTAGGTCACACCATCTCAGAGGAAGGAGTGTCCATTGACCCAAAGAAGGTGAGTGTTGGGGTCTCCTCATATCATCCTAGGAACTCCTTCAATGTACACATTTTTTGGGGCTTATTAGTTATTACCTGAATTTCTTTTATAACTTTTCTTAGTGAGAAACACCACTTAAGAGATTGACTAATACGGATATGATGTTTTTTTTCATCTGAATCCTATCAGACAGTCTTTCTGGAGTTTAAAGGCAGACTAAATTTAGTGTCGATCCTAATTCTTTCAAAGTAGGGTAGAAGATATACCATTTATAATGATGCACATGGGGATTGGGCTTTGATTAGTTCTAATTCATTTATATTAGTTTGTAGTAGATAGATCATGATTGGTGTGACCTCATGAGTACCATTACCCTATGCCTGACCTCAAGCAAGAAATTGGGTTCATGACATACACTATTAGGGGAATTATCTATTGGTAGAGGTGTTTTTCTTTTACACAAACCATGAAATTCCAAAATACATTTCCATGTAGCATTACTTGAATCTAAGAAAGTGTAGGTGGGTAGAATACCAACATTCATTCGATTTTGAGCTTTCTTATACACCTATAAAGGGTAATGAAGTGGTTGATAACTTGTGATGGAAAACTCAGAGATCAGTTGTTTATGAGGCTAATACTGAATGGTAGTTGATGGACTTATTTTTGGAGATTCACTTGGAAGTTCAGGAATTCCATTAGCAGTCTATTTTAATAGATTTTGTTGTGACATCCTCCTTTCAAGAATGGATGTGAATTAGACATATTTTATATCTCAAGGGATTAATCCTAAAGGAGACTATCTATAGTGAGGACCAACCAACTGGTTAAGATGTTGATGAGAACGATTTACTTATCCTTCATAGAAGTATACAGGTTCCCATAGATATACAAGAAGATTTTATATGGGAATATCATACTTATGATTGGGAAGTTCACCCTAGTCTTACTAAGATTTACTGAGACATACATCATTAGTATTGGTAGTGAGGTATGAAGAGGAAGATTGTAGATTTTATCATGATCTTCTCCACTTAAAAAAAGGTAAAAGGAGGGAACCAAATTTTTTTGGGCTTCTACTTCCTCTATCCATTCCTGAGTGGAAATGGAATGATTTCACTATTGATTTTTTGATGGGTTTTTCTTGATCCCCTTGAGGTTGTGATGGTGCATGGGTGATAATGGACAAGTTGAACAAGGTCATGCACATTATAACTATCTGATAGGACTTATTAGTTTATGATATTGGGAGGATTTATATTTGGGATATTTTATTCCTTCATGGTGTTCTCTATTCTACCGTATCAGACTAAGATGTCTAGTTTACATTGTTGTTTTGGAAAGGGTTTCATGAGTCACTCGGTTCATAGGTGCTCTTGAGAACAACATTTTACTTTTAGCAAATGGTCAGTCTAATTGTATTATATAGGCATTAGAGTACATTCTCCCGGCATGTGTCCTTGATTTTAGTGGTTCATGGGAGAAACACTAACCTCTCATTGTTTTTTCCTACAATAATAGATTTCAAAAAACTAATAATATGGATCCTTATGAGGACCTTTACATTATTTAATTCCATTTACCCCTATGTTTATTAAAGGTAGGTGAGGTAGTGATGTAGGGTCCTTATATCATTATAAACATTTCAGAGCAAGTGCAACCGATTCAAATGCGTATGGCTATAGCTCAGTTCAAGAAGAATCCTTAAACCAATCATTTCCACTGACCACTTGAGTTATAGGTTGGACATTATGGTTATTAATGAGTTTCTACAAGATTGTGTCATCAATGGATTCTATGAAAGGTAAATTTATTGCTTCATTATGTTAGGACTTTCGATATTAGAGATATATTAATGCCAATGGCCAATTGGTTATAGTTACCTTAAAGGTACCATACCATTCATGATGCCTTCCATGTATCACAACTTTTCCATTATCATTATGACTCATCTTATTCATTTTATCCTAAGGATATTGAGCTGGAGGAAAATTCAACTTTTGAGGATCCTCTGTTTCAAATCATTGATCAGAGCACAAAGGCTCTTTGAGGTAGATTAGCTCCTCTATTATGGGTGTTGTCGTATTAAAACCATGTCTAGGACATGTCCTAGGGGAGAGAGGCTGATGTACATGCTCAATGGCCTAAAAATTTCTTAGATGATACTCTACCACCCTTTTAAGAGAAACATGTAGATGATTTTTTAAAGAGGGGAGGTTATTACGCCATGTATTTTCAATGATGTATGTTTTATTTTAAATTTTGGTTCAACCATAATTATGTTTTATTTCTTAGAATAGACCCTAGAGACCATTCCCTTAGGCCAAATGTTTTCATTTCAAGGAAGAGAGTTACAGGGGTTTGGATTTTGGAATTAGATGAAATACACTATGTGTTTTTGTTACATGACACGTAATGAATATAAGATGTGAATTTTTGTTGTCCAGATCCCTTCAACGTCGTTAAAGGGTTTTCCATGGAGAGGAAAACCCCAAGTATTATAAGGAATGTAAATATTACACACCATGTAAATGAAATGATTCATTTTATTAAAAATGAGTCAAGGCCTCTAATTTTGAAAGAATAATCCCTCCTTTGTTCTTTTTCACAAAAGGTGATGCACATGAGAGATCCCTCATCACACCACCTAGGTTATTAAGCTTCTTCTCCATTTGAGGTTGGTTTTATTCATCTTCAAGTGTGTTGGATCCACAAAAATAATATCCTCTTTACTATTCCTTATTTTTTTTATTTTTCTTTCCATATTTTACACTATTATGGTGAGCGATCATATACCCTATGTTCATGGATTTTGGTAATTTCTAGATTTTTCCCATTCTAGATCGATTCCAGGGACAAATCTAGATGATGATAGTACTACATACTTAAGGTGGGTGGTCTAGTTATTTTCCCTAAATGTCTATTTATATTTTATAATATTCCTCTATTCCACATTCCATACATCCCATAATAACACCCATAATGTTTAATTAATTAAATTAAATGAAATTATCATATGTAATAGGACCCTAGAAACCTGTGAATCAATTTCGATGGGTGTTTTACTTGAAATTATCCATCCCTATGGGTTTTCCCTACCATAAAGGCTTAAAATACTCATTTTTAAAATGGAATTAAAACACCAATTAAGGTTTGTATTCTCCCTTGTAATAAAATTGTGGAATGTAAATTAAATAAAAATAAATGATTGTAAATGTGTTAGACCTTATTTTTTATGCCATAGATTGAAATATTTGGATAAAATGGATTAGTTAACTTGATTAAAGTATTATGGATATATTTTCTTGTGGAAATGTTTTGATTTATTGATATATAAATCATGCCTCCTTATGAAGATGAGGGCGATACAATGATCCCAATTTAATGTTTCCTTGGATGGGCTCATAATTCATTATGATTTGATATTGTTATGGGTTGTAAATATGTCGGGGGAGATACTTGTATTCATTTTATAATTCATTTTATGGGCTCACCAAGAAGATTACTTACCTACCCATGAGTGATATTGGTTCCCTAGGGGAGTCATAATGGATTGAATTGGTGGAAAGATGGTTATACACTACCATCAGTGATACCTGATCCACTACATGAGATACCATGGGCAGGCTCAGAAGTTTATTATTTACACCAAAAGAAGAGTGATACTTGGGATTCCATTATGTATAGCCTTAGATAGATTCTTACACTATTTGGTGTTTGTAGTGCTCTTAGTGTGATACTTGGGGTTCCAATTTATGGTTCACCATGGATGGTCCCATAATACTTCATTATTAAATTCTAGAGATTATTTCTATATAATTCTAAGAATTCCATTTTAATAAATCAAAGCATGCATCCTATAATACAAATATAATGCTTCAGTTTGGTCGATACTTGATATATGACTTATTTATAGGCTCAGTTATTCTTCCTTTGATTTATGAGAGATAACGTTGATACAACCATATTATATAAATATATATAGCTTTAATTTCTTTAAGATATATTCAACATATGATAATGTAGGTAGTGTTTGTTAGGTATGCATGAGGAACCCAGTCTGAAGTGGTTTATTTATTTATTTATTAAATGCTTCACTTTTATTGTTATCGGGACACTGCTCATTTCATATACACTTCATAGTTTTTTCTAGACACTATTGGTGGTGTCCTACTAAGTATATATCACAACTTCTTTGGGACACCTATAGTACCAAAATAGAATTTATGATGGTAGTTATAAATAAAGTGAAGTGTCCAGCTTCCAATGTATGATTTTCATTAATTTGATAGAGTATGAGTGTATAGGAGTGAACCTATGATTTTGATTCTAGTAGTGGAAGATTTTGGTATTTTTTTATTTCTTCATCATGTTTTATATGCATGTTCAACTATATCTAGGGTAATCTTTTTTATATAATTACGGAATGGTCATCAATTTGATATTGATTAAACTTCTTCCTGTTTATTATATCGAGAAGATTTTTTATTTTTATTTTGGTAATTTCTTAATGTTCCCACTCATTTCCAATCCTTATTTACCATTATATATTACTATGATTATGAGTGTATAGTCTCCTGATTATCCCATCACAAACCCCCACTACTAGCTGGAAGCCTCTGGTATATGAGGAGGTGTGGTTGAGGTATTGGGTACAACCATCTTAGGGCAACACTTAGTGTCTTACAGGTTAAGAAGCTATATATGTTTAGTAGTTTATAAATATAATAAAAATAATTTAAAATATATCAGTGAGGGTGACAAAGAAGTTGTGCAGTAAGGTATGAATCATCTAAATTGTAGGAGTGGAAAATGTATGTGTTGTAAATCCTCTTAATCATATAGTTAGACCTCATTGATCATATGTTAATTCTATGTTAATATGATGTTAATATATATCTAATCATTATTTAATCCTATGTTAATCCTTAGTTAATCGGTATTTAAGAATTAGTTGAAAAATAGTTTTTATTTAGTTAGTTTAATTTTTAATAATAATTAATAATTAATTATAAACAATTTAAGTATTACTTAATCCTAACTTAATCTTTACTTATACCAAAGCTAATAATTCTTTAATAATTTGATAATGAATTATTAATCACTTGTTAATTATTTGTTAAAAATAAATTAATAAATAGTTATTAAGTATCTAGTTTAATGATAATTAATTATTAACCATTGGCTAATTATTGTTTAATATTTACGTCATCGTTAATATTTTCTTAGCTAATCATTCTTTAATAATTGAAAAATCATTATTTAGTCATTGATTTATAATTATTTAATCATTAATTAAGCTTTCTTTTTATATTTTTTTAGTCATTAGTTAATTGTTATCTAATCATTACCTAATCATTTATTAAGGAATAGTTCTTCCTGGTTTAATTATCTTATAATAATTTTTTAATCACTTGTTAATAATTTCGTAATTAATAATTAATAATTATTTATTTTAATGTTAACTATTTTTTCATTACTATTTAATAATTATTTATATATTTAGTTTATAATTAACTAACTATTAATCATTAATTAATTATTGCGTCCCTTGGTTGGTATTTGGGAGGTCTTAGTTTCGAGCCTCTCCACACACAATTAGTATTGATTTTGGTTATTTCTCCCCCATAATACACCATTGTAATATAGTTAGTTATGGGTTAATTAATAGTTCATCAATATTTAATTATTAGTTCATTATAAGTAAATCATTTTTTAATATTTCATTAATAATTGGTTACCAATTAGTTAATCATTACCAAATCATTTATTATGCATTAGTCAATCCTAAGTTAACTAGGCCTTATTCATTCATTAATGACTCGTTTATAATTACATAAATAATAGTTATTAGGTTTTAACATTAAATTTATTTGCAAGTTAGTTATTATTTATTCATTATTTAAGTAGTTTCTTTATAGTTAATTGACAATTAATCATTATTTAATTACTGGTTAATCATTACTTTATTTTTAATTTTTACTTTGTTAATCATTTATTAACCATTTATTAATCAATCTTTAACAACACATTAATCAATATTTTTACATTTGTTAATCCTTCAAAAATCATTATTTAATAATTATGTAATCATTCGTTAAACACTTGTTAATCATAACTTAATAATGCATTAATCATTCATTAATTACTTGTTAATCATTACTTATCAAATACATATGAAGTATCATTAAGTAATTATAGTTAATAATTATTTAATCATCATCTAATCATCAATTAATTCTATGTTAATTTTAGTAATTCATTGGATAATCAATATGTAATCATTAATTTAAAATAATTTATTCATTAGTTATTTAACAGTTAATTATTATTGAAACATTATTTCACTAATATATATTCATCATATAATTAATGTTAATCCCAATTATGTATCTAATATTTAAAACTACGAAGTTAAATAATAATATTTTTATAATAATAATCTATTACTAAGACAAATCATAATTTATTTACTTAGAATTCATTATTAAATAAGAATATTTTATTTACTAATATTTACTAATATTTATAAATTATTTATAACTAACTAAATGACTCAGTAAATAACATATATAAACCTAACTAAAAACTGAACAACTAAATAAATAAGTAACACAAAAATAAATAAGAAAAAATACCTGTAAATGATGCTTCATAAATTCCACACTTCACAAATTCAGTACTTTATTCAGGATACCAAAAAGGCTAGAAATTTTAATCTGATTTGGGATTTTAGGCCACCATTTTGGGCCTATGGGTCTCAGGGCCTTTGGGCCACAGGGCCTTCAGGTTTCCATAATTCATTAAGACATCAGGCCTCCAGGCGATAAATGACCAAGAAGAAACCCAAATAGATCACACAAGAGAAGGCGATAGATGAGGATTACGAGTAAGTACTATCAACCATAGCCGAGCTAACCAAATTAGAATGACCACTAAAATGTATATTACCATTAACAATGTGAAAAAAGACTTTTAGAAATGTTAAAAATTCACTGTTATCCTTATAATTGTTAAAAGGGGGGATTTTTAAGGGATAAAAGAGTGCTCATAATGGGGATCCGTTATCAGTGCTACAAAATCACTAATAAATTCCCCCTTTATCTGCATTATTTATAGCATTGTTAAAGGCCCCACCTACTACAATGTTCTTTTTGTATAAAAATACACTACATAAACCTGTAACAAGTACAGAAAATATACAATTTAATTAAAACAAATTTTACATCACAAATATAAAAAAATACTACTATACACAGTTCAAAAATGTTTTGTATAATTACTTTTACAATTACTATCCACAAACCTTTAATAATGTTGATGATTCTTCACCTTTGGCACTATGATGCCCCCTCAAAAAATTCCACCCATGGTATCAGGTTTCAAGAAAATCTCCTCAACCCAAGAAAAAGAATCAACTTATATAATAAAAGAAATATTATATTAGAAATATTATAATTAACTAAATGAAACATTAATATGAAATAATACATTAATAACATGTCAAATTTAAATAAAAACCCACACTTTATGTTATACTGATAACACCATGAATCATATTGAGGTGTGATTGATTCCAGCATGTCAAAAATGAGTTATGGATCATTGTCCTAACGTATCAAAACAATCCAAATGTGTTTTCTCAGTTTTGAGTTTGTCAATTATTATTTCTAATGAAATTAATGTCAATTTTAAATAAACACTTAGAGTTATACTAGTCAGAAAATATGTGGGATTGAGCTGTATCTGATTCATACACATAAAAAATTACTTATGTATCATTATGATAAAGTATGAAAATAATTCAAAATCATTTTCTTGGTTTTCTGTATGTCACTTGTGTTTTTTACTAAAATTTCATTTCTAACAAGAAACATGCATTTTGAGTGATATTGGTTACAACGTGTGATTGTTTTATGTTATAATACTTCCTAAAAATTTAAATTGAATTATGAATAAATTTATTAAATTATCAAAACATATGGAGGTCATTTTCTTGGATTTTAATGAGTGACAAATGTTTTGAAATAAAATATCAATCTTAAACTAATAAAAAACACTTTGAGTCATACTGATCACAACATGTGTCTAATTATTGTATGGATCAATTATAAACATAAAAGATTACTTTTGGATTATTTTCTTAATGTATCAAAACAATCAAAATTCATTTTCGCATTTTTCAGAATGTCACTTGTTCTTTTTTTATAAAATTCAAGTCAATTAAATATAATAGGACACACACGAATTTATATCGGTCACACTGTGTATATGATTTAGGTTTTATTGATTCATAAAAATAAAAAATGACTCATGTATTGTTTTTCTAAAGTATAAAAACAATATGAATGCATTTTCTATGTTTTTAGTATGTCATTTGTTCTTTTTACTAATATTTTTGTATTTTTTTAATAAAAATACACTTTATGAGTAATGCCCATCACATCGTACATTGGATTGAGGTGAGGTTGATTCTTAAACATATAAAATGGTTAATGAATCATTTTACTAATGTATAAAAACAATCCTAATCCATTTTATTGGTTTTCAGTATGTCACTCATTCTTTTTTCTAAAAATAATGTCAATTTTAAATAAAGAGACACACATAGAGTCACATAGGTCACATTATGAATCAGATTAAGGAGTTGATGATTCATACATTTCCATAATGACTTATTTATCATTTTCCTAAAGTATAAAAACAATTAAAATGTGTTTTCTTAGTTTTGTTATGCAACATGTTCATTTTTATAAAATTAATGTCAATTTAAAATAAAAATAAAAACAATTAGGGCTATAATAGTAACATCATGCATCATATTAAGGTGGGTTTGATTCATATACATTATAAATGAATTATGAATATTTTTCTAAAATTATCAAAATAATATGAATTTATTTTTTCAGTTTTCAGTGTGTCACTTTTTCTTTTTACTAAAATTAATTTCAATTTTAAATAAATAGACAAACATGAAATTATATCAGTCACACCAAATGTTAGATTTATGTAGGATAATTCCTAAAAAACAAAAAGTACTTATGGATCATTTTACTAATGTATCCAAATACTTTAAATGTGTATGATCAGTTTTTAGTATGTCACCTATGTTTTTTTATTAAAATGATTTTTGAAACTGGAAACATTTACTTTGAGTCATAATAGTCACAGCATGTGTCGGTTTGATATAAAAATACTTTCTACATGTAAAAAATTACATATAAATCATTTCTCAAATTATCAAGACAATATGAGTGCCTTTTCTTGGCATTCAGTGAGTGATATGTTTTGAACTAAAATGTTAATTTTAAATATATAATAGGAACATTAAATCATTCCAGGCAAAAAGTGTATCATTTTGAGGTGCGTCTAATTCCTACACTTGAAAAATGAATTATAGATCATTTTCCAAATGTATTAAGACAATATGAATGTTTTTTCTTGGTTTTGAGTATGTCTATTGTCTTTTAAAAAAAATTAATATCAATTTTAAATAAAAAAGATTCACTTGTAGTCATACCAGCCACACAGTGTGTTAGAGTGTGGTGGGACTAATTCCAACATGTCCAAAATGATGTATGGATAATTTTCATAAATTATCAAAACAATATGAATGTTATTTATCAGTTTCAGTACATTAGTTATTTTTTACTAAAATGTCAATTTAAACTAGAAACACACACTTTGTGTCATATCGATCATATTGGGTTTCAGTTAGAAGTGATAATGATTCCTAAATGTCAAAAATGACTTATTAACAATATTGAAAAATTATATATATAATCTAAGAATTTTTTATTTCTTTTAAGTGTGTGACACTTTTTGAACAAAAATGTAAACTTAAAACTGATAATAGGAACTTTGAGTCATACAGGGAATATCGTGTATTATATTGGGTTGATACTGATTCTTACACATCAAAAATGACTTATGAACCATTTTCCAAAAATATAAAAATAATAAAAATGTTTTTCCATGGTTTTGTGTTTGGAAGTTTAATTTTTTACTAAAATTATTGGGAATTTTAAATAAAAAGACACACTAGGATTCATAACAGTCACACAATGTGTTGGGTTAATGGTAGGCTGATTACATCACATCTCAAATGACTTATGAATAATTTTATTAATGTATAAAAATAATCCAAATTCATTTTTTCAGTGTGCAGTATTTATCTTTTATTTTTTACTAAAATGTCATTTTAAACTAGAAACACACACTTTGAGTCATATCAGTCACATCATGTGTTAGTTTTATGTGGGAGTAATTAATATACATAAAAAAATGAATGATGAATATTTATACAAAATTTACAAGAGAGTCGATGAACATTTTCTTAGTTTTTAGTGAGTTACACTAGTTGAACTAAAATACCAATTTTAAACTGATAACAGTCACTTTGAGCCAAATCAGGAACATTATGTATCATATTTTGGAGAGGTTGATTCTTACACATAAAAAAGTATATATGGATTATTTTATTAACTTATCAAAACAATCCTAATGTGTTTTCTTGATTTTGAGTATGTGAGTATCCTTTTTTACTGAAATTATTGTGAACAATAAATTAAAAGATGCATATAGGTTCATATCAGTCCAGCCATGCATCAGATTTAGGTTTGATGATTTCTACAGATCCTAAATGACTTATGTATAATTTTCATAAATTATTAAAATAATACAAATTCATCATTTTCTATTTTGGGTATGTGAGATTTATTTTTTACTAAAATTAATGTCAATAATAAATAAAAAGGTGCACCTAGAGTCATACTGGTCACACTATGAGTTGGATTGAGGTTTCACTGATTCTTACACATCCTAAATGACATATAGGTTACTTTCTTCATGTATTAGAATAATATGAACTTCCAATGATTCAAAAATTTCTATTGCCATTCTTTGTCTAACTGAAAACACTCCCGATTGAGTTGATGTTCTTAACTAAAAAACATTACTCTACTCTTTGGTATATCAACAATGAGAATAGTTTTTTGGCTAATAAAATCCACTTGATATGCATTATTAGAAAATATAAAAAAAAATCAAATTAAAGTTTGGTAAAATTAGAAGAAAGGAACATGTTATCTCTTTTTTGTCTTATTGTAGATAATTGAAATTAAAATATGAAATCCCAAAATACCTATGAAAAAAAATTAAGTATTATATAAAATGATAAGGAAATTAACATAGAAAATAATAGAAAAAATTATGAAAAAATTAATTAAATAATAGTAGGAGTATACCTTTTCAAGATGGTTGTATATATTTTTGACAAATTTTATTATTATCATTATCTCAATTGTATCCTCAAAGTATAATCTCTCATGGGAATGAGTAGCTTCAAATTACCCACCCCAAATAGAATAAAGGACTTTTCCTACATAATTAAATAATTATTATGTTAGTAATAATAAAAAGAAATAAATTAAACATAAATATGAAACCATCCATTACTTATGAAAGTCACTTATTTGTGTTATTTGTGTACATTTTCTATCATTTATTCTTTCCATTAATTTCTAAGAAATACCATCTTGTGAATATGATTATTTTTTATAGTCATATTATTACTATAAAAATATAAATACACAAAGTATTAATAGATATTTTAAATGAAATAGTTACTATCTTTGAAAATAATTTTCAGGGATGCTAGTTTTTTTATGGAATATGATTTCTCTCACATATTTACAAAAAAATAACCACAATATTTTCCATTTGTTTGTTTCAGACACTAAAAAAACATTGATAAAAACAATTAATTTGTTTTGATATGTGTTTGGACAGAAAAATATTACTATATATACATTAATAATTTTCCAGTGGTAGAACCTGTATGGCTCCATGTCTTTAATACCTTTCCTCATGCCCAAAATTTCACGATATTTATACACCACCATATCATAATAAAAATTTAATTAAAATATAATATAATTTATATAAATTTAATTTATTTTCTAAAACATTGGATGTAGTGTATTAAAAATTGAGAAATGCCGTCAGGTGTGGTTGATTTGTTGGCTGTCCTTGCTGTGAATCCAGGAAACAAATATTTAGAGTATCTAAATTGACTACAATGAGCATAAAATGTTTCTTAAAAACAAAAAAAAATGAATAAGTAATGAAATAAATGATAATATATTTTATAGATTTCATATTTTTACCCGTACAACGTTGTTATTAAAAATATTTTACCATCTGTATGTTTTCTTTCAAAGGATTTTTCAAGTTTTGTTATTATTTCATTAATTTTTATTGAATCTATTTATTTTTATTTTGTAAAAGTGGAATGAGGAATAATTATTCCAAATTTTTGTTCATAGGGTAACCCCTTAAATTGTTATTGATATGTATTACTGTAAATAATATGAAATGTATTTAGTCATAATTAACATAGTATATTATCTTTTGGAAAAATAAATCATCATAACATACCTCTTGTATAAATTTACAACTAAACCTCCTAGTCATTTATAGTTGTGTATTTTATTTAAATTTTCAATATAAATATAGTCTGTAACATCATCTTTGTACATTTTTTCATCAAAATCAACTATGTGATTACTACCATTTTGTAACTTTGTATTTGCATAAACCTTCAATGTTAGAAAATGTGAATATTGACTGAGAAGGGTAAATGTGTTTTCAAAATATCATTTTGACTTGTTGGTTAATCATTTAGATGTTTTTGAGTAGATATTTCATTTAAACCCATTCCCTTTTTCTTTATATAATAACATTCATCGGTTTATACCTTTTTTTCATTAATTGTTAAAGGTTTATAATGAAAAATAAATTTGAAATTAATTCCTCCTTATCAAAATGTGTCTTTAAAAGATTATATGGCCATGCAGAAAATGTTCCAACTTCTTGGTCGAACAAATGAATATCTTCATCATCAATCAGAATAGGTAGCTCGGTGTTCGACTCATGAGTTTCGATAATTTCAATGACACATGACCTATTATAAGTGGTCTATTGTGTAGATAGTCATTTTAAATATTGATCATTATAGACCTCGCTACAAGGCAATGAGTGGGTGTTGATATATATAAATCACATTAATTTTCACCATGTATAATATCAGTAATGGAAAGGTATCAGTGTATTTTTTATTCACATTTCATAGAAACAATTATTAGAATATTGATTACCTCAACTAAGATAGTTCTTTAAGTGGAATGGATCACCACAAAGGCAGTGGGGTTGGGGTGGGATATTCATAAAATGGGTTTCCTTGATTTGTTTATTATCTTTTACCCACCATAATAATTTCTAGAAACGCAATATTCCAATTAAATTTTACTTCAAGGGAAGTTAAGGATGATTTAATCTCTTTATTTTCTTTACCTTTACCCTCATATTTTTTTTCTCAAAATATGTTTAGGGTGTGACACTAAAATGCACACCTCTGACACAGCCATACTGTTCTAGACACTTCATGTACAGAAACAGTAGGTGTTCATCTAGTATATGTGCTGCTGATTACTGTGACTAAGTCAAATATAAAATATATGAAAATAAGAAATCATAGCTATGTAATATTTATTTAAATCATTTTTTTATTATTTCATACTGACACATGTTTCTCATACTTTTATTTGTTTTCATCTATTAGTATCTCATATTTATTTACCCCTAAATTCTTCCATAGTACATGAAATAGGATGAAAGTGACTTTGGATTTGGAATCATCAATCTATATATAAATAGAGGAATGTAATTATGTTGTTATTTCACGTGACATAAAATTATTATAGTATATTTAAAATGTGTACCAATTTTTTTTTCTAGTGAAACATACCCCATCCATTATTTATAGTAGGGGTATGTTGGTTTTGTTTCCCATTCCTTATTTGCCTTCAGTTTTTGTCTCATAAATAATAAAATCTCAATCAATGTAATGAATAAATGAATATTAAAATGATGTATTACCATTCATAATGTACTTGAAAATACATCGCTTCAAAACAGACAGTATAAGATGAAATATTTTTAGAATTGTGTTGAATCCTCTATTAATCCTTCCAGTAAGCATTAATACATATTTCTTGTGGGATTCATCTACCACCACACTACAGTGCTCCTAGTTTTCTAAAACATCAGTTCTCTATCGATTACCACTTACTTGGATTCAACATCATCAATATAGATTTCTGTTGGATTGGTAGCATAGGCATGTGTAAAAGGTCATAGTTCCTTTACATAGGGAGTAATAGTAGGTTGAGAAACTTATTGTTCCTCTAGTTTGGGAGACCCAATAAATGTATAAGGTTGTTGTTCCTCAACACTAGGAGTAACAGTAGGATGGGAGACCTTTTATTCCTAAAAATTGGGAGTACTAGCAAATGTAGAATTCATTATATATATAATTGGTTTAAATTTAATTAATATTACATAAATGAAGTATTTAATAGATAATAACAAGAGGTAACACAATGTATATTACAAAAAATATATAACAATATTATTGAAATATCTTTTTTTAATGTTTGGAGGGATTTGACCCCTCTATCGAGTATCCAGATCCCTTCATTGGGTTCCCTTATGACATAAAAAACCCATTATATATTGTGACCAATGTTAAATTATTTTTATTTACCAATTAAATGTTTTTCCTTAGTTTAATTTTTATCCAAACATTCAATGTTCTTTTCTAGATAACATAACAATTGACCACTTTATGTTTACAAGATCTAGAACATAGAATAATTGTATATCTTCTGATTCCATTATAAATGGTTCATATTTATACCCTTCTTTATTGAAATCCACTTTCATGAATCCCAATTATTTTATTTTAATTTCACTCCTATTATCAACCCACTTGCATTGAAAAATTAGCACTTGGAGTCTTGTACAATCCTAATCCAATATTTGTTTTATAATGCCAAAGTATGACATATTCCCATAAATTGGATTTCCATCCTTAGTACCTAAAACATGCATTGCATCAACGACAAGTGTAATTCAACTATTCTTCAGGGTACTTTATTCATCATGTTCATTTTTATAGATTATATAACCAATAATTACATTACCATTGTAAGATAATAATAAACACTTGGTCCTCTAGCTAACCATCAAAGTCATTCTAAAATTGAATCTATATTTTCATCTCATTCTATAAAAATATGATCTTGAAATAATTTTATAAGAAACTGATTATGTATATTTGATATACATGTTTCAGCCCTTGATGTATTCTTATGCCTAATACGTTCATTTTTGGGTTACAATATAAGGGGAAAACAACAAAATATTATGAAAAATGTAATGTTTGGAATTATCTCGATTTGTAATGTTTATTGTGACAACATCTCTTCTGCAGCTTTCTTCACCCCATGTTTCCCAGGGTGATGAGATTTAATTAAACCAATGCATTCAACACCAAAAAGATATTCGGTATAAAATTCAACAGCTCCCTTAACAATACATCACTCCATAATAAAATCCTCTGGTAGAATTTGATTTTTAACATACCCATTAAAAATGTTCATATACCTTTAAAAGGGGTACATCCATCTATAGTGTACATGACCACATAGTTAAATCTCTCTCACTAAGTGAACCATCATGTGAAATATGATATAAAATAATGATTTTGGGAAGAAAATTTCAAGTTAACATAATAGGATGAAAATTTTCATTTCTATAGTTAACATTTTCTTCTGGTCTATAACTTTGCTGCATATTGAATTGAAAAAGAAACAGTGTTTGGTTAACATATGAAATAAATTCTTGGCCAAATACAACATTAATATATAGGAATTAGATTACAAATCAAAACATGGAATAAATGTGATGTCAAACCCTTTAACTTTAAATTAGTTGTTGACATGATATTCTTGATATTTGATGAATACCCCTCTAGAACATTTTTATTATTCATGAAGTTGAGAAATTGAAATATCTCCTACTTGGAAAGAGTGTAAGTTGCTGGTGGAAGAAAATTTGGTTTTTCACCATTCACTGGTGTATACTCTTCTCGTATTTCCATTTCAACCATGTCCAACATAGATTTAATTCCATCCATTATTTTTTCAGGTGCATTCAGTAATATTCAAATTCCACTATCACATACATTTTTTTCAACATGCATAATATTAGGAAAATGTCTGTTGTACAGAAAATTCTTGTACGGTAATTCAAAAAAATGATCTCTTTTTCCAACTTGTTTTCATAAGGTTTTTTGAAAATGGTTTACCAAAAGAAGTGTCCACATCTTTTACATTGTCAAGCAGTTGATCACATTTTTTTGTAAAGGGTGCTGTAAATTATTCTCAACTTTCATCAAATGATGCTGTCTAAGATCCATCCTTATTTCATCAAGGTATAAATTTGTGATGTCCTAGAAATACAGTCTTTGTTGAATTTTTCAACCTAATTGACTGTGTACCTTGTTCAAAAATGGTAGCCCCTTGAGTTAATTCAATGATATATCCTAACTAATTTCCATTAGTAGGAAATTCATTTATCATACCATAAAAAATGGTTGTTGGTAAGAAATATTTATCTCTATAGTAATCATACAATGCAACACCTGAATTCCACAATAATTTCAAATATATGATCAATCGATCCAAGTAAACATCAATATCATTACTCAGTTGTTTTTGTCGTAACATAAACATAGATAACATGATGTATTTTCATTTCATGCATAAGAACAGTGGCATTTTATAATTTACCAACATAACCGACCATGTACCATAAGTGATACTTTGAAAAACAAAAGCATTCACTCAATATATAGATAACTCAAGACAAAATTTTCTAGACTCATTTCCAAATTCAGGATACTCATGATCAACTCTTGTCCACTTAGGAGAGTCTATTAGGTGATGATGTTTATAATCTTTATTTCTTTTATAGGCACACGAAATCAATTACCTTATAGTATAATCACTTCAATATAGGCGCCTAAACCATGTAATGTTATGAATGTAACATAAAACATTCTTATGACTAGATTTATAACACCCCAAGCTTCTACAGTATGTTTTCCTTTGAATAATGTAGTTTCTTGCATTGTATGCAACATGGAGTTTTAACACACCACGACCAATCAAACATACGGTACTGAATAGTAATACCCACTTTCTTGAAATATTATAAATTTTATATTTCATAATGGACTTCATTTTTGTATTTTGAATATCGAAATTATCTTAGGGTGAATTTTTGGTATTTTTCTGAAAACTTTCTATTTCTGATGAATAGTGAAAAACACTGTGTTATTGTTTAAAACTGACTTTTTATTTAAATAATTATTTATATTATTTTGATTTATTTTAGGAAAAAATAGAATCATAATACCAATCTATGTACAATGTAATTAATTTTAGTCATTTTATATTAATATTAGATATATAAAATTTTATTGAAATTTTTACAGCCTTTTACCCACCTTCTAGGAGCATTTGAAAATTAGAATAAAACGTAATTTTACAACTTCTGTGAATTGAATTTCAAAAATCCGAGAGATATGACTGATATCAGTAAGTAAAATGTTGTTCAAGAAGATGAAAATAATTTTTTGTGAATAGTAACTTTTAACTTTTATTTACCACAGTTAAAAGTAAATTGGGTAATTAAAAGTACAAATGATATTATTACTAACCTAACACATGTCCTAAGTCTATTAGATAAGTGTATTTCGACCAAAATCAACCTATGGAATAAAATATGACCTTTTTGGTCAACTTGGATTAGATTAGAACATGTATTATTATTTTATTTATAAAAGAGTTAAAAGTGTTAAATTCAATGTTCGATAACTAATTAATTTCTAATATAGGGATATAAATATGATAAATTAGACTATAAATATTCATTAGAAATATAAAAAAATTTCCTACATAATGGTATATCATTTATAAATTTTAGACATTATATAATTTAGTTTATTTATGACACAATGATGATTCAGTAATTAAGTTATTAATGAAATATTAAAATAATTGATATTATAATTATCGAAATAAATGCAATTTCAGAATTTTGATGAATTAAAATAATTTTATAGGTTTATATTACATGTTAGATTTGATTTAATGAATTGTTTTATATGTAATCATGTTGTTATGACTTTGTCAAAAACAAAATACTAAATAGTGTCAAAACTGACATAAATGAGTTTTTAAAACAAATACTATATTATTAAATGATATAATTGTCTTAAAAATCTATGGTTCATCCAAAAGAATTATATAATAATATATATATCATCAATGAACCACTTTAGGGTTTTTGGAATTTTATAGTGAGATCATTAACCATATAATATAATAATACTAGAATATATGGTAAATGTTGAACTATTTAACTAAAAGTTAAATATAAAAGATAAGGTTAATAAGGTGACTTAACCTGTCTAAAAATTATTAGTTGTGAGGTTTTTGGCCCCTATCAGTCTTATCCTTGAAATAAATTATTTTGGAGCCATTAAAAACATAAAATAAGTTTATTATACAATAATATTTCAAGGTTTTCTTAAAGTTACCCTCACCTCTCTTATAAAAAGGTACTTCCCCTTCTCTAAAAATACCACCTCCAAAGCCATTTGGCTCATTGAAAACCAGCCAAAATATCCTCAAAAATATCAAAAATTAGACCAAGAGACATTACATTGATCATAAAGTCAACCTATGGAGCCCTTTTGATCATCTCAAAAGGAAACACCCGAAGAAGAGGTAATAATTTCACCACCCTCTTTCAAGTTATTTTCTTATTCCACTTCCTATTTCTTTGTTGTTTCCAAAACAAAATAATAAATACAGTACCTTCTACATACTATGATGTTATTATAAATATGGTACAACCATATTCGTTATTATATCCATCATATAAATGACAAAGTCACAATACGTGTGTGCATACGGCTTACCGTCTCCACGGTGTGGTGTAGTTTGTTATTCAAATACTTAATTATTTGGATGGGTATAATAATGAATATAGCTGATGTAAATAATAAATAAAACATGTTAATTATTATGTATATATGACATACTATCCAATTACATACGATTTCACCATAAATAAAATGATATTGTCTCTTGTGCGTACGTACGGATTACCGTCTCCACAAACGCGATGAGATTCATTCCCGATCATAATCATTCCAAAATATTTTACTTTTTATGATTAAATTTTTTTTAAGAACTAAATATAATTCTATATATGAATCAAATACATCTTATCCATAACAAACATGGCTTACGTAACGAATCATACAAAGGAAAACTAATCAGTTAACAAACGAAATGATGATACTACACAAATATTATTAACAAAGCAATATTTGAGGATCATATATGACATAATATTTATGGATACAGTTAATTTATAATTTATTAAAAAAGTTTTAACTATTATATAGGAGGTTAACATAACATCAACTAAGGAAAAGTACAATGTAATGGGGTTTCCTCTCACTTTTATTCCCGTGAGATTCATGATATATTTTCCACTATTAACTTTTGTGTGGTGTATGTACTTCCCATGATTGTATTGTTTGTGTAATATAATTTAATTTATGCGTATTTAAATCATAATTATATGATCCTTCTTTCATGGTATGTATGTTTTGTATATTACCAAATTGGTAAGGGAATTTAAAATTTCAATTTCCACTCATTCGGTTTTACGCTAACTTCATTGACTAGTTTACTCCATGATTATGTGTGAAATCACTATTTATTTAATTATGTAGTAATTTACACTCCCCTATGTGTGGATATACTTTTGATACACATAATCACTACATTGATAAATTGTCATGTCATTGATAGGAACTCGATAAGAGTAATTTTAACTCAATCCCCATTCATTGAGTTAAACATCCTTGTCATTGGTGTTGTTTTTACAAGAATATGTGTGAATGTCCTATGATTGATTTACACATTATATCCAATCATATTGAGTGTATTTATATTTTTCACACACAATTATTTCATTGATTTATCCTTAACCTAAGGATACGGTCTTTATAAGGGAATTCATCTCAACTTACATTCCATTGAGACTTCTTTGTTATTATGCACCTATTCACATTTATTTGGTGTATATAATATACTTTGGAAAAGTATATCATGAATCACTTTATTATCATGATATTATAATTTTTTTATTACCTCGATTATTTTTATTCAAGCGTCTCTCATTTGGTTAAGAACTATATCTAAAATATCATTTTCAATGTTTTAAAAATTTATTCATCTTAATCTTTCTCATTAATGTCCATACTTTAGAAATGGTTTAAGGATATATTTATATGGACATAAATGTTTTAAAATTAAAATTACTTTGAAAAGTTTCAACTTGATATGAGACACTTTGATTCAAAAATAGATTTTAAATGGATTCTTGATAAATAGTAAGACTTTAAAATGTTTTCAAGATAAAGGGGATATTTCTATCAAATAGTTTTATGATTATTTTACTCTATGTCAACATCCTTCATTGGATTTTAGGTTTATTTAAAGTTGGTTCATTACAGTAAAATCTTCCAAATGCCATTAAAGGTTTTGTGATATGTTTGACTGTGGATGTTTTATTTTTATACCATTCAGGGTTTATGGTTAAAGTATTGGCATTTCTTATGTTAGTTTTAATACTAATATTTCTTTTAAGTTTCAACCTTTTCATATGAGAAATTAATTGGATGTATTAAGTGACAGGTGGATCTCGCTATAGCTCCTCGATGCATCTGTAGGTCTCATGAGATAGACTAGTGTCTTGGAACAAGGCCTTGACAAAATCTTATTTGTAGTCTTGGCACGAGGCCATGACTATGTGGTTATGACGTACGACATTATGAATTCCATCGTTATAAAAATTTCTAATGATGTTACATGTGATTATTCGACTAGTAGAATATCAATGTAAGTAATTAAATGGAATTATTTGATTTATCTTTTCCATATTATGTTGAAGTTTAAGTTTAAAAGGCTTGTGTTATGGTGTTATACCATTCCTTAAATGTTAATTCTAATTTATGACATTTTCCACTATATTGTTACCCTTAATGAGTATCTCAACTCACCCCTTTCTTATGTTTCATTTTTCCCCAGATGCGAAGAAGTATATTACAATCAACCTAAAGGAATAGGCTAAGGGATATAAGATTGTTCAAAGGGGACACAATGTTGTTTTTTTATTTAATGATGTAATTTAAAATGTATGTATGTAACTTGTACTTCTAAGGATACTAAAATGATCGGTCATTCAGTATTTGATCCCTTGTGATCATGCTAATGTTATGTAATAATGCACCGACTCTAGGTAACTGGGGTCGAGGTGTTACAGTTGGTATCGGAGGAATTTTAGTACAAAACTTGGAAGCTATAATTAAAAAAACTCTCATTATAAAACGTGACCCTAAGATAGACATTGAGGATTTGTATAGAAGAACATACAAAAATTTTGGTAATGTAAATATTATGTGGGTTTTCCAAAAATACATCCCTTTCTGGATACGAGTAGGTGGAGGTGGCTCTGGAAAATATGTACTGAGGAGTGAAAAACTCCGACAAGGAGTATCAGGCTTGACTTAGGGTATCCTGGTATAGGACAACGAGCCTTGCTGTACTCTTGGTTATGACACTCCCTGGGGATATGATTAGAATAATTCACATTTTCATTACCAACTGATTTGAAGGATTTTAATATAAGATGAGAATAAATAACCTTTGTTAATCCTAAGGTATTTTAGAATGAAAATAAGGTTTCATGATATTCTCTAAATGATTTTATGACTCACACAATGCTTTCTTGTGTTAGTCAATGGCTGGATTCCAAGGAAGTCATTGTAACATTGAACACGATGTACAAGGTGGGCACAATAGTGGAAATGAGCAACAAAATGGAATGTTGATAGGTGTAAAAGATATTGTGTTCATGCCGAATCCGTTTTCCAAAAATATGATCAACAACATATATATTAACCAACTCCCAAACTCAACAAAGAAGATAAAGGCAGTGAATGATAAGATCTCAAGCAGTGGAGACCATGAAGAAAAGAAAGCTCAGTTTCCATCATGCAGAAAATGTGGAAGGAGACACCTAGGAAAGTGTCCCAATGGAAAATATAAATTCTCTATGTGTGTGAAACAAATACAAAAAAGTAAAACATTTCTGAGGAAAAATGAAGAGTAATATGGAAAAAATAAAAACAATCCCAAAAATCCATTTACAGTCATTTTTTTAAATATAGGGGACCTGGGCATTACCTGAGTGAATGCCCTATTCTATAGGATAACCTCTTGGTCAAGGAAGATGCTATGTGGAGATAAATGGATGGAGAAATGTTTAAATATACGGGATTACTTTGTAATACTATTCTCTTGTATGCATAACCATGTAGTTTGTTTTGTGAAAATGCTATTTGAGGAAGAATTATCTTTTCTTTTGTGGATATAATAATAAATAACCATTTGGGTCTATATGATCCTTGAATTTGAGGCAATTATTGGTTAATAATTTTTGGGATGAAAATGAGAGGTATGAGATAAAATTTGTGATTAAATTATATTATTGTTATTTTGATGAATTTATCTCATTTTGGAAATGTTATAAAATATTGTTTTTGAAAAAGGACAACATGTAGACCGTGTGACAACCCGTCGTGTCGGAAAAAGCTGTGGGAATTGAACCCACAACCAGAGTGGGATTGAGATTTATCACCTACCACTAGACTAAGTGACGTCCCTAGTTAGTGTGACTAATTATTTTTAGTCAAATGATTTTATTGATCAATAATAGGTTGATTTGAGATCTTATGTATTATCAAATGGATATCCTTAGTATAGGAAAATGATTTGGTGATTAAGTGATGAATGTTATTTTGGAAGACGTTCTCTTTGTTGGGAACACTATATGCCTAAGGAAAATAGAATAATATGGGATTTCATTTGAGAAGTAATGGTTGATTTTTATCTTTGTTTTTATTGTGGACTTATAGTGATTTAGGTTATTTATAGAAATTATTAACCTATCATAGAGAAAATGTGATTAGGTTAATTAATTTTAAGTATGTGACTTTAAGAGTAGTTGATGTTATTTGGATATACAATTTAAGGTACAAGATTACGTAATCAAATTTTTCTTAGTTTTGGGGTTCAATCTTAGTTTGGATTATATTGAAGGATTTTAAGGACAATTGTTTATTGAATGGTATTTATTGATCTTTGAGTATTGCTAGTTTAATTTTAGAAATTATGATTAGTATTTTTTTCTCTAATGGATTATCCTTTTTTGGGTTCATCTGATCTGTTACTAACCATTTTTGTTTTGGTTAATCTCTAAGGATAGGGGAAATATATAGTTCAACCTTTATGGATTATGTGATTCTCTGTAAGTTTATTCTAGCACTTCTGGTGTGACCAAGTCAACTTGAATACTCATCCTTTGGAGTGAAAGATGAGTTTTTGGTAGGAATTAGTTAATGTACGGAACTCTATTTATCAAGTATTTTTTTCTTATTCAATGAATAAATTAATTCTTAAACATTAGGGAAAGTATATTGAACCCAAAATATTTTTATCTTAATACCTTACGTTATTCATCATAGATTTATGGCACTGAGACCCTCAATTTTCAATTCCCTTGTTTGTGATTGATGACCTAAATCAATCCTAATAAATATTTATGTTTTTCCTCCAATTATAATTTCCACCAATGTTATCCTATTCGAAATCCTAATTTGGTGGTGACTTTTTCATTTCCTTTCCCTCTTATTAAGACTAAAATTTATAAACCCTGTTTCCGATGTGGGTTTTCCGAAAATGTATTTTCTATTTTTTTACCATTCATTTTTGAAGAAAAATTTCAAATTGTGAGGACACAATTTATTTAAGCAGAGAATAATGTAACAACCCAAGTTTCTATGGTACATTTTTCTTTGAATAATGCAGTAGCTTGCGTTGTACACAACTTGGAGTTTTAACACACCACAACCAATCAAAATAGCTATTATGAATAGTAAAACCAATTTTTTTGAAATATTATAATTTTTTTTTCAAAATGAACTTCTTTTTTGAATTTGGAAAATCGAAATTAGATTAGGGTGAATTTTTGGTATTTTTCAAAAAAAATTCAATTTTTGATGAATAGTAAACTGAATTATTGTTTAAAAATGCATTTTTATTTAAATAATTAATTAATTTATTTTAGGTAAAAATAGATACATAATACAAATATATGTTCAATGTAATTCATTGGAGTCATTTTATAATAATATTAGATATATAAAATTTTATTGAACTTTTTACCGTCCTTTACCCACCTTCTAGGAGCATTGGAAAATTTTATCACATATATGAATGGAATTTCAAAAAACTAAGACACATGTTCGATATTATTAAGTGAAATATGGTTCAATAAGATGAAAATATTTTTTGGTGAATAGTAACTTTTATCTTTAATTTACCACGGTTAAAAGTAAATAGAGTAATTAAAGGTAAAAATGATAATAATATTATTACCCAAACACATGTCTTAATTCTATTGGATATGTTTATTTTGACTAAAATCAACCTTAGGAATAAAATATGATCTTTTTTGTCCACATGGATTAGATTTGGACATTTATTTTTATTTTATTTTAAAAAGAGTTAAATGTGTTAAATTCAAAGTTCAATAACTAAATCATTTTTAATATAGGGTTACACATAAGATAAATTAGATGATAAATATTAACTATAAGTTAAAAAATATTTCCTACATAATGGAATTTTATTTATAATTTTTAGACATTATATTTTTATTTTTATTTTTGACACAATGATGAAGCAATAATTTCCATATTAATTCAATATTAAAATAATTGATATTATAAATATAAAAATAAATGTAATTTGATATTTTGATGAGTTAAACTAATTTTATAGGTTAATATGGAATGTTAGGGTAGATTCAATTAATTGTTTCAGAGTAATCATGTCGTTATGTCTTTAAGAAAAATAAAAAACTCAATAGAGTCAAAATTGACATAAATGAGTTTTTTAAACAAATACTATATTGTTAAATGATATAATTGTACAAAAAATATATGGTTCATCCAAATGACTTATATAATAATATATATCATTGAAGAACCACTTTGGTTTTTCTTGTAATTTTATAGTGAGATTATTAACCATATAATATAATAATACAAGAATACATGGTAAGAGTTAAACTATTTAACTAAGAGTTAAATCTATAAGATAAGGTTATTATGGTGACCTAAAACTACCTAAAACCTATTGGATGACAGGTTTTATACCCATAAAAACCTTATCCTTGAAATAAATCATTTTATATCCATTAGAAAACGAAAATTAGTTTATTATAAAATAATATTTCAAGGTTTTTCTAAAGTGACCCTCACCTATCTTATAAAAGGGTACTTCCCCTTCTATTAAAATAAAATTTCCACAACCATTTGGCTCTGCCGAAACCTACCCAAATATACTCCCAACTATCCTAAATTCTAGAAAGAGTCCTTACTTTGATCATAAAACCAACCTATGGAGCCCTTTTGATCAACTCAAAAGGAAACACCCAAAGAAGAGGTAATAATTTCACAACCCAGTTTCAAGTTCTTTTCTACATCCATTTCCTCTTTTTTTTGTTTACATACCAATATAATAAATCCAGTACTTTATACATATTTTTATATTATTATAAATATGGTACAACCATATTCATTATTCTATATATCTTATAAATGACTAAGTCACGATACACGGATATGTACGTCTTACCGTCTCCATGTCACGATGTATTTTGTTATTCAAACACTTGATTATTTGGATGGGTTTAATAATGAGTATAACTGATGTAAATAATAAATATAACATATTATTGATTATTTATATATGATATTCCATACAATTAAATATGATTTCACCATCAATATAATGATCTTGTCACTCGTGCGTATGTACGGATTACCGTCTCCACCAACGTGATGAGATTCATTACCCATCGTAATCAATCAAGAATAATTTTCATTTTATGATTAAAAATAATTTTTAATAACTTAATATAATTCTGTATATGAGTCAAATACATCTTATCCATAACAAACATGGATTACGTAACCAATTATATAAAGGAAAACAAATCAGTTAACACCTGAATTGATGATACTACTAAAATATTATTAACAAAGAAATATTATAGGATCATATATGATATAATATTTATGTATATAGTTCTTTTATAATTTAATAACAATGTTTTAAATATTATACATGATGTTAACATAACATCGATGATGTAAAAGTACAAGGTAAGGGGTTTTCATCTCACTTTTATTCCCTTGAGATTAATGCTATATTATCCACTATTATCTTTTGTGTGGTGTATGTACTACCCATGATTTTATTGTTTGTGTAATATTATTTAATTTATGGGTATTTACATCATCATTTGGTTATCCATATTTAATGGGGTGTATGTTTCGTAAGTTACCAAATCGGTAAGGGAATTTCAAATTTCTATTTCCACTCATTCGGTTTTACACAAACTTCAGGGATTATTTTACTCCAAAATTATGTGTGAAAGCACTATTTATTTACTTATTTAGTAATTTAAACTCCCCTTTGTGTGGATATACTTTTTATACACATAATAACTCCATTGATAAATTCTCAAGTCATCGATATGAACATGATAAGAGTAATGTTAACTCAATCTCTATTCATTGAGTTAAACATCCAAGTAATTGTTGTTGTTTTTACAAGAATATGTGTGAATGTCCTCTGATTTATTTACACTAAATATCCAATCATATTTTGTGTATTTATATTTTTCACCTGTAATTATGTCATTGATTTATCCTTAACCTAAGGATACTATCTTTTTAATGGAATTCATCTCAACTTACATTCTATTGAGACTTCTTTGTTGTTATGCACCAATTCCAATTTATTTGGTGTATATACTATACTTTGACATTGTATATCATGAATCCCTTAATTATCATGGTATTTTAATGTTTTTATTACTTCAATTATTTGTATTCAATCATCTCTAATTCGGTTAGGAACTCTAACTAAAATATCATTTTAAATGTTTTAAAATTTTATTCTTCTAAATATTTCTCATTAATGCCCATCTTTGAAAAATGGTTTTAAGGATTTATTTATCTGGAAATGATTGTTTTAAAATTAAAATTTCTTTTAAAAGTTTCAAAGAGTTATGGGACACTTTGATTCAAAAATCTATTTTAAACAGATTCTTGATAAATAATTATACGTTTAAATGTTTTCAAGAAAAAGGGAATATTTCTCTCAAATGGTATTAATGATTTTTTTCATCTATGTCCACATAATTCATTGGATTTTTCATTTATTTAAAGTTGATTCATTATGATACAATCTTCCAAATGGTATTCAAGGTTTTGTGATATGTTTGTCTGGGAATGTGTTATTTTTATACCATTCATGGTCTATGGTTAAGGTATTAACATTTCGTATTCTTGTTTTAATACAAATGTTTATGTTATTTTTCAAACTTTACATATGAGGAATGAATTGGACTTATTAAGTGATAGGTGGATCCTGCTATAGCTCTTTGATATATCGGAAGGTCTCATGAGATAAACTAGTGTCTTACCACAAGGCCTTGACAAAATCTTATTAGTAGTCTTGGAACGAGGCCTTGACTATATGGTTATAATGTTTGACATTATGAATTCTATCATTATGAAATTGTATATTGATATTACATGTGATTATTAGAATAGTAGAAAATCCATGTGAGTAATTAAATGGAATTATTTGATTAATATTTTCCATATTATGCTGAAGTTTATATTTAAAATGCTTGGGTTATAGTCTTATACACTGCCTTAAATGTTTATTCTTATTTATGACAGTTTCCACTATATTGTCATCATTACTAAGCATCTGAGCTCACCCCTTTCTTATGTTTTATTTTTTTCCATGATAAAGAGAATTATATTAAAATTAACACGTATAAATAGTCTATGGAATATAATAGTGTTCAAAGGGGACACAATGTTGTTTTTTTTATTTCATGATGTAATTTAAAGATTATGTATGTATCTAGTACTTCCAAGGATACTAAACTGACCGGTCTTTCAGGATTTGATACCTTGTGATCATGCCAATGTTATGTAATAATGAACCGACTCTGGTTAACTACGGTCGGGGCATTACAAGATTTATCTTTTTTTTTGGCATTAAGAAGAACCACACTTTGGGAATTCTTTAGGTAATTTTTTGTTCTTGATAAATTGTATACCATCATTTGGTAAGGCATGTATTCTTTCAAATATCATACCCATCGAACATATCATTCTTTTAGCATCATATTTTCAGCTAGGTTAATCATTATCTTTTGGAATCATATTACTAAATAGAGAATATAGTTCTGTAAAATTGGCATCACTCCATCTGTTTCCTACTTTTAAATTATATAGCTTCAGTGTGGATGAAAAATCAATATTTTTAGTTCAAGAGGCATAAAATGGAATCTTTCAACAACTATTTGACTTCTCCAACAATTTAGGACAATCACAATGTTTATCTTCAACTATCATTCTCATTTCCTCAATACGATCTTCATCATAATTAACACTTGTAATCACATCCTCGATACAATCTTATTCATTGTCCTCAAATGTAATTATATCAGATGATCCATAAAATTAAATTCTATCCCAGTCACTAGATACATTCTCTTTGTCCCCATGTCTATTCCATCATTTATAACTTTGATAAATTATATGATACATGAAATGTTCTGACAACTCCTCTGAACAAATTAGTCTTGAATAATAATAGTTTAAACAAGAACAAATGATTTTAAAAGGGTCGTATGCAGGATATTTTGAAAACAAGATGACCACTTTCACCGCATCGTCATACTATTTTGTCATACGATTGGTATCCATCAATTCTCTATTCAAATCCATCCTTTTTAATTTGGTAATATTAATATTTCATAATATAAATACACACAAGATGTTAAATTGAAGATAGCTCTTATGAATTTCTTAAAAGAAAAGTTAAAGATTGAAAAATGGTTTATCATCCCACATAATAGAAAATATTTTTATCAAATATAATAACAGTTTCACAAATAAAAAGATAAATTACAATATGTTTTAAAATATTTTCAACACTATCACAGAATTTGTGAAAGTATAAAAGTATTAAACTATTGATAAATTAAATAATCTTTACAGGTATAAAAGTATAAATTAGAAATATATATATATTTAAATTAGTATATAAAATTATAAACATATATAAAAGTATAAAATTATATATAATTTATAAAAGAATATATATTTTAATGAAATATTCATAATTTAAAAATGCATATAAATTTATAAAACAATATAAAACTACATATAATTTATAAAAGTAGACATAATTTATATAAGTATATGGTTTTACAAATTTATAATAGAATAAAATTATAATATATAAAATTAAAATTTATGAAATTATAAAATTGGAAAATTATTTGATTTTAGTCTAATCATGAAATGATATATCATGATTTTGGGTTTAACTAAAAAAATCCAGGTATATCTTACGAGTCTAATGAGATCTATCCTTTCATTTAATGAAATACAATTTTCAAAACATTTAAAAAATAATATAGAAACCCCACTAATGCTACATATGTAAGTGATCAGATGAATGGAAAAACATCATCAATGAAATAAAACCCCCAATAAATCTACTAAGGGTCCCGCACACATCAATCAATTAGGGGAACTATAGAAGATCAATATAACCCCCAATTCCAAATCAATGACTAATGAAATGATGTCATAGGATCTACCCTTGGATTAAATGTGAGACGATCCTAGAATTTATAAAATTGGGACCAACTGTTGGCTTTTGTTTCATTCTAACACAAGTCACATGAATAGCTTTCACCCATCCTAGAATAAAGGGAACACACCACTATACCTATACAAAACTATGGGAACTAGAAGGGTGTGATGATGTTGTGTAGCATAAATAAATACTTCTAACTTAGTTACTCATGTTCCCATGACCAAAATAATATCAATGGTGAGAAACAATCAATAATCCAAATAATTAGTATTGAGCATAACTAATAACTCACTCACACATCTAACTCTCTAACAAGAAATATACCCTTTCTATCCATCACCTGATCACCACATATATCAAACACCACCCATAAAGTGAAACAATAATAAGGGGAAATAATTGGGTCTCACACACCCACATGTTTGAAAGACCATCTAAAAGGTCCAAACAAGACTTTTAGAAACCCACAAAAATGAAAATTCTCTATATAATTATTTGAAATCATTTTTAAATAATTTCTTAAAATAATACACTTATACCACACTTTAAATAAATTTATAAATTATTCCACCTTTATAAAATCACTTGATTTATTAAAAAATTGACTAAATTGTCTTATATAATAAAAAAACTTGGTTAAGAAAATGTTAAACCACATATTTTATTTTAATGAAATATTGAAATATTTTTTCAATGTTTGTTATTTCATGAGTTATTTAAAATGGAAAATTAAAAATATTGTGCCTATTGATAATTCACTTTTATTACCAAAACACCTTATAAAATCATAGAATTTATTTATATAGATTATTCATGAAATTTCTCGAAAACATAGTGTTCTTGGTTTAAAATAAAATATTTTTAACATGTTCTACAATTGTGAAGTCCTTGTAATTGTAATGAAAATCAAATAAAAATTTATTTACAATTCAAATAACACATAAACACATTTTGTGATATTATTTTATATTCAAAACAAGGATTTAAACATGATGACAATCATGGTTCTCAAATTCCATGTAAAACACATCGGGTAACCTATCAAAAATCAATGGATAATGCTACATAAATTCGTATATAAGATTAATGGAGCTAAAACATTAATCAAATTCCATAGAAGAAAAGAAATCATAAGAAAAAAATGATCATCCTTTACCCTTGGGTTCATCCACAAATGGGAGTGGTGATAGAAATGAAACTAAAGGGGTGAATCATGTTTGAAAAAAACAACACTAAAATGGAAGGGGGTGTCACACACATTATTGTTTGAGAAGTAAAAAATGTGAACCATGAAGAGAATTGGTTGAGAAATACAAAAAAATTCTATTCGAAAAGAATAAATTTTGTTTTTACCATCTTGATTCATAAAAAATGTTCAGCAAAGTCACATTAGAGATGCACCGATATTGGGGTTTGAAAAGGCGGTAGTGGGGTTCAGTGAGGGAAGTAATGATGAAAGGAATAAGGTTTGGCAAGAGCAGTGACATGATGAAAGTGCAGTGGAGTGACGATATAGATGTAGTATGGTTGGGAAAGAGTGGTAAAGTGGTGGTCGTGGGGTTCGGTGTGAGTAGCGGCATAGTAGTAGTCAACTTCTGTGAGAGCTTGAAGGTGTTCAAGATAAGACATATGGTTAGGTCTCTTTTAAAATAAGGGAAATAATTTTATGTGAACTTCTCAAAAAAATACTAATAATTGAACGTTTTATCCACACTTAAATAAAAAACAATGAAAAAACTGACCATTGGTAGCATTTGTTTAGTGCTAATAAAAATACTCCTTTATCAGCACTAACAAAGCATAGGAAAACATGTCTTTATTAGCCCTATAATTTTATAGTTGATTAAAAAGAGTATTGTCAGCAAATCATTAGCACAGATAAAGGGATATCTTTATCAGCGCTAAAAACATGAATAAAGGTCTAATGTTAATAATTAATTTATGGTATTATATGTATTTTTAAAATTATATAATATATATATATATATATGTTTATTTGAAATTACAAATATAAATATATAAATAGTTATTTATAATTATATATAATAAACATTTTTATAAATATTTGTATATATTTATAAAATTATATATATTTATAAAAATATAAAAAAATATTTATTTATAATTATAAAATTATAATAAATATATTAATTATATTTAAAATTATAATTATAAATAAATAAATATATATATATATTAAAATAATTATAAAATTATAATAAATATATTAATTGTATATATTTACAAAATTATAAATATAATAAATATATTTATTATAATTTTATAATTATTTTAATTAATATATGTTTTTTAGTAGTTATAGTTGTAAATAAATATATATTCACTTGAATAATTATAATATTATAATAAATATATTTATTGTAATTTTATAATTGCATATATATTTATAATTATATTTAAAAGGTATTTATATACAATAAAAAATTTACAATTATAAATAGAATAAATATATTTATTATTTAAATATATATATTGTAATTTTATAAGTGTTTACAAGAAAATAATAATTTAATGGGTTTAACATGAATTAATCGTATACCTAGTAAAGTATAGATCATACAAAATGAGTCATCCCATATATGGAAAGCATGAATAATAAGGATGGCGATGGATAAAAAAATTATCATGATGAATACAAAACATAAGCATATGTCATCATAATATTGGTTATCTTAACATTTAGAAACCCACAAATATTTCTACAAATAAACTTATGATCATATAGTTTTAATTATATTCATGTATCAACTAATAAACATAAATAATTACAATCATGTCCTTGAATATCATCATTATCTTATAAGATATATGAAATATGTTTGAGTACAAGTCGGAAAGCCAACCCATACCCATAATTTTTATTAGAAAAATGTAAAAGAAAATATAAAGTTAGGTTGGGGATAAACAAGCATTCTTACCCTCCATCAAGTCACAATAGTGAATCAGTTCAAATATAGTACGACCAAAGGGTATTTTCCTCATCCATAGAAGTAGACTATAGATCGAGAAGATCTGGATAATTCCTATAAATATATTTAAAAAGTTTGTATAAATAATTATTAATATATTATTAAAAATATATTAAAAATATTTATTATTAAAAAAACATATTATAATTTTATAATTATTTAAATTTATTTATTTATTTATAATCTTAGAAATATTTTTTTAAAACACTATATATATATAATTATAAATATATATATATATATATTAGTATATCATATTTATATTAATTATAAAAACATGTTTTTAATTAATATATATAAATAAACATTATTTCTAAATAAAAATATAATAATTATATATATATTAATAATAATTTTTATTTAAAAATATTATCATCCCTGAGAATATTGCTGATAAACATGAACATTTTTAGCAATTTTAGCACGTGTTGATAAAAGTAGGTGAATACCTTTCTAGAATATGTGGTAGTGAACAAGAGGGTATGACAATTTTCATTAGTACCATGCATTGTACAACTCTATATGGGGGAATTCCATTTGATTATCCATGTTAGGTGGGGAGCTAGAGGACTTTAAAATTATGTAGAAGTTGGGGACGGGCGGTTCTTACGTTGTGGGTTCTTGGGATTTAAGGTCATCTATTAGCCATTTCTTGTTGGGCTATCAGGTCTTGTAATGGATCATGTTTCTCTAGGACTATCAGTCATGTAAGGATTCCCCTCAACCCATAAAAGGGGGATTGTCCAAAAATAAATAAAAAAATTCTCAAAGGATTTTGGACCAAGTTGACCATAAGGGAGAAAACACTGGACACATTTATGAGAGAGGGGAGTGGAATTAGAGATAGGTGGACTGAATTGAATGTGGAAGAGGACGAGGAAAAGATGGATATTTATAACGGGTGGGGCCAAATGTTTTATCACCAAAAACATATTTGGAATTAATTTAGGAGAAAGTTATTAATGCATAAAACATCCTTCACTTAAAATAAGGTGAATGATGTTTTCTGAGTAAACAAATTTCACCTTCATTGTCATTTCATCAATCTGAGTTGACAAAAGTTAATGGCAACATTATCCACAATGTCTTTCAACGTCAATAGAATTTTGTTAATCTCAATCCGTCCTTTTTGTATTAGTTTTAAAAATTATGTTAAACTATGTTTAATTTATTATTTTTAAAAAACATATAGAATGGGGAAAATAATTTTCCAAGACTAATCTAGCCACTTTATGCTAGTTTGGGACAAAAAACCGGGAAAAATATAATGAGGGACCAAAAAGATTATAAATTTTTAAATAAAATTATATTCAATCTAAATCTAAAATATGATAGGTCCTTAACTGGAATTGAGGACTTATTTTGATCCTTGGATGATGTGTCCCAAAAAAATCAGTCTTTTCTCCATGTATCAGTTTATAATGATTTTGGGTCTTCAAGAAGGAAAGGATTTTCTTTATCAGCGGTAGGTTTTACTGGGTGTGTGCACCTCCTATGGATCTTTAGGGCTATCCCCTATTGTTTATTGGTTGGGGACAATGGTTAATTTTTATCCTATCCTTTTCATTCTCTTTTAAAATTACTTGGTTCTAATCTATTTAATCTTATTTTAGGGAAGCTGTAAGGTCAGTCTCTCTGGTGGATGTCTCACGTTCTCAATGTGGTACCCTCTTCCTGAAAGAACAACTCTATGTGTTTTCACAAAGGTTGGAGTGTGGGTGGTAATTTATTTAATATCATTATACATTTAAGGGATGTTTAGTCACCTCGTATTGTGTTCTCCTTGGTGATGATTAGTGATAGTGACATATCCTTTATCCATAAATGTCTCGTGACATTGCTCTTGGAAATCCAGTGTTAGTAGATGTCTATCTATATAGTGGTGATTTTCTGATAGTGTTCTAACTGGTGAATATATTCAATACTACACATATTCCATTTAATATAATGTAAAATGTATTTTAACTGCTCTAAAAGGAACTCTTAATCACAATGCAGATAAAGGGGGCCCTTTATCAGGACTTGAAATAGTTCTTATAAGGGCATAGATGGCTGCAATGTGTTATTAATATAACAACACACCTAGAAAAAACCTGTAATTTCAAACGATGGTATATACATTTAATATGACATCATGAATACAAAAAAAGTCGACCTATGATATTTACAAAAAAACCCCTAATATATACATTTCAAACAATGCTTTATATAATTACAATTGTAATTATCCAACAAACCTTTTAAAACATTAATGTTTTATCTTTTGATGCCTGTGATCCCATCTAAAAAGCTTTCACCTATGGTATCAATTACCAAATAAATCAACTCATCCTAATAAATTTTTTTCTCATATATAATAAAACAAATATTATCTTATTAATACTATGAATAAATAAATTGATCATTAATATGAAAGAGTACAGTAATACAATGTCAATATTAAATAAAAAAGACATATTTGGAGTTATACTAGTCAAACCATGTATCAAAATGAAGTGGAGTTGACTCCAAGATCTTAAAAATGACTCATGGATAATTTCCCTAAAGTATCAAAATAATTCTAATACGTTTGGTCAGTTTTCAGTAGGCCACTTGTGTTTTTTTACTAAAATGTCATCTCGAAATAGAAACATGCATTTGAAGTCATACAGGTCGCATCGTGCATCAGTTTTATGTGAGAATTTTTCATCCACATCACATGGGTATTATGAATCAATTTCCAAAATGAAAAAGACAATAGGAGCGTGTTTTATTGGGCTTCAGTGAGTGACACGTTTCGAACTAAAAATGTCAATTTTAAATGGATAATGTACACTTTTAGTCATATTGGTCACCCTGTGGGTCAGATTGAGTTGTGCTTGACTCCTACACATCAAAATTACTAATGGATCATTTTTATAATGTATAAAAACATTATGAATGTGTTTGGATGGTTTTTAGTATGTCACTTGTTTTTTTTACTTATATTAATGTAAATTTTAAATAAAAAAACGCACTTGGATTCATATCTACCACACTATGAATCATATTGAGGTGTGGTTGACTTCTACACATCAAAAATGACCTAGGGACAATTTTCCTAAAGTATCAAAACCATCGAAATGTGTTCGGTTAGTTTTTAGAATGCGAGTTGTGTTTTTTTACAATAATGTCATTAAAAACCAGAAACACACATTTTGAGTCATAATGGTCACATCGTGTGTCCTTTTTACATGATACTGCTTCATACACATCAAAATAGACTTATAAATCAATGTACTAAATTATCAAGACAATTAGAGTGCATTTTCTTGGTTTTCTGTGAGTGACATGTTTTGAACTAAAATGTCAATTTTAAGATGATAACAGACACTTTTAGTCATTATAGTCACACCATGCATCTGATTTATGTGGGGATTATTAATGCACATAAAAATGACTCATGGATCATTTTACTAAAGTATAAAACAATCTGAATATGTTTACCCAGTTTTCAGTATGCCATGTTTTCTTTTTACAAAAATTAATGTCAATTTTAAACAAAAAGACACACATGGAGTCATACTGGTCACACCGTGCATCATATTGATGTTTTGTTGACTCTTACATATCAAAAATGACTCATGGATAATTTTAATTAGGTATCAAAAAAATCCAAATGTGTTTTTCTGGTTTCAGTATGCCAGTACATTTTTTTTACTAAAATGTCATTTTAAACAGGAAACACGCATTTTGAGTCATATCAGTCGCATCATGGATCGATCTGATATAAGACTAATTTGTACATATTATAAGGGATTTATCAATGAATTTACTATATTATATAATACAATTAGATAATGTTTTCTTTTTTTTAGAGGGTTACATGTCTTAAACTAAAATGTCAATTTTAAACTAATAAGGGACACCTTTAGTCATACCGGTCACTCCGTGTGTCAGATTGAGGTGTAGTTGATTTTTACACATCCAAAATGTCTCATGGATCATTTTTATAAATTATCAATACAATAAGAATTTTTTTCTTACTTTTTACTACGTCACATTTTCTTTTTACTAAAAAATATGAATATTAAGTAAAAAAAACACTTGGAGTCAAAATGGTCACAACGTGCATCTTATTAAGGTGTGGTTGACTTATACATGTCAAAAATGAGTCGTGGATATTTTAACTAATGTATCAAAACAATACTAATGTGATTTCTTAGTTTTTAGTATGCCAGTTGTGTTTTATTACAAAAATGTTTTTCGTAACTAGAAACATGCATTTTGAGTCATACTGGTCGCATCATGCATTAGTTTGACATGATACTAATTCATACACCCCATAAAGGACTTATGAATTATTGTCTAAAATTATTAAGAAAATCTGAACATGTTTTATTGGTTTTGAGTGAGAGACATTTTTTGAACTAAAATATCAATTTTAAACTAATAACAGATACTTTTAATCATACTAGTCACACCGTGCATTGAATTGAGGTTTAGTTTATTTTTATATGTCACAAATGACTCATACATCATTTTCCTAAATAATAAAAACAATATGAATGCGTTTTCTTAGTTTTTAGTATGCTAGTTCTTTTTTTATTTATCTAATATCAATTTTTTTTAAAAAATACACATTGAGTTATATCGGTCACACCTTGAATTATATTTAGGTGAAGTTGATTCCTATAAATCATAAATGACTTATATATCATTTTCCTATAATATCAAAATAATCCAACTCTGTTTTCTCAATATTCAGTATACTAGTTGTTTGTTTTACTAATATTAATGTCAAATTTAAATAAAAATAGATACTATTAGTCAAACCAAGAACACTATGCATCATATTGATTTACAACTAATTATTAAATATCAAAAATGACTTATAGACAATTTTCTTATATTATAAAAACAAAATGAAGAAGTTTTCTTGACTTTTACTATGTTGGTTGTCTTTTTTTCTAACATTTATGTCAATAGAAATAAGCAATTAGATTCATATCTATCACACTGTATGACAGATTGAGGTGTGGCTAAATGCAACACATCACAAAGTGTAAAAAAACTTTAAATTCTAATTTTATCTAGATTCACATTGCTTTTATTTATCGAACTATACACGCTACATATTTAATCAATGTTCTTAGTGAATTTTTTTTTTCTTTTTGTTAAAATCTAGGAGTGTGGAGGAAGATCATATTCCCATTATATCACAAGAATTTACCATAATGAGCACATGATATTACTCAAATGTTTTGGATTTTAACTAGAAATATTTTTATTCAAAATAACATCGAATCTATACAGTTTTGGAAGATCAAAAAGATAATTATTAGAAAGAAAAAAGATATACAACAAAATTAAATAATTGTTAGATAAAAGTTATATTGAATTCAGCTTAATATTTATAGATAAAATGATATCAATTTTAAGTAAAAATAAGAAATTATTTTATGTAAATAATGTAAAAATAATAATATTATGAGGATAACATATTATATTAAAAAACATTACCTTCTCATTGAATTATGAGTTGCAGCCTCGAAGTCCTATCTTTCAAGAGCATTATCATCTTTGAAAAAACAACCTCGACTTAAATAATAGAATCCACCTGTAAAAAAAATAATTATGCGAGTTATACTAAAAAGAAGAAAATTAATCATAAATATGCAGGAATCATCTAATGACATGGAAGTCACATATTTATGCTATGTGTGTACATTCTTCCATCAAATAAGATGCCTATTCATTTATAAGAAAATCTATATCATCTTGGGAATATGAGTCTTTCTGATAGTAATAGTTGTACTAAAAAAATATAAATACAGAAAGGGTTAATAAATATTTTAAATGAAGTAATAACTATCTTCAAAAATAACACATCAGGGATTCTAGTTTATTGATGGAATATAATCTCTCCCATAAATATTCAATCATAATAACCACAATCTTTTTCATTTGTTTGTTTCATACACTGTAGAAGAGTTGAGGATAATAAATAATTTGTTTTAATATGTTCTTGGATAGTAAAATCTTATTACATATACCCTAATACTTGTCTATTCGTACAACTTTTCATATTCTTCATGCTTTGGCCTTTGCCCCCTTCCTTTTTTTCCACGATATTGAAGTGCAACACAATCATAACTGAATCCTCTTTTAAACAAATATAAATTATATATCATTTTGTTTAGTTATAAATTTGTTTATGAAGTGAATTAAAAATTAACAAAATCCATTATGTGTGTTCAGTACGTTGGATGTTAATGCATTAAATCTAGGAAATAAATCATTGGAGTATCCAAATTGACTGTAATGAGCATCCAATGTTTCCTAAAAACACAAAAAATAATAATTAATGAAGGAAATAAAATTATATATAATATGATTAAATTTTATAGTTTTACACATGAATCATTGGTATTAATAAGAGTCTGTTATTTTTATGTTTTCTTTTAAACAATTTGACCAGGCCAACCTCTATTTCTTTCTTTTTTTGGAATCAATTTTTGGGTTTTCTGTAGAGGATATGTGAGGAATAACAAGTCCATAAAAATTCATGTGGAAATCCCATCAATTTTTTTTGTTATATACTACATCCAAAAATTTGAAATATATTTAGTCATAATTAACATAGTGTATTGGCTTCTAGAAAATCAAATCCTAAAAACATACCTCATGCATACATTTACAACTGAGCTTCCTAGCCAATTATATTTGATGATTTGACTCACATTATCAACACTAATTAAGTCATGAACTTTCTCCCCGTAGATATTTTCCTCAAAATCAACTATGTGATTATGATCATTTTATAACTTTCTATCCACATGAAAATTTAATGATAGCAAATGATGATACAGAATGGGTGGGGTAAAATTGCATTCAGTAGATCTTTTCAATTGATTACTCAATCCTTTAGATGGGTTTGAGTCGGTATTTTGTTTCAGCCACATCCATTTGTCAATCTATATTATCATTCATCGATTTAAAAAAAATTTCACTAATGGTTAATGGTTTTTCTTGAAAAATAAATTGGAAATTAATATCTCCTTATCAACATGTTTTTTACAAGATGTTATATGCATGAAATGAATGTTCTAATAGCATGTTCGACCTTATGAATATCTTCCTCATCAATTGTAATGGGTTGCTCAGGGCTTGGCTCATGGACTATGCAAATCTACACTCTCACATGACCAGTTTCAAGTGTCCTGTTTGGTATAATATCTTATTTCACATTGAACAATGAATCCTTCACTACAAGAAAATGGTTTGGTGATGATAGATATAAATCAATTTCCTTTTCAACTTGTAGAATATTAGAATAGGAAAGGTATTTGTGTTGTTATGATTCAAATTTCACAGAAACAATTATTAGAACATTGATTAACTCATCCAAGAGAACTCTTTTAGAGGAATAGCTTGACTCAATGCTGGTTGGGGTGGGAGGGTATCATCATGGAAGGATTTTTCATGAGTTTTTTTGTCCTTTTTGATTCACCACATTAATGTTTCTAACTTATCTCTCTTCCATTAGAATTTGTCTTCAAGGGTACCTAGTATTTCTCTCTCCTGTTTCATTTATTTACCTTGATCATATTATTGTTTTTTACTCAAAATAAGTTAGGGATGTCACCCTAAAACCCACTCCTCTGACGTGGTCTTATTGTTCTGCCCCCATGGTATGTGTTTATCTAGTACAGTTGTTGATAACTCCTTTTATTATTTTAGATTGAAAATATAGGAAAATAAGTAATCATTGGTATGTAATTGATATTTAAAGAAAAAAATTTATATTATTTCATACTTACACATGTTTCCTAGACTCTATTTTTGTTTTCATCTACTAGTATCCCATCATTATTTAAACAAGACTCTTTTCATAGCACTGGGTGTGGGATGGAAGTGGGTTTGATTTGGGATCATCAATCTGTATATAAATATTTTAACATAATTATGTTGTTGTTTCATGTCACATTAGAGTATTTCAATTGATTTAATAAAACATACCAATTTTTTCAAGTAAAGCATACCCCATCCATGCTTTACTGTAGAGGTACATTGGTTTTTCTTCCCATTCCTTATTTTCAAAACTCAATTTCTATTTCATAAATAAATTATTTTTCAATAAAAGTTATTAATACACATATCACCAAACAACGTGTTACAATCCAAACTGTACCTAATAATACACATCCATACGATGGCCAACAAAAGCAACTCACACTTCTTGGTTTATCAGTTATTCATATATAAGAGGTGTGTGTGGGTTTATTTTCCCATCAGCAACTTGAAGATAATGTATCATTAGAATTTTGTGAAAGCCTCTGTGAATCCTTCAAGCAAGAATTAATAAATATTTCTTGTGGGATTCGTATACTATATGTTCAATCTTTATGGGATGATTAAGAGTAAGTCAATTTTTCTTTGTTTTATTTTTTTATGAAATAATGAAATAAAATAAAAATTTTACCATAATATCATCCCACATCAGGGAAGTAATTCCAACCACAACATGGTGCCAGGAATATACATCAATCGACATACATTATCAATTAAATATTCCAATGTAACTAATGAACATGAACTTGTTGGGTTTAACATACTAGGCCCATGTATTCCATCCGACCATGTATTTGATGTCGCTGATTTCCCCCTGAATTATTTTTTTAACAACATCAAACTATGATGCCCTTTTTCATCATTGGTCCTTTATAACCTACCATTTCCTCAAAATCAAAATCTTTAATACATTCCTATAGAGCGGTAGCATCATCATACACAGATGGTCATTGTACCACTACACTGGGAGCAACAACATGCTGAGAAACCCATTATTCCACATTATTTGGAGAACTAGCACATACAGATGGTTCTTTTTCCTCAACACAATGTGTAAAAATAGGTTTATAGAACTATTGTTCCTTGGGATTGGGAGCACTATAACATACAAAAGTCATTATATACATAATAGTTTTAACATTTAATTTAGAGTACATAAATGTAACAACAAATTGATAATAACATGAGGTAACATGATGCATATTAAAAATATATAGCATGATTTTTGAACACTCTTTTTTTAATAGATGAGGGATTTTAAACCTCTATAGTCCATACAAATCACTTTATTATGGTCTCCTATGACATACAAAATGTTGTCTACATTTGGACTGCTACGAAATGATTGAGACATCCAAAAGAAAAGGTAATCCTCATTTTAATTTTCATCAGGCCCTTCAATGATTTTGGTCGATAACAGAACAATTGACTACTTTCTGTTAGCTGGATCTGGAAAATAAAATAGTTATACTACCTATAATTCCATTATAAATGGTTCTTCTTTGTACACTTCCTTAGTGAAATCGACTTTCGTGAATCCCAATTCATCTATTTTAACATCACTTCTATTATTGACCCACTTGAATTCAAAAATTTATACTTGGAATTTTTTATAATCCAATATCCATATTTTTTTGATGATTCCAAAGTATGACATATTCACGTAATTTAGATTTCTATCCTTATAACCAAAACATACATCATGTCATCAAAAAGTGTAACTCTCCTATTTTTCATGGTACTGCCTTTTTCATGTTCATTTTTATAGAATATATAACCATTAATTACATAACCATTTTAAGATAATACATACACACATTGTCCTCTGGCTATCCATTGATGTTGTTTAGAAATTGAATCTGAATTCGCATCTAACTCCTTAAAAATATCTTCTTGTAACCATCCAATAATCTTTTTATTATGTGTATTTGATATCCAACATGAACCCTGTGATGGATTTAAGTGTCTAATAATTTCATTGTGGGTTTCAATATATGGGGAAACTAATAAATTGTTATGAAGCATGTAATGTTTGTCCTACTCTTGATCTATAATATTGATTGTGACAACATCTTTTCCAGAAATTCCTTTACCCCAAAGCCTCCTAGTGTAACGATATTTCGTTAGACAAATTATTTTCATACCTAAATTGTGTTTAGCATATAATTCAATGACATACTCAATGATATATCACCCCATAATTCAACCCTTTGACTAACTTCAATTTTTCATACCATTTTGAAATATTCATATATCGTTCAATGGGGTACATTCATCTATAGTGTACAAGACCAGTTGGTCAAATCACTCTCACCGACTACACCATCAAATGAACCATTATGTCAAAGAATATGGGTAGGAAGAAAATTTCCAATTCACATAATATAACGAAAATTTATCTTTCCATAGTCTAAAATTCCACTGAGCCTATAAATTTTCTAGATATAGATATGAAGAAGAAATAGAGCTTGGTTAATTTATGATGGGAATTCATTGGAAAAATGAAACGTAAATCTATAGGAATTATATCATACATAAAAACATAGAATTAATTTTATTTTAGACCTTTTATCGTTAAATCGGTCATTGAAATGATGTTCTTGATATTCGATTAATACCCCTATGAAACCTTTACATCTTTTTATAATTTTCAAAACTAATATATCTCATGCCTCAAAAGTGTGTAAGAATATAGAGGAAAAAATGTTCATTTTTTATGCTTCAAGGGTGATAACACTTCTTGTATTACCAGGTCAACCATGTCTAAAATAGCCTTAATTTCATCTATTGTTTTTTCGGGTGCGTTTAGTAACATTCTGATGACATTATCACATACATTTTTTTAACATCAAAAACATCAATAAAATAACTGATGTATAGACAATTATAGTATTATAATCCAAAAAAACTGATATGTTTTTCCAACCAATTTTTTTAGGTTTTTCAAAATGGTTTACCAAAAGAATTTTCCATATATTTTACTTTCTCAAACAGTTGATCACCTATTAGTGGGTATGGTGCTGTATATTCTTTAAAACATCCATCGAATGATTTCTTCCAAGATCAGTACATATATTGTTAGAGTAGAAATATACGATTTCCTAGAAACATATTTTTTAATGATTATTTCAACCTAATTGACTCTATACCTTGTTCGCAAATGGGACACCCATGAGTTTCTTTACTGCTATATCATGAAAAATATCTATAAGTAGTAATGTCATTTATAGTCACGGACAAAGAGGATCTCAATATGAAATATTCATTTCTCTAAGAATCATACTACATAACACCTGAATCCAAAAATAATTTAAAATCTTCAATCAATAGAGAAAAATAAACATAAATATCATTAACAGGTTGTTTTGGTCCTGATATAAGCATAAATAACAAGATATGTTTTCATGTCATTCATAACCATGGTGGAAAGTTATAATTTACCAATACAACCTTCAACGTACTATGAGTACTTCTTTGAAAACCAAAAATATTCACTCCATCTAAAGATAATGAAAGATGAAGGTTTCTTAGATCATTTCCAAAATCAGGATACTCATAATCAATTCTCTTTCCTTAAGGAGAGTCTTCTAGGTGATGTAGTTTCCAATATTTATTTCTTATATCATTGTGCCACATTAATTTCTCTATAGTATCCTCACGTTCATATAGGCCCCTAAACCTTATGAATATAGGAATGTATAATAAAAAATTCATAGGACCAGATTTATCTTTCTTTTATCGAGAAGTTCAACACTTTGGGAATTATGTATGTGATTTTGGGTCCTTTAGAAAAAGTTAAAAATTATTATAGAAGGCATTTATTATTTCAGAGATCAAACCCATCAAGAATAAAATTCATTTGGTATCATATGTTCTACTTAGGAGCTTATTATATTCTAGGAGAATTTCATTCAAGTGAAAAGGTAGTTCTATAATACCGGCGTCCTTTCATTTGTTTCCTACTTTAAAATTATACAACTGTAGTACAACTTACACAGCTTAATAATTAGTGCAACCAGAATACAATGGTGTCTTTACACATCTCTTTAACTTCTCAACCAATTTTGGGAAATCATGAAGTTCATATTCAATTGTCCTTTTCATTTCCTTACTACAAACTTCAACATAAGTCACATCTATTATTAAATCCTCAACAGGGTCGTCTTCATTGTCCACACTTGTAATCATAGTAGATGATCCATAAAATAGAATTTTATCCCAACCACTAACTATATTCTCTTTTCCTCGTGTTTATTCTAACATTTATAACTTCGATATATTCTATGGAAGGTCAAGTGTTCTTCCAACTCCATTAGAATAATTAATCCTTAATAAAAACATCTTAAACACAGAAAAAGGATTTGAAAATGGTCATATGCATGATCTTTTTCAAACATGATGAACAATTTCACTCCTTCTTCATACTTTTTGTCATAAAATTAGAATCTATCCATTCTTTATTCATATCCATCCTATTTGGTTGAATAATATTAATATTTAACAAAATAAATAAGCAAAATATGTTCAACTAGGGTCATTATCCAACTATATATCCCAATCATAAGATCCCAATAAATCCAGACAAGATAGAACAAACCTGAACCTCTAATTTTAAAACAACATCTTCCAATATTTTTAACACTTTAAAATGACCCAAACTCTTGGTTTGAAATCCAGTAAAAAAAGAATAACTTTTCAAACATCATGTTAGTGATTACTAATAATTTTGAAAACAAAATCATTCTTTTAATATATATATTTAATCATTTTCACAAACACTTTTAATGGAATATCATTCCCTGATAAGAGATAAAATCAATTGGAAAACACCATTTATCCCCCATGGGAACTCATATAGGCATATGTATGATAAGTAAATACTTTCAAAAACAAATATTTTAAATATAAATAAAATATAAATGAAAAAGAAAAATAAAAATAACATGTTATTTAAGGAAGCTAGTAAAATTAAGATGTCTTCGCAAGGGATGAGGACATATCAGATATAACCAAAGTATATCCATAAATGAAACTTGATCCTTTTATAAAGAGGATGACCCATGGAATGGATTAAGAGTAATATAAAAAGTTAATGAAAATGTTCATGTAATAGTGAATCAAAATATTTTTTTCTCAAAATACAGGAAGATTAATACAAGAACAATTGATCACTTTTGCACCAAAACCTAAAATCATTTTAAAAATATTCAAATAAATATAATTTCATTAAACAAAAAATATTCAATAATCCATGATAAAAATCATTTTGAAATTAAAAATCCAATAGATCTCAAAATATATGGGGATAAAAAGTATCAAATTAAGGAAACACCACCCAAGAATCATTATTTGAACAAAATACTTAGAACATTACATATTTTATCATAAATCTCATTATGAATACCATTTAAATTCATGAAAACAAACTTGTAAACTAGTATCATTAAAAATAAATTTGTTCCAAAGAAACCAGAATGAAAGAATTTAATTGAAAATTGCTTGGATTGAAATTAAGTGAAATAATTTAAAACATAGAATGAGTAATTTGTATTGTAAAAATACGCTTAAATTGAGTCCCATAAAAGAATTGAAACTTTTTTTGGATCAAATTTTAAACAGAACCCAAGAAATATTTCCCATTATTGAAAAACAAAGATGGGTATATAGGTTATGAGATAAAGAATATGGGTATAATTAAATAAAAAATCAAATGATAAATTCATGGAAAAGTTTGGGGGGAGGGTTCCTTTATAGCCAACCTTGGAATTTTCAAAATTAAATGTTAAGTATAAAATTGCAAATTAAAAAGTTGACCGTAAAAGAGGTATTCAGAGAGAAAATTTAACATATCTCACATATTCATATATCATAATATTTGATAAAATTTTATTTAAAATGACTTCAATAAAATATAGATTCTCACCATTATTATTATCTTGCATTGCACTGCACTACTTCATATATTCAGGAACTACTAACTGACTGAAATCAGATTTTTTTGACTAGTGTATTACAATGCACTAATTATTTAACCATAATGCTGGATTTCTCTACCTTGAACAATTTAAGCTAGTCTAAGAATATATCATTCCATTCCAATATATCTATCAATATTCCTTTTGTACCAGACCATCATAGCAGACTCGGTTCCATCTTATCAAAAGCACTCAATATTCAGAACCTCACTGAATTAGATCATTAACCCTTTATATGAACAAAGCATCCATTTCATGATAGAGAAACCCTAAAATAATCAACCCTTCACCTTTTATTAAGTCCATGTAGCATCATAGGTCCTCCCAACTCTTGGGTAGATAACCATTTTTGGGTTTCATGTAGGATTCTTGATGAAAGTCCTTAAGGAATGTTTCTTTTCCTGCATTGCAATATTACACGTCGAATGCATAAAATAGAAGTATGAGGTAATCCATCAGAAAGAAAATATTTCCATATTTGAACATTCGCCATAAAGTAAGCACAAAATAACACTATTTTTTCAATAAAATAACAAATAAATCATATTGAAAATAAAATTCAGCGAGCACATGCATAATTAAGAAATAGAGGAGGGGTTCGTGGCTGAGGTAGGGTTCGTTGAGGAGGTGGGATTCAACGATAGAGGTGGGGTCCATAGACAGAGGTGGGGTTCACAGCGGAGGAGGAGGATGGATTTACTGCAGCGGAGGAGGGATTTGTGGCAGTGTAGGAGGGGTCGGTAGTGGCAAGGTCCACCTTCCATGAGAGATTGAGGTGTGCGAGAGAAGAATTCGACTGTTACAGTTCCTTTATAAAACCGGGTAAGGCTTTTATCAGTACCACTAAAAAGCACTGATAAAGGTATGTTTTATTTGCACAAAAATTGAATGTGTGGATAAAACCTACCTATATCAGTGCTTTTTTAGTGTTAATAAATGGTGTCTTTATTAGTGAAAAATTTATAGCACTCATAAAGGCATCTCTTTATCAGCGCTAAAAAAGTGCTCATAAAGATATAATGTTAATAAATTTTGTATGTTATTATATATATTAATAAAAAATATATAAATATATATATATATATATTTATTATAAAACTATAAAAACTATATTTATTATACTTACAATTTTTTAAATATATATAATTAATATATTGATAAAATTTTATAATTTTTTTATATAAATCTATATTTATTATTAATTATAGATATTTATTTATTTATTTATTTATAAATTTATATATATATATTTAAATTTATTTGTTTTATTATGTATATTTATAGCATTATTATTATAATAAATATATTTATTATAATTTTATAATTATTTAAATATATATATTTATATATATATCATTATAAGTATAATAAATATATTTTTTATAATTTTATAACTATATATATATATTTACAATTATAAGTATAAATAATTATATATTAATTTATATCTATAAAATTATAATAAATATATATTTATATATATTTATAATTATAAGTATATATATATTTATTTGAATAATTATAAAATTATAATAAATATATTTATTATATTTATAATTTTATTAATATATATAATATATATTTATTATAACTTTATAATTATTTAAATATATCAATATTTATTTATAATTATAATTATAATTATTTGTATTTAATTATAATTGCTTTTTATATTTATAAAAAAATTTATTTTAATATGTATATTTATAACATTATAAGTATAATACTTATGTTTTTTATAATTTTATAATTATTTAAATAAATAAATATTTATTTATAATTATAACTATAAATAAAAATTTATTTATTTGTAATTAAGATAAATATAATAAAAATATATATTTTTATAGTTATAGTTATAAATATATATATATTTATATTTGTATATATATATATATTCATTTATTTAAATAATTATAAAATTATAATTTTTTTATATTTAAAATTTTATAAATATGCATAATTAGTATATTTATTATAATTTTATAATTATTTAAAAATATCTATTTTAATTTAGAATTATAATTATAGATACTTGTATTTATTTATAAGTATTTGTATATATTTTTAAATATAATTACTTAATTATATATATTTGTAACTTTATATGAATAATAAATATATTTATTATAATTTTATAATTATTTAAATGTATATATTTATAATTATAAGTATAAATAAATATTTTTATAAATATTTTTATAAAATTATAAATAAATAAATATATATATATATATATATAATTATAATATATGTATATATTGTAATTTAATATTTACTTAAAAATATATATATTATTTATAATAAAAATTATAAATAAATATATTAAAAAAGTATTTATATATAATTAAAAATTTATAATTATATATATAATAAATATATTTATTATTTAAATATATTTATTGTAATTTTATAAGTATTTAAGAGAATATAAAATATTAATGGGCAAAACATGAATGAATCATATACCTAGTAAAGTATAGATCATAAAAAAACGAGTCATCACATGTATGGAAAACATGAATAATAATAAGGGTCTAATGTATAAATGAACATTTCTTATGAATAAATAACATATGCATGCCAATTATACTCCCGCATCAATACATTTATTGACCAAATTCATTGGAACATATATTTATTTAACTATAATTATAAATATAAATATAAATAATTAAAATTTATATAGATATAATTATAAATATAAGAAATATAAATATTATTTAATAAAATTTATTATAATATAATAATTATTTAAATATATAATTATATAATTATAATATTACATATAATTTTTTTTTAAAGATTATATATATTTGAATTATTAAAAAATATATATTAATTATATTCATGCATTTTTAATTTAATGTATATAAGTAAACATTATTTTTGAATATAAATATAATAATTTTATATAAATTAATAATATTTTTTAAAAAAACATTTATTATCGCTAATAATAGAGCTAATAAAACTGTGATTTATCAGCTCTAAAAAAGCACTAAATAAGGGTACACCTTTATCTGTGCTTGTTTTTGCACTGATAAAGGGTGGATTTATGAGCACTTTTAACTAGCGCTGATAAAATCCCCCTTTTATCAGTGTTTTTTCTTAGCACTAATAAAGGTCAACACTGTCTATAAACTAATATGTGGTAATGATATCTTGGAAAGGTTCTTTTATGACATTTGTGGTTTCTTAGTGTTGAGGATGGTTTGGTTTGGATCTAGTTAGCAGGTTGCCAATGACGATGCTAGTGTTGACTTCACATAGTTCAAGGCCATGTGCCTTAATGCTCCTGACATGTGAATCAAGGAATTTTGGGGGCATCCCAAGGCTTACAATTGACCCAACTGCATTTCTTTCCTATCAATTAATTTGTTTTTTTCATTATTTGAAATTGAAAACCGAATCAGTGGTTATTTTTCTTGGTGTTATTGTTGTGGTATGCTATAACTCAATATATGGATGTGTGGGTTCCCAATTTTTACTCTTAAAAGTTGTTCTTATGAAAAAAATGGTTTAGTGTGAGACTAAATATTATTCAAAAGTTTACATATTTTTAAAAACACATAACCAAACTATGATCATTGATTTGAAGAAATATTTCAAATATAAAAAATCATTTTATAAATAATTTGTACTGGTAAATTTTATTTTATGTAAGGTGGATTGAATTATTTTTTTATGTTTTGATTTATATTTCTTAAATTTTAAAATATCAATTCATCACCCTCTTGAGCTAGCGTTGGTATGAAATTTTTCTTTTCTTATTGTTTAATTTATTTACTTATAAACCTTGATAATTTTTAAAATGGAATGATATTATTTTTTATAAGTTTAAATCATACCAAAATGAAGACCATGCAACCATTAGACATATGTAGTTCAATGGATCCAATTATAAAAAATCAAATATCTCAAGGAAAATATACATATATTCAGGATTTAAAATATAGGATAACATTTAATTAATGTTTGGGAAATGACATACTCTAATACGAGACTGAAGTGATGATACTAAAGTTTCTATTGATTATAATTAAAATTCTACGAATTTGATTAATTATGCATTAAATGAAGATAAATTTAAAATCCTATCATTTCTTTTCTATATAAGAAATATGGGAAACTCAAGATAAATCTCATGAATAAAAAAATAATGTGAACTAGATGCACTAAAATACATATACTACTCATTAAGGTGCAATTAAGATGAATGATGGAGAATTAATTTTTAAAATATACCATTGGTTCAGTGAGATAATAAACACCATGATGTCTCTTATACAATCAATTACACAAAATCATTATACTCAAAGATTTATAAAAATAAAATCCAACAAAAATACCATTATTGATATTTTAATTATAGAGTCGTGAAATATTAAAACCATGAAGGTAAATGAAGAGACTGAAAAAATTTTGATGTATGAAAAATGGATAAGGTCCAACATGGGAGATAATGATGAGCTTAAGAAGAAAAACATTTAATTCAAGTCATCTTAAAATGTAAAAAAATCACCCAATCCATAAGACATGATTCATTGATCTACATGATGAAAGTTATTTTATAGGATTGAGATTATATTCTAGTGAGTAGTAAATGTAAAATGAAAATTCAATAAAAATGGTGATTGGAAGAAGGATGTAACATATTGAGTAGTCAAATGCTATGAGGGTATTATGAATTTGGAAATTGAAGAAAATTATACTAATCTAATATATAAGAATAATTATATGAATTTAATTATCTTGAGAAGGTTCTGATGTCTATAACATGGAGTGATTCATAGGACAACATCCGTGATTTGAAAAATAGTGGTTGTTAAAAATTATCTAAAAAGTTAAATATGTGATTTATGGAATCTAAAAATGAGGTACCTTCTACTTCTAATTCATTAAACAATGATGTAAATGATTATTCCTTTATTACATGTATCTATTTAGAAGAATATTATACTATAATAGAATAATCTATAAATAAGGTTGAGAATAAATATAAATCAAATTATTTCCATGATTATTAGGGTGAAATATGTTCTTATTCATGAAAATTTTATAAAAATATCTCATTAATAAGAATAAAATCTTCCTAAATTTGAAAATGATAAATTAATAAATGGAATAGAAAAGTTTACTGAAGGTTGAAATTCCTTGTAAAAATTTTCAGGATCCTAGAGACTAACCAAATCTAAGATAGTATTTGTCCATAAACATGGTGAAAAAATATATTTCATAGAAATTATTTTGTTTTACACTTTAGTTCTAATAGTATTAGGATATAAATATATTTCATAACCCATGTGTGATTATAGGACATGACTATAACTATTTTCTATAGAATACCTCCGAGATTTATAGTATTAAGGGTAATTGTTTTCAAAGAGATTTGATTATATTTTTAAAAGACCTTTTAGAATCTTATGGGTACTTAGAGTTTTTATTACCAACAATTTTGGATCGATGAAAAACTAGGTACCAAAAGCTTAATGAATGCGAACATTTGATATGTAGAGTTTAAAGATAAAAGGGAAAGATGATTTTCCTTATAAAAGTTGGTATTTATGTCCTAGTACTTATTTCTCAAGTTTTAGTTTTTGATAAACTGAAGTACTATTTTATTAGTACTTTTCATTTATATGATGATTATAATTATATTAAATTTCAGAGTTAAGCAGGTAAGACTATACAAAAAATCATGATTTAACCTTTATTGAAAAAATAAACGAGAATGTGTATACTATTTATTAAAAGTCTATACTTTCACAATGTGTTTCTTACATGATTTCTCTTCATAAAGAATCTTGACCTTGGCATTAGAGGATCTATCATTGTATTGTTCACTCACATAATAAGTAGAATAAGAAAATGTTGGTTAAGGGTGTAATTAAGAAATTTTTTCTGAAGGAAAATGTCTATAACTGAGAAAAAAATATTTAGAGACATAATGTTTCTTTCAAATAAAAGAAATAGGATTTAACATCTCAAACACTAGAATTATATTTCATGGATTTATTTGTACACTACAATGTTTCTATTCTAAATGGAAAATATTAGGATTATTTCATTGTTGATGACCATTCAAGATACACATGATATTATTTTCTTACTCAGAAGTGTGAAAAATGTGTCTAAAAACCCACCCTATAAATAATGTGACTCAAAAGATGATTTTTCACATGGACTCAAACATGTTTCCCTATATTCCAAATGATAGTGATTAACATTGGGGATAAAAATAGAACTATAGGAAATCATTTCCCTTACTAACCATTTCTTAATGATCACAAGTGGAGACACTATAAAAAAATAAAAAACCAATATATATTTTTTTCATACAAATATAAGAATATGAAATGAATGAAACAACACAATACCACATATCTAAATTCACTATCATAATAAATATATAATATTTTTAATATATCTCTACCTCAAGTGATAAATAATAAATAAATGATAAAAATACCAAAGATTCCATTGATATAAAATAAACATCTAATGTTTTCTCTTCATCACCATTTTGTTATGACCCTAAGAGAAATATTCATTTGATGTCACCACTTAAAAAAACCATAAAATGAGTAAACCACATATCCACCATCCACCTCTACTGACTAAGGAATTTATTTCCTTTACCTGTAATATGATAAAAACATCTACAAGCACACATGGAGTTTATATATATATTTGAATATCCCAATGTATTTTTATGACTAAAATTGTTTCCATATAGTAATCTATATTTAAATATTTGTCGGGTGATGATAAGGAGACCAATGAAGGATGATATATAATTTTGTGATGTAGCTTGGATATTCTTATGAATCACATGTGTTGAAGCTTTCTTCTATTAGATATAAAAACGAAGTCCACCCATATATCATCAAATAAGGTGATAAATATACTACATATAGTTATTTTATAAAAAAAGAACCATTATATATATAATTATTATTCATCTGGAAGTAGTTTGAATAAATGAAAACTGCTATTTTACGATGTGTGTACTCTCAACAATAGGTTCTTTGTGAATACAAGGTGCTGGATGTGGAGAATAATCGAGCTAGATTATATATGTTCATGATCTATTCTTTTAATTACATTGCTTAAAAAAGTGTTCATGACATGGTAGAGTTGTAAGTATAATGATATTTAACGAAGTTTATTTGAGTTTAGTGCTATATTTATTAGTTAAAGAAGCTAATATTGTAATTTAGGCAGTGAAGATTCAATAATATCTCTAAAGAGTTATTATGTACTATAAAAGACTCGGGTATTATGTTTAAAGTGTTTTATAAAGTCTTAATATTCTATTTAACTCATTGGGAAATATAAGATAATTTGGAGTGGTGGGAATTGTTTTTGTTTTTGTTAATAAGTGTATAAGAATATTTGTGTTAATTATTTTCGAAAATATTAAGAAATAATTATCTTTATATGATTAATATAGTTTTTCCAAATGATGTCTCATAAACCAACCAATGTAAGAATAAATATGAAATTAAAACTCTATATAAGATTGAAGGCATAATGATGGAGTTTTGTAAGAATATAAAGCATAGAAGAAATCTATTTATGATTAAATGGATGATGTTCATGAATAATGTAGCAACAAAAAAATATATCATAATACAATGAACTCATATTAGATTAATCAAAAAATTACAAATAATACATCATAATACAAAGTTTCTAAAGAAGATTAAATCTATGTTTTTCTGAGCAACATGTGATTATGTGTTGCACTACTGGAATATTTACCTATACCTATGGTTCAAAACCATCGTTATATCCCAAAAAACCATTGGTATAGGCTATACAAATGGTTTTTTGAACTATGGTTTCTCAATCCATCGTGATAGACCTATAATCATGGTTCCTAAACTGATTTGGTAGGCATTTTAGATATTAATACATATACCCACGGTTTGGTCAAACCATGGGTATAATCCCTTATTAAAAAACCCATATTGGGATTTGATCCCTACACCTTCCTCAAACACTCCAACGAATTTACCACTATACTAAAACATGTTTTTTGTTATTATATTCAAAAATATATGTATATATATAACCATTTATATAAAACTATTTATTATTATTATTATTATGGAAAAATTAAGGTTCAATATATACCCTTGGTTTGACCAAACCATGTGTTTAAGACATTATTTAAAAAAAACCCACTGGGATTTAATCATAGCACCTTCCACATAAACTCCAATGACATTACCACTATACAACAACAGATTTTTTCTTCTTATAATAAATGTAAAGAATATAATTAAAATTTATTTATATTATATTATTTTTTATTATTGTTGTAGAAAAATAATGATCTACACTATACCCCTGGTTTGGTTAAAACACAGGTATATGTCCTTATTTTAAAAAATAACACTCTATTGGGATTTGATCCCAACACTTTTTGTTTACACTCTATCTAATTTACTGCTATACTACAACACATTTTTGATCTTATATTAAAAAATATATGTGTATATATATATATATTTATATTAAAATATTTATTATTTTTATTATTATAGAAAAATAATCATCTTACTTATACCCACTGTTTGGTCAAAAAGTGAATATAGGTTTTCCCTGCAATTTTTTTCATGCACAACCTATTTCCATAGTTTAAAAAACACATGGGTTATGGGGTGACCTACACACTTGTTTTTGGGAGAAACATGGGTATAGGTCATTCCTATAAATGTTTTCCCACAAAACCTATTTCTACTGTTTAAAAAATATTGGGTATAGGGGTGACCTATACCCATGGTTTTTGGATATCAGTGGGTATAGGTCCTTCCTGCCCATGATTTTCCATATGAAACATATTCCCATGTTAAAAAAACCATGGGTATAGGGGTGACCTATACCCACGTTGTTTTGGAGATCCTTTGGTATAACATTATTTTATAGTAGTATAGGTTGCCTTAGTTTATCTCAAAAAACTAAAATGTTACGTTATATTCATTTGTAGATATAGAAGAATGAAATGAATATGTTAATGATTAAGTGGTTTTATTTAAAATTCAATATATGTTTTTATTAGTGGATCAATAATCCATGTCAGAATTAAATAATCTTAGGAAATATTAATAGGTATCTCACATAAGGATAAAAAGAATTCAGAGAAGGCCATGTATGAGTAATAAACTCTCATGTATGGTTTTAAGAGGATATTTTTTTCTGAGTTTTGAGGGAAATTAAAAGGAGTATATGACTTATATTTAAATGGAATATTTTATGGAAAAATATATTGACTTCAAAATTTATAATTTTTTTTCTAGTTATTTCCAATATTAAACATCACAAAGTAAATCAAGGTTCAAAATGATTCTAATGAGATGAGTTGTGTTCCATAGAGAAAAATATTACACTATAAATAAATTATTGAATGACAAAAAGTCTCTGATGGTTCTATAAATTATGTTGTAGTCACACTATAATAATATATCTTTATCATGACATGTGATGGAGTAATGTTTGAGAGGAATCATTTCACTATTATGATATATTGTAATAGTTATCTTTCACACCAATTTTTTATGAATGGAAAAATTATTCCACAGTAGATGTTTCCATGATACAACCATTCATATGTAGAGACAATATTTAAATAAAACTTTCTAAAAATATTTTATATAGGTGGAAATAATTAATTTATATATGTATTTTTGGATTAATAATTGATAATTTTTTATGGGTTAAGAATTTTGGAAAATAAACCCACATGATCTATTGACGGAACCCAAAAATTCTGTAAAGTTGTTTTTCTTCCAAAATTCTTTAATTTCCTTTTTTTGGTATAAGGTAATTATTTTTTATCGAGCCCAATATTTATTTATATGTTTTTTAGTACTTGTGGATATTTTTGGTAGAATATGTTCCTCTTGAATGTGGTATTTAAATAGTGTGTAAATACTGGAAAAGGCTTAAGTGGATGTAATTTGTATGTTATCTTTTATTGTTAACCCATAAATCATGTTTAAACTCAAGAGATTTTCAGTGTTTCATTTACTATGGGACATAGTACATAGTTTTGTAATTTTTTTTATGTTGTTTTGAAATGGTTAAAAAGTATTTGAAGTCATTTATGAAGTCTATAATTATTATATCACAGATTCAAAAAATTTATTTGGTCAAATATGTAATTCTTTAAGTCATAGAGTATGAATTTCTTTTGCAGCATATGACATTGAGCCATATCATATGACTTTTAAACCACAAATAAATTTTTACCTAAACTAGTGTATGATTTTGAAAGTTACATGCATCAAAATTTTATGGGTGTTTATGAATTTTTACATAGGACTTCATACATGAAACACCTTGTAGTCATGTGACAATACCAACATGTGAATTTTAAAAGGTGTATGAATTTTCTGTGAGTTGTATATGTCATTAATGGAGCTAAATTTATCTTCTCATATATGTAAGTATCTATACATATTAAATTTTTTAGAATTATATTGTTATAAAATTTGAGTTTTCATAGTATTCATTCTGAAGAAAATAATTTATTGGGATGATACTCAAGTTGTTCAGTCATGGATAAAACATCACAAAATGGGTTTTTTGATTCATCCAAAGAGAGAAGAAGGTTTGAAAAACGAAGAATAAGAATATATGAGTAATTATAGGGAAACATCCAGATCAAAGCACTACCTTTTCTACTACACTATAGTGACATGAAATAGAAGAGAATAAGAGGAAATAAGTAAGAAGAAATAAAATTAGTTGAGGAATAGTTTAATAATGTTATTTTATTTGAAATTTAATTTAAAAATTAAATTACAATAATATATTTTCTTGATGGAGATTGAAGTATAGTAGTATCAGGATTGAATTTTTTTTCGGTGAAGTTTGACATAAAAAAAGAAATTTATCTCTTAAAAAATTATTGAGAATATTTTAGTGTGAAAGGAGAAGTAGTGGTTGTGAAGATCACACGCTGAGAAGAATTAACCTTTAACTATATAGTTTTTATAAGAAGTGGAAGAAACATGAGTACAATAACTAGAATGTATGTATATTACAACCTGAGAATCCTCTTTTTGTTTAAAAAACAAATCATTTTCATTGAAAAAAATTCCTAAAGAACCCAAACACTATTCGGATAATTGTTTAAATAATACATGGATATTGACTACTCATTTGTACCCATATGTTTATAAAATTGGTTTTTATATTCTTGGTTAAATACAAATCCTTCCATGGATTATCCTTTCATTTTGAAAGGCGAACATCATAAATATATTATTTCCTTCATATGTACTAGTTTAGTGATGATATTATTTCACTTTAATATGTAAAGAGGGTGGTTTCAAGAAAGAAAATTAAAAATTAATTAAATAACTAATTCCCCACCCTCCAAGTGGTTTCCACTTATCTATGGGTGACTTATCAATTGGTATCAGATCCGCAATTTCTCTCATTTATGATATTATATTTAAAGTTTGTAGGATTGATTTTTTTCTATGGTTCAAGAGATTTTCATGGAATTTATGGTTTATATAATAGAAAAACATAGATCAATGAACACTAATGGTATTACCTAATGTTATGGTAATTGTTATAAAATATCGACATACATTCTATTTCATTTCCTATTATATATTAGTTAGGATATCAAAGAATCTACGACTGATGAGTCCCCACAACATTTTGAGAATTTTGTTTTTACTATAACAGATAAGAAGAATTTTATAAATTATAGACCCGAACATGATATTATATTTTATTCAATTTCATAGAGTGAAATTATAAAACTCAAAGGAATAAAAATGGAGAAAGGCATATGGTACAATCTTGAGCACATCTATGATGACAATACCAATGTAAAGAAATAAAATCTATAGATTTGGAGTTTAAAGTATGAAGAACTCAGTATTCATGGTCATGTAATTTTTGATAGATTACTACCAATGTAAAATGATATTGGGATCATAATCAAAGGATTGAGTGATAATTTAATAGATACAATAATGATCTATGAGAAATGTTGGATCATACTGTATAGTTTTGATTCCAAAATAAGAAATTTCAAAGATAAATATCTAGAAACACCCCATTTTTATGACTTACATTACATCTTAATTACCTATTATATGGAGAAATTTAATGTTTTCAATATAAAAGTTAACTCTTAAATTTAAATTTCTATTAAATATTCAAAACCTGAGAAGAACAAGAAGAAGGTTAATGAAGTTGAGGTTGACTATTTATATTTAGATTCAGATGTGGATATTACTACTAATAAAATAAAGTCAATTATTTATAGAAATGTTAGAAGATGAAATAAAATTTTCAAGTTAAAACATCAGTAAAAATATTTTAAGTGTTGAGAAATTAAAATTTTCAATGAAAACTATAAAAAGTTAAAATAAGGTGAAGCTAGTTATGATGAATAGAAAGGTCTAAGAATGACTTTTAAAAAGAATGTAGACAGGGATAACAAGTCAATGTTTTCTTCTAAAGTAGTGGGAAATAATTTATCCAAATACAAATATTGAAACTAATTATCTACGTTTAATTGTAATGAATGATGTGATGCAGAAGACGAAGAAATTCATACTATCAGTGACATTGATGAAAAGCTTCCCATTACTAAGGAGAATGATGAAAAGTTTACTTGTGATGAAATTATATATTATTGAATTAAAGAAGAATAAACTTATATAGAGATTATATTGAAGTGATAATTAAAATAATATCTCTCAAATATATTAAAGATAGATAAGGATATCAGAATTTAAAAGATAGACAACCAATAATCTAGTAGCATTGGATATATCCAAGAAGAAGGCAAATTATGAAAAATATAATGAAATTAGAGATATGAAAATGATTCTTGATGATAATGAAACTATAAAATTCAATATGGAAGAAAACTTGGTGGAGAAGGAGAATGAGATTAACAATATTCAATAAAATCTATTTAAGAAATAAAACTAACTGAATAATAAAAAATTTGGCTAAAAAAACTATATCATAGATTGGATAATATTTAAAGAACTATCAAGCTTTTGAAATAATATAACATTATAATTGTGAAAAAGGCTTTAAACGTTTGTTGAAAAATAAGATAAGAAGATGAATGTGAAGAATACAAAGTTTAGGAAAAAAAATTGATCATCAAAAATATGAAAATTTTTGGAACATCAAATTAAAATAAAAAACTACTAAAATTGGTAACTATAGGGAGATTTAGAAAATATACAATATAAATAAGAATATTTCTAGAGTTCACTATTATTTTTGTTTTCAAAAGGATCAAATATTAACAACTCAAAGAAGGATGGATTTCATGTGTCAATATCTTGACAAAAATCTATCTACAATGGAATGTACGATTTTTTATGGGTATCTATACCACTATAAGGGATTTATACATTAGATAAGGCTATGTTGTTTCAATAATCAAAAATATTATTATCCTAATAAGATTCTAAGGTAATTTTTGAGTGGTAGTCATCCCAATCAAAAGAAGAAATACCGTGAAAAAAATTATAAATTATTAAAAAATATCTCTAAATTAGTATAAAGTTATTGAATAATTATAGAGAATATTTGACCAGCCCAATCACCATGAAGATGAATGTATTAGCCTTTTACCAGCCCAAAATATTTGAATTACAATACTCAATATCTTCAAAATATTAATAAAAATGGAAAGGAGATATTTTTCTTGTGGAAGTGGAACATAAAACATCAAAAGGGGATAATACATGGATTCTAGATAGTGGATATTCCCCACATATGATGAGGGATTTTATGATTTTAAAAGATATTGAAAAGTAAAAAAGAAGTACTTATGAAGATATTTAAATATGGTTGTATTTTGAAAAGAGGTTATAAAAATATGGGAAATATGTTTCATGGGGGTGATGTTGGAAATTCATTACACTTAATCATGAAATAAGAATGTTTATTGTGGAATTGAAAGATGGGCCAACTTTGCTAAATAAAAAAGATTAATATCACTCAACGAGAAAATGTTTTTGATGTACCTATACTGAAAAGATAATGGAATAGGATGCACTAAAAATTCCAAAAGATACATATTTTTAACTCTTCACATATGAAGGTAGTGATTGAATCTATCCAACTGTTAGAGATCACTCATTCAGATATTTGTGGTCCTATAAGGAAGAAATCAATGAATAGAGATAATATATCATTTGTTGATGTCTTTACATGGATTACTTTTATTATGTTTATTAAACCTAAAATCAAAAACTCTAAGAATGTTTAAAAATGTCTAAACAAGTGTAGAAAAGTAATGTGGTTATTATTTCATGAATATTTGGATAGATAACACTATCGAATAAATATGTGTAAAATTTGATGTCGATCATGAGAAGAATGTTTTTCACCATTAACTTAGTGTACCTCACAAACCAAAATAGAATGGTGTTGATGCACAAAATAATTTAATATTGGTGGTGATATCTTGTACTATGTTTTTGAACATGACACATCCAAGTAGTTTTGGAGACTAGCCATTGGAGTAGCAATACATATTCAAATTCTATGCTTATATAGGCCAAATTTTGATATGTCCCCATTTCATATGTATCATAATAATTCTGAATGTTTTAAGTATATAAAGAAGTTTGATATCACTTGACTAATCAATGATAAATGAGAAAATTGTGGAATGTTTGTGCAGAAAAGTGTTGGTGAGATATTCCTTGGTCATCCTCCAAATAGAAGAGGATTCCAATGTTAAAATATGTAACTAGGAATATTATTGACATTGCTAATATGGAGGTGTTGTAAAATTTAAGGAATAAATCAACACTAGAAGAAGAAATTTATATAAGTGATGGTGGTGTTTTGTTGTTAAAATTTCTGAATAAATTTCATAAAATGATGATGGTGTAGAAAGTGTGTAGGTTATGAAAGTTGATTTAGCCCATTCTAGTGATGAAGAACAACCTCCACCATATTATTCAAGGAAAATAAAGTAGGATTATGTCTAACACATTATAGGGGATCAAATAAAACATGTTAAAACTAGAATAATTTTGAGAAAAATATCACAAATTGTGCCTTGTTCATAGGTTGAACCAAGATATGTTGATGAATATTTGGAGTATCAAGACTGGTTGATGCCATGAATAAATTGCTAGACCATATATTGAATAATTTTTCATGTTAAATGATCCCTAATCCAAAATATATGAATCTCATTAGAACAATGTGAGTGTTCCTAAAAAATTTGAATAAAAAAGGAGAGGTTGTAAGAAACAAAGATAAATTTGTGTGTGAAGATTATTATTAAGTGCGACGAATTAATTTTTATGAGACCTTTAAACTAGGGGAAAGGTTATAAACCATAAAGATATTTATTTCTATTATATCCCAAAGTTAATCTAATATATTGAAAATTGTTTTCAAGTCTTTCTTCCTCAATGGATGGTTATAGGAGGATGTATACATTGAGAATATTTATGGATTAATTATTGGATAACATTTAAATTATGTTCACATGTTAAATAAGGATTTTTATGAGTTGAGACAAGCCGCTCTTATTTTTGTATTCTATGTTAGAAACCTTCTTAAAGAAGTTTAAATTAGAAAAATAAAGAGTGGAAAACAACCTCTACATCAATTATGAAAAATAGGCACCTCTCATTGTTATTGTTTATATAGATGATGTTATATTTCATTGATATGAATATTGTGTTTGTGAAGAATTTTCATTAGAGATGAATAATTTGTTTGAAATGTCTGTTTTTGGTAAGAAGGGAAATTTTTTGAGTTTCCAAATTTTTAAAGGGAAATATCACCATTTACATTCATAATAGAAGTATGAAAATTAGAATCTAAAGAAGGTTTGAATAAAGGATTCAATGCTAATTTCCACACCCATTCAATGGAAAATAAGTTGTCAGATGATATGGAAGTAAAGTAAGTGAGTCCAAAATAATTCAATAAACTTAGTGGGAGTTTTATTATACATGATGGATTCAAGAATGTATATTTTTATATTTTTATACTTTTCTATAGGTATCAAATTCCTCTAAAATAGTCTGATTATTTTTTTAAATAAGATTTTATATATATAGAAAAATTAAAAATTGAATTTAGGATCATAAATATATGTAAAAGACAACTTAATCTATTTTGGATTTTTAGATGAAGAATGGGATGTAAATTTTGATGATTGGAGGGATATATCTAGTGGGTTTTTATTCCCAGTTGACAGGTATGTATGTTGGAACACTGAGAATTAAAGTTTTGTGACTATAAGTACTACTAAAGAAGAGTATTTGGATTTAAATCAAGCGTAAACTCAATTTATGTGGATGAGAACTCAGTTGTAAGTTCTTAATGTGGATGTGAAACTACCACTACTCAAGGGATGTGATAATCCAAGGGCTAATAACATTTAAATAAATATGGTTTAAATTTAAAATTCAATGAAAATTGATATAATATATCACTTTATCGTAGATCTTTTGGAAAATAACGAGTTGATACTATAATTTTTTCCTTATATTGAGAAAATGAATGATATTTTCACAAAAGAATTTCTAAAAAATTCATTTCAAAAGTCGAGATTGATAATGGGTGTTCAAACTCATTCCTCTCAATGAAATGGTATAGTGTCTAGTCACCACCCTCATCATGTTCCTGTGATTATTATTGTGAAAGGGGGTGAATAAAAATTTTCAACATAAATATCTTTATATTTACTCCCTTAATTTATAAAAAGGGGGAGAAAATGTACTGAGGACGTAATCCATTTATATGTGTTTAACCTTTTAGGGAGTGATATCTTAAAGGGTATCATGTTATTAGATAGACTTATTAAAATTTTTCAGCTGTGAATTTGACAATGTACATGTGTGTAGTTTTTAAATATTTTATTGAAGTGCATCTAGAAATTTTGGTATTATAGATTCCATGGATTGATTTTTTGTTTTGAGGCCAAATTCGATGTGATGATGAAGTATTTATGAAGTAATAATCGATCTATTATTATATAAAATTTGGGATGATTTTATATTATGATGAAGTATTTTTTAAATATGGTGTGATCTATTCTCATATCAAATTTCAAGTGGCATCATTACATCACGTTAAATGAATTGAATTAAGATTTAAGAAGTTATGAATTTAAATCACTATTTTATGGATACCATGACTTTATTATTCAATGTTATTGTTTTATACATCAATTTATCTCAAGAGGGATTAGAATAATTGAATAATTATTCATTAATAAAAGGATTTAATTTGATAGTGATTCATGTTCCTTAGTTTGCATCATAATACAAAGGGGGGCATTGTTAATACCAATATATATTTTGAATTTGTTGAGTACTTGAGGAGATTATTGAGATAAAAAGTTACTATAGAATGTTGTATTAACCTAGTTAATACATATTAGATATTTTTGAACTGGATGTGATTATTATGTTTTATTTTTTTGGAAACACTTAAATCTTGTTCAAACCCAAGGGAATTTTGGTGATTCATTTTAGGTGTGAAATATTCCATATTTCTATAGAATTTTTAGTTTTCTGAAGTTTTTAATTGTTTTTAATGACTCAATATAATTTCATGAAGTATAGAATACTTATATTGGAGCTAAAGAGTTAGTTAATTCTAATTGATAAGACATTAAGTTCTAGAATATGACTCCCATATGTGGCGTATGGCCTTGAGACATCCTGTATGTCTTTGATCCTAAATATAAATTCCTGTCTGAATGAGTGTATGACTTTATAAGTTGCACACATTATAATTTGAGGTCCATGTATGAATTTTCTCATAATACTTGATATGTGCCTCACTTTAAAATCATGTGAGATTTATAATGTCTGACTTTTCATGGGAGTATGAATTTGTTTCGATTCGTGTATTAATTTTTTGGTGCCGCATTTGAATTTTGAGAAATGGATGTCTTTGGACTTAGTGAATTTTTTAGAACTACACTATTTGAAAACAATAGATTCTATAATATTTATTCAGAAGAAAAAAATCAATCAAGATGACTCTAAAGTTGTTTGATCATAGATTAAACATAAAAAAATGGGTTGTGTGATTTAATTAAAAATAGAAGAAGCTTCAAAAAATGAAGAAGTAGAAAACATGAGAAATTATATTGTAACCACTCCATCATGTGAAAACATTTATTTGAAATAAAATAGAAGAGAATAAGAATAAATAAACAATAATACTGGAAATAATTTTAGAAATTGTTGAAATAAGCAATTTTATTTGAATTTTATTTTAAAATTAATTTTATAAAACATTTCCATGTGGTGGTACATGATATATTATAGTTTCATGTATTCATTTTATATGGGTGATGAGTGATATAAAAACAAAAACAATGATTTCTCTATATATAAATTATAAAAAATATATTTTATAGAAAGAAGAAGAAGGCAAGGTTTCGGAGATCACCCAATGAGAAAAAGTTACCTGCAACTATACATGTTGAAGAAAAAGAGGAAGAAGCTGCACTACAACAACTTGTATGGAAGTCTAGTATAGTGTGTGACACTTATGCTATTGGAAAACCAAAACATTTATCATTTTAAATAGTACAGTAACCACTCAAATACATTATGGAGATGCGTATCATAGGTACACGGATATTCCCAACTCATTTATACCAACATGTTAACACTAGTGAGTCATATAGACTTAGTGAAATTAGGATCATGCTAACATTAGCCTTTTATTTTTAATGTTGATGCTTTTAAATCATTTTTTTCTTCATGTGTATGATTTATGTATTGATATTATTACACTTTAATAAGTGGTGAGGGTTGTTTTAATAAGGAAACCTTAAAAGAACTTGAATCACCAATTCACATACCATAGTGATTTCCAATTATTTGTGGGTACATTTTCATTTTTTTTAATGAGTGAGATTGAGAATCATAGATTTCAATTCTTTTGAATATACTATATATCAAATAAATCAAGAGAGAATAAGAAATTGGATAGCTTATATTTTCAAACTAGAAGTGTTTAAGGAGAATAAATAAATAATGACGATAGAAGAGAAGGAGTGTATTCAATAAACTAATACAGTTGAATGATAAATATGTGGAAGAATAAAAGAATAAGTGGGAGGATACTTTCCATATGATATGTCTATATTATAGATGCCAAATAAGAAAGATAAGAACTTAATAAAAGTAATATTGAAACTATTACTTCTGCAATAGATTCTATGTGTAAAATCGATTGAATAGGAAGAGAAAGATCATGGGAGACGAAAACATGAAGTATCCAACATTCTACATGAATTCTTTATCCTAAAACAATGATAGATAGGATCAGTGTGACACTACTTTCTAATTATTTATTGGTTTTTGATGTTCTTGTTGCTAAGGAAAAATAAAATAACATGATAATATTTATTATATCCATGTCTCAATTATTCTAAATATTGAGTAAGATTATGATTTACATGAAACTATTGATCATTATCCATTGGTTTCAAAGACCATAGTTTGAGTAAGGTGATCCAATTATTTGATTTTGTGAGATCCTAAAGAAAAGATAGAGGATCTTGTTCAAGAATAGTGTACTTCAAACTTTCATTGTAAATAGGTGGGAGCTAGTGTAAAGAACCAATTTAGGAATTGTTAATATGTCAGGATATATCCTCATGGGTTAAAGATGATACATTCTCCATGTATTTTCATTTTATGATATTAGTGGATATTTGAGTCTCTGAATAAACCTGAACATAACAAGGACATAGTCCCCCACAATGAGGGTGAACCATTTAAGAATAATATATACTATTTATTTTGTTTATTTATTACTTTGAATATGGGTTGGATTGTGGAAAACTCATAATGAGGACCATTTAACCAAATAGGTCTTGAGTTTCCAATAATAAGATGGGTAATCCAAAGAAACGAATTTAGTAAAATTGGTTCACTTTGATTCACCCCCTCTCTCAGTGTGATTGTACAATCCTAATGGGAATCTCAATATAGGGGGTGAGTACAGAACATAGTAATATTTCTTCAATGACCCCTATAATTGTAAATGTGTGAATAACATTAGACACATGTGTTATTATACATTATACATTTTAAAAATATCCAACCTTAAGATAAATGAGTAAAACACATATGAATTTGTAACAATGATCAGTTAAAAATTCATAACTACATGTGAAAATTTTAAATAACACAAGAGTAAATTTCATCATACTTCTGAAATATGGTTTTCAGAACCACTACTATGAATCCTAACCCAATATATAGGTTATAAAGTTGAATATGGAACCAATCCAATTACACCTCTTAAAATTTAAATAATAAGTAATATGAAAGTCTTAAATAATCAGATGAGTATAATTATCAAATATTACCCCATATATATTTTTATGTATAAAATAATTCTAACCTCATGGGTTAAATCCTCAAGTATATGAGTTTTATTCATCTCTCACATGGACTATTTTCTTTTTTATATTAAACAAATGATGTCATCTTACTAGTCCTCCTGTGATTGAAATAACATCAAATAAAAATAGACACATAAAAATACATATGACTTGATCTTATTCACCTTTATAGTTGCATAAAAATATATATAATATTACTTTAGTCTCTGATAAATTAAAAGAACATAAAATAATAAAAAAGGTTAATGATAAATCAAATTGATTAAAACCAAGTCAACCTATTGAACCATACCCAGTTTAATCCCAATGAAATTTATTAAATAATTAATTATGATTACCATAAGATACAAATATTCAATTGATAAAATTGATTCAAAAAAAGAAATATGATTAAACCACAAACCTTCCCCATTTGAAAACCTAAGTAATTGATACTTTATTAGTTAAATTAAATCCACTAACCTTGAATAGAATAATTCCCCCAGTAGGTTTATAATAAATAGTGTTTTCCATATTCCTATTGTAATGGAACTTCTTTCACTATATCGATAAGTTATCTCAAACAACTATTTACAACAAATTATGAACATAAAAATACATAATGGATATTACTCTTCCACTTTGTTAGTGGAATGATGTAAATTGTCAAAGATTCAAGAATCATGCTCAGGGATTCGAGTACCACTAGTATCACATCAGCCTCATAATTAAACACCATGTGATTCAATACCTCAATAGGTTAGGGCTAGGTGGGGAGGCTAATTACTTAGTCTTTCCGATAGAGAATGTTCATGAACTGAGGAATAAAAGGGCTTTGTTTTGAATATAAATCTATATAATTGGTCAGGGGGGGGGGGTTTATAATAAAATGGATGTTACATAATTATATTAAATTTTCACATGAAATATATTAATCATTCAGTACATTATTATTTTATAAAAAAAATAAATTTAAGAAAAACTTGAAATAACCATGAAAAATAATATATTTTTTCAAACATGACATAATATTAAGGCCACAGTCCTCAAAGTACAGTTTCTAATCATGGATAAATGTCACTATAACATATTCATATTCATTCCAATATGGATATATCGATTTCTGAAGGTATATTTTATATTGTAAAATAAGTTTATCAATAAAAACATCCATGCCAATGAATTTTTGGTAAGAACTATATAGGTTAAAATTTAATATAATAAAAAATTTATTATAGTTATATTAATGAACAAATATAATATATTTTTTGGTTCAATTTTTTAGTAAGATATTCACATAACTAGACATGTAAAAAGGCTATGATTTTCAGGTTTCGGCCAAGAGAAAATCAATCATTTTATTGATTGGGTTTGCCTGACCAACCATAACCTGGACCATTTATTAATCAGGCATTGATAAAAAAACCTTATTTACTAACAAGGACATGAAAAACATTTCTATTAATCAAGTCATATTATAATATTAAATTTAATAATGTTATAAATGATATTATTTAATTTGAAATATTAAATACATAACATTTCAATTTTAAAAAAAATTATAATATAGATTAATCTAGGTAGGAGAGTTGCATACTGGGACTACTATTAAAGCACACGCCTAACCCTACTATTCAAAAAGAATTAAATTTAGGAACATTTAATAATCGAGAACAAATAATTAAGCCCTATGTTTGTATTTTATCAGGCCTAGTGGGTCTCCTGACCCTTGTATAATTCTACATATAACATATTTATCATCTAGAAATAATATTACAAACAATTATCTTCCCACATTTAATTTGAATAATGTCTATTAATTTTTCATTTTTGTCAAACTAATAATGATATTTGTTTGTAATTTATTTTTATAAATAATAAATTATTCATTTATTTAACCATATATATTGATTAATTTTTTTTTTTACATATTAGTATTAATATATGTAACATTCCTGTTATAATTATTAAAAAATAATTATAAAACCATTTTCCATGAAATCCTATCGAAGAGACATGTTATAGGGGAATCACATATTGGGGGTGGGTTAATAGCTCCATTGATTGGATAATGGTGAGAAATGTTTCTAATATATTGGGAAAGAGTAAGTGATTGAAACCCATTTTTGGATGGGACATGATCAATGAAATTTTGGGTATGGTTTGGGGGTAAGTTATTGACTCCAATTGATATTTCCTAAAATTTTATTTATAGTGATTATTAGTCCATGGAATTATGTACTTATATAAATGGTAATATTCATATTGATTAAATATATTTTAATAAAGGGGATGGGATTTGTTTCATTTAAATATAAAATTTGTAACTCCTAGGTGATCCTTGATATTTTTATGAAACAATTTTTCCATAACAAGTCTATTAATGTTTTATATCTCCTTAAAGGTCACCACGTAATTCAGCTGTCATGGAAAACTTTTATTATTGGATTAAAAATCATCTATTACCTATGGGTGTCACATGTTTAATGTTAATAGATTACACATCATTTATAACATGATGATGTATTCCCAACATTCCAAACTATGTACAACATGTAGCTAGGGTACATTACATGTCTGAATGGACACATTAATTGAGTCTCAATAGATTACATATGAAATAACCCTAATTATCACACACTATGAATGACCGAAAGGTATTACATTTACTTCAAGACAATAATTGTTGACATGTACTAGAAGTACACACATGATATACTCACAAGTCCGACACATTGTGTACCCAACATAGACAAACAATGTACATTGAATCTTTATACTAGGATGATGGATATACAAGACTCACCACTAGCTATGGATAATTATTCATGTCCCTTGAAGTACATTTTTTGTACTACATCTACTATAATGTTTTTTCTACATTCTCACCTCAATGTCAAAATTAAGCAACTAAATAGTTTATTCTGATAATTTTCTATATAAAACATGATGGCATAATTCTATTAGTCAATAAAGTATTTTTAACATGGTGACTTGGGTATTTCAAGGATATTACCTCTATAGAAGTGATAACAGGGTTTGGAAGATATATTCAAAACCTGCATGGGGTTTATGTATTCCTCTAAATACTTTTTTATAAAAGGGGACAGATCACTCACAACATCGTTTAGTTTTTATTACACTATATTTATGAGGTGAATGAAATCTATATTGATTATTTTAGGCATTGGATTGGTACTCTAAAAGCTCTAATGAGGCACATGTATCCCATACTACGGTTCAAGTTAATAAACCCCATGTAAAGAGGCACGTGTCCTCCATCTATATAAGTTGGTACTCCCCTATGTAAGAGGTGGAAATCCTTTATTAATTGGATTAAATACTCTTTGTTCCACCTCCGAGGTGGCACATTTCAGGTGATGAGGAAACTGTCCGATGAAAATCATCACCCGTATCATTTTCTAGAGATAGTTTCTTTTCAAATTCACCATTTATTTTTTTCGACCCATTATGCATCATTATCCTTTAAAGGATGGTTGTATTAACCCCATGAGGAAAGGATAATTCATCCATTTTGTATTGTGAAGAATATTCCACAGTCAAATAATCCCAGGGGTGATTGCATGTGGTCAAGTGCCTATTCAATCAGTCATCCTCAAATAAAACATTCTCAGATAGTCTCCTACATGTTAATTCATGGAGCCAAAAACACCCAACAATCCTAGTATACATGATTCATGGACCTATTTTCTAAAGGGAGGTGCTCATGGAACAATGATTTAGCCAGTGACATTTAAGGACTCTATTGGTCGAGAGGATGGGAAGTTAGGCTCACCACACCCTTTTGGGGGAGGATTATTTCTTATTATGGGACTATCATATAGATTTAATGTGTGTTCATATGTTCGTGAATCCTTGTTTCATTATCAAAGAGTGTGTCCATGGGCTACCTCTGGTTTTCAAGATCCCCATAAGCATGTATGGATTTAATGCTATGGAGGTGATGTTGTCTTGATCCATACAATGAGTCACTATTGATATTATCGACATCTAGGAGGGAATGTGACTTGATTTTGGGTCAGACCCATAAGATGGGTTTCTTATGTATCCTTGAGAGAGGAATCAGAACCCATATATTTTATAAGGGATGGGGCTTACGCATGGTAACTTCACTTTTGGGGGGAAATGATGGGGTGAACCCCTTTGAAAGGGAACCTTTTTTAGCACAATCTTTCAAGTATGCATCCTACATATCCTTATTTGATCAGGAATCAGAGTTATCATAGTTAAAAATTATGTCGATGTTGTAATAATCACAAACCACTATGCCCTTGTGAGTCGGGTTTGGTGTGAGAAAAAAGAGGATGTTAGTGATCCAACCAACCACATGTTTCCTTTCCTGCTATTGGGAGTGGGAGAGCCTATGGCGGATGAGGCCCGGGAGACGGTGCGCGAGGGAATGGAGTGATGTACCATTCAATGTTAAATGACATTAAAGGTCAAGAAACTCAGCCACAGATAATTGGGGACTTACTTCAGTGGGAGTGACCCTTTGAATTTCATATGGGGTATACTACAATTTAAAGTAATATACCATGTACAGTGATTAACTGAAGGATAATCATGTTGGGATGTTCTGACATGCCTTTAACATGAGAGTAATGGAACGTGTAAACCGTTATTCTAGAGGATTACTGATCAGGGGAAATGATTCGAGGAATTGAAGCCATTGAGGCATACAGAGGTAGGAGTGGCCTCTCATGAGGATGAATTTTTCTCTTGTTGACTATCCATCTTTGTGGGAAACATATGCAGAGCCATCGAGGCATGATGTCCATAGTCAAGAAGAGGTGTCCTCAAGACACTGAACATCTTTTTCTGATGGTTGGGGATGTTTATGAAGACCTGAAAATTCCTAGTATACTATAGATTAATGTCATATAACTTGGATGACGGAAACAAAGATTAATGTCTTGTATCCTGGACTAATACTGTAAAATTTAATGTCTTGAGGACAGGATGATAACTCATAGTTTAAGGTCATAGAGTTTGGACTGCTCGTTATAGAAACACATGATTAGTTTTAGGATAATTGGACTGGGATGTTCTGACATACCTCGATCATGAGAAGGAAGGAAAGTGTAAACTATGACTCTAGGGATTTTCAGATTAAGAGAAATTAACTAGGGAATGGAAGTCATTGAGGCATACATAGGTAGGAATGGACTCTCCTGAAGATGAATTTTCCTCTGGTTGACGACGGTTTTATAGGAAACATATGCAGAGCCAATGGGGAATGGTGTTCATAGTTAAAAGAAGGAGTATGAAGGGCAGTGGCCTTATGCTTCTGATGGACATGGAGGTTAATGAGTATCTAAAATCACTAGATACCCAGAGGTTTATGGATGGAAAGGATGTGTTAGGGCATTTAAGAAACATCCCGGATGTGATTTTCCATGGAACTTTGGGTCAACCTGGCATAAGAGGTAGGTGATAGGGTTTTATGGGAGGCACGTGAGGAATTTCTCTTCTCAAAGGTATTTAAGGGGTGAATGTTTGGGTGAAAAAAGAGCACAATAGAAAATGTCATTGACCCGGTCTTAAATATTCACAATGATACTCTCCAATTTTCATGGGGCTAGTGATAGTAGCGAGGGGACCAGCCCGAAGTGCCGAGATTATAGCCCGACAGTGAACCAAATCAGGGGTGTGGGGGCGAAGCCCCCATAGTTTGGATTGGTGGGAATGAATGGTTTTCTTCATAAGGTTGTTCATATAGGAGCGTTCACATATGAGTTGGCCATGAACTGTCTGTTCGTGAAGGAGTTATCCATATAAGATGGTACACGGAAGAGTTGGCCGCCAAGGACTATACATGTACTTGGTTCCGTATAGGGGTGTACACGAAGTAGCTTCCACATATGGTCATTCATGAAATTTTTTTATTATATATTTTATTGGTTATCTGGTTATATGTGGAGATTCTTCCAAATACGTTTCACATGAAGGAGTTCGATGAAGCGCATATGGTTCACAGGATGGAATCCACGAACTACTTCGGATGTGGGATGCTTTCCTGGGAACTGCTTCAGGTGTAGGAGAAATTTATCCCACACCCTCTCTATTATTCTTCCCCATTTAAACTATCCCAGATTTCTCCCTTCTCCTTTCTTCATCCATCCACCTTCTGAATTACTTATGTGCTCCTTTTATAGAGCATTCGAGAAATCTTATCTGTGATTTATGTGGATCCTTTTGCGGTGGCCTATGGAAGAAATCTGGCCCACGGATGACTCGACCAACATTGATTTTTTGGATATGTGATTTGTAGGGAACCACTAAATACTCTCCATTTATGAACTAATCGGTTCTCAAGGACGATATGTGGGGCATACATTCGTCAGATTTTCTCTAGAAAGAATGGTTTGCGGCAGCTTCATTTCACGAGTAGAAATTTACCAAGAACAGTTTTCTTTGTCAGCCATTGCCTCACAGGCCACCACATCATATGACATCTGCATACCAATGGTTCTTGGTTTATTCTATCTACTAAACATTCCCTGTGATGGTACGTGTCCAGGTTTTATTCCTTTGGAAATATTTTTCTTCACTTTTCACCTCAATTTTTCAATCAAACATGCATCCTTCTTATATACAAAACTTTTGGGAGTATATTCCTTCCATTTAATTAATTTTCAAAACCTTACACTCCCTTAATCAATACTATATCCTGATGAGGAGAAGGTATTATATAAGGGTTGGTACTCTATTGGTTGATAAACTTTCCTTGGAAAGGTTCAATTCCCCTGCCACAGTTATAGTGATATAGGATAGAAATTATGAGGTTCAATTATTTTTGATAGGGTGTGTTCTAAATGTTTTCTGTTTCTATAATATGATCACAAAAGTGTAGTTTCTTTCAATATGTGACCTAATTTTGAGTTTTTGACTTCAATATTTATAGGAAATTCAATACTTTGAATATCTTAAGTTATTTTGGATATATAATCCTTCGTGGAGATGAGTTGTAAAGACTAGAATTATTTTACCATTCATGGTTCCCCTTAACATGTAGCATATATAAAAATATAGTTTATTTTCTTATTTTCCTCAATTTTGGAATCGATATGACTTGTTATTTTATCTTTTCCTTTTGTATTAGGGCATCCTATTGACTATGGTTATACTCACCCTCACATGGTCCTTGTGCCCAAACATGTTATGTCTATAAAAACTGTGGATATTTTAGAGGTGACCTTAATAGAAATGGATCTATTAGATATGATAGTGATGATGCTTAGTGGTATTCATTGGATTATAGTGGAGATGATCATTATTAGAGGTTAATGTCATAGTTCATACATTGTGGTGGTTTCTTCCCCTATTATATTACCATCAGGTTTAAAGACATTTTTAGATGTATTATTCTTATTATTATGCCTATGATTCATAATTTCATTATATATAGTTTATTTTTATATATATTGATAATGTTTTTTGTTATTATTTTGTGTTGAAAATATAATGAAACATTGAAAGTGTTATTTATAGAACCTACAACTGAGTATAAAAAATATAAAAATCACATAATAATACTTTTAAATGTAGTTAAGATTATATTTTTTTATTCAATATTTTTTTCAGTATCCATATGTGCAGTAATTAGATAATTACCACCTATAATAAATAAATATGTATATTAAAATTAATCATATAGATATGGCTTAAGTCAAGAGTACAAGTCAATTTGTAACTGTAATTAATTAATTAATCGAAAATGTATGAATAATGTAATGGTGGTATTTGATGATATGAAACACATGATTATAAAAATAATTTCATAAAATTATAAAGATACCTAATGATTGAGTGGTATGTGGAAATTGTGTCACTCCATTTTCAATGCACATAGGTTGGCAAATAAAAATTCCTTTCAGTGAAAATTTTAAACTTATAGGAGTTACAAATATAAAAATTATTATATATAATGATTAATATGTTGAAATTAGTTTAATTAATAATAGTTATGTCAACAAAATTATGTGAATAATTAGTAACACATAATCAATTGAATATTTGATAACTAATTGTTAGGAATACATAAGAAAATATAGATGATCTAATATATATAGTAACAAAAAGTGCACTTTATGTATTGAATGGATTGTCTTTTACAATAAGCCTTTAAAGCGGTTGGTTCTTATATTTTGATAAATGAATTATTATGGTATAAAAAATTATGAAATAAATAATTTTAGAATAATTTTTTTAAAAATAAAATAGAATATGAAAGTGATTGTTGACTATGTACTGTTATGTTTGAGAAATTTAAAATTTTATTGGTGTTCCCATTATAAGAGTGTAATTGACTTGGAAATTATTGATTTTAGTTTAACCTAAAATAAATGTAAAAAACCCAAAAATATATTTATTTATAAAAACATTAATATAATAAATACTAAGATATATATAATTTTGAGGAATATTTTATACAATTGTTGTAACAATAATCTCTATTCTAGTAGTCTTGTTGACAGTAACTTTCCTAGATATATTGTTTGAAATTTAATAATTTAATAATTCTATAATATGCCTCCTAGAGAATTAATAATCCTATGATATAAAAAGATAGAATTGTTTTAAGAAAAACTAAAAAAAGTGATCTAATCATGAAAGGGTAAAATTAATAATTACAAGAAATATCGAACCTAATGTTAGTGTATGAAATTATATCCAATTTAGTAATTTTAACAACTTTATTATTTTATATAAACAACAAAAGGAAATAAATTTACCTAAAAAAATAATGTAATTTAGTGAATATATAGTTTAAATTTAAAACAAAAATAAAATCTTATATCAAAAATATAATTCACAAAATATTTACAAACCTATATAATTGATTTATTTTTCGTTGTAACATTGATAGTACCCATTATAATAAATCTTCCTTATTATTATTATTCTTTAAATTTATCTAAATGAAATAAATATATTATAAAATTTTATGTTGAATTATTTATATGAATCCGCTACTCCTGAAGCCTCTATTTTAGATCAAATGTGTTATAACAAATATAATGAAAATGAAGACATGTAATCTAATTGGAATTGTTATTCAATTTCAAATTTATCTTAAGTTACCTTATTTTAAAACTAAATTAGTTTCTAAAAATGAAAAAAATCAAAACTACAAAAGATAGCTTATAATCTTATTTCAATTACACAAATATGTTGTATAAAAAAAATTAAGAAAGATTTTTGAATTGAAAATGAAGTATCACAAGATAAAAATATTAAGGTATCCATAATATTTGCTAAAAAACAAATAAAAATATATTAATAACATAATATATTTTTAATTTTATTAGATAAGTTATGTATAGGAATACCATAATGGAAGCATAACTGAAAAATATTTTATGATAAATGATTCAGAAAACTAACAACTAAACACACATATTTTTAGAAAATAAATAAAATTTCATAACAATTATTATAGTATTTTAAGTATATAATTCTAAGATTTTTACATGAAATATATAAGAATAAAATGGGTTTTATAAAGTATTAAATATAAAAATAAGTAGATATTAATTACTATATTAATCATATCTATATTGTACGTAACAACACCGACCCCAGTATCCCAGAGTTTATGGTTAATTTATTACAATAGTATATATACAAGAGATCACATCATGAAGGATTTAAAAGACTGTCATAATTGAAGGACTAGATACATATATGGTTCCCCAATTACATTGGAAATTAAATAATGTACATAACAAAGGAAAATAAACTACTTCCTTGAATATTATTTGAAGATTTCATATTCATAACCTGAGGAAGGGAAAAATAATAAAAGGGTGAGCTCAAATGATCAATAAGGGTTATGTGAATCAATAATAAGTGAATAAAATTCAATAAGGGATAATTATTATGGAAAGGTAAATAACTAAAAACACATTTCATCAATACACTCATAATAAAAATCCATCGATATATTTTCTTAAGAGATTTTCACACCTTGAATACTTAAATTATTTTATTTCATTATTTTTTATTGCTTTCAGTTAGCCTCACCAATGTGTAGGGTTAGCGCAGGTCTATTTTTTTTTACGTTTAATGATTTCATTAGGTTTCGTACTGGTGTACGGGAACCACACAGTCGGTGGTAGCCGCGCGGTCGATCCACGTACTTGTAAAGTTATCTAATGTTTAAAATAAATGAATGTTTTATAAAAAAAATGGAATAAATGTATGCACCATAATAATAAAAATAATATTATTTTTTAAATGATAATATAATTATTAATAAAGTATTTATAATAATATTATTATTAGCATTAAAGTTTTTATTGATGTTGTTATAATAAGAATGAAATGAATAATATAGTGATTATATTAATAATAGAAATTTTTTATTAATGATTTATAATTACAAAAAAATTAAGAATGATTTAATAATAATAATGTTTTAAAAATGTATTATTATTATTATTATTGATATTATTGATATGATATTTATAACTTTTATTATGTTTTTTTTATTTTGTTTTCATTTGGTTTTACCTTATTTTTAGTTAGTTATTTTCAGAACCCTAAGGGGGGAACCGAACCCCCCATCTCCTTCCTTCGGATTGAGACCCAGCCACACTCTCCATGAGGTTCTCCAGGCACAATGGTCCCTCCTCCCATCCTGTTCTGTGCGCGATGCAACCCCTTGTTCCCTCAACCCGACTCATGACGACCTACCTTTCACCCTCTACTCAGCTCGTCATGAACCCCCTCTATCCCCAATCCCGTTCGGCCTACGCAATGCCACCACACCCTCTTGGTGGCCTACACCTTCCCAAGTGGTTTTCCCCCCGACATCCCCCACTTCATGTTTCTCCCATTCATCATAGCCTCTGGCCACCATGAATGTTGTCACAACCCATCCCCTGGGGCCCGTGTCGTGACTACCCCAAGCCCACCTTCCATAGGCCAGGGGCTGGTGACTAGCACCAAATGCATATTCCCTAAAATTGGGAAGGCATTGCCTTTATAAGATGTAAGAACATGTAACCTAGCACACAACAAGATAGGAACACAAGAAAACTGAACTGTAAACAAAGTGAGTGCAGAAAGTAAAAGGGGCTAGAATACAATCCCGACTGGAAAGTACAAGTAAAAATGTGATACAATACAACTGAAGAAAAGGGAATGTCAGATGTTGGGTCATCCTCCGAGGTTCCTACAAGAAGGGTAGGTACAGATCCCCTCCTCAGCAGTCCACATACACCCATATCCTCTACGTACCGACATGGTGAATGGTCCACCTCCGAGTACCATCTAGTCCAGGTACACTGAGCCTCATTCAACGTTGTTCGTCGTCTGCATCCAACACAACAAGGTGAAGCAATATCCTGTGCAGGGGTGAGTATAATAATACTCAGTAGGGACCCCAAGACCCTCTAGGTCTCACAAAATCCATCAAGGATAAAAAAAAAGTATGAAATCAATAGATAAACTTACTTAGGTATATGCCCATACATATACCTCAGTTATCAAGTAATCCATCTCAATCATGAGGAATACACAGAGGTACTAACTTAGCTCACGCCAGGATTTATTCTAGGGGTAGTAACAAGTAATATCCCCAGTCACATTGTTGAAAACCTCTTCGATTTGAAAAATCCTCCTCTATCAAGTACAATGGCCCTATCGCATCACACCGAGGCACTTCCCACTAACCTTGGACTGCTGAGGAAATCCTCCTGTCGAGTATCGTGGGTCTTCCGCGTCACATAGAGGCACTCCCCACTATGGGTATGTAGCGTCACCCAGAGGCACTCCCCCTCACGTCCTACTGAGGTACTCCTCTTGTCAAGTACCATGGGTTTGCAGCGTCACCAAGGCTCTCCCCACCATGGGTCTACCGCGTCACCAAGGCACACCCCACTAGGCCAATTGAGTCACTCCGAGTCGAAACTATCAGCAGTTGTCAAGTCTCAGCCAGCCACTGTGTTCCTGCACTAAGCTCGCTCGTATATAAAAGGATCCACTCCACAAGATACTGATCAATACTCCAACTGCCATGAAGTCCCATGAAGAAGTATCTCAATGGTCAACCATGTCCTATGGGTCTCAACGTAATAAAAGACACGTCAATCGAATGCCCAGTGTGTAAGTTATTAGCCAATTAGTCCTAGGGCCCGATTGGATTCATGCTCGATCGAACCTAACAATCCCCCATATCAGTACAAAACTCAGTGGGGTATCACTCAAAGGTACCATATCGCTTCAAGATTTCTTGTACCACTTACGGTTCTTCAAATGGACGTACAGTGCCAAAGCTATAGACAAAAGATGTAAATGGGTTGTAGTGGGCCTCAGTCCGGTCCGACCCGGCCTGACCCATTGGGTCCGGCCTGGCCCGCTGGGTCTGGCCCGACAGGCCATGAGGGGCTGCAGAGAAATCCATGAGGGCGCAAGGCTGAGGGGCGGCTCATTCGGGGGAGTCGGACCTACCGTGGGGCGATGATCCTGCCGCGAGGCGGCGATCCTGTCGTGGGGTAGCTGACCATGGATGACGCCTCGGCCCGGGGCAGTGAGGTGAGGGCAGTTCAGCCCGATGCGGCACAGTGATGAAGGTTCAGCATGGGGCAGCGTGGTGAGGGTGGTTCGGCCTGGGGTGGCGCAGCGAGGGTGGTTTGGCCTAGAGTGGTGGTGGCTCGGGCATGGGTTGAGTCGCTACAGATAGCGTGAAGCGGCAGCAGCTCGGGCGTGTGTCAGCTCGACTGCGGACGGCACGGAGCGGTGACAGCTCAGGTGTGGAGGCCACGGCCGGCGGTGCCATTGCCTTCATCACGTTCAACACCACAAAACATCACAAGATTTGCGGAGGGGTCGGGCCATGTTTTTTTGGCCCGTTCCCTCCGAATTAGGGTGGTAGAAAGAGTCTCCTCAAGAACATGAACACTAATCTTCAAACACTATCCTCCCCACAATGATTGTTCCCAACCAGCAAAAGAAAACATCTGTGTTCTTTGTTTTAAAAAAGGAAGAACAGGGGAATATAATCATACAAAAATCAAACCCCTACCTTGGGCTGTTCGTTGAAGTTGGTGCAAGAAGTAAGTACAGATGTCGATTCATCGTAGATGAAGATGTCCCACATTGGAAGAAGTCCCAAGGAAGAAGCTCGAAGTTGAGGTCAACATTCTTCATTGGTGGTGCATTCTTCTTGGAAGAACTCATTCCTCATTGGAGAGATTCCTCCCACCAAGAGCTCTCTCTCCTTTTCCAATGAAAGCTCTCAAAATAAAAACCCACAAAAATAAAAAGTGTCTCCCAAATTTTAATTATTGACACCATTTCAAAATAGCTAAATTAATTATCTATGTTGGAACAATTTAATGTGGTGCATTGGCATAATTTAATGTGGGGAAAGCTCAAGAGGCTCTTCCACATTAATGAGGGAGTGGAGACGTTTCTCCATCAGTAAGAGGGTAGTTCAAGTGGTTTTGGCCTCAGGTGGTCCCCACCACCATAACCTCTCACGAGAGGTTAGGCTTGGATAGTCCCCACCACCATAACATCTGATGGGAGGTTATGGTATAGTGGTCCACACTTCTCAACTTCCACATGGAGTGGTTACAACAAATAAAATAAAATATGTTCTTATTTTATTTTATTATCTCCACAAAACACTCAAAACTTATCTTTTACCCTTTACCAAATACCATCGAGGTGAGAGTCTCCTTAAGCTAAAACTTGCACTGTGAGTTCAATGGTGCCCTCATATTTCAATTTTGAGAACTGGTTTAAAAGTTGTAAAAACCCGCTCATACGTTTACTAAATGTACCTGAAATAAAGTTTATAAATTCATTTCGGGCACTCCGGGCCTCGGAATCACGTGCCGTCAATTTTCAAAAACTCAAAAAATTCCCATTTTTTAAAAAACTTATAGGGAAATTGTGGGTATTTACATTCTCCCCACCTCCAACTTTATGTACTCGTAAGCCACAACTCAAACTAAGGGAACAAGTTGGGGTAATGAGCACACATCTGAGCATCCTGCTCTCATGTGCTATCCTGGAGATTCTCGTGCTTCCCGTGAACGCACACCAGAGGTATCAACCGTCCACGAAGGACTCGCTCTTGTCGATCCTCAACCTCTACTGGAACCTCCGTAAAAGTATCCCCATCTTCGACGTCTAGCTCTCCAATTTCGATGTTCTGAGAAGGGTCATTCACATATCTCCTCAGCAAGGATACGTGGAAGACGTTGTGCACCCGGTGCAACTGAGGTGGAAGAGCTATGCGGTATGACACCTCGACAACTCTACAGAGGATCTGAAAAGGTCTGATGAACCTTCAGAGATAACTTTCCACCTCTGCTAAATCTTTGAAATCCTCATCGAGGTGAGACGCGTAGAAAGACTTGGCCGCCATTCTCAAACTCCATAGGTCTCCATCTCATGGCGACATATGACTTACGCATTCTCTGTGTTGTCTTCATCCACTCCTGGATGATCTGCACCTTCTCTGTGGTAGCTCATACGATCTATGGTCCCACTAGTGCTGACTCCCCTGAGTCAGTCCAACACAAAGGTGATCTACAAGGTCGCCCGTACAATGCCTCAAAAGGTTCCCTCCCAGTGGTGGAGTGATATTTGTTGTTGTATGGAAACTCCACAAAAGGTAAGTGATCCTCCCATCAGTGAACGAAGTCAAGGACAAAAGTACGCAACATGTCGTTGAGGGTCTGAATGGTCTGCTTAGTCTGACCATCCATCTAAGGATGGAAGACAGTTCTCAAATGAAGCTACATCCCAATAGCCTCCTACAACCCCTTCCATAGCTAGGAAGTAAATCTTGTGCCAAAATAGGAGACAATATTCATGGGTACTCCATGTAGCCTCATAATATCCTGCACATAAAGGCATCCCAATCTCTCTACAGAACCCTGCTCTCTGATCAGTAGGAAGTTGGCCGACATGGCGAGTCGGTCGACGATCACCCAAATCGAGACATTTCCCCTAGATGTATGTGGAATTCCTATCACGACTTCCATTGATATCTCATCCCACTTCCACTCTAGGACCTCTAAAGGTTGAACCAAGACTACAAGTACCTGATGCTCTGCCTTCACTTGCTGACATGTGAGGCACTGAGAGAAAAACTCTGTTACTGCTTTCTTCATTCCCAACCATCAGTGCTATCATCAGATATCTTGGTACATCTTCACCACTCATGGATGTACCGCTAGATGGGATGTCTAGAACTCCCTTATAACTTCCTCATGATGTGACACTGGTACCATGGTATATCCTTTGAAGAGGATGACATGCTCCCCATCTTCAGGAAATCCATTAGGTTCCTATCCTATGGATATCTAAGCACCTCATATCTCGCATTCATGGTCCCTACACTGTGTCTCCCTAACTCTCTGATGAAGTGGAGGAGTGACTATAGGAGACTGAAGAAAATCCTCTCCATCTCTATATACAAAGTATATCTGCAAAGAGGCTAGCTGCTCCATCATCTCACCTAGAACCTGTATACCAGACCTCCTGCTGAGTGCATCTGCAATAACATTCCCCTTCCCCAGATTATAGACTATCTCAAAGTCATATTGCTCAAGGAACTCAAAACAATGTCACTATCTCAGGTTTAGGTCCTTTTGGGAGAATTTATACCTGAGACTCTTATGATAAGAGTACACGGTAAAACGCTCACCCATCAGATAGTGTCTCCATATCTTCCAGGCTAAGATCACTACTGCTAACTCTAGGTCATGGGTAGCATAGTTTTTCTTGTTCTATCTCAGCTGTCGAGAACCATATGCGACCCTTGATCACTCCTGCATCATAACACATCCGATTCCGGTCCCTGATGCGTCATAGTAGAGTACGTACCCTACACCCTCCTCCGGTAGCCTCAAGATGGGTGCACTATTCTACCTTTTCCTTAGCTCTTGAAATATCTGCTAGAATTTCTCCGACCAAATGAAGGGTTTTCCCTTCTTTGTCAGGGATTATAGTGGTGCATCAATTCTAGAGAAATCTGGCACAAACCTTTGGTAATATCGAGCCAAACCCAGGAAAATTCATACCTTCATCACACTCTTGGGTGGCTCTTAGGAAAGTACCACCCCAATCTTTATAAGATCCACCACAACTCCAGCCTCTGAGAAGACATGTCCTAGAAAGTGGAACTCTCGGATCCTGAACTGGCTCTCCGAGAGCTTACCATAAATCCAGTGCTCTCGGAGTGTGTCCAGTACTACCTGCAAATGATAGGCATGCTCCTCCTTAGTAGTCGAGTAGATCAGATAGTCATCGATGAATACTACTCTGAAGTGATCAAGGTACAACTGATAGATCCTATTCATGAGTCCCATGAACATTGCTAAAGAATTTGTTACACCGAATGGCATAACCAAGAGCTCATAATGGTCATACTGATATCTTAAGGCCGTCTTTTTCACATCCTCATCTCACACTCTAAGCTGGTGATAGAATGATCTGAAGTCTATCTTCGAGAAGCAACATGCTCCCTTCAGCTGATCAAAGAGGTCATCAATCCTTGGGAGTTGGAAATTGTTCTTCACAGTCAGCTGGTTCAGGCTCTGATAGTACACACAAATCCTCAATCTCCGATCCGACTTCTTGGCAAACTAAATTGGGACTACCCAAGGATAAACATTGGTCCGAATGAATCCCTTCCCCTGCAAGTCATCTAACTGTACCCACAGCTCATGAAGCTCTATAGGAGCCATACAATATGCTGGAGTAGATATCAGTGTCATCCCGGGGTACAAGTCAATGTAAAATTCCACCTATCTGCGAGGAGGTAGACCCAAAATATCACCATGTAAAACATCTTTGTACTTGTCCACCACTACAAGATTGCTCAGACTCTCCACATCAACAGCTCCAAGGGTAAGGCTAGCCAACTGATGAGTGATCGGCTGCACTCTCCTCTGGGTAAGTCCCTTCCATCCTGCATAGGCTCCCTTCTCACTTGTGAAGGTAAACATTGTCCCATCTGTGTGAACACACTGCACTTTGCACCTAACACAATCAATAAGAACATGGAATGTAGATAACCAGTCCATACCCAAGATGATTTCTTAAGGCCTCGATGCAGCTACTAGGAGATCCCAACCAATGCTCTCACCTCCTAGAGTAAGCTCGCACGGCTAGAACCAGTGCATAATCTTCAAATTTTCTCTCGTAGGAGTCTCTAGCTATAAGGATCGAGCCAACAGCTCTATTGGAATCTCCAACCTCCAAACGAGGGCAATGGAAATAAAAGAATAACTAGAACCTTTGTTTATCAGTACTGCAACTAAGGTTGAGTAGACACAGATCATACCACGTATCATCTCTGGAGCACCATGATTGTAGGCCTCAACTGCCTGGAGCTGATCTCTCCCCTGTCCACCTGCTCCCTGCGGTCGGGGTGGAACTCCTGTTGATTTTGTAAATAACATCTTGAATCATCACCCATCGCTAGCTACACAACTAGCTTCTCTACCATGCTCGCCTACTCCATGTGTACCTCCTCGGTTGAACCTCTATCTCCACCTAGGCGGTCCTTCGACCGTCTGCTGATCATCCGAATGATGGGTCAGACAGTCAAGAGCCATGTGACTCTGCCTACCTCATGCGCAACACTGCCCACTCCTGGCATGTCTGTATCTGCATTGGGTGCCCCACACAATCGAATCTGAATCATGCGGTCATCCACCTATAGGTACGGTCCTCTTTGACCTATGTGGCATCTATCTGCTGCCAGCTGTAGAAGACTTTACTACGTGATGAATGGTAGTGGGTGTCATAGTTGGTGACTACTCAACAAGGAAACTCTCAAACAAGAGAGCTCTCTCTAACACCCCTGCTTGTGTCGGGAAGCTGAGTGAGATCATCGAAGCCTTGATCTCTCACCTAACCCACCGATCGATGGTCTAGGCTCTGAATAATGGGTCTCGCACCATACCGGTGGAGTAATGTGAGAGGTCAGTGAACTTCGCTGAGTTCTGAGCCACAACCATGCTTCCCTACTGCAGATGAAGTAGCTCCTGAATGCACACTGCTCGAAGAGACAATGGGAAAAAAATTTCCTGAAACAAGCTCTTGAAGTCTTCCCAGAGAAGCGTCACCTCATCATGAACCAAGAACATCAATCTCCACCATCTGCCTGTTGCAGCCTGCAGAAGGATAGTGGAAAGGATCACCATGAAATCAACTGGTGTCCCTACCAATTGTAAAACATTCACCATGACCTCCAGTCAATCGTCAGCTTCATGTGGGTCCATATCTCCCATGAACATGGGTGGCCTCTAGAACTAGAACTCATGCAATGCACTCATGTGACACGCACAGTCTTCTGCTGGGGCAGGTGGCATTGGTGGCCTAACAGGGAGTGGTACCATTGGTGCCTCCACAAGTGCCTCTACTCGAAAAGGTCCCTTCACCGAGGCTTCGTTGCTCGGTGGGCTATCAATGCGTACAACTCTCAGAACCCTAGACGGATGTTTGTGTGGAGGCATCCTAAAAAGAAATAGGTGCAATACGGTCAAAAATTTATACCTGGTGAGCTGACCTTGTGAGTTGACTCAAAGAGTTCACAAAGAAGACTCTTGAAAACACACATGTAATCAATGTTTTCATGCATTAAGTAGGAGATCAGAGGTCAGGGTCCTGGTAAATGGATACGTCAGATGATGCACCAATACTAGAATCCCTGAACTAAAAATCTAACTCATTACCCTTAACACTATTATTTCAAATAAAATATCAGAGTTCTAGTTTTTCGGTAGAATCAACTCCTCTAATACCAATTTTTCCTGACCCGTCCCCCAGGGCCCATGCTGTGATTACCCCAAGCCTTCCATCCATAGGCCAGGGGATGGAGACTAGAACCAAAGGCATATTAGCTAAAACTAGGAAGGCCTTTCCTTTATAACCTATAAGCACACGTAACCAAGAACACAATAAGATAAGAACAAAAGAAAACTGAACTGTAAACAGAGTGAGTGCAGTAAGTAAAAGGGGCCAGAATACAAGCCGAACTAGAAAGTACAATTACAATTGTGATACAATAAAACTGAAGAAAAGGAAAAGTCAGTTGTTGGGTCATCCTATGAGGTTCCTACCTGAAGGGTAGGTACAGATCGCCTCCTCCACACTCCACGTCCACCCGTTTCCTCTACATACCAACAAGACGAATGGTCCACCTCCAGGTACCATCTAGTCCTGGTACTCTCAGCCTCAGTCAGTGATATCCGTCGTTTGCAGCCATCACAACATGGTGTGGGCATTACCCATGCAGGAGTGACTATAACGATACTCAGTAGGGACCCAGAGACCCTCTAGGTATCAGAAAATCCATCAAGGATAAAAAAAATTATGAAATAAACAAATAACCTTACGTTGGTATATAACTATACATATACATAAGTTATCAAGTAATCCTTCTCAATCATGAAGAAAACAAAGAGGTATTGACTCAGATCCAAACTAGATTTATTCTAGGGGTAGTAATAAGTAACATCCCCAGTAACATCATCAAACACCTTGACTGCTAGATAACTCATACTCTATCGAGTACAGTTAGCTAGCAGTATCACAAAAAGGCACTTCCCACTAACCTTGGACTACTGAGGTACTCCTCCTGTCAAGTACGGTGGGTCTGCCACGTCACACAGAGGCACTCCCCTCCGTGGGTATGCCGCGTCTCATAGCGGCAATCCCCCTTGTGGCCTACTGAGGTAATCCTCCTGTCAAATACCATTGGTCTTCCATGTCACCAAGGTGCTCCCCACCGCGGGTCTACCGCGTCACCAAGGCGCTCCCCACTAGGCTAGTCTAGTCACTCCGAGTCGAAACGGTCAGCATTTGTTAAGTCCCAGCTAGCCACTGGGTTCCTAAACTTTGCTCGCTCGTCTTCAGGAGGATCCGCTCCCCAAGAAAATAGTCAATTCTCCAACTTCCATGAAGTACCATGAAAAATTATCTCAAATGTCTGCCATGTCATAGGGTTTTCAACGCAATAGATGACATGTCAATCAGAAGAACGGTCTATGGGATATTAGCCTTTTAGTCTGGGGGGCCCGGTTGGATTCTTGCTTGATACAACCTGACCGTTCCCCATCTCAATCCGAAACACAGTGGGGTATCACTCAAAGGGACCATCTCTCTTCAATATTTCTAGTGATGATAAAGGTTCATCAAACCGACGTCCGGTGCCAATGATATGTTCAAAAACTGTAAATGGATAGTAGTGGTCCTGGGTCCGGTCTGACCCAGTCTGACCGACTCGGTATGGGTCGACCCGGCCTACTGGGTCTGGCTCGGCAGGATGCGAGGGACTATAGAGAGTGTCGTGAGGGTGTGAGGCAGCGGGGAAGCTCGGTTGGGGACAATGGTTCTACCTCGGGGTGGCGGTCTGGCCACGGGGTGACGGTCCGGCCACGAGTCGGCGGACTAGCCGTTGGGGGCGGTCTGGCCACTTGGTAGTGGACCGCGGACGACGCCTCTGCCCGGGGTGGCACATGGAGGGCGGTTTGGCCTGGAGCAGAGCGGTGAGGGTGGTTCTCCGTGGGGCAGTGCGACAAGGGATGTTAGGCCTGGGGCGACACAAGGAGGGTCATTTGGCGTGGAGCGGCGGTGGCTCAGGCACAGGTTGGCTCGGCTGCGGACGGCATTGAGCGGCGGCAGCTCGGCCGTGGTGGCCACGGGTGGCGGCTTTGTTGCCTTTATCATGTTCAACACCACAAAAATATCACAAGATCTTTGGTGGAGTCTGGCCATGTTTGTTTGGACCATTCTCTCTGCGTTAGGGTGGTAGAAATCAGGTCATCAAGAACATGAACATTGAATGTCAAAACCTATCCTCCCTGCAATGATTGTTCCCATCCCGCAATATAAATCATTTGTGTTCTTTATTTTAAAAAGGGAAGAACATGGGAATATAATCATACAAAAATTAAACCCCTACCTCGGGTTGTTCGTTGATGTTGGCGCAAGAGGGAAGTATGGACATCGATTCATCATAGATGAAGATGTACCATGTCGGGAGAAGTCCTAAAGAAGAAGCTCCAATTCAAGGTCAGTGTTCTTTGTTGATGGAGCATTCTTCGTGGAAAAATAGGTTTTTCGTTGGAGATCTTTCTCCTAGTAAGAGCTCTCTCTCCTTTTCCAACAAATTCTGTCAAAATAAAAACCCACCAAAATAAAAGGTTTCCCCCAATTTTAATTATTGGAACAATTTAAAATTAGCAAAATTAATTAACTAAGTTTGCATAATTTAATGTGGTACATTGGCATAATTTAATGTGGATGAAGCACAAGAGGCTCCTCCATGTTAATGAAGGATTTGAGAAGTTTCTCCCTCATTAAGAGGGGAGTTCAAGAGGTTTAGGCCTCAGGTGGTCCCCACCACCATAACCTCTCAAGGGAGGTTAAGTTCTCATGGTCCACACTTTTTAACTTCTACATGGAGTGGTTTCAATAAATAAAATAAAATATGTGATTATTTTATTTTATTATCTCTAGGAAAAACCCAAAAATGGTCTTTCACCCTTGACCAAATGTCGTCGAGGTGAAAGTATTCTTAAGCGAAAACTTGCACTGCGAGTTCAACGGTGCCATCGAATTTCAATTCCGAGCACTGGTTTCAAAGCTAAAAAACCCTCTCATATGTTTATTGAATGTACCCAAAATAAAATTCAGAAATTAATTTCGGGCACTTTGGGCCTTGCAAATCACGTGCCTCAATTTTCACAGATTCAGAAAATTCCCATTTATTAAAAAAAATTACATGAAAATTTTGGGTCTTTAATAATGATCCTAGGACTTCCTTCTATTCTATCAGTACCATGCCGAAATCTAGTGTTCCAGTCGGCCTCATCCTTACAATTTGTAGCTCCCCCGGTCGACCCTCCCAGTGGTCGTGACTCCCCACCCCAACCAACTACACTGATTTGTGAGGCTCCTCTGACAACCACTTTTATCGCTGGAAGCACCTCACTAGAAGCCACATTTCCTCTGGTGGACCTCACATACGTGGAGCACCTCTTTCATGGACTCCTTGAATGTGTGTGACCATCTTGTTCTTCTCTTCTTCAACGGGTAGCTCCCCTTTGGGGGTGAGAGTGGACCGTAATGCTTGGTTCATCCTTCTGCTGATGCATGGTTGCGTTCACACAAGCTGTGGTATGTATTTCTATTCGATGTCTTCCTTTTTGTTAATCTATTTAATTATTATGTGAATCAGGGTAGGTTTTGGATATAAATATTTTTTGTAATGCATGGTTGTGTTTTATTACTTTTTCTATTGGTTTATGTGAGTCATTTGTACCTTTTTGGTCATGCATTAGTCCTTGTCTTGTTAATTATTTTTTAGGTGCCAGAAAATTGTTGTTGGGTGTTGTGAACATTTCAAAGTGCGCTTAATTTTTTTGAAGTTTGTGAATGTGATCAGGGTGTGGTTTGAGTTATAAATCATGGTTTAACCATTGTTTGAGGTAGGAGTTTCCATCATTTTCCTTGTTTAGAGATTTCCATGTGCACTTTCATTATTTCATTTAATTTTTAAATTTAATTCACACCTTCATAAGAATGATAGTTAATTCATTGCTGTGTTTTTATGTCTTTCTAACATGGTTGGAACTAAATGAATTTATCTTCAAATGGTATTTTTGGATGTCTCAGCTGGTTTTTTCTTATAGAAACATTTTAACGAACTTGATTTTCCTATGTTGGTTAGTTTTATGGAACATAGTTTTTTTATTGAAATGATTTTGCACGTCTCTTTGAATTGGTATTTTTCTCGAATCCTCAATTCTATAATCGGTTCTTGTTTTCTAAATGTTGTGGGAATCTTAATGGGGATTTTTAAATTGTTTTGAAAGGAAATCCATGAGTATAAACTTGTTTGGGTTTTGGGGTATATATTTTGTTGAGTGTGTGGTGTAAGGCATCGTTTGGTTTGTTGTTATAAAATTGAACATAGTATCACTAAATAATTTTATGGAAATTATTTGAAACATGAAACCTAAAGGTCCATTTTTCTTTTTTAAATACAAAATTTGTTTCTAGAGTTGTTTTAGAAGAGATTGTTAAATGTTTTCATAGAGGCTTTTGATTATGTAACATAAGGCTGGATTAACAACTCCATGTGTTTAATAAAGCTGTTTTGATAACTGAATGATGTGGAGGCCTAGTTGGCACTTTGTATGTTTGACATGTATGAATATATCTGTATATATATAATGGGAACTCTTATCCAGGGTAACCCTTTATGGCTGAATGCATAATAAGTGTCTGTGTTTGGGGTAAGAAAGTGCAGTGACAACTTGGTAAGGTGATTCATGCATACAAGGGACTCATACTTACACAGTATGATTATTATAACCACAATGGGGTCATAGGTGTCTTTTAGTTGATCTAGTGATGGTTTCTAACCTGCCCCGATTAAATGGGTTGGTTCCCACTGGTAGGTATATAGGCCCGATGGGTAGTGACGCTGATTTCTTTTACCGCAAGGGCGATCAGTTGGTTATAGACTATGGGGATTCACCAGACGCTGATAGGTGGTTCCAAACCGATTACATCCAGGGGTCTTCTAGGGATGTTTATGATCACTAAGGGTTACATGATTATTTACATTGTTGTCTACTTTCAGCCATACCTATTTGTTTATTCCCAGCTTGCACTGTTTAAGCATTTTGTTTTAGCAGAGCCTTGGTCTTTCTATGATGGTTTTGTTTATAAAATAAAAAAATTGTTTTGGTAATGGTACATATAATGTGTTCGGTTTACTATGAATGGGAAAAACATGTTACTAATTTTATAATATAAAAAACCTACTTTCATACTTGTATTTTAAACTAGTGTTTATGGGCTACTTCATAAAACAGAACTTTTGGATTTAGTGATTTACTCCTAGAATCCCTATTGAGCATCTCAGTTCTCTTGCCTATTATATATTTCTTGTTGTAGGTTTAGTTTCTTGTTCAGGTTCTTAGTTCAGATTCTCAATGTTGGAACAGTCTTTGTTCTGAGTTGAGTGGTGACCTGAAGGGTCACAACAATTTATGTACAATTTATTATCTTTCTGATGCTAGTTTAATTTTCTTATCATCATCCTTTATTTGGTTACCTATTTTTCATGGGCCAAATCTTTTCGAACGGTTATATTTTGATTCCTGGCACTAGTTTCCAACTCGTGGGGATTGGGAATTCCCTTTGGGACATGCCACGGGCTGTCTTGGATGACCGGTTTGGGGTCAACTTGTGTTGTTTCATGAAATAATGGTATCAGAGGAGGAACTTGATATTTGGGGTGTCTGGTAGAAGTAAATTAGGATTTTCGGGACTAGGGAGGTAGGTGTGGGGAGAGCATCGCCAACTCTTTCTCGCACTAATCCTCAAGTCAATAGGTGTAGTTTGGGGTTTGAGTATTTTGTATTTGGTTGTTTGGGATTGAGGGATGAAAATAAATCTGAATCAGTTCATGCTACGGCCTCACATGGGGTGGTGACCCATGTGATGTCCAAGTGTCTAACTCAAGTTCCTCTTAGCGTGATGCCTTACATGGGGCATGATTCACCATCATGTTGCCGGGTTAGGCATATGCACTAGTTCTTCATTCCAGTTGGTGGTTGTTGGTTGTGATTTATTTCGATCTCATATGATGTGAGTGTGTATAAAAAATGAAATTGATTTTGAAATGGAAAATTGTTTCTTTTAAATTGTTTTGAAATTGGTGAAGTGGGTTTTTAAAAGTGGAAGTGTTTAGATTTGGAAGGTTTGTTAGGTGTTTATATTTGATAAGGAAAATAGATGTTTGAACCTTATCATTCTTTATAGAGGTTGACATGTGCATGGGTATGTACAGAGAGTGTGTGGGAGAACTTGTTCATAGATGATGTGAGCGAGATTAAATGAATACACATGTGATGGTCCATAAGGTGCCATAGGTGAATTTTAAAAATTTAAATAAATAACGTTTTTGGAAAACTGATTATTTCTTGGGTTTGTATATGATTGTATTATGGGTCTATTATACTTGTCTTGTGTTGTTTCTTTGATTGAGTTTTGTCTAGATGTCAGTTTCGATGGTGTTTTCTGTGTTATTATGAGTATGCCACCCAAAAGCCTCCAAAAGTTCTTAATGAGTTATGTCTAGTTCCTAGTTCTTTTTGTGTGTATCTTGCTTATCAAGGTAATCAAAGTATTTTAAAGGTAGTTGTATAGTTTGTAAAGATAGTGTGTCTTTGGGTTGTTGGGTTCTATCAGGGTAGTTATGGTGTGTACCATCCCATAGTTATTTGAGGGTCTAGTTTTGGACTAGTAAAGGTGGGATGTATCATTGTCATTAGAGTCTGGGGTGTAGTTGGTGGTGGTCGACTCTTGTTAAGGTTCCTTGTCTGAAAAAGAGTTCATGTTGGCAGAACATTTCTCCAAGAAAATATATTCATCTGTACCGTCTCCCAGTTTGTCAGAATATTCTCTGGTGTGCTGCTAGTATGGCCAGTTTAGGCATTCTAAGGCATCAGGTTGCATCCCATTAAGAATGTACCACCATTGTGGTCATTTTAATCATTGTAAAGATGGAGTTGAGAACATAAGTATGAAAATTCCTGACTCTGAGGTAGGAGATCCTTCAGCCATTATGGCCCTATCCACAGGTCTCAGGGTGAAGCTTGTTCATAGTCAGGATTTGCCGAGGGTGTGTGGAACCTTGGTCTGGATCATGTTATCATTTTTAGGATAGAATTACTCAATGTTTCCTTTTTCAATTATGGTCTCCATTGTATGCTCGTACTTGTTGGGGTGGTGTGATGATCTCATTCTATGACAATCGAAGCAGCCCTATCTACTCTTAGTGTGGTTTCCAAATCATTATGATTCTTTGAAGGGTGTGGTAACCATTAATAAACAGACCCGTTCTGCTTTTGAGTTGTCCTCAGCAGTGTTTGTTAGGGGGATTATAACGACCCACACTTTACATACATTGTTATTACTTCAAAATTGAATCATACTTATTACAACATTTAACAAAACCATGGTACGACCGTATAAGTATAGTGTCTTTATAAACTGGGAAATATAAACAACTAGTTCATAAAGAATATACATTGTCTTTAGTTTATTTCATCATATCTCGAGTCCCTTTTCACATATCCTACATAATAACCTTCTTCCTGACCTAGGGAAAAAATATACAAAATGGTGAGCTGAAATGCTCAGTAAGGGTAAAGAAAAGAAATATCAATCACAACATATTCATAAGAACCTAGAATTTTGGAAATCTTAACCTGCAAAAGAGATCATAATTACATAACATGGGATAAATCATATTAGTGAAATGTAATCCCAATAATCATATCATAAGACATGAAACTTTGTGGCATACACACATAGTCATAAAGAATCATTTCTTAGTAGTCAAGACTCATTTCCAAGACTATCTTAGCAGACAAAGTCCATTTCTGAATCGAGTTCACTACTCATTTCAGTCTTGTATCACTAAACAGGATTAACTTGTCGTTCTATCCATGTCTATCTCTTGAGATATAAATCCTTACCCAATGAATTAGAGGGAAATATAGGTCCCACCCATCTCATAATGATACCATTCTTATCTGTGCCACAAGATCATAAATCATACAACATAGCATAACCCATGTAATAAAAATGGGATTCTTAAACATCATGCCATCATAACATAATACATATAATAAAATCATAAAAATAATTCCATCATAACATAATCAAATCAATTTAAAAATTGGGATAGAAACAGAACCCTATTTTATCTTAGATGTAAAATAATTTTGATAAAACACTTGAACACCATTCTTGAGGAAAATATCCTTTCTACTTCAAAAACATTTTTCCTTTCTTAAAATTTCATAAAATTTTAAACTAAAAGAAGTTGACTAAAAATAAACTTGAAAATTTGTAAAGGAAGCTTCGTGTAAATAATGTTTTATGAAATCATAAAAAGCCATTCAAACCGTATAAGTTAAAAAAACATTCTTCTCGTACTTTGGCCAGAAAAGTAAAAAAACACCTCTATAGAGACCCGAAGCTTGAAGTACATGGGCATTACATTACTTTTGCAGAATACTTAATACATAACAAAAACAGACACACAAGTATCATAATAGTTTAGTTTCTTTGGAAACATGGAATATAAACTTCTAATCATGTTGAATGATCTTCAACAACTCCCATAACGAACTTCCCCTTTTTGTTTCCTTACCTAAAACCTTTCTTTATTTCCTGGGGAAAATAAAACATAAAAAGGGTGAGATCAAATTCCCAATAAGGGAAAACATAGAGAACCCAAAACAATCCTTAAACATTTGAAAGCAAAAAACTTGAACATGAAATTTAATCATCAAAATTTTGAGCAAAGACATAAATCGTGGAAGTACGTCAGGCATATATCATAATTGAACATCAACCATGGTAAAATATAATGGAAATGAAACATGTAATTGTGGAAACCATTCATCACATGTTATTATTTTAATAGTAGCCAAGACATTGCTTCCAAGACCATCTTAGTGGACAAAGTCCCTTTTTGAATCGAGTTCACTCCTCATTTCAGTCCTATAATACTGAACTGGATTAACTTACCGTTCGAGCCATGTTTATCAAATGAGATATAATTCTTTACCCAATTAATTGGAGGGAGATATAGGTCCCACCCATCTCATAATGAAATCATTCTTACTTGTGCCACAAAATAAACTTGAAACATTCATCATAACCCAAAGAATAAAATGGGTTTCATAAACATCATCCCATCATCACATAATCCATATAAAAGAAATGAATATTTCATCATAAGAAAAGTGAAACCATGTAAATCATAGATAAATTATACTTTAAACATACACATATGAAATAATTTCATCTTAGATGGAAAATGGTTCTGATAAAACATTTGAAATGAATTCTTGAGGAAAATATCATTTCTTCTTTAAAATCAATTTCTTTTCACAAAACGTCATGCAATTTTAACAGAATGATATTTTGTTGAAAATATTTATGAAATATTTTGAAGGAAGATTCATGAAAATAAGGCTTCATAAAACCGTATAAATCCTTTTATGTCGTATAAGTTAAAAAAACATTCTTCTCGTACTTTTGCCGGAAAAGTCAAAAATTACCTCGTAATGTAAACAAAAGATAGATTCCTTACATACCATGTAGTAAAAGTCAAAAATGGGTAAAAAGGACATTAAACATACATGAAACCATTTTTATAAAATAGGAACATGGATGATAAATATAACCATAGTGAATACATACGAATAAACAATCTCGGATAAAAATGAGATTGGAAAAGTTATCCCTTACCTTACGTCCGATATGCTTCATATGTATCCGACCCTCCTGTATAATGATTTAAATAATATCATTGACTTATTACAGAATCATATTCATTGTTATGATATCATATATGGTTCACTTATGACTTTATATTACCCATTCATTTGTAAATTAATGTTAATGTAACGTTTTGGGTAAAATCTTTTCATTTGTCGTTCGTGTTTTAACTTGTAATTATTCATATGATTACATAGATCATGGTTACTTACATCCATAATGTAAAACATGATTTATATATAATATATGTTTATAATATAAATATATATAATAGATCGATTAATGGAAAGAAATACACCGTTCATGGAGACGGTAGGCCGTACGTACGCATGAACGATGTTTTCGTTTCCTTATTGAATTGAATAGAATTAGGTAGATGACATAAATATATATATACATAAATCCAATATCATTATTATGTCATATATTTCATGATTACTTATTATATGTACTTTATAATCATTCATGAATAGTTAATCATTGAGAATGAATCTCATCGCGTCGTGGAGACGGTAGTCCGTACGTACGCACGAGCGATGATATCATTCCCATGATCGCGGAATTGTATTGAAGTGTATGTATAATATTTCAGAATCAATATAAATTTACAATAAGCATATATAGTCATTATTTACACCATTATACCCATCCAAGTAAGGTGGTGGTGGAAAATAGATTACACCACAGCGTGGAGACGGTATTCCATACGTACGCACGCGCGGTGATTTTATTTTCCGTAGGATGGATAGATGGTGAAATAGGGTTGTTTCATAATTATAAAAACATATCAGTATATGAGTTATACTGATTTTATTAATTCATAATGAAACAACTAAAGAAGAAGAACTAGAAGAATAAATAAAGTTGAAAGAATCGGTAATGAACATTACCTCTTCTTTGAAGCGCCTCTTTGAGACCTCCTATTAGGGCACTAAAATTGGTCTTTGAAGAAGACCAGGACCTCTAGGATGTTTCTAGGGAAGTGGAGAAGAGAATGTTTTAGGGGTTGGCCGAGCTTTAAGGCGCAAATTTTTGTGAGGAAGAGAGGGAGGAGGTGCCCTTTTATAAGGGAGGAGAGGGGCACCTTTGGAAATCTTAAAAATATTAATTTATAATAAATCTAACCCCACATAAAAACCTCAAAAAATGACTCCTATTAAAATATTAGATGATATAGGGTTGTAATATCATCAAACAATAAAATTTAGACATGTTAGGAAATTATTTTAAACATTATGAACTTGATTTATCCTTAATTAATTTAATTTTATTTATGGTAATAACATTCTAAATTTTTAATTATAACCAATAATTACTTATTTGTAGTTAATAGTCCATAATTGGATACATTATAACATTTTAGACCATATAAATGTAAATTTATAATTTTTATATATTTTTGTGATTTTTAATGAATTATAAAATATGTTATTTTTATAAAATAACAATAGTGTCAATTTTGACACTATTAATTTATTTGAATTTAAATAAAATATATACAGAAGAAATGTTCGAAATAAAAATTTTAATAGATTCATAAAAGGTCATATGTATCTAGAAAATTAGTGGAGCACATTGAATGGTTCATATATATTTATTTTTTTTATTTTTAAAAACCTTTATTTGGTTTATCTCTTAATAAAATAATTACTACAACATTTTTATATAATTATTTAATTTACTTATTTGTTGCATAAAAATTAAAACTAAAATCCTATGATGAAGATAAATCTATGTACTTTCACAATAATACTTTTACTTGAATTTATCTTCTTAAAATCACAATATTTAAATTGTTATATTTATTAAATTATGAAGGTGACAACTTTGGCATCATTTAAAATAAAAAATATAAGTGTCATAATCACTTTTATAAGACTCGAAACTGTTATATATTATGTCATTGGATGTTTATGGTGTATAGATACACTACCAATAAGTTTTTTTCAGGTTTGTGGGCATTTTAATGGGTATTATTATTTCAATAAAAACTCTATTACTGATTTTTCACTTAATAAATAATTTATGCATCATTAATGTATCACCATTAATGACAATTATTTAATCCCTAAAAATTCTAAATAAATTATCATGATGTATATAATTTTATTAGATTTCTAGAGACTATTTAGGTTCGAATTTTTATGATGTTTATCATTAAATTAAAATTATTATACTTATAAGATTTAAGAGAGTGACATGTTGTCACTTTCTTTGGTTTTAATAATAATTAAATTATTTTCATGGTCAAAAGTTAATAAAATGAATCTAATCATACCTTTAGGTGATATGGGTATACTTTTTTCCGTCCTATAGAATTTTGGCATGTGTTTGTGTAATTTTATAATATTATATTTACCCTTAATTACCCAATTTACCTTTAACTATTGTAAATAAAATTTACCATACTTACTATTCATAATTCCCCAAAATAAAAAGTAGCCAATTAACATAATTTGGACCCACTTATTACAAATATGGAATCCATTTTTTCAAATTCAATACCCAGAAGTTGCAGAAATTAAATTAAAATTAATCCCGTTGTCGAATGAAAACATGTTTTTGTTTAAAACATTGCAAAAGATTGAATTGATTTAACCAACATATTCAATGTAAAATCAATGCTAATGATATATATTATATTAAATGTTAAAAATATATTATATTTATACTTTAAAACCATTAAATATTATATTTAACCATATAAATTATTACGATGAAAAAAGTTGTTTTTAATTAAAATATAGCGTGTTTTTACTATTCATTAAAATATGAAAGTTATCAGAAAAATATCAAAACATTATAGAATGTAAATTTTTATATCCTGGTTCAAAATAAGAAGTTTATTTTGTAAAATAAAACTTATAAACATGTCAAAAACAAGATTTAATGTGGGTGCACCATCAAAAGGCGGCAAAATTGCATTTTAAAAAAAATACTTACTTCACCCGAAAAATTTATTTTGTTCACATAAAATTTTTTAGAAAATTTATAAGATGAATAATAATGTTATAAAATTAAAAATTTAGTTAATACTATTCATAACAGCTAGTCCATAATAATATTATAACAATATATCGTCGTTTAGTGAAACCTGATATTGCGTACAACACATGCTATCGAGGAAGGTCGCGATTGCATGTAATGCAAGCCAAGTCATGGTTGCGTGTTGTGAAAGACTTTTTTTTGTTTTGTTATAAAATAATCCAACCATTTTTCATTTATACATTGAATATATATATATATATATATACACTCAATGTTGCGTAGAATGACTATTATCAAACGAACTTGAAATTGTGTGTAACACAATCTAAGAATAGTGTTGCGTATACTGCAAGCTAATATGGTGTTGCGTATAGAACAAGATAATCTTTTTACAGCATAACATCAAATAATTTAAAAATAATACTTATCATTAAATATTAGGTTGTTACATTTACCCCCCTTAAAATGAATTTCTCCCTCAAAATGTTTCGGGGTTATAAATGGTTTACTACTCAAAAGTTTCTTTAATAGAAACCCACATCGTTAAAAGGAATACCAAAACATGGCTTTAAAAACTAAAGTATGAAATGTAAAAGTTATCCAAATTAACTAATCACTGGGTTTCCACATAAGAGAACATAGGTGAAAATATGGATATGGAAGAAAAATCTGACCATCAAGTTCTTATGGAGAGTGGTAGAGAACATGGCTATGAAAAAGCCAACAATAACAGAGCCATAGATTTGTGATGATCTAACGTACCATCTGATTCATTGGATATGAGGGAAATAGGACAACATTTTTGGTTTTGATGATCATTTCCCTAAATTTGATGAATTAAAAGAAATACTTACATGATTTTGGTTCAATATCACTGTTGTTCCTGTTTTGAACAATTTCCACTTCATCTCTTAAAGAAATGAAGTTTAATTTGTTATTCGTGAAGTGTTAATAGATCATGTGATAGAATGATGGGTTATTCCATTTGTTTCAGACAAAAGGTTAGCAAAAGTTATCAAATATACATAAGTCCATTTATGGTGAGGTAAATCATATATGATTCCAAAAATGAACATATACTTCATATATCATAATTCTAAATAAAATAAAACTAGTTTCTACTAACCAGGGACTTCCTGTAGGCCAGTGGTATGTGATAAAGGCCATTTGCACTTCGGTTGTGGGTTCGATTCCCATAGCCTTGTCCGACGCGATGGGATATCGGTCGTCCTGCAGGTTGCCCTTTTTGTAAAACTACATTACTATAACATCCCATCAATAATATCGAAAAAAGTTGTATCCATAAACAATACTAACTTATGCCCAACATAATACATTCCAATCTTTAGGCTTATCCATAATATTGTAGTCTATACTCATATTATAGTGATTACCATCATTGATCCCCATATATCATAAGATATGTCTTGTTGGTCACATTCCAAACATTCGAATGCCTTAATCATGTATTCTCTTAAAAAACGAATACCCATTGAATTTTAGTGAAAACATGAGTGCTGTCAAAAGTTAACTCTTTCCACATACCAAAACCCCAAAATTCTATATACTCAAACCATGATATAACTATTTCCTTATATCAGTCATGAGTTCATGAATACTGTCAAACATTTCATTTTCTCCTTATCCCTTCATTATGCCCATATCATCTTCTTTCGTAAAATATCTCAATCACTTTCCATGGTTACCGGTACTATAAAATTATTGAAAACCACAATAGACCAATACATAAATATTCCAATATTCCATGATACTATATACAACATAATTTTGGAATCCCATTACATAAACACTTAATCATTCCACCACATCATTTTCATATTCAAAATCGCCAATAGTGATCGCATGTGACTTCCCTTTGTCCTTTGCCTTAAGTGGTTTCTCATGTAGATCATCATTAACCCTTGGATTAGAGCATTTATTGGCATATTTCCTCATTTCCTTTCACTTGAAGCATTGAAGTATTGGTGGAGAGTTCTCTGTAGTCTTTTCTCTATTCACATCATTAGCAACCTTTTTCCCATAACTTCGACAATCAACTGCTCGATGACCTTCTTTTCCACACTTAAAGCATTTTCTAGTCCCTTTTAGGCAATCTCCTCCATGCATCTTTCCACACTTTGAGCATAAAGAAACATTTATCTTCTTTTCACCATTGTTCTGAGATTTCTCCTTGAACTCCATCTTTCGTTTATTGTCAAAATAATGAGATGGATATGTTACACCAACTTCCAGTTCTACCTTGATAGCACAATGAAAAAATTCTTCATAGATACTGAAGTATCTTATAGTTAATGCCCTTCGAAGACTTCATTTTAAGCAACTGAAAAATCAATCAACTTTACTTTCAGGTTGGATGATAAAGCCAGATGCATACCTCGCAAGTCTTGTAAAATTCGCTTCGTATATACCAACAGATTCATCATCCTTCTGGTTAAGCTCAAGAAACTCCTTTTCCATCTTTGTTCGAAAAATACGAGGGAAGTACTTACTGAAAAACAAGTTATTGAACTCATCCCATTCCATGGACTCAATTTCACCTCTTTGCCTCGTATTCTTGATAAGATTCCACCATTGATCAACATCACCTTCCAAACGATATACTGTTAAGATGACTTTATCATGCTCAGAACATTGTATAACTGAAAATATATTTTCATTAGTACTGATCCATTGTTCAGCCACTAAGGGATCAGAAGACTTGCTGAATGAAGGTGGAGACTGCCTCATAAGGGATTCAATAGATTGTTGCTCCTTTCTCTACTCATTTTGATGTCCAGAATGATTCATAGCTTGTGTAAGTATAGAAATATGATTTTTCACTCCATCTCCCATAAGATTGGTTTGTTCAGGAGGAAAATCATTGCATTGTCCGTTACATTGATCAACACGGTTCCTTTGGGTTCCAGCAATCATCTAAAACCCAAAAATAATAGTGTGAGAAGCAAATACCATGCTAGGGAAAAACAACATAATAAAGGGGGAGTACCTTCAATATCTAACATCTTAGGTTTAATTCCAAGATCGTTAGTGCAATTCTAGGACTATAACCTATATGTATAATTATCCTTAGGGATATCCCTAGACATACCTTTGAAATATATCTAGGGATCTCACTAACGTTTTCGCATCCTAGTTTCCAAAAGTTAACTAAACTATCCTCTGATACCAACTGTAGAGACCAAAATTTTGACGTGCATGGACATTGCATTACTTTTGCGAAATACTTAATACATAAACAAAATATACATATAAGGATCGTAATAGTTTAGTGTCTTTGGAAACTTGGAATATAAACTTCTAATCATGTTGAAAGATCTTCAACAACTCCCATAACGAACTTCCCCTTTTTGTTTCCTTACCTAAAACCTTTCTTTATTTCCTGGGTAAAATAAAACATACAAAGGTTGAGCTCAAATGCTCGGTAAGGGCAAAAATAGAGAACATAAAACAATCCATAAATATTTGAATGCAAAAACTTGGACATGAAATTTAAACATCAAAATTTTGGCAAAAGACATAAATTGTGGAAGTATGTAAGACATATATCATAATTGAACATCAACCATGATAAAATATAATGGAAATGAAATATGTAATTGTGGCAACCATTCAGCACATGTTATGATTTCCATAGTAGCCAAGGCATTGCTGCCAAGACCATCTTAGTGGATAAAGTCCCTTTCTAAATCAAGTTCACTCCTCGTTTCTGTCCTGTAATACTGAACCGGATTAACTTACCGTTCCAGCCATGTCTATCTCATGAGATATAAGTCTTTACCCAATACATTAGAGGGAGATATAGGTCCCACCCATCTCATAATGAAATCATGCTTACTTGTACCACAAAATATACTTGAAACATTCATCATAACCCAATGAATAAAATGGGTTTCATAAACCTCATCCCATCATCACATAATACATATAAAACAAATAGATATTTCATCATAAGAAAAGTGAAACCATTTAAATCATAGATACATTATACTTTAAACATACACATATGAAATAATGTCATATTAGATGGAAAATTGTTTTGATAAAACATTTGAAATGAATTCTTGAAGAAAATATCCTTTCTTCTTCAAAATCAATTTCTTTTCAGAAAACGTCATGCAATTTTAAAAGAAAGAAATTTTTTTGAAAATAGTCATGAAATCCTTTGAAGGAAGCTTCATGAAAATAGGGCTTCATAATAACATATAAATCATTTTATGTCGTATAATATAAAAAAAATCTTCTCGTACTTTTGCTGGAAAAGTAAAAAATTACCTCGTAACGTAAACAAAAGAAAGATTACTTACATACCATGTAGTAAAAGTAAAAAATGGGTAAACATGACTTTATACATACATGAAACCATTTTTACAAAACAGGAACATGAATGATAAATATAACCCCAGTGAATACGTACGAATAAACAATCTCGGATAAAAACGAGATTGGAAAAGCTATCCCTTACCTTACGTCCGATATGCTTCGTATTTATCTGAACCTCCCGTATAATGATTTAAATAATGTATTTGACTTATTAAAAAATCATATTCATTGTTATGATATCATATATGGTTCACTTATGACTTTATGTTACCCATTCTTTTGTAAATTAATGTTAAAGTAGCGTTTTGGGTAAAATCTTTTCCTTTGTCATTCGTGTTTTAACTTGAAATTATTCATATGATTACATAGATCATGGTTACTTACATAGAGAATTTAAAACATGATTTATATATAATATATATTCAGAATATACAAATATATAATAGATCAATAAATGGAATGAAATACACAGTTCATGGAGACGGTAGGCTGTAAGTACGCATGAACGATGTTTTCGTTTCCTTATTGAACTGAATGGAATTAAGTAGATGACATACATATATATATACATAAATCCAATATCATTATTATGTCATATATTTCATGATTACTTATTATATATACTTTATAATCAATCATGAATGGTTAATCATTGAGAATGAATCTCATCACGTTGTGGAGACGGTAGTCCGTACGTACGCACGAGTGATGATATCATTCCCATGATCATGAAATTGTATTTAAGTGTATGTATAATATTTCAGAATCAATATCACTTTACAATAATCATATATAGCCATTATTTACACCATTATACCCATCCACGTAAGGTGGTGGAGGAAAATAGATTACACGACGGCGTGGAGATGGTATTCCGTATGTACGCACGCGTGCTGATTTCATTTTCCGTAGGATGGATAGATGGTGAAATAGGGTTGTTTCATACTTATAATAAAATATAAGTATAAGAGTGATAGTGATTTTATTAATTCATAATTATACAACTAAAGAATAAGAATTAGAAGAAGAAACAATGTTGAAAGAATCGGTAATGAACATTACCTCTTCTTTGAAGCGCCTCTCTGAGACCTCCTCTTAGGGCACTAAAATTGGTCTTTGATGAAGCCCATGACCACTAGGATGTTTCTAGGGAAGTGTAGAAGAGAATTTGGCAGGGTTTGTCCGAGCTTGAAGGCTCAAATTGGTGTGATGAAGAGAGGGAGGAGGTGCCCTTTTATAAGGGAGGAGTGGGGCACCTTTGGAAATCTAAAAAATATAAATTTATAATAAATCTAACCCCACTTAAAAACCTCCAAAAATTACTCATATTCGAATATTTGATGATATAGGGTTGTAATATCATCAACCAATAAAATTTGGACATGTTAGGATATTATTTTAAATATTATCAACTTGATTTATCCTTACTTAATCAATTTAATTTTATTTGTGGTAATAACATTCTAAATTTTAAATTATAACAAATAATTACTTATTTGTTGTGAATTTTCCATAATTGGATACTTTATAACATTTTAGACCATATAAATTTAAATTTATAATTTTTATATATTTTTGTGATTTTTAAACAATTTTATAATTTGTTTTTTTTTAAAATAACAATAGTGTCAATTTTGATACTATTCATTTATTTGAATTTAAATAAAATATATACAGAATATATGTTTGAAATAAAATCATTAATAGATTAATAAAAGTTCATATGTATCTAGAAGAGTAGTGGAGCACATTAAATAGTTCATATAATATTTATTTTGTTATTTTTAAAACCATTTATTTGGTTTATCTCTTAATAAAATAATTACTACATCATTTTTGTGTAATTATTTAATATACTTATTTTTTGCATAAAATTAAAACTAAAATACTATGATAAATATAAATATATTAAATTTCACAATAATACTTTTACCCGAATTTATCTTCTAAAAATCACAATATTTAAATTGTTATATTTATTAAATTATGAAGGTGACAAGTTTGGCATCATTTAAAATAAAATAATATAATTGTCATAATAAATTTTATAAGACTCCAAATGGTTATATATTATCTCATTGGATTATTATGGTGTAGATATATACTACTAATAAGTTTTTTTCAGGTTTGTGGGCCTTTTAATGGGTATTAGTATTTCAATAAATACTATATTACTAATTTTTCACTTAATAAATAAATTCTGCATCATTAATGTAACACCATTAATGATAATTATTTAATCCCTAAAAATTCTAAATAAATTATCATGATGTAGATAATTTTATTATATTTCTGTAGACTATTTAGGTTAGAAGTTTTATGATGTTTATCGTTAAAATAAAATTATTATACTTATAAGATTAAGAGAGTGACATGTTGTCACTTTCTTTGGTTTTAATAATAATTAAATTATTTTCATGGTAAAAAGTCCAAAAAATGAATTTAATCCGACCCTTAGGTGATATGGGTATACTTTTAGCCATACAATAGAATTTTTTCATGTGTTACGGTAATTTTATAATATTATATTTACCCTTAATTACCCGATTTACCTTTAACTATGGTAAATAAAATTTACCGTAGTTACTATTCATAATTCCCAAAAATAAAAAGTAGCCTATTAACATAATTTGGACCAAATGATTCCAAATATGGAATCCATTTCTTCAAATTCAATACACAGAAGTTTCAGAAATTAAATTAAAATTAATCCTGTTGTCGAATGAAAACGGGGTTTTGTTTAAAACATCGCAAAAGATTGAATTGATTTAACCTACAAATTCAATGTAAAATCAATGCTAATGAAATAAATTATATTAAATGGTAAAAATATATTTTATTTATACTTTAAAACCATTAAATATTATAATTTAACCTTATAAATTATTACGATGAAAAAAGTTGTTTTTAATTAAAATATAGCATTTTTTTACTATTCATTAAAATATGAAAGTTATCAGAAACATATCAAAACTTTATCCAATGTAAATTTTTATATAATGATTCAAAATAAGAAGTTTATTTTGTAAAATTGACCTTATAAACATTTCAAAAACTAGATTTAATATGGTCGCACCATCAAAAGGCGACAAAATTGCATTTTTTTAAAAATATGTATTTTAACCGAAAAATTTATTTTGTTCACATAAAATGTTTTAGAAAATTTATAAGATGAATAATAATGTTTTAAAATTCAAAATTTAGTTAATAATATTCATGACGGCTATTCCATAATAATATTATAACAATATATCGTCGTTTAGTGAAACCTGGTATTGAGTACAACACACGCTATCGAGGAAGGTCGCGATTGCGTGTAATGCAAGCCAAGTCAGGGTTGCGTGTTGTATAAGACTTTTTTGTTGTTTTGTTATAACAGAATCCAGCCATTTTTCATTTATACATTGAATATATATATATATATATATACACTCAATGTTGCGTAGAATGACTATTATCAAACCAACTTGAAATTGTGTGTAACACAATCTAAGAATAATGTTTCATATACTGCAAGCTAATACGGTGTTGCGTATAGCAAAAGATAATCTTATTTTATCATAATATCAAATAAATTAAAAAGAATACTTATCATAAAATATCAGGTTGTTACAACCTCGTTCTAAAAACGACAAAATATTCCATTCATATCTTTTACTAAAAACTCACCAATGGGTAAAATTGTATTTATACAATTGTAGGAGGATATAAATAATATTACATATTGAAGAAACATGGATGTGGATGATAAATGTTCCCCAAGAAATTCTGAAGTATATACAATCTCAGATAAAAATGAGATTACGTGATTTTCCCTTACCTTAGGTCCGATTTGATTCGTAAGTGTCTGAACCTCCTGTATAATGTTTTAAATAATTTCACTGAATTATTACAGAATCATACTCATTGTTATTATATCATATATGGTCATATTCTTAGCTTCTTATTAGTAATATTTCATTGCTACTTGTTATTCGGGTGTTTATTACTTTTTGTTCTTATGCGTGTTTTGTCAAATAAATTCTTATTCTTCTTTTTAGGTTATAGATACCTCATTTATAGAATGGTATTAGTGTAATATATATCATATTTATTCATTAAATTCATTTATATAATCATTATGCAATAGATATCATGTAGAACGAGTCGCATCATATCGTGGAGACGGTAGGCCGTACGTACGCACGAGCGATGAAATCGTTCCCATGATCATGGAATTGTATTGAAATGTATGTATACTATTTTAGAATCAATATAACTTTACAATTATCATATATAGTTATTTTTTACACCATTATACCCATCCAAGTAAGGTGGTGGTGGAAAACAGATTACACCACGGTATGGAGACAGTATTCCGTACGTACGCACACGCGGTGATTTCATTTTCCATAGGATGGATAGAAGGTGAAATAGGGTTGTTTCATATTTATAATTACATATCAGTATATGAGTGATACTGATGTTATTACTTCATAATGAAACAACTAAATAAGAAGAAGAAGTTGAAGAAGAAAGAAATTGGAAAGGATCAGTAATGGATATTACCTCTTCTTTGACGCGCCTTTTCTTAACCTCCTCTTAGGGAACTAGGGTTGCTCTTTGAAGAAGACCAGGACCTCTAAGATGATTCTATGGAAGTGGAGAAGAGAAATTGGTAGGGTTTGGCCGATCTTGAAGGATCAATGTGGTGTGAGGAGGAGAGGGAGGAGGTTCCCTTTTACAAGGGAGGAGAGGGGTACCATTGGAAAAACTAAAAATATTGTTTTATTATATAGTCATATTCGATTTTTAATAGCTCTAAATTGATTTATTTATAAGATAAGGTGTGGGTGGGTCACAATCCACTCATCCAATAGTATTTGGACATTTTTAGGTTAATATTTTAACCTTATCAATTAGATTTAACTCTAAGTTAAATAATTTAACTTTTACCGTGTCTTCTTGTTTTCTTACACTATATGGTTATTAAACATACTATAACAAGTAAAACGAACCCCAAGTTGTTTATTATTAATATATATAACCTTATCTAAGTCATTTGGCCATACCATATATTTTTAGGAATAAAATAACAATTAATAATATAATATATGTTTTAAAAACAATTTTATGTCAATTTTGACACTATTTCGTACTTTATTTTTGTAAAAATTATAACAGCATGATTAGTTCGATAAAATTTAATTAAATCAATACTAACATGTAATATTAACCTATAAAAGTAGTGGAATTCATAAAAAGCCTCAAATTACATTTATTTGGGTATTTATAATATCAATTATGTTAATATTTCATTAATAAGTAAATTACTGCATCATCATTGTGTCATAAATAAATTTAATTATTTAATGCCTAAAAATTATAAATAAAATACCATTATGTAGGAAATCATTTCAGATTTATAATGAATATTTATAGTCGAAATTATATTATGTATAACATTATATTAAAAATGTTTTATTTATTAAACTTTGATTTTAACTATTTTAACTATTCTTTAAATAAAATAATATAAAATGTCCTAATCTTATCCAATTAGACCTAAATGGTCATATTTTATTCCTAAGGTTATTTTTGGTCGAATTACACTTATCCAATAAAATTTGGACATGTGTTAGGGTAATAATAATATCATTTTTACCCTTAATTAGCATATTTACTTTTAGCCGTGGTAAATAAAAGTAAAAAGTTACTATTCACCAAAAATTATTTTCATCTCATTGAACCACATTTTACTCCTTGATATTAACTGTGTCTCTCGGATTTTTGAAATTCCACTCACAGAAGCAGTAAAATTTTGTTTTATGTAAATTTTAACATTCTCCTAGGAGGTGGGTAAAAGACGGTGAAAAGTTCAATAAAATATTTATATATCTAAAATTATTATAAAATTACTCCAATTAATTACATTGAACTTTTATAGATATCATGTATCAATTTTGACCTAAAATAAAATAAAATAAAATAAATAATTATTTAAATAAAAAGTTGGTTTTTAAATAGTAACCCAGTGTTTTCGCTGTTCATCAAAAATTGAATGTTTTCAGAAAAATAAAAAAATTTCACCCGAGGATAATTTTGATATTCTGAATCCAAAAATGAAGTCCATTTTGAAAGAAAAAATTTATAAAATTTCAAAAAGTGGGTATTACTATCCATAACAGCAGTTATAATAATATTTTAATAGCATGTCATTGTTTAGTGAAACTCGGTATTGCGTACAATGCAAGCTATCGAGGATGGCCGCGATGGCATGTAAAGAAATACAAGATAGTGTTGTGTGTATTGAAAGATTCCATTGATGATGTATATAACATAACAACAAAATATTTCTCATAGAAATCTCGGGTGTTACAGGGATGTTTGGTTTCATTAATTTAATTGGTGGTGTTTTGGGTCCTTTATTATTTTGGATGCCTCTTAGTGTGTTCTCGTTTCATAGGGGGTTCCTCCATCCAAGTGTCTCGGTGTGCTAGTTTTCCTAAAAATAGTGTTAATTTTTGTGGTAGAGTTGTTCTGTTAGCATTGATAAAGTAGATTGAGTTCATGAAAGGAATTCCCTAGTATCAAGTTGAAATGAGGATTTTATTCCTTCAGTGTTGGGGATGTTTGAGTTAATTTCATATCCTCGGGTAGTTGGGACATCTCTTAGCATGCTTCTTCTTTCAGTCTCTGATGTGTTGTTCAATCCATGTGGAGAAAATGAATGAATTTAGTTTGGGAGTTCCCACGTTTCCCCCCCTCGGGGGTGGTGTTTTCATGTTTTAAGGGTTTCTGTATTAGCGAATTCTCATTGTGTGGAGAACCCTTTCGTGTTCTCCCCTCAATATCGGGTTACAGTCCTCCATGAATTGGATGGGTGTGATGTTTGTTGGGAATGGTCACCCTGAGGCTCTTATATCACTTTGGTTTTGTCTGAGCATTGACTTGAGTTGCACTAACTGTTGGCTCGGTGAAATTCTAGGGGCAAAAAGTTTTGTGGTGGGGAGAATTGTCACACCCGAACTCATTAAATTATTTTATTTATTTTATTTTTTATTGGTTTTGGTTAGACTCTCCATGGAGCAAAGTGAGAACAGGTCTATTTTTTTATCATTTAATGTTTTTTTTGGTTTTGTACTAGTGCGCAGGCACCACATGGTCATCGGTAGCCGCACGGTTGGTCTATGTACTTGTGTAGTTATGTTATGTTTAAAATAAATAACGTTTTATAAAAATAAAATGGGTTAAATGTTTTCACTATAATAATAAAAATATTATTATTGTGTAGATGATAATATAATTATTAATAAAGTATTAATAATAATATTATTATTATTAAAAATTTTATTATTGTTGTTATAATTAAGAGTGACATGAATAATATTGTGATTATAATAATAGTAGAAATGTTTTATTAATGATTTATAATTACAAAAATATAATAAGAATGATGTAATAATAAGAATGTTTAAATAAGTATTATTATTATTATTATTGATATGATATTTATAATATTTATTATGTTTTTATTTTGATTTTATTTTCTTTTCAATTTTTTATCTTGTATTTAGTTTTTTAGAAACCCTAGGTGGGCACCGACCCCCCCTCTCCTTCCTCCTGATCGAGACTTGTCCACACCCCCGTGGGGTTCTCTAGGCGTGGCGGTCCCTCCCCCCATCCTGTTCTGTGTGCTACACAACCCCCTGCTCCCTGAATTTGGCTTCTGGCGGCCTCCCTTGCTCCCTCTAATCAGATCGTGGTGAACCCCCACTTCCCCCCATCCCATTCAGCCTGGGCGATGCCACCACCCCCTCTTGGTGTCATGTCCCTTTACAAACGGTCTTCCCCTCCAGCACCCCCACTTCCCATTTCCCCCTTGCGCATCACAACCCCTAGCCACAACAAATTCTCCCGACTCTATCTCCTATTCGATCAGCACCATAACGACACCCAGTGTTCTGGTCGGCCTTATCCTTAGCATGCAAAGCTCCCCCAACCGACCCTCCCAACAGTCGTGACTCCCCCATCCAACTACATTGATGTGTGTGGCTCCTTCGACATCCACTATTATCGTCAGTAGCACCTCACCAGTATTTGCATTTCCTCTAGCGGTCCTCCCTTATGTGGAACACCTCCTTCAAAAATTCCATGATTTTGCACGCCCAACTCGGTCACCTCTTATTCGATGCGCAACTCCCCTTTGGGTGTGAGAAGGGACCACAATTCTTGGTTCATCCTTCCACTGAAGTTTCATTGCGTTCACAAAGGTTACGGTAATTATTTCCATGTCATTTCTCCCTTTTTTAATTCCATTTCATGCTTGTGTGAATTCGGGTAGGTTTTGTATATAATTCCTTTTTGTAACACTTGGTTGTGTTTTATGACTTGTGTATTTGGTTTATGTGAGTCCTTGATACGCTTTTGGTCATGCATTGGTCCTGGCCGTGATAATTATTTTTTGGGTGTCGGTTAATTGTTGTGTGGTGTTGAAAAAATTTCTAAGTGCCCACACTTTGGTCGAAGTGCGTGCATGTGAGAAAGATGTTGTTTGAGTTAGAAAGCATGGGGTAACCATTGTTTGAGGTAGGTGTTTCCATAATTTTCCTCTTCAGATGCTTTCTATATGCACTTTTATTATTTCAATTAATTTATAAATGTTATTCTCGCCTTTATAAGCATGATATTTTATTTATTGTAGTGTTTATATGCATTTCAAAATATGTTGGAACTAAATTACTTTATCTTTTAATGGTATTGTTGGATTTCTTGAGTGGTGTTTTCTTATAAAAAAATTATAAAACTTTATTTTCCTACATTGGTTTGTTTTATGGTACATAGAGTTTTTGTAGAAATGATTTCACCTGTCTTTTTAAATTGGTATTTTTCTTGAATAATTGGTTGTATAATAGGTTCTTGTTTTCTAAATGTTTTGGGTATCTTCATGTGGCACATTAAATTTTTTTGAAATGAAATCCCTGAGTATATGCCTGTTTGGATTTTGGTGTATATATTTTGTTGAGTGTGTTGAGTAAGGTATCATTTTGTCTGTTTTTATGAAATTGAACATAGTATCACTGATGTCTTTTATGGTAATTCTTTTAAATATGGAACCTAAGGGCTCATTTAGTTTTTTAAATACAAAATTGGCATATTGAATTGTTTTAGAATAGCTTGTGCAATGTTTTTATAAAGTCATCTGATTATGTAAAACCAAAGGCCCGATTTACAACTCCATGTGTTTAATAATTTGGTTTTGATAACCAAATGATGGGATGGCTCAATTGGATATTTGTATGTTTGACATGTATGAATATATATATATATATATATATATATAATTATATGGAGCACTCCTATCTAGGAAAACCCTTTATGGGTGAATGCATATTATGTGTCTGTGTTTGGGGTAGGCAAGTGCGGTGATGACATGGTAAGGTGATTGATGCATGTGGGGCCATCTACTTACACAATATTATTATTATAACCAACATGGAATCTTGGGAATCTTTTAGTTTCTTGAGTGATGGTTTCTCACGAGCCCTGATTAGACGGGTTGGTACCCACCGACTGATATAGAGGCCAGATGGGGAGATCCGCGGATTTCTTTTGTCGTAAGGGAGATCAGTTGGTTATTGAATATGGGGATTCACCATACGCCGGAAGGTGGTTCATAACTAAATACATCCAGGGGTCGTCTATGGATGTTTAGGATCACCAATGTTTACTTTATTATTTACATTTCTTGTCTACATTTAGCTATACATATTAGTTTATTCCTAGTATACACTAATTACCCATTTTCTTTTAGCAAAACCTTAGTGTTTCTCTCCTGGTTTTGTTTAAAAAATAAAAAAATGGTTTTGGGAATGGTACATCACATGTGTTGGGTTTACTCTGAATTGAAAAAAACTTGTTACTTATTTTAAAAGGTGGAAACCTAAATTCATACATGTATTTTAAACTTGTGTTTATGGAATACTTCAGAAAACATAACTTTTGGATTCAGTTGTTTAATCCTGGCATCCATAATGAGCATCTCGGTGCTCATGATTATTATATAATTCTAGTTATAGGTTCAGTTTCTTGTACAAGTTTCTATTTTAGATGCTCAATGTTGGATCAGACTTGGTTTTGAGTTTGGTGGTGACTGGATGGGTCATAAGGAGGTATGCACAGTTTATTTTCTTTCCACTGCTAGGTTTATTTTCTTATCGTCAATATTTATTTGGTAATATTTTTTTTCATGGGCCAAATCATTCCCAACGGTTAGAGTTTGATTCTCGGAACTAGTTTCCAACCTGTGGGGATTGAGAACGCCCCTCGGGAAATGCCACGAGCTAGCTCGGGCGACCAGTTTGGGGTCGACCTGGGTTGGTTCGTGACATTGAAAATTTCATGGAAAGTAATAATTGAATACTAAAATAAAAAATTATTAAATATTGAATTCCATGTATATGGAACATGAAAAATTATATTGTCAAGATGATTTATGATTTTGGGTAGAAACCTGTTTGATTCTTCTTAGAAACAAATGTGGAGTGGTTGTCACAAACTGTTTTGTCTCATGAGACCCATTGATGCATCGAAGAGCTATATAATGTCAGGGCCCCCTCACATCAAGTAAAAAAGAATTATTGATGAATATATTTAATTTGAGAACAATATTCATTATGAAAAATATCCATATTAAATATAGGATACACATTCTTCAATATTTCCCCAGTAAAAATATCATTCAAAGTAAACACCGTATGTAAAAATCGTATACGACATTGACAATAACCATATCCACTATATAAAAATTATTTATATTTAAGAGTAATATAATTTAAAAAAACTATCTCCAAGTGGTATTAGATAAATCATATTAATATTATTAGCAACACAATACCAAGTAAGTCTCAATGAAATGGAAATGAGATGAAGTCCCTTATCTTATGTCTGAAAGTAATCTTCACTTGTACTTAATGTATTGGGTAATAAAATTAGATTCATTAATTACATAATAAAGAACCTATTTGCCATATATTTTATTTATTATATTTTATTGACCAATTATGGCCCACTGAGTTATAATCTCTAATTTTGTTGTTCTGTGAGTGTTTTCCTTCTTGGTTTTCTAGATCAATTAACTTCTATACAAGTAAATATGTTAAGGTAAAATGGTAATAGCTATCCATAATTGAAATAAAATGTTTTTGATTAACATTAATAAGTTTTAATGATCTTATATATCATTTCTTTGTATGGTATGAGAATGATTCAGTTGATAAAATGTTAATGAAAATTATTTAATTTATTTTGAAAGGTTTTACGACCATCATAAACTTATTTCATTTGAATTAATATCAGGTTTATATATTGATTTAAAAACATTATATAACTTATTTTATGTATACTAAAATATTATTTAACTATAAAATGGTTTTATGACCATCCTTTAAGGTGAAAATGAAAAATTAAAACACATCATTCATGATCGTGGTAAATCGACACATTACGAATGACGATTTCATTTTTGGAATAAAAGTGATAGGAGAAGGGGGTTAGATGATTGATATTATATTGAAATAATAAAATTTCTATATATATATATATAAGATACTATATTTTTCATTCATCTTTTTATAGAGAGGGTAAGTACATGATAAAAAAATAAAATAAAATAAATGAAATAAAAATAAAACAAAACATGATTTTACCTCTTGTATAGTATTTCCTTAAGAACCTCGTTAAGGCCATTGGGATTGGGATTTTGGTGAGACTAGAAAGACCAGAATGTGGATAAGATATTTGGAAGAATAAATGGTTATAATATAATCAATCTCTATGGATTATAGTGTGTGAGGTAAAGGGGTTGTATTTATAGTGGAGAAGGAGGGTGTTCTGTGATTATTTTATACATTAATTTATTATTTTGGTCCAAGACCATAAATAGGGATGATTATTATTACTATGGATAGTAAATATTACATTTGAGTTCTAAATAATGTGTTATTACATTATTCATGACATAAAAATTCATTTATTTGTCTTAAAATGATAAATATAGTAGATTACGTTGTTTTACTTTTCAAAAAAATTCATCTATTTTAGAAAAATCCAAAACAATAACCAAAAATTATTTTTTTTGATGTGTAGATTTAAAATATTGACTCAATTTTATGAAAATAATTTTATAAATATGAGAAATTTAGTTTATAATTTAAATAATATTTTTAAGAAAAAACAAAATTTAAAATTTAAAATTATTTTATGACACTTTGAATAATTAAATATGGTCTCATAAAGTTATCTTATAATCATAACAAAATAAAATATTAATTCATGAATATAATTTATGAAAATAATTTTTTTTAATAATTATATTAATTATAAAATGATAAATATACATTAATGTTTTACAAAAAATAGAACACATCATTTGTCATTTTTAAAATGATTATTTACATATATTATGAAATAATTATATCATAATTTCATTTACAAGATACCTAAATTTTATTTATACATTCATATACGAGGTTGATATTATATTTGATGGATTAATTTTTCTAATGGTCATGTTACTATTCCAGTGGTCATGATAATATTTAATAGTATAACAGAGTTCATTTGTGAAATATAAACTATTAGACAAATTGAATTTACATAAGAAGTTACATACCCTTAAATATTGGAGTGTTATATTCTTCCATCCTTCAGAAATTCCATCCTAATTTGTTTTTGGAGTATTTCCTTAAAAACACTTTATGGTCATTCTTATCTATAACATCATCAGGTTCCCATGTTTTTTTTCATTTTATAGTTTATACAAAGAACATTTGATAGTAGAGTTGTCCAATTTATCAATACTTTCTCTCTAGTGTAAAGAATCTTGATGGGATCTTTATAGTAAGACAAATAATGTTCTATTCATATTTCATCATGGGTGAGTAAATGTGTAGGGTCTGATATATATTTCTTTAAAAATAATATGTGGAACACATCATGAACTTTAGAGAGTCTTGGAAGCATTGATAATCAGTAAGATTAATATCTAATTATTTCCAAGATTTAAAATTGCCTAATTTACCTAGGTCTAATATTTTCTTTCTTACCAAACCTTATGAAAACCTTCTATAGAGATACTTTCATAAAGACATGATCTCCCACTTGAAATTAAAAATCTTTTCTACTGTTGTTAACATAACTCATTTTCCTACTTTGATCTACTTAAATACTAGCCTAAATAGTATTTACCCTTATCACTATATCTTCAATATGTTTTGGTCCTATATGTTTCCTCTCACCAAATTCATCCCGAAAAGTTAGATTATTAAATCTCTTTCCATATAATTTTGTATATGGCACCATTTAAATACTAGAATAGAAATTATTATTGTAGGAAAATTCTACCAAATGTAAATAATAATCTTATATACATTGAAAGTCAAGTGTTCCTGATCTAAATATGTATTTTATTGTTTAAATAGTCCTTTATGACTATGCATTGGTTTTAGGGTGATAAGTAGTACTTAAATGAAGCTCAGTATCCAAATAAATTTGAAGAATCTTCCCAAAGTTTAAAGTAAAATGGGGATCTTGACCAGACACAATCGATAGAGTCTCACCATAATGTCTTAAAATTAATTAATATCGAGTCTTTATAAAAAATAAAGATGAAAATATTATGTTATAATAATAAATGGTGCTAATTGTTCAAGGTGATCAAAAATAACTAATATCATATCATTCTTTTTGGGGGTTCTCTGGTAATCCAGTGATGAAGTCTATAGTAATGTCATCCCACTTCCACATAGGAATAACTAGATGTTTCATATCTCCTCTGGGATACTATATTTTAGTCTTAAACTATTTAAAAACATGACACCTTTACACATAGTTAGAAAATTATGACATCATGTTATCCAACAAAAAACATTCCTACATATATCTATACATCTTGGTACTACCAGGGTGTATAGAAACATTTGAGCTATGAGCATCATCTAATAGCTCAATTATTATAACATGTAATTATAGAACACATAACCTCTTTCAAAATATCATAATTACATACTCATACATTAAGTCTTCCAATTTTCCTTCCGTAATGTATTTAATTTTATTTTAAAAATTCTCATCATTAGATTGTGAGATTTTTATCTTCTATAATAAAGATGGTTTTAGAATC